>OX589597.1:5027500-10027500 GCA_951329385.1 Polia nebulosa | reverse complement strand
CTACTAAACCGATTTTGAAAATTCTTTTACCATTAGAAAGCCACGTTATTAGTGAGTGTCATAGGCTATACATTTTTGATCCACGCGGACAAAGTCGCGGGCAAAGTGCTAGTTTGTCATAAACATGTAGCTATTCCGTGACGGGTAGGTTGATGGGTGTTAGCTACAATACATGTAGTCATATCAGGCCACATTTGATACGGCCTGAAACAAAAGTTTGTTATATTTTTTTTAAGTATGACTTAAAAAAAAGTTTTTTTTTTTGTGGGGTGGGAAATCATCCAATGACTTCTCCCGCTCTAGGGTGGAGCGGGAGGGCGTGTCAGACTCTTACTGACTAAACCCCACCCCTGTTCCTTCCTGCCCTGAGTGCCCAGGGGCGAGGTAAGGCATCGTCCATGACGGGCCCCGTCCTTATTGCTGACCACTCTTTGAGACGCGCGTGGAACGCGCCGTCGACTCTCGGGCCTGGTGCTGATCGGACGGCGAGCTACCCATTAGTCGCCGTCCGCAGGCCCGGGTAAAAAAAACTATTGGGTCTGTCTGTTAGACTCCAATTGGACAAGTATTTTTTCATTTGCCACGTAATCAAGAAATAAGGACGATACATTGCATATACGAGTATATACAAATTTCGCGTAACGTCACACCTACGTCAAAAATGTACCACTTGTGACCTATGACGTAACAAGCCCTCATTCCTAAACTTTGATGAGTTTTATCTTTGTAATTTTTTTATTGATTTGGTAAAGCAATACTTGTACAATATTTTTTGATACTGTAACTTACAGACTAAATAAAATTAGTATTAAAAAAAAACAATCTGTTTTTCCGCTGAAACATTTTTCCAGTTTTGCTCGTTCCGTATATTAAACCCTGAATCCTGAAAACCAGAATTCGTGTGAACAAAAGACATACCTACCTACTCCGTAATGTAAGTTAAAGTAGTGTCTCTGCTTCTATCCTATTAGAGGTTATATTCATGGCTACTTTAAATTTTCAAAGTAGGCATGGATATAGCCTCCTAGGTACCATTTATTTACAATGTTAGTGCTGTGCGTTCAAAGAGACTTAGATAATAGACTTAGTCACTCTGTTAAATATTTATCAGTAAATTATAATACTGAGATAAAACGATGTGCCTAGATTTAACCTTGGTATAGTTAGGTACCAGACGTTTAGTAATTAACTAAATCTAATCTAGGCTTTGATAAATCGAGTATTATTTTTAGTCGGATATAGACTGAGCCATTTTTAATCGACTTCGAAAAAGGAGAAGGTTCTATGTTCGACTGTATGTATTTTTTTTTTATGTATGCCCATAAAAAAAAATACATACCTATTTCTCTGTCAGTTTTGGACCGATTTTCAAAATTCTTTTTTTTTATCCGAAAGAATATAGTCCCGAGGTGGTCCCGTATAAATTTTATCGAAATTGCTTATGCGCTGTTTGAAAAACTGAACAAAAACGAAAAATATGTATACATATACGACGTTTTGGTTTGCTAGAATTACGAGTATGTTTAAATTCTAGGTTCCATGTTATATTACTAAAAAGTGAAAAATAAACAACTTTTTAACAAAAAAACAAAACAACCGACTTCCAAAAAAAAAAATACACTAAAAATTAAAAAATAACTTTAATTTCGGAAGTCGGTGTCAAATAACGAAGAAATAAAATACAAACACCGACTTCCGAAATTAAAGTTATTTTTAAATTTTTAGTGTATTTGTTTTTTGGAAGTCGGTTGTTTTTTTTGTAAAAAAGTTTTTTTTTGGCAAAGACTTAAATATTTTTAGATCATTATAGCCTTAAGTACCTACATAACTACAGAAATCTTTTAGATTGTTGTTTTCTAAATTAGTAACTACGTAACCTTTTAGTTTTGATTATTTTGGTATTTTATCATTTTGCGCTTTATTACACCCTTAATATAAATGAATTTATGAAACTTAAATTAGGTTTTGAAATTATAGCTTAGTAGAAGAATCCGTTCACTTGAATAAATAATCTTTAAAAGTATTATTATTGAGAATGATTAAATGATTAGTTTTGTTTATTGGAATATGTTAAGTATCTTTGAAAAAAATAAAGTTTGATGCCAAAAGTGCAGAAAGTAAGTATTCACTACTCTTTTCTACACTTAATTTAATTTGAAAAAGTAAATAAACAGCGCAACTTATATACTACTCAGTAATGTGGATCAACAACAGAAAGTTCCCTACAAACAAAATAAATTATTTTTATTTGTATGTCAATTTTTCACAACGCATTCGACTAAACAAAACGCACGTTTGTCGTCTGCTAACGGAAACAAACTGTTAGCGCTCACGTGAGAACCGTAGTACTAGCAATAGAGACGATTCCGTTCAAGGTCACTATAATGTACGCATTGTCATATATGCAGGTTACATGCAGTTACGTTATTAAATGTGACGTTTCCTGGTCTCTGGAAGCTTGTGGGAATATTGTCAAGGTCTATTTCTGTACCTGCACCTCACTAGGCGCTACAGTTAGTACATACTAGCAATGGAGATAAATCCATTCGAAGGCACTATAATATGTAATACGCATTGTCTCATACCTACGTGCAGGCTACACTGCAGTTATTTTATTAAATGTGACGTTTCCTGGTCTCTGGAACCTACTGGAATGTTCTCGCAAGGTTTATTCCTGTCCTTATACCTGCTGTAATACTAAATGGAGATGATTCCGATCAAGGTCACTATAATTTATCTGCATGTTACACTGCAGTTATGTTATTAAATATGACGTTTCCTGGTCTCTGAATGTTCTGTGAAGGTCAATTCCCGTCCTTTTTACCCAACTGCCCCAGAAGGAGGGTAATGTTTTTCAAGAGTATTTATGTAGGTATGTATGTTTGTATGTATGATATGTGTGTATGTCTATTTCTTTGGCACGCGCTGTAGCCTAAACGGCTTGATGGATTTTACTCAATAAGGTATTATTAGATTGGTCTTGACTGCAGAAGTTGGGCTATATCAATTTTGTAAAAAAAAATGCCAACCACCATTAGGTAAGTAAGTGTTTTTTTTTGGGGTGGGAAATCATTTATGTAAGTCTAGTCGTATTTTTTGTGTCCTGGTCATGTGGGGTATCAAATCAAAGAGCTCGAGGAGACGATTCCAAAAATATCTCACTATAATTTAGGAAATGTAAAAAATTAAAATATCAAAAAAACCCGACTGATAAAAAACAACTTTTAAAAAGAACTTTTTAGTTGTTTTTTATCAGTCGGGTTTTTTGATATTTTCAATTATTTTATTGTAGGAACACGTGGTGTTTTAAGTAACTTTTATAACTACACTATAATTATGTATATATGTACTTACTAGGGATAGTCTCACAAAAGTCAAATGTACAGGGAGTAATGTTGAAAGTGGATACGCTTCGTATATCAATATTTATTTTGCCTAAGGAACTTGACGACTTTTTGGTCTCGTGAGTATCGTAGTACTTACTGACTACGAGTATCAAAAGACGATACTATTCAAGGTCACTATAGTAAACTCACTGTAGGTTACACTGTATTTATATTTTTTATTTTAAGGGAAATGAAATGGTAGTGGGGCAGTATCGCTTCGTAGTGTCCGGATCTGGAACCTTCTGGAATATTCCAGGTTTATTGGCAAGGTCCATATTAAGTGTGAATGAGTGAGTCGTGGGTGTATTGTATGTAGAGAGGGCACTATCAGTGCTTGTTAAGTGTGTATATGTGTGTGTAAAGATTCTAGGTGTATAAATAATAAAAACGGTGGCATTTTTAACATCGTCATTTTATGAAATTACATACATTGGACCAGATCCGTAAAACATAAGGTTTTACGGATCTGGTACAAGGTAGTTTTGGGACTACCTAATATTATTTATTAAATTGATAAATTCTATCTCAGCAGCCATCTATTCAATCCTATATCAAAACACGTGTCGTCTTATGCATATATAGCCACATTATATTTAGGTAAAATTTTACATATACGTATCACAGGTATGATTGATTAGGTACATCTTATCATAAACTTTTAGACAAAGATTAAGTACATATATACGTAGGTATACAGGTAGATAGTAGGTAGGCATTTGAAACAGACACAGAGTTATAATATTTACGGCCAATGACATTGATTGATTGATGTAAAATCAATGAAACTATGTAGGGCGCAGTATTTTACTTATCTGAACCATTTATCGTAGTTTTTTAACATGAAAGAATCGATTGGAATACCTGCTAGAAAATATGTCAAAAACACTAACTTATGATGCGTGGGTTATATGATTGATTTAAGTAATCGAAATAATTTTCTAAAAAAAAATCTAGCTTCATAAAAAAGACAAAATTTAGAAAGCTGAGTAAAAAGAGATTTTTTATTTAGCAATTGGTACATACTATGTATGTACATACTTTTAAAATACTCAACTAACTTCAGTCATATGTATAATAACACTAAAACAAAAAATAATTAAAACTAAAAACAATCTAATATTATGCCGTCCTAGAAAAATATATAACACCTTTTTTAATTTTGCATTTCTTTTTACCTACCCCTACAAGCTTCTAACAGCTAACAATACAGTTACAGAATATTCCTTTAATTTTCTCAAGATAAAAGTACCTACGCCTCACTAGGGCAAAAGTTAACCTATAACCTCAGTAAAAAGCCGTTCATTTAATAACAAAAGAACTTCAATGAAATAAAAAGGCCATTTGATTGGACAAAAGAAAAAAATCCAAAGAATCAAACATTTCATCAATTTAAAAATGTCTCAGCTTTTACTCGTACATCAATTTTGCTAAGAGACTGGCTGAAAAGAAAAAAAAAAATACTTCAAATGGTTAAAATCATCGTTAAAATGCTTGATAATTCAGTCAGATTTAAATATTTAATTTAGTGAATTATGTAATATGTGGAGCCAACATAAAAAATAGAGCAAACAAAGGGTGCATATTTTATTACTGGAGGGACGTTTTATAATTTTAATTTATTGATACGGAACGATTATTTGTTTAAGAATATTCCTTTGATGTTATTTCAAAGCTTCCGTGCTGAATACCAATATGATAGGTTCTGCTTGGCTATGCTCGGCGTTTCCTTGCGTGATCGAATCAGGAATGAAGATATCCGCAGGAGAACCGAGGTTACCGATATAGACCGAATAATCGCCAAACTGAAGTGGCAGTTAGCGTACTAGAAGACGTAGTGTTGCAAGGCCTCCAACAAGGTGCTGATGACCTGGTGAGTGTCGTGGGAATCCGATGGATGCGAGACGCACAGGATCGGTCGTTGTGTTGACACTTGGGAGAGGTCTACGAGCAGCCGTGGATGTCTTTCGATTCAAATGATGATGATGACAATGGTACTAAAACTTGGTTTTATTTACAACTATCGGACACAAGTATTTGCTGAAAAACCGCAATCTACTTTAAGTGCCCCATAAAAAAGCATTTAAATTATAATGACAAACACACACAAATACCCCTGTTTATAATATAAACATACTCATACTAATCCATTCTCTTAGTGACAGCGGACATGGCGACGTAAATTATATCTACACAATACATTGCCGGTTTACGGTGACAATGGCAACAGAAACTATGGACCGAAGCAACTATGTCAAGGCGTTTCCCTATTAAAGTTTTGACACGGAGTTGACGTGAATGGCTGATAAATTGACCTATATAAAATGGGTGTCATAGTTAAATGTATCATTAGAAAGATCGTTATGATAGTTTTGTATTTTTCCATTGTGTGAAATGGAAATATTCCTCTTTCCTAAAGATTAAGCATAAAAATAATTTTACAATATTAAAAGGACAATTTTTATAATAATATTAATAATATTCCACAACTATCACACAACGCCATCTAGTCCCAAGCTAAGCAGAGCTTGTGTTATGGGTACTAGACAACTGATAAACATACTTATATATTTCTAAATACATACATATTATAGATAAATTACACCCAGACACAGAACAAATGTTCGTGCTCACGCACACGCACGCTCGTGCAAACGCAGCAACTCATTTCAGATGGTATTGTTTGCTATCAAAAGATATTAGGCAAAAATTAATGAGGTTTGGTGCAAATGTCTAGCACTAAAGAGATGTTTAAATCACTGAATAGACTATAGTAAATAAAATTATAGTTAAAAAAAAACTAGAAAGAATCGCTGTCGTATTGTTCTCAGCAAACTCTTTCATTTGATACCTAAGTATATCAAGGGAATGCGTAGAAATCACTAGTCGGCCCTCTTTGGGAGTTCGCCATATTGGAATAATAATTACGTCTCGTAGTTAACCATGCATTTTCATCCAAACTAAACATTTATGCAAACTTTCAGCTCAATCAAAAACCGAGAAGTGGGTCAAATTTAACCTCCAAGATTGTATACATAGTTACAAGTGAAACTAATAAAAACTTGTGTAAAGTATTTGTAATGTACTCGTAAATAAAGTATTTGTAATGTATTCGAAAATAAATATATTGTCATAGAAAGCGAACGTATTTACAAAGTTGACTGAGTTAAAATTCGCTAAAGTAATTACAGCCGCACGGGTCGATCCATCAGGTTAACCTACGCTTGCCGGGGTTGGTCCATGGATGGGTGACCATCTTTACATACGGAGTCTTGTCCGTGCCTTGGAAAGCACGTTAAGCTGTTGGTCCCAGCTGTCAATCGTGGATCTGTGACAGTCGTTACGGGTCGTCAGAAGCAACCAGTCTTACCAAGGGGTATCGTATTACCCAGTAACTGGGTTGTGGAGGACAGATAGGCAGTCGCTCTATGTAAAATACTGGTATTCAGCTGTATCCGGTTAGACTGGAAGCCGACCCCAAGATAGTTGGGAAAAGTCGCGGACAGATTGACTGAGTTTAAATTCGATTACAAGATTTGATTGCAGACCGCAGCGGAATTAAATAAAAGCCTGTTGTTGCGTTGTCACGAATTTTTAAATAAACTGTCTCACTAAAATAGAATACTTTGAGATAAGCTTGTCAACATCGATCAATTTATCTCTGACGCATAATTTTTGGGTGTGGAAAACCACTCCGTGATGGTTATTGATGGCGACAGATAAATCATAGCTACAATGAATCTAGATACCCTGTCTTTTTTTTTGTTGGAGTGGGAAATCATCAAATAACTTCTTTTACTCTGGGTGGAGCGGGAGGGCGTGTCAGACTCTTACTGACTAAAACCCACCCTTGTTCCTTCCCTGCATGAGTGCCCAAGGGTGCGGTAACTCATTTTCAGAATTTATCCGCTACCCCTAGGCATGAAGGCACCGGCCACGATGGACCCCGTCAGTGGTGGTTGACAACATCTCTTTGAGGCGCGAGTGGAACACTACGCGCCGTAGCGGGTTGTAATTTTAGTTAGTAGTAGAAGTAGTCCAGAAATAAAATGTCCCTGAAATTATACTGTTGATTCTATGGTCCTAAATAAACTACGAATCAAATGCTACTGTTATATTTCCGTCATTATTCACAAGTTTGTAACAGTGTATTATTAACTCTTATAATCTATATATCTATCTATCGTCGAAGAAGCCCGATGACAACCCGGGTTGTCATCGGGCTTCTTCGACAACCCAAGGTTAACGTTTGCTTGGAAAAAAATTTAACCTCTTAGGATCCGAAACTCAACTGAGTTTGAAAACAAAAAAAAACCAGCCACCTACCTCTTAAGATCCGCGGACAAACCCGGATATACATTATATAATTATATATATTATATATCCGCATTGTTATATAATTTAAACATGACACCATGGCATTGGGGGGTTTCATTTTCAGTTTCAGGCAACATCTGTAAGGCCGCATTGCGATATTACACCGCGCGAGTTTTAGAGTCGCGTATTATATTCCGTAACCGGAATTACACCTGGTACGCACTGCGAATAAAATTTCGTACGATTTTTATCAGTTTGATGCTGTTCCCGGCTGAGACGAACGTCAAATGTTTAAAATGGACAACAGATTTTTTTAAATTTACCTGATACTACGGCGGCGGCGTTACAGACGTTTCAAAAGATGTCATGAACATTGGGTTCACCAATTTATGGCTTTGAGACCTATGAAAGAATTGTTCTACATAAAACATCAAGCACTGCGAAAATACAGTTAAAAGTTTTTCGGATGTTACAGAATGACTATAAAACCATTCTATAATGTACTACGACTAGTTGGTCGGGCTATTACCTAACAAGATACGAATTGGAAAAAAGCATGTTTTTGTGCATCAAAACACAGATTTTTTCCGCGTGAATTCTTAATCGCCAGTGCGGCTACTCCTATATGATTCAATGTGTTACAAAATTGTGACAAAAAATCGCACGGTGAAATATCGCAGTGCGGACAGGGCCTAAGTAATCTCGTGCTCACACTATGAATAAAGCTAATATTGCGTATTTCACGACTATCTTGTTATGATAATTTGCATGATCATGTTCACACTACTTGTAAACTGTCCTATAAATCTTGATAGATACTAGAGTTACTAAGTATTGTTAGATTGTGGTCATACTGTCAGAGGCCAGAGTATTCTAACTCTTATCTTTCTATCTTTTAAATAATTGCCAATCTTTCAGGAGGTGAGATTCTACCATCTTATCCCTGACCCTCCTAATGTATAAACTACATTATAAAAGTATTTATTATTATTCGTTTAGATCTCTCGGGACCCTGAGGTCCCGGACCTTTGGAAGGCGTACGAGGAGCCGAAACCAACTCGCAAAGGCTCCTTTGGACGCTTTTTATGAAATGAGGCACCAACCGACGATTATCCCTGTACGCGCTATATAAGTGCTCCCAAGGACAGCCCCCGGTTGGTGTGAAACTATTGCGAGATAAGGAAAACAAAGATATCGGGCTATGGTTTTCGAAGGCTAAAGCGGACTGGTTACCAAGAAATATGTAGACTATGGCCCCTGTCTGTACAATGTTATTATAATACATCGGTAAAAAAACCTTTTTTACAAAAAAATAAAACCGACTTCCAAAAAAAATGCAAAATAACTTTAATATCGGAAGTCGGTGTTTCTGCTTTTGTGTCTTTCTTTTTTGATTCGCAGTGCGTAACTGCGAATAAAATTTCGTACGATTTTTATCAGTTTGATGCTGTTCCCGGCTGAGACGAACGTCAAATGTTTAAAATGGACAACAGATTTTTTTAAATTTACCTGATACTACGGCGGCGGCGTTACAGACGTTTCAAAAGATGTCATGAACATTGGGTTCACCAATTTATGGCTTTGAGACCTATGAAAGAATTGTTCTACATAAAACATCAAGCACTGCGAAAATACAGTTAAAAGTTTTTCGGATGTTACAGAATGACTATAAAACCATTCTATAATGTACTACGACTAGTTGGTCGGGCTATTACCTAACAAGATACGAATTGGAAAAAAGCATGTTTTTGTGCATCAAAACACAGATTTTTTCCGCGTGAATTCTTAATCGCCAGTGCGGCTACTCCTATATGATTCAATGTGTTACAAAATTGTGACAAAAAATCGCACGGTGAAATATCGCAGTGCGGACAGGGCCTAAGTAATCTCGTGCTCACACTATGAATAAAGCTAATATTGCGTATTTCACGACTATCTTGTTATGATAATTTGCATGATCATGTTCACACTACTTGTAAACTGTCCTATAAATCTTGATAGATACTAGAGTTACTAAGTATTGTTAGATTGTGGTCATACTGTCAGAGGCCAGAGTATTCTAACTCTTATCTTTCTATCTTTTAAATAATTGCCAATCTTTCAGGAGGTGAGATTCTACCATCTTATCCCTGACCCTCCTAATGTATAAACTACATTATAAAAGTATTTATTATTATTCGTTTAGATCTCTCGGGACCCTGAGGTCCCGGACCTTTGGAAGGCGTACGAGGAGCCGAAACCAACTCGCAAAGGCTCCTTTGGACGCTTTTTATGAAATGAGGCACCAACCGACGATTATCCCTGTACGCGCTATATAAGTGCTCCCAAGGACAGCCCCCGGTTGGTGTGAAACTATTGCGAGATAAGGAAAACAAAGATATCGGGCTATGGTTTTCGAAGGCTAAAGCGGACTGGTTACCAAGAAATATGTAGACTATGGCCCCTGTCTGTACAATGTTATTATAATACATCGGTAAAAAAACCTTTTTTACAAAAAAATAAAACCGACTTCCAAAAAAAATGCAAAATAACTTTAATATCGGAAGTCGGTGTTTCTGCTTTTGTGTCTTTCTTTTTTGATTCGCAGTGCGTAACTGCGAATAAAATTTCGTACGATTTTTATCAGTTTGATGCTGTTCCCGGCTGAGACGAACGTCAAATGTTTAAAATGGACAACAGATTTTTTTAAATTTACCTGATACTACGGCGGCGGCGTTACAGACGTTTCAAAAGATGTCATGAACATTGGGTTCACCAATTTATGGCTTTGAGACCTATGAAAGAATTGTTCTACATAAAACATCAAGCACTGCGAAAATACAGTTAAAAGTTTTTCGGATGTTACAGAATGACTATAAAACCATTCTATAATGTACTACGACTAGTTGGTCGGGCTATTACCTAACAAGATACGAATTGGAAAAAAGCATGTTTTTGTGCATCAAAACACAGATTTTTTCCGCGTGAATTCTTAATCGCCAGTGCGGCTACTCCTATATGATTCAATGTGTTACAAAATTGTGACAAAAAATCGCACGGTGAAATATCGCAGTGCGGACAGGGCCTAAGTAATCTCGTGCTCACACTATGAATAAAGCTAATATTGCGTATTTCACGACTATCTTGTTATGATAATTTGCATGATCATGTTCACACTACTTGTAAACTGTCCTATAAATCTTGATAGATACTAGAGTTACTAAGTATTGTTAGATTGTGGTCATACTGTCAGAGGCCAGAGTATTCTAACTCTTATCTTTCTATCTTTTAAATAATTGCCAATCTTTCAGGAGGTGAGATTCTACCATCTTATCCCTGACCCTCCTAATGTATAAACTACATTATAAAAGTATTTATTATTATTCGTTTAGATCTCTCGGGACCCTGAGGTCCCGGACCTTTGGAAGGCGTACGAGGAGCCGAAACCAACTCGCAAAGGCTCCTTTGGACGCTTTTTATGAAATGAGGCACCAACCGACGATTATCCCTGTACGCGCTATATAAGTGCTCCCAAGGACAGCCCCCGGTTGGTGTGAAACTATTGCGAGATAAGGAAAACAAAGATATCGGGCTATGGTTTTCGAAGGCTAAAGCGGACTGGTTACCAAGAAATATGTAGACTATGGCCCCTGTCTGTACAATGTTATTATAATACATCGGTAAAAAAACCTTTTTTACAAAAAAATAAAACCGACTTCCAAAAAAAATGCAAAATAACTTTAATATCGGAAGTCGGTGTTTCTGCTTTTGTGTCTTTCTTTTTTGACACCGACTTCCGAAATTAAAGTTATTTTGCATTTTTTTTGGAAGTCGGTTTTATTTTTTTGTAAAAAAGTTTTTTATTTTTCACTTTTTAGTTGTGGTTCCCCATTAAACTGTGTTAACAATTCATAGACATACGAGTACAATCGCAATCGCAGATGATTTGCAGTCAATTTTTGAAGAGTTCCGTTGTCTGTCTCCGATACCCATCATCAGATCAATATGAAATTTAAATGGGACCATTTCGAAACAAACCCCTTTCGAACAAAATTATAATTTTGCAAATCCATCAATATATGACAGAGTTATGCCCGAACATAAATTAAAAAAAAATACAAACATTCTAATTGATAATCTCCTTCTTTTTGAAGTCGGTTACAAAAAGCAGGGGGTGACTTGCACACTCAATAAATGGACCCCCAAAAATGGCCGCTAGCACGTAGTGTGACGTAACAACAAGGAGGCAAGGTGCTTTCTGAGGTGCTAAAGGAGTGGAGAGGTATACCACGGCTATCACCACCTTACTGGATTATACATCCTTCTCTCGAGCACGATTGCTCTCACGAATCTCCACTCAAGCCAGCCAATAAAGGCAAGAGAGAGGTGGGAGCTCTGTTCCTCGTCAGTGTTCACTACTATTTTTTTTTTCGTTTTTATAATATTAGTATGTAGGTACTCTTAATATTATAAATGCGAAACTTTGGATGGATGTTTGTAACTCAATCACGGCTAAACGGATCTCGATGAAATTTGGTTTAGAGCCAGATTATAGTCTGAAATAGCAGAAAGGCTATAATTTAGGAAGGGGGAAGCTAGTTACAAAAGTTTGAAACTTGAAAAAGCAATCAGCTGTTCAGTACCCATGTTCAAATAACTCGATAGTGAACATTACCTTTTTTAAAATTTCTAATTTGTTAAAAGGAAATCTGAATGCTTTTGCCATCTTTCATTTTTGGAAAAGAAACTACCATTTTCAACTAAGTATTAAAGTATTACTTAACTTTTAGGGTCGTAACTCTCCGGCTACCATAGATGCGGACCTGCGTATGGCGAGTAATGGGTAGCTCACCGTTCGATCAGCACCAGGCCCGAGAGTCGACGGCGCGTAGTGTTCCACGCCTCAAACAGATGTATGTCAGCCACCACTGACGGGGCCCGTCATGGCCAATGCCTGCATGCCAAGGGGTCACGCATAAATTCGTAACAGAGTTACTACGCCCCTGGTCACTCAGGCAAGGAACAGGGATGGGTTTTAGTCGGTAAAAGTCTGACACGCCCTTCCGCACCACCCAGAGCGGGAGAATGATTTCCCACTCCTCAAAAAAAAGAGTCATAACTCCGGTTTCAGAACTCATAAAAACTTCTTGATCACGTTCAGTGTTATTTATACTATTTCGTGGTGTAACAGCAACGTAATATTTACTCATCGTGAACGATCATTTTGTGGTTGTTAGCACACTTGAGATTTTTGTTATGAAATCTAAAGTTTTTAAGGATAGGCGCTATCTTAACTGATATTGCTTGAATCACACTATTTTTTTCACATTCAGGATGTGAAAACGCGCTGTTAAAAATATTTTTACCGAATGTCTCTTTGTTGATGTGTCCTTGGAAAGAAGTTTTCCAAGAAACTCTGCCAAAGAACCCACATTGGCAAACAACCAATAAAAGCGCGTGTTTAGATCTCATTTTCAAACCAAAAACTATTAAAAACTACAATTCTATACTGATATGGTAAACCGAAGCACGGTTTAGTCAAAGCACCAATGTGGGGCACTGACGTCAAAGTTTTCGTATTAGGAACTTCAGTAGGTCTCGGTCGAGTCCCGGCGATGTTAACGCGGAAATGATACTTAAACCACAAAACAAAAGGATCAATTTCCCATGAAAACAGCATTGGAATGACGTAAGAACTATTGTGAAATTAACCCTGTCTACACCGCATGCTTTGTATCAGATGTGACGCAAATTGTTCAGTAAACATGCATTTTTTGTTATGTAGGTCGGTGAACAGGTTGTAAGTAGGTACGAGTATCTATAAGATATTTATGACTTAATGCAAAAAAAACGGGAATCTGACAAGTTCGATGAACTTTTTCTAAGATAATCAAGATTGTGGCCCTACATTACTATCTTATCTTCAAGTTCCTTTACATTTGGGCCAAGTTTTGAAAGATCAAACAAGCTCAATCTTGGTACCTATAAAAACAAATATTCAGAACAACTTCGGAGCGCCTCGAACAATATACAATGTGCCTACACGACGTTTTTAAATGAGCAAATTCCTGCGTAATATTCCCCTGGGTTATGTCGGGTAATTTATTCCAAAACTCCTGAACATATTTGGGGAAATTTCCCAGCCACCCAGTTTGTGGGGGCGGCTGGATTATGGTGATTATCGCTAATGGCTGTACTTGGGTTATTGATTAACCGGTTAAGCGTCATCGTGGTAATAAAGGCTCTTGCAGACAGGCGTGACGCGACGATGCGACCAACCTTTTTACAGAAGAATTTCTACAGCTAAAGAACAATTTCTATGAAACATTTTCGTCTCGCATGTTTATCGTATCGTTCCTACATTATCGCGTCTTGTCTGTCCGCGAGAGCCTTAAGGGATCGATAGTAACCTTTGCTTCATTGTACTTTTGACTTGGACTAAAATAGGATGGTGAGTAATCTATCTTTTTTAGCTACACGCGATTTTTTAATTCTATACAAGCTAGAATTATTTTAGTTCGAAATAAGGGCATGACATCACTAACTAGTTAGCCCAAAATCCACATAGATTTAATTTGACGTCTCGTATTTTGATACCTATTTCAAATTAGAATATCAAACTGTAATAAACATAAATAAATATAATATCAAACTGTACATTAAGCATTTCGTTGTACCTGTTTACAAACCACCGCAGACTTCAATATAATTTTAATAAATTAAGTAACTCGGCTCTATTAATAATTGTTATCCTATTCTGTCAATTTAGACATGGCTCCAATAAATTAAGCCATCGATGACATTCAAACATTTATTGACTTTGATATTAATTTGAAATAGTTTAATTAACAGCCAGCGTGGGTTCAAACGGATTAATAACTTTGTTTTCAGTGGGATTTATGTTTGTTTCTGACATTTGAAATTTAGTTTATCTATCAAGGAATTATTTATGGCAGTTAGGATTTGCTGTTATTAGAAAATTATTTATTTCATGTCTGATGTTAATAATACTGGAATTATGCGGCATCCGGTTAGACTGAAAAAAGCTGGGATAAGGCTAGGCAAATCGATTTAATTTATGTCCGAATAACATTAAAAACACGTAAATTTTTATTAATTACAACGGAAAAATAATTTTTATCATTGCTTACTCAAGCCAAAATATTTCCATACTGGAAACTAGGTAAGGTTACAAAGATACGGCTTTCCACAAGGTTACTTACCGAGATCATCTCACAGTTATTATACCTACTGTACCAGAGTGTTCGAGATTTTGATGATGAGCATTTAATATGCAAGAAGCGTACATTGGATGTAGGTTGAATTTTGAACATCCTGCACTTACGATGGTTTGACCGGATTTTGATTTTGTGATTTTAAACTTAATGGAGCATGATTTGAAGGCATTTTTTACTTGCAAACAGTTAGATTATGCAGTTTTTTAGATTACTGTGTGAGATTTCTACTTGTATGATGTCTTTAATATGGAGAATACCTACATAATAACAAAATAAACACAACACAAAGCGTCAATAGCTTTACAGAATAATCCAAATAATCCGACTAAAACCCAAGAGACATCGAAAAAAAAATATATCCACTGAATCGCAACCCAAAATCCCGTATCTAATGTTATATTCATTAGGCAACCGAAATCCGCGAAAATGGAATATTCCGGTTTTGACATATTGTCGTAAAACATGGAGAGCATGGATACATATGGTGTGAGATATCTTTTGGGATAAAAGCATCGGGGATCGTCCATCTATAATGATTAATGCTCCCCATCCATCCCACATAGACCCCGGGGATGGAAAGAAAAACTTGATTGATGAAGAGTCGAGGGTTAGTGGGTAATATTTCCCAACTATTTCCTCGTTCGAAATGTGGGTATTTCAGTATGTGGGTTATTAGGCTTATTTATTTGTTGAGGGGAGGGTGACGCAATTTACGCGATCAATAGTGATGTAGCGATTTGAGAGATGGCCTAGTGAGGGACGGGGGAGAAGTGTTAATCTAGAAATAGTATCTATCTATACATTATATAGGTCATTTCGTAACTCCCCTTTTATGGACTCACAATAGAAGTTACAAGATGATCTGTCTGGAGAGTTTTTTGCGTCTCTTCTTCCCAGCTAAACACTGGGAAGTGGTGACAGGCGGGCGTTTTTGAGGGACTGCCTTTATGTAGAAATTTGACGTTTAAAAATGCTGGTTTTCAGCCAACTTTGAATTAATAACTTTTGACATCGAGTAGCAAACTGATTGTGATCATTTCGTAAAGACTGTTGTTTTATAACCTTTGAAACCGTATCTAACATTTACACATCCCATAGGCACTTGCCAACCTACAAAAATAAATACGTGAACCTCAAAAAACAGAGGACGGCAAGATAAATACAGCTACCTCCGTATTTACACGAAACTTTAGGGTTATTTACAAGGATGGGCCGAATGTGGTTTGAACCGAATATGAACTTCGGCCGAACATACGGTAAAAATAAAAAGTTCGGCCGCATTTCGGCCGAAGTTCGGTAATTTTCACCTTCTTTGTTTTTGCACCATAACCTGCCCTTGGTTAATTTTAAATACTAGTGGGCAGTAAGATTTCATTTAACACTTTAAAAAAAATTAAAAATAGTGATTTTATCTTTGGCGATAATTATTTCAATTTTTAGGAGTCCAAATTATGATAATGTTAAGAAAATATTTAGTTGTTAATTAAGTAACAACTAACAAACAATAAATAAATGTGTATAATTTTATTTTGCTGGTTTAGATTTATTATTTTAGACTAAAAGGTTTAGTTATTTTAATATTTTCATGTATCGAATGTTCGGCATTTGAACCGAATTTCGGCCGAATGCCGAAGTTCGGTTAAACCAAATGTAAAACGTATTTCGGCCCATCCCTAGATTAAAAATTATCCGATACTTTGGCCTTTCCAGTTAGTGCCGACATACTGTAGGTCAGCCCCTCCATGACCACAGGCTGAAAGGCCTCGAAACGTCGGAGAAATTTAAATTATAAACACGAAGTAGGAACACATATTATTTATGGAAGTTACTGGGTTTTGCTCAAGCGAATATGTTAATGTTGAATGTGAGTTACGTGGTTTTTGATTGCTTTATTTAGACTTTTAGAGCATTTAAATGTTTGTTTGTTGTTTGTAGGTATGTGGCTTAATGATGATATTACATTAAGCGGCAAGGTTAAAGAGGGTTTAATTATAGCGATTCAAGGCTCCCGCAGACACGTGCAACACAAAATTGCGACAACATGGGACAACGCGTTTTCTTAGAAAGGTAAAAATCAATCAGTCGGCGGTCGGCTTCCAGTCTAACCGAATGCAGTTGAATACCAGTATTTTACATGGAGCTACTGCCTATCTGACCTCCACAACCGAGTTACTGGGTAATACGATACCCCTTGGTAAGACTGGTTGTCAGACTTTCGGGCTTCTGACGAACCGTAACGACTGTCAAAGATCCACGATTGACAGTCGGGACCAACGGCCTAACGTGCTTTCCGAGGCACGGAGGAGTCTCGGTATGTAAAGATGGTCACCCGATGGTCACCGTAGCTTAACCTGATGGATCGACTCATGCGGCTGTTATTACTTTAGCCACGAGCTCCTCATTTCTTAGAAAGGAAAATAGAAAAAATATATAGGTATTTCGTAGAGCAATTTCTATCAAAATTATTGAAGTTCTATTACAACTATTCGTTGTAGGATTAAGTTTGGAATGTGGCTTATGTGTAACAGAAGATTTTTCGTAAGATAATAATGGTAATAACTTAGCATGTCAACGCTTTACTTAAATATTTCATGAGCTAAAACTTTGTACTGATACATTTTTATTTATTTCAGCAAAGAAGTCGTATCTCTTTAAAGCAATATAAAGTCGAAGCAATTTTTTTGCCTCATGGCCGTTTTTCTTTCTACATACATAATATATTGACGTAATAACTAGATATGTGCTAAGATTAAGTACAATAGGGTTTTGATCTTCACAACAATGTTGCTCATATCTGTCTTGTTGTTGTTGACAACAAAAGATCTGTTGTTACGAAACATCCTTCAGTAAACTACAACTTTGAAATCTTCGTAAAATGACAAGTTACTGATGGCTGATAATACAGTTGTTTCAGAGTAGAGAATTTAAATAAAGGCTCCTGTAGTCAGGCGCGACTTCTATAAAAACGGGTTGTCGCTTCACTGTCGCGTCACGGCTGTCTGTGTTAGCCATAAGACGAACTGATGTTTAAGGTTACTTCAAGATCTTTCAAGGGTAGTTATTGAATAACGATCTGTATTGAACTTAATATTTTGTCGATGATGGTTTCTTGGTTTTACTAAGTCCATACCCAGTGTGAAAAATATTCCTTAGTTACTAAAAGAGTAAAGGAAGAAGTGTGGATGGATGGAGAGGGAGGCCAAAGAAAGGATGGATGGATTGTATGAGGAGTGATATGAAAGAAAAGGGAGTTAGTGATAGCGTGACGGCTGACAGGACAGAATGGAAGAACAAAACGTGTTGCGCCGACCCCAAGTAACATGGGATAAGGGCAGCAAGATGATGATGACTTACAAAGGATTACAGATAATTAAATCCTGTTAAATCCATTCACCCCACTAAAACCCTTATTTTAGGGATAGCTGTTGCATATAATAGATAAGTCTAGAACCCTGCTTATCCCAAAAGGGTAGGGGAAAGATACATGGTTCAATCTACTGCATTAAGCCGGAAATGACGCTTATGGGTTAATAAGCTTGCTGGAGCATGAAGAGGATTAGCTATCAACAGCCACCCATCCAATTGATGGCCGGATTAGGTGTAGCTTAACTATGTCAATCGCGATCTGTAGCTTGTCATTAAATTAATATATTACGGCGTATAATTAGGTAGGTACTGTGACGAGTAGTACGGCAAGGTAGGTAGGGCCTTCTGGTGAGGGTTAGGTAGGTTTCAACAGGCTCTTCAAGGGTTCAATTGAATAGAAGCCTTACTAGCGTTTGCGCGTCTATTCGTAGGGGCGTAGCTCATGTGACGATTGTAGTCACAGCCTAATCTTAGCGGGTCTGTACCGGCCTTCAACTGGCTGGTTTTTTTTTTTTTTTTTTGGGGATGTGAAATCATCCTATGACTTCAACTGGCTGGTGAGAATGTTGGAGAGTTATTGGAGAGCCGTTTGAATTTAGAAGGTGTAGGGATCACATTTGTTTTAGGGATCAGTTCTGTTGGCCCGGCCGAAGTGGGCACACATGTTATTATTATAATTAATATACCTAGTGACTCTGAGTGCCCTATTCTTCTTTTTTTGTCGTTGCCAGCGAGTGCGACATACCCCGAGCTTTGAAGAACGTCTCAGGATCCTTGCAGGCCGTGCAGTACTTATTGCAGAAACTTTTGAATAAACTAATTATTAAAATTAAGACAGAGTCTATTTTTACTGTTTTGTAAATAAGTTCTTCTTAATACCCTATTATAGTAGTTACCTTAAAAAATCTAATTAGTTCGTCAGTTAGATTACCAAAAAATATTGGTCACGTATTTTGTCTTTTGTCACGTAAATAAAAAATGAGGACGATACAGTTGAAATTTAGCGTGATGACACGGTGTGCGACAGTTTTTATCACAAAGTGAGGTAACGAGCCCCCCTCCAGAACTTTGATGCGTTAATATAGGTACCTTACGGACTAAATATAATTATAATTTACATAAACAGGAAACTACCCTATTAGCTATATTGCGTAATTTAATTCAACCCTACCTACAAATTGCGAGAATCATTAATTTCCCTACATTTACCTACTTCCTAATTAAGTACACCCATCAAAATCAAACTAAAACCAACTCAAAAGTTCTTCAAGGCCACAACGCAAATAGATTACACTATTCCGATCGTAAAGTAAGCCAAAAAACTTCGCTACCCTAAAAGCAATTAAGTAAATGCAGACTAATAATGACCTACTTACTTAGAACTGTTAGAAGCCTCACAAAAGTATTATCCCTTCTAATGAGTCGGCGAAAATAGGCCGTGATTAACTAGATTAGAGAGATAACACGCTTTGGATGAATAGCCCATTCACTTGTTTTTGAGACAGCTCTATTCAAACGCTTTCCAAAGCGTTGCAGCCTCAAAACTGAAGTTGAGAAGCTCATTTTAATGATAAACACTGTAAATCTTGCATTTATTAAAGTCGCATTTAAATAGAGTGTTTCTATTTGAATTTCATTTGCACTGAAAACCGAAAGTTTTATCTACGAATACGATTCAACCTCCAAAAATATGATTACATTACATTATGTAAATGATACGATTATATCCATAATGCTGATGAGCGGACTATAAACAAGAGCATCAATGGCGAAACAACAATACCGCCAAGCTCCACTTCGCTTGACCACACAATAGCTAGCGGCCGTGACATTGACGAGGTCAACGCAGCATTGTATAGCAAAGAAGACAATCCAACCACTACCTATAAAATCCTAACCTGCGACGACACGTTACAAGGCCATGGAAATTATACAATAGTAGTAATTAATTATGGACTGTATGTGATCACAATAAAACATGTAATGTACAAGTACCTATGAAACATAAGACCTTCGTGATTTAGAGGTCAGAGTAAGGTCGGATCTGATTAGTACAGAGAATTTAAATATGCAAAGTGCGTCTTGAAAAAGCGTTTCTTGTCTGCTGGGGAGAGGTGGATTATAGTCTTGAGGCTACTGTAGAGGAAAACCGGGTTGTGGAGGAGTACCGAGTAGGCCCTCTCAACCTTGAGGGGACTATTTAACTACTTGGCTGGAAATTGTTTCCGATAGCACTGGCTGACGTCTGCTGTTTATTTATAGAGGCAAGTTGCTGCATTGTGGGAGGTTTTGGTTTCGTAACAGTTTTAGTTCAAGTATAGATATGATTTTGAACACCTACAATTTAAATTATAAAAAATATTACAGTTACTTTTTACAATAACACCTGAATTGAAAACAAGCCTTTATTTTATTTGCTATTGTTGCGATGAAATCGTACAACTGTTAGAGAAAATCATTGATGACGTCACACGCACGTGAACCGCACAATGTCACGGTGTCCATTCATCGTCACGGCAGGGTTGCCAACCAAACGAAATTTAAATGACAATGTTGGTAATGTAATTTCGATATTTGACGCGATGTACATACGAGTAACTACGTCACTCGTTTAGCGCAATGTGAAATGAAAACTAAAGTGATCGATTTTAGCTAGTTGGGAAGACTGCCAATTTAATAAGACAGACGCGAAATATCAGTAGTAGTTTGACAAGGGATTATGAGTTGGCTATAAAGATTACAATGTAATCTATAATTTTCAGATTATAAAACGAATTACAGCGTTTTTTTTTTCTTTTTTGTGGGGTGGGAAATCATACAATGACATCTGCCGCTCTAGGGTGGAGCGTGTCAGACTCTTACTGACTAAAACCCACCCCTGTTCCTTCCCTGCCCTGAGTGCCTAGGGGCGAGGTAACTCTGTTTCGAATTTATCCTCAACCCTTGGGCAGGCATCGGACATGACGGGCCCCGTCATTATTGCTGACAACTCTTTGAGGCGTGCGTGGAACACTACCTGGCGTGGTGCTGATCGGACGGCGAGCTATCCACTACTCGCCGTCCGCAGGCCCGGATGAATTACTGCGTTGTGTTTCTGATTAATTATGATATCGTTTAGTCGGTGTTTCTCAAATAAAAACTTAAGAGATCTTTCAACAATGAATCCTTACTCTTGGCTAACGACAGCCCTGCATTTGGCACGCACTCATCGTCAGCAGTGCGTGGCACGATTTTATTTCTATTTATTTTTTTCCCACGAGCACGGTCGCGGGCGGAGACTAGTTCGCCGGAAAGCCAAGGTACACTGACGAGAAAAACTATGTCCATTCACCGCCCATGTAATCATGGCCAAATCTGTATAATTAACTTCGCAAATATAATGAAAAAAGTGTTTTTTGTAGAGGATCTTCTTGTTACATGGTTGAATGTTTTTTAATGGATTCTGAATTTATGTTTGTAAAAAACACGCGATAATTATTTATATAAGTTTGATTGATTCATCAAATTTCTGTTGAATGGAGTCATATTTTTCAGGAGCTGCTGTTTTGGACGTTTAAAATGGATTCTCGAGAGCTTTACTAGTAAACAGTTACTTAAAATAAATATTACATTCAGTATTCTGAATTCTTCTTATTAGAAGAAAATTAATCAATAAGATTTTTCTGCTCTATCGAGCGATTCAAAAACTTAGCTACATATTTTAAAACAAAGCCCCCCGCCGCGTCTGTCTGTCTGTCTGTTCGTGATAAACTCAAAAACTACTGAACGGATTTTCATGCGATTTTCACCAATAGACAGAGTGATTAACGAGAAAGGTTTAGGTGATTAATTTGTACATGTGCAAAGCTGGGGCGGGTCGCTAGTATATTATACATACAGGTCGAATAGTGAGACGATTTAGTTTATAATTTTGATACGAAAGGGTTGCGTTATAGTATATAACACATACTTCTAATAATTCATAATATCAGCAAGTAGGTACATCATATAGGCATGAGACCTTTGACTTTTCAAAGTTCAAAATAGCTTATTGAAAATTGAATTTTGTTAGACGTAGGCAATAAAATAATATAAGTTACTCGAACATATTCAATTATTCTCAAAGTTGACAAGTAAGTCAGAACCTTATAATTATGACTTGTAGCGAGAATCGATATTAATAATTGATTGTAACCGATCATATTTATAGATTATTCTTAGTATTAATAAGTTTAAAAAGTCCAATAATTCATAAAAGGTTTTCATCGTAAATTAGCGGGGATTCCCGTAGATTTCTTTGGAAAGCGTATATTAACAAGAAAAACATAATTTATACGTAAAATAAATCAAAGACAATAGTCTCAACTGAATTTAATTGGAAAATAAATCTTCTGAAATCGTTACAAATGATAGAGATTTGATCGATCAACTTCGCCCGCGGACGAACGAACGTGAACCCTGAATAAAAATTCCTACGTCCTGCTCCATGGTCCAATCTATCTGTATACTAAAACTCATAAAAATTTGTTCATCGGTTAAAGCATGAAAACGCAGCAAACATACATAGAGAGAGTTCCTTTCGCCTTTATAATAAAATTAGTAAAAAAAGATGGGCTTTATTTATAAAAAAGTTAAGCATGTAATTAGGTTAAACACATATTAACGGATTTTTAAGGTTTTTTAAAGCAGTGTATCTCTACCGTAAATCATTTTGACAAATAAAAAAAAAATGATTTTTTCAAATCCTATTTGCATACAGTGATGGAACTCAAAATATAATTTAACATACTTTAATGCATCAAAAAAATCTTATAACATACCTCTTAATTATCTTTAAAAGCAGTTTATCCCTTCATGAACAATTATAATCATAAAAAAATATACCATAAAATTTCAAACACTAAATTGCATGGTTTATTTTTTATAAATTTCTTAGTAAATCCTAAGTAAATCGATAAAATACTTCATATTTTGCAATAAATTGCGAGCATTTCTCGCATCTCTTTCCTTTTCTATGCAGTTCGAGAGTGACCGCGCTTTAGGTGATGTCTCGGATTTAATACTAAATTTTCTACGGAGAATTTGTATTTAGAATCCGCTAGTCGGTATTTAAACTATGCTAGCGAGTTTAATAAATAAGGCTGATAAGTGATAATCCTTCCAAAGTCCTATTGAACTAATTAAATGAATCTAGTCACTCAATGTGTTGACACAGAGGACTAGTGGCGGATGGAGAGCGGGCGCGCCTCATCATCCAATATCCTTGTTAGCCGGCTACATCTAACTACAGCTGACAATGTTTGGACGCCATGTTTTACGAGTTCTTTGCTCTGTGCCGTAATGGCCGTCAGAATACTACACTTATATTATCACTTACGAGTATCATTCGTCACTTAAATACGTAATATATTGTCACTTACGAGTTATAATCTGGCATCTTTTTAAACAAAAAAAAACTAGGTTTTTATTTGCAACGTATGTTTGTATATTTGCAATTTTCTCAGAAACTGTTGAATCAATGTTGATGATATTTTCATTAACAGTTTTTAAGGTTATAATAGATTGTAAAATATAAAGTTTTAGAATAATAATCGTGTTTAATAGTTGAAGGTCATGATGGACTTGAATCATGTAGTTATAGATAATAGTACCTTATGCCAGCGGCTTCACCCGGGTGGAATTAGTACCTACTTCATACTAACTTTCAACCCTCACTTTAACCCCTTAGGGGATGAATTTCAAAAAACCCTTTCTTAGTGCTCCGCTAAATTATAAAAGGAAGCCGTGTGCAAAATTTCACGTTCCTAGTCCCAGTCGTTTCGGCTGTGCGTTGATATGTCAGTCAGTCAGTTTCTACTTCGAAAAAGGAGGAGGTTCTATGTTCGTCTGTAAGGTTTTTATGTTTTTTTTTTATGTATGTGTGGACATAGTAGTTTTCGCTTTTGTTCAGTTTTTCTAAAAGCGCTTTGAAAATCGGTCCATAACTGACAGAGAAATCGGTGGAAATATAAAAAAAAAAAAAACGTACATACAGTCGAACATAGACCCTCTCCCTTTTTCGAAGTCGGTTAAAAACAACCGACTTTCAAAAAAGAAAATATTTTATTTAGTATTTTCTTATTTGGAAGTCGTTTTTTTATATATATAGATTCGCATGTTGGTAATAAGAGTTGTAATACAGTAGAGATAATATGCAGATATAATAGGACGATTAATGTGCACTATCATGTAGATATTGAAGATATCAAGTGTGATACCAGCATGTTTAATAATAATATTACACATGTATAACTATCAGATAATAACAGTAAAACCAGCTTTTTAAAAGCTTTTATTTAACTTTGTAACAAGGCAGCAGCAAGGTTGTTGTTGTTTTCTTCGTTGTCAAATAACGAAGAAATAAAATACAAACACCGACTTCCGAAATTAATGTTATTTTTAATTTTTAATGTATTTTCTTTTTTGGAAGGCGGTTGTTTTTTTTTATAAAGTTTTTTTTTTCATTTTAAAATCAGTTCAAATTTAGCTGCCGAGCTAGAATAAGCTCCTCCTTATCATTGTAATTTTCCAACTATTCAGCAAATGACAGTTACCAGTTTGTAAGAGTTACTAGAACAGTGAAGTGCCGCTTTTATAACTAGGTACTCGTAGATTCAGGCATATTGCCTGGCAATAATAGAATTTAAATATGTACCTAGTCTCATTGTATGGTGTACGTACCATTAATAAGTGCTTCATATAGGTAATCAAGCCAACTGTAAATAATAAAATATACGTCTAAAATCTTCTTCTACCTCTTCTTCGTGTCACTCCTCCGTCCCTCCACTACGTGACAACTTAGTTAACCTAGTGTTTGTTGGTTTGGGTCAAATCTTGCAAGCTGACCTTCTTTTATCCTAAAGACTTAAATTTTTACAAGTTGTTTCAGTTCCGATGACAATGCATTTTTAAGCCCAGCCCCAAAAAAAAAAAAAAAAAATACCTGAATCCACAAACTATTATAGGATCAGCAGCTAGAGATAGAGAAACTCTTTATTGGTCAACAGCATAGACACGATATTTTGTGTTTAAATTAAAAAGCTTGTTTGTGCAGAATACCTAGAAATATTTTGCAAAAAACTATTATTTCAGGTGAAGGTATAGGTATTTTTTTTCGAAATTGAAGAACATTTAACATCAAAAAATTGAAAGAAAAATAACTCTATCTAATTTGCCAATAAATTGTTTTACTTTCTACGAATACGAATTTATTTTTGAGATACAACTCTTTGTTGTAATCAACAACATACTCTTTTTTGTTTTGATTTAATTAACAATTTCTAAGCAACTAAATCTGTAATATAACGAGCAGTATTGTTTTATGAACAAAACATTGAAAGACGATTTTGTAAAGAATAATGTTGAAATAAAAAGGGCTATAAAATAACTTTAGTTTTATACAACTTGTTCAAATGATACTGACTGCTAAACTGCAGAAATAATGAAAAGAACATTTACGTAGATATTGAATCACTATTATTTCAGTAGCAAATGTATAAAGTCCTCTTTGGTAACAGCAAAAAATTTAAAGTTTAGATGCATTAAAAAATATTATGAAACTGTAAACAGCTTAATTTCACACTAATTATAATTTCAATGGTCAACTTTTCTGATATAAATGTCTTCTATTTTTTGGGAAAGGAATTAGGCACCTATGCTTAGCTTGTCACCCTATTAAACTTTAAGCACAAATAGGTCAAAAATCTATTTTATTTTATGGCAACACTCCGTTCTCTCTTTTGCACACACACAACTCAATCGTCAGCGTCACAGGCCAACAGTGTTTGCGTTCGAACCATCTGTCTCAATAACCGTTAGCAATCGGCTTTACACAGCAAATTAGCTGAAAAACAGACCCCTGGATTGTGTGCCGACGTCACTATTGTTTTAAGCGTAAACATTACCTGGCTGCTGTATTTATCAAAGGCCCTTTACTGTTTTGTTGATGGAAAATAGACTATCTACTTTTTAAAATCGATTATAACTTGTCTAGACTCTTTATTAATTTATTTTGAAACTGGGTTTATTTTCTTTGGTGTTATGATTAGTGGAGGAGCTCGTGGCTAAAGTAATAACAGCCGCACGGGTCGATCCATCAGGTTAAGCTACGCTTACCCGGGGTTGCTCCATGGATGGGTGACCATCTTTACATACCGAGACTCCTCCGTGCCTCAATCGTGCTGTCAATCGTGGATCTTTGACAGTCGTTACGGGTCGTCAGAAGCTCGAAAGTCTGACAAGCAGTCTTACCAAGGGGTATCGTATTACCCAGTAACTGGGTTGTGGAGGTCAAATAAGTAGTCGCTCCATGTAAAATACTGGTATTCAGCTGCATCCGGTTAGACTGGAAGCCGACCCCAATATAGTTGGGAAAAGGCTAGGCAGATTGATTTTGTTATAATTAGTTAGTTATTGAACACTTACAGTCTCGTTTATAAAACTCGGTAATCATATGCTTAGTTTAACTACTGACTAGCGGATTCTAAATTAAAGATACCAAACGTGCGGGATTGTTTGAGAGAGAATAGTTACCGCGGCCCTGGACCACTGGGTTTTAGTCAGTAAAGCGGCCCCGACATGTTCAATTGCGACTGTCAATGTGCTACGTTATTGACAATTGCAATTGAAGGTGCCATTGCCACTTCAATTGTTTGCGCTAACTCTGGACGATCGCGTTATAAATCCCCATGGTGTAGTATCCGCCATGTTTGTTTTCACTGCAGTCAGACGCGCAAATATGACGGAAACGATTGTCAATGAGCATCAATCAAATTTTTCATCAATTGCTTTCAATCTCGTAAAGAACTGCGATTGACAATTTCTTCAATTGTACTCGTAAACGATCAATCGCAATTGACAATGACGTAAAATTGACAGTCGCAATTGAACGTTTCGGAGCCGCTTAGAGTCTGACACTCGGGAGAAGTCATCTGATATATTACCTACCTCAACAAAAAACCTGCTACCTGAACCAGCTAATCAGTGTTAAAACTAATCACATACTTACTTAGTTATTTTTTTAAACTAGCACTTCGCCCGCGACTTCGTCCGCGTGGATTTCAAAAAGACAGTCCATAATAAACATAATTTATAACCTCCCACAAATAATGTAGCTTTCTACTGGTGACAGCATTTTCAAAATCGGTTCAGTAGTTTCAGAGATTACTTCTTACAAACAAACATACAAACTCTACCTCTTTATAATGTTAATTAAAGTATAGATTAGGTCCTTTGAATACTACTTAATCATGATCGAAGTTCAAACTTTTTAAAATAACTGCGAAACCTGAAAATATTGTTTTATTTTTTCTTTCAGATATTGAAATTATACCTGGTGTTGTTATTTATCTATTAGTACGCTACTATAATTACTAAAAAAATAGTACACTCAATTAGAAATACTAATGTGCTTTTAATGAGCCCAAATGACATTGATTCCAGTCCAAATTAAAATTAGCTCTTCCGTGTTCATGTGGCTTTAATTTGACCTAAAAATTGTATTTACGACCTAAAATATGGCCAGTAAAAATTATACGTCGTTAGTATCATTGTTTGTTTTGTTGGTCTATAAAACTTCTCTATATAATATAATACTAAGTCGCTGTCTGTGTCTGTCTGTATCGCCGCTTACTTCTTCTAAACCACGCAACAGATTTTGATACGGTTTTCAAATTTAATAATACTTACTTCCAAAAAAAAAAAACAAAAAAAAAAGTGCGAAATGTTTTCAAATTTGGAAGTCGGTGTTTCTGGTTTTGTTTCTTCGTTTTCTGACACCTACTTCCAAATTTAAAGTTATTTTGCACTTTTTTTATTTTCCTTTGGAAGTCAGTTCTATTTTTTGTAATATATGTATATATGACAAACGATTGCAGTAATGGTAAGTCATTTGCTGTTAGTTATTGAAGAGTTCCACTGTCTATCACCCATGATCATCATCATATCCTAATGTACTAATTTATGTTGAACCTTCCTTGAAAAATATGCATTTCAATAACGAAATCCCCATCCAAATCGGATGAGTACTTTTCGAGAAAATAGCAGACAAACAAACATACATACATACGGGTCGAATATAGAACTTCGTTTTTTGAAGTAGGTTAAAAAAAATAGAGCGATTAACGAGGAAGGTCGGGGTGGGTCGCTAGTTGATATATAAGAGGACATAGATACATACTAAAATACATATAAATCGGAAGTGCTTACTATGACGAAATATTGAACGTTTGTATGGAATTTTGAACGTCTGCCAGTATCAAATGGGAATACAAATGAGTGTATTATAGTTTTGGCATAAAAATTTATCTGTGACCCAAATAGAAATAGGTGAACACTTTCCAGTTATAGTGACGAGATAACATTGACGCATGTACCTAATATACCTAATGTTAACCTACCTACTATATGTTGCCAAGAGCACGTTGGAACACCGTGTAATTTTGACTATCTTACTGACTTTATTTCACGCACCTAACTACCCACTTTAAATTACTCAGTTAAAAATATATCATCTCATCTGCCTAGCCTTTTCCCAACTACCTTGGGGTCGGCTTCCAGTCTAACCGGATGCAGCTGAATACCAGTATTTTACATGGAGCGACTGCCTATCTGACCTCCACAACCCAGTTACTGATACTCCTTGGTAAGACTGGTTGTCACAACCCAGTTACTGATACTCCTTGGTAAGACTGGTTGTCAGACTTTCGGGCTTCTGACGACCCGTAACGACTGTCAAAGATACCCGATTGACAGCCGGGACCTACGGCTTAACGTGCTTTCCGAGGCACGGAGGAGTCTCGGTATGTAAAGATGGTCACCCATCTATGGACCAACCCCGGCAAGCGTAGCTTAACCTGATGGATCGATCCGTGCGGCTGTTATTACTTTAGCCACGAGCTCCTCACTCTCAGTTAAAAACATAAACTGGGCATAATACTTACTTTGCTCAGCTTAAGTTTAAAAAAATAAATAAATTATAGTTATAGAGTCAAATTATTTGATTTATAAAATTATATTTATTAATTTAGTTATAGCGTCAAAATGATTTAAAACAAGTTCTGGAGAGCATTTTCAGTTTCCAAGGAAATTAAATCAGTGTATAACTGCAGAGTTATTTAAGAAATTAAATAGAAAACAAAATAAGTTTAAATAAACAAGCTTTTATACCAGCTAAATGTATACACAAAATTTCGTGTCCTTGCTGTTGAATATTGAAGAGTTCCTTAATGTAGAGCTAATCCAGAATGTCAATTTAGGTCATGCTTATCATAAAAATGATCGAAAAATGGTTTAAAATTTTTGACGAACAACTTACAAACATACACACACAACAATAGTGCAAGTTAAATAGAAGGTTGTAAAAATAAGATTTAATAAAACTAAAACATTAACACCAACTAGTCCTCACATGTTTGACCCTAATTTACTTCTCCTAAGGTATCGTCGCAAGATAACCTCATTAACACTAATTATACTAAAGTGAATATCTATACACTCCGCTCTTACCGTGAGATGTAGATAAAATATTTGTATGGAACATACATAACTTGTTTGTATGGGAAATAGACCTATTAATAGATTTCAAGGACTAATTGCGCTATTAACGGAATACTGACTGTCATGTTGTTTTTTTCTTATTACCTTGTCTTTTCATTGAGGTTTCAACTGATTATTATGATAAATACTAGGTAGGTACGTATGTGCTGCAACGTGTTTTTTTTCAGATTTTACGCTCGTGTAATTCTTGATCTTGAAGCCACAAGAGAATTTGATTTGCATTCGACATGGTGGCTAAACAGTTTTCATTTCAGCTTTTATATCGATCAAAATCAAATCAAAAGTTATTTATTCCAAACTAGGCTGAGAGCCAGCACTTCTTGAACGTCAATCGTTCTACATAAACACTGTCCCCCAAAAACGCCCGCCCGTCACCACTTCTTCGTTTTAGCTGGGAACAAGTGGCGCAACGAACTCCCCAGCATGAATAATCGAGATGATTGATGAACTACTTGTAAACGCTTCCATTTAATAAGGTAATGTGAGTGCTTAATATTTAGGCTAACTTTTCCAAAATGAAGCGTAAGCTTATACGAAGTACTTCAGATCTTATATGCAGTGGCATATTCAAAGATTGGGCGCCCCGGGCCAAATTGCTACTGCTTATTTAAAATTTGAGCTACACGATTCGGATAGGTAAGATTTTCTTGTGACAGACAAGAAGTTACGGGGTGGCAAGAAAATCAGATAATTATAGTAGTGCTTATCCAACATGAAAAACCGGCAGCAGGTAGCATTCATCGCCCCTGGTAGTCTGCCGTCCCGGGCCATGGTCCTCTTGGCCTAAGGGTAAATACGCCACTGCTTAAATGTGAATATCAACTCTCACAAATATCTACGACTGCTTCCTAAAGTTCCCAACCATTATAGGGTTACTTCGGTATAAACTCCATTAAGGTGAAATAGAGTGGGGAAAAGTAATATAGTTAAGTAAATGGCTTAGTTAAACAACTTTTGTTAGAGCCGCGACTTAATATCACGCGCAGAGCCTACATAATATGGATTAATGATCGACCCTTCAACCGGCGTTGAAATATACCCGTGTGTTCGTGAAAGTGATTTTGTTAAAATTGGAACATAAATTATTTTTATGCTCAACCTATTTCAATGTTTTTTTTTTTTGCTTTAGAATTTTATATTTGTATAAAAAAAATTAAAATAAGAGTGATAGGTATTATTTGAAATGCGTCGATATTTCTTCAAACATTGTATTTTTTTTGAAAATGTATCTCTTCCTTGTCAACATTCATGCGTAATTTTGACATAACATGACAGGATCGCCATTTTGTTTTCCGTAATTTTTAAACTCGACACATGTTACATCTACCGCTATTATGCGATGGCTATCATTAGGCATATACCATGTATTCGTTTGACATTTTAACACAGATTGTCATGTAAATCGGCTCATTCCAAGTTTATCTTTTCATCAATCTTGGGTTGGTCGCCATTTGTTCTTGTGACAGCAAACAACGAGGCAATTAGTTTTCTTAAGATGACAGTTTAAAACGCCAGCTTGTTAATTTCAAGTCGTTATTACTGATATTTGAAACTATGGATATTTTGAAAGTATTTTTTGCTGAGTGGTGATGTTTGTTTACTTTTAACGATGATGATGACACATTTTTAGGCTTATTACAAAATATCTTGTTTCAATTTACGTAGAGTTTTTTGTAAACAAATGGTGTAGGTATGTTTTATCATATACCCACAAGATCATGCCAGACACTATAACAAATATTTGACGAAGCTAAATTTGATATTTAACGTTGTAATATTCACAATTCAATCCAGATTATAATGAAATCGTTTGATATTATAAATAGGAGACGAGTCTCAAAATAGTTTCTCCATTTCAGTCAAATATCGACCATATTTCGGCACAAGACATTATAAATTAAAACCACAGCTCCGTTGTTCGAAATTTAAAGCAAATTAAGGTTGGTAAATATTCTCAAGGATAAAATCTCTTTCGAAATATGTAGAGGAGTATAAATCTAAATAAACGTAACTGCAAATATAATGCTGAGTTTGTACGCACAACACTATCTTCTAAACTTAAATAATGTTGTCGTAAATCAAAAAGAAAATATCTACAAAAACAAAGTTTTAAACACTTACATAATTGAAAGTTGGTCTCGTGATTCTTCATGTCTTGATTTTGGCAATCTCATATCTCTCATATTATGTCAGACTTGGCTCATTCTCACTCTTCAAGTACTAATTATTTAGTTCTAAGTGCTTTCAACTACTCGAAACGAAATTAATTTCATAAAGCGTAATTTATGTTTGAAGTTTAGTAGATAATTCTGTCGTTTCATATTAATTACTTTTTCATTTTAAAAGGGTCCCAAGTAATGGCTCGGTTTCGTGATATTTATGCCTAATTTGAAGTACCTGCCTGAGTTAATGAATATTTATGTGACTGAGGAAAATTGGATAACTTCGGAACGGCAGGTACTTATATAGAGATTCATCGACATATCAAGGAACTCTCGATACCGATAAAAAATAAAATTTCTAATCGTAATTTCATTGAGTAAATAGTCGTATTGCGTGTTAATCTCTCCATCTAGAACGTGTATATTAGAGGCACTTCCACCAACGATATTTTGGTCACGTAATATTTCGTAACGATCTTGAAACAAAATTTAATATGACCGTCACCGAAAGTACAGGCACGAGTACGTCTACAATCTACCTAAAAGGTACCTAAAGGCAGGCTGGAACATATTTATGTTCAATTACAGAACTGTTTCGTGACGTATTACTTTCGCTACGGCATAGAGGTAAATAAAATTGTGTGCCAAAGAAAATGAACGTTGGAAGGAAAACAAAAATCAATGTAAGGAAAAAACCTCCAATAACGTGGTTGCGTGACCTACGGAGCTAAACGAAGGTGGTATAAATTAGGCCAACCGAACTGTCACACAAACTACATGTCATCGGGATGGTTAACTTAACCTTGTCTCTTCAAGGTTACATTATAGACGGAAAAGCAAAAATCTTAATTATAAATACACAAAAAGTTTGTTCAACGAAATTAATTAATATCTTCGGTACAGTGATAAAACTTTTTCAATTAATTTCAACAAACATTTATTAGAATAACTCGATTGTACAAGTTTCGCGTTGCTGTAACCCTATTATCAAGTTGGGGTTACATCAGAAATTGAAATTAGGTTCGTCTGAATTATCCTTCATGAATTTGGATCGTCATTGTAGTGGTAAAATGGCCCGAATCTCGGCCATGTCCCAAATATTAATAGATATAGGTATATTTTTTCTCCCGCATCGCTTTGCTCTAACGACATCATTATGTAGATTTTGGTCTATATATCTACCGTTATCATGCCTATCAAATGCAAAGGTTGCTTATTCATTGAATTTGAAAATGAAACCCGTCTGGGACCTGTGGCTGATCTTTATTCCTCGAATCCTGTTAGTGACAACTGTAGCAGATAATTTTCAGCTGAATACGGACAGATCTATTTCCAGTTGAGTTGGAAGCGTTTATAATAACGAGCTGTTATTCTCTCTATTCTTAGGGTTGAACGAGATAGAACATAAAATACAAGATCGATTTGTTCAAAATTGTCTCTGATTCTGATAATGTTATGACGTCAACAGAATCACGAAATGTAATAATAATTTCGAATTAAGTGCTAATTATATAGAATAGTCAGAGCCAATTTAAAAACAGAACTTAATTGGTTTAGTAAGTGACCTAAACACATTAGATTAAAAGTAATTTTGGAATATTAAATTAATGAAAAACAACAATTCAATAAAGAAAAAACCGAATTATGTGATGCGATGTCCGAAACGAATGTGCCTTTCACGGTAAATCGGTTACGTACGAGTATTTGACAGGCTCAAGCTAAAATCTTATAGCGAATTAATTTACCTACACGTGTTTTGATAATTAACTCTCTCTTAGGAAGTGCCTACTTGATGGAAGAACGATAATAATTAGTTTTACAAACTTTAAGAAGTTTTGTAAGGAAGTGACTGTCTGATCTTCCTGGAATAAAACTGCCTACGGTGTCTGTTTATAATTTAACCGTTAAATATTTTTTTTATTGAGGGTCTTACAGGAAGTATTTTAAAAGCACACTAATAAAGGGGCATGGAATCCAGACACTGAAGTTTTTTTTTTTTCCTGACTCTATTTCAAAATCCGCGACTCAGGCAGGAGACACTGAAGCTGTGATGTTGTTCAGATAGGTCTGATGCTTAGTAGTCACAACGTTGTGAGTTAGCAAGTTTCTGCTTACCTCCATGAGAAAAAGACTTAAGTTTACGTATATTACTGACGCTTGCTAATTATATTACCCTAACCATATACTTAGCTAAAATACTGATTAGTGGATTCTAAATTCAGATTCTCTATAGAAAAACTTGAGCTACGAACCTGGTAATAAGTGTTAAAGCTAATCGCATGCTTAATATTCTTCTAATATATAAAAATCTCGTGTCACAGTGTTTGTGGTTGCACTCCTCCAAAACGGCTCGACTGATTTTAATGTTTGTTTTTTATATTTGGTAGCTATGAGAATAGGTCCTAAGGTATGTTTCACCCCCTTACCCCCACCCCCATTTTTTAATTGCAGAACAGCATTTACTGGGTAAGCTAGGTTTTTTTTTTATAAACCAGGGTCTACATTTCCATCTCTAAGATGCTAGTCTAATTTAACACGTCATAACTCATGAGCAACTATGAAGCAGATCTTTAACGAGCGATAAAATAAATCACATTCCCAAATTTGGCTGCTACCAAGTGGCCAGTCGATCTGGCAGATATATTATAGATGCTATCTGCCGTTTTTACTGGCATTTTGGCGTTGCCATCGGTCCGATGATGCCAGATGATTCGTGACGGTGCCTTGACATTATTATTCGCTAGTTCATTGAAGTGGTGTATGATATGTAGTGTGGCAGAGTTTGAACTCATGACAGTTTGGGGAGCGATTCTAATATTATAAATGCGATCGTAACTCTGTCTGTCTGTCACGCTTTCATGCCAAAACTACTGAACCGATTTAAATAAAATTTGGTACACAGATAGTCTAGAGCCTGAGAAAGGACAGGCTACTATTGAATTCGAAAAAAGGGGTGTAAGAGGTTGGAAGGTGGGGATGAAAAGTTGTATGAAAGTATATAGTCATTTTTAGAGCTAGAAGCTTGAAACTTATTTTTTAGGCTGTTGATTCGATATAAATAAATACGACATTCAAAGTTTGTAAAAGTTTTACCCCCCAGAAGGTGTAAAATAACAATAGGGCTTTGTAAAATAATTAGCCTAAATAATTAAAAATTCTACCCAAAGACACTATTCCACGCGGACGAAGTCGCGGGCTCAGCTAGTGGGTCTATAAATAATCGAAAATCTACAAGGTGGTGTCGATATTAATACAAAAATAAAAAAACACTAGGAAAACTCATAATTATAAACAACTTTTACTATGGGACCAACATAAAAATCGCGAAAACAAATCAGCTGTTTAGTAGATTTTGTCGAGTTAAGCAAACATAATATACGAGACAGGTGATTTTTTCGCTTGTCGCCGACACCTTATATATTGATTAGGTAGTATGTATAATATCACACTAATATTATAAAAGCGAAAGTTTGTAAGTGTGTTTGTATGTTTGTTACTTCTTCACGCTCAAAGGGCTGGACCGGTTTGGATGAAATTTGGTATCTAGATAGATACCATTGATTAACACATAGGCTACTTTTTATCTCGGTCTACTCGGGTGAAACCGAGGGTCGCAGCTAGTATATTCTTATATTTAGACTTATTTAAGTAAGTTTATATTGTACTCTGGATCTTATCCTCAAATGTGATCTCTCAAAGGTTTGCCGGGAGAAAACGCAACGTAAAGTTAATCTCGAATATGTACATGAATTCTTAATCACTGTACTATGTTTAGTTTTGGTATACAATAAAGAATTAAGAATAGAGAAAATGGTGAATTTGATAATTGAACTTTTTTGAAATAGTTAATAGACTTAGACATTTTCAATGTCTTGCCCTTATCCCAATTTATTTGGGATATGTAATTATTATTTAAATTTAATCGACACAAACATACATAAATATAAAAATGAAGTCTCTATCGAGAGAATAATTTAAAAAAAAAGTTAATCATACAGTCGAACATAGAACCTCCTCCTTTTTCAAAGTCGGTTAAAAACTGGCCAAGCGCGTGTGTAAAGTATACGTTATAATAAACATTATCACCAAATTTCGAGTTCAGGTCAATGGGAACTTAAAAAAAAATTCGTAACAAAATTTTGTGACAGACGACGGACAGACAGACAGACAGACGGACACGTGAGTGACAACCATAGGGCTCCGTTTGGACCCTTGGGGTACGGAACCTTAAAAACTATAATTATCTACGTAATGCTTTGGATACATACATGTATTATTATTAATTAAGGCTATATATTATTGTACTTATTTCTTTTATTTCAGTAAACCTTTAAAGATTCCACTGAAGTGCCAACGAAGGTACTTATTATAAATGAGAAAGTTCGGATAGATGTTTGTTACTCAATCACGCTAAAACGGCTGAAAGAATTTGGTACAGAGATAGATTATAATCTTGAATAGCACATAAGCTATAATTTTTTTTTTTTTTTTATATGGGGGAAGGATTTATTTATAATGGGGTAAGTAATATTTCCACGCGGTCGAAGCCACTGGTAGTAGCCAGTATTTTTATATTATGTTGTGACGGCTAGATGAAAATAAAGTCATAACTCAAAAGCCTTAGGTTTATAGCTCTACTTTAAACGACATATTTTACGAAGAATTGTTGCTATAATTATTTTGAGATACTATCACTCTCTGATTCATTACTATGTTTATTTATAGGTAAGTAGAAAAGGTTTCAGCCGTTTCAGGTGGAAATTCTTAGTTATTTTCTTCTTCAGTCTAAGCCATTTTGATTTCGTTTTATAATTTCAGGAAATTTGATAAATAAACAGCTGTTTATGTTGAAGTATCACGCAAAAGTTAACAATACAGTTTAGTATTTAGTTATATCAAGGTTATGTTTAACATTACAAATGCTAATGTTCATGTTTTTTTTTTATGTAATGTTTCGGAACTATGCTTGGTTAATAATATAATATGAGGAATCGTATGTTTCCGTTGAATCTGAATTCGGAAGTATTTATATATGAAACTTTTGATGATTTTAAATTAAAACAACATTTTAAAATTGAAATTGCGGCAGACCTGTAAATAATAGTGCGCTTGCAAAGTCAGATTTTATTACACAAGCTAAAAAATTGTATTCTACAGTAAAAATCTAGCAATTTTTTAATTAGTCACGCGATAAAAATATTAAAACGACTTATTTAGTTACGTTTAATCGCCAAACAATTAACATTTCATTCTCAAAGTAACTTGCCAAAGTATTACGTCAAAAATCAGCTAATGATGCCTTAAGGGCTTGTTGCTATGATTGCTGTTACCAACTGTTGACAGTTTTCCACCAATCACGTGCCAGGGTTTTCAAAATGTTATTAAACAGAGCCGTTTGATTGGTCGCTTGTTATGTAACGTATTAGTGTTGTTCCATTACAATACCTTTATTTTCTTTTCGGTTAAGAGTTTCTTTGTTTTTTTTTTTATGTTCTTTTTTTAAGATTTTCCTTTGAGTTGGTTTTGTTCTTTCGTTATTTCGGTTTTTGTAATGAAATATATAATTGGCCATATGTCATGTAAGAATGTGTGTTTTTTGTTTCTTTTACGATAAAGCCTTTTCCAATAATTATGATTGTTTTGAGAGGACTCTTTTTATTACTTTAGTGGATTTATTATAAAAGTTGTCTCATTTTTGTAATAGATATAATGCTGAGATACATAGTTTATAGATCGAATGTATTTATACTTAGATGGTAAACTTTTACATTTATTACTTTAGTAACATTTTTCTTTGACTAAAACTGTAAGTCTGTAAACTGGGGTCTGAAAATTTATGTTCCATCAACCAAAAGTAGACTTCAAAAATATTCCTTTTATACTTCTTGAGTGTCTAAACTTTTATGATAAACCGTAATTTTCATACAAAACTCTCGGGAACGGAGCAAAATATTTACATAAAATGAATATGTATATTTTTGGTATTATTTTTGCGCACGCGTTGACGGAAAGCGATAAGAAATCAATAGCAAACGTTATGAGATTGGGTAAAAGCAATTTGTTTAGCGTAAACTATACAGTCCATAAAATTTGCGAACCAGTAATGGAGTAGATAGTACGTACCTACATATTATATGTACACGTTTACTTGGTTCTGACGTCAGACAGTAGTGTTTTTACCAGTGTTAAGTGCAGTATGCACTTAATTATGTTGACGTTTGGTTTTATCTAGTTAGTGTTTGAGTTTTAGCTTCTCGGAGTTGATATTCTTACTCTAAGGGAGGTTTACGTGGTCTTATGAAAATAACGCACCTTTACGAGCAGATACACAAAGATGGTCTTTCCATAGATGAAAAGATGGAAATATCGAGAGTAAGAGAAAATGCGATTTTGTAAAAAAAATTACAATTTTCAGGATTTTATCGTTATTTCGACTCTATGTAGCGTTTTCGAATCGTTATTTCGACTCTATGTAGCGTTTTCGAATAAATGACATCAGAAAAATCGCACAATTTTTTTTGTTATATCCTTCAAAGTTTGTAACTATTATAATTAATAACATCGTCGACTTTGCTCTTTTAATAGTCAGATGTGTTATGATGTAATGAACACAAAACATTCGCACATCGCTTGAATGAATCCCTGTCTGAGCGCCTGCCAGCTCCCGTGTCAAGTGTTCAGAATTAGTGCCACTGTGTAGGTCATGACCATTCTCAAGACCGCATCACTAACACCTGGCCCTACTTGTTACCCAAACTACGACTTAACGGGGTTTTAAGTTGACAGGTAAAAAAATCCATTCTTCAATGTTTTTAGTACACTCTAATAAGCATTGTACTTACTTCAGCACGTCTCTTGTCACACAACAACAAGAAAAACGCAATTCTCGACAACCGCACCACAACCTTGGTATTAACAACGTTATCGCATTACTTATTCTAAGCACGCGCCCACCACCGTAGAGCCGTGAAAACGATTCGTTTTCCTCCCGAACTCACCGCGTGATAACAGATAACATGATCTAAACAATCGATCAAAACATGAACGTAAACTGTGCTTCGAACGTACCCGCGGAGGCAAACAAACGCGACCTTGAACGCTAAGCAGATCGCCTGAAAATACTCGGCGTGTAGAAATAGCCGCGGTGAAAATTTGAGCACGTGACGGTACGTACCTCGCGAACTGTCGTATGGAGAAAATCGATGGTGCTTGCCACTCGGCGACCCGCGGCCGACTGAGCCACTGTGTCAGCGGAACGCGCCCCACCCGAGCCTCCGCCCGCCTGACTCGCTATCACAGTTTACGATTAAAAAAAAAAATACTTTCACAGTTTTCGCACTTTAAAAAAATACGGATGCAACACTTTTAATATTTTAATCAGGCGGCGTCTGTGAGGTTGTGTTTGTTCGCGATCATCCGCGGTGTGTCGCGGCCGGCGCGTGCTGTCGGCTCGAAGCGGGGCGTCGGACTGGCCGGAGCAGCCAGCGGGCCGGCTGTGCCTCCGTGCCCCCGCCGTGACGTCGGCTACAGCCCGCGATGGTGGAAATTAGCAGCTTCCCGAGCGAGGGTCGTTGGATGTAGGTCACGGGGACTGGGCCTGCACTTGCCCACTCTACCGTGCTGATACACTTGACAAGTTTAAGGACATAACTAGTCGTAATTAGGCGCCCGATGCATACTTACAATACTGTATGTGTTTCTTATAATGCTTGCTACGTTTACTACGGTTTCTCGTAGCACGGTTGTCGTAGGCGCACTCAAGCGTATTCGTGCCGATACGAAGTTCTTGAAGAAAACGTAACTGTTGTACTTTTACTTAGATAGGGACGTGACACATTTCCTTATCGAAACTAAAATTTGAAAACTTTTGGGTCGAATTTTCCCATACCAACTTTTGTTGTCATCGTAACGTTTACTGAATTACAGCGTAAAATTTTCCACGTGCTTCCACTCTACAATACTCGTAGTTTCCGAGAAAATGCGCATTCCGTAACAGTACTCCAGTTCTACGGAACTGCGAAACGAGTGAGATGGATTTTAGATACTCGGATGCTTGTATAGGGTTCCCGCTTATGAAATTAACGTTTTTTCTCACAAATAGAGAACCTCGTCACTTCTATGAATTAAAATATTCATCAATTGCTTGATATTCTACCGAACAATGACCGTCATAGACAACTGCCAATAGTAAAAAAAACCTTATTACTTATAGTTTTATACAAACAAAAATACCTTAAAAATGACTCCTCTTTTTGTTAGCAGAAATGAAACCACTATTTGTTTTAACTTAGACAAAACTTATTTTTGTTGCTTAATCTAAGTGGCATACGTTATCTTAGTTTTTAAACATTATTGCATAAAAGTTATAAAACATTAGTGTTCATAGTTGTTAAATAAATTAAAAAAATGTTAGTATGAAAAATGCTCCATACAAAACGCTGATTTCAAAGGTGGGATCTTATATTAGTAATTTGTAACTACTTAGATAGATACATAATTGATTTTCACAAGTAAAACGAACTTCCTTAAAGTGGCGCCGAAGCGTTAATCAAATTGTGTGGGTGTCTGTCGATCTGCGACCATCGTGATTGTTCGTTAACTGAATAACAAGTAATGGCCAGGGGAGTCACGATCAGCAGAACTCACGAGATTGCTCCGCTATGGAATCGGAACATTTACATATTTATACTTACTGTATCATTGCGGTTTGTGAGAACGTTCTGATTTATGAGCTTGTTTTTGCTTAATGATGAATTTGTATTCCTGTTTCAATGAGTATCGTTTTGCAGTATCACGACATTTTTTGAGAAAAGAGGTTTTACAAGCAAATCAAGCGAACATTTTCGATTTAAACTGTTCGACTGACTTGTGGTCTGTACCTAGTAATTTTGTCACCATATTGCATGCATGTCTTTTCTTGTATGTGTAACACATGTTTAAACAAATAAATATTATTTTAACTATCTTATCTTAGCACATATGGTGCATTCATTCAAACGTTCACATTTATAAAATTAGTAGGAAGTAGGGTAATTCAAAAAATTTCAGTAAAAACTAAAATCTAGCTCAAACTAACGCTAACTAGGAAAAGTTAGGTCAAATATGAACATCACCGGACCTAGAAAAGTTTAATGTAGCTTAACGTTACTTTAGGACGGTCTTTTTCAGTTTAATTTTTAAATTTTTATACATCGTTGCTTGCTCGTGGCCAAACGCATAACCCGTCTGTTAAATTTGAAAATGTGATTAATGGAAATTTATTTATTGTATAAGAACTTGCAGACATTACCTTTTATGACTGAAGTAATAAAATGCCTTAAATATAAAGTTTATTGAAACTTATAACTCCAAGACAATCGGAAGTAATGAATAGCTCAAAATAACACGTTTCAAAAAAAGGCAACTCCACACTTAAAGACCAAAAAAATATTAAATAGGTAGAACCTAGATATCGGGTGTAAAAAGACAGTTTCCGAAGCCGAAAGCCACATATTCTACCCATTATTTGGATCATTTTTTTCCACTAGACCATGCTTGGGAAACCACTGGTTCTGGAGATATTGAAGGTCAAAGTCACAATTTTTTTTACTTTTTTTACGAAAATTAATTCTAAGTGTTATTACTAAACTTTTTTCTAAACAAACTACCTGAATTTTCGATATTTTTTTCGAAATTACGAATTAACAGTTACGAAAACGCAATGAATATCAAAGGTATCCGACAAGTACCTACGTCGCTTAGAGCGACGGGGCGGGGTTTAACTCCACTTGCCTGTGTTCGCGTTACATTGCGCGGAATAAAAAATGGTTTTATTTTTCATACATAAAAATAAAAGTCGTTTCCCAGCAATAATTTGTGCGAATAACTACTTTGTTCGACGTACAGTATGCGTAGTTAACAGCTCTATGATGTGTCTTTTTACACCCTGTATACATACATAGTTAAAGACAAACATAATTATATACCAACAATTTTCATGTTTAGATAAATGTAACCCTCAATAAATAACCAGCTGATTTGTAATGTCCCCACAGGACGTTACAAATAACACGTTTAGATAAATGTAACCCTCAAATAACCAGCTGATTTGTAATGTCCCCACAGGTCATTACAAATAACGCGTTTATATAAATGTAACCCTCAAATAACCAGTTGATTTGTAATGTCCCCACAGGACGTTAAAAATAACACGTTTAGATAAATGTAACCCTCAAATAACCAGTTGATTTGTAATGTCCCTACAGGACGTTAAAAATAACACGTTTAGATAAATGTAACCCTCGAATAATCGGCTGGTTTATAATGTCCCCACAGGACGTTACACATAACACGTTTAGATAAATGTAACCCTCGAATAATCGGCTGGTTTATAATGTCCCCACAGTACGTTACAAATAACACGTTTAGATAAATGTTACCCTCAAATAATCAGTTGATTTGTAATGTCTCCACAGGATGTTGCAAATAACACGTTTAGATAAATGTTAAAATCCATACAATATGTACTGGTCAAATCATTTGAGAACCATGTACGTTTATTTTATTTTATTTTATTTATTTGGGAAAAACAAACAATTGTACAATGTATGTTACGGTAAACTATGGTATGACATATGGGTAAATGTACAATCCACAACGTTTCCACAGATTACTTTAGTAGGTACATTATTAATAAGGTAGACAATTACAATTACACTTAAATACTATCTTAAACATTTAGCTTAGGTACTAATCAAATTGTATCTTGTATTTAACTATCGCATAAACTATCAATAACTTTTTTCTTAAAAATGCTTTGAGACAGAAAGAATATATCCAAACGACAAAAGTGGCTATTATAAATCTTTACTAGTCGACGGAGTGGAGCCCGCTCACCAGCATTTGTTCGGCTAGTAGTTGTTGCAAAAAGCGGGTAAGCACGAACCTCCCGTCTTATTACAGTTCTAGGCACAACATAATATATACTATTAATTAGTTCGATACAGTTAAACTTATTATTAACCAATCCATGAAGCATCATGGTTTGAAGTAGTAGGCGTCTCGATTGTAAAGTGAGCAATTTAAACTTTTCTCGTGACTCGACGTAAGACAGGCATATGAGATTACATTTATACTGCATAACTCGTAAAAATTTACGTTGAACGCCTTCAATCGCTTTAACATATTTGTCGTAGTAGGGGTCCCATATTATACAACCATATTGTATGTCTGGGATGAGCTTTTGAGGAAAGCAACACGCAAATATAAGTGGACCTGTCCAGACAGTGCAAGCATTTGTCAGTTATCGTGAAGCTCAACTCAGAACTTTGAGGAGCTCAACGAATCGACGAACAATATCAAAGTAAGGACATTTGGGTAGGCCGCAAAAATACTCAAACTGCCAGACAATCATAAAATCTACATGAATATAACGCCATATATAGTTCTCGCATTCACATTATGCTATTATGATATGATATACCTATAACACCTGTTTTTTTTCAAAAATCTACTTCAGGCACACGTCTCTTGGTAACGGCAATGATAGGATATGGTTATAAATAATGTTAATTTTAAAGGAAACCAATTGCAAAGATAGTATAAAAGTCTTTTAAAATTTGAATTTTGAATGTCATTCTGACTTCGTTTGGCAGAAGCATTGTGCCCAACAATTAGCAAGTGTTACTTACCTATGTTGTTACAAGTACCTGTTGATGTATTACTAGTGTCCCACCCCAGCTCCATACTTTCCTTCTTATCGCTCTTTCTATTAGTGAAAATTGCATCAAAATCCGTTTCGTGGTTTAGGATGAGTTAGGGAAAAAACAGACAGACACGGAAAGCGACTTTTTATTCTATGTACTCGTGTCCAGAGATAGCACTCCAACTTACATAAAAAAACGCTTAATATTAAGCACTATACTGTTTTTAGGGTTCCGTACCCGGAGGGTAACCAACGGGACCCTATTACTAACACTCCGCTGTCCAGCCGTCCGACCATCCGTCCGTCTGTCTGCTAGCAGGCTGTATCTCATGATCCGTAATAGATAGACACATACTGAATGGTGTGTGAGTGTGTGTGTGTGGTTTTTCACTGAATGTGTATTTCTGTTGCCGCTTTATCAAAAAAATAAATAAAAATAAAGACTTAAATGCCAGGAACGTGTTTTTTTGACTTTTTTGCTCGATCTTAATAATGGCAGCAAGCAGACGCGCATAATCTTGTATGATGGTACGGAACCCTTCATGCGCAAGTGCGATCCGCACTTGGCAGGTTTTTTTATTTACCTTGAATTCAACAACTCAAAATAAACGCATCTAATTTATTTATATTAGCTGAATCATTGCGAAACTTCCACTTACAATAAGCCTAAACAATGATAATTTATTTTACCTTGCAGACAACCGTTTTATATATTTTGTGTTAAACAAGTTCAGTAGACATACATGATTAGTAAAATTATATATTATGTTGTAACCTGTGACATGTCAAAAGTTATGTGGAATTATGCCATATTTATGTGAATTATGTGAGCCCTATATTGCGTGTTTTTGTTTAAAATTCAAGCTCTGCCCCGGTTCGGAGTATAAAAAAAGACAAATAATGCCTTGTTTAGTGTCGTTGTGTTTTGAAGATTGTATTTTTATTGCAGACTAGCTGACCCGACAGACGTTGTCCTGTCTTAGCTATGAACTATCAAACGCGCGAAGTCTAAATGGTCGTTAAGTTTTATTTATTTATTTAAACTTCATGTACAATAGCGGTCCATAGGCGGACTTAATGCAACAAGGTATTCTCTACCAGTCAACCTTTGGGTTAAATAAGCAACTCAGTGGTAGGTGTACAACCACAAATAGAACAAAATTTAAAATCGAAAATACTAGAACGATAATAAAATACATATATATATATATGTATTTTATTATCGTTCTAAAATAATATTCTAATAAATACCAAATAATACAGTATATAAACACAAAAAAAAAAACTCGAAAAACAATGACTACGACGAGGACCAAACTACATTTGAGAGGACTTTAAGTAGTAGTTCCGTATTTTACGCTTAAACGAAAATTTACTCTCAGCTTTTTTGATGTCTAGGGGAAGCACGTTCCAGAGTCTAATCGTTGAAATAACATAAGAGTTAGACATAAACCCGGTGCGGTGAGAAGGAATGTGTAGAAGTAAGTTTTTGGATGCTCGAAGGCTCAGACTGTGAGAACTGCCCAATACTTATCCTGTCGTCAATGTAAAGGCCTAAGTCCTTGATGTGTGGCGAGAGAGGGATGAAAGTATTGCCGAAAACAAGCGGCTGCAGTTTACTGGAGACCAATTGACGTAAAAAATATGAACTAATAACTACCAATAAGTATAGCCTGACATTTTTTTTTCTAAGTTTTCTGAAATTTTATAATTTTCCGCGCAACTTTCTTAATTTTTTCTTTCATATGAACCTTCTCCTGTCAATAAGAAACACAACAAAAAGAGAATTAGCGAAATTGGACCGATTGCGCTAATTCTTTTTTTGTTGCGTTCACGCGTGATGCCGTGACCAAGGAAATAGGGATTCATTTTTTATATACAATAGATTATGTTTAAGATGTTGAAGCTCAAAGACATGTGACATCTACTAAACCGCACTGGGCCCGCGTGGTGGATTACAGCCCACTCCCTCTCGCAGAGAGGAGGCCCGTGTCCCAACAGTGGGAACGCCGTGGGGTTAAATGTCATCTGGGAACATTGAGGTAATCTGGGAAAAGTAGGAAGTCTGTGCGAGTTTAAAGATATTTCATTAAAACACAGGGTTCATTATCATAGATATTTCGTAGGTTTTGTCATTACCTTTCGTAAACCTAAATTGAATATAAAAAAAAACAAAACATAAAATTACATTTTAGAAACTATTTCATTGAGTGACACAATGAGCGTATAACTTTAACGTTCCACTCTCCCGTTTTCTTAATGCCAATCTGTGGCAGAGTATTAAGGATGTCATGATTCGTGCACATTATAAAAGCAATATAGAACCTGTCAAAGATAATGAGGCCATTTATATATCCTGCTTGTGCTGCCGGAAACTATGTTTTCTGTTACTAGTTAAGGCCCTACTACCGGCCAAGTGGCGCCCTCATAGAATAAAAAATCGTAGCATAGCATAGAAAATAAATATTAAAGAATCCAACGTCACGTTTGTTACAAAGAGGATTAAGTATTTGTACGTTGTTAAAACAGGTCTCAAAATGTGTGCTACTATGTTTTATTCCATGAGGGCGCCACTTGGCGGGTAGTAGACCCTTAAGGCGCAGTTATACGACTTCTAATGGTTTTTAATTGAACATCACGTCAAAACGACTAGTCTTATTTCTTTGAAAAAAATATATGCTACTTAAGACAATTTCCGTCGTAATTTGATAAGTGAATATTTGAAATTATATTTTATAACATATTATAATTCATTTGTAAAGTTATGTCTAACGCGAATAAAAAAATCAGAATCGCGCAAAAACTATAAAGCATATTTTATGAAAATTTCACCATTTTAAAGATCATTTTATTGTTTGTAATTTAGTACACTTGTTATATTGTAATACTTGTTGTTTTGTGTATAATAATGCGTCTAATTTCAGGCAGCACTCCTTGATGGGCGAGTCCTATTACTGGGTGGACGTACGACGCGTTACGTGAGCTCAGCACAGAACACGCAAGCTAACCACTCAAGGTCATTAGGCAGTTAATAGCGCCTTAAATAAAATACTTTTAAAGCATGTTTCAATATTAGCTCCTGCAAGCGAAAGTCATTCCAAGGGAACATGCTCATGGAATAAAAAAAAGCGGCCAAGAGCGTGTCGGACTTCGCACATATAGGGTTCCGTACCAAATGAGGGAATTATCAAAGAAAAAAAACTTTTTTACAAAAAAATAGAACCGACTTCCAAAAAAAGTGCAAAATAACTTTAATTTCGGAAGTCGGTGTTCCTGTTTTGTGTCTTCGTTTTTTGACACCGACTTCCGAAATTAAAGTTATTTTGCACTTTTTTTGGAAGTCGGTTCTATTTTTTTGTAAAAAAGTTTTTTATTTTTCACTTTTTAGTTGTGGCTCCCCATTAAACTGTGTTAACAATTCATAGACATACGATAGCAGCAATCGCGGTTGATTTGCTGTCAATTTTTGAAGAGTTCCGTTGTCTGTCTCCGAAACCCATCATCGGATGTTTTTGAAATTTAAATGGGACCATTTCGGAATAAACCCCTTTCGAATAAAAAAAGAATTTTGCAAATCCGTCAATATATGACTGAGTTATGCCCGAACATACATAAAAAAAAAAGATACGAACATCCGAATTGATAACCTCCTCCTTTTTCGAAGTCGGTTAAAAATCTAATTTATCGATATACTAGCGACCCGCCCCAGCTTTGCATGGGTAACAAATTATAAACAACCTACCTCATGAATCACTTTGTCTTTTGGTGAATTAGTGATTGGTGTTTGTTAGTAAAATATACGTAATAATAAACATTATCACCAAATTTCAAGTTCATAGGTCAATGGGAAGTTAAAAAATTCTTCGTAACAAAATTTTGTGACAGACGATGAACACACACAGAAAGACAGACGGACACGTGAGTGACAGCAATAGGGTTCCATTTGGACCTTTTGGGTACGAAATCCTAAAAATGTAGCATAATATCCTTTGCACTATTCAAGACTATAATCTATCTCTGTACCAAATTTCATCCTGATCCGTTCAGCCTTTCTGGCGTGAATAAGTAACAAACATCCAAAAAAAATACGTTCTAAACACACACAACACATCGCATTTAAATAATATTCGTAGGATGTAGGAATCAGCAACTCATTCAGCCTTCAATGAAATACTGAAAAATAAAATATCACGTAAGATTTATAGGAAAAACACACAGATTTTTGCACTAATGTTTAATAAGTAAATATTTCGTCAACAAATTTTCAAGGAGACTCAGTTTTGTTATTCAAATAAACAAAATTCCTGATGTTTCCGTCAACTGAAAATATGATTTGAAATTTTGTAAATAATAAGTTCAAATAAATACCAAACTAGATAATGGTGCTGATTCTCTTGTTCAATAACTAAACTAAAATTAGAGACGGCAGTGCGAGAAAAGGACGGCTATAGCTATGAACTAAGGTAAACATGTCAAACTAGTTTACGCCTTGCGTTTTACCGTGTTTTAGTCGACATGTTTTTACGTGTACCCTTAATTTGTATAAAATATTAGTTCAACTATATTTGACAGCTCTAATTTACGTCCGTCTCTTTCTTGTTTTATTAGAGAGAAAAAGATAGCAATACCCTAAATTAAGTTTAGTTTGTGCACAACAGAATCGGCACCAATGTTTTGTAAATTCTTTAGTAAAACAAAATAAGATGACTTAAGAGGAGAGACATACACGAAATTTTGGCCGATTTCACTGATTTACGTGATTTTACAGATGTGATTTTACAGTTAAAATAATGCATTTCCATAAGTTTTAATGCACAACATGAAAAATCATTTCAATTAATGAATGAGCTAGTTTTTTTTATTTTTTTTTATAATTACGATTAATCGACCACAAGCCGACGACGGTTTTGTGAATTTTTGCTTTTAGGGGTTTAGAATATCACACAATAACGAATCGTTTTGACGTCTTAAACTCCACAATTTTTTCTGACCTACGTGCTCAATAAACATATACTTAACGATATTTTGTTGTTTTGACTGTGTTATAAATAGCTCTGTTGTGTTGATGGGTTAAGAAAACATTAGAATACTTTAAGCGTGTTTTAATTTAAAATATAACAGGGAGATGTTCTTTAAATTCGATCCTCGAAAAGAAAAAATCCTATTAATATTATAAATACGAAACTTTGGATAGATGTTTGTTACTTAATCACACCAGAACGTCTGAACGTATCTGGATGAAATTCGGCGCATAGACAGATTATAGTCTAAAATAGCACAAAGGCTATGATTTAAAATGGGGGAAGTACTAACTCTACACGGGCGAAGCCACTGACAAAAGCTAGTAAATAATAGTTGTAAAATGTTCAAATACCAAATCACCACATCACTAGTAAAATATTTTTTTTTTTACAAAAAATAGAAGCGATTTAAAAAAATGGTGCAAAGTAACTATAACTTTGGAAGTCAGTGTCAAAAAACGAAGACACAAAACCGGAAACACCGACTTTTATTTTTCACTTTTTAGTTGTGGTTCCCCATTAAATTGTATTAACAACACATAGACTAGATCGCAGCAATCGTGAGTCATTTTCTATTAGATATTGAAAAGTTATACTATCTATCTCTAAAGATCTTCATCAGATCCTAATGTATTATAAACTAAAACCTTCCCTGAAAAATATCCGGTTCATGGTAGACATCCCTTCCATACGCACAAAGCGTTTTGAGAAAACATTCATTGTGCGTACAGCTAGAGAGTGGAATTCCCTACCGGAGTCTGTTTCCTGATAGCTATAACCTGGGAGGCTTTAAGTCAAGAGTGAATAGGTTATTTCTAGGCAAGCGTGCTCCATCTTCGACCACATCATCGCTTGCCATCAGGTGAGATAGTGGTCAAACGCGAACCTATCAAACATAAAAAAAAAAAAAAATATGCATTTTAATAACGAAAACCCCAATCAAATCGGTAATTTTATTTACTTATTTATTTATTTATTTATGCACACACAAAAACACTTACAGAGAAAAACGAACAAATACAGATAGAAGAGCACAAAGGTGCTGCTTATTTCAAAAGAAATTTCTTCCAGCAGACCTGCGACTGGAAAGTTGGTTGAGAAATGTAGACACAGTGTGTATAAATAGATATAGAAACATAAAATAGACTAGAATACATAAATAATTCATACATAAAATATACCTAACTTATTAGTGAGTAATCAGTAGTTTTCGAGAAAATTGCGGACAAACATTTGTATGGCCTACAGATAGTTGTTCCGGGTCTGGGTGTCTTGTGTATGTGAATTTACATGTTTGTGAACTAACCCACGATACAGGAATAATTCCTAGTGTAGGGCAACGTTTATTTAAAAAAAAAAGACGTGTGGCACTCGGAGACTGCCGCGGTAAAGCTATTGCATAGCATTTGTTATCAACTTATGCAATTATAATTATTTATTTATTTTATTTATGCAGTATATTTTTTCCTTTAATTTTTTTTCTATGATATTAATTCAAGTTACACTTTTTACACGCACGTAAGAAGATACACTTCTTTGGCGTAACAAGATAAATATCATCGTCATCGTCATCGTCATCGTCATCGTCATCATCATCATCACTATTCATCGATAGATGGCAAAACTAAAAAGTATCACCGCTGTGCCGGTCGGAGTGGTGTTAGGTTATTTTTGTTACGGAATTTCTGGATTCGGTCTCCACGCTCAAGGCCCGCGATAGAAGCTATGCAATAGCTTAAAAAAAAACAAGATACACAAGTACATACGGGTCGAATACAGAACCTCCTATTTTGAAGTTGGTTAAAACATTTCCAAAACAAAACAGTGAACTGCACCCAATCCTCTTACTACACTCTTAAAACTCTTTGCTAATGACTTTTCTGGAAAACATCAACTCTTCAGACATTTTTCATTTAGAAAATTTGTCACACAGTGCAAAACTTTTCTTCGGTGCATTAGTGTTTATATGAACTTGCATTATGGTCATATGAAGTCTTCTCTTGAAGTTTAATTTAAAAGTTTAGATACGTACCTATACTATCCTACATGCGGGTTGACTGACCGGTATACTGTCATTTTTGTTGCTGATGTATAGACGGCTGTGGTTTTTTTTTTGTAGATTGTATCTATGTGCCACAGACTGAAAAATCTTTCATAGATTTAGACTTACACATATATTACAAACAACGATGCGACTGCCCTTTTTACAGAAAAAAAATAATAGAAAATATTTTTAAACTTATTTATTTTATTATATTTCATTTTATTACTAGCTGATCCGACAGACGTTGTCCTGTCTTAACTATAAACTGTCAAACGCGCGAAGTTTAAATAGTTGTTAAGTATTTATTTTATTGTATGTACTTATTTTATTTTATTATATTATTTTTTTATTTTATTTTTTATAGGGTGGGAAATCATCAAATAACTTCTCCTGCTCCACCCAGAGTGACTAAAACCCACTTTCAATCACTCCCGCAACCCTGGCAGGTATCGGCCCTTTTTTTGCCTCGCCGGCCCCGTCACTGCTTGCGTCAACTCGGGCTTGGTCCTTATCGGACGGCGAGCTACCCATTACTCGCCGTCCACAAGCCCGCGCTTACGGATACTTAAACCTTTTTTTTTTGTTGGTTGGGAAATCATCCAATGATATCCTCCGCTCTAGGGTGGAGCGGGAGGCCGAGTCGACTCTTACTGACTAAAACCCACCTCTGTCCCTTATCTGCCTGAGTGCCCAGGGGTGCGGTAACTCATTTTAAGAATTTATCCGCTACCCCTAGGCATGCAAGCACCGGCCACGATGGGCCCCACCAGTGAGTGGTGGCTGACAATCATCTCTTTGAGGCGCGCGTGGTACACTACGCTCCGTCGACTCACGGGCCTGGTGCTGATTGGATGGCGAGCTACCCACTGCTCGCCGTCCACAGGCCCGGGTCTACGGTGGCCGGAGATCGTCTCGCGACGTCCTACGCCCAGTACGCCCAGTACCTCTCCTGCGATGGTAGCGGCCGGGGCCGTGAGGGCCACTCCGTTGAGCTTCCCTTACGCGTCCCGCCTCCGCCTTCGCGAGCATTACTGATTCGCAGAAGGAGGAGACTGCTTCCCATTCCCTCTCGCTCTGTACCACGGCCTGAACCAGGGCCAGGCTCGAGAGGTCGCCGCCACCTATCGCATCCACGAGGACACGGCGGTGCTCCGCCCAAGCGGGGCAGACCTCCACCGTATGTTCCACCGTGTCTTCTGGGAGATACGCGCAGTGGTAACACCCGGGTATTTCCTCCCGCTAAGGCGGGAGAGGAGTCACGGTTGTTTCGGGAGGTTCCTGCATCAGATAAGTCTGATGCAGGAACCTCCCGAAACAACCGGGACGCCTCTCCAGCCACTCCTCAAAGACCGCCGCAATGGTGGCGTGCCCAGCGCTGGGTTGCGACAGTCACTGTTGTCTCCATGTCGCCATGAGATCCTGCCGGAGCTCCGTCCACCGAGCCGCGAGGTGTCGCTGCAGCAAAGTTTCGCCCGGGCGTTTGGCCTCCTCGCGCCACTCCCAGAGCAGCGCAAGGACTTTGGTCTTCAGATCCCACGGCGACAGTCCGGCAAGGAGGCGGATACTTAGACCTTAAGTTTCACTTTTATTTTTAAGCCAATTTTTGTACATATAAGACCAATACATAGTTCCTTCTTTATATCGATTTTTATTGGACCTTTTACCATAATGGATAAATGGCAAACGTGGTCATTAAACGTTGGAGTTTTAACGGTTTGGCCAGTTGGCCGTTTTAGCAGGCTACATTATGAAGTACGACCATTTCATTAAATGGTCGGTCATATTATCATGAAGTGATCAATTCTAAGAACTGGCCACTACTCCTATAAAACCTCGTTGTCGCAACGTTGTCACATTGTCGCGTCACATCTGACTTGAGGAGTATATACTTCTTTTTATTAACCGTCTTCGAAAAAGGAGGAGGTTCTATGTTCGACTGTATGTATTTTTTTTTTATTTGTGACCACCGATTTCTCTGTCATTTGTGTACCGATTTTCAAATATTTTTTTTAATCCGAATGTACTCCCGAGGTGGTTCCATATAATTTTTTTCGAAATTGCTTCAGTGCTTTTTGAAAAACTGAACAAAAACGAAAAATACGTATACCTAGATGACGTTTTGGTTTTCTCCAATTACGAGTATGTTTAATTTCCACGTTCCATGTTATCGGGGTTTTTAGTTCTGGGGTATAAGAACTAAAAAGTGAAAAATAAAAAACTTTTGTACAAAAAAAACAACCAAGTTAGTTCCTAGCATTACTTCTCTCTTCCATGCTGTACACCGATTATACCCAAAGTGGTCTAAATCGACCCCCAGGGGTCGATAACGACCTACAAGGGGACCATGTGAGCGAAAAAAATAATTAGGAGACTGTGGGATGTAAACGGGGGTTCACGATAGTTGATCTCATTTAAGAAGGTCGCTATATATCCCGCATTAGAGAATATCGCGAGAAAGTTTTTAATCGCTTTTCCTCTTCATATCTAGTGGAAAAAGGTTTCCTACTAAAATTCATGTTTTATTACTTATTGATTTTATATAATACAATCAATCAATCTGCCTAGCCTTTTCCCAACTATCTTGGGGTCGGCTTCTAGTCTAACCGGATGCAGCTGAATACCAGTATTTTACATGGAGTGACTGCTTATCTGACATCCACAACCCAGTTACTGGGTAATATGATACCCTTTGGTAAGACTGGTTTTCAGACTTACGGGCTCCTGACAACCCGTAACGACCAACGGCTTAACGTGCTTTCCGAGGCACGGAGGAGTCTCGGTATATAAAGATGGTCACCCATCCATGGATCAACCCCGGCAAGCGTAGCTTAACATAATAGATCGCCCCGTGCGGCTGTTAAAACTTTGGTCACGATTGATTTTATGTAATACATAGGTACTTATTTTTTTTTTTGGTTTGTTTTAATATCGTTTTCATCAATAAAGACATAAAAATAAAACGTGTTTTATTGTTTTTTCTTCTATACTACAATTAGACACCAGTCAAGACACATTTGAAGTTGATGAATTTTCAAAAATGCAATATTAGCTAAGCAGTGTCTACCCAAAACCGGAAAACATGGTAAGTAGTCTATAAGACAAAAAGTTTGGGGACCTCTGCTCTACACGATGATCGTAGATACACAATATCACAAGGAAGTATTTTAATCCAATTTCCAAAAAACTCGCAGACACCTAACGTAAGAAATTCCTCTTCTCCAATAATACATGCCAGTCACTGCTAAATTACGAACACGTGAAAAATAAGATACAGCTTAGCTCTGCACAATCATCAATAATCTTTATTCTACCAATGCCTTACCCAACTCTCTGTTGATATGGATAATGTTACCTCACAAAGTATAGATAAGAGATAAACACAGATGTACTTATCTCAATATTCAGAGATTTTTAGGGTTCATAACGTTCGAATAAAAAAGCGAAACTCTTATAGGATCACTCGTATGTCTGTCCGTATGTCAGGAGTTCGTAGGTACCTGCCTAGCCCTTTCCCAGCTATGTTGGGGCGGCTTTCAGTGTGATGAAGCTTAGTACTAGTCGGTATTTTCCGCCTATCTGACCTGCCGGACCCAACTTTGAGAAGACTAGTGTCAGATTTTCTGGATTCTGACTACTGTGACCAATGATATTATATTTAAAAAAGGGGGTAGATATGCCACTAGTGCACGCAAATTGTTGCAGACAAATTCAGCCAATAGGGAATATGCATGAAAAAAATATTTGTTATCTAACCGGTTTTTCGATGAATATACTAAAATAAAGTACGAACAGTGAAAGCAGAATCAAAATTGATCGAAAATTAAACGAGATATAACAATTTTAAACAAATATGTCTGTCCCTCTCTCGAAAACTGTTTTCTATCGTAGTTGTATGGGCGTCATGTCCTTTGACGTCAAAGAACGCGTCGGACTTCTCTTTCTAATTATACACTTTAAAGCTTTATTACGTCGTCGCTGATGATGATATTTTGAAAATTCCTTCATATTTGTTCACTATAATTAATAAGAAAAGCGTGCCCGTGGCATGATAATATCTATGATGCCAAGTTGTGTGTTAAGAGTGTAAAAACAATGGTTCCAAGATAAAAATAAGCGTGAAGGAATTTCATACCATAATTACTATACACTTAAAAGTAAGAACATTTGTAATAACAACTCAACGATATTTGACGCCGTTTTGTGTGAACATAGCGTATCTTTCTTTTATAATATCACTAGCTGGCCCGGCGAACTTCGTACCGCCCAAAATCCAATAAATGAATCCATTCTTGAGATATCAATGTATGGGAAAATGTTCTTTTTCTTTTTTTTCCAATGTTTTAATAGTTATTCTGCTATTCGGGACGTAGACAAATCCAACAAATCAAAGATCATAAAAATCGTTCCAACCGTCCTTGAGTTATAAATTGTGTAACTAACCCGACTTTGTTTTATATATACAGATTGGTAATGACTGTCAGAGATCTACAAATGACAGCTGGGACCAACGGCTTAGCATGCTTTCCGAGGCACAGAAGTTTAAGTTCCTGCCTCGGTAAGCGTAACTTCGACGTTCGATCCGTGCGGTTGATATTACTTTACCACAAAAGTTTCTTCTACATGGAAATATGCGTATATGTTCAACATTTCGATATTTTATACAAGAGACTCGAAAGTAATTTGAGAACAAAGGAGTTTGGTGCCAAAGGTCAAGCTTCTTTTGTTTTGAAGCTATGGAGCACAAAAAGAAATGTTGAATTATGCTAAAATTAACAACAACGAACAGTTACTCGTAGAATGGAGGGTTGAGGAAAATTTTGAAGAAATGTTACGAGTGTATATTTTTGACGTCCCCAAGTATGTTTTTGTAAATTATTATTATTTTTTCAATATGTTTATACTTAGAAAGGTAATTTATCAAAACCAGAATTTGGCTATAACCAAGGTTGCCAGATTGGTGTATAGTTTTCACAGTTTCTGGTTTATAAAAGACAGTAGGAAGCTCTTGTCCTGCCTTCTGCTGTAATCCAATCACCCAAGGGCCTGTGGAAAAATCTCTGGTGAGTACTATAAAAATGCTACGTCACACCATCCGTGTTTATCTCCATGAAGTCCTAAAAGGATACCCGAATATTGACACACGACCGTTCCGGTATTCGCTACATTATTCCAGTGCGGTTCAAAATCGATTCGCAATAGATTTCGTCTGAGGACCGTCTCGAGAATTCTGGGCCAAGATCCTTGAGATGCTCTTACCATAACGCCGTTTTCACTGTCACAGTTATGAACATCTAAACAATACCCAATAACTATTGTCTATGCTTAGTTTAAACTGTACTTACTTAGTAGGCTTGTTCTGGTTATCTGGAGCATGGAGAATTGTGGCCTGTTGACGTTAACTTAGCCTCTTGTAAGTGCAAGAAAGGGCTTAAAACGGTATTATTATTCATGCGTTTCAGAATATTGCATTAGTTGGTTTTGTTAAGTAAATGGACTCTCTACTTACAAGTTGCGCTGCAAGTTGGAAGTTATCATAGAGAGGTACCTATGTAGAAGGTAGTACATATGTTGCAGTCAACTAGTTTAATTCGCCATTCAGTTAACAGGCTAGCCGTTCAATCAAACAGCTAGGCAAATGACTTGGATTTAATTACTTGCCTAGCTCAGAAATTTAAGAGAAGCTGGCGTAAAATTAAAGGGGTACTGTGGCGATTGTAGACACAGCCTAAACTCAGCGGGTCTGCACCGGCCTTTAGCTGGCAGTTGAGAATATTGAGGAGTCGTTCGAATGTATATAAAAACAAGTTGGATGTCAGACTTGAACTCGCCCGTGGCAAGAGGGCACATGTATTACTTAACGTGATTTGATATAGATATATAGAGTGCCCTATCCCTCTTTCCTTTATTACACTGCACATATAAGCCAGTCACTCTCGTACACCACACTCTCGCAAGTAGTGAGTGAGACCACTACCCTGAAGATACTAGAACACCCCCTGGAGCCCTGCAGGCCTTTCTGGAGCCTTGGGGTGCTACAGTACTATTTTATTAAAAAAAATCTAATTAGTTCGTCAGTTAAATAACCATAAAATATTGGACGCGTATTTTTTGCTTTACCGAACCAATAAAAAATTACAAAGATAAAACGCATCAAAGTTCGGGAATGTGGGCTCGTTACGTCACTTTGGTGGTAAAAGTGTCGCGCGGCGTGACGTCACGCTACATTTCAACGCACTGTATCGCCCTCATTTTTTGTTTACGTGACAAAAGAGAAAATACGTGTCCGATATTTTTTGGTTATTTAACTGACTGACTGACTAAAATACCCCATTACGGAGCTTCGTTTGCTCGCTCACTCTAGCCCCCGTCACCTCCTTAGAACTTAACTTGTCCGTGTCGGGGTGTCCTAAGTCTTTTTCAGTTAAACACCCTATTACGGAGCTTCGTTTGCTCGCTCACTCTAGCCCCCGTCATCTCCTTCAAACCTAACTTGTCCGTATCGGGGTGTCCTAAGTCTTTTTTAGTTAAATACCCCATTACAGCTTCGTTTGCTCGCTCACTCTAGCCCCCGTCATCTCTTTCGAACCTAACTTGTCCGTGTCAGGGTGTCCTACGTCTTTTTTAACACACTTTTAGTACCTTCACCTGTAACTAACTAGCTAACTTATTATGTAAACAAATCTTAGAAGTTAAATTTGACCCACGTCCCGGTTTCCGATTAAGCTGAAATTTTGAGTACATGTTTAGTTTGGATGACAATGTATGGTTAGATAAGTGACGTCATTCTAAACCCAATATGGCGGACTAGTTATTTTGTATGCATATACATGATAATATTATGGGTATCAAATGTAAAAAAACCTTTCATTTCCCGAAAAGAAAACGAAAAATAGAAAATAAACTGTGAATTTTAGTTTTTAAACTACGGCACCGTTTAGCTATGACGCTTTTTTTTAGCTAGGTTGTTAATTGAATGGCGTATTAAACTAGTTAGCTGCGACACATACATGTACCTACTATTATACCAGTTGAGACAAACCACTTAAACTTGATCAGCCATTCCTGTAAGTTTAAAGGAGTTAGACAAAGGTACGAGCAGGTAAGTAGGTAGAAGGTGCATTCAATAAGTACCTAGCCTCATCGCCAGAGGGCGCTGTAGTTTCAAAAGAGTTTTACCACAGTGTAGCACATTCTTTTTTAATTCTTTTTTCAAATTTTCATTCCAATCCCTTCACTTGTTTTAATTTGACAACTTATGGAAGCGAACGTGTCGATCGGTTTTACAAAAATGGAAAAAGAGCAATATCGTTCGGTGATTCAATTCCTATTTTTGGAAGGGAAAACGCGCATCGAAATCAAAGAGTGCTTGGATGCTGTGTACGGTGACTCTTCTCCATCGATGGCCACCGTCAAGAATTGGTTCAACGAGTTTGCACGTGGCCGTACGTCGGTTTTTGATGAACCACGTCCAGGTGCACCGAAAACAGCTGCTACGGAGGAAAACATTAAAAAAATCCATGATCTCGTATTGGCAGATCGCCGATTGAAGGTTCGGGAGCTAGCTGAGACTGTAGGCATTTCAGAAGGAACAGTGCATCATATTCTTCACGAGGAACTCGGCATGAGAAAGCTGTCGGCGCGATGGGTGCCGCGTTTACTCACACCAGAAAACAAGCGCAACCGTGAGACCACATCGGAGACGTGTTTGGCGCTGTTTAAGCGGAATCCAGCGGAGTTTTTGCGTCGTTTTGTGACCGTCGATGAAACCTGGATCCACTGGTACACACCAGAGACCAAGGAGCAATCAAAACAATGGATCCAGACCGGGGAACGTGCTCCAAAGAAGGCGAAAACTGTAAAATCGGCCGGAAAAGTTATGGCCACCGTTTTCTGGGATTCACAAGGTGTGATCTACATCGATTACCTCGAGAAGGGTAAAACAATTACAGGGCTTTACTATGCCGATTTATTGGGCCGATTCGACGCCGAATTAAAGAAAAAACGACCCCATCTGGCGAAGAAAAAGTGCTGTTTCACCACGACAACGCACCGGTTCACACGTCTGCCGTTGCCATGGCCAAATTGGTCGAATTACGCTACGAATTGCTGCCCCATCCACCGTATTCTCCAGATTTGGCCCCTTGTGACTTCTTTCTGTTTCCTAATCTGAAAAAATCACTCGCCGGGAATAGATATGGATCGAATGAAGAGGTTATCGCCGCCACGGAGGCCTATTTTGCAGAGTTTGACAAAAACTATTTTTCGGACGGGTTAAAAAAGTTGGAGCATCGCTGGGCTAAGTGTATCGAACTAAAAGGAGACTATGTTGAAAAATAAATTGCCACTTTGCCAAAATTTTCGTTTACTTTTTGTAGGCTAAGTATTTATTGAATGACCCTCGTACATCTGCATTGCATTGAAAAGCTGAAAGTAAAAGTGTTTCTTAGGCGAAATAAATCAGCTGTTCAGTTCTTTTTATCAAGTTATGCAAACATAACATAGGGCAGTTGAGTTTTTACTTCGATTTCATGAAGCAGTAATGCTCGCGAACGGGTGAGGCGGAACGGGTGAGGGAGACTCAACGGAGTGGCTGCAGGGGACGCTCTGGGCGTCGGGAGTCGCGAGACGATCTCCGGCCACAGTAGACGCGGGCCTGCGGACAGCGAGTGATGGGTAGCTCACTGTCTGATCAGCGCCAGGCCCGGAAGTCGACGGCGCGTAGTGTTCCAAAGAGATGTCAGCTACCACTGAGGGGGCCGTCATGGCCGATGCCTGCATGCCAAGGGGTCGCGGATAAGTTCGTAACAGAGTTACCGCGCCCCTGGGCACTCAGGCAACGAAGGAACAGGGGTGGGTTTTAGTCAGTAAAAGTCTGACACGCCCTGCCGCTCCACCAAGAGCGGGAGAAGTCATAAGATGGTTTCCCACCCCCCCCCAAAAAAAGAAAAAGGGTTGGCCCTTTATTAACAGTTTTCAGTTTTTGCGTTATTTTGGTTACATCCTGTGCGGTGCTATTATGTTATATAAGTTTGCGTCCGAAATTAAGCTGACAAGATAATTGAAACCTACGCAACAGAAATCAATGTTCAAGCGGGGAAAATGGTTAGTACGATGTGTCCGTGATTTCCGAATGCTCTTTCCAAGTAATATAGCCATGAAATACAAAGCTCTAATGAAACGCGGCAGCATCACCGGTACTATGTCAAAGCGAATCAAAGCCAGCTATGTGCAACTTCAAATTACCAAAGCCTACCAAATCCTAAAAGCACATTCCATGTTTGTGTTTCCATTCGTCGATGACATACGGTCATCCGAGGACTAAATGAATATCGTAAATTCGAAAACTAATTGAAAGATCACCATTTCATAGTGCATTTACAGGCTTTTCGTATTGGTCTCTGATATCGGTTAATATGGCCATACATCAACGTCGAAATCATAATTAATGAAAATTAATGGGTTCAACTAAATTATGTTGATTAATTATATGTTATGATATTATTGGATTACACAGTACTATATAATGTTAGGTTAGTAGTGCACTGATGATCTGATGAGCAGATTATAAAAATATTATTTTGCATTGAAGCAGCATTACGATGATCAGGTTTGAATAGCGCCAGTGAAATTATAGGCACTTCATCATTGTTAAGTTATGAGGAACGTTAATCAAACCACAAGCTCCAGTAATGACTGCCTGCTTTGTTGTTCTCTTTTTGCCCACCACCAACATTAACAAAGTACCCACATATGAATCTCATCACATCTTCCTCCCTTAACAAAATTATAAAAAAAAAAAATACATGTATATTCCTTTTATTTTTAACAAAAAAAAAAAATTGGTAGGTATAAGTACATGAATAGATGTTTAATTCTTAAACTAACACATGTTAACTATTGTAGAATCTAACTTTAGTAAACATTCATAATATCTATTCTAAAAATATCAATACTACATTGCCGTTGAAACCGGCTTCCGGCTGCGCCATGTTAAGTTATGAGGAACATTAATCAAACCACAAGCTCCAGTAATGACTGCCTGCTTTAATGTTCTCTTTTTACCCACCACCAACATTAACAAAGTACCCACATATGAATCTCATCACAATCATCATTTCAGCCGAAAGACGTTCAGTGCTGGACATGGTCGGCCCCCAAGTGTCGCCACGATGACCGGTCCTGTGTATCAGCTACCCGCGACTCTAACCAGGTATTCGGCCTACCTTATGGGAAGCCTTCCAACGCTGCGTCTTCCGATACGCGGTTGCCACTCCAGACACATGAGATATTTCAATTTTGTCTCAACATGGGCAACTTACAATAGGTACTTGATTTGTATCATCTCAGCCTTTTAACATCCCCACTGCTGGGGTACAGGCCTCCTCTTCGTGAGAGGGTGTGGGCCGTAATCCACCACGCGGGCCCAATGCGGATTGGTGAATGTCACATGTTTTCGAATTTTTGGTTCTGGGACATGCCGGTTTCCTCACGATGTTTTCCTTCACCGTTTTGAGAGCAGTGGTGATGAAATAATTTACACAAAGTAAAGCGCCTGCATGGGTTTGAACTCACAACCTACAACTTGTAAGTCGCGGCCAATACCACTGGGCCACCACTGCTCTACTTGATTTGTATGCCAATCAATAAAAATGAAAATATATGGATACTGTAAACAAGGAAATATTACTGTATTGACAAATAAAAAGTTTCGATGTAGATATTATTAGGATAATGGTTTTCCTACAGAAGTGATTTTATATAACATGAAATATTGTTTCATAGTTGTCTTTGACGGAGAGGAAACGCGTGTCTTCTCCGGTGTTTCCTTTTTCCGAACTTTCATGATCATTACGGAAATCTCAGAGTTGTGTTGTAGTAATTGGATTTATTGGAAAACAAGGAAGAGCGTACCTAACTCTCTTTTATTATTAAAGTACAAACGTCATTTAAGTTTGATACGACTTCTTAAGTGTTCGCTGTGTAGCTAAGTGAACGCTCTTGAGCATGCTTGCCACGCTGTAGCCAGCTTGCTTTTTTTTTTGTGGGTTGGGAAGTCATCCAATGACTTCTCCCGCTCTGGATGGAGCGGGAGGGCGTGTCAGACTCTTACTGACTAAAACCCACCATGTTCCTTCCTGCCCTGAGTACCCAGGGGCGAGGTAACTCTGTTTCGAATTTATCCTCAACCCCCGGGCAGTAGCCAGCTTGCTACAGAGAGCAGTCGTCTGTTCAGTCGGAAGACATCCACTGCTGGACATAGGGCGCCCTCGAGTGTGGCGTACGAGATGCACAGGACTGGTCAATGTGGCGACATTGACCGGCCCTGTGCATCTCGAATCTATTGGACTCCCGAGGCCTTCACCAGTTCCACCTTTTGAAATTGTAAAGCCTTGCAATGTTGCGCCTTACGGTACGTAGTCGCCGCTCCAGTACCTTTTTTAAAAGATATAGAGCACATGTCGGCCGTATGCCGAACGAGCGGTGGGCCCGGTAAACTCAAGATTGGTATCCTGAAACGGCAAGACGAGGTCGTGGCAGACAACGAAGAAAATGGCGGGAAGACTTGGATGTGTTCCTTTTTTTTGTGGAGTGAGAAATCATCCAATGACATCTCCCGCTCTAGGGTGGACCGGGAGGGCGTGTCAGACTCTTACTGACTAAAACCCACCCCTGTTCCTTCCCTGCCCTGAATGCAGGGGCGTGGTAACTCTGTTTCGAATTTATCCACAACCCCTGGGCAGGCATCGGATAAGACGGGACCCGTCATGTTTCGCTGACAACTCTTTGAAGCGCGCGTGGAACACTACGCGCCGTCGAGTCTCGGGCCTGGTGCTGATCGGACGGTGAGCTACCCACTACTCGCCGTCCGCAGGCCCGGGTGGATGTTTTCCTTGAGATTTGGAAAGAGGTAACACAGAACCGAGAGTAGTAGAAGGAATGGAGGAAGGTCTTTGCCCAGCAGTGGGACAGTACAGGCTAGATTAATAATAATAATAAAAGGAGCCACAAAATATTGAAAATAATTTAAATTCGATCTTAATTCTTTGTTATGGCTGTCGAATGCTGTGAATGTGTTGTTGCTGTGAATTATTGAAAACGTATGGATGCATTTTTATTGATTTTGAGTCTTCTGTCGAAGCCAGAATACGAGTATTTTTTACATTTTTTTTTTCACCTGTAACTACATTATTATGTTATATGTAAAAAAAATTAGAAGTTCTCTGTTCCCGTTCTCTTCCCAGTTTCCAACTGAGCTGAAATTTTGCATACAATATGTTTGGTTTGGATGACCATGTATGATTATGGTGTTGGTTGTGGTTGGTTGGTGGTGGTTGATTGGTTTTTGTTTATGTCTTTTTTTTTAATAAGTGTGACGAGCTCCCAAAGACGACGGACTAAAAATGTAAAAACTTTTTATGCATTCCCATGATATGAAATATATATAAATGAAAGGTTTTGCTACGAAGAATAGAAAGAAAGAAAGAAAAGAAAGAAAATACATTTATTGGCTACAGTTAGAGGCACACAACAAAAACGAAACAAACAACAAAATAAAAATTAAAAAAATAAACTAAAAGTAACAACGGAAAAAAAAAAAAAAAAAGAAATGAAGTGTGCGCCCCACGGCTGCGCCAAATAGGTCCAGTTCAGCTTAGATGCCAGACAACTAGTGCCTGACACTGGTTTTCAACAGGACCTGAGGTGTCACGGACGTAAAACAGTTTTAAAGTGTCTTAAGATAGTGGGTTGCATACTTAAATAAAAAATATAAAAAATAAAAATACTATATAGTGTCATAATAGTGTGTGATAATAACGAATAGGTATATACGAGTAATATAGCAATAAAATAGCGTGTAAAAAACCATGAATGTGCAAAAAGGTGTCATAATAGTGTGTGAAAAAACGAATATGTGTAATTTATAAATAGCGTGTAAAAAACCATAAATGTGTGAAAACAGAACGATGGTGTGTGGACACCAACTACAGCTTCTTTCGAGTCGAGAACATAAGCAATCTGTGCAAGCCGAGCGCATGAGCAATTCCTATCAACTGTGTAACTGCAGACATTTACTCTTATCCTACAGTCACAACGTTACAGTTAGATAAGTTATCATATTATAGAGACATTTAGCGCTATCATATCCAGCTTCCGTTGTGCATCAACTAGATACTGCCGTAAGCGTCTTCTGAATGTACCTATCGTGTTGATTGCTCTAATAGGTGGTGGCAGGTTATTCCACACTTTGGAAGCTGCGTAACGAAAGCTGCCTCTGAAAGCAGCTGTACTGTGAAACTGAGTTGACAGCTGTTGTGAGCATTGTCTTCTCCCGCATTCACGTCTACCCGTAATCCAGGTAAGCTTGTCAAATAGGTAGTCGGGTTTCTGATACCTGACTACACCGAAAAGCAGGCAAGCCAGATGTAGTTTGCGTCTGGACTTCATTTTGAGAGTATAATGCTTGTTTAAAAAAGGTGTTACATGGCTTCTACGAGGTATATTGTAACAAAACCGAGCGCAAGCATTCTGTACCCTTTGGATGAGCCGATCTGTACGAGCTAATAGGCGTGGGCCGTACACCGTGTCTGCGTAGTTCAACCTAGAGAGCACCAGGGCTTCCACTAGCTGTTCCCGCAACGTTACGGACAAATAAGGCCGCATTTTGTATAAGACCTTCAGACGATAAAAACAATTTCTTACAGCGCCTGCTACGTGCTTCTCAAATCGAAGGTCTTTATCCATAACAAGACCTAGATTCCTTGCTTCAAACACTCGCTCAATTGGTTCGCCCTTAAGATTTAAATCAAATGATTGAGGTAGTCTATCAAGTTGCTGTTTCGAACCAAATACCATATATTTCGTTTTAGATGGATTTAACGATAAACTGTTCTCCTCAGACCAAGCGGCGATTCTATGAAGATCATAGTTAAGATCCTTGATGGCATCTTCGTACTCATCAGGTCTGAAGGATACGTAAAGCTGGACATCATCAGCGTATACATGGTATTTGCATCTATGGAGACATTTTATTATATCAGCACAGTACAAAATAAAAAGTATTGGACCTAATATAGAGCCTTGTGGGACACCTCTCTCTATTGACATGATTGCCGACCTAAGTGTGGTGTCGTCACCCAAACGCAAATCAACAAATTGATCCCGGTTAGTGAGGTAACTACGGAACCATTGCGTAGCGCTGGGATCGAAACCGTAATAACTTAACTTAGATAGTAAGAGCGGCATATTTAGAGCGTCAAATGCCCGTGAGAAATCAAGCAAAACAAGTAATGAGCACATTCCCCTGTCCTGGGCTACTAATATATTATCAGTAACGTCCAATAAAGTAGTAGATGTACTGCGCTGCTTTCTGAAACCAGACTGTAAGTCGGGTAAAATGTTATTCTCTTCCAAAAAAAGAGTTAATTGGTGGCTGACGACTTTCTCTAAGACTTTTGACAGACATGGTAATATGCTTATAGGGCGTAGGTCTTTTAATTCTGTTGGATTTGAATTTTTTGGCAAGGGCCTAACAGTGGCAGTCTTCCATTGTTCGGAAACGTGGACGTCACTTAGACCGGTTTATTATGTCCGTTATAAAACTCAACGTGTGCGGCAGAGTCATGTTTAACATATCCAGGGTAATGTTATCGTAGCCTTCGGCGTTACTTTTAAGGTTGGCTATAATGCGTGAGATATCATTCTGTTCCACTGGACTGATAACAAAACTGGATTCGCCATGCCTATTACTTTCATAAAACGTTATAAGTGATGGGCTGGCCACTGGGTTACCAGGAACAGTCAAAAAGCTTTTATTGATTAAGTCAGGGTCTGTGAAGTGCGACGGTAGGTCTTGTCTAGGTTTGAAGGGTGTCAGAGTGGATTTGAGATTTTTCCATAATAATTTAGGGTCTTTTACTCTATTATTTATACTATGTCCAAAATACGCAACTTTTTCATTGTACAATGAACTAACTACCAAATGTTTTAGCTCCTTGTAATATTTTTTTTTAGAATCTGCTTTCGTCTTCCTAAAAGCAGTAAGTGCGTCATCACGTAAACGCATCATAAGTTTAATTGTGTCAGTAATCCACGGGTATGTTTGTTCCCTTATAGTACATGTCTTGATCGGTGCATACGCAGCGTGAAAGAATACGAAAGCGTGTTTTAGGGTTCCGTATTCCAAGGGTCCAAACGGAGCCCTATTGCTATCACTCACGTGTCCGACTGTCCGTCGTCTGTCACACAGGTTTTACAGCCAATCGGTTGGTTGGAGCTAGTCTTCAAATTTTCACAGTATAAGCATCGTATTGATCCAAGCCTATTTGTATGGCTTTGGATCAATACGATGCTTATACTGTGTCAAAAATACATTTCGTACGGAACCCTAAATTAGAGAAGTCTGACACGCACTTGGCTGGTTTTTTTAGTTTTTTAAACTATATTATTATTGTAGATACTCGTACAAACCGCCCTTTAATTTTAATTTACCCCGTCCGTAACGTACCATACAAGATTGTTTAGCTTTATAACAGAACTTCAAAAGACATCTCTACGCATTGCATCTTATCATTTCAAATCTTCTAAGACAGGTGCGCTTTACTTTAAGTCGAGCCATTGTCACACAATAGGCGGATTATTTCTCAAGCAGATTAGTATTCTATTCAAATGAGTACAGCATTTTCCATTAATACCATCATTGTGCTAAGAATTTAAGATTAAAACACGTGAAACCTATTAATGTTTTCATATAAATGTAAATAAAGAAAACCCGAGGGATTATTCCTACAAATGGTCTTGAATCAATCTTATTTTTAGAACACAGGATGTCCTCCTATGTTTTTAAGGAAAATTGTTTTAAGTTATGAAGATAAATTGATTATGAAAATTACTGAGCAACAGCCTCGAGAAAATTCTATTAAAGATCGTGCTTTGTTTTGGATGGCCATCAGAATCTGAGGATGTTTTTGTTGACAAAATATGAGGATCTTTAAATGATGGTTTGCTTCCACACGAGGTATACTGAACCGTTTTGGGAGCAGTGTAATTTTTGTTTATTAATTTTTCTTTCTTATCTATTACATTTTTAAATATTTTTTAAAGGAATAAATAAAAAAATTAAAATATATTAAAATATTAGCCCACCGGTATCGGGAACATGGTCCAAGCTACCGGCGGTCAGGGCTCCACAGAAAGAAACCGCCTAACAATGCGAGCCGTGTCCAGAAGTACAGCTTTCTGAATCAAGCCCTTGATCCAGTCGCCTAATGAGAGCCTCCTGAGATGTTGGTCGAGGCTCGTGGCTATTAAGCTATTGGCTGACACGACTATTGGTACAATGGTCGCTGAGTCCACATCCCACATGTCGACAACCTCGCGAGCCAAGTCAATACACGGTGTAACGGAAAGGTGTGGTCATATTTTAAGGACTGCATCTGCCTATCGATATGAATAACTTTCTTCAAGAAAATCTATGAAAATTCTATTTTTTTTTAAATTCCCATACAAATATTGATCAGCTGATGATAACTTTGTATGGAGAGTCCAATTTTTTTTTTTTAGAGAAAGTTGTTCATATAATTATTATTATTATTATATTTTTTTTTCTTTGTCATTATTTTATATTATTAATTTTTATTAGTGTGGCGTTTCTAGGATCTTAGTCAATAGTGAAAGTTCTATAGTTTAGCATTTCAATGATGCAGGCACCTGCCACATACCATATCAGACATCCAAAGAACCTGAATGTAAAACAGCAGTTCAGTTTTCTTTGAAGCATTTCAAACTAAGCTCCCAACTCATTCAAATTTGCATTTACTATTCCTCGCTCTGGAAACATAGAAGTGAAGTTTCTCTGCTTTAACTTTCAGTGAGAAATAAACTTTAGAATAATCGAAACCGCCAAACGGACTGGCTTAGTAATTATGGGGAGAAGTGTGGACAGACGTTTGTTTGAACACTCGTTCTTGAAATTGAATAAATAGAGATGACGTCACATAGACGTGACGTCGATATGATTTCATCATCATCACCATTTCAGCCGAAAGATGTCCACTGCTGGACATAGTGTCGTCACAGCGAGCGGTCCTGTGCGTCTCGCATCCAGCGGCTACCCGCGAACCGCACCAGGTCATCGGTCCACCTTGTGGGAGGCCTTCCAACGCTGCATCTTCCGCTACTCCAGAATTTTGACAACTTCGACGTGACCTGTTTGATGGTATTTAGAAAAGAAACCTTTTTCATAAAACTCTACGTTATTTGTAGAGAGATTAACAATGCCATATGCCAAGTTTGAAGAATGTGATAACATTTAATGGTAATCGTTCATAATGGTTCTAATACCAACCAAGCCAAACCAAAAAAATGCCTCAATGGTTTCTGGTTTATCCACGTAGACATACGACTTTATTACATATCCCCAGAGAAAATACATTATCTAAAGGCGTAAAATCGCACGAACGTGGAGGCCAGTTAACAGATTCATTTCGTGAAATAATCGTTTGTCAAAAAATTCTTTCAGTTAATTATTTGTAGCGCGTGTCACGAGCCACATGTCTCCGAAATTAATGCTTTCCAATCGAAGCACGAAAAAGTTACTAATCATATCTCGGACATTCGCATTGAACCTCTACATTACGCCATGTACCCGCTAGTCGCGATGGCCTTTGCCCGAAATCATATTTAAACATTAATACTATGAAATTATCCTTCAAATAAAGGAAATTTCATTCATACTAAAATCAACCTGTGTTTTATTTCAGTTATAAATACTCCACCTCTAAAAAAATAAAATGAGTGTGCTTTAGACCACACGACTGAAGTAAAAATTCTTTAGCTCCATCTCTTCTGTTCGCTTCGCCCGATCAAACTTTTCGTAACGCTCTCATCATGCATTCACCAGCTTACTCCCCAAGTCAAGCGTGCGTAAAGAAATTTTAGTTCAAAAACACCCATTATAGTACAATGGTACATAGATACTCAAGTATGTGAATAAACATAAATCATCTTAATCAATCGAAGGTTATTGCTGTCACAAGAACCCACAGTTTACCGCCCTCCGCCTCCAGTATCCTCCGTCTTCATCAGATTAGATTACAGAGCTGTAATAAAAACTAATTTGTTACGTCACAAATTCACCAACAACCATAAGACCCACTTTCTTAACAAGTCATATATAAACAGTCTCATAACAAAAGTGGCCCCTAAATATTCTTACGTAAGGTAAACAGCCATTACCCCAATTCCTGAACCTACCATTGGAGTGTTAGCCTGGGAAACCGTTAAAATTAAACCAAGACTCGAATTAATTCACCCACAAAGATTCCCCGGGGATATTTTAGGGTAAAATTGCCAAACACCATGGCAAATGTATACAGGGGAAGCCGTAAGCCTCAGCCGCTTAAGTTTGGCAAATAAGATTTTTTTGGCAGTTTCGTTTGGGTAAATATTTGTGAAGCTGCGCGTATTTTGTTTATTTTTATAGGATTTATTTTGGTTGGTAATTTGTTTGAGAGGCAGAATTTGTTTATCTGATGATGTGGATTTATTTGGATCAATTTAGAATCGTGTGGGGACAGGTGGCAGATCGTTACTTCGTTTTTGTCTTCCTAGTTTATTGAAGCAACGCAAACAGTCTTTAGGTATGGTCGCGAGACGATCTCCGGCCACCGTAGGCGCGGGCCTGCGGACGGCGAATAGTGGGTAGCTCGCCGTCCGATCAGGACCAGGCCCGAGAGTGGACGGCACGTAGTGTTCCATGCGCGCCTTAAAGACATGTCAGCAATGCATGTCCAGGGGTCTTGGATAAATTCGAAACAGAGATACCGCGCCCCTGGGCACTCGGGCAACTGACGGAGCAGGGGTGGGTTTTAGCCAGTAAAAGTCTGACACGTTCTCCCGCTCCACCCAGAGCGTTCATCGGATCATTGAATGATTTCCCATCCCCACAAAAAAAAAATGTATTGTGACATCTCAGGAGGTCACAAACCTGTTTAGCAGATAGGCTGGTTGAGCAAATATACTTTTAAAGGGTGATGAAAATTTAGAAATAGTGTAAAAGTCGGTTTTTGTATTTTATTTCTGCGTTTTTGACCCGACTGCCGAAATTGAAGTTATTTTTTAATTTTCAGTGGATTTTCTTTTTTGGAAGTTAGTTGTTTTTTTTTTGTAAAAAAGTTTTTTATTTTTCACTTTTTAGTTGTTATACCCCAGAACTAAAAACCCCAATAACATGGAACGTGGAATTCAAATATATTCGTAATATTGGAGAAAACCAAAACACCATCTCTGTATACGTATTTCTCGTTTTTGTTCAGTTTTTCAAAAAGCGCTGAAGCAATTTCGATAAAATTTATATAGGCCCACTTCGGGAGTATATTCTTTCTGATAAAATTTTGAAAATCGGTCCACAACTGACAGAGAAAACGGTGGACATACAAAAAAAAATACATACAGTCGAACATAGAACCTCCTCCTTTTTCGAAGTCGGTTAAAAATATTGTTCAGCTTTCTTTTTACAGTAGAGAAGCTTGCAAAAGGTACTGATACTTTTAAAGAAAGAACAGAATTGCTTTCTCATTCAGTTGCGAAACGATTACACAATATTTTGCAATCACTTTATTAACCTTTATGAAACTCAAAGGGAACTACCCTTTGAGTTTCATACAGGTTAATAAAGTTCTCTGTTGTTTATCAAGTAGCTAAACTCAGGGTCATTTTCATACAAAAACTTCCACCAGAAACATATTATGTAGACCCATATTAAGTATATGGGGAAGGAAACGACATCAAAGTTAGTTTTACCATAATTGACACGGCTATTTTTATAGCCGTCACTCCCTTCCTTAGGGGTGGAGAACTGGTTCTATTGGCAATTAATACCTTCAGGAATGAAAGGGAAATTATGCAGTAGCTGCTTTGTAATATCCTGTTGGAATTTTACAAGTGTTAATAGGATTAATTGTTTTCTGTTTAATTTATTGGATATTTGTATTTGGTTACTTTGGTGATTGTACATTAGCTTTTCAATTCAATTCATGGCTTTGTGCGAGTAGCCAATAGGGATGATTACAGGATACAAAAATTATCATTCCATTTAGTCCGTAAGTAATTATGATTATCAAAAAATATTGGACATGTATATTTTGTTTTACCAAATCAATAAAAAAATACTAAGATAAAATGCAGTAAAGTTCATGAGTAGATGCTTGTTACGTCACTTACTCGTAGGTACACTAGGTATAAAGTGGTACATTTTTTTCGTAGGCGTAACGTTACGCGAAATTTCATCTTAGGTACTGTATCGAACTCACTTTTTGTTTACTTAGCAAAAGAAAAAATACGGCTCCAACATTTTATATTAATCTACCAAATAAATTTTTATCCTATTCCACAGGAACCGCGATTTATTCCGGGATTAAAAGTTATCTAAGACACTTAGCGATAATGTATCTTTCAATCAGTAAATGAATTTTCGAAATCCGCTCTAAACCCACCTGAATTTTTCTACACAAAAAATAAACAATTTTACGTCTTTATAATATTAGTTAAGACTAGTTTCTGCCAGTGGTACGAGTACGTGCCAAGTCACATCCAAATCCGTTAAGGTGTGAAGAGGTAACAGACAGACAGAGTTAGGTAGGTGACCTCTGGCCGGTGCCTGCATGCCTAGGGGTAGCGGATAAATTCTGAAAATAAGTTACCGCACCCCTGGGCACTCAGGCAGGGAAGGAACAGGAGTAGGTTTTAATCAGTAAGAGTCTGACACGCCCTCCCACTCCACCCAGAGCGGGAGAAGTCATTGGATGATTTCTCATACCCCAAAAAAAAGGTACTGACCTCCTAAATCTCTCACTTGTGACAGGTAGAAATATCAAGTCACCAGGTCGGTTTCCTCTATGGGAAAAACGTCACGCCCCGCCACCGCGTCATCCCATAGCACCGACACCAGACAAAATGTGCTTCTGCCGACTATGATGTGAATTCCATGACTATAAAGAAGTCTACAACACATGTTACAACACTTTTACACGTCAATGTTTTTTTTGTAAAATGCAGGAATTAATACTTCCTTCACTATAAATTATAGCTTAAGTGCTAATCCAGACTATCTATATCTTACTAAGGGGTATCTTATTACCCAGTAACTGGGTTGTAAAGGTCAGATAGGCAGTGGCTCCATGTAAAATATTGGTATTTAGCTGCATACGCTTAGACTGGAAGCCGACCCCAAGACAGTTGGGAAAAGGCTAGGCAGATTGATTGTGCTATTCCAGACTAGAAACTGTCTCTGTGCCAAAAATCCAAAGATCTGTTCAACAGTTCTGACGTGATTGAGGAACAAACATCCATCCATACTTTCACATTTATGGTATTGGGTTTCCCACCTATGAAAATGGCGTTTTTTTCTCACAAATAGAGAAACTCGTCACTTTTATGAATTAAAATATTCATCAATTGCTTGATATTGTATCGAATAATGACCGACATAGACAACTGCCAATAGTAAACAAACCTTATTACTTATAGTTTTATAAACAAAAAAAAATCCTTAAAAATTACTCCTCTTTTTGTTAGCAGAAATGACCACTACATTTGTTTTAATTTAGCAAAAACTTATTTTTGTTGCTTAATCTAAGTGGCATACGTTATCTTAGTTTTGAAACATTATTGTATAAAAGTTTTAAAACTTTAGTGTTCATAGTTGTTAAATAAATTAAGAAAATGTTAGTATGAAAAATGCAACTTCTTTAAAATTCTCCATACAAAACGCTGATTTCATAGGTGGGCACTTAATGTTAGTAGGAAGTAGGAAATATTGATTTCTCAGTGGTAGCCCGCAGTTTGATAATAGCCGGAGCGGATGCATTCCACTCTGACGTTAGTTGACGTCATATTGAAGCCTCTCGTCGCATAAACGTGATTACGCGAATGATGAACACCTACGCTAGATGGAAGAGTGTCATGCTCGCAAATGTTAAAGCATGGGTCGCGGATAAATTGAAACAGAGTTACCGCTCCCCTGGGCACTCAGGCAAGGAAGGAAGAGGAGTGGGTTTTAGTCATTAAAAGTCTGACACGCCCTCCCGCTCCACCCAGAGCGGAGAGGAGAAGTTATTGGATGATTTCCCAACGCCACAAAAAAATGATGTTAAGGGGCAGTTATACGACTTTTAATAGTTTTTATTGAGCATCACGTCTAAACGACTACTCTTATTTCTTTAAAAAAATATATATGTTACTCTAGACAATTTCCGTCGTAATTTGATCTGAGAATATTTGATTTTATATTTTTATAACGTAGTGTAATTAATTTGTAAAGTTATGTCTAACGCGGATCAAAAATTGAGAATCACGCAAAAACTATAAAGCGTATTTTTATGAAACCTTCACCATTTTAAAGATCATTTAATTATTTATAATTTGGTCTCAGTGTTTTATTTTAATACCTGTTGGTTTATGTGTAATAAATTAATAATGCGTCTTATTTTGGACAGCGCTCCTTGATGGGCGAGTCCTATTACTGGGTGGACGTACGACGCGTTACGTGAGCTCAGCACAGAACACGCCAGCTAACCACTCAAGGCCATTGGCAGTTAATAGCGCCTTAAAGCATGTTAAACAAGCGTAGATTTATCGTTAATCATTTGAGAGACCTGTCATTAATTAGATGAAAATTCTCTTGTTCATCTTTTACATGACTGATCTCTGCTTACAGTCTAGACATGCAGCCTTATTTATAAAACTTGCTAACCATATGCTGAGTTTAAATACTAAAAAGCGTACTCTAAACTCAAGATAGCATATATCTCATCCATCAAATTCAACTTTGATTTGTAGTAAGTATGTGATTAGTTAGCAAATGGTGCCGATTCTGTTGTGCACAAACTAAACTTAATTAAGGCTATTGCTATCTTTTTCTCTCTAATAAAACAAGAAAGAGACTGACGTAAATTAGAGCTGTCAAATACAGTTAAAACGTTATGTTAACATGTCGACTAAAAACACTGTAAAGTGCAAGTCGTGAACTAGTTTGACATCTCTAACTTAGTTCATAGCTATAGCCGTCCTTTCTTCGCACTGCCTTTTAGTAAAAGATGGTGATTCTCTAATTTTAATTTAGTTGTTGAACAAGAAAATCGGCACCAAATGATTAGTCAATACTTTACCGCTCGCATCTACCCTTCTTTCGGGTAAAACATGTTGAAATAAGAACCTGCTGATCAGTGTTTAAACTAATCATTATTATGATTATCTACTTTTTATAAATAGCTCATTATATCCAGCAAATAACCAATGCCGGAGATTTCTAGTACTTAGAATCTACAAAGTTTTTTTTAAGGAATTACTTAGTGTTAATTGAATGCACTTCGTTTTTCAGTTCCGTGAAAAAACTTCTAATCAAAACAAACCTTGCAACGACGCGTATCGCTTCTAAAAAAACTACAAAAACGTTTTTACTTAATATTAGGCTTATCCAATGTCATCTAAAAATACCGGCGACCGAGTTGTGGGGTGCAAGATATTGATTTTCCATTGTGAGGGCACGGGGTAAGGGCACCAGGGTATCAGGGCCTTCAGGAGTTGATAAATTGGTGCGCCATGACCATGCAAATCAGTGTCGGCCGCTGTTGCCAACGGGCGTGACTAATTATAGTATATTATATATATCTACAGAATGATATATAGGGTGTTCTGGGTTTCGGTTAGTTTCATTACCGTTTTGTTTAGGTATAAAAATTAATAATTGTGATAAGTATGGCAGTAATTTTTGCAGTTTGAAAGTTTATTTGAATATGGTGACATAGATTTATTAACATTCAATATAATTGATTTATATAAAATTCATATTTCTAGGACCAAATTTTAATTAAAAACAGGCCAAGTGCGTGTTTCGCACATGGAAGGTTCCGTATCAAATGTTGGTATTTGTTACTGAAGTATACATTTAATAATAATCATTATCAACAATTTTTTTTATAGACACTCGTTTGACCGCTATCACACCTGATGGTAAGCGATGATAAAATTTCTAGTTCATAGGTCAATGGGAAGTTAAAAAATTCTTCGGAACAAAATTTTGTAACAGACGACAGACGGACAAACGGACACGTGAGTGACAGCAATAGGGGTCTGTTTAGATCTTTCTGTTACGAAATCCTAAAAGAGTACTCAGCTAGTTTGATAGCAACTTTGAATTTAAATTTATAACTGCAATGCTTTCTATTCGAAGTTTAGTAACTTAAAAAAGGTTGGTGACGTAAGTAAATTGTATTAAAATCTTTATGTTAATCCCACAGAAGTCCACTAATAGACACAGACTTGCAAGTCAACCTGCGAAGATCATCGTTCCACCAAACCTGGGCCCGTGCTACCTTACTTTTTTGAGATAAGTCTTTTTGAAAGGCAAATCAACAGTGGCGACCATCAGAAAATTGCCGAGGCAATGAGGGTCGACGAGTCTCGGAGTAATCTCCTAATCTTCGTTTGCCGATTGAAAATTATCAGCTCAACTTATTAATGTAACACCTTGTACATTAACCTACAGTATAATAATGCAACGCCCTGTTTTGTGTATCGGTAGCACATTTTACAATGGCCTGCAAACATTGTTTACGGGTCTTTTATGCGTAAATGCTGATTCATGGGATTCTAAAGGTGTACTCGATGTTGTTGCAAACTAAGGAATTTGGTGGTGTGGGTTAAATTTGTCTTTTCCATAAGCATAGCATAATCAGCCTCACAATGTTTTCACTGCCAGGACTCAGGCCTCCACTCTAGGAGAGGGGAATGAAAGAAAGAAAGAAAAATTATTTATTTTGCACAGATTACAAACGCACATTAATTTACAAAAGCCTAGTATCGAAACAAAAATACAAAAAATAAAATAAAACTAAACTAAATTGCCTAGTGATCTCATTTATGGTCACACCAAAGAAAACCATAGACTGGTGGTGTGGTGCACCACTACACGCCATAGAATGAGCCGTAATCCACCACGTAGGCTGTGTGCGGTTTGGAAAACGTCACTTGTTTTCGATTTTTACCCGACTGCGCGACGCAAGGGAGGGTAATGTGTTTATCAGCCTATGTATGTTTGTATGTTTGTTCCTTTGTGGCACTACAGAGACCAAACGCGTGGACCGGTTTTGATAATTGATAATTCTTACGTCAATTGATTCGTCTTAATCATGCGAGTGCTACCATAGACATGACAGTAATCAAAATACAATATGGCGACAACGAACCGCCATATTGTGAAAAAGAAAAAAATATAGTCGACGAACTATATTAAATGGGGTATCAAAATAAAGGGTTTGAGGAGGTGATTCCAAAAATATTATTACGAAAATGTAGAAAATAAAAAAATGAATATTTTCAAAAAACCCGACTGTAAAAAACAACAGTTGGTGGCATGAAATCAATAATTGAGCTAAAATAACTGCCACCAACTGCATCAGACTGTTTGAAAAGTGACTTGTTTGGATCTTTTTAGTTGTATTTTCCTTCACCGTTTTGAGAGCAGAGGTGATGAAATTAATTACACAAAGTAAAGCGCCTGTCTGGGTTTGAACCCACGACGTACAACTCGTAAGTTGGAGCCGTTACCACTGAGCTACCGCTGCTGGAATTTTCTTTACCATAACTTTTTTGGACATAGTCTCATTGTGCGTGGGTACGACTTAGGATTGGAATTCCCTCTTTAAGGTAAGGTTTCTCCAGGGCGAGTGCGTTCTATCGAGCATATTATCGCTTAATACCAGATGTGAAAGAGGTCAAACACGAGCCTAATAATAACAACAAAATGCCATTTTCTGTTACCAAGAATATATAGGTACCGAAAATCTATTTAATCAGATTTACAGAATCTTCTTAATACGGTAAAAAGGCTTTTCAAAGAGTGAGAGAAATAATAAATTGAGATGTAATTATAAAAGAAAAATATTTTTCACAAGAAAATTAAGTACTTCATAATTTTTACTACCTTGATTGAAAAGGGTTATTAATATCCTATAACCTTTTACTCTGACACGAGATATAATATTAAAAACTTCCAGTACGGGGCTTCGTGACCTTTTAGTACCTTTGATACTCGAGATTAAACCTGTAGGCCTGTAGCAGAAACCCCCCTCTCCTCTCACCCTTTCATATATTATTCAATACACACTACCTTTTGTTTTCGCCGCCATTTTTCTCAGAAAACAATTTCATTGTTGATCTGTGTGTGTGAGGTAACAGAATTGGATCCGAGTTTGACGATTTTGGCAATTTCGCTTTGAGGATGTGGGAAATTCTATATTATTTTCTTTGGAGAAGAACAGTCTGTTTTCTTTAAGTGTTCATTTTCTACGTTAAGGATTTGAAAATGCAAGACATCGTTTCACAGTTTTTCATCATCTTCCTGCCCTTATCCCATGTTTCTTGAAAAAGTATTTAAGTCAAGAGTGAATAGGTTACTTCTAGGCAAGCGTGCTCCATCTTCGACCACATCATCGCTTACCTTCAGGTGAGATAGTGGTCAATTGCGTACCTGTCAACAATAAAAAAAAAACAAAAAAAGAAAGGAAAAACCCGGGCAAGTGCGCGTCGGACTTCGTACATTTAGGGTCCCGTACCAAATGTATTTTTGACTATTTATATGGCTTTGGGTCAACAAGATACTAATACTGTGAAAATTTGAAAACTGTAGCTCTAACCGTTTGGCTGTAAAACCTGGGTGACAGACGACGGACAGACAGACAGATGGACAGACGGACACGTGAGTGACAGCAACAGGGCTCCGTTTGGACCCTTCGGGTACGGAACCCTAACAACAGTTTATTCACGTGAAAGTGACGCACACACATAAAATTGTTGTTTATCAGAAGCCTAAGAACAAAAACAAGTGGGTACACATTCTAAAAATAATATTCTAGAGGGAAATATGCGTCACACTCACAACCGAGCGAAACGGCAAATAAGTAGATACTTTTTGTTTTTTTGGGGTGTGGCAAATCATCCAATGACTTCTTCCGCTCTAGGAGGGAGATGAAGGGCGTGTCAGACTCTTACTGACTAAAACCCACCCCTGTTGCTCCCTGCCCTGAATGCCCAGGGGCGAGGTAACTCTTTGGAATTTATCCTCAACCCCCGGCCAGGAATCGGCCTTGACGGGCCCCGTCCGGTTTGCTAACAACTCTTTGAGGCGCGCGTGGAACACTACGCGCCGTCGACTCTCGGGCCTGGTGCTGATCGGACGGCGAGTTACCCACTACTCGCCGTCCGCAGGCCCGGGTAAATAAGTAGATACTTGGGATTTGTTATAGCAGCAAGCCCAGGTGAATATGGCGGTATGAGCTGGACTCTCTCTGATAAAGACTGGTCCCAAATAGTACCACAAAAAGAGAAGTAGAAAGAAAGTAAGGAGGCCGTTGCCCTGCATTGGCAAAACTCAGGCTAGAAATAATACCTGAATTCTTGAGTACTTATTTATAAAAAACTGGCCAAGTGCGTGTCGGACTTCACACATTTAGGGTTCCGTACCAAATGAGGGATATATCAAAGAAAAAATCTGATTTATCAATATGTTGGTATTTGAAAAATATACGTAATATTAAACGTTATCACGAAATTTCAAGTTCACAGGTCAATGGGAAATTAAAAAATTATTCGTAACGACATTTTGTGACTATAGAGGAGCTCGTGCCTTAGTAATAACAGCCGCATGGGTCGATCCATCAGGTTAAGCTACGATTGCCGGGGTTGGTCTGTGGATGGGTAACCATCTTTACATACCGAGACTCCTCCATGCCTCGGAAAGCACGTTAAGCCGTTGGTCCCGGCTGTCAATCGTGGATCTTTAACAGTCGTTACGGGTCGTCAGAAGCCTGAAAGTCTGACAACCAGTCTTACCAAGGGGTATCGTATTACCCAGTAACTGGGTTGTGGAGGTCAGATAGGCAGTCGCTCCATGTAAAATACTGGTATTCAGCTGCATCCGGTTAGACTGGAAGCCGACCCCAAGATAGTTGGGAAAAGGCTAGGCAGATGATGATTTTGTGATTATAGACGACGGTCGGACAGACAGACATATGGACATGTGATTGACAACAATAGGGTTCCGTTTGGACCCTTCGGGTACGGAACCCTAAAAATTAACCGTGTGATTAGTTTAAACACTGATTAGCATGTTCTTGGTTCAAAGTTTTCTGCCCAGAAGAATGGTATAATCATTTTAAAGAAGTTTATCCTATAGACAGCTGAATGTGATGGATGAAACGTTGTTACCTTGAATTTAGAATCCGCTAGTCAGTATTAAGGCTGCTCTCTCGAAAAAAGCGTGCAAATGAAGCAGCTTTTCGTCGGCACTTACAGATAAATTATATCTGAAAAAAATTGTAAAAAAAAAAGTGTATACGTAATTTGGTTTGGCCATAATTTTTCTATCGGTATCACATATTTAAGAAAAAAAAACACTAAATCACCTCCAAAGCGTTGAGATGAAACCATTTTTAACCGACTTCGAAAAAGGAGGAGGTTATCAATTCGGATGTTTGTATTTTTTTTTTTTTTTTTTTTTTTTATGTATGTTCGGGCATAACTCCGTCATATATTGACGGATTTACAAAATTCTTTTTTTGTTCGAAAGGGGTTTATTCCGAAATGGTCCCATTTAAATTTCAAAAAGATCTGATGATGGGTTTTGGAGACAGACAACAGAACTCTTCAAAAATTGACAGCAAATCAACCGCGATTGCTGCTATCGTATGTCTATGAATTGTTAACACTGTTTAATGGGGAACCACAACTAAAAAGTGAAAAATAAAAAACTTTTTTACAAAAAAATAGAACCGACTTCCAAAAAAAGTGCAAAATAACTTTAATTCTCTCTCTTGTTTCTTTTTTTTCTTTTTTTCTTTAATCTTTTTTTTTACTTAAAAAATTTCGGAAGTCGGTGTCAAAAAACGAAGACAAAAAACAGGAACACCGACTTCCGAAATTAAAGTTATTTTGCACTTTTTTTGGAAGTCGGTTCTATTTTTTTGTAAAAAAGTTTTTTTAATTCATAATTTTTTATAAAAAGAGTAAAAAAAACTTTCTGCTGCTTTGCAATACAAAGGAAAATATCTGCTGCTTTGCAATACAAAGGAAAATGATTTGGTTTTGTTACGTTAAAAAATTGTATTAATTTTTAACCGACTTCAAAAAGAAGGAGGTTATCAATTCGGATGTTTGTATTTTTTTTATTTATGTTCGGGCATAACTCCGTCATATATGGACGGATTTGCAAAATTATTTTTTTGTTCGAAAGGGGTTTGTTCGTAAATGGTCCCATTTAAATTTCATATAAAACTGATGATGGGTTTCGGAGACAGACCACGGCACTCTTCAAAAGTTGACAGCAAATCAACCGCGATTGCTGTGATCGTATGTCTATGAACTGTTAACACAGTTTAATGGGGAACCGGTTACTACCGGAGAGTGAATAGGTTACTTCTAGGCAAGCGTGCTCCATCTTCGACCACATCATCGCTTACCATCAGGTGAGATAGTGGTCAAACGCGAGCCTATCAAACATAAAAAAAAGAACCACAACTAAAAAGTGTAAAATAAAAAAACTTTTTTACAAAAAAATAGAACCAACTTCCAAAAAAGTACAAAATAACTTTAATTTCGGCACTCGGTGTCAAAAAACGAAGACACAAAACCAGGAACACCGACTTCCAAAATTAAAGTTATTTTGTACTCACTATAAACACACTATAAACTAGCACTTCGTCCGCGTGGATTTCAAAAATGTATAGCCTATGGCACTCACAAATAACGTGGCTTTCTATTGGTAAAAGAATTTTCAAAATCGGTTCAGTCAAAACCTCAGAAACTTTACTTCTTTACAATATTAGTATATAATTATTAAAAATGCGTCTAATTTGGGACAGCGCTTGAGAACATTATGAACCTCTAAGGCTCGCCGCTGAATTGTGATTTTTCGTCGCGTGACTTTTTGTCACTGTCACCCACGATGCGCCCACTTGAAAAGTCACTGGGCAACAAAACGCGCTTAATCTTGAAATGGATTTCGTACAGATTGCTGTAATAAGTGCTCTTGAAATAAGAAGAAGAAAAATGAAATGAAAAAAAAACTTGAGAGGTGTCAAGGGACACCCGGATGGAACGAAGTTCCTTTCGATTAATTAGTGAAGGAATTGTAATATAATTTTTTTTTTTTTAATTTATAATATTTTTTTTATTATTAACTACGCACACACGCACGCACGTAAGAAGTTATACTTCATCATCTCATCTCATCTCATCTCATCTCATCGCATCTCATCGCAGCTCAGCTCAGCTCAGCTCAGCTCAGCTCAGCTCAGATCAGCTAAGCTCAGCTCAGCTCAGCTCTGCTCAGCTCAGCTCAGCTCAGCTCAGCTCAGCTTAGCTCAGCTCAACTCAACTCTTTAGCAATAACAACAACTATAACAAATAATGTTTGATAATGCTTGATCTGCTTGCAAACTTTGTACCTACCCACCAAAAATACAAGAAGTTTTTATTAGATTGTTTTTCCAACACAATCTTTTTGGATGGACAGCCTCATTAGTGTCGTGACAACTTTTCGTAAGAATTTTTTCCGTCTAGCCCCCTTTCACAACGCGCGATAAGGAACTTCGTTCCAAAAACGCTACTGGGTGCATCCCATATACACTGAAAGATTGTTTCAAGGACAATTTTACACTCAATATTCTAAACTATGTCAGTATCCTTCAAAATTCAGTCACTTTGGAACTATATATTACCGTATTGTCACGTCACCATGATCAGTGCACTCCCATGTATCTTCATAACACTCGATTGGGTAACAAAAAGTCACGGTGACAAAAATCACAAGACAGCGGCTAGCTTAAGAAAAACATACGTTTTTTTCATCCACATTGTATTGACTGCATGTTCGTCGTCTGTGGTACATGGCAACACTATACGAACCATGGAAAAAAGAATGTAATAATTAAAACCGAACCCAATACCTGGGTTCTGTAACAAAAATGCCTTTGTCTACTTTTATTCATAGCATCACCCGTTCCGTTCCGCGCAATATTTTTGTTACTCGGTTTGCGGTGTATTGTGAAAAAATGATATATTAGTTTTTCCTAGAAATTAAATAACACAAAGGTTACGGAATTGAATTCGAACTGGCGTCCATAAAATTCTTTTGTTCGATGTACGGATACCACACGTGTGTTTACCCTGTAGTGATTAATTCCTGCCTTTGTAAAGGTCCAGATTACTTTGTTTTATCTTTTTATCGAGCTTTGTGAAGACAGAGTGTTGTTCGGTTCTTATTAATTAATTAATAAAGACAGAAAAATAAATGAAATTATATTACTATGTAGGAGTACCTAAATTAAAACGTACAATTTTTTTTAGTATTTTTTAAACGTCCCACATTAGGTTTTTTTTTCTGAATCGTGAGTGAATTTATAAACAAACAGACCTGGACTAACTATCTGTAGGCCATACAAATATATATATTCAATAGGTAGTCAGTGTACACCGGTAGATTCCCTTTTCAAAATTCATAGTAAGCTCTTTTCTGAAAACTATTTGTGAATCTTCTCTGCATCTAAGCTGCCATTATCTAATGAAGTCAAATAATAATAAATTTATTGAATCATTTTACTAATAATTATTGCCTTAGAATAAGGTTTGCTTAATCTAGGTATGCAGCTCTAATAGCTGCAATCTTTATTTTGTCAATAAGTTGGACCCGAAACTAGGCGGCGCCTGTATCTTGGGGACCAGAATTGTGGCACATATATATTGCTTTGTAACACTGAAGTTAATGAGGGCAAAATTAATTGCTTATGGTAAATAAAAGATAAAATTAAAAACTTATATATAAAACATTTGCTTTTTTTTGTATGTAAAGGACTGGTCATATTTTAAGGACTGTATCTGCCCATCGATATGACCAACTTTCTTCAAGAAAATCTGAGAAAATTCTCAATAAAGTTTTTTACCTCCCATACAAATAATGATCAGCGATAACTTTGTATGGAAAGTCCAATTTTTGTTTTTGGAACTTTCTATTTTTTCTTACAGAATTTATTTTATTTCCATGGGCAGAACCGGTTCTTAAAATATGACCACACCTTTCCGTTACACCTGTGTATTTGTAAGCGGAAATCTCTGCAACTGCTTACGAATCAGATTACGAAAGTTCTTTCACTAATGGAAAGTTACACTGACGCTGAAAAATGCTTCGTGCCTGAGGGAAAGTCTAGCGAGGCCGCAGACAAAAGTTAGTCTTCTAATAAAACGCATAATTGAATCATACGAACTCGTGGCAAGCAATAATTTGGTCTATACTTGTTACAGTCGCAATTAAGTTAAAGGAAATAACGGTTCTCTTGTTTTATTACCTCTGATAAACGTGGTTTCCTTGCGTAAACTGTGACCGGTAACAATGGTCTGAAATTACATAAGGTGTAAGTGGCTCAGTGTAACAAATGAAAAAAGGCCATGATTATGACGGTTTTCAGTTTGTTTATCGACGGTGTGTATTCCAGGCTCAGAAAATGGTGAATTGGTGAAGGGTTTCTTATTAATTCAACTGTGAGAACCTTCAAGTTCAAGAACTTTTCTCTATGAGTTTCGCTTCATACAGACGTTCCCTATATAAACAGTGCGAACAATGTACGTCTATATAGCTCAAATTGTTTTTGTAGTGTTCTGGTTTTAGGTTTAATGGACACACTTTTTATTTTTTCTTATTGTCTCTAATTTCATTTTGTCAATGTCATGCATACCTGTTATTTGCGTGGTTACTGAAATGCCGATTTTAGATGTTATTTTATTTGAATTCTAAGTGACAGTGCTGTTGGTGTGCTTATTATTATAAATAAATAAATATTTGTTTTTAAAAGTAAGTAGGTGCTAGGAGGTAACCGCTGCTATCAAAATGTTTTTTTTTTAATTATTATTGATAGGCTCTTTTCCACTATGTCACCTGATGGTAAGCGATGATGTGGTCGACGATGGAGAACGCTTACCTAGAAGTAACCTCTATTCACTATTGGCAGGTTGTAGATATCAGGAAACACAGGCGTCGGTAGGGAATTCCACTCCTTAGCTGTACGCACAATTAATGAGTTCCCAAAACGTTTTGTGCGTACGTGTGGGGAGGTAGACTATGTGCCGGTGGCCTATCACCGTACGTCTAGTAGTTCGATGATTGAACGGGCTTGGTGGAAGTAAACTACGTAATGCAGACGCAAATTCCCCGAAATGTAGCCGATAGAAAACCGACAGGCTAGGAACTTGACGTCATCGACAAGACGATTGCTTTATTGCCGATGATCCTCTGACTCGTTTCTCAATTGACTCTTGATTAATTATTTTCTCTATAGGAATTGTCTTCAAGAAAATCCTAATTGAGAGAAAACCGAAACTAATATTTAAAAGTAGCATTTGTCTTGCATAGCCATTTTTTTGTGGTTTGGGCAAACATTCAATGTCACTCTTACTGACTAAAACCCACCCCTGTTCCTTCCCTGCCCTGAATGCCTAGGGGCGCGGTAACTCGGTTTCGAATTTATTCACAACCCCTGGGCAGGCATCGGTCATGACGGGCCCCGTCATGGTTTGCTGACAACTCTTTGAGGCGCGCGTGGAACTCTACGCGCTGTCGACTCTCGGGCCTGGGGGCTTAGACAAAGTAACAATTTAAAAACGATAACGAAGTTAGAAAAGACTAAAATGTATGAGATTGACATAAGTCACGTGGTCAGTCGACATCGTTATCGCAAGTTGGTAGACAATGTTATAATTCGTAACGAAACCATAAAGAAACGAATTGCTGTCGTGTTTATCCCATACAAATGCGTAGACAAGCAACGCTTTCAGAGTTCGCCTTCGCCTCGATCGTGATCGCCAAAAAAGATAACGACGGAACGCTAACGCTAGGAAATGTTTATCGATATCTCAGAGACGATGACGAATTTAGATATCGTTTCGCTACGAAGCGATGTTACTTTGTCTACAGGCCCTGGTGCTGATCGGACGGCGAGCTACCCAATACTCGCCGTCCACATGCATAGTCTTACCGATACAAAGAGAGAGATAGAGATTTCTTGAATCTTATTCAATTTTGCGTAGTACAGTATAAAACCAATAGGGATGTTAAAAATTCTATTTAGTCCGTAAGCTATATTATCAAAAAATAATGGCCACGTATATTTTGCTTGATGTAGTGCTATTACATCAATTCAGCTTTGGCTGATCGACGGATACCGGTCGATAAACAATCGATTGGTCGACGTCGACTTTTCCATTCTACCATCGATCGACGCTCGATCGATTGGTGGTACCTAGTAGAAACCATCAATCGAAGTTGACTAACTACATTCGATCGATTGGTGTAATAACACCCTAACCAAATCAACAAAAATAAAACTTATCAAAGTTCAGAAGTGGGGGCTTCTTACGTCATCATCATCATCTCAGCCTTTTAATGTCCCCACTGCTGGGGCACAGGCCTCTTCTCTGTGAGAGGGTGTGGGCCGTAATCCACCACGCGGGCCCAATGCGGATTAGTGGATGTCACATGCCTTCGAATTTTTGGTTCTAAGACATGCCGGTTTCGGTTCAATCTCAGAAGATCCATAGGCCAGATCCATGATGGATCTAGTGACGATTGTTTTTCTCATTGGATCCTGATTTCAAAATGTGGATCTACTGAGGTTTTTTTATTCAAAAGACCCATGAGCCAGACCCATGATGGATCTTATTCAACCTACATGATGAGTTGAAATAGACCAGAAACATGAGGAGATATTCGAGGACTGAAATCATGAGCGATAAAGACTCACAAACTACCAGGAGATCAGAAACAAAAAGACTTACGGGGCAGGAATCGTAAGAGGTACAGAAAGATTCACAAATTACTAGGAGAACAGAATCGAAGTAAAATTTCCGAGCGGTATGGATTCACGCTCTACCAGGAGATCAGAATCACAAAAAGTATTTCGAGGCTGAGATCATGAGAGGTAACATCATGAATAAGTATTTTCGGGGCTGGAATCCTGAGCGGTATAGATTCTTAAACTACCAGGAAAACAGAATTATGAAGAAGAGAAATTTCAGACCTGCACGCGGATGAAGCCACAGGTAAACTACCAGGGTGTCAAAATCATGAAAAAGTTAATTTAATATAAATGTCTACGCGAACGAAGCCATAGCCAAAAAGCTAAGCACTAATTTAGGATATGTTCGGGACCCAATAAATGAAACAGTCCCGGTAAACTATTATATTTAACACGGTAAGAATAACAAGACGCTTAGGATTCTAACCCCAAATATACTGATTCATGACTATGGTCTCCTGGTAGTTTGTTCGTCTTTATCGCTCATGATTTCAGTCCTCGAAATACTGTTCATGTTTCTGGTCTCCTGGTAATTTGTGAATCTGTATCTCTCGTAATACCAGCCTCAGAATATATTTTGTGATTCTGATCTCTTGGTAGGTTGTGAATCTATACCGCTTAGCATTCTAACCCCATCACTTGTTTTAGTGATATTGTTTTTGTAGCATTAATTTTTTTTCACATGAAAAATTCTCATTAGATCCTTTTTACTTATTTTTTTATCTAAATAGATCTAATGAGAAAAACAATCGTCACTAGATCCATCATGGATCTGGCCTATGGATCTTCTGAGATTGAACCCCGGTTTCCTCACGATGTTTTCCTTCACCGTTTTGAGAGCAGTGGTGATGAAATAATTTACACAAAGTAAAGCGCCTGCCTGGGTTTGAACTCACGACCAATAACTTGTAAGTCGCGGCCAATACCTCTGGGCCACCACTGCTCTCTCTTCTTGGTAAATAGTGGTACATTTTAGACGTAGGTTACGCGAAATTTCATCGCACTGTATCGTCCTCATTAATTTTTTTACGTGACAAAAGAAAATATACGTGTCCAATAGTTTTTGATTACATAAGGGCGTGGACACTTCACCACGACGCGGCGCCGCCACCGTGTAACGGCACGATGACGTCGTGCCGTGGTGCGGTGCCATAACACATCACCACAGCGCGACGCCGCCATCGTAATTCTGCAAGATGTCGTACCGTAACCATCGGATAAAACGTGTGGAGACGGATTCTTCTCTAGTTATTGCTGAGACGACGAATGATACGTCTTTTCTTTCTTTTTCACGGTGGCGGCGCCGCGCCGTGGTGAAGTGTCCAGGAGAACACCCAAATACTCCGAATAATATTTTATTCCGAATTTCGATGTTCCGATTTTCAAAAGTCCGAATTTCATAAGACCTAAGAATTATAATGTCTGTTATTAAAAATCACGAAATTTATTTTACCGAAAGTCGTAAATGCGGTTTGTTAGTTTTCCGATTTTCATACGTTCGAAGGATCAAAAATGCTCAATGGGTTCTCGGTCCGAAAAACGACATTCCGATTTTCAATACTTCAAATAAACCAAAAGTCAACATATTGTGCTACAAAATTTAGTGACAAAAACGAATTGCTGCAAAACCGACTTCACGCAGTCTTGTCTACCCTACCCTAGAGTGTAATTTAAGCCCGCGTAGGCGCGGAGGGGTGGGGCGGCCCGCGAGCTGAGGAGCAGGTGGTCTGAAGGCCCGCCGCCGTGGCTGAGGCTGGCCGGCGAAGCCGATCAGCAAGCCGAAGCTGCGGTGGTGAGCGTTAAAACCATCTGCGACGATAAGGAGATACGCGTGTGACCGTTCACACCCCGCAGCGCCGGTGCCGTGACAGAAACAATGCTTGCTGCATGTTGCATGCCTGCTTGCTTGCTGCTTGCCTGCTGCTTGCATGCTGCATGTCTGCTTGCACGCTGCATGCCTGCTTGCATGCTGCATGCTTGCTTGCATGCTGCAAATTCCCTGTATTATACGAGTAGATGAATCACTTCAGTTAAGTTAGGTTAGAACTGTGACTATTAAAGCGCGAAGGCGAGCAAGCCAAGCGTGCGTGCCGCGGCAGCGGCCGCCGAGTGCCAGGTCCCCTCTATTGTTGGTGAATAATTTGGGTGAGGTTAGGTTAGAATTCTGACCAGGGAAACAAAATATTTTTATTCGAAACAAAATATTTTTTTATTCAAAAGTAAACAATCATAGTTTTAAATGAGAACCAATATACTGTAAAAATGTACTTCGTCATATAGTTTTTTATTTCAGAATTGTATTAATCGGTATTTTAATAATCGGAATTCGTATTTTTAATGTTTCGAATTATCATTAAGTCGGACTTTTTGTAATTCGATCTATTGAAACTCGGTATTTTGAGAATAGTAATTATAAACGTTAGTAATATTAAAATTTAAGAATTATAAAAATAGGAGTAATGATAAGTCGGACTTGTTATCTTCGGAATTTTGAACCATTCGAAATTATGAAAATCGGTATTTTGAAATTCGTATTTGTGACTGAATAAAGTTTTTCATATTTATGTAGTGTACACTATGTCCAGGACCAAATAGATTTTTTTAGTTGTTAATGATGATGTTGAATTGTTTGTCGGACCACTTGGGCGTAACAAAATCAATACATCGCAAGGACAGAGATGCATTTCCTACTTCCCAATGTGGATTCCGTGTGAAAAACTTTGTCACTAAAAAACTAAGGGCCTCGAAGTCAATGGTGCGAATAATAGTATAAGATAGAAGAAATCGTTTCCCGAATTAAAATGGATAAAGGCGGCCATCTTTTTGTTGCTGTTCCATATTTTTGAGCCCTTGTGTTTGTGCCCTTTAGTGACAGAATTACAGATTTTTTTGCTGTTGTTTAAATTAGTTGTTGAATTGGGTTTTTGTTCGGTTACGTTTGGTAGATATTATTGTAGTTCTGCAACTGCATGTTTCCCTTTTACCAATACATAGTACATACATAGATAGTATTTTTTGATGATTTAGAAAGGTGCCGTCTGTTCTGGGAGATGTTTTTAATAATTTTACATTGGTTTCATCTGTTCTGGGAGTATTTTTTTAATGATTTTACAAAGGTGTTATCTGTTGTGGGAGTATTTTTTAATAATTTTACAAAGGTGTTATCTGTTGTGGGAGTATTTTTTTAATGATTTTACAAAGGTGCTATCTGTTGTGAGAGTATTTTTTAATGATTTTACAAAGGTGCTATAGATAGCACCACACACAAACAAACACAACAAAACTCCCACTATAGATAGTGGGAGTTTTTTTAATGATTTTAGTGATTGTCGAAAGAGGTATTCATGATTGAAGTTGTTACTAACAGCCTTGTGGAAACAAGCCATAAAATGGGCGATGATTCCTGGGTACACAAATAATAATTCTATTAAGTCCGTATATTAGAATCTCAAAAAATATCGGACACATGTTTTTTGCTTTACCAAATCAATAAAAATGACAAAGATAAAGCGTATCAAAGTTCAGGAGTGGAGGGGGGAAGGGGGGCTAGTTACGTCACTTCTGGGTAAAAAGTGGTACATTTTTGACGTAGATTTGATGTTATCCGAACTTTCAAAGCACTATTACATTATAATTTTTTGTTTACGTGGCAAAAGAAAAAATACTTTTCCAATATTTTTTGGTAACCTAACTGATAGATCAAACAGTTTTTATAAGTCATCTAGGTACTCTATTCTCTTGACATTATAATCAGATTCGCTCCTTTTTTTTGACACGTAGACCATTCATCGTTTGCCTAAACTTGTCCCTACTGTATTTGAATGTTTAATTTTTTTTTTTTTTTGGTGGGTTGGGAAATCATCCAATGACTGCTCCCGCTCTGGGTGGAGCGGGAGGGCGTGTCAAGCTCTTACTGACTAAAACCCACCCCTGTTCCTTCCCTGCCTGAGTATCCAGAGGTGCGGTCACTCATTTTCAGGGGGGGAGGCCCCCTTTTTTTTTGGTTGTTGGAAATCATCCAATGACTTCTCCCGCTCTGGGTATATGGGGGGCAGCCCATGTAGTAATTTTTCTAGTCCATCTCTCTTTATCCTGACGGGCAATGTGACGAGCCCACTTCCATTTAAGTTTCTTGCAGTGGGTTAACGCATCAATAACTTTTGTTTGTTTTTGTTTTGTTTTGTTTGTTTTGTGTGTGTGTTGTTGTTTTTGGGATTCTATCAGATTTACAGTGATGGGTCAAAGGATGATAGTGGAACAGGAGCAGCATTTTTTGATCCCCAATGTAACACGAGAGCCAGTTTCACATTAAACTGCAAATCATCTGTAATGGCAGCAGAATTGTATGACATTTCAGAGAGTCTATCGTATTTGTTATCGTGCAAATATACAAAATTTGTTATACGTAGTGATTCAAAGAGCGCTTTGCAACATATAGCTCGGTGCACCTCGGGCTTACGAGGCCTGCCTGTAGCTTATTCCATATTAGAGTCATACTTAAGGTTGAGGGAAAGTGGCAAAACTGTTAAATTTCAGTGGATCCCATCACATGTAGATCTGATAGGAAACGAAATAGTAGATAAGTTGGCAAAAACAGGAATCTATGAAGGAGCTTCGGTCGGTAATCTACCTTTCTTCACAGATTTTTTAAGAGATGCTAAAATTATTTGCAATATATTATGGAAAGAGTACTTTGACAAAAGATCTGAAGAGAAGGGTATATGGTACAAGACAATCCAATCTGAGCCACCAAGGATTCCTTGGTTTACTGAAGTACCGCTGAATAGACGATTATTAGTAACAAGCATGCGCCTGCGATCCGGGCACATTCCGTTGAATGCGTTTGGGCATCTTATGAAAGTTACTGACACCCCAAACTGTCTGATTTGCAATGTAAGGGAGGACACCTACCACGCTTTGGTGGAGTGTGCTCGGGTTTGTGCAGAACGGAGAGCTTTAGAAGTAGAGTTTAATATATGTTTAAGGGATGTAGGTATGTGTAATGTGATCCTATCTAAACCTACATCCAAATTAGCTATTAAGTTATATTATTTAATCCTAAAATTAATTAAGTTAAGATCATAGCCATTTAATTTTGTCTTTTTGTAAAACTACGGGGCTGGCATAATCGCTTCGCGATTAAAGCCTTTTTTCCAAATAAAGATTAAAAAAAAAAAAAAAAAAACTTTTGTCCTTTCTCTTAATTCGCTGTGTTGTTTTTTGTCTCTGAGTTTCAAAGTTAAGAATGCTACTGTCCATGGCTCTTTGGAATTTTTCAATTCTTTCTTTCGTATGCGTATTATAAATCCAGGTTTGACATGCATATATGAGATACAAGGTAAACAACATGAATCTAAGACTTTCTTTTTCAATCTTAAAGGTAGATCAGATTTTAAAACTTCTTTGTGGCTCCAGAACTTGTTCCATGTCATTTTAAAACGTCTCTTTAATTCGTCACGGTGTAGTAGTAGTAGTAGTAGATATTTGTTTGCCTAAATATAATATGTATTCATGAACATATTCCAACTGTCGACTCTCCACAAATATGGGTCTTTGCGTTTTGTTACACATGATTTTAGTATTTTAGATATTTAATTCTAGACCATTATTGCGACTGACGTAGTTAAGGTCGTTGATCATTTCTTCAAGTTGTAATGCGGTTTCTGGAAACAATACGATGTCATCTGCTAATGTAACTGCCTTTAATATTTATACCTTTTTTTGACCATTTAAGTTGTTTGATGAGTTGTAAATAATGTCAAGAATAAGAGGTCGCCTTGTCTTACACCTCTGCAGATGGCCAGTTTTATCTAGTTCCACTCGGCTAGTGCTTTTTTGTAGACGTCTTGTATCAGTTCAATAGCGAATATGCATAATATTTTTTTATTTGTTCAATTGAAGACTTATTAACTTTAGTAAACAAATATGAAGAAATTTTCAAAATGTCATCATCAGCGACGGAGTTATAAAGCTTTAAAGTTGATAATTAGAAAGAGAAGTCTAACGTGATTCTTGACGTCAAAGGACATGACGCCCATACAACTGCCACAGAAAACAGCGTTTTCGAGAGAGGGATAGATAATATACATTTCTTTAAAATTGTTATATCTCGTTTAATTTTCATTCAATTTTGATTCTGCTTTCACTGTTCGTACTTTATTTTAGTATATTCAACGATAAACCGGTTAGATAACAAATATTTTTTTCATGCATATTCCCTAATGTTTCTAATGGCATATTAAATTTGTGTAGAGCTTTCCAAATGCTAGAGTGGGAGATTGAATCAAAAGCTTTGGCATAGTCGATGAACGTACAGTATAAGGGACGTCTTTGTTCTTCGTATTTTTAACCGACGAAAAAAAAGGAGGAGGTTCTCAATTCGACCGTATATATGTTTTTTTTTTTTTTTTTTTTTTTTTTTGTGTATGTTCAGCCCTCACTCCGTCATTTATGAACCGATTTTGATTATTCTTTTTTTGTTAGATAGGGTACACCTCAAGGGTGGTCCCATGTCAAGGAAATCAGGATCTGACAATGGAATCCTGACAAAATTGAGAGAAAACCTCGAAAATTGTGGGCACGTTTAGCGTTTTTGTGTGTGTGTTCAGCCCTCACTCCGTCATTTATAAACCGATTTCGATTATTCTTTTTTTGTTAGATAGGGTACACCTCAAGGGTGGTCCTATGTCAAGGAAATCATGATCTGACAATGGAATCCTGACAAAATTGAGAGAAAACTTCGAAAATTGTGGGCACGTTTAGCATTTTTGTGTGTGTGTTCAGCCCTCACTCCGTCATTTATGAACCGATTTTGATTATTCTTTTTTTGTTAGATAGGGTATACCTCAAGGGTGGTCCCATGTCAAGGAAATCAGGATCTGACAATGGAATCCTGACAAAATTGAGAGAAAACCTCGAAAATTGTGGGCACGTTTAGCGTTTCTGTATGTATGTTCGGCCCTCACTCCGTTATTTATGAACCGATTTTGATGATTATTTTTTTCTTAGATAGGGTATACTTCAAGGATTGTGCCATGTCAAGGATATCAGGATTTGCTCATGGGATCCTGAAAAAAATGAGAGAGAACCTCGAAAATTGGGCACGAATATTGTTTCTGTTTACTTTTCATAACTGAATCAGGTATTTGCATTTAGGAACCATCACATCATGAAACTGAGCTGATGACGGAAACCATACCTTTCCTAAACAATAGAAGTCAGATATAAAAACTGGTTTTAGTGACAAATACCACTTAATATGCTTTGACGAAAAGACGTCTTTACAATATTGGAGGTAACCTCAACTGGTCAATATCCTGGGAACTTCATGGAAGGATTGTTATATCATCAGCTCAGTGGCAAGAGGAATGATGGAGAATTAGAAATTAGCCTCAGAGTGTTAAAAGATGATGCGAGCCACAAAAAATCATGAAATAAAAAACTTTTTAACAAAAAAATTAACCGACGAAAAAGAACTAAAAAGCAAAAAATAAATAAACCTTTTAAGTCTTGAGTAATGAGCTTATTTACCTACATAAAATATCAAATTTTATATAAACTAATTTTGAGTCGGCGCCAATTAATAAAATGATTAATTACCTACTTACAGCCCTCTTCATTTGTAAGTACTTATAAAATTTAGATATTTAATAATCAAATTGTTGTTTGGCGCCGACTCAAAATTAGTTTATATAAAATTTGATATTTTATGTAGGTAAATAAGCTCATTACTCAAGACTTAAAAGGTTTATTTATTTTTTGCTTTTTAGTTCTTTTTCGTCGGTTAATTTTTTTCTAATATTTGTTCTAGAACGTGAATATGGTCCATTGTTGAGAAAGATTTGCTGAACCCGGCCTGTTTTTTTGGTTGGATTTTTTCAGTGATTTCAGATATGCGTTGCCGCTATAACAACAATTAAATAATAATAATAATAATTCCCATTTATCCTGAATTAGTTTTGTTTTTTACAGTTTGTTATTTAAAGTAAGTCTCTCAATTCAGCGTGCCTCTTGGCAAAGGCCTCCTCTAGCAATTTCCATTGTAATCTATCACGAGCCACTCTCCTCCAGTTAGGACCCGCTCTGTAAGCTTTAGCTCGTCGTCCCATCTCCTTTTCTGTTTTCCTCTATTCCGTTTGTAAGTCCAAGGGTACCAATCAGTTACGATTTTACACCATTTCTCTCGGTGTTCTCTCATCATGTGGCCAGTCCATCTCCACTTTTGCTGGTCAATTTTGGACAGGACATCGGTCACTTTTGTTCTGGCTCTCAACTCCTCGTTTCTAATTCGGTCTACCTTACTAGTACCTATCATGCTTCGTTCCATGGATCGTTGGCAGTACTCGAGTTTGTTCCTACGAGTATGTTGCTTTGTAAGCGCCCTTGGGGCGCTTAACAACAATTGTATGTGTGTATTTTTTTGCTCGATCTTAGTAATGGAAACAAGTAGACGCGTATAATCTTGTACCTACGATGGTACGGAACCCATAATGGGCGAGTCCGACTCGCACTTGACCGGTTTTTGCAAATTGATTAAATTCATATTTAATATAACGGCCTACAGATTTTCCATCAATTAAAAATATTGCGCACAAAATTTACCGCTACCTAAGTAATAAAATCAACAGAATTTTACGTCGCACATAGTTCAGATAATGTAGCAACCTCAGTTATTTTTATCGCTCTATTCTTGCTTCTGATAAAATAATCTCCGGTATTGATACCGCCAGATCCCGATAAGGATATGAGGAAACCGTCTTAAGAATTGATAACATGATGAAATATTTTAATAATAAATACTGAGAAAAATTACATAATTATACTGTTTTTAGGGTTCCGTACCCGAAGGGTTAAAACGGAGCCCTATTGCTGTTACTCACGTACCCGTCTGTCCGTCTGAACATCTGTCTGTCTGCCCGTCATCTGTCACAAAATTTTGTTCAAAAGATTTTATTAACTTCCCAATGACATCATCATCATCTGCCCGCGCCTTTTCCCAACTATCTTGGGGTTGGCTTCCAGTCTAATTGGATGCAGTTGAATACCAATATTTTAACTGTCTATTGACATTATTATGAACTTGAAATTTGGTGATTATTACGTATATTTTTCTAACAAATACCAATATACTCGTATTTATAAATCAGAGTTTTTCTTTGATACTTTGGAACGGAACCCTTAATGTGTGAAGTCCGTCATGCACTTGGTAACGGAAAGGCGTGGTCATATTTTAAGAACTGCTTCTGCCCATATATATGAACATTTTTTTTCTAAGAAAGTTATAAAAAAATCCAAAAAACAAAAATGACTTTCCATACAAAGTTATCATCAGCTGATCAAAATTAATATGGGAGGTGTAGGTACATTTTATTTGCGAATTTACCATGACTTCCTTGGGTATCGTATTACCTAGTTACTGGGATGTGCAGGTAAGATTGGCTGTCGCTCCATGTAAAATACTGGTATTCAGTTGTATCCGGTTAGACTGGAAGCCGACCCAAAGATAGTTTAATTTATTTACTAATTTTTTTTATTTTTTTTATTTATCTAAGTAACAACTATCATTACAAGCCAATGGGCCTAATGCGATAGAGTACAATAATTATAATATCTACTTATTCAATTAACAGTTTCATTAAATAACAATTAAATAAATAATACAAATCAATAACAATCCGATTCAATATGTCAATCAATTAAAAATACAATACAACAATTAATACAATTCATAAAACAATCCAATAAAAAATGTCACTAATTAAAAATACAATTAAATAAATCAAGTTGGGAAAAGGCTAGGCAGATTTGACCATGACTACCTTAAAGATAGTTGATCATTATGATGTAGAAGCAAGTTTTGAAATATGAACACATCTTTTTGTTACAGCTTGTATAGTTCGTTAAGAATTTAATAAGTATGTAGATCAAAAATAGTATGGGAAGGTTATTTTTATAAGTTCTCAAATTATTATAAGCAATAATTATGATTAATTTTCTGTAAATGTTTTTGATAACTATTCATTGGAGTGCCAAAATAACAAATATAAATAAAAAGGAAGCCGATCCTTGTTGGGAAAAGTTAAGGCAGATTGATTGGTTTTTATGATTTCAAATTCATTTTTAGGGTTGCGAAAGTCCAAATGAAAAAACAGAACCCTTATAGGATCACTCGTGTGCGCCTTTCTGTCTGTCTGTCCGTCTGTCACGGACAATTTGCTCCGAATCTGCAGGACCGATAGAGTTGAAATTTGGAACACACATGAATATCTGTGACCCAAACACGGACGTGTACCCTAAATAAATTAACTAGGAGTATGGAGGTCACTTTTGGGGTGAAAATAGGAAATATAAAAGCAAAGTTTTTCAAACTGTGTCGCGCGATATATCAAATGAAAGGGAACATGGTGAGGGTTTCGAAAATATTTTTTTCATAATTTTAAAATATATCATTTTCAAGTTATTTAAGAAAATAGATGAAAAATTCCACCCCCGTTATTTTCGAAACTACTGTGCCTAAAATTTTGAAAAAAACATACAGTAAGTATTTCTTTACTTATAGATTACAGGAAAAACTATAAGGTGGAGGCAGTTTAAAAAAACCTGAAAAAAAATAATATGATTTGTTCGTTGTTCGGAAACCTTCGCACGAGTCCAACTCGCTCTTGGCCGGTTTTTTTAAATATTGTTAGACTCACGCTTGACCACCATCTCATCTGGTGCTAAGCAATGATGTGGTCGACGATGGAGCAAGCTTTTCTAGAAGTGGCATATTCACTCTTGTCTAAAAAATCCCCGGATTTTAGCTATCAGGAAACACAGACTCCGGTAGGGAATTCCACTCCTTAGCTGTACGCACAATGAATTTGTTTCCAAAATATTTTGTGCATGTGAGTGGCATGTCCACGAGCCTTTCCCTCGATGTATGGCCTAAATTCAAAATATTTATTAGCTAAATTTTAAGTGTCTAATGATACTTTGAAAAGGTCCTTCTAACCCCTGCTGTAGTATAGTTTCAGCATGAATAGATGGTGTACAAGAACATGGGCATACGGCTCGTTCTCTAGAAGAGTGATTAGTTTATTCAACCGCGTTCTATTTAAATAAATCTCGTTTCCCTCGACCTTTCCCTTCCATTTTAATTATTTTGTTTAGTGGATCTAATTAAAATCTCATTACGAAAAGCTTCCCCCATTACTGTCAATTAATGCAATTTTGTAGGTATCTGGGTAATTACCCTTGAAGTATAGCCGATAAGATCTCGCTTTGTAGAAGGTATTAACTTTTATAGGTACATTCTTGGCGTTTTGATGTTAAATCAAACTTTGAGGGTACTTTTGAACGGTGGAATGACCTTGTTGATATAGAGATAGATTATATTTTGAAATTGATCATTTTATACATACCTACCATATATATCTCCATACATATACCTACGTAGGTACAGTTATCATATTCTATAGCAGTAATTTATCAGAATGCGTAAGTAGTCCTTTGTTTTTGTTCATCCATTTTTGTAAGTCGGAGCTCTTAATAGGCTTTGATCCCAGAGCTACCAGTACATAAGTATATTTACTAATTAATATAATGTGTGGGACCGAGTAGTGTTAGTGCAGATCATATAAAAAACCAAACTATGAGTTGAGCAAACAAATCATCGCTGACTTTGTTTTCATTATTTACTCCTATTAATAATACTAATGCTTTATTGAGTCACAATATGAACAAGTAATCAGATTACAAAAATCTTACATAAGTACACATTAAACAAACTATGCTCAAATGTCGGCCTTGTGAATAGGACGTCACTCGAGGTGGCGACCAGCCCTTAGACTATTACAATAACTAAAAAGGCGTTAAAATAATATTTAATTATGAATTATATAACAATATTCTGCAAATTAGATATAAAAATCAGTACTCAAACTTTAAGAAATAGAATAAAGTATATTATGTAAATTGATTGTTGTCTGCTCAAAGTAGGAGATTTTTTTTGCTCTTTATTTGTTTTGGGGTTTTTATCTAAACATATATGTCAACCCCATCGTGCCTTTTACCATTGTTACATTAACGCTTATAAAATAAAAAAAAAACTAGCAGTAGCAAATTTTGTTAGTTAGAAAATAAGTAACGTCTGGGAGCTCTGGGATCTTACTCTATAAAACATTAATGCCATTACTTCCATTACCTAGGCCAGGCAAGTAAATAATAGAGAAACAAAATGATCAGAGTACATAAATGTTTTGGTCATACATTATTAATACTATGTAACATCCCTATGTTCAGCTCCCTAGCTGAAGACAAGGCCAGACAATTATCCTTGTAATTAATAATTCTGCTGAATTACGCTAAAGCCCCCTATCTTGCTTTAATTAAGTTGAATAAAATAGGGATTTTCGTTGTGTAGTAACTACAGTAAGTAAGTGATGAAAGTGGGATAATGGTGATCAATGTCTCATTAGGTGTATTTCGTAGAATGTTGTACCAACAAGTAATCTGAGATAAAGAGCCTGTTTAGTAGGTTGGCTTTTATTTTTTGCTCGCGTTTAATATCTACGTTCTCGTACGTTTTTTTTTTTTTTTTTTTTGGGGGCTGGGAAATCATCTTATGACTCTTTCCGCTCTGGGGTGGAGCGGAAGGGCGTGTCAGACTCTTACTGACTAAAACCCACCCCTGTTCCTCCCTGCCCTACGCGCCCGGGGGCGAGGTAACTCTTTCGAATTTATCCTCCACCCCCGGGCAGGCACTGGCCGTGGCAGGCCCCGTCCTTTGCTGACAACTCTTTGAGGCGCGCGTGGAACACTACGCGCCGTCGACTCTCGGGCCTGGTGCTGATCGGACGGCGAGTTACCCGCTACTGGCCGTCCGCAGGCCCGGGTCTACGGTGGCCGGAGATCGTCTCGCAGCCCCTGGCGTCTCCTGCGACGGCTGCTGCTGGTGGCGCTAGGGCGACTCGGTCTCTGTTGAGTCTCCCTAACGTGTGCCGCCTCCCTCTTCGCGAGCATTACTGCTTCGCAGAAGGAGGAGACGGCCCCCCATTCCCTCTCACTCCGTACCATGGCCTGAACCAGGGCACGGCGCGAGAGGTCGCTGCCGCCTATCGCATCCACGAGGACACGGCGGTGTTCTGCCCAGGCGGGGTAAACCTCCACCGTATGCTCCACCGTGTCCTCTGGGCGATCCTCGCAGTGGAAACACGCAGGGGTCACCTCCGCCTTGATCCGACACAGGTACCTCCCGAAACAGCCATGTCCGGTGAGGACCTGCGTCAGGCGGAAGGTGAGGGCGCCATGGCGCCTCTCCAGCCACTCCTCAAAGAGGGGCACTACCGCCTCGATGGTGGCGTGCCCAGCGCTGGGTTGCGACAGTCGCTCTCTCCATGTCACCATGAGATCCTGCCGGAGCTCTGTCCGCCGAGCCGCGAGTTGTCGCGGCAGCGGAGTTTCGCCCCGGCGTTTAGCCTCCTCGCGCCACTCGTACAGGTGCGCGAGGATTTTTGCCTCCAGATCCCACCGTGACAGTCCGGCAAGGAGGCTCGCCGCCTCACGGGAGACCGTGCAGTATCCGCGGATGATGCGGATCGCCATGACCCTCTGGGCCGCGTTCATCTGGCGCGTTGACCGCTGCGTCAACGAACGCGCCCACACCGGTGCCCCGTAGAGGGCCATGGACCGCACACGTTCTCGTACGTTACCTAAAGATTTTTTAATTACCAATCTCTTGTTTTGTTCCATGTTACTTTTAGTTATTGAGAGTTCCACTATTCAGCTAAAACACTAGGAAGTGGTGACGAGCGGACTTTTTGAGGGATTGTCTCTATGTAGATCTTTAATAAATAATAATAATAATAATTTATTTAGCCAATAAAATTACAATGTTATCATAAAATAAAATACTTTGACGTTTAAAAAGTGCTGGCTCTCAGCCTAGTCTGAATAAATGATTTTTGATTCGATTTGATTCTGTACCTTTAAATTTAGAGGGAAAATGGATAACTTCGTCCGTACAAACAAACAAACTTTTTTTACAAAAAAAAACAACCGACTTCGAAAAAAGAAAATAAACTTAAAAACTTTAGTTTCGGAAGTCGGTGTTTGTATTTTATTTCTTCGTTATTTGACACCGACTTCCGAAATTAAAGTTATTTTTTAATGTATTTTCTTTTCTGGAAGTCGGCTGTTTTTTTTGTAATTATTTTTATTTTATTTTTCACTTTTTAGTTGTTATATCCCAGAACTCAAAACCCCAATAACATGGAACGTGGAATTTAAACATACTCGTAATTGGAGAAAACCAAAACTTAATCTATGTATACGTATTTTTCGTTTTTGTTCAGTTTTTCAAAAAGCGCTGAAGCAATTTCGATAAAATTTATATGGGACCACTTCGGGAGTATATTCTTTCGAATAAAAAAAACATTTGAAAATCGGTCCACAACTGACAGAGAAATCGGTGGACATACATAAAAAAAAACATACATACAGTCGAACATAGAACCTCCTTCTTTTTTGAAGTCGGTTAAAAACGAATGACGCTTTCTATTTCTTTCAGTAAACTAAATGATTATTAGATTTTTTCATTGAATCATAGCACTCATTGAGACATGAATGAATATGCAGCATACCTAGATAATGAAAATTTAACTACCTAGCCATTAAAAAACTCATTTAACAAAATTTATCTGAAAACCAACAAAAATTACAATTCTAAAAGATACCAAAATTAAAATTCAGCTTAACGTCAGTGATAAAAGGTTCAAGCTTTTCTATCGCAGTAATTACAGCGAACCATTGCTCTAAATTAAACCAAATCTGTTAAACAGATTTAACGGCCTCGGCCCCTTTTCGTGGTCATGTTAAATAGGTGGATGAGATTCTGTGGTTTGCTATGTATACTCGTAATAACGTTTTTTTTGGAGGCAAAATTACCTTTTGCTGTCCGCTATTTTATAAAAGTGACACAAAACTTTTACATACATTTTCTTATACTGGGTTTTCAATGGATTATTTCTGCATACTAAAAAGAACGATCAATGTGCTACTAAGGCTTTCTAACACCCCTCTGGTTTCCTAGGCGTCGCCGCTAAAGCCGAATGAGGTACGAGAAATACTGAAGACTTTTCACAAACTAAGAGTGGTGATTGTTGAGGGGCAATGTTTTTAAAGAAAAAATAAACCGTGAACTCAACTCTTCAGGCCCGGCAGCAAAACCCGGGTTGTCAAATTGAATCCCGACGACAACCCGGGTTGACAGCCGATTATTATTTTTTTTTTTTTTTCACTTAAATAATTTTTTTTTTTGTCAAACTCACCGGTGAGTTTCCGGGGCTCAGTTCATAAACATAAAGCCCTTTTCTAAGTCCGCATGTTATAACGCGCAACTACGGAACCCTACACTGCACGCACTTGGCCGGTTTTTTAACCGACTTCGAAAAAGGAGGAGGTTATCAATTCGGATGTTTTTTTTTTTTTTTTTAATGTATGTTCGGGCATAACTCTGTTATATATTGACGGATTTGCAAAATTCTTTTTTTCTTCGAAAGGGGTTTATTCCGAAATGGTCCCATTTAAATTTGAAAAAGATCTGATGATGGGTTTCGGAGACAGACAACGGAACTCTTCAAAAATTGACAGTAAATCAACCGCAATTTCTGCTATCGTATGTCTATGAATTGTTAACACAGTTTAATGGGGAGCCACAACTAAAAAGTGAAAAATAAAAACGTTTTTACAAAAAACAGAACCGACTTCCAAAAAAAATGCAAAATAACTTTAATTTCGGAAGTCGGTGTCAAAACACGAAGACACAAAACAGGAACACCGACTTCCGAAATTAAAGTTATTTTGCACTTTTTTTGGAAGTCCGCGGTTCTTTTTTTTTATACATATATTTAAATGGGTGCATGCTCTATTTGCGTTAAATTGTGTTGGATTGCTTGAAAAATAAATTTATACTATCGTATACGTTTCAATCTTCGCACAGTACTAGAATGAACTGACATAAATAATGTGAGGAGTTTTGATTTTAAGAATTGACTGGATCTGTGTCAGACCAAACGGTCCTGTTAGGTGCGGCTAACTTGACGCAATGAAGACGCACTCAAGCCCCTAGCAGCCTCCGCAGGAGACGCCCTGGGCGTCGGGAGTCGATTTCCCACCTTCAAAAAAAATAAGGTAAGGCTAACTTCGAGAAAGAGGTTAACCGTCGATTCCGACTCGGCTGGGCGGCGTTTGGGAAGCGACAAAATTTTCAGTAAAATCCTTCGGATTGTGACTGGAGTTACGCAACGTGCGGCAGCGGCGTGCTATTCGTTTGGACAAGCAAGCAATTTTTCTACTATGCCGGGTATTTAATTTGGTCCTAATTTCTAATTCCCAGACAAAAAGGTAGGTAGCTTTAAAAATTATAGCAACAAAAATGTTTTAATGAAAACCCGGCCAGACAAAAAGGTCAGTTAACTAGACACGTGCCTAATACTGACTTTTTACCTTTTTAAGTTTTACTTTTTTGCATACTTTGACAGACCACACATAGCTCTGGCTGGGTGTGTGTATACTTTGTTCACTGCAGTATACTTTCGCTATTTTGACATTCTAATATATAGAAATCTCGTGTCACGGTGTTTGTGGTTACATTCCTCCAAAACGGCTCGACCGATTGCCCTTTTTTTTTTTTGGGGTGGGAAATCATCCTATGACTTCTCCCGCTCTGGGTGGAGCGGGAGGGCGTGTCAGACTCTTACTGACTAAAACCCACCCCTGTTCCTTCCTGCCTCGAGTGCCCAGGGGCGAGGTAACTCTGTTTCGAATTTATCCTCAACCCCCGGGCAGGCATCGGCCATGACAGGCCCCGTCTCTTGCTGACAACTCTTTGAGGCGCGCGTGGAACACTACGCGCCGTCGACTCTCGGGCCTGTTGCTGATCGGACGGCGAGCCACCCATTACTCGCCGTCCGCAGGCCCGGGGACCGATTGCCCTGCGCGCGTTAAATGTCAACATCTGTCAAGCCCCGTTGACAGTCGGCCATCGTGTAACTACAGACTATGTCATGTTCCGGGTGTGTTAACATTGCCAAAGGTCTAAAGACCTTGGGTAATATAATAGTAATAATAGCGGTTTAAAACGAGTGAATTGGGTTTTTGGCAAATTTTTTTGGCAAGGCAAGCGGAATTTCCCCACTGGCACACCGGTGTGTCACTAGACACTGAAATTTTAATGTTTTTTTTTTATATTTGGTAGGTATGAGAATAAATCATAAAGTATTTTTCACCCTCCTACCCCCATCCCCATTTTGAATCGCAAAACAACGTTTTCTGGGTCAGCTGGTAAATCTATACTATATCTATACTAATATTATAAAGAGGTAAAGTTTGTCAGGTTGTAGGGAGTAATCTCTGGATCTACGGAACCGATTTTGAAAATTCTTTTACCAGTAGATAGCCACGTTATTTGTAAGTGTTATAGGTTATAAATTTTTGAAATCCACGCGGACGAAGTCGCGGGCGAAGTGCTAGTCATCATACTTCATACTAATATTATAAATGTGAAACTTTGTGAGTGTGTATGTTTGTTACTTTTTCACGCTCAAACGGCTGGACCGATTTGAATGAAATTTGGTATGTGGATAGCTTATAGCCTGGATTAACATATCGGCTACGTATTATTTCGGTATAGGCAGGTAAGACCGCGGGGCGCAGCTAGTAAATTATAAATGTGAAAATAGACTGACAAAAAACAACTAAAAAGTGCCAAACAATAAGTCACTTCCTCGTCCCTTTTTTTTAGGATGCAGTTGGTGACATCCAATCTGTGATTGAACTAAATGAGATTATTGAAAATTTTCAATTACTTGCTCAGTAAACTTTATACGAAGAGCTAGGCTTAAAATTAAGTACCAGCGTATTGAACGGAAAGTAAGTAGTGTACCTTAAATATGTGCTCTATTTCATCGACTTTGCTTATGTGATATCCTACACGTGCCATCCTGTTTCCTCTGAATTTAGCTTATCATTATCATCATCAGCCTTTTAATGTCGCCACTATTGGGCCACAGGCCTCCTCTCTATGAGAGGGTGTGCGCCGTAATCCACCACGCGGGCCCAATGCGGGTTGGAGAATGTCACATGTCTTCGAATTTTTGGTTCTAGGACATGCCGGTTTCCATACGATGTTTCCCTTCACGGTTTTGAGAGCAGTGGTCATGAAATAATTTACACAAAGTAAAGCGCAGGCGCTTTACTTTTTTTTTGTGGGGTTGGAAATCATCCAATGACATCTCCCGCTCTGGGTGGAGCGGAAGGGCGTTTTTTTAATTTGGGACAAGCCCGCCACACTATACCCAAACCACTGTAACTTCTGTAAGCCGGAATCAACAGTGGCGACCACCAGAAAAAACGCCGAGGCAATGAAGCTCGACGAGTCTCAGAGAAACGAATAAACTGTCTTGGGTCCCGCAACTAAATTAATCAGAAAAGACAGCGGAGGAGTAAGAAAAACATAATTTCCACTTCCCTCCTAATCAAGCGGGAAACAGAAAAAAATTAGGCCATAAGGCACAAAGGGGGTTTTTACAACTGGAGTAAGCCCAGTTGCCAAGCACCACTGGTTAAAAACACTAATATTAATGGGTCCTAAAATTGTGAGCTGTTACACTTGATTCCAATAATAGGTATGGCAGAAACGCTTGAACGCACGGAAATTTGTTCTAGTTTCCACAAGGTCCGTATAATAGACAACTCCAGACGTAGGCTGAATACTATCCAACATAATATTGCGCTCAGTTTGCCAAAGAGTACGCTCCCACAGGATATGATGTGCGGATTGTTCGTATTCGCAATCAGGAGTAGAACATTTACATAAAGGTGAGGCAACAAGCTTGAAGGAAAATAATTTACTCTTAAAGTTGCCATGACCTGTGAGAAATTGGGCAACACAGTGATCCACCTCCAGCCATGTCCTATCCAGCCGTTCGCGAACCGATGGGAAGAACTGGTGGAGGTGTCTGCCTTTGATGGAACTTTCCCACCTACATTGCCATTCGGATAAAAGGTCCTCCCAAACTTCAGTTTGAGGTTTAAGTAATCTAGAAATCTTGGCACGATCACGTTGAGCTAAAAAGTCTGGGTCCGTAGTCTTTCGAGCAGAATAGTACATTGCAGCACGTCGCTGCATCTCAAGATCGACTGGAAGTACACCTGCAAGTACCGGTAAGGCTTCAGTGCTAACCGTCCTATACGCTTTACATAGGAAAATCAAAGCTAATCGTTGACTTTGTAGAAATTTACGTCGTACGGCCCTAATGGTGGCGCTATCAGCCCAAACAGGTGCCCCGTAGCACATACAACCCAGGTAAGTAGCCCCATAGATTGTTTTTATCGTTAGGAATGATAGGCCCCAAGTAGCCTTGGAAATCCTCGTCAACGCATAGCGGAAGGGCGTGTCATACTCTTACTGACTAAAAAAACCCACCCCTGTTCCTTCCCTGCCTGAGTGCCCAGGGGTGCGGTAACTCATGTTAAGAATTTATCCGCTACCCCTAGGCATGCAGGCACCGGCCACGATGGGCTCCGTCAGTGGTGGCTGACAATCATCTCTTTGAGGCACGCGTGGCACACTACGCGCCGTCGACTCATGGCCTGGGCTGATCGGATGGCGAGCTACCCACTGCTCGCCGTCCGCAGGCCCGGGTCTACGATGGCCGGAGATCGTCTCGCTACGTCTTACGCCCAGTGCCTCTCCTGCGGTGGCAGCGGCCGGGGCCGTGAGGGCAGGGTTTGAACTCACGACCTACAACTTGTATATCGCGGCCGTCACCACTAGGCCACCGCTGCTCTCAAAACTTTCTGAAATTAACTTAAAGGAATAATTTCCCAAACAAACTTCAAACTATAATATTTCCTTTCACTACGTTACTATGGTCGTAAATATTCAAATTTTGCCGTAACTTGTTGTTCGTTACGTAGTTCTGTTTACTCCGCGTTCGGCTATTTCTTATCAACGTTGGTCTTGTGCAAGAGTGTTGGCGTTATCGCTGCCTTTATGTAACTGTACCGTATGTAGTTGCTAACTTTGTTATGAGGGTCTTGTTGGCCAATGGGGTATTTGACTCAATTTTGGGTTCCGTACCCGAAGGATCCAACGGAGCCCTATTGCTGTTACTCACGTGTCTATTTGTCTGTCTGTCCGTCGTGTGTCACAAAATTTAATTCCGAAGATTTTTTTTAACTTCCTTTTCAACTATGATCTTGAAATTTGGTGATAATATTTATTAACAATAACAAAATATTGATTTCCCTCATAAGGTACGGTAACTCAAAATGTGCAAAGTCCGACAAGCAGTTGACCGGTTTTTTTTTATCTGTATCAAAACTTTAGAATTGAAGTAAGTTAGAAACCTTTCAAATCTGGTGGATGGGGAAATTGTCAAGTGAAATAGCGAGATGGCCTCACCACGCCTCCACACTTCTATATACCAATATTTGATATGCTAATAGCTGTTTCATTTAATAAATAATTTTGATGCTGTTTTTAGAAATTTTTAGTATTGTTTGTTACTTCATATAAAATATTGTACAAAAATAAATGCAGGAAAAATATTCTATTGACATAACTGCAGAAAAAAAATTGTTATAAGATATTATGGCCATTTTACTTAATGCTTTTTTCTTAACCCAGTCAATAAAATGATTTATATGACGAAATAAGATTGGAAAACGGGACTTATCTATAAAAATGTTTTTCAGCACAACTAATTATAATATTTAGTTTATGTTTTAGTGTACCTGTTAACTAAAACATAAACTAAATATTACAATTAGTTGTGCTGAAAAACATTTCAAAACAACTCTGATCAATAACGTCAACTTATAATCAAATTACGTCCCCAAAAAAAAAAACCACATACACACAACGTTTTGCGAACACAATCATTGTTCATTGGGTTCGATTCCCACCCAGGACAAATGTTTGTGTAATGAGCACGATCATTTGTTCTGTGTCTGGGTGTAATTTATCTATAATATGTATGTATTTAGAAATATATAAGTATGTTTATCAGTTGTCTAGTACCCATAACACAAGCTCTGCTTAGCTTGGGACTAGATGGCGTTGTGTGATAGTTGTGGAATATTATTATTATTATGTCGTTTATTCATTTGTAAATACATATAAATTATATTTTTAAATATTTCAATGAAAAAATAAAAAAAATAAAAACATTTAAAAATATAAAAAATAGTATCCCACCGGTATCGGGAACAGGGTCCAAGCTACCGGCGGTCAGGGCTCCAGAGAGAGGAACCGCCTGACAATGCGAGCCGTGTCCAGAAGTACTGCTTTCTGAATCAAGCCCTTGATCCAGCCGCCTAACGAGAGCCTCCTGAGGTGTTGATCGAGGCTCGTGGCTATTAAGCCATTGGCTGACACGACTATCGGTACAATGATTATTATTATTATTATTATTGTGCGTATAGCTAAGGAGTGGAAAACCCTGCCGGAGTATGCGTTTCCTGATAGCTACAACCTGGGGGTCTTTCGGTCAAGAATAAATAGGTTTTTTCTAGGCAAATACTCCATCGTCGACTGCATCGTCGTTTACTATAATAATAATATTTTTTTATTCTTAAAACTAGATAAGGTACAATGCATGGTAACAGCGGGTAGTTAGTTAATCTAGTTTGTGGGTGCAGCACTGTTCCTCTTGCTAGGTTACAGGGTCGCCTGTGTTAAGAAGAAACAGCTCCGATCCCCTGTCATAAAAATAGTGTTAGACACATTAGTAACGCGCGCTATTGGTTTGAGTGACATTATATAAAAAAGCTAATAGTACTATCATATGGTAAAGTGGTCAAGCGGGAGCCTATTAATAATAATAATAAAAAATACATTTGTGTACCTGTGAAATCATCACGTTTTGATAAAAGTACTAAAACGTATTCCTCAGACGCCTGGCACAACTCTCAGGGAGCAAACACTCACAATTATAAACAAAAACTTCTAAACCTAGGGACTAATATGTTGGGCTCTAAACTTGGCTACTTTGCGTCGAACGCTAACGAGGGTCAAGGCGGGACTCATTGGGCAATGAAATACCGTCTGACTTCACTACACAGGACCCAATAGGTCCTGAAGAGCAAAAAACAAAATTTTCAACATTACCAGCTTTACAATGAATATTTTACATCTGTCTCTCTCAAAGGAACGTTATTTCTCAGTTGAAATGAGTTTAGAAATTAATACCTCGACTCATTTGTTTTAATTAACTCATGAATATGAATGAGAATTACGCAGATGACATAGCTAAGGTACCGTAATTTAGTTCGCTAGTGTAAATTTTGTTGGTACGGTAATATTTGCAAATGATTCGGTAATAAATTATATTGTGACGTCGGATTCGCATTTGGTATTTCAGCGTTGTCGTGTTTAGATTCCTGGCTGTTATTGCAGGCGGAAATTCGAGGATTATGTTCTCGTGTATTGAATAATCACTTCCATGTAAACTAAACCAGAAACAGGCAGGCAGGCTCAGAATATTACATTACAAAGTAGGTTACAAGTTAAAAAAAATATGTATAGGTGGCATAAATAGAAGTCGGTTAAAAAGGGGAAGCGTAGAACTCATTGGGCATCTAAAAATTCGCCACATCGCTGTCAGCTCAGAATACTGATCTGGGTAATTACAGGCCATTTCAGGTTCCCTTAACTAACATCTATTCAAGATGGCATCACAAACAGTCTACTCTGCACGGGCTGATAAAGCGCTGAGGAACCTGCCACATAAGTACATCACCCTTTTTTTTTTGGGGGTTGGAAATCATCCTATGACTTCTCCCTCTGGGAGAGCGGGTGTCAGACTTTTACTAACTAAAACCCACCCCTGTTCCTTCCTTGCCTGAGTGCCCAGGGACGTGGTAACTCTGTTTCGAATTTATCCGCTACCCAACGTACATCACCCTGGTATGCGAGGTCGTGGCTTCTCATCGTGCAAAACTCTTCGGAATAGTGAGGTCACTCCGCGAAGCCTGAGAAATTCCCAGGCAGCCTCTGTGCTTCTAGGTGGAGCTAGGTTAACTATATTAACCAAGAACCCCACGCACTACGGACCGAATGGAAGTATAAGTGCGAATAATGGAGTCCATAAATAAATAAACCGAACCAGAGTATCTTCTATAAACAAATAAAAAATAGCGTCTAAAGTTGTTGCTAAGCGCAAAACCCGAGAAAGTTTAAAAAAAGTTTAAAAAAAGTTCATCCAAATTGGTCCACCACCAATTTGGATGAACTTTTTTTAAACTATTTGTTGAAGTCTCAAAAGCAAAATTTGCACAGTTCAATTCAAATCATTTATTTCAAATAAACTATTTACAGGCACTTTTGAATTGTCAATAAGTCGGTCAGTCAGAAAGATGAAGCTAATTGCACATTCCAGGGCGTAGATCTCTATGGAGAAGAACGTGCAAGAAACTCCATGGTCATTCTTTTAAACCATGTTATGTACTGTAGTGATCTCCTTCCTAATATCATTGTTATTGATCCAGGCGTCATAGACCTACGTTTTGTCTATGGCGCGTAGTGGTGCACCGCACCATAAACGATATCACTAGGAATTAGTTAATTAGTTAGTTTTATTTTATTTTTGCTTGGAAATTAGGCTTTTGAAAATTAATGTGCGTTTTGTAATCTGTGCAAAATAAATATTTTTTCTTTCTTTCTTATGTATTACAAAAATCCTGGTTACATATGTCTTGTTGCTTCTAATATATGAGATTTTTTTTAAATAAACACGTTTTTCTTTATTACTTTCAAACTGCTCGTAGCTGTCAATTAGTAGGGTTAGCTGTCAAAGTCCAATAGCTTTTGACAGAACAACACCTGTTGGGTCAGCTAGTTTCTAATGTTGGAGACACTAAATTCGACTTACAATTTTAGTTCGACTTAGTTTTTGAAGTCTCCCAAGAAAATGTTTTCAAGTTTATCCCAGTCTGATAACAGATTAGTTCGCATCAAAAACTTTAATCCTGACGAGTCAAATAATCTTTTGGCCTTTAAAAGATTTATATAAACTGAAACTTGGTTACAAAATGGACGTGCAAAGTGAATTTTTGGCATTAAGACATAAGCCGCGTTTCATTTAAGATGCAATTAAAAATATAATCTGGAAAACTTTTAGATACTAAAATAGAAACGGTTTAGTACTGTAAGAACCCAAGCTCCAGTATGGGCTGTAGGATTCCTTAGAGGCACTTCGACGTTATCGGGGATGTCGCGTAGCTCTGCAACTCGTTGCCTCGGTGCGAGAGGACTGTATGGAAGGGATCTATCTGTCTACGGGCGGATAAGTTAAAATATCTGAGGACGACTTCAATTAACTATATTCTATTAATATGGAAAACACATACCTACCCACATGGACGGGCTCGCGGAACTCTAACTAACTCTGACACAAACGTCAAGCCTATCATTTATTCTAATCTAATTTGAAACGGCTTTCCAAGAGTTTCTAGAAACTTCTAACCTGCCAGTCGGCAACATAAGGCTGCCAACATAAGGTTGTGACTATAATTGTCACAGAACCTACTTAAAAAGAAAGTTAATACTTATTTCTAGATACTGAAATAGAAACGGGTTAGTACTCAAAAAGAAAGTTAATACGTATTTTGAGCACAGTAATAATAACAGCTTCACCCACGTGCTATACCGGGAGTCGTGCATTTTTCTGGGATAAAAACTAGTCTTTTTTTCAGGGTGGAATCATCAGATGTTCTTCTAAAATCCACTCGTGTTTCTTCAGTTACCCTTTCCAAGGTCGTGGTGACTCTTTTCACTCCCGCGACCCTGAATAAAAACTAGCCTAGCTTTGTATTAGTAAAGGAATTTTCTGAACCTGATCATTGCTTCCAAAAATGATCTTTTACAAACAAACAAGCAATTGAACCTCTTCATAATAGATAATTATGAGTAATTGAGTATAGATACAATCACGCCAGAATGATAGTAGGTAGGTAGCTTGTTTTAAACTTTAATTTCGAAAGTCGGTGTTTATATTTTATTTCTCCGTTATTTGAAACCGACTTCCGAAATTAAAGTTATTTTTAACCGACTTTCGAAAAAGGAGGAGGTTCTATGTTCGACTGTATGTATGTTTTTTTTTATTTTTTATTTATGTCCGCGCATTTCTCCGTCATTTATGGACCGATTTTCAAAATTCTTTTTTTATCCGAAAGAATATACTCCCGAGGTGGTCCCATATAAATTTTATCGAAATTGCTTTAGCGCTTTTTGAGAAACTGAACAAAAACGAAAAATACGCATATCTTGATGACGTTTTTGTGTTCTCCAAATGTTTAAAGTCCACGTTCCATGTTATTGGGGTTTTTAGTTCTGGGGTATAACAACTAAAAAGTGAAAAAAAAAACTTTTATACAAAAAAAACAACCTACTTCCAAAAAAAAATACACTAAAAATTTAAAAATAACTTTAATTTCGGAAGTCGGTGTCAAATATCGAAGAAATAAAATACAAACACCGACTTCCGAAATTAAAGTTATTATTAAATTTTTAGTGTATTTTTTTTTGGAAGTCGGTTGTTTTCTTTTGTAAAAAAGTTTTTTTTAATTATTTAGTGTATTTTCTTTTTTGGAAGTCGGTTGTTTTTTTTGTATAAAAGTTTTTTTTTTCCCTTTTAATTGTTGTTATACCCCAGAACTCAAAACCCCAATAACATGGAACGTGTAATTTAAATATACTCTTAATTGGAGGAAACCAAAACGTCATCTATGTATACATATTTTTCGATTTTGTTCAGTTTTTCAAAAAGCGCTAAAGCAATTTCGATAAAATTTATATGGGACCACCTCGGGAGTATATTCTTTCGCATAAAAAAAGAATTTTGAAAATCGGTCCACAACTGACAGAGAAATCGGTGGACATACATACAGTCGAACGTATTTTCGAAGTCGGTTAAAAATGATCTTGTACAAGCAAACAAGCAGTTGAACCTCTTCATAATACATAATTATGAATAATTGAGTATAGACACAATCACGCCAGAACGACAATAGCTTGACTGTTTTTCAAAGTCATACGGAAACGCTCGACCATTTTTCATGTTCCATTATAATGGAAATTAAACAGAGAAGACAATACACACAAATTAACAGCGAACATTGCTATTGTTTATCTAAAATCTTCAAAGCCGTTTAGAAACAGAAAGTGGACCAAACGTGTGAGAGTTAGTTTAATTAATATTCTTAATGAGCGTAACATGAAAGGACTACAATAACCCAAAAAAGACATTAACTCCAATCAATCGTAAACCCAATTATAGAACTTGGCTTTCGGGGATAGGGACGAGAATTCCTTGAAAATAATTGGTTCTTGTTGAAACAGTTGTGCTGGAGTTTGTTCCAAGTTTGCTTTCGGACCAATGATTTCCAAATCTAGTTTGTGTGTTTAGGACTTAAGATATTCGTCTAGTTTTACCAGTTTCCTCAAGTTTTACTTGTACTGCGACATAGTTTGGGATGTCTTGTTTACGGGCAGTGGTAAAATCAATCTTGCTGGACAGTGTCTCTAAAGGTCACAGCGTGGAATTTAGTCTTCAATAATGTTGTTTTAAAGTGTTTTGAGAGTGATTTCTCGAGTTTTGTGTGGAAAAACCGTCAGTTTTAGAATCAAGAGAGAAGGTATTTCAACCTAGAACAAAAAACAACCTTCGTAGTTGTTTTTTGTTCTAGGTTTCCGTACTTCACATGTTATGGTATTTTACAGGGCATATTATGAACTTATTAGAAACATAAGCCTTTCTGTAATGTTGCGTTTGAATTCAGTCTTCAACCCACTGTAAGAACTCGTTGTATGCCAGGATTACGGTCATGTTGTTTTCCGTTATATGTTTCGGTATTTCACATGTAATGGTGATTTACAGGGTACATTATGAGCTTATTAGAAACATAAGCATTTCTATAATGTTGCCTTTGAATTCAGTCTTCAACACACTGTAAAAACTCGTTGTATGCCAGGATTACGGTAATTTTGTTTTTCGTTATAGGTTTCCATATTTCACATGTTATGGTATTTTACAGGGCACATTATGAGCTTATTAGAAACATACGCCTTTCTGTAATGTTGCCTTTGAATTCAATCTTCAACACACTGTAAAAACTCGTTGTATGCCAGGATTACGGTCATGTTGTTTTTCGTTATATGTTTCCGTATTTCACATGTTATGATATTTTACCGGGCACATTATGAGCTTATTAGAAACATAAGCCAGTCTGTAATGTTGTCTTTGAATTCAGTCTTCAACACACTGTATAAACTCGTTGTATGCCAGGATTACGGTCATGACAAACAAGTTACGAGTACGATAGAAAAAGTTTGTGTCAACATCATCAATAATCCTGTCGACCGAATCTCGATCACGGTGCAATCTCAACGGAGATTTGCCACGTACGCAGGAGATATTATAGTGCACAAGCGTGTGCGCAAACACAGGTGCACTCTCTGTTCTCTTACTGTCATAGTCCGATGGGATGGCAATCCGACACGACTGGGGAAAGATTAGGCGCAGGACAAACGGCTTTACGTACTTTCCGAGGCACGGAGGTGTCACACCACCAATAAAGGATTCTATAGTGCTAATAAACCAATAAAAAAAAAACAAAAAAAAAATATTCAATCAATAAGTGCCACAAAAATGCATTTAAATTTTACATTTTCAAATTTCGCGTGGAATTTGACGAAAACAATGGACGCCATATTGATATATGGTCATGACGTCAGTTGGCTATGTAAATAAAAGTACAAAGCATAGGTCGACAGTTTACACTTTATAGTTTACATAGCCGTATGACTTATAACATGACGGCTACTATTCCATGGTTTTAAAATACAGGTTAAAAAAACTGAAAACTTTAAATTGATTTTTAAAACTTATTTTGATATTTTGTGAACTAACATTTTCCGACTGCTCTTTGCCTAAGCTATCTTAATAATTTATTTTTAGTATTTTTCTCATACAGAGTCGAACTCTCTTTCCAAACTCCAGGCTGTTACAGAGTGCGGGCCTGAGGACAGCGAGTAGTGGGTAGCTCGCCGTCCCATCAGGATCAGGCCCGAGAGTCGACGGCGCGTAGTGTTCCACGCGCGCCTTAAAGAGTTGTCACCAATACATGACGGGGCCCGTCATGGGCGATGCCTGCCCAGGGGTCATGGATAAATTAGAAACAGAGTTACCGTGCCCCCTGGGCACTCAGGGCAGGGAAGGAACAGGGTTGGGTTTTAGTCAGTAAGAGTCTGACACGCCCTCCCGAGCCCTCCACCCAGAGCGGGAGAAGTCATAGGATGATTGATGACAACCCCCCAAAAAAAAGGCAGTTACCGAGTAATGTCTCACTTACTTAATTACGCACTTTTTGCCCGACCCAGGAATCGAACCCAAGACCTCACGCTTGTAATCACGCTTGCAACCATGAGACCAACGTGGCAGTTAATCAGCATTATCAATAACAAGTATCCAGCATCCCAAAATTGTAAACACGTCCTATCACAAATCCGATTTTGAAGATTTTTTTTTATCCGTTGCTTCAATGTTTGAACAATCGGTCTGCTCTATAATATCAATAAATAATAGTTTAAACCAACTAAAAAATACGCTTTCATATATATCCGAACTAAAAAAAAGCAAAATATAAAAAAAAACCCAACTGATAAAAAAACACTAAAAAGTTCCAAACAAGTCACTTTTCAAGCAGTCTGATGCAGTTGGTGGCATCAAATCTGTGGATTGGATTAAAATAACTGCCACCAACTGCATCAGACTATTTTTAGTTGTTTTAAACTATTATTTATTAACATTATAGAGTAGACCGATTGTTCAAACATTGAAGCAACGGATAAAAAAAAATCTTTAAAATCGGATTTGTGATAGGACGTTTTTACAATTTTGGGATGCTGGATGTTCAATTTTATCGTAAAAAAACGTGAGGTGCTCTTTTGGGTATTTTTTAATATATAATAAATTTACATAAACCAACATCAATACAAACTTAGCAACAGCTAAAAGGTCTGTTAAAAACGCAAACAATGTTATTGAACTGTCAAAAAAAAAAATGAAAGACATTGCCATTGATAGTGTGTTACGCAATTAACTCGCAGATCGTATAATACTATTTATTCAGGCCAAACGTAATAACACAGCTGTATCCAATAATTGGGAAACCTTACCTGTTTTATCGTATTGTATTAATTTAGGCTAATACTGCCTACATCTGCAGACCTAGATTGGCAAGGTAAGCTCATGTAGATACGTATAGTATAGGCATCAGGTATTCAAGCCATCCCTTTTGTTCAAGACTAAAGTACATAAATTGTAGCCAAGGACAATGTGGATGAAATGTTTCGTAGCAAAACCAGGTTATTCGTATGCGTACGAAAAGTAGCGTTGGCATTAATATTTACAAGAGACGAGAGGTAAATATTTTGGGGATGAGAAGTAATGGATTCTGTCTGTGGTACTGAAAATCGTACCTGAATTTTAAAATCCCTAAAGATTAAAAATAGATGGTCTTGGTGTTTAGTTTTTTGGAGCAAGCCTGTGACTCTACTCCCCACCATTACAATTTCCGAAAACTGGAATCTACAGAGTGGGGCTACCAGAAAAGAGACGAGGCAGTGATGCTTTACGAGTCCAGGGGAGCGTGTGCCACACGGCTGCGCCAAAAATGTTAATTTCAGCAATGTTGCTAGACAGATGCTGCCTGACACCGGTTTTCTAATAAAACTTGAATGACGAGTGAGGGAACAAATGGTTTCAAAAATAATGATTATGCAATATTCCATAAACAAATAATAAATACTTTTAATAATGGTGTAAATTTGGAAGTTCAGATAAAAAAATGGTACAGAAAGTAAGGTGGTTAAGGTGGTTTTGGTTCCGTATATAATGGATATTGGGTTTACCTTTTTACCATAATATATATGTATACCTAATTAATAAATGAGTACGCCGCTTAGATGCCCCATACCAATACTTGATCCTATGTTTTTCAGTGGATGGCTACTTCAGATTTTTGTTATGTTAAGATAAAAAATCATCAAGAATGTTTCCTACTTACTCGTATATGAAGCCTTTGAAGCCAAATTCCATATCCAAAAATGAAATACGAATCTCGCTTTAATAACAAAAATACGTTTTTATATTTTCCTTCTTTCATTTGATTTTATCCTGAATCAAATAAGCATATGGAATCCGATAAAATATAAAGGTGAGGTTCATGAATTATAAATTTTCTGGGTCTAAACGAGCTGTATTGATTTCTTCAATGGTTTTATACGAACACGGATTTGGTAGAAATAGAGCGCCACTGTGCGTGAAGCTTTATTTGTTGTCTGTCACAAGGTTCACATCTGATTCAGTTGTTGTGTTATTTTCCGAATTAAATTACACATCATTACGGCTGTTTTCTACGAAGGCTAAGGAAGGTGAAGTGAGGAGGAGGGAGGGGAGAGGGTTAAGGGAAAGGAGGTTTAGATATAGTAAACCCATACTGCAATAGTTATGAATATTTCTCATGTAATAGGGTGTGAGCCTATTGCCATCAAACGAGCACACTCAGACTCCGGGCTGCTAATAAAGAATTCCAGATAACAAAACTCTATATTACTTTGACCGACTCGCACGTTGAGCCCAGCAGGTGTATTCGTTAACTCAGTTGACATCAATTTGATAGGCACTTTGCGGTACATTGTTGCTCGGTGGACATCGATTATAATAGGCACTACGTAGTACATTTTTGTTTTCCTATACGTCAAAGCAGCAATGTACTGCATATATAATACATTGCTGCTAATAATAAAAAGTGCCTATCAAATTGATGTCAACTGATTTAGAGAATACACCTGCAGGTACGTCATTAAATTTATCACCGCCATTTTAAAAGCTATGTATAACTACTTAGCTTTTAAAATAGCGGTGATAAAACAATATAGCATTAAATGCGCAAAATATGCGTGGTCATTATCATCATCATTTGAGCCGAAAGACGTCCACTGCTGGGCATAGTCCGGTGCGTCGCATCCATCGGCTACCCGGGACCCTCACCAGGTCATCGGTCCAAATTGTGGGAGGCCTTTCAACGCTGCGTCTTCCGGTACGGGGTCGCCACTCCGTCCGGTGCGTGGGCACTTCATTTATTTATACTCCCTACTCACTTCCTACACGTGCCTGTATGAATATTATTGTAACCATAAATATTTGATAAAACATGGGAGAAAGACCATAATATTCATTGTCAAGGCTACACGAAATAACATAGTACTTAATCTATTTCTGACGTGGACATAAATCCATTAACTGGCGAACAAAACATGGAATTTCTCAGTTATAAGGTACAATGTTTGGTAATTAATCGGTTGTTTAAGTACCTACCTATGTACCTACTAGTTTTGAATAGTATTTCGCGCCCGCGGCGTCCATCAACCTAGGCGTTAGCCACCGAAAAAGGGGGGCCAAAGTCCCACCGGCTGTCGAGCACCTAGGTACTTCATGGTGGACTCGACGGTGGGCCGTCAAAAACCATGGCCTCCGACTTGTTGACGGCCACCTCCAGCCCCAGGCGTCGTATGCGACCCACTACCTGTGAGACCGCAGCCGTCGCCAGCAACGCTGCCTCCCTGTACGAGCTCCCTCGGGCCGTGACCAGTGTGTCGTCCGCGTAAAAAATCAGGTCCACTCCCGGTGGGAGCTCGCCCCTCAGCACCCAGTCGTAACCCATGTTCCACAGGGGTGGGCCTAGGACCGAGCCCTGTGGAACACCGCACGACATATCGCGACGGCCCTAACCGTCGCGTCCCCTGTAGGTGACACAACTTTCCGCCAAATAAGCCCCAATGATGCGGCGGAGGTAGCGGGGCACCCTATGGTACCTCACTGCCTCCCGAATACAACTCCAGGGCAGGGTGTTGAAAGCGTTATAGATGTCCAAGGACACCACCAGCATCATCCCGCCCCGGGACACCACTTCCTCCGCCAGGACTCTAACTCGCATTATGGCGTCGATAGTGGAGCGCCCATGCCGAAAACCAAACTGGCTGTCGCGGTCGTCCAGATCCGGCCCCTCTCTGTACAAGTGGCTGACGAGGCGGGCAGCAATTATCCGCTCGAAAAGCTTACCCACCTCGTCTAGCAGCACTATGGGCCGGTATGCGGACGGCGAGTCTACTACCCCTAACTCATCATTTCAGCCGAAAGACGTCCGCTGCTGGATATACGCCTCCCCCAACTGTCGCTACAACGACCGGTTCTGTGCGTCTCGCATCCATCGGATTCTTGCAACCCTCACCAGTTTATTGGTCCACCTTGTGCGAGGCCTTCCAAAGCTGCGTCTTTCGGTACGAGGTCGCGACTCCAGAACTTTCGGCCCTATCGACCAATTCGTTCAGCGAGCAATGTGATGACCAGGCCCATTTTTCCACTTAAGGGTGCCCTAGTCGGTCATTCTTCCAATACAAACGTATTATGGCGATTACTTTACTATTTGATGGTGTAATAACAAAACAAAAAGTTGTATCAATTTATGCCAATAACATTACGAGTATCTAGCCCTATAGGGAGACAAAATAGTATTATTTTTTTTTTTCCGTACTGGTTACCTTTTTATTGACCGACTAAGGCACCCTTAAGTTTAGCGGTTCTTCGGGTTATGTCGGTAACCTTTGTTCTCCTGCGGATAAGTTAATATGTCTCCTCACATGTTATTTATAAGTCATCTCTAGGGAATAAGGCATTATTCAGCAACCATTAAATAAATTGGAAACTGTTCTCGTCTTTAGTAATAATATCGAACAATTATATCGTTACGGATCACCGACTAAGTAATCGTGTTCCTACAAATAGATATCGTGACCTTTCTGAGATTAAGTTCGCCCACTAGAATATGTCCAAAAGAGGTTGGTTTCAGTTTAATATTGGTCTAGAGTTGACATTTGTGAAATGTTATTTCAAGAGTAATCAATCAGCGTATTGGTTCAGTGATTTCCGGGGTGGCTCTAAGGCGCTATTAACTGCTAATGACCTCGAGTGGTTAGCTTGCGTGTTCTGTGCTGAGCTCACTTAACGCGTCGTACGTCCACCCAAAAACAAATAAAAAAAAAAAACAAAAGTCATTTATTGAAACTAGGCTGAGAGCCAGCACTTTTTGAACGTCAAAGTTCTACATAAAGACAGTCCCCAAAAACGCCCGCCCGTCACCACTTCCTAGTGTTTTAGCTGAGAAGAAGAAGTGGCCAACAAACTCCCCAGCAACACATCTGTCTGTTAAGTTTGAAGAACTTGAATCTATATAATTATATGCAACAATCTTAACATATGTGTATGTAACGTATGTAAAACAGAATAATAAAGATATTTCGTCTAAAATATAATCATAACATTAAATAAGCCGCCACTTGTTAGCTAACACACTCAATTATGCCATTAAAAAACGAACTCAAGCATAAACACTAAGCCAAATTAAAAAAGCCTCCATACATAACTGGTGCGCCCGCTTACACGTGCAAAGATAGAATCTATCACAGGGCTGTGATTCGAAGACACAAGTGTTGAACTAGGGCCATCACACTAGAATTAGTAGACAATTATTATATAAACTCATATAATCTGTCATAACCATAAGCTAAATATGGAGAAAAAACATCAAGTGTAACATTGTCTTGCGTTCAACACAGCGACTAACTATTATTATCTTCTAAATAGTGGTTGATGGAATAATATGCCTTCGAACAGAGACTAGATTTAACTTTTGTTTTAAATGCATTAAAAGGCAGGTCAAGAAAAGAACGGGGTAGCTTATTGTAAAATTCGATACCGAGACCCTCAAACGAACCATAAACCCTACGAACACGGTGGGAAGGAACATGAAGTTTATACTTATTTCTGGTGTTAAAATTGTGGATATCACCGGTCTTTTTGTATAAATGTATATTCTGTCTAATGTATAATATGTTTGCAAAAATGAATTGAGATGCCACCGTGAAAATTCCAATCTCTTTGAAAATTTCTCTTAAAGAAACTCTTGACCTTAACCTGTATATTGCTCGTACAGAACGTTTTTGTAAAACAAATATATTTTGTATGTCCGCAGTTTTACCCCACAAAAGAATACCATATGACATAACACTATGGAAATAACTAAAATAGACTAACCGTGCTGTGTCAACGTTAGTATATTGTCTAACTTTTCTGACGGTGTAGGCGGCAGAGCTGAGCCTTCCCGATAGGCTTGATATATGTGCGCCCCATTGAAGTTTAGAATCAACAGTTATACCCAAAAAACTGCCGGGTCCACAGTTTCAAGCACTTCTTTATTTAAAATGACATTAGGTCCTAGGTTTATAACATTAGGTAAAGCAAACTTTATACATTTAGTTTTCTTAGCATTAAGAACTAAGTTATTTGTTGTAAACCAATCCGTAACCATTGAGAGAGCGCTATCTACGTTATCAAAATCTTGTCTATTCCTATCTACTTTAAAGATAAAAGAGATATCATCTGCAAACAGTACTACGTCACAGATACCCTTTAAAAAATGTGGTAAATCATTAATATACCTACACCAAAAACAAAAATGGTCCCAATATCGAGCCTTGAGGCACACCTATATGAACTGGTAGCCCGGAAGACTTTACACCATTAATATCTACACATTGGAATCTATTACATAAATATGAATCAATTACATTTAGAGCTTCGTTTTGGAGACCATAATACGCAGCTTATGCAAAAGCGTGTCATGGTGTACGCAATCAAAAGCTTTGGAGAGATCACAGAAAACTCCGGTGCCTTTTTCCGGGGAACTGTAGCAGTCAGCGACATCGTACCTATAAATTATATCATACCAATATTTTCGTTAAGATTTCTCGGGACCCCGAGGTCCCGGACCTTTGGAAGACGTACGAGGAGCTGAAACCAACTCGCAGAGCCCCCTTATGAAATGAGGCACCAATCGACGATTATCCCTGTAAGTATGCGCTATATAAGTGCACCCAAGGAGAACCCCCGGTTGGTGTGAAAGTATTGCGAGTTAAGGAAAATAAAGATATCGAGCTATGGTTTTGTCAGGCTAAAGTGAACTGGTTACCAAGAACTATGTCACGATTATAGCCCCTGCCTGTACAATGTTATTTTAATACATCTGTTAAAAAAGACCGTACCGTATTTTTTTAATTACTTGGCCAGTAATTAAAAAATACGGTAAGGTCTTTTACTTTATACTACTACTACTTTAATACCCGGTGAACTTCGTACCGCCTCAGAATCAATAAACTAAAACGCCGTTCCATACAAAATGTATGAGAAAATGAATTTTCTTCATAAATTATACTTGATGATTTTTTACGATGTTTTAGGTGTAGCGACGTCTGTGACGCCGCACACGAACTAAAAAAAATAACAAAATCTTACATCGCGCAAGCAGGGCTCTCCGCGCGATTTGAACATAAATACAACAGTCCGAAATCAACCATCGGGCAGTTGCCCGGACCAGACACAAACACCCGTATGGTCGGAGGATCCTCCCTTTTCAATGGAGGTTTGTGGGTCTTTACACCCTGTTCCACGTACCTCCAAACTGGCGACCCTCAAGCATGAACGTCAGCGCAGCCTTCGTGCAGCTACTTCCTTCAGCGTGACGTCATCATCATCGCTTCCTTCAAGCTCTTGAGCAACGAGTCATACAGCCAGCCAGTACCAACGGCTTCTACGGGTATCCTGACCACCAGCATGCAGCGGATGCGCATTCCTGGTCGGCATCCTCAGCTTCTTCATCACCATCAACCTCATCAGCGATCTTGGCGCAGCGAACAGCACCTTCGGCCGGTCGAAGAACCTCTCCTGGTCGACGCCAGTAGTCAAGCCACTACGTAGCACAGCACCGCTCCGACCCACTGGAGCCCGCAGCAATACTCCCACTCACTGGAGCCTGCAGCATCATCCCGACTCACTGGGACATCATCACCCCGACTCACTGGGACATCATCTCCCCGACTCATTGGGGCATCATCCCGACTCACTGGGACATCATCACCCCGACTCACTGGGGCATCATCCCGACTCACTGGGACATCATCACCCCGACTCACTGGGGCATCATCCCGACTCACTGGGACAGCACCACCCCGACTCACTGGGGCATCACCGCAGACAGTTCCGACTCACCGTGAACTATGCGGCTCTTCCGGTTCCGACTCACTGGAACCAACCTTCCACTGGCCCGGCAAGCATTACAAGATGTATGGACGACTCATCAAGAACCATCGATCTCCGATCTCCGGAGGCGAGTGATGTAGCGACATCTATGACGCCGCACACGAACTAAAAAAAATAACAAAATCTTACATCGCGCAAGCAGGGTTCTCCGCGCGATTTGAACATAAATACAACAGTCCGAAATCAACCATCGGGCAGTTGCCCGGACCAGACACAAACACCCGTATGGTCGGAGGATCCCCCCCCCCCCTTTCAATGGAGGTTTGTGGGTCTTTACACCCTGTTCCACGTACCTCCAAACTTTTTAGGTAATAATAGTCTGCTATTCGAAGCCGAGACAAATTCAACAAATCGACGATCCTTAAAATCGGTCCAACCGTTCTTGAGTTATAAATAATGTAACTGTCCCGAATTTGTTTTATATTATAGATTTAATTACCCACTTCCAGATATTTCCTTCTACATGAAACATAGAGCAACACGGGCCGACCGGTGGCCCGTGTTGCACATAAAACAACAGGTATTAAACTAAAATACTGAGACTAAATTGTAAATAATTAAATGATCTTTAAAATGGTGAAGGTTCATAAAAATACGATTTTGCGTGTGGTTTCGTTTTTGCGTGATTCTCAATTTTTTATCCGACTTAGACATAACTTTACTAATTAATTACACTATGTTTTAAAAATATAATTTCAAATATTCGGAGATTAAACTACGACGGAAATTGTCTAGAGTAACATATATTTTTTTCAAAGAAACAAGACAAGTCGTTTAAACGTGATGTTCAATTATAAACCATTACTAGCCGTTTAACTGTGCCTTAACGTGACGAAAGAAAAAATACGTGTACAATGTTTTTTGGTTATTTAATGACGTACTAGGTAATTCGATTTTTTTAATAAACTACCCTATTAGTTAAGATGTCAAATCACATCTCGGAAAAACCTTTTCATCTACAACGACGTTTAGTTGTTGTTGTTTGCCATTCCGTAATGGTTTAGCTAGTCGTTATTGGTACTTAGTTTAGCAATAAACTAAAATATTGATATTCTACAGGGTGTAACGGAAAGATGTGGTCATAGTTTAGAAACCGGTTCTGCCCATGGATATAAACAACTTTCTCTAAGAAAAAACTGAAAATTTCCAAAAAAAAATTGGACTTTCCATGCAAAGTTATCATCAGCTGATCAATATTTGTATGGGAGGTAAAAATTTTTTTTTGAGAATTGCCTCAGGTTTTCTTGAAGAAAGTTGTTCACATCGATGGGTAGATGCAGTTCTTAAAATATTACCACACCTTTCCGTTACACCCTGTACATATATCAAGGTGGATTGGTAGGACCAGACTGATGTTGTGTCCGGTCTGGGCAAATGTCCAATGGTTGATTTCGGACTATTGTACGAGTATTTATGTTCAAATCGCGTGGATAACTCTGCTTGCGCGTTGCAGGTTTTGTGTGTTTACTTCATATGTGGCGTCATAGATGTCGCTACACCTGTCTCTATCATGTAGGCCTTTGTAAAATTGGTTGGGCATACTGCATGGCTGAGACGTAGCTCAAACAAATTCGGAAAAAAGCCAACTGATGGCCGTACGATTTTTTTATCTCTTACACACTTTTTTTCCACACAGGTGAAATGGTTTATTCTATTTCAGGCCCGAGAGTCGACGGCGCGTAGTGTTCCACGCGCGCCTCAAAGAGTTGTCAGCAAATACGATGGAGCTCGTCATGGAAGATGCCTGCCCAGGGGTTGAGGATGAATTCGAAAGAGTTACCTCGCCCCTGGGCATTCAGGGCAGGGAAGGAACAGGGGTGGGTTTTAGTCAATAAGAGTCTGACACGCCTTCCCGCTCCACCCAGAGTGGGAGAAGTCATTGGATGATTTCCCACCCATCCAAAGAAAAAAAATTTTGTTTCGAAGTTACGCACTCAGAGAAAGGTGTGTGAATCTACACACACATCTAAGACCAACCCACCTTTGTGAGATAGAACAACTATTGGTACCTACCAAAACACAGATAATTCATGCATTTGATAATAAAAGTGTACGTTTACCTACTCCCACTCAGTATCAATTAATTTTGTATTTTGATTATATGTGTTGGTAAGACAATATGATTATTGGTTTACACCCACGTACGTTAATTACAGCAGTATTAGGTACTAGCTGTGCCCCGCGGTTTCACTCGCGTAGACCGGGATAAAAAGCCTATGTGTTAATCTCGTATGTTACTAGGTAGTGGAAGATATACGTCATTAATATTGCGTGCTTTTTGAAACACAATTGTTTCCACTTTAGTACTCACATTTTTTTGAGATTTCATCGTTGTAAATATGGCAATATTTAAGAAAAAATAAAACTCAAAGAAATAAGTAAATAGCAATTTTTGGAATAGAAATAAATTGCCTTAATTATTAAGTTAATATCAATTTGTAATTCCCAGTCAATCCGAAGTTATCACAGCTCAGTTTTGTAAAACAGCAATTTCATAGGTAAAGACGAAATATATCTGACTTCTGATCTCGGAAAGATGTAGTAAAAAAAAGTAGCTTATATCTAGACTGTTCACGTGGTACAACTATAATTTGTGTAGGCACATCGGCTTTTTTTTTGGTTGGTGGGAAAGCATCCAACGACTTCTCCCGCTCTGGGTGGAGCGGGAGGGCGTGTCAGACTCTTACTGACTAAAACCCACCCCTGTTCCTTCCCTGCTTGTTTGCCCAGGGGTGCGGTAACTCATGTTGAGAATTTATCCGCTACCCCTAGGCATGCAGGCACCGGCCACGATGGGCCCCGTCAGTGGTGGCTGACAATCTACTCTTTGAGGCGCGCGTAGTTGAACACTACGCGCCGTCGTCTCACGGGCCTGGTGCTGATCGGACGGCGAGCTACCCACTGCTCGCCGTCCGCAGGCCCGGGTCTACGGTGGCCGGAGATCGTCTCGCGACGTCCTACGCCCAGTACGCCCAGTAGCTCTGCTGCGGTGGTAGCGGCCGGGGCCGTGAGGGCCACTCCGTTGAGCTTCCCTCACGCGTCCTATCGATCATTATTGCTTCGCAGAAGGCGGAGACTGCTACCCATTCCCACTCGCTCCGTACCATGGCCTGAACCAGAGCCGGGCGCGAGAGGTCGCCGCCACGTATCGCATCCACGAGGACACGGCGGTTTAGTTTGTAATAAATAAAATAACAAGCCACATTAGCGTACTTGAAGGTCATATATTTCCTTTCTCCCTGGACCTAAGAGGAATGTCATCCTATGACAAAAATTTGACTATAACCTTTTTTATGGTATAACTTTTGCTTGTATTTTATAGAACTAGAATAAACTATCTACATACCAGATTTCATCCAAATCGGTCCAGCCGTTTGAGCGTGAAGAAGTAATTAACATACAAACACACACACTCACGACTTTCGCCTTTGTAATATTTTATACTAGCTTCTACCAGCAGCTTCATCATCCGCCTTTTATTGTCCCCACTGCTGGGGCACAGACCTCCTCTCTGTGAGAGGGAATGGGCCAAAATCCACCATGCGAGCCCAATGTGGGTTGGTGAATGTCACATGTCTTCGAATTTTTGGTTCTAGGACATGCCGGTTTCCTCACGCTGTTTTCCTTCACCGTATTGAGAGCAGTGGTGATGAAATAATTTACACAAAGTAAAGCGCCTGCCTGGGTTTGAACTCACGACCTACAACTTATAAGTCGCGGCCAATACCACTGGGCCACCACTGTACACTGTATACTGCACCAGCAGCGTCGCCCGCGTGAAATTAGTACTTAACCCCACTCTAAATTATAGCCTATGTGTTATTCTGGTGTTTATGCAATATTACTGTAAAGTTTCATCAAAACCATTCAGTAGTTTTTGCGAGAAAGAGTAACAAACATACATCCCCACAAACTTTTACATTTATTATATAAGTAGGATAATAATAATAATAATAGATAATAATAATAATAATAAATCTGTGGCCCGCCTGTCAAGCCGACTGTCATAATTTTTTCCATATATTTTTCCTAAACTATTTATATTTATTATCATGTTTACAATAGAGAAAATAAGACCAAAAACGAGAAAAAAAAAAATATTACCAAGTGCAAATCATAGTGAACAACAGTGAGATGAGAACTACAAAAATAAAACGGAACTTATGACAACGTGAAAATGCTAACTAGGAACCGGGCCAAATTGCTGACCACACACCCAACATCTTCGGGTTCGTCGCTCAGCTCCGCCTCGCAGCCGCCGGGACCTGCACCAGCCGTGAGTCGAGTGATTCCGGCCGCTGCAGTTGCGTCGAGCTCGAGCGACGAATACACCACTCCGCCGACGACACCACCACCTGCGCGTCGACGGGGAAGAGGCCGACCACCAGCCAGTTTGGAACCTCGAGGCCCACCGGCCTCTGATAGGGTTCCCGCTGCCGGTGGAAGTGTGCAGCGCATGCGATGGACACAATCCATTAACGAAAACGTCATGCGCTCATACTATGGGGCTACAGAGGGGGGAATTAACCTGACTGCGTACCGTGGTCGGATGCTCTCTCTGTTTCAGGTGCTTGAGCCAGCTGTCAACGTATCGGCCCAACGACTGTCGGATCAGGTGCGGGTCATCCAGCGTAACCGTATGCTGGATGATACCACACTTGATAGACTACGCCTCGAATCACGGAGTAGCCGTGTCTCACCTGCTTCGCCACCGGCCGCGATGCAACTGCAACCTAATGCACCACCGCGACCTGACCACGTTGGTGAAGATGATGATGACGTGGCTATATCCGTGAGTACCCAGTGTAACGAACGATTGAGGAGCGCTTTGGAGGATGCATTCCGAGAGCACCGCTCCACACCGCCTGGGCTTAGACCTCGTCTACCTCGTTTGCCCATGCATAAGAAAAATAAGGCGCTGGTGTGTGCTCTAGATTCGCAGCTATCAAATTTTTTTGATAGCAGCAAAGACCTTGCTGATACCCACTCAATCTTGTACTGCGCGGCTGCAGCGGCATGTCGTGTAGCTCACGTCAAGTTCCCCAACAGTGACAGAGCTACACGACCAGCTGTACCAGCTTGGCAGTGCAGGATCGAGCGTCGTATCGGTGAGGCTAGAGCACTCATTGGCAAGCTTATCTGCTTCAGGGAGGGCAACACTCGCCCTAGGGTGATGCGCTTTGTGAGGCGGGCATTCTCGGGGACTGATATAAGTTCCCGAGATTATCTGACCCGCGTCACAGAGCGTGTCGACTTCCTGAAGCAGAAGATCTATGCATGGGCAAACCGTATTCGTCGGTACAAACGGCGAGTGGAGCGGTACACTCAGAATCGCACATTCGAAAGCAACGAAAGGTGGGTTTATAGGGCTTGGGAGCGACCGGACCAAGGTGTGTCCGATACGCACCTACCTGATGACGACGCCATGAGCTCATTCTGGCGCGGCATCTGGTCGGTGCCGGTCAGGCACACCGAGGGTGATTGGATTCGAGAGGTCGAGCGCGCGTGCGATCTTATACCAGAAATGGGGGCTATTACCATCAGCCCCCAAGATGTAGCTCGTGCAGTCCGTCCGTTGCCTAACTGGAAATCTCCAGGGCCGGACGGTCTGCACAATTTTTGGATAAAATGGTTTCAAAGATCGCACGCTCGCTTGGCAGCTCAATTCCAGTCTGCCCTAGAGTCAGGGTCGCTGCCACAGTTCCTTACGACAGGAGTAACCCACCTGCTCCATAAATCAGGTAGTACTGCGGAACCCAAAAATTATAGGCCGATCACGTGTTTACCGACGGTCTATAAAGTTTTTACATCCATCCTGAGAGCCAAAATTAACAATCATATTGACACAAATTTTATCATGTCTGCCTCTCAGAATGGATGTAGAAACGGGTCCCGTGGTACTAAGGAGCTGCTCCTCATTGATGTTGCCATTAGCCAACAGGTTCGTCGTTCTCGAAAAGATCTGTCGACATGTTGGATAGATTATAAGAAGGCCTATGACTCGGTGCCACATACATGGCTCATGAGGGTGCTGGAGCTGTACAAAGTGGATGCAACTTTACGCACCTTCCTGATGTCGTGTATGGGGCAGTGGAGGACGGTTCTTCACTATCCAGGATGTCGACAAATCCGGGAGAACAGCGAACCGATAAGGATCGAGCGTGGCATATTTCAGGGCGACAGTCTGAGTCCACTGTGGTTTTGTCTGGCCCTAAACCCTCTCAGTACTCTACTGGAGGGTTCGGGCCAAGGCTACCGGTTGAGAAGAGGTGGTCAGGTCATATCACACCTCCTTTACATGGATGATCTGAAACTCTTTGCCCCCAACAACTTGCAACTGATGAAGCTACTGAAGGTAACAGAAACCTTCAGTAGCGCCATCAGGATGGAATTTGGTGTGGACAAATGTGCAGTCATGCATGTAAAGCGAGGGGAGATTATGGAATCCGTGGGAACTCAACTCTCGGATTCCGTACACCTTAGATCCCTCTGCTCAACCGAAACCTACAAGTATTTGGGTATGTCGGAAGCGTTAGGCATCAGTACTGCTGAAGTGAAACAGTCGTTGAGGGAGCGCTTCTTTGGCCGCCTGAATAAAGTACTGAATAGTCTTTTATCAGGCGGGAACAAGGTGCGCGCCTTCAACGGTTGGGTCATGCCGGTATTGATGTACTCTTTCGGCATACTCAAATGGACTCAGACGGAACTTGACGCCCTGGATAGGAGGGTCCGCACACTGCTGACCGCAAATCGGATGCATCACCCACGATCATCGGTGATGAGGCTGTATATCCCGCGGAAGTGTGGGGGTCGTGGGTTCTTAAATGCTAGGACCCTACACAACCGCGAGGTATGCAGCCTTAGGGAGTACTTCCTCAAAGCTGACGTGGGTATGCATCGAGATGTGGTCGCTGTGGACAAGGGCCTCACCCCGCTCTCCTTGGCAAAAGAGAACTGGCGCAAACCTACAGTACTGGATACTAATGACCGCAGGGAAGTATGGCAGAGCAAGGAGCTTCACGGGCGCTTTTACCGGGTCCTACATGGGCCCGATGTAGATCTCTTAGCGTCCGTATCTTGGCTGCGCTTTGGTGACCTCTTCGGAGAAACCGAAGGTTTTGTCTGTGCGATTATGGACGAAGTTATTATGACGAATAACTACCGGAAATATATTGTGAAGGACGGTACGGTTGACATCTGTCGGGCATGCCACCGGCCCGGAGAATCAATACGACACATTATTTCTGGTTGTTCTCGTCTAGCTAACGGAGACTATTTGCATAGACACAACCTTGTAGCCAGGATTATCCACCAGCAACTTGCTCTTAAATACAATCTTGTGGAATCTGAAGTACCGTACTATAGGTATGAGCCCGACCCAGTTCTCGAAAATGGCAATATCACGTTATATTGGGATCGATCTATCATCACTGACAGGACTATTGTTGCCAATAAGCCTGACATAGTGGTGATAGATCGACAAGAGCGTCGCACAATGATTGTTGATATAGCTGTCCCTCATGACGAGAACCTCGTGAAGGCTGAGAGAGATAAAAAAACAAAGTATCTTGATCTGGCTCGCGAGGTTGTCGACATGTGGGAGGTGGATACAGCAGTCATTGTGCCGATAGTCGTGACGGCCAATGGCTTAATTGCCAAGAGCCTCGACCAACATCTCAGGAGGCTCTCGTTAGGCAGTTGGATCAAGGGCTTGATCCAGAAAGCAGTACTCCTGGACACGGCTCGTATTGTTAGGAGATTCCTTTCTCAGGAGCCCTGACCACCGGTAGCTTGGACCCTATTCCCGATACCGGTGGGCTACTACTTTTTATATTTTTAAATGTTTTTGTATTTATTTTTTATATGTAAGTACCTAAATATTTGAAAATGTAAATTGTATGTATATAAGATTAAATAAATGGAATAATAATAGTGTATAGAAAATTAATAAACGACATAATAATAGTGTGATGACGAGAACCTCGTGAAAGTCGAGAAAGATAAACAAATCAAGTATATTGACTTGGCTCGCGAGGTTGTCGACATGTGAGATGTGGACTCAGCGATCATTGTATCGATAGTCGTGTCAGCCAATGGCTTAATAGCCACGAGCCTCGACCAACACCTCAGGAGGCTCTCGTTAGGCGCCTGGATCAAGGGCTTGATTAAGAAAGCAGTACTTCTGGACACGGCTCGCATTGTCAGGAGCATCCTCTCTCTGGAGCCCTGACCGCCGCGTAGCTTGGACCCTGTTCTGTTCCCGATATCGGTGGGATACTATTTTTTTATATTTTTTAAAGGTTTTTTTAACTTTTTCATTGAATTATTTAAAAATATAATTTATATGTATTTACAAATGAATAAACGAGATAATAGTGTGATACCTATTATCTTCATTTCCTAGCATGGATTGTGTGAGGAATGTCGTGGATGGAAAGTGTAGAAAGATGGTCTTCATTTTCTTAAAATAATAATGTTTAATTATAATTCATCCAAATTACAAAGATATAATGACGTAACATTATAGTAGTAGAAGCGAGCCAGAACTATTTCTCTCTTTGGTAAAGAAGGCAATTATTTTTTTATATTCTTTCTATACATACAAAAGGTAAGTTTTCTTTTGAAAAAAAAAAAAACTGTTATAAATTATTCTCTTTATTTTTCGATTTTAATTTCTTTTAACATAAAGGCTTTAAAAAAAAATAGAACCGTTTTCCAAAAAAAAAACGAAAAATTGCAAAATATCTTTAATTTCGGAAGTCGCAGTCAAAAAAACGAAGAAACAAAACCAGGAACACCGAATCCTTCTATTTTTGTAAAAAAAGTTTATTTTTTTATTTTTTTTTATTGTGTTTTCTCATTTCAAATTGTGTTAGCAATACATAGACATACGATTGCAGCAATCGCGAGTCATTTGCTGTTAGTTGTTGAAGAGTTCCATTCTCCATTTCCGAAGATCTCCATTGACGACACGGTTGGCGCAGTGGTTGAGCGTTCGGCTGCTGCGCTGCGTGTCGCGGGTTCGATCCCCGCACGGAACAAATATTTGAATGACCTACAGATAGTTGTTCCGGGTCTGGGTGTCTTGTGTATGTGAGTATACATGTTTGTGAACGCACCCACGATACAGGAGTAATTACTAGTGTGGGGCACGTTTAAAAAAAAAAAAAAAAAAGATCTTCATCAGATCCAAATATATTATATACTAAAACTATCTCTTAATAATATACATTTCAATTACGAAAACCCTATCTTAATCGGATCAGCAGTTTTTAAGAAAATCGTGGACATACAAACATACATACATACATACGGGTCGAATACAGAACCTCCTCTTTTGAAGTTCGTTAATAAATAGGTAGGTCATTTCATTTAAATAATGCCTGTCAAGCCAAATGTTTTTCAGGGAAATCTAGCTTTGGAAGGAAAAGTGTTTGCTGTTTGGACCAAAATCAGGGCTTATTTTTGCCATCTTTCGCAATTTTAAGGTGGTGTCAGAAGGAGCTAATTAATTCCAACATTAAGAAAACCATTCCTTCATCCAGAAATTCCATCCCAACATTAATGAAACAAACTCTCGCAATTGGAAACGGAAACTTATTGGAAAAAGTAATTAATAATCAAGGAGTCTAATTACAACACAAAGATAGTACTTGCCGTACCTACCTACCATAGACACAGAGAATGGACAGAGCTTTACCTAACTAGGTAAGTAGATGATCTATCTCATCAAGGTGGGTTAGTCCTGGATGTGTGTGTTGGTTCACGTACACTTTCTTTTCTGAGTGCGTAAGCTCGGAGCGCTCGGAGTACACAGTAACAATGTGCACGTGAATCTACACATAAATCCAAAGCATACCCGCCTTCGTGAAATAGAATAAACCTTTTCACCCGTGTGGAAGAAAAGTGTGAGAGAGATAAAACAATCGTACGGCCATCAGATGTCTTTTTTTCAAATTTGTTTGAACTACGTCACAACCTTGCAGAATTTCCTACCTTTATTGCGAAGGCCTACTTAATATAGACACGTGTAGCGACATCTATGACGCCACATACGAATTAAACACACAAATCCTGCATCGCGTAAGCAGAGTTCTCCGCGCGATTTCCGAAATCAACCATTGGGCAGTTGCCCAGACCAGACACACCATCCGTCTGGTCGAAGTATCTTCCCTTTTCAATGTAGGTTTGCGAGTTTTTACACCCTGTACCGTATGCCTCTAAACAGGTATTGGCCGCACAGTCGCTTTATCTTTTTTCAACAGAGGGTTGAATCTTTGAAATTAAGTAGTTGGAGTATTTATGCTCAGTCTATTCTCCATGTCTATATTAGCTCCCTACAATCTCCGGAGATTTGAATCTTGATAATTAAACCGACCAAATTGAAGACGCTGCCGAGGTCAACTAAACTTAGATAAGTTCTGTACATCTAACTTTGGTAAGATAAACTTCTGTCAGATCATTTGGTGTCTTGTTAAGGAACTTTCGTTGATTTTATCGGACTAATTAACGAACAAGGACCCAGGCACAGTTGTTATAGTTAAGGTAATACTTGAGACAGGTTTAGATTAATTGCTAGGTTAGCTAGGTATATACTCATAACTATTGTTTGAAATTCATTATCTTGAATCTCAAATGCTCTTCCTTTGGTATTGTTCGTCGAATTGTTGAGCTCTTTCTCCGACTGAGTTCTGCTACACGATCACTGAGAAATGCGTGTACAGATTGGAGAGGTCCACTCAAATTTGTGAGGTTGTTTATATGGTCTCTCCTACAATGGCCCACCTCTGAGTTGGTTTTACTGTCTTCTTAGAAAGGAAACAGCGACTTCATCTATTTGGCGTAAAAAGTGTTTATTAGACCAATGTCACCTACAAAAATTAAAATCAGCGCAGATGCCAATGACCTTGAGTGGTTAGTCGTATTTGAGTGATTGTCATTTTTTTTATCCGTGTTAGACATACGAGTATAACTTCACAAATTAATTACACTATGTTATAAAAATATGATATCAAATATTCACATATCAAATTACGAAGAAAATTATTTAGAGTAACATATATTATTTTCAAAGAATTAGGACTAGTCGTTTAGGTTTAGACGCGATGTTCAATTTAAAATAATTAGAAGTCGTATATCTGTGTCTTAACAATTGTTACCTTAAATCTCTGGATTATCCATGGATAGGTAAAGTCCTGGAAATTAGTATTCGTTTATACGGTTAGTGGCTCTACCTGTGGTCGGTTTTAGCTTGAATGGAACCCTAATTTATTGGCACTAATTTGGTACCAACCGCATATCAATGTGGTTTAGGAAATTAGGAACAATTTAGTTTCACGCAGAACTCATTGTGGGAACATTACCGATGCCTGCCTACCTGTAAATACATATATGGATCAGTGTTATTGTGGGTAATGCATTAAAGGCAGAAGAATGATGATTATGTGGCTATATGAAACTATTATATAGGTCGGATATCTAGCTTCTGTTTGACAGAACAGAAGGGACTCGATTCCGCCAAGTTAGGTACCCTAAAGGCTCCTATACACAGTGCCGCCGACACTGCCGCCAGCCTTGCTGCCGGGCAAGCTGCGGTGCATCCAGCGGCTTATAAATACGTCGGCTTTGCCGCACAAAGGAGCCGCCGGCATGGCCGCCCGGGTATACCACCGCATGTCGCGCGGGTTTCAAGGTCAGTTCGCTGCTGACATTCACGAGGTAGTGTTGTAATTGTGGTTGCACTTCACTAGCGTTCTACACGACCGTCACAGCTGGAATAATGCTCGGCAGATTTGCACAGACGCCCGGGAAAAGCCGGCGGCACTGTGTGTAGAATCCTTAAGGAACATCGCCAAAATCTACTATACTTGTTGTAGTAGGTAGCTCTTTTCGATGGCGAACCAAATTTCTTTGAAATTTAAGGCTTAACCGTATTGATTTTGTGCGTTATTTATTTCAATTTTTTGTCGGCAGAGATCCACTTGGAAGCTGTGAAGAAAGGCGTAGAATATTTTAATGTAGATACTACTGAGACCCTTAGGGGTCGGTGACTTACCCGGGCCTGCGGACGGCGAGTAGTGGGTAACTCGCCGTCCGATCAGCACCAGGCCCGAGATTCGACGGCGCGCAGTGTTCCACGCGCGCCTCAAAGAGTTGTTAATAAACAAGACGGGGCCCGTCATGGCCGATGCCTGCCCGGGGGTTGAGGATAAATTCGAAAGAGTTACCTCGCCCCTGGGCATTCAGGGCAGGGAAGGAACAGGGGTGGGTTTTACCTTCCGCTCCACCCTAGAGCGGGAGATGTCATTGGATGATTTCCCACCTAGCAAAAAAAAAAAAAATGGTTCGGTGACTTTCCGGCTTACTCCGATAAAATTCCTCTCTAGTACTACTCTCTCTGTATTTTTACTTAGGGGGTAGGTTACGATTACAAAAAGCCTACATCGCCAAAACATAATATAGTGTTGTTGTAGTAGGTTCTGGTGATGTTCCTTAGGATAGTTGTACGAGTAAGTCAAGACACTGAGGGTTCCGAGTTTACACACACAGAAAAAAAATCAAACGTAAATTTATCCACGCATCCAAGCCCGACGCGCCTTGTTGAGATAAAACAACAATAACTATAAACTTAGTTCCTGACTAAGGAGCCCGCGCATTATAATCATCCGTCGGCTTCATCCCAATTATTCTATAAACTTATAACTTATAATACCAAGTCACTCCGGAATTAATAATAATAATAATAAAATTCTTTATTTCTCTTCACAATGACAAGCTTATTCTAGGTTTAACATAGTAATTATTATTTGTTTACTTAGCAATGTGAGGAGCTGGTGTCTGAGTTGGGCATAAAATGCCCGTATTACAAATCACCAGGTCCCCACCTCACGGAAGAACAGATAGTTTTGGTTAAAAAATAAAAATTGCAAAATTTCAATTTAGGGAGATTTAAAGATACAAAATTTAAAAAGTTATAATGATGAGGGTAGAAATAGAAAAATAAACAAAAAGATAATCAGAGCGCCTGTATCTGTGTGTATGTGTGTGTCAAAGAGAGTGTGTGATATACCTAAGTGTCCGTGTGATGTCACTGTGTAGTGTTGAATGTCAGGTCTAGTGTGCCGATGTGTACGTGTGAGGGTTTGGGCGTAAGTTGTAAACTTATATCGTACCAATTTAATTTGAATTTAGTAGACTTTCTGTACGTTCTATAACTGCAGAAACAAATCGTTCAGAATTTCGTTCAGATAACAACTTTACTCACACAAGGATTTTTTTCTGTATCGTGGGTGCGTTTACAAACGTATAAACTCACAGATAAAAACACTCAGACCTGGAACAACTATCTGTAGGCAATACAAATATTTGTTCCGTGCGAGAATTGAACGCTCGACACAAACCACAGTAGCCACTGCCTCAACCCTGTTCACATTATACGAAACCCTAAATCAATAATATTCAAGATCGCCTAATAAATTACGAAAAGGATTACGTGGGTCCCAGAGCCCCTTAAATTGGCACACGGCGTTATCATGACCAATTTATCCCACGTCTACGGATACGCATCAAGTCATACGGAAGATCGACTTGAAGTTAGGAAGTCGCTCAAAGGGCAAAGGTCAAAGGACTGAGAAAATCTCACAATTAGAACGAGGCCTGAAAGGCAGGAAACGAAGTGCTGAGCGAGTGATCTAACGCGTGTGACGGATAACAAGACTAGGGTTCCGTGCCCAAAAACAAAACCTACATAACGTATTCTAAGTCTACCCCTATCTGTGTGTGTATTTTTTAATTTTGATGTGACACATCTATTGGCGCGGCTTGGCACTAAAATCGACTCGAATGCACAACTACAACAACAACAACACAACACCACCACCAACAACAACAACCAACAACAACAACAACCAACAACAACAACCAACAACAACAACCAACAACAACAACAACTACAACATCTAACAACAATTTTCATTTCTGATATTTAAATAGATGTTTCACATCTGCCGGGCGTCCCGTGACGGCAAACTTTATTTTTTTTTAAGGTTGCGTTTGAGAAAATTTTTACCTGATGGTAAGCGATGATGTGGTCAAATATGAAACACGCTTGTTTAAAATAAGTCTGTTCACTATTGGCTTAAATACCCTGTCTATCTATCACAGGGCTGTTTCTTTGTAACCGTAAAAGTCCGTCTAGTTGACTTTCATAGAATACTTGAAGTTACTAACAGTCTCTACAAATTTTTTTTTTTTGGGTGTGGGAAATCATCCAAAGACTTCTCCCGCTCTGAGTGGAGCAGGAGGGCGTGTCAGACTCCTACTGACTAAAACCCACCCCTGTCCCTTCCCTGCCTGAGTGCCGAGGGGTGCGGTAACTCATTTTCAGAGTTTATCCGCTACCCCTAGGCATGCAGGCACCGGCCACGAAGGGCCCCGTGTAGTGGCTGACAACATCTCTTTGAGGCGCGCGTGGATCACTACGCGCCGTCGACTCACGGGCCTGGTGCTGATCGGACGGCGAGCTACCCACTTCTTGCCGTCGGGTCTACGGTGGCCGGAAATCGTCTCGCGACTTCCTACGCCCAGTACGCACAGTACCTCTCCTGCGGTGGTAGCGGCCGGGGCCGTGAGGGCCACTCCGATGAGCTTCCCTCACGCGTCCCGCCTCCGCCTTCACGAGCATTACAGGGGGCTTAGACAAAGTAACAATTTAAAAACGATAACGAAGTTAGAAAAGACTAAAATGTATGAGATTGACATAAACCGCGCTAAGTCACGTGGTCAGTCGACATCGTTATCGCAAGTTGGTAGACAATGTTATAATTCGTAACGAAGCCATAAAGAAACGAATTGCTATCGTGTTTATCCCAAACAAATGCGTAGACAAGCAGCGCTTTCAGAGTTCGCCTTCGCCTCGATCGTGATCGCCAAAAAAGATAACGAAGGAACGCTAACGCTAGGAAATGTTTATCGATATCTCAGAGACGATGACGAATTTAGATATCGTTTCGCTACGAAGCGATGTTACTTTGTCTACAGGCCCTGCTTCGCAGAAGGCTACTACCTCCCATTCCCTCTCGCTCCGTACCATGGCCTGAACCAGGGCCATTGGGCAAATAATACAAGGAAAGTAAAAGATAAAATACTATGGTTTCGGAGGCACGGAACCCATTGTGAGTTAGTTAGACTCGCTTTTGCTACTAGCTTTTATAAAGCATGTGTACAAGTCTAATAAAATCCGGTAACTCGATACGCACGTAGGCAAACGATCGATCAACCGTGGGCTGAAAAACGTTTCGTATGTCTGAAGCTATAACGAGATGAATAAGAAACAAGGTTGAAATCCAATTCAGAGAAGAAACATTAATTTGCCTTATCGTAAACGAAAAAAAGGAAAATCACGCACGGCTAATGAATGTTGAAACAAAAAGGAAAGATCGGAGAATAGTGATGCTTTTATTTTTATTCGCTAACGATCATGTTAGGAATAGTTCATGCGTTTCAGCTTGGCAGTAACGATCACTGACCCTCTTGTTCTCAAAGACATTCTTAATTTCATAATCGGTAATCTTAGTGCATACCTAGTTTCTATGGATGTTTGTAACTCAATCACGCAAAAAAGGCTGAGTGGATCTGGATGAAATTTGGCACAGAGATAGACAATATTTATAATAAACTTTTATTAAATTTTAATAATAAACTTTTATTTTCATAGTGTGATGTCGTACGGCATTCTTTTGTGGGGAAATGCCGCCGATATTCAGACAATTTTTGTTTCACAGAAAAGGGCTATTCGTGCAATTTATAAATTAAGTCCCAGACACTCCCTCAGAGACAAATTTAAAGAGATTAATATTATGACTGTTCCCTCTCAATATATTTATGAGAATCTCATGTATGCACATAAAAATATGAATCTGTTTAAAAGATCCATAGGATAAATACTAGGAACAAACACAAATGTATTGTACCTAAAACCAGGCTCAAGAAAAAAATAGGTGGTTCGTTTAGATGCCAATGTGTACGTTTCTATAATAAACTTCCTAGCCAAATTCAAGAACTAAGCATAAATAAATTTAAATCATTTATTAAACGTAAGCTATGCCAGAAAGCTTTTTACACAATTAATGACTTTCTTGAGGACAAAAAGGCGTGGGATTGAGCTGCTTCAATGATATACATGAGCCATTGTTTTCATATGTACTACTTACTGATGAAATTTTTTTATATATTTTTTTTTAATATTCGTTTTTGACATGAATACTTGTATAGTAGTAGTTATATTATATTTTTAATTTTTTTTTTGATTTACATTTTAGTATTATTTCGTTTATTTATTTTTTCACATATAATTTACATTTTTAAATATTAAAAAAAAAACATTTAAAAATATAAAAAATAGTAGTCCGCTGGTATTGGGAGCAGGGTCCAAGCTACCGGTGGTTAGGGCTCCAGAGACAAGAACCTCCTCACAATGCGAGCTTTATCGAGGAGTACTGCCTTCTGTATCAGGCCCTTGATCCAACCGCGCAATGACAACTTCGACAGGTGGTCGTCGAGGCTTTTGGCCATCAGGCCGTTGGCGATAACGACTATCGGCACAATGACAGCCGAGTCCACATTCCACATATCGACAACCTCGTGTGCTAAGTCAAGATATTTGATTTGTTTGTCTTTCTCAGTTTTCACGAGGTTCTCGTCATGTGGAATGGTGACATCGATTATCATTCATTGTGCGGCGCACTAATCGGTCTATCACCACTATATCAGGCTTATTGGCAACAATAGTCCTGTCAGTGATGATAGACCGCTCCCAGTACAACGTGACATGGTCATTTTCGAGAACTGGGTCGGGCGCATACTTGTAATACGGTACCTCAGAATCCACAAGTTTGTATTTTAAAGCAAGTTGCTGGTGAATAATCCTGGCTACTTGGTTATGCCTGTGCAAATACTCGCTGTTAGCAAGACGAGAACAACCAGAGATAATATGTCTGATGGACTCACCCGGACGGTGGCATGCCCGACACATGTCAACCGTCCCGTCCTTCATGATATGCCTCCGGTAGTTATTCGTCAAGATAACTTCGTCCATAATCGCACAAACAAAGCCTTCAGTTTCCCCGAAGAGGTCACTGAAACGTAGCCAGGCCACGGACGCCAAGAAATCTACATCAGGCCCATGAAGAGCCCGATAAATGCGCTCGTGAAGCTCCTTGCCTTTCCATACCTCCTTGCGGTCATCAGTAGTGAGTATTACAGGTTTGCACCAGTTCTCTTTAGCCATGGACAACGGGGTGAGTCCCTTGTCCACTGTGACCACATCGCGGTGCATACCCATGTCGGTTTCAAGAAAATATTCTCTGAGGCTGCACACCTCGCGGTTGTGGAGAGTCTTAGCGTTTAAAGAACCTCGACCTCCACACTTCCGCGGGATGTACAGTCTCATCACCGATGATCGTGGGTGATGCATCCGGTTTGCGGTCAGCAGCGTACGGACCCTCCTATCCAGGGCGTCGAGTTCGGTCTGAGTCCATTTGAGTATGCCGAAAGAGTACATCAAAACCGGCATGACCCAACCGTTGAAGGCGCGCACCTTATTCCCGCCCGACAAAAGGCTGTTCAATACTTTTTTCAGGCGGCCAAAGAAGCGCTCCTTCAGCGATTGTTTCATGTCAGTAACGTTAATGCCTAACGCTTCCGACATACCTAAATATTTGTATGTTCCGGTCGAGGAGAGGGATCTAAGGTGTATGGAATCCGAGAGTTGAATCCCTTCGGATTCCATAATCCCCCTCGCTTTACATTGTTGTCCACACCAAATTCCATCCAGATCGCGCTACTGAAAGTTTCAGTTACCTTCAGTAACTCCATCAGTCGCAAATCGTTGGGGGCAAAGAGTTTCAGGTCATCCATGTAAAGAAGATGAGATATGGCCTGACCACCTCTTCTCAACCGATAGCCCAGCCCCGAATCCTCCAGCAATGTGCTTAGAGGATTCAGAGCTAAGCAGAACCAAAGAGGACTCAAACTGTCGCCCTGAAATATTCCCCGTTTAATCCATATAGGTTCATCGTTCCCCTGGATTGGTCGACATCCTGGATAGCGAAGGACTGTCTTCCATTGCCCCATACATGATCCAAGGAAGGTGCGCAGAGTTGCATCTATTTTGTACAACTCCAACACCCTCATGAGCCATGTATGTGGAACAGAGTCGTGGGCCTTCTTATAATCTATCTAGCATGTCGACAAATCCTTGTGGGATCGACGAACCTGCTGGCTTATGGCCATGTCTATGAGGAGTAGCTCCTTAGTACCGCGGGACCCGTTCCTGCATCCATTCTGAGAGGCAGACATAATTCAATTACTCTCAATGTGATGATTAATTTTCGCTCTCAGGATGGATGTAAGAAGTTTATAGACCGACGACAAACACGTTATCGGTCTATAATTCTTAGGTTCCGCGGTACCACCTGATTTATGGAGCAGGTGGGTAACACCAGTTGTTAGGAACTCAGGCAGCAACCCAGACTCTAAGGATGACTGAAATTGAGATGCTAGAAGCGCGTGTGAGCTGCTATACCACTTTAGCCAGAAGTTTTGCAGTCCGTCCGGTCCTGGAGACTTCCAATTCAGTGACGGACGGACTGCTCTGGCTATATCTGTTGGGCTGATGTCAACTTTCTCCATTTCTGGTATAGCTTCGCACACGCGCTCGACATCACGCATCCAGCCACCCTCAGTGTGACAGACGGGCACCGACCAAATGCTGCGCCAGAATGTACTCGTGGCGACATCATCCGGGCGGCAGCCGTCCATCACATTTTGTTCAGGTCGCTCCCAAGCTCTATATACCCACCTCTCATCGCTCTGGAACATGCGATTCTGCGAGTACCGGTCAACTCGCCGCTTATACCGCCGAATACGGTTTGCCCATGTACAAACTTTCTGCTTCAGGTAGTCGATGCGCTCCGTGACACGGGACATGTATTCTCGAGGGCTGATTTCAGTCCCCGAGAACACCCGCCTCACAAAGTGCATCACACGTGGGCGTGTATTGCCCTCCCTGAAGCAGATTAGTTTGCCGATGAGTACCCTGGTCCCATCGATACGCCTCTCGATCCTGCATTGCCAGGCTGGTACAGCAGGTTTTGGTCGAATAGCTACGTCACTATTTGGAAACTTTACGTTAGCTAACGTCCCCGCAACAGCCCCGCAATACAAGATTGAGTGCGTATCAACGAGGTTCTCGCTGCTATTAAAGATATTCTCAAGCAGCGAGTCCAAAGCACACACCAACGCCCTATTTTTTTTGTGCATGGGTAACCGTGTTAAACGGGGTCTAAGTTCGGTCGGAGTGAACCTATACTCGCGAAGCGCATCCTCCAGTGCGCTCCTCAGTCGATCGTTGCACTGGCTACTTACCGTGACAACACTATCATCTGCCTCATCATTTATATTATTGAGCCGCGGTGGTACTACGTCAATAGCAGGCGCTTGTTCCACGGTCTGTATCGGAGTCGAGATAATAGGGTTGCTCAGTACCTCTGAGCGCAGCCTATCAAGTGCAGCATCGTCCAACATGTGATTACGTTGGATGACTCGCACCTGATCCGACAATCGTTATGCCGAGATGTCTACGGTTGGTTCTAGTTCCTGGAACAGAGATATCATCCTGACACGGTACGCAGTGAGGTTAGTTCCCCCCTATGTAGACCCATAGTATGCGCGCATGACGTTTTCATTAATGGACTGAGTCCATCTCATGCGCTGCACACAACCACCGGCAGCGGGGACCCGGCTCGGGGCCGGTTGGACCCTAAGTCCCAGGCTGTTCGGTGGCCGGCCTCTCCCCTGCCGACGTACAGGTGTTGGCGGACGTCAGCGGGGAGAAATACTCGTCGCTCGAGCTCAACGCGGCTGCGGCTGCCGGTGACACTGGTAATCCGAGGTCCGGCGGCGGCGAGGCGGAGCTGAGCAGCGAGTCCGGGGGTGGAAGGCGTGCGCTACGGGCAGCTGCTCTGGTCAACATTTTATTTTATTTATTCCATTTTTCCATCATTCTGTTTACATAATGTACGTCGCAATTGACAGACTATTATTGTTACAGATTATTATTATTTTTTTTTGACTTGCATACTTTGTTAAGTATTATATTTATTTTTATTTTTTGATTGACATATTATTATTACTATTTTGTTTGACACGAATATTTACTTTGTAAAGTATTATATTTTTATTTTTTTTGATTACTTAATTATTGTACATGTGAGGACTATGTGGGTTATTATTATTTTCTCCTCCTTTTTACAGTAATTTTTAACGTTGTCTGACAGTTTGAGTACTTTTGCGGCCTACCCAAATGTCTTTTCTTTGGTATTGTTCGTCAAGTCATTGAGCTCCTTAGTGGTTTTTAAGTTGAGCTATTCGACTATTGACAAATGCTTGCACTGACTGGACAGGTCCACTCAAATATGTTTGGTTCTTTCTTCAAAAGACCACTACAGACACTAAGCTGTATGGTCCTCATATAGAATATTGTGAATGCGAGAACTATGTATGTCGTTATATTCATGTAGATTTTATGATTGTCTGGTAGTTTGAGTATTTTTGCGGCCTACTCAAATGTCCTTACTTTGGTATTGTTCGTCGGTTCGTTGAGCTCCTCAAAGTTCTGAGTTGAGCTTCGCGATGACTGACAAATGCTTGCACTGTCTGGACAGGTCCACTCGAATTTGTGTGTTGCTTTCTTCAAAAAGCTCATCCCAGACATAAACGTACATGGTTCTCATATGATTTAACCAGTACACATTGTATGGATTTGAACACTCTAAAAGAGACTTTGACCTCTGAGTTTGTTTCGGTGTTTCTTCTCAGGGTAGTCAGCTAGGAAACACCGGCCTCATCTAGCTTAAACGGACAAAAACATTGACGTGTAAAAGTGTTCCTTGTAACCTATTTACTGAATAAACATCATTTATCATTTATCAATAATCTGGAATAGTACATAGGCTATAATTTATAGTGGGGGAAGTAATAATTTCCCCACGGGCGAAGCCACTGGCAGAAGTTAGTAAATTTATGAAGCTATCTTGAATAGACATCTACCGTGATTCTATTTTTATCTTGCTAATGAAAAGCAATACATCGATTGTTCGGGTTCCTATGAAGAGATATTAGGGAAAGGGCAATGACCGCTAGTACCATGCTATAAAGTAACAACTATAGGAATAATATTGCGTGGAAAATACACGTAATTGTTGGGAATAAGTTGATTATGAATCTCTAAAAATATCCACGTTTTTGTAATCGAAAATGATCGTGGAAACACGCAATTCTCCTTAATATCTCGTTGTTCAACTTTTCGCCTATCATTCTTAAAAGATATTCGATTCGATTATTCTTAAAAGATTTCCGTTAAATTATAAAGCAGTCTGCCTAGTACACCGTATCATACTTTGACCATACATGGCACTAGAACGTATCAACCGCGTATAATACCCGTGCATAACGGTCATCATACGCGATTAAAACCCGTATGATACGTTTCGCCACCTGCGCGCACCGGTTCGGCACGGGACGTTTTGATCGTTGACGGAACGGACTAGCGGGAGTTGTTTCATACTTTTCAATCAAAGAATAATATGTTTTGCTTTATTGTTCCTAGCACGGTCATAGTATGGTCATGGCATAGTCATGGTATGATACGGTGTATCATAGTGTGCTGAATCCTTTGAGGACCAATTTCTATATTACTTAGTATTCTTTGAACACGTTGCTGAGTCGTTAATATTCTCATTTTCTTTGTGCTTCGTTTACTACGGAATCTGTTTCTTATCTTTTGGAGCATGTCGTAACTAAAAGATAAAAGGCAACATTTTAGATACAGTTTCACTAACACACGTTTGATTTGATTGCTTCTGTTCTCTGTTCCAAATTGATAGGAGTTAAGGCTACAGCAGACAGCCACGATATGCGACAGTGTGACTTCCAACTTTCATAGAAATTTAAGTCATTCCCGTAGTGAATTTTTTCGTTGTCATTTTGATATTTTGTCGGCAGAGATCCACCTTGAAGCTGTGAAGAAGGGCGTTCAATATCTAAATATAGGTACCACTGAGACCCTTAGGGGTCGGTGACTTTCCGGCTTACTCATAAAATACCTTTCTGGCGTTTGTATTTCCAGCGTAAAAGGAGGTAGGTACGAGTAGTTACGATACGATTACAAAAAGCTTACACGCAAAGTACCTACCAAATAATTACTGAATTCACCAGAAGTTTAACAATTTTAAACCTGTATTTTCCACAAGATCTAAACAACAATACAGTATTTCTATTTAGGTATATCTCCCGAATTTAAAGAGAAAACTTATCCCTGATTCGGGCTTGTTCGTTCTCTCTCCGTAATAGAAATTATAAATCAGTCCTGTTTTCCATACTTAGAACATAAAGCTCATTGTACTAAGTTGCGGTTTGAACAGGAGTTCCCGACCATGTTCGTGAATTTAAGTGGATTAAATCCTAAGTTGTAGAGAAGTCCAGGTGTTTATAGTTTGAGAAATCTTTGGAAATTATTCCGTTGTTACTTTGAGTTTGAGCTTAAGATTTTGTTGGTTGTGTTGTGAGCGAAAATGTCTTTGTGATGTACCCGCAGAACGGTGTCTTGTTTTATTATATAATTACAAATTGGGTAGGTTTGTTAGGGAGGAAAACAGTGGAGGAGGAACATGAAACTCCTAGAGGGGTCTGTGTTTTTAGGGTTCCGTACCTGAAGGGTCCAACCGGTGACGCAGCCCTATTGCTGTCACTCACGTGTCTGTCTGTCCGTCGTCTGTCACATTTGTTCCGAAGAATTTTTTAACTTCTCATTGATCTATGAACTTGATATTATTATATTTTACTAACAAGTACCAATATATTGATAAATCAGATTTTTCTTTGAAATTCCCTCATTTGGTACGGAACCCTAAATGAGTGACGTCTGACACGCATTTGGCCGGTTTTTCATAACATGACGAAACTCTTTGTCGTAGGTATCAGGTTTGAGTATTTTGGTAGACTTGACTGGGTTTAAGTAGTATAGTAGAAGGGAAACTGACAGAATGAATAGAAGATTTGGACAGTTGGACTTTTGTTTTGAAAGCAGTATAACAAACAAATCGCACTTAACAAATAAAGCAGGACTTAATTATAAGAAGAAATCCAGCCGCAGGTGCATAGATATGTGACAAAGAAACCATCATCGTAGTTTCAGCCAAAAGACATCCACTGTCGGATAGAACAAAATAACTACGATTAGACTAAAATAAAAAACCGGTCAAGTTCGAAATTGACTCGCATACGAACGGTTCCGTACGATTTGTATTATTTATAGTTAAAGCGGCAATAGAAATACACACTCTGTGAAAATTTCTACTGTCTACATATTACGGTTCATGAGATACAGCCCGCTGACAGACAGACGCACGGACGGACAACGGAAGCTTAGTAATAGAGATATGTTGGTTACCCTCCGGGTATGCAGCCTGTTTTTTTTTTTCTAGCGGGTGCTAAATCATTCAATGACTTCTTCCGCTCTGCGTGGATATTAGAATCTTACTGAACAGAACCCAACCCTGTTCCTTCAGTTGCTCGTGGCAGGCCCGCTGTAATTCTCTTTCGAATTTATCCACGACTCAGACAAGATAAAGAATACTTTTTATAGATATATAAGACTTTTCCTTTCAAAAGAACTCATGTGACATAACATTCACTGGATCGATTAATCTCGGAACCGATTCGGTTTGTTCGTTATCAGGGAGGTTCACAAGGTCGCTGCAGACCACCGCGACATTGATAGATGGTTTACACTTGATGAATTGCAGGTAACGTATTCGGGTAACGAGATTGAAGCGATATAGCCACGATAAAGGAGTTGGAACGTGCGGAGTGCGTTTGAGCTGAGAAGATTGAACGTGCGAACAGAAGAGTGGCAGTTTAAAATTTTTGACTACTATTTTTGTTACTCAAGAAGAATTTATTTTAAATATTTATTTGACACTTTAAGTACACAAATGTAGCCGGACTTAATGTCATAAGCATTTTTTACTAGTCAATCTTTGGGTGGTAAGTCAATAATGAGTTTAAACGCAATCAGTCAATATTTATTTAAATAAAAAGAGACACATCATCATCTGCCTAGCCTTTGCCCAACTATCTTGGGGTCGGCTTCCAGTCCAACCGGATGCAGCTCAATACCAGTATTTTACATGGAGCGACTGCCTATCTGACCTCCACAACCCAGTTACTGGGTAATACGATACCCCTTGGTAAGACTGGTTGTCAGACTTTCGGGCTTCTGACGACCCGTAACGACTGTCAAAGATCCACGATTGACAGCCGGGACCAACGGCTTAACGTGCTTTCCGAGGCACGGAGGAGTCTCGGTATGTAAAGATGGTCACCCATCCATGGACCAACCCCGGCAAGCGTAGCTTAACCTGATGGATCGACCCATGCGGCTGTTATTACTTTAGCCATGAGCTCCTGCTCCTGCTCCTAAAAAGAGATACATATAAATAATAAATATACTCAAATGAATAAACTAAATACACGAAATTAATTTAATAATATGTACAAATAGATAACTTACGAATGTGCTCGCGAACTTTAATTTTGAAAGTCAATCGGTTGGTTGCCATCTTAATTTCCTGGGAGCATTCCATAGATAAATAGACTGAACGAAGATAGAAGAGTGAATGAAGTCAGTGCGGTGAGTGAGACGAATTCTTAGAGTTAACCAAGTACCAGTTTTCCACCCATATCAACACAGATTCCTAGAATTATTAATCCAATACGATATTTATTTAGTTCCGTACCTGAAGGGTCCAAACGGAGTCCAATTGCTGACACTCACGTGTCCATCTGTTCATCTGTCTGTCTGTCCGTCTGTCACAAAATTTAGTTTCGAAGATTTTTTTAACTTCCCTTTGACTTATGAACTTGAAATTTGGTGATAACGTTTATTGTTAAATATTTTTTACTAAAAAATACCAATATATTGATAAATCAAATTTTTTCTTTGATAATTCCTTCATATGGTACGGAACCCTGAATGTGCGAAGTCCGACACGCACTTGGCCGATTTTTTCGTTCATGTCTACAATTTTTATTACATACTATTATGCATTGTTAATTGCACGGTGCTCGTCGAATTATCGTTCCCCAGAATAAGGCCACTGTCGGAGTCTGTCCAACAAAAAACAAATTGATCGGAGATGAGCTCCTACTTTTTATCGTTTATCTTGAAAAGTATGTCGAGATTGTCTCGAGATTGATGCGTTCATTCTCCCATTCACTCTTTTAATAGATTGTAAGTGATCATTTGATTTATAGTTATTTTGGAATGGCCTTGTCTGGGCTTTTTTCTTTTTTGCTGTTTGCGGAAATTATTTAATTCTGCTGGAAGTATTACTAAGTTGTTTCACAACAGCAAATTTTATAATAGGTGATAGGTAGAAATACACGAATTAAATATAAAATTTCATCTTTTAAAATCATTAGATCAGGAAAATTGATTCAAATTAACAAAAAGTTAAAAATCTTTTGTCTGAAAATTTTATCACTTCAACAAACAAAATTCCAAATAACAGTTAGATTTAATTTAATATTTCTTATTTAATAACAATTTACATTGCGTCTGAATGTCTAAAAAAAAGTTAAATATATAAAAAAAGAAAAATATTATTCTAAAAAAATATACCTACCATCAACATCTCAAATTAAATTAATAAAAATCGCAATAACAAAACTTCAACATCTTAAACTTCAATAGAGTTTATTCCTATTCACCAAAATACTAATATTTTACTTGTATCTACCTAATGAACCTACAGATATTCTAATTCTCCCTAGCTTAGTTTCGAAGCAAATCATTTGTAAATTTAAACATAAATAATACTAGATATACCTTGAAAGAGGCTGTAAATATTCCAAGTTCCTCTTTGAAGGCTTGTATCTCATTTTTAAACTGAAAATTAGAGCGCTCAGGCTTCAGTGCTTTTCTATTTCAAGAAGTTTATTAGTTGTAATATTTAATTTTCTTGTATAGGCGTAATTTATACAACACTACGCCTACAATTTTGCGTGCTAAGTAAAATATTTTCTTGCGTATATCCCACGTGGTGTAAATTGTCCGTATCTTCGCCAGGTACGTGCAAAATTTTCTTTTATGACTTACTAGCTGCGCCCCGCGCTTTCACCCGCGTATACCAGGATAAAAAAGCCTATGTGTTAAGAGACCGTACACGAAATTTTGGCCGATTTCACTAATTTACGTGATTTTATAGATATGATTTTACAGTTAAAATAATGCATTTCTCTATGTTTTAATGCACAACATGAAAGATCATTTCAATTATGATCTAATGAATGAGCTAGATTCGAAGTTTGCGTTGCGTATTTTAAGTCGAGATTTGGGTTGTTTTAAAAGATTTTTAATTGCCAAATTTTTGTAATTTTTACATTTTTTTCTCAAGAAATGGATTGATGGTGAACTAAAGTTTATTTTTTGCTGTTTTAATTTTATGAACGAGAGTTCTAAATAGCTAAAATCAAATGCAATTCTTTGCCCATTTTCTCTAAAATTTGACTAAGTTGAATATTTTTTTACTCAAAATTAATATAAAAGTGGTAAAAAGTGATTCATACATTATATAGACGACTTTATCAACAATACATTCCAATTTTATAACATCGTTTAGATGTCAATACGATTCGTAATTATGTGATATTCTATACCCATAACTGCAAAAATTCACAAAACCGTCGTCGGTTTGTGGTCGATTAATCGTAATTATAATAAAAATGAAAAAACTAGCTCATACATTAGATCATAATTGAAATGATCTTTCATATTGTGCATTAAAACTTTTAGAAATACATTATTTAAACTGCAAAAACACGTCTGTAAAATCACGTAAATCAGCGAAATCGGCAAAATTTCGTGTACGGCCTCTTAATCCAGGGTATAAGCTATCTACATACCAAAACTCTGCCAAATCAGTCCAGCCGTTTGAGCGTCAAGAAGTAACAAACATACACTCTCACAAACTTTCGCCTTTATAATATTAGTGTGACTTGCTCCTGCCAGCAGCTTCGCCCATGTAGAATTAGTACTTGCCCTATTATAAATAATAGCCTATATGCTGTTCCAGACTATTATCTATCCCTTTGCCAAATTTCACCGAGATTCGTCAGCCGTTCTGGCGTGATTGAGTAACAAACATCGATCCAAACTTTCGCATTTATAATATTAGTAGGATAGTAGAAAGTAGGATTTTTGTTACTATTACAACTTCCTTGTTGACATAATTATGTAGATAAGCATTGTAGACTCAGGCTCTTGAAGACAACTGCCTACCCGTTCAGCTGGCTTTTTAAAAATATTTTGCCATCTTATCATCCAAAAGTATATAGGTAGGTACATAAAAGGCTATAACTATGATAGTGTCTTATTTGACAATGAAAAAACTTTGTATTAAAAAATACTACCAATTTCCAAAAAAGAAAATAAAAAAATTGTACGACCAAAATTAAAGTTATTATACAATTTTTAGTGTATTGTCTTTTTTGAAAGTCGGTTGTATTTATTGTAAAAAAGTTTTTTATTTTTCACTTTTTAGTCGTACCCCAGAACTAAATATTAAAGTTATGTCAGAATTGATAATCCCAATAACATGGAATTTTAACATACCAAAACGACATCTGTGTATACATATTTTTTTATCTTGTTGAATTTTTCAAAAAACGTTGAATCAATTTAGATAAAATTTATGTTTATGGAACTACCTCAGTATGGAGTATAATCATTCGAAAAAAATAAATAAATTAAAAATCAGTCCACAATTGACAGAGAAATCAAATCGGTGAAAAATTAAAAAATAGAACATAGAAAAGAACGACCTCCTATTTTTCGTCTCTTAAAAAAGGAATTTTCCTTAATAACACATAAGTTAGACGCGAAAACACATAACTTATTTAAGCTAGTTAGCAATGTAATTTCCAAAAAAAAAGCATAAATCTCACAGATCTCTTTAAGGCAGTAGAATTTTATTTTGTCAATCATTTCCACTCCGTCAGATCCACATCTCATCATTTTCTTCACGATTCAAAGGAATACTACATGCGTCTTACACTGCACTAGTTAGGCCTGCGGCTTTGCTTGCTTTTATGTTGAGTGGAAAAGTAGGGCCTATTTTAGTCCTAGGTACGTCTTTTGCTTGCTTGTTGACACAGTGTATTTTGCTCGTCGGTTTGCAGATCTTGTCTAGCAAATGTTCGCATTATGCTTTGGCCCTTACTTAACTCTTTGCGCGACTAACGGACACATGGTGGGCGAGACACAATTAAAATCTATTTTGTCTGCTAATTGGGTTGCCAAGGGTTAAAATAGGGTAATCTCCTGTGTTTAGTTTTGTACAATGTTTTATATGAAACAACAAATAACACTAAACATAAATCTTTTTCTGAAAACAGCATCGACATTGTTTATTAAATGTAAAAGCAATTAGCATCTCCAATATTAGCTAGCTAAGGAAGAGTATGCCCCTACTCTGGTGGGAACATCTCGCTATCTCTTTTAAAGTTGCGTAACCTAATGGCAGTGACGTCACTGTCACCGGACAGTGACAGTTTCCTCTTCCACCAGATTTTAGAAGTTAATTTTAGACAAATGATAATAAAAATCGAGTCAACCACCCTAATTTTTCTTTCATGGGCTTTCTAATTTGGATTGATCCCAGTTCTATAAACAATTTTGGACATATACCACTCTTCTAACCAGTTAACGCTAACGACACACAGCTTTGGGGACACGTCGAGCCTCATTATCCTGGCCCTTTTCTGATGGTCGCCACTGTTGATTGCCACTGAATCAATAAGGTTCAACGAGTCTCTCAGAAACGATTCAACTGTAAACAGTAAACAGTTAAATCGTTTCTGAGGGACTCGTTGAACCTTATTGATTCAGTGTCCTAGTGTCCTAGGATTAATTTTTGTTGAGGCGGGATCCTTAAGGAATCCGCCTCAACAAAAATTAATCCTAGGACACCTAATTGCCTGCCGATATAATTCTATTTGCTTAATTCAGTTCGTTAGTGCTACTTAAGGTGCCAGTCTAATTTTAGTTTAGTTATTTAACAAGAGAATCGGCATTCTCTTGTTAAATAACTAAACTAAAATTAGCGAATCGCAATCTTTTACTAAACGGTAGTGCGAGAAAAGGACGGCTATAGATATGAACTAATTTAGAGATGTCAAACTAGCTTACGCCTTGCGCTTTACCGTGTTTTTAGTCGACATGTTTTTACGTGTACCCTTAATTTGTATGGAAACATTAGTTCAACTAAATTTGACAGCTATAATTTACGTCCATCTCTTTCTTGCTTTATTAGAGAGAAAAAGATAGCAATATCCTAAATTAAGTTTAGTTTGTGCAAACCAGAATCGGCACCAGTATCTATGAATGTATCAAATCTTACCAGAATTAATATTATTATGCTTGCATAACTACTTCACCCACAAGCTTTGAAGCTAAACGAGTTCCATAACCGTTTAAAAATTCACAGAGAAAAGTGTACCACTGGTATGTTTTCTAAGAAATATTCGCTCCATTTCCTTTAAGGATATTAAAGAAAATTATTTTCTATTTCAGCTCACCTTATACCGTTGGAAGTACTAACAATCTACATAAATTAGAAAACTCTTCACCTTCTGAACTGAAATTCAGATAGCGTCAGGAGAAGTTAATTTAATAAATTTTCTAAGAAATACTGCGTTGATTTTGGGTTATTTAGTGGTTAGCGGAATGAGCAAACATAATTTAATGTTTATATAAATTATTTAGTTAAAACTTGTCACGTATAATGTTTTGCTTGCAAATTTCGAGAGTTGGATGGAGATGCTGGATGGATGAGGTATCAATAAATTGGTCTTGATCATCGAAGTGACATAGAGGATATGAATTTTGAAGAAAAAACAAAATGGCGGCCGCCATAAGGTTGTTGTTTTTTTGGGGCGCAATCATGTGGTGTATCAAACAAAGGGCTTGAGCAAGCGATTCCAAGAATAAAACTCACTAAAATGTAGAAAATAATAATAATTAAAAAAAAACCCGACAAGAGACAAGGTGGCATGCGATCTATGATTGAACTAAACTAAATTCCCTCAACTACCTCAGACTGCTTGAAAAGTGACTTATTTAGAAATTTTTAGTTGTTTTTCGCAATCGGATTTTTTTTGTACGAGAGAGCACACAACTACTAGCCTTTTATACGCTTTGGAAACACATTATTAGACACAAGTTACAGGTGTGCAAAAGAGGATGTGGCCACTCTCCATCAGGTGTGCCGTCAGACTGTTTGCCAACGAATCACTTTGGATCCGAGTGTAGTGTTCTCAGGCTGAAGCAGTTTTCTTTACGGGAAAAATATGGCGCAGCGTTGTGGCGTTTTAAGTGCTAAGACGTTAAGCACTTTATCAAAGTTGTTTCGCAACCAAAATTACAACTTATTTGCTAGGTATTGCGGAAGTTAACACTATGTTGCTAAAGGCACATGTATGCGTATTATCCATACTATTAATTAATAATATTTCCATACTAATCTCACTTTTACTAATATTATAAATGCGAAAGTTTGTCTGTCTGTTAAGTTTTCATGTTTAAACCGCTGCATGAGCAGATTTTCATGAAACTTTGTACAAGGACTATTATGACCTAGGATACTTTTCATCCTGCAGTAAGTTCCCTTGGTATAACGAAACGCTGAAATGTAATGCTCTCTCTATCTCTAATATAAGGTAGAACATAGCAACGCCTAAAGTACATACATAAGTAATTCTCGCAATTCTACCCAATATTGAAGCCAATTTTCGGGGGTTATGGTATATTTTCGCTTGTTATAAAGATAATATATGAGTATGTGGGATTCAATATCAGTCAATATCTAGAGATTGACAGTTCTTATTACGTCAGATGTCATAAAACGATCTCAATGCTTGTTAATATTTATATGGTTATGTTTATTTTAATGGTAATGGCCTTATTTCCCAAAATATAAATAGGTTAATAGAAAAGGTAGGTACTCTTACTTGAATATGGCGGCACGGTTGGTATAGTGGATGAGCGATTGGCTGCTGCGCTGTGTGTCACTTTTTAACCGACGAAAAAAAGGAGGAGGTTCTCAATTCGACCTTATATATGTTTTTTTATTTTTTTATTTTGTGTATGTTCAGCCCTCACTCCGTCATTTATGAACCGATTTTGATTATTCTTTTTTTGTTAGATAGGGTACACCTCAAGGGTGGTCCCATGTCAAGGAAGTCAGGATCTGACAGTAGAATCCTGATAAAATTGAGAGAAAACCTCGAAAATTGTGGGCACATTTAGCGTTTCTGTATGTATGTTCAGCCCTCACTCCGTCATTTATGAACCGATTTTGATTATTCTTTTTTTGTTAGATAGGGTACACCTCAAGGGTGGTCCGATGTCAAGGAAATCAGGATCTGATAATGGAATCCTGATAAAATTGAGACAAAACCTCGAAAATTGTGGGCACGTTTAGCGTTTCTTTATGTATGTTCGGCCCTCACTCCGTTATTTATGAACCGATTTTGATGATTATTTTTTCCTTAGATAAGGTATACCTCAAGGATAGTCCCATGTCAAGGACATCGGGATCTGATCATGGGATCCTGAAAAAATTGAGAGAGAACCTCGAAAATTGGGCACGAATATTGTTTCTGTTTACTTTTCATAACTTAATCAGGTATTTGCAGGAACCATCACATCATGAAACTGAGCTGATGATGGAAAATTGGAAACCATACCTTTCCTAAACAATAGAAGTCAGACATAAAAACTGGTTTTAGTGACAAATACCAATAATATGCTTTGACGAAAAGACGTCTTTAGAATATTGGAGGTAACCTCAACTGGTCAATATCCTGGGAACTTCATGGAAGGATTGTTATATCATCAGCTCAGTGGCAAGAGGAATGACGAAGAATTAGAAATTACCCTCAGAGTGTTAAAAGATGATGCGAGCCACAAAAAATCATAAAATAAAAAACTTTTTAACAAAAAAATTAACCGACGAAAAAGAACTAAAAAGCAAAAATAAATAAACCTTTTAAGTCTTGAGTAATGAGCTTATTTACCTACATAAAATATCAAATTTTATATAAACTAATTTTGAGTCGGCGCCAATTAATAAAATGATTAATTACCTACTTACAGCCTTCTTCATTTGTAAGTACTTAAATTTGGATATTTAATAATCAGATTGTTGTTTGGCGCCGACTCAAAATTAGTTTATATAAAATTTGATATTTTATGTAGGTAAATAAGCTCATTACTCAAGACTTAAAAGGTTTATTTATTTTTTGCTTTTTAGTTCTTTTTCGTCGGTAAATTTTTTTGTTAAAAAGTTTTTTTTCTTGGTTCGATCTCCGCACGGAACAAATATTTGTATGGCCTATAGATAATTGTTCCGGGTCTGGGTGTCTTGTGTATGTGAGTTTACATGTTTGTGAACGCACCCATGATACAGGAATAATTCCTAGCACGAGGCAACTTTTACCAAAAAAAAAAGAATTGTCTGGGCTACGGCTTTGTAAACATGCATACATGATAATGATTCTTCTTCATGAAGAATCATCATCATCATCATCATCATCATTTCAGCCAAAAGATGTCCACTGCTGGGCATAGGCCTCCCCCAAGTGTTGCCACAACGGCTGTGCGAATCCATCGGATTCCGCGTTGGAAGTTCCACCTTGTGGGCCTTCTAACGCTGCTACTTAAGTTTGGCGACTCTTTGGGCTATGTCGGTAACCTTGGTTCTCCTGCAGATATCTTTATTCTTGATTCGATCACGCAAGGAAACTCCGAACATAGCCCTCTCCATTGCTCTTTGGGTGACTTTAAGCCTTCTGATGAGGCCCATTGTGAGTGACCACGTTTCAGTGCCATATGTCACTACTGGCAACACGCACTGATCTTAGAATTTCGTTTTGATACACTGTGGTGTGTGAGATGAGAAGAAGAATCATTCAGAATCAATTCAACATGAAGGATCATTTATGTTTAAATGGAATTATCAATTTGAACTTATATCAAAAACAATTCAGTAGTAAAAGATACCTTTGTTACAATTTTGGTGTACAAAAGAGCGTATTTTATTCTATCTATTTATAATGTCCTTACGTTCCCGAAGTTTTTTTGGAACCGTGTATATACCAAACCCCATAACATTCAAAAATCTGTAAAAATCGAGCACAATATTTTACCACCCCCAAACAAAATAAAGAATATCCGCAATGGATCTCGAATGCCGTCTCCAGCCCTCAAACTGCATTAAGCTGAAGCAATCATTTCAACACCGAATCCATCAGAGTAAGCCAGTGATTCTGAATTAGAACTCTTTGGTATTAACGGATTCTGAAGGGGGTGCAGAGGGGTAGGGGGAGGGGGTTTGATGGTTCAAGAAATGAGGGGGGGATTGAGTACTTGAAGAACTGGTATAGGTATTGATGTAAGTTTGCGGTGATTTATTTTGATGGGAGTTAGGGTGGAAAGATGGGGTAGATTTATGTGAATGGAAGATTTGTGTGGTCTTTAGATACTTAGATAGATAAGTTATTTATTTACTTAAGTTATATATGTGTTGAAACGCAGGCTCCAAACCAGGTTGGGCAGCAGATACTAACTCAGACACAATTGTAACTATTTCAGTACTTAGAACAATTTATTATTAATTGGTCTAAGTATACATAATATGCTATTTCCCCTAAGTAGTGCCTTTCAGTTTTTATTGTAATAATCGCAAAAAAGCAAGGCAAGGCAGTAAGTCCGCCTTTGTACCTTTGCGCATGAAGTCTTAATAAATAAATAAGAAACTGGCAGTCAATGGAAGAGAGAGTTCTTTACCCAGTAGTAGGATTATGCAGGCTAACCTTAATCAGTATATTATTTATTTAATTTTGGAAGTCAGTGTCAAATAACGAAGAAACAAAATAAAAACACTAACTTCCGAAAATAAAGTTATTTTGCAATTTTTTATGTACTTTCTTTTTTGGAAGTCGGTTGTATTTTTTGTAAAAAAAGTTTTTTTTTGTCACTTTTTATTTGGTGTACACCAGAACTAAAACAAAATATTAAAGTTATGCCCGAATGGATTACCCTAAGGTTAAAATCTAGTATCGTTTGGTAGGAGGAGGGGAGAGGGAGGTGCTCCATCTCTCCTGGCACCACTCCCATGAAAAGGTAACGCACCATTCTAGATCTATTGTAACCTAACCTCAAAACACTTTAAAGTCGCTTTTAAAAGGCGTAGTCAGTGGTTTGAAAAAAACAACCATGAAGGGTGGAGCCTGAGTTTGCTTAGTTAGCTTATCCGATTCGGGGTGCCCCAAGTCCTGAGCTCGCTTCGCTCGCTTTTGCATTCTAAACATTGCCTTTTGCACGCGCATAGGATCAATGGGGTTCACAGAGAACACATTAAGAAACGGAAAGAACTAAAACATTTGACAGACAAACACTGAAGAAAATGGCATAGTTTTTATTTTTTATACTTTCCGTTTTATCGATTTTGCACGACATTTTACACCAGGGACAATGTCCACCACGTTTCGTTTTTGCATGAAAATATGCATTACCTTTTAATAAGACTGATAGCGTTATAATCGGGGACCCTACCCCTACCAGCTTTAGGCCCTTTTATCCCCCAACTCCTGTCAAACTATACTAAATTCAACCCAACCCCAATAACACGAAATTTGAACATAATTGGAGAAAACCAAAACGTCATCTCTGTAGGTATACATATTTTATGTTTTCGGTGAGTTTCTCAAAAAGCGCTGAATCAATTTCGATAAAACTTATATAGGATCACCTCTGAAGTATGACCTACCAAACAAAACACAAAAAATAATAATTATCAAAATCTATTCACGAGTGGCGCAGACATCGCGTAAAAAACATCCAAAAATGAAAATAAAACAAGCAACAACACAGCCGAATTGAGAACCTTCTCCTTTTTGAAGTCGGTTAAAAAGAAAGCATGTTTTGACAAATCAGTGAAAACAAAATACATAATAAGTACGCTATTTTTCTCATCAAACTTGTTATGACGCAACCCTACCGCAACTTTGTATTCATAATTCTCAAAAAACATGAATTACGACTCTACTGTAAAAGTATTTATGAGAGATTTATAGCTGTCTATGACGTATTCCTCTTGGTGAAACAAACAAGTACCTACGTACAGTCAAGTTGTTCATACCTTAGTCAGTTTTTAAATTCTTGCCTTTATTAAGCCAGGACCAATACGTAGGAAGGGAGAGGCGTGGGGGGGGGTAGGTACGTTACCTTTTCAAGCTAACCAATCACGCCAGAACGACTGAACGAATCTGGATGAAATTTGGCACACAAATAGATTATTGTCTGAAATAGCAGATAGACTATAATTTATAGTGGAAGAAGTACTAATAGGGAATATGCATGTCATTTTTTTATTTACTAAATATAATACCTACTTATTAACTATTGTAAACAACTATGCAAGATTTTTTTTAAATATCTACGTCAGAACCGAAGTTATGAAGCTTTAAAGATGATAAAGCTGCCGTAAAAAACGGCGTATTCGAGAGCGGGATATAATATTTGTACTTAGGTGGTAGGTTATAATTACACATGATCATTGTGGCCCCTATAGGGCACAGCAAAACAGTAGAAGACAGGAAACCTTTGATATAACTAAGCTTATCAGTCTTCTGAATTAAATCTAAATATCATTATTTTAGGGTTTTTAATATATCTATAGTTTACTACTACTTAATGGATATGTTAGCACTTATATTTTGTCGATCGAATATTCATTCATAATATAATAATAGCACTTTCTTATTAAGAACTGATCGATCTTTAGTGTTAGTATTCCATCTTTGTATATTTATCGATAAACCGGTTAGATATGAAAAATAAAACATGCGTATTACGGAATACGCATGTTTTTTTTTGTTTTTCATGGAATAGAGTTTTCCCGTAGCTAAAGCCACTGGATGAAGTTAGTAAAGAAGTACCATAAACTAGAACCTTTTCTAACAGACTGGCCATTTTGGCCATTTTGTGAAAATAATCAGTTCCATTCGGTCTGTCAACCCATTTTATTGAATTAAATTATCAGTGTCACATTTTACACAATCAAATTTAAATAAATTTTCGTCATTGTCAGTGGCGATTGATCGTTTACGAGTACAATTGAAGAAATTGTCAATCGCAGTTACGTGATTGAAAGCAATTGATGAAATACTTGATTGATGCTCATTGACAGGGCCATTGAAGCTGCTAATTGATCGTTTAACTGAGTCATTGACAATCGTTTCCGTCATTTGCGCGTCTGACAGCAGTGAAAACTAACATGGCGGATACCCCACGTTATATCGAGTACCGGGAATTTATAACGCGATTGTCCAGAGTTAGCGCAAACAAGTGACAATTGCAATTGAAGTGCATCAATAGCACCTTCAATTGCAATTGTCAATAAAGTAGCACATTGACAATCGCAATTGAACGTGTCGGGGCCGCTATAAAGTGATGATAGCATAGCAATCGATTTTCATTCCACGACATTGACAAACTGACAATACTTTTTTTATTGGGTGGCAAATCATAAAATAACTTATCCCGCTCTGGGTGGAGGGAGATGTCAGACTCTTACTGAATAAAACCTACACGTGTTCCTTCAGTTGCCTGTGCCAGGGCTGTGGTCAGTCTGTATTCTGTCTCCCGCTTGATTAGTAGGGAAGTGGAAATTATGTTTTTCTTACACCTTCGTTGTCTTTACTGATTAATTTCGTTGCGAGACCCAAGACAGTTTAATCGTTTCTCTGGGACTCGTCGAGCTTCATTGCCTCGGCTTTTTTTCTGGTGGTTGCCACTGTTGATTCTGGCTCACAGAAGTTACAGTGGTTTGGGAATAATGTGGTGGGGTTGTCCCAAAAAAAATAAATAAAAAAAAACTTTTTTACAAAAAAATAGAATCATCACATCATGAAACTGAGCTAATGATGGAAAACATACTTTTCCTAAACAATAGAAGTTAGATATAAAAAACTGATTTTAGTGACAGATACCACTTAATATGCTTTGAGAAAAGACGTCTTTAGAATATTGGAGGTAACCTCAACTGGTCAATATCCTGAGAACCTCAGTGCCAAGAGGAATGAGGAAGGATTAGAAATTAGCCTCAGAGTTTTAAAGATGATGCGAGTCACAAAAAATCATGATATAAAACTTTTTTACAAAAAAATAGAACCGACTTCCAAAAAAAGTGCAAAATAACTTTAATTTCGGAAGTCGGTGTTTCTGGTTTTGTGTCTTCGTTTATTGACACCGACTTCCGAAATTAAAGTTATTTTGCACTTGTTTTGGAAGTCGGTTCTATTTTTTTGTAAAAAAGTTTTTAATTTTTCACTTTTTAATTGTGGTTCCCCATTAAATTGTATTAACAATTCATAGACATACGATCGCAGCAATCGTGGATTATTTGCTGACAAATTTTTAAGAGTTCCGTTGTCTGTCTCCGAAACCCATCCTGAGATCTATATGAAATTTAAATGGAACCATTTCAGAACAAACCTCTTTCGAACAAAAAAGAATTTTGCAAATCCGTCAATATATGACGAAGTTATGCCCGAACATACTCGTACATTAAAAAAAAAAATATAAATATACAAAGATCCGAATTGATAACCTCCTCCTTTTGAAAGTCGGTTAAAAAATACAGCGACCCAGAAACTGACAATGCTGTGTAGATAAAGCAGTGAAACACATTCTCAAACAAAAACAGTCCCTGAGGCGCTATTAACTGCCAACGACCTTGAGTGGTTAGCTTGCGTGTTCTGTGCTGAGCTTACGTAACGCGTCGTACGTCTACCCAGTAATAGGACTCGCCCATCAAAGAGCGCTGTCCGTAATTAGACGAATTGATGATAATGAAAAGATGGAAGGGAACCGCTTATCTTGGTATGGTCATGTAAAGAGGAGGGATGAAACACATGTAACTAAAAGAGTTATGAATATAAACGTTGATGGATGGAGAGGGAGAGGGAGGCCAAAGAAAGGATGGATGGATTGTGTGAGAAGTGATATGAAAAAAAGGGAGTTAGTGATAGCGTGACGGCTGACAGGACAGAATGGAAGAAAAAAACGTGTTGCGCCGACCCCGATATATTTCGACCTGACCGAGCCGATATATTTTTTTCAAAGAAACAAAACTAGTCGTTTAGACGTGATCATCAATTAAAAACCATTAAAAGTCGTATAGCTGCGCCTTAAACGAAGCTGAGACCGTGATCAGCTCCCCTTCCAGTATCAGTGGTAACCGAAAACGAGACTTGATAATAGATAACCAGCCTAGTGCTTGTCGGGACGCGGGCATTTAGGGTTCCGGAGGAAAATCAATATTTTGGTATTTGTTAGTAAAATATACGTAATAATAAACATTATCATTAAATTTCAAGTTCGGGCCTGCGGACGGCAAGTAGTGGGTAACTCGCCGTCCGATCAGCACCAGGCCCGAAGGTCGACGCCGCGTAGTGTTCCACGCGCGCCTCAAAGAGGTGTCAGCAAACATGACGGTGCCCGTCATGGCCGATGCCTGTCCGAGGGTTGAGGATAAATTCGAAAGAGTCGCCCGTACCTCCCTGGGCAGCAGGGAGAAACAGGGGTGGGTTTTAGTCAGTAAGAGTCTGACACCTCCTTCCGCTCCACCCTAGAGCAGGAGAAGTCAATGGATGACTTCCCACCACTCCCAAAAAAAAACAGTCAATAGAAAGTTAAAAAAATCTTCACAAAATTTTGTGACAGACGACGGACAGATGGACATGTGAGTGACAGCGGATTCCGTTTGGACGGAACCCTAAAAATTATTAAATTAAATATTTTGACTTGAAAAAGTTATCAGACCATTGAAAATTTAGCCCTTACTCATAATATACTTTAAAAGATATTACGTATCAAATCATATACAGGGCGTAACGGAAAGGCGTAATATTTGAATCACCGGTTCTGCCCATGGATATGAATAACTTTCTCTAAGAAAAAATAGAAAATTCCCAAAAAAAAAAATTAGACTTTCCATACAAAGTTATCATCAGCTGATCAATATTTGTATGGGAGGTAAAATTTTTTTTTTAGAATTTCCTCAGGTATTCTTGAAGAAACTAGTTCATATCGATGGGCAGATGCAGTTCTCAAAATATGACCACACTTTTCCGTTACACCCTGCATACGTACGTATCAAATTACGAAGAATATCGTTTAGACGTGATATTCAATTAAAATCATCAGAAGTTAAGTTTAACTGCGCCTTATGATGACAAACCTATTATTACCGTACTTTACCCAGACAAGTTCAAGGTATCTACCTACCCAGGTTTGTAACGCAAACATGTCTGAATTAAATAATCATCACTCCCGCATTTGTCTGACGGAAGCTTTGTCTGGCCGGGTCAAGACTGAGATGTACGAAGGGTAGGAAATCTGTTTTTTTTTTTTGAGGGAAATTTGGGGCTGCTTCAGAAAGAGTTTTAAATATTTTAAAAGCTTATCTACTAGCGCAAATGAATATAAACTTAAACTTGTTATGAAAACAAAATTTAAATAAGTTAAAAAAACATTTTTTAACAAGCTTTTATACCGGCTATCTCAAATTAAATGTGCTTGGTGGGGTTATGTTTTTTTATTACAGAGATGCTGTGGCCACCTTCCAGCTTCATCAGACCTTTTTTTTTTCTAGGTGTAAAATGCTGCCCAAGACGAATCAATCGAGCCCAAACTCGGTGGGGTTATGTTGTTTTATCACAGAGATGCAGTGGCTACCTTCCTGCTTCATCATCAGACACTGGATATTGTCTAGGCGTAAAATGCTTCTCAAGACAAATCAATCGAGCCCAGACTCGATGGGTTTATCTTGTTTAGTTCAGAAGTTCCTATGGCCATCTTCCGTCTCCATCATCAGACCAGCTTCATGGTACCATATCATTGTATTGTCACCGAAGATACATATATACACCAAATTTGAGTCCAATCGGACAACGGGAAGTGGGTCTAACTTGAGTTGCAAGATTCCACTATAACAAACAGTTAGTTACATTTATATACATACATTGCAAGTTAAATAAAATCTTGTAAAAAAGCACGTTAATTAATAGAATTTTTTTAACGCAATAATGATCGCCAGGAAGATTTAACATTTTTTTAACCGACTTCGAAAAAGGAGGAGGTTATCAATTCGGTTTTTTTTTTTTTTTATATATATGTTCGGGCATAACTCCGTCATATATTGACGGATTTGCAAAATTCTTTTTTGATTCGAAAGGGGTTTATTCCGAAATGGTCCCATTTAAATTTCAAAAAGATCTGATGATGGGTTTCGGAGACAGACAACGGAACTCTTCAAAAATTGACAGCAAATCAACCGCGATTGCTGCTATCGTATGTCTATGAATTGTTAACACAGTTTAATGGGGAACCTCAACTAAAAAGTGAAAAATAAAAAACTTTTTTACAAAAAAATAGAACCGACTTCCAAAAAAAGTGCAAAATAACTTTAATTTCGGAAGTCGGTGTCAAAAAACGAAGACACAAAACAGGAACACCGACTTCCGAAATTAAAGTTATTTTGCACTTTTTTTGGAAGTCGGTTTTATTTTTTATATTGAAATTTTATATAAAAGCTAGTAGTATAAATAATAACATACACATACCATGATCAACCATAGTAATATAATGTTCCCACCGCTGGAACTCAGCTCTCTAGGAGATAAGAGGGAATGGGCCGTAATACATCACGCGTTTTTTATTCTAGGACATGCCGGTTTCCTCACGATGTTTTCCTTCAGCGTTTCGAGAGCAGTGGTGATGAAATAAATTATGTAAAATAAAGCATCTGCCTGAGTTTGATCCCACGACCTACAACTAGTAAGATGGGGCCGTTAAAACTGGGTCATCACTGCTCTAAATCTTAACGTTACTATACAAATATTATCTGTTGTAGGTAACCTTTTTTAGCTCGACACTATGCATTCGTCTCCTATTGACTACAATGTATATCATATATCACTACGCTGGTGGGATGTTAGGCGAGGTCGAAGGTGGTACAGAAATAAACTTGGAGTAACCTAAATGTGAGAGCTTCGACCCCGAGGTCCATCGGCGGCCCATCCTCTGGAGCCCTCCACCTTTCCCTGCGCGACAAGGTGCTCGATGAAGCAGCTCTCGGCGTGAGAGGAGACGTCCCGCAAGAATTTGAGTATGCTATTTTGTACTACCGACGAAAGACGTCGCTTAATGTTGAGTTCCTGGAGTAACGAGATGTACGGAATTCGATCCACGAGACTCCCAACATTCTCCTCCAGCACCGCATCTCAGAGCATCAACTTAATTTTTTCAACTGGTCGCAAAGTTCACGTCTCCGAAGCGTAAATAAATATGGGAAAACAAGTGCTTGAACGAGACGAATCTTTGTAGCCTTCGTTATTCCATATTTTCTTCAGCCTGTTCATCTCAGTTCTCGCTATGGCCATATTATACGTTGGTTTACTTCTTCAACGTAACCTCCATGGCTATCAGTGATAAAATTTCCTTAATCAGATCAGTGCTTTCATAGATGACCATTAACAAACATACAGGGTGTAACGGTAATAGGAACCCTGCCCTGCCCATGGAAGTTACAGTAAATCGATTGAAGCAGTGGTGGTCCAGCGGTATTGGCCGCGACTTACAAGTTGTAGGTCGTGAGTTTAAACCCAGGCAGGCGCTTTACTTTGTGTAAATTATTTCATCACCGCTGCTCTCAAAACGGTGAAGGAAAACATCGAGAGGAAACCGGCATGTCCTAGAACCAAAAATTCGAATACATGTGACATCCAATTGGGCCCGCGTGGTGGATTACGGCCCATACCCTCTCACAGAGAGGAGGCCTGCGCCACTGTAGTGGGGACATTAAAAAGGATTGATTGATGATGATGATGATTGAATCATATGACTGGCCTGTTGGTCTAGTGGTTAGTGACCCTGACTGCTATGCCGGAGGTCGTGGGTTCGATTCCCACCCAGGACAAATGTTTGTGTAATGAGCACGATCATTTGTTCTGTGTCTGGGTGTAATTTATCTATAATATGTATGTATTTAGAAATATATAAGTATGTTTATCAGTTGTCTAGTACCCATAACACAAGCTCTGCTTAGCTTGGGACTAGATGGCGTTGTGTGATAGTTGTGGAATATTATTATTTCGTTTATTCATTTGTAAATACATATAAATTATATTTTTAAATATTTCAATGAAAAAATAAAAAAAAAACATTTAAAAATATAAAAAATAGTATCCCACCGGTATCGGGAACAGGGTCCAAGCTACCGGCGGTCAGGGCTCCAGAGAGAGGAACCGCCTGACAATGCGAGCCGTGTCCAGAAGTACTGCTTTCTGAATCAAGCCCTTGATCCAGCCGCCTAACGAGAGCCTCCTGAGGTGTTGGTCGAGGCTCGTGGCTATTAAGCCATTGGCTGACACGACTATCGGTACAATGATCGCTGAGTCCACATCCCACATGTCGACAACCTCGCGAGCCAAGTCAATATACTTGATTTGTTTATCTTTCTCGGCTTTCACGAGGTTCTCGTCATGTGGGACGGTAATGTCAACAATCATTGCACGCCTCTCGATTCGGTCCACCACCACTATATCAGGCTTATTGGCTATAATAGTCCTGTCAGTGATGATGGACCGATCCCAGTACAATGAGATATGACCATTATCGAGAACTGGGTCGGGCGCATATCTGTAGTACGGCACTTCCGATTCCACAAGAGAGTATTTCAGAGCAAGTTGCTGATGGATAATCCTGGCTACAAGGTTGTGCCTATGCAAGTACTCACCGTTAGCTAGACGAGAACAACCAGAGATTATGTGGCGGATTGATTCTCCTGGACGATGACATGCCCGACATATGTCAACCGTGCCGTCCTTCACAATAAATCTCCGGTAATTTTTCGTCATGATAACTTATATATATATAATATTATTATTATTATTATTGTGGGAAAACGTGTAGTTTTTCTTAGCTCTAGGCTAGTTTTAAGCTACATTAACGGGCCAAGCCAAGTCAATGTAGCGTGAGTTGAGTACAATCTAAGGTGTAGGATTGATGTTATGAGGAAAAATTTCATTTTCTTCTATCTGCATGAACTTCCTAACTATTCTGCAGGTGTTTAGAATTGCTGCTTTCTGAAGTGTAACGTAAATTGAGTCTTTGAGGTCTATTTGTTTGAGGCTACTGTGGAGATGATTGGGTATAACACCTGTAGTGGAGATAACAATAGGTACTACGAACACTTTTTCTTGTCTCCAAATTCTAGTTACCTCTTCTTTAAGTTCAGCGTATTTACTGATTTTCTCACTTATTGTTTTTTGTAAGTTATGTGTGTTAGGAACTGCTATATCTATCAGGTAAGTGACTTTATTGACTTTATCTTGAAGAGTGATATCGGGTCTATTGTAGTGAACGGTCCTGTCGGTTAGTATGGCGCGGTCGTAAAAAAGTTTGTGGGTGTTATTTTCTAGAACCGTTTGTGGTACATACTTATAATAGGGGTGTTTGTATCTTGTATGAGTTTATATTTAAGGGCTAAGGTCTGATGAATAACATTTGCTACTTGATTATGTCTGTGAGTGTAATCTGTTTGTGTGAGTGTTGTGCATGCCCCTGTGATGTGTTGAATGGTCTCTGGCTGACTGTGACATTTGCGGCATTTGTCATTTGTCATAGTGGGGTCTTTTATAATGAATTTCCTGTAGTTTTTGGTGTTTATGATCTGATCCTGTATTGCAATCATAAATCCCTCGGTTTCTGGGAATAGACTTCCTATCTTAAGCCATTTATTAGAAGCTATCGTATCTATGTGAGACTGTTCTAGATCATGAGGGTGCCGTCCATGCAGCACTTTCTTTTTCCAATTTTCTAGCATTTGTTTTTGAGAGTCATTATAAATATCGTAGGTTGGGGTGTAGTTAGTATCGTTCAATACTACGGCTTTATGGATGTTACTTGTTTTTAATTTAGAGTGAAAGAACGTTCTTAGTTTGATTAATTGTTTCTGCCAAAGATAATGGACGTCTATTAGTCCTCTCCCTCCGTTTTGTCTTTTAATAGTGAGTCTTTCTATTGCAGACTTAGGGTGTAAGTTATTGTGTTTAGTGAGTGTGGTGCGTGTTGTCCTCTCTATCTGCTGGATGTCAGTTTTAGACCATTTAATCACTCCAAAAGAGTATGTCAATATTGGAATCGCGTAGGTGTTCAGTGCCTTTATTAAATGTTTTCCGGAGAGTTGAGTTTTACATACTGCAATCACTCTCCTCTTATATTCTGTATTTAATGTGTTTTTAATTGCTGAATGATCTATTCCTTTAAGTTGCCTGTACCCTAAATATTTATATAAGTCTGTTGGTTCCATAGCTGTGATTGTATCTGTATTGTTAATAGGATAGTCGCCCGGTTTTATTTTGCCTTTTATTATATGAAGTGTTTTGCATTTATCTAAACCAAATTGCATGTTGATATCTTTACTAAATTCTGTCGTGGTGTTTATTAACTTTTTCATATCTTTTTCAGACTTTGCGTACAGTTTAATGTCGTCCATATAAATAAGATGAGAGATGATAGTTTCTTCTTAGGTATGTTTAAGCGAATAACCAGCTTGACAGCAGTGTAGTACGTGGGATAGAGGGTTTAGGGCGAGACAAAACCATAAAGGACTCAGAGAATCTCCCTGATAAATACCCTTCTTTATGGATATCTGCCGAGTTGTGATAACGTTGTGTCGGCAGTTTAATTGAAGAGTAGTTTTCCAACGGGACATAATATGCTGTAAAAAGTCTATAATTTTTGAATTTATTTTATAAATTTGTAATATTTTAATCAACCAGGAGTGTGGTATACTATCGAATGCTTTTTTATAATCTATGTATGTGCAATGTAAGTTTCTATTTTTTGTGTATTATTGAATCTATGACTAGTTGCTCCTTACATCCCATGTGGCCCCTTCTACATCATTTTTGTTCCTCAGCTATAATATCGTGATGTTCTATGTGTTTATTAATTTTAGTTGTAATTGCTGATGTTAGGATCTTGTATATCGTGGGTAGGCATGTAATTGGTCTGTATTGAGAAGGTTGTGGTGAGTATTGGGTTTTCGGTAACATGTAGGTTATTCCTGTAGAAATAAATTCAGGAATGTTTTGTTTCCCTAAGATAATTTCTGTTAGATTTTTAGCTAAAATTTTGTGTAACGACTCTAACTTTTTATACCAAAAATTATGTACTTTATCAATCCCCGGGGATTTCCAATTGTGTAGTCTTGCTGTAATACTACTTATGTCGGACTCAGTTAACTCAACGAATTGCATTTCTTCTAGTGAACCCCATTAAATTTCTTCGTCTTTTATCCAATGTTTCATTATGATGGACCTGTTCTTCCCATATGCCAGACCAAAATATTTCTAGCTGTTCGGCTGTTGGTAATTCTGTATTGTTTCCGGCTATCGGTATGTCAGTGTTAATTTGTGGTTTTTGTAAGTTTCTGTAAAAGTTTTTTTCGTTCGTGGCAAACAAGGAGTTATCACTTTTTCGTTCTTGTGCCTTTTTATATCTCCTCAACCTGTGTACTTTTAGGGCTAATTTTTGTTTAAGTGTATCCAAAAATTCTTCCGGTTTTCTGTTGTCGCTTTCGTGTCTAGTGTGTGTAACAGTGTTTCTAAATATTGCTTCTACTCTTTTAACTACTTTTTTCTACTTTTTTTTTGGGGGCCGAGTCACCCGCGTCCGTAGGAGTATACCCATTGAGTCCCTACACGTGGTCCCCGGGTGGTGCTAATCAGGTGACACAAACTGGTGGTAGGTTTCGACCGATGGCTTGCGACCACCCACTGAGCAAAGACGTACCGCCAAGCGGCCTGGCCGTGTTCCGGTACGATGCTCAGTGTAGCCAATCCAGAGGAGTTGGGTCGAAATAGTTGTTCCATTGCAGGCAGACCAACCGGGCTCGCGCTGATATGGATGTATCGGGAGACTAGTCGCGGAGGGTAGCGGGATCCGAGGCACGGTGCGCCGCTGGCCGACCGCAGTTAGTAGGGGGCCCAAGTAGTGTACTAGCCACACACGAAAGGCTGCCCCGCCAACTGACGAAAAATCCCGGAATGCACCATCGTGCTGGTTGGCGACCAGACGAGAGGGCCCGATGGACATTCCCGGGGGGGCTCGGGCGTCCCCGCAGTCTCCAGACTAGTCCCCCAATGATACCGTCCTGTCAGTGCGTACCTGAAGGTAGCCAGCATGGAACCTCATTTCACTTCCTTCTCCTCTTCTTCCTTCACTCTTCAATAATGAAAGGCAATAAAAAGAAAAAAGCTGTACAGCGGCAGCACTCCCTCTCACACAAAGTGCACCTATCCAACATTCGAGGTCTGCACTCAAATCTCGCCGCAGTCCACCACCACCTAGAGACTGAGAAGCCAGCTCTCTTATTCCTTTCGGAGACGCAGATCGGATGTCCGTCTGACGTGGCGTACCTATCTTACCCAGGGTTTACCCTGGAGCACAATTTTAAGCCACGCGCTGGTATATGCATGTACGCCCGGGACGATATCTGCTATCGGCGTTTCCGTAACCTTGAGGACTCCAGGTTCTCAACTCTTTGGGTCCTAGTGGACACAGGCCTAGATAAAATTGTCTACGCCTGTGTCTACCGTTCGCACAGCGGTGATCTGGAGACAACTGGGCTCACACAACACCTGAGTAAAGCGGCGGATGTGGCTCAGCAACGGTACCCTTCAGCCCAATTGGTGTTACTGGGGGACTTCAACGCCCACCATCAGGAGTGGCTCTTCCCATACCAGTACACAGACCATGCTGGACAAGAGACGTATAAGCTAGCGCTGGCGTTAAATCTTACCCAGCTGGTCCAGGGGGCAACGAGGGTGCCGGATGTTGATTCGCACACAGCCAATTGCTTGGACCTTCTGCTGACAACAGATCCAGACCGTTACTCAGTGTCGATTTCTTCACCATTAGGTACTTCCGACCACTGTCTGGTGAAATCTGTATCCGTCTACTCCCCGCCCGATCCTAGCCCTAGAGGCACCAGGCGGGTTTGGCGATACAGGTCAGCAGATTGGGATGGCATGCGATCTTTCTTCGCATGTTATCCTTGGCGGCCCACTTGCTTTTCTTCGACTGATGTTTCGTCGTGCGCGGACGCCGTGACGGATGTTTTGCGGCGGGGAATGGAGTACTACATTCCATTCTCTGACGTAACAATGTCTGGCAGGGCTCGACCATGGTTTGGTGCCGAGTGCAATCGCGCTGATGCGCTTAAACACGCGGCCTACCTGGCATGGGTCGACGCTCGGACGCGTAAAGCGAGTGACGTGAGTCAGAAGAAGAGAGCCTTCAACAGGGCTGCCAAGTTCTGCAAGAAGGTGTTGCGGAGGGCTCGGTTTGACCACATTGGCCGAATTGGGAACAAACTTGCTTCTTACCCAGCTGGTAGTAAGGCGTTTTGGTCCCTGGCTAAGTCGGTTGAATCGAACTTCTGCCGCCCCTCACTACCTCCACTGCTGAAACCCGACGGGTCGCTGGCCCACTCCGCTGAGGAGAAAGCAAGCTTGTTTGCCTCTCTGTTTGCGGAATCTTCGCGTCTAGATCCTGGTGGCGCGAGGCCCCCTGGTACTCTTGGTGGATGCGAGTCGATTATGTCAGACATTCGCATTCATCAGAAGGATGTCCGGAGGGTGCTGCGTAACCTGGACGTGAACAAGGCTAGTGGTCCCGACGGGATACCGGCAATTGTACTGAGGACGTGTGCGCCTGAGTTGTCTCCGATCTTGACACGCCTATATCGCCTTTCGTTTGAGACTGGAAAAGTGCCGATGGCTTGGAAGCAAGCTAACGTGCAACCCGTACCCAAGAAGGGTAGTCGAGCTGACCCAGCAAATTATAGGCCCATCTCAGTAACTTCCGTTCTCTGTAAGAGTATGGAACGTATACTGAATGGTAAGCTCCTAGCATACCTAGAAGCTAACGATATCCTAAGTGACCGACAATACGGCTTCCGCCGAAATCGGTCAACGGGAGATCTTCTAGCGTATGCCATTCACATCTGGAGTGAGGCCATCGACAAACAAGGGGAAGCCCTTGCGGTCTCCCTTGATATCTCGAAGGCCTTCGACCGGGTCTGGCACGACAGCTTAATTGGCAAGCTTCCTTCCTTCGGTGTGCCCGCTGGATTGTGTGATTGGATAGCAGATTTCCTGAGGGATCGGTCTATCCGAGTAGTCATAGATGGCTGCTCGTCCGGACTGCTGGCTATTAATGCCGGTGTTCCTCAGGGGTCGGTGCTCTCGGCAACATTGTTTTTGCTGCATATTAACGATCTGCTAAAACCCGGTACCTTTGGGTATGCAGACGACAGCACTGTTGCCGAGAGATACGTGCCAGACGCACGAGTTAGTGGGTCTCAGGTCCGGTCTCTCCGAGAGGCTATGGTTGGGCGCTTGAACTTGTCCTTGCAGGCTGTCTCAGATTGGGGCGATGCCAATCTGGTTAAGTTCAATGCTGCTAAGACCCAGGCGTGTCTTTTTTCTGCTAAAAGGAGCCAATTTCACCCGGCTCCATGTTTCCGAGGTGTAACCGTGCCGATAACCGACCGACTTGATCTTCTTGGTGTTACTTTAACATCTACCCTCAATTTTGGCCCCTTCATAGAGGCTAAGGCTCAAGTGGCTGCCAAAAAGTTGGGGGTCCTCGCAAGGGTGAGACGATACTTCACGCCGGAACAGCTGCTCCAACTCTATCAAGCGCAAGTCCGATCGTGTATGGAGTACTGCTCTCATCTTTGGGACGGATCTGCAAGATACCAGCTTGATGCCCTTGAGTCAATTGAAAAACGAGCCAAGAGGATCATCGGCAATGATAGACTCGTTGAGTCAAAACTCCAAAGTCTTGAACATAGACGCCGAGTTGCTAGCCTGTCGGTTTTCTATCGATTACATTTTGGGGAGTGTGCGACGGAATTGCATGAGTTGATTCCGCCAAGCCCGTTTCATCTAAGGACCACAAGACGTACGGCGAAGTGCCACCGGTTCATGGTGGACATCCCATCCATACGCACAAAGCGTTTTGAGAAAACATTCATTGCACGTACGGCTAGAGAGTGGAATTCTCTACCGGAGTCTGTGTTTCCTGTAAGATACAACCTGGGAGTCTTTAAGTCAAGAGTGAATAGGTTACTTCTAGGCAAGCGTGCTCCATCTTCGACCACATCATCGCTTACCATCAGGTGAGATAGTGGTCAAACGCGAGCCTATCAAATATAAAAAAAAAAAAAAAAACTACTTTGTTTGATCTATTGTTGTTAATTAATATATTGAGTTACTCTACTGCAGTCTGCTCTCAGTTTTTCAATATCTTTTTCGAGCCTCTGCTGCCATGCAGGTTTGTTAATATTTCTTTGTCTTGTATTACCTGTGTATTCTGTAATTTTAAAATTGAGTTCTTCGGAAATTACTAATGCTGTGCAATATATCAGGGTATGTACGTCTATTAATTGTGTTTCTTCGCTAATATATTGATTAAGTATTGTTTCATTAAATAAATTAACGAGCTGAAAGAGTTTAGGCGTGTACCTAAGTTTGGGCAGTTTTGGTCGAGCTGCTGGGTTCATCCCGGAATATTGAGTTAAGGCTGTTTTAAATTTATCGATTAATTCTTGGATACGTGCCGGCTGATTTTGATCGATATTGATATTTAACGTTTCGATATCATTTTCTAACGTTATACTTATACTCTCAGTTTGTGTGGATGTATCTGTGGTTTGAGAATATACTTGCGATTGATAGTGTGATTGGGTTTGCGTAATAGGTGCTGATTCACTGCAAAGTTGTTGCTGTTCTTGTTGAATATACTCAACTGTATTTTCTGTTAATGCCATAGTGATATTACTGTCAATATTTTCTGAATCTACTTGGAGTTGTGAACGTACTTCTTCTTTTAACTGATCTATTTCTACTTGGGAAAGGAGATTATTTGTTATTATAATTCTTCTTTGATCAGAAATTCTTTGTTCTGTAACTGTAACTTCTGGGTATTGGCGTGTAAAAAGTTCATGCAGTTGTTTTCGGTAAGTGGTCATGTCAGACTCTAGCTTAGTAATATATAGGTAAGTTCGCATGATAAATAGGTTAACTTCTTTGCTCCATTTCATGCGAACTCTTGCTTTGCCAGCCTTAGTGGACGCGGGTAAGAAGGTAGATACCGCCCGCGCAACATTCAAGGTCGGAGTGGATGGGATTATATTTAAACTAGTGATGGGAGGTGATGATGGTATGGGAGATGACGATGGTATGGATGTTGATGATGGCCTAGAAGGTGTGTATGATACAGTACTTGGGTTGTACGGTTCTACAGGGGTGTTTGTCCTGTCCGTCAGTCTGTCACCATCGTCAATTATTTCGGCTGTAGTATTTTTGTCGGTAGGAGCCCGCCTGCTCAACTCCTCACCGCTGACGGTTCGCATAACTTGTTCATTTCTATGGGCAGGAGCAATATTTAAAATATGACCACCCATTACCGTTACACCCTATAAAAACCAAACACACATTTTTCCCTTATTTTAATACTAGTTTAGATATTCCAGTATTCGTTTGATAGGTTTCCACTCTAAGGTCCTAACATTGGAAAAGAAAAAAATAAATCCTGGAATTGAATCCGGGGAATATGATGGGTTTTCAGGCAGGGATATTATGACATGAAAGCTTAGTAATGTTTAAAAAAAAATGTTATACTAATACCAGTCTGTTTGTGAAGTTTTATAGTTATAGCTTCTACCAGCGGCTTCGCCTTCATGGAATTAGTACTTCCCCCTTACTTTCAACCCTTTTTTCACCCTCTTAAGGGTTGAATTTCGAAAAACACTTTCTTAGTGAAGAGCTCGTGGCTAAAGTAAGAACAGCCGCACGGTCGATCAATCAGGTTAAGCTACGCTTGCCGGAGTTGGTCCATGGATGTGTGACCATCTTTACATACCGAGACTCCTCCGTGCCTCGGAAGGCATGTTAAGCCGTTGGTCCCGGCTGTCAATCATGGATCTTTGACAGTCGTTACGGGTCCTCAGAAGCCCGAAAGTCTGATGACAACCAGTCTTACCAAGGGGTATCGTATTACCCAGTTAGTGGGTTGTGGAGGTCAGATAGGCAGTCGCTCCATGTACAATATTAGGTATTCAGCTGCATCTGGTTAGACTGGAAGCCGTCCCCAAGATAGTTGGGAAAAGGCTAGGCAGAACGAACTTTCTTAGTTAGCTAGGACCAGCTGTTTAGGCTGTGCGTTGATAAAGTCAGTCACGAATTTGAATTTTATATAAACAGATATTGACTTTGATACTTTACACGTGACTATCCATTTAAAAACCTTTAAAAGCTTTTAAAATATTAAATAACGACCGTTGGCCGTCACTGTATTCAATGACTAACCAGCTGAAACAGTATTTATGAAAAAACAATGCCTTCCCTGAAAAATGGGCCTCATATTTCCAGTACGTAGGTTCTCCAAATATTGTATCTACCCCCCCTTTGTTTCTGCGATCCCGGACGAAAATTAATATTTTAAAAGCGTACCTTGATTTGGAACAGCGCCTACAAAGGGAGGAAGGCACAGAAATATTAAACGTCTATAAATCTGAAAGATTTTGCATAGTTACGAGGAAAAATGTTTTATGAAGGTCTCCAAAGGTATCGGATTATATTTTAAAGGCTTTGCGGAATGTATTTTGTCATTTTGCGGAAATTGGAGATGTTGAAACGCGAACGAGGGGAAAGGTAAGCAGATACTACCCTACCCGGTATGCGAATAGTGGTTTTGGGTAAGTTATGACTTAAAAGTCAATGGTCAGCCTTTGCGATGTTATATTGTGAACAAATCACAGCTGGATATGAATGAAAAAATGTCCTTCCAAAAGAAAATGTAATGGAAAAGTTTTGCTGCTCACAGTCCTAGTTATTTTTCATAAGTTTAACTAAGAAAAGCCTTGGCAATAACATTGATTTCGTTGCTGCCAGTTTGTACATTGGTTTAGTCGTCGCAAGCGCTACTGGCAGGAATGAGGTTCTGGCTTCGGTTCCCGGGTCTAGCAAAGTGCCAGCAACCTGCATTCTTGGTTTGTGCATGGTTAATGGTAAAATGCTCTCCCCTTAAGTACCTACGAGGGAATTAAATATATGTATCAGGCAAAATGTGGATCCCGGGCCTGCGGACGGCGAGTAATGGGTAGCTCGCCGTCCGATCAGCACCAGGCCCGAGAGTCGACGGCGCGTATGTTCCACGCGCGCCTCAAAGAGTTGTCAGCATTCATGACGGTGCCCGTCATGGCCGATGCCTGCTTAGGGGTTGAGGATAAATTCGAAAAAGTTACCTCGCCCCTGGGCACTCAGGCAGGGAAGGAACTGGGGTGGGTTTTAGTCAGTAAGAGTCTGACACGCCCTCCCGCTCCATCCAGAGCGGGAGAAATCATTGGATGATTTCCCACCAACCCAAAAAAAAAAGGCAAAATGTGGATGTACCTGTGTGTTAGGCCATTAGAAGGCGCGTTCTATAGGTACCTTTGGGGAATAGAGAAAGAATAGAGACATGGCGTAACATTATGTTATAAAATTAAATCACGCGACGAGAAACCTGTCAAATAAGAACATAAAAATGTGCCTACTGGGAAATATAAACATTAATATTATCCGTAGTGACGTCACTCGTAGGTAATGAAATGGCTCGCACACACGACGCAGTTATTAATCACCAGATTTTAATTTGTTCGCTTAGTGCGAGCCTACTGATTGAAAGCCCGAAGTACATATTATGTGCCAACAGTGAAAGAGAAATGAATTCATATACCTACATTTTCCAAAGGAACGAGGTGATTTTTGACCCAATTGGCAAAAAGGAGGTGGTTCTATGTTCGATTGTATGTGTTTTTATTTCTTTTTTTTTATGTAGGTATATCCATCGATTTCTCTGTCAGTTGTGGACCGATTTTCAAAAATCTTTTTTTTATCCGAAAGAGTATATTCCAGAGGTGGTTCCAATTTTATCGACATTGCTTTGGCGCTTTTTGAAAAAATCGATGTGCTCCAATAATGAGAGTGTTCAAATTCCATGTTCCATGTTATTGGGGTTATCAATTCGGACGTAACTTTAATATTTAGTTTTAATTCTGGGGTATTTTTTGTTGTGGGGTGGGTAATCATCCAATGACATCTCCCGCTCTAGGGTGGAGCTGGAGGGCGTGTCAGACTCTTACTGACTAAAACCCACCCCTGTACCTTCCCTGCCCTGAGTGCCCAGGGGCGCGGTAACTCTATTTCAAATTTATCCACAACCTCTGGGCAGGCATCGGCCATGACGGGCCTCGTCATGATTGCTGACAACTCTTTGAGGCGCGCGTGGAACACTACGCGCCGACTCTCGGGCTTGGTGCTGATCGGACGGCGAACTACCCATTACTCGTCTCAAGAACTAAAGAGTGAAAAATAAATAACTTTTTTACAAAAAATACAACCGACTTCCGAAATTAAAGTTATTTTTCAATTTTAAGTGCATTTTCTTTTTTGGTAGTTGGTTGTATTATTTGTAACAAGTTTTATGTTTTGGTTACGTTATTGGACACGAGGCAATGGTCGATCCTCAGGTCGTACAGTGTCCAATTGTCAGTCACTACTAAAAGTTATTTATTTATTTATTATATGCTTTACTAACAACTCGAGTACAAACTATACACTAAAACCTTCCTAGTGAATCACTCTGTCTATTAGTGAAAACCGCATGAAAATCCGTTCAGTAGTTTTTAAGTTAATTGCGAACAGACGCCGCGGGGGATTTTATAATATGTAGTGATAGTGATTGTACATCATGACACTATATACTATTTTGGTTACTGGATGTATTTAAATCTAGATTTGTGCCCAGAGGTAAGGCAATTGGCTCGCTTCCAGTAGTCTCGGTTTGGTAGGTATACCCTACCCTATGGTTCCACTTCCCCTTTTTTTTCTGTTTTTCTGTAATGTGCGTTGTATTTGTGCAAAATAAACAATTTTTCTTTGCTTCTTTCACTATGTAATATTACTCCCGCGTCACATTTTTCACAGACGCTTCCGATTTTTGAATGGCAACACTAGTACTGGTACAGTAGGTTACTATAAATCACACGACTAGGCGCGAATCCCGGTGAGAACCAAGATAAAAAACCGTGTGATATCTATGTCAACGCCTGAAATAAACACATATACAATCCTACATGATATATATACATACAAACAGGGCCCCGCGTTACTGCTGTTACGTCCGCGGGTACATTTGTCTTCAGGCCACACGGAAAATGAAATTCCCTTTCTTTTTACCGTGAGGCATGAGTAAATACTTGGAAGTAGGTTATATTACATGAAAATGTCCTGTTTTAATATTTTTGTTTGAGATAGCAAAGAACGAGTTGTTTATTAAAAGGTTGGTTCTACAGCTCTTCTGTTGACTTACTTGAGAAAAAAGTAAAGGATGAATTACCCTTTTGCACTAGTCACGCAGTTCCTAAAGCGTTTGAGAAAACTTTACTTGCCAAAGGCTTCATAAAGTTTTATTCTTGGTATTCAGACTTATTCACTCGTTTATATTTCTGGGGGAAAGAAAGCCAAACGCTTTCAAATACATACATAGGTTTCTTACACTGTTAAGTCTATAATGTACCTACCGTTACAATAAACATAATTCGAAATTTAAAAAAGTTTACTAGAACTGTGAAATTTCTGGGAATACACCTTTATTTTTTTTTGTTTTTTTTTGTGTGGGTGGGAAATCATCCTATAACTTCTCCCGCTCTGGGTGGAGACCACAAAGTAGTCTCTTTAACCCAAAGGTTGACTGGTAGAGAATGTTGTGTTGCTTTAAGTCCACCTATGTACCGCTACTGTAATTGAAGTTTTAATAAATAATTTCTTCATTAGCACAACATAGGATGAGTAGAATAAACCCTGACTCCTGAGCTAGGTTTAAAAACCTGTATTTCAGTAGTCAACAACAACATTCAAGCTTGTTGTTATACTTTACCGACACTATTTACCAAAAAATCTTTTTTACGAAAAAAAAAACAACCGACTTCTAAAAATTGCAAAATAACTTTAATTTCGGAAGTCAGTGTTTGTATTTTTTTGTTTCTTCGTTATTTGACATATTTGAAAAAAAAAAATAAAGTTATGCCCGAATGGATAACCCTAATAACATGGAATTTGAACATTTGGAGACAACGAAAACGTCATCTGTGTATATATATTTTTTGTTTATGTTGATTTTTGGAAAAGTGCTTAATCAAATTCGATAAAATTTATATGGGACCATCTGTGGAGTTCGACCTAAAAAAAAACATGCAGACGAATTGAGAACCTCCTCTTTTTACAAGTCAGTTAAAAATTAAAATGCACTGAATTTCCTACTATTTCAAATGTTTGGCACTCAACGAATCCCTAAAACGAAATGCCTCCAATGACAAGTGGTCGTATCTATCAACGCTTCCAGGACATTAAATTCGTTAGATTTTATGACGTGAATGTGAGCGTTTCTTTACGACATTTTCTTTCATCATTGAAACCAGTGATAAATTGTACTTTACACCCCCTGCTCCTTTTTGTTCATTGCCTTTCAAAGTAACCACATGAAATGTAAGGGACGCAGAAATATCTGCTTTTTATCAACACATCATAGGTATTTCCTTTTATAAAAAGATTACTGAAGTTCGATTGGCGAGAGCGTGCGGCATCTATTTTTTGCCGTTTAAAGCTTAGTCATGACGACAAAGTAGCCATGATTTAAACCAGATAAACTTTAATATCCTTATAAAGGTGCAGTTATAAGGCTTGTAATGATTTTTAATCATCAAAAAACATCACGTCTAAACGACTAGTCTTATTTCTGTGAAAAAAATATATGTTACTCTAGACAATATCCTTCGTAATTTGTTATGTGAATATTTGGAATTATATTTTTATAAGTAACACATTGTAATTAATTTGTAAACGTATGTTTAACGCGAATAAAAAAAATTAAGAATCACGCAAAAACCATAAAGTGGATTTTTATGAAACATTCACCATTTTAAAGATCATTTAATTATTTATATTTTAGTATACGTGTTTAAGTATAATACCTGTTGTTGTATGTATAATAAATACAAATACAAATACGTTTAAATAAATAATGCGTCTAATTTCGGACAGCGCTCCTTGATGGGCGAGTCCTATTACTGTGTGGACATACGATGCGTTGCGTGAGCTCAGCACAGAATACGCAAGTTAACCACTGAAGGTTGTCGACAGTTAATAGTGCCTTAAGGTGCAGTGGTGGCCCAGTGGCAATAAGTCGATTGGTCGTGGGTTTGAACCACCAACTCGCAATGGGCCCGTGTGGTGATAGCCCACGCCCTCTCACAGAGAGGAGGCCTGTGTCCCAGCAGTGGGAACATTAAAATACTCATTATGCTTTATGTTATGCTATCCTTATTAAACTTGCCATTTGACTATGTACTTTGAGTTAGTTTATTATCAACATGCAATAGACATTGGTATGGGCATTCTCAGTTTATTAGCAGTGACTTCTTGCAGGGATGGGATGGATGTTATTGACATTCTGTTTAGTGTCCATACTTCTGGAATTCTCATTCTCTGTCTAGAGAGTAAACTTGCCTCGTTTTGAGCCAACGTGAGATGCAATGGAAGTGGAAAGCATGATTACAGACTCCCCATGTAACTGTGCACTCCTCACTGGTAGCTGATGACTGATTAGCTCGGCATTCTATGCACAAATCCATTATGTAGTTATGGAAAACCACGCAGTTGTCGACCATCAATATCCCAAGCTCATAAAGCGACAGCATTTTTGTCTTTGACTTAAAATCTTTTTTTATCACTTTTACCGCTACAACATCATTCTTTTTTCTCCTTCATATGTGATTATAGCGTAATCTTTTAAATCTCCTTACATATAAAAACAGAATAGGATACTGTCATTATCGTTATTACACTCCTCATTCTTCTCCAAATAGTCTCCAGTCATTTGCCACTAAAAAGTACCATATTCCTTGATCAGCTTCCACTTTTTGCGGAAAATTTGAAGCGATATCGCTATCGCACTATTAGGGGGCGTTCACATCGAATGCGCGGTAATCCGAACCCACAGTTCCGGATACAACCCTAATACGAGCAGTAAATCAGATGGATAGCGCGGATGTAACGAAAGTTATGGTGCCACCATAAATTCTGTGTATTGACTACGGTTTGACCCATATCTGCGATCGTGTGTGCTGGGTTTTAGTTGTGGTCAGTTTTTGTGTGTTGTGTCGTTGGGTAGTGTTTCCTTCCGTTAGTGGATGTTTTGTATAATAATATAAGATATTTATGTATAGTTGGAGCGCCATAAACGTTGTAAAATTATTTTAGTCGCCTAAACCTAAATAATGAAGATCTCTCTAAAGGCCTTATGCACTTTACACAAACACAGAACGTCAAACCCATCCTTCCAGCCTCGCCGTCGAGGCCCGCCGCGAAGTTCACGTCAACGTCTTCCCCGTCCCTTGCTCGAGCCAGCACGCGCCGCTGAGCGTGTAGTCTTAAATTCCCTAAATAATTTAAGTTCGATCCAGCCGTCCCTTGCTGCCCCCCCCCCCCCAGCGACGCCCTAAACCGAGGCCCGTACCCCGCAGGAGGTGCCCTTAGCGTATTGTCGCTTAGTTTTGAAGATTTAAATAAGCCCTGCCTGGAGGCTTTAATAAATTAAAGCCGCTACACAGGCAAGTCCACTTAAGCAGTCGACAATCTCATAGGTTGACCTGCGAGATGCCACTCAAAAAAATAAACGCCTTATTGACTCTTCGTGTGACCCAAGGGCTGGCTTTTCCTTTGTATAGAGGATAAGCATTGCCATACAATGCGGCAATTACGCCAGTCTTTTGGGCACATTACCAGTCGATCGCGATGCGGAGGAGTTTTTCGACGCCATATTTTAGGTTTTTGGTTGCCTTAACGTCTCTTATCATGGTCGCTCTACTGCAGGGCACAGCTCTATCTATTTTCTTCCACAACCCTCCATTTTATCGCATTCTCCTTCCGACCAGAGGTTAAGCATTGCCATACAACATGGCAATGCCGCCAGTCTTTTGGTATACGTATACGTATATGTTATTACAGTTAGTTAAGTATTTTATAAGTTTGTAAAATTATTCTCCTTCTATAATCAAATTGAAGTCGTCTCATCGGTGCTTTCGCATATTGTCTAATGTGACATTTTGCATACCATAATCTGCCTTTTAATGCCTCCTCTCTGCGAGAAGGAGTGGACTGTAATCCTCCACACAGACCCAGTGCGAATTCTAGATGTTATTTGTCTTCGAATTTTTGATTCTTGGACACTTGAACACTTTCCTCACGATGTTTTTCTTCACCGTTTTGAGAGCAATGATGATGAAATTATTAACACAAAGTAAAGCACCTGTCTGGGTTCGAACTACGACCTATAAATCGTAAGTCGCGGCTATTACCACTGGACCACCACTGCTCTCCTACATCACTGTAACATTTTGACTTTGATAAAATCAAAAATCCGACCAAAGCCTCCTTCATCGTCCCTCACTCTGCGTAAGTCGTAAATAGCAGTGAAAGGAAACCATAGTCTAGTACATAGACGTTGTAGCATCCTGCCTGCCTGATATTTATGGCAGACGTGTTTACTTGGCCCCATTAAAATTGCTTAGATTGCTGGATCTGTTTAAATTGCCTGGTGAATTTAGGAAAGTGTTCGCTTGTCACATTTAGTAGGTCTGAATTAAAAATTATTATCAGCATAATGTCTAAGTGACTCAATAGGGTGTTTTACTCTCTATGAGAAAAAAACTAAAAATATATTATTGAGATAGCTTAGGCAAAAAGCAGTCGGAAAATGTTAGTTTTAGTTCATAAAATAACAAAATAAATTCTAAAATTCAATTCAAAGTTTTCAGTTTTTTTTTTCTGTTTTTTAACACCATGGAATAGTAGCCGCCACAATACCGCCGTATAACAATACGGCTATGTAAACAATAAAGTGTCAACTGTCAACTGATCAGCGTATATATGCTTTGTACTTTTATTTACACAGCCAACTGACGTCATGACCACAGAGCAATATGGCGTCCACTGCGTCCAGCGTTTTCGTCAAATTACGCGCGAAATTTGAAAATGTAAAATTTAATTGCATTTTTAGTACACTTGATTGAATAAAAATTTTGTGTTTTTTTAATGGTTTATTAGCTCTATAGAATCTTATTGAGATACTTTTCAAGAATGGGTGTAATACCCTATTTAGACCCTCGATGTTAAATTGCATTTATATTCAGCCTTATTTATAAAACTCGCCACCCATATGCATAGTTTAAAATAATACTGATTACTGGATTCTAAATTCAAATTCTCAATAGAAAATTTTAAATTAAGAACCTGCTAATCAGTGTAAACTAATTACATGATTATTATTATTTTTAACCGACTTCAAAAAAGGAGGCGGTTCTAAGTTCGACTGTATGATTTCTTTTTATATGTATTTCCACCGTTTTCTCTCTCTGTCAGTTGTGGACCGATTTTCAAAATTCTTTAATTATTCGAAAGAATATACCCCCGAGGTGGTCCCATATAAATATAGAATTTGCTTCAGGGCTTTTTGTTTTTTTTTTGGCAGGATTTTCTCGAGTGAAGTTTAGTGGCTGTTTTAATTATTCGCTTATTGATTCCTAGTGGATATTGTGATGTAAAGTTGGTGTAGTTTTGTGTCAAGTGTCTACGCAGCTGGACAAATATGTGGAATCATTGAAACAGGCGCGATCTCGGTAAAATGAAGCTAAGAATTTTATTGTAGTATTGACTACCTCAGCGAAGTTTGCCGAGAAGGCTGACTCGACACATTTGTTACCAAATACTGCAAAAAACATTAGAATGTGTTACATTCTAATGGAAAAAAAGTAAAAATACACTACGTAAGATTATGCAACATGGTCAAAAGACTATACTAAATAAAATACTAAAGTCTATACTAAGCCTTGCCTTCGGGCTGCCCTCCCTTCAGGGCTTTTTGAAAAACTGAACAAAAACGAAAAATACGTATACATAGGTAAATGACGTTTGGGTTTTGTCCAATTACGAGTATGTTTAAATTCCACGTTCCTTGTTGGGGTTTTTAGTTCTGGGGTATAACAACTAAAATTAGAGAATCGCTATCTATTACTAAAAGGTAGTGCGAGAAAAAGACGGCTATTGCTATGAACTAAGTTAGAGATGTCAAACTAGTTAATGCCTTGCGCTTTGACCGTGTTTTTAGTCGATATGTTTTTACGTGTAGGTACGAGTAGGTACCCTTAATTTGTATGGAAATATTAGTTTAACTAAATTTGACAGCTCTTATTTACATCTGTCTCTTTCTTCTTTTATTAGAGAGAAAACGATAGCAATAGCCTAAATTAAGTTTAGTTTGTGCACATTAGAGTCGGCACCAATGAACATCGTTTTAATTTTGGACAGGCGAACTCTATCCATTGCGCTTTACGTTTGAAAAACCGTGCTCTCGGTAGCCAACTCAAAGCAATAAACATTTTTGAACTCTCAAAATAAAAGCGATTTAATCAACATTAAGCAACTGTTGAAGCTCCAGCCTTGTAACAGTACACTATTAACATTTGCAGAGTAATGTTTCTAGGCTGGAGCTCAAAACTAATTTAGTTTTAATCTCTTGTCTGTAACCTTTACATAGCAACTCATCGCGAGAATAACAAAGAAAATTAAACAATAACACAATCTTCCCTATCGTTTGTACACGTAAAAGGTTATTGAATATTTCGCCCCGACGAGGAAAATTCTGTATTCATTGCCTATGTTATATTATTTAAGGGAAATAGGGTCAGAGGCGAAGAAAAATAAAAGATATCTTTAGCTCCGGATAACGCCCAGCGGATACTAAAGTGGCGTATCTCGGAGAAATCGATTTAGTTACAAGCTTTTTTTTTTACGAGAGATAAAATGACATTGACGAAAACATTGATATCGCAGTGGAACCTGAATGCCAAAGTGTTTTTCAGAACGTAAGTTTTACGTCTCCAAATCGGGATCGGGCCTTGTGGTGCCAAACTTGTAAAGAAAATATTTCTTCCACCGGCTAGCGTCAGAGATATTTATGGAATGAGACCCTGTTACCTATCTTCGGGTATTTTCGCATGAGGTGTGTATGCAATAAATAAGAGTCCTTAGATTTGGTCTTCACATATATCACGTTTATTTGTAACACTGCAACACACTATATAGCACTCCGTTCTCAGAAAATTGTATGTTCAACTTACAATTTATGTCGAAACACTTTTATCATATCGTTCGAAGATTATAGGTCCAGTTCAGAGGTCCTCAAGCGGCATCTACGCCATGGTCATCTAATCGTGGGCATCTCTCGACATGTGTATGCTTGTGTACGGAACCATTCTATGATCCGACCATTTTATAAAGTTTTTGCATAGTAATTAATTTAACGTAAGGAACCATCGTCCTACATTCTTATGCTTACAGCATTTGAACTTGACTCTGGTCCCTTTCACACCTCGAGCCATTATAAGGTGCTTTTAAGTAGTTTTTCCAATAAATAAAATTTCTTAGACAGACTCGTTGCAGATCAAGTTGGAGAAAAAGAAAGACGTCAAACGTCAATCTGTCATCTGTCAACTCGCAAAATAACGCTTCATTCCACGTATCTAAATTTATTCTATTTTTAGGTGTTACAAACTAAGGCCTGAGACTCCTCGAAGGTGGTGGTGTTTATAGGCTGGTGATGAAAATGAACCTTATCTTAAAGTCATACAATAGAAACTGCTAAGTTTGGCTTGTCTTTGCGTGATGGAGTCAGAGATGAAGAAGTCCGCAGCAAAACCAAGGCTACCGACATAGCTCGAAGAATCGCCAAACTTAAGTGGCAGTGAGCAGGGCACATTGCTCGCAGAATAGATGGTCGATGAGGCGGAAAGGATCTGGAGTGGCGACCATGTTTTTTTTTTTTTTTTTTTTAGCTGAAGACGGACCGGACGGATCTGGAGGTGTAACGATAACTTGGTGAGGGCCGCGAATCCGAAGGACGCGAGACGGACTCCTATCAGTCTCGCGTACTTCGGATTCCCGCGACCCCGGCCGTTGTGGCGACATTTGCGGGAGGCCAGCAGTGGACATCTTTCGGCTAAAATGATGATGAGTAAATATCAAATCCATGTTCTAATATAATGTATTATGCATTTAAGGTGCAATTATACTTTTAGTGGTTTTTAATTGAACATCACGTCTATACGACTTGTCTTATTTCTTTGAAAAAAATGTATGTTACTCTAGACGATTTTCGTCGTAATTTGATCTCAGAATATTTGAAATTATATCTTTATAACATAGTGTAATTAATTTGTAAAGTTAAGTCTAACGTGGATGAAAAATTGAGAATCACGCAAAAACTATAAAGCGTATTTTTATGAAAACTTTATCATTTTAAAGATCATTTAATTATTTATATTTTAGTTTAATACCTGTTGTTTGATGTGTAATAAATTAATAATGCGTCTAATTTCGGACAGCGCTCCTTGATGGGCGACTCCTATTACTGTGTGGACGTACGACGCGTTATGTGAGCACAGTGCAGAACACGCAAGCTAACCACTCAAGGTCATTGGCAGCTAATAGCGCCTTAACATCAATGCCTGTTGCAGGATGTTAAAGAGGCCATATATTCCAGGAATGTGAAAAAACTTGAAGTTTAAACAAATTATCGGCGGCTTATTGATTTTCAATTCAAAACTACAATTTGAAGTCAATAAACGCGATGTTAAGACATGTGCCATTTTCAATTTGGGAAGCGGTATCAGGGTCGTTGAACCTTTTTGCATGATTTTCAGCAGTTTGTGTCTAACATTGAAGGCACGAACTTCTGATGACAACCTTATAGTTTCGGATATTAATAAAGCCTATAAAGTTTTAAACTACATTGTTTGTTGTAAATTATAATGTGGATTCATGTTATAATGATTTTGTTCGCGTCTGTTTGTGGTAACATACACGCATAATAGGGTAAGTCGTGCCTGATTTTATTATGCTTAACAATAATCAATCTGCCTAGCCTTTTCCCAACTATCTTGGGGTAGGCTTCCAGTCTAACCGGATGCAGCTGAATAACAGTCTTTTACATGGAGCGACTGCCTATCTAACCTTCACAACCCAGTTACTGGGTGATTCGATACCCCTTGGTAAGACTGGTTGTCAGACTTTCGGGTTTCTGACGACCCGTTACGACTGTCAAAGATCCACGATTGACAGCCGGGACCAACGGCTTAACGTGCTTTCCGAGGCACGAAGGAGATCACGGTGGGATCCCGGCAAGCGTAGCTTAACCTGATGGATCGACCCGTGCGGCTGACATTAATTTACCCACGAGCTCCTCTCTTGCTTTTGCTAAAAAATAATTAGCCTTATTTATTAAACTCGCTACTCATACGCTTAATTTCAAGACTGGTTAGCGGATTCTAAATGGGCAGTATTTAGAAGAAATAATGAATATTATTTTCTTCAGTGCACAATTTCTAGGTAATGTTTGATTACACTTGTTACAGTCTATCTAATATACTGACTATAACCTGTTAAAGTCCTATCTATCTAGTGGTAGGGTAGTTGACTCAATTTTTTTTTTATTATTTGTATCGAAAAGAAACTCAGGTTTGAAATCATTTATTCTCATAAGAATTGGAATTCTTACCTATAATCTAAATCGAAAATAGAAAAAAAATTTGAAATCCGTTCAAAATTAAGAAAGTTAGAAACCTATCAAATCTGGTGGAAGGGGAAACTGTCAAGTAATAGAAACAAACTTTTTTCCAAAAAATAAAAACGACTTCCATAAAAAAAAAAACACCAAAAAAGGGCAAAATAACTTTAATTTCGGAAGTCGGTGTTTCTGATTTTGTACGTTTATGTTTGCATGAATAATTTTGATGCTGTTTTCTGAAAAATATTTATGTTTTGTGTTATTTGTTGTTTTTTTTTTATAAAATGTTGTACATAAATAAACACAGCAGACTACGCTATTGTGAAAGGCTACAAAGATATCTTTCTAAAAAAAATATCCCATTTTTGACGCCTTGATTGTGTGTCATATTTTCTGTGTGCGTAAGTAGGTAAGCTCTGAGCGCTCGGTATCATAATTATAAAATGGCGTAAATACGTATACGTGAATCTACACACAATAAAGGTGAGCCTCCTTCGTGTGACTAACAACTATACATAAATATTATGACGAACATGTACCAAGTCTACCCCAAATAATGTCTCTGTTTATATATTAAATACATAAATTGGTATGATAATATGTATGTTTATTTATACGGAACGTATCGTGATATTTGGAAATGAAATAATAACAGACAGTGAAATTGAAATTGTAGTGAGATAAATATGACTGGCTTTGTTTACTAATTGTAATGACTTGCCTGAGGTAAAGAGGTAGATTTTACAGCTGGGAATATGGTATATTAATCGTGTTTCTAAGTGGATTTTATTATACGATAAAACCACAATGAGAACTGAAGCGCCACAGTTGATGACATAGTTGGCGCATTGGTTGAGCGTTAGGCTGCTGCGCTGCGTGGCCCGGGGGTAGATCTCCGCACGGAACAAATATTTGTATGGCCTACAGATAGTTGTTCCGGGTCTGGGTGTCTTGTGAATGTGAGTTTAAATGTTTGTGAATGCACCCACGATACAGGAGTCATTCCTAGTGTTTGGCAACGTTTTAAAAAAAAAAAACCGGCCAAGTGCGAGTCGGACTCGCACATGAAGGGTTCCGTACCATAAACTGAAAAAAAAAATCACAGAATGTGTATTTCTATTGCCACTATAACAACAAATAATTAAAATAAATTAAAAAATAATATTTAAATTAATTTAGATTTTTATTATTTGTTGTGCTAGCGGCAACAGAAATACATATTCTGTGAAAATTTAAACTGTCTACCTATTACGGATCAAGAGATACAGCCCGCAAAAGACGGACAGCAGTCTTTCTAATAGGGTCCCGTTGGTTACCCTTTGGGTACGGAACCCAAAAAAAAAAAAAGAATAAAGAAAGAATTATATCTTTAGACTTTCAATGTATCTGTCTAGCTTTTCCCAACTATGTTGAGCTCCGGCATACAGTCTAAGCAGGATAAAACAATAAGTTTAATGCCTAAAAAAATCTATTTGGCTCGTCAGTTAGATTACTAAACAATATTGAATATGTATTTTATTTTGTGTCACGTAAACAAAGAATACTTTACGTTAAAATTTTTGTAACGTTACAACTATTAAAAAAAAAATACCACGTTTTACCAAGAAGTGACGTAAAAAGTCCTCCTTTGATGCGTTTTATCTTTGTAATTTTTTATTGATTTGGTAAAGCAAAAAATAATTGTCCATAATTTTTTGATAATGTAACTTACAGACTAAATATAATTTTTATTATTGTTTCCAGGAATCTTCCCCATTGCTCTCATCAACACCTCAACCCAGTTGCTGGGTATTGCGGTAAACCTTAGTAAGCCTGGTAGTCAGCCTATCTGGCTTCTGACAAGCTATAACGATTGTCGAAGATATAGAATTAATGCCAGTCAGGGATTACACTGGCAAGCATTAATTATAGATCTAGGGGAGGGAGGATTTAGAGTATATAATAATAATAATTTTCTTAAAAAAAAGCTATTCTTCAAAAAAGTACAAAAATGTGACAAGAAACAAACTTTAATTTTTGTGAGGTGAATTTACAGAGGCATTATAATTAGACAACGACTCCCAAACCGCTAGTATTATATTATCTGTGTCCAAACTGAGATATGCTCGTATCTTGGATAGTCGGGGTCGACCGTTTCAGATGTCGTATACATATCACCGTCCTATTTTGAACCAAAATCTTACACTTAACAATTGTACATAACTAGAACAGCCATTCTCCATCCCCATCTTCAATCTTTGTTATTTTCTCCGTCTTTTCCCATTGCAAGGTATAGGCTTCTAGGATTTAATCATACAGTAAACCGAGAACTTAATTTGTTCCCTACAACTTTATTTGACACTATTGCTTTCCCATTCGAGATCTTAAATTTATAACATTTCCAATGTAAGCCTGAAGTAGTCAGCTGACTTTGAGTGACGAGGGCTAGGGTTTTTACCCGACAGTCCAATAGGGAAGGTAATGTTTTTCGAGAGTTTGTATTTATGGACGTGTGTTTGTATGTTTATTTCTTTGATACACCTTGTATGTATGCAGGCTGGATGCTGGATGCATTTTAACAAATGAAGTATGATTGGTCTGACCCCCAAAGTGATGTGGTCTATAAGAATTAGGTAAAAGCAGTCGTATTTTTTTGACATGGTCCTGTATGGTATCAAGATAAAGAGCTTATAGAGACGATTCTAAAAATAGGTATAACTCACTAAAATGTAGGAAAAAAAACTTGAGAGGTGTCAAGGGACACCCGGATGGAACGAAGTTCCTTTCGATTAATTAGTGAAGGAATTGTAATATAATTTTATTTTTTTTAATTTATAATATTTTTTTTATTATTAACTACGCACACACGCACGCACGTAAGAAGTTATACTTCATCATCTCATCTCATCGCAGCTCAGCTCAGCTCAGCTCAGCTAAGCTCAGCTCAGTTCAGCTCAGCTCAGCTCAGCTCAGCTCAACTCAACTCAACTCTTTAGCAATAACAACAACTATAACAAAAGTAATTGTAATAATTGGTTAGATAATGCTTGATCTGCTTGCAAACTTTGTACCTACCCACCAAAAATACAAGAAGTTTTTATTAGATTGTTTTTCCAACACAATCTTTTTGGATGGACAGCCTCATTAGTGTCGTGACAACTTTTCGTAAGAATTTTTTCCGTCTAGCCCCCTTTCACAACGCGCGATAAGGAACTTCGTTCCAATAAAAAACTGCCACCAACTGCATCAGACTGCTTGAAAACTGAATTGTTTGAAAGTTTTTATTTAATTTTTGAAATTTAATTCTTTTCAGTTTTAGTATTTGTGATTAGGCCCCTCTGGAACTGATTTCAATTTACAATATAAATTTTAGGCTTAAGAAGTCACGTTCTGACTATGTAACCCATCTATAGCTAAAGGGCTTATGTGTACATAATATACATTATGATGACAATCTGTTTAAAGTAAATTCGTGTCTACATCGTAAAAATAAATGTACACAGCTAGGCTTTTAAAGTAATCCTTTTATGCTTTTAGTTTTCGATGAGAGCCGCATAAAGTGCGTTAACGAATAATCTCGGTATCTTGAGATGTAAGTACCTACTTGCTATTGTAGTACGAATTTAGCATTTAAAATAGACCGAAGACGTTTAGTTAGAATTTTAAGTTGGTTATTTTGTTTTACCCAAAATGTAAGCCAAGTGGCTATGTTTTCGGAGCTTAGAAATATTACATAATTCATAGCAATTTTGTCTAGCTTATAAATTTGTCGTTTTATAAGCCCCTTGTTTAGTTATTGGTATCAATGAGTGACGGGGATTACTTGTTGTAAATAGGCTTGTTTGCTGTCCTAAATATCTGTGACTAGTATTGGTTACTAGTAGAAAAGGTAGGATAGTATGGAAAAAAAAGACACGAGATGCGCTTACGCCAAACAAATTGGAATAATGGTAGGAGAAACATGATCATGGAAAGAAAATTCGCGTCACTAATAAAAAAACTGGTCAAGTGCGAGTCGGATTCGCTCCGTAGTTCAGAGTTCGGCTCGGGGGCGGGACGGAGTTGGGGGGGGGGGTAAGCCCTTTCATTTGATATTTCCCACAGTACAGCTTGAAAATATTTTTTTTTTAATATTCAATTGAAAATTTACAAGTCTGTGTTTGGGTCATAGAAATTCATCTGTGTATTTCAACGAAACTACTCCAGTAGATTCGGAGCAAATTGGCTGTGACAGACGGATAGACAGACAGTCGCGAGTAATCCTATAAGGGTTCCGTTTTTACGTTCGGACGTTCGGAACCTAAAGAAAACAGATAAGATTTGTATCACTAAAAAAAACTTGGTTTCATCAACCGCAAAAGCACAATTACTGGCAGAAGAAGGTATCCGTATAGAAGCTGAACAAAATGTATTTGATCCTTGTAATTACGGTCCCAAAAATCGATATCAATATAGGAAAGCCATAACTCGGTTGTAATTAAGGAGAGGTCGATATTTACCGCCCACGCTCGTACGTGAAGCGATAGAGTCATATTCTTTCATCAAAATAAGGGGCAGACTCCAATAGCGGATGGCTTTTTGGTCGATTTTTATTTTTTTATCTAAAGGTGGACTGATGACCTGGTGAAGGTCGTGGGTAGCCGAAGGATGCGAGGCGCACAGGACCGGTCGTTGTGGCGACACTTGGGGGGAGACCTATGCCCAGCAGTGGACGTCTTTCGGCTGAAATGGTGATGATACCAATAAGTAAACTCTGCTCAAATAGCTAAGTTTCATCGTAACTATCACCAGACCCTAAGATAAGACCTATACTTTATTTCCAGAGATATTCACCAGAAATATTTTCAACTGAAGTGTTCCTCTATTTTAAGATCGATCATCGCGCGAGGGCTGGCAACGTCGCATTTCTAGAAGTTTTTTGTGATTATTTTATTTAATTTAAATGAAAATATTATTTTTCTCAGTCACTTAACTAGATCGTTATATTTTATCCTCCGAAGCTCGCCATTCGTCAAACGTAAACATCCGTCAAGCCCCGCCCGCATACGACAAACCGGATTTCAAATGTCAGTTTCAATTCAATTTTTGAGGTTATGGCTCCATCGAAGACATTCGATGATTTTGCCAATGTCAAGGTATGAGAGATTGACTTGTCGTAAAATATTACACCATTGATCAGTGTTTTTAGCGTTGGCATCCATAGATCCCCATGCTAAAAAAAAAGGGACAAAACAATTTTGGTTAGTACACATGTAAGACGTCACAAAAAAAAAATGTTACAACATCAAGCGTACTCGTATGATAAATAAATAGAGCTACAGCTGGATTTTATTAATGTTAATAAATTTATATAGGATCTTAACAGCAGGGGTATGGACTAAGGATAATAGAAAAGGAATGTTAATTGGGCGGGGAATATCAGAAGTGAGTAAGTCGTAAAGGGGAGTGGTTAAACGAGGACAAGAAAAAAACAAGTGTTCCAGAGTACCCTCCTCCAAACCGCATTCACACAAAGAGGAGTCCCTCACATGGATTTTGGCCAAAAAAACTGGAGTGCAAACAAACCCAAGTCGGAGTCTAATAATGACAGAGGTCGCTAACTTACTCGAAAATTTTAGTTTGCTGAACCAACATTTAGGTGGAATGAATGGTTGGATAGAGCCATAAAATTTTCCCTTCGATATCCGAGTTTTTTGCCAGTGCTCATTCCAACTCTTCATCATCTCGGGTTTCGCAAGAGAGCGCAGATCACGGGGATAACAGGACGAATAAGATTCGATTCCATTCCGAGTAGCCAGCTTGGCGATCGTATCCGCATTCTCATTGCCGGCAATTCCTGAATGGCTGGGGATCCAAGCCAATGCAATTTCTATGCCTAAGCAGTGGCATCTATACAGGAGTTGTTTTATCTGTAGGATAACGTGGAAATTGTGTCGAGAGCGAAAAGGTGATTTCATTAAATCCTGTAGGCAGCTCAGAGAATCCGAGAGAATAAGGCTTTTGTTGAGACCATGCGATTCAATGTAGGAGACTGCTTCCAAAAGAGCTATTGCTTCCCCTGTGAATATGGAGCCAAATGCAGAGCTACGAAAATTAAGAATGATTTTATATTTTGGGATCCACACAGCTGAACCGACATTACTGTTATCTGACAACTTGGAAGCATCGGTAAATAACGTCAGCCAGTCATGCCAGTCCTCTGCCAGAATCCTATTGAATTTGACATTAGCTGCAGGGTCATGTTTGGATATACCAAAGTTAAAAATTATTTTTGGTTGGAAAAGCAAGGAATCAAAATTTACTTCAAATATGGGATTTCTATTTAACTGAAATAAGGAAGTATGCATATTACTCAATTTACTGAAGCTGTTAACAAGGAGTGGAGGATTTTTATGAGACCAATAGCCAGATGTTGGGATTAGCTGATAAAGTGTACGAAGAAGAGGGAGAAGAGGATGACATTTAGTTTGGATGACTTTATAAAAAAATCGATCACAGAGATATTGTCTACGTAAGTGTAGGGGGGGCTCTAAACATTCTACCTGAAGGGCATTAATAGGTGAGCATTTCATAGCACCCGTGATAATACGCAAGCATTTGGATTGAATCCTTTCCAGTTTGGCAAGGGCTATTTTATTGCATGGTTCCAACAGAAAGCATCCATAGTCAAAGTGACTACGGACTATGGCGTTATATAAGATTTTCTGGGAAGTTGGATGAGCTCCCCAGCGAACTCCAGAAAGGGCACGTAACACATTAACGCCTCTTTCGCATTTTTTTAAAATGTAATCCAGATGATAGAGACCAGACAATTTTGAGTCAAGAATGAGGCCAAGAAATTTTACTTTGTCTCGGATCAGAATGGGTTCATTTTCAACATTAAGGTTAATAGGTGGAATAATACGCTTGCGAGAAAAGACAACTGCATTGCATTTGGAGACTGACAAACTTAAGCCGTGATCAATAAGCCACTGGTTTAAATAATAAAGGGCAGAATTTAGGCGAGATGAGGCATCCGAAAGGGAAGCTGAAGTAAAGTAAAGAGCAATGTCGTCAGCATATTGAAGGATTTTGCAGAAACAACTCACTGAAGACTCCAAATCGTATGTGTATATATTATAAAGAATGGGGCTTAAGACCGACCCCTGGGGTAGGCCCTTCCACACTAGACGGGATGGGGAGAGGGAGTTTTGATGACGAACAGAAATAGAACGGGACATAAGGAGATTACAAATGATGTTGACCATCCTCACAGGGATACTCAGCTGTAGCAGCTTTTGCCTGAGTATTGGAAGTTGGACATTATCATAGGCTGAAGCAATGTCTAGAAAAACACCAAGAACACTTTCATTATTGGAGAAGGCAATGCGGGCGTCAGACATAAAAACACTAAGGCTATCTAGAGTTCCCATACCTCTTCGAAAACCGAACTGAGAACTGGGAAGGATACCTTTCGTTTCTAAGATCCATTCAAGCCGGTTCTTGATGAGATTCTCCATAATTTTAGCCAAGACAGAAGAGAGGGCGATAGGACGATAGGAAGTAGAATCTTTTGGGTCTTTCCCAGGTTTCAAAATTGGAATTATTATTTGGAATTTCCAAGAGTCTGGAACTTGACCAGTTACGAAAAAAGAATTTATTAAGTTCAGAAATATAGATTTACAATTAGGAGAAGATTTGGAGATAAAAGAGTAGGGTATTCCATCAGCACCCGGAGCAGAATCCCTAAGATGATCCAAGGCACAAATAAGTTCTGAATAAGAGAAAGGGTCATCAAATCTATCAGAGGAAGTAGCAGAAGAATCTATAGTGGGAAGGCATTCAAAATTAGGAACAAAGGGGGGGGCTAATGTGGATATAAAGTCTTCCAACCAGGTGACGTGGTCATTGGAAGAAATATCGGGATGCTGACTGTCACAAGCTCTACGGTAGATTTTAATTTTTTTCCACACAAGGGAAACTGGAGAACGTGGAGACAGAGACTCGCAAAACTTGAGCCAGCCGCATCTTTTCTTCTTTGCCAATAACCTACATGTAGTTGCAGAAGTCTTTTTAAAATTTAAATAGTCTGACATATTTAAACTAGAAGACAATGAGTTTTCAGCTTCTTTACGTTTGCGGACGCTTTCAGTGCATTCAGCATCCCACCAAGGAGGAGAAGGCATTAGGTGTCGGGCAGAGTTTTTAAGGGGGATTGAAGAATTGGCCGCTCTCAACAGACAATCAACAAAATCACTGTATAGGTTTAGGGAGTTGGATGAATTTATTTGAGGAAAATTTTGAAGTTCTGCATCCAAATGGGACATGAACTTAGACCAGTCAGCTTGGGGCAGGCGATACTTTTGTAGAGGTTGAATGGGAGGAGAACGTGGGGTAGTACTAGGGAGTGAAATTAGTATAGGAAGATGATCACTCCCATATGAATTAGGGAGAACAGACCAGGAAAGTGTTGCCACTAGTGAAGGTGAAGAGAAAGTAAGGTCAGGAATACTAATATTTTGGGTAGGGGAGACTCTACGGGTAGCAGATCCATCATTAAGAATGCAAAGGTTACGATCATCTAAAAGGTCTAGCAAAAAGCTGGAGGACGGTCATTACAGTGAGAGCCCCAAAGGGTGTTACGACAATTAAAATCACCCAACACAATCAGGGGGTCAGGAATAGAAGAAAGGATAGAGTTAAATTCTGTTAAAATATCAGCATTAGGATGAGGAATGTAGACAGATACATAGGATATGCCCATAGCTCTAATGGCCACTACTTGAAGGCCAGTATCATGATTGGGAAGAGGAATCTGGGAATAAGTGATAGACCTGCTAACCAATAGGGCGCAACCCGCCCGTCCGTCGTCTCTATCGTCCCGAAGACACGAATATCCGGGAACCCTAAAGAGAGATCCAGGCCTGAGCCATGTCTCCGACACAGCAAAGACAACGGGATTATATCTATTTATAAGATAAAAAATATCATGTTTTTTCCTGCGAATGGATCTACAATTCCACTGAAGTATTTTTTCCATTTTGGCGAGTCCAGGATTCGAGGAGTTGTTGAACTAATATAACGACATTGTCCGGTATTGCGTCACTAAATTTAGACAGCATATTTATAAGGGAGCAAGCGAGGAGCTCTATCAAGTTGTCATTAGGAGTGGGAAGGGGAATGGTTTCAACATAAGGGGAATTCAAAGCACATCCATTAGGCTGAGAAGAATTAGGAGTATAGACCATGGACTTAAACGCTTGGGTATCATATGACTTGCCCAATTCTGGCCGAGGTCTTGGGGAACGATAAACTGTCTTGGTATAAGAGGTTTTAACAGGGGATGCATATGGAGAAGAAGAAGGAGTGTTAAGAGGGGACGAGGCAAGAAGGGGTTCAGAAGGATAATCTTGAGATAGTTTAGATTGGGAGGGACCTGCTGTAACATTAGAGTATGGCAATTTACGGGGACGGGGAAACCTTACTGAAGCCTCACGGTAACTTAAGTTTTCTTGAGACATTACCATTTTAATTGATTTCTGTCTTGAGTGTTCAGGGCACTTATTATCAGTGGCTTTATGTCTTCCACCGTCACACAAAAGACATGAGACCTGTATATCCGGAACATTACAGCTATCTCCAGGGTGTGGTTGAGCGCAACGGTAACAGCGAGGCTTAGACCTGCACTGAGTGCTTATATGGCCAAATCGTAAGCAGTTGCGGCATTGGATAGTGGGGAGGTGATAGATAGAGACAGGAAGAGAAGCATTGTAGCAGAAGACTTTCTCTGGGAGAACTTGACCAGCGAAAGTAAGCACTACAGTTGATGATGGGGACCAAGTTACAGAGTCCTCTTTTTTGTTTTTAAAATTAAGCCGTCTAGCCCTAATGACTTCCCCACAATTACGAGGGGTTTCTATACCGAGGACTAGCTCCTCTAGTGTCCAGTCAGTAGGAATATCCCTAACAACTCCCATGCGACTTACATGAAAACGTGGGATAGCTGCCGAGTATTTGTTTTCATCAAGAATGGGATTGCTGACAAAGTTGTTGGCATCTTTGAATGTCACGAAATCAATAGACATCCTGCAACGGCCCATAGACTTAACACTGCCCTGGACAACACCTTTAAATCCTTTAGTGAAAATAAATTGGGCAAACTTAAGAGCATTCAAGGTTAGGCCTTGCTTAGGGTCTGTTTCCAACCTAGAGACAAATACAGTGAAGGGAGCTCTGTCACTATCGCTATAGAGCATTTTGGAGTCGCTCTCAAAACCCGGTCTCGTAAATACAGACTGAATTGAGTCAGACGGCGGCTTATTTCTTTTCGCGTCAACAAAACTCTCCGGTACTCCGGGGCGTTTTCTAATATCCGATCTTACGCGACCAGTGTTTTGGGAACACTCCACAACGTCCATATCTGAAGGCGTCCCTCCACCCCCATCAGGGGGTTCTTCGGCACTCATTTCCTTAGGAAATGAGTGCCAAAAAGCTTAAAATACTAACCTTATACCTTTATACACAAACCAGACAACACAAAACAATAGCCACAACACTAAAAACAGATTATGTTATCAAAATAAACTGTGAGGTTAAGAATCGCGTGCTTAATCTCACCAAGACAATAGCAAAAATAGCATAATATACATTATGATGACAATCTGTTTAAAGTAAATTCGTGTCTACATCGTAAAAATAAATGTACACAGCTAGGCTTTTAAAGTAATCCTTTTATGCTTTTAGTTTTCGATGAGAGCCGCATAAAGTGCGTTAACGAATAATCTCGGTATCTTGAGATGTAAGTACCTACTTGCTATTGTAGTACGAATTTAGCATTTAAAATAGACCGAAGACGTTTAGTTAGAATTTTAAGTTGGTTATTTTGTTTTACCCAAAATGTAAGCCAAGTGGCTATGTTTTCGGAGCTTAGAAATATTACATAATTCATAGCAATTTTGTCTAGCTTATAAATTTGTCGTTTTATAAGCCCCTTGTTTAGTTATTGGTATCAATGAGTGACGGGGATTACTTGTTGTAAATAGGCTTGTTTGCTGTCCTAAATATCTGTGACTAGTATTGGTTACTAGTAGAAAAGGTAGGATAGTATGGAAAAAAAAGACACGAGATGCGCTTACGCCAAACAAATTGGAATAATGGTAGGAGAAACATGATCATGGAAAGAAAATTCGCGTCACTAATAAAAAAACTGGTCAAGTGCGAGTCGGATTCGCTCCGTAGTTCAGAGTTCGGCTCGGGGGCGGGACGGAGTTGGGGGGGGGGTAAGCCCTTTCATTTGATATTTCCCACAGTACAGCTTGAAAATATTTTTTTTTTAATATTCAATTGAAAATTTACAAGTCTGTGTTTGGGTCATAGAAATTCATCTGTGTATTTCAACGAAACTACTCCAGTAGATTCGGAGCAAATTGGCTGTGACAGACGGATAGACAGACAGTCGCGAGTAATCCTATAAGGGTTCCGTTTTTACGTTCGGACGTTCGGAACCTAAAGAAAACAGATAAGATTTGTATCACTAAAAAAAACTTGGTTTCATCAACCGCAAAAGCACAATTACTGGCAGAAGAAGGTATCCGTATAGAAGCTGAACAAAATGTATTTGATCCTTGTAATTACGGTCCCAAAAATCGATATCAATATAGGAAAGCCATAACTCGGTTGTAATTAAGGAGAGGTCGATATTTACCGCCCACGCTCGTACGTGAAGCGATAGAGTCATATTCTTTCATCAAAATAAGGGGCAGACTCCAATAGCGGATGGCTTTTTGGTCGATTTTTATTTTTTTATCTAAAGGTGGACTGATGACCTGGTGAAGGTCGTGGGTAGCCGAAGGATGCGAGGCGCACAGGACCGGTCGTTGTGGCGACACTTGGGGGGAGACCTATGCCCAGCAGTGGACGTCTTTCGGCTGAAATGGTGATGATACCAATAAGTAAACTCTGCTCAAATAGCTAAGTTTCATCGTAACTATCACCAGACCCTAAGATAAGACCTATACTTTATTTCCAGAGATATTCACCAGAAATATTTTCAACTGAAGTGTTCCTCTATTTTAAGATCGATCATCGCGCGAGGGCTGGCAACGTCGCATTTCTAGAAGTTTTTTGTGATTATTTTATTTAATTTAAATGAAAATATTATTTTTCTCAGTCACTTAACTAGATCGTTATATTTTATCCTCCGAAGCTCGCCATTCGTCAAACGTAAACATCCGTCAAGCCCCGCCCGCATACGACAAACCGGATTTCAAATGTCAGTTTGACATTTTTTCTCAGTTATGACAGCATATATTTTTGTCGGAGGGTACCTGAGACGACCAATAATGTCTATGGCCAAGCGTGTAAATGTTGCCACAGCATAAAATACATTGCGTTTTGGTAATAATAGAGGTAATAAACGAGTGATCGCAAAACTCACTGGTGAGTTTCAGTGCCCAACGGTTTTCGTTCAATGAAACTCACCAGTGAGTTTCCGGGCTCTACAGGTACTTAACTCTAACATATTAATTCATCGTGATACGTGGTAATACTGCATTCAGGCATAACTTTATTATTAAGTTTAAGTTCGTGGGTACAACAAGTAAAAAGTGCAAAATAAAAAACTTTCCTACAAAAAATACAACTTTAATTTCGGAAGTCGGTGTTAAATAACGAAGACACATAATACAAACACCGACATCCGAAATTAAAGTTATTTTGCAATTTTAGAAGTTGTTTGTATTTTTTGTAAAAATGTTTTTAATCTTATTATTTACTAACTTAACAATTCCTTGCTATTCTTTTAGTTTGCAAGCTAACAATCTGTAAACTAAATAACTTAAGGCAAACATTGAGCATAGTTGTATTGTTACACATAAGTATGAAGTATGTTGACGTTCAGTTCTTGAGTAAGTAATCAGGGTTCAGCAGATAACCATGCCACAGACCACCCATGGATAGTCACATATCTACGGATTGAACTCTGTTTGCCTTAAAGATGCATTCTTAACCGACTTTCGAAAAAGGAGGTGGTTCTATGTTCGACTGTATGTATGTTTTTTTTTTTTTTCTTTTAATGTATGTCCACGCATTTCTCCGTCAGTTGTGGACCGATTTTCAAAATTATTTTTTTATCCGAAAGAATATCCTCCCGAGGTGGTCCCATATAAATTTTATCGAAATTGCTTTAGCGCTTTTTGAGGAACTGAACAAAAACGAAAAATAGGCATATCTTGATGACGTTTTTGTGTCCTCCAAATGTTTAAATTCCACGTTCCATGTTATTGGGGATTTTAGTTCTGAGGTATAACAACTAAAAAGCGAAAAATAAAAATCTTTTTTACAAAAAAAACAACCGACTTCAAAAAAAAAATACACTAAAAATTTAAAAATAACTTTAATTTCGGAAGTTGGTGTCAAATATCGAAGAAATAAAATACAAACACCGACTTCCGAAATTAAAGTTATTTTTAAATTTTTAGTGTATTTTTTTTTTGGAAGTCGGTTGTTTTTTTTGTAAAAAAGTTTTTTAATTAAAGATAAAAACGTTGAGGTGTTATTTGTGAGCCGCATAATACACTTACACTTATTGTAAAACTAGCGACCCGACCCTATTGGTGCAAATTTCATGAAAATCCGTTCAGCAGTTTTTGAGTTTAGCACGAACAGACAGACAGACGCGGCGGAGGGCTTTATTTTACTTATGTAGGTACCTAATATGTAGTGATCAGAACATGATTAAACAATATAGGTCGCCAATATACACCTGTAAGCATAAACCAATGTGTCCAATACCTAACTCCGTCACTATTATCAGAGGAAGCTGCAGGCTGTAATTAATGAACAGCAGAGCTTAGCCACTAATTAAATTGCAAGCAAATAGCCGAGCATCATACGAACTACCGGACGCTGTAATTATAATTATAGCTCTTGTGTGTTTGCGAAGTTCTATGTATCGACTAGGGAGTTATTATGAGACTATATGTAGCTAAGGGTAGATTGAATTTAGTTTGGCTTTACTTTCCTTTACCTAAAAGCAAACATGTCGAACGGTCTCTGGGCTAAATCAATTAATTGTAATTGACTTAGCCCAGGACCAAGGAAATAGCAGGCAGCGACACACAGCTACTAATACCTGTAAAAGATTAATATTGTAAAGAAAATAAAGACACTTCTGCTCTCAGTATTACTTTAATGTCATTATTAGTTACCTAACAACAATGGGTTGAATATGTATAACGAAAAGATGACCAAAGTACTGAAATCCCTGTACAAACCCCCCAAAAAAAGGGGTTGAACATGGAAACAGTTAGGGGTTCAACTCGGTCGAGGGTAAAGACTGTGGTGGTTGAACGTGGACTAAACCAAAGTGTCGTCATTCATTTACGATTTCGACTTAATCGATACCTTTTTTTTTTTTTTTTTGTTGGGTGGGATATCATTCAATGACTTCCCCCGCTCTGGGTGGAGCGGGAGGGCGTGTCAGACTCTTACTGACTAAAACCCACCCCTGTTCCTTCCTGTCCTTAGTGCCCGGGGGCGAGGTAACTCTGTTTCGAATTTATCCTCAACCCCCGAGCAGGCATCGGCCATGACGGGCCCCGTCCCTATTGCTGACAACTCTTTGAGGCGCGCGTGGAACACTACGCGCCGTCGATTCTCGGCCTGGTGCTGATCGCATGGCGAGCTCAATACCTAACCAGTACACTTGAGTTATATGAATGAATATTCAAAGTTCATAATTTCAATCCATAGTCTTTAGATTTGTGTTAAAAAGGTTATATTAAAGTATGGGTTAAATTGCAATGGAATTTAAACTTTGTGTCGTATTACAGATATTTGCAATTCCAAAATTTGATAATCATCTCAAATTCTGAATTCAAATAATATACTATAGGCATAAACCTACTTTACACATCAATATAAATAATCAAAAAAAAAACAAATGAACATCCCAAACAATACGAGATTAATCCCACTCCACACCAGACAAAGAAACCGTAACTACGCGCCACCGCCCGAATAAACCCCAATTACCGTATTTTCCCGATCTCGTAATACCCTGTTAGCTACCTCAGCACGTTAATAGTGCTCATATGTTACCAATATGGGTGATTTGGGTGAATTTGGTGCGCAAGTAGCGTGATAAACTGTGACCCGAATATGGAAGATCTTGATGATGAATGGGACCGTCCTTTTTGGTGATTATGGGGTTATTGTTCAGTGTTTATAGGTGCTTTTGTTGTAGATATGTATTAGTAATTGTTAAATACTCGTAGGCTTAGACTATTACGGTTATAGACGGAGTGTCAAAATCCAGCAATCTGAAGTACCAGAATGAGAAGCCGGCTTGTATATGTACACGCGAAATAAGCTCACATAGACAAAATCAGAAGCCGATACGTCATCGTTACGTTCGTCAAGGTCACTCACACATTTTAACAATCCTGCTTCATTTAATGTCCAATGACGTTCCATCTTTCCTTTCCTTTTCTTTTTTTCCTTTACCTTTCATAGTCTAAGCTATATGGCGTTTAGCAAGGCTATTGCGTACTTCTGTTGACAGCTCATAGTGAGGATCATTTGTCAAAGTGTTCAACGATTAGCTGTCAAACAGCTAGTTAGGTGCGTATTGGGTCTTCAGTGACTAACTAGGATGACGTCATGAGCAATGGATATCGCCGATAGTCACCGTAACACATTTTGACACATGTTATTGGGATGATACTAGTAAGATTGCGATTGTGTAAGCTTTTAAAGCTTAGACTGTACATCAAATAAATAGTTAATCACTCATCTTATCAATATCATAATTTTCGTGAAAGACTCTTAAGTAGTGTTTAAAAATAATTCTCGGATTTTTGAGAACCAAAGCATCTACCCACTATTTGATTTTGTCTTAATCACACAATTAAGATGAGTTGCGGTTGGCGTTCATTCTTAACAAATTTGATCATCTTTAACAACAGTTTGCTGTAAGATAATTATGCGATTAAAAGCAAGTCTTGCTTTGTCCTTTTATGAACAACATCTTTAATCTCCTTCAATTAAGCTCCCTTATCCTCTATCATTTAAAAATTGGTTCCCAAACAAAAAAAAAACTTAAGAACCTCTGAATGATCATGAAGTCACCTATCTTATAGTCCTGTAACTAATTACGCTGCCAGTGGTCACAGGGCTGCCATCCAATCTAAAAACTAACGGATCTTGAGTTGTCTGCAGCTCTCCGAGTCTTCTAGTCGCGCAGATATGCTGCACTTTGTACTTAGGAGTTAGCTTCTTTTAATTTTTTCTTTCAAAACGTATTAAATTATTGTCTGTAGCAGCACTAATGATTTCAAAACTCAGCGGCAGTGTTTAGAATAAGTGAGCAATATAAATCCATCAGTTCATAATTATCGCCCTATGAGAATGCACGTATTCCCATATGGCGTTAATTAAGAACTGACCGTGCACTTAAAGGTATATTGTAACCCCTCCTTACTCCCCTTGATACCCAGTTGGTCTTTTAAGAGGTCACGGGACCCCTTCCATATGCTGATGGTGATCACCGGGTTTTAGTGACGTTAAGTTTCCCCCCGATATTAGCTAAAATAAGGTAACTCCATCACAACACAAATATACATAGGTACGCACTACAAATTACATATGTGGTATGTACGACTTACACAACACAATGTTGATACCAATTCCAATGTAAATTACTATGTATGACGTCAGAAGTGCGACTGCGCACCTAAAATAATCACTTCAAAACAAACAGTTAAATTTTGTTCCAATTTAAACTGTTTCGCACAATTCACGCGTTTGAAACAATAACTACAGTTATAAAGACTTGTTTTTGTTTGTTTACTTGAAACCTTGTGTTTTGAACGTGTGCCGATGACGTATGACATTTTGCTACGTAAGTTATTAAAGTCATTTATTTATGAGACATTTGTGAAAAACAGAGGTATATTTATAATTATTATAAAGTCTGCGGTTTTGAGGATAGACATTTAATATATACCATAGGTAGCTATGTGTGGTTTACCCACATCTTATAAGTATCTTAGTTAATTAGCATAAATTGAACCTGTTTATACAACAGCCATTTCATACAACCTATCATTTCATAAAATACCTCATCATCATCATCATCATCATTGCAGCTGAAAGACGTTTACTGCTGGACATAGTCGTCCCCTAATTATCACCACAACGACCGGTCCTGTATGTCTCGCATCCATCGGGTTCCCGTGACCCTCACCAAGTCTTCGATCCACCTTGTGCGAGGCCTTCCAACGCTGCGTATTTCGGTACGCGGTCGCCACTCCAGAACGTTTAGGTTCCATCGACCATCTGTTCTGCGATCAATGTGCCCTGCGCACTGACACTTAAGTTTGGCGATTCTCCGGGCTATGTCGGTAAACATGGTTCCCCTACGGATATCTTCATTCCTAATTTGAGCATACAACATACCTAGTACCTACTTACTGAACGACGACCTCTTTAGAAAGAAAAAAATATGGGCATTCTGATCTATCGTCTTTATAGGTATTTGAGTCTCCATTTTCAGTTTATACAGACCTAATTATATTCTTACTTGAAAATTAAAAAAAATAATGCAACTAGAATTGTATTTGAGCGGCTAGTAGGTATACACGGTGTAGACGATAAAACAACACTATATGAACATACTGAAACCACGAAAAAATCAGCTTCTCCATGTTTGTATAACTCGACAAAATATAATGAACTGCTGTTAATTTTTCGCGATTTCAGGTTTGGTCCCGTAGTAAAAGTTGTTCGTTATGACGAGAATTGCCCACATTTTTTTTTTTATTGTTGTACAAAGTGGGGCAAAATTAATCCCCCTATCAGAAGATGCTATAATTTCAGCAAAGGCGTCGTACGTCAATCATATTTGCAATTTGTAAAATAGACCGCTGCAGACTACAAACATTAGTTGTATGTAGTACACTGTAATTTTGTCGATTTTCTTGACCAATAATCGGCTGGTGGTGTTGGAGCAGCGTGAATTTTTTATTCTTAGACTTCTTTCTTTGGAGCTACTTTAAGTCGCGGGTTTATGCCAACAATCGCAGCCTTAAGGATAATATTTGCGGACAGTCATAGAAACTGCGATAAAACGGGAACAAATGTGTATTAACACTAGCGGCAGCCACGGCACGGATATCATCTTTTCCACTTAACAGAAAAAATTGTAATGGTCCAAATAAAGATTTCCATTAATCAAAATATTTTTTTATTTAGTAAAAATGTTATCCAAATACAAAATAGGTTAATTAATTTTGCGCCACCTTAATGGCCATTCTATAATTTTATTTGTCATAAAGGCCGATTATTTATGAACAAATTGCATTCCTTATAATATGTATACTCATGTTTCTACATATAAATGTCTTGTCTTGTCTTGTCTTGTGGAATTAGTACGTACTACATACAAACTTTCAACCCTCACTTTAACCCCTAGGGGATGAATTTCCAAAACCCTTACTTTTTGCTCCCCTACATTATAAAAGGAAACCATGTGCAAAATTTCACGTTCCTAGTCCCAGTCGTTTCGGCTGTGCGTTGATATATCAGTCAGTCAGTCAGTTTTTCCTTTTATATATAGAGATTGTCGTCTCCATCTCGTTTATAGACCCAAGTGGAACAAACTACCAACAGTAACTCACAAGAGCTAGCTACAGTATCACAGGGTTGCTGCACTGTTAACTTGTCTATAAAACGCTCAGCACTGAGATAGTTTACCAGCACTAGAGTACCTGAGATATTCCTAGGTACCTATTTGGCTGATTGGTATAGAATCAGTCTCCTTAAAATCGGTTTACTTTGTTGAATGATTGCAGTATAAATGATAAATGATTTTATTCCATGTGAGTAAGTTTTGTTAACACTTTTACACGTCAACATTTTTTTGTCAGTTTTAGCTATATGTGGTCAGTGTTTCCTAGCTGACTACCCTGAGAAGAAGCACTGAAACAAACTCAGAGGTCAAAGTCTCTTTTAAAGTGTTCAAATCGATACAATGTGTATTGGTCAAATCACCTGGGAGTCTTTCAGTTAAGAGTGAATAGGTTACTTCTAGGCAAGCGTGCTCCATCTTCGACCTCATCGTCGCTTACCATCAGGTGAGACAGCAGGCGAGTGTCTATCATGAATAAAAAAAAAACTATAACCAGTCTGTGCAGTGACTGTAAGCTCAATTTTTTAAACGTATTAATGTACCACTTTAAATATTGGTTCCATAACAGTATGTAACAAGGCAGTGTTAAAGCCTTGTTTATTTTTTGACCTCTATTCCAAAACTACGTTCTTTCCTACCTTTTTTAATTTAAAATTCTAAAATTGTTTTCTGTCAAGTCTCTGTTTTTACATAAAAAATGAGTTCTAATTCTGCAGCCGAGCTAGTAGAAGCTCCTCATTATCATTTTTCGACTCTTCAACTGTCAGTTACCAGTTTCCAAGAGTTGTGCAATAATACAATTTAATTACCTACCAAGTCACAGTGTATGTGTTTTTACTTTAATGAGTGCTTCTTATATTCAAGCCTACTTTTGTAAATAATAAAATATACGTGTTAACTCTTCGTATGTTATGATTCATTCAACTCCTCATCTACGGGCCTCCTACTCTACGTCCTCCTCTACGAGTCACCAATACTCCGGTCCTGCAACGTGACACCGCCTCCGTACCGTGACAAGTATAATTTCGAACTTTCTCATGGTATCTACTCTACTAAACAAATAAACAAACTCTTAAACAACAACACGACAATACAAACAACCGCAAGCTGCACTAAATCTAACACAATTTTACGATGAACTATGAAAATAAAAATAAATAATAATGACAAATGTCCACAAAACGAGCTACGAATCTAAAACCGATATATTATTCGTGAGCTTTCGTCCGAATACTGACGTTTAGCACTGAGTTACAACCCCACTGGGGGTGAAATCTACTCCGTAACTTATATATTATTCAATCTTTCCTCAGGTATGAATGTTCGTTAGTGCTAAAATAAATTCGTTGCGATCTTTTCATGTTCAGTGACCTTTCTTTCTAAGCATGTTTGTTAAAGAGGGTATAAAAAAAACCGAGCTACGGCAACCGGAACGGGCTTTGGCAAAGTGTTCTGAGTCTTACTGAGATTGATTTTCCGTCAATTAGTTCTGTAAATACTGATATAATAAAGTTACTTTCGTAGAGGTACCAAACCATTAAATGTACCTAGGTGGTCGCAAATCACACGTCTTTAATTACATTACTAATAAGTTTAACCCGAAGGAGATTGACACTCGAGGAAATCTAAGTTTTCAATCAATAGTTTTAAAGAAAAAAAATATTTTTAGTAACGAACTCTGAGAAATTTTTAAAAAAGACAAAAAAAAATCTCGTGTGCACAATTGTTGCAAATAGGTTACACTATCACGTCCTGTCGGGAGTACCTCAAGTTACCAATAACCCTGTATATTGTAATACATATAATTGGGTTTATGACTCATCCCATTCTCCTGCCCTTATCCCAATTTATTTGGGGTCGGCGCAACATGTCTTTTTCTTCCATACTCCTCTATTAGTCGTCATCTCTGTAGTCACCCCCTTTTTACCCATATCCTCTTTCACACAGTCCAACCATCTTTTCTTTGGCCTTCCCCTACTCTTATAGCCATCCACATCCATACACAAGACTTTCCTCACGACATTTTCTTCATTCCTCCGCATCACATACCACGACAAAAAAAAAAAAATAAAATAAAAAAAATAAAAAAAAAATAAAAAAAATAATAATATAATTAGTCCATCAGTTAAATAACCAAAAAATATTCGACACGTATTTTATCTTTTGTCACGTAATCAATAAAAAATTAAGACGAGTGGGTTGAAATTTCGCTTGACGTCACACTTGAGTTAAAATTGTACCACTTTATTTATTTATTCATTAAAACTTCATGCAACACAAATGTACAAAAGCGGACTTAATGCCTTAGGAATTCTCTACCAGTCAACCAAAGGTGGTGGAGAGATAACATAGCAGGTGCATAAACCGAAAAAAATAATACTAAGACGAAAATAGTTTCGAAAGTATATATATAGTTAAAATAAACAAACATATACATTTAATATAATATACCTACATATATAAAAATAATATATAAAGTTAGAGATAAGGATCGTGAGACGACTCCTTTACTTGTTAAGAAGGTAATTCCGCAACTTTCGCTTAAATGCATACTGACTGGTGACCAATTTATACTCAAAAGTGACGTAACAAGTCTCCTGAACTTTGATGCGCTTTATCTTTGTCATTTTTTATTGATTTGATACAGCAAAAAACAAATGTCCAATATTTTTTGATTATCTACTACTACTAAATATAATTAGGTACTCGTATTATTATTTTACCCTGGGATCATCTCTATGGATATGTTCTAAATTCTCTACACTTATATCCCTGTCATGTTACAAGCACTTAGTTTATAATCCCAGTGTACGACACTATATGCAAGCTACTATATGCTACCTGCGGTTGTGCCCACCTTTGAGACGTCAGATTTTAGCCAAATGCTAGATGTAGCTTTAGAGATTCTAATGGTGCAAGTCCGTTTGAATTATTTTAGATCGGTCTTGTGACGTTGGCTTTAAAATATATAAACTAGCTACGCTCCATGGCTTTATCTATATGCATACAATTTGCATGTAAACCGTGATTTTATATGGCATGAAAGTATCTGTCATTCTCGTAGTGTAACTTTTAATCCGTGAAAGAATTAATTTGTTGGACATAGCCTGCCCCCAAGCGTGACCGCATTGGCCAGTCCTGCTCCAGCAGTTTCCCAATTCTAAACATACATACAAAGCACTTCTCCTTTTATTACATTAATATAGGGGTATAGGTAGCTGTGTCTAGCCCGTAGTTTCCTAGAAAAACCACTCCATGTACCCGAACAGAATTACTCCCGTAACTCAATTATTGGAAAAATCTGATGGATTCTACCTCGCAACCTAGTATGCCTTCCGAGAATTCTCGGTGTATTGATAAATGGTCCAGCATTCGGGCTTACTGCAGTCTGCCTGAATAAATATAAAGTATAGAGATAGGGAGGATGATCGGAGATTGACAGCAGGCGCTACATAGACTAGTCTTGGAATCAAAGCTGTTTTGGAGCTGGAAGATGGGACTTCATCCAATGGCTTCTCCCGCTCTAAATGGGGTGGGAGGGCGTGTCAGACTTTTACTGACTAATGTCATTTTTTAATTTTTTTTTTGGTGGGAAATCATCCAATGACATCTCCCGCTCTGGGTGGATATAGAGGGCGTGTCAGACTCTTACTATTATTCGAATTTATATTTCGAATTTATCCGTGACCCTGTTCGAATTACAGCTCTATCGATGATACTATCGTTGCACGTGTAAGCGATGTACGGAGGCTAATTTTTTTTTTTTTCTTATTTTTCTCCCTAGTTCGTCGTGCAGTGCTGGTGCTGCCGCTGCAATAGCGGAGAACCTCAAACGGCGGAAATATAACAATCTCACCGGTAGTTACATTTTCGAGCCGTTTGGGGTTGAAACCCTTGGGCCGTGGGGTCCTGAACCTATCATTATTTTTTATGATTAATGGGCACTAGCCCTACCCGTGTGTTAAATTAATGTCACCATTGTAGCACCACGTTGTAGATTCAAGTTCTTCAACCTTAACAGACAGTTGTGTTGCTGGGGAGTTTGTTGCGCCACTTCTTCTTCACAGCTAAAACACAAGGAAGTGGTGACGAGCGGGCGTTTTCGGGGGACTGTCTCTATGCAGAACTTTGAGGTTTAAAAAGTGCTGATACTCAGACTAATTTTATTATATGACTTTTGATTTTGAAAGTTCACGACCGTGTTCCGTGGAAGGGTCTGGGCGAGACCTCTGCTGGAAAGCAAAACAAACTCTCTACCGATGTCTAATGTACTGTATAGTACATCATATTTACTGTGATGACATGTCATATGTACTAAAATATAATATAAGTTTGTAAATAAAGGCTATTTTAATTTGAATTTGAAGTGGTAAGTTTTGCCCAATGCTTCTCCAACATGTGGCAGATATACCCAGTCCAGTTCTATTCTAAATTTAACAGCTGTATGCATATATTTATTTGCCATCAAAGTCATCATCATCTTCCTGCCCTTATCCCATGTTACTTGGGGTCGGCGCAACACGTTTTTTTCTTCCATTCTGTCCTGTCAGCCGTCACGCTATCACTAACTCCTTTTTCTTTCATATCACTCCTCACGCAATCCATCCATCTTTTCTTTGGCCTCCCTCTCCCTCTAAATCCATCCACATTTATATTCATAACTCTTTTGGTTACGTGTGTTTCATCCCTCCTCTTCACATGACCATACCAAGATAAGCGGTTCCCTTTCAACTTTTCTGTGACTGGCGCCACTTTTAAACTACATCTAATGTACTAATTTCTCACTTTATTCATTCTCGTTACTCCACACATCCATCTCAACATTCTCATCTCCGCCACATGCAGTCTTTTTTCATCCGTCTTTTTCACAGCCCAACATTCTGACCCATACAGTACGACAGGTCTAATCACGGACTTATAGAGTTTCCCCTTTAACTTAAGGGGCATCCGTCGGTCGCAAGTTGTTCCAGTGACCAGAGTTATTTGCCATCAAAGTACATGAAAGAAAAAAAAGTAAAAGGCATGTCAGCCCCATGGTAACCAAGCTTAAGTTTAAATTTTAAATTATGTTATATTAACTTAACATTAACAAAAAGTTTTACTACCGACACGTTGTCATGTCATAAGAAATTGGGTATTTTACTAAAAAAAAATAATTAGTTCGTCAGTTAAATAACCACAAAAATATTAGACACGTAATTTTCTTTTGTCACGTAAACAAAAATGAGGGCGATACAGTGCGTTGAAATGACGCGTGACGTCACGCGGCATGACACTTTTTACCATCAAAGTGACGTAACGAACTTGAACTTGAACCCACACTCCTGAACTTTGAAGCGATCCTAGTCAATTTTTATTGGTTTGGTAAAGCAAAAATACGTGTCCAATTTTTTTTGGTTATCTAATTGACGGATTAATTACATTGTTCCTGGATCAGCCAGGATTTCAAAAAACATACCCATGTCTAGTTTATTGATTTTACGCAATTTTGAAAATCGCTCCCTACCGGTCTGCTTTTTATAAATTCTGAATTAACAAATGAATGAGCTACACGAAGTAAGGACAAAGGCAGCAAATTGTTCGTTGCATATAAATCTGAGTATAATTACTGAGCTCGCTTCTCCAAATAAATGTTGTATTTACACGGATCAGGTGCATAACTGTTCATCCGTTGCTAAATACAGGTAATATTAAACTGTGTTGATGAAACTTGCATTTTGCTGTGATATGTATGATAGTTTGGTTGATTAAACTTACCTACTTAGGTAGATTCAACTAATTTATAAATGTGTAAGTCTGTATGTTTAAGATTAACGAATTTGGATAAAGTTTTGAACAGGGTAGACTCATGCCTGGATCAGAACAAAATTTTATCTCGGTATAACTGTCAAAAAGGCTAGTTTTCTAAAAAAATCTAGTTAGTCCGTCTGCTAGGTTACCAAAAAATATTAGACTCGTATTTTTTTTTGTCACGTAATTCAAAAACGCGCGTTGAAATTTTGCGTGACGTCACCCCTCGATACACTTTGTACCATTTAGTAATGTAACAAGCCGACTGAACTTTGAAGCGTTTTATCTTAGTAATTTGTTATTGGTTTGGTACAGCAAAAAAATACGAATCCAAATGTTTTGATGATTTACGAACTAAATATCGGGTGTAAAAAGACAGTTTCCGAAGCCGAAAACCACGTATTCTACCCATTATTTGGATCATTTTTTTCTACAAGACCATACCTGGGAAACCACTGGTTCTGGAGATATTGAAGGTCAAAGTCGAATTTTTTTTTTTAACTTTTTTACGAATATGAGTTCTAAGTGTTATTACTAAACCTTTTTCGAAACAAACATTTCGATATTTTTTTCGTAATTACGAATTTGCAGTTACGAAAACGCAATGAACATCAAACGTATCCGACAAGTACCTATGTGGCTTAGAGCGAAGGGGCGGGGTTTAACTCCACTTACCTGTGTTCGCGTTAAATTGCGCGGTATAAAAAATAGTTTTATTTTTCATACCTAAAAACAAAATTCGTTTACAAGCAATATTTTTTGCGCAAAACTAATATGTTAGACGTACAGTATGCATATTTAACGGCTCTGTTGTGTCTTTTTACACCCTGTATAATTATTATTTTTTATACGCAGGCAACATCCATAATGACGCTGGCCAAAGCTGGTTTGTATATTCAGATGGTGAAAATATACAAATCATAATGATCTAAATCGTATGAGACTTTTTAGATGGATGACTGAAAATAGCATAATCAACCTTATAATTATTGTTCCCACTACTGGAACTCAGGCTTCCTCTCTAGGAGAGGGAATGGACCGTAGTCCACTGTTTTTATTTTTTTATTTTGTTTATTTCGTTTTTGTTGTGTGCCTCTAACTGTAGCCAGTATAGTTATTTATGATACTAGTGCGGTAAGTTGGTTTTTACAAACGAGTAGACGAATGTAAGCCCGAGACGAAGTCGAGGGCTTACCGTAGTCACGAGTTTGGTGATGAAAAAATATTTTGTTTTTGATGTGAAACATCTATTGGCGCGGCTTGGCAGTAAAACCGACTCGAATGTCGTGACGGCATGACGCCGTCAAGCCACGAAGCCCCAACTAGGCTACCGCTCTCGATTCCCTTCTCCCTAGAAACATCTATGCGAAAAAAAGTAACACAACAACAACCAACAACAATAACTAACAACCAACATCAACAAACAACGACAACAATTAATAACAACCACAACCAACAACAACAAACAACAACAACCAACAAAAATAACAACAACAACCAACAACAGCAACCAACAACAATAACAACAACAAACAACAACAACCAGCAACAATAACAACAACAAACAACAACAACAACCAGCAACAACAACAACAAAACTACAACAACAACAACAACAACCACCATCACCAACAACAACATTAACAACAACATCATCAACCATCAACAAAAACAACCAACAACAACAACAACCACCACCGACAACAACAACACTACCTACAACAACAACCACCACCACCACCACCACCAACAACAACAACAAGATTTACAACAACCAACGACAACAACAACTAACAACAACAACAATAACAACAACACCAACAACAACAACAACTACAACACAAAGAAAACAATACATAAAATAGATGTTTCACATCTGCCGGGCGTCCCGCGACGGCTCATATTCTTTTCGTAATTTGAAACTCCTTGAATTCTTACAAATTTTTATGGAAATTAAAAAAAACCGTAAAGGATACGCACAGTTTTACCGCACGCTATACAACGGAGCGTGCGGTAAAATAGATACTTAGGTGGGAGTACCTATTTTACCGCACGTTCCATTATACTCGTAGTGTGCGTAATTTTTAACTTTCGAACAATGTATAAAGGTTTCGTAAATGTATTTTTTGAGCAAATGTGTTGAAATAGTTATTTATGATACTAGTGCGGTAAGTTGGTTTTTACAAACGAGTAGACGAATGTAAGCCCGAGACGTAGTCGAGGGCTTACCATAGTCACGAGTTTGTAAATACCAATCCGCACGTGTGTCATACAACGTTTTTCAACACATTTGCGAGAAAACAGTACCTACTAGGCAATGAGACAAACTTTTGTTTTTGATGTGAATCATCTATTGGCACAGCTTGGCAGTAAAACCGACTCGAATGTCGTGACGAAAAACGGCATGACGCCGTCGTGCCACGATGCCCTCACTACGCCACCGCTCTCGACCCCCTTCTCCCTAGAAACATCTATGCGAAAAAAATGAACACAATAACAACCAACAACAACAACCAACAACAACAACAACAACAAACACAACAACCAAGAACAACAACAAACAACAACCAGCAACAACAACCAACAACAATCCAACCAATAATAACAACAACCAACAACAACAACAGCAACCAACAACAACAACAACCAGCAACAACAAACTACAACCAGCAACAAAAACCAACAACAACACTACCAATAACAACAACAAGCAGTTACAACAACTACAACTAACAACAACAACACCTAACAATAACAACAACAGCACTACCAGCAACAACAACCACCACAACCAACAACAATAACAACAACATACAAACAACAACAACCAACAATACTACCAACAACAACCACAACCAATAACTACAACAACAACTAAAACAATAACACTACCAACAACAACAACAACCACCACGACCAACAACAACAACCACTACTAACAACAACAACAACTACCACAACAACAACCAACAACAATAACAACAACCAACAACTCTACCAACAACAACCACAACCAAAAACAACAACCACAACTAACAACAACAACAACACTAGCAGCAACAACATCCACCACAAATAACAACAACCAGCCACAAACAACTAAAAACAAACTACAACAACAACCAACAACACTACCAACAACAACCACAACCAACAACAACAACCACAACTAACAACAACAACAACACTAGCAGCAACAACATCCACCACAAATAACAACAACCAGCCACAAACAACTAAAAACAAACTACAACAACAACCAACAACACTACCAACAACAACCACAACCAACAACAACAACAACCACAACTAACAACAAAAACACTACCAACAACAACAACCACCACAACCATCAACAACACAAACAACAAACAACTACAACACAAAAAAACACAACACACGAAATAGATGTTTCACATCTGCCGCGCATCCCGTGACGGCCAATATTTTTTTCTCGTAATGCGAAACTCCTTGGTGGAATTCTTATATATTTTATAATTAAATAAAAAAAAAAACCGTAAAGGATACGCACGCCGCTATACAACGGAGCGTGCGGTAAAATAGGTACTTAGGTGAGAGTATCTATTTTACCGCACGTTCAATTGTATGGTGCGTAATTTTGAACTTTCGAACGATTTATACAGGCTTCGTAAGTGCATTTTTTGAGCAAATGTGTTGAAAAATATATTCTTTATTTCTTTAATCCACGATGTGGGCTCAGTGCGGGTTGATGGATGTCACATGTAAGGCATGTGCGTTTTTGGTCTTTAAGACTTTTTTGGTTCTAGGACATTTTCTCGATCGACGTTTCCTCACGATGTAAAAATAGCACTTTGTTGTTATATGAGTATGTTGCGGTGGGTTTTATGCAAGGCTTTTCCCATTTTTATACTTCTTTTGGGAAAAAATATGAAAGTAAATTTTTACGATGCGTGCGCACACTGTCACAAAAAATCTACAGCCTGAAGTTAGCTAGAACCGACACCCTGAAGTCAGCTATCGTCTGTGGTTCATGAAGAATAGTTGTTTTCCTTTTTGCAAACTTTGTGACAGTTTGGTTTTTTATCTTGTTACGCCAAAGAAGTATAACTTCTTACGTGCGTACATAAGACATACACACACACTTTATTTTTTTGGCGGGCTGGGAAATCATCCGGGCTGGGAGATGTAATCACATCTCCCACTCTGGGTGGAGCGGAAGGGTGTATCAGGCTCTTACTGACTAAACCCCAACCCTGTTCCTTCCCTGCCTGAGTGCCCATGGGCGCGGTAACTCTGTCACTAAGGCTTAGAGCCATTCAGTATTTTCTCAAGACCCTGAGAGAAACAACATAAATACTACTAAAAAAAATACTAGTTACTGGTTCTAAAAATACTACAGAAACGATATCACAATATTCTTTGTCTAGACTTCACATAGAAATATCCCTAACCTCCTTGGCTTGTCCGTAAGACAGGATTAAGGGATCGTGCCAGGGGAATGGATATCAGCTCTATCTCACTGATAACATGCTTTTATGACAATCTGTTTTCTCCGCCATTTTGTCGGAGTGAAGAAGCTATGGATAAGCTAGATTGATGGTCTCGGAAAATATTATACCTAGACTAAGAAAAAGCATCAAGCATCCTGCCATCGCCTGGGAGCAGATACACGCAAGCCACGTCCTCTTCTTATTAGGTTTAGCAGCTACAATTTGCGGAGTGAGGTATGGCGTAACAAAACTTTGTTGAAGGGTTCCGGTCTGGTAGTCTCGGAATTTCTAACCAAGCCTAGACACGACGTGTTTGTAAATGCTCGCAAACACTTCAGCATAAAACAGTGTTGGACTTCAGAGGGCAAGATTATCATTCTACTCCCAGATAAGTCGCGCCGAAAGATCGAGTCTGCGGCTGAACTTCAGCAACTTGTTGTTCAGTTCCCGGTGGCTTCATCATCAAGTACGACGTCGGACAAAGCATCACGTAGGCAGGCCAAATGATTTATCTATTATCTATCTATCAAAATTATGTTTTTTTTTTTTATATATATATATTATAGTATTTACTGTGTCGGTCTCTGAAAATTTTTTTCTTGTTGTTCTCTGTTTTGACAGTTTGTGATTTGGACAACACTAATATAACATTGATATCAAATTGTTCGTTCGGAAATATTTCTTATTTTTTGTAAGTAATTGGATAAGAGTCTTTTTATCTTCGATAGAATGTCGAGTGCATCGAGGATCTTTGAAGTGACAGTTACATAACTGTTATTTCTGTATTTCCTTAGTAATCGTTGGTATTGTTTTATATATTTGTATTCATTATATTTTTATACTTGTGTCATGTTTGGTAATGTTGATGGCGGTTTTGTTTCCTGTTCTTCTTCTGATTCCTCTGGTGAGAGCTATGCTAGTGCGTTCAGTGATGACTCTGTACAGCTCCGCGACCAACTTTTTTCTACTTTTGCTTCATATAGTAAATTTTTTAATGCAGTACATATAAATGCTCAAAGCGTTCCTGCTCATCACTCCGATTTATTATCTTCTTTCGACTTAGACCTTATTCACGCTGTCCTTGTTTCGGAAACATTTCTCAAACCTGCGCTTTCTTCAACGCAGTATTCGTTGCCTGGCTACAAGCTTGTGCGTAATGACAGGACTGGCAAGGGATGTGGAGGGGTCGCCATTTATCTCCGTGGAGACATTACATACAAAGTCATTGATCGGTCCCCGAGTAATTATTCCAAATCCGCTGAGCACCTCTTTATAGAAATTACTTTCAACCACACCAAGTTACTTTTAGGTGTGTTTTACAGTCCCTCCTGTCATATTGATTACTTCTCTTCTCTTGAATCAAAACTGGAATATTTTTCTTCTTTATACGATCACACGATAATACTCGGAGACTTCAACACCTGCCTGATCAAGGATGATGTGCGCAGCCGTAAACTCCAGTCCCTTGTCTCTTCTGTCAACATGCATATTCTTCAGCTTAACGCTACCCATCATGCTCCCCACTGTAACCCTTCACTATTAGACCTTATTCTGGTTTCTGATGGAAGCAAAGTGGCCACGCATGGACAGCTTTCTGCCTCTTTCTCTTACCATGACCTTATATTTCTTTCTTATAAAATTCGTCCTCCTAAACCTAAATCTAAATTTCTCTTCCTTCGCAGCTTCAGGAACATTGATCTGGATCGTTTGGGGGAGGATGCGAGCAATATTAACTGGTCTCCTGTTTATGATAGCAATGACGTGGACGCCAAGGTAGCTCAATTCAACTTGATAATGCTGAAACTTTTTGATGTGCATGCCCCACTCAAAAAGGTCAGAGTGAAGCATCTGCCGGCTCCCTGGTTGAGTGACAGCGTTAGAAGCGCCATGTCGAACAGGGACAAGGCTAAAAGGCGGTACAAACGGGACCCAACTGATGAGAACTGGTCTTTATACAAAAAACTGCGAAATCGCTGCGGTCGTATGTGTAGGGATGCTAAAAGGCGCCATATCCACAACTCTGTTCAAAACTTCAAAACAGCACAAGTATGGCAATTTCTCAAATCTCTTGGTGTCGGCAAAGCTGTGGATGACAGCACGCCGGATATTGACCTTAACGCAATTAATTTACATTTTTCCAAACCACCTGTCGTTCTGGACGATAACGTTAAAGCTTCCACTCTTGACTATCTCTCTAAACTTCCACTGCCAATATGTACTTCATTCTCATTTCAACCAGTAACAGAAGGGGATATTAAGCGGGCCATCACATCTATATCCACGAAAGCGGTGGGCGATGATGGTCTTCAACTACAGATGCTTCTTCCTATCCTGAATGAACTCGCTCCTGTCATCCTCCACACTATCAACTACTCTCTCTTTACTGGCTGCTTTCCTTCTGCGTGGAAGAAAGCACATGTTCTGCCTCTACCCAAAGTCCCTAATCCCTCGTCAGTTTCCCAGTATCGTCCCATTTCCATACTTCCAATCCTATCCAAAGTCCTTGAGAGTGTTGTTAATAATCAATTGTCTCATTTCCTTTCCTCTAATAGCCTGCTAAGTCCTTATCAATCTGGTTTCCGCCCTGGCCATAGCACAGTATCGGCACTAGTTAAAATAACTGACGACATCCGACTGGCCATGGAACACAGGCTTCTTACAGTGTTGATTTTACTGGACTTTAGCAGTGCTTTTAATTCAGTTGATTTTGACATCCTCTTAGGTATCCTATCCTCTCTTAACATATCTCCTCCTGTGATTGGGTGGTTTAATTCTTATCTTCGGGGTCGCTCGCAGTCGGTTCGCTCGGAGGAGGCTTCCTCTGACTGGTGCAACCTCGGTGCGGGTGTTCCTCAGGGTGGCGTCCTTTCTCCTCTTCTTTTCTCTATATTTATTAACGCTATCACTAAGGTCCTATCTTCACATTACCATCTCTATGCAGACGACTTGCAGCTATATCGCCACTTTAAACCTGAAGAGCTTACTGGAGCTATCGATGCCATCAATAATGATCTTAAAAACATCAGTCAGTGGGCTAAAAGTTTTGGACTTTTAGTTAATCCAACAAAATCACAAGCTCTCGTTATTGGTGGCAGACACTTCGTAAATCTGTTGAGTGGCCAGTCTCTTCCTCCTGTTTTGTACGATGCCGTCGCTATAGCCTATTCCCAAAAGGTCAAAAGCTTAGGCGTTTTCCTGGACTGCAACCTATCTTGGAATGTTCACATTGCGGAAGTAAGCAGGAGGGTGTTTTGTTCGTTTCAGTCGCTGAAACGCCTCCAGAAGTTCCTGCCTTTTCCGACCAAAATTACTCTTGCTCAGTCTCTCCTTCTACCTCTTCTGGACTATGCTGATGTCTGCTTCCTTGATGCGACGGAGGAACTCCTTGATAAGCTCGAACGTCTGCAGAATTTGTGCATACGCTTCATCTTTGGCCTCCGGAAGTACGACCATGTGTCGGAATTTCGGAAGCGATTGAGGTGGCTGCCTATTCGGCTGCGTCGGGATACTCACACTCTTTCTTTACTCTTTTCAGTTCTTCACAATCCCAACTCGCCCTTGTATCTTCGGGAACGCTTTGAGTATCTTTTTCCAAGAGGAAAACCTTGCCGCTCATCATCTGCCCTTCTCCTTCGGTTCCCTCCCCACTCCTCTAGTTGTTACAGTGGATCCTTTACTGTTCGTGCTGTACGCCTTTGGAACTCTCTTCCACACACTCTTAGGGCTAGCCCTTCGTTGGAGGTGTTTAGGAGAGGAATTAGGGAACACTTCCTGTCGGCATGACCCGTAATATGTTTTGTAAAAGGATTTCTTTGTTAGCCATACCCATAGTATTTAGTATGTTTATGTATCACATATTTGTTTAGTTTATTTAAGTAACAGATTTATTTTAAGTTTTTGTTGTGCACTTAAGATGTACCTACCTACTTATGCAATTGTATTTTTCACCCTGAGGTTTGCTGTAAGAAAACCCAAATGCTGGGTTAAGCTCGCCTTTGTAACTAATTGTTAATTTGTGTTTTATTTATATGTTATATGTGTACAATAAAGAATAATAAAAAAAAGGAAATATTGGTTATGCAGTGAATTTGATAAATTAATCGGGTTGCTTAGAAATAAATAATCCTACGAATAGAAATTGACAAATATTGAGGCTACGAGACCATGCAGGTATTACTAGGCAGTTAGGCACCTATATAATTTTATTGGTAATTGTAAAAATTACTCCAAATTCTGCGAACTTTTTTTAACGTTGAGATGCTCGAGCTTAGTAATAAAAGCCGCACGGGTCGATCCATCAGGTTAAGCTACGCTTGCCGAGGTTGGTCCATGGATGGGTGACCATCTTTACATATCGAGACTCCTCTGTGAATCGGAAAGCACGTTAAGCCGTTGGTCCCGGCTGTCAATCGCTGATCTTTGACAGTCGTTACGCGTCGTCAAAAGTCCGAAAGTCTGTTAACCAGTCTTTCCAAGAGGTATCGTATTACCCAGTAACTGGGTTGTGGAGGTCAGATATGCAGTCACTCCATGTAAAATACTGTATTCAGCTGCATGCGGTTAGACTGATAGCCGACCCCAAAATAGTTAGGAAAAGGCAAGGCAGATTGATTGAGGCTCGCGCTTGACCACTACCTCACCTGATTGTAAGCGATGATGTGGTCTACAATAGAGCACGCTTGTCTAAAAGTAGGTAACCTATTCACTCATGTCTTAAAGACACCGAGGTTGTAGCTATCAGGAAACACAAACTCCGGCAATTCCCCTCCCTAGCTGTACGCACAATGAATGTGTTCATTGGACACATTCAATGAACTTACGCCTTTTTCCATAAAGGCAGGTAACAACTTCCTTCCTTAAGATTCTTACATATCTGAATAAAAAATAAATACTTCCATTCTTAGACTATGAAAGGTTATAGACGGAACGTCATTGGACATTAAATGAAGCAGGATCGCTACAATGTGTGAGTGACCTTGACGAACGTAACGATGACGTTTCGGCTTCTCATTTTGTCTATGTGAACTTATTTCGCGTGTACAGATACAAGCTTCTCATTATGGTACTTCAGATTGCTGGATTTTGACACTCCGTCTATAACCTTTCATAATCTAAGCTTCCATTATTATCTGCAAATATAAAACAGATGCAATAAACAGCGAACCAATTCATAAAAGCGAGCGTTGACGGAGCTTCAAGTAAAACATAAGTTGTACAGTTGAATGCACCCACTGTGCACTGTGGAGTGCATCGACGTTGCCACTAAACTTGGCTACGTCACGACTTTACTTTTCATTGAACCATGTCATAGAAAAGCATAGAAGTTCTACTAGGAATAGGATTCCTAGTAGAACTTCTATGCTTGGTTAAATTGCTTGGTTATTGTAAATGCGAAAGTATTGTTGGATGGATGGATAGATGTTTTTTTTACTCAATCACGCTAGACCGGCTTAACAGATCTGTACGAAATTTTGCACAGAGATAGATTATAGTCTGGAATATCACATATGCTATAATATATAATGGGGTAAGTACTAATTTCACGCGGGTGAAGCCGCTGGCAGAAGCTGGTAAAGAATATCTAACACATAGTTGCGTTCGTGCAGAATTATATTGAAAATCATATAAACTATATACATTATACTATTAATATTATAAAGAGAGAAGATTTTTTTGTTTGTTTGATTGATTGAACCGAATAAGCTCCGAAACTACTGGACTGATTTTAACCATTTTTTCACTAACAGAAAGCTAAATTATTAGCGAGTAACTTTTTATCCCGAGAAAAATAACAGTTCCCGCGGGATAGGTCACGGGAGGGAAGGCGCGGGCAAAGTGTTTCTAGTATATTATAAATTATGAAAAAAAAAACAATTGAGACCCTTACTTAATAAGCCCTTTCATTTGATATGTAGAACGGTACAGTTCGATTTTTTTTTTAAATTTTCTGGTTTTTGCCCCAAAAGTGACCCGATATAGATATTTTTTTTATTCACGATAAACGTCCGTGTCACAGAAGTTCATGCGTGTACCAAATTTATTTTATAAATAATAAGTGAAAGTATTTTCGTAATCAGATCAGTAAGAGTACTTCCAAAGATCACGTTATAAAACATACAATTTATCACTTAATTATTTCAGTCTAGGTTATACCGGTTATACCAAAGGAAGAATAATCCCTAGGTAGATAAAACAAACAGACTATGTAGGTGTGTTTGTCAGTTACCTACTTCGAAGAGGCTTAACTACTTGAAAATATTTTAGTTCTTGAATCAGAATCTTGGCTATAAATCCACTTGACAAGTATTTTTTATGTTTAGCACTTTAAAAATACTCGTGAGCTTGCTCTTTTCTTAATGTTGCATTTTCTGTGTCTCCCTGTTTGTTGTCTTGCCATCCAACGCTAGACGAATGTACTTACTTAATCTTTTGTGGTTATGCATATCTTTTTACTGATTTTCTTTCAGCTACAGTATGAATATGCAGAGGTAGATCGTTCATGCTAGATTATGAAGTTACTTGTCCAATTTTTATGCTTTGTGATCATGACTACACGAGCACAAACGGATTTTGATATTAATTTTTTTTTTAAAAGGGATGTTTTAAAATTAAAAATAAATTAGTCAACCGTAGTCTTCTTGACAAGTGGACTTTCAATGACGCAATCCAAAAAAAGAAGCCATCTAACAAAACCTGCCTTAAAAGCAAGAGTGGACAGTCGTCTTTTGGGCTCGCTTCATCATCTTAGATATCATGCATTGCTCACGCCACAGGAGACGCCCCAGGCGTTGCGTCGGGAGTCGCTAGGCGATTCTCGGCGCGCTTGCGGACGGCGAGTAATGGTTAGCTTGCCGTCCGATAAAGACCAGGCCCGAGTCGACGGCGCAGCAACAATACCTGACGTGGTCCGCTAGGGCCGATGCCTGTCTGGGTTGCGGATAAATTTGACAGAGAGTTACCGCGGCTATGGCACAGACAAGTGAAGGAACAGAGGTGGATTTTAGTCAGTTAAAGTATGACACGTCCCGCTCCACCCAGAGCGGGAGAGCGGGAGTAGTCGATGATAACCCACAAAAAAAAAATACATTGCTCACCATCCGACGTGATTGAGGTCAAAAGCGGGCTTGTCAGTAGCTTCATTGCGTAACACAACAATCCAGACGAACCAACTGATAGTCCGACCCGTTTTTGACCCTGTGTCAGGGGTCAACCCGTTGGTGATCAATAACCAATTAAAATTTCTAAGAAACGCTGTTAGTCTTCTTGGTAATTAGGTTTTTTTTTTGTGTTAGTGGGAAATAATCCAATGACTTCTCCCGCTCTTCGTGTCAAACTTTTACTGACTAAAACCTACCCCTGTTCCTTCCCTGCCTGCGTGCCCAGGGGCGCGGTAAGCCGGTAACTCAGTTTCGAATTTATCCACGACTTCTGGGCAGTGGTAATTAGGTATAACAAAACAATATCTTCATTGTAGTCTAAATGGTAGACAGATAAGTCACTTGAATGTGAACCAAGTTCTTTAGATAAATTGTTTTGTCTCTTAATAGGCTTAATTGGTATGTGTCCTGTAACTCAGTGAAATGTACTTTAGTTTGACCCAAACTTAATTACATAGAGGTAAAACTTTGTGTAATTTCAGGCACAATAAACAGTTTCAAGCACATATGCTATTTATTTTAGTCTAAGTGCTGTAAAAACTATTGTGGTTAAATCTTTGTATTTTTTGAGGCTAAGCCGTTAGGCCCCGCGCGTCTCCAATTGGAGACGCGACCATAGATTGATTGTGTCTGCTATTCTAGGGCCTGACGGGTTTGGTTGTTCAATTTACATTAAAAACTGGCTAAGTGCGTGTCGGACTTCGCACCTTTAGGGTTCCGCACTGTATGAGAGAATTTCAAAGAAAAAATATGATTTATCACTAAAATGGTATTTGTTAGTAAAATATACGCAATAATAAACATTATCACCAAAGGGAAATGCCCATTTTATAAAGAGGTTTTGGCCAAGTGACGCTCATGAAAGAAACCAATTATAGGCATTAGGGTTGACATCATAGATAAAGGAACAACCACTATTTTTTTATATAGAACTCCGTTGGACATTTATAAATCATATATAAAAAATCGAGGTTAATAAAAAATCTATTTTAGTTTTCTGATTTTTTATTCGTTCTCATTTAAATAAATGAGTAGCACGTTATCTAGGAGTTGGGTTGGGAGATTTATATTTGATGGAAACCTTGCCCAGCCCAAAAACCACACAATAGTCATCACGTGGACACAACATTACTATCCGGAATCCATTGGCAAGCCGGGGTCGTCATTCGGAGTGGTGACAGGGTCTATAATCGTAATTACGAGTAAGTCGTCGGAAAAATATAAAAACGCAGTAGGTAGACAAAAAAAACACAAGTTGCATGAGCAAAGCACCAAACAAAATCTGAAACGTGAATGTCAATCAGTTTTCAATTATGATTATTATTAACGTATGGATGCCACCGATACGAGATCGATTAATCGAAAAATCGATATATACATAATTAAAAAAAGATTTTCCAAAAATCGAATTTTGATAACCGGTGTATCAATTTTATCAGTAAAAGGTGCCATCTCTATTGAATGATAGGATTGTACTAGTAACTGGAAGTGTTAAAAAAGGCAATAAACGATTGAGTGTCTTGATTAAATTGGCTTTTAATTTCGGTGTTTTCATTTCAAATAAGTAATAGCAATATTTTAGTTACTAAATGGGTATTTTTTGTATTTACCACATTGATGGGCAAAACATGGCCATGATTGGGCGGTTTCCTTTCAAGTTACTTGGAAACTTGAAATCTGGTGATAATGTGAAATTTAAAAATTCTTCGGAACAAAATTTTGTGACAGAGGACGGAAAGACGGACAGCCGTGAAATGACGTTGGGATCGTTCGGGTACGGAACCCAAAAAATGCACAGATGTTTGTCATTGTCTTGATATGTTATTAATTTTATCTATTAAATCATTTCAAAGTTCTCTTTTTATTTTAATTATTTCCCATGGAAATTTTCCTACCACTGGTTATCCAAATAACTTCGATTTAAGTTCTTCAGCGACTTGTTTCGTGATAGATTTGCGGAAGACACTCACCATTGAATCAAGAAAAAGAGCACAGCCCCACACAAGCAAAACCAACCAAAAAAGCTCAAATGGAGGTTCCATTTAAATTTTTTTTAAATTGATTTTTCTGATCATTATCATTTGAACGCATATTTCAGATTCTAGATGAACCTCTTTACATAAGTTTGTCACTTAAAGAACAAATATTATAATCTATGTATTAATATGTGAAGCTTAAACTTTCCATCCCTTTTTACGAATATCACGCGAACTGAGGATTATGAAATTTGGCACAGTTATAGTTTATATGTAGAAGGAGTGCAGAAACCTAATATTTTTATAAAATATTAGAAATAAATTAAATTAATAAAAAAACATTACACTACGTTTGACACGTATCAGTTTCGTTTTACAGTCATGTGTCATGTTTATGTTCATTGACAATAAAACCTTAAAAACGTTGAAACTTAAAATTTATATCATAATCTGCCCGCGCCTTTTTCCCAACTATCTTGGAGTCGGCTTCCAGTCTAACCGGATGCAGCTGAATACCAGTATTTTACATGGAGCGATTGGCTATCTGACCTCCACAACCCAGTTACTGGGTAATACAATACCCCTTGGTAAGACTGGATGTCAGACTTTCGGGCTTCTGACGACCCGTAACGACTGTCAAAAATCCACGATTGACAGCCAGGACCAACGGCTTAATGTGCTTTCCGAGGCACGGAGGAGTCTCGGTATGTAAAGATGGTCACCCATCCACGGACCAACCCCGGGAAGCGTAGCTTAACCTGATGGATCGACCCGTGCGGCTGTTATTACTTTAGCCACGAGCTCCTCTTAGCCACGAGCTTACACTAAAACTTAAACTACTTAAACTTAACCGGACCAAAAAAAAAAAAAATTAAAGAGAATAAAAAAAAAAAAATAATCGGCTGTCAACCCGGGTTGTCCTCGGGGTTTAATTTGACAACCCGGATTTTGCCATGGGGCTTGACAGGTTAAAATTTATATATGAAATCGAATTTCGAACTATGGGCAACCACTAGTAAACATAATTCCGCATCTCAGAAAACTTATAATTTTCTGTAACATGTAAAAATGTGACTTCACGTGCAAGCTGTCCCAGCACTGACTTCCAATTTGCCGAGAGTAACAAACTCTGGCTGTAATAGTTTGTAATTTTCAAAGCAACTTCGCTTATTTCAGTTCAGTCACAGGTAGACAATAAGTTAAGTCATGAGTACTTATTCGGATGGATCACAGAACAGTTGTTTAAACTTGTACAGTAATTTTAACTAAATTGCAAGGAGCTAGCTACTGTGAACACGTTTGAAGTCTGATTCGTTGACTCTAGTTGAACCAACGTTGGTTTAGTTTGTGTTAATGTTGGACAAAAATATGTACAATCACACTTATCACACTAATATTATAAAAGCGAAAGTGTGTGTGTGTGTTTGTTACTTCTTCACACTCAAACGGCTGGACCGATTTGGATGAAATTCGGCATGTACAGACGCCAGCAAAAGTCGATAAGAATTCTCACAACGTATTAGTTTGACGTTTAGTTTGACTTACAACCTTCTATTTTCAAATTTTCGCCAACAAATAATTGACATTCACAATTTCATCAACTTAGCATAAGTCAAGATGGCCCAGTGGTATAGAGCACACAGATTGAAGCGCAAATCAGTGTGCCGGAAGTTCAAATCCCACGCAATTGTTGACTTTTTGTAAGTTCTTACCCGATTGCAAGTTATGGATTAGCATTACATATATTAAATTATTCTTTAACTTGTTCACACATTTCTAAGAGTTAGAAAGGTAGATCACAAAAAAACTAAATAAAGAATTAGATTTCTGCGAGGTAGACATGAGTTTTAACTTGACCGAAATGAACTTACGTTATTCATATTATGAATGGTCTAAGTGGGTATACTTCCAACAAACAATCTTACACGTAACATAGATAACGGTTACAAGATAACTTTTTTGTCTAGGTAACAATTCGACGTCACAATTCTCATAAATGTTTAATTTGTAAATATAAAGAATAAACATTTTTATTAAACACGTGTTTTTATTTCCACGTTACAACATCGAAAAGATGTAACAACTAAATAATTGCAAATTACGAATGTGATTCTTCTTGTAGTTAATAGATCATATTCGTAATTTGCAACTATTTAGTGCAAAAAATGCAATAGTATTTTTCATAGAAATATGAAAAAACAACTATATTAATATAGATTGGGAATTTTCAAAGTAAGAAATAACCGCAACGGACCGACCATGATTTGAACTCGGGCTACGTTATTTGCGAATCCAACACTTAGTTCATACAGCTACCAGCACATGACATATTTGCGCGAATTTTATCAATGCAATGGTAAGAACAAGTCGCCTCTGTGACTGTGTGATGCGTATTCAATGGCACAGAAAAATAATAATGATGTTTTTAAGCTCAGTGCGACGACAGTTCCTTAGTGTGTGTTATCTGTGGAATGTGAATACTCATACACGCGCATACATACGCACGGAAGTATCATGCTCGCTCGGTTCGTAGCAATGTAATCTTTAGCGTTCTTATGGACTTTTGCGGCCTCACTGTACAGTGTCGACCAAAAATCAATCTCACAAAGCAATAGCTTGACGTTTAGTTTGACTTTTGAAGTTTAAACTTCACATATTAATATATAGATTATAATATTTGTTCTTTAAGTGATAAACTTATGTAAAGAGGTTCATCTAGAATCTGAACTATGCGTTCAAATTATAATGATCAGAAAAATCAATTAAAAAAAATCTTAAATGGAACCTCCATTTGAGCTTTTTTGGTTGGTTTTGCTTGTGTGGGGCTGTGCTCTTTTTTTTGATTCAATGGTGAGTGTCTGCCGCAAATCTATCACGAAACAAGTCGCTGGAGAACCTAAATCTAAGTTATTTTGAATAACCAGTGGTAGGAAAATTTCCATGGGAAATAATTAAAATAAGAAGAGAACTTTGAAATGATTTAATAGATAAAATTAATAACATATCAAGACAATGACAAAAATCTGTGCACTTTTTGGGTTCCGTACCCGAAGGATCCCAACGTCATTTCACGGCTGTCCGTCCTTCCGTCATCTGTCACAAAATTTTGTTCCGAAGAATTTTTAAACTTCACATTATCACCAGATTTCAAGTTTCTAAGTAACTTGAAAGGGAACCGCCCAATCCTGGCTATGTTTTGCCCATCAACCACATTGATGGCCAAAAACAAAAACTTCTCTCGCTCTGGGTGGAACGGGAGGGCGTGTCAGACTCTTACTGACTAAAACCTACCCGTGTTCATTCCCTGCCTGAGTGCCCAGGGGTGCGGTAACTCATTTTCAGAATTTATCCGCTACCCCTAGGCATGCATGCACCGGCCACGATGGGCCCCGTCAGTGGTGGCTGACACTAATCTCTTAGAGGCGCGCGTAGAACACTACGCGCCGTCGACTCACGGGCCTGGTGCTGATCGGACGGCGAACTACCCATTGCTCGCCGTCCGCAGGCCCGGGACTTTTAAAGTGGGTAAGTTCTCTTTACATAGGAATAAGTAATTTGTAAGTAAGTAATCATTTAATGTATTGTGATGGTGTGTGTGTGTTTGTATGTATGTTTGTGCGTGCGTGTATGTGTATGTGTGTGAGTGCTCTTTTTTAATTTTGTATAATAAGTAGATGTTCCGTCTCATCGTAGTTTAGTTTCTGTAGGTATTGGAATACTTTATGTTTGCATTGTTTTCTAGTCAGAGGGTTTATATTTATTATTTTGTTAAGCTTATTACAAGTAGCGGCACGAAACTTTAGCGCTGACCGTTATTGCGCAGAAGTAAAAATTAAGGTACCTGAGGGGGATAGCGGGATAAAGGGCGAGCGTGCGTAGCGCCGATTGGCTCTCCAGTCGCATTCTGTTCCCCGCGCGCCACCCGCACCACCCACCCATGCGCAGCAATTATCGTTCAGCGCTAGACTTACGTGCCGCTACTTGTATAAAGGTAAGGACCTAGAAAGCTTGCAAATCTTTTAGCGAAGTTAGTTTTAACTGTGGTTAATTTGTCACATAGATGATGTTTACGACGTCTTTGTAATAATATTGGGTTGTACGGCAGTTTGTTGTGTTCATGAAGGATGACTTTTAATTAATTAACTGTCTGACTGTTAAAACCTCGCACAACTGGAACCGTGTAATAGTAGGAAAACGCACCGGTTTAAACGTGCCAACCTTAAGTATAGCTCTCTGGGCGACTTCAACTGCCCTTAGAGTGGTTTTGGAACGTGTTCCCAAAACGTTTTACATGCGTATCGGTTCATCATACCCGGGCCTGCGGACTGCGAGTAGTGGGTAACTCGCCGTCCGATCAGCACCCAATGGCGCGTTTTGTTCCACGCGCGCCTCAAAGAGTTGTCAGCAATAAATGACAGGGCCGTCATAGCCGATGCCTGCCTAGGGGTCGTGGATAAATTCGAAACAGAGTTACCGCGCCTCTGGGCACTCAGGGCAGGGAAGGAACAGGGGTGGGTTTTAGTCAGTAAGAGTCTGACACGCCCTCCCGCTCTACCCTGAGCGGGTGAAGTCATTGGAGGATTACCCACCCCCCCAAAAAAAAAAGGGGTCCTCATCATTATCACCAGCCTTTTATCTAATGTCCCCTCTGCTGAGGCACAGGCCTCCTCTCTGTGTAAGGGTGTGGGCCGTGCCCATCCACCACGCGGGCCCAATGCGGGTTGGTGGATGTCACATGTCTTCGAATTTTTGGTTTTAGGACATACCGGTTTCCTCACGATGTTTTCCTTCACCGTTTTGAGAGCAGTGGTATTGAAATAATTATGCGTATGGGTTGTTATCAGTCAAATGATTGACAACAACAACAACAAGTCTAATCTTAGGATTTTTTTTTTTTTTTGGGGGGTGGGAAATCATCTTATGACTTCTTCCGCTCTAGGGTGGAGCGGAAGGACTCTTATTGACCACCCACCCCTGTTCCTCCCTGCCCTACGCGCCCGGGGGCGAGGTAACTCTTTCGAATTTATCCTCAACCCCCGGGCAGGCATTGGCCGTGGCAGGCCCCGTCCTTTGCTGACAACTCTTTGAGGCGCGCGTGGAACACTACGCGCCGTCGACTCTCGGGCCTGGTGCTGATCGGACGGCGAGTTACCCACTACTCGCCGTCCGCAGGCCCGGGTCTACGGTGGCCGGAAATCGTCTCGCAGCCCCTGGCGTCTCCTGCGGCGGCTGCTGCTGAGGGCGCTAGGGCGACTCTGCCTCTGTTGAGTCTCCATAACGTGTGCCGCCACCCTCTTCGCGAGCATTACTGCTTCGCAGAAGGAGGAGACGGCCCCCCATTCTGTCTCGCTCCGTACCATGGCCTAAACCAGGGCACGGCGCGAGAGGTCGCTGCCGCCTATCGCATCCACGAGGACACGGCGGTGTTCTGCCCAGGCGGGGCAAACCTCCACCGTATGCTCCACCGTGTCCTCTGGGCGAAAGTCTGATCTTAGGATACCGTTAAGCATCCTCTAGTATCCGATCGAAACACGATTTTTACAAAGCCGAGACCGTAACCGAATGATTTCCTCCTAAAGGCTGTTCCAGTATCAGCGGTAAACGAAAACGAGCTTCAAATGATAACAGAAAACCGGCCTAGTGCCTGTCAGACTTCGGACATTTAGGGTTCCGTACCATATGAGAGAAATCAATATTTTGGTATTTGTTAGTAAAATATACGTAATAATAAAAATTATCACCAAATTTTGTGATAGAATCTGAATTAGCTGAAACTGGTCCAAACTTGCCAAAACTGGCCGAACATACTAAAACTAGCTGAAACTGACGGAAACTAACCAAAACTGGCTGAAACTAGCCAAAACTAGCCGAAACTGGCCCAAACTAGCCGAAACTTGGCGAAACTAGTCGAAACTAGTTGAATCTAGTCGAAACTAGTCTAATCGAGTTGAAACTAGTCGAAACTAGTCGAAACTAGCGAAACTAGTCGAAACTAGTCGAAACTAGTCTAAACTAGTCGAAACTAGTCGAAACTAGTCGAATCTAGTCGAAACTAGTCGAAACTAGTCGAAACCAGACGAAACTAGGCGAAACTAGTCGAAACTAGTCGAAACTAGTCGAAACTAGTCAAACTAGTCGAAACTAGTTGAAACTAGTCGAAACTAGTCGAAACTAGTAGAATCTAGTCGAAACTAGTCGAAATTTGTTGAAACTAGTCGAAACCAGTCGAAACTAGTCGAAAATAGTAGAAACTAGTCGAAACTAGTTGAAACTAGCCGAAACTGGCCGAAGCTGGTCGAAACTAGCTGAAACCGGCCGAAACTAGCCGAAACTAGTCGAAAATAGTCAAACTAGTCGAAACTAGTTGAAACTAGTCGAAACTAGTCGAAACTAGTAGAATCTAGTCGAAACTAGTCGAAATTTGTTGAAACTAGTCGAAACCAGTCGAAACTAGTCGAAAATAGTAGAAACTAGTCGAAACTAGTCGAAACTAGCCGAAACTGGCCGAAGCTGGTCGAAACTAGCTGAAACCGGCCGAAACTAGCCGAAACTGGCCAAAACTAGCCGAAACTAGCCAAAACTGGCTGAAACTAGCCGAATCTTGCCGAAACTGGCCAAAACTAGCCGAAACTGGCCGAACCTAGCTGAAATTGGTCCAAACTAGCCGAAACTAGCAGAAACTAGCTGAAATTGGCCCAAACTAGCCGAAACTGGCCGAAAGACCCGAAACTAGCCGAAACCGCCACCGAATCTTCGGTCGGACACTAATCCTCATCAATAAACCACATCATATTAAGCAGAAACTTCCAAATTATTTTCTTCGTAAAGTGCATTTAAATTCACAGCTCAGATAGCAACAGAGCACTAATTAGTGAGGGCTGGAACTCCCTTAACAGCTGAACTGTAACCTACATCCACGCTTTACGAGCGGGGTTAATAAACATGGAAGTTTTGCTAGACTGGATTATTTTAATAAAATTATGTATTAAAATATTAACTGAAGAAAAGGTTTAGATATTGAGTGTTACTTTTTTTAAAAAGTGAAAACGTCTTTTTGCACGTTTGCTGTGGAGTGAACGTAAGTGAACCGTCACGCTCGGAGAACAAGAAATAGCTTGCGAAAATGGAGTCCATTTGTTACCCGATTTCCCCAGAAGGAGGGTAATGTTTTTATTAACCGACGAAAAAAAAAGGAGGAGGTTCTCAATTCGACCGTATGTATATTTTTTTTCTTTTTTTTTTTTATCCGACGAAAAAAAAAGGAGGAGGTTCTCAATTCGACCCTATATATTTTTTTTTTCTTTTTTTTTTTTTTGTGTATGTTCAGCCCTCACGCCGTCATTTATGAACCGATCTTAATTATATTTTTTTTTTAGATAGGGTATAACTAAAGGGTTGTCCCATGTCAAGGACATCAGGATCTGATCATGGAATCCTGATAAAATTGAGAGAAAACCTCGAAAATTCACAAATACTGTTTCTGTTTACTTTTCATAACTTAATCAGGTATTTGCATTTAGGAATAATCACATCATGAAACTGAGCTGATGATGGAAACCATACCTTTCCTAAATAAATAGAAGTTAGATATAAAAAACTGGTTTTAGTGACAGATACCACTTAATATGCTTTGAGAAAAGACTTCTTTAGAATATTGGACCTCAACTGGTCAATATCCTGGGAACCTCAGTGCCAAGAGGAATGATGAAGGATTAGAAATTAGCCTCAGAGTATTAAAAGATGATGCGATCGAGTCACAAAAAATCAGAAAATAAAAAACTTTTTAACAAAAAATTCAACCGACGAAAAAGAACTAAAAAGCAAAAAATAAATAAACCTTTTAAGTCTTGAGTATTGAGCTTATTTACCTACATAAAATATCAAATTTTATGTAAACTAATTTTGAGTCGGCGCCATAATAAAATGATTAATTACCTACATCTAGCCTTCTTCATTTCTACGTACATATAAAATTTAGATATGTAATAATCAGATTGTTCTTTGGCGCCGACTCAAAATTAGTTTACATAAAATTTGATATTTTATGTAGGTAAATAAGCTCAATACTCAAGACTTAAAAGGTTTATTTATTTTTTGCTTTTTAGTTCTTTTTCGTCGGTTGAATTTTTTGTTAAAAAGTTTTTTATTCGAGACTATCTTTGTATGTTTTTATGTCTATTTCTTTGGCATGTCCAACAGCCTTATAAGCTAAATGGATTAAAAAAAAATGATGGCATTAAATCAGTGATTGAACTAAAATAAATTCCACCAATTATGATCGAGATCAAAAGTGTCTTGTTTGGAACTTTTTAGTTCTTTCATAGCTGCCAGGGTTTTTGAAAAAAAAAATCACTAATAATAAATGGCATTTTAATGAATGACTAAACAAAAGCGCTCTGTTAGATTTTCAAAGTTCGGCTAAATGAAATTATTTTAGTCGGCCATTTTGATGAACGGACATAAATAACTCGATCAAATAACACAAGCATTATGTACATATAAGTTCAAACATCTCTCTCATAAAAAGTAGCAACTGTAAAGCATATTGGGATAACAATACACCAATGTTAGCAAGCAAACATTGGCCATCACGGATCACATATATTAGACTCGTCTTTTGATATATTTTATATGGAAATTGTATCTACAAGCGTAATTTATAAGAATACGCCATTGCTTTGTGAATATATTCTACTTACTTTATACTTTGACGAATGGAAATTGTAAAGATAAATGATATTTTTTTTTGTGAAATATTAATATAAGTTTGAAAGGTATCATGAATAGAGCTCACATGACTGTATTCTACTAACGCATGGTAAAAAGCCTATGTTGTAATGCAGGCTATAAACTATCTGTGTGCAAAATTGCATTCAAATCCCTTCAGTCGTTTTTGCGTATGGGAAATCATCCTATGACTTCTCCCACTCTGGTTGGAGCAGGAGGGCGTGTCAGACTTTTACTGACTAAAACTTACCCCTGTTCCTTTCTTGCCCGAGTGCCCAGGGGCGCGGTAACACTGTAACTAATTCATCCGCGACCCCTTGGCATGCATGCATCAGTGGTGGCGGACATCTCTTTGAGGCGGATCTCCGGCCACCGTAGACCCGGACCTGCGGACGGCGAGTAGTGGGTAACTCGTCGTCCGATCAGCACCAGGCCCGAGAGTCGACGGCGCGTAGTGTTCCACGCGCGCCTCAAAGTGTTGTCAGCAAAGGACGGGGCCTGCCACGGCCAATGCCTGCCCGGGGGTTGAGGATAAATTCGAAAGAGTTACCTCGCCCCCGGGCGCGTAGGGCAGGGAGGAACAGGGGTGGGTTTTAGTCAGTAAGAGTCTGACACGCGCTTCCGCTCCACCGTAGAGCGGAAGAAGTCATAAGATGATTTCCCACCCCCCAAAAAAAAAAAAACCATGGTTTGGACCAGGGCTGGCCGCTAGAGGTCGCTGCCGCCGAGGTAGGTAATAGCCTGCCTAGTTGCCCGACTACTGAGCGTGAGGTCCGGGTCGGGCAAAAATTGCTATCCAGTTTTCCATTAGGAATTACGTTATAGCAGTCCAGGGTTTCCAAATTCTGCGCCTAATCTCGCCCCGGTCGTGTCGGATTGTCGTCCCATCAGACTATGAGAGTAAAGGAACAGAGAGCACACGCTTGTACACTTATCTCCTGCGTACTTGGCTTATCTCCGATGAGATTGGATCGAAATTCGAGTCAACCAATCTTTTGAGATTAGTTGACTAATAAAAGTAGAGATAAGATTTGACACCATTTAGAAATTAAGGTGTTTTATGTAATGAACTAATGATATATAATAATAATCATTAACATAATTATTGTATCGGGTGTAAAAATACAGTTTCCGAAGCCGAAAGCCACATATTCTACCCACTATTTGGATCATTTTTTCCACTAGACCATACCCGGGATCCACCGGTTCTGGATATATTAAAGGTCAAAGTCGCAATCTTTTTTTTTAATTATTTACGAAAATGAACTGAAAGTGTTATTACTAAACTCTTTTCCAAACAAACATTACCTGAATTTTAGTTTTTTTTTTCGAAATTACGCATTTAGAGTTACAAAACCACAATGAATATCAAACGTATTCCATAAGTACCTACGTGGCTTAGAGCGAAGGGGCGGGGTTTAACGTTACATTGCGTCCAATAAAAAAAAAATCAAACCTAAAAATAAAAGTGGTTTCCCAGCAATAATTTTTGCGCAAAGCTACTTTGTTAGATGTACGAGGGTCATTCAATAAATACTTAGCCTACAAAAAGTAAACGAAAATTTTGGAAAAGTGGCAATTTATTTTTCAACATAGTCTCCTTTTAGTTCGATACACTTAGCCCAGCGATGCTCCAACTTTTTTAACCCGTCCGAAAAATAGTTTTTGTCAAACTCTGCAAAATAGGCCTCCGTGGCGGCGATAACCTCCTCATTCGATCCATATCTATTCCCGGCGAGTGATTTTTTCAGATTAGGAAACAGAAAGAAGTCACAAGGGGCCAAATCTGGAGAATACGGTGGATGGGGCAGCAATTCGTAGCGTAATTCGACCAATTTGGCCATGGCAACGGCAGACGTGTGAACCGGTGCGTTGTCGTGGTGAAACAGCACTTTTTTCTTCGCCAGATGGGGTCGTTTTTTCTTTAATTCGGCGTCGAATCGGCCCAATAAATCGGCATAGTAAAGCCCTGTAATTGTTTTACCCTTCTCGAGGTAATCGATGTAGATCACACCTTGTGAATCCCAGAAAACGGTGGCCATAACTTTTCCGGCCGATTTTACAGTTTTCGCCTTCTTTGGAGCACGTTCCCCGGTCTGGATCCATTGTTTTGATTGCTCCTTGGTCTCTGGTGTGTACCAGTGGATCCAGGTTTCATCGACGGTCACAAAACGACGCAAAAACTCCGCTGGATTCCGCTTAAACAGCGCCAAACACGTCTCCGATGTGGTCTTACGGTTGCGCTTGTTTTCTGGTGTGAGTAAACGCGGCACCCATCGCGCCGACAGCTTTCTCATGCCGAGTTCCTCGTGAAGAATATGATGCACTGTTCCTTCTGAAATGCCTACAGTCTCAACTAGCTCCCGAACCTTCAATCGGCGATCTGCCAATACGAGATCATGGATTTTTTTAATGTTTTCCTCCGTAGCAGCTGTTTTCGGTGCACCTGGACGTGGTTCATCAAAAACCGACGTACGGCCACGTGCAAACTCGTTGAACCAATTCTTGACGGTGGCCATCGATGGAGAAGAGTCACCGTACACAGCATCCAAGCGCTCTTTGATTTCGATGCGCGTTTTCCCTTCCAAAAATAGGAATCGAATCACCGAACGATATTGCTCTTTTTCCATTTTTGTAAAACCGATCGACACGTTCGCTTCCATAAGTTGTCAAATTAAAACAAATGAAGGGATTGGAATGAAAATTTGAAAAAAGAATTAAAAAAGAATGTGCTACACTGTGATAAAACTCTTTTGAAACTACAGCGCCCTCTGGCGATGAGGCTAGGTACTTATTGAATGCACCTCGTATAGTATGCGTAGTTGACGGACACATATCAGCAAATACGTTCTCCCGCTCTGGGTGGAGCGGGAGGGCGTGTCAGACTCTTACTGACTAAAACCCACCCGTGTTCCTGTGCCCGGTGTTTTTTTTTTTTTTTTTTTTTTTTTTTTTTTTTTTTTTTTTTTTTTTTTTTTCTGTGCCCGGTGTCTCTTTCAAATTTACCCGCGATCCAGATAGGCATTGGCCCTAGCGGACTCTCTCAGTTAATATATTATAACTACTCGAAATCGAAACGAAGTCGTGAATACACTAGCGTAAATAATACCAAATCTTCTTCTTTGACAAGAATCGTAATGGCTTTGTACCTAACGTTCTCGTATTACCTTTGAAAAGTATTGTTGGTTTGTTAAAAGACAAGTCGTATTGTTACCTTTCATTGTTGTTTACTCTATGAAACCATTTTCATAGTTCCAGCAAACTCACATAAATGGGGAGAGTATTAATGTGTGTGATTATTTTTATTGCGGCGATGAGGGAGAGAGGGGAGATATTTTCATAAAGGGCGGAAACATAAGCAGTTATTACTCGGGATTTGGGTGATCATGGTGCGCAACGACCACTTTTGGGTGGTGTGTTATGTTGGTATCACTTCCCCTTTGACGTCATCATAGGTCGGTTGTTTCCATAATTTTTCAGTGTGATTAAATCTAATTTTGTTAGAAAGCGTTTCGTTTGTATATGTGGCGACTAGGGGGAATGTGGTGTATTAAAAATGTTTTAATAAATGTATCGGTTTACTGCTGCAAGATAACCACCGTTAAAAACATTGCGGAAGTCAGCTGTGACGGTATCCTTTTTTCTTAGGATGTTAAGTTATCAAATGACTTCTCCCGCTCTGGGTGGAGGGAGTTTCAGACTCTTACTGACTAAAACCCACTCGTGTTTTCTCTTTGCGTTCCAGGGCCATGGTGATTCTATCGAACAATATAAAAAGAGACTTTGACCTTTGAGTTTATTTTAGTGCTTCTTCTCAGGGTAGTCAGCTAGGAAACACTGGCCTCATCTAGCAAAACTGACAAAAAAAATGTTGACGTGTAATTGTTGTTATGACCTATTTACATAAATAAAATCATTTATCATTTATCAATCCCGCAACTCTAACTGGAGCCTATCCTGGGGTGTCCTGAATTCTCATTCATAGTTAATATTCTTTTGAAACAGAAAACTGTTTAAGCACTTGGCTCGAAAAATTGTATCCAACAATTGAAGTTCTTTAGCATTGCAAACTGCAATAACAATGAGGTGAAGATGTTGGTATGTTCTTTTGGCAATATTCCATCTACATTTCACTTAAGGTTCTCCTTCAAAACTCAACCCAGACATTTCTACCACCCTCAGAGACTAAGAAATGTATCCAACGTCGAAACGGATAGCATTCACTTACAAATCAAATCAAGTGTAAAGGATGGTCGCGAAACTAACTTAGTATGTATCTAAGCATAGTTTACATAACACTGTATAACAATGTCCGATGCGGGCTCAATGCACTTAGAGCCCGTTTACATTGAGTTACGTTGGAGTAAGTTGGCGCTCTTTCCCTCTCCTACTTAAATTTTGTGCCCGACAAGGTCCATAATTATTATTACACTAATTTTCTGAGACAGTGTGTCTCAGAAAATTAGTGTAACAATAATTATGGGCCTTGTCGGGCGCAATGCAATATGTAACATTCAATTGTAAGTCCATTAAGCGTTCTTTTGAAAGTGTGAGACGTATCTGTAAAACCGCCGATAAGTGGCGCTTCAAGAAACGTGGTTGCTGCCTCATGATATACCATTGTTGGGAACAGTTGATGAGAAATTCGAGTACACAGGCAAGTCTGTGGTTGACACATATGCGGAGATTCTTATAGGAAGGCCGTAGGGCGGTGTGGCCTTATTATGGAGGAAAGGCATTTTTCAGTCGGTGTCGTTACTGCAGTGCAAAAGTGTGAGACTTAAGGCTATAAAAGCGTCTTTGTGTGATCGATCTATTATAGTTTTTAGTGTGTACACAGATAATGTAGACAATATGTCAGAATTCACAGATTGTTTGAGTGAAATGAGTGCTATAGTTAACAACAGTGAGGTAGAAGCTATATTTATGCTAGATAATTTTAACTCGCATCCTAATCAACCTTTTTGGAAAGAATTATGTAATTTTTGCTCTGATCAACAATGGATATGTGCCGATCATGAGAGGCTGCATGATGACACTGAAAATTATACATAGGTATATCAGTGATATTAACGGAAGCAGACGGTGGCTTGATCACTGTATTGTTACTGGGGCGGCTTGGCAGTCTGTTAACAATGTAAGCATAGACTATGGTGTTTTCTGGTCGGACCACCTGCCATTGACTGTTGAGTGCAATCTAAATACTGTCATGCCAAAGGCAAAGCAAACTGCAGAAAGAGTCCCTAACAAAGTGATATGGCGCGAGCGAAATAACAGTCAGATCAGAAGATACCATGATCTGTGTAATAGCAAGCTTAGAGTCATTAACTTTCCCGAGCAATTTTTAACATGTGCTGATAAATGTGTGGAGTATAGAAAAGAACTTGACAAGTTGTACTGTGACATTGTGTGTGTGTTATCGGAGCCAGCTTTTCATACCTGTGGGCAGAAGGAGGCAAGAATGAAAGGTCGTGTGGTTGGATGGAACAAACATGTGCGCGAGGCTCACGGGGATGCTCGGAAGAGGCATCAGGTTTGGGTACAACTCGGCAGGCCTAAGTTCGGTCGAGTATGGGATGAGATGCGCGAGAGCCAAAGAGACCAAATTAAAATGGACATTTTGGCTTCGCAGAGGTCTTAGAAAAACTTTGCTAAATTTTGGAAGTCAACCAATAAGCTTAACCTTAAGCCGGGCCTTCCTGTGAGTGTCGGAGGCCTTGATACTTTGGAGGGTGTGGCCAATATGTTCAGGTATCTTTTTGTAGTGTCTTTACCGCTGGGACTATCAAGGGAGGGTGTCAATGCTGAGGCTTGTCAGGGTAAGTCTCTTTCTTGTTTTTCTGCCAAGCAGGTGACTAAGGTTATTAATAAAATGTGTAGAGGCAAGTCACCTGGACATAACAGTCTCAGTATTGAGCACCTGAAACATGCAGGCGTGCATATGCCTAGGTTACTGGCTATGCTTTTCACGCTCTGTATCAGTCACTCGTACTTGCCAACGAACATGATGAAAACAGTGGTGGTCCCCATTGTAAAGAATAGAACTGGTGATATCTCTGATCCGTCCAACTACAGATTGCTTGCCACTGTAATAGCGAAAGTATTGGACGGTTTGCTTGATAAAGAATTAGGTAATATTTTACAGTTACACGACGCACAATTTGGGCTTAGGCCCAATCTTTCCACTGAAAGCGCAATTCTTGGTCTCAAGCAAACCGTTCGATATTACACGGATAGAAACACGCCCATTTATTCCTGCTTCCTTGACCTTTCCAGGGCGTTTGACCTTGTGGCCTATGATGTTCTGTGGGAGAAGCTGAGGGAAGCGGGAATATTAATAGAACTGCTGGAAATTTTTAAATATTGGTACACGAATCAGCTTAATTGTGTTCGATGGGGAGGGTCTCTGTCTGAAAAGTACAGGTTGGAGTGCGGGGTGAGACAGGGTGATTTGACCTCGCCAAAGCTCTTCAACCTGTACATGGACGGGCTGATCGTCGGGCTCAGCAGTATGCGTGTTAGATGCTGGATAGACTACGTTTGTGTAAACAACTTAAGTTATGCAGACAACATGGTGCTGCTTGGCCCGACGGCTGGCTCGATCAGAGAGCTGTTACGCGTGTGTGAGCGATATATCACAAGTCATGGGCTTGTTTACAATATAAACAAAAGTGTGTACATGGTTTATGAGGCCTCCGGTAGAGGTGTACATAGCAACCCAGTTTTAATGTTGAATGGGCTGCCACTCAAAAGTGTTGTCAAATTTAAATACCTGGGACACCTTCTAACCGGAAACCTCAAAGACGACGTAGATATAGATCGAGAGCGCAGGGCACCAGCGGTCAGGGCCAACATGCTGATACACAGGTTCGCTTGATGTACTATTGGGGTAAAGATTATGTGGCCTGTGAGTGGCCTGTGGGTAAGGCATATTAAGAGATCGCTAGATGCCCTGCGTATTCAATATAAAAACTGCTTCATGATGCTGTTGGGACTGCCGCGCTTTTGTAGTGCGTCCGGTATGTTCGCATTTGAACATACCGATGATTTTTACGCCATAATGCGCAAAAAAACAAATTCGGTCTTATCAAGAGCGCGGTCTAGTACTAACGGCATCCTAAGTATGTTGATGGATAAGTGCGACACACCTTGGTTGTCGCACGCTGTGGAGGTGCTGGTCAGAAGACCCCACAGTTAACTAGTTAGTTGTTTACTAACAATAGTTTTTAAGAACTATGTTACTAACAATTGGGCCTAGTTGCCATAAATAAACAAAATATTATTATATTATTATTTTCTTCTAATGTATAAAAATCTCGTGTCACGGTGATTGTGGTTGCACTCCCCCGAAACGGCTTGAACATTTTTTTGTATATTTTTTATTGTTATGAGAATAGGTCGTATTTATACGACCTATTCTCATATACGTATACGAAAAGTATTTATCTCACTCCTACCCGCACTCCCAATTCTTTTTTATCGCAGTACAACTTTTGTCGGGTCAGCTAGTTATGTATAAATTTTACTTATTTATTTATTTATCTATAGAGGCACGAGGCACCAACGACTTATTGACAAATAATATCCAACAATATTTCAAAACAATTACCACCTTATATGTAAATTATGGATGCATTAAATGATTTTGAATTTGAATTCGAAAGATTTGTACGTTTGAGAACTGATAATGCATTTTATTTACCGTAAGGCGAAGACTGAAAATGTGTATTTTTTAGGTTTCCATTCCACAAACAGCTTACTGAAACACCTACTAATCAGCTTTTTCTTTTGTAAAATAATTACATTCTTACCTCATAGCAGTCATAACTGAGAAGATAGATTAAGAATACTCTGGTTTCCCTCCAGGGCAGGCTAAATCCATATTTTCTCGGTAAATTGTTACAGACTAATTTTAACCTTCTTTTTTTTTCTAACTTTGTAATGTTTGTCTTCCTCAATAGCTTCTGTGGGTAGGTTGCAGATAACATAATATGCATCGTATTTCTCCTATTCATATCTTTATTTTTTTTTCGGGTTGGAAATCTTCATGAATGGAGCACTTGGGGGCCAGCGGAGGGGTCTGTCAGACCGGTGTTCCCTCGCACTCTTGCGTCAGGGGTTGCACGTGCGTGTGTGACTTCCGCTGGGGTCCCCATTAATACCCTAAACTATCACGGTTGAGCTCTATTTATTAAAATTTCATGCATTACTCGATGAGATTAATCGTCTTCTCAATTGGAGTCTGGTTAGCCTGACTTCTTCTTTCGTACCATCCTCTTAATAGTTCCTCTATCTTTCTAGCCATTTATCATTGTTAACACAATGCATCCGTGATGTCTTTGGTATTCATCGACTCTTATCCACAATTATACTGGAGACAATTTTGACAAAACAAAAAAGTGTTTGTGTACTTAAGTACGAACGTAAGAAGTTAGACTTCTTTGGCGTAACAAGGTAAAAAACCAAGCTGTCACAAAGTTTACAAACGGAAAACAATCATTCTTCATGAACCACAGACCATAGCTAACTTCAGGGTGTCGGTTCTAGCAAACTTCAACCTGTGAATTTTGTGTGACAGTGATGCGCGCGCATCTTAAAATTTCACTCTCATCATTTTTTCATAACGCGCCTAAAGAAGCATAACTTCAAAAAATAAGCATATGATTACATAACCCTGATTAGCGGGTTCCTAATAACGGTGATTTTGAATTTAGAATCCGCTATTTAGCTTAAGGTTAGCGAGTTTAATAAATAAGACTGTATATTTATAAAATATGGTCTACACAGGTCTTCCAATGTGAACAGTTCCTTACTCATAGGTCGCTGGCCCTCGGGCAAAGCACTCTTACGTCAGGGCATAGAGATTTGCTTTGTACGATACCTAATAAAAATGTACCTTTGTATCTTAATGTTAAATATACGGTAATTTTGAAGAAGAAAGTATGTGTGAGTTTAGTTTGTGGGAGCATAAATACACCACTTAGTTATTATTTAAACTATTAAATGTTGTCGTGGTGGGATAAACTTTTTGTTTAAATTTGTTTATTCCTGTAGTTTGAGGTTTACGGGAGTGGACCGTTGCTGTAGATCCATTATGAGTCTTATTATAATCTTAAATGTACTAAAAAATAAATTTCATCTAATCTATCCAAGGAAATGAACAAGAAATAAATTGAAATTTTCATAAAAAACCCGACTTTCAGAAAACAAATACAAAAAATCTTAAAAAAAAAAATATACAACCGACTTCCATAAATGACACAAAAAAAACAAAATAACTTTAATTTCGTCGGTGTTTCTAGTTTTGTTTCTTCGTAATTTGACTCCGACTTTCAAAATTAAAGTTATTTTGCATTTTTTGTGAAAAAATTCAATTTTGTAAAAAGATTTTACAAAATTAATAGTAAAGTTATGCCCGAATAGATAGCCTCAAAAATATGGAATAATTTGAACATAATTGGTGAAAATAAGGTGTATCAGGGTGAACTGTACAAATCTGTATTCCCCTTCAGAGTGTATCAGCGTGATGTTATGTTGTGAAGTGGTGTAAACAATAAACAGACATACGATTGCAGCAATTCTAAAAGGTTTGCTATCATTTATTGAAGAGTTCCATTGTCTATCTCCGAAGTTCTTTATCAGATCTTCACCAAATTTAAATGGGACCACATGAGAAGCACGAGCTTTCAAAAAAAAACATCAAAATCGGTTCACCAGTTTAAAAGTTCTGAGGTAACTAACACACATAAAACATAACCCGGCCAATTGCGAGTCGGACTTTCGCGCAAAAGGTTCCGAACGAAGCACATATTTTTTAAATGGCTTATAAAAAAGTAAAAATCTTTTTAGGACAGACTTTTACATGGATTTATAGTAATTAGTATTTTTACTATAGTTGTACGCTTATGCGTACCTACTACTACGAGTATAATATTTTAGGCTTATCCTTAAAACAGTGTAAAAGACGTTCACGCCTCAAGCTTTAAAGAAATGTTAAAGTTTTTTTTTTTTTTGCGGGTGGGAAATCATCTTATGACTTCTTCCGCTCTAGGGTGGAGCGGAAGGGTGTGTCAGACTCTTACTGACTAAAACCCACCCCTGTTCCTCCCTGCCCTACATGCCCAGGGGCGAGGTAACTCTTTCGAATTTATCCTCAACCCCGGGCAGGCATTGGCCGTGGCAGGCCCCGTCCATTTGCTGACAACTCTTTGGGGCGCCCGTGGAACACTACGCGCCGTCGACTCTCGGGCGTGCTGATCGGACGGCGAGTTACCCACTACTCGCCGTCCGCAGGCCCGGGTCTACGGTGGCCGGAGATCGTCTCGCAGCCCCTGGCGTCTCCTGCGGCGGCTGCGGCTGAGGGCGCTAGGGCGACACTGCTGTTGTTGAGTCTCCCTAACGTATGCCGCCTCCCTCTTCGCGAGCATTACTGCTTCGCAGAAGGAGGAGACGGCTTCCCATTCCCTGTCGCTCCATACCATGGCCTGAACCAGGGCACGGCGCGAGAGGTCGCTGCCGCCTATCGCATCCACGAGGACACGGTGGTGTTCTTCCCAAGCGGGGCAAACCTCCACCGTATGCTCCACCGTGTCTTCTGGGCGATCCTGGCAGTGGAAACACCCGGGGGTCACCTCCGCCTTGATCCGACACAGGTACCTACCGAAATAGTCATGTCCGGTGAGGACCTGCTTCAGGCGGTAGGTTAGGGCGCCGTGACGCCTCTCCAGCCACTCCTCAAAGAGGGGCACTACTGCCGCGATGGTGGCGTGCCCAGCGCTGGGTTGCGACAGTCGCTCTCTCCATGTCACCATGAGATCCTGCCGGAGCTCCGTCCGCCGAGCCGCGAGTTGTCGCGGCAGCGGAGTTTCGCCCCGGCGTTTTGCCTCCTCGCGCAACTCATACAGGTGCGCGAGGATTTTTGCCTCCAGATCCCACGGTGACAGTCCGGCAAGGAGGCTCGCAGCCTCACGGGAGACCGTGCGGTATCCTCGGATCATGCGGATCGCCATGACCCTCTGGGACGCGTTCATCTGGCGAGCTGTTCGCTGCCTCAATGAACGCGCCCACACCGGTGCCCCGTAGAGGGCCATGGACCGCACGATCCCCGCGTAGAGCCTCCGGTAGAAGGCGTTTGGCCCCCTCAGATTGGGTAGGAGCCGCTTCAAGGCGGCCCCGGCCCTGTCCAATCTGGGAGCCAAACGTCGAAAGTGCAAGAAATGTTAAAGTTACAACTAAAACATTTTCAGGTTACGTTTTAATTTGATTGAAGCTTGCCTTAAAAAGATTTTAATTTATGTATACTTTATTTTTTTAATTTTAACATTACAATTTATTGAAATACATATCTTGACACCAGGAGCGTATCTACTGTAAGGCCGAAAGTTTCAGTAAGGCAGCAGCAATCTGACATTATTCTTCTAGCCAGCTGCCCTGTAACTTCTTGTCAGTTAAAAGAAAACAGAATCTATACCCCCTGTGCTTGTCAAAACAAATCTAACTAGCCTTATCTCATTGGGCTACATTGTTAAGTTTATGATTTGGTGACCGTCCAGATCCAACATCAGACCCTGGACTACCTATACCTGGCTACGAGACCAAACAATACGGCACTTTCTCGTTAAGTATCTATGGTACCCTTCTGATTCTACTAGTCACCACCTAGTTAAATGATACTTGTGATAAAGTAGGTACATATCCAATGAGTCTAAACACGACGGTGCTATGTTCTATGGTTGAAGATCCTATATACAACGTTGATGTGACAGAGGGGCATTAAATTAAACTACGTATACTATACGTGTTTAGTATTAATTCGATACGGTATAAAAATAAAAATAATAATAAATGAGGTTGTTTTTTTTTCAAACAAACTAAATAGCTTACAATTCAGAGTAAAACGCAACCACCCTTTATACCATACTTTATACCCATTATCCTTGTTTGCATTGCCATCTTATAGCGAAAATGTACTTGTGACTTGCGTGAGAACGGCAACAACGCGTCGTATCGTAGGTTATACTCAGATTTATCGTTTTAAGGTGCATGACCTGTGCGTATAGACATAATCAGCTGTTAGGAAAGATACATCGTGTTCAAACGAGGCCAAAACTTAAAAAATCGTTTGTGACTAAACTACTGCTCCGATTTAATTGATTTTTGGTACAGAGCTTGAAAATAGTACCTAGTATAGGCAGTTTAAAGGAAAGCCCCTCTGTCGTATCAACTTTGTATATAATCAGACCCTGACCACCTTCTAGTGTAATAACACTAGTTAGTACAAATTCAACTATGTAGGTCGTTATATTCACGTAGATTTTATGATTGTCTGGCAGTTTGAGTACTTTTGCGGCCTACTCAAATGTCCTTACTTTGGTTTTGTTCGTCGCTTCGTTGAGCTCTTCAAAGTTCTAAGTTGAGCTTCACGATTACTGACAAATGGTTGCACTGTCTGAACAGGTCCACTTGAATTTGCGTGTTGCTTTCCTCTAAAGCTCATCCAAGACATAAAAGTACATGGTTCTCATATGATTTGACCAATACATATTGTATGGATTTGAACACTTTAAAAGAGACTTTGACCTCTGAGTTTGTTTCAGTGTTTCTTCTCAGGGTAGTCACATAGGAAACACCGGCCTCATTTAGCTAAAACTGAAAAAAAATATGTTGACGTGTAAAAGTGTTGCTAAAACCTATTTACACAAATAAAATCATTTATGCTTAGTTTTATATGGTACCGTTGTAAAGATACAATCAACCAAACATTTGGGTAAAAATATAACATTGACAGCGCTTTGATGGCGTAGTACCTAGTAGTAACGGCGATTTTCGTAACAAGTTTTACTAGTTTACTACTGATGTGCGGTTGACTGTACATACTTGCTATAAAGGTTACGATAAAAACATAAGCTGCAAAAACTTTGTACAGTCAACTAGGTACACAAAGTGATTTTTGTTACATTTTCCAAAAAGGTTCAGAGTTACATAATCTTATATTTTACCAAGATGATTCATCAACCATGGAACTTCGTTCATAAAGTACGGTACTGGTTCGTTCAAAAAGTGCTAGCTCTAAGCCTAGATTCAATAAATATCCACATTATCCTTAAAAGAATCTCAATTCGAAAATACTCAAGTCATTTGTTCCCGACTTACCAATCCGTCTTGTCTTCGTCTTTTCTAATTCAAGAAAAAAAAGACGTTTAAGTAAAGTCCCTGGTATCCCAGTATCGGTCATATCTCGGTCCCACCCCGTACCAAGTGGTTTGGGGTGAACAGTCGTTTAACTGACCTATAAGGGAGCTATAGCGTTGACGTAGGACCCCACTATCGCTGCATCTAGTATACACTGAATGCAACCCGCATTTCAATGCTTTATGCTGTATTTTTCTGATGGAAGGTCGACGTTCGGGATATTATTCCGTTTAAACGGAGCTGTTTTATTTTGAAACCACTTGACTTAAACTATATAACACCCTTTTAGATTAAAACAATTTTTACTGAGATATTCATTGAAAAACCGGCCAAGTGCGTGCCGGACTTGGCACATTTAGGGTTCCGTATAAAATGTTCAACAATTTGTACTTCAAAACCTGTATGATAGACGACGGACAGACAGACAGACGGACACGTGAGTGACAGCAATAGGGCTCTGTTTGGACACTTCGGGTACGGATCCCTCAAAAATGTTGTTTACCTACGTAACTCGATACCTACTCCTCCAAAATGGAAGCAGTATAGTACTCACGTGCCTTGTTAACGCGAAAAATATACAAAAAAATAAATAAGAGAAGCATCTTTCGACACGACCATTTCAGGTAACAAGCAGTGTTTGTATGTGGCTCAACAAAAAGCGAGGGTGGAATACAAAGAGGCCCACATTCCAAAAAAAAGAGGTCACACTCTCTGCAGGTACTCTACCTACGGCTTTCACCCGAAAAACTTTGTCAACGTGTGAACAGAAATTTTGTATTTTGTCCCACGCAACGGGAACATAGGAATTTGTCTGGTTTATATTTACAAGTTTTATTTTACTAACATTCCTCTCTGCAACGTTTTATTAAAGAGAAAATTTTATTAGAATTTTTTTTATATTTGTACTCATCTGTACATGTAGATGTACGAGTATTTTATATTTATTGCGTGACTGTACCTACATTGGAGAAATACAAGAAACATATTGGAATACCAACTTAATACAAGTTGTAAATGTCTAAATGTAGAAACTTATAGTTTATTTCAGCGTTTATAGCAAAATAAACCTACTCTTCAAAATTTTTTTCTAGCCTCAATTATGTTATACAAATTATTATTTAACTATCAGCGATCGAGCTATAAATTGTATGGTGTGGTTTTGGGTTCGAACCAAGGCCTGCTTTACGTTGTGTAACTTATTTTATCACCACTGCTCTCAAAATGGTGAAGGGAAACTTCGTGAGGAAGCCAGCATGTCCTAGAACTAAAACTTCGAAGACATGTGACATCCACCAACTCGCATTAGGTTCTCGTGGTGGATTACGGCCCACACCTTCTCACAAAGCGGAGGCGTATGTCCCAGCGGTGGGAACAATATAGGCTGATTGTTGGGATTGATGGGGATTGATGGAAACAATATAGGCGAACAATATAAGCAATTCACTTATTTTATACGCTTATTTTTAACTTTTGGTCTAAAATGAGCAATGAGGTGGTATCTATATCAATATCCTACATAAACATAAGTGAAATAAAGAAACAAAACAATGGAATCGAGGGGGGGGACAGTTAGAACAAGCACAACTTCGGTAAAGATAGAGTCGCCATCTTCTTTTCTTAACCGAGAAACTATGAAATCGAATAGTTACCTACTCGACAATAGATGTCTCTGTAATCACAATTTTAATGGAAATAAGGAACTAAAATAATTAAAATACCAAATTTAATTTACAGTATTTTTCTAAAGAATAATTATAATATTTGTCATTAAAATTGTCAAATTAATTAAATTTGCCGTAAAGCATTATCGATTATGGCAACCTTTTAAATAACGTAATGGTCGCCGCAACTTTCGTCCGCGTTTGTTTGTGTTTCGTGTGTCCAATTGGTTTTTGAGTGTTTTATCTACATCATACGTCGAGTTGAGTTTCTCCTCCGTCCTGATATTGGATTACTACCCGGAAACCAATTATTTCCCGTATTATTATTATACTCTTTGAATGGAATTCTAGATGATATTCTATGACAACCGCAGGTAAAAAAAAAAGATGACACCTAAAGACTGTTTCTACTGTCAATTTCAACGTAACACAAAAATCTGATGAAATATTTATTTAATACATAAAATCATCATTTTTATCAGTAATCATGTCAGAACCACATGCGAAATTGAAAAATAGGGTAGCTATAGACTCGTCTCTAGTTTCTCAAAGCGAAAGTCAGCGAACGGCATATGACAAAAACCCAGCCAATCCAAGAGTAGTCAAAGTCATATGAAAGTCCGGCGACAATCTTATGGTTTCGCCGGTGTCTCCGGTCTGGGGGGACAAACAAGACGGCGGAGTTCAATGGTTAGCTTCTTGGGTACGACTTTAGAAGATGTGACGTGGAATTAAGGGATGAAATTTGGAGGGGGGAAGGGGGCAGATGTAGACCCCCCCTCCCCTATAAAGGAAAAAGCACGGAAACACCCCCCTTTTTTATAATGATTTTTTTAAAATTCGGTTTTGAGTTTTTATTTATGAATTTTTTTTGTCGATTTAAAGGGAAGAAGAGAGAAGGGGGAAGGTGTAGAACCCCTATGAAGAAAAAGTCCTGGAAGTCCCTTCCCTGTTTGTTTGAACGTTTTTATAAATACATGTTCTGAACCAGACAATTTTTTTCTAAAAAATTTAGTCGTTTCTGGCACTCGCCGGCCGCTGCCGCGGCACCGCTCGCTACGCTCGCTCGTCTCGCGCGTTGTGGTCGCAGTTCCCAGTGATCTATGCCAGCGTGTCCCAAGTCTCAAGCTACATGATTTTTTAAGAGATAATTAAAATAAGACAACTATATGTAAATAAACATTTATTTTATAAATTATAGGTACAGACTGTTGTCAACATTACCTGACCCACCCTAAAATCAAACGACTTTGGACCCTCTGCTGTAACATTAAGGTTTATTTAATTTATATGAGCTTATCACACAAGTGCACGAGGACTCGATGAACAAAAATACCATAATAACAAAGACACTCAAATTTGATCTTTAACATGTAACGTTAAGAGGTAAACCCACCCAACATAGTCGGAGCCACCGGCATTACATATGTTTTTGTTAAGCTATTTTAATCATTATCTCGTTAACATTAAAGTTGAAAAGCTTTTAAGTCACACTACATAATTACAACCCAATCTTTAATTTCGCGTGTTCCCAACAAGTTCTTGTGGCTTAGCGGTTTGATGCTGGATTGACGACGAACAGCATGTGGGTTCGAAAACACAGTCCACCTATACATTAGTTTCTTTTTTAATTGGTTTTCATTTCTACAATATTGCTTGCAATATTAAAGAACGACCAGTATGATTTTCGCCTAATAACTTATCTTGTAAACGGGTGGGTAATTTAAAAAACTTTAAGTTCACAGTTCTTTATAATGAATACGAATATTTATTTTTCGACTACCCACTTATTAAAAGTTATGTGAAAATATTACCATTTTAAAAAGTTTATGTATAGTCTGTAGTTCTTTATAATAATACAAGAAATAGTTTTGGAATATAAATTCTATATTGAAAGCAAAACAATATCTTTGTCGCAGGATTTGATCTGGAACCTTGTTTTTCTCAGTCTTACACACAGACCACGAGACCAGAATTACTTGAACTCAATCATTAAAACAAGCTATTACACTTATCATATTATAACAAATAGTTATAAAATATAACCTAATGCTAACGTTTTAAAGATCAAATTTGCGTGTCTATATTATTATTGTATTTGTTCATCAAATCCTCGAGCAGTTGTCTGATAAGCTCATATAAATTAAATAAACCTTAATGTTACATGCAAAGGGTCCAAAGTCGTTTGATTTTAGGGTGGGTCAGGTAATGTTGACAACAGTCTGTACATACAGATGTGTAATATATTTTAAATAAAACAAAAATTTAATTCTCATTCATTTAATCAATTTTATAAACATATTGAACTGCCTTTAACAATTCCTCGAAAGGGTCTTTTAAATAAACTCACTAATACCTTAAAAAGCAGTAGTATCACCCGCCGCATATCAAATAGTAAACAAATTATTAAACCATGGATTACCAATGGCATACTACGCTGTATAAAAAACCGTAATAAATTACAAAAACGTTATAAATCTGATCCATACAATGATATAATATAGGTAAATAATAATATTGTCAAATCATCCTTACCTTTTTAGGGTTCCGTACCCTTTAAAAGATAACCTACAATAGATACAGGAATTTCTGTAACAATTTGTTAAAAAAATTAAAACATAAATATGAAAGGGAATTACTAGCTAAATCTGTTACAAATAATAAGCTACTCTGGAAAAACATAAAAAAACATCACTTATTCCAGCAAATAAAACAATCACAACTCTGAATAATTGCTAAATGTAAAGTCATCTCCTCTTGAATCACTAAATTTTACTAACGATCATTTCGCCAGGGTTGGCAAACAATTAGCTCTGCAAATTCGGCCTAGAAATAATGACTCCATAAGCCAACATACTGAACTACCAGCACAATGCAATACTTTTGTCCTCCTCGATACTGACCCCAATGAAGTTGATCAAATCTTGATGGGCCTTAAATCTGATAGTGCCCCCGGCTGTCTCGATAAAATTTTTAAAACACGCAAGAAAGGAAGTCGTTCCAGTAATAAATCATCTTGCAAACCTCTGCTTCCAAAGTAGTATCTTCCCTGACCTACTAAAACATTCCATCATTACTCCCGTTTATAAGAGGGGGAGGGGGGGGAATAGAGATGATGTCAATAATTACAGGCCTATATCTGTTTTCACTATCCATTTCTAAAATACTGGAAAAAATAATAAATAATAGAATAATGAAATATCTTTCTAAATTTAATTTACTATCACTCTCCCAGTTTGGCTTTAGACAAGGCTTATCCACTGAAGATGCAGTTACAGCACTTAGTTCTCTAGTAACTGAACAACTTGATTCTGGAAATAAATGCCTGACTGTTTGCCTGGATCTTAAAAAAGCTTTTGACACCGTCTCTGTCCCTGTCCTTGTAAACAAACTGGAAAAAGCTGGAATAAGAGAAACCCCGCTGAAATTGCTCAAAGAATATCTCTCGTCTAGAAAGCAAAAGGTCAGGGTGGGTGAACTGACCAGTAGTGACGCTGAAGTCACATACGGCGTTACCCAGGGCAGCGTACTGGGCCCTACATTATTCTTGGTATATTTGAATGATCTCTGCAACATGTATATCAATAATGCAACAGTTTTCTCTTACCCCGATGACACTGCCGTCGTTTTTTCTGGGTACTCCTGGCAAGATGTCAAACACAAATTTGAAATGGGTATGGCGCAAGTAGCAAAATGGTTAAATAATAACCTGCTCACTTTAAATACATCAAAAACCAATTACATATGTTTTAGTATTAACAAAAGCAGTCAACCAACTGAAGATCTCAATCTAAAAATACACAAATGTGGAGATACTAATGACAGACACTGTAATTGTTCATGCATTAAACAAGTAACACAGACTAAATATCTAGGTGTGATAGTCGACTAGCGGTTATCCTGGTATCCACATCTTGAGCAGGTCTCAAATAGGGTTAGGAGATTAAGCTGGATCTTTAAAACACTTCGTCATATTGTTCCAAAAACTATGACCAGTAAACGAGACCCCTCAAGAAATGTTCTCAATGAAATCTACATGGCTTTGATGCAGTCTGTTTTGGCATATTGCATCCCTATTTGGGGAGGTGCAGCAAAAACTAAATTTACTGACGTGGAGCGATCCCAACGAGCTCTGATAAAGATAATGTACTTTAAAAATAAAAGATTTCCTACTGACGCTCTATATAAAATTAGTGATCTACTTTCCGTAAGGAAAATGTACATTATCCAAACAGTCTTAAAAAACATAAAACCCTGCCATATGATCCAGACTTATTACGGAAAAGGAGGACTGACTGTGTTGCTCAGATTCCACAGACTAAAACCATGTTTGCCTGTAGGCAACTGAATATACGGTCTGCTCAACTGTACAACAGAATTAACAAAATTATTTACATATATACAAAAAGAAGTCATGAATGTAAGAAAACTATAACCAATTGGATAAAGGCACTTACGTATGATGACACGGAGGTGCTTTTGGAGCACATAAAGTAGTAGAGACACTCACATACACTCTCACAAACACTCTCGCATACACGCACATACACTCTCGTATACACTCTCGCATACACTCACACATACACTCTCGTATACACTCTCGCATACACTCTCTCATACAAACACAATATGCACATAACCACATAATCATAATCATTTATTTGCAATAAGTATTGGTACAGTGTTGGTCTTAAGTTAATAATTAAGTTCCTAATACATAATCAGACATTTGACATGCAAAGTGTTACAATGTAATGTTTGTTAAGTTAAGCACACACACTCCAAACATACTCTCACTAACATTCTTTAATTGATTTAGGTATTTTTTTTATTCAATATTTTCTGTACCTGCGGTTTTGTTAGTTAGATTAAGTAAAAATGCTGTACTATGGAAGAGCAGAGTCTCCTGAAGCTGATGAAGTAATGCGAACAGTCAAGGCTATGAACTTCAATCGCTTCCGAATCATCTCCGTTGTTACTCTGGCACAGAAGAGGGCGCAAAGCTATAATAATGCCGTTGGCTTCCTTTGGGATCACGAGTTCGATAGTATTGTAAATATTCAAAGGGAGGACGATACGTCATTCATTCAAGTCACTTGTTTTGGAGTCTACCTTGACTAGGGAACCGGAAGATTGATAGTATTAAACCTTTTCGAGTTCGTTAGCTCCCTATAGATTTTACAGACATCAATTTTATTGTGTTCTTTTTATTGTTGTCATAAAACACCTCCTGGAGTATCTTAGGTCTTAGTAGATTTTAGTCATGTCTATTGTGTACTTATTATAAAGTTCTAACTTAGTGAAATAAATAGTTATAATTATTGTAGCATATTGTCTTTTATTTCCTAGGTATTTTGTCGGGACAGCTTTTACGGTATTACCGAAAAGAATAAAGCTTGGATAAAGCAACTGTTAAGGGCCTACCTCCCCGTAAGTGGCGCCCTCATTGAATAAAAATCCGTATCTTAGCATAGAAAATAAAGATTAAAGAATCCTATGTTGCGTTTGTCACAAATAGGATAAGGAATTTTAACGTTGTTAAAACAGGACTTAAAGTGTTTCGTATCCAAAGTAGTAATCAAAAGTGTCAAAAACGGCTGTTTTTGGTCCTTCCCTGGTCCTGGTCCCTAGTCTACCCCGCCCATTCGCTCTAAGCCACGTAGGTACTTGTCGGATACGTTTGATAGTAACTGCGTTTTTGTAACTTCTGCGTGATTTCGAAAGAAAACATTGAAAATTCAGGTAAGTAAGGTTTGTTTGGAAAAAACTTTACTAATAACACTGAATTCATTTTCATAAAAAACTAAAAAAAAAAATGCGATATCTTTAATATCTCATCTCCAGGACCAGTGGATTTCCAGGTACGGTCTAGTGGAAAAAAATAATCCAAGTAATTAGTAGAATATACAGGGTGTAACGGAAAGGTGTGGTCATATTTTAGGAGCCGGTTCTGCCCATAAATGATAAATGATAAATGATAAATGATGTTTATTCAGTAAATAGGTTACAAGGAACACTTTTACACGTCAATGTCTTTTTGTCAGTTTAAGCTAGATGAGGCCGGTGTTTCCTAGCTGACTACCCTGAGAAGAAACACCGAAACAAACTCAGAGGTCAAAGTCTCTTTTAGTGTTCAAATCCATACAATGTGGACTGGTTAGATCCTATGAGAACCATGTACGTTTATGTCTGGGATGAGCTTTATGAAGAAAGCAACACACGAATTCGAGTGGACCTGTCCAGACAGTGCAAGCATTTGTCAGTCATCGCGAAGCTCAACTCAGAACTTTGAGGAGCTCAACGAACCGACGAACAATACCAAAGTAAGGACATTTGAGTAGGCCGCAAAAATACTCAAACTGCCAGACAATCATAAAATCTACATGAATATAACGACATATATAGTTCTCGCATTCACATTATTCTATATGAGGACCATGCAGCTTAATGTCTGTAGTGGTCTTTTGAAGAAAGAACCAAACATATTTGAGTGGACCTGTCCAGTCAGTGCAAGCATTTGTCAATAGTCGAATAGCTCAACTTAAAAACCACTAAGGAGCTCAATGACATGACGAACAATACCAAAGAAAAGACATTTGGGTAGGCCGCAAAAGTACTCAAACTGTCAGACAACGTTGAAAATTACTGTAAAAAGGAGGAGAAAATAATAATAATAACCCACATAGTCCTCACATTTACAATAATTAAGTAATCAAAAAAAAAAAATAAAAATATAATACTTTACAAAGTAAATATTTGTGTCAAACAAAATAGTAATCATAATATGTCAATCAAAAAATAAAAATAAATATAATACTTAACAAAGTATTCAAGTCAAAAAAAAAAAAAAAATAATTATAAAATGTCAATAAAAAAATAAAATAAAAAATATAATACAATACTATACAAGTATTCATGTCAAAAACGAATATTAAAAAAAAAATATATATATAATTTTTTTTTTTTTATCAGTAAGTAGTACATATGAAAACAATGGCTCATGTATATCATTGAAGCAGCTCAATCCCACGCCTTTTTGTCCTCAAGAAAGTCATTAATTGTGTAAAAAGCTTTCTGGCATAGCTTACGTTTAATAAATGATTTAAATTTATTTATGCTTAGTTCTTGAATTTGGCTAGGAAGTTTATTATAGAAACGTATACATTGACATCTAAACGAACCACCTATTTTTTTCTTGAGCCTGGTTTTTGGTACAATAAATTTGTGTTTGTTCCTAGTATTTATGCTATGGATATCACTGTATCTTTTAAACAGATTAATATTTTTATGTGCATACATGAGATTCTCATAAATATATTGAGAGGGAACAGTCATAATATTAATCTCTTTAAATTTGTCTCTGAGGGAGTGTCTGGGACTTAATTTATAAATTGCACGAATAGCCCTTTTCTGTAAAACAAAAATTGTCTGAATATCGGCGGCATTTCCCCACAACAGAATGCCGTACGACATCACACTATGAAAATAACTAAAGTATACTAAACGAGCCGTCTCTAAATCAGTTAAACCACGAATTTTCCTTACGGCGTATGCTGCAGAGCTAAGTTTTTTGGACAGTTTATCTATATGGGGGCTCCACTGAAGCTGCGCATCCAAAGTTAAACCTAAGAACACTGTGGAATCCTCGGGTTTCAACTCTTCACCCTTTATTGAAACACTAGTGTTCACTTGTATTACATTGGGTAATGTGAACTTTATGCATTTTGTTTTTTTCTCGTTAAGGAGAAGATTATTGACATTAAACCAGTTAACTACAGTTGAAAGAGCATTATTTACATTATCAACAACCACCTGCTGACGTTTGAGTTTAAATAAAAGTGAAGTGTCATCTGCAAACAGCACTATATCATGTTTATCCTTTATGAGGTAAGGCAAGTCGTTGATATAGATTAGAAACAAAAAAGGACCCAGAATTGAGCCTTGAGGAACCCCCATTCTGACTACAGACCCGGAAGACCTTTTGCCGTTAACATCAACTCTCTGAATCCTATTACTCAAGTATGGAAATGAACAACTTTCTCTAAGAAAAAATAGAATATTACCAAAAAAAAAATTGGACTTTCCATACAAAGTTATCATCAGCTGATCAATATTTGTATGAAGAGTAATTTTTTTTTTTTTTTAATTTCCTCGAATTTTCTTGCAAATCGTTGTTATATGAACAACGGTTTGCAAGAAAATTGGCAGATGGGCAGATGCAGTTCTTAAAATATGACCACACCTTTCCGTTACATCCTGTATTGTGGCTTCCGCTATATTGTATTTATGTAAAGGAATTTTTTAACGTGATTTTCACCCACTTCAAAATGTCGGCGTCGGATTGATTTGCAACTTTACACACTTATCAAGAACCAACGACACTACGATAACTAAATAAGTTTGATCGATTATAATTTCTAGTAGAAAATAAAATAATGGTTTAAAAAAAACTACAAATCACGCTTTTGTAACTAGCCGAATTAAAAAGTAGAACATATTTTTGTATAAGTTTAATTTTATCATAAAAAGCGTGGGGTGCTACATGTCAATTGTTGTAAATATTTTGTTGACAAATATTTAAAATATAGTAAAATCATTAATTATCAGTTTATTCATTTTTTTTATACATGTTATTTACATTTTTAAATATTTAAATAAAAAGGCTAAAAAAACATTTAAAAATATAAAAATAGTATCCCACCGGTATCGGGAACAGGGTCCAAGCTACGGTCAGGGCTCCAGAGAGAGAAACCGCCTGACAATGCGAACCGTGTCCAGAAGTACTGCTTTCTGAATCAATCCCTTGATCCAGCCGCCTAATGAGAGCCTCTTGAGGTGTTGGTCGAGGCTCGTGGTTATTAAGCCATTGGCTGACACGACTATCGGTACAATGATCGCTGAGTCCACATCCCACATGTCGACAACCTCACGAGCCAAGTCGATAAACTTGATTTGTTTATCTTTCTCGACTTTCACGAGGTTCTCGTCATGTGGGACGGTAATGTCAACAATCATTGCACGCCTCTCAATTCGGTCCACCACCACTATATCAGGCTTATTAGGTATAATAGTCCTGTCAGTGAAGATGGACCGATCCCAGTGCAATGTGATATGACCATTATCGAGAACTGGGTCGGGCACATACCTATAGTACGGCACTTCCGATTCTTTAAAAGAGTATTTCAGAGCAAGTTGCTGATGAATAATCCTGGCTACAAGGTTGTGCCTATGTAAGTACTCTCCGTTAGCCAGACGAGAACAACCAGAGATTATGTGGCGGATTGATTCTCCCGGACGATGACATGCCCAACATAATATGTCAACCGCGCCGTCCTTCACAATAAATCTCCGGTAGTTTTTCGTCATGATAACTTCGTCCATAATTGCACAGACAAAACCTTCGGTTTCCCCAAAGAGGTCACCGACACGCAGCCAGGCTACGGAAGCTGGTTTGTCTACATCGGGCCCATGCAGGACCCGGAAAAAGCGTCCGTGAAGTTCCTAACTCTGCCATACTTCTCTGCGATCGTTAGTGTCAAGCACTAGAGGTTTTTGCCAGTCCTCGTTAGCCAAGGAGAGTGGAGTAAGCCCTTGTCCACCGCCACTACATCTCGATGCATACCCACGTCAGCAGCTATGAAATATTCCAACAGACTGCATACCTCGCGGTTATGCAGGGTCTTAGCATTTAAAAAGCCTCGGCCTCCACATTTCCACGGGATATACAGTCTCATCACTGACGAACATGGGTGATGCATTCGAAATGCAGTCAGCAGTGTACGGACACGCCTATCCAGGGCGTCAAGCTCTGTTTGAGTCCATTTGAGTACGCCGAAAGAGTACATCAATACCGGCATGACCTAACCGTTGAAGGCGCGCACCTTGTTTCCGCCCGATAGAAGGCTATTAAATACCTTTTTCAGGCGGCCAAAGAAGCGCTCCTTCAACGATTGCTTCATGTCCGTAACATTGATACCTAACGCTTCCGAGATACCCAAATACTTATAGGTTTCGGTTGGAGAGAGGGATCTCAGGTTTATGGAATCCGAGTGTTGAGTTCCCACGGATTCCACAATGTCCCCTCGTTTACATGCATGACCGCACATTTGTCCACACCAAACTCCATCCTGATGGCACTACTGAATGTTTCAGTTACCTTCAGTAGCTCCATCAGTTGCAGTTTGCTGGGGGAAAAAAGTTTCAAGTCATCCATGTAAAGGAAGTGAGATATAACCTGACCACCTCTCTTCAACCGATAGCCTAGTCCTGAATTCTTCAGCAGTGTGCAAAGCGGACTCAAACTGTCGTCGTTGAGTGTCCAGGGGTGCGGTAACTCATGTTGAGAATTTATCCGCTACCCCTAGGCATGCTGGCACCGGCCACGATGGGCCCCGTCTATACTCCGCTCGATCCTTATCGGTTTGCTATTCCTCTGGATTTGTTGACATCCTGGATAGCGAAGAACCGTCCTCCATTTCCCCATACATGACATCAGGAAGGTGCGTAGCATTACATCAACTTTATACTCATTAATTATTATTATTAGTTATTTATAAAAGTAAAGTCATTATATTATGCCTAGGGGTAGCGGATAAATTCTGAAAATGAGTTACCGCACCCCTGGGCACTCAGGCAGGGAAGGAACAGGGGTGGGTTTTAGTCAGTAAGAGTCTGACACGCTCTCCCGCTTCACCAAGAGCGGGAGAAGTCATTGGAAGATTTCCCACCCCAAAAAAAAAAAATCTTTATGTTAAAAAAAAAATCATTATATTAAAAAAGATCAAGAGCACCCCACGCTTTTTTATGATAAAATTTAATTTATAGAAAATTAATGTCTTTTTCTATTTCTGTTCGGCTAGTTATAAAAGCGTGATTTTTATTTAATTTTTTTTTGCATTTTTTTTCAGAGTAACGTGGCTCCTACACCATACATGTTGTTGATGCATGACTCTAACGGGCGGGCGTGTCACACTTTTACTGACTAAAACCTACCCTTGTTCCTTCAGTTGCCTGTGCCAAGGGGCGTTTTTACTCTCTTTCCAATTTATTCGCGACCTCACAGTGAGCCAACCCTGGGGACACAGTGAATCAGGAGGGTATTTAAATATAAAAATACAGGTTATTTATTGCTAATTTCTTAATAATTATTATTTTAGGTTACACTTAGAGCATAGTAAGTTATTAAAGGGTCACAATAGATAGCCTAAATACTATCTTATTTCAAAAAGTTCGAAGTACCTACTAACAAAAACTTCGATATTATAACAAAAATATAATTAAAATTTTTCTTAACAAAATGTAGCTTTCTTATCTTAGAAATATGAATAATTTTTTTATTAATAAAATAAATAACAATATTAAGTATTTGACCCATTTGAAGTATTGAAAATGGTATGTTTTTTTCCTTACTACAGCAGGTATTTTACTCCTGACCTAATTTCTCGGAAAGCTTCTTTCATAATCTTCTTCGGTGCGTGGTATAATCCTACCTATTTTCTTACATAATTGGTCACTTTCTGTTAAAAAAAAAAGATATTATAATGCCATTCAATTTTATTTAGACACTCGATGAAAAATCAAATGGAAATCATCAAAGTGCCTACTTTAGAAACGACCCATTGAGTACCACCCACGCCATTTTAAATTTGAGAGACAATAACAGAAACTTGTACCTACTGTGATAGCAATTCCTAATTTACTGTCACATGAAACATAAATAATGACTTATTAAACTATTTGACCATCACTGGAAGCTTTATTATTATTGAGAGAGCGTATCCGTTTCCGTCGATTTCTTATCTGTTTTAGTGCTTGTTTAACCTACTCAGTGGCGCCACCTGGTGTTTGCTTGCCATTTTAGTTTCGTAAAATGTAACGATCTACTTTTTGTTCATTGGCGTTTCGTTCTCCGTCGAAGTAACTTGTACGCATAGGTTCACGAAAGATGACAAAAAATTACACTATATTTTTTATAAATTCGAATATTATATTTCATAGAAAAGTATGTGATCATACCTTTAACGGTTTTTTCCGTTCGGATCACTATCTTGTAAATTACGAATTACTAAGTAAATTAAATATTTCATTTAAAATTTAATTAAATATAGTGCTGTTTTGTGGTGAGTTATTTTTTGAAGAAAAAACTGTAAGTACCCTAGTTTGTGGGCTGGGTTTCAGCGCAGGTTAAGCTGCTGCAGCCCAGGCCTCAGAGGTGTTTCGTTTGGGATTATTCGTCGCTCGAGCTCGATGCTACTGCAGCGGCCGGAATCACTGGACTCACGGCTGGCGCAGGTCCCCGGCGGCTGCGAGGCGGAGCTGAGCGACGGTCCCGAAGATGTTGGATGTGTGTTGAGGTTTTCGTGCCCGGCTTCTTGTCAGCATAACGTTTGTCCGTTATTTAGTCCGTTAATTCATCGCCATTTCGTTGATGTAAAACTGTTTTTTGGTATCTAATATTGATTTATTGTTTGGTCTTCTTTTTTCTGCGTTTTTTATTGTTGTTGCACATTTTGGTTTATTTTTTGTTAAATTGATAAAAAATTAGGACGAGAAAAAACTTTTTGTCAGTCTACTTGACAGCCGGGCCACAGATTATTATTATTATTATTGCCCTATTCATTCTATTCAATATGATGCTGACTCGGTGAGCCTACTTGACCCACTGTTGCCACAATGATCCTATCTTAGCTCCTTTAAATTTTAGAAATTTGATAGCCTTGCGCTTGACCACAATCTCACCTGATGTTAAGCCATGATGTATTCGACGATGGAGCACGCTTGCCAGAAGTACCCTAGTCAATCTTGACTTAAAAAAACCCCGGTTGTAGTTATCAGGAAACACAGACTCTGGCAGGGAACCCCACACCTTAGCTGTACGCAATATGAATGACGTGAGCGCAATATTGGAGCTTGCACATTGTTTTTATTCTCGGGGGAAAACTTAAAAAGGCGCTTTTTTGGAAAGCCCGGGGAGCGTGGGGTTTTCACCTCACTCAGACCAACCCGGTGATCACTATTAGCACATGCAAAGAGCCCCGATACCTCTTAAAAGACCACTCCAGAGACGGGTTTTAAAAAAAAAAAAAAATGCGGATAAATTCGTAACAGAGTTACCGCTCCCCTGGGCACTCAGACAGGGAAGGAACAGGGGTGGGTTTTAGTCTGTAAAAGTCTGACACGCCCTCCCGCTCCACCCAGAGCGGGAGATGTCATTGGATGATTTCCTACTCAACAAAAAAAAAAAAAAAAGAGGAGGTTCTCTGTGCAACGCCTATTAGAGCATCTCTGAGGAACCTCGCTATGCATAGTGTTATGTAATCACTGTACCTGTTTATTTTAAGTTTATTCTATACAATATTCGTTAATGTTCGCTCATGATTACCCGTGTTCTTTGGGGAGGTTGAGAGATTTATGAACTATTAATGATACGCTAAGTAAACCACTAGCCACAATGACTAGTCACACTGCATCTTAGAAACTGTTTGTCTAAATTGATCAATCGCATCAACTGGTCGATTCTGTTAACAGCTCACCGTGAAAACTTAGGTGGAGTGAGCGTGAAGTGAAATGTCATTCCACCTTGATTGTATGGATTGACAGCTCACTTCACGTTCACTTCACCTAAGTTTTCACGGTGAGATTTTACAGAATAGCACTACAGGTGAGTTAATGATTAAACACGTGCCCATAGACTACTTTATATATACTAGACGCGTGCTTATCAATAGTAAAAGAAGGTGATGTATGATATCTGAAATTCTACATTTTCTGTCTACATGATATTTTATGACAACTGTAGATGACATCTAAAGAATTTTTCTACTGTCAATGTCAACGATTTTCACAACATCTGATAAAATAATTTATTAAATATTTGAATAATCATTTTTATCAACAACCATGTCGGAACATGATCATAAAGTGAAGAGAGCTACAATCTCGTCGGGGGCTGTAAGCCAAACCCGAGGAAAGTCCCTGTCGATTGTAACACCCCCGAAAACCGCTAAGTTTTCAAGTCTTAATCGATTGAGAACCCGGAGACAATCTTATGGCTTCAGTGGTGTACCTAGTGTTGGAGGACAAATGCGAAGACGGAGCTCTACGGTTAGCTTCTTCATTAATTTTAGACTTGACCAATAACTTGAACAAGGCTGAGGAAAGTCCCTGTCGTATGTAACACCCACGAAATCCATTAAGGGTTTAAGTCAGTGAACGCAAATAAAACATGTAAGCATTACTTCAAGGGATCTAAGCGCGCATCTTGACACAAAATCCCAAACAAATTCGCACATCGAAACCACGTCACTGATTCGCCAAACCACACAAACAATATTATTACTACTCAGGTTGCACAGTTAAAAATGGACCTTATTTCTTGAATCTTTGGGTTTAAATTCAAATTTTCTTACGTTTTTTGCAGTTTACTCTCTGTTAGAATTGATGCCAAATGTCATGATTTCATGAAATCATGACATTTGGCATCAAAAGAGAGTTGCATTGATGATTATAGTTACTATAATTCTACAGGGTTACTGGTAATTCGACGTATATTTATCAGCCCGTCTGATAAAGGGGTTAAAATGCAACAAATTGAACCCCCCATATGTATGGCCAAAATTCAATAGTTTTCGAGATATTTGAATTTTAAGGGTTTTTCGATATTTACCCAAAATTTGACATTTAATTACAAATAAAAAAAAAATACATATTTGAATGGGTACCATTAAAAATGATGTGGTAGCTGGCACTTCAATTAAGCTATGGACATAATTAAAACTACTTAATTTAAGAAAATAATTAAAATAATGAGCGATATAAGAATAATATCTTACCAATATTTTCGTTTTGTCGTTTCGTTTTTTAAATAACTAAAACAACTTACCTATTCTGTAAGCTTTCCAAAAAGGTATAAAAGTCAATTTTAAAATGCATAATTCGTGGCATGGCATGTGTTTGAACCGGTGCGGGGAGAGAAATCATCTGTGTTTTTAGTTTATGATCCTCGATAAAACAACCGATTTTATTGGCGAAATTCTTCGTGATGGGGCGGGGTATGCGGGCGGGGGAGTACACGGCGTCTGCTGCGCTCGCGTCGCCTTCCTTAGAATCCTTAGTAAGTTTCGACTCTACGCCGCGCAAGCACGTGTGTTGTTATCTCGCTATTAACCAATCTCTCATCGCGTTAATTTGATACCGATCATTATTGTTAATTCTTGTTTCTCTCATTATTCTTTTTGTTATCATTGTTACTTCGGATAACATGGCTTCGTATTCTAATAACGAATACGCAGACATTATGTTTTGTTATGGTTTTTCCGATGGAAACGCGGCTGCGGCTCGGCGACAATACCAACGCCGGTTGCCCGATCGTCAACTTCCCCACGTTACTGTTTTCGGGAGTACCTATCGACGATTGTCTGAAACTGGCAGTGTTCAGAGCACAATTCAACGCTGGCAGACCTCGACGGTTCACGGCTGACGAAGAGGACACCATTCTTCAGTTTTATTGATGACCCAAACATCTCAACGAACATTAAACCAAAGAAAAGAATAAAACAGTAACGTGGGGAAGTTGACGATCGGGCAAGCGGCGTTGGTATTCTCGCCGAGCCGCAGCCGCGTTTCCATCGACAAAACCATAATAAAACATTATGTCTGCGTATTCATTATTAGAATACGAAGCCATGTTATCCGAAATACCAATGATAACAAAAAGAATAACAAGAGAAACAAGAATTAACAATAATGATCGGTATCAAATTAACGCGATGAGAGATTGGTTAATAGCGAGATAACAACACACGTGCTTGCGCGGCGTAGAGTCGAAACTTACTAAGGATTCTAAGGAAGGCGACGCGAGCGCAGCAGACGCCGTGTACTCCCCCGCCCGCATACCCCGCCCCATCACGAAGAATTTCGCCAATAAAATCGGTTGTTTTAGCGAGGATCATAAACTAAAAACACAGATGATTTCTCTCACCGCGCCGGTTCAAACACATGCCATACCACGAATTATGTAATTTAAAATTGACTTTTATACCTTTCTGGAAAGCTTACAGAACAGGTAAGTTGTTTTAGTTATTTGTACGATTAATGTCATAGAAATTTTTGTGACGAGACAACATTTTTGAAGCGTAAATTGAAAATATTGGTAAGATATTATTCTTATATCGCTCATTATTTTAATTATTTTGTTAAATTAAGTAGTTTTAATTATGCCCATAGCTTAATTGAAGTGCCAGCTACAATATCATTTTTAATGGTACCCATTCAAATATGTAGTTTTTTTTTATTTAGAATTAAATGACAAATTTTGGGTAAATATCGAAAAACCCTTGAAATTCAAATATCTCGAAAACTATTGAATTTCGGCCATACATATGGGGGGTTCAATTTGTTGCATTTTGGCCCCCTTATCAGCCCCTGACGGATATACGTCGAATTACCAGTAACCCTGTATAAATATATATTTGCTACGGCCGCGAATCAAATTTAGACCAAGATACAACCTGACACTGACCTGCAATTTGCAAAAAACGTAAGAAAATTTGAATTTCGCGGGCTACCCTGGAGCATCCGCCTTAAATTACCATGTAACGTATAGGCCGCTAACGAAATTTCTACGACACCACTGCGCTGACCATCCGTCGCCCGGGATGTTTTATCTTATTGCAACGCAAATAATTAATTGTGATAAAGATGATATTAAAAATAGAATTATGATAATACATAATTATGTTCTATGAACTATAAGGCAACAGTTGTTCGAAGGTCTGTGAATAGAGCACTGATTAGGGAGTAATGGATAGGTATGCTAAAATAATAAGATAAATAAAAAAAAATGTGTAATATATTTTTATTATTCACAGCTTAGGTAATTATACATTAATATCAGTTTTTTTTCGTATTATTTCATACTAGCTTCCGCCCGCGGCTTCGCCCGCGTAAAAAGTGTAATTATAAGTTTGAGTGGAATTTCCAGAACACGTTAAATAAACCCTGTACAAATCAAAATTAAAAGTAATTTAAATTAGGCTGAAAGCCAGATTTTTTTGAACGACAAAGTTCTACATAAAGACTGTAGGGGCGGGCACACACACTCGCTCAGTGTGTCGGGGTACCTATCTTGTTATTCTTACCGTGTTAAATACTCGTATAATAGTTTACCGAGACTGTTTCATTTATTGGGTCCCGAACATATCCTAAATTGGTGCTTAGCTTCTTGCACGTGGCTCCGTCCGCGTAGACATTTATATTAAATTAACTTTTTCACGATTTTGGCACCCTGGTAGTTTACCTGTGGCTTCATCCGCGAGCAGGTCTGAAATTTCTCTTCTTCATGATTCTGTTTTCCTGGTAGTTTAAGAATCTATACCGCTCAGGATGCCAGCCCCGAAAATACTTATTCAAGGTGCTACACCTCTTATGATCCCCCACCCTTGGAATACTTTTTGTGATTCTGATCTCCTGGTAGTGCGTGAATCTATATCGCTTGGAAATTTTACTTCTTTACGATTCTGTTCTCCTGGTAATTTGTGAATCTTTCTCTACCTCCTACGATTCCTGCCCCGGAATACTTTTTGTGTTTCTGGTCTCCTGGTAGTTTGTTAGCCTTTATCGCTCATGATTTTAGTCCTCGAAATGTTTCTCCTCATTTTTCTGGTTTCCTGGTAATTTGTAAATCTCTGCCTCTCCTAATACCAGCTTCGGAATATGTTTCGTGCTTCTGATCTCCTGGTAGGTTATGACTCTATACCGCTCAGGATTCCAGCCCCCTCCCTGGTAGTTAGAGAATCTATACCGCTTAAGATTTTATCCCCAAAAATACTGATTCACGAATCTGGTCTCCTGGTAGTTTTAGAATCTATACCTCTCATGGTTCCAGCCCCGAAATCACTTCTTCATCATTCTGGCCTCCTGGTAATTTATGAATTTCTACCTCTCATAATCCCAGCCTTGGGGCCTTGCTTTGCATTTGTAATTCTGATGTCCTGGTTGTTCGTGAATCTGTACTGCTCGGAAAACTTCTTCATGATTATGTTCTCCTGGTAATTAGTGAATCTGTACCTCTCATAATAACAGCCTCAGAATATATTTTGTGATTCTGATCTCCTTGTAGGTTGTGAATCTATACCGCTTAGGATTCTAACCTCAAAAATACTGATTCATGATTAAGATCTCCTGGTAGTTTTAGAATCTATGCCTCTCATGATTCCAGCTCCGGAACTACTTTTTCGTGAATCCTGATCTCCTGGTAGTTTGTGAGTCTTTTATCGCTCATGATTTCAGCCCTTGAAATACTTCTCATGTTTCTATTCTCCTGGTAATTTGTGAAGAAGCATAAAAAAAAGTATGCGGTCTGGAACAATCGTCAGAATTTTCTTCTCACGTACGATTTTAAACAAAATTTTCGCTGCAGCCATCTTGGATTTACATTTTAACATCGCTATCGGCTTTAACACCCTCGAAAACTGAGAAGTGGAAATTATGTTTTTCTTACTCCAGCGCTGTCTTTTCTGATTAATTTCGTTGCGGGATCCAAGACAGTTTAATCGTTTCTCTGGGACTCGTCGAGCTTCATTGTCTCGGCGTTTTTTCCGGTGGCCGCCACTGTTGATTCTGGCTTACAGAAGTTACAGTGGTTTGGGAATAGTGTGGCGAGATTGTCCCAAAAAAAAACCCTTGAAAACTATGAAAACGACACCCATGGCGATAAAATTTTATTTTTTCGCAGCCACCATTTTGGATTTTCATTTGACCAAATTCACACTTTCTTTGTATCTTTATCGAGAGAGAGAGAGAGAGTGTGAATTCAAATGCAAAAAATCGCGAAGAGGGGGCATCAAGTATAAACGCTCCGTGCGTGGAATTTTTATGTAGGTACCTACAATAACTTGTATATTTTGCATCGGCACTATGCCTCCCCATAGAAAAAAAATTGTGTGCATTGAATCTTGATTGTAATCAAAATAATAAAATTTATTGTCAGGAAAAGTAAATTGTTTGGTTGGCATAATATCATCCCCATAGACTTCGTGACATACTTCACTAACCGACTTAATTTTTACTAAAAATATAGATAGCGATGTCGCGATGTTGCGATGATGTGTGTGTGTGGTGTGTGTGTGTGATGACACGTGAAAACTTATTCCAGCACTCTTTTTATGCAAATGTGATTTATTTATATACCTCTTCACTGCACAAGAAGGCATTTTTTTAAACAGTAATCGACCGCCGCTGTTGCCTACTGTGGACGAACTTAACACGTGCGCGACGCAATCGGTAAGCCCCGCCTACCGCGGCGCAATCTACGTTGGTTCATTTTTTACAGCTAGGAATGCTTTCATGTTTTATTTGCGTTCACTGGTTTAAGTCTCAGTCAAATGACAATCCGGCAACAATCTTATGGCTTCAGTGCTGTTCCATTCTATCGATTGAAATAAAGAACCACTTGTAACAATATTGTAACATATAAAATCTGGTGCATTTATTTTTCGTTTACGTAAAATTTCGTGTATTCTGCTAACTCAGGGTTTTTTCTCAATATCAGCTAGGAAACACTGGCTTGATCTAGCTTAAACTGACAAAAAAAAAATTGACGTGTTAAAGTGTTCCTTGTAACCTATTCACAAAATAAACATCATTTATCATTGCATGGGAATTTTCCTGGATCTTGCCAAGGCTTTCGACATTATTTCTTAGTTAGAGCCTTGGCCAGAGCATGTGCAATCACAAGCTTGAAACACTTGGGATGAAGAACACACTTCCTACTTTTTCTGATTATCTTAGCAATCATTATCAGTGTGTAAAACTTGGTCAGTATAAAAGTTCAAAACTTAAAAACAAGTGCTACGGCATTCCACAAGGAGGTATTTTGGGACCAACGTTGTTTTTAATTTACATAAATGAACTGTGCAACCTGAAATTACCTGATGGTATCATATTGTCATACGCAGATGACACAGACTGACACAAATCTGAATTTCCGTAAACACATTGATTTGCAATGTACTCGAATTCGTAAATAAATATATAGTTTTAAGAATTTACGTCACATTGCTGACTTTAAACCGTCAGGCCCCGGAATGGCCAAGTCCGCCTCTGTACTTGTATGTGCGTAAAGTGTTAAATAAATAAATGGCAGAAACAATTAAAAACCTATTGTCGCGTCTCCGATCGGAGGCGCGCGGGGCCTGACGGATTAACTAAACAGGTATATTTGGCTGTGTGCCAATCTGTTCTGACATACTGCATAATTTCATGGGGCGGTGCTGCGAAGTCAATTTTACTCCCTCAACGCAAAGGCGCTCAAAGAGAAATTCTAAAGATGGCCACTTTTAGGCCCTTCAGATTTCCTACACACCAGCTTTACTTTGCATGAGAAGTGCTAACAGTACACCAATTATTTATATTGCACATCATTTTACACCAGTACGTTGAACTCGCCTACAATCCAGTACCTTCTGACAAGAGAAGGAAATATTTGGTTTGCATATAGCCTCAACCTAGGCATGCTTTTGTAAACCATTTGTATGCCTATTTAGGACCCGATGTATATAACAAGCTCATTATGATACATTTATAGTGCCGGTTACAAACATTGCAGTCTGAAGATAAGCGAATATTTGGATGGACTTGTTTACACAGATACAGAAAAACTGTCAGAATTACTTCAATAATTATGTAGATTTTAAGTTGGTTATTTTTAATTTGTGTTTAGTACAATAAGTAGCATAATGTTATTTTAAAGATAACTTCACAATACAGCAGCGGTATAAAAAATATAGGAATTTTTGCAATAATTTAATACAAAATCTAAAAAATGACTACGACAGAAAGATTTTAGTAGATTCTAAAGGTGATAGTAAAAGGACATGGACAGCTATAAAAAACATATGTAACATAAAAAAGGATAAAACTAACAACTTAGAACTATTACACGCCTGTCTCGATCCTAAAGACTCTCTAGATCGAGCAAATAATTTTTTCACATCTGTTGGTGAGAAGCTTGCTGCAAAAACGCTTTCTAATTTGAATACAACCGAATCCGAACTTGCTCTGGTAACTAGTAGTTTATATCTCAACTCATCCCCAGTTAATTCCTTTTTTGCAAACCCAACTGATGAGTATGAAGTCAATAAGATTATCTCAAATTTCAAAGATGCTTCAGCACCTGGCTGGGATGGCATTTCAAATAAAATCTTTAAACTAAACAAGGTTCACCTCATTCCCCCTATCGTGTTTTTGTGCAATTTGAGTATTTCCTCTGGAATAGTACCAACAACTCTCAAAATGGCAAATGTCTGTCCAATTTTCAAGTCTGGTGAAAAGACCGTTGCATCCAACTATCGCCCAATTTCTCTTCTCACATCGCTGTCCAAAATACTAGAGAAAATCATGAATACCAGACTATTAGGCTATCTTGAAAAGACCGGCATTCTATCCGACAGTCAGTATGGTTTTCGCAAGAACAGGTCAACGGAGGATGCAGTTACAAATATAGTTGACTTTATCGTCACTAAACTAGATGATGGTAACAAATGTACTGGAATCTTCCTTGACCTTGCGAAGGCCTTCGATACTGTCTCTAGAAGCATCCTTTTAGGAAAACTGGAAGGCATAGGTGTACGTGGCACTGCTCTTGAGTGGTTCCAGTCCTACCTCAGCAATCGCACACAGAGGTTAATTTTAGGCAATAACTATAGTTCTTGCGCCAGCCTTAACTATGGTGTGCCGCAGGGTAGCGTACTGGGGCCTACTCTTTTCATTATATATGTCAACAGCCTTTGCTCTTTAACACTACGTAAAGCAAAAATTTTTGCCTACGCTGATGACACAGCCATAGTATTTTATGATAGAACGTGGGAATCTGTTTACGAGGCGGCTGAGTCGGGCGTTAAGCAGGTTTCTCAATGGCTTAGTTACAATTTGTTGACACTAAATGTGGAAAAAACTAAGGTAATCAACTTTAGCGTTAGTGCAAGAAACACCTGCCCAAGTCACTTAGTTATTAAATTGCATACCTGCCATAGTGTCCCAGACTCTGAATGTTCATGCCCATGCTTTGAACAGGTAGCTCACATAAAATACCTTGGTGTCTACTTTGACGAAAACCTCACCTGGACAAAGCAAATAGAGCATGTGACTGGACGTGTTAGGAAACTGCTACATGTCTTTAAGAGACTGGGTCAGATTGCAAACACAGGGATTTTGAAGATGATTTATCACACTCTGTGCGAATCTCTTCTTAGTTATTGTATAGCCGCATGGGGGGTTGCCCAAAAGACTCATTTGATAAGGGCAGAACGCGCACAACGGGCCGTTCTCAAGGTAGCTTATAAAAAACCAAGGCGATTTCCAACCAATACCTTATATCAAGAGACGCGTGCAATGCGCGTGCGACATATATATATTATGGCTGTAGCTCTAAGGTTCCATAAAGAGGCTTTAGTCAGGGTGGAATCTAAAATGCATTCCCGAAGGAAACCTAGATGGCATAAACCAAAGCGTAGATTAGATTTTGGTAAAAGGTGTTTTCACTATATGGGGCCAATGCTTTATAACAAACTTAACGACAAAATTAATTTATTACCTATGACAAAATCGATATGCAAATCTCACATCAAAACTTACCTAAAAGGTCTGGATTACGGCGCCACAGAGAAACTATTACATACTTTTTAAACCACTTGTTTTTCATTCTTTCATGATAATTATATTACTTTTGGAGACATGACAAATACACACACACATACACATACACTCACACAACAACATACACATCACACGTAACAACACCACACAACTCACACTTTTGTACACACTTACTGCAAGATGCTATGTATCCCCCTTATATATATATTATTATTACTTTTTTTTTTTTTTTTTTGTTTTTGTTGTTTTCGTTTAACTTTTCCTTTGATAGAAATATGTATAAATATCACTTTAAATTTTTTGAACTACGATGAAAGAGACTGGCCTCCACGACACAGGGAATCCTAGTGTGGAGACCAGTGATTTACCTGTTTGAATTATGTATTTTTTCTGAACAATAAAGATTATTATTATTATTATTATTATTATTATTTCAATAATAAATTAACTGTGGAAAAATAACCAGCTGATCCCTTAGTCGGGGATGGCCTGAAACACAGTTTTTAACCTAGCTCAGGCAGGTCGCCAAAAATTTATAATAACGCACCTGTCATGGGCAATTAAAAACATGTGTAAATTAAACTAGTTTTTATATAAGTATTTAAGCCAATTTATTAAGAACTTGGCAACTAATAATAAGTATTTTTAATAGGTAAATGTATTAAATTATAATTATATGATCATTTATCATTTATTTGATGTAATTTTTGCAGATCGCTGTGGAGTTCAGACGACCTGTTCTGACATACCTGCCCACATACCAACTGGAACCCCGTGTCAGGTTTAACGTGGCTGAAGTAACGACGTCCATCAATTCTATATTGGATTCGTTATACGACGATAACAAGTACAATGCTACGGTAGGTACCTATTGACAACTAGGGTTGTATCGAAACTTCGCATGAAATCTCACCTGCGCATCCGCATCTTCCTCCGCTAGTGGTAAATGTAACGGAGAACCACTAAGCAAAAGTTCCAAGCGAATTCAAAAACAGATGAATTTTTGCTCCTACTACATACGAACGAGTAATAAGTCAGGAATTCTAATTCAGAACAAATTGCACACTAATAGTGCCCCCCCCCCCCCCTACTTCAAACCAAAACGACGTACGATTCTAAATACGTATCACTTCCGAGGTTACAAAAAGTCATGATTGGTGATTGGTTTAAATTAAGAACGAAAGCCGGGATTGGTTCGCGCGCGTGCTGCAATGTCTACTATGATAGCTGAATCATAGCGGCGTGGACGATGTTATGCAATAAGTGGACCGCACTAAGTCAATAATAAAACAGTATTATTCAACAACGCAACTTTTAAATTTAATATTTTAAAATTTTGTTTTTCTTAGTTCTTCTTCAACACCATGATTACATTTAGTGTTGATATTATTCTCCTGAAAATATCAATGTGATCAGTATCAAATCTATGAAGGACTGTCTCTATTTGAAATAGATGTGTATATAAGTACTCGATATGACAAAAATATCGAACATAAGGATTAACTGCAAAAAATAATAGTCAAACCTTACCAATTTACGTTTTTGTGCCTTATACGCTTGAGGGCCTGCAGTATTTGTTTTATTTAGCAACAAAATTAAATCACACTCTTCAAAATTTGCAGACGGTGACTTTTCATTAGCCAGAAAAATTAAACGTGCTTTCATTAGATCAAACAATTAATTGTTTTTTTTTAATGCTATAGTTATTCCCACAAGTCGAAAAAACCGAACCTACATTACATACCAACTTTAATCGTTCATTATTGTTCTTTATTATCTCTTATGTGATGTCTTTTCGGGACTTTCTCTGTGCATAAATAACAGATATAATAACATAATTATTTTAATAATAAAATAGTAGGTACTTACTGTACAAACTGGTAGTGCAGTTTTTTGTAATATGGTATATCCTTTATGATCTATAAAAATCTATTTCGTCAAAATGAACGGGGCCTACTCTGCTGGTTATCACAGGCGTCTACTCATACTCTTGTCTTTCTGGCTTTACTGCAGCTATCCACTTATTTTACCAGATTGGAAAAGCAGGGAAACTAAAGGAAAACAAAATAAGCAAAATACATTACTGTTATAAAAATATCTCAATTTTTAACCGATTTTCGAAAAAGGAGGAGGTTCTATGTTCGACTGTATGTATGTTTGTCCGCGCATTTCTCCGTCAGTTGTGGACCGATTTTCAAAATTCTCTTTCATTTTTTATCCGAAAGAATATACTCCCGAGGTGGTCCCATATAAATTTTATCGAAATTGCTTCAGCGCTTTTTGAGAAACTGAACAAAAACGAGAAATACGCATATCTTGATGACGTTTTTGTGTTCTCCAAATGTTTAAATTCCACGTTCCATGTTATTGGGGTTTTTAGTTCTGGGGTATAACAACTAAAAAGCGAAAAATAAAAATACACTAAAAATTTAAAAATAACTTTAATTTCGGAAGTCGGTGTCAAATATCGAAGAAATAAAATACAAACACCGACTTCCGAAATTAAAGTTATTTTTAAATTTTTAGTGTATTTTTTTTGGAAGTCGGTTGTTTTTTTTATCGATTTACATTTCAATATTTCATTAAGAAGAAAAAAAAAACTTTCTGAATTAGGTCAATAATTTACTGACTTCATTTTGCATAGTATTGACCATCTCAGTTAGACAACATATTTGAAAATATAATTATAATTTTGCCATTACTTAGGTATTAGTGAAAAGTGATCCCTGAACATTTTAATCTTGTATGGCTCCTGCACCACTTTACACACATGCTGGCATAATGATTCTCAATATGTTGGTACTTGTTAATAAAGTTTAAGTAATAATAAACATTATCACCAAATTTCAAGTTTATAGGTCAGTGGGAAGTTAAAAAATTCTTCGTACAGACGGACACGTGAGTGACAACAATAGGGCTCCGTTTGGATCCTTGGGATACGGAACCCTAAAAACAAAACGTACCTACGCGATGATTTGACGTGTGCTCGCTTGCAAGAAAAACGTCCGACTGATGACGCGCTGGACACCAATTTTAAGCCCCATTTACTTGGACATGACTTTTGTTGGGTCATTTTGTTAGCGCAGTTACATTTCTTGACTTATTACTTATTCGTAGCCCGCTACTAAAAAATCACCTAATCAGCCGAAAAACTGTTTTTGCCCCTTGATTAACCCATAATAAAAAGATAATCTTTAAGTAGACCATTTTAAGATTATCTTTTTTTATTGTTGATATACAACTACTGTCAGGAGCATTAGCGTTCCCAACGGTGGCGCAGGGCAGGCCACTGTCCCACACTTCATTCTAACGTGAAGGTAAAATTTTACTATAAGGAAAAAATATAGGTAGGTACCAAACAATACCAAAATAAATATGCAGTTGGCAAAACGCAGTTTGGAGATAGGACCATAATGTACAATATGTATGTAAATTGTGGACGAAAGGTGGCATAATTTACAAGCTCGCTTCGCTCGCTCTTACATTTTTTTATTTTTCATACATTTCTACTTGAGTCAAATAGTATCTTGTATGTCTGAATGAAATAAAGGTCAGTAAGGCTAGTAAGCCTAGCTTAGAAAGGTTAATCTAACCTTTATTGAGCTAGGTTGAAAAATAGTGCGGATAAAATACGTCTGCTACAAAATACGTCCTGGTATAGAAATTTTTCATGTATTTTCAATTTTTCATTCAGGAAGCTCCCATAAAAATACTGCTCATAGCTGATGAAGTAATGCGGATGGTCAAGGAAATGAACTTCGATCGCTACCGAATCATCGCCGTTGTTACTCTGGCACAGAAGAGGGCGCAAAGCTATAATAATGCTGTTGCTTTCCTTTGGGATCATGAGTTCGATAATGTTGTGGATGTTCACAGGGAAGACAGTACGTCATTCATTCAAGTCACTTGTTTTGGAGTATACCTTGACTAGGTTACAGAGTCCGAGAGAATCTTTTCGAGTTCCTGGCAAGATTTTAGATTATTTTAACTTTATTTTTATTGGTGTTTTTATAAGTAGATTTTAGAAATACTGAATTTCGAAAATGACTGCCAAATTTAGCGTACACTAGCTATCGACGACAACGGTGATATTATATTAAATTATTATTAATATAAAAATTTGTAAAGATACCGGATAATATCCTGGTTTGTAGGACATGGGTCTTAATTCATGTGAAATAGCCACATTCATGTCACCTTACTACACGTCATGTTACTGCAACAACTTTTATAAATAAATGTCTAGTTCTAATTTTATTATTATTAAATGTTTATGTCTAACTTCTACCTGTATGTATAACCAAAATGGTTTTTACGGAATTCAGTTGTCTTTTGCTCTTGGGGTGGGCGCTAATAACTGCGACACAGCTACTAAACTAACGCAGTATTAACGTACACAAAGTTGTTATATGTTTTTGTTTCAATAAAATATTTGTATAAGTATCTTAAAGATAAAATACAGGCTATATTTTTAAACGACTTCGAAAAAGGAGGAGGTTCTATGTTCGACTGTATGCATGTTTTTTTTTATGTATATCCACCGGTTTCTCTGTCAGTTGTGGACCGATTTTGAAAGTTATATTTTTATCCGATAGAATATACCTACTGCCGAGGTGGTCCCATATAAATTTTATCGAAATTGCTTCAGCGATTTTTCAAAAACTGAACAAAAGTGAAAAATAATAAGTTTACATAGCTATGACGTTTTGGTTTCCTCCAAATATGAGTATATTTAAATGCCACGTTCCATGTTGTTGAGGTTTTGAGTTCTGGGGTATAACAACCAAAAAGTGAACAATTATAAACTTTTTACAAAAAAAAAACAACCGACTTCCAAAAAAGACAATACTAACACTAAAAATTAAAAAATAACTAATTTCGGAAGTCGGTGTCAAATAACGAAGAAATAAAATACAAACACGGACTTCTGAAATTAAAGTTATAGAATATTTTTTTTTTAAGTTTTAAATTAAATTAAAGTTTCTGAAAGTCGGTTTTTTTTTTGTAAAAAAAATAATTCTTAATTCTTAATTCTTAATTCTTAATTCTTAATTCTTAATTCTTAATTCTTAATTCTTAATTCTTAATTCTTAATTCTTAATTCTTAATTCTTAATTCTTAATTCTTAATTCTTAATTCTTAATTCTTAATTCTTAATTCTTAATTCTTAATTCTTAATTCTTAATTCTTAATTCTTAATTCTTAATTCTTAATTCTTAATTCTTAATTCTTAATTCTTAATTCTTAATTCTTAATTCTTAATTCTTAATTCTTAATTCTTAATTCTTAATTCTTAATTCTTAATTCTTAATTCTTAATTCTTAATTCTTAATTCTTAATTCTTAATTCTTAATTCTTAATTCTTAATTCTTAATTCTTAATTCTTAATTCTTAATTCTTAATTCTTAATTCTTAATTCTTAATTCTTAATTCTTAATTCTTAATTCTTAATTCTTAATTCTTAATTCTTAATTCTTAATTCTTAATTCTTAATTCTTAATTCTTAATTCTTAATTCTTAATTCTTAATTCTTAATTCTTAATTCTTAATTCTTAATTCTTAATTCTTAATTCTTAATTCTTAATTCTTAATTCTTAATTCTTAATTCTTAATTCTTAATTCTTAATTCTTAATTCTTAATTCTTAATTCTTAATTCTTAATTCTTAATTCTTAATTCTTAATTCTTAATTCTTAATTCTTAATTCTTAATTATTAATTCTTAATTCTTAATTCTTAATTCTTAATTCTTAATTCTTAATTCTTAATTCTTAATTCTTAATTCTTAATTCTTAATTCTTAATTCTTAATTCTTAATTCTTAATTCTTAATTCTTAATTCTTAATTCTTAATTCTTAATTCTTAATTCTTAATTCTTAATTCTTAATTCTTAATTCTTAATTCTTAATTCTTAATTCTTAATTCTAAATTCTTAATTCTTAATTCTTAATTCTTAATTCTTAATTCTTAATTCTTAATTCTTAATTCTTAATTCTTAATTCTTTATTGCACACCAAATCTGAATATAAAATAAAGTCATTACACAGAAAAATAATGTTAAATAATGTTTTATTTATCAGGCAAAACAGTTACATATTACGGCGATACAATAACCCACTCACTTATCCACGGAATAATCAAAGAAGTGAAAAACGGAAGCTGAATTTAAGAATATTGTTATAAGTTATTTGAATTAAATGTTAATTTATTTAATTTAATCATTTTAATTCAGAACATTACATTCCATAAAATTGTTAGTAAAATAATAATATAACTATGTTAGTAACATTATGAATATTTAACTTTATAATTTACAAATTGCTCTATTTAATATTATAAAGGACACCTCCAGAGCCGTGAACAGTGTTCCAGTGCCTTACAACCGGGCAGTCAAACCTTCCCAATATGGTATTCAGAAGGCTGCTGGTGCTGCCCCGCACGCGGCGCATCAGGGAATCCACCCTTTTGCGTACTATTGCCCTAAAGCAGTCCGTGGTGCTAATGAAGATAAAACGAGAGTTTTAAATTTTGTATTAGAAAAAATAAAAATGTCTATGTCCATGAAGTGTGCGTCATAGGATTGATATTACATGAGTTCATGTGGAACAGGCGGGGTACGTAAGTCCCACGTCTAATCAAACGCATTACACAGAACATTTCTGGGTACCGTGTAACATACTTTATTTGTAATTTCAGTACAGCAAATCTATTGTGGCACAAACCATGCAGCATTATTGCATCCAAAAGTAATCGTCCAATTGTAGACTAAAGGCCGATTTCACCATTCGCTCTATAAACTTAGTTTTACTGAACTAAGCTTAGCGTAAAAAATAAAAACCGTAACTTTAAAAGGAAAACAATTCCGTAATACATTATTTTTGCATAACTTTAACCGTTTACGCAGCGCACGCAACTGATTGCTCTCAAAAGGATTTCTTTTCCCGTTTTTGCCACACACATTTGTCATTGATGCTTCGCTCCTGTTGGTCGCAGCGTGATGTTATATAGCCTTTCTCGATAAATGGACTATTCAACACAAATAAAAAACGCTCTAGCTTCTGCCAGCGTTCGCTCACGTGGAATTAGTACTTCTCCCGATATAAACTTTCAACTTTTTTTTAAATTGAACCCTTAATGGGGTGAAGAAGGGTTTCACCCCATTAAGGGTTCAATTTCAAAAAACTCTTTCTTAGTGGATACCTGGTCTTCACAAAAAATACACCCTCCAAATTTCATGTCTCTAGGACCAGCGGTTTTGGCTCTGCGTTGATATATCAGTCAGTCAGTCAATCAGCCAGTCAGGATCCCCTTCCATTTGCTGAAGGTGATCACTGAGTGATTTTAGTGAGTTAAAAGTCCCATGCTCTCCCGACTTATCCCCAAAGCCAAGTGTCTTTGGAAGTTTTTCCAACAAAAACAAGAAAAAAAGGCAGAAATTAAAGAAGACCACCTGCTAAGATTTTTCATATAGATATTCTATTTCACGAAGGCAGCTTGGTGTTAGATGAGTGTAGATTCACGTGCAAATTGTTTTTCTGTACGTAAGCTATTTTTATGACACCGAGCACTCTGAGCGTTCAGTAAAGAATCACCAAACTGATTATATTCATTCTCCTCATTATACTCGTAGGTACAGAACTATTAAATGAAATGTACTTGTATGTTTGCTTTTAATCTAAAATTTCGCCGATACAATCGTCGTAGCTCCGTCAGCAAACGTTAAAAAGTTGAAAAGCCGAACGTGCCATTGCATATCCACAAGACTCTTTAAATATATTTTCATACTACCAATCACCTGAGAGGTAATATAAATTTTATAACAACCACAATGACAGACGTTAGTATAAAATATTGCTCATATAAAAATGTGGCGTAAAGTGAAAACGTATTACTAAGCAGTTTCAAATAAGATGTATCTGCATGTACTCGTTTTTGTTTTAAACTCGTAAAAGTGTATTGAAATTGAGGCTATAAAAATTGTGAAACTTGGAAACTTTCAAGATAAATACCTAGACAGCACTATTACGCAAATTATACATTCTTGTTACTTACCAGTTTTTACCGTCATTATAACGTTTTTCCACTCACTCTTCTCTCACTCTCTTAGGCTCTGCAGTTGGCGTGCAGTTCCTACGCAACTGCGCACCAACTGCACGCCAACTGCACACTGACTGCATGCCAACTGCACACCGACTGCAATCGGACTTGGTTTGCAGTTTTATTGCAGTCGCACTAACTGCAATCAAACTGCAAAGCAGTCGGAGTGCCGTTGAAATACAGTCCGTCTGTCTAGAGCCTTAGTTCGATTAATGTTTTCGCACACACTTGTAAGTAAATACCTAATCATTTATTTCGCAAAAATGTACATAGTAGATTCTGTTCGCGACCTAAGTGTTATTATGGACTCGTGTTTGCACTTCAACCTGCACATTATGTCCTCGTGGATGCGATAGGTGGAGGCGACCTCTCGCGCCCGGCCCTGGTTCAGGCCATAGTACGGAGCGAGAGGTAATGGGAGGCAGACTCCGCCTTCTGCGAAGCAGAAATGCTTGTATAGTATAATCGATGTCCACCGAGCAATGTACTGGATAGTGCCTATCAAATTGATGTCAGCTGAGTTAGCGAATACACCTTCTGGACGCTCTGGGCGGACCTGGCTCAGGGCTTAGAAGACTCACAAATTGACGTTATCCTGTCCCGGAACCAAGCCACCTCTTCTTCTACATTGGGCGAGGTTTCTTGGGAACGAACATTTTCTGGCCACGCGGTTGTAGCTGCAAGAAGCTTGTCTCGATTGAACCGCTCGAGGGCTCAACGTCGCATTTGGTTCTAACCCACTTATAGAACCTAAATAGCTCGGGTTGTCGGAATGGCGCAGTGATACATCAAAAACTATGTGGCGCTTGTCGGACGGTGTGACCATCACCTCCGCTTCCCTCCATTCCAACACCATGCTGACAACAGAAGTAATCGCCAATGAGAGATCCACAACTGACTCCCCCTGCCACCTAACGCATGTGGACACGGACCCGCGATTTAGGGCCGATTTCACCATTCGCTCTATAAACAAAGTTTTACTGAACTAAACTAAAAAATATAAACTAAAAAAAAAAGATTATAGTGAGTTAACCATAAGAGACATATGCTGTCACGGACTTTTTTTTAGAGATTTAAAAGGAGAACTATTCCTTTACACATATTTTTTGCGTAACTTTAACCGTTTATCGCAGCGCACGCAACTGAAGCTCTCAAAAGGATTTCAGTTCCCGTTTTTGCCACATTTTTCATTGATTCTCTGCTCCAGATGGTCGCAGCTGGAATGTTATATAGCCTATAGCCTTCCTCGGTAAATGGACTATTCAACTCAAAAATAATTTTTCAATTCGATCCAGTAGTACCCGAGATTAGCAAATAAACAAACAAAATCTTCAGCTTTATGACAGCGGCTAAACATGTTTAAGCTCGCTTAAACGCGTTTAACTGGGCGTTTAGAATTGGTGAAATCAGCCCTTGACGGTCGGAGATCAAGTGACACCACCCAGTCTTGTGACGCGTGTCTCCTCGGCGGCAAATTCCGACGCACTCTCCCCGAAATGTTATCGGTAGAAAACCGACGGGCTAGCAATTTGGCATCGATGCTCAAGAGCTCCGACTTGACGAGTGCATCATTGCCGATGTTCCTCTTGCATCCAGCTGGTAAAATATATATTATTATATATATTTAATATTGGTATATAATAGGCAGATCCTTCGTAGTGATGAGAACAGTACTCCATACACGTTAGAACTTGTGCTTAAAAGAGGTTGAACAGCTGTTCCGGCAGGAAGTACCGTCTCACCTTTGCTAGGATCTCCAACTTTTTGGTAGCTTGTTGCTTTTGTCTCAATGCAAGGGCTAAAATTGAGGGTGGATGTCAACGTTATACCAAGAAGCTCAAGATGAATCGTAGAGACTGCAAGCACCACCACGATGACAACGTGGAGACACACTCGGTTGGGTCCTCGATTTCTGCCTACTTTCATTGTGTTCTCGTAGTAACCGGTAGGTGCCCCACATAGCTCGCCGTTTGATCAGGACCAGGCCCGAGAGTCGACGGCACGTAGTGTTCCACGCGTGCCTCAATGAGATGTCAGCAACACCTGACGGGGCCCGTCAGGCCGATGTCTGCTTGGAGTTGTGGATAAATTCGAAATAGAGTTGCCGCGGCCCTTGGCACTCAGGCAACTGAAGGAACAGGGGTGGGTTTTAGTCAGTAAAAGTCTGACACACTCTCCCGCTCGGAGAAGTCATTGGATGATTTCACATCCACACAAAAAATAAAGGTACCCACATTTATTTCTTTACTAAAGATAAACATTAAAGAACATTTCTACTTATTCCCAGAAACTCTTAGGATAAAAGCAAATATTTTATTACAATCTTGGATTCCAATACCCGCCGGTAAATTGAACATGGTTCGAAGAACTTTCGTTTGCGGAAACGTAGATTAGAAGTGGAAGGTACTCATAGAAAATCGATGAATCTCCAGATAATTCCTTCTTACAATCTTTATTATGTTACCATAAAAAAGGGTATTACGACACCAGCGGAATTGACGTCGATCGCATCTTTCCGTCAGCGGATTTGTGAACTGATAACTGATATGACACCAAACCGATCAGTCACTATAGAGGGTTCATCAAGGATCGATCGATCTTTTTGTAGACTGGAACAGTTATTGATTAACCAAACGACTGCTTTTTTTTGTTTTTGGGGGGGTGGGAAATCATCTTATGACTTCTTCCGCTCTAGGGTGGAGCTGAAGGGCGTGTCAGAGTCTTACTGACTAAAACCCACCCCTGTTCCTCCCTGCCCTACGTGCCCGGGGGCGAGGTAACTCTTTCGAATTTATCCTCCACCCCCGGGCAGAACCAAACGACCGCTGGGCATATTATTTATTACAGAGTGCCTCCGCAGCCGGCGGTGGCACTCAAAAATAATGCCGTTGGCAACCGGAAGTATACTGCTGCTGGCAGCGCCGTCAGCTTACCTTACTTATGACGACGGTCGTTTGTTTCAAGTGAGTGGGCGACCACTGAGACCTTACTTATGACGACGGTCGTTTGTTTCAAGTGAGTGGGCGACCACTCGACTCCGACAACTCTTGAACTATTTAGTCCGAGAGCGAGCGAAGCGAGCTTGGGAACTTAGGGCACCGCGACACGGACCTGGTTGTTCCTTTGAACCCTGAAAACAGAAATAGGAGCTCCGCGTAGTGGAGCTCCGTCGGAACTTTTTTTCATAGAACTAAACGCACCGGTTTTGTCACATGTGAGCCTAGTCGAGTGGTCGGGATAAGCGTTTTTTTTTTTTTTTTTGGGGGGTGGGAAATCTTGCAATGACTTCTTCCGCTCTAGGGTGGAGTGGAAGGGCGTGTCAGACTCTTACTGACTAAAACCCACCCCTTTTCCTCCCTGCCCTGAATGCCCAGGGGCGAGGTAACTCTTTCGAATTTATCCTCAACCCCCGGGCAGGCATCGGCCACGACGGGCCCCGTCGTGTTTGCTGAGAACTCTTTGAGGCGCGCGTGGAACACTACGCGCCGTCGACTCTCGGGCCTGGTGCTGATCGGGCGGCGAGTTAGTCGGGATAAGTGCTACGTATGCTTGTGATTGCAAGTTCAAATTTAGCTTGCACACGTTAAGTTTTAGGATTTTTCGGGATTTCTTTTTTAATATTTGTAGGCAAAGAACAGCGTTTTTTATTGTTTGTAGCTTTTTGGAACATTTTAACTGCATGTAAGATTTTTTTTACAAACCTCATTTTCCGCTTTATTTTTCAAAATCAGCGCCGGCAGCTAGTTTGGGACACGGCGACGGCTGCGGATATACTTCCTATTCATCACTGTCCCGTTTATATATTGACTGCTCACAGACAATAGCCCTACCTTCCATCTTGCATTGCATGCAGCTGTCAGTAGAGTTCGCGTGAACATACATTGTGAACTTATTTAACAAGTTTAGCCATCTAAACGCTATCATTAAAGTTTGCGTTAAAATTTATTGGTCCCTATCTCCAACACGCAATCTGTAGGTACATTGCGTGTTGGAGATAGTGCAAATTACTAGACAAAAAAAACGCGTCTTAAATTTTACTTCGACTTTGCATAAATGGGTCCCACTTAGTCCCATTGGCCCAGTCTCATGATGAAACAAGTGGGATGATATGTCCCACTAGTCCCATGGGACATCTGGTACTAAAAATTGTCCCACTAGCACATATCGCGTCATCTGATGTTTGGAGTCGCCTTAGGGATATTAATTTATCGGTTCAGGTTCAGAAAGCCGTGGTTATATTTTAGATGATATTGTTTGGTCATGGAAATGTATATCAGACAATTTAAAACAAAAAATTGGACAAGTTAAATTTAACGTCAGTTGATCTAAGTTTGTATGGATGGTCAATATTTTTAACTGACTTCAAAAAGAAGGAGATTGGATGTTTTTTTTTTATGTATTATCACCGATTTTTGTGTCAATTGTGGACCGATTTTTCAAGTTCTTTAAAGAGTATACTCCTGAGGTGGTTCCATATAAATTTTATCGAAATTGATTCCACACTTTTAAAAAAAAATCAACAATAACTAAAAATATGTAGATTATGTTCAAATTCCAGGTCATTGGGGGTTATCAAGTCGTGGCATAACTTTAATACATACATTAGTTTTAGTTCGGGGGTAAAACAACTAAAAAGTGAAAAATAAAAAACCTGGCACTCCGGGAGTACCGTCAGAAGTGATAACAAAAACTTGAACAAAAATACCCAACGCGCCTCGCGATCCGCTACTAGTGCTACGACACTCCGCGTCATACGCTACGCGTCGTAGCACTCTCATAGCGAATCGCGTAGCGGTGTCGGTGGCGCGCGAGTACAATTGTTTTTTCCCATCTCAAAACTGCCCAAGCGCCTAAAGAAGTTTTCACTTAAAAAACTTAAAAAAAAAACAAAATTCAAACACTGACATCCAAAATTAAAGTTATATTTATGTCTGATAATTTGGAATTTGAAACGACGACGACTAATAGAGGAGTATGGAAGAAAAAGACATGTTGCGCCGACCCCAAATAAATTGGGATAAGGGCAGGAGAATGATGATGAATTTGGAATTTGAAACAAATTATTAACATGTTGTTATTGTGCTAAATAGCTAAGAAAACGAACATTTGAAAACAAACAAGCTGTAACAATTTGGCAGGGTTTGTAGTTTGGCAATTTGGTAGGTTTGTCTTAATATGAGTTTTTTTTGTATTTTTTTTTTGTATTGTAATATTTGGTATTTATTATAAAATAAATACGTATACAGTAAACTAGTGACCCACCCCGGCTCCGCACGAGTACAAATTACACATAAACTTTCGTCGTATAGCGCTCTTTCTATTTGTGAAAACCGAATTAAAAACCCTTGTGTGGTTTAGGAGGAATTAGCGGAGAAATGAACAGTTGCGAAAAGCGACTTTGATTCATACTATGTAGTGAAGTATTTCGTAATTTAACTATTTAAATTATTTTTTTTATTTAAATGATCTCGCACCTTCAAAGCAATCAATCAATCATTTATTTTGTAAAACATAGGTATGGTTACAGATAGTATATTGTCAAAAATATGTGCACTATGTTGTGCCAATATATGGCGTACAAAATCAACATAAACAAACAATTACAATTAAGATGGCATATCAATTAAAAATAAAAGATTACAATATAAGAAAAAAAAACGATTCAATTAAAATATGTCAATCAACAATGAAAGTGGCATGTCAATAGAATCACATTAACAGAATAATTCAATTTAAAGTAAGTATGTCAATTAGGTAAACAGATCATTACAATTTTAGATATACCTATAAACACATTCATACTCGACCAATAAATACGATCATAAGTGTTTAATCAGCAAGTCGGAATCGTCATACCTTCGTTTATCAGTAGTAAACTCAGTGATGGAGTAGTAACATCTATCTAACAGGAATTTAAACAAATACCTCTTAAAGGATCCCAGACATTCTTTATTTCTGATAACTGCAGGTATGCTGTTATATATTTTTGGGGCCATACCTAGCACACTTTTGCCGAAAAATGCGGTGTCATGAGAGGAAACATGAATGGTATTCTGATAACGGCGAGAGCGCAGTTTTACGAACAATTGCAGGTTACAGCGAACAAACACTCCCATTTTATATATGTACATAGATGGTAGAGTGAGCAAACTAAGTTTCTTAAAAAATGGTTTACAAATGTAAATACAAGGCCTTCCTCCACGCGTTAGAAATCCTGACCTAATAAATAATACTTTTTTTAATGTTCCTGGCAACCCGGTAGCTAGCCCGTCGCTTATAGCTTCCTATGAGTCCAACAGATATAGGGAAGCAATTTTCAAATTTACTCCGGTGACCCAAAGCGATGTTGCTCGTATCATTAGTGACCTGAAGTCAAATGCTGAAGGTTACGACCACATAACCTTGGGTATGCTTATTCTAACTTTGCCAGATACCTTACCCACTATAACCGAGATTATTAATTTCTCCATAAGGACATCTCAGTTTCCTTCAATGGAAAATAGCTGTAGTCAAACCTCTACCCAAGAGTCCAAACCCTATAGAAGTCAAAGACTTGCGGCCAATCAGTATTCTTCCATGTCTGTCAAAGGTAATGGAGAAGGTAGTGTGTTGAATTGACAATCGGTTTTTAGAAGAGAACGATTTGTTACCCGACCTACAATCCGGTTTCAGGAACAGCGAAGTACTTCTACGGCATTGCTGGACGTTACTGACAACATTCTGGCTGCCCAAGACAAGGGCATGTGTTCACTGATGGTGTTACTTAATTTTTCACGTGCATTTGAGCATCTTGTGGACCCAGCCGTACAAATAGGCAAAAATTTGGTGTGTGGTGCCTAAATATGCGAAATCCAACACGCACTTGGATGGTTTTTTATTTGTAATGTTAGTTTAATGTGTTCTTGTGAGAGATAAAAATAATTATTTTTTCTGTCTTTATTTTTTTTTTCTTAGTCCTTTCCTGGACGAACAAAGACTCAGACTTTCAGCTTGCACTTAATTCACCTTCTATCGAAACACCGTCTGCCCTCCTAAATTATATTAAAACACAATCAATACACAAATTTGTTGAAAAGTCGAAACCAAACCGAATCACGCGATTCTGAAAACGACAAACAATTCAGTTTCATCAAAACTTACAATATTTTCCTTTGCAAATTTCTCGCGTCAATAACTAAAGGAAAACTAATAAAACGGTTTTGCTGCAGTATGTCGGATATCGCTACCTACGGATCGTTTGCATACGAAATATTGAGACTGAAAACAACACAGACCAGACTGAATAAACTGAATAAATAATCAAACCTTAATAACAAATACGTTTTGATTAAAAACTTTATTGTTTATACTTTGAGTTTCATTTATCTAGTTGAAAAATAACATTGGTTTTAGCTTTTTAATAGAGTAGATACTGATATAATATCTAAGGATATCGCATGGAGCGGTCGAATTTACATTAAAAGGTTGTACAAATTTGTTTGAATTTAATAATATTATTTGTATTTGATTAGAAAATAATTGAATTGTCTAAGTCTGTTTTTGAGTTGACAATGTCCCCCGCTGCGTCTGTCTGTTTGTTCGCGATAAACTCAAAAATTACTTAACCGATTTTCATGCGGTTTTCACCAATAGACAGAGTGATTCATGAGGAAGGTTTAACTGTATAAATTGTACTCGTGCAAATCTGGGGTGGGTCACTAGTTAATAATATCAAATACCAATAATCCAGTGTTTCTTTTCACACACACCAGTGCCTAGAACTGTACGCCACATTAGCAGCCCACGCCCCATACTACAAAACAAACTTTTTATTATTCTTCTAGAATACTGTTTATCTGTTTATCTACTATACGTGCGAAATTCCTACATGATTCAATCAGTCAGCCTAGCATACATATACATATGTTTATTTTACATGGTGCGACTGTCTATCTGACCTCTACAACACCATAACTGGGTAACACTACATCCTTTGGCAAGACTGGTGTAAGGTTTTATGGCTTCTTAGTACCGTAAAAACTGGCCAAGATCTTCAAATGATAACTGAGACCAACGACTTAACGTGCTTTCTCTCTCTCTCTTTCGAGTCGTGGTATGTAATTTTCACTGTATATTTGCAAACTATGTGCATTGAAAAAAAACCGGTCAAGCTCGAGTAAGACTCGCACCGTTCGGGGGTACCGTACAAGCTTGCGGGTATCTAAATAGTTCGGAGTTTCTAAAATCTGTTTGAGCTTGTGCAAATGAGGTTTTTCATACGATGCACCACATGATACGGTCGCTACACTTTAAAATTTGGACCCGAATTCCTTGTATGCGGACCCTATTTTTTTATGTAATTAAAAATTTACGATAGTCAGATTTTTCTCTTAACTTATGTTATAAGACCTTGTTTCTTGCCAAATTTCATGGTTGTAGGACAGCGGGACATACCCTATAAATTTTGATTCCTTTGAGTGTCAAAAAAAATGTTTTTTGCGGCCTAAACGGCCGTATCTTTTTTTACGATTACTTAGAAGTTTGAGTTTTTTACAGCTTCAAGGGACTGTAGCTTTGAGTATATGGTTTTAATTTCAACTCGATACCTTTACGCGTTCCCGAGATAAAGTGTCTTGACAGACGGACGGACAACAAAGTGATCCTATAAGGGTTCCGTTTTTTTCTTTTGAGGTACGGAACCCTAAAAATCACGTAAAATTGTAAAATTTGTATTAAAGCTATCGAAATATTAAATTTTTGGGATCCTAAAGCGAGGATGCTTTTCAGATTGCATTCAATATTTTTTTTAAACACTCATTAGGTAGGACTATACATTGTTAATTATGTAATCTGAGTGAGATTTAGTATTTTATTAACCGACTTCGAAAAAGGAGGAGGTTATCAATTCGGATGTTTGTATTTTTTTTTATGTATGTTCGGGCATAACTCCGTCATATATTGACGGATTTGCAAAATTCTTTTTTTGTTCGAAAGGGGTTTATTTCGAAATGGTCCTATTTAAATTTCAAAAAGATCTGATGATGGGTTTTGGCGACAGACAACAGAACTCTTCAAAAATTGACAGCAAATCAACCGCGATTGCTGCTATCGTATGTCTATGAATTGTTAACACTGTTTAATGGGGAACCACAACTAAAAAGTGAAAAATAAAAAACTTTTTTACAAAAAAATAGAACCGACTTCCAAAAAAAGGGCAAAATAACTTTAATTTCGGAAGTCGGTGTCAAAAAACGAAGACACAAAACAGGAACACCGACTTCCGAAATTAAAGTTATTTTGCACTTTTTTTGGAAGTCGGTTCTATTTTTTTGTAAAAAAGTTTTTTTTTATGATCTATTCATAATTTATCGAGAGTTTACACTTCTGCAAGATTTATTACAGTCCAGTGACATAGATAGACGATGAATACTTAATTTTTTTTTCCAATTTGTTTTAATTTTGTTATATCTCAAAAGATATTCGTCCAAATGAAATGATGTGAACGGCAATTTTGCTCTAAATTAAACACTCAAGTTGACTAACATATTTATTTAGCTATGGACTGCTACTATATCTGTGAAAATACAAATTCAAAAGAAGCAGTATTTTATACCAGATCTGAAAATCGTAAAAATTATTTTGAGTCTTAAAATGAGAGACATAATTATATTATATTATAAAAATACGAAATAACATGATATAGATATTATTAAAACTGGGCTTTAATCAACTAAATAACGAGATTGTTACAAGTAAAGTCGTCTTAGAAAGAAATGTCGTTAAATTGTAATAATCATTAAAAATAATAATCTTCTTGCCAGACTGAAGTACACTTATAGTGGACAGCCCAAATGATATTTAGGGTCTTAAGAAGTACCTATTTTGGATCAGTTGTTGAGAAAGAAAATAATGTTTTGTCCAATCTCCGGTCTGTTTATTGAAGTGTAGACGAGTATGAAACGTGTATGTAGCGTTTTCTGCTCTATGGATTCCATTAATTTATAACATATCGGATATTTTGTTTGTTTTAGATATCTGTAGGATTTTTATTTTGTATTATTATTTATTCTAAAAGCGCTATCTATCGAACAAAATAGAGGTAGACCAGGTACGTACTTGTATCACATGTTTTTGTTGAGAAAATTAATATTTAACTATGGTTGCCCATACGTGATAAAATAAAAATTAAACACGTACCTAGTACTTAAATTAAATCTAATATGCACATATAATTGTGTATATTTTGAATAAATAACAAAATTGAGACAAAAAAGGAATAAATAAGGCTGGACTTTACGCGAACTAATAGAAAATGGTCTGGTAATACTCGTACCAAATTGGACTTTTGAAACAAAAGAAGAACTCATTCGTTATTAAAGTGTGGAATGAATGAAGCGTCGGAAAAGGTTAGCCGACCAGACGTGACAAGTTCAATGTTAGCAGCCGACCTGAATAAAAGCTAATTGGCGATTGTCACGAATACTTTATACGGGAAATATAGGTCAAAGGTGATGGTTTAGAAATATCTAAAATAAGCAGGTGACACAAGAATTCTAGCATACCTAACTTGTGTTTGGAAAATAGGGTAGTTGACTCATTTTCTATTTTTGCATTAATAAGTAACTTTATATACCTAGTAACGAAAATAGAAAGAATTTTTCAAATCCATTCAAAATTGAGTAGAAACCTTTCAAATCTGGTGGACTGTCAAGTAACAGAAAAAGTGTGCACACACTGACCTAACATGTCACCGCCATTAGTTCATTTAAAACCCAATTGTGATGCTGTTTTTAGAAAAAAAGATTTTTTTTAGTGTTATTTGTTGTATCATTTGGTTTTCGGTTGTCGTGGTATGGGCATGTGATGCGGAGGAATGAAGAAAATGTCGTGAGGAAAGTCTTGTGTATGGATGTGGATGGCTATAAGAGTAGGGGAAGGCCAAAGAAACGATGGTTGGACTGTGAAAGAGGATATGGGTAAAAAGAGGGTGACTATGACTACAGAGATGACGACTAATAGAGGATTATGGAAGAAAAAGACGTGTTGCGCCGACCCCAAATAAATTGGGATAAGGGCAGGAGAAAAAAAATGTTGTATCATTTAAAATATTGTACAACAAGATACCAATTAAATAAAAAAATAAAAAAGCCCAAAGCTTAAGAAAAGCGAACATTTAAAAACCACAAAATAGCTGATGACCTTGAAACAGCTAAACCGATTTTGATAAAACATGTCTAAGAACGCGATCGCTAGAAAACCTGCTTTCAAATAAAAAAAAACGCTTTCAAATCAGTTCACCCGTTTAAGAGCTACGGTGCCACAGATAGACACACAGACAGACACACACACACACATAATAGTGGTCAAACTTAGGTATAACACCCCTCTTTTGCGTCGGGGTTTAAAAACAAATACTGGATGAAACCCTATTGTTCTATGGATTTGAACAATTCTTATGATAAATCATTGTAGCATTGAGAAGACCAGCAACAAAATTAATGACTTAGCAAAGAATTTGTTTGTAGCCGACGAAAATCTTAATGATGACACAAAACATGTAATCTGACAAAAAAGGGTTGTATAGACGCTACGTAATGTAGGTACCAAGGAACATTGGTCCCCCTTTGGTGGTTATATTACTTCCAGAATGGATGGCCGATGAGGCCAAATGTCCAGAGTGGTGACTGCGTACCAGAAGATGCAGAGCAACGTACACCGATGATCTGGTGAAGTCCGCGGGAGTTCACTGGATGGGAGAAGTACAGGACCGGTCGATGTGATGACGCTTAAGGGAGGCCATATGCCTAGGGGTAGCGGATAAATTCGTTACAGAGTTACCGCTCCCCTGGGCACTCAGGCAGGAAAGGAACAGGAGTGGGTTTTAGTCAGTAAGAGTCTGAAACGCCCACCCGCTCCACTCAGAGCGGGAGATGTCATTGGATGATTTCCCACCACCAAAAAATAAAATAAAAAGGGAGGCCATATGTCCAGCATTGGATGTCCTTCGACTGATGATGATGAAGGATTATCCAGATGGCAATAAATTCAAAATTATAGATACTGTTGTTCTACCTCACGAAGGCGGGTTAGTCTTGGTTGTGTTTCGATTTACGTGCACATTGTTTCTGGGTGAGTAAGCTATTTTCTATGGCGCCAAGCGCTCCGACCTTACGAATAAATGTACACGTGAATCTACACACACACATTCAAGATCAACCCCCCTCGGTGATATGGGTCCACTAGTTCTGATTCATAAAAGGAGCCTCCCCGAGCGTCGTTAAAAATATGGAAGTTCGACTCCAAACGCCCGGCGCACACTGGACAGCTAGCACACGGTAACGCAGAGTCTAGCTGATTAAGTCTTTCACCACGGTGATTCGAAGCCAAACTGGACTACAAAGGCGCTTATCAGTGCCAACCTCGACGTTAATCTGCCAACCCTAGTTTCTATCGATACGAAAAAAAGAAGTACCTACGACGTTATTATATCTTTTCGATCCTATTCTAAGGAGTATCGGATTAAGCCAGTGTGGGACCTTTAGCAAATTCTACCAAGGGTTTTTACTAAATTCTACTAAGGGGTCTTACTAAATTCTACCAAGGGGTTTTACTAAATTTTAGCTTCCGCCGGCGTGCAGTGGCTTCGCCCGCGTGGAATAAGTACTTCCCCCATTATAAATTATGGCCTATGCGCTATTCCAGACCATAATCTATCTCTGTGCCAAATTTCATCTGAAGCCGTTCAGCCGTTCTGTCCTGATTGAGTAACAAACGTCCATCCATCCATCCAAAGTTTTACATTTATAATATTAGTAGGATTTTGTGGGTAAAGTCGAGACTACGTAAGAAATTCACCATACAATCATTTTTGTGCCAGTTTTTGAGTAAGTGCTGAAAAACGTCGTCCTAAATCTTTGTCAAAGGAGAACGAATGAAAACTTCTTTGATAATTTGTCTTACAGACCGCGGGGCCCTTTTCTTTTTTTTGCGGGGTTGGAAATCATCCAATGACATCTCCCGCTCTGGGTGGAGCGGGAGGGTGCGTCAGACTCTTACTGACTGAAACCCACCCCTGTTCCTTCCCTTCCTGAGTGCCCAGGGGTGCGGTAACTCTGTTCAGGTAGCGATGAACCCATAGGCAGTTGCCTACTTTGCGTTTATGAATAATCCGGAAATGGTTAGATTTCATATGGTATAGGTATTTTGACTTCTTTTTGTACGTCTAAGCAGGGCGGGACCCGTCAGGGCCGATGCCTACCTGGGGTCGTAAATTCAAAATAGAGTTCCCGCGGCCCTTGGCACTCAGGCATCTGAAGGAATAGGGGTAGGTTTTAGTCAGTAAAAGTCTGACACCCCTCCCGCTCCACCCAGAGCGGGAGAAGTCATTGGATGATTTCCCACACCTATTACCGCCCCATTTAGCAAATGCAAATGCCCCCCCCCGCATTTTAGGACCTTTTCTTTTGCTACGTGGCTAATCTGGCACTGATTCTAAGTACCAGTTATGTTATTCCATTTATACTATTTTAAAGTAGGTACTAGTTAGCCTATTGTCAGCCTCAATACAGGTCGCAAGATTTAATTTATTGATAGGCATCGTATTTATTCGTGGTGGCCGCAGGTAAATTGGAAAAGGTATTATCCTCTATAGCAGTTTCTGAGTCTATTGTTGTGGCCAGTCCGATCCTTATTGAGAAAGGGGTTTAAATCGGTTGAGATGGATGGTGAGTTATTTTTGGCTAGGAATATTGTTGCTTTGAGATTATAAATGACGCGACGTATAGAAATCGCTTTCTCATCTGTGTCTGCATGACTATAAAGAAAGTAAACACATTTTTCAGAGGAATTACATTGTATGGAAATCAATCCCATCAGCTTGTGCCTGGAGATCATAGCCTGCTTCCAAGCTGAACCACATCAACCAGTCCTGTCCATGTCAGTCACCTTTTCAGGCGCAGTTTAACGACAATTAATCTAAACGACTAAAAAAAACATCACGTCTAAACGACTAGTCTTATTACTTTGAAAAAAATATATGTTACTTTAGACTATTTCCGTCGTAAATGTATATTTATTACATAGTGTAATTAATTTGTAAAGTTATGTCTAACTTGGATAAAAAATTGAGAATCACGCAAAAAATAAAAAGCGTATAAGAAACCTTCACCATTTTAAAGATCATTTAATTATTTATAATTTAGTCACAGTATTTTAGTTTAATACCTGTTGTTTTATGTGTAATAAATTAATAATGCGTCTAATTTCGGACAGTGCTCCTTGATGGGCGAGTCCTATTACTGGGTGGACATACGACGCGTTGCATGAGCTCAGCGCAGAATTCGCAAGCTAACCACTCAAGGTCGTTGGCAGCTAATAGCGCCTTAAGGTCCTCGGTCCATCTAGCTGGGGGAGATCCCACACTAATGTTGCCAATACTCGATCTCCGCTTCAAGTCTCGTTTACTCCACTGGCAATCGGTCCTTGAAAAGGTATGGCCAGCCCATTGCCACTTCAGCTTTTTGACTCCTCTAGCTATAATATCATGAATTCCTGTTCTTTTCGGGATACTTTCACTATGGATCTTTAGATTAAAAAAACTCCAAGCGAAGCTCGCTTCTGAGCGCGCCAAGCGATTTTGTAAAGACACTTGAAATATTACATTATATATATCCTATTGATATAGCAAGAACTTTTCTCAAAGCAGAAAATATCAGTAAAGATCCGCCAATTAATTCCATCCTCGAGACAATCTCAATCACAGCCAACACTTTATACCACTTTTATTTTCTCCCAAACTGTTCCTAGAGAAAGCTTCATCGCACCATATAACAGATGTGTAAAGATTAGGCATCCCAGTCTGGATACATCAACGGTACGCTCGACGACAATCAAGCAATCTTTTTCTAGTATTAACTGACCCTTCGTTGTATGGAGAGCTTATACAATGTGAGATCTGCTTGAATTGGATATTACAGCTTGATATGTTACCATATGTACCCAGACACATTTCACAGCTTCCATCCTATGGATCAGCCAGTTTTATTGGTTCACAAAATTGGAATAGTAGACGAAACTGATAGCGTACATGAAGATACGTGTTACATGTCTGTAGCTGATAAGATTGTTTCCAAATAGTAACTCGATAAAAATAAATAAGACTTTTGCTTTGTTGTTAACAGAATGATAAGATATTGCGTCATTTTGGTTTAGGCTTTAATTTACTGGGAATTGAATATTTTTAATGATAGAGGTATAAATACTTTTGTGCGATGAAAGATCCCCTTGTCAGATTTTCAATTTTGTTAAACCTTAACGACAATAATATCGTCTTTCTAAAGAACAAAGGTTTCACCGATAATTTCTAGACCGGGCTAAATCCCAATTTATAATACCTTTACCCACTAATAATACCTTTGTTCTAAATCGGGGGTACCTATAGAAATTCACTATCAATAATTCCAGACACTTAATAAATCTGGGAGCCCCAACAATTTCAAATTAATCAATTCACAAAGTGGTTTCGCGGTGAAAATGTATTAATGGCTATTAGATTCCTGAAACAATTCCGAGCAACTTGATGAGTGGTTGGATGTTCCACTATAAGGTCAGGGGTCGTCAATCTAGAGCAGTGGTTGCCAACCTTTTTACAAGCTTTACTTTAAGGTGAAAGTGCCAGGGTAGCCTGCGAAAATCAAATTTTCTTAGGTTTTTTGCAATTTGCAGGTCAGTATCAGGTTTTATGTTGGTCAAAATATGATTTATGTATGAATATTATTATTAAAATATGATATATTATTATTGAAATATGATTGCTGGAGGTAGATATGAATGTCCTAGACATAGGGAGTAAAACATAGCCAGAACCCTTGGAAGATGGACGCCAGCATATTTCAGATGCTCGATACTCAAGTCATTGTGGCCAGGAGACTTGCCTGATAGCTGGAGGTAGATATGAATGTCCTAGACATAGGGAGTAAAACATAGCCAAAACCCTTGGAAGATGGACGCCAGCATATTTAAGATGCTCGATACTCATGTCATTGTGGCCAGGAGACTTGCCTCGGGTCATAGTCGTGATAACCTTTCTCCGTATCTTATCTCTATCTCTATATCTTTGGCCGTAAACCTTACACTGAGCTCCTGCCCCCGAGTCACACCTTCAAGCCCCGGCCGTGGCGGTCCCAATGGTGAAGTTACCATGAAATGACTTTTGAACATTTCAGATATGTTTTTTGGATCAGTAATGCCACCAACGCTCACAGGCAAGCCTTGCCTTTTGTTTACTTTATTAGTAGACTTCCAAAAACCGCGAAAATCATGTTTGGCGTGATGCGTTACCAGAATGTCCATTTTAAATTTAAATTTTTAATGTTAATGACTACAGTTCTGTAAGTAGGTACGTACTTGCTATACCCGCGAATCATAATTTGACATTATGTGTACCAAATTTCAACTCTGTCGGTCCAGGCGATTCGGAGCAAATTGGCTGTGACAGACGGACAAATAGACAGACACACGAGTGATCCTCTGTGGGTTCCGTTTTTTCAATCGGACTTAAAGTTTGAAATTCGGAGACCTTATTTTAGTTGATATTGGTTGGAAACCAGTGATCTAAAGATACTGATGATACCAAACTCTGATTTACAGAGTGTTCCTGAAACTGAAGCACTCCAATTAAAGTTGGTACTCGATCCAAATTACGAACTACCGCTGTGTTCGACCTAAATAAATATTTTAATGAAGTTTGTGTTATTGAATAAAACAGGAGTCTGATGAATGAGATTGAAGTTTTAAATTGACTGAAGTTTTTGTATAAAAGAAGTTGCCTAATAGCTTTTTTTTCTGACAAAACGTTAGTACACTTTTTTTTGTGGTGTGGGAAATTATCCAATGACATCTCCCGCTCTAGGGTGGAGTGGAAGGGCGTGTCAGACTCTTACTGACTAAAACCCACCCCTGTTCTTTCCCTGCCCTGAGTGCCCAAGGGCGAGGTAACTCTTTCGAATTTATCCTCAACCCCCGGGCAGGCATCGGCCATGACGGGCTCCGTCATGTTTGCTGACAACTCTTTGAGGCGCGCGTGGAACACTATGCGCCGTCGACTCTCGGGCCTGGTGCTAATCGGACGGCGAGTTACCCACTACTCGCCGTCCGCAAGCCCGAAAATGTTAGTACACTTAAGGCGCTATTAACTGCCGACGACCTTGAGTGGTTAGCTTGCGTGTTCTGTGCTGTACGTCTACCCAGTAATAGGACTCTCTCATCAAGGAGAGCTGTCCGAAATTAGACGCATTATTAATTTATTACACATAAAACAACAAGGATATACTAAAACACGTATACTAAAATATAAATGATTTAATGATATTTATAATGATGAAAGTTTCATAAAAATACGCTATATAGTTTTTGCGTGATTCGCCTTTTTTATCAGCGTTGGACATAACTATACAAATTAATTACAATATGTTATAAAAATACAATTTCAAATATTCACATAACAAATTACGAAGAAAATTATCTAAAGTAACATATATTTTTTTCAAAGAAAGAAAACAAGTCGTTTAGACGTGATGTTCAATTTAAAATTATTAGAAGTCTTATAACTGCGCCTTAAGGCCTGCTACTACTGGCCAATTGGCGGCCTCATTGAATAAAAAATCGTAATGTAATGAGGGTGCTACTTGGCCGGTAGTACAGCCTTAAAGTGCTTTTTACTTTATTTCTTATGTACTAAAGTGTAGGAAAAACAAATAACACCACAATACGGCACGGGCGGGCGTCGTGCCCGAGGCAGGCCAGCGTGACGATCTGGACTCGTTCCTAACTGATTGGCTGGAGAGGGCAATACACAAGGAGAGCTGGAAGGATATGGAGGAGGCCTTTGCCCAGCTGTGCGACAGCGTGGGCTTATTAAAAAAACAAAGTAACATTAAGTACTTAAAGCTTGGTGAATTAGAACTACGTGAATCTTCTTACAACAATAGCTATTTGTGTCTAAAGGTCGTCAGTGCTACCAATCTAAAAGACTTTATTGGGAGTTGAGTCAAAAAGAGGCCAATAAACAAGACGCCATTTAAAAATAATCACTGAAGGAATGTACCCTCAGACAAATATAAAATCGAAAATACACGTTATTTTCATGGTCATAAAGTTTATTTTTCAATGAATTACGTAGTCGATTTTCTCTTCGTAAACGAACAAAAGAAAGCGCTTATGGAATTTTAAACTTAAGATTAAGAATTGGCTAAGGACTTTGTTATAACGTAACCGGTAATTATGATGGCGCCTGTTTCTAATCTCTTCATCTTAATTAAAGTGAAAATATGGCTTCAATTTGGGTCTTTTGTGTGTCAAAATCTGAGGATATTCAAATAAATCGATGTATTCTCGCGTCTAAGGGTCAGAAAAAAAGAGTTGCTCGTTCGGCGGCGGGGTGGGTAGACGACATTGTTGCTATTTTAGGTAAAACCTGTATCAAGTTGGCAGGGGAGCGTAGGGAATCACAAGATAAAATCGAGACCTATGACCCAGTTTTGGGCAAAATCAGGCTATCGGTGACATACATCAAAAAAAAAATATGTTCAACGATTTCTCTGCCAATCGTCGACCGATTTTCAAAAGAGTATCTAGTGAGGTGGTCCCGTTTAAATTTTGTGATAATCTGATGAAGAACTTTGGAGATAGATAATAGAACTCATCAACAGCCTACCTACTCATAATACGAAAAATTTATATATATTTAAGTATATTTTAATAAATATGGAGCGTCCAATAAATAACTCACCTTATTGATAATAAATATTTAGTAGTAAATAAAAATAACAATAAGTTAATAATAATTAATTTATATGTATATACGAACGAATAATCAAAGTGAATAAAACTATAATATAATAATGGTTTTTCACAATGTTAGGTACTAACTTATTAGTACATAATTAAAAAAAATAATTAATAAAAAACAATATAATTGTTTAATTCAATTCTGTATTAATAAAACAGTAGTTGTCTTCCTCCTCTCTCCTACTTGATCTATGCTGTGCCCGACAGGGTCCATAATTGTGACTAATATAATAATTTCCCTACCAACTATAAACATTATGGTACGCAATATAGAATTGAGAATTGAGAATAGACACTAGGAATTCTGCTGAGATTGCTGCAATCGCATGTCTGTTTATTGGTTACACCATTTAAAAAAAAATTTTTTTTTAGCTAGCGTTCGCGGTCTCACTGTTGGGTATCGTTTTTTTTCCCCTACCTCGGTGACGACGCCCATCTTAAGGCACTCACTGTGTAACAATCCTGGCCCATCTGCTCTCATGCATGCTTTAGATGTGATCCACCCAATCCCACTTCAACCTCGTAGATTTGTCTCCAACATCGGCGAAGCCTGCCTTGGAGCGTGTAACTGTGTTACGGATGCGATCGGTCAATTTGATTTGCAAAATACTACGCTTCATCGCTCTTTGGCAGACCTTGAGTTTGGACTTCTGAGCTATGGTAAAGACCAAGTCTGAGCGCCATAGATTAGGATAGGCAATTAAGATAAATGTATCGACTAGTTTGGACTTTAGTGCCATTGGAAGGTCGCCTTTCATGGACCAGTAGCTCCTCCAGCCATTCTCGACTCGACCGTCGCGTCGATTATTTTATCCAGTCTGTTCTGGAAGGAAACTAACTGACCCATATAAGTACATTCGTTGGCGTATTTTATTATCTGTCTATCAACCTCGACCCTATATTTGGCGGTAATGGTCCTGACTTTTTGGTTTATGACCTATTCATCGCCAGTTCATCAAGGCTTGCAGTGTCAAGTTGTTGGAGCATTTCTTGGAATAGATTTGCAGTGGCTTATAATTCAAGGAATAACGTTTACCGTTTGTAAGAATTAATTTAACTTGACAAGATATTTAGGTAAGTACATAAAAGTTTGCCTCCAATATTAATATCTTAGAGATCGAATTTGATCGTTAACTATGTCAAGACTAGCGGCCCAGGTTAATTACAATAGGTTGTTTACATCTGTAAGTTATCAGTAACAGCTTGGAGTCTGGATTTATGCACAGTTGATGGCAACAGGCTCGCTTCGTAACACATGGAACCTAAACATAATTACCGATGACCGATGGCCTGGTGAGGGTCGCGGGAATGCGATGAATGCGAGACGCACAAGACCGGTTGTATTGTTGAGACACTTGGGGGAGGTGTCCAACAGTGGACCTACTGGACGTCTTCCGACTGAAATGATGATGATGAAGCATAATTTATTAGCGGAATGTGGTCGTGTACTACTGTCTGGGTGTGTGAGATACACCTCTGCAGGAAATAAAGGCATGATGTTATGTTGTGTTAAATTGATATTGTATTCTGTCGATATTCTTTAGAAAGCAATACCATTCAGATTCTGATATTACTTTACTGCTCTCTACAATAGTTGCAATATTGCTGCACCTGGTTGATATTACCTGATTCTGCATTCTATTGCTTCAAGTCAGAATTGTAAGGAAAATGGTATACAACTAGAAAATCTCGGGAGCACATTGGTGATATTCTATTGAATATCCTACTTCTAGTAAAATCACAAATGTGAAAACTGCTTGATTGGATAGACAACCAAGCCATGCTTCAACGATTAAGCGGATTTGAATAAAACCAGGCAAATGGTTAGAATATTAACTATTTATTTGTTTATTATATACTATAGTGTACACCATTTTCCATAAAAAAAGAAAATAAAACAATTGCAATCATCGCTTTACGCGATCTCTTCCAGGCAACGTGGAATGGAAAATAATTGACAAAACCATATTAAACACAATATATAATAATAGATGATGCTGTAGAATAGATACATAAATACATACATACATACAACGACTAATTGGATTAGAACACAGAATATTTTAGGGATAACTAGCGACTACCTAAAAGTCTCTACGCAATGGTTGCCTGAAAATGGACAACGAGAAGGCTGGCTTGAGGAAACACGGGAGAAGAGTTCCTGGACGTATTTGGGGGAGGCCTTTGCCCAGCAGTGGGACAGTAAAGGCTAGTCAAAAAAAAATTAAAAGCTAACGGCTAGCGGCTAAAGTAATTTGTGAAAACTAACATATTTGATAAGCACTATTGTTACTAACACCAAAATACTAACTAAATTATGGACATCGTCTGAAATAAAGTTTAATTTAATTTAATTATAATACATCGCTCTTTCTATTAGTTAAAACTTTATCAAAATCCGTTGCGTGCTTTAGAAGGAGTAAGCAGAAAAAACAGACTGACGCACTGTCTGCGTCAGTCTGTTTGATACTATTTAGAGATGTACGTTGTGCACGCGGCTGAGGTGACGGTCAAAAGCTTTGGGATATAATTTTAAGTCAATTTAGTATGGGCCAGCAGCAAACAAACAGCTCAACAAACAGAGGTCCTTATCAAGATGTAAAGTTACAGACTGTAACATATTTTTAAAATAAAGTTAAAATTTGTAAATTACATAAAATTCTAAGTACTTACTGACTGATATATTCACGCACAGCCTCAACCGCTGTTCCTAGAGACATGAAATTTAGAGGGTGAAAGTTAAGAAGAGTAAAGGGTTTTTCAAAATTCAACCCTTAGGTGAGTGTTAAACCTAAAAAAAAAGGTTTTAGTCAGTAGGGGTCTGACACGCCCTCCCGCTCCACCCAGAGCGAGAGAAGTCATTGGATGATTTACCAAAAAAAAAGGGAGTGAAAAAGGGGTTGAAGGTTTATAGCGGGGGAAGTACTAATACCACGCGAGCGAAGCCGCTGGCAGAAGTTAGTATATATAAATATCGTACTTATATAGGTCTGTATTGTTACCTACAAGTATAAAGGCACAAGCAAACACCAGAAAGTGATCACAGCACATAAAAAAATTCATCCGCAATCGGAAAAGTGCCCAAAGGGAAGTAAAAATCTCTCAACATATTTGTACATCCCATAACAATATAACTTAAGCTACTAAGATGATACATCCTGATATAAAGTGCCGTAGAATATCTTATGTATGTGTGTCAAAGCACATAAAAGTATGAAAGTAAATAAAGAAGTATATAAGCTTGGAAGTAATCTGTAGTAGTTTTATGCGACGGGTCGAGATGTCTTCGCAGCACTTATCTTTAATACAAGTAAAGCCATATCGGCTGGACGATCATAACATAGAGTAGTGTTTGGAGACAGAGAGTTCTTAAATATTCTGTAATACAAGTCTAGTGTTTTGCTGAAACAAAACGATCTATTTTATTCAAAATTTACTCATTATTAAATGTAATAATGTTAAATTTAGTCCCGATTTTGATGTTCAATTTAACGTCTGCGACATAAACTTTTTATATAATGTGACCCATTTAAAAAATCCGAGCTTTAGTTTCATTTTTTACTCCAACCACAAAGTACGTAGACTATATGCAATTTCCTTTTTTACATCCATTCGGTAAGATTTAGAGTGGTTCTCTTTAAATTCAAAGCTTTCAAAAGGACAATTTATTTTCATTGATGAGGGAGGATCAAAGTTGGGTTGCAAATGAGACTCATTTTATTTTGATCTCTGGTATAAAATATAAAATATGTGAAATAATTACAAGTCATATCATGTCAGTCATGATTTTCGTCTAGCCTTTTGTCACAGTGCTCTCAAAATGGTTATCCAGTATTTTCGATATTGAATTTCATTATTCGATACACGCATCAATTGTTTTGTATACAAGAAAATTCCAATAAGTTTAACTTTGAATGAAAATTGACGCGTGCACTTGTGTGAAAATGTGACAGTTTGATAAGATGTTTTAATTTTTAAGTGAATGTCAATTGGCAAACTTAAAACATGTTGGTTAAATCGCTCGTATATTTAAAGGCTAGCAACATCTTAGGTATGATAAATCTTGTAAATAAGACTGTTGTAAATAGTATTTATTTGGCTTTATTTTTTTTTTTTTTTTTGCAAAATTGGCTGCTGGGACGAAAAATTAATCTATAAAATAAAAAGGAAAAAAAAAGAAAAAAATACGTTTACGTTTTGTTTCATTTTACGTTACGTTTTTTCGTTTTTGCTTAAATATACCTATACTCGTACACTCTCTGTATGAAAGTCAAAAACCACCTTGTCCAACCTTTTCGCAAGTCCGGTTAAGTAACCGACAACCTCATAGGTTAACCTGCGGCATGCCCCACAAAAAAAAAGTGTTCGACCTTTTTTTTTCGAAGGGAAACCTCCTAAAGGCGCCCGGACTTTTGGGGAATAGACCAGGGAGTTTGGTATTCTTCTTTAATTTCGGAACTCGGTGTTTCTGGTTTTGTTTCTTAGTTTTTTTGACATTATATTTCACTTTTTAGTAGTGATTCCCCATTAAATTATGTTAACAATGTATATTTATGCGATAACAGCAATCGCGGTTGATTTGCTGTCATTTTTTGAAGAGTTCCATAGTCTGTTCCGGCACTAATCATCTGATCTATATGAAATTTTAATGGGACCATTTCGGAATAAACCCCCTTCGCACAAAAAAGAATTTTGCAAATCCGTTTATATATGACGAAGTTATGTCCGAACATACATAAAAAAATATGTATATCGAGTGTAACAAAAAAAAAATACAAACATCCGAATTGATAACCTCCTCTCCTATTATTTGTATCTTTTTTCCACTAGACCATACCTGGGAAACCACTGGTTCTGGAAATATTGAAGGTCAAAAACGCAATTTTTTTTTACTTTTTTACGAAAATGAATTCTGAAAATGAAGTGTTATTACTAAACCTTTTTTCCAAACAAACATTACCTAAATTTTCGATTTTTTTTCGAAATTACAAATATGCAGTTACGAAAACGCAATGAATATCAAACTTATCCGACAAGTACCTATGTGACTTAGAGAGAAGGGGCGGGGTTTAACTCCACTTGCCTGTGTTCGCGTTATATTGCGCGCAAAAAAAAATAGTTTTATTTTTCATACATAAAAATAAAAGTCGTTTCCCAGCAATAATTTTTGTGCAAAACTACTTTGTTAGTTAGTGTTCCGTTCGTGGCCGGTGCCTGCATGCCTAGGGGTAGCGGATAAATTCTCAACATGAGTTACCGCACCTCTGGGCACTCAGGCAGGGAAGGAACAGGGGTAGGTTTTAGTCAGTAAGAGTCTGACACGCCCTCGCGCTCCACCCAGACCGGGAGAAGTCATTGTATGATTTCCCACCCCCTAAAAAAAACTTACTGTATGCGTGGTCAACTACGTATACTGTACGTCTTTTTTTTTTGCTCTGTGATGTGTCTTTTTACATCCTGTATGTATATAAACATCCGAATTGATAACCTCTTCCTTTTTGAAGTCGGTTAAAAAATGACCACAGTCATACTTTCATTAGTCTGTGTGTAGTGGCGTAAAGGGCGACTTGGCAGAATAATCTCCGATGAGCTGAAAACTACATTCGAACTGGAATCACTCGTTTTTTCTCCGACCAACTAATGGATTTCCGAGCGAATAGAGAAAACAAGAAAATATAAAACAGAGTGCTGAACCGATGTCTCAAATGATTTGTATTGGAATAGAAAGCAGTATTCGCTGGGAATTTTTAATTTCCTTCATAATGCTCTCTGTGTACTTGTGTATTCAAAGGGAACCCGTGATTGGATTAGATTTTTTATTTATTGGCGGAGTATTCTGTTAAGAAAAAACGTGACGTAACGAAGTGTGAATAAGTGGAATTATAAACAGACTGGTCGAAATAAAATAACTTGTGAAAAATTATTTCATTTCTGTCCCTTTTCAGTTTGATCGTTGTTAACAGTGAACGAATAAACGGAAACCTACAACTATTACCATCTTGAGAGAAAGAGCTGTGGTACAATTTTGGTTTAAGTAGTGGTGTTTTCGAATCTGGCCGACTTTCCGACTGATGCCAACACATCTTTTCTTAATAACTTTAATATTCAAAAACCCCATTCGGAGCCTTTTAAATCAAACACAAACAAATTCGATCACCTAAATATGTAAACACAACTTATTGGCTCTAAAATCAACAAACATTGGAGGCAAATGAACACGATTCAAATCTCCCCTGTGAATGCTGTGTTCTGATTGGAAGATCCCCACTTTCCCTTTGTATAATCTTATTTGCTTGATATTATTGCATTTGAACTATTGATGGCCTTTTGGAGGGGTTTACCAAACAATAGCGAAGTATGGATTGTTTGGTTTAGTTTAGTTGATAATTCAAAAGGGATCACACAATGGGCACCTTTAGGGAAAACTGTCCACCGTAGACATTAAGGCTCTATTACAGCATCCGATTTCAAGGGAGCCAATTTAGGAAATCGCAAGATGTACAGTTCTCGCCAAACTTCTTGGCCGCTCTGAAGTTCGCTACAATGGCTGCGCAGTAGTAAATCTCATACTCGCGCTGCGCCTTGCGCATCGGAAATTCAACTTCAGGGCGGCCAAGATGTTTGGCTAGAACTGTAATAGCAGTTAGAACTGTTAGAATCCGATCTAATGAGATTGGAAGGTCCCGCTTAGGCTTCCTAAATTGTGTACGATTTAGGATAGTGTAATCGCATCACTACGATTTAGAGCTAAGTGTTGCCAATTTAACGACTTTGTCGCTTCAAATGGGTTATTAGTATTTTTATATGTGTTTAAATTATAATTTAATTTCCCAAGGTCCCTTTCCCAGAAATAAAAATCTGAGTCTGCTCTTTTTGTTTGGTCCGCTCCTGGTAGAATCAGTTTTAGCGACTTTCTAACGACTTTTGATATTTTGTCTAGCGGCTCGAATTTGTAGGTTTTGCCAATACTGCCGATTTAGGATTCCGATTTAGGAGTCCAATTTAGTTTAGTGCAATCGCTAGCTTCCAACTTCCTACTTAGATTGTTCCTAAATTGCCTCCCTTGAAATCGGATGGTGTAATAAAACCTTTAGCCTTTTAGGGTAGCCCGCGAAATTAATATTTTCTCACGTTTTTTTCAATTTGCAAGTTCAGGTGTCAGGTTGTATGTTGGTGGTCGCGGATAAATTTGAAATAGAGTTACCGCGGCCAAGGCACAGGCAACTGAAGGAACAAGGGTGGGTTCTAGTCAGTAAAAGTCTAACACGTAGAGCGGCAGAAGTCATTGGATGATTTCCCACATTACAAAAGAAAATAAAAAAGGTTGATATTTACGGGTCGTCAGAAGCCCGAAAGTCTAAAAACCAGTCTTACCAAGGGGTATCGTATTACCCAGTAACTGGGTTGTGGAGGTCAGACAGGCACTCGCTCCATGTAAAATACTGGTATTCAGCTGCATCGGGTTAGACTGGAAGCCGACCCCAAGATAGTTGGGAAAATGCTAGGCAGATTGATTGATTTGATGTTGGTCAAAATATGATTCGCGGCCGTAGCAAGTCTATTTATAGAATAATCTTTAGAATCATCAACAAGTCTCTAAGTTAGAATTGTTGTCGAATGTCATGATTTCATGAAATAGTCATTCCATACTGTAATATGAACTTAGAAGGTTGTATTGATTATTTTAATGATTACAGTTCTGTAAATACAAGTACTTGCTACGGCCGCGAATCATATTTTAATCAACATACAACCTGATAAACTACTGACCTGCAAATTGCAAAAAACGTAAGAATTTTAATTTCGTGGGACCTGGATGAAATTTGGCACAGAGATAGATTACTACTTTACTCCCAGGAGCCTGTTCCCTTGATTTTTGATTTTTAGGAGTCCGAAAGTCCGAATGAAAAAACAGAACCCTTATAGGATCACTCGTGTGTCTGTCTGTCTGATTGACTGTCTGTCTGTCTGTTTGTCCGTCTGTCTATCTGTCACAGCCAATTTTCTCCGAATCTGCTGGACCGATAGAGTTGAATTTTGGTACACACATGAATATCGGTGACCAAAACACGGACGTGTACCCTAAATAAATAAATTTGGAATATTGGGGTAATTTTTAGGGTGAAAATCGGAAAATTAAAATCAAAGTTTTTCAAACTGTGTCATGCGACAATGCACATTGCACATTTGAGGGTCTCGAATATATTTTTTTTAAATATATAATTTTGAAGTTATTTATGTATTTAGAAAATAGATGAAAAATTATTATGCCCCCCCCCCCCATTATCTCCGAAACCACTGGGCCTAAAATGTTGAAAAAAAATACAGAAAGTAGTTCTTTAGTTATAGATTACAGGAAAACCTATAAGGTGGAGGCAGTTAAAAAAAACCTGAAAGAAAATATGATTTGTTCGGAACCCTTTGCGCGGGATTTCGACTCGCTCTTGGCCGGTTTTACACGGATGAACCCGCTGGCAGAAGCTAGAGGAATACTAAAACTCAAACACACACTGCTACATGAAAAACACTTTCACTTTTTAAATAGAAAATACTTAGACTTACAAGTAATTCATTAGGAGACAAATAAAATACAAATTCATCTCAAGTGTCTCTTCATTGACAGTAATGGCTTTGGATCCATTACAAGATATTATTTTCGGCGAGAATTGTATTCAACTTGACAGCTTTTTATTTAGATAGCTCTGTAAAAGATACGGCCCTTTATAATGTATCGACTTTAATAACTTTGTTTATTTGTTTATCAGACCTTTGGTCTCAAAGATGTTTTTATTTGTAAACTAGCTGCGCCCCGCGGTTTTACCCGCCTAGACCGGAATAAAAGCGTATATGTTAATCCAGGATATAAGCTATCTACATACTTTCATTCAAATCGGTCCAGCCGTTTGAGCGTGAAGAAGTAACAAACATACACACTCACAAACTTTCACATTTATACTCGTAATATTAGTAGGATTTCTTCTGCCTGCGGCTTCGTCCGAGTAGGATTAGTACCTACTTCCTCCAGTACAAATGACAGCGTATGTGCAATTCCAGACTATAATCTATCTCTGTGCCAATTTACATCCAGATCTGTTTAACCGTTCTGGTGTGATTAAATAACAAACACCCATTAAAAGTTTTGCATTTATAACATTACTAGCCGGGACCTAGACCGGGATAAAAAGTAGCCTATGTGTTAATCCAGGGTAGGTATAAGCTATCTTCATACCAAATTTCATCAAAATCAGTCCAGGATTATAGTTTCTGTTGTATTTGACAACTTATCGCTTTTCTAATTCAAATCGTCAAAAGATTTTGCTTTAAAAAATCTATTTTCATTTTTATTCTTAACACCATCACCGGCAAACATCACCGGGACAAAGAGCTGGCTTGTGACGTCATAACAGCCTCTGACGTCAGAGCTTGCGTACATGTGGGTCAATAGAACGGCAGCTCGGCCCGGGAAGCACCCGCCAGCTGAAAATAGGTCACCCAGCTAAAAATACGCACCTCTATTCAACAACCTCTCCACACTGGCCGTATTAAACCTTGAGAGATACCCCTGTTCTATCTTAAATGCCCAAATACATCACCCTAATGGTGGCTGAACATAAACTTAGGCTATAAGGATGCTTTATTTCTTATTTCTCGGCCCTTTTTGGAACAAAGGTTTTCGTACTCTCGTTCGACGTATTTGTAAATAATATTTTCTAAAGCTGAAACGGGATAGATATGTTACCGCTTTGATATTAATATGTTTTCTAAATTGAATTCGGAAAGGTAATTTTTCCTGAATATGATATTCCGAATTTAGGTAAGCGGTTTTATGTATCAAATAACATGTGGGTACCACAATACCTTAGAATTATTGATAAATGTATACAATGTAGGTAGGTAGGCACGTAATTGCTTTTTATATTAAAGTTTACCTTTTGGTATGTTAAGGCAAGGACACATTAATCCGGGCCGCATCCCGTATCCCAATAATCAGGTCTAACATTTTTTCCATTTCCTACACAGGAGCAGAAATTGGATTTGGTTAGTAGGTTGCCTCATATTTAATAGTTTTGGTTGTTCGGCTTGTGGACTACAGATATATCCCACTGACATTAATTATACGTAGTGTCCAAAGCGTATTGATGTCCCAAGTGAGAGTAAGCACTAGTCAAGTTTGATGCGGTCTGCATTTATGTGCTCCTACCTTTACAACTCATTGATATTGTTAGTGCTATAGATATTCGTATAATTTAGTTAGCTCATTAAGACTAAAAAAACGTAATAAGGTTTAGACCTAAGTAATTTTGTGTCCCTATTCCTTATCTAATATGATTACATCTAATTTCGTTGCTAGTTCTACTTATGATGGAGGCAGAAGATATATCTCGGAGCCTTAAGAGCAAAAAAGCCGTTTATTTTCTTTTACTAAGAAAATAAATGATCACGGAAAATGTAAGGAATAAAGGAACCTTGTGTTCGCCCAAAATATCGCGTTGTGTGGGAACATTAAATACCTAGTAAGCGTTTTATGGCTTTGGCATTCAAGGTCACAGTTCCACCTACTCATGCTTTACCGAAAAGAGAAATTCCCATTTTAGGAATCCAATTTACCTTTCTCTTGTTGGGCGGAGCTGTACGATAGCTGCTCGTACCGTTTAAATATAAGTGAGAATTTAGTTAGGTTGACTACCCAGGGTGCTCAGAATCTGCTCAGTGGTCGTGGATAAATTCGAAAGAGAGTTACCGTGCCTCTGGGCACTCAGGGCAGGGAAGGAATAGGGGTGGGTTTTAGTCAGTAAGAGTCTGATACGCCCTAGCTCCACCCAGAGCGGGAGATGTCATTGGACAATTTCCCACCCCACAAAAAAAAGGGTGCTCAGGAAAATGGACTGTATCTATGAAAAAATAATGTGATTATTTTAAACACTGATTACCAGGTTCCTTATTTTTAATAATAATAATACCCTGTTCCCGATACCGGTGGGATACTATTTTTATATTTTTAAAGGGTTTTTTTATTTTTTTTTATTAAAAAATTTAAGCAACATGTCTAAATAATTAAATAAATGGAATAATAATAATTTATTAGCATAGAATACACAACATGTTAAAGTACACATAATTGTCGACAGTTTAACAGAAAATTAAACAAGAAATAATAGTGTGCTCAAGATGGCGAAAGTCAGTACCGTCAATTTGAGCCCAATGCCCCACCCAATTCAAAACTATGGAGAATTTTCATTTAGAATCCGCTAGTATTTAAAAGATAATAAAAAACTTTTTTGCAAAAAAAAACAACTGACTTCCAAAAAAGAAACTTACACTAAAAATTAAAAAATAACTTCGATATCGGAAGTCGGTGTTTGTATTTTATTTCTTCGTTATTTGACACCGACTTCCGAAATTAAAGTTATTTTTTTAATTTTTAGTCGTGAGTTTCTTTTGGAAGTCGGTTGTTTTTTTTTTTGTAAATAGTTTTTATTTTTCACTTTTTAGTTTTTATACCCCAGAACTAAAAACCCCAATAACGTGGAACGTGGAATTTAAACATACTCGTAATTGGAGAAAACCAAAACGTCATCTATGTATACGTATTTTTCGTTTTAGTTCAGTTTTTCAAAAAGCGCTGAAGCAATTTCGATAAAATTTATACGGGACCACTTCGGGAGTATATTCTTTTGGATAAAAAAAGAATTTTGAAAATCGGTCCACAACTGACAGAGAAATCAGTGGATATACATTAAAAAAAAATATATGCATACAGTCGAACATAGAACCTCCTCCTTTTTCGAAGTCTGTTAAAAAGAAATATATTTTATTTGTCAAACATGAGTGTGCAGTAGGTACAAATTGGTGTTTGCACTGCAAGATGTTGTGTTGCCGCTCCCCTTGGCACTCAGGCAAGGAAGGAACAGGGGGGGTTTTAGTCAGTAAGAGTCTGTCACGCCCTCCCGCTCCACCCAGAGCGGAAGATGTCATTGGATGATTTCCCAACCCCAAAAAAAAAAGATGTTGTGTTTAGAGTAATGGTCTACATGTTTTGCCACAAGTAATGGCTTACAAAAAAAAAATGCATGCTATGTTTAAGTATGCCAAATTAAAGTTATTTAAAAATTATTTAAAGTAAGCATAACATGGCTAGCGAGTTTTGTAGGCTGAATGTATTTATGTTGGTGGACTGTGTAGTCTTTTAGTGCACGCAGCTCATCAAATGTGACAATATGCACCTAGCTTAGAAGGATTAAGTGAAATAAAATAATTTGAATTTGATGGCTGAAGAACTAACAATCCTACACTGGAGGCGATGCTGTACGATGCAATAAGGTACTTACAGGGACTGTTGTCTCATCCCTTTTTTATCTCATAAAAGCATTGCTAGTAAGGTGTAATTAAGCAACATGTATAGGTGAGTGCCAAAGCACACTTCGGAAGTTCTTAAAAATGTTGCTTCTGTATATTTTAGTACTTAACAAAGACCTCTGGACAGACCACAAAGAAAGATCTTTTTTTTTTGTGTGGGGAGGAAATCATCCAATTACTTCTTCCGTTCTGGGTGGACTGGGAGGGCGTGTCAGACTTTTACTGACTAAAACCCCTGTTCCTTCAGTCGCCAGTGTGTCAAGGGCCGCGGAAACTCTATGTCGAATTTATCCGCGAGCACAAAGGAAGATCTAACAAATGGATTTGCATTGCAGTGTACTGCTCTCAAAACGGTTAAGGAAGACATCGGTAGGAACCCGGCTTTCTTAGAACCAAAACTTCGAAAACATGTGACATCCACCAATTCGCACTAGGCGGCACGTGGTGGATTACGGGCCATTTCCCTGTCCTAAAGAATACCTTAGTCCCAACAGTGGGAATATTATAAAGCGTATTATGCTTAAATTGTTAGTAACCTGCTAACAATCCTTTAGAACACAGTGGTTGAATATTTGCTATAGATGTTCTACCAAATTCCTTTGTTACGGCTGCTCCCTAACAAAGGCCGAAGTAGGCAACAATTCAGCTACCATTTCCGCATACATAAGAGGTAGTAACTAGTTACTCTGTCAATAGCCTGCAATGTATAGTAACATGCAATAGGGAGGCACTATTACTGCTCTGATTAAACACATACCTACATATGAATATGTACGTGAGTGACTGAATACGTATGTGTGTGTACAAATTCGCACATATGTGTGTTTGTATAGCTTACTGGCGTGATTTTCCCGACCTGGGCATACCAGCGTGACCTAATTTTGATAGCTGACCTATGTGCCTGGTTTTTCTGTGGATAATGCATTTGAGGTAATAAAAGTATGAAGATTTATGGCGTGATGTTATTACTACGAGTATATTGAGTAGGTGTTTTATTAAATGACTTAAAAATTGAGGATATTAAAAGTTAAATTTCAAACAATGCCTGAAATAAAATTAATGGAAAGTATTCTGATTTTTAGATTTTTTTTTATTGTTGATAGGCATGCGTTTGACCACTATCTCACCTGATGGTAAGCGATGATGTGGTCGAAGATGGAGCTATCAGGAAATACAGACTTCAGCAGGGAAATATAGTTGTAATGTACCGCCGCCGTCGTCGCTGCCGTCGCCGTCCGCAGGCCCGGGTAAGTTAAGTTGCATCTTGACACTGTTAAGTTCATGTAATGTAGTGTCTCAGCTGGCGAGTATACATCTTACTTCACAATGGAAGTGTTATACAGGGTGTAACAGGAGAAATAGGTGGTCATGTTTAAGATACTGTGTCTGCTCATAGAAATTAACAATTTTCTGCAAGCAGTAAATTAAAAAAGAAAGACTAGGTAACCGTACAAATCTATACTAATATTAGAGGTAAAGTTTGTAAGTTAGTGAATTTGTTTGTGTGGAAGTAATCTCTGGAACTGCTGAACTGATTTTGAAAATTCTTTCACCAGTCGAAAGCTACATTATTTGCGGAAGCTATACGCTTTAAATATTTTCAAAATTCACGTGGACGGAGTCGCGGACGAGATGCTAATTTATTATATTATCATCATCAGCCTTTCAATGTCCCCACTGCTAAGGCACAGGCCTCCTCTCTGTGCGAGGGTGTGGGCCGTAATTCACCACGCGGGCCCAATGCGGTTTGGTGGATGTCACATGTCTTCAAATTTTTGGTTCTTGGACATGCCGGTTTCCTCACGATGTTTTCCTTCCCCGTTTTTGAGAACAGTGGTGATGAAATAATTTACACAAAGTAAAGCGCCTGCCGGGGTTTGAACTCACGACCTTCAACTTGTAAGTTGCGGCTGTTACCACTGGGCCACCACTGCTGCAATTTTTTTTATTTTTTATTATATAGGGTGTAACGGAAAGATGTGTAAATAACCGGTTCATATTATATGAACCGGTTTTTCGCATGGACAGAAGCAACTTTCTCTAAGAAAACATAGAAAATTCCCAAAAAAAAATTGGACTTTCCATACAAAGTTATCACCAGCTGATCAATATTTATATGGGGGGTAAAATATTTTTTTGAGAATTTCCTCAAGTTTTCTTGAAGAAAGTTGTTCATATCGATGGGCAGATGCAGTTCTTAAAATATGACCACACCTTTCCGTTACACTCTGTATAGCTGATGAAAATTAGTCCAAAGTCCAAAATTTTTCTCAGAATCTACTTTTAATTTCTAGAAAAAACATGTTAATTTCTATGTGGCAGTATTTATAATAAGGCCAGGCATTTCGGTTACATCCTGTATGTATCCGATTATAGACTTTTATGTAGGTACATAATTTACACGAACCCGGCGTCCTGCCAAGCAACATTGTAATTAAGACCCCAGCTTCCCAATAAACGTTAGTGTTCCCTTATCTAGTTGCTCACAAAGGTCGGACATTGTCACTGTAAGTTGCCAGAGGAATTCGTCTGGAGATAGGTCAATTCCTTTGTGTGCCTTGGAACTGGGACAGTTTGGTCAAGTTTAAAGTGGGATGATTTGAATGTTGTAGATAGTGTTTTGTTTTTTGTTAACACACTTTTATTACAAGTAGCTTTACCTCTATCTACGTAAAAAAAGGTAAATTTGACCCACTTCCCGTTTTCCGATTGAGCTGAAATTTTGCATACTTTTTTTTATTGTTGATAGGCACGCGTTTGACCACTATCTCACCTGATGGTAAGCGATGATGTGGTCAAAGATGGAGCACGCTTGCCTAGAAGTAACCTATTCACTCTTGACTTAAAAACTCAATACAATTACCTACATGCTTAATCCAATATGGTAGACGCCCAAAGTTGGCGGACTAGTTATTTTTAGGGTTCTGGACCCGAAGGGTCCAAAAGGAGCCCTATTGCTGTCACTCACGTGTCCGTCCGTATGTCCGTCTGGTCATCGTCTGTTACATTTTTTTTCCGAAGAGTTTTTTTACTTCCCATCGACCTATGAACTTGGGTGATAACGTTTATTGTTACGTATATTTTACTAACAAATACCAATATTTTGATAACTCAGATTTTTCTTTGAAATTCCCTCATTTGGTACATAACCCAAAATGTGTGAAGTTTGACACGTACTTGGCTGGTTTTTAAGCATTTCCATGATACGGTATCAAATGACAGGGTTTGCTGAGAACAATACGGAAATGACGTCACTGTAAACGTGTTTTTATATTTTTTTAACTATGAAATTATTATATTGTGATTTAGTTTTAGAGAGGAGCTCGTGGCTAAGTGACCACAGTCACACGACTTGATCTTCGAGGTTAAGCAACGCTTGCCGAGGTTGGTCCAGGGATGGGTGATCCGTTACATATCGAGACCCCTCCGTGCCTCGAAAAGTACATTGAGCTGCATAAAAAAAAGGTCCCGGTTATCATTTGTACATCTTTGACAGTCGTTACGGGTAGTCAGAAGCAAGAAAATCTGACACTAGTCTTGCCAAGGGTTATTGGATCACCCAGTTACTGGGTTGTGGACGTCAGATAGGCTACATGTAAAATACTGGTATTCAGCTGTATTCGGTTAGACTGAAGCCGATCTCAAGATAGGTAGTTGGGAAAAGGTAAGGTTGATTTATTGATTTGTGACTTAGTTTTTTAAGTTAACAGAAGTGTGGAATATTCCACACTTCTGTCATATAGGTAAGGTAGTGATGTTTTGTAAATATTTCAATAAAAAAATAACATTTTATAATATAAAATATTGTACATGGAATCGATAAAATTCTGAGCGAAAATATTTATAGTTAATAACCAATGCAGGTGATTTAAGTTTTAAATACTCTAAATGGTAATTGAAAAGATTAAATGTGCTCAAAAGATCAAATTAAATGATGGATAAAGGACCAAAACTTCACCAACATAATTCCTCTAAATTAAATTAAAATTAATAAAACAAACAACTGTGATACCTAACGGATGAATGACTTTGTTTATCACGAAGCGAATAAGCCGTACTTAGCTCTGTTAACAACAGTTACAGTTAACTGAGTTAAGCACTTACTTAATTATCTAGTGCACAATTCGCTCAAGTAATTACTAAGTTAAGTCAGAGGGTTCAAAGTAATGCAATTATCTCCAAACACCTGAGCATGAGTGATGGAAAATATCTGTTGCCAAATATGAGATGGCGCCTAGAGATGCGATTTTTCTTTTTGCGTTTTTTTTTTATTGCTGCAATTATTGAAAAGTGGGTGTGATTCATTACATATTTGCCCCCAGAATCACGGTGAGATGTGGTAAAGCATAGCATAGCATAATCAGCTAATATGCCCGCTGTTCGGCCACAGCCTTCCTCTCTGTGAGAGGATGTGTACAGGAAATCACCACCAACTTAACCCTTTTTTTTGGGTTGGGAAATCATCCAATGACTTCTCCCGCTCTGGGCTGAGCAGCAAAATGTGTCAGATTCTTACTGACTAAAACCCACCCCTTTTCCTTCCCTGCCTGAGTGCCCAGGGGTGCGGTAACTCATGTTGAGAAATTATCCGCTACCCTTAGGCATGCAGGCACCGGCCACGATGGGCCCCGTCAGTGGTGGCTGACAACATCTCTTTGAGGCGCGCGTGGAACACTACACGCCGTCGACTCAACTCACGGGCCTGCTGCTGATCGGGTCTACGGACGGCGAGCAGTGGGTAGCTCGCCGTCCGTAGACCCGGGTCTGCGGTGGCCGGAGATCGTCTCGCGACGTCCTAGGCCCAGTGCCTCTCCTGCGGTGGTAGCGGCCGGGGCCGTGACGGCCACTCCGTTGAGCTTCTTATTATTAGCTTCTTCTTGCTTATTACTGCTTCGCAGAAGACAGAGACTGCTTCCCATTCCCTCTCGCTCCGTACCATGGCCTGAACCAGGGACCACCAACTTAACCTACAATCCGAAAATTTTGAAGATGGTTTGGTGATCACTACACCATTGCTATTAACATACGGAAAAGCACTGAAGCCCATAGTTTATGTATCCATAGTAATCGCTGAACTTAGGGTTATTTAGTATTTTTTTTACACAGTTTACTTTAATAAGCTTTTGCCATTGCAATAATGAGACGTAGGAGTTTTACGACGCCATATTTTAGATTGTTTTATTTAGTTAATTGGGGTCTTCTTTTTAACCGACTTCAAAAAAAGGAGGAGGTTCTCAATTCGACTGTATTTTTTTTTTTTTTTTTTTTTTTTATGTGTGTTACCTCATAACTTCTAACTACGTGAACCGATTTTGAAGATTTTTTTTTTATTTGAAAGCTGTTGCTTTACATTTGGTCCCATTTTAATTTGGTGAAGATCTGATGAAGGACTTCGGAGATACACAACGGAACTCTTCAATAAATGATAGCATACCTTCCAGAATTGCTGCAATCGCATGTCTGTATATTGTTTTCACGACTCCACAACATTACATCACGCTGATGCGCTCTGAAGGGGTATACAGATTTGTACAGTTCACCCTGATACACCCTAATTTCACCAACTACGTTCAAATTCCCTATTTTTGGGGCTATCAATTCGAGCATAACTTTACTATTCATTTAGTTTTAGAATGGGGTAAAACAACTAAAAAGTGAAAAATAAAAAACTTTTTACAAAAAAAAAATACAACCGACTTCCCTAAAATAATACTAAAAAATGCAAAATAACTTTAATTTCGGAAGTCGGTGTCAAATAACGAAGAAACCAAACTAGAAACACCGACTTCCGAAATTAAAGTTATTTTGCATTTTTTAGTATTATTTTAGGGAAGTCGGTTGTATTTTTTTTTTGTAAAAAGTTTTTTGTAATGTGTATACAAGATGTTAAAAAATGTAACCCTCGAAACTTTAAGGAGTGCTTTGGACCATTGAACTGAATAACTTTTCACGTAACATTCACTCACCATTCATTCATTTTTCACGTAATGTAACATGTTACATTTATGTTCGCAAAACTCGTCAAAATGTACGGAACAGTTGCAGTATTTTTTTTCGCGATTTCAATGTTGGTCCCATAGTAAAAGTTATTCAGTTTGATGTTCCAAAATAGTCCTTAAAGTTTCGAGGGTTATTTTTTTAGCTCCTTATATAATTACAGTCAGGTACTTAAGTATTTTGTAAGTATTTAATAAGCAATTGTTAATATACACTTAAGCTTCATGAATTATTTTTAATGCTAAATGAATATTTATATTTTTTTTTACGCCAATGCAAGCCTACTTACAAAAGTCGTAAGTGTGTGAATAATTTGGTCACAATTAATTTCTGTTTATTCTTTTCTTCATGTCTTTGAAGTTCTCACTTAATATTAGTCAAAAGAAAAGTTTCTGAAGCCTATATAATGATGTGTATATGCCATTTTCATCAAAGTAAAATATTAAAAAATAAAGTTGTTTTTTTTTTAATATTTGATATTCTGCTTTTATCAAAAAACACATTCGGTTTTCACATTTTCTCTTTGTTGTTCGTTTTCCACAAAGTAATAAATGATTCGTGAAAGTAAAGCAGGTTATATAAAACAAAACTGTGTATTTACCCTGGCCAGTCCACGGTAAATATTAGAGCTGTAACATTTAAGCCTCGGTTTTACAACTTTCAGCCTTGATTTTTTCAGTAAGTTAATACTCAATACTCAATATCTTTATTGCTTTTCCATAAAATATAGGTATGCTTAGGTGGTATGTGTTTATAATAGGGATTGTTATGGACCCTGTCGGGCACAGCAAAAAGGTAGAAGAGAGGAAGCTCTATTTTAGGTAGTTATTAGATTTATATGAACTATATCGTAACTTAAAAAATAATCAATTAATTATTAAATTTAATTTTATAACCGTAGCTGGTATAAGTTTTATTTTTAGTAATGATTATATGTAGATTAATTTCTTCAATTTAATTCTATTATTTCTGTTATTTTTTCTTTTATTTATATTACTATTATTTACAAAATATTCATTTATGGAATAAAAACATTTGTTATAGATACTGATATTTTAATGTCATTCAATTTAATTCTGTTATTTATATGTCAATTATGTAATGCTAATAATTAAATGTCATTCAATGTACTTAATTCTATTATTTACATGTCAATTATTTAATACTAATATTCAAATGTCATTCAATTTAATTCCATTATTTATATGTCAATTATGTAATACTAATATTTAAAAGTCATTAAATTTAATTATATTATTTATATGTCAATTATGTAATACTAATATTTAAATGTCATTTTAATTTAATTCTATTATTTAAATGTCAAATAAGTAATACTAATATTTAAATGTCATTCAATTTAATTCTATTATTTTTATTATTTAAACTTGTCATTAAAATATTCATCTATGGAATAATAACATTTGTTTGTCAGAAATTCTTTAATCTTTTTTATAAATATATTTAACTTTTCCTCTTTCTTTAATAATTCGGGCAGTTTGTTATATATTTTTATAGACATCACATAGGGACCTGTAGAATGCATTTTTAACCTGGAGGTTGGTAGATTTAGTCTAGATCGGTGCCTGAGTGCGTAACGTGATTGGATGTCTTCGCGTTTTGTATAAAACTCATGATGCTTACGAACGAATTTGCATGTTTCTAAAATGTAGATACTGGGGAGGGTTAGAATGTTGTGTTTTTTAAAATAAGGTTTGCAGCTGTCAGTTTGATCAATATTTGCCAAAATTCTAATTAATTTTTTTTGTAGGGTAAAGAGTGTAGGTGCATCTGTGCTATTACCCCAGAGGGTTACGCCGTAACTTAGCCATGCATTAGCATACGCATAGTAGGTGGTGAGAGCAGTTTGTAAGTTGGTGGTCTTTTTTATTTCGCGAAGAGCATACGAGAACTTTGAAAGTTTTGCACGGGTTTTTTGTATTTGTGATTTCCAGTTAATATGTTTATCTATTGTAAGTCCAAGTAATGTGCATTCGTCAATGCTTTCCAATTTTGAACCATTAAATTTGAAATTCAAGTATAATGGTGCTTTTTGGTAAGGGTGGAAAGTCATTAATTTAGTTTTAGTGTAATTAATTTCTAGGTTATGCGAGTTCATCCAGTTACATGTTTTAGTGAGTGTGGAGTTAAGTATTTCCTCTACATTTGTGTTGTTGCGACATGAGACTAGTAGGGATATATCATCCGCGAACAAAACACACGGTCCCTCTATGGTTTTCGGTAAGTCGTTAATATATATGAGAAATAGTAAACACCCTATGACACTTCCTTGGGGGATGGAGGCGTTAATAGTTTTACTACTTGACCGGATTTTTTCTATTTCTCTACTATTTTTATTAAAGTATTCAATTTCAACTACCTGTTCTCTATTGTGTAAGTACGACGAGAGCCATTCATGGGCTTTCCCGCGAATTCCTATTCCGTATAATTTGTTAAGCAGTATTTTAAATTGTACCTTATCATAGGCTTTGGTCATGTCTAATAGTATTCCTATCGCGTACTCTTTGTTGTTTATAATATTAAGGGCTGCCTGGATGTATTTGTACACAGCTAATGTAGTAGAACGATTTTTCCGGAAACCATTTTGACAGTCGTTGAATATATTAAATTTTTCGCAAAAGGTATAAATACGATCACACATAGCTTTTTCGAAGATCTTTGAGGCTGAGGGCAATAGAGCTATTGGGCGGTAATTGTTAGGATCACTTTTTGTGTTTTTTTTATGAATCGGTTTAATTAAAGATTTCTTTAGCAATTCCGGGAAAGTGCCTTCTGTAAATGACTGATTTAATAAAAGATAAAATGGCAAGGTAAGTTCGTTCGCGCATTCTCTCAATAACATAGGTGGTATGTCGTCTATACCGTGACTTTTTTTATTTTTCAGGTTTTTAATTATTTTATTTACTTCCCAAGCATCTACTGGGCTAAGGAACATGGTATTCTCCGTGGGGTTTAGTACTGAGGTTACGTCCAGTTCACTGCCAGATGGATTGCTGCTGTTTTCTCCTATAGACGCAAAAAAATTGTTAAAGATATCAGCTACTTGTTTAGGTTCACATGTGGAAATGTTGTTGTGCTGTAGTTGTATGTTATACATTTCCTTTTTTGATTTTTTATTGGTTCTCTCATTTATAATGCTCCACATTGTTTTTACTTTGTTGTCGGATTTCTTTATTTTGTATATGTATTGTATTTTTTTTGCCATTGTAACAGATTTTTTCAGTATTTTTTCGTATTTTTTATAATATTGTGTAATTACTTGATTTTTAGTTTTAGACGAAAGTAATTTTAGCAATCTTTTGTTTTTACAGGAAACTCTAATGCCTGTAGTTAGCCAGTATTTTTTAAAGTTGGTTTTTAGTTTAATTTTACGCATAGGGATACATTGATTTAAACTATTTACTAGGAGGTTGCTGAATGCATTATAATTTTCATTTATATTATTATTTATTTGTATAATGTCGTGCCAGTTTTGTTGACTTAATTTAGATTTAAATTCTTTTATGTTTGCAGAGTTATATAATCTTTTTTTTTGTGTAATAGGTTATTTGTTTTGGTGTTTGGGGTATGCTTAGACTTATAATTGTTCCGTTGTGATCCGATAATCCGAATTTTTCCACGGTTACTAGCATTTTTTTGTCACTAAAATTGGTAAATATTAAATCAAGACATGTTACGGTAGTTTTTGTAATACGCGTAGGTTTTTCTACATGTTGAGTGAATTTATATTCCAGCATGAGATCTAAAAATTGGTTAGTTTTTAAGTTATTGCCTAAAATATCAATATTAAAATCTCCACCTATAACAATGTTCAATTTACTATACTTAATATTTAAATAGTTTAAGATTAAATTTAATTTATTAATAAATATATCTTCCTCTTTTCTATTCCAATACATTGTAACTAATAAAAGGTTTTGTTTAGGTAACTCAGTAGCGCACACTTCCAGTACATATTCAGTAGACATGTTTGAGATATCATTCCTCTCTATATATTCGATTTGATCTTGTAAGAGTATACAGACACCGCCTCCTTCTCGAGTTCTTCTACAATATGATGATGAAATTTTGTAGCCACTAAATTGAATAAGAGGCATTTTTTCTTCGGATAGCCAGGACTCAGATATGCATATAGCTTGATAAATTGGGTTTTCTGTTAAGAAATCTTCTATAATGTGTTGTTTGTTGTTTATGCTCTGAATATTTTGAAAGAGTATTTTACAAGGTAGGTCTATGGTTTCGAAAGGAGTGGTTTTCAGCGTCTTGGTTGGTGTTGCGTAGGTTGCAGTTCCTGTCTATATTGTGGTTATTGGCTGTTCTTGTCATGTTATTGTTCTGTTCCGTTTTATATTTTTTATCATTTAGGTTTATTTTCTGTCCTTCAATAAACAGCTGATTGTTTTTGATGGTTGCAAATAACCCGCTTCTTCGAGCTTTCAGCATTTCTTCTCGCAATAATTGTCTCTCCTTTCGCGTATTGGTATCTAGGAATTCTGAAATAAACAAGCGCGTACCCTGAAGGTTTTGGCTATTGCTTATTATATATTTAGCCATTCTTTTACTGATTAATTCAATGACAAGTGGCCTATTGTTGTTGTTCTTATATCTCCCCACTCTGTATGTCTCCTCAATGTAACCTGTCAGGTCTACGTTCATAGTGGTGTGGAATAGTTCAATAATTCTGTTGTGTAGTTTAAATTCCGGTTCTTGGTAGTACTCAGCAAATCCGTAAAGCACTATTTTCTTTGTGTTTGTTTCAGTGCAAGTCGTAGCTGGGGTATCCTTGCTGTTTCTTATATTTATAATATTTTTTTTCAATTCTTCGTTTTCCTTGGTAAGGTTTTCAATTTTCAAGTTAATTTTCTCAATTTCCTCCATTCTTAGTTCGTTTTGTTTATTTAGGGCCTCTGTTTTATGTTTGAATTCATCCTTTACTTTAGTGATAGCTTCATTTATTTCGCTTTGGATTATAGTTTTTATTTCAGTTATAATAGATTTATTATTTTCCTTCAGGCGCAATATTATTATTTCGCTTAAATTTTGCAGCGTTAATTCGGTTCGATGGGCTGTTTCCCTTTCCTCTGTGTTCATCGTATCACCCAGTATACTTTGTTCTTCAGAATCAACGGTGTCATTGTTTGTATCTGTTGCCTTTTTCCTGATAGTGACATTATTTAGTTCAGGGGGTGATTTTGTCTGTTGGGGTGGTTCACGATCTTGTTGACGTACAGGAGTATCTGAATTACCGACTTTGGGAATTTTACAGTAACAAGTTTGGCATTTCCATTTGTTTTTATGCTCGAGAGTCATCAATTTTTTGAACCGATGAATTGATACATTAGCACATTCTAGATCGTATGTGCTTTTGCAACGTACGCAGGTCAGGTTTTCTCTTTCTGGTATTTTCTGATAGCATCCTGCACATACAGAAGCCATTTTTTATGTATGCTAATTGTACTACTAGTAGCGCTCCACAGTAGTGGATAGTGGTACTATTTGAAGTATTGACGTTTGTTATTTTCTCTACTCGGCAATAGATGGCGCTGTTTTCAATGTACCAAAGTGACTTTCTATATTTGATTGTTATTGTTAAGAGAAAGTTTATACATATTATTTTAATCCCCTACCTTTCTTGAGGTTTGCAATTCTAATAGCTGTTTATTTTTCACCGTTGGAACTTCATGTTGGTTATGTTCTTGTTGTTATTGAAGAAAAAAAAACTAAGATGTCGTTAAAAGTTATATGGCACTGTTTTACCTAAGTTTTTGAAAGAGTTACCAGTACGGCAATTCATTTTAAGGCCGTTTTGCTCCAGATATTACGTTGAGCTGTTTTAAAATCTGTTGTGATAATTAGGAAGTAAATATGGCCCGAAGAAGTAGACCTTTTTTTTTTTTTTTTTTTTGGGGGGTGGGAAATCATCCTATGACTTCTTCCGCTCTAGGGTGGAGCGGAAGGGTGTGTCAGACTCTTACTGACTAAAACCCATCCCTGTTCCTCCCTGCCTCGAGTGCCCGGGGGCGAGGTAACTCTCCTCCACCCCCGGGCAGGCATCGGCCGTGGCAGGCCCCTTCACTTGGCTGACAACTCTTTGAGGCGCGCGTGGAACACTACGCGCCGTCGACTCTCGGGCCTGGTGCTGATCAGACGGCGAGTTACCCACTACTCGCCGTCCGCAGGCCCGGGTCTACGGTGGCCGGAGATCGTCTCGCGGCGCCGGAAGCCCCCGGCGTCTCCTGAGGCGGCTGCTGCTGAGGGCGTGAGGGCGACTCCGTTGTTGGTGCTCTCTCACGCGTCCCGCCTCCGCCTTCGCGAGCATTACTGCTTCGCAGAAGGAGGAGACGGCTTCCCATTCCCTCTCGCTCCGTACCATGGCCTGAACCAGGGCACGGCGCGACCAACGATCGCGATCAACCCTTAACTACAAATCACCGAGTTAACAAAATTAGACGACTGATTCGTGGATCTTAGGACCAAAAAGTTGAACGCCATTACAATATATTTGACTTCTTTGCGAAACTTTGGATAGATTGTTTTTTTTTTTTTTTTTTTTTTTTTTTTTTTTTGGGGGGTGGGAAATCATCTTATGACTTCTTCCGCTCTAGGGTGGAGCGGAAGGGCGTGTCAGACGCTTACTGACTAAAACCCACCCCTGTTCCTCCCTGCCCTACGCGCCCGGGGGCGAGGTAACTCTTTCGAATTTATCCTCCACCCCCGGGCAGTTGGATAGATTGTTGATGTTTGTTACTCAATCAGGCCAGAACGTCTGAACGGATCTGAATGGAATTTGGCACAGAGATAGGTTATAGTCTGGAATAGCACATAGGCTATAATTTTTAGTGGCAAAGTGTGTGATGTTTGATCTTTAATCTCCAATGCTCGGTTAATATGTTTGATTCCTAATGTTTCATTTTTTTCTTTACTGATTTGATTTTAGCAATTATTAATTTTAATTTATATTTTTTCTCCTTGGAAACACCCGGGGGTCACCTCCCGCTTGATCCGAAACAGGAACCTCCTGAAACAGCCGTGTCCGGTGAGGACCTGCGTCAGGCGGAAGGTGAGGGCGCCGTGGGGCCTCTCCAGCCACTACTCAAAGAGGGGCACTACCGCCGCAATGGTGGCGTGCCCAGCGCTGGGTTGCGACAATCGCTGTCTCCATGTCGCCATGAGATCTTGCCGGAGCTCTGTCCGCCGAGCCGCGAGTCGTCGCGGCAGCGGAGTTTCGCCCCGGCGTTTCGCCTCCTCGCGGTTCTCACAGAGGTTCGCGAGGAATTTTGCCTCCAGATCCCATGGAGATAATCCGGCAAGGAGGCTCGCCACCTCGCAGGAGATCGTACGGTATCCTCGGATCATTCGGATCGCCATGACCCTTCGGGACGCGTTCAGACGCCGAGTCGATCGCTGCCTTAGAGAACGCGCCCACACCGGTGCCCCGTAAAGGACCATGGACCGCACGATCCTGCGTAGAGCCTCCGGCAGGAGACATTTGGCCCCGTCAGAAATGTGGATGGATGGAGTGGGAGAGGGAGGCCAAAGAAAAGATGGAACATCACTCAGACAAAATGGAAGAAAAAATCATATTCGACTCTATTGATCTACCACGGCTAGCAAAGATTACATAAGAGCATTAGGTAAGCCTAATGACTTTTTTCGCAGGCTACCCACTGATTTTTAGTACGCCTAACGTCACTAAGTACTTAAAAGCTTCATTATGTCCAGTCTCCTCGGATGGTGAATTAAGTTTTAGGTGAGGGTTGATACGTAGTATTTGTGTTTTAGTTTCCAAATATAGATATAAGGTACCATCACTTAAATTTTTAATTTTATAAGTATTTTTTTAGAGAGGTGCTCGTGGCTGAAGTAATAACAGCCACACGGGTCGATCCATCAGGTTAAGCTACACTTGCCAGGGTTGGTCCATGGATGGGTGACCATCTTTACATACCGAGACTCCTCCGTGCCTCGGAAAGCACGTTAACCCGTTGGTTCTGGCTTTCAATCCTGGATCTTTGACAGTCGTTACGGGTTTTCAGATGCCCGAAACTCTGACAACCAGTCTTACTAAGAGGGTATTAACCTGTGAAGCCCCGCGACTCACCGGTGAGTCGGACAAAAAAAAATTAAAGAGAAAAAATCGGCTGTCAACCCGGGTTGTCGTCGGGGTTCAATTTGACAACCCGGATTTGGCCGCGGGGCTTCACAGGTACCAGTAACTGGGTTGTGAGGTCAGATAGGAAGTCGCTCCATGTAAAATACTGGTATTCAGCTGCATCCGGTTAGACTGGAAGCCGACCCCAAGATAGTTGGGAAAACGCTAGGCAGTTTTTTTTTTTTTTTTAATATAGCAGTAATACAAATACAGACGGACAAACGGACAGCGGAGGCTTAGTAATATGGTTCCGTAGCCGACGGGTAACCAACTGGTTACCCGTCGGCTACGGAACCCTAAAAATTAATTACTTTTTCAATAATATCTACTATTCATTCTGAAATGAACTTCATTTACACTGACGTAAGTATTAGTTTAAGTTTTCCTCTCATACACAAACCATCTTACGTCAGTTTATTGTAACAAGGATCGGAATAGACTGTAGCCCTAGCTGGCAGATTATCGTTAACCCACTTACCGCTTATGTGGCGTGAGGATGTCACTTAGTCCTCTGTTAATGGGCATGTAATAGGATTTGCTCTTTGATGTCCATTTTCCATAGAGATTCCGGAATGGGCTTTGTGTAATTTTGTTCTTTTCTTATTTATGAAACAGTGTTTTTTATTATGTTTGCGGAACACTTGTTGCCAATAGAATAAATTAAATATCTCATCATTTAATTAAAAAATATGTATCATCACTACAATACATATATTATTATAAATCAAAGTCGCTTTCCGCGTCTGTCTGTTTATCCGCTGACTCCTTCTAAACCACGCAACGGATATTAATGCAGTTTCCACTAATAGAAAGAACGATAAAAGAGAAAGGTTTGTGTGTATAATTTGTTTGAGCGGGTCACTAGTAAATAATAACAAAAAATATAAAAATAAAATTTATAAAAATAAAAATAATTATCAATATTTCATCACAGTCATTGACAAATTCGTTGTGATTGTGAAAATTAGGACTCAGTTTCTGAGACGAAAATTATGGCAAAATTAAAGTGATAAATTGGCAAACCCGTTTAAGGATCTACCTCCGCATAAGTGGCGCCCTATAAAAAATCGTATCTTAGCCAATAAAATAAAGATGAAAGAATTCTATGTTGCGTTTGTTACAAGGGTTTTTGATACTTTTGCTTACTACTTTGGATACGAAACATTTTGAGTCCTGTTTCAACAACGTAAAAATACATTATCCTCTTTGTAACAAACGCAACATAGGATTCTTTAATTTTTATTTTCTACGCTTTGCTACAATTTTTTATTCAATGAGGGCGCCACTTGGCGGCTATATAAGCCTTAAAGAGCTGTAAGTGATTGAATTAATTTTCAACAGCGAATCGCATCAAATGACTTGCATTTAATATGCGACGCGTCGAAGTAATTTCTTTACTGAAACCAGGATTTATTATTATTATTTAACTTGCAATGTCTGTTTGTTCGGGTCAAATATTGCAAACTGAAATAGAACCACTTGCTCTTATCCTATGGACTTGAATTTTTATATGTTGATTCATTTCCGATGACAAAGCATTTTTATGGTAAGTATGATCTGCATCGACATTCAGGATTAGCTCCACATCCCGGGCCTGCGGACGGCGAGTAGTGGGTAGCTCGCCGTCCGATGAGCACCAGGCCCGTGATCGACGGCGCGTAGTGTTCCACGCGCGCCTCAAAGAGATGTTTGTCAGCCACCACTGATGGGGCCCATCATGGCCGGTGCCTGCATGCCTAAGGGTAGCGGATAAATTCGTAACAGAGTTACCGCTCTCTCGGGCACTAAGGCAAGGAAGGAACAGGGATGAGTTTTAGTCAGTAAGAGTCTGACACGCCCTCTCGTTCCACCCTAGTGCGGGAGATGTCACTGGATGAATGATGAAAACCCCCAAAAAAAAAACTAGAGGAACTCTTCAACGGTGATGAATTTAAAAAAATTGTTTATGTAAAAGCTTGGTAACGTTCTTTTCTGTTTACTTTTGTCGTTTCTTAAAAAAGGTAAGTATTTAGAAGTCTCGACAATAGCTCATTGTGGTTCTGTATTACATAAAACGAAAACTTTATTCAACATTCAAACGAAAGCTTGATTTACTTGTGACGGTTACAAAACATGATTACATAAGAAAATTTTTACTGCGACATTATTTTACGAAATTTTTTCCTGCTCTAAGAATTCCAGTACATACAAAGTATTACGTAATACTTTGAAAAGAGGTAAAGTTATACTAAAAGAGAGACGAGAGTCAGTAGCCCGGTTATTTTAAATACTTCATTAAAACGCTTTTTCCTTCATAATTTTGCAACGAAGTACTACTTCCATTATGAATAAAACTGGAGTAACTTGAAAGAGTTCGTTCTCCGTAGTAATCAATTTACGGTATGGCTAGGTTATTATTTTTTTTAAATTTTATTTTTCAGGGTAGTCAGGGTCGATTAACATCGCTGTGGTCGCTGAGCCGTACTATGTCCCGCCCAGGGATGACTGGGTGGAGGACCTGGACGGCTCAGTGACCATCATTTCGTCGGCCGCCGCCGGTACCCTTGAGAATGTCAAGAGAGGTCGGGGTTGCGTAGCAGCACGGTTCGGGGAGATAGTAGTGGTAGGGGTGTACTTCTCCCCGAACCGAACTCTCGCCGAGTTCCACAACTCCCTCGCGGAGTTAAGAGACGTCGTCGTCGGGTACCGTTCCCTCCCTGTGCTCGTCCTCGGGGACTTCAATGTCAAGAACTTGGCTTGGGGTTCCCGGTACACGGACGCATGGGGCAGGATGGTGGAGGACTGGGCTCTGGAGACAGGCCTGGTTGTCCAAAACCGGAGTTCTGTCCCCACGTGTGTGCGGATGCGGGGTGAATCGGTGGTGGACATCACGTTCGCCAGCCCCGCTCTGTCACCGCGTGTCGTCGACTGGCGCGTCATGGAGGGGGTGGAGACGTATTCCGATCACCGGTATATCCGGTTCGACGTCTCCGCCCAGACCTCGACCGTGCCGGTCCGACAGACCCCGAGTGGTCCACGTTGTTCGCTGAAGCAGCTGGACCGGGAGCTCGATCGTGCAGGCCTGGGTGACATCACCGGACAGGCCTGCCGATATTAACGACGAGGCAGAGTGGTTCCAGGAGGCCATGTCCGAGATTTGTGACGTGGCAATGCCCCGGGTTCAGCCTTGTGCTCGGCGACAGGTGTACTGGTGGTCGCCGGAGCTTAAGACTTTGCGCCAAGCGTGCATAGCCGCACGACGCCGGTACACCAGGCACCGCAGGCTCCGTAACCGCCCGCCGGATACGGAAGTCGAGGCGGAACTGTACGAGGTATACAGAGCGGAGAACACCGCCCTCCGAGCTGAAATCAGGTGGGCTAAGAAATTGCGAGGAGTCGCTGGGGACTCTGAACAAGAGATCCGTGGGGAGGCGCCCATACAGATTGGAGCGGGCTCCGCCCATGGGCGCCTCCGCTGACGCAGAGTCTCCGGCCTGAACTGGTGGAGGGCGTGGTGAGCGCTCTGTTCCCTTTGCGAGGGGAACACACTCCCCCGCCTATGGCTCCACCTCCTGCGGTGCCTGACGCGGACCAACCCGTCGACGACGATGCTTCCGAGGTGACCGAGGTAGAGCTGAGAACGGCGGTGCGTAGGCTGAATGCCAAATGCACCGCCCCAGGACCCGATAGCTTTCATGGGAAAGTCTGGGTCCTGGCCCTGGAGGAGGCTCTCGGGCCTCGACTGAGAGGGCTCCTAAGCGCATGCATGCAGAGGGGCCAGTTTCCACTGCGTTGGAATACGGGGAACCTGGTCCTGATTAAGAAGCCGGGGCGCTCCCCGGACTCTCCGTCCGCTTACCGGCCCATTGTGCTGCTCGACGAGGTGGGCAAACTCTTCGAAAGAGTAATTGCAGACCGCCTCGTCGGGCAGCTGGTGCGGGTGGGGCCGGATCTGGCGGAGAGCCAGTATGGCTTCCGCAGGGGGCGCTCCACGGTGGACGCCATCATGCGCGTACGAGCCCTCACGACGGGGGATGCAGTGGCCCGGGGTAGGGTCGTCTTGGCGGTGTCTCTGGACATCGCCAATGCGTTCAACACCCTGCCCTGGAGTTGCATAGTGGAGGCACTTTGGTATCACCGGGTGCCGCCCTATCTCCGTCGCGTGGTCGAGGCTTACTTGACGGACAGAGCCGTCATCTACCCTGGTCACCAGGGAGAATGGAATCGGCGAGAGATGTCGTGCGGTGTTCCGCAGGGATCGGTCCTGGGGCCGCCACTGTGGAACATCGGGTACGACTTGGTGCTGCGCGCCGACCTCCCTAGCGGCGTCAGCGTAGTTTGCTACGTTGACGACACGCCGGTCCTGGCGCAGGGGAGGTCGTACCAGGTGGCGGCCAACTTGATGTCACGCGGTGTTGCGACAGTCGTTGAGAGGATCCGGCAACTGGGACTTGAGGTGGCATTGCACAAGTCCGAGGCCATCTGTTTTCATGGTCCTCGGAATGCGCCATCGTCGGGTTCCCAGATAACGGTAGCAGGGGTTCACATCGGCGTCGAGGGGACGATGAAGTACCTGGGACTCGTCCTCGACAGCCGGTGGAACTTCGTCAAGCATTTCCGACGTTTGGCTCCCAGATTGGAGCGGGCCAGTGCTGCTCTGAAGCGGCTTCTGCCCAATCTGGGGTGTCCAAACGCCTCTTGCCGGAGGCTCTATACGGGGATCGTGCGGTCCATGGCCCTTTACGGAGCACCGGTGTGGGCGTGTTCAATAAGGCGGCGACCAGCTCGCCGGAGGAACGCGTCCCGAAGGGTCATGACCATTCGGCTCATCCGCGGATACCGCACGGTCTCCTGTGAGGCGGCGAGCCTCCTTGCCGGACTGTCGCCATGGGATCTGGAGGCCAGGGTCTTCGCGCTGCTTTGGGAGTGGCGCGAGGAAGCCAAACGACGGGGCAAAACTCTGCTGCCGCGACACCTCGCGGATCGGTGGACGGAGCTCCGGCAGTATATCATTGCGACATGGAGACAGCGACTGTTGCAACCCAGCGCTGGGCACGCCACCATTGCGGCGGTAGTGCCCCTCTTTGAGGAGTGGCTGCAGAGGCGACACGGCGTCCTCACCTTTCACCTGACGCAGGTCCTCACCAGACACGGTTGTTTCGGGAGGTTCCTGCATCAGATCGGGTGGGAGGAAACGCCCGGGTGTTACCACTGCGCGGATCGCCCAGAGGACACGGTGGAGCATACGGTGGAGGTCTGCCCCGCTTGGGCGGAGCACCGCCATGTCCTCGTGGATGCAATAGGTGGCGGCGACCTCTCGCGCCCTGCCCTGGTTCAGGCCATTGTACGGAGTGAGAGGGAATGGGAAGCAGTCTCCGCCTTCTGCGAAGCAGTAATGCTCGTGAAGGAGGAGGCGGGACGCGTGAGGGAAGCTCAAAGGAGTGGCCCTCACGGATGTAGTCAGCCACCACTGACGGGGCCTATCGTGGCCGGTGCCTGCATGCCTAGGCGTAGCGGATAAATTCTGAAAATGAGTTACCCCACCCCTGGGCACTCAGGCAGGGAAGGAACAGGGGTGGGTTTTAGTCAGTAAGAGTCTGACACGCCCTCCCGCTCCACCCAGAGCGGGAGAAGTTATTGGATGATTTCCCACCCCACAAAAAAAAAAAATTACAAAATAAAGCTAAGTATTGAAGTGGGCGTATTTTTTGTATCTATATCAGGTGGCCAGATATATGAATGTAAACAAAAAAAGGAGTATATATGTAAGGTTCGGGAGAATCGTATCAGCTGGCGTTCAGTCTATCGTCCCCGTGAGGAAATGTGATGAGTTTGTTTTTACATTACATCTCTACATATTTTGGTACAATAGCTATTTAAAGACCGGTCCGGTCGGACCGGTTAGACTGGAAGCCGACCTCATGGTAGTTGGGAAAAGGCTAGGCAGATGATGATGAGCTATTTAAAGACCACATTTCTCAATCAAGATTACTGAAGACACTGTTCTATTAGTCGCTGAGCGTTCGGCTGCTGTGCTGCGTGTCGCGGGTTCGAATCCCTCACGGAAAAAATATTTCTGCAGCATACAGATAGTGGTCTGGGTGTTTTGTGTATATGAATTTACATATTTATGAACGCACACATAATACAGGACTTATTCTCAGTATAGTAAGAGTGAACAGGCTTCTTCTGGGTAAGCTCGCTCCATCATCGACTTTGTCTCTGTCACCTCTGACCTAGATTAGAGTCAAGAGCAAACCCATCTCTAATAAAAAAGAAGTGGCCAAGTGCGTATCGGATTTCGCACATTAAGGGTTCCGTACCAAATATTAGTATTTGTTAGTAAAGTATACGTAATAATACATATTATCACCAAATTTCAAGTTCATAGTTCAATGGAAAGTTAAAAAATTCTTCATAACAAAATTTTGTGAACGACAACGGACAGACAGATAAATGGACACGTGAGTGACAACAATAGGGCTCCGTTTGGCCACTTCGGGTACGAAACTCTTGAAAAGCAACGTTTAAAAAAACAAGACTATAAGATAAGTATTCTGTCAAATTGAATTCCTACTTTCTCGACTATTTTCGAACGTAATAGGTACACTAAAAAGTTATTTGTCCAGTAAAACCTACTTGTAAAGTTCAGCCAATTACCTAACAAAAGAAAACTCCGCCTAAGCGCTTCTTGTGCTAGTTTAACCCTCAGTTACATTAACAAAAGGCCATTTGCGGGATCGCCAGCTCTCTAAAGATCGCTATTATCCCCCACCGGGGCCACCGGTGGCTGGAGGGTTAAGTTTGCTTGCGGTGTCTACCTGAAGGGGCCCTGTCGTCTTAAACTTACTCCTAAGTCATAATTTAAGTCCACAATTTGTAGGGAAAGCACGAACTATTCAGATTTTAGCATTTTCGTTTTAAAAGGAGTTGTTTTCAGTGACAGGTTGTACTAGAATAGAACAAGCCAATGTGATATTCGTTCTTGTAATTGTTTACCGGAATTTACGTTTAGAAACTAGTGGCATGCATAATGAAATCAGTTTCATGAAACTTGTTGCAGTACTCGTGCAACACTATAATTTTCATGAACCTATCATGAAAATAATAGTGTTGTAAAATCAACATTGGTGCCGATTCTCTTGTTCAAAAACTAAACTAAAATGAGAGAATCGCTATCTCTTGCTAAAAGGCAGTGCGAGAAAAGGACGACTATAACTATGAACAAAGTTACAGATGTCAAACTAGTTTACGCCTTGCGCTTCACCGTGTTTTTAGTCGACATGTTGTTACGTGTACCATTAATTTGTATGGAAATATTAGTTCAACTTAATTTGACAGATCTAATTTCCGTCCGTCTCTTTTTTGTTTTATTAGAGAGAAAAAGATAGCAATACCCTAAAGTAAGTTTAGTTTGTGCACAACAGAATCGCTGGGACCATGGTTCCGTCAGCATTTAAGCTTAATTTAGCTATAGTTAAAGCTTTTTAAAAATAAAAATAAAAAAAGATGGTCTCGAAAGAAGAAACGATGGTGGATTAGTAATATGTAGCAAGCTAACCACAGCATATTACTAATATGTAGTAATAACTTGTACAGTCACACGTTCACTTCGCGTGAGCGCTTTTGCGACATTATATAGGGTGACTGGTAATTAGAGACCGATACCTCTTTTTTTTTTTTTTTTTGGGGGGTGGGAAATCATCCAATGACTTCTTCCGCTCTAGGGTGGAGCGGAAGGGTGTGTCAGACTCTTACTGACTAAAACCCACCCCTGTTCCTCCCTGCCTCGAGTGCCCGGGGGCGAGGTAACTCTTTCGAATTTATCCTCCACCCCCGGGCAGACCGATACCTCTTAGGCACTGAAACTCACCGGTGAGTTTGACAGTAAAAAAAATATTTAAGTGAAATAGAAAAAAAAATCGGCTGTCAACCCGGGTTGTCGTCGGGCTTCAATTCAACAACCCGGGTTTGTCCGCCGGGCCTAAGAGGTTCACGTGACTGTACTCATAATTACAAACAACTTTCCCATAGAAACTTTTTTTTTGTACGTATTCACTTTTTTCACATTAACAACAGTTTGAAAATAGCGCGCGCATGGGGGCAGTGACCGCCGCAGTCAGCTGTTATACGCATTGAGGCAAAGGGAGCGGTTCGGGCGGCGGGGGAACTTGAGACGCTACTACTAGTACATTTGCCCTTTCCCGAGGTCGGACTATTAGCTGATAAATCGTGCCTACTTTTAATGTTACGGCGCACGCGTTCCTAGATATTTTATAGTTATGCGGACATACGTTGTATCTTAAAAGTATTAGTCAAATACGCTGTCTTTGGATATTATTTTTTAATTTAGCAACAACCGAAACATGTAGGTACCTACACTGCTTAGGTACACCGAAAATGGCACGTGGTGCACGGCCGAGCGGGCTTGCGAGCTGTGCTCTGTACAATAGTAACAGCTGATCGCGGCGGTCACTGACCTCGCGCGCGCGCGTATTTCCAACTGTTGTTATTCTGATAAAAGTGAATATGTATATAAAAAAAAAGTTTCTTTGGGAAAGTTGTTTATAATCTTGAGTACAATCACGTGTTTAAGTATCGGTCACTAATTACCAGTCACCCTATATAGTTTCACTTCGCGTTTACACGTTGAAATTAGATGCATGCCACTAGTTTCACCAAGAATTGCGCATGACACGAAACTATTTAAGTGTCGTGAAATTAATGAATGCATTGTGAAACTTGATGTTTACACATGAAACTGTAGATGAAATTAGTGTAGCGCCATTAGGTTCATGCCACTAGTTTCGTAATGTAAATTCGGCTTTAAATTCCTGTCCTATCGATAATTATTGTTTGAATAATTATACTTACTGGGTTTTAGAGCTGATTGCTTATAGCTGGTCGCTTTATGTATAAGACTGGTATTTAGCTTTACCGGGTTAAACGGAAAGCCGACCCCAACATCTAGAGTAAGATCCCAGAGCCTTAAGACATTGGGTACTTATTTTCTTAGTTTTAGTATTTACTTTTGGCAAACGCATACCTACTAGTTGGGGACGACGGTCAATTTACCGGTATCAGACCTGCTAAATTTACGTAATACATATAATGTACATTTTTTTTTTGTATAAATAGATCGTTTATTTATCAGACTATAACTACAATACATATTATACTAAACTAATAAATAACTTAATAAATAAAATATGTACAAAAGGCATAAAAAATCCGGTAGTAGTAAAGCTCATTGGGCATCAAAAAATTCGTCCACCTCGCTGTCAATGGGAAAAGTGCCCAGAACGCTGGCAGCATTGCCACGTTGAATGGCAATGCTGATTCGTTGGCCGAAAAAAAGTCCAGCCCTCTGGTCACGTGAAGAGTCGACTAAAAGTTTGCTGATGTCATGGAAAACTCGATGAGCACTCGGACCCCATGGCCCTAGTGTTTCAACCCCAAACGGCTCAAACATATAACTCCCAATAAGGTTGTTATATTTGCGCCGTTTGAGGTTTTCTGCACCTGTAGCAGCCGCCCCAGCACAGCCCGCCGTGCTAAGAAGATGAGATGGCGCAAGGGTGTCGACACACGTTGCATCCCACACCAAAGGCCTACTCATCTTCCAAGGCATTATTGTCATCCCGTCGGGCCTCTTTCCATCGTCACGTGCCAGGCCATGAGGTTCTAAAACGGCTGACACACCGGCGGTGACAAGAGCCCGACGGATGATGTCGTTAATGCTGGCGTGCCGTGCCATACGACCCGCGCTCCTACTGCAGGATAGGCCATGGTGTCCGAGATGGTCGACTGCTTCACCACATTGGCAGCGATGTGGAGCTCCGCAAGGAGCACCCAGACGCAGACATGTAGCGATCCGGAAGGTGGTGTCACTCAGCATAGTACCTATGTTGGGTGACGGCAGTGCCTGTAGCCAGAGGCCCGACTCCCATTCACCCACAGCCAGCAGGCGGGCACGCTCAGCAGTATTGGTTGACGTATTTAAGAGATTATTCCGTACCAAACTACAGAGCGGCTCGTCCCACTGCCTCTGGGAGAACGGGTTCTCGGGCAACGCCGTGTCCGGGCAAGCCATTTTCCAAGTGTTCATTGCGTCGGTCAAGCACGGCACTTCACAGTTAACCAGTGATGAAGTCAAAATTCTTTTGGTTAACTTTTCAGTGCTGTGGACCGAGGACAGGAACGCCGGTAGGCTTATACTAGAAATTTTGCGGATGCCGAGCCCACCAAAACGAATAGGTAGTGTGGTTTGCAGCCACGCTCGGTCATCCAAGGCCACATTTAAAATGGTTGTAAGAGTGCATCGAATAGGTAAGTGGTCAAACGCGAGCCTATCAAACATAAAAAAAAAAAAAAAAAAAAAAAAAGAATAATTTCATCAATTTTGTCCAGGAGATGTGAATGCTTCCATAAAGGGGAAGAGCGGAGAAAATATATAAAATTTGGTCCAAAACAGCAATATCTAATTAGGGTGAATGCCGAATGTAAATTTATTTTTGTGAGTCTGTCCGAAATATCATTAAAATGATTAATTTTTCCGTCAATGAATAGAGAAAAACTTTCTTCCAAAATAGGGGATGTACATTATTCACCTTTTTAAATTTGAGTGTTGATTATTATGTCTATTTTGCAGAATAATGTAAAATAAAAATCATATGTAAATAATATTTAATGCCTAATTAAAAATAATAGTCTAAGGACTGGTCGTCAACTCGAGTGAGGTCCTATTCACAAGGCCGAAATTTGGGCATACTTAGTTTATTTAATAGAAATAAATAATGAAAATGAATGTCAGTGATAATTTAGGGGGGTGCTAAACCTTGTTTGACTTACAATTATGATCTATATGTATGCATAACCAAAAAAAATTGATCGTCGATCCAAACCAGCAGGTATTGTACAAACTAACACTACTAAATCCCACACATTTTGTTATTCAGAAAATAAGTATTGTCTGGCAGCTCTGGGCTCTTAGACTAATATTGGGAAAAGGCTAGGCAGATTCATTGATGTGTGATTATTAAAAAATATTGTGTGTTCAATAAATGTCAAGTATATTTGTAAGACCCTTCTTTATACATAATATTCAGGTATTTCTCCAGAATTGTATTAAAGGACGACTAGGCGACTTGCTATCATGATTTAGGTCCTAATCATCATAGCAAGATCATAGCAAGTCGCCTAGACTGTGAGTACGTGGGTCGCTGTTGTGCCGTCTCCCATGGGTTGGCGGCGCAACGGTGATCCGCTGTTCATAAATAAATTGTTGTGTTGTTTCTTTTTGTGTTGTGTAGAATCGTTGCTTCAGTATTTCAGCTGGAATGACGAAGCAATGGTTACTTATTTGTGTGTCAATGTTGTTGTTACTTTTATGTCACTAACATAGTTATTTAAGTTTGTTTTACTAACATTTTATGAGTCTCATTGTTACTCGCAATAAATAAATTATTATTATTGTAGCAAAAGGGTTTGATTGGGAGAATGATCCGTTTTTGGTTATAAGATCCGTTTTAAGTTACACGGGTGAGCGTGACGATCATGCAGCCTTATTTATAAAACCCAAATGCTTACTAAGGAGTCCTAATTCAAGATAAAACATGTCTCGTCCATAAAATTCACCTGTATAAAAACAACCTAACCCAAAACCTACTTAAATTCATTGGTAAGCACCTTTCTACCCGGAAAAAGGGTAGTAAATACCCATACCTACCCTTCTTCCGAGTATAAAATGTTCAAGTAAGAACCTGCTAATCAGTGTTTACACATAGTTATTTTTGCTTTTATTATCTTCACCTGTAACTAATTAATTAATAATAATAATAATAATATAATAATAATAATATAAAATAAAATAATCTGTGGCTCGACTGTCAACCGAACTGACAGAAAAATTTTCTCTGCATATTTTATATCAATTTTATCAACAAACTATTTTATTTTAAACATTCAAAAATGCATGCAAGACCAAACAAAACCTACAATAATACCTACAATATGTAAATAATAAAAAACAATAGTCAAAATGATAAGACAAAGTTAATAATGTCGATGAATGAAATAGTGAGAAAAGAAAAATGTTGACGAGAGCCGCAGCCCGCAAAGCACGCCCACCACCTCCGGCCTCGTCGCTCAGCTCCGCCTCGCCGCCGCCGGAACCCAGCCCCACCGTGAGTGCTGTGACACCGGCCGCGGCAGTTGCGTCGAGCTCCAGCGACGAGTTCTTCTCGCCGCCGACGACACCACCACCAGCGCGTCGACGGGGAGGATGCCGGCCGCCGAGCAGCTTAGGACCTCGAGGCCCACCGGCCTCTGATAGGGTCCCAGCTCCCGGTGGAAGTGTGAAGCGCATGCGATGGACACAACCCATCAACGAAAATGTCATGCGCTCATACTATGGGGCTACAGAGGGAGGTAACAACCTGACCGCGTACCGTGTTCGGATGCTCTCTTTGTTTCAGGTGCTTGAACCAGCCGTCAACGTTTCGGCCCAACGACTGTCGGATCAGGTGCGGGTCATCCAGCGTAATCATATGCTGGATGATACTGTACTTGATCGCCTCCGAACTGAAATGGGTAGCCATGTCATTGTCCCTCCGACGCAGACTGTGGTACCAGTGGTGGTACCACCGTCTAACCATGCTCCCAGCCACGCTGACGAGGAGTGTTATGACATGGTTACAAACGTAAGTACCCAGTGCAATGACGAATTGAGGAGTGCTTTGGAGTGTGCTATTCGGGAATATCGCAACATGCCACCCGAACTTAGGCCACGCTTGCCTCGTTTGCCCATGCATAATAGGAATAAGGCGCTGGTGGCTGCTCTGGATTCGCAGTTGTCAAATTATTTTGATAACTGCGAAGACCTCACTGACACACACTCGATAATGTTCTGCGCGGCTGTAGCGGCATGTCGTGTAGCTCACGTCAAATTCTCTAATGACAGAGCTACACGACCGAAACCAGCCGTGCCGGCTTGGCAGCGCAGGATCGAGTGTCGTATTGGTGGGGCCAGAGCACTCATCGGCAAACTAATCTGCTTCAGGGAGGGCAACACTCGCCCAAGAGTGATGCGCTTTGTGAGACGGGCGTTTTCGGGAACTGATATCAGCTCCCGAGACTATATGTCTCGTGTCACAGAGCGCATCGACTTCCTGAAGCAGAAGGTGTATGCATGGGCAAACCGCATCCGCAGGTATAAGCGGCGGGTGGAGCGATACACCCAGAATCGCACATTCCGGAGTAATGAAAGGTGGGTGTATAGGGATTGGGAGCGACCGGAACAAGGTGTGACTGACACGCGTCTGCCGGATGATGACGCCATGAGTTCATTCTGGCACAACATCTGGTCGGTGCCTGTCAGTCACACCGAAGGTGTCTGGACTCGGGAAATCGAGCGAGCATGCGATCCAATAACAGAAATGGGGGCAATCACTATCAGCCCCCAAGATGTAGCCCGTGCAGTCCGTCCGTTGCCTAATTGGAAATCTCCAGGGCCGGACGGGCTGCACAATTTTTGGATAAAGTGGCTACAAAGGTCGCACGCTCGCTTGGCATCTCAATACCAGGCAGCCTTGGAGTCTGGTTCGCTACCCGAGTTCCTTACAACAGGAATAACCCACCTGCTCCACAAAGCAGGTAGTACCGCGGAACCTAAAAATTATAGACCGATCACGTGCTTACCGACGGTCTATAAGGTTCTTACATCCATTTTGAGAGCTAAGATTAACACACATATAGATAGTAATTGTATCATGTCTGCCTCTCAAAATGGATGTAGGAATGGGTCCCGTGGTACTAAGGAGCTGCTCTTCATCGATATGACCATTAGCCAACAGGTTCGGCGTTCCCGAAAGGATCTATCGACATGTTGGATAGACTATAAGAAGGCCTATGACTCAGTTCCTCATACATGGCTCATGAGGGTGCTAGAATTGTATAAAGTTGATGCAACGCTACGCACCTTCTTGATGTCGTGTATGGGGCAATGGAGGACGGTCCTTCGCTATCCAGGATGTCGAAATATCCAGAGGAATAGCGAACCGGTAAGGATCGAGCGGGGTATATTCCAGGGTGACAGTTTGAGTCCGCTTTGGTTTTGCCTAGCCTTGAATCCTCTAAGCACACTGCTGGAGAATTCAGGGCTAGGCTATCGGTTGAAGAGAGGTGGTCAGGTTATATCTCACCTCCTTTACATGGATGACTTGAAACTTTTTGCCCCCAGCAATCTGCAACTGATGGAGCTACTGAAGGTAACTCAAACCTTCAGTAGTGCCATCAGGATGGAGTTTGGTGTGGACAAATGTGCGGTCATGCATGTAAAGCGAGGGGAGATTGTGGAATCCGTGGGAACTCAACTCTCGGATTCCATAAACCTGAGATCCCTCTCTCCAACCGAAACCTATAAGTATTTGGGTATGTCGGAAGCGTTAGGTATCAATATTGCTGACATGAAGCAATCGTTGAAGGAGCGCTTCTTTGGCCGCCTGAAGAAGGTATTTAATAGCCTTCTATCAGGTGGAAACAAGGTGCGCGCCTTCAACGGTTGGGTCATGCCGGTATTGATGTACTCTTTCGGCGTACTCAAATGGACTCAAACAGAACTTGACGCCCTGGATAGGCGTGTCCGTACACTGCTGACTGCATTTCGAATGCATCACCCACGTTCGTCGGTGATGAGACTGTATATCCCGCGGAAGTGTGGAGGCCGAGGCTTTTTAAATGCTAAGACCCTCCACAACCGCGAGGTATGCAGTCTAAGGGAATATTTCCTAGCTGCTGACGTGGGTATGCATCGAGATGTAGTGGCGGTGGACAAGGGCCTTACTCCACTCTCCTTGGCTAACGAGAACTGGCGCAAACCTCTAGTGCTTGACACTAACGATCGCAGAGAAGTATGGCAGAGTAAGGAACTTCACGGACGCTTTTTCCGGGCCCTACATGGGCCCGATGTAGACCAACTAGCGTCCGTAGCCTGGCTGCGTGTCGGTGACCTCTTTGGGGAAACCGAAGGTTTTGTCTGTGCAATTATGGACGAAGTTATCATGACGAAAAATTACCGGAGATTTATTGTGAAGGACGGCACGGTTGACATATGTCGGGCATGTCATCGTCCGGGAGAATCAATCCGCCACATAATCTCTGGTTGTTCTCGTCTGGCTAACGGTGAGTACTTGCATAGGCACAACCTTGTAGCCAGGATTATCCATCAGCAACTTGCTCTGAAATACTCTCTTGTGGAATCGGAAGTGCCGTACTACAGATATGCGCCCGACCCAGTTCTCGATAATGGTCATATCTCATTGTACTGGGATCGGTCCATCATCAGTGACAGGACTATTGTAGCCAATAAGCCTGATATAGTGGTGGTGGACCGAATCGAGAGGCGTGCAATGATTGTTGACATTACCGTCCCACATGACGAAAACCTCGTGAAAGCCGAGAAAGATAAACAAATCAAGTATATTAATTTGGCTCGCGAGGTTGTCGACATGTGGGATGTGGACTCAGCGATCATTGTACCGATAGTCGTGTCAGCCAATGGCTTAATAGCCACGAGCCTCGACCAACACCTCAGGAGGCTCTCGTTAGGCGGCTGGATCAAGGGCTTGATTCAGAAAGCAGTACTTCTGGACACGGCTCGCATTGTCAGGCGGTTCCTCTCTCTGGAGCCCTGACCGCCGGTAGCTTGGACCCTATTCCCGATACCGGTGGGATACTATTTTTTATATTTTTAAATGTTTTTTTTTTATCCTTTATATTTAAATATTTAAAAATGTAATTAATATGTCTATAAAAATGAATAAACGGAATAATAATAATAAATTTATTCACAAACTTTTTTACAAGATTCCTATGAAAACCCTGACTTCTGAGCTAGGTAAAAAAAAAAACCTGTATTACAGAAGTCAGTGCCCTCTCCCACTTTCTACCTGATACAAATTGTGAATAAAAAATAAAAATAATAATAATAAGATGAAATAAATCAAATAAGTGATGGGTTAGGTTTATTCATGATGTGTTTATGCATGTGGATGAAACGTCTTTGTATGTACGTGTGTGTGTGAGGGTGTGTGTGTGTGATGGATGCTAGATGACGGTGAGGTATGTGGTAGTAGGGAATATTAATCTGTGAGCAATAACATTTCAGTTTGGTCGTAGTTTAATTGAAGTAGCCAGTTCTTAATTTTCATTTTTGTTTATCGAACAGTAAGAGGATGAATGTTTATTATTTTATTTATTTATTTATTTATCTATCTGTTAACTGAGTATAACTAAAAAAATCTTAGAAGTTAAATTTGACCCACTTTCCGGTATCCGATTGAGCTGAATTTGCATAGATTTATTTAGTTTGAATGACAATGCATGGTAAGCTAAACGACGTTATTCTATATCCAATATATCGGACTCCCAAAGACGGTGGACTAATTAGTTTTTGTGCATTTCCATGATATAGCTATCAAATGAAAAGGTTTGCTGAAAATAATGACGTCACCCAAAAGCATAGATATCTTTTGAATTTTTAACCGACTTCAAAAAGGAGGAGATTCTCAATTCGTCTGTATGTTTTTTTTTTTTTTGTATGTATGTTACGCGATTTCTCCATCAGTTGTGAACCAATTTTCAAAATTCTTTTTTTATCTGAAATAATATACTCCCGAGGTGGTCCCATATAAATTTTCGAAATTGCTTCAGCGCTTTTTGAGAAACTGAATACGGAAAATACGTGTACTTCGATGACGTTTTGGTGTTCTCCAAATATTTAAATTCCACGTTCCATTATATTGGGGTTTTTAGTTCTGGGGTATAACAACTGAAAAGTGAAAAATAAAAAACTTTTTTACAAAAAAAAATAACCAACTAGTAATGTAGTTCAGACAAGTGAATAGTGATTCTTTAAATTGTTTTTATTTACGGCCCAACTAACTACACACATAATTCGAAAGGTTTTAATAAAGTGTGCCATATAAAAAACACATAAATATGGATTTTATAACATTACTTAGATACTTACAACGTTTGTTGATTTATGGCCGACTCTTGAACAAAAAAACTTAACGTATTTTCTTTTATAACACACATGTATTAAGTTTATTATTCATGTGATAATGTATGAGCTTCCATACATTCATACTTTTGCTTGTTAGTACGTGTTATTGTTAGAGAAAATGGATTAATTTTTCCTCTGAATAAACTGTGTGTTCCATTTTAAATGTAGTAGTCGTAATATTTTCTTACTCGAGACATGAGAAATGTTTGTTATGACTCGGACGTTATTGGAAAATTTTAAATAAAATAAATCCAATATTGAAAAAAAAACTAGAATCAGCATGGCTATTAAGAGGCCGTATACGAAATTTTGCCGATTTCACTAATTTACTTAATTTTAAAGACCTGATTTTACAGTATAAATAATGTATTTGTAAAAGTTTTGATGTTGTGGGGAATGCCACCGATATTCAGACAGTAATTTTTGTTTTACAAAATACGGCAATTTTTGCAATATATAAATTAAGAAATTTAAATAATTTATTAAACGTTAGCTATGCCAGAAAGCTTTTTACACAATGAAAGTCACCTTGAGGACAAATTAATATATACTTTGTAATATATATTTTATTTTTTGTTTACTTCATTGTGAATGTGAGGACTATGTGGGTTCTTTTATTTTTTTTTATTTTTCCAGTAATTTTTTAACGTTGTCTGAGTCTGAAAGTTTCAGTATTTTTGCGGCCTATCCAAATGTCCTTTCTTTGGTATTTTTCGTCGAGTCATTGAGCTCCTTAATAGTTCTTAATTGAGCTATTCGACTACTGACAGATGCTTGCACTGACTGGACAAGTCCACTCAGATATGTGTGGTTCTTTCTTCAAAAGACCATTACAGACACTAACCTCTATGGTCCTCCCTAAGCACATTGTGGATGTGAGAAATATGTAGGTCGTTATATTCACGGAGATTTTATGATTGTCTGGCAGTTTGACTACTTTTGCGACCTACCCAAATGTCCTTACTTTGGTATTGTTCGTCGGTTCGTTGAGCTCCCTAAAGTTCTGAGTTGAGCTACACAATAACTGACAAATGCTTGCACTGTCTGGACAGGTCCACTCAAATCTGCGTGGTTTTTTTCTCAAAACCTCATCTCAGACATTATTGTACATGGCCTGTATTCAGAGTGTAACGGAAAGGTGTGGTCATATTAGAACTGCATCTGCCCATCGATATGAACAACTTTCTTCAAAAAAACCATGAGGAAATTCTAAAAATAAAAATAATCACCCATGCAAATATTTATCAGCTGATGATAGCTTTGTATGGAAAGTCCAATTTTTTTTCTGGGAATTTTAAATTTTTTCTCGGAGAAAGTTGTTCATTACCATGGGCAGAACCGTTTCTTAAAATAAGACTACACTTTCCGCTACAGCCTGTGTATTGTATGGATTAAAACACTCTAAAAGAGACCTTTGAGTTTATTTCGGTATTTCTTCTCAGGCCAGGCCTCATCTAAATTAAACTGACAAAAAAACATTGACGTGTAAAAGTGCTATTTGTAACCCGTTTGCAAAATAAATATTTTATCATATATTTAGCATAAAATAATAACACTTAAAGTGTTCCCACTGTTGGGACTCAGGCCTCCTCTCTAGGAGGGGGAATGGGCCACCACGCGGGTTGGTGGATGACACATGTCTGCGATTTTTTTTTCTAGGACATGCCAGTGACACAGAAATACACACAAAGTGCCGGAATACGAGTAACAAACTAGGAATTTTAGTCCAGGTGTGACAAGGGACTCGGATTATTAAAAAAATATCAATGGGTTAGAAAGACAATGTTAATGTTGTATATTAAGGCGCCGACCTTAAGTGCGTGCTTGCGTGTTCTGTGCTGAGCTCACGCGTCGTACGTCCACCCAGTAGTAGGACTCGACCATCAAGGAGCGCTGTCCGAAATTAGACGCATTATTAATATATTATACATAAAACAACAAGTAATATACTACAATACGTATACTAAAATAAAAATAATTAAATGATCTTTAAAATGGTGAAGATTTTATTAAAATAAACTTTATAGTTTTAGCGTGATTCTCAATTTTTTATTCGCGTTAGACTTAACTTTACAAATTAATTATATAAAAATATAATTTCAAATATTCACATATCAAATTACGAAGGACTTTGAAACAAAACTAGTCGTTTAGACGTGTTTTTTAATTAAAAATCATTAAGTCGAATAACTGCGCCTTAACCATATCAGTAGTGCGATAATTAGCGTAAATGTAGGTAATTGGTTTTCATAACTAAATAATTAAGACTCTAATTAAACAACACAATGTTATTTTAGTGTCTAAAGAAGGTAGGTACTAAATATCTTCAGTCTTACCTAGTTAATTCACTAGAAATAAAAACTTTTTAACTTTGTTGACTACAAACTTCATAACAAGATTCACCTTAGTTTTATTTCCCTCTTCTTAGTAAATCATTGTTATGTATTTCCCGGAACAGCGCAGAACTGCAGTCTTAACAACTTTTTTTTTTAAACAAAAGCGTCTAAAGAATCCGGCTCGGGATCTTATTTACCCGTAGCTCCAAGAAACACTCGAAACTGCTATTTTTTGACGGAGCTCTCGGCAATTCTTACACACAATAATTACTTTGATAAAAACAATAAAGAGAAAAAATGAAAAATATTTCGCAAGTCTGTTGTAATAATTTCGGAGAATGTCTATTAAAAGTTACGTCGAACACCCCCTGGGGAACGGCGCGTCCACCAAAATGTCTGAAACGACACAGATAAGGTATAACTTACCGTACTATGGGTAAAATATATGTAACCTACAATACAAAGACTATTTTTATTAAACTCTTTTGTTACATACATAATTTTTATCTGTATAATTCAACTGTAACCTTCATCATTGATAGTCTAGCGCTTGTCCTCTATCTGAGAAGCTGTGGAGGCTAGCCCAAAATAGAACATTTTTTAATAAAAAGGTTCATTAAATTTCAGGATCTTATACAAATAATCTATTCATAAAGTTATCAAAGAATGAACTTGTCAACTCGTGACATTTACCGAGAAAATGATGAGCAAAAAACTTGCGTAGGAAGAAAATTATATTTTTTACGTTAAATATTCCTGATTATAAAACTTGATATTAAAATTATTTAGGAATAGCACACTAACACTTTGCCCGCGGTTTTGCTCCCGTGACCTATCCCGCGGGAAATGTTATTTTTCCCGGAATAAAAAGTAACCAATGTTACTTGCTGATAATGTAGCTTTCTATTGTGAAAAAATTGTTAAAATCAGTCCAGCAGTTTCGCAGCTTATTCGGTACAAACAGACAAACAAAATAATCTTTCCTCTTTGTAATATTAGTATAGATTTCAATCTAATTCTGTATTTCCATAACGCCTTATTACCTAACATTCAACAAAATAACTCAACAATTCGCTCCTTTTACGAAAAGTAAGAGCAGTCATTATTTTTTATCCTGCAAATAAATTTAGCTTCTGCAGACCGAAAATTGCTAGAAAGAAATCTTTGTTCTTTAAAAATTCTCTCAGGCGTAGGCGTCTGGCATGGGCGAATTCCAGCCGCAATTGTGACGAATTCGTCCCAATTTCTCCGCCAAGTCTGAAGTACAGACGATTTCGTACATCGGAAATAAGTTGGTCTTTTGATCCTTGACCTGAATTTGGCACACGGGGACTGGGGTCTTGGCACATGTGTGGCTTAAGTAAAAGATATCGCAGAGTAAACCTGGGCCGATGTTTTTGTGCAGAAACTACGGAATAGCAAATGTGTTTGGAGTAAGTTGTAGGTACATGTTTGTTTACTTGCCAATGTGGGAGTGAGTGAACTTTGAATGTGTGTTGTGTGTTGCTTATTTTGGGTAGTGTTTACTTAGAAAAGTGGACTATGAACATGTCCCTGGTTGTGAAGTTAAAGGTAGGTAGCGTAAAAGTGACCCTTATTTTTCTGCAATGAGGTTTTACAATAGAAGACTACTTTTTCACTAAATACGTGTCCTACCATAAAACCTATGTAGGTTTATGATTTATGTTCTAATATAAATCACGATAGCTTCTGAAATCACAAAGACTCATAAACCATAAATTTTTCCAGGATTATCGGAAATCTTGACCTAAAATCTAAATGGCATCAATTGATTCTATAAAGCCTGAAGGGTAGGATTACGTGGGTATTGGGTATTGGGTTCCTCTCAAGTTCTCTTTACTTTAAGGTTCCCGCAGGCAGGTACGACAGGGCAGTGAGGAAACAATGTAACTACGTGTTTTCATTCGAATTGTTTCAATATTTTGTTGTAAAGTCGTCGTGTTGCGCCTGTTTGCGGGAGCCTTTAAATCCTGTGTTTTACACTTAAAAGACATGCTCGAGAGACTCCTGTGACGTAAAAGAATGACTGGGAAGACAATGAAAAACGATGTCTTTAATTTTGCTTTACATTCCATTGCGCGCCACCATCAATCTTTCCAATGGCGGTGCTGTATAAATAGAGCAATGGAGTTTGTTTTGCATCTTGCGGATGGTGTTGTGATGCCTTATGACTATGTTTTTAATTAAAAATGTTAACGACGTAATTGATGTTTTGACGTAATGGATACTGCCGTCCAAAATGCGTTATCTGATATTTGGCGGGTTTTCGTTTTTTAATACCCCGGTAATCAGCTAAAAATTCTCGATCGAGCTGTCTAAGCAGTATTTTTAACCGACTTCAAAATGGTTTTTAAAACGTCTGTTAGTCTTTTTTTTTGTAGTTTTAGCGCGATTACTTCGGCACTTGTGAATAGATTTTGAAGATTCTTTTTATATTTGGTAGGTTATACTTTAAAGGTTGCCCCATGGGTACCTCGCCGTCTGATCAGCACCAGGCCCGTGAGTCGACGGCGCGTAGTGTTCCACGCGCGCCTCAAAGAGATGAGTGTCAGCCACCACTGACGGGGCCCATCGTGGCCGGTGCCTGCATGCCTAGGGGTAGCGGATAAATTCTGAAAATGAGCTACCAGACCCCTGGTCACTCAGGCAGGGAAGGAACAGGGGTGGGTTTTAATCAGTAAGAGTCTGACACGCCCTCTTGCTCCACTCAAAGCGGGAGAAGTCATTGGATGATTTCCTACCACACAAAAAAAAAATGTGGTCCCATATAAATTTTATCGAAATTGTTTCAGCACTTTTTAAAAAAATCCACTAAAACACACATAATTATGAAAGTTTTGGTTTTCTCCATTCATATGTTTTGGGGTTATTAATTCAGGCATAACTTTAATATTTAGTTTTAGTTCTGGGTTACAACTAAAAAGGGAAAAATAAAAAAAACTTTTTTTACAAAAAATACAACCGACTTCCAAAAAAGAAAATAGGTACCTACATAATACGGCAAAAAACGTTAATTTCGAAAGTCAGTGTCAAATAACGAAGAAACAAAATACAAACACCGACTTCCGAAATTAAAGTTATTTTGCCATTTTTAGTGTAATCTCTTTTTTGGAAGTCAGTTGTAGTTTTTTTACTAACAAATATAAATAAAAAAAATCACCGTTATGTTCCTTTGATTTATAGGTAAATCAAAGCTGCTATTTGTGCGTAACTCAAAATTGGATTTTGTCACATATCATACCTTATGCCATTATCACAGTTTTGAAAGAAAATGAATTGCTGTTAGATCGAATTTAGTTCGTGGAAACCATTTTAAGCAGGCATAGGCCGCAAAATAAAACTAATAAAACCAGAGCCTTTGTGTAAATAGATACCTATCTTAATAGGTACTTACGTTACCCACCCAGTTACTACGAAATATAAATATGTATGTACCAAGCAAAGTAAGTATGAAGGGAAAATGATTTTAAAGGTCACATGAGGTATCGCCCAAGAATTGATAACATTATGTATGCAGGATATATTTTTTCTTATGATAGGTTTTTTTTATAGTTAGCTTCTGCCTCCGTCTACGCCTGTGGGAACATACTAATTCCAGGTCATGTTCCACCCGTGTGCCAAGTTTTATTAGAATCTGTTCACTCGTTAGGGCGTGAAAAGGCAACAAACATACAGACAGAGTTATTTTTGCATATTTTATTATATCTACAACAAAGTCGGATTAGTTACACCATGTATAACTCAAGAACGACTGGACCAATTTAGTTCCTATAATCCAAACTACATACATTCCAAAAAAAAAAAAAAATTAAAGAAGACATTGTTTTTTTTTTTAATTTATTCTTTAATGTTCTCTTAGTCGTATTCACATTTTCTTTTCGTAGCCAATCCAGGTAATTGAAAATTGTAGGGGTCAAATACTTGTTGTTCTCTTACATTACAATTTTTTACCGGTGCTCGCACGAACTTACGTCCCTCAAGCTTCAGGTATTGTACGTGTTTTACACATGACACGGTCTTTATAAAATTGCTATATAACCACCAACTCTGCTGAATCTGACCTTCTCATACTTAATAAAAAACTTTTTTGGAAAAATAACAACCGACTTCCAAAATAAAAATAATTTTGCCGGAGTTGGGCCGTGGACGGGTGACCATCTTTACATACCTCCATGCCTCGGAAAGCACGTTAAGCTGTTGGTCCCGGCTGTTAATCGAGGATCTTTGAAGCTCGAAAGTCTGACAACCAGTCTTACCAAGGGGTATCGAATTACACAGTAACTGGGTTGTGGAGGTCAGATAGGCAGTCGCTCCATGTAAAATACTGGTATCCAGCTGCAAGCGGTTAGACTGTTAGCCAACCCCAAGATTGTTGGGAAAAGGCTAGGCAGATTAATTGATTGATGAAAATTAGTATGGCAGGTACTACATTTTTTTTCGGAGATGCATAATACTTTCTTGAAGATTGAAAATTGTTCATTTCTATGTAGGTACTGTGGCGTTTGTATACACTGGCTATAGCCAGTGTGTGAGCACCGGGCTTTAACTGGCAGTTGATATTTTTTGAAGAGTAGTTCGAATATTAAGTTTAGAAGAAAGGAGGATAATATTTCTGTTGTTTCGGGAAGAGGGCGCACATATGTATTCACATAATAATAAATAAAGAGTTAAGAGTGCGCGACATGTTTTTACTCTTGCAAACGCCACTCTCGCTTCCAGCGAGTGAGACAGCTCCCCAAGCTGCAGCAGCACCCCTGGAGCACTATAGGCTCTACAGTACCTACTCGTAATTACATAGAAATGAACAACTTTCTGCTTGTATTTAAAAATTTTCAAATATGTTTATTCCAATTTCTGTAAGACCCTTTATGTAGGCGTGATGTTACGTTAACGTTAAATTAATTTAATTTGACTCTGATTTACAAATTGCTTTAACTACTTACCGCAGATCACAATTTATCTGATTGGAAGCTTCAGATCTAGGTCATTCCAACGGGACATAATAATAATCATTTCTAGTGATGTTCACTGGACCGATGCTTGATAGATTCATCAATATTTGGGACGTCATCAAACGACTTGTATCAAGGTTGGGTTGGGTTGGGTTGGTTCCCTGTCGTTTCGAACGACGCAGGTGCTCTCGGGGCATGGCTGCTTCGGGAAGTACTTGCGTCGCATAAACAGGGAGCCGGACGCTCGGTGCCATCACTGCACCGACTGTCGGGAGGACACGGCGCAGCACACACTGGCAGAGTGTTCCGCATGGGAGGAGCAGCGCCGTGTCCTCGTATCCGAAGTGGGCCCCGACCTGTCGCTGCCGGCAGTCGCACGTTCGATGGTCGGGAGCGCCGAGTCGTGGGATGCGGTGATCTCCTTCTGTAAAGCCGTAATTTCGCAGAAGGAGGCTGCGGAGAGGGAGAGGGAGGCCGTGGCCACTCTCCCGATCCGCAGCAGGCGTACCGGGCGTCTGCGGAGGGCGGACAACGCCCTCTTCCAGCCCCCCTAAATGGGTCCAGAGGGCCGGTGGACTCGGGGTCGTCCGCCGCCCCCCATCCAGCAGGACCCGAGGCGGCTGCGCGTAGTGTTCCGCGTGCGCCCCTATTAGACGTCGCGGGGGCAGGACACCTCACTCTCCCCGCGGACCAGAGGTGGCCCGCATAGGCGGGCCGGCACTAGCCGGGGATCATGGAAGTCGTACTAGCTCTCACAATCCCCGGTCCAAGTGTGGGACGGAACACCGGGGTGGTTTTTAGTCAGTAAGAGTCTGACAGACCCAGGACTTCCATGAGGATTTTCCACCCCGGCAACAAAAAAAAAAAAGGGTTGGGTTGGTTGGGTTGGTTGGGTTGGTTGGGTCATTGAGTTAAGCTCGCCTTTGTAGATGCATTGTGTAACCACTAAATAATATGTGAAATTTTTGGTGTACAATAAAGAATTAAGGTGTTTACAGCGCTCATTTGTTTTGTAAAGAAACAATTGTATCTGAAGCGCTGAGGTTTTGTACTGTTTGGTACGTGTAAAGTGTACAAGTTTAGGGCTTATAAATTATTAATGTTTTTTTTTTTAACTGAACTTCAAAAAAGGAGGTTAACAATACATCGGATTTTTTATTTTTAGGGTTCCGTACCCGAAGGGTCCAAACGGAGCCCTATTGTTGTCACTCACGTGTCTGTCTGTCTGTCCGTCCGGCCTCTGTCACAAAATTTAGTTACGATGAATTTTTTAAATTCCCATTGACCTATGAACTTGAAATATGGTGATAATGTTTGTAAGTATACTTTATTAACAAATACCAATATTTGGTACGGAACCCTTAATGTGCGAAATCCGACATGCACTTGGCCAGTTGTTTTATGTATGCTCCCAATTACTCGAAGACGCCTGGACCGATTTAAAAAAATCTTGTTTGTTTTTTGTAAGGGTATACTTTCCAATTGGTTCCATTTGGTGAAGATCTGATGAACAACTTCGATGATAGTCAATGGAACTCTTAAATAAATGATAGCCTTCCGGAATTGCTGCAATCGCATGTCTGTTTATTGTTTACACCACTTCATAACATAACATCACGCTGATTACGCTCTGGGGGGTACACAGATTTGTATTGTTCACCCTGATACACCCCAATTTCACCAATTATGTTCAAATTAAATATTTTTGGGGCTATCAAATCGGGCATAACTTTACTATTTAGTTTTAGTAATAGTGAAACAAAAAAAAAACTTTTTTACAAAAAATACAACAGACCGGAAGTCAGTATTTCTAGTTTTGTTTCTTCGTTATTTGACACCGACTTCCGAAATTAAGGTTATTTTGGAAGTCGGTTCAATTTTTTGTAAAACTAATATTAGATAAAATATGTAAATAGGAAAGTTTGGATGGATGGGTGAAAATTTGTTACTGAATCACGCCAGAACGGCCGATCGGATCTGGATTAAATTTTGTACAGAGATAAATTATAGTCTGGAATAGCACATAAGCTATAATTTATAGTGGTGGAAGTCCTAATTCCACGAGGGCGAAGCCGCTGTTTTGTAGGTTATAAATTACACTTCACGTCAATGTTTTTTTTATAGTTTTATAAACCTCATCTGTCACGTAGGTCATATGTGACCACGAACAATAGATTTTCTTTTGTGTCTGTTGTCTGACAGATCAGCCAATATGGGTAATTAGAATAGCCTGAAAGCACGTTAAGCTGTTGGTCCCGGCTGTCAACCGTGGATCTTTGACAGTCGTTACGGGTCGTCAGAAGCCCGAAAGTCTGACAACCAGTCTTACTAAGGGGTATCGTATTACCCAGTAACTGGGTTGTGGAGGTCTGATAGGCAGTCGCTCTATGTAAAATACTGGTATTCAGCTGCATCCGGTTAGACTGGAAGCCGACCCCAAGATAGTTGGGAAAAGGCTAGGCAGATATATATATAATTGGAATAGCCAGAATGAATAATCAGAGGGTTATAAAAGGTTGTCGGTTTTTATTAACAGCAATATGTACTTACTTGATAAACTGACTTATATTACTGAACATAAACCTCCCAAAATTCTCATGAGTGCAAATCTGTATTAATAAAGTGGATAAAAACCCTAAGTTATGAAGAAACCGAAACACTGCTGTTATACGTGAAATAAACATACATTGATTACGCAAACACACATTGATACACACAGACACACAGGCACACACCCACCCACACCCACACACACACACACACACACTCACACACACACACACGCACATTTCGTACCTACTAAATAATTAAAATACAGAACTTATGTTTACATGTTTCTTGCTATTCTGTTAATACGATAGGGAAAGAGCGGAGCCTCCTGACACAGGCATATTTACATGCTTAAAAGGAGACTTCAGCAACTGATTATAAGAAGAAATTTGATAAAGAAATAAAGATTTTTGTATTTTGTATTTGTAAAATTACCCTTCATACACTACTAGCACTTCCCCAAATTTATAGCCTATGACAGTCAAAAATAACGTGGCTTTCGATTGGTAAGAGAATCAGTTCAGTAGATCCGGCGATTACCCCATATAACCTCACAACTTACCTCTTTATTATATTAGTAATAGAAATATAGATATAGGCAACTGATGGGCGGCAAATGAATTATTTGTTACCTGTTTGTGTCACTCACACATCTTTGCTTCTTCAAAACATCCGTGAAAATAGTGTCTTTATGATTGAGAAAAATTGAGAACAACAAACAACTTCAAATGATTCCAACCCGCTGTCAAATGTAGTCCTAAAAGCCAACCCAAGCAAATACCCAAAAAGATAAGCGAAACAACAATATCTCCTCATCTCTTGCAAACAACAAAGCTGCCAAGTTCCCATATAATTACAATCAGAACCGTCATCCCAAACGTAATCATAAAACTCCATACAGAAAACAATAAAGGGAAGATCTTCAAGATTTGAATGAGACAATTGTAGCGAACGTTCACATCAAGAAAAGTTTCATCTGCTCCACTTTTGTTCAGTGTTAACTGTTATTACGAAACTTCGCTTTAGGGCTGATACTAGTGCTTGACAAAGTAATAAAAATGCTAATACAACGGGCCCCAGGGCTAACATTCTTACAAATATCTGGGTACCCTCATGATTTGGTACGTTGCTGCACTGTGGAATACAGAGTTTGGAATCGCCGAACCGACGACACTCCCATAGATGGCCAAGACAATGCGACATCGATGCTACTAACATCCTACTTAATATCGGGTGTAAAAAGACAGTTTCTGAAATCGAAAGCCACATATTATTCTACCCATTATTTGGATTTTTTTTCCACTAGACCATACCTGGGAATCCACTTGTTCTGGAGATATTGAAGGTCAAAGTCGCAATTTTTTTAAAACTTTTTTACGAAAATGAATTCAAAGTGTTATTAGTAAACCTTTTTCCAAACAAACATTACCCGAATTTTCGAAATTACGCATTTCAAGTCACAAAAACGCAATGAATATCAAACGTATACGACAAGTACCTACGTGGCTTAGAGCGAAGGGGCGGGAATTAACCCCACTTGCCTGGGTTCGCGTTACGTTGCGAGCAATAAAAAATAGTTTTTTTTTTCTTACCTAAAAATAAAAGTGATTTCCCACTTCCCCTTTTTCTCTTTGACGGCCATATGATGTGTCTTTTTACACTCTGTATTATAAATGTGAAAGTTTGTGAGGATGTATGTTTGTTACTCTTTCACGCAAAAACTACTGAACGGATTAGATGAAACTTTACAGGAATATTTCATAAACATCAGAATAACACATAGACTAAAATTTATAACGGGGGGATGTACTAACACCACGCGGGCGAAGCTGCTGCCAGAAGCTAGTTTTTCATAAAATTGTTTGGAGATGGAGAAATAGCCTGGTATATTCGTGCTCGGGCTTCGGCTGACACAGCTCGTCAAAATATTGGGATATGATATGGGTTCCAAGGTGGTCTTTAGAGGTCACGGAGCTTCTTCCAGATGGTGAAGATGGCGATCACCGTGGTAGTTTTAGTGAGGTTAGAATCCCACACTCCCTGTCTAGGCGTCTTTTAAAGGTTTCCCCCCGAAAACTCAAAAAGGCAGACTGACAGATATCCAAAATATTCACAGACCATCAATCGCGGCTTCAGGCGACCGAAGGCGACTCCTTGCTCTATAGTACAGTATATATTAAAGAGGTCTGCAACGGAATGCAGTCTGAAAATTGCTGTGACATTCGTCCCACTGCAGGGACTCGTGGAAATTGAATCAAAATAAACTTATTCCCCTCGGTCGTAACCCGGTAAGTGCTGGGCTAAAGATTATGTCGTAAGTTAGTTAAGCGGGAGTGTTGTGCGGTTAAGGCGTTGACTGATGAAATTATGTGCTCTACAGGGTGTTACGGAAATCTCTCCAGTCCTATGTCTATAGCTCTCACTGGAAAGCCTATACCAATCTGCTACGACTTTCGGTACCTCGGGTCGCTTGTCCAGGGAGATGGAGATATAGACCGAGACGTAACGTAACGTAACATAACGTAACGCACATGATCAACTCATGGATGGATGAAATGGCGACAGGTCACTGGAATAACTTGCGACCCATCTATAAATACATGATTAAACCTGCCGTACTGTATGGATCAGAATGTTGGGCTGTGAAAAAGACGGATGAAAAAAGATTGCATGTGGCGGAGATGAGAATGTTAAGATGGCTGTGTGGAGTAACAAGAAAGGAAAAAGTGAGAAATGAGTACATTAGAGGTAGTTTAAAAGTGACGCTAGTGACAGAAAAGTTTAAAGGGGTTCCTTATCTTGGTATGGTCATGTGAAGAGGAGGAATGAAACACGTGTAACTAAAAGAGTATTGAATATAAATGTGAATGGATGGAGTGGGAGAGGGAGGCCAAAGAAAAGATGGATGGATAGTGTGAGGAGTGATATGAAAGAAAAGGGAGTTAGTGATAGCGTGACGACTAACAGGACAGAATGGCAGAAAACAACGTGTTGCGCCGACCTTAAGTAACATGGGATAAGGGCAGGAAGAAGAAATGAGGGTGTTACGGAAATGAACATATTTTAGAAACTGCGTCTGCCCATAGAAATTAACAAATTTCTTCAAGAAAGTCATAGCCCGAAAACCAATTGTTTACTTGTTTTATACAGGATGTTAGGGGAACGCTTCCGAAGCCATAACGTAGATTGTATACAACCTAAATGCAAACGGATACCAGTGATCTTTCACTTTATTTCGGCGTCGCGTGGACGTAGGGTCGTTGGCCGCACGGCTGTCGGCGAGAGCGCGCGCACTTTGAACTCGAGTAATGCGCGGGCGGCAGCTGATATTTTACAAATATTACGTTACATGATAAAGTTGTAAAGAAAAAAATTGTCTTTAACTGCAAATAACGGTTTCATTTAACTGTTCTCACAGCAAAATGCAAAATGCTAAAAAAAAAACATTTTATTTTATTATTATTTTCAGATTTTTTGATGGTATTTATCAAGAGTCACTAGCCTTATCTCCTGTCTCCGTTTTCGGGAGCGTTTACCTTACACCCTGTATACTCGTATTATTGGTATTTCCGAGCATAGTTATCATCAGCTTATAAAAAATAAGGGAGGTCAATTTTCCATTTCTATGGGCAGTAGCAATATTTAAAATATGACCACCAATTCCCGTTACACACTGTATAACTAAAAAGTGCCTTGAAAAAGTCTAATCTATGTAAACTGGTGTAGGTGCTGATTCGATCACGAAAATAACTGCACAGATACAAAGCTATAGGGCCGAGTGCTGAGTGTGAACTAGATATCCCGGAATAATGTACGACTCCTGTGTAAACGATGCCGCGGGAAAAGATAGATTGTGAAAGAATGTATGTTTTAATTCTTCCTATCCTATTTTTTTACTCTTTCTTTTTGTATTTATTTTTAAGTGTGGGAAATCAGATGACTTCTCCCGCTCTGGGTGGGAGTGATAGGGCGTGTTCCTTGCTTGCCTGAGTGCCCAGGGGCGCGGTAATTCTGTTGCGAATTTATCCGCTACCCCTCGGCATGCATGCATCGGCCATGACGGGCCCCGTCAGTGGACACCTCTTTGAGGCGCGCGTGGAACACTACGCGCCGTCGACTCTCGGACATGGTGCTGATCGGACGGCGAGCTAACTCCTATTCTCCCCTAATCGCATCGCATAACCGTCATCTGTACCGACTTCAATCACTGTTCTTTCTTCGTTCAGTCTATTTATCTGTGGAATGCGCTACCCCAGGAAATCAGGATGGCAACCAATCGGTTTTAGTCAAGGTTAAAGTTCGTAAGCACATTCGTAAGAAATTAGCAGTAGTATCATCACAACGCTAATGCTTTCTCCAATTATCTGTTTGTTCCAATTGTTTATGTATATTTGTGTATTGAGTTTATCCATATGAGTATATATATATATTTATATTTTACCTTTGAATTTAAATAAATATTCATAGCATTGTTTTTATTTTATATTGCACCTACCACTGTTTGTCTATGCATCACCCAAAGGTTGACTGGTAGAAAATGCCGTCCACCTCTGTACTTCTGTGCATGAAGTATTAAATACATAAATATGCTTTATAAGTTAGTTTATACATCCTTGTTAGTTTCAGACATCACGCACGCCGATTGTGAGTAATATGCGCATAGGCCATGGCCTTTCTGTTACTATTCACATAATAATATCGTTAGGAACAACTAATGAAGAAGCTGGCTCAGTAACACATTTTAAGGTCACGAGTTCAAGAAGAAGGCTTCGGTTGTTAACCTTATTCTGAAAACATTATTCTCCAGACATAAACTATTTTCAAACATTCATTCTCCTGTTTGATTCGACTACGCTTAAATTGCTAAAGGTTGTTTTAGGTATTGTTTGACCGTAATAGTAGGTTTATTATTTTTATAAAAATTACAATACGAAACCAAAATAAATACGTCCAAAATTAGTTGGTTGCGACCTCGATATTATATTTATATATATTTATAACAAACAAAAACGAAAATAAAATTTCTGCCATAATTAAATTTGGGAGGGTGCAAAATTCACACTGTGATATACTCGTATCAAGTATGATATAAATCCAAAAAAAAAATAATGGCCGTCGGCCCAAGCTAGCAGGTATGCGTAGGTACATTCAAAGAACATAGGTACTATTATTATTCAATCCGACAAACCATATCAATAAAGTCTAACCGCTCTGGAATCTTGGACTATGACGGGTGATTGTTTAAACAGCATTCAATATTTACATTCTGACTTTTTTAATGTAGTCAGCCAGTAAACGTACCAGTTCCGGAGCTAATACGTTCCGGCACTGGAACAGTTCCATGAATAATGCTTCCGTGCAAGGCCTCAAGCTATACTTCCAAGATACGCCAGCTTCATCAGTAGCAAAGCTCTCAGGTTCAGCGTCCCACAAAGCCAGGTCATCAGGACTTAGCAGGAAGTAGTGAGAAACCAAGTGTCGACACATGTGGCAAAGAGTATTCGCGTCGAGGACCTCCATCTTCGCTTGATGAGCTTGGAGAGTCAATGGCTCTATGACCTGATCCATTCCCTTCGGCGGTTTATACTCCACACACTGCAGGATTTTAAATCTACACTCCCTCAGAGATTCTTTTGCTTTCTTGGTCAGTTTTTATATAACAAATTAAACGTCACCCTTAATATCTATCCAAAAACTAAATCACATTGCAAAAGAACAGTTAAAACGTTCCTCAAAAGCTTTGATTATAAAAAACTGAGAATCTGTTGACAGTTCTTAAATAACCTTCTTTCTTTCTCTACCTATCATGGCATATCCTCACAACAGACTCGCTCTCGTACACTACACCATTCACATACTCATCCCATAGGACACAACACTTTACTCATTACATTACACATCAACTGTCATTTCTGCAATGTTATATAAAAAATATATTTTTTTTTAATAATTTCTTTATTTCTATTTTATTTTATTTTTGTTTTTGCTTCTTTTTCATATTTTACGTGTGTTTTAATTTTTGTTCAATATTTTTTATTTTTTTTATTTTTTCACTTGTTATGTTGTTACTCACACAAGTTATATAATTAACTAACTCTTTGCTATGGGGGAGCCCTGGTGACCTGTAACACAGGTTTTGTTCATAAACCTACTTCAGGCACCAGTCTCTTACAACGGTAAAATATTATTTGCATTAGTTACAAACAATGTAATTTTTAACCAATTGTGAAGAGAAAATAAATGACATTTGAATTGAATAATAAGTAGTATGAGAAGGCCTTGTATTTGAAAAAAATGTGACTTAAAACGTAACAGTTTTCTTCTAATAGTATCTGTCTTGTAAAATATTCAGAATTAAATTGCTGTCTTTGTAAACCTTTTAAGGCGCTATTTAAATGCCAACGACCTTGAGTGGTTAGCTTGCGTGCTTAGAGCCTTTAGACAAAATACATTTCTGTTAACGTTAATGCTAACGCTTCGTGCAAAATGTGTGGCAACGACGTTTTGCACGAAGCGTTAGACAGAGAACTGTCACGTGACTCACGCCCAGTAACGTCGTTGCCATACATTTTGCACGAAGCATTAACGTTAACGTTAACAGAAAAGTATTTTGTCTAACCCCCCTGTGCTGAGCACACGTAACGCGCCACACGTCCACCCAGTAATAGAACTCGCCCATCAAGGAGCACTGTCCGAAATTAGGCGCATTATTAATTTAATATACATTAAACAACAGGTATTATACTAAAAGTCGTATACTAAAATATAAATAATTAAATAATCTTTAAAATGGTGAAGGTTTCATAGAAATACGCTTTGTATTTTTTCGTGATTCTCAATTTATCATCCGCGTTAAGCATAAATTTACAAATTAATTACACTATGTTATAAAAATATAATTTCGAACATTGTCTAGAGCAACATATATTTCTTTTCAAAGAAATAAAACTAGTCGTTTAGACGTGATGTTTAATTAATAATCATTAGAAGTCGTATTACTGCGCCTTAAACAGCCCTACAACTCAATGTGTGAAGCTTTATTTAGTAAGCAGTCTTTATGAATCGTAGCATCAAGACTAACTTCGTCCACATTCGTCGGCAAACTCGGGAAGCAATTCCTTAGGGCAAAGTTCCCAAACTGGCACAATTGAGATTTTCAGACAATCTTTGTCAGCATCTTTTGATGTTCCATTTCTGTAAAAAATAGCAGACCTGACTGCTCCAGAAGGAGAGTAATGTTTTTCGAGAGTTTGTATGTATGTCTATTTCTTTGGCATACCCTGTAGCCTAAACAGCTGATGTATTTTAACAAAAAACAACAGACTTCCAAAAAAGACAATACACTAACAATTAAAAAATAAAGTTTATATTTAATTTTATCGTTATGTGACACTGACTTCCGAAATTTAAGTTATCTTTAAATTTTTAGTGTACCTATTTTCATTTTTGGAAGTCGGTTGTTTTTTTTTTTTGTAAAAATGTTTTTTATTTTTCACTTTTTAGTTGTTATACCCCAGAACTAAAAGCCCAATAACATGGAACGTGGAATTTAAATATACTCGTAACTGGAGGAAATCAAAACGTCATCTATGTATACATATTTTTCATTTTTGTTCAGTTTTTCAAAAAGCGCTGAAGCAATTTCGATAAAATTTATATGGGTCCACTTCGGGAGAATAAAAAAAACACATACAGTCGAACATAGAACCTCCTCCTTTCTCGAAGTCGGTTAATGTGGCATCATTAGATTGGTCTTGACAGCCAAAGTGACATACGAGTAGGATAAATGAATTTTGAAAAAATAAATAAATGGCGACCGAAGTAAGTACCTGTTAAGTAAGTGGGGTATTTTCATTTTGTGACATATCATGTGGGATATCAAAATAAAGGTCTATAGGAGACATTTTCAAAAATATAACAACAGTATGATGTAGTGGCAATAAATCTGCGGTGGAACTAAAACGAATACTTATCACTAATATACAGGGTGTAAGGTACATGAACGCACATACCTGTACTAGTGATTCAGTACATGATTCTGGACCCCTAGGGGGTCGTTGGAATTTTTCGTCGGCTTTTTCCTAATTTAATTTTTTTTTTGTTCACTTTAAACTGTATAAAATCGTTATACCTTACTACCCCAAAGACATTTTAAATGAAAAAAATTAATTAATTATTTTTTCATTTAAAAAAAAATCACTTTAAACTGTAAGTATAAAAATGGTTATACCTATCTACCTCAAAGACATTTTAAATGAAAAAATTTAATTAACTATTTTTTCATTTAAAATGTCTTTGGAGTAGATTTTATACAGCTAAAAGTGAAAAAAAATTTTTTTTTCTTTAAATTAGGAAAAGGCCGACGAAAAATTCCAACGCTAGGGGGTCCAGAATCATGTACTGAATCACTAGTGCACGTATGTGCGTTCATGTACCTTACACCCTGTATTTAATTTATGCCATCTTATGTTTTAGATAAAACGTGGAATTATTCTTTTTACAGAAAAATATTTTAGGACCAAAAGAACGTAAAAAAACCGCCTCATAACTAATTATCTTGAGTAAAACTTAATTTCTACTCGTAACCTACTTTCTGCTTAAGCTTAATGAGAGTTTTGAAAAACTTGGGGAATAATAAAAAAGGTCGAGAGGCATAAACTTATTTTCTCTCGTAAGTTATAAAATATTAGTTCAAAAAGGTTCTTACTACAAGTATAAAACCTACACGTTGGTACGGTTAAAACTTAGGTAATGTATGTAAATAAGTTTAAATTTTCGCTTCGTTGTAAGTACCTACTTTTATACCACGGTACCAACCGTTTCGTCCGGTTTTATTATTATCTACCTTTTCATAATTCTTCACTAGAGGTTTGCTAAACTATACTTAACTTAACTGAAAGGCAATAAGCCTTTCTTTATGAATCACCCGAGCGACTTAATATTTCTTGACTTATTTATGTACGAGTATAATAATGTTACCGAATATATGCATAATAAACATTTTTTTTTAAGGTGGGAAATTATTTCCCATCTTAAAAAAAAAGTTTATTATAAGTTTTATTATCCAATGACTTCTCAGGCTCTGGGTGGAACGGGAGAGCGTGTCAGACTTTTACTGTCTAAAACCCACCCTTGCTCCTTCAGTTGCCTGTGTGCCAAGGGCGGCGGTAACTCTATTTCGAAAAAACCCAAAGATTGTAATAAAACTTACAATGTATGATAAAACCGGATAATATCAGTATCTTACTAAAAAATCGTTTCATCAAAGGACCACAAGACGTACGGCGAAGTGCCACCGGTTCATGGTGGAGATCCCATCCATGCGCACAAAGCGTTTTGAGAAAACATTCATTGTGCGTACAGCTAGGGAGTGGCATTCCCTACCGGAGTCTGTGTTTCCTGATAGCTATAACCTGGGAGTCTTTAAGTCAAGAGTGAATAGGTTACTTCTAGGCAAGCGTGCTCCATCTTCGACCACATCATCGCTTGCCATCAGGTGAGATAGTGGTCAAACGCGAGCCTAGATCAAACATAAAAAAATAGAAAAATAAAATAAGTTTTCAAAATTTTATGAAATTTATTTATTTGCTAACATGTATAAAAAACTTTTTTTTACAAAAAATGCAACCTTATTATTATTAAAAATGCAATATTTTACACCGACTTCCGAAATTAAAGTTATTTTGCAATTTCTAGAAGTCGGTTGTATTTTTTGTAAAAAAGTTTTTTCTTTTTCACTTTTTAGTTGTTGTACATCAGAAGTAAAACTAAATATTAAAGTTATGCCCGAATGGATAACCCCAATAATATGGAATTAGAACATAATTGGAGACAATCAAAACGTCATCTATGTATACATATTTTTTGTTTATGTTTATTTTAACAAAAAGTGCTGATTTCATTTCGATAAAATTTATATGGGACCATCTCTGAAGTATGACTTACCAAACAAAACAAAATCTATTCACAAATGGCGGAGATATCGCGGAACAAACATACAAAAAAAAAACATACAGACGAATTGAGAACCCCCTCCTTTTTGAAATCGGTTAAAAAACACTGGTTAGTAGGCATGCAATACAATTTCATGGCACAGTATTGAAACATGCACCCTGTAAGGACTCTGCAATGTTACATACTAATTGGTATTATTCTATTTATTTCTATTTTTTATCTTACAATTTACATTTTTAAATATTAAAATATAAAATATAAAAACATTTAAAAATATAAAAAATAGTATCCCACCGGTATCTGGATAGGGTCCAAGCTACCGGTGGTCAGGGCTCCTGAGAGAGGAGCCTCCAAATTATGCGCGCCGTGTCAAGGAGTACTGCCTTCTGGATCAAGCCCTAGAATAAGAATCCGTACGATTATTATTTATGGTAATCGTACGGATTCTGCAATTATTATCCGTTGACATAATCTTATAACGAATTATCTTGGTAATTTCATAGAAACCGATCCGGGTATAACTTTTAGATCTATAAAAACTCTACATATTAGCAACTACTAAGTAGCAAAATTCACTAAACTGACCTTGCCTTGATATATCAATCTTAACACAAAATAGTCCAACCCCACCGGAATCAAGGGTAAAGAAAACCCTACACGAAAAAGTCTATCGATGGTACCTAATACGGAATTCCACACAATTAGATTTCCGATAATGGGAGCACGGCTACAACTTTAACCTTTATGCCTCTACGTTATTCAACTTGCCTGAGCCTAAACCCTGCCTTGACCTATATCCACCCTAATTTAACCCCTCGCCGTATTTCGTCTACGTAAATATTCCTAGGCGAAGACGGCTTACCTTTAAACAATTGATTTTCAATCATAACATAAGAATCATAAAGCTCAATTTTCAATGGTGACTTTTGCGGCCTGTCAAGGTATGCTAATATTTTCAAACTACGATCCGGATAGTAAGATAAGCTTCTTAATAAGTTTGTACTGCAACAGAAAGGTTATGTTTATAGGGTTCCGAAAGTTCAAATGTAATACGGAATCCTTATAGGACCACTCGTGTGTCTGTCTTGGCCAATTTTCTCCGAATCTACTGGTCCGATTGATTTGAAATTAGTACACACATGAATATCGGTGACCCAAATAAGGATGAGTAACGTAAATAAATGAATTTGGAAAATCAGGTCACTTTTCTGGTGGTGGGTGCAAATCGGAAAATTTAAAAATGAAGTTACTCAAGTTGCACCATGAGACATATCAAATGAAAGGGCACATTATGAGGGACTCAAATGATTTTATTTATCATAATTTAAAAATAAATAATTTTAATGTAATTTTGAAATTAATGCCGATTAAACATAGTTTTTTACTTTTAGAATCGTGCTGACTAATAGAAAAGTGCTGAAATCGGTCGGTATATGGTTCCCTGGTCCGGTGGATACAATCTTATTAAAACCGAAGCCAACTCGTTTCTGTCAGAAGATACTTGTCGTTACCGGTTAATGTTACGTCAAGCATTCCACAGGAATCGCATTTAGGGCCCCTGCTTTTCATAATTTTTACTAAAGATCTCGTGACAAAATTTGCATGTCCCTGTCTGTTTTATGCCGACGATCTGAAGGTATTCGCGTTCATAAAAAAACACCTCTAACAGTGAATCCCTTCAGAAGGATTTAAATACCATTTCTGAGTGGTGTACCCTTAATTGAATTAAACTAAACAGAAATCAATGTTTTGTTATAACTGTCACGAAAAGCTAGAACGTAAGCACGTAGCCAGAGATCTCGGCGTGTTGTTTGATGAACAACTGTCTTTTAAAGATCATTACAATAACATGAAGAGCATTGAAACTTCTTGGTTTTATATCTCCCAAAGGATTTAAAAAACCACATAGCTTCATATTGCTTTATAAAAGCCTAGTAAGAAGTATATTGGAACACTGTTCGATAATCTGGTCACCGCCTTACGCTGTATACTCTGACAGAATTGAGAGTGTGCAAAGAAAGTGTGTTAAGTGGATCTCTTACCCGTTCGGGTTCTCTAGAACTTTACAAAGCTATCCCAAACGCCTTGTTAAATTCAATTTAGAAACTTTGCATGCTCGTCGCAAACAGCAAGACTTAATACACCTGCATAAGATCCTACGTTGCAGACTGGACTCTTCAGCTCTGCTGTCCCTTATAAACATTAATAGTTACGTACTAGGCATAGCACCCGAATACCGAAAATTTTTGCACACCCGGTCCTTTTGAAATTTCATGAAATTTCAAAAGACAGTAACAGTATTGACATCTTCAATTCTCGTGCCGCTGCTTTCAAAATATATGTATGTACTCTTTCTTTTTAATGTAACTGTGTGTCTATTAAGTACTTTACCTGGTGTGTTTGGTCTCCTACACATGCCCTGTCTAAGTAGAAATATGTCGGAGGGCAGACGCACATACCTCGTAGCTGTAATTTTGTGAACTAAGCTTTTTTTTACTGATGACAACATCATTATTATAGTTGAATTTTTTTTTTTTGGGTTTGGGAAATCATCCTGTGACTTGTCCCGCTCTGGGTGGTGCGTGAGGGCTTACCAGATTCTTACTGACTAAAACCCACCCCCGTTCCTTCCTTGCCTGAGTGCCCACGGGCGCGGTAACTCTGTTATGAACTTATCCGCGACCCTTTGGCACGCAGGCATCGGCCATGGTGAGCCCCGTCAGTGGTGGCTGACATACATCTCTTTGAGGCGCGCGTGGAACACTACGTTCCGTCGACTATCGGGCCTGGTGCTGATCGGACGGCGAGCTACCCATTACTCGCCATCCGCATTTATTGTTGAAACCTATAATGTGAATTAAGTGATATACTGTGATTGTTAGCTGCTGTAGTTGCCTTGTTAATAATTAAATAAGTAAAGGCAAACCTATTATATGTAAGTGTATGGTTAAAAAAAAACCTTGTTAATAAAGTATCATTCGTTTGGAACTCTTTGCACGCGAGTTCAACTCGCAACGGGTCAGTTCTTTTAGATACGGCTATAAATAGCCTTTTATTTAAGAGATTTTCTAAGGTGGGTGGAGCCTATTCTCTTATGTATGAAATGGATGAATGAACAAACATTTAATTACCGCCCTCAGAACGTGGGTGGCAAGTGGTTTAATAACACGCGTTCTCATCTTCCGTGGGTGTCTCAAGAAGAGCTTGCAAATATTTGCTTGGACGTATAATAATCGAGTCGTTTATAAGTATCATCGCCAGTTTTCAAAATCTTTCTTCTGTGTTTTTTTATTTCTTTGCTGTTCTTTTCCCTTCTGTCTCCCTCTTGCTGAAATTTACTGTACCGGAAGGGTAACCAACAGAACCCTATTAGGTATTTTATATCCGTCCGTCCGTCTGTCTATCTGTCAGCGGGCTGTATCTCATAAATTATAATAGGCAGACAGTAGAAATTTTCACAGAATGTGTATTTTAATTGCCGCTACAACAATATACAATAAATTAGCAGTATCTACGTATAGGTTCTCAGATTATGTTATGAAATACATTATCCCAAGAACCTATGTGTACCGTAGCATGATTAATTTGTTGGCCAAGCATAGTTATTACAAACTTAGGGCTTTGACTGGGAAGGTCTGCAGAAGACATATGTGCTGAAACGAGATAAATTACACATCCTAAATTGAAAGTCTTGTAGGTATGATGTTACTTGTATTTTGTAACACTTTTTTCTACTTAGATTTTTATGCTTCTCGCCTAGGAATGAGTAGCTAGCATCGAATTTCTGACTGACCTATAACAATTCAAAAGTGCCTATTAATGTTTGAATAGAGACTTGTAATTTTTTTTTTTATTATTTGCTACAAAATAAACTTTTTTCCAAAAAATACAACCGACTTCTAAAAATTGCAAAATAACTTTAATTTCGGAAGTCGATGTTTGTAATTTTTTGTTTCTTCGTTATTTGACACTGACTTCCGAAATTAAAGTTATTTTGCAATTTTTAGAAGTCGGTTGTATTTTTTGTAAAAAGTTTTTTATTTATCACTTTTTAGTTGTTATACCCCAGAAGTAAAACTAAATATTAAAGTTATGCCCGAATGGATAACCCTAATAACATGGAATTTGAACATTTGGAGACAAGCAAACATCATTTGTGTATACATATTTTTTGTTTATGTTGATTTTTTCAGAAAGTGCTGAATCAATTTCGATAAAATTACAAAAAAACAAAATAAAATTCGAGTCAGTTAAAAAGTAACTTCATTCAAAATCGAAAAGAGAAAGAATTTTTCAAATCCATTCAAAATTAATGAAATTAGAAACCTTTCAAATCTGGTGGAAGAAGAAACTGTCAAGTAACTGAAGTACGTAACCGCATTAGAATACACACAAAAGAGATAGTGAGATGTCCCCAATATTTGAAATGCTATCTAATAGGGGCGCCAGGATACAAAAATAATAATTCTATTTATTACGTAAGTTAGATTATCAAAAAAAATTAGACACGTATTTTTTGCTTTATCACATTAATGAAAAAATACAAATATACAACGCATCAAACTTCAGGAGTGTGGGGTAGGGGGCGCGATACATCCATACTTTCACTATTAACAAGTACATTCACTATTAATGTGACACAGATCTTCACGTGGTGTTTTCTCAATAAGTTTTACAAAATAACCCGTTTCACCACTACATCGAATGGGGTTTCAATTAAAATTAGTTCAATCGCAAACAATTAGGTCCAAAACTAATACCTAGATTCAAACAAAAACGACATTTTGAAAGAAACATTCCAAAACATTATTCACATTCATTAAGAATATAAAACATGTCTACAGACAGTTGCCTACGAAGCAAAAACCTCGAGGCGTTTAGGGTTTAATAAAGTTATATTAAAAGCACAAATAGCGCTTTGTGGCCATAATAATTTATTATTATACCTAGTAAAAACAATTTTCTTGTAAAGAATTTCTTACATTATCAGGCACTTTTGTTTAGTTAGTCTTTTACACGGGGCTTTGTTCTTGGGTAGACAGAAATGTTGATTGCTCAAATTCTTGTGTTGTATAATTATACCTACATATATATATTATGAGAGCAGTGCTGGCCCAGTGGGAATGGCTACGACATACGAGTTCTAGATTTTTTCGGGTTCGAACCCAGTGAGGCGTATTATTTTGTGTAAAATGTTTCATCACCACGGATGATGAGAATTTGGTGATAAAATAATTTCTACTTTCGCAAAACGATTAAAGAAATCAACGTGAGGAAACCGGAATGTCCTAGAGTCATATATTCGAAGACATGTAGCATTCACCAACCAGTCTCTCGCTGAGGCAGAAGGCCAGCGTCCCAGTAGTAGGAAAATTATAGGCTGATTGTTTTATTATGAAATGTACCCAGTGTGTATTTGATGATTAGGAAGTGACTTAAAATAAATGGGCCGTGATTGAAGGAAATAATTACTGAAATGTCGCGTAAATTATGAAGATGAATGATTGGGAATGTTTTGACATATCTATTTTATTTAAATTTTTTTTTTTTTTTCTTTCTTTCAAAAGCTGGTTTCTATATTTTAACAGATTATATCGGGTGTAAAAAGACAGTTTCTGAAGCCGAAAGCCACATTATTCTAGCCTATTTGGATTATATTTTTACCAGAAGACCACACCTGGGAATTCACTGGTTCTGGAGATATTAAGGTCAAAGTCGCAATTTTTTTTATACTTTTTTGCGAAAATTAATACCAAGTGTTATTACTAAACCAAGTGTTATTTATTTATTTGATGTTTTAATGATTTTATGTTATGGGTGTGTAAATTACTTGAGCAATTAAATGAAATTAATTAAATTAAATTAAACTTTTTTCGAAACAAACATTAACTGAATTTTCGATATTTCTTAACAAATTATGCATTTAAAATTCAAAAACGCAATGAATATCAAATGTATCCGACAAGTACCTACGCGGCTTAGAGCGAAGGGGCGGGGCTTAACTCCGCTTGCCTGGGTTCACGTTATATTGCGCGCAATACAAAATAGCTTATTTTTTATACCTAAAAATAAAAGTCGTTTCCCAGCAATAATTTTTGCGCAAAGCTACTTTGTTAGATGTACAGTATGCGTAGTTGACGGCTTTGTGATGTGTCTTTTTACACCCTGTATAAATCTCTCCGGTTTTAAGAGACCAAATTGTATGCTTGTTCTTCTCTTCCCTGGTGGAACTTCCATTTTAAAGTGACTGAAACGAGACGTAAAGGACAATTATTATCGTGCTTATAGTTTTATGAAATATTATAGTTTAAAAAACTTAAAAACACGCTTATTTTTTTGTATTCTTTTTAGCAAAACCTTTGATTTGATTCCCATAACATGGGAGTACATAAAAAATAACTAGTCCGCCATCTTTAGGAGTCAACTATATTAGATGTAGAATGACGAAGATGCATGGGAAGATAAATGCGATGCGTTGGGCATTTTTTGTGATTTGTCTAAGGTTTTCGATTGCGTTCTCCATGATACATTGATCAGGAAGCTGCACTACTACAGAGTCCGGGGCGCCTCTCTGGATCTTCTTACTTCATACTTGAGTAATAGGATTCAGAGAGTTGATGTGAACGGCAAAAGGTCTCCCGGGTCTGTAGTCAGAATGGGGGTTCCTCAAGGCTCAATTCTGGGTCCTTTTTTATTTCTAATCTATTTCAACGACTTGCCTTACCTCATAAAGGATAAACATGATATAGTGCTGTTTGCAGATGACACTTCACTTTTATTTAAACTCAAACGTCAGCAGGTGGTTGTTGATAATGTAAATAATGCTCTTTCAACTGTAGTTAACTGGTTCAACATCAATAATCTTCTCCTTAACGAGAAAAAAACAAAATGCATAAAGTTCACATTACCCAATGTAATACAAGTGAACACTAGTGTGTCAATAAAGGGTGAAGAGTTGAAACCCGAGGATTCCACAGTGTTCTTAGGTTTAACTTTGGATGCGCAGCTTCAGTGGAGCCCCCATATAGATAAACTGTCCAAAAAACTTAGCTCTGCAGCATACGCCGTAAGGAAAATTCGTGGTTTAACTGATTTAGAGACAGCTCGTTTAGTATACTTTAGTTATTTTCATAGTGTGATGTCGTACGGCATTCTGTTGTGGGGAAATGCCGCCGATATTCAGACAATTTTTGTTTTACAGAAAAGGGCAGGAAAGGGGGGTTTATAAATTAAGGCCCAGACACTCCCTCAGAGACAAATTTAAAGAGATTAATATTATGACTGTTCCCTCTCAATATATTTATGAGAATCTCATGTATGCACATAAAAATATTAATCTGTTTAAAAGATACAGTGATATCCATAGCATAAATACTAGGAACAAACACAAATTTATTGTACCTAAAACCAGGCTCAAGAAAAAAATAGGTGGTTCGTTTAGATGCCAATGTATACGTTTCTATAATAAACTTCTTAGCCAAATTCAAGAACTAAGCATAAATAAATTTAAATCATTTATTAAACGTAAGCTATGCCAGAAAGCATTTTACACAATTAATGACTTTCTTGAGGACAAAAAGGCGTGGGATTGAGCTGCTTCAATGATATACATGAGCCATTGTTTTCATATGTACTGATGAAATTTTTTTATATATTTTTTTTTAATATTCGTTTTTGACATGAATACTTGTATAGTATTATATTATATATTTTTTTTATTGACATTTTATTTTTTTATTTTTTTTTGACTTGAATACTTTGTTAAGTATTATATTTATTTTTATTTTTTGATTGACATATTATGATTACTATTTTGTTTGACACGAATATTTACTTTGTAAAATATTTTTTTTTTTTTTTAATTATTGTAAATGTGAGGACTATGTGGGTTATTATTATTATTTTCTCCTCCTTTTTACAGAATTTAATTTTACAATTTAACGTTGTCTGACAGTTTGAGTACTTTTGCGGCCTACCCAAATGTCTTTTCTTTGGTATTGTTCGTCATGTCATTGAGCTCCTTAGTGGTTTTTAAGTTGAGCTATTCGATTATTGACAAATGCTTGCACTGACTGGACAGGTACACTCAAATATGTTTGGTTCTTTCTTCAAAAGACCACTACAGACACTAAGCTGCATGGTCCTCATATAGAATAATGTGAATGTGAGAACTATGTCATCATTCTCCTGCCCTTATCCCAATTTATTTGGGGTCGGCGCAACATGTCTTTTTCTTCCATACTCCTCTATTAGTCGTCATCTCTGTAGTCACCCCCTTTTTACCCATATCCTCTTTCACACAGTCCAACCATCTTTTCTTTGGCCTTCCCCTACTCTTATAGCCATCCACATCCATACACAAGACTTTCATGTGAGAACTATGTATGTCGTTATATTCATGTAGATTTTATGATTGTCTGGCAGTTTGGGTATTTTTGCGGCCTACTCAAATGTCCTTACTTTGGTATTGTTCGTCGGTTCGTTGAGCTCCTCAAAGTTCTGAGTTGAGCTTCGCGATGACTGACAAATGCTTGCACTGTCTCGACAGGTCCACTCGAATTTGTGTGTTGCTTTCTTCAAAAAGCTCATCCCAGACATAAACGTACATGGTTCTCATATGATTTAACCAGTACACATTGTATTAATTTGAACACTTTAAAAGAGACTTTGACCTCTGAGTTTGTTTTGGTGTTTCTTCTCAGGGTAGTCAGCTAGGAAATACCGGCCTCATCTAGCTTAAACTGACAATAAACATTGACGTGTAAAAGTGTTCCTTGTAACCTATTTACTGAATAAACATCATTTATCATTTATCATTTGACGTCACATAGTAACCATGCATTGAAATAAATATAGGTATTTATATATATTTCCTACTTTTTAGTCTAAATCTGGTCTGTTACTATCCGAGTCTACTAGTACGCTCATAAATTTTGCTTGTCCACTATATTTTGCGAAGATACTGCCTCCGAAGATACAGGATCCTCCTAGTTTAGGAGGCAGGGCTCAAATCTTGTATTGACTGTACCTAACTTACCCATCTTGAGCACACTACTTTTCCTGTTAGATTTTCTTTTCTATTTACTTGTAATTTTGTGTACTCTAAAATATTGTGTCAAACATGTATTTATGATAATAAATTATTATTATTATTATTGACGTCCAAAGTGCAAAATTTGAGCTCAATCAGAAACCAGGAAGTGGGTTAAATATAATTTAATTTTTTTTTTACATATTTTGCTATAATAAACCAGCTAACATAAAACCTCATCTGTCACGTAGGTCATATGTGACCACGAACAATAGATTTTCTTTTGTGTCTGTTGTCTGACAGATCAGCCATTAAACTTTCAAATTCAAGTCGCAATTTCATCTCGGTGACAATCAATGTGAAAGAGGTGGTTTTGACAGACTGTGATTGACATGCGAATACAAACTTTCCTAGAAGATACAGAAATGGTCACACATAGGTCGAAATCCAACCTCATTTAAATTTTAAGGTCGAACGTTATTAAGGTTCTATTGTCAAAGACTTTGACCATAAACCTGACATGACGTGACTGTGAACCTTATATACAAAAGACTATATACGTGTCAAAGGCATAATAGTATGTGTAATGTTTTTTTTTATTAATTATTTGTTTTATTTCTACTGCTTATTAAGCATCTAAACATAACAGCTTTCTGCACTCCTTCTCCATATATACTTTAACTGTGCCAAATTTCATACTCCTTTGTCCGCGTAATTCATGAAAAGGGTTTTGACAGATTTTGCTTCACTTGTTAATAATATAGATGTTACATGTTAAGTAGATAGTATCGCCCTCATACTCACACTAGGTACTATAATATCTAGGGACGTGACTTAGGGTGTGTACTTCTGGTGTGTGTGAAAAGAAATACTCATCAATCATCATCATTTCAGCCGAAAGACGTCCACTGCTGGATATAGGCCTCCTCCAAGTGTCATCACAATGATCGGTCCTGTGCGTCTCGCATCCATCGGCTACCCGCGACCCTCACCAGGTCATCGGTCCACCTTGTGGGAGGCCTTCCAACGCTGCGTCTTCCAGTACGCGGTCGCCATTCCAGAACTTTTCGGCCCCATCGACCATCTGTTCTGCGAGCAATGTGGCCTGCCCACTGCCACTTCAGTTAGGCGATTATACGGGCTATGTCGGTAACCTTAGTTCTCTTGCGGATATCATCATTTCTGATTCTATCACGCAAGGAAACTCCAAGCATTGCCCTCTCCATTGCCCTTTGGGTGACTGTAAGTCTTTTGATGAGGCCCATTGTGAGACAAGAAAAGAAATACTGGACCGCAATATTTTATTATCTTGTATTGTTATTTAACTTTTACATAACTATCCACAGCAAATGTACTGTATAATATAAACATAGATTCAAACTTACTCGTATGGAACCTTTTTTTAGTAAAGTCCTACAGGATCTCATCATTCTTGTCTACTCATAATAACAATTTTCTGTAAAAGCTTCAACACAAAAATGGCCCAAAGAAAAGACGAAAACTTAAGCGTAGCCTAGTAAATTATCTTTTTTTTAACCTATATTATTTTTTGTCTAGACTATGGGATCAACATTTTTCAACATTTAATATTCATAAGATTTTACCGAAAAATTAACAGATAGCAAACTAAAAGAATAAGCTTAGCGTATTTTAATAAAGGCAAAAAACTAGAATAGGTAAGAAGATTCAGAAGCTTCGCAAGTTACTATTATTTTATCTCAAATGAATTTCCCAAAGGAACTTAGCACTTTTAACGAACATTAATTAATTACTCGTGGTCGCCCATAGCTCGAAATTCGACCCTATTTAAATTAGAAAGTTCGAACGTTATTAAGGTTTTATTATCAAAGATAATAAACATGACATGACTCAGACTATTCTATTCTATTTTTTACTAATGGCAAGCGAAGCTGATGTCGACTATTCTGTCAATGATAAAAATAAATTGGTAGCAAGTGTAAGGGGGACATTACAAAATTGTAATCATTAAAATCATCAATACAACCTTCTATGTTCGTATGGAATGACTATTTCTTGAAATCATGACATTTGACATCAATTCTAACTGAGAGAGTTGTATTGATGATTCTAATGATTTTATTTCTATAAATACATACTTCTTACGGCCGCGAATCATATTTTGACCTATATACAACCTGTAACTGACTTGCAAATGGTAAAAAACGTGAGAAAATTTCAATTTCGCGGGCTACCCTGTACGTTTTACCCTAGCTCAGCGTCATCTTCTGAATTAGTTTGTGCAAAAATTTTTATTGGAGAAGGTCGAGATTAATAATATTCAGTCATGAAGTGTTATAGGTTACCTATGTCTTTATGTGAATTTTAATAATGTGTTTAATAGGTATTATTTATTCAATTTCGAGGAGCTAAAGGAAAGAAGGAAAGGACTATATCGCATTAGTATTTCCCTTACCCAGTTATTCCAGCATGAAATGTCTTGTAAAAACATTGTAAACAAATTGTTGCCCATGACTTCGTCCGCGCGTTATGTCGGATAAAAAGTAGCTTATAACCGTCTTCAGGGTCCCATTTATCTCTGTACCAAATTCATCAAAATCGGTTCAGCGATTTAGGCGTGAAATCGTAACAAACAAACTCACTTTCACATTTATAATATTAGTTAGGAATAGGATGTTAGTTAAGTCCAGTGGTTTTATCCTTTGATAGCCCTTATCTTAGGTATAATTGGTATTTACAACAGGTCTGTGGCTGCCAGTCACCGTCGGCATTATTTGAGATATAGGTATTGTTGTAATAGGATTATTCTAATATAATTTATAAAAAGCAAGTATTTCTAAAATCCAAGTTTTATAAATACTTCTAATAGTCCAAGATCCCAGAGCAATCAGACATAACTTATTTTCACACGGATGAAACCTGAAGTTTTCAGTAGCGTCTCGTGTGCCTTGAATACCTACGCGCTTTGTGGAACTTGCCGAGTGCCACCTGGGCAGGTACCAGGTGAGAAAGGTAACTAAAAATAAGAATTATTTAACTTAAATTCACATGGCTGATTCTTATATATGTCATGTAGAATATTATTTTAAAGTAATATCATAAGTGTCAGACACTTTTGATGGACCAGAGCTTTTGTCAGACGCTTTTAAGCTACCCAAAAAATAAATGAACTTTACTTATTTTTACATGTCTGATTTTTTAATATGTTATTGAAGTATTTATTTAAAAGTTATATTCAATCAGTCAGACAAATTAGAGTGACCAAACATCCCCTAAGACAAAAATTATTCAGCCAGAAGTATGAGGGCGAGAGCACTATGCATGCGCTTCAGAGTGAGTGAGACGTCCATAATAACTCGGTTCCCCTTCTTAAACTCACCATCTGTTTCAATCTACTGTGTATGTGCTGTTTGTGTGTAATATAACTTATAGTATACAGTATAGTCCGAGCCTGCGAGAGCACATGTTTTTGTTGTTTACATCAGGTTATTTGTGAGTGTTTTATTAAGTTGTTTGTAATAGTGATAATCATGGAAGAAGAGAAATTGAAATGTACATTTTGTAAAAAATATCATGATAAACTTATATTACTCTCCGAAGAAATATTGAAAAAGTGCAAAAACATTTTAAAACAGCGAATAATCCATAACTCAACTGATTCTAAGTCAACAGTGGACTTCACATTTGGCTCAACACTTGGTTCAGGCATTGAATTAGCTGGACTTGAGTTTGACACTACATCTAAATCTGGAACTGTTGAATTATTTTGTTGACTTGAGGTAGACGCTGTACATAGATCATCGTTAGTACTAAGATTACAAGGTTGGCTTGATGTCGATGCAACTAATGAATTTTTAACAATACTCGATGATTTTTTTTCAGCATTTTTTGGTTTTTCTGGTATGGCGGAAAAATATTTTTTTGGCAGAGCAGTAAAATTTTTATAACATTCTCGATGGTAACCACTGTCATACAAGTCATCCGGTAAAACTACATCTTTGAATTTGAGGTTATGGATTATTCGCTGTTTTAAAATGTTTTTGCACTTTTTTTATTTTTTGGGAAGCTTAAAAGCGTCTGAAAAAAGCTCTTGTCCATCAAAAGTGGCTGACACTTATGATATTACTTTAAAATAATATTCTACATGACATATATAAAAATCAGCCATGTGAATTTAAGTTAAATAATTCTTATTTTTAGTTACCTTTCTCACCTGGTACCTGCCCAGGTGTCACTCGGCAAGTTCCACAAAGCGCGTAGGTATTAAAGGCACACGAGACGCTACTGAAAACTTCAGGTTTCATCCGTGTGAAAATAAGTTATGTCTGATTACTCTGGGAAAGATCCCAGAACACTATAAGAACAGTAAGAACTCTATAAGTTGATTAGTGTATTTATAAAAGAGCGAGACCATAGAGTTACCATACCATAGACCACAGAGTAGTTGTTCTTCTGAACACTGCTTTTGCTTTTTGCTTTTTGATTTTTGCTTTTCGCTTTTTGATTTTTGCTTTTTTTGCTTTTGTTTTTGGAACTAGTCTTCATGGTTCTATTGTTTTTTTTGGGATGGTTTTTTTTGGTGGTTCTTGCGTCGTTCTGAAGAGGGAAAAGCAAAAAGCAAAAAGCAAAAAGTAAAAGCAAAAAGCAAAAAGCAAAAAGCAAAAAGCAAAAAGCAAAAAGCAAAAAGCAAAAAGCAAAAAGCAAAAAGCAAAAAGCAAAAAGCAAAAAGCAAAAAGCAAAAAGCAAAAAGCAAAAAGCAAAAAGCAAAAAGCAAAAAGCAAAAAGCAAAAAGCAAAAAGCAAAAAGCAAAAAGCAAAAAGCAAAAAGCAAAAAGCAAAAAGCAAAAAGCAAAAAGCAAAAAGCAAAAAGCAAAAAGCAAAAAGCAAAAAGCAAAAAGCAAAAAGCAAAAAGCAAAAAGCAAAAAGCAAAAAGCAAAAAGCAAAAAGCAAAAAGCAAAAAGCAAAAAGCAAAAAGCAAAAAGCAAAAAGCAAAAAGCAAAAAGCAAAAAGCAAAAAGCAAAAAGCAAAAAGCAAAAAGCAAAAAGCAAAAAGCAAAAAGCAAAAAGCAAAAAGCAAAAAGCAAAAAGCAAAAAGCAAAAAGCAAATAGCAAAAAGCAAAAAGCATAAAGCCGAAAAGCAAAAAAGCCAAAAAGCCAAAAGGCCAAAAAAGCAAATAAGCCAAAAAGCAAATAAGCCAAAATAACAAAAAACCAAATGTTGACTTAGAATCAGTTGAGTTATGGATTATTCGCTGTTTTAAAATGTTTTTGCACTTTTTCAATATTTCTTCGGAGAATACCTGTGAAGCCCCGCAACTCACCGGTGAGTCGGACAAAAAAAAAAAAAAATTAAAGAAAAAAAAAAAAAAATATCGGCTGGCAACCCGGGTTGTCGTCGGGGTTCAATTTGACAACCCGGATTTGGCCGCGGGGCTTCACAGGAGTTAATCAAGAGATTTTTTACAAAATTTACATTTCAATTTCTCTTCTTCCATGATTATCACTATTACAAACAACTTAATAAAACACTCACAAATTAATAACCTGATGTAAACAACAAAAACATAAGCTCTCGCAGGCTCGAACTATACTGTATACTATAAGTTATATTACACACAAACAGCACATACACAGTAGATTGGAACAGATGGTGAGTTTAAGAAGGGGAACCGAGTTATTATGGACGTCTCACTCACTCTGAAGCGCATGCATAGTGCTCTCGCCCTCATACTTCTGGCTGAATAATTTTTGTCTTAGGGGATGTTTGGTCACTCTAATTTGTCTGACTGATTGAATATAACTTTTAAATAAATACTTCAATAACATATTAAAAAATCAGACATGTAAAAATAAGTAAAGTTCATTTATTTTTTGGGAAGCTTAAAAGCGTCTGAAAAAAGCTCTGGTCCATCAAAAGTGTCTGACACTTATGATATTACTTTAAAATAATATTCTACATGACATATATAAAAATCAGCCATGTGAATTTAAGTTAAATAATTCTTATTTTTAGTTACCTTTCTCACCTGGTACCTGCCCAGGTGTCACTCGGCAAGTTCCACAAAGCGCGTAGGTATTCAAGGCACACGAGACGCTACTGAAAACTTCAGGTTTCATCCGTGTGAAAATAAGTTATGTCTGATTGCTCTGGGATCTTACTCTATAAGTTTAAGTGTGGATATTTTAAGTTGATAAAAACCAATGAAACTAGTTTTTTTTTTTTACATCAATTATTCTTCGTCATCCTCTCTAACAATAATTTCATCCAGAAATTCTGCGGGTGTGGAAATATTTGCTGATGTCTGACCCATCCTAAATATCAGACTAGCGAAATACTAAGTAATCCAAACAATGAAGCAAGATCAGTGTCCAGTAGAGAAAAGCACAATGTCACTCAGCGAGAAAGACGCACACAGAGGAATATCAGAGTCCATAACCAGTCAAATCCAAGTGAAAATTAAAAAAAAACGGCAAATAATCGAGAGCAAAACACCACAAAGCACAAAGCGAAAGCGTCTGTGACAGTGTGACATGAGTATCATTTAACAACCAATCAACAGTCGTCGTCAGGAACTAAGTTATATTTTTTTTGGAGTACTAGTCTTTTTGCCCATAATTAATTGAAAATAATTCATTTATGTCTACTAAACTATACAGTATTCTTGTCTAAAATTATTGTTAATTCTATTTTCTTCGTTTATTTATAACAATATACTAAAAATGATAACAAAACAATATTAAACAAATACAATAATGCTGTACTTACTGTCACTTGGCAGAACAAAATATAAAATGGCAACACTAAACTAAAACTACTAAAAGCTAACGAAAAAAAATGAAATAACTTTCCATTTAATTCTTTTTTCTGCCTTATCTAGTTAATTCAAGTATTGAAAAATCGTAGAAAATTAATAGAATTTCTTTCGATACACATTTAGACTAACTCCCGTCTATATAATTTATAGTGCTTGTCCAACTCCTTGACAATTTTAAAATGCCTAGGATTTTGCTATAGTTTTTTCAGCACCAAAGCCTCACAGATCCACAGCCTCGTCCTCAACGAGGCCAGTATCGATAAATAACAAGCCTTTATTCACCAAATAAGTAGGTCAGTAAAAAACGTACACACAGAGCGATAATCAATATCCAGCCCGCACCAACATAAAATTGTTTTCAGTTCGGCATTTGCAAAGTTTCGCGCACACCAGATGTTATTTATTGGCACAAACCACGAGGACGAGTGTACCGAAACTGTCGTAAAAGCAGGATTCATAACCCACATTTGTGTTGGTTATGTTGAACATAACTTGGTGGTATGTGGGTTACGAGGGTCATTCAATAAATACTTAGCCTACAAAAAGTAAACGAAAATTTTGGAAAAGTGGCAATTTATTTTTCAACATAGTCTCCTTTTAGTTCGATACACTTAGCCCAGCGATGCTCCAACCCGTCCGAAAAATAGTTTTTGTCAAACTCTGCAAAATAGGCCTCCGTGGCGGCGATAACCTCCTCATTCGATCCATATCTATTCCCGGCGAGTGATTTTTTCAGATTAGGAAACAGAAAGAAGTCACAAGGGGCCAAATCTGGAGAATACGGTGGATGGGGCAGCAATTCGTAGCGTAATTCGACCAATTTGGCCATGGCAACGGCAGACGTGTGAACCGGTGCGTTGTCGTGGTGAAACAGCACTTTTTTCTTCGCCAGATGGGGTCGTTTTTTCTTTAATTCGGCGTCGAATCGGCCCAATAAATCGGCATAGTAAAGCCCTGTAATTGTTTTACCCTTCTCGAGGTAATCGATGTAGATCACACCTTGTGAATCCCAGAAAACGGTGGCCATAACTTTTCCGGCCGATTTTACAGTTTTCGCCTTCTTTGGAGCACGTTCCCCGGTCTGGATCCATTGTTTTGATTGCTCCTTGGTCTCTGGTGTGTACCAGTGGATCCAGGTTTCATTGACGGTCACAAAACGACGCAAAAACTCCGCTGGATTCCGCTTAAACAGCGCCAAACACGTCTCCGATGTGGTCTCACGGTTGCGCTTGTTTTCTGGTGTGAGTAAACGCGGCACCCATCGCGCCGACAGCTTTCTCATGTAAAGTTCCTCGTGAAGAACATGATGCACTGTTCCTTCTGAAATGCCTACAGTCTCAGCTAGCTCCTGAACCTTCAATCGGCGATCTGCCAATACGAGATCATGGATTTTTTTTATGTTTTCCTTCGTAGCAGCTGTTTTCGGTGCACCTGGACGTGGTTCATCAAAAACCGACGTACGGCCACGTGCAAACTCGTTGAACCAATTCCTGACGGTGGCCATCGATGGAGAAGAGTCACCGTACACAGCATCCAAGCGCTCTTTGATTTCGATGCGCGTTTTCCCTTCCAAAAATAGGAATCGAATCACCGAACGATATTGCTCTTTTTCCATTTTTGTAAAACCGATCGACACGTTCGCTTCCATAAGTTGTCAAATTAAAACAAATGAAGGGATTGGAATGAAAATTTGAAAAAAGAATTAAAATAGAATGTGCTACACTGTGGTAAAACTCTTTTGAAACTACAGCGCCCTCTGGCGATGAGGCTAGGTACTTATTGAATGCACCTCGTATGTACTGTCACGTTTTCGTCTGGCGTCTCATTTCGTAATGAAGGGTTAAGAGGTTTATTATAAGTAGGGTCGTTCGATTTTAATTTGGTATAACATCGAGGTTTATATTCAAGTACATGCACATAAATATTTAAATATTTATTTAAGAATCACGTCATCGTATAATGTCAGTTAACTATTTAGAAACATTGTAAGTATGAATCAAGAATCCTGTTTCCAAAACATCTGAAAATGATGTGACTTTTTCTCAGATTCTTTCATGATCCTTGCAATTTACAAGATATACTCGTAAGTCCAACGTTTTTCCATCAATCCCAACGGATAAGATCCGACCTTATACTTGAAGTAACGTTAAATGTAAAGAAAGAAAGAATCCTCACAGCTTACAAATGACTGATAGAAACAAAAAAGATTTGACACGAGTCTTATCCTCAAGCCGGACTTTCCTTATTGGAAATTGCTTCGGATGTTCCTTATCAGAAAACTTCGATGACGGATTAAACTAAGTTCGCTACTGATTGGGATCGAAATCCGGAATACCTGATGACAGTGTCCTTTGGGCCCTTGAAATTTTATGTATCATAAGATCTTTTATTCAAATCTTTTCAAGATAGAAGGTAAAAAGAGGTGTAGTCATGAAAATAAATTGAGAAAGTGCCATCTTAGACGACACTAAAATGTGGGAATATGTGAAATAAAGTTACGTGACATTTTTAGTGGTGTTAGAAAAGGTAATTTCAGGTGGACGTATGCCAGAGGTTCTAAGCGAGTGCTAGCACGTGGTCCATTTCTCCTCTTTAATGTTTTTGTTGCCAAAAACTAGGGACAATTTCTAGAACTTTATGTGGGTCTATATAACGTGTGTCGGTTTCGTGTAATCTCTAGAGTTAAATTGTTAGTTCCCAAAACCTACGTACATACAATGTTTTAAGTTCTCTCCCGGGAAGGAGTTAGGTGGCAGTTAAGAAACATTTCGTCAGAAATTTCATAAGATCGAGAGCCGCTTTTGCCGAAATAACACGACGTTTTGGGAAATGATATTTTTTTTCTTTATTCCATCGTTCATGTTCAAATCTTACCGAGAATCCTGAGAATACTTTTCCACGTGTAAAATTCTCCACGTGTAGCTCGGCTAAAACGATCCCAGCTTCTATAATTATTTGAATTAAAGAAGGCGGGATCATTTTAGCTGAGCAATATTTCAGGCACGTGTTACAAGTACCTTTAATTTCGTATTCCTGACTGTTAATTTAAGCAATATATTAAATATTATCAACAAAACAAGGCACCATTATTCAGAAGAAATTGGCTCATAAATATTAGGCAGCGTTAAAGAAGCTTATAATGTAAGCGTTTGGTTCTATGGAAAGTGGACCAAAATAATCCTGAAGAATTTTTCATTGTAGATTTTATTTATCAGCTGGTGGTAGGTTGGTTAATTTGTTTTTGTAGTCGATTATTTGTTTAAATAAAGCCCTTAACGATAGTCTTGTTGATGAAAATAGCGGGTCTTAAAATATAATTATTTTGCTTAGTTATTTGCCACGCTGCTTTCTAGAGGTCTGCTTATTTCAGCTTAACGAGGGTATTGCTCTTTATTCTGTGTTTATTTGTACTTTCTGAAATAAACCTAGTCTGGTCTCCATTAATATTCTAGTCGCGATTCCTATGTATGTTCATACTGAATTTTATATTGCTATACGAAGGTGTCAACGCACTTTGTTCTAAAAACACACAATGAATACACTGCTCATGTTTGACACAAACATTATTATATAGAGAGCATATTCGAATTTTTTGGCGTTATATTCGAGATTTTTAACTTTCCGCGAGGAAGCATATGGAGCTTGCGGTAAGTGCGGGAATCTCGGTTCCTGTCGAATTATCGGTTATTTTCGCCATGCAGCCTTAAAGGCTAAGGTATAAGAGACCTAATTAATAAAGTTCTCAGTTATAAGACATACACTAAAATGGATCGTAAAGGTAAGTGTTATTACTAATCTTGTTTATTTACCTTCTTATGTTATTTGGGTCGTAGAAACTATCAGTAAACCTATAAAATCTCAGTACTCGTTAACACACTTACAAATGGTATATTTCCATGTAGGTATAATTATTATTTTTCTATCTTTTATGTCAACACCATTAAGTTTTCCGTTGAAAACTATATTTACGGTTAAAGCATCCTGAATGGTCAATGTACAAAATAAAAACCAAAGGATATGACCAAAATAAGTATTTTATGGTTCGTCGCAATATTACCTTTTTAGGGTTCCGTACCTGAAGGGTAACCAACGGAGCCTATTACTAAGCCTCCGCTATCCGTCCGTCTCATCAGCGGCAGTCCGGTGAAAATTGAAATTTTTTTCAGTGTGTGTATTTCTATTGGCGCTATAAAAATAAATAATAAAAATCAAACACTTCGTATGCGAGTCTAACTCGCACTTTAACGGTTATTTATAATGCTCTTGTTTGATTATTTAGCTCTGTATTTAAGTCAATTAAGTAATTTTTTATTTAGAGGTAGAGCCATCTAACATGACTGATGCCCGCTTGTAATAAGAAATACTTATATTAACGCCTGAATACTACTGCACTGTAGGATATTCAAATCTACTTAAAATCTAACAGTGCGTTATTATTAAGATCTTATTTCAGGTGTTATCTAATGTTACTTAAAAGAGAACTAAGAACTAAAGACATTAAGAACTGGTTTACTAAATCAACACAAAACATACCTTCATTTTACTAAAAACAACATAACTTGCCACTAATATATGATTCTTTATCATATTGAGTAAATCTCAATGTCAACTTTTAAGCTATAATTATCATCTTTAATTTTAGCTACAGACGTACTGAGCCACTCTTCATATCTCATATTAACTTAGAACATTAATTTCTGCTATCAGACTCCGTCAACTTACATTACAAGTCATATCGGCATTAGTCTCCCTGAAAGTTTTCTGTCTTAGTCGATACCATTAGATAAACTTTTGATCAAAATTAGTATCGTCCTTTGAGTCTAGACGTAATGGCTAAAGATATATCATAATTAAATGAGATACAATTCAGAAGTTCCACTTCTTGTTTTCGGCCAGATGACTTTTACGTATTTTGTCCGATAGTGGTGACTAGCGACCTAGGACCTTATCATCATCATCCTCCTGCCCTTATCCCATGTTACTTGGGGTCGGCGCAACACGTTTTTTTCTTCCATTCTGTCCCGTCAGCAGTCACGCTATCACTAACTCCCTTTTCTTTCACATCACTCCTCACACAATTCATCTATCTTTTCTTTAGCCTCCCTCTCCCTCTCCATCCATCCACATTTATATTCATAACTCATGACCTTATATATAAAGAAATAACCATAAGACACTGATTAGAAAGGATTTGACTGCCTCGTTGTTCTAGTGGTCGCAAGCGCGACTGCTGAGCGTAAGGTTTCGATTCCCGGGTCGGGCAAAAAGTGCTATTGGGTTTTTCCATTAGAAATTACTCTGTAGCAACCCAGAGTTTGGAAATGACACCCTCGTGTCTCGAACAGTACGTAAAGACGTTGGTCCTGCAGCGCCTGATCTCTCCCCGGTCGTGTCGGATTACCGTCCCATCGGACTATGAGAGTAAAGGAACAGAGAGTGTACCTATGTTTGCGCACACGCTTATGCACAATAATATCTCCTGCGTAGGTACTTGGCTAATAGCCGTTGAGATTGGCCACCGCGTGTCATCGAAATTCGGTCGGGAGGATTATTATGTAGCAAGTTTTTGATTCAAAATTGTCTATGGAGAGTTTGAATTTAGAATTCGCTAGTCATTATTTAAACTAAGCACATGCTTAGCGAGTTTTATAAATAAGGCTGTTACAGCCTGGCCACGGGACATTCGCTGCTGCGAATTTTCGCGCGGTGCGACCGGCGAAGCGTCTGGCGACTAAAACAAATGAATAGAAATGTACTAATTATGTCACGCGTAGCGGCGACCGGCGGGCGGCGGCGCGACCGGCGAATTATGCCGAGCGAATTGCAAGATCGCGGCGGGCGACTGAAACAAATGCATAGATCAGTATGGCGCATGCCCCGTGGCATATAAATCTTTAAATATTTTATATACCTACATGCATTATGTCATATGTAGTGTACATACCTTAACGACTAAAACAATTTTTCTGCAGCACTGCATTTACCGTTTTCTCCAGTTCTGGTTGTATATTTATAAGAATATAATCTAAGGTTTCGACACTCATGAGGGTATAATTGAAAAAGAAAAGAGTGGCACTCTGGGAGTGCCGACAGAAGTGAAAACTTGAACAAAAATGCCCAACGCGCCTAAAGAAGTTTTCACTTCAATCAGCTACGCGATCGCGTAGCGGTATCAGTGTCGTTGTCGGTGTCGGTGACGGTGTCGGTGTCGGTGTCGGCATCGGTGTCGCCTTTGGTGTCGGTGTCGGCGTCGGTGTCGGCGTCGGTGTTGGCGTCGGTGTTGGTTTCGGTGTTGGTTTCGGTGTCGCGCGAGTTCGATAGTTTTTTCCCATCTCTAAAATGCCCAACGCACCTAAAGAATTTTTTACTTCTGAAATCTGGATAAAGTCTGTATTTATCGTACTTCTTGTGGAATTCTCCATTTGAACCCCAATCCTTATTCAAATCATGTACTTCACAATCTCTTCCAAATATAATATCTTGAACCAAAAAACTACTACTTCCAAGCAATAGCGAGATAAACTTTGATAATGATATTTCGCTCTCGGTCTATACTGGTCGCGGCGGCGAACGCTGCCCGTGGCCTATAAACTGTGCCGCGCGAATTGACGCGCCGCCAGACGCTCCGCCCGGTCGCGTCGCCCGTTCCCGTGGACAGTTCTGTTCTAGGCTGTTAGACAGTTCTTCCCGAAGTTCCCTAAACATTTTTTTTAAGTTATACTTCTTTTGGCGCGTTAGGGAAAAATGATGAGAGTAAATTTTTAAGATGCGCTCGCACACCGTCACAAAAAACCGACACCCTGAAGTTAGCTATAGTCTGTGGTTTATGAAGAATGATTGTTTTCCTTTTGTAAACTTTATGACAGTTTGGTTTTTTTTCTTGTTGCGCAAGAGAATTAGTATAACTTCTTACGTGCGTGCATAAGTACACACACACTTTTTTTTGCTAAAATTGATAATTTATTACTTACTTTCTTTAGCCTCCTTAAATACCTGAAGGGTAGAGTTCGATGGGCAAGATGAGCAGTACAAAAGATGAGGTATAATCATTTTTGACGGGGCGTTTCCAATGCTGTAAGCACTATAAATGTGTTCCCAAAACGTGTTGTGCGTATGGGTGGGATGTCCACCATGTACCGATGGCGCAACGCCGTACGTCTACTGGTCCAATGATGGAACGAGCTTGGCAGAATCAGACTATGCAATTCTGACGCACACTCCCCGAAATGTAACCGATAGAAAACCGACAACTACCACTATCAACAACCATTTGTGAAAATGTCGTTGGCGATTTCTTTTAAGATTAACAAACTGAATGAGTAAGTGAGTTCAAACCCAGGCAGGCACTTTACTTTGTATAAATTATTTCATCACCACTGCTCTCAAAACCGCGAAGGAAAACATCGTGAAGAAACCGGCATGTCCTAGAACCAAAAATTCGAAGACATGTGACATCCACCAACCCGCATTGGGCCTGCGTGATGGATTACGGCTCACACCCTCTCACAGAGAGGAGGCCTGCCACAGCCGTTTTTTTTTTTTGGGAAATCATCCAATGACATCTCCCGCTCTGGGTGGAGTGGGAGGGCGTGTCAGACGCGTGTTACTGACTAAAACCCACCCCTGTTCCTTCCCTGCCTGAGTGCCCAGGGGTGCGGAACTCATGTTGAGAAGTGCCCCAGCAGTGGGGACATTAAAAGGCTAATGATGATAATAATAATAAGAATAATGATGATGAAACTGAATGGATCTTCTATGTCTTTCGACATAATGTAGCCTATATATTATTCAGTCATACATTAGCCTACGATTTTATAGGTTCTGTTATTTTTGTCTTCATAATTTATAAGACGAAGTGAAAGCATCGCTCATGGCGGAATGTTGTGAACTGAAGATTTATCCTTGCGGTCAGCAAATGAAGAAGAGGAAAAATAGAAGAATCAATAATAAACATGTTTTGCAAAGCTATTCTTATTTTATGCTCACAATACAATAGGAAACCGTTGATTTAATGCAGCAATCAGATATATCGCATTGATCCACATATTTTTTTATGTATTGAATAGTTTCACGTTTGACAATTACTTTTTATGTTATTTAGGTACATATTTTGCTGTGATATTCTATTGTTAGAATTTGACATTGGGAAGCGGGAAAATGCTGTCTATGCTATTTATTGTGACCATAATAGTAACGTGTCGCTTAAAAACCTTTTAATAAATAATATCTACATAGAGATTTAGATGGATGGATTGTGTAAGGAGTGATATGAAAGAAAAGGGAGCTAGTGATAGCGTGACGGCTGACAGGACTGAATGGAAGAAAAAAACGTGTTGCGCCGACTCCAAGTAACTTGGGAACAGGGCAGGAAGGTGATGATGATGATTTACATAGAGATTTAGAAGTGCCAAGGTTAAGTAAACTTAACCTAAAGGTTGTATATTTACTGTCGGTCTTAAATACCGTCTATACAATGATCTTACATTCTTTGATAGCAGTAGCACGTTTATTAGCATAATTATTTATATTTTCTTAAATATGTATATTTGTACTACATGAGACATATACCTAGAACTACTTTTGTTTAATTTGTCGTTCTATTGAGGCAGGTTAAATAGTTTTTCATTAAAAAGCTAAATTATACCTGTTGAAAACAAAATCATATTTGGAACCCGATAAAGGCAACTAATAAATAGAAAAAGTAATTAAAGTACAAAATTTCACATTTCACTCATTCCATGAAATTTTCAGGGCAGTTAAATCTCTAAATCATGGATTCACTTTATAGCTCAACTTTTCAAATATTCAGTCTGTATTTATTACTGTAATTAAACTGCCAAATTACGGGACGTAAAATACTGGAGTTGGTAAAAGATTAGCGTTATGATGGCCTGTCATTGTCCGGGAGTCGAATGCGGAATTAAAATTAAAGAGGGATTAAAATGAAAATATATTAGCGAAGGAGCTTAGTAAGAAAATTACGCATTTTAATTACCCAAGATGAAGATCCTCCTACGCAGGAAGACCCTACAAATCATAATATCTAATAATAAATTCTTAAGGTTTGACTTTTCAGTAGTCAGATAATTTTAACCCGAAGAATAAACATGTTTGTTTGACATAATTATGTTGTTTACTAAAGCTGTCAAACTGCAATTATAATTTCTCAAAAGTTTTTTGACTATTGAAAAATGTGCTGTGAAAGAAATATCTCTCATTAACAAAGCAAGTAAAAATAAATGTGTAAGTATATTTAAAAGTCAAGCTTCTTAAGTACATAATAAATATACACTTAGCTAAACCACAAACATTTACTCACTCACACACATAAATAAGATGTATATTGGTCATATTTATAAGTAGATAGGTACTCTCTCTCTTTGAAATATATACATAATATATAATGAATTAAAACCACCCTTTAATTCATTATATATTATGTATATATTTCAAAGAGATTAAAGGGTGGTTTTAATTCATTCTAGATTATGTATATATTTCAAAGAGAGAGAGAGTACCTATCTACTTATAAATATGACCAACTGTACCATGGGAAAATGGGAGCAACACTGATTTTGTAGAAAAAAAATGCTGTTTCCATCACTTTGTAGAGTTACGCAAACAGCAAATCTGCTCTCAAAACGGTGAAGGAAAACATTGTGAGGAAACCGGCATGTCCTAGAACCAAAAATTCGAAAATATGTGGCATCCACCTGCACGCACTGGACCCGCTTGGTGGATTACAACCTACGGGTCTCGTGGAGAGGGTGGTGTCCCAACAGTGGGAACATTGAAAGGCTGATTAAATCATCATTTTTTTTTGCAAACATAGGTAAATGTACTTAATAGCTGTTCTTTTCAACACGCTTTAAGCTTATATCTATGGAACGGAATCTTTGAACGTGATTTTAACCCACTTCAAAACGTCGCATTGAATTGAAACTTCGCACACTAAACAAGGACCGATGACAATGCATGGTAAGTTAAGTGAAGTCATTCTAAATCTAATATGGCGAACTACCAAAGATGGCGGACTAGTTATTTTGTATGCATTTCCATGATATGGGTATCACATGAAAGGGTTTGCTAAGAAGAAAACGATAAATAAAAGATAAAGCATATTTAAAGGTTTATTTTTATTATTATTTTTTAACTATAGAAAATTATTGTTCATGCTTCAGAATTGATCAAATACTGAAACTTTTTCTTACCTATAGGTACTTTATCATATCGTGATTCCTAAAAATTTGGAGTAAATGAAGTCCCTTTATGAGTTACACGTGTAGCCTATGTGCTATTCCAGACTATAATCTATTTCTGTGGCAAATTTCATCCAAACCCGTTCAGCCGTTCTGGCGTGATTGACGAACAACAATACATACAAACTATCGCATTTATAACTTTATTATCGCATTTTAATCTTTACTAACTTCTGCCAGCGGCTTCGCCCGTGCGGAATATATTTCTATGATAGTTATCCACTTAGAAAGGGTTTTTTGAAATTCAACCCTTAAGGGGGTGAAAAAGGGGTTGAAAGTTTATAACGGGGGCAGTACTTATTCCACGAGAGCGAAGCCGCTGGTAGAAGCTAATATTATATTAAGCAGGAAGTAGGAAACACAAACCTTTCTATTCTAAGAAAACAACCCAACATGTGTACACGCGCAGAGCTAATTAGTAAACGTAATCAAATACGATACGAGCTTTCGATTCTCGGGCTAATTTATTAATAACATAATAATGTTATTATTATTATAATCAGAATGTTAACAGGAAACAAGGCTTTCCTTTTAATATAAACTCGTTATAATTATTATCGATCGAGGTTTACAATGTGTTACGATAGCACATATTGTTAATATTATTTGAGCATTATAGACGCGATGTTGTGTTCAAACTTACTTCATATCATCATCATCATCATCATCATTCTCCTGCCCTTATCCCAATTTATTTGGGGTTGGCGCAACATGTCTTTTTCTTCCATACTCCTCTATTAGTCGTCATCTCTGTCGTCACCCCCTTTTTACCCATATCCTCTTTCACACAGTCCAACCATCATTTCTTTGGCCTTTTCCTACTCTTATAGCCATCCACATCCATGCACAAGACTTTTCTCACGACATTTTCTTCATTCCTCCGCATCACATGTCAATACCACGACAACCGATTTCCACACAACTTTTCAGTCAGCGGTGCCACTTTCAGACTTCCTCTTATATACTCATTCCTAATTCTATCCATGCGCGTAACACCACACATCGCTCTTAGCATTCTCATTTCATATCATTCTTACTTCATATCATCATCATGAAAAAAAAAAACATCATCACTCTTTTAAATGTCCCCACTGCTGGGGGACAGGTCTCCTCTCTGTGTAATGAGAAGACTGATGATGATGGTGGGCTGAGACTTCATATACATAATATGTATATGAATAGGCATCGGGATGTTTTCTAGTCCTTTCCTTGTTTTAAATTTACCGCCACTTGCACTCGCCTTTCGCTGTTAGTGAACGACGGGCAACGCATCGCTCCCACCATCTGACGGCGTGAAGACGCAGATTCAGTTCGAACTCAACGAAAAGACCGGCTGGCAAAAAATTCCGCGTACGTGGTAAGATCACTAAAAACCTGGTGAAATACGACTGCTAGTGATAGAGTGTGGTGATATACTGGCTCCCAGCATCCTGTGAATACCTGACCTCTTTCAATTTATATTATTTAGCCTGTTTCTTGGTAGGAAACTTCAAAAAGCGTCCTTGGCTCCACGCGATACTCAATCAGTATATGACAACTAATTGCAGTTTTTTTTTAGGTCACTCGTTTTTTTTTTACTATTCATAGGCTCGCGTTTGACCAATATCTCACCTGATGGTAAGCAATGATGTGGTCGACGTTGGAGTACGTTTGCCTAGAAGTAACCTATTCACTCTTGACTAAAAGCACAATGAATGTTGCTCCCAAACCGTGCAACCAAACCAAACTCTGTATGAGAAAATAAACAATAGGTCAATACTAAAATGAGGCTAGCCTTTTCGCAACTATGTTGGGGTCAGCTCCCAGTCTTAATAATACTGGCTGTACTCTATCTGACCTCCACTACCAATAGAGGGAACTTAGTTCGAAATAGAAGTAAATCGAGAGTCAACGTAGCAAAAACGCGTAGCGAGATGCCGCGTTAGGCTTGTAGCACAGATCGCTACGACGTGCTACGCTGGGTCTACGCGGTCGGCTAACTAAATAATCAAACCATGAGTTAAAAGCGTTCATCGTGCGCGGGCTGGCAACGTCGCATTTCTAGAGGTTTTTTGTGATTACAATATTTCTCACCCAATTAACTAGATCGTTATATTTTATCATAATATTTCACCTTTACTCTAAAATATTTAATCGTAATACGTGGTAATACTGCAAACAGTACCACCAAATCGAAAAGTAGAAGAAGACTGCAAAAAGAAAATAATTGACCGTAATGTAATTTTTTATGCTTATAAATACCAACGTTCTAATTAACTGGGTGAGAAAAATTGTACTTCAATTTATATTTGATAAAATAATCACCAAAAACCTCTTAAATGCGACGTTGTCAACGTTAAGAATTATCTCAGAATATTGAAACAGTCAAGAAACTATCATACCGTTTCTTGACTCTTTCATGATGACTGTATCTCTTTATTGGCTCCATGAAAGTGCTAACGAAGTAATAGTTCTCCTGTTTGTGGTAAGTGTTCCCGTGATGGAGCTATTAGAAGAACTTACGGATGTCTGTTAGGGGTATGATATGCGTTATGGTGAAATTAGCTCTTCTTTCAATCAATATTGACTAACTTTGAAGTACAGTAATTACACCTTCCAAGCTACCCGGGCCTGCGGGCGGCGAGTAGCGGGTAACTCGCCGTCCGATCAGCACTAGGCCCGCAAGTCGACGGCGCGTAGTGTTCCACGCGCGCCTCAAAGAGTTGTCAGCAAAGGACGGGGCCTGCCACGGCCAATGCCTGCCTGGGGGTGGAGGATAAATTCGAAAGAGTTACCTCGCCCCCGGGCGCGTAGGGCAGGGAGGAACAGGGGTGGGTTTTAGTCAGTAAGAGTCTGACACGCCCTTCCGCTCCACCCTAGAGCGGAAGAAGTCATAGGATGATTTCCCACCCCCCAAAAAAAAAAAAAAAAAAACACCTTCCAAGCTGAAAATCAATATGCCTCCTTAGTTAAACAATAATATGTTGAAACAGTGAAATAGAACGCCTGTCATGATGCCATTAACGAGCGATGCAACATTAGAAAAAAAATAAAAACATAATATTTGTTAACAGGATTGTACTAATGAAACATAATTAAAGCAAGGAAGGCAAGGACCAGAAAATATGGCAGGTGATGGGTAGTGATAATTAAAAAATTTGATCTAAACATGAAATTGCTCACAAGAAAGGAGGAAGAAAGACGAATCTATTACAGACAAAAACACTATCAGCAAGATAATTTAAATTACTGGAAGGAGATGGTGAAAATACCCTAAAATTTGAAGTAGCCATTCTATCGTGGATAAGAGTTGTATAACTGTTTTGGTGAACAATACAGTATAATTCTGTTCTATTATAGTTGCTTGACAAATTGTACTTTATAAACATTACCAAAGAAATAGATATACTTAAATATTATTATAGTGATGTCTGTGCTAAGCTCAAGCATCGCAGAAGCCAAATAATTAGAACAAAAAACTTTATATTAAGTACAAAAACATCAAACGACAACACAAAAACAAAATCACAAAAAAAAACTGGACAAGTACGTGTCGGATTTCGCATATTAAGGGTTCCGAATAGTAAAGTATACGTAATAATAAACATTATCACCAAACTTTAAGTTCATAGGTTAATGGGAAGTTAAAAAATTCTTCGTAACAAAATTTTGTGACAGACGACGGACGGACAGACAGACAGACGGACACGTGAGTGACCACAATAGGGCTCCATTTAGACCCTTGGGGTACGGAACCCTGAAAAGAACATAAGAGTACTAAACCAAGCAATAGAGTAGCAAGCTTTAAAAATAGTCCTTCTACTCAAAATAAGCTATTGTTAGTTATATTCCATATGTATCGATCAGGTTTGTAATAAGGCTAATCGCATGTTATCTTTCGTACTCCGGAATGCAAACCATTTCACTAATAACTCTGTACTATGCTTTAGTTAGAAGTATTATTGAGTATTGCGCATCTGTGTGGGCTCCAATATATAAAACTCATATAGACCGTATAGAGTCTATACAGAGACGGTTTGTCAGAACTCTATGTATGAAAAGTGGCTTAAGGCGTAAAATACCTGAATATGAGGCTAGGCTGCGGTACTTTAACATGGTTGGATTGGATAAAAGGAGATGGATGAGCGACATGTCCACTTTTTATAAGGTGTGTAACGGTTCATTTGATGGTGCTCTCCTAAGTCAGTTACAGTTCAAGGTGCCTACTCGATCTGTGCGTACTCCGCAGCTGTTTCAGATACCATCGAGCAATAACAATGTGTCCCAAAATAGTCCACTGTTTCGAATGTGTAGACAATATAATGATATTTGCACTCATGTTGATATATTTGTGGGTAGTCACGGCAGATTTATAGAATCCTTGCGAAAATTGAATACACCTTAAGCTATTGTATTGTAATATGCTGTCTTGACTATATTATTTGTAACTACTTTTTATTTTATTTTTATTTTTTGTAGCCTTCACTTGCATCTTTGAAGCTGTATAAATCCTGAATGCTGTGTATAGTAGTAATTGGAGTGCAGATTTAAAAATGTTATCACTTAAAAGTAATCCTGATCACAACTTAGTCTGTATTCTGTAACTGTACCTACCTCTTATAAATAAATAAATAAATAAATGTCCATTATAGAATATCTAAACTATATTAGGAAATAACCAATCCTCTTACCGCGGAAAACAGAAATAATTCACGAAACTCAACCTACCAACATAACAAAGAATTTATTATACAATTACACGCTACTATCGACGTTATATCCGTTTAATAAAGATGACAATGCCGTGCATTGTTTACTGCAAATTAGTTGAGAGCGAATATTTTATTTGTCTTTAGAGCTGAGTGGTGCTCGATAGTACTGAAACAACATGTTACATGAGGATTGTACGATCGTCCTTTAACAGACTTTGCTTTATTCCTGTTTTTATAGATTTTTATGTAAACGTGGGAAGGGTTAAGGGAACCGCTTATCTTGGTATGGTCATGTGAAGAGGAGGGATGAAACACATGTAACTAAAAGAGTTATGAATATAAATGAGGGAGTCCAAAGAAAAGATGGATGGATTGTGTGAGGAGTAGTATGAAAGAAAAGGGCGTTAGTGATAGCGTGACGGCTGACAGGACAGAATGGAAAAAAAAACGTGTTGCGCCGACCCCAAGTAACATGGGATAAGGGCAGGAAGATGATGATGTTAAATGTGGTTAAATATTTTTTACCTCAAGGTTTGCCAACGTGGCTCAAAAGGCGGGCCAACTAAAATAGGACTGGGCAGGACATGTCTGCCGCATACCTGACGAACTGTGGGCCCGTAAAACACAAGATTGATGCCTTGACACAGCGATACAAGGTCGCAGTTGCCCACGAAGAAGATGGCGGGATGACTTAGATGTCTTCCTTAAGAATTGGAAAGAAGTAGCGAAAAGTCGTGACCGTTGGCAGGAATGGAGAGAGGACTTTGCCCAGCAGTGGGACAGTACGGGCTAGTAATAGTAATAAATAATATCTACATTGATTTCCAAACTTAATTACTGATATCATCACCACTCTACTGCACCTAATCTATTTGAGATCGTCGTAGCCTGCGTTCTTCTTTAATACATCTCTATTTAATTCAATTAATTTATTGCATCAAATATGGTAGGTACATGAAGTTCTTATATAAAATATTTAGCAACACACATTTGGCCAATATTAAGCATGCAAAAGTACAAGTTTTTACACTTAATATATTAATTACTAGGCAACTACATTTTGTCAATTTATGTATCTACTTAACAGTTAAATATATCTGTGCTTTAGGGTGGAAGCGCCGGGAAAAAAAAAATGATAGCCCGCGAAATTCAAATTTTCTTACGGTTTTTGCAATTTGCAGGTCAGTGTCAGGATATATCTTGGTCAAAATTTGATTAGCGGCCGTAGTAAGTATGTTTTTATAGATTTATAATCATTAAAATCATCAGTACAAGAGAGAGAGTTGAATTTATGATTTTAATGATTACAGTTCTGTAAATACGTACTTGCTATTGCCGCGAATCATATTTTAACCAACATCAGGTTGTACTGACGTGCAAATTGCAAAAAACGTAAGAAAATTTGAATTTATGTATAAATTTTCTATGGACACTTTTGAAAGAACTTATTTATCGAATAAAAACATTCTTGTAACAACAACTTCTGCAACGCAACACAAAACTTATTGAAGGGTAAAGTAAGGCCAACTAGCAGCGATACGAAAGGTCATTAACCTAAAGAACAACTGTGGCGTTGACAATCTAATATTTATCTCTTTCCATCTTGTGCCTTTGTCGTAATGTCTCGTTCTCCCGGCAAAAACATGACAACGTTAAGACGGGTTCGCCAACATTCGGGCGGCCATTTTATCGCCCATTTTCGCATGGGTTTTGTTTACATTTGGTATCGCTTCTCGTTGGCCGTACTTTAGTTGAGTAATTGACCTAGGCAAAGCATTGTAAATTAGGGTAGCCATGTAAACGCAGCTCCGCTGAAATACTCGTACTTCTAGCGTTGGAACGGGCATTTCAAAATCGAAATGTGTAATGTTCCTTTTATTTCTGTTATCTTTCCGTTCAAATAGCTCAAGATTGAACCTCAGAATCCTAGCAATTTCATAAATATATATTCTTGGGACAGTCAATAGATTGTGTGACTAAAATGTAGGCATGCATGAGCCAGACCAATTTTTTTTTTTGAGGTTTGGGAAATCATCCAATGATTCTCCCGCTCTGGGTGGAGCGTGTCAGACTTTTCCTGACTAACCCACCCTTGTTCCTTCAGTTGCCTGTGCCAAGGGCCGCGGTAACTCTCTTTAGAATTTATCCGCGATCCATCAGTCAGACCACTGCATTTTGAATGTTGCACGAATACACTTTTTATATTGATTGCCGTAATCTCAAGTCACCTTCTAACTAGTCTTATCTTTCAAAAAATCTATCCGTTGTTTCTTTGTTCTGCTTCTCCCCCTATCCCATCCACGTGCATACCCTAACCTACTCACTAAACTATATACTGATAAAAAACTTTTTTACAAAAAAAGCAACCGACTTCCAAAAAAAAATACACTAAATATTTAAAAATAACTTTAATTTTGGAAGTCGGTGTTTGTAGTTAATTTCTTCGATATTTGACACCGACTTCCGAAATTAAAGTTATTTTTAAATTTTTAGTGTATTTTTTTTGGAAGTCGGTTTTTTTTTGTAAAAAAGTTTTTTATTTTTCGCTTTTTAGTTGATATACCCCAGAACTAAAAACCCCAATAACATGTAACATGGAATTTAAACATTTGGAGAAAGATATGCGTATTTTTCGTTTTTGTTCGGTTTCTCAAAAAGCGCTAAAGCAATTTCGATAAAATTTATATGGGACCACCTCGGGAGTGTCGGGAGTATATTCTTTCGGATAAAAAAAGAATTTTGAAAATCGGTCCACAACTGACGGAGAAATGCGCGGTCATACATAAAAAAAAAAAACATACATGCAGTCGAACATAGAACCTCCTCCTTTCTCGAAAGTCAGTTAAAAACAGTTTATAAAACTTCCTTAGTCAGCGCTGGTCAGCATTCACATCTAAACTTATTTCAAGGAGGAAATGTTGAAATAAGAATCTGCTATAATCAGTGTCAAAACTATTTTTTTAATGTAGTGTTACTAGTGTCTATGAATTAGTTTAAGATAGTTTAATTTAGACGTTCTGTTTATAAAGAGCTTCTATTAGAGCTCCTTCAAACCTGCCTTATCATTAAAAAATAAAAAATTCAAGAGTACAGGTAAATGACCTAATTCCCAATTCAGTAACAGAAATAGAAAAAGTATTTTAAAATAAACGCTGATTAATGTTACGTCTCGCATTAAGCACAAACAAAAAGCTTAAATAAACGAGTATTTAAATTAACTAATTATAGCTACTAATTCTAATGAATAACCTTAATGTACAAATTAAATGCTTCGAAACAATTATAACTGTTCTACGAGTACTTTATATGTCCCTGGCACGCGCGCCGACGATTCATTAGGATTCCTTTATCGAAAAATGGGCTAACTCATCTAAAAGATATATCACCCACTCCCAAGTTCATGAAAATATATTAGCCTCTTACAATAAATCAGGCTGAATGCTTAGCCAGCCCAGTTTTGTTTTTAGGTCATCCCAGACCTACCCTGAGCGGCAATATACATATTTCACAGTTAACACTGTATCTATAGTACATAGGTAGTCATATGACGTTTCCAATTTACCCCGACGCATCCCACGAAATATCGATTTGATTCCGATCCGATGACGGGGGACGCAACAGGTCAGGCATGCATGGGAAATTCCTCCCTAGTTGCAGTTATTGTTGGGGTAATAAAGTTGAATATCGTTTGCGCTGATTCCGCTAACTGTTGTGCATTGAGCACTAGGTATACCGGTTTGCCCGGGACCTGACGAGAGAGATAGATAGCTCGGCCTGGGAAGCAAGCTAGCTCGCTTTGCAAATTGGAGCGCCCTGGGACGCATCTGACCTTTCCCAGAAATGTTAAATTGGATACAGCGTTTTACAATATTTTAATATTTTTTGTTATGTCGGTACTGGCTCTTTGGTTTTGCGTTACGAAACAAAGAATACTTTTACCTGCTACATTTTGTGTAAAACTCTTTTGTGTTATTTAGAGTTCTTTGTTAGATAAAAAGTTGCAATATTTTTGAATTGTGTTTGAAACTTGTTTTTATGGTATAAATATAAATAGCATCCGAAGTTTATAAAGTGTGTTTAAGGATGTATTTCAGTTTTCAGTTATTCAATGTGAATAACGTGGTGCCAGAAGAATAAAAGACACATTGGTAGATTTTAACATTGTTACATGAAATATCCTTTTTTTTTGGATGGTGGAAAATCATCAAATAACTTCTCCCGCTCTGGGTGGAGCGGGAGGGCGTGTCAGACTCTTACTGACTAAAACCCATCCTTGTACCTTCAGTTGCCTGTGCCAAGGGGCTCGGTAACTATCTTTCGAATTTATCTGCGACATCCAGACATTAAATATCCCCGGCATCGGCAAACACTTTAGTGTAAAAGTCCAGGGAATGAAAACAATTTGTAATAACTTCACTCACAATATTTTATTAAGTCTTCACAAAATCACTTCATAATGTGTACACTACAATTCCTCCACGACAACTGACTCACTGAAAAGCTCACACTACTTCCCACCACATAAATTTTACACCGTAAAGAGAAAGGTTGATATTATTGACAAAACATGGCGTACAACCGGAAGTAGTGCGTATGATTATACATTAATGTTATAATAATTATTGCGAACAGTATTAATTTGTAATTAAATTTAAACGCACATATATATTAATTCAAACATAATTTAATATTATGTTCGATCAAGCAAAAATATCTAAAAACAAGTAATCAGTTCCGAAAGTACTCTTGAACATAGAGTTTCTAACATTAGTATGAATGTAGAAGTAGAAGTACTTGCCGTACCTAGGCAGTTCTAAATTCATCCCATCACGGCCAAATTTGACGACGTAGTTCAAATAATCAAAAACCTAAAGCTACCCACACCAAGCTCCTAAACTAAAGACGAATAAATATCTCAAACAAAAATTCACATCCCCCACCACTTGATCCAAAAACTAATTACAATTCATTTATTTTCTTTCACAAAACACGTAAATGATTTGAATACGAATCGGAAGCCGGTAGTAGGGGCTTGCCCGGGCGAGCTATTTATAGAACCAGCGCACCATTTACCTTTGCACTTTGCAGAGCTGTCCTGACCCGTACTATGAGCTGTATCGATTTTATACACTATGGTATTAGTTCTACATTTATTACTAATGGCGTATCTAGCGTTGTACTAACAAGTTACTTTGTAGTAGATAGTAGGTAGTTTTGCTTCCGGATAATTTTATTGGATTGTCGATGGGGCTGAAACGTGGCGACCGTACCAGAAGATACAGCGTTGAAAGACTTCTCACAAGCTGGGCCGGTGACCTGGTGAGGGTTAGGAATCCGCTGGATGTTAAAAGCAAGGGGCTGGTTTTTCAGCTAAAGATTTGTTCTTCTTTCTTGATGTGAAACATCTCCTCTCGTTTTCCTGCAATCTGTGGGAGTGATTTCGTGAAATGGGACAGAAGTGTGTAACAGGAAGTTGGGGAAGCACGCGCTATTTAATTTGACCAATAAGCGTGCGCAGTGGTAGAGTTGGTCGTCAGATAGTAGAGCACGCGCACGATAAGACTGCGCGTTGTCGAAATCGGAACTAAACGTATTAATTTTATTTTTCAGGACAGAATGTTAATGTTGATTATTACCAAGGTGAGATTTCAAATGTTACACATCATATGCGACTACTGTAAGGTTTACTCGTTTTTTAATTTGAGTCCTTTATTGCTGAAGTTCGTGCCCATTCAGGAACGCTTTCACGGATTCAATAACGAGCGGCTTCCAGGCCCTGTCTTCGGCTATTCTCAGGGCAATAGTCATAGTGAGTCCTATTAGAGCCCGCGCGCTCTTTTGGAGTGATGTTAATGGCCAATAGTAAGAATGGTCCTACACAATTCTTTAACCTCGATAACCATCATGGTATCAGACAAAAGATCCACCATAGCAGAATATGAGCCAAAATTATTGTACTACAAAGAAGACTCGACGTTTTAAATGTAAATGCGAACTCTGATTACCAGGTTTGAAAAACTTTCAATCCGAATACTAAAAATTTAAAGTTTCGATTTTAAAATGAGACTAAAGTGAGACAGTTTGAAAGTTAATCTCACTTTTCATACATTTCCTTTGTTACTGAACGGTGAAATTAACGTAGTACCTATCAACAAACAGTAGGTACAATTCTTTCAATATACTTGAACTGAATTCGAATACAGACAGTAAATTATTCAGTTTTCAGGAAATATATGTCCTTTGATCAAAAATGTACGGTTGACGTGTACTGTAAAATATTTCACAGCAGAGAATTAACACTAATTGAATGTACCAATGAATGAATATGATGTTCAATTTAATACAAATACATATAATTTATTTCATTCACAAGTGTATACTATAAATTAGTATTTGAAATGCCCTTTTAAGCAAAAATTACCTGTATTAGAGCACTTTGCTCTTCAAAAGCTTCAGCATAAGGTACTGTATAAGGTTTCAGTGAAATTTACAATCTGATTGAATAATGCAGTCATGTCAAAGCATTTTGTTTCAATTAATGTTTCAGGCTCTGTTTGACACTTGTGTATTGCAAATAAAAAGGCGTTTTAAAAAAATTGTAAGGCCGATCACCTGAAGATTTTATGTGGTAAATGTTTTTTTGCCTATCAAATCTTGAGGATTGTGGAGATAGGATAACTCCAATATCCACAATCCTCAAGCTACTGCTCCTACTTATCTAGGTATACGTTTCCACGTAAGACTGCCGCATGTAACCTTGTTTTGCACTAAGAACAAAGAAAAGTGTTGCTTTCAGATATGTTCATTAACATAATCATTTCAGCCCAAAGACGTCTACTGCTGGACATAGGCCTCCCCCAAGTGCCGCACAACGACCGGTCCTGTGCGTCTCGAATCCATCGGATTCCCGTGAGCCTAACCAGGTCTTTATTCCACCTTGTGGGAGGCCTTCCAATGCTCCATCTTCCAGTACACGGTCGCCACTAAAACTGAAGTGTCCAAAAAAAACTTTTTTACAAAAACATTGAACCGACGCGACGTCTATTTTTTTGTAAAAAAGTTTTTATTTTTCACTTTATAGTGCTGATTCCCCATTTAATTGAGTTAACAATGCATATTTATGCGAGAGCAGCAATCGCGGTTAATTTGCTGTCATTATTTGAAGAGTTCCGTAGTCTGTCTCCGAAACTCATCATCAGATCTATTTGAAATTTAAAGGAGACTATTTTGAAATAAACTCCTTTCGGACAAAAAAAAGAATTTTGGAAATCCGACTATAAATGACGAAGTTATGGCCGAATATACATGAAAAAAAAATACAAACGCCCGAATTGATAACCTCCTCTTTTTTGAAGTCGGTTAATGAGTCGTAATTAAACATTTTTGCATGTTGTTTTTATCTGTGTAAAGTAAGAAATGACGAAATGCCAAATTCAAGAACTAAGCATAAATAAATTTAAATCATTTATTAAACTTAAGCTATGCCAGAAAGCTTTTTACACAATTAATGACTTTCTTGAGGACAAAAAGGCGTGGGATTGAGCTGCTTCAATGATATACATGAGCCATTGTTTTCATATGTACTACTTACTGATGAAATTTTTTTATATATTCTTTTTTTAATATTCGTTTTTGACATGAATACTTGTACAGTATTATATTATTATATTTTTAAATTATTTTTTTTGATTGACATTTTTTTTTTTTTTTTGACTTGAATACTTTGTTAAGTATTATATTTATTTTTTGATTGACATATTATTATTACAATTTTGTTTGACACGAATATTTACTTTGTAAAGTATTATATTTTAAATTTTTATTGATTACTTAATTATTGTAAATGGGAAAGGACTATGTGGGTTATTATTATTATTTTCTCCTCCTTTTTACAGTAATTTTTAACGTTGTCTGACAGTTTGAGTACTTTTGCGGCTTACCCAAATGTCTTTTCTTTGGTATTGTTCGTCAAGTCATTGAGCTCCTTAGTGGTTTTTAGTTGAGCTATTCGACTATTGACAAATGCTTGCACTGACTGGACAGGTCCACTCAAATATGTTTGGTTCTTTCTTCAAAAGACCACTACAGACACTAAGCTGCATGGTCCTCATATAGAATAATGTGAATGCGAGAACTATGTATGTCGTTATATTCATGTAGATTTTATGATTGTCTGGCAGTCTGAGTATTTTTGCGGCCTACTCAAATGTCCTTACTTTGGTATTGTTCGTCGGTTCGTTGAGCTCCTCAAAGTCCTGAGTTGAGTTTCGCGATGACTGACAAATGCTTGCACTGTCTGGACAGGTCCACTCGAATTTGTGTGTTGCTTTCTTCAAAAAGCTCATCCCAGACATAAACGTACATGGTTCTCATATCATTTAACCAGTACACATATGTATTCTGTTGTATGGATTTCAACACTTTAAAAGAGACTTTGACCTCTGAGTTTGTTTCGGTGTTTCTTCTCAGGGTAGTCAGCTAGGAAACACCGGCCTCATCTAGCTGACAAAAAACATTGACGTGTAAAAGTGTTCCTTGTAACCTATTTACTGAATAAACATCATTTATCATTATCATTTAAGACCAAACAATTATTTGCAGTAATAAATAAATAACAAAAAAACGAAAACACAACCGACACAACTGTTGAACTGTACTTTTATTATCACACTGAAAACATTATTTGAATAAACACTGAATTTTATTTATGACGGCAAAAAAACTTATTTAAAAGTGCTCACTGAATTACATTTCCGTGAATTTTGCGTTATTTCAGTTCACTTTGAAAGCTCAGGTTTAATAATATGCCTGTGTTCGATATCACCTTTGTGCGGATTTCACATTAAACAGAAATAATGGAAATGTTGTGTTTGAAATTAATTGGCTCCATGAAATTGGCTCCTTTTAAAGCCGTATCTCAAAAATAATTGGTAGTTTGAAAGGCATCGATTTCCCCGCATGCCTCAGACAGACGACGGACAGACAGACAAACGGACAGACGGACACGTGAGTGACAGCAATAGGGCTCCGTTAGGACCCTTCGGGTACCGAACCCTAAAAATATGTAAAGCAACAAATATATCGTTCTTTCTACATTCTAATAAAAACTCGCCAAGTGCGTATCGGATTTCTCACATTAAGGGGTTCCGAACCTAATATTAGTATTTGTTAGTAAAGTATACGTCAAAATAAACCACACAACTAAAACCCACCCCTGTTCCTACCCTGCTCTGAGTGCCCAGGGCGAGGTAACTCTGTTTCGAATTTATCCTTAACCCCTGGGCTGGCATCGGCCATGACGGGCCCCGCCGTTATTGCTGACAACTCTATGAGGCGCGCGTGGAACACTACGCGCCGTCGACTCTCCGGCCTGGTGCCGATCGGACGGTGAGCTACCCACTACTCGCCGCCGCAGGCCCGGGTATCCGAAGCACACATGAAGACCACAAACAGACAACAACACAAGCAAGCAGACATGGTCAGATTACAATTATAAAAGGTGCTAGAATCGTATTGCTGACCTCTAAAAGTTAGGTTTACTTTCACGATTATCGCTAAAACCAGTTTTTGTGCTACCGCGCATCATAATGCTGATCACAGTGATCACCTGGTGCCATTGCGGAGCCATTGCGGTGCCATTGCGGTGCCATTGCGGTTCTATTGCGGTGCCATTGCGATGCCATTGCGGTGCCATTACCGTGCCATAGCGGTGCCATTGCGGTTCTATTGCCGTGCCATTGCGGTGCCATTACGGTTCTATTGCGGTGCTATTGCGGTGCCATTGCGATGCCATTGCCGTGCCATTGCGGTGCCATTGCGGTGCCATCATGGTTCTATTGCGGTGCCATTGCGGAGGCATTGCGGAGCCATTGCGGTGCCATACACGTGCCATTGCCGTGCCATTGCGAAGCCACTGCGGTGCCATTGCGGTTCTATTGCGGCGCCATTGCGGTGCCATTGCGGTGCCATTGCGGTGTTATTGCCGTGCCATTGCGGTGCCATTGCGGTGCCATAACCGTGCCATTGCCGTGCCATTGCGGAGCCTCATCTCATCCATGTCTGCCAGAGCCAACAAATGATTATAATAATAATAAGCCTTTATTGCTGACACTAAACTACAATGTATGCATAACATTGTTTACTTATAAAATAACACATCCAGTTTTGCGGATTAGTAATCAGCGTGTCTGTGACACATAGGCCTCTTCCAGCTGTTTCCATTCTTCTCTACCTTTAGCCTTTCTTGACCAGAGCCTTTAGACAAAATACTGTTCTGTTAACGTTAACGCTAACGCTTAGTGCAAAATGTATGTCAACGACATTACTGGGCGTGAGGCACGTGACAGTTCTCTCCACAGGTAATGTCCTTGCCATACATTTCGCACGAAGCTTTAGCGTTAGCGCTATTATAAAACTTACTTGGCTAAGGGGGCAGATACCCCCCAGAGGACACGGTGGAGCATACGGTGGAGGTTTGCCCCGCTTGGGCAGAGCACCGCCGTGTCCTCGTGGATGCGATAGGCGGCAGCGACCTCTCGCGCCGTGCCCTGGTTCAGGCCATGGTACGGAGCGAGAGGGAATGGGAAGCCGTCTCCTCCTTCTGCGAAGCAGTAATGCTCGCGAAGGCGGAGGCGGGACGCGTGAGAGAGCACCAACAACGGAGTCGCCCTCACGCCCTCAGCAGCAGCCGCCTCAGGAGACGCCGGGGGCTTCCGGCGCCGCGAGACGATCTCCGGCCACCGTAGACCCGGGCCTGCGGACGGCGAGTAGTGGGTAACTCGCCGTCCGATCAGCACCAGGCCCGAGAGTCGACGGCGCGTAGTGTTCCACGCGCGCCTCAAAGAGTTGTCAGCCAAGGGAAGGGGCCTGCCACGGCCGGTGCCTGCCCGGGGGTGGAGGATAAATTCGAAAGAGTTACCTCGCCCCCGGGCACTCGAGGCAGGGAGGAACAGGGGTGGGTTTTAGTCAGTAAGAGTCTGACACACCCTTCCGCTCCACCCTAGAGCGGAAGAAGTCATAGGATGATTTCCCACCCCCCAAAAAAAAAAAAAAAAAAAAAAAGGGGGCAGATACCTTCTCCAAAATTTCTAATATCATCTATCAATCTTTATACCTGTCTACCTCTTTTCGTTGTACCATCGCGTGGTTTCCAATCGACTAATCAAAGAAAAAATACTTACATATTTTCGTTCACTTTTTTTTTTAATATTTCTACTTGGTATTGCTTTGTTTGTTTTTTTTTTCTGTGCACATGCCATATTATCTCTCCACCACCCTTGGTTGACTGGTAGAGAATGCCCAAGGCATTAAGTCCGCCTTTGTACTTTAGTTGCATGAAGTATAAATAAATAAATAATAAATAAATAAACTTTTTTTTTTATGAGCACTACATTTTTTTTTTTGTGAGTTGGAAATCATCCAATGACATCTCCCGCTCTGGGTGTAGCGGGAGGTCGTTTCAGACTCTTACTGATTAAAGCCCACCCATGTTCCTTCCCTGCCCTGAATGCCCAGGGGCGCGGTAACTCTGTTCGAATTTATCCACACCCCTGGGCAGGCATCGGCCATGATGGGCCCCATCATGGTTTGCTGACAACACTTTGAGGCGCGCGTGGAACACTACGCGCCGTCGACTCTCGGGCCTGGTGCTGATCGGACGGCGAGCTACCCACTACTCGCCGTCCGCAGGCCCGGGTATGAGCCCTACCGTTAAGAGGTATACGTACACAGATATGAATGTTTTTATAAGCCCTACCTAGGACTTATAAAACATTAATATGTTAAGTACTCCTCGATTATCAGGAAATTCTAAGGTGTGTTCAATCTTTTCCAATAAAAACAACACTGAAGATTTACATAACCTATACCTTCGAAAAAATGTCAATTTCATCAAAATCTTTGAAGTGGTTTAGTCGTTTCCGATATATTTTTGGTCTACGGCTGTTATTTAGGTCGAATATTGTAGAAACAGTTCCTAATTTTCAACAAATACAAATAAATCACTATCCATCTTCGTTACCCCACAAAAAAAAAAAAAACCATCTTCGTTGCTTGAGAGATCACTTACGTATGTGTCGGTTTATGGGCCCACATTTTGACCACCTAAATTTAGAGGACCTTTTAGCGTTTAACTGACCCCTAAGTGTTGGTGAAACAGAAACCAGCTTTTAACAGCCCCATAACCACTCTTAGTGGAGCCCTCAAACTTAGGGGATGTCGGTGAAAATGGGCATAAAACTCGTAATTTTTCAACATTGCTATTCAAAATGTTTAGGTGTATTTTTTTTTCCAATTTATAATATCTCTCGCTTCTTCTATGATCATAAAACTTAAACTATTGTAAACACATAGCTGCAAGGTATAATACGACATGCTGTTTGTCAATGTACATGAATATTTTTTGGTAGCGCACAGCTCCTTACAAATTCCGGCCATGTCCTTTCAAGTTCGTAGGTCAATGGGAAGTTAAAAAATTCTTCGTAATATAATTTTTTAACAGACGACGGACGGACAGACAGACAGACGAATACGTGAATAACAACAATAGGGCTCCGTTTGGACCTTTCGGGTATGATCCCCTAAAAAACGACCAACAAAACTTAAGTTTTGCCTACTGTTAGTTCAATATCAATAACCCACATACTCTACGCTGAGTGCTAGTTTTCCACGTACCTATCCGTTTGTATGGTTTCATTTTTACCATCATAAGTGTACTTACAGAAATCAAAACTACTTTAAAATAAATCTGTTATCCACCAACCCACACTGTGCCCATGTGGTGGATTACGGCCAATTCCTTCACCTAGAGAGGAGGCCTGGGTCCCAGCAGTGGCAGCATCTAATTATGATATGTTTGCATCCTTATTTTGAAATACTTTTTTACACACGGACTGAATTGTGTGTAAGGGAGAGAGGGAGGCTTTTACGCAGCAGTGGGAAAAAATGGACTAATTAGTTAGTGCCTATGACCTAAAACCGGCCACGTTCCCAAAAGACTACCTAGTTTTTAGGGTTCCGTACACGAAGGGTCCAAACGAAACCCTAATGCTGTCACTCACGTGTCCGTCTGTCCGTCGTCTGTCACATAGGTTTTACAGCCAAATGGTTACAGCTACAGTCTTCAATTTTTCACAGTATAAGCATCTTGTTGACCCAAAGCCATACAAATTATCAAAAATTGGTACGGAACCCTAAATGTGCGGATTTCGATACTTGCTCGGTTTAACACACATACCTCTGTATCATTGCCGAAACACTACTGACCAAATCTCACCACGTACCATTATATACTTTATGAAACAACAATGAAAATATATGAGACTTTATTAAAGGCTAAATTAGACAGCTATATAAATATTCTGGTCAGTTTGTCAACGGATTTGGTGAGGGAATTGATTGCGGGGGACGCTCGTAAAGCCTAGTTAATATTAATGAAGGTTCAGTGTGGTATGGGACCTCCTTTCCCATACATATTGTGATAATATTCTGGACATTATATGGGAATATTACCCGAAGTGGGAACGATGTATTATAATTTGCAGCTGTTGTGCTTCAAAGTTTTGTTGATAATTGTTAGGCCTCGGTCTGCCTGGGCAGCGGGTGTCTGCAAAAAAAAAATGTGGGAGAGTGATCGGAAGAGTCACCGCAGCCTTAGCACAGGTAACTGAAGGAACACGGGTGAACAGAGAAGTTATTTGATGATCTCGCACCCTTTAAAAAAAACATTTTTTCCAAAAAAATAGAACTGACATTCAAAAAAAGTGCAAAATAACTTTAATTTCGGAAGTTGGTACTTCTGGTTTTGTGTCTTCGTTTTTTGACACCGACATCCGAAATTAAAGTTATTTTGCAATTGTTTTGGAAGTCGGTTCTATTTTTTTTGGAAAAATGTGTTTTTTTTTTCACTTTTTTGTTGTGGTTCCCCATTAAATTGTGTTAAGGCGCTATTAACTGCCAATGACCTTGAGTGGTTAGTTTGCGTTTTCTGCGCTGACCTCACGTAACGTGTCGTATGTCCACCCAGTAATAGGACTCGCCCATCAAGAAGCGCTGTCCAAAATTAGACTAATTATTGATTTATTACGCATAAAACAACAAGTATTAAACTAAAACACTGAGACTGAATTATAAATAGTTAAATTTTTTAAATGGAGAAGGTTTCATAAAAATACGCTTTATAGTTTTTGCGTGATTCTCATTTTTTTATCCACGTTAGACCTAACTTTACAAATTAATTACACAATGTTTTAAAAATATAATTTAAAATATTCTGAGATCAAATTACGATGGAAATTGTCTAGATTAACATATATTTTTTTCAAAGAAATAAGACTAGTCGTTTAGACGTGATGTTCAATTAAAAACCATTAAAAGTCGAATAATTGCGCCATAACACTACGTATGATCGCAGCAAATCGCAATTGATTTGCTATCATTTTTTAAAGAGTTCCGTTGTCTGTCTCCGAAACTCATCATCAGATCTATATGAAATTTAAATGTTACCATTTCGGAATAAAGCGTTTTGAACAAAAAAATTGTTGCAAATCCGTCTATATATGACGGAGTTATGCCCAAACATACATAAAAAAATACAAACATCTGAATTGATAACCTCCTCCTTTTTCAAGTCGGTTAAAAAAAAACTGGCACCCCGGCAGTACCGACAGAAGTAAAAACTCAACAAAATCCGCTACGCGATCCGCTACAACGCTGCGCGTCGTAGCACTCGTAGCGGTTTTCACTTCAAATGAAAACAGTTTTCACTTCAAATGAAAACAACCCACTACGAGTACTACGACTGTCGGTGATGGTGACGCGCGAGTTCAATAGTTTAGCCCATCTCAAAAATTTCCAACACGCCTTATGAAGTTTTCACTTCAACAAATAAAAAAAAATGATTCGGTATACAACTTGAAACTTGCTTGTAGCGCAGAATTAGCATCAGAAAATTATAGTCGAACCGTACAACGAGAACCTCAATTCAATGACGAACCCATGATGAAACTACATCAACCAATCAGCATATTGCCGTCTCTCTCAAGTACATTCCTCGGGGCTATACAACTTAAACAAAGAAATAAATGATTATTGTTCTACTAATGGCTAGGTTTCCAATCGGTTACATTGATCGATCTACTAGGCTATTTTTATCTCGATAAGCCTCCGGGTCTAACGAACTCATGCTCCATAAAGACTGTTTTGTCATCCCAGTATATTGCCTGAAAAGGAGAGAGAAGGGCAGAAAATTGTAGTAGATACTGTTAAACATAGAAGTATGTATATTACTGGTAACTACAATATAATATTTTCAGTCAGAACATCCTTTTCCGCGAAACTTTACTACTACAACCATATTTTCCTTGTTGATACAACTCTACTTTTCTTGGAAAACATTTCTTTCAGTAGTATTGTACCTACAAGAGAAAACGTGCCAAACGTCCGTTCCAAAAATCATGAGTACTGGAAAATATCCAATACTCACAAAAAACCAGCAAACAATCAATTTAAAACGTCTGCAGCAAGAATCTAAGCACTATCGCTCACTGAAACCAACCAATAGAATTGCGTGACAGTTTCCTTGCACCATAAAGCCAACCGTCCACCTAAATCAATAAACTTGACCTGCCTGAACGCCAATGTAACAGTCCCATAAAAGGTTTATTAAAGCCCTACTCAATAGCGTGAAAAGCTATAAATTCCTTTACGTACACCCCTGATTCAGGAGCGCAGAACATTAAGCCGCCGAGTTTAATATAAGTAGGGTATTGTGACGTAGACGCAATGTTGTGTGCTCCGCGATCCAGCCAGGTAGCCGGGGTCTGCGTAGTCGGTATGACGTAGACGAGGCGCGTGTGCGTCACCGCGACTGTGTGAGTGCCCTACATTCGCAGGGCTGTCAGCTCCCAGATAATACTGCCGACGCTAAAGGTTTATACGCAGCCTGACTGATGGTTACATTTGAGCGTTTGCGTTCCGAAGGGCTGGAATGTACTTCGTTTTATACGTAACCGTTTTATGGATGACAATAAACACTTCTGTTATGTCGTTTCGTATATTTCAGGGACAATGTTTTCTGTTTCAATGTTAAAATTCCTTTCTTATTGCGTTCTTTATCTCGAATATAGAAGCGACGTCCCTTTTTAAAGGGTACCAGTATATTTTCTTTGTTTATCTTTTGTGTAGTATGTGTAGTGCTTTGTATCGGTACAAGGTATGAGCGGGGCTTAGGGTCGTCCCTCAAAAGCGGCCTGTCTTTCATTGAATGTCAGGGGTCGCGATCGATGTAGCGCCGCCTACGCCCGCATCCGCATCCCTGGATGCGAACTACGAACTGTAGGAGACAGCGGGAATTGTGAGTGAAAATTGTTTTTATTGCTGCTGTACACAATGGGAAATGGGACGGTTTTGTGAGCAGCAAAATATTGGTTTTTCTATCCGCAAAAACGTGAATTGGTGATGATTTTATTTTCAGTCTCACAACAAAGAAATTCTTTTTTTTTGCTGGTTTTTAAACCAATATCGCGTACCGTGTAGTATATTTGCCTCGGTACTATAGAGCCTGCAGGGCTCCAGGGGCGCTCTTGTAGCTTCGGGGAGCTGTTTTACTCGCTGGCATGCGATAGTGTCGTGTATGCAAGTGTACTTGCTATGTGTAGTGTGAGGAACAAGTGAGGAATAATAACAAGAGGGACCGGCACTCTTAATACTTATATGCTTAAATTAAAAATATACATGTGCCCACTTGGATGGGCCGAGCTATACTCCAGCTGAAACAAAAAAACATCGTTCTAAACAAACTATTCTAACATTTATTTTAAAGATATAAGATATATAATCACATAATATTAACTCAATAATTAATGAAAGTAACATGTTAGAATTACCACAAATACAGGAACAAGACGACACAACATTCACAACATACATACAAACTCCCAACCACTTGCAAATTCAAATACAAACACAAACATAAGTTCACGCCACGCACACACGGTACTAACGAACACAAACATAACAGAACAGCTGTACTAACCAAATGGTTCATAAGGCTTGCTATCTGCCTGCATCTTATTGGGTTCCTGAGAAATCAAACTGTGTTATTTACTTACAATCACTAATTACGTTTTCTTAGAGATCTAAGAAAAGTTCCTTCGTGAGTTTAATTTGAAGAGGCTACAAACTTGCCTTCGCACAGGCCTCCTCTCTGTGAGAGGGTGTGGACCGTAATCCACCACGCGGGGCCAATGAGGGTCGGTAGATGCTCTATGGTTGATTTTACAATTTAATCCTTTCCTAATGCAATGATACAAAATCCTCTCTAAAACGAGGTATTTCGAATTTTACTGTTTTGATTGTGTTAGACTGCTTGATGTCGTCAGTCAGTCATCACAACCCGGATTTATGAAATAGAGTGCAAAAAAACAACCGACTTCCGAAATTAAAGTTATTTATAAATTTTGAGTGTATTTTTTTTTTGGAATTCGGTTGTTTTTTTTGTAAAAAAGTTTTTTATTTTTCACTTTTTAGTTGTTATACTCCAGAACTAAAAACCCCAATATAATGGAACGTGGAATTTAAACATTTGGAGAACACCAAAACGTCATCGAGGTACACGTATATTCCGTTTTTGTTCAGTTTCTCAAAAAGCGATGAAGCAATTTCGATAAAATTTATATAGGACCACCTCGGGAGTATATTCTTTCAGATGAAAAAAGAATTTTGAAAATTGGTTCACAACTGACGGAGAAATCAGGTAACATACATACAAAAAAAAAAAAAAACATACAGACGAATTGAGAACCTCCTCTTTTTGGAAGTCGGTTAAAAAGCAATAGAAAACTTTATAGAAAAATATGTACAGTCACGAGCAAAAATATGTACACAACCAAACTTTACTTGTAAGCTCGAGTATCTTGGAACAGTACATTTAAGATACTCGAGATTACAAGTAAAGTTTGCTTGTGTAACTACTTTTGCTCGTGACTGTACTACTCTTTTTCCAATAAAAATCTACTTCGATATCAATGACAGCTTTAGCAGGTACTCTAAAGCTTCTACTTATACTCACAAACGAGGATTCCCTATAGGGTTTATTCTATACCTCCAATTCACCGTAGTATAAAAGGTTTGTATACCCACATACGTACCCGGCATCAATGTACGAGTAGCCCAGAAAAGAAGACGGTAACACCACAAAAAAGTAGGTTATATCTACCGTTAAGAAAATAAATTAAAACGAAAGGTAATAATGGGGTCTTGTAAAAGTTGTTATAAAGGATTTTCCTTAAAAGCTTTCGGAGAAATTGATATTTTCAAATTAAGGCGACACGGTCGTTGTTTTTTCAGTAGGGTGATTTTGTAAGGGTTTCATTTGAGGACTTAAGGTTTGTTTTATTAATAGAATTTAGGATTAGAGTTACTATAACTACAGTGCCTATCATAACCTGTGTTTTAAAAATACTTTTTTTACTCTCTTAAAATCTAATAATGTTTGTTTCGCGCTTATAACTGGGGCAATGTTTAAGTAAAGTACTACTTTTCTACTTCCTTTCAATGTATATGTCATCGGATAATTGTAAACGGAAAATCGGATAGTTGTTAATTTATAATAAATCACTTAAAATTTTAAACTCTTCATTTTCAATAAGACTTGGATAATTTGTAAATTATCAAATTTGTTTTTTTTTTGTCGATCTTAGGTTCACGTTTGACCACAATCTCACCTGATGGTAAGCGATGATGTGGTCGAAGATGGAGCACACTTGCCTAAAAGTAACCTATTCACTCTCGACTTAAAGACTCCCAGGTTGTTGCTATCAAGAAACACAGATTGGACTAGATATCCAATCTGTGTTTCTTGATAGCAACAACCTGGCAACACCTATTGTATTTCAAATGATCTTTTTTATAAAATACATAGATTTTACATTCTTGCAAAAAATTATTACAAACCTATAGGTAGTGTTTGCGATTATCCGGTGACATACCTATACATATATAGTGACAAACAGGTTAGTCAGGCAGGCTGATAGTCGACACAGAGAACGCACCGTAGGTACGTAGCTCATCAACAGTATTACGTCACAGTACAATTTAATTATCGACAACATACTACCTGACGGAAGTCCTATGATTGCGAGAAGCACAGTTTAAAGGAGTCATATGTACAGCAGTGCACGTCTTTCAGCTTAAATGATGGTGATGATAATTATCATCATCAGCACCAGCCTTTTAATATCCCTACTTATCATCATGATCATCAGCCTTTTATTGTCCCCACTGCTGTGGCACAGGCCTCCTCTCTGTGAAAGGGTGTGGACTACGCGGGCCCAGTGCGGGTTGGGGATGTCACATGTCTTTGAATTTTTGGTTCTAGGACATGCCGGTTTCCTCACGAGGTTTTCCTTCACCGTTTTGATCCCTACTTATACTACTAGTATATTACGAAATAAGCATACACGTTGTACTGACTGACAAAATTTTGTGTGTGGTGTGTTTTAAAATATCAATTCAATAAGATAACGTTAAAGTTTGAATTCAAAAGTCATATAAAAGTCTCTCTCGCCGTATAAAAGGTACCTTCGGATAATATTACAGTCGATGTCGCCGGTGGATTTTACGATTTCAACACTTTTAAAGCGTACTAAAACTTAGTCACCTGCTTACCTACCTAAATGTGTTTTTAAGTACTTCGATAAAATCTAGATATTAAACTTATAAAGTAATGGTCTTTAGCGTTTGACCTGTGGCTAAGATAAGCCTACTCACCTCATGTCATCATCAGCGTTTTAATGTCCCCACTACTGGGGGACAGGCCTCCTCTCTGTAAGAGGGTGTGGGCCGTAATCCACTACGTGGGCCTAATGCGGGTTGGTGGATGTCACATGTCTTCGAATGTTTGGTTCTAGGACATGCTGGTTTCTCACGATGTTTTCCCTCACCGTTTTGAGAGCAGTGGTGACGAAATAATTTACACAAAGTAAAGCGCCTGCCTGGGTTTTGAACTCACGACCTACAACTGGTAAGTCGCGGCCGTTACCACTTTTTTTTTGTGGGGTGGGAAATCATCCAATGACATCTCCCGCTCTGGGTGGAGCGGGAGGGCGTGTCAGACTCTTACTGACTAAAACCCACCCCTGTTCCTTCCCTGCCCTGAGTGCCCAGGGGAGAGGTAACTCTGTTTCGAATTTATCCTCAACCCCTGGGCAGGCATCGGCCATGACGGGCCTCGTCATTATTGCTGACATCTCTTTGAGGCGTGTGTGGAACACTACGCGCCGTCAACTCTCGGGCCTGGTGCTGATCGGACGGCGAGCTACTCACTACTCGCCGTCCGCAGGCCCGGGTGGCCGTTACCACTGGGCCACCACTGCTCTCACTCACCTCATGTAAAGGACGATTTTGTTTTATGGATTACATTGCCAATGTAAGATAAAATGAAAGAAAACCATCGGAAGTAGAATATCTTTTGAGAATCTCTTAGTGCTTATTATAAATAAATAAATACTGGAATATTCATGGGACGAAAATATATTTTGTTGAGTTTGGGCGACGTTTTTTTTTTGCGAGCAATTTTCCTGACGATATTCTTTTAATGAATTCGTGAGTAACAATCAGATTTTGAAGTAGTAACGATAAAAAATCGTGTTTTCTCCGCTCCAATCTAATCAAATTTGTACGACGCGAAATACCGGAATTTTTAACTCCATCAACGCTCTTTCATTTCATAAAAAAAAAATCCTTTATGCCATGCCTCCGATGTTAATTTATGCGGAACAACATTATTCAATTCCGTGTCAACTTCCATTTTTATAAAAAAGTTACCCCTTTTTTCCAGAGGCTTCGATACAAAGACAGCGATGGTCCATGAATTTATTTGATGTGCGAAAAAAATATGGGTATAAAAACCAACGGTGTGTAAAAGAGATGAATGTATCTCAATATTTAACCCCCGAGAGTAAAGTAATGGCTAAAGTAATTTATTCCAACCAAGTAAAATGTATCAACAAAATTCGCGCGACAATTTTAACCCATTCCACATTTCGACTGCCGCGTACGTGTTATTTTGAACACGAATTTACGCAACACCGAAAAGGCTTTCTTGATTTCATTAGTCTTATAAGTAAAAAAATAATAGGATCAAAAATACTGTCCATTTATTCAGGAATAAATTAACTTGTCTAGGTCGTAGATAACTATCTCCCCCGAGAGTAAAAAAACACTTAGAAAATAAAAAAAGACATTGATATATTGAAAAAAGTTTAATATGTCCAAATGGGAATTGAACTTTAGGTCAGGCGTGGATCGAAGCCAATTACAAAGATAAAAATAACGTTTTCACGCAGGCGTATAAAGGGACCAAACTTGACAAACGCGTTATTAAAACAAGCTACCGAAAAAAAATCCAGGAGATTGTATAAACTTTCCAAGAGAATATTTTTGGGAAAGTCACTAGGAATATAGATATAACTGCGGTACCTATTCATTAAATCAAAAAGTATTTGAAAGAAACTGCGGGTGCTGAGCGGTCGCCGGCGGCGTTTCTAACTAGGTTAACAAGCGAGCCACGGCTCGCACTAATTAGGAACAGCCGAGGTTTCTCCAGCTTCTTGTAACTCTACTCTCCTGGTACGTCGGATTAAATTCTCTTCATCTACTCACGTTTCAAAGGTTGCATTAATGTGTATGATAAATGGTTTAACACGGTTTTAACTAAGTTTATTAAAATGGAACATTATTGAGAAAACTTTTCCTTTGAAAACCATGCTAGAAACTAGGTATATCAAAGCACATATTCTTGTTGTGTTACCATACTCTGAGAACTTACCTACTCGTACTACTTATGTATATAGTTCACTAGTTCTGTATTGTTTGTTGCTATATTATAATAAACACAATACAAATAACTAACACCAAACCAGGAATTTAACTAACAAATTATCAGGATGCCACATTGCGTCTTCCGATCAGTTTCGAAATGGCGATAGGAGCAAATTACCAGAATATTTGGTAAAGAGAATTTATGACATTGTTCGTCGATACCATTGATATTTTGATATAAATTTTGTTACGATAAAGTTCTATTATGTAACTGTTTGACATAAAATTATTAACATTCAGGAATATGATGTGTACTTTGTTATTGTTAACAATTTGGAGCACACGTTGGTTGCTACCTATACAATCTGAATTGTATTGTTTTCTATGTGTAAATGTGTTTGCTTGTCCGTGTTTGGTTTTTGTTTGCATGTGGCACATATTGACATGCGGTGGAATGGAAACAATTCATTGAAATTCTGGGCAAAGATATATTTACGTTTTGATATCAAACCTTTATTTTGTTGAATATATTGTTAACTGACACGTACGGATCTAGATAATATTATGATCTGTATTTAGGTTTAAATATAGTCGCGTTTCAATAACCAATTATCCTGACAAGACTCTGATTCAAAATGTTAAGCATGATGAGAAAAAAAAAACCATGTAGACCTAATTTCAGACTGATCCTATAACTTATTTAAAACATAAGAATCTACCGACCAAGGCAGGACCAAAACACTCTTGCTACAGTCTCGTACAAAAGAGAAATATATAAAATCCGGGCGACTCATTAATTTTGCGTCTCTCGCTTTTAATTAGATGTCTTTAAGGAGTTTACTCTCTTTTGCCCAACAAATGCGTCCCACTTTCCGTATTACGCAGCTTTACAAGAAAACAAATAAATCGTGTTACAGTGAAAATCATTGCGTTCAACTTTGCCCGATTTTGCCCGAGTTTGGAGACAAGTTTTGCCTGTTTCTTGCGAGTTTTTAAGTTATAGCTCCTTGTTCTTTAAGTACTTTAAATGAATGATGTGTTGAGACGTTTTTGCTCGGTGATTTATTTCGTGACCTGATTCGAAGTGTCGATGAAAAATTACTGATTAGATAATAGTATAATTAATCAGTTAATTCTTACAACAAGAACCACTTTTACATTTAATCTAATTTTACATGTACTGGTAAAATTAGTTTAAATGTAAAAGTTATTTAAAAATATAGAGCACTTTTTACACTTTTATAAACGACTTATTCACAAATCGATTCTATGTAAGTATGTATGTAACACATTTATAAAAGGATCCTGAGTAAGTAAGTCAGCTATAGGCGCGCTTCATTCACAGTAGAAATATATATATTTTGGTATTATTTAAATTTCAAAAATAATTAAAAATAAGCTTTAAAATATTCATCAGGATCCTCGCTTCTCCGATCGGAGACGCAACAATAGGTTTTTAATTGTGTCTGCTATTCCAAGGCCTTTTTTTTTTGTTGGTTAGGAAATCATCCAATGACTTCTCCCGCTCTGGGTGGAGCGGGAGGGCGTGTCAGACTCTTACTAACTAAAACCCACCCCTGTTCCTTCCCTGCCTGAGTGCCCAGGGGTGCGGTAACTCATTTTCAGAATTTATCCGCTACCCCTAGACATGCAGGCACCGGCCACGATGGGCCCCGTCAGTGGTGGCTGACTACATCTCTTTGAGGCGCGCGTGGAACACTACGCGCCGTCGACTCACGGGCCTGGTGCTGATCGGACGGCGAGCTACCCACTGATCGCCGTCCGCAGGCCCGGGTCTACGGTGGCCGGAAATCGTCTCGCGACGTCCTACGCCTAGTACGCCCAGTACCTCTCCTGCGGTGGTAGCGGCCGGGGCCACTCCGTTGAGTGGAGCGTTACTGCATTTGTTTTTGTTCACGAGCATTACTGCTTCACAGAAGGCGGAGACTGACTCCCATTCCCTCTCGCTCCGTACCATGGCCTGAACCAGGGCCGGGCGCGAGAGGTCGCCGCCACCTATTGCATCCACGAGGACACGGCGGTGTTCCGCCCAAGCGGGGCAGACCTCCACCGTATACTCCACCGTGTCCTCTGGGCGATCCGCGCAGTGGTAACAGACGGGCGTTGCCTCCTGCACGATCTGATGCAGGAACCTCCCGAAGCAACCGTGTCCGGTGAAGACCTGCGTCAGGCGGAAGGTGAGGACGCCGTGACGCCTCTCCAGCCACTCCTCAAAGAGGGATTCCAAGGCCTGACGGGAGAAAAAAATTAAAATATAAAAGACGAAAATAAAACTTAAAGATCAAGGGCTGAAAGAGAGATGGAGAGGTTCAATTGATACATACAAACACATGAAACTTTTATCTACATTTTGTGTCTTACTTTAGCAGAACGGTAAATTTACATCCCTTGATTCATGAAAACTACTTTTCATTAGAGCCCGTCACTTCGACCTATTTGTGTAATTAATCATTGCTATATTAAAAGGTTGTGTCAATTAAATATCAAAGCAAGACTCGCTCAATTAAAAATAAAGTATTTTACTGAAAACCTCGAGCTTGAAACCGCTGAAATATTTATTGAAATATTAAGTGAATTGAGTAACAACCGCGCTGCAATTCTTGCAAGTTCGTTCTTGGAGTCGTTACATAAAAGTTTAAATTACCTACTTTGAACAACTTTCAACTTTTTCTCCGGTCTATAATAGTAGAACAAACAATGTAGGTTTCTACTATACAAGTTAATTACGACAAGACAATAAATGAAAACACTGCTATATTTTTGATTCCAAAGTAAAAGTTATTCGTAATTTTATACCTTTGTAGTTTATACCCCTTGCTTCTATAAAATAAAAGTATATAAAAATCATGCCAAAAATCATCATTAAAACCAGCTGAATTCACTTTTTGTCATACTTTAAGTACGAGTATAGAGTCAAACATCATTATACATAGACACGCTAAGTTATTAGTTTTTCAAGGCATATAACTTGTAATAACTTCAATCCAATTTCACCTTTGCCTCTAGAATTCAATCGTAATTTTATGTAATTATTTTTATGTCGTTATTTGACACCGAAGGAACATAAAAATACAAACGCCGACTACCGATATTAAAGTTATTTTGCAATTTTCAGAAGTCGGTTGTAACAAGGCAGTGTTAAAGCCTTGTTTATTTTTTGACCTCTATTCCAAAATTACGTTCTTTGCTACCTTTTTTTAATTTCAAATTAAAAAATTACTTGTTTTCTCGGTCAAGTCTCTGTTTTTATATTAAAAATCAGTTCAGATTGAGCAGCGGAGCTAGACTAAGCTCCTATTCATCATTGTAATTTTTCCTTCTATTAAATAAATGACAGTTACCAGTTTGTAAGACTTAAAGTTCAGCTTTTATAATCAGGCAGTTCCTAGCAATAATACAATATAACGTACCTAGTCACAGTGTATGTGTTCGTACTATTAATGAGTGCTTCTTATATTCAAGCCTACTTTTGTAAATAAGAAAATATACGTGTTAACTTGTCGTATGTTATTCCTTCATCCAACTCGTCATCTACGGTCGTCCTACTCTACGTCCTCTCCTCGTCTGCGTGTCACTCCTATGTCCTCCTCTGCGTGTCACACCTTTACCTCCGGCACCTGCAACGTGACTCCACCTCCGTACCGTGACACGGTTGTATTTTTAGTAAAAAAGTTTTTTTTTGTATCTACTTTAATCAGAATCTGTTGAGTAATACATTTGCTCCAGCTAGTAAATAAATCCGCCTTGCCTTAGCCCCTTTATTTCATCCTGATTAAATTCTAGGCAGGTTCGAAGCAAGTCTGGTTTGCCCGAAATACTGGGAATCACAGCTCAGCGCTTTTCTTTGTGACGGCTATAGATTCTGGCTTACAGGACTGAAACTGGGGAGTGCTAAACATCGCAAATCTTTTTTCGCTTTGATGCAATGTGTGCTGTTTTATTTTCTGCCGATTTGTATCAAGGCATAACGTTCGTATGTTACGGAGTATTTTGTGAAGCAACCTCAAACCTAACTATCTACTGATGGTAAAGCCCTTTTGAATAGTACATAACTTATAGGAAATAACAGTAGAAAAGCATTTTCAATTAATTCTTATTCTAAGAGTTGGGCGCCAGTTTAAAGCCTATGCTTTAAATATAATCGTTTATTGGGGCTTTACACGTTTTGTACTCGCTGAACAATTGAACATTAAAAAAAAACATGAGCATACATTAAGAAATTAGCGGGAGTCGTTTTATGTAAATGCGAAAGTAAGTTTATATGTTTTCACTGAACCAATCATCGTTATATTTAGCATATTAATAAACTCGTACGTTTTATTATTTTTTTCAGGGGCACAGAAAAGGACATAGGGTACCTGTCATCCACAAAAAAACCAGCCAACAGCGAGTCGGACTCACGTATAGAGAGTTCTAAACAAATCAGATTACAAAGATTTTTTTTAGAAGTTTTTAAACCGACCTCCTCTTTACATATTTTTTTTTTTCAAAATTCTGGGGCCTAGTGGTTTTGGAGAAGGGGGCGAATGGTCATTTTAAATTTATTTTCTTAAATAACTTTAAAACTACATAAATTTTAAAATTATGAAATAAATACATCCAAGACCAAAAGAAAGGGCTTTCTTTTGATATATCGCACGGCACTGTTTGAAAATTTTTGATTTTTAATTTTCCTATTTTCACCCCAAACGTGATCCCGATATTCCAAATTAATTTATTTAGGGTACACATTCGTGTTCGGGTCACAGATATTCATGTGTGTACCAAATTTCAACTCTATCGGTCTAGCAGATGCAGAGCAAATTGGCTATGACAGACAGACAGACACACGAGTGATCTTAAAGGGTTCCGTTTTTTCATTTGGACTTTCGGAACCCTAAAAAGCATTATGCTCGAGGGAAAGAACAACAAGTTTTGACGGTCCAATTACTACAGAACTCCCGAGCGAAGCCGTGCCGGGTCACTAGTAACATATAATTACACTTAAATTCACGCTTCAACAACAATAGTATTTTCTTTCCTCTTCCCATAACACAAAATATCATTTAGGTACAGAAGCAACTAACCAAAACCCATTTCTAATCGGCAATGTGGAACATTCCAAAATCCTATTATCCATCGTAAATAAGAATCTACCGTCATCATCAGCAATCGATTGGCCATTGATACTTTTATCTCTGACGTCATAAATATCAAGTCTGGCTACCGCTGCCCAGGTGGGCGACATTGAGGAAAAACAAGGAAACTGGGGAGTGCTGGGAGCCTCCCCATTTATCTTAGCTATTGTTCCGGAATTGGGTGCGTTTGAGGAAAATGCTTTTGTACTTCGTAATCTCGTCCCAGTTATTTCACTTGCGTACCTATTTCCTCCTTTGTTTGGTACAAAATATTCTCAGTGATGAATTTCGGGGAATTAGGAAAAATTTGTTTCTTGCATGCTTTTGGCAGTTGGTCTTTTCTTTGAGAACACGTAATCACTTACGTATGGCACTTTCTTCTTCGCATATTCAAATGAATAAGGTATGCAGGTATGTGGCTATACACGATAAATCTCTAGAATATAAAGAGAAGTTATATGAATTGAAAATATCTCGTGTGTGGCTCGAGGAATGTATTAATTAAACATCGACTTCTACTTCGTTCCATTTTCACATTCATTTTTTATTTTTTTATTATACTCGATTGGAATGGCATTAATAGGTTTTTTGCGCCTTTCTACAGATAATCAAAGGTAATAAGGTATTTACTCGTTAACCTATTTGTTCATTTATCTTCTAGAAAATTCACCTTTGTATATTTTCTGACAGTAAGAGTTTTCTATTAGCAGTTCCGGAATGACGATCGCGTACGAGGAGCCTCCCATAAGGTTAACCGATGACCTGGTGAGGGTCGCGGGTAGCCTTTAGATGCCAGACGCACAGAACCTATCGTTATGCCGTCACTTGGGGAGGCCTGCGTCCAGCAGTGGACGTCTTTCGGCGAAAATGATGATGATGAAGAGTTTTCTGAGCCATACAAACATCTAGCTGCAGGTTTGTACCCACATAGTTTGTATCAACCAAAAGTTGCAAAAAGCAACCTCATTGTTAAAAAGTCGGTCTTAAACTACCAGACCACCACAACTAAGGATATTTACTATTAATGAACAGACTAAATCGTACCACGTAGGTTCGATTAAAAAAAAAAAGCATAACATTTCCCGTGAAAAAGGGCCAACTTTAATGACGAGAAGAGTAGCTAAAAGCAATTACTTTTAACGAAGTTTTATATAAATAATTGAGGAAGTAAGCCCTTGTAACAATGAAAAATTTTTGACCCAAGGAGCTCTTTTTGTGGGCCAGTGAAATCGGATCCTAAAAGAGAGTCAAGGTTTTTTCACTTCAAACAAAAGATATTATTGTAAGGTCAATTAAACTTTTCAAAGGCGCTAACGGTCTGACTTTCTTAATTTATTAAAGATCTTGTTCCCACTTCGTTTTATTAATTTTGTAAAGTAGACCTTACAATTAGTGGGACGGTTTTGTACTTGCTCAGCGTCTGGATCAAATGCGGTGCTTAATTTTTTTTGGTCCTAAGTATAGAGAACCTAATTTTCATAGTCTGACTTTAGCTTGTCGCATATTCAGGGTATAACGGAAAGTTGTGGTTTTATTTTAAAAATATTGAAATGAACGACTTTTTCTCCGGAAGTCACTAATCGATTCCCAAAAAAAATAACTTTCCGTACCAAATTATCATCAACTGATTAAAATTAATATGGGAGGAACATTTTTTTTTGTTGTTTGATTATGAAGTCGATCGGGTCGATCCATCAGGTTAAGCTACGCTTACCGGTTTTGGTAAATGGATGGGTGACCATCTTTACATACCGAGACTCCTCTGTGCCTCGGAAAGCACATTAAGCCGTTGGTCCCGGCTGTCAATTGTGGATCTTTAACAGTCGTTACGGGTCGTCAGAAGCCCGAAAGTCTGACAACCAGTCTTACCAAGGCGTATCATATTACCCAGTTATTGGGTTGTGGAGGTCAGATAGACAGTCGCTCCATGTTAAATACTGGTAGTCAGCTGCATCCGGTTAGACTGGAAGCCGACCCCAAGATAGTTGGGAAAAGGCTAGGCAGATTGATTGATTAATTTGATTATGATCCTTGAAGATGGGTGGATTGTGTGAAAGAAAAGGGAGTTAGTGATAGCGTGATGGCTGACAGGACAGAATGGAAGAAAATAACGTGTTGCGCCGACCCAAGTAACATGGGATAAGGGCAGGAAGTTGATGAGGAGTCCTTGAAGAAAGTTGTTCATTTCGATGGCCAGAAGCAGTATCTGAAATATGACTAAACATTTTCCTTTACACTAAACGTTACTTCAGAAACCACATAATATGCTGAAAGATTATACAGGGTGTAAGGTAAACGCTCCCGAAAACGGAGACAGGTGATAAGGCTAGTGAATCTTGATACGATACCATCAAAAACTCCGAAAAAAAAATAGCATTTACGTACACCATGTTGTGAGAACAGTTAAATGAAACCGTTATTTGCAATTAAAGACACTTTTTTTATTTACAACTTTATCATGCAATGTAATATTCGTAAAATATCAGCTGACGCCCGCGCATTCCTCCAGTTCACAGAGCGCGCGCTCTCGCCGACAGCCGTGCGGCCAACGACCCTACGTCCACGCGATGCCGAAATAAAGCGAAAGATCACTGGTATCTGTTTGCATTTAGGTTGTAAATCTACGTTGAGGCTTCGGAAGCGTTCCCCTTACACCCTGTATAATTCAACTATCAAATGGTATTTGTTTCTTTTAAATTCCAGTTCAACAATGTCAGCACTTTCTTAAATGGCAGTAAATACATCATAAGTCTTATTACCAGGATGTGTAGCATTGTATTCAGTGGTTGATAAGAAACCACAACCTGGAGGTTCCGTTGATATATAACTTTCGTGTTAAGTCAATTCTCCCCAAAAACCTTTTATATGAATAATATCGTTACAGGGGAGGAAAAGATTTTCTACTGGCATTTTCTACGCGAGGTGAAATGTCGGGAAATTCAATAAAGTGGTAATAAGTGGATTTCTTTGCTAGAATCATATTTTTGTCAATTCCCGCATTCAAGCTTTTATTATACGACCTTTTCTTGCGGATGTTAGATTGGAGATACCAACTGGGACTAGGTTGATTGTGTACTAGTAAACACAATCAAGTAATTTGCTGTGGAGATAGGAAGGTAATCTAATATTCCCGAGAGGCACCAATATTCGGAGTTCTTAAAAGTTGTCAATTGTATTATTTGAAACGTTTTGCTAATTGGCTTTCCGCGAAATAAACGTAGGTGACGTTGTTTGAGTCCGTAAACTTATTTCATTTATTATAATAACAACAGAGCACTGAACTGTCTCTTTGGCCACTGCTATACACGGCGTTATCAAAACTTTTCATACAAAGCAAGCACGCCACCGTTTACTCATATAAATTGATGGCTCGCTCACCTGATGGTAAGCGATGATGTGGCCGACGTTGCAGCACGTTTGTCTAGAAGTAATCTATTCACTCTTGAGTTAAAGATTCCCAAGTTGTACTATCAGGAAACACAGACTCCGGCAGGGAATTCAACTTCTTAGCTGCACGCACAATTAATGTGTTCCCAAAATTATTTGTAACATAAAGTAACTTTGTCCAAGATCGAAAATAGAAATAATTTTCAAATCTGCTCAATATTAAGTAAGTTAAATCTGGTAGAAGGGAAACTGTCCAGTAACAGAAAATGGTTGCACACAGTGACGTATGATGTCACTGCCATTAGGTTATACGCGTACAAAAGAGATAGTAAGATCATTGAGTAAAATACTTCTTTTGTACGCCCTATCCCACCCCCACGCTTCCTTAGATTATTATTTGAATTAGTATTTAAGGCGCTATTAGCTGCCAACGACCTTGAGTGGTTAGCTTGCGTGTTCTGCGCTGAGCTCACGTAACGCGTCGTATGTCCACCCAGTAATAGGACTCGCCCATCAAGGAGCGCTGTCCGAAATTAGACGCACTATTAATTTATTACACAATATAAAACAACAAGTAATAAAATAAAACACTGAGACTAAATTATTAATAATTAGATAATCTTTAAATTGGTGAAAGTTTCATAAAAATACGCTTTATAGTTTTTGCGTGACTCTCAATTTTCTATCCGCGTTAGAAATAGCTTTACAAATGAATTACACTGTTAAAAAAATATTATTTCAAATATTCTCAGATCAAATTATGACAGTAATAGTCGATAGTAACATACATTTTTTTTTTCAAAGAAATAAAACGTGATTTTCAATTAAAAACCTTTAAAAGTCGTATAACTGCGCCTTAATTACCAATTTTAATGCTGTTTTCAGAAAAAGTTTTATTTTAGTATTATTTGTTGTTTCATACAAAATATTGTACAAAAATAAACACAGGAGAATACCCTATTCTAACAATGGCTATGACACGAAATTTGAATCCACATTGGGAGGGGCGGAAAATTATTTGTAGCAAGCAGCTTCTCCCGCTTGTAAATCAGAAATTATCCAAATATCCTATTTTCTTCCTCAAAGTCCAATCAATCTCTATACCAAAGCTTATCAACATTGATTAAGCCATTTAAGTGGGAAAATGTAAAAAACGACGAGAAAGACAGACAGACTTACTTTCCCATTTAAAATGCAATGGCGTCTCTAATCGCTACCGGGATTCTGTGGTCTGTGAAAATATCCTATTATCTGTAAGTATTCCTGTGAAGTTGCTCGTCATTTAGTTAATTAATAAAGAGAGTCCTAAACAAACAGTAGGAGGCGTGCTGACCAAAGGATTAGACCGTCAGACCCACGGATCAAGGACAGTGACCCCAACCCTTCAGGATCCTTTACACCTGTTTTTACAACTGTAATTGAATTTAATTTAACCTGTTTTCTGTAATTGTGTTTTATAACAGTAGAGATATCTAGTGGTGTTTTTTTAAAATTGTTTAGAATGTGTCTGTTTATGCGTGTGTGTGTGTGTGGGATGTGTAGTTGAGTATGTGTGATGGTGTGTTTGTTTGTGTGTGATGATCTTTTCATGCTTTTTTTTTTTGGGGCCCGGTGGGAAATCATCCAATGACTTCTCCCGCTCTAGGGTGGAGCGGAAGGGCATGTCAGACTCTTACTGACTAAAACTCACCCCTGTTCCTCCCTGCCCTGAATGCCCAGGGGTGAGGTGAATTTATTCTCAACCCCCGGGCAGACATCGGCCATGATGGGTCCAGCAAACATGCTGACAACTCTTTGAGGCGCGCGTGGAACACTACGCGCCGTCGACTCTCGTGCCTGGTGCTGATCGGAAGGCGAGTTACCCACTACTCGCCGTCCGCAGACCCGGGTCTACGGTGGCCGGAGATCGTCTCGCGACGTCCTCCGCTCAGGGCGTCTCCTGCGGCGGCTGCTGCTGAGGGCGTGAGGGCGAGTCTGCTGTTGCAGCCTCTCCTAAACCTATTAATGCCATTCCAATCGAGTAAAAAGTGAAAATAGAACGAAGTAGAAGTCGTTATTTAATTAATACATTCTTCGAGCCACAAACGAGATATTTTCAAATCATTTACCGTTCCCTTTATATTCTAGAGATTTATCGTGTGTAGTGTAGGACCCCAAGGCACCAGTACAGCCTGCAGGGATCCTGGGACATTCTTCAAAGCTCGGGGACTCGCTTGCTTACTGCGAGAGTACTACACGGAAGGATAACTCGTTACGGGCGGATAAGGAAAAGAGCTGAGCGCGCGATATACTCTATATTGATTTTAATAAGAAATACATGTGTGCCCACTTCCAAGGGCTAAACTCTCATCTGACATAAAACAAAATTCACACCTACTCTTCTAAAATAATCCATCGATTCTCCATCATTTTTACCTGCCAGTTAAAGGCCGGTGCAGACCCGCTAAGATTAGGCTGTGACTACAATCGTCACAGTAGCCACATACCTTATTCATTTGAATATGCGAAGAAGGAGGCTTTCCAACGCTAAGTTTTCCAGTACGCTGTCGTCACTAAAGAACTTTTCGGCCCTGCGAGCAATGTGTCCTGCCTAGCTTGCCTAATTTGTGTCTCACAGCCTCTCTGTCTTGCTTTAATCTCTGGCCAATAAGTAGGTATGGTCTGAATCTGAGATATATATATTTTACGCGAAAACATTAAAACATTTTAAAACTATGTAAAGACACTAAATAATGAAAAAATACTATATCAACAGTAGAACATTAAAAAGTCTTCATATTTTATCTAAACAGCCCAATTTCTTTTTCAGCAGCTGCGAAAAGTCGTCATGCGTAATTTAACATAAGAAAAACATAACCATTTACCTAATAACACTTTATAACATACTTAACTCCATTTTAAAACTATATTTACCTACCTTACATCATCAAAAACTTAAGTATTTCAAAATAAAATAATTAGAACGTCCCGGAAAAACACAGTACAATTACTAACCAATTTGCAAAACAACACATCCTCTGATCCTAATAACAACGTCTAAAAATTTGCTGAAATTCTTTTTACAATGAAACTAAGTTAATTAAACTTAAACTAAGTTTACACACAGGAGTGTAGTCTTGGAAGGATAGAACCGTTACATTTGGAGCTGAGCCAAAACCCCAATTTGTAACACCGTATTCCTGGCTGGTTACACTGACTTTCCATCAAATTTTGTTTTGTCAAGGTTAAATTTAAACTAGCTTTTTCCGACAACTACATCCACACCCAATTTTTTTTCTATGTGAAAGAATTTTCGTAATCAAGTTAGGACTTCTAGAGATTAATACTTACAAAAAACAAACAGACGTATATTAACGTCTTTTTCTGTTAAAAAATAAAAATAGTCAATGACCATCTACAGAGATTGCAAATTCAAAAATGCTAATAAGTAGATCGGTATTGATGCGTTGATTTTGATGACTTTCAATCAAGTTGTTTCCCAGAATTTATTCGAATCACCTTCACAAAAATAGATTTCAAAATAAATTTAATCTAGTTAGATTTCTGACTTCTTCTCAAACGCAGAACCGAAACATCATCAAGGACAATGGTTAACACAGCCCATAACCTAAACATAACACTCAAAAACCATAAAAAATTCAAACAAGAATAGGCCACTGGGAGCACATTTAAGGTTAAAAGGGCTGGAAAATTACCGGGTTCCTTACACAGAAAGGGCTGTGATAGATGCGACCATTACACGGTAAATATGTCCCTAGTATGCCCGGAAATTTACTCCCCCTTTGTATGTTTTAGGGAATCCCACTTTTGATACATACCGTACTCCCAGGTAGGTATGTAAATATTGAACGACAAATGTGTACCTCAAAGAGATTTTTTTATTTTGTTTTGGTTGGTGCTGTAAAGGGTTCACCTTTTTAATTTGCATTGAGGTCAATTTATTTGTTGGGGGACATTACTTGTTAGGGATTGAAACTAATTAGACATTCTCTGGATATTTGAAAGTGAAGTGCATTCATAACAGCCATAATACTCGTACCTATCACCAGAGAATGCAATCGCAATCTGATTTTATTTACTGTTGTAAAAAAATCGGCCAAGTGCCAAATGTATTTTTGACTATTTATATTGGTTTGGGTCAACAAGATGCTTATACTGTAAAAATTTGAAGACTGTAGCTCCAACCGTTTGGCTGTAAAACCTGTGTGACAGACGACGGACAGACGGATAGACGGGCAGATGGCCAGACGGACACGTGAGTGACAGCAATAGGGCTACGTTTGGACCCTTCGGGCACGGATCCCTAAAAATGATAATGCAATACCTATTTTTTAATAAATTCGAAAAGCACTGTGAGTCGAAAATCGCAATATTGGAGCGAAACTTACACAATATTTACCATCATTTATTTGGTTTAAGTAGTTGTTTCACGACACCACCCTTCCAGGTTAAAATACCTACATGAAAGCTCCCGGAGACAAACACAACGCGACATTACGACTACGATACAACAACCACTTTTTAACCGACTTCGAAAAAGGAGGAGGTTCTATGTTCGACTGTATGTATTTTTTTTTATGTATGTCCACCGATTTCTCCGTCAGTTGTTGACCAATTTTCCAAATTCTTTTTTATCCGAAATAAAGAACTCCCGATGTGGTCCCATATAAATGTTATCGAAATTGCTTTAGCGCTTTTTGAGAAACTGAACAAAAACCAAAAATACGTATACCTAGATGACGTTTTGGTTTTCTCCAATTACGAGTATGTTTAAATTCCACGTTCTATTTTATTGGGGTTTTTAACTAAAAAGTGAAAAATAAAAAACTTTTTTGGAAGTCGGTTGTTTTTTTTTTTTTGTAAAAAAGTGTTTTTTTATAAAAATTGTTCTACAGGTTTATTAGAAACCTTTAGAGATATCTCTATGTTCAATGTGCTCTATTTGCATACTTAATATTAAACTAGGTAAATTTAATTTCCAGTGCAAAGTAACCCAAAAAAAAATGCATTTCCGGCGTCAGTTTGCGAGCTCACGTCCTAAGTTATTTCTCTTAGGTTATCGCGACTCCATCTAGGTTTGTCAGTTGCTGGCTGGTCGCCAACTGGTGCCCTGATTGCGCTACGGTGGCGCCCCCTGCATTAATCGTTGTTCGCACTACACTTGCGACTTTGCTGCAAGGCTGATTGGTAATGTTGTTGGGCCTTTGTCGTACGGAACTATCTACGGAAAGGAAAGTTTTTATATAATATACAGGGTGTAAGGTACATGACCGCACATACGTGTACTAGTGATTCAGTACATGATTCTGGACCCCGTAGCGTTGGAATTTTTCGTCGGCTTTTTCCTAATTTTTAAAAAAAAATTTTTTTTTTCACTTTAAACTGTATAAAATCGTTATACCTATCTACCCCAAAGACATTTTAAATGAAAAAATTTAATTAATTATTTTTTCATTAAAAAAAAATTTTTTTTTTCACTTTAAACTGTATAAAATCGTTATACTTATCTACCCCAAAGACATTTTAAATGAAAAAATTTAATTAGTTATTTTTTTCAGCAACTTCGTCCGCCTAAAAATCGAAAATCATACCACGGATCTACACTACCGGGGTACAAAGTATCCTATTTCCTAATTTTATTTTTTTTTATTAGGATCTCCAACAAAGAATACACCTTACATGCTACATTGTAAAGGACTAGAACAAAAATTTATGTGCTCCCTCAATTATAGGAGACCACATCATGCAATAGAACAAACAAACAGTATGAGATATCTAACTAACTTAGACGATTCTAATTAAAATGGAAACAACACTTAAAGTTAAATTATTATTAAAGTTATACTAATATATATTGTTGAAGTTGATAATTTGAATAAAAATAAAGATTGAAAATCAAAAAGAACCTATTAGAAAAAAAATATGCTTACAGACAACGTCTTAAAATTATCATGAATCCGTTGTGAGGTAGGGATAGTGCTATATGGCCTGTATAGCTCCGTCTCGCTCTCTTACCGGAATTATGATGATTTTAAGACTATAGACATATTAATGTATGTATGGAATACGGTACCTTTCAAGCGTGTTGGATTAGTAAACATCCACACGTTTATATTTCCAATCTTAACTATTAACCCCTCAGGCCCTGCGCGCGTCAAATGTCAACATCTGTCAAGCCCCGTTGACAGTCGGCCATCATGTAACTACAGACTCTGTCATATTCCGGGTGTGTAAACCTTGCCACAGGTCTAAAGACCTCGGGTAATAGTAATAATAGAGGTTTAAAACGCGTGAATCGGGTTTTTCGCAATTTTTTTGGCACGGCAAACGGAATTTCACCACAACCAGCATAAAAATGTCTACAATGTTATATTTTACATAGAGAAGGTAAACATTTAAAATGTTGCACATCCCCTTCACCAGTTCAACCACTTACGAACGACAGTTTCTTTTCTATGGCTTGTTATTGAGTTAAAAAGTCTCGTAGCAAAATTAAAAAGAAAGGAAGGTCAAAGAAAAACTCTTTCAATGTCCTATTTGGGAATCATCTCATCATACCTTGTTAAGGTTCTAATAAATAACTTTTATCTACTTTCTTACTTTATAATACAGAATGAATACAAGCTATCTACCTATAAATTCGGGTCCATGTGGAAGCCAAAAATATAGAAAAAAGATGACTTTTTTTACATAGAACATCTATTAGTTGGTTAGTAGCTTCTATCTCAGTTGTTTCGTTATGTACCTGTGTGCTTATCTATCTACATTACGAGTATGTATAATGTACTTAGTAGTTAGATTTTGCAGTGTCCTCTAATTTTATGTACGTTGTGTGAGTTATAATTATGTTAAGTCCTGGCCATTGGCGCAGTCCAGTAGCTCTGTAAAGCTCTGTAAGGTTGCTTTTTTTATCCGCCCAACCACGCGTTAGTGTTTTTGAACTAAATTTGTATGGGGTTTTCTCTTTTTTGACCTTAGGCAAGAGAAACTCAATATTATTTTTTATTTTATGTTTTATGGGTTGGGAAATCATCCAATGATATCTCCCGCTCTGGGTGGAACGGGAGGGTGTGTCAGACTCTTACTGACTTAAACCCCTGTTCCTTCCCTGTCTGAGTGCCCAGGGGAGCGGTAAATCTGTTACGAATTTATACGCTACCCCTAGGCATATCCTCGTGACCTCTTCATGAAGCTTTCGGAGACCCTTCCACCTGGGCACGAGTTATTGAGACCGACCTGAAAAATCCGAATCCACACATAGTTTGAACGCAATAAAGAGAACCCCCACAGATGGGGGCTCTTGAATGGCTCAGATCATGTGTTTGTGCGCCGTCTCTCCGCAGACCATGGCCCACCATTCGTTTTGCACAGCATGTTACCGGTACAAGTGGGGAACTTATACCCGCGTCAGCAAATGGTGTTACCGTGGAAGAATTCCAACTGCTAATCAAATATGTTTATTTAAGAGTGTTTTGCAGACATTTGTGTATCGTTTTGATTTAAATAATAGAGAATTCTTAATGCTCTAGCATATAAAATATACCTGATCGATTAATACATCCTAGTTTTGTTATCATTTTAAAACTCATTAGATATGTAATCCATACCCGGGCCTGCGGACGGCGAGCAGTGGGTAGCCCGCCGTCCGATCAGCACCAGGGCCGTAAGTCGACGGCGCGTAGTGTTCGCGCCTCAAAGAGATGATTGTCAACCACCACTGACGAGGCCCATCATGGCCGGTGCCTGCATGCCTAGGGGTAGCGCAAAAAATTTGAAAATGAGTTACCGCACCCTTGGGCACTCAGGCAGGGAAGGAACAGGGTTGGGTTTTAGTCAGTAAAAGTCTGATATGCCCTCCCGCTCCGCCCAGAACGGGAAAAGTCATTGGAAGATTTCCCCCAAAAAAAAAAATGTAATCCATGCGACCACCCGCGTGATTTTTTGAGGTGCGAAAATTGTAAGTACTATTGAATGGAAGCATCTCAATTTGTTAATTAATAAATATTTATTCTCAGATAAAAATAATTAAATACCTACACCATTTGCAGCGTAACTACATAAAACTACTGAAAATATTTGTTGAAAACACAGTTAACAATAAAAGCAGTTAGTTTATTGTATCAGTATGACTAAAGGGCAAAGACCTTTCTCAATTACAGAAGATACTCGTACAAACCAATTTAAGTAATTACAGTTTTGAGCCGTTTGGGGTCGAAACGCTTGGGTCTTGGGGTCCGAGTGCACGTCATCTTTTAAAAGATATTTCTCACCGACTGGTTGACACTTTTTGTGACCATAGGGCTGGCTCGTTCTTTGCCCAAAGAGCATACCCATATAGCATTGCCATTCAACGTGGCAATGCTGCCAGTCTTATGAGCACATTTCCGACTTACAAAGAGGACAGTGATGTGGAGGAATACTTCGACGCCTAAGTATATTCTGTTTTTTTTTTAATATATTGTATATAGTTAGGTTTTAGATAGTTAGTTAGATAATGTTTACTGTAAATTGAAAATAATAAAGTGACATATTATGTTCATAGTTACATTTAAGCAAAGCATTAATTGTGTTTATGAACAGTAGGTATAGTCACGGACAAATTCGAAATAGAGTTACAGCGGCACACAAGTAACTGAAGGAACAAGCGTGAGTTGTAGTCAGTAAAAGTCTGACACTAAGAGCGGAAGAAGTCATTCGAGGATATCCCACCCTCCAAAGAAAAAAAGGTCTAGTCATTTGAAAAGCGGGTTCTTAAACCTTCGAGTCATCATCGGATAAATAATAATAATCAGCCTTTTAATGTCCCCACTGCTGGGACACAGGCCTCCTCTCTGTGAGAGGTTGTGGGCCGTGTCCCAGCAGTGGGCGTATTAAAATCCACCACGTCGGCCCTATGCGAGTTAGTGAATGGCACATATCATCGAATATATCTCGGGGTATACTAAATGAAGAATAATAAAATTGCCGCTTTCTACTCCGTCAATGGTCTTCTGGTTGCAACCACTACTGCTAAACATGAGAATTTGGGTTCGATTCCCTTGTTGGACTAAGTTTCAATGCGTTTTTTCATCTGGAATTTAACAGCCCGGTATCTGGACACTATTTCCTTACTTTTCGGTAAATACAGAGGAAATGTTATGTCTAGTAAATAACAACATTATTAAAAATAAATAGGCAGACATGAGGATGGCCGACAGAAATAAAAACCACACGTCGCCAGTCTGGGCCAATACGTCACTAGCATGTCGGTGACGGGCACCCATAAGTTTTGACCTTACCAAAAATTGCTCAACTTGGCTCAAGAAGTTTTTACTTCAAAATACAAAAAGAAAACAGTCCTTATTAATTTCAATACACAAAAAAAAATATTGAATTCTTGCCAACGAAGCGGTATATAAAACCTAGTTTAGACAAAAGTTCGGGCCGAAGATATTCACTGAATGCCAATGCAGGGTAGGTGCTTAAAATGTAAGTGCTCTCATGAATTCTGCTTAGCCTCGAGCACCCTTATGCTTTCAAAGCATTATAAGTGTTCACGAAGAAAACTCGTATTTGAAGTTTAATACAGAAATAAGACCTTGTCAAATAGGCTTAGCTTAGTGTTTCGGATTTAAAAAGACCAGGATTAGGTACTTGAGATTATTTTTGGTCCTTTGATACGCGTAACTCGTTTTGAGATAAGAATACTCTTGATTTTAAATGACATAAATATAAGGACATACTTATTGGAGCATTTTTATCTTGCCACATTTATATATAGGGTGACTGGTAATTAGTGACTCATACTTAAACCAGAGATTGTACTCATGATAACAAACAACTTTCCCAAAGAAAGAACGGCGTCACGCGGCTAACAGCTGAAAGTTCATAGGCGCGCGCCCGCGAATTTCATAAGGCGTTGTTGTGATAAAAGTGAAAGAGTAAAAAATATTTTTTTCCTTTGGGAAAGTTGTTTGTTATCATGATTACAGTCACATGTTTAAGTATCGGTCACTAATTACCAGTCACCCTATATATACCTATAACACTAAATACTGATAATATCCTAAAACGCCTCTCAGTCCAGCATGCACCATATAAGGACTGTGCGACTCCGGGGTTATGGGAGCTCAGAGTGGGGACTCTGTCCAGGTGTTCACTCACCGAGTGACTCTAGGAGAGACGATGGTACAGTGATGACGTTTTGCCGTGCACAGCGAGGCTCAGACCGCCGAGGCCGTTACAGGAATTGTACAGAGGGGTGATCTTTTATGAGGTCACGGGACCCCTTCCATGTGCTGATGGTCATCACCGGGGTGCTTTTAGTGATTTGAAAATCCCACACTCCTTGGTCTTTTCCCTAAAGGTCCAGGCGCTTTTTGAAGGTATCCCCTGATAGCATAAAACACAGATACTGGTAACACCAATAAAAACACTGAAAGTGATGAATGTACTCATGAATACGAGCAATTTTTACTATGCGTCCAACTTTATAAATCGACTAAAAAAATTAGCTGTTCCGTACATTTTGGTAAGGTAGGGATTGGAAATTTGCATGGAACAGCTGAATTTTTTAGTCGCGTTTGCCAACACGGTGTCACGGTAGCCAGGTTTGACAGGGAAGGCAAAGCTTCTTTTTCCCTTGAGGATTCCACTCCATAGCCTGTTTAGGAATGTGAACGGGATCCCTCCGGAGCGTATGAACAATCCATTTCCTCTTTACGAAGCGGGGCTTGATCTTGCGGTCGATAAGGCTTATTTTACGGCGTAAAAAGTTGTAATGCAACTTGGAAACGTATGCTCGATTGTGGACTTCGGTAACCATATCTGAAAATAGGCAAATGACCAGGTAGTCTACACAATGAAACACAGAAACCATCTTCAATGTGACCATCACACCACCGTCGGGCAGAACCGTAGCTTAACGCAGTTTCAAATATAGTGACCAAGTCAACTCAACTTCTTCAAACCAACAGCCTAACCGATATCATTGAAAAACATTGGAAGCCTCTTACAGAATTTAAGGCGCTATTAACTGTCAATGACCTTGAGTGGTTAGCTTGCGTGTTCTGTGCTGAGCTCACGTAACGCGTCGTGCGTCCACCCAGTAATACGACTCGCTCATCAAGGACCGCTGTCCGAAATTAAACGCATTATTAATTTGAAAACGTATACTAAAATGTAAATAATTAAATTATCTTTAAATTGATGAAGGTTTCATAAAAATACGCTTTATAGTTTTTGCGTGATTCTTAATTTTTTATCCGCGGTAGACATAACATTACAAATTAATTACAATATGTTACAAAAATATAATTTCAAATATTTACTTATCAAATTACGAAGTAAATTGTCTAGAGTGACATATATATTTTTTAAATAATTACGACTGGTCGTTAAGACGTGATTAAAAATCATTAGAAGTCGTTAACTGCGCCTTAATACGGCAATTTCATTTCCACGACCTTTTCAACACAAGTTATTCATGCAAAATATTACTTTTACTCAATCCGGGATTAGTTTTCTTTGTTCTTCTGTTGTTAAGACAAAGATAAAATAACTTGTAAATAGGATAAGCAACCATTAATCTTATTGTGTGTATAGCTACTCGTAAGTGTGGTAGGGCCAGATTTCTGTCCTACTTTCGATTTCGGTCTAGACTTGGAGTAATCGTTAAAAATCTTTATATTTTCTGGAGACAATACGTAGTAAGTGGTAAATTATTCTAGAAGAAATTATCAGGACACTGTTTTCTTATTGGCTAACGAGCTTAGACCGTTATACTTCTGGGCCAAAGTAAATCCGACTTTACCGGTAAAATTTAGGTAAAAACAACAAGTCATAGGCATAAAGTCCGCCCTTGTACAGTGCTATTTTAGGGTTCCGTACCCGAAGAGTTCAACGGAGCCCTATTGCTGTCACTCACGTGTCCGTCTGTCTGTCTGTCCTTCTGTCTGTCACACGAAGAATTTTTTAACTTCCCATTGACCTATGAACTTGAAATTTGATAATAATGTTTATTGTTACGTATATTTTACTAACAAATACCAAAATATTATAAATCATATTTTTTTCATTGATAATTCCCTCAATTAGTACGGAACCCTAAATGTGTGAAATCCGACACGCACTTAGCAGATTTTTATTTGTCAGGTAGTTAAAAAATAAATGTCTTACTAGTAGCAGATAGTCATTCTGTGGAAGTCTATGGCTTCTTCTTCTGTTCGTGTCAATAATACTAACAGATATTTTTTTTTTTAAATTTAATATTAATACTTACTTGATAAAACCTAGGTTACTTTTGTCTTAGTAATATAGCCAATGGTGCGGATTCTGTTTTGCACGAACTAAACTTAATTTAGGCTATTCCTCTCTTTTTCTCTCTAATAAAACAAGAAAGAGACGGACGTAAATTAGAGCTGTCAAATTTAGTTGAACTAATATTTCCGTACAAATTAAGGGTACACGTAAAACATTTGGATTAAAAACACGGTGAAGCGCAAGGCGTAAACTAGTTTGACATCTCTAACTTAGTTAAAAGCTATAGCCGTCCTTTTCTCGCACTGCTTTTTAGTAAAAGACAGCGATTCTCTAATTTTAGTTAGGTTATTGAATAAGAGAATCGGCACCAATGACTAAAAATAATTAGACTGTGTAATGGCGCGTTGATCAACTCTCTGGCCATGGCATGCTAAGACAGACCCTAGAGGTCTAATAGTGTGCCTTGTAAAGTTTTGTAACGAAAAACTTGTTTTGATGAATAAAAAAAAATTAAAAAAATAATTTTACTTTAAATTATTTTAATAATTGTATGCGATTCCGCTTCTCGTTCCTTACGAACGTTTACAAATTACGCAACTAATGTTTGTCTGTTACGAGAAATAAATGCCTGAAACCTAACCCTTCAACCCCCGCGGCCAAATCCGGGTTGTCAAATTGAACCCTGACGACAACCCGGGTTGACAGCCGATTTTTTTTATTTTTTTTTCTCTTTAATTTTTTTTTTTTTTTGTCCGACTCACCAGTGAGTCGCGGGGCTTCACAGGTCCACAATAATCTTTTCCCATAGCCTTATTAGGTAAAAGTTTATCAGTAAACACAAACTGGGTTAGTACTGTGTCTGGTTTAAAGTTTAAAATAATAAAAATCAATCAGTCTACCTAGCGTTTTCCAACTACCTTGGGGTCGGCTTCCAGTCTAACCGGATGCAGCTGAATATCAGTATTTTACATGGAGCGCACACAACCCAGTTACTGGGTAATACGATACCCCTTGGTAAGACTGGTTGTCAAACTCAGGCTTCTGACGACCCGTAACGACTGTCAAAGATCCACGATTGACAGCCGGGACCCAAAAAAAAAACGGCTTAACGTGCTTTGAAATGTAAAGATACCCATCCATGGATCAACCCCGGCAAGTGTAGCTTAACCGGATGGATCGATGTGTCTACCACTGGCTTTATCCGCCTCTGGTTCGAGGAGAAGTTAACATAAAATAACCACCTGACGTTGAAGCAGACTCGCTCAAGAGACCATTTGCCTCCCTAACACAGTTACAAATTAGACCAAAACCGTAAAACACGTAAGTCTCTTACAGTTTCATAACGTGTCTGCAATCGTGGCGTACGATTCCAACCCGAATTCGATGCAATAACACTTGGCACAGTACCAAATGTGTCCGTATAGGCAAATCGATTGGGAGTTCTCCGTGCTGAACCAAATATAATTGTGAAGGCGGAAACTTCCTACGGCTGAAATATTGAACAAATATACCCCGACTTTGTAAGCAATTTGTTTTGTGAATTGATCGGTGGTGTTTTATAAAAGGACGCTGTTTGGCCTCCCCGATTTACGGACTTAATAATCCTTAAGGCAACGAAATGTTACAACTGTTTGGCTTCCAAATAAGAGACAATGAAATGAAAATTACGATGATAGTAGCGAAAGTCGAAATGTTTATAAAAGTTAACTACTTTTTGTAATGAGTGGAAAGTGGAAATTCATTTACTGTAACAAGGAGAACTTCACACAATAGGTTCTGGTGGAAAGCATAATATCACATTAGGATTCTCGCTCCGTTCTTGGTAGTTGCTACTTGAGAATAGTTTCCCTCTGTATTGCAGCAGTATAATTTCAACGATGTTTTAATAATATCTACCTCCTTTATACAAGCAAAGACGTTTAGATATTGAAAACACATTGTGAAAGCCCCTAACTGGTCCCTCTCTAACTTTAAAATGGTAACAAACTATGAAAGATTTTCCCAGAATAGCTGTTATTTCAATTTGATGTAGAAAAATCGAGCCTAAATCGAAAAGAAATAAAAGGACCCTTTTGAAATCGTTCATTTACTACCCTGACTTTCTATACGAGATAAAATTCGGCTCCCAAAGGGGACAAAATCGATAGCCTTCAACATTCGCGACGTTGAAAACTTTATATAAATAGTAGACATTCAAGATTATATGTCCAGTTAAGATTGAAACTAAAGTAGCTATGTTATAAAGTCTTCTAAAGGCGAGAAAAATGGCTTATGTTTGAGAAAAACATACTTTTTGTTTTTATTTCATTTTCAGTTTTTAGTTACACATGTGTCGAACTTATAATCCTAACTAAAGTTAGCTACAAGCGCGCTCTTCGACTGTGGTTAGGTATATACGAGTACAATCATAACCACAATAATCGATAGCTACTCATTTTCTTGCAGTCCAACGAAACAGAATAACCTTAGATAAACAGCACCATATTTTCATTAGCTTTATATTTCTAGCGTTGATTCCACAACAAAATAACACGATAGAAAACGAATCATAGAAATATAAAGAAACGAACCAACTTGTTATCATCCGGAGGAGATCGAGACGGAAGGAGGACTGTTTACTCAATATCCTTAAACTAAAATAAGGTTACTCATGTTTGTCTTCCTATTTAGGTCGGAATAGGGTAAATTATCATGTAAATACATCCCAGGCAATGTTTATTACACGCACGAACTGTTCCATGGAATAAACACAGTTGGCACCGTTCCAAATGTCTATGGACAGAAACCTTAGTGTTGTACACTAAATTTGTCAACATGTCTACTGTCGAAGCGCAACTTTGTGGCGAAACTCGTTTGGAACGACACATTTTTTGAGTTACGTAAACATGTAAAATTTACGCCCTCATCGGGGATACGGGAAAAGTTAAGTAGTCCTGTGTTTTTCGCCTTGGAGTTCTGATTTTGCTGTAGTGAAATGCATGCCATATATTCGCGTAAACAAATCGAGAGGACTGTTTTTGGTTTCGTGAAATATGGTGCATTACATTAGGTATTGTGATATCTAAAGAGGCACTCAGTTGTGAGTCGTCGATGAAAACAGTTTGATTTTACAATGTAAGAATATCAAGCATTGTGAACCAGTGTTTCTTTTCTTACACACCGGAAACCTAGAACTGCACACAAAAAGCACACATCCGGAACCCTACGCCCCCACACTCAACAGTATTGTGTATACGGTGAAATTTAAAGACAGAATATGCTTCCTACGTTTACAACATTATAACAAAGTTCAGTTATCAAAATATTGAACCATGGCCCTCTTTTCCTCTTCCCCAAAAACCTTCCATCTTGCGTCGCATGCCCTGTCGCCTTTACATGTGAGGACCTTAGGGTTGCGTTAGCGAATGCTGTTGCCGTCGCTGCTGAATACCAGTAGAATGCCAATAACTATATTTAAATACATAAAAAACTTTTTTACAAAAAAAACAACCGACTTTCAAAAAAAAATACACTAAAAATTAAAAAATAACTTTTATTTCGGAAGTCGATGTTTGTAATTTATTTCTTCGTTATTTGACACCGAATTCCGATATAAAAGTTATTTTTTAATTTTTAGTGTATTTTTTTTTGAAAGTCGGTTGTTTTTTTTTTGTAAAAAAGTTTTTTATTTTTCACTTTTTAGTTGTTATACCCCACAACTAAAAACCCCAATAACATGGAACGTGGAATTTAAACATTTGGAGTACACCAAAACGTCATCGAGGTAAACGTATTTTTCGTTTTTGTTCAGTTTCTCAAAAAGCGCTGAAGCAATTTCGATAAAATTTATATGGGACCACCTCGGGAGTATATTCTTTCGGATAAAAAAAGAATTTTGAAAATCGGTCCACAACTGACGGAGAAATCGGCGGACATACATAAAACATACATAAAGTCGAACATAGAACCTCCTCCTTTTTCGAAAGTCGGTTAAAAATTTGCCATCGACACACTAAGTATTATTAAAATGATAAAAACCGGCCAAGTGCGTGTTGGACTTCGCACATTTAGGGTTCCGTACCAAATGTATTTTTGACTATTTGTATGGCTTTGGGTCAACAAGATGCTGTTAGTGTGAAAATTTGAAGACTGTACCTCCAACCGTTTGGCTGTAAAATCTATGTGACAGACGATGGACAGACAGACAGACGGACTCGTGAGTGACAGCAATAGGGCTCCGTTTGGATCCTTCGGGTACGGAACCCTGAAAACGGAATTTTATTAATTATCGACAACAACGGCGGACTCATTACTAAGAGAAATATATCAGATAACCTTTGGTATTACAGAATGAAGGTACTCTCTATACCTTCATACTGTGACATCTGAGGAGGTCACTTGAAATACGAACCTTATCAGCGTACAGGCTGATCGGTTAAATATACTTTTAGAGGGTGATGCAATGAATGAATAGATTTCAAAAAAATTGAAAATAAGTACGTATTTTTTGCCATTGCCAATTGTGAGCCATCGATGTAGACAGTTAAATTTTTAAACAACTACGAAAAAGGAGGAGGTTATAAGTTCGACTGTATGTATTTTCTTTTTTTTTTATGTATGCCCACCGATTTCTCCGTCATTTGTGGACCGATTTTTAAAATAATTTTTTTTCCGAAATAATATACTCCAGAGGTAGTCCCATATAAATTTTATCGAAATTGCTTCAGCGCTTTTTGAAAAACTGAACAAAAACGAAAAATACGTATACATAGATGACGTTTTGGTTTTCTCCAATTACGAGTATGTTTAAATTCCACATTCCATATTATTGGGGTTTTTAGTTCCGGGGTGCAACAACTAAAAAGTGAAAAATAAAAAACATTTTTACAAAAAAAAACAACCGACTTCCAAAAAAGAAAATACACTAAAAATAACTTTAATTTCGGAAGTCGGTGTCAAATAGCGAAGAAATAAAATACAAACACCGACTGCCGAAATTAGTTTTTTTTTTTTTTATTGTATTTTTTTTTGGGCGTCGGTTGTTTTCTTACCCCAGAGCCCCAAGACCACACACATAGGAGTATACACCACAGAGCTACACGCCCCTGTGCACCCAACAATGCAAACCTGGGGGCTTAGACAAAGTAACAATTTAAAAACGATAACGAAGTTAGAAAAGACTAAAATGTATGAGATTGACATAAACCGCGCTAAGTCACGTGGTCAGTCGACTGTCGACATCGTTATCGCAAGTTGGTAGACAATGTTATAATTCGTAACGAACCCATAAAGAAACGAATTGCTATCGTGTTTATCCCATACAAATGCGTAGACAAGCAGCGCTTTCAGAGTTCGCCTTCGCCTCGATCGTGATCGCCAAAAAAGATAACAAAGGAACGCTAACGCTAGGAAATGTTTATAGATATCTCAGAGACGATGACGAATTTAGATATCGTTTCGCTACGAAGCGATGTTACTTTGTCTACAGGCCCAGTACTAAACTGTGTCAGGTACGTTTAATTTCTTAGTATTATTTTAAAAAAAAACACTTTTTGCTTTAGGCGATCATTTCATTTCATTAATTCAATAACAATCTACTTAGTGTCTGAATGTGTTATAAAGATACCTACGCAAATAATTAAAATAATAAAAACGTTACCTACTGTATATAGTAACGAGTAGGTCTGTGTCAACATAGAAACTATAGATATATATTTAACTCTGAAGACAGTTTTGTTCCAAGTACCTCATGGCAAGAACTTGCGTGTTTGAACCACATTGACATGGAGGTGTGAGCTGTTTCAAATGTTCCTAATCAGGAACTGTAAAGCGAGATACAAGTGACACGGCACGTGTACAGTTAACAACTTTGCTGACGTGTTTAGAGTAAATATGGCTTCCTTTATCCCTAACAAACTGACTATTATAAATGATTTGTAGATAGACCTCTTAATAGAGTCATTAAAGATAAAACTTGACAGGAAAATGTTCGCAACTACCGTGCTAACACTTTCCTTTCAAGATTTATAAGGTACGAGTAAGTTTTATATTATTTGAAAAATAACATTATGAAATATGCAGGAAAAATGCGTGGGCAAACCAAAGGTTACCGTTTATTTAAAGGGTTAGTCCGTATGTTTCAATTTAATCCATTTAGGGTATTCCTATCTGCTTTCCGCGCACGTTTGTTCCACATAGCTTACATTACACACAGTCCGTGTAGAAACGCCTAATGTATGCGCTACACACAAAAAAAAACATTCTACTCGCTGCTTTTTAACGAACATAATGTGTCACTGCGTAAAAACTACACGAGGGGAAATCTGCAATAAAATTCTCGCCAAAATTAATTCATAAAAACCATCTTATTTTTCTCCAGTCGAGATACGAAAAGCAGAATCGGCCTACATTCGTCGAAAAAGGATAGCTTACGCCACTCGTGCGTGCGTCGAATGCGAACGGATTTATGTAGGTGTTCCAGATAGTTTGGCAAATGTAACTTGTTATTTGTAAATTGGAAAAAAAGGGTTGCTCACTACCTGGAACGTCTGCCTAGAACAAAGGCTTGGAACAAAATAAATAGGAGGCTCAACAAAACAAAGAGATAAACGTCAAACTTCCCTTAGTAAATCAAGCTTGAAGACAGCTGGCTCTATTCGCAAACAGACTACGTCACAACAGTTTCATTGCGTCATAAAATTTTCATCGACTTTTCCCCTTTCATTTTCATATGGCACGGTTTCCTGTATATACATAATTGATTCGTTCATTTAAAATACATTAAGCACGGCTCGATCAGTGCTGGTGGGTTTGGAGGTAATTTCCGTGGCCATCCGGCTAACCGTGGGGTGAGAATGTTGTGGTTCTGTGTACCTGTGCCGTAGGGTGTAATGACGTGGGACATGGTTATAATTAATTTCGCGTACAGTCTGTCTCCGTTCATATTTGATCACATGATTTTGCTCCGACATGTTTTTAATTAAGGTTGTGTTGTTGCTGTTGTGGGCCTTATTTATGAATTAAACTGTTACAAAAATAATAATGTGATTACATAGTTTAAACAGAGATTAGCAGGTTCTGAATACAAATTTGTCTACCTGAATGAAGGTCAGATGATTGTGGTAAAGTACCGACCAATCAAAAAAGAAAATTAATAAGAAAATAATATAAAATTTATTTATTTACAAAAAAACTTAAATGAATATTTCAACGACAAAATATAAGTGCTTACATATCCAATAAGTATTAGTATAGTAAACTATTATTGTAAGTATTAATTAAAATACCCTAAAATAATGATATTTGGATTTAGTTAAGCTAAGTTTTTTCAAAAGCTTCCTCTCTTGTACTATTTTGCCGTGACAGACAGGATCATTAGTAATCATAAATGTAAATTATAACCTACCACCTAAGTACACATTGTGGAATGCAAATAAACAATTGAGTATCATTTGAAGGAGGTTTTGAAGACACCTATATCGAGTATAAAAAGACAGTTTCCGAAGCCGAAAGCCACATATTCTACCCACTATTTGGATAATTTTTTTCCACTGGACCATACCACTAACGGTTCTGGAGATATTGAAGGTCAGTCGCAATTTTTTTTATTTTCCTTTTTACGTAAATATATTCATTGTTAATTACTAATCTTTTTCCCAAACAAACATTATCTGAATTTTCCATTTTTTTTTTTTAATTTTCAAAAATAAGCATTTGAAGTTACAAAAACGCAATGAATATCAAACGTACCCGACAAGTACCTACGTGGCTTAGAGTGTAGTGGCGAGGTTTAACTCGACTTGCCTGGGTTCGCATTACATTGATACTGCAGCCTGTGGACTAAGTACACGCAGCGTACATACAGTGCTCTGCGAATATTATATAATAACGCGTTCAGGGTGCTGTTCGGGTTGCCTCGCCACTGCAGCGCTTCAGCAATATTTGCGATGAAAAGCGTGGATGGTTTTCATGCCATCATGCGGAGGCGCTGTGCGTCTCTTATGGGGCGCATGTGGGCCAGCTCGAACAGCCTTCTGAGTGTGTTCGTGGACTGCTGGGACTCGCCGATGTGGCGGTACTGGATGAGACTTCACACTGAGGGTGGTCGCGTCCAGGGCTTGGCATAAACTGGCATTCCTGTGCGGTGCCACTTTGTGATTTCTGTGACTTTTTTGTTGTATGTACTAACAATAGCTTATAAGGTTTTTTGTGTTACTAACAGTATATGGACTACGTCTGAAATAAATGTCTTATTATTATTATATACATATAAACTAAAAATAATAGTCGTTTCCTAGCAATATTTTTTGCGCAAAGCTACTTGGTTAGATGTATATGTGATATGTCTTTGTACACCCTGTATGTAATGGATGAGAAGTATGTTGTCTTGAATTTAGAATCCACTTAATGGCTGATCTGTCAGACAACAGACACAAAAGAAAATCTATTGTTCGTGGTCACCGATGATCTACGTGACAGATGAGGTATTAACAGTATTTAAACTAAGCATATAATAATGTTTAGCGAGTTTTATAAATAAGGCTGTCAATGTATATTGTATATAATTATCCTTAGCGAGCCTATTACATAAACAATTTAATGAATATTAATTCGAGTGTCTAGAGACAGAGGCGAAATAAAAGCTTTATTTTTCTGTCTCATGTTTTATTTCGTGAAAATTAAACTGAAAATTAATTATTCACTATCGCATTACTAATTGATTTATCGTTGAGTACGTACAATGAATATCTTAATACATTCTAACTATATACATACTTATCTATAGAGTGAAAAAGGCCATGTAAATCGAGGCTAAATCATTGCCTTGAAGCCACAACCCTTGAATTCGGCCCCGAAATTGATAGTTCAAGTTCACCCGTCAATTTCCGAACTTGAATACGCTGTGATGTATTTTGTATTTAAATGTAGGCGAAGGGTAAGCCCCTTAAATGCTTTTGGATATGTTTAGGATTCTTCCTTTTTACTCGACTACGAGCAATAGTAGGGGTTATAATTCTTATTTAACATAATTATGTTTACAAATGTGAGTTAGTTTGTTGTACATCTATTATATTTTGCATACGTAACGATAAAGTACAGTCGGTGATCCAAGATAAGCCACCACCCTTCCTAAGAGTTTACTTGGTGACGTGGGTAGTTATCTCATCTTATGTATACAAGTAGTTTGTAGTACAGTTTCATAAACCAGCCAAGTATTCGTAGCCCCGTGTCAACGCCGTAGCATCCGCGTAGACGTAGTATCCTCGTAGCACGCAGTTTAGCGTAGCAATTACCTGCGTAGCATACTGAGCGCTTCGTAGGTCCTATGGTTGCAAGTGGAATTGCTCAGCGTGGGCTACTGCGACTCCTGTGCAAAGTGTTATTGGGTTTTTCTATACATAATTGCTCAGTTACAGGGTAGAGTCTACATTTGTGCCGAGTTGGTGACATCAGTTATCGCATCTATTTCATGAAACTTTAAAAATAAAATAGCTGTTAAAATGTTGATTTACAAAACACAATCTCCAAGCTTTTTGGTCACCAGACAAAACATTCTCATAAAATTAACGGAAAAAAATCCACACAGTATAAAAACACCTGGATCATATCCCCAAACAAAAAACAGTGACTAAGAACAAACTAGAAGAACAACGCCGCCATTTTGAGCACAAACGTTTATTATACTGCCACGAACAGTCAGTAGCCAGTAAAAGCTTATTCCACAGCCACATTAAGATAATAAGTGAAATAACAAAGCAAACGAACTTTGTATTGCACTTGAAAAGTTTTTAGCGATTTGTATGTTAACGTCTAAAACAGACTTCAATTATATTATTATTTGGGATTGTTACCACTGTAAAAAAAAAAATTATAAAGCATGAAGAATTAAAAAATATGAATATTTTTTTAAAAATCGTGTAAATATTGCAAATGAAAAAGCCTTGGTGGTTTATATATATTAAAGCGAATTGATCACACGGTAGCCACATATTTTCATCAACTTATGTATAAATAATTTAAAAATGAGCTTAACCAATTCACTAAGGGAGAGGGTAAAAGCGTTATAGATCCCCATGCACCCCTTATTACGTATGTATGTACCATGATGATCTGTAAATCCTTTATATGATTGCTTTGCGAGGTTGTGGGTACATCAAGCAAGATCCTTAAACGAATATCGGAAGAAAATTGGAGCTATAAATCAGGAATGGGAAAATACTAGAAAGGTTACATTTATATGTGAGGTTTATTCATGATTTACTTAAACGCAATTTTAGTGCGAAAACTCTTTAATCTGTGTAAATAAAATTCAAAGTCCTGACTGACTGATATATCAACGCACAGCCTAAACCGCTGGTTCTAGAGACATGCAATTTGGAGGTTGTATTCTTTGTGAAGAGTAGGTATCCACTAAGAAAGTGTTTAACGAAATTCAACCCTTAAGGGGGTGAAAAAGGGATTGAAAGTTTGTACCAACTTGCTGCGTTTGCCTCAGTGGGACGCAGAGCTAATAGGCTCATTGGCGACTTAAAACTGGTGGGTGCCAACCTTCATAGTTTGACTCATTGCCGCAAGGTTTCCAGCTTGTCAGTCTTCTACAGAATGTACTTCGGAGAGTGTGCCCAAGAACTCTACGACCTCATCCCACCGGCCCCGTCTACCATCGGACATCTAGACACATTGCAAGGTACCATCCCTACCTTGTTGCTATTCCACGAATTTGCACTAAGCGTTTCCGAACTTCCTTCATGATGCGCACAGCAAAGGAGTGGCACTCTCTACCTGCGTCTGTATTTCCGAATGCATACAACCCTAATCTCTATCAAAGTTAGAGTGAACAGGCTTCTTCTGGGTAAGCTCGCTCCATCGTCGACTTTGTCTTAGTCACCTCTGATCTAGACTAGCGTCAAGAGCAAACCCATCCAAAATTAAAAAAAAAAAAAAAAAAAATCCTGGGTAGTACTAATTCCACGCGGGCGAAGCCGCTGGCAGAAACTAGTCCTCCTATAAATGTGAAAGAGTGAATGTTTGGATGATTTTTTATCTATTACTTCTCAACAGCTGAAAATATTCAAAATAAACTTGCCACACGTATAAACCATGACCTGGATTAAGACATAGGACATTTTTTATTTCAATAGTTCCTACGTTCCTGTGATTCTTGTGGTACGATTATGTGTATAATTTTAACTTTTGGATCTATTAACTACCAATGACCTTGAGTGGTTAGCTTGCGTGTTACTTCTGTGCTAAGCTCAAGTAACGCGTCGTACGTCCACCCAGTAATAGGACTCGCCCATCAAGGAGCGCTGTCCGAAATAAGATGCATTGTTAATTTATTATACATAAAACAACAACAGTTATATTAAAACATGTATACTAAAATATAAATAATTAAATGATCTTTAAAATGGTGAAGGGTTCATAAAATTACGCTTTATAGTTTTTGCGTGATTCTCAATTTTTTATCCACGTTAAACATAACTTTATAAATTAACACGTCAGGCCCCTCGCGTCGCCATAACAATAGGTTTTTAATTGTGTCTGCTAATGAGGGACTTGACGCGTTAATTACACTGTTATAAAAATATAATTTAAAATATTCACATGTCAGATTACGAAGAAAATTTTGTAAAATATAATTTTTCTTTTTCATAGAAATAAAACTAGTCTTTTAGACGAGATGTTCCATTAAAAATTATTAGAAGTCGTATAACTGCGTCTTAAAGCAAAAGCATTTAGTACATTATTAAAACGGCTCTTCTACCCAAAAAGATACCCTACCACTTCCGACTTCCATAACAAAGCAGTCTTATCCCTATCCTGACTTATCATAGCTTACATCAAAGACCACACAACAACAAAACATAATACATGAACTAATACCCACATTAAAATTCAACGCATAATTTCAGTAACTACAATCTAACAAAATTTATGAAGGCAATTTGAACCCAAAATGTCGCCTATTTATGTTTGAAATAAACCCGAGACCCGTCCTAGATAGCCGATGGTATTTGGATGATAATAAAATTACGAATAATTTTTGGGCCATCGACTTCTTCCGATATATTTTTAGAGGGATCTCAATCGGCTTTATAAATAAAATCAAGTTTGTTTTGGAAGGTAGATTAATTTTTCGGGTTTTCAAAGAAGAGATTAAGTTGGGATTAGTTTTTGTACGTAATTTACATTATCTAAGAATAGAATACGGCTGTATTTTTCTTATTGCTGCTGTTTTCCTCGAATTCTAGGAAATTCACAAGGGTATTCTTAATGAAGATGAAATTGGAATTAGTTTCTTAATTATTTTACATTTCTGCTAAATAAATAAAAAGTGTCTGTTTACTTCTAGGTCTGTTCTTTTGTTTCAATAGGTATGGATATTCTATTTTACGAAGGCGGGTTTGTCTTGGCTGTGTGTGTAGATTCACGTGCACATTGTTTTTGTGCGCGTAAGCTATTTTTAACCGACTTTCGAAAAAGGAGGAGGTTCTTTTTTTTTATGTATGTCCGCCGATTTCTCCGTCAGTTGTGGACCTATTTTCAAAATTATTTTTTTATCCGAAAGAATATACTCTTGAGGTGGTCCCATATAAATTTTATCGAAATTGCTTTAGCGCTTTTTGAGAAACTGAACAAAAACGAAAAATACGTTTACCTTGATGACGTTTTGGTGTACTCCAAATGTTTATATTCCACGTTCCATGTTATTGGGGTTTTTAGTTGTGGGGTATAATAACTAAAAAGCGAAAAATAAAAAACTATTTACAAAAAAAAAACAACCGACTTTCAAAAAAAAATACACTAAAAATTAAAAAATAACTTTTATTTCGGCAGTCGGTGTCAAATAACGAAGAAGTAAATTACAAACACCGACTTCCGAAATAAAAGTTATTTTTTAATTTTTAGTGTATTTTTTTTTTAAAGTCGGTTGTTTTTTTTTTTGTAAAAAAGTTTTTTCTATGATACCGAGCGAACCGAAATTTCGCACAAAGAAAAAAACCAGTCAAGTGCGTGTCGGACTTCACACATTTAGGTTTTCGTACCAAATGTATTTTTTACTATTTGTATGGCCTTGGGTCAGCAACGGACCCAAAGAGAGAGAGAGGACGACGGACAGACAGACATACAGACGGACAAATGGACACGTGAGTGACAGAAATAGGGCTCCGATTGGACCCTTCGGGTACGGAACCCTAAAAAAAACTGGCCAAGTGCGTGTCGGACTCCGCACATTTAGGGTTCCGTACTAAATGGGGGAAAATCCAAGAAAAAATTTGATTTATCAATATATTGATATTTGTTTAGTAAAAAATACGTAATAATAAATATTATAACCAAATTTCAAGTTTATAGGTCAATGGGAAGTTAAAAAATTCTTTGTAACAAAATTTTGTTTAAAAGCTGACTGGTGGCTTCTCGTCTACTCAACGAGCTCTAAACAACGATACCCCATTTGATGGAACAGGTCAATTTTTTTTTCGCGTCCTCCTTTATCTCTATGGGAGCTCCCTTAAACAACATTTAAAAAAATATTGACAATTTGTATGGCTTTGGGTCAACGAGATGCTTAATACTGTAACAATTTGGAGACCGTAACAGCTCCGACCGTTTGGCTGTAAAACCTGTGTGACAGACGATGGACGGACAGACAGACGGACACGTGAATGACAGCAATAGGGCTCCGTTTGGACCCTTCGGGTACGTAACTCTAAAAACCGGTCAAGTGCGTGTAAGATTTCCCAAATTTAGGGTTACGTACCAAATATTGGTGTTTGTTAGTTAAATATACGTCGGTAATAATAAACATTCTCACTAAATTTCAAGTTCATAGGTCAATGGGAAGTTTAAAAATTATTCGGAACAAAAATTTTGTGATAGACAGACGGACAGACGGACAAGTGAGTGACAGCAATAGGGCTCCGTTTAGACCCTTCGGGTACGGAAGATTCTTAAAAAGAGGAACCATGGCCCAGGGTGAGCAATTTTTTTAATTTTTTTTAAGTTTGGGCCACGTAATACTGTTGATATACAATGAGCCCACTATAGACAATAGTGGAACACCACTGCTGGACAAAGACCTCCCTCCATTCCTTCCAATGGTCACAATTTCTTGCTTCTTCTTTCCAATTCATCTCCTTCGTGGGCTGACGGCCCGTGTCGATGTGTCAGGGCACCAATACTGTGTTTTTTGCTGGCCAACATTTCGTTAGGCATGCAGCAGACATGTTCTGCCCAGTCCCATTTAAGTTGAGCACTGGATAAGCAAATAATCAACCTAAAACTATCACAATATTCCTTTGAGATCATCCGCTCTCGCAAAGAACACTAATAAAAATTCTCTTTGTACTACAAACTACAACATATACCAATTAGATTCCTAGAGTACAGAAGACCGAGAACAAAGCACAATAGAAATAAAATAAACTACAAAGCTTTCAGTTTCCTGTCAAGAATAATTAAATATAATTTCCTTTGATCACGGATTTGTTTGCGCAATTTTCTCTATAAAGATTACAGAGCGAATATTTTATCAAGCTACTCTGAAAATGTCCGTAAAACCCGAACCAGTAAATAATATACAGACAACGGTATTAATTCGTTGAAATACTTGCTTATTTTCCTTTATCTCTGAATTTATTGAGTGAGCTGGTCTCATATGTATAGGTACGCTTTCCCTAGTCTTAGCGACACAATGAACATTTGGTATTATAATTTTCAAGCTTTGGATGGTAGAATAGTAGCTACTATGTACATAGCTTATCATTTCTCGCACAAAACATTTATTTATTGAACAACTTAAAACTATCTTACAGGTTACCCTAATGCGATAGTCAAGCGCATACATACACAAAAAAAAAAAAAACATAACTGTAATAAGTACCTAGTTAGTAAAATACATACACTTTAAATACAATAATAAACCTAAATTACAGCCTATTAAATTAATCCATTATCAAACAAATCCAAACTAAAACTTAAATATACTTTAACACTCTGGAGGTCGTCAGAGTAAAGTCGTTCAGTGAACAAGAAAACTGGTCTAATTTTTCAGCCACCGTGTTGAGCGTGCACAGCGCGCGCGTCTGCGGTGCGCGCTGGAGTAAGTTGGTGCGCGCGCTCGGCACCACCAGCAGCCGCGGCTGCCTCCGCCTGCTCACGTATTCGTCCGGCACACACATCTGGATTTTTCTAAGTATTGCTAAATTAGAAACGTCGCCTCTTAACACCTGGAACAAGTACGTGGCTAGTGCTAGTTCCCGTTTAGTTTCTAATTTGTAATAACCTACCATTCCAAGAACAAATAAGGTTGGATACAGCAAATCATATCCTGGATACACTCCGTATAACTTATTGTACATAAACCTAATATATTTATTTTGGATCCGCTCTAGCATTGTACTATATTTGGCTTCACTGGGACTCCAAATAGCCCCGTTGTACTGTAAATGGCTCTTTACAAGTGCTTCGTACAAAGCCCCTAAAGCACTAATATTTGTGAACTGATTTGCCTGTCGTAATAGAAATCCTAAATTTCAGTATGCCTTTTTGCAAACCGCCACAATATGTTTTCTAAAGTGCCAAATTTCGAAACAAATTCCCAAGTCTTAAATTCACTTTTATGACACGTTGCAGCGGGTTCCCTTCTACGTGGTACTGGTGGTGACGCGGGATTTTTTTTTTATTGTTGTTAGGCACGCGTTTGTTGTCCTGATCGTAAGATAGTGGATGCGTGATAGTGAGTGGGGATGCACGAGCATTTCTCTACAATAAAATATAACTTATTTTTTCCACTCAGTGACTATCCAAATCACGCTGCAGCATGTCATAATATCATAACAGCATCATACTATGTATCTCTAAAGGATCAGCAGAAGCGTATTGCAGTTTTGCCACGTTTCACTACCTAAACAAGTTCACCAAAAATGTTTATTTTACAGCGATATTAAAACGAATTGGACATTAAAATTGACCTACAACTAAATGTTCCCATCTTGCATCTATGCCACTCATAAAATTATCTACAAATCTAATATTGGCAAGCTCGTTGACGCAATAAAACCAGCTGTGGCACAGTGCGCTATAATTCGGCTCGCTCGCCAAAAATTCTCGGCTAAATTTCTAGGCCTTAAGTCAAGCGTAAACCACAGTTGTGCACTTAAATCATGCAAGCTATCTTTAGATTAGCATACATTGTTATGCGCTGGCCACCGTCCTAGCGACCAGATTGCATGTATCTGCATAATTTTGTTTAGAACTCCGTGTGGATAGCTCCAGTGGGCCGTTATGTCTGCAATTGTTGGTAGGTCTTAGTGTTATTTTCAGTGTCATTTGTTTTTTTTTTCAAACGAATGATATAACTAGAGATGTACCAGCGTATAGCACAATGGTAACAGACTCACTTTTGTAATATTAGTACGATATACACAGAAGCTATTCTGAGTCTGATTCATAACTTAACCTGCATGTAAAACACGGGTTTCGAGTTATATATTTCAGGAAGGTACCTACGTACTCAGGAAACATTTACTTACTGGAAAATATTTTGTTCCATTTTTGCTTTCAGAATATTTTTCAGCGTAAACATTTATATACTCGGCACACAGCGCCACTCAGGTAAAAACAACACAACTGAAATAAAAAGGATAATTTAGTCCCTTTGAATTTATTACAAACTTTAATAACCGTTTCCTGCAGAAAATATTATGAGTAAATTGTAATTAAGTTCTATTAATAGACTTCAATATTGAAGTCTAAAAAGATATTATGAGAAAAACCATTTCTTTTTGTTATAGTCAATTTTTCATGAATATTTTTCATAAGAAGTCTCAAAAACGAAGACTTCCAAAGAATTACTTTAGTAGCTATTCATACATAATTTAAAATTTACATTCAGCAAATAAATAATTCATCAAATACATCGTCCTTCGAAGGACGTTTTCTACCTTAAATAGTCGTCACAAACCAGGTTAATATTAAGAAATATTTTACGTCTTCACAAATACTCGTAGAACTCAGACATTCATGAAATATAAACAGAAGCAAAACAATATGAAAAGAAAAAAAACAGGGAGCTGTAATAAAAAGTGGGTAACATTTAAGGACTCGAATATCAAATATTCAGTGTGAATCAAATGTAAGAAAGAAAACTGGAACAGAAAGCAAACCTTGAGACTGAATTGTAATCCATAACGTTAACAAGAAAAACAAAACTCGTCTAGACGCACCTACATTTCTCGAAGCTAATATGAGGGAAATAAAACCCCAGGCTAATAAAAGCTAGCAGAAGCTGAATAAAGCAACAATGGCGCAAGTAGGCGAAGCTGGTACATCCGGGAACGCGGGCGGGTCAAGGTCACGGCCCGCGGATCGATGCAGCTACGACGCCCGTGCTTCGCCCCGCTTCGCCCCCACCCCGCCACGCCGCTACGCCACTACGCCCGAATCTCTAAATCCGACAAGTTTGCGTTCTCAGCGCTTTTTAATTCCGCAAACCTGGACTCGTTCGTTATTGACGTCATAACATGTTAGGTTCCAGCCGCACAATTATAATTTATTATCTTAGATGAAATTGGAGAATAACGATTTGTAATAAATATTGGGCGAACAGATTTAATTGACCGAATGAGGCTGAAGTGAAGGTCTTCAACGAAGCGAAGTAATGATTCTTTATATTGTGTCGACAGTGGAAAGTCGTCCATCATTGGATAAAACTCTATAATTTGAGGTTTTGTGTGAGTCGAGGTATTTTAATTTCCTGTTAGCGTATGTTGCAATCGAGGGCAGAATGAAGTTCAGGCATAACCTTCATATTATTTTAATTTCATCTTGAAGCTCTTTATTCATAGAGGCTATTGTTCTCTCGCGTCGTGCCTCACAGCTATCTTCTTTTGTCTACGGTTGGGTTTTTGTAAAACTTTTGAAAACACGACGGCTATAAAAGGAAATTGAGTAAAATTAATTAACAGGACACTTTAATGGCGGCCATTAATTTTATATCTGGGCTCTCATAATGATCGTTAAAATATGATTTATTAGATTTTTTGGTTGAAATTTTAGGTACCTAGTGACCTTAAAAAAGTATGGACGTAAAACAGAATCGACTTGAACAAAATAGCAGCCGTGAGCGAGAGATATTGCCCAGGGGTCATGGATAAATTCTAAACTGAGTTACTGCGCCCCTGGGCACTCAGGACAGGGAAGAAACAGGGGTGGGTTTTAGTCAGTAAGAGTCTGACACGCCCTCCCGCTCCACCCAGAGCGGGAGAACTCATAGGACGATTTCCCACCCCCAAAAAAAAAAAGCAGCCGTGAGCGAGAGATAACGAATTGCGTTGTTCCAAACTCGTGAAAACAAAAAAAATACCACATTAATATTATATACAACGCCCGTACAGTCCAAACGGCCCTCGTTACATTAGCAAAACAACTTTACAGGCATCGTGAATTAAAAATAAATCTGGTTAAATAATAAACGAAGGCTCACTGTTTACAAAGAGCTGTCAGATATTTTGTCAGGCTCTAATCTTCTATCGGCGCGAGATTATTCTGAATAAAACATTCACTGTACCAATCTAACGTGAAAAATGCAAGCTGATTAGTAAATCTCTCGTTACATGGCCAATTTGTAAGCTAAATTAGTTTTAAGGAAGGATTTACGTCTTCAAGGTGCTTATCTGAGTTTAGTTAACGTTAATTTGATAAATTGGTGTGGATTTTTAGACAGTAAACATCTTGCTAAGACTAAAAGCCTTTGTAGTATTTTTTTTTAAGTTGAATAATTTTGTGCTCTGCATAATAGTAAGCTCATAAGTAGTTTTAGTTATTTATCTCTACTACTGGATATAATAATCTTACGGAATAATCATCTAACATTACGGATTGATGTCCAAAGCAAACTAATGTGTAAGCACAAGACATATTATCTAATCTAATCATTAAAGTCCCTCCCGATACATAAAGCACATAAAGGCTCTATTGCATTATCAACAACATTATACTGAATAGCACAAATACCAACGTTTGTTCCTAGAAACTATAATTCATTGAAACCACTCGTCCGGCTTACCGGAATTCTATTCGTTACCAATATAGAGTTACTACGCTATTTGCGGAACTATTCAATAGCCCTTTAAATGGTTAACATTATTTATTGACACCCATAGATATAGGCATAGAATCAGGTTGTATTGTTCTTGGTGACAGTCAGAAATACGTCACGCAAATGTAGTTTAGTAGGTAAGCGTGTTCAAGATTCATTACCATCAATTCTTATTAGCCGTTAATTGTAAATGCATCCGTTCATACAACTCTGTCACGTCAATTCGTACACCATGGCCTTGAGAGTGACTTTATAGCCATAGCGAGCGACAACCCCTCCTGACTCCAAACGGTCATGGTCGCAACGACCTGTGCATTATACAGGAGATGTCCGCTCACCTCCAGAGCCGGCGCTCGAATGGCCTTCTACACCGTCGAGCTACGGAGGGGGAAGGGGGAATGTTTACCCTCTACCTCCCCCGCCCGTGCCAGCTGAGCAGCGGCACGCTATATTTAGGTTGCGCTGTAAATATTCGGTCCAAGTACGGAAAAGCGCCCCCACCCTCGCCGCGGGAGGAGTAGGGGGACTAGGTACGCTCCCGCTACATAAGCGGGTAAAAGTTGAAAGTTCACCAACGCCCCGCACACGAGTTCGCGCTGTTAGAGAACGCTTCTTTATTCAAATTCTATTGCAACTTGTTCGCCATTGTAGTCTCGGCTGAATTCGCAACGCCGACTCTAATTTTTCAATGTTGGCCGCCCCGTTTTTCTGTTGTGGAAACTTGTGCAATTGTTTTCAGGATTTTCAATTTGGCGCCGTTGAATTTCGACACGTATTTGGATGGGTTTTACGGTTATTGCAGTTGCGGTCCAATTCGGTTGAAACAAGCTTTGCAAATTATCATAGCAATGACGAAGATACGTTGAACTGGCAATGGCAGCGATGTGAAATGGACACGAGTATCTCTTTAACGAAATTGAAACGGATTACTGTTGTGGTGATGGGCCGTTCGCGTGCCCATGTAATTTGGACTATCATCATCATTTACATCTGTCATACTTAGTGTACACGTATGGGCTGAAAGCTTTTGGGTGAATAGTTTATTTAATTAAGGTTGTTCATTAATAAAAACAAAAGGGTATAATCAAAGCTATTATTGAAGAGAAATTATAAACACATTTAGAAATTAAAAACAGAGATTAAATGAATTGTGGGTCTTATCGTCATGGGTCTTTTCGTCATAAGCTTTTTGTCAGGGGGTCTTTTCGTCATGAGGTTTTTTGTCGTGGTGTTTCTTTTTGAGGTTTTTTGTCACGGGGTTTTACGTCATTAGGTTTTTTTGTCAGGGGTCTTTTCGTCATAAGCTTTTTGTCAGAGGGTCTTTTCATCATGAGGTTTTTTGTCGTGGTTTTTCTTTTTGAGGTTTTATGTCACGGGGTTCTTCGTCATTAGGTTTTTTGTCAGGGATCTTTTCGTCATGAGCTTTTTGTCAGAGGGTCTTTTTACCATGAGGTTTTTTGTCGTGGTTTTTCTTTTGGAGGTTTTTTGTCACGAGGTTTTTTGTCACGGGGTTTTTCGTCATTAGGTTTTTTTGTCAGGGGTCTTTTCATCATGAGGTTTTTTGTCGTGGTTTTTCTTTTTGAGGTTTTTTGTCACGGGGTTTTTCGTCATTAGGTTTTTTGTCAGGGGTCTTTTCGTCATTAGCTTTTTGTCGGGGGTCTTTTCGTCATTAGGTGTTTTGTCTAGTGGTTTTTCTTTTTAAGGTTTTTTTTCTATTGGTTTTTCGTCTTGAGGTTTTTTGTCAATTGGTTTTTTGTCTTGGGGTTTTTTGTCAATTGGTTTTTCGTCTTGAAGTTTTTTGTCACGGGGTTTTTCGTCATTAGCTTTTTTGTCGGGGGTCTTTTCATCATGAGGTTTTTCTTTTTGAGGTTTTTTGTCACTTGGTTTTTTGTCTTGAGTCGAGTCTACCTTGGACCCTTCGCCTTTTGATGACGGGGTGGCCGGCGTCTCTGTTTCGGCCGTGCCTGAAGACGAAAGCAAGCTTAGGTCATCGTGGAACAGGGTGACGACTCCTTGGGTAGGCCTTGCATCGTGCTCATGTTCGATGCCGATATCGTACTTATCCTTTTCGTACTTAGGGTCATAGAAAGAGACGATGTTGAAGGCGCTGGAAGTGCCTCCGTAAGCTATGCGCTCCTGGTGGCTGGTGAGTGCCAAGATGGACCCTTTAGTTGGGTACGAACAGCTGATGTATCTGTTGTGGAGGTTGATCACTTCTAGGCAATTAGTTCCGCTTCCACCAATCACGGCGTACTTACCTTTGCGGTTGTACTGTAACAATAATTTATTTGTTAATAATAATAATTGCTAGCACTAAGAGAAATTGTAGCGTGAATTGAATTGCTTATGTACCTGAGTGCTGAATAGGTAGTTAGAGAGCTAGATAGAAATCATAGATATGTACAATTATACAGTGGTAATTGGTATACTAATATTAGCTTTAATCTAGCGTTCTGATAGTAGGTAGTAGGCATATTAGCCAAATGTAAATTAGGCGATTACCGATTTATGATCTTAATCTATGAGTTAATTATTTCTTAGTTTTGCCGTTCTTAGTCATGCGTGGGCCTTAACATAATACATTCTTGAATTAATTCGAATCTCTTTCATTATCATTATGTTCTTTTTTTTTCTATCAGAGAACACCTTCAAAAGAGCCTGGAATTTTGGGGAAAAGGCCGGGGAATCTGAGATTGCCTACAAAAACCACCCCGGTGATCACCCCCAGTCCCCCCAGTCCCGTAACGTCTGGTAAGTCCACCTGGAACCCCCTCCATAAAACAAGAAAAAAAAAAAGCCCCTCTGTACAACCAATACATTCCTGGGATTATGATATTTCTGTCTTGTTCCCATGTTGCTTGGTGTCGGTGCAACATGTCGTCATTCCGTTCTCTCAACTCTCACGCTTCCACTGACTAACTTTTCTTTCACATAATTGCTCAATTTGACAGTCTCCATCATCTCTCATAAATATATATATATATATATATATCTACTAGCTGCGCCCCGCGGTTTCACCCGCGTAGACTGGGATAAAAAGTAAAAAAAAGGGTATAAGCTATCTACATACCAAATTTTATCCAAATCGGTCCAGCCGTTTGTGCGTGAAGAAGTAATAAACATACGAACACACACTTACAAACTTTCACCTTTATAATATTAGTGTGATAAATTTTCACTTATAAAAAACAAAGTAGGGTTAGTAACACCATTTCAAACTCAAAAATGGTTGTACTGATTTCAATGATCTTTGATTTGTTGGATACCATACCACCCCGAATACTATAACTAATAAAACATCGAAAAAATTACGCAAAAACAAAAAACATTTTTAACCGACTTCGAAAAAGGAGGAGGTTATCAATTCGGATGTTTGTATTTTTTTTTTATTTTGTGTATGTTCGGGCATAACTCCGTCATATATTGACGGATTTGCAAAATTCTTTTTTTTTTCGAAAGGGGTTTATTCCGAAATCGTCCCATTTAAATTTCAAAAAGATCTGATCATGGGTTTCGGACAGACAACGGAACTCTTCAAAAATTGACAGCAAATCAACCGCGATTGCTGCTATCTTATGTCTATGAATTGTTAACACAGTTTAACGGGGAACCATAACAAAAAAGTTAAAAATTAAAAAACTTTTTTATTTTTCAACAAAAAAATAGAACCGACTTCCAAAAAAAGTGCAAAATAACTTTAATTTCGGAAGTCGGTGTTCCTGTTTTGCGTCTTCGTTTTTTGACACCGACTTCCGAAATTAAAGTTATTTTGCACTTTTTTTGGAAGTCGGTTCTATTTTTTTGTAAAAAAGATTTTTCTCATACATTTTGTATGGAAAGGATATTATGTTCATTGATTCTGAGGTAGTACGAAGTTCGCCGGGACAGCTAGTTAAGTCTCAATAGCCTTCCTTTACTAACAGATTACCCAGAGGCACATTCGTTTGTCCGCCTTTGTACCTACATTTGTGTTGCATGAAGTTTAAATAATTAAATAATACACCTTCAAAACCTAAATCTTTTACTTTCACTTCGTCTTAATTCATTTAACCTTAATTTTCAAATACCTGAAAATGGCCCCAGACTGTGATGGCTGAAAAGTAAATTGACCGACTGGAAAATCAATAAATTTAAAAGCACAGCCATATAATTTCATTAGCAAAGAAATTCTCGATCCAATCCGTAACTCGCAGGTGTTCATAAACTAAACTTGTTTGATTTTCAGTAAATCAGTTGAAACGACCCAGAAAGAATTTAGGTTCAAAGTTATTTCTTAGAATATTTTATTTGACTTTCAGACTAAAAATAGGACTAAAATATTAAAACGTTACAATAAACGGATTTATTTAAATTGTCTTCATTTTCTCCCTACCCTGGTCCCACGTTAATTTGGATCATTCATCATCTTCTTTTCAGCCGTAACACGTCCACTGCTGGACATAGTCCTCTCCCAAGTGTCGCTACAATGACCTGTGAGTCTCGCATCCATGGAATTCCCGCGACCATCACCAACAGGTGTATTCGCTAACTCAATTGACATCAATTTGATAGGCACTATGCAGCACATTCCTATGTGGACAAGACCCTTAGGGCCACTCCAGAACCCTTAGGGCACATCGGCTATCTGTTCTGCGAGCAATGTGCCCTGCCCACTGACATTAAGTTTGGCGATTCTTCAGGCTATGTCAGTAACCTTGGTTCTCCTCCGGATATCTTCATTCCTGGTTTGATCACGCAAGGGAACTCCGAGCATAGCCCTCTTCATTGTCTTTTGGGTGACTTTAAGCCTTCATATGAGTCCTATTGTGAGCGACTACATTTCAGTGAGCAGTGGTGCAGTGATCACTGTGAGCAGTGATGGCCCAGTGGTATCGGCCGCCACTTACAAGTTGTAGGTCGTGAGTTCAAACCCAGGCAGGCGCTTTACTTTCTGTAAGATATTTAATTACCACTGCTCTCAAAACGGTGAAGGAAAACATCGTGAGGAAACCGGAATGTCCTATAATCAAAAATTCGAAGACATGTGACATTGACATCCATCAATCTACATTAGGCCCGCGTAATGGATACAGCCCACACCCTCTCACAGAGAGGAGGCCTATGCCCTAGCAGTGGGGACATTAAAAGGCTGATGATGATGATGACGTTTCAGTGCCATGTGTCATCATAGCCAGTCAACCGTCACGGTTTCACTCTCTCTTTTCTTTCTACAGCACTCTTCACTCAATCCATCCATATTTTCTTTGGCCTTAGCTGGTTTAGTGCAGTACCTATTCGGGCGTAAATATGACTCACTAACTTCTGTCTTCGCCATTATAAATTATAGCCTTATCTGCTATTCCAGACTATAATCTATCTCTTTGCCAAATTCCATCCAGTCCCAATCAGCCGTTTTGGCGTGATTGAGTAACAAACAGCCATCCACACGTTCGCTATTATAATATTAGTAGAATGAAACTTTTGTAAGGGACCGTCACAGATTAGAAACAAATGTGACGTGACGCTCTACAAAGCCAAACTTTTTGAAAACCGGCCGGAAATGTGTGACATTACACATTTCCGGCCGGGTAAAAATTGCCCCATAGAGGAAAATGTGGGTTAGACAAATATGTCTTCCGAAATAAGATAGTATTACTTCAGAATTAAGAAATATTTATCTAACCCAAGGATGTTTATTTTTCCAGTTCTGTTTATTATTACAGTGTACATTATGATATAACTCTTAGCACGGCACTGTATGTATGTATGTTAGAACACTATATTGATGATGGATTACCTTATAAAGAAACCAGCATATAGGTATCTTCCTAATTTCTTACATTATTTCGTTCTTTACATTTAAGTTATAATTTTAAATATGACTTTCAAATCAAACAAAAAAAAACATTTAAAATTATAAAAAAATAGTAGTCCGCCGGCGTCGGGAGCACGGTTCAAGCTACCGGCGGTTAAGGCTCCATAGACGGAACCTCCTCCACAATGCGAGCCGTATCGAAGAGTACTGCCTTCTGTATCAGGCCCTTAATCCAACCGCGCAACGACAGCTTCGTTCGACATGTGGTCGTCGAGGCTTTTGGTCATCAGGCCGTTGGCGGTAACGACTATCGGCTTAATGACAGCCAAGTCCACATTCCACATATCGACAACCTCGTGTGCCGAGATATTTGATTTGCTTCTTTTTCTCAGCTTTCACGAGGTTCTCGTCATGTGGGATGGTGACATCGATTATCATTGTGCGATTACATTATTATTATTACTAGCCCGCACTGTCCCACTGCTGGACAAAGGCCTCCCTCTACCTTTCAATGGTCACGATTTTTTGCTTCTTCTTTCTATTTCTTAAGGAAGACATCCAGGTCGTTTCTCCGTCTCCTTCGTGGCCTGTCTACTATTTCTTACACGCATTACATTCTTACTTTTACAATGTGATCAACTCTGAGTTAGGAAGAAAAGAAGAAAAATCTGCTGTTCTGTCAATTTACTTCTTTCCTATAAATTGACAAATAGTGGAGTGTCAACAGATTTTTTTGAACGTAGCATTCGTGCTTTAAGATTTTTATTGTACCCACAGTAATATTTTATTTATATTTGTACACACAAAACACGTATACGTAATACGTAAAAAATAAACAAATCTACGTACATAATACAAAATATACCTTTAATATCGGGTGTAAAAAGACAGTTTCGAAGCCGAAAGCTTCATATTGTACCCATTATTTGGACCATTTTTGTTCCACTAGACCATACCTGGGAATCCACTGGTTCTGGAGATATTGAAGGTCAAAATCGTATTATTTTTTTACGAAAATGATTTCCAAGTGTTAATACAAAACTTTTTTCCAAACAACCATTCCCTGAATTTTCGATTTTTTTTTCGAATTTTCGAAATTACGCAGTTACAGTAACAAAAACGCAATGAATATCAAACGTATCCGACAAGTACCTACGCGGCTTAGAGCGAAGGGGTGGGGCTTAGCTCCACTTGCTTGGGTTCGCGTAACATTGCGCACAATAATTTTTTGACGTGACAACGTCTTATAAATTGGTTTGCCGGGTGACACTTCAAGAAACTGCGTTACGCTCCGCTCACGTTATGCGCTCACAATGAGAGCGAGTGAGAGGCACGCGTCCCTTCCACTCGGGCATGGTTAGCCCGCCTAAGAGCGAGAGAGACAGACATAAAAAGTGAAAGGCACGCGTCCCTTCCACTCGAGCACAGTTAGCCCGCCTAAGAGCGAGAGAGACAGAGCGAGAGAGAGAGAGTGAGAGAGATAGGCATACACACCGGTTCATGTCTTGCGCTTCTATTTCGCTTAGGCGCCTGCATACAAGTTTACACCACAGAGTACATTATGTTTACACGTTGCCAGTTAATTGTAAAACGATTGTGTAGTGATAATGTGAAGGTAGTTTCGTCCATCGCAACAATTCAAACAGCAAAGGTAAATAATTTCAGACTGATAATATAACATGATGAAATAAATGACTAAGACATAAGTGAATAGGTTATGTTGTAGTAATCACAATGTTGTGGTAGTTTTCAATCAAAAAAGTAGTATAAATCGTTTCTCAACCAATAATAATTTGTTTAACTTGAAAAAATGAGCGCGACTTGCTATGTAAAAAATTAAAATAACAATGTTTAACCTCCAACCTGTCAAATCGAAACTTTCAAACATTCAAACCGAGACGACTAATCACTGCGCAAGGTCGTAAGCGCGCGATTTACAAATTCAAAGATCAAATGTGAATTAGTTTTCTCCTTTTAGAAAATACACTTTGAATTAAAATCGATTGATATTAACAATTAATGTGATTTAAATAAATGTTCTAACTTTTAAATTTAGTTTTTATATTTATAACAATGTAAAACAAGTTAAATTTATTAATAACTTATAACAACTGATTGATTTAACATAAACCAATTTTGTGAATTCTCGAATTTGTTATTTATATTAATAACTGTTTCAACAAAGTTCAATTTATGCAAAAATTTGAAATAAAAAATGAATTTAACATACACAAATTTTGTGAAATTTCAAATTAATTATTTATATTAGTAACTTTTTAAAACTAAACCAACCAAATTGTGATCTTTTCTATGTTATAGAGAGTTTATCGTTATAAAGAATGATGTTATAAAGAGTTTACACTGTATTTGAAAACATTTAAAAATATGAGAAACAATAAGTACGAAAATGTATTGCAAGTTATTGTATGTATATTTGTATATAAATACGTATGTATGTGTAAAGGTAAAAATAAAATTTTGTTAATATGAAATTCAGTGCGAGATTCTTTGTATAAATTAATGTTTTAAATATAATTCTTTGTATAAATAAATGTTTTAAATTGTTACTATTATTTCATCCTTCTTCCTACTATACGAATGAATATTCACTTATAATACCACAAGAGCTTCAAAATTATCGGGTATTTCCGTTCGTTGCAAACAAATGAAGGAGTCAAGTTTTTCAGGTTAAAAAATCACGAGCGCGAAGCGCGAATGATTTTTCCTGAAAAACTTGACGATTTTATTTGTTTGCAGGGAACCTATCGGGAAATACCAGATAATTTTGAAGCTCGTGTGGTATTCGGGGGATTATTTTATATATAGCAACGACCAGAGAAAATTTTCAAAAAATTTTCAGTATAATACCATGTAGGTTGTACCACGTGACGTCGAATGGTGCAATTCTATTGGTCGATATTTGGGTCGGAAAAATAATCACATTAAAATTATTTTACCACTCAAAGTCGTTGTCACGTAAAACTTTCGCCCGTATACCGACTTTACAGGCAACCATTTTTTTTTTTATAAAGCATTAATAGGTATGATCATAACTTCTAACAAAAGAAAACTGTTGACACCAGATTCTCAATTAGATTCCACAACGTGGGTTTGATTCCCATTCAGTAAAAAAGTCACCATTCAAGAAACATATTATATTTATTAAAGAAAGTCTATTCTTAGGATCAACCTACGCATTAGAAAATATTCTCCAGGTTCATTTAAAAACGGCCAAGCGCGTGACGCGCCACGCGCAATGTAGGGTTCCGTAGTCGCCCGTTATGATATGCGGACTTAGCAGGGGGCTTTATGTTTATTAATTCTCTTATGATATGACCAGTAAATATTGTATGGATTTGAACACTTCAAAAGAGACCCAAAATTAGTTTATATAAAATTTGATATTTTATGTAGGTAAATAAGCTCATTACTCAAGACTTAAAAGGTTTATTTATTTTTGCTTTTTAGTTCTTTTTCGTCGGTTAATTTTTTTGTTAAAAAGTTTTTTATTTCATGATTTTTTGTGGCTCGCATCATCTTTTAACACTCTGAGGCTAATTTCTAATTCTTCATCATTCCTCTTGCCCCTGAGCTGATGATATAATAATCCTTCCATGAAGTTCCCAGGATATTGGCCAGTTGAGGTTACCTCCAATATTGTAAAGACGTCTTTTCGTCAAAGCATATTAAGTGGTATTTGTCACTAAAACCAGTTTTTATATCTGACTTCTATTGTTTAGGAAAGGTATGGTTCCATCATCAGCTCAGTTTCATGATGTGATGGTTCCTAAATGCAAATACCTGATTCAGTTATGAAAAGTAAACAGAAACAATATTCGTGCCCAATTTTCGAGGTTCTCTCTCAATTTTTTCAGCATCCCATGAACAAATCCTAATATCCTTGACATGGGACAATCCTTGAGGTATACCCTATATATGAAAAAAAGAATCATCAAAATCGGTTCATAAATAACGGAGTGAGGGCCGAACATACATACAGAAACGCTAAACGTGCCCACAATTTTCGAGGTTTTCTCTCATTTTTGTCAGGATTCCATTATCAGATCCTGATTTCCTTGACATGGGACCACCCTTAAGGTATACCCAATCTAACAAAAAAAGAATAATCAAAATCGGTTCATAAATGACAGAGTGAGGGCTGAACACACATACAGAAACGCTAAACGTGCCCACAATTTTCGAGGTTTTCTCTCAATTTTGTCAGGATTCCATTGTCAGATCCTGATTTCCTTGACATGGAACTACCCTTGAGGTGTACCCTACCTAACAAAAAAAGAATAATCAAAATCGGTTCATAAATGACGGAGTGAGGGCTGAACATACACAAAAAAAAAAAAAAAAAAAAAACATATATACGGTCGAATTGAGAACCTCCTCCTTTTTTTTCGTCGGTTAATAAAAACTAATTTGCTGTACTAAAAATAGAATTTAGTCTAACTTTGCTTGAATCAAATATAGATCCAGAGCAATTATGTTGCAAAACTTTTGTTCGTTTTACCGTACATACCTCCATTCAAATATTTTGCCGAATCAACGAATATGTACAGTAAAAGGAATTCTGTGTATTCGAATATGCGCTGTGCACTGAATTGATTTTGACACCATTTCACCGGTCGCTGTAGCGTTGGGAGCTTATTTCTTTTCAAACTTGTTACTGGTACAAACTACTAGTTCGATCTAAAGGTAAAACATTTCCTATGTTCGGAAAATAAATGGATGTTGTGTCTACATAATTTGTTCATGCTTTTTCGAAAATCAGAATCTGTTAGAAGCAGGTGGGTGTACCTGAATGGATCAATGGAATTGATTACGCCATTCTCTTTCCATCGGTTTATTGTTTAGTACCACTTTTCTTTTTTTTTGGGGTGGGAGAACATCCAATGACGTCTCCCGCTCTGAGTGGAGCGGGAGGGCGTGTCAGACTCTTACTGACTAAAACCCACCCCTGTTCCTTCCCTGCCTGAGTGCCCAGGGGAGCGGTAACTCATAAACTCAAGGCTACAGTCCTTATTGGCTCTTAACACAGTACTTATTGGTAATAAGGAGGTTAACTAAGTTAGAAAATGGTGTCAATTCTCTTGTTCAATAACTCAACTAAAATTAGAGAATGCGATGCAGTGCAAGAAAAGGACGGCTATTGCTATGTACCTACTAAGTTAGAGATGTCAAACTAATTTACGCCTTGTGCTTTACCGTGTTTGTAATTGACATGTTTTTACGTGTACCCTTATGGTTCTACTACCGGGCAAGTGGCGCCCTCATTGAATAAAAAATCGTAGCATGGCCTAGAAAATAAATATTAAAGAATCCAACGTCATTGCACGTTTGCATAGGATAAAGTATTTTTACGTTGTTAAAACAGGTCTCAGAATGTTTCGTATCCAAAGTAGTACGGAAAAGTGTCAGAAACGGCCGTTTTATGTACTTTTGCCTACAACTTTGTAACAAACGTGACGTTGGATTCTTTAATATTTATTTTCTATGTTATGCTACGATTTTTTATGCAATGAGGGCGCCACTTGGCTGGTAGTACGGCCGTAACTTGTATGGAAATATTAGCTTCAACTAATATTGACAGCTCTAGTTTACGTTCGTCTCTTTCTTTTATTTTTCTTTCTAATAAAAGACAGAAAAATATAGCAATAGCCTAAATTAAGTTTAGTTTGTGAACAACGGAATCGGCACCAATGTACAGTGAAGGTATCTTCTTCTTTTCGTGTCGATATTGACCCAAATTTTGTACGACCAGTATGTAGCCACCTGGATAGCTTTATCATTAGCTTTGTTTAAATCCTTCAAGGTGCAGGTGGTTGTGCATGCTGGGCAGGCAAGGAGGTGACACATGTCCTGTGAAGGGACTCCACACTGGCCCTGAATTTGGGATGGCTCAAGGATACCCTATTTGGCCAGATTATTTCTACAGCGATCAATCTTTTTTTTTGTGGGGGTGGGAAATCATCCAATGATTTCTCCCGCTCTGAGTGGCGCGGGAAGGCGTGTCAGACTTTTACTAACCAAAACCCACCCCTGTTCCTTCAGTTGCCTGGGTGCCCAGGGGCTGCGGTAAATGTTTCGAATTTCTCCGCGACCCCACGGGAGCAGGTATCGGCCATGACGGGCCCCGTCCTGTGTTGCTAACATCTCTTTGAGGCGCTCGTGGAACACAACGCGCCATCGACTCTCGGGCCTGGTGCTGATCGGACGGCGAGCTACCCATTACTCGCCGTCCGCAGGCCCGCGCCTACGGTGACCGGAGATCGTCCCACGAACCCCGACTCCCAGGGCGACTCCTGCGGCGGCTCAACAGCGATCAACTGGGTCCGCAATCAGATAAGAGATTTCCGGATTGGTCTAGGCAGCAGCTGTTCTGCCGGAGTGTTGAAGAGTGGAAGGGTGGGATGTCTGCTCCTCCACAGTTCGCAAATCACGTCTGCCCCTCGATCTTCCAAGGAGGTCGTATATCTAAGGAAGCTTTTACGACTTTTTAAGCGTGCTGGTGGGAGTTGATGATGCCCGTACAGGGGGTGACAGTCGTCTCGTTCCTCTTTTCCCTTCTCGTTGCGGCTAGCTTTCTCGCGACGAACATCCGGAGGAGCTATACCCGCCAGTGGGTACAACTTTGCAAGAGAGGTTGGTTTTAAGCACTCAGTTACAATGCGACTGATATCGTTCAGCGCTATGTCGACTTTCTTTGGGGTGCATGAAAGGAAATCAGGGAAAGAGTAAGTCAAAATGACTTGACGCAGATAGAGATCTTCTATATAATTATATAAAAGGAGAAACTGACTGACTGAATGACTGACTGACATTTTTTTTTTTTTAAAAACGTTGCCCCACGCTAGGAATTATACCTGTATCGTGGGTGCGTTCACAAACATGTAAACTCACATACACAAGACACCCAGACCCGAAACAACTATCTGTAGGCCATACAAATATTTGTTCCGTGCGGGGATCGAACCCGCGACACGCAGCGCAGCAGCCGAACGCTCAACCACTGCGCCAACTGTGTCGTCGACATATCAACGCACAGCCGAAAGTACTGGGACTAGGAACGTGAAATTTTGCACACGGCTTCCTTTTATAATGTAGGGGAGTAGGGTTTTTGGAAACTCATCCCCAAAGGGGTTAAAGTGAGGGTTGAAAGTTTGTATGTAGTAATTACTAATTTTTAATGTTAATAGGCACACGTTTAACCACTATCTCACCTAATGGTAAGCGATGATGTGGTCGAAGATGGAGCACGCTTGCCTAGAAGTAACCTATTCACTCTTTACTTAAAGACTCCTCAAGAAGCTAGTTGAATAATAAAAATATACGCACAGCTGTAGAACGCCAGTACCGACAGGCGTAGATATACTCGCCATCGACATCATTTCTTCGATTCTGCACCCTGATGAAGGTCAGCAGCTTCCTAGCAGTCAGATCCCAGACACTAAGACCTTGAGTCGGCTGCCAGCTACCAGCTATGCAATGTTCTCTCTGTGGGAAAGAAGAAGTTTAAATAGATCTTTAAGATTTTGTGAATGGTTTTTTTGTGTTATTTTATGGGGCTAAGAGAATGTGCAGACATCTAACGTTATCAGAACTTCTTACTTGTCGATTCGACACAAATTTTGTCGGACCAGCCTGCTTGGTACAGGCTTTTTTTTGTGGGGTGGGAAATCATTCAATGACATCTCCCGCTCTAGGGTGGAGTGGTAGGGCGTGTTAGACTCTTACTGACTAAAACCCACCCCTGTTCCTTCCCTGCCCTGAGTGCCCAGGGGCGAGGTAACTCTGTTTCGAATTTATCCTCAACCACTGGGTAGGCATCGGCCATGACGGGCCCCGTCATTAGAATAGAATAGAATACTGTTTATTTTTACTCACACACACACTCCTCACGCAATCACTCTTTTACTTTTTTTTTTTTTCTTTTTTCTCTTTTTTCTTTATTCGTCATTATTACTGACAACTCTTTGAGGCGCGCATGGAACACTACCTACGCGCCGTCGACTCTCGGGCCTGGTGCTGATCGGACTGCGAGCTACCCACTATTCGCCGTCCGCAGGCCCGGGTGCTTGGTACAGACTGGTCGGACAAAATTTGTGTTGAATACCTGGAAACTACCTGGACCACTGGTTTTAAAACTACTATCAACAAATTCAAAAATCAAATAAGTGCTAATTATGCAGTAGCAGTTCACAATGGACGATGAATTCTCACCATGAAGAGGACTATCTGCTTGTTTACCTACTCTAAATGGGAAATATTCAATTTAAAAAAAGAAAGTTTACAGGACGGAATGAAAAAAGAAACGATTTTGCGCCGACCCCAAAACATGGAACAACAATCCAATGTCTAAAGTCTTATTCAATGTCATGTCCCATATTGACGTCATTAAAGTCTCATACGCTTCCAATCAACTGGAAAATTTGAATTTTAATGAAACGTCTGCTTGTATCCGCCGAATTCTGTTCGACACAAATCACCCTTGACCTTTAGCTAAATAAAACACGTGTTAGCTACCTATGTGTGAGTAGCTAGGTACTTTTACACGACTATAAACGCAAACCCTAAACGCAAACTCCAAACGCGTGTAAATCTTTCCCCTCCGGGATTGAGATAAAAATGTGGCATATTACATTTGTATTGCACACTTTCCTGCTTTTACAAGGAGTGAGAGGACGCTGTAGATAACATAAGTTACACAATATCAGATATGGAATAACTTGGAGCTACGGAAGACGATATCGGGGTTAAGATGGCGTTAGTATGCTATGATAACAGTTTGCTATCTGAAGAGCTTGAGAGCGAATTATGTTTATTGTTGTTTTAGAAGCTGTGGGTCTTATTTATGAAAAATAAATAGACATACAACCACATTCAGGGGCGGCCTTAACCGTTGCGATGCCCCGGGAGATTTATAAAAACCGGTCAAGTGTGTGTCGGATTTCGCATATTTAGGGTTCCATACGAAATGAGGGAATTATCAAAGAAAAAATCTGATTTATCAATATATTGGTATTTGTTAGTAAAATATACGTAATAATATACATTATCACCATATTTCAAGTTCATAGGTCAATGGGAAGTTAAAAAATTCTTCGGAACAAAATTTTGTGACAGACCACGGACAGACAGACAGACGAACACAGTCACAGTCAGTAAGAGAGTGACAGTAATAAGGCTCCGTTTAAATCCTTCGGGTTTTTTTTTTTTTTTTTTTGGGGGGTGGGAAATCATCTAATGACTCTTTCCGCTCTGGGGTGGAGCGGAAGGGCGTGTCAGACTCTTACTGACTAAAACCCACCCCTGTTCCTCCCCGGGGGCGAGGTAACTCTTTCGAATTTATCCTCCACCCCCGGGCGGGCACCGGCCGTGGCAGGCCCCGTCCTTTGCTGACAACTCTTTGAGGCGCGCGTGGAACACTACGCGCCGTCGACTCTCGGGCCTGGTGCTGATCGGACGGCGAGTTACCCGCTACTCGCCGTCCGCAGGCCCGGGTACGGAACCCTAAAAATTAACATACATACAACTATGATAAACCTAGGAACTAAATCCCTTAAAAGATTTGAAAATAATATTTACTGCTTTTAAACAATCTAGTGAAAGAGCTACGTCATTTTCAATAGAAAGAATAGCGAGAGCTGAAGACTGTATCATCAAATTTGAGGAATTCGATACTTATCCTATTATTAATAATTATAAACTTTACTATGAAAAGTATAATAAAATAAAAAGTTTTAAATCTTAGCTTCTTTTTAGGCTTCCGTACCCGAAGGGTCCCAACGGAGCCTTATTGATGTCACTCACGTGTCCGTCTGTCAGTCTGTCTGTCTGTCCGTCGTCTGTCACACAGGTTTTTCAACCAAACGACATTCGGTACGGAACCCTAAATATGCGAAGTCCAACACGCACTTGACCGGTTTTTTTTATACTCGTGTTATTGCGCGAGGTCCGTACAAGAGTAGAGGCCCTGGGCGGTTGCCCTGCTAGCCACCCCTTAAAGCCGCCCCTGACCATATATACATACATTGTCAATCAAAAATCAAATCAAAATCAAAAATGTTTTATTTCGTTATTACACGTTAAATAAATATTATACAGTTGGTGGCGACTCCTTTTAAGCATATAGATGCCTGTGCCAGGAGGCGCCGCGCCGCTCTTTTATAATTTAAAAGTGTAATATAATGCTAAAACAAAAGTATAACGTTAGTGAGTCTATTTTTTTTATATTAATAGTCTGTTGGTGTATGTGTATGTGTGTGTGTGTATGTGTATGTGTGTGTGTGTGTGTGTGTGTGTGTGTTTGTTTGTGTATGTGTTTGTGGTTGTATTATACAGAAGCGGTTCGTGTAGATAACAGTTTATCTTATATTTAATAAAAGATTATCTACTTCATCATAGCATATCCACGTAATCAACAACGATTTGCATTCTTTAAATGACTTTGTATACATACACAAAAACAAACTCTCGAAAATATTAACCCCTCCTAGGGCAGGGGAGGTTCTAAATTTAAAATGGCACACGTTTTTTTTTTTTTTTTTTTGGGGGGTGGGAAATCATCCTATGACTTCTTCCGCTCTAGGGTGGAGCGGAAGGGTGTGTCAGACTCTTACTGACTAAAACCCACCCCTGTTCCTCCCTGCCTCGAGTGCCCGGGGGCGAGGTAACTCTTTCGAATTTATCCTCCACCCCCGGGCAGGCATCGGCCGTGGCAGGCCCCTTCCCTTGGCTGACAACTCTTTGAGGCGCGCGTGGAACACTACGCGCCGTCGACTCTCGGGCCTGGTGCTGATCGGACGAATAGCACACGTCTCATCTAACAAATTCAGCTATTTATAGGACAAAACATTCTTCGAATCATCAGTCTACACACTCTACTACCCACATCTATACTTCTTCCAGGTAGAAAATTTCGAATTATGAATCTGCTTATCTGTGTATAAACTAATCACATAGTTATTTTTTTAAATAAATAAGGCCTAACATGATGTGTTTTACCCGACTGACATCTTTAGCTTTCTTATAGTTGAAATAAATCCCACCATTTACGTATTTCAAAATTAAAAGAAAAGAAATAAATTAAAAGTAAAAAATATTTTATTAAAACAAGCCTTTGAACTAAAAGGTTAACAGTACATTCTAGTAAGTATTTGGCGTGTAGATACTTACCTATATTCTTAAAAGCATGAGGCACTACCCGTTACAGGTTACAGGTTAGGTACTTACTATACTCCTGTGCCTCAAGCTTTTAAGAATATGTAAGTCTACACGACAAATACTTACTAAAATGTATTGTTAATTTTTAAGTTCATTGTCCTAGATAAAAGCTTTTTTTTTTACTTTTAATTTATTTTTAACTTTTTAGTAGGTAGGTAAGTAGATATTTTATAGTAGGCGTGATGTTTTATATGTTCTACGGATATTTTGATGTGATGTAAAGTGCTTCGCAAGACGAATCAATTGAGCCCAAACTCGGTGGGGTTATGTTGTTTTATCACAGAGATGCCATGGCCTGGCCACCTTCCAACTTCATCGTCAGACCCTGGATTTCGTCTAGGTGAAAATTGCTCCTCAAGACGAATCAATCGAGCCCAAACTCGGTGGGGTTATTTTGTTTTATCACAGAGATGCCATGGCCACCTTCCAGCTTCATCATCAGATTCTGAATATCGTCTGGCGTAGTGTTCTTTAAAACGAATCAATTGAGCCCAAACTTGGTGGGTTTATCTTGTTTAGTTCAGAAGTTCCTATGGCCACCTTCCGTCTCCATCATCAGAGTAGAAAAAAATCAAAAAAAAATCAAAAGTCATTTATTCAAACTAGGCTGAGAACCAGCACTTTTTGAACGTCAAAGTTCTACATAAAAACAGTCCCCCAAAAAACGCCCGCCCGTCCCCACTTCCTAGTGTTTTAGCTGTGAAGAAGAAGTGGCCAACAAACTCCCCAGCAACACATCTGTCTGTTAAGTTTTAAGAACTTGAATCTATATAATTATATGCAACAATCTTAACATTATGTAAAACAGAAAAATAAATATATGTCGTCTAAAATATAATCATAAAATTAAATAATCCGCCACTTGCCAGCTAGCACACTCAATCATGCCATTAAAAACAAACTCAAGCATAAACACTAAACCAAATTAAAGAAGCCTCCATACATAACTGGTGTGCCTGCTTACAAGAACAAAGATAGAAACTACCAAAGGGCTGTGATTCGAAGCCACAAGTGATGAACTAGGGCCATCACACTAAAATTGGTAGACAATTATTATATGAACTTGTTAGAATTTTTATATGTGTATGTATAGATATGTAACCAGATGTATGTAAATATTTAATATTCGTTACTTATCTATCTATCTATCTATGTACCTATTTATTGATCTTTTATTTACCTATTTATTTATCTTTTATTTACTTATTTATTTATATACTTTATGTATATACATTATTTACTTATATACTTTACGTATATACTTTATTTAGTTATATTATTTTTGTATATACTTATTTAATTATTTACTTTATTTAATTATTGTGAATGTGGTGTTTTAAGGAAGGGATTTATTAAGAAAAAGCACAAAGACAAGACTGTGAATTTATTTCCAATAGGCTTGTAATCAATCGAAATCTAATTGCCTGTTCGCAAAACTAGGTCTTCGTGGAGAAGAACGGCAGGAAACTCCACGGTAGCTCTCTTTTATTATTGTATCGACACATCATAAATAATCGTTTATCATAATACATCTAATTATAGGATCTATCACATAAGCCATATTTACAACGATAAATATCTTGTGGTATATAGCAACCACTATCGTAGTAGTGCACATAACACAACGTTACGTTAATAAACAAGTTATTATGACCTGTGTGCTTCAGTATTAACTTTTCAAAAATTTTGCTAAATGCAGGCAGGATGGAAATAGGCCTGAAGTTGCCTATATCATTTTTATTGCCTGATTTAAATAGAGGTATGACTTTACTACACTTCATGAGATCAGGAAAAGTTCCTGAGTCCACGCATTTATTAAAAGTTACAGCAAGATAAGGCGCTACGATGCCTATTATATCACTCAAAAGTTTGATTGAGATGCCCCAGTAATCACCTGTGTTTTCTGATTTTAGAGGGTTAAAAACGTTAACTACGTCAAGTGGTGTTACATGCTCAAAACTAAATGATTGATTGCACTTAGGTACACTACCGTTCAAAAGACTTTCAGCTTTAGACGGGGATGAATTTAAGAAGCGAGTTGTAGTTATAGGTATGTGGGCAAAAGACTCATTAAATGCCTGAGCTACGTCAGCTGGTTTACTAACTAACTAGTACTAGTAGCTCCATGGTACCATATTATTGTATTGTCACCAAAGATACATAAGCACACTAAATTTCAGTCCAATGGGACATCGGGAAGTGGGTCTAATTTAGCTTGCAAGTTTTGATTACAGACCGACAACAGGACAGATGAAACTAAATAAAATCTTGTAAAAATGTAGAACATCAGATTATTTTTCATCCAAATGCGAGTCAGACTCGGGCTTTCGGCGATGGAACCTTAAAACTGTTTATTTTAAAAAATATAAAAAAAAATACACAAAATGCTCCATTCATTTGATTTGCCGCACGGTACTGGTGTTGATTCTGTTATGCACAAACTAAACTTAATTTAGGCTATTGCTATCTTTTTCTCTCTAATAAAACAAGAAAGAGACGGACGTAAATTAGAGCTGTCAAATTTAATTTGAACTAATATTTCCATACAAATTAAGGGTACACGTAAAAACATGTCGTCTAAAAACACGGCGAAGCGCAAGGCGTAAACTAGTTTGACATCTCTAACTTAGTGCATAGCTATAGCCGTCCTTTTCTCGCACTGCCTTTTAGTAAAAGATAGCAATTCTCTAATTTTAGTTTAGATATTGAACAAGAGAATCCGTGCCACTGTTTGCAAAACTTGATTTTTTCGTTTCCAATTTTCACCGTAAAACTGACCCTATAAAATGTATTTATTTACATTTACTACACGTCCGTGTTGGGTCACAGACGCTCATGTGTGAACCAAATTTCAATTCAATCAGTACAGTAGACTCTGAGCAAATTGGCTGTGACAGACAAACTGACAGACAGATACATGAGTGATTCTATAAGGGTTACGTTTTTTCATTTGTACGCTCAGAATCCCAAAAATAGCAACAATATTTTTGTCCTGTTTCAGATTTTAGGAACAGCTTACTTTCCCGTCGGTCAAGTGTCAAAACCCAGACATCCCATTTAATCAGAGTCCAACATTAAATAGATTGAATGGTTTCTATCCGACGCTTTCAAAATGGTCTGGTCTGGTTTTTTATACCAGACGATCTAAATTATAAATTTTTGTTTTAATACTTACGAGTATTTCAGAATTTTAGAGAATATATAAAATATCGGCCAAGTCGAACTCGCACACCGAGGGTTCCGTACAAGCTTGCGGGTATGTAAATAGTTCGGGAACTGATTTTCGAAAATGTTTACCGAAAATCAATCAGACAAACTTTTTTTTTTTAATTTTTCGGTACCTAGGAATCGAAAAAAACTTTTTTACAAAAAATAGAACCGACTTGCAAAAAAACCAAAAAGTGCAAAATAACTTTAATTTCGGAAGTCTGTGTTTCTGGTTTTGTTTCTTCGTTTTTTGACACCGACTTCCGAAATTAAAGTTATTTTGCACTTTTTGGTTTTTTTGGAGGTCGGTTCTATTTTTTTGTAAAAAAGTTTTTATTTTTCACTTTTTAGTTGTGATTCTCCATTAAATTGTATTAACAATGGATATCTAGGCGATAGCAGCAATCGCGCTTCAATTGCTGTCATTTTTTGAAGATTTCCGTTGGCTGTCTCCGAAACGCATCATCAGATCTAAATAAAATTTAAATGGGACCATTTCGGAACAAACCCTTTTCGAACAAAAAAAGAATTTTGGAAATCCGTCAATAAATGACGAAATTATGCCCGAACACACATAAAAAATAAAAAAAAATTAACCAACGAAAAAGAACTAAAAAGCAAAAAATAAATAAACCTTTTAAATCTTGAGTAATGAGCTTATTTACCTACATAAAATATCAAATTTTATATAAACTAATTTTGAGTCGGCGCCAAACAACAATCTGATTATTAAATATCTAAATTTTATAACTATGTACTTACAAATGAAGAAGGGTGTAAGTAGGTAATTAATCATTTTATTAATTGCCTCCTCCTTTTGGAAGTCGGTTAAAAAGAGACGTGGTTAAAATAGTTTAAAATCTGTTTTAGCTTATGCTAATGAGCTCCTTTCATACGATACCGTGGCTTTTTTTTTTTTTTTTTTTGGGGCGTGGGAAATCATCCAATGACTTCTTCCGCTCTAGGGTGGAGCGGAAGGGTGTGTCAGACTCTTACTGACTAAAACCCACCCCTGTTCCTCCCTGCCTCGAGTGCCCGGGGGCGAGGTAACTCTTTCGAATTTATCCTCCACCCCCGGGCAGGCACCGGCCGTGGCAGGCCCCTTCCTTTGGCTGACAACTCTTTGAGGCGCGCGTGGAACACTACGCGCCGTCGACTCTCGGGCCTGGTGCTGATCGGACGGCGAGTTACCCACTACTCGCCGTCCGCAGGCCCGGGTCTACGGTGGCCGGAGATCGTCTCGCGGCCCCTGGCGTCTCCTGCGGCGGTCGCGGCTGGGGGCGCTAGGGCGACTCGGCCGTTGCTGAGCCTCCCTAACGTGTGCCGCCTCCCTCTTCGCGAGCATTACTGCTTCGCAGAAGGAGGAGACGGCCTCCCATTCCCTCTCGCTCCGTACCATGGCCTGAACCAGGGCACGGCGCGAGAGGTCGCTGTCGCCTATCGCATCCACGAGGACACGGCGGTGCTCTGCCCAAGCGGGGCAAACCTCCACCGTATGCTCCACCGTGTCCTCTGGGCGATCCTCGCAGTGGAAACACTCAGGGGTCTCCTCCGCCCTGATCCGACACAGGTACCTCCCGAAACAGCCGTGTCCGGTGAGCACCTGCGTCAGGCGGAAGGTGAGGGCGCCGTGACGCCTCTCCAACCACTCCTCAAAGAGGGGCACCACCGCCTCGATGGTGGCGTGCCCAGCGCTGGGTTGCGACAGTCGCTCTCTCCATGTCACCATGAGATCCTACCGGAGCTCGGTCCGCCGAGCCGCGAGTTGTCGCGGCAGCGGAGTTTCGCCCCGGCGTTTGGCCTCCTCGCGCCACTCGTACAGGTGCGCGAGGATTTTTGCCTCCAGATCCCACGGTGACAGTCCAGCAAGTAGGCTCGCCGCCTCACGGGAGATCGTGCGGTGTCCGCGGATGATACGGATCGCCATGACCCTCTGGGACGCGTTCATCAGGCGAGCTGATCGCTGCCTCAACGAACGCGCCCACACCGGTGCCCCGTAGAGGGCCATGGACCGCACGATCCCCGCGTAGAGCCTCCGGCAGGAGGCATTTGGCCCCCTCAGATTGGGTAGGAGCCGCTTCAAGGCGGCCCCGGCCCTGTCCAATCTGGGAGCCAAACGTCGAAAATGTTCGACAAAGTTCCACCGGCTGTCGAGGACGAGTCCCAGGTACTTCATCGTACCCTCGACGCCGATGCGAACCCCTCCTACCGTGATCTGGGAACCCGCAGGTGGCGCGTTCCGACGACCATGAAAACACATGGCCTCGGACTTGTGCAATGCCACCTCGAGTCCCAGTTGCCGGATCCTCTCTATGACTGTCGCAACCCCGCGTGTCATAAGTTCGGCCGCCGCCTCGTGCGACCTCCCCTGCGCTAAGACCAGCGTGTCGTCAGCGTAGCACACTACGCTGACGCCAGCGGGGAGGTCGGCGCGCAGCACCCAGTCGTATCCGATGTTCCACAAGGGCGGCCCCAGGACCGATCCCTGTGGAACACCGCACGACATCCCTCGCCGGTTCCATACTCCCTGATGACCGGGGTAGATGACGGCTCTGTCCGTCAGATACGCCTCGACTACGCGACGGAGGTAGGGCGGCACCCGGTGATACCGGAGTGCCTCCACTATACAACTCCAGGGCAGGGTGTTGAAGGCATTGGCGATGTCCAGAGACACCGCCAAGACGACCCTACCCCGGGCCACTGCATCCCCCGTCGTGAGGGCTCTTACGCGCATGACTGCGTCCACCGTGGAGCGCCCCCTGCGGAAGCCGTACTGGCTCTCCGCCAGGTCCGGCCCCACCCTCACCAACTGCCCGACGAGGCGGTCTGCAATTACTCTTTCAAAGAGCTTGCCCACCTCGTCGAGCAGCACAATGGGCCGGTAAGCGGACGGAGAGTCCGCAGGGCGCCCCACCTTCTTGATCAGGACCAGCTTCCCCGTCTTCCACCGACGTGGAAACTGGCCCCTCTCTAAGCATGCGCTTAAAAGCCCTCTGAGTCGAGGCCCGAGAGCCTCTTGCAAGGCCAGGACCCAGGCTTTCCCATGAAAGCCATCGGGTCCTGGGGCGGTGTTTTTGGCATTCAGCCTACGCACCGCCGCTCTCAGCTCTACCTCGGTCACCTCGGGAGCATCGTCGTCGTCGTCGTCGTCGTCGTCCTGGTCCGCGTCAGATACCGCAGGAGACGGAGCCATAGGCGGAGGAGTATGTTCCCCTCGCGAGGGGAACAGAGCGCTCACCACGCCCTCCACGATCTGTGGCCGGAGACTCTGCGTCAGTGGGGGGGCCCATGGGCGGAGTTTCCCCCGCACCGCTAGATACGGGCGCCCCCATGGGTCTCTGTTCAGAGTCTCCAGCGACTCCTCGCGGGCCGATCTCTTGGCCCGCAAGATCTCCGTTCGGAGGGCGATCCTCGCAGCTCTGTACCCCTCGTATAGCTCCGCCTCGACGGCTTCCGTTTCCGGCGTGCGGTTACGGAGCCGTCTGCGGTACCTGGTGTACCGGCGTCGCGCGGCAATACACCCTTGGCGTAAAGCCGTAAGCGCCGGCGACCACCAGTACACCTGTCGCCGAGCAGAAGGCTGGACCCGGGGCATTGCCACGTCACATATCTCGGACATGGCCTCCTGGAACCACTCTGCCTCGTCGTCTATGTCGGCAGGCCTGTTCGGTGATGTCACCCAGGCCTGCACGATCGAGGCCTCCAGGAGTAGCTCCCGGTCCAGCTGCTTCAGCGACCAACGCGGACCGCTCGGGGTCTGTCCGACCGGCGGCACGCTGGAGGTCTGGGCGGAAACGTCAAACCGGATGTACCGATGATCGGAAGACGTCTCCACCTCCTCCAGAACGCGCCAGTCAAGTACGCGCGGTGACAGAGCGGGGCTGGCGAACGAGAGGTCCACCACCGATTCGCCCTGCCACCGCACGCACGTGGGGACAGAACCCCGGTTCAGGACGACCAGGCCTGTCTCCAGAGCCCAGTCCTCCACCATCCTGCCCCTTGCGTCCGTGAACCGGGAACCCCAAGCCAAGTTCTTGGCATTGAAGTCCCCGAGAACGAGCGCAGGGAGGGAACGGTATCCGACGACGACGTCTCTCAACTCCGCGAGGGAGTTTTGGAACTCGGCGAGAGTTCGGTTCGGGGAGAAGTACACCCCTACCACTACTATCTCCCCGAACCGTGCTGCCACGCAACCCCGACCCCTCTTGACCTCCTCGAGGGTCGGGGTACCGGCGGCGGCCGACGAAATGATGGTCACCGAGCCGTCCAGGTCCTCCACCCAGTCATCCCTGGGCGGGACATAGTACGGCTCGGGGACCACGGCGATGTTAATCGACCACTGCGCCATGCTCTGGAACAACAGGTCCTGAGCATCGGCGCAGTGGTTGATGTTCGCCTGGAGGAGGCGTAATGGGGCCGTTATTGGCATTCCATTACAGCCTCCTCCTCCCCAGCCCTCTGCGAGGGTCCAGCCACCGCGATGTTTGCGGTGGCGACGACGGCTGTGGGGGCAGCGTCGGCGGAAGCGGCGACGGCGGCGGTTGCGACGGTGGCGGTGGTGGTGGTGGTGGTGGAGGGCCTGCCCCTGGCCCTGGTCTTGGCGGGTGGGGCGCAGGTCCTGCTCCCAGCCCGGTGATCGGCCGGCTTGCCAGCTGCCGCACATGCTGCGCAGTGCGGCGCGGCCTCACAGGAGCCGGCCTTGTGACCGGGCCGACCACAGCGGAAGCAGCTGTTCCCTCTGTCCACCTCCGAGGTGCACCTCGCTGCCACGTGGTCGCCCACATGGCAGCGGAAGCACCTCAGAGGTCTGGGTTCCAGCAGCTTCACCTGCGCAGACACCCAGCCCACCAAGAGCCTTCGGCCCTTCCCAGTTATTAGGCTCGCCGCCGACACGGGGCAGCTCACCGTTACGGTGAGAAGCCCCGCGCGATCAGGACGGAGAGTGCCTACCCTCACCTGCTCGGCAGGGCACCCTCCAGTCCTGGCGACGGCGGCCTTCACCTCCGCCTCCGTCACAGAGTCGTCCAGGCCCATAATGCGCATGTCTGCGCTCTTGGTGGGCCTGGACACTCGAGCCTCGTCGACCAGCAACGCCCTGATCTTCTCGGCCAGGGCGTCAGCAGCTGGGCCGCTGGAGGCGCCGGGGACCTCCAGCATCCGGGCTCCGGTCTTGGTGACCTTCACCCGAACGCCGTCGGCACACCCCACTTCCTCGAGGCTCACCGCCGCCTTGGTTTTGGCGAGCACGCTGCGGTAGGTCACGCCCTTCTGGACCGCTTCCGGCTGCAGCGTTATCACCACAGCCGCGGACCTCGGGGCGCGGAGCCTGGCCGCAACGGCCCGCTCCTTGCGCCGCTTCCGCCTCTCTCGGCGTTTGGCCGCCCTTTTGGCCTTTCCCGCCTTCTCTTTCTCCCCGGCCACTTGCCATTCGGCAGCCTCGGCCGGAGGAGGTTGGGAAGTCGGGGCAGGCTGTGACGGCCGTCTCGCCACCTGAGCTGGGGCATTCGGGGCTTTCGCCGCCCGTGCAGCCGCCCCACCCGGTTTGGGCGGCGCCTTTGGCGCCTTCGGCGGGGCCGACCCCGCGGGTCTCAGCACAGACCCGCTGTCGGCCCGTCCCACCGGACCCTGCTTGGGCGCAGCAGCCGCAGCGGCGGCAAATGAGCCCACTAGCCGCTGGCCCAACGCCGGCTGACTCGCCGCCAGCGGGGGCCGCAGCACGATGCCCTCCAGCACGGAGAACCGCCTGTTGAAGGCAGCCAGCTCCTGCCGCACCAGTTCGAGAACCTGGTTCTCCGCGGCGGGCAGGGGCTGACTCGGCCCGTGCTGGAGCTCATCCCGCGCGTCCCCCCGGGGGCCAGCTCCTCGTCGGAGCTCGGCCAGGTCTGCCCGGAGCCTCTGGTTCTCCTTCACCAGGTGCTCCGTAGTGGCGGTCAGGCGGGCGACCTCCGTCCGCAATTTGGACGTCTCGTCCGCAGACGAAGGCCCGCCGAAGCTCGCCTCCGCCGCCGCCACAATGGTGGCCGTGGCCGCGGATGTGGCCCTGCTCCTAGAAGAGCCAAGCCTCTTGTGGACCACATCCTTGATGGCGTTCACCACGACCCCCGCAAGCCTGTCCGCTCGCTCCGACTTGGAGCTGACAGAGAACGCCGATAGTCCGCTTGAGGACCCCGAGATCGATACCCGGGGACCCTCAGCGGTGGACCGGCGCTCCTCCTCCGCGGCGAGCCTCAGGGCTCGCCTGCCACCCTTGGTGCTTTTCGACGGCCTCCCCGCCCCCCTACCCCTCGTGCTGGTGGGAACCTTGGGAGGCGGCGCCATCACCTCCGCGTCAGAGGACGACTCACGGCCGTCCCCTGCCTTGGAACGCTTCTGGTTCCGGAAGAACCGCGAGCCCTGACTCACGGCGCTTCCGGAAGCGCTCCCATCCTCACGCTCCAGGCTCCTAAAAGGGCCCAGAGCGGTGAGAAGTGGTGCTGCGTCGGTCGCCGACGCCGCACCACTCTCCACCTCCTTGCCGACTTCATTTTGGCTTGTATCACCCGACCGCGGCTTGTCGGGCGTCTTGAAGCTGAATGAGATCATCTCCTCAAAGGTAGGAGATGATCTGGAGCCTCCTCGGCTCTTGTTGTCGGGATTGTTCCCGACAGACGGATCCAGGTCGTCGTTTAAGGGTATGTGATTAAGCCCGCCCCCCCCAGCATACGAATGGGGGCGTGTCTGGGAGTCATTTGCATTAATCTGTTCTGTCATTTTTTGGGGTTTCCTTTGAAGGGTGTGGTCCCTGTCTCCTACCCTCTACCTCCCTATCCTCCTCTAACATATCGCATGGTCCACATTCACTCTCTCTCATTCACTCACTCACTCACACACTCTACCCCCCCAGTTTCGGCGCCACTCTCACAGTCGCATCTGATGAACAGATGCGTACCAGAGAGTAGCGACGAAGTTCCCCCAGGTTCCATGCCGTTAGGAGGCTCGAACAGCTTGCTCAAGCCTCCCAACGGCGCAGCCCTCTTGTGAGGCGCTAGCATTTGGACATCCCTCCAATACGCATCCCATAGCCACGCCTCCAAGCTGGGATTGGGTGGAGGTCGCATCCACTGGCAGTCGACGATGATCGACTGACAATGGACGCGACCCCCGGTGTGTTCCTCTTAGTCGGGCCTCTCCCCTGGAGCCTTCCGGCCCAAGTTAGTCACTCATGCCGGAAGTCCCCAGGATCATGGAGACCCATAAGCCCCACCACGACGGCAACGTAGAAACACTCGGTGGGGACGATACCGTGGCTAAACTTTAAATTTGGACCGAATTTTTGTGATGTTATTAAAAATTTACGGTTTTCAGACTTATTAACTTGTGTTTTAAGACTTCTTGCCACATTTCATGATTGTAGGACAGCGGGAATTACCCTAAAAATTTTGATTCCCTTGAGAGTGTCGAAATATACGTTTTTGGGCCATAAACGGCCTTATCTTTTTTTTTACGTTAATTTCGAAGTTTGATTTTTTTTACAGCTTCAAAGGACTTGAGTATGGTTTTAATTTCAACTCGATACCTCCACGCGTTCTCGAGATAGGGTCTTGACAGACAGACGGACAACAAAATGATCCTAAAAGAGTTCCGTTTTTTTCCTTTTGAGGTACAGAACTCCAGAAACAAGTAGAGTTTTATGAGATGCTAAAAGTAAAGAAAACATACTTTAATATGTATTGAGTAATAAATTAGTAACCGTGACTTAAACAGGTACAGTAGACCGCACGTCGGTGAAAACACGTTGACCATGAGCCGGCCTAGCGTAGTTTGGAATTTCAATAAAGTAAGAGGCCAGCTTATGCTGGCTTTGTTTGACGGCGGCAGCGGCGGATATATTTTTTTGGGTTGTGAAATCAAATATCATCATCATCAATCTTCTTGGCAAAAGTCTTGGCGGTGTCTCTGGACATCTCCAATGTCTTCAACACTGGAGTTTCATAGTAGAGGCACTCAGGTATCACCGGGTGCCGCCCTACCTCCGTCGCGTGGTCGAGGCTTACCTGACGGACAGGTTCGTCATCTACCCCGGTCACCAGGGAGAATGAAACCGGCGAGAGATGTCGTGTGGTGTTCCACAGGGATCGGTCCTGGGGCCGCCTCTGTGGAACATCGGGTACGACTGTTTTATCGTCATACACTCCCGCGACCCTAATAGAACTGACTGCGGCCTACTGTACTTATATCTACCCACACAAAGTCAAAAGAAGCCAATATGTATGAAAATAAGTACATATTTCGATTCTTAACAGTTTCTCGGTAATCATTAAACTTCTGCACAAAAGGGTACCAAGGTACCAACCCACAACTTTATAAAAGCTTCTATTAAAGTAAAAACCTGCCAAGGACACACGTGTATTCAAAATAGGCTGACATTGATAAATTATGTGAATTATTCATTCACGAAAACATTTTATTCAGATGTTATTATTACGTGTATGTATTGTGTAGTCATGTGTGATGATGTACTCGTATCATCTACTTTTGTGTCTATAATAAGAGCGCTATCACAAAATGTCGGTCATTCATAAATTCAACACACATTCATTGTGCGTACAGCTAGGGAGTGGAATTCCCTGCCGAAGTCTGTGTTTCCTGATAGCTACAACCTGGGAGTCTTTAAGTCAAGAGTGAATAGGTTACTTCTAGGCAAGCGTGCTCCATCTTCGACCACATCATCGCTTACCATCAGGTGAGATAGTGGTCAAACGGGTGCCGAGCAAAAAATTTAAAAAAAAATCGAAGTTTGATGCATCGCATTATGTAGCATTTTTCCAGTTTTAACTACTTACGTTTATTTAAGGATGTAGAATCCTACTGTTCTAACTAATAAGTATTATAAATTCGAAAGTTTGGGGTGGATGGATGTTTGTTACTCAATCACGCCAGAACGGTTGAAATGATCTGGATGAAATTTGGGAGAAATAGATTATAATCTGGAATAGCACGTAGGCTATCATTTATGTGGGGAAAATTCCAAGCTGGTGAAGCCGCTGGCAAATGCTGGTTAAATATATTTCAATAAAAGTATGAAATAAAGTTTATTTTGAATGTAAAGTTTTTTATTACGAATTTTTTTAAATGTGATTTATCAAAATATTGGTATTTGTTAGTAAAACATACGTAATAATAAACATTATCACCAAATTTCAAGTTAAGAAATCAGTCAGTAGAAAAATTTAAAAATTCTGCGGAACAAAATTTTGTGACAGACAGCAGTAGTGCTGTCACTCACGTGTCCGTCTGTCCGTCGGCCCCGTTTGGATCCCTCGGGTATGGAACCCTAAAAATCACGGTGAAATGTCATAACTGAAAGCCTATTTATAAGTTCAGTAAACAGAATAAAGCGTACATTTTTTATCATTGCATGTCTCATCTGCAAAATAATAATCTTAAAAACACTTACAGACAACGTACAGCCTCAAGAGCTGAGTCTAGAAGCAAGAAATTTTGCACAAGTGTTCGGTATAATAAAAGAAAATTGAGTGAAATGAAACATGTTATTTCTACCGATAGGAAATCCCTTTTGTTTCAATAGGGCAGATATATAACTAAAACAAAATATTAGGCCGGTCAGTTAGATTACCAAAAACTCGTACACAAAAAATGAAGACGATACAGTGCGTTGAAATTTCGCGTCACGTCACACCTACAAAAATATGTACCACTTTTTAACTAAAAGCCTCCACTCCAGAACTTTGATGCGTTTTATCTTTGTAATTTTTTATTGATTTTATAAAGCAAAAAATACGTTACTAAATAGAATTATTATTATTACCCTACATCCTTATTATATCCAGTCTCATCTAGTTTCAATACGTGACGTGTAAAAGTGTTATTTTTAATAAAATAAATAAATGTTATTAGTTTTTACAGTACTTAGTTAAATCTTGCATGAATCATTTTTGCCGATTTTTTATTAATGGTACAGATTTAAAATGCGAAGTACTCGACTTCGCATTTTAAATCTGTACCATTAATAAAAAATCGGCAAAAATGATTTTCCAACCTGGTTTCATATTCACTATGATCACAGCACAGAGGCAAGTAACCCACTTCTAAATATAAAAAAACATCAAAAATATCACCTAAAAACGCTCACAACAAACCAATATCTGTATACCCACAGTCCCCAGACAAAGTTAGAGACCGCTTTACGAACTAAAAATATCGAGAGCCCGTGCAATAATAATATTCTTCAAAGGCAAAGAACAACTATACCGGAGCATCAAACTTCATAACGAAGTACAGTCTATCGCACGTACAAGGTAACACTTGAACAACGAAACCGACCTTGTTGGTAAGAAATAAAGGAGCTGTTGGAGTAAAATTGTTGACGTAGACGTGCGGTTGACTGTCCGGTTGTGCCAAGTAGAAGTTAAGTCACAGAGCACGGAGATGCCTGGGCTTTTGCTGCTGAAGGCGGTACTGTCAACGATTTCCAAATTCTTTCTGAATTATATCGCAACACGCATTGTGACATCTTGTGTGTTCAAAGGACCGATCTTCGGTGTTGCGGCATCTCTCCGCAGACCATGGCCCACCTCTTATCTTGCGCCGCATGCCCTATATACATGTGACGACCTTAGAGCTGCGTCAGCGAATGCTGTTGCAGTGTTTGAATACTGGGCCAAACATTAAATAAAAAAACTACATTGCAAACCAAGCGTGTCTCCGTTTACTCGCATTACGACAACAATGGCCTATAAAACTCTCAAGGCAGCAATTTGACATATTATAAACAAAAACTCTCCATTCAAAGCTGTTCGTTAGAACGGCGAAGATGACGGGGGCCGTACTAAATGTGCTAAAATGACTCCATGAAAAAGAAATCGTGCTATTCCTCCTGTTTGGTTTTTCCCACACCAGAATCATGATGGTTTTAAGTCATTGTAGGGCCCGGTTTGAATAAAGAAGTTGAACGCTCAACGCAGTTTTGGCGCCACGAATTTTGTTATCATTGCCGTATCGAGTGCCAGTGCGGTGTTTTCATGCTCTGTGGTCTAAGCTATAGATGAAACACCGCGAACTTGCACTACGACAAAGCCAGAGTTTTTAATTAAAGCGACTTGTATAGCTGCCTAAGACCTGGAGTTTTGTGTGAGATCATTTAGGAACCCTACCTATTTAGGAGCCTTATTTATAATACTCGCTAACTATATGGTTAGTTTAAATACTGATTAACTGATTCTAAACTCAAGGTAACATAAGTCTCATCCATCATATTCAACTACAGTCAATCTGTCTAGCCTTTATCCAACTATCATGGGGTCGGCTTACAGTCTTATGTCTCGTCCATCATATTCAACTGTAGTCAATCTGCCTAGCCTTTTCCCAACTATCATGGGGTCGGCTTCCAGTCTATCTGGATGCAGCTGAATACCAGTGTTTAACGTGGAACTACTGCCTATCTGACCTCCACTACCCAGTTAGTGGGTAATACGATACCCCTTGGTAAGACTGGATGTCAAACGTTCGGGCTTCTGACGACCCGTAACGACTGTCAAAGATCCACGATTGACAGCCGGGACCAATGGCTTAACGCGCTTTCCGAGGCACGGAGGAGACTCGGAATGTAAAGATGGTTACCCATCCATAGACCAACCCCGGCAGGTGTAGCTTAACGTGATGGATCGACCCGTGCGGCTGCTATTACTTTAGCCACGAGCTCCTCTGTAGTACATATTCAATAATTGTAGTATTTAGGACAAAAGTTCTTTCAAATGATTAAACAGTACATACTTTACTACCCACATCTATTCTCCTCCCGGGTAGAAAATGTTTAATTTCTTTATAATTAAGAACCAACTTATCTTGTTTAAATTAATCACATGGTTACATCACACTTATAAGATAAAGGCGAAAAGAATGTGGTATGTAGATACTCGTAGCTTATACCCTGGATTAACACATAGGCTTTTTATCCCGGTTTACACTGATGAAACCGCGGCTAGTTTTTTTTTTTAGAAACAAGAACCTTGATGTTTTAAAAGGGATGTAGAAAAGTTCGTATATTTTTTCAAAATCTTTGAAAACATCAATCGTACCCGGAAAAAATTACTTAAAAATAAAGACGATTTTTTTTTCTATATTATATTTACTCGAAATTACATCCCAGTCACACTTTCGCAAAGAACGAAGCAAATTTCTGATAAGCTGAACGATTTTTAGAGGAAGATGAAAAACAAATTGCCTTATTACCAAGGGTACGCTAGTATTATATTATCTGTGCCAAGAGTATGTAAGGTATTGAGAACGAACACCGAAGTGTTCGTTCCAATAGGTATTATTGAAAATCAAAAATAAGATCGGATCAGTTCACGCGCTTATGGGAAACACGAATATTGTCTTTTGAAAAAAAAAAATTACATTGTTTACAACGCAAGTAATTGTCTCAAAAATTCCATTAAATCATAGCTCATCATCACTACATATTATAAAACTAGCACTTCTCCCGCGACTTCGTCCGCGTGGATTAAAAAAAAATTGCCTTTGACACTCAAAAATAACATGGCTTTCTATTGGTAAAAAAAAAATCAAAATTGGTTCAGTAGATCCAGAGATTACCCCCAACAACCTCACAAACCTTACCTCTTTATAATATTAGTAAAGACATAGCCCCCCGCCCACCGCGTCGATCTGTCTGTTCGCGATAAACTCAAAAACTACTGAATGGATTTTCATGCGGTTTTCACCAGTAGACAGAGTGATTCATGATATATGTTTTGGTGTATAATTTATACCCGTGCAAAGCTGGAGCGGGTCGCTAATAAGAGATTATTTACGTCCATCAGACAGTGTTTTCACTCCAAATCACGTATGCAAAAGGGGTTAGATTATTATTTATGCTGATTTATTAATAATAAACATGGAATTATTAATGTGTAACAGCAGTACCAAAGCCCATTATGTATGCATATTTTGGCGTCCATTACATATTTACAACCACTTAAGTGGTCTTTAACGGTGCTAATAAAATTATGACGCCCGAGAACCGTATTATTTTTCAAAGAAAATGTTAATGTTTTACTACTAAATTATTTCATACCATAGTTGACGTTGAAAGACATTATACTAGGTTTATTAAATGTAGCACTTAGTCTGAAGATTAGACAAATGCGTATGTATTAAACTGAACGTGATTTGCATAATAAAATTATATTCTGTACAAGTGCACAAAGATAATTCTATTCAAAATGTTTACTTATAAAAGACCGATTTAGAAAAAATGTTTGAAAAATTTTTGGAGGACTAAATTGACAAATAATATTTTGAAAGATTTTTAACTAGTAAGGTCTACGCCTCCGGAGGCTCTACGCGGGGATCGTGCGGTCCGTGGCCCTCTAAGGCAGCGATCGACTCGCCGTCTGAACGCGTCCCAAAGGGTCATGGCGATCAGAATGATCCGAGGATACCGTACGATCTCCTGCGAGGCGGCGAGCCTCCTTGCCGGATTATCGCCATGGGATCTAGAGGGAAAAATCCTCGCGAACCTCTATGAGGAGCGCGAGGAGGCAAAACGCCGGGGCAAAACTCCGCTGCCGCGACAACTCGCGGCTCGGCGGTCAGAGCTCCGGCAAGATCTCATGGCGACATGGAGACAGCGGTTGTCGCAACCCCGCGCTGGGCATGCCACCATTGCGGCGGTAGTGCCCCTCTTTGAGGAGTGGCTGGAGAGGCCCCACGGCGCCCTCACCTTCCGCGTGACGCAGGTCCTCACCGGACACGGCTGTTTCGGGAGGTTCCTGTTTCGGATCAAGCGGGAGGTGACCCCCGGGTGTTTCCATTGCGCGGAACACGGTGGTATACTCCACCGTGTTCTCGGGACGAGCGGTGGAGGTCTGCCCCGCTTGGGCGGAGCCCTGCCGTGTCCTCGTGGATGCGATAGGCGGCAGCGACCTCTCGCGCCCTGCCCTGGTTCAACCCATGGTACGGAGCGAGAAGGAATGGGAAGCCGTCTCCTCCTTCTGCGAAGCAGTGATGGAGGCGTAGTGGCGGAGGAATCGCACTAACGTATACCGTAACGTATAACGTAACGTCGCCATATTTTGTCGCGATCACGAAATTCACTGTAATTTTCTACAATTAAATCTTTGTAACTACAACATCGAGGTTGATCTTACAGGGGCGTAGGCCTCCGGGTTTGTACGTCTTGTGTGCAGTTCTAGGTTCTCTACAGTATCTACTGCAAAAATTTCCTTAGCTGTAGGTAAACATCTTGAAGACTGTTTTTGCGTTAGGGTAAAACCGGGATAGTTGCCACACTTTTTGAAATCACTCTATATCTCTCATCTCTCACTACAAAAAAACAAAATACTTTATTTGTAAAAAAAACCGGTACTCTGGTTTTTAGGGTTCCGTACCCGAAGAATCCAAACGGAGCCCTATTGCTGTCACTCTCGTGTCCGTCTGTCTGTCTGTCTATCCGTCGTCTATCACAAAATTTTGTTTTGAAGTTTTTTTTAACTTTCCATTGACCTTATGAACTTGAAATTTGGTGATAATGTTTATTGTTACGTATATTTTACTAACAAATACCAATAGGTATATTGATAAATCTTATTTTTTCTTTGATAATTCCATCATTTGGCACGGAACCCCTAAATGTGTGAAATCCAACACGCACTTACCCTAAAAAAGCAAGAAGTGAATTAAAAAAGCATTTTACGGAAATTACTCATTATGATTATATACTTTAGTTTGATATACTTACTCTCTTATCTTTGATTGTGCTATATTAAGTACTTGAAAACAATATTACAATGTAAAACTCACAAATTTACGAGTATCATATTAGTCAATATCTTACATTTAGTTATTCCGAACTCCTTAGCCATATATAAGCCATTAAGGGCTTCTGTGGTTTGTAGCATATATTATGTAATACTTTGTCATAAATATTTTGATCACTCACAAAAAAAATAAAAAATAAAAAAAAACTTGGCCAGTTTTTTATCTACAAATTTATGAAAAGTAAAAAGTTGTATCTCTAATATTTCTAGAGTATTAGCGATATTTGCGGACCTCTACATTTTGGGACGTCTACGCCACATAGGGGATACTTGGCTAATCCATATAGGTATAAATTACGTTTAGGATAGATGCCCCGCCGAGGAACAGGCCATCTATACCGCAAAAACTTTGATCGCATTTTGCGTTCCCATGCAACCCCGCACAGACACATGCGACACGGTCTACTTAGTGGTAGTAGTCTAGTCTTTCGATAGATTAATAAAATAACATGCGATTCATCCGCGAAAATAGAGTAATCAAACAATCGGGGCAACTATACCCCTTCTTTTTTTTTTGGGGTGGGAAATCATCCAATGACATCTCCCGCTCTGGGTGGAGCGGGTTAGCGTGTCAGACTCTTACTGATTAAAACCCACCCCTGTTCCTTCCTTGCCTGAGTGCCCAGGGAAGCGGTAACTCTGTTACGAATTTATCCGCTACCTGGGGCAACTATCCTGGTTTTACCCTACTTAAAAGGAAACTCATATTCATAAAATACGTCGCCTCATTTTGGCGTTAGAATAAGGTACCGACAATAACTCCATAACGTGAATAAGAATAAAAATGAAAAGTAGGAATGCACAAAAATACCGGCCAAGTGCGAGTCGGACTAACGCATAAAGGGTTCCGAACCATCGTACTAGACACAAGATTATACACGTCTACTTGTTGCCATTATTAAGATCAAGCAAAAACAGCCAAAATAAATACGTTTATATTAGGCCTACTTTAATTTTTATTTATTTTTATTATTTGTTGTTATAGCAGCAACAGAAATACACATTTTGTAAAAAAGATTACTGTCTACCTATTACGGATCATGAGATACAGCCCGCTGACAGACGGACGGAGTGGCGGCTTAGTAATAGGGTCCCGTTGGTTACCCTTCGGGTACGGATCCCTAAAGATTTACCAGCGGCTTCGCCCTCGTGAAAATTGACTATTTTAGACTATAATCTATCTTTGTGTCAAATTTCATCCAGATCGCTGATATAATATCTAAGGTGACTGGTAATTAGACACGTGATTGTACTTATGATTACAAACAACTTTCCCAAAGAAACTCTTTTTTTTATACGTATTCACTTTTTTCACAATAACATCATTATCAGCCTTTTAATGTCCCCACTGCTGGGGCACAGGCCTCCTCTCTGTGAGAGGGTGTGGGCAGTAATCCACCACGCGGGCCCAATGCGGATTGGTGGATGTCACATGTCTTCGAATTTTTGGTTCTAGGACATGCCGGTTGCCTCACGATGTTTTCCTTCACCGTTTTGAGAGTGGTGATGAAATAATTTACACAAAGTAAAGCGCCTGCCTGGGTTTGAACTCACGACCTACAACTTGTAAGTCGCGGCCAATACCAGTGGGCCACCACTGCTCTGAAGTAGGCACGATCTATCAGCTGATAGTCTGACCTTGGGAAAGGCCAATGTACTAGTAGTAGCGTCTCACGCTCCCCCGCCGCCCACACCGCTCGCTTTGCCTCAGTGCTAACAGCTAATTGCGGCGGTCACTGCCCTCGCGCGCGCGCGTTTTAAACTGTTGTTATTGTGATAAAAGTGAATAAGTATTTAAAAAAAAAAAAAATTCTTTGGGAAACTTGTTTATAATCATGAGTACAATCACGTGTTTAAGTATCGGTCACACAATTACCAGTCACCTTATATATAATCGCTGATAGAATCGCAGAGCGCTATTATAAAAGTTATTTGGCTAAGAGGGCGGCTTTAGCCAAATAACTTTTATAATAGCGCTAACGCTTCGTGCAAAATGTATGGTAACGACATTACCTGCGGAGAGAACTGTCACATGACTCACGCCCAGTAATGTCGTTGCCATACATTTTGCACGGTGAAAGCTCCACCCTAGCCCGCGAAATTCAAATTTTCTTACGATTTTTACAATTTGCAGGTCAGTGTCAGGTTGTACCGTGATCAAAATTTTATTCGCTGCCGTAGCAAGTATGTATTTATAGAATTATAGTAATTAAAATCATCAATATAACTCACTCAGTTAGTATTAGTGCTAAATGTAGTATTTCATGAAATCATGACATTTGGCATCAATTCTGAGTGAGACAGTTGTATTGATGATTTTAATGATTACAGGTCTGTAAATACGTACTTGCTACGGCCGCGAATCGTATTTAGACCAACATACAACCTGCCTGATACTGACCTGCAAATTGCAAAAAACGTAAGAAAATTTGAATTTCGCGGGCTACCCTGGCGCATCCACCTTAACAGAAAAGTATTTTGTCTAAAGGCTCTGTTTAGTCGTTCTGGCATGATTGAGTAACAAATATTCGTCCATTCATCCAAACTCTCGCAATTATAATAATTACTAGCTTCTGCCAACGGCTTCGCCTGCCTGTATTAGTACTTTCCCCCATTATAAATTATAGCCTGTATGTTATTCTGATGTGTAAGCAATATTGCTGTAAAGTTTCATCAAAATCCTTGAAGTAGTTTTTGCGTGAAAGAGTAACAAACATAAATATAACATCACAAACTTTCACATCACTAAATAGTATAAAACAAAGTCGCTTCCCGCTGTCTGTCTGTCCCTATGTATGATTAGATCTTTAAAACTACGCAACGGATTTTGTGGTTTGTCTCAATTACCATTTTTTATCCTTTACTTTTTACGAGAAATAATGGCTTATTTACGAAGCGATTTTAAGCAATACAGCATTAATCCTTGTCCAATTAGGTACCATCCTGTGAGGCACCGGGCGCAACAAACGTCAATTCGTATAAATCCGTCAGGCACCACGGGCGGTCCCCGCATTTGATATTTTTACGTATTAAAACTTTTTTTTAAAATACCCTCAATGCATATTTTTGGTAAAAATCTATGGTTACTACAGACTATATCATGCCCCGAGTGATTGAGCATTGCCACAGTATTAAAAACCTTGCATTATAGTAATAATAGAGGTTTAAAACGCGTGAGTCGACATGTACAAATTTGTACATGCGGTGCCTGAGGATAGCGGAGTCGACATGTACAAATTTGTACATGTCGCTGCTCAACAGGAAGTACCTTAAATACATATAAAGACATTTTGTATTTAGTATCAGCATTGCACACGTGCGAAGCCGGGGCGGGTCGCTAGTTTATAATATGCGTAGGATATTTATAGTAAGATAACTACCAAATAATATCATGTGAATAGTACCTTCTTGCAACTAAAACTTTAGGGTTTAGCGGTTACGTTAGCGGTTACGTCAGGATATGTAAATTCAAGGAGAGAAGTTCTTCGGCATGTGAACAAAACTTGTCGGGTTTCTAACGTGAATTTAAAACGATACTTTGTAACATCACTACCCTTAGAAGAAGTAGGTAAGTGAAAGGTTCTTGTCAATTAGGTATCTTGTACATATGTAACAAGGTTTTTAGCACAAAATCGTCTTTCGTATTGCCCGTTGCCTATCCCTTTTTTTTAGAGATGGGTTTGCTCTTGACTCTAGTCTAGGTCAGAGGTGACAGAGACAAAGTCGACGACAGAGCGAGCTTACCCAGAAGAAGCCTGTTTACTCTCAATTTTGAAGAGATTAGGGTTGTATGCGTTCGGAAACACAGGAAATTAAAAAAAAAATACAAAAAAAAACAACTGACTTCCAAAAAAAAAATACACTAAGAATTAAATTTAAAAAAAAAATCGGAAATCTGTATTTGTTTTTATTTCTTCGTTATTTGACACAGACTTCCGAAATTAGTAATTTTTTGTGTATTTTCTTTTTTGGAAGGCGGTTGTTTTTTTTTGTATTTTTCCCTTTTTAGTTGTTATACCCCAGAACTAAAAACCCCAAAAACATGGAACGTGGAAAATTAAACATACTCGTAATTGGAGAAAACCAAAACGTCATCGTATACGTATTTTTCGTATTTGTTCAGTTTTTCAAAAAGCGCTGAAGCAATTTCGATAAAAATTATACGGAACCACCTCGGGAGTCTTTCACATAAATAAAAAGTTTTTTGAAAATCGGTCCACAACTGACGGAGAAATCGGTGGACAAACATAAAAAAAAAACATACATGCTGTCGAACATAGAACCGCCTCCTTTTTCGAAGTCGGTTAAAAAGTAGCCTGAAACTCATCGATAGAATGCCATTTTTCACCTGACTATTTTATAGAAATGAAATAAAGCTTAAAATTCAGCTAATTCAATTGTTTAATTACACATAAATAATAACTAGCTGTTGCCCGCGACTTCGTCTGCGTCAATTTCAGTTATTATGATCAAGATTAAGAAGCTTTTAAAAGATTATATTTTAAAGTACTTCTGCGTTAATGATATTTTTAGTTTTATTTTCATGTGGCAGAATAACATATTGATTTTTTCCGCAACCCAATCTTGACAACGCGACAAATAGTTGGCCGTGTGAAAAGCAGTCTTAGCGTAAATCGATTCCCTGTGATTTATTAATTGTTACGGCAAAAGATAACTTAACGGGAAATTTAATTATTTTAAAATTAAAAGGTATTGGAATAATTGGGATGCGAGGTATAAGCATTGTTTGACCAACTGCTGGACCAGTCTAAACTATTGCAACGATCACGTTATTACGAAGAAATTTGACTTGAAGTCGGGTCCCGTTAAATAAATTTGGTGGATTTAGATTTCTAAGTAAAATTTATGGGACACCTATTTTTAACTTGAGGGAATGTGGGGGAAGGCCACTCGGGTTTAAAGAATTAAGAAACTCCTGTGGGTAATGGACCGCATCTTCTTGATCCATTACATTATCAATAGATGTGTAGGTAACTATATCTCCTGGAAGTTTAGTTAAAATTAGGTCGTTAATTTCGTCAACGCTACTGTTTCTCGCCGCCAATATTGCCCTTTGACACGTCCATTGATAATCTTTATTTTCTATTTCGACGATATCAGGGTAAACTTTCGATATTAAATCCTCAATGCTAGTCACTCTTTCTCCTAAATCGCGATCAATTCAATTTTATTTTCTAAATGAGTTACTTTCCCGTACCCAATTAAAAGTAACTTTGAAGGAAAATTTGCACTACTTCCCCCCAAATGGCTCTCATATTCATAGATAGTTTTAAGGTATGAACAAACTTCCATAATGAGGAACTTTTAAGGCAAGACTTTACAATATCTGCTCTAGTTCCCCTTACTATTACCGGTAAAGTTTGTCGAAAATCCCCAGCAAACATAACAGTAATCCCACCCATGATTTCATTACAGCTTCTAATATCTCTAAGAGTCCTATCTAGAGCCTCTACATGAGCTCTATGGTTAATGGTGCATTCGTCCCAGATTATTAAAGTGACGTCTTGCAAAACTTTTCCCAAAGGGATATTTTTACGAATAGAGCACACGGTATCTTTTTGTGAAGAAACAGTTAAAGAAAGTTTAGAAGTGGAATGAACTGTGCGTCCACCTGCTAATAAAGTTGCAGCGATTCCTGACGACGCTACTGCCAAAGCTAGTTTTCCCTGAGACCTTACTAATATCAGATTATTAATGAAAGTCTTGCCGGTTCCACCTGGAGCATCCAAAAAAATATTTTTCCTTCATTAAAACGAACACTGTGCATAACACGATTATACGCCATCACCTGGTCATTAACTAATTTTGGTTCATTTTCAGTAATATGTATACTCATTTAATTCATTTACATCATACGGCTTTCGCAACGCTACTTGTAACGGATCCAAATTATTAACTGAATTATTCCTTTTTGATGCAGGAAGCCCAAAATCAGTTAATGCCTTATCGCAAATCTCATGAATCTTATCTTCAATTATAATAAGTCCATCATTGTATATATCATAACTATATGCTAATGTCATATCCTGATTTTCATTACGCATTCTGTTTAATATATCTTCACATATTATTAAAGTGTAATTAGTTTGTAAAGTTATGTCTAACACGGATAAAAAATTGAAAATCTCGCAAAAACTATTAAGCGTATTTTTATGAAACCTTCACTATTTTAAAGATCACTTAATTATTTATCTTTTAGTATAATACCTGATTAATGATGAATTCATTTGAGACAGCGCTCCTTGATGGGCGAGTCCTATTTACTGGGTGGACGTACAACGCGTTGCGTGAGCTCATCACAGAACACGCAAGTTAACCACTCAAGGCCGTTAGCATATAATTGCGTCTTAATTGTAACAAATGCATAGGTCACACTATCACGTCCTGCCGGGAATACTTCTGGTTACCAATAACCCTGTATAAAGAAGATGTGACACCTAATAGGCCTTAGCAAAAATTGCATTATTTATAATGCAATTTTTGCTAAGGCCCATTAATGTTGGCTTCAGCCAACGTATATTCTAGTAACTACTGTAGGGCACAGGCTTTTCATCTTGGTACATAGAAACAATCACAGTTACAAATTTTTAGACCCAAAAATAGAGATTTTTTCAGATTCCATCAGTAGTGTTCAGGATAAATTTAAATTGCATACCTACCCTACAAAGTGGACTTAAAACACGCGCGTGACTGGTGTTACAAAATCAGGATTATGCCTTCAAACATCGACGTCCCACATGAAAAAATATGCCTATTTCTGGAAACCTGTGGGTGTACAATCTGCGACATTTTCTATTTGAGGAACAGGTATATGAGTGGGTGTACTGCTAACTTGTATGAACTTTGGAGATGAAAAATATACCAGACTAGCTGCCGCCCGCGGTTCTACTTGCATGAAATTAGTAAAACCAGGATATAAGTTATCCTGATACCAAATTTCATCTAAATCCGTTCAGCTGTTTGAAAGTGAAGTAGTAATAAATATACACACACATACTGAACACATACATAATGAAGGATTCCACAATTAACTCACGAGTAAAGCAAAGGAGTTAATACTAGAATCCTGAATGTAGTGACGGATTCAAGCTAGCCCAATGCAATCACCTTTATTCCCGAGGAACATACACTGCTTTTCACACCTACTGCAAGATAATTGAAAGGAAGCCATGAGGAGTGATAGCTGGCCACCGCGTTCAGTGCAGGTCGTGCGGTCAAAGTTTTTATACGAATGTTTAATTGAGGTTCCATATTTAAATCACATTACTGTCCAGTGTTTTATAGTGAAATTCAGTACAATATTATTTTCCAACTACAGCCGACAGCAACCCGGCGCTGGGCCAAGGGCGTACCCATACGCCTCTGGTCCAGCTCCGGGTAAAAATTACTTACTGCAGTAAGTAAATAAAACGTCAAACATAAGCGAAAAAACCGCGTGGGCCGCGTAGGTCATCGTGGCGTTCCAGAGGACTTTTGGATCACCTTGGTGTCCGGGACGTTACAGTAACTAATATCTTTAAACGAGCAATTCTTGTATATAAGTATGTATATGTATATACAATCTGAATCTCAAAAACAACTCCAACGCTTTTCATAAAATTTAGTAAGCCTGGGGTTTTGAGGGTTATAAATCGATCTAGCTAGGTTTCATTTTTAGAAAATGTAAAACCGAGCAAAGCTCAGTCATCCAGGTACTGTAGATTATGTTTGCATGACATATAATTTGACGTTTTCAAGCAGATGGTGTGAAAAGATACTTACGTTCAAGTCTATCGAATCACCGCAAATATTAACGCCTACAAAAGTCATGACGCATCCAACTTGGCATCTCACGTCCCAGATCTGAAAGTTTTACAAAAGGTTCGATTATTTGGTATGGCACGTTACATTGCAATATCAATCCAGTAGTCCTAAAAGAGGTAGGTAAGGAATAAGATAAAGGGATAGAAGATTATACCCACATTCTGCAAGTTAGGAACCTATGTTTCATCATTATCACTTCAGCCAAGAGACTTCCACTGCTGTTGCGCTTCTCGTATATAGTGGCTTCTCAAACCTATGATTAGGTCCCATGCACCGCTCGACTGTCAACCGATCTTATAAAGTTGGATGTCAAAAAACGCGCATCTGTCAGCCAACGTTTAAAGCTCGAGGCCGCTAGGTAGATACATGCTGCTTCCTACAACCTTATTAATTGCGCTGGACCATCTTGCTGGTAGTCTTGATGCTCTACCTTGAGCGTCTATGATCCTCAGAAGTGATGGAACGACTATAGAGATTTTATTACAGAACCCAAATTCAGACTTAGGACTCTTGGATAATCAATCAATTTTTAGAAGTCGGCCGTATTTTTTGTAAAAAAGTTTTTTATTTTTCACTTTTTAGTTAATAGTGTTGTACCCCAGAACTAAAACTAAATAATAAAGTTATGCACAAATGGATAACCCCATGGAATTTGAGCATAATTGGAGACAGCCAAAACGACATCCGTATATACATACTTTTTGTTTATGTTGATTTTTTCAAAAAGTGCTTAGTCAATTTCGATAAAATTTATATGGGACCACCTCTGAAGTATGGCATACCAAAAAAAAAAGAATAATCAAAATCTATTCACAAATGGCGGAGAAATCGCGTCACATGCATACAAAAAAAAAATACAGACGAATTGTGAATCTCCTTTTGGAAGTCTGTGTGGAGAATCATCACTTTTTGCACGTCATTGTAAAAGTAACAATCTCTCAACATGCACTTCGCTTATTAGATACTGTATCAATGTAAAACTCAAAAACGACTTGAGGATGAATCCAGTACCCAACGTTCAGTAGTTCTACTTGCAGACCCCGGCCCTTCGTTATGAGGATATTTTTTTTATTTTACATACAAACATGGGCTAAGTCGCTGTAAAAGGGGAAAAAATGAGAACAAAAAATCTGGAACGTGATTATTTTATTCTTATATGAAAGCAGATTTCTTTTATTGCGTGACTGAAACATTATATTTATTAAAGATGAAGTTTTATTAAAATAAGCAAGGCATTGCACTTAAAACTAATATCGCAAAGTAATTTTATAAATAAGTTCGTAATAACAATGAAAATCATAAAAGTACCTGACAAAAATATATATACGGTCGAATTGAGAATCTCCTCCTTTTATTTTCGTCGGTTAAAAATAATCTTCGTTAAAAACTGCGTAGGGGAAGTTCCATCCTCAAAATAAAGATAGGTATAGATTTTTAACACGTTTCACTCTTAAAAGTCTTAGACCGTTCATAGACGGACTGCTTAGACCAGTCAAGACCAACTACACGAGAAGCAGTCGTGTTGCGGTCGGGGCCTCCATAGACGGACTGCTTGGAGCAGTCAGTACATTTTTAGCTACGAAAACCAATGAAGTGCTTGAGCGGTCCGTTTATGGTGATCGTCATTTCTGTATTGAAACTGCAGATCGCCAACAGCGTGCGCTTGAAACTGTCGGCACTGACTGCTCCAAGCAGACCGTCTCAGGCAGCACTAATTCTCATCCATCATATTTAGTTAAATATTGACAATTGTCAAAACTAACAAACCCTCCTACCCCTCAGGCCCCGTGCGCGTCAAATGTCAACATCTGTCAAGCCCCGTTGACAGTCGGCCATCGTGTAACTACAGACTTTGTCAGATTCCGGGTGTATAAACCTTGCCACAGGTCTAAAGACCTTGGGTAATAGTAATAATAGAGGTTTAAAACGCGTGAATCGGGTTTTTGGGAATTTTTTTGGCAAGGAAAACGTAATTTCCTCGGTGGCGCACATGTGTGCCGCTAGACACTGAAATGACGGACGGTTTAGGGCTGTTTAGATAACTTTTATCTGATTAATTAAAATGGCGGTTTAACAGCTTTTGGGTAAAAAATATGTCAAGCCACCATATTTATTCTTCAAATAAAAGTTATCTAACTACTGAAAAACTAGCCCTTAGTCAGTAGTTTACCACCCACATCTACCCTTCTTCCGGCTAGATAATATTGAAATAAGAACCTGCTACTCAGTGTTTAAACATGGTTATTTTTATCTACACTAATATTATAAAGAGGAAAGATTTGTATTTTTGTATGTAACGAATAAACTTAAAAATTACTGGACCGATTTTAACCATTTTTTCACCAATAGAAAGCTAAATTATTAGTGAGTAACATAGGCTACTTTTATCTCGGGAAAAATAACAGTTCCCGCGGGATAGGTCACGGGAACGAAGCCGCGAGCAAAATACTAATTCATAAATAAAGCCCTAAATATGGAAAATTGCTTTTTGTCAAATTCTAATCCTGGTTAGAAAATAGAATGTTGGACCGTGCCCGACTGAAATGCCCTGGCAACGTATATAAGTCAAGATACCAAAAAAATTATGGTTGCATGCGTGACAAAGCGGTTGCTAATGGCAGCGGCGCCATGGCATCCCAGTGAGGCACGGCCCATAAGCTCCGCCCAAACGGGCCACCGACCACAGCCACCAATGGCTGACGCGCGCCACGCTCTTTGGTACCGCGCAAACGAAGGTTGTCGGAAGCTGCCACTAGTGGTTAGTGGACGCTACAATTTGTTACTCTCCTGCTGTACAGTCTCACAATGGATTCTGAGATAGAAGGTTTGATCGCACTCCTAATAATTCGTAGACGACGTCGACGACAATGCCTAGATTGGGTACATCCTATTGTTGCGAGTGGTAGCCGACGGTGGCGTGTCGCGGCCACTCACGCGCGTGTGGTTGACACTAAGTCGCGAGTGGCCGCCACTCGCTACGCGTGTGCGGCGCGTCCATACAAATTGTATGAAAAATCTTGTAAACTGTTTGTCGCTAGCCACCAGTAGCCACCACTGGTGGCTCGTTTGCGCGAAGCCTTAGTATTCTTAGATAACTGGCTAATTAATATACGTAGTATATATTCTTAGAACTTCAGAAAGGCTAGCCGTTCATTCAGAGTTGTTTGGAACGCCCCTTTAGTTAAGAAAAGTTCGTACGTTTTCCTTATTACCGTTTTCTCTATTGACTCTGAAAACATGAAGTAAGAACTAACGTAAGAAGTTACATTACACATGCATAGGTATTTTCTTATGAGTTCAGTTTTATGAAGTTACAAATTTACAGTCTTAGAGCTTTTAGAGCTGGTAGCTAAAGTAATAACAGCCGCACGGGTCGATCCATCAGGTTAAGCTACGCTTGCCGGGGTTGGTCCATGGATGGGTGACCATCTTTATATACCGAGACTCCTCCAGCCTCGGAAAGCACATTAATCCATTGGCCCCGGCTGTCAATCGTGGATCTTTGACATTAGTTACGGGTCGTCAGAAGCCCGAAAGTCTGACATCCAGTCTTACAAAGTGGTATCGTATGAGACAATATCCGGCCACCGTAGACCCGTGCCTGCGGACGGCGAGTAGTGGGTAACTCGCCGTCCGATCAGCACCAGGCCCGAGAGTCAACGGTATGTAGTATTCCACGCGCGCCCTAAAGAGTTGTCAGCAAAACATGACGGGGCCCGTCATGGTCGATGCCTGCCCAGGGGTTGAAGATAAATTCGAAACAGAGTTACCTCGCCCCCGGGCATTCAGTGCAGGGAAGGAACAGGGGTGGGTTTTAAACAGTAAGAGTCTGACACGCCCTCCCGCTCCACCCTAGAGCGGGAGATGTCATTGGTTGATTTCCCACCCCACAAAAAAAAGGGCAGCAAATGTATCGAGTCAGCCTTCTCGCCAAACTTCGCTGCGGTAGTCAATACTACAAAAAAATGCGCAGCTCCATTCGAGATCGCGCCTGTTTCAATGATTCCACATATTGTCCATTTTTACATCACAATATCCACTAGGAATCAATAAACGAATAATTACAACAGCCACTGAACTTCACTCGACGAAATCCCGCCAAAAACTCTCCACCAAAGATTTGAATAAGTCTGTTATTGACACCTGTCAAGCTGTCTGTTATTATTTTAGTTAAGAGGAACACATTTGTCTCAACTGTAAAATAGGTAGAACTCAATCATTTTAAGTACCTAATATCTATCAGCTATTTGTAGAACGGACCTAATTTAAGTAAGTTACTAAGTAAATAAATGAAATTGATACTTGTTTGTGATTTTAAGTCAAAATATAAAAACAGGTATAGTATCGGATTGAGGTATCAAATATAGAGAAAAATGTTATCCGCTTAGAGATTATTAAATTAATTCCATGAAAATCTATCACACGGTCAGAGCACACGGAGCTTCTACGCGGTCCCAACTTTAATGCGATCCTATCTATAAATGTCTATCAAAATTTATTATCTAAGTACCAAATAGGTCATACATAGGTATTTCTAATGGATAGATATGATCCATTATCTAGCAGTAATGTCCAAACCCATTTAGGATTAAAACAAATCCAGCATCGCAAATGGAATCAAAATGGGTTTTCTAGGTAATCATAAATTTTAATTAGAAACTTTATTACTTTAACATCAACTCATTGATTTTCATCGTATCTTTGAATATCAATGAAGTTTTCTAACCAGAATATTTTCATAAATTATCACATATCTAGAAGTCAATGTATAATCATTTTTGAACCGAAATTATTACACTTAAGTCATAGCAAATCTTCAGCTCTTATTCAATTCTACTGAATTGTAAATTTAACTCTGGCAACTTTTGTTATTTATGCTCGCCACTTTGGTTTATGGTATAGTCTATGCCTTTTATGTGTTTTTAATATTTACGTCTTTGCCTGTAATGTACACCGACAACATAAAGGAATATTATTATCAAGAAAACATTTTTTTTTTTTTTAAATCAAAAGCGAATTGACTGCCCACGTCTTCGCTATATCTTATGCAACTAAAGCTACTCTGAATAAAAAAAACTGGCCAAGTGCGTGTCGGACTTCGCACATCTAGGGTTCCGTACCAAATGTATTTTTGACTATTTGTAAGGCTTTGGGTCAACAAGATGCTTATAGTGTGAAAATTTGAAGACTGTAGCTCCAACCGTTTAGCTGTTAAACCTGTGTGACAGACGCCGGACAGACAGACAGAAGGACAGATGAACAAACGGTCAGACAGACACGTGAGTGACAGCAATAGGGCTCCGTTTGGACCCTTCGGGTACGGAACCCTAGAAACGTGCACATATCAAAGGCCCAAAGCAATACCAGCAAAGTAAGAATAGAATATTCCATAATAACCTGCGAACAATACCGTACCGTCTGTTAAAACGCGCTTAATAAATAATTTGAGCAGTTAACCGCTGAGAGAAATATTTTAATCTCGACAGAGATGCTTTGAGTCTGTCCGCGGTCGTTGTCCGCCATGTTTAATTCAGCGCGTGTTTACTAGCTTCTAGTAAGTTACTCGCCCCACGTACTCTCCGACAGCGGACTCGTACATTTACAGGACGGCGACACTGCGCGTGGGGGTATTAAAAAACGATCACCTAAACTGTTTATTGGGGTGGTGGGGTTACCTGTCTGTATGACGCGTGCTTGCACACCTATGTTTCGATATTTACTTACAAAGCATGTAAACTTAGCACTTTTCAGTAAAGGTTGTGTGCCGAATTTATGCAAGGTCTGAAGCCTGTTCAGATAGACCCCGCCGAGTAATTTTTTGCCATTCTAAGTAAGAACATTTTGGACACTACCACAATGACTTATTAAAATATTGTCAAATTTTCAAACGATTTTTCAAACGATTTATACGCCCTTGTGCACAAAAATACGTTTGGAATTAAAAGACATATTAACAACAACAAACCATACCTATTTACGAAATACAAACAAAAATATCTACTAATTTATTGTGCTTAAACGGAGCATAGCAACACTGTTCACAGTTAATAGGCGTGAAGACCAAACTGTTCCATCTCTGTGTTTTTCTCGTCCAGAGATCCCTTTTCACCTTCGCCTGAGGTCTGCACAGTGGGCGGCAGGGCTGAACGTTCTGCGGTCAAATTGCACCGTTATTTCAAAAGTTATCCTCGTTTGAATTGTTATTTTTTGTTGTACCTCGTAACAAAGTTAGTTTCATTGCAACTATGCGAACAATTTTGTTTTTTGAACAACTGTTTGCTCGTGTGCAAAAAAGGTGATTCGAATCTGTTTAATTTGAACTCACTTTTTACGTACTTATGTATTAGTCTAGAATATCAGCCTTTTAAGGATCTCCCTGCTGGTACATAGGCCTCTTCCACACGGGCCTATTGCGGGTTGGTGGATGTCACGTCTTCGAATTTTTTGTTTCTAGGACATGTCAACTCACCATGTTTTTCTTTACGTTTTGAGAGCAGTGATGATGAAATAGTTTAGTTTTTAAGTCTGCCTGAATTCGTACCCCACGACCTACGACACGTAAGTCCGAGCCGTTACCAATGGGCCACCATTGCTCTTAAAGCACTATGTACAGTTTCGAATATTCGCTCATAGGCTTACTAACAATTTGTCACAAATTCAAAATTCATTAATGATTGCTCCGTTTCAATCATGTAGGCGTAAGGTGACTTTGATGTTAACCAAGTGTTTGTCAAAGCGATTGAAATTGTTGTAATTGATATAAGGTCGGAGGAGCTCGTGGCTAAAGTAATTACAGCTGCACGGGTCGATCCATCAGGTTAAGCTACGCTTGCCGGGGTTGGTCCATGGTTGGGTGACTTGGTGTCTTTACATACCGAGACTCTTCCGTGCCTCGGAAAGCACGTTAAGCCGTTGGTCAGAAGTCCGAAAGTCTGACAACCAGTCTTACCAAGGGGTATCGTATTACACAATAACTGGGTTGTGGAGGTCAGATAGGCAGTCACTCCATGTAAAATACTGGAATTCAGCTGCATCCGGTTAGACTGGAAGCCGACCCAAGATAGTTGGGAAAAGGCTAGGCAGATTGATTGATATAAGGTCGTTAAAATTGGAATTATTGCTAAATTAGTAAGTAATTAAATAATATTTAAACTTATCATTATTATTCCGTTTATTCATTTTTTAAACATATTAATTACATTTTTAAATATTTAAATATAAAGGATAAAAAAAAAAACATTTAAAAATATAAAAAATAGTATCCCACCGGTATCGGGAATAGGGTCCAAGCTACCGGCGGTCAGGGCTCCAGAGAGAGGAACCGCCTGACAATGCGAGCCGTGTCCAGAAGTACTGCTTTCTGAATCAAGCCCTTGATCCAGCCGCCTAACGAGAGCCTCCTGAGGTGTTGGTCGAGGCTCGTGGCTATTAAGCCATTGGCTGACACGACTATCGGTACAATGATCGCTGAGTCCACATCCCACATGTCGACAACCTCGCGAGCCAAGTCAATATACTTGATTTGTTTATCTTTCTCGGCTTTCACGAGGTTCTCGTCATGTGGGACTGTAATATCAACAATCATTGCACGCCTCTCGATTCGGTCCACCACCACTATATCAGGCTTATTGGCTACAATAGTCCTGTCAGTGATGATGGACCGATCCCAGTACAATGAGATATGACCATTATCGAGAACTGGGTCGGGCGCATATCTGTAGTACGGCACTTCCGATTCCACAAGAGAGTACTTCAGAGCAAGTTGCTGATGGATAATCCTGGCTACAAGGTTGTGCCTGTGCAAGTACTCACCGTTAGCTAGACGAGAACAACCAGAGATTATGTGGCGGATTGATTCTCCCGGACGATGACATGCCCGACATATGTCAACCGTGCCGTCCTTCACAATAAATCTGCGGTAGTTTTTCGTCATGATAACTTCGTCCATAATTGCACAGACAAAACCTTCGCTTTCCCCAAAGAGGTCACCGACACGCAACCAGGTTACGGACGCTAGTTGGTCTACATCGGACCCATGTAGGGCCCGGAAAAAGCGTCCGTGAAGTTCCTTACTCTGCCATATTTCCCTGCGACCGTTAGTGTCAAGCACTAGAGGTTTGCGCCAGTTCTCGTTAGCCAAGGAGAGTGGGGTAAGGCCCTTGTCCACCGCCACTACATCTCGATGCATACCCACGTCAGCAGCTAGGAAATATTCCCTCAGACTGCATACCTCGCGGTTGTGTAGGGTCTTAGCATTTAAAAAGCCTCGGCCTCCACACTTCCGCGGAATATACAGTCTCATCACTGACGAACGTGGGTGATGCATTCGGTATGCAGTTAGTAGTGTACGGACCCGCCTATCCAGGGTGTCAAGTTCTGTTTGAGTCCATTTGAGTACGCCGAAAGAGTACATCAATACTGGCATGACCCAACCGTTGAAGGCGCGCACCTTGTTTCCGCCCGATAGAAGGCTATTAAATACCTTCTTCAGGCGGCCAAAGAAGCGCTCCCTCAACGATTGCTTCATGTCAGCAACATTGATACCTAACGCTTCCGACATACCCAAATACTTATAGGTTTCGGTTGGAAAGAGGGATCTCAGGTTTATGGAATCCGAGAGTTGTGAAAAAAAAAAAAAACTTATCATTATTATTACGGAATTAAAGAGGCTTAAATAAATTAAATAAATAAAAATAGCGTATAAAAAAACATACACATTCTGTGAAAATTTCAACTGTCTACCTCTTACGGATCATGTGATACAGCCCGCTAACAGATAGACGGACGGACGGACGGACAGCGGAGGCAGTAATAGGGTCCCATTGGTTACCCTTCGGGTACAGAACCCTACAAAGTAGGTACTTAATAATGGTCTACTTGTCCTTAGGTCTTTCGGGCTGCTATAACAGTTGATGACAGTCGTGCGGGTAGTCAGAAGCAAATCATGTAACCCAGTTGCTGGGATGTGCTGGTATTAAACTGCATCCAGTAAGACCTGAAGCCACCATGTATCTCTAATTAAACATTAAAATACAGTAGGGAAAAGGTTAGGTAAACGATGAAAAAAAGGAGCGAATCTGATCATAATGTCAAGAGAATAGAGTACCCGGGCCTGCGGACGGCGAGTAGTGGGTAACTCGCCGTCCGATCAGCACCAGGCCCGAGAGTCAACGGCGCGTAGTGTTCCACGCGCGCCTCAAAGAGTTGTCAGCCAAAGGAAGGGGCCTGCCACGGCCGGTGCCTGCCCGGGGGTGGAGGATAAATTCGAAAGAGTTACCTCGCCCCCGGGCACTCGAGGCAGGGAGGAACAGGGGTGGGTTTTAGTCAGTAAGAGTCTGACACACCCTTCCGCTCCACCCTAGAGCGGAAGAAGTCATTGGATGATTTCCCACCCCCCAAAACAAAAAAAAAAAAAAGCTGACTACACTGAGAAGAAACATCGAAACAAACTCAGAGATTAAAGTCACTTTTAAAGTGCTCTAATCCATACAAAATGTACTGGTCAAATCATATGAGAACCATGTACGTTAATGTCTGAGATGAGCTTTTGAGGAAAGCACCACGCAGGTTTGAGAGGACCTGTCTAAAAAGTGCAAGCATTTGTCAGTTATCGTGTAGCTCAACTCAGATCTAAAGATCTGAGTTGAGCTACACGATAACTGACAAAAAAAGCTAAAAAGGAGCTCTACGAACCGACGAACAATACCAAAGTAAGGACATTTGGGTAGGCCACACAAAAGTACTTAAACAGCCAGACAATCATGAAATCTACGTGAATATAACGATTACATAGATCTTACATTCACAATATGCTGAGGGCCATGCAGTGTCTGTAACGGTGTTTTGAAGAAAGAACAACACACATTTGAGTGGACCTGTCCAGTCAGTCCAAGCATCTGTCAGTAGTCGAATAGCTCAGCTTAGAATTACTAAGGAGCTCAATGACTCGACAAACAATACCAAAGACAGGACATTTGTGTAGGCCGCAAAAGTACTCAAACTGACAGGCAACGTTAAAAAATTACTGGAAAAAGAAAAAAAAATTAAATATATGATTGAACTATAATTACTGCCACCAGCTACATCAGACTGCTTGAAAAGTGACTTGTTTGGAACTTTATAATATATCTAGTTGGTTTTTGCAGTCAGGTTTTATTTCTACATTTTAGTGAGTTATAATTTTGAAATCATCTCGTGGAGCCCTTTATTTTGGTACTCCATAATATGATCACTAACCTAATTGCGGCCGACATTTTGTTTTTAGGGTTCCGTACGTCGGAATGACAAAACGGAACCCTTATTGTTGTCCATGTGTCCGTCTGTCCGTCTGTCAAGACCCGTTTTCTCAGGAACGCGTGGAGGTATCAAGTTGAAATTAATATCAAATAGAAATACTCAGGTCTCCAATCCCTTAGAGCAGTGAAAAGAAGAGGCAATTCTCGCGCTCTCAAGCCCCTAACCGCCACAGGAGATGCCATGGACATCGTAGGTCGCAAACCGATTCCGCGGGTCTGGACTTCCGGACGGCGAGTATTGGGTAGTTCGCCTTCCGATAGGACCAGGGGCCTGTAGACAAAGTAACATCGCTTCGTAGCGAAACGATATCTAAATTCGTCATCGTCTCTGAGATATCGATAAACATTTCCTAGCGTTAGCGTTCCTTCGTTATCTTTTTTGGCGATCACGATCGAGGCGAAGGCGAACTCTGAAAGCGCTGCTTGTCTACGCATCTGTATGGGATAAACACGATAGCAATTCGTTTCTTTATGGTTTCGTTACGAATTATAACATTGTCTACCAACTTGCGATAACGATGTCGACTGACCACGTGACTTAGCGCGGTTTATGTCAATCTCATACATTTTAGTATTTTCTAACTTCGTTATCGTTTTTAAATTGTTACTTTGTCTAAGCCCCCAGGCCCGAGTCAACGGCGCGCCTCAAAGATATGTCAGCAGTAATTGATGGGGTCTAGGCCTGGGGCCGATGCCTGCCAGGGTTTCGGGTGTGTTTGAAAGAATTACTGCGGCCCTTGGCACAGACAACTGAAGGAATACGGCTGGGTTTCAGTCAGAGTCTGACACGCCCTTCTCTCTAAAAACTCACGCCGTGAACAATCTCGTCAAGTTATAAAAAACCGATACGTCATGTTCATGGTCAAGCCCAAGCTTATACAGTCAATGGTCTTGTAAGCAACGCTCCATGACAATCGCTCTGTATTGCATAGATATGTAGCGACATCTATGGCGCCACATACCTACGAACCAAACACACAAATCCTGCATCGCGGAAGCAGAGTTGTCCTAAATCGTAATATGCAGTTGATTCGGAATTGTTGCTGGATAAACTGTACTTTGAACTAGGGCTACAAAAACAAGCTTATTAAGGAAAATGGAATTTGGAAACTGAAAAATTTATACGGGACCACCCGTATAAATTTTATCGAAATTGTTTTAGCGCTTTTTTAAAAAATCAACAAATATAAAAAATGTGTATACGTAAATGACGTTTTGGTCTCCTCCCATTACGAGTATGTTCAAAGTCCATGTCCCATGTTATTCGGGTTATCAATTCGGACGTAAATTTAATATTTAGTTCTGGGGTATAACTAAAACGTGAAAAATAATAAAAAAGCTTTTTTACAAAAAATACAACCGACTTCCAAAAAAGAAAATATACTTAAAATTGAAAAATAACTTTAATTTCGGAAGTCGATGTCAATTAACGAAGAAATAAAATGCAAACACCGACTTCCGAAATAAAAGTTATTTTTAAATTTTAAGTGTATTTTCTTTTTTGGAAGTCGGTTGTATTTTTTGTAAAATTGTTTTTATTTCAAGCAAAAGAAAAAAAAAATACCCAAATCCTTCAATCGATAATAGACCGTACTTTTTGTACTAACTCACTCTTAACGTGTTGTCCCAAGCTCCTGAGGCGAACTGGTTAGGTTTCTGCGCGTGTGTCCTCAACGCGACCACCTGACCAAAGTGCATTCTCTGCAGCTTCTTCGGAATGAACTGCAGCCGCAACTTGTGTACTTTGTATGTGAGTACAGCCTGTATTGAGAAACAGAGAGAATTCATAAATTACAATCATCATTCTCTAGCCCATATCCCAACGACACGGTTGGTGCAGTGGTTGAGCGATTGGTTGCTGCGCTGCGTGTCGCGGGTTCGATTCCCGCATGGAACAAATATTTGTCTGGCCTACTGATAGTTGTTCCGAGTCTGGGTGTCTTGTGTATGTAAATTTATTATTTGTGCTAGTAAATTATAAATGCTGGAGATATCTGTTTGTCTGTCTGTAAAGTTTTCACTTCTAAACCAATAAAAAGATTTTGCTGAAACTTGGCACACCGATAGACTTTGACCTGGTTTAGGATATACAGTGTGTAACGGAAAGGTGTGGTCATATTTTAAGAACTGCATCTGCCCATCCATATGAACAACTTTCTTCAAGAAAATCCGAGGAAATTCTAAAAAAAAATTTTTACCTCCCATACAAATATTGATCAGTTAATGATGACTTTGTATGGAAAGTCCAATTTTTTTTTTGAGAATTTTCTATTTTTTCTTAGAGAACTTTGTTTATTTCCATGGGCAGAACTGGCTTTTAAAATATGACCACACCTTTCCGTTACATCCTGTATATTACTTTTCATTCCGTTATTATGTACTCTACGGATAATAAAACACTTTAATTGCGGGCGAAGCCGCGGGCTAGCTAGCTAGCTAGTAAAATAATGTACGTAAGTACTGAAATCTTGACAACTTCACATTCGTGGCATGTGTGGCCGCCATTAAAAAGCGAAGGTTAGATATTAAGCATTTTTCCATTTCGGCACAGCTTAACGATTCGCCTTTCCAACAACATTTAAAGTCTCCGACCCAAATTTTAATGTCAAGGCCATCAAAATTATAATAAATCCGATGCAGAAATGTCAGTTTTATTACCACACTCAAGCGAGATTAAGCCATAACCTTTTATTGGTTACATTTTATGCATAGCCGTAAGGAAAGTAAAGGACTTGTGACCCGCTATGCCGCGTAAGATAAGGGCACGTTTTCGCAAGAGATGTGCAGGGGAGCTTAGCGGCGCGAGGTGGTGTAGCGAAGCTGTGAAAAGATGTGACTTTCCCAATAAGTTGTTTGAGGAAGTGGAGTGGTACGTGGATGTGTAATGCACTCTGCCGTACGAGAAAGTGGTATTTTTACAAACAAACAAAGACTCGAGATTCAGATACATCCATATCTAGCATTCTTCCCTCACATTTCACAAGTCACTTGCTTTACATGTAGGTATGAGACCTCATGAAGAAGCAGTGGTGGTCCAGTGGTAACGGCCGCGACTTACAAGTTGTAGGTCGTGAGTTCAAACCCAGGCAGGCGCTATACTTTGTGTAAATTATTTCATCACCACTTCTCTCAAAACGGTGAAGAAAAACATCGTGAGGCAACCGGCATGTCCTAAAACCAAAAATTCAAAAACATGTGACATCCAACAACCCGCATTTGATCCGGCCGGATCGGAGCCGGAGAGGGTGTGGGCCATAATCCGGGCCATAATCCGACCCGGATTATGGCCCACACCCTCTCACAGAGAGGAGGCCTGTGCATCAGCAGTGGGGACCTTAAAATGCTGATTATAATGACGATACCTCGCCTCCGCTAAGTCCTTTTCCACCTAGAACTGCACTGTGTGAGACTAGGAAGTTATCCGATTGGTGGGTATCATTCCTCGCTCTCGCTAACCTCACTCAATTTTCGTGGAAACGCACGCTAAATCGGGCGCGCCCATAAGCCAAAACTTAATTTTCCGCCATAAATCCTCAAATGAGTGTTCGTTTAGTTGTCTGATGTTTCAAGTGTGTCTTTGGTCGTGTAATCAGGGAGGTGAGATAAATTACTTTTCTGTTAGCGTTCACACTAACGCTTACTAAAAAAAATTGTGTGTGTACTTATGTACGCACGTAAGAAGTTATACTTCTTTGGCGTAACCAGATAAAAAACCAAACTGTCACAAAGTTTACAAAAGGAAAACAATAATTCTTCATGAACCACAGACTATAGCTAACTTCAGAGTGTCGGTTCTAACTAACTTCGGGGTGTCGGTTTTTTGTCACAGTGTGCGCGCGTATCGTAAAAAGTTACTGTCATCATTTTTCCCTAACGCACCAAAAGAAGGATAACTTCAAAAATGTATTGCAATGACATTACCTGCGGAGAGAACTGTAACGTGACTCACGTCTAGTAATGTCATTGCCATACATTTTGTACTAAGCATCAGCGTGAACGCTAACAGAAAAGTATTTTGTCTCAAGCAACAACAGTGAACGGTGGTGGTCCAGTGGTAACAGCCTCAACTTACGGGTTGTAGGTCGTGGGTTCAAACCCAACCAAGCGCTTTATTTTGTATATTTATTTCGTCACCACTGCTCTTATAAACGATTGTGGAAATCATCGTGAAGAAACCGGCATGTCCTAGAACAAAAAACCGGCCAAGAGCGAGTCGGACTCGCGCGCAAAGGGTTCCGAAGAAATCACATATTTTTCATGTTTTTTTTTTAAACTGCCTCCACTTTATAAGTTTTCCTGTAATCTATAAAGTAAAGAACTACTTTCTGTATCTTTTTCAAAAAATTTAGGCCCAGTGGTTTCGGACACAAGGGGGGGGGGGCGGGGGACGGAATGGTAAGTTTTCATCTATTTTCTAAAATAACTTCAAAATTATATATTTTAAAATTATGAAAAAAAATGTTCAAGACCCTCATAATGTGCCCATTCATTTGATATATCACACGACACAGTTTGAAAAACTTTGATTTTTAATATTCCGATTTTCACTCCAAAATTGACCCCCACATTCCAAATTAATTTATTTAGGGAACACGTCCGTGTTTGGGTCATAGATATTAATAATAATAATGTTTTATTGATATAAAAAAAGGTTATACATTTTCGTTTGAAACCCTGACTCCTGAGCTAGGTGAGACCTGTGTTACAGTAGTCAGTGTCTTCTCCCGTTCTTTAGAATTAACAATTTATACAATAATTCGAACAAGTAAATCACTTAAAACTAAATTTAATGCAAGCCTGCTATTGCGTGGTGTGTATGTGTGTGTGTGTGCGTGTGTGTGTGCATGTGTGTGTGTGTGTGTGCGTACGTGTGTATAGGTGCGTATGTGTGTGTGTGGATTTGGGTGTGTCTGTATGTTTGTGTGAGTATTATGTTTGGGGTTATACATACATATACATAAGAGAGTTACATTTTATATTTTATTGTTCAATCATCATCAGTACTGTTCCTTTATTAAGTTTTCTGTCTGCAGGTAGTCCAACGTTTGAAGCCATGAATTTAGTTTAATCTTAGTTTTATATATTGTAAGTGGGTTAATGTTAAGAATGCTATTTAATTTGTTATATATATAAGTAGATAAATATAATCGTTGCCGTCGGGCGGATGCGGTCTTAAATTTGATGGTGCTACATACATTACCGATAGTTCTCTTATATTTCATTGCATGATTTACTGGTGTGATTTCGTGTTGTCTTAATGTAAGATTGAGAAGATATAATTGTCTCACTGTTAGTACTTCACAACTTTCATATAAACTTTTTGTGCGGAATCGGTACTGCCTGAAGGTCATCACTTTTAACAGAGACCGTTGGGCTCTCTCAAGGCGTATCATGTAGGTTTTGCAAGCTCCTCCCCATGCCGTAATACAGTAACCCACGATTGACTGTGCTAGTGCTAGATAAACAGTCCGTAGAAGCTTAAAGTTAGCCACTTCTCGTAGTTTTTTAAATGCCCATATAAGTTTCCTAACACGGGAAGCGGTTTGATCAATGTGGTGCTGCCAACTAAGTCCCTCATCCAGAATCACCCCCAGATACTTCACTGTATTTTGTTGTTTGATTGGGAGACATGAGCAAGGATTACTATTTTTAGCGGCGCCACAGGAATGCGCTTTGATCCTTATTTCTGGTGGTTTGGTTTTGGCGAAAGTAAATTGTAAGAATGACGTTTTCGAGATGATAAGACTTAATAAATTAGCTTCCAGCCAGTAAATTATTCTGCGCAAGCCTGTCTCTGCAGCATCCCGTGCCGCCTCCCAGCTCTCTCCGTGAAATATTAGTACGGTGTCGTCTGCATAGCTAAAAATTTTACCGTAACTAAGCGACTGCTGACATAGGTCATTTACATATATCAAGAAAAGGCTGGGAGATAGGCAACTGCCCTGGGGCACACCATAATTAACCTTAGCTTCGTTGCTAATGACTTCTCCAATCTTTACTCTTTGTGTCCGGTCATTGAGGAAGTCTGTAAATATGCTAAGAGCCCTTCCGCGGATTCCTGCATGTTCTAACTTGGTCACAAGGGTCGGAACACAGACGGTGTCAAATGCCTTGGCTAGGTCCAAGAAAACACCCAGACATTTTTGCTTTGCATCAAGTTTCTCAGTCACGTAATCAGCTAGTTGGTTAACTGCATCTGTGGTACTTTTCCCGGACCTAAAGCCAAATTGTGAGTCCGATATTATTTTGTAGCGCTCTAGGTATTTCATGAGTCTGCGGTTCAATAGTTTTTCCAATATTTTTGATAGTGCTGGCAGAACAGAGATTGGTCTATAATTTTTAACATCGTCCTGGTTCCCCCCCTTGTGAACAGGTATGATTAAGGATTTCTTAAAAGTTCGTGGAAAAACCCCTTGTGTAAAGCAGATTTCAATCAGTTTAGTAATAGGTGGGACTAGAACATTTTTACCCAACTTGAGAAGTTTAACCGGAATAAGGTCACAGCCTGTAGCGCTGTCAGTTTTCAAGTTGTTAATGACTGCTTCTACTTCAGCCTCATCTGGAGGAAGGAGAACCATAGAATTACACGCAGGGGGTGTCTCATTAACGTATGGAGCCCGAGAAGAATGTGGGTTTTTTAAAATAATATTGTCAGCCAATTGTTTACCAATATTCGAAAAATAATGGTTTATATGTTCAATGGCATTAGACGCATCCTCACCTTCAGTGGCAGGTAGAAGTTTGTCAGCTAAATTTCGATTCCCAGTTTGGTTGGTAATGGATTTTATAATACTCCATGTTTCTTTGTTGTTCTTTGAAGATTTTAGAGCGGATCTATCGTGGGCGTTTTTTAATTTCCTTAGTAATAGGTTACAGTGATTACGATATCTTTTGTACGATAACTTGACAATTTCATTTTTTGGGTCTGCCTGAACTTTTCGGTGAAGGTTATCCCTGTGTCGGACGCACCTCAAGAGACCAGGTGTGTACCAATTTTAGGATATTCATGTGTGTACCAATTTTCAACTCAATTGGTCGAGCAGATTCGGAGCAAATTGGCTGTGACAGACGGACAGACGGACAGACGGACACACGAGTGATCCTATAAGGGTTCCGTTTTTTCATTCGGACTTTCGGAACCCTAAAAACTCAAAGACATGTGATATCCACCAAGTGGTGGCCCACGTGGTAGCTTACGGCGCATTCCCTCGCCTAAAGAGGAGGCCTGAGTCCCAGCAGTGGCATTATTAAATGGCTGACTATATGTTTTAAGTCTATATCAAATCATAGTTCTCTTGGCTTTATCCCAATTCATTTGCAGTCTGCGCAAACATATCTTCGTCCATGTCTACTTCTCTGTTACTCGACATCTCAGTTATACAGGGTGTAAGTAAAACTTATCATCAGCTTATCAAAATTAGGAACAGTGGTGGCCCAATGGTAACGGCCGCGACTTACAAGTTGTAGGTCATGAGTTCAAACCTAGGCAGCCGCTTTACTTTGTGTAAATTATTTCATCACCACTGCTCTCAAAACGGTGAAGGAAAACATCGTGAGAAAACCGGCATGTCCTAGAACCTAAAGTCATGTGACATCCACCAACCCGCATTGGACCCGCGTGGTGGTTTACGGCCTACACCTTCTCACAGAGAGGACGCCTGTGCCTCAGCAGTGGGGACATTAAAAGGCTGATGATGATGATCAAAATTAGTACCGAAAGTCCAATATTTTTATCGGAGTTGTTTATGACTCTCTTGAAGAAAAAGTTGTGTATCTTACATAGGACCACCCATTACCGTTACAGCCTGTAGACAGGGTGTAACGGTAACCCCTCTAGGCTCAACCATCACAATAATTAAACCCTTTAAAGTTGAACTAGTCGCGGGCTCGAACTCACTTGTGGGCGTGGCCAAAAAGCACGCTGTTTCACCTGACATCGTGTCCGACAGAGAAAATATCAGTTATCAGCAGTTAGACGCTAGTCTACATGTACAATATCTAGTTTGCACGCACACAAACACCGCTGCAACGTTCTGAACTAAAACGACCGCGCAAAAAAATACCAAAAGTCCTTTGGAAAATTGAGTTTTACGAATAAACCACTGCATGAATCAATTACAGATAAAGTTTATTAAAATTAAAATTTAATTAAATTGTATAATCATTTATTTCAGAAAATTCCCATATTAATTACAACAACATTATTACAAACAATATAAAATAAAAATATAATAAAAATCATTAAATAAAATTGTTAGCAGGAATATTGACAGCCATATGCAAATAAATAATTAGCTTCATATATGGCTCTCAATATGCCATTGTCAGAAACATGTACACGGCTCATAAACGAGGCCCTCGCCTTAGGGGCTGCGAGACGATCTCCGGCCACCGTAGACCCGGGCCTGCGGACGGCGAGTAGTGGGCACCGCACCAGGCCCGAGAGTCGACGGCGCGTAGTGTTCCACGCGCGCCTCAAAGAGTTGTCAGCAAAGGACGGGGCCTGCCACGGCCAATGCCTGCCCGGGGGTGGAGGATAAATTCGAAAGAGTTATCTCGCCCCCGGGCACGTAGGGCAGGGAGGAACAGGGGTGGGTTTTAGTCAGTAAGAGTCTGACACGCCCTTCCGCTCCACCCTAGAAACAAACCCCCAAAAAAAAAAAAAAAAAACGCAATACAGCAAAGAAATCATCAACCCTGTCTCAGTATAAATATGGACAGTACGGAAACTACGTACAAACGGCGAAACGGCACACTCACACAGACGCGCGCATCTACGCTAGCCCTAAGCGATAGTCGCGGTGCGCGCAGTTACGGCTGCCGTGTCGAGACGAGTGGTCGTGTTATCTCTTGAATCACGGACCGTTTTAAAATGCCACGAGCGTATTGCGCAGTGTACTGTTGTATGAACTCGGCTTCTTCAAATCCGGGGCTTTCGTTTTTTAAACTCCCTGCTGATCTTGAAAGGTACCTAATAATGATTTAATTATGAAAAATAATGACGTTTTTTAAAATGGTTTTTCATTTACATCACACGCATTTTCAGATTGAAATGCGGTAAAGTGCGCTGCCGCAGGGTTAACTAGCTATCGGCCGAGCGCCGCGCATTTTGACTTCACTTTAACACCCTCGAAAACCATGAAAATTTTTGCGACGTGAAAAAAAAAGGGTACGGGCGTTTGTGGGATATCTTAAAGTTTTTCAAATTGCGCGGCAATTTTGAAGCATCTTCCACAGATTTTTTTTCCAAACATTAACAGTGACTCTCTAATGGAGCGTAGGTAATTATCTCAACAAATAGGCTTAGTTTCCATACTGTCCATATTTATACTGTGACCCTGTTCTCCGCACACATGCCGGACGCACTACACCGCCCAAATATGCACCTAAATGCATTGTTGTATTGCACACGTAATGTGTCATATGTGCGTTGAGTGTGTTTGTGCCATAGGTGGCCAGTGTAAAGCGACCAACAGTACGCATTAAACTGAGTGACTTTAACTTGGCCTTTAGCGAAACGCCGAGCAAGCATGTTACTTTTCGCGGCCAACAATCTCCTCTGTCTCTCTAAGTCGTCATCGTCTCGCAGTTTATTCGTTACGATATGTCCGAGATATTTAAAACTTTTCACAACTTTAAGTTTGGTGTTACATAACGATACATCAGGTGTAGGTAAGGGACTGTTATCATATCTAAATACCATGATTTCCGTTTTCTTTACATTATATTTGAGACCATGCTTACTAGCGTACACTTCACATATGTTCAGTAGCTTTTGCAACGCCTTGACAGAAGGGCTGAGCAACACCATATCGTCGGCGTAACTGAGGTTATTAACAGAGACATTATCAATAGAACAGCCGACACCGGCGTTGCTGAACTCCCCTATCAAGTCGTTAACATACAAATTAAACAATGTGGGGGATGTCAGACCACCCTGTCTGACACCCGAATTGAGAGTGTATTCACCAGAAAAACTTTCTCCCCACTTTACAACATTTGTTTGACCTTCATACTTCATAATGTTAATAACTTCAGGAGGTATACCTGTATTATACATTTTGTCCCACAGGACATTATAATTTACTGAGTCAAAAGCACGACTTAAATCAACAGGCATAAATATTTTCTTTCTGTCTGAATAATACTGAACGGTTTCTTTAACGAGAAGATGGCGGTATCAGTAGAAAGATTTGAACGAAAACCAAATTGTGAATCATACAACTTTATGTTTTTTAATAGATGTGGGTGCAATATCCTTTCAAATATTTTACACGGTTGCCAATGAAATGGGTCTATAGTTAGCAATACCCGATATGTCACCTTTTTTATCTTTAACGAGTAGTATTACCGTAGTTTTCATAAAACGTCAAACCGTGCCAAGTAATAGCTAATATTAAAAGTCGTCATTTTTATAGTTCTCATACAACTGTTTTGATCCATTATGTTTTGAATTTGAACGTTCTGAATACTATATCGGAAGGCCAGAAATCCTCTTTCAGAATAACTGCTAAGCTTTTCTTCTCAATAACAATCTTAAACGATGTAAAATTCGTGGGATTCTTTGGTTTCAACTTTTCTACAGTAAACACTGATTGCCCATTCTCGCACATATACGTTCCAATGTCCGTTTCGGTGCAGTCACTCTGGAAGCGTGACGCATAGATCCACACTATATGGTCAGCTGCCTTTAACTTCTCACTTATCTTTGTTCCTCTTCTATTTTTCACAATATTTTTCCTTTGTCCACTAATTTAACTCTTCTTTAGTTGGGGTTTGTCGGTGCTGACTTATGTTTTGGAGATTTTGCACTTCTATTACTTATTTACGCCCAAAGTTTCGTTAAAATTAGCATGAAAAACGAATCTTTGTTGGCTTGAAACTTTAAAATGGCTTTTTATTTTACTGTTCTGTTTCGCACAGACAAAATCAATAATGATACAAAACGATATTATACAATGTCAAACAGTGGAATAATACCTTCCCGAAGTTTGTATGGAGAAAATATCGACTAGTGCAACCATATTTTTTCCTGGATGACCGCATGAATAAAATGCATATTAAAACAAAAAAGGCACCAAATAACATAATCCTGAAAACTACATACACACGTTATAGGAACTTTTGCAATAATCTGCTTCGCAAATTAAAAAAAGCCTACGAAAAGTCCGAGTTGTAAAAAGTCAGTCCTTCAGAGCTACTCAGTACAATACGAGATGACCCTATAGCATCAATAAATGATGTGAATCTATTTTTTAGTAACGTTGGCAAAAATTTGGCAGCAAAAACACAGACACATACACCTAACACGGCAAATGATCCAAATCCCCCGGCTACGGTCCAAGACGGCTTTCAAAATAGACCGGTCGATTCGTTCGCATTGTTGGCCGTTGATAAAGAAGAAGTAGAGTCTGTCATACTCCAGCTACGTGACGATATTACAGTAGGTTGGGATGGAATATCAGCTTCACTCCTAAAAAAAACCGTCATGCGCTGGTCCCACCATTAACTTACCTCTGCAACCGTTGTTTCCAAACAGGGGTATTCCCTGATGCTCTTAAAGGCAATAATACACCCTATTCATAAGGGAGGGAACAGAAAGTATGTTAACAATTATAGGCCGATATCTGTCTTGTCTACCCTCACAAAATTTTTTGAAAAGATTAATTAAACGTCTAGGAAGCTTTCTAGACAACCATAAAATTATTGCTGAGAATCAGTATGGATTCCGACAAAGAGTGTCGACCGAAGATCCCGTGCTGGATCTTACGCAACAGATAGCTAGTAAGCTTGACAATAAAACAAAATGTCTGACTATTTTCTTGGATCTTGCTAAAGCATTCGACACAGTTTCTGTTCCCAAACTTATCGCCAAACTGGAACTCGTCGGTATACGTGGAATACAACTTAAGATTTTCAAAAGCTACCTCACCAATCGGACGCAACTTGTTAAAATTGACCAGTACTACAGCGACGAGGAACCGGTAACTTCTGACGTTCTTCAGGGAAGCATCCTTGGACCAACACTCTTCCTAATTTATGTGAACGACCTGTGCAGATTTAGCCTCACTAACTGTAATATCTATGCGTATGCTGATGATACCGCGATCCTCGTTTACGGACCTACGTGGGATATGGTCAAGGTTGCTGCAGAGGAAGCTTTGTCCAGGGTAATGAAATGGCTTAAACTAAACCTCCTTACACTCAACTTGACCAAAACTTCGTTCATTCCTTTCGCAATCCGCAGTAACACGGCCCCTTCCCATACTTTCTCTGTAGTAGCTCACTCTTGCTCAAATTTACTCGGTCACTGTGTCTGCCCAGCACTTACTAGAGCTGAGAGCGCTAAATATCTTGGAGTACATATCGATAGCGGACTATAATAGGACAAACAGGTAGAAGCCGTTACCACAAGAACAATGCGTCTTATCCACATCTTTAAGTCCCTTAGAGACTCAGCTAGCCTAGACACACTGAAGATGGTGTATTTTGCTCTGTGCCAATCGGTTCTGGGATATTGCATTACTGCATGGGGTGGCGCTACAAAAACCAGTGTTCTGAGGGCGGAAAGAGCGCAAAGGGCCATACTCAAAGTCCTTTGTAAAAAGCCCTACAGGTATCCAACAACAGAACTGTACTCCGCCTGTGGAGTTCTAACAGTACGGCAACTCTTTGTGCTCCGATTTATCCTTAGAATACATCTCGGTCTGCCTCCACCAAAACCTAATAAGAGAGTAAATCTCTTTCCAAGAACCCAACACAAAACCGCTTTCGCAACACATCAATTTTACATACTAGGTAAATACATACACCATAAAGTTGACACACAATTAAATATTATAAAATTAAACTTACACAAAGTAAAATCCATAGTAACAGAGTGGCTACTACAAAAGGACTATGCCTGCACTGAGTCTTTGCTCACATTCATCTCCTAATAACAATACAACTGCTCACTTACTACCACATACTTAACTTACACTACTATTGCTCACAATCACACGCTCTTATTACGCACCCATTAAACCCAACTTACACTACAAGTACTCAGAAACACGCACTCATATCCTCATAAACTCACACTCACTTCACGTGCCTATATTAAATCATATTCATTTAAGAATCAATGGGACGAACACTGTCTCTTAAAAACAGGTTTATCCTGGTTTAAGAGGCAGGGTTATAAACTTTTTTTGTACAGATTTAGCAACAGCTGTTTTATATAATATTTACTTACTACCTGTAATTTTTGTGAATAAACATTTATTATTACTCCATTTATGAACTTTATGTACATACTATATACATTTTTAAATATTCAAATATAAAAACATTTAAAAATATAAAAAATAGTAGCCCACCGGCAACGGGATAGGGTCCAAGCTATCGGCACAATGACTGCTGTATCCAATTCCCACATATCGACAACCACGCGAGCCAGATCAAGATATTATGTTTGTTTATCTATCTCAGCTTTCACGAGGTTCTCGTCATGAGGGACCGCTATATCAACAATCATTGTGCGACGCTCTAGTCGATTTATCACCACTATGTCAGGCTTATTGGCAACAATAGTCCTGTCAGTGATGATAGATCGATCCCAATATAACGTGATATTGCCATTTTCGAGAACTGGGTCGGGCTCATATCTATAGTACGGTACTTCAGATTCCACAAGATTGTAATTAAGAGCAAGTTGCTGGTGGATAATGCTGGCTACAAGGTTGTGTCTATGCAAATAGTCTCCGTTAGCTAGACAAGAACAACCAGAAATAATGTGTCAGATTGATTCCCCGGGCCGGGCTTCGGTTTCCCCGAAGAGGTCACCGAAACGCAGCCAGGATACGGACGCTAAGAGATCTACATCGGGCCCATGAAGGACCCGGTAAAAGCGTCCGTGAAACGCCTTGCTCTGCCATACTTCCCTGCGGTCATTAGTATCCAGTACTATAGGTTTGCGCCAGTTCTCGTTTGTTAAGGAGAGCGGGGTGAGGCTCTTGTCCACAGCGACCACATCTCGATGCATACTCACGTCGATGTCTAGTAAATATTCCCTAAGGCTGCATACCTCGCGGTTGTGTAGGGTCTTAGCATTTAAGAAGCCACGACCCCCACACTTCCGCGGGATATACAGCTTCATCACCGATGATCGTGGATGATGCATCCGATTTGTGGTCAACAGTGTGAAAGAGTACATCAATACCAGCATGACCCAGCCGTTGAAGGCGCGCACCTTGTTGCCGCCTGATAAAAGACTATTCAGTACTTTATTCAGGCGGCCAAAGAAGCGCTCCTTCAACGATTGTTTCACGTCAGCTGCATTGATGCCTAACGCTTCCGACATACCCAAATACTTGTAGGTTTCGGTTGAACAGAGGGATCTAAGGTGTATGGAATCCGAGAGTTGTGTTCCCACGGATTCCATAATCTCTCCTCGCTTTACATGCATGACTGCACATTTGTCCACACCAAATTCCATTCCGATGGCGCTACTGAAGATTTCTGTAACCTTCAATAGCTTCATCAGTTGCAAGTTGTTGAGGGCAAAGAGTTTCAGATCATCCATGTAAAGGAGGTGTGATATAACCTGACGACCTCTTCTCAACCGGTAGCCTTGGCCCGAACCCTCCAGTAGTGTTCTGAGAGGGTTGAGGGCCAGACAAAACCACAGTGGACTCAAACTGTCGCCCTGAAATATGCCACGCTCTATGCTTATCGGCTCGCTGTTCCCCTGGATCTGTCAACATCCTGGATAGTGAAGGACCGTCCTCCACTGCCCTATACACGACATCAGGAAGGTGCAACCCTGTGCATCAACTTTATACAGCTCCAGCACCCTCATGAGCCATGTATGTAGCACTGAATCATAGGCTTTCTTGTAATCTAATAATCTAATCAACATGTCGACAGATCTCTTCGAGAACGACGAACCTGTCGGCTAATGGCAACATCAATAAACAGCAGCTCCTTAGTACCGCGGGACCCGTTCCTACATCCATTCTGAGAGGCAAACATGATACAATTTGTATCAATATGATTGTTAATTTTGGCGCTCAGGATGGATGTAAGAACTTCATAGACCGTCGGTAAACACACGTTATTAATATTATTATATTATTAATTACAAGCTCTGCGTATATAGAAACTTGTAAGATAAACCTTATTGCTAAGATTTACAATTTTATGTTATGATTGTATCGTAACATAATATCTAGTTTGTATCTAGTCTGCTCGCCCACTCGATGCCCGCAAGAAATATAAAGCCTCCATTGTTTAAGATAAACTTCAATTTGGAGAATTGGGTATCGGGTATTCTGTAAAGTTATTGTACGAGTAGTACTGAACTTGGTTTATATATTATACTCAATGTGTTTTCCCAACATTCTGAGAACTTGATGAATGCCTTTGAGATTCTTCTAAGCCTAGGCTAAGTAGGTAACTACATCCACGTGCGACGGCAAATTCGATAGGTACCTATACCTATTTGAGTAAGTGGCTATGGATTGAAAATATCTCAAATTTTATATTCAAGTTTAATTAATGTATAGGTGTTTAGGGGCTTTATAGTCATTGTGTGTGTAGGTAGGTTAATCGCTCTAGACCTTTTTTTTTGGTGGTGGGAAATTATCCAATGACTACTCCCGCTCTGGGTGGAGCGGGAGGGCGTGTCAGACTTTTACTGACGGCTTTATAGTCATTGTGTGTGTAGATAGGTAAATTGCTATAGACCTTTTTTTTTTGGTTGTGGGAAATTATCCCACGACTTCTCCCGCTCTGGGTGGAGCGGGAGTGTAGCGACATCTATGACGCCGCACACGAACCAAAAATAGCAAGAATTCTACATCGCGCAAGCAGAGTTCTCCGCGCGATTTGAACATATACAACAGTCCGAAATCAACCATTGGGCAGTTGCCCGGACCAGACACAACACCCGTCTGGTCGGAGGATCCTCCCTTTTCAATGGAGGTTTGCGGGCGAAAGGAGGGGTTTCAGATTTTTAGTGACTAAAACCCACCCCTGTTCCTTCCCTGCCCTGAGTGCCCAGGGGCGCGGTTACTCTGTTATTAATAAATCCGCGCCCACCTTGCTCTAGACCTCTAGGAGAAATCGAACTTACTCGTATAAGATATGTTTACAATTTCTGTTTTCATTTTCTAAAACAACATCAAATGTAGGCTTCTAACAGCTAACACAAAAATATTTCCAAAGAGTCTAAAATACATACAAAAAAAAAATATTTAGCGTTTCTCAAATAACAATAAAAATACCAACGGACCGCTTTCTGCTTTCGAAGCATTTTTCTTCGCGAAGAAAGTAAATAAACGCCTCAAAACGTAATAAAATATCCAATGAGCATAAATTTACTAAAACATACAAAAGAAAGATTCACAAGACTTATATGTGCTGTTAATATATTGGACTATGCATATTCAGTTTCTTTAGTTAATGTCAGGTATGTTTTACAAAGAACATCGCTTAAATAAATATTTATTTAAAAAACAGATTTATTGTTTTTTTGTTTGAAAAATTTTGCGAGAATTTGAAAGATGAGGGTTTAAAGAATGCAATTTGCAGACGTAATGTATTATGCATGCACAGGTAATGGGTATAAATACGGTTTTAGACTCGTTGCCCTCCTAAGTTAAAGTGAAAATGGAGTCGTAATACCAAAGATTAAAAAAATATGCACCTGCCATAATACTATATCTGCACTACCCTAAGGTCGACTGGTAGAAAAAATATGCACTTGCCATAATACTATCTCTGCACTACCCTAAAGTCGACTGGTAAAAAAATATGCACCTGCCATAATACTATCTCTGCACTACCCTAAGGTCGACTGGTAGAAAAAATATGCACCTGCCATAATACTATCTCTGTACTACCCTAAAGTCGACTGGTAGACAAAATATGCACCTGCCATAACACTATGTCTGCATTAGCCTAAGGTCGACTGGTAGAAAAAATATGCACCTGCCATAATACTATCTCTGCACTACCCTAAGGTCGACTGGTAGATAAAATATGCACCTGCTATAATACTATCTCTACACTACCCTAAGGTCGACTGGTAGAAAATGCCTCTCAAAAAAGGAAACTCTGAGTTTCCACTGAAGCGGAGCTTGGTGGAGCGGAGCGGAGATGTGCAGGAATCGATCAATCACAATGGTTGAAATGCAAAAACGCACATTTTCTACCAAACTCCACTACCGCGACACCTCGCGGTTCGGCGGACAGAGCTCTGGCAGGATTTCATGGCGACATGGAGAGAGTTACTGTCGCAACCCAGCGCTGGGCACGCCACCATTGTGGCGGTAGTGCCTCTTTGAGGAGTAGCTGGAGAGGCGCCATGGCGTCCTCACCTTCCGCCTGACGCAGGTTCTCACCGGACACGGAAGTTCCGAAGGTTCCTGTGCAGGATAAGGCGGAGGGTAACGCCCGTGTCCCCACTGTGAGGATCGCCCAGAGGACACGCTGGAGCATACGGTGGAGATCTGCCCCGCTTGGGCGGAGCCCCGCCATGTCCTCGTAGAGGCGATCGGCGGCAGAGACCTCTCGCGCCCGGCCCTGTTCCAGGCTATGGTACGGAGCGAGAGGGAATGGGAAGCAGTCTCCGCCTTCTGCGGAGCAGTAATGCTCGCGAAGGAGGAGGCGGAACGGGTGAGGGAGACTCATCAACAGAGTCGCCCTCACGCCCTCAGTAGCAATCACCGCAGGAGATGCCCTGGGCGTAGAACGTCGCGAGACGATCTCCGGCCACCGTAGACTCGGGCCTGTGGACGGCGAGTAGTGGGTAGCTCGCCGTCCGGTACCGATCCGAGCACCAGGCCGAGAGTCGACGGCGCGTAGTGTTCCACGCGCGCCTCAAAGAGTTGTCAGCAATCATGACGGGGCCCGTCATGGCCGATGCCTGCCCGGGGGTTGTGGATAAATTCGAAAGAGTTATCTCGCCCCTGGGCATTCAGGGCAGGGAAGGAACAGGGGTGGGTTTTAGTCAGTAAGAGTCTGACACGCCCTTCCGCTCCACCCTAGAGCGGGAGGTGTCATTGGATGATTTCCCACCCCACAAAAATAAAAAAGGCATTTTCTACCAGTCGACCTTAGGGTGGTGCAGAGACAGTCTATGGCAGGTGTATTTTTTTTTACCTTTGGTATTACAACTCCATTGTTATTATTATTTCCTCAATTTTCATGAACAAGTGGGTACTACAAAATCACATACCGGGCTACAGCAATGTTCACCCTATAATCTAGAGATCCACCTACAACGAAAATTGCAAAGCCTTCAAATGGTCCTTTAGCAAGAATAGAATAAAAAGATGAGAATAAAATAGAACCAAAGCACCATGGAACCTAAACATCAAATTAAAAAAATACTAGATAACATATAAAACATTATCAACGCACCTCCTGTGTTTCCATGTCGTAGATTTTGATAGATGTGTCTCCATAGCCGACGGCAATTTTCGACGAATCCGCCATTATACCCAACGACAGTGCCGCGTAGCGTTCTGGTAGAAAGAAATAAATATAAAGGAGACAAATATTGTTACATAATACTGTTAGGCATTAATAATACTAATAGTATTGCATATGCGAACGCATATTAGATTTAGTGTTGCATGTTAATATTTAAGTCAAGATCGTTAAGTTAGTTAAGTGGAAAGCACAAAGGGACGATTCAGGGCGCTACGTTTAGCGTCTCTCGCTCTCTTGTTTATCAACCATCCAGTCCCTATCTAAAATCTGATATAGCTAGGTAATAATAAGGTACAGTTCAGGATAGGTTCATCACCTATCCTTTTCCGTACAGTATTGCAGTCGGCTTTCAGTTTATCATGATACGGCTGAATAATACTAACCACAATTTTAAAGAATGAATATTTTAATATTATGGGTTTAAAGTCTCTGCGTACCAAAACTTAGCGTCTACTCCAATACCTTCTTAATATTTTCACAACTGGAAAAAGATGGTTGCTTTCCTCTCTTGAAAAAAAGTTCATAAGAGGAAGGTCTTACAGCATTTTTGGCCAGTCCTTAAGGTATAACCAGTTTGGCAGTTTTAATGACTAATTAGATGACAATAGTAGTACTAACTATTTCCACTAAGTCAATTTATCTATCCGTATATGCTACTGAACTAAAAGCAAGAACATTCGTTGATTCCGTTTGACAACATCGGTAATACTCGTAGCATTTTGAGAGTCCTACCACTCGGCCCAGCTGCGTTGCTAATTTGAGTCCACTGTATAGTCCCATAGCACCCATAGAGTAACTAATACCGTCTGGCGTCTATGAAATGTGATTTGGATCCGGTAGGGACGTGGATGAATCCAGTGGCTTTGATTTAATTCGGATATCACTCAAAAAATATCTGCTATTAGATTTGGCAGTAAATACTTAGTTGGGTAGGTGCAGGTAATTATTGATCTAACAGCTTCTTATGACCTGCTAGACGGAAAATCTGTGGTAGGTATAAACATCTTTTAACGATTCAGACTGTCCCTAATGGTTTTTTTTTGTGGGGTGGAAAATTATCCAATGACTTCTCCCGCTCTGGGTGGAGCGGGAGGGCGTGTTAGACTCTTACTGACTAAACCCACCCCTGCTCCTTCCCTGCCTGAGTGTCCAGATGTGCGGTAACTCATTTTCAGAATTTATCCGCTACCCCTAGGCATGCAGGCACCGGCCACGATGGGCCCCGTCAGTGGTGGCTGACAATCATCTCTTTGAAGCGCGCGTGGAACACTACGCGCCGTCGACTCACGGGCCTGGTGCTTATCGGACGGCGACCTACCCACTGCTCGCCGTCCGCAGGCCCGGGTCTACGGTGGCCGGAGATCGTCTCGCGACGTCCTACGCCCAGTGCCTCTCCTGCGGTGGTAGCGGCCGGGGCCGTGAGCGCCACTCCGTTGAGCTTCCCTCACGCGTCCCGCCACCGCCTTCGCAAGCATTACTGCTTCGCAGAAGGCGGAGACTGCTTCCCATTCCCTCTCGCTCCGTACCATGGCCAAACCAGGGCCGTGCATCTCTATTGAAGCGGACCTGGCGCGTTGGGTATTTTTGAAATGAGAAAAACTATTGAACTCGCGCGTCACCGTCACCGATCGTCGTAGCGGATTGATTTCATTTGAAGTGAAAACCGGTACAGACACTACGAATTTTGTTCAAGTTTTCACTTCTGTCGGTACTCCCGGAGTGCAGTTTTTTTTTTTTTACAATGATACCACGCCTGCCTAGAAGAAACCATTCACTTTCGACTTAAGGACTCCCAGAAAAGCCCGCTGCTGTACTTATAACACCTTCGTATCGAGTACCTACATCTCAGGACTTAAGGCGCTATTAGCTGCCAACGACCTTGAGTGGTTAATAAATAAATAATTAATAATGCGTCTAATTTCGGACAGCGCTTCTTGATGGGCGAGTCCTATTACTGGGTAGACATACGACGCGTTACGTGAGCTCAGCGCAGAACACGCAAGCTAACCACTCAAGGTCATTGGCAGCTAATAGCATATCTACGAAACTTACGTGTAATAAACGGTGTAGCCTGGGACGAAATCCCAGGACTTCCATAAAACTGCATATTCAGGCTGTCCAGCATCGGGTCAGCCCTGATGCAGAAGGCTGGAGGGTCTGTCACGGACGTATCTATCTTCACAAACAAATGGACAATGTTAATCGATAAGGCCGACAGCCAATTTGAGTTGATTTATGTGGGTCTGCCCTTAAGATAGAGCTTTAAAGCAAGCGATGGATGCTGGATTCGCGATTAGTACCTACCTATTTACTTAGCGGAAATTGGTCTCGGAAGTCTAACGTGAATTAACTTAACTTAAATTCATATTTATCTTATACTAAATAGCACTCAGTTGAATAAAGAACCAGCTAAGTTCGAGTCGGAGTTGCGCCCAAAAGGTTCTGAACGAATCGCATTTTTTTTAATATGTGTTTTTAGACCATAGGCTTCTTATAGATTTTCCTGCAATCTATAAGTATAGAACTACTTCGTGTTCTAATTTCAGACTCAGTAGTTTCGGAGGTAACGGGGATTACTATTTTTAGGGTTCCGTACACGAAGGGTCCAAACGGAGCCCTATTGCTGTCACTTACGTGTCCGTCTTTTTGACTGTCCATCTGTCCGTCGTCTGTAACACCGGTTTAACAACCAAACGGTTAGAGCTACAATCTTGAAATTTTCTCAGTATAAGCAGCTTGTTGACCCAAAGCCACCACATCATCGCTTACCATCAGGTGAGATAGTGGCCAAAAGTGAGCCTATCTATACCTAGTACGAATTGAGAACCTCCTGCTTTTTTTTCGTCCGTTAAAAAACAGGAAAGTAAATTTTTACGGCACGGTTGGCGCAGTGGTTGAGCGTTCGGTTGCTGCGATGCGTGTCGCTGGTTCGATCCCCGCACGGAACAAATATTTGTATGGCCTACAGATAGTTGTTCCGAGTCTGGGTGTCTTGTGTATGTGAGTTTACTAGTTTGTGAACGCACCCGCGATACAGGAATAATTCCAAGTGTGGGGGGGGCTACTTTGTTTAAAATGAAGAAGAAAAGTGCGTACCACACGCGACGTGAGGTAGCAAAGTATAGCAACCAGCAATAGGAAATATGCATGAAAAAAAAAATTGTTATCTAACCGGTTTATGAATACCTATACTAAAATAGGGTTTCTACGAACAGTGAAAGCAGAATCAAAATTGAATGATCGAAAATTAAACGATTTATAACAATTTTAAACAAATATATCTGTCCCTCTCTCGAAAACGCTGTTTTCTATGGCAGCATAAGCTTTGACGTCAAAGAACACGTCGGACTTCTCTTTCTAATTATCAACTTTAAAGCTTTATAACTTCGTCGCTGATGATGATACCAAACTTTATAACCTTAAACCTTGATACCCAACCTTATTCGTTAGCGGTATGGTTGGGTACAACAAACTCGAGACAAGGAGGGACTTAGCTATAGCCACATATGTATTCAAACTATTACGTGGTAAGACCTATAATTCCGGTGTTTTGAAGGAGATTTGCCTGAATGTGCCTGACAGTTTCATATATCGCGGCACCGGAAGCCACGGTTACTAGCAGTGCCACATGCCCAAACCAACTTGCTACGCAAAGCGCCACTGACGCGCGCTTTGCACGCACTGAATGACACGGCAGACAGGATCGATTTCAGGGCCGGGGCTGCTTTGAGGCGGCTCCTGCCCAATCTGAGGGGGCCAAACGCCTCCTGCCGGAGGCTCTACGCGGGGATCGTGCGGTCCATGGCCCTTTACGGAGCACCGGTGTGGGCGCGTTCGCTAAGGAAGCGATCTACTCGCTTTCTGAACGCGTCCCAAAGGGTCATGGCGATCAGAATGATCCGAGGATACCGTACGATCTCCTGCGAGGCGGCGAGCCTCCTTGCCGGATTATCGCCATGGGATCTGGAGGCAAAAATCCTCGCGAACCTCTATGTGGAGCGCGAGGAGGCGAAACGCCGGGGCGAAACTCCGCTGCCGCGACAACTCGCGGCTCGGCGGACAGAGCTCCGGCAGGATCTCATGGCGACATGGAGACAGCTATTGTCACAACCCCGCGCTGGGCACGCCACCATTGCGGCGGTAGTGCCCCTCTTTGAGGCTTGGCTGGAGAGACCTCACGGCGCCCTCACCTTCCGCCTGACGCAGGTCCTCACCGGACACGGTTGTTTCGGGAGGTTCCTGTTTCCGATCAAGCGGGAGGTGACGCCCGGGTGTTTCCATTGCACGGATCGCCCCGAGGACACGGTGGAGCATACGGTGGAGGTCTGCCCCGCTTGGGCGGAGCAACGCCGTGTCCTCGTGGATGCGATAGGTGGCAGCGACCTCTCGCGCCCTGCCCTGGTTCAGGCCATGGTACGGAGCGAGAGGGAATGGGAAGCCGTCTCCTCCTTCTGCGAAGCAGTAATGCTCGCGAAGGCGGAGGCGGGACGCGTGAGAGAGCACCAACAACGGAGTCGCCCTCACGCCCTCAGCAGCAGCCGCCTCAGGAGACGCCGGGGACTTCCGGCGCCGCGAGACGATCTCCGGCCACCGTAGACCCGGGCCTGCGGACGGCGAGTAGTGGGTAACTCGCCGTCCGATCAGCACCAGGCCCGAGAGTCGACGGCGCGTAGTGTTCCACGCGCGCCTCAAAGAGTTGTCAGCAAGAGACGGGGCCCGTCATGGCCGATGCCTGCCCGGGGGTTGAGGATAAATTCGAAACAGAGTTACCTCGCCCCTGGGCACTCAAAGGCAGGAAGGAACAGGGGTGGGTTTTAGTCAGTAAGAGTCTGACACGCCCACCCGCTCCGCCCAGAGCCGGAGAAGTCATAGGATGATTTCCCACCCACAAAAAAAAAAAAAAAAAAAGACAGGATCGATTTATTCTCATGCTCTCTGAATGAATTCACAAAAATAATGTTGTATGTGTTATGTTATTTAAGTTAGTTTAATTTCCTGTAATGATAGCAGAGATTGTGATAAATAAATAAATAAAAATAAATAAATATTTTCAAAATTCCTTCACTATAGTTAATAATAATAAGGAGCCCTGACCACCGGTAGCTTGGACCCTATCCCGATACGGGTGGGATACTATTTTTTATATTTTTAAATGTTATTTTTTATATTTTAATATTTAAAAATGTAAATTGTAAGATAAAACATAGAAATAAATGGAATAATAATAATAATAAACATTTATTTCAGAATCAAGTTCCATAGTTTGTTAGTACAAGTATAAAATAGCGATGCGCATCTCTTGCGCATGACGGTTGAAAAGCTGTCAAAATTTGCGTCGGCAAACATACCGGACGCGCTGCAAAAATGCGGCAGCCCCAACAACAACCGGAAAGCGTTGTTGTATTGGATGCGCAGGTCGCTATATGCCTTCTGCGTGAAGTTCACCCACAGGCTGCACGTGTAAAAGGATTGGCAGAAGGCTTTAAAAAGCGTTACTTTAACTCGTGCAGTACAACGGGCGAACCTACTCGCCAACATACAGCATCGGACAGCCCGCGACCTGCGCTCCCTTTCCACATCTAAATTATTTTTAAGGTCTTCACTCACCCAGTGACCCATGTACTTAAATTTAGTAACATTTAATAAGTTTTCAATTGAACAAATAACAGTTAATAAGTCTTCAATTGAACACAACAGTTAATAAGTCTTCAATTGAACAAATAAAACATTTCATGCATATTTCCTATTCATCGCATCGCTTGTTTCAGAGCCTCGCAGGAACAATCTCTGGTGAAAGGCTATCTACACACAAGCCGCTAGGCCGCTAATACCAATGGGAATGGAGGATAACATTTTAATCTTCGTTATTCCCTGTTGTTATTTGCTACATCGCAACAACGGAAATGAATACACGCGCTTTTGTGCTTCGATAAATAATTCTATTTGATGAATTGAATTCACTCAGGTAGGTACTCGTATTTTGCGTGAAAGAGAACAATGTATGGTTATTCAATTTCGCAGGTACCTGGATCATAAAAAATTGACGGTCTCGCCAAAGCCAAAGAATAAAAGAAAACAATCTTGAGTATTGTGGTATTTGTTGAGACGTAGCTCAATCTTTACTACAGAATGTAACGGAAATATGAAATCACATTTTGTGAACTTTCATCAAGAAAAAAACTTTTTTACAAATAAATAGAACCGACTTACAAAAAATGTGGCAAACAACTTTGGTGTCTCTGGTTTTGTTCCTCGTTCTCGTTTATTGACACCGACTTCCGAAATTAAAGTTATTTTCCACATTTTTTGTAAGTCGGTTCTATTTTTTGTAAAAATAGTTTTTTATTTTTCACTTATTAAATCAATTGTGGTTCCTCAAACGACCGCAGTAATCGTGAGTCATATGCTGTTAGTTATTGAAGAGTTCCACTATCTATCGCCGAATTTCTTCATCAGATCCTAATGTGTTATATAGGTACTAAAACCTTCCTTGAAAAATATGTATTTAAATAACGAAAACCCCATACAAATCGGATCAGTAGTTTTCGAGAAAATCGCGAACAAACATACATACATACTTAGGGGTCGAATACAGAACCTCCTGTTTTGAAGTCGGTTAAAAAATAGTCACTCTTTTTTGTATTGTTGATAGACACGCGTTTGAACACTATCTCACCTGATGGTAAGCGATGATGTGGTCGAAGATGGAGCACGCTTGCCTAGTTTTCACTCTGGAAAACAAATTTGGCCTCCCATACTAATTTTGATCAACTGACGATAATTTGGTACGGTAAGTGCCTGCATTTTTTTTGGAAATTGACTGTGGCTTCCTTGAAGAATGTCATTCATTACTATGGGCAGAAGTGTAAGTACCTACCTACCTATCTAAAATATGACCACGCATTAACGTTATACCTACTCTGTAGCGGAGTTTCATGTAGGTAAATGTATCTACCCATTTTTTTTAAAATTAATTTTGGCTTCGCACGGTATGTGCATAAAGCCAGTGTCAAGTTATGATAGTATTTAGTTTTACATAGGTACAGAATATTGTAATTTTTTCCATTAGAATGCAGATGTAACTCATTCTAATGTTTTTGCAGTATTTGGCAGCAAATGTGTCGAGTCAACCTTCTCGGCAAGCTTCGCTGTGGTAGTCAATAGGTACTTCTACAAAATTCTCAGCTTTATTTTACCGAGATCGCGCCTGTTTCAATGATGCCGCATATTGTACAGTTGCGTAGACAATTGAGACACAAAACTACACCAATTTTACATCACAATATCCACTAGCAATCAATTAGGGAATATTAAAACAGCCACTGAAATTCATTCGAATAAATCCCACCAAAAACTCTATCTACCCATTATTAGAGGTTCTAATTTCAAATTGCCACAACGCCAACGCAGAGATCTGAATTGAACTGTAGTGAATCATACCATACGGGCAGCATACCTATCCTCCAATTGAAAAAGAACCCGTATTCAATACCCTTAGTTCTACTATTAATAGATTCGGATTTCACATACGTGTGGGATCTCAATTCGATATACAGCTCCGTCCATGCAAGCTGCGTAGCAGACATTCGGTTCAGATGGGCTGTATTCCAGAGCATGCACGGGTTTCGGCGGAAACTGAATGTTTCGCAACGTGCAAAGGACCGTGCCTGTACTGCCGTGCCGCATCTGGGATTACAGAAAAGATTAAGTTAGGTCTGTACCTACCTACTGAAAAATGTCATCATCATCATGCGCAACTAAACCCACTGCTGGACATGGGCCTCTCTTTTCTCGTGACACACATCGTCCTGCGCCAACCTTGTCCAGATTCTACCTGGTTCACACAAATACTTACCTTAGTAGCACTAAAACCATTTTAGAATAAAATTCGACACTTTATAACTCAACTTGAATATTTTAGAAAATCTACTTTGTGGGAAAATAGTTACGGAATTAAATGAAAGTACCTACTGTTGGTAATTATACAAAATTGTTTCAGCTTTTCATGGTCACTGCCGTTTCAGTTCGTTTGCCGTACATCAAAAGGCAGGAATTTGGGTTTCTACGATAGCTTGTTATTTTAGGTTAGCGTACAACACCTATTATCCGTCTGCTATCCTTCATTCTATTAACTTAGGAGCTTTAGCAGTGTTTGTGGAGCTAAAATAATTACCTAAGCTCACCTCAATGCTGCCTGAGGCATGCCCGACTATAATATGATATCCGTTTGGTGAAAATTGCATTGAAGTTATAGCACCCTTTTCGGAACAGTACCATCTGTGTTGCAAAAATTTGTTAGGAGTGTCTTTCAAGAACTTTTCATAATTTTCTTTGACCCAAGGAAAAACCTTTTCTTTTGCCTGCTCACGATAGAACATCGGATACCATGTTTTCGGGCGTATTTCATTGCGAAAATATTCTTTGATATTTTTTGCGTATTCCTGGACAACGTTTTTTAGTTCAGGGTCTGTCATTTTTGTCGCGGCTTACCTGTTTTTCGGCAGATTGATAGTCTTGTGTTATAGGTTCCTACCCCGAATAATAACACCTAATACCCACTTATAAACATAAAACGGGTTACCTACTTACCTAGAGATGTCCCACATTTCAGGAGTAATTGTCTTTTTTCTTTTTTTTTTGTGGGGTGGGAAATCATCCAATGACACCTCCCGCTCTAGGGTGGAGCGGAAGGGCGTGTCAGACTTTTACTGACTAAAACCCACCCCTGTTCCTTCCCTGCCCTGAATGCCCAGGGGCGAGATAACTCTTTCGAATTTAACCTCAACCCCCGGGCAGGCATCGGCCATGACGGGCCCCGTCTTGTTTGCTGACAACTCTTTGAGGCGCGCGTGGAACACTGCGCGCCATCGACTCTCGGGCCTGGTGCTGATCGGACGGCGAGTTACCCACTACTCGCCGTCAGCAGGCACGGGTACAAGTAATTGTCTTAATCCAATATAATAAGGTGCGAGCCATACCTGCCGAGCCGATACCTAAGCTAAGCACGAAATCAGCCTCAAAAACCCAATGACTGTTTGATCGACTTATGGACCAAACCCAGAAACCGACAACTCATCAGTCACGCTCGCCACCATGTTGATTGTCGTAGAGAATCAAGCTGTAGGTACCTACGTACGTATCTACTTAAGTTTCCGGGGACTCTGCTTCAAATATCAATAAGATAGGATGGGAACAATCAGTGTTTACCAAATAAGTACCTGAATCAAACCAGAAGAATGTCCTACGATGATACATTCTCCATCAGGTGTGTAAATCATAGAACAGATAAAGCCACATTCTGCCAAGTAATGTTCCTCCACTAAACTTTGATTTGCAGTATGTTGAATAAATCTTTCAGTATTATCCTGCAGCCAAGCTACTTCATGAACACTGAGTCTCCTTTCAGCAAATGACTTGAACGGAGTTTTGCCGCCTTCATATTCGTTTTTCAGGCAATTTAGTACCCGCTTTTTAAATTCACCCACGAAGACAGTGATGTCTGAAACGTCATCAGAAACATTGAAGCGGCTGTATGATGATATTTTATAGCTGGAAATGCCCTGTAAGCTCGCCATTTCATTGGCTTGAAATACAGCAATTCAGTATCTAATTTATCGATGACTAGGTGATCTTTTGTAGTCTTTGGTATTGGCATATAGTCTTCGGCAGGTAGGTATCCTACTAAAAGTACTTTTATTATTTTCTTGATTAGTGAAGCAAATAAATAGACAGCAGTCAGCGATCCATCCGTCAATCATACTTCAGAGCAAAGACTACAATAATCAAAGAGTATAATAATAATACGGGACACAATAATCTTCAGAGTTCCGTGCTCAATGGATAAAGCAAAGACTACAATAGTAGGAACACATATTACAAAGCTATTTATTATTATACTCTTTGGCTATTTATATATAACTAGCTGACCCGACAGACGTTGTCCTAACTTGGTCCTGACGCTGTTTTCCAATTTTCCGCGCAACTTTTTAATTTTTTTTTTCTTACATAAGAACCTTCTCCGGACAAAATGACAAACATAACAAAAAAAAAAGAATTAGCGAAATCGGACCAGCCGTTCACGCGTGATGCCGTGACCTGACCAAGGGGAATAGGGATTCATTTATATACAGGGTGGAAAATATCAATGGGCCCTGAAGGGAAACCACTTTAATCCCTAAGATAGATTATTTTACATAAAAGAAACATTCCTTAAATTTTAAAAAGAAACAAAACTGCATTGACGGATTTCTCGACAAGCTTACCTTAACCGGTAATTAAAAAAAAAAGAATATTTAGTACACAAGGATTTTAACCAACATTACCTAGACTAGAATATGCGATTATTCGTGGACCTTTTGAATTGACTTCTCTCTGCCTCTGAACTCCAAGCCCCATCGGGCTAGCATACGCAGTAATCTGGGTTTTATCTTTGACATCATAATATCAGCGACTGTATATTGGTAATTTTTTCCTTTAATTCTTCAAAGGTTTGGTCCTGTTTAGACGTCCAAAAGGGTTTTATAGCCGCGTTTTTCCCGAGTTTATGCCTCAATAACTATTTTAAGCGTTCTGTATTTTGTGGCCAGATTTCAGATCCATTTATTGACGTCATTTAACAATCCGAAAAACTTTGTAGTTCGTCTTTGGTCGCTGGAACTCTGAAATTTGTGATGCTGTCAATATATTTTGTCGGTGGCTGGTCAGTGGCTTTATGCCATCTGGTCTCAATGCATGTCCTAAAAAGTTTACCGTATCTGCTTTAATTATGCACTTGTTGTCATCATTATTGTCCTTCAGTACATCTATAAAATTCTGTAGCCGTGAATAATGTTGCTTCGCATTATCTCCGAAGACCAAAATTTCGTCAGTAAAATTAACAACTCTGTCACATTTTACTAAAAAGGGCACAACTGACACTGAACATTAATCTCTTGTACCTACTGGTACAGTCCTTTGGAAGTGATGAATGTTGTAATGTGTCTACAATCCGGGTGGAGTTCTAATTGACAGAACGCATTTTTTGACCTCCAATTTGCTAAAATATTTAGCTTTACCAATTTTTGGTAGGACGTGATTCATGCAAGGCAAAGGGGGTTTTCTCCCACGATAGCGGCGTTTGCGCGTCGCATGTCTATGCACAATCGCGAGTCACCGTTTTCCTTTAATATTGGTACCATAGGGGACACTCATCTTGAAGGACCATGCACTTCTTCTTTTCTGTCGCCTTCCAACAGCTCCTGTATCTTCTTTCCTACCTTTTCTCCCAGAGAATGTTATACGTCGATATGACTGTGAAACTGGTTTTACAGTTTTGTCAATAGGGATTTCCACTAGTATCATATCATCAATTTTATTAATTTTGACGCAAATCTTTTAAATTCCTAATCGTATGGCTGTACCCTAACAAATCTTGTGAACCTCCTGCCACGACATAAATGATGGCATGTTCCATTAGCTTTTTTTTTATTCCGATAGTGGTGTCGTATGATCTTTTAACTTCAAATAGGGGTGTTACTCCCATGTGGTAGTAGCATTTTTTTTGGCTTCAGCACTTGGTTTTCAACTCTAGCCGGTTGATTATTTAAGCTCTCCCACGTTTCTTGGGTATATGTTGACTTTACAGCTACAATCAACCAGCATGCCAGTCTTTATCCCGCCAAAGGTACACTCGATCATTGCATCATCATCGGCATTAAATATGTATGTTCCTTTCTCGTATATTGCTTTATTTTTTTCTTTTTATAATTTGCATTGATATCTTGAATTCCAATTAAAGGAGGCGTTTTGTCACTGACACCATTTCTTTTTTTTCCGATTTAGTGGAGGCCTATACTTAGAACTTGTTGTGGTGGGGCTTCAGGAATGTTTCCTGTATGAGGAAAACATCTAGTTGATGATCGCGGAGGAATTTGGCGATCTCATCCCTTTGGTCTGAGATGCCATTGGCGTTGAAGAACCCTATTTTTAGGGATCTTGGTTTCAGGCAATTTATATTAGTTTGTTTATCCATAATTGGGTACTCAATCTAATCTAATTTGTCCAGGATTTTGGCAATACTGTTGAAATTGACCTTTGGTTCAGCCAAGGCACGGACTTCGAGGGTCCTGAATACTTGGTAGGCCTCTAAGATGGTAAGGGCTACACTCTTGTCATCGTCGTTGTCAGTGTCGTCAGTGGGTGGCTGGTTCACTGGCATTGTTGCCAGGGCCGCAATGCGGGATGTTCCAGTTGGGGGGGCCGATGGGGCTGTTGGCGCGGGTGTTGGCGCTGTTATGGCCTTAGCCATTAGAGCTGAGATATAGCGCCAATGCTGGAAAGGCTTTTTGGTAATTAAGCCTGTTCCAAGCAGAAGACCTCTGCGGTGTGAGGCACTCGGGCATTTGGGAGGTGGGGGCGGGGGCCCTCTCAGATGGGCTCTCCTTCAGCTGGCTTGGGAGATAGTTTTGGTGTTTAGGGGCATCCCTGGTAGTTTGCCAGGTGTCCCTTCTGGCCACACAGAACACAATTAGGTGGTTTTGTGCATAGTGCACGGTCTTTGGGGCGGGTGCAGTCAGCCGTGCCATGCTCTCCCAGGCACTTGACGCACCTGGGTGTTGCAAAGCAATGCCTTTGCGCATGGCCGTACAATTGACAGGGGTGACACTGTCCTACTACTGATGGTTTGTGGGGCTGCTGAAGCCGGCCACCCAGCCCTCTTTTATACCCGCGCACAACAGCGTAGGTAGTCCTGGACGCGTAAGTCCGACCGGCCAATGCGCGAAGCTGCGGTCCGCCGCGTCATGCTCACGCTTGGCCGTCGGACGCCAGACACATACTTTTACAAATAATGTAGGGCCGCTGATTGCCCAGGGGTCGGTGAGGGAGGTGGCTTATTTACTAGAAAGTCCAACATCTGGCCTCCAGATGTTGGATACGGCGTGGTATTTCTGCCAACTAACTAAGTTTTAATGCTAAATGAATCTATACAATGTTATATCTTATTTTACTTACTTATAACATGCATTTAACTAGTATTGAGATAGATCGGTCCATACTTGTGATCTATGTCCTTAACGTATACTAGAATAGCACAAGAATGCTATTCTAGCTGCTTGTACAAATTACATTTATAATTCTATCTATGATGCTATCCAATTTGTTATCCTAGCTAATGTACACCAAGCTAATGTATAATTTCCTAATCTACGTTAAATTAACATGCAGCTGGGAAATCTATTTTTATCTGTTTCCTAGTACATACAGCTTATGTCGTACGAATAATACCACGGAGCTCATTACTTGCACGATCGGCGCCTTGTCTCTTAATTCTTGTGGTATGATTCGTACGACATACGATCTGATAACAAACTGTTCTGTAGGTGAACCAACATAGAGTTTAATCCTAATTCAAACTACTATGAGACCTAACTAGCATACAGGTTATGAATTACGATACAGAGTTCCTGGCCTAACTAACATGCAAGTTATGATACAACGTTCTTGAACCAACTAACATGCAAGTCATGATACAGCGTCCCTGAAAAACTGTCTTATAAATCCTCACCGAGCTTAGTCACAATTCAAGCTTACTGTAAGACCTGTCTAACATACACTTATTCCTATAGTATTCCTAGCAACTGTCTTACATCTAAGTCAACATAGGGCTTAGTCCCGATTCAAGCCACTATGTGACATATTCAATCATATAATAGGCTATGTATTCACCTATAGTATTTCATATAATACTATAGGTGAATACATAGCCGATTGCTGTCTTCGATATTCCTACCATTAAATACCATGAGGCATAGTTCGCCTTGTACGATCAGTGTCTGTTTTTTTGATCTTTCGTTCTCAAGCCTTACTTGCGTAGACGGCGCCTACTATTCTTAATTCACCACGTGGGGAGCCTCACAACGATTATCGTTCACATTTCATTACGAATCTATTTTGCTATTTAGGTACTGACTATCATCATACAACAATTCATGAGACACACTTTAACATGTAATCGTAAGATATCCCAGTCTACACGAATGGTTCTTTGTCTGTGAATAGCCACCGCGTCCCTCCAGGAGGCGCTACGGTCGGTGCCTCGGTTCGGTGACGTCATAGGGCGCACGAAGCTTTAGTACGACGTTACGTTACCTTATCGACAGACCGCTCGACTTTAACCTACTTCAAAGTACCATTGTATAATCCATATTAAGTAACTACATAGTCTAATCACTAAGTTACATTGTTCGTACTTAAGCGAGGTTTCACCATGCGGGACGTTATTTGCGCAGATGGCGCCTTATTTATTAAATCACCGCGTGGCTGATATTCATAATCATATTACTAAGAATCTAGTCTACTGTTTACCGACTATCATCATACAACAATTATTCATGAGACACACTTTAACATGAAATCCTAAGATATCCCAGTCCCAGGCTCTCAGTAGTCCATAGTTATTTCCTTAACATTAACACGCAGTTACCATAGTTCAGTGTCACTGTTCACACACACACACATTACAGGCAGGCTCGGCGTTGCCTACACACGTTTTCGTACTTTAATTTTCATGTATGTCGATTCTCTATGAATGCTAAGAGCGATGTGTGGTGTTACGCGCATGGATAGAATTAGGAATGAGTATATAAGAGGAAGTCTGAAAGTGGCACCGCTGACTGAAAAGTTGTGTGGAAATCGGTTGTCGTGGTATGGGCATGTGATGCGGAGGAATGAAGAAAATGTCGTGAGGAAAGTCTTGTGTATGGATGTGGATGGCTATAAGAGTAGGGGAAGGCCAAAGAAACGATGGTTGGACTGTGTGAAAGAGGATATGGGTAAAAAAGGGGTGACTACAGAGATGACGACTAATAGAGGAGTATGGAAGAAAAAGACATGTTGCGCCGACCCCAAATAAATTGGGATAAGGGCAGGAGAATGATGATGATGTATGTCGATTCTCTATCTATTATCAGCAATACACACGTATTTTTTAATAAAGCTGCAGTAGTTTACGAGTTATTAAGCTTTAATATGGTAACGGGGACGGGCACTTGCGTTTTTTTTTATTTTTTGGCGCGAGCGAGCGAGCCAGCGTGCGGCGGGTGTTCGAGCGCAGTACCGCAGTGTACGGGTTCCGGGCGGGCGTTTGAATGGAAATTACTAAGATGTCTTTTTGTTTTTTGACCTAAGTACCTATTTATTCGTATAATTGGGCACATGTCAATGTAAAATTATTATGGGAAATCAGATTACCAATTGCTTCAACTGTGTCTGTCAACAATATAATTATTTCTTTCGTCCGTCCATCGATCTAGAAAATTTCAGCCATTTCTGCTCAATGCGTATTGCTGCTAAGTCAGTTTGTTTAATCTTTCAGGTAAACAAACCGATTATACAGGGTGTAACGGCAAGGTGTGATCATATTTTATGAGCCGGTTCTGCCCATGGAAATTAACAACTTTTTCTAAGAAAAAGTAGAAAATTCCCAAAAAAAAAAATTGGACTTTCCATACAAAGTTATCATCAGCTGATCAATATTTGTACGGGAGGTAAAAATTTTTTTTAGAATTTCCTCGGATTTGCTTGAAGAAAGTCGTTCATATCGATGGGCAGATGCAGTTCTTAAAATATGACCACACCTTTCCGTTACACCCTGTATACAGAGCCTCTGTGTTGCCAACATCAATGTTTTTTTTAAATATTATGTTAAAGTACTTATCAGTTCGCCTTCTACTCAGGAATTTGTTTGAGAGAAATCCAGTTTCCGATTTCGAACCTCTAAGTACTAAACGTTCGAAATCGGAAACTGGATTTCTCTTGTTTATCATTATAGGTAGGAGGTACACGTAACTACGTGTACCTACCTATAATGATAAACAAGAGAAATCCAGTTTCCGAAATCCAGTTTTATACTGATAAAGAGGACAAAAACGGGACAAGTAACAATACGGGATACGATACTTGACAATCCCGTACATATACCTATACAGGACGTATGGCAGGCCTATAGATAAGTCAAAAATGAATTACAATTTCACTATTAAATTTCAATGGATGTGTCACAGTCCTCACTTAGCGTAACAAATCAATGTAAAATTGATGTAATAAAATTTTATATGGAGACCATTGATATCTAACTGCAACACCAAACAGTATTCCCTGATTCTGTTATCAATCGTTTTTTGCACTGCCTCCCACTATGGAAGCAATTTTAAAGACGTATTTACGTCAAAAACTCTAAACCAGATAGGTATAAATGGTTGTTTGTACATATAATGTGTGATGAACTCATAAGTCTGAAATCTTTTTTGCCTGATCAGAATGTGGTTACTCCTGTTTTGATTTAAATATCAAAGACCGTAACTTTCGTATGGGTTATTGCAGTTAGGGGGCGCCGTAGAAATCTCGCCCAGGGCGCTGGTAGTGCTAAAACCGGCACTGCATGCATTTCAGGGTGTTTTACTATTCAGGGTCGCGGGAGTGTTCGAAAGAGTCACCGCGGCCCTGGAACGCAAAGGGCAACTGAAGGAACATGAGTGGGTTTTATTTCAGTACTAGCGACCCGCCCCAGCTTCGCTCGGGTACAAATTATACATATAAACCTTCCTCTTCAATCACTCTATCTATTAAAAAAAACCGCATCAAAATCCGTTGCGTAGTTTTAAAGATTTAAGCATACATAGGGATATAGGGACAAAGAAAGCGACTTTGTTTTATACTATTTAGTGAAGAGGCCGACACCCCCTCCCGCTCCACCCAGCCGGAGAGAATCTCCAGCGGGAGAAGTCATCTGATGATTTCCAATCCTAAAAAAAAAAAAATCTACCACAGAGCTAATGCCCGGAGTATTCTAAAATGATTTCTTTCTGAAGTGCGATGGTTATTACAACAAAGTTTTGCGTATAATGTAACGTAGGCGTGTTTACGATTCAGTTGGTATCTCTGTTGCTTTGGTGAAAGAAAAAGATAAACATATGTGAGCGCAACAAGTACAAACGAGATAGCAATACAGCTAACTCATGTTACGAACACCACGAGAACACCCGACGATAACCGAAACCTTACGATTGCATGGTCGCCATATTGTCATGTCAATTTAATGACGGTGGTGGGTTCATTGTGCATATTTTATTCTGAATAATAGTGTTAAATAAGTGTACTAATCTCTTGCAGCTTACGGTAGTCAAGGCAAGTATTTTCCGCGTCATAATAGTTAGTGATGCAATGAAAAAACTCGAAAGTGTAACGATCAATCGAATACCAAACATTTTATGGGGTCGGGTGTGGTATTGGTATTTAGTTCATGGAGTACTTGTTTGTTTTGTTTTATTCGTTTCCTAGAGCCGTTGAATGCATGAAACACGGTGCAGATTGAAGTGTTTATGTGAATAAAAGAACCCAATCGATTTGTTTACTCAAAACCTTAGATCGATAGTCATGGCCGCTCAGTGATCGGTACAAATCATGGGTGTTTTTTTTACAGGCGCAGGGTGCATTGTTGCATTCTCTGAACCATGAGCTATCAGATACCATCGTCCCAGAGCCGCACGAGTAAGTAAAACATAGTATATTATACATTATTTTATGAATCAATAGTATTCTGGAGTAGATAAACTATAGAAGTGTTCTAGGTACTGATTATAGTTATGTAGGTACTTTCAGATCGTTGTGACTGAAGTGACTCATATCAAAGGTATTGACGGGCGTTTCGACAGTATTATCAAATACATTTCATTATGAATGAAATGTATAAAAATTGTACAACACTCATGTCACCTTGAGTTTCTCATAAGTGTTTATTGTGATTTAATCTATTGTTCTTTTATCTACCTCATCCACACCATGCAGCCTTGGTCGAATTCCTAGAATACGTTAATATTGGAATTTCAACATTGATTTTACTTCTAGGTCTAAAACCAAAAATTTTGGACATTTTATAATAGGTACCATACCTAAAAATTAGTTTGAGTCTCAGAAAAATTTAATCAGTAAACATTTTTGCCAAAGGTACCTATTAAATAAATAAATGCAATCAAGCGAGTAAACATGTCAGTCACAATAATATGCAGTGCATCAATCACAATAATATGCAGTGCATCAATCACAATGTTATGAGTCTTCTTAGAAACTTTACTAATATTATAAAGAGGTAAAGTTTGTGAGGTGGTAGGGGTAATCTCTGGATCTACTGAACCAATTTAAAATTAGATTTAGATTGAAAATTCTTTTACCAATAGAAAGCCACATTATTTGTGAAAATGCTATAAATTTTTGAAATACACACGGTTGAAGTAGCGGGTGAAGTGCGCGGGAGTAGTTCATATTCACATGCACTAAAAAGGGTGTGACCACTGGAAGGTTATTTAGCAACTAAATAACTAAAACCATTTTCATTTTCTATTCCAGTGTCTCACAGCAACTATGCAGGCTCTGATGTGCCAATGGCACCCAGCAAGGAGCAGCAGACACTCATGTGGCAGCAGAACTCCTACCTGGTTGACTCTGGTATCAACTCAGGGGCTGCTACACAAGTAAGTTCAATACTTGTACTCCTAAATTTATGTAAAGCATAAGCCTCAGGTCTCTGGGAGAGGAAATGGGCCATAATCCACCTCATGGGCCTGGTGCGTGTTGGTGGATGAAATATTCTGAGCATGCATATCTATAATTAAAGAATATGGAATTAAATAATAGAAAATAAAGTGCCTGAACAAAATAAGTACACTGAATAATAATTGGTAAACATGTAAGTATGATGTAAGGATGTATGGTGAAAGAGGATATGGGTAAACAAGGGGTGACTACAGAGATGACGACTAATAGAGGATTATGGAAGAAAAAGTCATGTACCCCAAATTAATTGGGATAAGCGCTGGAGAATGATGTTGAAAGTATGATGTAAAATCATGACAATTTGTAATACTTAATTTAAAAGTATCCCAACTTTTCATGATAAAATTAATGAATAAGTGGAAAATCTTCTTTATTTTATGACTTGGTTGCTGATATTGACTGACTGATGAAATAAAATTATTGAAGAGATTCAAATTTTCTAAATTCCATTAAAATTTAGAATCTAGGAGCAAGTTTTTTGACTCCCGAATAAGGCTAAGCTTATAGATTTTCACAATATTACTTTCTTTCATAGGTCCCATCACTTACGGGCAAGGAAGATGATGAGATGGAGGGAGACCAGCTCATGTTTGACCTGGATCAGGGATTCGCTCAGGGTTTTACCCAGGAGCAAGTTGATGGTAAGTTAGTTTGTTTATTTATTTATGTACACACAAATAGTATAGAAATAAACATTTAACCATTGAAAAGCAAAAAGGTATCTGTTCACTTGACCAGTAACAATATAGTTGTCTGCTTCAGTTCTTACTGCTAGTTAAAGCTATAACAGACTTTGAAAGGTAACAAGACCTCATTAGAAAAACATGCTATCAAAGGCATGGGCTTCTTCACTCATATGATTAAAAACTATTAACGCTATTACGCTGGTAGCAGCTGGATGAGAGTTGCCGAGAACTGAGCTGAAAGGCATGCAATTGGAGAGGCCTATGTCCAGCAGTGGACTGCTATAGGCTGATGATGAACGCTATGAGAGCCCATGTATGGCAGAAAGACTAGCCTTTCAGCAAATATAGCAGTTTCTACTTTCCATCCAAAGTTATCTAATATTTTAATTAGTTATGGCTGATTAAGATGCCTTTGTCTTCATATTAATTGATCCATTAATCACATACATGGAACAGGTTACTAATGACTCATTACCATTAGGCATAATATGATATGCTAGCAATATTTTATGTCTGCCATGCCTATTCAAGCCACAAATGTTATAATGAGTGTCTACTATTCCCACATTTTCAAATGTTTATCACTGTTCATTGACAAGTATAAGGCCGGTTTAATATTAGGATATGCATAATCAGCCTATAATGTTCTCTCTGTTGGGACACATGCCGCCGCTCTGTAAGAGGGAGTGGGCTGTAAACTATCATGAACAAGTTTTTTTTTTGGTCTTCTGATTTTTACTAAATGTATGAAACTGGCATCATCTTATAATATTCTTTACCAGACATGAACCAGCAGCTGTCCCAGACGCGCTCCCAGCGTGTCCGGGCTGCCATGTTCCCTGAAACCCTGGAGGAAGGCATCGAGATCCCGTCCACCCAACTGGATCCTGCCCAGCCAACGGCTGTGCAACGCCTTGCTGAGCCGTCGCAGATGCTCAAGCATGCTGTCGTCAACCTCATTAACTATCAGGATGATGCTGATCTGGCCACCAGGTATGCTGAGCTGTTATTTTAATAAATAGATTCACACATAACATCACCCTTGTATTCTCAGAGGCGTAAGTATAGTACACCCACTTTCCCTAGATAAGTTTAAATAACATTTAGGGGTGAGTCTGTTGCAATCAATTTAGCATACATCCAGACTCCCAAAAAAAATCCTAGTGAAAGAACTAATCTGATCTGATATTCAAAATCAAAACTGCAACTGCACTTGCAAGCATTATATCCATAAAGCCGTCTAAAAAAGGCAGGAAGTCACATCAGTTTAGTTACGGTTGTTAAAGTATGTAAGTAGCTCTGCTTCTCAGAATATAAACATCCAAATAATGATCAATACCCATTGTCATACATACAAAGTGCTCATGTCTTCAGTCAGTCATGTGCATCTGTGATAGTAGCATTCAGTTTTACTTCTAAAGGCAACTATTTCAAACTCACTTTTTTCCAGGGCTATACCGGAGTTGATCAAACTACTCAACGACGAAGATCAAGTGGTGGTCTCTCAAGCTGCTATGATGGTTCACCAGCTCTCCAAGAAGGAGGCTTCTCGTCATGCCATCATGAACTCTCCGCAAATGGTCGCAGCTTTAGTGCGCGCTATTTCCAACTCCAATGACCTAGAGACTACTAAGGGGGCTGTGGGAACCTTGCACAACTTGTCTCACCACCGTCAAGGTCTTCTCGCCATCTTCAAGAGCGGTGGAATTCCCGCTTTGGTGAAACTTCTTAGCTCACCAGTCGAGTCTGTACTCTTCTACGCCATTACGACTTTGCACAACCTGCTCCTACATCAGGATGGTTCCAAGATGGCTGTACGTCTTGCTGGAGGCCTCCAGAAAATGGTGGCTCTACTCCAGAGGAACAATGTGAAGTTCCTGGCGATTGTGACTGATTGCCTGCAGATCTTGGCCTATGGAAATCAGGAGTCGAAGTTGATTATTCTCGCTTCGCAGGGACCTATCGAATTGGTCCGCATTATGCGCTCGTACGACTACGAAAAGTTGCTGTGGACCACCTCTCGGGTGTTGAAGGTAAGCACAACTACTTCTGACTAAGAAAAACATAATAAACAAAACACAGAAATTAATCATGCATGACAAAAAAAATTGGGAGGCTATCATAAAACTGTGCTGACTATTTTGTTAGGTTTTATACACAATTACTTGTGACTTTCGGTTATTGCGGTGGATACTCTGTTAACGTGTGTTCATGTACGTCCCCCCATTGTATCTATGTTCCTTTGAAAGATGAACAGAACACGGAATAACTGGAGATTTTTACGAAACTTCCTAACCAGACATAAATTGAATGTTACCAAACCAATTGCACCAATCCAACATCTACTTACTCCTCAGGTACTGTCAGTCTGCTCTAGCAACAAGCCCGCGATCGTTGAAGCCGGCGGCATGCAAGCCCTGGCCATGCACCTCGGCAACCCCAGCGGTCGCCTCGTGCAGAACTGTCTCTGGACTTTGAGGAATCTGTCCGATGCAGCCACTAAGGTATTACAAAATTATGGTTTCTATTTTATAATTTATATTTATTATATTGGAACTACTCAGTTTATACTTGTTTTGTTACAAAATTCAATTGGCAAAGTACTGAGCTTTTTGTTCATGGTTTAACTTTGGCGATAGAATTGTGTATTTTACGTGAACTTTATAATGATTTTATTTTAATCTTTCATGAGGTGGAGGGCCTGGAAGCTTTGCTGCAAAGCCTCGTGCAAGTTCTCGCCTCTACTGACGTCAACATCGTCACTTGCGCTGCTGGCATCTTGTCTAACTTGACTTGCAACAACCAACGCAATAAGGTAATAATCATCATAATTTTCTTAGTTATTTTTGTCAAAGTTTGTAGCTATCCTATTTATTGCTATCTTGCTGATACAAAGGGCAGTAATTGCAATATATACATTTTGAAAGTACAAAACAAAAACTGATGCCAGTTTGCAGAATGCTGTCAGTTTTATCTTGTGACCATAAATAACAATAATAATATCTTTGTTTGTTCTATGTTTTGGTCTTTGTAGCTCCTACTTAATTAGTACACAGATAGCTTGTAATACAGAACTATTATTACTGAGTTATTGAACAAAGTGTAATTTTGATTATTACTCTTATGTGAGTACGGACAGACTTATATTTAAAGATAAATGCTAGGTAGGGGATGAATATTGAGATGATGTCTACTAAAGATTTTCAGAAGACATGCTGCGCTGAATAGCAAAAATTGCGACTAGCGCAGGAGTTTGATTTCGTTACAGAATACAAGAGACTGGAAACGTTTCTTCAGGACTTATCGAGCTTCATTGACTCGGCTGTTTCTTTGGTAGTTGAAGAAACAGTGGGGTCTCTTACGTAGGGTTGTCTGGTAGATATCGCTGTCAGCGATAAGACCGCCATTGTACCCACCCATAGATTTAAATTCGTTGAATAACTGTTTTAATGATAAAGTATTTTTCTCTTCTATTCTGACATTCAAAAAGTTGCAATGTTTCGCATAGTGTGGCATGACCGAAAAAAAAGGTTTGTTCAAACAAAAATAAAAGAGGCAGGAGGATCATGATGAAGTTAACAACACACGTTTTATGGTGAAATAAACGCTAGGGTTTGCTTGACGGTTATAAACATTACAAGCTTAACCTACAGGCAAACCCTAGTGTGTATGTTATAAAACTGTACAGTTATCGTTACTTTATAACTCGGTTATACCTGTGGGTTATACAGGGTGTAACGAAAAGGTGTGGTCATATTTTAAGAACTGGTTCTGCCCATGAAAATGAACTTTCTCTAAGAAAAAATAGAAAATTCCCAAAAAAAAATTGAACTTTTCATACAACATTATCATCAGCTGATCAATATTTGTATGGGAGACAATTTTTATTTTTTTGAGAATTGGGCAGATACAGTACTTAAAATATGACCACACCTTTCCGTTACACCCTGTATGTGTAAGGTTAAAATCATGCAAACCCTATTGTGTATTTCCACCATAGAACATGTGTGTTGTTACTTTATTATGATACCCCTTCCTCTTTAAGGTGAAAGCGCCAGGGTAGCCCGCGAAATTCAAATTTTCTTACGTTTTTTTGCAATTTGCAGGTCAAGATCATCAGGGGCCCAATTCTGTAACTTTGAGTTAAGCAACACGCCATCGACACTTATCGACACACAACAGACATTATTTTGCCACTGTTGCAATTTTGGGTATTCTGCAAAAACTTCAAAATGATATTGACATATTATAGTAGACCAGACTACCAATTATTACAATAGTCTTATTACGGCGTTTCAATGGCACTACAGTGGCAAGTCAATGACCATAAATAATGTATAGAATACCAAATGTCAATGACTATTCTATTGAGACACCATACACTACCAATACACTATTGACAAGTTAGTTATTTTACAGAATTGGGTCCCAGGTTGTATGTTGGTCAAAATATTAAAATCATCAATACAACTTTCAGTTAAAATTGATAAAACTGTTATGTGGGTTATATGTGTAAGGTTATAACCATCATGAAAACCCTATCCTGTAGTTCCACCATATAGTCTAACATACACGTTCTCCCCCAGGTGACGGTGTGCCAGGCGGGCGGCGTGGACGCGCTGGTGCGCACCGTGGTGTCGGCCGGCGACCGCGAGGAGATCACGGAGCCCGCCGTGTGCGCGCTGCGACACCTCACCTCGCGCCACGTCGAGAGCGAGATGGCGCAGAACGCTGTGCGCCTGCACTATGGACTGCCGGTATGTACACTTGATACCGTTACTACTGTGAGATATTGTTGAGGAATTACGCGGCACGTAATAGAGCGAACATGAAATGGTAAGGTAATCTTAAACCTGAACTACACTACTCGCGAAGTTACTGCGACGAAGTACTCTTCGAAGTTGACCGAAGTCCGAAGTACGTGACTACACACTCATGCAACCTTGCACTCGGGCACAAAAACCGACAACGATTGGAAGTCGCCCGATGCGGGCCGAGGTTGCACGAAGCGAACCGAAGTGCCCTTCTACACTATCGTATTCGCTTAACATCGATCAACTTCGCGAGTAGTGTAGTGCAGGTTTTAGACTCCTGAATGTCTGCCAGTGTCGCGGGAGTGATGAAGGAACGAGTGGGTTTTAGTCAGTAAGAGTGACACGCTCTCCTGCTCCGAGCTCCGAAGTTATACTGCGTATCCGACGTTTGGCTCCCAGACAGGTGAGGGCCGAAGCTGCTTTCAAGCGGCTCCTGCCCAATCTAGGGGTCCAAATGCCTCCTACCGGAAGCTCTACGCGGGGTCGTGCGGTCCATGGCCCTTAACGGGACACCGGTGAGGGCGCGTTCCCTGAGGCGGTGACCAGCCCGTCGGTTGAACGCAGCCTAAAGGGTCATGGCCATCCGACTGTTCCGGGGATATCGCACGGTCTCCGGTGAGGCGGCGAGCCTCCTTGCCGGACTGTCGCCATGCCGGATCTGGAGGAGAAAGTACTCGCGCACTAATGGGAGTGGCGCGAGGAGGCGAAACGTCAGGGCGTAACTCCGCTGGCCCGACATATCGCGGCTCGGCTGACAGCTCCGGCAGGATCTTATGACGACATTGAGAGAGCGACGGTCGCAACCCAGCGCTGGGCACGCCACAATTGCGGCGACAAGTCCCCTCTTTGAGGAGTGGCTGGAGAGGCCCCTCGGCGACCTTACCTTCCGCCCGCCTGACGCAGGTCCTCACCGTACACGCTTGTTTCGGGAGGTTCCTGTTCAGAATAAGACGGGAGAAAACGCCCGGGTGTTACCATTGTGTGGATCGCCCGGAGGTCACGGTGGAGCATACGGTAGAGGTCTGCCCCGCTTGGGCGACTTACTAATATAATATTATAGATAATGACTTCTTTCTCCCGCTCCACTCAGAGCGGTAGAAGTCATTGTATGATTTCCCACCCCCCATTATAATTTAATAAAAAGGGGAGTTTATTAAATAAGAAGGAACATGCAGTTCTTACCAGCAATTTTATCAAAATCTTAATAAAACATAAACTTATTTTAACTACAATTTATTTCCTCGACATGTGACCCCCTTGCCTTGCCTTCCCTTTAATCTCATGTCTTTCACACAGGTGATAGTGAAGCTGCTGCAGCCGCCCTCTCGCTGGCCGCTGGTGAAGGCGGTGGTGGGTCTGGTGCGCAACCTGGCGCTCTGCCCCGCCAACTACGCGCCGCTGCGGGAACATGGCGCCGTGCATCACCTAGTGAGGCTCCTCATGAGAGCCTTCAACGATACGCAAAGAGTAAGTATACATGCTTGTAGGTTGTCCTGATTGTAATAGTGACCATCATCAGATACCTTTTAAAACAGTATTCAAATTAGGTACACAATGGTGCGGATTCTCTTGTTCAATAACTATACTAAAATTAGAGAATTGCTATCTTTTACTAAAAGGCAGTGCGAGAAAAGGACTTCTATAGCTATGCACTAAGTTAGAGATGTCAAACTAGTTTACGCCTTGCGCTTCGCCGTGTTTTTAGACGACATGTTTTTACGTTTACCCTTAATTTGTATGGAAATATTAGTTCAAACTAAATTTGACAGCTCTAATTTACGTCCGTCTCTTTCTGGTTTTATTAGAGAGAAAAAGATAGCAATAGCCTAAATTAAGTTTAGTTTGTGCACAACAGAATCAACACCAATATCTCGAGATTTCAGACATAGGCAGACTTAAATTGATGGTCTGGCTAAATTCTTTGTTTCAAGTTCTGACTAAAAGTTTCGTAGTAAAATTTTTCGACTAACGATTTTGCTACTAAACTACTGTTATTTTCTTCAATCAATTCAGTGAAACCGGAAATCATATTATACAGTTTGATCAGCCACCTTAAATGACCCTGTATTTGATTAAATTCTTATCCGCGACCCCAGGCAGGCATCGGCCCTGACGGGCCCCGGTCGGTCGACTCGGGCCTGGTCCTTATCGGACGGCGAGCTACCCACTACTCGCCGTCCGCTAGCCCGCGCTTACGGCGACCGTAGATCGGCTTGCGACCCCCGACGCCCAGGGCGTCTCCTGCAGCGGCTGCCAATAGAAACTAAAGCTATATTGTAAACTTCCAGCAGCGCAGCGGCTCAGGCGGCGGTGCGGGCGGCGGCGCGTACGCGGACGGTGTGCGCATGGAGGAGATCGTGGAGGGCGCGGTGGGCGCGCTGCACATCCTGGCGCGCGAGAGCCTCAACCGGCAGCTCATCCGCCAGCAGAACGTCATTCCCATCTTCGTGCAGCTGCTGTTCAATGAGATTGAAAATATACAGGTAACACTGCTAAATTACATAACCTTTGCGGTGTTTTTTGGCGGGATTTTTTCGAGTGAAGTTCAGTGGCTGTTTTAATTATTCGCTTATTATGGATAATTGTGATGTAAAATTGGTGTAGTTTTGTGTCTCAAGTGTCTACGCAATTGGACAATATGTGGAATCATTGAAACAGGCGCGATCTCTGTAAAATGGAGCTGAGAATTTTATTGTAGTGTTGACTACCTCAGCGAAGTTTGCCGAGAAAGCAAACTCGACACATTTGTTGCTAATTACTAAAAGAAATGTGTTCTGTATTTAACTATGTATCCGACTGAAATACTTGAATCTATGGTCATGAATAAAAATTAAAAAAAAAAAACATACCTTTGCCTGCTCACGTTCAGTGAGGCAGTTTCGGTTTTAAAAGATATTGCTGCTGATGTAAGTATGTCTGAGTTATTTCAGCTTAGTCTCTGGGATAATAACTCTGCCGCGATGCTTCTGGCATTGCAGATGTCCATCATAGACGTTGGGAGCACTTTTCAGTTGAAGCACGTTTTGTCGCCATCCAGCCGCCCGATTGATCTTTAAGACAAATTGACATAATATTATTGCTCATAGTGCTGTATAGGTATACAGCAATAATCGAAAGTAGTTCAATACCATTCATTTAGATTGTTGCTTGAAAGTTTTCTTTGTTGGTAAAAACCACAGACTTAGTAATAAGTACTTATTTTTACTTACCGTTTATTTTCAGCGCGTAGCTGCAGGCGTACTGTGCGAGCTGGCTGTCGAGAAGGAAGGCGCCGAGATGATAGAAGCCGAAGGCGCCACGGCTCCGCTCACCGAACTACTGCATTCACGAAACGAAGGTTGCTACTCAAGTAATTACATTCCTTAGGGCAAGATAGACAGACGTTACACGTTGCCCTGATTCGGTCAGTCAATGTATCGGGTGAGAAGACCAAATCGGGTCAGCGTTTAAATATGTTTATCGCTCCACTCGTGTTTTCGTGTAGAGTTGCATTTTGATCGTTTTTGTGGTGTTTGAAAATAAAAGTTTGATTCTTCCGTTAGTGTCACATCCATCAAATTCATAACATAACTGGATTCAAAACATTGTAGCAACAATACAGTGAATCGTTTGATTCTCGCTGCATATCTGTACAACAAGAATCTTAACAGAACGTTGAAACTAACGCGGCCTAGTTTGTGAAATCTACTAACTGCGGTAACCCGACTTCAGCATGACATCCATGTTTTCATTTTCATTACATCAGATAGTAAAGTACCCTATTTCTTTCTTAGTAATAGCTGTCCATTCTTCTACACGCACGTTTTAAGCATGATTTATTTAACAGTCAACAAAAGAGTTGGAAGGGTTTGTTAAACAGTAAAGAAATAACAACTATGCAGTTGTTTTTTAAAAGAAGGAAATATTACATGGTGGTGGTTGACTTCGAAAGTAAACAAACATAAAAGTTATAAAAAAGATTTACCTCTCAGTAAAAATTGGTGTGAAATTTTCTATAGTTAGCTGCCTGCAAACTGAATTCCGTTTTTGACTATACAGAGCCTTTAGACAAAATACTTTTCTGTTAACATCACAACACAACACAACACAAAAATGTATGGCAAACACATTACTGGGCGTGAGTCACGTGACATTTCTGTCTAACGCTTCGTGCAAAACGTCGTTGCCATACATTTTGCACGAAGCGTTAGCGTTAACGTTAACAGAAATGTATTTTGGCTAAGGGGGCAGGTGTGATTGATGTATGTTTGCTGTCGCTGATCATCACTGATGAGACAAAATAAATAAATTAACCATGTTCTTTTTTTTTCAGGCGTAGCGACTTATGCTGCAGCGGTACTATTCCGCATGTCCGAAGATAAGCCTCATGACTACAAGAAGAGACTCTCCATGGAGTTAACCAACTCTCTGTTCCGCGATGATCATCAGATGTGGCCCAACGATCTGGCCATGCAGCCTGATCTTCAGGTAAGGAGTTTATGATAAAAGGAGGTAGGATTGCTATTTATAAAGATGTAGTTTGAAATTCGAAATTCAAAAGATTGTTGATGGTTGTTTTTTGGTGCCAAAATTATTTAAAAAAAAAAGACATGCTTTAATTTTTGTAACTGGCCAGTATTTTTGTTTATTAGAAAAATAAATTGTATAGTTATTATTTGCGTATCAGTAAATATTTACAGTAACTGTAAAATCAATGTTTTGGGGTTGAATTGATTAGAAAACATGTTTGTCTGTGTACCAAATTTTACGCCGATGTCGTATTTGTGTGTATGTGGCTTCCCCCTTTTTATTTCATATTTTAATTTTACTCCTATTTAATTTTGATCCGAAATCCCTTCACTAGGATATGCTCGGACCTGAGCAAGGATATGAGGGGCTGTATGGCACTCGACCGTCGTTTCACCAGCAAGGTAAGTTGGGAACGCATTCGTAGAAGTTTGGTCGACTAACACTTAGAACTGTGTAGAAATGATGTTACAGAACCTCACTTAGTTTTGTTTTTAGTGGCTAGTACACCTGCACTTGCGGACTTGTTCTTCTGTATCATAATCGGGTATTTGCACTTCAAACTTCTACAGCCTTATTATACTATCGGTAGAGAGATTCACCGAACAACTTTTTTGGCTACTCTTGCAACTTTACTGACAGTGTTTAGCATTGACATTGAAAATTACATTATGTCTGACTCTTGTAGAAAAAATACCTGTTCTTTGTTCTAAATCATTCTTTTTTCATACATTCGAAGACACTCTCCCATATTTTCTAGTAACCTACGCTCACTTTTAGAATACAGTAGGCATAGATAACTTAGACTTAGGGCCTTATTAATGAAAAATATAACCGTGTCTTTAGTTTAAACACTGATTAGCCAGTTCTTATTTTTCAATACTTTATACCTTTTTTTTTGTGGGATTGTGAAATCATCTTATACTTTCTACCTGGAAGAAGGATAGATTTGGGTAGTAAGGTACTAATAATTATGCCTAGGGGTAGCGGATAAATTCGTAACAGAGATACTGCTCCCCTGGGCACTCAGACAAGGAAGGAACAGGGGTGGGTTTTAGTCAGTAAGGGTCTGACACGCCCTCCCGGTCCACCCAGAGCGGGAGATGTCATTGGATCATTTCCCACCTCAAAAAAAAAAGGTACTAATAATTGGTCATTTAAAGGAGGGGTTGTCTATGCAGACAGTGGTGCGGATTCTCTTGTTCAATAACTAGACTAAAATTAGAGAATTGCTATCTTTTACTAAAAGGCAGTGCGAGAAAAGGACGGCTATATCTATGCACTAAGTTAGAGATGCCGAACTAGTTTACGCCTTGCGCTTCGCCGTGTTTATAGACGACATGTTTTTACGTGTACCCTTAATTTGTATGGAAATATTAGTTCAAACTAAATTTGACAGATCTAATTTATGTCCGTCTCTTTCTTGTTTTATTAGAGAGAAAAAGATAGCAATAGCCTAAATTAAGTTTAGTTTGTGCACAACGGAATCAACACCAGTGTTTAACTGAAAGGTGTGGTCATATTTTGAAAACAGTTTCTAGCCATGGAAAAGTAAAACTTTCCATAAGGAAGTCATACAAAATTCCCAAAACATAAAATTGTACTTTCCACACAAAGTTATCATCAGCTGATCAAAATTATGGGAGTTGCAATATTTTTTGTTTTTTTTGGGAAGCCTTGAAGACATTTTCAAAATATGTATGACCACACCTTTCTGTTACACCCTGTAGACAATTGAATTTGATGGATGAGCTGTTTATCTTTAATTTAGAACCCACTAATCAGTATTTAAAATAAGCATATATGGTTAGTGAGTTTTATAAATAAAGCTGTTAGTTGTTCCGAACGTAGCGTCTGTCTAGTCATAAAAATAATATTTAGAATAATAGAAAAACCAGCTCCATACCAAATATATTTTTGACTGTTTGTATGGCTTTGGGTCAACAAGATGCTTATACTGTGAAAATTTGAAGACTAGCTCCAACCGTTTGGCTGTAAAATCTGTGTGACAGCCGACGGACAGACAGACACGTGAGTGACAGCAATAAGGCTCCGTTTGGGCCCTTCGGATATGGAACCCTAAAAACTACTATTATTCAGCTATTATCAACTATTCTTACTGCTAGTTTTATAGAAAACATTTCACCTATTAAAGTAAGGTTATGTAATATCCTAAAACAGCTTGAGAAGTATTTTGTCTTGCACATTTTCACATATATTTATACGAAAATGCTTCTCAAGTCTTCACGATTGTATATTTTGTTAGCACTTTATTATGTTCCTATCATAAGATTATTGAGGTGTCTGTATAAATACGATTTTCTCTCTTCTTTACACGCAGCTTAACCCGGGACCTATTTATCACTAAACACAGGTGATGGGAATATTATTTCTATTGTTTTCGTGTTAACCTATTATGTATATTTTTATATATTGGTCTCTATTTGTGATGTAACAAGGTTTGTGGTTTCCATTCGCTATAAAAGCATGACCCATTATTATTAAGTATTTAATCTATATTTCCATTCATTACCTGGCAGGTAAGCATTATCCCTGTAATAATAAACGCAAAATTATTATAGTATTAAGTGAAAAGTTAATGTTGGCCGCTAAGTGAGTAACCTCGAAAAATATAACATGCTCATATTATTAGATGTTAATATTCATTATTCATTTAAACAGTCAGGCAGCTACTCTTGATTAGATACATATCTATTACCTCCTTGATATTCTGGTAAGAGCATAACAGTTCTCACACCAAGATCTAATTATGTGATCATAACGAGATATAAGCAATAATATGTGGAAAATGTTTTGTAGAGGAATTTCTAGAAATATTACTAATACTTTCAACCCTCTCTCAGATAAGATACAAAGCTAATTTCTCGTGATAATAGAACAATATCTGCTTCCATGCATTAACATCCATACCGTGTGTCCCCGATGCTCATGCTAAACTCCATACCCTTTGCTCAACCTTAAGGTGGAAAGCTCCAGGGTAGCCCGTGAAATTCAAATTTTCTTAAGTTTTTTTTTCAATTTACAGGTCAGTATCAGGTTGTATGTTAGTCAAAATATGATTCGCGACCGTAGCAAATACGTATTTACAGAACTGTAATCATTAAAATCATCAATACTACTACTACTCTCTCAGTTAGAATTGATGCCAAATGTTATGATTTCATGAAATACTTACATTTGATATCAATTCTAACTGAAAGAGTTGTATTGATGATTTTAATGATTATAATTCTATAAATACATACTTGCTACGGCCGCGAATCATATTTTGACCAAGTTACAACCTGACACTGACCTGCAAATTGCAAAAAACGTAAGAAAATTTGAATTTCGCGGGCTACCCTGGCGCTTCCACCTTAAACACAAAAACACATTCTAATGTCTCCTTCTATTCGCAGGCTACGATCAAATACCGATAGACTCAATGCAGGGATTAGAGATCGCCAGCGGTTTTGGCATGGACATGGATATAGGCGAGAACGAAGGCGCGGGCGCCGCGTCAGCTGACCTGGCGTTCCCCGAGCCCCCGCATGACAACAACAATGTCGCCGCTTGGTACGACACCGACCTCTAGATTATGCGCCTGCGCACATTGACATATTATTAGAGAAGTTCAATTTACTTTTAAGTTTTATGTAGTGTGTTTTTGTTAGTGTTGTGTCAGTTCAAGCTGTGTTAAAATAATGATATACGTAAATGGAAAATTTAATCTACATCGCAATAATATCAACTACTTATGTATTCAGTAAAAACAAAACATTTTCTCTTCAACGAACTCCGAAGGGTTCATGAATTATACTTGTGTATAATTTACCAGTGTTTTAGTCGTATTAAGTTTCCAAGTTACGCTAAGTCTGTCTTAGTCTAGTTTGGAGACAACTGACGACGCTTTATCAATTTAATGCCTATGTAATGTTCAAAATCAACAATAATTAATTGACGCCACTACAATGTTATTAAAATCTGTGATGAAAAGCAGCTAAGAAATGCAATACAAAGCTTGAATGTTACCAAGCTGAAATAATTACAACCGAAACTCGAGTTTATTTACATTGGTGCTATAAAACAACAATGAATGTTGATTTTGCAAAATTATTCTCGACTAAAAAGTTTTATTTTAAAGTTTTTATGTTTAAACATCAGAGTGAAATGTCAAATTATTCGGAAAAGAAACCCTGCATTGGTTATATCGCTGTTTTATACGCGTACGTATAAAATGCGTTTAATCGGAAAATAGGGTACTCTAACAGTAAGATTAAGATTTTTTTATAGGCTTTAAAATCGTATTTCTTAGTACTTGTAATTGAATTAGTAATGCGCATTTAAAGTATTGGATTTATTTAAGAATGATCGAGTTTTTAATATTTTTTTTATTATTTTGTTACAATTTTGTATGAATCATTATTTAAATGATGTATAAGACTGTTTGATTGAGTGAGTCATGTATTCGAAGTTTAATTTTAATGTCTGACTGCCATTTTTTTATCCTGCCCTTCTAAAAAAGGCCAAATTTTAGGACTGTAGTCTTTTACGAAGGTAGCCATGCGTACGATTTTTTTTAATTTTAGGCTAAGTTTAGTATTTGTTGACGGGAATGTGATATTCTCTCAAGTAGATTAAGTAGTGAGATTTTAAGCATAACAAAATTTTATGTATTCAATTCACGTGGACTAAATAGCGAAACTTTTCTGTTATGAATGAATGCATGTTTTTTAATAATTTCAATTATTTTACGAGTGGTACTTAAGATAAGTACGTTTGACTATAGTTTTTACCAATAATAATCGGCTATTTGCACATCCTATAATATACGGAAAACTAGAGACGCACTAAACCGTTAGAAGAATGTATCTTAGAATAATATAATCATTTAATATAAGATTTATAATAATTTACTTGATTGTCCACTTAGGATCCTCTTATATATTTTTTTCTATTTGATATTTTAATCGACTTTACCGATGTTTTTATATCAACTCGACTATGAAAACATTTGTCAAGCGTCACAATTTGTGTCCATTTCTGTATGGATAATAAACTAAATTTTAATTAAAATAATTATGCTTTTCATTTCTTGTTTAAACACCCATACCTACACATTGAAAACCCGTAATATTTTCGTATTGAGAAAACGCAGATTTGTTTTGAGTCTCAAAACACGGTCCGTAGTAAACCACACTGGCTGCGATACCTGCAATACCCCCCAATACAACCAACAACAACAAACCGTCCCCCCCTCCCCCCCCCCAAACTAACCTACCATATCCTTAGCAATAATATCTATCAGATACAGTTACAAACACGAATCAAATAACGGTTGGACTTAACGGTACTCGGAGAAAAAACAAAAAAAAAAAACAAGTTTTAGTCGATGATATAGCTTACGAATACTTAGCTAAAATTTTAACAAGTTTCTACACACCAAATTAAAATTTGTAAACTTGGTAGGTATACCAAGGTGCCAAATAATTTCAGTACCAACATCATATTGAACACAAAACCACATCAATCTTCGCTCAATTCAAATTACTTCCTACCTACCTATCTAAACTTCAAACTAACGCCAGACGTAGGTATCAGCAAAAGGCGACATAACTCAGCCAGGCCACAAATTGTTGTCGTATGTATCTCACAGAGTACGGAATGCCTTGCCGTCAGCGACTATACGCCATTACTATTATTCTTGGTGCTATTGAGCTGCGCGCAGGTTTCGGCTGTCATAGCTCTAATCAAAATTGTCACGGGCAGTCAAGGTTACACTCAACTCAAAGAAACTCATGGCTAAAATAGATAGGAACAGCCGCGCGGGTCGATCTCGAAGCTTACGCTACGTTTGCCGAAGACAGCCCGTGGATAGTTGGTCACCTATCCACGGGCTGACCTCGCCAAGCGTCTCTGACCTATCGAGAGCCATTTGTGGCTCGAACAGCACGTTAAGCCGTTGCTCCCGGCTGTCATTTGGAGATCTGACAGTCTACGGGTAATCAGAAACTTGAAAATCTAACTAATAGCACAGAATAACTGATCGTGCTAATGCTACCAGCCAAGGGGTGTTATTCCGTGTTATCCAGTTACTGGGGCACATAGGCAGCCGTTCCATATAAAATACTGGTTTTCTACTTCCGGTTAGACTGGAAGTCGAACCCAACATACCTAGTATAGTTGGGAAAAACTAGGCAGATTGATAGAAACGGTAACACTTACCGACACGCTTGGTTTGGGTTTGTACGAAGAGTTTTGTCAAAGCCGCCTTGCAGTGGCCGTGAAGGCGTCTCTCTGCTCTGTGTGCCTGCCACCTACCTACGTGCAGGCGACCGCACAGCCGCTCCACGCAAGTTCACCGTTCACCTTTGTCCCAACTGTTATTATGCTCAATTAGGACCGAAGCACGCGGCACTAATCTTGTGCTAACTTCGACTTGGCTATACGTGAAATAGTTGCGAACCTTATAATTGTGCAATCATGTTAGGGGATGGGTTCACAGTTGAATTTTAAGTGGAATAGGTAAGTAATTTGACGGTGTGGTAAACATACCGTCAATTTTAATTTAAATAATTATGAAATATAAATAACTAGCTGGCGAACTTCGTACCTACCGTCTTTTTTTTTTTGGGGTGGGAAATCATCCTATGACTTCTCCCGCTCTGGGTGGAGCAGGAGGGCGTGTTAGATTTTTACTGACTAAAACCCACCCCTGTTCCTTCCTTGCCTGAGTGACCAGGGGCGCGGTAACTGTTATGAATTTATCCGCGCCCCCTTGGCATGCAGGCATCGGCCATGATGGGTCCCGTCAGTGGTGGCTGACATCTTTTTGAGGTGCGCGTGGAACACCCGCCGTCGACTCCCGGGCCTGGTGCTGATCGGACGGCGAGCTACCTATTACTCGTCCGCAGGCCCGCGTCTACGGTGGCCGGAGATCGTCCTGCGACGTCCGACGCCTTGGGCGTCTCCTGCGGTGGCTGTGGCTGGGGGATTGAGGGCCACTCCGTTGAGTCTTCCTCACCCATTCCGCCTCCTCCTTCGCGAGCATTACTGCTTCGCAGAAGGAGGACCGTTTTGACAGCACTGGTGATGAAATAGATTACACAAAGTAAAGCGCAAGCGTTTTATGTGGGCTCACAAACAGGGTTTTCAACCCACGACCAGCAACTCGGTAAGTCGGGGTCGTTACCACTGCGCCACCACTGCAGGTCTAAATTTCCTAAATTGTTGGGGAATAAAATCAATTGTAATAGATTTATCGTTTATTATCATTGGTTAGATTTCAGTAAGGCTGCATTTCATTTCATAAATCGAAATCATCAATCTCCGATGACGATAATGCAATACATAGGTATGTACTTGCGAGTTTCGTCGTAAGTGCTTAAGAATGAATTAGTTATTAATGCCTCTACGGATTATACGAACACGTAGCACGCTTACAAAAGCACATTTCGCTAAGCCTGGCATTGTGTCACGCACGGATCCTTATTAACTAAATTTTAAAATAAGAACCAGCTAATCGGTGTTTAAAGTAATCACTTGGTATTTTTTTATTTATTGACCTAGTTTGCTATGTCATTGAAAAATACTTGCATAGAGGGAAATCACATAAGTGCTTTATGCCTCTATGAGTTCCACAAACGGTAGCACTCCTACGAAAGCGTAGCATTTCGTCACAGTATAAATATATTTATAGTGTGACTTCGTTCGCTACGTGTGTCATGCTTTCACAGTATACTACAATCTTTGCTATTAAATAAAATGAATTTTGCGCGTAGCACTTCTACGAAAGCGTAGCACTTCGCTACGTCTGAAACTTAAAACTGACAGACCTCAGTTTTGAAAACTTATACGCTATCTAAAACAAACAAATAACAATCCCAGTAATTATAGACATCCCTAATTAAAAGTTATACACACAAGAAACAGTCAGACGACATTAAACCGTATGTGTAATTCTCAGGGGAGTTTCCAAATCACAGTTCGTACCCAGCAATCATCGAGAAATTTGCTCATGTATATTTAATACAAGCTAAATGGTTTTCGGTCTTTTCCCATGCGGCGATCAGGAGTAATTAAACCAGGGTTCTATCGACTCTATTTAACTTCCCATAAGGTTGATTTTCTTGTGGCAATATTACTTAGAAGTTGTAATTATTAAGGAGTGAACTGTTGTCGATAATTATTGTTCGTGAACTTAAATGTAGACACTCGGTGTATGCATTGGAATATGAAAGTTGTCGAGTGTATTAATAAAGCAAATTGTAGGGTTAACTGAGTTCATCGTTTGCCCTCTATTATTAGCTCTGATTTATAAATGTGGCAGGAATAACTCTTTTCTTGGTAGTGGCTGGGTTAAACTTAAATCACATACATTTTAACGCATAGTACCCGATAATTTTGAGATTACTAGTTAACATTCGATTTGAAAGGTGCGCACCTTAACATATTCCGCACTCGAACGGTAACAGTAATACAATAATTAATAAATAAACTACTCCGTTTTTGTCCACATAAATCGTATCGACAGTTTAAAAAGTTCAACCTAATGCTAGGGTGAGCATTTGGTTAAGTGCGAGTCTGGCAACAATGCAGCGACGTCACAATCGCAACATATTCGGTACAACCACGATCACTTAGGTTACCCAGAGCACGGAACCGCAGCGCTGGCAGGGACTAGAAACGCCATGATCTACTAAACTGATGTAGTTTGTGCTCCCGCAATGTGCGCTAAGCACATGTCTCGTGACCCACTTCAGCTGCCATAGCCCATAGACAACTTTCTCGGTGGAATTTCGATGAGTAGGTATAAATGGTGACCCCCAGGGATGTGCGCTAACAGGCGTTGCACAGAGAGGTCCCGGGGTGGTCTTTTAAGAGGTCACGGGACCCCTTCCTTGTGCAGATGTGACCACTGGGGTGGTCTTAGTGAGGTAAGAACCCCACACTGCCTGTCCTTTTTATTTTTTTTGGGACTAGCCCGCCACTCTATTCCCAAACCTGCACTGTAACTTCTGTAAGCCAGAATCAAAAGTGGCGACCACCAGAAAGAAACGCCGAGACAATGAAGCTCGATGAGTCCCAGAGAAACGATTAAACTGTCTTATGTTCCACTACGAAATTAATCAGAAAAGACAGCGGAGGAGTAAGAAAATCATAATTTCCATTTCTCTCCTAATCAAGCGGGAGACAGAACAAAGCTTGGCCATTAGGCACAAAGGGGGTATTTACAACTGGGGTAAGCCCAGTTGCCAAGCACCACTGGTTAAAAACACAAATGTTAATGGGTCCTAAAATTGTGAGCTGTTAACACTTGATTCCAATAATAGGTATGGCAAAAACACTTGAACGCACGGCAATTTGTTCTAGTTTCCACAAGGTCCGTGTAATAGATAATTTAAGACGTAGGCTGAATACTATCCAACATAATATTGCGTTCAGTTTGCCAAAGAGACACTCCCATAGGATATGATGTGCGGATTATTCGTATTCGCAATCAGGTGTAGAAAATTGACGTAAAGGCGAGGCAACAAGCTTGAAGGAAAATAATGTACCTACCCTTAAACCCCCCTTGGCATGACCTGTGAGAAATTGGGCAACACAGTAATAAAAAAAAACGAATGGAATAGTGTGGCGGGCTTGCCTAGCCTTTTCTCGAAAAGGCGCCTTTTGATGATTTACCCCCGAAAAAAAATGTTAGCATTTGGTTAGGTCCTTTTCTGTTCAAGTGCGTGTCTGGCAACGATGTAGCGATGTCGCAATCGCAACATTGCAACATACTAGTTACAACCATGATCACTTTGACTGCAGTCCTAGAGTAAGGAACCGTCGCGCCTGGCAGGGACTAGAATCGCCATGAACTACTGAACTGTCTTCGTCCTGGCGCAATTTACCCTGGCACAAGTTTCTGTTGTCATAACCCATAGACAATTTTCACCGGTGGAATTTCGATGAGTAGGTAGTCTCCTCAGGGTCACATCACATCAGGGGCACACCCTAACAGACAATGCCTCGTTGGTCTCGTGGTAGCAAGCGCGAGTGCTGATGAGCGCTCGGTCTCGCGTCCTTGGTTCGGTTTTTCCATTAAGAATGACTCAGTAGAAGCAAGGAGCTTGGAAAAGCCGTTGGTCTTGCGCCTGATCTCTCCCCAGTTGAGTCGGATTACCGTACCATAGGACTATGAATGTAAAGGAACAGAGAGTGCACCAGTGCTTGCGCACACGCTTGTGTACTGTAATATCTCCTGCGTATGTGGCTAATCTCTGTTGAGATTGGCCACGGGCGAGAGGATAACTATATTTATGATTATAAACTTGTATGTATAGTAGTGATTGGTACCTACATAGACGAACTTTATGCATCAAGGCATGGAAAGATGGATGGTTTGTATGGCAAGTTTTGACAGTGCCATGTCTAGCAATGGCGGCTGAGGCGTTTCAGTGCTCTGTGGTCGCAGTCGTCACAAAGCTTTTTCATTAGGTGTCGAGCGACTAAATGCCCCACTGTGCACAAGCTCATTTTAGTTTTCGTCACACATTTGACAGTGTTCGTAATAACTGAAAACTTTTCTGGATGTTGGTTCGAAAACATTGAAAATTGTTCGTAACTAGGTACTTCATTATGGGAAACTTTCGAAAGCCTGATAGCAAAATTCAATGTTCTGTTTAACCCCTGCTTAACACTGCTTAGCGCACCACTTTAAACAGAACACATCATCAGTAGATACATCATTAGAAGTGAAAATCAGAGGTTTATTAACAGAATTGAAAGTGAAATTCCCCTTATCAAGTCTGTAGGATTACCTGTATGCTTTGCTTTATGGTCAGCCTGCAGTACTCCACTGCTAGGATACAGACCTCTCCAATGGCAAGCCGTTTATCACAATCCTTGACATGGATCCTTTGTTTATCATAACATAATATAATCATTGCAGCCAATAATATTCCCACTGCTGGAACACAGGCCTCCTCTCTGTGAGAGGGTGTGGTCAGTAATAATCACCAGGCCCAATGCGCGTTGGTGGACGTCAGATGTCTTCGAGTTTTTGGTTCTATGACATGCCACATTCCTCGCGTTGTTTTCCTTCACCGTTTCTAGGGTTCCGTAGTCCCGTGTCCGTCGTCTGTCACAAAATTTTGTTCCGAACAATTTTTTGACTTCCCATTGACCTATGAACTTGAAATTTGGTGATAATGTTTATTATTACGTTTATTTTTCTAAACCTTTTGTTATATCTGATTTTGACTTTGATGATTCCCTCATTTGTTACGGAACCCTAAATGTGCAAAGTCTGACACGGACTTGGAAAGTTTTTAGTACAGGTGGTGATGAAATAATTTAGTACAGGTGGTGATGAAATAATTTAGTACAGGTGGTGATGAAATAATTTAGTACAGGTGGTGATGAAATAATTTAGTACAGGTGGTGATGAAATAATTTAGTACAGGTGGTGATGAAATAATTTACACAAAGTTAACGACCTACGTCACTTAGGATTGGATGCTTTACCACTGGGCCACCACTGCTCTTATGGCACCAATACTTTGTTGAGCTAAGTATAACTTTTTGTAATAATCCAGTAGTAATCGGTAGTATAGGCCAGTGTAGTCATTGCTTATCAAATGCTCATTGCAGAAGGGCGATAACAGATGACCAGCTTTCAATATACTACGCTCCCAAAATTCAGAACTCTGTTGTAATCATCATCATCAGCCTTTTAGTGTCCGCACTGCTGGGGCACAGAGCTCCTCCCTGTGAGAGCCCAATCCGCATTGGGCCCGCGTGGTGGATTATGGCCCACATCCTCTCACAGAGAGGAGGCCTGTTGTAATACCTATACAAAGTTTATAGGTATAAAACTATTCAGAACATTACTTTGAAAGTTACGTAAACATGCGACGAAATTGTTAGATGGTGAAAAGTAAGTGAAAATCTGGAACACCATTAAACGGAAATCGCCCATCATAGCGGGCACATAGCCAAGATATTGTTTAGGAAATTTTAGCTCTGACCCATCGTAAACTTGATGGAAATAAGCTGAGTTTTATACAAACAAAGTTATTAATGTGCTTTACAAGCAATATTTTTATAGTCATTAAGAAAAACAGTGTAATTTTTTTTGCCCTAGATACTGTTAGATTTGTTATCATTCATCTATTTACACACAACTAGACTAACAAATAACTTAGAAGGTATATACGTACAAACTGATACTATTACCTAATATGTACAAACGCGTATGAAAAAAAAAAAACTGGCCAAGTGTCTGTCGGACTTCGCACATTTTGGGTTCCGTATAAAATTTCAAAGAAAATCTTATTTATCAATATATTGGTATTTGTTATAAAAATATACGTAATATTAAACATTATTACCAAAATTTCAAGTTAGGTCATGGGAACTTAAAAAATTCTTTGGAACAAAATTTTGCGACAGACAGACGGAAACGTGAGGGACAGCAATAGGGCTCCGTTTGGACACTTCGGGTATGGAACCCTAAAAACTCATTGGGCATCAAACTAAAATCCATATCGTTGTCATTGGGAAAAGTGCCCAGAATGCTGGCAGCATTGCCACGTTGAATAGCAATGCTGATTCTTTGGCAAAGGAAATCAGAAAAATTAAGAGAAATGGTTTTTTTAGCCAAGTCAATCAAATTAACCCTATCCTTTTCCCAATTACACATTTTGGGATTGGCATCCAGTTTGACCGGGTCTAGGTAAATAACAGTACATAATTTTATGTAGCCTTTTATACAGGGCGGGTCAGCACCATGTAAAAGAATTATAGGAGTCAGATAGGCAGTCATCTATCTGAAAATTAAACTAGTAGGTATCGCGTTACCCATTTACTGATTAACAGTAAGAATTATTGTCAGACTTTGGGGTTTCTGACTGCTCGAACTGACTGTCAAAGATCTACAAATGACAGCAAGGACTAGCATTTTAGTTCACGCGTTTTTCAAGGAATGGAGGGCTGTTATTAGGAACTTACCCTGGAGCCTACCTACCTACCCTAATAGTATTTATTGTTAGCTCAACAAAATACCAACAATAAATGCTATTAGGGTAATAAATATGTACCGCCCAACGGGGTGAGTAGTAACGCGGGGGTGAATTGAAACAAAACTTTAAAGGAAGTATTTCATGGTATTTAGAAATTGTTTGCGGTATTTCATTTATTACTTTAATTTATTCCTTGTAATAAAAAAAATATCATTTCTATTTACCCCCTTTTTTTTTGGAGAGTGGGATATCATTCAATGACTTCTCCCGCTCTGAGTGGAGCGGGTGGGTGTGTCAGACTTTTTGTGACTAAAACCTAGCCTTGTTCCTTCAGTTGCCTGTGCCAAGGGCCGAGGTAACTCTCTGTCGAATTTAACCGCAACCCGAGGCAGGCATCGTCCGTGGCGGGCGCCGTCAGTTACTGTTGACATCTCCTTGAGGCGCGCGTGGAACACTACGTGCCGTCGACTCGGGCCTGGTCCTTATCGGACGGCGAGTTACACATTACTCGCCGTCCGCAAGCCCGCGTCTACGGTGGCCGGGAGTCGGCTTGCGTCTCCCGACGCCCGGGGCATCTCCTGCGGCGGCTGCTAGGGGCATGAGGGCGTCTCCGTTGAATCTCCCTCACGCGTTCTGCATCCTCCTTCGCGAGCATTACTGCTTTGCAGAAGGAGGTTTCTATTCACCCCTGCGTTTATATTCATCTCGTTTGTATACACTTACATCTTTTAGTTTTGTGATTCAGTTTGCTCAAATACCTTGAACTACTTTCACAGGCTAAAGTAAATACAGTGCGATTAATTCTTCAAGGTCAAACGTCCGCAAATAAAACATAATTAAATTCAATGCAACGATTCGTGCCACCCCACAGCGGACACGAACGGGGCTTGAGATAGCTTACTACGGAAAGCATGTAAAAATACATACACATTTGCAACAGTCATTTCTAATTTTTGTGACATTAATGACAATGCTGTTATCATGTTATCATCATCGTCATTATCTTTGTCACCTGAGTAAACTTATATTATAAGCATAGGCACATCATAATTAGCCTATTAAAGTTTCCACAGGTGGGACATAGGCTTCCTCTCTATGATAAGGAACGAGCTTAATCCATCACGCGAACCCAGTACTTAGAATTTTTGGGATGGTTGGACATGCACGTTTCCTCACGATGTTTTCTTTCACCATTTTAAGAGCAGTGATTATGAAATAATTTATACACAGTAAAGTGCTTGCCCGAGTTCGAACCCACACCCTACGACACGTAAGTCGGTGCCATTACCACCACCACCACTGCTCTCTATATTCTAAAATTGTTAATTTGTTTGTAGGTGTTCATTTCTCGCCGAGCGGGATCGTGAGAGGGACGCCTAACACGCCGAAACCCCACCTGCATCATTTAATGCAGGCGGGACTTTAAAATCTTGGGCGCTCAGATTGGGGACTCCGACTCCCACGAAGTGATTCAATGAAATACGGCGGCAGTGCAATAAACGTTTTGACTTTGACTCCTTTACAGTCTCCTCAGGGTCATGCAGTAACAAGTGTTGCACAGAGGGAGTCCCAGGATGGTCTTTTAAGAGGTAACGGGGCCCCTCCATGTGCTGATGGTGATCACCAATGTGGTATTAGTGAGGTGAGAATTTTATGCTCTCTGGTCTTTTCTCCAAAAATCCAGGCGCCTTTTGAAGGTGAAAACATAAAAGAGGTGTTCATTTCTAAAAGTATTTAGTTAAACTATCGCTGAGTGCTACGCCAATGCAATATGACACTAAAATAATTTGTTCTATTTCAGTAGATGTTCGAGCCACGGAGGCATTAGCTGGTTGGAGTTCCACCATGAGAGAATCAGTTCATTTTTAAGACACTTTTATTAGCGTCACTTGTAACTATATAAACAAATCTCTAGGTCAAGTTAAATTTGACCCACTTCCCGGTTTCCGATTTTGTGTACATATTTAGTTTGGATGAAAATGGTGCCGATTCTGTTGTGCCAAAACTAAACTTAGTCAGTTCCCTTTTATCGGTGGAACACCCGATGGAATTATTGGCGAGGATACAATTGTGGAGGTTAAATGTCCAGTGACAGCTTATAAAAAAGGCATAGAGGAAGCAATTAAAGATGGTAAAATCCAGTTATATAAATATAATAAAAAAGACGATACTTAATCAATCGCAACAGTAATTGGTACTTTCAAGTACAAGGACAGCTTCATGTTACACAGAAAAACAAGTGTATTTTTGCAATTTGGGGTGGACAAAACAAAAATTTAAAACTAGAGCTCATAGAAAGGGATGAAAATTTCTGGAATCTTAAAATGGAAAAAGAATTGGTTCGATTTTATATGAACTGTCTTCTCCCAGAAATAGTGGACCCAAGACATACACGTGGCATGCCTATACGTGATGGTATTATATCAGAAACGCAAAACAATTTATCACCCAGGCAGATACGAGCTAATATACAGCCAAGATGTCTAAATTTTTCAGAATATTAATGCTACTCATATAGCTTGTTTTCGTTGAAAAATTAAATATACAGGGTTATTTTCAAATGACTAGCTAAATAGTAATAATAAGCTTTCACAGGCTGTATTTTCACCCATGAATATGAACAACTTGCACTATTAGACCAACTTTGAAATCACGAAAAAAACCAGCTGTTTCATACAAAAGTTCAATACCCACTCGACCAAAATGTGTGAAACAGCTGTGTTTTGATAATGATTAATGATTATTGACACCTTGTTATTTTATAATTAAAATTGTTAGTGTTTCAATTTGATTGAATAAATTGAGTATTTAAAACAACTAGTTTATTTTATGCCAACTCTGTTTGTCATGTTCTGTAATAAAATAAACGGATTAGTATTATAAATATTTATTGTATCATTGCACTTATCTAAACTGTACGCTAAATTAATTTCGGTACACACGTCATTATGTATATATCACAGAAAACATCTGATTTCCTTACATATACTATGCAACTTCCTATTAGCACACAAACAACCGTGTTTGCCTGTGTGTATTACCGTATAGCGCGCAGACGCGGTTGTGTGAGTGCAGTTGTAGCGATTCAAATCGTAGTCAGTCCGCGCCTTAAGGCTATTGCTATCTTTTTCTCTCTAATAAAACAAGAAAGAGACGGACGTAAATTAGAGCTGTCAAATTTAGTTGAACTAATATTTACATACAAATTAAGGTTAAAACATGTCGACTAAAAACACGGTAAAGCGCAAGGTGTAAACTAGTTTCACATCACTAACTTAGTTCATAGCTACAGCCGTCCTTTTCTCGCACTGCCTTTTAGTAAAAGATAGCGATTCTCTAATTTTAGTTTAGTTATTGAACAAGAGAATCGTCCCCAATGTATAGTCAGGTATATGACGTCATTCTAAATCCAATATGGACGGACTGCAAAAGATAATAGTAGAACTATAATAGTAGTTATTTTTTTTGACGGGCGGGCGTTTTTTGGGGGACTGTCTTTATGTAGAACTTTGACGTTCAAAAAGTGCTGGTTCTCAGCCTAGTTTGAATAAATGACTTTTGATTTTGATTTTGATTTTTTGAGCATTCCTATAATATGGGTATCAAATGAATGGGTTTGCTGAGAAAAAACACGACAAATAAAAAAAACTTAAAAAAAAATACAACCGACTTCTAAAAATTGCAAAATAACTTTAATTTTGAAAGTTGGTGTATATATTTTTTATATCTTCGTTATTTGACACCGACTTCCAAAATTAAAGTTATTTTGCAATTTTTAGAAGTCGGTTGTATTTTTTGAAAAAAGTTTTTTATTTTTCACTTTTTGGTTTTTTTTTATTGTTTTTGTACACCAGAAGTAAAACTAATATTAAAGTTATGCCCGAATGGATAACACCAATAACAAGGAATGTAAACATTTGGAGACAACCAAAACGTCATCTGTGTATACATATTTTTTGTTTATGTTGTTTTTTTTAAAAAGTGCTTAATCAATTTCGATAAAATGTATATGGGACCACCTCTGAAGTATAAACCTACCACACAAAAAAATAATCATCAAAATCTATTCACAAATGGCGGAGATATCGTGTAACAAATATACAAAAAAAAAACGTACAGACGAATTGAGAACCTCCTCTTTTTTGAAGTCGGTTAAAAAGTAAAAGTTTGGTTTTAGTTTTTTTAGCTATACAAAATTATTATTTAAAAGCAGCTCGTCAGACCGCTCAAGCAAACCCCCTCAACAGAACCACATCGTGTTAACAGTAACTCTAGCTCATAATAATGTAACCGACCCCTGTCTTCGTTTACGACTGCTTAATAAACCTGGCCAAGGGCGGGAGCAGATAATATGTTTTTTATGGTGAACATAGAATGCGCATCTGTCCAACACTTAGAGGCAAAAAGATATAAAATTCTAGAATATTACCGTAGCTTTGTGTTTCTACTGGTACTTACAGGATGAATTTTTGAGACGGCAGATGCCTACAAAAAATATAATTTGTGGCTTTTCCTAGTCCAGAAGACTTTAATCCATATTACAAACCGGGTTGTTTGGCATAAAAAAAGTATTTGTTAGCAAAAGTATTTGTTACCTCACAGGCAGTGCAGTAGGTAATTACCTACTGCACTGCCTGTGAGGTACCGAAATGATACGGTGTGATTTGAACAATAGATTTTTAATTGTGTCTGATTCTCTGGTACCTGACTCCTTAAAATTTAAGAACAGTTGTCTAAAGAAAATTGTTTAAGTTCAAATGCAATTTTCATGCAACTGCATCAGACTGCTTAAAAAATTACATGTTTGGAACTTTTTAGTAGCTTTTGCAATCGGGTTTTTTGAACACCTATATTATTTATATTTTTGAAGTGAAAACTTCTTAGGCGCGTTGGCATTTTTGAGATGGGAAAAACAAATGAACTCGAGCGACACCGTCGTAGCGCGTTACCGTCACCGACCGTCCGACCGCTACGTAGGTCTCGTAGCGGATCGCGAGGCGCGTTGGGCACTTTTTTTTTTTAATTTAAATTAAATTAAATTAAATAATCATTTATTTCAGGAAATTCCCATATTAATTACAACAACATTATTACAAACAATATAAAATAAAAATATAATCAAAATCATTAAATAAAATTGTTAGCAGGAATATTGACAGCCATATACTAATAAATAGTTAGCTTCATATATGGCTCTCAATATGCCATTGTCAGAAACATGTACACGGCTAATAAACGAGGCCCTAGCCTTACGCAATACAGCAAAGAAATCGTCAACCCTGTTCTCCGCAAACATGCCGGACGCACTACACCGCCATGGTAGCCCAAATATGCACCTAAATGCATTGTTGTATTGCACACGTAAGGTGTTATATGTGCGTTGAGTGTGTTTGTACCAGAGGTGGCCAGTGTAAAGCGACCGACAGTACGCATTAAACAGAGTGACTTTAACTTGGCCAGTACATTTAGCGAAACGCCGATTTAGATCTTATGGATCTCTTTACGGGGTTTTGTAAAAGGGAGGCCCAAATGTTGGTTATTTTTGCGATTGGACTTACCGTTTTCGAGATATTTATGATTTTATATCTCGAATCAATCGCTACGAGAGTGCTACGTAGCACGCGTAGGGCATGATTTATTCAAGTTTTCACTTCTGTCGGCACTCCCAGAGTGCCAATATATTTTTTTAAATTAAATCACCACATCAAAGCCTTTATTTTGGTATCACACATCACCATGTCACCAAATACCGGATTTAAGGGGTGCCAAAGAAATAGAAATACTAACATACATACAACACAGAAAGTCTCGAAAAACATTACCCTCCTTCTGGGGCAGTCGAGTAAACACGTTTTCCTGTAGCTACATCGGTTAAGGTTGCCCCATCTAAAAAACCCATCCTGTAGACGAGATGCTTGCGTTTGGATCCGATGGGTATGATGAATTTGGCCATAAATCACAGATGCGGCCGGTTTACTTACTGTGCTTGAATTTATCGGCCTGGTAAGAAGAGAGGTCATTCACCTTCCAAGTAAATTGTTTAGCGAGGTAGGTAGGGAAAGTACGTTTGAAACGCTACCACGATAAGTTCACTGTAAGTTAAATATCGACGCTTAAGGTGAAAGCTCCAGGGTAGACCGCGAAATTCAAATTTTCTTACGTATTTGCAATTTGCAGGTCAGTATCTGGTTGTATGTTGTAGCAAGTACGTATTTACAGAACTGTAATCATTAAAATCATCACTACAACTCTCTTAGTTAGAATTGATGCCAAATGTCATGATTTCATGAAATACTTACATTTGACGTCAATTTTTTTATTTAATTTATTTATTTTAAATTAACGTTGCCCCACACTAGGAATTACTCCTGTATCGTGGGTGCGTTCACAAACATTTATACTCACATACACAAGACACCCAGACCCGGAACAACTATCTGTAATTCATACAAATATTTGTTCCGAAAAACTCTTAAATTGTAACTGAAAGAGTTGTATTCATATTCTGGCGCTTCCACCTTAAGATTTTACATCACGTAAGTCAACATCAGAAACATTTTAGGAGAGTAAATAAACTGTTTAGTAGTACGTAACTCAGTTCTTTTTTTAAACTGCCTTGCGCGCTGTTTCTATGTAATACAACTGACTTACACGGTTTTGCTTTAAGTTTTTCGAAGCGTCATCGTTCGATTCCCTATCGAATGACATACACAACGTATTTTGTCAAAAAAATACTTACTTAAGGGCAGCAGTGGCAGCGCCGGCTGTATTTTGTTTAGAAGTTTTAGCTCCCAAAAATGAATCGTTTAGGTTTTTCTACGTACTAATGAAGACAGAAGTGCATGGAGAGTTCCAAACCAAAATCGTTTGTACAGGGTTTCATCGCCTTAATAATACGTCTTGAACGACATAGATGGCGCTAGTATAGTAGTTGGATTGGAAAATATACATCTAATTCTATTTTATTATATTCTTAAAGAACATTATCTTGTTTTTTGCTAGTTACAATATTACTTAATTTTAACACAAATTCTCCTACGACATTACAAACCTTATAAAGCAAAGCTCGTAATAACTAGGATTCGAACTCGGTGGCATAAAATTTACCGATACCATAGCCACTGGACTATTGCGTCATTACGCAATGAGTTGAAATTATCCTACTCTTTATTATATCGAAGTTGTTTAGCGACTTTAACCTGTATCATAAATCTCAAAAGAATTGAGGGTAGTTTAATATTGACTGTATAAAAATTAAATCTTTTTGTTCAATCATAACGTTCTTTACTATCTTTGAGTGAGTTCAGTTACGATTGCATTTAACAATTTTTTAATATTTATCTTTACCATGAGTTCGCGTTCTAATATTGATATGGCTACGAGGGCCCAAATAATAGCATTGCATAATCAAGGCCTAAATTATTCTGAAATTTCGAGAGAAACTGGCTTAAACGTAAGTAATGTTTTAAAATCACTGTTCGTTATTTATTTTATTATCCATGGTTATCGATACACGAAAATAATAAATAATATATTTCCCTTATAGGTAAAGACTGTCACTTTATGGATAAAGCGGTTTCAAGAAGAGGGTTCGTTGGAACACCGCAGTAGATCTGGCAGAAGACGCCATATTGACTCAGACCAGCGTCAACTTATGGTGCAAGGTTATGAGGAAAATGGCTTTACACCAACAAGATATTACGCAGAGTTGTTTGATACATCTTTGCGGACGGTGTATCGTGCTCTTCATAGTAAAGGTCTGCATTATCGTCGACATGCTATTAAGCCATTGCTAACCGAAGCTAATAAAAGAGCACGATTGGAGTTCGCTTTGAAATACAGACATTTCGACTGGAGCAACGTTATCTTCAGTGATGAAAAGACTTTCAAGTCTAGCCAGCACGGGCGAGTTAGGTTGTGGCGTAGGAATAATACGCGTTATGATAGTGATCACGTTGTGCCTAACTCTGAATCCGGTCGTATAACAGTGAACATTTGGGGATGGATGCTGTCATCCATTGCATTTGCAGCTGTCTGCAGGACCAGGAGAACTTACTGTAATACCCAGTCGTGCTAACAGTGTTAACTACTTAGATGTGCTGAATGACGTCATGTTGCCCACTGTGCGGAATGTTTTTCCTGTAGAAGACATGCCAGTAATAACGTTCGTGCAGGACAATTGTCCTATACACCGTTCCATAATTGTGCAAGAGTGGTTTAGCCAGCAATCGGACATACGAATTATTCCTTGGCCTGCGAGATTGCCAGATTTAAACCCCATTGAAAATTTATGGGGCGTTATGGTTCAAAAGTGGGACAATAGGAACGAAAGGACTAAGGAAGCACTGAGTACTCACTGCATGGAGGTATGGGATTCTATACGGGGTCACAATTTATGTGAAAAATTAATAGACTCCATGGGTTCGCGGTTGCAAGCTGTAATCGATCAAAATGGCGGATACACGAAATATTAAAGAATATAAAGTGTTGACCTTTGAATTGAGTAATAATGATTGAGTAAAAATGAAAAGACCGGGGTAGCTATAATTTATATGATAAATTACAGTAATCAAACTTGGTGTAAGTTGGATAAATTTATACATTACTTTATAACAACAAAATGTTATTACACTAATGATTTTGATTTTTCTTATATAATATAAGAAATTAAAATAAAAACAATATAAATATAGATTCCTTTCCAACATAATAAATTATTTATTTATTATTATAAACAACTCGGTCCCAAAATGAGAGCTATAACCTGGTCTTACAATTGTTATTGATTTTAGGTTTAGCTTCAATTTCTTCCTCCTTCTGGAACGAATACTTAAGCTATGAACCTTAGTCATAACATAATGCACAAATCAATCATTATAGTCAATACCACTAAACATAATTATGCAAAACGTAAAATTTTTATAATTTATGAGTAGGTAAAATATTTACAGAACTAAGGTTGCATATATAGTGAAAGTTATTATAACATAATGTAAATAAAACTAAATAATAGAAGAATAGCACAACACAGTTTTGATTTAGAATACTTATAATATCTATTATACAGTTTTACTTTGTTAAGGTCTTCTATTTTGTAATAGAGTTATTCAGTTATAAATTTTACTTGTATTTCTCCTTAACAAGTGAATTAAATCATTGTTAATTGGATGTAAAACTGCTAGGTTAGGTTATACATTCTATAAGAAAGAAAGACATAAATTGTATTCTTCTTTGAGAATTAATGTCTTAAACTATAATCAATAAAATAGTTTCATTTCTTATCCTTTACGAGAATTAAACTTAGTAAATCTTAAGCTGTAAGAAAAATATATCTAAATCTTCTTACATAAATGTTTTTTACTAATAATACTAATACTTACCACCAATTATGAAAGTAATTTATATAATATATATTTATATAATGTTATATATAGTAGTATATGTATACTTGTATATTATCCCTATATTCATTTATACATCTTATACCTCATATTTTTTATATTATTTATAACAAAAAATAAAATAAAAACGTTTAAAAATACAAAAAATAGAATATAAATTATATATTATAATAATTAAATTTTAAAAAAGTCGACAGAGAGCTGGGTTGCGAACCGGTGCCCTGTTGAACGATCTATGTTATTCTGCCATGCTTATCCACCTGAGCTACTGATTATTTATTCTGGAACGTGAAAATAAGAGCTACTTTGTGAATGTAGGGATTTTTATTATTTATGATCGACGCCATCTGTAGTCGAATTAACCGATATACCAATTGGCTTATTTAGTTTGGTTTAGATGGCGCTGTATTAAGTACTCGGAAATAAGAAAATATAGTAATTTTTGTTTATTTGAATATAAATATATTATTATTAGTTAGTAATTATTTTAGGTATTAAAAACCTTATTATCTGCCTCTGCATAATAAGGTTTATAAGCTTTGCAGTGTTATTTTCATGATTGAACAGCGCCATCTAGTCGTCTCATGAAAGTCATGATACGTAATGCAAAACCTCACAGTCAAAAGTCGACCTTAGGCTCTCCATGTACCTTTGTCATCAATAGTACCTACCTAGGTTTGTTCCACAGATTTTAGTGTTGTGTCTTTAAGAAGATTTCCTATAAGAGATATTATTCCCTGCTATACAAGTACTCTAATTAGATCATCATCATCTTCCTGCCCTTATCCCATGTTACTTGCGGTCGGCGCAACACGTTTTTATTCCATTCTGCCCTGTCAGCCGTCACGCTATCACTAACTCCCTTTTCTTTCATATCACTCCTCACACAATCCATCCATACTTTCTTTGGCCTCCCTCTCCCTCTCCATCCATCCAAATTTAAATTCATAACTCTTTTAGTTACATGTGTTTCATCCCTCCTCTTCACATGACCATACCAAGATAAGCGGTTCTCTTTTAACTTTTCGGTGACTGGCGCCACTTTTAAACTACCTCTAATGTACTCATTTCTCACTTTATCCATTCTCGTTACTCCACACATCCATCTAAACATTCTCATCTCCGCCACATGTCTATTTTCATCCGTCTTTTTCACAGCCCAACATTCTGACCCATACAGTACTCCAAGTAGATCTGGTAGGTGTATCTTTTGTACAGCACTAAGAACTACATTGATTACAGAAGCTTGAAAAATGGTAAAAGCTTACAGGATTCCTGTGAAATCTTTTACAATGAACGGTGTTGTAAATCTAAGTTCAACAAGCAAAAACATTTCTCAAAAATTCTTTTCTCTCCCACTTCAGACACTAGCATTCTACAAAAGATATTCCAAAACAAGTCCTAAGATATTTAAATATTGAAAACGGGCAAAAGTTTCTTAATTATTTTAATAAGGCAGCAAGCGACTATCGATCCGTCTTCACCTGCCAACTGTTACCGGATTATATCTGAGAGTTTTTACTACTTTTTAAAAGCCCTGTATCAGCATTTTTATGTTCGAGCGGGAATTATCTGCGTTTTATGAGCGCGGTGTACGCTACATGATTATGTTTACGATGCTAATGCTATGAATCAACCAGCTTCTGCCAGCGGCTTCGCCTGCGTTGAGTTAGTACTTCCCGTATTATAAATAATAGCATAAGTGCTGTTGCAGACTATCTATCCCTATGCCAAATTTCTTTCAGATCTGTTCAGCCTTTCTGGCGTGATTGAGTAACAAACATCCATACATCCATTCAAACTTTCACATTTATAATATGAAGTAGGATATTATGATGTGTTTCCTAAGTATTGTTCTTGTTTTCTTTGGTACAGATCTTGCTAGAAAATGAATTATAGTTTATTTGCTCAAGAGGAGGGACAATGGTTTCTGGATTCTGGATTCTGGATGCCACTGCGGAGCTCTTAAATGAGCTTGAGCGATTGCAAAATCTGTGCATTCGGTTTGTTTTTGGTCTGAGGAAATATGACCACGTGTCTCAGTTCCGCAAGGATCTCAAGTGGCTCCCAATCCGTCTTCGAAGGAACACTCGGATATTATGTCTCCTGTTCAACATCCTTTTCAACCCTAAGTACCCTGGCTTACCTGCGTGATCGTTTTTCGTTCACTCGCACTACCGATGCCCCATGTAGATCCCGCCTTAAGCATCATCTCAATTTCCCATCCCATAAAACCCATTCCTATTACCGCTCCTTCTCTGTTCATGCGGTTCGATTGTGGAACTCACTTCCACCTAACATTCGTGACTCTAAAAACACATCAGTTCAGAAAACTGGTCAAAGAGCATTCCCTCTCTATCATCCCATAGTGATATTTATTATTGATATGTATTTTATTTATGATTGCATATTGGAGTTGCCCAAGCGTGTAAATAGCCGTGGGACTCTGCAGGATGCAGGACAGTGTTACTGCCAGACACTTGGATTTAATGCTGGCCCAAAATTGCCTATATTTGTCTGTATAACTTCAAGTTAGGAGTGGTTGGCAGTAGACGGCGCATGCGGCCCTACTCATAATTTGCAAAAACAAGTGGTACCTGACTTTCCGGGCTGTTCTCGATGGTTGCACGTCGACTTGTCGAGTGGCCACTCTTCACACCAACCCTCCTGGCTGTTCACTGGTTAACGGACGCGGTAAATATGGGTTATTTATTATTCCCGGAGGATCCCCAACGTTTACGGGATTTACTCGGGATTTTAGCGTATTTGCGGGGACGATATTAATAAGACATTAATTTAGTCTGCGGTGAGATGCGCGCTGTGCCTCGCGGCGTTAGATACACACTGAATTATCTATGGTTGCTGCTTTCTCAGATTGCCTATGGCCCGTAAAGCCGGTTACACACTCGACTCACAAGTCAGAGCAAGGCACACACGTCGCGATACCACCCCCATCCAACTTGCAGAGTGGCGGCAACTCGCCACACCACATATAAGTATATATATTTCTTTTATTTATATTTATTGTATTTTTGTTTTTATGTTTGAATTAATTAGGTTTATAGTCTTTATTTATTTATACGCACTGTGTCTACGTTCCAACTTTCCAGTCGCAGGTCTGCAAGAAGAAGTTTCTTTTGAAATAAGCTTTGTACTATTCTTTCTGTAATTTTTCTTTTTTTTTCTCTTGTGTTTTGTGTACATAAATAAATAAATAAATGGTACTAGATAACTTTGCCGTAAGGTTCTCTTGCCGTTCCTTAAACCTATTCAAATTTAAATGCAAAATATTTCCACATTCTATTTCACATTCCACATCTCTATGAAGAAGAACGTGGAAACTCCATGGACACTCATTTAAACCATGTTGTGTAGTACAAAAATGACAAAGCACAGGCCATTAGATATAAGGTGAACAAAGAATTAGCTTTCGAGAAAATGACCTACAACTTAATAATGAGATTTTTTATAATAAGACCAGAATAGTACCTACTTTGTAACTAATTAAAATAAAAGGTACGTAAGCTTTCCACAGTCTTTTTTATTTTCTTTCAAAGCCGCTACCTATTCAATAATGTTGAGTACCTACCTAGGTATTTTGTAGTAAATTACTTTTCCAAATTAATAGATCGTTCAATTCGTAGTTTCGTACTTTCAGGCATTTTTTAAGAACATTCGTAAAATACGTAACATAATGCCCGTATTTCCCGTAGGGTACGGCAGAAGTTCCCGTTACACCCTGTATATACACGGTGTAACGGGAATGCGTGATCATAGTTTAGATACTGCTTTTGCCCGTGTAAATAAATAACTTTATACAAGGAAGGAATTCCCATAAAAATGTTGGACTTTCCGTACAAAGTTATCATCAGCTGATCAAAATTTGTATATATCTAATAATAATAATTTTTATTACCATGACTTCAATAAAGATTACATCAATGTGGTCCGACCCCTGAACTATGACAATCTGTATGACAGCGATCGAGGTTCTGCCCGGGGGTCGTGGATAAATTCAGAACACAGTTACTGCGCCCCTGGGCACTAAGGCAACTGAAGGAACAGGGGTGGGGTTTAGTCAGTAAAAGTCTAACACGCCCGCTCCATCCAGAGCGGGAGAAGTCATTGGATGATTTCCCACTCCCACAAAAAAAAAAGTGATCGATGTTAACCCGGTTCCATGCATCTGAATATGGAAGCTTAGACACTGATTACTACAATTGCTGTGGTGGTTGACAATATTAGGGTAAAATAAAAATAGTAAAAGAAAAAGTTTATAAAATACAAAAAAATAAAGTTACAAATAAAAGAAAAATATAAGAGGAATGGAGGTAGGTAGCGTGTGTGTACGTGAGATGTGTGTTTATAAGTGTGTTTTTTGATTATGTTATGTCATTAGAATAAATTACTGATTAGATTTTCAGTGTCATCGAAGCTGTAAGTATGAGACGTACAATTTTTTTATTCGGAATTGTCTTTGACGTTCTTAAAGAAAGTTTTTTTTATTTTTATGGGTAGAAAATAAGTTTTTAAAATATGACTACCCGTTTCCGTTACGCCCTGTATTATAATGCACCTACATTTTATTAGTTGTGTTTTAGAAAATTATTATTTACAAACTTTATTGCAATCTAAAATAACCAAAAACGTAAATATCTTTCAAAATAGGTGTAACAAACTTTGCATTTGACGAACAACAAAAAGTTTCACTTTAAATCCTAGCGCAATGTTTTGACAGTGGCAACACTGGTAACGCTAGAGTAGGGTGACCAGCCCTGGAACTGACAGGCCGCAATTAGGACCCGCCCGATGTCCAGCATCGCCACTCTCACCCCGGAATGTTAATTAAATTCCTCGCCGAAAGATTTAGCAAACTTTGGTTATTTCGCGATTCTATTGCTGTCCCTTTTTCTTTGATTACTTTTGAGTTTTTCAAGTTTCTTAAAACATCGTTTTAATTATTTGAGTTAAGGCTGTTTAATGCGTTGTTGTGAAATGGTGCTGGACTGCTGGTACTTGGGACGGTGAGAAATTTTGTTAACTGTTTTCTTTTCAGGTACTGGCGTCATTTTATGTAATCTTCTCAATTGATTTGTGTATCTTTGCGATATTAGAACTTTTGTGTGGATTTATTTTTATTTTAGATGTAATGATGATTATGGTTAATTAATTAATTCCACGTATGAGGATGACACGTGGAATTATTGAAATAATGAATTTAAAAAGAAACGGAAGGCGGTGCCAAAGATGCTGAGTGAGTGAACGTAACCCAGCACCGCCGCTCGCTTTTGTCCACCAACATCATGCACAGGACAGATACAAAACAAGTAGCAGATGAAATATTTATAGGCTCTGAACCTGTTATTGGTATGCCATTGATGCCACTCTATTAAAGGGTAATTTTAATAAATATTTAAGTTTTTGAAGGCTGACAACGCAGAAACCGTCGAACGCGTCATCGTGAAGTGACCTGAGGCAGCGGAAATATGAATGACTGACTGATGCAACCACATTGCGAAATAAATGTGTTGTTTTGATTATTTATCACTAGCAACCCGCCCCTGCTCCGCATGAGTACAAATTATATATTTAAACCTTCCTCATGAATCCGCCGGTGAAAATCGCATGAAAATCCGTTCAGTTGTTTTTTAGTTAATCGCGAACAGACAGACAGATAGACGCGGCAGAGCACTTTGTTTTATAATATGTAGTGATTAGTTATATGTGTGACTTACATATTCTCGGGGCCCTGGAGTCCCGGACGATAAGATAGCGGACAAGGGGCCGAAGCCACTGCATGTTGGCTACGGCCCCTTGTCCGCTATCTTGTCTAATGTCTGACCCATTAGACAGTCTAAACTATTTCAGATTTAACCATGCAACCAGTGCGTGTCACGCGCCAAAGAAAAGTCCCATGACTCAGATACAAAACAAAGAAGGCGAAATCGTAATGGTGTGCTCAAACTGTTTTGATGTTCAGCAAGAACAATAAATATACTGCAACTCAAAGAAAAAAGGCCATGGAGAAACAAAGAAAAAAATTGGAGGAAAAGGTGTCTAATCGTAGAACAAATACACAACCGGAAGTATCATATGCCCAGGCTGCCAAGGGCTCCCAATCTCACACAGGGGCAGTCATATTAGAAGAAAAGCACGCAAGATAGCCATGTTGAAAGAGGTCCTCATGTAATGCTTTGAAACATTCTTCGAAAAACTCGCCAATTTATTATAAAAACAGACGCGTTAAAAACCAACTAAATATCATGCACGCAAACGTACAGGGTATGAGAAACAAAGTCCAAGAAATAAAACACCTTACTCAGAAATACCAAAAATCAATCTCACAGAAGAGAAATTCAACATACTAGGATACGATAAAATATTTGAAAGAAAAGCAGGCCACCTAGGGACGATTATCTCTATCTATCTATCTAGAGACAATTGATGATGATGAATGCAACATAGGGATGTGCACTGCGCATATTCACTCACCACGCCACAGGTGAATACATAACACTCAAAGGCATTTATGTCCCCATTCCAAACCAGACGGCCCATGCTGATAAGTTTGAACAACTCCTGAGAGAAGAAAGCGCCATTGTGATTGGGGACATGAACCTCCGCATGACAGCACTCGGACACTCGCGAGACAGAGGCCTAGGCATCATTTTGAGAGACATACACAACGAAAGTGACTGGAGAATAATCCACACAAATCTTCCATCTCGCCAGACCAGCCAAGGTAATAACATCCTAGATATAGCAGTGCTCACCTATGATCACATGGACATAGAAATAAAATCATGCAAACAAATTGATTCAATTTCCTCTGATCACGCACCGTAGCTGCTTACGCTTAACCTATAAAACGACTACGAAATCGAAATGACGCGCAAAGAGAAACGTGAACAATCGAACGCATGATAGCCTCGAAAATCGATTCGACTATAGAAATAGCAAATGACATACACTAGACAGGTGTGCCCACTTGCAAGGGCAAAACTAAAGTCTAAGGTGAAACAAATGTGACGCCTATTCTTTCATAATTATTCCAACGACTCTCCAATAATCTCAACAGCCAGCTGAAGGCCGGTACAGACCCGCTGAGTGTAGGCTGTGTCTACAATCGACACAGTATTAACATAAAAGTCCTTATATTCCTCAGCTCACAAATCCGAAAACTCATATTTAATTTTTGTCAATAAAAACCATAAACAGCACCATTTTTCGTAGATTAAAACAGTTTTAAAATATATTTTAAAGCAAAAAAGTCACGACCGCCATTGAATGACGTATATATGTTTACTATTATGGCTACGATCATTCCATCATTGTGGATAGCGTTTTGAGTGTTTGAATCACTCAAATCGCTAATTACAGATTTATTTTATTAAAATTTTACAGCCATCCTTTACTTCTGTGAACTCAAACCACTACATACTATAAAAAAGGTGGCACCGCGTCTGTTTGTCTGTTCGCGATAAACTCGAAAACTACGTTACGGATTTTCATGCGGTTTTCATCAATAGACAGAGTGATTCAAGAGCAAGGTTTACGTGTATCATTTGTACCCGTGTGAAGCTGGAGCGGGTCGCTGTTTCATTTAAGTTCCTTGAGCTTAATACTATTTGAATTATTCATTTTTTTTATAAAATTTGGCACTAGTCAACTAGCCTATTCTACTTTATTGAATAGAAAATTGTCGGCCTATCAATTGTCACATTTCGCCTGTCGCGTTCATTAAACAGGGTACTGGTGTCTGATGTTAAAGGGCTATAATAATATATAAAAAACCGGCCAAGTGCGAGTCGGACTCGCACACGAAAGGTTCCGTACCATAAACTGAAAAAAAAAGTTTCTAGAAACGTGTTTTTTTTGGGCTGTATCTCATGAATTCATGATCCATAATAGGTAGATTGATTAGTTTAAATTTTCTTTTCTTACAGATCAAGAGCCTGAGCCCGCTTGGAGACAGACGGACAGCTGAGTCTTAGTAACAGGGTCCCGTTGGTCCGTGGATCCCTTTGGGTACGGAACCCTAAATATAATAATATGAATAGTTTAAACTCTAATTAGCAGGTTCTAAAATCAACATTTACTACCCGAAAGAAGGATAGATGTGGTTAGTAAAGTACTGACTAATCATTTGATGGAAATTTCATCTTAAAGACAGCTTGATTTGATAGATGAGACACTGTTATCTTGAATTTAGAATCCGTTAATCAGTGTTTAAATTAAGCATATGGTTTATTAAACATGGTTGTTTAAATAAGGCTGAATGTCTTAGAATGGTTGATCTTTAATCATAATAAAATTATTTTAAATTATTATAATCAATGTATGTAATTATATTATCTTGTATAAAAATCTGGTGTTGAATGAAGTCCATTTAAGTGCTCTCTTTTACATCTGAATTTCAGTACCTATCTAACTACTGTTTTTTGTTTACCAAGATTTGATCAAATACGTGTATTTAATGCTTAGTTACGGACGACGAAATTAGATTCGATGTTTTTGTTATTGAAGGAAAATTACAGGGAAAAGTTTTGCTTACGTCCTTACCTTGCCGGGAAGCCTGAAGTCACACCCACACCGTTCAAAGACGTAATACACACCCAAACATCAATCTTACTCCTTTCAAATTAAAGTCTGAAATCATCGATTACTTACCAAACGTTTTTGAAACAAAAGGCAATCGTGACGCTTGTACATAAAACTTCTCTCACTGGAATCTTTATTTCATTCGTCCCTAACTAAAAATTTCTTGTTTTAAGTTTCACCTCAGCTGGATAAAGCTGAACTTTTTTGCTGAAAAAAGTTAACGACGCCTCTAAAGCGCTTATGAAACTCTATCAAGCTAAAATTAAGTAATAAAAATTAGGTACCTCTTCGTATAATTTTAACGCTATCTTGTTCAACAATCATGAATTTCAGTCTATAAATAGACTTTTTTAGCTTACGCTTTTGGCTTTATTTCAGTTATTGCCTGCCTATTGTGTTAAGATGGTTTGTCCAATATTTTTACACAGATAAAAAAATCTATTAACCAAAATAACGTTACGACCCTTCATCACACACGGCATTTAGTGTAGAAAAACTTAATTATTCTTATTTCTATGGTACTTAAAATAAAGGGATTATTTCTATCTGGCAGAATCTTGTTGCTCCGAAATTTGTTTGGCATAACACACTTGGAATAATCTTCTTTAAACGAATATTTTTGAGGCATAAAAATGATTAAATATAATTATTGTCTGGCCAAATGTGTATATGCCCGAATTTACAATGGCATACTTGTAAGATGGCAGAATTTTCAAAGTTAAAGTTCCGCATAATTTCGTTAAGCATAACGTTTATTTAGAGCGACAATTATTTGGCACAATTTAACTTGATATACTATGAAGATGGCAGAATTTAATTTAGAATAATTTTATTAGGCACATTGCCATTTCTATAAAACACCATTTTTAACCTTAAATTAAAATTTAAAAAAATTGTCTTAAATAGTTAATATGTTGTGATACAAAAGTTAATTACAGAAACGAATCGCTGCAAAACCGACTCCACGTAGTCTTGTATGCCCTACCCCTAGAGTGTAATTTAAGCCCGCAAAGGTGCGGAGGGGCGAGGTGGCCTGCGAGCTGAGGAGCAGGTGGTTTCTTTACTCGAGGCTGGCCGGCGGAGCCGTCGTCAGCAAGTCTAGGCGGCGGTGGTGAACGTTAAAACCATCTGCGACGATAAGCACGTTTGGGACCGCCAGAGCCCCGCAGCGCGCCGGAGCCGTAACAGAAACCATGCCTGCTGCATGTTGCATGCTTGATGCATACTTAATGCATGCTTGCTGCATGTTTGCTGCATGATTGCTGCATGCATGGTATATGCTTATTTGCATATTTCATGATTTCTGCATGTAATAGATTATCCTAATTATAGGTATTGTTATTGTTGATAAAATAGTAATGTTTGGCATAACCTAAAACTTGTAACAAGTATGTAATACCCAATTTACAATAATTCTTACATTATTTCAGTATGTAAGAATTATTGTAGTATTCCAAACGGATATCCGCCTTTTATGTCGTTGATATTTTGGATGACGGTAGATAGAAACGTCACACACACACACACACACACACACATGCGCGACATGTTGCGCCGACCCCAAATAAATTGGGATAAGGGCAGGAGAATGATGATGATGATGATGGTAGAAAGAAACGTCAAAGGTGTTTGTTTAAGACTATTAGAGGGGGAGCTCCGAGTGACAGAGACGATTCTTGTTCGAGACATCGACCAGAACGGAGCTCTGGCCTACAGGTGAAAGTTAAGTTATTTTATTGCTGTTATTATTATATTTTTGGTTATTATTTCTAAATATTTGTTATTTCACTGTGTTATTGTGTTTGATTGCTATTGTTATTATGTTGAATAGAATAATGATCATGGACCATTATTTACATAAATAGTTCGGTATTTTGGCTAGTTGTTGCTATAATTATATATTGTGAAAGATCGACTATCAAGGCTTACCAAGGCTCACTTAAAGTTATTTGATGTTATGTCATTGTTTCTACTTATGTTAAACGGTATTGAGGAATGATTATTAATGCTCTTTGCCTTGCCATTGGTATTGTTTCTAAATGACAAAATATTTATCGTGTAATATAGCACAATTAATAAATCATAGATTTAGATTTATTGTGATAAACGATTATTTATGATGTGTCGATATCATAATAAAATCAAGCTACCTTGGAGTTTCTTGCCGTTCTTCTCCATGAAGACCTAGTATTGTGAACAGGCAACTAGATTTTCGATTAATGACAAGTCTGTTGGAAATAAATACCTAGTCTTGTCTTTCTGTGCTTTTCTTAATAAACCCCTTCCTTAAACACCACATTCATAGTTTTCATACACAGTAAATAATAAGTAAATAAGTAACATACATCTAGTTACATATCTACACATACTCGTACATATACAAAAATTCTAACACATGCATGGTGTATGCTTGTTTGCTTGTTTGCATGCTGCATGCTTGCTGCATGTATGGTGTATGCTTGTTTGCATGCATCTTACAAGGAATTAAAAACCACATGTTCACAATCAACTGTTTTATTTAGTGATAATAATACATGCAGAAAAATAATTAAATAATTAATTAAACAAAATACGTATACAATTTACGATAAACTAATTTTAAATATATTTTTTTAGTGTGGTAAGAAATACAAAATTATTATTGTGATAGATGAGTGTTGCAATTATTATGGATATGAAATGTATGCCAAAAGATGATTCTAACTATGTATAAACTTTCTGAGATATGATAGTTCTGCCTTTTAATACCTATACAGGCTGTAAGGAACAAGATACCGCAAACTTCGCGAAAAGGTTACACCTAATGCCAGTAACAAAATTATGATAGTCATTAATCTTGGTAATGATCGGTTACAGAAATTAATATTTTCAATTTGTTTTCAATGGTGAACTAATATTTATTCAATAGAAATAACTTAAAAGATATATATACAAACTAACAATAATACCTAACATGTACAAATGAGTATGAAAAAACAACTCACTGGGCATCAAAAAATTCATCCACATCGCTGTCAATGGAAAAAGTGCCTAGAACGCTAGCAGCATTGCCACGTTGAATAGCAATGCTGATTCGTTGGCCAAAGAAAGGCCCAGCCCTCTAGTCACGTGAAGAGTCGACTAACAGCTTGCTGATATGCCGGAAAACTCGATGAGCACTCGGACTCCATGGCCCTAGTGTTTCAACCCCAAACGGCTCAAACATGTAACTCCCAATAAGGTTGTTATATTTGCGCCGTTTGAGGTTTTCTGCACCTGCAGCAGCCGCCTCAGCACAGCCTGCCGTGCTAAGAAGATGGGATGGCGCAAGGGTGTCGACACATGTTGCATCCCACACCAAAGGCCTACCCAACTTCCAAGGCATTATGGTCATTCCGTCTGGCCTCTTCCCATCGTCACGTGCCAAGCCATTGCATTGTTAAGGTCAAGGCCAATGGACTGAAACTGGTTCTTTAGGAATTTTAAATCTTCTAAAACGGTGTCTACGTCACCTCCTAGTGTTCCATCATCTAAATACCACAGGTTAAGTTTTGAATTTAGTTGTTGAATTATTGGGTGAATAGCCAAGCTGAAAATGACTGACCCGAGAGGGTCACCTTGTTGGCATCCAACTGCTGATTCCAAAATGTTGTCTTTATATAATAATTTTGATGGATGCCTATAGCATTGCCACAAAAAGCCGAAAATTTCTGGTAACTCTTTTTTTCCTTCAGCCAACAAAGTGTCCCTGTTAACTGAATTGAAGGCGTTTTTAACGTCAACCTTGAGGATGACCTCACATTTACCAGAATTTAGAAAGGTGGAAAGGGCGTCTACGGCAGCCTCACAGCCCCCCTCTGGAACCAAAACCAAGTCGTAGGGGCTGGAATTTGTTGGTCAGTGATTTGCTGTATATTTTGCAACAAATTTTGACTGCCATACGCCTGTAGGTGCACCCGACGGCAATGGGACGAATGCCGACGTCCTTCTTGTGCAGGGCACATAGGTTGGTCCCGTACAAGACATCGACGACGGCATCGTTCACGCCGCCGGAGAGCATTAAGGTAACTAAAGCCAGGAGCTCCTTCAAAAGCGACTCACCGGCTTCCCCGGCGCCTGAGCTTAAAAGATCCTTCAAGTGCTGAGAAGTCAGGCCGTCGAGGCCGCCGGCGGAACCGTTTCTGAAGGAGCTCACGGCTGCTAGCAACTGGGGGGCTGTAATTTGGAAAAATGAGGAATCAGGATTAGGGGAGTCGGGAGGGTCAGGGAAAGTGAGGTCATCCGCAGGCGCTGGGTGTTTACTCTCCAGGGCTGAAATTGTTTCTGGATAGTAATGCGCCACCACATCACTGCTGAAAAGTAGCCTGGCAGCTCCCCTTATGTCACCATCGCTTAATTTGGATTCTACATGTGAACATAAACCTATCTGGGGAACGTTATTAAAAGCGGGTAATTTTGGATCTAAAATGTAGGCCGAATTGTTGCAACTGTCTTTAATTTGGGTCGTTAATGTTTTTTTTGTAGCCAAACTTTTTTGAATATGTAGAATCCTATAAGGAAAGGTGAGTAATTCCTCCCAGGCACTTTGTGTGTTCTCCTGGGCCGCAAGACGGACGCATCGTTCTAAACTCAGCGCAACAGACCGTCTTGCGCCCCGGGGAACTCGCTTTAGAATGGGAGTTGAATTTTTTAATTTTGACAGTGTTTTCCAAAGTGATTCGTTATGTGTCTGAGATGTGGCTGGTGTTGATGTTTGAGATGTGGCTGGGCGGCACAAAAGTACACTATGTGGTTTGTGAGCCTTGCCATAGTGTATCTTTAACCCCCGTTCACCTTTAAAAAAACGTGCCTGGGAGCAATGGGGACATCTTACCAACTGGGTGTCGAGCGATGTGGCAGGTTGACTGCTACAGTTTTCGGCGTCGCTACAGTCAGCGTTTGACATAAAAAAAGGATTCCACTTACCTATAAATTACACAAGCACTATAAATAATTTATTAAAATAAAAAAACACAAACTATAAAGTCAAAATATCGTCTGACGGCTTGCACTGACGTGACGGCGCACAGGGTTACTGAGGGCGCTCCTTCGCGACCGTTGCCTGGGTAACGACACGGGCGTCGCGTCGTACGTATATTTACAAAAAAATTACAGATCTCCATTTGATGAAAGCAATTGATATTGTACTACTATTATTGAGTCATCGGGCTAACATTGTGAACAATGCGATCTCAACGCTTCGCAATGTATGTAGGCGCGCGCAAGCGCGTAGTACGTGGTAGTACGTAGTTACCTACCACATCTTATACACACAGTGACTGGTGGTCGCGCCGCTACGTGCTTGTACCTAAATTCACTCTCTACTTTGTGATAAAAATACATTTACGTCTATGTTTCCGATCGATATGATCAATAACTAGATCAGATACTCGTACTTAATACACATATCTGCATAAAACGTTTACCTGCGTAAAGCGTTTAAAACGACAAATGCTGCGAATGCTGCGCATCGGAACGTATAATGTTCCGTGGCACCTTTAACTGTTTATTCTAATGACGACAACATTGATATCACATACATTTTTAATCCCTCAAGAATACTGAAGATAAGGTTAAATAAAGATTAGGATAGATAATAATAAAGAAGCTTGTAAGTACCTTAATTGCACTCCAGGAATGTAGGTATAAAGCGCCGGCTACACGGTCGCCAATCGCGTCCCTACAGAAGTGACAGTGGTGGTTTACAACAGTGTAGATGATGGTTAAATTACCAAATTTCGTAGGTACAGCTCTGCCAGTCGCCAACCAAGAACACCTCGTTTGGGGACGCGCTTGGCGACCGTGTACTTAACTAATGAACCAACTCACCTTAAAGTTCGTTCATTTCTTATGAGGGAGGCGCCTACGTGCTTCATGCATGAGCATTTTCCTGGGCAGTAAGGTGTTGTTTCAAAACCACTCAACAAGCAAAACAAAAAACACACATGCAGTAACAAACAGAAAATAACTTATGTTTTTGATAACTTTACGATAATAACCTAAATTCACGACCAACTGCACATCCGTTTGCGATGAACGTAAACACGGAACTGACAAAAATTCGTCTTCGGCGAAATGCTATAAAATTTTATTTAATAGCGTATGTACGCTTTTGAATGTGCTGACATGCTCATAGACCGCATAGATCAATAAAATTGATAGACTGTACAAGCGCATTAAGTTGTACCTACTACTCACTCAGTAATTATTTTGATGTAGGTATACGAAATATAGGAATGTGGTTTTAATGAAATGAGTAAGAAACGTAACAACGTTTCTTACTCATTTCGTTAAGTTAAGTTAAGTAATACAATACTGTTGTATTGTTAACTTGACTTTGTTGATAACAAAAATGTATCTAAGAATTATGTCGGTATCAGTAAGCGGTAACACATTTTTTAGATCTTCTTTACTTGTTTCGATGAAGGTTTATAAAAATAACCTTCCCTCAAAATAAGTTCAAATAAAAGTAGTCAATGGGATATCAATTTTTGTAGACACTTAAAATATCTAACGTGTCACGTCTGTTAGATTCAAAGGTCTGTATAGCATTTGCCGACAAAGGAATGTCAGCGGTCTTTGGCCGGTGTCTGTGTGCGTGCGTACCTACTGGGCCCGCGATGACCTCTGGTGAACTTAGGAAATCAGCTGAGCAGGGAGCTTTTTGTATTTTTATTTACGTTTTTTTGCAAAAAAGCGAACTAATTATTTTTTAATTAAAAATATCATTGAGGTAGATAGGTATAACGATTTTATACAGTTTAATGTAAAAATGGAAATAGCTGACGAAAAATTCCAACGCTAGGGGGTCCAGAATCATGTACTGAATCACTGGTACACGTATGTGCGTTAATGTACCTTACACCCTATGCCAAAAAATGATTCTGACTGTGAACTTTCTGTGACATGATGGTTCTACTTTTTAATTATTATGGATATGAAATTTATGCCTAAAGATGATTCTGCCTTACAAAATTATGAGTTTTGAATGTATGCTAAATGCGTGTCTGCCAACGATTTTCTGCAAAATGAAGTTTATGCTATCCGCTGTTATACAAAATAATGAAAAATGACATAAAAACTTCTGCTATAAAAGGTGGACCCAAAATAAAGATAATCTCTTTATAGATATAATCTAAGAGTTTGATCACAAAAGAAACCAGATAATTCACTGCATCCCTCCAGAATTCCCGTTCGGTTCAGAGAGCAATTTAGAGCGATTATTTTAAAGCGTTATTCCTTGTGCCTATTTAAAGCATCTTATCTCAGCACACATAAATTAAGTTCTCGACAAGACGCTGCTCTCGCTTCGAGGTGTACTAGGTATCTTTGTGGACTTAATGTCGGACAGTTGTTATGAAGATTATTATAGTTTGTTTATTTTTAGTTATTAGTTTGTAATTAAACTAAAAATCGAGTGGAGACCGCGAATTCGCAAACGTAAGGTTAGGACGCCCTCAAGCTAGGTGGATTGATGTTCTTCGCAGGGTGGCTAATAGCAGCTGTATGACAGTTGCCGAGAACCGAGCTGAATGGCGTGCAATTGGTAAGGCCTGAGTCCAGCAGTGGACTGCTATAGACTGATGATGAAACTAAAAGTCACATAAAGGGCGATGGATAGGGCTATGGTCCGAGTTCCCTTTCGTGACCGAATGAGTAATGATGATATCCAGAGCATCAAAGGATACCGACATAGCCCGCAGAATCGCCAAACTTAAGTGGTAGTGTGCAAGGCAGATTTTGATTGCTCGTAAAACCGAGGGTCGATGGAGCCAAATGGTTTTGGTATGGCGACCGTGTACCGGAAGACGTAGCGTTGGAAGGCCTCACACAAGGTTGACCGATGACCTGATGGTCGCGGGAATCCGATGGATGCGAGACGCACAGGTTCGGTCGTTGCAGCGATACTTGGAGGCCTATATCCAAAATTGAACGTCTTTCGGCTGAAATAATGATGACGACTCATTAATAATTCAAGTACTTACAAAAGAATAAATAAATAATAAAATACTATATTTTAAATAAATATTTTTTTCTTTTTCTTTCTTTACTTACACAAAATACATGTTTTTTTTTAAATTTTTATGTCTAGGGAGAAGGGATACAAGAGCGGTGGTGTAGTGAGGGCATCGTGGCACGACAGGGTCATGCCGTTTTCCGTCACGGCATTCGAGTCGATTTTACTGCCAAGCCGCGCTAGTAAATGTTTCACATCAATAATACAAAGTGGGGAGAAGTACTAATTCAACGCGGGCGAAGCCGCTGGCGGAAGCTAGTCTAGGTTAAACTTTAGTCAATTTGGCTCTCTCTCATTGATATTTAATTCAGTTATTATTTTATTTACCCTCGTCCGTGCGTCACTGCGGGGTGCCAACTGAAAACCAGCGCTGGGTGTCCAACGCCCAGCAAATGCTGAGATGGTAACCCTTTCGGTATGGGCACGCTCAGCACAATTTTATTGTATCTTTGTTATTGTACCTACTGTTATTTTCTTTACCTTTTGTTTGTTGCTGTTGTGTGGTGTCTGTGTCGAATAAATGTTTATTCTATTCTATTCTATTCTATTCTATTCTCTAAGTTCATCTTACCAACACGAATAATTAACGATCGTTTTTTTCAGCCAACCTAACATAATCTTCCTATTTACATTTATCAACAGTTCCTACCCAACTTTGTTTACATCTTCCGTCCCACAGATACTTAAAATTATTCGCTCTCTTGAATCATAACTGCATAGCACTCAATTCAAATTAGGCTCAATGCAATAAAGGAAAATGAGTTTTTTTTTACTGACGTTCAAGTGTTGTTTTTATTGAGTGAGCGGAGTTGCCCTCTCCACCCTGATTAGTTCATTTATTTGGGCCGGATTTATTATGATTTCTTTTAAGCTTATTATATTTTTAGATCCGTTTTTTGGCTGTATGTTATTTGTGTCTTTGCGGTTTTTATAGAAAATAGATTAGACAAATTTTAGTTTTTTTAAAAGTTTGCATAGCCAAAAGAAACAGCCAGCACAACTTCAGATGGAAATAAAAGTCTTATCCTAATAGAATATTATAAATACGAAGGTTGGAAGGATATATGGATGTTTGTTACTCAATCACGCCAGAACGGCTGAACGGATCTAGATGAAATTTGGCACAGAGATAGGTTGAGGATAAATTCGAAACAGAGTTACTAGTTAGAAGGAACAGGGATGGGTTTTAGTCAGTAAGAGTCTGGCACGCCCTCCCGCTCCACCGTAGACCGGGAGATGTCATTGGATGATTACCCAACCCAAAAAAGAAAGTGTGTCATAATTTATAATGGGGGTAGTCTACTTCCACGCGGGCAAGACCGCAGGCAGAAACTAGTCATATATTTTAGTGAACCCACCTGACATGTAGGAATGAAATCGCCATTTTGATTTTTGTTTGAGACTCATAATACCTAATTACTCAATTTTATGAAGTTCTCTTTGAATCTGGTAAAAACTACTTAGACAAATTTAGTGTTGTTTACTGAATAATAATTGCAAAAGTAAAAAGCTCTCACAAAAAAAAATCGAAATCAAAACCAACACAATCATTCTAAAAAGAGCATTGTACAAAGCTACTCACCTGAAAAAATGAAATTGGCTTATCAAGGAACAATCGTAGCGTAAGCAAGTGTCCTCCCTCCCCCTGCGATACCAATTTGCATGGCCACCGTAAACCCCTAGGCTATGGGTAAGCAAAACAAAACAGTCGGGACACGGATCTTTTTGGATATTACTTTTTACTTCGAAAAAAATATTTGGGAAGTTTTTTTGAATTACTTGATGATACATAGATAGAATAAACTTTATTGTACACCAAAAAAGTTACACAGCTTTGTACATGAGTTTACTCGTAAATCTATGTACAATGGTGGATTAAAAGTCTCTTTGTAGAACAAGCTCTAGACCGCATATATACCTACATGTCATAGATATATGAATTAATTATTTATTTAAATAACTATCTGCATCCCGCGGTTTCACCCACGTAGACCGAGATAAAAAGTAGCCTATGTTAATCCAGGGTATTAGCTATCTACATACCAAATTTCATCCAAATCTGTTCAGTCGTTTCAGCGTGAAGAAGTAACAAACATACAAACAAACGCACTCACAAACTTTCGCCTTTAATAATATTAGTGTGATATGGAAGACTTACCTAGACACAGCTAAACAAACAGATCAAGAACAGTAAATTAGACTGACAGCCAATAACAAGCCGTCACTTATAAAATACAGAACAATACTATATTCTATGGACATTAGGTACAGTAGCATAAGAAAACGTAGGGACAGAAATAAATGGATATTTAAATATGGGCTTTTGGCCGTAGTAACTGTCACTTTTACATTATTTTGTTAAGTGCGTTGTTTGTGTGAAAAAAAACGGGGTGTAGCCAATGATATTATTGTTATGAGCCGGCTATGGGATAAATTATTTTACTCCGATTAATTAACCAAATATTCTTTATTAACTCAACAACTTTTTTACACAAACACTAATTCGCTAATAATCACATTTCTCTTCCAAAACAGACTGACTCACTCGCCGCCCGTCCGGCCTATTTATACAGTCATAGAAGTTTCCAGAACATTATCGAACTATCCTATAGTGGTATATTCTAGAAACATCTATGAATTTCTACACAGTACCACATTGGAATGTTTTCGAACATAGTGGAAACTTCTGGCAACTTCGACCATATTCTCGAACGCTCCAGTGTAATACGGTCGACGTAACACTATATATAAAAAAGAGGTAGATATGCCACAAGCGCGCGCAAATTGTTGCAGACAAATTCAGACAATTGTAGCAATTTGATTTAGTCGGCTAACAGCAGTGAGTGAAGAAAAGCGTGTAGGGCTAACTATAGGCAACTACCCAAATCCATTGCCCAATATATTTTGTTTTCACTTTCTACAATAGTCCCATACCAGTCGTGGGTTATCATAGGGTGCATTCGTATGCCGTGGATCGTGGAAGGCGAACTAGTTCTCACGATCCCCGGTCGAAGTGTGGGAAGGAAGACTAGGGTGATTTTTAGTCAGTAATAAGGAGGAGCTCGTGGCTAAAGTAATAACAGCCGGGGTTGGTTAGTGGATGGGTGACCATATTTACATACCGAGACTCCTTCGTGCCTCTAAAAGCACGTTAAGCCGTTGCCGTTGGTCTCGGCTGTCAGTCGTGGATCCTTGACAGTCATTACGGGTCGTCAGAAGCCCGAAAGTCTGACATCTAGTCTTACCAAGGGGTTATCGTATTATCCAGTAACTGGATTGTGGAGGTCAAATAGGCAGTCATTCCATGTAAAATACTGGTATTAAGCTACATCCGGTTAGACTGGAATCCGACCCCAAGATAGTTGGGCAAAGGCTAGGCAGATTGATTTTAGTATGATAGTAGTAGCGGTACTATATAATGGTACCTACAGCTAATTTAAAAACTAGTGAATGTTTATTTTTTATTCTGTTCATTCTCAATTGCATGGCATTTTTCATACACAATGCAAGCATACTAATTAGGATTCCGTACCTGAAGGGTAACCAACGGCATCCTATTACAAAGGTACCGCTGTGCGTCCGTCCGTCTGTCTGTCAGCAGGCTGTATCTCGTGATCCGTAATAGGTAGACAGTAGAAATTTTCACAGAACGTGTATTTCTGTTGCCGCTATAACAGCAAATAATAATAAAAATAAAGGGGACAACCCTACAAAAAAAGCTTGTTATTTTTGCTCGATCTTAATAATGGCAACAAGTAGAGGCTTGAAATGCTCACAGAGTTTTTATTGCCATATTCACCAAAAAAAAAAAAAATTGTTGGTACGGAACCCTTCAAGCGCGCACTTGGCCGGTTTTTCCATTAGCCGCCCGTTGTTAAATATTGTCGAATACTGTTTCTATTTCTTTGAATTGAAAGCTTTCACAACCTGACCTTTATAGAAAAGAAGAAAAAAAGTTTTTCAGACGTGACATTAGAAGGTTTCCACCACAACTTGAGTTTCATAAGTAAAGTTTTCATGTGAAGCCCCATGGCTTCACATGAAAACATTTTGTAAATTTGTTTCCACTGAAATGGTCTGTTAAAAAGTTAGTAAGATTTCGTGACCTAGTTTTGTAATTCAATACTTTTCAATAGCTTCTATTTACGTTCGCAACTTGAAGACTTAATAACTACGTTTTCAAAAGAAATGTCTTGGTTTACTTTTCCTAGTAACTACCAAGTATCTACCTACTTGGTAATAGTTGGCGGTTTGTTTATGTACAAGCGGTACTGATAAGGCTTCTGGATTAGAAATGAGTGGATTTAATTTCTAAAACGGAAATTGTAAATGTCCGTTACAAGAACTTCACAAAATTATCATAATTTAAACAGATTACCTACATCATCGTGGCATCAAAATCTGCCTAGCCTTTTCCCAACTATCTTGGGGTCGGATTCCAGTCTAACCGGATGTAGCTTAATACCAGTATTTTACATGGAAGGACTGCCTATTTGACTTCCACAACCCAGTTACTGGATAATACGATAACCCCTTGGTAAGACTGGATGTCAGACTTTCGGGCTTCTGACGACCTTTAATGACTGTCAAAGATCCACGACTGACAGCCGAGACCAACGGCTTAACGTGCTTTCCGAGGCACGAAGGAGTCTCGGTATGTAAAGATGGTCACCAATCCACAAACCAACCCCGGCAAGCCTAGCTTAACTTGATGGATCGAACCGTGCGACTGTTATTACTTTAGCCACGAGCTCCTATGCCTACGGGTAGCGGATAAATTCTGAAAATGAGTTACCGCACCCCTGGGCACTCAGGCAGGGAAGGAACAGGGGTGGGTTTTAGTCAGTAAGAGTCTGACACGCCCTCCCGCTCCACCCAGAGCGGGATAAGTCATTGAATGATTTCCCACGCCACAAAAAAAAAAAAAAAACAAAAATAAAAGCCACGAGCTCCTCGCTAGCTTTAAAAGAATTCCAACTCAATTCTTTTACAATCAACAACGCACCTGCCATGTTATCTCTTCACCACCCTTAGTTGACTGCTTGAGAATGCCTCAGGCATTACGTTCACCATTTTACTGTTGTGCATGAAGCCTTTTCAGCTGTGGCTTGCAGTTTAAACGGCTGCAGCTGAATACTAGTATTTTACCACAATTGAGTAGTCAGAAACCCTATAAGTTTTACATATCCACTCACGAACTAACCATGAGGCGGTTATCACACTGCCACGCATCACGCTGCATGTTGCGTGTCAACGCACCTACGCGCGTACTTGCGGCAGTGTTTTCTATACAAACGGAGATACTTACAATCAGTTAGAGTACGTATTGACGCGCTACCCTGCGTGGTGCGTGGCAGTGTGTTAATCGCCTAACACATTTATTTTTTACTGAAATTTAGCGAGCCATCGTAAATATTACCATTATTATTATTATATATACTCCAAGTCAGTTTGAACGACCGCCACTCGAATCGGTCGCCATGTCAACGAAAAAGTTCTCAATAAATAACAAGCTATAACTAACTGTCAATTTGATTACTATTCGAGGTAGAGTGGCAGTTGGAGGTCATGACTTGGAATTTAGGGGTAGGTATAGCTTTTTTGTGTAGGGAAATCCTCATGGATACTCTTTGTCTGGGGGAGAAGGGAGAGCTATGTTGGACACCTATTGACTAAAACCCACCAGTTCCTACCACTACCATGAATCGGGGATACAACTAAATTCACGCACACCCCCGACTGAAAAAGCTACGTGCTCGATCTCTTCCTATCTTCTTCTTAATTGAAATATAGGTACAATCAAGAAAATTGATGATGTCAGTCAATTTAGGAACGTTGACTCGATGCAATCACACAATTAATTTTTTCAATTTGCTTCAGTACCTTAAGATACTCGTAGATTAGATACATCAGTTACTCCAAATTATTAAGTTTTCTCTCCAAGTATTTAAGGCATAATTAATTTACCTTAAAACTTCCGCTGCTGAGATGTTAGCTAAGCTTGCCTTTTAGTGAATTTTCTTAATTTATTGATGCAGCTGAAGTAGGAAATTAGTAAGACTGAACTTTATGATTTCCTTGTTAAACTCATTCTAAGTATACATTTACCTTGTGACCCCATTTCCTTCCGGATTGAGTGTTTATGTTAACGTGAAAATCTATCTGATAGAAAAAAAAATTACACTCCGGGAGTACCGACAGAAGTGAAAACATGAAGTCGTGTTGTCGGTGTCAGTTTTCGCTTCAAAACTTCAAATGAAAACAATCCCCTACGAGTGCTAAGCGTCGTAGCACTCGTACAGTGCTACGACGGTCGGTGACGGTGACGCGCGAGTTCAATAGCTTTTTCCCATCTCAAAAATACCCAACGTGCCTAAAGAAGTTTTCACTTCAAAAAAATATTTTGTTTACGCGCCCACCTTAAGTGGTGGCCCAGTGTTAACGTCTGGGACTTACGTCTCATAATCCAGGTAGGCACTTGATTTTAAGTAAATTATTTTCACCATCACTGCTCTCCAAACATCATCATCATCATCATCATTCTCCTGCCCTTATCCCAATTTATTTGGGGTCGGCGCAACATATCTTTTTCTTCCATACTCCTCTATTAGTCGTCATCACTGTAGTCACCCCCTTTTTACCCATATCCTCTTTCACACAGTACAACCATCGTTTCTTATAGCCATCCACATCCATCACTGCTCTCAAAACGGTGAAGGAAAACATTGTAAGCAAACCCCCATGTCGTAGAACCTAAAATTCGAATACATGTGACATCCACCAACCCGCACTGGGCCCGCGTTGTTGATAAAGACCTATTCCTTTTCACAGAGAGAAGGTCCATATCCCAGCAGTGGGAGCGTATAAAGGCTGATTATATATACATAATTATCTATCTAGCTTTTTCTCAACTATATTGGGTTTAGCTTCCAGTCTCACCAAATGCAGTTACTAGTATATGACAACTGAAAACCGGCCCATCAAATACTGAGATGGTAACCCCTTCGGCGTGGGGTTCATGCTCAGCGGAATTTTATTGTATCTTTGTGTATTACTCTTTCTTTAACCTTTTGTTTGTTGCTGTTGTATTGTGTCTTTGTCGAATAAATTATTCTTACATAGCAATGCCTATCTGACCTTTGTTCGTGACATCCAGGTGAATATAATAAAAAAAAAACCGACCAAGTGCTTCCGACTTCACACATTTAGGCTTCCGTACCATATGAAGGAAATCAATTGTTTGGTATTTGTTAGTAAAATATACGTACTTTTAATAATAAACATTATCACCAAATTTGAAGTTCTAAGTCAATGAGAAATTTTTTGATTGCATACAAAATTTTCACGGCGTCACTTCATCTTTCTTGGCAGATACCTGTATAATAAATTAAACGAAATCTTGTCAATTTACCCCCTTTGTAAACAATCCTGTAAAAACACGATATTTAACTGGCTGAAATCGCTGGATTACGATACCACAGAGAAATTATTTCTCATCCCATCTTAATCATTTAACTCGCAGACGGATACAGTGGCACTCACACATAATCACAACGCAACATACACATCTTTCATCTTACAGTATCATTTTACCCACAAGACTTCACACATACACCACACACACACAACGTCACACTCCACACACACACACACACAACGTCAAACTCCACACACACACACACACACACACACACAGACAGCGTCACACTCCAGTCACTCCACACACGACCACCCACCTCAGTACACACAAAACATCCCATAACAGTTTTTTTTTTTTATTATTGTTCTTATTTTAATATTTATGTTAACTACTTTTCCTTTGCTTCTCTTTCATAGAAATAACAAAATGCTTGTGCTTGTACTTTAAACTGCTGTAATGTACCGTATGAAGACCTAAACACTGGGAGCCTGGAGGTCCGTAACACAGGGTTTCCCTAGTACGGACTCCAGTCTCTCGCCAAGGAGCTTTGTCTACTTAATATATATTGTCTAGTCCTAAAATGTTGGTTCTAAGCCAACCTTTGTGGAGAGAGAAATAAATAAATTTATTATTATTATTATAGAAATTAAAATTTTTTTGGAACAAAATTTTGTGACAGACCACGGACCGATAGACGGATAGACGGACATGTGAGTGACAGCAATAGGGCTCCGTTTGGACTCTTCGGGTACGGAACACTAAAAAGGCAACTTGCTCACGTATAAATGGATGATGATAATGATATTGATTCTTTTACACACACTTAAAGGATGCCATCCTTATTTTGTAAATAAATACAAAATTAATTTCTAGTCATTTTTAACCTGAGAGACCAATTCATTTCATGTTACAATTCAGGGCCTCAAAAACCAAAATATACTCTCATATTCCCGTAGCGTAGGTACCTATTTAAGCCGACCCAATTAAACGTCGCTCCACAAATACTTTTGTCCCTCACACCTTCAACGACTCATTGTTCTTTTATAATGACTCATATTGCTGCCGACACCAATTATAAAGTTGGTACACACCTTTCAGTATGCCGTTAACAATTGCCTTGTGTGCTCCACCCGACTTCTCATTGATTGACGCTTTTCTAAATAGTCCAAGATCCCAGAGCAGCCAGACGTTTATTTTATTCTGACTAACAAAAAGTGTCGGTCGTACTTTGAACGTATTTTTTTTTTACTTATATTTGGATTATATTTGAAAAATCATAGATGTTTTTCCCCCTCCCTCAATCATGCCAGACTTTCATTTTCGTTTTTTACACCTAGTTAGTAAACTACGCCCGAATAGCCTTATAGATAGGATCTCATTTGAGGTGGCAACCACCTTTTAGACTATTATAATAACTAATTATGTGTTAAATACCTATTAATTTATTTAACAATATTCTGTAAAATAGACATAAAAATCAGCAGTCTGGCCTTTTTTCCTGCCTGCTCGTAAGCCAGGGTACTAACAGCAATGCTGCCGACGGGTTCATCGCCAGGCGCTCAGCGCTTACGTGTGATGGACGTATTTATTTCTGTTTTTAACCGACTTCAAAAAAAGGAGGAGATTCCCAATTCTACTGTATTTTTTTAGTTTTTTTTTTATGTGTGTTACCTCATAACTTTTAACTACGTGAACCGATTTTGAAGATTTTTTTTATTTGAAAGCTGTTGTTTCACATGTGGTCCCATTTTAATTTGGTGAACATCTGATAAAGAACTTCGGAGATACACAATGGAACTCTTCAATAAATGATAGCAAACCTTCCAGAATAGCTGCAATCGCATGTCTGTATGTTGTTTTCACCACTTCACAACATTACATCACGCTGATACGCTCTGAAGGGGTATACAGATTTGACAGTTCACCCTGATACACCATAGTTTCACCAACTATGTTCAAATTCCCTATTTTTGGGGCTATCAATTCGGGTATAAATTTACTATAAATTTAGTTTTAGAATGGGGTACAACAACTAAAAAGTGAAAAATAAAAAACTTTTTACAAAAAAAAAATACAACCGACTTCCATAAAAATAATACTAAAAAATGCAGTCGGTGTTTCTAGTTTGGTTTCTTCGTTATTTGACACCGACTTCCGAAATTAAAGTTATTTTGCATTTTTTAGTATTATTTTTAAGGAAGTCGGTTGTATTTTTTTTTTGTAAAAAGTTTTTTTACACTTAACTGTTAAAACTAAGCTTACGTCCTCGTAGTTAGAACGTTTAATACTTATAGGAATTAAAACCAGGCCTTTGCTCATAAAGTATTGCCTTACTCACGGGTTTAATAGCTAGAATCTATACGTTACAACGACAAAATTAAAACTGAGTATCGTTTTCAGTTTAAATGTTTTCCTAAACACACACAGTGTTTTTCTCCTACCAACTTAATATAAAATAACGAATTTAAATTATATTTAATATATTTTGTCTAAATACCTCAAGTGTTTTTACCATTTTTACCCGATTACCTCACAAAGAGGGTTATGTTATTTTGTTTTTTTTTATATGTTTTATTCGGTGTATTTTATAGAAATCAAAAATTACACTTATTCAAGTAAAAAATGCGGCAAAGTGCGTTTTCTTTTTTATATTCGCTGCAGTGTGTGTACGTTCACAATACATAGTAATACAATCTCAATTATGCTTATCAGAATATAAGTAATTTCTGTTACCTCTAGGATCTTGCTCTAAAAAGCCTATTTGACAATGTATTTTGTGAAATGTGATTTTGGGGTTGTAATAATATGTCTACGTATATAGCTGTAGTATCTTTTCATTGAATGTTTGTTTATGTATTTAAGGACCATTTTATTAAATTATGTAATTTTTTTATTTAATTGTTTTGTTTCTTAAGGAAGTATAATGCCGCTGTAAAAGATAAGAACCTACTTACTGTAGTAAGTAACACAAACAGACAAACTCAGGTACATATTTGACTTTATATTTAGCCTAAAGGAAAACACTACATTTAAAATAAACGAGATTCTCCAACTTTCCTTGCAGAGAAATAAGTAAAAAATTAAACCACAACAAACATCAGAGACTCTTAGCAAGATTTTAACTCAATTAGCCGACCGCGGTCCAACCTCAAGCGAAAACGGAATCACTTCTTATTAGATTAAGACATTCCGTATTTTGCGAAGGGCGTATTTTGCAACCGTCGTATTTTGTGACCGGCGTACTTTGCAACCGGCGTATTTTTGATGCGGTGCGCGACCGCGACTTAGCCGAGTTTCAAAGCCTCGGGGGCTTGGCACTGACGAATAACTTAAAAGTTATAAGGTACATCTTAGTCGTCACGTCCTCGGATCGTGGCAGGTACGTGGCCAGCTTATTTTTGTACAGGGTTAAGTATTTTGTAACCGCATCTTGGGGCAAAAAAGGATGACTGAAAGTAATCTCTAGTAAAGGTTTCTGTTTCGAAATAATTTAGTGCTTTTGTAAAGCGAAAACATCATCTATCTATTAGTAGGTATACTTAATAAACATGTACAATATTGAAACTCAAAACTTCACAGTACAGAATAAACACAATCCAACAAAACTAAAATAAATCGGTTCGACCTTCGACACATCCAATGCATTCTGATTCTCCATAACCGGTTGAGATTCACCCCAATTGTCTCTATTTCCCAATAGGGCCATTCTCCACTGGTGGCTGTCCGACACTGCGGGTTCCGTGGGTACAATCATACGTATAATTGGGACCGAAAGATTTATTATTTCTTGTCTCGCCGAGTTTATTCCGAACAACGTTTTATCTAATCTAGTAGCTCATTATTCCTTGATTGAGCGCTTTCCTTTTGTTTTCATATTTTATTATTGGATTATTTTGGGAAGATGAGCTAATGGTGTTTGGGGATAATTAGATAGAAATTAATCTGTTGTTTGATTTGGGTTATATTGGGAGAGGAGGCCTGTGCCCCAGCAGTGGGGACATTTAAAGGCTGATTGATGATGATGATGATGATGATGATGATGATATCGGGAATATTAACGTTTTTAACCGACTTCAAAAAGAAGGATGTTATCAATTCGGTATGTTATTTTATAATTAATTTCTTTTAATTTTTTTTTTATGTATGTCCGGGTATAACTCCGTCATATACTGACGGATTTGCAGAATTCTTTTTTTGTTCGAAAGGGGTTTGTTCTGAAATGGTCCCATTTAAACATATAGACCTGATGATGGGTGTCGGAGACAGACAACGGAACCCTTCAAAAATTGACAGCAAATCAACCGCGATTGCTGCGATCGTATGTCTATGAAATTGTTAACACAGTTTAATGGGGAACCACAACTAAAAACTGAAAAATAAAAAACTATTTACAAAAAAATAGAACCGACTTCCAAAAAAAGTGCAAAATAACTTTAATTTCGAAAGTCAGTGTCAAAAAACGAAGACGCAAAACCAGAAAAACCGACTTCCGAAATTAAAGTTATGTAGTACTTTTTTTGGAAGTCGGTTCTATTTTTTTGTAAAAAAGTTTTTTTAGTAGTTATAAATAATTGGCAGACAGTGTATTTACATATATACCTAACTGCCTATCTGTTTCCTACTTATGTGCTCTTTATTCATCGTATCGTTTCAAAGCCTAAAAAAAACGTATGCTGTGTTTAAAAACAAATATTAACAAGTAAACAAGGTTTAAACGATACGTATCGACTTTTTTAACTCGTGATTTTTTTACTGGTTTATCGTACACTTTGTTATGTCCAATTTGCCAATTCCATCGTACATCAGTACAAATTCAAAATCACCAAAAACTAATTTCTTACCTGAAAGAACACAACACCTTTGCTGCCTCACAACTTATCTACTTATAGGTCATCGAACCCGTGATTCGTGTGCTTCGCATCTCAATAATGTCGTGGAAACTTAACCCTTGAGTAAATATTAATTATGACGCGTCTAATTAGCTTTTCAGTGTGCGTCGGAGAGTCGTGACCGCGCGGCTACACCTCATATTAAGAGTAAATCCTTTTAAATGCATAAATAATTTAGCTGACGGCGGATTAGGGAAGGCTGCATTCACAACTGAGTGTAATGTGACACCTAAATTATACATGTGTGCACAATTGGTTTGTGCACACATGTATAATTTAGGTATCTGTAGTCTTATATAGATTCAAGTTCTTCAAACTTAACAGACAGATGTGTTGCTGGGGAGTTTGTTGGCCACTTCTTCTTCACAGCTAAAACATTAGGAAGTGGTGACGGGCGGGCGTTTTTGGGGGACTGTCTTTATGTAGAACTTTGACGTTCAAAAGTGCTGGCTTTAAGCCTAGTCTGAATAAATGACTTTTGATTTTGATTTTTGATTTCTTGATTGACATGGTGTGGTGTGTAGTCTTGATTGATTTATTAGATATGATAACACTGAAATATTTATATTGTATGGATTGTTCTTACGGGGTATATAATAAACTGATTGTCTAATATTTAAAAAAAGTGAAATATGCGTATATTATAATTAATTTAGGATTTTACGAAAAAAAATATTGCGTTTTATACTTCTAACTACAGACCTAAATATAAGGGCAGATTTTTCAACAGACTGATAGCTTTTGTCTCAGGATATTTTTTTACAGGAAATGTGTCAAACTGCTTATTTAATCCTACCTGTCTAAGTATAAACAACCATAAAGAAAAATAATCTTAAAGTAAAACATTTAAGCAAATAGAATTGATCATACTTCTCACTTCAATTTATAACTTTGAACGGTAAAAGTAAACGAACAAAAATTCTTACCCTCAAAACTGATCCGAATCGAACCTCCTAAATCACATCCAAATTCAAGCAGAAGTTGCACCACGGTGTAACAGGCGGTCATAAATTCACACGAGACGTGGATACGACCCTCGTCTTCCTGGCTCCTGGCTCCTCGCTGCATCTCGTAATCCTCTTAATAGATTCCGACGGACGGCGACGACTTCGTACCTATGATAAACACCTTAATATATCTACTCGAGGAACATATTTGCGCATGGACGAAGTTTGACGTTCGGGGGTTAGTGTTCGTGATTTTGATAAATTGGCGAATTTAGCTAATATTACTTAGGTTGCGGTTGGTAGAGAATATTTCAACTTAACCTTTGGTACATTTTTTACTCGAGTGCACCAGAACGAGGGCAATAAGAGAGTTTGTATGTATGACTATTTCTTTTTCACGCTCTGTAGCCTAAACGGCTGGATGAATTTCAACAAATAAGGTATCGTTAGATTGGTTTTGACTGCTGAAGTGATAATAGAAGGCTATAAGAATTTTGAAAAAAAATACGAAATGGGCCCCCATTTTGTACTTTTTAGGGTTCCGAAACTCCGAACGAAAAAACGTAACCCTTAAAGAATCACTCGTGTGTCTGTCTGTCTGTCCGTCTGCCCGTCTGTCACAGCCAATTTGCTTCAAATCTGTTGGACGTTGAAATTTGGTGAGTTGAAATTTGGTACATACATAAATATCTGTGATCCAAACACGGACGTGTACCCTAAATAAATTTAATTTAGAATATGGGGGTCACTTTTGGGGTGAAAATCGGAAAATTAAAAATCAAAGTTTTTTAAACTGTATCGTGCGACATATCAAATAAAAGGGCACATTGTGAGGAACGCGAATATATTTTTATCATCATTTTAAAATATAAAATTTTGAAGTTATTTAAGCAAATAGATGAAAAATTACCATTACTTCACCTTATCTCCGAAACCACTGTGCCTAAAATTTCGAAAAAAAAAAATGGTGAAAGTAGTTATTTACTTATAAATTACAGAAAAACTTATAAAGTGGAGGCAGTTAAAAAAAACCTGAAAAAAATATGATTTATTCGGCACCCTTTGCGCACGAGTCCGTCTCGCTCTTGGTCGGTTGTTTACCATTAGGTTAGTGCATGGAGTCGTAATTTTTGTGACATGATCATGTGAAGTGTCAGAATGAAGCGTGTGTCTTTGTCTATGTTAGTCTTCTTCAACGGTCCAGGGGGCCTTGTCTGGTACTTCTCTTGGGTGGGTACTCTGAAGCAGTTTGTGGCACAGAGTGGAACAAACTACTTTGTAGATTTCAATTGATGAGAGCGAGATCGAGTTAAAAGAATGAAACAGTTTTTTAACTTTTTTTGTAATTGTATTTTATAAACTATGAACGAACTTTATTTACAAGATAGGTACAACTCTTACCTATTGTCAATACTTATCCAAATAGATAGATAAACTTCATTACAGAAAAAAAGGTTCCATTCGGAACTAAGCTATCTACTAGGTACTCAGAAAAAACTCCGGAGCGAAGGACCAATCGTCCTCAATTTATTTACATCATGTTCTCCGTACAAACCCTATTTATTGTGAAATTGAGGAAAATACGAAAATATTGGACTGTATGGAGGCCTGAATTTTATTGTTACGGTTATTCTGAATTTTGTTGGCAGTGCTGTAAAAAGGTTTTGGTATGAGAACTTCCTCCTCCTCATAATTATGAGTATATATGTCACATATATCCTAGCAGCACACCAGAAAGTGGTGACGGGCGTTTTGGGGGACTGCCTTTTGAAAAGCTGATTTACAACCAATTTTTTTTAATTATTTAATTTATGTACATAAAACAAAAAATATACCAATCTAACTATAACTATTTAGATACACTTAATAAAAAATCCTTATTTGAAAAAAATAACTGTGACTTTGAATAAACTTCTAAAAATCTTATTCAGTTACACGTGGGCCGCTATACCGAGAAAATGATGGACGTTCCCAAAAAAAAAAATAAGGGTTTGAGGATAAATTTGAAAGAGTTACCTCGCCCTCGGCATTCAGGGCAGGGAAGGAACAAGGGAGGGTTTTAGTCAGTGAGAGTCTGATACGCCCTCCCGCTCCACCCTAGAGCGGGAGATGTCATTGGATGATTTTCCACCCCACAAAAAAAAAGAGTAAAAGAGAGATGATGGACGTCCCACCGTCGTTCTTCGAGAATCTGTTAGATGAAGCACAACATTGCGATAGTAAAGTTCAAAACCATGTCATGCTTAGCAAATAAATCGTTAGAATATCACCAACAATAAATACTGAGCTACATATAAATAATAACGATTAACAATGTCTACGAACGCGCAAAGCTAAGTGAAAGAGAACAATAAACACCAGAGCTAAAATGTTTTCTTATTAAATCGCTCGCTTTTACAATAAAAGGAAGCACACTCGTCGCACTGAAATAAACAACTTAGAACGTCTATTATTAAAAACATTTTTACTGTAAAAGGCCGTAAATATGGCACATCGACTATGGAAGACTACTATGGAAGTAGTTAAAAGAGAACAGTTACCTACTATACTAGTGCTTCATAGTCGACCACGTCATTGCTTGCCATCAGGTGAGATAGTAGACAAACGCGACCCTGTCGATACTGAAAATAAAGCACGGAACGCCGCGCCTGCAGCACACTTCGGTACTTAAGATTAATGCTCCAGGGTAGCCCGTGAAATTCAAATTTTCTTATGTTTTATGCAATTTGCAGGTCAGTGTCAGGTTATATCTTGGTCAACATTTGATTCGTGGCCGTAGCAAGTATGTATTTATAGAATTATAATCATTCAAATCATTAATACATCTCTCTCAGTTAGAATTGATGCCAAATGTCATGATTTCATGAAATCCCACCAAGATACAACCTGACACTGACCTGCAAATTCCAAAAAAACGTAAGAAAATTTGAATTTCGCGGGCTACCTTGGAGCTTTCACCTTAATATTCTTGGCCGCGCAATTTCTGTCACGCTTAGTTTGTACAGAAAGGCTACCAAAGCGTCTTTGTCTGTGGTCTGCGTTCTTCAGTGAAGACAGTAAAAGAATGGAGAACACGTAAGGTAGGAAGCTCTCAAGATAGGTAGGGAGATTATCTCCACAGGGTGGCTTCTCCCGTTCCACCCAGAGCAAGAAGTCATCTGAAGATTTCTCACCCTCAAAAAAAAGGGTGGCTAGTAATAAGCTGCATGAGAGTTGCCGGTGATCAAGATGAATGGCCCGCGATTGGAGCGGTGTAAGTCCAGCAGTGGAATGCTGTAGACTGATGACGATGATTGTAGCAGATTTTGTTTCAAACTGGATCTAAAAAACTGTATTAAACAAAAAGAATTGCAGATTAAGAAGAGAATATATTACTTTAATCGGTTTATTTCAAAGATTTCAACACCGATCTAGATAGATAGATAAAACATATATTCGATGCAACACACAGAAAAATAAACAAGCAATACACCAGAACACAATGAAATAATTAAAACTATGCACCTACAGAAATAAAAAATAGAAACGATCACACATAATCAATATTACTAGTATTGAAAGAAAAATAGACGTTAAAAACAAAGAAAGTGAAACCCAACGGACCTTATTAGAGAACAAGCTGGTACAGTAGGCTGGAATACCACTCTACAAAAACCCCCAGTAAATAGCAGTAGTGGAAGAGCGGTGAAAGCAAGATTTGGACATTCCTATTCATGTTAAAAATGGACCTTGTAGGTATTCTATCGATCTTAATTTAACACAAGTCGGTAACCTTTAAAGTGCTCCTCGGCATTTCCTACGTTCCAAGGAAAGCGTGTTAGATTAAATTGAAATATACGGGACAGGAGCCAGGGAATGTGAAACGAAGTTCATCTTCGTAGAATTGTACTGTGTCGTAGTTCGTTCAATATGGTTGAAATATTCCGGTCAGCGAGTTTGCTTAGTGTCTGGCGTCTTACTATGAGTATTGTACTGCGGTCTTTGTTATGTCAAACTACTGAATAGAAATAAAAATCTTAGACTTTTATAATAAATAATGAGGCATACAAATGTTATTAAGTATATTATTTAACAATATTCTACAAAACAGACGTAAACAAACAGCACTCGGACTTTAAGAATAGTTAATAATGTTTACCTATTAGGTACGTAACTCTAGCACCTGATACCGGGAAATTGGCCGTCGGGCCAAGCTTGCAGGTATGCGTCCGTTCAAAGTAACAATACTAACAGTACTCAATACCACACATTTTGTTAATTAGAAAACACAAACATAAATACGCAAACTCTCGAAATATATTAACCTCCCTCTGGGGTAGTTGGTTATAAATACACTTATTTAATACACAGCAACTGCAGGTACTAAAATATTTTTGTTACAAAATGTAATATAAGAACCCGTGGGAATATCCAAACCCGCTTAAAATATCATGTTACTTATATAACATCCCCAAGCGCAGGGTTCTCTCTAAACCGTGTTCCATACGCTTCCCATAAAAACAAGATCCTATTTTTATTTTTACCATAACCTTTACAAAACCGGATTGAAATAAAAAACCAATAACAAAAAATGGAAGGTCAATACAAAAAGGGCAGACGCTTTTTTCCATCATTTCCTAGACGTATTAATGAGGATCATTTTCCAAAAATAAAATATATCCAAATGGATTCTATTTCCGCAGGGGCCAAGTCCCAACCCGTGTGTGCATAATGAATTAACATTTTAAGAATATATTTTAAATTACTGAACGTGAAATAATTTAACACGGTCAGTGAAAGGGTGAAGATTGTCAGTTGTCGCAAATATATTTATTTAAATATACGAGTATATAGCTATGGGGGAGCGAAAATGTGTTAATAAATAATTGATTTATGTGAAAGTGATTTGTTTTGTTTTGTTGAAGAATCGCCAAACTTAAGTGGCAGTGGGCAGGGCACAACAGAACAAATGGTAATAATGTACGTGATGGTACGAGATATATTAATCTGTGGCCAACCGTGAGAATGACATCACAAAATTTTCCGTTTTTTACAATTTTTAACCGACTTCAAAAAGGAGAAGGTTATCAATTCGGATGTTTGTAAGCTTTTTTTTTATGTAGGTATGTTCGGGCATAGCTCCGTCATATTATGGATTTGCAAAGTTTAAATTTTGTTTCAAAAGGGCTGTATTCCGAGATAGTCCCATTCAAATTTCATATAGATCTGATGATGAGTTTCGGAGATAGACAACGGAACTCTTAAAAAAATCACAGCGAATCAACTGCGATTGCTGCAATCTATTTAGTGTTAACAAAATTTAATGGGGAACCACAATTAAAAAGTAATAAATAAAAACTTTTTTACAAAAAATAGAACCGACTTCCAAAAAAAGTGCAAAATAAATTTAGTTTCGGAAGTTGGTGTCAGAAAACGAAAACACAAAACCAGAAACAACGACTTCCAAAATTAAACTTATTTTGCACTATTTTTGGAAGTTGGTTAAATTTTTTTTTTTTGAAGTTTTTTAATAATTTTATTTCAAGAACTCATTCGAGTCTCAAAATTTTCTTTTTTTTTTTTGGGGACTAGCCAGCCACACTATTCCCAAACCACTGTAACTTCTGTAAGCCAGAATCAACAGTGGCGACCACCAGAAAAAACGCCGAGGCAATGAAGCTCGACGAGTCCCTGAGAAACGATTAAACTGTCTTGGGTCCCGCAACGAAATTAATCAGAAAAGACAGCGGAGGAGTAAGAAAAACATAATTTCCACTTCCCTCCTAATCAAGCGGGAGACAGAACAAAACTAGGCCATCAGGCACAAAGGGGATTTTACAACTGGGGTAAGCCCAGTTGCCAAGCACCACTGGTTAAAAACACTAATATTAATGGGTCCTAAAATTGTGAGCTGTTACACTTGATTGCAATAATAGGTATGGCAAAAACGCTTGAACGCACGGAAATTTGTTCTAGTTTCCACAAGGTCCGTGTAATAGACAACTACAGACGCAGGCTGAATACTATCCAACATAATATTGCGCTCAGTTTGCCAAAGAGTACACTCCCACATAATATGATGTGCGAATTGTTCGTATTCGCAATCAGGAGTAGAACATTTACATAAAGGTGAGGCAACAAGCTTGAAGGAAAATAATTTACTCTTAAAGTTGCCATGACCTGTGAGAAATTGGGCAACACAGTGATCCACCTCCAGCCATGTCCTATCCACCCGTTCGCGAACCGATGGGAAGAACTGGTGGAAGTGTCTACCTTTGATGGAACTTTCCCACCTACATTGCCATTCGGATAAAAGGTCCTCCCAAACTTCAGTTTGAGGTTTAATTAATCTAGAAATCTTGGCACGATCACGTTGAGGTAAAAAGTCTGGGTCCGTAGTCTTTCGTGCAGATTAGTACATTGCAGCACGTCGCTGCACCTCAAGATCGACTGGAAGTACACTTGCAAGTACCGGTAAGGCTTCAGTGCTAACCGTCCTATACGCTTTACATAGGAAAATCAAAGCTAAACGTTGACTTTGTAGCAATTTACGTCGTACCGCCCAAACAGGTGCCCCGTAGCACATACAACCCAGGTAAGTAGCCCCATAGATTGTTTTTAACATTAGGAATGATAGGCCCCAAGTAGCCTTGGAAATCCTCGTCAACGCATAGAAGTTCTTTTTAGCTTTTTCACCTACTGTTTTTACATGCTCAATAAATGGAAAGTTATTTTCTAATACCACCGAGGTAGCATACAGACTGTTTTTTTTTTAACGGGAACGTTATTAAACCTTATACTAGGCCAAGACTTAAGGTTACCTTTCAACATAAGTTGATAGGTTTTATGCGGTGCGAAGGTAAGACGGTTCCGATCACCCCACTGAGATATTAAACGAAGGGTCAGCCAAACTCTCAAGGCCAGGCCGAGTACTTGACTGAATGATCAGCAGCCCATCGTCCGCATACCTGGTTAATGAGCAACCGCAAGGAAACGAATCGCGAGAAAATCATCGTACCCCAAATTCCATACGTACGGGCCTATCAGTGAGCCCTGAGGACATCCCATGCTTAGAGATTTCGTCACAGAATGATGTCTAAGTTTGAGTTTCGCGGAACCATTAAAAAAGTACGAGTGAACCAGAGAATAAATATTTTTGTAGCAACCACAGGTTTTCAATTTTAGTAGTAGCATTGGCCACCATGCATTATCAAAATCCCCAGAAATATCTAGAAATATCCCGATAACGTATTTATGTTCGGAAAGATTAACAATTTTACGGACAGAGAGTGTTGCATCTACGGTAGATTTTCCAACAGTAAAACCGAATTGGTTATTATGAAATTTAGGTCCGTTCGGTAGCAAGCGCGGAACGATTAGTCACTCTAAGAGCTTACCCAAAGATGGAAGTAGTGTACTGGGCCGATACGACTTAGGGTCGTCAGGAGGCTTGTCTCCATTCTTCGGAATTATGCGTATATAGCCTTGTCGCCATTTCCTAGGAAAAATACCATCCGCTATGCATCGGTTATAGACAGTTAAAATCGCGTCACCCGCTGTTTTACACGCTTCTACGAGTATAATCATTCTGTTAGATATTTTATCTTCACCTGCCGATTTGTTAAGAGGTGGTCTCCTGACAACATTCATGAATTCGTCAGTGGATGGAAGGTCTGACGCTGGTGACTCAGGTCATGGTCGCGAAGGCGGAGGCGGGAAGGGTGAGGGAAGCTCAACGGAGTGGCCCTCACAGCCCCGGCCGCTACCACCGCAGGAGAGGTACTGGGGTGTAGGACGTCGCGAGACGATCTCCGGCCACCGTAGACCCGGGCCTGCGGACGGTGAGCAGTGTGTAGCTCGCCGTCCGATCAGCACCAGGCCCGTGAGTCGACGGCGCGTAGTGTTCCACGCGCGCCTCAAAGAGATGATTGTCAGCCACCACTGACAGGGCCCATCGTAGCCGGTGCCTGCATGCCTAGGGGTAGCGTATAAATTCTGAAAATGAGTTACCGCACCCCTGGGCACTCCGGCAGGGAAGGAACAGGGGTGGGTTTTAGTCAGTAAGAGTCTGACACGCACTCCCGATCCACCCAGAGCGGGAGAAGTCATTGGACGATTTCCCTACACCCAAAAAAAAAAAAAACCACTTCACCACCCACAATATGTAGGAGACGTTGGATTCTGAAGTTATTTGTGATTCATTGTTGTAATTGCTGCATGGTGTTCCGATGCGAGGATAAACGAATAAATAAGTCGACGGGGCCAATAAGTTCTGAAGTGGCGACTGCGTACCAAAAAACGAAGCTTTGGAATTCCCTTAAAAGGTTGCCGATGACCTGGTAATTCCGATGGATGCGAGACGCACAAAACAGGTCGTTGTAGCGACACTTGAAGGGGGCCCACATATGTCCAGCAGTGGACGTCTTTCAGCTGAAATGATAATGATGACATTGAGGTACATGATATCGAAATACAAATAATTAAAAAGCTCCACATTTTTCAAACAAATGAACACTACTCTGTGTAGGAAAAGTTAAAAGAGAAACGGGAAAATGAATTAATATAGCAACATCCCGTGGGAAGCCCGTGGCGACTCTACCAATCGTCCAGATAGATAAGTCAATTTGTAGAGTTTGATAGAATTAAACTGTTAAATTGAACTTAGTTTTTTTTTCTGTAATAGTACGAAATTTTAAAGAAAAAACAAAATACTGCGATACTGCGTTTTTGATATGTACTATATACGTATAGTACCTACATATTAAAAACGTACACGCAGAGGGCATTCAGCGCTCTGCGTGTTCAATACAATAATGCTTTTAGCGCTACTGCAGTGCGTCCGGCATGTTCGCAGAGGCCGAATGATATCATGCGCAAGCGATGCGGCTCCATCATGCGTAGGGTACGCGTCAGCCCCAACAGCATACTGAAAACTATAGCGGACTGGTGGGACAACCCTATACTGGGATATTGGGTACGCCTACGTGCCGCTGAGGCATGTAGTACCTAAATAGTTTTTTTTTGGTAGTTATAACACAAGTTTTTAAGTTGCGTGCGTACGCTTGCGTTCCTCGAAGGGTAAGCCAGAGATGGACTTGAGGTGGAAACATTCCAGGCGGAGTTACCATTGTAACATCTAATTTGTCGACCTTAACTCACAAAGGTTGAAAACAACACACTTCGTTTGAAAAGACGTCACGGTAAACTTCGAAAATCAGGGGAAAATATTCATCGTAAATGTTTGTTATTGAACGAAAAAAGAGAATACTAAATATTGATTCGTTTTCAATAGAAACGGCAAATACGAACTAATGGTATACCGAGAAATACAGTCCTAAATTATTCATCACTTGTAACGATTTCAAGATTTTAATAGATACTATTCTGGGAATTGAAGATGGGTTGTTTATATTCAATGTTCAATGTAAATTCACTTAGCTACACTTTAGTTTTTTTTTTAAACAGCAAACAGCTTGACTTGTGGATCAGCTGACTGCTCAGAATAACTGCCTACCCAGGTTGCGTTAGATGTAGGCAGACACATATTTATCAGTCATGAAGGACAATTAAAACAAAAAGTACTTACTATCTATTTATTATTTCTACTTATTATTTATTTATTTTATTTATGAAATGCACATTTTTATATAGCTTTTAGTGGTGACGATGATGATGTCATTTAGCCGATTTCGACCACAGCGATCGTATTCCTTTGCTCCTCATGGTGGTTGCACTGTTAGATGTGTATGACTCTGTCATATGACTTGCATATCCAACTTTGGCCGAAAAACTCCGAGCGCTGAGCGGACATTTCAGAACGTCGTTAACGACCTGATAAATAATAGCTGCAAAAAAGGTGGTTTAGCTTTGAGGTCGTCGCATTTTTTATCTAATTCCGACCTCCTTTTATCTTTTAAGGCACTGCTGGCCTGCTGCTGCACACGACGTCTCCACTGATTCTCCCAAGTCGTGGGGTCAGTGTCGCATCTCTTCATGTGTCTAATCCGAACATCCTTAAAGCGTAGATACTGTCCACTACGCTTTCGTTTTCCTGGTTACGGTATAACCAGGAAGGAAAACGGAAGCGTTTTTAATGATAATTGTGTCACTAACAACCAGGTTCTTGTAGCATATGGATGCTGTGATCATTCAAGATGCTGAATCGACACAGCAAAAGTAATTACTAAAAATTCGTCACACTCGTAAAATAAACGTTATCTAACATTATTCCTCAGACATATACTTCTATATGCGTGAGACTACCAACTGACCTCGACCTCGAGTGCCGCAACAGGTTGGAAAAAAGTATGGAGGAACAGGCAAAACTACTAGTAGTGTACACTACAAACACACTACTAATAGTGTAGAACTACTAGTAGTGTAGTGTGTGTGTAGTACTATAAGTATTATTGCTGATAACTAAGTTTTAGACAAATTTCTAGACAATCAAAAGAATCAGGGTGTTACGTAAATCGGTGGTAAAGTTTTAAGCACTGCTTCTGCCCATATAAACTAACAACTTTCTGTGGTTCACTATGAACAGCGTGATGAGGTTCAAGCTGTTGACTAACCTCGTTCAAGGCCTGCAGTCTCGACATAGTTAACGATCGCGTAACGACCAAATTCGTTCGCTAAGAAATTAATGTTGCAAGGAGGCCAACTTTTATGTCCTTTAATATTTTGACAAGTTAATTTAATTTTTACAAGCGGTAAAAGTTATTCATTAAAATTTAAATAAATTATAAGTTTTCATGAGAAATAGTGTCTGCAAATGAAAATTTACGTCGTCTCTGTACATTTTTCAAGAAAATATATTTTTTTTCTTTACTCAGATTATTCTTTTATTATTTGATTACATTAGATATATTATACATAACTAAACTAAAAAATAACTTAATTATTTTTTCAGGTTATGATGATCTATAATTTTCCTCACAGTGAGGGAGTTTTTTTAACGGCTAGTAATTTAGCGATTGCTAGCTAATGTAAGTTTCGCTATCAATCTCGAGACTGCAAGCCCTGGGATCTAGAAAAATTGTCATTCTAACGATAACGATAGCGATTATCGGATTGCCAAAATGTAAAAGATTTGACCACGTGGCATTTCGGTACCGTTAATCAATCCCATTAATTTTTGACATATCGACAATTCATAAATTTATCTAATCTTGACATTTAAAAAAAGTGATCATGAAGAACAAAGATATTTCAAGCTGTGAAAAATACAAACTCTACGTTGGTGAACTAGATTCAATATTCTTACCATTTTAATATCTAATATTATTCAAACACGAGTACGGAGACCCACTTTTATGCTCGACACGAAATGCATCGGTAGATTTTATCATTTATTTTCCAGCGGGAGCCATCTTGAACCGCAGTACGGAAATAAACGTAATATTTCCAACTACCCGATACACGTTACAAAACATTTACTGCTTGAGAGCACATAACACGATAAAAAAGCTCTTCGAGGTGGGTATTATGAGTATTACAAGGAAAACATGTTGGAAGTTCCTAAGGATTAAGAAACTTAGTGTTAGATCATTTATAATTTAATGAATTCCTACTATAAGAGCTACTTATTGAAGTGGGAATGAAAACCTATTTATTTATTTAGAATCTCCAACAAAAGAGACACAGTTAAAATAAAAATCACATTGATACAGTGATGGGTGTTTTATTATGACATAATTATTTTCGAAGAAACCGTCTACTGAAACGAAAACGCAGATTGTAGATAAAAAAAGTTACTTTTTTCATCATCATAACTTCATAATGTCCTCTAGGTACGACACACACATAAGTTAAAAGAGTTCCTCAATTTATATAAAAAACTTTGTCTGAAACTTTAATAATATTAGTAGGTAATATTATTATTTTGTTGTATTTAGCTGACCTGTAACAGATAACTTACGCTAAATAAAACAAAGCTTTTACCGAGAAAATAATAACCGAAGTCTATTCCATTTACTTAGCATTTGGTACACACCGAGAAAGTTTTACTCGACTATGACAAAGCCAACCGAAAGAGTAATAAGTACAGCGTTATGTAAATAAAGAAAATATTCTAATACGGAATGTTTATTACTTTTATTTTTTCATCATCTGCTTAGCTTTTTCCGAACTATGTTGGTGTCATCTTTCAGTCCAACCGTAGATATTTTACTTGAATTGACTTCGAATAGAACATCGTTATTTCGTTTTAAAAGATTTTAGGAATCCGAGTTATCACAGTTCAAAGTGTGCAGTTCCATAAAACCCGAGTTATCACAGTTCAAAGTGTGCAGTTCCATAAAATCCGAGTTATCACAGTTCAAAGTGTGCAGTTCCATAAAACGGCAATTTCATATTAGGTCTTCACTTCTTTTCGAGTCGATACTCATTTTTTAAATTTTGCTCGACCGTTATGTAGCTACTCCACAGCTTTGTAATTAACCACGTTCAGACTCTGCAAGGTACAGGTGGTTTGGAATGAAGGGCAGGAATGAGAAAAGGCTTCACAATGGCACTGTGTTTGGAATGCGTTTATAATATTCCATTTGGCCTGATTGTTTTTACAGCGGACAACCTGGGCATCATAGGTAAAGATCCAATAGTATTAAATGTAGACTTCTTCCGGAAGGATAACTAAATTATGTGACACGCACGGTTAAAACAAAATTTGGGTATTATTAGCACACAGCAGCCCACGCCGCGGCTGGCTATTTCAATCTCTCGGCATTTCGATTATCACAAGCAGACTCTTTAAATGGTACTAGGTAGGTGCGTATTGTATATAGGCTGAGTAATTAAACGACGGACAAATTGACGGAAGGATAATGTAAGTAGGTAATTAACTCTTGCTTCAAATGAGCAAATAATACCACAGTATTTGACCTCATCATCTAATAGAATATAAATTAAGGACGCGCTTTTTGCTTTTCTTAAGCCCTGTTTGTGTATGAAGAGAAAATAGATCGAACCTCCCTGCCTCTCCCTGCCCGTGCTTAGGTCGATAGCCCGACGCAGTCGCTCGCGCAGAACCCGCCCACGCTTTGCGAATCTTGTGTCATTTAACTAGTCGTCCTACTTTCTATCGCACTACCTATGCCCTTTTTTAACGTGTGTAAATCCTCGTGGATGTCCTCCGCCCCCGAGGTGGGCGCAGGGGTCTGTCAGACCTTTGGCCGGGCGCTGTATTCCTTGCGCATTTCGTCAGGCTTCCCCGACCGGAGACGTGCGAGCAGGACACAGCGCGCCGACTTCTCGAGCCTTTCACTGTTCAGGTAACAGACTCCCCAAGTCTGCTTACATCCTGCTAAAACTATCATACTATGTGACATTAGCTTTATTAATGTATAGTTGTTGCACTCCAGCACATTACCGTTGTTCTTAAAGATGGGCACGAACGAACTGTTGTACCATTCATCAAGTTTGGCTTCTTCCAGCAACAACTTATTGAAGAACAAAGCTAATAACGTCTTCTTAATAAAAATAATTAGTGATATGACAAAATGCTAATAAAATGCCAGTAATATGTCGTTTCACTAAACTAAATGTAGTAATATGGGAAAAGCAGAACTCTGCTGCCGGGCAGGCTGTAGGGCACCCCGACACGGAGAGGTTAGGTTCGAAGGGGATGACAGGGGGGCAAGAGTGAGCGAGCAAAGCGAGCGAACGAAGTCGTAATAAACAAGAATATATTCAACATATATACCGTAATTTCGTGGTATCCCTAGGGATTTCGTGAAATCCCTGGTATCCTCATTTCGCTTTTTTTTTTGGCGGGGTGGGAAACCATCCAATGACATCTCCCGCTCTGGGTGGAGCGGGAGGGCGTGTCAGACTCACACTGACTAAAACCGGGTGGGTTTTAGTCAGTAAGAGTCTGACATGATCCTTCCCTGCCCAAGTGCCCAGGGGAGCTGTAACTCTGTTAAGAATTTATCCGCTACCCCTAGGAATTATCCGCTACCCCTAGGCATATCCTCATTTCCCTGCGACATACATGATTTAAAAAAAGTCGGGTTAGTTACACCATTTATGACTCAAGAACGGCTGGACCGATTTTTATGATCTTTGAATTATTGAATTTGTCTCCGGCCCGAATAGCAGAATAATAAAACATTGGAAAAAATCACGATTTTTTTTTATGTAAACATTTATTTTCTCATTAATTTTGTATGGAACGGCTTTTTTAACGGTATTTCGAAAACGGATTCATTTAGGGGTCCGGGTCAGCCGTTTATAATTAAATATTGGAAAGTACATTGTTAGCTATTTCACTTATTTATGCACGAACTATAGTTTCAACAACCAAAAAGCTCATGAAATTAAAAAATATATATCAGCTTGTACCGGATTATAGCTCTTCTGGTGGTTTGCAGTTATCAGCTTTTTTTTATACATCTCACAAACCATTTGCTTATAGTTTGACTTTTAATTGTATTCAGTAACTTGAAGTTCTAAGAAAAATAATGTTACGTGTTTTTGTGTTATCAAGACAAATTATTAAATTTAAAATAAGAAGTTTGCTTTACAATACATTATTGAAGTTCATTCAATTTCTTTTATTCTTATACCAACTCATGTATTTTTGTTAAAATCTGGACCCTTCAACTGTCAAGTTACTGAATACAATTTAAAGTCGAAATAGTTTAAATAATGATTAGCGTATTCTTAATTTAAACTTCTCCATAGAACATTTTGAATAAAGAACGAGCTAATCGGTGTTTAAAATAATCACATGGTTTTTTTTATAAATAATAATAATAATATTCCACAACTATCACACAACGCCATCTAGACCCAAGCTAAGCAGAGCTTGTGTTATGGGTACTAGACAACTGATAAACATACTTATATATTTCTAAATACATACATATTATAGATAAATTAATATAGATAAATAAGGCCTTATATGGGTCTGGTGGCTAGTCTTGTCCTGTTTGAACGCCGCTCCTGTTCTTATTTTTGTGAGCTGTTATCATACAATCTTCCTTTCAGCTTTGAATTTGGACAATATAGAGCCGGATTATTTTAGACACAAAGAAGTGAAACAAATTACTGGCAAACTCGTATATCTTACTTGGCACATCACAATACACCACTATAAGTACAGATACACAGTACAATTATAGAACAAATACTTATATATTACAAGGCGAAGAGCAGGGTTCACATGTTCAGAAAGAAAGAGAAGAAAATGATTAAGTATTATAATTAATTATATCGCTACCCAGCTACAAGTGGCTACAATTAGTCGGCGACCGTACCCTGATTCTCTATTTATTAATGCAGCGGCGACTGGCGAGGTCTATTTGTGAGGCGATCATTAATACTACATTTTGGCCTTTTAGCTACAATTTGTGTTAGCACGAAGTTCTAGTGGTATTTAGATGTTTAGTTTCCAGTTAATTTGGTCTTGTCTTTGGTTGTTGGAATTAATTATTTTTGGTCTCATTAGCTGTTCCTAAAATTGTATTACAGACTCTGGCTTGTGAGTTTGTCAGTCGCTTTTAATTTTAAATTACTCAAATAGGAATAGAGTAATCAAATAGGGATCTATTCAGAATAGTAACTGGCACAGACGACGTTGATGACGCTTTTTTTTTTGGGGGTGGGTAATCATCCAATGACTTATTCCGCTCTAGGGTGGAGCGGAAGGGCGTGTCAAACTCTTACTGACTAAAACCCACCCCTGTTCCTCCCTGCCCTGAATGCCCAGGGGCGAGGTAACTCTTTCGAATTTATCCTCAACCCCTAGGCATGGCATCGGCCATGACGGGCCCCGTCATGTATGCTGACAACTCTTTGAAGCGCGCGTGGAACACTACGCGCCGTCGACTCTCTGGCCTGGTGCTGATCGTACGGCAAGCTACCCATTACTCGCCGTCCGCAGGCCCTGGTACGTTGATGACGGTTGTGAGAGGCAGTGGACATCTTTCGGCTGAAGATGAAAAATAAAATTAAATAAAAAGTAGTTCCTATACATTGTAAAGTGAAGTATTTATTTTTAAACATACTTATTCGAAAACTCGCTCCTACCCCTACTGCTTTTATGCTTACAAATTCCACTAGTGCAGAAAAGTGTGGCGGCCAGCCCCCGCCACAAGTTATTTTATTAATCAGGCTGGTCACCGGACAACCCCCACTGGTCGCGAGACAGCTCCCACCAAGGCGCATGAAAACAAAATTCGTGAGGCATTTCTCCAATAATTTGTTACTACATATATATTATGTTTATAAAATTTCCCTTATTATTTTCGAGTACATCATCTGCCTAGCCTTTTCCCAACTATCTTGGGGTCGGCTTCCAGTCTAACCGGATGCAGCTGAATACCAGTATTTTACATGGAGCGACTGCCTATCTGACCTCTACAACCCAGTTACTGGGTAATACGATACCCCTTGGTAAGACTGGACTTTCGGGCGTCTGACGACCCGTAACGACTGTCAAAGTTCCACGATTGACAGCCGGGACCAACGGGCTAATTAACGTGCTTTCCGAGACACGGAGGAATCTCGGTGGGTAAAGATGGTCACCCATCCATGGACTAACCCCGGCAAGCGTAGCTTAACCTGACGGAACGACCCGTGCGGCTGTTATTACTTTAGCCACGAGCTCCTCCTTATTATTTTCGAGTACATGTGTTGAAAAACGTCGTTAAATACACGTCTCTTTCTTTCTTTCTTTCTTCCGCTTCGGCTGCTGAAAAAGTAAAGACTACTTAAATAAAACTTTTGGCAATAACAAGGAAAAATTTTGTACCTGATCCAATATAGTTAAAAGATGTTTGGCGTATTTTCGTATTCTTAATTCGAATCTTTCCCAATAATCGAACCTTCAAACCTCGGAATTAGACTGACATAATTTATTTTAAATTAGACGATTGAATTGAAAGCAATCTGAGAGCTGACGGAATATTATAAGGCTTCAGTACTTTTCATCCCGCGCTATGAATCACCTGAGAGGCAAGGCAGTGGCCTACCACTGTAACTCGACGGTGACTGGTTGGTAAACATGAAGATAATTTTCTGTAAATAGTTATTGGATTATGTATGAGTACGTACGTGTTGTGGTTTTAGTCATAAACAATGTAGAGCTGTACGTTAGTATAAGTACTTTGTTTTTTAACCCCGACGCAAAAAAGGGGAGTTATAACCCTAATAGCATTTAGTGTTGGCATTTGGTTGGGCCAACAATAAATGCTATTAGGGAAGTTTGACTGCTATGTGTGTGTTTGTCTGTCTGTGGCACCGTAGCTCTTAAACGCGTGAACGAATTTGAATGTAGTTTTTTTTTAATTTGAAAGTAGGTTTTCTAGCGATGGTTGTGTTTAATATGTTGGTTGTTTATTATCATGTTTTATCAAAATCGGTTCAACTGTTTCAAGGACATGAACTCTTTTGTATTTTTTAAATGTTAGAAAGAAAGAAAGAAAATACGTTTATTTACGGTAAGCTTTTCTATTAAGCGTTGAGGGTTTTTTAACCGACTTCCTAAAGGAGGAGGTTATCAATTCGGATGTTTGTATTTTTTTTTATGTTGTTCGGGCATAACTCCGACATTTATGAACGGATTTCCAAAATTCTTTTTTTTTTCGTAAGGAGCTTGTTTCGAAATGGTTTCATTTAAATTTCATACAGATCTGATGATGCGTTTCGGAGACAGACAACGGAACTCTTCAAAAAATAACAGCAAATCAACCGCGATTGCTGCTATCGCCTAGATATCCATTGTTAACACAATTTAATGGAGAAACACAACTAAAAAGTGATAAATAAAAACTTTTTACAAAAAAATAGAACCGACTTCCAAAAAAAAATGTGCAAAATAACTTTAATTTCAGAGGTCGGTGTCCAAAAACGAAGAAACAAAACCAGAAACACTGACTTCCGAAATTAAAGTTACTCGTATTTTGCACATTTTTTTTTGGAAGTCGGTTCTATTTTTTTTTTATTTTTAATTAGTTTCTACTGTTGAAGGCCGTAAAAGAACAGAAAGTCACAGAATATCTTAAGGGTATGTAGACCACCTCTCCTTGCAAGGAGTGGTGGCAGTGGATCGGCCTTGTTTGTCGAAGAACCGATAGCCGGTGGAGTCCGACGAGTCCAGCAGTGGAGAGCTCGTATCGGCAAGCGTAGCGTGAAACGTGAACTGATGATCATAAACAGGTAGCTGGGACTAACTTAATTCAGAAGGGAGAGAGTTCGGCGTTGTGGCTCAGCTTAAGAGAAGCCTATTGTCCAACAGCTGAGTTGGCGAACCTATTTACTTTCAAAAAGTAAAAGAAGTTATTTATGACGATCAATCTTCAATCAGAATAGACTATATATTTTACTATTTATTATAGACTTGTCTGAGTTTATAAATTACAATTTACAATACCTACTAGCTCCAGTACTTACCATCCCGCGAGCTATAAATCACATGAGAACAGTGGGTTACTAAGGTAACACGACTGGGAGACGGTTGTCTACCTCGGAATTATTGTACTAAATAGTTGAACTGTTATTAAGTGTGTTGTATTATCTTTGTCCTATGTTCCGTAATATTATATATAGTTTCTTTGTTACCATTGTAGTGGGATTAGGTATTTATTTCTTCTCGTTACAGTAGGATTGGTCTATTTAGTTTTCTGAAAGTGATTAACCATTTAATTTTGACATATTTATGGGTGTAACGGAAAGGTGTGGTCATATTTTAAGAACTGCATCTGCCCATCGATATAAAATTCTTCAAGAAAATTCTAAAAAAAATATTCTTATCTCCCATACAAATATTGATCAGCTATATTTTCTTAGAGAAAGCATGAGCAGAACCGGTTCTTAAAATATGACCACACCTTTCCGTTACATCCTGTAGACAGAATCTCCTTCGTGAAAGATATGGTGGGACGGCTGGAGCCACCCTCAGGAATTGGTAAGAAACGGCGCAGAAGTCGAAACGCACAAAAAAAATAGCTAAAAAATAATCAATAGAATAGAATCTATACTTTTTTAGTAGCCTAAAATCTTCCATTTACTGGATAATACGTTCACCCCCCTATTAAAAAAATTCAAATAAATATCAAAGCTTACATTATAATCTTGGAAAGAAAAGTTATTTCTGTCGACCAGTCATTACGTACAGATTTGATGTTTTATTTTCCTATTATTATTACAGCTCTCCGCGAAAGGAAAATTTTCAAGGCTTCAGGTATCAGCGCGGTGGTATAGGGGGAGGGGGTGGCCGAGGGTTACACAGGTTACTCGACAACAGTGCGCCGCGGTGAGAATCAACACACAAAACACGCGGTAACAAAATAAACTTTTTTCTTTGTCTTTTCTTTCTGTTTAGAATAGGTTAGCAATATATGTAGTTATTTTTTACAAGCTTCTGCAAGCTGCTTCTCCCGCGTGGAATTAGTACTTCCTTTAATATAAATTATAGCGTATGTGCTATTCCAGACTATGATCTATCTCTGTACCAAATTTCATCTAGATCCGTTCAGCAGTTCTGGCGTGATTGAGTAACAAACATCCATTCATCCATCCAAATATTCGCATTTATATTATTAGTAGAAAATAAATAGTAGAAAGTTGGATATAGTAGGATTTTAGGTTTTAACAGTAATAACAGTCACACGGGCCAATATTCAAGGTTAAGCCATGGTTGACGAGACCGATAAGTGGATGGGTGACCATCCAGTACATATCGAGACTACTACGAGCCTTGGAAAGCAGGTTAAGTTGTTGGTGCTGGCTATGTTTTTAAATCTTTGTCAGTTGTTTGAAAAAAATATTTAATTGATATAAATAAATTGACAGGTGATGAGTTTTTTGATGTGCATTTAAAAATAAGTCTATTATTATTATCAGTAGGTATATATAACTTTCTTTGAAGTTATTTATTAGTTTAGTTGTGTATATGTGTAATTTAGTTGTATTCTTTTGTAAATAATACCATTCAAAATACATTTTGGTTCAGTTTCAACCTAACTGAAGTTCCGATATACTAGAAGTTCAAATATGGTAAAGCAATCAAGAGATTGACTATACATTTATTTGAATGCTGCATGATGCATCTTACTAAGTAGTCAGTTCAATACCAACCTTGCCAACCGGCTCACCTTTCCACTTCACGGTATTATGAGCTATTTTCGTATAGCATTTGATAAAACGAGAGGCAAGAGTAGAGTGAGAGGGAAAGCTATATGAAACTTGAATATTAAAGATTTTAGTTTTACTTCATTTGATAAACGTGTAAATGGTAATAAGAACTTTATTAAATTATTTTCATTTAGGTACTAACATTGTACATAGGTAACACATACGTGTATTAAAGTAGTTTTTGGCGGGATTTTTTCGAGCGAAGTTCAGTGGCTGTTTTAATTATTCGCTTATTGATTCCTAGTGGATATTATGGTTTAAAATTGGTGTAGTTTTGTGTCGCAAGGGTCTTCGCAACGACAATATGTGAGATCATTGAATCAGGCGTAATCTCGGTAAAATGAAGCTGAGAATTTTATTGTAATATTGACGATCTCAGCGAAGGATGACTCGATTCATTTTCTGATAGATACTGCAAAAACATTAAAATGTTACATCCGATTCCAATTGGAGAACAAGAGAAAGTGATTTTATTCTGTATAAAAAAAACTAATTACTTTCTAAATGCACAAACCGTGCGTAGATAAAAGCAAAAAAAAGTCTATTAGAAATAATAGATAATAGTACCACCCTGTGAATGTCCCATTGCAGAGCGAAGGCCTCTCCTCAAATTCTCAGACAGAGAAGACACGAGCAGTCGAGCAGTGATCACCGCTTGCTCAAGGCGGGTTGCCGATTTCAGACTTTCCTATAATAAGTACAGTTTTTCTCGCGAATGTCAGATTGTGTCCGAAAGTCTCAGTGATATTCAAAATAAACGTTTGAAAAAAGAAGGAAAACTATACAACAATCGTTAAAAACTTCCAAGTTAATACCAATAAAACAATTTGGCAATAACCAACCATCAAAAGCGTACATCTTAAGTAAAATTATGTAAACCTAAATTATATAGCTCGACTTATTCGCAACAAACATCAACAGTATCTCGAGCTAACTTATTTATCTCGTAAAATACTTGTTAATACTCCACCCCGGGAATTGTGCTACGAGTAGCTCCACCGAAGCTGGATCAGTAGCTCAACAAATCGGGCAACTCAACAATCCAATTTATTAAGACCTTTGAATTTGTATTTCTTCACGTCAGCTGAGTTTATTGTCGCAACATTGAAGGGGTCACGGAAGGTCAGGGTAAAGTGATCACCAGATTTGTTTGTTCACAATTCTATGGATAATTCGTATAAAAGGAGTGTCGGGGGTGTGGGAGCCATCTAAGGACCAAACTTGTTTACACTACTTACGAAATTAAATCACTCTAGTCGGACTTTGCTAAAGTGGTCCGGTGACTTTTGACTTAAGTAACGACTTATTTGTTTTTCCTTGTGTCTGAAAGGGTTCCCTTTGTATTGATAGTGAATTTTGTGCGCCGATTGTTCATAGGTAACTTTATATTTTTTTTAATTAATTAATTTTCAAAAGTTTTTATTGAACCTCCTCTTTAAGATCAAAGAGTTCCTTAAAACATTGAATTAAATATTTAATTCAAATGTTCAGTGTACCACCCACCGCAGTTAAAAAGTGATTATACTCATTTACATACATTATGCTGCAATCACCCTACCAGCACACAAAAGTTATGGAAATGAGAAAGCATTAATATTAGGTGACTCAACAAACAACATTTGTTTTGTTGAACACCAAACGCTTGAAAACTGAGGTTACACTGACCTACTGTTTGAGGAAAAACTCTTTATCTTCATGAAATACTTACCTACATTGTGGAAAAAGTAATTTGTGAGTGGTCCGCGAAAGTCCAATATGGCAACAACAAACTTGTAAAAAAGTTTTAATGTGAACTTGGCCAGCGATAACAATGCAGCGAACTTGTGGCAGCCGCGCAAGGAGCGGGGAAACGCCAATCTTACTCACATAGCAGTACATGAGCGTACTTCTTTGTAAGAACACCTCGCAAAACTTTGTCGCAAGTCAACTCCACCAAGTGGCTAAGTCGCGGGCCGGGAGCCGTCGCCGCCGACCGCTCCCGCCGATCGCTCCGCTCGCTCCGCTCCTCCCCCCGCTCCACTGCGAACAACGATCCGCCTCCGACAAACAAACGGACAAGTTTTAATGTTTTGCTCACAAAGTGTATGATTAAACGCGGAGAGCGGCGGAGAGACTCGGCCGTAAGTTATTGATTTTCCCCGACCGAACCCCTGTCGACTACGAGGCTCGCGGTGAAGTGCGGCAGCGCTACGAGGTTATACCACTTTTTAACTGTTCAAAGTCGTGATTAAAACTACTTTTGTCAATACCCAAGTGTTCCAAATCACTTTTTGTAACCTACTCAAGTGTTTACGTGTGCCAAAAGAAGTGTTTACAAGTTTTGTATTTGACTTACAATGAGAAAAGTTAGTGTATGCTGCGCAACCGTACCGCGGGCGGCACAAGTCGCGCACCCTACAACTTCACGTCGCTCTACGTTCCGAAGTTAACGCAAAGTTCCGCCATTTTGGAACATGCTCACAACCCACTTGTTTTATAAAGAAACTTTTTATTAATTCCTGTGGGCCGCGGAGTGTCAGTAAGATGTTTTGAGGTTATGCTGAAAGACGAAAGACCGTATTCTGACTCGGAGGTGTTGTTCTAGTGTTATTGTGACTGTGAGGAGGCTGGATATGAGTGTTTGTGTTCATTTGAGATATTGTTTTGAAGTGTAACTCGGCGGACGTACCTTGGATGCTCTTGTAATTTGTGTTTACTTCTGGGAACAGTGAGGAGGACGCTTGCAGCTCTGTTGTGACCTTGCCTATGGATCAGGCACTCAAATAAGTGGCAGGTGATAAGTAGTAAACTTTGTTTCACTAGTTTATATGGCCGGTAGAAAAGTTCTGTCAGTGAAAAGTTTTGCTCAAAAAGTGTTTACGAGTTACTATAACTACTTATATGAAGTGGGAAATGATACGGAACTGAGGCAATGTTGTGATTTTACGTGAGATAGAGTTAGAAATATCGTGTTTAAAGTCAGTATAGTGATTCAAACTGCTTTTGCGAGTTATAATTCGTGTGTTTTTTCGTGTTATTTGATTCGATAATAATGAACGATAGGGCGAAAGCAGAGCGACTTAATAAAGGAAACGCCAGACAAATACAATTTCCCTATTGACGCTTTAATAAAACAACAAACAAATAATTTCTCTTTACATCAGCGAATTAATTTTCTTGGAATCGTAGCGCGTTCTGAGCACCAGCTCTGAAGCTTCTCGGAAAATGAATTTTAAAATGATATTTATGAAGGATGTAACCTTGTTATGAGGTTTATAATAAGTTCAATAACCTCTTTAAATTATTTTATGTGTAATTAATTGTATTTTAAATCGATAAATAAGCGTATCTTTCAGCCGGTTATATCCGAAATTTAGTTAGCGTCATTTCTAGTCGATTTGTTTTCGATAAACATTACTTACGCTGAATATAATCTAAACATATTCTAACGCGTGTATCAGCTTTTGAAGACTAAATTGAGCTCATTAAAACTTCGAGAGATTATAAAATCATAGTGGTACAGTTCCAAACGTTCTACAATAGCCGCAAGTGAGGCACGAAGATGTTATTCTTCACAAAATTTGGTTTATTAACTCTGACTGTACTACTGCCACGACCAGTATTACAATTGTAAACAACTTAAAGGACTTATTTTGCCTATTTCCGATTGATCCATTTTCGTATACGCAGATTCCTTTTATCCTTTACGTAAACATTTATTTAGTAACGAAAGTCCTGTCCAACTATCTCATAAATAAAGTAAAAAGCCCACGATATTGGGTCGTTTTATTGAGGACGCTATTACAAAGTCATTTCTGCGACCGGCCCTAGTCTCAGTCCATTGTAGAAGGAAAATCTTTCTACAGTCACGGCTCTCGATGGGATAACGCAGATGGCTTTCGGTTCCGAAACGACTCACGTTCTACACAACCTCCAAACGATAATTAACTTAATCTCCTCCGCTTAGAGCCCAATCTCGCACGCAACCCAAGAAAGCTATGAAACTTTGTTAAATAACTTTTCAGATAACTTGAACTTGGCGTATTTGCGCAAAGTTGTAAGCGGAATTCTACCGCGGGCTAATTCAATCTGTACCCGCTTGTAATAAATGTTGTTTTCGCGTAATGCCAATTGGGGAGTTGGTGTATTCTGTTGAGTTGAAAGTTCTGGACTTCACGAAGCAAAACGCGAACTTTTGTAGAACATTTCAGTGTAGTTAGTACAATGTTATAATGGAAATAAGCACTTCAAAATGGCGTAGTCTGCAGCTGTGCTTATAGGTGTGTGGATCGATGGTCGGATGTTAGCTGTGATGGGTAACAATCACAGTTTTGACAGTTGTTCGATTGGATCTGCCGACGATATGCGAGCTCGTTATTAGCTTTGAGCGTCGAATAATTATAATATATTACGTTTTATGTTGTTTACTCATTGTATTTGTTTAGGATTTGTGTTTCCGTTAATGTATAGGTACGCTTTTGTGTTGACTGTTGCGTAACAAAGTAACAAAGGATTCATAATAAAAGCGTATTTTCTCGTTTAATTTTCTTTCATGGCAATTCATTGTCTGTTTTTCTTTATGAGTACACTTAATCTACTTAGGTATGTGTGTACGTTTATCTTTATAAAAATGTTGTACTTTTGAATCATAAAATTAATTGATTTTCAGTTCCAATATTCGCCTTTAACCTTATTTTACAACCCCATTAAGCGGCTTTTATTTTTAAACTTTTTATGCCTCAACGAAAATATAATGCAGGCTCCCCGGGCACTTCAAGCTCTCTAAATATAGAGACAAAGGAATATAACGTCACGGCTGCCATATAAATAAACGGAACAATACAAACATAAATATAACTACATATAGACGTAATCCCACCAGCCTGATACTCACACAACTAACAACAAGATTATATAATACTACAAATAGTTATACGAGTTTCTCAGAAACCTGAAAGCTCACAGTAACAACATATTTAATTGTATAGTATGTTATACATTCAAGCACATTCAGAATTTACTACTCCTGAATTAAACCCTAATAACTCCAGCCATTTAAAACGTAACAACCATCATTCATGCACTCAATTGAAAACGAACTTTATTGTTTTCCTCTTAACTTTTATTTTCGTACACATGCTCGGAGCTGTCGAGTCAGTTTTCACTTGTTCGCGTAAATTTTGCTTCGTTTCTTTTTATTTGCTTTGAACAATAAATAGGTCTTGACTACACAACTGTCTTATATACCTACGTGACTTAGCGATATTATGCAAGCGTAAACAGTATGGCTTCGATTTTATTATACAATAATTCATGAGTAGGTTGTAAAATTTCGATTTTGCATAATATAAGGTCAGAGGGACCCTAAAAACGAGAGAATAGAGTAATAAAATACTAGTAAAGATTCGTGATTGGATTATAAAATGTTAATCTTGTTATTTTTCTTGAAAACTTACAAGTACTTTTGAAAGTAAAGTGAATTAAAAACCTATTTGTTACAACTAGGAACGTTGTTTTGTACTGAAATATAGTTTGAAAGCCCCGTCATCTTAGGCTGACTATGATGTAAATTGCTTTTCACATCGCGAATGTACTAATTGGGACTCTATTCCTTTGTATTACATACTATATTAATATTTCGAGATCGTGTTCTTGCTAATACGAATTAGATTTGTATTTGAATGTTACTTAAGGTAGGTATTCAGGGTATTAGGTTCTCAGGTTGTGAATTTAAAGTTTTAAAAATCATGATAAAATCTTAAAAGTTTTTTCTGAATATTTTTGAATATTATGATATTTATGACTCTTGAAAAAAATCCCTGCCCTTGTAAATGGTGATAAATGATAAATGATGCTTATTCAGTAAATAGGTTACAAGGAACACTTTTACACGTCAATGTTTTTTGTCAGTTTAAGCTAGATGAGGCCGGTGTTTCCTAACTACCCTGAGAAGAAACACCGAAACAAACTCAGAGGTCAAAGTCTCTTTTAAAGTGTTCAAATCCATACAATGTGTACTGGTTAAATCATATGAGAACCATGTACGTTTATGTCTGTGATGAGCTTTTTGAAGAAAGCAACATACAAATTCGAGTGGATCTGTCCAGACAGTGCAAGCATTTGTCAGTCATCGCGAAGCTCAACTCAGAACTTTGAGGAGCTCAACGAACCGACGAACAACACCAAAGCAAGGACATTTGAGTAGGCCGCAAAAATACTCAAACTGCCAGATAATCATAAAATCTACATGAATTTAACGGCATACATAGTTCTCGCATTCACATTATTCTATATGAGGACCATGCAGCCTAGTGGTGGTTAGTAGGATTACTAACCACCACCACCAAAGTAAACCCGGTTTGATCACAATAATGGCCTAGAATCTATAACTACATTAAATTCCGAGAACACTTACTAGTCATTACTAAACTATCGACAACTGTATCAATAGTCAATACCCTTTGATTCAAATTGACGGTACGGGTCGTCCTTATCGATAGTCAGTTAGTAGTTGCCGATATCGATGTCGATATACTAGTGCCGAACCATTCGATAAGTTTCACACGGATGTCGGTGTTGAATAACTTTATACAAATAGTTGATATCGATACTTATGATATGTAGGGTGTAAGTTTTGTATCCGTACAATATACATGTAGAGTGTATATAATAATATCGTTCTATGGTATTTTAGTATGGTACTTTTTGTAGAGCATTGAGTGAAAAGTTTTCGACATGAAAAGTTTTTCATGTTACTTAGTTGACCCATTTATGAAGATTAAGTACGCTATTGAGACTTTCAGCGTGAAAGATGATTCTCATAATTTCGCCTTCGGAAAATTATCTGTGCGATATTTATTTTAAATGACATTTTCTAATTTATAAATTTCTTAAATTTGATTAATTAATTTACTGACGAACAACGCACAGCCTGATTTGCTAGATCTAAAAGCGTGAATATTTTGTAAAATAATTTTTCATACTTTTTATTTTTATATTGTTTGTGTGTAATTGGAACTCAATGCGAAGAGTAGAACACAACGGCACGAGGTCGAACCGTTTAGACTTATGGCCTTTAAACTTCAGTACAATCGTTTCTTGTGAAAAGTGAATACAATATTATGTGTGTCTATTGAACTTAAGTCTGTTGAATTTTCTGAGTAGATAGAAACTTTCTGAGGTTATTATAATATAACAGTATAACCAGCCTTTTCATGTTAACACCGTTGGGTTAGAGAGGCCTCCGCTCTGCGAGAGGGAGAAGGCTGTAATTCACCAGGTGGGCCCAGTGCTGATTGGTTAATGTCAAATGTCTTCGAAGAGAAATTTTAAATAACTTAGCAGTTATTTAAAATTTTGCAGCGCTGCTTTGAATCCAATATTAGTTGGTAATTAAAATACGACCAAATGCCTACAATAGGTGCTACTCATTAACTTTAATTACAAGGTACTCGATTTAGCCCAATTAGCGAAAAAATAACTGTTTGATAAAATTAGTTTATTCAAGATTTTGATTGTTGTTGATAACTTTTACAACTTTTCAAGTGAGATCATAACATTTTCTGTAAATATTTAAATGGCTTGCTCTCAAAGTGATGACAAAAGTTTTTATCGATAAAATGACGATGACTTTTCCTTTATTGGTATAACACGTTAACAAGCTCTACAATACAAATTACCTGATTGATTACGTTACAATAGTTACGAAAGCAGTACTCAAGTCAAACTCAACTCATGTTTATTACTTCCAAAACTAACACAAAGCCAAACTAAACCTTATTATTACAGCAACTGAATTCAGTTTTCAGTGCCACAGATAAATTCGATGAAGTCCGTAGATAGGACGTGATCTGGTGTTGTAAAATTCATTTTATATCGCAGTTGTTAAGATACATTTTTACATGCATCTTTAGACACTTCGATATAGATCCGTAGCCTACTTTATTATTGTATTTAATGAATATAAATGAAGGTAAATATTACTTTAACATTTTCCTTCGAAATTCAATTATTTATGACCAGTTTAGTACGATACATTTTCAGAGGTAATCTATAAAAAATAGATATATAGGTAGGTACATATGATTTTCTGAAAAAAAAAATTCTTTCTTTGTAATAGCTACTTAATTAATTAGTTGTAGTTACTTCACTTAGAATACATTACAAGTACCAGACCTTAAAAGGTATGGCCGGGTGATCTTTTTTCCACATCTAAATTATTGTCACAAATCAGGGCTAATATGTTAAAGTGTGAAGAATAAAATTAAAGGCGAATGGAAGAAAAGCGAGCATTTTGATGGTTCTGAATAAATCTTTCTTTTTAATAACATTCATAAGGTTGGATGTCGTTGGCATACAAATTCTATTTACTTCTTAAATGTGAAGTCTGAATATATGGATGTTTTTTAATCAATCACGCTCCAACTTCTGAAAGGATTCAAACAAAATATGGCTAGACGTCAAGACTTGTGAGACCACAGCTGTGCGTGGGATCGTATCGGTACCGCAGGTCGTGTGTGAAGGAGGCGTTGACCATTGCAATGCATTCTTTTTTTTGTGTTTGTTACCCAATATTTTATGCGCACTGAAATTTTATCGCCCCATATAGGGAAGTTGCAGATGTACTAGGTAACCACGCGGCTGCAGAGCTTAGCTCCACACCTTTGACAAAGCCATCATCTGGCACACAACCACTAGTTTTTTTTTCTTCCTATGACTTCTCCCGCTCTGGGCATAGTATATGCATAGGCATGCAGGCATTGACCACGATGGGCCCCGTCAGTGGTGGCTGACACTAATCTCTTTGAGGCACGCGTGGAATACTACGCCTTCTCGCCTGCACCGTCGAATCACGGGCCTGGTGCTGTGCGGACGGCGAGCTACCCACTGCTCGCCGTCCGCAGGCCCGGGTCTACGGTGGCCGGAGATCGTCTCGCGACGTCCTACGCCCAGTGCCTCTCCTGCGGTGGTAGCGGCCGCATTTGGATTTGGATACCTTTTATCCCGATAGGAAAGGATGATCCAATTTGAAGTTTATATGTTTGAACCCCTTTAATTTAGACTGATTTACGTCAAATGTTAGCCTGTAACAATTTTTTTATGAAAGAATAATCTTTTCGCTAATCCAACAACAAACAACTATTGGTGTCGATTTTTTCATGAAAATTACGGTTAATTCAATTATGTTGCTGCCAGTATCATGACCTTTAACGCCTGTTTTTTTTTGTTGTGACCTTTCGCCTATAACGTTGCAACATCTTTAACTCACGTGATTGCAGAGTTATCCCCCTGAATCGACGAAAAAGTCGTCGAAAACCACAAACCGAGGGGTAGTTTCTAACATCCACACGGGCAAAAACTTGGTCTATTGTATAGATATGAGAATCCAAACAGTCTTAAGTCGAGTTGACTCTGTATCTAATTGTGAGCCTGAACAATAGACTACCCTCAAACTCGACCTTGACTGCTGCGAGCCGAGTCTCTTAGGGCCGATTTCACCATTCGCTATAAAAACTAAGTTTAACTGAACTAACCTTTTTTTTCAATATGGAGCGGGAGGGCGTGTCAGACTCTTACTGACTAAAACCTACCCCTGTTCCTTCCCTGCCCTGAATGCCCAGGGGCGAGGTAACTCTGTTTCGAATTTATCCTCAACCTCTGGGCAGGCATCGGCCATGACGGGCCCCGTCATGGTTTGCTGACAACTCTTTGAGGCGCGCGTGGAACACTACGCGCCGTCGACTTTCGGGCCTGGTGCTGATCGGACGGTGAGCTACCCACTACTCGCCGTCCGCAGGCTCTCCATGTCGCGATGAGATCCTGTCGGAGCTCTGACCGACGAGCCGCGAGGTGTCGCGGCAGCGGAGTTTCACCTCGGCGTTTCGCCCCCTCGCGCCACTCATAGAGGTGCGCGAGGTCCTTTGCCTCCAGATCCCACGGCGACAGAACTGAACTAAGCTTAGCGTAATCTTATTTTACCATACAATCACCATAAAAAAGATTATAGTGAGTTAACCTTAAAAGATAGACATATGCTGTCGCTTTTTTTTTAGAACTTTAAAAGTGGACATCCCATCCATACGCACAAAGCGTTTTGAGAAAACATTCATTGTGCGTACAGCTAGGGAGTAGAATTCCCTACCGGAGTCTGTGTTTCCTGATAGCTACAACCTGGGAGTCTTTAAGTCAAGAGTGAATAGGTTACTTCTAGGCAAGCGTATTCCATCTTCGACCACATCATCGCTTACCATCAGGTGAGATGGTGGTCAAACGCGTGCCTATCAATAATAATAAAAAAAAAAAAAAAAAGTAGAACAATTTTGACATAAATATTTTTTGCGTAACTTTAACCGTTTACGCAGAAGCTCTGAAAAGGTTTTTTTTCCCGTTTTTGCCACATTTTTCATTGATGCTCCGCTCCTATTGATCGCAGCTAATGTTATATAACCTATAGCCTTCCTCGATAAATTGACTATTCAACACAAAAATAATTATTCAATTCGATCTAGTAGTTCCTGAGATTAGCGCGTTCAACCAAACCAACAAACAAACTCTTCAGCTTTATGACAGCGGTTAAACGCGTTTAAGCGAGCTTAAACGTCCAAAAGTGGGCGTTAGAATTGGTGAAATCGGCCCTTACTCTAGCAGATTCGATGGCAAAATCGTTTCATATTGAAATATACAGACATGGTTGCTTATAATTCGTCGGCAATCTTTCAAGGAATGAAACTAATCATTAATATGAAAAACCTGTTACTATGGGTTCAACGCTGAAATTGCGAAAGAAAAAACAGCTATCCCTTTTATTTTGTTGAGTCAGGCAAAAAACTTAATATACTTTTTTTTTTTTTCTCTTTATTTGTTTTGGGGTTTTTATCTATACAGATATGTCAACCCCATCGTACCTTTTACCATTGTTACCACAGAATACATATACTCCTAACGGAAACTTAATATACTGAACAGCTGATTTGGTTATTCGTATTTCAAAGTCGATTCTTTAGTAAAAGGTGCTTATTTCATGAGTACAATGGATGAAAAGTCACCCTGTATGGAAGTTATATGTATGGCTATGACCATAATCTCCGCTCCGGTATAGTCTTCAACAAGTCAAGATATTCTCTTGACTTGTTCAAGGTCATATAAGGTGGAAAGCACACATCTAAATTGTCATGCTGGTTTAAATTAGAATTGCGTACTCCTCTCCCCAGTAAAATATGAGGGGGTGGACAGAGGTACACGAGTAGCTGCATAGAATACGGAATTGTTGCGCCCGGAAAACTATACAAATGATAATACTAATAAAAGTCGTAGCGCTGAAAGTGAGATCTACCTAATTATAAAACTTTTATTTCTTCTTTCTATTTTGGTTTATAAAATGAAGAAACTAAAATAAGCGAAGCGAACTTCTAAGGCCAACCTTTTTGTTTCATTGAGCGAACGACTCCCGTCAAGGGAAGCGGAATAATTAAAGTATGCATTATCATTTAATTTTTGTTTTGTCACACCGCACTGTTATAGAAAGAAAGAAAACGAGTTCATTTGGCACGCACAGATACAGACAATGTGGGTACAAATAGCCACCACTGACGCGGGACCCATCATGGCCGTGGCTATGGTCGTGGTGGGTTGCCTTTTTTTTTTGCGGTGGGAAATCATCCTATGACTTCTCCCGCTCTGGGTGGAGCGAGAGGGCGTGTCAGACTCTTACTGACTAAAACCCACCCCTGTTCTTTCCTGCCTTTGAGTGCCCAGGGGCGAGGTAACTCTGTTTCGAATTTATCCTCAACTCCCGGGCAGGCATCGGCCATGACGGGCCCCGTCCTTAATGCTGACAACTCTTTGAGGCGCGCGTGGAACACTACGCGCCGTCGACTCTCGGGCCTGTTGCTGATCGGACGGCGAGCTACCCATTACTCGCAGGCCCGGGTCTACGGTGGCCGGAGATCGTCTTGCGGCGCCGGAAGTCCCAGGCGTCTCCTGAGGCGGCTGCTGCTGAGAGCGTGAGGGCGACTCCGTTGATGGTGCTCTCTCACGCGTCCCGCCGCCGCCTTCGCAAGCATTACTGCTTCGCAGAAGGAGGAGACGGCTTCCCATTCCCTTTCGCTCCGTAACATGGCCTGAACCAGGGCAGGGCGCGAGAGGTCGCTGCCGCCTATCGCATCCACGAGGACACGGCGGTGCTCTCCCCAAGCGGGACAAACCTCCACCGTATGCTCCACCGTGTCCTCTGGGCGTGGTGGGTTGCCTGGAAGAGATCGCAGAATGCGATAAGGCCGCTCATTGTATGTGTTTTTGATTCAAGTTTCTTTTTTAATGTATCTTGGTGTGTAATAAAGTATATAATAAATAAATATGCAATTCCGACACACACTCCCCGAAATGTAACCGATACAAAACCGATAGGCTACCAACTCGGCGTCAAGACTTTGGAGCTTCGAATCGATGAGTGCATCATTGCCGATGATCCTCTTTGTTCGTTACTCAATAGACTCAGAAAACGGGGACTCTCGCAGCGAACGAGGCGTCACAATGCTCTGTGGTAAGCACCCACTTTAATAGAGCTGCAGACAGTTAACAAAATAGGGATTTTTCCTCACGACGAGTAAATTGAGCTTAATTCAGTACCATAACAATAACAAATAAGTCTTCCTAATTAGCTGTGCGTGGGTACTTTAGTAAACATTTCTTTCTGTCTTTAAGGGAACGTTATTAATATTACATAGCTATCTATTTCAGTCGATAATTGACTACTACTTACTTCTACATATTTTTATTATAAATGTGAAAGTCGGCAGATTTATAAATGAGGAGCGCTACAACGTCGGAAAAGATTTTAACAAAATATGGCATACGGGTAGACCCTATCTAGATTATAACATAGGATGCTTTATTTACTACTACTACGATCCCGTGAGATACTTTTTAGCTTTCATGTGGATATCGTCACTGGCATAAGCTAGAAACTTCATATGTTAACAACATAACTGCGCGATCCAACTGACATCGTCCCTTATGTTTAAGTCAACAGTAGTGGAGCCTATTACTACTAACCACAAATATAGACTCCAGCATCTACTGACAAAACTTTTTATAACCCATCTACTTAAATATCCATTATTAATTCGACGGCCAAAAATTTGAAATCGTAAGGGACATGCATGCACTGTTATATTTTTCGTAGGCCTACGATTGAAAATCCAACAGGACGAATGTCCGAATGTTGAAAATCCATAATGTAACTTATTTCCTTATGACCTATGAGATTTCCACCGTTGAATATTGGATTACTTGCTCTAGAATAACAATATAAAGATTAAGAATAAAATTTATCAAAACCATTGTTTTGATTACAATTAAATTTTAAATTGGAGATAATTTTAATCCACTACCACCTACTCAATAATCGTAATCGTATTTACCATTTTCAATTAAAATACATGTAGATACTTATTTCAAGTTGATTTTATGTGACCATTTGTATTAAAAAGGCTAAGGTTGCAATGGAATTTTAACTTTATCATGTATGGCATAGAGTTTGTTGTTTCAAAATTTGATAACTTTCTTTAATTATGAATTCAAATGTAGTACTTATTTTCCAGCTTCTGATGTTTTCTTCTTCTCCCTTAGAATGTCACGCAAGTCCCGCCAGGGATACAGCATCCGTCACCTGCTGCAGCTCCCCAATGCCCCGCGCAGCCCGCCCTCCGCGCCGCACCCCCCCGCGCCATGTATCAAGGTCAGTGCTAATTTGGGACTGGGCTGGCCAGTGTATTTTTGGACTGGCGAGAGAATACCTGAGATGGGTGTAAGGAAATGGTGACGTCAATAAGATTTTATTTTTATATGCACGTGTTTGACTACTGTCGTGATAGATGGTAAGCGATGATTTGGTCGACAATGGAACACGCTCGTCTAAAAGTCATGTATGCACTCTTGACTTTAAGACTCCGACGTTATTGCTATCAGAATTCTAAATGTTAAGCTGTACACACAATTATAGCCCACAAGTTTCCAAAACGTTTCGTTCATATGATTGGGAGGTCCATCATATTGTCGGCGCAAAGCCGTAGGTAGGTACTTAATTTTGGCTGATGATGGAACTCTCTTTGCCATGCATCAAGGTCAGTGCTAATTTGGGACTGGCTGGTATTTTTGGGCTGGAGGGAGAATACTTGAAATCTACAATCGGGGTATTAAGGACTTGGCCGTAGACTGTTGTCCTGTGTATGGAAATGGCGTCGTCAATAATTTTTATAACACGCTTTTATTAGCTTGGTATGTATCTATGTAAAAGAATCTTTGAACTTGATTTTCATCCACTTCTAAACGTCGGATTGCATTGAAACTTCGCACACTTATCAAGGACCGATGACAATGCATGGTAAGCTAAGTGACGTCATTCTTAATAAAATATGGCGGAATCCAAAAGATGGCTGACTAATTATTTTTTATGATAATATAATATTATATGGGGTATCAAATGAAAGGGTTTGCTGAGAAAAATACGAATTACAAAAAATAGAACCGACTTCCAAAATAAACAAAAAAAGTGCAAAATAACTTTAATTTCGGAAGTCAGTGTCAAAAAACGAAAAAACAAAACCAGAAATACCGACTTCAAAAATTAAAGTTATTTTGCACTTTATTTGTTTATTTTGGAAGCCGGTTCTAATTTTTGTAAAAAAAATTTTTTACTAAGCTGTGCAGACGCCAGCAAAAGTCGATAAGAATTCTCACAACGTATTAGTTTGACGTTTAGTTTGACTTACGACCTTCTATTTTCAAGTTTTCGCCAACAAATGATTGAAATTCACAATTTCATCAACTTAGCATAAGTCAAGATGGCCCAGTGGTATAGAGCACACAGATTGAAGAGCAAATCAGTGTGCCGCAAGTTCAAATCCCACGCAATTGTTGACTTTTTGTAAGTTTTTACCTGATTGGAATTTATGGATTAGCATTACATATAATATTAAATTATTCTTTAACTTGTTCACACATTTCTTAGAGTTAGAAAGGTAGATCACAAAAAAACTAAATAAAGAATTAAATTTCTGCGAGGTAGACATGAGTTTAAACTTGACCGAAATGAACTGTCGTTTAGTTTTAGTAAAATCAGTCGGTGTAACTAAATGTTTAGTAGGCCATTTTATTTTAACATATCCGTGATTATTCGTTAACAAACACTGTATTATATTGTGTTTACTTTCGTTTAAAACAGCTATATCTTTCAACTTGTGCCATCGCCTTATCTTAAGAATGCAGTGAACTCGCTATCAATTTTGTTGACAATAATCATGATTCTATTTTGTTTTTTATTCTTCTACCCGCACTGTTCTAACATAATAGTTCAATTTATTTTTCTCATCTAATTGACGATTATCTTGTGAGAACTAAAGTTCTGTTAACAGAAATTGAGGTTTAGTTTCAATCTTCTTTTTGTCAAGAAAATGAACAATTGAGCTATGACCTCAATATATTCATTGTGATGTTACATAAAAATAAAATGTTTACAAAGTCTAAATCATATATCACTTTTCAATAAATGACTGGTTATAAACAAATATATTTTATTTTATTAAAATTTTGATATCCTTTCCTTGTTACGTTATTTATATTATGAATGGTCTAAGTGGGTATACTTCCAAAAAACAATCTTACACGTAACTTAGATAACGGTCACAAGATAACTTTTTTGTATAGGTAACAATTCGACGTCACAATTCTCATAAATGTTTAATTTGTAAATATAAAGAATAAACATTTTTATTAAACACGTCTTTTTATTTCCACCTTACAACATCGAAAAGATGTAACAACTAAATAATTGAAAATTAAGAATGTGATTCTTCTTGTGGTTAATAGATCATACGAGTATTCGTAATTTGCAACTATTTAGTGCAAAAAATGCAATAGTATTTTTAAACACACTTAGTTCATACGGCTACCAGCACATGACATATTTGCGCGAATTTTATCAATGCAATGGTAAGAACAAGTCGCCTCTGTGACTGTGTGATGCGTATTCAATGGCACAGAAAAATAATAATGATGTTTATAAGCTCAGTGCGACGACAGTTCCTTAGTGTGTGTTATCTGTGGAATGTGGATACTCATACACGCGCACACATACGCACGGAATATCGGCGGCGTGAACTTAGCAGATCATTTTCCAGCAGAGCATGAAAAAATGTGAGTTCTATTCGCATGCAGCATAGTTCTGGAGTTCCTGATACTTTTTGAAAATAGTTCTGTTGTTTTTCCCGGAAAAAAGTTGATTGAAAATATGATCTGCTAACTTCCGGTAGCAGATCATTTTTTCCAAAACCAAAATAAAAAATGTATTTTCGATGGACAACAGCTAGTTCTATAGTTCCTGATATAAATAAGAAATAGTTCTGTCAATTAAAGCTCAAAAAAAAACCAAATATGTTAAAGTAAGATACCGCGAATAAAATAAAATAAATCTTACAACTCACGTCAAAACCAAAATACAACAGTTTGTTCTAACTATTCTAGCCAAAATCAGTAGCTTAGAACTCTAATTAACTGAAAAGTTAAATGAACACAACGAACCACTCTCAAGTATCAACAGATTATGGTTGAAAACTGAGATTATTAGAAATCACGAAAATTTAAGAATTTATAGTAAAAAGAATCATAAGAAACGTTTAAAAGTATGTAGGACCAAAACCTCTTCAGTTTCTGATACAAATATAAAATTGCTATTTAAAAATATGCATATCAAGCCTAAAACATCCACTCAAATATCAGCAGAGCGTGGTCGAAAATTTAGATTAACAGAATTCCTAACAATTTTCAATGTTTAGTTTAAAAAAATCATAAGAAATAAAAGAAAGTAGGTAGGACTAAGAAATTCTCGCTTTCAGATACACCTCATTGCATAATAATAAAAAACTAGCATAACTAGCCTAGAACTCCCAAGTAAGTATCAGCAGAGCATGGTCAAAGATTTAGATTAGCAGAATTCATAACAATATTCTATGATCATTTCAAAAATTCATAAGAAGTGTTAGAAAGTAGGGAAGAGCTAGAACTCTTCGTTTTCTGATACAAATGATAAAATATTAATTAAAAACTAGCATAACTAGCCTAGAACTCCCACGAAAGTATAAGCAGAGCATGGTCGAAGATTTAGATTAGCAGAAATCCTAACAATTTTCTATGATCATTTCAAAAATTCATAAGAAATGTTAGAAAGTAGGTAAGAGCTGGAACTCTTCGTTTTCTGGTACACATAATAAAATACTAATTAAAAATTAGCATAACTAGCCTAGAACTCCCACGTAAGTATCAGTAGAGCATGGTCGAAGATTTAGATTAGCAGAAATCCTAACAATTTTCTATGATCACTTCAAAAATTCATAAGAAATGTTAGAAAGAAAGTAAGAGCTGAAACTCGTCGTTTTCTGATATACATGATAAAATACTAATAAAAAACTAGCATTATTAGCCTAGAACTCTCAACAAAGTAGTAGCAGAGCATGGTCGAAGATTTAGATTAGCAGAATTCCTAACAATTTTCTATGATCATTTCAAAAATTCATAAGAAATGTTAGAAAGTAGGTAAGAGCTAGAACGCTTCGATTTCTGATACATATGATAAAAGACTAATATAAAACTAGCAAAACTAGCCTAGAACTCCCACGTAAGTATCAGCAGAGCATGGACGAAAATTTAGATTAGCAGAATTCCAAACAATTTTCTGTGATCACTTCAAAAATTCATAAGAAATGTTAGAAAGTAGGTAAGAGGTGGAACTCTTCGTTTTCTGATATACATAATAAAAGAATAATATAAAACTAGCATAACTAGCCTAGAACTCCCACGAAAGTATCAGCAGAGCATGGTCGAAGATTTAGATTAGCAGAATTCATAACAATATTCTATGATCATTTCAAAAATTCATAAGAAGTGTTAGAAAGTAGGGAAGAGCTAGAACTCTTCGTTTTCTGATACAAATGATAAAATATTAATTAAAAACTAGCATAACTAGCCTAGAACTCCCACGAAAGTATCAGCAGAGCATGGTCGAAGATTTAGATTAGCAGAAATCCTAACAATTTTCTATGATCATTTCAAAAATTCATAAGAAATGTTAGAAAGCAGGTAAGAGCTGGAACTCTTCGTTTTCTGGTACACATAATAAAATACTAATTAAAAATTAGTATAACTAGCCTAGAACTCCCACGTAAGTATCAGTAGAGCATGGTCGAAGATTTAGATTAGCAGAAATCCTAACAATTTTCTATGATCACTTCAAAAATTCATAAGAAATGTTAGTAAGTAGGTAAGAGCTAGAACGCTTCGATTTCCGATACATATGATAAAAGACTAATATAAAACTAGCAAAACTAGCCTAGAACTCCCACGTAAGTATCAGCAGAGCATGGACGAAGATTTAGATTAGCAGAATTCCTAACAATTTTCTATGATCATTTCAAAAATTCATAAGAAATGTTAGAAAGTAGGTAAGAGCTAGAACGCTTCGATTTCCGATACATATGATAAAAGACTAATATAAAACTAGCAAAACTAGCCTAGAACTCCCACGTAAGTATCAGCAGAGCATGGACGAAGATTTAGATTAGCAGAATTCCAAACAATTTTCTGTGATCACTTCAAAAATTCATAAGAAATGTTAGAAAGTAGGTAAGAGGTGGAACTCTTCGTTTTCTGATATATATGATAAAAGAATAATATAAAACTAGCATAACTAGATAGAACTCCCACGAAAGTATCAGCAGAGCATGGTCGAAGATTTAGATTAGCAGAATTCCTAACAATTTTCAATGTTTAGTTTAAAAAAATCATAAGAAATAAAAGAAAGTAGGTAGGACTAAGAAAGTCTCGCTTTCAGATACACCTAACTGCATATTAATAAAAAACTAGCATAACTAGCCTAGAACTCCCACGTAAGTATCAGCAGAGCATAGTCAAAGATTTAGATTAGCAGAATTCCTAACAATTTTCTATGATCATTTCAAAAATTCATAAGAAATGTTAGAAAGTAGGTAAGAGCTAGAACGCTTCGATTTCTGATACATATGATAAAAGACTAATATAAAACTAGCAAAACTAGCCTAGAACTCCCACGTAAGTATCAGCAGAGCATAGTCGAAGATTTAAATTAGCAGAATTTCAAACATTTTTCTGTGATCACTTCAAAAATTCATAAGAAATGTTAGATAAAGTAGGGAAGAGCTGGAACTCTTCGTTTTCTGATACATATAATAAAATACTAATAAAAAACTAGCATAACTAACCTAGACCTCCCACGTAAGTATCAGCAGAGCATGGTCGAAGATTTAGATTAGCAGAATTCCTAACAATTTTCTATGATCATTTCAAAAATTCATAAGAAATGTTAGAAAATTGCATACTAATAAAAAACTAGCATAACTAACTACATTTTATCATATGTATCAGAAAATGAAGAGTTCCAGCTCTTACCTACTTTGTAACATTTCTTATGAATTTTTGAAATGATAATAGAAAGTTGTTAGGATTTCTGCTAATCTAAATCTTCGACCATGCTCTGCTGATACTTAAGTGGGAGTTCTAGGCTAGCTATGCTCGTTTTTTATTAGTATTTTATCATTTGTATCTGAAAACGTAGAGTTCCAGCTCTTACCTACTTTGTAACATTTCTTATGAATTTTTGAAATGATAATAGAAAGTTGTTAGGATTTCTGCTAATCTAAATCTTCGACCATGCTCTGCTGATACTTACGTGGGAGTTCTAGGCTAGCTATGGTAGTTTTTTATTAGTATTTTATGATATGTATCAGATAACGAAGAGTTCTAGCTCTTACCTACTTTGTAACATTTCTTTTGAATTTTTGAAATGATAATAGAAAGTTGTTAGGATTTCTGCTAATCTAAACCTTCGACCATGCTCTGCTGATACTTACGTGGGAGTTCTAGGCTAGTTATGCCAGTTTCTAATTAGTATTTTATCATATGTATCAGAAAACGAAGAGTTCCAGCTCCTCCCTACTTTTTCTAACATTTCTTATGAATTTTTGAAGTGATCACAGAAAATTGTTTGGAATTCTGCTAATCTAAATCTTCGACCATGCTCTGCTGATACTTTCGTGGGAGTTCTAGGCTAGTTATGCTAGTGTTTGATTGATATTTTATCATTTGTATCTGAAAACGAAGAGTTCTAGTTCTTACCTACTTCGTAACACTTCTTATGAATTTTTGAAATGATAATAGAAAGTTGTTAGGATTTCTGTTAATCTAAACCTTCGACCATGCTCTGCTGATACTTACGTGGGAGTTCTAGGCTAGTTATGCAAGTTTTTAATTAGTATTTTATCATATGTATCAGAAAACGAAGAGTTCCAGCTCCTCCCTACTTTTTCTAACATTTCTTATGAATTTTTGAAGTGATCACAGAAAATTGTTTGGAATTCTGCTTATCTAAATCTTCGGCCATGCTCTGCTGCTACTTTCATGGGAGTTCTAGGCTAGTTATGCTAGTTTTTAATTAGTATTTTATCATTAGTATCTGAAAACGAAGAGTTCCAGCTCTTACCTACTTTCTAATATTTCTTTTGAATTTTTGAAATGATCATTGAAAATTGTTAGGAATTCTACTAATCTAAATCTTCGACCATGCTCTGCTGATACTTACGTGGGAGTTGTAGGCTAGTTATGCTAGTTTTTTATTAGTATTTTATCATATGTATCAGAAAATGAAGAGTTCCAGCTCTTACCTACTTTGTAACACTTCTTACGAATTTTTGAAATGATAATAGAAAGTTGTTAGGATTTCTGCTAATCTAAACCTTCGACCATGCTCTGCTGATACTTACGTGGGAGTTCTAGGCTAGTTATGCAAGTTTTTAATTAGTATTTTATCATATGTATCAGAAAACGAAGAGTTCCAGCTCCTCCCTACTATTTCTAACATTTCTTATGAATTTTTGAAGTGATCACAGAAAATTGTTTGGAATTCTGCTTATCTAAATCTTCGGCCATGCTCTGCTGATACTTTCGTGGGAGTTCTAGGCTAGTTATGCTAGTTTTTAATTAGTATTTTATCATTTGTATCTGAAAACGAAGAGTTTTAGCTCTTTTCTACTTTGTAACATTTCTTATGAATTTTTGAAGTGATCACAGAAAATTGTTTGGAATTCTGCTAATCTAAATCTTCGACCATGCTCTGCTGATACTTTCGTGGGAGTTCTAGGCTAGTTATGCTAGTTTTTGATTGATATTTTATCATTTGTATCTGAAAACGAAGAGTTCTAGCTCTTTCCTACTTTGTAACATTTCTTATGAATTTTTGAAATGATAATAGAAAGTTGTTAGGATTTCTGCTAATCTAAACCTTCGACCATGCTCTGCTGATATTTACATGGGAGTTCTAGGCCAGTTATGCAAGTTTTTAATTAGTATTTTATCATATGTATCAGAAAACGAAGAGTTCCAGCTCCTCCCTACTTTTTCTAACATTTCTTATGAATTTTTGAAGTGATCACAGAAAATTGTTTGGAATTCTGCTTATCTAAGTCTTCGGCCATGCTCTGCTGATACTTTCGTGGGAGTTATAGGCTAGTTATGCTAGTTTTTAATTAGTATTTTATCATATGTATCAGAAAACGAAGAGTTCCAGCTCCTCCCTACTTTTTCTAACATTTCTTTTGAATTTTTGAAGTGATCACAGAAAATTGTTTGGAATTCTGCTTATCTAAATCTTCGGCCATGCTCTGCTGATACTTACGTGGGAGTTGTAGGCTAGTTATGCTAGATTTTTATTAGTATTTTATCATATGTATCAGAAAATGAAGAGTTCCAGCTCTTACCTACTTTGTAACATTTCTTATGAATTTTTGAAATGATAATAGAAAGTTGTTAGGATTTCTGCTAATCTAAATCTTCGACCATGCTCTGCTGATACTTACGTGGGAGTTCTAGGCTAGCTTTGCTAGTTTTTTATTAGTATTTTATCATATGTATCAGAAAACGAAGACTTCTAGCTCTTACCTACTTTGTAACATTTCTTATGAATTTTTGAAATGATAATAGAAAGTTGTTAGGATTTCTGCTAATCTAACTCTTCGACCATGCTCTGCTGATACTTTCGTGGGAGTTCTAGGCTAGTTATGCTAGTTTTTAATTAGTATTTTATCATTTGTATCTGAAAACGGAGAGTTCTAGCTCTTAGCTGCTTTCTAACATTTCTTATGAATTTTTGAAATGATCATAGAAAATTGTTATGAATTCTGCTAATCTAAATCTTTGACCATGCTCTGCTGATACTTACGTGGGAGTTCTAGGCCAGTAATGCTAGTTTTTTATTATTATGTAATTAGGTGTATCTGAAAGCGAGAATTTCTTAGTCCTACCTACTTTCTTTTATTTCTTATGATTTTTTTAAACTAAACATTGAAAATTGTTAGGAATTCTGTTAATCTAAATTTTCGACCACGCTCTGCTTATATTTGAGTGGATGTTTTAGGCTTGATATGCATATTTATTAATAGCAATTTTATATTCGTATCAGAAACTGAAGAGGTTTTGGTCCTACATACTTTTAAACGTTTCTTATGATTCTTTTTTATTATAAATTCTTAAATTTTCGTGATTTCTAATAATCTCAGTTTTCAACCATAATCTGTTGATACTTGAAAGTGGTTCGTTGTGTTCATTTAACTTTTCAGTTAATTAGAGTTCTAAGCTACTGATTTTGGCTAGAATAGTTAGAACAAACTGTCGTATTTTGGTTTTGACGTGAGTTGTAAGATTTATTTTATTTTATTCGCGGTATCTTACTTTAACATATTTTGTTTTTTTTTGAGCTTCAATTGACAGAACTATTTCTAATTTATATCAGGAACTATAGAACTAGCTCTTGTCCATCGAAAATACATTTTTAATTTTGGTTTTGGAAAAAATGATCTGCTACCGGAAGTTAGCAGATCATATTTTCAATCAACTTTTTTCCGGGAAAAACAACAGAACTATTTCCAAAAAGTATCAGGAACTCCAGAACTATGCTGCATGCGAATAGAACTCACATTTTTTCATGCTCTGCTGGAAAATGATCTGCTAAGTTCACTGGCATCGGAATATCGTGCTCGCTCGGTTCGTAGCAATGTAATCTTTAGCGTTCTTATGGACTTTTGCGGCCTCACTGTACATAAGTATTCCCAAAACGATTTGTGCTAATAGATGGGAAGTCCACGGTGGGATGTGGCGCATCGACGCCATAAGGACCTACATTTTTTTATCTGATGATGTAACCAGTAGTACATATACTCATTGGCTAATTATGACTAGCTGGCCTTTAAATATGAGGAAATAGAAATTTTTTAGAAGTGCCATGTCGAAATTATTTGTTTTAACTGTGGCAAAAGGGGCTTTCCGAGTTTCCTTAAACGAAGCCAAAAGTGTGAGCAAAACTTTATAAACGTGACCCTTTATTAAACGCTATTTTTAAAACTTTATTTTAGTTGAAATATATCGTGCTATGGCCAACCCTTCTCAACAGTTGTTATATAAGACAAGAAAGTTGGTTGTGTTTAAATTAAACATTTATACATATTTCTGTTTCCTTCTTCTGGTCTCTTTTTTTTGTATGTGTGTGTACATTAATTGTTAAATAAATAAATTGTTGTTAAATAAACATTGGTTAATTTGACATAAAATAACGTATATCGTGTATACAATGTAGAGACGCCAATACAACGATAAATGCAAACTCGGCCAATACTCATCATTATAAACAACTTTTAATATGGGACCGATGCCGAAATTGCGAAAAAATATTAGCTGAACCATAAATTTATGTTTGCGTAACTGGAAAAAATGTACTGAACGGCTGATTTTTATTAGTATGAACAGTAAAAATAGTAGAATTTGACCTAGACTATAAAGCTATTTTAAAGTTGACTGGTTTGCCGTCATCAGCCAGTAATAAATCTGACCTGACCCCCTTCAAAGTCAAGGAGTTTTAAAGGCTTCCCTGATAAAAACCATAGTTTTACAAGTAGGGCTAATTACAATATTGTTCCTATTTAAGGAATTGTTTCTAAGCTGCGAATGGTTTGCGGTCTGAAGACTTGCATTTTCAGAAATTTTCTGAACTACAGAAAAACGCAGTGTTTACTGAAATCGCATATCTTCTTCAGCGTTTACAGAAGAGCATTTCGACATTTTCATGCCCTGTAAATTTATTTGGAATACCACGCTGCACTCCAAAATAAACATGGTAAAACAGGCTGCTGTCATAAAAGTAAATTGGGCGGGATCAATTTAAATTCGTTTTTTGGCTTTGTATCAAATAAAATATCTATGTCTAAAATAGATAATAGATTACTGCCCAAAAACCAATAGAGCAGGTATCGCTGACTATTAAAATTTAAATTCATACAATATACACACGAATAACTTTTTCGTGAATTGCCGGGTATAATGTTGGTAGTATCTATTTTTAATAAATCTGTAGGAAGCCGCTCTAGCTTAATGAAACATCAATATTTAAAAATAGAATTCCAGACCAATTCACTTGCTAGAAACAAACGCGAATCGTTGATATAAAAATACACCCACATATTGTAACCCACTCTGGTTGAAAATAAGTGTCCTAAACGACATTTAATATCAGTTACAATATTTATTGCTAATGATGACTATAATAAAACAGGTAGGTAGTATAGGATGTTTGTCTGTCTCTTTTTGTCTCATTAGGAGTATTGGACTTTAAGGCATTCAACATTCACAAAGCTGTTTAGCAATTAATCTCTTTAACTTTGTCGAAATTCAAAGAAACTGAATTTTCTCAGAAACAAACGCTTTATAGAACAAAACAGATTCATAATTGAAGAACTCAACGGTACACATAGGTACATGTGCCCGGCACGAAACGAGCTAACTTCGGAGAAGCACGATAAATTATTAAGAAAAACAACCAGTGTAGGTAATCGTGTCGTAAAACTTCCCCGTTACCGTGGCGCCTCTAGCGGAGGAAATTCGAATTACAATATTTTAATAAAACATTACTTCTGAAAAGAGTTTTTATTGAAAACATTCCCGCTTTTTGTTTCTGGTGTTATTTTTGAATTATGCTAATGAAAGTTATTGTTTTGTAAAGTTTATTGCTAATATGTTTTTTATTAGCTGGAAAGCGCCCCTAGTGGTGAGAATTGGACTTACGTAAAATATAATAAATCACTGCATTATATTTAAAAGCTATATACCATCATAGTAATACATTCTAGAAACGCAGAATCTTTAAAAGAATAAATAAAAAATTGTCATCATCATAAAAATAAGCAAAGAATTTTGCAAAGATTAGTTCGAATTTTGTCCACCGCGAGAGATGCGAAACTGAATCATTTTTACTCCGCTTGTGTTTGAACATCATAAACCCTCCGAGGAGGGTTGCTTAAGTGAGGGAGCGTGAGCTTATAGTAGTTCTTACAATAATATCGAGATGGCGCTGTTTGAAGTATTGAAATATAATTGTTAAAAATATAAATTTTTGTTCTTAGAATATTTTTACAGTGTGATTTATGTTTAGAAATAAATATTGTATTATAATTACTTTTTTGCATTGAATTGTATTTTTATTTTATCGCTATAATACTTTCTTCATAAACGTACAATTAAGGAACAAATAAATTATGTTAAGCATTTATAGATAAATTTTAACTATTTATTTATGAACCTAATTTTTCTAACTATGTGATTGCTAACATTTTATGGTTAAATGGTTGTCCAAAAAAGTGGGATAGGATTTTTTTTATGTTTATAGGCACGCGTTTGACCGCTATCTCACCTGATGGTAAGCGATGATGAGGTCGAAGATAGAGCACGCTTGCCTAGAAGTAACCTATTCACTCTTGACTTAAAGACGAAGGTTGTAGCTATCAGGAAATACACGCTCTGGCAGGGGAAATCCCTTCTTCTTAACTTCTTAGCTGTACGCACAATGAATATGTTCGCAAAGCATTTTGTGAGTGTGGTATCCACTATGTACCAGTGGCGCATCGCCTTACGTCTAGTGGTCCGATGATGGAACGGGCTTGGTGGAATGAAACTATGCTTTCCGTCGCACTCTCATTTGTTTGAGAATTGTATAACATTTTCGCTACTTGACTGTACCTAAACCCAGTAGGTATATATATATTCTGTGATACTCAAAACATTTATTTCAAATAAACCATTTACAAGCAATTTTGAACTGTCAAGAAGTCGATCAGTCAGAAAGATGAAGCTAATTGCACACTCAAAAGCGTAGATCTCTATGGAGAAGAACGTGCACAGGCACTCTGTTAAACCATGTTATGTATTACAAAAACTCTGGTTACACTATCTACAGAAGGCAGGCTCTTTGGCATGCAGCAAGCACCACCCTGCTTTCAAGAGTTGTGTTTAAAAATCAAGTACAGCTGTTTGGAATTAACAAATTCGTGAGTGTGATGATTTCGAATCATCATCAATCGATCAACTCATGGTTTCGGTGGTGCAAGATCCTTTATTTTTTTTTAAAGTGGCGTCTCATAAAACATTAGCATATCTACTGCCCCAATTTTTTTTTTTTAGAAGATTAAGAAAGAACAGTTACTTGGTCGATTTTTACAGAAAAGTTTCAGAAAAAGAGAATAGTGAGTTAACGTAAGTTCAGAAAATATTGGCTACTTCTTTTTTGTTTCATTAAATCAATGAAAAATGAAAAGATAAAACGCATCAAAATTCAGGTAGCGCCCACCTGAATTTTGATGCGTCTCTATCTTACGACACTTTTGAGTAAAAAGTGGTATAATTTTAACTCAAGTGTGACGTCATGCGAAATTTCAACGCATTGCAACATCTTAATTTTCTGTTTACGTGACAAAAGAAAAAATACGTGGCTAATGTTTTTTGTTAATCTAACTGACGGACTAATTAGATTTTGTTAGTCATCAACCCAATTTTGTTAGTCATCAACCCAGTTTTGTTAGTCATCAACCCAATTTTGTTAGTCATCAACCCAATTTTGTTAGTCATCAACCCAATTTTGTTAGTCATCAACCCAATTTTGTTAGTCATCAACCCAATTTTGTTAGTCATCAACCCAATTTTGTTAGTCATCAACCCAATTTTGTGAGTCATTAACCCAATTTTGTTAGTCATCAACACAATTTTCTTAGTCATCAACCCAATTTTGTTAGTTATCAATCCAATTTTGGCTTACTGGCTTTATACAGGGTGTAACGGTAAGGTGTGGTCATATTTTAAGAACTGCAGCTGCCCACCGATATGAACAACTTTATTAAAAAAAACCCGAGGAAATTCTCAATTTTTTTTTTAACCTTCATACAAATATTAATCAGCTGATGATAACTTTGTATGGAAAGTCCAATTTTTTTTTTTTGGAAATTTTATATTTTTGCAAAAGATGTTCATTTCCATGGGCAGAATCGGTTCTTAAAATATGACCACACCTTTCCTTTACATCCTGCATAAGTCTCCAACAAAACTTGATACCTACTTATAACTTAGAATATTTCAATTTAGATTCAACCATCGCCCGTTCGAAAATACACCCAATAATTTCCAAAACAAACAAATAAATCAATCAAACAGTTGAACGAGGTAAACAGAATTCCTATCCAAAGCAAACGTACTTAGTTCTCGCTAGTTAGGTTGACCCTACCACCCCTGTCGCATACCTTCGGAAGTATTCGGGACCTTTCGGCATTTATTGTGAAAGCAAATCAAGTATTTATTTATTGGCTATCGCTTTGATCGTCGAATGACCTCGTACAAACACGATTGTCGTTACAAAGGGTTCAGTTGGCGTTGGGTTAGTGTGGATAAGACTTTTGTGGGCTTGGATTTTTTTTTTAAATTATTTTAGTTACAGAGAATAAGAATGTTCTTTTGGTGAAAAGAAGGAGTTGCGATATAAATTGGTTTATAAGCTGTGGCTGTGAATGGTTTAGCAGAATAAAGCTGCATGTTGTAACTGTGGAAATAATAATAAACATTCACAATTATAACGTGAGAACTGTTTTCCCTTTAACATACTTACATACATAATCAGTCTTATAATGTACCCACTGCTGAGACTCAGGCCTCCTCTCTAGGATAGGGAATGAGCAGTAATCTACTACACGAACCCAGTGCAGGTTGGTGGATGTCACATGTTTTTTTTTGCTTTTCGCGAAGGAGCATGCATCTGCCTGGGTTTGAACCCACGACCTACAACTCGAAAGTCGGGGCCTTTACCACTGGGCGATCACTGCTCATTTTTTTTCTTTTAAGTTGTAATAAGTAAATTAAATCTTAAATAGATTCCTAATATAGGTACTAATACTTTAAAATAGTCTTCACCCTTCAAAAATAAAAATAACCCGATCCACCATCATATTCCCTCCTCATCATGTCCATACGTTACCCAACGTCTCATAAAAAGGGTTTTCTTTTCACGGCCCGCCACCGGCCTGGACCGGCCCGCTACCGGCCCGGACGGCCATTTGTCTTGTTCTTTCTTGTAAGAATTAATGTCTTTAAAGGGGTCGAATTCTCTTGTGTCTACTACCCTCTGGATATTGCAATGTGATTTTAGTCGGTTGGTTTGTGATAAGCCTTACTTTTCTGTTGGATTCCTACCAAGTATTCATTTCATGTTCATAGACGTTCTATTTAGTGAATTATGTTATTTAGTAATATTTACGATAGTTTAGTAATCTAGGGAATTACTAAGTATTATCGTAAATATTACTAAGTCAAAATCATGATTCTTAGAAAAAACAAAGTTAAGAATATTAATAATTATGTACGAAATAAGAACAGCGATCTACCTACCAAGCACGAATAAGGTTACTCTTTCGGATCGAAGTTTTTTTTTAAACGTCTCACACTAAGAATTGCTCCTGTGTTGTGGGTTTTTTTTTTTTTGGGGGGGTGGGAAATCATCCTATGACTTCTTCCGCTCTAGGGTGGAGCGGAAGGGCGTGTCAGACTCTTACTGACTAAAACCCACCCCTGTTCCTCCCTGCCTCGAGTGCCCGTGGGCGAGGTAACTCTTTCGAATTTATCCTCCACCCCCGGGCAGGCACCGGCCTTGGCAGGCCCCTTCACTTTGCTGACAACTCTTTGAGGCGCGCGTGGAACACTACGCGCCGTCGACTCTCGGGCCTGGTGCTGATCGGACGGCGAGTTACCCACTACTCACCGTCCGCAGGCCCGGGTCTACGGTGGCCGGAGATCGTCTCGCGGCGTCCGAACCCCCTGGCGTCTCAGGCGGCGGTTGCGGCTGGGGGCGCTAGGGCGACTCGGCTGTGTTCGAGTCTCCCTAGCGTATGCCGCCTCCCTCTTCGCGAGCATTACTGCTTCGCAGAAGGAGGAGACGGCTTCCCATTCCCTCTCGCTCCGTACCATGGCCTGAACCAGGGCACGGCGCGAGAGGTCGCTGCCGCCTATCGCATCCACGAGGACACGGTGGTGCTCTGCCCAAGCGGGGCAAACCTCCACCGTATGCTCCACCGTGTCCACTGGGCGATCCTCGCAATGGAAACACCCGGGGGTCACCTCCGCCTTGATCCGACACAGGTACTTACCGAAACAGCCGTGTCCGGTGAGCACCTGCGTCAGGCGAAAGGTGAGGGCGCCGTGACGCCTCTCCAGCCACTCCTCAAAGAGGGGCACTACCGCCTCGACCTGTGTTGTGGGTTCAATAACAAACATTCAACTGATTCCAAGCAAGTGTGTTCCATCGTCGACCATATTATCGCTTAGAATATAACAGAATAAAACTTTATAGTACACCAAAACAGTCACACGATTGTTTTACACGAGCTTAAATCTATGGGTACATCGGCGGTCTTATTACTGAACAGCAATATCTATCAGACAACCTTGAGATGTACTGAGAGAAATTAAAATCTAAAAGGAGGTAGTCTGTGGTGTACTGCAAATAAAAAAAGGATGTCAAAATTTTACATTTAAAAATACATACATATACAGATACATATCAAATGTTACATAATTTCGTAGGAGGTGAGAAAAAAGGAGGAAAAAGAATAAAAGGAGGGCTAATTATGCAAGAGATGAGAATATATATAAACAGAAAGGCATTAGAGAGAAAGGAAATGGTTTTTTACTAGATTTTTAAAACAAGCGATTGACTGTGCTTGTCTAACTGGCATCGGCGCGAACCATCAGGTGATATAGTTATAAAGCGCGAGCCTATCGCTGTTAAAAAAAAAACTCACATACATAAGGCACCCAGATCCGGAACAATTATCTGTAGGCCAAACAGACATTTAGTCCTGGAGGGTTTCGACTTAATAATTTTTGCCTCAAAATGCATTAAACCGAACCGTATTATAACAAAATATATTCAGTACTTTTGATGCTATCTAAATATAGCCTGCATACCTAAAAGTAAACATAGCACTTAGTCGATAAATTCCCTGTTAATCCGGGAGTGTTAAGTGATTAAGCACTCGGCGGGCGGTCTGGGGCGGTCTCTCACGCACCGATTTGTTCCAACAGTTATAAACACTTAGCGATGTAGTAGTGGTCATTTAAGGCGAAAATGTATCGATAAATTTATAGAAAACAAAAAAAAAAAACGATAGGGTATCGAAAGTCACAGAATGGTAGGGCGACTTACAGTAGGTACCTATGAACATCAGTTCTGAATTTCTGATTATATTTGAAAATATTTTGCTTGTTTTGCTGGTAGAGGCATCTGTTTAGTTACATAGTTCATCATCATTTCAGCCGAAAGACGTCTGCTGCTAGACATAGGCCTCTCTCAAGTGTCGCCACATTGACCAGTCCTGTGGGTCTCAGATCCATCGGCTACCCGCGACCCTCAAAAGGTCATCGGACCACCTTGTGGGAGACTTTACAACGCTGCGTCTTCGGGTACGCGGTCGCCACTCCAGAACTTTTCAGCCCCATCGACCATCTGTTCTGCGGGCAATTTGCCCTGCCCACTGCCACTTCAGTTTGGCGATTCTTCGGGCTATGTCGCTAACCTTGGTTCTTTTGCGAATATCCTTGTTGCTGTTAGTTATTATTGTTGTCTGTTGGTGTTGTAGCCTCGTACTCAATGAAAAACTTCTTTACTCACTTGACTGAGTCGATGAAAGTCTTCCAAAAATCTGTCATTATTAATCTGCAACTTTTACCGTAGCAGTAGCTACGACGTAGACAGCTGCTACGCACGCGTAGCACTCGTAGAAGATCTACGAGAACACAATCAATCTCATGTGTTTTGGTGAGTGAGATATAAATCATTTGCTACGTCCTTGCTTCGTCTACATTCATACGAATCATATAAGCAGACCGGTTGTGAGTACTACGCACCTGATCTTCCAGTAGAACACCACCGTTATCGCTTAGATAAGGTTGATGGTTTTCTTTTTTAGTTCAATCACAGATGTAATGTCACCAATTCCATCAGACTGCTTGAAAAGTAACTTATTTGAAACTTTTTAGTTGTTTTTGATTTATTGAAGTCGGGTTTTGAAAATTTTAATTTTTATTATTTCTTACATTTTAGTGAGTATATTTGTGGAATTACCTCCTCAGCCCTTTTTTGATAACCCACAGGACCATGTCATAAAAAAAACCAGCCAAGTGTGAGTCGGGCTCGCACACGAACGGTTCCGTTTCATAAACTGAAAAAAAAAAAAAAACGAACACGTTTCTAGAATTGCATTTTTTATTTTAGCTCTATCTCATGATCCGTAATAGGTAGAAAGTTAAAATTTTTAAAGAATGTGTATTGCTATTGCCACTATAACAACAAATAATAAAAATAAATTAAAAATTAAAGGGGCTCCATAAGGTACACATTCAGTGAAAATTTTAACTGTGTAGCTATTACGGATCGTGATATACGGAGACGGACAATAGGGTCCTGTTGGTTATTCTTTGGGTACGGAACCCTAAAAAGGAGCACACTTACCTAATGGTGGTCGCCATTTTGTCTTTCTTTTTTCAAAATTCATATAGCCTATTCACTTCGGCGGTCAAGACCAATCCAATGACCACTCATTTGTTAAAATCCATTCAGCTAAAGAGTTAGATATACATACCCTCGAATAACATTACCGTCCTTCTGGGACAGTCGGGTAAAAATATTTACCTTTACTATAAACCTTTACATTAAAAATATCTACCTTACATTAATAATACCTTTACTATAAACCCTTAGATTAAAAATATTTACCTTTACTATAAACCCTTAGATTAAAAATATTCACCTTTACTATAAACCCTTAAATTAAAAATATTTTCCTTTACTATAAACCCTTAGATTAAAAACATTTACCTTTACTATAAACCCTTAAATTAAAAATACTCACCTTTACTATAAACCCTTACATTAAAAATATTTACCTTTACTATAAACCCTTAGATTAAAAATATTTACCTTTACTGTAAACTCTTAGATTAAAAAAAATAACTTTACTATAAACCCTTAGGGTAAAACTATGTAATATAAACCCTTAGATTAAAAATATTTACCTTTACTATAAACCCTTAGATTTACTATTTTATCGACATCCCTACCCCCATCACTGACCAGAACATTACAGCGGCGCTGACGGCGGTATTTCTTTCGTCCGGTAACACCTTCATGATAATTTACTGCCGCTATGCACCGGCCGATTGAAACCTTAACGTTAATTGTTATTTATTGTTAGCAGACTAGTCGAGGGTAGGTTTGAGAAAGCTTTTGGGCTTGAATTAGGAATTTCTTATGAGTATTTTCGTGAAATTTTATGGCGTGGTCTATCAAAAATCTCAAACTTATTAGTAGGATATACGTATATTATAAATTCGAAAGTTTGGTTGGATGTGGATAAAAATTGGCACAGAGATAGATTCATAATCTTCCTGCCCTTATCCTATGTTACTTGGGGTCGGCGCAACACGTTTTTTTCTTCCATTCTGTCCTGTCAGCCATCACGCTATCACTAACTCCCTTTTCTATCATATCACTCCTCACACAATCCATCCATCCTTTCTTTGGCCTCCCTCTCCCTCTCCATTCATCCACATTTATATTCATAACAAACAGAGATAGATTATTAGTCTGGAATAGTACATAGGCTATAATTTGTAATTGGGGAAATACTGATTCCACGTGCCGAAGACACTGGCAGCAGCTAGTTTTTTTTTATAAGAAACTATTAGCGGTATTGGAAAACTGATACTGGATTCTAAATGAGCTGTCCAGGAAAAATAGTTTTAATTCATGACGAAACAAATAGTGCATTCATGGTTATAATAGGTACTGTAGGACCCCAAGGCACCAGTACGGCCTGCAGGGATCCTGGGACGTTCTAGTAGTTTCAGGGTAGAGGTCTCACTAGCTGGTAACGCCAGGGTGCGGTGTATAAAAGGGTAACTGGCTACAGGTGGATAAGAAAAGAGATGAGGGCGCGATAGACTCTATATTGATTTTTATAAGACAAACTCCCTTTATTTTGTTTTATTGGTCCCTAAATCAACGTTTTTTTTTGGAATCAAATATTGTTTTTTGAGCTAAATTAATATAATCGCTGAATAAGGATTTTCTGAAAATCTAAAGACAGGTTGTCTGAAATAGAACATTTCTTATTTTATAATTAAACATCTTGAATGAGCCTATCGCGATTTAAAATGCCATGTCCTAGGTAATGCAAATAGTAAAAAAAAAACTTTCTAGGGTTCCTTACCTCAAAAGGAAAAAAAGAACCCATAAAGGATCACTTTGTTGTCCGTCTCTCTGTCCGTCTGTCATCTGTCAAGAAAGGGTCTTGACAGATGACAGCGGACAGAGATTCTTAGGAACGCTTAAACATATCAAGGTTAAATTAATACCTAATACTTATGTCTGCAATTCCTTGAAGCAGTGAAAAAATCAAACTTATAAGTCAACGCAATCAAAAGATACGGCCGTTTATGCCGCATATTTTGACACTTTCAAAGGAAACAAACCTATAGGGTACTTCCCGTTGACCTAGAATCATGAAAAATGGGAAGAAGCATTGGCATAGATCACAAGTAAGGGAAAAAATCTGAAAACAGTAAAATAGTTACATCACAAAAAAATTGTGATTACAAACTTATTCGCTGTTTGTAAACTGACCGCGACATAAGTCGATGTATGGTGACTACAGTGTCCAACAGCAAAGTTAAGTTGGTTCGAGATTCGATTCCCGTGATGGACGAACTATTTACATACGTACAAGTTAATTCTGAATGTCGATTCAGATCATGCTTACCATAAAAATGCATTAACATCGGACCAGAACCAACATGAAAAAATTCAACTTCTTAAGATAAGGAGGTTCTAATTCAGCTTGTAAGATTTGACCCGAATCGGTGGTGGCGATCTATCGCGTCCGGTCGTGGTCCAGGCCATGGTACGGAGTGAGAGGGCAAGGGAAGCTGTCACCTCCTTCTGCGAAGCAGTAATGCTCGCGAAGGAGGAGGCAGGACGCGTGAGGGAGAAGCAATCCTCGCGCCCTCACGCCCCTAGCCGATGCAGGAGACACCCTGGGCGTCGGAAGTCGCAAGCCGATTCCCGGCCACCGTAAGCGTGAGCTTGTGGACGGCGAGTAATATGTAGTAATGGGCGCCGTCAGATACGGACCAGGTCAGGGTCGATAGCGCGTAGTGTCCCACACGTGCCTCAAAGAGATGTTAGCAGTAATTGCCAGGGTCGCGGGTGTGTCTGAAAGAGTCACGGCGACCCCGGCACAGGCAATTGAAGGAACATGAGTTTTAGTCAGTAAGAGTCTGACACGCCTTCCCGCTCTACCCAGAGCAGGAGAAGTTATGTAGTGATTTCCCAACCAAAAAAAAAGATTAGACCCTAATTAAACAAACATTGCAAGTTAAATAAAAGCTTATACAAACAAACAAACACTAAGAACGCAAACACAATCAATTACACATCGGGCCACATAAAGTGCACACATTGCAATATATCAGGATCGCGCGATTCAAGGAGCGATATTGTTCCCGCGCGGCCACTTGCCGATAAACGCTGCTAACGTTTGCCGATCACGACAATGTAACGTTCGCAGATTGCCAATTTTTCTACTCGCTAGAGGTTTGTTGCTGTTTATAGCTGGTGATTTAATTTGGCCCCTGCAGTTTAGAAAGAAATAGTGTGCCTGTCAATAGTGGTACATGAAGAACGTGTTTCTGAAATTATAGTTCTTCTATGGTTCTTAACTAAGGTTAGTTTCGGCTCAAAGGATCAGAAACTCAAGGATACGTTATAAAAATAAATTCATCTAAGTTATAATTAAAATTATAAGTATTGGTTCACAATAACATGCATATTTGTTTTGCGTTCTTGATATAGACTTTCAATCAGAGTTTTAAACTGAACTGAGTTGAAACCTGAACTCACGACATAACTCTTTAAAAATGTTGAAGATAAACTCATAGTGATTTTTACATAAAAATAATAAGTGTTGGTTCACAATAGCATGTATATTTTTTTGCGTTCTTGATAAAGACAGTTTTTAGTCAGAGTTTGAAATCAGAATTTACAACAAACCTCTTCAAAAATGATATTTTTGACATTGAAGAAGAATTAAGGGACCCTCGAATATAAAACCACGAAAGCATGCTGATTTCCTACAAAATAAACAAAGCCTCCATAATAACTAGAACACAGCACAGCAATAAATTTACTTAAACACGGCACACGACACTGGCTACAAAGTTTCTATGTAACATTTTGTCTCGGAGCAGCCGCCAGCATCTCAACGTGACCCACCACCGCAGAATGCGAACCTCCTAACGAGTTTTTGAAAGCACCCCCTGTCAAGGAACGCCATCTTAAAGGGATTTGCACTTTGTAACTAAATTGTCTTGGAGAAATGGATATGACCAGGATAGTCGAGCTCAACAGTGTCGATGACTTTTGTTGAAGAATCGCTTGTTAGCATCGGTTCTTGTTTAGAATAATAACTTATCCTCAAGCTTGTATTCTGCGAAGGGAAAGGCACAGGTATATGTTTGTCACCGAATAGTTATAAACATCTTAATTTTGTATTAAATTTTGCAACAGTATAAACTCTTGACTCACAAAAATTCAATAATTTACAACGTATCAGAGGGCTTACAATTTAACTAGATTTTTCATAAACTAATTGTGTTTGCCATCATACGGTAACATGTACCTACATCGTGCATTCATGTTTTGCCAGTAATGGTTTAGTTTCATGTAATAGGCTTACGCCTTTGGCTATCAATCGGGTACGACTCCAGACTCCGAGTTGCTACCTGCTGTTACAAATTCTTGATGGAAAAACCCAATAACACTTTGCCAGATCTCATGTTCAGCAGCAGCGCTTGCGATCATTAACAACCAAGCGTTCGGGAATAATGATTAGAAGGATACTCTTGTATGTTTTAGTACCTTTGATGAAAGCAACATAAGTTCTTCCGGCTTATCAACGTGACAGCCTAATGCAGCAACCGCATCTATTATTACAGGCGCTGCCCTTTCCCAATCCATCTCAATCCCGCGCTGATCCGTCCATTAAGTATTCATCTCGCGACATTAGTGGCCGACGTTATTAAAACCACCTGTAAATCCCATACTCCTGCGACTTGCGGACGCGCCACACGTACGAGGGGGAGAGGGGGCGTCCCTTCCGCCCTTGTGACTTTTGTCTCGAATCTCGGCGCACGTCTTGGACATCGGGGACACGTCTTACAGAATTAATAATAAGCTAAGAAACCGGGTGCGGTTTGGGCCACAATGTGCCGAAATTTCTAACCCTCATTAAGGGCCCTCTGCACTCACCGCGCGCGCCAAACTTTGAACGTTCGCGCTCGCGTTCGCTCCTTGTTTATTGATGTTGACAACATCTTGCTGCTTGTAACGGGTTTTAATAGCAGAATTAAGAATGTTCTAAGCGTTCGTGATGAGCGTTGCTTTGTTCAGGTGACTTGTTTTAATTTGTCATTTGTTTATTTTAATTTAGAACCAAGCTGGCGTTTCCATCAAACTAAATATTCCCAGAATGAAATATAAGAAGTTTCTTTTTCTGAAACTAATGTTATGAAACTCACTTTGGTAAGTAAATACATCGGAAAACAGTTACTTAACATTATGGATGTATTACAAACATAACCTACATGTTTTCGGAAGAATCGAGAAACTTTTCACATTACTTTCTTTTTAGTTCACAGAAGTTTGACAAACACAGCTTGACGTTAACATATCAGGCTTCAGGCAATGTTATTTAGTAAAAAGCAAATTTTGGTACAAATATATCGGTTGTCTGACATTGTTAGTTCTGTGACAGCGTGGAACATTGTGGGAACATTTTGAGCAAGGGTTTAGGTGACAGTGTCTTGTCACTCCAAGCCTCGGGGTATCATAGTTGGGGTACAATAGTCGTAACATTGAGAATCATAGATAATACTTGTAAATGGAAATCTTGGGCTTATGAACTATTAAGTGTTTCAATGTTGGTATGAAAGTCGTGTTTTGTGTTTGAGTGATAATAGCCTTAAGGGTTAGGTGTTGACTTTTGGGTTCAAGAGGTCCCGGGTTCGTTTTACTTATGCAACAGTTGTGAGGAATCAATATGGGTAGAATATATTAGTGTAAATTAAGTTACACATAATATGTATCTATGTTGAAGTGAATAATGCATATTAACATAAAAAATGGTCACTATCATGGTTCATCATAATTATGGTAGTTACGTTCGTTTTAAAATTTGTGATGTCTTCGAAAAACGGGTCAACTGCAGGTTGGACTCGTGCGAAAAGTGTTCCGAACGAATTATATATATTTTTTAAAACAAAACTTTTTATTGGTTTTCCTGTAATCTATATTGTACAGATCTATAATCTTATTTTTTTTTCAAATTTTGAGACTCAATACTTTCGGAGATAATGGAAGGAAAACTCCAAAAGTGACCCCTATATTCCAAAGGCCAAACAGTAGTTACAAATATTTTGATCCACGTTTAAACAATCGAAGTTAGTTACAACAGCAAAAATTATCTAAGTATAGCACAACTAGCGGCTATTTCACTAAGTAATTTACGTCACACATCCGTATTTGGATAACAGATATTCATTTGTACCAAATATCAACTTTATTGGTCCAGTAGTTCAGAGAAAATTGGCAGTGACAGACGGACAGACAGACTGTGCTTGTTTGTGGGTTCCATTTTTTCATTCGGACGTTTGGGACCCTAAAATGTTGTGCTCTCAAAGCCAACGTGTCGGTATTTGAAATCTTTAAATCCATAAATAAATCAATTATTTCGTCAGAGATATGGTACTCGTACAATCGGTATTACAAGAAAGTAGTGCTTACACATCTCACCTATGGCATTCAAAAATTGACTACTAAGTAGGTACAGAAAAAAAAACAGAAATAGTTCAAAATAAGTTTAATTTCGGAAGTCGGTGTCAAAAAACGAAATAAAACCAGAAACTCTATTCTTGTTTACTTTTTTTTTGGAAGTCGGTTCTATTTCTTGTAAAAAGTTTGTTTTTGTTTTTCACTTTGTCGACCTACCAAACAAAGAAAGAACAAGTAGCGGAGAAATCGCGTAACGAACATACGAAAAAAGAAACATACATAAAAAAAAATAATAAAACATACAGACGAGTTGAGGACCTCCCTCTTTTGAAAGTCGGTTAAAAAACGGAAAATTTTAAGATGTCATCCGTGACGGTTGACCAAAAATTAAGTAGAGTAAGTACTAAATTGTATTAAGTCATTTATATTTATGTGAAGCTTTCTAACCTAGCCTGTCAACCTAATAACAGCGTTTAGTTCTCAAAGACGAGAACTTTCCTGAAGGCGTATCAATAGCTTGTCTTTCCGAGAACCGCCAATCACTAGAAAAGTTAGCGTAGCCTTGCTTCTCAGTATCTAACCATCTATCTATAACCTAGATAAAAATATTTACCTAGTTTTATCATTTTGATAATTTGATTGGAACCATATTCCATGTCTGTTGCGAGAGCTTCCCAGTTTCAAAAGCAAACGAAATCATGGTTAATCGAGAACTGTTTTTATATTTTTTGGTTAACAGAGAACTGTTTTTATAGTTTTATACCTTAGGTGATTTTTTTAACTGTAAGACTTGATCTTTATAAGCTATGTATTGATCTATTGTATTGTTTTTGTGAACTAGTATTTTATTTTGAACAGACTTCAAAAAAAGAGGTTTTGTATTTGACCCGTGTATGTATGTATGTAGGTACATATGTATGTATGTATGTTTGTTTGTCCGCGATTTTCTCGAAAACTACTGATTCGATTTAGATGGGGTTTGCTTTATACAAATGGATATTTTTAAGGAAGGCTTTAGTATGTAATATATTAGGATCTGATGAAGATCTTTGGAGATAGACAGTGGAACTCTTCACTAACTAACAGCAAATGACTCGTGATTGTTGTGATCGTATGCCTATGTATTGTTAATATAATTTAATGGGGAAGCACAACTAAAAAGTAAAAAATAAAAAACTTTTTTACAAAAATACAACCGACTTCTAAAAATTGCAAAATAACTTTAATTTTGGAAGTCGGTGATCAATAACAACAAACAAAGAAACAAAGTATTAACACCGACTTCCAAAATTAAAGTTATTTTGCAATTTTTAGAAGTCGGTTGGAATTTTTGAAAAAAAGTTTTTTTATAATTTAAATAATTTAATTTCAAAGAACTCATTTGAGTCTCAAAATTTGTTTTAATGATGTGAGCGATATGGATTATATGTGGAACTGCAGAAGCGGTGGCCTGGTGCTGCGAAACCAAGCGTGCGTGACCCACCGCCATACGATACGATGTCCCACCACTCCGCCGCGCATATAATGTTGGAAAGCAGATGATTCTGAAGTAATTTGTGCTCCATTGGTGAATTACTGCAAGGCGTTCCGATGCGAGAATAAACTGTTTTGTTTTAAAGAAACTATTGCTAGTAGCTTTATTCCGCGGTTTGCTCCTATGGCCTTTACCGCAAACACCGAGCATTTAATCAGGTCAAAAATATCAGCGATAGTGTAGATTTCTGTCTTGTCTCCACTGTCAAAACATCATCAAATTTATCTTTTAATGGTTCCGTACTCAAAGGGTCCAAAACGGAGCCCTATTGTTGTCACTCACGTGTCCGTCTGTCCGTCATCTGTCACAAAAGTTAGTTCCTAAGAATTTTTTAACTTCCCATTGACCTATGAACTTAAAATTTGATGATTTTTCTATTATGATGATAAATCAGATGTTTTCATTGATAAATCCCTCATTTGGTACGGAACTCTAAATGTGGGCTCTGTCTGACAGGCACTTGGCCTGGATTTTTTATTTTCTTATCCTGTACCTAAGAATGAGTTCCATTTCATATCTTCACGGTACAGAGAGCCTTCTCGATTCTAAGAAGTTAGCCTACCCACACCCATTTACGTCAATATTCCAGCCCACATCAGCCTTTAGAAACAAAATCAAACCATTTTCTTAACCCTCTCACTCCTTTAGCTCAACCATTAAAATCCAAAGCCCACACATTTCTTCGGAAAATGTAAAACATTTCCTGCCATGTATGAAAAGAACCTACAAGACGGGCCTTCCCTTATAAAGGAAATTCATAATAATTTCACAAGGTAGGTATAGGGTGAGCTTCGTAAAATCAAAAGTTCGTTTCAAAATATTTCAATTACTTATTCGTAGGACGCGTGTGCTGGCTGGTAAGGAAATGAAATAACACTTAAACTTGATTTACGATAGAAAATATTCTAATATGGGTGAGATATATTGTTTTCTTGGGAAATTAAGGCATTTCGTATGCACGTGTTTGCATGGATTCCGATGCGGAACTAGGGATGATGTTAAAAGCTAATTATGTATAGTTGTCGGAATAAATCTTGTTTCAGAGAATATAAGTAGGTGTGCAGGCAAGTAATTTAAATGCTATGATGTATTGCTTTGGGATTAATGCATTTATATCATCACAGCGTCGTTTCGTTGGATTCACTTTTTTCAATAACATTGTTAGTTTTGATGTATGTTTAAGTATATGTATTTATTAAATCCGCGTACCGGGAGACGCAGGCGTTGGAAGGTCTCCAACAAGATGGACCGATGACCTGGTGAGGGTCGCGGGTAGCCGATGGATGCGAGACGCACAGGATCGGTCATTGTGGCGACACTTGGGGGAGGCCTATGTCCAGCAGTGGACGTCTTTCGGCTGAAATGATGATGATGATGATTTATTAAATTGTATTATTATGAAGGTTCTTGTGGGAAATATTAAATTCCTAGATTACAAGTTATTGTCTCTGCATCACCCTAAAGTCGACTGGTATAAAATGCCTAAGGCATTAAGTCCGCCTTTTTTTAAAATTCTTTTTTATCCGAAGGAATATACTCCCGAGGTGGTCCCATATAAATTTTATCGAAATCGCTTCAGCGCTTTTTGAAAAACTGAACAAAAACGAAAAATATGTAAACATAGATGACGTTTTGGTTTTCTCCAATTACGAGTATGTTTAAACTCCACTTTCCATGATAGTGGGGTTTTTAGTTCTGGGGTATAAACAACTAAAAAGTGACAAATAAAAAAAAAATTACAAAAAAAAACAACAGACTTCCAAGAAAGAAAATACAATAAAAATTAAAAAATAACATTAATTTTGGAAGTCGGTGTCAATTTTTAGTGTATTTCCTTTTTTGGAAGTCGGCTGTTTTTTTGTATAAAGTATTTCTACTTCTACATAAAGTTTTAATAAATAAATAAAATAATTAAGAAATATAATTTAGACGATATCCACTTTCCTTTAGGTGTCCTTTTTAGACCTAAAGTCTAAAAAGGACACCTAAAGGAAAGTCTTTACTTTAAGTTCTGATCGAAGAAAGTAGTCGACAACAAAAAATTATGGACAGTGACACGTGCTATTTATTTTACTGGATATTTATCTAGTTTTCTTAAGAAAGCTGAGTTGCAGGTATACCTACCTATTTTCAACAAGAAATATCCCATGCATTTCCATAATAAATCATTGCAGAATAAGTTCACCTTCATGAAAAATAACTTATGATCACACAACCAAAAGTAACACTTTTATACTCCTCACAAAATTTACAATTTCCCTCCGCTCTTAACTTGAGCGTAATCTTTGTTATTATAAAGCACCTACGGCCTCAAAACGGCTGCATAACAAATTTTATTTCCTTAAGAAAATGAGCGTCCGAACAAAAACAGAACACAGAACTTGGGCGTTCCTTCGCGTCCTGCCGTGAATTTATATCGTTCGCCAACAAGAAAACAAAAGTGGAGTCGCGCCAAAGGTACATTATCTTAACAAAGTACAGCAATTAGGTACACGTTCTACATCTGACTCTAATAATTTAAATATGATAAAACAAAGTAAGCGAGGAAGAATGGCGGGTTCTTACTTAACTTATTTATAAATTCTTCGTACTCCCGAGACGGAGCCAACCCTTCCCCGCCTGTAATGCAATGAAAGGGGTACTCATATAAGTATCACGGTGAAGGCTAATCCGCCGCCGGCTATGCACTGATCTTTATTTATTAGATTACCATAGAGTTCTTGGGAAGAATACAAGGTTAAGATAGGCTTTAAGACACGCTTTGGTGTTTAATCTATGTCTTTATGTAGCAAAATGATTGTGAAAGTATTGTGTGAAAGCAAAAAATAACATAATGGTAAGTGAAACATTTATTATTTATTTTTCTGTGCGGGTGTGGTAATTGATTGATTTTTAGTATCAGATAAAGTTAAAAGGACAACGTCATAGTTACATCCTCATAGTAAACTAGTAAAACGATTAAGTAAATTAACTCCAACCAAGAAAATCGCTGATGCTATCTCCTCTACTGAACCCTCACAATAGTGCAGTAGTTCTAATTCACGACTCAGCCGCTTTGTCCTTACTTCCGCGGTACTTATCGAACAAAAATACAAGACAAGAGCAGATCAATAGGCCACAATCCTCAGAGCGTAAGCTAGGGGCGGCTCAAAGCTATAAAATTACAGATCAGAACTCTATCGAGACATGGTCTTTATTCAAAATCAGCAGAGCGCGCTATCAAAGAAAGTCTTCTTAGGAGTTAGCGTCTTGGGGTCTCCAAGTTTGTTAGCAAGGGTTGCGATGCGGGCAAGGGTGTAAGGGTACGTTTTTGAATGTAAATAGTGGTGTAGGGTCTCGTATGAATTAAATTTAAGTAATTAATGGGTGCTGCGCGGTCTGAAAGGCCGACTATGTACCATTTAGATAATGTCTACTGGTTTGTTTGTGGTGGCGATGTTGATAAACAGGCGGAAATAAAGATTAGGGAATAAGTTTGAAATTTTTTCTTGTGGTTACAAGTGGTAAGGTGTTTGAAGCCAGATAAGTATTAGTAAGACTGATTGTCCACAACAAACTGTCCTTCAAAGTCTAGGTTTCAATAAAATGTTGTATTGAAAGAAAAAATATTATGGTCACCATTTTATGTACTAGCGTAATGCTAGATAGCCTATAGCCTTCCTTATGAATGTGGCTACCATATACAAAAACTCTATCTTCAAATCAAATCTCTATTCTTTAAATCTGACTAATAGTTCCAGAGATTCAGACAACACGGTTGGCTCTGTGGTTGACCGTTCGGCTGCTGCGCTGTGTGTCGCGGGTTCGATCCCCGCACGGAACAAATATTTGTATGGCCTACATATAGTAGTTCCGGGTCTGGGTGTCCTGTGTATGTCAGTTTACATGTTTGTGAATGCACCCACGATACAGGAATAAATCCTACTGTGGAGCAACGTTATTAAAAAAAAGAGATTAACGCTTTCAAACAAACAAAAAATCTCTTCACCTTTATTATATTAATAAGTATTATTTGGGTCTGAGAATCTTATAATAACCAAAAACAGATTTACGTGAAAACTCCATTTTCCATGTATTTTCCACAGTATAGCCCCCAGCTGCAGTTTGCTAGCTAATTTCATATTAAACAGATTCCCAGCGGTCCCAAAGACCTTGTGGGTCATTTATTAATTACACAGTGTACCTCGGGTTAGGGGGTTAAGAAAGGGTGCCTATATTTTAAGACGTCGCCGTCATCTGGCCGAGGTATGCACATTGTGCGTACAAACAGATGCGGGATATTTATGACTGTATTTAAATGTGTGTGAACACATTATCTTGTCCGCAAATGTGCGCTGTGTCTTAGGGATTGGGGAATAGAATCTAATGTGTGCTAATGAAGAATTATAGACTGGTGGTATGTGACTACCTGCTCTGCTCCCAAAGGTAGGGTTGAGAGGAACATTTGGTCTTTAAGTACGCACTGAGTTAATTCGCTCATTGATATTTTCGTAACATGGTATTGAAACTGAATAATTTGTCTATTATCCATCACCACTATCATTTAAGAACGGTTGCACAACTTCTTGCGTCGTTTCATTAAATTTCACGACCTTTTACACTGCCATACTTCCAGATACTGTGCGCTCCTCATCCAAATTGCTTGTCCCGACTTTGCCGATATGATCTACCCATCGCGCTTTATTCTTGAAGCAATAATAATTTCCCACCTGCCTATATTATGGATAGACAGCCTTAAAACAAATTTAATCTTAAATTACACAACCAAGCTTAGCTTTAATTAAAATCTAAGGTAAACTCCAGCACTCCTTCACTTAAACGGTCAATTACCAACAGAACAGAGCTCAAATTATCAAACAGTATACGTTAGCGCCTTAAGCAAGTCAAGTCGATGCCTCTCAAAGCGTTTGTAGGTAGATCGTAGGGAAGTTACAGAGGCCATCTTAGCGGAGGCTTGATTGAGATGAAAAATTGTTAAAAAAAGAAAACATTAGTAAACATTTTTTAGTAAAAAACTGGCCAAGTGCGTGTCGTACTTCACACATTTAGGGTTCCGTACCAAATGTATTTTTGACTATTTTTATGGCTTTGGACCAACAAGATGTTTATACTGTGAAGATGTGAAGACTGTAGCTCCAACCGTTTGGCTGTAAAGCTGTGTGACATCAGACGACGGACAGACGAACACGTGAGTGACAGAAATAGGGCTCCGTTTTTTACCCTTCGGGTACGGTACCCTAAAAATCGACAGCGTCATATTTTTCTCTTATTCTTGTGCCTCATTTCGCGGATCTGCTGGAAACTTCTTTAGAAATAAGCGGTTCTTTTGTAAGTCGTCTTTTACTGTTTCTCTGTGTGTACGAGTATATCTCACCGGCTAATTACAAATACCGTAAAATTGTAATAAATCTGGCAAGAGTGTAAATTCACGATATATTATGTACCTAAAGTTCATTTCTAATACCATGAAACTCATCCAAATTTGATAATCTCCAATTAATGCGAATCGTGCATGCTCCATCTTCGACCACATCATCGCTTATCATTAGGTGAGATAGTGGTCAAACGCGTGCCTATAAATAGTAAGAAAAAAACGTATTGAAAATAGAGAGGTTACAATTTTACATCATTCTATCTCACTAAGTAGTAAAAAGACAGTTTCCTAAGCCGAAAGCTACTTGTCTACCCATTATTTGGATACATTTTTTCCACTAGACCATACCTGAGGAAACCACTGGTTCCGGAGATATTGAAGGTTAAAGTCGAATTTTTTTTTTTTTTTTTTTACGAAAATGTAGTGTAAGTGGTACCTGAATTTTCGATTTTTTTTTCGAAATTTTGAAATTACGAATTTGCAGTTACGAAAACGCAATGAATATCAAACATATCCAACAAGTACCTACGTGGCTTAGAGCGAAGGGGCGGGGTTTAACTCCACTTGCCTGTGTTCGCGTTATATTGTGCGGAATAAAAAATAGTTTTATTTTTCATACCTACCTAAATATTTTTTGCGCAAAACTACTTTGTTAGACGTACAGTATGCATTGTTAACGGCTCTGTGATGTATCTTTTTACACCCTGTATACATTTCATTTTATATCACTATGTTTGCAATTACTTGATTACTTAAAACATAAATGATGAAATAAATACCTAGATAGAAGCTGATTATCTAGATAGAAGGGCAAACTACATATATTACTCGAGAAAAATCAGTTTTACGGCGTTGTCACATTCTAAACAATTTGATTGCAGTTCTTACAAGAAAATGAATAAAATCTTATATTTCAAATAATTCCTTTCCAAGTCCATTGGGTTAAGCGCCTTAATTTAATACTTGCTCACTTGGTCCTGAGCCTGGCAGAGCCAGTGACTTCTAAACCTTTTTCATTCGACTTGTATCTCCGCCGCACACTTATTTGGAGACAATTTGCTCTATCTCATTTCGATACGACTCCTCAAAAAAATCCCGGTGACAATGTTATTGACGGCACGGTTGGCGCAGTGGTTAAGCTTTCGGCTGCTGCGCTGCGTATCGCGGGTTCGATCCCCGCACGGAAGAAATATTTGTATGGCCTACATATAGTTGTTCCGGGTCTGGGTGTCTTGTGTAAGTGAGTTTACATGTTTGTGAACGCACCCACGACACAGGAATAATTCCTAGTGCGGGGCAATGTATAAAAAAAAAATGTGGATGCAGAAGCGCGGTTTGTTGCGGAAGTTCCGCATTTACGGAGACGTTTTCAAAGTTCCGTTACAGCCCTAGTTTGAAAGTAGATAGGTACGTCTGTCGGTCGGTAACGCGATCAAAGTGTTTCGTACTTTGCGCCTGTAATCGACAACGAACTCGTCACCTAAGGTAGTTCAGACAAGCGAGAATGAGAACGGACGGGTTTGTTGAGAGCTGGCGGACATGTTTAGGTGTTGACAGTTGGAGGTGGAGAAATGCTTCCAATACTATTAATCGAAGTCGTGAATTGATTTCTTACTTACCAACCGACGTCGTAAAATGTAGACGTAGAAGAATTCTACCAACACATACCTAATTTGAGTTTTTTTTATCACAAAACTTAAAACACAATTATTCATCATCCCTGAATGTACTACGTAAAAATATTGATGACTAGAACCTAGCTGCTTAGAACCTATCATACTGGAACCATTTTTCCGAAATAAATTATTCAGCGACAGTTTAACTTTTGATCCGTGAAATAATTGTTGTAATCTGTCTGTAGTTTTTTTAAATAATATAAGCTCTGATTGACTGCATATCATATATGCTATTGCGACTCATCATCATCATAATCATCACCATCAGCATTTTAATGTCCCCACTGTTTTTTTTTTTGGGGGGTGGGAAAACATCCAATTACTTCTCCCGCTCTGGGTGCAGCGGGAGGGCGTGTCAGACTCTTACTGACTAAAACCCATCCCTGTTCCTCCCCTGCCCTAGTGCCCAGGGGTGCGGTAGCTCATTTTCAGAATTTGCGCTACCCCTTGGCATGCAGGCACCGGCCACTATGGGATGTTCCCACTGCTGGGGCACAGGCCTCCTCTCTGTGAGAGGGTGTGGGCCACAATCCACTACGTGGGTTGGTGGATGTCACATGTCTTCAAATTTTTGGTTCTAGGACACGCCGGTTTCCTCACGATGTTTTCCTTCACCGTTTTGAGAGCAGTGGTGATGAAAGAATTTACACAACGTAAAGCGCCTGCCTATTTTTTTTTTTGTTTTTTTTTTTTTTGTGGGGTGGGAAATCATCCAATCACTTCTCCCGCTCTGGGTGGAGCGGAAGGGCGTGTCAGACTCTTACTGACTAAAACCCATCCCTGTTCCTCTCTGCCCTGAATGCCCAGGGGCGAGGAAGCGCCTGCCTGGGTTTGAAGTAACGACCTACAACTTTTAAGTCGCGTCAAATACCACTGGACCATCACTACTCAACGACATTGTGACAACACTTAAGTTACTTAAATATTATGTGACTGAACTTATTTGCAGTAATAAAATGACTAAAAGAAAAACAGCGAAGAATAAGCAACCCCCATAGTTTCAGTTCCAAAATAAAATCATCCACTTTGTAAACGTCGCAGGTGAAGTCACGAATGTGAAAGGACATTTGTTTCACGTTAAATATTCAAAGAACAAGACGGCTAGTCTCCTGGGCCAAAAAGACCCCGGTCGATCCGGGTTAACCCTGTATCGCTCATGCGTCCCTAATTTCCGATTTGTCGGGCAAAGGGTTGACTGATTAGCATCTGACTTGTCAGGACGCATCACTGTGCCTCTGTTGTGTTGATTCGGAGTATTTGAGATGTGAAATTAGTGATAGGCTGATTATTTTGCTTTCTGATTTAAGGCTGTTTTTAACGACTTCTTGACCGTTTTATTTGATGATAGCGTTATTAAAATGAGGTGCCTCTTTTATGGCGTAAAATGTACCCCGTTCCTCAACACCTTTTCTATCGTAAATAGTTTTTGCTTAGTCGGTAGGTTTATTCAGCAATAACTATTCAAGTTTTTTTAGTTTACATTTTTAAACATGACTAAGTATTTCAAACAATAGCATGAAATATGGTACAAAAGTTTACCTATGACTAACTCTGATAGACGAGTTGGTAGATATATAATTTTCTATTATATAACAACTTGAGGCGTAGACTCAGTGGTGGTACTCCTTTTTTTAATGTGTGATATTTTTCTGGATTGGAGTAAAGAAAACAGCAGTTCGAAATACTTGACTTGTTATATTTTTAAAATCAATACCTACATTCATAACTCACCGTTAACTCGCTTCTGATAATACAATTATTTTCTTTTTAATTTCAAACCTATTCAAAATTTTGCATGGCTGCTAGAAAGTACGAAAAATATTTTCTGGCGACCTCTTTTGACGTCACAGAATCTGCCTGACTTCTCTCAATTTCTTCCAACACAACCTCCAAAATTATGCACCCACCATAACCTACAGCACACATTTGGCAGCTTATCTACCAAATAAATTTCTAGATTATGTACACACCAGTCTACAAGCTTCCCGGGCATATGCAGTGAATGTAGTTGAAAACAAAGCCGTTTCCCAGGTATTTTCCTTTGGCAACACACGTAGAAGTTGCAAAGTTATTAGCCATCAGATAGCGGGACAGGCAATTGAATATTTCAATGTATTAAACTTGCTTTTCGGAGATACGACTCGCTTGTTAGTCTAGACATTTTTATTTTGCCGAGTCGGTATGTGTGCCAGGTTTTTTTTTGGGAGAATGTGAATGTATGTAATTTTAGTAAAATATATTTGAATACTAATAATCTCAATATGGGAAGAAATAGCAACGGATTGTGCAGCTTGCTACCCCTTTTTTATTGTGGGTTGGGAAATCATCCAATGACATCTCCCGCTCTGGGTGGAGCGGGAGGGCATGTCAGACTCTTACTGACTAAAATCCACCCCTGTTCCTTCCTTGCCTGAGTGCCCAGGGAGCGGTAACTCTGTCACGAATTTATCCGCTACTCCTGGGCATTTGCCACCACCCCTGAAGTGACACCACGACCACTATGCCAAGAGTGTGATGACGAAGAAGAATCCCAATATATTTTCTCTCCCAGAGAGGTGATCTAAGTCCCAGCATTGGAAACATTATAAAAACTGATTAAGCTTATATTTAAATGGGTGATTTTGCTTTAGACGAGTAACTAAAAATGTTGCTGACAGTTTTTGTTGGTGTTGTCCTTAACATGGAAAGAATACAAATACATCTACGAAATTCAGTTTTATTACGCTCAGTTACATAGAAAACTAATAACGTAACGAAGTAGCAGTAACATAAAAAAAAACCTTCATCTCTATCTTCCTCTGGTCTATAACTACTAACCTAAACTTAACCTAACCACGCTCTAAACTCCAAGATCTACAGTACCAGGGCCTTTGTTCTCATTCTTTGACGAGTCTTCACAAACCATCTCATCATCACCACGTACCATAACTCCCACAGTTACATCACCTCAAAAAGGAGGGACTTCTACGATCTTATTCAGCAAAGAACTGAATTTCTAAAATCAAGAAACATTTAAGAATAAAATAATTATTTCAATTAAATTACTAAAATCCGTACAAACCATTTCCAAATTCCTATTTTTTCAAGAATCTATAAACACTTATTTGCCTTATCTTTATGTGGCGAGTTATGGAGTAATGATGGTATACCGTAACTTGCCATCGTCACCTCACATCGAGGAGGGTCTTCCAAGACATTAGTCCGCAAACGACACATGTGATCCCGCACGCCACCTCATGAATCTATCATTTATCATCACTGAGCCATAAGAGCTTTGTCATTCTTTCATTTGCCGTATTTTTCTGTTGGCTTCATTTTGAGTGTAATGTGGTAGGAAATTCATTTATCATTTGGATAGTTGAGTTGTGGTGGTAGAGATCAGGTGTTCGATGGGTCCATGACATTTTTCTACTTAGGACTATAAACCAATGTTCTTTCCTGTTCTTTATTTTTCTCGAAAGCATCATTTCACTGGCAAGCACATCTATACGGGGTGGAGCGGAAATGGGTGGTCATTTTTAGGGTTCCGAACCCGAAGGCTCCATACGGAGCCCTATTGTTGTCACTCACGTGTCCGTTTGACTGTCTGTCCGTCCGACGACTGTCACAAAATTTGTTACAAAGAATTTTTTAACTGCCCATTGACCTATAAACTTGAAATTTGGTGATAATGTTTATTATTACTTATACTTTACTAACAAATACCAATATATTGGTACGGAATCCTTAATTTGCGAAATCCGACACGCAATTTGCCAGTTTCTGTAATACTGCTTTTGTCCATATAAATTAACAATTTTCTACAAGAAAACATAGTGAATTTAAAAAAAAAATACACCTACTAATTTTGATAAGCTGATGATAATTTTGTACGGAAAGTCCAATTTTTCTGGGAATTTGCTATGACTTCCTGGAAGAAAGTAACAAAAAATATTGAGGGGTAAATAACATACATCGTAAATAATTGTTTTATTTTTTCATTTTACTTCCTATTCATTTAGACGTCCGCAGCTTCAGTCTATTGAAATAATTCCCTTTTGGTAGAATTTTTTTTGATGTCACTTGAAAGCTAACAATATTATCTTTCTAAATGATATTCCACAATCCATAGTTCATTGCATAGCATTTAAAAAAAAAAATTGAGCTACGCGCGATGAAGAGATTCCAGTTTATTGCTAGCGAGTGTTGATCTGTACTGGCCAGCGAAAACAAATTGATTTTCATGAAATATGTCCAGAGATATGTTGAAAACACTACTTTTCAAGAAAAGTTTAGTTTATTTAAGTTTTAATGAATAACTTTTACCGTTTCTAAGAATTATCTTAACTAGTCAAAATAATTAAGGATAATTATATAAGTTTGCCTCCTTGCAACATTCGTATCGTAGTGACTAAATTCGGTTGTTATTATCAAATTGTTATTACCAAATCCTTATACGCCACATGGTAACAGTCTTAGTTAAAATAATCATGTTAAATAGCACCATTGGATCCTTTACCGCACTGCAAAAAAAACATGGCTTTAGTCAAAGCAATAAGTACTGGCAACACTGTCCAGAGAAAACAAATTGCCATCTGCGGGACACTGCAGGTTCGTTCGAAATTTAAACACAGCGGCGTGGCGACGTATCGGCTGTCACATTACCGGAGCTGGTGTTATTATCAAACTTTTTGAAGGGTCTCCGGTCGCCGGAGTGACGCCGACCCCGCTGCTTGGACGAACGGTCGGGTGGAGTGGAATGCGCGTTTTGGTATTGTGAATTAAAAAAAATGCAGTAAATTTTTTATTATTATTTTATTTTCAACTACTAAAAATTGACAATTTGCGCGACTATCAAAGAACCTGTAGCCAGTTATAATCCAGTAAGACGACTTTCACATTTTGCTATTATGTATTGTCATTTCCTATGATTTTCCATACACACAAAAATTGCAATAGCTCTTTTAAAAAGTTACCATTCGAAATTCCACATGCCTGTTAAAACCGTGTCTGTAAATATATTTATTATTAATATAATGTATTAAGATTTATGGGAGATTAAGGAAAAATTTTAGGAGAAAGGACCGATTTTTTACCAAAAATCTGTCTCCTCACTAGTTTCCCGCACCCGGCGTCGTGTCCGGACGCATATGGTAATTCCTTATTCCAATAGGAAATAGAGGCGGTCACTGGCAATAATCCATCACTGGCTGTTTGTTCGTCCGGCCGGCCATGTTTTATGTCATTTTATGTATTCCTTACAGGTTTTGATAAATATTTGTTTCGCTCCAGTTCGGACATGTCCAGGAATTGAATATCCGGAGACCGGAGGGTAACTTGTTTCGTGATTGGCGTGGGTGTACGTCTCTTAGTTTTTGGTTGAATTATATTTTTGAGACGTATTGTGTTTGTTTTTTACGTACCTAATCTTGTGGTAGACGGATTTATTCATAGTTTTTGTTTTGGGGTCGGAGGTGGTTAAAAATATTGCAGTAAATAACCCAAAACGTAGTGTACCCAAAGAGCTTGAAAGTATTGTCTTGACATTCGTTTATTAGAGCACACATGTTGTTTTAACGTTTTGATGTAAGTATGTTGACATTCATAACAAAACATGTATACCGTATACGTAGATAAGTACAAAATGATTAAAAAAAAAATCTCCCTAGCCTTTGCCCAACTATCTTGGAGTCGACTTCCAGTCTAACCGGATGCAGCTGAATACCAGTATTTTACATGGAGCGACTGCCTATCTTACCTCCACAACCCAGTTACTGGCTAATACGATACCCCTTAGTAAGACTGGATGTCAGACTTCCGGGCTTCTGACTACCCGTAACGACTGTCAAAGATCCATGATTTACAGGCGGGACCAACGGCTTAACGTACTTTCCGAGGCATGGAGGAGTCTCGGTATGTTCAAATTTGTGTAAAGATGGTCACCCATCCATTGACCAACCCCGGCCAGCATAGCTTAACCTGATGGATCGATCCGTGCGGCTGTTATTACTTTAGCCACGAGCTCCTCAAAATGATTAAAAACCTATCATAATTATCATCGAGAACGCTTAATTTTAATCGCTTTGAAGGCCCTTTTTAGTATCCACTGTTTATTCAAATAACCAATCCTATCCCTCTCATATCTTACCACTACATACTAGATAACACCATTACTTTTCATAAGCATAACCCTGTAAGCATATCACACGTCAGCCACACAAGATATAAACATAAGCTAAAAACTGCGTTGTTCACTATTCCCACGGGTGTGACGTCATTATACCCACGCAGCGTTGAGGCTAAGGATCGCATGCATACAAAATCGGGCCTTATCAGTTATGCATAATGTGGAGACCCCGAAGGTGGGCAAAATATTGCAGTGCCCGGAGTGGCGGAGACATTGTCTACAGGCTGGTATTTTAGTTGTAAAATATTTATTTTTCGTGTAAAGTTACAAGTCGGTTTTGAAAATGAAATCATATTAACATCGTTATGTACCTACTAGTGTCTACCAGCCGCCTCGCTTGGAATTAGTACTAACCAAATTAAAAATTAGCCTATGTGCTATACCAGAGTATAATCTATCTCTGTGCCAAATTTAGTACCTAGCAGTAGGATGGGTTATTTTTGGGTGAGCCGTGGATAATATAAACGTCACTATAATGATGTACACCAATTTTATCGTCAAGCTAAAGGACACTGTTTACGTTTGCCTTTTACAGAAAGCAAGCGCAAACTTATATACCTATATAATAAATTCATGATGTTTAAGTAATCCATAACGCCTTCTGAAATGCTGATAAAGGTTTACTCGATTGACTTTAAATAAAAATTTGGTCCTTTCACGCTGTAAAGTCTTGTATCAAAAGACCAATGCTGTTGTATAGCACTAAACAAGTCATCACATTTCAATACCTACATTATTTCCTTCTCAGACAATATCGTCACGTCATTTCGTAAGCTCACTCTACAACGAGGCTACATTCTTTAGTTATTAATTCTCTGCAAAGACCAGCACACAATAATTCCCAATACTTCCTACATTATTTTCTATTAAGACAACATTTTCACGTCATAACGCAAGCCCGCTCTACAAAGAGGTTTCATTGTTTGGTTATTAATTCTTTGCAAAGACCACCACACAGCCATTCCTAATACTGACCTACACTATTTTCGACAAAAACATCGTTCGTCGTGACAGAGATCTCATTTTATACCCATTCATTTCCTCAAAAAACTCGTACGTGTCAAACGACCAAAATGATCTAAAACAACTCTTTTATGACGTCCAATACTTGTTTTTTACTAACACAAAGTTTTCACGTCGTCATGTAAGTGCACTGTATAAAGAGGCCATATTGTTTAATTATTGTTATTTTTTTCACAAACATTGTAATGATTAGAAAACCACCATGTTATCATCCCAAACATGAACTAACATTATTTTTTCTAAGAGTAAACTGCCGCGTTGTATAAATAATTGGTATTAGTAGTTTTAATACTAATTTCTCCGCAAATATGTTACGTTTCGAATCAAAAGACCATTACAACTTAATCGCATCGCAAAGTAATTCCTAGATACAATATTTTCTACGTTACATTATATTTTATTACGACAAAGTAGTCACGTCGTTACGCAAGCACGCTGTACAAAGAGGCCACATGTATCTACGTCACGCGTGTCACTCTGATGGATTTTGTTCTCTGATTCTATTACTGTTTTTTATTTGTTTTTATTTGCCGGCCGACTGTCAATGTGACCGCGGCTATGAATATGAATGAGGAGTTTGGTATGCTGATGAATTTTGATAGATATGTGTAGGTATTGAGTATCGGGGTTGATATTTCCATATTAATTTAATATACATAAACTTATTTTTTTTTTGGATTATTAGGCCAACAAAAATAATTATTCTACTATCCTATCCTACTAATATTATAAATACTAAAGTTCGAACGGATGTTTGTTACTAAATCACACCAGGAGGTGTATTCGCTAACTCAGTTGACATCAATTTGATAGGCACTATGCAGTACATAACTGCTTTGACGTATAGGAAAACAAAAATGTACTACGTAGTGCCTATTATAATCGATGTCCACCGTGTCACCGAGCATAGCAGCAATGTACTGCAAAGTGCCTATCAAATTGATGTCAACTGAGTTGGCGAATACACCTGCAGAACGGTTGGACGGATCAGGATAAAATTTGGCACAGAAATAAATTATAGTCTGTAATAGCACATAGGCTATAATTTACAGTGGGAAAAAAAACCATGCGGGCGAAGCCGCTGGCATAAGTTAGTATTACATAGGTAGGAAAAATTACAAAGAGAAATAAAAGTTCCTTTTCGTAGGCTTTCACTTTATAAGTTCGTAACTTTAACTGTTGCGAGCTATTTGTGAAATGCTTAGTTTTAACTGAAAGAAAAAACATCAACAATAACTTGTTTGGTTATTTCTGGTCAGAAAATGACGTACTTTCTTAGAAAAAACTACAAACATTTAAGTAAGAGTTTCATTTTGTAGGCTTTCACTTTATAGGTTCGTAACATCAAAAGAAAATGTTCTACTAAGCTTACTTCTAAGAACTTTTGTGATATTTTCAGTTTTTACATGGAAAAACGTTATGCTCTTGGTGTTGTGTAAATATTTCTAAATAATGGTTACCGAGGGGGTTCCCTGGGTGGTCTTTGACACCTCAAAGAACACCCAGGGACCCCCTGTCACCACAGGACCGCTTCTTTACTGACTACTTTACTTTATGTACTGATGGATCCAGATCCAGAGCAGATTGGAGAAATGGCAACAGAAGCTGGAGAAAGTTGGTTTGAAAATCAGCAAAACCAAAACTGAATACATGTTCTGCGATTTCGGCGGTCGCTCCAGTTCTGAAGTTATAGCGCTAGGTGGCGCGCTTTGCCCAGTCTGCACCGATTTTCGGTATCTCGGATCACTCGTGCAAAGCGATGGTGAAATAGATCGGACTGTAAAACACAGAATTAACAGTGGATGAATGAAATGGCGGCAGGTCACCGGGACTATCTGCGACTCCCGCATTCCCCTTAAACTTAAAGGCCACAAAAGGGATGAATGAAAAGTAATTGCATGCGGTTGAAATGAGAATGCTAAGAACGATGTATGGTTGCGCGGAAGTCTGAAAGTGGCAACGTTGACTGAAGAGTTGTGTGGAAATCGGTTGTCGTGGTATGGGCATGTGTTGCGAAGGAATGAAGAAAATGTCGTGAGGAAAGTCTTCTGTATGGATGTGGATGGCTATAAGAGTAGAGGAAAGCCAAAGAAACGATGGTTGGACTGTGTGAAAGAGGATATTCGTAAAAAAGGGGTGACTACAGTGATGACGACTAATAGAGAAGTATGAAGAAAAAGACATGTTGCGTCGACCCCAAATAAATTGGGATAAGGGCAGGAGAATGATGATGATGATGGTGATTACGGCGGTGGTTTTAGTGAGTTAAAAAATCCACACGGCCTGGTCTTAACCCCAAAAGCCTTGAAAGTTCCACTTTAGTTTTTATTTTTTTTGTTGGTGGCTTCTCCCTCTCTAGAGGTGGAGGGCGTGTCAGACTTTTACTAACTAAAACTCACCCCTGTTCCTTCCTTGCCTGAGTGCCCAGAGGCGCGGTAACTCTGTTTCGAATTTATCCGCTACCCCTTGGCATTTATGCATCGGCCATGACGGGCCCCGTCAAAAGTTGCTGACATCTCTTTGAGGCGTGCGTGGAACACTACGCGCCGTCGACTTTCGGGCCTGGTGCTGATCGGACGGCGAGCTACCCATTACTCGCCATCCGCAGGCCTGCGTCTTTGGTGGCCGGAGATCGTCCCGCGACCCCTGACGCCCAGGGCGTCTCCTGCGGCGGCTGCTGCTGGGGGCGCAAGGGCGACTCCAGCATTGTAATATAATATAATATAATAATATTCCACAACTATCACACAACGCCATCTAGTCCTAAGTTAAACAGAGCTTGTGTTATGGGTACTAGACAACTGATAAACATACTTATATATTTCTAAATACATACATATTATAGATAAATTACACCCAGACACAGAACAAATGATCGTGCTCATTACACATACATTTGTCCTGGGTGGGAATCGAACCCACGACCTCCGGCATAGCAGTCAGGGTCACTAACCACTAGACCAACAGGCCAGTCAAAGAAGCACAAGCAGAAAGAAGAAGCAGAAGGAGGAGATTGCTTCTCATTCCCTCTCGCTCCATACCATGTCCTGAACCCGGGCCGGAGGCAAGAGGTCGCTGCCGCCGAAAGTTTACCCTGGATAACAGAAAAATGTTACTATTAGATATAGATACGAAGTTTTTTATGAGGGTTGAATTGTCAACTTCAACTAAAAATATTTGCGAAACGCATCAGCGTAATCCCCTTAACTCGTCCAAACTTTTTAAGAAAAAAAGATAAGATGAGTGTGACGTTAATCCAGCGGCTGCAGCGCTGTGTTCGCGCTGACAAATGAGCGCGATTACTTAAAGCGTGTTTCGCGTCAACGCGCAAATATGTCAATGGGTTGTGGAAAAAAATATAGGGAACAAATGTATAAAACATCTTTGTAACACGAGGAGGGGCAACGTTGTATAGACAAAAAGAAAGATTTTTTTTTTTAAATTCAACGTGATGAAAACACCTGATAACAATGGAACATGCTATGACAACTATGTCAGACGTCTTTTAGCTGAAATGATAAAATCTTCGTCAAATCTTCATCTTACTCGTCGATTTCTACAATATAAAATATTGAGTTTTTCTTGCTCATAATTATTATTGCCAGGGTATTTTAAAATAATGTCACTGAACCTCAGAACTCGATTCACCGTTATTTCTTAGATTTTTTTCTTTGAGTCCCATCAATATACCTACATCTGTAGCTACACAAAAACAACAGCCTGTCTATACCACCCTCTGAGATCGGTTTCCAATTAACACCGGCTCAGTTCAGCCTCATTATATTTTTAATTTGGGGGAGGAATCCTAAATTAAAGTAAGCGACGTCAAAGGACATCGGTGGCAGCGATTAGAGCTAAATAATTAAAGAATTCGGCCATCTTCTCCATCGCTGGAGACCGCTCATTGGAACTTCGTAATTTTGATTTAGGTACTACGGGACCCTAAAGTTCTGTAACTTCCGTTTCGTGACTTTCTGAGATGGATTTTCAATTTGGATGGAGAAATCTTGGAATGCATTAAGTATTTGTGTTTCTTTCAGTAACTGTTGTACATCTATCATTTCTTTTATTTGCAAAAAATCCTCGTATAATGGTGGCATGGTGATACTGATTAAACACTCTCTCTGTCCTACTTCCTACTAATATTATAAATGTCTGAATTCCTACTAATATCCTATCCTACTTCCTACTATTATTATAAATGCAAAAGTATGGATGGATGTTTGTTATTCAATCACACCAGAATGGCTGAACATATCTGCATGAATGGGTAAAAAATATACGCGTCGACTTGAAAACCTCCGTTTTTTCGTTAATAATGACTAACGATATGTAGATGGCGAAATAGATCGAACAGTTAAGCACAGAATTAACACTGGATGGATGAAATGACGGCAGGTCACCGGGACTATCTGCGACTCCCGCATTCCCCTTAAATTTAAGGGGAAGATTTATAAAACAATAGTCAGACCTGCTGTCTTGTATGGTTCAGAATGTTGGGCCACAAAAGGGATGAATGAAAATCAGTTCCATGCGGCTGAGATGAGAATGCTAAGAGCGATGTGTGGCGTTACGCGCATGGATAGAATTAGGAATAAGTATATAAGAGGAAGTCCGAAAGTGGCACCGCTGACTGAAAAGTTATGTGGAAATCGGTTGTCGTGGTATGGGCATGTGATGCAGAGGAATGAAGAAAATGTCGTGAGGAAAGTCTTGTGTATGGATGTGGATGGCTATAAGAGTAGGGGAAGGCCAAAGAAACGATAGTTGGATTGTGTGAAAGAGGATATGGGTAAAAAGGGGGTGACTACAGAGATGACGACTAATAGAGGAGTATGGAAGAAAAAGACATGTTGCGCCGACCTCAAATAAATTGGGATAAGGGCAGGAGAATGATGATGATATGTATTTCATGTATGTTGACTTGGCACATTTGGAATTTGGAAATATTTTTAGGTTAGGTTTAGTACTTATTGATCTCGATGAAACGAGCCATGCCGCTAACGAAGGTTCTTATCGTGATTTCTCATAAAGGGGCAAAAAAAAACTCGCATAGTCACATTTTTATTGACATATTGTTAGAATAGACATAGAATATAGTCTAGAGTAGCACATAATTTGTAAAGGGCAGAGCACAAATTTCACGTGACGAAGCCACTGGCAAAATCTAGTTATTTAAAAAAAAATCCTTCACCCCTTTTATTTTTTCTAACATTGATATTCTTTACTACTATCTCACGAGATGTAAGCAATGAGTTATAGTTTTGTTTTTATAAAAGATCTGTAAATAATATATGAAAGAGTAAAGGCCGATTTCACCATTCGCTCTATAAACTAAGTTCTACTGAACTAAGCTTAGCGTAAAAAATAAAAATGATTATAGTAAGTTAACCTCAAAAGATAGACATATGCTGTTGCGGACTTTTTTTTAGAACCTTAAAAGGAGAACAATTCCGTCATACATAATTTTTTAACTTTAACCGTTTACGCAGTGCACGCAACTGAAGCTCTCAAAAGGTTTTTTTCCCGATTTTGCCACATTTTTCGTAGATGCTTTGCTCCTGTTAGTCGCAGCGTGATATAGCCTATTCCTCGATAAATGAACTATTCAAAAAAACATTTTTTTTTCTATTCGATCCAGTAGTTCCTGAGATTAGCGCGTTCAATCAAAAAAACAAACAAACTCTTCAGCTATATGACAGCGGCTAAACGCGTTTAAGTGGGCTTAAACGTCGAAAACTGGGCGTTTAGAATTGGTGAAATCGGCGCTAAGTCTTTTACATGTACCCTTAATTAGTTTAACAATGGTCCATTCAAGTGTAGGTACTTAAACGGGTTTTTCTAGATAGCTAAAAAAAATATAGGTAAAAATAATAATCTAGTTTTGTAAGAACTTCATTTTTTTTTTTTTTTTTTTTTTATTTTTTTTTTTTTTTTTTTTTTTTAAAAAAACGTTGCCCCACACTAGGAATTATTCCTGTATCGTGGGTGCGTTCACAAACATGTAAACTCACATACACAGGACACCCAGACCCGGAACAACTGTCTGTAGGCCATACAAATATTTGTTCCGTGCGGGGATCGAACCCGCGACACGCAGCGCAGCAGCCGAATGCTCAACCACTGCGCCAACCGTGCCGAAATTGAAAGTCTCAGTCATTGAAAGTCTTGCAAAAGTTAAGAACCTATCACGTTAAGTGGGCTAGGTCGTAAACTAGCGAAGTTTATAAATGTAAATTTCAATTTCGTCTAGACGTGTGAACTACGGGTTTGCATGTAAACAAGATTCATTACCACTGCTGCGCAACTTATAAAATTCTTAAGTGAAGTTTACGTACCAAATAATAGGGGACTTGCCTACTTACAATGTTTTGTAGAATAGTCTTCAAAAACATCTATTAATTTTATCATAATACACTGCTATCTTAAAAAAGCAAAACAGTTATAAAACGACACGTTGTTTGACGTTAATTTAATAGCAAATTATGACAGAAATATCCAAGTTTTCGGCCCTTGTCGCACCGCCAACGATGAACGAGAGGCGAGTAGAGCTAGAACTAAAAACGAGTTGGCGAGTAGCGAGTATGTTGTTCCGATAGATTTTTCGCTGGGTTTTAAGCGAGTGTGCAAGTCCACTCGCTTGGGCGGCTAGTCATTTTGGCGTGAGTTCTGACCGCTAAGCGAGTGTAGCTGAGCAAGTATCACTGAGCGAGTATTATCTTTGATAGCTCTTGTCGCTCAGCGACAAACTTGTGGAGCGAGTCCTCGCCGGCAGTGTGAACAGTCAGCGATCAACTATTAATATATGCATCTCTTTTGTTTACACGGAATGTATATCTATTTTACGTTTCTTGAGCGTCGAAATAGCCGATAGTTAGTTGCTTCCTCGACGGCGGTGGGACAACTGCCTTTGGGAATTCTTTGCTAAATTTATTATCATCTTTGAGAATTAAGTAGATAAAAAACACTTTTAACAAAAAAATTAACCGACGAAAAAGAACTAAAAAGCAAAAAATAAATAAATCTTTTAAGTCTTGAGTATTGAGCTTATTTACCTACATAAAATATCAAATTTTATATGAACTAATTTTGAGTCGGCGCCAAACAACAATCTGATTATTAAATATCTAAATTTTATATGTACTTAATGAAGAAGGCTATATGTAGGTAATTAATCAGTTTATTAATTGGCGCCGACTAAAAATTAGTTTATATAAAATTTGATATTTTATGTAGGTAAATAAGCTCAATACTCAAAATTTAAAAGATTTATTTATTTTTTGCTTTTTAGTTCTTTTTCGTCGGTTAATTTTTTTTGTTAAAAAGTTTTTTATTTTATGATTTTTTGTGACTCGCATCTTTCAGCACTTTGAGGCTAATTTCTAATCCTTCATCATTCCTCTTACCACTGAGCTGATGATGTAACCATCCTTCCATGAAGGTCCCAGGATGTTGAACACTTGAGGTTACCACCAATATTGTAAAGACGTCTTTTCTTCAAAGCATATTAAGTGTGGTATTTGTCACTAAAACCAGTTTTTATATCTAACTTCTATTGTTTAGGAAAGGTATGGTTTCCATCATCAGCTCAGCTTCATGATGTTTTGATTCCTAAATACTAATACCTACGGTACCTTATTAAGTTATAAAAAGTAAACAGAAACAATATTCGTGCTTAATTTTTTGGAGAGGTTTTCTCTCAATTTTATCAGGATTCCATGACCAGATCCTGATGTCCTTGATATGGGACCACCGTTGAGGTATACCCTATCCAACAAAAAAAGAATCATCAAATTCGGTTCATAAATAACGGAGTGAGGGCCGAACATACATACAGAAACGCAAAACGTGCCCACAATTTTCGAGGTTTTCTCTCGATTTTATCAGGATTCCATTATCAAATCCTGATTTCCTTGACATGGGACTACCCTTGAGGTATACTCTATCTAACAAAAAAAGAATCATCAAAATCGGTTCATAAATGACGAAGTGAGGGCTGAACATACACAAAAAAAAATATATATATATATATGGTCGAATTGAGAACCTCCTCCTTTTTTTCGTCGGTTAAAAAACAAATAATTTTATCTAAGAATATTAAAAACATTTCTATTTATGCAACAAGGCATTCTCTACCATCAAAATTTGGGTTAAAGAGACCACTTGCTAACTATCTTAAAGGCTATCTAAAAGGTTTCTCTGTTTCTTTAAATTACTACCTGACTTTTAATCTATTTATAATAAGGCCAACACAAACTATTGCCCAGTTATTTCTAAAGCTTCCCGACTTCACACCACACGTTTGAATTTAATCTAATCTAACATCTTCACGGCACGTCATAAAACATTCAGGCCTCAGCAGAGGTGTCGTTTGCGACAGAGGGTATTCAGACGGAATAAATCCGGATTCCTGGGGTCTAGAGGACCCGCGGGAGTGATCCCGACAGAGATGACCGCTCTGAGGTACTCGACACTTAGATTAGACGCTCTTATTATGAAAGAGGGGTAGACGAGCGTTTTTTGAGCGGTTGTAACGCGCGGTTTTGGCATTTATGAAGTTGGTTGACTATGTTATTATCAAATAAAAGGGACTAATGTTAAACAATCGGATACTGATATTACGATCACAAGTATAAAATACATCAATAAATTATGTACCTATGTTTAGACAAGATAAAACTGTAAAAAAAACACTTTTACGGTAGGAAAAAAGCAATCGAGTGATGAGAATAATAGATAAATACCTAGGATAGAATAAACTTTATTGTTAGAACATTTATTTTGAGATGGAATTACACTTGATTGTATTGTATGGCCTAATTCCACCACATCGAATAGATAAAGATTTTTTACCAGAGACCCGTTTAAGTTTTTCTTATATTCCATCTACAATCTTATTCATAATCAAAATCTCTAAACTGTTTAGCACCCGCTAAGCAGATTCTTAATTCAAATTCTCTATAGGCAATTTTTCCGTTTCTTTATTTTTTTATTCCTATACTAACTACTGTTTATTATCTTCATACAGTGGCAATGCTAAATGTTTATGAAAATTTTACCCAATCGTTACTTTTCCTTCTTGACCCAAATGATTAGGTTCCAAAAGTCCGAATGAAAAAACAGAAACCTTATAGGATCACTCGTGCGTCTGTCTGTCTGTCCGTCTATCCGTCTGTCACAGCCAATTTGCTCCAAATCTGCTGTACCGATAGAGTTGATATCTGTGACCCAAACACGGAAATAAAACTACATAAATTAATTAATTTGGAATATGGTGGTCACTTTTTGGGTGAAAATAGGAAAATTAAAAATCAATATTTTTTCAAACTGTGTTGTGTGACATTTCAAATAAAAAAGGCACATTGTGAGGGTCTCGAATGTATTTTTTTCATAATTTTAAAATATATAATTTTATAGTTATTTAAGAAAATAGATGAAAAATTACCAATTTAAAAAAATATTTACTTATCTCCGAAACCAGTGGGTCTAAAATTTTGACAAAAATATAGAAAGTAGTTCTTTACTTATAGATTACTCTTCACGTGGCCAGAAGGCTAGCCTTTTATTCAGCCAAAGAATCAGCATTGCCATTCAACGTGGTGAGTCACGTGAAGAGTCGACTAACTGCTTGCTGATGTCACGGAAAACTCGATGAGCACTCGCACCCCATGGTTCGCACTCGCACAGCATATAACTCCCATTAGACAATTTGAATTAAAAATCTGTCTGGTTACTTGAGTTTCAGCGTTTCAAACGCTCGTCTACCCAAAACTTTAATGTCACAGACAAATGACAATTCGGCCCTACAGCGACTTCGGGGAAGGGGTTAAGGGGCAATGTTTACATTTTAATGTAAGAACACCGGTGGCCCAGCACTCGTTAAGGGTTAATATCACGCGCGTTCATAAAACGAGTCTTTTCGCCTTCTCTATTAATGAGCTGAGATTTCATTAAGGTCCCACCATAATAAGATGCCTTTTTTGGTAAAATTTCCCTTTTTTTTTGTTATATTTTTTTGCGGATTCTCCTTGGAGATTTAAGGTTCGAGAATGCGTCGCTAAGGTGTTTTTAACAATGTTGGTAACAAGTCCTTGTTTGCGATTTTTAAGTTTAACTTTTTGTTACCGTCTATATATTTCAGCAAAGTTAAAAATTAAAATCTTAATACACAAAAAGCACTGAGGTTTACTCAAGAAATTGACCAAGTTATAGCTATTATTTTCTTTTTTAGTTATTATAAGAGTTAATTATTTCGAAAAATACAAAAAAAAACAAAAACACCATTCTCTCTAGGATGTTGTTATTTTCGGGCAAAAGAAATATTAGATCCAAAAATAACTTGTTTTTCATCAATATATTTTCAAGACATTTTCATCAAAAACAGCAATCAGCCTACTTCAACAATTATAATCACCACAAATCACTCGAACTGCGTCTTCAAATTTTACGAGTATTCAATCTTGACTAAACTCTTTCGGATAATAGCAGTAAAAATATTAAATGTCCCCTATAAGGGGGCCATAACAATTTCAGTTAATATTAATCGTTTTTCTTTGGAGACCCTTCCGGGTCGGCGATTTGCTTTATTTTCCCTTTTATTTGTCTCAAGGGGATAAGTATGATATATTTTATTATTGCTACAAGACTTGGAAGACACTCGCGAGATGTATTAAGAGGTGCTTATTGGAACAAATAAATGTAATAGTTTTGTTTTGATTAATGTGTAATATGTTGTATTGGATTGCTTGTATGGGGAGTGGTGTTTCATCTAATTACAACATGAATGAATCAGGTACTAGTTGTAGCGAAAGTCACTTAGTTTAGTGGGTACCTCTACACGTACGGTGATATGCCATCGGTACATTGTAGACCCATAAGCACAAACGTTGTATTGTGGACCCATAACACAACGTTTTGGAAACATGGTCATTGTGCGTACAGCTTTTTTTTTAGGGGTAGGGAAACCCACCCCTGTTCCTTCCCTGCCCTGAGTGCCCAGGGGCGCGGTAACTCCGTTTCGAATTTATCCACAACCCCTGGGCAGATTGTGCGTATAGCTAAGGAGTGGAATTCCCATCAGAGTCCGTGCTTCCTGATAGCTTTCTAGGAGAGAGAATGGGCCGTAATCCACCACGCGGATTTGATTTTTTGGTTCTAAGACATGCCGGTTTCCTCACGATCTTTTTCCTTCACCGTTTTGAGAGCAGTGGTGATGAATTAAATTACATAAAATAAAGTGCCTGACTAGTTTTTAACTGACTTCGAAACAGGAGGAGGTTCTATGTATGACTGTATATATGTTTTTTTTTATCTATGTCCACCGATTTCTCTTTCAGTTGTGGACCGATTTTCCTTTTTTTATCCGAAAGAATATACTCCCGAGGTGATTCCATATAAGTTTTATCGAAATTGCTTCAGCGCTTTTTGTAAAACTGTACAAAAACGAAAAATACGTGTACATAGATGACGTTTTGGTTTTCTCCAATTACGAGTATGTTTAAATTGTACGTTCCATTTTATTGGGGTTTTTAGGTCTGGTATAGCGACTAAAAAGTAGTGTTGCCCAAAATCGGTCTTGGTCTTGCAGTCTTGGTCTTGTTCTTGCATTTTCGCAAGACCAAGACCAAGACCGCCTTATTGTAGCAAGACCAAGACCAAGACTGAACCCTGCAAGACTTGAGCAAGACAAGACTTAAGCCTGCAAGACTCTTGCGTCTTGCAGTTAAGACAAACTGAGATTTGGGCGTTATTAAGTAGGTATTTGGTTTCAATCCCGATTTTGAGAGACGCTCCCCAGTATCAAAACCGTAGGTATTGTCATAACACTAAACTAAGGGCTGCAGTTGTATCTGCAGTTGGCAACGTGCCGCTCGTCTGAAATAACCCTAAAAGGTATTGTTTTGATTAGGTAGGTAAGTACTTATTATATTTCAACTATTTATTAAGTAGGTAGCGTGTTAATACTCACAAATCTGTTCGCATCATCCCATGTGATAAAATGTACCTAGAATAACTTTCTAGCAAAGTTCATACCTTGTAGGTATCTACCTATAATAATATATAATGATTCATATAATTTAAAATCTAAACTAACGTGTTCAATAAATAGCAATAGGCTAATAGGTATTTGCAAGACTTGCAAGACTTGCGAGACTCTTGCTGCAAGACCAAGACCAAGACCAAGACTGAGAGCGCAATACCAAGACCAAGACCAAGACCAGGTGTATTGACGCAAGACCAAGACCAAGACTGGCCTAAGTCTCGTCTTGGTCTTGCATTTGGGCAACACTACTAAAAAGTGAAAAATAAAAAACTTTTTTACAAAAAAAAAAACAACCGACTTCCAAAAAAGAAAATACACTAAAAATTTAAAAATAACTTTAATTTCGGAAGTCGGTGTCAAATAACGAAGAAATAAAATACAAACACCGACTTCCGAAATTAAAGTTATTTTTTAATTTTTAGTGTATTTTCTTTTTTAGAAGTCGGTTGTTTTTTCTTACCTTTTGGCCACCACTGCTCACGCCTGTAAGTGTATTCTGATCAAATTACAACACGAAAGTAATGAAGCATATTCATAAACCTCACTAACGTTTCTCAATTCAAAAGTCACCGTTTATTAAAACTGGAGTGAAGACAAACAGAGAAACAAAACGCGGACAGCCAGACTCTCACTCTGAATCGATACCGATACAAAAATGAAGTAAACGACATCTCCGACACACCGCTAACGACCAAACTGCGTTCTAATCACGGCACGTCAAAAATGGATATTGGAAATTGAATTCGCAAGCTGAATTTCTTTTTTTCCAAAATTCAAAGGGCGAGGGGCAGTACAAATGGCCAGATCAACTCAATAAGGGGTTCGGCGACGTGTTTACCCGCTACCCACAAACTGCGGGTGCTTTTTTACATTTTTCCAAAACGTTATTTACCCAGTGTCGTAAAGGCATTGTGATGCCGGACAATGGCATGGGGATATTTCGCCATTTTTTTCGAGCCCGCGAATTTTTGTTCTTTGCCGGTGAGAGCGGCTGTTCTATTTTTGAATACGATTGATGTCACCGTGAAGTGTATTGTTTTCAACTGTATTGATATTGAAAATCGTATTGTATTTGGGTATTTTATGGGCTTCGCGAAGTTAGGAGCTTTCTTTATGACCGGTGTTAAATGTTTTCTTCTTCTATACCACTCTACAAGTCCATCTTATTAGTCACCCCGTATCTATGCATCATACATAATTTCTTAGGCCTTATCCACTCTCATAATCAGCTGATGCATCTTCCACTTTATACTATACGGCTAGTTCCCTTTTCATATCCACGTAAACATTATAAATCCACAAACTAAAAGATAATCATATCTTTATTATCAACACAGTACTTAATTATGCATGCTCCACCTGACGCGGAAACTATTATAAAATTAGAGTCCCCCATCTCGGTAGGTTGGTACTCGTAAGACGTCGGGGGCGACAACTATCAGCCCTAACGTGTTTATGTAAAGTAGTCACAGCCTATCTAGTGTTCTAATAGTCGGTGTAATTCCTGTCTGGATTCGGTGCACTTACACGAGAATGTTGAGGTATGGAAAGGGCAGATGTTATAGATATTGTTGAGACTCTTCCATCAGGACCTCTTTAGTGGGTTCGCAACTCATGGCACATTATAAATAAAAGAAATAAACACTAAATTCGAGTTTAAAAATAAATGAGATTCATGCCTAGCCTATTCCCGTCTTTTTTTTTTGTGGGGTGGGAAATCATCCAATGACATCAGAGTCTGACACGCTCTCCCGCTCCGCCCAGAGCGGGAGAGCGTGTCACACTCTTACTGACTAAAACCCACCCTACAAAAACGATTTTATCCGCTACCCCTAGGCATTCCCAACTATCTTGGGGTCGGCTTCCAGTCTAACCGGATACAGCTGAATACCAGTATTTTACATGGAGCAACTGCCTGGATGTGGAGGTCAGATAACCTCCACATCCCAATTACCTAGGTAAGACTAGTTGTCAAACTTTCGGGCTTCTGACGACCCGTAACGACTGTCAAAGAGCCACGATTGACAGCCGGCACCATCGGCTTAACGTGTTTTCCGAGGCACGGAGGAGTGTTGGTATGTAAAGATGGTCACTTACAAAATATTGAGTTCCAGTATTTCTTTTCATGTATACCAGAAGTACACACCCTGAGTCTACGTCTCCAGACTCAACAGTATCTGCATAATAATCATAAAGTTGTCTTGAGACAGTAAGAAAGTCACAGCTAAAAATGTGAATACTTACATGAATTTCGACGGCAGGGCGCAGTAGTAGAGCGTTTGGCTGCTGCTAGTTTAGTTCTGCAGTTAGTTCCGGGCGGGAGTCGAACCCGCGATACGCATCGCGGGTTCGAGTCCCGCCCGGAACTAACATTTGTATGGCCCACAGATGAGAGAGAAGTTTTACCGGATCTGTGTGTCTTGTGTATATGAGTTTCCATGTTTGTGAACGCACCTACGATACAGAAGTAATTGCTAGTGTGGGGAAACGATTAAAAACAAGAAAGAAGAAGAAGTTTTTTTTTGTAATATATGTAAAGGGCGTTTTTTTATCTTTCCCGCTTTGGCAACTGAGCCGATGTCGACTATTCTGCCAGCGTCATGTGATGACGGCAGCACGGTGAGGTGAGCCGTCGAACTTTACACTTTGTGGTAGATCTACCCTGTTAGTTGCTGTGAGGACAATACATTTTTTGTTAGTAAACATAGCTTTTTAAAGGGCGTTCTTTATTTTAGATACTCGTATCTAATATAAGATACGAGTCAAGAGAAAGCTGTTACTTATATTACAATGTCTATATAGTAGATACACCTTCCTATTTTGTTGGTGGCTTCAGCAATCAGTCATTATTTCACGGTACATTACTCGCATCACACGGGGGAACGTTCTTGTGTAGCGAGATGAAATACAAAGTCATTGCCTTCATTGTCATCCTGTGTTGTGGAAATATCTTGACGCTTCCGAACAGGTTAGGAATGATGAAAGGTGGGTGAGTAAGAACGCCGTTGAGTCAGCAACTCGAACAGCCGCTTCTCCTACCTTTAGGATTGCAGTTTGGTGTTTTTCCCACTAGTGCAGAAAAGTAAAAGAAAGAGGGTAAGTAAGTCATTATCAGCCTTTTAATGTCCCCAATTCTGGGGCACAGGCCTCCTCTCTGTGAGAGGGTGTGGGCCGTAATCCACCACGCGGGCCCAGTGCGGGTTGGTGGATGTCACTTGTCTTTGAATTTTTGGTTCTAGGACACTATCCTCACGGTCAAGCAAAACGCTTGACCGTTTTGAAAGCAGTGGTGTAAAATAATTTACACAAAGTAAAGCGCCTGCCTAGGTTTGAACTCACGACCTACAACTTTTAAATCACGACCGTTACCACTGGGCCACCACTGCTCTCACTACCTACTAATAGATATTTATTGTACTGGGTCGGTAGCATTCACTCGTCGCCCGTGAGCCCCCAACAAGGCGCATGAACAAAATCCGCGAGCCATTTTTCACAATAATTTGTTACTAAATATTATGTTTATGAAGTTTCACTTATTATTTTCGAGTAAATGTGTTCATACACATAATAATACCTCACAGCCCAATGTTCATTTAGTACACATTAGTTTTTTTATTATAAACGATAACCATCTTGAAAAACGTTACCTCCATAAATCTTTCTCCTTGTAAACACAAATGGGAAACCACTCAATAATAATCAAGCAAAATAAAAATTTTAAGAATCGAACGAATCGAAGTTAAAAAAAAATTGAACTGGTAACCCCACTGCAAAAACAATTAAATACTTGCAACAAGTTACTTTTCAAGCAGTCTGATGATGCAGTTGGTGGCATTTGTTTTAGTTCAATTACAGATATAATGCCATCAACTGCAATGGATTGCATTTTGCATTTCAGCAAGATATTTTTTAAATCGCCTCCTCAAGTCCTTCATTCTGATATCCCACATGAACATGTCACTAAAAAAAGAGTAGCACTCCGGGAATGCCGACAGAAGTGAAAACTTGAACAAAAATGCCCAACGCGCCTAAAGAAGTTTTCACTTCAATCCGCTACGCGATCTGCTACGGTCGGTGTCGCGCGAGTTCAATAGTTTCTTTCCCATCTCAAAAATGCCCAACGCGCCATTAGAAGTTTTCACTTCAAAAATCGACCACACTTACGTACCGTTTAGTTTTTTTCAAATTTCATACAGCCTATACAAATATATGAATTAATGTCTGTATTGTATCTGTTACTAACATAGCTTTTAAGTAGAATATATTACTAACATCATATGGATCAAGGTCTGAAATAAAATATTTTTTTTTTTTTTATACTTTGGCTGTCAAGACCCATCTAATGCTACCTCATTAGTTAAAATCAATCCAGCCTTTTAGGCTACAGGAAAGACATACAAACATACATACATCGTCTCTAAAAACATTACCCTCCTTCTAGGGCAGTCGGGTAAAAAATGCACTCCATCATGGTGGACATCCCACCCACACGCACTAAACGTTTTGGGAACACATTCATTGTGCGTACAGCTAAAGTGTGGGAATTCCCTGTCGGAGTCTGTGTTTCCTGATAGCTACAGCCTGGGAGTCTTTAAGTCAAGAGTGAATAGGTTACTTCTAGGCAAGCGTGTTCCATCTTCGATCACATCATCGCTTACCATCAAGTGAGATGGTGGTCAAACACGAGCCTCTCAATGATATATATATTTTTTACTAATTTGGCCGCAGTACTTATACGCATTCCATTGTTTCATTGCATTAACTTGTGAGGCACCGGGCGCAAAAAACGTCAATACGTCAAAACCCGTCAGGCACCACGGGCGGTCCCCGCATTGGACTTTTTTACGTATTAAAACTTTAAAAAAAATCCTTCAATGTATATTTTTCCCACGATGTGATTGAACCTTGCCACAGGCCTTGAGATATAGTAATAATAGACGTTTAAAACGCGTGAGTCGACATGTACAATTTGCTCCATTTGAGCAAGCCAATGGCACTCAATAAGTTCTGTGTTATACCAAAAGCACAAGGTCACAACTTTGTCAAGTCATTTTTAACTGTGTATTATTAAATACGGAGTTGAGCAGCTGTTGATTACGTAATTGTTACGAGTTCTCAACTTTATAAGTCATAAAACAAATGTTATATGTACACAAATATAGAACAATCCTTTGTGATGGAGACATTTTGCTACTCAGCCAGCAATCGTTAGCAGAATAAAGTTTGTAATAAGAAAGACAGCCTAATAGCTACCTATATTTATTTCAAGATTTACTTATTTAACATACTTGTGAAGCTAATATTCCTTCTAAATAATATCATTGTTGAGATATAGTAAATAAAGCATGAACGCTACGCTGTGCAACGAGGTGCTACGTCGTAGCTAGGTGCTACGCGAGAAACGGCTACGCTCGAAGCAGTTGACTCACCCAGCTCGAGCTTTAATAATAAAGAAGCAATAAAGTGCTTCGTCCTTACCCGTTTTCAATAAACACCTTTATCGATTATTCAGTCCGCCGTCCATACTTACAGCCTCGGAGCTACGCCATAGACAGAGAGTTGGCAAACTAATTCACGACACAGGCATAGCTTGCGTCGGGTGGTGTAGGTGGTCGCCAGGCGATAGCCGGTGGCCGCGGGGGAGGGGGCGCCCAGAGGGGGGGCGGGAGAGGGGCGTACTCGCGGCTGGGCGGCGCCGACCAATCGTAACATACCACCCACCCGACCCCGCCCACCTCACCTGCGCCACACCATTAAGCCTGCTTTCCTCGTACTTTTTTCACGGACCTCGCATCCGTTCGCTGGCGCCGTCTTTATTTTATTTTCTCCTTTATGCCTCCTTCCCGACTCGCCTCCTATTTTACGCCCGCCGCCGGCGTAGGTAGAAAAACCTTTGTGAATACGAATGCTGAGCAGGTATTACGCTCGTTAGTTACGGGTGCTGATATGTAAAGTAAATAAAGGTTGTTTTTAGCTTTCATGTTGCAGCCGAACTGGGTATCGCAGTCCAGAATAAGATCACCATGAGAGGGAGCGTGGAGCGTTGGATGTAAGCTAATTAAAAGCATGGTTTTCGCGTTTCGGCGTGAGCGGCAGACAAAGTTTTTACGACGTCGCGGTGTCGCGCTCCTAATAAACTTTTAACTTCCATATCGATCCACAAAAAGTTCCCGACGAAAGTAATCTCTGCCAACCTTGCTCCACATTTTGTTTCAATGGCCCGCCGGCCGGAGTCGTATGCAAGTGTCCCTGCCAGGGTGAACGATCCTCACATCGATGAAGTTTAACTGAACTTGGAAAAAACTTGGTAGAACTTTGTTCGCGCCGCGTGATTAGGAAGACTTAGTTTTGAAGTGAGTTGGGAACTGTTTTTTTCAGTTTTGAAAGTGGGTGGCTCAGTTTATGATCCGGGTGAAAGTCTGCGGATCGATGAACCGGGGTCAACCCGCCGGATCAAAGTTTGCGAGACTAATAACCGAATTTAATACACTAGGGCGCGCCGTGCACTTCGTTTGTCTGTTCTATAATCGATTGGATCACTTACAACTTTTGCATACGTGCTTATTTATAAAATAAAAGTTGAAAAATATATATTTTTTAAATTCATCTTGTTTATTCATGAAACGAGTAGGTGTAATACTACTCATTTGTATAGTAAGTTCTTAGTATCAAGAAAAAAAAAACGGAAAAATACTCTGACTTGAAACGAGTCAAGACACCAAACCAAACTGTTTCTTTTTAAAGAAATATAAAATCTGCTATCCCTACCGTTATGTGCATGTTTCAGCAGCTGTTACTAGCTTAGCCGAACTGGCTAATGGAAGCAAATGCATTCCTTCTCATTGAACATCAGTAGCTGGCCAAAAAACTCAAACACCCTATCCAACTTTATGCAATATATTTATTTTTATATGTAAGTATTTTATATTAAATAAACATGTACGTTTATTTTAACTAATTATATATTATACTTTCGTACCCATTTTCCTCTTACTAATATTTTCTTAGGCGCATTAAGTCTGCCTTTGTACATTTGTGTAGCATGAAATTTTAATAAATAAATAAATAAATAAACCTCCTCCTCAACCTACAAACTCCTTGCACTAGCTTTCTACTTTACTTTTTTATCGAATGTCTCGCTATGATTCAAAAAGCATTCACAAATTATGCGGTTACTCTTCAATTATTAAAACTCGAGATTTCTTCCGAGAATACAACAACATGCTACTTAAATCTAGAACAAAAGAATGCTAAGCAAACTCCAACAATATCCAAGGAGTCATAATGCAGCGGAGCTTGTGTTCACCGCCGCAAGATGTCGCTAATGTTATTGCTAAAGTAATAAGACCAAGTAAACACCTACGTGAAGGACTGGAATAGTGAATCAGTTAGGAGCCAGGGCTTGTGTTTAAGGCAAGTATAACTTTGTCATTATTGTCGTTACACAACTGGTTTTAAAAATGTCACTACCGAAAGATTACAGAGAACACAGATTGAAAAAAAAATGTAAAAAATCTGCTGAAGACCTTGCAGGCATGTAAGTGCATCTTGAGCGGAGCACCGCCGTGTCCTCGTGGATGCGATAGGCGGCAGCGACCTCTCGCGCCCGGTCCTGGTCCAGGCCATGGTACGGAGCGAGAGGGAATGGGAAGCAGTATCCTCCTTCTGTGAAGCAGTAATGCTCGCGAAGGAGGAGGCGGAACGGGTGAGGGAGACTCAACGGAGTGGCTCTCACGCCCCCAGCCGCAGTCACCGCAGGAGGCGGCCTGGGCGTCGGAGGTCGCAGAACGATCTCCGGCCACCGTAGACGCGGGCTTGCGAACGGCGAGTAATAAGTAGTTCACCGTCCGATCAGCACCAGGCCCGTGAGTCGACGGTGCGTAGTGTTCCACGCGCGGCTAAAAGAAATATATGTCAGCCACCACTGACTGAGTCCATCATGGCCGATGCTTGCATGCCAAGGGGTCGCGGAAAAATTCGTAACAGAGTTACCGCGCCCCTGGGCAATCAGGCAAGCAAGGAACAGGTGTGGGTTTTAGTCAGCAAAAGTCTGACACGCCCTCCCGCTCCCCCCAGAGCGGGAGAAGTCATAGGATGATTTTCTACCCTCAAAGAAAAAAAAATTGTAAGAGCATACTGTAGTTCCAGCTCATTATAAAGCATCTGCCTGGTCTTAAGCCTATTGGGTTCTACCAGGGTTGCGTGAGTGATCAAAAGAGTCACAGGGGCCCGAGCACAGCAACTGAAGGAACACGTGTGGGTTTTAGTCAGTAAGAGTCTGACACATCCACCCGTTTCACCCAGAACGAGAGAAATTAATTGACACGCAATATGAAAAAAGCCTATTGGATTTCCACAACCCAGTAACTGGATAACTCAAAACACCTTGGCAAGATTGATTTTCAGATTTTCGGGATTAATTTAGATACACTTTATTACTGCTAAAATAATATTTTCTAATAAGACAAGTCTTTGTTCCCAACTATGCATTTTCCTTATCCATCCTGATAAACACTTTGATCACCGCACCCCCAAAACATCAAAAGTACACTCGAGTCCAAACACACAATAAAACTGTGTACAGCCGAAAACAAAAGAGTGATGAACAAAATCGTTTATCTGCGTACTATCGCAACATGTCGCCCCGACATTATCGCTAACGAGCCATCGCAATAAATAGCGACGTATGGAACTGTGACTGGGAACTGCGAAGGAAATTTTGGAGGTTCTATTAAAGGTATGGACCAATATTATAAGTGTATAATATTGGTCCATACTTTTATAATTGGTATGCAAGGATATTATTAGATTGAACATTATTTAAGTATATCGATTTTTTTTTAATATTTTATTAAGGTACCTTTGATTTTACTGTCCATCTAGTGAAATGAATACGCCTTTTCAGTATAATATAAAAAAAAGAAATAATATAATAATGCAATGAATACGCCTTTTAAGACAATGTTCAGTATCTTAAATTTACTCATAAAAGAAACAATCAGTCTTTTGGATTTCAAAACTCAGTCAGAGAGCAAAACCACGAGTATATCAAAAACATAAAAGAATCTTCCAGAGTCCAATAACCGAATGCTCTGTCAATTTTTTTTTCTTTACGTGCCAACCACAGACAAAAAATAGTTGCCAGTACAACAGTCAAAATAAGGACCTTGTTAAACTCAGTACGATTTTTTATCTGAAAATCATGACACTAGAAAGTATCAGCTTATTATACACATAAATAAGGTATAAATAAATCCTTTGGACGTATACATGCAACATTTTAAATTAACACCACATTTAAAAAAAATGTGCAGTTTTTTTGCCAAACTAAATAACACTAAAAATAAAATACCACAAAATTTATAGGTGTAGGTAATACTTGCACGATAACTCACACTTTTTCTTAATCAAAGTGTGGTCTCTGGAATTAAGTAAAACAATTGATTCGCTTGACGCTTGGCGCCTTGGCAGTAAGAGAATAAGGGATCAGACAATATTTACTACTTTTTCTAAGTTTCTCATACTTAGTGCAAACTATAGATACAATATTAAAATAACTCGTCTAAAAATCAAAACAGACAATTTAAACATTTCCATTATAATAATGCCATGTCCACACTCTCCTACTTTAAAGTCCACTCGCCCCCGCCATTGCTCAAGTGCAGCGTCCTTATGAAAAGTGTTCACAGATAAGAAAACTTGGCCGCCGCGTCAGCTGACCATGTGTCATTAGATTATAGATTACGTTAGCTTGGCTCGTGTGTTGACGCCTGAAGTATACGATGTTATTGTTTCAAATGCTTTAAAAAGGTTATAAATAGTATAACTAAAGGTATTCGTATAAAAATTCTTCGGAGGTTAGAAAGCTTGGACGTCGCGCGTCGCTTCAGCTGACCATTAGTCATTCGATTATAGATTACGCTAGCTTTTAAGCGTACGGTCTTATTGTTTCAAATGCTTTAATATGTTTTAAGAACGTTTAAGGTGGTATAACTATAAGCTCATACGTATAAAAAGTATTCGGAGGTAAGAAATCTTGGCCGCCGCGTCTGCTGACCATGTGTCATTACATTATTGATTATGTGAGTTTGGTTCGTGTGTTGACGCTTTAAGTATAAGATAAAAAACTTTCAATAAAATCACTTTTCAAGCAGTCTCATGCAGTTGGTGAAATTTATTTTAGTCCAATCACAGATTTGATGCCAACAACTGCATCAGACTGCTTGAAAAGTGACTTGATTGGGACTTTTTAATTGTATTTTTTTTAGTTTAAACGTTTTGAAAGATGTAACAATAATAAAGTAATAATTAATTGAAAATACAAGCTAGTCGTACTTAAATGTCGAGTATCGACCTTATCCCTTTCTTGTTCAACCGTTGTAACTATTGATATTCAAATGAGAGAACAAGTGTTTATTTGTACCGACTTATCTACGATCTAATGAAAATTATTACCAGTTATTGAGCCCTGTCTTTAAGGCAGTTAATGTTTAACCTGAACCATTATCTATGTTGTTATTAAAACTGAATGTTTATAAATTTTAAATCAGTAAACTAGTTATACTTTCTTGCATTAAGCATTCTTACTTTCATAATAGGGTAAAAAAATAATAATTATATTAAGTTCGTAAGTTAGATCCCACAGAAAACATTTTCATGTAAAATGTTGCCAAGACGAGACCATGTGGTTTCGCACTGTCAAAAAGTTATCAGATCTCAGGTAGAGCCAAGCTTCTAACTCTACACGCCCTAACTCTCTAGCCCTAACTTTACAAACTCTACACCTTAGTCAAAATATGTGCGAAGTATGTAACGGCCAAGAATAGAATAGAATACTCTTTATTATGTACACCATTTAGATTACAGAACATAAATGAAGAAAACTTTGCACTTTGCTTTGGGCGGTCTTATCGCTAAAAGCGATCTTTTCAAGATAACCTATGGATGGATTTTATAGAGAATAAGGAAAGACAGTACTGTAGGTACAAGCCACCTGGCCAGCTTTTGATGATTATCAGTGAGAGAGTCAGTGTTGAAATCGGGGTTTTTTTAGATATCAATAAAATCTAAAACATAAGAGCTATACAATTGAAACTTTATATGTTTAATAAGTCCACTATTAACATGATATCCCAAGAATTGAAGAATTCAAGAGGGTTCAAAAAAACGACGAAGCGCTTTGAGAAAAGATAGGTAGTGGCCTTGCGTTTCGCTTGGCTCGTCTTAGCGGGGGCACGGTAGTGCCCCCAGATTATCAAAAAATATTGGTTAAATACGTATTTTTTGCTTTCCAAACCAATAAAAAATTACAAAGATAAAACACATAAAAGTTCAAGAGTACCTTTTTGACGTAGGTGTGAAGTCACGCGAAATTTCAACGCACTACATCGTCATCATTTTTTTACGTAACATAAAAAAAACCGTGTCCAATTGATTTTGGCATTTTAACTGACGGACTAAATAGTTTTTTTGGTCTACCCTATTACAAAACTCTTCGAAGTCCATCCACAATTTTTCTCATCCCTAAAACAATTTACAATCAAAATCGAACCTCCCTAGTACAGCCGACCGCTCACCACATCGCCTCTGTTTTGAATATATTTCAATCAATTAGAGGGCTAGGTGAGCCCGATAGTTCTACATAATACCTCGTCAGACCCTTTGAATATTCACCCGATATCTTTGATGTACTGCTTGTAAGTTCGTCCAAGGAAATTATGGATACTGTTCCTGTGTTGTAGCGAGAAGTTGTTTTAGTGGAGTTCATGGGGCGGTAGGTTGACTTGGGGTTAAAAGGATACCATCAATAGGTACAATTATGGCAAAATACACGTATATTTTTTCATATTATTTGGTTTGGATCACAATGCACTGTCATAATATGGAGCAAACCTAAGGGTTTGCCAAGAGCAGTACGAAAAATATTAATTTATTATTGGGTATAGAGAGCCTCGTCACTTCTATGAATTAAAATGTTCATCAATTGCTTGATATTATATCGAATTATGACTTTATGACCGTCCCAGACAACTGCCAATAGTAAAAAAAACCTTATTACTTATAGTTTTATAAACAAAGAAAATACCTTAAAAATTACTCCTCTTTTTGCTAGCAGAAATGACCCCTATATTTGTTTCAACTTAGCCAAAACTTATTTTGGTTGCTTAATCTAAGTGGCATACGTTATCTTAGTTTTTAAACATTATTACATAACAGTTTTAAAACATTAGTGCCCATAGTTGTTAAATAAATTAAGATAATGTTAGTATGAAAAATGCAACTTCTTTAAAATTCTCCATATTAAACGCTGATTTCATAAGGGACCTAATATTAAAGATTACTAAAGCCTATGATTTAGGTCCTAAAAAAATATGGTCATTCAAAAAGGTTGAATGGCTGTGACATGTTGGGTCTCATACAATACCTCTCCATTGCTAGACGCAACGAACGAAAAACTCTCCACAAAACCATTAAGTATTTTTAAGAAGACAAGTAAAAAAATAAAACTTAATGGCATCCGACATGTGTTTTGTGAATTACGGCCAGCAATCTTTTAATTTAGGTCTTCAACAATTCCATCTCTCGAGTAATAATTTTGTTCGGTCTCCAAAAACACTGATTAATTTAAAAATAGAATGAGCAAACTAGTACCTTCTTGCGCTATCAGTACCTACAAAATGTTATGAGATTGTGCACACACAAAATTTTTAGGGCCATATTGAGGATTAATATCATTCTCAACGTAACTCATATTTATCATATTTGTATGTATGTAGCTTTTTTGTAAGTACATTTATTTTGTTATTACCTCCGTGGTGATAACTATTGTCAACAATCGAAAATGTTTTAGATTGACTACGTCACATTTCTGTACCACATGCCATACCCATCCGTTTTGGATTTAAATAAAAACTTTTTACAAAAAATACAACCGACTTCTAAAAATTCCAAAAAAACTTTAATTTCGGAAGTCGGTGTTTGTATGTGTATTTTGTTTTCTTCGTCATTGGACACCGACAAGTTTTTTTGGAATTTTTAGAAGTCGGTTGTATTTTTTATAAAAAAAAGTTTTTTTATTTTTCACTTTTTAGTTGTTGTACCCCAGAAGTAAAACTAAACATTTAAGTTATGCCCAAATAGATAACCCCAATAACATGGAATTTGAACATTTGGAGACAACCAAAACCTCATCTGTGTATACATTACATTTTTTGTCTATGTTATTTTTTTTTAAAAGTGCTGAATCAATTTTGATAAAATTTATATGGTACCACCTGAGAAATATACCTTTTCAAACAAAAAAAAAAAACAAAATCCAAATCGGTTCAGCCATCTTCGAGTAATCGAGTAACATACATAAAAAAAATAAAAAAAGGTTCCGAAGAATTGAGAACCTCCTCCTTTTTGAAGTCGGTTAAAAATCGTTCTCTCTAATAGAATGTCAGTTTATTTAGGCCTTTATGGTGTGGAATGGATAGCAATCCATTTTCATAAATATCAACTACACAAGACAAATCGAAACAAAAATATCTTTGTGTACAGTTGTGAGATAGTCACCAAGGCGGCTTGGTCTTGGATATGTGACAACAACCTTAATCAAAGAAAGAAAGAAAGAAAATATTTATTTAACCTTACGCGTCCAGTACAATAACGCATACAGGGTGCTGTTGAGGTTGCCACGACACTGTAGTGCGTCAGGGATGTTCGCAGAAGCACGTATAGACGACTTTTACGCAATCATGCGAACTGATGTGGCGGGTGCGGGGCAGTGCTAACAGCCTCTTGGTCACTGTGGCCAATAGGGCGGAAGGTCTAATACTTAGGCACTGGACCAGGACACTAGAAATACCTTCAAATTGCGCCTTGAAAAGATGTTGTTTGGTGGTACGGTCTATGGTATAGGCTTAGACTATGAAAGGTTATAGACAGAGTGTCAAAAGCCAGCAATCTGAATTACCAGAATGAGAAGCCGGCTGGTATCTGTACACGCGAAATAAGCTCACACAGACAAAATAAGAAGCCGAAACGTCATCGTTATGTTCGTCGAGGTCACTCACACATTTTAACGATCCTGCTTCATTTAATGTCCAATGACGTTGCTTCTATAACCTTTCATAATCTAAGGGTATAGGTATGTATTTATCGCAACTGTATTGATTATAAATAATTGTTTTATAATGTAAGAATTATCAAATTTAATGTACTAACACTATTTAGATGTATACTAACAAATTGGATTTTATTATCTGAAATAAATAAGTAAATTAAATTATTTGGCGACAGTAACAGTAAATTCCCAAAAAAAAAAATTGTACTTTACGTACAAAGTATAAGTCTACCAAAATTATAAGTACATACCTAATCTAATTTCTTTACAAAATGGCTTTGACTATCTTGGAAGAAAGTTAACCATTTCTATGGAAAAAAACAGTATTTAAAGAAAGTTGTCCATTTCTATGGGCAGAAACAGTATTTAAAGAAAGTTGTCCATTTCTATGAGCAAAAACAGTATTTAAACAAAGTTGTCCATTTTTATGAGCAGAAACAGTATTTAAAGAAAGTTGTCCATTTCTATGAGCAGAAACAGTATTTAAAGAAAGTTGTCAATTTCTATGGGCAGAAACAGTAATTAAAGAAAGTTTTCCATTTCTATGAGCAGAAACAGTATTTAAAGAAAGTTGTCCATTTCTATGGGAAAAAACAGTATTTAGAGAAAGTTGTCCATTTCTATTAGCAGAAACAGTATTTAAAGAAAGTTGTCCATTTCTATGAGCAGAAACAGTATTTAAAGACAGTTGTCCATTTCTATGAGCAGAAACAGTATTTAAAGAAAGTTGTCCATTTCTATGGGCAGAAACAGTAATTAAAGAAAGTTGTCCATTTTTATGAGCAGAAACAGTATTTAAAGAAAGTTATCCATTTCTATGGGTAGAAACAGTAATTAAAGAAAGTTGTCCATTTCTATGAGCAGAAACAGTATTTAAAGAAAGTTGTCCATTTTTATGGGCAGAAACAGTATTCAAAGAAAGTTGTCAATTTCTATGGGCAGAAACAGTATTTAAAGAAAGTGGAACATTTCTATGAGCAGAAACAGTATTTAAAGAAAGTTGTCCATTTCTATAAGCAGAAACAGTGTTTAAAGAAAGTTGTCCATTTCTATGAGCAGAAACAATATTTAAAGAAAGTTGACCATTTCTATGAGCAGAAACAGTATTTAAAGAAAGTTGTACATTTCTATGGGCAGAAACAGTATTTAAAGAAAGTTGTCCATTTTTATGGGCAGAAACAGTATTTAAAGAAAGTTTTCCATTTCTATGGGCAGAAACAGTATTTAAAAAAAGTTGTCCATGTCTATGGGCAGAAACAGTATTTAAAGAAAGTTGTCAATTTCTATGGGCAGAAACAGTAATTAAAGAAAGTTTTCCATTTCTATGAGCAGAAACAGTATTTAAAGAAAGTTGTCCATTTCTATGGGAAAAAACAGTATTTAGAGAAAGTTGTCCATTTCTATTAGCAGAAACAGTATTTAAAGAAAGTTGTCCATTTCTATGAGCAGAAACAGTATTTAAAGACAGTTGTCCATTTCTATGAGCAGAAACAGTATTTAAAGAAAGTTGTCCATTTCTATGGGCAGAAACAGTAATTAAAGAAAGTTGTCCATTTTTATGAGCAGAAACAGTATTTAAAGAAAGTTATCCATTTCTATGGGTAGAAACAGTAATTAAAGAAAGTTGTCCATTTCTATGAGCAGAAACAGTATTTAAAGAAAGTTGTCCATTTTTATGGGCAGAAACAGTATTCAAAGAAAGTTGTCAATTTCTATGGGCAGAAACAGTATTTAAAGAAAGTGGAACATTTCTATGAGCAGAAACAGTATTTAAAGAAAGTTGTCCATTTCTATAAGCAGAAACAGTGTTTAAAGAAAGTTGTCCATTTCTATGAGCAGAAACAATATTTAAAGAAAGTTGACCATTTCTATGAGCAGAAACAGTATTTAAAGAAAGTTGTACATTTCTATGGGCAGAAACAGTATTTAAAGAAAGTTGTCCATTTTTATGGGCAGAAACAGTATTTAAAGAAAGTTGTCCATTTCTATGAGCAGAAACAGTGTTTAAAGAAAGTTGACCATTTCTATGAGCAGAAACAGTATTTAAAGAAAGTTGTCCATTTTTATGGGCAGAAACAGTGTTTAAAGAAAGTTGTCCATTTCTATGGGCAGAAACAGTATTTAAAAAAAGTTGTCCATATCTATAGGCAGAAACAGTATTTAAAGAAAGTTGTCCATTTCTATGAGCAGAAACAGTGTTTAAAGAAAGTTGACCATTTCTATGAGCAGAAACAGTATTTAAAGAAAGTTGTCCATTTCTGTGGGTAGAAACAGTATTTAAAGAAAGTTGTCCATTTCTATGGGCAGAAACAGTATTTACAAAAGTTGTCCATTTCTATGGGCAGAAACAGTATTTAAAATATAACCACGCAATTCCGTTCCACCATGTTACCTATACATATTTACAACACAATTTCATACTATTTTTGTATCTTATATGACTATTTCTTAAACTTATCTACGCTCAATTTCCTAAACACCTTTACAGGAAAACACAAAATCCCTTCCACCCACCACACAAGTTATTAGTACTTTATAATTCATCTAATCTCTTTAAAGTTGCCAGCTATAAATCGCCGGGATAGTGCTGAGCACTTCTTATTAACCATTGTCTCAGCCCGCAAGTAATTAAACGCTCTGGGCCGATAACCATTATGGGTGTGGTGGGGTCCGCTAGACCTAGCCAATATTGATCTAATAAATAATATGTACCCTGCTAGGATTATTGAGAATAAGCTATTGAGGTAAATTGTTTACATTGTTTAGCTAGGATTGGGTTTGAGGGAGTTTCATTGGGAAAACGAGGTATAGTTTCTTTAGACAAATGCACGGAGACATACAACTCAAGAAGGCTACATTTTATACATTAAAAAAATACTTTTTTACAAAAAAATAGAACCGACTTCCTCCTTCCTCCGGTGTTTCAGGTTTGGTGTCTTCGTTTTTTGACACCGACTTCCGAAATTAAAGTTATTTTCCACTTTTTTTGGAAGTCGGTTCTATTTTTTTTAAAAAAAGTTTTTTATTTTTCACTTTTTAGTTGTGGTTCCCCATTAAACTGTGTTAACAATTCATAGACATACGATAGCAGCAATCGCGGTTGATTTGCTGTCAATTTTTTAAGAGTTCCGTTGTTTGTCTCCGAAACCCATCATCAGATCTATATGAAATTTAAATGGGACCATTTCGGAACAAATCCCTTTCGAACACAAAAAGAATTTTGCAAATCCGTTTTTAAATGACGAAGTTATACCCGAACATACAAAAAAAAATACTGACATCTGAATTGATAACCTCCTTTTTTTTAAGTCGGTTAAAAAGTCAATATATCAATCATGCGACATTGTATGCTATTTGTAAAGGGTGTAACGGAAAGGTGTGGTCATATTTCAAGAACCGGTTCTGCCCATGGAAATTAACAACTTTCTCTAAGAAAAACTATCATCACTATCATCATCATTTCAGCCGAAAGACGTCCACTGCTGGACATAGGCCTCCCCCAAGTGTCACCACAATGACCGGTCCTGTGCATCTCGCATCATCTCGAATCAGAAAAAAATAAAATTTCCCAAAAAAAAATTGGACTGGAAAATTGGATTGGAGCTGATGATAACTTTGTATGGAAAGTCCAATTTTATGATTTCATGAAATACTTACATTTGGAATCAATGCTAACTGAGAGAGTTGTATTGAAGATTATAATGATTATAATTCTATAAATACATACTTGCTACGGCCGCGAATCAAATTTTGACCGAAATACAACCTGACACTGATCTGCAAATTGCAAAAAACGTAAGAAAATTTGAATTTCGCGGGCTACCCTGGAGTATCCACCTTAAATAAAATTATTAAGACTAGACTTAGATTTGTATAAACAAACCTGAAGCTGAAGATTTGTAGACATAGATACCTACAAACGAAATGCTTCCACTTCCAGAAGGCACATAAAATACCCATATTCCACATTCCTGGGAGAACCACAACACCCTGGGCAGCGGGTAGATGCCACAGAATGAGATGGTAAAATCTTGCAATAAAACTTACAAGACATTCCCGCCTAGGAATGCACGGGGCGTCCGCTCTCAAGAATTCCATCACTATACGCAAGACAGCTTTAAAGTGCTTTATAGCCGGTGTGAGGGCAACGAATTATAGAATGTTATTAAATAGAGGCTATTGTCTTTAGTTGGAGCATTTTACCATTAACTGTTTTCTTGTCTTTGGATATAAAATTTAAATTTGGGCCTGGGAAATAAATTTAAGGCGCTATTAGCTGCCAATGACCTTGAGTGGTTAGCTTGCGTGTTCTGCGCTGGTATTAAAATTAAACACTGAGATTAAATTATAAGTGATTAAATTATCCTTAAAATGGTGAAGGTTTCATAAAAATACGCTTTATAGTTTTGCGTGATTCTTAATTTTTATCCGCGTTAGACATAACTTTACAAATTAATTACACTACGTTATAAAAATATAATTTCAAATATTCTGAGATCAAATTACGACGAAAATTGTCGACAGTGCAACATATATTTTTTTTAAAGAAATAAGACTAGTCGTTTAGACGTGATGTTAAATTAAAAACCATTAAAAGTCGTCTTGTAAGATTTTTCTTTAATTTTATGTGACACTAGCTTCTGTCAACGATTTCACCCGCGGGAACATACTCCCGGGACAGAAAGTATTCTCCATCCTCTTATCCTACCTATATGCTAAGTTTCATCCAAATCAGTTGGACTGTTAAGACGTGAAGAGGTAACAAATAGACAACCAGAGTTATTTTGTATATCTACTGTGGATATTAGTTTTGGATTTACAATTTGTGTCACAACTGCATACACATATAATATCACGTATAATTAATTGTAATGTTACCTCAACAAACTTAACAAAATTAGCTTGATAATGTTCCCACTGCTGGGACTCAGGCTTCCTCTCTAGAAGATGGACTGTAACGTTACTTTGTCTCAATCGATGAACTCAGCCTATCGCAGTCCATTGCTGGACATTGGCGTCTCCCAAGCTGCACGATAACATCAAGTTCAACACCTTCCGTATCCAGTCTATTCTTGACACATTTTTAAAAACGTCGCACTACGACGAACCTAGCACTGCTACTAGATAGGCTAGCTATATTTGTGCCACATAAATCTGCCTAGCTTTTTCCCAACTATCTTGGGGTCGGCTTCCAATCTAACCGGATGCAGCTGAATACCAGTGTTTTACATGGAGCGACTGCCTATCTGACCTCCACAACCCAGTAACTGGGTAATACGTTACCCCTTGGTAAGACTGGTTGTCAGACTTTCGGGCTTCTGATGACTCGTAATGACTGATATCCACGATTGACAGCCGGGCCCAACGGCTTAACGTGTTTTTCGAGGCACGAAGGAGTCTCGGGATGTAAAGATGGCCACCCATCCATTGACCAACCCCGGCAAGCGTAGCTTAACCTGATGGATCGACCCGTGCGGCTATTATTACTTTAGCCACGAGCTCCTCTTTATATTTTTGCCGCACCTAGGTGGAAAAATTCTTCATTTCTTGCGGCATTCACACCAGCCACGTTTCCTAAAACTTTATGTAAGAAATTTAGAGTAGCTTCATATCCACCTCATGTAATGCCTAGTCTCCAGGGTGTAATGTCCTCGGTCATCACCTTAGGGCCCGTCCACATTACGCGCTAATTGCTTTACGCAAATGCCTCGCGGTGTGCGGACGAGACCAAAGTGGACCTTACGATGTTTTCGACCCTTTCTGTTAGTTTAGGGATGACGCCTTAAAATGAAGCTTTTGGTAAAGATAATATCCTGACAGCAGAGAGTATCGCGATAAAATAAAATGGTTATAAAGTTCATTTAGCCAGTGATTTTATTTTTGGTATCAACAAGTTTAATTTACAGTACAGTCATTATTTTTAACCCACTTCGCAAAAAGGAGGAGGTTCTATGTTCGACTGTATATATGTTCTTTTTATTTTTTTATTTATGCCCACTAATTTCTCTGTCAGCTATAGACCGATTTTCAATATTTTTTTTTATCCGAAAGTGTATACTCCAGAGGTGGTCCCATACCATATTTTTCGAAATTGCTTTAGTGTAACAAGTAAAAAGTGAAAAATAAAAAACTTTTTTTACAAAAAATGCAACCGACTTCCAAAAAAGAAAATAAGTATTCTTAAAATTTAAAAATTACTTTAATTTCGGAAGTCGGTGTCAATTAACGAAGAAATAAAATACCGACACACCGACTTCCGAAATTATTTTTCATTTTTAAGTGTATTTCCTTTTTTTTCATGAATCATTTAGTAGACAGAATAGTTTTCGTCATCATGATAGAAAACATTTTTGCAAATGTTCACTGAACTGCTGTAATTCAAGTGGAATTGCACCCTTGAACTGTCCAAAAACTCAAGCATCTGCGTCGTAAAGATTGGCAAAACAAATCCAAATCTCAAGAGACAAACAAATGAAAAACTATTTTATTCACTTTTATTGGCTCTGTCCGATCCACCGATATCCGAATCATTGACAAGACACAAAAACTTAATCTGGCAACCCTAGCGCCCCAAGATCTCACACTATAATGGGGTTCGGATTAAATGCGTTGAAGTTAGTAATGCCCCTCTAAAAGCGAATTGTAGTCGGCGGCAATGGTTTATAATATCGTTATCGTGATGTCCAGCTTAGATTAAGAGATACTTTCGTTGCTTTTGAGAAGGGGGGTACTCTAAGAGGGGGGTATTAATGGAATCAGGATGCGGTCACTCTGAGCTTGGCTGGATCGCTCCGCTGATTTTAAAGGATTTCCAGGAATTTGCGACTCGCTTTAAAGTACGTGCGGTGAGTTCGGACTTCGAAAAGCTTTTGGGGTAAACTTGATTTCGTGTGCCCGGATTTCAGTCTGGTGCATATCTTGTGTTGTTTTATTTATTTATTTTATTTAACAATTAATGTACACACATATAAAAAAACAGACAAGAAGAAGGAAACAGAGAAATAGGTACAAAGGTTATGCTTATTTCTAAAGAAATCTCTTACAGCATACCTGCGAAAAGGGAGATGGAAAAAAAGAGAAGTAGAAGTATTATATATATAAATAGATACTAATACATATATACTTAATAATAATACATACTTATATGCAATTATGACAAAATGGAAAGATAGTGTTTCTTTACTCTCCTTTTAAAAACTGTAAGAGTTTCGCAGGCCCTGATGTCAGGCGGCAGAGAGTTCCACAACCGTACTGCGTGCACAGTGAAGGAGTAGGAGTAGAAGTCGGTTGTGTGGGGAGGGGATTTCAGGAGTTTCCTAAGATGCGACCTACAAGGCGCATCAAAAGGGCAGGAGTAGGAAAAGCGTTCAAACAGGCCCGTTTTATATTGTGTTTCAAGCTGCTTTATTTTATGCATTTCTCCGTGAAACTCCCCAATGGACAGAATAAACAATCGTCTTCACTGCGTCTGAGAAAGCTAAACAAAAAGGAGTAATTAGCCCTTTCGATAGTAACTTTAATAAATGCATGAAAACTATGTTGTGTTTATTGACTAACTTGACGAGCAATAATTTTGTTTCCAAAATAATTATTCACAGCGCTTTCCCAAACATCCACAGTTTCCAACCCAATCAAATACGTAATTACAGCTAGAGAAACCAACTAACAACCCAAATAAAACCGTACATCTATCCGTTATTTTAGCAAATGTAGTGCAAAGAGAGTATGCGAAAGGTTTTTACTGGCCCGGGCGAAGTTTTGAACACAATTTGTTGCCGGGCGGGTAAGCGGGCCCAAATCAAACACATAGCTCCTTTGAGGGCACCCTGTAGTTATGTCGACCACCAACTCACTGGGTGAGGTTCACAATGATTTTGTTTGATTGTGTTTAGGAATGCATTAATATAGAGTTGGTGCGGGTTTAAAGTGTTACGGTGGTTTTAAATTACTCTTTTAATGCGGGACCTATCTCTAAACCTGTACCTACTTATATACTCGTACAAGCTTATTTTAAAACTATGTGTTTCAAATTCGAGCGATTCTTTTATACAAGAATAATCATTGAAATAAAAAACTAATAAGTGCAATGAAATGAGAGGGTAAGATCTAAATCGCTTGAAAAGTGACTTGATTGGAGCTTTTTAGTTGTTTCTGCAGTCGGGTTTTTTGAAAATTTTCAATTATTTTTTTCTACATTTTAGTGAGTTATATTTTTGGATTCGTCTCTTCGAGCCCGTTGTTTGGGTACCTCACATAAACATGTCACACCCTCCACTGCCCCCTGCCCGGGGGTGGAGGATAAATTCGAAAGAGTTACCTCGCCCCCGGGCACTCGAGGCAGGGAGGAACAGGGGTGGGTTTTAGTCAGTAAGAGTCTGACACACCCTTCCACTCCACCCTAGAGCGGAAGAAGTCATTGGATGATTTCCCACCCCCAAAAAAAAAAAAAAAAAAAAAAAAAAAAACCCTCCACTGCCCCAGAAGGAGTGTAATGTTTTTAAAAACAATATTTTTATTTTATTTTCAGAATTCATATATCCTGTGTCACTTCAACTGCCTAAACCAATATTATGATACCTACCTCATTTGTTAAATTTCATCCAGCCGTTTAAGCTATAAGGCGTGTCTAAGAAACATATATCAAACATAGATACATACATACAAACTCTCGAAAACATTACCCTCTTTTTGGGGCACTGGGGTAAAACTACCCAAAAAGTTATACACATTCTCACTATGGTTTCTGATGTGATGAAAACATTTCACTAATATCAAGTAACCAACTTTTTCATCATCTTTAACTCCCCACAAGACACAGCCAGCTTGCACTGATAGGTACACACCTATTTGTGTTCCCGTATGTATGGAGCGTCTCGAATACAAATATTCGCGCGAAAGTTGTAGGCAGCATATGTGACGTCTTCGTTAGAAAACTTGCTTGCCAAGAGTGGGTGGACTAACTCGTTTCATTCATCGTCTTGTACTGTGCGCAATAGGTTTTGATATTTGGCACGAAATGTAGGTGGTTCATAAAATGAACTATGTTTTGCCTCCCTTATCCACTATTATGTTCTTTATGTCCAATAACTTCAGATTTTGTTACTATACCAAAAATGGAAGAATCTATATAATGAATAGTTTAAATGGCTAACCTCAAAGAATACAAAAGGGATGGTTAAGTTGAATACTACCAAAATTTCAACAATGTCTGGAGAAATAAGAGTTTAGATTTTTCTGATCTGAACTTACTCAATAAGATGTGTTAAATGGAAGTTATTTGCACATAGTGATGAGCTCAGCCTCCGTAATTATTTTAAAATAAAGTTTTCATCCTTTAAAACAATCTTTAGAGATCTTGTTAAGTATCAAGACCACCAAATCCTCGTACAAGTACAATCAGTCGGCGCATTACACGAGAAGATGTCCGATGCGGCGTGCGGGGGTGTCACAGCTCGGGCTAGGGGGTAGAGGGGTGGTGGGTTTCAAATATGACATATCTGGGAGACGTCAGCACCGCAACACTGTACCAGAACTTGGTCTGCGGCCAGCACAGATGTGTACTGTGCACAGTACATACAAGAACACGAACGTCCAAAGTTTTACGCCCCGGGTGAAACGCGCCTACTCTCGGCGTTATTAGCGGCCATTGAGACATGACTATTTACTTACTGGGTACGCGGTATATCGTGTAAGGTATTGCCCAGTGGCTGTTTGCATCTCTTTTGTATTGCAGCACTGATGGATTGCGGTTATGGAAAGTGCTAACACTTTTCGGAACGCTAACGGTTTTTGTCAATATAATAAGTTTGAGAAAGCCTATACGTATATACACGTACAAGTACGTTACTGTAGAAATCATTAAGAAAAATACTTGAAAATAACAAACACACCAACGCTCAAGTCTGCTTTTCAAGGGCAAGAGAATAATATGTTTGACCATATCTAATGAAGGTATTAACTTGACCAACACAGAGCAGAGCCACATATACAACCTTATTCATAGAAGCAACCACAATCTTATTTAATAAAAACCCCAAACACAGACTGTATTCGCGCCAAAAACATTCAATAAGTCCGCCATCTTGTATTATGCACCGAAACTTTGTCGCATTGAATTTATGTCACGTCACTATCGCCTCCAATTTTCAATAGCAAACATTTGTCCAAGTTTCTGAAATCAAATTTAAAAATATGGATATTTCGGGTGGATATTTTTATGTAGATTCGACCCTCGCAGTCCGAGGCGGGTGACAAGTGGGCATGGGCATAGCAAGTGTATGGCTAAAGGCGAGGTTCTATTGTCAATGCTGTGGACCTATTCAATCTATTTTTCTTTTTTCAATTCTGTGTATACGTGCTTGAGTTATTTTTGTATTTGTATAGTACGGTTTTAGAGGGCATTGTGAGATTTTCTAAATGTAAAATTTATGTATTTGAATGTCTTGGATAAAGACAGATAAGTAAAAAATAAAAATCTTGTTTTTCACCTAGAATTTGGTCCTTCATAATCTCACAAGTTTACATTAATGCATTTTACTTAACATTTTATTTTCAACAAATAAAACTCACAAAATGTATGTAGTGTACTTCCATGCAAGAAAGAAGTTTTTTCAACCCCTAAGGAAGGACCAATGATTCGAATTTATGCTTTATGCAGTGGAAAATGATAAATTTATGTGCGTCCAGTTCCTACGACGCTGTCGATACGCGGTTATTGTGGATAATGTCTTGATTTTTATGGTTACTGCGGCACGTTTGCATAATGCTCACACCGTCTGTATTGGTCCTTGGTGACGCCTGGTTTTTTAGGTGGTGGTCTTTGTTGCTTAATGTACCTCGTAAGTTATTTGGTGGCTCAATGAGTGCGGTCAGTTTCAATTGGACAAATCTCTACTTATGGACTGGTGATGGTGATGAAGTAAATTGCATAAGTATAATGTTTTATGACTAAAAAAAACAAAGTCAACAAATAGGCAAATTGCGGAATTTGAAACCATGAAATAAATCTGTAAATGACAGTGTAGTGTGTGACATTTAAATAAATTGATTTGAGGCGATCTCAACGAAATTGACATAATATCATGGATTAAGGGTAACGGGGGCTCACAATAAAAGCAGCTCTAACTTTTATCACCAAAAGAATTACAATAGGGATGATTTCTGGGTACACAAATACTAATTCTATTTAGTCTGTAAGTTAGATTATCAAAAAATATTTGACATGTATATTTTGCTTACCAAACTAATAAAAAATTACAAAGATAAATCGCATCAAAGTTCAGAAGTAGTGTGGCTTTTTACGTCACTTCTAGGTAAAAAACCTTCCATGAAAAATATGCATTTGAATAACGAAAGCTCCATGCAAATCGGATCAGTAGTTTTCGAGAAAATCGCGGACAAACAAGCATACATACATACGCCCATGCATACATACGGGTGGAATACAGAACCTCCTTTTTTGAAGTCGATTTAAAAAGGGAACATTTTTGACGTAGGTGTAACGTTACGCAAAATTTCAACGCTCTGTATCATCCTCATTTTATGTTTCCGCTACACGGTTTTTTTTATTGTCACAAAAAAAATTCGTCTTCAATATTTTTTGGTAATCTAACTGACGGACGAAATATATTTTTTTAATCATATACCCTATTTATAATCCTAAAACACTTTTATATCTACGAGATAAACAAATTCCAGTCGGCTGAAGACAGATGGCGCCGGCGCTCACGTAGGACGCAGCTCGGCCTCAACCCTTCAGGATAATATCTTTAAAAGTTTGCTCCAGCCTCCAGCTTCCAGCCCGCACCTCCCGGGGGAGAGCGATCGCTTTAAATTATTCTACCAATCAAATGTTATTTTGAGATGAGTTAAAATGTTGCGTTATTGATATTTAGTGATATGTTGTGGTATTAGTTCTCATGGAAACCTGTAACCTGTGGTTTGGTGATAACTGATGAAAAAAATAATAATTTCTAAAAAAAATGGATGACCCTAAAATAGTAGATTGTGTTATGATTTTGTCCATTACCAATATACTGTTGTTGTATGTTTTCTAGTAACACAATTTATGATAATTAAACACAAAATTAGTTTAAAGAATATCTACAATAAATATCCCCAAAAGCTCTGGTTTATTCGGAAATTTCCACACTACAAGATATTCTGGAGCAAGCAATCAACAACATTGCAAGTCGTACGAAAATGATCAAAACACACCAAAATAAGACTTTATTTAGTTGCTTTCGACGAAATCCAATATAAGTTGAGATGATGCGAACTTCACAAACATCTCAAATTCTATTCCAAAAGGCTATCGAGTTCAAAGCAGCAACTCAATTCGTTTAAGGGTATTTAATTCAAACTTAATTTCAGTGAAAAGATTATACACCACGGGGAAGGATGATTGATTTAATTATTCTTCTTAGACGTGTCCTCTCTTATAATTACGCTTCATTACTTAAGCATCGCTTTATACTGACTAATTACTTAATAGAAGTAACGAGTTATTTCCATCTCAAAGTTGAACCTTGAGAGTGGAATGTAATCAACATTAAACGGGGTCGGAAACGAATTATAGAGCAGAAAATAAATAAGATCGAAGGACGGCTGACTCTTGTTTGCCTGGGCTAATTCGCTTCGCCTTGATCTGCCTTCAGGTAGGTATTTCACTTGATTGATTTATAACCTCAGAGTAACTTATTCTCCTTAAGTAGAATTTGTTGGACTAAATTTTGTTCACGTTGAATTAAAATTCTGACGTTGCTTTCTTGAGAAAAAGATGTAACTGCTAGCCTGGTTTAAGTTTCAATTTGTAGGATTCATACACTACAATTATCAAAAAAAAAACGTTCATGGGGGCTGATGACGATTTCGGTGACGTGAACCCATTAGTTTTGCTTTTACCAAAAATCGCTCAACGCGGCTATAAAAATTTTCATTTCAAAAATCATCACATTAAGAACAATTATTACTCCCGCTGCTTTTCAGGCTTTGTGAACTTTGAAATGACAATGACAAGCAAGGGCTACAGGGCAACTTACACAATTTCTGTCATCCTAGTAATAGGCCAATACATCGACTCCTTTCAGAACAAAGACAAATAAAATATATCAGGCACAATCAGTCCATTTCACTTATTATCCGTGACATAAAACAATAACTGCGGACTGTGTATCTTCATAGATATGTCCAAATGGTCCAATCGATAGTGGAGCAACTGAGATAACTCAATAAGCGAGGACCGATGTGACTGGATGTGTAACCGCCATCTTGGATTTATGGCATACCTACACTATGAGAGTAAGAAATACTTTTCAACTTGAAGGACCGACTTCCAAAATGTATTTGGTTGAAAGCTGGAATAGGTAGAGCGTCATTTGTGAGATTTTGTATACCAAAAAACCAGTCAAATGGAATCAGACTTGAAGACTAAGTGTTTCGTATCATAATCTGGAACTTGTTCGTGGATAGCTCCATTAATCTAAGTTATTTTTTTTAAACAACCTGTAACTAGAAGAGATATAGACGTTTGATCTTAAACTTCTTGGAAGGAATTGGATGGGATTAACAATAGCTGTTTGGCTTAAATCTTATGTTACTATTAATAAGTTGATAAGGTTGGTAAGAGCATTATTTTGTTCCACGTTTCCCTCAGTCTGCCTACACCTATACCAAGCTTCAAGTAATAAAACCTTCTTAGCTACAGCTCCAGTGGATCATCTCGGGAAAAATGGGTCAACGGACCCCTTCTCCTAAGGGGCGCCATGATAAAACTTGTAAGAAACTTTTGTTTTGAGCACCTCAGATAGAACGCAATGTAACACAGCGTCAGTAGGAAGAATATAAAGATTCTCCTTTATCTTGTCGAGAAAGGACTGTTCGAAGGGTACTAGTAAGAGAAAAATATATCCACAACAAAAATAATATCTCCACTAAATTAGGGAATTTGGTGTTCCAAAATAAGCAATCCAGAAAAAAAATAGGTAGGTGTAAGGTATAGTTTATATATGACTGAAAACCTGGTTTGATTTTAGAACCATTTTTATCGATACTGTCGTTATCCATTAGGACATCAAGAACTACAAAAAGCATAGATAATTTCTAACTTCACGTATTTTTTTTTTGCCATGGTCCTTTATCCTTTTCATCACTACAAGCAAGTTTTTTTTTAACAATTCGTGATATAAATATGTTTTTAGGGTTCCGTACCTGAAGGGACCAAACGGAACCCTATTGCTGTCACTCACTTGTCCGTCTGTCTGTTCGTCATCTGTCAAAAAAATTTGTTCCGAAGATTTTTTTAACTTCCCATTAACCTATAAACTTGGGTGATAACGTTTATTATTACGTATATTTTACTAACAAATACCAATATCTTGATAAATCAGATTTCTTCTTTGATAATTCCCTCATTTGGTACGGAACCCTTAATGTTTTGGTGGTTTGTGGTTTTTTTTTTAATATTATCTAACGGCAACTGCAATCAACTTAAAAGGAATAGAACTTCTCAGTATTTTATCACTTTTGGCTTTATATTGAGTTTTTTTTTGGGTTCCTTAATCTTCAATGGTAAAAGTAGTTTTTTTTTTCACAGCTGAAATCTAAATAAAAAGGGATAGATTTTCTTTATATTTTACCCATTTTTCCCTCCAAAACACAAAAAGGTCATGCTAGGTTGCGAGCAATCAGTTACTTTGTAACCCTTGGCCGGTGGTTACGCGCAAATAGGGGACATAAACGTGAATGGATGTTAACGTGTTTTTTACGAGGCACGGTCAACATATCGTTCTGTTTGCGACCACGACCATATCTTTATTTCCCCGTTTCACCCCAAAAAGTGTAGTGCTTTTTTGTATGCTATTAGGAGGGGATGGGATTGAAGGAATTGTATTTATGTTTATTGGAGTAAATTTAAGCTAAAAACGTAGGTTTTCTTATTTTTATTTAATGAAAACATTATTTTCTTCATAAAAATTTAAACCCAGTATGGAGCTAATGTTAAAAAAATCCTTAAAATATTAATGACAAAAATGTTCATTTCTTTCGAAGAAAATAAAACTTTTTCTAAATCTACTGCATATCGAAACAAATAAGATCGTCGAAGATTGACAAAGGTAATTTATTTATACGATTTATTGTCGCTATACGAATAGGGGAGACCGGGGCAAAGTCAACATTGACTCGATGTCAAACTGTTTGCTCAGTGGTAGGACCTCCCCGTATTCTTTCTAGGGATCAATTGGATATCAAACACAACAGAGAGTTTAATATTTGACTGATTTTAAAAAGTTAAGTAAAGGTCATGTTTAGGGAGAAATTGGCATGGCTAAAGAAAGAACCATTGATATACAAAAAGAACGAAAAGTTTTCAAATAAAAAATTAGAGCCCTCTTTAAGAACTTGTAACCATCGACTCTATTTAATCTGTTCTATTTTTTAAATTATACAGTTAATAATTAAAACAAAAAAAAAATTAATGGGTTTTTAACGCTCTTTTTAAATAATCGCGTACGGTAACTGCAAATTCTAATTAAGTTAAAAATCTTGCCAATTAATATTGTCGTCTGCATGTACGCCATCAATTTTTTGTGCAAAATCATTGTAATCTATAAGGTTGTAAGTGACTTTATTCCATAATTCTGGCACCGCTCACAGGATCGTAGCCCGGGGCCTGTTGTCATGTCGCATTAACGTGAATCGCATCATAACTCCCGATAATCTACGTTTATTGGCTCCACTCGCTGCTTTATTACCCTCTACACATATAACTAATAACATACAGGGAATATCTGGTCGTACATGAGTAAACGTATGTATATGTAGGCTTAAGTGTTTTGTAAATTTGTAGTAAATAGTTTACATTTAGGCAAGCGTCATTGGAGGCTTTTTTTTTTTTTTTCAGTGTGAGTTTATTAACGCACTTGAACGCGTTTACGTAAACGTTCGCTTATGTCAAATCGTATAGAAAAAAGAGGTTGCCAGTCATTGGCGCTTATACAGTTTTAGTACAAATTGACGTTTACTTTGGCGTAATCGAATACGTTAAATAACTCGCACTAGGCTCTTAGAAACATCGTTTACCATCAGGTGAGATAGCAATCAAACGCGACCTTACAAGAATAACAAAAAAATATAACGTAAAATAATAGTCATGTATTAATATGAGTATGGGTTGTTAGAAGTAGCGCCAAGCGGCATTTCAGTGTAGCCTTACAAATGTACAAGTGGAAAACTAGGTTACCGCTATAAATAAATGTAGCCTTATTTACAGCTACTACTAATGTAGGTACTTTTAAACCACGCCCACATAAATGCCATTTTAAAAACAAGCTTACATAAAATACCTGTTTTTTCTTACAAAATAATTTAGGAAAGTAGGCTTTTACCCAAAGAAAACCGCTATTTTTCTTACAAAATTGTAGGGAGGTAATCCTTTTACAGAACGAGCGATAATTTAACTAAGCAATTATGAATTTTCGCCTATTAATCTAGAACAAAAGCCTTATAGCTGGTAGTACAATCACGATCGGACATTATACTAAAGACAATTCATTATTAGTCTGCCGTTCCAGAGGCCATAATCGGCCGTTATCGCCCTTTTATAGCGGATTTTATGAGCGAAACTATTCACCCAAGAAATGTACTCGTTCTTATCTCTGGTTAGATCCTTTGTTAAACCTAATTACTAAGGTTGTAATAATGTTTTAGTATGTTGTGTTAATGTGTAATTGGTTTTATTTTTGGTAAAATAAATTAGGTACGTGAATAAGACCACTTTCATTAGAATCATCAAGAAGATCAGGTTTGTCAAGATTATTTTAATTCAGACACATGAAAAATTTATAAAGGAAAGGGCCAAGTGCGTGTCGGGCTTCGCACATTTAGGGTTCCGTACCAAATGAAGAAATTATTAAAGAAAACATCAAGTATTGGTTAGTAAATTATTATGTCATAATAAACATTATCACCAAACTTGTCAAAGGGAAGTTAAAAAAATCAGAACCAAATTATGTAACAGACGACGGACAGACGGACACGTGAGTGACAGCAATACGGAACCCAATTTTTTTTTTTTTTTTTGTAAAAATCCGAACAAAAAAATCATAAACAGAGATACTTTATCAGGATTCACATTCTGATACAAACGATATAAATCTGAAATCATTACAAACCAAAAAAAAAATACTAATAAAAAATAAAACCCCACAAACTGGTACCCCGTTTCCCTATTAAGTTGTAATAGTTGTTTACAACCGGCACTCGCTGTGCGTTTACAATATATTACGAGCTTGTCGGCAATAAAAAAGGGGTAAGAAAAAAATGAATAAAGCAAGAAACGTTAAAATAAAGGCGCCCGGGAATATATACGACTTCCTGGAGGAAATAATAATGCTGTTTGCAATTCATTTGGCTCGCTACCTGGTTACCCCCGTCTTTAGAAAACAACGCGCGGTATTTCTTTTTTTTCTAACCCTCCTTGGCCCGATTTTTCGCGGGAGGGTCGCGATTTTTATTTTTAACCCTTTGCTTTTCCGAAATCAAAGCTTAATAACGGTGAATTTGTAAACGGATGTAAATGCGAATTGTTACAATGGTAAAGAAAAATGCTTTGATAAGAAATGTACAACAGTTACTGTTTAAATTATTTTTTAGAATATTTTGTACAAAATCGTCTTGAAAACTCGTTTTTAATACACCGGAATATTAACTTTTAATAAAAAAATAAATAAAAATCATTTAATTCAGACAAAAAAGTCCATAAGCAAGGCAAGGTTGTTAGTAACAAGAATTTTGCTTATTCTTTTTATTAGTTGGGTGTTTGGAAACCACTATTGTATTGGGGTTATCCTGTAAAGATAGTATTTGTAAGTAAATAAATATATTTTCACCTTCATTTATTTGGAATATTCTAAACTAGCTCCTGCCAGCGGCTCAGCCCGCATGTAATTAGTACTTCCCCTCGTTATAAATTAAAGCCTATATGTTATTCTGATGTTTAAGGTATATTATTGTAAAATTTCATCCAAAGCCGTACAGTAGTTTTTGCGTGAGAGTAACAAACATCCATGTACATCCTCACAAACTTTCATATTTACAATATTACTAACTGCACCCATGCGTTACAATGGCACATAAAGTAAAATAAGTTTTTTTTTTTTTTATATCGATACCTTTGGGTAGAAAGGTCGTATAAACCATTTTGGCCAAATTGAGTTATATATACCATTTTTCTCAGAATTTTTTTCTCTATCGATCTGTATATACGAAATGAAGAAATTCGCACAAAAATGGTTAATACGACCCAGAAATTTTCGGTCATAGCCTCTTAAAAAAGGTAAATTTTCAATGTAAAAGCCGAATGTTTTTTTTTTGTAGTTTTGTTATGATGTAATGACCATAATTTATATTAACTTAGGGCGTAAAAATAGTCATTAATTGTAAATGGTTTATACGCCCTAATGTCTTAAATGCATTACCTAAACATAGTTTAAATTCGACGTCGTAAATCCAAAGGCAGTTCGCGACGTTGGTGTATAAACCATGTTCATTGCAAGAAGCACTTTACGACCAACACACAAGGCTCGCATTTGGCGCGCAGCGACAAGCAGAAGAGCGAACGGGATATACAGATACCGGCGCATTTGTTTAAGTTTCGTTTACAAGTCCTATTGTTATTATTACAACAAATGAATAATAATTAATGACTAAATAATTCTGTAAAATGGAGGGAGTCACTTAAAAAGGAACCTGTGAAAACGTGAGTACCTACTTACTTAATTTAACACTGTTAGCTTATTTGGTAACAATTATTGTAGATGAATTCGTGTTATCAATAGGTAAATAATGAATTATGACTTAGTATAGATTTAAAATGTAAACTTACAGTACCTAATTGATAATTTACCTTTGTTATTAATACCTAGGTATTATTTATAATTGACTAAGATATACGACCTAGTATTGATTTAAAAAGGCCTTGATCGTTTGCAGTTTGTTTACACTTCCTTGCGTTTAATACAATATTTTCTTTCATTCCTTCAATTTCACATGTAACGTTTGCTGGATCCGCATTAACAAATCAAAAATTTTATAGGAAATGGTTTATACTCCCTTCAAGTTATGATACTTTATAATAGAGTAGCAAGTACGAAGTAACAACAATTTTAAACAATCTTCCTCATCTTGCAGGAAATGGTTTTTACGACCTTTTTCGCTTAAAATATTTTCTTTTATTCCCTCAAACGACATGCTACTAATATTAGACCTGCATTTACAACTCACGTTTTTTTAAGGGATGGCTTAGTAACCCTTTAATCGTAAAATAAAATCGTGGCCCGAGCACATAGTAAAACAACGCGTATTGTTATAAAAATAAGGTTCAATTCAATTTTCAATTCTAGTTTTGCGGTGATGATTACGAAAAGAATTTTAAAATGTAGCCAGGGCTAGTGTTATAATTTTACTTTAGCTTAATTTATAATAATACAATAAACATTTTTTAAGGACTCGACACGAAAAATTTTATTGCAAAATGATTTAAACCTAAAGTAACCGTAACTTTTATCTAAGCTTTTTTCCTATACCTATTGTCTGTGACTTTATTTCTTGTTTTCAGTTCAATCCAACAAGTAGAGACCGCAGTTAATTTGCCACACAATATAATTATCACAACATTCACAACAGAGTATTTTATCGAATAGTGACGTTACAGAAGAAAGTGACTCTAAACGACCTGCAAAACGTGCCAAGAAACCACAAACAATAATTATGGATTCAACCACCAGTAATAGTGACAATACTTTTAGCACGTCTATGGATACGTCTTCACTATTCCATCCTTATTATGACAACGAGGCTATACCGATTAGTCCTGTAAAAGCTGACACAAATAAAAAAAATAACATAATTCCAAATATAATTATTAAAAAGAAAAAGAAGTTGAAGAAAAAGAATCCAAATGAAATGTATTAAAATTTAAAAAATCTGGCTACAAAGAAAAAGGTAAAGGTAGAGGTAAAGGAAGATCGAAAAGCCGTGCGATATTACCCGAACAAGGTGTAAGCCTGCAATGATACACATGAAAAGGTGATGATAAGTCCCCAACTGCACTTTATAAAAACAAATTGCAAATATCGGATGTAAAATATAGAGATTTTAAACGTCTATGTGATAATGGCATTATACCAAAAGGTACCACCTTGATTATTTTAACTTACCCCATGGAAATGTGGCTGACTCTCTTACGCTAACCGACGAAGAAAACGAGGAAGAGCTAATTGAATATTACAATTATTATTATAAAAGAATAATAACTTTTCGTATTTACGTAATTTCATATTTCGTTCGTTAGCAAAAAATTACTTAGTAAATAAACAAGACTATGTTAGATGATTGTATTCTTTTGTCATAATTCGTTTTAAAATAATTTATAATAATAATTAAAATAATTTATAGTAACAATTCATAAATAATTTTAAACTAATTATGAATACAAATTTATATCATAAATAAGTTACTTTTTAGTACATAAGTTAGTTTAGTTAGCTTGATAGTTTTTTTATTTAGCTGCAATTCAATAAATTACTTATTAAGTAAGCCTTAGTATAAATGCTTAATTCAATAATTTATTGAATTAAGTACATTTAAATATGTACAAAAATTAAAAAAAAAAGATCAAGTCATAATTTTATAAATTATTAAAATGCCACGCGCAAGGTAGACACAAAACAACCAAAATTATTCAAACTTCTTCTAAACTAATCAACTTTAATTAAGAAGAAGTTTGAATAATTTTTGTTCTTTTATGACTAAGTAGATTTTTTTATTTCACTTTTCAGTTTAAGTTGTTATAATTATTTTTTCAATTTAAAAATGTTAAACCTGTTATGTATGTTGTACCATTCTTGAAATAATAGTAAATGTTGATTAGAAGGTATTACAATTCTTAATTAATGTTGATTTCGTATTTCAGGTAGTTTTATTTAATTTGAATCGACCATTATTGGGTATTAGAATAATAATAATTGAGTTCCTACTAATTCTGAGAGTAACAGGATTGTTTATTAGTCAGAATTCAGTTGATCTATGATTTTATATGGTTTTTAATACAAAAAAACCAACATATATGGGTTTTTACGATAGTAAATGTGACCATAATCTTACCAAAAATGGATATACGACCTATACAGGTTTTTTAAAGTACATTTTCATGGGGTGTATTAACCAAGAATTGATTTTTTCTTAGACGTAAATCCAAGCTAACTTTAAAACTAAAGAAGATAGATAGGTTTTGATGATTTAACCTTTTTCATTTGCAAATTGTAAGAACCTTTCTTATAGATCATTTTTTTATAACTTCAAAAACAAAAAAGTTATGAATTTTTATGTAAAAAAAAAATAGTTTTTCTGCTCTCCTGAAAAGTCGGGTTTTGGTTTATACGACCTTTCTACCCAAAGGTATCGATATTATTATAGATTTTTTGGACCAGTTTCATCACAATCTGATCAATAGTTTTGGAACGCATAGACGACAAACATTGATTTTTATTTATATAATATAATTATAGATAGTATAATTATAGGATCATCATATTTGGAATCTTATTCTGAAAATCAAAATATAATTAAAACAAAATAGGAAAAAGTCTATAATCATTTCCACTAACACGTCTAACTACACATATCATGCTTATTTCAAAACATAGAATCGATAAAAACAAAAATTCACATACAACACTATCCTTTACCGCCGTAGGCCCGACAAATGGCGTCGCACAAGAAAAATGAAATCGTAACAAGGAGCCGGCTTGCTTACATTTAAAAACGTAATTGTAACTAACCGCCCCCTCTTATTAATTTAGCTCATTTATTTTTGTCAGTCCCAAGTCGTCACGTACACGGTGAAGGAGTAAAAAGTCAGTTCTTTTTTCCTGTAAAATATTCATGATTGTTACCGAAGAGATTTTTGTATTCCGAATTTGTTTATTTGGTTTCAATTTGCTGGTTTTATTTTTGGACGGTTGTGGCTTTGAATTATTTTTCCTTTTGGGGTTGGTATGTAGCTGAAGAGAAAAAACTCATCATATTAATTTATGTATTAAGTTTTACACTGGATATAATTTTACTATTGGATACGTAGAGACGGATTACGACAAAAATTAAATTGTAAACCAAAATTTCTATTTCTTTTTTGACTATAGGTTATCTAATTCATTCAAAATTATTTTTAAATTTTCTTACGTAACTACTGGACTGTCCGGAATACCTAAGTGGCCCAAAAAAAAAGTCCACAGGAACGCCACGTTTGAGTGGCTAAAACATAGTTCAATAAAACCCGACAACAAACAATCGCGCTTTGAATATTAAGAAACAAGAAAATATTCTGAGGTAGGTATAGTGATGTTTAGAAGACAGTCGTGATTGTATGGCACCTACGATACCACATTTGTCAAATTTTAATAAGTAATTTAGAAGATATGAGGGAGCAGATGAAAATACATAATAGAAACTGGGTCAAAATCATAACCCTCCTTTTGGTTTCGCCGTAGTCATACTAGTCATGTAAAAAAAACCTTAAATTATGTCAATAGCTCCTAAAAGCTCTAAGAAAAGACACTTAGTTACATTTGCTTGAGTGATAGGCACCTATCTAAAAAGTCGACCGTCTGTCAGTCTAAAGACGCGATCGACAATCACGGTCTGTGAATATTTAAGAAGCCTCGAGTGAGTCTCAAGAGGATCAGGGAGGAGTCACTTAAAATGCTTGATGAGCAATCGAGTTACAGACAGAAACAATTTATAAAGGTTAGAGATGGACTATGTAAAGGTGACTTTATAGATGCGTTTTTATGCCGTATCTGCAAATAAAATGTGAGTAGACCTAAGTAATTTTTAAAGAGATCATGCTCTATAAATATACAGCCACAGGTAAATTGTTGTAGAGTTGCCAGGCTGATTATAAAAACGAGAAAAGTTAGGTAACTAGGTAGCAGTGACAAGGATTAGTATAATTTCTGACGTGACTACAGTCCACTCGTTCGCAAAGAGAAAATATTGGATCTACAAAAAAAAAACACTAGGCTCTAAATAAAACGATCAACTTACCATGAACCGTCCAAATCATGCAGCAAATATGACTCACAACCCAAGCGAAATAGAAATTAGCAGCCAACATAAATAAAAATAAATAAAAACGATCACAAAAATGAACATCAAGGGTGGTCTTTTTTCAAACCATCAAACGCGCGCCGAGAGCATGGGAGGCCGGGACTCAGGGGTCCGGAGTCCGGGACGCATTCCTTTCCTTCCCGGCCCGTCTGCGACGATCCTTTTTTTAAATCTCGGTAACAAGCCAATAAATCCCGGCGCATTTTTTCTCAGTTCCGCAAACCCCACCCCGGAAAAAAAGGCTTACCCCGATAACATCAAAATTTACTTAACACCTACACATTAAACCGGTTAATAAGGTTTAATGCAATTTTCTTAGCCGTCGGTTATCCGGATGTGCGGGCCCATTTTAATCAGATAATGCTCAAATTGGGTCTTGAAAATTTCGTTACGAAAATTGAATTTTGATTTATTTATAATGAAGGACAGTCGAAGTGTACGTGGTTGTTGAAATATATTCACGTGGGCTCACTGGACAGTTTGTTACTTTACGTTAGCAATCGAATAAATGATGATAAAGTAGTTCGTTAGTTGTGCAAACATTGGCGCAGGTAAACAGGATGGCACGGGAGCTGGCTCGAACTCGAGTACTCTTTTAATTAATTAAGTATATGGAGTGAGTTGAGCAGTCGTACACATCTGTGTTGTCGTACTGCGCTGATTAGCTACCGAAAGGGGACTCTGTCAAGTTGCTAAGCAAACTGAAAAATTTTGCCATTAATTAACTACATACTAATTAGAGTGGAAAATGATAAAGTTTCGCTGTATTTGAAGTCAAACACCTATTAAGTGGATTAAAGACAAGGAATGCAAAGTTGAGACGTCTTACAACTTCAATATTTAAGTCTCCTTTAATTTGGCCCTGGAAAATTAGTTTTGACGATTATGTAATAAGGTAGTTGAAATAGGTAGGTGCGATTTCTCAGTAGCATTCCACAGTTAGGATTTGTGCCAGGTTGATGGCAACAGACTCGTCCTCTACAACATGGCGGCCTTGAAGATATCTGATGAAATGCTGGTGTTCTATATGTAGGTACACCACTGGCCTAGTTATTTGGGTAATACAGGTATGTTATGTAGCAGAAATAATTTTGAGGTCATTACCTAATTAAACACTTCAAAAAATACTATTTTTATTAAAACATGAAGTAATAAGCTGGTACAAACGACGAAATGTGTGTTTCATTTATTTAAGAAATCACTTGATGTTTAACACATTACTCCAGCAGAGGATTTATAACAAGGAATCCATCTGCTCGTGTATGGAAGATAATGGGAGGTACTTATCCCACCACTTACGTTATTACTGCATATGAATCAAAGTAAAATGTTGTTTCAGCAATATGAAGGGACTTGTTTTGTAGTGATTATGAATATTATTTACTGCGATGCCGTAACATCGTCAAGCTACATAGATTCAAATATTTGACAAAATTTTGCACAACAATAATAAAAATAAACCAGTTTTTCCAAGAAAAACAGGAGTAGTTTCTCATAAATTTATTTAATGAATTTTAATTTTGAGATCAGTAACACTTTTATGATAACTTTTTTACTAACCACTAGGCCAATGTTGACTTTATTAATTAAATAAATTATATTAATATAAATCAAAATATTTAGATATTACCTATATTAGGTAGACCTTTTCATTATCCATAAATTATTTGCAAATAAATTCAGGTCGCCATTTGACTCATACAGTCCCAAACTTGAAACTTACTCGTATTTCAGGACGAACATCATCAAAGTAAATAAATTATTGAGGCCGACAAGTCTTAAGATTGTGGGGTCTTATTACAAATTCACTTTGGTGTTGGACCCCCAAATAATCCGAGCCATTAGTAAAATGTAGGTACATTTAGAAGGTATAGTAATTACATTCCAGCGGTAAAGTGTCATCGGTCAGTCCGATCGGTTGGTAATCAGGTTTTCGTGGTTGGTTTGACCAACAACGGTCACTCGATGCGGACGATTGATTAGACGTGACGAAACGACCCAGTTCCGGTTGTTTTGAATACGTTATCATGACCACAGCTGTATGATTTTGTGAGACTAAAATGATGTTGTTGAAAAGATATGGTTTGTATATTCTCCTGGAGGCCACTAAATACCTATTGTAATAGGTAGGTACCTACATAATAAATGCTTTCACATCTTCACATTAATTATCTCAAGCGTTACTTCGTTCTACTAAAATTATTAGTTTCACAGATCCCTTCACAAGCGCCACATGTGCCTCCGCCTCATTTTGATCCACGGACCTCGTACCAATAAATTACCGATATAAATTATTCAAATTCGTCATCGGACAACCAGATTAATTATTACTATTCACCACTGGCAACAGAAGGCTCCGGCGATTAGCAATACGTCACCAGTAAATATGGCAACACTTATTCTACAATTTATACTGGGGAGAGTGGGGTAATGGAGACACTGGGTAATAAATCTACGCGAAGTGATTTGGTACAAAGCAGTGGGCCCACATAGTAAGCTGGGATCGGCCAGAACATCCATTGTGGGCCGAGCACCCGCGGAATCCGATAATGCCTCGGAGATTGTCCCGTCTTTCCTTTAACACCTCTCGATACCGGTTATATGAACAGCTCTGCTTATATTGAATTGTTGTATTGATTTGGGATTATATTCTTAAGTAATTTGGGTATAAAGTTGGTACCGAAAATCTGTTGGAAAGCCTATCGTCAATATAATGTTGGTTTAAAAAAAATGTATATTTCTAGATTCGGAAAATCAAAATCAATGGACCAGATTCAATAAAACTGGGTACCTACTGTTTTATATACATAACATAATAATTTACAGATAATTATATAACCTACATTTATCTGTAAACTTATTATGTTCTGTCCCAATAACTACACATATACCTACCTACTTTAAAATTATTATAAACAAAATCAACTAAACACACATGTGCAAGGATTTTAATATGTCAGCGGTATACCAGTGCGCCGCGTGTGCGACCCGCCGTTCGCAACTTAATCTATAAATCAAGAAGAGAAACTATTTCGTAATTAGATCGTATTTAGGACGGGGCACAACACCTTCCTTCGCTCCTTGAGAACCTCCCAAAGGGTCCGAAGGTAGCTCCATTGCCTTTCAAGCACCTCTTTATCGGCTAATATCCTTGGTAAATGGATCTCAAATATTTAGCCCCATAACCATTATAGCAGAACGATGTTATCATGTTTATTGCTTTTCGGTACACCGACTCCGAGAGAGGTTTTATATTATTACTCCTAATAAATCGTTTATTATTAACAACAGAGAGTAATGTAATAACAACAATATTTCTTGTCATAAACAAAGTGGAATTGCGAACGTAAAAATATCTGTATACAATAATGAAAACGCAAAAATAGAAATCCTCTTAACGAAAGCGTCATTCTTTCGCTTTGCAAAAACGCTTTTGATGTTTGTATACTTAGTGTTTAATAAGTTGATCCTATTACAATGTCCAGGTAACGCGACACAATGGAAGCGGCCCGCTAACAAGATTATAACTTTATTTCGTAAATTAATAAAAAGTAGCGGGCCGTGTGTTCCATTTAGGCCGCGTCTCCTCGATTCGTACGAGTGATATTGTTAATGATTTGTGAAGCGCGTTTTGTAAGCTTTTCGAGTAGATGTTGTTTTGTTTTTCTTTTTTTGTATTTTTTTTTTCAAATTATCGTTTGTATTTGGAACAAAGTTCTTCATCGCACGTTCCATTCCACTTAGCAAAAAAGCTAGGCCAAAAACAGACATGGAAGAAATTTTAGTGTAACTTTTTACAGTGTGTTTTGAAAAGACCTTATGTTATTCACGTTCATTTTACCTTTGCTTTCATATTATTTTATCTTATAATAACAAATTGAAATTCCTTACAATCGGGTGTTTCGTACCAGAAGGGTCGAAACGGAGTCCTATTGCTGTCACTCACGTGTCCGTCAGTCCATCTGTCCGTCTATCTATCTGACCATCGACTGTCACACAGGACACTTTACAGCCAAAGGGTTGGAGCTACAGTATTCAAATTTTCACAGTCTAAGTATCTTGTTTTTTTTTTGTGGGGTGGGAAATTATGCAATGACTTCTCCCGCTCTGGGTGGAGCGGGAGGGCGTGTCAGACTCTTACTGACTAAAACCCACCCCTGTTCCTGCCCTGCCTGAGTGCCCAGGGGTGCGGTAACTCATTTTCAGAATTTATCCGCTACCCCTAGGCATGCAGGCACCGGCCACGATGGGCCCCGTCAGTGGTGGCTGACTACATCTCTTTGAGGCGCGCGGAACACTACGCGCCGTCGACTCACGGGCCTGGTGCTGATCGGACGGCGAGCTACCCACTGCTCGCCGTCCGCAGGCCCGCGTCTACGGTGGCCGGAAATCGTCTCGCGACATCCATCCTACGCCTGGTACACCCAGTACCTCTCCTGCGGTGGTAGCGGCCGGGGCCGCGAGGGCCACTCCGTTGAGCTTCCCTCACGCGTCCCGCCTCCGCATTCACGAGCATTACTGCTTCGCAGAAGGCGGAGACTGCCTCCCATTCCTTCTCGCTCCGTACCATGACCTAAACCAGGGCCGGGCACGAGAGGTCGCCGCCACCTATCGCATCCACGAGGACACGGCGGTGTTCCGCCCAAGCGGGGCAGACCTCCACCGTATGCTCCACCGTGTCCTCTGGGCGATACGTATCTTGTTAACCCATAGCCATACAAATAGTCAAAAATACATTTGATACGGAACGTTACATGTGCGAAGTCAGACACGTACTAAGGCCGGTATTTTTTTATCTACCTTGTTTTTCATTTGCGAGTAGGTTAGACACGTGACATTGGGACAAATCATTACACCTAAATAGTACACTATTCCAGAAATACGACAACTGTTGTTTAATAAATCCGCTGTTAACGAAACAATAACTTGTATTGACATAATCACACTAGTGTAGGTAAGAGCCACTCAATAAGTCCCCGGCTGTGACGAGATGACTCTCGTTAACTAAACACGTTATGGTTTGTACTTCAATATCTGTTGTATGAAATATAAGGAGCTACAGCGTGATGTTTCAGAGAGACAAAAAATACATGACCTTGTTTTAGGGTTCGACCACTAAATTAGCTGTTCATTATATTATTGTGATAGTGAGAAAAGATGGTTTAGGTGACACAGAAAGTGTTATTTCCAATTTAATGAGAAAATAAACTGTAAAAAAAACAACTAATACCACACCTACCACAGAGAAGTCTCTTTATCCCAAAGGCTGACTAGTATAGAATGCCTTGTTGCATTCAGTCCGCCTATGTACGAAGTTTAAATAAATAAATAAAATTAAATAAAAAATAAATGTTTTTGTCATGGCTGCCGTCATTTTGCGGCCGTTGAATGACAACACTGCTTTTTTACTGAAACCCAATCTTATGCATAGATTTCTACTTAAATATTTTTACACACATTGGTGCCGATTCTCTTATTCAATAACTAAACTAAAATTAGAAAATTGCTATATTTTACTAAAAGGAAGTTCGAGAAAAGGATGGCTATGGCTATGATCTAAATTAGAGATGTCAAACTAGTTTACGCCTTACGCTTTACCGTATTTTTAGTTGACACGTTTTTACGTGTAGGGTACACGTAAAAACGTGTCAACTTTATTTGTATGGAAATATTAAGTCAACTAAATTTGTCAGCTCTAATTTACGTCCGTCTCTTTCTTGTTTTATTAGAGAGAAAAACCTAGCAATAGCCTAAATTAAGTTTAGTTTGTGCACAACAGAATCGGCACCATTGTCTGTTAATTTATTTTCATAATTCTGAACAACCTGTACACATTATAACTTACACTCATCAACGTAGGGTGAAGGAACAAATTATTGGAACTGGCTGGCGGACACTCGCGTAATATAAGCGCGCACGTTTTATGAACGTTCACCCTAATCCGGGCTGCCGGGATTTTATTCGATAGTGTTGGTAACTCACGTCAAGAGGACATAAGCTTGTAAATATAACAGTGTTATATTGGGTTGTTGACTTAGGGTATATCTCTACTAATAAAGTAATGGAAGAATGACTTTCAGTTATATAGGCTGTAACGGGAATGCGTGGTCATTTTAAATACCTACTGGTTCTGTCCTCATAATTGAGCAATTTTCTTCGAAAAAACAATCGTCGATTGCGAAAAAAATTTTGGACTCTAATTTGGATCAGCTTAATGACTAGTCAGATGAATCAGACGAATTGACTATGGCTTCCTTGAAGAAGGTTGCTCATTTCTATGACCAGAAGTAGTATTTGAAATGTGACCCCACATTTTCGTTACACCCTGTAAGTTAGTTACAGAGTTCCGAAGTAAATTTAATGTCTTTAGAAAAACAGTTGTCCGTGTTTTGTTTCGACTCTGTTTTTCTAAAGACAGACAGTTTACTGCATACGGCACTTGATAGAAAAATACTATTAATTAAAAAAAATATGTATTTGTAAAACTTGACCACACAGTTGGCGCTGTGCTGCGTGTCGCGGGTTCGTTTCCGGCAAGGTACAAATATTTGTATGGCCTACAGATAGTTCTTTCGGGTTTGGGTGTCTTGTGCGGGGCAACGTTTTTTAAAAAACTAAAGGAATCCTTCCTTTCTTGTCTTTCCGCGGCTACGCTCTCGTTTGCCTATCCTTAGGAACCGTGCATTTTTTTATGAATAAATTTGGCAATTTAAAAAAAATAACAATTATACCTCTAACATTAGTTCTGACGTAACTCTACCATAGTATGAGACTGTTTAATCAGATAGGAGTAATTGATAGAATGAAAAAATTGAATATAAAAAACCCGACTGTTAAAAAAACTAAAAAGTTCCGAACAAATCGCTTTTCAAGCAGTCTGATGCAGTTGGTGGCAGATATTTTAGTTCAATTATTGATTTCATGCATTGAATACTGGTATTCAGCTGCATCCGGTTAGTCTGGAAGCCAACCCCAAGATAGTTGGAAAAAGGCTAGGCAGGCAGATTTTTATTGATTTCATGCAATTTTTTTATTTTCTACGTTTTAGTGAGTTATATTTTGGAAATCGCCTCCTTGAACCCTTTATTTTCATACCCCACATAATATATTTGGAAAATGAAAATAATTAAAGTCGACGGACTTTAATTATTTTCATTTTCAAAACATGGCGTCTGGTTATCGCCATATTGTGTTTTGATTACTGTCATGTATTTAGTAGCACTCGCATGATTAAGACGAATCAATTGACTTAAGAATTATCAAAATCGGCCCAAGAGTTTGGTCTCTAAAGTGCCACAAAAGAACCAACATACATAGGCTGATAAGCACATTACCCTCCCTTACGTCGCGCAGTCGGGTAAAAATATACTTCTCCCAACTACTCATCTCGCAAGACACATGTTTCCCTAATAACACTAATCGATCAACGCATGTACATTATTAGGCCCCCATCACACGGGCCTGGAGGTAATGAGCGTAATGAGCGGCCCTCGGCCTCGTCTTCACGGGATTACGTGCCACTGTTGCTTCCGATAAACATTATTCCGCGTGTTAGTGCTCTTATAGCTGACGGTTGGGATTATGGAGTGATGGGGATGTCTACTTGACTTTTCGCACTGTTGTGGAATATTATATTTTGACGGAAGGTCTCCCAAAATATGATTTTAGCACATTTTGCGTTGTTTATGTTCCTATTAATGATCTAAACAATTCTTTCAAAACTGAATTTCTATCTCTACTACTATTATATAGAAACAAAATTGTGTGTTCATTTGTTCAAAGGTTCGTTGAAGGTCTTGATCCGAAAACAATTTCTCTGACAGGCTGCATCTCCCAAAATATGAAGTTTTGCTGTGGGATATACTACTAAAATGAAGCTGCGGGTGAAGTACTAGCATGCGCAACAGTGTAAGACGTTTCTTATATTAGTAAGCAAACCCCTAATTACCAATCAAGTATTTTCACCTACGACACAAGGCACATCAGCCATTACTAAAAACAAACAAGACAGCTGCTAGCATTTGTTACTCCCGTCATTCTTATCTCCACACATTACCGTCAGAAGAAGTTGCTGGCCACGAATGGCCCTTAATGACGGCCGGTCACAATAACGCGGGAGTCGCGAGGCGGCCTCGAATGCGACTGATTTGACGGCCTGGTCCCGTGGGAGGCTGCACTAAGAGTTGAATAAAATGGAGGGTTCTGTGTACAAGGAGTTATTATGTTTTTGCTGTGGGAAATAAACCACTCAATTATGATGATTATTTTACTGAATGGCCAGTAGCATTCAGTAAAATAATCAATATTCTTGCGAATGAAGTGGGGCTCTACATAAATTAAAAGCGTAATTGGAAAGACCATTAAAATCGTTTGCATGTTGATCTATTAGATTACGAGGCTCCAATAACAATGAATGCTGCAGTATTAGCGAGGGCTATAAAGAGACTTTACCTATTGATACTCAGTCCAAAATCAAAGGCCGATAAGTCCAGTTAAGGGTCAGTAAATCGTGCATTAAGCATCAATTAAAGCAGATACAATCTACCTGCGTACATCCTATTAGCAACCCTACCCGTTATGATCGCCAAATCGGCAAGATAACGTTTCGTATTTACTTTGATTCTCATCGTTAAAAGTTCAGGGGCTGTCGGGGGCAGTCGTTAGGGTCCTAATGGCTACCATTTGTCTTGTCCGGCCTCTAGTTGTGCCTCTCTAATGAAATTATTGCCGCAACTATGTATAGTAAAGGTTATAAATACAGCCGTAAGGCCGGACGCCACCTTGTTACGGTCTAATGGACCGGTCAAACTGTAAACTGTGTTATCAATGAAATTACAATTAGTAAGGGATAAAAATGACCGAGGGTCGGAAGTTGCATTTGCTCCTTTTGTTTACGTTGGCATATTGTTGGTTAAATTAAGATACGAGCGAGGATGTTTTGATTAAATTTTGGTAATAGATTTTAGTAGTTTTATGCTGGTATTTATTATGATGACATGTGCGTCTCAAATCTCTGAAGCAATCAACACTTGAGTGGGCAAAGTTCCAACCAATTTTCCATCAGTTTTTAAGTCACTAAGCAACAAATTTCAATTGAACTGCTTAATCAAATCGTGCAGTTGATCTACTACAAAGTTTGAGTCAGTACTTATTTATTTAAAACTTTTAATTCCCTTTATTGACCATATCCCAATATCGCATATTCATCACCACCACGCACCATCATACAAACACAAAATATATTTCTCTGACAAAAACATAATTCCCATCACCACTACCGGTCATCCCAAGCGTTCCATCTTGCAATATGACCACAATAAAACGTACACTCTTCAGTGATCCCGGGAATGTGTCGGCAAGAATGCCATCTGCTGGGGACAATCAAAACTTTGGCGCAATGGAATTTTCTGCTTAGTGTCCGTCGTATTGGTGAGGACAGTTTCGCTGTCTTGGACGCGTGGCCACCGCGCTCGTCCGGTTCGTTAAGAGATAATTATTTCTGGTAGTGTCGTGTTTTGTTTTGGTTTAGTTCTATTACTTAAAAATAGAAGAAAGAAGATCTTTTGTTTGATTTTCAATACTAGATTTGCTTTTTATGACATGGAATTAATAGTAGATTGTTGCATCAAGCGCAAAGTAAGTTATTAATGCACGAGTGTTATGTTGGTGCCCAAGCAGCGAGGGCACTAAATTAACACGAGTGCATTAATTACTTACTTTAGCTCTATCTACTTTTCTTTCAACTACCAATGTACAAAGAAAACAAAGTTTAAAATAATCTTCGACTCAAACATTTAAAACTTACAATTATTAAATAATATTAAATGTGCAATTATTAAAAGTGAAATTTGCACTTTTACTTGGAACATTTATTCTAGTATTTGTTTGGTTTATTTGTTAATAATATTTTTTTTTCATAAAGTCGGTTTTATTCAGCCGATTTTATTTCCAGCCAGTATCTTTTTGATCTAATGCATACATTTTATATTAAATTTAATGGGGTACATTATACCTCTGTGGTAAATTTATATATAAAAATTACTGTGCAACCATGAGATTTCATATAACATTTCTTCCCTGTTTTGGTTCTAAGCAAAAAATACGTCCTTTGTGATAGGTTTTGTTGTGATTAATAATAACATTACTACGTAGTTGAAAGAAAAATCTGTTTTCTGATGCTTTGTTGGGGTCGGTATCCACTCTAACCGGATGCAGCTTAGTACTATAGGTTGCTCCAACTAAACGTGCAATAACGGTCATTGACCCACCTACACTTATTGACAATTTTAATTTGAAAAACGGAATTAATGACTCAAAGCTGTCCCGAATCAACATCTCTCGTGATCCTTAACATTGTCTAATAATGAAAAACGATTTATATTTAATTGTTCAGGTACCATTTTATTGATATTTTTCGTGCAATAACGGTCATTGACCCACCTACATTTATTGACAGTTTTAATTTGAAAAACGGAATTAATGACTCAAAGCTGTCCCGAATCAACATCTCTCGTGAACCTTAACATTGTCTAATAATGAAAAACGATTTATATTTAATTGTTCAGGTACCTACGAAGAGTTATTAGGGAAAGGTCAATGTACTTTATTGCAAATTTATCTGAAACATAGTATAATATTTTACATTGAGCAGCGGCGACCACGACCCAGTAACTGGGTATCACGATTACCCATAGCAAGATTGGTTGTCACACTTTTGGGCTTCTGACTAGCCGTACGTTCAGGATCTACAAATGACAACTTGCTTTCCGAGGCACGTAGGAATCTAAATGCCTACACAGAAACCATAAAAGAAAATTAAATCAAATAAAAATCATTTGAAATATTCCAACCACTTAAATAAAGAAACTTCGCAAATATTCCAACAAGAAAACCTCAATTCAAAATCAAAGCAAATTAAACATTATAAAGCAGAGTGGCCACATCAAAAAAGCCACTGTAAACAGAGTAGACCGCAGAGGGGATCCGTGGCTTATCGATGCTCCCATTGTTCGCCTTTATTTCAGTGAAAAATACTCATCACAAATGGCCTAATCTTTCTACATCAAACGAACAGAGACCTCCATATTACACGCGTCATTTGAAGTCTCAAAGACATTCCTGTGCGGGGAAAAAATTAAAATAACAGAACAGAGTACAATGGAGCGGCTGGAGTGATTGGCGGGACGATGTCAAAGATTGTTAAATTAAAAATTCTTTTTAGAATACTATTTTTTTTATATGGTTAAGGAATTATGGTAATAATGTCGTGTTTTGTAGAGCTTGTGAATATTAAGCTGGTTTGTTATGTAAAGTAAGGTACACATACTCCGCGAATAGGGATCCTCCTGGGTAAAAAAAAATCACCAAACCAGTTAGTTTATCAAAAATATTAGACACGAATTTTTAGCTTTATCAAATCAATAAAAAATTACAGAGATAAAACGCATCAAAGTTCGGGAGTGGGGGCTTGTTACGTCACTTCTAAGTAATAACTAGTACATTTTATACGTAGGTGTGTTATATGTGTGTAGGTGTGTTCGTAAAAATAATTAAGCAAATCATACCAATAAATAACAAATTGTTGATCTTAAAACCAACCGTTTATGAAAAAACGAGAGAATACATTCGACACCGGAAAATGCCAAGCCACATTTCAAAAAGCGTGTCGTTTGAGGTGAGGACACATGATGGATCAATCCCACACCGGCTTTGTGCGTTTCCGAGCGGTTACCTTCCAATGCGTTCACACTCGCAGATTTTAAACGCATTTCGTGGACCATTAGTCGACGTGAAAGAGCCTGAAAGTGCCTGTGATTATGATTGATCGTCCCCACAATGCCTGACTTGTTGAATGGAAGACTTCACGTGTGTTCCCTGCCTTATTTGTTCGAAACTAAGACGATTACTTAGAAAACTTGAGTTTCATCTTGATTACTCTTTTGTTTTGGTACTGTAGCAATTTGTTAATGGATTTCGTATTGATATTTTAAAATTCACTTCGTCTGGCAACACTGGCCAAGTAAACAACTCTTTCGTATCTCTTGAACTTTTTATAGTTTTTAATTGCTTTTACAAAGAAAAGTGAATAAATATTCAGTAGTACCCTGAATCATAACCTCAAAGCTGTGAATTGGGCAAGAATCTTCAGTACCTGCCTGGAATTCGTGAGTTATTTCATAATTGTCCAGTATGAGAAACAGTTTCAAATTTTAAAAAACTCACTCACACCACGATATACAGCTGATTCACAGCTGTTTTGGAATTGCGCATACGCATGAAAAGCACTCACACAAGGCACTCACGAGAGTAACGTCACTATTGTTGTTGTCATTTGACATTTCGCTAAGGCTGCGTTCGGTGGTGGCGCATAGATTTTTAATTGAATAGCGAACAAATAGTTGCGTTCAAAAATAAGTAACTTGAACGAATAATCGACTAAGTGGTTTTTTGAACTCTAATTAAAATGCCGAAATGTGCACGCTCTCCGCCTCAGGCATCTATCCTGTGTAATATGCCTTCAGAGTCAGATGAGACCTCTCAACAAAGTCCTGACAAGACCGGAGACACGAATGTATCGCGTCGCAAAAGGAAACATGCATGTTGTTCACCGAAAATTGATTACAGCGAATTTAAAGAAGAGATAAGGGACATGCTTAAAGGTTGGAAAACCGAACACGATGCTATTCTCTCTAAGTTGGCAACAGATATAACTGGCCTCAAAATTAGACTACAGGAAGTTAAAGATACGTGTGCGGAAGTAGAAAAAAATATTACATTTGTAGATCGTAAATATGATGAGATGGTGGTGAAGGTTCAGGAACTGGAAAAGGAAAGGTCGAACTATTTAGATCACCTAAAGACTCTAGAGCAGTGTGTGTTCGACCTCCAGATGGGACCGCGCTCATCCACTATTGTTTTACGCAACATACCCGGTCAAGAAAAAGAATCCCCTGACGACCTTAAGCGCATCTTAACAAAGTTTGGTGAAGTTCTCCATGCGCAAGTAAAACCATCTGAAGTACGTGACATCTACAGGGCACAAGGAAAACCTGGCTCGTCCAAGCCTATTGTGGCAGAACTAAAAACAGTCCAAACTAAAAACGCAATACTGTCTGCTGCGCGGCACTTCAATAAAAATAAAACAGCCTCAGAGAAGCTTCACTTGGACCATCTTGGCATCATTGGGAGTCGGACACCGGTTTATGTTGCTGAATATCTACCGCCTAGCAAAAATAAACTTTTTTATGAGGCTCGTCAATTTGCAAACTCAAATGGCTACAAGTTTTGTTGGGCAAAGGAAGGGAGAATCTATTTACGTAAGGAAGCTGGTGATAATCAAGTCCTCATTAAAAATACAAACACTCTTAATTCACTGAAATCAACAGCTGCGTGACTATCTGTCGTGACCAGTGTAACTTTTAATTTGCATGCTAGATTTAAATCATATTTTCACCCTCATTTGGTTTTTATGTCTTTTTGTTATATTGCTTACAAACTCTATAATAATTGTTATTTTTTGTTAATACTTTGCCATTTAAACACTATACACTACTACAAAATACTGACTACATATCACAATGCCTGTTGTTGGACAGCTTACAACAGCTTATTCTGCCCGCACAAGAAAAGGAACGTTTTCCATAAAGCACTCTGCGTCTTACAATTTTCTGCGTTTATATTGAGTAGACTTCTGTTTATTTTGATAGATTCCTATAGATTTTATTATTGCTGTTTCAGATCAGGAAACTGCCAATTACAACAATCTCGGACATATGCCGATTTAAAGCGTAACGATATTGTGCGCATTGCTATGATAATTCGATCTCCTAAATAATACAATTGCAACTGAGCTATATGAAAATGAGGCTGAGGTAAACTGTGTTCTTCTTAGCAACACCAAACTTTGTTCGGAAGTGATAAACTATACTGAGCATAGTAAAACCTCTCTATCGATTTTAACATTAAATATCAGAAGTATTCACTGCAATTTCGACTTGTTTCTTGCTTTTGTTTCGGCTTTGCGGTTCTCTGTTGATATGTTCGTTCTCACCGAATGTTGGACTTCTGAGAATAATCCACCCCCACCCATCAACAGCTATGACATGTTTTGGACAAAAAATTCAATTAACCAAAATGATGGCATAGTAGTTTATGTTCGTGAGGAAATAAGAGCAGGATCATGTGAGCCAGCATTTTCTGAGGGCAACTGTCTTCTTGTTAATATTTCTCCTGAATACACTGTGGTATGTTCGTACCGACCACCTTGCTTCAAAAACGTCACAAACTACATAAATGCACTTGATCAAGTACTAGGCAACATACACTCAAAAAACATTGTATTTACTGGTGACATCAATATAAATACTCTTGATAATGCAAGTGGACCGGTCCAGAGCTACCTTAACTTAATGGCTATGTACGGGTTGCGACAGGGCATAACAAAACCAACCAGGCTCAACAATTGCCTAGACCATTTCATGGTGAAAACCTCTAATTTGTGGCAAACAGTTGTGTTTGAACAACAGCTGACTGATCACTGCCCCATTCTACTCTATATTAATAACGCGTCGGTAAATAAAAATGCTTTAAACTACACCAAAATTATGATTAACTATGAGGAAATAACTAATGATTTGACTAAAGAAACGTGGGACAATTTATTAATTACCAATGATGCTAATATAGCCGCTGAAATTGTAACGAATACTCTACGTCTAGTTATTAGTAACAACACACAAACTAAAATAGCACAAAAGAAACACAAACCCTTAAAACCATGGATATCAAAAGGAGTCGTAAAATCGATCAGAAAGAGAGATAGACTACATTTACTCCACAAAAAAACACCATGTGACGAACATATTAAACAGAAATACTTTGCCTACCGAAATGCATGCAATAAACTAGTTAAGAACCTCAAAAGACAGTACTATCAGGACAAATTAGCGAAAAATGGTGATATTAGGGAAACTTGGAAAACAATAAAGGAAGTATGTAACTTAGACACAAAAAAAGAGAAGCTCTACGAGCTTTTAAACACTAAAAGTTCACCGGTAGATTCTCTCAACATGGTCAATTCATACTTTACCACGGTTGGCGGTACCCTAGCGAACTGTATGCTAAGTAAATTAGGAAAATCAGAGCAGGAACTGGCATCAATGGCGAGAAAAAATAACTCACCAGTAGATTCAATGACCTTTGTTCCAACGGACCCACAAGAAGTAACTAAATTCGTGCTTGGTATGAGGTCACACTGTGCTCCTGGTTGGGACAAAATTTCCACTGAAATCCTTAAACAAAATATCGCGTCTCTAGCTTATCCACTTTCACATCTGTGTAACTTAAGTCTCGCAACAGGCACATTTCCCGCTATTTTCAAACAAGCCATTGTATGCCCTATATACAAATCGGGCGCAAGGGATAATCCTACTAATTATAGACCCATCTCTCTACTGTCAACGCTGTCTAAATTAGTAGAGAAAATTGTTAATAAAAGATTGATGTCCTATCTAGAGCAAAACCAGTTACTAAGCGCAAATCAGTTCGGTTTTAGGGAGGGAAAGTCCACTGAAGACGCTGTTCTCAAGTTGACAACAAGGCTAACCACACACTTAGATAAAGGCGAAAGGTGTGTTGGTGTCTTTTTAGATCTCCAAAAAGCCTTTGATACTGTTTCCACAAAAATACTGCTGACAAGGCTTGAGAACATGGGCATACGAGGACTGGTATTGGACTGGTTTAGTGACTACCTATCGGACCGAAACCAGATCATTAGGGTAGATGGTTACGAGAGTAGCAGAGGCCGCTGCACATTTGGAGTCCCACAAGGTAGCACTCTAGGGCCCACCTTATTTTTAGTCTACATTAATGATCTTTTTAGCATAACTCTGCCCAATGTGAAACTCCTTATGTTTGCAGATGATACTGTTTTGGTTTTCCACGGGAAGAACTGGGACATGGTCCGCCAGGAGGCTGAAGACGGATTGGCTAAAATAACGAAATGGTTGGAAAATAGTCTTCTTTCTCTGAACACCTCCAAAACCAAGTATATGTGTTTCAGCAAATCCTATTTGACAAATCCAGGTCCAAACTTCTCTTTAAGAATACATATGTATCCATGCAACCGAACTAACAATCGCTCTAACTGCACATGCGACTGGCTTTTGCGAACCCCCTCTATTAAATACTTAGGCTTACTAATAGATGAGAGACTTGACTGGAGCACTCATACAACTGCACTGGCTGGAAGGATTAGAAGATTTATCTATGTATTCAAAAACTTACGAAGTGTGGCAACTTTCAAACTTCTAATCCAAACTTACCGAGCATTGTGTGGGTGTCTAGTCAGGTATTGCATCTGCGCCTGGGGAGATGCGTACAAGAACCATTTGATTGTGGTAGAAAGGGCACAAAGAGCAGTACTTAAGGTCATTATGCGCTTGCCCTTTACACACCCAACCGTGAATGTCTATGAAAGGGCAGACGTACTATCTGTTAGAAAACTCTTTGTGCTCGAGATGTTGACAAAGTATCATAAAATCACCGTACCTACCCTACCTATTACATCTAAACGTGTAGACCGCTGCCCAATACCGCGTGTTAGAACAGTCTTTGCAAAACGGCATTCTAATGTACTAGCCCCTAAATTATATAATATTTTCCTAAAAAATAATAAAGACTGCAAGACGTACACTGTCCAAAAATTTAAAACCAAATTGATAATCTGGCTTAAGCAGTACGATTATGGTGACGTCGAAAACTTGACTTCCAATGGGTAAATTAATATGTATAACTTCACAAACACAAAACACCCACACACTACACAGACACATAAAACACACACACACACACAAATGTAAATGTTCAATTCCTAGACCTAAATGTTTCTTTTTTTTTTTTTATTACTTTAATTTTTAAGTTATTGTTTACTTGATTTATTTATTGTAATAACTTAAACAGGCGAAGACACTGGTCCTTATGATACAGTTAACACTAGTTTAAGGACCAGGGGATTCACATTTATGTACAACTTTTATGTCAATAAATTTATTTATTATTATTATTATTATTAAAATTGGTTTTGAATACCTTATGCTACGAGTATGTCATGATCAAGCTGATCTTTAGAAAATTGATTTCTGTTCTTGTGAACATTAAAATGAATTAAGTAATAATTATTCAATATTTGTATACTCTTGATAAAACTTTTTTAAGCAGGGTGTAACGGGAAGGTGTGGTCATATTATAAGAATTGCATTTGCTCATCGACATGAACAAATTTCTTCAAGAAAATCAGAGGAAGTTCTCAAAAAAAAAGGTTACTTCTCATACAAATATTGATCAGCTGATAATAAATTTGTATGTTTTAAAATATAACCCACACCTTTCCGTTACACCCTATAGAGGGCGATATCCTTTTTTTGACTTAAGTCTTTGTATGGAAAACTTATTCGATAATCTATTCAATGTATATAAACTATAAAATTATTACCACAATGCAAGCGCATAGCCAATGCAATATAAAACTGGCTCAGGCATTGGAACTCGGTCCAGTGCATCTATTGTGAGCCGTCCAGTCGATAGCGCCTCCATTCGGAGCAAATCATGAATGAACGTAGATTAACTACTGAGAACTTCGCCTCAAGATGTTAATTTCGAAGCCAGCTTAGGTATTTTAGTAAATATTAAAAACCGGCCAAGTGTGTGTCGGACTCCGCACATTTAGGATTCCGTACCAAATGTATTTTTGATTATTTGTATGGCTTTGGGTTAACGAGATTATACTGTGAAAATTTGAAGACTGTAGGTCTAACCGTTTAGCTATAAAACCTGTGTGACAGACGACGGACAGACAGACAGACGGACAGACGGACAGACGGACAGACGGACAGACGGACAGACGGACAGACGGACAGACGGACAGACGGACAGACGGACAGACGGACAGACGGACAGACGGACAGACGGACAGACGGACAGACGGACAGACGGACAGACGGACAGACGGACAGACGGACAGACGGACAGACGGACAGACGGACAGACGGACAGACGGACAGACGGACAGACGGACAGACGGACAGACGGACAGACGGACAGACGGACAGACGGACAGACGGACAGACGGACAGACTGACAGACTGACAGACTGACAGACTGACAGACTGACAGAGTGACAGACTGACAGACTGACAGACCGACAGACTGACAGACTGACAGACGGACAGACAAACAGTCAGACAGACGGACAGACGGACAGACGGGCAGAAGGACAGACGGACAGACGGACAAACGGTCAGGCGGACAGACGGACAGACTGACATACGGACAGATGGACACGTGAGTGACAGCTATAGGGCTCCGTTTGGACCCTTCGTGTACGGAACCCTAAAAACTATCTTTTGCCTGCGATTTCGCCTAAGTGAAAGTCAACTAATATCGCACGGGATCGTACTATCTAAATAAAAGTAACCCATGCCTTCTGAATCGTCTGTCTGAATCTGTTACCCGTGGAGGCGTGATTGATTAACAAACATCCAAACATAAAGACTACATGTACAGCTGTTCACAAAATGTACTATTTTGTTGAGTTATGCAAACATAAATGTTTGGGGCATGATGATTTTCTTTAACGATTTCAGTGTTGGTCTTACAGTCAAAGTTGTTCGTAATGATGAATATTGGCATTATTTTTATTTAATGTTGTATTGTCGACTCCACCTTGTGTGCGCAAAATACTGAAAACGATTTGAAGACCCAGTGAAGAATTTCACGACGTCGAAGAGTCTGTACGCCGCTCTGTTCGACCATGCGCAGCAGGCGGAGTTTCCCAAAAACGGTCAAAAAGGTGGTTTTTTATTTATTTATTATCTCTTAAACTGTAAATAATTTTGACAAATAAAAAAATATGATATTTTCAAGTCCTATTTGCATACAGTGATGGAACTCAAAACATAATTTAATGCATCTTCTAACATCTCTTAATTATCTTTAATAGTTTATCTCTTCATTAACAATTATAATCATAATAAAAAATATACCATAAAATTTCAAATGCTAAACTGCATCCTGCGATGTCTCGGCCTTAATGTACCTACGATCTAATTAACATCGGCAATTGCAAACATTCAGTAGACTTCCATTAACATGAGCATATTAAGCATCATCATTTTAGCCGTCAGACGTCCACTGTTTTGAGGAGTGGCTGGAAAAGCCCCACGGCGCCCTCACCTTCCGCAGGTCCTCACCGGACACGGTTGTTTCGGGAGGTTCCTGTGTCGGATAGGACGGGAGGAAACGCCCGGGTGTTTCCACTGAGCGGATCGTCCCGAGGACACGGTGGAGCATACGGTGGAGGTCTGCCCCGCTTGGACGGAGCCCCGCCGTGTCCTCGTGGAAGCGATAGGCGGCAGCGACCTCTCGCGCCCAGCCCTGGTTCAGGCCATGGTCCGAACCAGCGAGAGGGAATTGGAAGCCGTCTCCTTCTCCTGCGAAGCAGTAATGCTCGCAAAGGCGGAGGCGGGACGCGTGAGGGAGACTCAACAACGGAGTCGCCCTCACGCTCTCAGCAGCAGCCGCCACAGGAGACGCCTGGTAGTTCCGGCGCCGCGAGACGATCTCCGGCCTCCCGCTCCACCCAGAGCGGGAGAAGTCATTGGATGATTTCCGACCCCACAAAAAAAAGACGTCCACTGTTGGATATAATAAACTCAAATTAAAAATTGGTTCAGCAATCACCTCGTGATCGAGACACAATTAAAATCTGTTGTGTATGCTACGAGTAATTTGGACGTGCAAAGGGATATAACAGAATTATTTTTCTACCTCAGAAAATGATGCCAAGAAACCTCTATTTGTATTGTAAATTCAGGGTGACGGAAGCAATTATTTTTTATCGACACGCACGACCGCGCGGGGTATGCGGGGCGGGGTAGTTGCCGAGAGGAGGGGTACTGAGACACCGACGCATTGCACCCGCGGGACGCGACCGATAGTGGAGAGTTGGAGACAAAAAGAAGGTCCTAAAGGGGAAGCTGTGTTCAAGGGACCTAGCGGGTTGTCGGTAAAAAGTGGGATAGTTGGGTTTTTAACCGACGAAAAAAAGGAGGAGGTTCTCAATTCGACCGTATATATATTTTTTTTTTTTTTTTTTTTTTTTTTTTTTGTGTATGTTCAGCCCTCACTCCGTCATTTATGAACCGATTTTGATTATTCTTTTTTTATTAGATAGGGTATACCTCAAGGGTGGTCCCATGTCAAGGAAGTCAGGATCTGACAGTGGAAACCTGATATAATTGAGAGAAAACCTTGAAAATTGTGGGCACGTTTAGCGTTTTCTGTATGTATGTTCGGTCTTCACTCCGTTATTTATGAACCGATTTTGATTATTCTTTTTTTGTTAGATAGGGTATACCTTAAGGATGGTCCCATAATAAGGAAGTCAGGATCTGACAATGGAATCCTGATAAAATTGAGAGAAAACCTCGAAAATTGTGGATACGTTTAGCGTTTCTGTATGTATGTTCGGCCCTCACTCCGTTATTTATGAACCGATTTTCATGATTCTTCTTTTCTTGGATAGGGTATACCTCAAGGGTGGTCCCATGTCAAGGACATCAGGATCTGATCATGGGATCCTGAAAAAATTGAGAGAGAACCTCGAAAATTGGGCACGAATATTGTTTCTGTTTACTTTTCATAACTTAATCAGGTATTTGCATTTAGGAACCATCACATCATGAAACTGAGCTGATGATGGAAACCATAGCTTTCCTAAGCAATAGTAGCTAGATATAAAACTAGTTTTAATGACAAATACCACTTAATATGGTTTGAAGAAAAGACTTCTTTACAGTATTGGAGGTAACCTCAACTGGTCAATATCCTGGGAACTTCATGGAAGGATGGTTATTTCATCAGCTCAGTGGCAAGAGGAATGATGAAGAATTAGAAATTAGCCTCAGAGTGTTACAAGATGATGCGAGCCACAAAAAATCATAAAATAAAAAACTTTTTAACAAAAAAATTAACCGACGAAAAAGAACTAAAAAGCAAAAAATAAATAAAACTTTTAAGTCTTGAGTAATGAGCATATTTACCTACATAAAATATCAAATTTTATATAAACAAATTTTGAGTCGGCGCCAATTAATAAAATGATTAATTACCTACTTACAGCCTTCTTCATTTGTAAGTACTTATAAAATTTAGATATTTAATAATCAGATTGTTGTTTGGCGCCGACTCAAAATTTGTTTGTATAAAATTTGATATTTTATGTAGGTAAATATGCTCATTACTCAAGACTTAAAAGTTTTATTTATTTTTTGCTTTTTAGTTCTTTTTCGTCGGTTAATTTTTTTGTTAAAAAGTTTTTTGATGGCATTATTTTGGATTAAAGGTTGTGGAAATATTTAAACTAATTTTATGAAGAGACAAATTTGTTTGTAAAAGATAATCTTCAAGTATTGAACCGGTTATGAAAATTATTTTACTGATAGTAAGTTAAACTATCGTTGAGTGGCACTTAACTCAACTATTTATTCCGAAAATGAATTGTTTGGGTTAGGAATGGGGAAGTTAACTTATAATATATTACGTGCTTTTCGGCTTAGTCAAGTTATTAAATAACTCAATCATGACAATCGATAAAACTAAAGGAAATCTAGTTTGCTTATTCCTCTTATAACCTGCCTCAACTATTCAAAAAGCAGTTTTACCGAAACTTATTTATTAGTAAATACTAACAAACAGGACATAAATGAATCACCAACCACAAAAACCAAGACAAACATTAGCTCAAAACACTTACTTAAAACAAAATCCCCGAAAAGTATATTTTTATACAAAGACATTTCCAGCACCGTATGAATACAGCCCGAGGGGTCGCGCGGAACGGAACGTCTTTTTTATAATCTGTTTACTTGTTTCCGCTCTTACTAGATAATCTTTTTATACTGAACACCCGCTGATGTGTTTGCACACGATTTTAAAAAAGGAACCACGAATTTTCCTTCCTTAAAATTGAATTTAGAACCCTACTCCGTTGAAATAGAGGTGACATGGTTCTCCTGTATTAATCTCTGCATTTTAGAGGTGAGAAAATCTCACATAATAAATGAATTGTACTGCGTATGATGGAGTTATTTGAAACTGTTGGAGTTAGTTCATTTATGATGTTTTATTGTAACGTCATGTAACAGTTTCACTACTAAATAAAACTAGACATGAGTTCATGTACAGTCCTTTGTTATTCATATTGTATATTTTGTTGCATGGAATGTTTTTAGGTAAAGAGAAACTTTGTTTTGATTACTAATTTTTGTTCGTTCGTTGTTTTGTAAATGCATTTTAACTGTACATCTCCACAAACGTATAGTTATCCAAAAACCAATCCAATCATTAAGGTAAAGGTATTATCAAAGAAATGGCTCCTAATTCCCTCAGAAAAATATGAAGCGTTTAACAAAGTTTAACTGAACATAAAATTTTATTGACCCATATATGATATAGAGAGACAATCCCGGCAGAGCCGAGTTCCCGAGTCATTAGACTCGTTTTATTACTCAATGACGATAAACATGTCGTAAGCTATCGACTGAAAACATTCGCGGAATTAGTTCCCTCTATTCTATTCGATTATTACGATTATTGTATTCGATTATCTGTTTATTTTTTATTGGAAGATTATTCGGTTTATTGGTTAAAGTGCGGTGTTTATGCGAATTGTTAGCGAAAAGGTTTTTAATGTAGCTATTGGATTTCTTAAGTACACTATCTGTGGTTGCTTTAAACAAATAGGTAGGTACCCTAGAAGAAGATCGTAGTTTTATCTTTTGTTGAAACCATACGAATTAGTGCGTAAAGATAAACCTCCAAAGTTATCAACTTACAACAAAAACTCGAGAGTACAAATAAATTTTCAGTTCCTTTAAAAACCTTTTTCAAATTAACTTTGTAAAAGCGACACAAGAACACCCGGATATTATTTATTGCTCACAATTTTGCTTACACAGGGGAAATATTGCTGTACATTTTTCCATGGCGCGTTTCTTGAGGAACTCCTAATTTCTAATGGGCCATTTGCCACTTTGTCAATTGCACCAATAAATCTGAGCGAGTGGCTACACGGCGTCTGAGTTATCGCCCCGTCTTGAACTAAATGTCGCTACATTCTTTTGTTTTGTTTTACAACACTGAACGGACATGACCGACGTCTGACAAACTTATTTATTACTCAAAAAACAAACATCTATTTTTATGAACAGGCTTATTATTCGAATATTTTTTATTGGACTCGAATAAAAATAGCACTTTACTGTAAAAGTTAGAAAACCATACACGTAAAATCGTCTAGACTTTCGTGACTTTTATTGCCATTCGTTAAAAATTGACGTCGACAGAAGTCGAACTGCTATCAATTTTAATTAGAAGAAAATTGGATCCAAAACATCGATTGGAAATAATTTTAGTGCGTCCCATTCGCTGTATAACGAATGGTTTTTCACTGAAACTGGTTGAAAGCAAAGTTTGAACATCGTATTCTATTTTCGAAATTCAACTGTTGTAACTTTTTAAATGGTGCTCGAACGCGTCTGGCAGTAAATCTTCTATCCATATATTTATATGAATAAAAATCAATTGCCGAATTTATGTAAGCGCATTAATTCAGAACGGCTACACCTATTTGTCTAAATTTTGTTGGTTGTGTTCGTAATTTTCAGGACAAGGTTTTATGAAATAAAATTATGGGTAATTAAAAAAAATATTGCACCCGTAGGAATACGGGTCCTGGGCACGCCACCATTGCGGCGGTAGTGCCCCTCTTTGAGGCTTGGCTGGAGAGACCTCACGGCGCCCTCACCTTCCGCCTGACGCAGGTCCTCACCGGACACGGCTGTTTCGGGAGGTTCCTGTTTCGGATCAAGCGGGAGGTGACGCCCGGGTGTTTCCATTGCACGGATCGCCCAGAGGACACGGTGGAGCATACGGTGGAGGTCTGCCCCGCTTGGGCGGAGCCCCGCCGTGTCCTCGTGGATGCGATAGGCGGCAGCGACCTCTCGCGCCCTGCCCTGGTTCAGGCCATGGTACGGAGCGAGAGGGAATGGGAAGCCGTCTCCTCCTTCTGCGAAGCAGTAATGCTCGCGAAGGCGGAGGCGGGACGCGTGAGAGAGCACCAACAACGGAGTCGCCCTCACACCCTCAGCAGCAGCCGCCTCAGGAGACGCCTGGGACTTCCGGCGCCGCGAGACGATCTCCGGCCACCGTAGATCCGGGCCTGCGGACGGCGAGTAATGGGTAGCTCGCCTACCGATCAGCAACAGGCCCGAGAGTCGACGGCGCGTAGTGTTCCACGCGCGCCTCAAAGAGTTGTCAGCAAGAGACGGGGCCCGTCATGGCCGATGCCTGCCCGGAGGTTGAGGATAAATTCGAAACAGAGTTACCTCGCCCCTGGGCACTCAAAGGCAGGAAGGAACAGGGGTGGGGTTTAGTCAGTAAGAGTCTGACACGCCCTCCCGCTCCACCCAGAGCGGGAGAAGTCATAGGATGATTTCCCACCCCACAAAAAAAAAGTTCCGAATAAAATTGATGGATTATGTAGAACTGGTTAAATTATGTACATTTACGTATTAACATTTTCGATACCATTATGTGATATGTCGGTATGTATCTATTTGTGTAAATTATTTTAGACATTATCATCAGAAAACGAAATAGTTAGAAAAGATCGAGCAAGATGGACAGACATCTGTTTCTACACTGCACTTTATTCATAATAATTATTCACCGAGTCCATCGTAGCTCCATTTAAATTTCGTGCTCAAAACTCGGTGCAAACATGGCCCCAGCAGTTGTTTATTTAAGGTGTTTGGCGGTGGTAATATCCCGCTCTAATTCTGTACCAAATCCTAGTCTTTGATTCCCACACATCAGGAACTGAGTACATATGTCCGTCTGTCTTTATACCTTGAATTTTGGATGCGGCCAACGTCGGAGTTCGTCGGCGGTTTGCAGGTGGACAGAATACGCAACTACGGTAGAATTGTAAAGTTGCTTTAGACGTTAACTAAACCTACCGTGAATTAGAACTGTCATTCCATTACTGGGGATGTGTATTGTGAAAACTTTTTCAACACTCGTGCAGTAAAATTAGATGTGATGTGTGGTGACGACTTTGTTTAGGTTATTAGCTGTTGTTTTATAGAAGAGTGAATAATAAGTTAGGACATAAATTCGTTGCAAATTCAGATAACAGCACCGCATCAACAGAGTTTCGCTAATTGCACCAGCAAACAGACTAACAGAAAGATAGTTTAAAATTTAATTAAGGCGAGTCATCAGTCACCAAGAGGTTCGGGTCGCGTCACTGCTCCTGCAAGATAACGTAGGGTCAGCCTTGCAACCCGACCGTGATGAATGTACTCCCAGACCTCAAATATGTACTGTTGACGGCTCCTATTTAAATAACCCATGCAATTAATCGAGATGGTAGGATACCGGCGTGTGGCGACGGCTCAAGAAAATCGATTCATCCTTAAGTCACGCTCAACTTATGCGGCATATTATTCATAAGTTTGTTACTCTCGCCGACGGACGAGACCGTCCGAATGCAAACAAACCGCGGTTCTAGTTATTAATCATTCACCGAGGATCCTTGTTATCGAATAGCCGTGATGAAGTGGTGGCGCGCCTAATTGTGATCAGCGTTAACTAGGTGACCGCCACCGGCCGGACCACGGTCATCTGCAAGCATCTGAGGTAGGCTCGCTTGTACATAACTAATTACTACCAAGATCTTTCACCACAACTTTCATCAATTTGTGTTAGAAATTGTTGCTCCGTAAATTACCTATTATAATTTGACTTGTGACATCGAAATGACATCCTCATTATGAAACGCGCGTTTTGTCAAATTGTACGTCTCGCGTCGTAACTTCGGCGTGTATTGAAATATTAAAACGTCCATACAAAGGCCGCGGTGCTCGTTACACGGAATACCATTCACCTTCTCACTCCTCATTAAAATTTGTACGACAGCTTCTAAATTCTACTCTTTTCTCCGCACCTCCATTTCAATATACAGGAAAAAGTGGAAGAGCGATGTGTACGGAGTACCGAACCGGGCTGGCAAAACTTTTGCCTCCCCTACCCACCGGTGGGGGCAAAAAGTGTTGCCGACGGGTGAAGCGGGTAGTTATAGCTATGTCGGGGAAAAGTTTTCCGTGTTGCGGGTAGAGGGTGGCGGGGTAGGGGAGGGCGCATGCGCGATTCGCGCTCCGCAGAGGCGACGCGCCAGTCCTGCACAGGACTTTGTCTCCCACGCACGGATGCGGCCACTCGGAGAAGCGATTTGCGCAGTTACGTAACGCGGACACGATTTTTATTACGATGCGATGATTTCTTATTTCAGCTACGTCGAAAAATTGGGTGTTTACTATGACTCTTTGAGGTACATTTGTACAGTTTTATCATTCAAACGACTAATATTTTTTATTTTATTTTCGTTGGTAATGATTTTTAGCAATTACATTGTTATGTACCCATATCCTTCTTTAAAACGCAATATACCAATACCCATATTATCGTAAAAGGTCATAAAATTAGTTAGGTCATGCTAAGGGTACAGGGGAGGCAATCGATACGATGCCTCACACCCCGGCGTAGCAAAGTAACGGCTAGCTTTTGGCACCGCCTACGCCGTAGCCTGTAGCTCGTAGCACCGTGCTACGAGAAGCGTAGCAAAGAAACCACGTAAATGTAGGTACTCCTACTTGATATGTAATATAAATGCTTTATCCGATGGTACCTATATATTCAGTTTTTCTGCATAGTTGAGAATAAGGTTGTCTTTTATAGTTTTCAACAATTCTAGCAGTTTGACGTATACTTATTACGTGAGATTCCGGTTCATAACGAAGAATTTCGAATATTATCTTGGCAGTTTTAAAACTATGATGTTATAAAAAATATTGGAAATAATTATGAAGTTTAATCCAACTTACTGCATATTTTTGTGTTAAATACAAATAGTTTATTACTGTTATTTTTTACTTACTTTTTTTACTTCTTTCATTGACACACACTCGCCACACATTCCCTACCCACGTGCGCATCACACGAGTTCCCTCGAACTTGAACGGGCCGCGACTCGCGCGCAACTTCCCCGGATTTGTTCCGACTTGTTGTTTGTTGTGTTTGTTGCCGAACTAAATTTGAGTTGCTAAACTAAACTTGTGGATATTTAAAGGGAACTTTTTCTCGGAGTCAACGGCCCGGCTCCGTCCGTCACCCAGTTTCTGAACCTGCGGAGTTATGGCAGTTGTTCGTAAACTACTTGGTACTTGGACCAGGACTGGGGTGCAGTTGGGGGTCATGGCGCTAATTTGACCTTGGACAGAACTTGGACTGCTGTTTGGTTTGCTGGTCTTAGTTTGTAATTGTGCTGGAAGTAATTGGTGATTGTGTGGTGTATTAAGGCAGTGTTGGATCTGTGTAGCAGTTTTATTTTATCGGAAAGTTTTAGGTCAACAATGTGAGCAGTGGCGGCCCAGTGGTATTGGCCGCGACTTACAAGTTGTTGGTCGTGAGTTCAAACCTAGGCAGGCGCTTTACTTTGTGTAAATTATTTCGTCACCACTGCTCTCAAAACGGTGAAGAAAAACATCGTGAGGAAACCGGCATGTCTTAGAACCAAAAATTCGAAGATATGTGACATCCACCAATACGCATTGGGCCCGCGTGGTGGATTACGGCCCACACTCTTTCTCGAAGAGGAGGCCTGTGCCCCAGCAGTGGGGACATTAAAAGGCTGATGATGAATGTGACAGCTGGTATTGTGTCTCTCTTTATCAAAGATCTCATTTTTCTTTTAATAAAGTCATGATTTAAAGTATCCAAGCTTTTAAATCAGGTATGTCTACCTAATTTTAAGTAATAATAAAAACTGTGTCCAAATTAGTATCTTATGAATAAATATAAAGAAACCCAAAGCCAGCGGCCCGAAGGCCACCAAAGAGGCTTTGAACAAAACCACATGAAATAAACAAACACAACACAGAAAGCTGTCATACAATCTCCATCCAACAATCCACTCTACAAACCTTTGAATCATTTTCTTAAACCAAATCCTTTCTTCATCTCATCGAACTTAATTAACTGTTCGTTACAACCGTCAAAGACTTCAAACAAATTGGCCACGACAAAATAATGCGGAAGATAATAGCCGTTTAAGGTACCCCAAGCTTCGGGCATAGCACCTGCCTAACAAAATTAATTACAACCCAATAAGGAAATATTAACCGGACGGTTAATAAGCTTCAGGGATACGCCACAATTAAATTAAGAGGGTCTAACAGTCATTATTTATAAACAATAATATATCAAAGAGATATTTTCAAGATGGTGCTCCCGCAACAATGCGTCATGCCGGAGTTATCCTATGGGGTATTAATTCTTACGATATTTATAACCCTCTGCTTAAATATTTTGGTTTATTTTTGTGGAAAATAGAAGTCTGTTCAGTGCCGACGTTTTTTTCATGTGCTATTTTATTGAGCAAAATATCGCAATTTACTACAAAACAATATAAAAGTTATGAAAGTCTGTTTATATTCCGACATCACAGGTGTGTGCAAAAACCTTGACCACTAACTTTGAACAAAATACATTTCACAAGCAATACCTATGGCTTCACAACATTTTGCGTAAACGACACGATTCTGCAATTTCGAAAATCTTGTAATAATTACACAAACGTTTTTTAAAGAATTGCCAAACCAGCTGGCGAGAAATTTCCAACTGTTTTTCCTCATAATGTAATCTCAGCAACATAACGCAATAGAAAAACGTGTTTCACCACACCTCCCATGTACTTTTGCACGTGATTATGAAAAAAACGAGAGGAAAAAAGTTGCAATGGCACGTAAAAAGTAACATTAGTTAACCAAAATGTTTATAAAACAGTATTTTGTAAATTATTAAAAGAAAATACCGGTGGGTCGTTGTCTAGCGCGATCAAAACACGGGCGTCAAGTAAAACCTATGGCTTCACAACAAAACATTTCGCTTAAACGACACGTTTCTGAAGTTTCGAAACTTTTGTAATAATTACACAAGCGTTTTTTTAAAGAATTGCCAAACCAGCTGGCGAGAAATTTCCAACTGTTTTACCTCATATCGTAATCTCAGCAACATAACGCAATAGGAAAATGTGTTTGACCACACCTCCCATGTTCCCTTGCACGTGACTATGAACAAACGAGAGAAATAAAATTTTGTAATAACACGTAAAAAGTAAAATTCTTCAACAAAAATGTACAATGTATATACAGTGTGTGTAAATACAGTATTTTGCAAATTATTAGAAGAAAATACCAGTAGGTCGTTGTCTAGCGCGAGCAAAACACGGGCGTACACTGTATTTATGGTTATATGGAGCAAAACTTTGCGAGCGTAGGAGCTAAAGCCATCGATTTTCAAAACTTTTTCATGGAAATAAACCTACTTTCGTTGTGTACACCGTTCTTTGGCTGTGTGCGTGAACCAGGGCTACTCACACATACACACTACTGTTGGAAGCCTTGGAGGTCACGTTTTCCAAGGATTAAAATTTTAAATACGTTAGCGTCGCATGTATTATCTTAATAATGCATGTGACGATTTAGGTCTTCTTTGAGGAATTTAATCAGCAGAATTTGGACTTTGTTCTTCAGTTTTTAACCATCAGGTAACTTCATTTTTGGTGGCTTGCTTCTGAGAAAGATGAACATGAATAAACATTGTTGGCTTTCCATTGTCTGTAACATAATCCAGTAGTTTTTGTTTTTCTTAAGTTACCTTTGTGTCTTATGTAATCAATCTATTTAAACATTAATAATACAAGGCGTTCCCAGAATCTTCTCTTTCACTCAAACTCCTGTACAAATTTTGGCGCAAAAGTTGTTGATTTTGTTCAACGAAATCCTCATGTTTTAACATAATATTGTTCACAAGCGTGTCTTCTAACATATTACAGGACCATCGACCGCTTGTATCGAGCGAACACACACATACAAAGTCGACGTACTTGTAATGGGTCCGCAAAGAAAACTTTTTAAAACTTTTCCACCGAGGCAATATGGCTCGTGTTCTCAGCCGTTATGTTTTATTTAGGCAACGTGGTATTGTCCCTTTCTCGCTCACTGTAACCCCCATACGATAAAATGGGATGGATATATTTTCCAGCGTACGTTTTCAGTCGAGCGGCTGCCTTGCCCGGGATACGAAGTAATTATTTCTATTCTGTCATTGCCGTGTATTTTTTATGTGCTGTCGTCATTTTGTAGGTTGCGACAGGCTCCTAGATTGCTACAGTGTTCGTTAAATTAGAATTTGTTAAATAAATAATAGTGTCCACGAGATTAGCTTTAGTTTTCGAGCATAAAACATCTGATGGTTACAGGGCGATGACTTGGCGATTTCGTTATCTTGTAAAGTTGCCGTAAAGTTTTTAGGCAGACAAAATGCTGGAATGTTTTATCATAAGACTTTATTGGACTTTAAAAGCATTTCAAGCGTACCATATACTTAGTTGGAATGTATTAACTGAAACGTTAATATAACTCTCCGGGTCAAATGGATTAACTGACAGAGCCATTGTTGAATGAAGTTCTTGGTAACTCTTCTCCTTCCGAAATATTGTGATTAAGAATCTAACATGATAAAATCCTTATTTTTACACACATAGTTTTATTGTCACTGAAAACATAAAGGCATCCCAATTTTCTCTGTAAGAGATTGCCCTGTGCCGTAATACTGCCCAATGTACATTGGTTTTAGAAATGTTTGTCCTGTGTTTATTATAACGTATACAAAAGAGTATATATTCAACTAATAAATAATAAAAGCGCACACACAAGAATAACTTTATACAAAAAAATCAGACAACTTTCTAGATGTTTATTATTTTGCGTTTTTTATGAAAATCTTCACTCCTACCTACAAATATGCGAAGAAACTCTTACAGAATAGCTTTCGACTTCCTACCAGGTTCCAAGAGTGCAATCTCACGGTGGTCGTTTATCAAGATCGTCATCTGATTGGAGCGCAGCTGCGTTTTATTACGGAACACGCCGCCCGTTCTAATTTTAATTTATATTTCCAACGCCTATGGCGAAATTGAAATACCGTTTTTCAATTGTTTCTTTTTTTTTGTAAATTTTAGAGTGTTTATTGTGTAGTATGTAATTTTTTATGTAGTTTTTGAGTGGTTCTCAAACTTATTTGTGACTCACAAATAACATTGTGTATTTTTATTGAACGAGTGTACTTGAGTTCGAACCCCGGTTACTATTGATGTGAATCACAAGTCATGTCAACCACTCTGACTAGCCTTTTCGCAACTAAGTTGGGGTCGGTTTCCTGCCTTACCGGATGTAACAGAATACCAGTTTTTTAAAAACAGCAACAACAGCAGTTGTTTATAAGTATTTATATATTAATTTATTCATAATTTTAATTTCTTGACCGTTTTTAATTTTAATTTATTCACAATTTTTAATCTATTGATAATTTAATTTTATCCACAATTTAAATTTATTGATTTTATTAATTACATTTGACTATTTCATTTTATTATTCAATCTAAAGTCGTATCGATCACTATATTTTTACATGTTTTAAAAATTAAATCTTTTGATGGAACTAACACAGTTATATAACTATTACTAACACCTGATTGTGGACCGAAGCTGTCTTAAATAAATAAATATTATTATTATTATTATTGCATGATTTTTCTTGGAATTGCCGTAACTGGTAAGCTAACAGAAAAATCCTCAATATACCTAGTACACCATTACACCACCGTGGGGTCCAAGTGCTTATTTAGTATTTAAAGATCTATCTAAACGCCTTGTTGACACTTCGCGTAACCCAAGGGCTGATTTTTTCCTCGGCCAGAGGTTAAGCATTGCCATATAACGTGGCAATGCCGCCAGTCTTTTGGGCACACTTCCAGTAGACAGCGATGCGGGGGAATTTTTCGATGCCAGATTTTAAGTTTTACTTATTTAGGAGTTTTTGTTTTAATTAGGTAGTTTAGTACACCATTGCAAGTAAGAATATAAAAAGCCAATTTTTATCTTAAAATTTAAAAACAAAAAATCCACTTCCCCGTTACACCCCAATAACATTTCCCATAATCTTAATGCTCATTTTAAGAGCGAGGCATTATCAACAGTAGATGTTCCTACTTTCTCGTAAAGAGAGGTCCGGAGCCAGTCGAACTCGTAAATTACTAGGGGCATTGTTTTATGTTCTCCTAGTACATCGATCGTTTTAAAGGGCCTTGTAAGGGTGTAATGGGATTCTGAATCCCTTGAAAAATATGATTAATAGATTCGTTTTGATGGTTTATACAATTGGTGTAGTAAATACAAAGTTCTCTGGTGAATAACAATTAGTTTATCTTAGTTGTTAGCAACTGATCAACTTTAAATACAAAAACCGGCCAAGTGCGTGTCGGGCCTAACACGGTGTAGGGTTCCGTGGTGGCCCGTTATAACATGCGGACTTAGAAGGGGGCTTTGTGTTTATAACTGTGAACACGTTTAAATTAAAAACAAAAAAAAAACAAAATTTTACAGGTTTACTACCCGTTTCAAATATTAAATATAGCTTTATATATACCTACGTATTTTTTTTCTAAGGATTTTGTGTTTTGTACGAAATTTCTCAAGTAGGTATATTTTATAAGTTGGGCTATTATTACTCTTAAACTAACAGAGCTAACTTAGTCGTGATAGTTTTGCTTCAAAGTTCGCTATATATCACGATTTTTTTCAGGGAGGACGCTTGACTCGAACAAAAAGTATCATTTTAACCCATCACCGCTCAACGCCGCACCAGTAAGACAGGGCGAAAAAAAAAATATTATTAAAAATTATAATTATTAATATTAAATATTCTAAATGAATCACTAAATTGATAGTCTTCACAACCCCGCCATGATTTTGAAAGACTTATCTAACGATACTGCACACAATAGGATTGGCGATAAAAAAAAGTCATTCCCACTCTGTATGTACGGATACTATCTTAAAAACCAAAATATGGTTTCGTTATTGTAGCGTGATTAATATATATACTCGTGCAAAATTGCAGCTTTCTTGTACTAACAGTCTCTACGCTATGCCTCGGATGGACATAGACTTCAAAACTATAAGGGTCTACGGAACCCTAAAAAGGGGCAGTCATGGGGACCGCCAACAGAAGTGAAAACTGCACGTCACCAGTCTGGCGCAACATGTCACTAACATAACTCATACCTAACCCATAAGTTTGGGCCCTACCAAAAATCGCTCAACGTGGCTATAGAAGTTTTCACCTCAAAAATCTGTCACAAATAAGTACCTATATGATAAGTTACACTATTTCTGAGTCCCGAGTTTTATGATAAAGTTGACATCCACAGTTATGAAGTCAAAGTGCTTGTGATTGGCTACTTACGATACGATAGAATGCAATCTTCAACACACACTGTCTCTGGTGGGCCAAACGTCTACCGTACTTTCAATCAAAATTGTCCAACGTAAAAATGGTCTATGTAGTCTACTTCTAATCTTCCATCAAATCTCAAGTCACCATCATCCTCAATTACAAGCAGAATGCACTCGTCATCGCGACGCACGCAACGCGTTGAACAACAAAGGTTGCGATGTAAGTTTGATCGCATCATCGATTAACATTTCGGCGTAGTGAATCAATTAAAAGGCCACCCTCTTTAATTGATTCACCAGATAACGAAGAACCATCGGTGACCCCTGAAAAACAATTATGATCAATACATTCCTTTTTTAAGGCGGCCCCAGATGGCGAAACGAACTATACAGATTTCGATAGAACTAGAAAAAGGAAGCACGGGCTCACGAAGATTGAAAATTCAAGTGATTGTGAAGAATAAATGAATCACACATTATGTATTTTGAGTCACGGCTTACTTAATAAATAATTTATTATTTTATTTTATATAAATCTAGAGCAATAAGTGCATTCCCGCTTTGTCTGGTGACACAAACCTATAAAATGGCCTGTATATAATTATGGCCTTACCATTGCACCGAATTATACTAGGTACCTAACTCGAAAGAAGGGCCGCGGTGTAAACATGATCGCGTTCATCGAGTGACATTCCAGCGTTATCTGGTGAATCAATTAACGTGGGGTGGCCCAGTGGCAGTGCCTGGCGCAGGATGGCACGAGCTTGCCTATGCTGGTGTGTAGTGGTGATAATTTAGGAAAAAATATTATAAATTATTTAGGATTTATGGTAGAGTAGCTCGTGGCTAAAGTAATAACAGTCGTACGGGTCGATCTATTAGGTTCAGCTACGCTTGCCGGGGTTGGCCATGGATGGGTGACCATCTTTACATACCAAGAATCCTCCGTGCCTCGGAAAGCACGTTAAGCCGTTGGTCCCTACTGTCAATCGTGCATCTTTGACAGTCGTTACGTATCGTCAGAAACCCGAAAGTGTGACAACCAGTCTTACCAAGAGTTATCGTGTTACCCAGTAACTGGGTTGTGAAGATCAGATAGGCAGTTGCTCCATGTAAAATACTGGTATTCAGTACTAGACTGGAAGCCGACCCCAAGACAGTTGGGCAAAGGCTAGGCAGATTGATTTAGGATTTATGGTGGTAGAAAGTTTTTTCGGTTCAGCAGGTATTGCGTGATTTATGGACCAAAAATAACTGGACTACGTACTTATATCTAAACTAAAGTAGTATTGATGAGATTACGAAAAATTCTGTCACAGATAAATAGCTACACTATCGCTGAAACCAATACGCTACTTTTAAATCTTTTTGATAAATACGGGAGTAAACTTGTCAAAATAATATTCAAGACTAAGAGAATTATTTTTAGAGACGGTTGAAGCTTTTTGCTGGAAACAGATACTAAATAAAAACTTTTTTACAAAAAAAAACAACCGACTTCCAAAAAAAAATACACTAAAAATTTAAAAATAACTTTAATTTCGGAAGTCGGTGTTTGTATTTTATTTCTTCGATATTTGACACCGACTTCCGAAATTAAAGTTATTTTTAAATTTTTAGTGTATTTTTTTTTGGAAGTCGGTTGTTTTTTTTTTGTAAAAAAGTTTTTATTTAGTATCTGTTTCCAGCAAAAAGCTTCAACCGTCTCTAAAAATAATTCTCTTAGTCTTGAATATTATTTTGACAAGTTTACTCCCGTATTTATCAAAAAGATTTAAAAGTAGCGTATTGGTTTCAGCGGTTTTTAGTGTATTTTTTTTTGGAAGTCGGTTGTTTTTTTTTGTAAAAAAGTTTTTATTTTTCGCTTTTTAGTTGTTATACCCCAGAACTAAAAACCCCAATAACATGGAACGTGGAATTTAAACATTTGGAGTACACAAAAAAAACTTTTTAACAAAAAAATTAACCGAAGAAAAAGAACTAAAAAGCAAAAAATAAATAAACCTTTTAAGTCTTGAGTAATGAGCTTATTTACCTACATAAAATATCAAATTTTATATAAACTAATTTTGAGTCGGCGCCAAACAACAATCTGATTATTAAATATCTAAATTTTATAAGTACTTACAAATGAAGAGGGCTGTAAGTAGGTAATTAATCATTTTATTCCTAAATGCAAATAACTGATTCAGTTATGAAAAGTAAACAGAAACAATATTCGTGCCCAATTTTCGAGGTTCTCTCTCAATTTTTTCAATATCCCATGAGCAAATCCTGATATCCTTGTGAGGTATACCCTATCTAAGAAAAAAAGCATCATCAAAATCGGTTCATAAATAACGGAGTGAGGGCCGAACATACATACAGAAACGCTAAACGTGCCCACAATTTTCGAGGTTTTCTCTCAATTTTGTCAGGATTCCATTGTCAGATCCTGATTTCCTTGACATGGGACCACCCTTGAGGTATACCCTATCTAAAAAAAAAGAATAATCAAAATCGGTTCATAAATGACGGAGTGAGGGCTGAACACACATACAGAAACGCTAAACGTGCCCACAATTTTCGAGGTTTTCTCTCAATTTTGTCAGGATTCCATTGTCAGATCCTGATTTCCTTGACATGGGACCACCCTTGAGGTGTACCCTATCTATCAAAAGAAGAATAATCAAAATCGGTTCATAAATGACGGAGTGAGGGCTGAACATACACAAAAAAAAAAAAAAAAAAAAACATATATACGGTCGAATTGAGAACCTCCTCCTTTTTTTCGTCGGTTAAAAAAACGTCATCAAGATCTGCGTATTTTTCGTTTTTGTTCAGTTTCTCAAAAAGCGCTAAAGCAATTTCAATAAATTTTATATGGGACCACCTCGGGAGTATATTCTTTCGGATAAAAAGAATTTTGAAAATCGGTCCACACCTGACGGAGAAATGCGCGGAAATACATAAAAAAAAACATACATACAGTCGAACATAGAACCTCCTCCTTTTTCGAAAGTCAGTTAAAAACTGGCCAAGTGCGAGTTAGACTCGCGCACGAAGGGTTCCGTACCAATATCATGTGTGTTGTATAGGAGCCCCCTTAAATATTTATTTTATTCGGTTTTTTAGTATTTGTTGTTATAGCGGCATTAGAAATACATCATCTGTGAAAATTTCAACTGTCTAACTATCACGGTTCATGAGATACAGCCTGTTGACAGACGGAAAGACAGACAGACAGACGTAAGGACAGTGGAGTCTTAGTAATAGGGTCCCGTTTTAGCCTTTGGGTACGGAACCCTAAAAAAGAGATTTTAACTCAATTAAGTTTTCCTTAAAAACCTACCAAAAAACGAAAAGTCACACAAAAGACAACTTCTGAAAAATTAACCCTGTCAATACCACATAATAATAAGTGCATTACTTATTCGCTGACTGGCGCGGATGTGGCCATCGCAAGGTTCCGGCCGTCCGAACGCAGCCACTTCCGGCCGCCACGCCTCCCGGCTCACATCTCTCGGAAATTCTATTTTGTTATTTTAGGGATTCCCAGCATCCTGAAAGCTTTACGATGTCGGTTTTGCACGCTTTGATTATAAAATTACTCGATGTTGTAGCAAGTTTGTAATGGAATTCATGCCGTGAAGCCTCTTTCAACAACGAGATTTTGTTATTTTTTAAGTTTGATGGTTATTTTTAAACCAGTGTATAGGGGATATAAAAAGATGCATTGTTGCAAAAAAAGAAAATGCAAAAAAAAAGTAGTTGCATGCAGATGGGATGAGAATGCTAAGAGCGATGTGTGGGTGTTACGCGCATGGATAAAATTAGGAATGAGTATATAAGAGAAAGTCTGAAAGTGGCACCGCTGACTGCAAAGTTGTGTGGAAATAGGTTGTCGTGGTATGGGCATGTGATGCGGAGGAATGAAGAAAATGTCGTGAGGAAAGTCTTGTGTATGGATGTGGATGGCCAAAGAATAGGGGAAGGCCAAAGAAACGTTGGATGGACTGTGTAAGAGGATATGGGTAAAAAGGGGGTGAATACAGAAATGACACTAATAGAGAAGTATGGAAGAAGAGAACATGTTGCAATAAATTGGGAGAAGGGCAGGAGAATGATGAATAACGTTGCTCTCGCGGTGATCCGATGCATGCAATTTTGACAATATCCATATTAGTAACTACAACCTAGGGATCTTTAATTTAAATGCAAGCGTGCTCCATCGTCGACCACATCATCACTTACCCTCAGTTGTTTAAGATATTATTTGTAAAGTAAAAACCCAAAAAAAATACAAAAAGGTGGAATTACTTATTCAAGACCTAAAATAAAAGATTACTGTCCATAATCCATAAAAAATGGAGGATGCCATTAGGTATTAGAATTCTTAAAAACATTATTTGATTTTTTTTTTCTAGTTTTTCATTAATTGCGGCCAGTAATGGATTAAGTATTTTATAAGACCAAAGTCACAGCCCTTTTTTTTTAATAATTCTATCTTTTTTACAACCTAGATCTTGTAATAGAATAGTTGACTTCTTTTTTATTTTTCTTTATAATAATGTATAACTACTTACAAATAATTTTATATTGTTTCAGGTAATTCATCATCATCATCAGCCTTTTAATGTCCCTACTGCTGGGGCACAGGCCTCTTCTCTGTAAGAGGGTGTGGGCCGTAATCCACCACACGGGCCTTATACGGGTTGGTGAATGTCGAATTTTTGGTTCTAGGACATGCCGAATTCCTCACGATATTTTCCTTTACCGTTTTGAGAGCAGTGGAGATGAAATAATTTACACAAAGTAAAGTGCCTGTCTGGGGTTGAACTCACGACCTACAAGTTGTAAGTCGCGGCCGTTACCACTGGGTCACCACTTCTCACTGGCCACATACGAAGATTGAGCGTCGAGCTACATGTATATTTTTATTTTATTTATTGGTATTTACTAAAGCCCCATCTTTGGCCACTAAGGTAAACGGTACAGCCAGAGAAAAATAGCGATTAATTCCATTAAAAAAATTGTTACATCTATACTAATATTATAAAGAGGTAAAGTTTCTGAGGTTGTAGGGGGTAATCTCTGGATCTACAGAAACGATTTTAAAAATTATTTTAGCAATAGAAAGCCAAGTTATTTGTGAGTGTGATAGGCTTTTTTTTTTAAATCCACGCGGACAAAATCGTGGGTGAAGGTTATTATATAACAAGGATTTTATTCTATGCCTGGGAACAACACTTTTTTTTCTGGATGAAAATTTATGCAAAATTTCATGATGACCGGTTCAATGGTTTAGGTGTGAAAAAGTAACAAACAAACTTACTTTCGTATTTATAATATTACTAGCTGTGCCCGCGGTTTCACCCGCGTTTATGTATCTTTCGAAAAAATATTTATTTATTTTGACGTGACAACGTCTTATAAATTGGTTTGCCGAGTGACACTTCAAGAAACTGCGTTACGCTCCGCTCACGTTATGCGCTCACAATGAGAGCGAGTGAGAGGCACGCGTCCCTTCCACTCGGGCATGGTTAGCCCGCCTAAGAGCGAGAGAGACAGACATAAAAAGTGAAAGGCACGCGTCCCTTCCACTCGAGCACAGTTAGCCCGCCTAAGAGCGAGAGAGACAGAGCGAGAGAGAGAGAGTGAGAGAGATAGGCATACACACCGGTTCATGTCTTGCGCTTCTATTTCGCTTAGGCGCCTGCATACAAGTTTACACGTTGCCAGTTAACTATTATTTCATCCTTCTTCCTACTATACGAATGAATATTCACATTAAAATTATTTTACCACTCAAAGTCGTTGTCACGTAAAACTTTCGCCCGTATACCGACTTTACAGGCAACCAATTTTTTTTTTCATAAAAAAGTATCCTATTTTACTTCTAATACCTCCAAGAATATGTGTACAAAGTTTCATGATGATCGTTTAAGTTGTTTTCGCGTGAAAGCGTAACAAACAAACTTACATTCACATTTATAATATTAGTATGATAGTTAGTAGGACACATGGCACAAGGAGACGTCTTTTGTTTTTGACCAAAATAGATTGTTACTTTAAGGTGGAAGCGCCAGTATAGCCCGCGAAATTCAAATTTTCTTACGTTTTTTGTAATTTGGGGGTCAGTGTCAGGTTGTATCCAGGTCAAAATTTGATTCGCGGGCGTAGCAAGTATGTATTGGTATAATTATAATAATTTAAATCATCAATACAACTCTTTCAGTTGGAATTGATACCAAATGTAAGTATTTCATGAAAAAATGATATTTGGCAACAATTCTAAGTGAGACAGTTGTATTGATGATTTTAATGATTACAGTTCTATAAATACGTACTTGCTACGGCCGCGAATCGTATTTTGACTAACATACAACCTGATACTGACCTGTAAATTCCAAAAACCGTAAGAAAATTTGAATTCCGCGGGCTACCCTGGAGCTTTCACCTTAATATGTTTCCATCCGGAGGAGCTCGTAGCTAAAGTAATAACAGCCGCACGGGTCGATCCATCAGGTTAAGCTACGCTTGCCGGGGTGGGACCATGGATGGGTAACCATCTTTACATACCCAGACCCTCCGTGCCTCAGTAAGCACGTGAAGCCGTTGGTCCCGGCTGTCAATCGTGGATCTTTGACAGTCGTTACGGGTCGTCAGAAGCCCGAAAGTCTGACAACCAGTCTTACCAAAGGGCATCGTATTACCCAGTAACTGGGTTGTGGAGGTCAGATAGACAGTCGCTCCATGTAAAATACTAATATTCAAGTAGCGTTCAGGTTAGACTGGAAGCCAACCCCCAAGATAGTTGAGAAAAGACTAGGCAGACTTTAATATGTTTCCAACATTCAAACTGGTAACGTGGTAACTGGTACTGGGGTGTAAGGGGGAGCACATAACATCCAGACTCCCCAAATGTCAACCTCACCTGCGCGCGGTACACCCTGCCACTGACGGACGAGGCGCTGGCGACCGACTGATGGCGGTATAACCATCCGACAAGCCAACCTAAATTCTCCAGAGCGATGACGGGCAGCAGCGTCATCGTTGCGAAAGGATTGGCTCTGCGGTCACCAACCCGCTTGCCCAGCGTGGTGACTACGGGCATTAAAAACCTCCCATGAATAAAGCCCCAAAACAACGGCCCCCAGTTCCCGGTGGTCCCGCTATTCCTGGTAAAGGTAGCGGTCACGGTATTCAAACTGGTGTAAAGAGACAAACTTGCCAATATTTTTGCAACTTATAAGAAATTCTTGGATTACTGACAGTAACCTACACCATGAAGACTAATCATAGCGTATTAGAAATCTGCGCCATTGCGCTATCGTAACGTCACGTGCAGCAGTGGTGCATGTTTCACTGTATTGCAGTTAAGGAAATTTAGTTAGTGTCTTGGTTTTAATAAGTAAATTATGATAATTATTGAGTAATGTGCACCTATTTCGATAAGATGTCCTTATTTCGAGAGTATTTTGTTAAATACATAACAACAATTCGAACATAAATGCATACATTCTTTTACATAGTACATTAATAATTATGCCAAAAGCTTTGAAAGTTTATCTTTAAGAATACTGTCGTACTTTTTGTATAGTGAAACCTGCGAATAGAAAACTGCAAAAATAAATAATTTAGGTCTTACAAAACGACAATCATTAGTCATAATAAAATAATGTTTTCATGTTTGGTCTTGCATAATACTCCAGCTGCTACTGGCCAAAATGACTGAAAACTTCAGAAAAAAACCATTAAATATTTTTAAGAAAATAAATTAAGAAAAAAACTTTATGGCATCTGACATAAGTTTTAGAGATAGCGGTCAGTAATCTTACAATTTAGGTTTTAAATAATACTTCTTGATATATTTTTAGGTCTTTCATAATGCCGATTAATTTGAATTTGGATACGGTTCTAATTTTGATAACCCAGCGAGTCTTATCATGCTTTTCTTTAGTTTTTCCCGTGAACTAGTAGTAAAAAAGCCAATAATTCAATATATAAAAAACCGCGGTTTTGAAATCGTAGCTGGTCTTTCCTGTTACACGCAAGCCCGGCAATTCTTGATTTGTCTTTTTACAATTTTATAACACATATTACAAAATTGACAATTGAAAAACAATGTGTTAATATTGACTTACAATTTGTAATATAGCTTGGGACTAGGCGGCAGCCTGTATTTCGGATTACATTTCTTAACCTTACTTATATTGTGCAGCATTAGTAGACTTATGAATATTTCAACATAATAAATAGCCATTTCATGTGTATATGGAAAGTACCTACTATGTATAAAAGTAGGAACAGGATGGTAAGTATGTATTTGGTGTGGTTGTGTCATGTATCTATTGATTTATTCCGTTCTAACACCAACAACTAATACCAATGGTATTTGTTGCAACTCATATTTATTTTCTATTTCGAACGGATATCACTCTTTAAATAATTAAATTTAATGTGCGAACGAATACTAACAACTTGATTTTGGTACAGTCAGCTCTGTCAAACCTTATCAAATTATTTTTTTTTCTATTATTTTTATGTGTACCTACGTAATATAATGCTATCCAAATTCATTTCATTCCAATATTTTTACGAAGGTATAGGTAAAAAAAAATCTGATTTGCTATGTAGGTGATGAATGACTGATTTGATTATACAAAAATTTTAAAAAATGAAACAAATACCACTGGTATTAGTTGCTGGCATTAGAATGGAATAAATATATCTATTTCATTAATGTGATATCCATCATCATCATCAGCCTTTTTTAATGTCCCTACTGCTGGGGCACAAGCCTCCTCTCGATGAGAGGGTGTGGGCTGTAATCCACCACGCGGGCCCAACGCCGCCGGTTGGTGGATGTCATGTGTCTTCGAATTTCTGGTTCTAGGACATGCCGGTTTCCTCACGACGAAATAATTTGCACAAAAGTGCCTACCTGGGTTTGAATTCACGACCTACAACTTGTAAGCCGCGGCTGTTACAAGTAACTGTGTCACCACTGCTGTTATTATGTTTCATTAGATTTAAATATTTGTTAAAGTGAATATGGGTTGTTCACATATTTCCACATAGTTGCTGCAATAAGAATTTCCCCATAAAAAAGCAAATAAAGTATCAAATGCCGTAACATAAACTGCAGTACAATCTCGCCACTATTTATTTCGTCGTCGTCCCGGGCACCGCGGTGTCACGGAACCGCTGAGGTTGCAGTATTGCATCTCTGCTGACCCCACTTCGCAGAGACCGCGATGTATATCAGTAAGATTCGCAAGGCGCGCCACGCGCGATTCACTACTGCGCGCGGCCCGGGTTCGCCGCGGCTTAAGTACAGGTGACCTTGATATCACTGGGCCGCCGCATCGAGTTTATGTCAACGAACGTTTAACTCGTACAAACCGCCAGTTATTTTATCATGCTCGTCAGGCAGCGAGTGAGAACAAATGGAAGTACGTATGGACAAGGGAAGGGAGAATCTTAGCTCGCAGAGAAGATCACCAAAAATCTGAACGAATTAGGTGTGAAGAAGATATCAGTAGGATTTTTGGGTAATGGTCGGTTTGTACCACATCCGAATGCGTTCCGTAAACTTGTTGCATTTACCTATTGCTTATAAGGATGTTAATAGTTTGATATCTTTTTTATTTTGTTTTGCACTTATAGGAGTTTTTTATACTGTTTATGATAACAATTTGATGTCTTTATTATTTGGTTTTGCACGTATAGGATTTTTTTATAGTTTTTTCTATATATTAGGTGAGGTTACAGGGCGGTGTGTGTTTCCTGTGGTACCGGGTAGGAATCTATTTTGCTCTCAACGACATTGGTCAACACTAAGCAAGAAATACTTTATGAGTGTTAATTGTTTTGGTCAATTGTGGACAGTTATGCTATTTTATCAGTTGATGATAACTTGCAGCAGGTTTTTGGTATTTTCATGCACAGATTACTTCCATTTTAAAACATGTAACTATGCAGATATTATTTACAAATACATGGCTGATATTTACACTTCTATTACACGTATTCATAGACACAATTCGATGATTAAATTATTAAATTATTATTATATAGCTTTTAAATTATTATTTGCAAAGACTTGTAATGCACAACTATTGTTTGCACTGGCTATTATACAGTTTTTAATTACAATTATCTACTTAAAATTTATATTTATTATAAATCTATTATTTTTAATTTTTAATCTTTACAATGTTTTTCTTTGTTTGCATTTTTTTGCTTTATTTATTGGTGCGAATTTCAATTATTTGTTATTTACAACACTTATTTACAATATTTCCAAAGAATTACTTACACGTTACAATTTGATTTTATGTTCCTTGACAAATGAGAAAACTTCAACACTTTACGTCTACGACAATGCTTCTCTGTTTTGTTGTGTATTTAATTACATTAAATATGCTTGAAAAATATCTTAAGGTTGGTTTGTTAAACGCAGGCTCCCTTGGCACTGACCACGATAATTTTATAGCAGCCGTAGAAGGGCATTCTTTCGATATATTGGCAGTTAACGAGACTTGGCTACGGTCGGGCGAAGAGGGGCGAGCGCCCGTTGTACCAGGGTACCGCCTGCGCCACACGCCACGACCGCTGTTCGTACATGAGGGATGGGGGGGTGGTGTGGGTTTTTATCTTAAACGCGGCCTGACCGCTCGTACCTGCTCCATCCCGATTGATCCTAGATACGACACCATAGAACAAATGTGGATTACCCTTACATTAAATGGAAATAAAATTGCTATAGGCACAGCGTATCGCCCCCCACGCTTCAACTTGGACCTCTTTCTCGACGCCATGACCGACTCCATTAGCTCCTTAGTAAACTGTGATCACTACGTACTGCTCGGCGATTTCAATGTTAACTTACTGAATGCTAATGGGGAAACTAAGAAAGTATGTGAGTTCTTGAATAGTCTGAGCTTAAAACAACTGGTAAGTTCGCCCACCCATTTCACAGACCACAGCGGAACATTGATCGACCTTGTCTGTTCGAACCTCAACCACAAGAAAATATCTGTTGAGCCCTATGGCTCAATAAATGGTCACTCAATTGTTGTGTGCGAATTTAATATTAGGCGTAGTAAATATAAGCCCCACACAGTTATGTATAGACCCATTAAGCAAATAAAAACAGAAGTATTAGACAGTGATTTATCGCGCATAAACTGGGAAAATATTTGTGGCTTGCATAATGTGAATGACATGGTTGAAGAATTAAATAGAACCATTTTAACAATTTACGATGTGCACGCACCGGTCAAGAAATGTGTAATTAAGGAACCATCGTACCCCTGGATTACAGATACAATTAAATTGATGATGCACTTGCGGAATGACGCTCTGACCAAGTACCGTAAAACGAAATCCGAGTCGAAAAAGGCATACTACAAGCAGTTGAAATCTCTGGTGTTAATTTCCATATTTAGAGAGAAAGTTGCATATTTCAAATTCAACATAAATAACCAAATTAAATATCCGAAAAAATTATGGCAAAATTTAAAAAGCACAGTATTACCAAAAAAACAAATTGATGACCTTCCTACTCACTTCAGAGATCCAAACCGAATTAATAATTACTTTATGAGTGTTCCTGGTAACCCTGTCTGCAATATATCGCAGCGCACTTTCTTTGAGTCACATCGTTATGGTGATGAAGGCTTTGCATTTGCATTAGAACCAGTAACTGCTGATCAGATTCTGCGATACTTCCGCCAGTTAAAATCTAACGCTGAAGGCTGTGATAGGGTGACCCTAAATATGCTCTTGCTTACACTCCCACATACACTAAAAGTCATCACTGACATTGTGAACAGTTCAATTGTCTCAGCAACCTTCCCTGACACCTGGAAAATTGCTATCGTTAGGCCATTGCCTAAAAAAACAAATCCAACTGATTTAAAAGACCTTAGACCTATTAGTACTCTGCCTTGCCTTTCTAAAATTGCTGAAAAGGCGGTATGCCAGCAGCTGTCAAAATATCTAGAAGACAAACACATTCTGCCTGAGTTACAGTCAGGCTTTCGCAAACAGCGTGGTACTTGTACAGCTCTCTTGGACGTGACAGATAACATTCTGTCAGCACAAGATAAGGGCCTATGCACACTACTTGTCCTACTTGATTTTTCGCGAGCCTTTGACTGCATAAATATAGATCTGTTTCTATCAAAACTTAACTACTATGGATTTGACCAAAATACGATACACTGGTTCCAAAGCTATCTCACCAACCGACGTCAGCGTGTGGAGATACGACTGAGCAATGGCTCATCTCTTGTTTCGTCACTGACTTCTGTTTACAGAGGAGTCCCGCAAGGGTCAATACTGGGCCCCATCATCTTTATTTTGTATTGTGCGGATATCATAAGCTCCCTGAAGCGCTGCAGTTACCATATTTATGCTGATGACGTACAAGTCTATATTTCCTTTAAGCCAAGTGACTATGACATTGCGATAAAGGATCTAAACGATGATCTTGACAGGATAGCATGTTGGGCTGAAAGTAACGGTTTGGTACTTAACCCCACTAAAACCAAATACATGCTGTTTGGAACGAAGAACCAAATCGATGCAGTGCCGGCATCACTCAACGTTACCCTATTGGGTGAGTCGGTCCGTCGAGTCAATGAGGCACGTAATCTGGGTCTGAACATGGATGCGGAGTTGAGATACGAATCACACGTGTCAGAGTCAGTGCGCACTTGTTTTTATCGGCTTAAGGTCCTCTATAAAATAAGGCCTTATCTTTCAGAGGAGCTGCGAATCCAGCTGGCTGAGTCTCTAGTGCTGTCTAATCTGAACTATGCGGATGTAGTTATTGGCCCTCGACTACTGGCAAGAACTGATCGACTAATTCAGAGAGTGCAAAACGCCTGCGCTCGATTCTGCTTTTCAATCCCACCAAGAAGTCATGTGACGCCATTCTTAAATAAACACTCAGTCCTCAAGATGAAGTCGCGTCGTAAGTTGCATTTGGCATGCCTACTTTTTGGGGTTATAAAGCACAAGCAGCCGACCTATCTATACAATAAACTGAGCTGGATCGCTAGTAGAAGAGAATGTGCAAGAAGACAGTGCTCACAGCAACTCTTCACTCACTCGCACAACTCAGCGGCTTTCAGGGGAAGTTTTAGATACGCCGCATCCAAATGTTGGAACAATATTCCACCACCGATAAGGAATCTTAAATGCCTTGTAACCTTCAGAGTTCGTCTGCGGCAGTTTCTTATCGCCTCGCAGAAAAAACTTGGGATGACTATTTCGAATACGTCGGTTATATAACTGGCTGTCACATTCTTCCCGAGCCAATCTATTTAGCGTATCTCGTGCTCAAACCTGCGAACAAAGAGTATAGGAACTTTGTAATTGAACAACTTGGGAAGCATTTCTTAGATTTAATTAAAATACACATACATAAATATGTTATTTACGTACTTATATTTATTTATTGTAAACGTATTTAATTATACTGTACTAATTGTTGCAACTCTATTGTAATTAAAAAGTTGCGCGTATACTTACAATAAATGCTCCTTGCATAATAATGTCACAACACCAACATAATTGTCACGTCTGCTCAGCGTCCGCATGTCACTGCAGGGATTCAGCAGAATATCAGCGTCAGGTATATTTGCCTGACACGTGCTGAGCTGGACTCCCATTTGGTGCAACCTAGAGACGCACACCGCACTGTGTACATTCGTTATTATTTGAAATGTTCCAAGTGTCACTTTTATTTCTATATGTATGTTTTCCTTTTTTGTTTATTGGCACTTTGTTTTTATATACGTAAGTTTAAATAATTTTATTGTGATTTTTTGTGTCTTTTGTGTGCACTGAATAAATGTTTTATCTATCTATCTATCTATCTATCAGTATCGTATAAATATCCGCGGTAATTAGCATTCCGCCCCGCTCTCTTTGTGGCGCAGCTTTAATTTTTGTATCACGTGACATCTGTCAGGTGAACAGGAAATGTGGTTGCTTTTTTTATTTTGTTTTTTTTTTTTTATTTTTAGTAAATTATGGAATTGCATTTTGTGAGTCTTGTTTGGTGATGCAGTTTAGTGTTGCTATTATTTAAAACGTAATGTGAAAATGTATTTGTTTTGCTTTTGTAAAGTCTAGTCTAGTCGACCATTACGGGCATTTTAGGCTTCAAGATTTAAGGGCTTTTCGCTCCCACTTTGCCTACAGTCATTTGATGTCATATTTACTCTTCCAGTCAACTATTGGGGATCACGCATAACTTTATAGTTTCCGTCCTCGCTATGGCATATCTATAAAATGGTGCTTTACGATGATTTAATTTTCGAGGGCTCCAAATAAACAATGTTTCGATATCATTTACCGTAACTATAAAATTATAGTTTTCCAAAACAATAATAAAGCCATAATTCTCTTCACATGATAAATACGCACAAATTACAATAAAATTACTGCAGGAAGCGAAGCGACATTTAGGCTCACGTGCGTTGTGTAACTGCCGTTCATTAGGTAGTGTTGACAGTACATGCGTGCGCGACTCCCGCGCCTGGCACCGGCCTATCGCGCCACCATCGATGACTAATAAACCACCACTGACTTACCAAAACATGTAATCAACCCTATACACTGAGACACAAGGCTTATTTTCGTAGGCCAAAACTGCATACAAAACTTGGCAGTGGCGTAATCGCAACTGAATTTGACAACGCTAACTTTACAGTCGATTTGCATCTTAGAGTTATAGACTTAAAGGTGGTTTTAGAAAACTTTATAGCCAGATTATTGTGGCCCCGGTTATAATCGTGACCACTTCTAGCGAACACTTTAGAAGTTCGCCCCCGAATTGAGCGGTCCGTGTCAGAATTATGTACCATAGACATTGGTATCGACGCACAATTTATATCTGCGTGGGAAATTATTATATCTTTATTACGAGTTTCAGGTCGTTTCGTGACGTTCTTCAGTAAAAGTACCCACCCACGAGAAGGAGACACGCGTTCCACTAAATATATTTTTATTTCCGACACTCATTTTTCATAGGATAATCGTTCGTAGTATCATAAGCTTCAGTGTTTATTTTGGTCTTGAAAAATATATTAATGTACCCTGATTTAAGTCTCTTGAAGTACAACTGCTACATAGATATTCTTACAAAGACCTTAACTTCTTTAATGTAATCCCACAAGCAGCCTATTCCCGAAGTTCTGGTTCAATCTAAGCCCTACTTATCCAGCAGTCTACCCATAGTCTACCATTCTCAAAGTCTCCAAAGTTTTATCGCGAGTACCGGCCGAGCACCTCTAGATTACTCATTTCGCAATAGCCCGGGGCAATTAAAAAGGAAGGGGTACTACTATCATTAACCGGGAGGCCACCGGCGTCTTAACAAGAATATAATGCAATTTTAAAATAATCCCCGCAAAAAAGAAATTAATGCAGGCACCTCTCTAGATTCCCTTTTTATCTCTTTAATTGGTTTTCACATCTTACAGTGTAAAAAATATCGTGTTCTTTGTAATCTCGGGCGATGTTTTAATAAATATAACGAAGTGAACGGGGAGGGTGGAAAAAATATAGCTGCCCTTAAATAAACGTTCACACTCCAGAGATCAGCGCAGTCGGTGCGTTCACGATTTATTGGGAAATAATTAAGAAGTGACTTTGAATTGGTACAGGAAAGAAATTTAGATGAATCGAGGTAGCCAGTAAATCATATTTAGGTAATAATTTGATAGATATCGTTTCTTGGTACAATACACTCTTATTTCCCTGTTTTTTTTTTCTTAAACCGTTGCTCCACACTAAGAATTATTCCTGTATCGTGAGTCCGTTCACAGACATGTATAAACTCACATACACAAGACACCCAGACCCGGAAAAACTATCTGTAGTCCATACAAATAATTGTTCCGTGCGGGGATCGAACCCGCGACACGCAGCGCAGCAGCCGATCCCTCAACCACTGCGTCAACCATGCTGTCAAAACGCTTAATTAACTACTGTTTGAAATTCGGTGCACGACAGCAATGACAGTTTGGTTCTTATCTACAATACATAATATCTTGTAGGTATGACTGGACAGACAATCTTAAGCTGTTCTCAAATATTGCAATATAAAAACTACGTTAACGTCCGTCGTCACAGACACTTCCAATAAATTCTCTTCCATTAGATCTCCCTTTCATTGGGCAATTGATAAACAATTGAAACACGCTTATAGCTTATGAGACAACTTAGGCTGGACATCTAATACCGATGTTTGTAGTTCTATCTCTTCTGGAGAACCCTCTTAGACGGTTTTTATAGTCGAAACTTTGCCTTCTTAGTCGTAATTCGAAATATGAAATAGATTTTTTTGTCGATAATACCCTTAACAGGCGAATTATTTCAGTTTTTATGTGGATAAAGTAGATTTTATTGGTTATTTTTGTTGGGGTATTAATTTAATGAGGCTGGGGACAGAGGAAGATAGTTGAGAACAGGAAAGTTATTAAGTCTTGGCGTAGGTGATGACTGTTCTAATATTTATGTCAAATACGAGTATAACAGCGATGTTCGGTAACTGTTAAACCACAGGAAAACATTTGTTAACTACAGACAAGTGTTCCACAACCATTAAATTTACCCTGCGAAAGCAAGGTATCATTAAAAATATAAAACTATTAAAAAAAGAATAACAAAGTAGTTGACAAGCCAATTTCACACATAAACAATCTAACCTCATCCCACCTACAGAAACACAATGTCATCGTGAGGAAACAAATGAAATCTCAAACACTTACAGTGCCGTCGCACTGCCAAGTAATGTAATCTACTCATAAAGCTGGCATTAATCCTTCCTCGCAGTACTGGCGTGTCATCAACGGTAGTCGAAATTTTAATCACCAACCCCCCGCCCCCGCGCTTCGCCCCTTTGTCGCCCCGGGGCTGCGGACGGCCGCTCCTTACACGATATTCCCATTACTTAGTCCAGGGCGATAATAAAATTTAATATAATGCCGCGAGGAGGCGGATGCGACCACAATGAAGGCAAGCCGAGTTTCAGCGGACGGATGTGGGAACTGGCGATTTTAAGAGGTTGAAATTTCAATTTAATGCATTTTATTTGTTTGCAGTATTTTTCCTCACATTTTATACACGTAGGTAATTATATTCTTTCCTGGGATAAATGTATTTTTCCGAAATAATATCAACGAAATATTTAGAGTTAAAGTTACCACGATTCTGAAGTAACTTTGGATTTTCTTAAACTAATAATTAAACTTAATAATGGGCAGTAGAAATTAATGAAAAACTGGTTTAAACGCACAATTTTCTTCTGATTTTCAGAAATAGCAACTAGCTACTTCAGAAATTAAGTTTAACACCGAATATTGCACGCTCAACAAGAAACCCTAAGACTCAACACACATAAAATTCTCTACATTTTAAAATCAAGGAATACTTCGAAAAGCAGTAAAATAACGCGCATGCCGCGGCCTGCGGAACGCTGCGGGCTTCGGAGGGTTGCACCCGGGCCCCGTCGTACCCCGTTGTACCCCGTGGTACCCGTAGCGTCCACGTAAGAAGAAAGGGGTTGTTCGGGGTAAAATTGAGAAATGGACCGGCTAACGTAGTTACTTCGCCCCCGTAGCAGTGGCGGGTTGAATGAAGAATGTTTTGTTTTTGTTGTAAATTGTTATCGAGAGTGGCGGTCGTTAGGTTTGGACATGGTCTGGTGATTCTAGGAACTTGCCACTAAAAACTGTCAAAAATAATTAGTAACAATTCTAAATAACCGACTACCCAAGAGGAGGTTAATGTTTTTCGAGAGTTTCTATGTATGTTTGTATGTATATTTCATTGCCACGCCCTGTAGCCTAAACGGCTGGATAGATTTCAGCAAATGATGTATCAATCTGATGCAATGGTGACAGTTATTGTAGTCCAAACGTAGATTAAATGCCACCAACTGCATCAAACTGCTTGAAAAGTGATTTCTTTGGAACTTTTTCAGTTAATTTTCACAGTAATGTTTCTTTAAAATATTTTTTATGCATCGAATTTTTTGCACCTACCTATAATAAAAAAAACTTTTTTACAAAAAAATAGAACCGACTTCCAAAAAAAGTGCAAAATAACATTAATTTCGGAAGTCGGTGTTTCTGGTTTGGTCCTCGTTTTTTGACACCAACTTCCGAAATTAAAGTTATTTTGTACTTTTTTTGGAAGTTGGTTCTATTTTTTTTTTTTTTCACTTTTTTAGTTGTACAAAGTATAATGGGGAACCCCCATTAACAATTCATAGACAAACAATCGCAGCAATCGCGGTTGATTTGCTGTCAATTTTTGAAGAGGTCCGCTGTCTGTCTCCGAAACCCATCATCAGATTTATATGAAGTTTAAATGGGACCATTTCGGAACAAACCCCTTTCAAACAAAAAAAAAATTGCAAATCTGTCAATATATGACGGAGTTATGCCCGAACATACATAAAAAAAAAATACACACATCCGAATTGATAACCTCCTTCTTTTTGAAGTCGGTTAAAAATACAAAATATTTTTAATGGATTTATTAAATTCAATCACAAGGACTACTCCGGTCTCTTAATCTCTATGGATCACACAACATAATCTACAGGATAAAACCCGAACAGAGTGTATCACAAACTTTGTCAAAGCCGAAACAAGAAACACAAATATTTATTCCTTTCAACCAATCTTATCGCTCAAACGTTAACACAACAAACTCATTGAAGTATGAAAAACCAATTAAAATATTTTCTGTTTAAGTTGAAAATCAGCCAAGAAGCATGGAAGCAAGGCATTAATTGCCGGCACCAAGGCAGTGGCGCCCAAGCAACTGCTCGTGCACCTTTAAAAACTTCAAGCTAAGGATGCAGTAAACTCATTAACGTGAGTGCGGGCACTTATTAGACAAGGTGTAGTACCCCTGAGTGAAGTGAGCTACACACGGGATGGAAGGATTGCGAGCTTTTTGGCGCAGTCATTGAGATTGAATGCTTGGTATATTTATTTATGAACATCACTTTTTTTTAAAAAGAAAGCTATTTTCTAGAATTCTAGATAAATTGCTTCAAACATGAATCTATACTAGCTTCTGCCAGCGACTATTCCCGCGTAAATCATCCCAAGGGAAGACACCCCCGGGGCACCACGTATCCTATTCCTACACATGGTCTCGTGTGCGAAGTTTGAGATGAGGTAACAGACAGGCAGACTGAGTTACTTTTGATTTATAATACTTTAATAATTATTTATTTTTTTATAAGGTAAAAAAAGATTACGTGGAAAAAGCTTGTCTTATAAATCTATATGCCAAAAAATAAATAATTTGCCATTCTCATGACACTTAATATTGTTTTTGACACCAATCAATCTACCTAGCCTTTTCCCAACTACCTTGGGGTCAGCTTCTAGTCTAACCGGATGCAGCTGAATATCAGTATTTTAGATGGAGCGACTACCTGTCTGACCTCCACAACCCATTCACTGGGTAATACGATACCTCTTATAGTAAGACTGGTTGTCAGACCGACCGAGTAACGACTGTCAAAGATCCACGATTGACAGCCGGGACCTACGGCTTAACGTGCTTTCCGAGGCATGAGGGAGTCTCGGTATATAAAAATGTTCACCCATCCATGGACCAACCCCGGCAAGCGTAGGTTAACCTGATGGATCGAACCGTGCGGCTATTACTGTTACTTTGGCATTAATAATACTTTGATAATTATTTATTTTTTGATAAGGACAAAACAATTCCGTGGCAAAAGCTTGTCTCATAAATCTACTATGTGACACTTTAATATTGTTTTTGACACCAACAGAGACTTTTCCGTAAAACTAACGTAGATTTAGTGAATTGTTAACTCCTATCAAACCCGTTCTCCGACCTACTGGCCCCTATGTCACTGTCGTGAAACCGTACACGGTTTAAGAATTCGTTTCTCGCGAGTTGCCCCAAGCTAATACAGTCTGGTAACACTAACTTACATGCGAGTAATGAGACTGCATTTTAAAATCAACACTGCCTCCGTACGCTGCTAACATTTGCTAACTAGGGAAAGAAAATGTTACTCCTATGTTTGGTTAAGTATTCAAAGTTACGTGGTTATTTTGATGGGTTTGTTTGATAGAACTGTGAATAGACAAGTAGTTAGGGTGCTATTTTAATGCTTAGATAAAATCATATTTTCTTTGTGAAGTACCTATACAGATATAAATATAAATAAAAAACTTTTTTACAAAAAAATAGAACCGACTTCCAAAAAAAGTGCAAAATAACTTTAATTTCGGAAGTCGGTGTTTTTGTTTTGTGTCTTCGTTTTTTGACACCGACTTCCGAAATTAAAGTTATTTTGCACTTTTTTTGGAAGTCGGTTCTATTTTTTTGTAAAAAAGTTTTTTATTTTTCAATTTTTAGTTGTGGTTCCCCATTAAACTGTGTTAACAATTCATAAACATACGATAGCAGCAATCGCGGTTGATTTGCCGTCAATTTTTGAAGAGTTCCGTTGTCTGTCTCCGAAACCCATCATCAGATCTTTTTGAAATTTAAATGGGACCATTTCGGAATAAACCCCTTTCGAACAAAAGAAGAATTTTGCAAATCCGTCAATATATGACGGAGTTATGCCCGAACATACATAAAAAAAAAAAAAAAAATACAAACATCCGAATTGATAACCTCCTCCTTTTTCGAAGTCGGTTAAAAAACAAGAGATTGGGAATAAATATTGGTTGCACATTACTCCCTTCATTCATTCTTTCTCCTAAAGAAATAGAAAACACAGAAACTTCAAAAATTACATGTTAGGTAATAAATTGCATAGTACTCGTAAGCTCATTTCACTCCTTGGCTTTAAGAAGGTCACTGTGGATTACTGAATTTCTTTCTACCAAAAATTATGATGATACCGCATGCCTTCTTACAACAATTAACTAACCCATAATACACACATACACACTCTCTCTCACACACACACACACACACACGCACACATTCACACACAACGCGTACTGTCACACATTCTTGTATTGGTCTTTCATTCTTATTATTTTTCTTTTTTTTCTAAATTTTGTTAATAATTATGTAACAATCTAATCAATACTTTTGTCCTATTTTCGGGAAATGAGGACTGATTGACCTTAATTAAATACAGGCTACTAAGTAACCTAGAAAGGACATCAGATCGTAGAATTATATTGTTACTTAGTCATCTCAGATGTAAACTATTCTTAATGTCATCCTACTTTGTAACAGACTGTACCACTTTTTATGAAATAAATTATTATTCTTATTATTACTGTCCTGTTTTTCATAAGGAAAACAAAAATTAGGGCCGCCATGGACGGACCGCTTGGAGCAGTCAGTGCCGACAGTTTCAAGCTCGTCGCTGTTGGGCGATCTGCAGTTTCAATACAAAATTGACGATCGTCATACACGGATCGCTCAAGCAAATCATTGGTTTTCGTAGCTAAAAATTTTATGACTACTCCAAGCAATCTGTCTATGGAGGCTCCGACCGCAACACGACTCGCTCGACCCGCGCACGCTCTAGCGCAGTTGGTGTCAACTGCTCTAAGCAGTCCGTCTATGGCGGGCCTAATAATAAGATCCAGATTTTCATATAAAAAAGAAAACAAATTCCGGTAGTAATCAAAAGTTCTTATCCTAATCTATTTTTAAATTTAAATCTGCAGCCAACTGCATTACGGCCAGCAATAATTTAATACACAACATACGAGTATCTCGGTGCGCATTCGGTTTCTTAGCTCGTAAATCACCGGAGGGCTGCTCATCCGGCAATTAACCGTATGACTCGGGGTTTTAGTGCTGAGCTGAGGGCATGTCAGTTGGGTGAGAGGAGACTCTAGTGTGGGGCACGGTGATTATGGCTGTAATGGGTATTGGTTGGAAGGGGTTTTAGGAAATGCATAGTTTGTAAAGTTTTTTTAAGATTTTAGTCAAGGCTTCAAAGAATTGCCATCGATTTCTGAATTAAGAATTTGAAGTCAACATTTCATATTATATATCGTATCTGAAGGTAGGTGTTTGTGTAACTCTACTTTAGATTTTGACTTTTTGTCTCTTTCAAAGCTCTAAGTTCTCAATTTAAAAGCCGGCCATTTGTCTGAAGTGAGAGTATTTCTGCCTTGAAATTGAAGGGTAAGTGAACAAAAACTGTTTCAACACTTTAAGTATTTATCTTTCTATTAAATATCATCGACTCTGTCTGACTGACTCGTTTTGAAAAATATTTGACGTCCATTTTTTGAGTAGTTACTAAAAATACATCCTCTTTTTTGAGCATCTTTACAAATTTTCTGTCAGTCTTTACCAACTTTATATCCGCTTCTGTGAGCGATTGGAGCCCTAAATTTGAAACTTTTAGGTCATTATACTTCTACACTCAAAACCTCCATCTCCTTTAACTATAAAACATTGCCTAAATCTCCACCGCACCACCTGATTAAAAATTCGAAACCACATTAATTACCTCCAGACATTCATATTACATTGTAGATCACGGCAGTACCATCTACCTTCAGACGGGCTAATAAACCAAGCCATGAATAAAATTATAATGAATTTCAGCGGTACATTATCGCACAGTTTATCAAATGTGGCGTCGTATGCATTTGGAGCTGATGCACCGGAATCCGGAGTTTGTGAGCTTGTCTGGTTCGCTACGAGTGTATTTTATTAACTGTATGAACGTATGAAAATGTATTTGCTTGAAGATTGTGTTTGTTAATTTAAATTTATCACAGGTATGTTCATATTTTAGAATCAGATGAACCCTTTATTAGTTTCTCTGGGTTAGTAAAAACATATAATTTCAGCTGCCAAACAGAAAAAAGAATAAAAATAATCATTACCGGCAAAATAAACAACTTTCTCGATTATTCTACTTTTTCTCTAACGTTGACAATCCTTAATGTTACTGGTTTCCATATGCAATGGTCATTTCATCTTATAAAACATTTTGTTCAAACCGAAAATATAGAAACAACGCCGTGAAACAATATTTAAAATGTAATAGATGCAGTTGTTGGTTGGCCAATATATAATAAACTAAGACTGAATTACCATAGAAAGGCCATATTTGGCTCGATACTGTAAAGCCGATATGAAACAATAAGACCGTGGAGGATGCATACCTGGCTAATTGGAAAGAACTTAGTTGGCAAGCGGACCCCGACAATAGGTTTCTAAAACTTTCGATGGCCATAGAACTGTTATGTTGTAAATTTTAAGTGGTGTAGCTATTGATAGTGTGAAGGTTAGATGTTGTGTTTAATTGTATTATTTCGTTACCGGATTTAATGCCTGATTAATAAGGTTTCAAGTATATTATCATCAGTTCGCATTTATACAAATTCTAGCACAATCAGATTGTGTGATTTGTACCAAGGCTTTTCCCTTAATCTGTCAAGCTCAATTCCTTATTATTATTTGCGGTCATTTAAAAATAAGTGCAACCAAAAAGTGATGCACAGCTGTCAACCTCAATCCCATATCACCCGTCACCACCACCGTACCATCACTAATAGAGCGCCGAAGAAAAGCAAACACCTCCTCTACTCCAGCTAATCGCTTAATCAAAATTTATTCCGCACTTTGATTTTAAATTTGGGACGCAACATTTATTACTGGGCCCCTTGAAGCAACCCTTCGCGGCCCGGTTCATTATCGCGGATTAAGGCTGCGGAATATTTTATCGATCGCATCGACGCTAGCAGTATTCATTTTCAATTAAGCGCCAAGTATTTTATTAAGTTTGAGCGCAGAATTGATGAGTTTCGCGAACTAATATTTACAATGGGTGGCGTGCGTGGTGGCTGGTGGCGCTCCACCTGAGCTTGCGGTCTCTCACATCGTTCCTCGAGTGTTCGAGTATATCAGATGTATAATGTGAGTGCTATCAGTCTAGACGTGTTTTAAAATTTAGTAACTGAAGACGCTCAAATATATTTTGATGAGGTAATTCTCATTGTGTCAAAATTTACTAAGTTCACTGTTACAAATAAGTTAGTAAATGAATTTTATTCTAAACTGAAATATCTCGTTTAAAAGCAACAAACACATGAAACAGACGTGTAATTATAAATATTAGATCGTAGATAAAGACCAACGGTTCCACTAAGACAATACAATATTGTTCAACAAATCGATATTCAATTTAAACGGAGCGATTCCTCAAAACAACTCGCAGATAAATTAGATGTTCTTTCACAAAGCATTGTTCGTATACTGAATGCGAGAGGTGACTTCAATTTCCTGGCTGCGACGCCGCTTCCGCGGCCCGGCGTCGAACGCGGAACTTTTGAAGGCATCGTCATGGAATCCGATGCACCTACGCGCCTGTGTGCTTACACGCCCGTAAGCAAATAGGCTATCGCTTTGTGTGAGGCTAGACGGGCGTTTGTAAACAGCATCTTTTGGTGGCCCTTTGATAGCACTGTGTTAAGATTTCGAGACAGATAGTACCTATATTATTACGATTTGTTTCTACCATTGACAATTGATTTATTTTTAGACAAAAGTCGCATTCAGGTTTGGTATACTTATTATACTGCATCCTACCAACTGAAGCAAATCAGTAATTTTACACATAATTTACATTTGAAACCGATTAACTATCAATTTATTTATTTTAAAGATAGCATAGCCTTATTTAAAGAAGAAAGAAAATAGAAGAATTACATTTTTAATTCGCTAATCTACATCAGTTCACTCGCTAAACAATCTCAAGATGTTGAAAGAAATGTTCAATTAGTCAATCGCCCGTCTGCACAAGCCATCCGTGTGTGAATAACAAGAAGAGCTTTGAGTGTACCGCGAGCGGTGTTGGTGGCTGCATCTAATGCAATATCCGCCTGCAGGTGTACACGATAATGCATCCGCATCATTGCATCCTGCTGTTACTAAAGTTAACGCTTTATCATTTTGCTGTAAAGGAAAAGGTGTGGCTCTAATGGTGTGTGTTGTTTAGTGTTAAGCTTTTGGTATAGAATGACTGGTTATGCTTTAGTTTTTAACCAACTTCGCAAAAAGGAGGAGGTTCTATATTCGACTGTATGTATGTTTTTTTTTTATGTATGTCCAGCAATTTGTCTGTTAGTTGTGGACCGATTTTCAATTTTTTTTTTTATCCGAATGAGTATACTCTAGAGGAGAGTATACTCCCACATAAATTTTATCGAAATTTCATAAGCGCTTTTTGAAAAAATCAACAAAAACAAAAAGTGTGTACTTATACGAAGATGACGTTTTGGTCTCCTCCTGTTCAAATTCCATGTTCCATGTTATTGGGGTTATCAATTCTGACGTAACTTTAATATTTAGTTTAAGTTCTAGGGTATAACAACTAAAAATTGAAAAATTAAATTTTTTTTTACAAAAAATACAACCGACTTACAATAAAGAAAATACACATAAGGTTGAAAAATAACTTATATATGGAAGTCGGTGTCAATTAATGAAGAAATAAAATACAAACACTATTTTTTTATGTCATATTATGGGAGACAACTTTATAATGCTTTTTTAATAATAGATAAGCATAGAGTTGAGTTTAAGACACCATTTTAGGTGGTTTTAGAAAAAGTCTGAATTTTTTATAAAGGTGTTCCTAACGGTTCCATTCTCAGCCCAAAACTATTTGTATAAATCCTAAAACAATTATTATTGTAGCAAGATGTTATCTTACAATTAATGTAGTCTTATATTTTTTCCTAGTTATTATAATTCCTCTTTAAGCTCAAAATACAGGTTCAGCGAATGCAGGTAACGTGATGTTACCTGCATTCGCTCACGACGCACCAAGATATCCCGTTTGTCTGGCGAGAACGCGAAGCCACGCTTTATAACTTTCGCGAACGGGATTATTTCTGCTTCATTTGTGTGTATAAGTTAATTAGGAATATTTGATACGGAAACTATAGCAGTATTAAGCTTGTAGGAAATACAGTGGGTGAAGTTGATACGTTGTTTTGTCTAAAACTTGTTTACATTGTTGTTGATTTCGGTAAAGATTGTGTTTAAAGAAATTTATTCTCATAAAAGACTACAGTCACTTACATGAGAAATACAATAAAATAGTACATGTTACTAGGATATTCATCGTTCGTTTTTTTTTTTGTATAGGTAGGTACTTCTATAATGCATTCAGTAGCAGCCAACTAGGCTGCTATTGGAGTTTAACTATATTTTTCGACTACATGTCGAGCAAGTTGTACTTTGAATACATTATAGGAGCTTACATTTTTAATGGACGACGGTAGCTTATTGTAAATATCTGCGCCTGCATATGTAAACATTGATTTGCCAAGCTTCGTTCTTGTCTTGGATTTAAAAATATAAAGCAAAATTTTATTATGAAGGTAAATAAAACAAAATTTCGCAAAACCAGTTCGCGTTCATTCGACCAACGAGAAAATGACAACTTAAACCCCATCAGCAAAGCCGGCAGATTTTAGCGTGGGCTTAGATCCCTCCACCATGTGCGAATAAAAGCACAAAAATTTTACATGCAGCTATTAGTCAAACGAAAACGCTTCAACTCAACTCGACGGGGGCTTAGCGGGGCTCATTGTCGGCGCAATAGCGTCCGCCTTCGCGAAACGAAAACTTTTCGAAATGCCCCGTCGGTCGAGCCTTTATTAAAACCTACCCAGCATATTGCATAACTGACGGCAATAAGTAAGGCGACCGCCTCTCCTCGCCGCAACGAATTCAATATTCACAGCGAGTTGGAAAGTTTTATTATTGCGGCGTAAATATAATGAGTGCAGGTGAGTCAGTTTTGTCTGCCGGGATTTACGGGCGGCCATTATTCCCGAGCCGGCAAGACAGCGCACGCTGAAATTAACTTACGCCGCGAGTATTCACTTAAATCAGTTTCTAGTTTTAACATTGACTGAAGTCTTTCAAGACGCGTTGAAACTGCTCCGACAAATAGTCCGTTCTTTAAACTTATATTTTTTAGTTAAGACTATCAACATTATAACCTTATTAAGAACTAAAAGCTATGAAGCTTATACCCTTTTGTTTAGTGGCAAAACATACCCAAATTAGAAGGTAAAAAAATTAAAAACCGGCTAAGTGTGAGTCGAACTTGCACAAGAAGGGTTCCGTACCATAAAATGAAAAAGGAACCCAATAGAAACACGTGTTCTTCGTTTTCTAGAAACGTGTTTTTTTTGGTTTTTTTTTTGGGCTGTATCTCATGATCCATAATAGGTAGACAGTAGAAATTTTCACACAGCATGTATTTCTATAATCGCTATAAGGAGCCTTTAATTTTTAATTTTGATTTATTTTTATTATATGCTGATAGAGCGGCAACAGAAATACACATTCTGTGAAAATTTCAACTGATTAGCTATTACGGATCGTGAGTTACAGCCCGCTGACAGACAGACGGACAACGGAGTCTTAGTATTAGGATCTCGTTGGTTACTCTTTGGGTACGGAACCCTAATATTATCTTTCAAATTTCAAACTGCGACTATAAGCGCAACACAGAAGTAGTTCCGGTAGCTAAGATGATCATTCGAGATTAAAATATAAGCTAGTATGAGATTCGCTATGTTACATAATTACAAGTGCAAAAGAGACAAACATAGTTTTACAAGAGACAAGATTAGTGTGCTACTGAGAAAAACATGCGATTGTATTATTTGCGGTGGGCAAATAACGCAATCGCATGTCGTTTAGACATGCGATTGAGTATGTGAAGATCCATTTTACAAGTCTAGTATCCTAGTACACATATTTTATCTGTGACAAACAGTACCTTCATTAGAAATATTTCTGAAAATGAAAAAAACACTTATCAGCAAAATTACTGAAAATGTTCCTGCCACTCATGGCAGTATCTCAATACTGCAGAATATGATTCATAATTAATATCAGTGTCGTCTAAAGTATAATAATTAAGTTAACTGGTTTTTTTTTTAAGTTATAAATTAAAATATAAACCTTTATAAAATTCAACCGCCTTCTTTTTCCTTTGAACATCAATGAACGTTGCTTCCCTAAATCTTCCGATACATTACACCTGGACTACCCCAAGTAATCCTCATATAATGTGTTTACCTTGTCTACAGACCTGTGATCTCACCACAAAACCTTGTCGTCCTCCTGGCTAATGACTTCATTAAATGCCATAACGAGGTCATAATAAAATTACACGCGGGTCGTATGTGTCGCTTTGCGGGTTACCTTCGTCATAGCGAACTGGGCTTCTTTTGTAGCGTCTGGGTTTAAACCGGCTCTTCATTATGTGACGTAATTTTTTGAGTTTATTAGGTTGAGTAAATATGGGTTTAGAATTTGTGGAAAAATATGTAGATAAGGTGTTAAAAAATTAACCCTCGAAACTTTAAGGAGTGCTTTGGACCATCGAACTGAATAACTTTTACTATGGGACCAATTTACTAGCTGTTGCCTACATGTATGTTCACAAAACTCGGCAAAATGTACGGAACAGCTGATTTTTTTTCGCGATTTTAAAGTTGGTCTCATAGTAAAAGTTATTCAGTTCGATGGTCCAAAGCACTCCTTAAAGCTTCGAGGGTTAATTTTTTAACACCTTTTAAAATGTGTTACAGTTTTGATGAAAACGTAGTGTGCAGTTTGTCGAAACCGCTTCACATTATTTTGGGATATAGGTATGCAACTAGTGTTCTTGAAGTATTTGTTTCTCACCTTGGACCGAATACGTATTTAAACCATTTAAGAAATCCCCAAGAATATACCCTTATTCTTCTGTTATTTCATGCATGACATCGTATTCTTCGATCTGATGATATTTTTGAAATTCATAATTTCCGACTTCAGAACTGATATTGGGAGTGTGTCTTACTAAAAAAAAAAATCATACAAGATCACCATATCATCCAAAAACAACAGAAAGTTCATCTTCTCCCCTGCATCCGACACCGAACAATGTTTAATGCAGATCTGCCTCCCATAAATCAGGGTAGGCCCAAGGTGCGCATATTTCATAGTTAATTCTTTCCAACACTGCTTGCTCGTTGCTTTACGAGCCGTCAGTCTTTAGCGGTGTTCCATGCACCTGTACTGCTGTTTTTGGTGTATTTTTTTTTTATTATGTCTAGAAATATTATTTTTGGTAAACGCCAACGAACCGTTTGGAGTGACTAGTGAAAGTCAACCGGTCAAGTTCGTGTCGGGCCACGTGCAGTGTAGGGTTCCGTAGTCGCCCGTTATAACATACGGACTTAGAAGGGGGCTTTATGTTTATTACTATGAACATAGAGTTCCCGATTTTACGTTTAAATTAAACCCGTAAAAAAAGGTTTTATTTTTCCAAAATTTTACATTAAATATTAAATAAGTAACAATTCACAGTATTTTTTCTTTGGATTTTGTGTTTCGTACGAAATTTTCCAAGTAGGTAAATTTTATAAGTTGGTTGACTATTACTCTTAAAATAACCGAGCTAACTTAGCCGTGATAGTTTTTTTTTTAAAGTTTGTAACACATACTACCATTAAGATTTTTTCAGATTTTTCAAGCCAATAGTTTAGCTTTTAGTGGGGGAGGGGGGACACGAACAAAAAATATCACTTTAAAGTTTAATATTTCGCAAATCATTGTATCGAAAAATTATCTTTACAACTCCCAAATAATTTTTAAAGACCTATCCAACGGTACCCCGCAGTATAGGATAAGCGTGAAAAAAAAACATCCTCACTTTATATGATATAAAAAATTGTTTTCAAAATGTTTGTTTCGTTTTCTTGTCGTAATTAATATATAAATGCCCATGCAAAATTGCAGCTTTCTAAGACTAACAGACTCTACGCTATGCCTCTGACGGACAGACAGAAACTTTAAGGGTGCATTGTCCTTGTTAGGACTACGGAACCCTAAAAATCTGAAAATATCAGAATTAGATTATTTGAGTTTTTTTTTAATTCAATATTGTGACTGGATATTAATGCTGGGGTTCCTCAGGGGTCAGTGCCCTTTCTACATTATTCTTGCTGCATATTAATCAGCTGCTTAAGCCCAGTACCTTTGGGTATGCAGACGATAGCACTGTTGCCGAGAGATACGTGTCCAACGCATGAGCTGGTGGGTCGCAGATCCGGTCTCTCCGAGAGGTTATGGTTGAGTGCTTGAACTTGTCCTCACGGGCTGTCTCTGAATGGAGCAATGCCAATCTGGTCAGGTTCAATGCTGCTAAAACCCAGGCCCAGGCAGGGTTTTCTCCGCTAAAAGGAGCCAATTCCACCCGGTTACATCTCTCCGAGGTGTAACCGTGCCGATAACCGATCATCTTGATCTTCTTGGTGTCACGTTAACAACCACCCTCAATTTTGGGCCATATATCGAGACAAAGGCTGAACTGGCTGCCAAAAAGTTGGGAATCCTAGCAAAGGTGAAACGGTACTTCAGCTATACCAGCTTGAGACGCTTGAGTCCATTGAGAAACGAGCCAAGAGGATCATCAGCAATGTAAGGCTATAATATAAGGCTCGTCGAGTCGAGGCTCCAGAGTCTTGAGCATCGACGCCGAGTTACTAGCCTGTCGGTTTTCTATCAGTTGCATTTTGGAGAGTGTGCGACGGAATTGCATAGTTTAATTCCACCAAGCCCGTTCCATCATCGGACCACTTAACGTACAGCGATACGCCACCGGTACATGGTGGACATCATATATGGTGGGTTTTGCGAACACATTCATGCGTACAGCAAATTAATGTGTTTCCTGATAGCTACAACCTGGGAGTCTTTAAGTCAAGAGTGAATAGGTTACTTCTAGGCAAGCGTGCTCCATCTTCGATCGCTTACCATCAGGTGAGATAGCGGTCAAGGGCGTATATATATTATAGATTTAAAAAAAATGTGTCAATAGTGACACAAAAAGTAAATAATAATAAGCATAATAATAAGCATTTTAACGCCTTGTTATATGTGGGCCCAATTATTGGCCACAACGATGTACCTGACACTACTCTAATTTATTGCCACCGCAATCATAATAGGTAAATACAACTTCTCACTTCGGATTTCCAGCAGCCAGACTTTTCACACAATCTCAACATTCATCTGCCAAGATATTTGTATTCGTAGCTATAAATCAGTTGGTAAGAATCTCAGCTGCGCGCTCTCCCTCGGCGGCCATATATCGCGGTACAGCCGAACAAGACGCCGTCCGTGGAGAGACGCACTTTTACACTAGCATGGGTTCAGGCTAGACGAGAAACAATACGGATTAGGGAGACTAGGGTTTTGGGTATACATTTCTAGCTTCAGATATATTGCCAGTGAAATCTGTACCAAATTCAGATACTGAAATGACAGATAGGTAGGATGTACTGACTGCATCACCAAATTGTAACACAATTATATTGCTAATTTTATGGGTTCAATGGCGGTCTTATCGCTGACAGCGATATCTACCAGACAACTTTTGGATGTACTGAACGAACTTAAAAAAAAAACCGGCCAAGTGCATGTCGGGCCACGCGCACTGTAAGGTTCCGTAGTCACCCGTTACAACATGCGGACTTAATAGGGGACTTTATGTTTAGTACTAAGAACATATACATATAATTTTTTCCAAAATGTTACATGTTTATTGCCCGTTTTAAACATTGAATAAATAAAAAATAAATAAATAAATAAATATTCCACAACTATCACACAACGCCATCTAGTCCCAAGCTAAGCAGAGCTTGTGTTATGGGTACTAGACAACTGATAAACATACTTATATATTTCTAAATACATACATATTATAGATAAATTACACCCAGACACAGAACAAATGATCGTGCTCATCACACAAACATTTGTCCTGGGTGGGAATCGAACCCACGACCTCCGGCATAGCAGTCAGGGTCACTAACCACTAGACCAACAGGCCAGTCAAATAATAAGTAACAATAATAATAATATTAGTAAGTACATCCCGCGGAAGTGTGGAGGTCGAGGCTTTTTAAATGCTAAGACTCTCCACAACCGCGAGGTGTGCAGCCTCAGAGAATACTTTTTAAAATCCGACATGGGGATGCACCGAGAGGTGGTCGCAGTGGACAAGGGCCTCACCCCGTTGTCCATGGCTAAAGAGGACTGGCGCAAACTTGTAGTACTTACTACTGATGACCGCAAGGAGGTATGGAAAGGCAAGGAGCTTCACGGGCGCTATTATCAGGCTCTTCATGGGCCTGATGTAGATAGCCTGGCGTCCGTAGCCTGGCTACGGTTTGGTGACCTCTTCGGGGAAACTGAAGGTTTTGTCTGTGCGATTATGGACGAAGTTATCTTGACGAACAACTACCGGAGGCATATTATGAAGGATGGGACGGTTGACGTGTGTCGGGCATGCCACCGTCCGGGTGAGTCCATTAGACATATTATCTCTGGATGTTCTCGTCTGGCTAACGGCGAGTATTTGCACAGACATAACCAAGTGGCCAGGATTATCCACCAGCAACTTGCTTTAAAATACAAACTTGTGGATTCTGAGGTACCGTATTATAAATACGTGCCCGACCCAGTTCTCGAAAATGACCATGTCACGTTGTACTGGGATCGGTCTATCATCACTGACAGGACTATTGTTGCCAATAAGCCGGATATAGTGGTGATAGACCGATTAGCGCGCCGCACAATGATAATCGATGTCACCATCCCACATGACGAGAACCTCGTGAAAGCTGAGAAAGAGAAACAAATTAAATATCTTGACTTGGCACACGAGGTTGTCGATATGTGGAATGTGGACTTGGCTGTCATTGTGCCGATAGTCGTTACCGCCAATGGCCTGATGGCCAAAAGCCTCGACGACCACCTGTCGAAGCTGTCGTTGCGCGGTTGGATCAAGGGCCTGATTCAGAAGGCAGTACTCCTTGATACGGCTCGCATTGTGAGGAAGTTCCTGTCTCTGGAGCCCTAACCACCGGTAGCTTGGACCCTGCTCCCGATACCGGTGGACTACTATTTTTTATATTTTTAAATGTTTTTTATATGTTTTCTTTTAAAATATTTAAAAATGTAAATAATATGTGTAAAAATAAATACCGAAATATTAGTAATAGTGAATAAGTAACAATTTCATTTAAGTATATTTTATTTTAGGATTTTGTGTTTTTTACGTAATTTTTCAAGTTGAGTACATTTTATAAGTTTGGCAACTGTTACTCTTAAACTAACAGAGCTAACTTAGCCGTGATAGTTTTCCTTCAAAGTTCGTTATATTTACTACCATCACATTATTTTTTAAGATTTTTCAAGCCGTTTACTTTTTAGGGGGAGGACGCTCGACTCGAACAAAAAATATCCCATTAAAGTTATTTCGCAAACGAATCACTGAATTGATAAATAGTCTTCACAATCCCTCAACGATTTTTTTAATGATTCTCCACTATAAGATAGGAGAGAAAAAAGAAATACATCCACACTTTATATGTACGGCAGTTACCTACCTATATAAATTTATACATATATATTGTTTCAGTTTTTTGGCGTGATTAATACTCATAGGTGCAAAATTTCAGCTACTAGAAAGCTGCAATTTTGCATGGGTCTCGGATGGACAGACAGACCGAAACTGTACCTAAGGGTTCCTTGTCCTTGTTAGAACTACGGAACCCTAATAAAAAGGGGGTGGTGTACTTGCTACATTTCAATCTTTGAATTGTACAGAAACCATCATACTCTACTTTCGAATTATTAAGCTTAGAGTTAAGAGCACACGCTCACTTCCTCCGGTAATCCGTTCCAGTGACCAGGCTTATTACAAGCGCCTGAGACTGGAGCCACATGTATTATGCAACAATTCTATACTCGACATGTAATTAAACCCCACTGTCCTTCACTCTTCAAAAGCTCCAACTTGCGAATGAGTTATCACCAAATTGTGTATAGGTGGCGTCCCATGTAAATGATGGGCCATCACAATGGACTCGGAACAAGTTCCATAGGCTCTTTGATTTTCAAATTCACACCCCGTTTTACGCTCACTAATTTTCTTGTCCGGACACAATTTCGCAGGCCGTGGAACCCTTCACAATAATAATTCGGACGGGAAACTATTATAGTCGATCCTCTCTAGCCAGTAATTAATTTCGCCATAAACTGGCTCAATTGAAGCGTAAAGATTTCGTGTAGGCTGACTCGGCAGAGTTTTGTGAATGATAATTAATTTTCATTCGACTCTCTCTCTCTCTTGTATTTTTAACAAAGTTTCATTGAATAAACTGAACGTTTTAGAGTTTTTGGTCGTTGATGTTTTTGGGCCTATTAAATAATAGTAAGTTTTATTTTGAGTGAATGATATCGTTATCTAATTTCTAGTACGGCTTTGCACACGCCTGCGCACATAAACTATTTACAATACGTTTTTACATTGCGCAAAAATTAAAATTCTTCTTAATAAGTCATAACATCTGTTTCAACAGAATCTTAGGTCTCTTAATCCTAGTTTCAAAGCTGGCTATTCTAGTAAATAGAGCACACATACAGAGGCATAGCAGAGTGAGTGTTACCTTTACGACGCCACATGCAATAAGATACATCAGTATACGGCGAAGTTTCCAGAACAAAGCCACAACTTGCGTCCTCCACTTATATTGTACAAGTACCTATTCCTGCATTGTCGAATTCACTTATACGTCAACTACACATGGATGTTTAGTGTGGCGAGCACGAGTAAAAGTATGGTCCTCGGTGATGACATTAGTGACGACGGTCGGTAACTTTAAAAAGATAACTCTATTGTTGTAAGTGAGTTCACTGACCTGACCTTTATTCTTTTTTCATTTACTACTACACTGCAATAGGATAATACTGCAACAGGATCATTATCTAAAACTCCTATTTTCCTTGATCAGTCATGTGTAAGTTACGGATTATAACTACTTAATTATTTGTCTCTATTCAAATGTCACCATCACCCATCTACCGATTTCTTCCTCGCAATGAAATACGATATAGCTAGGAAGACAGTGAATACCGACGTATCGACGCGTCAACAGACTCTAAATAAAAATTGGACATGGAAAAAAGGGCAAGAGAAAGATATTTCTCAGAAAATTTTCACCCCAAAAAGCTGGTCCAACTTGCTGGCTTTTTTCACCAACCATACCTCCCCCAACTTAACATGCAACATTATTGGCTCGCGGGCAGCGTCTAGCCGCTTGAGTCTAGCACATTCTCACCTGGGGCCGACTCGCTAAGACTTCGCAACTCCGACGGCTAGTCTGAATTAGTTACGTCACACAATCGAAGCCTTTTGATGTTGAATATGTCAATAAGCCACGTTGAGTGGTAACTGGAGAAAGAAAATTGCAGGGTTAAATTGTTGGGAGAGAATACTAGAGTTCGAAGGTTTTTTAGGCTTATGTACCCCATTGTTGAAGAGTCTGGACTTCACAAAATTATAAAAGTTTGCAACAAAATATTGGTTGAACTGGTGACGTAGTGAACACTGTACTTCCACGTGCAACTGCTTATTAGCTTATAACAATGTAGCTACAAAACAGACTGCACAAAAGTTTTGACGGATCAATCCATCCGACATCGCAACCGCATGTTCTTTATTCTCCTCTCAAACTACAAAACCTTCCTGATCCCTAATAAACAGCACTGTTCGACACGTCGACATCACTCCAATACTTTACTCATCCTAATTAACACAGCGCCGACACGTAAGAGCCACGTTCTCCATAAATACACCAAGAAATCGGGACCATCCCATAAATTCCTCTCGTAAAAGGCTGTGCGATTATGTTAGGGGGTGGTATTAGCAAAGTTTGTCCGATCGTGGGGAGACCCCCCCTTATAATACATTTTTCGTTGATGTAACACGATTTCTCGTCGAGTCTCGGTTACGTGATGGATTAAGAAGCGGCTTGCTCTCGCCACCGACGGATTAAGACGAAGCTTCAATATTTAGGGCATCGCCGGCTAATATACAATGTTTGCTTGTCGATAGACTTAACGGAAATGTGATGGTGAAGGCATCTGAGGGTCCTTTATTTATCTTCATAACTTGTAACATGTGTAGCGGTAAGGGGATTTTGTTGTTATAAATATCCCTCTTCGTGTTGGTTCGTTGATGGCTCTAGTTTGTTTGAGGAGGCAGCCCACATAGCCACACGGATAAGTGTTTCATCTCTGTAACAATGACGTTTCTGTGAGTGATTACAATACAGTGAGCTTTTTATCAGTACTAGGCATAAATCCATACTATCGATATTTTTTTTTTTTAATGTTAATAGGCTTGCGCTTGACCACTATCTTACCTGGTGGTAAGCGATGATGTGGTCAACGATGGAGCACGCTTGCCTAGAAGTAAGTAACCTATTCACTCTTGACTTAAAGACCCTCAGGTTGTAGCTATCTGCGTCCTATTATGAGAATTGTGTTGAATATAAATTCATCACTAAAACCTTTATTCCCCGAAACATTGTCTCGTTTAAAACAAAGGCTTCAGAACGACTTCAACAGTTTACCGTTCTATTATCTCAGCGAAATAAACTAGAGGCTTTTCCTTAAACAGCCGTATTACCTTAAAGCTTTCCCGTCTATTTCTTTACACGTAAGTTGAGGCAATAATCATAAATACATTACGCGCGATCGGCGGTGTTATCCTGCCGTAAACAACGCACCTCTATCCTTCGTCGTCTCCAACTCTTTATTGCCTATCTAACTTTGCAGGATTTTAATAATGCCACCATCTTTAGTACGCTCCAAACTCGATTACAGTATTCTTTGTTATTGGAAACCAATTTGTAGGAATATGTTTAGTGATAGGTACTTTGTTCTCGATTATTCATGTTCAAATTTTCTCGTAATCATATTTGTGACCACAGAACATCGAAAACCCATTTTGAACGTTTAAGATATTTAAATAAAAATTTCTTTATTAATAAGAGCTCGGAAAATAGTCAATGAATGTTAAGTAATCGATACAACGACGCTAAGGTCTCCATTATTAAAACATATCGTGAAAGAGGTGCAATATAATTCCTAGAAAGGGCTCACAGAATATTGATGGATGCTAATTACGGCAAATTTTACAAATTTTCCTTACATCGGTCGACGTCTAGAGACGAGTGGCAGCCCCCTAAACGTATAAATACTGAATAAGCAGTAAACTGTATTACTTCGGCGAACCCTTTTCACTTGGCGAATTAGTAAAAAGCTATTGGGGAGTGAAAATTTTAACTTAAATGCGTCCGTAAGCTGGCGTGCTCGTACCTGCGAGTGTGTTTGACAGTCCGAAGTGATTACATTGCATACCCTTCCTCTTGTTTGTTTTGATTTGGCTTAATTTGATTCGTGACATTTTTCACTCTATCCCAGTAGCAAGCTGTTAATTATTCGCACACGTTAAATGGCAATTAGGTTGTGAGGGTGGTATTTTGTTTTCTTTGGTGCAGCGAGTTCGCTTATCATTCTCAATAAAAACACTCAAGCAAACGAGAATTAGACAACAATGATGTTAATTGTGTGCTTTGTGTAATGCTCGTTAAGCGGCGAGGTGCACAGTGGCATAACACGCCGCTCCGCCAGACAAAATTATCACGCGTAATTAAAAATGCCAACATACTCGCAGACGTGCCCGAGGCCTGTCTAATTAGCAAAAAGTTAATAAACAGACGTACGGGTTTGACAGTGACACGGCCCCGTGAAAATGCCAAGATGAAACACGTTTAATTTGCATACTCGCAACGTGAGGAGTTACGAGTATGTACACGACAATGACGCTAAATAGAATACCTCGTTTACCTGTTGGTGAACAATTTTGTACGAACTTAGTTTAAACAAAACAAGCATAATTCATCATCATCATTATTTCAGCCGAAAGACGTCCACTGCTGGACATGGGTCTCCCGCAAGCGTCGCCACAACGACCGGTTCTGGCGTCTCACATCCATCAGTTACCCGCGACTCTCATCAGGTCATCGGCCCACCTTGTGGGAGGCCTTCCAACACTGCGTCTTCCAGTACACGGTCGCGACTATAGAACTTTACGGCCCCATCGACCATCTGTTAAAACCCGCATTGGGCCCGTGTGGTTGATTACGGCCCACACCGTCTCACAGAGAGGAGGCCTAATCCCCAGCAGTGGGGACATTAAAAGGGTGATGATGATGATGACCATCTGTTCTGCGAGCAATATGCCCTGCCCGCTGCCACTTCTTTAATGGACAGTAACAAGACAGACCCATCGATTACATTAAAGCTTTACATAGCCTAGTTGTGAAGCTATAATAAATTGTATTTTGTATTCTATATAATAACTTTTTCTTAGGGTTTTATCAACTTTTACAAGAAAATCTGATTTATCTTTTTATGCAAAATAAATTACCTAAAAACTCCGAATGTTCTTAAATCTTTATCCTAGTGCTACCAACTACCCAAACTGCTTATGCTAATGCAACAAATATTTAAATTAATAACTCCCTCTTTCGTCATTGCATATCTCAAGGTGTCTCAAGCGCCATATAAACAGAGAAGCCAAAACTAGGCATAGCTATAAAACTTAAGGGCAATAATGTATTCACCACCACGACCTGAACTCCGTTCATTAGGTTGGCTACCAGCCTTTTGTGTGCGAAATAAAGGGTGAACCCACGGGGGTGAACACAGAACATTTGATGTGTCTTACACTCACACACTCAAAATTTACATTTCCGTATGTCATAATTTGCATGCAATCAAGCGTTACGATATTCTAATGTCATTTTTATAGTCGAATGTGGAATATATAAATTGTATTACCATATAAGCCTATAGTTTATATGATCAAAGACGAAAGAAAGTAATAGTAGGTCGTCAACGCTTTATGTTGTCTCGAAATCGTAATAAAAGCGTAGGCATTTGCTACGCCTGCTACGCGGCTACAGTGAGATAATGTTGGTTTCGTAGCAAGTTATTTTGTTCAGTAACAGACTATATTTTATACTGTCCAGATTAGAGTGTAGAACAAGCCACATAAAACATAGTGACGTTTTATTTCACAATATAATTTACAAACTAAGCCCTTTCCTAACATGAAACCACACACACATCATATTTCCACACTGCCCACATCTCAAAACCAACAACGTTGCACATCGGGTCATTAAGGTCATCTCACACGACCGAAGACGCGCGTAGGACCATCGATCTGTCAAATTAGTTAGCCGAGATCGAGGACGTTCTCAGGTGCCGAAGACGGGTAACAAAGCCAATCAGGCACACGTAGCCCTAACGGATAATCTATCATAATGACATCGATTTCCCATCTGTCACTGGTACGTGACGCCACGACTTGGATGCATCTTGAGGGTACTTCTGAAGTGCTCTCTAGGACATGCGTAAATGGGAAGGTAGTTGCAGTTATTAGTAGCGTGTGTTTTGATGACCGTAGGTATTTTAAGTATAAGTATATATGACAGTTACAAGATTTTCGGATTTACAAGCAATTTTTTATTCATATATCTAGACTTGATAACGGACTGTTATGCCAACTTTTATCAATCACTTTACACGAAATTTTGGCCGATTTCACTGATTTACGTTATTTTCCAAACATGATTTTACAGTTAAAATAATGCATTTCTATAGGTTTTATTGCACAACATGCAAGATCATTTCAATTGTGATCTAATGAATGAGCTAGATTTGCAGCTTGCGTTGCGAATTATAAGTCGAGATTTGCTTTGTTTTAAAAGATGTTTTATTGTCAAATTTTTGCTTTCTTTGCATTTTTTTCTCAAGAAATGGATTGATGGTGAACTGAAGTTTATTTTTTGCGGTTTCAATTTTATGAACAAGAGTTTTAAAGAGCCAAAATCAAAAGCAATTGTTTGCCCATTTTCTCTAAAATTTGACTAAGTTTTAGATTTTAATAGCGAATTTTTTTTTACCAAAAATGTTATATAAAAGTGGTATAAAGTGTTTCATACATTATATAGACGACTTTTGCAACAATACATTCTAATTTTTTCATACCGTTTAGACGTCAATACGATTCGTAAACATGTGATATTCTAAACCCCTTACAGAAAAATTCACAAAACCGTCGTCGGTTTGTGGTCGATTTAATCGTTATTATAATAAAAATAAAAATAAACTAGCTCATATATTAGATCATAATTGAAATATTCTTTCATGTTGTGCATTATAACTTTTAGAAATACATTATTTTAACTGTAAAATAACATAAATCAGCGAAATCGGCAAAATTTTGTGTACGGCCTCTTAAGAATATACGAATTTGTTACATGCACATTCAAATACTAGAGATATAAATAGAATCAAGCTTGAAAATAGACTCACCTTTTTTTCACCTCAGAGCAATATTTAAAAAAAAATACGTCTTTTGACCCTTTAGCAAAAAATGACTTTGTAGCATTTACCGTATTGTATTTTATCTTCCGATCAAAAGAGTCTCCCAGTCCTCCATTCAGAATCCCATAATTGTAAGAAAAATAACTACTAGAGCCCAAAGTAAACTACAGCACAATTAATAAAGCCACTGATAGCGAACAGTAATAAAATTACACGTACATTTCATGTCTGCGCATCACATCACATGTGACGACGAACCGGAGGCACGCCCCGCTACGTGTCTAATAAGACGCTCTGTGGCCGCTCATTGCGACGCATCAACGCGACGCAAATTAAGGCTGTGAGTCGCGCGACCGTGTGGAGGGGTCTTATAATTGTTATACGTGTACTTTGGGTTATGATGAAATTCTTTGCTTTGTATGTGTTTGTTGTTTTTTTACTACAATATTTCATTTACCAAATAAAAACAACTTTTTACAAAAAAAAATACAACCGACTTCCATAAATAATACTACAAAATGCAAAATAACTTTAATTTCGGAAGTCGGTGTTTCTAGTTGGGTTTCTTCGTTATTTGACACAGTTAACAGTCGGTTGTATTTTTTTGTAAAAAGTTTATTTTTTTTATTTTTCACTTTTTAGCTGTTGTACCCCATTCTAAAACTAAATTAACAGTAAAGTTATGCCCGAATTGATAGCCCCAAAAATTGGGAATTTGAACATATCAGGGTGAACTGTACAAATCTGTATACCCCTTCAGAGCGTATCAGCGTGATGCAATGTTGTGAAGTGGTGAAAACAATATACAGACATGCGATTGCAGCACTTCTGGAAGGTTTGCTATCATTTATTGAAGAGTTCTATTGTGTATCTCCGAAGTTCTTCATCAGATCTTCACCAAATTAAAATGGGACCACATGTGAAGCAACCACTTTCAAATAAAAAAATCTTCAAAATCGGTTCACGTAGTAAAAAAATATGAGGTAACACACATAAAAAAAATAAAAAAATACAGTCGAATTGAGAACCTCCTCTTTTTTTGAAGTTGGTTAAAAAGTAAATTCATTGATAGTCAGACAACGCATAGTCTTATACTGGATGTAATGGCATGTTTTGCGCAAGAGTTCCTTATAAGACGAAGGTTAACATAAAGGTGGGATATTTGAAAATCCATCCCCTAAATAAGTTTGATTAGGGATGAAAGTTAGTATGTAATTTCGTAATTTATATCGGGTGGGAAATACCATCGGGCACACTCCTTGTTTTAAAAAAAGTGTGTGTGTACTTATGTACGCACGTAAGAAGTTATACCTCTTTGGCGTAACAAGATAAAAAACCAAACTATCACAAAGTTTCCAAAAGGAAAACAATCATTCTTCATGAACCACAGACTATAGCTAACTTCAGGGTGTCGGTTCTAGCTAACTTCAGGGTGTCGGTTCTAGCTAACTTCAGGGTGTCGGTTTTTATAACGGTGTGCGTGCGCATCATAAAAATTTACTATAATCATTTTTCCCTAACGCGCCAAAAGAAATGTAACTTCAAAAAAAAAATTTTTACAGTAGTCTATTTTCTTCCTTTTAAGTAGGAACAGTAAATATTTGTACTCCTTAATTCTCGTAAACATTTAGTCGAAGTAAGTCGCAATATCGAGCTGTCATCTGCCGGTGGCACTTTGAAGCAGCAGTCTTCTAACTAGATAAAAATGGAGCTACTTAGGCTACAAAAGTTACAGTAGTTGGCCTACTTAGTAGATTTCAGAATTTAAGAGGCTTTTACATACAAAATAGTTATAGTGTATTCTATGTTTATTAGAAACTAGTCAGGTTCGTCGTCTTTTGTCTATTGTTTATTTAGCTATGATCTCGGTTGTCTACCAATGACAGTAAATCATTCCTGTGTCTACCCAAACTTAAACTTTTCTTCCGAAAAAAAATCCTTTTTGTTTCTTCACGCTATTTTTAGACAAAGCTCGCTTGCACCCATCATCATCTTCCTGCCCATATCCCATGTTACTTGGGGTCGGCGCAACACGTTTTTTTCTTCCATTCTGTCCTGTCTGCCGTCACGCTATCACTAACTCCCTTTTCTTTCATATTACTCCTCACACAATCCATCCATCATTTCTCGTTTGCACCCAAATTACATTATTTCATTGCATTAAGCAATGTATAGCCAAAGTACCCAGCTTAGCTTACATACAACACATAACGTGCTCAAACATAAACACCAAACTTCAAACCAGTATCACTACACCAAAAAAATAAACATTACAACTTCAAGCAACACTCAAAGCCAGTAACTAACACCAATGACTACACATCCACCCCTCTCCCCCCTCTCCATACCTCTTCACTCTTTCGTCTCTAATGAAGCGGCCGTGGAGACGTCGAGATCCATAATGGTTTCCTCTCAAGGCCTTTGTCGAGCCAACTTTGCAACTCTTGCGCTGAAAATAACTGGAAGTGATAAGGAAGCGCGAACTGGAAGATATTTAATGGATTTATGGAGTGTGGGATGTGATTTAGTAGAGGATAGCTGATGGATGTGTCCGTGTTAGGTACCGCAAAAGCTTTGTAGTTTTCAATTAAATTTTAACAGTTTTTGTGTAAAATTATCTGTAGTCACAAAACAACACGGATCAACGACCGAGTCATCATGCATTTGTCTTAAGTGTTATTTTTAAGTTTTTTTTTTCTGTTTTATTACTATTATTTTGTATTGTTGTTATCTGTGTCTTATTTATTTCTTTGGATGTAAATCTTCTTTTCATTTTATTCTATCATCAAATCACTCGATTTTGTAAATGCCATACATTTTAACGATTTTCCTAATATTCTCCGCAACCACGTTTACAATTAAGAACCTAGATAAAAACGAGCTAACAGTTACGAAAATTAGAGTTATGAAAGTGGATACCATTGTTGTGACATCATATCTGTAAATCTTATACCTGAGGGTAAGAAACAATTCAATATCACCTCAAAGCGCACCACACGCAAATAAACATTAGCACATCCACGCACCCAGCATCCGTCGTTATTTATCTCGTAAAACAAACAAGAAACCCATAGTTCTTGAACACTTCTTCAGCTTTCATTCCAACGTATGCAAAGATACGTTCCCTCTCAAACAGACTGTTTGCTTCCTTCGTAATTAAAGATGCCACGACGAGTTCCTCAAAAGAAACTCTCTATTTATTAATTTGTTCGCTAATATTTGCTTTTAATAATCAGCCTGATTTGGTCTTTGAATGTAGGGAACTAAAATACAGATGGAAATGTTCCGCTGTTTGTTTTGTCTCGTGTTTATTACGGCCATTGACGAAGTTATGAATAGATAGAGCTGTACTGCTACAACATTTCAAAACATTTTTTTTGTCTTTGACTTCCTATAAGACGAATAAACAAGAGACAAGCAAAGGCACCGTCAGTAAAGAAGTGTAATAGCCTGTTTTACCATTTCCGGATAAGTTCCCGTTAAAGTACCTGTACAGCGTTTTTCTCTATGACTTGAAGTTAAGAACTTCTCCATAAGGGTTAGAAAAAAAACACTCTGTACCTATAATGGATGTTCTTCTGCGAAGCAGTAATACTCGCGAAGGAGGAGGCGGAAGGGGTGAGGGAGACTCAACAGAGTCACGCCCCCAGTAGCAGCCACTGCAGTAGACGCCCTGGGCGTCGGGGGCTACAAGCCGATCTGCGGCTACCGTAGGCGCGGGCCTGTGGACGGCGAGTAGTGGGTGGCGATCAGAACCAGGCCCGAGAGTCGACGGCGCGTAGTATTCCACGTGCGCCTCAAAGAGATGTCAGTAATACCTGATGCCTGCCTGGGGTCGTGAATAAATTCGAAATGGAGTTACCGCGGCCCTTGGCACTCAGGCAACTGAAGGAACAGGGGTGGGTTTTAGTCAGTAAATGTCTGACACGCCCTACCGCTCCACCAAGAGCTGGATAATTTCCCACCCTCCAAAAAAAAAGAAAAAGGGTGTAACGGAAATGCGTGGTCATTATTTTATATACTGTTTCTGACCATAGAAATAAACAACTTTATATATGAAAGAAATAGTCAATAATTCTGAAATAAAATATTGAAACTTCCATACTAATTCTGATCAGATGATGATAATTAGGTACGCCAAGTCCAATTTTTTCTTCAACATTCAGAAGAGATTCATCATTATCTTCATGCCCTTATCCCTTGTTTCATGGGGTCGGTGCAAGACGTTTTTTTCTTCCATCACGAGGCACTCGGTCATATGCCTTTTCGAAATCAACGAACACCATGTGCAAGTTTTTATGCACAGCAGTATTTTTCGCACAGCTGGCGGATAGCGAAAACGGCATCCGTTGCACCCTGACCAGGCATAAAACCGAACTGGTTCTGTGAGATTTCATTCTCTTCTCTCAGCGGCTTTTCAATAACTTTTCCCAAGTTTTCATACTACGTGACATTAGTTTTATTCCTCTATAGTTGTTGCACTCTAGCATATCACCTTTGTTCTTGAAGATTGGCACCAGCGAACTGTTGTACCATTCATCAGGTATGGCTTCTTCTAGCAACTACTTATTGAAGAACAAAGCTAACCAGGTCCGGATGGACGGGTAGATGGATATCTATCTGTAATGACTTCCAATCTTCAATTAGGTAGTATTCCGTCTGGACCAGACGGAATCCCAATTGCCTTACCATTCTTCATAACATTCAAATTGGGGATTGTCTATTACTACATGGAAGAAAATATTCGTATCCATGGGCGATGTGGTATCTAAAATATGACCACACATTTTCCGTTAAAAAGACAGAAAAGAAAGAAAAAAGTTTACTTTGTGAATATATATATATATATATATATATATATACAAAATAAAAAAGAAACTTAAAAAAACAACCTATATTGTAGATATCATACAAACTCTGTCGTTTATTTACCTAGGATAGTATTTATCCTGAAAAAAGGCCTTAATTAATCCCTTATTAAAAAAATATCGGCAAATTAATATGTTTTACTTAATACCACATCAAGCCAGCCACTACATTCCCTACCTACACGTATAGCTATTGCTGTTATTAAATATCATATCTTAAGGAACCTACTACAAATTTCCATAAACTTTCGTCTCAAACTTCCCGAATGTAATTACTCGGAGCGTCACCTGCTCCGAAGGCGTCTATGCAAATGTACAGCGGATCGGAAATTTTCTGCACCTTATTATAAGAATACGAAAGAACCTCTCAGATAGGTGCGTATCTGATAAATATGCCCTCGCAATTTCCGCGTATGTAGGTACTGAGTTCGAATAACATTCAGGGTGAAAATATTCTGCATAACTAATTTATTTGTAGGTTAAGATGTGGTTATATTGGTGAGACGTAGAGATGCCAAATAAATATATTGTACATGTACTAATACTTCTTTATAAAGCTTGAAACGGAAAGTGACAGGGACAATTTTCACTATTGAATTTCTTATGCGACTTTCCTTTAATTCATATGAATAATGTTGTCCTATCGGTATAGTTATGGTTACTATAAATTTGTTATACCTATGTTGTGGTCCTTAGCAAATCACCTACAATTTATTAAATACTAGTCTCTGCCAGCGGCTTTGCCCGCGTACCTATGCGTGTGTGTGCCTGTTATTCCAGACTATAATCTATCTCTGTGCCAAACATCCAGTTTCGTTCAGCCATTCTGGCGTGATAACAAATATCCATCGAAATTTTCACATTTATTATATTAGAAGGAATGGAAATAGGTTTGATTCCTACAAACCAAGAAACAACAGACAATCTTTGAAGACCCAAAAATCGCTCCGCTCATGCAACATACCCTCCACCTGCCACTCTTAGCTAGGGATGTGAAAATGAAGGCATGTGCACAATATATTTTAATAAAGCATAGGTACTCTGGGGACCCGCCCCGTGATATGGATAACGAACGTTGTGAATGCGAATTTTTACTTAACCATGGACCGTTCGTTACGTGGATACCCACCTTTATGTTTTATATATTTAAACTTTATTCATTTATTTAAGACTGTGATGAAGGGTTATTGCTTTGTAACCATGGGCAGTGGGCATCATCGGCTGAGGTGTGATATTTCCGGTTTGTTTTTTTATTCCTCACGACCTCGGGGTTGTAATATTATTAATACCTGTGATAGTAGATGGATATCACGTTCCAAATAACTTCCTCATTTGAATTTGTTGTAGTGATCTTTAGAGCTGGCTGGGATACTAGATTTGGTAGAGTTTTCAGTAAGATGGACGACACACACTAAACTATTCTCTGATAGCTTTGATTTTTTTTTTCTTTACTTGAATTCTTTGCAAATTGACCTAGTAAAATGAGATAGACAGGTAATATTTTTTAAGAAAATCTTTTTCATAATTTGTTAAACATTGCCTCCTTTCGAAATTTTGTTTTTATAACAGCGACAACATCAGACCTCACCTTTTCCTACCAAAGGAAATATGACGCGTTCCGATGTCGTATCATGCCGCGGGTCGCGCGAACCGCAGATTGGATCGAGTTAATTTCGCTTCACAAACAAATTGACAAAGTTTAGAGCGGGGCATATTTCTTCGCGGCCACCCCCTCCTCCCCGCTGACAGATTCCCGCACAACGGAAATTAAATTTCACATCCGAACAAGAACGGGTGCCCGCGCGACACGCGTTTGTCGCAAGCCGCGACAAGCTGCGGTGACGCGACGCGCGGTGCCGCGGTCGGAGCCAAGATTGATTACTAATAGTGTGGCGCTTATCCAAGGCGTCTTACTTTTTGGGAATAATGGACGAGTGAGATGCGCTATTAGATATTACAAATAGACAGTTCGAATAAAGGTTGTCTTATTTCAAGAACTAAGAGAACCGGAGGAATCGGGATGCAAACTTAGCGAAAACTTAAACCTTAGCTTAAATATTGACGAGCTCAGCATAACAAATTGCCAAACCTTCCAATCAGTATTCCATAACCCACTGCACACTAATACGTACACAACACAACTAATCCGGGCGCTCTATCAAAATTGCAATTAAAAGCCCATTTACGGCGCTGGCCTGAGACGGACCTGGGGTCACCTCGAGAAGGACGCACGAATTGCCCATTAGCGGGCGTTTCGGACCTTGTTTACACCGCGCTTGCCCTAATGACGACCTTTGCTCTTCCCTTCGTTAAGGCGAGCGAAAACCTCACACTAAAAGGCGCGGGTCCCCGGACTGGACCCTTGGAGACGCGTGAAACAAAAGATAGTAATACCTCCAAGTGTGAAAAGGACAATGGCCGATAGCTTTCGGATTAATGCCCATGTACAGGGTTGTTAAAAGGCTAGCGGACTCAGTCGGTGCGCCAGGGTTAACAAGGTTATTACGGGATGATCCCAGTAACCGCCGCCGTAAAAGTGTTAATTATGTTTTAGAGAATGGTGTTATTGTCTCTTGACACTTTTATTGTGACACTTCAAATTATGCAAGATTGGGATTTTCAATTTATTTGTCATAGATAGTTATCTTCAATTCGCTTCCTCTTTACTCAGTGAAAAGGCAACTAAGAAATTATGTCAAGAAGTTGAAAGGCAGCGCTTTCCTGTTTGAAATTCAGACGATCATAAGGCAACACAGAAGGCAATCAGCCACACCTAATGGCAACACAGAAGGCCACACCTAATTTTCTTAATATTTGAAAAATATTTCAATATTTAAAAAAAATTTTTTTTGGAACGAAGTTCCTTATCGCGCGTTGTGAAAGGGGGCTAGACGGAAAAAATTCTTACGAAAAGTTGTCACGACACTAATGAGGCTGTCCATCCAAAAAGATTGTGTTGGAAAAACAATCTAATAAAAACTTCTTGTATTTTTGGTGGGTAGGTACAAAGTTTGCAAGCAGAAGCTGAGCTTAGCTGAGCTGAGCTGAGCGGAGCTGAGCTGAGCTGAGCTGAGCTGAGCTGAGCTGAGCTGAGCTGAGCTGAGCTGAGATGAGATGAGATGAGATGATGAAGTATAACTTCTTACGTGCGTGCGTGTGTGCGTAGTTAATAATAAAAAAATATTATAAATTAAAAAAAAATAAAATTATATTACAATTCCTTCACTAATTAATCGAAAGGAACTTCGTTCCATCCGGGTGTCCCTTGACACCTCTCAAGTTTTTTTTTTTTTTTAAATATATTAGCACGGAACAAATAATATTTGAATGGCCTGTACATAGTTGATCCGGTTCAGGGTGTTTGTGTATGTGAGTTTACATGTTTGTGAACTCACTCACGATACAGGAGTAATTCCTAGTGAAGGGCAAAAAAATTATAAAAATATATAAAATGCCTACTGGCATCGGGAACAGGGCTCAAGCTGATGATACAGTTGACTTGCTTTAAAAGTAAAAAATAAAAAAGCCATAATTGAGACTTATTTTTTATTTTAATTGAACCTAGCAACAATACTGGAGCAAGCAGTACACACGGACAAAAACTCCGAACTCCGTCGAATCCTAATGGACTCCATTGACATAAATGTTTTATTCAATTGGAGCCCGCGCCAAAACAAAAGAAAGTGTGTCCTCATCATTATGAGTTGGGAAAAGTTTTTGCATTTTTACTCGTTACCGGTCCTGCGAGGAGAAGTAACTTAAAATAAATAAGTACGTAGCACTCCCCGTAATAAGGCACATTAAAACGCCTACCTATACCTACGTTAAAGCTATTGTGAACCTTCTCAGTACTAAATAAAGCTACCTAAACGCAAACTCCGCACAACTACTCAGTTGATTGCTGTGCACCACGTGTGCAAATTCACTATAAATCCAAGCATTAGGTAAAAGCGTTCATTACTTAAGTCCCGTAAAACCCTTATCCCATAACGTTAATAACACAATTACTATAAATCTATCATCGCTGAGCAAACACGGTCCGAATCTCAGCCTAAGCTAATACATTTTGTCCACACCCGTATTCATACTTACGACTAGGGAGTAGTATTTGCTAAGCACACACGCGGCGCCCGCACAGCGCAATATAACCTGAAGACGGCCGGGCGCCGGGGCCCGCTCGACCCGGCAGCCTCGGGGTCTCCCCAACCCGAGAGGACAGTAATTACGGTAGGCAAATTAAGCAGTAAGGGGCCGCCACTACGCGCACCGCCACCCGTGTCCATCTTTGTATTGCACGCTTGGCGGTTTATTTTAGGTTATTCCACGTCTTATTACAATGTAGTCCGCCTCCCCTGCGGGGGCTCACCTCCGAAACTGATTTGGGCCCCGGCATCAGAGTTTCATTACGGTCTGTCGAAAACAATCCACTCTAAATATCTATTCTTGGGTGCGCGCACTCTGGAATTACATTAGTCTGAGGTGGCGAAGGCTCGACTCAATTTGTTTGGCCGTAATAACGCTACGCTATCAGGTTATAACAAATGAGCTATTGTGAGATGAAATCGGAGGAAAACGGTTTCGCAGTGTCTGCCCGATTTTATAGTGGATACGATAACATACGAGCGAGGACTGTGGCTTTATATGTTTACGGAGCGATGTGAATCATGACGTATTAGTTAGAAAGTTCGTCGGCAATTGTATTTTGGACGATAAATTTTCTCAATTGAATAGCATTCAATGAGTTTAAACTACTCGAGGAACTTTTGTGAACACGTCGTGGATCCGATCGCTACACACCTCACATCGCATGTCTGCGTCGCGTGCCCCTACGGCTTTAAAAGGCGGACCACTTTTCACAATAGAGGCGGCCACGCGACTCTTGGGATTTGCGAGCAAATATAATTTGTCCATTAAAAAAATCAACAACCGTTGACCATAGAGAGTGGAGATGGTCACAAAGCGTCTCGTTAGCCCGAACGTGCCGGCTGTCACACACTTCACAGCGGCCCTTCGTAAATAATGAGAGGTCGGCCCTTGCGCACCAAGATGTACACCGAGTATGTTGTGTGGGCGAGGAGGTAGGTGCTGGTCAAGTGCCTATTGAATTAAACATAATAGTCAAATTGTTGAGTCTTTGAGAGATAATAAATAAAATAAGCCTTTATTGCTGTTTTACAAATTACAATTTAATAAATTTATTACTGACGATTAGTTATTTCTACAACAGCTGGTCTTTCGACAAAGGCCTCCTCCAAAGACTTCCACCTATCTCTGTCTCTTGCTATTCTAGTCCATTCTGGACCGGCGACTCTTTTGAGGTCGTCTTCCCAGCGTTTCATTTGTCGACCTTTTCTCCTTCACCGATCTTTGTCGACTTTTTTCCTTTTTTTCTTTTAATCACAAGTTTTTAAATAATCCTTACCTGACTGCATCATGCAAAAATACTGCAATAATAATGCTAACTGAGTAATATCTTTATCTACGGACAGAAATATTTTAAACCACCTTATTTTCTCATTAAAAGCAAGGCTAGTCGACCCATTAAGGCCACTGTTCCACATATAAAATGCCGCTTCCACAACATCTCACATCACACTTCCGAACCCCTTAGGGACCTAAAACCTACGTGGAGACCACGGGGTCTTGTCGCCTTTGCACTGCGGACCACGGAGGCTGAATGCCTCTTAGATTGCCTCCTAAATATAGACCAAACAAGTCTGTTTGCTGAGGAGGGAATCCCCAAGCCCTGCGACGTAAGATGTGGTCTAGGGGGAAACTAATGGAATTGGTGAAGCATTCACTATTTTGGTTAGAAAACAATACGGAGTTAATTTGTGGATGAGACGGTACCTAGTTATAGTTCATGTTTTTGATAATATTTTTGGTGGCGCTGGTTCGCGATTTTTGACGATAAATTTTGAAAATTGACGTTTCGATTTCATGAATAATTTGTACAACCTGTAAGGAAAGAATTTAGGGCGAAACAACAGCTTGATACCTTGACTTGACGCGGTGGTGACTTGAATTTGACACGATAGCAATATGCCACGAATTTGTTTGTACTTGTTTTCCTTTTATTTGCGAGCGATGATTTCACCACATAGTACACTTTGCCATTTTTTCCCGACTGTCATGTCAATGTTTGGTACAAAAGGGCGTTAACGTCAATTTAGCGTTTCTATTGCTCACACGCATACAATGGCAGGAATAAAACTGTTATATTATGTGCAGGAAGGAGGGGAATTTGGAAACGCAACAACCAATTGGATTTTTTTTATAATTCTTCAATGTTGCCAAAATTAAGTAACCAATTATTTTTGTAAGTAATGCTTTGCTAACAGTATAAATTATAAGATTTATCTGTTAAGTGACATTATTTTACTGAATTAAAATAAAGTACATACCGTACCTTCAATCATTAATATTTGAAAAAGTATTATGAATAAGTGAAGTTCCGTCAGCACTATTTCTAATATTTCTAATATTCTTCCTCTAGCAATCTACATATGTATTAAGCAACGCCAATTTAAGAAACAACAAACACTTAAACCAATTATTAATTTCATCGTAAAATCTAATAAGTATCACCTCTCAATTTCAATCATCCTCACAGCAACTTATCAATCGCGGACACGTCTCAAAAAAGAAAAACTCGAAGGCCGATAGACGAGCTATTTACATGAATTAGTCGCCATTAATGTCCCCGTGAGACAAGCCACGACACCTGGCGGAGAGACTTATACGGTCGTTACTCGCTCCAGCGCCTCCACCACTTGCCAGGCGTATTTATTGAACAGAACATGGCATAAGGATTGTCGCATTAAAAGTAATAGAGATATAAGTCTCTTCGATAGGTGGGGTGTTACAGTTAGTTGATGGTGCTGTAAGACTATTAAATTAAATAGTAGACTTATTTATAAACAAACAAAAGTGTCAAAAATATAAGAAACATAGGTTTGACCGAAGATTTCCAATAGTCGTAGCGTCCGTAGCAATCTCGTAGCGCAGTGCTGCGCCAATATAATTGAGCCCGCTACGAACATCTACTACGCAGATACGCAACATTTTTATGTTATGACTAAGCCTTCAATAATTGAATTAAATGTAATACTTTCCTGGTCATCATCTGCTGATTCACCACCATTTCAGTCGAAAGTCGTCGCAGCTATACATACGCCTTCTCCAAGACACGTTGCATCGACCGGTCCTGTTCTTCTCGTATCCAGCAGACGTCTGCGACCCTCACGAAGTCATCAGTCCACCTTGTGATAGGCCTCCCAATGCTGTGTTTTCGATAATCCAATAAATCAAATACACATGTGACTAATATTAGGCCCCCACCTATGAAATCAGCGTTTTGTATGGAGAATTTTAAAGAAGTTGCATTTTTCATACTAACATTTTCTCAATTTATTTAACAACTATGAACACAAATGTTTTAAAACTTTTATGTAATAATGTTTAAAAACTAAGATAACGTATGCCACTTAGATTAAGCAACAAAAATAAATTTATGCTAAGTTAAAACAAACGTAGTGCTCATTTCTGCTAACAAAAAGAGGATTAATTTTTAAGGTATTTTTTTGTTTATCAAACTATAAGTAATAAGGTTTTTTTACTATTGGCAATTGTCCATAACGGTCATTATTCGATATATATCAAGCAATCGATGAATATTTTAATTCATAGAAGTGACAAGGTTCTCTATTTGTGAGATGGGTCCTTTACATATGAAATTGGCGTTTTTTTCTCACAAATAGAGAACCTTGTCACTTCTACGAGTATGAATTAAAATATTCATCGATTGCTTGATATATATCGAATAATGACCGTTACAGACAACTGCCAATAGTAAAAACGCCCTTCCGCTCCACCCTAGAGCGGAAGAAGTCATAGGATAATTTCCCACCCCCCCAAAAAAAAAAAAAACCTTCACATAGTAGGGTTCTCACTGTCTCTTAAATAGCAGTTTAAGTTGAATATATCGCTTCGAGGGAAAGTAGTGTGAAGCTTGCAGGGCTTCAGGGGTTCTTCTATAGCTTGGAGAGCTGTGTCACTTGCTGGAAGCGAGAGTAGTGAAGTAAGTGTTATACTTTACTTGAGAAGTGTGAGAAAGGAAAGATAGAAACCGCACTGTAAAACTGTATTTTTAACCAATACAAACATGTGTCCTCTTCGACGAGCTACTCTGAACTCATTCCTCAACTAATGGAATATTTTACGTTTCCCCATTCTACTTCATCATTCGATTTACTTTTCAAATATCGAACACTATAACCAGCCAGCAGCACCGTGTTCACATGTGCCGCAGTAGCGAGGGATGTACGCAAATCCGCAAATTTTAACGCCACCACTGACTTGCCACTGGATTACGGAACAACAAATGTGGATTTTTTGGGGCTGCCCATATTCCGGTCGATTTTAAATAAAATATCGTCATCGTGGGTAAGAGGAAAGAGGAAAATACAACTTGTAACCGTATCTTGCTAGGTGCCAGAAAATAATTATGTTTGTTGTTTTATTTCGTAAAACAAAAAAAAACTTTTTTACAAAAAAATAGAACCGACTTCCAAAAAAAGTAGAAAATAACTTTAATTTCGGAAGTTGGTGTTTCTGGTTTTGTGTCTTCGTTTTTTGACATGTGGTTCACCATTAAACTGTGTTAACAATTCATAGACATACGATAGCAGCAAACGCGTTTGATTTGCTGTCAATTTTTGAAGAGTTCCGTTGTCTGTCTCCGAAACCCATTATCTGATTCATATGAAATTTAAATAAGACCATTTCGAAACAAACCCCTTTCGAAAAAAAAAGAATTTTGCAAATCCGTCAATAAATGACGGAGTTATGCCCTAACATACATAAAAAAAAATATATATATATACAAACATCCGAATTGATAACCTCCTTCTTTTTTGAAGTCTGTTCAAAAGCGGGGACGTTTTATTTAAAACATTCCTGAGACCAAGCTAGTGGCATCACAATCACGTCAGGTCATCATCATGATCGTGTGGGATTCCCTTAATTATCGTCCACCCTAAGTTTTGGATGGACTTTCACGAGCAGAACGTCAAAAAATTTGGATTGAACTGGTTCTTATTGTCTTAATTTAACATACCTCCCATTACTAACAAACCCAATTACCCAATACCTCATACGTTACACTAATAATGCAGATAACAGTGTTGCATCCCTCCCCCTTTCATACCCCTCTATCCCGGCGCCGTTTGTCTCCAGCGCACCTCGGCGCGTCCGATTTATGGCACAGTTTTGTGAACTCTTAACCGTTACGTGATCTGCTTCCGAATCCAATTTATGCCCTCCATGGGAAAAGTTCGGCAGCACCGCCTATTCTTTACGACTCATCGCGATGTCGCGCGCCGTAATGGAATGCGATTCAGCTGGGCTTGTTTGGTTTTTTTTAATATTTTTTTGGTAGAACAGATGCACTTGTAAGGTTGGACAATATTGGTTATAAATTATAAATTTATAAAATACTAGCTTCTGTCAGCGGCTTCGCTCGTGTTTCAAACCCATTTTCACCCCCTTAAGGGTTGAATAAACTTTCAAACCCATTTTCACCCCCTTAAGGGTTGAATTTTGAAAAACCCTTTCATAGTGGATACCTACTCTTCACAAAGAACACACCCTCCAAATTTCATGTCTCTAAGACCAGCAGTTTAGGCTATGCGTTGATATATCAGTCAGTCAGTCAGCCAGGACTTTGATTTTTATATATACAGGTCTAGCTTTTTATAAAACTAGGTTTCAAAACAATGAGGCAACTTTATGTCATCATTGTTTTCTGGAGCTCTATAAACCGACATTCTACTAGCAAAAGCCCAATACTCGTACTTATATATGAAACTGACCAAGCTCGCCAGTGTAGACATAGTCAATGATCGCGTAACTACCGAATTTAATTCAGTCGCTAAGATATTGTTGCAAGGAAAGAAACTTGTTTTGACTTTATTTAATTCTAACAAAAGGAAAAAAGAGTATTAAATAAACAGTTTCCATGTAAAATAGTGTGTTTCTAAGATAAGACTCACGCCCTGTAATAAAAGTAGTCATATATGCTTGACCATCCCAAGCAACAGCTCAGGGTACCGGCACAAGTTACGTAGGTGACAACACACTAACTGTCACCCTCTGGAATTCCGCCAAAGATTGGGAAAAAATGTCCAACCGCAGAAAGATGCTATTTATAATCGTAACCGCCCGACACACGGGTGCAAACTTTAATAGGTTTGGACGGGCTATCGGAGTTTTAAACAGACTCTCCCTCGGCCTCAGCCGTAGCTTACTGTTTGGAACGAGCAATTCTAACAATTCTAGATTTGCGGATTGTTTACGCCAGAGCAAGATTCCGCAATAGCATATAATAATAATAATAATAAGACATTTATTTCGGACGTAGTCCATATACTGTTAGTAACACAAAAAACCTTATAAGCTATTGTTAGTACATACAATAAAAAGACACAGAAATCACAAAGTGGCACCGCACAGGAATGCCAGTTTATGCCAGGCCTTGGACGCGACCACCCTCAGTGTGAAGTCTCATCCAGTGCCGCCACATCGGCGAGTCCCAGCGGTCCACGAACACACTCAGAAGGCTGTTCGAGCTGGCCCGCATGCGCCTCATAAGGGACGCACAGCGCTTCCGCATGATAGCATGAAAACCATCCACGCTTTTCATCACAAACATTGCTGAAGCGCTGCAATGGCGCGGCAGCCCGAACAACACCCTGAACGCGTTATTATATTGTACTCGCAGAGCACTGTATGTACGCTGCGTGTACTTAGTCCACAGGCTGCAGGTGTAAAACGATTGACAGAAGGCCTTAAATAATGTCACTTTGACTTGCTCGGTACACCGTGCAAACCTGCGGGCCAGCATGTTACAGCGCACAGACAGCGCCCTGCGCTCCCTCTCCAAATCAAGGTTGTCACATATATCCTCTGAGACCTAGTGACCCAGATACTTAAAATTAGACACTCTGTTTAAGCTGGCACCACAAAGATACAAAGGAGGAACATTAGCGACAGATTTATTACCAGCCTTAAACACCATCACTTCACTCTTCCTCACATTATATCTGAGTCCATGGGCTCGTGCATACTTTTCACAAATACTAAGTAGTCTACGCATGGCACTGATTGACGGGCTCAGCAGCACCATGTCGTCCGCGTAGCTAATATTATTGACACACTTACCATCTATATGGCACGCTATGTTTGTTCTGCTGAGCTCGCCGATCAGCTCGTTCATGTATAAGTTAAAGAGACGAGGAGAGGTTAATCCCCCCTGCCTCACCCCGCACTCCAACCCATACACGTCCGAGTGTGAGCCCGCCCACCGCACGACATTCTTTTGACTCGAGTACCAATATCTCAACATTGCAATAACATCACGTGGCACATCAGTTTCATTTTTCATCTTCTGCCACAGTACATTATATGACACCAAGTCGAAGGCCCTGGACAGGTCCAGGTAACAGGCATAGACCGGCGTACTCCTGGCTGTATAGTACTGCACAGTCTGCTTGAGGCACATGATGGCACTCTCGGTCGAAAGGCCAGATCTAAATCCAAATTGAGCATCATGAAGCTCTATATGCCTATCCAGGTGTTTGTCAAGCAGACTGTCCAGCACTTTTGCTATCACAGTAGCCAGCGAGATTGGTCTGTAGTTTGCCAGGTCTGAGACATCCCCAGTCCTGTTTTTTACAACCGGAACAACCACGGTATGCGTAAGTTCCTCCGGAAGGTAACAATGACTCACACATAAGCTGAAAAACATAGCAAGCACTCGAGACAAATGGGAACCAGCATACTTTAAATGCTCAATGCTGAGACCATCATGACCAGGGGACTTACCCCGCACCATTTTATGTATTACGGAGGCAACCTCCTTGGCACAAAACCGAACAGCAACGTCCCCTGCCATGATCCCAGCACCGCGTGCCAGGTCAGTCGAGCCTACCGGAGGAGATTCCACCCTAAAATGTTGCTGAAATAGGTTGGCTATATCACGAGGTGCATGCACGCCCGCAACGCTCACAGGTAGACTCGATTTCGGGTTCAATTTATTTGTCTTTTTCCAGAAATTACCAAACTGTTTATTCGAATGATGCTGTGCAATTATATCTAACTTGATTTGTTTTTCATTATCTTGACAAAATTTTACCCGAGATTTAAAAATTCGCCTCGTTTGGCACATGCTATCGTAAATAGGTCCACTTTTTTGTTTCCCACTTAATAGCCAGTTTTGATAACATAATCGAGCCTCTCTGTGAGCACCGCTGACGTGTTTGTTCCACCCTGGCATATTTTTATGTTTCCTGAACACAGGACCAACATAGCTGTCTGCCGCCGCCTTACTAAGTATTCGCACAATATCGCTATACATTTGCTTTAAAATGCGCTTGTGATCCTCATTACAACAACAGTGATCAGCGCAGTGTGTAAATTCTGCAGGAAAATTAATATTTCTCAGTTGCGAGTGACAACTTTCAAAAAACTTTCCGATCTGTTCACTGTTTCTTTCTCCCCAAATTACTTTATTATATACGTTATCACTTGTCACAATAATTTTCGGCCTTATCAATTTTAAGTCACACTCAACCAACAAGGGACAGTGATCAGACCAGTAAGCATCATGTAAAACGGACACTTTACGTCCTGAGCGTCTCGCCGCACTGGTCGTCACACAGTGATCGAGCCAGCGCAGACAGCCATGTGCCTCACTCACAAACGTATAAGTGTCTAGAGGCAGCAAGACCATATCTACGCACAACCACGATTGCTCGGTACAAAAGTTAATTAGTTCACTTGAAAACAACTCACCTGGGTGTGCATTAAAGTCCCCAAGTACAAATACAGACTCCACGGCACTATTTTCAATCAACGCATTTACTTCACTAAGACAATTGGTAAATTCAATTAAATTGTCGGCACTCGCGGTGGGCATGTACACCGATACGACCACAATTGACCTGTCACTGAGCACTACTTTAATGGCTGCAATACGCACATTATCACACGGTATCACTGTTACGCACGGAAACGCAGATTTCCTCCAGAGCAAGGCTACACCACCGTACGGCCTGCCCCTTACCACCCCTGCTGTCGTATCCACAGCTGATGTGCCCGTAAACGCAAACCCGTCATCGATAGTACCGAGAAAAGGTACGTCATGCGGCAACAACCAAGTTTCTTGAAGCGCGATTATGTCGGTTGTCTTGCACAACTTCCGTATGCAATCTGCCGATCTAATAACATTCTTACAATTGAAACTAATAAGTTTAATTGGCGTACTATCCACTTGTTCCATTAGATTTTGTCTTGAAGTTCACAAAGCGACGATACGCGACGCCTTCTGGCCAAAAATCAGCATTGAGAAACATTTCCAAATTTTGCCTTGGTACCAATACTTTGTACGCATCATACTGTTTTGGTAATTTCATAGACATCTTTTCTATGTGTACCGAAACATCAGTTTTACCCGCAATATAACTTAAAATGTCACACACGGACACGTTCTTCGCAACATTATAAATGTAAATGGGAATTTTTATATCCGCAGCTTTGAAGTTCGCGTTCGGGCACAAAACTGCCTTCCCTCTGTTTGCAACAAAACGATTCCTTAGACGTCTCCTCTGTACTACGGTCCATTCTGTGTCTACTTTTGGTATTTTCCACTCGCCAACACGTACAACATCGGCCAACGATTTGTTTTTGCCGAATACATCACTGTTTACATTCGGAGCCGCCGTGTGTCTCATCTCGCTGGGTACGTCGATCGCAGCTGATTGCGCGTGAGTCACCGTCTCGGGCTCGTCACTGGCCGCCGTAAGGCGAATACCGCTCTCATTAAGTACATGAATCTCACCGCAAATTTTTCGCCCACCTTCATTTTTGGAAAATGATTGACCGATATCCCGATAACTGGAGTCTGAGCGGACCTCACTAGGTTTTCTGCATGGAATTTCATGATCTGCGTCCATGTATGCAAGTCCCCTAGGACCGCTGCAGTAGTCGTCGTGACTATCCAGCAAAAAACCACCCCGCTTGATGTTCACATTACTGGCGGTACTTCCAAAGTTGTTCACTAAAGATGCCTTTTTTAGGTTTTCAAGATCAGACTTAACAGCATCTAGGTTTTCCTTAGTGACATACAACTCTTTGATCTTATTCATCTCCTGCTGCATACGCACCAAATCCTTTAAAATGCGAGTGACGTCAACATGATCGAAAAGCACCGGCGGCAACTTTTGCAGATCACGGGCCACAAACACCGGCAGGACCTCAGGGTCGGACTCCTTCAGCATGCAGATGATATCATCAATTTCACGGAGCTTCTTCCCGTCTCTCTTCCTTGCCTTCTTACGCTTCTCTGTAGGTAATGATTCGCATAGAAGATTTTTAGCACTATGAATGTCCTCGTCAGAAAATGCACTCACACAGATGTGACTAATGCTCTCCTCGTTCATAACATCGATTTTATTACTAACAAATGCTAGAACCTCGTTGATGACTATATTGCAACTCGAACATTTTAACAATTTAGAGGCCATGGTTGGTCTCACGCGTCCGTACGACAGTGCGTGCGCGACGTCACTGATATAGGTCAATCCCAAATATTTCGAGCTTTAAGCTTTTTATTTAATACTTATAAAATCATCATTCTCCTACCCTTATTCCAATTTATTTGGGGTGGGCGCAACATGTCTTTTTCTTCCATACTCCTCTAATACTTATAATATACTTAACTATAATTATTTATACACAAAAGAAACCCTAGCCTAACCTAACTACGTACATATACACTAAAATAAAATACATTCAGGCGTCGAAGTACTCCTCAATATCGCTGTCATCCGGAAACGTACCCAGAAGACGGCAGCATTGTCATATTGAACAACGTGACAAACGTTATTGCTGACAGAATATCCCTTTATTTCGAGCCAGACCAAACTAAAATATTATCGATACTTGCTTAAAAGCTCAACATGGTGTCGCTCTATAAATATCCTATCTAGCATTTCTACAAATACTGTTGAGTCAATTGTATTCTGTTATAGGCCAAAGACCTGAAGTTCGTTGCTCTTCGATCCAAAGCTTTATCAAGCTGTTTCTATTGAAGCGTCGAGTTAAATATAATTTCCACAATAATCTCGTTTCAAACAGGCTTTTCATTTCCCAGAATAGACGTTCTGAGAAAGAAACCTGATTATAGGCCTGTTTATTGTTTTGTTTTGCAACAACACAATGAAAATAACATCATAAGAGTCGTATAGCGTTGCACTTTAGTTGTAACTTAGAAAAACTGGTTGTAGTGGGAAAAGTGTACGGAAAAAGAGAGCGCGGGTGTTCACTTACCCGCTGCGCTGGTCGGACCAGATCAAGGAATTAAAGGGGCTAACGGTGACCACTGCCCTGAGAAGAGCCGAAGAAATTCGTGAAAGCTTTCCAGGACGGGCACGACCTTCAGTAATGAAGAACACGAATGAGATGAAGAAGATATTTATATTTTAATTTAATTTCCTCGTGGAGTTGACTGGCGTAGCCTAGCAACGGTACCCAACAGCGAAGCTCATTTTTCTGGGGGACTTAAACATCCACCATAAAGAATGGCTGTTCCCGTACCAGAAAACTGACCATGCCGGGTTAGAGGCGCGCTGCAATTTTGCTATAACGCTAGATTTAACCCAGCTAGTGAATGTGGCAATGCGGGTACCGGATGTTGACGGCCATACACCCAATTGCTTGGATCTTCTGCTGACAACTGATCCGGACAGTCTCTTTTAACGCCACCAAAACACAGGCGTGTCTATTTACCGCAAAAAGGAGTCGTTTCGTCCAAACTCCTACTTTTCGGGTACATCTGTTCCTGTAACTGATCGTCTCGAGCTTCTAGGCATTTTTTTTCGCCCGCTCTGGGTGGTGGAGCGGGAGGGCGTGTCAGACTCCTTCTGACTAAAACCCACCCCTTTTCCTTCCCTGCCTGAGTGCCCAGGGGTGCGGTAACTCATTTTCAGAATTTATCTGCCACCCCTAGGCATGCAGGCACCGGCCACTAATCTCTTTGAGGCGCGGCTGACACTAATCTCTTTGAGGCGCGCGTGGAACACTACGCGCCGTCGACTCACGGGCCTGGTGCTGATCGGACGGCGAGCTACCCACTGCTCGCCGTCCGCAGGCCCAGGTCTACGGTGGCCGGAGATCGTCTCGCGACGTCCTACACCCAGTACCTCTCCTGCGGTGGTAGCGGCCGAGGCCGTGAGGGGCGCTCCCTCACGCGTCGCGAGCATTACTGCTTCGCAGAAGGCGGAGACTGCTTCCCATTCCCTCTCGCTCCGTACCATGGCCTGAACCAGGATCGGGCGCGATGGGTAGCTTCTAGGCATGAAGTTTACATCCAGTCTCAACTTCGGCGACACCATTGAGTACAAAGCCCAAACTGCTGCCAAAAAGCTGAGCATCCTAAAAAGAGTTTTAACCCATTACACAGCACAAGTCCGATCTTGCATGGAGTATTACAGCCACCTTTAGGATGGCTCAAAAGCAGAGCAAAGAAGCTCATTGATGACGTAAAACTGGTGGATGCCAGGCTGCGATGAGCCAAGCTTTATAGCTTGGCTCATCATCGGAAGGTTACCTGCTTGTCGGTCTTCTACAGAATGTACTTCGGAGAGTGTGCCCAAGAACTCCACGACCTCATCCCACCGGCCCCCTTCTACCATTGGACATCTAGACAAACGGCAAGTTACTACCTCGTTGCTATTCCATCAATTCGCACTAAGCATTTCCAAGCGTCTTTTATAATGCACACAGCAAAGGAGTGGAACTCTCTGCCTGCGTCTATGTTTCCGAACGCATAGAACCCTAATCTCTTCAAAGTTAGAGTGAACAGGCTTCTTCTGGGTAAGCTGGCTCCATCGTCGACTCTGTCTCTGTCATTTAAAAAACATAAAAAAGATAGCGTTGCATAACTCTAAGTACCTTTCATAAAGACAAAGCTAAAATAAAATTAATAATCGACACAATATGATGATTTTATTCAATTCCAAAATTACTTAGAAAATAAGTTTTGGATAAATATCATTTGAATATGAAGCTAATGAGGATTTTCTGGAAAAGTTACGCCACTAATTGGCGCCATTTATGCGATAGTTCTTTTAATTTGAAAACTTAACTAAAGACGTAAAGATAAATTGACGTCAATTTGACTTATGTCAAAAACACAACAGATTTGACAGTTGCCTGGACCTGACGCCTCAGTGCTGCCACCTGGTGTACGTCATTTCAGACAACCTTCATTCCAATGGACAAAAAAATAAAGGACAAAGTACATTGTCAATAACAACATGATTACCGGTCATTAGGTAGGCACAACATTGTGATGAGAGCAAATGAAGTAGAACCGACTGGACCCAAACACACGACCGAGGGTGCTTTGTCCTAACAAAATAGACCCCAAATAATTAGCCACGCAAATTCCTATTGAGCCATTATCCTTTGGTCATTGATGAATTCAAGCATTGAATTTTAAAACATTGTTAAAATTTAATAAATCTTATTTTCATTAACTCATGTAACTCACAACAGTAGCTTATTTTGCGGTTAATATTATGAAATATGTCTACTAGTTCTCTGAATAGTTAATAACATGGAATTTAGACTTCAGATATGAAATCGTATTCTGTTTCTACCATAGATAAACTTTCTACTATAAGTATTTAAGTGAAAGTTAGTTTAGACGTTTATTTATCCATAACACTTCAACGGCTGAACGAATGAAATCAGGGACACGGGAAGACCACGGCCTTGACGCCTTTTTTTTGTTTTTTTTTTTCTGGCGGAGTGGGATATCATCCAATGACATCTCCCGCTCTGGGTGGAGCGAGAGGGTGTGTCAGACTCTTACTGACTAAAACCCACCCCTGTTCTTGTCCTGATTGGTCAAGTCTTGAAGGAATTGAAATTTCAATCCTACTTGTGGATGCTATTTTGGTAGATAAAGCTACACATTCATAATATCACTAATACATTCTTATTCCATTCCAAATTAATTTGAAAAGGAATAGTAAAAAAATCTACACAAAACAGCCATCCAAGAATCCATTCAAACAGCAATTACCCGAGACAGTAGCCCTCGTATCGACCTCTGGTCACCCATGGGGCATTTAGCATTATTATTTATAGACTCTCTCTGACCGGGATTCACTTTTCACTGCACCCCTCGCCCGGCAAACAAAATGGAAGAAGTAATTATTAAGAACACAGCAAATAGAGGGCTTTGAGCAATTTTATTAGACTTTTCGAGTGTTTATGTAAATAGTATTGATGGAGGCGGAATGAACAATGATTTGGGATTTCGGAAGTACTTTGGTCAGATGAATATAGCTAAGATTTCTGTAGAGATTTTAAAGTAGATGTAAAAATGAAAATAAATTAATATAAAAGTATTGAGGACAATTCTATTGAGCAAATCCTGAGAAAAATGAAGAAGTATTAAATTGCCTTTTTTGAGAAAAGGAAAAAATAGCCTTTAGCTTCCTATACCCATAAAGACGAAACACTACAATAAAATCTAAATTCAGCACATACACACAGGATTGGTAGTTTTGTTATTTCGCGCGGGAAATTCTTTTGTTGCATGGATACGCGTTAAATGAACGGGAAGTTAGTACAGGGAGGTGCGCTCAATCGGCCGAATGGAACAATCTTTGTTTCCTAAGGCCATGTTACACAACCAATCTATTAAGACCCATCAACATCCCCCATTTTTTCTTCTCTAAGTTCAGCTTCTGAGGGGCTTGCTACCCTGGTGGTAGGATAGCCGAAACGGAAAGGCTTCGTCCACCCTACGATGCTCGAACGCGAATAAATCAGAATCTAATACGGTGCGACAAGATTGCAAGGAATTTTCCGACTTATTGAACCTTTTTGCGATCACCGGAAAAACATTTTTTTTTCTGGTGCCGTCTAACAATGGAAGGTTGTTTGAGTCATCTTTGGCTAGACTTTGAAATACATAAACTTCTTTGCTATTTTGTGTGACATTGCTCAGAATACAAAAAAAGTTTATTCTCGCACTAAACTTCTATTCTTATTTCGCTATTTTTACATGACAACGTATATCAACAAATCAGTTGTCTGTTTTACTCTTAATTGTTAATATTTCCAAGGCGATTTTATACAAAACTTGTAGGAAAACTACACCAAAACTAATTTGCTAAACACACTCATCTGAGAAGCGCAACTAAGAAGTCTTAGTACCCGTCGAAACTATAACTAAATAGCGGTGCAACGAAAATTCACAAATTGCCCCTCTCAAACCCGACCGCAGGATAATCGGGCATCTTCAAACTATCAGAAATAGCTCCGTCGAAACGAAACCGAATAATAATCGATACTTTAACAATACTCTGAACGCGTACGGGTATGGGTAACGGGTAATAACGTAAGATGCGCCGTGAAACATGAAAAGCTGGAGTCTGCGGCCGACTCGGGAATTAATTCCATTCTCTATAGCGTGTAATGAGTAGTGCTGTTTCTACTTAGTAGAATATTTATTTGAAGGTTGTATTTCATCGAATTTAATGAGAATGGGATCGGTTTGATATAGGGTGGTCAAATCTGATATAAAAAAAAACTTTTTTGCCCCCATTTCGATTTTTTTTATAGAGGTGCAATTTTGTTTTGTATAGTTCCAATGTATATTGAAAAACGACAAAATTTTTATCAATTTTTTTTTTGGTTAACGAATCCCCAATCTCACGAAAGTCCTCTGAAAGATCCTGAATTTTTCTGTAAGAATATTTGAAGTGCAAAAAGCAAGAAACCACAGAAAATATACAAGATCCATCATCACCCTAAGAAGCGCCACAGAGCAGTAAAACATAAAACCCGCTAAAAACGATGATTACCGCACAGTGTAAGTACGGCGAGAGCAATTTAGGTGAAGCCAAGAGCGATGCACTAATGCATCTCCCCGGATATGAGATAGTTTGTCAGTGCCCGACTTTGTACCTCACTGTACATGTATAAGTGTGTGTGTCTACGTGCAGTAAGTATGGCTGTGAAATATTGTTAAGGAACAATTAGCTAGGACTTCGGACGGTTACACAAACGTGTTATAGAAAAGATTATGAAAAAGGTTGGTGAAAAAGTTCATGAAAACCGGCCAAGTGCGTTTTGCATTTCGCACTAGTGGGTTACATACCAAATGAGGGAATTATCAAATAAAAAATCTGATCTATCAATATATTGGTATTTGTTAGTAGGTAGGTAGTAAAAAACATTTTCAACAAATTTCAAGTTCATAGGTCAATGGGAAGTTAACAAATTCTTCGGAACACACGGATCCGTTTGGACCCTTCGGGTACGCAACCCTAAAAAGAAAAAAGAGAATAATATATATTGTATTACTAGCTTTTTCCCGTAGCGTTTCCCACAGGAACCGCTCATTTTTCCGGGATAAAAATATTCTATGACTATAAATTATAATATAGTTTGTTTGAAGTTGGATGATCAGTTTCTGAGATAACCTGCTCCATCTCAGCTAATAAACTCTAGGCAACTTTAATAGAACTATTAAAATAATTATAAAATCCTTCGATTAAATTTTTGCCATGATGACAGACAATAAATTACGCTCATTCAATAGTGGCAGTAAAAAAAAGGTGAAACAAACTATCTTCGACGACCCCACAGTACTCTAGATTGTACCTACTAATACTAGACATTTCCAATTAACAAAATCCTTAAAGAACCTCACTCACCCCATACTAATTAACCACTAAAAAACCAGCCACAAATCCACTGACCCATACTCATCCTTCTAATTCAGAGATACCATTTCATATCACAAACATGAAACTGCCCTCCTTCATAAAAACCCTGTAAGTATCCACTCGAATATCTCTGCAAGGCAAAGGCAAGCTGCACGAGACGCCTCACTGATTTTCCATGGACCACCATGTTAAGGGGATGCGCTAAGCTAGCCAATGAATCGTTTTTTCAACCTACAGCCTAGAGAAGTTGCAGATGCTAGTAGCACATTGTATGCGGATTACGGTTTGTATCTATTAGGAATGTGTTATTATCGAATATTAAATTTATTAAAATCACTAAAACAACTATCTTTGTCTTTATTGACTCCAATTTTTTTTTAAATAGGACTTTTGCTGAAAAATTAGACATTCCCCACTCATTTTTGGTACTTTTTCTCACAGTTTATGGAAAGAAAATTAACACTTTGACTTCGATTGATTGAACGAATTTTCAATAGCAGATCGCATCAATTCACGTAGTTTTAATTTATAACGTAATAATAATAATAATATTCCACAACTATCACACAACGCCATCTAGTCCCAAGCTAAGCAGAGCTTGTGTTATGGGTACTAGACAACTGATAAACATACTTATATATTTCTAAATACATACATATTATAGATAAATTACACCCAGACACAGAACAAATGAACGTGTCTAATATTTCTTTCCAGAAAGCGGGGTTTATAGATTTGTACTGATAGAAACAGTGATTTGAAACCGTTGCAAATTAGCAGTACACCACTGACTACCTTTTTATTTTTAGTTCTTTCAGTTTATCTAATGGTTGTCTGGTAAATATCGCTGTCAGCAATAAGACCGCCATTGTACCCATAGATTTAAGTTCATGTAATTGTTTGGTGTTTATTAAACTGTATTCCATTTTATTCTATCATATTCTATGATTGACATACATCCTGACACAAAATCATAATTATTGTAAAAATCGTCACAAAAATTAAATTTCGCAAGCTACATCATCCCCTTAAGCACACGTTCACAGGACGTGTGTAGAGAGCCTTATTTCATGCTTCAAGGCACATCTTATCGCCTGCGGTCGCGGGCGGTCTAATTATAATTACTAATGCTCGTATGCTCAAAGTCGTTTTTGAGTCGTTTCAGCTTATTAGACGATGCTTTGACGGTAGGTCAGTGTTCGTAATGAAGGTAGTTGGCTGTAAGCGGGGTTTATTTTGTGGTAATGAGAGGAAAAATTTTATAAATTTCTGACGTTAACGTCAAAGATTAAGCAGGAAGTCAAGATTATCTTTTTTTTTCTTAGATGTTTTCTTTTTGTTTTTGTTTCTGTGTTTTTTTCTGTTTGTTTACTAGCAATGGTTTTTAAGAACTATGTTACTAACAATTGGGCCTAGTTGCCATAAATAAACAAAATATTTATTTTTTATTTATTTATTATTATTATTTGTTTATTTATCTTTTTAACATATTTGAAGGGTCATGATGGCCTGGAGGCCCTTCATCAGAACTCATCTTCTAATTATGTGGGTAGGTGGGCGCAGTAGTTGAAATGAAATACAGCTTCAGATCTCAATTCACGTATTTTAATCACTTCGCACAGGAATCACAATATAATTAGGTAATTAGCAATGACTACTACACGTAACAAAATATAAAGAGTCTTGAAATAACGTGATGGCGAAGATTCAGAGCGATTCGTCACAAGCGTGGTGCGCGGGCGCCGTCTCAGCCAAGGAGTGTGTTCTAAGATGGCCGCCCGCACTACCATCGACAATGACGCTTCGCTAGGTTGACATTGACAGTCCTGTCAACCTGACGTTTGACGTAAACGCCGTCACGGCCGGACTGACTTGCGACCGTCCTCGGGCGTTTTATCTGAAATAGATTAAGTTAACTGCATAGTCCGTTCACTCATCCTGACTTTATCATTTTCATCAGCACATAAACACTAAAATCACGTAATGACTTGGACTAACCAGGCAAGTGTATCGCTTAGCCAACCGTCAGGTGTGACTCGGACTACACTTCAGTAAGACCAGTCAACAACGCGTAAGGTACCAATTCAGACTAGATTTGCCAAGACAACACGTTTACGTCCTTGTAAACAACTAAACAAGTCAATCCTAACGAGGATGTGACCCGGACGACACAATTCGTCTCACAAATAGCAAGCGATCATCCAGGACAAGTCAGCACCTGACTCGGACGACAAATTTCGTCAGATGACGCTAAATGATCCACAGTGACAAGTCAATCGGATAATGACTCGGACGACACATTTCGTCTACCTTCTATGACGAGGAATCTGTGCCCTCTAACTACTCATCCTGTAGGAGCGACGCTTCTTCGCCCAGGATCAACCATTTGTACAATTTATCATAATTATAGGAATATTACCTATGATAGCGAATTGTCCCGTTCCGTGTGCACTTCAACTTCATGTAGGACCTCCCACGTTTCAGGGTCCGAGTGTACGCTCAGGGTGTCTGAGCCTGCGGTGACGGTACGTGAGTCAGCCGAAGCAGTGTCCGAGCATACGGTCAAGGTGTCAAGACGGTCCAATGACTCATTATCATTATTTGAGCACAGAGTATTTTCTACATCATCAGACGCCGTCTCGGCCTCAACTTCATTTAAAAGACTAGACGCGATTTCAAGTAATCCATCATGTCCCTGGGGTACTGCACGCAAATTCTCATGGGAATATTTAAGAATTCGATTCGAAGCATCCACTATACTTTTAAGTTCATAGCGATCATTATTTAGAACTTCTGTTATCACGAATGGACCCCTAAATTTCCTATCCAATTTTGTTTGATTACGTTCACAGTTTTTGATGAACACGTAATCACCTTTAGAAAATGGTTTAATTTTTGCGCGGCCACGATTGAATCTAACAGTTTCGGATTCAGCTGTTTTCTGGATGTTTGCTGATGCATCCTTCCTAACTGACTCAATATCCAAGCGAACCTCGTTGTCTTTATTAGTGCAGTTTATTTTGGACATACCCAGCGAATCGGAACGAATCCCGAACATAAGCTCTGATGGAGAATATTTGGTCACGGTAGATTTTGTACTATTTAGGGCAAGCTGAATGTTACCTAATTCGTCGCGCCACGTCTTATTAGGATCATTTTCAACGATAGTTAAAAGGCTCTTTAAAGTACGCATCACTCGTTCGACCTGGCAATTGGCTCTATTTGCACCCGTTGCGATAAAGTGAAGTTCTATTTTATGCTCACCACAAAAACTTTTAAAATCAGAACTGACGTAGCAACGACCTTGGTCTGCGATGATCCTTTTTGGCGCTCCAAAAAGGTAAACTGCTTTTTGCAGTGCATGTATTGCACTCTTTGCATCAACAGACGTGGTATGTTCGAGTAAAATGTACTTCGTAAAACCGTCAATAATTACTGAGCAATATTCCTTCCGGTCACTCTTCCCGCTAAGCTTTCCCGAAAAGTCGATATGAACCGTGTGCCAAGGCACAGACACTTTGGGGATCGGATGAAGCTGAACGGGCTGAGCTCCGGACGGGCCTTTAGACGCCTTACAAACTATGCACGAATCTATGAATTTCCGAACACATTTAGACATATCCGGAAACCAATACTTCTCATAGAGCTTGTCTAACGTTTTGTCTCTACCTAAATGTTGTAATTCATTGTGAACATGATTTATAAGGGTCCAAATAAGAGCTCGCGGAACTACTGGTAGCCAGGAAATCACTTTACTACGAACAATTTTCCTGTAAAGGATGCCTTCTCTGACATCATATGTTTGGGCTACTCCTTCAGGAAAACTATTATTGTGGTATTTTGTGATAAGGTCTTGAATTTCAGCATCCCTTTTTTGTTTCACTGATAACCAACCTTGATGGAGCTCAACAAATTGAACAGATTTAGTTTGCACCTTTTCAGGTTTTAAGGGAGTAACCGTATCAGAATTTGGAATAGGATTTCGAGACAAAAAGTCAGCATGTTCCATTCTATTACCTTCGCGGTAAAAGATATCGAAGTCGTAGGCCTGCAAATATGCCCACCAACGATATACACGAGGGGTTAAATCCTTTTTAGACTTTGACGCCTTTAATGAATTGCAGTCCGTAACAACTACTAAGCTCCTACCATACAGGTAGTGTCTAAAATGTTCTACCGCTCTAACGACTGCTAACGTCTCTAGCTCATAAGAGTGGTAGCGAGATTCAGCATCTGACGTTCGACGGCTAAAGTATTCTACAACGTGGGGGAGGTTGTCTTTCTTTTGTAAGAGGAGCGCTCCGTAACCGTCCGAACTAGCGTCTGTATGTAATTCTACAGAGAGTTCCGGGTCAAATATGGTAAGTACGGGTTCAGATGTAAGAATGTCTATTAACTTTTTGCGTATTCTTTCATGTTCAGTAGTCCAAGTAATTCGTCCTTTTAATTTTGCAAGAGGATATAGGGGACCTACAACCCGGGTGAAATCGGGAATGAATTTCCGGAAATAAGACGCTAATCCCAGAAATTGACGGACATTCGTAGCTGACTTCGGTTCAGGGGCATACACCAATGCTTGAATTTTCCGCGAATTGGGTTTGATCTCACCAGACTGCACAGAATATCCTAAATAATCAATTTTCCGCTTCATGAATTTACATTTTTTTAAGGTTAAATGAAAAACCAGCTTCTGACAATGCGGCCAATACATCATCAAGACGCTGCAGACCCTCAGAGACGTCCACCGAATGGCACAATACCCGAGAGATTATCGCAAAAACTTTCCTTTAAAAGTGAACAAGACGATCCGCTATCGAATAAAAAAGGGACAGGCTCACCGGATGATGTTTCCAAAGTACCTCTAGAGGGGCGGTGCTCGCAGTGATGAACCTCCTTGACCGCAGCCTTGTTTCCGTTCTTCTTATCGGGACAGTTAGTTGTCACATGCCCCTTTTGTCCACACGTGTAGCAGGTCACAGAAGTAATGTTCTCCGAAGCGCGTGATGAGCTCGGTGTGTCTTGAGATATAGTTCCGGAATGATCACGACGTTTTCTACATTCTGCGAAGCGGTGGCCCGCTATTCCACAGAAGCTACATCTGCCTGTGAACCTTTCGGTGGGACGATGGCGCTTGATCTCAGGTTCGTTGATTTCTCCACCATCCGACCGACGCTTGAGTGACACACCTCCCAGTATTCTGAATAATTGAGTGTGAGTGTTTATATGGTGAGCGTTTAACTCGCGACGTATCAGGCTGTCCTTTTGAGAAAGAACTGAAATCACAAATCCAGTCACCACTTCTTCGGGCATCACGGTCTTTGGAATCCGTTCGATCAAGTTCCACAGCCGAAGTGCAGATTCGGAAGCCGTTTCTTTGGCTCCAATTTGGAATCGTAAAATGTCATCAAAGAAGTCCTGAGGTAATTTAGGTTTAGAAAACTTCGCTATAAGAGACTGTTTGACTACGCTCCAAGTCATATCTTGTAGGTTCAATTTGGTAATGCAAGATGCAGCTTGTCCTTTCAAAGCACTTGTAAGAGCCATGAGTAAGTCTATTCCATCTAGACCCCTCTTCTGAACGATGGCTTCTGTTATATTGCACCAGCCATCAATGTCGGCATCAGGGTCGTCTGGATTGAAGGGTAGCAGTTGCGTAGGATGATAAGCGTTCAAAGTTGGTACTTGCTGAACCGCGAGAACTCGAGATAAAAGCGTCTCCATGCTATTGAGTAATTTCTCGGCATCCGTTTTGATCCTCTGGCCCTCAACTTGGACCCCATCGCATCCCACTTCTGATGAAGGGTCATGATGGCCTGGAGGCCCTTCATCAGAACTCATCTTCTAATTATGTGGGTAGGTGGGCGCAGTAGTTGAAATGAAATACAGCTTCAGATCTCAATTCACGTATTTTAATCACTTCGCACAGGAATCACAATATAATTAGGTAATTAGCAATGACTACTACACGTAACAAAATATAAAGAGTCTTGAAATAACGTGATGGCGAAGATTCAGAGCGATTCGTCACAAGCGTGGTGCGCGGGCGCCGTCTCAGCCAAGGAGTGTGTTCTAAGATGGCCGCCCGCACTACCATCGACAATGACGCTTCGCTAGGTTGACATTGACAGTCCTGTCAACCTGACGTTTGACGTAAACGCCGTCATATTAAATACATTTTTAAATATTTCTTAAAAAAGAATATATAAAAAACATTTAAAAATATAAAAAATAGTATCCCACCGGTATCGGGAACAGGGTCCAAGCTACCGGCGGTCAGGGCTCCAGAGAGAGAAACCGCCTGACAATGCGAGCCGTGTCCAGAAGTACTGCTTTCTGAATCAAGCCCTTGATCCAGCCGCCTAACGAGAGCCTCCTGAGGTGTTGGTCGAGGCTCGTGGCTATTAAGCCATTGGCTGACACGACTATCGGTACAATGATCGCTGAGTCCACATCCCACATGTCGACAACCTCGCGAGCCAAGTCAATATACTTGATTTGTTTATCTTTCTCGGCTTTCACGAGGTTCTCGTCATGTGGGACGGTAATGTCAACAATCATTGCACGCCTCTCGATTCGGTCCACCACCACTATATCAGGCTTATTGGCTAAAATAGTCCTGTCAGTGATGATGGACCGATCCCAGTACAATGAGATATGACCATTATCGAGAACTGGGTCGGGCGCATATCTGTAGTACGGCACTTCCGATTCCACAAGAGAGTACTTCAGAGCAAGTTGCTGATGGATAATCCTGGCTACAAGGTTGTGCCTATGCAAGTACTCACCGTTAGCTAGACGAGAACAACCAGAGATTATGTGGCGGATTGATTCTCCCGGACGATGACATGCCCGACATATGTCAACCGTGCCGTCCTTCACAATAAATCTCCGGTAATTTTTCGTCATGATAACTTCGTCCATAATTGCACAGACAAAACCTTCGGTTTCCCCAAAGAGGTCACCGACACGCAGCCAGGCTACGGACGCTAACTGGTCTACATCGGGCCCATGTAGTGCCCGGAAAAAGCGTCCGTGAAGTTCCTTACTCTGCCATACTTCTCTGCGATCGTTAGTGTCAAGCACTAGAGGTTTGCGCCAGTTCTCGTTAGCCAAGGAGAGTGGAGTAAGGCCCTTGTCCACTGCCACTACATCTCGATGCATACCCACGTCAGTAGCTAGGAAATATTCCCTTAGACTGCATACCTCGCGGTTGTGGAGGGTCTTAGCATTTAAAAAGCCTCGGCCTCCACACTTCCGCGGGATATACAGTCTCATCACCGACGAACGTGGGTGATGCATTCGAAATGCAGTCAGCAGTGTACGGACACGCCTATCTAGGGCGTCAAGTTCTGTTTGGGTCCATTTGAGTACGCCGAAAGAGTACATCAATACCGGCATGACCCAACCGTTGAAGGCGCGCACCTTGTTTCCGCCCGATAGAAGGCTATTAAATACCTTCTTCAGGCGGCCAAAGAAGCGCTCCTTCAACGATTGCTTCATGTCAGTAACATTGATACCTAACGCTTCCGACATACCCAAATACTTATAGGTTTCGGTTGGAGAGAGGGATCTCAGGTTTATGGAATCCGAGAGTTGAGTACCCACGGATTCCACAATCTCCCCTCGCTTTACATGCATTACCGCACATTTGTCTACACCAAACTCCATCCTGATGGCACTACTAAAGGTTTTAGTTACCTTCAGTAGCTCCATCAGTTGCAGGTTGCTGGGGGCAAAAAGTTTCAAGTCATCCATGTAAAGGAGGTGAGATATAACCTGACCACCTCTCTTCAACCGATAGCCTAGCCCTGAATTCTCCAGCAGTGTGCTTAGAGGATTCAAAGCTAGGCAAAACCAAAGCGGACTCAAACTGTCACCCTGGAATATACCCCGCTCGATCCTTATCGGTTCGCTATTCCTCTGGATTTGTCGACATCCTGGATAGCGAAGGACCGTCCTCCATTGCCCCATACATGACATCATGAAGGTGCGTAGCGTTGCATCAACTTTATACAATTCTAGCACCCTCATGAGCCATGTATGAGGAACTGAGTCATAGGCCTTCTTATAGTCTATCCAACATGTCGACAGATCCTTTCGGAAACGTCGAACCTGTTGGCTAATGGTCATATCTATGAGGAGAAGCTCCTTAGTACCGCGGGACCCATTCCTACATCCATTTTGAGAGGCCGACATGATACAGTTACTATCTATATGTGTGTTAATCTTAGCTCTCAAAATGGATGTAAGAACCTTATAGACCGTCGGTAAACACGTGATCGGTCTATAATTTTTAGGTTCCGCAGTACTACCTGATTTATGGAGCAGGTGGGTTATTCCTGTAGTTAGAAATTGGGGCAGCGACCCTTACTCTAAGGCAGACTGGATCTGAGATGCCAAGCGGGTATGCGACCTCGTAAACCATTTTATCCAGAAGTTGTGCAGCCCGTCCGGACCTGGAGATTTCCAGTTAGCTAACGGACGGACTGCACGAGCTATATCTTGGGGGCTGATGATAATTGCCCCCATTTCTGGTATTGGATCGCACGCGCGCTCAACATCCCGAATCCAATCGCCCTCGGTATGACAGACAGGCACCGACCAGATGCTGCGCCAGAACGAGTATATGGCGTCATCATCCGGCAGGTGCGTATTAGTCACACCTTGGTCCGGTCGCTCCCAATCCCTATACACCCACCTTTCATTACTTCGGAATGTGCGATTCTGGGTGTATCGCTCCACTCGCCGCTTATACCTGCGAATACGGTTTGCCCATGCATATACTTTCTGCTTCAGGAAGTCGATGCGCTCTGTGACACGGGACATATAGTCTCGGGAGCTGACATCAGTCCCCGAAAACGCCCGCCTCACAAAGCGCATCACTCTTGGGCGAGTGTTGCCCTCCCTGAAGCAGATTAGTTTGCCTATGAGTGCTCTGGCCCCACCAATACGACGCTCGATCCTAAACTGCCAAGCCGGTACGGCTGGCTTCGGTCGTGTAGCTCTGTCATTAGGAAATTTGACGTGAGCTACACGACATGCCGCTACAGCCGCGCAGTACAGCATCGAGTGTGTATCGGTGAGGTCTTCGCAATCATCAAAATAATTGGACAACTGCGAATCCAGAGCAGCCACCAGCGCTTTATTCTTGTTATGCATGGGCAAACGAGGTAAGCGTGGCCTAAGCTCGAGCGGCATGCTGCGATATTCCCGAATAGCACACTCCAAAGCACTCCTCAATTCACCATTGTAGTGGGTACTTACGTTTGTAACCATGTCATTACACTCCTCGTCAGCGTGGCTGGGAGCATGGTTGGACGGTGGTACCACAACTGGTAACACAGTCTGCGACGGAGGGGCAATAACATGGCTACCCATTTCAGCTCGGAGGCGATCAAGTACAGTATCATCCAACATATGATTACGCAGGATGACCCGCACCTGATCCGACAGTCGTTGGGCTGAAACGTTGACGGCTGGCTCAAGCACCTGGAACAAAGAGAGCATCCGAACACGGTACGCGGTCAGGTTGTTACCTCCCTCTGTAGCCCCATAGTATGAGCGCATGACGTTTTCATTGATGGATTCCGTCCATCTCATGCGCTGCACACTTCCGCCGGGAGCTGGGACCCTATCAGAGGCCGGTGGGCCTCGAGGTCCTAAGCCGCTCGGCGGCCGGCGTCCTCCCCGTCGACGCGCAGGTGGTGGTATCGTCGGCGGCGAGAAGAACTCGTCGCTGGAACTCGACGCAACTGCCACGGCCGGTGTCACAGCACTCACGATGGGGCTGGGTTCCGGCGGCGGCGAGGCGGAGCTGAGCGACGAGGCCGGAGGTGGTGGGCGTGCACGGCGAGCTGCTGATCTCGTCAACATTTAGGACGTGTTGTCCAATTTTTCGATTATTTGTTCATTTTTTGTTCCTTGTTTATGACAGCTTAGCTGTCATTTCTATAGTTTTTAGTTTTTCGGTGTAGAGGTGGTAGTTTTTCATAATTAATTTTTGTCGGTTCTTGACAAAATGGTAATTAATTTAATTTTGGTTGTGAGCTTGAAAATACTTTAAATAATATATTAAAATCGAAATCTGGATTGGACAATTTTATGACACGTCTGACGTTGTTGGTGTTGCCAGCTTTATTATTATTATTATTATTATTATGTCACATGCCAAATGCAAAACAAACTTAAACGTTAAAATATAATGATACTCATCAAAGAAAAACCTAATGCAAAGTAAAAAAATATTGATAACTTATTTCGGTTTGCATTTTTTTTTCATATATACAATAAAATGTATTCAAACTTCTGTGTTCCACCGCAGTAAAGACAGTACCAAACCCTTGATTCTTAAGCAACAAAAGATACACAAATACGCACAAAATCTCCAATAATACGAAGTTTAAACCGTACTTAGCTGGCTTTTAAATTAATTGCCAACGTTCCAAATAATTGAATTAAGTTAATCGAATAGTTGTTTACACTGTGTCACTTGTAGCAATTAAAATTGTTTCCGAAGATAATAAATCATTGGCGGGAAAGTGAAACATCATGGCGGCGCTGGGTGCACACCTTGCAATAAATTTTCCAATTACTGGGAGAATTTCGCGATGGCAACACCGAGGGAACGCGCGGAAATAAAATAAAATTAATTACATGCTACATAGGACTGGCAGGCAATAGGTGGCTTTTAGAATTGACTTTAGATAATTAAATAAATATTTTAATTGACGAAGATGAGACATCTTTTCGATTGGTATTTTATATTACAAATTTAAAAAATATTTAAATCATTTTTGTAAGTGAAAAAAAAATATGTTTATGGTTTTAAAAAAGAAAAAAAAATGTCTTTCTAATGCAGTGTAGGTACGTGACAAAAGTGGTTCAAATTAATAGTTTTCTCTAAGATTAACTGCGTGCACCTAAACTATAAGAGCAAGTAATTTGAAACGCTCATTTTCTTTCTGAAAGTTTGGCTTTCATTTTTAATGATATAATAATCCCTTGATACCTGCGTTTAATAGATTTATGTACAACAGTCCCAGACCGATTTACTACATTCGTTCAACATAAATTACATTTGCATTTGCACTACGCTATTATTATACATATTATTGACTAGCCTTTGCCAGCGGTTTCACCCTCGTGAAATTTGAAAATGATCCCAAGGGAACCTACTCCCGGGATGAAAATCATCATGTGGCCTGTTCCAGGATATAGTCTACCTATGTGGCAAGTTTCATCTAAATTCGTTCAGCCGTTAAGACGTGAAGAGGTAACAGACAGACAGACAGTTACTTTCGCATTTATAGTATTAGTATTATAAGTTTATAACGCCCAAAAATGACAATCAGTTGAAAAATAAATGATTTAGAGATTTTTCAGATTAAAAATTATACTTTCAACATAAAAATGGATTAAGCTAAAAATGTTTTGTGTACCTATTCAAATTTTCAGACGTAACTGTCGCTAATTAAACAACTCTTTGTAACCTATCAATAAAATTGCTTCATCATGTATAAGCATTTTGATTATACGAAGGTAATTTAGCGATAAATACATAATATTATAGGCCAGATAATTTGTTCACTCGGCCGGACGGTCAATGTTTGAAAGGAGCAAATTAAGACACAATTGTTGCGAGCTATTTTAGACGGCTTCGGCCCGCTCCGCTTGCTTGTCTCGCTCGCCTCGGCCAGCCTCTGTTTGCTGCCTTATTTCTCGTTATACCTTATTGTCCTGTCTGATTTATGTCGCAATTACGTCATTTCTTATAGATTATGAAAATTTATGAGCTGTGCCCTAATACTGGGTGAATTGTTTTAGTTTAATGTGCAATGTTCCGTGGTTTAGTTAAACAAGCGTCTGAATTTTTAATTTGTATCGCTTGCACACCGGAAAACGCAGCGTTAGGTGTCCCACAAGGTGGACCTATGATCTGGCGAAGGCCGCGGGTATATGCTGGATGCGAGACGCATAGGACCGGTCGATGGGGCATTACTTGGGGGATACCTACTTATGTCCAGCAGTGCACGACTTACGGTCTAAATGATGTTGATAATGATAACACATTGCTACGAAATTTTCAGTTATATAACCAGCACCGTGATCTACTTATTATATTGAAAATGAAAGGCCTAGCCAGCTAGTTTTATAGAAATGCCAGACCTTCAAAAAGCAGTTTCTTACCTCTCATATTTTAAAAAGACATCAATAATAATATATGCAATTAATGACACCACGCCTCCGCTACAGGGTGTATTATTTCCGGAGCTCCCGTCTAGTTGGCATGTCGCGTTGTGTACATATTTCAGCACTTAGGCCGGTGTTAATTTGACGATGACTGTCGCGCCGCCATCCGTCATCGCCGCCAGACACGTCTTTATGACGTCTAATTTGAAGATCATCCTGTGAAGTGAAGGGGTGACTTATTGTGGGAGCATGAGTCGCTGTTTTGTATGGAAGTTAAGTGTCATTGGTTGTACAGTGTTAGGTTTTTGAGTTGGGAGAGAGGTTCTTGCTGTTTTAGAGGGAAATTTAACATCTGTTATTTGCTGATAATTTCGAGTAAGTTACTATAACAGTTTGTCTAAAATAAATCGATATCACTAATTCCTTAATCAACGGCTAAAGTTTTTTATTACAGTAAGTATGAAAAACCTTCAGTCGTTATACATACCTGTAGGTTTCTACACCAATACAGTTTCAACAGTAAGTCATATTAAGTCCTACAAACTAACAACAGCAGCAACCTCCAATTATATAAATCAAGGTGTAAATCTGAAGTTGCCAACTTCACCGTAGCATTCAGAACGAAACAATGTATCGGGACTCGGGAGCGGATCCGACAACATTCGATCGCAAACTCAGTTGAAAATCGTAACAAAGCTGCTACCGCGATAATTGGATGTGGCCGTTCTGAATACGCGCTAGACAAGACTTAATTGAGGTTTTAGAGTTGGGCTAATTCGCCCACCTTCGATCAGTCCTGCGCCCCTGGTCCCTCGTCCCGTTGAAGGGCTTCGTCTGGCAACTCGCTCGGTTAGCAAGAATAATAACGCGCAGGTTAAGTGAGCCTCTATCAATTGGTGTTATGTTGCTTTGTTGTTATTAGCTGCGGACCGCGTGGGTAGTATTGAAATACCTTGTTTGGAATTTTGAGAGGTAAAGGCGATGTCTGCAAATTGTTAGGTGTAGGGTATCCGTGTAATATGGCGGCTCTTCTAGAAAATGCTTTTTGTAAAGATCCTGCATCTTAAAATTCAATATTGCTGTTTTTTTATGTAACATAAGTGGTAAAACAGATATCCGCATGAAAAACTCACTCAACAAAACGAAATAGAAGGCTCACGATGATTAAGAATTCTCTCACGTGCGACGCAACAAAAAGTAACAACTAAATATATCGGAGACGGCCCGATGGAGGTCGGGTACGGGAACAAAAAGTAGGGGTCGGCCCACGGACACACACCCGAACAGATATGATAATCTCCACTATGTAAAATAGTGAAATTTAAGGTCTCTCCATGTGAAGAATTGTACTCGTTCGGTAGGCAAATTATTCTAATGCGGCCCTTTTATTCGAGGCACACACCGCTCGGGTCGCCGAGCTCCTCCGACACTCATTTGTATTTCAATAAAATACCACTAGCCCTATCTAAACAAGGCTATGATTCCGATATCGATCGCGCCCACACTCAGAACAACGAAAAGTATATTACATTGTTATTTCAATGTTTTCGGGCCGAGTATTTTCGCAAGCCGGCCATCCATCAATGAATCAATTTGAATACATTGAACATTCATCGAAGTTTACATAAAGTTGGCGGCTATGAATATACCTTGGCGAAGCAAACAAAAAAGGCGCCCTGGCTGGCTTACAATAACTTGCTCCCTCGCTCCGTCCGCGCATTTGTGGACACGCCAATTCACTTTTTGTAAATAAAAGCGACATATCTGTGCGACAGGATCCGGTAGGTACATAACTACGTTCGTATATCGTCTCGCTTGTCCGATTTGCATAGCGTGGAAAAGTTCACAATCACATTTACCTCATCAGCCTGCGGGGAACATAATTCTTCGTTCCATCTGCCATCTTCCTGTATCTACCCCACGAGCTCTTTTTGTAGGGGTTTGGCCGGCGGCGTTGTCCGCGATACATAAATTTTCACGATCGGTCATCCTTTAAAAACAAGTTTAGCTCTTTATCCGTAGGAGAGTAAGTTCAAGAATGGCTGGAGCGTGCGTTACCCTCCGATTCGTTACGTATTCAAATTATTTCGCCATCTTGTTTTTGCGTTCATTTGTGTTGTGAGTTGTGAGCCTATAAGTAGATACGGTCTATCTTTTGTGTTAGCTTGTTATTGATTTTAGTAATTAGTCCTTTGGAAGTCCAGAAGCTTAAGGCGTATGTATGAAGTTTAATACGGTTTAGAGCGAGTGTGTGGCTAATTAATAGAGTGCGTGCGGTGGAGGCTAAGGCGGGAGGCTGCCCCTTGACGAACCTTCAGACAGCCGCCCTAGCTCAGAACGAGGAGTCAGCAGTGACTTAGGGCCCCTGTGATTCCCGTCGCTTAATTAAATAATGAGGTTTAAATCCGTCCTTTTGTCGCGTCACTAAAGTTTGTAGACGTATGCACAGTTTGGATGCTTTGCAAATTAACGGACATTAGTAACGGAGGCCTCCGGAAATACAGTACCGCACATGGTAGAGTTTGGCATCTATATTTATACGCGGACAGGTCAGATAATTGCTTCTACATTTTGAAACACCGGGTATGTACCTATTATTTGTTCTGTTATTTTCCTATGATTTTTCAGTTATTTTAGTTAATACGTATATCTAAACATAAACTTAGGGTACATTTGCCGGGGTCGCGAATGTGTTTGAAAGAGTCACTGTGCACTAAGTGTCTGACACACACCCTCCGCTCCCAGAGCGGAACAATTTATTTGACGATTTTCCACACAAAAAAAAATGTACATATTTTCTAAGCCAATGAGAAGCTGTTGAATCTCCACCATATTATCTCGTTCGTTTCCCACGCCACCCACATGACCACATAAGGTTCCTATTCTTAACCGCAGCGCACACGCGCCGCGTATTCACCTAAAAACAAAAACGGTTCACTTTTGACGTTTCCCAGTTTCTATGTCTAATCTGAGTTCCGTTATGCAGCGCACGGCATTCAGTGGACGTTGAAAACTTGAGTAAGAGCGAAGATAAGGAGCGGCGATGCATGCGACACACGTCTACTCTTTACAAATTCAGCTCTGACGCGATCCATTCAACGGATAAGTTTCGTACAGTGTGCTCCCGCCTGAATGCAGTGATAACGCCGCAATGACAATCGTGAGTTGATTTTGTATGGTTTAGAATTTCATCGCGCTTTAAGAATAGGTGTTTTAATGAGTTGTAAGCGTGTTGGCTAATTTTAAATTTGGAATTAAGAAGATTCTGTGCAGTATTGCAGCTGTAGTATGCCATGGTTTGGTGGGCACGTAATCTCTGTTTGGTATGGGGTTGGAAACAAGCTTTGAGAACTTACCCACAAAGAATAATGATATGTGCCGTGACACAAAAAGTGGCATGTGTAATTTATTATTTTTTGAATGAAATAAATAAATATATAAAAAGTTTGATTAAAAAGAAAACTAAGAAGTTTTTCACGATAAAAACTAATAAAAATTCCATTTACTTACCTATTAGCATTTATTACTTACTTAATTCAATAAATCCCATCACAAAACTGGCTACTAGACCGTATCATCCATTTGCCATCAGAACTTATCATGACAAAAGTACCTACCTACCGTGTCGATACTTCGGACATGTCACCGATGTTACAGTAAAAAGAGTCGAACCCGCGACCGTGTAGCGGAAAGCCGGAGTCGGGAAACCGGCGAACAAAACGTATGGGGGGATCGGTGAAGCGTGACGACGTGATTCATGCAGTTATTCAATAAGCTGGTGGGGTAAGGACATGGCGTATTGATGTAACAATTAATTCGATTTTTATATAGAATTAAAGGAATAGTATTTTTGATTTTTTTCAAACATTTTGTACGTAATGACGTCGATTCCAATAAGGAAAAATAACCAGGAAAGTCGATTTAACAAAATGTCGTTTCACAATCCACAGTTTACGTAACATAATTTACCGTCCCGAGCAAAAAAAAAAACCAACACAATATTTTATTGTTTTGCCAAGGTGCGCAAAAACCTTCAAGTTTGAGTTATAATACAAGTTATTTTTGGTTAATAACCGAGTAAAGGTTTAGTAAGGGCCGGCGAATAGCCGTTCTGAGAAACTTCACAAGTTTCGTAGGTAACAACTTTTTAACGTTTTGTTATTATGAAACCTGTAAGGATGCACTTATTTAATATCCAGAATTTCTCTATATGATGTTATTATACAATTTCTTGGGTATACCTTTTTTCGAGTAAGTTTTCGTTGTGTAAGGCATAGCACGTGCGACCGACACGGGTGCGACCCTTGGTACCCGCGAGACGCACAAATCATGCGACATGTCGAACCTTTACTCTACAGAACATACAGCACACATACGAAACATATTTCACAAAATATCAGCTCAAACATGTTTACAATTTGTGTCCCATATAAAGCAACAACTCAGAACAACTTTTGCCTCCAGAGGCGCTGCGCTCAAAATTGTCAAACAAAATCGACTGCAGTCCCAATTTTACAACGCAATAAAATATTGAAATAAAAATTCGAGCGAACCAGCAATAAAATAAAACGCTAACCGTTTTTACGGCGCCGACAATATAATGAAATAATCGTAACGGGCGTCGACGTCACTCTGAATTGCCACATAAATCTTCCTCGGGTCATACTGTCCGCAGTCCTCTAGGCAACACTTTAATATCGAGAAATATCATCTCGATAATCGAACGCACTAGCCGCTCGGTATAAATCATCCCCCCGCACTCGCTGTCGTTTATTTTTTAGACTTTCCATTTCCAAATAAAGTCCCTGAGCAGCGGGCCAGTGCTTCCTCCTTCCGGGGCGGTTTATATGATTTGTCGGCTGTCGGCCATTTCCCTTAATATTGTCAATATTTCAAATATTAATTGTTATAAATCAGAAAAGTTTTCTGTTCCGCTTTTTATAGCCATTTTCGAGATTGGATTTTTATTACGACAAAATTAACCATAGATACTCGTATAAAGGCTGGACAAGCCACTTATGAGCGCATTGTTTATGAACGATAACGGAATCGATGAACGAGTGGCACGTCCGAGGGGAAACGTGTTAAATTATGTAGGTGTACTTAGCGCGTCAATCTACGCACTACTTTGAAAAAGTTCCGCCCATAAAACATTAACAAGCACTCTATAAAATTCCCGGGCGTGCCCCGTTCGTTAAGTAGTGTCAGCCGGTAGTTTTTCCCACCTCGAGTTAGTGAGTGTCCACTCGAGGCCGGAGGGTCGCTGTCATCGCGATTGGCGGCCGATACGTCCCCGGAGTGCGCCCTCGCCGCGCAGGCCTTCAGCACAAAGATCATGGCAAAGCCCTCAATTAATGACAAACAATGGCGAAGGCGTCGCGCGCCCAATTTTCAGTTGTCGCTCTTGTTTTGCTCGGTGACAGTTGGCATGGGTCGACACTCACGCGGCGCTGTCTTATTCCCAGTGCTGCGACCCTGGAATTAGGGAACTTGCGAAGGTAAGGAACCCAAGAAATACACTATGTTTAAGTAACATAAACTCGGTAACCGCAACTCAGTGAAAACCATCTTACGTAAGAGGTTGCGAAAAATTGTCGTTTTTCCTCATTCGCACATTGTGGAGCCTTATTTAATACAAAACAAGCCCAATCTCCTGCTCTTACAAAACGTGTATAATGTAGGTCAGCAGCATTCGGGAACAGCTACACAAAATACCGGAGAGCTATCAAATCACGAGCACTCACTAAAATTCGTAGAGATAACTGCGTTCTCGCCACAAAACACGTCATGGTAAATACTGAGGCGAAGTGTTGTCCGGTATTTTCATGAGGCTGGGAGAGTCGCTCGCTCGGCGCCCGCTATCGATCCACCAGCGAGGGGCGAGGGGCGCGGGCGGCACAAATTTGGGAAAACTTTGAAAGTTTCGCGTCTAATTCAGGCGCACGCACACACACCCACAAGCAGCTCGCCGCACACAGACGCGTTCGCCTCGTAATTCTGTTTTGTACCCGTTGTTTTCGAAATGTCACGTGTCTTCGACCTACGTGACTGGACGAATCTTTGCAAAGGGTTCACACGCGCAAATTAGATAAACAGAAATTATGGGAATAATTTGCCCGCCATGAAATGTTATCAGGGCTGAAATATGGTCACTACCGGTCGCGGTCGCATACGCAGGAAGATTGACCAAACAAAATAAAGGCGATGAATCTGTAAGATAATATATCCGACCGCTGGTCACGCGAGACTTCCGAACAATAGACCTAAATCGAATTATATTCGAAACTGAAACTCGGCACTAGTTACACTTAGCCCCAAACTCGGCGAAAGTAACAAAACTTGCGGGCCTATTAAGGTAATGTGACCAGAATTGGCACACACGATCACGCGATGATCAAAGCGGCATGCGGCGTCGTTAGCCATTGTGCCGTGAGTGCTTTGCCAAAGAAAACAATTAAGAAGATGAGCCGGGACGGACAATGACGCTGGAGACGGCCACTTCCTGCGGGACGATCAAACGAACGGTTTTTCAGTTGTGTTTTTACATTAAAGGATCACTTGATGATATTTTTGATGAAAAAGAAAGAAAATTCAGCATTGTTAACACAACACCCTCTCACCTCAAGCTAAGTCATCACCAGTGACACCTTTACTTTTAATATAATTAGATACGTCAGCCCTCATGCTCTGTCCAGAAATAGCAAGCGCCCGAGAAAGGAAAAGACGGTATCAGTATAGCAATTCAGTAAAAATTATAAGAAAACCTACACTTTCCGAAACCTCAAAAATATCAACCGAACTTAACCCTCCTATATCAAAATAGACTGAAACAACTCTTCCACAATTTTTAATCTGTAGGAAAACGTTTTTCATTACATCCTAAATTTATCGCTGGTATATATTTTCTGGTCCTTTGTCAGTGGTTGTTAGTAAACAAGCCATTTACGGCATAAAGGAATTCCATTCAAGCAGCTTTTGCTAACAAAAAATGGGGAACAAAATAAAAACTGGAGAACAATTAGCGTGATTTAACGGCCATTTCATTAGATTATAATTAATGTGATTATTTTTATTTTTAAAGTTGTTGCTTTCTTGTTCTACGGACTTTTTTATATTGTTTCAATTTAGATTTGTTGACATTTACGACGGTGGATATTTGCTTTTTGTTGTTGTAAGAGATTTATGTAGGCAAAAATGTATCCATCCAAAATTCTGACTGATCAATTCTTTGATCGCATGAAGATTGCAGTACCAGAATTTAATTTGACATGGAAATATTTTATTGATTTACTTAACATTCAAGTTCTTCCTGTAATTTTTAAATTAATAATATTATTGAATAAGGAAATTGATAATAACATTTGTACGCCTAATGGCAAAACATAGAGAAACTAAGAAAATTCAACATCTCAGACATGGTGTAACTGTACATGTATGTTACATATTGTATGTTCACAAATAAAAATTCTGATTTTGATTCTGATTCAGAAATTTTATACAAGGTGGTGGAGTAACAAAAAAAATCTGTACCACGCAAATCTAGACATAAAAAACTGATGAACAAAAATCCAAAAAAAAATATTACCAACGTTTTAAAAATGGACCAAATCAGCCACCATTTCGATTAACAATAAAAACTCCCAATTTTGCCAACCATAATAATTCCCAAGGTTGCCAGAAATAAATAACAATACAAAAACATAATGAATCACAAACAAAGCTCGTAGATCAGTAGTGATTACCGTGCAGTTGTCACCCCTGACTTTGTAATTAACATTCGAGCCATTACTTAATTAAAGAGATCTCTTTTAGCAAAACTCTCCATATTATGATTAACGCTACTTGCGATTGGTGTGACTGTGTTTAAAGATGAATTATTTTTATCGTATTTTTTAATGTGCCTTCTGTGCAAAATGGTAATATACCATGCATGCATGTGTGGTGGTATGGTGGTATGGTGGTGGTGGTGGTGGTGGTGGTGGTGGTATGGTGGTGGTGTGGTGTGGTATGGTAATGGTGGTAGCAGAAGCTATTGCTTGTGCTAGTGGTTTCGCCCGCATCGAATTAGTACTTCCTCCATTACAAATTATGTTTTGCTAAAATGCTATAGCATATGTGCTATTCCAGAATATAATCTATTTATGTGCGAAATTTCACCCAGATTCGTTCAGTCGTTCTGGCGTGATTGAGTAACAAACAAACATCCATCCATCCAAACTTATGCCTAGGGGTAGCGGATAAATTCTGAAAATGAGTTACCGCACCCCTGGGCACTCAGGCAGGGAAGGAACAGGGGTGGGTTTAGTCAGTAAGAGTCTGACACGATCTCCCGCCCCACCATGAGTGGGAGAAGTCATTGGATGATTTCCCACCCCACAAAAAAAAATCCTAACTTTCGTATTTATAATATTAAGTAGGATTTAGGCCATTTATACCAGTCAGGAAACGTACGTTATCCTCAATAATTTTTGGTTATGATTTTAGTTCAATGTCGCAATTTTTATACCATAGTGGCAAATACGCAGACAGGCCAAAAAAAAAAAAGTCCTCGGATGGTAAGTGCCACCGCCGCTTGTGGATAGTACAAGGAGTATCATATAGTTACAGGTGCGTTGGATAGTGCTTGCCATTTTTTAATAGGAAATGTGAAAAGTACCAAGAACACGTACCATATCTGACAATTTCATTATTACAAATCGACGGCACGGTTGGCGCAGTGGTTGAGCATTCGGCTGCTGCGCTGCATGTCGCGGGTTCGATCCCCGCACGGATCAAATATTTGCGTGACCTGCAGATAGTTGTTCTGGGTCTGGGTGTCTTGTGTATGTGAATTTACATGTTTGTGAACGCACCCACGATACAGGAATATTCCTAGTGCGGGGCAACGTTTTAAAAAAAAAAAAAAAAATTGAAGTGGGATCGAAAAGAGGTTTTGTACAGTATTTAAAAATAAAAATTAATGAAGCTCTAAGTAAACGATTCCTACATGATATCTACATACATTCAGCGTGTACGAAAATAAAAATCTGTAAACAAAATAAACGTTTTCAATTTGATTTATTGGCATCAAACATTTCATAGAAACATCTTCATCTTGACACTGGCGAGTTGCCAATGTATAGATAAGCTGCTACAGTATTTGCCGCCTAAAATTAATAGACTAAGATCTTCCCCAGGAAACGGTCTAAGTCCATTCATTCGTTCTCGAGATCAGCTCCGACAGCTAGACAGACGATATCTCTAACCACATAAATAATGATTTTGATAGTTTTATTTATTCACTTTTACCATTTAAAGGCATATAATGTATAGTTATGTGTATTCAATCTCTGGAAAATTAAAAACTTTTTTTTTTAATACTCGTATATACAACAAACTTAAGCACACGCCTTTTTCCCATTAGGATAGCAGAAACAACAATCACAAAATCCTTACATACTCCTATTGCTTGTTTCATACATCAAAATTATGATAGAAAGAAAATAAAGAAAATAAAGAAAGAAAAGAATACTTATTTGTAAAGAACTAACATAATTTGATAGTGGATATGATTCAATAATATTTACTACATCGCAGCAGATGGTCATTGAACTACCTTGAATCATAGAAAAAAAATCGTTCAAGAGAAAAGAAAACTTTATATCATAAATTTTAATTAAGAAAAATGTACTACTGCCTTCAATTTGTGACCTCAAAATTTTTGCATCAGTATCTGCCCCAATCTCGGTCGAAACCCATTTAATTAAACGACTGCTATTAGTTCGCCCCCTCCACGATTTCCTTAATTTCTGTTAATTCCTGCACCCATAGAAGAAGACTTAGATACTCGTACCATAAAATTCGTGTACAGATTTAGTTTGTGTACATTTTAAACAAATTATTTGCTTAGGTTCTGCAAAAAATGATGAACTCGGATGTAAGGACCAAAAAAGTTGCCCTTTATTTGTCTTGAACAATATTTTCATGAAATGCATTTACACATTATTTATAAAAAAAACGTCTTCTAACCAAACAGACAACAGCAAAAATCTGAATCAACAGTTAAGTGCCGGAACAACCTCTTAGAAAAAAGAAACACATTTAAAAAAACAAAGTGAACATAATTCAAGCATTTTAGTCAGGCACCACTTAAAAAAAATAACAGTACATATTAACAAGAGCTTGTCTATCAACACAAACATGATAGCTACCTTTCAGTTCCAACCTCATATTTCAATTTACCTGTACCTCGGTTTTATCTTTAATGCCTACCTGGTAATTACGCCGGCAGACAGTGGGATTCCAACCCCTTTTTACTTGATATCGGCTAGTGCTTTATATGTGGGTACCTACAATATTATTAAATTGTTTAATTTACTAAAACCCTGCCTTGGTTGTAAAGTGGGGATAGGTACATCTTTTTCGTGTTAAGAATAACTATGTTGTAGATTTGGGTTGAACAACATTGTTTGGCCATACATTTGGAACTGATAAAATAAAATTACTGAAAATATTGACTTAAAACGTTTTATTAAAATTTTTCAGTATGAAGCCTGAAGAGATATATTTTATCCGTCAAGGAATAAAATTGACGTTTGGTATATTTTATGTAACAACTGTCAAATATTCACAATAATTCCTCTGATATATGTAACAGGTGTAGTAAATCAGAAATCATTACATTTTTTAACCTGCTTTATAATGTTTTGCCATGCTTAAAAGGTCCTTACAAAATATTCTTCACACCCTCCGAAAACATCAAGTAGCATGGCTGTCTTTATCAATAAACATCTTAAAGCCAGCTAAAATAAAAACAATTTCTTTGATTTAGGGCGAGTTTAAAGAGGTGGCTACAAATAAGGCTGTTAGCTTCGAATCCGTAGTCAGGTCACGACGCGAGAATCAAATGCACTTCCATTGCGAAGTACACACGAGGACAGAGGTATTGAGGCAGGGATGTAACAGTATTGGTCAGTGAATAGCGCTATAAATCCGGCTGTAAAATGAGTCAGTGTTTTCTGTGAATGTGAGAAGATTTGGGTGGCAAGATTTTCAAAGAAATCGATCGACCTTATGACGATATAGATGTGTCCGCGTAAAACTATGAGTCACTATTGACTCATAGTTTGCTTTGCTATATTTATCCATGTAAGTCTATACTTACATGGATAAATATAGCAAAGCAAAGAATGAGTATATAGAATAAAGTAGCAAATATATATATATATGGTGATCAATAGGAATGACAAGAAACTGTCTGTCGCTCTCTTCTTATTCGTTACTTCATTGCTGAAGGTCGTGCCCGTCCTGAAAAAGCTATCAGGGATTCACTAACGAGCTGCTTCCAGGTCACTGTATCTTTAGCTTTCCTCAGGGCAATCAATGGTCACAGATAAGAGTGTCTGTGAGCGTTATTTCCCGTTAAGTTTTTCCACTAAAACCGGCATTATCAATCTCTTCTCTTCTCATTCGTGTTCTTGCTGAAGGTTGTGCCCGTTCTGGAAAGTTTTCACTAATTCACGAACAAGCTGCTTCCAAGCCACTGTTTTCGGCTCTTCTCAAGGCAGTGGTCACAGTGAGTCCCGTTAATTCCTTGAACTGCTGCTTCCAGGCTACTCTGTCTTCAACTCTTCTCAGGGCAGTGGTCACAGTGAGTCCTGTTAATTCCTAAATCTGCTGCTTCCAGGCCACTCTGTCTTCAACTCTTCTCAGGGCAGTGGTCACAGTGAATTCTGTTAATTCATTGAAGTTGTTCTGACCAGTAGGTAGGTGACCAATCTCTTAACCACCTTTAAATCAAAAGCTTCTTTTTTCAGACATTCTCTTGTTGTTGTTTCCTTGGTTATTGAGTTAGTTAATACGATGGCAACAAATAAACCTGTTAGCAGTCCGGTCACGGCGACACATGGGATCAAGTGCACTTATACAGGGTGCCCGTGCTACACACGTAGTGGCTATCCGAAGATAAGACATAGCGGTTTGTTGGTGTATTAGAATTTATCTCAATATTTAAAGAAACAGTTGAACCTATGATGTGTTTCGATAAGTTAATGTCGTTCGATGGTGTGGTAAGAGTATTTTGAACAAAGCAGTTTTTGTTATAGATCTTTCACGTGATTAATTTACGAAACATAAGAGATAGCCACAATTTGGGAAAATAACTTAAATTAAGGCCTTTCATAGAGCAGCATTTGTCTCAAAAGGAAACAAAAACCATATACAAAATTAAAACCACAAGTAACAGCACCAAATCAAATCGGAGACACAGGATATATCTCGCGCCATCGTCCCTCGTGCACCGTCCACCTCACAAGAAAACCTTAGCGAAGTAATAAGAAAAGGTAGAAGTGCCCCATTGAATGATAACTCGGGGCCCTTTGTCTCTCGTCCGTCAAGACGAATCGAATTAAAAGGCTTATTGTGTCTACGTGACAGCTTCGCAGCCCCTCAAGACGCCAGGACTTTTTGTTTCAAGCAAACTAAAATATTACAGGCCATTCACTAAATCCCACCCCAACTGGGGAGATTTCCTACTTGAATTTGTACTCAATTTTTAACAGGCACTGTTAATTAAGAGAGTTGCTCTTTATTGGCGAGAGTAGTCTTAATGCGTTAATTGTTGAAATGCAATCTCGGAAGGGAGTTTCTAATCATTCGAGCGTCATATTTTTAATTTAGAACTTTCTGTTTTGATTTTTGTGACGTTGTTAATTGATGAATTTTAATTTGAAGAGACTTTGATTGATGTTGAGTAGCCCTTTTTAGCTTTTGATTTTCATATTATTGTTTTTTTTTTTGTTTCAGGCGTCCTTGCGACATCGGATGCCCTCTCCGTCCGATCAAGGTAATTTTCATAATTTTATTAATTTAAGCTTAATTTATTGCAGGTTTTTACTATTACCTGAATTTTAATATAACTTGTTGTTTTTTTTTTTAAGAAACAGCTACAGATATGCATGTAGGTACCTCAAAATAACTTGAAACATTCTTATAAATTTTAAATGCGCCTTAGGTGTTACGACAAATTGTTAAAAAAACCCTCAGGAATTTTCTTATAAAAAAAGAACAGCACATTACTCAAAGCCACCATCATTTACCGGAGCCTCGAAGAAAAAACCTGGCACTTCCCTTGTACAACATGTCTTAATTATTCATTACATCCCACGACTTGCAGACGCCGACCAAAAAGCGTTCCATAAAAATATATACTAAAACGAACACGCACTTTAATGAGGGCCGTGCAATATTTATACACAAGGAACCCTAATTGCTAGGGTGGAGAGTGGAAAAAATGGGCAATTTCACGTAATGTAATATGTATATTTAAGGTGAGGTTCCCAAACGCAGGCGGCCAGGAATTCTGTCGCGGCCGTGCTTATTACACGAACCACTTCAAACGTCTTTCTGCGCCGGCTTCGGCTGTGATACCGAGGGGAAAGGTGCTCTATCTTGAATTCAAAATAGTAATTTAAAAATGCTAACTTCGCTTCTTTAGTCTATTATAAAACAAACTTTGTTCGTGAATCAATAAATAATTCACTATAAATCTATATATTATATTATTTTATAAATTAAAAAAAATATATAGGAACAGATTTATATTTTTACCTACCTATTCAGTGTAATGCATATCTACTTAGGTATCTATTTTTAACATTTTTCCTCATGGAATTAAAAAAAATTGTGCCTCACACAAGTCACACAAGAACTTATTAAAAATAACAATAAATATATTATATTTTATTAGATATATTATTCTATTTTCATTTTGTAAAACCGAAGTAGAGTAACTTTTCCCGGTACTACGCAATAAGTAGCCGGGATTTTTTATTTTTTCAATATGTTTAGGTGCTCAGCTCGCTCCCCTAGCCACAATTTCCTCTTGACGGAAGCCCTCAATCTAATGATATGGCTGTGTTAAAAAACACAAGGAAATTTAATAACGTCAAGAGCCCATAGCCCACGAGAGAAAACAAAGAAAATTTAATTTCGACGATTCCCACATGCTCAATATCGTTGAGAAGTTGCGCACTTCAACGTGAAACCAGCAAATTAAAAATACCCCTCTGAAGTATTTATATTTTAGGAATGCACTAGAGGTACCTGTTAATTCAATTTTAATTGTAAAATAACTGATTGTAAGTAGCAAAATTTTATTTGCACGACGGCCATATGAAACCGAGCGCAGGAAAAACCAACAGCTAAGTGTGCGGATATCTGCATATCACGTTACGAGGACGGTAACCCTTCGGTAATTATAGGGGACAAAGCTTAAACATTTCAAAGGTAAGCAAATTAGTTCCGCACTTAATGATCCGACAAAGCGCGTAAATCTTTTTAAAATGCGTGCCCGAAGTGTTTCCTTTTCCTGTAGGGTAGGTAAACAGTACGTTAAAAAAGTGTATTTGCATAATCTAGGGGTGCACGTATGCAAATCTGCGGCCCGTACGCGAAAGGCGGTGAAAATTGTATCAAATTGTCCCACCGACACGTAGGCTTTGGCGGCAATTTGTCAAGCGAGCAATAATTATTTGGAGCCCCCGGCCTGAATGCTGACAATATGGGCTGCGTAAAGCGTGTCATTTGTGCTAAACATTATGACGTGTCATTTCTGGTTTATTTATTACCGGGGAAGTCGGAAAATGTGTTAATTTTGGCTTTTTCGGTTACATTTCTCGTAGATTAGGCACAGGCTTATTTGGAGTCCTTAGTACTGGTATTAGTAAAAGTAGTGAAGGATAATCGTGTATCGATAGACCCTACCCATAAATTTTATATCCCGGGTTAATATCTAATCTGATAAAACCGTTAAACACGTCATAAAATCACAAAATTAAATCCTCAAGCTCACGTATAGAAAATCCAAAATTCCCTTTCAATACAGCCAATCGGCAAATTCCCACGGTTTTCAATAAAAACAAACCATTGCAAATGGCTGGAAAGGTCTCGAATTAAGCCGCGGGCTCACGGGCCGGACGCGGGCATTCGGGCAAGCAGGCAATGGCCCGTTCCCACTGAAAAATGTTATGCGCCACCTGTGGCTCGGCGTGTAATCGTATGCGTTTATCTCTGCGGGGACGTATGCACTGGGCCTAGGGTCCGGATGTGCCAACAAAGATGTAAGGTTTAGAAGGGTTGAATATAATTTTGGGTGACTGTGCGAGGATGTAGAGAGATTTGAATCTGGTTTTTTTTATTTAAGACACAAATAAATTTTGTCCAAAGCGCAGAAAAGGTTTTTCCAAACCAATAACTGCCCACCTTCGAGGCAAGCATGCCCCATAGTCGACCACATCATCGCTTACCATCAGGTGAGATAGTGGTCAAACGCGAGCCTATATATAAAAAAAATGCCTACCTGCCCATTACGGTAGGTTTTTTTTTTTTAATTTCATGTATAAATATACCTAGTTAAAAACTCTGTAAAGTATTCAAAAATAATATTTTTTTCTTTTTACTACAATATAGAATATTGAAAATATTCTACTAATAAATATAGCAAATAATTTTACTCAAAAGCAGTGATATTATTGCTAGAATATTCAAACAAGTTTCAATGACTCGCAGAATTTAAAAAAGACTTAATGTTTGCCAATGTTTATTCTGTGAATATTTTCTAAACAAAACAAAGGAATCCCTTTGGATTCAATAATGACTCGACACAAATCCGCGCAGAAATATCCTGCACATTTTACATCCATGTGTCACGTACTAAGCCACGCATCCATTCAATTCCATGCCAATAGCCTGAATTTACGCGACGCCCAACGTTCGGGCAATTATCATTCACGCAATGACTGCTCCGTATCCACTCATCGCTCCAAGCGAGCCCTCGATACAGTCCCGCACCCGACCAATTAACACGCCCATTGCATCCTGCTCAATTGACCAAACGATTTATTGACCGACCCCACTTTTTTACCCAATATTTTTATCATTTAACCATTTCTGCCAACCTTCAAACAATTTTCCCACGGTTATGAGGTTCTAATAGTGAACCAGGGTCCTTTATGAAGCCGAGCGGACACAATAACGATAAAGGTGAGCAGAAAATCCGGACAATAAAGCGTCGACAAAAAAGCTGAGTGAGGGCTAGTGCGGGCCAAATAGTTCGTGAAATTTCGAAGGGTCCCGTAGTTGGGGTACGTACGGGGTACGCGCTGGACGGGACACTTTACGACGGTCCTCTCCGTAAACCTGGCCATTATGTTGGGTTAAGGGATCGCGTCCTCCAGTTATAAAGATGCCGAACGCTTGGCTAAGATTTGTAGTCGGTTTATGGGTGTAGAAGGGGTTGCTGGATGCAGCGGAGGGTATTATGATCATGTTGAGTCGAGAGGTCGTATCATATCCAGGAGTCAACACGGCGAACATGATTGAGGACTTTCGAAAGGGGCAGCTAGGAATGGAAATGCGATGCTGTTTTTCCGAATTGAAATGCTTTACTTTAAGTGGATGTTTTGTAATAATGAAATGGAATGTTTTTTTTGCTTACAATTCCCCTAACTCTTTTATAATTATAATACGCAGCTGAAATTTCAATAAATTTATTACATTTTTTTTTAATCATTAAATTATACAACCAAGTTCTAGTGTATCTTTATTTTTATTTTTGTTGAGTGGGAAATCATCCAATCATCCGCTCTGGGTGGAGCGGGAGGGCGTATCAGGCTATTACTGACTAAAACTCACCCCCTGTTCCTTCAGTTGCCTGTGTGCCAAGGGCCGCGAGAACTCTATTTAGAATTTATCCGCGACAAGTTCTAGTGTATCTAGATTTAAACACAGAACATTTTCGTCCATTAACATTAGCTCTAAAATCTGTTTTGGTGACTAACCAAATAAACAGAGGGCAAACGTCCACCGTACTTAACATTTCCACATGAGCTACCTAACACCTCAACGGCACTCAAAAGACTTCACTACATCCAGACACACAAAGTTGCCACATAACCGTTTCATCTTAAACCCGACCTGCCTTTCGAAACCCACTCTTAACTTCTAAAAAATAGAGTTTAAAATAGAGTGGGAATGTCTTTGGCAACTGTAAGTAATAAATTGGTTTGCAGGTGAGACATCTAAGGCTAATTGTACACGGCAATCGTGAGCGTCCAGTACAAACAGAGCGAGGTAAAGGCGTTTACAGGTGTTTGCTAACAGCCCTCACGTAAACAGCTGTGAGGAGCTCCTTTTGCGGCGATCCTCTGCCGGCTGCCAGCCTGGTACTTTGAGACGAGTTACTATTGTTTATACGTCTTATTGGGTACGGGTTTCTGTGTGTTATGGAGTGTGATTTTCTGCCACAGTTATACGTACTTAGGTAATGATAAAATGGCGATATGTTTTTGTACGTAATTTCGTGTGCTAGATTTGAAATCTATCTGTTGTTGCCTCATTTTGTCGGTAGTCAAAATATTTTCACGTTCCTACATCATGTTTATTTATTTATTTAACACTTTACGCACATACAAGTACAGAGGCGGACTTAATGCCTCAGGCATGCATGCAGGCAGGCATGTTATTAAAGTTCAAGTATAAAATATTCAAATTTAACTAACCCCACAAAAGATAGCACCAAACGCTAACCAGTAAACATCGGTCAAAACTAGTTCCTTTAACAAAAGTTTGCAACAAAGACTTGCAAACTCCTATACGAAAATTGACCGCAAAGGTGAAACGTACCACAGTTCACCCAAAAAGCGAGTGTGGTTGCGAAGCGACTAGGTTGTGGTCACACCGCCCCACCTCGACACGTCTCGGTCAATCCTTTTGACGCTAACCTGTCGTGTGAACTGACCCTTCGAGCTCTCACCTACGACCGCAAACGTTTTGTGTATTCAGCTTTATGGAGAATTAATTTGGTAAGATCGGGCGATTGTGGAGATGTAGCAACTCTATTTTATGTTAGTAAACTATAGAAACAGCATCAATTTTCACGTGTATTTTATGCACTTCTTACGAGTTGGGGAATTCAAGTTCCTGGAGAATATTATTGTTCTTGCGGTCTTCATTACACGAGTTTCATTTTATCTATTTAAAGGTGCTTCATTCGAAGTTCATGCGGTCTACCGCACCAAATTCTTTGGCCCAGTTTCTGAAACGAAAATTATGGATGTGACAAAATGTCAAACGAACATCAATTACTGTGCATGTTTGAATTAATAATGTATAATCAACAGCCAATCGTATCAGCAGGTCTATCCAATAGTAAAGTTTTACTTAGAATTTACAAATGCTTCAAATGATATAAAAGCTTACATCAAATCCACAATTTCCCATTACGATTAAGATTTCAAAGTCACAAATTATTTTCAGCTTCTGACCGTAAAGCCAACAAATTATCGTCTTTCAGCAGTCTAGAGCATAAAGTATAACGTAAAGCCCAAGTACCTAAGCAAGCGGCTTCCGAAGTTCGCTCGTAGAACCGCGGATCTTAGGCGCAAAATATGCAGTGCGCTGGTCCTACTTCCCTGCATATTACATGAGGACCAACTTTTGTCGATTCCTTCAATATTTCACTGGAAAATCCTTTGCTTTGCTGTATATGAAATTGAATAAGTTAAGACAGTTTTATCTTTTGTGGTGAATGTGATCGTAACTTTTATTAAGGAACTGTAATCTGATACCTGCGTTGTTTTTACTGCTTATTTACCATGGCAAAAATGGGTGTAAATAATTGCATGAAAACAACTGAGAAGCAATCTGCCAGACAGATCAATGGCATGAACACATGAAGTTCTTCGAAACCTTAATACGAAAATCGAAGTCAAAGAAAATCTTAATCCAATTAAAGTTATCAAGAAATTAAAATACATAAAGCGAATATCAAATAATATTCGCTACATTTCCACAAAGCGCCCCAACCTCAGAGTCAGAGCAGATACGACGAAACCTAATATTCAATACCGCTATCGACTAGTTAATAGCAGCATTGTGCTAGGACAATAGTTTCCACATCCAAGGAGATTGCATTGCGACTTAATTTCATTGCCTAATACACTGTCGTATTTGCTATCCATCCATGTTTGCGCACCGTTCGTAACCCTACAGACGTGGCTATATTTTCCTTTTGTCTAGACGAAATCTTAACGAATATTTAAGTAGTATAAATTAAACGTGAGATGTGTGTGGGCACGTTCGTATGACATGAATTTTGAAGAATGGTTCCTGGTTGAGAGTTTTTCTTTCTTTGAAGGCAGACAATAAACATGGAGGGTAACGACGAGGATATAAAAATAACAATAGTCAATTCAGTCGCCTCAATGGCAGTGATAGGAACAGAACAACCACATAACATAACACACCAAATCTCATATAGTAACAACAAATGTAAGTTGGAAACGAGGGTGGTATCTGCAAATTGCTCATGTAAGACAAAATTAACCCTCGCCCACATTAACACAGATAAGTGTGCGAGCTCATTTGCGAGCCTTCCGGCTGGCGCTCGTTACATCTTGATATTCTTTACCCCTTCACCGATACCCGCGCCACGGCACCACACGAGCAATAAATGGCGCGGAAGGAGCCGCTATCGCACCGCCCGATATCTTCCATCCGAATTAATTTCACAACGCTCCTTCTCAGAAACGAACTAAGTTCGCGCACTTGTTATTTCGACGTGCACCCGAGCGCGCGACTTCTAATCGCGAAGAGTCGCGAGATAAAATGGCGACCCGTAATTACCATAACGCGCCTTTCGAAGATATGTGGAGAATCTTAATGGTACGGTGGCTCCGTAAATAATGGGCTCTTATGGGAAAGTTGGTAAAGAGCACTGTTTCGTGTGTAATTTTAAGGGTTTCCTGGCTCACGTGCTTTTTGAATAATGTGCTAAATACGGAGCGGGCTGTAATGACTCGCGTTTGTTTTGATATAAACTTAGACAATAGATTCAAGTTTATGTTTGCTCCAATGGTGTCCTTGTTCGTTTGAATAATTTTATATTTGGCGTGACAATACTACTTGTATGAATTGGTACGTTTAATGGTACCGTTTATTATGTAGTGCCTATTACGAACTTTCTGAAGTAACTAGGTACGAACTTACTAACCTTGTAACTTGTATTATAATAATTTCAGTGATGTATTATTATTTATTATTGATGTTATAAGTATATCGTTACTTCGTTTGGGGAGCTTTATAGATAAATAGCAGCAGTTAATTATTGAGCTAAAATGCATCTAAGAGCGGGCGCACAAAAGCGTTTCTGCGAGTATCGCGCTATCACCCGCAGGATGCAGAACGTCGCGCGCTTTCGCGATTACTCGTGAGTTATGAGCTATTTCTGAATTGTGGTCGCCCGCGGCGTCGTGCCGTGCGCGCCATTTCGTAGCTTCTTTCGTTCTAAGTAATTAGCCCTTTATTTTAAACACACCGCAATAATTGTCGCCTGCAGCGATACGTTATCTTGAGTTACTTTAGCAGAACTGTTAAGAATTGTTTTCCCCTTGGAGAAATACAGTCCGGTTTTCTTTGGATTTCGAAGTCAACCTTTTAAATAAGTTTAGCATATATATTGCCGTTTTAATTCTTCCAATGCCACGAGTCTCGTTTTCTACTTGATAGTACCTACTAGTCAGTAAATGTCTGACACGCCCTCCAGCTCCACCCAGAGTGGGAGAAGTCATTGGATGATTTCCCAACCCCACAAAAAAAAATAGTACCTACTTCAGAACAGAAAGCTGAAATAAAAAAATAACAGGTCAAAAATTACTTTTACAGGTGGTTCAATTCATATTTTTGTTTCATAGATTAGCTGCAATATAAACACAAACTTTTAATAAAATATGATAGTGCCCACATTAGACATAACAGCGGTAGCGCCAACATTTGCTCACAGCTTGCATTGTTCGCATGCATATTTGCGAACTCAGCTAATACGTTTCAAAATGCTCGCAGCGTATCACAAAACGGTGTACACCTCCGAACAAGGAACATGTTCGCTCAAATTACAAGCATTGTAAATTAGGACCAAAAACAGTTTCATTTTCCACACGAGCGCTGCAGCTAATATTGTCTCACCCCTAAAATATGCAGCCTTACCTGCGGGAATTGCCTGGATATAGTGTAATTGTTGAATATACCACGTCGTTTAATCCCAGCTACATCTTCTGGAATGTTCGAGAATGCAGCCAAGATTTGCAGGCAGTCTGCGGCGAGGTCTTGGCCCCGGGCCTAGCACTTAAGGCACGGCTTAACTTCACTTGGGATTTCTCAATGTGTCTCACTACAAACCCGCTTTAGCGACACAGCTAAGTGCGCCTGTAAACAAACATTAAAAACTCGTTTACTTTCGAACCCTTTTGAAAAGAGTTAAAGTTGTAACGCCCCGAAACCTTCGAGCCTCCTGAAACTCAAGCTACTGCAAACAGCCGTGAGGCGTCGTAGATGAAATTGCAAAAATGTAAAAGAGCTAATGTTTGCTCACCTTAAACCCCTTCCCGACCCCACGTGCCGGCGTGACGAGCCGGATAAAAGGCTTTAATACACCCTCATCCCTTATTACGAAACTTGAAAAAGACAACAATATAGATCCAATGTGTCGCGGGCGCGGGCAATCATACGCGCATCAAAGGTGACGCGCCTGCGAGCTAGCCAAGTGTGGAGGCGCCTTTATATAATGACGTTTTGTATTAGCGTTCTGTATGGAAATGTCGAGTCAAAGGGCTACACGCGTTATGAGATCTCAAACAATACGGATTGTGACAATCCTGTTTCCTTCGCACGACAGGAAATGGTATTCGAATGTTTAATGAGAAGCTTCGGTTCATGTATCGTAAATGCGAATTCCTAGAACGTCTGCTTTTGCATTTTGTTACTCTGTTTGTGAATCCCTTTACTGCTTTGCGACAGTGGAATTTATGCTGTCGTATTTTTATTCTCATGCAGCATTTCAGCTGCCTACAAAGACACAATTCATTTCCGGCAGTTCTTTTGTCATATCATTCAGCATTGAAAAGTCCTCTCTGTTTCAAAAGACTAACACACTAAAGGACCAAATTTTCTCTTAGTATTTCCAACCTGTCTGTCTCCATACTCGTAGCTCGAACACATCAAGCAGTCATTATGGCCCTCGTGAAAAATCTCAGCGAGGCTGCTTTGCAAGTCAAAACTCCTAGGGGTACACTTGGCTCCTCCCGGGCCCCGGGCCCCGATGGGTCCCCGCTGCTAGCGCGTGTGAACATTTTTCATATTGAGCTCCGAGATACAGGTGACGTGTTAAATGGCTCGATGTTTAAGATTCAAACAAGGGAGGTGAGTGAGTATGTGTGGAGTAAGTGCTAGCTATTGTTTATCACAGATTTCATTTGGTACTTATGAGTGAAGATTTAGTAGTGTTGGTAAAATATTGTCTCCGTGCAGTGAAAACTTCGTGCTTGCTAAAAGCATAATCGCGAACAATAAACGGTGTGATGAATAAAACGAAATGTATGAAGTGTAAATTAACGTCTTTTCTTCTTTTAAGGTATACTAATAAAATAATTAGTATTGTAAATATACGTGCGTTCGTTCTTTAAAAATAACAATGAACTTGTGCTTTACAAGGTTTTCACTGCAAGACGACGAAGTGCTAGATATTGTTTATCACACATTTAGTACATATATGTTATAGATTTACGCTAAATTTATTTAAGAAATGTCAGTGGAAAATATTTTTTTTATGTAAAAAGATAGATAGCATTTTCATCTTGTAAGTAGGTTAATTTCGCAAACTTATTGGAATTATATTGCTACCGTTTTCCTGTAAAGGTTACACGTGGATGCTAAGTTCAACGTAGACGAACATTAAACTGGGAATAAAATATTAAAACATTGAAATTTTTCTTATTAACGATTCTGCACGTGTTTGGAAATTGAGTTCTTCAACTGACACCTTAGTCTTTAGTGAATTAATATTTGATTAATGAACTAAAAATTAAAAGTTATTCAAATTACGAGTGTTTACTTAACCTATCTAAACTCTTCAAGTAATAAAATTGTTACTAAGGTTAGTTTTAAAATGCCAAAAAAATATGACTTCTCATCTCGGTTGAGATGATGCCTCTATAGATTTTCCCTTTTCACAAAAATAAAAATCTGCCAAGTGCGAGACGGGCTCGCACACGAAGGGTTCCGTAGGTACCATAAACCGAAAAATCAAGTTTCTTGTATATGATTATTTGTTGTTTTAGCTGCAAAAGAAATGCACACTCAGTGTAAATTTCAACAGTCTACCTATCATGGTTCATGGGGTACAGCCTGCTGACAGACCGACGGATGGACGTTCGGACGGCAGTAATAGGGTACCATCGGTTGCCCTTCGGTACGTAAACCTAACAAGCTGTTAAATTCTACACGTCCTCTAAAATTCAAGGCACAATGAAACAATATCTTTTTATTTATTAATTATGTAAATTCCCCGAAGGGATAGGCAGAGGTGACCTATTGTAGTATTATTTATCTCACAAAAAAAGAAAGTCATAAACACTTCCCAAACAAGGCCAGTTAAGGTAAATAAAAATTAATTTATACTATATTTTCCACTCTTTGGGCTCAGTAATGATCCCTGTGCATGACACATCACAGGACTACGCTTGATTTACGCTCGCAAATGTCGGCACATCCAGAGCAGGTGTGCCTGTTCAACTTAGAAAATTAGCACACCGTACACTTTTAAATTGCCTACGAATTTCTCCGACTTTAATTTGAATTTTTTTGGGGAAAAAACTATTTTTCCATGGTATAAGTCAAAAAGCTGCACTTTTTATTGGAAATTTCTTAATAATAAGTTATGAAATTTCAATACATTTTTAGTTTTTATTGCACCAAAAATAGATCCAGATTTGGGCTGAGAATGCAGCACGACAAAAAATCACATGCAAAAAGAGCAGCAAATACATCTAACATAACATGCAACCCAAACCTTTACTCAACACGTGTTTCGCCCCGACACGGGACTCTCAGGAAATGATGACTTGTATCTTAGATTTTTTTTAGTCAATTCTATTGTATCTCTTTAATACGAGTGTCTTCTGTAATATCGTCGGAACAAGCAACATACGAGTATCTCAGACAATGTAAACATGCTTGTGGATAGGCAGTTTCCTTACCGTATCCAATACTCCCCAACAAAAATAAATCGATGCATTTCCCATTGAAGTTGACACAAGACAAAATCTATTCCGCACATGTTTCTCGACACATCGTTAAGGCGACGTGTACACCATTACAAGGAATTATTCCGTCGTCCGCAGCCTCCGCAAATTGACATTCAATCAGTGTGCACCCGCATTGTTTCCCTATCAATCCTTATTGGGAGTTGGCACACGCGCCGATATGCCGCCATCAAAACGCAATTTGTTTATGAAAATTTATTGTATTCGCCATTACCGTGGATTCTTTTCCCTTAGCGACCCCGCGGAACGAAATCACCTTATTCAATTCCCTTTTTGCATACATCACACACGGCGCCTTGGAGGGGAACATCGGAACATCGCGGGTTGTCTGTACACGGGAATCGCGTTTGGGACGCGTGTTCGCTTCTTATTAGTCTGGATTGGATAAAGGTTTTTCTTATATCGTTTGGGGATGAAATTTACAGTGTTTCTTACTGTTTTTTTACATGTACATATTTGTTACGGAGTAATATTTAATACTCTATGCTTCAGTGAGAGCTAATAAACTTATGAAAGCTATAAAAAGTTGGCATTAACATTCGGACTCAATCAATCTGTCTAGCCTTTTTCCAAACTACGAGTATCTTGGGGTTGGCTTCCAGTCTAACCGGATGCAGCTGAATACCAGAATTTTACATGAAGCGACTGCCTATCACCTCTACAACCCAGTTACTGAGTAATACGATACCCCTTGGTAAGACTGGTTTGGTTCGACCCGTAACGCAGTCGTTACGGGTCGTCAGAAGCCCGAAAGTCTGTCGGCTGTCAATCGTGGATCTTTGACAGTCAAAGATCCACGATTTACAGCCGCGACCAACAGCTTAACGTGCTTTCCGAGGCACGGAGGAGTCTCGGTATGTAAAGATAAAAGAAGAGCCGGGGTTGGTCCATGGATGGGTGACCACCCATCCATGGACCAACCCCGGCAAGCGTAGCTTAACCTAATGGATCGACCCGTGCGGCTGTTATTACTTTAGCCACGAGCTCCTCCATTAACATTCGGACTCGAAAGACCAAAATAATTGTGAAGGAAAATAACAGGAAATGTCATCTGCCATTCTGACAAACAAGCAGTCGGCAATAATTCAAACCGTAATGATCGGTGCGATACTACGGCTTCGCGTACATTTCTTATCCTCTCAAATGCGGTGACGAATCACCAGAAAATTTCCAATTCCGAATGCCGGATGAAATCATTTATCAGCGCGAATTAGCGCGTCCCACACGCTCGTCGATGGTAAGTGAGCGCGCGATATGACGCGCCTTCCCTTCTGTCTCGAGGCTTTACAGAAAGAATTGTCGCATATATCACCGTTAATAGGGTGCGGAGAGAGCACTACTTATGCCTAATGCGACAAGGAAACATGCTTCCCGCCCGCATGCACGAATACATTCCCCGAAACTGGATTTTCAATGGCAATAAATATGTGAGTGAGCCAAACCAAGCTCCTGCTTTTTGAGAAAATATGAAGATTATGCTCTTCCATAATTCATTTGTCGTTTGTTGCATCGATTTCGTATTAGAGATGTTTTTGTGATCGTGGATAATTTATTTGTCGTCGTTACTGGGGTCTAAGGTATAAGTGCGGGGTGGTGTGCACCTGTAGCGATACAAAAATGTGACATTAACCCCTTTTGTCGTGACATAACAGTAAAGCGTGACGTGCTCGTAAACACGGCGGGATGGGACTGCGTAAAAAGGAACGATGCGGTAAATATGGACAGGCGATGTCTGAGACGGTAAAATGGCGGTAAAAACTGTGGAGATGCTCTCACCACTGCTCGGAGGGTGCAAAGTTAATTTTTTTACGGTTATAATGGAACACTTGTCTAGAGAAAATATAAACGTTGTTGTAGGTTACTAGTAAATTTTAAAATGTTAAACTTACTTTCAGTCATCAATTAATTTCAGAAAAATAAAAGAAACAATGCATTTAATGTAAATACCTACCTTCTATGTTTCTCAAGACTTGAAGCTATGCTAGATAATAAAACCTAGTTATCTCCAATCTCTTCCGTTTTTATAACAAAAAATGCTGAAATCGCATTATGCTATACCGCATGAATGAAAATCAGAGCATAAAAATGTATCACAATTATTTTGATATATCGCCAAAGTTTATCGCCCTTTGAAGATGTTCCTTAAGTCTATAAATTAAGGCCAAGACGTACCGCAGCCATAAAACCTAATATACGTAATCTTTATTTCCTGCACGGGGTTAAATCAGCAGATTATGCTAAATACTTGGTATTATTGCGTATGCGACGCTCGCATACCTAACTAGAGTTTATCAAACGCCCCTAAAAAGCTGTTATTTTCAACACATGATTATGTAAAAGAATTCCGAGTTGCCGAGATTCGAGATTTCGTCGGGAGGATGCGTCGTTAAGACGTGAGGTCTCGAGATTTGCATCTTTACCACTCTTTTGTGGGGTGTGTTTTCTCACGATAATGCTAAATGTTACTTCGTGGCAACGTATGTACTTATGTGTGTGGATTTTACTGAGTGTTTCTACGTTTTAAATATGTCATCCATATTAATAAATGTATATGATAGATAGAAAACATTGTAGCTTAGAGCGTTTGCGTTTCTACTGCAAGTTAATAATGGCAGGCTAAAAACGTGAAGCCTTGCTAATATTAACAGACACATTCACTAACAAAACAGCTGCCCATTCCCCCAATTAGAGCCATTCTAAATAAAAACCCAAACGAATTTTCAAACGACGTTTCGCTGAACGAAGCACAAGTTAGCGAATAATTGATGAACTACACTATTTCAGACCGCTACAAATGGTACAATACAAGGCTTTTTCCCACTGTCAGGGTATAAAAGACCAATTTGTTTCAGTTGACGCTTGGAACAGTTACTATCAGGGTTGAAGTATTAATTTTGTGCGACGTACGCCAAAACCAGACAGCTGTTTGTTAGCGCACTGCTTCTGTTTTCAAATAGGCTCTGACAGCGAAAAACATAATTAATTCCAACCGTGAAATAAAAATCCGATTCAATTATAAGGACTTTTAAAACTGCCAACGTTTCGTTAAAGAAAGACACTAATAATCCTCGTCATAACTGAAATAAAAAGAGTCAAATACACCGTCTACCAAAACGACTTCCTCGTCAAGTTAATATCACAAAACAAATTACCAAAGAATCTGCTGCTGCACGAGAACAATTAATCAAAACATTGGGCCTTAAAAAATGAGTCATCCTTCCGAGACGGAGTTAAGTCATTATTATTATTTAAATCTTCAAAATTACTCGACAAAACTGCGCTATATAGATATAAGACTGCAATAACCCATTTGGGAGGATAAGAAAAAGGGATGGTAGTCATTAGCATATAATGACAGTAATTAAAATACACAAATAGAGCTATAAAGGAAGCTTGGGATGAAGGGCTGTCTTCATGATCGCCCGCGTGAATTTATACATGGCAAATATTTTGCTAGCGGCTTGGGCTCAGGAATTAAGAACCGCCTTGTTTAATTTATTAATTAATGGAGCCAGTGTTGCGGAGACGATGATGGCAACACTGCTGAGCGGAACTGATTAGTCTATAAAACGGGTGGTAAGTAAATATTTTGAGTGAAGTATGAAGAAATCCATTAATCATAGGTTGCGTGTGCGCAACAGAGAAACCAAAAGCTTTGTAGGAGTTGGACAATATCTATTTTTATAAGCTTCCTGTAAAGGAAGCTTATTAGAGTACCTACTTTGATAACTTGGACAATGTAGCATTTAATACATTATAAAATAATAACATACACACGATTAAACCACTTTTTTTTTGGGTGGAAAATCATCAAATAATTTCTGCCGCTCTGGGTGGAGCGAGAGGGTGTATCAGACTCTTACTGACTAAAACCCACTCGTTTTCTTTCAGTTGCCTGTCCCAGAGCCGCTGTGACTCTTTTAAACACACCCGCGACAAACCAACTGAAATAGCTACTAAATTAAAATTCCTAATCCACTGACCCCCAAAATATGAAGGTAACTCAAGCCACGTACAAACTGTGACAGGCACGATGATGGGCAAGCCTTTCACTCAAATTATTTCAATTCATTCCTCGTCGCTCGCTCCGCCGCCTCAGACAATGCCGGCTAATTACGAGATGTAAGGCTTTATTAACGCAATCGCGCGGTTATTAACATAAAAAAATAATATTTACTGAGCCCGGCGCTGGCGAAAGTGCTTAATTTACGAATATTGCGGCATTACTCCCGACTCTACCCTTCTCTTACAAATAATTGCAGCGATGTTACGCCGAGAGAGATGGGATAAGCGTCAAGATTAAACCTCATCACAATTGCTCGCAATAAGATTTAGGATTCTAAAGACTGGCATTACACATTCCGAGAAACTTTTCCGAATTTTCAGGACGCATCAGTGTTTTAATATTCCACACACATAGTCGAAATTTGATTAAATGCTCTTAAATAGTCCCTTCGCAGATTACCCATTGATATTTTAATGAAAAGTCGGTCCCTTCGTTGATTTCAAAACGTCAATATTAGCATTTAAATAGCGAGTAAAATATGACATCAGCATTTTAATTTTTCTATATTACGAAGCGATTTACAAATTAGCGGGTAAGAAAACCGCCTTGGCAGCCTTGAGAGGGTCGACCTGCCCGCAGATGTTCTATTTAAATGTAAATTTTCCACCGACACGCCGACGACACGGATGAAAAAAATAATTTAGAATCAAAATATTTGACAGCACATCACAATCATTTGTAATAATAATAAGTAGGGCTTATTTTTAAGCGGCCCTTATAAAGTGGAGCATTTTATTTTTGCTCAGAATAAAAGATATATTTTACAGAAAACTCCAAACTTTCCAGGAAGGAAAAATTAACAAAATTTGACAGCGGTATTTAATCAAGGCTCACAACAAACACTACGGGAGGGTGACAATTGCACGCACCGGATGGAAAAAGGAAGAAAGTATTCTTTTCAAGAAAGGGCAACAATAAGAGAAAGAATTACGAGGCCTCGGCGGAAGTGGAAGTGACAGATCGGCGTCATGGCCGACAATGGTGGAAAGTCACACCTCTTGTTTACGGGACGTCGAGCACGCTTCTGAATTAGCTATCATTTACTTAAGCGCTTTATATAATTAAGTGGAGCGGCCATTAGAGTCACGAGGGTCGCCATATTCTTTTCATTGCCGTCTCTAATTGCAGCTATTAGTTGGGCGGGCGTTAGCTACTCGACATGTGTGAACGTCTGTTTATTTAGACGAAGGTTAGGGAAAAGGCACGTGCGAAGAAATGTTGCCTTTGAAAACTGTATGTTATTTTTATAAATTTTTCTCCAGTGTGTATTTAGTTACTTCAATTAGTAACAATGTTTTCACCTTAGACTAAAAGACAAACATTGCTTTTCTACCATTACAGAAATTGGGATGCTTTTTTATCATCCCAATTGCATTAGGTAATATGAAACACATTTTACAAACATTCATGGTCCATAACGGTCAACATGAACACAAAAACTCGCATCCGACTTTCACATGTAATCCTATTGTTATGTTCTCTTGTTGATCCAGAATTGAATAATTATCTCAATAGTTTTGGAGGAATTCTAATCAACTTGTTTACAACCTATCAAATGCCTTGTTCATTACAAAACACTTCATACCTTTAATATTACAAATACAAACTCAAAATATTCTCATCAAAAATACTCTAAAGCTTACCATTTTAAATCTACATTAATCCCCTTTGCATCTCAAATTAACGAATCGATCATAATTGATTAAGTACAGCGGCGCGCCAAGGAACACCACAAAGGAGTCCATTCGTACTACTGAGCAAAACAAAAACAAGACTCCCTCCCTTTTTTGACCGACCGAAAGCGAAATCTGGCTTTGTTCATTTACTCGGTAAACCGATAATTTCATTAAACAACAAAGTGGGACTTGCTTGGAGTTTTGTAAACACGGCAAGAAGCCAATGTCCCCTAAGATGGGAAATTCATTCCGAGAAAAAATATCTTGTCTTAGCACACCGCGCTGAATTAGGAACCCACGGACCCCTGCTTGTTTGCACCATAAAAAGTGGTGAAATTTAATTAAAATCAGTGCACTGATTTCAGTCTTGGAAACATCCAATCAGGTTTAATTAAACGAGACGAAAAAACGGTGGAAATTTTGTGAAAAATCTCGAAAATGTACTCAATCAAAATTATTTCACTATTCGATGAAAATCGAGCTCCTTAACCCTTGCTCCGGCGAACAATCCAGTTAATATCGTAAGCGTAACCTAAAGCGGGTGCATTCCGCACGTTAAAAATATCGCGGAGTAATTTGGAGCATTCGGGCGGGCTACTCGCATTAAAGTTAGGTAGCGGGCAAATTAAGCCGAACCCCGATATATTGCGTTTGTTCTTTTGATGCCGCCGGTGAAGGGTTAAAGCCAAGAATGCTTTGCTTTTTATAGTAAACTCAATAAACTGGGGACTGAAGTTGTAATACGCACTTTATGAGACAAACTTTATATAGACATGTATGTGGTACCAATATTCACTTTATATGGGTCGGTTCTCCATTGAGCGGTGCGAAGGACCACTGCAATTTGGGTTTTTTTACTGTTGAGTCGGAATATTTATAATAAATGGTATTATGAAATTGATGTCCTAACACATGCCTGAACAATAATGTGAATCGGTGTTGAAGGAAAAATACAAATGAAATATCATAGAAAGCGTTAGCCTGGAAAAAATTACCCAATTTTTATTTCAATATATAAATTATCCACACACGGGTATCCACAAATACTCGTTATACAAAGCCAATGAATTATACCTCAGTCAGGTAATTAGACCGAAAATACCATTAAATTAATAAATAAAAAACAGGAGCGGACCCCATCGGCTCCGGAACGACGCGTGGGCCCCTCAGTCGAATAAATTTATGTAAAAATTTTCATTAATATTTTTGAGGCCGACCGTCCATTCGCCCTTGGGAGTGAAAATCGAGTTCGCGGTCGCGATGGAAAAATGCAAACCGAAAATTATGGGGTCCCTCGCCTTGTATTTGCTTATGAATACCGGTACCTGCACGACCCCACATCGTGAAATATAAATATACAACACGATACGGGAAAATAAAATTAAAACAACAACGGAATCATGTGAGAGGCGATTGTTTGAAATGTATAATGGAGGACAAAATGTAAGTGACCTTTTTCAGGATAGTTTTTCTGCCGCCCTCGACCTTTAAAGCTGTAGGTAAGTACACTATGAAAAACGCCCCTCCCAGGATCTTGCGAGATTATGAAAGATTTGTGAGTGGTGGAGTGGTGCCCGCGGCCGGTCGCACTGAGCTTAAGAGATTTAAATCGCTCGCTGGCCCGGAATGCCAGATACAAACAGATTTCTTACTGCCCCGAGTTTGTAGAAAATGATATCTTGGAACGAGTGTACTCAAAAGTTTGGGGTAGATAAACGCATATCTGTATGTTTTATTGCTCCTTTAAACTGTGATATCTTGTAGAAAGGATTAAATTTTTATTTATGGTAAGTATTTACACTTGGTAGTCTTTGTATAATTCTGCTCCAACTTTAGTACAATGCTTTGTAGTTTGCTATTTTGTTTTTTTACGTAACTTTCCAATAATCATGTCTTTTTTTCAAAAAACAGTCCTCTATGGGAATCTACTTATTTATTGATAATGATAGTCAACATTGACAGCATCATTCAAAGAAGCTCTATATTTCGTTTTGTACCAAAGGACTTGGTACCCATATATTTTCCAGCAAGATTTCCTTACCTTAAGTTAATATTCCACTTCCCCGCCACAATGCAAGCGAAATCTGTAAGCGATATCTCAGCGAAACCTGTAAATCTTTCGGGCATTTTTATATTCGGCGAATTCTCCCAGAGAGGGCTAAGCAGGTCGCTCGCACCAGCGCCCAGAGATTATATCTTGACACTTGATGGATGAATGGTTATTGGAACTCAACATTTTTATCATTTTGATACAGTTGGCCCAAGGTGCGGTAGTTATTGATACGATCGCTGCAGGGGACATAGTTTACTGAGGTTTACTGATACATTTTTCAAAGTAAGCAAGTTTAGTAGGCTTTGGTTTATCGCTGCATATTTAAAGTGTTTTGAGATTTAGTGCAGTAACGATCGTGGATGTATCGATTTTTGGTGACTTGCTTAGTGGTTATTCTTTAAATTGATAAAATCAGTGAAAATCATAAGTGTTTGACAATGTAAATCCTTTGAAAAAATTGGTCTGCGTAGGTTAACGTGATAATGAAATAAAGCGATATAAATAAACAACAGAAACCCTTAAGAATAGCTCAATTAAACAATTTATACAACCAGGAAAAGTCATTAAAATATAAAAAAAATAAAAATTGCTATCCTCTAGCCAAAAACGTAAATCCTAGCCAATCAGATAAAACTAGTCACAAACTCACAATCGTAACTCGTATTGAAATCAATGTCGATAAATCAAAATGATGTATGAGTTCGCGTTCCAATGCTTGTCGGGTGTGAAATATGTAAAATTGGCGATGTTCTTAGCGAGCATTGAAGCGGCTGACACCGCGGCCCGTTCGTTTGCACTCCTTACTTACTACACCCCTATCTCACACTTCATATCACGTACGGTGTGCAGAATAAAGTGTTTGGTTTACGATGAAAGGGGAATTTTGGACAATATTGGAAGAATTTTTGGGTGTTTTATTGAACATAAAATTATGTGGATGTCACTGATGTTGCCATTAACTAAGTGATCGAAGAGAATATTTTTAATTAGCATTTGCTACGTAATGGATTGTTTTAAAATACTGTTAAGGTTTGAAAAAATAACTACCAGTTTCTTTATTAAATTAATTTTAATTGTGTGCCAGCCTATTATGTTGTGCTAGCGGGTAAAGTGCTTCGTTTTTCTTCCACTGGGTACTCAAGGCCCCACGCCTGCTCTTTAATTCTTCTTCTGAAACTATATCTACCTACTTAATTTTCTAGACATAATACATGATGTAACACTATCAGTCATCTACCTCAACATACCTCTTCATCTACCTCAACAACCAACCCCAAAAAAAATAACATATTTTCATATTTTTCCTAACCCTACCCCCATTTTTCCAGCCACTTTGGCGCGCATCATAAGCGATATGTGGAGAAAAACGCGCGCTACCGTTAGCAAAAACATATCAATTCAATTTGAGCCCGAGGTACCCGTGAAATAGGGCTGTCCCGCTAAATCATTGCACCTACCCGCGATAAACATCGCCTTTCTGTTTTATTACATATGACACAGGATTTTTATTTGAAACCAAGTTTTTGGTAGCTTTAGTGGCGGTTTCAAGTGTCGTGAATGTTTTGAAATGTAGATCAAAATTTCTATCACATTTCTTTTGTATGTCTCTATGAATCAATAGTGTGATTCATTCCTGTTTTGGTGAAGATTCTTCTGTGAAATATATTCTACAGTGTGCATGCTACGTGTTCAACTCGCGTATGAAAAGACCAAACATTTCTAAACAACCCTAAAATCCAAAAAATATTAAGCAGCTCTTAAAATTCATACATTCTTACACAAAAATACAGCGACGTTGTTAGTTAAGCTTGTAGTACAATTAACTCGCCCCCACTAATAAGACTGAAAGACCTGCTTCAGTAAAAATTCAACGCGTCATTCGCGGCTGAGTGGATATAAAAATTAAAAATGCACACGAGCCCGCAATGCCTCAAGGAAAATATGTTCAACCGGGCAAAATGCTTCGTGAAAATTTAAAAGCACTGTCCTTTTTTTCTTTTAACAAACCCTGTTCAAGATTTTTTTTCTTATTTTAATTTACAATGTTAAGAGTTTATGTTGTAAATATTTCAATTTGTTTCACTTTGCGAGGCTGTTACGCTGAAAATTAACAATTGTTAGAAGTTACACTTCTGTTAGGCAACACAGCAAGCTGTTCAGCACTAATTCCTTCCACATTTTGCCATGAAACTTAATTTCGCTAAAATAAAACCACACATGTTACATCTTCCCGAAGTGCAGCACACATGTAGCGATAGATAGCTACCGATTTAATATCCTACTCATAATTGAAGCGAACGTTCTTCCGAAGCCATTACTGGGAGCTCGTAGACTGGAGGCTTGGCGAGGTAATGAACTCACATTATGAATGCAACGAGGCATCGGCTACGATGCACGGGAACACTCTGACGCGAAGAATTAATTCATTTGCATGTAAAACTTCACCCACGGCACGCTACTTAAGATTAGGTATGAGATGCTGGGTCGATATGGCTTGCCTGTGTTGATATTTGAGATGGATATGGAATTTAGTTGTTTTAGTTATCTGAGTTGTATTTTTTTTTTCAGTTAATTTAGTTCACAACATATCGCATCGAGAGAGAGAGCAGTGGTGGCCCAGTGGTATTGGCCGCGACTTACAAGTTGTAGGTCGTGAGTTCAAACCCAGGCAGGAGCTTTTCTTTGTGTAAATTATTTCATCACCACTGCTCTCAAAACGGTGAAGGAAAACATCGTGAGGAACACCAAAAATTCGAAGACATGTGACATCCACCAACCTGCACTGGGCCCGCGTGGTGGATTACAGCCCACACCCTCTCACAGAGAGGAGGCCTGTGCCCCAGCAGTGGGGACAATAAAAGGCTGATGATGATATCGCATCGTGGATATTTGGGAACAAACGTCCAAAAGGAACAGAAATTATTTTCATATTTAATTGCTAATCTATAAGAAATAAATAAATAAAATGTAACCCCTATATCGAATCTAACGACTAAAATAATTTATTATCCCATCCAACTCAACCAAATAGACAACCTTCGTCCACTCAGCACATACAAAATTATGAACAAAACTACTTTCAAACTCGCAAACAGACGTCTTTCCCACATACTTTCAGAGTAGCAACTAAGTTGTCCGCTTAGTTCGTTGACTTTTACCACTAAAACCTCAGCTAGACACCTGCATTACTTGCCTGCTCTTAATGGGATCTGCGCCCCTTCGGGAACCTGCTCCTAATTCCACGTACTCCAGTTAAGGACTTTTTACAGACACTCGTCGCGAATCTCTTGAGGACAATCGGATGCAAATGGTGACGGGACTTGAGCTAAATGAGATCCGGTGATTGAAAGCTGGGGTTAGATTTTTACAATTCGTGTGGGAATTTGTTTGATGTCAATTTTATTGCGGGTTTTTGAAGGTGAATAGAGAAAAAGAAGAAAATAATAAACAGACACACACAACTTTTCAAGGCCCTGTTTACAAGTTGTTCCTGCAGCCTTTTAGTTCGAATACATAACTAGTTTTGTCTTTTCCTTATTTACGTTCTGTCCTGTTTGTCCCTTGCAAAATGAACTGAACTTAACTAACTTCTTAATGACTTCAGTGAAGACCCATTCTCAAAGGAAAACATGTCTTATTTGAATATCCTTTTGTTTGTTGTTTACTTTTTTACTGGGAATAAAATTTGATACACACTGCAAACGACTTGCAAAATAAGAAAATAAATTAAAGAGGGTTATACAATAGCTGGGCGAATAGGAGTCCCCGTCCAATGAGTAGCGTCAAGAAAAGGTCGGAGTGCGCGTGATCGCTCCCCTGGGCCCGCACTTATCATTGACATTAACTTTTTTGTTGTCCATAACATTTGCATAACTCTTAAACTCTGTATCGGCACAGCACGCCTCGAAGCCTCCGGGCGACTTCTGGGAGCGATGGCGGCCTACACTTTGTAAGATCATTTTCAGACTTTACTGAACTCTGCTACAGTCTTCTGGGCCCCGTAAAAGAAGGGAAGTCATTTGTAAATTACCGTTAATAGCAAAGAATGCTTATCTTTCTCATAAGAATAAATTTATTGGGTTTGCAGTGTTTAGGTTTTGATGTTCGCTTGGGAATTAAAATATAACTTGGTATCACATCATCAAGCAGCTTACAAACTGTCTCTGGGTTTTTTTTTTGTCAACGAATATTACTAGGATCAATAATTCAAAGACGACTACTTTGACTGTGTGGCTAACAAGCTTAGGTACTTCTAAAATCAAACATTGTAAATAAATTCGGCTAAACACTACCAACACACCTATTCCTTTTTCTACCCAGACAAAATTAATACTTAAAACTGTAGAAATTATTAAACGAGAATATTTAGACAGCTGCCAGCAGCAGACAGCCGTTGGGCAAACGAAGCTAATCGGGACCCCACTACGCCTCATACCGTCATATGTAATCAGGGCATCATTTAGGAAACCGTTCTGACCTTTCGATGAACTGTTGGGGAATTGCCCTTCGTAGTTATGTGCTTTCAGATAATTACGTACTTGCAAAGAAGTCTTTGCTTATGCATAGAGGATTGTCTTGCGGAAAGTTATTTCTATATTTCGGGCATTATTTTAAAGAAAAGTAGGTAACTGCCTACATTTTACTTTTAAAACATCAAAATTGTTTTTATGATATAGCCTGCCTACCTGGTGGTAAGTGGTCACCGCCACTTGTGAGCAAAAATAAAACAGTATTAACTAATTTATATCGCCCCGTTTTTTTTTAATTGGAGTTTTATTGATTCACAAGAATAAAACTGTATGTTATGTAAAACATGCTATTTATATTACTTATAATTATAAATATGTAGGTTCTTAAGACAAAATATAAAGCCTAAAAACCAACTAAACTATGACGTCGAAAAACTCCTCATGATTGTCGACAGTCTTTTGGGTACATTACTAATGAGCCCAAAAGACTGGCGGCATTGCCACGTTGTATGGCAATGCTTATCCTCTGACCAAGATAAAAGCCAGCCCTTGGGTCTCGCGAAGTGTCAACCTCATAATTAAATTTTTGATGTGTAACATCTTTCCTCCTGCAATCTATGGGAGTGATTTCGTGAAATGGGACGGCAGTGTGTAACAGGAAGTCGAGGAAGCGCGTGCTATTAGATTTTACCAATGAGCGCGCGCGGTGTTAGAGTTAGCCGCCAGATGGTAGAGCTCGCGCATGAGAAGTCTGCGCGCTGTCGAAATCGGAACTAAACGTTTTAATTTTTTTTTTTCAGAATTTACTGTTCATCATCATCATCAGCCTTTTTATGTCCCCACTGCTGGGGCACATGCCTCCTCTCTATGAGAAGGTGTGGGCCGTAATCCACCACGCGACCCAGAGCGGGTTGGTTATAGAATGTTAATGTTGCTTTTTACCAAGGTGAGATGTCATATGCGACTACTGCAAGGCTCGCTCGTTTTTTTTAAATGAGTATAATGACTGTCCCAAATATTATATTATAATAGTATTGCTAACAAAAAAAAGACGACATTCTTGAAAACCCTGTTTACAGCGCATCACAGTGTAAACACAACTTAATTGGCTCCCAAAATGGCTCCGTGATCCATCTCGAGATTATAATTTAAAAACATGAGCGGGTATAATGGTACAGGACAAGGTAGAGGTGGCTGCAGCCGGTCGATGGCTAAATAAGTAGGTATCGCTCGAAGCAGCTGTTATGATACCGGGCCAGTGTCGCCGCACTCACCCTTAAAGAGATTTTTTAGAGGGTAGAGTGGAAGCGGATTTGGGCGAATATTTTTTGATAATTCTTAGTCGAATGGAAAGGAAAACGAGAATATCTCTATTTTTTATTAAGAATCAATAAAAGATAGTAGGTACACAAAAAATACCATGTTTAGTTAAAGAAATGAAGTTTTATATTAGTGCACTCCTTCAATTATTGAAGGACGCATTCAATTATTAAAGCATACCTTTTGAGTATCAACTAAATTACAACGTATCAGCAATTAGCTTTTTATTTTGTTTGGCATTGTATTCCAAAGTATGCGCAAACACACATTCACGGCTTTAGGCTCGAAATTAGGTTGGTAAATTTGCGTCAAATGCTTCGTCTTTATTTTAACACAATTAATAAATGATTTTATTTTTGTAAGTAGGTTTTCACAACACTTTTAGCTAGATGAGGCCGGTGTTTAGGCCTAGGTTTCGGTGTTTCGGTGTTTCTTCTCAGGGTAGTCAGCCTGAGAAGAAACAACGAAACAAACTCAGAGGTCCAAGTCTCTTTTAAAGTGTTCAAATCCACACAATATGTACTGGGCAAATCATATGAGCTTTTGAGGAAAGTAACACGCACATTCGAGTGGATCTGTCCAGACATTGCAAGCATTTGTCAGTTATCGTGAAGCTCAACTTAGAACTTTGAGGAGCTTAACGAACCGACGAACAATAATAAGAAGGACTTCGGAGAGCCCTATACATAACCGCTTAACATATTAAAGCAACATTCACACGTATTTACAAAATTTGCTAATCATGTGCTTAGTTTAAATACCGATAAAAAAATATAAAGAAAATGAATTTTTTCATACATTTTGTATGGAACGGCTTTTTTGATGATATCTCGAGAACGAATTCATTTATTGATTCTGAAGCGGTACGAAATTCGCCGGACAGCTAGTCAGGGTTCCGTACCCGAAGGGTAACCAACGGGACCCTATTACTAAGCCTCTGCTATCCGTCCGTACGTCCGTCTATCTATCTGTCAGCGGGCTGTATCCCATGATCCGTATTAGGTAGACATTTGAAATTTTTACAGAATGTGTATCTGTTGCCGCTATAATAACTAATAATAAAAATTAATTAAAGGGAACTCCTTTATTAGAAACGTGTTTTTTTTGGCTTTTTTTATTTTATAATGGCAACAAGTAGACGCGTATAATCTTGTACGATGGTACGGAACCCTTCATGCGCGAGTCAGACTCGCACTTGGCCATTATTAACAGCGAAAGATTTGATTTCAAGATTAATGATTGTTCCAGCTGTCACTGACCTTGAATAGGGGTGGTAGCGTTGTGTTATTTCCAAAGAAATATGCTTCAAATATCTTACTTTACGTAGAGTTAATGGCTTTCAACTTTAAACACTAATAAATCTTGGGTTTTATAGTCGCAACAAGCTTTAGAATGAATTATTATTTCTGCGTGTTTTAGTAAAATACTAAGGTTTAGTGTTATGACTATGAATCTGGAATGCACTACCTTATACCTACATTTTAATCAGACTGGCTGAATTTGATCAAAAAGAAGATAATGTACAAATACACATACAATCTTTACGACTGAATACCTTTTCACGTTAAAGACTAAACGAATTTGGATAAGACTTGGCCCATTAGGACATAGAGTACTTTTCTGAGAGGGGCGGTAAGTAGGCTGAAGGCAAAACATATCGCTCCAGGACCCGACGGTTTTCCTGGGAAAGCTTGGGTCCTGGCCTTGGAGGCTCTCGGGCCTCGACTAAGGGGGCTTCTAAGCGCATGCTTGGAGAGGGACCGTTCCCACTTCGTTGGAAGACAGAGAAACTGGTCCTCATCAAGAAGCCGGGGCGCCCTGCGGACTCTACATCCGGCCCATCGTGCTGCTCGACGAGGCAAGCTCTTTGAAAGAGTCATTGCAGAACGCCTCGTCGGGCAGCTGGTGCGGGTAGGGCCGGATCTGGCGGAGAGCCAGTTTCACTTTTGCAAGAGGCTCTCTACGGTGGACGACATCTTGCGCGTACGCGCCCTCTCGACAGGGGAGGCAGTGGCCCGGGGTGGGGTCGTTTTGGTGGTGTCTCTAGACATTATTGCTAATGCCTTCAACACCCTGCTCTGGACTTGCATCGGTGAGACGGTGAGGCATTCCGGTATCACCGGATGCCACCCTACCTCTATCGCATGGCCTACTTGAAGGATAGGGCCATCACCTACCCCGGTCATCAGGGAGAGTGGAACCGGCAAGAGATGTCGTGCGGTGTCAGACAAGGATCGGTCCTGGGGCCGCCTCTGTGGAATATCGTGTACGAATGGGTGCTGCGCGCCGACCTCCGTAGCGGCATCAACGTAGTTTGCTACGCTGACGACACGCGGGGTTGCGACAGTTGTTGAGAGGATCCGGCAATTGGAACTCGAGGTGGCCCTACACAAGTCAGAGGCCATGTGTTTTAATGGTTCTCGGAAAGCGCCACTGTCAGGTTCCCAAATAACGGTAGAAGGGGTTCACATCGGCGTCGGGTCGACGATGAAGTACCTGGGACTTTTCCTCGACAGCCGATGGAATTTCGAGGAGCATTTTCGACGTTTGGCTCCCAGACTAGAGCGGGCCGGGCTGCTTTCAAGCGGCTTCAACCCAATCTGGGGGGTCTAAACGCCTCCTGCCGGAGGCTCTAAGCAGGGATCGTGGGTTCCATGGCCCTTCACGGGGCACCGGTGTGGGCGAGTTCCCTGAGATGGAGACCAGCCCGCCGGTTGAGCGCGTCCCAAAGGGTCATGGCCATCAGGCTGGTCCGGGGATACCGCACGGTCTTTGGTGAAGCGGCGAGGCTCCTTGCCGGACATATATGGGAGTGGCGCGAGGAGGTGAAACGCCGGGCCCGAACCCCGCTCCCGCGACATATCGTGGCTCGGCAGACAGAGCTCCGGTAGGATCTGATAGCGACATGGAGAGAATAGAATAGAATAAAACTTTATTGAAAGAGCGACTGTCACAACCCAGCGCTGGGCACTCCACAATTACAGCGGTACGGCCCCTCTTTGAGGAGTGGCGTGAGAGGTGCCACGGCATCTTCACCTTTCCGCCTGATGCAGGTCCTTACTGGACACGGCTGTTTCGGGAGGTTCCTGTTCAGGATTAAGTAGGAGGAAACGCCCGGGTGTCGGAGGAAAAGTCCGGACGTCACCACTGTGTGGATCGCCTAGAGGACACGGTAGAGCATTCGGTGAAGGTCTGCCCCACTTTGGCGGAGTACCACCGTGTCCTCGATGAGGCGATCGGCGGCAGCGACTTCTCGCGCCCGGCCCTGGTCCAGGCCATGGTACGGAGCGAGAGGGAATAGGAAGCTGTCACCTCCTTCTACGAAGCAGTAATGCTCGCGAAGAAGGAGGTGGAGCGCGTGAGGGTGACTCACGCACCCTAGCAGCCGCCGCAGGAGAAGCCCCGGGCGTCAGGAGACGCAAGGCGACTCCCGGAAACAACAGGCGCAAGCTTGCGGGCGGCGAATAATGGGTAGATCGCCGTCCAATAAGGACCAGGTCCGAGTCAACGGCGCGTAGTGTTCCACGCGCGCTTCAAAGAGATGTCAGCAAAACTTACGGGGTCCGCCAGAATGAAAGCCGAGAAAATTCGAAAGAGTGTTACCGGGGCCCTGGCACAAGCAACTGAAGGAACACGGGTGGATTTTAGTCAGTAAGAGTCCGACACGCCCTCCCGCTACACCCAGAGCAGGAGAAGTTATTGGATGATTGAGGGACATACTTCTATTGTGGGAGTATGTTCCTTCAGGACAATTTAAACGTGATTTAAACTGCTGACAGAAACTAGTATAATAAAGAGTACCTTTTAGACTGGACCCGGTTTTAGCTGCTCTTCTTTTTCCACTCAATGCTCTTTTTCAACGGTAAAATTATCAACCGAACATCTCTCCATACTAACTAAGCCTGAAGGTACTTACTCTAAGGCGATCGCCTTTTTTCTCGCCCCAATGTTCGGGAAAAAAAATAGGGGAGATTCCTATCTTGTCGCTTCTAATTTACTTATTCCTCTTTTAAAGACTTATTTACCTTCAAAATCCCATTGTGTCCCAAGCAGGCCTTAATAACGGCCGGGCCTACGTGTCAAACGAGGATTTTCTTAAAAAAGCTATAACAATTTACATAAACACCCGCTTCTATTTAACAGTTAATAAAGAAAGCGATGTTGCAATTGACGAGGCTGAGCCGTTTAAACGCCTTTAAGATGGTAATGTTTATTGTATATTTTTATTTTACAAGGCTCTTTTTGTAACAATGAAGCCGCCAAGGGAATTCTGAACTTATTTAGATAAACAGTTGCGCAATTTCTAATACTACTTAAATTAGATTTGTATTTCACAAAACAGGGTAAACATGTAAGCATAACAGTGAAGTTCTTATCTTCAAACCGGAATATCATTCCATATTTTAAAATTAACATTGTAATCTCCAAGTGAAACAAAGCAAGCGCCAACAGATAGGGGCTCCACTTAGTATTCACCGTGTTTACTTGTATCTCCGCTAATATCTGAAAGCAATCAAATGAAATCCGTGCCTCACGAGCGTAACGCGTAAGTGCTGTACACAATGACCCAAATTCACTCAAGTTGGGGAATTGTTTCATTAAAACCGACCCAAAAGTTTGACGCGACCGCGGCTGGCTACCCAGCCGATCGATCCCTGGTTCATCGCACTCCACTCACTAATACAAAACGTGTACCAGATATTAAACAAAATCAGGGGATAGCCCCCTAATCAAAAGCGAAATATCCCCATCATCCACAGTTCAGCCCTAACTGTCCGCCGCACATCAACCCCTTGCCATTAAAAACTTCAGCCTTCAACTCACTAATAGTAATCTGAAACAAACTTCAACCGGTTCAAGGTCGCAATTTAAAGTTTTTCCAAAACTTCTTTTCCCGTTCACTTTTTTATAAGTATATAAATCTTTTTGCCGGCGAAGTTCCACCGAAGTTTTTGGCCCAGATTGTCATCGATTTTTGTTTGAAGAGTTTGTTTTTTCATTGTTCTTCTTTACTTGTTTGACGGTTAATTCATAAAAACTTTCCCGCCCGCAATCGATAACCGTACAGCCGGCTTGTAAACAAATCCACGCTATCTCCGACAAACTAGCGCCACGTGGTCTGCTCTACGTGTGACTTGCGAGGCATCAGTCATGTTTTTATATAAAAGCAGCAACATTAAAACCGACTAAAAGCTGTACAGTAGAATATTTGATGCTATAACTCACAATTTATTAGCCATCAAATGTAAAACAATAAACCACATCATCTCAGCGCGGCAGATTTCCCTCGCGCGCGTTATTTTCAGTTGCTCCATAAATATTGCGTTTTCGCGCCAGCTGTAAATATTTTCCCCATCATAAAGGCTATGCATAGAGTCGCCGGAGGGCTCTCATCACCTCGGCCCTGAATATTTTCATATGTATTGCACGAGACCCTCTGTCTCAACTTATGTAAATGCTGCCCTAACACTTTCTCCGTTTTTCTCGCGTTTGACTCACAATACAGCGCAATTTGACGGTGGATCCTGACATTATCGACTCGCACGGGTTCACAAATGGATATTGTGATTTAAAGTTTATTTCAAAAAGCTCTTGAGTAGGTACTGCATTATTTTTTGGACGACTTGAATTTAGACGAGGGGGCAAAGATACAATAATAATGATTTTTTCATTAATTGGTAATCGCCTAGACAAAGAGGAACATAATGAATAGCCGTCCCCGCAGTCCGTCTCGGCTGATTTATTTCATGACTTCGGATATGCAAATAGCATTAACATTCAAAGACGTAGGAATCGCCACCCCCACAAGGAATCTCCGCCGACCACAGAATGATGCCAATCCAGGGTGAATCTTAATATTTTATGTTGTGTTATTTCCCTTTTCTTTTTCCTTCCTGATATTATTTATTTCCTCGCCGACAATGAGATTCCCACTTTGGTGCGTAATAAAAAAGAATTATTGTTCATCTTTTTATAACGTGCCGTTTTGTTGAGTTTTATTTTATCGTGATTGAAGAAGTGCCAGTTTAACTGGGTTCGTTTTACTGTATTACAGAAGCTGATTTCTTCATTTATAAGTATAGTTCTAGCGATTTTCAAACTAAAATGTCGATAATATCTAGGAGAGACAGAAGTTACTCTTAAATTAACCAAAACTAAACGATGTTTTGCTATAAATACACTACACAGGTCTGTACGTCCACCTACAAATCACTTCCACATTTGTAACCAACACCCCAATAACATAAAAATAATAATCTATCAAGGTTTTACAGCCCACATCCTTCACAGGAGTGATTAACAAGCCCCGTGAGGTTGTACAAAAGAGTGGGAAAAATCATCGGGTCCCAGGGAGTGATCGGCTCGATGATTGATCGCGTGGCTAATTGGCTGATGGATGGGAGGGCATGGCTCCAGCGTGTGGGGTCCGTGGCACGTGATGGTGATAGTTGGATGAGAGAGATCTTGAGGGTCAGGTCAGAGGTTTGAGTGGCTCGGGAATGATGTAGTCTGAAATTAGGCAAACGTAAATTTTGGACTAGCTATCACAAGATCGGTGTTCGTTTAAAAAATGATAACTTAAACATAAAAAAACTTAAAGAAGACCAAACAAATTTAAATGTCGTAGACAAAAATATTAATGTCTGAACAAAACTAGGTATTAAGTAAAAATCACAAAAAGAAATCCATCAAACAAATCTAACGAGAACTTTCTACCTATTTAATATTTGTTTAAGATGTGTTTTATCATTAAAATACCTCCTTTACCTTTTATCCCTACTACGTACGCAAATAATCAAATAAACCTTCAAGCAGTAAATTAAACATCACGAATGTCTCCTCCCATCCATCACTCTAATATGATATTTGGAAATAGTAATTAAATTCCGTATTAACGGTACAAAGCAGATGTGAAGCGGAACCTAATTTTCATAGCTGATTAGAGTTGCCCCACACAGGCGCGGATACTAGGGGGGGCAATGGGTGCAATTACCTCCCTTGGGCTTCGATCAAACTGAGTCTAAATCTCTAAGTTAGACACAAGATAGCTTTACCTTGAATACTTCTTTTTAGATATTACAAGAGATTCGTAAATTGTCGTCATCCTCACAGTTATTGTCTTGGGTATAGATTCTTTTTGCAAGAGCGTCTATCATGTTGTGAGAATTAAAAAACATTGGCCACCGTCCCCCCCAGCGCAATCCTGGATCCGCGCCTTTTCATAGCTGATTAGAGTTGCCCCACACGGGATCATACGATCGCGCGATTACGTCCTGTTCTTGTTCAGATGAACGGTAAGCGAATTAACGTTTCGCTGTATCGTTTACGTTGATGTGAGTGACATGTGGAAGGGCTTTTTGGATGTAATTAAAAAGCCATGTGGGTGTACTGAAGTACTTCGGTGTTCTAAACAAAAGATGGGTTCTACTTTGTTGCGTCTGACAGAAAAGTCATTGGTACTTAGCATTTCTGGTTGTGAAATGTTGCGTACCTACACATATAAACGTTTTAGTCCTAACAGTAGTGAGCATTAATATAGTGGTGAAATATTCAATGAAAAATATCTTACGACTTTTTGACATCATAGTAATTTTGTAACAAGTTATCGCATGAGAACACCACCATACACCCATTTATCCTACCTTCTGAATATAATTAGATCGGTGTTTAAAATCCTTGTAAAGAGTCATAATTATATAATAGTGTTGATGTATATTTCAGTACTGTTATTGCATACACAGAGAGCCAACCAATAAAAATAATAATAAAATCGTTTTGACACAAAACTACAATTCTACACACTTCCCCAATATTTTTGCAGTCCAGTGTACAAGCTCCCAGTGATGCTACATGCTACAGTATAAAGACGATATACCTACTCTGTGGTGATGCTACCCCTATCAACTGTCTGATGCACGCCACGTCACCCGTGACATCATCTCTGACGTCTTGCCGATGAAAAACAAACACCGAATCGTTCCCGCACGTTTTAGATAATTATCCTGTCAAAATGTTTAGGATTATGAGAATTGGCTGGTTAGAAATTTTGATCTGGTTTAAAAAGTTAATTTATAAATTCTTACTTTAAGAAGATACCTGTGAAAATATGACATTCGAAAATTACTTTTTGGATGCTACTATTTGGAATGCGTGAGAGATTTTTTTTTTGTTTGGAATGCATTTTCATTTAGTACAACTTCAATTTCAGATACACTATTAAAATAACTATGTCGAGTGGTTGATTAAACCGTAAATTAAAATGCTACACGAACTTATAAAATGTATTCAGATACCAACAAATTCTAAAGAAAGTGCACATCAATTTTTCATTTTTTAAACTACAAAAACCCCACGTCAAACGATGAACAGCTACACTAAATACCTCTAATAAATACCAGGTAAGTAACAACACTGCTATTTTAACCCGTCACTCGTCAATCAAGGTACAAGGTAAAAAAACGTTCATTTCTCCAGTGTGGAACGTTTCATCGAACGTACTCGGTACTCCATACTTACAGGGTAAAGAGTCGGTGCATATAAAAGCTGTCTAGAAAGTTTTCTGTCGCTCCCCACGATCGATACCGCTCGCTCCGGGAATTACACAGGGTAATGACGGTAACAACAGCTAGTTCACTTGTTTAATTTGGGTTATTATGTCATTTGGTGCAACACTAGTTGTTAGTCTTTTGACGTGGAAAGATATTTGAATTTCGAAGGTTTGATTGGTTGGAATTCCGTTTTTTTGAATTGTTCTTTTTTTAATTCCTTAATTCTGCAGAAATTGTTGAATTTATTAGTATCCATATTGGCTTTGTGTACTCGTTTCAGTTTCTTAGAATTTGAATTAAGAAGACTAGCAAAGTCGAGTAACAAGATCGAAATAATCAAAGTCTTTGTTTGAAATCGTGTTTTCTGATGAAACGTTTCTTATGGTTTCAGATTTTGAATAAGACTACGAACATTTGTGATATATTTTTTTCAAACAAATAGGTCATGTAGGAATAGAGCTGCAGATCCGTTCCTTAAGATCATGAAAGAATCAAGTTACAATCACACTCACGTAACCAACATCTCATACTTATTAGAAGTGACGTTTAATAAACTAGAGTTGCTTAATAAATAAATACGCCACCCTCATTTCTTCCCTACATTTACCTCGGTTCGGTTAATTTCATTAATTTCGCACAGAACACGCACTAAGAAACCTGTCCCTGTATATTCGACCTCCAATAGGGATTTGGTCCCAATTATGTATTAGCAAAACTTGGCATAGCGACGCATGCGATCTCGCTAGGGATTATGAGACGTTGTGGGTGTGAGGGACGGAAAAATGTTAACTATGATAACATGGATTTTGATAAATCAGAATTAAAAGTTATGTCTTGAGAATAGGTAGGTGCTTACAAAGACGTTGCTTAAGAAGTACTTTTCCAAGAAGTGCAATATATCTGAGTCAGATCACAGATTTAAGTTTGGAAGTTCTTTTCGTGAATATGTTTTGACATATGACAAGATTTTGTCTGTTTCAGATATAATCTTATCAGACTCTAGTTTTAGAGCATAAATTGGATTTTTCTATCTAACCTACTTTCTCTCGTCAACTACCACGTAACCAAATTACAGCCACTCTAACATCATTTTACAAATCCACGACACATGTCTACTCGTTTTATTACCAAATATAGAAACTAACCACAATCCAACAATTAGGGCCGGTTCACACGCGTCATGTACATTGGAATTAGCATAGTTTTATTGCAAAAAAAAAATTGTCACCAGTCTAGTCAAAAAGTATACAGTTACTGGATTGTGGAGCTCAAACGATCCGTTTAGACTACAAACCGACTCCAACAATGTTAGAAAAATGCAAAGCAGATTGATTGTTTTTTACGTAACTAAGTTTAGAATCCTAATATGTAAAAATAGGATTATCTGCCCTCCTTTCATCAACTCCCAGCTAACCTAATTCAAGTCACAGTAATTTCACACAGCTACCGTCCTTCTAGTTACCGACTATTGAAACTAGCCACAATCCAACAATTAGGACCGGTACACACGCGTCACGTACGGTGGGATTAGCGGCGCGGCGCACGCACTCGCCAGCCGCGGTAATTTATAGCCAGTGTGTCCGCACCTTTACCCCGCGCTGGTGTTGACACGCTCAATTTATGGACCCGTGTGAACTGCACCTAAATATCCACTGGTTAGGTGGGTGGGAAATTAATTTAATGTTGACTAACAATCTTAGGATTTTGCGAACTAAAAACTTTATGTAAAATTTGCCAAATGCATGATTTTTGGTAAGTAGGTACCTTGTTATTTTGTTGTATTTTTCTGATCTATAAATTAAGCATTTCATATCTAGCAATCATTATAGTAAGTAACTATTGTAATTACATACTGCCCCAAATAAGGGAGACGAAAATGTATCAGACATTTTATGAAACAGGTGTAAATGATGTCAAGCTAATAAGTTCAGCTCGCTTGCCTCGCTTCATTAACCGAACTTTAATTTATTTCTGCTCTCAGCTTGTAGGTACGACATTTCTCATTTTCAATAAACTTCAAACTCTAACGTAGCTTTGATTATGCTTGTTCACCTCAATAACCAACTAGGTTCTTTTTACTGGAACTAAACTGTTTTCAGTGCGCTTCTGTTTTCGCTCCGCAATTAAACTGCTGTTAAACTTCTTGCAGCGATGTTTGCAGAGCACCTGAACGGTCGGCAAAAGTTGTGCCGCACCCTGCTCCTTGTTTGCCTGCTAATTATCCCGGTTTCGGAGCTCAGTCAGCGCCCAAAATGCTGACCCGGTCTAAATGGTCAAACGGGGCTAAAAGCCTTTCACAGCTCCATTCAAATAAGGCTTCGTCCCTCACTGTAACCATAGTGACCGACCACTCCGCGCTATTATTTCATTGTATCAACATTCATATCGACATCACATGTAGCGACGGCTCGATTAAACGAGGGGCGGCCCGAAGCCAGATTTGTCAAGTCTCCTTTCAAATTAGACGCCACGGTCCGGTCGCACTTCACGCGACGTTTAAAATCAAAAGCGCAAAAGGGTTACGTAATCCCGACCTTTTTCAACGCGACTTGTGTTTGTGTGCATGTCTCGTCTTTTGTCACGTATTCTTAATTAATGCCCGCCAGCTGCGAACACCCCACTCGTCACATTTTCATATTGATTCCGAGAGGGTCTCGTTTTAAACACCGCACGACGATATTGCGCCGATAAATCTCGATCGGCTAGAGGTTTTAATTTTTTTAATCGGGATACGACATCGAAAACGAATCTGCAAACGTCCCCCTGTTTGCGAATCGGAAGTAAAGCCTAATAAACCGGCGCTTAACCTCTCGCGACAAAGCCGATACAAAGTGAGTGACATCCTCTCTAAAGAGATCGCGAAAAAATCCGGCGGCGACGTGTCAAAGACACCGCGACGCGACGACGACGAGGGGCCTTTGTAGCCTGCCGAAATATTTTTAAAGCTTAACTCCTTAGTGAATTGAGAGATTAAGTCTTTTTTGAAGAGGCACCGGTCCCCGGGGCCGGGCGTGATCATTCTTTCAGATCTCATTTCCGTGGATGCTCTATTTGATTGTTATTTCTGTTACTTTTTCCCATTTTGTCCGGGCGCCGGCGGGATTTGAAGTGACAGTCGACGATTTGCACTCGAGCGCGATAAGTGTTATTCCAACGTTTTTTATTTCATAAACAGCTTTGTTAGCGTTGCTTGTTTTCTTGACGTTTTTGTTTTTGTTTTTAATATGAGAGTCACATTTCAATTTTCAACATCGTAATCGTACAAGGAAGATAAAGGTCTATTGGTTTATTTTTACAGCCCCCACAACAATTACTAACGCTTCGCCAACAAACGAAGGTTTCTCTAAAATAATAATTTCATTAATAATTAATATGAACTTTATGAACGAGTCTGAAATAAAAAAATAATAATTTTAATCACATAAAAGAATACATATCAAAATACTAAAGGATTTAATTTTAAGTTTCATTTCAAGATTCCCCCTCATCTTTAATGACGCTCTATGATAGTTATGTTCCGCCTATACAGTCAATGTTCAAAGCATTCACGGACATATTTACTTTCCACACCGGCGGCGGGCAGCGAGCATAAAGCCACAAGAAAATATGCAAATGACTGTAAGGCAGTAGGTAAGCGCTCGTAAGCCGAATAATTATTCACATCGGATTTGCAAATCTCGCCCGAAGCGTTCCGTTTCCGCACTCGCGCATTAAACTGACCCTTAGAGCGCATTTAAATCAAAACACATGTGGACCGGACCGGCTTAGCGGACGCTGATTTTCAGATGAGGGCTTCCCCTTTTTGCGGGTCCCTGCGTCGATTCCTTGGCGGGTGATGATCGATACCCCGCCCCCGCCGCCGGCCGCCCCCCCACCCTCTCTCGCTCTTAATTAGGACTCGGAATCTGCGGCGGACACACACACACACGACGGGTATAATGTTAATCAACTTTCATTATGCACTAAGGAATTATATGGGTACGCCTGAGGAGTGATTATCCGAGTTAGGCCGCGTCCCCGACCAAGAAATCATACTTTATTATGATCATTCCGTATTCGGCGGCTTTACGGCGGCACCTCGCGGGCGACATCGCATTAGAATTTACGGCGCATATATCAAAGTGTTGTCACCATTGTCTACTAAGTAAACAGCTACACTGTAATTAACTTTTGCTTCTAGTTTGTGACCATTGTGTAAAGTTTTTTGGAATGGTCTTTCCAAAAACACACAAAATTGTCTTAACCGGACCTAAGGACCATATCGAAACAATCATTTTCTCACCCTAAAACTCTCGAGTGTTTCCAAAACCCAAAGATATACGACGTATAATATAACTATTAAGATCTATTCATATGCGGAACCCATGTTTATAGCGCGTGAGATTAGTCTAAATGTAGTGGACCCGCAATATCGCGCACTAAGCGCTTACATCGTGATTAATATTACTGCTTACATCGCAATACTGTCTCTATACAAAGGTCTAAGGATATATTAGATTGTATAACACATCTGTATGAAACATAGTAATAGAAAGCATCGCTATTTATGTCATTATTTATAAGTGGAAAACGTCTGTCTTTTGTGGTTCTTAGGAATCATTATTTCCCTTTAATATAAGTCAAGTACTGGTGCTCTTATCTGTTTAGGAAATCGAAGGGCACTTTTTCTGAAAATAAGTACGCTAGATCGAACAAAGCAATATTTTATTTTTGTGAAAAAAGTTATCTGACGATTGAAAAATTGGTCCTTAGTTCCATTTACAGCTAAGGATTCATTTCAACATCTGACATGTTATTGGTTATACCCTCAACAACGTAATAGTCCTGCATACAAAATTACATAGTTAAGGCCTCGGCTGAATAGGCCCTTAATCGTCCTATACGGTTAAGCAGACTTGCCCCAAGAAAGGCCTAACCGTATTGAGATCGCCCTTTAAGCTTCAGTTATGAGGATAAACCTCCAATAAATCTTTCACTTAGAGGCCGTTTAATTAACGCGTGTAATAAAATTTAATTGATCAAAGCGTATAGTTTGTTGGGTATAATTTATGGGACCACTTGAGGTGCCTTTGTGTTGTGCTTATGAGTATGACCGATTGTTGTCTCGAGAGTTTGAGCCTTGTTTTGATTTGACAGTTTGTTGTGTCGCAAAATAATATCACAAAAGTATTCTGAACACGGGAAATTATTCAGACCAGAAAAAAACCCTGCAAAGTTGGAAGACCTCAAGTCACAATAAATCAATTAATATGTTTTCTAGATCTTCTCCTGTATCTTTGTAAAGGATCATAAGTTGTCCGACATTAAAAATGGTCCTTCTTATAAAATGGAATACAAACAAAATAAATCTAGTAATTAAATTAAGCCCAATACAATCTAAAATCCATCACTCAAAACGAGGAAACTCGTTACCATTTGATAAATGAAATTTCTTACTTCATTTTCTTCACGGGCAATTTATTTATTCTGTTAAGACTATATGACAACCTCCCATTTTACTCAGACCTCTGCATTTCTTCTAAGCTAATGTGAAATAAGGAGGTGTGATGGGTCTGGGTAAACTGGTCAATATACACACACGTGTATTCTCATGCCCTTGTACTAATTTAATAGATGAGGTGTTCCCATTAATTACAAAGAACGTCGGTGGCAGTCCGCCGCGGGTTACGAACAAATTAATAAGATTATTAACTCCTTCCGACAAGTCATTCTTTCTCGTGTGTGAACCGGGTTTTAGCGAATATACTCGCCATTTTCTTGAGAACTTTGCAACTATTAATGAGATGAGATTAGGTTTTGTATGTTCACGTTAATGCAGGCGATAATGTTCGATGTATGTAATTATTATTTCTTGCAACTAACTTTCGTAACTGCGTAGCAAGTGCTACGGAGCTGCTACGCTTTTGCTACGACTTATCTTTATCTCTAATACTTAAGAAATAAAATATGCCCATCGTTTTTTTAACCACTTTTGCTTTTAATTGATTTAGAACAATTACACAAAAAAAACAATCGACTTCCAAAAAAGAAAAACACTAAAAATTTAAAAATTACTTTAATTTCGGAAGTGAGTGTTTGTATTTTATTTCTCCGTTATTTGACACAGACTTCCGAAATTAAAGTTATTTTTTAATTTTTAGTGTATTTTCTTTTTTGGAAGTCGGTTGTTTTTTTTTTTTTTTTGAAAAAATTTTCACTTTTTAGTTGTTATACACCAGCACTAAAAACCCCAATAACATGGAACGTGGAATTTAAACATACTCGTAATTGGAGAAAACCAAAACGTTATCTAGGTACACGTATTTTTCGTTTTTGTTCAGTTTCTAAAAAAGCGCTCAAGCAATTTCGATAAAATTTGTATGGGAGGTCCCATACAAATTTTATCGAAATTGCCCTCGGGAGTATATTCTTTCGGATAAAAAAATAATTTTGAAAATCGGTTCACAAGTGACGGAGAAATCGGCGGACATGCATAAAAAAAAAACATACAGTCGAACATAGAACCTCCTCTTTTTCCGAAAGTCGGTTAAAAAGACACCACGCTTGTGCTTCTCAAGTGGGTAGGTAGAGGTGTCTTATTCAGTCACTTGTCGCTAGTTTACGTACGCCAGATCTTAAAATCGACAGTGTTACTATTAGGCCAATGACTACAATAGGTTACTCCATCATCAACATAATAAAAAAATACTGCAAAGTCTCTTATTGCGGGCATATTGATTAAGAAACTGCATTAAGATTAAACCCTCCTCAACATAATCAAAACAAAAAAATCGTCATGTACCGCAACAGCCTGTCCCGCACAAGGGCGGCCACATGTGATTGATTGTTAATGAAGAGGCAGGGCGATAGTTATTAATGACGCGCGGCTCCGCCCGGCCACAACACTTCTTTATTTACCCACTAACACCTATTAGCCGACCGCGTCCGATACACTCCGCACAATACATCATCCCGACAGAAACGTATCAATCAATTTGGGAAATTATAACGTGTTACCCTTTTGTTTTTGTAACTAATATTGGGGTTATTATTTTTTGTTTGTTTTTTGACAAATTCTGATAAAGTTACTCTTCATCATCCCACTGCTGGGCAAAGACCTATGACTTCCAGGATAAAATAAAATAAACAACCAATTATTCACATTAGCCCTGGATCGAATAAATGCCTTGATTCCATTATTGTTATTTAAACTCTAGACCAACCTTTACATTTCTATTTCAAATTAATTTCGATAAAATTAATCCAGCGAAAATCACAGTTATAACGATTATATTTCTAAGTCCCCCAAAATCATGAGAAGGGTTTTGTTTTATTTCAATTAAGTCGCAATCACAAAGAGTTGGAACCACGACTGTCGCTCTATCGTCGACGATTTAAACAGATGTCGTGTTAAGGAGGTCGTCCCGAATATTCGTTAGGAATTTAAATTGCAAATTAGTGCGGTGGCAGGTGCAGCATCTCGATTGAACATCGCTTTCTCTTTCTAATTCATACAAAAACTATCCCCGTCCCACTCCCACGCGTCCCCGAAATCAACGAATAATGAAGGACAACAAATAAAACCCAAGCGTCACTAATTACTAGGGCTAAGAAAGGTAATTTTTGCACTCCATTCCGAAGAGGAAATCTCGAAGCTAATGGCGTTAATTTAAAAAGAGGCAGATGACTGTGATTTTTCTTTCGACGCTGAAACTTTTCGACTCGTGATTTATTGACGCTACAAACCCGGCTTTCATCCCGACCATCCGGCCATCGTGGCCTATTCTTTGACGTTTAAATAGAGTCGTAAATAAAATGTCAGTCACACACACTAGAGGTCTCGTTCTAAACTAAACAGAGGGTGAGGTGATTCATTATGAATGAGTGGTCTCAGGTACTGCGGCCTAAATTAAAGTTTAGCTCATCGTCAATGTAGCGACTACTTGCGCAGGCGGAGCACGAGCTGCGGCGGCTTAATGAATGAAGAAATTCCGGAGAGCCCTCACACGAGCCCCTCGACCGTAGCCTCCCTCGCATACATTGTAAACCTCCCGAAAGAAAATACTCACTGACGTAACCGACCTGTCCGCTGTTTCCGATCGAGATTTTCACTAAAATTTCTAGATACAGACTTTTGAGGTTAAATTGAAGTATGTAATTGGAAAATATATTCAAAGCGATCCAGTCGCTCAGTGATTTCTGTAGTATCCCCGCCGCGGCCTCCGTACTGAGTAATTAGCTTTCCAATTTTAAAGAGCGACTCCACGCTCAGTGCCTCCCATCAATCCGCTCCCCTGCCCGCCATCGAATCGATAATAATTAATTATTTTTGACATAATCACAGCCAAAATCCATTCTCTTTTTGCTAATTCACGTCCCTATAATAAAACGGGACGACGCTTTTAAGGCTCGCCCGAGTGAAATTGATAAAAAATAAATAAGACTGTGCGAGCAACTTTTCGCCAAGTCAAACAAAATTGGGCGTTAGCTTACGACGCGGGTGCTGAATGATTAATTATAATCACCTACTTATCTCGCCAGTTATATCGAGACTGTAAAAATGAGTCTATATAGATGTAGTGATTCAGTGAATGGTATCGTGGTAACCGATCGTATCGTAGCGACGTATCCGAAACCCATATTCAGGCGTGTTGACGAGGGATCGTCCTGAGATGCGTACAATCGGCGGGACACTGTGTCAATATCGGACACGTCACATAATGGGCGCCAAGATTCGGATGTGAGCGAAGTGTCAGCACAACCGCTAATAGACGGAGGACCTTCGACTTGATGCAAGCTTCACGTACTGTTTGAAGTTCAATAGACTGCGAGTCTACGACACAAACAATGTACGATTGTTCATCAATTGTTTTCAACACCAACCCGTTAAACATTTGCGAAATTATACTGACAAATATGTTAGGGAAAACAACAGCTTACGTTGTGTTACCATCTAGCTCTAACAGTGAATTTTAGATGAAAGCTCGAACAACAAGTACTCGTTATATTCAATCTATACAATATTAATACTTACCCTGGAATATTGAGCAAACCGCGAGTTCTGAATGCTAGTACAAGTTGCTGGTACTTAAAAAATACATAGTGAAAACATTAGCTCCGCCCGGGGCGGGGCTGGGCCGTGATTAAACCCAGCGAGGCATACATAACGAGCCCGGTATGTTTGAACGCTTACGAATACTTTCCAAGTTGCTCCGGACAGCGGTTGAGGCGGGTACTGTACACCTGTGCTTGTTTATCGCCGCTAAGACCACCGCCGCCCCCGCAAGAGATGTATTGTTTGTTTAGGCCAATCAACAACCCACCCCGACCCACTTATAATACATTAACAATATTCAATAATCATCACTAATTCATACTGAATCGAATCTCCTAAAATAATATTTAAAACATTCCCAAGTTGCGAACCTCTATTTCCCTCTGCAACACATAGGATTCTCGACCGAAATTAAATAATATTTTGAAGGGATTAGTATCATGATTGGGCGGACACATGCTAATGCAAGAAGTTTTTAATTAAAACCGTCCGCCGTTAAGAGGCTGCGTAATGGCTGATCCTCAGGAGGGATCCGATATTGGGTGTGTACCGGCAAAGCCAAAATACAAACATATTTAGGTCCGTTACGTAGCGCAGTGTGCGGGGCTAATCACTGGCCGGAGTATGGACGAAGTGTACACAGCAACCCCTTACCGTTTTATATATATAAAGATTTTCATTTGTTTCAGATGCAAACGACTACATCGAAGACGACGCAAACAAGGTAAATAACATCGCTGCTGTAGTTTGTAGAAACAGCGTTTAAACTAAAGAAAAAAACAACATTAAAGCTGGGAGTGCTCCCCACAAGCGCAATCCAAACTTCGGCGACGACTTTATGGCCGCTGTGACCGCCAAAAGTCGCCGAGGAAAAGTGCAAGCTTGTTTACTCATATATCAGAGGTCGGGGCGACGTTTCTTTCCGATAAGGCCGGCTCCCCTGCTGCCAATAAAGTGATTAAGTCACAAATCGCGGCGAGGCGCCTCTTTACCGGCCTCTGATATACCGACACCGAGCTTGCGGAATTGCTTTTTAATTTATATATTTATGTTCGTTATTTGCTGTTTTCGTTTCGAGTGGAATCGATTGTTTTCGAATGGAATAAAGTTGGAGGAAAAATTTATGAGTGTAGATCTACCTGATTTGAGAACGAACCCTCAAAAAATTTTCAGGTTAGAAATGTCTAATCTATGATAATTATTAGCTTTACCTTAAGATGTAGGTTTACAGTCTCCAAATAAAATTGGTTTTTGATTTTGACGTCCTAAAAAAATAAACGTCCCAAAACTAGTACCTACTGATCCGTAGGTGCCATTTATGGAATAAAATTTTAAACAATAATTTATTCCCCTAATGGCACCTGCGAAAAATAATGATAGGTGCCATAAGTGGAATACTTCAGGTGAACTCAGATACCGTTAAAGCGGGTGCCCAATGTGGAATATCTCCTCAATCCCTTTATGAAATTTAAAACTGTAACACTGGAAGAAAAACAAACTCAATAACACAAGTAGGTAAAGAAATTTTCCATGATGTGTAATCGTGAAATTGTTTTATCATCAGGATCAATTTGTTGAAGACATTCTCGAAAGTAGTATACTTAAAATGACCACCTTTGAACAGAAGACACTGGACTTTTCAAAAAGCAACAATCGTATACACAATTCCACCTTTTTTTTAAGACTCAAGTTTTATTTCAGCTGCTATTACCGGTGTTCGGTCCCCATCGAACAGCTCTATTACAAATAAATTGCCCTTCGGAAATGCTGCGCGTGTTATAAATTTCATACGTGCTGAGAAATGACATACGGTATTATTTATTACGAACAGTTTTTTCGGGGAAAATACAAAGAAGACATTGTGACGTAATTGAGCTGCGTATTATTGGGGCACGCTACAATTCAACGGCAATTTTCTACGACAAAAGAAAAAAATATTGTCTTTTCAACGTTTTTATTACGAACGAGAAGCTAAAACTATTTTCTTTTATATCGTTCGACATTCAAGTTTTTTGTAACGGTCAATGTGTGTTCTAATTTTAAAATTAGAAAAAGAAAACTTTAGAACCTGCTAGGGTTGCGACATCTGTTTTATAGGGCAACAAAAATACACGCCTATAAAGATTGATGACTGTTTACAACACAACTTTATTAGAGTCAACCGTTGAATCAATAAACAAATAATTATAATATTGCTGTATCGTGTCATTATCGTGTCAGGAAGCCGACAGCTGAGCTTCCCCCGTGTTTACACGTTTTCAACACGGCATTAGCCAGTGGCGCCATTAGCCCTACAAATGACACTAAAATGAAATCTATTCATTTCCTTTGAGCCGAGTCGATCGTGGGTGATATTGTACGATTTCACGCGATCCGGACATTACCGCTGTATCCTCGGTGACGATCCCCGTTCGTTTTGTAACGTGAGCCCTTAAATTCACTGATTTATTTCGTCAACATCAGTTTACTTTTTATGCTATTATAAATGAATCAGTTAAATTGTTTATATTGGACAGAAAATAAATCCTAAATATATAAAACGGGGTAAAAACTCTTAAAGTTCTATTAATAAAAGTAAAGTTTACTAAAATAACACTACGTTTTACTTACTAATTATTTGTAGGTAGGAAGTACTTGTGAAACAAAACAATTAAGTTTTTTTAGCGTTTATTCCAGATACTATTTGTATTTTAGGCCCTAAATCTTCACTTTTGTTCGAAGTGGTCGTTAATAAAAATAATTTCATGCTAACATTTAAATATATCAAATGAGCGACTCCTACGTACTTGACATAGTTAGCAGTCTGATGGTATGATGACATTTGTAATTATAAATTAGTTTTTTTTTTGTTAGCCTACATTGTATCCCACAGCTGGGCAAACGCCTCCAGTGAACCCGGTGGTCGACCACGGCGAAGGTGGGGTGATTATCTGATCATGTTTGTCAGACAAACTTGGCAACCCGGGCCTGCGGACGGCGAGTAATGGGTAGCTCGCCGTCCAATCAGCACCAGACCCGAGAGTCGACGGCGCGTAGTGTTCCACGCGTGCCTCAAAGAAAATTTGTCGGCCACCACTGACGGTGCCCACCATGGCCGGTGCCTACATTCCTAGGGGTAGCGGATAAATTCGTAACAGAGTTACCGCTCCCCTGGGCACTCAGGCAGGGAAAGAACAGGGGTGGGTTTTAGTCAGTAAGAGTCTGACACGCCCTACCGCTCCACCCAGAACGGGAGATGTCATTGGATGATTCCCAACCCGAAAAAAAAAAGGCAGACTTGGCCAGAAATTGCCCAAGACGACGGAAGAAGAAAGGGAAGGCCTTTGCCCAGCAGTGATTCTCTTTTTTTCTCTATTTTCTTTTTTTTTTTAGTGAAGACTTCTTTAGGCGCGTTGGGCATTTTTGTTCAAGTTTTCACTTCTGTCGGCACTCCCGGAGTGCCACTCTTTTTTTAAGCGTTGCACCACACTAGAAATTACTCCTGAGTCGTGGGTGCGTTCACAAACATGTAAACTCACATACACAAGACACCCAGACCCGGAACAACTATCTGTAGGTCATACACACATTTGTTCCGTTCGGGAATCGAACCCGCGACACGCAGCGCAGCAGCCGAAAGATCAACCACTGTGCCATCCGTGTCATCAAGACAGAGAATAAAGGGAAGGCCTTTGCCCAGCAGTGATTGATTTTAATTGAGAAAAAAATATCATCATCATAACGATATAGCACAGTCAACCCATCAATGGGCTTTTCATTTGCTATATTTTTTTAATACAGCAAATCATAAAAGTCCATTATTTTCTTCTAAGTGAGTGAAGAAAATTAATCAGTTTTCCAATAAATAAAGGTCCGCATGAGTGAGTGAAGAGAAACCCTTTTGTATCACTTGCGACTGGAATTGTTTTCAACCTTCATTTAACCTGCGTGCCTAGTACCTAGATAGCGATCTAACGTTTGTAAAGTAGGCTTGATAGCCTTCAATTGTAGAGAAGGGCTTTCTGAATTAAAAAGTACACGATTAAATGAAGTGAAGACCAATTAGAAACGTTTAATATTTTCATGTTTTTTTAATGACAGTACTGAAGTTTTTTAATCTTGTTTATTCATTTATTTTATTTAACTAATAGTGTGTGATGGTTTCAAACATACCTAAGCTTATTAATTTTTTGTTCATTAACAAAATAATACACCTACCAAATTATAAATCAATTATCACCTTTCCCAACTCCCAACTATCTTGGGGTCGGCTTCCAATCTAACCAGATGCAGCTGAATACCAGTATTTTACATGGATCGACTGCCTATCTGACCTCCACAACCCAGTTACTGGGTAATACGATACCCCTAGGTAAGATTGGATGTCAGACTTTCGGCCTTCTGACGACCCGTAACGACTGTCAAAGATCCAAGATTGACAGCCGGGACCAACGGCTTAACGTGCTTTCCGAGGCATGGAGGAGTCTCGGTATGTAAAGATGGTCACCCATCCATGTACCAACCCCGGCAAGCGTAGCTTAACCTGATGGATCGACCCGTGCGGCTGTTATTACTTTAGCCACGTATATAAATCAATATACAGTCAAATTTAATTCCACATATTTTTTACAAGCCCGACAATATTGCTTAAACAGCCGTATACTCGTATAGGTAACCCTTCCCACGGCTCACTGGAATCAGTTTAATCAATGTCGTTATGGTGCGTAGATGTCGCGATACGGGCGGTCGGACCGAACACCGAACTGTATCGCACTCGCTGGGTTAATTTGTAACGATGTTTATCGAAAACAACCGAACGCATTTGTTTCACACAAACACTGAACGAAGCGTTTAATTTTGACGTCTGTCAATTTGTTGCGACATGTGACGTATGATTCGGTTTTTGAATATCGAATTTTTTGACATTGATAGTTTTGATTGGTGGCTGTGTAGGCAACGGAAAAAAGTGGCACACATTTTTTTTTTTTGTATTTTTTGTTGAACACTTTTTCACTTTTTCTAAATTTACAAATTTCTCGATGCGTCATTTTATCTACTATTTCAAATAGTCAACTTATTGAAGTGAAGTAGAACTTACATAATTAATAAATCATTCAAATTAATTCCACAAAAACTTGAAACAAAAGCATGTCTCTCAAGAAAGACGTCAGTCATATCCTCACAATAAATAACGCAACTGACATTAATGGGACATCTCCCTGCTACACGTGACCTTGGCCAGGCAAGATTGATAACTCCTCGTTAACGTTCCATTGTAGACGCCCATCGATTATCAATTTAAGGATTACAATGCCCCAAAGACAAATTGCGGGTACCAGCGCTACCAACCTTCCAGCCGAAATGGACGATGACTGGACAGACTACTACTTCATAAATTATAGCGTAAAGTTTGCATTACATTAATCAATTATAATTTATTACTCCGAATATATAGAGGCTGTGTCCGTTAGTGTATTAATGAAGGTTTTGGAAGGGTTATATGAATATTTTTTAGCCAGTAGGTAATAGGGATGGTTGCAGGGTAAAAAATAATTATTTAGTATATTAAGTAAGTTTTTCAAAAAATACTAAACACATTTGTTTGCTATAGCAAAACAATGAAAAATGACAAAGATAAAAAGCATCGGGGGCTTGCTACGTCACTTTTGAGTAAAAAAAACTTTTTACAAAAAGAAATACAACCGACTTCCATAGATAATACTAAAAAATTCAAAATAACTTTAATTTCGGAAGTCGGTGTTTCTAGTTTGGTTTCTTTATTATTTGACACCGACTTCCGAAATTAAAGTTATTTTGCATTTTTTAGTATTATCTATGGAAGTCGGTTGTATTTTTTTTTTGTAAAAAGTTTTTATTTTTCACTTTTTAGTTGTTGTACCCCATTATAAAACTAAATTAATAGTAAGCCCCAAAAATAGGGAATTTGAACATAGTTGGTGAAATTAGGCTGTATCAGAGTGAACTGTACGAATCTGTATACCCCTTTAGACCGTATCAGCGTGATGTAATGTTGTGAAGTGGTGAAAACAATTTACAGACATGCGATTGTAGCAATTCTGGAAGGTTTGCTATTGTTTATTGAAGAGTTCCATTATGTATCTCCGAAGTTCTTCATCAGATTTTTAACAAATTTAAATGGGACCCATGTGAAGCACCAGTTTTCAAATAAAAAAAATCATCAAAATCGGTTCACCTAATAAAAAGTTATAAGGTAACACACATAAAAAAAAAAACACATTAGGACATTGATATAATAAATCCCTGCACTTAAACATTTTATTGCATGCCTTAATCAAGAAATTATACAAGAAAACTACCATAGCATAGACAAATTAATAATTCACTTTAACTAGAAAATGAGATAAATGGAATCAAACGACTTTCAAATTGTCAACGAAATGACACGTCTACGTGTGTAATTTTCTCCTTACTTACGGAATAAACCACTCGAAATCCACCCCAATGTGGGGTATTATCAAAAAATTGGCTTCATTATCAAACTATTCGCCCACGGTAACAATCTTGATCAAATAAAAAATTAACATGCCGCGGGGGCAGCCGCGTGTTACGACGACAAATTGATACAATCACTCAACGCTACCCGGTCGGAAAATCATACGTTTCACATCACTAGTCATGTCCCACAATCGATTCATACTCCATACCTGGGTTAATTCACTTTCGAGACACATCAAGTTTTACGTCGCACTTACGCTTCCATTAGTCCACAAAACCTCCAAAGTTTCTTCTTAAAATAAAAATCTCTACTCAGATTGAGTCGTTTCAATAAAATTATACAAGCGTATGAAAATAAAAGTGAAGCGGCTGAATGTGCTTGCATACCAAAATATTATTTTCTTTTTAGTACGACGGGTGTAATCGTATTTTATGCCTTAAGACTTGGTTCTTTTAAGCCAACGCTTAAGGGTTTGTGTTTCTCCGGCAGTCGGAATAACTTGGTAACCATAATCGGCGCATCGGTTGCTGCTGCGTGTCGCCGCCGTGCTTCGAATTTAAATGTTCTCTTTTTGAATTTCCTTCGAATTATAAAATCAATTAGGCGAAACGATGTCGACATCGGTTGTATGGATTTTTTCAATCGGCTTCATGACATTATTAAACCAGTCTGCTACCTTGACGACATAATTTGACGTAACTTTCTTGATGATAACACGAAAGGGGGCACAAATTATAGGCATATGTTAGTAAAAGGTTTCAGCTTATTAGATTAATCATAATAACGTAATAGATTCCCAAACAGCCTACGTGATTTACAAGGATGCCAAATTTTATTCTGAAACTTTCTTCTAGTTGTAACATAAATTAATGATAGGTACTAAATATTTCCAACGAAATTTAGAACAATCAATAATGGATTCAATTAACTTTGTTTCAACAAAATTATTCATCGTCGAGATTTTATAAAACTCGGCGTCACGCTCGAGCAGTCAAAAACAATACTTATTCAAATGAAACAAAAAGCAATTAACGGTGGAGATATCCCTCCACGGAGGATACAAGAGAGGAGAGATTATTGAAAAAATAATTAATAAATATTTATGGCGGGCCACCTGAGGAGCGACACTGGGCGAGATTCCATTTTTATCCAGTGCTCGAGTACGCATCTGCAGCGTTACAGGGAAAAGCGGTTTATTACAAATGCAAAATTTTCCATTCATATTCAAAATTTTATATCCCGATGTGGCTGGGAGAAAGCTAATTTATTCCGGGGGAGCGGCTAAGGAGACGTCCCAGCACCTCGCCGCTCGCGTCTTGTGGGGGATTAAGGAAGGGTTGAGCGCTGCGAAATTGACAGGTGCCCGTCAAAAATTACAATTAATAATTGAGACAATTGCGATTGCGGCTGTCGCTGTGGCCCACTTGTGGCGTAGTTAACTGCGTTTTGACAACCCTTATTTGAAATTGATTATTTTTTAAGTACCTACCATTCAAACAAATAAAATATTAGTCAATATAATAATCATTGAAAAAAAAACTTGGAACTCCAAAAGTTTTTCCAAACTTAAAACCTGCCAAAAATCAACACAAACTTATTGACAACTAAAAAGCCTATCAAAATCCGTAACTAAAATTAAACATCCACAAATCAGGATCTGTAAGCCACATCACTAGCACTAGTGTCCCCCGCCGTCCGTGTAATAGACAATAAACATCGGGGCGCGCATCGATCACTCGTTTTACAACCGCGCCGGTTAATGGCGGTAATCCACCACTAAGAGCGGTTTACTACATTGTTATGACCGACTAAAGCCACTCAGAGCTGTAATACTAGCTACTGAAAACAATTAAAGATTTAAAACAGTAATGTGCATGTCAGTGGATTTGAATTAAATGAATCACCAATTTGAGAGATAATGGCTAGGGTGAGCCATCCTCATCTTCATATTCAAAGATCAAGCAAAAATCTCTTATAGTAAGATCTAATGAAGAGAGAATGAAGCCCCCATCAACCCCTTCATGTTAGGTTCCTTTAAACCCTGCAGTCAGAAATAGGAGCCCCTTGCAGGGGTGATCTGTTGGCTTATCTTACTTACGACTATCGTCAAAATATTGCCTGCTGATCAATGGGCACTGTGTAGAATGCCTAGGTATCATTATAATCGTTAAACCTGAATCACGATTTACTGCTCTATTACAAAAAAAAAACACTATTGCGTAAGCCACGCGACCACGATACGCAGAGGTGGAGCAGGGATAGAGCAAGAGCAAGGAAGCGAACATGACCCGTGTTTATTACTTTAACAAACTCCAAATAGCTACTATGAATAATATCTAGATAAAGTAAAGAATTTAACAAATTATCTACACAACTTAGTCAATATACCTCCATAATATCCAGTTATTATGTATAATCGCTATTTTATCACATTGACTGTAACACATACACCATATTTTTATTTTTTTTCCTATTGTATGAAAACATCAGATATATAAACCATCGAAAACAAATGACACATTGACTGTAAAATAGTGACTCAATTTGACTTCCAACCTCATTTATCAGTTATCGGATATATCCGCCTAACGCAGTCAATATTCATATCTCACGTCACTATTTGTCGGGGCAACGCAGTGCATTTTGTGCACCGCTCACTGTGATAAATGATGGCACTCTGTCAGGAGGTCAATGTTTACCAAATGAATGTCCGATAGGCTATTAGCGGTGATTGGTGGTTTGCGATTTTTGGATGAGAATTTATTGTATGTGGAAAACATGTTGATAAGACTATTTAGGTATTTTTAACCGACTTTCTAAAAAGGAGGAGGTTCTATGTTCGACTGTATGTATGTTTTTTTTTTTATGTATGTCCGCGCATTTCTCCGTCAGTTGTGGACCGATTTTCAAAATTCTTTTTTTAACCGAAAGAATATACTCCCGAGGTGGTCCCATATATAATTTTATCGAAATTATTTTAGCGCTGTTTGAGAAACTGAACAAAAACGATAAATACGCATATCTTGATGACGTTTTTGTGTTCTCCAAATGTTTAAATTCCACGTTCCATGTTATTGGGGTTTTTAGTTCTGGGGCATAACAACTAAAAAGCGAAAAATAAAAAACTTTTTTACAAAAAAAACAACCGACTTCCAAAAAAAAAAATACACTAAAAATTAAAAAAATAACTTTAATTTCGGAAGTCGGTGTTTGTATTTTATTTCTTCGATATTTGACACCGACTTCCGAAATTAAAGTTATTTTTTTAATTTTTAGAAGTCGGTTGTTTTTTTTGTAAAAAAGTTTCTTTTTTTTTGGTCTTGTATTGGTGGTAATATCGCTTGTTGTTAAACTATATTACTAGTCAAATAAAACGCATTTTTGTCTAGATTTTTAACAGATACAAAAACATGCCATTACAAAAAAGTCGCTTCCGCCGTCTGTCTTTCTGTTGATCCGCTGACTCCTCTGAACCATGCAACGGAATTTGATACAGTTTACACCTAATAGAAAGAGCAATAAACGAGGAAGAGCTGTTTATATGTCGTAGAGAAATGAGAAAACCAGGGATTTCACGAAATCCCTGGTTAAAACTAATAACTAAGGGTCATACCAACATAACGCCAAAAATTACCACAGACTAAACAATCAATCAGAGATCGATAGGCAAAGGCACACGTCTGTTCTGACCGATAGCGCGTTATTGATGGGGGCCGTTTTTCACGCGGCTGGCCCGGGGCGGTACTCCATCTCTATTACAGCGACCACTGATACGTTTTGTACGCACATTGAGTTATTTGTTCGACATGAGTAGTCGGTTCAACTCATTCGTTTACCTATGTCCTCGTTTGTAGTGGTAATAAGTGGGGTGCTTCAGAACCAGAGGTCTGAAGCGGTTATTTGTTTTAGGTGAATGTTACACATTGTTTATTTTGAATTCTACGGTGCTATGATATTTTTTTTTTATAATCAGATTATAATCAGTTATAGCAGGCTACTAAGTACGTAGGTACTTTTTACGTAATTAATAGAAAAAATTCTAAAAATTACGAAAAAGTACTTAACACTTTTAATCACCTCAAGCAAGATTAAGGAAAAGTCTACAGTAATTTCTTAATCCCTACCTGCTACGGACGAAATTTCAATTGTGCGATTTCATGGTGGAATTTTCATTGCGTCTACGTCATAAATATTTTGTCCGATAAACCGTTCGTTCGACAGCCGCGAGGCGTAAGAAAATGTTAATTAACGAATCCATTGTTTTCCCGCCCGGCGGCTCCAAGATGGTGCCGCTTCCGTTTCCGGCGAGCCTCCTTCTTTATGTGCGTTTCCCGCTTATTTTTACGTCAGTCGGGTAGAGCGGCGGCATTGTGGCGCGGGTGCGGTGCGCGCCCGACTATAATGATTTTAATTTCCTCTAATCAAGAGCCTTCGGCACAGCTTAAGAATTCTAATCATGCACAGCGCGGCCGCCGCCACCGCACCGCACCGCACCGCGCGGCGCTCAGCGGGTGACAGAAACATCAGCACTTATTCTGATTGCGTCGAGTGTGGCGCTGAATAATTAATACGCCTTTATTTTGCGTTATGCTCCCGAACCAAAACAAAAGAACCGCCGCGCATTAATTTATGAAATTGTTCATACATATTTGAAATGCGTAATTTTTGTCAGCAGCTAGCGAACGCAAAACATCAAATACATCTTTTGATAATTTATTAAATTGTTTCATTTTTCGAATAGCGATTTATTTCTGCTTTTTAAAATAAAGCCGAGAGTAAAGTTTAATTATATTGGGGAGACTCAAAGCCCACCCTTTCGTTCAATTCGCACTAACGACCACATTGGAGTCATGTAAATCACGACGACGCCACTTGCAATTAATTTTTTGACTATTAAAACGTCTCTGTCGTGATTGCCTCGCAGGGAACGTGAGCTCAAGAACATAAAACGTAATTGAGAAATTCAGTTTCTACTTGTATTACTTTTACTTTTATGTTTGCACACTTTTGCAAAGCAAGCACTAATCAACATATTGAGAATCGTTTGTTATCAAGTACCTACAAAATCTGCTAAACAATACCTAGCACCTTACTATCTACGATGAATTTTCTTTTGGAAACTCGCATCATTGCACCAATACACCGACTTAATTTTTCTACATAAGTATTAAAGTAGGTATACAATCACACACACTAAATCCAACCTCATTTCCAGTAGCGCACAGTCAAACCTCATCGTTTTGTAAGGCGGCCGCTGTTTGGCGGTGCGGTCCACAAGGAACACCGCACAATTAAGGGAACCCTTTCAGGGTGCGTAGTTAGCATTCTAATCACCGCGAGCAGACGCCTTGCGCCACAATACAACGCTTAACGCCGCGAAATTAAGTGCGAAAATAACAGGATCCCGACGCGAACCCGACTGAATTATGTCGCGAACAAGATTCTAATTTTAAATTTTACGCGACTAATTTCAACATAATAAAACGTACAACGTATACTCACCCTCGAGTCTCGAGGTACTACAGCAATAAAATGCGAAAAACGATTACAGATCAATGAAGCGTGCCTTCCCTCTCGGAGCGCAAATAAAGCCAAGTACACACTTCAAATATGCTTTTCTTAATCGTTCTCATAAAACAAAGATCAGCCGCCCGCGATCTCCCCCGTGCGGCTAAAATAAGTAAAAAATCTCCCGTTGCTCATATCGCGTCTATCAGTGCGGATTTTTACCGCAAATTGTTTCCTGCACCCTCTTGAATTGATGTTTGTATTGGAGCTGCAGCTTCGGAACTTATTGTTGGAATCGCTTTAGAAAAACAAATAAAATTACGGCTCATTCTGCGCTCTCCCGCAATCCACTCGTGTCAATGTATTGTAATTTTTGAGTTTAAGTTTATTGTACGCAAATGTTTGGTGTTGTTTCTTTTGGTTTAAACGTATACTCAAAACAAACGGCTCGCAGATCTATCATGTCAAAATATTCGACTGCAATTAAGAACTTCAAAACTCTTACAACTAGGAGTGGATATCAACTCTCCAAGTTCAAATTTTACCTAAAACATCCAAAATCGAGCTAATGTCTCGTAATTTAAATTTCACCTTAAATCCAGCCAGCATTTCTTAAGGAAAACCATTGCCCACGGTATCAGGAGTCCTCAAAGTTGAATTGGCTTAAAACCTCCCGGCGGATGTGTCATTATAATTTGCGAGGGAGAGATGAGTGATCCGTCGCTTGAAGCGCTCACAAATAATACCCTAAGCTATTTTAATCTTAACTTCGTTAAAAATCTTGCGTCCGACATTAGCATTAATCACTTTTGACAGACACCGTAATGGATAGTGTAATTAATGTGTTTAAAGTTTATAATTGGCTTATCAAGGTAATCTGGGTGATGGGTTTTGGGCTGCAAGTGTGACGAAAATAAATGAAATTGCAGTAAAGTAAATTTATAGTCGGTAAGACCACAAAACCATAATACAAGACAGTAGACTTGTGAATATAATAAATAATAAAAAATATTAAGCATTTCAATAATCGCTTTTGTAAACACATTCAATCAAATGAGTTGGCAGTCATTGCGTAGGGTAACAATCAAAACCAATGGCTTATTAGAAAATTAATTTATAAAATATCTGGAACAAAGAAAATACCTTGATCAAGAACGAAATCTAAAGCTTAATTGAACGTCGACATTGAGAGATTTCAATTCAATTACTAAACCATATTTAACGAAATCCAATCCCCCTTTCCCTCGAGAAATAATATTATTTATTCACAAAAAATAATACAAAACGCGGTTACGGCGAACGCTCTGTTGGTTCAGTGGAGATCATTCGATGTAAAAGTTGGAAGCAGAGGACGGAGGCAGGAAGAAAACTTGGATAAGCGAAACCCTCTAAAAATGATTGATGCCGTGAGCGGGGGAAGCATGCCAGCGCGGTTTAAAACGAATAAACGTCGAACCGTTCGAAATTTGAAAATGAACATCATTAGCGCTATTGGCGCAGCGCATTCCCGCCGATTCATTTACTCTATGGAATTCGCATTTTTTCTTTACATTCATTTACGTCAATCATGCCAGAACGATTAGCTTTTACCGATTAAGTAAAAACTTATTCGCAGTGCAGTGCAGTCGATATTGCAGAACTGCACAACAAAAGCATTCGAAGCTCGCATTGCGATCGCGTATAGCCAATTTCCTAACGTATTGAAAATGTCGTGCGATTGTTTGAGGACATGTTATTACACGGAGCGTTTAGCCTGAGAGCTAACAAGCGCTGACGTCGTTTGTTTCTGATGCTCTTTGTTCGGAATATAACAATTAGGAAGACAATGCGGCCGGTGGCGGTCGGCGTGTTATCGCGGACGATTCGCGCACACAATGGCGCGCTCGACAATGCACGCTCAATATCTTTATGCTCCTTCGTGCTGAAGGCCGATGCACTCTCCGAGAATCAGCCTTCTTGGTGTACATTAACAGACTGAAGTATACACAGAGCAAGCCGTTTGCAGATAGGTCAGTTATTAAGATAGGACGGCTAACTTTGGGAATCATAAAATCAGCAAATTGTCTTGGAGGATTATTTTTGAGTCATTTAAAGCCAATAATGAGTGTGTCGTTATATATCTTAAGATCGTAAACGACGAAACTGATAACGATTATATTATTTCTTTGTTACTCAAATTGCATTTTTTTTTTATTTTAACTTTGTGTGTGACATTAACCAAAAACCAATTATTTTTATTTATTTATTAGAGTTTTATATACAAGACACTATATTTGATTGAGATTTATATAAAAGACACTATAGGCGGACTTCATGCCTTTGCTATACTTGATTTTTCTATTACCAGCGTTTCAAAATCAACGTCTTTGTACACAATAACAAGTCCTCCAATCTTCCCCACTCTATGGTCCCCGAGACACCTCAGCATCCCGTGACGGGCCCTTTGTGGCGCTTCCTTCTTCGCCCACGACACCTGCCTGCTGGTGAATGCACATTCGACGCCCTTACACGTCTGATAGACGCATTGTGGCGAGTGGTGTCTAGTGGAGAATGAGGGCTTTTGTTCTGAATGTTACTAATTACTTGTCTATAGATATACACGTATTAACACTATATTTATTTTGTTTGGATAGCATAATGGTTTTGTTATAGAATTTGCGAAATATGAAACCCACTCATCATGCATCAAACTTGTTAAAAGTGTTTTGATCATATTTTTATGAGTATTTCTAGTTGAGAAGCTACATAATTGAAAAAGAACTTTTACTTTAAAACTACAAACTGAATGCATAAGCGTTGGAAACAAACTTTTTTCCATGGCTTGACTACGAGCAAATCGTAGTCATTTGAACTTAAGCCCTAAATAAAGTAACACCATTAGCAATAAAGATCGTCGAGAGTCCAATTTATGGAATGGACAAGCGCTACCGAACTTGTCACATAACCGATTCCTTCTATTTTAGTTATCGTCAATCGTTATCGCTAATAGCATACCTAAGCATATCATAGCATATGCATATCAGCCTCTAAACGTTCCCACTGCTGGAACATAGGCCTCCTATCCGTGAGAAGGCATGGACCTTAAGGCGTATATAGACGCCAAGTGGCACCCTCATTGAATAAAAAATCGTAGCAAAGCGTAGAAAATAAAGATTAAAGAATCCTATGTTGCGTTTGTTACAAGCAAAAGTACCAAAAACGGCCGTTTTTGACACTTTTGCTTACTACTTTGGATACGAAACACTTTGAGTCCTGTTTTAACAACGTAAAAATACCTTATCTCATGTGTAACAAACCCAACACAGGATTCTTATTTTTTTTTTAATCTTTATTTTCTACGCTAAGATAAAAAAAAAATTCAATGAGGGCGCCACTTATGGGGAGTTAGGCCTTTAATCCACCACACGGGCCAGTGCGGGTTAGTGGATGTCACATGTGTTCGAAATTTTGGTTCTAGGACATGCCTCACGATATTTTGTTACAACATTTTGAGAGCAGTGATAATGAAATAATTTACACAAAGTAACTGATTTCGAATCCATAACATACAACACGTAAGTCGTAGGCATTACCACTTGGCTGCCCCTGCTCTCAATCGCTGATAGATTTTAACTTTTTCTAGTGCCTTTTGTCGCAAAACAGCAAAAAGTTGCTTACTCAATACTCTGCTGTCAATTGCCAGTTTGTCATAATCACTTGAAACCTTCTCGAAACATCAGACTTTCATAATTTAGTATGAACCTGCTCTACATATTCACCAAACGAAAACACAAATATGAACAGTTAATTCAGGCATCCGTATTCAGTAAATCACGCTGCCGTGTTTGTAACAGGCGTGACGTCGGCGTGACGGCGGCGTGACGTCGACACGTGCGTTCAACAGCGTTTAATCGCATAAAGAGCTAATTGTCTGTGCGGATTCCACAGGTAAACACTACACGCCAAGCGTTTACACACTACGCAGGCCGGAGGTGAGAAGATAGTTTTGGATTTGGATGTGGCATATCAAACAAGAATTACCAACCCCAGTCTTCGCCCATGACATAATTTCATGATTTGTTTATGGGCATAAGTCCATAAACACATAGCTGCTATTGTAATAAACATAATTCCGGTGAAAAATCTTCGCTAGTATTGCTTTCGCAGATGGCCTTAAATTATGCTTAAATTTTTAAGCTATCATTATTTTGCAAGAACCGCGTTTTATATGAAATTATATGTCTCGTTAAATTAATAAAGTGTCTCATTTCTAAGTTTTATGAAAGCTTAATTTTATCCTTCTGAGTAAAAAGTAAAACATTAATATAACCAAAATTTTAAAAATAAAATAAAACAAAACCGTCCCTCTCCCTCGAAAACGTTAAAGCAAAACTTACATGAATACGAAACTAAGCAATATAAGGCAATATCTATCTTACTCAAATATCAGTTACAATATATACTAAAATAGAAGAGATTTGCATTAACATTATACAAGTTTATTTTCGGAAATTTATGTATGTACATGAAACAAAAATACCTAACTATAACTATATTTACAAAAAATAAAAACTATTAAATAATTAAACTAAAAATATACTGCAATGAAAACAAATTAAAATCCACGCTAAATAGCTACGCAGCTTAGCACGTAGGACCTTCGTAGCACGTTCGTAGCTCGGTGCTACGCCAAGCGCGCTCACGTTAACTGTCGATCATGTAAGCGCGGATTACACTAGTGATTTAATACCCACTGATTCACTCCGCGTGTTGAACACAATCACACCTAATAACACGCCTTATGACGTGTAATTATTGCTGAAAGGGTAATGAGTTCCATTATTAAGATGAGGGAATTAGAAGGCTACGAGAAATGTGGGCTTATTTCTTAGACATAGTTTTGAACAAATGTTTGAGAAAATGGTATTTATCGGTGAATAGGGTATTGTAGTATTATGAATCAAAGTTAAAATATGTGTTTCTGGCCAAAAATTCATGTTTATAAACCATAAACTGTTTCCTCTTTCCTACGGCGGTAACAAAAATTAAAGAACGCCATGTGTGCTACGTTTCTTATTTTCTTCGCTAGCTTTTATTCAAACATCAGGTTCATACATGCATGCTGGTTATGAGTACTACACACCAAACTTTTCTGAATACCATTACCAATAAGCTCTGTGGATGTCCTTCTAGGACGTCCGTGCCGCAAATATTTCACCACCATCAACATCATTTCAGCCATAAGACGTCCACTGCTGGACATAAGCCTCCCCCAAGTGTCACCATAATGACCGGCCCTGTGAGTTTCGCATCCATCGGCTACCCGCGACCCTCACCAGGTCATCGGTCCACCTTGTGGGAGGCCTTCCAACGCTGCGTCTTCCGGGACGCTGTCGCCACACCTCTTTCTTTCTCTCTCAACTTTTCGGCCCCATCATCCATCTGCTTTGCGAGCAATGTGCCCACTGCCACTTCAGTTTGGCGATTGTTTGGGCTATGTCGGTAACTTTGATTCTTTAGCGGATATCATCATTCCTGATTCGATCAAGTAAGGAAACTCCGAGCAAAACCCTCTCCAAAATATTTACTAAAAATAAACTGTCCAAAGTAAACATAGTACCTACAAGGAGTAATCTAAAGCGAATAATACCACCGAAATATAATACGATAGTGTTATAAAATTACCATAGAACAAGTAAAAGGCAGTTAAGTCAACACAGTGTTTTACAGCCGTTCGGGGCATTTTTACGAGACAAGGGGAGGTTTAACAGAATGGAACACAGAGCTCTGTGTATGGCTCTGTATGAAAATCTGAATTATGTTTTATAGTGGACGTGACGAGAATAAGGGCGGTTTGGATGCAGGTGCCGCCTTGCTGTGACGAATGTGGAAAGATAAAGTTTGGGTTTATGTAACATATTTTTTGTTTAAGCGTAAATGTTATATTAGATAGAAATCTAGTTAATTTTTGAGAATATTTATCATAACTCTTGTATTCTGGAAGGTTGAGGCAGTGGTGTGTATTTTTGAGGAACAAACCCAATTAAAATGTTTTAATTCATAAATACGGTCTGAATATAGTTTTGTGCTTTTTTAGCATTAAACCAGAATAAGTATTTTAAATAAATTATAGGATACTATAATCGTGTTGTGTTTTCTTTTTTTCAGATAGTACAGGTTTGTAAGGCTCTGAGATAGTTGGTACTTACTCTTTATTGTGTAAGGTGCACACAATAAAGAGTAAGTACCAACAACAACAAACAAGAATTTAGAAATCACACCCAAACAATCTGCGTAGCCTTTTCCCAACTATCTTGGGGTTGCTTCCAGTCTAACTGGATGCAGCTGAATATCAGTATTTTACATGGAGCGACTGCCTATCTGTCCTCCACAACCCAGTTACTGGGTAATACAATACCCCTTGGTAAGACTGGTGGTCAGACTTTCGGGCTTCTGACGACCCGTAACGACTATCATAGATCCACGATTGACAGCCAGGACAAACGGCTTAACGTGCTTTCCGAGGCACGAAGGAGTCTCGGTATGTAAAGATGGTAATCCACGGACCAACCCCGGCAAGCGCAGTTTAACCTGATGGATCGACCCGTGCGGCTGTTATTGCTTTAGCCACGAGCTCCTCCTTAGAAATCACAGTCGTAGTTAATGATAATCATACAAACTTAGGCCATTTGCCTTGCTACGTAAAACGTATTCAGTTATTCTGAGGACACAAAAGATTTAAGAAGCAATAAATGCCAAACAAAAAAAACATCAAAATCAAAACTGCTGTTCCACGAACGGAACGGAACGGAGCCAAAAAAGCCAAAATTCGTCATTCCCAAGCAGCCCATCGTGTCGCGTCTCTTCGTCGGCGTTCAGCAATTCTTTATTATTCATGGGGCGATCTTGCTCGCGGAGTGTTTTATATGAGCGACGATCGAGTATCAATTTGTATGGAACGGCCCGTATTAGCATTTCCCGTGTGAGCCTACATTGTTCCACTGGGGGACTGGAGCTGTGACGTTATCTGGCTTTTGTTTTTTTGAAGGTTTTTCAGGCATGTACTCGTAAAAACAACGTGTGATATCTCATACAATGTAGGTGTGAATTAACTTTGTTACATATGGGGCTTTTAAGAGTTTAGTAAGATTAGATCATTGCTTACTAAAACTTCAGAAAATAGTTCTTGTTTCAAAAGTTAAACTCAAAACGGTGCAACAAATTAGTAGCTTGCCGCCTGAATTCATGTTAAAACATCACACTAATATTATAAAGGCGAAAGTTTGTGAGTGTGTATGTTTGTTACTTCTTCACGCTCAAATGGCTGGACCGATTTAGATGAAATTTGGTATGTAGATAGCTTATACCCTGGATTAACACATAGGCTATCTTCTTATCCTGGTCTACACGGGTGAAACTGCGGTGCGCAGCTAGTCGTTATATAAATACTGAAAGCTGTAACCTGGCGGTCTTTGAATGAAGAGTGAATACAGATTCACTCTTGATTTACAGTCCATCAGGTTACAGCTATACACTGAATAGGTTACTTCTAAGCAAGCGTGACCAAACCATCGTTTACCATCAGATCAGTGAGACAATGGTCAAACGCGAGCCTATGAATAACAATGAAAAAATAGTTTGCCACGAGGGTTCCCAGACATTTCCTTATTTTAAAAAAACATACCTACAACCACAAAGACGCCAAAAATCCCTTTTAAACTAAACGCAAATCCCGCAAACCACCCCCAGCTCATTGAGTGTGTCACAAAGCTAGGTACAGTCAGCAGCACTAACGTCGCACACAATACGTTAAGTACGCCGCGCTTATGAGTGTTCATTAAAGATACGATAAAGACGGCGGAGACGCCGGCTAAATTGGCTGCTCCGACTGTACGCGAACGTAAATGAAGTTATAAGTAAATAGATGAGAGCTGTTATACAAAAGATGTTTTCTTGGAAATGGAGACAGAATTTGCGATCTAGTTCCAAGAATCTGGTATTTTTAAACACACTTATCACCATTATTTCTACGACTGACAGTCTTATTTATAAAACTTACTAACCTTTTGCTTAGTTTAAATACTAGATAACATACGTCTAATCCATCAAACTCAACTTTATATAGGACAAAAGGAGCTCGTGGCTAAAGTAACAACAGCCGCAAGGGTCGATCCATCAGGTTAAGCTATGTTTGCCGGGGTTGGTCCATGGATGTGTGACCATCTTTATTACTGAGACTCGTCCGTGCCTTTGAAAGCACGACCTGTGAGGCACCGGGCGCAAAAAACGTCAATTCATCAAAACCCGTCAAGCACCACGGGCTGTCCCCGCATTTGACATTTTTACGTATTAAAACATTTTTTTTAAATACTTTCTATGCATATTTATGGTAGAAAATATATGGTAACTACAGACTATATCATGCCTCGAGTGATTGAACCTTGTCACAGGATAAAAGACTTTGCGTTATAGTAATAATAGAGGTTTAAAACGCGTGAGTCGACATGTACAATTTTGTACATGTCGGTGCCTAACAGCTATTGGTCCTGGCTGTCAATCGTAGATCTTTGACAGTCGTTAAGTCTGACAACCACTCTTACTAAGGTATATCGTTTTACTCAGTAACTTTGTTGTGGAGGTTAGATAGGCAGTCACACATGCGGATGGACTGGAAGTTGACCCCAATATAGTTAGGAAAAGGCTAGGCAGATTGATTGACCAAATCTCCTTTAAGTTATTAGTCAACACTTTACCACACACGTCTACCCATGTTTCGGGTAGAAAAAGTTGAAATAAGAAGCCGCTAATCAGTGTTTAAACTAATCAGATGGTTATTTATTTCATAAATTATGCCCAGGATTTTAGTTTCCTTTCAGACCACCGTCAGTTTCTCGGAATCTTCCCCCATTTCAAACCTAAAACATGAAATTGTTGAGTATAATCAAGAATACGAAGGTAGGGTCAAGTCATGGGCATTTTTTAATGAAAAGTAATCCAGATACCATACAAATATCCATGAAGCCATAGCTCTTATTTTATAGAACACTATTTTTCACTACTACTTACCTTGATGTATTAATTTATTTAGTACAAAGGCGGACTTAATGTCTTAGGCATAGTCTACCATTCAACCAAGGATGGTGAAAATATTATATTGCAGGTGCATCGCTAATCTGTTGGATATTAATAAAAAAACCGGCCAAGTGCGTGTCGGACTTCGCACATTTAGGGTTCCGTACCACATGAGGGAAATCAATATTTTGGTATTTGTTAGTAAAATATACGTAATAATAAACATTATCACAAAATTTCAAGTTTATAGGTCAATGGGAAGTTAAAAAATTCTTCGGAACAGAATTTTGTGACAGACAGGTGGTTAGACAGACAGACGGATACGTGATTGACAGCAATAGGGCTCCGTTTGGACCCTTTGCGTACGGAACCGTAAAAAAAAATATCATAATTCAAAAACTAATTAGCTAGGTACGAGTACTATGATAAATATCTCTAGTTTAACGAAACGCAGATAGTATTTCGTGTCATATTCAGACAACAACAGAACTGCGCTAAACCACCGCTCTCGCGACATTGTGTCACCGACCCACTAGTTCACGCGACTCTCCGATTTTCGCTCACTGTCGCTTACCAAATGAACATTCATTTTAGTGCAGATGTACATAGTTCTACTAACAAGGGGCTGTTAATTTAAATTTAGTATCTTAGCGCGAGTAATGAACGGGAAGGTGATTGTTATAATGGGATTGTAGATTTGTACTTTGTTCTTGCAAACACACGACTTATGCATAGATGTTTTGGGAGGATGTGATAGAGAGGAAATAATTAAGTTAAAGATGGAAAATGTCGTGTGATGTTTACTAAAGGTTGTATGTGTTGGTGTATTGATGTATGTATGTGTTGAGCCAATTTAAGTTCAAATGAAATAATAATGTATATTAGTGAGATGGTGAGAGGGTGTAGCCGCATTTTGTCTTGTATACCATTTCATAATATTAATAAGTTTCCATTTTCTTTCTCCTTTTATCATAGTTGGGAAAAAGATTGATTCTCTTACAGTATATGTATAACCTTCAAAATAAAAGTTGTTGTTTCATAAAGACTTCATTCCCAAAGCACTTCGAGCGAAAACCAAAACACAGATCACTCAAAACGAGACCCTACTTTCATATTTGCTCATGTCTTCATGCAAATTTATGAGGAGGTGGGAAATTTTTAATTACCACTGTGTCTGAGCATCTGTCTGGAGACCGAGACGCGGTTTGTGGGGCTCGGCAGAACTGCAGGTGACAACGCGGAGCTCGCGGAGCAGGGAGCGGTTAAGTGTGGCATTTTACGGCTTTTATGCATATTTGATGGCACCGCCATAATCTGTGCGGTAGGGGAGGCTTGGTAGCTACCTACCTGAAGTGTTGGTGCGGATATGAATTGCTGTTAACTTATGACGGGAAGATTTTGTTGCGGAAAAATTGTCTGGGAAGTGCGTTTTAAAAACGTTATTTATTGAAGAAGGTTAAAGATATCTGAGGCTCTAGATAAGTGTCATTCTCTCGGCGATACTCAAACATTTAGAACTTATATCGTCAATCACTAATTGACGATATAAGTCCTAAATGTACGAGATTGGCAAAGTAGTGGTGGCCTAGTGATAACTCTGATGGTTCCGACTTACGTGTCATAGTTCGTAGGTTCGATACCAGGAGCACTTTTCTTTGTTTAAATGATTTCATAATCACTGCTTTCAAAACGGTGAAGGAAAACAATGTGAGGAAACCGGTATGTCCTAGAAACACAAATTCGAAGACATGCGACATCCACCAACCCATACTGGGTCCGCGTGGTGGATTTAGGGCCAGTCCCTCCCACAGAGGCCTGTGTTCCAGCAGTAGGAACGTTAAAAGGCTGATTATGCTATTATATGCTATGTATGGGATTTACAAGAGGCTACCGAAATGTCCTCGTGATCAATCCCTTACATTTTTACTTTACCATAATCGTTACCTCTCATCGAATATTGTGACAGAGATGAGAATGTTGAGAAGGATGTGTGGAGTAACTAGAATGGATAAAGTGAGAAATGAGTAAGTACATTATAGGTAGATTAAAAGTAGCGCCAGTGATAGAAAAGTTGAAAAGGAGCCGCTTATCTTGGTATGGTCATGTGAAGTGGAGGGATGTAACAAATGTAACTAAAAGAGTTATGAATATAAATGTGGATGGATGGAGAGGGAGAGCGAGGCCAAAGAAAAGATGGATGGATTGTGTGATGAGTGATATGAAAGAAAAGGGAGTTAGTGATAGCGTAACGGCTGACAGGACTGAATGGAAGACAAAAACGCATTGCGCCAACCCAAAGTAACATGGGATAAGAGAGGAGATGATGTTATCGCTCATCGTCTGTACCAAGATTCTCTGAATTATTTTAAAGTCGATAAAAAAGTTACTTTTATAAAATTGCCTTGATACTCAGAATTTCAGCATGATCGTTCAGATCCAATCACGTCCTAGGACTAAAAAATTGTACAACAACATTAAACTACACCGATACACGCGCAAACTTATTTATGTAAAACAAAGTAAACCCAAATTAAATTCCGTAACGGACGGAACATTTAAATAATCCACCGTTTAAAAGGCAAAGCCGACGAATTTGAAAATAATGACAGGTATTAGACGCGTGCTAAGAGGGCCGTATCAATTACGGGCCCAAGCAAACAGGGTATTACGTGTTCAATATTAAAATCAAATTTACGGTCCGCCCCCGGCCCGGCCTGTTTGTGCGACATGCGGACCGTGGACCTTGGGGTATGGACAGCAGGAAAGAGAATAAAAATGTGTTAGGCTCTAATAAATTACCTTCGATGACACTGACTGTTATTGTTTAAAGAAAGAACGTTATTTTTAACCGACTTCAAAAAAGGTTCTATTGAGACGAATTGTCGTCTGTATGTTTTTTTTTTGTATGTTTGTTACGCGATATCTCCGCCATTTGTGAATAGATTTTGATGATTCTTTTTTTGTTTCGTAGGTCGTACTTCAGAGGTGGTTCCATATAAATTTTATCGAAATTGATTGAGCACTTTAAAAAAAAATCAACATAAACAAAAAATATGTATACACAGATGACGTTTTGGTTGTCTAAAAATGTTCAAATTCCATGTTATTAGGGTTATCCATTAATATTTAGCTTTGGTATAATAACTAAAAAGTGAAAAAAAAAATTACAAAAAATACAACCGACTTTTAAAAATTGCAAAATAATTTTAATTTCCGAAGTCGGTGTCAAATAAACGAAAAAAATAAATAGAATCACCGATTTCCGAAATTAAAGTTATTTTGCAATTTTTAGAAGTCGGTTGTATTATTTTTGTATTTTTTTTTTTGTTTTAAGCATACATTACAGTAGGCTGGTGCTGTAATGGTTTTGAATACCTCCTTGCTATTTGGCATAACTTTGCTCCTGGCCATGGGTCATAGATACAATGAAATACGTTTCAATACTATTCAGTATAGGCTTTTCGGTTGAAATGTCACATCAGAATTTAAAACAGTATTTTACATAGAATGATGCTCAGTCATGAATATTGACCTACTAATCTTGACTTAAATACTAAATCCTAATTTATATTTCAGATTAATGACTGTGATATTTATTCCAGTACCTACTTTTGGCCCAGTCTTTCGATTCTAGAACGTCGTCTTGAAAACTAACTCTGTAAAAGTTTCTATAAAATATTGAATTAATAATATCTGTACAAATCGCAGTAATGTTGTCGGTACAAGTCCAAGTGGTTGTATAACGACACAACATCAATTAAAGTCGCATTTTAACACGGCCGCACGTAATGCCATCGTTTTCATACGAATCTGATACTAACACAGGGATTATTTACCAATTCTACCCTTCCATGTCGTATGAAATAGTTATGGGATGCAAACATATGATTTTGTGTTTTGTTAATGGGTAGATTCGAAATTAATTGCTTTTTGATAGTGTAGTGACTGTTGGGTAGGCATTGATTATTATCGGTGCTTCTCTCTTGGATGACGTTATCGATATATCAATGTCGTCGTACTTTTATTTTGAACCAGCTTCTGCCAGTGACTTCGTGCGAATTCCGTGTTAAAGTCGGAAATTATCGCATGGCGACGTATTCCCATAATGAAAAGTATCCAAAATTAATCATAATTTTTTTAGCGGTTTAGACGTGAAAACATAGCAAACCGACAAACATATAGGCTTAGACTAGGGATACACTTTCGTGTTTATTATATTAGTATGGGTTTTTTTTTTTGGGTGGGTGGGAAATCATCCAATGACTTTTTCCGCTCTGGGTGGAGCGGGAGGGCGTGTCAGACTCTTACTGACTAAAACCCACCCCTGTTCCTTCCCTGCCTGAGTGCCCAGGAGTGCGGTAACTCATTTTCAGAATTTATGCGCTACCCCTAGGCATGCAGGCAACGGCCACGATGGGCCCCGTCAGTGGTGGCTGACACTCATCTCTTAGAGGCGCGCGTGGAAGACTATGCGCCGTCGACTCACGTGCCTGGTGCTGATCGGACGACGAGCCTGAACCAGGGCCAGACGCGAGAGTTCGCCGCCACCTATCGCATCCACGAGGACACGGCGGAGCTCCGCCCAAGCGGGGTAGACCTCTACCGTATACTCTACCGTCTTTTTAGGCGATCCGCGCAATGGTAACACCCGGGCGTTTCCTCCCGCCTGCTCCGTTTGGCCTCCTCGCGCCACTCCCAGAGCAGCGCGAGGACCTTGGCCTCCATATCTCATGGCACAGCAGTCCGGCAAGGAGGCTCGCCGCCTCACAGGAGACCGTGCGGTATCCTCGGATATATTAGTATGGGTACATGATTGTTTATATTTAGAGAACTCGATACACTTATTGTGAATAAAAACGATGTGCATATTTATAGTGATAACCGTCTTCCTGATAACATTTCTGACTTGAAGAAGTCGTTTACCTCTAACAGAAACTAATTGTTTGTTTTCTTCTTGTTACAGAACGAATACGAAGTACAGATAACACACAAATTATTCCGGCCCTCCACATCTAAAACGTAAGTACCTATTCTAAATAAGTTGATAATTATGTAAGAAATCAATTTGTACCTTCTGATTCTCAAGAGCTTTCATATCAAAGAATATTTCTAGTATGACAATGAGTAGGACAGATCAATAAAACAAACAAGATATCTTTTTGTATTGGTTGCACTGTTTTTCAAAACTGCATTCACCAAAAATTAAAGTAAAATAGCTTGTGACAGCAGCTTCGGCCGCGTCGAATTAGTACTTCCCCGTTATAATAGGGTATTTTACAAAAAAAAAATCTAATTCGTTCGTCAGTTAAATAACCAAAAAATATAATAATAATTATTATGTTTTTTTATATTTTGATATTTTAATATTTAAAAATGTAAATTGTATGTTTAAACTATAAAATAAATGGAATAATAATGTTTTCTTTTAAAAATATTTAAGAATGTAAATTATATGTGAAAAAATAAATAAACGAAATAATAATAATAATATTCCACAACTATCACACAACGCCATCTAGTCCCAAGCTAAGCAGAGCTTGTGTTATGGGTACTAGACAACTGATAAACATACTTATATATTTCTAAATACATACATATTATAGATAAATTACACCCAGACACAGAACATGTATGTTATATAATATTGGACACGTTTTTGTCGTTTGTCACGTAAACAAAAAATGGGGCTACTTACCTGGGTTGTATGTGCTACGGGGCACCTGTTTGGGCTGATAGGGCCACCACTGGGGCGGTACGACGTAAATTGCTACAAAGTCAACGTTTAGCTTTGATTTTCCTATGTAAAGCGTATAGGACGGTTAGCACTGAAGCCTTACCGGTACTTGCAGGTGTACTTCTAGTCGATCTTGAGGTGCAGCGACGTGCTGCAATGTACGAAAGACTACGGACCCAGACTTTTTACCTCAACGTGATCGTGCCAAGATTTCTAGATTACTTAAACCTCAAACTGACGCTTGGGAGGACCTTTTTTCCGAATGGCAATGTTGGTGGGTTAGTTTCATCTTAAGCAGAGTCCTCCTCCAGTTCTTCCCATCAGTTCGCGTTTGGCTTGATTGGACATGGCTGGAGGTGGATCACTGTGTTGCCCAATTTCTCTCAGGTCATGGCAACTTTAAGAGTAAATTATTTTCCTTCAAGCTTGTTGCCTCACCTTTATGTCAATGTTCTACACCTGATTGCGAATACGAACAATCCGCACATCATATCCTGTGGGAGTGTACTCTTTGGCAAACTGAGTGCAATATTATTTTGAATAGTATTCAGCCTACGTCTGAAGTTGTCTATTACACGGACCTTGTGGAAACTAGAACGAATTTCCGTGCGTTCTAGCGTTTTTGCCATACCTATTATTGGAATCAAGTGTAACAGCTCACAATTTTAGGACCCATTAATATTAGTGTTTTCAACCACTAAAACCAGTTGTAAAAACCCCCTTTTTGCCAATAGCCTAGTTTTGTTCTGTCTCTCGCTTGATTAGGAGGTAAGTGGTAATTATGTTTTTCTTACTCCTCCGCTGTCTTTTATGATTAATTTCGTTGCGGAACCCAAGACAGTTTAATCGTTTCTCTGTGACTCGTCGAGCTTCATTGCCTCGGCGTTTTTTCTGGTGGTCTCCACTATTGATTTTGGCTTACAGAAGTTACAGTGGTTTGGGAATAGTGTAGCGGGCTTGTCCCAAAAAAAAAATGAGGGCGAAACAGTGCGTTGAAATGTCGCGTGACGTCACGAGCCGCGACACTTTTTACCACCAACGTGACGTAACGAGCCCGGATCCCTTCAGCCGTTCTGGAGTGATTGAGTAACAAACATACATTCACCAATCCTAATCCTATATAATATTCGTGGGATAGTACAATGGACCAAAAACAGACTTAAACAAATATTTAAATAAAATTTAAAATATTATTAAAATAATACCATATCACAGAGTAGTCACGGAACCGAAACACTGTAACAAAGTTATAGCATCTCCTGCGGTAGATACGGCTATAAAACGCCAATTGTCGCACACCGCACTTATTTACGTCATTACGTGTAATATGGACCACTCCATAAATATGTGCGCAGCGCGTGATCTGCGGGCGGTAATTATTGCGTGACTTATTGGCGAACGAAGATAACACGTACTTCGCGGCCAGAATAAACAGACCTCCCTTTACTCATACTTTTCCTCCCCCCTCACATTTCACGTCGCAGATTTCGAGGGGAAAGGTAGGTCATCTTATAGTGGTGGTAAGTACACCGCTTGGAGGGCTGTGGCAGCTTTATCGCGCGCTTGACTGTTGATCGTGACTTTCCGACAGAGATTTTGGTAATTACGCTGATTATGAATGTGCCGTGTTGTTTTTCGGTATGGAGCGTAAGGTTGAGAGGAATTATGAGAGGGAGTTGAAAGGGATGTTAAGACTGGTTTAGTATACACAACAGCACTTATTGTACGATACGTCCTGTTTTTCTTTCACTTTTATGTTATCCTCCGCTACGCGTCTACGAAAGCGCTACGAAAGTGCTACGAATTCGCTACGACGATAGCTACGCAGAGAAGAACATCTAATAAAATGTATCTACTATTTCGTATAGTCTTATTTCTGCATTGTTAGTTATACTGCAATATAATAGTCAAAATCGTTCTTGATGCGAGTAAGGCATTATTGTGCTTCATAATACTACTATTAACAATAATAATGTCCATGTGGGGTTACATATCATTTAAATATTACTAACGAGGCCTCAGCGAGTTGGCCCGGCCCCCGGCATGCCATTCAAAAATCCAGGACCCTGGGGGTTCTGAGACATATTAAGACATAAAAATAATGTCTGATATTAGGTATGTTAAAGTTTTATGATACCCACATTAGTATCAAATCTTAACTCGCTCTGGTGCACAAATTCGTTAAAAAGTGCAAATAACTTAACCTATTGAAGTCCACGGCCGAAAATAGGCTTTAAAGACTCAACAAACATGACCTAACCAAACAAACAAAAGTTGCTTGAAGTAAAAGTTTATACGAAAGTCATTACTCTCAGACCCTGACATAAATTAAGACTCCGTTTCACAGAGTCCTGTACCTCGAACCTCCTTTTCTTATCATTCTTCCTCATCAGCACCTTATCAAAGATTATTTCTTTCATATGACAAAACCTCTGACTAGGAAAATACAATGAAAATACAATGGCGCGGAAAAATTGACATAATCGCCATACCTGACTAATCGATGGGTAATTATGGTTAAACGTTATGTTATAAATAAATAAATAAAATTCATTTATTTCAAATAATGACCCATATTCAATACAAAAACCGGCCAAGTGTGAGTCGCACTCGCACATGAAGCACGACGCGGGCCTACGGACGGCGAGTAATGGGCAGCTTGCCGTCCGATCAGCACCAGGCCGCCACGCGCGCCTCAAAGAGAATATGTCAGCCACCACTGACGGGGCCCATCATGGCCGGTGCCTGCATGCCAAGGGGTAGTGAATAAATTCGTAACAGAGTTACCGCTCCCCTGATGGGCACTCAGGCAAGGAAGGAACAGGTGTGGGTTTTAGTCAGTAAGAGTCTGACACGCACATTTTAGTGGGTGGGAAATCATCCAATGACCTCCCGCTCTGGGTGGAGCGGGAGGGCGTCTCAGACTTTTACGGACTAGAACCCACCCTTGTTCCTTCAGTTGCCTGTGCCAAGGGCCGCGGTAACTCTATTTCGAATTTATCCGCGACCCGGTACTTCAAGGCCTAGGACTTTCACTGTTTGCTCAATTTGTTATCATCTAGGTCTCTTCTATAACTTCAACAACTTGTAAACAAATACTTGAATGGCCTATAGATAGTTGTTCCGAGTCTGGGTGTCTTGTGTATATGCGTTTACGTGTTTGTGAACGCAACAACGATACAGGAGTCATTCCAACCCGGGCCTGCGGACGGCGAGTAATGGGTAGCTCGCCGTCCGATCAACACCAGGCCCGAGAGTTGACGGCGCGTAGTGTTTCACGCGCGCCTCAAAGAGTTGTCAGCAATAGAGACGGGGCCCGTCATGGCCGATGCCTGCCCGGGGGTTGAGGATAAATTCGAAACAGAGTTACCTCGCCCCTGGGCACTCAGGGCAGGAAGAAACAGGGGTGGGTTTTAGTCAGTAAGAGGATGACACGCCCTCCCGCTCCGCCCGGGAGAAGTCATTGGATGATTTCTCACCCCAAAAAAAAAAAAATAAGGAGTCATTCCAAGTGAGGGAAACCGTTTTATGAAAAAAAAATGCTACAATCTACCTCAAGGTCTGCTGCCAAGGATAGTTATAAGTTGATATATTATGTTATACATATTATTATATATTTAAGATAGATATGTGTGTTCGCATATGAGGAGCTCGTGGCTAAAATAATAACAGCCGCAAGGGTCGATCCATCAGGTTAAGCTACGCTTGCTGGAGTTGGTCCATGGATGGGTGACAATCTTTACATACCCAGACTCCTCCGTGCCTCAAAAAGTACGTTAAGCCGTTGGTCCCAGCTGTCAATCGTGGATCTTCGACAGTCGTTACGGGTCATCAGAAGCCCGAAAGTCTGACAACCAGTCTTATCAAGGGGTATCGTATTACCCAGTAACTGGGTTGTGGAGGTCAGATAGGCAGTCGCACCAGTCATCATCATCAACATCTGTCCCCACTGCTGGGGCACAGGCCTCCTCTCTGTGAGAGGGTGTGGGCCGTAATCCACCACGCGGGCCCAATGCGGGTTGGTGGATGTCACATATCTTCGAATTTTTGGTTCTAGGACATGCCGGTTTCCTCACAATGTTTTCCTACGCCGTTTTGAGAGCAGTGGTGATTTAATAATTTACACAAAGTAAAGCGCCTGCCTGGGTTTGAACTCACGACCTACAACTTATAAGTCGCGGCCATTACCGCTGGGCCACCACTGCTCTATGTAAAATACTGGTATTCATCTGCATCCGGTTAGACTGGAAGCCGACCCCAAGATAGTTGGGTAAAGGCTAGGCAGATTTATTTGATGTGTGTTATTATATTTCATCATCATCATCTCAGCCTTTTTGTTCTTATTGTTATTATATTTACTTCATGATAATTCGCATCGCATTATAAGACATTATGGATATCAGTACCTACATAATATCTTGTTCTCTTTACAAGTAGTCAAAAATAAATTTTATTTCTCAAATGAAACCATTGCAAAAAGCATCACGATGAAAAATGCGACGTGTTAAAATAACCAAAACACATAAAGAACTTAATCCCCAAGTTTCATCATCAGTTTATTCTTGATTCCGCAAAAACTAAACAAAGACATGTATTTAACCTTGTTGCGAAGTTTGATCCAATAAAACTAAGTTTCGAACAAACGAATGCATTAAAGTCACCGCAAACTGATCCAATCGTAATATCGCACTCCCAGACATCGAAAGTTAGTATGCATTGACTTTGAAAAGTCGTCCAAAACTAAGTTGGGTTATGTTTATGAAACTATTCGGATGCGGGTGTGTGCCGCCAATACACATGCAAGAACTCGCGCCCAACTCCAGGCATAGTTCGCTAAGTGGAACAGCTGTAAAACAAAGTAGCGAAGGGTCTAGGAACTTAGTGTGTACGTTGGCAACTATTCGGCGCGAACATATGTCGTGGCCGCGTAGGCCCGCGCCGCCGTCTCAACCGCGCCAGGCGACTGGTGACGACGACGACGCATCTTCACAACTTTGACAGTTTAATTCGTGAGGAGGCCCGCCTCGGCCGACGACCGCTGATTTATAAATAAGTTAAACTAGGTTTTAACTAAAGTATTGCGGTGGGATGATAACGAACCCGGCGCCTACGCTCCCCCGCCACCCCGCTGCCGCCCGCGTGCAGATAAACTTTTAAAATGACTTTGGAAGCTTTTGAGCTTTTAATCGGTAAAGTTGTACAGACAGACAGTTCGGGCACAATCCTTGAACCGCTTGCGCCGGCGACGGCGGCCGCAAAACTTTGTTTTACAGGACTACTTTTCTTCTTGTTTCAAGGTTGGACTCTTAAAACAAACTCCGGTTCGACGGAGTTCGCGAACTCGGGCGCGAACAATTTACAAATTTCTCTCTTTCATAACAACTAACTGCCGCTCGGCGCGCCGGCGAAAGTTGTCCTGCGTAGATCTTAATCGCATTGTCTGTTGCGCTCGCGGCGCCAACAGCTGATTGTGACGACACAGTTTATCGAACTTTTGCTTTAATTCACGTGCCGAACGTACTCGCTGCATAACAACAGACTGCCGGCTATAATAAAAGTCACCACGACTGGAGGGAGATCGTGCTGATACTAGATGAATGGAGAGCACACGCGGGGAGCGCTGCATAACAGACAGGCGCTTTGGAATATGTCGGATCAACGATGAAATCAACATAGACAGGCGCGGCACAAAAAGGCCGGCAGATAGGCACCGGCGCCCTCGGACGCGTTTATTCAATTCGTTTAAGTGACATCGATAGCATCGACTGCGGTCGAAAAAACTCGTCTGCCAAATTTTGACGGCGTCCCCCCGGCACTGGCACCGGACCGGCGACCGGCAGGGACTTCTTTTTTCAGTTCACGCCTCACCTGCCCGGGGCTAGAAGTGGTCTCGCGTGAAATACACTGATTGGCGTTTAATGCTGAACCGTCTGCCTTTTATTTGACCGGTGTCGAAACTCTTAAAAGCTTTTCATTCGGGAGGGCGTGGGTTTCTTTATGTACCGTTCCTTATATAGGCGTGTGTGTCGTATTTTCTTGTGTATACGGCGTAGAGTGTTAATAACGCCGGCTTTTCGGGCGTGGCGTGGAAGTCGGCTCGTAATGTAACCACATTTTCATTACTGCTTATATACTGGCATACGGGATCGCAACATAAGCTAAATGCAGTATCGGGTATTGCGCGTAAATTTTACGTAACTAGAAATAAATAGGTTGCGGGTGTGTGGGGCGGGGCGGCGTGGGCGGCGGCGTGCGCGCGCATCTCGCCCCCCTCCCTTGCCGCCCCCCCGCCCCGCCAGCCCGGTCCGCCTGCGAGCTCCGCATAGTCCGCGAATAGCGCCCCGCGAGCCACCTGCGCCGCGGACCGAGCTGCTCGCCCGCCGCCCGCTCCGGCCTACGGACAAACTTTTCCGACGTAGACGCGCTACGCTGTGCTACGAACTCCACTATGCTACGAATCCAAACTCAATAGTCCGAAGTGCATTTTAGTGCAGTGATTTTTTTAATCATAAAATTTAATTACCAGTGAATCCGTGTATAAATAAATAAAAACTTTAGTGCGCAATGAGGACTCGCCCCTCCGTTTTATAGCGATGTCGGCCCTCGTCCGACCCATGTGGTAAGTGCCGCTTGATTACCAAAGTTTCGTTTGAATTCCGTCAACTGTTTTGTTTTTAAGGCGAACAGTTGGACGCGCCTGATTCCTCGCGTTTGTACGTTTTGTAAAATATCTGCGGCATTTTTTCAGCGGTGTCAACGAAAAATTGAAGAAGTGTTCAAGATAAAAACAATATCGTTACGCACAAATCCCACGCTCGTAAAACCATTTCACGAAATGCTTTCATAATGTGTGTTAAATATTGATGAGTTCAAACTCATAGTGTTAAGTTTGTATGTTAATGTTTGAGGTTCAAATCGGATGTTTGTGTGTTTGCCATGAGGTTGATTATTCCTCGTTCGTTGATAATGTGATCACGTCAGTAAGACGAGCGAGTCGGCAAATAACCGCGGCATTAGGTTGGAGACAGAATACGTAATGGCGCGAAGCTAAATACATTAGCAACCCTTGACTACACGAGTGTAAGCAGTAGTTGTGGCTGTAATAGTTAGGAGGTTTGATTTAGTTATAGGCATAAATTATACGGTGTAGGGGCTGTAGACACATATTTCTTGAGGCTACAACTTTAGCGAGAACATAAACTGAAGTTTCTGGACTTATACGCACCTAGGTGATGTATTTCTTTCAAAAAAAATTTAAAGATCCTTTGCACCTTAAATTATTTTTTTATTTTTCCAAACGTGTTAAACTTGAAAATTTTAAGTACTTGATACTCCAAACGTGATCCGGTTTAAATATATTAGCTACAATTAGGTACAAGTAATTTCAAACTTTCTTTTTCATTTAAACTTTTTCACTCGTAAGAGTGAATTGACTCGTCGAAAAATCTAAAATATTATTAAATATAACACGAAGGCATTGGAACAGAAACGTTAAAAAAATTAAATACTTAACAATAGGTAGGTATCTAAATATAAATCGGATTTAAATAAATAAATGAAATAAATCATGCAAGAAAAGCATGATTTATTTCATTTCTTTATTTAAATCCGATTTGTGACTAATAAACAGATCTAACGATTTATAGTTAAAGACTCTTACTGACTAAACCCCACCCGTGTTCCTTCCTTAATTGCCTGTGGAAGAGCAAGATGTCTCCTGATCACTCCCGCGAACCTGGTAGGAGTACAGTTCACTGGACAAAGCAATGTTTTCTCCAAAGAAACACCACACATCAAAAACGAAACCACCCCACTTCGTTAACATCATTAAAAACCCCGAAACGCAAACCAGCAAGTCACTAAACATCAAATCCATAATAGCTCGCATTAAAAACATTAACCGTACCGTGTAATTAACGTAAACGTTTAACTCAGGTGAGGTGGCGCCGATTTCACGTGTCGCGCCTCTTTCCATCTGATAGCTAAATTGTTTCACCCGTATCTGATGGGCCGCTAAAATGTCGCGCATTTTACCTTAAATTTTAACGGTTGATGAACGAGAATGATTTTATTAATTTGATGAGGGATTTATTTGGAATAAATATGTTTATTTTGTAAGATATATGAACGGGTCTGTAAATATTACTTTTGGATTTTGGTGTCAAGTTCAGAAATAATAGAAATAATAAAAATCACATTTAGCGGTGGGTTAGAAGTACCGACCTACTTACGATACATTGGAACGTAGTCTAGCTATGTAAAACATAGAAATAAAATTCCAGTAGATAACAAAATTTTTGACTAAACTTTTAATATGCTTCTTTTGCACCTAACGCTTTTTTAATTTTTTTTTCTTTGAGAAATAACTGTACTTATAGAAAGTTGACTGCAATAAACAAAATAAATCTACCTAGCCTTTTTCCAACTATCTTGGGATCGGCTTCCAGTCTAACCGAATGAGCTGAATACCAGTATTTTACATGAAGCGACTGCCTATCTGACCTCCACAACCCAGTTACTGGGTAATAAATACCTCTTGGTAAGACTAGTTGTCAGACTTTCGGGCTTCTGACGACCCGTAACGACTGTCAAAGATCCACGATTGACAGGCCAGACCAACGGCATAACGTGCTTTCCGAGGCACGAAGGAGTCTCGATATGTAAAGATGGTCACCCATCCATTGACCAAACCCGGCAAGCGTAGCTTAACCTGATGGATCGACCCGTGCGGCTATTATTACTTTAGCCACGAGCTCCTCTCCTCCTCTAAATTGACTGAAATAAACACTACTTTGAAAAACGTTGCAAAAAAGGCGGCTGGAAAATTTTAAAATACTTTTAAATTTTACTACAGAAACTATGGCTCTCAATCACATAGCATAATTACTTTGGCTGTAAATCAAAACTACTGAAGCGACTCAGGATGCGATATGCTGGATTCCATTTTTTTTATTGAAACGGAGCACTACACACAACACTACTGTTAAACTAATTTACCTAAACACAGCAAAATATCCAACAAAATCAACAAGCAACATAAAATATATCAAGAACTTCTTATATTTACAAAATACGGAGACAAAAAAACCCGTCAGCTGTTTGAAGCAACAAAGATCCCGGAGAAATATAAAAGAGACGTATTTTCGACACAACGCGAACGCTAGCGGGTGCAATACACGTCGGGTCGTGTGGAGGGTGCGATCCAACCCGTGATAACCCTCCAAGAGTGAGCCCTTGACGCAGGGCTGCCACTGGCGAAGAAATAGTGGAAATTATGTTTTTTTTTTTCTTACTCCTTCGCTGTTCTTTTCTGATTAATTTCGTTGCGGGATCCAAGATAGTTCAATCGTTTTTCCGGGACTCGTCGAACTTCAATGCCTAGGTGTTTTTTTTCTGATGGTCGCCACTATTGATTCTGGCTTTCAGGAGTGGCAGTGGTTGAGAACAGTGTGGCGGGTTTGATGAAGAAATAATAGAAAGAGGTGTGGATGTCAAAAATGTTTAAACTATGTTTGTATATAACCGTAGATGACATGGACGCTTTAGGGAAATATTACAAACTATCATCGTACAGTCAGTAACGAATGCAACAGTGCAAGTTAACAATTTTAATAAAAAATTGTTTACTAATTAAAAGAATGTCTTCTTAATATCAATAAGTGTCTTATCTTGAGATAATGTCAACAAAACTGTTTTTTTAGATAAATTCTCAAGTTATCTTCCATTGAACTCTTGAACAAACAGAGCTCTAATTAAGAGTTCAATGGAAGGTTCTATTGGACTCTTATGTAGTGTTCCATTTGTTCATCAAACAGTAGGTCCCTATGCAAAAATTTAAAAGAAACACATATCTTCTTGTTCAGTAAATCAAAATAAACGATAGCTACTAAGAAATATTACTGCAAAAATTAACTTGCCGCAATCATTGACGTCATCAACGGTTAAAATGATTTAAACCAAGGTATTTATTTTGAAGGAACTTGTGTTTATAATAAATACTGGGTCGGGAAGTGAAACGTGTTCGCATGCGACTTGCGAGGGCTTGGTACTCCACGCGATAACCCTCGGCACGGGAGAGCTCTTAACACAGGGCTGTGCCTAGTGGAATTGGAACAATGAGATTTTGTTATTTTATTTTGTGTTTGTTAAGTGAAAATGAAAACTATGCAAAAATCACATCGAATTTTGTGCACTGTGATTTTTGGTTTAAGAAATATACAATGATTTTATGGTAAATACCTGAAAGTTTTGGCAATACAATAATATAAACAGCTTTGTAACAACAAACTTAAAAGAGTATTCAATATTAATATTGCACCCCGACAAGTAAAAACGCGAAAGAAATACCGTGCTAGTTTATAAGTCAGTGCGGCGTTAAACTAGAACTAAAATGGTATACAATAATAATTTGATCTAACCTGTACTATGATAATCCTGTTGTTTTTAGAATTTAATAATTATATTATTTAGCAATTCTATCAAATTACCGTACCTGATGTTTAATAAGATACTTTAACAAATATAAATCAGCAGCTGTAGATGAGTAGACTAAGCGTTTTTAATCTGAAAAAGAAGGTATGAATTCTTCAGTTCTTTTCTAACTTCCCTGAAACAAGAAAAAATCTAGTAAATAAAAATTTCTTCGCTACGTCAATTATATTGCCGTATATAAATAAACACGAGTATCTTTTATTCAGGAAACATGATGCTTTATTCAGATGGAACGAGTCATTTGGTTTTGGTAAACTATTGGACCGAATTATAAAACCACGCAATTAAATTAATTTTATCAAAAAAATTATTACCACTGGACGTGAGCAAAATATAAACCTGTACGGATAGGAAAAGTTTATTGAAATTTGACTTACAACATTCCAAGCAGACAGGATACAACGTAACTTAGGTCCTTATAAGAAAATTCATAAGCATGACAAAATTGACAACTATAGCAAAACTATTTAAAAAAAAAACTTTAATAACAGTTCTCATTGTACCTACACTTGTTTTAGAAATGTTTGTCCTATGTTTGAAAAATGGTGTACAATAAACTTTAAATTAATAAATTGTCTTGACAAGATTTTAAGCAGACAATATATTTTAATAAAATAAAACATTTTAACAAAAATTTGTTTTCTGTGATTTGCCAGCCCTGTTCCGCTCGTGTAGGGTTAGGGCGAGCCTGCCAGTTACAATGCACCGCGGTACCATTACCCCACTTATTTTAACTCACTCTAACTATTGCGATATTGATTTTTTTGCAGTCATATGTTATGTTCTGCTCTTTTGGTGTGGGGCGATCGATAAATGAATGGACGTACGTATGTAAATGGGAGAGAGAAAATTGTGAAGTTGTGAAGTTTAAAGTATCTATCAAAGCAATCATTTGTTTGTGACACAATGGAAGTTATTTTTTTTTGTGATTAAAGTGATAAGGAGGTTTGAATTTATAAAAAGGGAATGCACAAAAAATGGCTGAAACGGACAGAAACTAGTAATAGTCCTTAATTCTATTTAGAATAAAATAGGTATAATGAAATAATTCATAGAGTTTGTTTAACTAGGGTAAAAATATAACGACCACTAAATATATTTAACTTGATATCCGCTTATATTTATATGGAGGTCGTGTTTATTTGACATTAGCAGTAATGTCAAACTGTCACTAAAGCAAAGGACAGTCATGTGGTACATACAGCCTAGATACGTTTGCTCTTTAAAAAATAATTAATTTGAATTAATATTGACAAGCATATATTATTTTAATTAGACTTACGGTACATATAGATCGTATAACACTAAATTAATGATAACTGTGCAGTAAATGTACAAAATAGTTCCATATGGATTATTTGATGATTCCTCTTTGGCTGAATGTCACTAATTCATGTCAAATAAACACGAATTCCGTGAAAATATAAGCGGATATCAAGTTAAATATATTTAGTGATCGTTATATTTTTACCCTAGTTAAACAAACTCAAGAATAATTTCACTATACGTGTTTTATTCTAAATAGAATTAAGGACTATTAATAGTTTCTGTCCATTCCAGGCATTTTTTTGTATGGCAGATGGGCATTCCTCTTTGCAACAGTAAATCATACAAAATTAAATCTCTGAAAACCACACGATGCTTTAACGAAAATATAACTACTTCTGATCTTAGAAAGATACGTGTAAGTTGATCCTTTAAAATTGTATTAATATTTATAACTTTGTCACATTTTCCCTGAATTTCTGAATATTGGAGCTACGTCTCACTTTAGATTGCGACATGTAGTAGATTGCTTTATTGACAAGACTCCAACACGTTAATCACTGCCTCATACCAATGTAACCAAACAATAGGAACGTATAGCGACATTTATCTATTTTATTGAATCTTCATGTACAGGCATTAGACGGGGCCCGTCATGGCCAATGCCTGCCCGGGGGTTGAGGATAAATTCGAAACAGAGTTACCTCGCCCCTGGGCACTCAAAGGCAGGAAGGAACAGGGGTGGGTTTTAGTCAGTAAGAGTCTGACACGCCCTCCCGCTCCACCCAGAGCGGGAGAAGTCATAGGATGATTTCCCACCCCACAAAAAAAAAAAATGTACAGGCATTGGAGATATAGGTAGAGGACAGACGGACTTAATGCAAGTAGGCATTCTTTACCAGTCAACCTTTGGGTAATAAGACTAGGAGCCGGTCTCTGAATTGAGTATTTTTAATTAAGAACGTTTTTTTTTGTTTTTCCTACTTTAATGCCAAAGTTTGATTAGTTTTCCGGCTAAAGTAGAGTTGAACAAATACTCAACCTCTAATTCTTAAATCAGTTATCGGGGACAGGTTAATATTCCAACCTTATTGTTTCTTCTGAAACAATTAATGGAGCCTTACAAATATATACGAAAACATTACATTCGTAAATTGCTATAAATGTAGATTACGACTAAAAGCTATCGAAATTTTATTCTTACGATTTTATTCTTAACACTTTATTTTTTTTACCTATAAACTGCCAAGTCCTCATTACTTCCACTAAATAAATAGTTGTGCGTTAATGCTGTTTTGCGAACCATCTATCGGTTACAAGGGGTATCATCAGCTTTATATAGTGAGTCAGACTTCCTTCATCATCATCATCATCAGCCTTTTAATGTCTCCCCTGCTGGGTCACAGAAGTCCTCTCTGTGACAGGGTGTGGGCCGTATTCACCACGCGGACCTAATGCGGGTTGGTGGATCTTCACTTCATCCACAGATGCCTTATCTGACATTTGGCGGGTGTTCGTTTTTTGATGGCCACGGTAATCAGCCAAAAATTCTCTATAGATCTGTCGAAGCAGTATTTTTCCAGGATAAATAATCATCATTAAGTTTCTTTGATTTATATGTAATTCAACGGTGTTTTCTTTTGCATAACTGTAAATGTGGGCGTCCAAGCAAAAAGGGTCCAGTTCTCGGCATTTAGTTTCCTAGATATACGCATTTTAGTAAAGTTTGTTGAAAAAAATACATTTCGAGATTTTGATTGATTATTAATTTAATACTCAAATTATCTACAAGTACATACAGTAAATTACTTTATATAATATTTCTAAATACCAGAAATTTCTTTTTTGCTTAACTTTTTATGTTTTTTCAAAATGTTTGAAAATAAAGATGTGCCAGTCTTTGAATATGTTTTTAAATTCTTATCCTTAATACCAAATCTATAGTCTTAACTCAATACCCCACTACTGGACCCTTTTTGCTTGGACGCCCACAAATGTGATTTTGTCAGATAACGGCATTATAGCTCGAGGACGGCAGAACTTCTGCTTCTACAAAATACATTTCCCATTTCTATCTTTTTTTTATTTTATTTTTTACAAATTCCTATTAGAAAACGTCGAGGCTATCCCAGAGGTTCAAAGATTTAAACACGATTGCGGGTTAGAATTAGATTCTCTTTTGAAAGGTAGGTAGTAATATTTGTTGAACTCTATGACCCTGTACTTACAAACTACGTATGCTCAATTACTCTAATGCTCAAGAGCGTGTATCTAATATGCACAATAGTTAAAATCGTGACAGTTTGCCTGAAAGATTATTTTTAATTTAACAAGATGGACCCACTATCGCAAGAAAATTCAGGTACCTTTTTTTCGATAGTAGGATCGTGAGATATTTATTAGATGAGATAGTGGTCAAACCACTATCTACTTGATGGTAAGCGATGATGTGGTCGAAGATGGAGCACGTAATTTGCCGAGATTAATCATTTTCTCACACCCTCTCACAGAGAGGAAGTCTATGCCCCAAAAGTGGGGACAATAAAAGGCTGACGGTGATCAAAATCAAATCAAATCAAAAATCATTTATTTGCATAAATAAGGTACAGAAGGTTGACAAAATGGACAAAATTGATCTCTTATTCTGCCTTTAATTTCGGCGTGCAAATATAAGTAAATTAAAGTACTTAATATATTGTAGGTACTTAAACTATTTACTGATCATAATCATGCAGTCATTACACAGATAATTCCATTAAAATTGAAAATGTATTATTGAATTAAATTAATGTCAATATAATAATGAAAAATAATAAAAATAATAATCATAAATGTCAATAATAATCATGTCAATTAATGGGAGAGATTCGACCTATACACAGTATTAATAATAATTAAAAATGACCGTGCAATTTACAAAACTTACAATTTATAATCTAGAAACTCATGTACACTATAAAAGCATTTTTCAATTAAAAACCTCGTCAAATTACTTTTAAATCTATAAAACGGTAACGTTTTTATGGAATTTGGTATTTTGTTATACCTACAGTTTTATGCACATAATATAGCTGTTGTTACCAGTAAATGTAATTCGTCCTAGGTTGATATAACTTATTAGTATACATAGATCGTGGGGCGTAGTAGCTGGTCGCTTGCTGAAAAAGACTCTTATGTTTGAATACAAATATACAGGATTCTAATACATAAAGACATGGTAGTGTTAATATTTTATATCTTCTAAAGAATGGACGACATGACTCTGCCTGATGATGAATCATTTTCTCTGTACAAGTTCCGTCAAATAATCACGATTATTCAAGAAAATTTTGATGTGGGAATGTATCATCGTTTCGAAAGAATGAAAAATAATGTGGAAATATGAATTACCAGCTTCTGCCAGCAGCTTCGCCCGCATGGAATTAGTATTTTACCCTAGTATATTTTAGGTATAGGCTATTTAAGTTATTTTGATCTATAAGCTATATTTTTGTATTTTTGGAGGAGCTCGTGGCTAAACTAATAACACCCGCATGGGTCGATCCATCAGGTTAAGCTACGCTTGCCGGGGTTGGTCCATGGATGGGTGACCATCTTTACATACCGAGACTCCTCCGTGCCTCGGAAAGCACGTTAAACCGTTGGTCCCGGTTGTCAATCGTGGATCTTTGACAGTCGTTACGGGTCGTCAGAAGCCCGAAAGTCTGACAACCAGTCTTACCAAGGGGTATCGTATTACCCAGTAACTGGTTTGTGGAGGTCAGATAGGTAGTCGCTCCATGTATAATATTGGTATTCAGCTGCATCCGGTTAGACTGGAAGCCGACCCCAAGATAGCTGGGAAAAGGCTAGGCAGATGAAGCTATATTTTTGTAAAGTTTAATTTAAATCCGTTATGTAATTTTTGCGTGACAAACGTTAATGCATCCATCCTCACAAACTTCCATATTTAAACGCTGTAATTTCTTACTCACCACATTAAAGTGATTTCATTAAGACTTACAGACTTTATACAGTAAGAACAAATGTTTGGAAAACAATAAAAGACAAAACAGTAACATTTAATGATTGAACATACTATTTTTAACCCCCGCCGCAAAAAGAGGGGTGTTATACTGTAATACAGGGTGTAACGGAAAGGTGTGGTCATATTTTAAGAACCGGTTTGCCCATGGAAATAAAAAACAGTCTCTAAGAAAAAATAGAAAAATCCCAAAAAAAATTGTACTTTCCATACAAAAGTTATCATCAGCTGATCAATATTTTTAAGGGAGGAAAAATTGATTTTTTTAAATTTTCTCAGGTTTTCTTGAAGAAAGTTGTTCGTATCGATGGGCAGATGCAGTTCTTAAAATATGACCACACCTTTCCGTCACACCCCGTATAAGTTTTCAAAGGTTTGAACGATATCCCTGAGTGAATAAAACAGTTAATTTAACAGATAGCACAGTACAACTAACTGATCAATAAAAAAACTTTTATGAACGCTCATATGGAACTGTATAAAGCAGTTCAGATCAATGATTTTTCATTTATTTTTTTGGATACGATTATAGGATATGAATCGTGTTACTCACGGTAGTAAGAGAGAAACCCGCCTTTCTCTGTGGGGTCGTAAAAGGCCATGCAGGAATTAGGAGAACAGCTGAGTGCTGATGCTTTAACTCTTTACTTCACATTGGTCACTTTAAGTGACCACCTGTTTTCGGACAGTCCTCTACAAGATCAGTTTTATTTATTATTTTTTATTAATATCCCTCAGCTTTCAAATGTAATATAAGAACAAAAATAACATGCCTTACACAAAAAGTATGCCGCAAAGAGTTAAAAAATTATTCTGATCGACACGAACAATACAACAGAAATATGCTATAAAATTAATCTTTGAAAGGAATTAGGTAGGTTTAGAACTTTAGGTGAAATGAATATACAGTTAAAGCATATCTTGCTCGATATTTTAGTACAGAAAGAAAAACGAAAAAAACTCTACATATTTCTGTTTAATATGGTGAGATTCGTAGAAACAATGGAAAGTCCTACAAATTGGAACTCAAAATTCTCTGTTTTTTAGATTTTCCCGAAAATGCCTGACAAAATTCATCACCCAAAAATGAACAATATGAAAATAAAACACAATAGTAAAACACTTCTCAAATTGCGTAGGTACCTTTGTTTATTTCCATAAAAAAAGATTTCTAAGATGATTTGATCCCCTTGCACCATCTTAAAGAAAACAAGCACTTTTAATAAAAATCGGACACGTATTAAATAACCCATCGGTTTCCCAATAACTCTCAAAAAGCAAATAAATACGGTCTACTGGTTCTTAACTCGTATCGACTGCAGGTTGTTGATTGGTGCATTCTTGTAGTTCTCGCTTGAAAAAGTTTAATGATAACATCCTACAAGTGTTAGAGTGGTTCTTCATGCTGAACCCTTTTGCTCAACTTCAATGACTACTTATTTAAAAAAATAAATATAACCATGTGAGTAATTTAAACACTGATTAGCAGATTCTAATGTGCGTTATATCAGTGCAGAATAAAAAAAAAACTTCTTTTTTTTCATAATTCAATATTTTCTACCCGATGATGGATAGATGTGTGTAGTAAATTACTGACTAATCATTGAAAGAGATTTTTTCCTATAGTCAGTTGAATTTGATGGATGAGACAAATGCTATCTTGAATTGCTTATTTCTTAATCAGTATTGTAACTTATAATTCACAGTACGGTATCTAATAGCAAAATTTTTTCAAAGGACGGCACGATTAAAAAGATTAATCAGTCAGAAAGTTGGTCAGTTAGATACTCATACTGCACTGGACATGACATTTCAGTACTTTTCCTTCCTTTGGCAATCAATCATCGCATATGGTGACATTCCATCCATACGCACAAAGCGTTTTGAGAAAACATTCATTGTGCGTACAGCTAAGGAGTGGAATTCCCTACCAGAGTCTGTGTTTCCTAATAGCTACAGCCTGGGAGTCTTTAAGTCACGAGTGAATAGGTTACTTTTAGGCAAGCGTGCTCCATCTACGACCACATCATCGCTTACCATCAGGTGATCTGGATAGTGGTCAAACGCGTGCCTATCAACAATAAAAAAATAATTCATTCGATTCGTAAATTAATTCATTTCGTAGCTCTCCAACATACCTTAAGCAAACAATTTTTTTTTAAATTTCATGTCCGTGCTGTGGACCGGTCAAAAGTTACTCTATCTGGAGCTCATCCTGAATGTGGATTCAGGTCATGTTTACCATAAAAATGCATTGTTGTATGGAACTGAACCAACGTGTAAAAACTCAGCTCAGTAGGATAAGAGGAAGTGGTTTTAATTCAGCTTGCAAGATTTAACCCGAACAAATAAACAGTTCAAGTTAAATGAAAGCTCGTAATTATTAAAAACTAGCGTTCCGCCCCAGCTTCGCACGGGTGCAATATTTATTTTTTCGCTTACCCGAAATTTTCTTTCATAAACCTTTTTTTTTTTGGGGGGTGGGAAATCATCCAATGACATATGTCCTTTGTCGCTTTGGGTGGAGCGGGAGGGCGTGTCAGACTCTTACTGACTAAAACCCACCCCTGTTCCTTCCCTGCCCTGAGTGCCCAGGGGCGCGGTAACTCTGTTTCAAATTTATCCACAACCCCTGGGCAGGCATCGGCCATGACGGACCCCGTCATGTTTTGCTTACAACTCTATGAGGCGCGCGTGGAACACTACGCGCCCTCGACTCTCGAGCCTGGTGCTGATCGGACGGCGAGCTACCCACTACTCGCCATCCGCAGGCCTGGATTTCATACAAACCTTGTCCTGACAATTACAAACACAGCGAAAAGGAATTAGCCAAACAGTTGAAGCCATTCGGAAGTGATACGCTTACATACATTCGGTAATTGATTTTTATTTATATAGGTTTGAAACCGAACAACCAATCAGTTCGACAGAAATTATTCACTGACTGAACACTCTTTTGGTATTCTCACAAAACATAGATTCTATAGGCGCAGTTCGTATGAAAATGAATTTCCATGCTCTCGGAACGCGAGACAATGCGGAACGAAGCCGCCGCGTCATTCACAATTTGTCTGAACGCTTTGCTTTGCGTCCGATCCGATCTCAGTTCGAGCCAACACCATTGTTTTATCATCGCTAATTTTTGGATGCATTTTTCGTAATTTTTGTTCTTCATATTTCTTTACAGTTTGTTAGAGTAGGGAAACGATAACAAACTGTCAGGAACGTTATTTGTACATACAATTTTAGATTTATCGTATTTTGTTATCAGCTGAATGGATAGATAAGTCGTAGGTTTCGGTTTCGGTGGATGATTCATTCTTCATTCTTTATTCCTGACGTGACAAGTCTGTAGCTACAACATAGTTTTCATAGCAAAGAAATCTTCAAAACAATATCTGTAGGTAGATAGATAAAATAATCTTTATTGTACACTAAAAAAAGTAACACAACTTTATACACGAACGTAAATCTATAGGTACAATGGTGGTGATCTTATCACTGACAGCGATATCTACCAGACAACCTTTACGATGGACTGAAAGAAAATACTACATATTATAAAACCCCGCCGCGTCTGTTCGCGATAAACTCAAAAACTACTGAATTGATTTTCATACGGTTTTCACCAATAGCAGCACCAAGGTTTAGATGTATAATTTGTATCCAAGCGAAGCTGGGGCGGGTCGCTAGCAAATAATAAAAAGTGGTCTATATTTATAAACGAATATAAAAAATAAAATAAGCCTTTATTGCTGTTCTACAAATTTACAGTACACACATTTTCCTTATTAATAGTAATAATGATATTCATTTATTAACAGATCGACTACACGATCGGTTTCACTTACAGCTTGTCTTTCGGCAAAGGCCTCCTCTAAAGCTTTCCATTTCTGCCTGTCTCTCGCTGTTCTCGTCCACTCTGGACCCGCTTCCTTTTTGAGGTCATCTTCCCATCTTTTTGTTTGACGCCCTTTACTTCTTTTCCCTAAATATAATCGAATATATCCACTTTTAATTCGTTTGGTAAATGCTCCAGTTATTTCTATCAAACAATCTATGCAGCCACTGCTGGATATATATCTCTTCCAAGCTACGCGACAATAGTAACATATTCAATCGTTCCTATACATACGGGACCTGTATAACTAATATTGAGAATGTCTTGAAGAGGGAGAAATGGACTTTACGTCCGAACGTCCTGTCCTTTCAAAATGTCTTCAAATAGTTGCAAACGTAGTCGAGGTGGTGAATGACTGTGAATGTTTCGGGTCCTTTGTCGTGGGTTTGGGGTCAATTGTTTGCTTCTAAAAGCCACTCCCTCCACGCTTGAGGTGCTTTTCCGGTTAGGCAAGACAACTTATGTGCATCCATGTACTTGTCCCTACTACTGATTGTAGATAAAGTCCGTTTATATTATGACCGTGAGGGTCTTGTGAGGATCTTCAGTAAATTCGTGCAGAACTTACAGGTTTGGATATCACAGAGATATACCTACTGCTATAACTGTTTTTTTTATCAGCTTGATATGTCCTTCGTATGTAATGTAGCTTGTTTTCGAAACGGCGCGTTGTCATCATCATTTCAGCTGAAAGACGTCCACTGCTGGACATAGGCCTCCCCCAAGTGTAGCTACAGAGCTACAGTGACCGGTCTTCGGATATGGCCAATATTTATTTTTTTGCAAATTTTGACACTTTCCCGTTCTCTAAATCGTGTTTTGACATAAAATTGGTAACCACAGACGATAGTCTTCAAAAATATTTAGTGTTTGACCTCCGATGGCGAAAATAAATTATTTAATTCACTGTCTTAACTTAAAATAGAGGCACATTACCTACTCGTTAACAGATTAGGTACGTTCGAAAACAGAAAAAAATAATAGAAAAATATCTTGACATTTAGTGTTAAAATGCTTAATCCGTCAGGCCCTGCATAACAGACACAATTAAAAACCTATTGTTGCCACCCGATGTGGGCCGCGCGGGGCCTGACGGGATCATCCAATAATAAAGTGAGGCACCTACATCAGAAGCATTGCTTGTGAACATAATGATGAACAGTTCTCTTCTTTTTCGTTTCGCTAGGTTCGTAAGTCTTACATGAAGTAAAATGATTAAACTTATGATAATAGAACCTGATATAATCTGTACAATTAAACATTTTAAAACCGGTTGTTTCTGGTAGGTTCTTCAAAAATAAAAATCACAATCCCACTTCGAGCCATCGCGTAACTTCCATCCCAACTCACTGTCCAGTTATCAGTCAGCCTCAGTTGTTATTCGCTAAAACTTCAGCAAGTTCCATTAAATCCATTTAAACGGGAACTCAAGGCTGGAAAATTGGGAGAGTATTTATCTTTCCCGGGAGTCGATTTAAAAGCAGAATCACGCAAGCACACGACGCCATTATCGGCGTCGCAGGCCGCGGCAACTCTATGAATCTAATCCAGAGGATTTACTCGCTGATTTACAGCCAAAAGCGAGGCCAAGGAGGGCGGGAGTGCTTGAAAGAAAAGTGATAATGTCTTAATCCTACCACACTCGAGCTTGCTTTACCCCCTCACAATTTTATGGTCGCCGCGCAGACGGCACGTTTTGATTTATGATTTCAATAATTAAGAATTCTAAGGTGCAATTTGAATTTGGAGCCGCCACGTCTTGCCATGGGAGGCCGACGCGTGTTTATTATGGCCCCGGGCGGAAAGGGTCGCACTCTCAGCGCCCAAGGGCCCCCGCTTACCTCACGTTTCTAAGGAATTATAATAGAGTTTCAAGGAATTATGAGAAATTATGAAAATGAGATTTTCAACAATAGAGGCTTTCTTCGAGAGTTTGTTTGTTATGATAGATGTGTGTTGGTTTTAAATAAAATAGGGTTCGATTTAATTGGTGCATTAGATGGTACTTATTGTTATTTAGGAGGTAGGTAGGTACTGTTCTTCTATTCACTACAGAACCGCAGTTCAGTAAATATCTTTCCTTAGTATAAGTAGCTGAAACTTAGCAAAATAAACGTTAAGATTCCTAATCATGCGTAGGGGTTGAGGATAAATTCGAAACAGTTACCTCGCCCCTGGGCATTAAGGGCAGGAAAAAAAAAAAAGTTCCTAATCATTATACCAGTGAAACAAAGACATTTTTAGTACAAGAAGACAAAAATTACTTTTTCATTCTCTTATGCTTTTTGTCATAATCTTTTAACTTACATAATAGCAGAGATCGAAATCTGGGCCTCATTTCAGAGCCGTATCTAAAAAATGTATTAAACAATTGAATAGATTTTTAAATAAAACATTTGAATCCTAATTTTTTTTTTTTAAATAGATAGCCTTGTGCATGTAGCGACATCTATGAGGTCACAAAATTAATACTTATTATTATTACCTATTAAAAAAAAATGTAATAGGATTCAAATTTATTGAAAAATGTATTCAATTGTTTAATAAATTTTCTAGATACAGCCCTGGATTCGCCCAGATTTCGATCTCTGCTTATTACATAATCACCATTTGTGTGATGAATTTTTATTGAAAAGTGAAAATCGAACCGAGCCCTAAAAAGTTGTACTGTTTCTCCTTAGAACCTGCTACCAAATGACTTACGTTAATTACACAGCTACCTCTAACTCTACCACAAAAACATTGCCTTTACCCCAAAAAGTTAACCAAAACAGTATCAGTTCTCCATATAAAGCAGTCACGTCTCATCTCGGCATCTTCCTTAATCCGGGCGCGCTCATTCGCGCCGCGGCCGCCCTTATATCGCGCCCTAATCTCCAGGCATTACAATTAACGCGGCCCCAGATAACCCGCCACTCGCCACCCGCTGATAAAGGTCCGCACGAGCACTAGTTTAAACCGGTTAAGCATCCACCGCCCTCAGGGTTTATCTAATTACCCTACGCCAACATACGAACGCGAAAACCAACGTTCCGACCCAATCTCGACGCCTGAAAACGCTCCACGTTTACGTAATTTCGCTTAACATCGGCACAGACTCGAGGGTGCGTCACGTACGTAAATGTTTGCCGGGCGGCGTACTATCGGTATTTCGGCCTTCCGGTGAGCTCCCCCGGAGGTACCTCCGTCAAGGACCATCGATTACTATCTCGACTCGAGTCGGGCGCATATTGCACAACTTCGAGAGAGAATATCGCCGATCAATAAATCAGGCCCGATTGCTTTATGGAGTTATGGCTCTAACTTTATTGTAGGGCTCGGAACACACGATTATATTGAGGCTGATAGTGTCTGTTGAACTCCAGTATGTTATGCCGAGTCCCAGTAATGAACGCGAATTGAATCTTGAGTCGAATATCCGTTAGGAAACTAGGATAGTTCTCTACTAAAGGAAATCTTAATATGTTTGACGTTTTCGGACGTGTTTGTATGTGTGTGTGCTGTGTGCTTGTGGTTTTCTCTTAGACTAGCATGATTTGAATAAAAAAATGTGATTTTGATATTTTTGATACAAAAAAAACTGTGAATTTTAGTTATTTCTAATCCAAACAAGAGTTCACTCTGATTGGCTCTGAAGTCTTTTAATTATCTGAATATGTAAATACTACTATACATACTCGTTACCTACTCATTATTATTTTACTATGGACTTGCACAACGAACAATATGTAAAATCTTTACTAATATTATAAAGAGGTAAAGTTTGTAGGGTAATCTCTATATAGGTAGATCTACTGAACCGATTTTAAAAATTGTTTTACTAATAGAAAGTCACGTTATTTGTGAGTGTCATAGGCTTTAATTTTTTGAAATCCACGCGGATGAAGACGCGGGCGAAGTGCTAGTAATAAATAAGCATAGGATAATAAAGTCGTCAAAAAACTCATTTGACAAAAAATCTTCTGACCTACCTTATACAACCTCAAACCAAAACAAACCTGAAGGCCATTAAAAAAACAATAAAAAGTAAATAAAAATAGTCACGTTGACACACTTACTTCAAAAACTTTTCTGGAAAGTTTTGCCCAAAGTTTAATTTTACTGATAAAAAGTTTGAAAGCAAGTTAATACTGAAATAAAACGGTAGACTTTAATTTGAAATGCGTGGTGCGACGCTCTCTGAACCCTACGGTAATCACTTCATACTTTCACCTTACCATCGGTAAAAATAACCTAGCTATAAACAAATTACAATAAAACTATTTAAAACTTTCTATGAAAACTTTAAATACCTAAACTCCTGGAGAATATCTACTTAATTATTGTAACCACTTCCCATCACCAATTTCTACTTGATCTTTACGTCTCTACGTTGTCAAAATTATTTATTATTTGGTCTGAAAGCTCTTGAGTGAAATGGTTTTTACGTGGGAACGATTTTTGTGCAAATAAACATAACAACAAAGTGCTTCTAATGTGATACGTCGATTGGAAACGCCGAGAATCATTTCCGCGTAAAAACTTCTGATTGTGGATGGAAAATCGAATCGCAAGTACAATGATCCATTATATTTTTGGTGTATTACATTTGTCCGCACTGTTTAGGTCCGGGGATGTTTCTGACTATGCCATTTGTTTCAGGACGGTCCCGCTAACCACGCAAGCTTCCTTGTCTCAAATCAACAAGAGGAGGCTGGAGTTCGGTGTGGATGTAGAGTCATTCAGAAGCAACGACAGACGCCTGGAGCGCATCAGCAGTGAGGGCTCCATGGACGAGGAGGAGATCCACGGCAAGAGAAGAAGACGCCTCCTCGACGACGAGCGACGAGATGAACCCGAGTTCCGACGACGACCGCTCCCTATGCATAGACCGCAGACCCTGCGACAACCTGAAGAAGATGACGAAACACTCATCCGGGAAACACAGGCTGCGCTAAGAACTCTGTCCGGCAACTGGAATAGGGAACCACCACAACAACATAGTGGTGACGAAAATGAAGATGCCAACGGGTTCGAAAATTTATTCGATGATAAACGATCAGAGAAAATGCCATCTTCCCCTTCACAATCGTCCGACATGTCGCAGAAAAGCTTCTCCACGCATCATCAAGTTCAACACATGAATGGCATCACTAGTGATCACGAAACCAAATCGAACTTCATTACAATAGAAATAGAAAAATGCGAAGATTATGACAGAATCAGTAGACAATCCACTCAATATGGAGCGCCAAACTTCGACGAGCTCGTCGATTCGTCTTCCAATGAACTAGAAATAGATATGTCAGACAGATGTGATGATAAATATGATGACGACAGAGATATAAAGCCAAAACGGAAAGGTGAAATGGTGTCTGTGAACAAGCAGTCTTTATACAACGCTTACAAAGCGGCGACGGCAGCGTTGCCGTATTCTACGCAGTCTGCGTTCAAGCCGCCAGCGGAAGTGAAGCACCGGCTTCACAATTCGTCATTGCCGAGTGAGCCGTTTGGAGGCTACTCAAATGATCACGACAGGAAGGAGCACAAGGGCTCGAAGCAGTACACGGTGCTGCAGCCGGCGGGCGCGGGGTCCCGTGCAGCCACGGTGCTGCAGGAGGCTCGCGCCGTGCCGCTAGCGCAGCCCTCGCGCGACTCGCGCCCGCTCAACGCGCTGTCCCCGCCGGCTCGAGGTACCGCCGCACTCAAACAACCATACCCAAACTTTCTTAACGACCAGGCCATAACACACAACTCAGCTATGAACTAACTCCAACCAAGTTTGTTTCAAGGTCGTCTCGCGATATCTCATAACCTAGTCGGGTCGATGTTCACTACAGCTGTCCTGTAACAAACATTGCATTATTGTGTACCATGTTCACTTTTAATAAAACTTTAATTGATTACCATGCAACGGGATTGTCTAGTCTTCATTCGCTAGGTAGTATCAATCGAAATGTTCTGTGCCTACTTACAGGTTTACTTACATATAGAATCGAGTTTGCAACAAAAGCTGGCAACAAATCATCTCTCATTTGTAAGACGTCTCTATAATTTAGTAGGAGACGGTCACAATAAGGTTATACTCCCACCTAAGTCGATAACGTATATAAAATACCTAAGCGTTTTCCTCGTGTTGCTGGGCGATAGCCGGGTTTATGTCAGGGCGACGAGCAATAAAAACGGGTCAGGCCAGGCAGTGGGCGGGGCACGGCGCGCCGCCCCGCAACTCCTGAAAGAAAAATTGGTAGTCCGCGCGCAGCCGCTTGGCGTTCTTTATTTTTTCTTTTAAGTTGTGCGTGGGGTGGGTGGGCCGCGGGGCGGGGCCGCGCAGGTACGCCCCGGCAGGCACGCCCGTCCGTATCGATCGCGTGCACGCCCCCACCCGCTCATCAGGAAAACTCTAATTTGTGCACCGCTCGATTTGTTCACAGAAGGCAACAAGTGTCCCACACCCGGGTGCAATGGGCAGGGCCACGTCACCGGCCTATACACTCACCACAGGAGGTGAGTCGATGATTCAATGATTTTCAGTACACGAGTAGCTCCACGGAATCAACAGATGTAAGCCCGCCACGGGAGAACCGATCTCTATAACGATATACAGTTGCCACACAGGGCAAACGCTGAATGCATAATTGTATGATGTGTTGTCTGTATAAGTTCTACATTTAGTTTACGAATAGGTACGGATTATGACTGTCAGTTATGACTGAAGAACAAAAACTTACCTTGGATAATGTTTAACCTATATCTATCTAAAGCTACTTACATTCTTGCCACTTAACTTCCTTCTCTTACATTATCTTACATACCATTCTCTTACATTGTTGTGTATGAATTATCTCCATATTGATGATGATTTGTTCCTGCAGTCTGTCAGGATGTCCAAGAAAGGATAAAGTCACTCCGGAGAGTAAGTAGACTTACATTAACAACGATACAGCTTCACCGTTTGAGTTGCATATATTTTGTTCTAGCGATGTTGTCTTACATTTTGTTCAGCGTAGTTTGAGTATTTTGGTTCTCTTTGTTTTGAATTTATCAATATTTTGAGTTGTTTTTGTAATAAGTCAGTAGAGTTCAACATGAATAAATTGTTCTCATTGAAGATTAATGAGAACATAAAGTACGTTTGAGATGGTTTTGAGAGAAGTTTTTTACAATATTTTGCAAGGATGCTACGATTTTAATTTAACAAGATAGCTTTCTTCAATGAGAACAATATAAAATTTAGAAATCTGCGGTTGTATACTTTAGTTTTTATCTATTCCGTGAATTATTCGAAAAATAAAATGGTTTTGCTGATATATGACGTCATTGTGCAGTATTGGCGTTGCACGAGACGATATTGAAGTGCCCCACCCCGGGGTGCAACGGGCGCGGCCACGTCAGCTCCAATCGAAGCACACACCGCTCCCTGTCCGGCTGCCCCACCGCCGCGGCGCGCAAGGCCGCCGCTAGGTCGCAGAGAGCCAGACCCTCAGGTGAGACAGTGTCACTTTAACACAGTAGTCAGATCAATCGAAGCACACACCGCTCCCTGTCTGGGTGCCCCACCGCCGCGGCGCGTAAGGCCGCCGCTAGGTCACAGAGAGCGAGGCCGTCAGGTGAGTCAGTGTCACTTTAACACAATAGTCAGATCAATCGAAGCACACACGGCTCCCTGTCCGGCTGCCCTACCGCCGCGGCGCGCAAGGCCGCCGCTAGGTCACAGAGAGCCAGGCCCTCAGGTAAGACAGTGTCACTTTAACATAGTAGTCAGATGAATCGAAGCACACACCGCTCCCTGTCCTACTGCCCTACCGCCGCGGCGAGCAAGGCCGCCGCTAGGTCACAGAGAGCCAGACCCTCGGGTGAGACAGTGTCACTTTAACACAGTAGTCAGATCAATCGAAGCACACACCGCTCCCTGTCCGGCTGCCCCACCGCCGTGACGTGCAAGGCCGCAGCTAGGTCACAGAAAGTCAGGCCTTCAGGTGAGACAGTGTCTCTGTGACACAGTAGTCAGCTCAACCTAAACACACACCGCTCCCTGTCCGACTGCCCTACCACCGCGGCGCGTAAGGCTGCCGCTAGGTCACAGAGAGCCAGATGTTGAGGTGAGACAGTGTCACTGTGTCATAGTAGTCAGCTCAACCGATGAAAGCTATACCCCTGACTGACCTGATATTTTTTTTTTTGTAATTTGGTATAAGACCCCTGACCGGCTGTAAAATAAACAGAAGAAAACAGACAGCAGATTTTCCCCTTTAGGTATTTAAACAGCAGCATCCACTTTCTATAACCACATACGAGTATCTACCACTAGGTACTTCTGTCTCAATCAGAACAGTCTCTAACAGTTCTCCTTTCTCCACAGTATCCCACAGTTCAATCTCTCAGCCTCCGATAGCAATCAGCCAGGAGAGCGTTGCTAGTTCGTCGGGCAGCATATCCCGGGAGCGCGAGGCATCGCCTCGCAGCCCCGCCGTGAAGCGCGAGGCCGCCGACCTGCTGGTGCCGAAGCGTGAGGCCGGCGAGCCCGAGCGCGACTCCCCTACCATGGAGACGCGCCACGCCGGCTACGGCGCACCGCCGGACCAGAGGTCGCCTTATGAGAGGCCGCCGGAAGACCATGTCAGATCGTACAGGTAAATAAATACACTTATCATATACACAAATGTGAAAGACAGCCAAGTTCTTTATAACGGCTTTGCTGATAAAAGAAGTGAAATCTAACTGTAGGAATACCAAGTTCTCTCGAAGTTCCTTAAAGAAAGAAAGAAAGAAAAGAAAGAAATATATGTTTGTGCATAGTTTACGTGCAGAACGTTCTTCAGTTGCTTGAAAAGAATTTTAATGTTCTTAGCCACTCAATAGTGTGACTAAAATATATTCGCAATAGTCTTGCGTTATATCTGTAGACAGTGATTCCTTATGTAACAAAGATCTCAACTTTTCCAAAATATAATTTTAGTTTGATAAGCCACTTTGTGTAAGGTCTAGATAGTAATCTATTTACTCGTCGTTGTCCACGCTACTAGGTAAACGTCTTCGGCTTTTGTAAAAAAGAGACAAGGTACTAGGGGGTTAAATTATTGCGGCGCCTACATTATCAGTAAACTACACCTATTCACAGTTTCAAAGTCAATTTAATTTATTTATTGAGCATGAATTTGTAGGTTCTCTTGTTACGTAATGAAGCTGTAATTTAGTTAAGTTCAAGGCTAATTTAGTGAGCGCTCATTGTTCTAATTTTATTTAATTAGTTAGTAACTAACATATCTACCTTATTAGGTATGTAGAGTGTTTTCTACAAAAGTAACCTCTACATTTCGCTCATAATGTAATACCGTACAGGTGTTTGTAATACCAATACTAAAAAGGACTTAATCGGTGAAACGATCTCGTCTCCATTGTATAAAATGCTAGGCATTCACGAAACACCAAACCTTAGTACGCTAGAATATTAAGTGATTTACTTTGATGCATTCACGAAGTCTGACGTCACAATTCGGTTCGTAGTCAAATGAACGAAGCGCGGTACGGGTACGAAACGCGTTGCTACGAGGGCGCGCCGGCCTTCGAGCGCTACGAGCCCGCGCAGTGCCCGCAGCGGCCCTATGGCTGGGAGGACGAGCGCTACCACGACCCGCACCTGCCCACGCCCATGAAGACCGACCAGTCCGAGCAGGAGACCAGCTCCGGACCCATCTACCCTAGGTACGTCACACAAACCAGTCGAACGCTTATGTGGTAAACGGGATGCTTAGATCCTAACATATTTCGTATCAGTTAAACAATTGCTAAAGAAAGCTCGATAGACGTCCGTTTATTTTACCTCCTGCGATATTATGATCGAAATTGGCCGTGTCCACCAGACCAATGTACCACTACGAGGCTGGTAGCGGCGTGGGCGGCGTGGGCACCGTGGGTGGCGTGGCGGCCATGGGCCCCGGCGTGCCGCCCGGGTTCAGCGCCATCAACCTGTCGGTGAAGATCGCCGCGGCGCAGGCGCAGCGGCCCCGCAGCCCCACGCCGCGGGACCCCCGCGACCCGCGCCCCGCCGTAGATCTTTCCACTTCTAGTGGTAGTCCACAGGTGAGAATAGATACAATAAAAGGACTAGACAATAGGAGTAAGGCCCTTTTAAATTAATTGCCCAAACTAAATAAATTTTCATAACAGGGTCCATACGCATCGCCGGTGTACACAAGCGCTGGTGGGGGCAGCGGGGGCGGCGCCCGAGGCAGCCCGCAGCCGGGCGCTTCGCCCCAGCTCACAGCCAGCCCCCAGGTGCCCAGTCCGCAGGGCCAGACCCTCGACCTTAGCGTTTCCCGTTTACCACATAGGTGAGGCAATTCGTTCAATAGGTTTATCTTAATATACTCAAAACTTTAAATATGAATTAAGTCTTTATTTTTCCAACAGTCGAGGCTTCCCTGGTGGAGTGTCCTACAGTCGAGAATCAACCCCTGACAGCGGCGGCAGCCATCCATACCTAGAAGCTTACCATCGAGACACCGCCGGTAAGAACTCATTACGCAAATTATTACGAGAGCATACAATTTTCTTCCCTCATTTTGTTTTAATGTAATCCTTTATACGAGCTATCGTATGTCCCATATTCGCTACACGACTATATTTTACCCCTCGTAAGGGCTGTTACACATTGGTGCCGTTAAACACGTCGTACAAATTAAAACGCGACCGCGGTAATCACTCCCATGCGTTGTGCTAGCGCCGTAACGTCGGTACTCCGGCGAGTGCGGCGTGCGGCCCGGCGCCGCGCCGTGCGGTTACATGCCCGTGTACACGGCGGTTTTTGTGGATCACTGTGTACGAAGCTTTAATTAAAATTTATAATAGCTACTGAATTCTCACGGCGCTCAGCGTGTACCGTATACCACGCCGTGGGTAAAACATGAGTGGGAGTAATTTTATAATGTTCACAAAAGTTTGCCTCGCGAGGTTTTCGGAATAATTATAATTCATGCGAACTCGTGGGGTTTGAAATAATAATTACGGAATATTTGATTAATTACGGTGTTCATCGGGAAACAAAAGAGCAACAGCGATAGACGCTCATCTGCTGTTTATGCTTACTCCAAAACTTAGAGTCAACTGAAGATCCATGGGTAACTTGACAATATTGCTACTTAAACTGATAGGCGCGGGTTCGACCTTCGGCTCCAAGGTGGGCAAGGTATAGTCCCAGAGTGAAACAGTTGCCACTAACATCACCCACTTCACAGGTTACGGCGGCGTCAGTCCTCACCCAGTCGCAGGCTACGGCCTAGCCCAGCCGGACTACGCCGCAGCGGCCGCAGCCGCCGGGTACGGGGGCTACCAGTACCAGTGCGGTGCCTACCCCCCGCCACCTACATACCCCCCGCACGCGCCCCCCTACTCCCCGCCGTGCTACATGCCGCCCCCGCACGCCCCGCACGATAAGCCCAAGGATAGCAGGTGAATATAAACACGATAACGTCCCGACAGGTCATACATTGTGGAAGTAACCTGTAAAAGATGGTGGGGTGAGCTGGACAAAACGAAGGACCTGTCCACATTAGCCCTGGATCAAAAAGCTGGAGCGGCTTTTGTCCAGCTGGGGGATGATGCAGGTTAACAGTAATCAGGTCATAGATGGCTAAAAAACTGGACAAGTTAAATTGGTCTTCGAGGTCTTCCAGCGGGCTTAGATCAATCCACCAAATGGGCCTTCAAAAGCCGTGACGATGACACTACTGGCTTGTCAGTGGCTATGAGTCGTTAGAGCCCTTCACCTAAGCCTTGGCATCTTTCATGCTTTGAAGATCAACTTTAGTCCCAGCAAAAGCCGGACAGGCTCTCAGCAAAAAACACGCTCGGATAATCAGGGACTCCCTAATGGTTGTTCCTAGACCGACTCAGTTGGGACTGTGACAAGCCTCTAGCTTATAAGACTATCTATACTTATTTTCCTTTCCCCAATGAGTTGCGGAGGTCAGACGTCAGTCGCTCCGTGTAAAATGCAAGACTTTTTAAAGTTCATCAAGTCTAGGTTACGCAGGTTACCCATTTGTGAGAAAACTGGTATTACACAATAAAACCTAGTCATGCTTTTCGGAAATTAAACTTTCAGGGTTATTGGTGAACGCAGCATTTTTTACCGTCATTCACTTTCAATAATGTGCCAGTTTTCATGGAAGAAATCTGTATGGAAAAAACTGTCAAAATTATTCCTCGGTGAGATCCGGCGTTTAAAAACCCCAATATAATGGAACGTGGAATTTAAATATTTGGAGAACACCAAAACGTCATCGAAGTACACGTATTTTCCGTTTTTGTTCAGTTTCTCAAAAAGCGCTGAAGCAATTTCGAAAAAATTTATATGGGCCCACCTCGGGAGTATATTCTTGCAGATAAAAAAAGAATTTTGAAAATTGGTTCACAACTGACGGAGAAATCGCGTAACATACATACAAAAAAAAAAAAAAAAGAAAAAAAAAACGTACAGACGAATTGAGAACCTCCTCCTTTTTGAAGTCGGTTAAAAAATCAGCTCTATTCGATATTCTGATTCTGATGCTATATAACGACAATAAAGATACCATAGTCAATGAGTATACGAACTAGGGTGCTTTTTGGTTTTTCTCCCAGTAGTAACGTTGCGTGACCCTGGGTAGGGTCAAAATTAGATTGTTAAGGGCTAAAGTGTCCGATTACCTATCTACGAGGTAGTTTTAGCTCGGGAGATAATATATAGAAACAGAGTTATAATGATTTTTAGCGCCGTGTGTCACACTGTACTTTTCACTACGGTTGCGATTACATAAAATAATTCAATCCATTGTAAATAGTTTATTTTAATTGAATATTAAATGTTCCGATTTGATAGTTGAGAAAAAAATGTTTTTCAAAATCAGTGCGGGGTTATCAAGACTGTTTTTCGATTCAGTGATTCGTTTGCGAATTTTTGATCAAGTCGAGTGCCCCCCCCCCCCCCCCCGTGTGTTACTGAAAACTGTTGGCTTCAAAATTCTGAAATGTGTCTTTGTGTGAAAAAAATCGTGTTTGTTGTATATACATATACTCAATAACAATAATAACAAAACTCCAATTTTGAACCCTTGTAGAATAGTTTGAAAGTTCAAGCACATAGAGGTAAATGAAATTTCTCCTCAGAACATACACTCTACAGCGTAGTGTACTCCCCACACGCTACATTGACTTGGCATGGCCCGTTAATGTAGCAAAGAGCTAAGAAACAGTCCATGTTTTTCCTAAATAATAATAAACATTTAATTCAGACCAGGTCCATATTTTGTATTAACGAACTTTGAAGGAAAACTAACACGGTCAAGTTAGTTCTGTTAGTTTAAGAGTACCTAATAGTCGCCCAACTTATAAAATGTACTTGGTAAATTTCGTACAAAACACAAAATTCTTAGAAAAACAAATAGGTACCTAGGTATACTTGTTACTTAATAAATATTTAAAATGGGTACATATCATGTAATTTTTTTTTTCGTTTTCAACGTTATTATCCGTTAAACCGTGAACACAATGAACATTTTGATAGTAATAAACATAAAGCGGGTTTTAAGTCTACATGTTATAACAGACTACTACGGAACCTTACACTAAGCGTGGCCGACACGTACTTGTCTGGTTTTTTAATTTCCTCTGTAGCCGCAACGCAATCCACGCATTCTACCGAAGAGATCGCCACTTTTAGTTCCATTTTCAAAAAAAAACAGCACTACGTCGAGTCTTTATTCATTATTATTCTACATTTATGAATAAAGACTTTTTCGTTTTTGAAGGTTCGTTGGTAACAGACAAAACTTATATTTTTTTTTTTTACTTTTTCCTTAAAGGTTTAACGCTATTTTATCCCCGCTCGTACGCTACATTGACGGGCTTTTTGAGCAAGAGTAGTGACTGACATTACGGTAAACGATTTCGTTTTTCATGATTTTGCATAAAACAGGTAGCAAATCCTTATTGTGCCTTGGGCGAAATAAAGTTTCCGGTATTTCTATTAGCACCTTATTTGACTAAAAGATAGATACTTATCACAACACTCACATGACACCAAGTTGCAAAATATGGCCACAGTAATATAATACCTACAGTACAGTGTATGAAAGTTATAAATATCTGGGTAGACAAAATTATCTATCAAATATAATTTCCAAAACAGTTGATTAGGTTGTAAGTAGGGTCATTAATAAGATAACTTTACTCTTCACAGTTTTTAATGAGACACTCACCACATGAAGTTCCGATTCTGATTACGAAATTAAAATTTTAGTCAGTATTTGTACGTAGCAGAGGAGACACGTCTGTTCATCCAGTACTGTCTGTACGTACATTATTATCTATTAATTGTACCGACATCTTTTATATAAAAAATAATATAAAAGACCCTTTCGCAGCTGTTGCACAAGTGTGCTCCGTTGCTTCGCTCGTATTGAATTCTCATAACGTGTTTTCTTTTGTTGATCGACACAAAATGTGACGTAAATGAAAACATTCAACACTTGGCTGCCTTGAGCGGCGACGGCGAGCGGCCGTAAATGCCGTAATTCTGTACGATGCGTTCCGATACACGCAGAAATATTGTTTTTAATATGATGATATTTTGTGATGGATGACAGATTCATTATTTTTGGTGAAGTGATAATTATGAAAAAATATGGAGAAATACAGTTTTATTCGTATAATTTTATTATGTATTTAAATAACACATTTCTTTTAAAAAAATCCTCCTGAACACTACATGACCAGTAAATTTTGACATCGCGATGGTGCTACTCACCAAAGAATGGAGCGTCAAATTCAGTAGGTACATTTATGATTAGTTCCTTATTTTGCCACGGGTCAGTAGGTAATGGTAATGTGCTATATGAATTAGGTACCTAAACTAGAGCGTTTATATTGGAGAATAAATTTATTTATAAATGCCACATGCCTATATTTAAGTAAGTACCGTACTCATTGATATATTTCTTATTACCTACACATGTTATCAGCAAGGCTACACCGTACTTTGACACATACATCTGTCATGAAAATAATTATGACGGAGATTTCGAAAACATATCAACAGAGTAACAGACCTTTAAGAACCTGTAAAATAAAAACTAAAATAATACAACAAACATGTACAGACCTATTTAGTAATGTAAACGAAAGAGCATGATAATAATTCCTATCATAAAGTTTTCAATACCAAGAAAAAACCACTAAAATAAGAATAACACATGTCTCTAACACAAGCTCGAATATCCCACGTAGCGCATTTTTTCATAAGAATAATTAATACAACGTGAAGTTATTTTAGGTTAGAATAATCCTATTGCAAGTTTTCGAACGCAACACAAGTCACACTTGGTGGATCAGTCTAAATATACCGGCGGCGGCCGCGCAGGCGCGCTGTGCGACTGCTGCGAGCGCGCGCACCAGATAATACACACAAACGATAAGATACACACACTTTAAATTATATTTGTGCCACTTTCCTGCCGTTCATATTAACGACGGCGCAGATATGCGGCGAAATAGGTAAGAACAAAAATTGTTATATCACTTTTAACGTGTTCTTATAACTTTTTATAGTTTTCCTATCATCCAATACGTAAACACAACAGCGAGCTAATAATACCAACTTTGTAAACATTCAAAAACTTCGCTTCTGTACTAGATAACATTTTTGGAGGCAAAGTTTTTAGTTTACAAACTTTTCTGTAGTTGTGTTGTTATGTATTTTCGTTGGGTTAATGACTTTAATAATTGCGGGAAACAGTAACTTTTAAGACCTTGAATTCCTAATATTTTTTATTGTCTACCTATTAGTTTTGTTTTATTTTTAACAAGTTATTTTTGTTTTTTTTTTTCAATACTGTTACGTATGTATTTATTCACGCTAGCTATCACCGCGACGACTTTTATGGGAAACTGAGTTACCGGATACGGGAGTCGAGGGAGCTCATCCAGTGTCCAGTCGAGAGCTGCGACGGCTCCGGACACATTTCTGGCAACTTCGCGACGCACCGCAGGCAAGCGGCAATCTCTGGCAGAATACGATCTATCTCGCGGTTGCAATATCTGCGGCTGTGCAAATTTTGAACATCGAACAATGATTTTTTTCTATTATTTTACTTTTTTTTTTGGAGTATCAAAATATCAATAGTGTACACTAAAGTATTTATTATTTTTAATAAGCGTACATGCATTAAAAAAAAATGCCAATCATACTTATTGTCGTTATGGTTTCAAGTCAGATGATTAGGTACAGTTTTAATAACTCGCTGTGCCTATACCTACTTTCTTAAAGTTTTTATTAGAATGATATCGGTTTTCAAACTTTTTATAACAAAGAATGTTCGGTGTTTTACGTTTGTTCGGCTAAGTAGAGCGTCCACAAGTGCGCCCCTGAGCGACAATTTGCGCATTTCCGCGCCAATTGGCGGCGTCCCACGGGATTTTGATGCAAACTAACCGCATGCCTTTATTAATATTCCTCGTCACAGATCGTGCTGTAACATTGTTTTACTCCTTGTTACTCTAACAATACTGCGTGTTTCTTGTTGTGTGTGCAAATAATTAAAATAATTATTATACAAACTAAGTAAACAACAGACGATAAAGAAAACGTGGAGACTTTACGTAGTCTTACTAAGAATGCGTACAGAACATGCTCGTGAATAGTACATCATAGATTGAATAATCTATTATCGCCAACCTGATAAAAATTACATTATACACAGCCGTTACAATCGGTGCTAGACCTTTTTATCAATTTGAAATCTTATACCGTAAACGATAAGGTGTATTTTACGTGTGCATACGTAGACGCCTGCATCTTTATTTACATATGCTGCCTATGACACAGTGCCTCGTGAATTCGTTACTCCACTTTTGTTTTCAAAAGATAAGTACATAAACAATGACAGAACAATGTCTCGCCTATATGCTAATAACTATGGAAATGCTTCACCGAGAGATTTAGAATTCAAATCTCTTCGGACGGAGAAGGAATACTTATTTTAGTGCTTCGATCTTTGATCTAATGTTTTAGGCATTTTTTTCTCATTGATAGTCGGCAAAGTAATAGATTTAGAAATATTAAATAGGTACCTAGATATAATTTCTTCATGCCGCCGCAAGTACCTGGATAATTATATGATAAGGTAATTAAATAGGCGTTCTAGGCACTTAAGTACCTAATATGTGTCTACTTGATTCAATTTTTCTAATAACTAAGTTCGTATTGATCTAAAAGTCTAGTCTTGTTACCTATCGACTAAAGATTCTGCCGCTCTCAAATGTTTCCCCATCAATTAGCGCACTAACAAATACAAACATGCTAAAAATCTTAATAAACGTAGCTTCACCTAGATAGATACGTACAGATACTTATTTGTGATAGGATTATTACACTGCAAAAACATTTTTTTTTTTCAGTAGGTAGCTAGAATTATCTAGATAGGTAAGTCTTTTGTAAGTCATTAGCACCATTTAATTAGGTGTATTATACATATACTCATTAGGTACGTATGCTTTAAAGGTGGATGAGTAAGTAAACTATGATATTTAGTAAGTACTGAACATTCCGCTATCTCGTTCACATTCAAAAAACTTCTGACTAGATACCTACCATAATGAAGTGCATTCTAGTTTTGTTGCCAATAGAAAATATATTCCATACAATTCTTTTAGTTGAGGTCAGGCCACATCACAAAGACACCTTTATTTATGGACATTCGAAATATGAAAATCTAAATCTAATCAAAGACATGTTGCGCCGACCCCAAATAAAATTGGGATAAGGGCAGGAGAATGATGATTCGAAATATGAAAATCTCCGTGTGTGTTCTAAATTTAAATTGAAATGCGTTAACTAAACTAACAGATGCAAGCCAAACCAACCGAACTATTTTTACGATACCCATAAATTGTTATATAGAGTTTATTTCATCCATAGAGCAATGTTCATGTACCTGAATTTGTTTTATGATACGTTCGTGATTACTGAAAACATCGGATAAGTAGTTTGTTAAGTATATTATTATTATTTATTGTACACATAAAACATATAATTATTACAAACCCAAAGGGACAGTTAATGACAAAGACGAGCTTAACCCAGCATTTGGATTTTCTGACAGCACCTAACACGTCAAACGTAGGTATCTAACTTCAATTAAGATCTGAATCCATCAATCAAATCTCTTCTATCTCTTCTCTAAACTAAGGCATTCAGCCTTAGTTTAGAGAAGAGATAGACTTGTTAGTGGGAAATAATCCACAAATTAAATGCAACTGCCTCCATACCTTTCCTGTTTAATTCTACAAAAGTTTATTCAATAAAATCTCACAAATAACGCGTCTCGGTCTATAATAGAAAAAAATAGGTCGGTATTCGAAACTCTACGTTTAAATGTGTTGATGTTTTTAATGATCACGTTAAATTTTCTAATTAGAAGTAATGTGCAACTTCACACATGAAAATTATCTTTAAAAAGACCATAAAACATTGTTGCCGTCTAGGTACATAATTAAATTTAACAGTTCACTCACATTTAATTGTTATTTATCTATTGAAATAAGAACCACACATTAGCAGCAGGCACCTGAGTAAGAACTTATCACGAAATCGATGCATCATTATTATGTAAAATACCAACTATTGGGGTTATTAAAATAGACACAAATTATGGACTAAACACGCTAAAGTAAATAACTAGGAACCTGAGTACTAAAACTCTACACTAAATTAGAACACAGTCCCACCACACAGGCACGTTATAAAAATACTATAGCGGAACCAGTAGGTACTAGTTGTCCAAATACGGACACAGTTTGATACCAAAGCGAATCGCGGCCATAATATTTGGTATGGATGACTTTATACGCTGTACAAAAGAATCTACTTAGGTACCAGTTATTTACAGGACCTCGTTCACATCTGTTCCACGTGTCACACCGAATAACTTACAAACAAAGTCTCTTAGAGACATCTTCACCATAATTTACACTATCAGACTTGTACAAGTCCATAGGTAGTAGTTTCAGTCACTTCAGATGTTTGAAGTTACCAACTAGAAATAGAAGATTTGACTAAGTAATAAAATGCATCCAGCCCAGCAAGGTTTAGTCCCAAACTCTAGGGCTAGATGGCTTCCAATTAGTGTCTGTGAAGAATCCAGCGAATGCCATGTCCTGTCCACCGCTGCAAGCTACAGTTCGCTGCGCCGGCACGCCATTGTAAGCAGTCTGTTTATGTGCAGCCTGTCCGGTTGTCCGCGCGCCGACCGCTCGCAGCTGCAGCCGCATTCCCAGGAGCTCAAGTGCCCCACGCCCGGCTGCGACGGCTCCGGACACGTCACCGGCAACTACTCCTCGCACCGCTCCCTCTCCGGCTGCCCCAGAGCCAACAAGCCCAAGAGCAAGCCCAGAGACGGACAGGACTCCGAGCCACTGAGGTGAGTTCTACACTTGCTCATCTGATTCTGTGTGATGGTGCTGGGTGCAATTTAAGATTAAAATTATTATCGGTCGGGTTTATAAAGTTGCCTGAACATTAGACATCTGGGGTTTTCTATCAAAACCAGATAGGACTAGAAGTTTGGTCAAATAATGATTTACTTATTTTCTATCCTAACACTTACCTAAACGTTTCTTTTTTAGCATAACCTTTGACTAATAGCTATTAAAAAGTTCGTAAAAATATGACAGTATTGACAACTTACTTGCTAAACAGAAAACTGCTAACACGAGTACGTAATTGACTGCAGTGGTTACTATCGTATATGCAGATAGTAATATGACACTCGACATCTGAGCTGGCTCCTACTAATTACCTACATTCAATGTATTGTCGTAATTTATGTGCGGCATTGAAATTCTAAGAGTTCTACAACAAACACGTGCATAGCTTTCATACCTCTGACCTTCCAACTCAGTACCTACAAACTAATGTTTATATAACAAGTATTTAGAGAACCGCATTTCTTCTGTAATCCAATAAGTTTCTTGGTTATTTCCACGCTGCTTAGATGCCCTATACCGGGCTGTGACGGATCTGGACACGCTACAGGGAAGTTCTTATCACATCGAAGGTAAGACTGATTCTCAGTGGACAGTAGATGATTTGTGTAGAGTGTAGATAGCATAGTAGTGTTTGCGTATGGAGAAAAGATCGTGTGTTAATATGTTTGACTTTCATTCCTCAGTGCCTCGGGGTGCCCGATCGCGAACCGCAATAAAATGCGAGTGCTAGAAAGTGGTGGCACAGTGGAGCAGCACAAGGCTGCGGTGGCGGCGGCGGCCTCGGCCATCAAATTCGACGGCGTGAACTGCCCGACGCCCGGCTGCGACGGCTCGGGCCACATCAACGGCTCGTTCCTCACGCACCGCTCGCTGTCTGGCTGCCCGGTGGCCGGAGCCGCGACGCCCACACCGCAACCAAAAAAGCCCAAATACCCGGACGATATCACGCCGCTATACCCAAAGCCTTATACAGGTGTGTATTTCAATTTATTACTAAATCTTTAAAGAGTTCCCCCAGCATATAATTTAACAAACCAAAGATATATAAAGTAACATGCTCTCCCTGATTAGAACTTGAAATTTTCTCCTACAAAAAATATCATATGATTAAGATCAACAAACTTACTACAGATAATGTTCTGGAATTCAGGGATGGAGATGAATATGCAGACGGGGAACGGCGAGGATCTGATGACCCTCGAACAGGAGATTACGGAGCTGCAGCGAGAGAACGCGCGCGTAGAGTCGCAGATGATGCGGCTCAAATCAGATATCAACGCTATGGAGACGCATCTTTCACATGGAGATAGGGTAAGTAACACCCTTAATTTATTAAAAGACCTTACCAATATATTACTAACAATTAATTTTTATTTTTGTTCCAAATTCTTGGCTTTTCAACGACCCAAAATAGATCCAACCATCCAAATAGATTCATCCATCTCATGAAAGATTTTAACCCAAAATTTTTGTCTGACAACTTAGATGGTACTGTCATGGCTCGAAACATCCAACTTTGAGTGCTACTAACACATCACACATTTGTGAGTACCAACATCTTTTTATAATTTGGTACCACTATCGATTAGTAGCCACTCAATTCCAAAATTTATGATTTGCCCGTTTTGCTTGAGCTTTTAACACACAGGATTTTGGAATGAAATGTTGCTTGCTGTTTCAGGAGAACCAGACGTTAATATCTCGTAACAATAATCTGAATGAGTACTACGAGAGTCTAAGGAACAATGTGATCACATTATTGGAGCACGTGAGGATCCCCGGCGGCGGGCCGGCGCCGGCGAGCGCGGCCGGCACGCCCGGCGCGCCGCCGCCGCCCGCGCCCGGCGACAAGCCGGCGCACGATAACTTCGACTCGTACCTCACCAAGCTGCAGACGCTGTGCTCGCCCGACGGCTACTGCCCCGACGAGAACCGACCCATCTACGAAACAGTGAAAAACGCGCTTCAGGACTTCACAGTGCTCCCTACGCCCATTTAAGGTTCACAGAGCGCCGCCGAGACGGAGCGACAGTGAACTTGTAGTAACCAACTTCAGTGCCATCGGCGGAGCTTATCAGTGAAACTGACTATGTGAATTTAGTACAATTATTGTTCGTGGTAGTGCGGAAGCAGTATCGGAGCTACTCACCAAAGATATTAGACAAAGACTATGACTGCATGATATTATGTGAGGGACTAAATAGTTTCGTGATATGTATAACTGTACAGCATGTCCGCGTGTCCCATCACGGGAACATCCGGGCAGGTATCTGTGTTCTACTAAGTATTAGGTAACGATGTCTTTTGTAAACCGTTGTATACGATGTGTGACTTCTTTAAGGCATCACGATAACACTCGAAGATTCGTTCGACTTTAATCTGTAAGCTGGACTATATAGACATAAAATAAATTTTAAACACTGTTACTCATATGCTTAAATTAAAATAATTGTTAGGTGAAAAATTTATACTATTGTATGTAAGCGATTTTAGCCTCACAAACGCATAAAAATCAATTGTGTAAATATTGTACCTACGTTTGGATATAAATAAAATTATCATTTAAATCTCCGGCCACATAACGATGGTCAGTTTAGAAAATTTATAATTTCAGATGCAAACTCAGATTTTTATCAAGCAGAAGATCATAAAATAGTAAATAAGGAAACACTGTTAATCTGTCTTAAAAGTTGATAATGCTGGGAATGTGCCAAATGCTTCAGAGTCACAGCAGCTCCCCAACGCTGACCTATTAAGACTAAATTAATGAGATAGAATATGAACGATGTAAACAAAAAATAATTCCTTAGAGGACTTTCTAGTCAGTTTGTAAATAAAATTGTGAATAACGATAGTTGTCACGTCATAGAGACGATTTTATTTGTATTAGGAAATAATGGGATCTCATTAGATCGTGTAAGTTAATAATTCAGTCACTAATTGATAATCGATTTTAGGGATAAATGAATACCTACTTTCTTTGTTAGCCAATGTTCACTTTGCTGTGATTATGTTACGTGTTACTTATTTATTGTTAACTTTACGGAATATGTGATAGCTAATTAACTCAAGTTAATGTTAATTTGCAATAAATTTAGTTAATTTAATGCGCTTTACACAAGAACATGTGCAATTTTATCGTTTACACACAAATCTCGTTTTTGTTAATTAAACTTGAAATTAAGACTTTTTATAGACATCCTTTGTTTCGACGGTATCACATTGGTACGCAGGAATTATGACTACTCGCATTTAAATACTAAAACCTATTACTATGTTACTACTCTGATTGTCATATACGTTTCTGTAAAATATTGAGTATGTGTTGTTAAAGAGAATAAAAATAATAAATACAAAGATTATTTCAGTGGTTTTTATTGTCCTTAGCGATAGCTAGTACCTAGATACTGTGACGATTGTAGACACAGCCTAAACTCAGCGGGTCTGTACTGCAGGAATTAGCTGGCTGTTGAGATTATTGGCGAGTCGTTGGAATAATTTATAAAAGAATAGGTGTCACTTTTATTTTATGTTAGACTTGAGTTTTGCCCTTGCAAGTGGGCACACATGTAATTCTATAAAATTCACTAAAGAGTCTATCGCGCCTTCATCTCTTTTCTTATCCACCTGTAGCCAGTTACCCTTTTAAACACCGCACTCTCGCGTTGCCAGCGAGTGAGACCACTACCCTGAAAATACTAGAACGTCCCAGCATCCCTGCAGGCCGTACTGGTGCCTTGGGGTCCTACAATACTAACGTGTACCTACTTATGTAACGTTACCTACCTACAGTTGTATGCTTTACTGTAGTCATATCAGTTTAAAATGTAACAACTGTTATTTGGGTAACTGTACCAAATAGGGATATTAGAAACATATTTAATTTTTCCCTTTTTCCTTACTTGATTATTATTAAATCCGATTTGGTTTGATAAACGCGATACGGTCTGCCAATGTAATTTAGGCCCGAGCCGAATTACTCGTATAAACAGAAAAGAGTAATTTCCTGTGTTTATTTTTGTACTTACATTATTATATATGAAACGGAAAATAACATTAGAAAGAAATCTTTTTCTGAAAATAGAACTGCATCAAAATTCGATAATAAATGAAGCATTTCAAATACTGGCTTAGAGAAAATTGGGAGCGAGGTAGGGACATCTTTTATACGCGCGTAACATAATGGCGGTGACGTCATACTTGTGTGTTTTTTTTTTTTTTTTTTTTTTTGTGGGGTGGGAAATCATCCTATGACTTCTCCCGCTCTGGGCGGAGCGGGAGGGCGTGTCAGACTCTTACTGACTAAAACCCACCCCTGTTCCTTCCTGCCTTTGAGTGCCCAGGGGCGAGGTAACTCTGTTTCGAATTTATCCTCAACCCCCGGGCAGGCATCGGCCATGACGGGCCCCGTCTCTTGCTGACAACTCTTTGAGGCGCGCGTGGAACACTACGCGCCGTCGACTCTCGGGCCTGGTGCTGATCGGACGGCGAGTTACCCACTACTCGCCGTCCGCAGGCCCGGGTCTACGGTGGCCGGAGATCGTCTCGCGGCGCCGGAAGTCCCCGGCGTCTCCTGAGGCGGCTGCTGCTGAGGGCGTGAGGGCGACTCCGTTGTTGGTGCTCTCTCACGCGTCCCGCCTCCGCCTTCGCGAGCATTACTGCTTCGCAGAAGGAGGAGACGGCTTCCCATTCCCTCTCGCTCCGTACCATGGCCTGAACCAGGGCAGGGCGCGAGAGGTCGCTGCCGCCTATCGCATCCACGAGGATACGGCGTTGCTCCGCCCAAGCGGGGCAGACCTCCATCGTATGCTCCACCGTGTCCTCGGGGCGATATACTTGTGTGTGCATCCTTTTTTTTTCTGCATAGAGCACTAATATAATATTTTTATGTTACTTGACAGTTCCCCACGAGATTTGAAAGGTTTATATCTTGCTTAATTTTGAACGAAATTGAAAAATTCTTTAAGCACTAACTTTTTGATACAAATAATAAAAACATTTGAGTCAAATACCCTATTGTATGAAGTAAAAACAAAAGCACTGAAAAACAATTCAAAGCAGATTATCTGTCTATCAACGAAGAATCTCGTACTACCTGCAATTAATAAATGCACTAGGCTACCAGACCACTAGGTCGCGGCTAAATTCAAAACAGAGTTACTGCGCTTCTGGGCACTCCGATAAGGAAGGAACAGGGGTGGGTTTTAGTCAGTAAAAGTCTGACACGCTCTAGGTGGAGCGGGAGAAGTCATTGGATGACTCCCCACAAAAAAAAGGCTACCAGACCACTCGACGAATGAGTCATCAATTACTATTTTAAACAAGGTAAAGTTATTGTAACAACTGTTTATTGGAGCGACATAGAGGAATGTCATCTACACGAGGATAATTTGCCTACAGAATACTAGCCTACCACTCCATTGTTTTCTTGGGTATTCCTGCTCTTTACTGAACAAACAATAGTTTCAGCTGCCTTTTTTATAGGGTGGGAAATAATTAAATAACTTCTCCCGCTCTGGGTGGAGTGCTGAATACTTGTATAATATAGGGTACCTACCTATACAAGTTTCATAAAAGCTTGATATTTTTTAAATCACGTTATAAGGTGGGGGTCTACTAAAACTGAAACCTCTGCCCAGGAGTCCACGGTACAACAAAACAGTTTGAGGACCTCTGGGTATAAATGGTCCAATAAATTCTGCCAATTTTGTTCCAGTTTCTCCACCGCTTGCGCCTATTATTTTTTTAAAGCTTGCATTTTTTTTTTGACGTGACATGACAAAACGTTACAAAATTTAATGAACTGAAACAGTCATTCCACGTTTTAAAATGGTTGTTAACCTTGATAAAGTTTTAGTTTTAGTTTGAATGGCCCGCTAACTACTACCAGTGTATGCCAGTGTCAAATTATGTTCCAATCTGAGTTTTCCGACGATTTGCGCCTAATATTTTTTTAAATTGTGTAGACAGAGTTTCTAGGACTGCAGTCACCAAAGATATACCTACTTAGACAATGGTTTTTGGGAATGAGAAGAACAGCGAAAAAAAAGGAAAAACCCTACAGCAATGATGTGCTTGAACTATTTATACTTTTTTTTTGGCGTGGGATTTCATCCTATGACTTCGCCCCTCCCCCCGAGCTAGAGGGCGTCTCAGACACTTACTGACTAAAACCCACCCCTGTTCCTTCCCTGCCCTGAGTGCCCAGAGGCGCGGTAACTCTGTTTCGATTTATTCACGACCCCTGGGCAGGCATCGGCCATGACGGGCCGATTGCTGACAACTCTTAATGAGGCGCGCGTGGAGCACTACGTGCCGTCGACTCTCGAGCCTGATCCTGATCGGACGGCGAAGTGCGCGAGGACGTTTGCCTCCACATCCTATGGCGACAGTCCGGCAAGGAGGCTCGCCGCCTCACCGGAGACCGTGCGGTATCCTCGGATCATTCGGATGGCCATGACCCTTTGGGACGCGTTCAACCGGCGAGCTGGTCGCCGCCTCAAGGAACGCACCCATACATAACTGATGTGCCCGCTTACACGTGCAACGGTAGAATCTATCGATAGGGCTGTGATTTGAAGCAACAGTGATAAAACTAGGGCATAAAACAGTAAACTCAGTAATCAATATAATAATATGAACTCATAACCTGTCATAACCTAATTGCCAACTATTCTTATCATCTAAATAGTCGTTGATGGAATAGTATGCAGCACCGGCTTTAGCAGGGCGACCCGAGCAGCAGCCCGGGGCGCCAGGGTCTACAGGGCGCCTTTAATTTTAATACTTATCTGTATCGATATAAAGAAAAAATACATTCAGCGTAGGTACGAGTACATAGGTATTAACTTTTACGAACTTATCTCGTCAGGGTGAGTATGAGTATTCACATTGATATTATTTTGTCGCTTGTGGTATCAATTTTATTCTTACTCACTAATGTAGAACGAAAGAGACTCTGACCGACTGGAGTGTCTTCGAAGACATGCATGTGACATCCCCCATTAGGCCCGCGTGGTGGATTACGGTTACGTCCCACACCCTCTCACAGAGAGGAGGCCAGTGCCCCAGCAGTGAGGACATTAAAAATTTTAAAGGCATTTCTGCCAGTCGTCTCGCCTCATCATCATCTGATGATGGACTGGCGAGAAATGGTAACTCATATTAGATCTCTTGTACCATACTTTGCTTTCTTAACTTTCTACATATTATCTACGTACTGTTACTCATAAATTAAAAAAAATATATTTTTAGAAAAACCGTTATCCTTAACTTACGTACCTACTCGTATGCCTAGGGTAGCGGAAAAATTCTTAACAGAGTTACCGCACCCCTGAGCACTCAGGCAGGGAAGGAACAGGGATTTTAGTGGAAGTTTTAGTCAGTAAGAGTCTGACACGCCCTCCCGCTCCACCCAGAGCGGAAGATGTCCTTGGATAATTTCCCACCTAAAAAAAAAAACAAGTACTCGTACCTTCGAATTGTTTGTTAATTATTAGCGTGATAGCTAAATTAAGTTACTACTATTCGAGTTCTCGGACAACGGTAGGAGGGGTTCGCATCGGCTTCGAGGGGACGATGAGGTACCTGGGTCTCGTCCTCGACAGCCGGTGGAACTTCGTCGAGCATTTCCGACGTTTGGCTCCCAGACTGGAGCAGGCCAGTGCTGCTTTGAAGCGGCTCCTGCCCAATCTGGGGGGTCCAAACGCCTCCTGCCGGAGACTCTACGCGGGGATCGTGCGATCCATGGCCGTTTACGGGGCACCGGTCTGAGCGTGTTCTTTGAGGCGGCGACCAGCTCGCCGGTTGAACGCGTCCCAAAGGGTCATCATGGCCATTCGGCTGTTCGGCTGATCCGAGGATACCGCACGGTCTCCTGTGAGGCGGCGAGCCTCCTTGCCGGACTGTCGCCATGGGATCTGGAGACCAAGGTCTGCGCTGATCGTCCAGAGGATGCGGTGAAGCATACGGTGGAGGTCTGCCCCGCTTGGACGGAGCACCGCCGTGTCCTCGTGGATGCAATAGCTGGCGGCGACCTCTCGCGCCCGGCCCTGGTTCAGGCCATTGTACGGAGCGAGAGGGAATAGGAGGCAGTTTCCGCCTTCTGCGAAGCAATAATGCTCGCGAAGGCGGAGGCAGGACGCGTGATGGAAGCTCAACGGAGTGGCACTCACGGCCCCGGCTGCTACCACCGCAGGAGAGATACTGGGCGTACTGGGCGTAGGACGTCGCGAGACGATCTCCGGCCACCGTAGACCCGGGCCTGCGGATGGCGAGCAGTGGGTAGCTCGCCGTCCGATCAGCACCAGGCCCGTGAGTCGACGGCGCGTAGTGTTCCACAGGCGCCTCAAAGATATGAGTGTCAGCCACCACTGACGGGGCCCATTGTGGCCGGTGCCAGCATGCCTAGGGGTAGCGGATAAATTCTGAAAATGAGTTACCGCACCCCTGGGCACTCAGGCAGGGAAGGAACAGGCGTGGGTTTTAATCAGTAAGAGTCTGGCTCGAAGAGTCATCGGATGATTTCCCAGCAAAAAGTTACTACTATTAGTACGCTCATTTAAGCTCATCCAGAAAGCTCTCTCAGCTCAATGACCGCCGCAATCAGCTGTTAGACGCAGTCTTGTATCGTACAGAGCACGGCTCGCAAGCCCGCTCGGCCGGGCACCACGTGCCGTTTTCGGTGTACCTAAGCAGGTACCTACATGTTTTGTTTGTTGCTAAATTAAAAAATTATTTTCAAAGACAGCGTGCTTGACTGATACTTTTAAGATGCAACGTATGTCCGCATAACTACAAAAAGAACGCGCGCGCCGTAACATTAAAAGTGGGCACGATCTATCAGCTGATAGTCTGACCTCGGGAAAGGGCAAATGTACTAGTAGTAGCGTCTCACGCTCCCCCGCCGCCCGCAACGCTCCCTTTGCGTCAGTGCTAACAGCTGATCGCGGCGGTCACTGCCCTCACGCGCGCCCGAATTTCAAACTGTTGTTATTGTGAAAAAAGTGAATACGTATAAAAGAAAAAAGTTTCTTTGGGAAAGTTGTTTGTAATCATGAGTACAATCACGTGTTTAAGTATCGGTCACTAATTACCAGTCACCCTATATTCTATAGTCGTGGAAGTCCCTGTAATGTGAATGTGTGATTGAGTTTTATTTACGGGAAAGTGCCAAAAAATATTTTTCTGAAGTGTGAAAATTAACTAACAAACGAAATAGGTACTCTATTTCGTTTGTTAGTTAATTTTCATTACACATTGGCTGACACGGTTTAGTACATAGTAAGTAGTGATGAATCTTGTAACTTTTCAAGTAAAGAAATTGTAAGAAATCGAACTAAACCACGTGGTTAAAACAACCAAATATAGGTACATAACGTGGTAGGTACTTACGACTTTACTTGATCTGACGTGGAATTAAGGGTTGAAATTTGGAGGTGTGTTTGTTAGGGTGTGTCCAGATCTGGCGAATGCGCATTCGCGGCGCTTTCGTCAGATCTGGACACTCCCTAACAAACTTTCACGTTTATAATAAAAGCAGGATATAAAAGGGCGCCAAATGAATCTTTCGCCCGGGGCGCTAAGATATTTAAAGCCGGCCCTGATAGTATGCCGTCGAACAGAGACTAGATTTAACTTTAGTTAATACATGAAAAGGCAGGTCAAGAAAAGAAAGGGGAAGCTGATTGTAAAAACGGATACCGAGACCCACAAACGAGCCATGAACCTTACGAAGACGGTGGGAAGGAGAATGTAGTTTGTGCTTGTTTCTGGTGTTAAAATTGTGGATATCACTGATTTTGGTGTATAAATATATATTTTGTCTAACCTAAAAATTTTTGCAAAAATGAATTGAGATGCCACGGTGAGAATTCCGATCTCTTTGTGTGGTAAATCATTATTTAATATACTTACACCAAAAATAAGAATGGTCCCAATATCGAGCCTTGAGGCACACTTATATGAACTGGTAGCCTAGAAGACTTTACACCGTTGAAATCTACACATTGGAAACTATTACATTGAATCAATTACGTCCCCGAGCTTCGTTTTTCAGTACGCAATCAAAAGCATTAGAGAGATCACAGAAAATTCAGTCAGTTCAGATGGTGATTCTTAGTAAAAAATGTTAGTAATACCTTATCTTGTGTGTCATTGCAAGCTTGGTCATTTTCAAAAAGGAATAATGTTCTCTTTATATCACAACTATTAAAAATTATTTTGATCAACTTTTTTTTACAAATATCCTACTGTGCGGCGCGGTGGCCGGACCGGAACCAGGTTGGTGTTGACACCTTTATGTCACCCAAAAAGTAATATAATATAGATGTCTCCCGAACTGTATTACTATTTGCAAAAGACCTAGCTGTCCAGTACTTACGTTTCAAACCCATACTACCACTTTCCATCCCGTTCTTATGATTCAAACTTAATTCACAAAGATAGCGGTGCCGCCATGAGACATTAAAACTTAAGGTAAAAGCTCCACCCTAGCCCGCGAAATTCAAATTTTCTTACGTTTTTTGCAATTTGCAGATCAGTGTCAGGTTGTATCTTGGTCAAAATTTGATTCGCGGCCGTAGCAAGTGTGTATTTCTACAATTATAATCATTAAAATCATCAATATAATTCTCTCAGTTAGTATTAGTGCTAAATGTAGTATTTCATGAAATCATGACATTTGGTACTAATGACTACAGTTCTATAAACATATACTTGCTACGGCCGCGAATCAAATTTTGACCAAGATACATCCTGACACTGACCTGCAAATTGCAAAAAACGTAAGAAAATTTGAATTTCGCGGGCTACCCTAGAACATCCACCTTAAAAAAAACAAATTTCAAAATGCTATTGAAATTATAAAGACATATTCACATTTTTTTAAAAGTAACAGTATAATCGACTAAAGCAAATGCTAAAAATAATGATTATCACTGGAACGTTCATTAGCATAATCTGTGCTAAAAATGCTTGTCACTTGTCAACTCTAAATCAATGTCAAACGCTCGTGTTCTTTCTGCTGTCAAAACAGAATATATTATATTCCACATGCGAAAGAGCAAGATCTTATTCTGAATTAAAAATTAATTGCAAAATAAGGGGTAACTACAATGAAGAATGCAAAAAAGGTAAATTGTTTAACTGAATCCTTTAATTGATACTAGTAAATCAAATTATTGTGAGTAAATCATAACTTTTATGTACTTACAGAAAGCGCCTCAACGTTATTTTGATACGGAAGACAAGAAGTCAGAGCAAAACTCTGAAACACAGAATCAAAATGTAGAAGTATACAACATAAAGATAACTCCAGGTCTATTAAAAACACACAAATTCAAGGTAAGGTCGATAATATCTACCGTTTTCGTTTGTGTAAACAATGTAGGTTAACCTTATTCTTTTCCCAATCCTTTGGTTGCTCGTACCCTAATTTAGCTTATATTTCCAGAGCCATAGAGGACATGACAGAAGACCTATACAGAGAGTTAAGCCAAATAAGAAATTTGAAGGAAAAGCACCCATAGATCCTGAGAAGTTAGAAGCACATTCCCGTGGCGAGGGGGTCGGCAAAGGTGTAAAACATCCACTTCACGCCGCGAAATTGAAGAAAAGGGAGAGAAAGTTCACTTATGCTCAAGAACAAGCTGCTAGAGCTGAAATATTGTTGACAGAGGATCATGGGTAAATGTTTAACTATTGCTTTAGCATTTCTTTTGCTCTTTACCTTGTCTTGTCTGTGAGATTGGTCATTGTCATTACAATGACCCCAAGAGGAAAATACAAATACAATATGTTACTGCAATTCAATAAGTTAAAGCAGTGGTGGCCCAGAGGTATTTTAAAAAAAATAATAATAATAATATTGGTGTCCGCAACTTAGAAGTTGTAGGTTATGAGTTCAAACCCAGGCAGGCGCTTTACTTTGTGTAAATTATTTCATCACCACTGCTTTCCAAACGGTGAAGGAAAACATTGTGAGGAAACCGACATGTCCTAGAATCAAAAATTCGAAGACATGTGACATCCACCAATCTGCATTGGGCCCGCGTGGTGGATTATAGACCCAAACCCTCTCACAGAGAGGAGGCCTGTGCCCTCAGCAGTGTGGATATTATAAAGGCTGATGATGATGACCGCAATTCACTAACAGTAGCCGTAGCTACAAACAAACCAGTTCTTTTTATTGCTACCTCATCATCCAAGATTCTCCTCCAACTTCCTTACACTTTTACTAACACAATTTGAACATTTCAGTGGTCTAGAAGTAGATGAGGACAGCAAAACAACAGCAATATCACAGAAGATCATAGCAGACAATGTTGACATATCTGCCGCATCCAAGATATTTGAACTGAACCTAGAGTTTGGACCATACAGGGCAAAGTACTCTAACAATGGAAGGCATCTGCTGCTGGGCAGCAAGAAAGGACACTTGGCTGCTTTTGACTGGGTCACTAAGAAGTTGCATTTTGAAATCAATGTTATGGAATCTATACATGATGTCAGGTAAACCCATTAATTTTACTTAAAAATTAAAGAAAAACAAATTGGTTCAAGTCACTAATCAAATTTCGTGGAAACTACTTATACTTGTTCAGTCTAATGTTGAGCCCAAAATTCAACATGAACTATGAAATTTTTGATGTTTAATTTTTTGAATTTTATAAATTTTTATGATAATTTCAATTTTTAATTCATTTTACCTACAATTATATTAAAATATTTAATGTCATAATTTTATTAAAATATTGAATGTTTGATCGATTGACCAGTCACATCACATGTCATTGTGTGAAATCATTAAGCTATGCTTTATTTTGCAGTTGGTTGCACACAGAAACAATGGTAGCAGCCGCTCAGAAAGAGTGGCTGTACATGTATGACAACACAGGGACCGAGGTGCACTGTGTCAAGAAAATGGATAAGATTTTGAGGATGGAGTTCCTACCTTACCACTTCTTACTGGCTGCTGTTGTAAGTAAAAACTTGCATTCTATAGTTATTTTATTCATATACATTTATTGTATTCCATAGTGTTATTTGAGATACTACAGAAAGGCTAGCTAGAAATAGCTATGTGTTGGGTCACAGCAAAACATAGTTTTCAAAAAAAGAAATTATGAGTAAAATTAATCATAACATATTTATTGTTTAGATAAAAAAAACTAGTCAAGTGCGTATCGGACTTTGCACATTTAGGGTACCAATTTTTGACAATTTGGGTCAACAAGATTTTTATAATAATTATAATAACTTTACTTCGGGTGGCATAGACCCATAGTAACCCTTAGCCTAGTACATATTTCTTTAAATTTTTATTTGCCATGACTGGCTCCCACATAAGACTTGACCCACTGGTTTTGAAAGGGACAGTCAAAACGTATATACTGTGAAAAATTTAAGACTAGCTCCAATCGGGCTGTAAAACCTGTGTGACAGACGGACACGTGAGTGACAGCAATAGGGCTGTGTTTGGACCCTTTGACGGAACCCTAAAATAGGTAAAGTATAACAAAGATAAAACAGCAAAATAATACAAAGTACTTCCACTTCACATGAATTCTCAGTATACTGTGCAATAATTGAATATTTTAGTCCTACACCAATAAAACTTGGAGTTAAGGTGAAAGCTCTAGGGTAGCCCGCGAAATTCAAATTTTCTTAAGTTTTTTGGAATTTGCAGGTCAGTGTCAGGTGGTATCTTGGCCAAAATTTGATTCGCGGCCGTAGCAAGTATGTATTTATAGAATTATAATCATTAAAATCAATACAACTTTCTCAGTTAGAATAGATGCCATATGTAAGAATTTCATGTAATCATTAAATTTGGCATCAATTCTAATTGAAAGAGTTGTATTGATGATTTTAATGATAACAGTTCTGTAAATACGTACTTGCTATGGGCGCGAATAAAATTTTGACCAATATACAACCTGACACTGACCTGCAAATTGCATAAAACGCAAGAAAATTTTAATTTGGTGGACTACCCTGGCGCATCCACCTTAAAAAAAAAACAACAACATCACACATGTATGCCCAAAGGATTAGGCAGCAGTTTCCACATTATCTAACACATTTCACCAGTTATGTTAAGTCTATTTCTGGGCCGAAATGCCACTACTGAGAAATTGCAGACCAAAAAACCCATTCATCAAAGTGAATTTCATTATTATAAGATTTATTTTATTTCCAGAACGAATTCGGCTTCATGACATGGCTAGATATTTCCATTGGAGAAGTGGTGGGGCACTACAACAACCACTTAGGAAGGACAGCAGTCATGGCACAGAACCCATACAATGCTACTCTATGCTTAGGAAACTCAAAGGGAGTTGTGTCACTCTGGTCACCGTCAATCAAGGAGCCACTGGCGAAGATATTGTGCCATAAGACTCCACTCACTGCTATTGCTGTGGATAAGAGTGGGATGTAAGTAATGTTATAGTTTTTATTACTGTGATTATTTTTCTTCTCTCGTTTATGTTACAAAGAGAACTCTTCCCAACAAATAAGGCCTTTCATTCTACGCAATATAACCATACTTATTAGAAATTAGAAAGTCTGTTTGTTTGAATGTCTGTTAATAAGTCACACTCACACCTCAATGGCTTAACGGATTTTGGAGAAAATTGGCAAATTGATCTCATTCTTTGAATTCTTTATGTTGTTAGAAGACATCCTTTGAATTGAGATAGAAAATGTTATGTAATTGGGGTGCTGGATACATTTTATCCTAATAGTACCAGGGGTCTACTCCGAAGTGTTTTTACGAAGTGTCGTCCCAATGTTCGGAAATATTTGTGTGAAGTGATAAAGTGAATGTGCCATACCTAAAATTGTAGCTCTTCTCTGAGAGCTTCTTCCACCAAAAACATAAGTAATGTCATTTCGCTACAATTTTAGGTGACACATTCACTTTAACACTTCACATAAATATGTCCGAACATTTTCCGATAGGATAGTTTTCGACTTCCACGCGGACGAAGCCGCTGGCAAAAGCTAGTCACCTAATAAATATTTCGTTATTTTGATTGTTACACACACCAGTGATGAATGATTTATTGATTACTCCAGTTGTAAACTTCTTTATTTTTATGTTACTAACTAGGTACATGGCTACATCAGGAGTAGACAGAAGTATGAAAATCTGGGACATCCGCAACTTGGATGGACCTATACAAGACTACAGACTGAGGAGTGCCCCAGTGGACCTTGAGTTCTCCCAGAAGGACATGCTTGCTGTGGGCCTTGACGAGGTCGTAGAGATATACAAGTAAGCATGTTACCAGCCTACCTTGTTTAATCTATTGTCTGCTATGGTCAGAAGGCAAACATTTTCATGCCCACAGGCATAAATTGACGTTTGCTTATTCACCAATTCAAGAAACATTATATTTTTAATGTCTCGCGCACTACTGTTCTCGAAGATACCCGACCGCGTGGTTGAGCGCTTGTGGGGCAAAATTGCGTGCCCTTCTCTTGCCACCTCTATAATAGAAGATAAATATCTAATATTATTTAAACATTCAATATTCTTGCGTGGTGCACTTAGCACGTCAAATGTCGTAGCGGTCAAAAGGTAAAATGTGTTTTAAATTGTTTAAACTTGAGACCGCTAATAGATACTTTTTTTTTTAGCAACTGCTGCTCACAAACAACAGAGAAACCTTACTTGAGGCATAGAATGGCAAAAACTATAAATAATTTCAAATTCTGTCCCTATGAAGATGTTTTGGGAGTTGGAACCAGCAATGGATTTACTAGCATAATTGTACCAGGTAAAGCTTAAACATTTACTTTAAAAAAACTTTTTTACAAAAAAATAGAACCGACTTCCAAAAAAAGTGCAAAATAACTTTAATTTCGGAAGTCGGTGTTCCTGTTTTGTGTCTTCGTTTTTTGACACCGACTTCCGAAATTAAAGTTATTTTGCACTTTTTTTGGAAGTCGGTTCTATTTTTTTGTTAAAATCTTTTTTATTTTTCACTTTTTAGTTGTGGTTCCCCATTAAACTGTTTTAACAATTCATAGACATACTATAGCAGCAATCGCGGTTGATTTGCTGTCAATTTTTGAAGAGTTCCGTTGTCTGTCTCCGAAACCCATCATCAGATCTTTTATAAATTTAAAGGGGTTTATTCCGAAATGGTCCCACATTTCGGAATAAACCCCTTTCGAACAAAAAAAGAATTTTGCAAATCCGTCAATATATTATGACGGAGTTATGCCCGAACATACATAAAAAAAAAATAAAAAAAATACAAACATCCGAATTGATAACCTCCTCCTTTTTCGAAGTCGGTTAAAAAGGAACCATTTCGTTTGTGTTAATGAAGTCTAGAGCCAGACCAAGGGGTATTGTGCTGCTCCGTAACTGGGTTGTAGATAAGCAGGCAATTCATGTAAAACACTGAGATGCAGCTACAATCGCAGATGAAATGAAGAGTCAAGACGAGTGTGTCTTAACTGAAAGCATCTCTCAAATGAACTACAACTTTAAAATTATCATTACTGTTCTGTTGTTTCAATTTGATTTCTGTTTTACAGGCAGTGGTGAGCCAAACTTCGACGCGTTGGAGAGCAATCCCTTCCAGAACAAGAAGCAAAGGAAAGAGGCCGAAGTCAAAGCCTTGCTGGACAAGATACCCGCCGAGCTTATCACGCTCAATCCGTTCGATATCACTGAGGTCGATGTGCCTTCCATGCAAGAACAGATGGAGGCTAAGAAGAAACTTTTGGTAAGTGTTTTGTTATAAAAAAAACCAGTTGTTTTGTACCAATAGATATAGGCGCAGCAAATTCATAATTATGATTGCTAGTTGTACCTGGCTTGGTTTGTTAGACTCATCTATATAAACACCCCACATATCACCACTTGAGAACGGCTCAACCGATCATCATTCTCCTGCCCTTATCCCAATTTATTTGGGGTCGGCGCAACATGTCTTTTTCTTCCATACTCCTCTATTAGTCGTCATCTCTGTAGTCACCCCTTTTTTACCCATATCCTCTTTCACACAGTCCAACCATCGTTTCTTTGGCCTTCCCCTACTCTTATAGCCATCCACATCCATACACAAGACTTTCCTCACGACATTTTCTTCATTCCTCCGCATCACATGCCCATACCACGACAACCGATTTCCACACAACTTTTCAGTCACCGGTGCCACTTTCAGACTTCCTCTTATATACTCATTCCTAATTCTATCCATGCGCGTAACACCACACATCGCTCTTAGCATTCTCATCTCAGCTACATGCAATTGCTTTTCATTCATCCCTTTTGTGGCCCAACATTCTGAACCATACAAGACAGCAGGTCTGACCATTGTTTTATAAATCTTCCCCTTAAGTTTTAGGGGAATGCGGGAATCACAGATAGTCCCGGTGACCTGCCGCCATTTCATCCATCCAGTGTTAATTCTGTGCTTAAGAGTCCGATCTATTTCGCCATCGCTTTGCACGAGTGAACAGAGATACCGAAAATCGGAGCAGACTGGGAGAAGCGCGCCATCTAGCACTACAGCTTCAGAACTGGAGAGACCGCCGAAATCGCAGAACATGTATTCAGTTTTGGTTCTGCTGATTTTCAAGCCAACTTTCTCCAGCTTCTGTTGCCATTTCTCCAATCTGCTCTGGATCTCAGGTCCATCTTCACCGACCAGAACAATGTCGTCGGCAAACAGCTTGCACCAGGGTGCCTCTTCCTGTATTTCCGACGTAAGAGCGTCCATAATCAACAGGAAGAGGTAAGGACTTAAAGCCGACCCTTGATGCAAGCCTACAGCCACACTGAACTTATCGGTGTTGCCAGCAGCCGACCGGACGTAGATACTAGATTGTCTGTACATAGCACGAATCAACTCAACATACACTACACATACATTCGTGCTATAATCAACTCAACATACTTCCCAGGCAAACCTTTCTCTTTCAAGGCCCACCACAACACATCCCGAGGTACCCTATCATACGCTTTCTCAAGATCAATGAACACCATGTGCAAGTTCTTGTGCACACGTCTGTACTTCTCGCACAATTGACGGAGAGCGAAGGTGGCGTCCATTGTCCCTCGACCTGGCATAAACCCAAACTGGTTCGGGGTAATCTCACTCTCCTCTCGCAATCTTTTCTCTATCACTTTCTCCCATACTTTCATAGTATGTGACATGAGCTTTATCCCTCGATAGTTGTTGCAGTCCTGTACATCCCCTTTATTCTTGAAGATGGGCACTAGCGGACTATTGCACCATTCTTGTGGGATCACTTCTTCATACAACAACTTATTGAAGAATAAAGTCAGCCACATACATCCATCCTCTTTTAAACACTTCCATACTTCCACTGGTATGTCATCAGGGCCCATGGCTCAACCGATCTGGCTGATATTTTTGTTGTGTCCGTATTGTCAAGACAAGACAGGCATGACAGAAAAAAATTGTTTTATTAATAATTTGCACCCGTGCGAAGCCGGGGCGGGTCGCTAATTTGCAATATTTTTAACTGACTTCAACAAAAGGAGGCTCGCAATTCTTTTTTTTTTTTGTTTGTTACCTCAGAACTCCTTCATTTATAAATTGCTTTGATTTTTTTTCTTCTTTTATTTTTCTAAATATTTTATTTTTAGTACCTCAAACCCAAGAAAATGGACTTCACCCCAAGGCATAAGAAGAAAGGCAAGACTCAAATAGCGAGAAAGAAGATTATAAAACAAGTAGCCAGAAAGGTAAGCATTTTGAGAAACATTTATTTTATTCAAGAATAATGGTGATGAATCCTGAGTGTTTTTTGTTTGTGTACATATGCAACACCCACCAAAACCATGTACCACAAAATACTGTTTAGTAAGCGACTAACCTTGTCTTGTTTTTACAAAGTTGTAAGTACGCAATCAAAGGTTTCTTCACTGATTAATATGACCTTAATTACCTCTTATAATCTTGTTGCAACAATTTGACATCCTAGGCGAAAAATGCCCACGTGTGTGCCCCAGATGCAATGGATGGATGTGCAATTTTAAATTTAAGACTATTTATACGCGTATTAATTTGACTCAATCGTTTAACTTTACAGGAATTCATAGAACAAGCAAAGGAAGCACAGAAATTACTCAACCTACCGGAGGCCCAAAATACAAAGAAGCAGTCATTTGGTGTTCTCGACAGATTTGTGCCAACAGTTAAATCTAGGAAATAAAACAAAATATTTTGTATACATATATTCTTATCATTTATTTTTGTCCTTTCATAATTCCAAAACGATTTTCCATATTTACACATTTTATTTACAATTTAATATGATAAACTTCAACATGATCAAAAATAGAGTACTAAAAAAAATGTCTTTCAAAACAAAATTATAGAAAAGGCCTGTTACTAAAGCTAACATGGGATGTCATATAAGTCACACAATCCTTCTGATCCATGGAGAGAAAATGAGAAGTCGTATTTAGTTACTGGTGGACTCAGTCTCAGCAGGTAATCTAAAAAGAAATAATTTTGAATGTAATATTTTATCATTATTATATAAAAACAGGGAAAATTGACAAAGATATCAAAACTATTATAAGCTCAATGGAATAACTAAGCAGGCAGTAGTGATAGTGCAGGTTTCTGAATAGAGTATTTTGAGTTAAAAAGTGCAACCATACTTAGCCAAAGAATTATGGGCACATTTCTACGAAAACTAACTGGTCTTTGTACAGCATGTAACAAAAACTCTGTCCGATCCTGAAGGGTATTATTTGGTATCGAACTGCGTACAAATTATACGTAATCATTTAATGGATACGAGATTATTATTTTTACCCAATGAAAATAATTAATTTTAAAAAAAAGGAAAAGTTATCAGAGGCAACACTGAGCGCTCGACAAAGTTCACCTACAGTTTTATGTCTAAGTGCTTACAGCGCGGCTAGGGCTAGTGCATGGCGGTATCGTTTGAAATAAAAATAGGTAAAAATTAAAAGATTTCGCCGGCCGATGATTTCCCACCAAACTAAAAAAAAACAAAAAACAAAACCAACCCTATGTGCACGAATCAAAGTAATATCACGCAAAATGTTTATTTAAGTATAAGCAATTCTTTTACTTGAGCGATATTCTAAGTCCCAGGAGAAGCGAGTTAAACACCCTTATAAGTATCCTGGATCTCATGAGAGACGTCATCAAATAAAAAAAACGGCTTCGAACTAGATTTTTCACATGATATAACTTTAATTTGTATAAACCCATTGGATAAATGGGAAATAAAATACCTACATAGACAAGTTGTGCGTACATGAAGGCAAAATATTTCCTTTCCTAGGACCTTGGAAGAATAATTATCATCTTAGGAATAAAATAAGCCTATACTATTCCTAGACTTTTTGCATATACCTTTTACTTCTAAGAAGCCAGTATTAAATAAATTCGATATGAATTTTAGGGTACTTAAAGTACATACAGCTCACTTCGCCGGAAACTTAGACATGTCGTCATAAAAAGAAACATAACTAGGTCTTTCGCGTGGTATAGCTTAGATCTGTATACAATGAACGGCCAGATTTGCCCATCATTGTTTTGAGTTTTTCAGGCAAGAATTTACGAAATACTCAATTGCAAGTACTTAATTCAGAAATCGGGGTATAGTCTATGTTTAGGGTAAGCAGGTTGGTTTCCATGATGCAGAATCAATTCCATATTAATTCCATGATGATCAGAAGTGGAACAAGGTTAAAATGTGATAACTAATAAGTAACCAAACAAAAGCACCAAAACAACAAGATGTACTCACTACTGGCGTTTATACTATCCCCACTTCTGCTTTCAGTATACTTCTGTACCTCATTGTCATCCATATTATTATCTTCATCCATCTCCTGCAATAAAACAATAATTATTGTAAAACATTCTTGCAGCCTGTGAAGGGCTAGCATATATATATTTAAATAGATACTTTATTGTACACCAAAAGAATACACACATTAACACAAAATCCAAAAAAAAAAAACCAAAAAGAAATCTAAGAATAGTAGTAAAACCACTGTGTTAAGGAGTTAAGTAGATTAGACAACCAGTGTTGGTTACAAAACTAGTAACTGTCAGAAGATATTGAGAGGTCACTGGAACCGATGATGAACATGCTTTAATGTCATTTTTCTAAATCAATCTCAATCTGCCTAGCCTTTGCCCAACTATCTTGAGGTTGGCTTCCAGTCTAACCAGATGCAGCTGAATACCAAATTTTACATGGAGTGACTGCCTATCAGACCTCCACAACCCAGTTACTGGGTAACACGATACCCCTTGGCAAGACTGGTTGTCAGACTTTCGGGCTTCTGACGACCCGAAACGACTGTCAAAGTTCCACGATTGACAGCCGGGACCATCGCGCTAGCGGCTTAACGTACTTTCCGAGGCACGGAGGAGTCTCGGTATGTAGAGATGGTCACCCATCCATGGACCAACCTCGGCAAGCATAGCTTAACCTGATGGATCGACCCGTGCGGTTATTATTACTTTAGCCACGAGCTTCTAAGTTAAGGAGTTAAGTAGATTAGACAACCAGTGTTGGTTACAAAAATAGTAACTGTCAGAAGATGTTGAGAGGGCACTGGAACCGATGTTGAACATGCTTTAATGTAATTTTTCTAAATAGTCTGAGTAAATCAAAACTAGGATGATCTTCATCCTCTTCCTCCCTGGCCCCATGTTACTTGAAATTTTATTTCTTCCATTCTATCCTGTTAACCGTCACACTATCACTGACTATCTAATCCAGCAATATGAAGAGGTAAAATTGTATGTAAAAAGAGGTAAAATTGTTTATAAATTTGTAGAAGTGGAAGCACTGAGTTGATTATGAAAATTCTTCCACTGATAGAAAGCTGACCTGAATGCTACAGGCAACTATTTATGCTAGAAAAGTTTCTTTGCTATAAGCCGCAAGAAAAACTCATAATATTCAATATTTGAAATTGTGCATACCTTTTCACTATCACTATCACTTAAAAGTATAACTCCAATGGATTCTGTTGATTTTAAATGTAAAAAATAATGCTGATCTTGGTCCTGAAACAAACACCACTTCATTAGTAACATCTTTAAAAGGATAAATCCATTTTTTTCTACTAAGATACTATAATGATTCATTAAAAATCAAACAGAAAAATAGCGCTAAAATATATTTTTCCTATTATAATCAACCAGTTACAGATATCACAGGAGAATTTAACTTTTTTCCGATTAACTAGAGAGGCAACTACTTCAAATTTGTAATTTATTAGAAAAAGAATGCTTACATTTTTGATGTGTTTCATCATCCCAGCTTGTCTGTCAATTGAATGTTTTAGCTTACCCTGCAAAGAAGCACAAGAAAACAAATTCATCATAATCAGTCATATACCTATTTCCCAAAATTCCCAAAATGTTTGTATCTAATATAAAAATTTTGGGACTTTTACTTGCTACTACTAAGTCAGTAGTTTTCACATAGCTTTGGGCAAAGTGATGTTGTCCTATCATTGACCTACAACTATATGGATGGCGGGTGAAGAACAAAATTCTCTAAAAATGCGTCTCCGGTAAACCTATAAAAGCATTGGTGTAGATGAAACATCCAGATACAAATCATAATATTGTTAATAATAAACCATTTAATTTTAACTGTGGCAATTTATCAGCCTACTAAGGCTGCACTATTCTCACCTTGTTTCTTCTAGTGAAAATCATCACAGTAATATGGTAGTTTATTTGTTTTAAGTGTCATGTATTTTTGCATATTTAACTATTTAATAAAACACAAACAACAGTGTATTTTTTCTTTTTTCAAATTTAAATAAATTTCTCATAGAGACTTGGCAATATTTCTTCATTTTGAGCAACATTTAGGATCTCAAGCAAAAATAAAATGAATATAATTAATAATACTATGTCACAAAATCAATAGAACAAAGTATAACACAGAAACATCATGGTGAGTCCCTAGAATGTATGTTTTCAATATCTTTTTCTCTCATCGTTTTCCAAAATTGAATTGTTTATGTTGGCCAGTAGAGAAAACAAAGACATGATGTGATTAAAATACTTTTCATTTAGGAACTCTTTTGGCTCATGCACTTTAGAATGCAGACCCAATATCCATTTAGTAGTAGGTATGTAATGTATAGTGTAATCAGCAATGATCGGAGTAGGCAGAGAATTTTGTTGTACTTACGATACGTTATCTTAATATCAACACTCCAAGAATCCCGGGAATTGAAATAAAAATAAGTTAGGAATTACTTTGTAAAAAAAATATTCACATCTTAAGGAATTATGAAAGAACACATATCCCCCCCAAGTCTCGGATGGGTAAGTACAAGACAGACATGTTACAGGTTTAATAAAATTAAAAACTGATGTTAGTTTGACAATGTTGTGCGCTCACTGCCAATACATAAGACAGGCTTTCATTTATCCTAGTTAATAAAAAATCAAAATATTTCTTTGAATCCCGTTGTTTCAGTTACATTCCCAGGAAACGTCCATATTAACATCAATGTTTGCAGTCACTGAACCAAACTAGCTCTACCTACTCCAATCACTGGTAATGAGAATTATATATGTTCCTACTGCAGACTGCAACTCAGGCCTCCTCTGTTTTGGAGGAAGTTATGGACGAAAAGAACAGCTTACACAGTGTTTATTTTAAGAAAAACTGTTATTCATTTACTATTGAATCAAAAATACATAAAATCATCTAATAATCAAAATGGAAGATATCATTTCTAGACCATGTCTACTAAGTCATTCTTACCTTACTACTAGGTGTAGTCCCAACTGACAAATCGGCACCCAAAGGTGCCTCTAATACTAACACTTGACTCTCATCAAAACACTCCTTAATATCCTTGTCAGAAACAAAACATAAGTCATTATTGTCTGTGTCGTCTAGCACATTCTTTATGCTTTGTTCAATCCAATGTAATTGGCTGAAATAAAAGAGTTTTCACTTAGTAAGGACAAAATCATATCTATACTATATGTATAATATTATAAAGAGGAAAGATTTTTTGTTTGTATCGAATAATCACCGAAACGACTGGACCGATTTTAACCATTTCTTCACCAATTGAAAGCAAAATTATTAGCGAGTAACATAAGCTACTTTTTACCCCGGCAAAAATTACAGTTCCCACAGGATAGGTTATGGGAGCGAAGCCCCGGGCAAAGTGCTAGTGTAGGATAAAGATAGTGGAATAGAACTGATAAGGTAATGATGGATAATGCATTTATAAGTACACATACAATTAGGAAAATGATTCATTTCACAGGATAGCGAATTTAAACATTTAAGCTGACTTCATTATTTTAATAGGTGTACACTACACTACTCACTTATCAAGTATTTTTTCGTGTTCGTCTAGGCGCCCTATTTGTTTTCTCAAAACTATCACTTTTTGACCAATATCACTTGTTTTGCAATCTGGACCTGCACCTCTGAAATAGATTTTTGAAAATTATCCAACATGTATCAGTGGACTTAAAGTGAGGAAATAAAACAATAACAAACAAGAAAAAACAACAATAAAATGTACACTCACTTCCATTGTATACTATTCTTACTTCGTTTCTCAATCAAACCGATACCTTCCAAGACATTAGTTATATCGTATATTCTTCTCTTTTGTCTGACTGCTAGCAAATTCGTCGCCTGAAAATGTTTAAACCACCATTTTATTTACAAATAATGTTTAAAATATTTCTTTTTCGTGCCCAAATTCACTTGACAGATCAATGGGAGGCAAATCAAACTATTCTTACGACTTTCAAATCCAAGACACCATCCTTTGCTTTTTGCAGCAGTGACACAAATTTCGTTGTAAGTAAACCTAAAGATTTTTCATGTCTCTTTGATTTTAAGTCCGTCATTGTCGAAATTCACAGTATTTTTTTATAATTCCTCCCAAATAAACGGAGATTTCTAAGGAATTTTGCGTCGCGGCGGGACATTATGTTGGTAGCATTGCGACTTAAGCATATTTTTTTTATAATCATTGAAGTTTGTGTTGAACTCTCTGTTACGTTTTAGTCGATTAAAAATAACTTTTTCTGTTTATGGTTTCATCACTGTTGTTCATACCGATTTCTAGTTAAAAAATCACATTACAATAATATTTTAAGTTACGACCTAAATTAACCCGTATAATCCCAACTATAATAAAACAAGTCCAATTTTTATAAAAATCGGAAATATATATCTAAAAAAAAATACGGCTAATGGATTTTGAGTTTTGTAACCGTTCCATGGAACACTAGGATAATTCATACATGTAAGATACCGTAAGCGGTTATGGATTCGTTATGAAATAAAACTATTAGAAAGAACTTTTTATTTATTAAACTGAAAACTTAGTTATGTTTACATCCCTTTGGGTTCCCGACATTAGAGCTGCTACTTTTAAGAAAACTGCAGTCAACTTTTGTTCCCAGTACATTCGATATCTCGATACACTAACTTACCCTGACAGTAACAAGATTGCAATATTTTTTTTGATATTCGTCATAGTAACCCGAAATCTATGTTTACCCTTTTTTTTGTGGGGCGAGTCGAAATCCAATAACATCTCCCGCTCTAGGGTGGAGCGGAAGGGCATGTCAGACTCTTACTGACTAGAACCCACCCCTGTTCCTCCCTGCCCTGAATGCCCAGGGGCGAGGTAACTCTTTCGAATTTATCCTCAACTCCCAGGCAGGCATCGGCCATGACGGGCCCCGTCGTGTTTGCTGACAACTCTTTGAAGTGCGCGTGGAACACTACGCGCCGTCGACTCTCGGGCCTGGTGCTGATCGGAGGGCGAGTTACCCGCTACTCGCCATCCGCAGGCCCGGGTTGTGCGTGTGGATGGAATGTAAAAAAAAAATGCAATCTAGAAGGGTATCCATGTTTACCCTTCTAGATAGCATTTTTTTTTGAGTTTCTGAGCGCAGTAATTCGCACAACTCTTCATCAAAAAATAATTCGAAAAATTGAACAGAACTTTCAAGGTTTTTCAGGAATTCTGGTTCACTATACTCTTTGTCAGCCTTTTCTGGAATATCTACAAACCTCCATTTTCTTGTGACTTCAACACGTCTTCTTTTTGGCGGTGACTGTATCATCTTTTTTTTTTGGGGGTGTTACTGTATCACTGATGACGAGGAGTTAGTGGAAGCTGCGTCAATGACGATGTGCTAGATATTGGGTCCTCTCCTTGTTTGTCTCCAACTAGTTCATGTGAGCTTGAGACGACTTTGTGACCTGGAACTCAGCTTCTGCAAGTAACTGATTTTTTTGACAAATTATTTATACTTTCGAACTCTTCATCACCGCTGTCTTCATCGATATTTTGCCAATTTTCAGGAGGTGTGATGAAAATCAAACACATCGTCATCTTCTTCCGACTGAGAGATTATCTGTTACACATTCAATCTGCAATAAATAATATCATAAATAAGGGGGTAATACTGGTAAATTCCTAGATAGTAAGTTTTATTGTATTCTACAATAAAACTTACTATCTAGGATTTGTAGACTACAACAAGGCCTTCGATTCCTTAGAACATGAATACATCTGGGAAGCATTGCGTTCTCAAGGTGTACAGGGAAAGTATATACGAATACTAAAAAACATATACTCAAAAAGTACAGCCCAAATTAGGCTGGAAGCAACGGGAGAGGAGTTTCCTATAGAAAGAGGCGTCCGACAGGGCGACCCAATTTCGCCCAAATTGTTCTCAGCGACCTTGGAAATGATATTTAGAAACCTAAATTGGAATAAAAATGGACTCAACATAAACGGTGAAAACCTAAATCACTTACGTTTCGCAGATGATTTAATTCTGTTCTCAGAATGTCCAAAAAAACTAGAGCAAATGCTACAACAACTAGCAGATCAAAGCATAAAAGCAGGACTTTCTATGAACACAACAAAAACAAAAATTATGACTAATGCTTCACAGACATACAACATCACTATAAACATGGAGGAAATTGAATACGTAGATGAGTATATATACCTAGGCCAGCTAATAGCCACACAGGACTATGCATAAAGAAATTGATAGAAGAATCGCCAACACGTGGAAAAGATTTTGGTCTCTTAGCGAAGTTATGAAAAACAAAGACATGCCAATTAAAGATAAAAGGAAATTATATAACACATGCATTTTGCCATGTTTAACATATGGCTGTCAAACATGGTCATTAACTGAGAAATTAACTAAAAAGATAATAGTGTGTCAAAATGGAATAGAAAGAAGTGTAATCGGAGTAAGACGAAAAGATAAAGTAAGATTAAACAAAATCAAAAATATAACAAAATTTAAAGATGTAAATAAAGTATGCAATACACTAAAATGGAGATGGGCAGGACATATAATGAGAGAGAAAAATGAGAAATAGACTAGGAAAATATCGGAGTGGTACCCCAGGGATGGCAAAAGGAGAAAAGGTCGACAAATGAAACGCTGGGAAGACGACCTCAAAAAAGTCGCCGGTCCAGAATAGCAAGAGACAGAGATAGGTGGAAGTCTTTGGAGGAGGCCTTTGTCGAAGGACAAGCTGTTGTAGGAATAACTGATCGTCAGTAATAAGTTTACTATATTGTAATATGTTAAACAGCAATAAAGGCTTATTTTGTTTATTTACTGGTAAATTATCAAATCTAATAAATAATTTTCACATGTATGTATGTTCCTACTGTTCAAATAATGGAACGGTACACAAAATTCGCAATTACCCACATATTACCATTTTTTTCTAGATATATATTATGATAATAATATAACAAAAACGTAACGCGTACATAAACACTACATTTTCAATAGTATAATTGTAAAATATCATAGCTCAATCATTTTTCTATTATAATATTTTAAAAGTTCTATTGAAATGATTATTTTACCTGTAAATAAAAAATCATTAAAAACATGTATTTTTTAACACTTGTGTATACGTCTGTACTAAACTTGTAACACTATCCTACATCTGCCCGGGGGTTGAGGATAAATTCGAAACAGAGTTACCTCGCCCCTGGGCACTCAAAGGTAGGAAGGAACAGGGGTGGGTTTTAGTCAGTAAGAGTCTGACACGCCCTCCCGCTCCGCCCAGAGCGGGAGAAGTCATAGGATGATTTCCCACCCCACAAAAAAAAAAAAAATCCTACATATTACGCGGTCGCTTTTTTGTAACCTCTTAAACAAAGTCGGGTTACCACAGTCTTGCTATTTCTAATGATTTTTATTTTATTATCTCATTAATTACTGAATGTACTACGCTGAAATTTTACCGGTATAAAACTGAACTAAGCAACTAATTATTGATATATAAATCAGTTTATAAATCCACATACAGGTTTATCGGTGGCCAAATAATGGTGTTGATTCTGTTGTGCACAGACTAAACTTAATTTAGGCTATTGCTATCTTTTTCTCTCTAATAAAACAAGAAAAAGATGGACGTAAATTAGAGCTGTCAAATTTAGTTTGAACTAATATTTCCATACAAATTAAGGGTACACGTAAAAACATGTCGTCTAAAAACACGGTGAAGCGCAAGGCGTAAACTAGTTTGACATCTCTAACTTAGTGCATAGCTATAGCCGTCCTTTTCTCGCACTGCCTTTTAGTAAAAGATAGCAATTCTCAAATTTTAGTTTAGATATTGAACAAGAGAATCCGTGCCAATGTCTGGCTGCGGTAACGTTACCCCAGCAGGAAATGGTGTTGTGAAATAACTAAAAAACTATAAGTGCAACAAATTTGAAAATATGTGCAACAATTACAGAACAATTACAGATGTAGATAATTAGCAACTAATTATCTACATCATTTAAATGAATAATTTCGACACCACTCACACGTCCGGAATGCCATGGTCATCCAAAAAAAAGTCCGCAGGAACGCCACGATGACCAGAGCGATCCACCCCGGTTTTTTTTTTTGCTGTGGGGGCGATGCTAGTGTGTTCTTACTTTATTGTTTATGGTACTCGACTAAATTCTGCGTCTTTTTGTTCTTGGGCACCCCGCACTATGACATAGAGATTTTTTTTAAAAAAATTTTGAAATGTCGTTCGTCAACAGTCAGTGTCAACAGTCAACTTATGTCAACTTTGTGATTTAATTGGAATTTTCGTAAAATCCAACCTACCTATGTTATCTATCCATAAAATCGGCAAAATTTCAAGGATTACGAATACATAAACTTCTCAGAGGTCCCGTCTGTGTTGAAAATACTAAAATTGAGAAACGGAACATGGAAACGGTGGAATGTTTACGTAATTATATAAATTATGTTTATTTTTTTTTTAGTATTATTTACTTCATAATCTCTTAAAACATCGCTCGTAATGTCGAAAGTAGTTAATAATTAGTATTTACAAACACATAAAACAGTAAAATACAACGATAAAGTAGGTCAACATTCAATCTTCCCGTAACTTGACTCGATTTTGGCGGGAAAAAAATGAGAGAAAGGGGTGTTTTGTTTTGGTTTTCTGTGGTACCTATAATATATCGCCTAGTGACTTCTAGGTATCAAAAAATTGGTTATATAGTCTAGATTAATAATAAATAGGTTTTAAAGGTACAAACTACAAAATTATTGGTAAGGGCATAAGTTAACAAATATTAACGTTTTTTTCTAACGTTTTTTTACGTTTACATTTCATTTGAAGTACTTTAAACACTTTATCATTCTTTAGTTTTCACGTATGTCGATTCTCTATATTATCAGCAACACACACGTATTTTTTGTTTGCATATAGCTCCAGTAGTTTCTGAGATATTAAGCTTTAATTTAGCAACGAGCCGGGCGCTCGCGCGGCGCGAATGTTCGGGCGCTCCTGCCGACGCGGGGGGGCCCGCGCGGGCGCTTGAATGGCTGGAGTAACGCTCACAGTAAAATGACATTTATTCAACTAACAGCGAAATTATATTCTCTTTGCTAACAGCTAGAAATGTCAAAAATACCAACATAAAAATATTAATTATGGATGCGATCAAAAACTCAAATAAAATTTTAAAAAATAACCGCTCCGAAATTGGAACGCTGGGATGATCCACTACACAGTATACACACTACCTAAATCGGACTCCTAAATCCAGTGTTGCTAGAAAGTCGCTAAAACTGATTCTACCTGGAGCGGACCAAAAAAAAGGGCGGACTCAGATTTTTTTCTGGGAAAGGAACATAAAAGGAAATTAAATTATAATTTAAACACATATAAAAATACTAATAGCCCATTTTTAGCGACAAAGTCGCTAAATTGGCAACACTTGGCGCTATATCGTACACAATTTAGCCTTTTTTTTTTTAATAAGTTGTGTACCCTAACCCGGGCCTGCGGACGGCGAGTAGTAGAGGGTAGCTCACCGTCCGATCAGCACCAACCACCGAGAGTCGACGGCGCGTAAGTGTTCCACACGCGCCTGAAGGAGTTGTCAGCATAATTATCATGACGGGGCCCATCACGGCAGTTACCGCGCCCTTGGGCACTCAGGGCAGGGAAGGAACAGGGGTGAGTTTTAGTCAGTAAGAAGTATGCCACAACTAGCGGGGCGGTGCGAATTGCGGCGCGACCAGCGGCGTGGTGTGAGTCGAGTGGCACGCAATGGCGGCGCGCGGCGCGGTGAGCGAATGAAACAAATGTACTAGGTGTACTAGCGAGTATAGAGGCAGCCACAGCTCAAAGCGGCGCGCGCGGTGGCGACGGTGGACGCATTCGACGCCGCGCGACCGAAACAAAGTATTTTGTTTTTTTCGCGCGGTGAGTTGGAACTGTCTGCGGTGATGATATCCCAGTGAGTCGGGATGATGTTGCAGGCTCCAGTGAGTCTGAGTACTGCTGCGGGCTCCAGTGAGTCTGAGTACTGCTGCGGGCTCCAGTGAGTCTGAGTACTGCTGCGGGCTCCAGTGAGTCGGAGCGGTGCGTCGTCGTCGTTGTCGTGGTTGTTGTCGTCGTCGTTATTGTATCGTCGTTGAGGGTGATGAAAGAAGCTGAGGATGCTGACCAGGAATGCGCATTCGCTGCATGCTGGGTAGAAGTCGTTGGTACTGGCTGGCCGTATGACTCATTGCTCAAGAGCTTGGAGGAAGTGATGATGATGACGTAACGCTGGAGTAGCTGCACGAAGGCTGCGCTGACGTTCATGGTCGAGGGTCACCAGTTTAGGGGTGATGACGTCATGACGAAGGCTGCGCTCACGTTCATAGTCGAGGGTCACCAGTATAGGAAGGTATGAGAAACAGAGTGTAAAGTCCCACAACCTTCATTGAAAAGATCCTCTGACCAGACGGGTGTTGTGTCTGGTCCGGGAAACTGCCCGATAGTTGATTTCGGGCTGTTATATATGTTCAAATCGCGCGGAGAAGTCTGCTTGCGCGATGTAGGTTTTTGCTGTTTTAGTTCGTTTGTAGCGTCATAGTTGTCACAGTGTCATTTATAATAATGAATATGGAACATAAGTGAAATACTTAGTAAACCTGCCAAACCATATATAAGTGAAATACTTAGTAAATCGATGTTGAAACATCCTCAACTTATGTACAGACATGTTGAATGACGAAAAAAACAATTTCCTAGTAGTAGTGGCAAGTAAGTAGGTATTTATTACATATCTAAGCTGCATTTGATTGAATGATACCTTGAGTGAAGAACGCACTTATTTCAAGGCAATACCGTGCGTGCCAGTTTCTACGTGTTTTTTACGTTCTAAATACGTCCACCGCTGACGCCGCCGCGGTGGCACCCCATCGCCGCCTACGCCAAAAGCTGTGGCCAGGCCGTAAGAGTCTGACACGCCCTCCCGCTCCACCCAGAGCAGGAGATGTCATTGGATGATTTCCAATCCAATAAAAAAAAAATGTGTGTACACTAGCGCCGCGTTCCGAGTCACGCCAACATCGATGTTAGCGCGTCAACAGCCGTTCCGACTTATAATAGTTGGGTATTTAGGAACTCGCTTTTAGCGCTGTGGTCGCTAAAGGCTCAATTACACCTTTCGATTTCAAGGGACCCAATTTTGGAAACAGGAAGGTGTAATAGCAGTTAGTGTCCGATATAATGAGATTGAAAGGTCCCGATTTGACTTCCTAAATTGTGTACGATTTAGGATAGTGTATCCGTATCACTCCGATTTAGAGCTAATTGTTGCCAATTTAGCGACTTTTTCGCTACAAATGGGCTATTAGTATTTTTGTGTGTTTAAAATTTAATTAAATTTCCCAAAGTCCCTTTCCTAGTAATAGAATCTGAGTCCGCTGTTTTAATTTTTTAGTTCGCTCCTAGTAGAATCAGTTTTTAAGAGACTATAAAGCAACTTTTGATATTCTGTCTAGGGACTCGAATTTGTAAGAGTTGGCAACTCTGCCGACTTAGGAGCCCGATTTAGGAGTTCAATTTTGGATAGTGTTATCGCTCGCTTCCTACTTAGTTTGTTCCTAAATTGGGTCCCTTGAAATCGGAAGGTGTAATTGAGCCATAATAGCGATGTTGGCGTGTCTCGGAACACGGCGTAGGTCTAGGCAGGCAAGTTTAATTACATTGGTGGCGCGGCGTGCTTGGGCGTGCTACAAAAGTTAGTGTCAGACCTCAGACGTCAGTGACAGAAAGGAATCGCTGCAAAACCGGCTGCAAAACCGACTCCACGTAGTCTTGTCTGCCCTACCCCTAGAGTGTAATTTGAGCTCGCGTAGGCAAGGAGGGGCGACCCGCGTGCTGAGGAGCAGGTGGTTTTAACGCTCGCCGCCGCGGCTGAGGCCCAGCAAGGTGAAGCTGCGGTGGTGATATTAATAAGATCTGCGACGATAAGGTCACGTGGGAACGCCGGAGCCCCGAAGCGCCGGACTGTGACAGAAACCATGCCTGCTGCATGTTGTATGCTCGCTTGAATGCTGCATGCTTATTTGCATGCTGCATGCTCGCTTGCAAGATGCATGCTCGCTTGCAAGATGCATGCTTACTTGCACGCTGCATGCTCGCTTGCATGCTTACTTCCTTGTGGCGTATTAACTTCTCTATCACTCATTTTAACAAAAAAAACAAAATATACACAGTATGTGCATATCATCATTCTCCTGCCCTAATCCCAATATATTTGGGGTTGGCGCAAAATGTCTTTTCAGTATGTGCATATGTAGTCACTATTAGTGAGAATAACAAGATTTTTTTCCTGCTTTCACCCGCAATTCGCACTAAGCGATTTTTATAATGTGCACAGCAAAGGAGTGGAACTCTGCCTGCGTTTGTGTTTCCGAACGCGTACAACCCTAATCTCTTCAAAGTTAGAGTGAACAGGTTTCTTCTGGGTAAGCTCGTTCCATCGTCGACTCTGTCACCTCTGACCTAGACTAGAGTCAAGAGCAAACCCATCTCAAATAAAAAATAAATCAAATGACTGGAGTCTATAGACTGATCACAAGCAAAAATTGAAAAAAAAAATTAAGTCCTTATGAATGGTCAAAACAACCCTAACCTATCCTTGCAATACATGAGTTGAAACAATTGCCCTACTACATACATACCTGCTTTTTTTTTTTTGTTGGGTGGGAAATCATCCAATGACTTCTCCCGCTCCACCCAGAGCGTGTCAGACTCTTACTGACTAAAACCCACCTGTTCCTTCCTGCCCTTAGTCCCCGGGGGCGAGGTAACTCCGTTTCGAATTTATCCTCAACCACCGGGCAGATACATACCTGCTGTTAGTGACAATTAAACTAACTAAAGAATAAGGGTATGTTACTACTGAAGGGGAGCGGAGATGTGCAGCAATCGACCAATCACAATGTTTTATCTCACACTCGTCTCGTCTTCTGTTTTTATTATTCCTGCACGTCTCCGCTCAGCTCCGCCCATCTCTGCTTTAGTGGAAACGCACCCTAATAAAACAAAATTTCTTTAACTTATCTTAACATCTTTTACTAAATATTTCCTTGAGTAATTCACATTTTTCCCTTTCAATCTGCAAAGTCTCTCTATATTCTTTTTCTTTTAATTGTATCTTTTTCAATTCAAGTGTTTCTTTAATTTCTAACTCTCTTTTCCTGAGCTCTAATTCTTCCTCACGTAATTTTAAGTTCCTATCGTAGATTTCGTCTCTCCATTGCTTTTGTTCTTCTTGCCTCCGCAAGTATTCAAGCCACTGTTTTTCCAATTGAATCTTTCCTTGAGATCTGTCACTTTCTATTCTATTGGCTAGTCTTATTTTCCTCATTTCAGTTACAGCTTTACTTTCCTGGTTCAGTTTTAAATTCTGCTCATCAACATTTATTTTGTTAGCATCTTTTTTTTTGTGTAACAATTCAGATAAAGTGTATGAATCACAATCTACATGGTACTGAGCATAAATATCATTCATTAATTTGAAATATTTGAATTTGTCATGTTGCCCACTATCAACACATTGTTTGTATTTCTTTGTAAGTGCATTTATTTTCCATCTTACTTGATCTGGTGACATCTAAAACAAAAATTATTTTAATTAAAACCAGCCAAGTACGAGTCAGACTTGCACATGAAGGGTTACATACAATCGTACAAGATAATCAAGATTATATGCGTCTACTTATTGCCACTATTAAAATTAGTCAAAAAAATAAAAAAAAGACATGTTTCTAGTAGAAAACTTAAAAACCAATTTTAGTTTATTATTTTTTTGTTGTTATAGCGGCAACAGAAATACACATTCTGTGAAAATTTCAACTGTCTACCTATTACACATCATGAGATACAGCCCGCTGACAGACAGACGGACGGACAGTGGAGGCTTAGTAATAAGGTCCCATTACCCTTCGGGTACAGAACCCTAATAACTTAACTTATCATGACTTAAGCAGTTTCATTTGCTTATTACAGTAATATACCTCTATGCCATATTCACTTAGGCTTTGTGATATTGCATTCCATATCCTTGTCTTTTTCTTAGGAGTTTCCAGCATTTCTAATTTGTTTTCATATAATTTCAACAGAGTTGTGGTGGCATTTGATGTCCAAACTGCACCTGAGATTACAATTATAATTTCAGTTTAAATAAAAAGGAAACAAACATTTTAGAATAGGTAATAATTGGTTGGTTTATACATACAAGGTTTATCCATACCATCATTTAGTTTTCCCTCTGCATTTAGAGTATTTATATCACTAGTAGTTTCGCAAATTTCCAAATTATCTTGTGAGGCTGTAAGTAAAACCAAAATTGTGAATAACCCAAAGCCTAAATGTCTAAAACTACAATTTTATTTATATTTACTTGCCTTCTTCCAAAATACAGTATGAGTCAGCTGCTTCACACACATCCATTTTATGGACCCTGACAAAAGCTTAGTCAACTAGAAATGAAGACAGGTTAATAATTAAAATTGAATTTCGACTGGAAAATGTTTTTCTTCCATTAAATAGGTACTAGATGAACAAGAATGTGACACCAGTTTCTTCGAGATGTTGATAACGAAAATAATTGCAGATAGAAACTAAACCGATCGATTCCTATACATTTCAAAGAATTTTTTATGTACTGTCTTAGATCTTGAAAGGTAACCTTTCATAGTCTATGTGTAGGTACTGTATTCCGTAATAAACACACGAGTACTTTTTGTAATAAGGGCAGTAATAAATATAAAAAAGGTCCTGTCCATTCTACTTTTGACTTCTCAGTAGGCACAGAGCAGAGTACATTAAACTACTTATTTATAAAGTATATCATCTAAGCATTAAACATACGGTAAAGCAAAGAGTAACAAACAAAATATCGGTAAAGTCTCTGATTCCTATGATTTGACCTGTTGACATGTTGAGTTTGACAAATTGCAAATGACATGAATTTAGTTTGACAGTATAATGATTGACATAAATGCATTGACTTAGAAATTATATGGACTAGGCATACCTACAAGAAAAACGTGCCATACCTACACTTCACTGAGAGGATAAAATGGCGGATAATAGGGTAGCCCATATCGATATCTCTTTATTAAAAACATCGATAAAAGATTGTGAGAATGTTTTCATATTGTTACGGTACAATATCAACGGGTATTTTTACCAGTGGCATTGAGGTAATATGTTACTACGTAATAGAGAGGCTATCATAAAAGCAAAGGAAATGCTACATTTTGACAAGAGTAACTAATGTTCACGCTGAAATAATAATTAGTCTTCTTAATAAAACAGTATAGACACGCAGCGCTAGAACGCTACTAAGGTTTAGTTTTCTCGCGACCAGAAGGTCAGAAGCGCCGTGATTTTCCAGAACCCCGCAATACGTAGTTTCCTTTTTACCCTACTGCGCGACGCAAGGGAGGGTACTGTGTTTATCAGCCTATGTCTGTATTTATGATTAAATGTATGTATATTTGTTCCTTTGAGGTGTTTTAGAGACCGAAAGCGTGGGCCGATTTTGATAATTCTTACGTCAATTGATTTATTTTAATCTTGCGAGTGCTACTAATGACATGACAGTAATCAAAATAAAATATGGCGACCACCAGATGCCATAAATTGTGAAAAAGAAAAAAATGAAAGTCGACTAACTGTATTAAGTGGGGTATCAAAATAAAGGGTTCGAGGAGGCTATTCCAAAAATTGAACTTACTGAAGTGTATAAAATAAAAATAAAAAACATTTTCAAAAACCCGACATAAAAAATCAAATGAAAAGTTCCAAACAAGTCACTTTTCAAGCAGTCTGATGTAGTTGGTTGCATGAAATCAATAATTGAACTAAAATAACTCCCACCAACTTGTTTTTCAGCCAGGTTTTTTAAAAAAAAAAAAAATTATTTGAAGTCAGTTTTGTTTTAGTGTCTTGGAATTTATGCATTTAACTATTACAAGAAACGAAATGCAGTTAGTAGGTATATCGAATATTTTGTGTCAATTAAAATGAAATGTAAAAGTAACAGTGTTAGTGTTATTCTAGAGCCTTGCGTTAAGTAGACCTTCGAGACGGAGGCAACAAGTTCAAAGAAAACAAATGACGCTGAATTCGCAGTGGGCTCCCAGGCACGGACATCTCCAACATATATCTTTTCTAACATGCAGATGATTTTTGGGTTTGAATTAAAAGTCAACAATAATTATAATAGTCTTAATATTAAACAAATCAATCTCATTCATTTCTTTCTGTACAATACAATTTTGTTCTGGTAATTTCTGTGTGATATTCTTTCAGTAGAGTAGTAGTAGTTCTTCCCACAATATTTGTATCTCAAATTCATGTATACGTCTATTACACTTTTAATTAATAAACAAAGCTTGGGGTTTTGAATTTAATAAATTTCTTTCCTTTTTAAATCTATCAAAGATTTAAAAGGGAAGGAAATTATTACTGAAGATTTTTTTATTCGTTTGTTTTCTAACTTTTTTATTAAGTCTCTTTTTGGACTTTTCTTCTTGGGCTGTTTTTGACATTTGTCCTTTAATTTCTTAATCATTTTAAATGTGTACCTGAAATCAAATAAAATAAAAGTAAACTTTAATAGATATTGAAGACAAGCGAGAGATATCTCCCACACAGTCTTAATTCAGTCGATTACATATTATCAATGAGATCAAATTCGCAAATAATGATGGCAAGAAAAACTGAAGCTAGTCATACCGATAAATCTGGCGCAGCAGAGGTGCTAGCGGCTAGACCTAGTGCAGTGGAGGTGCTAACAGCCAAATCTGGTGCAGCGGAGACGTTAGTGGCTAAACCTGGCGCAGCGGACGTGCTGTTGACTAAATACCATATTCAGAGCACCATATCCAGATGTTTAGAGTTCGTCTTCATTTTGATCACTTTCAATTAAAATGCCAGACATATTTGATGGAATTGCAGGCTGTAAACAAGCAATAAAATTATTAATATGTTTGATGTTTTTCAATTTTATTATTAGGATTGTTACTTATTATTTTAAATGGCTTCATTTAATTTGCAATTTGTAGGTTGAGAAGAGTTCTCGTTCGGTCGTTGAGTGCACTTCTCACTCACTCGCTCAATAGCTGTCTAGTTCAGTAGCTCTCGAGTGGATAGTGAGCTAAATAATCGTACATAAGCTCACTTAATGTTCACCTCACCCAAGTTTTCACAGGGAGATTTTTACAGAATTACACTGCTAATATACTTAAAAGTCCTCATAATATAATTTAAAAGTCCATTGACACAAAAAGCAGACTACTGGTGACATTAAAAAACTCTTTTAAAAGGAGTATGTACGTATGTACTTAGTGCAACCAAATAAACAAGTTTCTCTTATTTCGGCAATTAATCTTAGGACTACACTCAAACACACTCTTTGTGCCCGTTAGGCAAGTGTTGCACTTGAAGTCATCACCATCATTTATCACCCACTACGGAATCATTTTATAACAAACAATGTTACTTACCATTATGGTTCGTGAACGTAAAGCATCGTCCCGCAGTGTTACTTTATTCAGTGTCCGGTTGAAACATGATTCTCTTCAAAGTGAAGGGAACAGAATATTATGAATTGTTTTTGTTGACATCTTTTTTACAAAACTGATTGTTTCCAGCAAAATTTTATTTTTTCGTTTATTAGCAGGCAGCCTTGAAAGCAAAACGTAAAACCAATAAAGAACCATAATAATATAGCATTATCGATAAACAAAAATGTCATGCATGCACTACTCTATCCCTACAAAAACAAAAAAATGATTTCATGAAATACAACTGTTAAAAAGAAAGGCAAACGGGAAATTATGAATGCTTTTTACATAAACTCTTCAACGAATACAGAATCATTTGTTTAATAACTAAATCTAAAGATATTTCAGCTAAAATTAAGTATACGTACTGGTGCAAAGTTATGTTCGGGTGATTTCCGCTTCTTTTGATGCCAAATCCGATTATATTGCAATTGGGCATCTTGCTATTGACGACTTCCACTAAACAACCGAGTTTAAACGCAATAACACAGCAAAATTACTCCAAAATTCACAAAATATATCCATTGTTTACGAGCATTTGACAATTGACGTACCCAACTTTGGTACCAAACACCGAGAGGATAAAATGGCGAACTGGCCGCAAATAGGTATTTCAATGACGATAGGAATGAAGGGTTGCCAATGTAGTAACTGTCAAAAATACTACTAGCCTTTTTCACTTATGCAAAATTAAGAAAGTTAAAAAGAGATAGCAGTATTTTTATGATTTTGGCGTCGATATGCCACATATTTGTATAACTGTTTTTTCTATAGTCAAACATGTCCAGTCCATACAATTTATATGTCAATGCCTGGATCACAGCGCTAAAAGGCGTTCATAAAGGCATAGAATTAAAGCGGCAGTTCAATATTTGAGAGTTACGTAAAAAAATAAAAAACGCATGTTTGCAAACTAGTTTAGCAGTAAAAACTGAGTAGTGAACTAAATAAAAATGAGTCCTATAATAATTTAAACGGGCAGTTCAATAAATACTGAGCATTGGAATAGTTGAACTGGGCGGTTAGGCGCGTACAGTTAACAAACCGTAATTGGTTAGTAATAAATTTTATTTTAAGCAGTTCTATAAACGATGAGGCGGTAAAATGTATTCCTTGTGTATTTCAGCATTTAATGTCAAGAAGGAAAAAACTATGAAGCATAACCATAACCATGCATCATGTTTTTTTCCTTCTTCACATTAAATGCTGAACATGAACACATTACCTTATGTTTTACATGGTCGGAGATTAAAACTAGAGAATATTACGACAATCTGTAAGTATTTATAATTTGGCATTATGATACATGTTAAAATTAGGATACAAAAACTAAGATACATGTTAATAGTCAAATGAATCAGCGACAGAAACTTATTGTATAATAAGAGCAGGTTTGGCTTTCGAAGGCCTGCCCCTCTTTCTCTTTTGTCCAAGAGGAATGTTTTTGGCTTCAACAGCAGGAACAGCGTATTTCAGTCCTATGGCCAGGCCAATTATATGTTTACACATATACATTTTATGAAATGTTGGGCAAGTGCATGTTCCTTGAGTCCATTCTTCTCTATTAATGGGTAATATTATTTCCCATTTACTGAAAAGCTGCTCTATAAACTCATCGAATTTTTCGGGTGGGTTCTCAAATACTGCGCACTCCTTAGCTTCTGCAGCTGGTGAAATACCTAAAATAGAATTAAACTCCGCCCCTTTTAACGAAAGTTTACCTCTCTTTTCAATCAAAGTGACGTGCGGATGCTACCGCTCAATGTGAATTGGCAAACTTATTTTCGAACTGCCCATTCCAACCGTTTTACTGCTCATTAATTTATTAAACTACTTGAGTAATTTTTGCACTGACATTGTATGATGAAATAACAGACCAATATTTTTATTACTTACTGCTTATGTTTTACTGACTCACTAATTTACTAACCGCCGAAAAACTAAATGACTGCCCATTAATTTTTACAACTGTTATTTAAACAATACAGAAGTTATCATGATCTCTTTTTAACTTTCTTAATTTTGCATAAGTGAAAAAGGCTAGTAGTATTTTTGACAGTTACTACATTGGCAACCCTTCATTCCTATCGTCATTGAAATACCTATTTGCGGCCAGTTCGCCATTTTATCCTCTCGGTGTTTGGTACCAAAGTTGGGTACGTCAATTGTCAAATGCTCGTAAACAATGGATATATTTTGTGAATTTTGGAGTAATTTTGCTGTGTTATTGCGTTTAAACTCGGTTGTTTAGTGGAAGTCGTCAATAGCAAGATGCCCAATTGCAATATAATCGGATTTGGCATCAAAAGAAGCGGAAATCACCCGAACATAACTTTGCACCAGTACGTATACTTAATTTTAGCTGAAATATCTTTAGATTTAGTTATTAAACAAATGATTCTGTATTCGTTGAAGAGTTTATGTAAAAAGCATTCATAATTTCCCGTTTGCCTTTCTTTTTAACAGTTGTATTTCATGAAATCATTTTTTTGTTTTTGTAGGGATAGAGTAGTGCATGCATGACATTTTTGTTTATCGATAATGCTATATTATTATGGTTCTTTATTGGTTTTACGTTTTACTTTCAAGGCTGCCTGCTAATAAACGAAAAAATAAAATTTTGCTGGAAACAATCAGTGTTGTAAAAAAGATGTCAACAAAAACAATTCATAATATTCTGTTCCCTTCACTTTGAAGAGAATCATGTTTCAACCGGACACTGAATAAAGTAACACTGCGGGACGATGCTTTACGTTCACGAACCATAATGGTAAGTAACATTGTTTGTTATAAAATGATTCCGTAGTGGGTGATAAATGATGGTGATGACTTCAAGTGCAACACTTGCCTAACGGGCACAAAGAGTGTGTTTGAGTGTAGTCCTAAGATTAATTGCCGAAATAAGAGAAACTTGTTTATTTGGTTGCACTAAGTACATACGTACATACTCCTTTTAAAGGAGTTTTTTAATGTCACCAGTAGTCTGCTTTTTGTGTCAATGGACTTTTAAATTATATTATGAGGACTTTTAAGTATATTAGCAGTGTAATTCTGTAAAAATCTCCCTGTGAAAACTTGGGTGAGGTGAACATTAAGTGAGCTTATGTACGATTATTTAGCTCACTATCCACTCGAGAGCTACTGAACTAGTCAGCTATTGAGCGAGTGAGTGAGAAGTGCACTCAACGACCGAACGAGAACTCTTCTCAACCTACAAATTGCAAATTAAATGAAGCCATTTAAAATAATAAGTAACAATCCTAATAATAAAATTGAAAAACATCAAACATATTAATAATTTTATTGCTTGTTTACAGCCTGCAATTCCATCAAATATGTCTGGCATTTTAATTGAAAGTGATCAAAATCAAGACGAACTCTAAACATCTGGATATGGTGCTCTGAATATGGTATTTAGTCACAACACAGTAAAAATAAATTAATTCCCTTAACTAGAACGTCTGTTGACACGCTAACAGCAAAATTGGCGTGACTCGGAACGCGGCGATAATCTTCCAAATAGTGATGTGCAAGTCGAGTTAATTGATTCGAGTACCTAACTCGAACCAAATCGTAAACGAGTCAAATCAGGTCGAACGCACGTCGCTCACCGCATGGTGCGTGGGGCGGGTTCTCTTTCTTTAAGAAAGAGAAACTGAGAAAGACGTTACCGAGTCAACACGAGTTGTGAATCGGCTCGAGTAGCCTTATTTATCAACATCATTATTATTATTATCTATTAGCTTCGAGTCGAGCGTCGAGCTCTCTACTATCCCTACAGACAGAATGCATCAATTCGAGTCAGTAACCAACATCAACTCGAGTACCTAACTCAGGTCAACAAAAATCCAACTCGTCACATCGCTACTTCCAAAACTTGTCTATAAAACACCGATCAAGAGCGAGTCGGACTCACGCACCAAGGGTTCCGTACCATCCTAAATAATATATAGGGTGACTGGTAATTAGGGAACGATACATAGACACGTGATTGTACTCATGAAAACAAGTGTCTAGGTATCGGTCACTAATTATCAGTCACCATATATATTTTGGAGGTGTTACTAATTCTTCAGAGAATTTTAATTTATTGATGACTGTAGTGTAGACTGCAGTTTTAGGTCAGCCTCATCTTTAGGCTGTTAAATGCAGACTCCTTGGACCTTTTGCTCCATAGAGTCGAGTAATGGTCTGTCACCATAGTGATGGAAAAATAACAGTGTTGTCAAAGAAATGTGTGGAATGCGATAAAAAATGTTGATGATATAATTCATAAAATACGTTGTACCTTTTTATACTGTTTACTTTGCTTCCACAACTGCGTTCCTCCGCTTTAAAAAGCGTATATTCTAAGAGGTTACGGACCCGCGCGTAAACAGAAAAAGTGTCACGTCACGAAATGGATTACTCAACTAAAATCGATATCGGCAAGTTGATTGGTAAAGAAAACTGGCAAACATGGAAATACAAAATTTCGATTATGCTGGATGGAACGGAAAATGCGATGGCAGCCGTCGAAGGCAAATTGAAAGAACCAACACCAGTTGATCAATCGGAAGGTGACGCCGCTGTCAGCTCTTATAGATCGGCTCTAGCCAAGTATAAGAAGGCCGAAACTGGCGCTCTTCTGATGCTAACCACTAACATGTCGGAAGACACACTGAAGAAAGTAATGAGATACAGGACTGCACGCGAAGTCTGGCAAGAATTGCACAGACTATTCGACGGGCTGACGGAAGATAGAGCATATAACCTATGTCTAGAGTTCTTTGGACTGAAGCACGACAAAGTGGATGACATACCCACTCATATGGCCAAACTGAAGAACCTCTGGAATGAGTTGAAGGCGGAAGTCACGAAGATTGACGCTACTGCTAAACTTCCCGAGATGTTTCTCATATGCAAGGTGTTAGATACGTTGGACGTAAGGTACCTCAACTTCAAGTCAAGCTGGCTCATGCTTAAGCAGACGGAGAAGACAATAGACAGTCTGACGGCTCACCTCTGTGCATTCGAAAGAGATCTGGGTAGTCAAGAGATTCCCAAACAGGAAGCACTAGTGGCTACACCCAATGAGCGTCCTACCAAACATGACAAGGAGCAGCTGATCTGCAACTACTGTTCTAGAAAAGGACACAGAGTTCGCAATGGCAAGAAGTGGATTAGAGATGGGAGGCCACCTAAATCAACTCAAGGCACATCAGGAGCAGGCTCAAAGTCCACGCAGGTGCAACACATCTCGCTAATGGTAAACGCATGTACTATAGGACAAAGTCAAGACCGAGAGAACTGGTTTGTCGATAACGGGGCAACAACCCACATCGCTGTAAGGAGCGACTTCTTCAGCGATTTTCATGAATTTGATTTAAACCACACAGTAATAACAGCTGACGGAAGTACAATTCCTGCCTTAGGAAAAGGCTCTGTGGTGGTAGAAACAAATGTAAACGATAAAAGGGAGAAGATAACACTTAACGATGTGTGGCTCGTACCAAATCTGACCAAAAATTTGTTCTCACCGTTGGCAGCGCAAGATAGGATGCAAAATAGCCTATTCACGTCAACGACTAGACAGTGTAAGCTCGACATTGAAGGCCGTACTAGAATTGTTGGAAAGAGAGTACCCTTTGGTGGACTCTACAAACTAGAAATGAAGGCGGTCATGCCCACAAAGCAAACATCAATAGTGGTGAATGCTATTAATGGTACAAACATGCTGCAGCTCTATCATGAGCGCTTCGCACACCAAGACAAGAACCACGTCATTCGTGTAGCTAAACGCGAGCTAGGCATCGAGTTACGTCCAGATAAAGTGAAATGCGAAGGCTGCATCTATGGAAAGGCTCACCGAAAACCCTTCGGAACTAGGGAAAGAGCCTCAGCATGTGGAGAGTTGGTACACACCGACGTATGTGGCCCCTTCACGGAAAGTATCTCGAAGTACAAGTATTTTGTATTGTTTAAAGACGATTATTCAAGCTACCGCTTCGTGTACTTCATAAAGCAGAAGTCAGAAGTAAAAGACAAACTTACACAGATGCTCCAAGAAGCTAGGAACGCTGGGCACATTGTCAAAACCTTACTGAGTGACAACGGTGGCGAGTTTGATAACAAAGACGTCCGGAAAATACTGCAAAAACACGGTATTCAGCATAGGCTGACAATGCCTTACACGCCTGAGCAGAACGGCTGTAGTGAGCGAGAAAACCGAACGCTTGTCGAAGCTGCGAGATCCATGCTATATGCAAGAGGAGAAATGCCTCAGAAACTTTGGGCAGAGCTGATAAACACAGCTGCTTACGTGCTCAATAGAACGGGGCCTACAAAAGTAGAATCGAAAGTTCCTTTCGAGTTGTGGCACGGTAAGAAACCCAAAATAAGTCACTTAAAGATAATCGGCAGTGAATGCTATGCCCATGTACCAAAAATAAAGCGTAAGAAAATGAGCAAGAAAGCCATAAAAGGCAGGCTCATAGGCTACGAAGGCGACGACGGCTACCGGATCTGGAACGGACGAGAGACACTAAAGTCAAGAGATATTTCATTCCAGACCGATGTTGAATTTAAAATCAACACCAGCATGCCCTTACGGTCAGAGGGAGCCGAGAGTGATTACACAAGCATCCCTGACCCTGTGCCTGATGCCGAAAACCAGGAACTTGCTCAAGAGGGAGAGAGAGAGGATGACCAAGTTCTGGTCCCAGACGAAGTCTTCCACGACGCTCGTGACGAAGGAGAGCTAGAGATCACTGACGCTAGCTACGAAGGAGAGCTAGAGATCACTGAGCCTCAAACTGCTGATGGTACCCCAGCTGAACAGGAACCTCGCTACAATCTTAGAGAGAGATCCACAATAGCGAAACCCAAAAGATACGAGGACTTTGTGTGCTCGATAAGTAATGAGAGATTCCCAGAAACCTATAAAGAAGCCATTGTGAGAGGATAACGAAGAATGGCGCAAAGCAATGGAGAGTGAGATTAATTCACTAAGAGACCTAAACGTCTGGACACCATGCCCGTTGCCCGAAGGCAGGAAGGCACTGCCCTGCAAATGGGTCCTACGCATTAAAAGGAACCCTGACGGCTCTATCGATAAATATAAAGCCCGACTTGTCGTAAAAGGTTTTAAACAAAGAAAAGGCATCGATTATGAACAGACTTTTAGTTCGGTTGCGCGTATGGCAACGATAAGAGCCTTATTGAGTGTAAGCGCGCAAGAGAATCTACATCTTGTCCAGTTTGATGTGTGTACTGCATTCTTAAACGGCAAACTTCAAGAAGAGATTTATGTACAACAACCGGATGGCTACACAGATGGTTCGTCAAATGTTTTAAAGCTTAACCGAAGCCTGTACGGTCTAAAACAAGCGCCAAGATGTTGGAATTCCTGCTTCGAACAAATTCTGCTGGATATGGACTTTAAACAAAGTGAATCCGACTGCTGTCTGTATACCAAGCAAGTTAATGGCAAAAAGCTACTCATCACCCTATATGTTGATGATGGTTTGGTAGCTGCAACTGATGAGGACCTTGCCAACAGCTTTCTAAATGATTTGAAGATGAGACTGAAAATTACGACGAAACCTTCGTCTTACTACCTAGGCTTAGAAATAGTCAGAGAAGCAGACGGGTCTATCTTCATCAAACAAGAAGCCTATGCCAAGAAGGTCCTGGACCGATTCAGAATGGGAAACTGCAATTCAATTGGGACGCCTATAGATAATAATGCTCAATCAGGGAAAGTTGATGCAGTAGAGGCACACTTCCCTTATCGTGAAGCTGTTGGGTCCCTCGCATATCTGATGACCGGGACACGCCCAGATATTGCATATGCTGTCGGAGTTGCATCCCGGAAACTAGAATCACCGACTAAAGAAGATTGTCTTCTAGTAAAACGGATTATGCGCTATATTAAAGGCACTCTTTCTTTTGGAATAAGGTACAAGGCCAACCATGAATGTGGCCTATTGGAAGGCTATAGCGACGCTGATCACGGTGGTTGTCAATTGAGTGGACGTTCAACCACAGGAGTGGTACGCTGCTATACTGGAGGCATTGTATCGTGGCTGAGTCAAAGACAAGCCTCAGTCGCCATATCAACGACCGAAGCGGAAATTGTCGCTGCAAGTGAAGCTGCTAGAGAACTAGTATGGCTCACTAGGATCTTTAATGATCTGACTGAATTAACAGAAGTACCAGTACTGCATGTTGACAATGAAGCTGCTATACGCCTGGCGCTCAACCCCGAGTTCCACGAGAGAACGAAACATATCAGAATAAGACATTTCTTCATAAGAGAAATCGTGAAAGAAATCAAAAAAAATCAAAATCAAAATCAAAAGTCATTTATTCAAACTAGGCTGAGAACCAGCACTTTTTGAACGTCAAAGTTCTACATAAAGACAGTCCCCCAAAAAACGCCCGCCCGTCACCACTTCCTAGTGTTTTAGCTGTGAAGAGGAAGTGGCCAACAAACTCCCCAGCAACACATCTGTCTGTTAAGTTTTAAGAACTTGAATCTATATAATTCTAAGCAACAATCTTAACATTATGTAAAACAGAAAAATAAATATATGCCGTCTAAAATATAATCATAAAATTAAATAAAATAATCCGCCACTTGCCAGCTAGCACACTCAATCATGCCATTAAAAACCAACTCAAGCATAAGAGGGAGGCATAGTAGTCAAGAAAGTAAGCTCGAATGAGCAACTGGCTGATTTTTTGACCAAGGCTGTGCCAAAGCCCACCCATCAAAGAACATGTACTGAACTAGGTATATGTAAAACAGACAATTAAGGGAAAGTGTTAAATGCAGACTCCTTGGACTTTTTGCTCCATAGAGTCGAGTAATGGTCTGTCACCATAGTGATGGAAAAATAACAGTGTTGTCAAAGAAATGTGTGGAATGCGATAAAAAATATTGATGATATAATTCATAAAATACGTTGTACCTTTTTATACTGTTTACTTTGCTTCCACAACTGCGCATCGTTTTATTTTTACCTAAACTTCTATCACAGAATAATAAAAGGGAATAAAGGAGGGGGGAGGGGGGGGGGAGGAGGATAATCTTTTTAAAAATTTTCATCAAAAGTCGAAAATTGTGCAGCCTAAAAAAAAAGAAAATATTTTTGAGAACATGCAAACAGCGCTCTTTTTTTCATTAGTAGTTCTTGAGATATCCAGCTGTGACAGACAGAGTCGCACCAAAAAGGAACCCATAGTCCTTTTTACTATTTTGATAAGGAACCCTAATAAAACATTCCAGATAGATAAACATTAGCTAATCCAAAATTAATTTAAAAAAAAAACTACATAAGCATAATTTTATTTCACTTACTTTTTCGTATTTTTTATTGTCACTGACTGCCAAAAAAGTTGCTGCTGTTGTGTGTGATTCAATGGTGTGGTACTGTGGTTGGTCTTATCTAGCTAGCTACATATTAGTAATCTGTGGTCTTATCCATCCATGTCCCGTATTATTATTATACTGTTTGGTCTTATCTGTCAGTGTCAGACGCGAAAATAATAAATAAGATGTTTGTTGAAATTTTAAACTCTTTGTGTTTGTTTCGATCATGTATTATAGCTTGCTATTATTATAGTTATCTGTGATGTATTAGTCCAAGACCTATATAATAGAATAGACCAATATTTATACTGTTGTTTAAAATGGATAAGCAACAACTTGTTCTCTGGTTGAGCGAAACAGCAATAAGCAGTGATGAAAGTGATTCAAGTGAATGGAGTGATGTTTGCACTATTAGACAAGATGTTTCTGAAGATGAAGACGATAGTGATGAAGAAGAGGATACATTGTTTTTTCCTCTGATGCAATATTTAATAAGATTACGACGAAAGCGAGTAGACGATTATTTACATATAATTGACTCTTGGACAGACACAGAATTTAAAAATCGGATGAGATTATCAAGAAAAACTGCGTACCGGCTTATTGGTAACACTAAAACTCCGAATAAATGCAAATTACAAGTATAACCTAATATTTAAACACTACAGCCAACAATGATTTGTTTCAGATGAATTGGAGAAGTCAGGGTTTATAGCATCACATAAATTTGGATTAAAACCATTGGAACCGAAACTTTGCTTCTACATCTTTTTGTCATTTATTGCCAATACAGAACCACTTACTCCAATTGCAACAAGATTTGACATTTCAATATCATCAACATTTCGAGTTATAAGAAGAGTAGTTGCTTGGATACTTACCAAACTAAATGATGCTATAAAATGGCCTCAAAACTTTGAAGAGATAAGCTTATTATGTGATTCATTTCACACTAAGACTGGAATTACTCATATGGTAGGAATAATTGACTGTACTCACATAAAAATAGAAAAACCCAAGAATGCAAGAGAATATTGCAATCCAAAAGGATACTTTTCAATAATTCTACAAGCAACAATTGATGCAAATTTAAGATTTACCAATGTTTTTTGTGGTGAACCTGGTTCTTCTAATTGTGCTAGAGTTCTAAAGAAGTCACCTTTGTACAATACTGCAACTCAAAACAGAAATGCCCTATTCCCACATAACACATTTCTTGTGGGTCACTCAAGCTATCCATCTTTACCATGGCTTATGCCACCTTTCCGAGAAAACAAGAGATTAACACCACAGCAGAGAGAATTTAATTCCTTACATACATCTACTAGGAAATTAAGTGACAAAGCCTTCAGTCTGTTAAAGGGGCGATTTAGGCGAATAAAACTATTCACTGTATATAGAAATATTGCATTTATAACTGACACTATTGTAGCTGCATGTATTTTGCATAATTATTGTTTGAATGAAAATGATCATTTAGATGAACATAATTAATAGAAAACTATTAAGATGTGGAAACATTTCATTGTTATATAAAATGTATTTCGGCAAAGTTTGTATAATAATATGTTTATTGCCTCATTAAATCTTGTTCAGCTATCAGTTTCCGTAAGAGGCCACATTTTTCCCTTTCAATTTTTAGCATTTCTTCCTGTTTTTGCTCTTTGAGCTGTAATTTTCTTAATGCTAAAGATTGTTTTATTTCCAATTCCTTTTTCCTTAACTGTAATTCTTCTTGCCTCAGCCTTAAATTTCTTTCATACCTTTCATCTCGCAACTGTTTCTGATCTTCTTGTTTTCTTAAATAATCTAACCATTGTTTATCTAATTCTATTTTGGCTCTTCTTTCTGCCCTTAATCTTCTGAATGGAGTTGAACCCTTGAGGGAGATATTTCTTTTATTTTTGTCTTTATCTAAATCTTCTGGGCCTTGCATAACACCTGAAGCTAGTCTGTAAGTTCCAGTATTATCACTGTATCGACCCAAAATTTGATGCATCTCATTAAAATATTTGAAACTCAGTGCTCCTTGTCCATTGTCAATACAGTCTTTGTACTTTTTTGTAAGAGCATTAACTTTCCATCTAACTTGATCTGGAGTAACCTATAACAGTGAGATTATTTCATATAAGTAACATTTTGATTTCTTTTAATTATGTTTAAGTTAAACATATAATAAACAAGTACCTCAACATTTAATGATTTCAATTCTTCTGCTATTGATAGCCACATTTTGGATTTCTTTTTGGGATTGTCCAGCATATGCATTTTGGTTTCATACAAACTTAAAAGCATGAGTGTTGCATTTTTAGTCCAAATTACATCTGTAATAACAAAACCACCAATATTCAACTGAATTAAACAGCCATTGGATAAATGTTTTTAAAATTTAGAATGCAGTACATACTTTGTTTATTGGTCTCATTTACATCTGGTTCTTCTTGAGCTATAGTGTGGCTGTGATTATAGCTTGTTATTGTCATATTTGGCTTATAAGGTGTCGCTGAAATAAAACATAAATAAGAAATTAAATTGTGAATTACTAAGTAAAAAGGTCAAAGCTGACAAACACACAACATACAACATCACTTCAATAGATAAAATGTTAGACATCAATTTACATATTTGATACACATGCTTGTTTGTTTACTCACATTGATTGTCCAAAATAGCCAAGACGGCAACATTGCTATCAATGTTTTCATCCATTTTGTGTCGACAACTTGGGCGTTTTCCAACTGGGAGGAGACAGTACACAGTATTTTTTTACAGCTTCATAATGGACTCACGGTTCGCAGTAACTGTATAATATGAACTTCAAGAAATGTAATAGTGTATTAAAAGTATTAAATAAAAAGAACCTATTAAAATAGCCCAGAGAAAGTGTAGTAAAAATTTTGTAAATTAATTTCTTTCTTGCACACTGCGTCCGTGTACGTAAACTAATGTGACATTAGTACTTTTTTTTTGTTCTGGATCAGGCTAAGGTCAAAGACCATGCTGCGTAGTCATCAGTTGTGTATTTTTTCAGATGTAACCCATTTTAATGTTTTTGCGGTATTTGGCAACAAATGTGTCGAGTCAGCCTTCTCGGCAAACTTCGCTGAGGTAGTCAATACTACAATAAAATTCTCAGCTCCATTTTACCGAGATCGCGCCTGTTTCAATGATTCCACATATTGTCCAGTTGCGTAGACACTTGAGACACAAAACTACACCAATTTTACATCACAATATCCACTAGGAATCAATAAGCGAATAATTAAAGCAGCCACTGAACTTCACTCGAGAAAATCCCGCCAAAAACTCCTCCTTTTTTTTTCGTCGGTTAAAAAGAACAAAAATACAATTTTTGAAAATTGTTTCGGTGGAAGCTCCAGAGTAGCCCGCGAAATTCAATTTTTTTTTTACGTTTTTTGCAATTTGCAGGTCAGTGTCAGGTTGTATCTTGGTATTCTTGGTCAAAATTTGATTTGCGGCCGTAGCAAGTATGTATTTATAGAATTCATTATAATCATCAATAAATCTCTCTCAGTTAAAATTGATGCCAAATGTAAGTATTTCATGAAATACTTACATTTGGCATCAATTCTAACTGAGAGAGTTGTATTGATATTAATAATAATAAATTTATTGAGCCATTGTTACAATTATTTCCCTAAATTTATCTTAGCTTAGTGTCGGTCTATAGCTTTTGGTAATGGCATTAATTATTCTTCCAGTGGTCCCCAAACTAGGCGGCGCCTGTATCTTGGGGACCGGAGTTCTCTTTCTAATTTTCGTCGAAGTATAAAATAGTTAAAAATTAAAAGTAAATATAGAAATAAACCATATAAATATTAAAAACAGATTAAATCAAACTTGAGTTATAGCTAAACTTACAATTGTGTAAATTACACAAAATAACAAATAAATTAATATGTAAGTTGAAAAAACAAAAAAAAATAAAGATAAAGTGTGTAGGTGTGTGTGATGGTATGAGTGCGTGTGTAAATGTTAATGTCTGTGGTGGAGATGGGATTCCGAGCTAAATGATGTGAGTATATTTTCCGTTTCATCGTAATGACAGACCTACTAGCCATTTTGTGAAAGCCTTTTTACACGAAAAGAGAGAGAGTTCTTTTGGGTCTCAAGTTAAGCTACTGGTGACTTTATCATACACGTAGGTGTGAAGATAGGCGGGACAGCGTCTTGCTAGGAGTGAGGTGGTTCGTTGCAGCGGAATGTTAAATATACGTTTAGAAGTTAAGGATTTGTAGCGACACAGTACCTGTCGCAGTTACCATAGAACCATATACCACCTTACTACCTTACCACCATAACAGTTACCAATACCTCAGAACCAAATACCACGTTTTGACAGTCTCTGTAAGAAGCAGTGAGCAACACGTTTTGACCAGCCAAGAAACAGGATAGAAAGAGTTTCGCTCCGGAAGCAGATGGTTAGCGCAAGCAGAGCAAGCAAGAGCTGCAGCAGTATAGGTGTCCACTCGTCGACGGCGCTGGGGGAAAAGGACCGCACTCTTTTTTTTTTTTTTTTTTTTTTTTGTGTTTGAACTCTCGCAGTTCAACCCTAGCGGTTGTCGACTGCTTAAGCGGACGTGCCCGTGGTGGTTTTAATTATTATTAAAGCCTCCAGCCAGGACTTATACTTAAACTACTCGCGACTACGCTGAGGGCACCCCCTTTGGGGTACGGACCTCAGGGCGTCGCGGGGGGAGGGCCTCAAGGGACAGCTGAATCATGATGTGATTATTTAAGGACGAATTTTTAAACTACAGCTCAGCGGTGCGTGCTGGCTTGAGCAAAGGGACTGGGGGGATTTCTTTGTCTTAAGTCCCCTGCTGTGTTCGGATATGCCGCGCACGACAGGGGGTGTCTGTACGTCAGGTTGCTTCACGACGAGCCTATATTAACTTAGGACACGCCGCGTCGCGGTGTGAGTCGGTGTCGTGTGAATATGTCATGCGGGCGGACTTGAAACTATCGGCACAGCGGCGCGGGCTGGCTCTGTCAAGGGACTGGTTGCATGGCTCTGCGTGGGGACTCGCGACGGTCCTCGGCGGCGAGGACGGAAGGACGGTGGTCTGCGTCTTTTCAACGTGCTAGTTTCCCTACGGCTCTCTTGGAGCAGGGTCGTAGCGTCGTCGGGTGTGATTAAAGTGTGCCGGGGTCGGCGAATTTTACTGACTTGGGAGGGAACGTATCGGCCGGCCGATACGATTAGGGGGTTCCTATGTTTAGCAGCCTTCTCGAAGAAACGCTTGGTGAGGCGTTTCATGAACTGCTGGACGGTGGGGAGTCTGAGATCCACATGCAGCTCCTCATTCCGAACAAAGTAGGGGGCTCCCCCTGCTCTGCGGATGAAGCGGTTCTGCAGGGTCTGCATCTTGTGGAGGAGATGTGACTTTGCGTGCGCGAAGACCGCACAGGCGTACGTCATGATGGGACGGATCACTGTGGTGAACAGCCGCAGCTTGCACTTGAGTGACAGTTTACTGCGGCTGGACACCAAATTATGGAGTCTGCCTTGCGCGAAGTAGGCCCGCGAGCGGACGCTACTTATGTGCTTGGCAAATGTTAGATGTTCATCTAATATGACTCCCAAGTATTTGGCTTGCTTCTCCCAGGAGAGGACCGCACTCTGCGCGCGACTCATATTTATAGATTCGCAATCAAGCGCAGACGGATTAGTGCCGTGTGCAAAACAGCGCCCCGCGCCCCGCGCGTTTCTTGCCCTACGCGCGTCGCTATTGGTGGAAATGATGTAAACACTAGCTAGAACTATGTCTAAATGTAACATGAACAATGTATTTATAAGAAGTGGTTTTTGTCAATAAATCATATATCAGCAGATCATCATTCTATACAGTCGCCCTGAGTTTTCATTTACGACGAGAACCCCAGAAGTTATTTAGTACCAACAACACTAAAGTGGTGACCCCGTGAAACCTGAACACAGTGAACTCTTGAACTGAACAACATTCCGAACAGGATGGAAAACTTCAGCGATGCTCAGGGCAGTACAGCAGCGACAAACGACGTGGCATCAGTCTCACTACCTGCACGACTACCACCTTTTTGGCGCCAAAACCCACGACTATGGTTTGCGCAACTTGAAGCCGCCGTCGCTGCCAGCAAGATAAGTGAGGAACAAAAATTCAACCTTGTCGTTCCGCTACTCGGCAACAGCGACCTTGAACAAATTGGAGACATCATCCTGCACCCACCGAGCACCGGCAAGTACAGTGCGCTCAAAGAAAGACTCATCTCAACGTACCAGGAGTCAGACCACCGGCAGTTACAGAAGCTTCTCAGCGGCCTCGAGCTCGGCGATCTCAAGCCAAGCCAGCTGCTGCGTAAAATGCGAGACCTCAGCGGCAAGTTACTGTCAGATGAGGCACTGAAGGTCATGTGGCTCAACCAGCTGCCCGCACAGGTGCGCGCAGTACTTTCCGTAAACACCGAGTCGTCGCTTGAAGTGCTAGCCGCGATGGCAGACAAAATGATGGAGCATTTTGAACCCGCTACAGTCGCCGCAGTATCCACAGCAAACCCTCCAGCAACAAGTCCAGCAGTCAACGAGGTACAGATAAACGCAATAACAGCTCTACAAATCAGCATGCTCACAAAGCAAATAGAGAAATTGTCACTCGAAGTCGCCGAACTCCGCAACCATCAACACTCGTCGCAGCGCTTTTCCCGCCAAAACTCCGCATATCGTGGCCGCTCACGCTCACATTCAAGACAGCGTACAGATAACGCCCGCAAGCCCGGCGATCCCGACTGGCTGTGCCGTTATCACTACCGATTCGGCAATGGGGCACGAAAATGTGAATCGCCGTGTTCCTTCACGAAGCGGGAAAACTAGAACGTGCATCGACAGTGGCGGGTATCGATGTAAACCAAACAAGCCGCCGCCTATGTGTCATCGACACCAAAACGAGGGAAAGATTTCTTGTCGACACGGGAGCCGACATATCAGTACTAGCCGCACGAAACCAGAAATATTCAACACCGTCGGAGAATGCCGGTTACAAACTTTACGCGGCAAACGGAACAGAGATTCGTACCTACGGTGAGCGCACACTCGAGCTCAACCTAGGCTTACGAAGAAGTTTTAAGTGGACTTTCGTCGTCGCGAATGTGAAGACTTCGTTACTGGGTGCCGACTTTCTAGTACATCATAAACTGTTAGTCGACTTGCACCAAAGAAAACTTATCGACCGCGTGACCGAGCTCAGCGTGAACGCCATCAAAATAAATAGCAAAGAAGAATCGATTCACATTATTAACCGCGACCACACTCATCACGACCTGCTAAAGAAATATCCAGATGTACTGCGACCGATGACACTCAAAACACCAGTCAAGCATGACGTCACACATCACATCGAGACAACTGGGCCGCCAATATACTCACGGCCGCGCCCTCTACCACCCGACAAATATAAAGCGGCAAAACTGGAGTTCGAGCGCATGATCGAGATGGGAATATGCAAGCCGTCAAACAGTCCGTGGGCAAGTCCACTTCACATCGTGAACAAGAAAGACGGATCACTACGAGTATGTGGCGATTACAGAAGACTCAACGCCGTCACAGTTCCAGACCGATACCCAATTCCACGAATTCAAGATTTCACATACCAACTTCACGGCAAGAAAATTTACTCAAAACTCGATTTAAAAATGGCCTATTTTTGGATACCCATTTCAAAACAAGATGCTCAGAAAACAGCAATAATAACACCTTTCGGACTCTTCGAATTTACCTGCATGACGTTCGGTTTAAGAAACTCCGGTCAAACCTTTCAACGCTTCATGCACGAGGTACTACGAGGACTTGATGACAACGTATTCTGCTTCGTCGACGATTTGCTTGTCCACTCGAGAAATAAGGAAGAACATCGCCGCCACTTAGAACAAGTACTCGAACGCCTAAATACCTACGGCGTCAGTCTTAACATTGACAAGTGCGAGTTTGAAAGGGAAAATATCGAGTTCCTCGGATACGAAGTGACATCAGAAGGAATCAACCCCACTCAAGAACGAATACAAGCCATAGTAAACTATCCGAAACCACAGACAGTTCAAGAACTAAGAAGATTTCTAGGAATGATAAACTTCTACCGTAGTTGTTTACCTCATCAAGCTGAGTACCAACACGAACTTAACAAATATCTGCACAACAGCAAGAGGAACGACAAAACTCCGATACAATGGTCTCAAGTAGCAGAAGAAGCCTTTGAGAAATGCCGACAAAGCATTCTCAAGGCAACAACATTGACGCATCCGAAACCTAACGCGCCGCTATGTTTATTTACCGACGCTTCGAACACTAGCATCGGCGCCGTTCTACAACAAAAGGTTTACAACACCTGGAAACCATTGGCATTCTTCTCAAAAACCATGAGTGATACGCAGCGACGTTACAGCGTGTACGATCGCGAATTATTAGCAATGTACACCGCTGTGCAAAAGCTAAGACGACTGATAGAGGGCAGTGACCTGACGATATTCACCGACCACAAACCACTAACTTACGCGCTGACAAGAACGCCCAGCAGCAGCGATACACCGCAAAGAGAACGACAGCTACACTACATTAGTCAGTTCTGCTCGAAGATCAAATTCATTCACGGTGATAAGAACGAAGCAGCTGACGCCTTATCACGTATCGAAGAAATCAACTTATCGCACTCCGCAATCGACTACAACCTACTCGCTCAAGATCAAGAAAATGATGAAGAACTGAAGATCTGCATGTCCAACCCAAGTCTACAATTTTCACTTATCACATTGCCCGGAGGTCAACGACCCATCATATGTGAAACATCAACGGGCAACGTTCGCCCATACCTACCAATGAGTTATCAGTCGTAGCATTCAAAGCGCAGCACGATCTAAGTCACCCTGGTGTGCGAACAACAAGGAAGATAATGACAACAAAGTTTTTTTGGCCAAGTATGAACAGAATCAGAATCAGAATCAGAATTTTTTATTTGTGAACATAGGTACATTTACACGTTGTGTGAGATGTTAAATTTTTACAGGCTCTCTATGTTTTGCCATTAGGCGTACAAATATTATCATTGATTTAATTATTCATTATACATTATCAGTTAAAATTATAGGAAGAACTAGAATATAATAAACAAAATATTTCCATGTTGATTAGTTCAATTTCAAATAAAAAATAGGTACTAGATCAACCCTAATGTAAACAATTCAATTCGTGATATAACATAAGGTGATGTCAAAATTAAATTATGCTAATGTCAATTAATTAAATTTCAAATTAATACAAGAATGTCAAAGCAAGTAATTAATAAAATAATTTCAAAATGTCAACAATAAAATTTCAAATTAATACAAGAATAACAAAACAAGTACTTACAAAGTCAACAAATTATTTCTAGAATGTCAACAGTAACAACTTAAAATGTGAAGTCAATTATGTAAATATCAAAAAAATAAAAAAATAAAAAATACAATAATGTCAAAACAGGTATCTGTCATCAAAATAGTCTCTAAGCGAGTAATAGCATTTATTGGTTAGAATTTTCATGAGTACACTTTTGAATTTGTCCAGATTTAATAATTTTAATGCCTCAGGCAGCTTGTTATATATTTTTGTGGCTATACAGAAAGTGCTTTTATTCATTAAGGCTGTTTTGCCACGTGTAATTTCGAGTTCTAATTTATTTTTGTCACGTAGCTTTCTATAGTAACTTTTGAACGCTAATTTGTATTGCGAGATATGTGTTTTAACAAATATAAGAGTTTCATAAATATATAATGATGGTAAGGTTAAGATTTTTAGACTTTTAAAAAACGGTTGACAACTGTCGGTGCTATTTAGGCCACACATAGCTCGGATACATTTTTTTTGAGCTCTAAATACTAGTTCTCTATCGACTGAGTTGCCCCAATACATTATGCCATACCTGAGTGTTGATGCAACATAACCATGATAAGCCGTTAGTACTGATTCTAGGCTTACAGTCTTCGATAGTTTGTAAAGAACATATGCAAATTTATTTTTTTTTTTACAAATTTCGTTTGTCTGGGATCTCCAGGTCAAATTGTTATCTATTATGATACCAAGGAATTTGGTGACAGTAGTTGACTCTATTTGAGTGCCTAAATAATAAATGTCAGGGATCTTACTCGGAATTCTTTGGTAAAAATGCATAATTTTAGTCTTTTCCAAGTTTATAATAAGATTGTTGTTGTCAAACCACGATATAATTGAATTTAATGTCATTTTTATTTCTTTTTCATAAGTCATAGGATCGTCGCATTTAACTACTACTGTGCTGTCGTCAGCAAATAGTACCATAGGATGGTTTATGTGTCCGGGAAGGTCATTAATGTACAGCAAGAAGAGGGGTGCTCCCAGCACGCTGCCCTGAGGTACGCCGTACTTTATTGTCCTACATTTGGATCGATATTTCTTCTCGTAACCATTATTTGTGCAAATTTGTTTAATTTCTACATATTGTTTTCTATTTGTCAAATAGGATTCTAACAATTTAAGTATATTTCCCCTGATACCATTTTTTTCAAGTTTACTTAACAGAATTGCGTAATCTACGTAATCGAAAGCCTTGGTTAGATCCATATAGATAGCACAAACAGGATTTCTTTTATCTACATTTGATAGAATAGGGAGCAGAAGATCATGTATGGCCATGTTAATTGTCTTCTGTTTACGAAATCCCTTTTGTTCCTTGACTAATATGTTAAACTTCTCAAGGTATGTATAAAGGGATTTGTAAATTACTTTCTCGAATATTTTTGAGAAGACAGGTATTAAGGCAATAGGTCTGTAGTTTGCCATACATTGCCTATCTTGTTTTTTGTGCAAAGGTACAATTATGGAAGTTTTTAGTCCTTCAGGAAAAAATCCATTAGATATAGTCATGTTAATAATGTGACTTAGATGTGGAGCTATGTATTGAGCCGTTTCTTTTACAACTTTAGTGCAAATTTCGTCATAGCCAACACTATTTGTATTCCTAAGTGAATTAATATGGTAAATTATGTCCTGCGGTGTAGTTGGTTCGACAAATAAAGAACCAGAGGTGTTTGAGAGTATTGGAATTTCTGGTATTGCCTTATTTTTAGGTTCCATAACTTGGTCGACATAAAAATTGTTAAAAGACTCGACTATTTCTAACGGGTTTGTTGTTTGCTTTGAGCCTATTCTAATTTCAGTTATAGGCTCTTTTTTTTTTTTTTTTTAAATCTTTATTTGGAAAAAAGGCTTTAATCGCGAAGCGATTATGCCAGCCCCGTAGTTTTACAAAAAGACAAAATTAAATGGCTATGATCTTAACTTAATTAATTTTAGGATTAAATAATATAACTTAATAGCTAATTTGGATGTAGGTTTAGATAGGATCACATTACACATACCTACATCCCTTAAACATATATTAAACTCTACTTCTAAAGCTCTCCGTTCTGCACAAACCCGAGCACACTCCACCAAAGCGTGGTAGGTGTCCTCCCTTACATTGCAAATCAGACAGTTTGGGGTGTCAGTAACTTTCATAAGATGCCCAAACGCATTCAACGGAATGTGCCCGGATCGCAGGCGCATGCTTGTTACTAATAATCGTCTATTCAGCGGTACTTCAGTAAACCAAGGAATCCTTGGTGGCTCAGATTGGATTGTCTTGTACCATATACCCTTCTCTTCAGATCTTTTGTCAAAGTACTCTTTCCATAATATATTGCAAATAATTTTAGCATCTCTTAAAAAATCTGTGAAGAAAGGTAGATTACCGACAGAAGCTCCTTCATAGATTCCTGTTTTTGCCAACTTATCTACTATTTCGTTTCCTATCAGATCTACATGTGATGGGATCCACTGAAATTTAACAGTTTTGCCACTTTCCCTCAACCTTAAGTATGACTCTAATATGGAATAAGCTACAGGCAGACCTCGTAAGCCCGAGGTGCACCGAGCTATATGTTGCAAAGCGCTCTTTGAATCACTAAGTATAACAAATTTTGTATATTTGCACGATAACAAATACGATAGACTCTCTGAAATGGCATACAATTCTGCTGCCATTACAGATGATTTGCAGTTTAATGTGAAACTGGCTCTCGTGTTACATTGGGGATCAAAAAATGCTGCTCCTGTTCCACTATCATCCTTTGACCCATCACTGTAAATCTGATAGAATCCCTCATATTGTTGTGCAATAGTTTCCACAGATTTCCTTAGAAGTGCCACTGAAGTGTTGGATCTTTTAGGTCCTGTCATATTTGCAATTTTTAAGTTTATGTGTGACTTAATATCTATATTTGCCATCCATGTTGACATTGAGAACATCCCTAGGACCTTAGAACGATGTAAAGTTTGATTGGACATCTCAGTGTATACGATAGTTAGCAACGGTTTTTTCTTATTACGCCAATATGATTCCTGCTCGCATATCGATGTTAATTTTGATATCATTATTATGGTCTCACCATCATCAATAGACTTAGCTTTTAAGCAAAATTTGGCAGCTAAATATTTCCGTCTAACAAATAATGGTGGCAAACATAACTCCGATTCCATCGCGTGGATTGGGCAACTTTTCAAAAAACCGCCAACTACTCTCATGGCTTGGTTTTGAATTTTGTCTAACCTTGAAATGTTGGTCTTAGCACTATTATCTAACAAAAAACTTGCATAGTCCAATCGACTACGGATGATTGCAATATACAGTCGTCTTAAATGTAATGGGTGAACTCCCCATGACGAACCCGCTAGTACCTTAACGACATTCAAAAATTTCATGCTTTTTTCGTAAACTACATTTATCTGTTTGCGCCATCTCAAAGATGAATCTAGCCAGAGTCCCAAATATTTAACAACAGGAACACTTTCCAAACAGACATTGTTGATATTGACGTGTATCTGCTGTAAAGACCTTCTCTTAGAAAATAAACAAATTTTACTTTTCGTAGAAGATAATTCTAGACCCAATGCTCCCAACAAGTTTGACAAACTATCTATGGCTTCTTGAAGAGCTGTAGTCATAAACCTAATGTCTTGACCAGAAATATAGAGGACAAAATCATCTGCGTATTGAGATACATAAACACCCATAATATCCTTGCAAATGTCACATGTCACTATGTTAAACAAAATTGGAGACATAGGGTCTCCTTGGGCTAATCCCTTACATGTCCATCTTGTAATCGAAGTATTACTCCCTACGTGTGACACAGCTAAATGTCTCTCTCTTAGGTATTCCCATAAATATCTGCATATTGAAGACCCTACTCCCATTTCATCCAGTTTAGATACTACTTTCAAGATATTAACATTATTATACGCGTTGTCTATATCAACGAAACATCCTAAAGTCTTCTGATTAGTAGCGTACCCTATTTGGATTTGAGATACCAATCGTACAAGATTGTCTAGGCATGATTGAGATCTTCTAAATCCTACTGTATTCTTAGAGAAAAGACCTTTGCTTTCAAAAAACCATTCAAGACGTCTAGTTATAATGTTGTGTAAGGTTTTGCAGATACAAGATATGAGTGAGATAGGTCTCAAAGATGAAATATTGCTCGGATCGCGCCCAGGTTTCGGTACAGGCACTACTCTAACGTTTCTCCACTGTCTTGGAACTTCACTTTCAGCTAAACATTTGTTGAATAAAGCGACTATCAACTCTTTGCTGGGAAAATTATAAACCATTGAATAAGATATATCGTCTTCCCCTGGAGCGGTATCCTTTATCTTCAGTACATTTAAAAGTTCCTGTTCCGAAATCTGAGCCTCCAACTGTGAGTTAATTGAACTAAAGACAGGACATGGTAAACTAACGTAATCTGGCGCCAATTGTCTTAAGAATTCACTAGCCCTCTCTGTATCTAAACAAATTCTCTTACTACGATATCCTTTAACCCATCGCATTTTGTTCCATAACTCTCTACTAGACACCTTCTCGTCTATAGTATCGTATCGTCGTGTCGTGTCGTAGTAGTATAGTATCGTAGTAGTTATAGGCTCTTTAGGAAAGAACGTTTTATTATTGTTGATTACTGTCCATGCCGCTTTCGATTTATTTTGGGAGGTCTTGATGTAATAGTTATTTTGTGATTTCTGTGTCAGTGAAATAATTTTTTTTTAATCTAGCAGAGTACATTTTGTATATGTTTTTATTTTTTGAGGTAGGGTTTTTTCTATATTGCCATAGCAGCTGTCTTTTCTTTTTACTGCATTTTCTTATCCCGTTTGAGATCCATTTTGCTTTTTTGGTAATCGTCATTGTTCTCATTTCATAAGGAAAACAAAGATTGTAAAAACATCGAAATAGGCCTAGAAAATGGTTGTAGGCCTCGTTAACATCACTGGTGCTATAAATGTCTGAAAAGGTGAGACATTTTATGCTGTTCCTAAATTTTTCTATATTTTCCTGGCAATAGTTTCGTCGTTTTACTCGCCAACGCTTTAAAGCACATGTCTTTTTAACTGGACATTTCAAAAGTTGTGCAGTATGATCCGACAGACCGAATTCTATAATTTCCCCTTTACAGCCCTTTACATTATGCGCAATATTGTCTAAACATGTCCCACTGCATAGCCTAGTGGGTTGAGAAAATTGTAATTTCAAGTTATAGCTTAACAGTGTATACTCAAAATTCAAGGTTTGTAAATTTCTTTTCAAAATATTGATATTAAAGTCACCACATAAAATAACCTTTTTACTAAGCTTTAAACACACCAAATGTAGTATCTTGTTCAAGTTATCGTGGAAATTATCTAAATTAGATTGGGGCACCCTATATATGCAAACAATAATAATGTTGTGTTCTGTCAACTCTATCGCGCAACATTCAATTACGTTATTCAGAGAAAAATTACAAATATTTATCACTTTATATTTATGGCCAATCCTAGTTAAAATGCATGAGCCACCTCTTCTACTTCCTCTAGAGAAACTCGTTGCCAGGCTGTAGTTTGGTATGTATAGTAATTCTTCCAGTTCAGGCGTCATAAAATGTTCAGTTATGCAAACAGCATCTATCCGTTTTCTGTTACTTTCTAGTTCTTCCAAATAAACATTAAGAGTATCATCTTTGTTTAAGAGTCCAGCAATATTTTGATGCAGGATATAAAGATTACTGTACACGAAAAAAGTTCGAATTTTCCTTTAGATTTGTATTCACACTGTTTAAAACACTTGCTTGTGTATTGTTGCTATTTAGCTGTCTATTCGTGTTACAATATAAGTTTAGATCAATCAAAATGCTACTCATAATATTGTGTCATATATGTTCCTCATTCCGTACTTATTAATTCTGCCTGTAGTGTAGGAAAACATCTCATGTGCTAAGTCACGATTGCTGTCGAAAATGTATGCGTACTCATGATTTTGATTGTCTAAATGAAGCAGGTTGTTGAACATCTCAACTTTGAAGTTAATTATTAAATATATAAGAATTAATGATCCTGTTTTGTATGTAGGAAGGCAGATCACTATATTGGTGTGTGTCACCGTTCGTAGGGATTTATTTAACATATTTATTACGTCTATATAGTTGTCATATGTATTAATATCATCTTCTCCTATGAAAAGTAGGCAGTAGTCATTCAGGGTAAAGTCTTTTAATTTTTGTTCGATACCGCTTATGAGCCGCATTATGTTACAGTTGGGCATTATGTAATGGCAGTAGTGAAAGTATTCTGCAAAAACATCTTCAGATTCAGAGACGTTGGTCTGTGGGCAAAATCATGCATAGGTTGCCAGGTTGCCAGCGTGGGAAAGTGCAACGACACGTTATCAGTCCACTCGGCGAGTTTCAAAAATCAGCGCGCTTCGAACACATTCACATTGACATCGTTGGACCGCTACCGCCATCGAATGACTACAGATACCTAGTGACAATGATCGACCGCTACACTAAATGGCCGGAGGCGATTCCTATTCGTGACGTCACCGCCGACACTGTTGCTAAGGCATTACACGAGGGATGGATATCGCGATTTGGTTGTCCATTACGTATATCGACAGATCAAGGAAGGCAGTTCGAATCGTCGTTATTCAACGCAGTATTGAAGAAGTTTGGCATCACACGGATTCGAACTACTGCATACCACCCGCAAGCAAATGGTCAAATCGAACGCTGGCATCGAACGTTGAAGGCCGCGCTCATGGCGAGAGGCGCCGGCGCACACTGGAGCGATGAACTAGCGACCGTGCTGCTTGGACTACGTACAGCACTGCGTGAAGACACACAAGTCAGTCCGGCCTTGATGACCTACGGATCGACACTAAGAATACCGTCAGATTTCTTCGCGCCTACTCAGCCGAAAAACGATGACGCAGAATTCGTCCGCCAGCTGACCGAAACAATGTCGTCACTCGCACCTAACACCAAGCCACGTGTCAACAACAGGAGCACGTTTGTACACAAGGACCTAGCGACGTGTACTCATGTTTTCGTGCGCAATGATACCGTGCGAAGTCCATTGACCCCTCCTTATGACGGCCCGTTTAAGGTGATTCAACGTAACAGCAAGCAATTCACCATACAGATGCCACTTCGAACCTCAGTTGTCTCAATAGACAGACTTAAGCCAGCGCACCTACTCAGCGAAGAGGAGTTTACCACCTCTCGAACAACATGCGCCCAACAACAAACACCTCGCGCTGAGAGCATACCTACCGCGAGCGTCGAGCCGCGGTCATCAACCCCTGGCGCGCCGCGCGAAACATACGTCACTCGATCCGGCCGCGCAGTCAAACACAACGTACGCTTCGCTTAGGGGGGAGTGATGTAGCGACACAGTACCTGTCGCAGTTACCATAGAACCATATACCACCTTACTACCTTACCACCATAACAGTTACCAATACCTCAGAACCAAATACCACGTTTTGACAGTCTCTGTAAGAAGCAGTGAGCAACACGTTTTGACTAGCCAAGAAACAGGATAGAATGAGTTTCGCTCCGGAAGCAGATGGTTAGCGCAAGCAGAGCAAGCAAGAGCTGCAGCAGTATAGGTGTCCACTCGTCGACGGCGCTGGGGGAAAAGGACCGCACTCTTTTTTTTTTTTTTTTTTTTTTGTGTTTGAACTCTCGCAGTTCAACCCTCGCGGTTGTCGACTGCTTAAGCGGACGTGCCCGTGGTGGTTTTAATTATTATTAAAGCCTCCAGCCAGGACTTATACTTAAACTAATCGCGACTACGCTGAGGGCACCCCCTTTGGGGTACGGACCTCGGCTCAGGGCGTCGCGGGGGGAGGGCCTCAAGGGACAGCTGAATCATGATGTGATTATTTAGGGACGAATTTTTTTTTAAAACTACAGCTCAGCGGTGCGTGCTGGCTTGAGCAAAGGGACTGGGGGGATTTCTGTGTCTTAAGTCCCCTGCCGTGTTCGGACATACCGCGCACGACAGAGGGTGTCTGTACGTCAGGTTGCTTCACGACGTGCCTATATTAACTTAGGACACGCCACGTCGCGGTGTGAGTCGGTGTCGTGTGAATATGTCATGCGGGCGGACTTGAAACTATCGGCACAGCGGCGCGGGCTGGCTCTGTCAAGGGACTGGTTGCTTGGCTCAGCATGGGGTCTCGCGACGGTCCTCGGCGGCGAGGACGGAAGGACGGTGGTCTGCGTCTTTTCAACGTGCTAGTTTCCCTACGGCTCTCCTGGAGCAGGGTCGTAGCGTCGTCGGGTGTGATTAAAGTGTGCCGTGGCCGGCGAATTTTACTAACTTGGGAGGGGACGTATCGGCCGGCCGATACGATTAGGGGGTTTCTATGTTTAGCAGCCTTCTCGAAGAAACGCTTGGTGAGGCGTTTCATGAACTGCTGGACGGTGGGGAGTCTGAGATCCACATGCAGCTCCTCATTCCGAACAAAGTAGGGGGCTCCCACTGCTCTGCGGATGAAGCGGTTCTGCAGGGTCTGCATCTTGTGGAGGAGATGTGACTTTGCGTGCGCGAAGACCGCACAGGCGTACGTCATGATGGGACGGATCACTGTGGTGAACAGCCGCAGCTTGCACTTGAGTGACAGTTTACTGCGGCTGGACACCAAATTATGGAGTCTCCCTTGCGCGAAGTAGGCCCGCGCGCGGACGCTACTTATGTGCTTGGCAAAGGTTAGATGTTCATCTAATATGACTCCCAAGTATTTGGCTTGCTTCTCCCAGGAGATCGGCTTGCCATACATGGTGATCGGGCGGGGGGCAGAGATAAAGTGATTCGGCCTCGAGTAGAGGACCGCCTGACTCTTGTCGGGGTTCACTTCAATCCTCCATTTCCTGAACCATTTCCCCAAATTGGTTACCGCGGATTGGAGGTATCGGGCTATTGCGACTGGACTTCTCCCGGTGGAGTAAATAGCCGTGTCGTCAGCAAACAGTGCCAACCCGGTCTTTTTACTCTTTGGGATATCGCTCGTAAATAGTGTGAACAGCAGGGGTGATAGCGGGGAGCCCTGAGGGACTCCAGCCCGGATGGGGCGGGGGGAGGAGAGTTCTCCTTCTATGCGATAGCGGAAAGTGCGCTTTGACAAAAAGTCTCGTAGGATGAGCACGAGCCTATCTGGCACTCCGATTTGGTACAGCTTATAGATTAAGCCGTTGTGCCAGACTTTGTCAAACGCCTTCGCTATGTCAAAGAACAAGATGCCCGTTATGTATTTGTTCATGAAGCCGGCGCTTACATGCTCAACAATACGGTGGACTTGGTGGACGCACGAGTGTTCAGTTCTAAATCCAAACTGCTCGTTGGGTATCAGGCTTTTGGCTTCGGCATAATCCTTGAGCCGCTTATAAATAAGCCTTTCGTAGATTTTACCGAGCGCATTAAGTAAGCTAATGGGACGGTAACTGGAGGGATTAGACTTGGGCTTGCCTACCTTGGGAATTCCAATTACCGTGGCCTGTTTCCATTTCTGGGGGAAGACGTTATTAGTTAATGCGCCATTGAAGATGGCGGTCATTAAAACAATAATTTGGGCGGGGAGGAGTTTGATTACTCTGTTGGTTATGCCATCAGAGCCTGGGGCTTTCCTGGGTTGAAGTCTTTTGATAACCTCCTCCACCTCATCCGGGGTGATGGGTGGAAGGGGGTTATCTGGGTCTTCAACAGGTGGGATAGAAGCTCTCCTTTCGACTTCGGCATCCACCTCTTCGAGGTGGGCCTGGTCTACTGGTTGAGAGCTGGGGGAACACTGGGCTTCCAGGCAGTCAGCGAGACATTCCGCTCTCTCCTGGTTGTCGAACGCCACACTATTGTCGGGACGAATGAGAGGAGGCATGACTTCCTCCGTGAAGGACCGCACTCTGCGCGCGACTCATATTTATAGATTCGCAATCAAGCGCAGACGGATTAGTGCCGTGTGCAAAACAGCGCCCCGCGCCCCGCGCGTTTCTTGCCCTACGCGCGTCGCTATTGGTGGAAATGATGTAAACACTAGCTAGAACTATGTCTAAATGTAACATGAACAATGTATTTATAAGAAGTGGTTTTTGTCAATAAATCATATATCAGCAGATCATCATTCTATACAGTCGCCCTGAGTTTTCATTTACGACGAGAACCCCAGAAGTTATTTAGTACCAACAACACTAAAGATTGATAGTCATGCCGAAGCTTTATGGTTTTGTGAGTACGGTGGTATGCATTCAAAATATAAAGTTGACGAACACGTAAAACTTGAAACTCTTTGTACAGGAAGTCAGTAAGGTAGAGGAATGGTTTTTTTTAATATGACTTTTATGATGGCTCTCTCTCTGGGCTCTTTCTAGCTCTATCATAATTGATTTACCAGCTCCCACCCCAAATGGATATGCCATATTGAATAATGGACTGGCATATAGCGAAATAAACCGTTCGCATGATGTTTTGTGGAGTGCGGTCTCTCAATTTCTTTATTAAGTGAATGAGTTTCCTTACTCGGCCCGAAAGATATTGAATATGGGCTTTAAACGATAGGTTCTCATCAATTAGGAGACCTAAATAACAAATAGGCTGAGTTCGGTAATACAGTAGCATGAGCAGTCTTCCCGTGGGGTGTATGAATAGTTTATACATGTGTGGAACTTTGATGGAGGGCTAGATGAATGAGTTTTGAAAAAGGTAATATGTTTGGTTTTCTTTATATTGAGTGTGAGTAGGTTTTGGATGAGTGTTTGCGCTACTCTTGATAATCCTTCATCCGCAAGGCCGTAGACCTCTTCTCAGGTTCGACCATGAAACGTGATAACCGTATCGTCTGAGTAAGATATGATTTCAGCGTTTAGTAGTTTGAGGTTCAGTATGTCATTCATGTATATTATAAATAAGGTTGGGCACAGTAAACTACCCTGCGGAACTCCAAAGTTTATAGGAAGTTGATCACTTGAGTGCTCGCCAGATTTTACGTATTGTCGGCGATTGGTGAGGTAGCTTTGATTTGAAACCACTCATGTGGTTTACCCTTTACGCCAGCTGCGTCTAGCTTTTTTAAAAGAAGATTTGTTGAAATGGTGTCGAACGCTTTAGCTAGATCTACGAAGACCGCCATGCAACGTTCACCCTTTTCTATGGTTGCTGATATGAAGTTAGTCAACAAGGAGGCTGCACCTTCTGTCGATTTGCCTTAAACCGAATTGTTTGTCTGAAATTAGGTTATGTTTTTCAAGAAAATGTTTTTTTTTTTTTTAATTTTTCATCATGAGCATAGATTCAAGTCTTTCAGTCGGATACATAGTAATTAGGTGCAAAAACATTTCCTTTTTCATTAGAATGCAGATGCAACACATTCTAATGTATTTTGCAGTATTTGGCAACCAATGTGTCGAGTCAGCCTTCTCGGCAAACCTCGCAGTCAATACTAGGTACAATAAAATTCTCAGCTCCATTTTACCGAGATCGCGCCTGTTTCAATGATTCCACATAATTATTGTCCAGTTGCGTAGACACTTGAGACACAAAACTACACCAATTTTACATCACAATATCCACTAGGAATCAATAAACGAATAATTAAAACAGCCACTGAACTGCACTCGAGAAAATCCCGCCAAAAACTCCCTCAAGAAAATGAATAAGACTGGTGTTTACAACCTTTTCCAGGATTTTGGATAAAATACTGAGTAGTGCTATTGATCTGTCTTTAGGACCATTTTTGTGTATTGGGCTTACTGCCGCAACCTTCCATTGTTCGGGCAATATTCCTGTTTCCAGAAAAAAAAAGGCTGAGGTTGATCAGTAGTACTATTCTGTAAAATCTCACCGTGAAAACTTAGGTGAAGTGAACGTGAAGTGGGCTGTCACTCCATACAATCAAGGTGGAATTACAATTCTCTTCACGCTCACGCCACCTAAGTTTGCACGGTGAGCTGCTAACAGAATCGACCGGCTGGTGGGTTAGAGGTGTTGTTATAATGTTATGTATTTTTTTTATAAGTTTTACACCGATTTTGTCAGGACCTGGAGAGCTTTCGATTTTTAAATGTTGTATGATGTTTGAAACTTCTGTTTCATCAGTCGGGTGTAGAAAGAACGAGAAGGGTGAAGTTTTTGGTGATGTGTACTTACTAGTGAGGGTTGTCTGAGTTTCTGATAGTCCTGACAGTATTTTATCAGCCAGGTTTTTACCTACGGATGTGAAATATGAGTTGCACTCATTGAGGGACTCGACAGGGTCAGTTGAGTTTGTGACTAAGTTAGATGTATTGCACCTTAGACCGCTGGGATTGTACATTGACTTTAGAGCTTTCCACAGCTTTTGAGAGTTTTTTAATTTTTTTTATTTGCCTGGATTTGTCGAGTGTCATATTCGATTCTAAGATTCTGTAAGAGCTTGTTGCAGAAGTTTTTGTAAAGGTTGTAGATCAGCTTTTTGGTCTCGTTTGTGGGGTCACCTCGTAATAATAAGTGTAGCTTGTCACAGTGTCTCATGCATCTTATGAGTCCGGGTGTGACCCATGGCTGAATGTTATGTTTGCTTCGGGGAATTTTAGTTTGGCTTGTGTGTGTTTTAATTATTTTGGCAATAATTCCATTAAATGAGTCTGCAACAGAGGTAAGACAGTGTTGGTTGAGGATGACAGCCCAGTCAATATTAGCTAAGTCTGTTGCTAAATCGTCCTCGTTTAATTTAAGCACCCAGCGATTTCTATTGGGCTTAGTGTAGGTGTTTTTGGAAGGAATGTTGGCTAATACTATATCATGGTCTGTGATGGAGCTTTTGCAAATCACGTCTTTGGGTTTGGTATTGCTCTTTATAAATATATAATCAAGACAAGATTTTTGTCTAGTCGGTTTGGTGATTACGGGCAGTAGATCATATGAAGCCATTAGACACATATAATCATGGTGTTTATTGTTTGTGGTGCTACAGATGTCTATGTTAATATCTCCGGTGATAATTAGTATTGGATGTTTATTACCAGCCGGTCGATTCTGTTAACAGCTCACTGTGAAAACTTAGGTGGAGTGAGCGTGAAGTGAACTGTTATTTCACCTTCATTGTATGGATTGACAGCCTACTTCACGATCACTTCACCTAAGTTTTCACGGTGAGATTTGCCAGAATAGCAGTACCAGTTTTAAGGCAATCATCTAGTGAAGCGGTAAAGTTTGTGAGGTTGGCAAGAGATGATGTACGATATAGACCGAGTATTGCAACCTCATTGTTCAAAATAAGGAGAAGGCTGTCTGTTTCCAGTATTTCAGATCGTTAACAGTTACATCGTAGTGATTTTTGGTGTATATGACTATACCGCTATTTTTGTTGTTTTGCTTATTTGTTCGAGTAACCTTATAACCAGTTAAGTGGTCCAGTATCGTACCTTCGCTTAGCCAACATTCTGTCAGTACGATGGTGTCAATGTCAAGTCGATTGATTGCTACTGAGAAGTCATCGAAATTACGTTGGTAACTTATGTTGAAGGAAAGTAGTTTGAAACTGGGCTCGGAATCGTGAATCATTCTTCCAGGTTTTCGAGGTCGTGACAATCTATTGCAATAAGTTCCTCTATATTTTGGATTATGTCAAATGACGCCATGGGTATTTTTTTCTGAGGAAAGATGCAGAAATACTGGGCATAAAAGGTTTTGTCACGACGTAATGATGTGGTGAGAATGGTTGAATGCAGGCACATTTTGGTGAGTTTGTGGTGGTATGAGTGTGGTGTGTTTGTTTAATACAAGCGCGTATACGCAATAAATTGAGTGCTTTGGTTGAGACATAAAGTAAATTAGTAAACAATAAAAGAAAAGTAACAAGATAAAGAAATGTGGTACAAAAACTACTACTAGTTCTAACAAAGGAGTACTGTTTGTTGACCGGGCGACTTTCAATCACGTAGTTCTGATAATGGAGAAGACTGGCGAGGTGCAGGGGCCCAAATGGTACTCCAGGTCTTCGATGTTGCGTATATGGATAGAGGGGCTGCCTTCTTGTTTCCGTATAAGAATAGAGCCGTTCTTACGCCAACAGAAGCGAAATCCTTTTTGTTTTGAGAATAGCTTCGTGGCACGAAATAACTGCCGGTTTTCGTGAGTTAGGCGCTCATTGAAGTATACATTTCTCAGAGGCCCATCTATTTCCATGTCGGTAGAGGTCATTGTTCTTCTAGTTTTGGCAGCCTTTAGAAACTCATCGTGCTTGTAGCGACGTGCAAATCTTCCTGCAGGTTTTCCTGACGACGGGGGACTCTTTTTGCAAGGTCAATATCCTGTTCCTCCAAGGTTACTCCAAACTTGTGGGCCATTACTTGAACGATGTGAAGCGGGTTCTCATTTGTAGATTCGTTCACTCCAGAGATTTTCAGCTCATTTCGAGTAGCTGATTGAGCTTCCGAATTTAGTTGCTCACGAAGACTTACAATAGTGCTGTTTAGAGAGATGATTTCCTCCTCGCGCTTTTCCAGTTTTTTAATTCTTGCGTCAAGGCGGCTGCAGCAATGGGTGAGGTGGTCGCTCAATAGTTTTATATGAGATTTCTGGTCTTCCATATCACCTAGTAGTAATTTAATTTCGGATGTCAGTGTACTCAAAGTGTGTGAGCTGCCGGTGGGTGTAGCAGTGCCGGGTGAATTTTGTGACATGGCTGGGGAATTAATGATTATAAATCTATAAAAACATACTTGCTACGGCCGCGAATCAAATTTTGACCCGCAAGGTGGGCCGTTTTTACGTATAAATGACTCAACATTCAATTACATTGTTATGAAAGTAGGTATCACTGTTTATTAAAGAAAGACAAAATCTTAGTTGCAGCCATTTTGATTTAAATGTCATTAATCTTTGATCAAATAGCGGTGTTGCTGTCACGTTTGATGAAGTCGTCCTACTTCTTTGATCAAACGTACATTGGACAAAGATATTGGATAAGTGTAATACCACCCTTACCGACATAGCCCGAAGAATCGCCAAACTGAAGTGACAGTGGGCTGGGCACATTGCCCGTAGAACGGACGGTCGCTGGGGCTGGTTCTGGAGTGGCGACCGCGTACTGGAAGACGCAGCGTTGGAAGGTCTTCAACAAAGTGGACCGATGACCAGCAGGCGTATTCGCTAACTTAGTTGACATCAATTTGATAGGCACTTTGCCGTAAATTGCTGCTTTGACGTATAGGAAAACCGTAGTGCCTATTATAATCGATGTCCACCGAGCAATGTACTGCATAGTGCCTATCAAATTGATGTCAACTGAGATATCGAATACACCTGCTGGTGAAGATCGCGGGTAGGCGATGGATGCAAGACGCACAGCCGATGGATGCGGACCGGTCATTGTGGCGACGCTTGGGGGAGGCCTATGTCAGCAGTAGACGTCTTTCGGCTGAAATGATGATGATGATAATGAATACCACCCTTAGCGAAATTAATTTTTATTATGGTAATGTACTCAATTCTGTCATTGGAATTGATTGACAGTTGGCATGGCATGAATTTGACATTCGTTTGCTCGGTGACGTGACATGACATCGGTCGACTAGTGCATTTGCAAAATTGCATTTTTAAATAAAATAAATAAATGATATTTACAACAAATCATTGTTATTTACACTGATCATATAAAAATGGCTCATTGTTGTGACTTTATTAAAAGTCAATTCCCACTCATTGATGAAGAATTGATGAAATATGTTGAAGGTAAGTTTTCTATAGGTTATAATAAATAACGATATTATTTTTATGTTTACTTCACAAATGTGTTAGTTGTATGGAATTCGAAATATTAAAAGGTGATACTGAATTTGTACCCACCTAATAAATTTTTTGTACGACCATTGTTAGATATATTTTTTTAATTGACATAAGTTCCAAAGATGGTCATTTCACCATGATGATGCTTTGCAGATATATTGGACAGTAGTGCCGGCGAGTTCGAGGACACTGAAGAAATCTACGAGGCAGTAGGAGAAGTACTCCAAGGAATCTCTAAAAAATCTGAAAAAGACATAAGGTTATTTTTTTCACATTTTCTTACACATTTAGCTTGTTGCCTTCTTGTTCTGTGTTTGATGGACTAACCCAGTAACCTGTCAAAAGCCTTCATGCATGTAAGGCAGTAAGGAAAATTACTGTTTAATACTGAAGTGTAATGACAAAATGTTTGCTGCAGGGACATATGTGAAAAGCTGTTGCATATGCTGCAGCCAGACAAGCCTGGCAGCAGTAATGGGCCAAGGAAAGTTCTGGACGCTCCAATACACTTGGCTTCCATGACCACCACTGCACCTGAGACTGAAGATCTCAGAAGCATATGGATTAATACTAGAGATGATAATTTGGTAAGGCAACATTAAAACTATTAATACTGGACAGTACAAATCAAGAGACTGTATAAGGAAGTTTTGAATGTAGAAATGATTAGACACTCAAATTTGCTTCTATTTGAAAACTATGTGGTACTGAAAAACATTGACTTTTTTTAAATCTTAAAAAGTAATTGGGACATTATTATAATTTTACTTTGTGGTTGGTGTCTGTTAAGTAAGCAGGTTATATTGAGTTTAGATTAAGTTTTCATTATTAGTATTGCTCTGACAAAGTTACTATTAATTAGGCTATGAGTGCATGATAATTTTTGTGATCAAGATGGTACTATAATAAACCCAAATAAGTGAATAAAGTACAACTAGAGGGTACATCCTTCTACTTAAAAAAATGTACAGTAGCAATAAACTTCCACACAACTTCTAAGAGCAGATGAGTTATGAAGTTTACTCATCTAAATCATGCTTAACTATTACCTTCTGACAGTTCTAGAAAAACCAAACAATTTTCTTCTTCTTTTGATCATTTGTGACATAGAGAAGTATGGGTTTTCAGAAAGTAGATGCAAAGAAACTAGAAAAGGCCGAAGCTAAGTTACAACAGAAACAGCAGAAGCAGAAAGACTTGAAGGTACCCGTCAATGCTCCGGTTCTTCAGACCGCTACTGCATCACAGGTCACCTCCAAGAAGGACAGTAAGCTTGAGGCTAAAGGAACCAACAGGACACAGGATATCAGGATAGAGAACTTCGACATTGCTTATGGTGACAGGTTCGTTTTTAATAAGTTTTTGGTTATTGGTAAATGGTATTGATTTAGCAAGATTTTCTTTTGGAGGAGCTCATGGCTAAAGTAATAACAGCCGCACAGTTCGATCCATCATATTAAGCTACGCTTGCCGGGGTTGGTCCATAGATGGGTGACCATCTTTACATACTGTTAGACTGGAAGCCGACCCAAAGATAGACAATTGGGAAAAGGCTAGGCAGAAGCAAAGGCATTTAGCAAGATTTTCTCTGCATATCCATGTCTTGGAATTTAGTGTTTTGATAAATCTATTAAACTCGTGCTGTATGGGAAGAGCTAGTAAGTATTTTATTTACCAGAAAGCCTGTTCAAGTACTTAATCGCATATTTGTTAAACTTTTATGGCTCCACTTTCTCTTTAAATGTACTACTAAATCATAAAAAAAGGAATGATATTGCTGGGGTCACCTTTCATGCAGTAGCTGAGGGCTGCCGTGTTGCATGTCATGGTTTTCACTCCCGTTCGGAACAAATATTTGTATGGCCAAAAGATAGTTTTTCCAGGTCTAGTTATTTGTGTGTGTCAGTTTAAATGTTTGTAAATTCACCCATGATACAGGAGACATTTCTAGTGTAGGAAGAAGTTCAAAATTTTTTAATAAAACCTATTTTACAGAGTATTACTACAAGGCGCCGACCTCGTCCTAGCATTTGGCCGACGATACGGCTTAGTTGGTCGCAATGGACTCGGCAAGACGACACTCCTCAGAATGATTGCATCAAAACAGTTAAAAATCCCTTCACATATATCGATCCTGCATGTGGAACAAGAAGTCGTGGGCGACGAGACTATAGCACTGCAGAGTGTCTTAGAATGTGATACCGTTAGAGAGTATTTGTTGAAACGCGAGAAAGAAATCACCTCGCTTGTTAATTCTGGGTAAGTTGTAAAGTCCTTTTTGGTTGTTCAAGTAGGAACTTAGGGTTAAGGATTTGATTCCTAGTTTCACAAGGTTAAGCATGCTAATATGAGCCAAGTTTGAGACAAAAGATTTCATTTAATTTAGAACAGTTGAATTTTAAAGTAATAAATTAATAGTATAAAAACATTTTTAAACACAAGCTTTTATACTGGCTATCATAATTAAATGTGTGCACAAAATTTCGTGTTTGTGCTGTTGACCATTAAAGAGTTCCTTTATCTGGACCTAATTCTAGATGTCGATCCAGGTCATGCTTACCATAAAACAGTATCGTTATCGGAACTGAACGAACCTGAAAAAATTCAACTCTGTAAGATAGGAGGAAGTGATTCTAAATTCAGCTTACAAAATATGACCCAAAAAAACTAAAAAAAAACTAATAAAGATGAGAGAAAACAAAAGCACAAGCTTTTGTTTTCTCTAAAACTTCACAAGTTAGGAACATCTTTGTGGCTTGGGTGCATTAGTTTACCTTCATTGAAATGTGTGAACTTTGAGGGTTAGGGCAAATGGATTAAAAACCGGATTTTTGCAAGGCCGCGCCTTTTTTGTTCAGCAAGTAGCAACTCTGTTCAAATGATCAACAGCTTTATCCCTTTATATTGTGGAGCGGTTGTTGACCTTGAAAGGGCAACAATTATAAGTACATCACTTAGTACATTTAGCCTCGATAGGTCTCCCATTTACCTGTTTAGTAAACAAACATAACATTATATTATGACAAAGTATTAAAACCAGAAAGTGATGCAATCCGAAAGAGATATTTCTTCATAAATACCTGTTTAGTAACTAGCTTAATTTAAATAACAGAAATAGTTAAACCTAAGAGAACTAAGAATTTACTTTTATTTTACAAACGCTAAGTTATTCTTTTATTCTTTGAGAAACTAACGGCCAAATAATCAAATGCAATTCGTCGCCGATGAGTCTCATACTGTCCTTGTGTGACACCTCTTGTGTCAATTCAAGGTGAATTGGATTACCAAAAAGACAAATGAAAATATTGGAAAAAAAAAATGTGTGATGAAATATTTTTTGGGTTTGTTATGCCCCGGCATCAGTGCGTGCGACGCTCGCTAACTAGACCTGTCAGTGTCGCCGCAATGATATACGGATAAGACCGTTTAGATTTACAGCGTGCTATAATGTTCGGTACTGTTGCTCGTCCCTCCCGAGTAAGTTTACTATGGACGCAAGCGGCAGTTTTTTACGCTCTATATTTCGCACCCACTGTCGCCACTGCGTTAACTTCTCACACTGGTTGAAGCCCAAGGATTACCATAAGGTCTTGTCCAGAGTGGTGACTAGGATGCGAGAACAGTGGCAGGTGGCCCCCTGGCCAGTAACTTAGTAATAGGTGCCTACTCAATATAAGGCGGTATTCAAATGTCAACATACAATTTCTGTTTATTGCTTCAGTTCAACCGACCCCAGTTTATCCAATGAGCTAAGTGAGATCTACGCGCAGCTGGAGAACATAGAGGCGGACAAGGCGCCCGCGCGCGCCTCCATCATCCTGAGCGGGTTGGGCTTCACGCCCGAAATGCAGGCGAAGGCTACCAAGACCTTCTCAGGAGGTTGGAGAATGAGGCTGGCGCTCGCGAGAGCTCTGTTTTCTAAGTAAGTTTATTGTATTATGAGTATCAAAGCGAGTACGCAGAATTTCATGACCACATCAACTATAATCGAATGTGTTGCCAAAAAAATAATTATGCGGTTATTGCTTATTTTTCAAAAATCAAAATAGACAAAAGATATTGTGGTTGACAAACCAAGAAAACACTATTTCAAAAAGGTTGCCATAATATAATGGGCCGACCCAGCAATCAATTTAACAAAATTCTTCCTCCCGCAGACCCGACCTCCTACTCCTCGACGAGCCGACGAACATGTTGGACATAAAGGCCATCATCTGGTTAGAGAACTACCTACAGAACTGGCCCACCACCCTACTGGTAGTGTCCCACGACCGCAACTTCCTCGACACAGTGCCCACCGACATCATGCACTTACACACGCAGAGGATAGACACATACAGGTAAAAACTAAGGAATTGATACCAAAAATCTTTTTGTAGTTCACCTATATATTTTTGATGTGAAAATTTCTTTAGGCGCGTTAGATAGTTTTGAGATGGGAAAAAACAATTGAACTCTCGCGCCACCGACACCGCTATGCGATTCGCTATGAGAGTGCTATAAGCATTCGTAGCGGATCGCGAGGCACGTTCGGCATTTTTGCTCAAATTTTCACTTCTGTCGACACTCCCCGTGTACCACTGTTTTTTTTTTTTTAAATTAGTGGTAGACTTGCGTTTTACCACTATCTCACCTAATGGTAAGCGATAATGTGGTCGACTATGTAGCATGCTTGCCTAGGAGTAACATAATTAGACATGAAGTTAAGTTATGAAATTATTCATGAAATCATTCACGCAATTCTTCATAAACTAATTTACCGTGGCTGACATGAAGGTCAATATTTGTAATCAATCTTTAGTATTCAAGATAATATAAAAACAGTCATATTCTTGCCTTGACAAGCAGAAACTATTGGAATTGCGAATGATATTACTTAAAACTTTAATTTATATTCCAATGTTAGTAATTATAAAACATCCGAAAATCCATCTAGTATACCTAATGTTTTACTAAGGGGACTATTCGTTGTTTTCACCTAAAAGACAAATTTATAAATTGTTTTTTTTTTTTTAAATTTTATAATATTACTAGCGAACCGCCCCTGTTTGCCCAGGTGCAATTTTCGACTTTTCCGGTGTATTTTATAAAAATGTTTTTTTTTTGTGCTATTCGTGTCTTGAAAATTACGAAAATCACCCAAATCGGTCGAGCTGTTCTCAAGCGATGATCTTGCCTAAATAAGCCAATTGATTTTTATATATATACATTATATATAGATTTGTAAGAAAGATTCCAGGAGTAGTGAAATACTGCCCAGGGCCTGCAGTCTCGACATTAATAGCGATCGCTACGTCCTAACGATCGGTCGTTACGTGAACATTAATTGTTACAAGCGGTAAATAATAATTAAAATTTAAAAAAATATATCGGTTTTTATGAAAAATAGTCCTTGCAAGTTAAAATTTACGCCATCTCTGAACATATTTCAAGAAAATCAAATATTTTGCCGACGTAGCGACCGATCGTTAGGACGTAACGATCGCTATCAATGTCGAGACTGCAGGCCCAGGGGTAGCAGATAAATTCGAAACAGAGTTAGCATGCCCCTGGGCACTCAGGCAACTGAAAGAACAGGGGTGGGGATTAGTCAGTAAAAGTTTGACACGCCCTCCCGCTCCACCCAGAGCGGGAAAAGTCATTGGTGTTGATTCTGTTCTGCTCAAACTAAACTTAATTTAGGCTACTGTTATCTTTTTCTCTCTAATAAAACAAGAAAGAGACGGACGTAAATTAGAGCTGTCAAATTTAGTTTGAACTAATATTTCCACACAAATTAAGGGTACACGTAAAAACATGTCGTCTAAAAACACGGCGAAGCGCAAGGCGTAAACTAGTTTGACATCTCTAACTTAGTTCATAGCTATAGCCGTCCTTTTCTCACACTGCCTTTTAGTAAAAGATAGCGATTCTCTAATTTTAGTTTAGTTATTGAACAAGAGAATCCGTGCCATTGGATGATTTCCCACCACACAAAAAAAAGGGGTAGTAAAATAAGTCATTTAAGTTCCAAAGGAAGGAATATAATATCTAGCCATATTAACTTGGTGCCTTACAATTCCAGAGGCAACTACGACCAGTTCCACAAAACGAAGACGGAGAAACACAAGAACCAGCAGCGCGAGTGGGAGGCGCAGCAGCAGCACCGTGCGCACACGCAGGAGTTCATCGACCGCTTCCGGTACAACGCCAACCGCGCCTCCTCCGTCCAGAGTAAGATCAAGATGTTGGATAAGCTGTGAGTATTAATAATAATAATAATAATATTCCACAACTATCACACAACGCCATCTAGTCCCAAGCTAAGCAGAGCTTGTGTTATGGGTACTAGACAACTGATAAACATACTTATATATTTCTAAATACATACATATTATAGATAAATTACACCCAGACACAGAACAAATGATCATGCTCATCACAAACATTTGTCCTGGGTGGGAATCGAACCCACGACCTCCGGCATAGCAGTCAGGGTCACTAACCACTAGACCAACAGGCCAGTCAAGGTTTTAAAAAACCAGCCAAGTGCGAGTCGGACTTGCACACGAAGGGTTCCGTACCATAAACGTTTCTAGAAACGTGTTTTTTTTTTTCTCATGTTCCGTAATATTTATACAGATCGTGAGGTACAGCCCACTGACAAGACGGACGGACAGCGGAGGCATAGTAATAGGGTCCCGTTGGTTATCCGTCGGGTACGGAACCCTATAAATAATGGAAAGTAAGATTTGCCAAAGAATCTAGGGCTTATCTCACCAGTCGGGGGTGCGCGCGAACTTGTTGTATCCCACTAGTTGGTAAGAGTCCGACGTAACCTTCGGTGCTTCCCAGACCCAGGGTATCCATTACACCATATAAAAAGGAATAACACACGTTGTTTCTTTTTAATGCTCATATTGTGTGAATCAAGAGTAATCTGTCTAAGACAGCATATCGATGATACGCTTTTGACTATGATAGAAAACTGTAACCAGAGACACACAATGACTATAATATAGATGAAACCAAAGCCCTATGCTAAGGTGGTGGGTAGAAATTACAAATATTCTATTCAAGCTAAAAAATAGAAGGGAAATTATTGAGCTTGTGTAACATACTATTATTTCTTAGATTCCTGAGATTGACTCAAATAAATTGTCTAGTCCATCCTCTGTTAACAAGGCATTTATGATGAAAAAGAGTAGCTGCGAAATTAATGCTTGCTTTCCAATTTCTAACATTTGCTGATACTACAATAATACCTTTATCATTCTACCCTCAGTCCAGAACTAAAACCGGTAGAGAAAGAAGTCGAAGTGGTCCTCCGGTTCCCCGAGACAGAGCCTCTCTCGCCGCCCATTCTACAGCTGAACGAGGTCGGCTTCTACTACTCCAAGGACAGGGTCATATTCTCCGACGTCAACCTCGGAGCGACGCTGGAGTCCCGGATATGTATTGTGAGTATATTCTAAGGTGTAAATTGTGTAAATAAAGATGAAAAGGACCACCCTATGGCCTAAGTTCTATAATATCATTTTGAAGGAAACTTCGTCCACAACACTCGACTGAGACGCTATGGCAACGAAAAGATACCCTCGATTTATATCATCACAAAACTGTCAATTTGATAAGTCATCATCATTCTCCTGCCCTTATCCGAGTACTGGCGGCTGGTAGTGGCGGCTGGTAGTGGCGGCTGGTAGTGGCGGCTGGTAGTGGCGGCTGGTAGTGGCGGCTGGTACTGGCGGCTGGTACTGGCGGCTGGTACTGGCGGCTGGTACTGGCGGCTGGTACTGGCGGCTGGTACTGGCGGCTGGTACTGGCGGCTGGTACTGGCGGCTGGTACTGGCGGCTGGTACTGGCGGCTGGTACTGGCGGCTGGTACTGGCGGCTGGTACTGGCGGCGAGTACTGGCGGCTAGTACTGGTGGTGAGTACTGGCGGCGGCGAGTACTGGCGGCGAGTACTGGCGGCTAGTACTGGCGGCGAGTACTGGCGGCTAGTACTGGCGGCGAGTACTGGCGGCTAGTACTGGTGGTGAGTACTGGCGGCGAGTACTGGCGGCTGGTACTGGCTGCTAGTACTGGCGGCGAGTACTGGCGGCTGGTACTGGCTGCTAGTACTGGCGGCTAGTACTGGCGGCGAGTACTGGCGGCTAGTACTGGCGGCTAGTACTGGCGGCGAGTACTGGCGGCGAGTGCTGGCGGCGAGTACTGGCGGCTAGTACTGGCGGCGAGTACTGGCGGCGAGTACTGGCGGCGAGTACTGGCGGCGAGTACTGGCGGCTAGTACTGGCGGCGAGTACTGGCGGCTAGTACTGGCGGCTAGTACTGGCGGCTAGTGCTGGCGGCTAGTACTGGCGGCGAGTACTGGCGGCGAGTACTGGCGGCTAGTACTGGCGGCTAGCACTGGCGGCGAGAAGTGCCAAGTGCCAATAAAAAAAAATAAAAAAAAAGTGCCAATGAGTGCCAAATCGTAAGATATGCTTCAGTGGCATTGAATGTCGCTTGACTCGCAATGGTCATGGTTCATAAACTGACTCATATTTTTATGACAGTAATAAAATCTATTTGATGTTGACATTTTAATGTCTCCAATCATAGTAGTAAAGAACATCACTTTATTTGGGGCCATGACGGCACTCGCATTTGTAATAGATTTTTTTTTTTTTTTTTTTCTCATAGCACATCTGACATTGGCAGAATTGTCGACATCGGCACGATTGCCAAAGAGAAAAATATAATAGAATAGATTTTTTTTTACCCCACTGACAGAAGGATATAAAATTACTCTCGGAAAACATTACCCACGTTTTCCGAGAGTATGTATGCTTGTTTGTTCGCGCTTCTCCCAGTCTGCTCCGATTTTCGGTATCTCGGTTCACTCGTGCAAAGCGATGGCGAAAAAGATCGGACTGTTAAGCACAGAATTAATACTGGATGGATGAAATGGCGGCAGGTCACCGGGACTATCTGCGACTCCCGCATTCCCCTTAAACTTAAGGGGAAGATTTATAAAATAATGGTCTTTTATGGTTCAGAATGTTGGGCCACAAAAGGCATGAATGAAAAGCAATTGCATGCAGCTGAGATGAGAATGCTAAAGGTTGTTCCAAATAAACGTGCAATAACGGTCATTGACCCACCACATTTATTGACATTTTTAATTTGAAAAACGGAATTAATGACTCAAAGCTGTCCCGAATCAACATCTCTCGTGATCCTTAACATTGTCTAATAATGAAAAACGATTTATATTTAATTGTTCAGGTACCTACGAAGAGTTATTAGGGAAAGGTCAATGTACTTTATTGCAAATTTATCTGAAACATAGTATAAGAGCGATGTGTGGTGTTACGCGCATGGATAGAATTAGGAATGAGTATATAAGAGGAAGTTTGAAAGTGGCACCGCTGATCGGTTGTCGTGGTATGGGCATGTGATGCGGAGGAATGAAGAAAATGTCATGAGGAAAGTCTTGTGTATAGATGTGGATGGTTATAAGAGTAGGGGAAGATCAAAGAAACGATGGTTGGACTGTGTGAAAGAGGATATGGGTAAAAAGGGGGTGACTACAGAGATGACGACTAAAAGAGGAGTATGGAAGAAAAAGACATGTTGCGCCGACCCCAAATAAATTGGGATAAGATGATGATGTATGCTTGTATGTATGTATGTCTTATTACTTTGGCACGGCCTGTAGCCTAAACAGCTGGATGGATTTTGACAAAGAGGTATCATAAGATAGGTCTTGGCTATATAAATTTTGAAAAAAATAAATCAGTATGGCTTCACAATTCATTCGCGAAAAGATGCCGTTACTCGTGTTCTTTTAAAACAATTGAATATTTTTTTTTTGCGGTCCCATTCATCAGCTGGCGACCGATTATAGTTTTTCCATTTCCTAGAACGTGTTTAGAATTTATAATTCGCCGTATAATCGGTGTGTCGTGATCATTTTGATACACAGATGTCTGTTCTGTGAGAAAAAGCCCACAATGATCGACCATGATTGACAATATAATGGCTAGGCAACATGAATCGCGAGTATTTTAGTTTTTGCTGGACAAATAATTATGGTACCTTTTATTAGCTATTATCTACACAATTGCTTGATTAAATCTATTAAGTTTGTGTATTTTACTAGCTTAGCATAGTTTTTTTGTTGATACCTATCAGCCTGATTTATAAAAGTCGCTAACCACACTACTTTAAATACTGATTAAAGGATTCTAAATTTAAGATAGCATAATATGTCTCATCCAACGATTTCAGTTGTCTTTATAGCAAAATCTCCTTCAAATAACTAGACAGTACTTTAGTACCCATATCTATCATCTCCCGGGTAGAAAATGTTGTATTAAGAACCTGATAGTCAGTGTTTGAACTCATCACATGGTTATTTTTTCAGTATAATACTTCTTTAGGCACGTTGGGCATTTTTGAGATAGGAAAATACTATTAAACTCGCGCGACACCGACACCGCTACCGCTATTTGTATTGAAGTGAAAACTTCTTTAGGCGCATTGGGCATTTTTGTTCAAGTTTCCACTTCTGTCGGCACTCCCGGACGACCCGGAGTGCAACTGAAAATCAGCGTCAGATGGCATCCTGTGTTGTCATCTGACATTATGCTGAGCTGAGGCCCTTTTGGCATTATTATATTTCTGTTTTTTTTTTATTGTTTTAAGGTGTAATTATTACCATTTTTTGCTGTAATGCCAATAAACGCATTTTTCTTTCTTACTTTCTTTCAACTTTTTTTTTTAATAAAAAAGTCGCTTTTTAGGGTTCCGTACCCAAAGGGTAAAGCGGACTGACAGGCAGACAGACCCTAAAACACACAGAAGACAGACAGAAGGACCCTATTACTTGGACTCCGCTGTCCGTCTGTCACCAGGCTGTATCTCATGAAGTGTGATAGTTAGACAGTTTAAATTTTCACAGATGATGTATTTCTGTTGCCGCTATAACAACAAATACTAAAAAACAGAATAAAAAAATATTTAAGTGGGGTTGCCATACAACAGACATGATTTTTTTTTGCCGTTTTTATAGATAATGGTACGGAACCCTTCGTGCGGTAGTCCGACTCGCACTTGGCCGATTTTTTTTCATATTGCCTTATTTCAATTTCAGATGTTTGTATCAGGAACATTACACTGCTTATAAAAATAAGCAATTGTTAAAAAATAAGGCTTCTTATTGGACCTTGTACGTGAGGCTGTGTTAATTTTACCATAACAGGCGTCACAACAGTGGGCCATGCGTGATTGTGGATATTCAACTTTCGGCGCTGATCTGAACGTTGATAATCGAACGGTGGACTTTTATTTAGGAAAAAACCAGACACTGACATAAAATTCTTTTGAACTAAATAATTTAACTCTTTTAATTTTCCACACAGGTGGGAGACAACGGCGCGGGTAAAACGACGTTACTAAAAATAATCATGGGCATCCTATCACCTACTAGTGGTATTCGAAGCGTGCACAGAGGACTGAAATTCGGCTACTTCTCCCAACATCACGTCGACCAATTGGAGATGAACGTCAATTCCGTTGAACTTTTACAAAGAAGTTATCCAGGTACCTTATGTCTCATAAAATAGAGCTCATTTTAGAACGTCTGTTTTTTTAAGAAGTGAATTTTGTCAATATAAAAGGTTGATTTATTCGAGTCTTAAATACATGCCGAGTCATTTATTAAGAACTTTTTTTGGAGTCAATTTTTTTAAGAGTTCACGTGCAGGTATGCGTTTACTTTGGTTAACTTTGTTTTTTACCTAAGTTGTTTGTTTGTAATCGAATTAAACCTGATGAGTTCATGTTTTTGTTGTTGTATAGGATGTAAAATTAATTGCAATTAATTTATATCGGAAAATCCATGACATGGAAATAAAATTAGATAACAAACAAGAAGTTGCATTTAAATAACTTTGGAATTATCTTGCCTTTTCTGACTTATCTTTTTATGTATAGAGGTAACTGAACAATGAATGTTTCACGTCGTTAATCTAATTTTTTCTTGGTCTGACTCAGTGTCGTGCTTAGACCATCTCTAACAAAATATCTTCATAGTCATCATTCTCTTGCCCTTATCTGAATTTATTTGGGGTCGGCGCAACATTTCTTTTTCTTCCAAACTTCTCTAAAAAGATACTAGCTACTGCCAGCGGCTTCTCCCGCGTGGAATTAGTACTTCGCCCATTAAAAATTATAGCCTGTGTGTTATTTCAGACTATAATCTATCTCTGTGCGAAATTTCATTCAGATCCGTTCAGCCTTTCTGACGTGATGGAGTAACAAACATTCATCCATCCAAACTTACGAATTTATAATATTTTTTGGATTTCTTTACTTACGAATAATTCATCCACAGGCAAAACAATAGAAGAATATAGAAGACAACTGGGCAGCTTCGGCGTCAGCGGCGACTTGGCTCTGCAGACGATCGCCAGTCTGTCCGGAGGTCAGAAGTCTCGGGTGGCCTTCGCGAGGATGTGTATGGGCAACCCCAACTTCTTAGTACTCGACGAGCCTACCAACCACTTGGATATAGAGACGATTGAGGCGTTAGGGAAGGCTATTCAAAAATATACGGTGAGCTCCTGTGCTATATATTTAGACTAGCGACCCGCTCTAGCTTCGCACGGGTACAAATTTTACACTTAAACCTTCCTCATGAATCATTCTGTCTATTGGTGAAAATCGCATGAAAATCCGTTCAGTAGTTTTTGAGTTTTTCGCGAACAGACACGCTTCGGGGGATTTTGTTTTACACTATGTAGTGAAGTGTGATTTCATTATGTTTAAGGACCTTGGCACGTTTGGTCAATTTTTTCGGCACCTTTCTTTTAGTAAGAGGTGACTTCAATTTTTGAAGTTATACTTGTTTAGGCGCGTTTTGAAAAAATGATGAGAGTGAATTTTAAGATGCACGCGCATCACTGTCACACAAAATTCACAGGTTGAAGATAGCTAGAACCGACACCCTGAAGTTAGCTATAATAATCATAATAAAATTTTTCTTGGAATCTACTGTACTACTATAGTCTGTGGTTCATGAAGAATGATTGTTTTCCTTTTGTAAACTTTATGACAGTTTGATTTTTTATCTTGTTACGTCAAAGAAGTATAACTTCTTGCGTGCGTACATAAGTACACACACACTTTTTTATATGATGCAGAATATCCTATTGGCGTACGAGTACTTGGTGTTTTCGTTTGGTTGTTACTTGTGGAATTGTTGATAGATTGCTAATTACCAGGAATGTTTATTCTGTGTTAATGATCCCGGTGTGAATTTACTTTTGCTCTGCACACCTTTAGTTTTGTTGATCTATGCTTATAATGAACTCAATCCATGGTTTTACATTGGTCAATGTCAATAAGGTTCGAAATGTTGACCAATTATAGTTCCATGGAATGTAATATTTCATCTTTTATTGTTTGGTAACCATCGTAATTAACTATTTTTCTATTGGAATAAAGACATAAAAATAGGTTTCTTAAAATTCAACTAATGTCAAAGTTTTGTTGGTTCAGGGCGGTGTCATCCTCGTATCCCACGACGAAAGGTTAATACGAATGGTGTGCAAGGAGCTGTGGGTATGCGGCGGCGGCTCCGTCACCAGCATAGAGGGAGGCTTCGACGAGTACCGCAAGATCGTGGAGAGGGAGCTCGAGGCACAGAACAAGTAGACCAATACAGCTGGAATGCAACCGTGACGTGTCGTGTCCGCACCGCTACACAATGTATTCCGTTGTTTTGTAGGCTGATTATATTATATAACGTGTGTTATTGTTGTGGTGTGAAGCTATCGCTTTCTCCCTTTTGAATTTTGATGGTTGACATTGCCCGACGGCGCGGGCACGACATGACACGGTGTCTCAATTCTCGCTTAACGCAATTTTCACACCAACCACATGTATACATTATATCCATGTAAAAAGTAACCTTAAATTATATCGTTGTAATATAATTTTAGTCTTTAATTTATACTTACTTTTATTACTTTTACATGGTTTGCAAATGGAGAAATGAAAAACTTGTTAATATCAATGCAAATTTTTATTTATACCTTCAACCTCTCTCACACTTTGTCTCCATTAAATACCTTCAGCATACATAAACGCGTTGTTCGAAATATTCGAAAATATCGATGGCAATTAAAAAAATACAATTAACTTAAAAATGCATATTTACAAATCAATGATCAAATACATATTATACAATTATAATAATGACTAAAATAGGAAGAAATTAAATTATTCAGTGGAATTAATGAATTGAACTCAATTTCAGGCAGTAAAACTATCTTGAGACATACGTATGGTAGGTGCTCTGGTTCTAAATGCAAGTATATTTCATAAGAAATAAGTAGGCGCATGTGACATCGGAGGGAAGGGTATTATTGTGAATGTTCAATAAATTAAAATCGATTATAGGACTATTGAAGTATACAATACATAAATATACTGGTATACAATAACTATACCGGTTATTATGGCAATTTGTGATTGTGAATATATAGGTAAAAATTAAAAAGTTACACTACCAGATCACAAATACTATTCTAAATTACTTATGTCCAGTTGGCAATGACAAATGGCTGTTGAACTCACTCTTACTACAAGTAAGAGGGGTCGATGAATAAAACTTATATCTTACTGATGTTTTTTACGCCTGGGTTTAGTTTTGTCGGCGTTCCTCAGTACTTCTGCGTAGGAAAGCTCTAGTTTCCTCAGTTTGTGTATTTCCTGTGACGCAGTGCTTTGTTTGATGTCCCACGAGTCGGTCTCGGGGTTCCATCCTTGGTAGATCTTGCCCGTGGTCCGGCCGCTGGCGCTGGGTGTTGGTGAGTTTAAGTTTCTGTTGTAGAACTGTAGCGTGGAGCCGTTCCACTCGCTCTCTGCCGCTCTGACGAGGGGACTCGCCTCGATGGGCCTGTAGTCCCGCTTCTTCTTGCTCGACGACTTCTGGTAGGTAATCTTAGGCGGCGACGGGAACACCGGTGAGTCAGCGCCCTGGCGCTCCTGGCTGTGTTTGCGGTTGCGATGTCTTGACTTCTTTCTAGTGGCCGCTATGTACTCCAGTGGCTGACGCATCAAAGGAGTCAGGACACGTTCTTTCTCCTCCTTCCTCTCCCTTTCCTTCTCCCTTTCTTTCTCTCGCTGCACGCTCTGGTCCCTCTCCCTCACACTCGTGTACTCCTTGGGTTGGCGTGCAGGGCTCGGCTTTGGTTTCTCCGTGCTGCTCTCGGCCACTGGCTTATTTTCCTTGTTACTGTTTTCTTCTTTCTTAGCCATTTCCGGCTGGGGTTTCTCTTTTTCTTTTAAAGTTGGTGTTTCTGGCATAGTAATATCAGACACTGGAATCGACTGTTCAGACATTACAGACGAAAATACGCTCTGAGTATCGTCTGTAAAGTTGCCGGGCGCCTCCTCGTTCGCGGGTGTGACGGGCGGTACCTTACCGGCGGTGGTGTCATCGAGCAACGGCAGTTGTTCTCCATCGTCTTTGTTCTCCGCCGCCTTCTTAAGAATGGTGAAGATTTCCTTGAACAGCTCACGGTATTCTGGTCGGTTTCGGAATCGACTGTCCATAGGACTGACGTCATCGTAAATGCTGAAACGGTAGTCCTCACCGTCAGCTATTGTGCACAGGAATGAGCCTGGTCGCTCACGTTCCGTCTGTGTGGCTTTGTTGCTGGTTTCATCCGAAAATCCTGAGCTGGAAGTCTCTGCTTCCGAGAAGTCAGGAGTTTGGATGATCTTCTTTCGCGAGGTGGTTTCAACCTTCTTTGTCTGGCCCACTCCTTTCTGTTGTTCCTCGCCGTGTCCGCTTTCCTCATCAGTATCTTTGACACTGAACTGGCTGTAGTCTCCAGATGTTTGCAGTTCATCCTGGAGAGACAGAGGTCCACACGGCGGGTTGCTGGGCAAAGTGGCCGGTTTTGTCTTTCTGATGTTCTTAACCTGTGATAGTTGAACTTCTAGAAGAGCCTCGTACTTTTGCACCAGCTCTCTGTAAGGGTTATCATGGCCATCTTCTTTATTCGCCCATATACCCTGGAGTAACTTTTCCTTGGCATTCTGAAAGGTCAACAATGATTATTGGTTATTATTCTGAGCCCAGTGAGATGGTGACAACTAATTGAACTTGAGATGTGTTTAAAAAAATGTAATGCTTGTTATTTAAGTGATTGAATATTATCTGAATGATTATTCGAAAGAAATGAACGTCATCAATACTGTTACTGAAAAAGAAGCCCTAGTTAGGTTCATAGGAAGTAGGATGGACGTTGAACATGAAAATGATCATTGGATAAAAACAAATTAAATTCAAAGAAAAATCTTATAAATACGATTAGTCAAAAATACACCCATTACTCCATAATTAAATTATTAGTTACATCAAATATTGATAGTTGATATCACTTTGCATGTTAGATAGACATAAGCAAATAAATACACAATTACAGAATATTTAATTACTTTCGTTGACACATATACATAAATAGTTTGATTTACGTAGTGAATAATATTAGTATTAATATCCCACATCCGTGTAGTAACCAATTAAGTATTACACATACATACAGAACATCGTTAGTTACGAGGTGATTGTTACCGACTATCACACTTGTTGACCGTCACCATTGAGTCGTTCAGCGTGCACTGTTCGCGTTTAGTATAATAACGTGTCGGTAATGGACGTACCTTCGACTACATACGATATATCCAAAGAAAACTACTGCAAATGCGCTTCATAATGCATATGCAAAGCGTGATCAACAACATCAGGGGCAGTTGGAAAAGCTTTGTCGCCTAGAAACGAGCGAAATTCATATGAGATTGTTGGCGAAATCCATCAATGCCAATGTTTTATTGATCCAACACGATCATCTCCGTGGAAAAGTGAGAAATAATACGTGTATCGGTTGTTGAACAGATTATATTCAACAGCAGGGAGTACACATGAATACTGAATGATCTTCCAATGGAGTTCCACATTGTACTACACATTGATTAGTTTTAGCGTGTTAATGATGTTAGTCGAGTTGCGTATTACGCAGAACTGTGAGTTAATGTTGTTACACAAGACAAGAAATAAAAAAGAAAATTAAATGTACACTTTGTTAATAACAGAAAAGAGTTTCTACAAAAGGAAAATAAAGCTTTAACAGACTCTTTAGAAACGTGCAAGGGTATCGTTGTGATACTTACGTCGAATTTGACAAGTTTGTTAGTGACGAGGTCCTCTCGAGGACTGTCTTGGCCAGACGGAGGGAGGATTAGTGAACTAATAGCGCTCCTGTCATCATCGTCTCCGTCTAGCATTGAAGACATGTCGTCTCCTCTCTCTACACCTCTGAGACATCTTATGCATAACTGTCCTTGTCTGTCACAGAAAAATAAAATATTAGAAATGATTCCAAGCATTTCACATTTTGGGAGCATCAAATAGTAAAGTTTGCATTACCTGACTTCTTCAAGGATAGCGAATTCCTCATGCATCGACTTCGGTTCATCTTCTCTTTGTTGCCAATTCCTAAACTGGTCGTGTAGTCTGTTGTTCTCCTGGACCATCGAGGCCAACTGTTCCTCCAGTTCTGTCACTCTTCTCTGTTCTTGTGCGAACGCCACTTTGCTCTCTCTGAGTTCATCACTAAGCCTGAGTAAATCCTCATCCTCTTTAGTCAGTTCTGGGAGAGGTGCTACCGTCTTAATCGGTGTACTGTTTACGTCAGACTTTTTGATGCTGAGAGTTAGTTCCACAGATTTCTCTTTTTCTTTGGGTTTCTCAGTTTCGGGTTTTCGTTCTGCCCTTCGCCTGGAGATCTCCAGCTGGGCGTTTAGGTCGTCCACAGTCTTTTGTAATTCTTCACATTTGGCCTCCAGCGTTTCAATGTTGGCGCACAAACTGGAAACAAAGTTCTTGTTTGAAAAAAATCATAAATTCAGTTTATTTCAAATTAATTATGTTAAAAAGATAAGAATAGTGTGGACACAACATCTAAATCACACAAAAATTAAGCTAGGCAGACTGTTACCGTTTTATCAACTTACGTTTTAATGTGTTTCTTTTCGGCGGCATGGTCGACAGCTAGCCTGTGATTGGCACGCTCCAAGTCTTGAATGCTCACTTCGAGTTGCTCGTAGATCCTCAGCCTGGAGTCGTTCACCTCGCGCAGAGCGACCGTCTGTTTCGTTAAGTACTGAAACAATACCATTTGCATTAAAATAACGTTATGTTACTTTATGTTTGCGAGCTAAATTATCTTAGCAGCCAATCTTAGCACAGTATTGCGCAGCTGGTATAATTTTGAGATTTAATTTTACAAGAGTTTTTGTCGTTATGCTGGTTTATATTAATTGTTTGTTTACGATGTTCAAATCGCTGCTAGTGACTATCATTACGGAGGGTTATGAAGTTCAAACGGTAATCAAGATCGCCATTATGATTTACATTTCCTATAGCAATAATGATAGGGCATAATATGCCTATTAACAATTACTCTGACGATATTATGTAGGATATTTCAATTTTGGACGGCAATTATCATCGGTTACTTCCTACAACAATTAATATTCAACTACCCACATATTGAATTCTTACCTCAATTTCCTGTGTTTGGTCTTCGATGACATTCTGGTGCTGACGAAGAGCTGTCTCGAGTTCCTTGTTTCTCTCCAAAAGGGTTTTGCCGAGTTCTGCTGCCAGCTGCAAATCTGTAATTAAAGAAAATTGAAATTGAATATGGTGCTGTTTTTTATGTTCGTAGTTAAACTTAATTAGGCATTTAATATTTTATGATGCATTAACGAGAGTGTTACACCAGTTACTTTATCTGTGATTATCACGTTCCTTTTTTCATGTGAAGCGGCCCAACTGAGCTTATTCTAGGGGCGTTTGATTGCATAATCATGACATGACCACACATAATTAAATACTCATGTCAGTGTTAACTTAGCCATCCATTTTAAATACTGTCGTGACAAGACGTCTAGCCTAGACGGACACGTTAAGACATGGAATGCAAAAAGTGAAAGACATTGTATCAGAGATAAGGCGGCGAGTTGAACGGCGTAATTAACCTATCAGAACACCATCGCACTGCTGAGTGCAGTTGACGACCAGCCGGTGAGCGTTGCGACAGCTGTCAAGCCATCACGGGTAACCGAACACCTGCGCCATACACCTTACACGCAATGTATTACAATGCTTGGCAGCGAACAACGTTGTCAACCGCAACTAGAACAAAAGTCGCAAGGCACAACGCCTCCATCGATCCGTCCGTGAAAGGATTTTGCCGTGTAACCTTGCCCGCGCAAAGAACATAACGTTAAAATTTCATTGAAATCCAGGTCAATGAGTAGGTACGAGTATGTACCAAACGCACGTAGATGAAAGTTGATGGACATATTGAGGAAATTATGATTTATTAGAGATAATATGAACGTCGGTATTATTATAGGCGGAACAGTCACTTCGTGACATTATATTAGCTATAAATATAAAAGACTTCCATGCGTTAATAGTAATAGTGTTAAGCTGCAATGCAGCAGCAGTAGGTAACTATTAAAATATTGCAAGAGATGTGATGACTACACGCGAAAAAAGCCATTTCACATTATTATGATATGCGCTAGGAAATGTTCTTCGCTCTAAATAGTATGAGCTATGCTATGCTATGTCGAATACTTCTTTCGTGTTTCATGGTACGGGGGACATACCGCAAACAACACTAGATTTTAATTGGAAGCACTCAGATGAGACGTAGAGTCTAAACTCGTACATAATAAATTTAAATTCATGGACAACGCTTTTTTCATTGTGGAAAAATTGCGTTTCTTTCAGTGGGTTTATGTAAACCGGTTTTACTCTTGGTTTTTTGAACGCAAACCACACGTTTAAGTCAGGCTGACGGTTGATAGTATAATGGTGTTACAGAACTCGTTTAGGCCTTACGCCGCACGCACTGGTTATTAAGATGTAAGAAAAAACCGGCCAAGTGCTCTCATACGCGGCCGGACTTGCGTATGAAGGGTTCCGTACCATCATACAAGATTATATGCGTCTACTTCTTGCCATTATTAAGATCGAGCAAAAAAAGCCAAAAAAAAAAACACGTTTCTAGTAGGGGAGACTCCTTTAAATTTTTAATATGTCTATTTTTATTATTTGTTGCTAAAGCGGTAACAGAAATAAACATTCTGTAAAAATTTTAACTTGGCTTATGAGATACAGTCCGCTGACAGACAGACAGACAGACAGACGGACGGACGGATAGCGGAGGTTTAGTAATAAGGTCCCATTGGTTACCCTTCGGGTACGGAACCCTAAAAATTGACGCACGTTAGTTATGCACCAATGAAATTCAAAAATTACGTATTCTATAACCATCGCGTGCAAATTACTGCGTAACGTATTGGGGATTGAATTTCATCTAATCGAAAAATGCTTTTTAATCTTCCATCCATTTCATCAGACCTGTATTTTTGCGCGCCTTCGTTTTTTGCAACGAGTGGAGTTGCAAGTCAGCCACCTGATATAATATATTTTTAACTTGCAACATTGTTTCTAAACCTGCTTCCACACGTGAGCTGGTCATGGCATGGAATTACGTCCACCACTCTATTCCTACTTAAGTTATGTGTTTGACGAACGAACGATGCAATTCTTGTTAGGTACTGGGCAGCAAACGTGTGGAATCTTGATTTAAATGCACATACCAATAAAATCGCAAGAAGTAAATAATTTTCTGGGTACTCAATGCAATCGAATAATAATAATTATTTGGATTGCCATTTATCTGCGGAATAAACATTTTCAGCAGTTTGTTATAGTGTTTATTCTTTCTATGAAATCCATTGATTTGAAAAAGACAACGTCAGTAATTGTATGCAGTTTTTTAACTCGTAATTTCTGAAAGCACAGGAAAACAAGAGGCAATACCTACCTAGTTACTTTCTTGTTTACAATACAACTACCTTACAGTCGTGAAAGTCTTATAGTCTTAACACTAACATGACAGGCGGCGATCGTTATCTGGCAGATCAAGTAAATGACTTCCGATTGTAAAGTGTTAGATCTAAACACAAATCCTAACGAGGGTTAAGCGAAATGGGCTTGATCTCTTGGTCCTACACGATAAAACTCAAAAGGCAAACTCACTGAAAATCGAAGGTCAAATAAGGTAAATAAGGGTTGTCTTGACGTTTGCCAAATTAGGAAAGCTTAGAATGAAGTTTTACCCAGTCAATACATTTTCCATATTATTTGATCATCAAATCACTTAAAATTCTATTACACCGTAATTTCGTTGCAGCCTGCACTAAGGAAACAATACGACTCTCTCTTGGCCATCGAGTTTTTGCCAAGAATGTAATCTGCTTTATGTACCTATAACGTATAACATAATGCAAACTTTCTCGCACGATGATGTTCAGATCAGCGTACCTACTGATTTGATGATCTGATCTTTTAAAGAGAAAATTATGAGTACTGTTTTCACAACAATGTAACAATGGGTGTAATGATGCTAAAATAACTCGCTTAGAATGTGCAAAAGAAAAAGTGTAATTGCAAATTTTAATCTACATGGTAAAGTCATTTGAGATGGTACAGCTTGGTTATTAACTTTAATAACCTTCGGGTATTTCTCGATGACATTATGGGCACCATATTCATAAAATTTTACGGCATCATAGCAGGTTGACAGGTCTAGTTTTTAATGTGAAATGAATGTATTTTTTGCGTGATAAGCTTTAATCGCATTATTCTTATAATAAAACGATTGCTAAGTGGTTTATCTACTTCATGCTTAAATGTGATTAAAAACCAGAGAAGTTATTTTACCTCCAAATGCAAATCTCACGACTGACGGCGGCATAATTTGAAAACTAAACGCTATAAAAACAGTTCAATTGTTCATAATCTCTCATTGTGCGGCATACCAATGAAATGGGCTGTCACACAACAATTAAATGAAGACAATGTGACAATTCCTCACTGAAGAGTCACTCAATACAATGAACGACCCCCGACTTATGACTTGAGTAACTTGCGCTATGGATTTTATTTAATTCTTTCTTTCAAAATTAAGCAATACTTGATTGTGAAAGATTTTAAAACGGTTGGTACCTATTTCATGTCTTGATTGCGCACTTTTAGTGCCCGAAGTCTAGCCACTAGCAATAACATAAACAACAGTTTATGTTATGGCTAGTGGCTAGACTTCGGGCTTAATTATTTGGTTATTGTATTTTTTTTAAATTTTGAATGTCATCTAGGTACTATATCATACCATGTTAGTTATCAGCCTATAAGTTAGGTATCTTTCCGTTGAATGTTAACTAAATTTAATGTTAATTTATTCATATATGCTTCAGACTTAGATAATTCTATTCAAAACCGTTTGGTGCAGCGTAGAGTTTATGTTACTGCAGTGAATACACTAGCGTGCATTAATTGTGATGGCAATGTTTTCACGCGATTTTATTTAACAGAACATTAAACACCAGTGATACAGTTTTCATTATAGGTTGTAAAATTAACACTTAGGTACAAAAACATTGTTATAATGAGTTCCTATTGTCTACATGTTGTCAGGAAAATACAATAATATTTAAATCGTTAGAAGACGACTGAGACGTTTCGAAATTAACTTAATTAGTAAACAGCATTAATTGGTAAATAATGGTGTGATTTTTGTAAACAGATAATGTTAAGATATTTGATCATTGGGGAAACACAGAAACAGAAAATTACCTACTTACGGTGATGATGGAATCCTTCTAAATAAGGAACCAATCTAAGGAACCAATTATCTAACTTAGTAATTTTCTCGACTAGGTAGGAACTGGGAACGTTAGGTAGGTACTCTAGACAAGCGGGTAAGTGACAGCAAAATAAATAGGTAGGTAATTGATAGGTATTTAATAGGTATTGCGTCCTATGTCTGTGTTTCCTGATAGCTACAACCTGGGAGTCTTTAAGTCAAGAGTGAATAGGTTACTTCTAGGCAAGCGTGCTCCATCTTCGACCACATCATCGCTTACTATCAGGTGAGATTGTAGTCAAACGTGTGCCTATCAACAAAAAAAAAAAAATGTCTGTTCGGCAAACTTTTTTGATCATAAAATTAAGGCGCGGACTGAATACGATTTGAGATAGCTTCAAATAAGGTTGAGAATTGAACATAATAGTTGTGTTGGCGATGCAAATAGGCACTTATTTTACGAGTTTTCTCTAGATTATCCAGAATATACACAAAAATTAAATAAATTGTCCAGTCAAAGTTTTAATAAGATGTTAATTGTATTCAATTCTTAAAAAAAAAATGTTGTTATAGCTGAAAATACATAGATGTTCGACGCCAAAGACTATTTTTGTGGAGCAATTTCCAAATTTTTTATTGGGAATATCAAACTATTTTTTACTATTCGATTCGGTTAAAATTTTTCTTTAAACCCTTCTCTGTCCACTGTATTTTTTGCATAGGATATTTTCATTGCATTACGTCATACTCGACTATCTAAGAAACCATTTTTAACCGACTTCAAAAAAAGGAGGAGGTTCTCAATTCGAATGTATTTTTTTTTTATTATTTTTTTTTTATGTGTGTTACCTCATAACTTCTTACAACGTGAACCAATTTTGAAGATTTTTTTTTATTTGAAAGCTGTTGCTTCACATTTGGTACCATTTTAATTTGGTGAAGATCTGATGAAGGACTTCAGAGATACACAATGGAACTCTTCAATAAATGATAGCAAACCTTCCAGAATTGCTGCAATCGCATGTCTGTACATTGTTTTCACTACTTCACAACATTACATCACGCTGATGCGCTCTGAAGGGGTATTACAGATTTGTACAGTTCACCCTGATACACACTAATTTCACCAACTACGTTCAACTTCCCTATTTTTGGGGCTATCAATTCGGGCATAACTTTACTATTAATTTAGTTTTAGAATGGGGTAAAACAACTAAAAAGTGAAAAATAAAAAACTTTTTACAAAAAAAATACAACCGACTTCCTTAAATAATACTAAAAAATGCAAAATAACTTTAATTTCGGAAGTCGGTGTCAAATAACGAAGAAACCAAACTAGAAACACCGACTTCCGAAATTAAAGTTATTTTGCATTTTTTAGTATTATTTAAGGAAGTCGGTTGTATATTTTTTTGTAAAAAGTTTTTTTTTTTAACTATTGAGGTAATACCGCGCCTTAAACGACAACATTGACTTAAAATTGGCGCCGGATACCATTCATAAGTTTATATTTTGTAAGAATGAAATTATGACAGAGACAGATTACAAAACCGATCCAATTTTATTTTGTAATCCAGATTTAAGTGTTTATTAAACATCAGTTAATCTCCCGTATTACCACATGTAATTCTTACGAAATTTCAGATTCAGAACGATGCCTGTTTCAGTTGAATTCTCAGTTCAGTACAATCGCGTCACAAAAGTGCGTAATAAACGTGTTTGTAGTTTTATAACTTATTTTACTGTCGACTGTTGCGAAAACATTGAAGTGTACGACTGTACGCCTGTACAGGTATGAGGAAAAACAATGACGGCTGTTGCGCTTGCGAAGCTCCGGAGGTCGGTATGCCACATTCTCTACGATGCATGAGTAATTTCATTTGCTGGTAAAATGTTACCTAGTGTCATCGTTAGGAAAGAGTTACTTGCATTTTTTTTAAAGGTATAAACATATCAACAGGGTATAGGCACTGGCGAAGACAATTATTTCTAATGTGTCTTACCATTAATCACGGGTAAACAGAGTGCTCTGTGTGTGTGCGTGTGTGTGTGTGAGATTTTAGGCTTCTGAAAAGCAACTTTGTGTAGGTATGTGCGGCGCTATCGCATGACTAAAAAGTTTTTCTTTCTGTGACTGGTGGGAGGATTAGTTTTATTCCAATGGCTTTTGTTCCATAGATCAACGTGTTCAAAAATTCAACTTTTATTCTAAGTAACTGCTTCTAACTATGAAAAACAAGACTACAGAATTTAACCTTTAACAAAATTAATAATTTTAGGTGGGTCAATGAGCGTTATTGCACGTTTATTTGGAACAACCTTTAGTCATAAGTGAGTTGCCTGATGGAGGATAAGCCTGGTGATCTGTAATACAGGTTTTACCTACAACAGACACCAGTCTCTAGTGTTTTACAATGACTTTGTACTGTGATTGTGAATATGAGAAAATAAAGAATATTAATATAGAGCATAGAGATTTAAATCTCATCGTAACTATCAGGTAGAGCCTTGCTCCAGACATTGCCAATCTTAATAACTGTGGTTATCTTGATTTCAAATTATTTGCAGCAAAAAATAGTTCATGTTAATGTACTGTATTATTAGTTATTGATAATAAGCCGTAAATACGTAAGATTATTATATCGTATCCGTCTACAAAATCATGCAGCGACGAGTCTTCAAGAGTTCAAGATCAAAGTCTAAAGGTTGCCATACTTGCCATGGTTGTTATGTTGGCAGAAATTAATATTCATGGCCGCCTCTTCTCAAGAACTCGAGACACTGGAAGTGATACCTGGTTTAAAATCGATGTGTTTTCTAAGATTTTAGGCTATTTTACTAGGCTATTGATGAAGATTTTAGGCTGTTTAGCTATATTGGTGTTCGATGAAGTCAAAAGTGGGGTTGTTGGTTGTTGATCGTTGTTGTGAAAAGTGGGGTTGTAAGTTGTTGATCGTTATTGTCAAAAGTGGGGTTGTTGGTTGATGATCGTTATTGTCAAAAGTGGGGTTGTTGGTTGTTGATCGTTATTGTCAAAAGTGGGGTTGTTAGTTGTTGATCGTTATTGTCAAAAGAGGGGTTGTTGGTTGTTGATCGTTATTGTCAAAAGCTCTATCTTCACAGTCACTAAGGTATTCATGAGTTCCAATGCTGCACCAGAATATGGTCATACTTGTGTAAGGATATTTCTACATATTGAGCTAAACAATATTCATTTTAACTGTGTAGGTACTTAGCTTATTGTAATCTTAATTCAGCGTTAACTATGGGTAGGTACCTACGTCTAACAAACACTTTAGGAACAATTTCCTTTGGTAGGTATATATATATATATAGTTAGGTATAGCTTGTGTACTGAATCGTAAGTTAATTTATCGCATTTGCCGACACGGATCCATGATAATGACTCGAAAGAATATTATCCTGAACTGGTTTATTTTATGTTCCATTGTCTTATATAAGTACCTAATGATAGATAGTTATTTAATTATGGGTTGCCACCTAATTAACAAGTTTATTTCAACCACTTGATTATCAGTTTATTCGCAGTTATATTGCGTTTACCAATATATTACTTCCTACACGTACATGTAGGTATTTAACTACATAAGTTTGTATAATTGTATTTATTTACCGGAATTACCATAATAGGTAATTTTCAGGCGTTCATGCACATGCAACTTACCAAAATATTAGTTATTCAAGGAGAAAATTTCATGCAGGAAATGACGTTTACCTATATCAGATGCAGCAGATATTTTATCAAATTCGCTACCCCTTATCAGAGTTGACACATTATTATATCAAGAAGATAATTAAACGAATATCAGCGAAATGATAACAAACAGCAGACACTGCCAAGGTCGGTGCAATTTGCCAACTATTGAATGACTTTAGCATTAGCAAAATAAATAAGTTACTTAAATAAATGTTAAACGAAGGCGAAGTATGACGAACACGAATCAGCACGATACACTTCGGTACCGTTACTATTGAAGACGCACAGACGGACATGGTCCAAGGTGTTCGCACGAAACGAGTAAATACCACGTTATGCCAACACGCACCAACAAAATACAATCATGATTGTTCCCACTTTGTTTTGGTAATGGTCGACAATAGAAAGACTGAGTCACCCCCTTCAAACGCATACAAATACATTTTTACAATAATAATAATAATAATAATACTTACATCACTATAAATCTTTTCTGCTTAATGCTCGTGACCATAAATATCCTTTAGAAAATAAACCATGACATTAATCGTCGAAGATAATCTAAATCTAACTAGAAAGGAGGACCTATAGAAAGCGGTACCGTAGACGCCAGCGTAACAGATGTTATTCAAACAATTCCATGCTTCGATTCTATTTAGTTTTGTTCTTTGCGTTGCGAATTGCCTGGTGAGCGCAACGCGGCAGCGTCTAGAGCGACGGCCACGGCGAGTACCGCTCACACAGCCTTGCGAAACTAACCTTCGGTTCCTTGCAGGCACTCCAGCTCGACAGTGTAGTCCCACAGATCCAAGGAGTTCAGCCCGTTCAGCTCCCACGAGTTGAACGAGTCGCACTGTTCCTGTTCCTCGCTCATCTTCCACCACTGGTTAGAAGTCACTCACGAAGCCTTTACGTGTCGGCGCTAGCGGCCACACTTGAGCTAATTCATTGTAATACTCGGTGGTAGTGTTGGGAGACGCGGCCGGAGCGGCGGCGCAGAACGGACTGAGGCGAGGCCGCTCTGCCGGCGTTCGCCGTCGCAGCGCAGCACGGTGCAATTACCGCGCGCCATCGCCCGTCCGCCCCAATCTCATTTCTTTCGATTACTCGCCCAGAAGAAGAAATTAACAAATGTTGTCGTACAGCCGACGTAATTCATAATTGAACAAAAAGTCTAAACTAATCGCCGGAGAAAGTACGCAGCAACTCGGCTATGTGCCACTGGCAATCAATCAGGATGATATCGGTAGCTATGTGACGATGAGCTAGAAAGTGTTGGATCTATACACAATGCTTTCGCACGCTTTACATAGCGTCATTATAGATTACCATCCATCATAATAACATAACAGCAGCAATTTGTATGTACCTAATCTGATGCAATTACGTATGAAGGAATCTGGGTGATGTTCTTGCGATGTAGGTATCTGTCCAATCTGACATTTAATATAGGAGTCCCGTTGTTAATATTCAAAATAACTATAGACTTGATTACATTGTAGAGGTACAAGTGATGGAAGCGACGTCGGATGATGCGGCAGGTGCAATACCCGACGTCGATGTCTGCGCGGCTGATCGAATGCGTCCACTAGACCGCGACTAGGCAGCGACTGGCGACTGCTTGTCATATCGAATAAATAGGACATTTCGTTACGCAATTGGTTATAATCCCACGACACTAATATCTTGTTACCGAGTAACTTGTAGCCAAGTTATAAATAACTTATATCATAAAACACAGCTAACACTTCACGCAGCACTTAAAACACGATGAAAAAGCATTCGAATTGAACTAATACCCAAAGGAGATTGGAAACATTAATTTGCTCTAGTTAGTTTACCGTAGATCCGGGTTCATAATTCAGTATTTTATCTTTTGGATCAGTTTATTTATTGATATCTAACCACTCCAGTGTTATCAATATTTACTAATTGAAGAGTTCGTTTCTTTATTCTCGAGTGCAGTTTAAATATTTATCAATGATTGGTTCGTCCTCAAGCCAGGGTCATCAGTTGTTACGGGTCAGCTAAAATTGCTGCGTCAAGAGATATGAAGTCGAAAATAGAAAGTGAATACCAAAACACTGTAATTAAAAGTTCTCAGACAAGACGCGGTGAATCTGTAATTCAAAAATTGAAATGGCTTGATTTATTTCTTTAAATTGATATGTTTGTTTATTGTTATGCTGACACGATATAGATTGATTGTAAGGGTACGTTGCATTGCTATTCAATTCAAGTAAGGTATATATTTTGATATATTGAAACTTGGGAGGACTTCATTATCTGGTGTTTTAGCTTTGGAATTGCCATCGACATGAAGGAGAATGGTTGGAAGATATCTGAAATTCAGTGTATCATGTTAATTCTTCCTTGATTCCTCGCATCTATTCCCATAAAACAATGGCAACTTTTCATGTCAATCACGTCCAGTGAAGGAAACATCTAACAAAGATGCAGTTGCTATGTTAATTGAGGAGTTACAATTTACGTCTTTGTCCAATAACTGTTCCGTGGGAACTCAGATTACATGCACAACCGTAAGAATGAATGTGTGAATAAAATGGTCTTTAAAACATGACGTGCTGAGTGAAGTGTCTTCGTCTCATGAATTATTTTCTGGCTGCGGTTGGCCAATGTCCGTACCGGCTCGTCAGTACGAATGTTCGGGTGCGTTCACACAACGAGCCATTTATCTCAATTATGTGCTACCAGAAGTAAATGTTATCATAGTCACGCTAGCTTTGCCCGCGGTACACTTTTCAACATCTTCGTCTTTATTTTGTTAATACTTTTGTTTCTTGGCTCAGTCTCCTCTGCTTGAAATGGAAATCAGTATCGTCATCTGCACCACTGCTGTTAGTTTCTTTACCGTCTTGATCTTGACCTAATGCTGAGGGTGCATTGATGGTGTCACTGGTGTCAAGAAGTACTAATGTAGATATGTCACTACCTATTTTTTTTTCCTGCGCGATCGTGCGCATTTCATTTTTCTCAATGGTAAGGTGTGCTTTAGATTATCTTAACACATTAAGCGAGTGAGAAAAGTTTTAGAATACATTAGTTTCATCATGAAAGTAAAAGACAAAAAACTGAGAGTGTATCCGATGTTAATGGAGTAACAGAAGATTGGCAATCTATCTTTGACTAAGTATAATATATCTCTCACGTGTGAAACATCGATCAGTAGGCAAAAGAAAAGAGATATATGTTGAATATAATTATATAGCCGCATTATGAATATGTATGATTGCTAAAATTAGACATAAAAGAAAGAAAAGTTAATGCATCGGTAATCCTTGTTTGTGGAAACACATTAGATTATGGCAAACATTAACATTGCTTTTAATGGGCACTTCTTAAACTCTTTAAGCTTGTTTACTTTACTGTATCAGCGCACTTTTAAACCACTCAAGATTGTTAAACATCCTCAAATGGTTGATTAATTTTGAATGATGTCGGTTATAACGTCTCTTATCTCGATCAAATTTAGATATATTGTTATAATAATTTCCAATTACCAATGCTGTTTCATAAGCAACCTTAATCCTTAATGACTTGACACACATTTTACAACAGATTATCACCAATTATTTTAACTTATTTACAGTGTATTAAGACTGTTTGGTTTGATGATTTCATCCAATAATTGAATTAAAAAGGTCGAGATTATTTCATATCTTCCTTGAACGGTCATAACCTTTCTGTAGATATAATATAATATAATAATAGGTATAATGGGTAGGTAAAAATTGCTAGTATTTCGTGATCTATTCGTGCGTTTAAAATTGATTAGAACCCGCAGTTTCTGGCGAGATAACCATTATCTACTCGCTTGTTAGCCCACGTACTCGTTCAGCGAAAATTTTAAAAATATTTTATGGTTATGTAGTAATAATACATTTTTACAAAATTCATTTGTGTTGTCTGAAGATATTTTGTTATTTCTTTTAGCCATAGTTGTCAAATCTAGTCAAAAGTGTGGTCGACCGGTTATCTGTCAAAAACGTCAAAATAATGTATGCATTACTAGCTCTTTTTATTACTTGGAAGTTAAAATCACTAAAGCAAAGTTCTCATTAGAATTCATTCACCCTGATATTTAACGTTATTGCCTGATTAAATAGCGTGCGATTAGATTTTATAGGTTGAGGTTGAGGAGATAAGCTCATTAATGATGGGATTAAAACGATGACATCACTTTCAATTAATATCTATAATTATAAAACTGTCACTATTTTGTGAATCGCACTTAACTCAACGTTTAATATAATGCGAATACTCTTCAATAAAAATAAATTCATAAAATAACGTCTAAGGGGCCTCTGCGTACGTTTTCCAAAGGTCCGGGACGTCAGGGTCCCGAGAAATTTAGAAGATTAAATGTCTATAAGCATTTTGTGAAGAAACCAAAGGTTTGACCTTTAGTTTCTTCGCAAAATATAATTGAAAACGTGATCTCAACTTTTTTGTAACTTTTTCTATGTAGTCACACCTTTTTAACGCCCAGCTTACCAAACATCGCAATAAAATTAATTAGTGATGCTAATTCACGGGCACTAAAAATTTTGAGTTTATTCGAACTTGAAGCTTATAGACAGATAATTGTCAGCTTCTGCTACGAGTATGTATCTTATTTTGTCGGACTTGTGGAACTAGTAATGTGATATGAACTTTCCGTCACGCGCCACAGACTAGAATTTAACCAATGCTAGATCGCGTATTGGATGTGATGATCGAGTTCAAAACGCCTTTAATTTTTTTTTACAGTTTAGAATCAATTTATCATCATCAGCTTCTGTTTGCTGGTAGGTCAACATCTCGGGCATATAGGGAGTGCAATGGCCTTAGATTTCTCTCATGACCATTGCTTTTTAATAATAATAAGGATTGTGAGGAGGTTCCTGTCTCTGGAGCCCTAACCACCGGTAGCTTGGACCCTGCTCCCGATATCGGTGGACTACTATTATTTATATTTTTAAATGTTTTTTTTATATGTTTTCTTTTAAAAATATTTAAAAATGTAAATAATATGTGTAAAAATAAATATACGAAGATAATAATAATATGCCACAACTATCACACAACGCCATCAAGTCCCAAGCTAAGCAGAGCTTGCCATGTGTTATGGGTACTAGACAACTGATAAACATACTTATATATTTCTAAATACATACATATTATAGATAAATTACACCCAGACACAGAACAAATGATCGTGCTCATTACACAAACATTTGTCCTGGGTGGGAATCGAACCCACGACCTCCGGCATAGCAGTCAGGGTCACTAACCACTAGACCAACAGGCCAGTCAAAATGCTGGACTGCCTAAATACTAAACATAAGCTGAGATCGTAGATTCGAGAATGTGCGTCACTTTAGGAAGGTTTCATGAAACAAGAGATGTTAGTCTCCATGTTGCATTCACGCAGCGGTGTTAGTTACAAATCTTAGACTCATCAGTGGTCTGATACCCAAATGTTACCAGTAGTGGTACTGGTAACGTTACATAAATGTTACAAAATATTTTGCTCAATACACGTATCAGTGTGCAGGGGCTAATCAGAGGTACGTTGTGAAATTGGTCCAATTGCTCAGTTTCGTAGTTGTGACAAAAATGGTTTTTACATAAACTTGTGTCTTTATTGAAAAAAAAAGTGTCCACTGTAATCCCAAAGATTACTTGGGAAGCCGAGTTGTTTTATGACTACTCGTCGATCTTTTGGAATCTAGGTTTAAATATTATGAACATAACTTCAGGTTATTGTGGGCTTATTTTATAAAAAGTTATTTCAGAATATCACGGCAAATAATCATAGTTATAGGCTTTTTTTAGGGTTCCGTAGTCCTAACATGGACAAGGTACACTTATAGTTTCGGTCTGTCCGTCTGTCCGTCCGAGGCATAGCTTAGAGACTGCTAGTTCTAGGAAGCTGCAATTTTGCATGGGTATATATATATTAATCACGCCAAGTAAACGAAACAAAAATAAAATGAAAAAGTATTTTTTTATGGTACTTTTTTGGTTACATGTAAAGTAGGTAAGTATTTTTTTTTTCTCGCCAATCCTATAGTATAGGGTATCGTTGGATAGGTCTTTCAAAAACATTGCGGGGTAGTGAAAACTATTTTTCGATTTAGTGATTCGATTCGATTCGAAATATTAAACTTTAAAGTGATATTTTATGTTCGGGTCGAGGCGTCCCCTCCACTAAAAGTTAAACTGTTGGCTTGAAAAATCTAAAAAAAATCGTGAATGTAGTATACACATAGCATACTATATAGCATAGCAACTGCTTGTCGATAAGAACAACTTTGTTCAAGAAAACCTGAGGAAATTCTCAAAAAAAAATTCTATCCCCCATACAAATATTGATCAGCTGATGATAACTTTGTATGAAAAGTCCAATTTTAATTTTTGAGTATTTTATATTTTTTTTTACAGAAAGTTGTTCATTTCCATGGGCAGAATCAGTTCTAAAAATATGACCACACCTTTCCGTTACAACCTGTATAATGAACTTTGAAGGAAAACTATCATGGCTTTTGTTAGTTTAAGAGTAACAGTCGCCAAACTTATAAAACGTACTCTATTTTAAAAATAGAAAAAAAAAATACTTAGGTTAAGTTGTAACTTATTTAATATTAAAAAGTGATAGTAAACATGTCAAATTTTATAAAAATATTTTTTTTTTTCATTTGTTTTAAAAGTTATTGTCTAGCGGACAATAACTTTTAAACCGTTGACCGTGAGCTTAATTAATATGTTCTTGGTAATTAAGTCCGCATGTTATAACGGGCGACTACGGAACCCTACCATGCGCGTGGCCCGACACGCACTTGGCCGGTTTTTTATAGAGTGGGAAATCCTCAAATAACTTATCTCGCTCCGGGTGGAACGAGAGGATATCAGACTCTTACTGACGCGGGTTCGGTGACACTTTCGATATCTCCCGCGACTCTAGCAGATGCCTCCCGTGAAACTTAGGACTAATCGAAACATCCGATTCAGGTCTCTTCTTGATCGTCAAGGTATGGTGTTAAAATATAGGTTAGTAAGTAACTATTCTTGGCGACGACACACATGTTAAAACAAAAAAGTTAGCAAACAACGTTACGGAAGAAATTATCCGCCTGAGTTTGTAGAGCCTGACCTGGGATCACCTATAGAATCTGTTTCCCTCTACATTCATTTATTTGACCTATCTCCAACTGCATAACATAAATAATCTCCAACAATTTGTGGTAAAGAGAAAGTGTTCCAGCCTGGATAAGAAACAGGAAGGGCACGGCGGCCACAAATGTCAGCTCATCGTTCCCATAGCTGCGCGGGCACATGCCGCAATCTGTTGAAAGTAGAATCAATTTGTTTTAGAAAGTAGATTGTTCTATAGCCTCGCCTTTTGCGAATGCTTTGCGAATTATTTTTAATACTTTTGCTGTTACGGAGAGGAAGGTTTTAGCTTTATTATGTACCTACTGTCTATCTGTTGCAGGGATAGCAACCAGTTTCTTACTCGGCTTATACACTGCAGCTGTTCATGAACTTGGCATGTCTCCTGATTACTTAATCTCATTTGTTAGCTTCTCAGACGAGAGGTAACTTGTCCTATTTCCGACATCTGGTCCTGAAACCTTGTTATTTATTTTGACCTTGTGCTCCGCATCTGTTCTTGTTTGGCTTCTAATGAATATTTGTAGTCTTATGAACACTACGACGTTTCGTTGCTCTTGGTTATTAATATTCGTCTCTAAATGCGATGTAATATAATGATTATGCATTCAGTAGTCTACGCTGCGACCCTGAATATATTTACCAACATCTGTTAACCACACTTTTATAAAAACCGCATGTAAGTTAGAAGTAATAGATGGCTGGAATTTTACGGTACGCACGCACGCGCAATTGATCTACGTAACTCATGACGAAACGTTGAGACGGCGACAAATGCTGGTAACGAAACGCAATGGCTTTGGACAGCGAGGGACGGTGACTCATGCGTTTAGTTGCAAAGGTTTTATTGTCTTTTTGTTATGAAGTTTTGAAGCCATAACCATGCGATGAGTTTGATCATTTAAATATTAAATACATTGTTTTCACTACTGTGCCATTTTCAGTGTGGTCATCAGCGGCATATTTTAATTACCGGAATAATAACTGCTTTAAAATCATAATGATTAAACAGTGAGTGTATTCACCTACTGAGCCATTTACGGTATGACTGTATACAGCAGAAAAATAATTGTTTCTTCCAGAATAAATACCTACTGCTTCAAATATCCATGATTTAAACCAACAGTGAGTGTGTTTCCATGGCCATGTTTGGTTAGTTTTACAAACCATAAAATGCACCTAGAACTCACAAAACCAACACAGTAGGTAGTTACTACTGCTCGTACAAATAACAGTCTCATCTCTTCGGAGCTAGGTACGGAACATATCATTATTCATCTGTGGCAAAAGCCTTTACAAATTGGATCGAATTGGGGTCATTCGTTGAATATCGATTGCTCTGATTGATGTCTCAATTAATTTCCAATCAATCAATGGAAATGGGATGTCTCTCTAGGGGCATTGTAGATTTTGCGACATCGCATGACTGACATGAAGCTATGAGTGCACATAGCTACATAGAAGGCATTGTCAAGGGGTACTCAGTAACTGGGTAGTGAAGGCAGTATTTAGATGCATCCGGTTTGACTAGAAGCCGACGACAACATAGATGGGAAAAGGCTAGCCAGAAGGCGTTGAGCCAGTGTTATCGCTGCAAAGAATCAGTACCTACCTACCTATGTTACAGTGTAGTTTAGCTTAGTGGCAAAACACTGCTTTACGATGTTATTTAGCTTAGGTGGTCCAAATAATGTGTAAAGATAGGAAGGGAGGTTGGGAGGAAGTGACATGGTATCGCAGGATTCGCAGGACTCAGGCCTCATAGCGAGTGTCTTTGTACATTTGAGCAATTATTTAATTGCGAATTAACGGTGCCTAGTTGAAGACTATCTGCATATTAAGTGAATAAGGAGGATTCTTAAAGCCCCATTTTCCCTAGGGGACATTTTTATCCCTCGACTCTGTTTGCTCGACACGAAATTTACTTGTCCCGCGCGATGTCGTACTACGTCGCTTGCGACAAACACTGCCTCCTCGGGCGACTTACTAGTTAGTTACTATTCACCACTGGGTATTGTGAACAAGGCAAATGTCGAGCGACATCACGTGAATGTTGAGCGATATGTCTCCGCGCCATGTCTCCTAGTGAAAATGCGGCTTTAAAATTAGCGTACGAGATTACGGTATATCCATTTTCAAACTCGTTTTTATTTGCGGTAGATAGAGCCTTTACAAATTCAGGAGACTTTGAGTCGTTCGCTGAATTGGCTGGTTGCCTTCGTATCATGACCCAATTAATCTCGCATCAATCATCCACTTCACCATAAAGCTGGGAAGTCTCCAAAGCCTCTATTCTATCGACTTCGAACAAAGATTGAGTGACAACTCCACCGCAGGATTATTCAAATTGATTGACGATAAATAAAGCAGAACAAAGAACGCATCGAGTTGCGTTCTACTTATATCTTATTCTTAATCTTCTTGCAAATGTCGGCTTATCGGTGACATTATTACATAAATTACTGTCTGTATGTACAAATCGAAACTGAATGTTATTTCGAGTAGATTTGTATCGTGTGAAGTAACGCTCAAATAACACTTGCATCATTTTACTATGTAATTAAGTGTTTGTTTACTCCATACATGTGCGTAATATGAGGTCACCTAGTGGTGGTGTTCGCTACAAGATCACTTGGGACACAATGTGTTACATTTTATTAGATGACGCGTCATTCTATACTTTGTCTGGCAATTATGAATGAAGCACTTGAAATATTATGAATGTTAGGATTAATTGAAGCTCCACGGATGATGGTTTTCAATGAGTATCAATTAATTGATGTCAGTTTGAGTCAGTGAGAAAATAGCCAAGCTGAATGCAGTTGCTGCCGCCGTGGCTAAGATCTAGATGGCATTATATTTTGTAATGGTTGTATAAATGTTGTTGTTTTAAATGATGTTGCTTGAAATGAGGTGATTACTGAGATGACAATGAATAGTGAAGTCTGTCTTTTATTTCCTAAATAATTAGCTTAGCTACCCCATACTGTCCCACTGTTGTGCAAAGGCTTCCCCCAAATCCTTCCAGGTATTCTTTTCACAAGACACGTGGAACTAGCCCTTGTGGTAGACGTCTAGGTCGTCTCGTCACCTCTTTTTGTGATTTTTAGCAGTTTTTATTCCCTGTATTTTGACACTGGCCAAAAGATCAGCGTCAAAATATTGGTATGATGTAATATTCCATCTTAAGGCGTTCGAGCCCAAAGGTATCATAAAACCATGCTAGGCGTAGCCAAAGTCGTAGAATGTACTAAGATGTATGTGTGTACTTACAAATCACAGTAGGGGTTATAAAATGTCATTGGCGCAAAATTCCCGTACCAACGTCATATAAAATTAGAAGCAGGTACCAAGGTACTATTTAGTATGCAAAAGACACTTTTCCATCACCATATCAGGTGCAGCGATAATATCTTTGTTTTATTGTATGAGTTCATCATATCTTTAAATAAGTCAGTAAATACGTAGGTACCTAACAGGATTACATGGAAGACAAGGTTCTTACATAAAGTGTTTGTAAGTAACATTAAAATGCGTTTTATTAAGTAGGTAGTTGTTTTTTTCCTATTTTAGTCAACATACAGGTGTTTATCGATTCACTACTCGCTAACAAACAAAAACAAATGAACCGGTCTCCTGGTCACAGGTTGTGATTTTATACCTACATTCTAAAAAAGGTAATTAATATTCATCGTCTCGTATTGGTAATTTTTCCTGTTCGATGCATTTTCTAGTCACTTATCGTTTATTGATAGAACAATCAATTTACTAATTGATCGAGTTATTGTATGATTCGAAACGGTTTTCTTTAGTTTATATTTAGATATATAATAAGTTAACATTAGTATATTAGTCAATAGTTGTATTTCTTATTATGTTGACATTGTTTTATTATTGTGATTTTTATTAATTTAATTTAGTTGTTCTTTTTTAATTTAACGCATTCTTATACAATGTAAATTGTTATTGAATAAAAATGAAAATGAAATATAGAGTTTATCGGTTTGTTGATAAAATATATATTTGTTGTCTGTAAAGTTTAGGGATAGGTTGACTGTAAAACTAATGGCCTTTAGGACAGCCCTAGCCTTGCATCCTCGTTAACTAAGTAGGCCACATGGCGTGAGAGGCAGAATTAATGTCCATTAAACACACCGGTCGATGACAGTCCGGAACACGACACATGCAGCATGCAGCGCTGTGGGAGTACCAGGGCTTTATTAAAAGTAGGAGGTAAGGGAAATGTGTAATCTTCGCCTACTCCCAATATATTTTCATCTAGCTGTCTTCAATTTTCTGTCCAGTGGCTTCGCCCGCGTGAAAGTCGAAAATAATACAAGAGTTACGTAGCTTTTTTTTTTTTTGTTTTCGGGGGAAACCTTCAAAAGGCTTCTGGCATTTTGACTAGGAGGAATACGGAGTGTGAGATTCTTACCTCACTAAAACCACCCCGGTGATCACCATTAGCAAATGAAAGGACCCTCTTAAAAACCACTCCGGAATCCCCTCTGTGTAACGCCGTTGGGGCACATCCCTGAGGAGACTGTAAAGAGGTCTCTCCTCGAAACAGAGTTACCGCGCCCCTGGGCACTCAGGGCAGGGAAGGAACAGGGGTAGGTTTTTAGTCAGTAAGAGTCTGACACGCCCTCCCGCTCCACCCAGAGCGGGAGATGTCATTGGATGATTTCCCACCCCCCCAAAAAAAAAGAGTAGGTACTCTCCTGAGCCAACCGTAAGGGTGTTATTACACCAATCGATCGATTGTCCATCAATCATCGATCGACCGGTATCCGTGTAATAGCTTTGGCTGATCGACGGATACGGGTCGACAAACAATAGATCGATGGTCGATCGATTGATTGGTGTAATGACACCCTAATGTACCTACTACCGAGATAATGAGTCAGATCATATGTCCTAATTCAGTTCATGATCTACTCGTGCTCCAAATTCGTTTAGCCGTAAAGTTGTGATTGATTAACAAACATACATAGTTTCATAGTATTAATATTAGTAGGACACCTGGGGTACTTCAGGAACTATTAAGCACTATTTCATTTTATCGGCAAGCTGTCAAAACTGTCTGCGCCAGTAGGGCAGTAGCTCTATCCTGAAGTAAAGATAAGAATCATAAGACAGCTGTGAGGTATATGAATTATGTAGGATATTGAAAGGTTTCAGGAGTGCTTGTCAATTAACGATTACTTAATAACAGTAAGGTATCGGTATCGTTGTATCTGTCAGTGGAAGTAATTTTCCGCATCCTGGTGTTGCCAGTGTACACCATTAGGTGTACACTGCTCCAGAAGCATTCTGCAGAAGTATTAACTTCTGACAAATTCATAGTAGAATGACTCATAGATATTTTACTAGGTATATCTCACAATAAACTGATAAATTAATAAATTTCTTCGCCAACAAATGATTAACTGAAGAATATTAGTTATTGTAGTTATCAGCTTTATTTCATTTTGGTACTGAAAAGAAGTTCTTTTCCCTTTGATAAAATAGATAGGTAGGTTCCTTGCAATGCTACGTTCAGTTACAAGGAGTCAGGACAGTTATTGATTCTCAACTAAACTTTAAATCTGCATTACCTACAGGTTTACTATTTTAAGAATAAAAAAAATCAATCTGCCCGCGCCTTTTTCCTACTATCTTGGGGTCGGCTTCTAGTCTAACCGGATACGGCTGAATACCAGTATTTTACATGGAGTGACTGCCTATCTGACCTCCACAACCCAATTACTGGGTAATACGATTTTTTTTTTTTTTTTTTTTTTTATGTTTGATAGGCTCGCGTTTGACCACTATCTCACCTGATGTTAAGCGATGATGTGGTCGAAGATGGAGCACGCTTGCCTAGAAGTAACCTATTCACTCATGACTTAAAGACTCCCAGGTTGTATCTTACAGGAAACATAGACTCCGGTAGAGAATTCCACTCTCTAGCTGTACGTGCAATGAATGTTTTCTCAAAACGCTTTGTGCGTATGGATGGGATGTCCACCATGAACCGGTGGCACTTCGCCGTACGTCTTGTGGTCCTTAGATGAAACGGGCTTGGCGGAATCAAATCATGCAATTCCGTCGCACACTCCCCAAAATGTAATCGATAGAAAACCGACAGGCTAGCAACTCGGCGTCTATGTTCAAGACTTTGGAGTTTTGACTCAACGAGTCTATCATTGCCGATGATCCTCACGATACCCCTTGGTAAGGCTCATGTCAGACTTTCGGGCTTCTGACGACCCTTATGACTGTCAAAGATTCACGATCCCTGGACCAACCACGGCAAGCGTAGCTTAATCTGATGGATCGACCCGTGCGGCTGTTATTACTTTAGCCACGACGTTTACTATTTTATTAATACTTGATTAATAGTTCGAGATTCTAATACATCGGCACCAACTCAAATATCGATTTTAGTGTTGTGTATTTTATGTAAATTTTTAGATGAACATTAGTACTAAAAAGGCCCTAAATAAATTAGATCTACCTACCATACTAATTTTGATCAGTTGATGACTTTGTTTTTGTTGTTTGTTTGTTTGTTTGTTTGTGGTTTGCTTGTTAATTTCTTTGGGCAGAAGCTGTACTTAAAATATGACCACCCATTTTCGTTACATCCTGTAGAATAGCATTTTTTTGAAGGAAAATTGTTTGTTTCTTTGTAGTCTGTACTGAACCGATTCCGGAAATTCTATTGCTAGACTATCGCTAAGTGTTAGGTTTTATCCCGGAAATTGCATGGCTCCTGTGGAATAGGCCTAAGGAGGAAAGCCTATGCCTATATAAAAGCTATTTTTATTTGTATAATTATGTGCCTTAAAATATTTTTTTTTTTACTATTAATAGGCTCGCGTTTGACAATTATTTCACCTGATGGTAAGCGATGAAGTGGTCATCGTAGGAGCAGGCTTGCGTGTGTGTCTATCTCGCCGGACCCAACGAGATTTATCAACAGCTTTTCATAAAGACATCATTTTGTACCTAAAGAAAATAAATAAGATATATTTTGTACCTCGACAGTTTTTGATTAAATGACGTTTCTATGAAGTGTCTAGCTAGCGGGCCCCTTATGATTATTTTTATTGTTATTATACTTTCAGATCGCCCAATAGTGCTCGGAGTTAGACCTTACAAATCCTAAATTTCGACTTACGATTCACACCAGGCTTGCCTAGAATTAACCTATTCACTCTTCTCTTAAAGTCAAAAATGCCACTCATGAATGTGTTCCCAAAACGTTTTGTGCGAATGGTTGCTAAGTCCACCATGAGCCGGTTTTGCATCGCCGTACGTCTAGTGTTGAAATCTCAATGAAATTATGACCCAAGTTGCAACTTATTTATAGAACCGACCCAAATAACTAAAATAAATACTATCAACATAAAATTATTTAAGTAACATTCTCTAGATAAGCTTTAGTATATTGTCCAGTGTCTGCTTGAAACAATGTAAAAGATGACCTTTTGTGATAGGTTAAGATATACGGTCATTTGTAGAGTGCCCTTATCTCAGTCTGTTATTACATTGATGACTTATTATTTTATAAAGAACATCCTTATCAATTACAGTAACTAATTATGTAGACAGTGTAGCTGTAGATAAAAATTATTAAATGAGAAATTATTAAAAATAAATATATATATAAAATATTTTAATATGATAAATACTATTGACATATCAATCACGAAAAATTCGAGTCGGATGCTGTTGTCATAAATACCAAGAGCTATCGTGTGGGAACTGATTTATAGAGGTCAGATAGGTGGGTAAGGCTAGGCAGATGATGATTCAACACCATCATCTGCCTAGCCTTTACCCACCTATCTAATAATATGTTATGGTATATGGTAAGTAGACGGTCTTTAAGCCAGCTCCATTAAATATCATGCATTTAGTTAAACGCTTTTTGGATCACAATGCTTGTCTTTTAAGGGCTTTATACCGATAAATCCGTACTTTACCACTTTATTAGCACGTTTGCTTTCAGCTATCGCAGCTCATGTATATGGGAAATGAAATGACTTCTCTATCTCATTACTAATTAATTTAATCTATTCACATTTTTTTCCATTCTGAGTAACAGATTATCCTATCTAACTTATCGTTAATACGGACTTTAGAACCTCATAAACATTGGATTGTTATTATTTCTTATCATTCATATTATCTCTTACTCAATATTCCAGGATAGAAGATAAGACGCAGCAGATGTTGGTAATTAATACATGATTAAATTAGGCCTGTGCTGTAATAACAATTTAACAATGTAACTCTTAAAACAAGCTGGGTTGCTCGTAATGGGCTCTCCTCAGCGTATGACGGTAGTTTTTACGATTGCTTGAGCATTCAGCGCCGGCGCTAAAGGCGCCTGTAAAAGGAACCCGCTGACTTGGATCGATCTGCGCCCGCGCATGTAATAAGAGCGGGCTGTCGATGTGCATTGTTGTGGAATTGTATGGAATGCTTTACGGCTTCCATGTATGAGAGCTCAGTTGCCGGACATATCAAGTTGTTTGCAAGTTAATTGGGATACTATACTGAGTTCCGATAATTCATTCTGCGTGGAGCTTCAGAAAAACTGTGTACCTAATAAGGAAAACTACTTACCAACTCTTCAATTCTACAACAGCTATAATTTTAACAGCCAACAAAAACGTCAATAATACGGCAATTTCAGCTTCCCGAGCTATATTCAATTTCAACCAACAATATGGTAACATTATTCTTAAAACCGGTTGAACCATCAGATCCCAAGTGCCCGGTTCAAGGGCAGGCATACTCGTATATACAGAAACAGAACGTGAAAACGGAAACTTTACATTAAAATCTATAATTAGCTCTCAAGTTCTTGAAGCATGCACTTGAACATTGCAATTGTTTTATGTTTTTAATCTCCATTTAAAGCGAAACGGAAACGACAATCGGCCATTGGTATTTCAATCTCCTTTTGGTGCCCATTGTTCTGTCTTTATTTTTACAGGATGACGTCTTTAACTATAGAAATTATATGTCCTATAGACAGGCTACAGCACTTCCACATATCATAAGACTGGTTGCTCAAGTGCCGTAGAATCATTCCGATGTCATTCTTGAAGTACAAAGGGGTCAGCTTCTGTAGACGTTTAAATTAGTCGGCAATGTTCCGTGTCCCCTAACAAGAACGTGTGGAATGCAAATTAATAAATCAACCAACGTTTTTGCAGGTCAAACGTAACAAGACGAACCAGACGTAGAAAGTAGGCAGTAGCTGTAGCATCCATCCATAGAAAGTTCAGCGGTCAGCATGGTTTGAAATGACTTCTCATTAAAATATTAATTTATTTGTAGCATATTTAAAAACTAATTAAGCGAATGAGACTGATAATAAACAAGCATCGGACTTGCAATTAGTGGTATGATGTTTTTGTCTTTTTTTTTAAGTGAAAACTTTTAGGCGCGTTGGGCATTTTTGAGATGGGACAAAACTATTGAACTCGGGCGACCAACACCGACACCACAGAATTGAAGTGAAAACTTATTTAGGCGCGTTGGGTATTTTTGTTCAAGTTTTCACTTCTGTCGGCACTCCCGGAGTGTCACTCTTTTTTTTTAATAAATTTGAGAAAACATTCATTGTGCGTACAGCTAGGGAGTGGAATTCCCTACCGGAGTCTGTGTTTCCTGATAGCTACAACCTGGGAGTCTTTAAGTCAAGAGTGAATAGGTTACTTCTAGGCAAGCGTGCTCCATCCTCGACCACATCATCACTTATCAGGTGAGATAGTGGTCAAACGCGTGCCTTTTAACAATAAAAAAAAAAAAATATAACTACAATGGAAAATGCCGTGTAACAAACCTTCTTTTGAATAATGTTGGCTTAAAGTAATTGTGATACGTGTCATGCATTGAATTGCATTAGGTGAATAAGTACCAGCAACCTAAACCACAAGTAACATGAAACTTTGAGAATGTGAACGTAATCCAATTATGTCGCACAGGTTTGGTTTTGTAATTATAAATCCATTTTGTTGTACATTTAAACAATAGATATTTCCATGGAAGTAATGTAGGTTATTTTAAAACTTCCTCATTAACTTACCCTGTTATTAAATCATAGTTCAAAATTGAATCGCTTGTTTAAATTATAATTTGAATACCAAGTTTATAAAACAAAAGGCTATTGTTTTTAAACCATCAATTAGCCTATATTAAGGGTGGTAGCAATACAGAATCCCCTTCACCAATCGATTTTAAAACCCTATAAAAGTTTCGAAGCGAGGGGAACGGGTCAACGCCCTCGACGTCGCTACAATACAATGCAAAAGTTCGCCAAAACGGGGCGCATGGGGCACTTGCGCGTCCTGACTCTGACAACTCCAGTTTTCAATGTCATTTTTTAGCATCCTTAAGAGTGAGTCATAAACTTACCAGTTACGGGTTAAAATCGAGGTCATGGACTCATGACACTGGAATGTAGGGGACAATAGATTTTGAAATGGTTAGTGTGGTCATCATACTTTTCAACTTTTGTTTGAAATGCTTTTTTATGTGTCAGTTTGAGTTCAAGACTTCACAGTCATGTTTGAGCTGACCACGTTTCGAAACATGTAGGCTGTATGTTATGTTTCTGAGTCACGTGACAGCACGGTGGTAATTTCACCCTAATTTAAACACTGATTGGCTGTTTAAATGTTAACGGCCCGACCTCGAAATAGTTTAGTAAGCCGGTGTTGTAATTAAACGACATTCATACACATTACACACTTGTTATCCACGTTATCAAACTGTTACTAGCCTAATTATTTTGTTTGGATTTGTCAATTTTCCTACTAAGTTGCTATACACTTGATTCTCTTAGGAAATTACTCATATTTAATGGTATGAAAGGATTTATGTTATCCGAATTACTTTTTAGATTACCTATTTATCACCAATTTCGACATTTAAAGTTTCTTCTCACGTTTCAGCATTTTTAGAGCAATTTAGAAATGACTTTATGGTATTGGCAAATTAGCAAGTATTTGCAACTGTCATGAGTTGTGTAAACATGCACCGTCTCCGGTGCCCGTCCGTGGGGAAAATCAATAGCATTGCCATCAATCGACGCGGACGCTTTGTCGCGTCATCTCTGACGATCTTTACCTCTGATTTAATTTGCTTTATACAATACCCTTTGTAAACGATGCATCATTATGCCTCTAACACAATACGACGCATAAACACTGCATGTATCGATTGGACTCACCGTCTAACATGCAGCGACGAGACGCAACATCGTCCTCGTCGAACTCCTCCACCGCTGCACTCTTCTCTTTCGCCACTTCCATGATGATTCACCCACTTGCACTCTCAACACTGTTTACATCACGCAAACCCTGGGTGCACAATATTTATCACAGTACGAAGCCATGCCGAATTCGCGAGTTTCACCAGCTGATCGCGAAAACGTATGTCGTCGCGTGGAGTCGCGCGGAAGCGCCTTATCTCGATAGCCGTAAGCAAATAACTGGTCGTAATCGTCCAGTCGACCGCCGTACATCGGTCGTTCAATGTCAGTATCGAATGGACAATCAATTATGCGACAGTGTCGCGTAAAGAGTAGTCGTGTGTCGCAACGCAACTTGGCTGCCTCGTAGTCTGGTATAAGGTGCACATGCGTGACGCGGGTGCGGCGAGGGCGCATGCGTGGGCCGGGAGGTGGCGTATCGACAAGCTATGGCTGCCGAGGGCTATGGGCGCTTTGGGTGCTATGGCGGGTATGGCGACGGCGGGACGCCGTGCCTGCGACTGACCGGCGCGCTACGCTCCCTCTCGAATGGAATTTAATTAAGCTATTTGTTTGCAGCATCGATGCGAGCGCTCTCAAGGCCTTCAACTTATTTTCTTATCAAGCGGTCCTACAAGCCGCAATTAAAAGCGCAAACGTTGACTCAGTTGACATTGAACTTTGTGTTATTTTGACGGAAATTCATTAGTAAGCATTTGGTAGGAAATCATTAAAGCCTGTCATTTATATTTGAATACATAATCATAGGCGTTATAGATCAAGCGATAACTTAACTAACCTTTAAATAAATTTTAATCGGTGCCTATTTATGGATTTACGCATGGAATAAAAATAACGTTGATTTTAGCACAAATAGCATACGAAGTCAATCTTTGGACGGTCACTTTCAGGAAAATCTCTGAATGTTTTTTGATGATCTAAACAAAATGAATAGCTTTATGGTGAAGCCATTTCAAATAGTAATTTATTTAAAAATGGACACCAAATGTTGTTCAATTGTTAAACTTACATCTTCACACAAACGCCTACTTAATTGTAAACCGACAATGCAGCGAAAGTGTTATTGCTTGATAAAGTTTGCCAGGCGTTGACTGTCGGCTATAATCAAGCGCACGGCTACGGCGGTTAGTACTGTTAGTTATTCTGTGGCACGGCTTAACACTCAAAAACTAAATTAATCTTAATGTTTGTTATTTTTCATAAATCACGGATATTAATAAAAAAAAATTACAAAGCGTTAGGTCAAGACACGTGACATATGATTAATCGTATTGACATTGCCAAAACTGGTTAAACGGTCAAAACAACAAATTCACAACAAGTTTCGGATGACATCATTTTGGGCCCGGCCGAAGTTCAACGGTCTATCCGGTTGATTTGTACCATCATCGCGAAAATTGACAATGATGCAAGCTACGATAATAAGTACCTAGACATTATTATTCTAAACATGCTAACTTCTCGTTTGATCGAATGGCTGTGAACTATTGTTACGTGCGACGAAAGTAAGTTGCTCACAAATTACTTTTAGGAGCACTAAAAATGGGTGTTGTGAAACTTTTGAGTTTTACAAATAAAAAAGCTAGCTAGACAAATTACCTCAATTTTGTGGTAATGGTTTTGATAATTTCTTATTCCAAATAAGTATGTTTATAAGACTTCATAATTTTATGTAACACTAAATTATAAGTTCCTATGGTATGGCATCACAGGATTATACAAATTCTTGAGACCAATAAGAAGATACAATGAGATGTACTTTCGTTCACCGTCACGTTCTCTTTGGTTAGGGTGTCTGACATCGCTGGGGTGGGTCACAGCCCCAATATGATAAATAAATGCTCCCTTCCCGGGGGGTGTCGGGCATGGTTCCAAGTATCGAGAAAAGTGTAGAGAAAAATCAGTTTGTTTTTTTGTGATGTTCTCGGTAAAAGATCTAATCTCTAGATCGGATCTTAGTTTTCAGCAGCTGTTTCAGATGGTTATTTTTGCGTCTGTGATTATTTGTTGATATTTTTCGTATTTGTGTAACTTTTAAACTATTTATGGTAGGTATGCGTCACACGTAATTGGTACAAATAAATTATATTTCTTTCTTTTTCCAGTCTTAATTAGAGGGCCATATTTAAAAAAAATAACTTTTTCCAAAAAAAAAACAACCGACTTCGAAAAAAGAAATTACACTAAAAATTAAAAAATAACTTTAATTTCGGATCGGTTGTTTTTTTTAGTAAAAAGATTTTTAATTTTCACTTCTTTGTAGTTATAGGGGACATGGAATTTAAACATACTCGTAATTGGAGGAAACCCAAACGTCATCTATGTATACATATTTTTCGTTTTTGTTCAGTTTTTCAAAAAGCGCTGAAGAAATTTCGATAAAATTTATATGGGACCACCTCGGAAGTATATTCTATCGGATAAAAGAAGAATTTTGAAAATCGGTCCACAACTGACAGAGAAATCGGTGGACATACAACATCCATACAGTCGAACATGGAACCTCCTCCATTTTCGAAGTCGGTTAAAAAACTGGCCAAGTGCGTGTCGGATTTCGCACGTTAAACAAAATACTTAAAAAATAAGGGTTCCGTACCAAATATTGGTATTTGTTAGTAAAGTATACCTACGTAATAATAAACATTATCACCAAATTTCAGGTTCATAGATCAATCAATGGAAAGTTAAAAATATCTTCGTAAAAAAATTTTGTGGCAGACAGACAGACGGACCCTTCGGGTACGGGACCTTAAAAAAAATATGTGATTAGTTTAAAAACTGATTAGCAGGTTCTAAATTCAACATTTTCTATCTAGAAGAAGGATAGATATTGCTGATAAAGTAACTGCTGACTCATCCTTTGATCCCTCAGAGGATTAGTCAGTCAATGGTTTTGTCCTAAAGACAGCTGAATTTGATGGAGAGGACGTTTGTATCTAGAATTTATAATCCGCTCAGTATTTAATCTAAGCATATGTATGGTTGGTAGATTGCATGTGGCGGAGATGAGCATGTTGAGATGGATGTGTGGAGTAACGAGAATGGATTAAGTGAGAAATGAATACATTAGAGGTAGTTTAAAAGTGGCGCCAGTCACCGAAAAGTTGAAAGGGAACCGCTTATCTTGGTATGGTCATGTGAAGAGGAGGGATGAAACACATGTAACTAAAAGAGTTATGAATATAAATGTGGATGGATGGAGAGGAAGGCCAAAGAAAGTATGGATGGATTGTGTGAGGAGTGATATGAAAGAAAAGGGAGTTAGTGATAGCGTGACGGCTGGACAGGTCAGAATGGAAGAAAAAAACGTGTTGCGCCGACCCCAAGTAACATGGGATAAGGGCAGGAAGATGATGAGAGGTATGGTTGGTATGTACCAATCCGCATTGGGCCCGTGTGGTGGATTACGGCCCACACCCTCTCACAGAGAGGAGGCCTGTGCCCCAGCAGTGGGGACATTAAAAGGCTGATTATCATGATGATGATGATAGGTATGATTAGAGAGTTTTATAAATAAACGGAAGTTTGTATTTTCAGTCTTATGTGATGATAGGTATCAATTTATTGGAGCACCCAATTTCATTTTATGCGATCATTTATTGGGATCGGCAGTAATGAACGTGACGTAAGCCCTGTTGATTGAAAACGATCAAAAAGACTTCGTTTATTTCGTATTCATTATGCCAAGAATTGCGACCACTTTATATTCAATAGCGTACCTTGATACCGACCGAAATACGTAAGAAACTGGCACTGTACCTACCTGTGCATGTTATTATTTTCCTCTTCGATCTAAATGTTAAAAAGAAAAAACTAGGGAACTATTTGCTTAACAATAGCGGTTAGTAAAGAATATTCAATGATAGCAAATTATCTAATTACACTTCCGGGTAACATGCCTTCGATGCAATAAATGAGAAATCTAAATAAAAATTACGACCAAATAATGGTTGTGCAACCGATTTGATAGCACACGACAATAAAATTAATAGCACGAAAGTGCGCAAAACGATTCAGAGCCTCCTACAACAAAGCTCCATTCACACTACACAACAATGGTAACATTATTTTACGGGCGAAAGCACTTGCGCAAGAGCATGTAAACGACGATTAAAATAATTAATGGTTAAACCTAATGACTTACATCACAGTGCCCCCTTTGATCGGCCGTTACAAAGCTGCTTAGTCGATCTCATTAATAAAATTAACAATTAATGGATTGTTCTTGGTTCCTTTCTGAATTCTTTCGATGATGGATATCTACTCAAGAAAGTGCTTTACATCATACAAAATATTCGCCGTAGAACATGTCACTAACAATATTGAAACTGTGGGTCGTGACATTAATGTAATCAGTGTCCTGTTTTCAGTCATAAACAAATAATATCCCGTTTGGTGCTACGGCGTAGCTTCGTAGCACCGTAGACCTTCCCGTAGGCGCTCACTAGAAACCTTTATAAGGCACTCGTATGAACATCAATTTTTATTACGGTGCATAATAAAATTGATGTTCATATGAGAGAGAGTGTAATGCCATTTGTAGAGATTTAATGTTATAATAATGTAAATAAATGATTTGTTTGTCTTTTTTTTTAATTTTCATTGGTTAAGAATCTAATCCCCTTTTGTAAGCATATTTGTATGCATTTATTGTAAATAATCTACGTAGGAGTCGTTAATTTAATGAAAGTTTGCAATAAACAGTTACATAAAATGCATTTTCATATTCAATAATTAAGTTTTATGTTGGTATATAACGATTCACTTCCTCCAAACAAATTCAATGACCACCTATTCATGATTTACCTATGTATTTAAAATAACTATAAAATAAGAGATATTTTATAGTTATTTTAAACACATAGGGGTATTTATTCTATACAGGCCTCTTTCCAAACGATTTATTTAAAGAATGTAAGTTTTCTTAGACATAACCCGGTATAATAATGCATTTCCTTAGTAGAAAATCAAGCTTTGTGTTGGTACTTAATGACTCACTTCCTCCGAACAAATCCAATCATTTTCATATTTTATAGCCATTTTAAACACATACTACTCAAGTAAAGTAAGACATGTTTAACAGTAATTTTAAATACTGAGGTATAGTATAGTAAAGTACGAATAAGCCAGTAATGAATGCAAAGCATTGCAAACCTTGCGTACATTGCATTACACGTACCATTGCATTACACGTTACACGGCGGATAGCCAATAGATGGGATCTCGTAGTTAATGGTGATGATGGCGTTCTGTGCAAGGAGCTGCTGTTCGCACGGTATGGGCTACAGTATAATCATTGGCACAAGTGTTTGGATGAATTCACAAATGCAGAGACTCTTTCACCAGGACCTCTTTACGGGATTTAGAACTCAAGGCACATATATGAATGAAATAAATGAACACTAATTTGAGTTAAAAAAAAAATTGTCAGATAGATTTAGGACGGCTGTCAGACCGATAGGCGCGAGTGAATTTTATAATTATGTAAAAGTAATTGACCAGAAATAAATCTTTGATCTTCTCGGAAACAAGCCTATCATTTCATGTATTTCGCCCCCGGATTATATAAAATTGTAGGTGTTCGTCGTAGCGCGCCAGATCTCACCTGTATTCCCGAAGAGTTAGAGGTAGAGAGGTGCCCAATGTGCCAATACTACACCCTCATTCTTTCACTTATCATCATCACCTTCCTGCCCTTATCTCATGTTACTTGGGGTCGGCGCAACACGTTTTTTTCTTCCATTCTGTCCGGTCAGTCATCACGCTATCTATCTATCTTTTCTTTGGCCTCCCTCTTCATCCAACCACATTTACATTCATATTTATATTCATTTACTCATTCTTCCACTTATGTTTAAGTCAATAAAGCACAGGGCGGCGAACAAAATTCAAACAATGTCGTATTTAGTCTCAACCCGCATTGGGCCCGTGTGGTGGATTACGGCACACACCCTCTCACAGAGAGAAGGCCTGTGTCCCAGCAGTGGGAACATTATAGACTGATTATGCTATTATGCTTATGCTTTAAATACTAAGGTTTAGTAAAGTAAGTCAGCAATGAATGCAAGCTTTGCGTACCATTGCCTTACACGTTACACAGCGGATAGCCTCTAGAGGCTACATCACCACACCACTACACACACCATTACTCTACCTACGAGACCGCATCCAGCGTTCTGCGCAAAGAGCTGCTATTCTTTTTTTTTTTTTTTTTATGTTTGATAGGTTCGCGTTTGACCACTATCTCACCTGATGGCAAGCGATGATGTGGTCGAAGATGGAGCACGCTTACCTAGAAGTAACCTATTCACTATTGACTTAAAGACTCCCAGGTTATAGCTATCAGGAAACACAGCCTCCGGTAGGGAATTCCACTCTCTAGCTGTACGCACAATGAATGTTTTCTCAAAACGCTTTGTGCGTATCCAGGATGGGATGTCTACCATGAACCGGTGGCACTTCGCCGTACGTCTTGTGGTCCTTTGATGAAACGGGCTTGGCGGAATCAAATCATGCGATTCCGTAGCACACTCCCCAAAATGTAATCGATAGAAAACCGACAGGCTAGCAACTCGGCGTCTATGTTCAAGACTTTGGAGTTTCGACTCAACGAGTCCATCATTGCCGATGATCCTCTTGGCTCGTTTCTCAATTGACTCAAGGGCATCAAGCTGGTATTTGGCCGATCCGTCCCAAAGATGAGAGCAGTACTCCATACACGATCGGACTTGCGCTTGATAGAGTTGGAGCAGCTGTTCCGGCGTGAAATATCGTCTCACCTTTGCGAGGATCCCCAACTTTTTGGCAGCCACTTGAGCCTTTGCCTCTATGAAGGGACCAAAATTGAGGGTAGATGTTAAAGTAACACCAAGAAGATCAAGTTGATCGGTTATCGATACGGTTACACCTCGGAAAGTTGGAGCCGGGTGAAATTGGCTCCTTTTAGCAGAAAAAAGGTACGCCTGGGTTTTAGAAGCATTGAACTTAACCAGATTGGCATCGCCCCATTCTGAGACAGCCTGCAAGGACAAGTTCAAGCGCCCAACCATAGCCTCGCGGAGAGACCGGACCTGAGACCCACTAACTCGTGCGTCAGGCACGTATCTCTCGGCAACAGTGCTGTCGTCTGCATACCCAAAGGTACCGGGTTTAAGCAGATCGTTAATATGCAGCAAAAACAATGTTGCCGAGAGCACCGACCCCTGAGGAACACCGGCATTAATAGCCAGCAGTCCGGACGAGCAGCCATCTATGACTACTCGGATAGACCGATCCCTCAGGAAATCTGCAATCCAATCACACAAAGCAGCGGGCAGACCGAAGGAAGGAAGCTTGCCAATTAGACTGTCGTGCCAGACCCGGTCGAAGGCCTTCGAGATATCAAGGGAGACCGCAAGGGCTTCCCCTTGTTTGTCGATGGCCTCACTCCAGATGTGAATGGCATACGCTAGAAGATCTCCCGTTGACCGATTTCGACGGAAGCCATATTGTCGGTCACTTAGGATATCGCTAGCTTCTAGGTATGCCAGGAGCTTACCATTCAGTATACGTTCCATACTCTTACAGAGTACGGAAGTTACCGAGATGGGCCTATAATTTGCAAAATATAGGCCTATATTCGCACGGTATGGGTTACAGTATAATCATTGGTGCTGGCCAGAAAGTGGTGAGGGTTAGTACCCGTAGGTTAATTAGCAACCAAATTAAATATTATTACAAAGGAGCTTTGTTCCTGGTAGGTATTCCTTGTATTGTGTAATAGGCACACCCATATCTAGGTTCTTATGTCTAGATTGTACTCGTATGTATATAGTTTCATAAGAGTAATTTCAAAGTATAAATAGTAGTAATTTTTAAGGGTTCCGTAACCGAAGGGTCCAAACGGAGCCCTGTTGCTGTCACTCACGTGTCCGTTTGTCCGTGGTCTGTCACAAAATGTTATTCCGAAGAATTTTTTAACTTCCCATTGATTTATGAACTTGAATTGGGGGTTTTTTTTTTGTGGGGTGGGAAATCATCCAATGACATTTCTCGCTCTGGGTGGGCGTGTCAGACTCTTACTTACTAAAACCCACCCCTGTTCCTTCCCTGCCTGAGTGCCCAGGGGAGCGGTAACTCTGTTACGAATTTATCCGCTATCCCTAGGCATGAAATTGGGTGATAATGTTTATTATTACATATATTTTACTAAAAAATACCAATATATTGATAAATCAAATATTCCCTCATTTGGTACGGGACCCTAAATGTACGAAGTCCGTCACGCACCTAGCCGGTTTTTTTATTTAGACTAAAATAGTTTTTAGTTTCGTCATAATCAGGACTCGGTAGCCAATATAAGCTTTTTAAAACGAACATTGCTTCACTTTGTTACAAGTGAGGATGGTTGCCTTGTTCGATTGGCCTTTTTTTGTCGTAGGTGTTGCATATTTTCGTGGCCGCTTGAACTAAATAAATTAAACTAGGAAAGTTCTGACGTGCTATGACACCTATTCTGAGTCTCTGACGCGCTATGACAAGCCTCGACACAAACACAGCATGTGTAATGGCTTTACATGTAGGAAAATTAAATTGTACCTGCGTGTTGGCTGAAGATGGCAATTTGATCGTAAATACACGTAAAATATATGCGTTCGCATGTTATTATTGAAGAATGTTGAGTGTGCGTAAAATATGCATGATATAGTAATAGTCGACCTTGGAAATTATTTCATTCAGTAAATTGGCGTGCTGACGACTCAACGTGCGTGTTTAATAACAGCTGTTATATAGGTATGATGTGTGTGTATTTCTGATATGAAAATGTGTAAATGATCATATTTTAGACTTGTTGATCCTCTGTAAATTACTGCTAAAAATAAGGCGAGCTTCACGCTTGTAGATATGTTAAATAAAATTCAGTTTTATTTAGATTTTTTTATGGTTGTTTATATTGTAATAGAATTGTGTAACAATTCGTTCTGAACACTACCTATCCCACCAGAAGATTTGGTCATCTGATGAAAAAACTAGATTCCCCAAATTGTGATGTCTGTGGAGTTATTGATGATGTCTAGAATCTTTTGGTGGAATGTGTCAAGAACCAGACGGGTAGGGAAAGATTGTCAAGATTGCGTAAACTCGACATAGGTACGTTTTTTGAAATCCTGGCAAATCCAGGCAGTGATACTGCTAAAATTGTTTATGACATGGCAATGTGTCGTTAGTATGAGTTCTTGTTAAGGTTTAAATTATAAGTTGAAATGTAAAATTAGGTTAGGTTACGATGGGGCTGACATGCCTTAAAAGGATAAAAGTTCCTAAAAATAAAGAAAAAAAAACTATGTAACAATTTTGGTATATTCTATGTATCAATCTATTATGCAGCAACACACGACATATCTTAACTTAAAATATTGCTATCCTTTACTAACACGAAAAAACAAGAGTCAGATAAAACTAGGTCAAAGCTTGCAAATAAGTTTCTTAGTTATTTTTTTTTTTTCGTATAGACCAGTCACTTTTGCGAGCAACAGTACCTAACCTCCTAGTACCTATAGTCTGCAACAGTGTTATCTTAACATCTGAATAATAAGTAGGTATGCTGTTCGGTTAGATAACAATACACAACATGGCGACCGCTGTACACATCCATTCATTTTGTGTGTTCGTAATTAACACCTTCGACTTAATTCAGGTTTACGTAATTGTGGGTATGACTATCGAGTGGTGGGACTATTTATGGGAATGGAAGAAGGACGGCCGTTTGGAGTAAGTAATTTTTTAAATGGAGGACAGTTATTTAGGAAAAATGCAGACAAAACTGAACTAATATAAAGAATAAATGAAATACTTATTATTTCTAAATTTATAATCTAATTAAAAAATTGTAGGTACTGTTAATATACTATTATAAATTTCGGAACATTTATGCACAAGAGTAAAAGATCAGAATATTCCTGTCTAAAGGGGGCCACAGAGTGTTGTTTGAGAATAGTAGTTAAGATGTTTGGTGAATGGTCGGTAAGTTCCAGAACCGATACAGGAGATGTGTAGGGTAATCAATGAGTTGGAAGGGGCTAACCTTTAGAATTACCCGTTGTGCTATTTCGAGAGGCAGTGAGTGGTTTTGGATGTATTATAATAGGTAAAATTGTTTGGAACCACCACTAAAAAGTGAAAAATAAAAAACTTTTTTACAAAAAAATAGAACCGACATCCAAAAAAACATTGGCCACATTTAAGAAGCTCAGAACGAAGTACTACCAAAGTTAAAAAAGCCGCATTATTGATATTCCTATAAATTACTACGTGAATTTTAATGATCAATGTGATGTGATGAAATAAATTGTAGTAATGTTATTTAAAAGTGCTTTGATATTGCTTGTAAATATAATCATTACATTTATAGTAGGGAGCCTAAATTGCTTTTGCAAAAGTAAATTGGCCTTTAGTCCTTTGGGTCAAAGTTTTTAATTCCTTTGCCAAAAAATCATTTAACGATAAGCTTTATATAATTTCCATCAATTTGGTGCGATGCAGCTTCACCGCTATTTTATTTTAATAAGCTGCCAACGGCAGACGTTAAATAATTGCGGCTTATAAAAACATGCCAAGGTTTGTTTATAAATTATGGCACAAGAAAATTCGTGCTTTAAACTGATTTAAGCTGTCGTTAATTCTATTATAAATTACCGCGAAAAAGTACAACATTTTGGAAAAATTTGCTTACGTAACTTACTCATAAAGTCATAACCGGCTAGAAACTATTGGGCATAAACCCAACAATAATTTCGCATCTTTCCATGTACCTACATCGAAAGATGCTGCTGTCCAAAGGTCACCTTTTAGTTAGTGTACAGTACCTACTTGATCCTATTATGGAATAATTAATTTATTACGTACGTTCCTCTTTGATATTAAAGGTAAATTTATATTATTAAATTTAAACCGAACTTTTTAAATCAAAGCAGGTAGGTATGAATGTGCTTAATACTGAGTTATTTCTTGTTTATCTTGTCCGTGTGTTAATCAATCATTCTATAATTACTTATATCATTTGCTCTAAGTAGGCATTACAACATTTTAGTAACGATTTTATAACGAATATTTATCAAAACATTGGAGCTAATGAGATTTTAAACGGCTCAAACTCGCCTCGCACACGTTTTTATTCGAAATTTTGCAAACAGATTGTTCATGATGCGTTGATCTTATTTATTTTTCCTTTTTATTTATTAGTTGTACAATTGTATGTAACAAGAAGGAATCTGTCTACTTAATGTCATTATAGCATGGCTTAATTAGCCTATTATGTACACAGCCGACACAGGCTTCCTCTGCGGGCTGTAATCCACCACGCGCCTACCTTTTTTTTTTGGGGGTTGGGAAGGGAAATCATCCAATGACATCTCCCGCTCTGGGTGGAGCGTAAGGGCGTGTCAGACTTTTACTGACTAAAACCCACCCCTGTTTCTTCCCTGCCTGAGTACCCAGGGGAGCGGTAACTCTGTTACGAATTTATTCGCTACCCCTAGGCATGCAGGCACCGGCCATGATGGACCCCGTCAGTGGTGGCTGACAAAACTCTACGAGGCGCGCGTGGAACACTACGCGCCGTTGACTCACGGGCCTGGTGTTGATCGGACGGCGAGCTACCCATTACTCGCCGTCCGCAGGCCCGGGTCTACGGTGACCGGAGATCGTCTCGCGGCGCCGGAAGCCCCAGGACCACGCGCCTACCTGGCTTCGAAAAGTTTGTTATTTTTACTGACAGACAATGGTCTAAACTGCTGGTCCAGATGACATAGCACTAGAGTTCCTTGTATTCCAAAAGTAGGCTCGCACTAATGAAGAATTTTTTAAACTTCCTCCCCAGAAAAAAAACTTAAACAGACCATGAAAGTTTGTATGAAAATTCGTAATGTTTACCGATGAGAAATGCCATCGGGTTTATCGCCTAAGAATTTTCTAATATCTTTCTTTTTATCAGAAATCTAATCATTCAAACCTCTTTTTCGTATAAAAACAAGACATTTGCAACTTCTATCACCCAATTACCAATACCACTACATCAGCCGTATATTTTTTCTTCTCTCGTGACATGGAAACCTAGCTCACGCTCCACAGCACTATTCAACATCATCAGATCTCAGATAAGATGCGGTCGCTGCGTGATTGTTATTGTTATATTTCTTTTGCAGCTCACGTGCCAACCTGCGCTACTAGAGAATTGTTATTGTCATACTTACTTAATTTTCTCATGCTTCAGAAACAAGATTTATTTAAAAACTTAAGTAAGTAAACATGTTTGAATTAATAAACGTTATTTATTAAACACTGCGATGGGAATTAATTAGGTGTAATTTTTTTGTGCGCGATATGTTTTCCAAAGGTGACTTTGTATAAGCTTTGATATTTTTCCGTGAAATAATTTATGATGTTTCTTATGGGTCTGAGTTTGTTATTAATATCAGTGACATCATGAACTTATCGTAATAAAATTACATTGAAAATATCAAGTTATCCGATAATTGCCAGGTTGCTGTCAAATTATTATTTCACGTTCAATTATAAATTGGAACTGTCAAACAGCTGCAAGCCCTGTTATGTTACTCAATTTAATTGGTACTTTCTTTGCTATCAGAACATTCGCTGCCTCAATAATTTAGTATCTCAGTTAAAACAATAAGATAAAGTCACGCACATTATATTTCCTAGGTTTTGTTCTCCGGGTTCCTAGGATATCTAGAAACTTGTCACCTGGCTAGCATTTCGAGTATTTCCGGAGAAACTAAGTGAACATTACGTTAGATTTAATTGCGTCATCCATTATACTTATAATAAAGTAGGTATGAGTAGACATGGCTTAATGTTCGTGTAAGTTAATAAATCATAGAACAATACAGTAGGTTTAATTAAGCTAAATGATGTACAATGTTTTTTGTCGTGCAGTTCATCAATCAACAAGGAATAAGGTTACTTGTAATCAGTTACTGAGTTTTATATAATAGAACTTATAATAATAATACTTAGGCAGTAAATGACAGGAAATTATTATTGCATGTACAATAATAATAACCGACTACATACATAATGTGATATTATGCAGGTTTGTTATTGTGGAATTTGTCATATATATATATTTAGCAAGCGGATGTTCATATTTTTTTCAAGTATCGATTTCCTATAATTTTTATAGGTATGTGGGTTAGGTACAAGCAGTTATGCATGTACTTTTACTTAATAGTTTTTTTTACTTAGTATTATGATACCTGTATAATTTAAATAACGTTAACTCTGGTGTTGAGAAACCGTTATCTTTGTGAGAAAAAAATACAGCATCCAGGTACTTATTTACCGATTTTAAGAAAAGTACGGGTGTAGAAGTTTTCCGTTTACTGACACGTTATGTAATGCAGTTACCGTTATCCAGTTATGTTATTACTTAGAAGACACCGACGAGTTAAAGTAACCGACATATTTCCAAGAAAGCCAGGAAAGCTGTCTACAAATGTACCTAAGAAAGAAAATACGTTTGTTTACCGTAAATAAACGTATTTTCTTTCTTTCTTTTTTTTTTTCTACCAACCCACAATCATTGGCGTTTTGAGCTCCGTTTGTTTTTGTGCTACGATAAATCTTATTTAACGCAAGCTATCTTTTTTTTTACAAAACACAGAAAACATTTAAACATTCATATCTGCGGTCTAGGTTGAGATATTTCGTGAAAACTTAAATAGATAGAAGGCCAAATATATAAAAACCAGAACAAATATTCATAAGACATCCACTTATCGAAAAAAAACTAAATAACACCAGTTTTTTTTTTAACATTAGGAAAAGTAAGAAATTAAATTATTAATTTAATTAAAATTTTGAACCCGGTTGAGGCTTTTTTATGGCTATGACTAAAACCCACCCCTGTTTCTTCCCTGCCTGAGTGCCCAGGGGTTCGGTAACTCATTTTCAGTATTTATCCGCTACCCCTAGGCATGCAGGCACCGGCCACAACCCGGATGAGGCTGGCACAGAAGCATAAACAATTGGCACAATAGTGGCTTACGCCAACATGGGACACAGTCAGGCATTGGATGATAATGATGATTAAGAAATGTAAATTACGAACTCAGGCGGCGCCAGTGACTCAACTGTATGTTACCTACTGGCATAAAACACTGCATTTACGATGAACACATTCATTGTGCGTATAGCTAAGTAGTAGAATTCCCTGTAAGAATCTGTGTTTCCCGTATATACTCGTAGCTACAACCTGAGAGTCTTGAAGTCAAGATTGAATAGGTTACTTCAAGGTAAGCGTGCTCCATTTTTACCATATCACCGCTTACAATCAGGTACTAAGTCAAACGGGGGCCTATCAACGATATAAAAAAAACAATAATAGTTATTATCTATAAATATATAAATTTTACTTTAGGTTAATTAATTTTACAGTACAAGGAAATCTGGGTAAAATACTTTAAAAACGTACAGAGTTTATTGGGAAAACTTTATTAATGTCTATTCGGATTATGAAGATATTTAGATATTTTTTGAAGTGAAAACTTCAAGGCGCGTTGGGCATTTTTGTTCAAGTTTGCACTGCTGTCGGCACTCCCGGAGTGCCACTATTTTTTAACCGACTTTCAAAAAAGGAGGAGGATCTATGTTCGGCTGTATGTATGTTTTTCTTTTCTTTTTTTTATGTATGTCCGCCGATTTCTCCGTCAATTGTGGACCGATTTTCAAAAATCTTTTTTTATCCGAAAGCATATACACCCAAGGTGGTCCCATATAAATTTTATTGAAATTGCTGCAGCGCTTTTTGAGAAACTGAACAGAAACGAACATATACGTATACCTAGATGACGTTTTTGTTTTCTCCAATTACGAGTATGTTTAAATTCCACGTTCCATGTTAATGGAGTTTTTAGTTCCGGGGTATAACAACTAAAAATTGAAAAATAAAAATCTTTTTTTACAAAAAAAACAACCGACTTCCAAAAAAGAAAATTAAAAAATTACTTTAATTTCGGAAGTCGGTGTCAAATAACAAAGAAATAAAATACAAACACCGACTTCCAAAATTTTTAGTGTATTTTTTAATTTTTAGTGTATTTTCTTTTTTGGAAGTCGGTTATTTTTTATTTTATGTGGAATTAAGTACTGCTTTTACGATTAATTAAAATGGCGTAGTTTTCAGCTGAAATGATAACATCTTTTCCCAAGAGTCGAATTATTAATATCAATCAATAACTCGCACATTTCTGGTTGGTTTTTAGTACAAGATTTTTTTTAATAGATAATATGTCTGATCGGGGCATCGACAAGGACTTCATCAAAGGTGGTCTCTTACCTACTCGTAAGATTAATCATTCGATGTTCGTAAGCATTTCCTAAAGAATGTTCCCCTCGGTCTCATATCGTAGAGCCAAACGCAAGCAGAAAGGCAACCTCACCGTAAAATATCAAACTGATATGTAGCAAGGTTTTCACACCCATTTTCCTTACATAACTAGGGCATGAGCAGAAGTGTAAATAACGTGACCACTAAATGCATGGGCACGACTAAACGTGGAAGATATACAGGGTGTAACGGAAAGGTGTGGTCATATTTTAAGAACCGATTCTGCCCATGGAAATGAATAACTTTCTCTAAGAAAAAAAAGAAAATCCCAAAAAAAAAAAATTGGACTTGCCATACAAAGTTATCATCTCTGCTGCAGCTGATCAATATTTGTATGCGAGGTAAAAACAATTTTTGAGAATTTACTCTTACTCTTGTTCATATCGATGGGCAGATGCAGTTCTTAAAATATGGCCACACCTTTCCGTTACAGCCCTTATACAATGTAGTGATGCAACTATGTTCCTATGTGCATATTTGTGCATACGGTGATGGGTACTAGTACACCGCTCTCGGCAATTGAACGCGTAATCGATGTGGAGTATCTACATAATTATGTCACTTCCCTCTATTTGCTCTTATGAAGTGTGGTTGTCATAAACATGATCTTTCATTGCCACTTTAGCACCTCACGTTTTGAAATGGCATTCAATACTATACAACATCGTGGTTACTAAAATATTGAATATTGTTATTTTTCCAATTTATCTATTGTTTATTTATTGTTGTTTTTTAGGGTTCTGTACCCGAAGGGTCATCAAAGGGACTAACCCTTCGGGGGTGGAGGATAAACCGGGGGTGGAGGATAAATTCGAAAGAGTTTCCTCGCCCCTGGGCACTCAAGGCAGGGAGGAACAGGGGTGGGTTTTAGTCAGTAAGAGTCTGACACGCCCTTCCGCTCCACCCTAGAGCGGAAGAAGTCATAGGATGAAAAAAAAAAAAAGGGACTAACCCTATTACTAAGCCTCCGCTGTCCATCTGTCTGTTAGCGGGCTGTATCTTATAATCCGTAATAGGTAGATAGTTGATATTTTCACAGAATATGTATTTCTGTTGCCGCTATAACAAAACATAGAATTTAAAATTAAAGGGTGAGCCCCCTTTAATTTTTCCTACTAGAAACGTGTTTTTTTTGCTTTTTTTGTTCGATCTTAATAATACGCGTATAATCTTGTACGATGGTACGGAACCCTTCATGCGCGAGTCCGACTCGAACTTGGCCGGTTTTTTTATTTAAAGCTAGTGATTAAAGCTGACAGTAACATATTTTTAATATCTGTGCCTGACATGTATGTTTTTTTTTAATTTTGCCCCACACTAGAAATTACTCTTCCGTGTGTCCATAAACATGTAAACTTACATATATAGACAGCCAGACCCGGAACAACTATCTGTAGGCTATACAAATATTTGTTCCGTGCGGGAATCGAACACTCGACACGCAGCACAGCAACCAATCGCTCCACCACTGCACCAACCGTGCAACAGCGGAGATTAATTTTATGTCGATAAAATGAAACTTCAACTGCCAGTATTACTGTCAGTTTCACAGAATAACTTATCAACTTAACAGTACTTTCATCTATTTACTCTCAACAAAAGGATGTAAACGCATGTATTGCAAAACAAAAAAAAACAGATTGCATAAAGAAAGTCTGCGATCGAGCCCAAATATCTGATAAGGCCACTACATGATGATTAAATGTTCCACGTTAGTCTCCATTATCACAGCCCACATCTAAGCGGAGGATGAAGTATCACTGGGAGGCATTACAATTAGAGCTGCACTCCTACAACCGATTATGTACTCGTAGTTCGAACGTAACTAAATCGATTCTTCGTGACTCGGATAACTTTTGTTTGTTTAGGACGTCATTCTATTGAATGCGCTGTCGTTAGGTAAATTATATAAATTATGTATGTAATGTTATTTCATAGTGCTGTCTGTATTACGGTTATTTGAATATGTGCAAATGGTTTTATGTGAAGTGTTCCTCGCATACCATTTCGCGATTACAGCGTTTCTACTTTCCATCTTATTGAGAAATTACTAGTTTTAGATTATGAATAGTCATGGTACCTTTTAACCGAATTCAAAAAGGAAGAGGTTCTCAATTCGTCGGAACCTTTTTTTTGTATGTTCCCCGATGATCCTGGACCGATTTGAATTTTTTTGTTTGAAAGGGCGTACTTCCCAGGTGGTCCCATATAAATTTTATCGAAATTGCTTCAGCCCTTTTTGAAAAACTGAACAAAAACGAAAAATATGTATACATAGATGACGTTTTGGTTTTCTCCAATTACGAGCATGTTTAAATCCACGTTCCATGTTATTGGGGTTTTAGTTCTGGGGTATAACAACTGAAAAGTGAAAAATAAAAAACTTTTTACAAAAAATATAACCGATTTCCAAAAAGAACACACTAAAAAATTGAAAATAACTTTAGGAAGTCGGTGTCAAATAACGCAGAAATAAAATACAAACGTCGACTGCCGAAATTAAAATTATTTTAAAATTTTTAGTGTCTTCTTTTTTGGAAGTGGGTTGTCTTTTTTGTAAAAAGTTTTGAGATTTAAATAATCATTAAAGTAAAGATTTACACGACACATTTACGGTTTACAGTCTGACAGCGCAGAAGTGGTATTATGAAATCCATAATGATTCCAATAGCTACCTGTAGATAAATTACAAATTCAGGAAGCTTTCCGAAATATAAAAAAAAAACTTTTCAGGTACAAAATGCGATATCATAGGCTTTCTTTCCGACAGATTCTTCTTTATCAAAATATTGTTACATCCTTTTAGACACTAGATATTTTGAAATGACCAAATCTTTGACGCAAGCGTTGACGATTACATACAAAAAAGCCTTACAACATCATTTAATAATACTGTAATCGTTTAAATAGGAACTAAGCTATTATTCAAACATGCATAATAACTATAACACAACACATTAAATTAACTGTTCAACTTATTACAATAACCCGCCTCACAATAAGCGCGCACGAGCTAAATCGATATAAATGGCGGCGATTAATCAGGTTGCATCCATTAAGGCGAGCGCTCGATTAATATGAATATCGATCACACTCGTGCAATAAATAATCGATTACGTAATCTGTGTCACCTCACCTGTCGCAAAATGGCCGGCGACCCCACTATGATATAACGGACGCGACCCATGAAAAGTAACTGGCAGTTAAATTAACAGGAAACGTAATTGGATACAGGCATGTGGTTTAAATGCCGCAGTTAAAACACATCTGCCTCGAAATGTAATATGAAAGGCGTCCGCACGTCTGTCGGTTTGTTGAATGGAAATGTTTGACTTTGAACTGATAGTAGAGCTTTTAAGCACTAAAGCTTATGTGGAAAATTCGTGCGCTTTTATTGAGCCAGCACTCGTTTGACTTATTTAAAGTACTGGTGAGAAAATATAAATTTATTTACTTATTGAAATGACTACTACGATACTCCTGAAGAGCTTTTTGGAGAGAAAAGTATGTGAAATTAATTAAAATTGGCAATTTGTAATCTGCTCAGGTAGTAATTGGTAGAAGCGCGAGTTCCTTGTATACCCAGCGTAATAAAAATAAAAATGTTAACACGGAAATTGATCTTGATTGCGAATTGCACTAAATTGGAAATAATCACGGAACATCTTAATCCATGTGAAAGTGGGGTCATCATAAAAAAATGTTTAATTTTGAAAACCGTTTCGTATCGAGTGATTAGCGAACATCGATTAATTATTATAAATCTAGGTAGGTAGGCAATTTAAGGAACTGCAATTTCAAAAGATGTCGATTCATACAAATTGAAACAAGTATTTCATATGCGAACATTTCAGCAGAAAATGTAGGTAATGGGTGTCAAAGTTCGAGCCAATCATTAAGATGAACACTTATAAGGAGATTCGATGAAGCCAACAAACCCAGAATCCGACTTAAGACACAATGAACCCCGGATGATGCAGGTACGAGTATTACTATTAAGGTCAGGTTATTAATTTGGAATGGCATTCACTCAATGCATTTACGAAGATTTCAGCACACTTTCTTTGAACAAAAAGTAGTTTTAATTGATCAGTGAAATTGCGACGAGATTCTCTTGAAAGGTTTATTGTCGGCCCGTTCCTTGGTGTGTTGAAGCGTGTAGGACTTTTTGCGAACACTTTTGGCTTATGTAATTAACCCGGTTTCGATTGCCATATTATATATCAATTATTACTTTCGCGGAAGTCGTACGCGACGATTTGTAATCATAGGTAACTGTTCTTTGCAGTATCATGTGCGCGTACATAATGTATTTTGATAGACTATTTAATATTATTAGGTTTTATGCATCATGCCTATTATTTAACAGCAATTTGCGTCTTAAATATTTGCTACACGATTTCAGTTTAATATTGCATTCCTGTCTCGTCTTAGGAATGTATTTTCTTGTACTTTTAGCGTTTACTATTCATAGAAACTCTGGATAATTTTATGTTCATGTGAGGGACACCTTGAAGCCGCATTTCAATGTACATGCACACAATGGTCCGCCACTGTTCCATTGACAATGGCCACTTCAATGGACCCCATGTTCAGTTAAGAGATGAAAGTTGACGTGTGTCCACACTGTTTACTATTTGCCATTGTGTGACGGCACCATCAGGTAGGTCAAGTGCAGGGAAAATATACATTATACAGTTGGAAAATGAAGATGATTTCAGAATGTTCGTCTCAAACTCTCAACAATCAACATGGACTCTAAGGGAACATGATAGTTTCTCTGGGACTCGTCGAGCTTCATTGCCTCGGCGTTTTTCTGGTGGTTGCCACTGTTGATTCTGGCTTACAGAAGTTACAGTGGTTTGGAAATAGTGTGGAGGGTTGTCCCAAAAAAAAAAATTGATGAAATATAGATGCGGCGCATGCGTACAATGAGCGTAACGGGACACTTTTTCGTGCATGCAGCCGGCGTTCATCGCTTTATTAGACGTTGTCACGTCAAAAAATCTATCAACGATAGAGATTGTGGAAATGTCACAATCTTTGGAATGCACCACATGACATTTTGATAGCGCACGTCAATCCCACATATTTTTTAATTTTTTTGAAAATAAGATAGTTTACTAAAAATATTGGACAAGTATTTTTTCTTTTGTCACGTAAATAAAAAATGAGGGCGATACAGTGCGTTGAAATGTCGCGTGACGTCACGCTGCGCGACACTTTTTACCATCAAAGTGACGGAACGAGCCCCCACTCCTGAACTTTAATGCGTTTTATCTTTGTCATTTTTTATTGGTTTGGTAAAACAAAAAATACGTGTCCTATATTTTTTGGTCATTTAACTGACGGACTAATTAGATTATTTTAAGTAAACTACCCTATTGTTATAGCTGATAAAATGTCACTTTTCCAAGTAGTTCTGGATACCTGTCTTTATTTCAGCCTTTCCGTACTTCGTTAAGGTAGGCTTGAGCGAAATGCATTGATTGACTTAGTAAGCTTTTTTTTGTGGGGCTTCTCCCGCTCCACCCAGAGCGGGAGAAGTCATTGGATGATTACCCAATCATCCAATGACTTCTCCCGCTCTGGGTGGAGCGGGAGGGCGTGTCAGACTTTTACTGACTAAAACCCACCCCTGTTCCTTCCCTGCCCTTATAAGTGCCCACGGGCGAGGTAACTCTATTTCGAATTTATCCTCAACCCCTGGGCAGGCACCGGCCATGACGGGCCCCGTCTTTATTGCTGACAACTCTTTGAGGCGCGCGTGGAACACTACGCGCCGTCGACTCTCGGGCCTGGTGCTGATCGGACGGCGAGCTACCCACTACTCGCCGTCCGCAGGCCCGGGTTGGCTTAGTTAGTTGCAGCCACATTTTGACCTACGAACCCAATTTACTCTACGTTAAATCCAACCCGGGCCTGCGGACGGCGAGTAGCGGGTAACTCGCCGTCCGATCAGCACCAGGCCCGAGAGTTGACGGCGCGTAGTGTTCCACGCGCGCCTCAAAGAGTTGTCAGCAAAGGACGGGGCCTGCCACGGCCAGTGCCTGCCCGGGGGTGGAGGATAAATTCGAAAGAGTTACCTCGCCCCCGGGCGCGTAGGGCAGGGAGGAACAGGGGTGGGTTTTAGTCAGTAAGAGTCTGACACGCCCTTCCGCTCCACCCTAGAGCGGAAGAAGTCATGAGATGATTTCCCACCCCCCACAAAAAAAAAAACAAAAAAAAAAAACGTTAAATCCAAAGCTTTCCACCTTTCAACCAATTTTGCTCGGGTTAACAATGACATGTGACATGCTAGCTTGTAATCTGGCTTGTGTTAGATTTGTGATTGTGAACATCAGTAGTATATACACATAAGTTTTACTATGGAACCAACCCTGAAATCACGAAAATAATTCAGCTATTTAGTACATTTTGTCGAGGTATGCAAACATAAATGTTTATGGGGTAACTGATTGTTTTGTCGTCTTCACCTTGTATAATATAAGTCAATGAAGGAAAACCTATTGAGGCGCACCTGTTTTTTAAGAGTGAGAGTTGCCATGACCGTCTGATTTCGCGAAATATTTATTTGCCCAAAAGTAGTTAATATCTCTCGTCATCGGCATCGGTGTCGTCTCCATACCACGAAGGTCGAGTACAAACTTCGCGGCTTCTCAAGTAGTTTACCTCCACAAAATATTACGTACAACAACACTAACATTTATCACAGAAACATGAAATTAATCATTGTTTCTTGTACCAGCTGGGGTGGTTAATAAAGTAATAGGGAAACAACCTGCTCATAGTTTCATTATTAATTAGAGTGAAATCTAACATCGCCGTCGTGAGCATAAATCTTAAAAGGAATTAGATACAAGTCTACACCCAACCCAGAAGAGTCGGCTGTAAATGGTGGAATACCACAGCCTATTGCGGTCTAAATGTTTATCCAATGAACATTCTTTGTTATTATTAATTACGTGAATGTAAAGTATTGCTAGTTTATGTGGGTCTTAAAATAATTACTGCCTTGATCGTAATGGATAGATGGAACAACCATCTATCCATTATGTTTTTGTTGCTAACGTAAAAACACGAATCGGGTTTTGCTAATAGTTATCAGAAAGTCTGTAGGTACTATAAAAAGATTATGACTAATTAATTGTGTAATATTGATTCTAAGTCAGGTTATTGCAGGCAGTGTTGAAACAGTATCAATCGATCGACTCGATACATTTCTGAGTTTTGTTACAATAGGGAATATGCATGATGTTTTTTTATTTGTTCAATTGAAGACTTATTAACTATAGTGAACGAATATGAAGGAATTTTCAAAATATCATCATCAGCGACGAAGTTATAAAGCTTTAGAGTTGATAATTAGAAAGAAGTCCGACGACAACATAACATGACGTCCATGCAACTGCCATAGAAAACAGCGTTTTCGATAGAGGGACAGGTATATTTGTTTAAAATTGTTATATCTCGTTTAATTTTCGACCAATTGTGATTCTGCTTTCACTGTTCGTACTCTATTTTAGTATATTCATCGATAGACCTTTAGATAACAAATAGTTTTTTCATGCATATTCCCTATTGCCACTCTATCAACGTAAGCCCCAAATATCAAAGTGCACCTCTAGTGAAGGTGTCACTAATGATGCAAGTTGTCAAAAATCAGAAGGAAAAAAAAACATTCATAACAACACTTCACATGAACCGAAACAAGGATGGAGGGCACTTGTGCTTGCAGGTTTATATCAAGAAAAAAATAAGTTCTCTCATAACAGTGTCTGGTTAGGCCCTTGTATGGGAGTGGAACTTTTTGCGTAATCGACCAGTCGCAAATGGAGAAATATGTCGGTCTAGTCAAGCATTTATAAAATGTTAAAGCTTTAAATATCTGTTTTTATTTTATCGGTTGAATGACACAATTCACTGTGTTGCCTTAATATTTTTATCCGGTGAATTATGGGATTTTGTAATATGCTTGAGACTAACAAATGTGATACGTGTAGGAAATAAGTTACGCGTATATTTCCTGTAAATCGAATGAGGGGGAAATTCGTCACTGTAATGGTTTTAACAGGCCGGTAATGTAAAATACACTTACGTGCACTTGGCATTCTTTAGAGTAATATTTTCCTGTCTCTTTTTAGTACTCGACCACAAACTTCTTAGGTCTTTATACTTTTATTTCACTTTTTAGGGTTCCGTACCCGAAAGGTAACCAACGGGAACCTATTACTATGCCTCCGCTGTACGTCCGTCTGGCAGCGGGCTGTATCTCACGATCCGTAATAGCTACACAGTTGTATAACAAATAATAAAAATTAATTTTTAATTTATTATACCTTACCAGACCCTACTAGAAACGTATTATTTTTGGCTTTTTCTGCTCGATCTTAATAATGGCAACAAGTAGACGTTTATAATCTTGTACAATGGTACGGAACCCTTCATGCACGAGTCCGACTCGCACCTGGCCGGTTTTTTATAGTGTGAAGTTTTTGACCTAGATTTTTAGGAAGTCCAATTACCTACAATTTTTAAAGTCCATGTTATTATCTTTTCGCCACGGAAGAGACAGTAATATTCTCTCAAAAATGCCCATATGCTGCTTTCACGAGAATTTCTACTGTTTGTCGTTCTGTTTACCCCTCATGCGGAGGTTTGAGCGTTCACACATCAAGCTTTCATCAAGGCGATGGTCGTTTTATAAACCAAAGAAACTGAAAGTATATCAGAGCAAAACAAGTTTTAGAATTAAAAACGAAAGTCTAAGGATAGACAAATAAAATGAATTATGCAAATTACAAGTGGGTTTAATCATTGAGATGATTAAATCCTGGCCATTTAAATAAAGTGATTGCGTTAATCTTCTTGTGTGCTGAGGTGTGTTGAAAGGCTTCGGATCTAATTAGTTTTTAAAAGTTTAAACATAAAATTGGTAGGTAAACTTTCTTTCATAGCTAAGTTCTTAACACTTTTCAGCATGATCAGTAAAACGTATACTTATTCCCTGTCGTTAATTAGTCATAAAGATGATCTTACAAAGAAGCTTCTATCAAGACTCATCTCAACGATAGTCTTGTAGATACAAATGGTAACAATACTATCACAAACATCAAAAAGCAGCAAACTGCAACAACTTCCCGACGGCCCAACAAATACAAAGTCAAAGTTCAAACTAAGACATGTCCAACAATCACTACGATTCTAACAACTGAACAAGACGGACGGGTGTGCAAGTCTCGCAGTTAGAGCAGTGTGCTGATAAGCAGTACGTGATCACCCGCAGCCCAGGAAGGAAAGCAACCAGGGCAAAAACTAGGAAATTGATTTGCGATCGTGCAATGAATCAGCTGAGGGCACCAGCTTGAACTCTGCTGATAAGGAGTTTAATAACCGCACGCTTTATAACAGGGCTTGTAAATGGTATTGGGTTTATTTGATGCTGTGCCGGTTATGTTAGTAACGAGAGGCCTATTTCTTATCAGTCTTGTTAAAGGCAATGTTACTGCCAGAGCACTGTAGCCCTTGTAAGGAAGTGCAATGCTATAAAATGGACTGCCTTTGCAGAGGAATAGTTTACAAGTAGCAAGTAACCACGGACAGTCGCCGCTGGTGTGACTAAAACCAATTCAGATAAGATCACGACTTGCTAATGATTGCTCAACCACATCCTCATTTCAACAATCTGAAACATAAAATCAGTATTTCCTCTTCCGAACTAAAATAATAATTTCTATTTCTGAACCCTGATTTGAAAGCCGAGATCTCAAACATGAGACAGTCGACAGCGTTGTAATGTTTCAGCGCAGAACAGCGATGAAGGGCCCGATCGGCGCGCGCGCAGCTTTCCCGTCCCGTCCCGCTCCTCGGGTATCTGTCCCTCTAGACATAACAAGATAAATCGACTTACATTTGAAAGGTAAGCAATTTGTATAGTTGTCTCTAGCGTGAAAGCGAAATCAGTTGTTGAACGTTTATGTATAATGTGGGTAGGACGTGAAATGAAGTAAATGTCCCTCTAGCTACTGAGAATGCTAAGTGTGGGTGGTGAATAGTCAGTGCCGTATGATGTATTCTATTGGTAGAGAATAAGGCCTATGCTACTCATTATTTATCAGTTTATGTAAAACCAAAGTGTAATTTTGAGTTACAATAAAGCTCTTTAAAGTTTATTCTATTCTATTTAATATTCTACAACATAATGTTGGGCTGTATCAGACTATACTTAATGTATGATTGTAATAAATTCTCTGTGCTAATGGGACTCTCAACTTCTCGTTTTGAACTCCCGCATGTTAATATTATTCCTCGAGGTAACAGGCTCACTTTCACTGAAAGCTGTAATTTCAAAATGAATTTATTCATTTGTTCAGTATTAATAAATGTTGTAGTAATTTAATGTTTGAAACCGTGAGTCTTAAATCTTATTTAACGACCCACGGTTTCAAATTTAAATACTCCTTTCTAACGTGATTTAATTTCATGATCCTCCCAACTTTCCCCACTCTGGCGCACTTGTTCACAGTCGAGAGCTTCGACCAGGGATCGGTCACGAGCGAGTGCCGAGTGCCCATAGAGATGCCTCCGCGACGGGAATCGAGTGATAATCGATTCGATACACTCGGGATAATTTCAGTCTCGGCACCAGCTTTGATCTTCGAACGTGAATGTCTATGGTGCCATTATGACGGTAAGTACCTTTGCAAGTATTTGAAGCAGAAATATGCCATTATACTGAGCGTGCATAGTGCGAGACGGGGCCTTGAAAATTATTACAGCTTTCGAGATAATCAGGGCAATGCTCCAAACCTGATCGGGCTTAGGAATTGCCTTATTAACTTGAGTGGAGGACTGGTATTACATCAAAGTATTAAACATTTGCTATTGGTATTTACTGTCTGTAATACGAAAGAAGAAATATTGGTTATATCTTTGCAACAACGGCAGTTTAACATGTTTGGTTATAAACGTGGTTTGACTGAACAGCTCACCACAGAATTTAAACCCATGAGTTTATGACCCTCCGACCTCTGCTTTATTTACCGTCGTTGTTTCCGAGAAAAGCCACATTTTTCTTAGCTATCTCTATAATTGTATTTTATTGTTGTACTCCCTAATTGATATAATGTTCTTGTTAGATAATGTTGTTAGATAAATGCAGAATATTTGCTTGTACACGGTCGTGGGAAACTTTCGCGCGTTGTTTACTATTGAATGTCTACTAAGACTTTAGTAACGTACAAATAGGTCCGATTAATTAGTTCGATACGTGCTTACACAGTCCGTTACGACGGACAATTAGATCTGTTATCTTCTTCCTTCCGACAGAGCAGCATGGAGTGTTTAAGGCTGCGTGCAGGTGGTCCGGCGATGCCTCAGATATTTTACAATCTGATCGCGACATCGCGCGTTCCTCACTAGTTTCGTGTGAATTTCCGTGACCCGTCTCTATCTTAGCGCATTATTGCGTCAATCTGAACTTAGCCTTAATGTCTGAATATTTATTATGACAGCTTGCTAATCGCGGTGCAGTGATTGTGCACTTTGTAGAGCAGATACGGATCTGTGTGCGTGCATTACGCTCTTACGCAATCGTGTCGACATAACGTTTAGACTAAACGATTAGTGTCACTCCTGAGTGATACATCTATTAGTTTAGAGAGAGATATTAAGTCAACGAGTTACACTGTATTAAATATTTTTGACTGACTTTTAAATTGTGATAAGTAGACTTTACCAACAAAAAGTTTACTCGCTAAGCGCTGCATAATATTGATGTTAAATCACTGTCAGTAAGTGCTCAATTACTGATCATTACATTACCATAACATCTCATCCTGACGTAATTCAAATGTTAATAAATTCACGTTAATCTCAATACCAAAACTCGGTAAATGTCAGAGCTAAATTATCAGAAAAGAGGTCAAATGATCGTACATTAGACTTTCCCTGGCCCAGCGGAATGCGCGGGCGCCGAGACCTAGCACTTACATGGAATGCTAACTTGTTATGCGCTACTTTTGTTTAAAAACAACATAAGTATTTACATAGTTCTGATTGTTTAACCCGGAATCTAATTCGAATAGGAATAGGGTTGGCGATTGTCGATAAACATGGTTTTGCTGGTGCGATCAAAAATCGAAATTATTCTTCGACCTGTAGCAATTAATCACAGAGATTAATAAATACACACACCGGAGAAATATCAAAGAGTTATGTAGGTAGAGGTGTACCTACCCACACATTTGGTGAAACCCATAATAAAATTAATCTGGAACTCAAAAATCTGGGCTATTTTTTAATCAAATTAATAATTAATTTTAACCAACAGGTTATTGTTTGCTAATATCCATAGGTAAATATTACGTAACTAAGTACGCACCTACCTAATGAAACAATAAAAGGCGCCTTATTAATAAAGCTCCGCAATCCGTCATTACATTTTATGTTCACTTAGCCGCCGTTCAAACTGATTGTTAAATTGATTACTAACCCGTACAATAGAGTAATTGATTGCCAACTCAGACTTCGCCGAGATTAATCGAAGTCAGCCGTTAATTAACGTTAAAAATTAAACAATACGATTACTTTGTTAGGTAATCCTTTCTCTAAACTTAAAACATTCGCTTTTCAATATGAAAATTGACGTACATTCGAAATGGCACGTATTATGTAAATGAATCGTTAAATACTCTCTCAGTTTGTTGTGCTTGTGCCTGTTGCTTTCAGTACGTAATAACTAATATCATAACGTATTAGGTCTCTTTATGAACGTTTGTAAGCGACTATTCAGCGGTCTGAAAGGTGTTACCTAACTAATTAAACTTATTTGTCTATACTCTCTCATTTTAATGGTTATTATGCAGATGAGTCGATGTTTACCTACACATTATTCATTATGAATCGAAATTAGATATTACTTATGGCAGATACAGGATGTATTCTCATGAACGCACATGTCTGTACAAAAAGCGGCGCACGCGCAACCACCTGCCGACGCTTTCTTCCGGACCAATGAAGTAATAATCAACCACCATCTGTCAATATGCACTCATCAACCTTCTAGCCAACTGTCAAACCTGTCGTGTCCAAGTCAAAACAATCTCAACGAGTACATCACATTCGCTGACATGAATAGCATCGGTCACTCTAATAAAATGTATGTAATTTCCAATTTCGATTATTGTCACAATCAATGTGAAAGTCGCCTTTCTATGGACTTTTTTTTTTACTAAATCATATCTCACATGGATTGAGAATTTTATTATTGAGATGTGGTATGTTGATTTGACACGCTGTTAAATCGTGATGGATCATGTACCTTTGTATCTATCTACCTTGAGGATATTGACCTAGCGTGACGTAACGCTATGTTAACTAATTTTATTTTCTCACGTCCAAAATATTTTAAAGGGAGTGGCTGGAGGAAACAGAATGTAACTTTTAAGTTAACGACAGATCACGAAAAAGATAGGAGCCGCGTGTGAATTGTTTTGGAAAGCAAATACTTAAGCTGAAGCATAATTGGTTGATTTATGACCAATTAACAATTAAAACGTTCTCAAACGCTTCTCAGTGATAAAATCATCAATTCGTTAAAATCTGAAGAAACAAAGTTTCTATGTGACTTTTAAATTTTAAATAGTTCTTATTCAGGAAACAAAACGTTGACACATGACATTGTCTGTGTTTCCCATTTTAATTAGAAATTTAATTATAACGAGTAGTAAAACGTAATTTTATTAGATTATGCAATTAATTATTTGGCTTACAATGGAGCATAGCTCATTGAAACAATGGGGCGCCGTAGGAACAGAGGTCTACGTCCATTCATCACGGCTGCACGCAAACAGTTGTTCTGGCTAGTAGAATTATAATTATTATTATGATAAACTGTTTTGCAGAGGACCTTTGAAAGTTAATTAAAGTTCCACTTGATTCAAGCGTCTTCTAACATTTCAGATTAAAATACGACCGTTCCAGGTGTACTGCAGACGTAAAATTAACCGTTGAAAACAAACTGCGTAACTTTTCCGCTGAATGCGAGACACACACACGACTGTCCAGCAGTCTTTCGACGAAATGATGATGGTGAATTTTACCTCAAGGTCCATTTACTTCAAAAATGAACTTACTCTTCAACCTTTTTTCACCAGAAGATGATTCTGAACAGCAATCTCGATTAACATACCTGTAACAAACAAAACAAAATCAATTAAATTAAAAACAAAAGCAGAGTAAATCTCACATTCATTCCGATTACCAGCCCTTTAGCTGCACTCGGCTTTGCGGTAAATCTCTTAGTTGTCGATGCTCGATCTGTATGAGTTACGGCCCTATCTCCGCTCAGTTTGTTCGCCAGCACTTTCATCTCCATTTTAGGCATTGGATACGGGCCCTAGTCTGACCACAATCGACTATTATCTCAGAGTTTAGTATTAAGTAGTCATTTATTTTCTTCCCATTATTAGTAGTGCGAGTTAAATGTGCCAATATAAATCTATGTTTCCTTGTTAGAAATGGTGAGTTGTATGTTTGTGAGTATTGTTACTGAGGATGACTTTTAATAGAACAAATAAGGAAGAATATTGGAAAATTTAAAGATAGCCGGCTAGTGGAGATGAACAGTTGGAAATTGTAATTTTGACGGCACGGTTGGCGCAGTGGTTGAGCGTTCGGCTGCTGCGCTGCGTGTCGCGGGTTCGATCCCCGCACGGAACAAATATTTGTATGACCTGCAGATAGTTGTTCCGGGTGTGGGTGTTTTGTGTATCTGAATTTACATGTTTGTGAACGCACCCACGATACAGGAATAATTCCTAGTGTGGGGCAACTTTTTTATAAAAATAAAAAAAATGTTATTATCCCTGGAGTTTGGGTTCCCACAGAAAGGCGCGACGCGACGTCTTTCCTCGGATATACATAGTATCCTTTTTTTGGGAGGGAGGAGGGGGGGGGGAATCATCCAATGACTTCGCCCGCTCTGGGAGGGCGTGTCAGACTCTTACTGACTAAAACCCACCCCTGTTCCTTCCCTGCCTGAGTGCTCAGGGGTACGGTAACTCATTTTCAGAATTTATCCGCTACCTCTAGGTATGCAGGCACCGGCCACGATGGGCCCCGTCAGTGGTGGCTGACACTTATTTCTTTGAGGCGCGCGTGGAACACTACGCGCCGTCGACTCACGGGCCTGGTGCTCATCGGACGGCGAGCTACCCACTGCTCACCGTCCGCAGGCCCGGGTCTACGGTGGCCGGAGATCGTCTCGCGACGTCCTACGCCCAGTACGCCCAGTACCTCTCCTGCGGTGGTAGCGGCCGGGGCCGTGAGGGGCACTCCGTTGAGCTTCCCTCACGCGTCCCACCTCCGCCTTCGCGAGCATTACTGCATCGCAGAAGGCGAAGACTGCTTCCCATTCCCTCTCGCTCCGTACCATGGCCTGAACCAGGGCCGGGCACGAGAGGTCGCCGCCACCTATCGCATCCACGAGGACACGGCGTTGCTCCGCTCAAGCGAGGCAGACCTCCACCGTATGCTCCACCGTGTCCTCTGGGCGATCCGCACATACATAGTATCCTAAGAATAATTATGATGAGATGATTGTCGTACAAAAGAATGTATGAGTAACGATTGTCCTTTCTTTATTTCTAGGCTATCGACAGAGTTGCGCAGATGAAATGTTTTCTGTTATTTAATAGCATCCGTGCCACCTGCAGGACAGACCTTTGTGTTAAGAGTTCGAGGCGAGATTATATCGTGGCGATTTCTGATACAAGTATTTGTACCAACAACTTATTTTTTTAAAACATAATTTGCTTATTTAGGTAGGTACTACCGTTGCCTTTCTACTTGAAGTTTGTAGAAATAACAATAAAATTGGAGGTCACACACCCGAAACATGTTAGGAATACAACCTTCTAGTTTTTAAGCAAAAGTCTTAAATAATTTGGCAAAATCCATATATGAACTAAAGGCGAACGTACAAATATTGAAGTAGATATTTCATTTGCATTTGAAAATGTCTCTGTGGACAAGGTCATGTCGAAGGATTGACGATTGAGGTGAGGTTGGCAAAACGATGATGAATATGTAAACTAACTAACATTAGCTTCTCATACATGTGCAAAGTTTCGTTATGTGTCGTTGCAAAATCTTCGCGAATTGTCGATTTATTGACTAAACGGTATTCGAACGGGAATTTATTGTAAACATTGCTAGGATGTTTCAACGGCATATTGACCCATTGTTTTCATTGAATTCAATAGGCAAACACAAATGCTTATAGTGACGACTTATGAGAGAATAAGACATCATCTTGACTATTATGGCTTGGCTCCGTGAGTCAAATGTTGTTTTGAGATCCACGTAAGTACATACCCAGATCAGGCATAGTAGGCATAGTTTGGGGGATAAATTCCCATACCCAGGGTATGGGAATTTATCTCCCAAACTTTCTGTATCAATGTCTGTGTTGTTTATAGAGTGCAATTCCAAAAGTAAACCTTACTCTACTTGAAAATAACTTCTCAAATCGGAAATGGCTCCGTGAGTCAAATGTTGTTTTGAGATCCACGTAAGTACATATCACGATCAGGCATAGTAGAGACCTGGGTATGGGAATTATATCTCCCAAACTTTCTGTATCAATGTCTGTGATGTTTATAGAGTGCAATTCCAAAAGTAAACCTTTCTCTACTTGAAATTAACTTCTCAAATCGCTGCCACTACAGTTAAAAGCCCACAAACACTTTAAACAACCTATACACAATGTAGATACGACAATATTTACTCAAACTACAATTTCCTTTCACCAAACAATGCGTTGTACAACAGGTGGTCTACACTAAATAGATTTGAAACGACCATTACCTGGCCGTAAGCTTTTAGCGACACTTAAATCGCATAAAGCTCTGTCGTTAAACTAAAACATTGAGCACAATACATGTGCAAAAGTGAGCAAAGCACACAAACTCCTCGTGAATGCTGGTGATTTGAAAAAACGTGAGATGTAAGCAACTATTCGTTCTGTATTACTTTGCAATTTCGCAACTGGAATGATGCATAATATTGGAATAAATTACCACAATGAGGCCCATGCACAGTGGTAAACGTTTGCCAGATGATTTATGAAGACGAACACTTAAATTACACAGCTATTTCAAACGTCCGTTCGTCAAAATATTACTGAAGTAACTGTGCAGAAGTCTGCAATTGTGCTTGGTATGTGATGAAATCTTGTTTAAGACGATAAATATTTAGAACAGTTAACAATGACTAACAGTTCATCTGTGTTTGCTTAAGTAACAAAGCTTACGCGGTTTTTGCATTAACCGAAAATGTTTTCAGGAAACACTGAGCCACATTCAAAAATCCGTCGAAAAAGAGAAAAGGCACCATGTTTCAACTTTCGCAGCTTAAGGTGTCGGTACTACGTATTAAAGGCAACGATTCTATTAAAGAATTAGCAGATGACTCAACTAGGCGTAATAACATGTCATCATGGAACATAGAGTTCGAACAATTGCTATCGAAACATAACAGAATAAATAATGAGACAGTAATAACAGTTCTGACAAAAGTTTACGTCTTACGAGCAATAAAATGTGTTAATACAGCGCCTGCGCGTAAAGAAAGTGAAATGCTGATGCAAATTGGTGAAATTGTATCTAAGCAAATATTATATGACTTGCCGTATGTAACAATGGTAGCCAGATGGTAACTGACCTTGTAATTACATGAATATGTATGAGGTTTGTTTGTGAGAGCTTTGACTAAGTATTAACAACCGCAAAGATCTCCAAGGTTAAGTAACGCTTGCCGACGTCGATCTGTGGATGGGTGACCATCCATGACATACCGAGAAAAAAAATCAAAATCAAAAGTCATTTATTCAAACTAGGCTGAGAGCCAGCACTCCTCCGTGCCTCGGAAATCACATTAAACCGCTGGTTTCGGCTGCCATTTGTAGATCTTTGACAGTCGTTACGGGTTGTCAGTAGCCAGAAAATCTGACATCACCAGTAAGAGGTATTATGTGTCCAGATCTGGCGAGAATGCGCAGCTCGCGGCTGTTACCCTCAGTTGTGGCGGTCAGATAGGCAGTCGCTTTAAAATACTGATATTCAGTGACATCCCTTTAGACTGGACCAAAGATACGAGTAGCTGGGAAAAGGCTACGCAGATTGATTGATATGTGACATTTTTGACACGCTTTCATTAGATTCAACTGCACTGTAACCTTATGTAAAAAAATCTTCGAAGTTCAATTTGGCTTATTCCCCTGTTTACGATTGAAGATAAGTGACGTCTTTCAAAATACAATATGGCGGATTCCCAAAGATGGCGGACTAGTTATTTTTATGCATGCCTATGCTATGAGTAACAAAAGAAAAGGTTTGCTAAGAACAATTCGAAAAATAAAATGACGTCACTCAAAAGCGTTATTTTAAGTATTTTTTTACTATTATATTTTATTTACAATTATGCTAATGATTAGGTAATAAAAGAAGTTCTATGGAATGTTAGCCATCTATCGTGGACAAGGAATGAACCGCGTAGGAACGGGTTGGCCTGGAATGTTAACGCGAATGGCGATAGATCAGTATTATTGCTACAGCTTTCTATGACGTGCTGGAATGCTGATATTGTATGGAATTATAAAGCTGGATTCGTTTCATAAATTTCAGGTTTCTAGAATGGGAATTGCGAGAATATTTCGTAGGTACTTACAAAATTGAGGGGAAAACCGCGCTTTCAAGCGCAATATCATTATCACCATATATAAGCCTGTCACGTGTACGTAGACCAAGGAAAATCGTATTAAGCTGCTTGTTATGATTTTCAACGTATAAGATCATTAAACCGCTGAAATCTGTCAGATAAAGTTCTTTCGTGAACGAGTAAGTTCTGATCCCCTTTCTTATTCAAAGCTTTGTCAGATACATCAATAACAGGTGGCAGCCCATTACCCTTTTAGGGTTTGTAAAATCCTAATATAAAAACGGAACCCTTATAGGATCACTCGTGCGTCGATCTGTCCATCTGTCACAGCCAATTTGCACCAAATCTACTGGACCGATTCAATCGAAAGGTACACATATGAATTTCTATGACCAAAACACGGACGTGGAACGTAAATAAATAAATTTACAATATGAGGTCTCTTTTTGAGGACTAACTAGAAAATTAAGTTAAAAAGTTTAAATTATTTAAGAAAATAGATGCAGATGGACCATTCTCCCTCCAACAATCCTAATCTCCAAAACTAGCCACAACAAGCCTATAGGAAGCGTGCAGGAACATAGATTCCGGTACATAAATTTCAATGTCAAGTATACAGTAATAGTTGCGGATTTCACTCACTAGATGCCAGTCTACGTTATACTCGTACGTGTTGCATGTGTGCATGATGCGTGTGTGTATACATATAGGGCACAGAAATATCAATGACAAGTTTTTATAGGGTAAAAGTTTCGAATTTACTCCACTAGATGGTACAGACTACGCCGTGCACGCTCCCTATATTTTTAAATAAATATACAAAGTAGTTCTCTAAGTACCTACTTATAGATTACAGGAAAACATATAAGAAGTCTGTGGTTTACAAAAACATGATAAAAACCTTATTAAAAAAAAAACAACCTACTTTCAAAAAAGAACATTACACTAACAATTTAAAAATAACTTTAATTTCGGAAGTCGGTGTTTGTATTTTATTTCTTCGTTATTTGACACCGACTTCCGAAATTAAAGTTACTTTTTTTAGTGTCTTCTTTTTTGGAAGTCTGTTGTTTTTTTTTTGTAAAAAAGTTTTTTATTTTTCACTTTTTAGTTGTTATACCCCAGAACTCAAAACCCCAATAACATGGAACGTCGAATTTAAACATACTCGTAATTGGAGAAAACCAAAACGTCATCTATGTATACATATTTTTAGTTTTTGTTCAGTTTTTCAAAAAACCACCGACTTCCGAAATTAAAGTTATTTTTTAATTTTTAGTGTATAATTTTCTTTATTGGAAGTGGGTTGTTTTTTTTTTGTAAAAAAGTTTTTTGCGGTTTTTTCTGTTAAAAAATATGATTCGTTCGGAACACTTTGCGCACGAGTCCGATTCGCACTTGACCGGTTCTTATACCTAATCGTCATCAATCCGATGACTTAACAACCGCAGCTGCTGCGTCTAAGTTACCGGACGGAAGTGACACCCGGAAAACTGTCACTCTCTGTCATAACATAACATAATGATGATTGATAAAACAAGCACTTGCTACTTGTACCTACGTGACAAAGGTTACTTCATCAATTAACAATTTCCACGGTAACCTTTGATGAAACTATTTTCACTATCAAAAATACTTTCGACAGATTTCGCGTTAAGGCTTCTGCAGACAGAAGCGACGCAATAATGCGACAATTAAGCGGCCTTTTCATATTTGAGGGGGGTAGAATTCCCTGCCGGAGTCTTTGCCTTCTGATAGCTACCACCTACAGGAGTCTTTACGTCAAGTCCATTGTCGGCCTGAATATGTGAAACTATTTCTATGAAAACGTGTTGTCACATTGTCGCTCCGCACCCGTCTGCCTTAGCCTTAAATCATATTGGAGACGTTTAAATAATCCCCCTACATAACAAGTTGCATAAGAAGACGTAGGTGTCTGGTATCCGATGGTATCAATCGATAGCACCTGTTCCATGAACAATAGCGTTCGTTCACTTTCGTTTGCGCCCGCGCAGCTCGTTAACATTTTCGTAAAATCGAACGCGAATCGTGACCGAACGAGTGCTCGCTCCCTTTCGTCCGTCACGAGAACAATGATAGCAACCTTTGAGCTTTTAAAATTAAATCAGTTCAGACCCTAGAGTAGCGTGTTCACGTAATAATTTCCCACGCTACGAGTAGCACCGGGGATTAATTTCACTATTCATGTAGTTAAGTTAAGGAGTTTAACCATACCTACATTTCGTTGAAATTGCAGTGTTGTAGGTACTAGGTGAATATGCAGCATAAGAGACTATGAATATGCAATTTAATGTATATTGGATAAATCTCATAAGATATTGCTGTATGCAAATGAAAATATGGTTTCTGTCTGGTGGGTCTAACAGCTTTGAACAGAGTGAAGAGATAGGTACTTGACACATTGTAATTTCTTTCTTTGGATAATTTTTTTCAGCGACTTAAAAGCGGCTAGAAACTAAGGAGTGGAATTCCTGATAGCTACAACCTGGGGACCTTTAAGACAAGAGTGATTAGGTTACTTCTAGGCAAGCGTGCCCCATCGTCGACCACATCATCGCTTACTTAGGTGAGATAGTGGTCACGCGAGAACCTATCAATGTTAAAAAAAAGAAAAAAAAACCGGCCAAGTGCGAGTCGAACTCGCGCACGAAGGGTTCCGTACCATTATCTATAAAAACGGCAAAAAAATCATGTCCGTTGTATGGGAATTGGGAGCCCCCTTAAATATTTATTTTATTCTGTTTTTTAGTATTTGTTGTCATAGCGGGCAACAGAAATACCTCATCTGTGAAAATTTCAACTGTCTATCACGGTTCATGAGATACAGCCTGGTGACAGACGGACGGATAGCGGAGTCTAATTGGGTCCCGTTTTACTCTTTGGGTACGGCACCCTATAAAGAAAGGGGGATTCAGAAGAGAGGGTTTGTCACACGAGAAAATCCATAAAAGCTCTTATAACATAATTATTGACATTTTCAGAAAGGTAACCCTTTAATAACAACGTAACACAGTCCACAGCCGTCATTTGTAACCTATAGAAGGAAATAAAATCGACAGGTCGTGATCGCAACTTATTTTGCAATAAATCGTTCAAGTAAAACGGTACAAAACATGGCCTTTAAAGGCCGTGGTCACAACGTTGTATAATATTCGATCCATATACATACTTGTATTATAAATACGAGTAACTATCTGTCTACTTTGTTGCAACGTTTTCATGTGTAAACCGCTGAGATGGAATGAGAATTTTGGTAGAGATAGATTGGACTTGGGACTTCTTTGATTTGACATATTATTAGGAGTGAGGCTTATTTATCGGAACAGTTTAAAAAAACAGGTTTTTAAAAGTAACAACATGGAACAGGTATCGCAAAACCAAAAATACAGTTCCGATTCGTGCCTGTTCCACAACCTACAACAGACCAACCAAATTAAAACATTGCCGTAACTTGTGTGTGTATGCTCTTCTCTATTTATCTTACGGATGTTTACGTTATTAGAAAGAGAGAGATTCAAACGAAACTGACCTGGAACAGTTTGAAATAAGCTCTTTTCTCTTCTGAATTATTGTAATAGACAGAGATAGCATCTGTTACTGCCCCACTGAATGGAACTGGGTACTATATTATAAATCTGTTGCAATCAAAGAGTTTTGGTTGCAACGTAACAGGCTGTTATTTTGGAATAGGATTTTGGAACTGTTTTTTCCCTGGAACTGGAACAGGTGAAACAGGTTTCTAATTTTACCTGTTACAGACCACCTCTACATTATACTTTTCATCCTCGTAGTACGTTCCCGTGAGACAATTTTCGGCTTATAGGCAGGCGAAGCTGCTAGCAGAATTTTATGGAACACGGGTGGGACTCTAAAGCAGCCCCGAAACGATCAGTTGCCATTGTCAATTTTACGTCATTGTCAATTGCCATTGATCGCTTACGAGTACAATTGAAGGGATTGTCAATCGCAGTTACGTGATTGAAAGCAATTGATGAAATATTTGATTGATACTCATTGACAGAGCCATTGAAGCGTCAATTGATCGTTTAACTGAGTCATTGACAATCGTTTCCGTCATTCGCGCATCTGACAGCAGTGAAAACAAACATGGCGGGAATCCCACGGTCATTGGTATTAACCAATGACCGGGAATTTATATCGCGATCGTCTAGAGTTAGCGCAAACAATTGACAATTGCAATTGAAGTGCATCAATGGCACCTTCAATTGCAATTGTCAATAACGTAGCACATTGACAATCGCAATTGAACGTGTCGGGGCCGCTTTATTGAGAGCGGGAGAAGTTTTTTGATGATTTCCTACCCACAAAAAAAAGGTAGATCATGATCTGGGGTAGGTACTTTTTAATCCGATAATTACTTGGGATTATTTCCGACAGCCACGCGGGCGAAGCCGCGGGGAGAAGTTAGTGTAATACAACAAAGACGGGTATGGACATGCGCTCCCGCAATAGCGCTCAACAGGTTAATGAAGAAGTACCAAAAGGGAGTATGATGAGTTTACTAAATGATATAACATTCGTTACAGCGAGGGTAATGATGCTGGCCGGTGCTGATGAACTAATATTGTAAATGGAAAGTAATTAAACCGGTTTTCCACTTGTGGGAAATAATTACACGAAGCGTGGAACTGAAGTGAAACGTCAAGAATACGACGATAAAAAAATTGGAAGCGTTAAGCCGTCTTATGTCAAGCTAGTTAAGGATGCAGATAAAAAAAAACATGTTTATTACGTTTGAATTTAGAATATGCGATGAGGTAGGATTTTGGAAGTGGCAAATATGAATGTCGCGAATAAATTCGAAAGAGAGTTACCGCGGTCCTGACATAGGCAAGTGAAGAAACACGAGTGGGTTTTAGTCAGTAAAAGTCTGACCCGCTCCACCCAGAGCGGGAGAAGTCATTGGATGATTTCCCACCCTACCAAAAAAAAAAAAGCTGGACTAGGTAGGATTTTGAAAGCGGCAAATATGAATGTCAACAAATATAGTAACATAAAATAGAAAAAAAAAACATTCACATTTATAAGCTTTTTCTAAAAGCGTGAGTTACTTTTAGCCCGTCCGTATGTTTATATCTAATTCATAACAACATAATCATCTAAATCGGTGTGTTTGAAGCCACAAATCGTAGCAGGCACTTACAGCCAGGATTATAGATGGTTGTAATAAGATTACTTGCCACCGAGTGAGCGCACCCTGCGAGGAAATCTCAGCGCAGTCGTGATAGGTGAACCGCTAAATAAATACTAGTGACACGTTTATGAATTGCTTGTCGTTGGGCTGCTGTTTGGATGATGAAAATGTACACTGGGATACTAACAAAACAGGCAAGAAATGATTCCTGAGTACCAAAAAAAAAAATCTATTTAGTTCGTAAAAAGATTATTCAAAAATTTTGGACACGTATTTTTGCAAACTTCAGGAGTGGGGTCTTGTTACGTCACTTGTATGTAAAAAGTGGTACCTTTTTTGTAGATGTGACGTCACGCGAAATTTTAACGGACTATAATATCCTCCTCATTTTTTACATGACAAAAGAAAAAATACATTATGTCCAATGTTTTTGGTAATCTTACAAACGGACCAAATAGTTTTTTTTTACTTCTCCACCTTTTTTTTGTGGCTGGGAAATTATCCAATGACTTGTCACGGTGCGGAGGCGGAGGAGTGACACGCTGAGGAGGACCTAGAGTAGGAGGACCGCAGATGAGGAGTTGAATGAAAACACACGACGAGTTAACACATTATATTTGTTATTTACAACAGTGGGCATAAATATAAGAAGCACACATTAAAGTACAAACACATACACTGTGACTTGATACGTAATTATATTGTATAATTGCACAGAATGTTGGGCCACAAAAGGGATGAATGAAAAGCAATTGCATGTAGCTGAGATGAGAATGCTAAGAGCGATGTGTGGTGTTACGCGCATGGATAGAATTAGGAATGAGTATATAAGAGGAAGTCTGAAAGTGGCACCGCTGACTGAAAAGTTGTGTGGAAATCGGTTGTCGTGGTATGGGCATGTGATGCGGAGGAATGAAGAAAATGTCGTGAGGAAAGTCTTGTGTATGGATGTGGATGGCTATAAGAGTAGGGGAAGGCCAAAGAAACGATGGTTGGACTGTGTGAAAGAGGATATGGGTAAAAAAGGGGTGACTACAGAGATGACGACTAATAGAGGAGTATGGAAGAAAAAGACATGTTGCGCCGACCCCAAATAAATTGGGATAAGGGCAGGAGAATGAATTGCACAACTCTTGGAAACTGGTAACTGACAGTCGAAGAGTCGAAAAATGATAATCAAGAGCTTCTACTAGCTCGGCTGCAGAATTCTGCAGCCGCAGAACTGATATTTTAATATAAAAACCGAGACATGCCAGAGAAAACAAGTAATTTTTGAATTTTAAATTAAAAAAGGTAGCAAAGAACGTAAATTTGGAATAGAGGTCAAAAAATAAACAAGGCTTTAACACTGCCTTGTTACAGACTTCACCCGCTCTGGGTTGACCAGGAGGGCGTGTCAGACTTTTATTGACTAAAACCCACCCCTGTTCCTTCAGTTGCCTCAATTCCCAGGGCAGCGGTAACTCTGTTTCGAATTTATCCGCGACCCTAGTCATCCACGACCTTAGTCATCCACCCTGTATACGAGTATTGTAATGTTCAAAACATTAACATAACTCTACTCCTGTATTAATTTTACGAAGGCACCTGAAGAAAGCCATTAAGATAGTTTTAGACATTACAATAATAATAAAATTTGTTAAAAAAGTAACCTACACAATTATATCGACGAATTTCGAGACGGAATATTTTCAGGACGACTTTTTTCGAAAACTTTGGGAAAGGAGAGACTTCCTTCATATTATATCCCCCCTTCTATTTTACCATTATTCAATTCCCTTCCACAAAGTTAATTGCCTTCAAAATAAAAGATCTAAAGAAACTGTATATCATTTAAGGAAATGTAGTATCAAATAGTTTAAACAACTGCCGACAGCTTGAAATATCCTTCGAAATATAATAAGACGTAGGTACTATGCGTCAGTGGCCTCTTTCAATAATATGATCTACGAAAATACAACAATATATCAAGTTTCTCACACTTCTGACTAATAGGGATTATGGAAATGTTTCATATATTTTTTGTGACAATAAAACAAGATCAAAGGAACCGCTGCGCGCTGATGCATTCGTAAGATATCCTACGAAATTCTGTAATGCGATCCTTTAATAACTTTTGAAGTTATACTTCTTTTGGCGCGTTAGGGATAATTAAGAGAGTAAATTTTTACGATGCGCGCGCACACCATCACAAAAAACCGACACCCTGAAGTTAGCTAGAACCGACACCTTGAAGTTAGCTATAGTCTGTGGTTCATGAAGAATGATTGTTTTCCTTTTGTAACTTTGTGACAGTTTGGTTTTTATCTTGTTACGCCAAAGAAGTATAACTTCTTACATGCGTAGGTACATAAGCATCTACACACACACTTTTTTTTGCATTTTGTATCCACTTAATTCCTTCGGTGCATGCACTTAATTTCACGGCGCCAACGGTTCGATTTTCAAGCAAATATGGAAAATGCATGGAGACTTCAGACCCGAAAAGTAAAATTTATGCTTAGTGTGTAATACGGTTTTAGGCCGCGACTGAATTACGGTGATTGTTTTACACAGTGCGTCTGCAATCTAACGTCGGCAAATAAGAACTGATCAATATGATTTAATAGGAATAACTTCATAATAATAGATACCTGTACTCAAATAGCTTAAAAGGAATGTTCTAGTAGAGACTATAGTTAATAACAGAAACAATGAAATGTTTTACGAAGATGCCGATCATACCCAAGTAATTATGTCACAAGCCAAATTCAATTGTTTTCATAAATTCAAAAAATCCATTATGTAAGTCAACAATGGCTATTCATTAAAAATATCCATAAGTACATCGTAATTTAGCAGTCTGTGTGTATTCACGCTTCAATCATGCATCCCTCCACATCAATGTTCAGAGTTCTTCGAAATCTTATAAGTGCGTGTTAAGTCCACAGTTTTCTATGTTCTAGCTTCTAGTAGTTAACTAGTATTGTGGTAATTCGCAGTGAACCAAGCTGCCGCGAGTTCGTCCATTCTTGACCCTGATTTAATCGATTGAGTGATTGTGATAGTATCTGTTTTGTCAGCAGAGTCCTGTGTGCCATGTGCATTTTTTTTTTTATAATTTAAACACCTCGTTAGTTTTCATGTCCTCGTATCGTAGTGTTGTGCTAAATCGCAAGGACCCAAGCTTTGGCGAGTTCGTGCTGTTACACGATTTTGAGGGTCCATGATTGGACTCTGATTTAGTTGATTGTGTTAAAAAGTGTCTGTTTTGATAGCAGAGTCCTGTGTGCTGTCTTTTTATAAATTCAAATCTCGTTTTTTTTTTGTGTCAATATTATATTTTAATAACTTCATTTTTATCTTACAGTTTTGAACGCATGTGTGTTCACTATAAAAAGAAGCGTTGATGCTTCTTTTTGCCCGATAAGTTACCAAATAATTGGACCGGTTTGCGGGACAGATGGGGTCACGTATCCGTCGATGTGTGACTTAGAAGCCATGAGACTACTCGACGGCTCATTGGACGTCGCTCTTCTTAAACCCTGCAATAATTACTGCCATGAGAAATGGGATCCAATATGTGGAACAGACGTGGTCACATACGCCAACCTTTGCATGTTTGAGAATGGTGTGAAAGGCAACCAAAACCTCAGAGTACTTCACAACGGCCAATGTTTGACGGCACTCGATGATGATGTCAGAAAACACAAAATAGACGCTAGTGAAATGCGTCAGTATGATGTGCAAAATTATCAGTAAGATTAGTAATTCGACAAATGAAACGCATTGACTGAATTAATTAAGTTGTTTTTTGTCTGAATTTGACGACACGGTTGGCGTAGTGGTTGAGCGTTCGACTGCTGCGCTGCGTGTCGCGGGTTCGATCCCCGCACGGAACAAATATTTGTATGACCTACAGATAGTTGTTCCGGGTCTGGGTGTCTTGTGTATGTGAGTATACATGTTTGTGAACGCACCCACGATACAGGAGTAATTCCTAGTGTGGGGCAACTTTAAAAAAAAAAAAAAAAAAAAAAAAAAAAATTAAAAAAATCGACTACGGTGTATGAGTAAACAGTTTTTCTTTGCTCTTATATATACTCGTACATATATCGAAGTCGATCTCACATAAAATTAATGTTTATTTTTATTTTTTGTAATTGTATTTTTCTCAATGTTTCTCGTTAATAAAAAATATCGATAACCTAACTAGTTTCCATGAATTCCAATACAACTGAAACCTAGTGATTACCTACTTTTGATGATGAAAATTTTAAGCACATTACTTCGGAGTGTAACAAAATGAATACTCATGTTTAATAGAGTGTTGATTAAACAGAAATGACTTATTATAAATGCACACTGAACAATATTTCCATGGATGATCGTTTAGATCACGGATCTTATGTGAGTTCATGTTTAAGGTGCTATTAACTTCCAATGACCTTGAGTGGTTAGCTTGCGTCTTCTGTGCTGAGCTCACGTAACGCGTCGTACGTCCACAGTAATAGGACTCGCCCATCAAGGAGCGCTGTCCGAAATTAGACGCATTATTAATTTATTACACATAAAACAATAGGTATTATACTATCGCGTATAATAAAATACACACACACACATCCAAATCCAAATAATTAAATGGTCTTTAAAATGGTGAAGGTTTCATAAAATACGCTTAATAGTTTTTGCGTGATTCTCATTTTTTTTATCTGCGTTAGAAATAACTTTACAAATTAATTACACTATGTTATAAAAATATAATTTCAAATATTCACATATCAAATTACGACAGAAATTGTCTAGAGTAACATATATTTTTTTGTCAAAAACCATTAGAAGTGGTATAACTGCGCCTTAAAGAAAAAATCAAACTGATTCGCTGATTGAGTAAGACACGCTTACATATTTCACTTTACATCAACGAACGATCCATTTAATCATGATGAAAAGTTTATGTGATCGGCTTCTGTTGTGTAAATTTTACCATCCGTGCCTGCTGAGTCGTGATTGAGAAACATGGGAACATACGAACAAACTGAGCCACGAAGTTGCAACAGGCCAGCGCTTACGGCGAAAACCTAGCTCATGAAATAAAACAAATCATACGTTTTTTTTAGAATTTAGACTTTCATACTTACCTATAGTTATAGTAATAATACTTAGGTAAATAAAGAAAATGTTTGGGTGATTTTTTTTTTGCAATTTGTAGGTTAGTATGTAGCATAGGTACATACTACGCTACAAATTGCAAAAAAAAAACGCAAATAAATAGCAAGTCCTACTGTAGAGTATCCCCCTTAAGCGCGGCATGGGCACGCGAGGGTTAATAATAAGGCTTCGTTCCGATTTGAGGAACAGCTTAGTATCCTGCGCCACATGACGCCGTGTGCAGTGTGTGCTATATTAAGATTTACCCGTCGCTTGTCGCCTGCCGTTCAATATTTTGACGGTAACTGGACGTATCGCGTTACTTAGTAAGCTGGTAAGCCATCTGACATTAAGTGCGTTTGTATGAATGTATTGCACTGCTTGGAAATAAATCTTAGCATAATTATCTTGTTTTATTTTGTAAATAGGTTATACTATAAATTCATAAAAAAATAAGTGCCACTGGCATTGAATGAACAATCCGATGATTTTTACTTTTATAATAATATTGAAAAACAAGTAATTTTACCTACATTAGAAATAACTTCACCCGCGTGAAAATCGGCAATTATCCCAATAAATTACTGCCAGAAAATATCCTTATAACACAGTACTTCCAGGTTAAATTATCATATCCTTCTTGAAGGACTAATCTAACTCTAATCCAAAATTTCGTTTAGGTGTGAAAACGTAACTAACAAACAGAGACAGAGTTCAATTGTTTTCAAATTTATGTATAATATTACTAGCTTTTGCCCGTGGCTTTGCTCGTGTTAATTTCTATCCTTCCGGAAAAGTACTATTTGTCTAGATGACAGGTACCTTATGTCCTTTTCTATACCCCTGAACGTGTACGCGAATTTTCATGTTGATCGGTCGAGTAGAAGCGTAACAAACAAACAAACTCAAATGCCTGTAGGTATATCCACAACTTTTTTATAGATTTCTAGTATAAAAAGTGGTTGAAATACATATACGTAAATACATAAGTAAAAAAACCTACTGAATAATATAAATACATATAGGCTTAACTAGCCATTTAATTGAGTGACACACTCGATTTGATTCACCTTGAGTGTGATTTTCAATATCAGTGATTTATAATGAAATATTGTACTTAGTTTTTAATACTTTATCAAAACCACATTTCTTGTATCGAGTAATTTAGTTTTCCTTGTAAACAATACCAATTAGGAGGTTTACGAACAAATAATTCACACATAATTTATTAATTGTATGAGCAAAGAATGGCTCGTTCTGTTACTTAATTATTTCATTAAAAACGACTAAATTTTGTATCATTTAATTATATATAATTACGTATGTGACGAGTTTTATTTAAATTAAACAACTGACGTGTTAATACGGCTTGGTTAATTCCGGAAAAATGTTATATATTGGTAAGTGAATATTATTATTAAGTACCTATTTAGAGAGGGCATGTCTTCAGTCTTTCTTTAGGCTAAACCCTGACAAAATCTGTACGTACAATTTGAAACTAAGTGTTAGTAATAATTCTCTTTTGAGCTGTTTTAAAAGTAGGTGGCTAAAAATCTTTAAATAATTTTATTTAGTGCGGTTTTGAAATTCTAAAAACAGTGAATGAAAACATCGTGGGGAAACCCATATCCTTCGTCATATCCTAGAACCAAAAATTCGAATACATGTGACATCCGCCAAACCGCACTGCGCTTGCGTGGTGTTTAACAGCCCATTCCCTCTCCAAGAGAGGAGGCCTGAGTCCCGGCTGTGGGAGCATTATAAAAGGGTGACTATGCTATGCAAGATTTGGTATATAGTTATAGTTCCAGGAGAAACTTGACAGAATTTGTTGTGAATCAATCAATCTGCAATGGGCTTTGTTAAATATAAATAATTATTATATAACCTCACTTTAACTATGTAAAACAACCTACGCTTAAAACGTCTGGTTAATTTATTGGACAGATACCCACATGACAGAAAACCAATTTAACTTTTTAACCGACAAAAAAAAAGGAGGAGGTTCTCAATTCGACCGTATATATATTTAACCGACGAAAAAAAAAGGAGGAGGTTCTCAATTCGACCGTATGTATATATATTTTTTTTTTTTTTGTGTATGTTCAGCCCTCACTCCGTCATTTATGAACCGATCTTAATTATAATTTTTTTGTTAGATAGGGTATACCTCAAGGGTGGTCCCATGTCAAGGAAATCTGGATCTGATAATGGAATCCTGATAAAATTGAGAGAAAACCTCGAAAATTGTGGGCACGTTTACCGTTTCTGTACGTATGTTCGGCCCTCACTCCGTTGTTTATGAACCGATTTTGATGATTATTTTTTTCTAAGATAGGGCATACCTCAAGGGTGGTCCACTGTCAAGGACATCAGGATCTGATCATGGAATCCTGATAAAATTGAGAGAAAACCTCGAAAATTGGGCACAAATATTGTTTCTGTTTATTTTTCATAACTTAATCAGGTATTTGCATTTAGGAATCATCACATCATGAAACTGAGCTGATGATGGAAACCATACCTTTCCTAAACAATGGAAGTTCGATATAAAAAACTGGTTTCAGTGACAGATAGGTACCACTTAATATGCTTTGAGAAAAAATATATTTATGAGAATCTCATGTATGCACATAAAAATATTAATCTGTTTAAAAGATACAGTGATATCCATAGCATAAATACTAGGAACAAACACAAATTTATTGTACCAAAAACCAGGCTCAAGAAAAAAATAGGTGGTTCGTTTAGATGTCAATGTATACGTTTCTATAATAAACTTCCTAGCCAAATTCAAGAACTAAGCATAAATAAATTTAAATCATTTATTAAACGTAAGCTATGCCAGAAAGCTTTTTACACAATTAATGACTTTCTTGAGGACAAAAAGGCGTGGGATTGAGCTGCTTCAATGATATACATGAGCCATTGTTTTCATATGTACTACTTACTGATGAAAAATTTTTTATATATATATTTTTTTTTTTTTTAATATTCGTTTTTGACATGAATACTTGTATAGTATTGTATTATATTTTTTTATTTTATTTTTTTATTGACATTTTATATTTATTATTTTTTTTTGACTTGAATACTTTGTTAAGTATTATATTTATTTTTATTTTTTGATTGACATATTATGATTACTATTTTGTTTGACACAAATATTTACTTTGTAAAGAATTATATTTTTATTTTTTTTTTTTTTATTACTTAATTATTGTAAATGTGAGGACTATGTGGGTTATTATTATTATTTTCTCCTCCTTTTTACAGTAATTTTCAACGTTGTCTGACAGTTTGAGTACTTTTGCGGCCTACCCAAATGTCTTTTCTTTGGTATTGTTCGTCATGTCATTGAGCTCCTTAGTGGTTTTTAAGTTGAGCTATTCGACTATTGACAAATGCTTGCACTGACTGGACAGGTCCACTCAAATATGTTTGGTTCTTTCTTCAAAAGACCACTACAGACACTAAGCTGCATGGTCCTCATATAGAATAATGTGAATGCGAGAACTATGTATGTCGTTATATTCATGTAGATTTTATGATTGTCTGGCAGTTTGAGTATTTTTTGCGGCCTACTCAAATGTCCTTACTTTGGTATTGTTCGTCGGTTCGTTGAGCACCTCAGAGTTCTGAGTTGAGCTTCGCGATGACTGACAAATGCTTGCACTGTCTGGACAGGTCCACTCGAATTCGTGTGTTGCTTTCTTCATAAAGCTCATCCCAGACATAAACGTACATGGTTCTCATAGGATCTAACCAGTCCACATTGTATGGATTTGAACACTAAAAGAGACTTTGACCTCTGAGTTTGTTTCGGTGTTTCTTCTCAGGGTAGTCAGCTAGGAAACACCGGCCTCATCTAGCTTAAACTGACAAAAAAACATTGACGTGTAAAAGTGTTCCTTGTAACCTATTTACTGAATAAACATCATTTATCATTTATCATTTATCATTTATCAAAGACGTCTTTAGAATATTGGAGGTAACCTCAACTGGTCAATATCCTGGGAACCTCAGTGCCAAGAGGAATGATGAAGGATTAGAAATTAGCCTCGAGAGTATTAAAAGATGATGCGAGTCACAAAAAATCATAAAATAAAAAACTTTTTAACAAAAAATTCAACCGACGATAAGGAACTAAAGAGAAAAAAATAAATAAACCTTTTAAGTCTTGAGTATTGAGCTTATTTACCTACATAAAATATCAAATTTTATGTAAACTAATTTTGAGTCGGCGCCATAATAAAATGATTAATTACCTGTATGTTTATCAGTTGTCTAGTACCCATAACACAAGCTCTGCTTAGCTTGGGACTAGATGGCGTTGTGTGATAGTTGTGGAATATTATATTATATTATATTATTATATTATATTATATTATACCTATATTATAACTATATTATATTATATGAATAAAGGATTAAAAAACCTACATCTAGCCTTCTTCATTTCTACGTACATATAAAATTTAGATATTTAATAATCAGATTGTTGTTTGGCGCCGACTCAAAATTAGTAGTAGGTAAATAAGCTCAATACTCAAGACTTAAAAGGTTTATTTATTTTTTGCTTTTTAGTTCCTTTTCGTCGGTTAAATTTTTTGTTAAAAAGTTTTTTTCAAATGTCAATTATAGGTACTGTTATAATAATTAGTACGAACTGGTACTTTATCTAACTCACTCTATTACTTTTAGGGAAATAAATACTTTTTCAAAACACTTGCTCGTAAAGTGAGCCTTATTACATCGCTTTTAAGGTCACACACACGTGGGTAATAACATTACACACTAGTGCGTAATTGAATTATCCCTACAAAGTGAAATTAGTACCTTACTGCAAATATGCGAGTAAACAGAGAATATTTAACTTAACCGGGTAATACAACAAAAAGGTTTTATGCCGCTGAAAATCCATAATTATTCAATTTTGGAATAAATAAATGTGTACGTCTAAGGGTGGATTTTTCAATAGTTAGATAACTTTTAACTGAGGAATAAAAATGGTATTTTGACAGCTTTTGTACAGAAATTATGTCAAACCGCAATTTTTATTCCCCAGATAAAAGTTATCTGACTATTGAAAAATCAGCCCTAAGTCAAATAAACATTAATTATTATCATTATCTGCCTAGCCTTTTACCAACTATCTTGGGGTCGGCTTCCAGTCTAACCGGATGCAGCTGAATACCAGTATTTTAAACATTTACTATTATCAAATTATTCAAATCATAATTCACAATAATTCGTTATAAAATATTTGCATTATAACACTTATAATTATAATTTTAAAGTAGGCTGTATGTTCACTCACCTTACATTTAGCGCGTGATAAAAAAAAAAACTTGCGCGGCATTTCCCATAATTTTAATATTTTGTTTTTATCGTATTTGTCGCCATAGACTAATATATATTAGTATATTATTTTTTTAAATGTCAAGTTTTAGTGCAGAAGATGAACAATTGATAGAGTTAAAAATACTACCCCGCCAGAAATACTAAAATTTAGTATTTCTGGCGGGGTTAACTCTATTAATTAGTAACTACTTAAATGAAGCACTAAATGCAAACGATAGCCTAATTCCCGCAAAATCTAAAGAAAAGTACTTAGCTGCCTACGACAGTTTCCTACAATGGAAGAGCAAGAAAAAAACCCAGTAATTTTCTCTATTTCTCTGACACGCCAGTACATACAAGCCCAGCCAGCTCCCTTTTTTTTCATCATGACATCTCCCGCCCTGGGTGGAGCGGGAGGGCGTGTCAGACTCTTACTGACTAAACCCCACCCCTGTTCCTTCCCTGCCTGAGTACAGGTATATTTTCAACAGCTTTGTCTGTCAGCAGGTCTGTTAATCCTTGTACACATAACATGGAGTTCCGCCCGCCAGCCCGGGTGCGACGAGAGAGGTCCGATTTGCGGTAACGATGGAAAGACCTACACAACCATGTGCCAGCTGATCTGGGCCAGGCTCGAAGACACAGATCTGGCAGTGCTGCATGAGGGCAGCTGCAATGGAAAGTACCACTCTTCGATCTTAGAACCGTCAATAGCCCAAGGCGATGGTGATTATCCTGAATATAATTATGGTGCTAGTTACAGTTTTGTACTATTGTAACTATTGCTTGTCTGTGCGACTTGTTTACATTTTTATATACGACTCAAAGCCACAGAATACTGGATAGTCGTTTGGCATTGAATATTTTATATTTACCTTTTTGTTGGTTTGGATATTTAAGTTTTGCTTACACATTTCATCGACGCAAGTAAATGTATCCGTATACCTACGACGTTGCCCGGGGGTGGAGGATAAATTCGAAAGAGTTACCTCGCCCCCGGGCGCGTAGGGCAGGGAGGAACAGGGGTGGGTTTTAGTCAGTAAGAGTCTGACACGCCCTTCCGCTCCACCCTAGAGCGGAAAGAGTCATAAGATGATTTCCCAGCCCCCAAAAAAAAAAAAAAAAAATACCTACGACGTACCATCAAACAACAATAAAAACCTACATTTCTCCTCAAAGACTTACAAATTTTTGGTAGGTTTTGTGTTTCAGTCAATTAGTTAATTTGGTATTTCCTGAAAATCTTTAGTTAGATTAGAGGTTTTGGGGGATTAGAGGTTGGATTAGAGGTTATTTAATTTAGTAGAAAAACCATTTAACTGCTTTCTATTGCACCCTGACCTACCTGGGCTGCTGGTTACAAACCCAGTATGGAGCCACTGACTACCTCCACCCCAACGACCTGTATGACGGTCATCTGCTTTAAAGATTTGCCGTTTCGACCCAATAAATGCTTCTTTTTAAACGCAATAGTTTCATTTCCTTTAAATAGTAATATGCGAGTAATTATGGCTTAACAAAATTGTGTTTTCATTAAGATCACACCAGTAAGTTTTTTTTTAAATTGTTCGACCTAAAAAAAGACTTAATCTGTAGCAAAGTCTATGTTTTTTTCAGTAGGTTCTGTATCCGGCAAGAAGTTAACGAGTCTTCTTCAAAAAAAGAAGCCTAATAAAAAAAATCACGAGAAGATAAGGGCGATCATGCCAGTTGGATGGCCTCCTTTAGGACCTATATTATTAACACCGGCGACAAAGGTGGTGGATATTCCAGGATAAAAAATAAAAAGACATTATAATTAATGTTAAGCCTGATACTAACATAGCAGTGTTTTTATATTCCAACTATTTAATTATTATGAAATAAATAAAAATGCTGTCTTTTTGTAGCCTATCATCATCATCCTTGATCCTGCCTTTAATAACGGTGACCGATAATACGCGGAAAAGACAATAACAATATTAAACAAAACCAATGAACTGAAAATAATAAAAAATATGTTTGCTAGAAATTAAAATATTTGATAAGATTTTATTATTTTATGTAAGGCTTTGGACAGTATAAAACTGTACGAGTAGAAGTCGACATCGAGATCATCATCATTCTCCTGCCCTTATCCCACTTTATTTGGTGTCGGCCCAACATGTATTTTTCTTCCATACTCCTCTATTAGTCGTCATCTCTGTAGTCACCCCCTTTTTACCCATATCCTCTTTCACACAGTCCAAACATCGTTTCTTTGGCCTTCCTCCCATCGTTCATCGTTTCTTCTTCCTTTCTACTCTTATAGTCATCCACATCCATACACAAGACTTTCCTCACGACATTTTCTTAATTCCTCCGCATCACATGCCCATACCACGACAACCGATTTCCACACAACTTTTCAGTCAGCAGTGCCACTTTCAGATTTCCTCTTATATACTCATTCCTAATTTTATCTATGACATCGAGATCATTAGGAAAAATAATTGAAAAAAAGAAATGTGATCAGAGATATGTCGAAGTCTATTGGGGAAATCTTTTCCTAACAGTGGAACAATAACGGTTAAACAAATTTGAAAATTTACATAAAAGAGATGCCAGGCTTTACGAACCGCTCACGTTGTAAGGTAGTTGTAGACCAGTTATTGTTTGGAGGCATGCGGATCAGGGGGTAAAGTCCCGCAAACCTCCATTGAAAAGGGAGGATCTTCCGACCAGATGGGTGTTGTGTCTGGTCCGTGCAACTGCCCGATGGTTGATTTCGGACTGTTGTACATGTTCAATTCGCGCGGAGAACATTTATGATTATATGTACTGGGTGGCGCAAAAGTAAAGACCCTATTTGGTTCAGCTATAACATTTTTTCTAAATTAGAAAACTAGATTTAGATTTTTTTAAATGTATATTTGTGCCATTAAATTTCGTACCATTAGGATTTAAAGATGATGTCTTTTAAATGGTGACCTCCAGAGTTGATACACATTTGAGCCCTATTTATGACATTTTGCATAACTTGCCGTAACACTTCCTGCGATATGTTCGTTATTTCTTGACGAATGTTTTCTTTTAGAGCTGCGAGAGTCTGTGGCTTGTTCACATACACCCGAGATTTCAAAAAACCCCAAAGAAAGAAGTCTGGACTGGTCAGATCGGGTGATCTTGCAGGCCAAGGCAAATCGCCAAAACGAGAGATAACTCGGCCTGGAAAAGCGTCCCTCACTAAGTCCATAGTGTCGCGCGCTGTGTGTGCCGTAGCGCCGTCTTGTTGAAACCAGATGTGCTCCAGCCCCAATTCGTCCAAACTGGGTATCAAAAACTCACGTAACATGGTTCTGTAGCGTTCTCCAGTGACAGTAATCGCATTGCCTCCAGCGTCTTCGAAAAAATAGGGTCCGATCACTCTGTCAACACAGATGCCACACCATACAGTAACTTTTAGTGGGTGTAGAGGTGTTTCTTGAATAATGCGCGGATTATCAGTGCCCCAGAACCGAGTATTCTGCTTATTGACATGCCCTGAGAGATGGAAATGCGCTTCGTCACTCATAACCAATTTTGAAGGAAAATCATCCTCTTCAAGGTTGAGGTTTATGACGCGCTGGCAGTAATCTAGACGAGCTCGGTGGTCAGCAGGCAGCAGCTGATGAGTCATTTGAGTTTTATACGGGAACATCTTTAAGTCTTTCACCAAAATACGCTGCAGGGTCCGTCTGGAAATGCCCAATTGCGTGGCACGTCGCCTCGTTGATGTTTCTGGACACTCTTCCACATCTTCGCGCACAGCATCGATATTTTCAGCTGAACGGCCTGTTCTTGGTCTCCCAGACTTAGGTCTATCCAATGTTGAGCCAGTTGCTTCAAGGCGTGTGGCAAAGCGTCGAATTGTGCGACCAATCGGTGCCGGACGGTGGGGAAATCGTCGACGAAATTCACGTTGTGTTCTTATCACTGATGAATTATTCCGTAAGAACATTGACACAATTATTCCACGTTCTTGGGGAGTAAAACGGTCCATGTTTATTTTCAGTGTATTTTACATTTGTTCACTACACAATTTTCAACAACAGAATGACAGAAAATGTCATATAAAAAAAAAAAAGGTATTTTCTTTAGTGCCACTACTTTTGCGCCACCCAGTATATGATTTGTGGTTTTTAGTTCGTTTGTGGCGTCATAGATGTCGCTATATCACTCACCTCCGGAGATCGAAAATCGATAGTTCTTGATCCATACATCTTGTGATGCTTGCCGGGCCAGTGGAAGGTTGGTTCCAGTGAGTCGGAACCGGAAGCCGCATAGTTCACGATTAGTCGGAACTGTCTGCGGTGATGCCTCAGTGAGTCGGGGTGGTGCTGTCCCAGTGAGTCGGGATGATGCTGCAAGCTCCAGTGAGTCGGAGTAATGCTGCGGGCTCCAGTGGGTCGGAGCGGTCCTGTGCGACGTAGTGGCTTGACTGCTGGCGTCGACCAGGAGATGTTCTTCGACTAACCGAAGGTGCTGTTCGCTGCGCCAAGATCGCTGATGAGGTTGAGGGTGATGAAAGAGGCTGAGGATGCTGACCAGGAATGCGCGTTCTCTGCATGCTGGTGTTCAGGATACCCGTAGAAGCCGTTGGTACTGGCTGGCTGTATGACTCGTTGCTCAAGAGCTTGAAGGTAGCGATGATGATGATGTCACGCTGGAGTAGCTGCACGAAGGCTACGCTGACGTTCATGCTCGAGGGTCACCAGTTTGGAGGTGATGACGTCATGACGAAGGCTGCGCTCACGTTCATAGTCGAGGGTCACCAGTTTGGAGGTATACGGAACAGGATGTAAAGCCCAAACTTCCACTGAAAAGGGAGGATCCTCCTCGCAGACGGGTGTTGTGTCTGGTCCGGGCAACTGCCCGAAGGTTGATTTCGGACTGTTGTACATGTTCAATTCGCGCGGAGAACTCAACTTGCGCGATGTAGGATTTGTGGCTTTTAGTTCGTTTGTGGCGTCATAGATGTCGCTCCAACTGCATCTTCCATAACAAGATTATTGTAGACACTAAGGGCCCTCATAGACGGACTACTTAGAGCAGTCAGTGCCGACAGCTTCAAGCGATCGCTGTTGGGTGATCTGCAGTTTCAATACTTACTCGTAATTGTCATTCGCAATACACGGACCGCTCAAGCAGTTCATTTGCAGTCGCAGCTAAAAATGCAGACGGCGTGAAAGGCAAAGAGCTATTCGACCTGTCGTAGACGGACAGCTTGATGCGGTTCGCTTCGACTGCTAGCCGCTTCCTCTCTCCACGCCTCGCCCTACCCAGGCAGCAACTGAATGAACAGCGACATTGGCGCAGACGTGTTGCGGTCAAACACAACTGTACAACAACTGCACAAGGACTGCTTAGAGCAGTCGGGTTAAAGTCGACTCCAACCGCAACACAACTGCTCTCGGGCAGTTGATCTCGACTGCTTTAAGCAGTCCGTCTATGGAGGGCCTGAGTCAACAAATGAGTAATTAAATACGAAAATACTCGTAAAGGTACCGCAATCAGCAATGAATTGCAGTTAACGACTGCAATTCATTGCTGATCAAGCAGTAAACTTTAATTACATTTTGTTAGTCTAATTGCTTTTCTCTCCAAATATAATAGTCTCCTGAGGGCCCTATATGTAATTTTACTTACTCAAAGGCTAGCTATGCACGGTAGAATTTTGATATGGTTTCTATTTTTTGGTATGTATAATTTATTGTTCTTATTCGTATAGCTCCGATATTCTGTGTTTGTGCATCTCTCTTTACAGACCATGTCCCACCTCTCATCTTGCGCCGCATGCCCTGTCACCTGTACATATAAAGACCTTATGGCTGCATCAGCGAATGCTGTTGCTATCTATCGCTGAATACTGGACCAAACAGTATACTCAAAAACTAAATTTACCAACGACACGCTAAGAAGATTGTTTTATTCATTATATATATACATCTTGTACTATTATCACTAGGCTATTAAGGCCCTCTAGTATTACAGCCCCTGAAAACTATGGGGCAGACTTTAACTTCTATTATGATTTTTAAAAGTGTTTTGGAGCTTTCCTAAATAAACTGCTTACACAGTAACTTTCAAGAATATTTCTTTTATTTTCAGTATCTCTAGTTACACTCATTCAATCTCTTGACGATAAGGAGACGAGATTCAAGAAGGAGTTTGACATTTTACGAAAAAAAGTTTGGCAAGATATGAGACGTATGAATTCTAATCGTCTTAGGTCCGGTGCGATTCTTCCCAAGCGTATAAATGAGAGAACATTTGTGGGCACTGAGCATAATTTCCGAAAAACTTACAAAGCTTAGTTTTGAACGACAAATATATATAACTATTTTACATAACCCTCATCAGTAACCGATTTTAATGACAGTCCCTTGTAATTACATAAAGCTGTGATCTCATGAAGAACTGTGGATAGAGGGAATGGTACTCTTCAATGGCAAAAAGTACCCAGAAACAACAGCAATCCTGACCCTTCCCCTCCCCCTCTTCCCTTCTAGCTTTATTTGGAAAGGACTGTTGAGTTCAATAACATCCAATTTTCAGTTATTGTCGAGTGTTGTAGATATAAATGAACTTAAATTATTTGTAGATTGATAGACAAGGAGCTAAAATTATTGTATACGAGGTAGTTTTACTCCCGAGCTTTACAAAGGGAGTAAATAGAAACCGAGTTATAAGGGGTTTTTAGCACCGTGTTACACTGTTTTTTTCACTACGATTGCGAGAAATTAAAATAATCCAATAAAATATTAAATAGTTATTTTATTAAAAATTAAATTTTCCGTTTTGATAGTTGAGAAAAAATCTCGGTTTGCCCACTCCACTTGACCGTAAACCTTGGTAGGTTTTAAAATTTTTTAGAAATAATAATAATAATATAATAATAACTTTATTTCACAAAAAATATACAGATTTCACAATGTAAAATGAGAGAATTTAAAGAGCTTTGGTAGTAACACAATACAGTACAATCTAAATACTAATAACTAATCTGTACACAATAAGGAAAACCCTGCCTCTCAAACTAGGTAGCCTGTATCTTGAGAGACAGTGATTCAGCCTAAAATTGATGCTATAATATTTATAGTAGACTGTGTCGATCTACCCGAGCGTTCTAAGGAAATAATTAGTAGGAAAATATATTTACATTCACTTGATATGTGTGTTTGTGTGTGAGCGTGTATGTATGTGTGTGGGCGCGGGTGTGTGTATGTTTGTGTGTGCGTGGGTGTGTGTGTCTATATATGTGTGGGTATATAATTAGAAATATGTACATAGGTAGTTAAACGACATACTTGAGTAAAGACTCTGTTTTCAGGTAGTCCTGTTTCAGTAGCCATTCCGTTAATTTTGATTTTATGTCATGTTTATTTAGATCGACTATGTTTATTTTTTTGTGAATTTGTTTGTAGATGTATGTACTTAATGTGTAGTATTGGTGTTGAGCGAAGGCGGTTTTGTGGGCGGTGCTAATTGGCAATTTCTTCCTTTTTTTAGGGTCAGTAGGGGGAACACTACCGTGTTTTCTTAAAATAGACCGCAGTAGAAAAAGCTGGCGAACAGAAAGCACTTGTGAGTCAGCGTATAGTTTTGTAGTGGGATAGCGATAAGGTTTGCGAAACATTACCTTCAGCACGGCTCTCTGCGCTCTTTCAATCCTCAGGAAACAGGTTTTGTTTGCACCACCCCATACTGTGATGCAATATCCAATGACAGATTGACATAATGCATAATACACCATCTTCAGGGTTTCAGGCGCTGCCGAGTCTCTGAGGGATTTGAAAGTATGCAGCAGTTTCATAGACCTAACAGCAATAGCGTCAACCTGTTTGTCCCATCGTAGTCCTCCGTCTATTTGGACACCCAGATATTTCACATTATCTGTTCTTGTGAGTTTCGGACATAAACAGTGTGGGGATTTAGTGGAGCAGGTGTGAGCTGTTATGGAGAATGACTTTTCAGGTAGGTTGTTTCGTCGAATAGCGAATGGAATGTACGAGGTTTTATCGCAATTCAGGGTAAGCAAGTTTAGGTTGAGCCATGTCATGATAGTTGTTATTGCCACTTCAGCGTGGCATTTAACGCTATCCCAACTTGGTCCGTAAACTATGACTGCGGTGTCGTCTGCATACGCAATGATTTTAGAGTTAGGGATGGTCAAATTACACAACTCATTGACGTATATTTGGAAGAGGGTGGGGCCTAGAATGCTTCCCTGAGGCACACCGTAAGTGTTTATTATTATTTCGTCACTTACATGTTCTCCTATTTTTACTCGTTGGGTCCGGTTGCTGAGATAATCTTTGAAGATTTCGAGGGAGTTTCCTCGTACCCCTAGGAGTTCCAATTTAGATATAAGTTTAGGAACAGACACTGTGTCAAAGGCTTTAGAGAGGTCCAAAAATATCCCTAGACTTTTAACGCCACTGTCAAGGTTCCTCGCAACTAACTGTGTTAGATCCAGAACTGCATCCTCAGTTGAGATTCCTGAGCGAAAGCCATACTGATTATCTGCTATGAGCCGATGTTTGTTGAGGAATTTTTTTAGAGCATTATTCAAGATCCTTTCAAGTATCTTAGAGAGCGCTGATAGGACTGATATGGGTCTATAATTGTTGACACAGTTTCTGTTCCCTCCCTTATGAATTGGATGAATAACAGCTTTTTTAAGCGCATCAGGAAAGATGCCTTTTTGAAGGCAGCAGTTAAAAATATACGTCAATGGTGGCGTCAAGATCTGGCGGCAACTCTTTAACACTAGGGGAGATATGCCATCCCAACCTATTGCGCAATCATTTCGTAGTTGCAGAATAAGTGACTCCACTTCTGATTCGTCAACCTCAAGTATTACAAGAGAGTTGGCGGGGTTGGGTGTTGTATTGTGACTTAATCTTCTAGGTAGGTTTGTAGGTTGATGAAACTGGGACAAGATTTTTTCTGCCAAGTTCGTTCCTATATTGCTGAAAAATCTACACACTTCGTTTGCGGATGATTTAGCGTTGTCACAGATATCCAACAGTTCGACCGGGCTAGTTTTCTTTTTGGTGGTATTTGTGATTTGTTTTATCGTTTTCCAAAGTGCTTTAGGGTTATTCCGAGATTTTTCAAGTTCGCTTTTCTCATAGGCAACTTTTAGTTTTCGGAGCAAGTCATTACAAAAATTCCGGTACCGCGAATAAGTAATTTTCAGGATCAGATTATTGGGATCTTTCCTTAATCTGTTATGCAATCGGTCACGGTTTTGTATACACATTAAAATGCCTGTGGTTATCCACGGTTTTATTATTCTTTTCTTCCTAGGGATTTTAATTTGTTTTGTGTGCTTGTCAAGGACTGAGGAGATGATTTTTATGAAGGCATTCATGGATAAATTGGGGTCAGTAATTTTGTACAAGGGGGAAAAATCAGAGTTTTCTAAATCTAACTTGACTGCTTCGTAATCTATGCGGGTAGCTATCTGAAGTGGTGCAGTGTCAAGGTTTGTGTTAGCAATATTAAATAACACTGGTTTGTGATCCGTGATGTGTGAATCTAGTACAAGGGTAGTAACAGGCAGGGTACTTTTAACAAATACATGATCCAGACAGCTATCCAGTCGGGTGTTGAATCGGTGGGTTGGAAGTAGACCGTGGGAGGCATTTAGCATTAGATATTCGAGACAGCGGTTATCTGTACTATTGGGTTTAAGATCTATATTAGTATCGCCTACGAGAATTATATTTTTAAAGGAAGATAGGCTTGCGTAGACATTATTTAAACTATCCAGAAATTTTTCGGTACTCTCTTTGGATTTGTATGACGGGGATCGGTACACTGCCACTATAGCGATATTGTGGTTAGCCATTTTGCATACCAAGCAATTCCCACTCACAAATTCTGGTTCCCATTCTGAGGTCCGGAGAGTTTGTTTTGTAAAAATAACAATCCCATCATTTTGATTATTGTTTATAGTGGTATAATAGGAATCATATCCAGCTAAAACAGGCATATTACTGACTTTACTAAGCCAACATTCTGTAAGGACTACCACGTCTAAATCAAGTTTCAGTGAGTGTAGTAATAGCAGGGCTTGGTCAAAGTTTTTATTTAAGCTACGGATGTTTAAATGTAGTATTTTTATGTTGCTGTTAGTGTTATTAACATAGTCAATACAATTTTCTGGTGCACAGTTAAATGAGTCACCTACTGTTAGCGAGTCAAGCTCGCTGCTTATACTGATTATGCTATCCATTGGGAGAGTGTAGAGAGAGCAATAAGTAACTCAAAGCGAGGTCTTGTGTAGTTAGGACTTCCCTAATATGCAGTATGTCGTTTATTATTTGTTTTTTTGTGTAAGGTTGAATGTTATAGGAAGTGTCTTTGTATGAGTGAGTTGTGAGTGTATTCTTATATAGGATATGTATGCCATTTTGAGATTTTATTTGTGTGGTTAAGTGAATGTTACATAATTTGTGTATGTTTATAAATTTAGAAGCAAGTACAATTTCTAAAATTAATAATACTATACAAACGGATACTAATATAATAAAGTTTTTGACAACATGGATTACTAGTCACTTGCCAGTGTAACCCATCTCTTGTAGACATTTTTCAGAACTGATTAATATCTGTTTGTCACCTTCTTGTTTGCGTAAAAATATGTTACCGCTTGAGACCCAACAGAACTTAAAATTGTGGTTTTTCGCGAACTCTCTTGATTGGTAATACAGTTTTTTGGTGTTACCTGGAAGCTGTTCCGTGACGTAAACCGGATGACAAGTTCCGGAAATGCCAATGAGACCAGTATTCAGTTTATCTTGCTTTTCCCTGGTTTTGTTGAAAGTTCGTACTGCAGATATGAGTGTGTCCTTTGTCATAACAGATGAAAATTCTGCTATAATCGGTCGTGATATGGTCGATGGGTTCGATGACTTGCCCGGCAAGCGATAAATATCCCTCAGTTCAGAGTCCTTAATGGAGACACCGACAGTTTCACCAATGCTGCATATTGTTTTTGTAAGTGTGGCATTGGTTTCAGTATTACTTTGCGGTATATTTCGGATTTCGATGCCCGACGACCTTGATTTGTGATGCAGATCTTGTATTTTTCTCTCTAAACTTTCTATATACTCTCTCTGTTCTCGGCGTTCCCTTCTTAGGTCTTCAACTTCTTTTTTCAGCTCCTCAAACCGTTGGTTTATGAAAGACATGGATCTAACCATCTCCTCGTTTGATTTTTGTATTTCCGTGTTGGCTGCTTGAATCTGGGTGTTCTGGGATTTAATTTCCCCAATGTCAGTCGCCAGTTTAGCCATCAAAGCGGTTTGAGTCGCAAGTACCTTCGCAATTGACGAGCCTTGTTCCTCCTTCCAATTTGCGAGTTGAGTTTGAAGGTCGTGCGAGCTTAATGTAGTGGCGCCTTGTGGTGAGTCTGCCTTCCGGGCTCTTTTATTTCGATTAGTGTTTACATAATCACTCACCACTGCATTGGCTATATCCGATTCCGATTTGGTCTGGGACTGACAAAGGTTGTTTGTTTGCGTTTTCGGCGTGCTCGGGGGAGTGCGTTTAGTGGACATGTTTACAAAATAGTTGTGATGTAAACAAGCAAAAACTCGTAGACTTTTTCACAATCGATAAGCGCGTGCGCACTGCGTAAACCGTAGGTGTGGTGGTCGAATTTCGGTCGGTGCCACACTTAGAGCTCAGGCTAAGGTGGTCGTTATCGACGGGTTGGTTTGAAACAGCTTTCCGTCCAGTATTACTTGAGCTCTGCCAATCCAATCCAACCTATGTAGTCACAGGTTGACTCATTTATTCCGGAGTTATGGAATTTTTTAATAACTTAGCAGGTAGTGAGCAGAATTCGTCAATATGTCACCGTAGATGTTTGTATATGGTTGTGGTAGTGGAAGATTTAATTAAATAAGAAACTTAAACTTTCAAAAAGAGCCGCTGGTTGCGGGGCTCGAACTCGGAACTTCTCACGACGGCGTTAGGTGTGTAGCGGCTTACGCCTCGACACTACCGGAGCTATGATGGACAGTGCAAATTTGGTGATCTCCTCCAAGTATATTGTGGGACGCAGACAAGTGTCATTGACCCGTTTAAAGGTCAGAGCACTTCGACACAGGGACAAAGAAAGATTTTTAACGTTCACTTTTAAAACTTGTAATGTTTTTGTTTGTAACTCTGTTGATAGTTTGTACACAGTTATAGTTTTTTCACAGCTTATTGCAGGTTTTATTTAGCACGTATTAGTGTAACTTTGGAGTAGGTTACTGCACTTTATACTGGCTTGATGAATTCAAATGTTCGCGAGCAAAAAGAGCACGTCCACATGACACCGAGTGTAATGGCCGAATCGCTAAATTCTCCACTTATATAACGAATTTCCTCTTATATATATTGCTTGAGGATGGGTATCAGTTTCGACATCTTCTACTGTTATGTCAGCCAGTTCTTTGGTACCTACCAATTTAATTTGATGACAATAATAAAAAAAAACGTTAAAAAATGTAAATATGTAAATACCTTAGCAGGTGGATAATTTCTTGAGAAAAGCCGTCAAAGAACAGTGGCAAGTTTCCATACTTCATTTTACCTGACATCGATATGATGTGTCTATATTGAAAAAAAATAACCTTAGGGGTTTCAGTAACTTAACTTAACTTAGGGGGTAGTCAGTAAGAGTCTGACACGCCCTCCCGCTCCGCCCAGAGCGGGAGAAGTCATAGGATGATTTCCCACCCCACAAAAAAAAAAAAAAAAAAAAAAAAAAAAAAAAAAAAAAAAAAAAAAAAAAAAGGGGTTTCATTACTTAAACATAATCACTGAGATTTTTCATTTTAGGGACGTCAAAAAAAGGTATTAACATTTTTGTATTTTGAGGCTAGATAAAGATAAAGATATATTTATTGCATAACTGTGTACATTAAGTTCTTATTGACAAACATTACATTTTTAGTTTCAACAGTCTACCCAAGTCGGATATGCAATAGTATTAAGAAATTAGGTTCTTACAAATATTTTTTTTTTTCAAAAAACTCATGCAGATTATAAAATACATTATCAATTAACATTTTTTTCAATTTATATATGATCTATGAAAGTATGTAATTAAATCTGTAGACTACTTAATAAATGTTAAGTGTTTTTCTTTGATATGTCAAAGAAAAACATTTAAAATACGAATTAATAGCTATATATTGCATTATTATAAAATAGGTCCAAGTTTTACAATGGGACCCTTAATCCTTACTTTTATCGGCATAAACTTACTTAAGTAACTGCATTAAAATCGCTCATGTTGTTGTAGAAAGATTAGCCAGTCAGAATGGGAGATATAGAGGCTTATTGCCCTCAATGCACTCGTGGAGGCTCTTTCCATATCCCCCATAACATTTATGAATCCTGGGTTTATGACAACTACAAGGCTAACAGGGATAATACTGCTATCCAGAATTTAGGGGTAAAATAATACAGTTAAGTTATTTTATTCATCCTCTCTAATAACAATACCGTCCAGGGACTCTGCCGGTGCTGATCCATTATTCTGATACCTAGCCCATCCTAGATACCAGTATACCACACGAGAGACATGACGTGTGCGCAACAACCAACAGTACGCTGAACAACTAAACAATTGCAGCAATATAGTACAATAACTGATCTACTATTATTATTATTATTATTTTCGATAAAAATATAAACAAAGTAGGTACTGCTTCCTTGATATGTAGCGCGATTTTATTCTACCTCTTGTCAAAGTAGTTTCTCCACTGCCTCGTAAGCTGTACTCAGAGGAATTCATTATTTCACTACATATTTCAATCCTATATCCGCCATGGAAACGTCGCCATAGTATGAGCTGCCCTATTTATATTATTGTAGTCTTTGGTATGAAAAGGTTTTTTGGCGGGATTTTCTGGAGTGAAGTTCAGTGGCTGTTTTAATTATTCGCTTGTTGATTCCTAGTGGATATTGTGATGAAAAATTAGTGTAGTTTTGTGTCTCAAGTATCTACGCAACTAGACAATATGTGGAATTATTGAAACAGACGTGATTTCGGTAAAATGGAGATAAGAATTTTGTTGCAGTATTGACTACCTCACACGCACCTTCACAACACAGGCAGCTTAAAGAAGGCCTACAAGCAACTGAACAAGGATAAGATCTGGATACCAAAATTAAGCTCGCGCTCAGAAAAACCACAAACAAGAAAAAGCATAGTGAATGTTGCTACAGAATTCTACAGAAAACTCTACGGAAAAGTTGAAGGTAACGAAAGTCCCAACTGCGAAGAAAACTTAGAGGCAGACGATGACTCTACAAATATTTTAGATTTTGATCCAGTAGAGATAATACGTAGCGTAGACAAACTGAAAAACGAGAAAAGCCCCGGACCAGACAATATACCAAACGAGTGCATCAAGCTTGGAAGATTGATTTTGGCTCCACTGCTGACCACACTATTTAACAAAATACTCAAAGATCGTAAAGTACCTAAAAAATGGTCAGAGTCCAGAATAATACTTCTATACAAAAAAGGGAACCCCGCAGAAGTGAGCAACTACAGGCCTATAAGTCTTCTACCAGCACTCTACAAGTTGTTTGCTTCATGCATAGAGAAACGAATAGAGACACAAATAGAGAAACACCAACCTGTAGAGCAGGCCGGGTTCCGAAAGGGATTTAGCACAATAGACCACATATACACTCTCGAGCAGATAATAGAAAAATATATAGAGTTCAGACAGCCACTATATCTCGCATTTATCGATTACGCGAAAGCGTTCGACTCTATATCTCACGAGAGCATATGGAAAGCCCTTAAACACCAAAGCATTCCACAAACCTACATAGACATTATAAAAAATATTTACGACCAAAGCACAAGTAGAGTAAAGCTCGACCAAATAGGCCCGGAGATAAAAGTGGAAAGAGGAGTTAAACAGGGTGATCCCCTATCATGTAAAGCTTTCATAGCAGTGCTACAATATATAATGAAAGACCTAGAATGGAACAAAAAAGGAATATGTGTAAATGGCAAGTACCTGAGCCACCTGCGATTCGCGGACGATATAGTCCTGTTTTCAGAGACCTCAAGAAGCCTTGAATCTATGTTAAACGAGCTAAATAGAGCAAGCACAGCAATAGGACTAAACTTAAACGTTTCCAAGACTAAAGTAGCAACTAATAGCATAAAGTATCCAATCGCTGTCGAAAAAACGCCGCTAGAGTACGTAGATAACTACATATATTTGGGCAAACAAATTTCGTTTAAACCTTCCAGGAACTTAGACGAGATTAATAGACGCATCGCCATTACATGGAGTAAATTTTGGGGGCATAAGGAGGTAGTAAAAAGCGAGCTCCCATTATGCTTAAAAAAGAAAGTTATGGACTCCTGCATACTTCCATGCCTTACATATGGCTGCCAAACATGGACTTACAACAAAGAGGCAAGAAGTAAATTACAAGTATGCCAACGCGCCATGGAAAGAAGCATTTTAAATATAAGAATTAAGGACAAACATCGGAACACTGAAATAAGAAAAAAAAACAAAATAATAGATGCACTGAAACACTCACAGAAGCTGAAGTGGAAATGGGCAGGATATGTAGCCAGATCTCACAGCGATAAGTGGGCCAAACAAGTGACTAAGTGGACAGGCCCAAAAGGCAAAAGAAAACAGGGGAGACCACAAGAGAGATGGGCTGACGAAATGTGCAAAGTGGCCGGCCAGCATTGGCTAACACTGGCAAAAAACCGAGAAAAATGGCAGAATCTGGAGGAGGCCTTTACCCAAAAGAGGGGTCCTTAATTGTTAGTAATTAGACTTATAATGAACTGTTTATCCAAATCGAACAATGTATTATTATTAAGGAATAAACAGGCATTTTTATTTTTATTTTATTATTGACTACCTCAGCGAAGTTTGCCGAGAAGGCTGACTCGACACATTTGTTGCCAAATACTGCAAAAAACATTAGAATGTGTTACATCTGCATTCTAAAGGAAACAAAAATTAAAATACACTACTGATGACTAGGCAGCATGGTCTCTGAGCTTAGCCTGTTCCAAAAGGAACAAAAAAAAAAGTCTTCGCACACGTCACACCCACCCGCCACCGCGCCCGCGCGTTCCAACGTGAACAAGTACTTTGGTATGAGCGAGCTTGACTTATTTGATACGTTCCCAAGGCGACAAACAAAAACAAGCAGTATTGTCAAAATATCATTCTCACAAAATATTGCCAGAATATTTTCTTTAATTTCAACTATTAATGTTTATTAATTAATAAATAATTATTTTATCTTTATAAAATGTTATTCATGCAAGTCCAACACGTAATTAATATCTAAGTATGTGAGATGGTTAGATATGTTTGTTGTCCAACAAGCATAAGGAAGCACTTTTCAAAATATTTTAGTTATTATTTTCTACCGAGTACCGTCTTTTAGTTTCTTATAGTGGTAACTCTGGTGATTCAAAATATTTTCTTCCACAGATAAAGCCGCATCGGATATGAGTTTAATCAAATAAAAGTTCATTAAATAAATAATTTAAACTAAAGTTGCACATGTAAAAGTAAAAAAGGATAAAAACATATTAATAATTTGACTAAGTTTTGCTTAGGTCAAATGTCTAGACGCTTCCTATAACATTAAGGTAAAAACTCGCCATTGTTCTAATAATTCTTTATATTATTGACATTATGTCTTGTCTGTTTAGTTGTTCGTAACATTGAATATATGCTCCAAAGGTATACTTTGATATTTTTTGGAAAAATTATCAAAATACGTAAGAAAAAACTTCTTCCGTAAGCGAATTTACTCGTTTTCAGCTCAGAGCTTCATAAACTTTTCTTATGTGTCTATGTAAATGCTTTGTGAAAAAAAAAAAAACCTTGACAGCAACAGATTGAAAATTATTTCTTTTCCCTTCTCTTCCATCTGCAAATTAGGGTCTCCATTCTCACATGATGATGACATTTTCAGTGTTGTAAAATAAATTGCGATCACCAGTTCAATTATTATCTTTACTTAGAGAAAAATTTTAAAGATTTCGCGCCAATGCTTTTTTTTTAATTTCTTCTGTAGCCGCAATGAAATGCACGCATTCTGCCAAAGAAATCGCCGCTATTAGTTCCATTTTCAAAAACAGAATTATATAAATAATAGTAATAGGTCGAGTCTTTATTCATGATTATTCACTAGAATAAAAAACTTTCGTTTTTGTTGGCTCGTTTGTAATACACATAAATTTAAAAAAAATCGTCATGAGGATAATATTTTTATCCCCGCTTACATTACAATGACGGACTTTTTTCGAGCAAGAGTAATGAAAAAATAATTTCTTATTTCCACAAGTCTTACTGTCAAAATGAACCAATGAGTTCAATGATGGCAGTTATGTAGTGATTATAGTCTCTTTAAATAAGTATACTTTCACGTCTATAGCTTCTACGTACTGCCTGCTGTATGTATGGACACAATGCAGGTACAATTGGCCCGATTGATGGTTTATCTTCACTAACGCCTTGGTTTTTTCGCCGCAAAAATTAAGTAAGTAAGTAAGTTTAGCATACCTATTTGTTTCTAAGACAAAACAAAAAACTGCATTGCATATCTGCTGTTATTGAACATATTAGGCCTTATTTGAAAAAAAATATAACCAAGTTTTTAGTTTAAACGCTGATTAGTAGTTTCTTAATGCAACATTTTCTATGGAGAATTTAATTTAGAATCCGCTAATCAGTAGGTATTTAAACTAAGCACGTGTTTAGAGAGTTTAATAAATAAGACTGGATATCATCATGATAACCGTAATGTAATTAGTATTAGAGTGCTCAGCTCAGAACAAAAAAACCGGCCAAGAGCGAGTCGGACTCACTCGCAAAGGGTTCTGAACAAATCATATTTTTTTAGGTTTTTTTAAACTGCCTCCACCTATAGGTTTTCCTGTAATCTATAAGTAAAGAACTACTTTCTGTACTTCTTTCAAAATTTTTGGCCCAGTGGTTTCGGAGATAAGGGGGAGGGGGTGAGGAATGGTCATTTTTCATCTATTTTCTTAAATAACTTCAAAATTATATATTTTAAAATTATGACAAAATATATTCGAGACCCTCATAACGTGCCCTTTCATTTGATAATATCGCACAATACAGTTTAAAAATCTTTGATTTTTTATTTTACTACTAGCTGTGCCCGCGACTTCGTTCGCGTGGTTGTCGAGAACAAAACAACGTCGTTTAGATAAGAGTATATCACCTTTTTGATGATTTAGATAAGAGTCCTGACTTTGGTATAGTTGATTACGTTAATGCTTCTCTATATACTATGTTAGCGGTGGAATTACCCGGAGCATATACAAAAAGGTTGTTTGGGTTGCTAACACGTGATAGAGAAACATAGAGTTGGCCGTGTGAAAAACAATCAAAAGTAAGGTCTACACCCGCAACGGATAACGTCTGGCCTTGGGCTTTATTAATAGTCATAGCGTAACAGAGGCTTACAGGAAATTGCACACGTTTGAAAGTAAACGGAAAATTATTGGGGATAATGGGTATCCTGGGAATGAAAACAACATCACCGGAGCCGCAACCTGTTAAGATTTCGGCTTCGATGACATTTCGTTGGAGATTTGTTACTCTCAACCGAGTTCCATTGCATAGTTTTGGTGGGCTTAAATTTCTGAGTAGAATGATTGGTACTCCGACTTTTAAATAAATTTTGTGTGCTGGAAGACCTGGTGTATTTAGAGAGTCTAAAAACTCTACTGGATAGTGGGTGGCATCTCCTTCTTCTAAAACCGTGTTAATAGATAAATATTCCCTACTTTCTCCAGAAACATGTACCAATATTTGAGAATTTATTGCTGCTGCTTGGTCGTTGCGAGGTGCCAAAATAGCTCGTTGGCATAGCCAAGCAGCGTCATGGTTCGAGATCTCTGATGGATCTCCGTATACAGAGGAAATGAGTTCCTGCTGTGAGGCAACAGAAGAACACAGGCTTTCGACTAAAGTTACTTTACCTCCTTCTTGAGTCGGGTATGTGCCGTTACCAATTTGAAGTAGTAAATTTGAGAAAACCTGCGCGTTTGCGTCACCTCCCAAATATGCTCGCATATTAAAGCTCAAATTAGTTAATATGACACTACGCCATAAAATAGAGCTCTTTAAACAGGCACCTATTTCATCGGCCCTCGTTCCTCTGGGTATTATAGGGAGTGTCTGCCTGAAGTCTCCACAGAATAGCACCGTTAAGCCTCCCATCGGTCGGTCATTTTGTCTTATATCTCGCAACGTTCTATCTACAGCTTCCACAGCTTTACGATTTGCCATCGTACACTCGTCCCAAACGATAAGGGCGCAATCGCGTAAAACCCTTGCTTTATCACTATTGCGAGACACGTTGCAAACAGGGTTTTCTGTGCGGTCCAAGTCGATTGGTATTTTAAATGTTGTATGTGCAGTTTTTCCTCCTGGTAATAAAGTGGCAGCTATTCCTGAGGAAGCGACGGCAAGGGCAATTTTGTTTTGGCTCCTTATTTGAGCCAAGATAACTTTAGTGAGGAAAGTTTTACCTGTTCCACCAGGTGCATCTAAAAACAGCATTTCTCCTAATGAATGTTCTACACTACAGCATACTCTATCAAAGATTTGACGTTGTTCTGTCGTCAAATTTGAACAGCCATTTCGCAATATTTCTGCTAACTCTTCGGGGTTGTAATTTATTTCAGATGTATACTCCCTATTAATTCGTTCCCCACCAACTGTCGGTGTCGGCAAGCCGTATTGACTGAGGGGGTTCCCTCCTATACTTGTAACTATATCTTGTATAGCCAGCAAAGCCCTATTATGGCAGCTTTCACGTACTTGGTCAGAAGTTTCACTATTTATATTTTGCTGTCTCAAAAAATCTTCGGCAAACGCGTCTTTATATTTTTGCCACAACTGCCCAGCGTCCGATAGGCCACAAAATGTCAACAAAATGGCAAATAAATGGCGCAAACGATGTGGACTATCACTGACGCATGCTTCGGCTAAAGCATCATCCCAATGCTGATCGCCATCTAATAAATGCCGTGCGCGGCAAGCAGCTTGAAATGTGGGATATTCTATATCGTCCACTTTGCGGAGCTCAGCAAAAGAAGTAGGTCCTCGCACTGTGTGAAGAAGAAGGCGTAAATAATAACACTCTGCATTATTTGGGTGCACCGTGTATACTCTTCCAATCACGTGTTCTTTAAAAATGCCGGACTCGCCTTCTACAGCAGTTCCACGTCTCCTGCGATTAAAAACACCTTGCTGCTTGTTATAAGTATAATAATGTGGCACTTCATTGTACAACAGAGACTTAGCGAAATTGTCTCTTTCGCAAAGGCGAAAGAATGCGAGCAAGGTGGTTTGTCTTGGGTTGTTCATTCTTTCTGCCACATTTTCTGGCTGAAAGTAAACTCGCTGCCCGCCTTCCAGGTGCACGTCAAGATGGATGACTGGCGGATACCTTTCATGAATAGGGAAACTCAAAATGCGCCAAACTGCCTCCGAAGAGCTTATGTATCGGCCAGATTGATACCTTGTCACTTCATCAAATTGGTTGTTATTTCTTAGTGCTATCATGGCTTGATCACTACCTTTATTAACATATTTACATATATATTTTATAGATTCGACGCTATTACAAATTTCAACATTAATGTGTGCTTGAAAAGCGTTTGACAAAACTGGAGAATACGGTACCACCCAACTATTATTTAGAATTATTTCTTGTCCACGGAATCTGACAGTAGCTGTGAAACCACCTTGTGACGGTGATCTTCGCCGGTATTGCGGATACCCATTTTCCCCAGCCATAGTTAGTTCTTTCAGTGCTCTGGGGTATTTTTTTGAGCATTGACCATCTTTCATGCACGGTGATTCCCTGTTTAAGAGGCCACATGGCCCGTGAACCATATGTGTTTTTACTATGTCATGCAAAATCGGATCTGCATTATAGTCCGGAAATTCTGCACTTATGACACTGTCTATAGCATCGGGACGAATTTTTTCTTCCAGCCACAGAAGAATGTGCGCGTGGGGTAAACCACGCTTTTGCCACTCGACGCTATACATAAAACAAAGAGTTGAACCGAAAACTTTCTCCTTTGTAAGTAGATTAATCAAGACTTTGAGTTTTAAATGAAAAATCCTAGCAATAATGTCATGTCTGTCGTATGACGCCTGTCCTGTGAGAAGTGCCTGGCAAATCTCCGTCCACTTTGGATTTGTTGTAAATGTTATAAAAAGGTCCGGCCGGCCGTATTTACGGACGTAACAAAAAGCATCTTGCGTTCGTTCGTGCATATACCGCGGACCGCCTGTGAAACTGGATGGCAAAAAAACCAATCGACCCAAGTTTTCGACGTTATTATCTGATTGCATGGCGTCCCGCAAGTGCACGTATTCTTCAGCGCGTAACCGTCGCTGGTTAGTGCGAATATACACTAAACGTTCAGTTTCTATTTTTGCGTACATGTCCACAATAAATTGGCTGAACAAACCACGAAATCGTTGCAAATATACGAAACTGTTTTGCCTTATTTGTAAAAGGTAGGAATAGTATTGTTGAGCAGATATTTTTTTTTGATAATTAGTGACTCTCGTAGTAGGGTTCACTTGGTACAGCCCAAAATTGTACTCATCTTCACCATGACAATAAATTAGTGGATATTGCAGGGCGTCGTAAGCTCGGTGGGTTTCCAAAATGCGTTGAAGGCGATCGTCGCGTGTACGCAACACGATATCACGTCTCTCACACTCCTGGTCGACTAAAACAACTGCAACTTCATCTGCGACGGGTGCATTGTGTCTTCCACGGTGTTCACCCACAGGACGTCTATCGGCACTTATAACAATTTTGAAATCATTGCTGCCTTGTGGAATTGACTCCAATGCAGCTTTGAATTCACGAACGTACTGGTTAACGTGATGCAGCAATTCTTGAAGTTGACCCAAAAGCTCAGCATTGAGCTGGGGAAAATTGTGATTTCTAACATTGAGCTGTTGCGTGTAATCGGATACAAAATAAATTTGGAGAAATTTGGGTTCATTTTCTGGCAGCAAAGATCCAATAAGGTGATAAACTTGACCTTGTACTTTGAAGGTTGGCATGAACGGTCCTTCCGTTATTTGTTTTGCCCCAAAGGAAGTCATTTGGAAAGCACTGTTATATAAACGAATATTATCCAAAAAACGGTTCGACTGGGGATGATCGCCATTCAGGAGACTTTTAAGTAAGTGTGGTGGATCTTGGAAATTTGGAAGAACAATTTTTCCATTTGAGCAGCACATTCCATCTGTCTCTTTCCTCCATTTCAAAGCATGACAAAAATTACAAATTTCTCTCATGTCACCCACGAAAGTAAAGCCAGCATAATTAATTCTAGACGAATATGTGAACCCTGATTTTTCCCTATTGTCCCAAGGTAATAAAATATTTGCATCGTCATTTTCCATGGACTCATCAGCTCCGCTATTTGTTTCTCTATTCATATGGTATCGAGCTCGTTCTATTTCTAGGCGAGATTGACGTTGTTCTGCTGTTTCTGCTCGTCTTAGTTCATCTATTCTTTCCCTTTCAGATGCAAGATAACTTTCATTGTTTCTTTGTACACCTACATAGTTATGTCTAGCTATTTGTAATCGTTCTTCTCTTTGGGAGAGAGATTCAGACTCGCGCGAGAGAGCGTGTCGCTCTCGGTCAGATGACAGACGTGCTTGGCGTTCCTCGATACTCTCTTGAGAACGCAAAGTCGCGGTCCGAGTTCTTTGCGAACTTAAGCGCGACTCCCTTTCTGTGAAAGTCTCTGACTCGCGTGAGAGAGACTGGCGCTCCCGATCAGCAGACAGCCGAACTTCGCGTTCCTGGATATTCTCTTGAGAACGCAAAGTCGCGGTCCGAGTTCTTTGCGAACTTAAGCGCGACTCCCTTTCTGTGAATGTCTCTGACTCACGTGAGAGAGAGTGGCGCTCCCGATCAGCAGACAGCCGGTCTTCGCGTTCCTGGATACTCTCTTGAGACCGCAAAGTCGCGGTCCGTGTTCTTTGTGAACTTAAACGTGACTCCCTTTCGGTGAACGTTTCCGATTCACGTGAAAGAGCGATGTGCTCTCGGTTAGCAGATAACCGTGCTTCACGATCTTCTTCCGATTCCTGAGACCTACAAAGTCTCATCCTTTTCGCATTTCGGCTACGCAGCGAAAGGTTAGTTTTTTTTCTTTGAGGCATTTTCAAGGAAAATTAAAGCAAGAAACAAAACCAACAACACTTATGACTGAATAGCCTACAAACTTAAAAGATCGGTGCGTCGAACAGTCTAGTGTGACAACGTATCGTCTGTTCGTGGTCGTGACTCAACGAATTGGCAACACTAACTTACTGTATAACGATTGGCACTATTGGATTCAAACTACGAAGTAAATCAAATACAATCTTTACTTCGTACTTCAAACCAATGACCAAAGTTGACCAAACGAAACCAATAAGATAAGCAAATACTTTTTTTTCGACCAATTTAGAAAATCGATAAACCAAGCAACCAAAGAACTTTTACGACACACGCAAGAACTTTTAAGACACCTAACGAAACCCAATTTGCCTAGTAAACACGGTGGACGTCATCCTCGCGCGGAAAATCTTAACACCGCGATTCAGAAAATGACGTCATTTGCACAACGCCATCTATCGGATTTAGATTTCAACTATCAACATTAGTTCTATTTTTAGTCTTAAGATGTCGTTGCAAGTACTATACTTAATTGCGTAACGTAATATTTTACTTCTTGAACTCACTAAATTAATCATATCTTTTGATAGAGTGAACCGATTTCGATGAAACAAAAACTAAGTTAATCCTCAAGTTGCGTATAATTTTTGTATATAAACATTGTCAGCATTGAATTCGTAGATTTTACGTGATGTGCGCACAAACAAACAGACAAACAGACAAACAGACAAAAATTTCAAAAATGATGGAAATGGGTTCTGTTACTTATCTTTTCACACGCTGGCTATTTTTTGTTTCAATTTCTTCAATGTACAAAAATGACTTTTCTACAGATTTATTATATGTATAGATTATCACCCCAAAAGTGACCCCCATATTCCAAATTAATTTATTTAGGTACACGTCCGTATTTGGGTCACAAATATTCATGTGTGTACCAAATTTCAACTTTATCGGTCCAGCACATTCGGAGCAAATTGGCTGTGACAGACGGACAGATAGACACACGAGTGATCCTTTATGGGTTCCGTTTTTCATTCGGAATTTCGGAACCCTAAAAAGAGCTCAACGCTGTGACAAGCAATACCAAAGAAAAGATATATGTGGGTAGTTCTTTTTTGTAGTTTTAGTCAAAAACTACGCTAGAGAAATAGTCTGGAACTCTCTCGCAGGACAAGTGCATGTGTTATTTAAGACTGTGACTTCTACGGGTATGTCTTGAATCCAACTTAAGCTTAAATGATTAGACTCATATGTAATCCTGTGTCTAATTTATAAATTACTGGCAGCATCAGTTTTAATTAAATCGTTGTTGTTAATTTATTTTAGCTGTTATTTGGTTTCGCTTAATCAGCCTTCTCAGCGTGTCTTAATCCGACTTTATTATTTGATCTTATGACTGCGTCAGCAAGTTCACGTGGCTTATTAAATAACTTTTACATTAGTCATCGTAACACTAAGAAGAAAGAATCTGACTTTTATTTTAATAGCTTTGTGAGCTATGACAAGTGTCCAGTGGTTGTGGTTTTGTATAATAGGTGTGTATTTGCAAATAACATAAAATATCTTAGGTAGGTACTGAACCATCTTCATGGGAACTTGATAGCCATTCAAGTAAGTCTAGGAATCACAGCAAAGGTGCACACGTCACAGAAGGTATGTGATGGCAAGTGTAAAATTAAAGCAGAGACGTAATGAGAACACAGTGGAACCACGGACTGTTGTTTTCTGGGACTGTCTTCAAGTGTGTTAGTTACTATCAAGAGGAGCACTTTGCCAATAAACCAGCATCAGCTAAGCCAACACGTTTGACAATTTGTGGACTCCACATTTGCAATAAAGACAAAAAATAAACCGGCCAAGTGCGAGTCAGACTCGCGCATGAAGAGTTCCGTACCATCCTACAAGATTATACGCGTCTACTTGTTGCCATTATTAAGATCGAGCAAAAAAAGCAAAAAAACACGTTTCTATTAGGGGAGCCAATTTTACTTTTCATTTATTTTAATTTTTATTATTTGTTGTTATAGCGGGACCAAAAATACACATTCTGTGAAAATTTCAACTGTCTACCTATTAGGGATCATGAGATACAGCCCGCTGACAGACTGACGGACGGACGGACAGCGGAGTCTTAGTAATAGGGTCCCGTTGGTTACCCTTCGGGTACGGCACTCTAATAACGTAGAAACTCGGACTCTAAAAGTATAATTAATACCTGAATTACGTGTTATAAAAAAGGTCAAAGAGAAGGCCTATAAACTCTTTGGCAAACTGAGCGCAATATTATGTTGGATGATGATGTATGGATAGTATTCAGGCTACGTCTGGAGTTGTCTATTACACGGACCTTGTGGAAACTAGAACGAATTTTCGTGCGTTCAAGCGTTTTTGCCATACCTATTATTGGAATCAAGTGTAACAGCTCACAATTTTAGGACCCATTAATATTAGTGTTTTTAACCAGTGGTGCTTGGCAACTGGGCTTACCCCAGTTGTAAAAACCCCCTTGTGCCTAATGGCCTAGTTTTGTTCTGTCTCCTGCTTGATTAGGAGGGAAGTGGAAATTATGTTTTTCTTACTCTTCCGCTGTCTTTTCTGATTAATTTCGTTGCGGGACCCAAGACAGTTTAATCGTTTCTCTGGGACTCGTCGAGCTTCATTGCCTCGACGTTTTTTCTTTTGATCGCCACTGTTGATTCTGGCTTACAGAAGTTACAGTGGTTTGGGAATAGTGTGGCGGGCTTGTCCCAAAAAAAAAAGCCTATATACCACGGCGGGTGAAATCAGGCTATCAATGATGATAATGTAATAAAATTATATCTTTTCAGTTTCCTTAACCTTGCAGACTGCAGTATCGAAAGTAATACGGCATGTTATAAATCACAGATATCATGAAGTTAATATACAAGAAGATAATCATACACAACACGGTAATGAAACCCAAATAAATTTTCAAACAAGGCTAAGAAAAACGAGGATATTTAATTTCACTGGATAGTACCGTAAATATAATAAAGTTGTTGCAAATAAGCTGTTTTTAGTTCGTGCCTCTAGCACAGATAATATAATAATACTAGCGTGCAGATGCCTCATCTCATACAAAGAAACGTTCTTCGGCAGGCAGCAGGATATTTTTTTTCATTTCTAATACTCGGAAAGTAGTGTTTGTTTGATCCGAGTAGCGGGTGGAAAACGCTGCTTCCCTCCCTAGGGCCGGAATGAATTTTAAAAATAGAACTGTGAGTGTATAAACAGCCAGTGTGAATTAAAAAAAACACCTGTTAAGCGGGACGGCCCACGGCGGTGACGCAGTGTGTTCCATATTTAAATTTAAAAACAGACTATAATGTATAATTTGGCGGAATACTAACTAGACTTGGGTTATAGCAGTTCAAACAAGATATATGTTATTCCTGTTACTGTTACGCAATAATAACTGATGTCATTATCTGCTATTACTCGTAAATAACAGCCTGTTATTTTTCTAAGCACGGTCTTTTTTCTGTCAGTAAATAAATCACGTACAGTACTGATTTTACCGTTATTTAGATCTTATTTTATATTTGACCTTTTTAGAGTTCCGTATCCGAAGGATCCAAACCGAGCCCTATTGCTGTCACTCACGTGTCCGTCTGTCTGTCCGTCCGTCGTCTGTCACACAGGTTTTACAGCCAAACGGTTGGAGCTACAGTCTCCAAATTTTCACAGTATGAGCACCTTGTTGACCTAAAGCCGTACAAATTATCAAAAAAATTTTTTTTTGTGTTTTTTAGGGGAAAGCTCCCATACAGATAAAGGGGACGAGAAAAAAAAAATTGACCTATCCCATTAAATGGGTTATCGTTAGTTAGGGCTCATTGAGTAGACGAATATAATATTTTTGGTTTTAAAAAATATTGGAAGACAAAGGAATTAGAAGCCACCAAATTCAGCTTTTTTATTTAACAAAATTTTGTTACGAAGAATTTTTTAACTTCTCATTGACTTATGAACTTGAAATTTGGTGATAATGTTTATTATTACGTATATTTTAACTAACAAATACCAATATAAGTATTGATAAATCAGATTTTTTCTTTGAAATACCCTCATTGCGCACCCCTCACGCACTTGGTCTGTTTTTATATTACGTACATTCATAATAAAGGAAGTAAATACTTCAACATTGTAAAATAATATACGTAGTAATGTTAGCATTATTCTTGCAGTGTTTCAGAACTGAAAGTTAGGAACAGATAACAGATAATACAACTAGAAATAGTTGTCACTTTTCAAGGATGACATCTTCTTGCAAGACTACAATTTGAATTTTCGGATAGTAATAGTAGGTAGGTGCTTCTCGTTTTAGCAAAATTCAATGAAGCGGGTGTGAGCGAGACAGATTAATACATACGAAAACGAAATAACAGATATCACGAATAGTTGTTATTGAGTACCTACTGAGACTGAAAAGTGTAGTGTAGATTGTGAATTATATTTTTTAACAGATATATGATATCACAAGAACAAATGTCGTCTAATATCTACGAATACTTGTGATTAGTAACTGTTACAATAAATACGCCTCACTCCTACTATAATTTGGCGGGACACTTACTCTATAAGCTGTACCGAAATTCAAAATGTTGGTTAAATAGACTTATATTTTTATTATTATTATTGTTACTTTTTACTTTCCTTAAATTCGAAATGAAAAGTAGAGTGTTTAACACGGGTAAAAGTCATCAATTCCTACTCGGACTATAGCCGCCCTCGCTGCGCTCGGGCGTCTAAATACCTCGTATGGGAATTGGTTCCTTTCCACCCTTGTCTAACAATCTACTATTCCGTGTTAGCGTCCGTCCCGCGTCCCGCACCTTGCAGGATGATTTTAGCAGCAATGGCTTGCAAGTTGAATGAATTTACTTGCGGTCCAGTAACACCAATTTTTTTTTAAATAGTTCTGTCACTAAAGTGATTTGTCCAACCCCTACTAGTCAAAACACTACTACTAGTCAGAAACAGAGTTACTTCGCCCCTGGGCATTCAGGGCAGGGAAGGAACAGGGGTGGGTTTTAGTTAGTAAGAGTCTGACACGCCCTCCCGCTCCACCCTAGAGCGGGAGATGTCATTGGATGATATCCCACCCCACAAAAAAAATAAAAAAAATAAACCCGTACTAGTCAAAAACTGTATCACGGGCGAATAGTAGCTATACTCGTCGTTAAAACAACAAATGACAGCAATGTTTCACAAGTTTACTCAAGTCATGTTGCAATGCTAAGTTCAACACAGAAGCGACATAGGTTGTGTGCGTCGTAGTAGGAGAAATGCCTATTGCGCCGCGTTCCACATAATTATGATCCTGGAGTATGATACCAGGTTCATGTCAGATGCTAAATTTTAAGATAATAATAAGTATACTTACCACACGAGTATGAATAGTATTTGTATATGAAACTAAATAAATTACAAGTTGGGAAGACATACATACAGGTACAGTAGCACTGGCTCCGAGACAATTTAGACAGCATAATAGGACCACAGCACAAATAGTAAAATTATGAATAGACTCGGCACCAAATTCTCGTTCTCCTATGGATACTATCAACTCATTCTAATCATGTTACCTTATATACAGATCATGTTAGATGATACGATATGGATGAACGGAATGGATGGAGATAGAAGATTGGAAGAACCTACTCGCTTAAAGATTGATCGCAAAATCTATTCATAGAAGCTTGGGTTAAAATTAAAAGAATATTGAACTCTAGATACAGTGACATCCAAAATTTCAAAATTTTGGAGTTTGCAACCATCGTCATTGCTGATAAGCAATGACGATGGTTGCAAACTCCAAAATTTATGGGATTTCTATGCCCTACCGAAATGGCACGCGGTCTATCCCATAAAAATGGTCTTTTGACAATAGTTTTCACTGATAAAATGTCACTTTACCCCGCTTTCTGAGAACATCAATTTGAAGTTAAAAACTTGTCAACGTCCCATTCTATTCTATTTTTTGTTGATGGTAAGTAGAACCGATGTCGACTGTCCCATTGTCGATATTGTTTTTTTTTACTTTTCGTCTTCGACATGAGTTCTTCAGCATTTGATTACTAAGCGTTGGCTGATCGGTCCTTTGGCCTAAAATTAAAAACAAAAAAATATCCTACTTTAAGTCGGTAGGTATATTATGAATAAGCAAATAAACATACAACCACAAAATTGGATATGCATGTCCAATTAATAACGATTTCTTGGTTGAATTAAATCTAATTATTACTTATTGTGAATGACTCATTCAGAATGAGTACTCATTAGTGAATTTCTGATTGACTCAAAATACCATGTTCTCTCAGTGTAAGTATTTTTATTCTTAAATTAATGTATAAATAGTGAGAAGATTAAATCGCAATTTATAAAGTTTTGTCTATATTTTGGCAGTCCTTGTATCCAGCAATGGATAGACCTAACAGCCAGAGTTGATCAAAGGAAGTGTTTTATCTGCATATACATTATAGATACTATTAAACATTGCGGGAATCCGCTGGATGCAAGACGCACAGGACCGGTCAATATGGCAACACTAGGGGGATGCCTGTGTCCAGCAGTGGACATCTTTTGGCTGAAATGATGATGATGATAATTCAATATTGTATCAAAATAATTACATTATTATTGTTACAGTAGCAGGAGTATTATTAATATTACCTATATGGTGCCGGTACGCGAACGCTTTACACGGAATTACTATGTATTATGACGAATATGGTGAATGCCCTGTAGAGCAGGGTCCACTATGCGGTAATGATAAAAAAAATTATAAAAACATTTGCACTTTCTGGAAAGCGAAGAAAGAGAACCCTAATTTAGACATAAAACACTATGGGGCTGTGCAATTGACGACCTGATTTTCATTGACACTACTTTTGGTTGGGATTTTGAAAAATTGATGATCAATGGAAAAAAGAAACGAAAATATACTCGTACTACACGAAAAAGGCAATTAAAAATGATAATCGGCAGAAATGGAAGCAAGAATGACAATGTTTTATATAAGAATAAGGTCTTAAATAAATTAAGCAGTTAATATTTTCTTGCACATTTTGAGTGTTTTTCTCATATACTGTTCCTTATTCCTTGTCTCCATGAAATTTTGGGTGGATTACACCTGAACTCTAAGTATTTTCATCAAAGACTTCTTCATAGCGCGATAGAGAGATTAATATTATCTGGTTTTGGTCCGAATTTTCGTAGAACAGTCTAGTTAACGGTATCTACTGGTAAGGTCGTGTACTTGTCGTAGTTCATCAGTCAAGAGGAGAAGTGATATTTTAAGAAAATCATGGTCTTTCTGCCTTTTTTAACTACTCTTAAAAACTTCTCATACTGACGAAATACTTTCTCCAACTCAACTTCTTTATTTCAATTAGGTACACCAAGTCACACGTAGGTATTAGCTTGATTGAAAAAGTAAATACCAACTGTTTTGGAAGAAAATAACATCACACGATACCAAAGCACTGATTTCCAAAACTGATTCACATTTGTTATTCGTTTAAGCAGGTTCATTCATTTCAACATAATTATTTAATTCTAAGTAAAATAATATCTCACTCTAAATATAGTGTGATCACTGAACCTTTTGAGTAGCTGCGAAGCATTGACTCCGTAGGCAGTAAAAATACTGGCAATTAGCAAAACACTTTTCACATATACACATAAAAGCCGTGATTACTTTTATGTACTTAATGTAACAAATTTAAGTATCATTTCTTTCTTGATGTTGTTTCTGATTGCTTTAGACTAACATCAGTCGTAACTCATGCATTAATACGTTAGAATATATTTCGAAAACACGATAGTCGTGATGAATATTATTGCAAGTAAGTCTGGTTAAGTAGAAAACATATCTCTTATATATATGGTTATAAATAAATATGGTTATAAATATGGTTCCATGAAAGGCATTCGACTTTACATCATTTGTGGATTTAAAATGTTCTCATTGAAAACTTTTGTAGGAAATTATTGGCAGCCGCAAAGTTAGATGTGGTATTTTTAAGTAAATCATTTTATTTTATAGCCACATTCCTCCTGGCGTCCATTCCACATATACATGGAAAAGTATTTTGTCCGTGGAAACTAGCAAGAGTGTATCATTGCGGCTCCGATGGAAAAACTTACGACACACTATGTGATCTACAAAAGGCTATCTCCGAAACTCCCAATCTAAGTATAGCTCACAAAGGAGTGTGTGAAGGTGATGATATAAGCACTACTAGTGAAGAACATCCAAATGGTGATAAGGAACACAATAATGGGCTTCTCAAGAAACCAGATACTGAAAAGATAGAAGAAATGGAACCAGGTACAGAAAACACAGAAGAAAATGAACCAGGTACAACAAAGAAGAAGATGGAAGAAGATAAAAGTTCAGGTGAAGAGGAAAATGATAGTTCCGAAGAAGAAGATCGAAGTAAAAGTTTAGAAGAAGTCACAAAAGAGCGAACTAGCCAATCACCTTTGAGTGTAACAGAAAAGAAAAATGTTCCTAAAAAGCATAAACTAAAAAAAAAAGAAAAATCAAAGAAAGGCAAGTCAAAAATGAAAAGTAAGTCATTAAAAAAACCAAAGTCAAAAAAAGGTTCCAGCAGTATGAACATAAAAAATACAGCAAATAACGAAAATTTTATTACTTTTCGAGGAAAAGGGCGAAAAAATATTAAATTAAGCAATAAAGTAAACAACAAGAATATTATAAATATACATTACTGGCTGAGAATGGTACCTTCACTGCCTCAAAGAAGTAGAAGAACAATGCATAGAGTATTTAATTTTGGATTTTGAGTAGGTCTAGATATATTTGAACGGAACCTGAGCCGAAATGAATCTATATTGTGATCTTTGAGGGATTTATACGGGTGACTAAAGCCGCACGGTTATCGAAAATCGACGTCTAAATGGGAATTAAGCTAAACTGCAGGTGACTAAAACGCGGCTGATGACTGAAATCGACCGAAAAATTTCTAATCATGTAAATCCCCCATTAGTCAGATTCAGGCCTGCATTGGCCTTTTACCCCATATGGACTACTTCGTTCGTACCTATTGCTAATAATTCAGCTGATCAATAACTAATTTAAGAGTTGTAACTATCGAAATATAAAAGACCTTTCTTTTTTTCCCCTTTTTTTGGTGCTATTTTCGGAATACAAGTACTGCTACGGATACAACATATGAGTGTATCTATTAAAAACAAATATAATCTGAATATAGAAATGTGAATGATTTTAGCATCATTGCGCTTATTTAAATTGTGGTCCAATTTGTAACTCGAGTGAATAGCATGATAAAAGTGCATGAATCAGCTAAACGTACCAATCGTATAATTAGTTTTATTTAATAATATTTGCGTGAATACCAGTAATGACTAAGTATGTTAATTAATTATCGAATCGCATGCAAGCATTGAGATAAACTGTAAAAGTATGTTCGTGTTGACATCTTTCTGTGTGGGAACATTCGTACGAACAGCAATAGCGTGATCTTCTGTGCCAGATGCCATGGAAGCAGGTAACCCTTTTTCTTCTGATGATGATACGAGTATAAGCCTTGGAGATACGTGATTGGGTTCGAATATACCTAATTAAAGTTAAATAAAAACACTAGCTGCAGAACACACTTCACACACGAACCGTTAATGTGGAACTATTAATTTATAATGATCAATATTTAAGTCATATAGATGAAGAATGGGGGGTTATTTTTACGAGTATTGAAGTAATAAAATGTCCTGGGCATTGACGGAAATAAGAAGAGCAATGATGTCAAAACAAAGGCTAAAATAAAGCTTTTTTTTTAAATCTCAGTAATGTAAGATGCCAACTCTTTATCAAAAACATTAGCTAACTTGATGACACACGTCGTGATCACTTAACCGAGCTTCCCACAGCACATTAAGTCGACGATAAACATCTTTCACGATTAGATTCTACTAATAAAATTACAGATGAACTTTGATCCTGGAAGATGTAACGTTTAACGTGATATATGTTAGGCAATGAGGTTGGAGATCCGGGTCGTACCGGTCTTAGGGTGTGGATGTGAAGTGTGGTTTCAGCTGAGAACAATTACGTAATTCTTCCGTATTATCTAGATTTATTATCTTATTGCAGTGTCAGTTAAAGTCTCATGTGTAGGTATAGGTACCTTACTGCGTTAAATTGTTCATCTGTAAGGATATGTTCATGAATATTTGTGCGTCTCTAAAAGAAGTGTGCTATTTACATACTCATACATAAATATTGAGGCAATTGGTCCTTTTTGCCATAAGACTAAGAATAACAGTAGCAGCGTTACACAAAACTCCGCAAAAGTGACAGCCGAGTAAATAAATATGTAGATCGAAATCGTTCTATAGATTCAGCCGCACGCAACATACGGTTTACTGCTGGGCGAGGACAACTATAGTAAAATATATAACCATAATAGACTTACAAAATGACGATTCGTTGCGCATTTGCAAGGTGGACGGCAATAGAACGGAATCCAGTCCGCGATTACCAAGGTGTCTCGTATGCGCGGGCGTTGCGACCTGTTTGATATACCACTCCACTCCACATCCTGCCTGTCTCCCTAGCAATACTACTACGAGTCGACTACGTTACAACTTTTACAAGTGAGTGCGTGACGTCATATGAGCAAATCAAGATAAGCGTGAACAATCTATTGGATAGCTAAACGAATTTGGACATTTTAACGCATTTTATAAAACTAAAGATTTACTTTTATGGATTAAAACGTTTTCGACCTGATTGGAGATTAACCCCAATCTCAATTTGGCAAAACACTCATTTGTATTCTATGTTAGTAAACACGCTGTTTGGGTTACCTACTCCGGTCGAGATAAGCATTCCGATTATTTCAACGAGTCCGCAAAGAACTTGTCGAGTACAATTTCACAAACAGATTTGGGAGCGGCTGCAGAACTGCTATAAACTAAATGATTAATATTAACAGTTGAAGCAATAAAAAACTTATCGTCCAAAGAAATTATGAAAGCGAAATTGATCCAAACAGGTGTCACATAGTAGGGGCGACTAGATTGCTTATTGCGTGGCCATTGACATCGCTGTGGTGTCGCAGTATCCCGGCCTCGACCGACAGCACATGGACCCGGGGGCTCTCACGAGTCTAGGGCGAAAAGGTTCAAGTTACGCAAACTTCATGGGAGAGGAGATTTGAAAACTAAAAACAATGGACAAGTATAGACAAAAGAATGACCAAAAGGTTTTTTGTGAGGCACTGTATCACACCTGAAGACAATAGCATCTATTTATAGTGAATATGTGATATGTTACATTAAGTATTCGGTGACCTGGCGTGATGAGATTTATGTGTGAAGCTTTTTTGAGGGTATATTGTTACTAGTTTTTGTTGAATGTCTGAAGGTTATAGAAGGTGTTGCAGTTCTCATTAAAATGTGACCGTTCTTGTGAAATGAACCACGCAAAAAGCAGCCTTTTAAGATTATTTGCGACCTGTAAAAGGCTGTCTTACAATTTTGGTCTACATTATAGCATATTGTATATATCGACAGCATACATCTTAAACCAGGTAGCCTTCTATAAATCCAGCTAAAATTTTACCACAGCTGCACATTTTCATTGAAAAATCATGATATACAATTAAAACGAAAAAACATGATAGAAACATGAGAAAAACAATATAATTCTACATTGAATTTAAACTCAGCAAAAACGCGGTAATATGAGAACGTAGCAAACAGTTTCCATTCACTGCATCCTTTCATTACAGTGGCAGTATTTATTTTAATCAAGAGAAGCAATCCAGAAGTCATTTTAAGTCAATTCCGAACACGCAGACCGTAGAAAATGTAAATGAAAACAGATATATAGGAAGTTTTGTACGAGTGTCACTTAGCTTTCAAACTAGAGTTTCAGCCTTGAGAAAATACTCATATATATTTATTCTAGATATTTATTTAAAGTTCAAAATATTATTGTACATACAGATAAACAAGCTTTTCGTTGATGCCCGTTACTACACCCACGTGGATTTTGAACATACTCGTATCTACCTGAACGCTTACTAACCAATCGTTTTTCTACATTTTTCAATAACCAGTTCCTTCCACCTTTTAAGTTGATTAAGATTTTTTTTATTGTCAGACACGGATATAGAGAATGAAAAACATTAGGTGCTTATTTAATCTACTCGTAAAAACAAGGCACTAAAAAGCTGGCCAAACGTAAAAGAAAATCTGTAAAAGTCTCCTTTAATTGACATGTTAACATCGATACACATCTTTACATCTTTGCAATGCGAGTATCGTAATTGACATACTTACCCACAACATCTCACAACAACTGGCAAGTGCGTTGACAAATTCGTGACTTTACTGTTTGCATTCCAGTTTGAAAGCCATTTAGCAAGATTACCGCCTATGGATCTTGTAACATGGCAGATAGGCAAAGAAAGCAAACTTAATGTTGATACTTAAGTATATTGCCTGTCATTATCTGTTATGTAATCAAGCGATCAATTGGCAATAACTTTTCAAATCGAAGATCGATGCAATGTTATATGAAGTGATAGTTTATTGAATCTTTAATATATACTCATCAAATTGAGTAAGGCCTTTGAATTTGTAAGCAATTACAATGATTAATTACAAGGTGTGGATACCAAATATGGTCCTCTTTCAGATGAGATTGAGGTCGATAGGGTCATAGAGCAACAATCAATACATTCATCTATACAAGTCAATAAGTCTCTATTGTACAATTAAAATTAATCCTTAAAATTGCAGCCCTAGCAGACACACATAGTTCTTGATAGTTATCTATTGTATAGGTAAGTGAAGAAATTCTAACGAAATAAATCATGATCTAGCGTTTATATCCGGCTGCACAAGCAATTTTCTAAATACATCAAAACTCTCTCAAAGAAACTAAGTGCACCATTACGGAAACTTCATGAATAATGCAAGCAATTCAGACAACATTAAAACATTCACTGAACCACGAACTCCGGATATATATTTTTTAACACTAGCTTGAGATTATACTTCTAATTATTAAGTATGTAAGTACAACATTCTCCTTCATTAATAAAAAGTCATCAGATGCTCGTGACCAAAGAAGATATTTAAACAACGGATATTAGTAAATTCGATTACTTTTTGATTCCTGATCCAATTTAGAGTTCCGATTTCGTGAAAAAGTTAGGTAAGACACAATAAATATGAGAATATTCGTAGGTAAGTCGATTGCTATCAATAAATACGGTAATATTACTTACATAATTCTGCAAATGTAACGTTATCTCGGCATAATGAGGCAAACATGAAAAAAGCAAAACCGATGAAGCGTGGAGACTCATAAGCAAATAGATGTATATTCAGATTTTTACTGATTCTTATATTACAGTTGCAATATTTTCTGATTCTTATATTGTTGTCTATTAGAATAGTGGCAGCTAGTCTATACCATTTTTTTGTTTTGTTGACCTAAGATTAGCTTAAAAAAAAAGATAGTATTTACTTTGTAGTACAATTAATTACGCTCGGTTATATTGAATAGAAACTAGAGAAAGAAAAAATAAGAATAAAAGTTAATATGCCTTTGGTATTTGTACATTTACATTAATATGCCCAATTTAGAAATGCATATCTAAACTAGAGACAGCATATATGAACAGGATACGGCATAGCTTAATATGCTGTCTCTAGTCCACCACCAAAAACCTTACCGGTTTATAACCTCTGCAGCAAGAAAGTCACGATGTGACCTAAAAAATATTCATTTAGCAGCTGGTCATACAGAAACTAACGAAGAAATAAATAAAACATCTGAATACATAGAACTTTTGGGGAATGTATTTGAGGTTAATGCCACTATTTTAAGCGATTGCGTGCTGCGGCACAAACTGTTTAAACTATGTTGAACCCAAACTAAAATTACAGAGTGTGAAAATTCCACGGAAATAGAACCCAGAAAGTATATTTTGATTAGTATATTAAACTGAGATCATAGACATTACGTTTGTGACAGAGATTATAACGGAATACAAGTATCTAGTGATTTTATGAACCTTTCAATTAAGTAGATGCACATGGAAAATGGAGACACACTGGAAATCAGATCAATAAAAGTACTTAAAACTGAGAAGACTCATAAAAAGCAAATGACAGCATACCAACAGGAATAAAGTCATAAAGAAAAACTTTAGCAAAGATGCCATTTACAGACCGCTTAGAAGAAATTGCTTCAACTAAATAGATCCAGTTAACAATAAATAGTGAGCTACTATAAACTCGGTCAACGTATATATCACAATATCTTCAAAGAAAGCAGAGGCATAGATGGATACAAAAAACGGTATAAAAACGGGTGCATTGACTCAAAATTACTCTGAAAGCTATCAGAAGACCATCGTAAAAAGAATCATTAGCGTTGCATTTATGACCGGTGGAGATCTCATGTAAATTACATCGCAACGGTCAACGTAAGAAAAATACGCTCGCTTTAGATGTACATAGTACGATAAATTCAATCTTCATTATTAATTCAGAGAGCAATTTATATGAATATAAAAGTCTGTTTGACTAGAAATCTCTCCAATCGGTTGTACAGTCGACGAATTTTCAGCGCTTGTAGATAATATTGTGTTTTATAACGGGCTTATTGCTAAGTTTTACGATCTATGTTTCTGAAACTATCGTCGGCTCGTATTTAGTTTTACGTACCTATCGTAAATGTATATGCTTCAGCTTTGTTACATGACAAAGGTCAAATGTTCACTTGAAGTGCACTTGTGTTAACAAATCTGTTATCTTACGTCTTCTTAAGGAAAAGTTGTAATAGGCTCAGCATTTTATAGTGTTTTTTATGTCGTGAATTCATGACATTATTTATTTGGTGACAAACAGACCGACGATGGACTACGTGATGGATAGGAGTTACCTACTATCAGCGACACCCACGGAGTCGAATGCACTGTCAACCTTAGAGACAACGGCGAATACAACTCATTTATTCATGTTATTCAACTTCGTAACGAAAACGTTCCTAGTTTTCCGTCTATGAGAACCATCCAACTTATTTGTATAAATAAGCAATTTACCAGCATCGTTGTTCGTCAGAGCATTGTCATATTATTTCCAACTCTGTGCCCATTACACTACAACATTTCTAAAGTTTAAATATTTGTTCCACTTAACAAATAAGTTGTCATGCAAGGCAGTGACTTTGTGAATTTGTGCCGAGGCCCTTAAGTAGGCGACTCCATTGATTTACTGCCATTCAAATGTTAATGTTTATATTCAAAAGTGATACACAGAGGCGATGAGCTAAGAATTCGGATACGCTTACATTATAACGGTTGTTTGACCATGCCCAATTGCTAATTTTCATTCCAGTGACGTTTTTGTCCCTTTTGGAATCAGTAAGCAGACTGAATCATCAGTTGGAACTGGCAATAGTTTTTGGAAAGACCATTCCTAATAACGATTATTATTTAAAAGAGGTCATAGAACGGAAGAAAATGGACGATGACAGTCAATCAAACGGTTTATTTATTTAGTATTTACTAAAAACGCGCATTACTTAAATACTAAAAAGAAAAAAAAAACAGTTTTCAAAGATGGAATTTAATACTTTAGGCATTTTCTATTAGTCAACGTTAGGGTACCTAGTTCAAATACAGAACCTGGCAGGAAAATTCCAACAAATCAACACTGTGATGATCCTGTCAACTTCTAGCGAATGTGTTCACATGCATTTTTGAAATGAAAACTTCTTCAGCAGCATTGAGCACTTTTCTTGGGATGGGTATAAAATGTTAAACTCGCGTCAGGACACGTGACCTGATCGAAAATTCGTAAGACGATTCCAAAATATTCAAAAATGTACAACGTTAATGTTCAAGTTTTTACTTCTGCCGGCACTCCCAGTACAACCCGTTGTTTTTTTTTTTTTTTTTTATTGTTGATAGGCACGCGTTTGACCATATATCTCACCTGATGGTTTTCAACTTGAAGGAGAACCACTCACTATTATTTTAAGTTGAAGACAATATACCAAACATGAAATAAGTGCCTAGTTAATCTATAAAGCTTTTTTATACAGTTAAATATTGAAAAAGAATGGTGCACATTACTAAATACCACTTAGATGGCATCAAGGTAAGGACTATGTGAAGTTTTATTCTATAAAACTTTTTTTACATAAAATACAACCGACTTCCAAAAAAGAAAATACACTTAAAATTGCAAAATAACTTTAGTTTATTACTTATTATTTTTTTACTTTTTTTTTTTTTTTAATTTTTTTATTTCTTCGTTAATTGACACCGACTTCTGAAATTAAAGTTATTTTTCAATTTTAGGTGTATTTTCTTTTTTGGAAGTCGGTTGTATTTTTGTAAAAAGTTTTTATTTTTCACTTTTTAGTTGTTATACCCCGGAACTAAAACTAAATATTAAAGTTACGTCCGAAATGATAACCTCAATAACATGGAACATGGCATTTGAACATACACATTTATTGTTTTTTTTTTTCAAAAGAAGCTAAAGCAATTTCGATAAAATTGGTATAGGACAACCTCTGGAGTATACTCTTTCGGATAAAAAGAAAATTTTGAAAATCGGTCTACAACTGATAGAGAAATGGGTGAACATAAATAAAAAATTAAATTTAAAAAAACATACAGTCGAACATGAACCTCCTCTTTTTTTGCGAAGTCGGTTAAAAATACAATAATTTTATTATTATCTCTAATAAGATACAGCTGGGTAGGTTACACAATAAAATAGAACATCCATTTATTACCAGGCAGACAGGCTATTAAAACATGTAAGTTAATTCAATAGTGACATTGAGAAGAACATTCAATATTTGATTAATTATTTTACAAAATGCAATTCACATTCAAAATTTTGTTCTATTGGTTTTATGAATTTTGTAACATGATTTACTCAGCAAATGTTGCGTGAAAACCTCATCTGTCACGTAGGTCATATTTGACCACGAACAATAGATTTTCTTTTGTGTCTGTTGTCTGACAGATCAGCCAATAAAAGATAATTTACAAATTTTAATGTAAAGAAACACTTAGGATATCAAAGAACTTTGCTGAATCGTTATTTATTGTAAGCAGCAATTGAGCTTAGCAGAACAGCCACAAAATGCTCAGATTTTTTTTAATAAATGACGAAAACAAAGCCAATAAACAAAGTCACGATCGAGAAACGTGATTATGTATTTACGAGCGAATTATTAATAACAATTTAATAATTCCAAACAACATTGGAATATGCTTGGATTGGAGCTCATATAAAGTTATGGGTCCACTAATTCTTGGGTCAATGACAGGCCCACCGATCAGTTGCGATCGTGAGAACTTAGGTACGAACTGGATCCGAAAGAGAATGGTCATACAAATTTTGATATTATCTTTATTCTTTTAGACTTTTAGGTCCTGTAAAAAGTCTCGTAATAAGTGATAAAGTCGGTGAAAGTGCAGGCATTAAGTAAAACACATAAAACTGAAGTGAAAGACATTTTCGCCACCTGTTTATCGTCGTATTAACACTTTTTTTTTACGTTTAATTGTGAGCTAAAGCACGGTTACCTAATAGTGCCATGGCTAAGTTCATTCACATCACTTTACCGAAACGATAGCGGCACGTGCGGGTTATTTACCGTCGTTGAAATCATTTGGGTTAAGCAGAGGACACAATGTTTGGTAAATATCGAAATTGTTCGCAAACTGACAAGACATTCTCAATGTCTACGTAGAATTTTCGCTTACAATGTCTAGATACGTACTTAGAATTTCTTAGGTTCTACTTAATATGTGAATATTGTCAAGGATAAGCTCCTACATTACCGTAAGTATGGTTAACCAGCTAATCTACCATTGTATCTTATCCAATGCTGCTTTATTGCTATAAATGCCAACATTGCCATTGACTCAGCAATCAATTTGTTGACCGCCTGCGTAGGATTCTGACCTAAAATTGAAGCTGCCAGCCTACACAAAATGCCCTTAGGAATCTATTCCGTAACCGAATAGTAATCCTACTTACTTAATCTGACATAAGGCCTTAAGTCAATGCTAGAAACAAGCGTGTGAACTGAAGCCGGGTTTAATTAAATAAGAACGGTTTCACGCCCACAATGATTGGCGTAAGAACAATGTTCTATCAAATAAATTACTACCTTTGGGTGTGAATCGAAAGTGAAATAATCTCTATAGCAATTATAATGCGTACCTTTCAATTATCTCGTCAGCAGTCAGTGAGCTCTGTCATTATTTTGTAAGAATTATGGAATACTTAATTGAACGAAACGAATCTTATATTCTGTTGGCGATATGATAATGAAATTATCTTCGTCGGCTTGATTATCGTCAAAGAAAATTAATAGCTAATGAGGAGATTACAATCTGGATTTTATAAAGCCAGTTTTTTTCGTTTCAAAATAGAACATCGATACGGAAGACGGAACTTCTCTAAAGCTAACTCCAATCACGCTAGCGAACCAAAGTAAAAAGAACACTTTAACTTTTCTGTGATCATGTCTGTCATGTTTTCCTAAGATAGAAAGTAGTTTCCCACCCGATTGCACAAACGTTAATTAATAACGTTAAGTTAGCTTCATTAATGATGAATTTTAAATGGTACTTAGTAAACAGTTGGCGGAAAATCAAAGTTGATTTGACTTATATGGTGATCGAAATGCGAAGGAAAGCAGACTTTATCGGACTGTTACGTGATTGAACCATTTATATCTACAGGTATTCAGGCAATTAGTAGAGGATTAGAAAAACAGGTCTATATTAGGAAAATTCTCTGATATCCATTTATCTCTACCTATTAAAATTTTGCTTTGATCTTTGTAAGTAAGTAGTTGATTTAATAATTACTTTGTATTTATACCTCGTGTTCCAACATACTTTTTACTAGCCAGGTATACACGATTACTAGCAGGTAATAATATGTCTGTATTCAAAACAGACTCAGCTAGTAACTATGTAGATACATAATTGTAGGAAAATGTTCGCTGTGAGAAAATTTACACGTTTATAATAAATTATTGTGTCATAAAAACTGAACTGGGTATCACGAAATCTCTCATGCCGTATAGTATAAGCAAATTTTTATAAAAGTTCTAAGTATCGTGCAAAGTTATTTATTATACCTACAGAATTATAAAATTCTAATAATTCGCACATGCATTGAGCACAGAAGCACGTTTTTGCGTTCATAATGTGACATATTGTCGACGAAGGCTCAAATCGTTGTAATTCACAATCTGTAGTCTTTTTTTCTTTTTTTAAAAAAACGTTGCCCCACACTAGGAATTACTCCTGTATCGTGGGTGCGTTCACAAACATTTAAACTCACATACACAAGACACCCAGACCCGGAACAACTATCTGTAGGCCATACAAATATTTGTTCCGTGCGGGGATCGAACCCGCGTCACGCAGCGCAGCAGTCGAACGCTCAACCACTACGCCAACCGTGCCGTCAAACCGTGCCGTAGTGGTAAAAACCCTTTAACGTTTCTAAAAGGATCTTGTTAAAAATTAATACTTACGTAGAATTCTGTAAAGCTAGGCTTTTACAGCCCCAGTTATAAACTTCGTAACCATGGGTTTAGTAAACACTACTGATTAGTGGATTCAAAATTCAAATTATCCATACAAAATTTTTAATTAGGATTCTGATACTTAGAAACCAATGTTTAAACTAATCACTTGGTTATTTTTTTTTAAATAAGGCCCTTAAAGTACACAAAAGACAAGGCCCAATGACCTTGTTGAAGTTGCATTCCAGTTTATGACTGTAGATGTTTGACGTCACCAAACCAAGTAACCTTAAGAAGAACATCTTGTACATACAAATAATTTATTTTTCTTTTTGTACTACTCACATCATTGTATTTGAAGTGCCCTTTTAAGCAGCAATTGCCTGTGTTAGGACACTTCACTCTTCCAAAACTTATTTATTATTAGCATACTTCTAAAATTTGAAGATTACAGAAAATAAAAATAATTTAAAATTACAATTAAGATTTTTTTTTACTTTTACAATTATGAACAAATAACCTGTGTCTTAAGAGCAGTGGTGGCCCAGTGGTAACGGCTGCGACTTACTGCAGGCGCTTTACTTTGAGTAAATTATTTCATCACCACTGCTCTCAAAACGGTGAAGGAAAATATCGTGAGGAAACCGGCATGTCCTAGAACCAAAAATTCGAAGATATGTGACATCCACCAACCAGCATTGGGCCCGCGTGGTGGATTACGGCCCACACCCTCTCACAGAGAGGAGGCCTTTGCCCCAGCAGTGGGGACATTAAAAGACTGATGATGATGATGATGAACCTGTCTTTTTATTTGATGTACTTGAAATGGAAGAATAAATAAATGCGTATATTTTTAATTTTTACTATCAAATGGCGGTCGCTACAGAACGGCCTATCTTGAAAAATCGGATAGGTTACACGACTTTCCTAAACCTAACTTAAGCTCAAATACCCTTTGGTTGATTCACTTATTTATAACTTAAGTAAAATTGATAGCCTCAACCATTCTAAAATCAAATTAATTTGTTTTCGTATCATTTTCTCATGGAAAAAGACGGCCGTTTATCCACGTTCAAGAGTTTTTAGCTTCACTCCAGTGATGATTTATTAGATTTTCTTTATATTATCTCGAAAGCGTTCCGCAACGATTGTAATAAGAACCAGGCTGTGAGTGGTTGATAGCTCATAGCTCTGTTTCTGTATGTTAAACCCTAGCCATGTTAGATTCAACTGATGGAGCCATAAATCTTATTTCAAGCAACATAGATGATATGTAGTCGATGCATCATGAACATTCTAACTTTTCTTACTGGTAAATAGTTGCATTTCATTCATTGTACACAGATTCGCTCCGATTCGAACTTAGACAATTAACTCTTCAACAAATGATAGCAAATCTTTCATGTTTAAATTCCAGGTTGTTGTGGTAATCAAGTTGGCCATAATTTTACTATTTAGTTATAGATAGGGCGGGGTACCACAACTAAAAAGTGATAAATAAATAAAACTTTTTAACAAAAATGTACAACCGACTTCCAAAATATAAACACTAAAAACTGCAATCGGAAGTCATTGTTAAATAACTAAGAAACAAAACTAGAAACACCGACTTCCGAAAATTTTCAATATTTTGTGTTTTTTTTTGAAGTCTGTTGTTTATTTTGTAAAAAGTATTTTATTAAGTAGGTAGATTACTTATTATGTTTGGTACACATACAAATCTTTATACCTAAGACGCATGTCCGTCTGCCTAGCCCATACATTAAGGGAAAGTAACATAGGCACAGAAATAATGTTAACAAATCAATTACAAGTCCGTAACATACGCAGCTGTCTTGATTGATTCGCTAACATTGTAACTGAATAGCGGAAATTGCAACCCGACCTTAACTTTCTACCCCTGCTTTATGGAGGCTTCTGAAGTACACTAATGGTACTTCTAGATTTTAATTAAAAACTATGTAACGATGGCACAGTGGTTGACTGGTTGGCTGCTGCGCTGCGAGTCGTGGGTTCGATTCCTGCACGGAACTAATATTTGAATGACCTACAGATAGTTGTGCTGGGTCTGGATGTCATATGTATGAGTTTACATGTTAATGAAAACAACCAAGATTCAGGAGTAATTTCTTGAGTGGAGCAACATTTTATAAAAAAAAAAACAAAAAAAAAAATGATAACTGAAGGAGTATATCCAAAGGAAGTGAGAAAACTAACCGCGAAAAATCAGGCTGTCGAGTAAGTGCAAACGCCCTCTCTTTAAATGGAATTAAATACGTTCGAGACACCATTTATTTTTTCGTTTTACATTTTATTTGACAACTAGCGACTGGAAGGGTCCGCACGGGTATAAATTAAACACACAAACCTTCCTCGTTTATCGCTCTTTCTATTAGTGAAAACAGCTTTAAAATCTGTTGCGTGGTTTAGGAGTACATAGCGGAGAAACAGACAGACGCGGAAACCGACTTTAATATAAAAAAAAAATACAGTCGAATTGAGAACCTCCTCCTTTTTTTGAAGTCGGTTAAAAAAAGAAGATTAACCATTACCTACTTAAATAAATACCGATGACAACAAACAGAAATAATTAACCAAATATAGGTATTACTTTATCGCGAAGTCTCAACAATCAACTCTACAGTGTCTGAGTAACAACTAGCAACACGTCGATGTCATTTATTTTAGTTGATCTTTGACTGATCCAACTTTTCTCAGATAAACTGTAATTCATTAGACCAAGGTCGAACACGGAAATATAGTTAGTCTTTTTCAATACAGCCGATAGGCAACCAGTGAGGTAGTGACAATACGACAATTTGGTTATTTTTTAAATTTGACAATTATGTAATTTTTTTATACATTCCTTTATCGCATTGTCAGTTAGGTACATATATTAAATAAGAACCTGGTCTTTACATCTGTACCCATTAATTGATTTGAAGAATTAAATTAAAATTCACTAACACTGTTTCGTTCTTGGTTCTCTGACGATTTACTAATCCAACCGGGGGAGTGGTGGTGTGGTATACAAGATTATAAACACAAGATAAGTTTGATATTTTCATTTACATCACCTGTGTGAAGTGTTTGTGGCCACAGTGGCCACTCATTTGGTAATGGATGCAAAATTCAAGTCGCTTGCAAGATTACAAAACTTAAAACGAATAACGTATTTCGTAATTCATTGACATTTAAAAATAAATTAAGCTACTAATTTAGAATAAGCAAAGACTTAACACATGTACATTAATTTCTCAAAATAATATCTACATAAGTTAGTAACATGTGCACACTTTCATTTCGTGGGAAGAAAAGTTAATAAGCATTTTCTTCAAAGAACATGCAGTGATTCAATCCCTGACTGGTCAGAGTTTCAATTAGTTCCGAGCAAGTCTTGTAGCCGCTTTTGCCATAAATATGATAGGTTAAAAGTTAACCAGCCTGCACTATGGTGTGACAGGTTGTCAATGTTGCCAGCCCACAACCTTTCTATAAGCATAACAGTTACTTTTCCCACAGACAAGATTTGAAGTCCTTGGGAATAGTATGGAAATAAGTACCAATGCAGGTAGAATAGGTGCTGATTTCCATATTATGCCGATAGAGGTTGAAATTAAATGGACACCAGCTGAGTCGGACGAGTTTTTAGGCTATAAATTATCAGAAAAACAACTAGTTTTTGCATTGGATATTTGCAGATTTCTATGGTACGTAATTGCAAAAACTGCGCCTTTTGACACATGAAGCGAAAACCGTTGAGCTGTTCCAAGTCGCAAAAGACATAAGAAATGCCCATTAATTAATTGGAGTTGCCATTCCTCACGTTCTTCGTTTAGTGTCATAAAGGAAGAACATGGAAAGATAGAAATTGTTAAACTGTGCTATCTACTATATCTGAAAACAGAATTAGAGATGACTCAAATTTTGGAACAACAAACTCTATGGCATACCTGACAAAGATCAAATTCCAATACAACCCATACTTTTTATAGGGCATTTTTAATACTATTAAATAGGGATGCTTCCAGGGTAAAAAAAATAAATTATAATAATAATAATAATAATTCTTTATTGATCATGATAAGTATTGCAGTACATGGGTATTTGGTTTATACATGGTAAAATTACAGATTTTGAATTTAAATTCTATTTTGTCTTCTTTTTTTTACGTGACAAAAGAAAAAATACGTATCCATTATTTTTTGGTAATCTAACTGACGGACTAATTATATTTTTTTTAGTCATCAACCCAATTATCTCGAATTATTAAGTACTGAAATATCGAGAGCTTCAATTATTTAGGTACTTAAGTACTCAAATATCGAGAGCTTCAATAATTTAGGTAATAAGAACTCAAATATCGAGAGCTTCAATTATTTAGGTAAGTACTCAAATATCAAGAGCTTCAATTATTTAGGTAAGTACTCAAATATCGAGAGCTTCAATTATTTAGGTAAGTACTCAAATATCGAGAGCTTCAATTATTTAGGTAGGTACTCAAATATCGAGAGCTTCAATTATTTAGGTAAGTACTCAAATTTCAAGAGCTTCAATTATTTAGGTAGGTACTCAAATATCGAGAGCTTCAATTATTTAGGTAAGTACTCAAATATCAAGAGCTTCAATTATTTAGGTAAGTACTCAAATATCGAGAGCTTCAATTATTCAGGTAAGTACTCAAATATCGAGAGCTTCAATTCAACATGTAGAAAGAGTATTAAATCCTAGACGCACCAACCAAAACAAAAGCCCATAACAAAACTAATTCACTTTACCCTCCAAAATTATGAGCAGTAATGTCGGAAAGCGTGACCGTGCAACACTTAGCAAACATGAGACGCAACACTCTGCCAAGGTCGACGTACTATTATCACACGTTTCTTTTTCACGAAAGTGTTAACGAACGTCTGCTGCACTCAGCACAACCAACTCTCCGACATGTTTTATTTAGAACGAGTAAGATAACCGCACCTCAGTACGTGCAACCAATAAATAATTGTAGGAAATAATGAGTTGTGCAGGAATAGGTTGGTCCATGCCTTGTAATTTAAAACCAGTGAATTATAAGATGGGTTACAGCCTTCAGCTACATTTATATCTCCTCATTTCGCTAAACAGTTGCCAAGCGGCTGCAAAATTCTGCTTCAGTACATTGTCATGCTACATTGTACATGGCGTCATGCTGTTTTATGTAGTCAGCAGTATGCGGAATCTACATCGATTATTAAGATAACTGTTCTGCGTACGTGCTATAATTAAAAATTGGCAATAAATTATAAGATAAAATCTAAAAATTAAATTTAAAAAAAAACATAAAATCATCACGCATAAATATTTGCAGTCATGCATGTCGATAACAAAGATTTTTGTAAGATAAGATCTTGCAGTGCGTTGTGTCTTTAAGATTATTAGATGAATTATCTGTATCTCTTATGAGGACGATATTCATAGATTATATTTAAAACATTTCTTTGCATCTAAACTAATATAAATAATAAATTTTGTTTGTTGGAGATAATCTCTGGTAGTACTAGAAGAGTACAAGTAGACTACAAGTACTGATCCCATTACGAAAATTCTTTCCCATCAGTCAAAACTTTTTAGCTCTCTGCCAAGACAGCTATATGTATACTAAGCTAAGCTACCGGTAAAATTATGAATTCTGTGAGACGGGCCACAGGAGAGAAGAAAACTGCCTACGAAAGGATCGTGTAAGTCTTGACTTGCCAACTCTTTGTTGGATTGCTATAAACGGTCCACAAAACAACAGCATCAGAACTCATAAAATCTAACTCAGTTTCCAGTTTATGAAAGTGCATTGCAATTACTGTTCATGACAAAAACAACACACATAATTTGACAAAATAAGTCATTATTACATTAGCACGGAGAATGCACGAAATTATCTTTTCATGCAGACAGACACATTAAACGTACACCTAGCTAGTCATTTTATGCGACTTTTATTGTTCTACCCACATTTTAAAACACTGCTATTATCGGTTTTGTTTGAGTGGTTGGCAGTGCTTTATTTTTTTACAATCAAGCAACGTGTAAATTAGGGCAAAACGTGAATAAACAGTCCAAAAATAAATTAACAACTTAGTTTTTATTGATAAAGTGTCATAAAGTGTAGGTTAGTGAACTTTGATAAATTCTAATACAGAATATACCTACATAGGTATTGGCCGTTGGCTTCAAATACATGATACTGTGAAAACGCATTGTCATTTGAAAAACAGTATGATAATTTAATTTGGTTGCACCTGTGGGTTGCCCTCTTGGACCGTACATACATTAAACCTACTTAATTACGAGCAACATAAATTGAAGTGTGTGTGTTAATTTTATTTCGACTTTGCCCAATATATTGCCAAGGTGGATTACCTTCACGAAATAAATAGCACCAACTAGGTATGTTACTAATACGGTAACGAAAATGTTAGAATTCAGTGCCAATTAGGCATGGTACGATTCCGAAAATGAGGGTAGTCTAACAGCAAATTAGTGAAGTGATTCACATCACAAAAATTCTACAGTTAATGGGAACTTTGACTCATATCTCAGAGTAACTGAAACGAACCATAAACATGAGTAAAAAACGTTAGAGACGGATTAAGGACGGTTGTCAAAAAAGTTCGTTTACCTGACTCAGTCCAGCATTCCGGACAATCCTGACAGAGCGACGCCCAGTCGAAGGCAAGGTCCTCGAAGCTCGCCATGGCTACACCCACTTAATCAAGCCAGTCCACTCCGCAACATACTATCAAACGGCTATTCAAATGCCGGTTGCACAAACACTTCAAACACCATGCGAATCAAGTTCTCATAATTATCCTTGTAAGTTTTGATTTAATATGAAAGCACTGGTATCGTTTAGTCGTAAATAAGCGTATTTGCAGCGTGTTTGGTTGTTGTTCGCGGCGGTTGTTCCCGCGGTCGGTCGGTAGGTATCGGATGTGCACGCGCACGTAGATAAGCGGCCGGCGTAGCACTGCGCGGTAACCTCGCGGTGTGGTTGTGGACGCTCGGGATGTGTCGCCGACTCGCTGCGCGCTCGCCACTCGGAACCTGTTCTCGCCGAGCTACAGGCGTTCACTCAGCCCGTACACTCTTTCGATTTCAATGAACCGTTAACGTTCTTTTCTTGTTAGGTGTGTCTTATCTAGGTACACGACATCACGTAACACTGCACCGGCAATCCGCTGTCGCACAATAGCCCAGCGCCAGATGTCTACAAGTTAAACCAGATCTCAGTTTGGAACTCCAGAGATAATAAACGAAGGTGTTGCAAAACTTGTCGAACTAAAACCTTTGTGATTTGCATATGTAAATGTTGGATATTTGCTTTGGAAATATGTACATTCGAGGCACGTAGAATGGCCGTTAGTGGCGGTCGTCCTTATGCAAGCCCACGCACATTTCAAGAGCAAACCATGGGTCTTCGAAGTATTATAAATATTTTGCGAAAGTATTGTCGATGTTATGGCTATTTTATTGTCATACATATTCTACACGGCTGTGAGGATTTCTTAGAACAATTTCTAACCGTTTGCAGCGCAGTGAGTGTTATTAATTTATATGGTCGCAGTAAATAAGGAGTAAACATATCCTGAATACATTAGATTCACTATTACATAAAGCGGCATACCTACAGAGAGACGTCTTTACCCTATTTGGGTGTCGGTAAATAAACTGTGACCGAATTCTTGCATAAGGGCAAAATGCCAAAGAAATCGAAAACAGCCTTATTTTCGGTAAAAGTTTTGTCATTCTCGTAATTTTATGAAAATAACCTTAGTAGCGTGTGAGGCACGAAACGAAAGTAATATTATGATTTTCAATTTGGAATTTACTCTCATTTGCCGGCTAAAACAGTTTAAAATAATTTCATGTTTAACATAATAAGTGTGTCGTGTTCATGAAATTATCGTAGAGTCAACAAAACACACTCAAGCAAATAGAAACTTCATTCATTATAACGCTACTACAATTTAATGCTAACTTAATTCTTTTTGGCATAAAATTGGCATTAATTGCGAAGTATATTCGTCGTAATTAAAGCAGAAAGCGGTAAGTGAGAGTATTTGGACGGACGTAGGTGTACCTTTTTTATAGAGAAGTATTTGTTATGACATTTTGAATTTCGACAGCAGCATCTAACTTATTTAAATTTTTATTTTTCCATCACCGAATTTGTAACCGTCCCAAAATTCCAACGTTTCAGAACGATGTATGGCTCTTTTTTAGGATAGGTTCACCTTTTTCAGTTAAGTACATAATAGAGTTGTGGATATAAAACAAACGCGTGGGGTTTAACTAAATCGATCACGGCCCAATGTCTGGAACACTTCTCTCACACGTGCTCTGTTTATAGTTATTACGGAAGATTCTCCTTCAGGTGTAGGTTAGTTATGAAATGTTGTTTCAAGTGTCTAATTTATTTAGTTTTTTCTTAGATTCAAGTTTTGTGGTCACAACTGCAATTAGAATTTTAGAAACAAACAGCAAGAACAATTTAACTAGAATTTTGTGATACCTAACTTGATTTAAAAGAGTGTCAATGGAGTTTCTTGGCCGTTCTTCTCCATAAAGAAAATAGAAATCTGCGTTGGCACAGGCAATTGGCTTCAAATGGTTTCAGCCTTATTGTACATAGGTTCCTTCTATCTGTGATAAATTTAAACTTCCTTAATAGCAACCATCTCTTCCTAGGCCGGCCTCGGAGGTGCCGTCCAACCTCAGGCACCCCACTCTGTGGAGACCAATCTACCCACCAATATTACCCAGCGGTCGTCCAATCCCATTTTGGCCTAGCAGCCTTTTTGTCTATAATACGTCGACGATCCCCGTTTTTACGAACTAGACGCCTACAACAAGGGCTTGTTTGACGTGAATTACGACAAGAATACTGGAAGGACTTGGGGGGGCCTTTGCCCAGCAGTGGGTCAGTACCTACAGGCTAAAAAAAAATTAAAAAAATCAATCACAATTTAAAGGAAGAAAAGATTTCATGATCGCTCTAGTACAGTGTGTCTTTATAATGTGCACATATCGAAATGAGGGAATCTATGGTTAATTTTATCGACGGAAAAAATATTTAAAAAAATCGAAATCATTTTACATGTATTTTTTTTAATTGATGAAAAAGAAAACAGATTTTTCTAAAAAAAAACATGTTTAATTAATAATAATAAAAAAAATAGTGGGTAGCCGATGGAAGCGAGACGCACAGGACCGGTCATTGTGGCGACACTTGGGAGGCCAATGTCCAGCAGTGGACGTTTTTCGGCTGAAATGATAATGATGATGTTTAATTTTAATTGAAGGTAGTTTTTATTCGCAATTTTCATTTTATGAGGACGCCTAATTACTTCCAATCATTATGGGTTTGTTTCATCGCTATGAATCATTTAGTTAAAAGTTACACCGTTTTGATTTCGATTTTTTTTTAATTTTTTCCGTCGATAAAATTAAGCATAATTCCCTCATTTCGATATGTGCACATTATAAAGACTCACACTGTATTTTCCAAACCAAAAGGACTAATTTCGTACCCCATTTCCACAGATAGAAAACTCAATTATATTTCGCTACAAATCAGTGCTCCAATTATCGTAGGAAGGTACTTTTTATTAGATTTTTAGATGAGTCAGCAGACTAGAATAAATATAGGCAAAAATGTAAAAATTTATAGTAGCAAACACAACAAAAAGATAATGAAGAATGATGATGAACAAATATCAAGACAAGACAATTAGGTCGCTGGTTCATCTACTAGGCGCACGCCACACGCTCTAGATTAGATTCTGCTTCACGTAAAACTTGCGAGTCATGTGATTAGGTACACGATGTCAATACATTTTTTAATGCAAGAATTTTCATAACACCTTCATTGGTTTCTGAAAGCCCCATCCAAGACAAGCAGACATGCAGTGATGCTTTGCTTTGAATCAGTGCATTGATTCTAATCTCATGTCAGCGGTTATGAATGATGTGATTGACTTTGTTTAATATAACAACATTTATCAATATAAGAGGTATATTGATCAATGTTGTAATATTTATTATGCACAGGATTCGACAACATAAGAAATGGAGTGGAATGGTTCAGATCAAATATACTCGTAATCAATCAAGCAATCAACATACCTACATCGCCAAGTCATAATCTGCCAAAGCAACTTTTACGGTGTCTGCCAGCAGACGGCGAGTAATGGGTAACTCGCCGTCCGATCAGCACCAGGTCTGTGAGTCGACGCGCGCCTCTAAGAGATGTCAGCCACCACTGACGGGGCCCATCATGGCCGCTGCCTGCATGCCAAGGGGCGCGGATATAACTTTTAAATTCGTAACAGATTTACCGCGCCCCTGGGCACTCAGGCAAGGAAGGAACAGGGGTGGGTTTTAGTCAGTAAAAGTCTGACACACCCTCGCGCCACTGACACCGCCACTGTACCCATAGATTTGATCGTATTTATTGGTTTAGTATGAATGTGTTTATAGGTATATCTAAAATTGTAATGACCTGTTTACCTAATGGACATACTTACTTTAAATTGATTATTCTATTAATGTGATTCTATTGACATGCCACTTTCATTGTAATTGTTTACCTAATTGACATATTTTAATTGAATCGTTTTTCTATTTTTTATATTGTAATCTTTTATTTTTAATTGATATGCCATCTTAATTGAAATTGTTTGTTTATATTGATTTTGTACGCCATATATTGGCAAAACATAGTGCACATATTTTTAACCATATACTATCTGTAACCATACCTATGTTTTACAAAATAAATGATTGATTGATTGATTTAAGTTCGTGTTTAAAGTTGTGTAACTTTTTTGGTGTACTTAAGTACAATAAAGTTTATTCCCTGTATCTATGCGAAAAAGTAAAGTAAAATTCAAAAGCTCTAAATCCAATATCCCGCGTATCTTAAATCAACATCCTCCATATCGCAGATCGAGGTCAGTGATAGAAACAGGAAGATTCATAATTGCAAACACGTTCAGTTTTCTGCACTTAGGTGGTAATGATTACATTGTGAAACTTAAGTTCTTAATTGAACATATCTAGGCTTTCATGTCCGTTATTTTAGACTGTGGCAAACTATATGCACCAGTTACTTTGCAAGGTTATGTCACCAAATTTGACTGATTGATACGTTTATACCTGTTCTGAAATAAGAACGTAGACCGTGCGCTGTCGAAATTTAATTCGATTGTAATGTAAAGGATATGATTACGAATGAACATGGTTTTGGATTTTTTCTTTGAAAGGAGGTTAGGGGCAGTGCGCCAAAAGAATAAGTACTAGCCATCTAGTAGGTAAGTGTCATAATTATAAGGGACCAAACTGATCTTATAACGATAAACATCAGACTACTAGACGGACAAAGAAAATCTGATCCTTATAGTTGGGCAGTTGGAACAAGAAGGCCAAAACACCAAACAGTCAAAGCCGCTAACTTTTCTGCAACGCCTACGCTCTACGACACACGCGGAAAAAAACACGAAGCCAATAAAAACTTAACCTACATACATAATAATCCTTGCATTCGTAACGAAGTAAATACTAACGTAACATGACGTCCTTGAACTGCAGTAACACCGCGAAACAATGAACTAGACGAGTTTTAAACACTTACCTACTGCACTCTTTTATACTTAATTAAGTAGGTAATCCATTCATTCAACTGCACGTAAGGATATTGGAACACGTAAATATGGCAGTGAAGGAAAACATCGTGAGGAAACAGGTATGGCCTAGAACCAAAAAAATCGTAGACATTTCTGACATCATCCAACCTACACTGGGCCCGCATTGTGTGTTACGGCTCAGAGCCTACCACAGAGAGGAGGCCTCAGGATGTATCTCACTACAATGGGTACGTAGGTAGCCTGATTAAACTAAATTTGACGGAGCATAGAGCATATGCGATCATACTATTCTGAAAATAATATTAAGAAGAGAAACAATATAATAAATTCTATTATTTGAAGAATTCCGTGACAAAATTGACCACAACTGCACAATTTACTGTCAAAAAAATGAAGGAAGACGTTAAGAGAAGGCAAGAAAACGAGTTGTGAAATTTTCCTTCCGTCACTAACGAATCTGGAATGGATTCTCTTTAAAAAACTACCAAACAAACAAGATTTAACATACGGTAGGTACTTGATCCCTGAACCTGCTAGTCAAGTGCACAGCTGAATGAATAAGATGCGAATATAATTTATGTAATAAACATTAACGCATGAATTTTGGAAATGACCTGAAAAGTTATTTCAGTTTATTTATTCAGGGTTTGAGCACAGCTCTTTGCTCAAACCCTGAATAAATAAACTGAAAAAGCAACCTCCTCATAACCCAAAAAAACGGTTTGTTGGGAAAAGGCTCTGCCAAAACACTAAAACAACAACGCCAAACACTAAATGGAGCCTATAGATTAATGGCTCTGCTCAAACCTCAGAAAAAAAACCCGGCCAAGTAGCCACGCGCCGTGTAGGGTTTTCTAGTCGCCCGTTATAACATGCGGACTTCGAAGCCGCTTTACGTTTACGTTTTTTATTACGTTTATTTCTAAAAACATATTAATTGAGTACACTGTTTAGCGGTCAATCACGTTTAAAAACGGGCCCACATTGGTAACTGAAGAACTAATTATAAAATCCAACTTTATTGCTTAAAATCTTTCAATGTTTGAAACACCCTAACGTTTATGTTTGGGGCATCTCTGAACACTAAAAATGGTCTAGAGAAGCCCCCTGCCCAAGCTCTGAAAAATAAATGCCTTTTGGGGAATGGCTCTGTTCAACCCTAAAAAAAGATGACCTGTAGAAAAGGGAATCACCCAATAGGTACTGATGGAAATAAGTAGAAGATACAAAAACCACGACTGTCATTTTACAAAACAACATAAAATAAAAGTAATGGCTCATTCAATTGCATGAGATACGTAGGTATTTTGATATCGCATGTGCGCTTTCTACTGTCCATTTGATAGATTTAACTAGGCAGGAGCTGAATACGCGCGAAATTGATTTACTCCCACACTCGTTTACAGATAATAATTACTACCTATCTACCTACATTTTCCTTTTATATCGTGCTTATTCTGCTGTTTACTACATACTTTATATTCACCGGTTTAATTAAAGTTGAAGTGCTGAGGCTGGATTATCAAGTTTAATTATGATTAATTATTTTATTCTAAGTAGTTGCTGTTTTAATGTTGTCCTTATTTACCTATTTACTTTTATGTTCATCACCTGTGTTTAGAAATTGGACGTTAAATTATGGGAAAATATGTAAGTTTCAGTTAGGTACTATCCAATGATATTTTAAAAGAAAGATACGCTATGTTCATATAAAGCGGCATTCAGATATCGTTGTTATTACAAATGTCCTTATTTATGTGTATAGTACTTAATTTTAATAGGGTATGAAATTCCTTCATATCTTGGAACCATAGTTTTTAGTTTTACACTCTTAACACAACTGGCAACATAGATATTATTGTCACGCCACGGACACGCTTTTCTTCACTCACTGCTGTTAGCCGACTAAATCAAATTGCTACAATTGGCTGAATTTGTCTGCAACAATTTGCGCACGCTAGTGGCATATCTATTCACTTCTGTTTTTATACATATTAACATTGGTTATAGCCTCACTCAACTATGGACTTGCAGGTCTAGTGTAGGTAGCCTGAAATTCCTTTAAAGCTACCTACTTCAAGAAAAAATACATACATATGGTAGATAAGCTAAATTATTTCACATCTAAGTATCTATCAAACAATCTTAGTTTCAAAATCAAATCAAACTTAGAATAGTAAAAACGATTTAGATTTTATTACTTTATCCAAAAAGAAATCCCCTATAAATCAAACCAAAATTCTAAAATAACGTACACTCATTAAGAAACCAACCATTTTACACACGCGTCTTATTAAGGTGGATGCGCCAGGGTACCCCGCAAAATTCAAATTTTCTCACGTTTTTTGCAATTTGCAGGTCAGTGTCAGGTTGTATCTTGGTCAAAATTTGATTCGTGGCCGTAGCAAGTACGTATTTACAGAAAATTTGAAACTTTCGCGGGCTACCCTGGAGTACGGGCTATTTACAAAAACGACTAACACTTCGCGCGTGTCAGCAGGATGGAGGTAACTAAGAGTATATATTTATATCTACCTACCTATCAAGCTTTGATGTACTACTGTACCTATAGGTATGTAAGTTCCTATTAATGTGGTGTGTCGGGAAAAGGTTGATTAATTAAAATGCAGAGAGACAAGACAAGGTATTTATTTCCAATAGGCTTGTCATGAATCGAAAATCTAATGGCCCGTTCGCAAAACTAGGTCTTCGTGGAGAAGAACGAACCAAGAAACTCCACGGTAGCTCTTATATCACAATAAATCCAATTCTATGATCTATCGCTTGTGCCAATTTACAACGTGAAATATCTTGCCATTTAGAAACAATAACAGTGACAAGGCAAAGAACATGAATAGGTATTCCATAATACCATTTAATATAATTAGAAACAAGGGCCTTAACATAGCACATACACAGAATCAACACAATCATTAGCAACAAACAAGATATAACATCAAATAACTTACGTGAGCCTTTGTAATCAATCTTTCACATCAAGTATATTAGCAGTTATTAGAACAGAGCTTCTTCTCCATGAGGTTGTATATATTACACTTTCAGCAACTTAATAATGAATAAGAGTAACTAGTAACACATCTTTTATAGTAAGTTGTGAGTAGATACTTTTCTTAAACGTCACATATAATATGCCGCCATTTTCTACCAATCACAGATTGTCATGAATAAACTAATAATAGATGTGATAATAATCAATTATTGTGTAGTCCAATTGTTTTAAAACATAATAAGATTGTATTAAGCAATTTAATAACACTGAATCTTTAATTCTTAGTTGATATTCGAAGAATATCAACACTATCTGACAGTATTGTCCCAATCGTTTCAAACAACTTATTACATTAAAGTAGCAATATAAAATCCAAGATACAACACAACGATAATTAAAAAATGCGTAATAATTTTTAGGAGTGTCATCAATTCAGCTTTTTAGAAGTTAAGCGTTTTATATCTGTACACACAATAAGATTTACTTAGGTACGTCTACATTTGTTCCAAGATTCATAAATGTGACCAATGTTTAAAATGCAACGACCAATATTCTTGGCAAATCAAAATATAAAATGAAATGATATCACATAATTAATTAAATCTAACACGCGCGACTTCGTCCGCATAGATTTCATAACGTGGCTCTCTATTGGTAAAAGATATTTCAAAATCGGTTCAGTAGATCCAGAGATTACCCCCTACAACCTCACAAACTTTACCTCTTTATAATATTAATTATAGATAAAGAACATAACTTTAACTACTCGTCATATGTATTAACATATACGGAATGTCTATAAGACTGTGTGCCAATCTGTTTAGTAACAGAGGCGGTCAGTGCATCTCAACTTGCGTAATCAGAACTGAAATACTAGGAAGTGACAGAAGTAGAACGGACCTTTCTTCGAATATTCTTCATAATTTATTGCTAATCACAAACACATGTCCGCTTGATGTGCGATTAGGTAATTAGTTTTGAAGTTATCTTACGAGTACGATTTAACTGAGAATATTTTCATCTTTTTGATTACGTGGATTCATCATCATCTTTCATGGAGAATGCTACAGTTTCTATTGAGGCAATAACGTAAGACGATCAAGGTTTTTTTAGATTGACCAAAACACGCGAATAGCCAAGAATTTTCTTGATATTGGACGATAATAATGACATAAATTATGTAAAGAAGTTTAAGAAATATTATCAGCCATATTTATAAAACTTGCTAATCAGGATTGATTAGCGAATTCTAAATTCATAAGTACGTACCTATACATCCATCAAAATAAACTGTTTATAGGAAAACACCTTCAAATATTGGTCAGTACCTACCAGTTTCGGGTAGAAAATTTTGAATAAAGAACCTGCTAAGTAATCAGTGTTCAAACTAATCAGATGGTTTTTTTAGGGTTCCGTACCCGAAGGGTCCAAACGGAGCCCTATTACTGTCACTCACTTGTCCGTCTATCTGTCTGTCACAAAATTCTGTTCCGAAGAATTTTTTTATTTCCTATTGACCTATGAGCCTGAAATTTGGTGATAATGTTAATTATTACGTAGGTATATGTATATACTTTACTAACAAATACCAATATTTGGTGATAATGTTAATTATTACGTAGGTATATGTATATACTTTACTAACAAATACCAATATTTGGTACGGAAACCTAATTGTGCGAAGTACGACACGCACTTGGCCGGTTTTTTTTTTATAAACAAGGCCCTATGTCATCAAACAGACGTTTCAAGATTAGGGGCTTAATCAATAAGCTAGTGCGTAAGTTGTAGAAGTCTGGAATCCTAGAACAAGTCGTAACGCAGCAGCATAAACAAAATCATAGTCTAAAACAAATGAGCCATAATAATCTCAACACTTCAAGTTTCTTGTATAATGATCACTGAAACAGTGAGCAATAAAGATTCCTAATGATGATAATGATGAACTCTAATTATGTTAGATAGAACAGTTTAGTACCAACTGTTATCTTTCTTCCAAGGATTTTCCTTCGTGACTCTACTGTATTAACGACACAGAACGATGTTAATCTGTGATAAACACAGCGTTTGTGAAAGGTAGACCTTTGCTGATTGATTGTAGGTCAAATTTATCAATGCCAGTAATGGTGGACCGTGGATATAGTTGCTGCATGCTGGCATTTGTTTATGTTATCCTAGTACCCGTGGAGTGAGAACATTGTTCTATTTCTGATAAAATCACGGAGGATGGCCTTGGCGCTTATACACGCTGTATTTATTTTAAAAATAAATCTTAGCTAATGTGCCTTGAGAAACCTCACTTCAATGCACCTTATGGATCCACTAATCCACTTACAATGAAAGATGGAACAAATACAATAGTTTAAACCAGTACCTCTGTAGGTCAGAAAAACATGGCACGTTTTGAACACTGCGAAAACGTGCCATAGTAGGTACCACTAAAACCTGCGACCTAAAAATCTTTTTGGACATGACAGTTATACGACCAATGCAAACTATCTTTACACAAAGTGTTAGGCTATATGAATACCTAATGGTTTTAGCCTCAGAACTTGGCTAACATATTTTTAAACTCCAACGCATAAATGAGTCTAAGCTTCAAAATATCTTTCAAAATTCAACAAGACTTCTTTCACTGCACCAAAAATACAATAGTTACACGATTTCTTCAACAGTCGCAACAAACTTTCTGTCATTGACTTGGCAATGAATTGTTAATTGTAATTAAAATTTATAAACACTTGCGGCTGATTACAAAATATGTTGTATTCAAATGTCCATTTAAACGTTGGATCATTTTCTATTTGACAATGCAATGTCTAAGTAAATTCGAAACACGAGCCTGGGTGAAATCGCTCGTATGGATGCGCTCACGTTCTTCTTGGCCAACTTAGCGCTACACTGGGTATAAGTAGGTAGATATTAACTATAATAAAACGCAGTTTGTTCTCAGACATCGTAATTTATTAACAAAACTTCTAATATCACACTAAGGAGTTAGAAACTGTCTCTATGTTGTGTTCTTCCCCACAGACAGGAATCCCGAAGTGTTCGAAAAGTATTTGGCATTTGCTTCGTTGATGCGCGTCTCAGCTGCTTGCGGATTCACGATTTCGAGACCCTGTAACAAATAAAACGTTTTAGCTTTTTAAATGCAACAAGACATATTTGTCAGTTTCAAGGATAATGCGCTTTGGTTTTGTTTTGTATTGGTCTGAATATAGTAGGATGCATCATCGTAAGACAAGTCGGGTTATAGAAAACACTTTATTAGGTGTGCAAGGTTAGCAACTATCGCCGTAATGTATCAATTAATCACGTTGTAAGTGATGAGACGGCTTCTATAGAAGTGCGCGTTGTGTTACAAAGTAACACGCCATGTAATTTCTTCTCAAACGAGCTCCATGATATAGGAGGAGTAAATATCTACAATCTTCGTCGCTAACAAGAAGACTGTGACCTGTAGTTTAAATCAGTTCGTTATTCGTGTCATTACTCGGCATTCCGTTTGTTATTCTGTCATTATCTCGCGGTTGTAATAACATGCCAACGCAGCAATAATCCGCCTTGTACGTACCTAAGTAGACAAGGCAATGCCAAGTAATGACCATTCATTTAATTCTTGCTTATCACGTTAAAGGCTTTTTGCGCACCGTCGTGTCGCTTCATTTGTTGATACAAACGTTCACGCGATCAACGGCACGAGTTCTTTTGCAAATTTTACATAACAAGGCAGGCAGACGGCACATCCAATAAACAATTATTGCAGATTCTGATGTTCATAAAAATCTAAATTGCATTTCTTACAACTCCAATCCATTCAATAATTTTATTTGCGGCGCGGTCAGACAGACAAATTAGTTTCGCTAATGGGATTTTGTATTTGAGGAAACCATAAAAGAAGTGTTATGATCGCTGTTTCCGAGGAGTTTGACCCACTCAGTAATCGGTGGCAGTGCTCATTTCTTTTCAATTACCACGAATGTGTGCTAGAAACAAGTATCACTTTTAGATTTATCTTAAACAATGGTAAAATGATGTTAGTGTGGCTACTTTCACTGGGGTCGTATGTTCTCTCTCTTTACCTAACCTTATCCCATTATTTGGAGTCGGCTCTCCTCGTCATTCTTCACCAGACGTGTCTGTGCTAGGTCGTCAAGACAATCAAATTGATACCTTCGGGTCGTTGTTTACAAGGGACATCCAGGTTCGAGGGAGTCTTCAACGCTTTTTAGGACCGGTTTCAATGCTCACGACTTGTCTGGTCATGTTATCCTAGGGTCTTATCATCTCATGCTCGTATCATCTCAGGCGTGTTTCGGCGAGTTTTTGTTGGATTGGGCGGATCTTAAAACTGCCACGGATACGTTCGTTTCTTACCCTGCCAAGAGTAACGCTCATCTCCGTCGCCACTGGGTCGTATGTTGTTATTAAAAATTATTCCTAACGAATGAATACTCAGCATAAAGGCTAATCCGCACCAATAAATCTCGACGGCCGCTTTAGTTTGATTCGATACATAATACCAATCAGTGCACTTATCTACAGCTTTTACGGTATATCAGGTAGGTGATGCACTTGTATGTAGTGGTGTAGTGGATGGGGGCATAATCTCGCTGATTGCTATCAGGCAGCTAACGGTCTGGATGTTGCGGGTTAACGCTGAGCGAGCCGCCGGGCGGAGGGCAATGGATAAATGTATCTATATTTACTGGCCTAGCTATCTGCGCTAAACGCTTGGGTGTGGCCTCGCTTCAATAGGTAGCGGTATGTTTTGGGAAAGTGCACCTGCATAATCATATTTCTTCTTGTTGTATTAATATTAATAACTATTGTTTTTCTTTCATGCCAGTCTCATTTACCAATGAACACAGCAACATCTTTTCCAAACAGCATAACGAGAACACTTAAAATGTTCAGCGAAGCAAGAGATTGCAATTAACTCATGGAAGATTTAATTTTAGTGCCTAGATTAAAAGCTCCTTTCAGACGATAACGACTATCCCATAAACAAAACTGGTTGGGTATCATAATAATTTCGAAAAATCTATAGCAGTTAAACAGTCTCAAACGTTACTCTCTAAACTAGAAGCTAGTGGGTACTTATTCCCATTTGATGTATATCTAAATCTAAACGAGGCACAACATCGTTTAACCTAAGGGCGTAGCCATTCCCATAGCACAAATACCAACAGCGAAATGTAAACGGAGAAAGTCTTGTCCCAACCCGATCGCCTGAAATACTAATAGGTAATTTTCTCGGCTCGCCTACAACCTACATGCTCAACTTGCAACTTTAGAGCATGGAATAGACAAGCACAATATTACGTAGTTATGATAATGTCCAGTTTTAGAGCCATATTCTATAGTCTTAAGTTGCAAGTGCACGTAGGGAAGGGGAAATTGACAAAACCAGAAATAACAAGTAGATATTTTTGTATGATATAGGATGACCGAGTGGCGTCCAAAGTTTGAATGAAGTGTTGGTCGTCCAGCAGTGAGATGGTCAGACGGCGAGGTCGCCATTGCGGATTGATCCCGAACGATGTTGGCAGAGGAGGGTCGGAACTAGCACAAGAAAAGAAGGTCATATACACAGCAGTGAGCAAGTCGGGCTGTGGATGACGAAGGCGTTCCTACTTCATTCGTACCCCATAAATATAATAATAATAATATTCCACAACTATCACACAACGCCATCTAGTCCCAAGCTAAGCAGAGCTTGTGTTATGGGTACTAGACAACTGATAAACATACTTATATATTTCTAAATACATAAATATTATAGATAAATTACACCCAGACACAGAACAAATGATCGTGCTGTAATACACAAACATTTGTCCTGGGTGGGAATCGAACCCACGACCTCCGGCATAGCAGTCAGGGTCACTAACCACTAGACCAACAGGCCAGTCAAAATATCAAAAACCAATTAGTACCTAGGTACTCTTTTCTACGAGTATTATATTAGGTCCTCCCCAGTTGTAAATACCCCCTTTGTGCCTAATGGCCTAGTTTTGTCCTGTCTCCCGTTTGATTAGGAGGGAAGTGGAAATTATGTTTTTCTTACTCCTCCGCTGTTCTTTTCTGAATAATTTCGTTGCGGGACCTAAAACAGTTTAATCGTTTCTCTGGGACTCGTCGAGCTTCATTGCCTCGGCGTTTTTTCTGGTGGACGCCACTGTTGATTCTGGCTTACAGAAGTTACAGTGGTATGGGAATAGTTTGACGGCCTTGACCCCAAAAAAAAAAATTAAGGTCCAATGAAATTGCCGTTTCACAAATGGGTCACTTTGAGCTATGATAATTTCGGATTCGGAAGTTTAAACGAGCACGTTTCAGGCATTCCTTTTTAAAAATTAGTTATTTATTTGTTTCAGGTTTTGTATTTTCTGTAATAATACACATACATATTTCTCATTTTTTTTTTCTTGTCTGTTTTTTTTGTATGTGTGTAGGTACATTAATTGTTAAATAAATAAATAAATAATAATGTATTTATTTAAATACATTAACACAAAATCAAGTGTATTTATCATAACTTGTTTTGACTTGCCATAAATTTAAAATTTATTTGAGCTTATAATTCAAAGTCAATCCGAAGCTATCACAGTTCAATTTCAAAATTTACGCGTTCAAGATGTTTAAACATTTGCCCATATTTTTTTCAGTAGGTACCTGTTATAAATTACCACAACGCCTGGCATATTAACCTTTGAATACAATCTGTTATTACATGTTCAACGCACCTGGTGCTGATGAGCGTATAGGTACTTTTATAGTAGTATTAAGTTCACACCTGACCTTTATATGCCTCCAATAAGCGCCATAAGAAAAATAGACGCGAGGTTTTACAACGGGCGCAGGTGCACCATAGCATATGTCAGATTTCTGCTTTCTATGTAACACGATACCTATGTATTTCAGTTCATAAGCTCCTTAAAAATATTAGTATGGTTGCCTTTATCTTGAACACGGGCCCAGTGCGGGTTGGTGAACTGTGCATTATTCTGGAATAAAAAGTAGCAAAAATGGCACTCACTGTCTCAGCGACAGAGTAGCTCTCTATTAGTGAAATAACTTTCTTAATTGGACTAGTCCAGAGATTAGTTTTTTATACATATAGGGTGTAACGGGAAGGTGTGGTCATATTTTAAGAACTGCAACTGCCCATCGATAGGAACAACTTTATTCAAGAAAACTGGATTAATTCTCAAAAAAAAAATTTCACACCCCATACAAATATTGGTCAGCTGATGATAACTTTGTATGGAAAGGCCAATTTTTTTTTTTAGAATTTACTATTTTTGCTTAGAGAAAGTTCATTTCCATGGGCAGAACCGGTTCTTAAAATATGACCACATCTTTCCGTTATACCCTGTATATGAAAAAGCGGCCAAGTGAGAGTCGGACTCGCGCGTAAATGGTTCCGAACGCAACATCTTTTTTTTTTAATAGAGAAATCTTATAGGTTCCCTTATAAGTAAATTATAAGTAAAGAACTATTTCCTGCATATTTTCAAAATTTTAGAATCAGTAGTTTCGGAGAAAAGTGGGGAATGGCCAGTTTTCATCTATTTTCTGAAATGACATTAAAACTATTTATTTTAAAATTATGAAAAAAGAAAAAACTTTTTTACAAAAAATACAACCGACTTCCAAAAAAGAAAATACACTTAAAATTGAAAAATAACTTTAATTTCGGCAGTCGGTGTTTGTATTTTATTTCTTCGTTAATTGACACCGACTTCCGAAATTAAAGTTATTTACTTTTCACTTTTTAGTTGTAGAGCCCAGAACTAAAACTAAATATTTAAGTTACGTCCGAATTGATAACCCCAATAACATGGAACATGGAATTTAAACATACTCGTAATTAGAGGAGACCAAAACGTCATCTACGTAAGTCTACACATTTTTTCTTTTTGTTGATTTTTTCAAAAAGTGCTAAAGCAATTTCGATATAAATTGGTATGGGACCACCTCTGGAGTATACTCTTTCGGTTAAAAAGAACTTTGAATATCAATCCACAACTGACAGAGAAATCGGTGGACATACATAAAACTATTTTAAAAAAACATACAGTCGAACATAGAACCTCCTCATTTTTGCGAAGTCGGTTAAATAAATACATTTGAGACTGAGGGTATCAAATGAATTTTTTGTGTATGTGCCCTTTCAATTCATTTATGTAACGTTACAGTTTGAAAAACCTTGTTTTTCAATTTTCCTATTTGCACCCAAAAAGTGACCCCATAATACAAATTCATTTATTGACGTTACACGTCCGTGTTTGGGTCAGAGATATTCATGTGTGTACCAAATTTCAACTCAATCGTTCTAGTAAGTTCGGAAAAAATTGACTGTGACAGATGGACATACAGACAGACAGATACACGAGTGATCCTACATATAAGGGTTCCGTGTTTTCATTTGGACTTTCGGAACTTTAAAAACAATGATACCTTTTTAATACGCATTAGCAGATTTTTTTTATAACCCCTTATTAGTGGGCTTATCCAAAATTTTGATTATTGAAGAATTTGAAGAATAATCATGAGAATATAATATAATATTTAGGTTCTAGCCGGAGGATCATTACAACGCGGTAACGAAATCATAGCGCGATTCAATTTGATCCTTACATCTTCTATCGAAATAGAAGTAAAACTTTCACGTTTCAACGGTACCAGTGTCCAGTCTAGCGAGGGTGGCGCTACTGCAAACGTAGAGGGTTCATAGTATTACGTTCAAAAATTAGTTCTGAATTACACAGTGGCTCAAGATAAATTGGTTAATGTCATCCCTTAAGTGGCACCCGGGCCTGCGTACGGCGAGAAATGGGTAGCTCGCCGTCCGATCAGCACCAGGCCCGTGAGGCGACGGCGCGTAGTGTTCCACGCGCGCCTCAAAGAGATAAGTGTCAGCCACCACTGACGGGGCCCATCGTGGCCGGTGCCTGCATGCCTAGGGGTAGCGGATAAATTCTGAAAATGATTTACCGCACCCCTGGGCACTCAGGCAGGGAAGGAATAGTAAGAGTCTGACACGCCCTCCCGCTCCAACCAGAGCGGGAGAAGTCATTGGATGATTTGAAATTCAATGGTGATGCCAGTGATCGAGTTTTTTAGTAGCTTGCCACGATACTCAAAAAAAAAATGTCGGCTATAATTAAAACTGGTTAAAACTAATAAACCAACCACGAAACAACTAAATAACGCAAATAATTTGGACTAGGAACACGATAATTTGAATATAAACAAACGCATCATGTCGGTAATTAAGGTGCATAAAATCACACTTTTTGAAAATTAAAGAATACTTAAATAAAATATTTCGAAATGCAATATTTCACTTACTATAACCGAAGAATATAGTAAAGAGATATTCATTGCAGAAATTTATTTAACATCGATGATAAACTTTGACGTTAAAAGCATCACAGATAACTAACAAATCACTAATTGGGTTGTTGAACCCACATAAAAGGACGGATAAGAAACCGTGATCGTTACTAGTTAACCGTAAGATGTTACATACACTGTTATGGGCCGTGCACACTGCACATTACTGTTAGGACTTAGGGCGCGGGCCAGTGTATCGCAGCTCGAAGATTTACGTGCAACGCAAATATTTATGGACGCGCGCTCCTTTACAACTGTTTGTTGGCTCGTTTACGATAAGTTATGTTGTCAGGAACGTAGAGGTATTTATTTATGATATAGGCTCATGAATGTGTGAAGATGTTATAAATGTTTTCAACTGGCAGGGCGGTCCAGGACGTGTGTTGCGGAAGAATGATGATGGGCTGGCAAGAAAAGTGTTGGTATGTGGATAGCTTGAAGAAAAGGGGCAGATCAGAGAAAAGACGTATGGAGGTGTAAAGAAAGAAAGTACTGCTAAAGAAACATAAGTAAATGGATGAAGGCAGGATTTTCAGGGCGGTATTTCATCTAGAAAGAAATAAAAGGTGCATCCGGCTCGAAGGAGCATATTGCTTTTGCAGAGATCCAGAATTAAACCCAGTCCATGTAAAAACTTTAAGGACCGGTCAAAGAACCATTCTGTCTGATCTGATCTTTTCTCCTGGTCCTGATTGATCGCCGGTTATCAGTAAACTATTTAAGTGTGGTTTTATTTCAAAGTACATATTCTCGTGATAATCTGTCCTTAGCCAGGATCCACATATAAGTGTATCATTCTATACTAGCAACTATGATGCGACAATAAAACGGTTTCGTAAAGTTGTATGGACTCTTTATTTCCCTCGTCCACTCAAGGGCGGAGATCTACGTGAGACACGATAGTTACTTTAATACTTGTCTGTACTTAGGGTTACCAGAAGTCTGATTTCAACAGCAAACATTATTCAGTGTTTCTAGTTTTTGGACTTTAAAAAGTTCATTAAATTGTTTTTTTTTTTTTAATTTTTAATGAGATGGCGGGATGACTGATGTCTTCTTTGAGAATTGATGAGAGGTAACACAGAACCGAGAACAGTGGAAGGAATGGAGGGAGACCTTTGCCCATGAGTGGAACAGTACAGGCTTTATATTATAATATAATTTATAACTAGAGACCCGCCCGGTTTGCAACATTTTTGGGTGCGATATTTTTTTTTTTTTCGAGACGTCAATTTTTTTTTCACACGAACCTTGTCCATGTAATTACGAACACAACAAAAATAGTATAATATAATAAAAGCAATTGATTTTTATTTATACAGGATGTAACGGAAAGGTGTGGTCATATTTTAAGAACTGCATCTGCCCATCGATATTAACAACTCTATTCAAGAAATCCAGAGGCAATTCTCAAAAAAAAAAAATTTACCCCCATACAAATTCTGATCAGCTAATGATAACTCTGTATGGAAAATCCAAATTTTTTTTTGGGAATTTTCTATTTTTTCTTAGAGAAAGTTGTTCATTTCCATGGACAGAACGAACCGGTTCTTAAAATATGACCCCACCTTTCCGTTACATGCTGTATAGATAAGAGCTGTACCTATATCTACTAGAGAGGCAGTTCCCGCAGTCTGTCAAATACAACCCTTATTTCCCTACATATTTTAGATTGATTAAATCGGTGTCCGTTTAGATGAAACTGCGTTTTGAATATTAAAGTTTGTATGTACGAAAATTGCTGAATTTTACAAGACTTGTTGAATCAACAATACCTAAGTTAATTACTTTTAAACAAAAATAAAACACGCAATAGTTTTTACTAAACAATACCGACAAGTTTCCAAAACAAAATGAGATAATAGAGGATCGAATTAATAGTTCTGTTTTTTGCCCTAGCAACCCTGACTCTTCGTAATGGCGTTAATAATGGGAAACGCGGTGATGCGGAAAATATAAAGACATAATGATCTCCGCAGATGGGTAGAAATGTAAAAAATGTTGACAGCAATGAGCTCCGACTATGTTTGTTATTAAGACAGGTTTAGTGGTATTGAGGACGAGAATGAAAACTTCACAGAGTTGGATGTAGGATGTTCTATGTTTACCTAGTCAGTAAAGATTCGAGTACAAATTGAATTGGAGATTTTGTTAAAATCGATCGAAGTCGTGGTTTTTTGATATGCTATGTGCATAAAGTTTAGATAAAGGAACCAACATAGAGGCTGGCTATCTTTTCAGTTTTTAACTATGTCGAAAACTAATATCAAGAACTCGCTACATTACAACCGGTACCTGAAACATAACTGGTGAAACGTGGATGTACCTCCTTTCTACTTTATATCTTTGCCTATATCTACCCTTCAAGACACACAGTCCTGATATTAGAACTAGAGATGTGTTTTTTTATATTTCTGCTAAATCAGAAGCAGAACAGCATCAGGCAGAGCAGAATCTTTTAGGACAGAGAAATCATCACTAATTAACATGGCTTTTCGATCTCCATATACCTTGATGGATTGGTTTAATTTACATACATAGAAATATGTAATGTATACGTGATGCAAATTGTGCAAGATTTATAGAGTGGCCAAGAAGAAAGTCTTAATTTATTTTTAATTGGATCTTAAGTAGATCCAAAATTAAAATTCAGAAGAATTCTTACGGAAGTATTCAAATGTCAATTTCCAATTTTTTTACCTATCACTCACTACATATTATAAAACAAAGTCCCCCGCCGCGTCTGTTTGCGATAAACTCAAAAACTGAACGAATTTTCATACGGTTTTCACCAATAGACAGAGTGATTCATGAGGAAGGTTTAGGTGTATAATTTGTAACCGTGTGAAGCTGGGGCGGGTAGCTAGTTAATGATACAATTTAACAGGAAATGCGGCAACATACTTGGTTTTCATTTTATTTGACACCTTTTTTTTTGTGCGTGTTTCGCGTGTCCGAGTCCTGGTATTGGTACGAATTTTCAAAATTTCCTTTAAATTCTTGCTTTTGGCCCACTGTGCAAAATTTATGTTCCGCTGAAATTTTTATTTTAGTACAGCCTGTTAGCCCGCGCGGAGACGCATCTTTTGACACCCCACACGTGAGCCTAGCTCTCACGAAACGTCAAAAAATGAATGTAATGTAATTAATGTATTTATTTATTGTATTTTTAGTACTGATCGGTACGTCATTACAAATATATATAGCCGTTAAAGTAATAATCAGAGGTCGGAATGAGGTAGTTATTTATGTACTTGCATCGAAATGTTGTTAATATGGATCTTCCCGGGATTTCTAATGGACAATCCCGTGTGGCCAACAAATATTACAAATAAATAATAATAAAAACCTCTATTGTTTTCCTTTGTTTTCACAAGCTATGTTATGTGAACTACAAATGTGGCAACATCGCGCGTGTGCGCATTGGAATTTTGCAACTTCGGACATCCGATGTCGTTGATGTAAATTTGGTAACGTAGCGCATGCAGTGGTTTAAATTGTGTAAAAGTAAATAGCTTTTTTATTCAATAAATCACGGGCTTTTTCTGCTCTTTAAAATTAATCTCGGGATTTGAGGCATATCCACTTTATTCTTTCGCTGTATGAAATCAGTGTAAGTACATAAATAACTCAACCTAATTCCGACCTCTGGTAATAATCCTCCCGACCGAATTTCGATCACGGTGGTCAACGAATTATTAGCTTTAGGAGGATTAGGAGATTAGCTACAAGTACGCAGCAGATAATATAGCGCACAAGCGTGTGCGCAAACGCAGGTCCACTCTCTGTTCCTTTGCTTTCATAGTCCTATGGGACAGCAATCAGCATCAGCTTTGCGTGCTTTTCGAGGCACGGGAGTGTCACACCACCAACTTCCAAACTCTGGGCTGCTCAGAGTAATTCCTAGTGAGAAACCGGTAATCTAAACCAAAAAAAAAGGACTTCACGCTCAGCAGACGCGGTTGCGACCACAAGAGCAACGAGGCAGCTACCTCCAGCCAACAGTTGATTTTCAATCAAGAACTTAACAAACTGTTTAGACAGACAAATGGTTTTACCTAATAGCTAACAGACAAAAGAATGAACTAGGAATCTTATACGGTCTTCATCAAACCGTGAGAGTATAATATTACCCTCCTTCCAAATACATCAGCTACAGACAAGTTATGTACCAAAAACACTTCCATTGTTTACATTTTAGGTCGCACTTAGTAACATCTATTGTAAACCTCAATTACGTATAGATAAGAATGCAGAAAAATCTCAAAACGATTATGTATAATGAGGAGATGTCTCTATTCGTATTATGTATGTTAAGGGTCAGCTTACAGAGACGCGACAGTGCGTGCACTTTTCAGATTACAATACAATATAGAACTTTATTTACTATAAAATGGTACAAATTTCAATGTGACAGTTCTTTCAAAACGGTCGTGAAAAACACATGTTCTCGTATTACTTATTCGTAGTCTAGAATCAAAAATTCTGTGACATGTGACACTCACTAACCCCCACTGGGCCCGTGTGGTGGATTACGGCCCAGACCCAGAGAAGAGGCCTGTGTCTCAGCAGTGGGAACATTAAAGGCAGATTATAATAATAATAATTAATTTTCCTAGAAACCGACGTGGGTATGCATCGAGATGTGGTCGCGGTGGACAAGGGCCTCACCCCGCTCTCCTTGGCAAACGAGAACTGGCACAAACTTAAAGTACTGGATACTAATGACCGCAGGGAAGTATGGCAGAGCAAGGAGCTTCACGGACGCTTTTACCGGGTTCTACATGGACCCGATGTAGATCTATTAGCGTCCGTATCCTGGCTGCGCTTTGGTGACCTATTCGGGGAAACCGAAGGTTTTGTCTGTGCGATTATGGACGAAGTTATGTTGACATCTGTCGGGCATGCCACCGGCCCGGGGAATCAATCCGACACATTATTTCTGGTTGTTCTCGTCTTGCCAACGGAGACTATTTGCATAGACATAACCTTGTAGCCAGGATTATCCACCAGCAACTTGCTCTTAAATACAATCTTGTGGAATCTGAAGTTCCGTACTATAGGTATGAGCCCGACCCAGTTCTCGAAAATGGCAATATCACGTTGTTTTGGGATCGATCTATCATCACTGATAGGACTATTGTTGCCAATAAGCCTGACATAGTGGTGATAGATCGACAAGAGCGTCGCACAATGATTATTGATATAGCTGTCCCTCATGACGAGAACCTCGTGAAGGCTGAGAAAGATAAAAAAACAAAGTATCTTGATCTGGCTCGCGAGGTTGTCGACATGTGGGAGGTGGATACAGCAGTCATTGTGCCGATAGTCGTGACGGCCAATGGCTTAATAGCCAAGAGCCTCGACCAACATCTCAGGAGGCTCTCGTTGGGCAGTTGGATCAAGGGCTTGATCCAGAAAGCAGTACTCCTGGACACGGCTCGTATTGTTAGGAGATTCCTTTCTCAGGAGCCCTGACCACCGGTAGCTTGGACCCTATTCCCGATACCGGTGGGCTACTACTTTTTATATTTTTAAGTGTTTTTGTATTTATTTATGTTTTTATATGTACTCGTAAGTACCTAAATATTTGAAAATGTGAAGTGTATGTATATAAAATTAAATAAATGGAATAATAATCTTAGCATACGAGGTTGTCGATATGTGGAATGAGGACTCGGCTGTCATTGTGCCGATAGTCGTTACCGCCAACGGCCTGATGGCCAAAAGCCACGACGACCACCTGTCGAAGCCGTCGTTGCGCGGTTGGATAAGGGCCTGATACAGAAGGCAGTACTCCTCGATACGGCTCGCATTGTGAGGTTCCTGTCTCTGGAGCCCTAACCACCTGTATCTTGGACCCTGCTCCCGATACCGGCGGACTACTATTTTTTATATTTTTAAATAAATGTTTTTTATATGTTTTCTTTTAAAAATATTTAAAAATGTAAATAATGTGTGTAAAAATGAATATACAAGATAATAATCTTTTTATTTCACTCTTCACAAAGTTTCACATCGATATGTACACAAGATATAAATGTGGATGGATGGGGAGGGAGAGGGAGGCCAAAGAAAAGATGGATGGATTGTGTGAGGAGTGACATGAAAGAAAAGGGAGTTAGTGATAGCGTGACGGCTGACAGGACTGAATGGAAGAAAAAAAAGTGTTGCGCCGACCCCAAGTAACATGGGATAAGGGCAGGAAAAAGAGAGATGTACTTACACAAGATATAAATATAAATAAAATAACCAAAATGCATCAAACATGATCCATTTCTTATGTATTCAAGTTCTCTCACTAAAATACTCTTGCTTTAGCTCTACTGTCTGAAAAAATGCTTGCATCGTAGCGTCTCGGTGTGCGCTGACCCTAAGAAGTAAATGAATACGTGAGACAATGCACTGAAACAATGCGACTGTTAAGTGCGTACAACGACACACATTTTTTACAATAGTTATCGTGTAGTTATGTAATTTTAAAACGTTTAAGGCAAGGAGTTTTTTTTTAGGTAGCTTGCATGACCGATGCAGGTGTAAGAAGTTTGACTGCCGTAAGTAATGTTGTGCTTAACTTAATTATTTTTTTTATACGTTGCCCCACACTAGGAATTACTCCTGTATCGTGGGTGCGGTCACAAACATGTATACTCACATACACAAGACACCCAGACCCATATTTATTTCTGTGTGTATATTGCATCTACCTTGAGGTCAAAATGGTTCTGGCCCCAAGGTAGATGCAGCCCAGATCATTCAGATATTCTTGCCAGAGAATTCGAAGTAATGGTTAATTAGGTATTGCTTAGCTATATTTTCTTTTGGGATTTCAAAACTTAATTTGCAATAGCACTTGGATTAGTTTTCGACAGGTTGTGGATAATTTTATCTAATTGCTTAGTGGTATCCATTAAAATGAATGCTACCTAACAGCATAGATATCTCAGCATTCCTTGGAACTTACGCCACCCATGGAAAAATCTGGGTGATATGTCTTAAACGATTACGTGTTGTAATCGTCGTTTAAGACATGTCACCCAGATTTTTTAAAGATTACCTCTTCCCCAGACTTTTTATTTTAAACAAAAATGCTTTTATGGCGGCGAAATGGCACTTTATCCATATTTAAGGTCCATTTAGCCAAAAAAGGAAAGCACTAAAAATGTTCAGATGAGATAGTAAATTCCATTATCATCATAAAATAAATAAAAAATATGCACATTTGTTTGGTCAACACCATTTCGCCACCCATACTTTGAATATTAACCGAGAAAAAGCTCGGAGGTGTTATAAAATCAGCTCACATAACATGTTGTTGTCGATGTTTGTTCCCTGTGGGTACCTACATAAATTAATGAAATAAATATATAATGTTGAACAAAGCAACAGTCACAAAGAAAATGCAAGTTAGTATATGTTTTGTATATTACGAGTTAAGTACAAAAAAATGCATTTTCAAAATATCAAAATGCGATGTGGTCTGACATTTAGGCACACTTGAGACCAAAGAACAAAGTGTCAAGTAGGTTGGTACAGACATAAATGGTATCTATAAAACGGCATGTCCGCATGGCAGAACATGATAAATTACGACGCTTTATCTTGGTATGGGCCATAATTGAATTAAGTACTAATAACATTCGTGTCTGACCAAAATGAATCTTTCTACAGTAGGTACTACATCTAGGAAGCTATTAATTTATTACAAACAGCTATGAAACGATGAAGGTATTGAGCGCTAACCGGGAACATTTAAGATAAATTATTTCGCCAAACGATATCCGTCTCTAGCTAATCAAGTATAATAGGGATGAATCCTGGAAACAAAAAAAAAAAATATTTAGTCCAAAAATTAACAAAAAATATTGGACACGTATATTTTGTTTGCTAGGAGCAGTGGTGGCCCAGTGGTATTGGCCGCGACTTACAAGTTGTAGGTCGTAAGTTTAAACCCAGGCAGGCGCTTTACTTTGTGTAAATTATTTCATCACCACTGCTCTCAAAACGGTGAAGGTTTGGGGGCCGAGTCACCCGCGTCCGTAGGAGTATACCCATTGAGTCCCTACACGTGGTCCCCGGGTGGTGCTAATCAGGTGACAAACTGGTGGTAGGTTTCGACCGATGGCTTGCGACCACCCACTGGGCAAAGACGTACCGCCAAGCGGCCTGGCCGTGTTCCGGTACGATACTCAGTGTAGCCAATCCAGAGGGGTTGGGTCAAATAGTTGTTCCATTGCAGGCAGACCAACCGGGCTCGCGCTGATATGAATGTATCGGGAGACTAGTCGCGGAGGGTAGCGGGATCCGAGGCACGGTGCGCCGCTGGCCGACCGCAGTTAGTTGGGGGCCCAAGTAGTGTACTAGCCACACACGAAAGGCTGCCCCGCCAACTGACGAAAAATCCCGGAATGCACCATCGTGCTGGTTGGCGACCAGACGAGAGGGCCCGATAGACATTCCCGGGGGGGCTCGGGCGTCCCCGCAGTCTCCAGACTAGTCCCCCAATGATACCGTCCTGTCAGTGCGTGCCTGAAGGTAGCCAGCATGGAACCTCATTTCACTTCCTTCTCCTCTCCTTCCTTCACTCTTTTATTCATGAAAAAAGGAACTAAAAAGAAAAAAGCTGTACAGCGGCAGCACTCCCTCTCACACAAAGTGCACCTATCTAACATTCGAGGTCTGCACTCAAATCTCGCCGCAGTCCACCACCACCTAGAGACTGAGAAACCAGCTCTCTTATTCCTTTCGGAGACGCAGATCGGATGTCCGTCTGACGTGGCGTACCTATCTTACCCAGGGTTTACCCTGGAGCACAATTTTAAGCCACGCGCTGGTATATGCATGTACGCCCGGGACGACATCTGCTATCGGCGTCTCCGTAACCTTGAGGACTCCAGGTTCTCAACTCTTTGGGTCCTAGTGGACACAGGCCTAGATAAAATTGTCTACGCCTGTGTCTACCGTTCGCACAGCGGTGATCTGGGGACAACTGGGCTCACACAACACCTGAGTAAAGCGGCGGATGTGGCTCAGCAACGGTACCCTTCTGCCCAATTGGTGTTACTGGGGGACTTCAACGCCCACAATCAGGAGTGGCTCTTCCCATACCAGTACACAGACCATGCTGGACAAGAGACGTATAAGCTAGCGCTGGCGTTAAATCTTACCCAGCTGGTCCAGGAGGCAACGAGGGTGCCGGATGTTGATTCGCACACAGCCAATTGCTTGGACCTTCTGCTGACAACAGATCCAGACCGTTACTCAGTGTCGATTTCTTCACCATTAGGTACTTCCGACCACTGTCTGGTGAAATCTGTATCCGTCTACTCCCCGCCCGATCCTAGCCCTAGAGGCACCAGGCGGGTTTGGCGATACAGGTCAGCAGATTGGGATGGCATGCGATCTTTCTTCGCATGTTATCCTTGGGGGCCCACTTGCTTTTCTTCGACTGATGTTTCGTCGTGCGCGGACGCCGTGACGGATGTGTTGCGGCGGGGAATGGAGTACTACATTCCATTCTCTGACGTAACAATGTCTGGCGGAGCTCGACCATGGTTTGGTGCCGAGTGCAATCGCGCTGATGCGCTTAAACACGCGGCCTACCTGGCATGGGTCGACGCTCGGACGCGTAAAGCGAGTGACGTGAGTCAAAAGAAGAGAGCCTTCAACAGGGCTGCCAAGTTCTGCAAGAAGGTGTTGCGGAAGGCTCGGTTTGACCACATTGGCCGAATTGGGAACAAACTTGCTTCTTACCCAGCTGGTAGTAAGGCGTTTTGGTCCCTGGCTAAGTCGGTTGAATCGAACTTCTGCCGCCCCTCACTACCTCCACTGCTGAAACCCGACGGGTCGCTGGCCCACTCCGCTGAGGAGAAAGCAAGCTTGTTTGCCTGTTTGCGGAATCTTCGCGTCTAGATCCTGGTGGCGCGAGGCCCCCTGGTACTCTTGGTGGATGCGAGTCGATTATGTCAGACATTCGCATTCATCAGAAGGATGTCCGGAGGGTACTGCGTAACCTGGACGTGAACAAGGCTAGTGGTCCCGACGGGATACCGGCAATTGTACTGAGGACTTGTGCGCCTGAGTTGTCTCCGATCTTGACACGCCTATATCGCCTTTCGTTTGAGACTGGAAAAGTGCCGATGGCTTGGAAGCAAGCTAACGTGCAACCCGTACCCAAGAAGGGTAGTCGAGCTGACCCAGCAAATTATAGGCCCATCTCGGTAACTTCCGTTCTCTGTAAGAGTATGGAACGTATACTGAATGGTAAGCTCCTAGCATACCTAGAAGCTAACGATATCCTAAGTGACGTACAATACGGCTTCCGCCGAAATCGGTCAACAGGAGATCTTCTAGCGTATGCCATTCACATCTGGAGTGAGGCCATCGACAAACAAGGGGAAGCCCTTGCGGTCTCCCTTGATATCTCGAAGGCCTTCGACCGGGTCTGGCACGACAGCTTAATTGGCAAGCTTCCTTCCTTCGGTCTGCCCGCTGGATTGTGTAATTGGATAGCAGATTTCCTGAGGGATCGGTCTATCCGAGTAGTCATAGATGGCTGCTCGTCCGGACTGCTGGCTATTAATGCCGGTGTTCCTCAGGGCTCGGTGCTCTCGGCAACATTGTTTTTGCTGCATATTAACGATCTGCTAAAACCCGGTACCTTTGGGTATGCAGACGACAGCACTGTTGCCGAGAGATACGTGCCAGACGCACGAGATAGTGGGTCTCAGGTCCGGTCTCTCCGAGAGGCTATGGTTGGGCGCTTGAACTTGTCCTTGCAGGCTGTCTCAGAATGGGGCGATGCCAATCTGGTTAAGTTCAATGCTGCTAAGACCCAGGCGTGTCTTTTTTCTGCTAAAAGGAGCCAATTTCACCCGGCTCCGTCTTTCCGAGGTGTAACCGTGCCGATAACCGACCGACTTGATCTTCTTGGTGTTACTTTAACATCTACCCTCAATTTTGGTCCCTTCATAGAGGCTAAGGCTCAAGTGGCTGCCAAAAAGTTGGGGGTCCTCGCAAAGGTGAGACGATACTTCACGCCGGAACAGCTGCTCCAACTCTATCAAGCGCAAGTCCGATCGTGTATGGAGTACTGCTCTCATCTTTAGGACGGATCTGCAAGATACCAGCTTGATGCCCTTGAGTCAATTGAGAAAGGAGCCAAGAGGATCATCGGCAATGATAGACTCGTTGAGTCAAAACTCCAAAGTCTTGAACATAGACGCCGAGTTGCTAGCCTGTCGGTTTTCTATCGATTACATTTTGGGGAGTGTGCGACGGAATTGCATGATTTGATTCCGCCAAGCCCGTTTCATCTAAGGACCACAAGACGTACGGCGAAGTGCCACCGGTTCATGGTGGACATCCCATCCATACGCACAAAGCGTTTTGAGAAAACATTCATTGCACGTACAGCTAGAGAGTGGAATTCTCTACCGGAGTCTGTGTTTCCTGTAAGATACAACCTGGGAGTCTTTAAGTCAAGAGTGAATAGGTTACGTCTAGGCAAGCGTGCTCCATCTTCGACCGCATCATCGCTTAACATCAGGTGAGATAGTGGTCAAACGCGAGCCTATCAAACATAAAAAAAAAGAAAAAAAAAAAGGAAAACATCGTGAGGAAACCGACATGTCCTAGAACCGAAAATTCGAAGACTTGTGACATCTACCAACCCGCATTGGGCCCGCGTGGTGGATTACGGCCCACACCCTCTCACAGAGAGGAGGCCTGTGCCCCAGCAGTCGGACATTAAAAGGCTGATGATGATATTTTGCTTTACCAAATCAATGTCAAATGACAATGGTGAAACGCATCACAGTTCAGGAGAGGGCTTCTTACGTCACTTATAAGTAAAAAGTGCTAATTTTTTTACGTAGGTGCGACGTCACGCGAAATTTCAACGCACTGTTTCGTCGTCATTCCTTTTAGCGTTCCGTATCGGAAGGGTCCAAACGGAGCCCCATTGCGGTCACTCACGTGTCCGTCTGTCTGTTCGTCGTCTGACACAATTTTTTTTAACTTCCCATTGACCTATGAACTTGAAATTTGGTGATAATATTTATTACTACATAGATTTTACTAACAAATACAATATTTTGGTATATCAGATTTTTTCTTTGATAATTCCCTCATTTGGTACGGAACCCTAAATATGCGAAGACCGACACGCACTTGGCCGGTTTTTGTTTGCGTGACAACAGAAAAAAACACGTGTCCAATAGATTTTGGTCATGACCAATGATATTTGACGGACGAAATAGATTGTATTACTCATCTATTACATATTATTATCTACATTCTAAATCTGTGGTTAAAAAAGCACCACTGAATAAAATACTGTTGTAGATAGTGTGACCCAGTTTTGGAAACTAGGACTTCATGCTTAGCCACGGCGCTGGCGCATTCAACCGAAAAAAAAACCTTATAGTTTAAAAAAATGAAATCTTACGCTATATGCCTTCAAAAGTCTATAATTTGTCATGTGACACACAGCCTATAGACTAAATACCAAATCAGACATAACTATGAGGCTAACTACGGTATCCTGCTCTATTGATAAATCAAGTGTCAAACATTTACCGCTCTAAAGATATTAAGTACCTCTTTTTACCCCAAAAGACTACATATCCGTGACGATTTTTTTTTTCAAAGTAATAACAGATATTACGTTGAAAAAAAATCGTTATCACAGTTACTGTGTTTACGCTTATAACGGTTTTAACTTCCTTTTTTTAACCGACTTCGAAAAAGGAGGAGGTTCTATGTTCAACTGTATGTATGTTTTATGTATGTCCACCGATTTCTGTCAGTTGTGGACCGATTTTCAAAATTATTTTTTCATCCGAAAGAATATACTGCCTGAGTGCCCAGAGGTGCGGTAACTCATTTTCAGAATTTATCCGCTACCCCTAGGCATGCTGGCACCGGCCACGATGGGCCCCGTCAGTGGTGGCTGACAATATCTCTTTGAGGCGCGCATGGAACACTACGCGCCGTCGACTCACGGGCCTGGTGCTGATCGGACGGCGAGCTACTTACTGCTCGCCGTCCGCAGGTCCGGGTATTTCTGGGGTATAACAACTATAAAGTGAAAAATAAAAAACCTTTTTACAAAAAAAAAAAAAACAACCGACTTCCAAAAAAGAAAATACACTAAAAATTTTAAAAATAACTTTAATTTCGGAAGTCGGTGTCAAAAACGAAGAAATAAAATACAAACACCGACTAATAGGAAGTCAGTTGTTTTTTTTTTTTGTAAAAATGTTTTCTCAGAGAGGGTTTACGTATCGAATCGTAGTTTATCGTAACAATATTATTAATTCCCATGGCGGAACACCAAACAAACGATTACATTATAGCTAAAAACGCAGCTACGTGCGTTTATGTGCCTTACACGGTGTATAACCTGGCAAAATGGGGTTTTATAGACTTCTATGATTCCCAATGTGAGTGCGGTGCCTCTCTGCAGAACATGACTCACATACTGGAACGCCCAAAGTGCTGATACACCTGCTCTATGGAGGACATGCCCGCTACAATTTATGTGGCCAGCTCCGGGGCCTAAAGTATTTAAAAAGTTAGAAAACCATAGATTCGAAAGAAGATTCAAATTACATAAAGAACAGTCTTGCAATACCTGTTATAATTTTATAAATGCATAATATTGTTGCATCTTTCTTAATGTGACATTATGTTTTACAACATTTGCAAAACATTCAAATTAAGTAGAATATCGATCAAACCGCAACATTAAATGGCAGTTCAGATATTTAATTTGTTTTTTTTATTATGTCGAAAGTCAATTCCATTTGCTATTCATTAATCATTATTACACAACGGTTTAAATTTAGATAAATCTCGTAGTAATGGCAACATATTTTGTATATCTATAAATAAACTGATCCTAAGGTTCCAAGGTTATTCAATAGGCTGTTTGGGTAAGTGCTTTTTTTTTTGTGGGGTGGGAAATCATCCAATGACTTCGCCCACTCTGGGTGGAGCGGGAGGGTATGTCAGACTCTTACTGACTAAAACCCACCCCTGTTCCTTCCTGCCCTTAGTGCCCGGGGGCGAGGTAACTCTGTTTCGAATTTATCCTCAACCCCCGGGCAGGCATCGGCCATGACGGGCCCCGTCATGTATGCTGACAACTCTTTGAGGCGCGCGTGGAAGGAACACTACGCGTCGTCGACTCTCGGGCCTGGTGCTGATCGGACGGCGAGCTACCCATTACTCGCCGTCTGTCCCGGGATGGATAATAGTGCTACCGATTAGATTATTCTTCGTAGCCTTTTTTATTGGGTGGGACATAATAGAATAACTTCTGGAGGAGGGCGTGTCAGACTATTACTGACTAAAACCCACTCGAGTTCCTTCAGTTGCCTGTGCCGCAGGGCCACGATGACTCCTATGATCACTCCCGGGACCCTGGCAGATTCTTCGTAGCCTATAATGTATCTAAAGGGTTGCAGACAACCTAGATGTATCTAGTGTACACACACGGTGCAAGATACAGTTGTTCCCATTCTCTTGAAAGGGTTGCTATGGGTATAGTAACGGTTAATAAGTAAGGAGGTTGCTTAAATAATCATTTACCATACTCGCAGGACACCACACGGCATAACGGGCTGTTCAAATTGAGGCGAATACCGCGGGATATAGTACGCTGCGGACGTCGATTATTAGGTCGAGTTTTCGCGCCACCCCAGTTCAAACAGTTGACACAATCAGTGCAACTGAGTTTCGCCCCGCACCTCGCGCGGGATTCGCCTCTGTTAGACCGTAGCTTAACTTCTACAAACAAAAACATATAAAACACGAACCTGTAAAGGTGTAAACGCCACCGACGAAGCAGTACCGGACACCTGCCTCCTAATACTGGTAGCGCCACCATATTGTTGCTGTTTCTGCATGTTCTTCTGCAAGGTCTTGCTGATACGGACTTTAGTCTTCTCGTCTATCTGAGGCAGACGAACACGGCCCGTGCTCGACTTGCCGATCGTGCCGCGAGAGTAGCCGAGGTCTTCTTGGTAAGCGTCGTCTTCGATCTGAGGAAGAACATTTGCGTTAGTGTTTTGTTTAGGTTTTACCTTGTTATTAGAAGAGAACAAGTTTGATGGATGATAAATACTTGTGTCTTGATTAATGGTGTTTATAATATATCCCTTCATACTGTTACGTCGACCGTATTACACTGGAACGTTCGAGAATGTTGTCGAAGTTTCCAGAAGTTTCCACTACGTTCGAGAACATTCCGTTGTGGCACTGTATGAAGATATAGATGTTTCTAGAATATTCCACTATAGGATAGTTCGACAATGTTCTGGAACTTCTATGACTGTTTAAATAGGCCGGACGGGCGGCGAGGGGGTCAGTCTGTTTTCGACTACAGATGCGAATACAAGCGATTACGAAGAGAATAGTGATTATTAGCAAATTAGTGTTTGTGTAAATTAATTGTTCAAGTTAATAAAGGATATTTAGTTAATTAATCAGTGTAAAATAATTTATCTCATACCCAGCTCGTAACAATACCAATTTTGCAACGGTAATTTAATTATTTTTTTTTTCTACTCGTACGACATTTCTAATTTGCAGCAGTTGCGACTTCCTTTAAATATTTCTAAGAATCTAAGATAACAATATTTATAAATTTCTCTTGTAATTTGAAATACAAACGCTCATCGAGCATCGTAATTAAAGAATAATAAAGGAAATGGACTTCCCTTTAAGAGAGGACTTTTTCCTGCTGTCTTGTACTCGTGGTACACACAGAAAGTCGATTGACAGTAAACATCATAAGTTCTATGGCTTCCTGGTCGAAGCTTGTGAATTTAAAGCCTCTATGAGGAAGTGTTGGATATTATGATATTAATGGACACAGAATAAGTGTTTAAAGTTTCACAAGTCGTAAATGTCTTGACATATTGATGGACACAACCATAAAGACCGTCACACACGGTGAAAATACTTTGATTATGAATATTATATATGAAATATTAATCATTTCAGCCGAAAGACGTCCACTGTTGAACTAGGCCTCCCCAAAGTATCACCACAACGACTGGTCCTGTGCATCTCGCGTCCATCGGATTACCGCAACCCTCACCAGATCATCGGTCCGGCCTTGATCAGGCCTTCAATAAAAAACTAATGAAAAAAAAAAAACAAGAAAAAAAACAATCATCTTCAAATTAATGTGCGTTTTGTAATCTGTGCAAAATAAATAATTTTTCTTTCTTTTTCTTTCTTTTCTTCCAACGCTACGTCTTCCGGTACGCGGTTGCCACTCCAGAACCGTTCAGCCCTTTGCCACTTCAGTTTGGGGATTCTTCGGGCTATGTCAGTAACTCTGGTTCTGCTGCGGATATCTTCATTCGATCACGCAAGGAAACTCCGAGCATAGCCCGGGCCATTGCCCTTTGGTTGACTTTAAGCCTTCTAATGAGGCCCATTGTGGGCGACCACGTTTCTTTGCCTTATGATACAAAATTCACACTCTCACTTTATAACATTAGTAGGTAGGTATAGATTAACGACGGAATGGCTGTCATAGAATCTCCGTCACTTGATTAGGTACTAGAGAATGTAGATGGCTATAACTGTCCGTAATAACTGTCATAGATATTCATACGACTCGAACGTCGAATAATCGGGCTCGAACGGAAGACATAACACCTTTGATGGAATATTCATAACATAATAAGAAACTATCACAAGAAATTATATTTTATTTATAGCCCATTAATCTTGTACAATTTTAGAAAACGCCTTGATTGATACTAAATGGTTTGAATAATATTAACACAGATGGAATCATAATGGATGGTTTTTCGATAGAACACTGGCTGGCAATTAAAGCGGGCGCCGCCAACGAAGTGCGCTAATACTTATATGGGGGACGAACACACGGACGCGTAGACTGGCTGATAAGCTAGGGGAGTTCATGCTTCAGAAATACAAACTTACGTTAGGCGGATTTAAATAAATATTGATGAAGAATTTCTTTATTTTTTAGATATGGTATTAACTTTGTCCACTGTTAATCTGGCTGTCTGTTTGAATCTCAAGTTTAGTGTCCGTATCCATATTATCGTTATTACTAACCTGCCTAAAGCTTAGATTTCCCAACTGCAGGGCAAATGACCGACTTCGAAAAAGGAGGAGGTTCTATGTTCGACTGTATGTGATTTTTTTTTATGTATGTCCACCGATTTCTCTGTCAGTTGTGGGCCGATTTTCAAAATTCGATTTTTTTATCCGAAAGAATATACTCAATTTTATCGAAATTGCTTCAGCCCTTTTTGAAAAACTGAACAAAAACAAAACGAGTATGTTTAAATTCCACGTTCCATGTTATTGGGGTTTTTAGTTCTGGGGTATAACAACTAAAAAGTGAAAAATAAAAAACTTAAAAAAAAAAACAACCTACTTCCAAAAAAGAAAATACACTAAAATTAAAAAATAACTTTAAATTCAGCAGTCGGTGTCAAATAACAAAGAAATAAAATACAAATACCGACTTCCGAAATTAAAGTTATTTTTAAATTTTTAGTGTATTTTCTTTTTTGGAACTCGGTTGTTTTTTTTTTTTTGTAAAAAAGTTTTTTATTACTTTTCTCTTTTAAGGGTATTTTGGGGGATAGTAGGGAATGATACAAAATCTGGACACATTGATTCACATGATTTCACATATTCAACGATCCCTTTTGATTTGCAGAAATGACAAGATTGACATAATTCAGAGCCCCACGTACGTACCTAAACCTAGATTTTCATTCAACCCAATAATTTTTATATGCCGTACAATGATTAAATTAATGAAGTTCTTGCTTCGATGATTAGACCTAGTAATGAAAACGAACTACGTATTGTTCGTCTCAACTCACGCGCCGAATATTACGTTACTGCTCTAGATATTTTTATATCAATGATATAACTATTGACATCATTACATTCTGGTTTGATTAAGTTACAGATTTTTTGTCTGTGACAATTTTATCGCTTTGGGAATGGCTGATATTGCTTGATGGATTTAGTTGGATAGACGAACAATCACTTCCCATACCATGTTACGTTAATCGACTACAATTAACAAAAAAATAAAACTCCAATTTATCCTTCTCAACTAAACTAAGTAAAAAAACAGTCATCTCGCGTGCAAAGGGTTCCGAAAAAATCATATTTTTTTTCAGGTTTATACTGTATACCTATACTTCTTATAAGTTTTCCTAAGTATATTATATAAAAGTAGGTAAAGAACTACATTCTGTATATCTTTTTCAAAATTTTAGGACTAGTGGTTTCAGAAATAATGGAGTGGTCATTTTTCATCTATTTTCTTAAATAACTTAAAAAAGATATATTTGAAATTATGAAAAAAAAATATTTCAAATCCTAACAATGGATATGTAAAAAATATGTAATATGTAAACCCCTTTCATTTGATATGTAACACAGTACAGTTCTTAAAGCTTTTTTTTAATTTTCTGATTTGCACCACAGTGCCATAATTATTCCAAATGCATTTGATTACGTTACATGTCCGTGTTTGAGTCACAGATATTCATGTGTGTACCAAATTTTTATTCAATCGATCAATTGGATTCGGAGCAAATTGGCCGTCACAGACGGATAGACAGACACGCGAGTGATCCTATAAGGGTTCCGTATTTTCTTCAGACTTTCGGAACCCTAAAAACAATAATATACAAGCCTTTTATTTATTTATTAAACACTTTACGCACATACAAGTACAGAGGCTGACTTAATGCCTCAGGCATTTTCTACCAGTCAACCTTAGGAAAAAGATGAGAACGGGGGCGGGGGCGGGTTGGGTTGTGTTGGTGGTGGTGTGTTGGGGATTTACTGTCCCACTGTAGGAAAAAGGACTCTTGTCATACTCGTACAAAGCTGACATGAGCATTGACGGTACCACGCTTGCTCAAGTAGAATTAGCAATTTCAAATTTAAGAGGTCCAGAAAAAGAAGTAAAAGAATGTCTCAGGCCTTACTATGATGTATCAAAACTGTCATGGTTCCATTGGTGAGAGAGAAACAGGACGAATCATGATAGCATTGATACGTTAGAGTACAAACCCCTGGTCGATCCTAAATAAATTAACGCTAAAAAAAACTGCTAGCCATCTGCCCCGTTCGTATACGCGACTAAATCGCAGTAAGCTTACGCGCAACGGGGCCGGCACGGACGTCCGCGCGCTTCAACAGGTCGGGTTCCGGTCTATTTGAATCGCGCGAAAAAACGGGCCACTTCGCCCACGTCTGCCGAACGATTTGAAATTCAACGCATCTGCCGCGGACGACCGAGCGTGACGTCACATTTACGCCAAGGATTCCGCGAACGCAAGCGCAGATAATGATACCATCAATTATTTCGAAGCTGATCAGTGTACGGTGGAACTAGATGTTTGGTGTACAGACAGCTCACTTACAACAGTTGCAATTACTTTTTAAACAAGGTTGCGAGTATGCTGAATGGTGAATTCTTTAGCATCACTGTTTTAATAAAAAAGTCACACAGTAAATATTGGCAGTAAAGTGTAATGATGAATATTGTTCCCTGTATACCAAATAGATTGTTCAACTGTATTAGCTGCTCTCACTATATCCGCTAATTATGGCGGTTTCTCCATCATGAAATGTGAAGAATTTTCCCCGATATGATACCTGTTTCATTAAAATGGCTATGTAATTTTGTTTATCACGGCATACACAGTAACCTATTTCCTGAAAATTGCTTTTCTTAGAAAGTTAGATCTTTAGTCGGAGCTACGCTTTAAGCATAATAAGGTATTATTACTTATTTTACTGCCGATAGTTAAATCCATGACACGGTTTAAATAGGCAAACGGAATCTAGGGCTGCAATTAAATTAGTAATCGTCCCTCTGAATGATTTCGGAATTCGCGGTCAATCTCAGCGAATACTAGTCATAGACGGGGGAGATAGCAAACACAGGTGCTCTCGCTCTTCCTTCAGCCTCTAAGTCCGTTGGGTTATCAGTCCGACACGACCGGAGAGAAACCACGCACAGGATCAGGCCCATTCCTCAGTGACAGCACGGAGTTTGGAAGTTGGCGGAGTGATATGCCTGTGCCTATTTGAAATTACTTTAGTAATTGAGTTGTTTTGCCAGTTCTCCCTATTGTTCTTTATTACAGTTTCACCATTCATTGCTTTTTCAACACAATATCACGTCTATATTCCCCGGTGGGGTAGCATGATATAGCATAATCAGCCTTATAATGTCCCCACTGCTGGGGCACAGGCCTCGTAATCCACCACGCGGACCCAGTGCGGGTAGGTGGATGTCACATGTCTTCAGGTTTTTTGGTTCTAGGACTTTCCTTTCACCGCTGTGGTGATGAAATAAATGACTCAAAATGAAGCTCCAGTCTGGGTTTGAACCAACTCATAAGTCGGGCGCGGAGAGACATAGGTGTAAAAAATATCATGAAGAAATATTATAAAACTCTAACGTTACACTCACGTCAGCGAAGTTAAGTCTGTTGGCGTTCTTCCTGAACTCAGTCATGGCATAGCGTTCCTTCATCTTCCTCACTCTCTTGCCGCCTCTCTTCTTTCTGCTCTGCTCTATGGGCTTTGGTAGGGGTTTCACGAACTTGACTGGTGGTGGTTCCTGGTGGAAAGAAAAGCAATACATAATACGAAACTTACTGAGGAGACAAAATTTTCAAAACAAAACTTTGCAAGAAAACTCAGACCTTGTATCAGCAGAGTCGAATACATATTGTAACTAGTTGTAAAACAAGACAATATTGTTTGGGTCAACATACATAGTTCGATATATACTGCGTAGGATTTACATGTGTATTGGTTTCTTTAGTTTTGACTAATCCACAAAAAACATACCATTCTATGTCATTTAAGTGTTCCGTAGTTTATGTGAAAGGGCATTGAATAAAGTAATTATTTCGATTCTATTTCGATTCAAATTAGATTGAAATTCGATTCAATTTCGATTCAAATTCGATTCAAATTCGATTCAAATTCGATTCTATTTCGATTCTATTTCGATTCAAATTCAACTGAAATTCAATTGAAATTCGATTCAATTTCGATTCAACTTCGATTCAAGTTCGATTCAAATTCGATTGAAATTCGATTGAAATTCGATTGAAATTCGATTGAAATTCGATTGAAATTCGATTGAAATTCGATTGAAATTCGATTGAAATTCGATTGAAATTCGATTGAAATTCGATTCAAATTCGATTCCAATTCGATTCAAATTCGATTCAAATTCGATTCAAATTCGATTCCAATTCGATTCAAATTCGATTCAAATTCGATTGAAATTCGATTCAAATTCGATTGAAATTCGATTCAAGTTCGATTCAAATTCGATTCAAATTCGATTCAAATTCAATTCAAATTCGATTCAAATTCGATTCAAATTCTATTCTATTTCGATTCAAATTCAACTGAAATTCGATTCAAATTCGATTATATTTCGATTGTATTTCGATTCAAATTCGATTCAAATTCAATTGAAATTCGATTGAAATTCGATTCAAGTTCGATTCAAATTCAACTGAAATTCGATTCAAATTCGATTCTATTTCGAGTCAAATTCGATTGAAATTCGATTCAATTTCGATTCAACCGATTGAAATTCGATTCAAATTTGATTCAAATTCGATTCAAATTCAATTGAAATTCGATTCAATTTCGATTCAAATTCGATTCTATTTCGATTCAAATTCAACTGAAATTCGATTGAAATTCGATTCAATTTCGATTCAACTTCGATTCAAGTTCGATTCAAATTCGATTGAATATTATGAAATTTATTGCCATTTTGAAATGTACTGTATTTTTTCACATTTCATTAAATTGCATACTTTTTTGTTTATTATTAATAGGCTCGCGTTTTACCTCAACAAATGCGTTTATGTAGTCGAAGATGGAGTAAGCTTACCTAGAAGTAACCTATTCTGGTTGTAGCTATCAAGAAACACAGACTTTGGCAGGGAATTCCACTCCTTAGCTGTACCACAGATAATATAATACTAGCGTACAAATGCCTCATCCCATACAAAGAAACGGTGCCGCCGTAACTACGGGTTTTCGTCTGGCAAAAGTCCGTCCTCTACACCTCGCTAGATGGTGTTAGGAGCGACGGCTTGCAAGCTGAATGAATTTACTTAAAGTCTTACCAATATTTTCTCACACATTGAGGAATTATTTTATAGTATTTTTGGCACTTCATAGCAGTTTTACTGTATCAAAATTTGTCACTATTCAAATTTTAAAGAGGTGAATGGATGAACTCTAAAACTTCAAACAGCGCCATCTATTGGTACAAGAAATATAGATGTCTAAGCATTCGTTCCAATAATCGTCTAAATTTGAATTTCAAGCCAATTATTCCACAATTTTATGCTAAGGGCAGTAAAATATGAAAATACAGTTTTTACCATATTTATTTTCAAAATATTAATATTACTTAAAACTTCAATAAGAAATCGATGCTTATTACGCCATCTATTGATATTTATTTGAACTAAATTTTCTTTCGCACAATTAATGTTTTCTCAAAAGTGCTTACCTGCATTTTGTCAAGTTTCTTCTCAATGGATTCCCGCAGCATCCGACCAATGCTTCCATCAGTGCTCTCGTGACATGCGTCGACGCGAGCAGCCAACGTTATTTTGGTTGATACCAACTTCGCCGCTTTATATCTGAGCTCCTAAAAAGGTAAACATAATTTTAAAAACATAACCTTTTTATAAGGTTGAAAGTCTCACCAGAGACTAATACTTTCTCTTAACATGGAAACAGAATGGTGTTCCTATTCCATGATAACAGAGAGTTAGGTCGTAATCCACCACACTGACCAAGGGTTGATGGACATGGTGCAACACGTTGTAGTCTAATTCAGTTCTAATTCACCGGTGTTTAATGTCACCAATGCTTTTAAAAGGGTAAGGGAGAAAATAAACTCCAAAAGTTAAGCACATCTTCCTTGGTTTGGACGCACCACCTTACATGCTGTTACTTTCGCTGTTACTTTTTTCGTGTTCTGTACCCAAAGGGTCCAAACGGAGCCCTATTGCTGTCTCTCACGTGTCTGTCTGTCCGTCGTCTGTCATAAAATTTTGTTCCAAAGATTTTTTTAAGTTCCCATTGACCACCCCCCCATCCAGTCCCAGAACCCAGACCAGAGTCCAGTTCCCATTGAACTTGAAATTGGTGATAATGTTTATTATAACATATACTTTACTAACAAATACCAATATTTGGTACAGAACCCTTAATGTTGGAAATCCGATACGCCCTTGGCCAGTTTTTTTTATTTCATTACAGTGACTTCACTATTCTACTTGTAAATCTTTCCTAATAAAGAAGAATACTTACTGGTGGAGTATCCTGGACTATGGTTGAGAAGTAAATAAAGCCAGTATGGGGTAGCGCAGCAGCCTGTGAGAATCCAGACAGGGTTTTCTTCTGTTGTCCCAGAGGCAGGATGTTGCAAGCTGGCATCTTAGCCAGTTTGGATAGACCACCCGCTACACCCAGAATCTTTGCAGCTGTTGATGCACCTGAAAAGAAAACATTGGGTTAGTTTATAAAATATTTTTACTCTTGCTTGGAGATGGAGGTAACCCTCTGAATGCATTTTCATGGTTTGTCGCAAAGATAAAAATCCTGACAGCAGTGACTTGTTTCCAAAGAAGTTTTCTAGGAGTCTGATGCAGTTGATGGAAGTTATTTTAGTACAATCACACATTTCAAAATTTATTTAGCCTATTTTACTTCGGCATTCAAACTCAATTTAATGATACCTAATTTGTCGAAATGCATCCAGAGATGCCGATCCGACCCCGTCCTGCTCCGATCGATGTAGATATACCAACATACAAACTCTCGAAAAACAGTACTCTCTTTCTGAGGTGAGTGGGTAAAATAAAAAAAAAACAAATTAATTTATTGTTTTTTAGAAAAGGGTTTTATTTTTAAGTGTTGCATTTTTAATTAGATGCCACAAAGCTAAATGCTAAAAATTAGAAAGGCAAACGGCACATGAGCTAATTTTCTTGTAACCAATGATAATTACTGTATCAGTCTATTATAATAATGAACTTATTCCCTTATCATTATAGAGTTTCAGAGTAAGATAGAAATTAGAAATAAGCAACTTACCAACAATAGCTGTTATGTTAGGTGCAATAAAAGCCATTCTGCTTTCCACATATTCATAAATATTGGATCTTAAACTGTTCAGCTCAGCAGCCATGTCACAAGCATCATTAATTTCAGCTAGCTCACTTTCAGTCAATAACTTCCTAAAATGTGATACAAAAGGTTAATTACTTTTAGAGTTGACTGTGTTAATCCAACAAAGGTTTTCCAAGACGGTGTCAGATTATCGAATATGTCGGACTATAAAGTACTACCACAGACCGCTTGTAGTTCAGAACTGCTTTGAAAAGGAGTACCTTGACATCCGACAAATTAAAGATTACAGATGTACTTATATAATGGTCAGATCAAATCTGACATCCCTGTTGGTGCAGTGGTTGAGCAATGGACCATGCACCTGTGAATGCACCTACGATACAGGAGTAATTTGTACGCACACTATGTAGACAAGCATATTATAAATTGGAGGAATATATCCTTGATAAAAAAGCTTGGTTTAATGCCGGTCCTGGGGGGTTAGACAAAATACTTTTCTGTTAACGTTAACGCTTCGTGCAAAATGTATGGTAACGACATTACTGGGCCTGAGTCACGTGACAGTTCTCTCTGCAGGTAATGTCCTTGCCTTACATTTTGCACGAAGCGTTAGCGTTAGCGCTATTATAGCAGTTATTTAGTTAAGGAGGCTGCTCCACAGTCACAGGGACTTCAGACAACTAATTAGTTTTAGATATTTGGAAGAGATGCTCTCCCTTTTATTTGTATAGACATGGTTTTTATATCATTTTTTATTTTTATTTTTTGTGAGTTTGTTGTATTATTACTTCTTTTTTAAGTTTTCGAAATTTTGTATTATTTCGAAGAATTTTCTAATTTTGTAAATGTGAGTACCATGGGGCATTTAATGTAACTGCTTTTTTTGACATGAACGAGCATGGCAGTTGAGTTTGTCATGTCTCGTTGAATGTGCAATTAGCTTCATCTCTTTGACTGACCAACTGCAACGTGACAATTCAAAAGTGCCTGTAAATGGTTTATTTGAAATAAATGCTTTGACTTTGACTACAAACGCTTTTTTTAAAAACCTCTTCTGGGACAGTCAGGTAAAATGTGTGCATTTATGTGTATGTGTAAAAAAAGTCAAAATAAAACTACGTACCCCTGTGTTGTAGACGCAGTAACAGACACAATCATAATAGTGGCCTGTGTAAGGAAACTCTGTAGGGTCTCATTATTCTTAGCTTGATCCAAATCATTGCCCAGCTCCCTGACTGACCGTATATAGTCTTGTGGTGATATAATTAGGGACTCTAGCTCAGGAAACCTTTTCTGATACTTGTCCCGAACATATCTGTGGATAATAGCTGAAAAATAATTTTTATCTTGTGTTTATGTTTGCCTAAGACATTTAATTCTTTAGGCATGGTAAGCCAAATTAAAGCTATTACTTAAATTTTTAAACCTAATACTATTTTTGTTGTTGCATTATGAAAAATAGCTCACTTTCACAATATTAGGCAATCAATGTGGGTATAACATTTTTTAATGATAAATGGTAACCGGTTGTGATCTCTTTTTAAGCTGGAAGCTCAAGGGTAGCCCACGAAATAAAAATTTTCTTAAGTTTTTTTCAATTTTCAGGTCAGCGCGGCCGTAGCAAGTATGTATTTATAGAATTATAATCATTAAAATCATCAATATAAGTCTCTCAGTTAGAATTGATACCAAATGTAAGTGTTTCATGAAATCACGATATTTGGCATCAATTCTAACTGAGAGATATGTATTGATGATTTTAATGATTATGAAAATTTGAATTTCACGGGCTTCCCTGAAACATTCACCTTGAAGGATTGATGTGATTTGAGGATACAATGACAATAAAATATTCTAGATACTGAGGTTTAATATAAATGTGAACCTACCAATTTCTCCATCAATCTCAACAGCTATGTTGTTAGCTTCCACAATGAGCTGATACTCTGGATCAGTCTCCATCAACCCTGTCACTTCGATTTTTTGTCTGTTGTTACCAATATTGTGTTCAATTGATGTCATCACCTGAAAAAATTACAAATGTGAGATTAATTTAGCTTCAAAAAATATTCCAATTCATTACTTAATAAACAATGTTTATTACCCGTTTCAATCGATCTGAATGTCTTAATTTTGCCAATTCTCTAATGGAAACGTTTTTTATGTCTTCCTCTTTTGGAATAACAGGATATGGCACAGCAAACTCATGGTCTTCATCCATCTTATTGCTGTCGATAATAGCTTCAAGTTCTCCGTCGTCATTTTCTTCCAAGTCAGCAAGCAACTCATCGGCTAGAGACATGTTGGTTGTATAAATGCACTTAGGGGTAAAAAAAATCAATATGTTTCAAGCGAAATATTGAGAAATAAACAACATATACACTGAAACTGAACTGCTGTGGTGCCTTGTCAAAAGTCAAATGTCAAACATTTTATTTTATTTACCCCGTAAGGAAGCCTATTGTCTTTTGACCATATTGCCTAGTCTTACGTAGTGTATTTTTCCTTTTTTTTCCATAGCGCAGGTGTAACACATTCTAATGTATTTTGCTGTATTTAGCAACAAATGTGTCGAGTCAGCCTTCTCAGGAAACTTCGCTGAGGTATATAGTCTTTACTATAAAAAAATCTCAGCTCCATTTTACCGAGATTTCGCCTGTTTTAATGATTCTACATATTGTCCAGTTGCGTAGACACAGGAGAAAATCCCGGCAAAAACTCTCATAAATAAATATAAGTCAGTGCGTAGTCTATAGGCTCAATTACACCTTCAGATTTCAAGGGACCCAACTTAGGAACAAGCTAAGTAGGAAGCTAAGCGATCACACTACACTAAATTGGACTCCAAAATTGGAATTCTAAATCGGCAGTGTTGTCAACTCTTACAAAGAACCCCTAGACAGAACATCAAAAGTCGGTAGAAAGTCTCTAAAACTGATTAGATCAGGAGTGGACCAAAAAAAAAAGAACGGATTCAGGTTTTTTTTTCTGGGAAAGGGACCTTGAAAAATTAAATTATAATTTAGACACCTAATATAAACGTACTAATAGCCCATTTATAGCGACAAAGTCGCTAAATTGGCAACATACACCTTCCGATTTTAAGGGACTCAATTTAGGAACAATCTAAATAGGAAGTAGGAAGCTAGCGATTACACTATCCTAAATTGGACTCATATATCGGAATCCTAAATTGGAAGGGCTGCCAACCAAGCACCTAGACAGAATATCCGAAGTCGCTAGAAAGTCTCTAAAACTAATACTACCGGAAGCGGACCAAAAAAGAAAAAGAGCGGACTCAGATTTTTTTCTGGGAAAGGGACCTTGGGAAATTCAATTTAATTTTAAACACCTAAAAAAATACTAATAGCCCATTTGTAGCGACAAAGTCGCTAAATTGGCAACACTTAGCTCTAAATCGGAGTGATGCGATTACACTATCCTAAATCGTACACAATTTTAGAAGTCTAATCAGGAACTTCCAATCTCACTAAATCGAACACTAACTGCTCAGCTGCTATTACACCTTCCTGTTTCCTAAATTGAGTCCCTTGAAATCGGAAGGTGTAATTGAGTGTTTAATGATGCGATTACACTATCCTAAATCGTACACAATTTATGAAGTCAAATCCGTAAATCGGGACCTTCCTATCTCACAAAATCGGACACTAACTTCTATTACACTTTCCTGTTTCCTAAATTGGGTCCTTTGAAATTGGAAGGTGTATTTGAGCCTTTATCTGATGAGATAATTTAAACAACGGCACACTATATTTAATTTGTGCATCTCTCTATTCTCTTTCTCTCTATAAGTATCGTGATATCGTCTGTGGCATTCCCAAAATTCGGTGATTCGGGCAACACCTGCAACGGTTTGCCATTTTTTCTTGTGTGACAAAAAGAAAGCCTTCAGGGTACCTATGCATGCAAAAGCCTCTTATAAGGCCTGCATTTTATTATTGAAGTGATTTTAGGGTGTTTTAGTGGAAATTAGGTAAATATATATCGTCATAATGGCGCTCAATCCGCAATACGATGCTATTGGCAAAGGATTTGTACAACAATATTACACACTGTTCGATGATCCTGCACAGCGACCAAACCTAGTGAATATGTATAATGTGAGTATTTCTTCTAGATATAGTATGTGCAATCCCAGAAGCGCTTTCTTGTTAGGTAGAATTAAATTTTTAAATCACAGAAATGTTTTTAACTTTTAGGTTAACCCGTTGCTCCCGCCGAAAGATATCTTTTGCATGTCGATCTCACAATGTCTTAGTAATTTCAATACGACGTGTTGTCATCTGATGATGACTAACAGCTAGGAACAGAAAATTTATACCACAACAAATAAAATTATGAGTCACCCATTACTCCTAGGTGGTGCCCCACTGATATTGGTTTATCATGTATCATTATATTGTTGATATATCTCATTTCAGGTTGAAACGTCGTTCATGACCTTTGAGGGAGTACAGTTGCAAGGTGCAGTTAAAATAATGGAAAAGTTAAATGTATGTGTCTGCAGTTCATTTGGCTTATCACATTAATTATCTTAGTTCAATGACTTCTCAGATTGAAATAAAACATAGTTTATTGCAATGTTGCTTGAATGAATAAAGATTCTTGTTTACATCATGTCTCATTTCAAATGAATCATTCTGAACATTGCATAGATGAGTTAACGCATTACATTTAACTCAATTTCTTAAACTTCTACATAACATTTAAATATTTTTGTTGTATTACTAGTTATTCACTTACTATTCTTTTATTTCAGAGTTTAGCATTTCAGAAAATTGGAAGAATTATAACGGCTGTTGACTCTCAGCCAATGTTTGATGGTGGGGTTCTAATAAATGTACTTGGACAGCTCCAGGTATGATTTTATTAATCTTATTAGATTAGTTTAAATACCTTATTTTACTCTAAAAATAATAAAAGATGAGCTAAACCATTTTGTAAGTTGTAATGCTACATAACTAAAGTAGGTATTTTAGTTGTAATATTAAAATAATTTGCATAACTTTTGAGATGTGAGTTGCAATCGCACTGAATTTTTTTTTTATAAATATACAGATAATTATGTCTGCTAGTAGTTTTTTGTAATCTATATCTCCTTTTGAAGTTCGAGAAATATTCTCAAGTTGTTTTTTCTTCTTTACTTGGTACTCTGTGTGTTTTATTACTGCCAAAGGTTCAATATATATGAAAATTTCATAAGCAATGCCTACATGAATAATTTTATTGCATTTGAAACAGACGGATGATGACCTACCACATGCTTACTTTCAAACGTTTGTACTGAAGCCAATAGCAAACTCATTCTATGTAGAACACGACATGTTCAGGCTGGCACTTCACAACGTCTAATTACTTTTATCTGCAGATACAAAGTAAGAGTAGACCCTAGTGCTTTTAGTTCTGCACTACAATACTGCTTAGCACATAATCCCTTTCTGCATAAAGGCCTATCATGTCTTGTAAATAAGAAAATAATATCTATCTTATTCTTATAAGTAATCCTGTACATACTAATTAAATTTAGAACCTTTAACAATGTAACAACTACCATACAATTCGATTATTAGACCCACTGTCAGATAAATTCACTGAATAAGCGAACAATAGACAATTGCATGCACAACCGTAACTATTCCGTACTCTGTAAGAGTATGGAACGTATACTGAATGGTAAGCTCCTGGCATACCTAGAAGCTAACGATATCCTAAGTGACCGACAATACGGCTTCCGCCGAAATCGGTCAACAGGAGATCTTCTATTAATGCCGGTGTTCCTCAGGGGTCGGTGCTCTCGGCAACATTGCTGCATATTAACGATCTGCTAAAACCCGGTACCTTTGGGTATGCAGACGACAGCACTGTTGCCGAGAGATACGTGCCTGACGCACGAGTTAGTGGGTCACAGGTCCGGTCTCTCCATGAGGCTATGGTTGGGCGCTTGAACTTGTCCTTGCAGGATGTCTCAGAATGGGGCGATGCCAATCTGGTTAAGTTCAATGCTGCTAAGACCCAGGCGTGTCTTTTTTCTGCTAAAAGGAGCCAATTTCACCCGGCTCCATCTTTCCGAGGTGTAAACGACCGATAAACAACCAACTTGATCTTCTTGGTGTTACTTTAACAGCTACCCTCAATTTTGGTCCCTTCATAGAGGCAAAGGCTCAAGTGGCTGCCAAAAAGTTGGGGATCCTCGCAAAGGTGAGACGATACTTCACGCCGGAGCAGCTGCTCCAAATCTATCAAGGGCAAGTCCGATCGTGTATGGAGTACTGCTCTAATCTTTGGGACGGATCTGCCAGATACCAGCTTGATGCCCTTGAGTCAATTGAGAAACGAGCCAAGAGGATCATCGGCAATAATAATAATAATATAATATATAATATTCCACAACTATCACACAACGCCATCTAGTCCCAAGCTAAGCAGAACTTGTGTTATGGGTACTAGGCAACTGATAAACATACTTATATATTTCTAAATACATACATATTATAGATAAATTACACCCAGACACAGAACAAATGATCGTGCTCATTACACAAACATTTGTCCTGGGTGGGAATCGAACCCACGACCTCCGGCATAGCAGTCAGGGTCACTAACCACTAGACCAACAGGCAATGATAGGCTCTTTGAGTCGAAACTCCAAAGTCTTGAACATAGACGCCGAGTTGCTAGCCTGTCGGTTTTCTATCGATTGCATTTTGGGGAGTGTGCGACGGAATTGCATGATTTGATTCCGCCAAGCCCATTTCATCAAAGGACCACAAGACGTTTGGCGACCGGTTCATGGTGGACATCCCATCCATACGCACAAAGCGTTTTGAGAAAACATTCATTGCGCGTACAGCTAGGGAGTGGAATTCTCTACCGGAGTCTGTGTTTCCTGTAAACTACAACCTGGGAGTCTTTCAGTCAAGAGTGAATAGGTTACTTCTAGGCAAGCATGCTCCATCTTCGACCACATCGTCGCTTACCATCAGGTGAGATAGTGGTCAAACGCGAGCCTATCAAACATAAAAAAAAACAAAATAGAAGATGCCCAAGATGAGGATGAATAGATAAGTAGCATTGTTGCTTGAGAAGTTAAAAGGATTAGTTGTGATGAAACTGTTATGTTTTTTTAGCACTATTTTCCTTTTCTTTTGGCTGTGTCTTGCAACAAAGCACTAGCAGGACAGCTCAATTTAAACAAATAAATGAATAATACTGATACTAGCAGCTACCATCTGACAGCCACCAGGGATGAACCATATAAAAGGGGCCTGGACCCACAAAATATTAGTCAAATAAAAGTATCTTTCTTGGAGCTTTGGATACAAGTTCAGTGTGTTTATGTTATTCTAATCTAAATTTGTGGTGATTAGAAGAAATATTTAATATATATTAATATTTAAAAAATATTTTGTTAATTATTGCAGTTCACATAGATCAGTCTCTTATTAATTTACTATAGCATATAGCAGGAGAAGAGTATCTTTGTTGGGGCTTTGGGTACAAGTTGCGAGTGCTTTTAGATAAGTCTCATTTGAGTTCCTGGTGAACAAAAGAAGTTCATATGTTTTTAGTAAATAAATATCACCATCTGCATGCATTTTTTATTCAGTACTGTTGAAACAGTAGTACAATACAGATTAATAGACAATTTTATTTAGGGTCCAGGGGCGCCCACATTACAATTCATCCCTGGACTTATTTGGCTGCTAGTTTCAGTTTTGTGAAATGAATAGGCTAGGCCACAGATAATTTTATTATTTTGTAAATTATTGCAGTTCACATACATCAATCTCTCATTAATTTATTAAAGAAGGAGAAGAGTATCTTTGTTGGGGCTTTGGGTACAAGTTGCAAGTGCTTTTAAGTAATTCTCATTCGAGTTTGAGTTCCTGGTAAAAAAAATACTGTTTTTAGTAAAAAAATATCACCATCTGGATGCATTTTTTATTCGGTACTGTTAAAACAGTGGTACAATACAGTTTAATAAAACTTTTTTTTTTTTTTTTACTATCACAACGCCATCTAGTCCCAACCTAAGCAGAGCTTGTGTTATGGGTACTAGACAACTGATAAACATACTTATATATTTCTAAATACATACATATTATAGATAAATTACACCCAGACACAGAACAAATGATCGTGCTCATTATACAAACATTTGTCCTGGGTGGGAATCGAACCCACGACCTCCTGCATAGCAGTCAGGGTCACTAACCACTAGACCAACAGGCCAGTCGACTTTACATCAACAGTTTTGTTTAGAGCGGATAAATTCGTAACAGAGTTATCGCTCCCCTGGGCACTCAAGCAGGGAAGGAACAGGGGTGGGTTTTAGTCAGTATGAGTCTGACACGCCCTCCAGCTCCACCCAGAGCGGGAGATGTCATTGCAAGATTTACCACATCACAAAAATAAAAAAGAGGCTCACACTGCAATTCGTCCCTGGCCTTATTTCACTGCTAGTTTCAGTGTTTTAACAAATGAATACACTAAGGCACAGATAAAGGCAGTGAGGCAAGGAGTAAAACAGCCCACACTGTAGTGTGATTATCTATCCTTTCGCGACTCATCATTGAAGATGTATAAACATTCATCTTATTACTATGGTGTAGCTCCAGTAAGGGGCAGCAATCGTACGCAACATCATAATGTACAATTGACTGAACAAATAAGTCGCAAAGTCGCGTGAATTATTGTAGATAGTGAAATCGTCAAACTTGCTTAGCTCCTCACTTTATGTCGTAGGAGACCTGTAAACATCACTGCATGTGACCTATAAAATAAGTGACTAATTTAGTACTTCATATTTATATGCTGCTGGTGTGATGAATAGTATTATTGTCCTTTTTTGCTTTTTAAGCTAAAAAAACTAACTAATTGTATCATGATAGACATTATGATTGATACAAACCTCTGTATCAAATTCATTGTTTCTTCCTACTTTGAAGTAAAATATCTTAACTGTTTAGTTTAGATTAATGAAGTGCCAGAATGTATCCCTTGTGCTAAAATTTAGAGTGAAAATTAATAAATACTTACATAGAAACATGTAGATTCAATTCACCATGCATCCTCCTTACGATGTCCTCCATTGATATGTAAATGTATGTTTATTTCAGTGCGACGACGATCCCCCACACCCGTACATGCAAACGTTTGTTCTGAAGCCACTTGGAGACTCCTTCTTTGTACAGCACGACCTATTTCGCTTGGGCATCCACGACATAGCTGCCTAAAAACTAAGCATCACCAAGATACCGATCAAGAAACTATTCTCACTTACAATGTCGCCACGCTATTTCAAACAGCTATTGTTTTTGGTTAACTAGGTATAAGTAATGATCAATTGACTATTTTTGAAAAATTGAAATTGTACATTATCTGAATATTCGACATTCTTTATTCTGCTTAGATGTTTGAGATGGCTTTTAAAGTGAAGTGCGGCAGACTTTTTTTTTCAGTTACATGTATACATTTTATAATAAATTCATTATAATTTTTTATTCATGGTTGTTTTTGTATACACTTTCCCTTCAATAATGCTCTGTCTGTGTACCTATCTTTAATTAGTTTAAGTGGCCTGCACGCTTTTTAATACTTAAGTTAAATAAAAAATATGTTAATTATTTCATAATCTTTTTCCTTGCACTATCCCAAGTTCTATCTAATGAAGTAGGTACCATACTTAACTTTTATTTGTGAGTTCTCTTTCCCTTTTTCTCTAATGTTACTTATTGTTGCTTGCTAACACTCATTTAGTTATTCGTGAGAATCTGCAGGACTTGATGTTTTTTTTTATATGGAATGAATGTTGCGATATCTCTTGGACCTCAAGGTTTTTCCACTAGGTACCCTTCTCACTTCTACACCCCCTAGAACAGCCATACTCAGTAACCTTTTTTCTTCCTGGGCCTGCAGTCTCGACATTGACAGCGAAACTTACGTTAGCTACCGATTGCTAAATTACTAACCGTTCAAAAACTGTCATTGTGAGGCAAATTTTTAGATCTTATCCTGAAAAATAATTGATTTTCTTGAAATTGTACAGGAAAATTTTAACTTGCAAGTACTATAATTTTTCACGAAAATTTATTATTTATTTAAATTTTAATGAATAGCTTTTATCGCTTGTAACAATTAAGTAAATTAACATTTCAAAATATTTAAATTTACGTCGTCTGTATATTTTTCAAGAAAATCAATGATATTTCCAGATTACGATCTAAAATTTGTAATTTAGCGATCGGTAGCTAACGTAAGTTTCGCTATCAATGTCGAGACTGCAGGCCTAGGGCTACATAGCGCTTCTACCAATCATCGTGATGGTGTTCAATTACCTACAGTAAAATAAAACTACCTACTAGTATCTATATGAATGGGATTTTTGAAGTGAAAACTAGCCGCGTTGAGCGATTTTTGGCAAAACTTATGGGTTTGCGTCACCAACCATTAGCGATGTGAAGAGTTGGATTTTTTTTGACTCGAAACGGTGCCTTCTGTCTGTAATGTTAGAGAGGGAGCTCCAAACTCGACTCGAGGCTGTTATGTAATAAATGTAATAATAATGATGTTGAATTGTTGATTTGGTATGGCTACTCGCTCGAGTTGACTTGGTTGCGTCTTTCACTTTCTTTTTCTTAGTCTTCGAGTTACTCGAATCAAATAACTCTACTCGCACATCACTACCAACCATCACATCGTCGAATGTTTGTTTTTAATCCTTATTATCAATTGACTTTTCTAGATACCGAATCTAGTCATAACTCAATAGGTACTACCTACCCCACTACTTCGGTGTGATGGTAGACGAAGGACGAACGTAGAGTCCAAACTACCACGTTAGTAGATACGATATCTACATGTGCAGCCTTATATTCGAATGTGATCAATTTACATCAATAAAAATTTAGCGCATAGTTGAACAATTGATGACTTCTGCTCAAAGCGTCGCGCGCGAGTTCGATTCCCGAACGAAGCAAATATTTTTATATCATACAAAACAGTTAATAATAATTCTTTCGGCTGACTTGGTGTTGACCCACGATACATAAAAAAAACAGGAGAAAAGGAGTTGATGACCAGTTTTACAATTTTCAAACTAACTTTCCCACTAACAGTGCCAACGTTCGCACCATTATTTTCACCCTCAATGTTGGCAATACTTATCGGAAAATAACAACATTTTATTCCTAGACTACTATTTAAATATTTCCACAAGCACCTCGAAAGTTACCTTGTGCGGATTGGATGCAGAAGTTGGAGGTCTGACTGTGGTATTGTGGTGCAACTGGATATAACTAAGTATGTCATCGGCTTCAAATGCCAACTTTGTTGAAACGTGTAGTATCTACCTACCTAACAGCCTGGGGCCCGATTCTGTAAAATAACTAACTTGTCAAGTGTGTCGGTAGTGTGTCAGTGGTGTCTCAATAGAATAGTCATTGACATTTGGTATTCTATAAATTATTTATGGTCATTGACTTGCCACTGTAGTGCTTTTGAAACGACACAATAAGACTAATGTAATACTTGGTAGTCTGGTCTACTATAATTGGACGTAGTTATGCAAAATGGATCCAGCCACAAAATCTTACTTTTGAGAAAATGGGAGTTAAAGTAAAATTGATATATCAAAATAACAACACCGTAGTATGTTTTGAAATCCCTCTTAAATATTGGTTATGTTTATCTACTTCCTTTATAGTTTTGTTTTAAAGAATTTCATGTGAATAAATATACTTATTTTTTGTAAAAACCTCTTTGGTTCTTTTTTACAAAATTATAAATGTGGTATGGATCTTTTAGTTTTAAATTGAGGCAGTAAAACGCTTAAAAGAATATTATGGGCATTTTAATCAAAAGTAATAAAAAAACATAGTTACATAAAATCAGTTTTCTTCTTGATCAGACACGATGGTATCTGTTTCAATTTCAAAATCAACTTCACCCGAAAATCCATCTACGTCATCTAATAGATCGTCATCTGCCGTTAACTTCTGGTAAAATCCTTTTGCATCTTGTGGGACAAGATGAAGCAGACTTTTCAGGTCCTTTAATTTAGGTCCTGGTATTGCTTTGCCAGTAGGCCACATAGGTTTTAGTAACAATTTTGTTATGATTCTTTGTCTGCCACGAGCGACTTTTTTAATATTCACTTCTTTAAATTCTTCATCATAGCTTGATCTCATATATATAGCAAACATCTCATTTTTCTTTAAAACAATCTCTTTCGTTTTTAACCATGACACCTTCGTTCCGTCAACCGCTTTTTTTCTATTTGTGATAATACTTTCCAGCTCAGAAGATGTTACAAAATCTGTTTTATTCATTCGATGCACTTGCAATGGCTTATTCTTTTTGCAGTGTTTCATTATATGTATATAATCTTCAGGTAAGTAGATTCTTTGATGCTGCTTTAAAGCGCATTCTATTTTCGCAAAATCGTTATCATTTGGTAGGAAACTATGTCCTGACTCCAAAAATCGGAAACTTATTTCTTCCAAAGATGGATGATCATTCAACAGAGCCTTTAGTATAAGTACTAATTTAATATTTCGATTCTGTCCTCCACATGAATCACTCCATAATATTAATTTCTTTACATTTGGCTTTAGGTTTTCAAATGTATGCTTAAGAAGGCAAGAACCTACTTCTTGCGAACCCCGGCCCGCTTCTCCTTCAACCCACACATAACAATAGGCTTGGTCGTTAGTTCCTGTGTGTACTCCCAAGTTGTATACCCATAACTGGCGTTTATAAAAAACGACATTAGTGGGTATACGTGGCAATGGGAGAGTTTTTTGTAAGTCAAATGTGATTGTTTCTATAAATGGGTCGTTTTTCGCTTTAAGTAAGTCACTCTTCATAAGATTTTGTAAAGATTTGGCCAGTTGAAGGTGTGTATCGTGATTTAATGCAATTTGATGTTTGTCTTCTTCGGAAACTTCTTTAATTTTATTATTGAATGAATCGCACCTGTTGCATGTATCTTTCTTTAATTTCTTAGTTCTTAGATTAAACTTGGTTAAAAACACTTGCTTGGCTTTATCATATGAGACAGAAGGTATTTCGGCCGCCTGTGCTTCTTCACAATACAGTTTGTATACTTTCGGAAATGTCATATCCGGTTTTAGGAATTTTGCATCACCATACTCATTTCGACGATAATGTGACACGTATGTAGGTAGTTTCTTTATTATATTGACCAAAAATAATTCTACATCAGGAGAGATTTTATTATGGCCTCCTTGAGTTCCACGTCTGTCTACTAAACCAACATCGGATCTCATTTTACACAGTGACGTATTCACACGTTTAGGAGTTGTTTGGAGAGTTTTTATAAACATGTCTCTACAAACTTGTATACCTTGCAAAAAATACAGTCGTGAATAATTTTTTTTTTTCGATATGTTCGAAGTATTTGTTGAGACGTAAGAACGTTTCACTGGTTGCTCTTTCACACAAGCAGCTAGGTACATACTTTGGGCATTATAGGAACCTAATTCATAAAACTTCTGAAACTCTATCAACCTTTTTTCAACTGGAACCAATTCCTTACATTTTCTTATACACTTACAGTCATAATCAAGAAACTTTTTAGATTCAATAAGCATATTCTTATTATTTACATAAGGAAGATTTTTATACTTCTTTTCTGTTCGTTCTTTTCTTGAAAGCCCTCCATATTTTCTTTTCCTACCCTTTCGCTGCCTTCCTTCTAAGTTTTCATTTATTTGTACATTTATGTGATTATCGGCACTAGTAGAAGCAATATCATTAATATTCGCCACTTCCGCGATGGGTGCATTGTTGGGGTCGTTCTGATTTTGAGTAATTTCAATGTTGTTTCTTTGTTCCCTATTTAGGTTATTCGGTGAGCCACGTGAGCTGCAGCTAGAACTATCATTAATAGCCGTGTAATTTGGATCTGCAACTGAGTCATCACTGTCATAGTCAAGACCATTACCATTTAGGGTTTTAAATAATTCAGTAGTCTCAGGTGACATGGGCGGAAGAGGCGATGAAGCTCCAGAAGCTGAATAATTATTATTGCAGGCAAGCATAACATCATTAATTTTAAGACCATCACCAGGGGAAGCTATAGCGGGACTCGTGTAAGGGCCAGCAACAAATCGATTTTTAGTTAGTAGATGCATTAACGGAGAAAAAGGCGGAGTTTCTGTGCTTTTCTCTCCAGTTTCTATATTCGTTCGATTATTAGTTAAAAGAGGCGTTAAAGGAGAAATAGGCGGAGCTTCTACGCTTTTCTCTCCAGTTTCAATATTCGTTCGATTATTAATTATTAGAGGCGTTAAAGGAGAAAAAGGCGGAGCTTCTATGCTTTTTTCTCCGGTTTCAATATTCGCCTATTCATGAAATAACTCTATGACCGAGCAGGTTTTGAGATGAGAAATTTCTTTGAGTTCAGTGCACTCCTTTTCCAACAAGTTACCTGAGCTGGCAACAACAGTTGAGTTTGAGGTTGCAACGCATAAAAGTGAGCTCTGCTCTTGTTGCATAACAAATACTAACGGTTTTGAAGCTCTGCTTGAATAAGGCGGGGATTCGACCAAAACGATTGTAGGTAAATGTCTGGGTGGAGCTAACTTGCTTGGACTGCATTCTGGGGTATTTTCTATAATATCTGAAACTAAAATAATACTAGTTAGATCATAATAATTATATCAAATTACAATCGTGACAAATAAAAGTTCTAGGTACTTGATAAAACGTCCAGTTCAACGTGGATTTGTTATTAACAAACGATCCATAAACATTTTTTTTTAAATAACCTATTGTATACACCTAACAGTATTTAGTCATTCATTATTTTGCAAGTACTTAATAGGTACCCAATTGTATTAAAAACTATGTTCGTAAACAATAATTTACTGTATAAGTACTTATACATAACAAAATCGTATAACATTACAGGACAAACTATTACATATTTTAATTGCTTCGATGTTGCGATCAACTTGCATTGATCATACAATAAGCAAACTTTACTTTACATAACTAAACTAACCTAACTTAAACTTTACTTTTTTTTTAGGTACCAAAGGTTTAGGTAAGAACTTCTCTTCTCAAAACTTTGAAAGTACCTAGTTTTTGGGTTAAGTTTTAATAACTTTTATTCCACTCACCTGACGAATCTTCATCATCTTCATCGTAACCTAAATTTGCACTTTTTAACACATTATTTATTTTGTCCATCTTGCTTTCAAACACTTTTCACACATACGTACTCACAGCACGTATTGACTTCAAAAATAGCAATAATGAATGAGAGAATGACGGTGAAATTGGCGGGAATTATGTCACACAAACTAGTGATGTCAATGGGAAGATTTATGGTAAAAATAATCGATAAGGCGATTTTACTTTCCTTTTTAATGATCAATTTGCTTTTTTTATTTTTATTTTCAATAATTTAATGTTAATAACATTGTTACTTTAAGTTTATATTTTGGTCCATCTACACCAAATTCATTGTTTACTTTAGTCAAAAGACACCCTAACGTCATGGTTCTTTATTTTGAATAAAATTTTTAGGCATCATGCAACATGGATACCTCAAGCAAAAAAAAAATATTTGTACAAAAGGCAACCATGGTACATGAATCTAATTTACAATACACTTTTCAAAATTATTTCGGAACCATGCGCTGTGGTTCTTTTTTTCATTTTCATTTTTATCACAATACTAATTTGCAAAATGGATTCAAATGGCATGGTTCCTGTTTTATAGTAAAAATCGATTTATCATACAGATCCAAAGTAGTTTGGATCTTTTAAAAACCGATACCTAGGTTACTATGACACATGGTACTATTTTAACTCTGCGAAAATGCTTAATATTCGGTTGGTATAATTAATGTCTGTGTTTTTCATTACAAAAAAGGTACTTGCGGCTTGGATATTTTTTGCACAAACTAAAGTTGATGTGTAGATGCCATTTATGACAGTAACTCAAAAAACGGTTTTTGTGGGCTGGATCCATTTTGCATAACTACGTCCAATTATGCCAATAGCATTTTGAAATTTTTGCTGTATACCAAATTTGCAAAAAAAGTGGCAAAATAATGTCTGTAGTGTGTCGATAGTGTCGATGGCGTGTTGCTTAACTCAAAGTTACAGAATTGGGCCCCAGGCTACGGGAACGAGCGGTGCATGTAGCGGGTGCGTGCGTCAATTCACGCGGCAGTTTGCAGGCCACGGGCAGTATCGCCGCCGCGACCAGTATAGACCGAGAGCGAAATATCATTATCAAATTGATCTCGATATTGCTTGGAAAGTAGTAGTTTTGGTTCAAGACATTATATTTGGAAGAGATTGTGGAGTATATGATTATAATAAGGATCGGGGTATAGATGGAGAATTCCACAAGAAGTACGATAAATACAGACTTTATCCAGATTTTTTTTTAATTATACCCGCATGTGTCGAAACCTTTGATTATATTCTTATAGATTTACAACCAGAACTGGAGAAAACGGTAAATGCAGATAGGATTTTAAGTGCTGCAGAAAAATTGTTTATGACATTGGTATGTAGTACAACTACTTATGACGTATAATAATGATTTAGGGACACATTTAGACAATTATGTTATTTATTTGACTAGATAATCTTAATTATATGACATCGACTCATCGAAAATAAAATTATTTGTAATCAGCCTGATTCCTGCACTATTCGCCGCGTCTACCGCGCGACACCGTGGCATGCGGCCAATGCGCCGTACTTCCATACATTTGTTTCAGTCGCCCGCCGCGCACGCTCTTGCGATTCGCTCGGCAAATTTCGTCGCCACTACGCGTGGCATGATTAGTACATTTCCATTCATTTGTTTTAGTCGCCAGACGCTTCGCTGGTCGCACCGCGCGAGAATTCGCTGCAGCGAATATCCCGTGGCCAAGCTGTAAGATGAGGTTAAAAAAAAAACCAAACATAGATGCTAGGACAATCATGTATTATAAATAGTCAAAAATTAACAAAAGAACCACTGAAAACAGGTACATTTTTTACCAATCTCGAATTTAAGACTTGCTCCTCCGTTTTAAATCCTTAGACGCTACGAACACTTAACAAGTTTATTTGCATGCACTACTAAACGAAATACACACACAGGGCCCCGAAATCGCGAGCCGAACTTGTCTAAGTGAATGACTAGGTTGCAAAAGTGATTCGCTCGTTGCAAGGCAGGCGCCACAATCAGCTCTTGTCTCCAAACTTGACGGATTACGTGTACACTCATTATTAGCAGCTTTATTGTTCATCTTGGGGAGAATACGTCACTGCGCAGTACTCAACAATTATTCTTTTTACCTCCGCTTTTAACAGTTAACTTGAAATTCGAGCTTGTTCATTATTCGAATATTATCAACTAGCTACAAATAGTATTTAACTATTATTGCTTACCAAAAGCTTTATTTCTGTTACAAATAAGAACATTCTTACCTTAAGATACAAATATTAAACGAGAACGGAGCGGATTTGTAGATCGTATTTTATAAAAGGTAAATATACTGAAAAGCCATTTCTTTTTAATATATTTCCAAACTGCTAAAAGGGTACACCACATCAGTATTGTCTAGACGTGATGAAGACTACAAAGCAGAGATCAAATAAGACATGGCAAGACCGTTCTGGTCACATTTACATAAAGAATATTTTGTACATTAGCCTCTGATTGAAAGTACTGTTCCGTTAAACTGTAAATACATAAATATAATATTAATAAGTTATTAACACAACCAGCCATTAACATTTTGTCGTAGCATCTCAAGTTAGTTATAATCACAACACAATAAGGGTAAATATATTGTCATCAAGTTAACTGGTCACAATCTCTGCTCACATGCCATCAGATAAACAGATTTCATAAGTTAATTCCCTGCGTTTACATTTTATTGCTATCTTGTTCAATTTCCAACGCGATCACACTTTGAGGTGAGCTTACAAATACTGTGACTAAAGTTGTACCCACTTCATGGTTGTGTCTCAATGACGGCAGCAGATAGTTGGGAACTTGGGATTATAATACGACATGGTGCCAACAGTTAGTAGAGGTCTTTAAAAAAAATTGTTAAATGACGTTTACCAGGTGGCAGCACTGTGGCGTCAGGTCCAGGCACATAGCAAAACTATTGTGTTTTTGACATTAGTTGAATTAACGTCAATGTCATGTTTACATAATCAGTTACGTTTTGAAAGTAAAAGAACTGTCGCCTAAGTGGCGCTAACTGGTGGCGTAAATATTCCCAAACCCCCAAACACAAAAGTAGTTCGATATCACTGAGTTTTGAACAGTGAAATCAAATTACGCCCTGTTGTAGGAGTGGACATTTTAAATTTTAGAACCTCTCATTCGCAACCTCTCTTCTCATATAACCACTTTAACTTATGGTCAAATTGCTTAATCTTAAACTTCACACTTTACCAACAATAAAATCATTCATTTACGGAGTTAACTTGATGAAATACAAAATGTTATTTTCGGTAAAACAAAAAAAAAAAAACGTAATTTAACAGAACAGTACCACAATATAACGGTTTTATCCCATGGGTCAATAGCGATTATAATAAAAACATTGTAGCTATACGACAACATCACTCTCGTAATTTGTTTTATCAAGCCATAAATGTTTGTATCGGGAATTGTTCATACATCCTGAGTTTACGATCTCCATGAAATAAAAAACAAAACGGATCCAATGGCGTAAAAAAATATTGCCAGGACGGATCCTATTCATAAAGTTAAAAGAACTTAAAAACTAATTAAACTGGAATTTCAGTTTTTACTTGGCAGAAAACTCCTTTTTAAATTTTTACACAATCCGCGTTAGCACTGTCAGTTCCACACATATTTACCGCCAAGTTACACATCAAAAACATATTTCAAAAAAAAAAACAAAGGAAAAAAAGAACAGATTTCGAACACATGTTCTGAGCAGATACACAAAAAAAAGTTAACAATTCAATTTAGGAACACGACCAAAGATCATAAACTCAGGTTATCGCTAGAGGTAACGTTTAGGACCCGCCTTTCTTGCGACCGCGGGAGCCGGGTAGGGCTACGCCGCGGAGGGACCTCATCGCCATCGCTCGGTTGAAATGCCTTTGTGTCTTGTGTTCTTCTACGTCACTGCCGCTATCCACTGATGATAGGATGACCAGCAATACTCCCATGACCTGGAAAATGTTAAAATTGGAGATTTTAATTATGTTACTGCATCGTTGGCTTAGCGGAGAAATTGTTAGGTATATTTGAAGTGAAAACGTCTTTAGCCGCGTTGAGCGATTTTTAGTAAGGGCAAAACTCGATAGTGTTATAGTAGTTCGATCGTGTATGGAGTACTGCTCTCATCTTTGGGACGGATCTGCCAGATACCAGCTTGATGCCCCTTGAGTCAATTGAGAAACGAGCCAAGAGGATCATCGGCAATGATAGGCTCGTTGAGTCGAAGCTCCAAAGTCTTGAGCATAGACGCCGAGTTGCTAGCCTGTCTGTTTTCTATCGGTTGTATTTTGGGGAGTGTGCGATGGAATTGCATAATTTGATGCCGCCAAGCCCGTTTCATCAACGGACCACAAGACGTACGGCGAAGTGCCACCGGTTCATGGTGGACAGCCCATCCATGCGCACAAAGCGTTTTGAGAACACATTCATTGTGCGTACAGCTAGGGAGTGGAATTCCCTACCGGAGTCTGTGTTTCCTGATAGCTACAACCTGGGAGTCTTTAAGTCAAAAGAAAATAGGTTACTTCTAGGCAAGCGTGCTCCATCTTCGACCACATCATTGCTTACCATCAGGTGAGATAGTGGTCAAACGCGTGCCTATTAACAATAAAAAAATAATAAAAAAACCTATGGATTCGCGTCACCGACATGCTAGTGACGTGTTGCGTCAGACTGGCGACACGTAGCGGACTGTGTACTGAACATGAACCTATCGTGTGCGTGTTGGATGAATGAAATCTTGTGAGTTCGCGTCAACGATATGCCGTAACAGCAGTAAGCGAAGTTAAATTGACCGCGTTTTAAAGTTTTTTTTTTTTTCTCTCAAGCATTTTGCAGACGCCCGGTGGCTTGTCGTTGTGCACCAGGCACAAATTGACCGCGTTTTAAAGTTTTTTTTTTTTTCTCTCAAACATTTTGCAGAAGCCCGGTGGCTTGTCGTTGTGCACCAGGCACAAATTGACCGCGTTTTAAAGCATTTTTTTTTCTCTCAAACATTTTGCAGAAGCCCAGTGGCTTGTCGTTGTGCACCAGGCACAAATTCAAACACCCGGCTGCAAAAAAATTGGGACGGTTGACTCGACCAATGTGGATGCAGGTAGTCGCTGAAGCTTTTCGGATCCAACCATTGAGCAAAACATCCACTTTTGTATTTGTATGTCCTAGTAAACAAAAGCTTGTGTGAATTGAATAACGGTTACACAAAAGAAAAGGTCAGAACAAAAACGTCTGACGAAATCCTTTTGCAAGCAAGTACCAACAATTTACAACCGTGCGAAATACTTTATGTAATGTGATGTATTAAAAGGACTTTCGATTTTTAAATTTTACATTAAGTATTTACACACTATTTCTACTACTGTCTACTTCGTGTCAAGGCTGAGATACAGTCGCGAACTAAAGCCAAAAGGCTGTCATGATATCATTAGATACCTACTCATTTATCAAAATTTGACAGATTAGCTTTCTGCAAATGCATATTTCATACTTCTTCGTCCGCGTAATTTTCATAAAATGGGGTCGAAAGTTACAGTAAAGTAAAGTTACTTTCTTCAAATAAACCTGAGGAAATTCTTAAAAAAAAAGTAACCTCCTAATGCAAATATTGATTGATCAACTGATCCAATTTTTTTTTGGAATTTTCAATTTTTTTTTAGAGAAAGTTGTTCATATCCATGGACAGAACCGGTTCTTAAAATAGGACCACACCTTTACGTTAGGGTGTTATTACATTTTTCTTTGTCCTATATCTATGTCCTATATTTGATCAAATTTCTTTGACGAATGACCATTACACTTGTCCAATATCATTGTCCAAGATTTTACGTAGTCTGAGAAAATGGAGGAACGTGGAGCAACTGTGCTGCTATTATCATTAGATTATTATTAAAAAAGAAAAAGCTATTGGTGAAGCCATGGATCGAGAGGCGAAGAGAAAAAAGCATTATTTTAAGATAATTATCCTACTAATATTATACTTTTTATGAAAAAAAAAAAAAAAAATACTTACGAAAGATACTTAAACGCGGGTGAAACCGCGGGCACAGCTAGTATTAAATAATTACAAGTTGAGGACAAACATTCCTAAAAGCGTTTTTGACGTCTAAATGACTTAATTATATTGACATTCAATTATATTGTTATGAAAGTATCATCGTATAATAAAGAAAGACAAAATCTTAGTTGCAGCCATTATGATTTAAATGTCAATATTCTTTGATCAAATATCGGTGTTGATGACACATTTGACGAAGTCGTCCTACTTCTTTGATCAAACTCACATTGGACAAAGATCTAGGATAAATGTAATACCACCCTTACACAGAAATATGACACAGAAATTATGCTACGTATAAGGAATTACTTATTCGTAGTACCTACCTAAGTAAACTGTCAATATCAAAAGTCATTTTATCAAATTAGGCTGAGACCAAGCACTTTTTGAACATCAAAGTTCTACACAAAGTCGCTATTTACTTAAACCTACAAAATTCGAAACTGGAGAGATGGTTGATAGAAACACAAACCCATGTTGAAAGAGAATGTTTATCGAAGCCCGATGAGCGTGGATGTTGCATTCGGCTAGGAAAATCGTCGGCAATATCCACATAGCTCCGTAAACATATTTGTCGTCTGTCGGAATATCAGTAAACAAACTGTGTTTGATTGTAACATAGCGGTTTCGGATATGGTAAACCTTGCTTCCGCTGCGGTCACGTAATGAACGATATTCTATCATTATTATCACTTATTTTCCCTACGAACAATGGTACCTACCTACTGTTGTTTGGGTTCTTCAGTTAATTAGTTTAAAAATAACTTTTACCCTTATCGCTTAAATATTAGGGTATGATTCATTAGGGAAAAAAACCTAATTGAATGAATGGTCCCTATACATTAAGAGCATTATTTATTTAGCCTACGAGCGTTAGTTACAGTTTAAAGAAATCTACTGTTCTCGTTAATGTAAAAGGTCATGATGAAGACGAGAAAAAGGTTACAATTTAGAACAATATCGAAGTTTGTTATACTATATTTTTTTACGATCCTTGAACGTTCTGAAATTCTAACGCGGTAAGAAGAAAAATATATTCCACAGCTCTATGAAAGTCTTCAAAAATTATGCAAAGACAGTTTTTGTCACAAGACTCTTTACGCTAATACTAAAGACGCATCGCTGTCACAGATGGCACAATGTGACAAAAAAAAGCAAACCAACCAGTCTACGGGATATATCAACATGTGCTCACTTACTAAAATAAAAAAAAAACACAGGCTTACCAAACACACAATAATAAGGAGTGTATAGACATGCACTGAAGCTTCCGGCGTATTCTCGATGTCTTTCAACGCCGCCATGGCGGGTTCATAGTCCGGTTTCAAGTCGAGAGCGTGCCTCAGGTGCATTGCCGCTTCCTGCACAAGGTTTTATAGTCACACACCTTTTAAAGCAGCAATGAAGTATGTCTTTGCTAATCCTGAGGGATTATAATGCTGGGTCAAAGCAAAACCAAACTTTTTAGGAATTATTCTAAGGATTGTAATATTAATAGCCCTATTTATATAAAAAAAAACTAAACATGTGATTACTTTAAATACTGATTAGCAGATTATTAATTCAAATTCGGTGTTTAAACCAGGTTTAATCATATGGTTAGATTTCTTTTTACAAATAAGGCTCTTTATTTCTACTTCAAAACTCAAACACAACACTCAAATACTATTTTACAAAACAAAATGGCAGGTAGTTTCACAGTTTTTATAAAGACTTAAAAGCGTAGCCTCTTTCTGAAACAATCAGGTAAAGCCCTGTGTTCTTATAAAAAATCGTGTGGTCAGTCAGTTGGATTTCTAAGCAAGGTAAATACTGAGAACTAATCTGGGAGATTTCTGTTAACATCTTCCTTTTGGAAGTCTGAAGCCTTGTCCACACTATGACACATTTATTTCGTTCCAAGCACAATTTGAATTTGAGTACTAAATTATGCTCCGAAAAATATTAAGAATGGAACAAAAACGTTTCTAATGCGTATGTTAGACACGTTTTTGGCCCGTGAAAAGTCGTAAAACAATCATCGCGGTATATCTTACGGAGTTTTGCGTTGCTGTTCTTTCTTACAAAATTAATATCAGTACCTGATGAAATAGGTTCTCTTCATAAGCATTTCTAACATACCTGATAGTGTCCATAAGCCTTGAATATCTCGCCCAGCGTGAAGTACTGTTGCCACGCGCTGCGGTCCGGTGGCTGTACTTCTAACGAGCGGCGCGTCAGGTAGATCGCGTCGTCCAGATACTGCAGGGTGAAGAGTACCCTTGCGAGATTTAGCAGGACCTGGTAGAAGGTTAAAATAAATTTATAAAATTCTTACTATTGATAGGCTATTAGGGGAGAGAGAAATGGGCCAAAAGAACCACCTAATGGGACGACATCGCGGCAGTCCGGCAGATCGAGGGGTAGATGGCGGGACGAGCACAACTCCTAAAGAAAGGACTCGTCAGTACTAAGAGAACTGAGTGGAAAAGAGAAAGGCCTTTGCCTGTGGGAGCCTCAGCAATAGGACATTATATAAGCTAGTTAGATTTGATTGAAAGGCTCCCGTTAGGCGTGCCTGGGTCGTGGATAAATTTGAAAGAGAGTAACCGCGACCCTGGCACGGGCAACTGAAGGAACACCGCCCTTCCGCTCCACCCAGAGCGGAAGAAGTCCGATGCTTTCCCACCCGTCAAAAAAAAGGGTTTCTGTTTGACCACTATATCACCGGGTGTGAAGTAGTGATCTTGTCAACGATGGAGCATGCTTGCCTAGAAGTAACGTCACACCCGACTTAAAGACTTTGTCATAGCTATCAGGAAAGACTGGCAGAGAATTCCACCTTATTCAACAAAATGAGAGGTGGAAAGCTATGGTAACTTTGGTCAAATTTGGTACAAATTGGTCAGACGAATAAAGACAGAAGTTTACCACGAGGGTTCGGCTGTTGTCATATTATAACTATACATACGGTCACAAGGTAATAACAGCCATCAGGTGGTTTGTGGTTTGGCATGGGTGACCATCTTTACATACCGAGACTCCTCCGTGCTTCCGAAAGCACGTTAAGCCGTTGGTCCCGGCTGTCAATCGTGGATCTTTGACAGTCGTTAGGAGTCGTCAGAAGCCCGAAAGTCTGACAGCCAGTCTTACTAAGGGGTATCGTATCACCTAATCGGCATTAAGTCGCTCCATGTAAAATACTGGTATTCAGCTGCATCCGGTTAGACTGGAAGCCGACCCCAAGATAGTTGAGAAAAGGCTAGGCAGATTGATACAGTTTGACAATGACCTACGCATTGTAAATAACTTGCAAATAACTGAATTTGACTTTGCTTTTGGGTTAGGGATATAACCTCAATATATCATCGTAGTACTGCATTCTCTAATATTAGATTTCGGTTTATTAAAAATAGCACTACGGCCGCGACTTCGTCCGCATGAATTTAAAAAAAATATAGCATATGACACTCACTAACAACGTGGCTTTCAATTGGTAAAAGAATTTTCAAAATCGATTCAGTAGATCCAGAGATTACCCCCTACAACCTCACAGACTTTACCTCTTTATAATATTACGAGGGCGGGTCAATAAGTCCGTGACTTTTTGAATTTCTGACCTCTTTACTGAAAAAGCAACACTACTCCTGTCAACAGGCATCTGTCAGTTGACTCCTGTCAAAATTTGAACTTGCTGCATCAGTTAGTTTGTGTTTGACAGCTATCTTTATCAGACTACCCAGTAATTTGAGGAAAAAATTGAATTTCGTGTGCTTATTAAGGGGCCTTTTACAGTCCACTAGCGCCGCCAATCGAAAAAATGTCATAACTCGTAAATAGAATCAAAAATACAAAATGTGGTCTATTATTAGTGTAGAAAAGGCAATAACGTAATTTTATAACACATTGTCAACACTTGAAATATAGCTGTTTAGCTAAATCGTGCATTTGTAACAAAAACGGCCGTTTATGTTTTGAATGCACGATTTAGCTAAACAGCTATATTTCAAGTGTTGATAAGGTGTTATACAATTACGTTATTGCCTTTTCCACACTAATAATAGAACATATTTTGTATTTTTGATTCTATTTACGAGTTATGACATTTTTTCGATTGGCGGCGCTAGTGGACTGTAAGAGGCCTCTTAAGCATTATTTTTTGCGAAAAAAAAACCATTACCGAGACCAAGGCTAAGCTTGATAAATACTATGGGGACTCTGCACCATCGATTTCAATGGTAAAAAAGTGGTTTACTGAATTTCGTTGTGGCCGTACAAGCACTGAAGATGCCGAACGTCCTGGACGCCCAGTTGAGGTCTCTTCACCCGAAACAATCGAAAAAATTCACGATATGGTGTTGGCCGACCGAAGATTGAAAGTGCAAGAGATTGTGGAAGCCGTAGGAATCTCGCATGGCTCAGTGGTTTCAATTTTGAATGATCACTTGGGCATGAGAAAGCTTTCCGCAAGATGGGTGCCGCGTTTGCTCACAGTCGACCACAAACGCAATCGTGTAACAACTTCACAGGAAGGTTTGGCGTTGTTTAATCGCAATATGGAGGAGTTTTTGCGCCGTTTTGTAACCGTGGACGAAACATGGATCCATCACAACACACCAGAGACCAAACAACAGTCAAAACAGTGGGTTTCTAAGGGTGAATCGGCGCCAAAGAAGGCCAAGGTGGGTTTGTCAGCCAATAAAGTTATGGCGACTGTTTTTTGGGATGCACGCGGGATAATCCACATTGACTACCTTCAAAAGGGAAGAACAATCAATGGGGAATATTATGCCAACTTATTGGACCGATTCAATGACGATTTGAAAAAAAACCGACCTCATTTGGCCAAGAAAAAAGTTCTTTTCCACCAAGACAATGCAAGGGTGCACACATGTGCAGTTGCCATGGCAAAAATCCATGAATTGGGCTATGAATTGCTCCCTCATCCGCCCTATTCTCCAGATTTGGCTCCGAGTGACTACTTCTTGTTCCCAAACCTGAAGAAATGGCTTGGTGGAAAAAGATTTGACTCCAATGATGAAGTCATCTCGCAAACAAAGGCCTATTTTGAGGACCTCGACAAATCATATTTTTTGGAAGGGATAAAAAAATTGGAGAAGCGTTGGACAAAGTGTATAGAGCTCAAGGGAGACTACGTTGAAAAATAAAATGATTTATTTATCAAAAAATCTGTGTTTTATTCCAAAAGTCACGGACTTATTGACCCGCCCTCGTAGTATAGATATAAATGTAGACTACGTTTAATAATATCGTATAGATAATATGACAAGGTAAGTTACCATTATTTAAAATTTCAATAAATAATATTTGGGGTGTGTGTGTTGTTTCGCAGACAGAAATTTCATTGAATTTCGTTTCCCAGAAAATGTTTCACAATAATATTTGATCCTTGTATTTTTATTTCGAATATTATTGTTTCAACTACTATTTACTTAAGAATGAAACATAATTTACAGAAACACAATTCAATGAATTTTATAATCGCATTTTTTTATTTAACAAACTTATCAAATAGTAGAATTATTTTTTATCGAATATTGTTTGTTCGGCACTTTTCTACGGTATTTTATTTAAACGAAAATGTCTTAACAAGTCAATATTGTGCTACAAAAGTTAGTGACAGAAACGAATCGCTGCAAAACTGACTCCACGTAGTCTTGTCTCCCCTACCCCTAGAGTGAAATTTAAGCCCGCGTAGGCGCGGAAGGGATAGGCGGCCCGCGAGCTGAGAGGCAGATGGTAAGCGTTAATACCATCTGCGATGATATTCTCGCATGGGACTGCCGGAGCCCCGCAACGCCGGAGCCGTGACAGAAACCATGCCTGCATGCATGCTACATGCTTGCTTGCACGCTGCATGATTGCTTGTATGCTGCATACTTACTAGCAAGCTGCATGCTTGCTTGCACGCTGTAAGTTCGCTTGCATGCTGCTTGGTGTATTAACTTTTGTATCACACATTTTAACAAAAATAATCAAAATAAATAAACACAGTATGTGCATATGAAGACACTATTAGTGAGAATACCAAGATAGTTTTCCTGCTTGACAAGAATTTACCTGCATTATTTTTGTGAAAGCGGTGTTGTAATTTTATAGGAGGCTATGCAATTTATTTTATATGCCTCGCAAAGCCGGCTAGCCTCAGCTGCGGCGGTGAGAGTTAATACCATCTGCGAGGAAATGAACGCGCAGGACTACCGGTAACCGGAGCCCCGCAGCGCCAGAGCCGTGACAGAAACCATGCCTGCTGCATGTTGCATGCTCGCTTGTATGCTGCAAGTCACTATTAGTGAGAATAACAAGATTGTTTTCCTGCTTGACAAGAATTTACCCGCATTATTTTTGTGAACGCGGTGTTGTAATTTTATAGGAGGGTATGCATTTTATCAAAGGTATGAATTAAAACGTTTAGAAACTTTCACTCCATAAAATGTTATTCTTGGTAATAATTTTTATATTAAATAAACAATCTATGGATAAAGAATATTTGATTTGTTATTGTAAGATATGAATATTCTAACATTGAACTATAAGTGAAACAAAAATCAATGATTTAAATTTCTTCTAATAAACATTCTGCGTATTGATTATTGAAATGATATTATGAGAATTTTTTTTATGAGAAACGACATACTATAAAACTATTAGCTATAAAATAACGTACAACCAACATTAGGATTTCATAATTGCAAAACAATTCCTACCTAATACCGTCCATATGAGGAAAGAAAGACACAAATTCATGTAGTGGACACCTCTTAAATCCCATTTTATGACGTCTACGGTAAAAGATTCTGTTCGTATCTGCCGCGAAGCCATACATAATTACATACGTGTGGTAGGTAACGTAAATCATATGGAAATATTCAACGTAATAATCTTGCAATTATCTTTTTTTTTATAGCGTTGTATATCTGATATTTAGTAGTCTGCGGTTTCACATATTTATAGAAGATAGTACTTCTATAAATTTGTGAAACCGCAGACTTAACGATATTATTACAGATTTTTTTAAATTTCTACTCATAAGGCGCTGTGGCGGTGCCACTGGGTTCATTTCCAGAGTTTGGTAAAGCGATATTGGGATTAATTTCTCAGTAATAGCTAGTCTGAATTTTAACCCGCTTAGTGGTCATAGCCTGGCTCCCAGTTACATTGAAGTGGGGCGTGTATGTCACCAGAAAATATTAAACACCGTTAATTTATAAAAAAAACTCCCGTAGAATTATTCAATAGGACTGGGATACATTGTTACATGAGATTTATTGAAAAGAAAAGATCTATTCATAATACAGATATCAAGCTTTTACTATTGCAAGATCTATTACAATCTTACGGTGTTTACAACTATTCGGTGACAAGACATCGCAATAGTTATGATCGCTCCCTATTATACAAGACTTCTAACATAGCTGCGAAATTGTGGCTGCACTTACAACTCTACCAACCCGGTCAGGATAACAGGCGTGATGTTATGTAGCTACTTATGTCAAACATAACATTAAGATACGTGACACCATGATGTGGCTCAATCAATAACACCACAGTATTGACATTTCCTTATAAATTGGTTTCAAATATAGCTCATAACTCCAATGTTTACTTTTGTATAAGTGTAAAGTAATTAATTAGATGACCAATGACCGCTGGACAGTAGGTACAAAAGTAATAAAAACTTGTTATGGTGAGGTAAGCCTTAGGGCCACATTAATGTAAGTAAGTTCGGAGTTCGTACTTTGGGATAATAAATTTGTATCGACTGTTATGTTTAACAAAAAACGTATTTACCAATGTTGTAATTCTACATAGAAATATTTTACATGAACTGTTCCACATCTAACAACTGAGTTGGTTCTATTTTTTGACTTTGAAGTCTGTCTGAGTCCTAACAATGGGAAAAATTCGGGTAGTATTTCTTAGAGTATGGTTTGGAAATCGAGCTAAGATTATAGGTAGGATACCGCAGAGTAGGCTAGCATTCTCTCTACTCCCAAGTCCCAACTGTCGTAAAACGATACTAAAATTTTACAAAAAGAAAATAGGCAAGTCAGCGCCTTGCTTTTTAGGGTTCCGTACCAGAAGGGTCCAAAAGTAGCCCTAATGTTGTCACTCACGTGTTCGTCTGTCTGTCCGTCCGCCGTCTGTCACAAAATTTTGTTACGAAGAACTTTTTAACTTCCCATTGACTTAAGAACTGGAAATTTGGTGATAATATTTATTATTACGTATACTTTACTAACAAATCAGAAGCCCGAAAGTCTGACATCCAGTCTTACCAAGGGGTATCGTATTACTCAGTAACTGGGTTGTGGAGGTCAGATAGGCAGTCGCTCCATGTAAAATATTGGTATTCAGCTGCATCCGGTTACACTGTAAGCCGACCCCAAGATAGTTGGGAAAAGGCTAGGCAGATGATGATGACACGTAGGTACTTAGCCAGATTTTTTTTTCTGGTGGGAAATCATCAAGTAACTAGCGTCGGCGTATCAGACTCTTACTACTACTAACACACTAACACCCACTCGTGATCCTTCAGTTGCCTGTGTCAGGGCCTCGGTGACTCTTTCAAACACTCCCGCGACCCTGGTAGACCAGCAGGCGTATTCGCTAACTCAGTTGACATCAATTTGATAGGCACTTTGCCGTACATTGCTGCTTTGACGTATAGGAAAACCGTAGTGCCTTTTATAATCGATGTCCACCGAGCAATGTACTGCATAGAGCCTATGAAATTGATGTCAACTGAGTTAGCGAATACACCTGCTGGCACACCAGTACCCCGTAAAGGGCCATGGACAAATTACCGCCTTCCTATAGAGTAGATAGGCGCTGATTTGCCCATTCGACTATAAACATAGAAATGTATCTGCTAAATGTGTTGATTTCAGAAATACTCACGACTCCCACGTTTATAAAGACTGACGTTTGCAAACTTGTGTCTACATAAATAAAATGAAACAATTGTAATATTCTCATACGCTGGCTTGCATTTTCTGCTAATTATGACATTCTTTAGTTGTTATTTTTATAATAGGTATTCAACTTAGAACAATAGACACAAATTTAAAATTAATTGATACATTAGCAAGTATTAATTATGATGATGATTAAGACGTGTATTTTTTTAAATTATTGATAGGCTCGTGTTTGTCCACTATCTCGCCTGATGGTAAGCGATGATGTGGTCGATTTACACAATATTTTGTAGAATCAGTCAGACCTTAAAGCGTCAAAAGATACCCTGTAATTATTCTCGCAACTGTGTTTGAACTTACTTAGTCAAAGCAAACAGCTGAAAATCGATTTATGTAGGTAGTATTTGAAAAGGTCATTCGGTAGTAAGAAGAAAAAGCTTTGACTCTGTTCTGCGGAGATTTCTCTGTGACACAACGTTTGTGCTAATTCGGAAACACGAAGATTACCGAAGCGCAATCTTTTTCTGGTTCAACTGAGTGTGGATAGAGCTAGGTGGGTAGATGAGTATTTAAAAAAAGGTCACTTACTTCCGAATTATAAGGAGACACGGCGAGTGCGCGTCTGAAACACTCAATGGACTGGCGCGTGTCCCCTTTGATCCTCCAGAAGTTACCGATCTGGTTGTACAGCTGTACTGACTTCGGTTTCTCCCTTTTTGCTTTCTTTAGACGCTTCTCGAACCCATTGATTTCGGACGGCGATAAACCGTTCGATTTCTTCTTTGGGAATATGAGAGATACCTGTGAAGAAAATTGTAATTTAACAAAGTTGGCAAGAATTTATTGTTCTAAGTATTCCTAATTTCAGTTAAGGTTTATTTGTACCTCGTGTGAATATCCTACCAACTTATATTATAAACTAGCTGCGCCCCGCGGTTTCACCCGCGTAGACCGGAATAAAAGATAAGCTTATACAAAGTTGATACGACAGAGGGGCTTTCCTTTAAACTGCCTATACTAGGTACTATTTTCAAGCTCTGTACCAAAAATCAATTAAATCGGAGCAGTAGTTTAGTCACAAACGATTTTTTAAGTTTTGGCCTCATTTGAACACGATGTATCTTTCCTAACAGCTGATTATGTCTATACGCACAGGTCATGCACCTTAAAACGATAAATCTGAGTATAACCTACGATACGACGCGTTGTTGCCGTTCTCACGCAAGTCACAAGTACATTTTCGCTATAAGATGGCAATGCAAACAAGGATAATGGGTATAAAGTATGGTATAAAGGGTGGTTGCGTTTTACTCTGAATTGTAAGCTATTTAGTTTGTTTGAAAAAAAAAAAACCTCATTTATTATTATTTTTATACCGTATCGAATTAATACTAAACACGTATAGTATACGTAGTTTAATTTAATGCCCCTCTGTCACATCAACGTTGTATGTTAATCCAGGATGTAAGCTATCTACATACCAAATTTCATCCGAATCGGTCCAGCCGTTTGAGCGTGAAGAAGTAACAAACATACACACTCACAAACTTTCACATTTATAATATTAGTAGGATATGTAAGTCTGGATGTTTGGACGTTTCACGCCTTAATGGCTGAACAGATTTGGATGAAATTTGGACTTACTAAGCCTCTCTGTCCGTCCATCGGTCTGTCTGTCAGCGGGCTGTATCTCATAAACCGTAATAGGTAGAGAGTTGAAATTTTCACAGAATTGTGAATTTAGGTTGCAGCATTATGTTTTTTAATTAATTTTATTTTATAACAAGAAATAATTAAATTAAAAATTAAAGGGGGACGGGGACATACAAGTGAATTGTTCGGTTTATGATACAATAAATTATTATTACGATACGGAACACTTTGTACGAGTCCGACTTGTACTACATGGCCCGATCTTTATACGGGGTATTTTCCGACTTTCACATAGGCGAGGCCGTGGCAAAAACTAATCTCAACTAGATGTTTACGACCGCTAGGGCTGTAACCTGTGAGGCTATGCAAGTAGCGTAATCATATCTACTTAGCAATCTCATTTTAGCGCGAGATAATGCGCCGAAACAAATTGTCGCGTGCGCGTTACAGACAGCTGTAACTCCATAGATATCGGGTGTACAAAGACAGTTTCCGAAGCCGAAAGCCACATAAACTACTCATTATTTGGATCATTTTTTCCACTAGACCATACCTGGGAAAACACTGGAGATATTGAAGGTCAAAGTCGCATTTTATTTTTTACTTTTTTGCCAAATCGAACTCTAAAGGTGTGTCCAATCATTGAGCGGCAAGCGTGCGCGGCTGCCGCGCTGTGTTTGGACAACAACCGCGCGCGAACGTTGCGATCTAGCTGCCGCGCGGAAACATTGCTCAGTATCGTTCGTCGGTAATCGTGTCTTGATTTGTTTGCGCTTCTCAAAAATGGACAATGAAACATCAATTAGACTGATTGAAATATATGGCTCATTTAACGATTTCGAATAATAAGCAGAGCTAAAACACTGATAACCGCCTTCATTGTAGTTTAGGTTCAGACTGAATTCAAATGCGCGGCGTGTCTCGCATATTGCCGCGCAAACATTCGTCGGATTGTCCTAACTAGAGCGTGGCAGAATTGTTTCCTGGACATGCCGCGTGTTGCTGCCGCACCTTTGCCGCTCAATGTTTGGACGCACCTTAAGGGTTAATAGTATCTACCTGAATTTTCGATTTTTTTTTTCAAAATTACGAATTTGCAGTTACGAAAACGCAATGAATATCAAACGTATCCGACAAGTATCTAAGTGGCTTAGAGCGAAATTGCGCAGAATAAAAAAATAGTTTTATTTTTCATACCTAAAAATACCCAGCAATAAAATTTTGCGCAAACCAACTTTGTAAGACGTACAGTACGCGTTGTTAACGCTTCTGTGATGTGTCTTTTTACACCCTGTATAATTGCGCTAACAATTACTTAGAATACGTTTTTTTTTTTGAGGGCGGGAAATCATCACGTGATTTCTGCTCTGGGTGGAGCGGGAGGGCATGCCAGACTTTTACTGACTAAAACCCACCCATCTTTCTTTAATTGCCTTTTGCGTTTCAGAGCCGGTGACTCTTTCGAACACTCCCATGAACTAACAATAAGAATACTGGTTTACTGTTATAAGGCGATCACATAGAATTTACATTCTTATTGAGTGACACATTCTACCCGCGCTTTAAGGCGCTATTAGCTGCCGACAACCTTGAGTGGTTAGCTTGCGTGTTCTGCGTTGAGCTCAAGTAACGCGTCGTATGTCCACCCAGTAATAGGACTCGCCCATCAAGGAGCGCTGCCCGAAATTAGACGAAATTAGTAAAGAAAAATGACCCTCTAAAAATTACAAAAAATGACCCATTTTACCGCCGCCATTAGATAACTACCAGACGAATTCGAAAAGTTTTTTACATAAAACATTTAATAGGAACCTAGACATACTGTTTCTTAAAAATTTTGTGTCAAAAATAAATGAATCGGCTCAGTTTTTGAGAAGAAAAAAGGGGAATACGAAATTTCGATCTCTGAAAGAGGATATGGGTAAAAAGGGGGTGACTACAGAGATGACGACTAATAGAGGAGTATGGAAGAAAAAGACATGTTGCGCCGACCCCAAATAAATTGAGATAAGGGCAGGAGAATGATGAATCCCTCAGAAGGAGGTACCATGAAATCTATGATTGACCTATAAATATCTGCCACCAGCAGCATCAAACTGCTTGAAAACTAATTTGTTTGGAACTTTTTAGTTGTTTTTTTTTAAATAATGCTATAGTAAAATATAACACGAGGAAAGAAAATAATGATGTTAACATGGACCAACATATTTATTTATTGTCATGACGTGTCTTGTTTCTGTATATTTTTCCTTGTAACTTGATTTGGGAGGAAAACACGAAAATGTCATGTTAGTACCTACAGTGTGCTACTAAATCAAGTATATATATATAAACTAGGTTCTGCTGGCGACTTCGGCCACGTGGACTTATTACTTCCCCCATTATAAATTATAGCCTATGTGCTAATCCGAACTATAATCTATCTCTGTGCCAAATTTCATCCAGATACATTCAGGCGTTCTGGCGTGATTGCGTAACAAAAATTCATACATCCATCTATTCAAACTTTCGCATTTATAATATTAGAAGGAAAGGATAGGATGGTAGGATAATGTATTGAATGATAGAAACTAAAATGCGATTTTTAGAATGTTTACCTACCGGAGACATATAATTTTCAAAACTTGATAGAATTAATCGATCTGTGAACCTTACAGATTGCTGTAGTTAATTCATCTCCAATTTATTTTACTTACGAATTTATTAATTTGCATTAGGAAAAGACAGGGTTATGTGGAAAAGGGAGAGGTCTTTGCCCAGCAGTAGAACAAAATAGGCTAGATGGATGGATGATTGTACTATTAACAAGCTGACCTGGCGAACTTCGTACCGCCTCAATATCAATAAACGTTCTCGAGATATCATCAAAAATGCCGTTCAATAATAATTTTGTTTTCGTAAATTTTCCGATGTTTTGTTAGTTATTCTGTTATTCGGGGCGGAGACAAATCCAACAAATCAAAGATCGTAAAAATCGGTCCAGCCGTTCTTGAGTAAGTTATAAATGGTGTAACTAACCCGACTTTTTTTTATAAATATAGATTATATTATATATAGATTATATAATACATAGATATATGTATACATATATATAGATTTTCCAGCTGACTGTACATTTATTTTATTTTTATTTATTTATTAAACTTAATGCACAAGTAAAAATTACTGTACAATGGCGGACTTAATGCCTTAGGCATTTTCTACCAGTCGACCTTAGGGTGGTGCAGAGACGGAACGTGGCAGGTGCAACTTAAGGGAAAGAATAAACGGAAAATAAAAATACAATAATAAATATATACTTAAATACATACATACAACAAAATTAAAAATGTAATTGAGAAAAACGAAAACAACAAATCAGCGTTGTGACGATTTTTCGAACTCCTTGCGAATGTGTTCACGCGCCTTCAACTTAAAAGAGAACCGACTGGTTGCCGTCCTGATGTTCGGAGGGAGCGCATTCCATAGGGAGACCGCCTGGACACGGAAGGAAGAATGGACAAACCCAGAGCGGTGAGAGGGACATCGCAGAAGACGATTAGTGGTTGATCGAAGATTTTTAGCGTGAGTCGAGCACAGAAACTGAAAATGCGAAGTCAGATAAGAAGGAGAAGTGGGTTTATCGAGTAGAGAAAACAAAGTAGTCAAGACCCTTAGCGCTCTACGCTGACGAATGGGTAACCATTTTAAAATTAACCGATGCGCGGATACATGGTCATACTTACGCAGATTGAAGACAAATCGAATGCAGCTATTTAGAAGGCGGTCTAGTTTATTGAGAAGGTCTGCATTCAGGTCATAGTAGCACACATCGCCATAGTCGATTATGGGAAAGATTAGGGACTGTACAAGCATTGCCTTTATGTGAGCTGGAAGAAGGTTTTTCAGGCGATAGAGCGACCGCAGCGTCCCAATAACTTTTCGACTGACACTTGTGACCTGCTTCCGCCAGTCAAGGCAAGTGTCAACATGCAAACCAAGATCCTTAACCTCGGAGCCAAACGGAATTACTGTGTTGTCAAAGATTACGGGACGTACATTTAGGCAATCCAGCTTTCTCAGACTATGGGAGCTCCCAACTATGATTGCCTGACACTTTGTAGGGTTAACCGCCACCCCGAATCGATCTGACCAGTTTTTAATGACTCGTAAATCCCGGTTTAGCTCCTCGATCGCATCCGATAAATTGTCAACACCTGCCTGACAGTACAGCTGTAAATCATCGGCGTAGAGATGATACGCACACTGAAGCTCGGTAGTAATAAAATTTATAAAAATTGAGAATAGAAGAGGAGATAAAATACCGCCTTGGGGGACGCCAGCTACAAGATCACACCACCCTGAAGAAGAGTCTCCAGTATGAACTGACTGCTTACGCCCCCGAAGATAAGAGGAAAACCATTCCAGTACCTCTTGAGAGACCATGAGATAAGAAAGGATGGACAAAAGGACTTCATGACTGACGGTATTAAAAGCGTTAGAGAAGTCGATTAACACTAAAGCAGTAACTTTAGTGTCTTCCATTCCCCGCCTGATATCGTCAGTCACTTTAAGGAGAGCTGTCACGGTACTGTGCCCGGGCCTGAAACCGGATTGATACGGGCTAATGAGGGAGTTGTGATAAATGAAGTATGAGAATTGCTTGTGAACACAGGCCTCGAGCACTTTGGACAGGAAGGGAAGAATGGAAATCGGACGAAAGTGACTAGATAGAGTGGGACTGGGAATCTTAGCCAGGGGCCGTACATGGGCTTTACGCCACAAGGAAGGGAAAGTACCAGAAAATAGGGAAAAGTTAATGATATGGGAGATTGCAGGAAGGAGTTGATCCAGAGCCGACACGATCATATAACGAGTGATGTTATCGCAACCCACGGCTTTGGATTTAATGGATAGGATAATTTTTCTGATCTCTCCCGGGTCAACTGGAGTGAAGACAAAGGGGGCAATATTGGGTCGCGTCAGACCAGCTAGATAGTCGATAGTTTTAGACTTGGTTTGACTGTCCAGTAAAGGGACAGTGGAGAAATAGTGATTCAGATCGTCCAGACCAATTGTGTTAGGAAGGTCTGAATGACGCGATTTGCCGATACCCAGCGTTCCAAGGAATTTCCAGATATCGGCAGAAGAAGAAGAAGTGATGTTATTTAGAATATGGCGGCGTTTAGCGTTGCGTATCATCTGGTTACACCGATTCCTAGAAATCCTGAAGAAGGTCCAATGGTCCTCAGAGCGGTCCTTTTTAAATTTCCGAAATGCGCTGTCCCTCCGTCGCATTGCCATCCGTATTTCCCCATTCATCCAGGGTGCAGGTGGACGCTTCAACTTTACTTTCCTGACTGGAGCATGCGTGTCATAAAGCATGGTCACAACTTTGTTGAAGACACAAACTTTATCATCAAGTGTAGCAGCTTCCTGCAGGGGTGTCCAGTCAATATTAGATGCATCTTTTAGAAGTTGCTCACTATCCATACATTATCACACTAATATTATATAGGCGAAAGTTTGTGAGTGTGTGTGTTTGTTACTTCTTCACGCGCAAACGGCTGGACCGATTTGGATGAAATTTGGTAAGTAGATAGCTTATACCCCGAATTAACACATAGGCTTTTTTATCCCGGTCTACGCGGGTGAAACCGCGGGACGCAGCTAGTTAGATAATATACTAAATATTTTAAAATTTTAAAGTTTAGTATTCTCTGAATATTGATGTCTGCCTACCCTGTTTACAAGTGTGAAAATAGGAAATCTATTGTCCCATTTATATTAGCACATAGCTCAGTTTTCTATGGCAATTTTATGTAGTTTAACAAGTATAGATAATACATAATCTTATCATGTTTCATATCAAAAACTAATTTACAAATGCATTGTAAAACTGACGGTGGTTTTTCTTAGATTAAGTGTAAATTTTACAATGTTTATTAATCGTTTTGGATTTGGAAGAACATTTTATTAAATTATTTTTAAAGAAAATTAATTAGTTTTCAGAAACTTTTCTACTTTTACTTTTCTATAAGTCCAATATTGTGTACTAAAAAATAAAGAAAAAGTATGCAAGTTGTTTTGCCCTGAAAACAGAATAAACATTTTTTTCATTCATAACAAAATCTTACCATTACTGAATTTGTGTAGGTAATTTTTCACAAAAAATGAGATTTAAAATCTGTATAAACTAAAAAAATTATTTCAATAATATTTACCTGTGGTTCAGGTACATTTGGGTGTCTATGACGTCTGGCCACTCCAACCAAGTTGTCATAGTATGTGAAATTGACAGCTTTGCCACAATCTAAGTACTCATCATCTGCATCACCATTTATTTCAGCTGGTGTTGTTTCATCACTGTTCCCTACACCAGCTCTGCAAGAAATATTCGAAAATTTAAATTATCAAAAAAGAAACATCATTATTTTCTAAACCACCTCTGCAGGTAATATTCGAAACTTAAAATTAAAAAAAAAACATCACTGCTCTACACCAGCACTGTGCAAGAAATATTCGAAATTTAAAATAATAATAAATTTCATTTTAAAAGTTTTTATTAAATTGTAGCCTTAGTCTTGAAGGTTTTATTTAATGCAACCATCTGTTTATAAAAGTAAATATTAGTATGCAGTAAGGTTGAAAAGTTACTTGTAATGTCATTTCATTGAATAAAAAGTAATTATGTTTCTGTCTACATAAAACATTTCAATATACATAGTTTGCATTCAGTCTAGTATTACTTACAGAAGACTTAAATTTCAGAATTTATCAGCTACAAATAGTAGGGGTCAAGCCATTATGTTTTTAAGAAATTATTATAAAGCATGGAATTTTCTTTGAATGCTGCATTATGTCATAAAAAAGGCTATGCTGCATCAATATATTATTGATACAAAAAGCATAGAAAATATATTCTTTGAATGCTGCATTGTTATAAAAAGACCATGCTGCATTCTTTCATCATTTACATGTGTTAGTTTTCCAAGGACTCCAAGAAAATGTTATTTGTCCAAGCCAGTTTTTATACATCATTATGAACCCCAGAAAATGTTTTAAGTCATTCGCACACATTGTCATGATGAACCTGATTATGAATGCAAGTAATTTTTATTCCACCAATTCGCACTAAGCGTTTCCAAACGTCTTTCATAATACGCACAGCAAAGGAGTAGAACTCTCTACCTGTGTCTGTGTTTCTGAACGCATACAACCCTAATCTATTCAAAGTTAGAGTGAACAGGCTTCTTCTGGATAAGCTCACTTCATCATTGACTCTGTCTCTGTCACCTCTGATCTAGACTAGAGTCAAGAGCATACCCATCTCAAATTATTATTAAAAAAAAAAAAGAATTTAAACATGACTGACAAGCATCACAATTTATTTAACAGACACACTTCTAGCTAACATGTGTTAATTTTCCAAGGACTCCTAGAAAATGTTGTTTGTCCAAGCCAGTTTTTATACATCACATGAAGCACTCATTAAGTGAAATAAATATTAAATAATAAAAACCACTCTCTGTATATATTAACATAATATTAAATAAATTACCTCTGCTGCTCATATATTTGGCAATCTGTGCAAAACATATCAAAGCCATGTTTAGTCCATGTGTTCCCATAGTACACTGTAGATGTTATTATGTTGAAGACAGGGTCCTCTTCACCCATTCTTGGTTTATCAGATTCATCCTACAAGTAATGAACACTTAAAAATTTAAATTATTACAACAAAACATTGCCAGACTGTGCCCTCATGATAGAAACATAATTTAAGATTATTCAATACATTAAAGAAAATTAATTCAAGGCAAACATGGGCATTATAAGGCCTAGAATAACAGAATGAAAGGTACATACGTTTGATGAATATGTAGTGCATCGATTATATAAAAGTTTACCGACATATTATTAGAATTCTGACTTACCTGAGACAGTGTGCTACCGTCGACAATCTGGTCCTCTTCCGCGTTCAATTTCCAAATATTAGACGTGCGTGAATTAATGACAATAATTTGAAACGAAAATATATACAAAACCAAACAAGTCAAGTATGGTGAGTCCCACATTTTGATAATTCAAACCGAAAATAAACATGAAAACTAGTTTTTGTGTAATGTTTAATAATACAACTTTCACACAGAACACAAATTGTTTTAACACAGTATCCAACGGCTACGAATTTTACAATAATCCAGCAATAATCGTAATATCGCAATGGACCTCCGTTTCTATCATTTCATCTCTTTCTTGTTTTGACATTTCTAGAGGTGACCGTGTTTTAGTTTTTTTTTTTTGTTACTAAATAGCACCTTCAGAAATTAGTTCAGAAAAGTGTGAATTACTATTTTGAGTTTTGTTAATTGTTCTGCCTACTTTGTATTTGGATTTATACTTTGAAAATATTGGCACCACTTCTTGTATGTTTTGGGACGTATGTTCGTTTAGGCTCATAGTCATTACAGTACAAAATACTTCCTATTTAATATTTTTTTTTCTATTTCGATTCCCATTACTTTTATTTATCAGTTACGTACGGGCACTGAGTCACATCGTGGTGCGGGAAAGTACAATCGGATCGGGATAGAGAAAAACAAGGCTGGGAGTTTTGATCGAAGTGATCGCTTCGCGACCGACACGACGCAACACGCAAATATGCAAACCCTGCTTTAGGTTCCATAGATGATAGAGAAAAGAGTATCAGGAAAAGATACGTATCGATAATTATAAAAAAAAAACAAAAATACTCTATTCTCCATTGTCTATATTTTCTATTTCTATCAATCAATGTGTGGATGTGTTGTGTTGTGATTGTTAAGTGGAAAAAATAACTAGTAATTTCATCTAAATGAACCTTTTAACTAAGGAAATGATTGAAAACACCAATCAACAATGAAGAAGGAACGGACGGGCGACAATTGTCGTCCATTTAAATTATAAGTATCATGAATTTTTGTTTGTTTATCCCACCTGTTATTTTTGGGTCGCTATTTTACTAATTTACAAGTATTTTTATTTACAGCCCATCAGATTCTTAGCTTGACGGGAATCAGTTTCGAAAGAAGAAGCGTTATTGTAAGAAATCCCATTAATTATATAAAATAAATCTTATTCGTGGTGGCTCATACATAAAATTTTGTGTTTATTATTTTCAGGGCTTTGTAGAACTGACCATCGTTCCGCTAAAAGATAATCTCCGTTACATTCGGCTGAATGCAAAACAGTGTCGTATTTACCGGGTGTGCCTCAATGACCAATATGAAGCCAATTTCCAGTATTTTGACCCATTTCTGGATATTTGTCAAGCTGACCCCAATACGTAAGTATAATATTTACATATCTACCATCTAGGGAGGAATGTATGTCTTCTGGCAACGAGATGGGCAGACAATCACAACATTGACGCCATACCGGGTAGAACCTGGAAGAGGGTGGCTTTGGAGCATGGGTATTGCCACAAGAAAAGAAGCCTATGCCCAGCTCTGGGCGAGTCTGGCTGTGGACCATCATTATGTACATGATATCTACACTCCACATCTGGCAGCAATTAACAATATTTAACTATAAAACTTGCTTCTTGTTTTAATAATTGCTTTCTTAAGAATGGCTTGAGAGCAATCATTTCAGTAAGGATACAATAAGAAGCATTCTTATAAGGAATAGTAGCAAGTGGTAGTGAATTGAATGACTGCTTCTCATCTATTAATAGTCACCTGTTTATGATTGCCACCAGTACATTGCACAATATTGAGCCACAAACATTTGCTCCATTCTCCTAAACCAACTTAGATAGATCTACTGTGTGTTTTAATAAATAAATAATGTTGTTTTCAGGAGATCATTGGAAGTTTTCTCTCAGTTTCATTTATCTGCTGCCCAAAAGATAGATCCGGATCACAATTCAGGGGAGCTTCATGTCCAGATTCCAGAAGAAGCAGCACATTTGGTGGGGGAGGGACGGGGATTGCGGATTGGTATTGAGTTCTCCCTAGAATCTCCTCAGGGTGGCATGCACTTTGTTGTGCCTGAGGGAGATGGGTCTTTGGTAGAGGTAAGTGAAATAAAGTTGCTGTGGTTGAAGAATACTTCTTCATGTAGGCTGTCACAGATAGATGACGATTCAAATTGTACCAGCATAACACTATTCTCTTCAAAATTCTTGCCCCTGAGGTGTTGACTTGACATTTCATTTGGAAGAGCAGCTCTTTTTCAGAACTACTCTTTCCCGTTTGTCTCAATTTGTTTTTGGCTCAAGAAACACCTCAGGGGCAAGAATTTTGAAGAGAATAGTGTAGTGATGGCTGGTTTTTATGCTTTTTTAGAAGGGCTTGCAAATTTTTTTTAGAGTGTATGTATTGCTTAGAATACTAATCTTCTCTTATATCTTAAAAAATAACAATTGCATTCAACATCACATTTCTTGTATGTACCCCTTTAATTTTTGTTATAGCTGTAATAGAAATGCACATCCTGTGAAAAATTCAACTCTCTTCCTATTATGGTTCATGACTTACAGCCTTACAAGCTTAATCATATTGTTCTGTTGGTTATCCCTTTGGGGACGGAACCCTGGAAAAGTAAAAGTGTAGAAATACACAGTTATGTTTACTTAGTTCTGGTTCTTTTTCAGAAATCAGCTCACATGTTCACATATGGTCACTCAGCCCGACTATGGTTCCCTTGTGTGGACAGCTTTGCAGAGCCTTGCACTTGGAAGCTTGAATTCACCGTTGATGAGAGTCTGACTGCGGTGTCATGTGGGGAGCTCGTAGATGTGATATACACTCCAGACCATAGGAGGAAGACCTTCCATTACTTGGTCAACACTCCAGCGTGTGCTCCTAACATTGCTTTAGCTATTGGGTGAGTTTAACAAAATTCTCAAATTTCTTTTTGTATTTTCTCTTCTCTTGCATAATCGCAATCGTGTAGCTCCATATTATAATCTGTGTGAGTAGAGATGCCACGAATAGTTGTTTTATCGAATAGTCGATAACGGCGAGCGGAATGGCGAATATAAATATTGAGAGAGACAATAAATATTGGGTAATGCCGAATACCGAATAATAGCTAGTATTGCGGCATTCTTTGTTGAGAAAATTCTTGAACATAATTATTGTATTTAAAAGTATAAAATCTTAGCATTAAATGTAGGTTCAATCTCAGAAGATCCATAGGCCAGATCCATGATGGATCTAGTGACGATTGTTTTTCTCATTGGATCCTGATTTCAAAATGTGGATCTACTGAGATTTTTTTATTCAAAAGACCCATGAGCCAGATCCATGATGGATCTTAAAAAAAAAACATGATGAGTTGAAATACACCAGAAACATGAGGAGAAGTATTTCGAGGACTGAAATCATGAGCGATAAAGACTCACAAACTACCAGGAGATCAGAAACAAGAAGTATTACGGGGTAGGAATCGTAAGAGGTACAGAAAGATTCACAAATTACCAGGAGAACAGAATCGAAGTAAAATTTCCGAGCGGTATGGATTCATGCTCTACCAGGAGATCAGAATCACAAAAAGTATTTCGAGGCTGAGATCATGAGAGGTAACATCATGAATAATATTTTCGGGGCTGGAATCCTGAGCGGTATAGATTCTTAAACTACCAGGAAAACAGAATTATGAAGAAGAGAAATTTCAGACCTGCACGCGGATGAAGCCACAGGTATATATATAAGAATAACAAGACGCTTAGGATTCTAACCCCAAATATACTCTGCCCGGGGGTGGAGGATAAATTCGAAAGAGTTACCTCGCCCCTGGGCGCGTAGGGCAGGGAGGAACAGGGGTGGGTTTTAGTCAGTAAGAGTCTGACACGCCCTTCCGCTCCACCCTAGAGCGGAAGAAGTCATAAGATGATTTCCCACCCCCCCATAAAAAAAAAAAAACCCCAAATATACTGATTCATGACTATGGTCTCCTGGTAGTTTGTTCGTCTTTATCGCTCATGATTTCAGTCCTCGAAATACTTTTCATGTTTCTGGTCTCCTGGTAATTTGTGAATCTGTATCTCTCGTAATACCAGCCTCAAAATATATTTTGTGATTCTGATCTCTTGGTAGGTTGTGAATCTATACCGCTTAGGATTCTAACCCCATCACTTGTTTTAGTGATATTTATTTGTTTTTGTAGCATTAATTTTTTTTCACATGAAAAATTCTCATTAGATCCATTTTACTTATTTTTTTATCTAAATAGATCTAATGAGAAAAACAATCGTCACTAGATCCATCATGGATCTGGCCTATGGATCTTCTGAGATTGAACCTAAATGTAGTATTAATTTTTAAAAAAATATTTTTCAGCCCTTTCGAGACCTATGTGGATCCATTCATGAACGAAGTAACACACTATTGCCTGCCCAATCTACTGCAAATTATGAAGAATACAGTGCGATATTTGCATGAGGCATTCGAGTTTTATGAAGAAACACTTTCCACTAGATATCCATATCCATGTTACAAACAAGTGTTTGTTGATGAGGTTAGTTTCATCATTAACCTTTCTCGCTTCTAATGAGCAGACACAATAGATTTTAATGTCTCGCCCACTATGTGTCCGCTAGACGCAGGAAAGGTTTAGGGTGCGTTTCCACTGAAGCGGAGCTGGGCGGAGCGAAGCGGAGACGTGCAGGATTCGTCCAATCACAGACGAGTTACGCGAAAAGGATTTCAACCATTAAGATTTGTCGATTCCTGCACGTCTCCGCTCTACTCCGCCCACCTTCGCTTCGCACCGCTCAGCTCCGCTTCAGTGGAAACACCCTACAAGTGGAACATTTTCTGCCCAGGGGTTGAGGATAAATTCGAAACAGAGTTACCTCACCCCTGGACACTCAGGGCAGGGAAGGAACAGGGGTGGGTTTTAGTCAGTAAGAGTCTGACACGCCCTCCCGCTCCACCCAGAGCGGAAGATGTCATTGGATGATTTCCCACCCCACAAAAAAATAAAAAATAAAAAGTGGAATCATTTTCGCAACATTATTATTTTTAGGAGTTTGATGTGCACTGCCCCCTATCGATTCAAAGTTAATGACGTGTGTGAAGTTCGCGTTTCGCTACGCAGTACCCGACTCTTCAACACCGCTGTCTCCCCCTGTGTGTCTGCTATACATGGCATAAACACTTCATAGTTGCTGAGGAGAGTAGTATTTCTAACAACAACAACAACTAACCCAAATAATTCCGATAGCATCTTTGTTGAAACAGTGCTATTCCAGACTATAATCTATCTCTGTGCCAAATTTCAGTGCGATTGTTGAAACAATTTTTTTTGCTCCTTACAAAAAACCTCTTTTCACAGACTGAAGACGACGCCACAGCGTACACAACAATGTCAATCATGAGCACGCACCTCCTACATTCCATAGCCATCATAGACCAAACATACGCAAGTCGCAAGGCCATGGCCCAAGCAGTAGCCGAACAATTCTTTGGCTGCTTTATCACTATGCAGAACTGGTCAGATCTTTGGCTAGCTAAAGGGATACCGGACTATATGTGTGGGTTGTACTCTAAAAAATGTTTTGGCAATAATGAGTACAGGTATATTATACATCAGGAGTTGCAAGAGGTGAGATAAAATTTTCAATACTTATTTGGATGATTTTTAGGGTTCCGTACCCGAAAGGTCCATATCTCACGTGTCCGTCTGTCCTTCTGTCCGTCTGTCTGTCCGTCCGTCGCATCAGTCTTCAAATTTTCACAGTATAACCATCTTGTTGCCCAAAGCCATACAAATAGTGAAAAATATATTTGGTACGGAACCCTAAATGTGTGAAGTCCGAAACGCACTTGGCCGGTTTTTTCTTTGTAGCTTTGACATTTCCTAGTGACTGCATGAACTCATTGGTCAATTAGGGCTGACTGTTCAGTTGTCAATAATACATATTTCAGTTCTACAGCTTTTGTATAGAATTTATGTATACCAAACTCCCACATTTAGTATTAGATAAAAGTTGAAAAGTTTACCGTTGTGAGTTCATTCGATTTTTTTTTTGCAGGTAGTAGGATATGAGGAGCAATATGGTGGAATAGTCCTAGATCCATGGCAGCCGCCGGCCAATGGAGCACGCGTAGAATCCAAAGATGTATTTTATTTCCCAGTCAGGAATGTGCATACTATGTCTCCGCGATATATAGAGGTAAGTTTTTGTTTCAAGCATCATACATAGACTTCCGCAATATTATAATAATTATGTGTTCTCTTCAACGTATTGCTTTACAGCAGTAGGCATGCTGAAAAAAACTAATTCAGATCGAATAGCATAGTTACAAAAATGTGCTAAGAAAAAGAAGAAACCTAACTGTTCTATCTTTTCAGATAATGCGCAAAAAATCTCACCTAGTACTGCGGATGTTAGAACAACGCATCGGTCAGGAGTTGCTTCTCCAAGTATTCAATAAACAATTGTCTTTAGCCACTAATGCGGCCAACACCAAGATAGGTAGCGGCCTGTGGGGCCATCTGCTGTTGTCCACCAATCTCTTCGTCAAGGCCATATTTACAGTGACTGGCAAAGACATGGCGGTGTTTGTAGACCAGTGGGTACGAACTGCTGGCCATGCTAAGTTTCAACTCACCTCCTTGTTCAATCGCAAAAGGTAAGCTTTTAAACGCAGTGGTAACTTTCTATGCTTTATTTTTTACTCTTGAGTTGGTTTTCTTGAGGTGGAAAATGGTTGCTCTATGTTGTGTTTGTAGTTTATAAGATACTAGCGACCCGCCCCGGCACCACCACGTCTAAAAATTATACACACAAACCTTCCTCGTTTATTGCTCTTTCTTCTAGTAAAAACTGCATTAAAATCTGTTGCGTGGTTTAGGGCCGATTTCACCACTCGCTCTATAAAATAAGTTTTACTGAACTAAGCTTAGCCTAAAAAATAAAAACCATAAAAAAGATTATAGTGAGTTAACCTTAAAAGATAGACATATGCTGTCGCGGACTTTTTTTTAGAACTTTAAAAGGAGAACAATTCCGTCATACATATTTTTTGCGGCAATTTCTCAACTAATACCAGAAGTGTGCTGGGCAATATATACGGCACTAAAAACACATATTAAGGTAAGAAATTTTTTATTATTAAATTATTAGAAAATTAAGAAATACAACATCAACATAGTATTAAGAATTTTACGCTAAGCTTCTTCGTTGATCGTGGTGCTGTTATTCAAAACTGAGGGTGTAATAATAACCTGCCTGGGGTTTACAAATGTGGGGTTCGTTGATCGATCGGAAGGATGAAATCCTAAAGAGCTGTTGCTAGTGGCAGGCTCGGCAACCTCTGGCGGGTAAAATGTTATGGTGTTGTCGCTTGATGCAGTCATTGGGTTGGGCTCCAGGTAGTAAAATCCCATGCTACATGTGCTGCTTGTTGTAGTTGCTGCCGGACTAGGGATAAAATAGTTAGGGGATGAAGAGTGTGCATTTTCTGTATACTTCTTTTGATTTACATGATTAGAAATTTTTCGGTCGATTTCAGTCATCAGCCGCGTTTTAGTCACCTGCAGTTTAGCTTAATGCCCATTTAGACGTCGATTTTCGATAACCGTGCGGCTTTAGTCACCCGTATAAATCCCCCAAAGATCACAATATAGATTCATTTCGGCTCAGGTTCCGTTCAAATATATCTAGACCTACTCAAAATCCAAAATTAAATACTCTATGCATTGTTCTTCTACTTCTTTGAGGCAGTGAAGGTACCATTCTCAGCCAGTAATGTATATTTATAATATTCTTGTTGTTTACTTTATTGCTTAATTTAATATTTTTTCGCTCTTTTCCTCGAAAAGTAATAAAATTTTCATTATTTGCTGTATTTTTTATGTTCATACTGCTGGAACCTTTTTTTGACTTTGGTTTTTTTAATGACTTACTTTTCATTTTTGACTTGCCTTTCTTTGATTTTTCTTTTTTTTTAGTTTATGCTTTTTAGGAACATTTTTCTTTTCTGTTACACTCAAAGGTGATTGGCTAGTTGGCTCTTTTGTGACTTCTTCTAAACTTTTACTTCGATCTTCTTCTTCGGAACTATCATTTTCCTCTTCACCTGAACTTTTATCTTCTTCCATCTTCTTCTTTGTTGTACCTGGTTCCATTTCTTCTATCTTTTTAGTATCTGGTTTCTTGAGAAGCCCATTATTGTGTTCCTTATCACCATTTGGATGTTCTTTACTAGTAGTGCTTATATCATCACCTTCACACACTCCTTTGTGAGCTATACTTAGATTTGGAGTTTCGGAGATAGCCTTTTGTAGATCACATAGTGTGTCGTAAGTTTTTCCGTCGGAGCCGCAATGATACACTCTTGCTAGTTTCCACGGACAAAATACTTTTCCATGTATATGTGGAATGGACGCCAGGAGGAATGTGGCTATAAAATAAAATGATTTACTTAAAAATACCACATCTAACTTTGCGGCTGCCAATAATTTCCTACAAAAGTTTTCAATGAGAACATTTTAAATCCACAAATGATGTAAAGTCGAATGCCTTTCATGGAACCATATTTATGCTAAGCGAAGAGATATGTTTTCTACTTAACCAGACTTACTTGCAATAATATTTATCACGACTATCGTGTTTTCGAAATATATTCTAACGTATTAATGCATGAGTTACGACTGATGTTAGTCTAAAGCAATAAGAAACAACATCAAGAAAGAAATGATACTTAAATTTGTTACATTAAGTACATAAAAGTAATCACGGTTTTTATGTGTATATGTGAAAAGTGTTTTGCTAATTGCCAGTATTTTTACTGCCTACGGAGTCAATGCTTCGCAGCTACTCAAAAGGTTCAGTGATCACACTATATTTAGAGTGAGATATTATGTATCCACTTAGAATTACATAATTGTGTTGAAATGAATGAACCTGCTTAAATGAAAAACAAATGTGAATCAGTTTTGGAAATCAGTGCTTTGGTATCGTGTGATGTTATTTTCTTCCAAAACAGTTGGTATTATTATTATTTACTTTTTCAATCAAGCTAATACCTACGTGTGACTTGGTGTACCTAATTGAAATAAAGAAGTTGAGTTGGAGAAAGTATTTCGTCAGTATGAGAAGTTTTTAAGAGTAGTTAAAAAAAAACTTTAACAAAAAAAAACAACCGACTTCAAAAAAAAATACACTAAAAATTTCTAAATAACTTTAATTTCGGAAGTCGGTGTTTGTATTTTTACTTCTTCGTTATTTGACACCGACTTCCGAAATTAAAGTTATTTAGAAATTTTTAGTGTATTTTTTTTATGAAGTCGGTTGTTTTTTTTGTAAAAGTTTTTTATTTTTCACTTTTTAGTTGTTATACCCCAGAACTAAAAACTCGAATATAATGGAACGTGGAATTTAAACATTTGGAGAACACCAAAACGTCATCGAGGTACACGTATTTTCCGTTTTTGTTCAGTTTCTCAAAAAGCGCTTAAGCAATTTCGATAAAATTTATATGGGACCACCTCGGGAGTATGTTCTTTCAGATGAAAAAAGAATTTTGAAAATTGGTTCACAACTGACGGAGAAATCGGGTAACATACATACAAAAAAAAAAAAACAGACGAATTGAGAACCTCCTCTTTTTGGAAGTCGGTTAAAAATACAGAATGATAATGATTTTCTTAAAATATCACTTCTCCTCTTGACTGATGACAAGTACACGACCTTACCAGTAGATACCGTTAACTAGACTGTTCTACGAGAATTCGGACCAAAACCAGATAATATTAATCTATCGCGCTATGAAGAAGTCTTTGATGAAAATACTTAGAGTTCAGGTGTAATCCACTCAAAATTTCATGGAGCCAAGGAATAAGGAACATATATGACAAAAACACTCAAAATGTGCAAGAAAATATTAACTGCTTAATTTATTTGAAACCTTATTCTTATATAAAACATCTTCATTCTTTCTTCAATAATCAGCGCCGATTATCATTTTTAATTGCCTTTTTCGTGTAGTACGAGTATATTGTCGTTTCTTTTTTCCATTGATCATCAATTTTTCAAAATCCCAACCAAAAGTAGTGTCAATGAAAATCAGGTCGTCAATTGCACAGCCCCCATAGTGTTTTATGTCTAAATTAGGGTTCTCTTTCTTTGCTTTCCAGAAAGTGCAAATGTTTTTATAATTTTTTTTATCATTACCGCATAGTGGACCCTGCTCTACAGGGCATTCACCATATTCGTCATAATACATAATAATTCCGTGTAAAGCGTTTGCGTACCGGCACCATATAGGTAATATTAATAATACTCCTGCTACTGTAACAATAATAATGTAATTATTTTGATACAATATTGAATTATCATCATCATCATTTCAGCCAAAAGATATCCACTGCTGGACACAGGCATCCCCCTAGTGTTGCCATATCGACCTGTCCTGTGCGTCTTGCATCCAGCGGATTCCCGCAATGTTTAATAGTATCTATAATGTATATGCAGATAAAACACTTCCTTTGATCAACTCTGGCTGTTAGGTCTATCCATTGCTGGATACAAGGACTGCCAAAATATAGACAAAAATTTATAAATTGCGATTTAATCTTCTCACTATTTAAACATTAATTTAAGAATAAAAATACTTACACTGAGAGAACATGGTATTTTGAGTCAATCAGAAATTCACTAATGAGTACTCATTCTGAATGAGTAATTCACAATAAGTAATAATTAGATTTAATTCAACCAAGAAATCGTTATTAATTGGACATGCATATCCAATTTTGTGGTTGTATATTTATTTGCTTATTCATAATATACCTACCGACTTAAAGAAGGATATTTTTTTGTTTTTAATTTTAGGCTAAAGGACCGATCAGCCAACGCTTAGTAACCAAATGCTGAAGAACTAGAGCTGATTTACACAGGGTCAGTAACTGACTTAACTTTAACCGTTTACGCAGCGCACGCAACTGAAGATCTCAGGATTTTTTTTTCCCGTTTTTGCCACATTTTTCATTGATGCTTCGTTCCTGTTAGTCAATTTTATATCGCCTATAGCTTTCCTCGATAAATGGACTATTCCGCACAAAAATGTTTTTTCAATTCGATCCAGGATTAGCTCGTGCGACCAAACAAACAAACAAACTCTTCAGCTGTATGACAGCGGCTAAACGCGTTTAAGTGAGACTGGTCGTTTAGAATTGGTGAAATCGGCCCTTAGGAGTTGGCGTAGACATAGACAGACGCGTAAAACGACTTTGATTTATACTATGAAGAGAAACGACGAATGAGAAGCCATCGCCAATGATTCCCGAAAAATACATTTGCGGGATTCATGACTGAAATCTCTGTCAACACTGCACTTTTTTCTTTATTCCGTGTCCCAAGATTGTTTTTTTTCTCACATTCAATTCAACAATTCCTTGCAGAAACACAGTGGAACTAGAAATCCGTCAAGACTGCGTCCACGACCGCGGGATTCGCAAGTACGTCGGACCTTTACTGGTTCAACTTCAAGAGTTAGACGGCACGTTCAAGCATATGCTGCAGATAGAGAACACGGTGGTGAAGGCGGACATCACGTGCCACAGTAAGAGCAGGAGGAATAAGAAGAAGAAGATACCCTTGTGTACCGGGGAGGAGGTCGATATGGATCTGTCTGCTATGGAGTAAGTATTGGGAATATCTGGGTTAGGCAAGAATGTATGGATGGGACAGTCTTGACTGTTTTGAGCTTAAATAGTAAACTATGAGAGTTAAAGAATTCATGTGGTTAGAAACTGTGAATATCTGAATCTCTATTTGACCTCATTTAACGAGAGTTCTTGCTGGCGAAATGCTACCTAGTTACTTGTGCGAGTTAGTGCTCGGAAAATCCTACATTTCTACTATTCCATGCAAAATGAGGCCAAAACATGCAAATTCTTTACGTTCATTTCTAAAGCTTATGTCCAAATAATCAAACTCAACCGCAGTTACTTTCCGCGCTTCAATTTGATACAAAACAAAGCCGAACATAGATATTCATTCTAAAAACTAACATCAATCTTTTCCAGCGATTCACCCGTCTTATGGATCCGTCTCGACCCCGAGATGTCGCTCTTGCGTAGCACAGTGATATCCCAGCCTGACTACCAGTGGCAATACCAGCTACGTCACGAGCGTGACGTCACCGCTCAGAGCGAAGCCATAGACGCACTGCACAACTACCCCGAACCAGCGACAAGGAAGGCGCTCACTGACGTCATAGAAAACGAACAGACGTATTATAAGATTAGGTGCAGAGCTGCGCATTGTTTGACTAAGGTAAGATTTTAGGCTGGACTGTGAAAAGTTTTCGTGTGTAGCATGAAAACTGTCAGTCAGTTGTTTCCAAATGCATACAATGGCACGGATTCTCTTGTTCAATATCTAAACTAAAATTAGAGAATTGCTATCTTTTACTAAAAGGCAGTGCGAGAAAAGGACGGCTATAGCTATGCACTAAGTTAGAGATGTCAAACTAGTTTACGCCTTGCGCTTGGCCGTGTTTTTAGACATGTTTTTACGTGTACCCTTAATTTGTATGGAAATATTAGTTCAAACTAAATTTGACAGCTCTAATTTACGTCCGTCTCTTTCTTGTTTTATTAGAGAGAAAAAGATAGCAATAGCCTAAATTAAGTTTAGTTTGTGCATAACAGAATCAACACTAATCTCTTCAAAGTTAGTGTGAACAGGCTTTTTCTGGGTAGGCTCGCTCCACCGTCGACTCTGTCTCTGTCACCTCTGACCTAGACTAGAGTCAAGAGCAAAACCATCACAAAAAAAAAGTCGATACTTATAACTTTATAACAGATTGGATAATTAATTTCATGTTTTTAAACTGATACGACGAAATTGTACAGTCAAAACTGTGGTAAGTGACTATAAGAAGTCGCCATTACTCTTATGACACTGATATAATGGGACGAATTGAAATAATTCTACTTTGAAAAAATCATCATCATCTTCTTGCCCTTATCCCATGTTACTTGGGGTCGGCGCAACATGTTTTTTTCTTCCATTTTCTCCTGTCAGCCGTCACGCTATCACTAACTCCCTTTTTTTTTCATATCACTCCTCACACAATCCATCCATCTTTTCTTTGGCCTATCTCCCACTCCATCCATCCACATTTATATTCATAACTCTTTTAGTTAGATGTATTTCATCCCTCCTTTTCACATGACCATACCAAGATAAGTGGTTCCCTTTCAACTTTTCTGTCACTGGGGCGCCACTTTTAAACTACCTCTAATGTACTCATTTCTCACTTTATCCATTCTCGTTACTCCACACATCCATCTCAACATTCTCATCTCCACCACATGAAATCTTTTTTCATCTGTCTTTTTCACAGCCCAACATTCTGATAGGAGTATAATTATATTCTTTCGGTTAAAAAAATAATTTTGAAAATCGGTCCACAACTGAGAGAGAAATCGTTAAAAAACATACATACAGACGAACACAGAATTTTCGAAGTCGGTTAAAAAGGGTGTGGAAGCATAATTTTTCACATTTTTATCAAGAAATCTATTAAATTATTCTTATGTTAAAATTTCCGAATTTTTAGGTAGCTAACGCCATGATAAGTTCATGGGCTGGCCCGCCGGCCATGTTGCAAATATTCCGCAAGATGTTCGGCTCGTTCGCGGCGCCGCACATCATCAAACAGAATACCTTCGACAACTTGCAGCATTACTTCCTGCAGAAGACTATACCTGTTGCTATGGCGGGTAAGTGATTTAAAATGCTACATTGTTACATTTTAAGAAAACACGGCCAAGTGCGAGTCGGACTCGCGCAAGAAGGGTTCCGTACCATTATCTATAAAAAACGGCAAAAGAATCACGTTTGTTGTATGGGAAACCCCTTAAATATCTATTTTATTCTGTTTTTTAGTGGTTGTTGTATGTATGCAACAGAAAAACATCATCTGTGAAAATTTCAACTGTCTAACTATCACGGTTCATGAAATAAAGCCTGGTGACAGACGGACAGACAGACAGACGGACGGATAGCGGAGTCTTAGTAATGGGTCCTGTTTTACCCTTTTGGTACGGAACCCTAATAATCAACTTTGTCGCTATTGAAATAAAGTCGAAAATTAAATGGTCGATGTGCGAAAAGCGAATAGGTAGAATGTTTATTTGTGTTTGTGTGTGTGGCACAGTAAAAACAACATCCTCTTTTATTTCTATAGGTTTGAGGAACATTCACGGCATATGCCCGCCCGAGGTGGTGCGATTTTTACTGGACCTGTTCAAATATAATGACAATTCTAAGAACCATTTCTCGGACAACTACTACAAGGCGTCTTTGGTCGATGCTTTAGCGGCCACCATCACACCTGTCATATCAGTTTTGCAGCCGGTAAGTAACATGGAAATACTTTTAATGTTGTTTTGTACTGTTCGTCTAAGGAAATAATTGTGTATCTTGAAATTGCTTTTAGCGATAAAACCACCATTTGTCTTGTCAACATCGCGATAAAGATTATCCATCTATCCTATTTTTGGTCATCAATCCATCTTATCATCTATCTATTAATCTTTATTTTTATCTATCTATAGAACCATTTACCTATCCATAGATAGGCAGATTTCTATCTATTTTGCGATCCGGGCGGTATACCTTTAATCTGAAAAACGTGTAAATTGCTAATCTAGATATATCTTTTTCGGCTTTCTGCATAACTTCATAAAGATAATTAGATAGGAAATGACCAAAAAAAAAAAACAGAAAAAAACACACAAAACACAACAAACACAACACAACACACACACACAACATTGACTTGTCTTTTACTATTGCAGGCATAATTATGAAATTCAATTAATCTTATCAAAACATCTGTTTTATTAAGTAGCAAAACACACCTCCCACTTATGGAAACTCATTAAAATACTACCCAAATAGTCAAAAGCCTTTTTATTCCTCTCCAGGGTGCACCTATAACAGCGGAATCTTTATCAGCAGACACAAGATTAGTCCTAGAAGAAATCACTCGAGTACTAAACCTAGAGAAAGTGTTGCCGTGCTACAAGAACACGGTGACTGTCAGCTGTTTGCGTGCTATAAGACGGCTGCAGCAGTGTGGCCATCTGCCCAGCATACCCACCGTGTTCAGGGCGTATGCTCAGTATGGACAGTATATTGGTAAGGAGCTGATACTGATAATGAACTGTTTTTTTTAACCGACTTCAAAATAGGAGGAGATTCTCAATTCGACTGTTTTTTTTATGTGTTACCTCAAAACTTTTTCTAGGTGAACCGATTTTGATGATTATTTTTTTATTTGAAAGCTGGTGCTTCTCTTGCTTCTCTTCTCTCCCATTTAAATTTGGTGAAGATCTGATGTAGAACTTCAGAGATACACAATGGAACTCTTCAATAAATGATAGCAAACCTTCTGGAATTGGTGTAATCGCATGTCTGTTTATTGTTTAAACCACTTCATAACATAACATCACGCTGATACGCTCTGAAGGGGTACACAGTTCACCCTGATATACCCTAGTTTCACCAACTATGTTCAAATTCCATATTTTTGAGGCTATTAATTTATTAATTCGGGCATAACTTTACTATTTAGCTTTAGATATGGGGTACAATAACTTAAAAGATATTTTTTTTTTCAGAAAAATACAACAGACTTCTTTTAAAAGCCAAAAAATGTAAAATAACTTTAATTTGGGAAGTCGATGTCAAATAACAGTTTTTTGTGTTTTTTATGGAAGTCAGATTTTTTCTTGTAAAATGTTTTTTTATCTTAGAAAATAGTGTACAAACTGCTTTTCTCTGTATACCCTGAATGTTCCGTGCAATATAAATCAAGGGTAACTTACACTTAGCCTATTCTACTCGACTTGGCCCAAGTCTGCAAAAACTTATTTGAGCACTCTGTTTATCCCGTTATTTTTGTCTTTTGCTGTAGAAGTTAGTGAAGATTGCATAATCACAATTTCTTTACAGACGTAAGACTAGCCGCATTCGAGTGTCTAGTAGACTTCGTGCGAGTGGACGGTAAGCCCGAGGACCTATCGTCCTTACTGACCGCAGTAGAAAGTGATGCGGATCCTTGCGTTAGACACGGCTTGGCTCGCCTGCTTATCAACATGCCTCCTTTTGAACGAGCTCAGAGGCATCGACTTGATACTGAGGCTGTGGTGCATAGGTATGTATAGTCACGGGGTCTCATCTCGAACAAAGAAAATTTAGTTCAAATAAATTTTAATAGATGGCGTAATATGCATCGATTTCTTATTGAAATTTAAGTAAAATTAATATTTGAAAAAAGAAATATGGTAAGAACTGCATTTTCTTATTTAATAAACTACCCTATGCATAAAATTGGGGAATAATTGATTTCTAATTCAAATTTAGATGCATTGGAACGAATCCTTAGGCATTTATATTTCTTGTACCAATAGATGGCGCTGTTTGAAGTTTTAGTTTATCCATTCGCCTCTTTCAAATTTGTATAGTGTCAAATTTTGAAACAGTAAAACGGTTATGAAGTGCCAAAAATACTATAAAGTAATTCCTCAATGTGTGAGAAAATATTGGTAAGACTATGTAAATTCATTCAACTTGCAAGCCGTCGCTGCTAACACCATCTAGCGAGGTGTAGAGGACGGGCCCGAACGAAGAACAAAAGTTGCTTGTGCAAGTCGAAAACCCATAGTTATTTATTTATTATTATTTTTTTACGTTTCTTTTTATGGAATGAGGCATCTACGCTAGTATTATATTATCTGTGGTATGTGGCATACAACTGCTAAAATTACCGACATTTTGGGTTTAGAAAGAAATGAGACTTCGTATAGAAGCAGGAGTAAAGTCTTCTAGGCTTGTTAGTTCCATTATAGTTTTACTCATCAGAAGAGATCGAGGTAGTCAAAAGCCAATCACGAAATAAGCATAGATGGGAATGTGGGCTATAACGTGCCTTGAAACGCAATTGCGCGATTTTGAACGGCTTAGACCTTATGATAGGCTCAATCAGTCAGGTAGCCTGCAATATTTTGTCTGATAAAGCGTGCCATAAGCCCCCGTAGAAGATGATGCATATTATAAAAAAAGCGATAAAAAACATGCCATGGCATGCCTTTTCGCACGGTTTAGGTGCCTTATATGTCTGTTTAGGTATTTGATTGTGTTAAAAAATATTAAACTTGTCTTGTTAATTACGTTTCTCATTACAGAATATGGAACAACATCAACTGCCTTCTTTCAAACGACGCGAGACTTCGCTGCGACCTCGTAGATCTATATTACACTCTATACGGTCTCAAGCGGCCCATATGCGTCCCACTACCAGAGATACAAGCCATGATGAAACAAATGCACCATAAAGAACGGGAGCGCTTGGAAAGAGAGAGGGAGAGGCAAAAGGAGAAGGACAAAGAGAGAGAAAATGAGAGATTGAAAGAGTTGGAACCTAAACCTGTGATCAAGCAGGAGATTGAAGATGTGAGTATTTTGATGATCTGAGCTGGTCTGGTTTTCTATTAACCTGTCAACCTCCAAAATTTTCCGAAATTTTCAAATGTCAACAGCCGTCAACGTCCATCCAATTTCCCGCCATTGACATGTTTACGACTCTGCTCACAAACAATGGTTTGCTGAAGTTTCTATTGGCGCGAGGCACGCTAGGTAAAATATATTGGGAACTTGAATTAACAGACCTTAAGTTCTCAAATGGGCTCCAGTTATGTTGGAAGTAGAATGCAATAATTATGTGTTTAAGTTCGTGTTTCAAACTTACTCGTATTTTCTTAATATGCTGCAAGATTGAGCATATTAGAGTGGCTAGGAGGGATAAGAGCCGTGTGATAAGTTTACATTCTTGACAAAATATCTGCGCTACATGGGTACAACCCCATTAATTAAAAAAACAAAAAGGGCTGTTTATGAAGTATTTCATTAACATAACCATTTTCCTAATACAAGAGAGGATAATGCAGCTTGGTAAAGCTGTACGAGACCGATAAGAACTATTCTTTTATTGCAAAGGCATCATGAATATTAATATTATGTTCACTTCATAATATTGCCCTTAATGACATCTCCCGCTCTGGGTGGAGCGGGAGGGCGTGTCAGACTCTTACTGACTAAAACCCACCCCTGTTCCTTCCCTGCCTGAGTGCCCAGGGGTGCGGTAACTCATTTTCAGAATTTATCCGGTAATAATATTACCCTTGGCAAACGTTTTTGAAACACTGCCACATTCAAATGACAGGTCTAAAAGCCCAGCATTAAAACAATATATAAAATTCAAGGTAAAATACGAGCCGGAAGTACCGATGGACACAGGACTGCCTATGATAGGACTGGACAGGATGGTGGATGTGCCTATGGATGTCATGTTACCCGTGCCGCTGTCCAGTATCAAGGAGGAAGATGTTAAGATTGACGTCACTAGTGTGCCGAGTGAGCTGCCCATCAGGATGTTTAGTGTAAGTTCCATCATTTAGCATTTTAACACGCTTTTATTAGTTTCACTAATAACTATGTAAAAAAATCTTAGAAGTTAAATTTGACCCGCTTCCCGGTTTCCGATTAAGCTGAAATTTTTCATACAGTTTCGGTTTGGATGACAATGCATGGTTGCCTAAGTGACGTCATTTAAATCCTGTATGGCGGACTCCCAAAGTTATATTCGTGTTTTTAGTTTCGGGATCCGTACCCGAAGGGAACTAACGGGATATTATTACTATGCCTCCGCTGTTGGTCCGTCTGTCAGCGGGCTGTTCCTCACGATCTGTAATAGCTACACAGTTGAAATTTTCACAGCTATTACGGATCATGAGATACGTTTCTGGAAACGTGTTTTTTCTTTTTAACTATTAATCTGTCCCCACGGTCTCCGATTGAAGACTAGACAATAAGTTTTTAATTGTGTCTGCTATTCCAGGGCCTGACGGGTTGATTATTTTAAAAGATAAGCAGTCGAAAACGTGCTTGAAATCGTGTATGAGCCTAAGGCGTTTGTTTAGTCCGTCTTTGTATCATTTTAGGCTTGTGTAGTACATGTACTATGTACTACTAAGACGCAATTCCTTTAGGTGACCGAGACAAACTATTCAGTTTCGGTCGTTTAAATCGTTCATCTAGTACAGTGACCATCTGGCTCGCGTGTGCCGAATCAGCACGAATAAGTACGAGTGTCTGAGCGAGTTGAGAGATTAGAGAAGCATGCGTGGGAGCGTGATGGACGATGTACGATGAGGATGACCGACCTGACGAACAAGAAAGCGAGTAAATCCCGACGACTTGTGATTATTCCGCGAAGTTTTATGTTATGCTAGTCACAATAAGGTCTATTATCACTTACAATGCAGGTACAAATTAATATTGCCCGTTCCTTGTTGGCTCTTTGATTGACAATTATAAACAAAACGCCATTATAATAATTCATACGATTTTACAACATTGCATGGCATTTAAATTATTGTAAAATGTTTAATTTATATTGAAATGACAGTCCTAAGCCTGCAAAGTATAAAGGAAAATCAAATATGTATTCCATTATGTCCGACTGATGTTTTAATGATCGGTGAACTAAAATAAACTAATAGTACTAGAATACCGAATGTATACATTTCAACGATTGTACTAGTTCGGAGCGTTCCATTCAGTGTCCGAGTAAGAACAAGCCTAACCAGTGTTGCCACCTTGCAGAAAACTTTTTCACTAGTTTTGGTCTGAAATTTCACCAGATTTAGCGATATTTTTTACTAAAAAAATCCCCAGAATTCACTAAATAATTTAAAATTAAATCACAAGGTAAGTCAAAAAATAATATTTTAATTGTGGATACAAAGAATAAAAATAAACATGTCAAAACTAAAAATCAACTTCAAATATTTCTGTTGGTAATTCTTCTTCATCTTGATCGATTATTATTGTAGATGTAGACGGCTGAGATGGATCATCAGTTTTGTCCGATTTTTTTGATTTAAAAGAGTATTTAGAATTGCTTCCAATAGCAGTAATTACATCAGCTGGGAGCTCGTAACTGTATCAGTTCTTCTTCATTATCTTTAACTGATTTCTTATAAAAAGAATGCTATTTAGAGTGTTTACAGCCATTTTGTTTCTTAATTTATTTTTCACGATATTCATAGCACTAAATGCCCTTTCCACTTCAGCATTTGAGTGAGGAAGTGACAATGCGGATATAGCGAGATCAGATAGCTCTTGAAAGGTATTTGTTCCAGCAGCATTCGTATATTTTCGCACTTCAGCCCAGAAATCAATGATATTATGTATGGCATTCCATTTAACATAATTTATACCATGCCACTGCTGTAACAGTTTGTCTATTGCTTCGTCATCAAATCCGAGTTCCGCAGCAAGGTCTGCTATTTTGTTGTCTTTGCCCTGGCGAAGAGTATTTTCCACACTCAGTTGACACATTTTCTCCAAAATAATGTAGTTAGAAGGAAGTCTTTGCTGAATCTGTTTTCCTAATTTGACTGTAAACTCAATACAACGTTTCCTGACTGCATTAATGACATCATTGGGTAAAGTGGTCTTTTGTACTTGTGATTCAAAAAGATATCCTAAATACGGTACCGGATTCAAGTGGGCTTCTATTTGAATGGACAAATAATCTTTGTCAGTCGTTGCAGCCGTCGGCATCAGTACTCTATTGCAAATAGAGCGAAGCTATGTCATTAACGTGTTCAGGAGGGCAACTGGATTTGAGTCTTCACTTTCAAAACTCTTAACTCCAATTTGAACATCATTCAAGATGCTCCTTAAAAAGCACATATAAAGGCGATTCCTCTCATCGGCATACATCGAATGAAGCAATTCTGCTGTGTAGCAATTATCTTTGTTCAAAGAGAAATGCAATTTGAGTTCTTCCCATTGAGACAATATTCTGGTCACAGTTTCTTCAATGGACAGCCAACGAGTATCACAAGACCGCAATATTTTTAAAGGCTGATCGCCACAATTTATTGTCTCATATATATCTTTGTACTCATCACAGCGTTTGGGTGAATGTGAGAACCAATTATAGGTTTCTCTAATGAGAAACTCTATATTTCGCGGTAACGTTTGTTCTGACGCATGTGACACCGCCAATTGCAATGAGTGGCAAACGCATCTGACTAGAATTAAATTAGGTACGCCATATTCCGTTTTTAAAATATTCTGTTTACAGACACATGGTATTCTAATAAAAAACTTAATTGGAATTGGAGTGGATAATGCCTCTGTCATGACTGGAGTCAATAATGGCGTTATTGACTCCAGTCATGACAGAGGCATTATCCACTCCAATTCCAATTAAGTTTTTTATTAGAATACCATGTGTCTGTAAACAGTTTACCAAGGCAGTAACAATTCCACGAGCATCCGCGCTCCTCAGTGGTTCTAATGCTAGAAATGCAGATACAACTTTATTTTGTGTGCAACTAAAATATCTAATTACTATGCCCAATAATTTTGATACACTGAGGTCAGTGGATTCATCTAACAGTACACTATACTTTTGTGATCCAATATCATCCAATAGCATCTGTTTGAAGTGAGGGGCTAACACATTCTTTATTACGGCACTGCATTTCGTTCTGTGCATTTTCATGTCCATAACACTCTTTGAATCAGTAATACATTTTTTTAAAGCTTCAGTTAAGTGGTCAATTTGCTGTATGGATGTGTGTTCTACAATGAACAGGGACAATGTTCCTTCAACTTTCAACGTATTTGTATTATTTTTAGAAGCGGGCAGAAATTCAATTTGTCGGTTTTTAGACACTAAGTCAGATTTATGTATATGTTTTTTTGTTACTCTGTGTTTCTTAATGTCGCCAATTCTTGCAAACATATCACAATGACAAAAAGTACAAAAGGCTTTTGTAGGATCGTCTGCTACAGGCCGCAACCAAGCCTTGAACTCTTCTTGGGTTTCCCATTCTTTCCGATATTTTTGAGAATAAAAAGTCTTCTTTTTCAGTGGCACGTCCACGATAATGCGAAATAAATACTACACAAAAACACACACAAAAACTTTAGATCTTGACTTGAATGATTTCGATAAGTATTGTCTCCTACTTTCGCGAATGAAAACTAGCAACTAACTAAATACAAGCAATAGTATGCAGCACTCACTCATACAAACTTTACATACGTGTTAGGTTTGATTTATTAGTTGGGGAATCCCCAAGCATAACCAAACAAAGACGTCTAAAGCTACGTTCCGAAACAGGAAATTTTTGCTCGGCAAAGTGTATCCTGGATCCAAACCACAACATTCGATAAATATCACTAAAAGTCATCAAATAATTTTTCAGTAATTTTTTTTTGAGATTATCACTGTCAAAGTCCTAAAATTCACTAAATCTAGTGACAAAATCACTAAAGTGGCAACACTGCCACAGCCAGTGTCTTTGACGCATAGACTATGTTTTTTTTTTCTTTTGTTCTTTGTGGAACAGGTTAAGGTCAGAGACCACGCTGCCTAGTCATCAGATAGTTCGTATTTTTTTTCTCATACGAATGCAGATGTAATACATTCTTATGTTTTTGCAACTGCAATGTTAATCAGTTTTTATTTTATGATTAAAATATAACTAAAATAAATAAACAGGTTTTATTTATAGCTATTAGCCGACTTTCATTTGTAAAGATCATAGTTTATAAAAAATCTGATTTAAATCAAATAATATCCGATTATTTTGATTTTTTTTTTGGGTTCCCTGATTGCAGACCTCCAAGCTCAAAGCTATAGATACTTTACCGAATTCTAATACTTCTACCAGCCAACAACGAGGCAGAGGGCGACAGAGCAGAGGCCGCCAGAATTATCAGCGCGGACGCGTCGACCAGATGCGATGTACGAAAGGCCATGAAACAGTCCAAAATTTACAAGAGGACATCAGAAGACAGCTCTTTGTCGGCTCTCATGAGGAGGACACGCTTACCTGTCTAAGTGAACAACAAACCCTGAAGGCAATCACATTGTCTGTCACTACTAGGGGAATCGGATTAGGTCTATGTCATTTAACCTTCATATCTATCTCTTATCACGACACTATCCGTATCCCCAACATCTACGCGATGTACGAGTATAGGGTGTTCCTAGGCCTATTTGAATCAAAACTCGAAACCATAAAAGCGGACTTGCCAGCTGTTGTCCCACGACTCAAAGTACTATCTCAAAGTATTATCTGTGGCAATGATATTTTGTCAGATTGGCCGAACGAACTATGGAAAGTTCAGCAAGTTCATAAATGCTACCAATTTGGGAATCTTAATGCTGAGAGTTTTGTGAGGTTCTGACTATGACTGTGACCAAAATTAGCAATGAGGCTATGAGGTCCTGACTGTGACGAAAATTAGTGTTGAAACCATGAGATTCTTACTGCGGCTGTGGCTGTGCCAATAATATACTAAAAAAAAACACACAGAATGGCCATTTTATATCTAAATTAATATATAAAGATAATTAACTTTAAACTTTGTATATGTTATAATTTGTGTAATTTCGAAATAATTTATGAAATGGTTTTATGTGATCTCTAATTAAAAATATTTAATTAATAATTTAATATATACGGATAATTACATATAATATTGGACTGTTGATTGTAGAGATATATTACAATAAAAACTTTATGTAAAAAAAAAGGGGAAGATAAAGAAAGTAAAATTTGTTTCCGCTGGTCGGTCAATTGTTTGGTGCAAGTAGCTATGCCACTAGCAGCGGGTGGAGCGGACTTGACACGTCTAGGCAATTGGCAAAACAAACGTAAAATACAAATTTTAGAATTTATTACTGCTGGTTGGTCACTGACCTATTGTTAGTTTGGATCTCATGTACAGCAGGTGAGAGCCCTAGCATGTCTAAGGTCAGGGGCTTTTGATAATTTACTGCTGGTTGGTCACTGACCTATTGTTAGTCTGGATCTCATGTACAGCAGGTGGGAGCCCTAACATGTCTAAGGTCAGGGGCTTTTGATAATTTACTGCTGGTTGGTCACTGACCTATTGTTAGTCTGGATCTCATGTACAGCAGGTGGGAGCCCTAACATGTCTAAGGTCAGGGGCTTTTGATAATTTGCTGCTGATTCGTCACTGACCTATTGTTAGTCTGGATCTCATGTACAGCAGGTGGGAGCCCTAACATGTCTAAGGTCAGGGGCTTTTGATAATTTACTGCTGGTTGGTCACTGACCTATTGTTAGTCTGGATCTCATGTACAGCAGGTGGGAGCCCTAACATGTCTAAGGTCAGGGGCTTTTGATAATTTACTGCTGGTTGTTCACTAACCTATTGTTAGTTTGGATCTCATGTACAGCAGGTGGGAGCCCTAACATGTCTAATATAACTAACTTTAACTACAATTTTAGTACAGGTAAAAACAGGGTTAGGTGTTTAGTGTAGGTTTTTTTTTATGTACTTCGAGAGCGAAGTACTTGTCTGTCTGGCCGTAATATATATATATAATTATTACATAATTATTATCTATTTATATTCTGTTCTGTCATAGTTTTGGAGAAGCCATTCTGCCGTTCAGGTCGAGTATGTTTAGCTGTTTGTGTAGTTTTTTGCAAAAGATGTTTTGTGTCGGGCTCCTGAAGGCGTATTTTTCCGTTTATTATTGTTTATTTGACGGTGGCATATCAGCATGTGCCCGCAAGATAGAGCGAAGCACAAAGAGCTGCCGAACTGTCAAAACCTTACAGTCCGCGTAGAGTTGAATACGCGGTCTAGGGTATGACGCGGTCTAGGGTATGACGCGGTCTAGGCTATGACGCGGTCTAGGCTATGACGCGGTCTAGGGTATGGCGCGGTCCAGGCTATGACGCGGTCCAGGCTATGACGCGGTCCAGGCTATGACGCGGTCCAGGCTATGACGCGGTCCAGGATATGACGCGGTCTAGGCTATGACGCGGTCCAGGGTATGACGCGGTCTAGGGTATGACGCGGTCTAGGCTATGACGCGGTCCAGGGTATGACGCGGTCTAGGGTATGACGCGGCCCAGGGTATGACGCGGTCTATGGTATGACGCGGTCCAGGCTATGACGCGGTCTAGGCTATGACGCGGTCTAGGCTATGACGCGGTCTAGGCTATGACGCGGTCCAGGTTATGACGCGGTCTAGGCTATGACGCGGTCTAGGCTATGACGCGATCTAGGTTATGACGCGGTCCAGGTTATGACGCGGTCCAGGCTATGACGCGGTCTAGGGTATGACGCGGTCTAGGGTATGACGCGGTCTAGGGTATGACGCGGTCCAGGCTATGACGCGGTCTAGACTATGACGCGGTCTAGGCTATGACGCGGTCTAGGCTATGACGCGGTCCAGGTTATGACGCGGTCCAGGCTATGACGCGGTCTAGGGTATGACGCGGTCTAGGGTATGACGCGGTCTAGGGTATGACGCGGTCCAGGCTATGACGCGGTCTAGACTATGACGCGGTCTAGGCTATGACGCGGTCTAGGCTATGACGCGGTCTAGGCTATGACGCGGTCCAGGTTATGACGCGGTCCAGGCTATGACGCGGTCTAGGGTATGACGCGGTCTAGGGTATGACGCGGTCTAGGGTATGACGCGGTCCAGGCTATGACGCGGTCCAGGCTATGACGCGGTCTAGGCTATGACGCGGTCTAGGCTATGACGCGGTCTAGGCTATGACGCGGTGTAGGCTATGACGCGGTCTAGGGTATGACGCGGTCTAGGCTATGACGCGATCTAGGGTATGACGCGGTCTAGGCTATGACGCGGTCTAGGCTATGACGCGGTCCAGGTTATGACGAAGTCCAGGTTATGACGCGGTCCAGGCTATGACGCGGTCTAGGCTATGACGCGGTCTAGGCTATGACGCGGTCCAGGTTATGACGCGGTCCAGGTTATGACGCGGTCCAGGTTATGACGCGGTCCAGGCTATGACGCGGTCTAGGGTATGACGCGGTCTAGGCTATGACGCGGTCTAGGGTATGACGGGGTCCAGGCTATGACGCGGTCCAGGGTATGACGCGGCCCAGGGTATGACGCGGTCTATGGTATGACGCGGTCCAGGCTATGACGCGGTCTAGGGTATGACGCGGTCCAGGCTATGACGCGGTCCAGAGTATGACGCGGCCCAGGGTATGACGCGGTCTATGGTATGACGCGGTCCAGGCTATGACGCGGTCCAGGCTATGACGCGGTCTAGGCTATGACGCGGTCTAGGCTATGACGCGGTCCAGGGTATGACGCGGTCTAGGATATGACGCGGTCCAGGCTATGACGCGGTCCAGGGTATGACGCGGCCCAGGGTATGACGCGGTCTATGGTATGACGCGGTCCAGGCTATGACGCGGTCCAGGCTATGACGCGGTCTAGGCTATGACGCGGTCTAGGCTATGACGCGGTCCAGGGTATGACGCGGTCTAGGGTATGACGCGGTCTAGGCTATGACGCGGTCTAGGCTATGACGCGGTGTAGGCTATGACGCGGTCTAGGGTATGACGCGGTCTAGGCTATGACGCGATCTAGGGTATGACGCGGTCCAGGCTATGACGCGGTCTAGGCTATGACGCGGTCCAGGGTATGACGCGGTCTAGGGTATGACGCGGTCTAGGCTATGACGCGGTCTAGGCTATGACGCGGTGTAGGCTATGACGCGGTCTAGGGTATGACGCGGTCTAGGCTATGACGCGATCTAGGGTATGACGCGGTCTAGGCTATGACGCGGTCTAGGCTATGACGCGGTCCAGGTTTTTGCAAAAGATGTTTTGTGTCGGGCTCCTGAAGGCGTATTTTTCCGTTTATTATTGTTTATTTGACGGTGGCATATCAGCATGTGCCCGCAAGATAGAGCGAAGCACAAAGAGCTGCCGAACTGTCAAAACCTTACAGTCCGCGTAGAGTTGAATACGCGGTCTAGGGTATGACGCGGTCTAGGGTATGACGCGGTCTAGGCTATGACGCGGTCTAGGCTATGACGCGGTCTAGGGTATGGCGCGGTCCAGGCTATGACGCGGTCCAGGCTATGACGCGGTCCAGGCTATGACGCGGTCCAGGATATGACGCGGTCTAGGCTATGACGCGGTCCAGGGTATGACGCGGTCTAGGGTATGACGCGGTCTAGGCTATGACGCGGTCCAGGGTATGACGCGGTCTAGGGTATTACGCGGCCCAGGGTATGACGCGGTCTATGGTATGACGCGGTCCAGGCTATGACGCGGTCCAGGCTATGACGCGGTCTAGGCTATGACGCGGTCTAGGGTATGACGCGGTCCAGGGTATGACGCGGTCTAGGGTATGACGCGGTCCAGGCTATGACGCGGTGCAGGGTATGACGCGGCCCAGGGTATGACGCGGTCTATGGTATGACGCGGTCCAGACTATGACGCGGTCCAGACTATGACGCGGTCCAGGCTATGACGCGGTCTAGGCTATGACGCGGTCTAGGCCTTGACGCGGTCCAGGGTATGACGCGGTCTAGGGTATGACGCGGTCTAGGCTATGACGCGGTCTAGGCTATGACGCGGTGTAGGCTATGACGCGGTCTAGGGTATGACGCGGTCCAGGTTATGACGCGGTCCAGGCTATGACGCGGTCTAGGGTATGACGCGGTCTAGGCTATGACGCGGTCTAGGGTATGACGCGGTCCAGGCTATGACGCGGTCCAGGGTATGACGCGGCCCAAGGTATGACGCGGTCTATGGTATGACGCGGTCCAGGCTATGACGCGGTCCAGGCTATGACGCGGTCTAGGCTATGACGCGGTCTAGGCTATGACGCGGTCTAGGCTATGACGCGGTCCAGGTTATGACGCGGTCCAGGGTATGACGCGGCCCAGGGTATGACGCGGTCTATGGTATGACGCGGTCCAGGCTATGACGCGGTCCAGGCTATGACGCGGTCTAGGCTATGACGCGGTCTAGGCTATGACGCGGTCTAGGCTATGACGCGGTCCAGGTTATGACGTGGTCCAGGCTATGACGCGGTCTAGGGTATGACGCGGTCTAGGGTATGACGCGGTCTAGGGTATGACGCGGTCCAGGCTATGACGCGGTCCAGGGTATGACGCGGCCCAGGGTATGACGCGGTCTATGGTATGACGCGGTCTAGGCTATGACGCGGTCTAGGCTATGACGCGGTCTAGGGTATGGACGCGGTCTAGGGTATGACGCGGTCTAGGGTATGACGCGGTCGACAATACGCGCACGACAATACGCGCACAATACGCGGTCGAGATAATACGCGGTCGAGATAATACGCTGTCGAGATAATACGCGGTCGAGAGAATACGCGGTCGAGATAATACGCGGTCGAGAGAATACGCGGTCGAGATAATACGCGGTCGTACGCGGTCGAGAGAATACGCGGTCGAGAGAATACGCGGTCGAGATAATACGCGGTCGAGAGAATACGCGGTCGAGATAATACGCGGTCGGGAGAATACGCGGTCGGGAGAATACGCGGTCGAGAGAATACACGGACGAGCGAACACGCCGTCGATCGAATACGCCGTCGATCGATAACGCCGTCGAGCGAATACGCCGTCGAGCGAATACGCCGTCAAGCGAATACGCCGTCGAGCGAATACGCCGTCGAGCGAATACGCCGTCGAGCGAATTCGCCGTCGAGCGAATACGCGGACGACCGAATACGCGGACGAGCGAATACGCGGACGAGCGAATACACGGACGAGCGTATACGCGAAAAAAGCACGCGCAAGTTTAGGGCGAAAAATAAACAAGATACTGAGATCAAAGTTGCTTATAATCACTGAGAGCGCAGATACTTTGTTACACGGTGACGGTCATTGGCAGAGAGAGAATATTCCAGAAGTCTAACTCTAAAAGACTCTAAAAATGCACATAACAAACATAGGTTAACATTTTAATATTTGAGACTTTAAATGTTTTTCAGCAGTTAAAGGTTTTGTTAAAACATCAGCCAACATTTCATCAGTACAAAGATATTCTAAATTAACCTGTACGCCACTGTACGTTGCTTTCGACTTTCCCATGAAACTACAGACTTTCCAATACAAAATATGTAACCAGTGTAAGATCGACAATCTACCTGATTGCCCTCCCAGTCTGCATCAGTGAAACCCACAATATCCAGTTCACCTTTCTGAAAAATAAGACAATAATCTACTGTTCCTTTCAAATACCTTAAAAACCTTTTTGCTGCTTTGCAGTGACTTCGCATAACAGTTGTTGAACTGGCTAAAGTAACTGACACTGTGAGAGATATCAGGCCTGGAACACACAGATAAATACATTAAGTAACCAATAAGGCTTCTATAATCAAAGTTACATTTTGAACTATTTTCCATCTGCATTCCAACCTCCATAGGAGTTTTCATTGGTTTGCAATCTGACATATTGAATTTATCTAATATTTTCTTTATATAACTCGACTGATCCAAGATGAAGCTCCCATCAGCTGTTTTTTCTATTTTCATACCTAAAATATGATGGCCTGTACCTAAATCTTTCATATCAAATTCATCCATCAGTCTCTTCTTTATAACATTCTTTTGTTGTGATGTTTTTAATGTAAATAACATTATATCGTCGATGTAGAAATTAGTGCTCGGTACTATGGTGACCTAACACTCCTTTCTCGTATTGATAGGGTAATAATGGTATGTGGTAAAAGTTAAAGTAAAGTCTCGTATTTTAAGGGAAATAGCTGTATTGAATTACTATCACACTTAGTTACAAGAAATGGTAAAAACGGTTAACTATTTCACTAGCTTATTGGTAAAATGGTAATGGTAAAATGGTGTTGAGAACGTGGTGTCTCTGATGAGATCTAAACGCGAACTGCCCCACATTTTGGTCAACGAGCGAATGTGCATACTTGCGTTCGATGCAATTATGCATTTTCGCTGAGTGTTCGATTGAAACTCGAACATATTCCCGAGAGCGTCGAGCGAGAAGAAATGTGGAATGATAGCTAAAACTACATGATATGGTGTGTACAAAAACATTAAGGCTGCTCTACACGCCAACGGCCTTGAGCATGTGGGCGGAGCCAACCTCACGTAGCCGCGTGATTTACGCACACATAGAAATGCTTATCGCGCGCGGACTGTGATCAAAGAATATGCGTGGACGCAGAGATGCGACTAGCAGTGGTATAATTCTTGCCTACGATTCCGTAAAATATTTACGTATATTTTACGTTTTTACTAGACATTATTTTTTATCATATTAAGAATATACGTAGGTCAAGTAAAACAAAATAAAAAACTTTTTACAAAAAAAATACAACCGACTTCCATAAATAATACTAAAAAATGTAAAATAACTTTAATTTCGGAAGTCGGTGTTTCTAGTAGGATCGTCTGCTACAGGCCGCAACCAAGCCTTGAACTCTTCTTGGGTTTCCCATTCTTTCCGATATTTTTGAGAATAAAAAGTCTTTTTTTTCAGTGGCACGTCCATGATAATGCGAAATAAATACTACACAAAAACACACACAAAAACTTTAGATCTTGACTTGAATGATTTCGATAAGTATTGTCTCCTACTTTCGCGAATGAAAACTAGCAACTAACTAAATACAAGCAATAGTATGCAGCACTCACTCATACAAACTTTACATACGTGTTAGGTTTGATTTATTAGTTGGGGAATCCCCAAGCATAACCAAACAAAGACGTCTAAAGCTACGTTCCGAAACAGGAAATTTTTGCTCGGCAAAGTGTATCCTGGATCCAAACCACAACATTCGATAAATATCACTAAAAGTCATCAAATAATTTTTCAGTTATTTTTTTTTCAGATTATCACTGTCAAAGTCCTAAAATTCACTAAATCTAGTGACAAAATCACTAAAGTGGCAACACTGAGCCTAACCATTTATGCTGCAAGAGGTTTAAATAATGAATTGCTTTGTGAAGTAGTGCATCATGGCGGTTTATTAATTTACTACTACTCTTATCGAGCGCGCAGATTGACCAAGCTGACTTCGCACCTTCTATCAACAATGAACTTTGTACTGTGTTTTCAATATGACTTAAAATCATGTACTCTTTTGACAAAGACACTAGGTTTTGTATGATAACTCGTGCTGCACAGTCATCGTCGCCAATAATAAGGACTTTTCTTTGATCCGTAGCAATATCTGCGGTTCTCATCATTCAATGACATGACTTGTGGCTCTGTGTACTACCTCATAATAGTTGGTGATATTATAATATCCGAGGGCGAGGTACCTGATATCATAGGCTTGTTTGGGAGTAGATCCAGGATTTTTGAAGTGAAAACTTCTTTAGGCGCGTTGCGCATTTTTGAGATGGAAAAAAACTATTGAACTCGCCACCGACACCGATACCGACGCCTTAGCCGACAGTGACACTGCTACGCGATGTGCGATACGCGTAGCGTCGTAGCACTCGTAGCGGATTGAAGTGAAAACTTCTTTAGGCGCGTTGAGCATTTTAGTTCAAGTTTTTACTTCTATTGGCACTCCCGAGTGGCATTTTTTTTTCCTGATAAAACTAATTTCACATTCTTATAAAATTCACTCGCTCCTATCGGCCTGACTGCCGTCCTAAATCTGTAACAATCTTATTTATTTTAAGAGTCGAATTATGGGTTAAACCCTCAAAAGAGGTCCTAATGAAAAAGTCTATAATATAAAAGACCAAACATTACAAAAATGCATTATTTTATTGTGTCTATTTTCATACAGGATGACAACAAACGTGAGTTTATGACTGACAACGCGGTCGCGTTGCCGGGTATACCAGGAACTTCGGGCCCAGTCGGGTTCGAACCTGGCATGTTCCGACACGACAAAGATGATATGGCAGCTCATAAGGTAAGCATAAAATAGGATAATTTTACCCGTTTTCCACACATAGTTGATACAAAAATGAATGCCTAAATGAAAGCGCGCTTGACTCAGTGTCGATATTTGAAAATATAAATTAAAAAAATTGAAATATCAAAAACCCGATTGATAAGAAAAAACTAAAATATTCCAAACAAGTTACTTTTCAAGATTTTTGTTCAATCACAGATTTTATGCCACCAACTGTATCAGACTGCTTGAAAAGTGACTTGTAGCATAGCAAAAAGATTTTGTAACCATCAAGACCTATTTATGTGTCGTAACTTCTTTTATAAAGCTAAAATTAAGCAACCAGAAACATGATGTTAAGAGGGGACAGGGCCTACGAGGAATTTACAAAATAGATATTTGAAGAAACTATTGCCATCGTGCTGCCTCAAGCCTGCCCCCGTAGTGTGCGATAGGGACAGCTGCAGCTCAGACCGATTTTATCTTTTTGACGAGATCGACGTTTCGTATTCCCCTTTTTTTCTCTTCGAAAACTGAACCGATTCAATTATTTTTAGCACCAAATTTTTAAGAAAGTGGAATCTAGGTTCGTATTAAATGTTTTACGTTAAAACTTTTCGAATTTGTCTGGTAGTCCTTTAATAACGGCAGTAAAAATAGGGTAATTTTTTGTCATTTTTGGAGGGTCATATTTTCTTTACTTAGTTGCTGAAAAAAAAGAAAATGACAGGGACGTGTCTACCTCGGACCTTGACTTAAAAAAAAAGATTGCTCTAGAGGCATTATTCAAGAAGAAAAAAGGGGAATATATTTGTATGGAGAATCGCAGCTCCTGTTCCCTCTTAATAGAAACCACAACTAATAACCCCAATACAATTTACAGCTAAAGAAAAAGAAGAAAGACAAGAAAAAGCACAAACATAAGCACAAGCACAAACACAGCAGCAAAGAGAAGTCAAAGGAATTCAAAGACAAGGACCGGTCCCTACTTCCCCGACCTCCTTCGAGCACGGAACATCTGAAGATCAAAGAGGAGACGAGGGAGACTCTTAGTTCGTTTAGCTCGAGTCAAAGTCCTTCAGAGGATATCTCGTCAATGCCTAGTAATATGAGTTTTTAAATCTTCTTACGATTATGTCGTTGCTACTAATTTTTAAGACAGTATGCTGAAAATCGTCCATTGACGACGCATTTCTCCTGTTAATATTAAGTCTTAATATTTGTAGGAATAAAACTTCTATATGGTGTTAAAAAATTAATTCTCGAAACTTTAAGGAGTGCTTTGGACCATCGAACTGAATAACTTTTACTATAGGACCAACTTTGAAATCGTGAAAAAAAAACAGCTGTTGCCTACATTTATGTTCGCAAGACTCGTGAAAATGTACGGAACAGCTGATTTTTTTTTACGATTTCAAAGTTGGTCCCATAGTAAACATTATTCAGTTCGATGGTCCAAAGCACTCCTTAAAGTTTCTATAGTTAATTTTTTAACACCTTATATATTAAAAATCTGTGGATTTTTGGATAGTGTCAAAATGACGTGTGACGTGTATGTATATCTACTCCATTAATCTGTCTTCTTTATTTGAACAAAGATATCAAGGTTAAAGTCGCTAATTATATTTTTGTTTTGCATAACTTATTTATTTTAATTCGTCAAAACAGTATTCAATGACGTTTATGGTTCTTTTTTTAGCATAAACCAGTTTCAAGTCAAACTGATTGCATTTTCCATAGCTTTACATTATCTTTACTTCAATCTCATTAGTAATAACCTGTCAGCCGTGTTCAGTCTACCTCAGTAGAGAGTTCGTTTCACGACATAACATGCTCTTTATTTTCGATACTTTTCATCCCGCGAGTATGTTCCCTTGATTATTTTTTGACTTTCACGCGGGCAAAGCCGCTGGCAGAACCTAGTGCTAATATACTAAATATTAAGGTTCTTTGACCGACGATGTTAGCTTCCGGTCCAGATCGTAAGGTTTAGTAAGAAAGGTAAACGTTACGGGCCGTATTTAAAAAAATAATTGATTAGCAAGTTCTTAATTCAAATAAATATACGGATAATTTGAATTTAGAATCCGCTAACGGGCCTCTCATTAATGATGTAAGGGTCCCGAGGCGGAAGAGGGGTTAAAAAAAATTCTACATGCCCTTATCTTAGGGGGAAAACCCATTCTTACGTAATATTTTGCAAGTCGAAATTTAATATTAGAAATCTAGTTCCATTTCGGATGACAAATGGTTTTCTTCATTCTATAATGTACACTTTGATTTACATCTTATTTTACAAAATTATATTTTAAAATCTTATATGTGTTCATTTTTATCGAACTGAACAGAGTTTTAAAGTAACGGATTCTTTTCTAACAACATTTTATTATTCTGATAAAACGAGTTAGAATTTCGTAAGAAGAGGGAGGGGGTCCGAGAAATCTAATGTACCCTTTACCCTTAAATGGGGGTAGGGGAGGGGGGTCAAAAATCGCCAAAATCATCCTTAAGTAATTAATGAATGGCCCCTAATCAGTTTTTGAACTAATCATTCGGTTAACGAGTTTTATAAATAAGGCTCCATATTGATGAACCTTGTATTAAGCTGGTGGTACCATCACCTATAGGCAATGATATTATGTATTAAAAAACCAGCCAAGTGCGAGTCGGCCTCGCGCAGGAAAGGTTCCATACCATTATCTATAAAAACGGCAAAAAAAATCACATTTTTTGTATGGGAGCCCCCTTAAATATTTATTTTATTCTGTTTTTGAGTATTTTTTGTTATAGCAGCAACAGAAATACATCTTCTGTGAAAATTTCAACTTTCTGACAGATGAGATACAGCCTGGTGACAGTCAGACAGACAGACGGACGGACAGCGATGTCTTAGTAATAGGGACCCATTTTACCCTTTGGGTACGGAACCCTAAAAAGAGGTAAAATCGGACAAGCGCGCGCAAGTTTTGGCAGATAAATTCAACCAATTGTTGCAATTTGATTTAGTCGGCTAACAGCAGCGAGTGAAGAAAAGCGTGTCCGTGGCGTGACAATAATATATCTATGAGGCCAAGTTGTGTGTTAAGAGTGCAAAAACCATGGTTTCAAGATAAATAAGAGTGAAGAAATTTCATACCAACACACCTACATTTGTAATAACAACTCAACAATATCTGAACGCCGCTTTGTATGAACGTAGGCAATGATATTATTATTATTATTATTATAAGCCTAAACTATCAATAACTTTTTACTGACAAATAGTAATGTCAATTATTTTAAATTGATACCCCTCAACGGCCGCGCCTCTTATCGCAGTTTGACATATTTACGACCGGGCTCATAAAAAACAACTTGCTGAGGTTTCTATTGGAGCGAGGCACTTAAAGTAAACTTTTTTGGGTTGTTGAATAAACAGACCTTAGAATAACATGTAAACAATACTTGTAATTCAAGAGTTGAATTTTATTCAAATTCTGTTATCAACGATTTGTCGGGAATAGTGTGTGTGTGTGGGTAGTTGTTAAAACCACTGTATCAATTTACATGAAATTTTGCATGTTGCACTATGAATAGACAAGTAATAGAGTTGTTGTGTTGGAGTTGTAGAGTCCGATATCATATTTTCCTATTATTTACACTCAAAACTTCAAATTACGAAATCAAAACAACATAACGGCTTTTTAAAATTGCGTTTTTGCGTTTGCGTTGCGTTTTGTGTTGCGTTTTTTTTTCTAACACTATGTAATAACTATCTAAGAATGCATGTGCACCATGCCACAGGATATAAGATCTTTAGTTATTTAATAATAGAGGTTTAAGCCGCGTAATCTGGATCGGCATACTGGTATGCCCGTGGCCGTTTTTTTTTTTTTTTTGGGGGTGGGAAATCATCCTATGACTTCTTCCGCTCTAGGGTGGAGCGGAAGGGTGTGTCAGACTCTTACTGACTAAAACCCACCCCTGTTCCTCCCTGCCTCGAGTGCCCGGGGGCGAGGTAACTCTTTCGAATTTATCCTCCACCCCCGGGCAGATGCCCGTGGCCGTTCAGGGGTTAAAAAAGTCAAAGTACTAACCTACCTAAGACATATTTGATGGAAAGATGAAAACAACTTCGTTGTAGTACATTTAGTGCGAAAGATTTTAATATGGTGTTACGAGTCAACATTATCTTGTTTTTCTTCTAAAGGAAAAGTGGTGTATTTTTGTCAAAATAATTGTAAAAATGACCGTAGTTTTAAGCGAGTTTTTGAGGTATTCTGAAGTTTGATTTTGTAAAGTGAAAATATGTTGGGGACAAAATATTTTATTTTTAATAAGATAAAAGAAGAAAGTATGTTAATATATAAGTGAATAAAGAAATTATAAGATTTAATTCAAGCTTTTTATTTACCTACCTGACAAAATGAAAAACGCTCATACATAGAGATGGTAAGCACTTTTTATTTTGTAGAAACATGTATTCCATTTGCAAAGATATTATCTTACGCAAATGGAATACATGTACTTACTACATAATTATATTTAATGAAAAGCTGAAGATAATTAATATTATCTTCAGATTTTCAGTAAGTATATTATTTGTCTTACTCTTAATTATTTGCTTCCGTAATCAGAGAATAGATAAGCGTTATCAAAATATACTGCGTTGTTGTTGTGTTTCAATAGCCCAACGGCTACAGACGCGGAGTGCGAGCGAGTGGTCACGTCACGAGTTCAAACCCGGGTGCACTTTTGAGGAGAACTGAATCCGTAAAGGTGTGTGCAACCGGTAACCCACAGTGCAAGATTCCAAGTATATTTTTAAGAAAATAAAATGTTTTTATATATATTTTTCTCGTGACCATGAATAAAATGTTACGATGCAATGTGTATAGTTCAAGACGATTGTAATACGATAGTTTATAGATAGTGCCGCATATACTCAGATCGAATAACATGCTACAATATTAGCAAAATGTTGGTTACCACATGTAGTTTTAGTCGGGTATAATTTGTTCTCGAGTTATAAATATTACCACTGGCTATCTGGCCTTGTCTGTCGGATCTAGGGTTGGTGGAGCAAACGAGCTCTAGTGTAGACCGCGTATTGGCAATCGTAGCGTGAAACGCCTCCAGCTAAATGGACCCCTGCCCAGGGGTTGAGGATAAATTCGAAACAGAGTTACCTCGCCCTTGGGCACTCAGGGCAGGCAAGGAACAGGGGTGGGTTTTAGTCAGTAAGAGTCTGACACGCCCTCCCGCTCTACCCTAGAGCGGGCGATGTCATTGAATGATTTCCCAACTCACAAAAAAAAAGCTAAATGGACTGACGATATTAAAAAAGTGTCTAGAACAGACTGGATGCGAATGGCAGAGGACCAGGTGTTGTGACGCAGCTAGGGAGAGGCTTTTATCCAGCAGTGGACTGCGATAGACTGCTGCGAAGAGAGAAAGAGAGATAGGTCTTGATGGATTGAACCAAGTTGGTTATATTTATCGGGGCGACCGTAGACGAGGCCTATATCCGGCATTGAACGTCTTTTTATCCGACTACAAGGAAGGGCTATGTTTTGGGAGCGTGGAACCCAATACAGAAATACGCTTGTACGATATGACTATATACAGAAAGCACAGTTAATAGAAATCTCTATTCCTAGACAGCACGTTTCGCCGAAAACTTTGTTGTTAGAAAACATTGTTTGTAGACATCTCGGTAGGTACATAGGAAGCACTGTTGACAGAAATCTCTGTTCATAGATAGCACTTCTTGCCGTAAACTTTTTCATAGAAACCACTGTTTCCAGATATCTTGGTTCACAGAAAGCGCCTCTGGAGAAGAAACTATTAATATTTATTATCGCTTTTCTGGCTCAGATTCAGACACGCATTATGTTAGCCGCTACGCTACATGGTATTCATTAATTCATGTAATTATAACCATGTCAATAAATTATTATCTATTTACGGAAACCAATTAGATAATTATTTTTATAATGTGATTATGCACATTGCGTCGCGTCGTATTGTAGAAGTTTAACAATAATACGAGAATGAATGCAGAAATGTGAAAAAATGTAGGGTACATGTAAACTATTGCGCCTTACAAAGTAACAAACGTTTCCTACGCATTTAGTTTTGCATTTGTAATTGTCGCGACATACATTTGACGAATGATACATTTTACTGGAGATGTGCGCGGAGTAGTGCTAAAGGTTGTGGTGCTACTGTAAAAACATTAATTATCGGTAATGAACATTCGATCATCAATCTAAACAACGCACATGGACATTTGCCAGAGCCAGAAAAGCGAATACAAATGGAATATAAATCAAAAATAAGGAATATAGCAAAAAAATCCATGGATTCTCCGTCACAAATCGTTAACCGCTGCCTCCAGGATGTTTCAAGTACGAGTGCTGTCCACTTGCCTAATAAAACAGCAGCACGAATGATTGTGCACCGCATTAGGAATAAAGGACAACCGAAAATCCCTAATACAATTAATTTCGACATACCGGACTATCTTTCAAAAATTGGAGAAGAGCAATTTTTAATCGGCCAATATATTAACCAAAATGAGAGTGTAGTCGTATTTTGCACAAAAAGTAATTTCAAACTACTTATTAATGCAAAATGTTGGGTAATGGATGGCACGTTTTCTACATGTCCAGCGCCATTCTGTCAAATATATACTATACATGGTTCAATAGGAACAGAAAGAGGCACAAATAAATTTCTACCTTTAGTGTTTGCATTATTATCGCATAAGACAGAAACATGTTATACAATTTTATTAGAATTATTAAAAAGATATGGCGCTAATACATTTCAGACTAATTTGTCTACTGAGAACATTTTAACTGATTTTGAAATAGCTGCTATCAATGCCGTTAAACAGCAATTTCCAGAATGTATACAAAGACTATGTTTATTCCATCTTACGCAGAGTATTTGGCGGCATGTACAGATCGAGGGTTTAGCAAAGAAGTATGGGAATGATTTTTCATTTGCGCATAAAATTAGGCATTTATTTGCTTTGGCATTCCTAGATCCCAACGAGATACCTGAAGCTTTTCAACTTGTTAAAGATAAAGTGTTTGTTTTGTTTTCAATTTCATCTATTGCTTTCGTTTTGCTTAATTTTTGATTAAAATGGCATTTTTGTATGAAATAAACGTGTTTTTTTTTTATGGATAGAGAGGCAGAAAAGCGAAATTTAGTAATATAATAAATATTAATAGTTTTTTCTCCAGAGGCGCTTTCTGTGAACCAAGGTATCTGGAAACAGTGGTTTCTATGAAAAAGTTTACGGCAAGAAGTGCTATCTATGAACAGAGATTTCTGTCAACAGTGCTTCCTATGTACCGAGATGTCTACAAACAATGTTTTCTAACAACAAAGTTTTCGGCGAAACGTGCTGTCTAGGAATAGAGATTTCTATTAACTGTGCTTTCTGTATATAGTCATATCGTACAAGCGTATTTCTGTATTGGGTTCCACGCTCATGTTTTGGCTGAGAGGTGATAAATATGTAGGTACCTACCTACTTAAACAAATACTTGAGTTAAAATTGTTTTATCGGGCAGAGTCAAGTCTTTTTTTTTTTGTGGGGAGGGAAATCATACAATGACTTCTCCCGCTCTGGGTGGAGCGGGAGGGCGTGTGTCTCTTACTGACTAAAACCCATCCCTGTTCCTTCCTGCCCTTAGTGCCCGGGGGCGAGGTAACTGTTTCGTATTTATCCTCAACCCCCAAAGTGTAACAACTAGTTTTTATTTAACTACTACCCTACTTCATTAAGTTTGTGTTTGTGTGTTTGTCTACTTGATATAAATTTGATGCCGAAAGTCTGAAACCTCGCACGTTCAATCGATCCCTTTGTAACATTAAACTGCGGCTTTGTATCAAATAACTTGGCTTGAGTTTCTAATTTAAAACAAACGGTAGGTGTCTATTGAAATGGAGGCAATACCTAAACGAAACTGAGTTGGTAGGTACAGGTAAGATATACCTTTACCACAGAATAAGTAATAGTACCTACCTAGGTACTCCTTTACCTTTGAGTCTTCCATATTAGTAAAAGAAAAACCTAAAGGAACTATCTAACCTGGGGAGCATGATAAAACCCAGGGCCTTGGTCCCCGGTGAACGTAGAATGTCACAGTAAATTGAAAATTACTAGGCAAGGATTCTTAGAAAATTAACCAGAGAAAACCCACCACTACACAGGGAATCCTAATGTGGGGTCTAGAAAAAAAAAAGTGTGTGTGTACTTATGTACGCACGTAAGAAGTTATACTTCTTTGGCGTAACGAGATAAAAACCAAACTGTCACAAAGTTTACAAAAGGAAAACAATCATTCTTCATGAACCACAGACTATAGCTAACCTTAGGGTGTCGGTTTTTTGTGACGGTGTGCACGCGCATCGTAAAAATTTACTCTCATAATTTTTCCCTAACGCGCCAAAAGAAGTATAACTTTAAAAAAAGTCCCGACTTTACTCCTTCTGCAGACACAAATCTATTGATCTTTTGTTTCGCGCTGCCATCATATAGGTACCTAAGCTGGAAGTAGCAGTTCACTATCGCATAGGCATCTCAATCGCTCGCGATTCAACTGAGTTCAACTTACACAAAGTACATCACGTATCAATCAAACTCTTTTAACTCATCAATAGCCAACGAAACCGAAATTAATTACTTCCTATTGACTGCCCGCAGTTGATCAAATAACAATTTAATGAAACCGTATCGAGCGAGACACGGCGCGAACGCAGTATCGCAGGAACACCCACAGAGTGGAGACTAGCGGAACTCAACTAGGGCCAGAGTTCACTCGCGTTTTAGCAGTGGAAAAATTATATATTTAATTTATTAAAGTTTTGTGAATAAATAGTGAAGTAATGGCGAATTTACAGAATGGATATTCTAAAAAGAAACAGCTGGATGTGGTGGTTGTTGGTGCAGGATTGGTAAGTTCCTATATTTCCAGGATTTTTTTGAATTTATTCTGTTGTTAGTCTGTTAATAGATGGTTAATAGGGTTGATTAAATTGTAGCAAATCGTAACAAAAAAAAAAATACTTTGCACTCCGGGAGTACCGTCAGAAGTGAAAATAAAAGACTTGAACAAAAATGTTGCGGGGGTTCAATAGTTTTTTCCCCATCTGAAAACTGCCCAACGCGCCTTATTATGATGAATCTGAATGTCTAATTAGGTACCTACTCTTGTATGAATGGTAGGACACACAATTTATTTATTTTTTCTACCTCCCGTCTCTTCCTACATGCTAAGGGGATGGGAGGCTACTGAGGTGCTGACAGAAGCAGTCAGTTTTTTTGCTTCTTTCCTACTTACCTACGATACAGGTACTTGCACTGAAGTAGGTACCTACTACATACCTACTTAATAAATAAATAGAAAGTTATATTGTAATATCATTGTCTATACCTACCCAATTCAAGTGTACAATAAATCTACCGAATCGCTATTGTGTTTGTTTCGTGTGTGTAACTAAAACTTTTATAGTTTTTGGGTAGTTGTTTGTATATTATTGCCTTATTTTATTTTTTGCTGAATCTCTCTGTGAATATCGGTGAAAGCTAAATGAGATGGATGAAGCAGCATTCGGCTTGGTACTGATTACCGCAAATTATTTATTTATTTCTATAGGAATAACAAAAAGAATTAAAACCTAATAGGAAGTAGATACTCGTTTGTGCATTGCAAAATGTTACGTAAGACTATTCGAAAAACAAGTTTAAAGTCGATGATAATACTATTCGTAAGTAGGTAACCTTTTCGTAATTAGTATGATACCTACCTATTTATTTGTTTTTTTTTTTGTATTAGTTTTGGCTTCGCACGGTTTGTGCATTCAGCTAGTGTCAAGTTTAGAAAGTATTTTTATAAACAGAATACAGTCACTTTGTTTTCCAGTAGAATGCGGATGTAACACATTGTAATGTTTTTGCTGCATGTGGCAGCAAACGTAGCAAGCTTCGCTGAGGTTGTCCATACCTACGAGTACTTCAATAAAATTCACAGCTTCATTTTATCGAGACCGGGCTTGTTTCAATTATTTCATATTGTCTAGTTGCGTAGACACTTGAGACACAAAAATACATCACAATATCCGCAAAAATCAATTTGAGAATAAATAAAACAGCAACTGAACTTCACTCGAAAATATTCCGCCAAAAATCGATTAGTATGATTAAAATTCAAAGCATTTATTTCAAATAAACCATTTACAGGCAATTTTGAATTAATGTCAAGAAGTCGGTCAGTCAGAAAGATGAAAATAATTGCACATTCCAAAGCGTAGGTAAATCTCTATAGAGAAGAACGTGCAAGAAACTCCATGGACACTTTTTTTAACCATGTTAGAGATGTGTTACAAAATTTCTGGTTACAATCATATTTCTTGCTTCTATTAGGCGAGAAGAATGTGAAACAAAACAACATAAAGAAACAAGCCAGAGGTAGGTAGCTAAGAGATGACCAGTCACAACAAACGGCGCCCGTTCACGAACATGACGCGTGGATCAGGACCGCTCAGCTCAACCATTTTTAAGGGAACCGAATGATCCAACACATGCGCCCCCATCAGCGAGACATTTGAGTGAGCACTCTCAACTGCCATGTTCGTTCATGTCAAACAAGCAGTTATACTTACCTAATAAATTAATAATATACCTACTCGTAATAAGTTACTCAACTCACCATTTACAAAATAAATAAAAAATTGCTTCGAAATTATACAGTATTATAAAAACATGTCAAGAAAAATAAAAGAGAGAGCATCTCTTCCAAATATATAAATTAAAAAAAAAGAACTAACTTGTGGACCCAAGTGGCTGTGATTGTGAGTGATCATTCATGGACCAATTCTGTTCAATTAAACTTTGATGAAAACATCAATTGATCAATTGCGGTAACCTACCTTTAAACTTATCACGAAGTTGATAATAAAGATAATCTTGATTATTTTTGATTTTATTATCTTCGAATGTTTTACTAGTAAATGGGTAGATTATGCAAATGAGAAATTATTGTTTGTGAAACCAAAACGCAACCGGCCTAATAGACGCAGACACCCTAGGTTAAGGCGATTTGCCTTGACAACATAAACCAAGTGCAGCATGATCATCATTATAGCCTAAAGACGTCCACTGCTCGACTTAGTTCTCCTCCAAGTGTCGCATGTCGCCACATAGACCGTACTGTGTCATACTTTGCTTCTCACATCCAGCGGTTCTCGGCAATCTTCACCAGATCATCACCCCAACTTCTGGGAGTGGCAAGCGCGTATTGGAAGCAGTGGGTACTGCTTCCAATACGCGCTCGCCACTCCAGAACCTTTCGGCTCCATCAGCGTTCAAAGTTTATCCGTTGTGAAAGCTAATGCGCCCCCTTCCCCACCACTTTCAATATGGCAGAGGGATCTCTTCATTTCTGATTCCATCATGCAGGGAAACCGTTTTGCTATTTTCAGTTTTCCAATGAGAGAGAGAGAGAGAGAAGTTGCGTTTTGCGACTGCTGTGGGTTTGTAGGATAAGACGATATGATTTTTGATTTGATTTTGTGGGATGCCGTCACCTCTTTATGCGAGGAGTTGGTGCATGCAAAGATGACGGCGGAGAGGGAGAGGGAGCATACCTCCCACTGCACCCGCACTAGAAGAACAGCCGGGCGTCGAAGGGCTCTCGACGATCTCTGGCCACCATAAGGAGGGGCCTGCCAGGCGGTGAACTTGAGGCTGAGTCATCGCCTGATCAGGCAGGCCTAAAGAAGCGGCGCGCAGCTGTTTCATGCGCGCCTTTATGGGAGTATGTGAGGTCGGTCGTAGGTAGCGAGGCCCATCATCTAGTGAGGACGGATCGTCCCCACTAGGTGATGGGGCTCGCTAGCAATGACGGGCAGATACCAGTCGCGGTTGCGTGTATTAATTTAATTGTATCCCAGGCCCCGACTCATGGTAGCGGTAGGAACTGTGTCACTCATGTAGTCGGTAGGAGTCCGAGTACCCATGAGGATTTTCCCACGTAAAAAAAGGATAAGAAGATTTTGCATAGTTTTCCGAACACTTTCCTACCGACTCCGATTGCCGGAAGTTATTTTCATGAAGTTGCTTTTATTGTGGATCAACATAATCGTCAACAAGTGTAGACCCTCTCGGGTTTTCACGTGACTGTGTGTTACAGTTAGGCATTTGACATATCCTTTGAAGAAAGAAAAGACTACAAATGGTTATTATCTGAGTAGTAACCATTTGTAGTCTTCTAGAACTTCTATTTACATCATCGGGTTCCTCATTGCCAGTTTTTACAACCCTGACACGATCTTTCAAATTATCTGTCTTAACCATACTTAGTGGTCAATTATTTGGCTTTCATGTCATCTTTGAAGTCTTCCACCACGAGATAATTCTCCAAAGAAAACTAGGTCATCATCATTAGTCCTTTTGATTGCAATCAGTTTTTGTGAACGGATTTTCGTAATTCTTTATTAATTTTCTGAAAGTTGGTAAATTACGGAATGATGAATGAATGGAATTACTAGAAATATGAACTTACGTAATTAAACAGGTAATTAGTACTTAACTACATCAGATGTTTAAATAGTTTTTTTTTGTCAGTATCTATAGTCATCGTCATTACTATTTTCATAGCATTTCTTTAAACATTGATAGCTACATTACAACCTTGTAGCTATCATACTTAAACAAACCTAATTAGACACTTGATTTCAAGTTCTTATTAGGTACCTACTATACTTTTTACCGAAACTAAGAGATAATTACATATTCCTTTAAATATTACAGGTGGGGTCTCTTGAAGCACTGTATCTAGCAAAAAGAGGTCACCGTGTTCGCCTATATGAGTTCCGAGAAGGTTGGTGAAACGAATTTTTTATAAGCATAGGGCAATTTTGTGTTAGAATATGACACAACACACAATCACTGTTATCTTGGGTCAACGCCTCTGTCATTAACTATATAAGGTCGAGATTTTGTTTACTTTTATGATATATTACTTAATTTACTTAGATTATAGAATCTAAATTGCACAAATAACTAATTAATTAGATAATATTGATAAATAAATAATTAAATTTTAATCTGATGATACTTTGATAAAATTTTAACATGCTTTCTATCTACCTAATTGTTTTTCATTCAACAACACTACTACTCGGAAACTGGCTATTATTGCACTATTTGTATTACGTTTTATATTTACAAAATACGATTTTTATGATAGAATGATAGGCAAATTTATATAAAAAACTAGACGGTCTTTGAATACAAATCAAACGTTTAGACACCATATATGAAAGACATATATTTGAGGTCTATTTTTGTCTGAGTGACTTAATGATGTAATGATTGGGGACGTGAGATAACGCCTTTAGCTCCTGCGTCAACCCCTACGCCTACTAAGGGCCGATTTCACCATTCGCTCTATAAACTAAGTTTTACTGGACTAAGCTTAGTGTAAAAAATAAAAACCATAAAAAAGATTATAGTGAGTTAACCTTAAAAGATAGACATATGCTGTCGCGGACTTTTTTTTTTAGAACTAAAAGGAGAACAATTCCGTCATACAGAATTTTTGCGTAACTTTAACCGTTTACGCAGCGCACGCAACTGAAGCTCTCAAAAGGCTCGTTTTTCCCGTTTTTGCCACATTTTTCATTGATGCTTCGCTCCTGTTGATCGCAGCGTGATGTTATATCGCCTATAGCCTTTCTTGATAAATGGATAATTCAACACAAAAATATTTTTTTAATCCTGGTTTAGCGCGTTTGTTCAAACAAACAAACTTTTCAGCTTTATGGCAGTGGCTAAACGCGTTTAGTAGCTTAAACGTCGAAAACTGGGCGTTTAGAATTGGTGAAATCGGCCCTAAGCCTACTTGTAACTTAACAAACTTCGTCTGTTCTAGATATCAGAAAAACCCCTACAGCCAGGGGTAGGTCGATAAACTTAGCGTTATCAGTGCGTGGGAGACGTGCTCTGAAGGATGTTGGCTTGGAGACACACATGATCAAAGAACATGGAATCCCCATGACAGGCAGACGGATCCACAGGACCGATGGATCCACCTATGTTATACCATACGATGCGAATACCAAGCAGGTTTGTTAAAGATAGAACTATAAATTATACCCATATGTTCCTATACCTGTCATATCGCGAATTGCGTGACGTGGCAGTTTAAAAAAACGGTGTCTTGGATATTCTTGGGACTCTAGGATCCGGGACGTTTCGGACTGAGGTCGGCAGGTGCCTCATTCCGATTAGAGTGTCTAACGGGTCTCTGCAAGTTAACTTCGGCCCCTCGTACGCCTTGTATACGTCCGGGAGCCCAGGATCCCAAAAATTTCAAAGACACGACGTTGCATCAGTTAGGGCTCAGCACGCGTCATGGCTCTTCTTCACTGCCACAACGCGTTATGACCGTTTTTTTCAGTGCCACGACGCGAAATTTGCTATGTGCCGTTTGAAAGAAGCCACAACGCGTTATGAGCTATTTTTAGCTCAATGAGCGATTTCGGTCTTCGAGCGTAAGATATACAAACTAATTACATGAGGACAGATTCTTGTTGCCCAATGTTTATGTAATAAAGTGACGAATGTATAAAATTGTATAATATTATATCTACAACTTGTTTTTTGTTAATGAACTTACTCAAACCTCCACTGTTTGTGTTCCAAGGTGAGATAAGGAAATGAGTCCAAATAAAACAGTCTGGAACTAAAAAACTTATAGAACTTTTCAGATTTACTATAAGTAGAATAGAATAGAATAAAACTTTATTTTATTTATTAATTTTTTTTTTTTTTTTTTTAGTAAGGTCCACCAATAGCGCAAACTACTAAAATAATATGTAATTTAATAAAACCAACTTCATAATAGATGGCACTCGAGACTGGAATCCTGGATGTTTCGGACAGGGTCGGCAGGTGCCCCATTCCGTTTAGTGTCTAACGGGCCTCTGCAAGTTGGTTTCGGCCCCTCGTACATAATAATATTGCATAGATCGAGATTCATGATCTTTGGTTTCTTTTATCTTAATATTCTTTGACAGTAAAACAAACTATTTTATCTTATCGTAGGCAATTGTGTTTTCTGCTCAATAGTTAGTTACAGACTTACAGTAGATAAATATGGATATGGAGCGAATGTGTTAGAGATATCTGCTAAATAAATATCTATGATTGTTTACCTTGTCGTCGTCCTATATCGTAACCATTGACCTATCATGGGTCCATAAGAATCCGCTCCATTACCGAGTTCTTATCTGATAAATAACTCGATTCTTAACATCATCTATGTTTTGCCTGTATACGGACTGAAACCTTAACCTCTTACGTAAGTTCTGTGTCAATTAAAAAAAAAACTTATTTTTTCAGAGCATTTACTCAGTGGGGAGAAATTACTTAAACTCGCTGCTTTTACAAGGTAAATAAAAAAGCTTCATTTCTTAAAACAGTTTAAGAAATGTGTGTGTGTGTGAGCTTTAAATATTAACATTCAAACTGTGATAGATGCAGAATTTTTCATCCCATTGACAGCGATGTGGATGAATTTTTTGATGCCCAATGAGTTGTTTTCATACGCATTTGTACATTTATTATTATCAGTCTGTTTATATTACGTACACAACTAAACTAATAAATAAATTAATAGGCAGGTTTATTAATTAATTTAATATTTTTAGTTGTGTACCTATAAAGTACCTACCTAAGTTATTTTAAGTTGAATTTTTGATTCGGTGGTTGTATTTTGTTTCTTCGATATTTGACACCGACTTCCGAAATTAAAGTTATTTTTTAATTTTTAGTGCATTTTTTTTTGGAAGTAGGATGTTAGGTATCTAAGTATTTTTGTAAAAAAGATTTTTTTTCACTTTTTAGTTGTTATACCCCAGAACTAAAACTAAATATTAAAGTTACGCCTGAACTAATAATAACCCTAATAACATGGAACATGGAATTTGAACATAATTCGAGGAAACCCAACGTTATCGTATACAACGTATTTTTGTTTTTGTTTATATTTTCAAAAAGCGCTGAATCAATTTTGATAAATTTTATATGCGACCACCTCAGGAGTAGGTATACTCTTTGGAATAAAAAAAGGATTTTCAAAATCGGTCCACAATTACACACCGGTTTCGGTATACAGAAATCGGTGAACAAACATAAAAAAAAAAACACAGTTGATCATAGAACCATTTCCTATTTTCGAAGTCGATTAAAAAGAATAGAGATTGAGATTGATTGGGATTGGGGATTGTAGAGGAGCTCGTGGCTAAAGTAATAACAGCCGCACAGGTCGATCCATCAGGTTAAGCTACGCTTGCCGGGGTTGGTCCATGGATGGGTGACCATCTTTACATACCGAGACTCCTCCGTGCCTCGGAAAGCACGTTAAGTCGTTGATCCCGGCCGTCAATCGTGGATCTTTGACAGTCGTTACGGGTCGTCAGAAGCCCGAAAAGTCTGACAACCATTCTTACCAAGGGGTATCGTATTACCCAATAACTGGGTTGTGGAGGTCAGATAGGCAGTCGCTCCATGTAAAATATTGATATTCAGCTGCATTCGGTTAGACTGGAAGCCGACCGACCCAAAGATAGTTGGGAAAAGGCTACGCAGATCGTGTTGTAGTAACTAGTAACAAGAGAGTACCGACTATAAACGAGTATAAACAGCCTTATTTATAAAACTCGCTAACCTTTAGCTTATTTTAAATACTGATTAGCGGATTCTAAATTCGAATTCTCCATAGAAAATGTTGAATTAAGAACCTGCTAATCAGTGTTTCAACTAATCACATGGTTAACTTTCTTTAAATAAGGCCCATAGAGTGGTAGTGGCGTTGGGTAGCACAGTTAGTTAGTTACATACCTACTTGCTACGGTCACGAATCATATTTTGTCCAAGATACAACCTGACACTGACCTGCAAATTGCAAAAAACTTAATAAAATTTGAATTTCGCGGGCTACCCTTTTTTTCACCTTAACGATTCTGCGGTGTGTATAGTAACAGAAATAATCATAGCCAAAGTATTCATCTCGCCTTAGAGATTAAACAAATAAATAATACTTTTAGGCAGTACATAATACTCATTGATTACGCTGATGCCTGCTATCTGGATGCCACTGAGGAGCTCTTAAACAAGCTTGAGCGCTTGCAAAACCTGTGCATTCGTTTTGTTTTTGGTCTAAGGAAATTCGACCATGTTTCTCAGTTTCGCAAGGATCTCAAGTGGCTCCCTATCCGTCTTCGCAGGAACACTCGGATATTATGTCTCCTGTACAACATCCTTTGTAATCCTAAATATCCTGGCTACCTGCGTGATCGTTTTTCGTTCACTCGCCCTGCCGACGCCCCTTGTAGATCCCGCCTTAAGCATCATCTCAATTTCCCATCCCATAAAACCCACTTCTATTCCCACTCCTTCTCTGTTCATGCGGTACGATTGTGGAACTCACTTCCACCTAATATCCGTGATTCTAAAACTGTCTACCAATTCAAGAAACTAGTCAAAGAGCATTACCTCTCCACCATTCCGTGATTAAATTTATTATTGATATTTATTTTATATTTAATTATGTATTAGGTATATTTTATGTATGAAATATTTATGTATTCTAGTCTATTTTATGTTTCTATATCTATTTATACACACTGTGTCTACATTTCTCAACCAACTTTCCAGTCGCAGGTCTGCTGGAAGAAATTTCTTTTGAAATAAGCAGCACCTTTGTGCTCTTCTACCTGTATTTGTTCATTTTTCTCTTGTAATTGTTTTTGTGTGTGCATAAATAAATAAATAAATAAATAAATAATAATGTTTCATACAAGTCGGTTTAGTTACTATATCAAATCTTACACAGATAATAAACATGCGATAGGTCTATATAGCCCCAGTATACTGCACCACTGTATTTAAGGATAAGCATTATTATGCAAGATAAATATACTTGTTATTGGCGAGATATTTACATCAGATAGCAGGAACTGATACAAATAAAAATTTAATAATTCAATATGAGAACATATTCTGGATCTAGTTTTCTGTATAATATAAATTAAGAATGTAAATATGCGTCAGCAACATATACTGTTTTATACACGACGAATGACGTTACTATTCACAATGTTGATCAATAAGGAACTTTTAAATTCCTGGTCAATTAATGGAAATGAGAACTTAATTGTCATCTTCAGAGATGTTTTAAGGTAGATTCAAAACCAAAAACTAGACTTTTTCTCTTAGCTCGTCAAGCAGGACGAGGTTATAGATACATTGCATAACCATATAAGTTTTCTGAATTAAATATGTATAAGATATATAGTATTTATTAGTTTATGTATTTGCGACGTAATTCTCACTGAGTACCTGCCTTAAATAAACAATTTGAGTATAATTTTCGATTTAATATTTCAGAATCGGAGCAATACGATAATGTCGAGAGGTATTTTAACCACAAATTGATTGAAGCCAACTTGAAGAAGGGAACCGTAACATTTCTGAAGTAAGTGTTATAATAGACAAAATACTGGCTAATAGTTTAGTCTTACTACTGCGGCATAATTTGACAAGCGCCTTTAAGAGAAATTGAACTTTTAAAGTCTACTGAATGGAAGGAATATAATTATGTAAAATCAGAAACACAATAAATAAGTAGCATGTTTAATAAACTCCTCGAATAATATTTAAACCTTAGAAATCACAAACCCAATCAAAAACGATCTTGATACAATTTTTCTTATCTAACACACTAGCCACAAAGTAGCAAGCAATGCAAACACACTTAAAATAAACTGTCTTTGTCTTACAGGACTGATACAAATGAAAATGTTCACGTCACCGCTGACTTGATCATCGGAGCTGATGGCGCCTTCTCAGCAGTCCGCAAGGCGATGATGAAGCGACCGTTCTTCGACTTCAGCCAGAAATACATCGAACACGGCTATTTGGAACTGTGCATACCGGCAGACGAAAATGGCGGAGTAAGTACTAACTTAATAGATAACTTTTTTTTCAGCGAAGATAATGTAACGTGTGCCTACTTGCCAACCTTTTTGTGCATCCACAACTCGCCATCAGTACGCCTCATGAATCTATTAACTGTCACCATTCTTTTAAACTTCCTCTCCTCCTTTATGTAAGGGTACCATGTTTCCAACAAAAAGCATACGAATGATAGGATATAGCCCACAAAAAGGATACCGAAGTGCATTCTCAAATCCAGTAGTGTAGTCACTGTGAAGGGCTTAGGATGTCTCTGAAGAACACTATAACTCCTCAGGTTGATTGTCTGCAAATGATTCATAATAAGACCAGCTTCGTACATGCGATGAGCGTAATCCTGGAACTTGTCGATAAAGGGGAAACCGCGGACAAGATACATGACGATCACGTTAGTGCTTGAAAATATATAGGAATCCAATTCAGGTTTACCAAGACTGTTAATATATTGATACTCTTTGAGTTTGTAGCTGTATTCCAACTCGATGGCATAGTATTTTTGGGTATCTGCCACGTATTTTAAAGAAGAATCTGTAGAGGTGCAGCTATGAATAGGTTTTCCTTCAGGCAAATTCTGATTGTAAGCGTATTGGAAAAACAATCTTGAATTATCACTTATGCATGGTGCGTATGGTAAATTTTTCAAGTTTCCCACGCTTAGTGAATGTGGTTTCTCATGCACATGTACTGTTATTAAACTGAATAAAGCCGTATTGTAAAAGCTGCTGATACAAAATGTAAACAATGCCCACCATATCATAATTTGTCTAAACTTTTCATGTTTGGACAACCCTCTTCCTGCGTTTCCAAAATAGTATCCCCATAAATTAAGAATCGAGAAAGTTTCATCATGGATTATTTTTTTTAATATTATACCAACTAGTATTAAGTAGAATGTGGCGGCAGCAATGAGCAACCATGTTTTTATTCCAAACTCTCTGTATACTCTTTGCCATATTTCGTTTCTTACGGCTGGGGTGTATAGATAGTAGGCAGCGTAGTTGAAACCCCACAGGTAGTCGAACAATTCCACTCTGTTCTTCATTAGTATGTATCCCCCAGCGGCTATGTCTGCTTTATCTTTGTCTATGTAGTTAAGAAGTCCAGTAGCCGTACGATTCGACAGCACAATTCCATACGTTACGTCTACTCCGAAAGTCTCGTAATCTAAGATAAACCCTTCCCTCTCCGCTATAGTATCCAGAACGTATTGTTCCAAACCTGACACAAACCTGCCGTACACTGTGTAGTTGCTCGCTTTTGTAATAAAATTTGGTACATCATCACTTGCTACTACTTTGAAAGTACAGTTTTTCATTACACTGGGGACTCGATTGGGGAAATAGTCAATAATATCCTCCGCACTCTCACAAGTACCAAGACTTATTACTTTATCAAAATGTTTGCCACAACCATGGTTCTCGAACGGGTAGTATGTATAAATCACTGCATCTTCTTTCACCATTTGCAATAGAACTACGTTATATATTTTGTATTTCAACAGTACCTTGAAAAATACCTGAATTCCTTCATCCCCACCTACTAAATTGTTCACTTGGAGAATAAATTTTGCTCTGGGATTCCAGAAAACGTCTCTTGACAAGTCCAGCAAGCCAGACCAGAGCGCGAATGAGTCTTCTACCGTGATCATGTAAACGTTAGTCCAGATATACCAGTCGCGGTCGTCGAATGACCTTACGATGATACGGTGACAAATTTCTATCTCGTTCGTGGTTTTTATTAGCTCATCAACATTTGAATTTGGATTTACAAAAGTCGCGAGGGTGCCACAGGGAAAATATTTTCTTAGAATATTATTTATGCACGCAACTGTGCTGTAGTTTTGATTACTGTAAAAATTAAGTAAGTCCGGAATATTTTCATCACAACATGCCAATTTAAACAAATTGAAATTTAAAATATTGAGTGTTAAAAATAATAAAACATTGGCTCGTATTGTCATGTTGTCCACGTCAGATACACTGTGCCTACTATTTGTTTGAACTGAAAGTTGGAAATTAAATCTGTTGAAGTTTCGATGATAAATGGCATCCCAACGGTCTATTTACATTGATTTATCATCGTTTTAGTGACAGAATATAATTAAATAGATATTATCCCTTCATAGAATTCATTATGTTCGGTTAAAAAGCTTAAATTAGGCTAAACAATGTATGATTGAAAATGATAGTTGTAATAATAGTGTTTGTGAAACCAATGATCGTTAGTTTAGGCCCATGGACTGATCAAGGACAAAAAAAAAGCCCATGTACTGAATATTTTTAGTAAGTATCTACTTTTTTTATGTACGAGATTAGAAGGTATTTCTTCTTCAGTTTCAGATGCCAGCCAACTACCTTCACATCTGGCCTAGAGGCGAGTTCATGATGATCGCACTTCCGAACCAGGATTGTTCATGGACCGTGACGCTATTCATGCCATTCTCCAAATTTAAAAATCTTGACACGGAAGAAAAACTACTGGCCTTCTTTGAGAAATACTTCGTGGATTCTATACCTTTGATTGGCAGAAAAAAGCTTATCGAAGACTTCTTTGCTGGAGCACCATCACCTTTGGTTGCTATTAAGGTAATAATTTAAAACTCTTTACCAGTTTAGAGAGTACCTACTACTGATGATACGAGCTAAGAATTTATGTCTGCATACTCTGAGGCCATAAGGTAAATAATGAGCAAAAATATACATATTGGCCGTGTCTTTCAGGCATAACACACTAAAGTAATTACAAATCATGACCAAGAGTGAATTTTATGTGTTTTATGTGGTTTTAGCATTTAAATACCTTATGAACTTTTTTCTTCAGTGTCGTCCTTACCACGTGGAAGATAAAGCCCTCTTAATTGGTGATGCAGCTCACGCCGTCGTGCCATTCTACGGCCAAGGCATGAACGCTGGCTTTGAAGACTGTACGTTACTGGACGAGCTCTTCCAAAAGCATAACGATAGCCTCGTCGAGATCCTCAATGAGTTCTCTGAGACAAGATGGGAGGATACCTTTGCAGTCAGCGATTTGGCCATGTATAATTATATTGAGGTAAGGAAGAATAATCATACTTACTTAAATACATTTAATAAGCATGATAGTGGTTTTTGAAAGAACTGCAAACTAAATCAAAATGTAGGTACTTGATAATTTTGTTTCGGGAGGTAACGGTTTCGGATTTGGTGGGAGGCTACGCCCGGGTACCACTGAGATGACAAATGACAGAGCAACGAAATAATTAATTTCTTTTCTTTCAGATGCGGGATTTAGTGACTCGTCCGTCGTATCGCCTTCGGAAGGCAATGGACGACTTCATATTCTGGCTGCTGCCCAACTTCTGGGTGCCTCTGTACAACTCTGTCACGTTCTCCACCATGCCCTACAGTCGATGCATCAAGAACCGTGAATGGCAGGATAAGGTGAGACGCATTATAATATTTAAGAAAAAAAATAGGTAGTGATGGGGACTGGCGACAGAAGTGAAAACTTTAAAATAATAATTATCTAATTTTAAAACACAATTTAAACTATTGTGCATTCACGGTATAACAAATTAAACTTTTACCGTGTGCAATTTAACTTGAGTTACTGCTACCACAGCGAGTCGGTGATACGAACATACAAGGTTTTACCCACCCATAAAAAAATATTACGAAAAATACAACCGACTTCCAAAAAATAAAATACACTAAAAATTAAAAAAAAAAAAAAACTTTAATTTCGGTTTAGACTATGAAAGGTTATAGATGCAACGTCATTGGACATTAAATGAAGCAGGATCGTTAAAATGTTTGAGTGACCTTGACGAACATAACGATGACGTTTCGGCTTCTCATTTTGTCTGTGTGAGCTTATTTCGCGTGTACAGATACAAGCCGGCTTCTCATTCTGGTACTTCAGATTGCTGGCTTTTGACATTCTGTCTATAACCTTTCATAGTCTAAGAAATTCGGAAGTCGGTGTTTGTATTTTGTTTCTTCGTTATTTTATTTGACATTGACTTCCGAAATTAAAGATATTTCAAAATTTTTAGTGTATTTTCTTTTTAATCCGGAAGACGCGACAATAGGTTTTTAATTGTATCTGCTAATGAGGGGCTTGACGGGTTTAATCGACGAAAAAAAAGGAGGAGGTTCACAATTCGACCGTACCTATTATATTTTTTGGAAGTCGGTTGAATTTATTGCAAAAAAGTTTGTTTTTCTTTTTTTTTTTAGTTTTTTTTTATTTTAGATGGGTTTGCTCTTGACTCTAGTCTAGGTCAGAGGTGACAGAGTGACATTTTTCACTTTTTAGTTGTACTTCAGAACTAAAACTAAATATTAAAGTTATGCCCAAATTGATACCCAGTACATATTGTAGGGATTTGTACACTTTAAAAGAGACTTTGACCTCTGAGTTTGTTTCGGTGTTTCTTCTCAGGGTAGTCAGCTAGGAAACACAGGCCTCATCTAGCTTAAGCTGACAAAAAACATTGACGTGTCAAAGTGTTCCTTGTAACCTATTTACTGAATAAACATCATTTATCATTTATCGATAACTCCAATAACATCGGATTTGAAAATAATTGGAGGAAACCAAAATGTCATCTGTGTACTTATACATATTTTTTTTTGTTTCTTCGATAATATTTATATGGGACGACCTCAAATTACCCACAAACACCACGAATTGACAGAGATATCGGTGAAAATACAAAAAGTCGAACACAGAACCTCTTCCTTTTTTTGAAGTTGGTTAAAAAATATTTCAACACGCACATAATGCTCGTACACAGCAGGCACTAGCATGTCGGTGATGCAGCTAGAAGTGCTGAAGCTAAAGTTTTACCCCTACCAAAAATCGCTCAACGCAGTTAAAGAAGTTTTCACTTCAAAAATCGTTGAATATTTACTCTCTCAAAATACAATAGGTAGGTAATGCTGCGTTTCGTAAGTCTAGTTTCGGATCGTCCAACGTTTAGCAAGTTAGTCTGTACTATACAGGGTGAATTGAAGTGATTAGATAAGGGCAGATGTTGGATAGAGGGGATAATCATTGACTTTGAAATAAATGCTGCCTGTATTGTTATTATTTAGAAAAAACAGGCCAAGTGCGTGTCGGACTTCGACCATTTAGGGTTCCGTACCATATGGGGGAATTCATATAACAGTCAGTACTGTAGGACCCCAAGGCACCAGTACGGCCTGCAGGGATCCTGGGACGTTCTTCGAAGCCCCGGGGGATGTCACGTAGCTTGGCGACTCGCTTGCTTAGCGCGAAGGGATACTCGCTACGGCGGATAAGGAAAAGTGCTGAAGGCGATTAAAATTATATTATATTGGGTTTCATCAGAAAATTACATAAGTGCCCACTTCGGCCGGGCCAGCGGAACTGATCCCTAAAACAAATGTCATGCCTACACCTTCTAAATTCAAACGGCTCTCCAATACTCTTACCAGCCAGTTGAAGCCCGGTACAGACCCGCTAATATTAGGCTGTGACTACAATCGTCACAGTAACTAATGATATTTTCTTTTCTTTCTTTTTCAGATACTGAAGAGAACTTTGTCATTTGCTGGCTTAGTGGCATTGATTGGAGGTGCTGTTGCATTAAAGATAAAATATTATGGTTTATAATATTAAATGTTGTGTTTATTAACGTGCAGTTTTACTTTCTTCTTTAAGTATTATTGCGCCGATTAAGTAAGCCTGATATTAAACAAGGATCTTCTGTAAAAACGGTTTTAAAAAGTATTGTCGAAATCGTAAATTAAAATAGTTAGGTACTCGCTTTAGGCAGCGGCGCTCTCGCCCGCCTTTATCTTTTTATTGAGAATAATCACACAGGAACCCTCTAATATAGGGGAAAAAGTTTACTATGCCCAGGTTGTGATCTACCCGTGTACCAAGTTCCATCCGTTGAGGTGTGATTGAAACATCTAATTTCAGAAATTCACATGTAGATATCTATCTATATGCCTAGGGGTAGCGGATAAACTCGTAACGGAGTTACTGCTCCCCTGGGCACTCAGGCAGGGAAGGAACAGGGGTGGGTTTTAGTCAGTAAGAGACTGACACGCCCTCCCGCTCCACCCAGAGCGGGAGAAGTCATTGGATGATTTACCACCCCTCCCCCAAAAAAAAAAAGTTCTTCCCCTTGCTTCTCGATGGCCTCACTCCAAAAATGAATGGCATATGCTAGAAGATCCCCAGTTGACCGATTTCGGCGGAAGCCGTATTCTCGGTCACTGAGGATATCATTAGCTTCTAGGTATGCCAGGAGCTTACCTTTCAGTATACGTTCCCGAGAGTCGACGGCGCGTAGTGTTCCACGCGCGCCTCAAAGAGTTGTAAGCAATAGGGACGGAGCCCGTCATGGCTGATGCCTGCCGCGGGGGTTGAGGATAAATTCGAAACAGAGTTACTTCGCCCCCGGACACTAAGGGCAGGAAGGAACAGGGGTGGGTTTTAGTCAGTAAAAGTCTGACACGCCGCCGCCGTCCCGCTCCACCCAGAGCAGGAGAAGTCATTGGATGATTTCCCACCCCAAAAAAAAAAAAACGCTCACCCGCTCCACCCAGAGCGGGAGATATCATTGGATGATTTCCCACCCCAAAAAAAAGCTATCTATCTATACATATAAATAAAAATCTATTGCCGAATGTATGCAACAGCATCACTTCAGGACGATTGCATCTATTTGCTTAATATTTTTGTTGTAAGTATTCGTAGATGTCAGGAGAAGGTTTTATGAAACCAATTTCGGGAAATCAAAAAAAAAAATAATAGTCGTCGTACCAAACCCGGGGCGGGTCGCTACTTCGTTAGATTGTAATATTAGTATTGAGTTATTGATCAAATTCATTCTGCGACAGTTTTCCAGGTCTGCTGTAATTCTTAAGGCAACCACACAACCACATTAGTGTTGCTCTGTGCTTTTCATTAGGAACATAGATACAACAATGCACTACTATTACATACTGATTTATGAATATGTAGGTATTTTAATAGCCCTATGAGCAGAAAAAAGAAAAAAAGCAGGGCTATATTCTCATATTTTACGGAACCGACGCATTCTAATTTCAGTCTAAATCAGTCAAAACACCTCTTATTTCTTCAGATATTTACAAGTTTTTGATATTGAATGTCACCGAGATGAGATGGGCTTGAATTTAAACATGTGACTGACCTATAAGTCACATGTGATGCAATGTTTTTTGTGCTAACTTCGTGGTGCTCGAAAAATTTCGTAATTTTCGGTCATCTATCAGGTTTTGGCTTCTAACTGTTATTAAATCACAAAAATTTACTCAGTTCACTTTTGAAGTAGCCAATTTTTTTCAATTTGAGTGCCAAGAAACACAAATTTCGATATTTTTTGCATCACGTAGTTAGGTCACAGGTATTTCGAATATACAAAATTGCTTTAACACTATGGGTATAAATCCTAAAAACAACTCAAAAGATCAGTAAGTACCTACAGTGCCATTTTTAGGGTTCCTTTGCTCGATTTTAATAATGGCAACAAGTAGACGCGTATAATCTTATACGATGATACGGAACCCTTCATGCGCGAGTCCGACTCTCACTTGACCGGTTTTTTTGCGACCTATAAATAATTATTTTACTATCCTTAAAATTACAACTGAAAGGACTGTTCTCAATAATCTCAGATAGCGCTGCATTCATAGTTACGCATATAAATGCCGTTCGATTTACTCAGTGAAAGCACAATAAATCCAATTGGCAATAGGGAAATTGCAGACATTTCTCAGCGAATCCGTTCTGCAGCGCTAGTGTTCATTGACTACGCAGATCCCATAATCTGCTTAAGAATTACTTTGCTTATCTAGTTTCTTTTATTCAACGTTTAGATCAATACAAGGCCTTTACCTTTAAGGCCGATTTCACCATTCGCTCTATAAACTAAGTTTTACTGAACTAAGCTTAGCGTAAAAAATAAATAACCATAAAAAAGATTATAGTAAGTTAACCTTAAAAGATAGACATATGGTGTCGCGAATTTTTTTTAGAACTTTAAAAGAAGAACGATTTAGTCATACATAATTTTTGCGTAACTTTAACCGTTTACGCAGCGCACGCAACTGAAGCTCTCAAAAGGATTTTTTTTTCCCGTTTTTGTCACATTTTTCATTGATGCTTCGCTCCTGTTGGTCGCAGCGTGATGTGATATAGCCTATAGCCTTCCTCGATTAATGGACTATTATACAACACAAACAATTTTTCAATTCGATCAGTAGTTCCTGAGATTAGCGCGTTCAACCAAACATTCAAACAAACTCTTCAGCTTTATGACAGCGGCTAAACGCGTTTAAGCGAGTTTAAACTTCGAAAACTGGGCGTTAAGAATTTGTGATATCGGCCCTTACATTGCTAAGAAATTGTAGATTGAATTACTATTAAAACTATTATGATAAATGATTTCAAGTTTGTCTAAAATCACAGCTTTGTGCTTAAATACAAATCATTCCAAAGCCTACGTGATTTAAAAGCCTAAAACGGTAGTCAGAAACCAGTCTTGTCTATGAGTATCATGTTACCTATGTTACTGTCTTGTGGAGATCAGATAGGCAGTCGCTTCATGTAAAGTACTGGTACTCGGATCAGGCAAATTGATTGACGTGATTGAAAAGCCTAAAAGAACAAACAAAAGTATCTACAGTTTATTTGTATTCTAAGAAGTAAACGCTTAGACAACTTTTACATAAATTAATCCATAAAACAAGGATCTTCACAAATATTGAATGAAAAAATTCCATCTCCATTATTCTAGATTAAAACTAAAAGCACTCGGTGTTGAAATGCAAGTTTGTTCAGCATTGGATAATAGCCGAGATTTTGCTCATTCAATATGCAGCAAAACTTGTGCTCTGCGCCGCAGCATAATGGCCGTCCGCAGCTTGAGGGAATCGAAACGTGAAATGAGTGCTAGAGGCTTATCTATGTTTCATTAGCATAGATGACGATTTTTTTTTTAATTCGAGTCATGCTTACGAAACACGTTAAGTTTCGCCCATTGAAAAGCACACAACATCCTTCTGCAGGCGTATACGCTAACTCAGTTGACATCAATTTGGTAGGCACTTTGGCGTACATTGCTGCTTTGATGTATAGGAAAACCGTAGCTGCCTATTATCATCGATGTCCACCTAGCAATGTACTTCATAGTGCCTATCAAATTGATGTCAACCGAGTTAGCGAATACACCTGCTGGTCGGAGAATCCTCCTCTGACCAGAAATGTGTTCTGTCTGGTGGCAAAGTATCCCAAGGTTTTCGTCTTAAAATTCAATGATACATACGAGATCGTAGATCCTATAATCGTCGCTCGTAGTTCCGCTGGGTATCCAGTTAATTTTTAATTTAAACTAAAGGTACATTGTACTAAATCTTTGCATAGAATCGATCGAAATTCGGTACAATAGCTGAGTTTTTGAACGAATCTGACTGAATTGAGGTATAATCGGGCCAGTAGATTCGGAGTACATTGGCTGTGACAGACGGACAGATAGACAGACAGATGCGCGAGTGATCCTATAAGGGTTTCGTTTTTCATTCGGATGTTAGGAACCCTTTTTTTGTGGGATGGGAAATCATCCAATGACATCTCCCGCTCTAGGGTGGTGCGAGAGGGCGTGTCAGACTCTTACTGACTAAAACCCACCCCTGTTCCTTCCCTGCCCTGAATGCCCAGGGGCGCGGTAACTCTGTTTCGAATTTATCCACAACCCCTGGGCAGATGTTAGGAACCCTAAAAAGTATGAAAGTTGACCTTCGGTATGAATACCCTATCTTGGTATAATTCTTGGTACGAGTATGATGCGGTGATGTGAAAAAAAAACATATCATAAAAGCGCCACCGTTTATTCGTTTACTAATAATAGCTGTATTTTGGCAACTTACCTATTGTACTGTACCTACTACCTTACTGCCTGCTAATGAACGAGATTCTTTAGTAGTTCATAGTATTTATTATATTCACTTTCCTAAAATCCCAACCCTTATTCATAGTTTTGATAAGGGAGTCTTGTAATGCAACTAATTTATCAAAAAGGCTTGTTGAAGTTTTTTGCTTGCGGGTCGTCTTGATTGGATTCTCGGAAGTGACCTCTGACGTGTTGGGCTCCTCCTGCGACAATTTATGATGATGCTCAAACGCTGGGTTATGAATCTCCTCGTTCGGTGTCCTAGTAGTATACTTGTGTCGTGGCTTATGGGTATTTTTGTGTGGTGGACCATGAGTATGTTTGTGTGATGGCCTATGGGTATTTTCGTTGCATGGCTCCTGTATTTCTTCTTCCGGTGAAGTTTGGAACTCCTGCTCCTCAGACGTAGTACTTTGAATCTCTTCAGACATTATTTCGGGGGTCTCGACAGATGCAGCTTCATAAATATCTTCGTTCGTTGACTTATGGGTATGTTCGTGTGGTGGCCGACGGGTATGCTCGTGTGGTGGCCTTTGGTTATGCTTGTGTGGTGGCTTATGGGTATGCTTGTGTGGTGGCTTAGGGGTTTGTTCGTAAAGTGGGTTATGAGTATGTTCATGACGTGATTTATGTGTGTGTTCGTGGGGTGGCTTATGTGTGTGTTCGTTGGGTGGCTTGTGTGGTGGTTTATGGGTATGTTTGTTTGGTGGCTTGTGAGAAGGCTCGTGCGGTGTCTTCTGTATTTCTTGTTCCGGTGAAGTTTGAATCTCCTGCTGCTCAAATGTGGGACTTTGTATCTCGTCAGACATTATTTCAGGAATTTCCTCAGATGTTGGATTATAAGTATCTTCGCATAAGGGCTTATGGGTATGTTGATGTGGTGGCTTATGCGTATGTTCATGAGGTGGCTTATGGGTATATTCGTCCGTCGGATCCTGTATATCCTCTTCCGGTGAAGTTAGAATCTCCTGCTCCTCAGACGTGGTACTTTGAACCTCTTCAGACATAATTTCGGGAATCACCGCAAAAGTAGGTTTATCATCGTGAGGTGGTTTATGGGTATGATCATGATGTGGCTTATGGGTTTGTTCGTATGGTGGGTTATGCATATGTTCGTGTGGGGAGCTGTGGGGATGTTCGTGTGGGGGCCTGTGGGGATGTTGTGGAGGCCTGTGAGAAGGCTCGTGCGGTGGCTTCTGTATTTCCTGTTCCGGTGAAGTTTGAATCTCCTGCTCCTCAGACGTGGAACTTTGAATCTCTTTAGACATTATTTCGGGCATCTCCGCAGATGTAAGTTTATAAACATCATCGTGAGGTGGCTTATGGGTATGTTTATGACTTGGTTTATGTGTGTGTTCGTGCAGTGGCTTATGTGTGTGTTCGTGGGGTGGCTTATGTGTATGTTCGTGTGGAGGTTTATGAAAAGGCTCCTGTGGTGGCATGTGCATTTCCTGTTCTGGTGAAGTTTGAATTTCCTGCTCCTCAGACGTGGAACTTTGAATCTCTTTAGACATTATTTCGGGAAGTTTATAAAAATCATCGTGAGGTGGCTTATGGGTATGTTCATGAGTTGGTTTATGTGTGTGTTCGTGCGGTGGCTTATGTGTGTGTTCATGGGGTGGCTTATGTCTATGTTCGTGTGGAGGTTTATAAAAAGGCTCGTGTGGTGGCTTGTGCATTTCCTGTTCTGGTGAAGTTTGAATCTCCTGCTCCTCAGACGTGTGACTTTGAATCTCTGTAGACATTATTTTGGGAATCTCCGCAGATGTAAGTTTATAAATATCGTTGTGAGGTGGCTTATGAGTATGTTCATGACTTGGTTTATGTGTGTGTTCGTGCGGTGGCTTATGTGTGTGTTTGTGGGGTGGCTTATGTGTGTGTCCGTGTGGAGGTTTATGAAAAGGCTCGTGTGGTGGCTTCTCTATTTCCTGTTCTGGTGAAGTTTGAATCTCCTGCTCCTCAGACGTGGAACTTTGAACCTCTTTAGACATTATTTCGGGAATTTCCTCAGATGTTAGTTCCTTACTATCTTCGTACGTTGGCTTATGGTTATGTTCGTGTGGGGGCCTGTGAGGATGTTCATGTGGAGGTCTATAAGAAGGCTCGTGCGGTGGCTTCTGTATTTCCTGTTCCGGTGAAGTTTGAATATCCTGCTCCTCAGACATGGGACTTTGAGTATCTTTAGACACTATTTCGGGAATCTCCTCAGATGTTAGTTCCCTACTATCTTCGTACGTTGGCTTATGGTTATGCTCGTGTGGTTGCTTATAGATAGTGTGTTTGTGGGGTGGCCGATGTGTGTGTTCGTGGGGTGGCTTATGTGTATATTCGTGTGGAGGCCTATGAGAAGGCTCGTGCGGTGGCTTCAGTATTTCCTGTTCTGGTGAAGTTTGAATCTCCTGCTCCTCAGACGTGGGATTTTGAATCTCTTCAGACATTATTTCGGGTATCTCCTTTGATGTTGGTTCCTTAACATCTTCGTATGTTAGCTTATGGTTATGCTCGTGGGGTTGCTTATGGTCATGACGTGGTTTATGGGTATGTTCGTGTGGTGGGCTATTATTTTCCTCAAGCAGTGGCTCTTGAATGTCTTTTTCTGGTGATGTTTGGATTTGCTGCTCTTTAGACGTTGAACTTTGAATCCCTTCAGAGATCATTTTAGGGATCTCCTCAAATGTTGGTTCATAAATATCTTCGTATAGTGGCTTATGGATATGTTCATTTTGCGGCTTATGGGTATGTTTATGATGAGGTTTATGTGTATGTTTATGATGAGGTTTATGGGTATGTCTATGATGAGGTTTATGGGTATGTTTATGATGAGGTTTATGCGTGTGTTTGGGGGGTAGCTTATGTTTATGTTTGTGGGGTGGCTTATGTGTATATTCATGACGTGGTTTATGGGTATGTTCATGTGTGGGCCTTTGGGTATGTTCGTGTAGTGACCCATGGGAATGTTCGTGTGCTGGGCTATTATTTTCCTGAGGTGGTGGCTCCTGAATTTCTTCTTCCAGTGACGGTTGGATTTCCTGCTCGTCAGACGTAGGACTTTGAATCTCTTTAGACATAAGTTCGGGAATTTCCTTAGATGTTATGTCTTTAACTTCATCAGGCAATAAAATTTGAGACTCATCAGATATTGGTTTATGAATATCCTTGTATGGCGGTTTATGGGTATGCTCATACGGTGGCCTAGGAGAATGGTCGTAGGGTGGCTTATGGATATTTTCAGGTGTTGGCATATGGACGTCCTCCTCTGATGAAGAGTCTTGATCAGAAATTGGTACGTAGAAGTCTTCGTAAGCTGGCTTATAGATCTCTTCATATGTAGGTAAATAAACTTCTTCATTCGTTAGATTCAGGTTTTCCCCATTCGGTGGGCAAATTGCCTCGTATATAGTTCCATGTACTCCTTTGCACAGAATTTGCTGAATCTCCTCTGGCGATGGCTTATTTACCTCGGATGATGTCTCCTCAGACGTTGAACTGATAGTCTGTTCGGGTAATGGAATGTGTATGTCTTCAGTCGATGAGCAAAAGATTGACTCAAGGATCGTGCCATGCATTTCTTCACACAACATTTTTTTTTCCTGTATCTGCTCGGGCGTCAGTTCTTGGCTTGCCTGTTGCATTTCATTGTTTATGTCCTTGGACGTTGAATTGTTGATAACCTCAGGCGTCGGACAATAAAGTTCCTCAAATATTGTGCCATGTATTTGTTGGCACAGCTCCTCCTCTGTTGGGACATAGAACTCCTGAGGTGCTAGAATGTTTGACTCATTGTTAAGTGTTGGACAATAAAACGCCTCAAATTTGGACCCTCGCATTTTCTTGCATAAGATTTCAAGCATTTTTTCTTTTATTGAGGTGTCAGGTAAATTATTCTCGATTTCCTCTGAAGTTTTCTCAAGGGTTTCCTGCGATTCTGGGCTATGGGTCTCCTCAATCGATGCATTGGGGGTATCATACCTTAAGCAATACATGATTTCATATATCGTGCCTTGCATGTTCTTGCAGATCTTTGATTGCATTTCCTCTGGCGATAGACTAAGGACGTCTTTTGGTGTTGGCTTGTGACTTCCCTTAATCTTTGAAATGTCATTCTGTGGACAAAAACTAACCCCAAATATTGTCCCACTCATTTCATCGCACAAAGTTTCCAATATCTTTACGTATATAGGCAAATGAATGTTATGCATTGCTTTTTGAATCTCCTCAGGCGTTGGTTTTTCAGCTTTCTCGTCTATTGGGCAATAAATCGCCTCGTATATCGTGCCATGCATTTCCTTACACATCATTTCCTGTATTGCCGCGTGCGTTGGCATGTGGTTATTTTCAAGTGATGGGCAAATGATTGATTCGAGTATCGTCCCTTGCATTTCTTTGCAAAGCTCTTTTTGAGTTTCCTCTTGCGTTAGATTGTTTTCATTAGACGTTGGCAGGATATCCTCGTGCGATGGGCAATAGATAATTTCGTATATTGTTTCGTGCATTTTTGTGCACAATTTTGCTTTAATTTCCTCTGGCGCTGGGCTAAAGACCAAAGCTTCTGGTGGTGGATTGTGGTTTGGTGGGCAATAAATAATCCCGTATATTGTCCAAGTCATTTCATCGCACAAAATTTCCAGTACCTTTACGTATAAAGGCAAGTGAATCCCATGCATTGCTTTCTGGATCTCCACAGGTGTTGGTTTTTCAATTTCGTCATCCGCTGAGCAATAAATCGCTTCGTATATTGTGTTATGCATTTCCTCACACATTATGTCCTGTATTTCCTCGTGTTTAGGCAAATAGTTGTTACCACGTTCAGGGCAAATGATTGACTCGAGTATCGACCCACGTATTTCTTTGCATAGCTCTTTTTGTATTTCCTGTTGTACTAGAGGGTTTTCTACAGTCGTTGAAAGTATATAATCATCTGATGGGCAATAGATTATTTCATAAATAGTCCCGTGCATTTTCGTACAAATGTTTGCTTGCATTTCCACTTTTGTTGGAGTAAGAACCACTCCGTGTTGTTGGCAATAAATAGTTTCGTATATTGTCCCTCTCATAGCTTCGCACAAATTTTTTAGTATCTTTTCGTGAATAGGCGAGTGATTCTCTTTAGACATTGGTATATGAACTTCTCCATCAGTTGTGCAAAAAATCGCCGCGTATATTGTCCCACGCATTTCTTTACACATCATTTCCTGCATCTCGTCATGAGTTGGTAAGTGAGTAGTTTCAAGTGTTGGGCAAAAGATTGACTCGAATGTCGTCCCATGTATTTCTTTGCACAATTCTTCTGGGATGTCCTCTTGTGTTGACATATCGATCTCATTAGGGCTGAAAATAGCCAACGGGTTATGAACTTGTATTTGGGTATTTTCATGCATTTGTATATGGCTCTGCTCAGGCGTTGTTATTTTGGTTCCCAAACCAATAGATTGGTTGCTGGGCTCTTCGTATTCTATTATGGGGGCTTTCTCACTCGTTTGCCAGCGGTTCAACATAATATCCACTGGGTTCTGGGTCTGTTCATGCATTAACGTCAACGTCTTTTCCTGTATTGGAATATGGATATCGTTGTGCTGTAGGGTTGGCCCGAACATATTATCTAATGGCGCGTTATTTAATATTGATGGTTCGTTTAGCGGTTCCTCATTATTTGATTCATTTCCCACCGTATCCGTAGTTGTCATTGAGGTTAAAAAATTTTTGGTCTTTGACAATAGGTTTGAGACTGGAGAAACTTTTTCCGCAACATAATTGTAAGCTTTTCCTGGCCATTGCAAATTGAAAAACCTCTCATCTATATCAGTTGGGTTATCATTGCTATTGGAGCTCAGTTTTTTAGTTTTATAATTACTAAAATGTTGTGGATTATAGTGCGATGACCCTCCTCCAGCAACCAATTTTGAATTCCAGGGTAATTTTTTTAAGAAACTTTGTCTGAGCATTGCATATCGTTCAGCTTTATTCTGCGGTGGAGGTCTTCCAGGATAATATATCAATGACGAAGATTCAACATGGTAACTACATAGTAGTATTAGCAGGGAACCGGCTGCCGCTTGCACTGCAAAGAAAAGACATGAGAATCTTAATTTTCATCACTTAAAGAAAAAACCGCAGATATTTATTTTGTACATAGGTATAGAAACAATAGAAAAAATCTGCGCAGGTAAAATTCAAGAATTCTCTATATATAAATGTGGCGAAAGTGAATTGAAGTGACGAGTGCTAATGTTGTGAAAAGGATGAAAAATGCCAAAGCTGTTGGGCCAGATGATGTATCTTAAGAAATATGTAAACTGCTGGCTTGTATAGGCATAAATGGCTGACTTAAATCTTCAATATCATCTTCCAAACTCAAAAAAAAATGCTAGAGTCATGGCGACTCAGCCATCGTGAGCCGCAATTGACGGGGTTTGCTGCTAGGGCCGATGCCTGCCAGGGTCGCCGGAGTGAAAGAGTCACTGTGGTCCTGGCACAGGTAGGTGAAGGAACATGTTTTTTTTTTTCTGGGGAGTGGGAAATCATCCAATGACTTCTCCCGCTTTGGGTGGAGCGGGAGGGCGTGTCAGACTCTACTGACTAAAACCCACCCCTGTTCCTTCCCTGGCTGAGTGCCCAGGGGTGCGGTAACTCATTTTCAGAATTTATCCGCTACCCCTAGGCATAAGAAGCATGGGTGGTTTTAAGTCAGTAAGAGTCTAACACGCCGTCTCGCTCGAGCCAGAGCTGGAAAAAGACTTGTTCGTAAACTCGCACGCGAGTTTACGAACAAGTCTTTTTCTATAAAATTCGCCCTTTCGTGCGAATTGGCACCTTCCGATTTTACTTCCTTTTTTGTTGTCAATGCGCTCGTACGTATAAAGTACATTCAAATAAAAACGGATTGAAACCAATAGCTATTAATAACTAGCTATTGCCCGCGCTGGGTGATTCTGTTAAGTATCAAATATCTACTAACATTTCGGGATACCTTACAGCCTATGTTGGAGGTACGGTTTGAGCCAAGGGGAATGTGGCCGACGACGCATGACACCCAAGCATCAGCGTTGTCAGAATGTTACTTTTGTAACATTTTACGTTACTTTTGACCTTCTCATGTTACCTCCATGATACACGACTCAAAATGTAACTTTTACGTTACTTTAAGGACATCGTAAAACATATTGAAAATTTTCCAGCAAAAAAAATAATCGTGAAACGGAACGCATTCAAGAAAGAGCGACATAGATTAACGAACTACCAGGAAATCAGAATTATAATAAGTATTCTGAGGCTGGGATCATGACAGGCAGAAGAGATTTACTGATAGATTCTCTGTTCTGCTGGTAATTTACCAGCAGAACAGAGAATCATGAAGAAATACAAGCGGTATAGATTTATAAACAACCAGGAAATCAGAATCGCAAAAAAATTATGCAGAGTCTGAAATCATGAGAGGTATACACAAATTACAAGGAGATTAGAAACACAAAACGTATTCCGAGGCTGAAATTATGAGAGGTAGATTCACAAATTACCCGGAGAACAGAATCATGAAGAAGTAAAATTTCGTGATATTGGCACGGATTCTCTTGTTCAATATCTAAACTAAAATTAGAGAATTGCTATCTTTTACTAAAAGGCAGTACGAGAAAAGGACGGCTATAGCTATGCACTAAGTTAGAGATGTCAAACTAGTTTACGCCTTGCGCTTCGCCGTGTTTTAGACGACATGTTTTTACGTGTACCCTTAATTTGTATGGAAATATTAGTTCAAACTAATTTTGACAGCTCTAATTTACGTCCGTCTCTTTCTTGTTTTATTAGAGAGAAAAAGATAGCAATAGCCTAAATTAAGTTTAGTTTGTGCATAACAGAATCAACACCATTGTTGACTATTTTTGTTTTATTTGCTTGGTTGTAGACAATTTAAGTATTTTATTATATTTTGTATTTAATTTAAGTTCTAGCCAAATTCTTGATTTATTGTGATACCTAGTGTTGATTTGTGCTAGTGTTGATAATTATTAGGTAAATAAGCGGTTTTATATTATTGTCATGTTGATTTATATTAATGATCTATCTCAAAAACGATATTTGTTTTATTTTAAAGCAAAGTCGTATAAAATGTCTTGTACATTTACATTATTTGTTACAGTGGGTACTTATATTTTAAATTTTATAAGATGTTTTTGTAGCTGCCTGTACATAAATATGTCAGAAATTTTACGGTCGAGCGAGTTGACGACAAAAAAAATAGGTAAAATCGGAAGGTGCCAACACGCACGAACGGGCGAGTTTCACGCGTGCGAGTTGACGAACAAGTCGGGAGTTGTTATTCGATGATTTCCCACACATAAAAAAGGTGCAGACGTGGCACACAGAGTTAAAGCTGCCTTGCAAACGGCCTTGAAATGGTGAATTGCGATACTCGAAAGCATTGGCTTTCGGGTATCACTTTTGTGCGTGTTGACGCACAAAACAGCGACACAGCGTCAGACACAGTGTCAGCGTCTACAAGACAGCGATTCGGCCGGCCATTGTATACGGTGCCAAATGCTGGGTCGTGAAAGACAACCACGTCCAAACACTACGACCCGTAGAAATGAATATTGGGTTGTCTGGAGGAGTAACAAGGATAGACTGGGTCTGCAACGAATATATCCGTGGCACTTTTAAAGAAGCTCCAATACAGGACAAACTATCAGAAAGCAAACTGAGGTGGTACGGTCATGTCATGAGAAGGACAGAGTAGTACGTCGTGAGGGCGGCTCTGAGCCTGCCAGAAGGCAAGAGAGGCCGAGAACGACCTTTTTAGGGTTCCGTACCAAAATAGTAAAAAGAAACCCTTATGGTGCGACTCAGTCAGTCTGTCTGTCCGTCTGTCACAGCTGGATACGAGTATCTTATGAACTACTAATGTTATCTACTAAACTATTTTGCAAATAAGAATGAAATAAAAATCCACTTTTTTTTCGCAACAGGCGCTGTCAACAGGGGAACCCCCTGCCGACAGCTTAAAAATTTGAAGTGTGGCTACTAGGGCATGTGGGGTATCATATGAAAGAGCGCTGTTTGCACATTCTTAATTTTATCTACTTTTTTAAGCCACTTAGCCGTTTGATGGCGTATCCATGCACATGATAGTGTAAGTGCACTAACAGGCAAGGTGCATTGGTTTATTTTGAGAATAGCAACACTTAGCGATGCAACTCTTGATTCAAAACAGCCAAATAATTGGAATAGTTGCGCATTAGTTGTGTTAGTCGCAAATGTTTTTTTCTGGAACAGCTCTTTCCAATATAATAGAATAGAATAAAACTTTATTGTACACCAAAATAGTTACACAATTGTTTTACACGAGCTTAAATCTATGGGTACAACGGCGGTCTTATCGCTGAACAGCGATATCTACCAGACAACCTTGGGATGGACTAAAAGAACTTAAAATCTAAAAGGGGTAGTCTGTGGTGTACTGCTAATAAAAAATGGATGTCAAAATTTTACATTTAAAAATACATACATATAATACATACGAGTACATATCAAATGTTACACAATCTCGTAGGAGATGAGAAAAACAGGAGAACAAAGAATAAAAGGAGGACTAATTATGGCAGAGATGAGAATATATATAAACAGAAAGGCATTAGATAGAAAGGAAATGGTCTTTTACTAGATTTTTAAAAGAAGCGAGTGACTGGGCCATGGCAATTTTATGCCCGTAGGGGTGCTAAAACTCCTTAACTTTAATGGGTAGCTCGCCGTCCGATCAGCACCAGGCCCGAGAGTCGACGGCGCGTAGTGTTTCACGCGCGCCTCAAAGAGTTGTCAGCAATAAAGACGGGGCTCGTCATGGCCGATGCCTGCCCGGGGGTTGAGGATAAATTAGAAACAGTTACCTCGCCCCTGGGCACTCAGGGCAGGAAGGAACAAGGGTGGGTTTTAGTCAGTAAGAGTCTGACAAGCCCTCCCGCTCCACCCAGAGCGGGAGAAGTCATTGGATGATTTCCCACCCCACAAAAAAGGGTCCTAAAAATATTAACTTTGGTTTTCAAAATTAGTGACCTCATTAAGTAATTAACTCCAACCAAACTATCCATTACCAACAGTCGTGTTTACTAGCAAAGGTTCTTCTTGACAAGCATGTTTATTGCTGTAACTTATGGCTTTTGATCACCGAACAAAAACCTTAACTTCGGTGTCTCGATATTAATTTATTTAGGTCATTAACTACAAACGGACTTTTAATTAGCAATAACTGTGCTAATAGCATAGGTTCTTCTTAAAAAGTTCTTTCTGATGATATGTATGTAACAGCCATAGGGTAGTAAAAGGTTCTTAACTTCGGTGTTCAAAATTAGTTACAAGTTTAGATCATTAACTTCTAACAAAACATCAATCGGCCAAAGTCGCCCAAAGTCAAGTGAGCAAAATATGTTGAAAAGTTCTTCGTAACGGTGTGTTATCATAAGACTATTGAGCTTCAGGGCACGTTCCCACAGTTGGATTCCCATTCACTTGACTTGTCACTGATCTATAATAGAAATACTAATTTTCACTCTGTTGTGTATTTCTGTCAGCAGAAGTCAGCTGAAATGTCGCCATCACATAACGTTTTTATTTACCGTCACAGATTCACCCCCAAACTTAAATAAGACTACCATTTTTTTTAAATACTCGTATGACTTTGATTTCATAAGTTACTGTTAATGGTACTCAAACGCATTGTGCATGATATTAGACATTTTTTACTGAGTTGTCTTTAATCCTTTACAGAAGTCTCCACTGACTGAAGGCTCCATTTTTAGGGTTCCGTACCAGTACGGTAAAACGGAACCCTTATGATGCGACTCAGTATATCTGTCTGTCCGTCTGTCACAGCTGGATATCTCAAGAACTACTAATGCTATCAACTTGAAATTTGGAATAGTTTTAGATAACGATTGCCCAAATATTTTACAAATAGCTATTTTAAAAGGGGATCTTAAAAAATCGAAGTGAGGCTACTAAGGCATGTGGGGTGTCATATGAAAGAGCGCTGTTTGCACATTCTCAAACATTTTTTTTATTTTTTAGGCCGCATAGTTTTCGACTTTTGATGAAATATTTAAAAAAAATACCGCTACCCCCCCTTATCTCCGAAGTTTGCATAGAGAAAAATCTGAAATTAATCTATGTAATGGAAATTTATGTAAAGATTACAGGAAAAATAAAAGATGTCTCTAAATAGCAAACCTTTTCAGAAATAATCAACAAAAATTACATTAGTTCCACTATCGGTCAAGAGATGGCGCTGACCTAAAACTACAACTGTACTACGTAAAGTAACACATTCAAAATATTTATATAGGTATATATGGTAGTATGGAACCCTCGGTGCGCGAGTCTGATACGGTCTTGACTAGTTTTTAAATTACAATCTGATCGTTTTAGGAATAATTCCCAATGTTTGAAGTGCTGTATCACAGAACCATTAAACCTACAGAGCTACAAATTGACACCAATTGTAAAAAAAAACTGTTTACTTTGAAATTAGACTGAATTATTTTTTTTCCGTAGGATGCACTTAAAAGTTATCAAGTCAATACCTGAAAAGTTATAGAATATTTAATTTCGGATCATATCCTTAAAAAAACCCAGAGCGACTGAATTTGTAGTAATTTGTAGTACTGTTGTCAACATTATCTAACCCACCCTAAAAACAAACGAATTTGGACCCTCTGTATGTAAAACATTATCTAACCCACCCTAAAAACAAACGAATTTGGACCCTCTGCATGTAACATTAAGGTTTATTCAAGTTATATGAGCTTATCAGACAAGTGCTCGAGGATTTGATGAACAAATACAATAATAATACAGACAGGCAAATTTGATCTTTAAAACGTTAGCATTAGGTTATATTTTATAACTATTTGTTATAACATGATAAGTGTAATAGCTTATTTTAATGATTGAGTTCAAGTAATTCTGGTCTTGTGGTCTATGTATAAGATTGAGAAAAACAAGTTTCGAGATCAAATCCTGCGATAAAGATATTGTTTTGCTTTCAATATAGAATTTATATTCCAAAACTATTTCTTGTATTATTGTAAAGAACTACAGACTATACATAAACTTTTTAAAATGGTAATATTTTCACATAACTTGTAATAAGTGGGTAGTTGAAAAGTAAATATTCGTATTCATTATAAAGCTGGTATTCAAATGCTACTATGGAGTGATTATTTAAAATACAAAATAATTTGCACGAGGAGAAGATGGCTGCTCGTGCTATGCAAGAATAAACTTTATGATAGTATACTATATGGTTCAAATTTTTTAGAATATTGCGTCTAGCATTACAACTAAGATCACATTTCAATGCGGCTTATAAGAGTTGTGTTGGTCTTGTGGTCACTAAGGTAGTGCGATGTTCATCGTTGTCTACGTTCGAAACCAATTTTAACCTAAATTTAGATATTTTATTATACTTTTTTACATTTCTTTAATAGACGACGTCTTTTTGTCTTTTTAAACGGGCAGTTTGTATAGAAATAAAACTAAAAAATTGCAAGTTTAAAATGTTTATTATTTCATTAAAACACTTAAGAATTTATGATCTACCTCACGAAGTAAATATGTTTTACTTCGTATTCAACCATTCTTGGTAAATATAAATTCTGTGAATTTAAAGTTTTTTAAATTACCCACTTAGGCGAAAATCATATTGGTCGTTCTTTAATATTGCAAGCAATATTGTAGAAATGAAAACAAATTAAAAAAGAAACTGATGTATAGGTGTGTGTGACTGTGTTTTCGAACCCACATGCTGTTCGTCGTCAATCCAGCATCAAACCGCTAAGCCACAAGAACTTGTTGGGAATACGCGAAATTAAAGATTGGGTTGTAATTATGTAGTGTGACTAAAAAGCTTTTCAACTTTAATGTTAACGAGATAATGATTGAAATAGCTTAACAAAAACATATATAATGCCGGTGGCTCCGACTACGTTGGGTGGGTTTACCTTAACGTTACGTGTTAAAGATCAAATTTGCGTATCTGTGTTATTATTGTATTTTTGTTCATCGAGTCCTCGAGCACTTGTCTGATAAGCTCATATAAATTAAATAAACCTTAATGTTACAGGCAGAGGGTCCAAAGTCGTTTGATTTTAGGGTGGGTTAGATAATGTTGACAACAGTCTGTACTAGCCCCACTGACAGTATTCTTATTTTGGCATCGCAAGTTATTATGGGCCAGCCGCACTGGTTGAAGACCTTAGTCAACTAACATTATGAGATAGGTGACGACAAGACTAAGCGAAATTTTCCAAATGATGCTCAACACAACTGGACATTACTGTCGTATGTCTAGCCAGTTGGGTTAGAAGAGATCTTCGAAACAGAAAAAGGAAGCAAACGAACATACTGCATAGTGCAATAAAAACACAAATGTTTACATAACTCGACAATTACTGTATATTGTACTTACTGAACAGCTGTTTTTTTAGGGTTCTGTACCCAAAAGGTAACCAACGGGACCCTATTACTAAGACTCCGCTGTCCGTCTGTCTGTCAGCGGGCTGTATCTCACGATCCGTAATACGAGTAGCTACACAGTTGAAATTTTCACACATTTTCGTGTATTTCTACAGCCATTAAATGGGGCTCTTAATTTATTTTTATTATTTGTTTTTATAACAGCTATAGAAATACACATTCTGTTATAATTTCAACTATCTACCTATTACGGATCAAGAGCTACAGCCCAAAAAAAAAAACACGTTTCTAGAAACGTGTTTTTTTTTTTTTTTTACAGTTTTTGGCACGGAATCCTTCGTGTGCGAGTCCGACTCGCACTTGACCGGTTTTTTTCGCAATTTAAGGGTTGGGTCCATAGTGAAAAGTGTTCATGATGATGAGTGTTGCCCTTTTTTTTGTGGTGTTGCCAGTGTTTTAATTTGTTGTTGTGTTGTTGTCTCCTTAATGAATAAGAACATAAAAGCCTTTTTGCTTCAAATAAAAATCCAGAGAGCTACTAATTGATAAACATATTTTAATTAATTTTACTTACGTGGTTGACTCTTCATCTTCCACGCCACATCTACTACTTTATTGCAATACACATTATCGCATTACTGCAGTTTCCATCTGAAGCTAATTTGAAAGTAATTACTAATTATATAAACATACATATATTACTGTATTCCATTAATGTTTAGTTAATTGGTAACGGAAGAAAATATTATGGATGAAGTTATTAATATGTATTATCATCCATGCGGAAAACATTCAGATTCAGTTTAGCTATTTTTATAAGCCATGTATATGATACGGAAAAGATTTATATTTTTATGTGGTAGTAACAAAATCGATCTGGGTATTTATTTTCGAAGGGCGTGAATCGTATCAGACATGGATGCATTGTGACCATAGCGGTCTTGGTATACCAGTAGCCAAACATAAATAGGCTCTTGGAAGAAATAGTGTTTCGGACCTCCTTAACTTTAAGTTGGGTTTATCCTCGATCCAGACTCATCTGTGTTGACGTGTGACGTCGTGACGGTCTTCGAAGCGTCGTCGAGTGGCCTTTACGCGACAGTGAAAACTTAAAGTTAATGTTATGTTTACCCTAAAAAGCAGCAAATTATTCCTAATATAATAAATTCTAAAACATGTTTGTTTAGATGTTTGTTAATAAATCCCGCCTCAACAGTAGAACAGGTAGATCATAGCCTGGATAAGGACAAAGAATACTTTTCATCTCGGTAGTAGGTATGTTACTGTGGGATAAGTTTCGACTTTTCATATGGGTGGAACCGCTGGCAAAATATTGTTCATCATCATCGTTTCAGCTGAAAGACGTCCACAGCTAGACATACTCCTCCCCAAGAGTCATCATAATGAGGGTCACGGGAATCCGATGGATGCGAGATCCATTATATTCGGTTCACATTGTGGGAGGTAAATTAACGGCACGGTTTGAGCGTTCGGCTGCTGCGCAGCGTGTCGCGGGTTCCATTCCCGCACAGAACAAATATTTGTATGGCCTACAGATAGTTGTTCCGGGTCTGGGTGTCTTGTGTATGTGAGTTTACATGTTTGTGAACGCACCCACGATACTGTAATAATTCCTAGTGTGGGGCAGGGTATTAAAAACAAGAATCTTATAAAAATTAAAATCATAGGAACCTCTACCAAACGAATAAATACCAAACCATAGTTGCTAGAATGCACAAGAAATCCTTGCAATTGCAGAGCAATGCTAACTTTGACCGGTAGGGAAGTTTTTGTTATAAACTAGCCAACATGTTTCTACGAACAACTTGTTTTATGATGTTAGTAAATGCAGTTGTGGTAGTTGAGTTTCTGGGCTAACTTTGAATTAGATAGGTGGAGGCAATAATGGGATAGGCGTGACTGAGAACAATAACATTATACAGTAGGTACACAAACTCAGGCCCAGCGCGCGTCACGTGTCTGTATCTGTCAGTCCCCGTTGACAGTCGGCCATCGTGTAACTACAGACTTTGTCAGGTTCCGGGTGTATGAACCTTGCCACAGGACTAAAGATCTTGGGTAATAGTGATAGTAGCGGTAAAACGCGTGAATCGGGTTTTTGGAATTTTTTTTTGGCAAGGCAATATAGCTTTCTACCAGTGAAAGAATTTTCAAAATCGGTTAATGAGTTCCGGAGATTACTTCCTACAAACAAACCTACAAACTTTACCTCTTTATAATATTAGTATAGACAAGCTATGGCTACCGGTATCGCTCGCGTAAAAGTACAAAATTATTTCACGGAAACGTACTACCGGGATAAAAAGAAGCACATATCCTATCTGTCTATCCATATGGGTTCGGTTTCCGCACTTTGCTCCTGGTGAACCATTATACGTGGGCTGTAGCGGCCCGGCGATTTACTCCAACCATCCCACCTCTCTCCAGAAGTAGACTAAGCCTTTCAGTTAATTCTGGGCTTTTATCTGGGAATTCGGTGATCCTAAGTTTCTTATGAGTGTATATATCGGTCACGCCAGCGCTCTCAAGGAGTACGATAGTTTCATCCGTCTCCATACATACTCTGCACAGGAGACAAACCGTTACGCCTTTTTTTTTGTGTGTTAGGAAGTCGTCCAATGACTTCTTCCGCTCTGGGTAGAGCGGGAGGGCGTGTCAGACTTTTACTGACTAAAACCCACCCCTGTTCCTTCCTTTCCTGAGTGCCAATTTATCCGCTATCCCTTGGTATGCATGCATCATCACATACGACATCTTTTTGAGGCGCGCGTGGAACACTACGCGCCGTCGACTCACGGGCCTGGTGCTGATCGGACGGCGAGCTACCCATTACTCGCCGTCCGCAGGCCCGCAATCCGATACGCCTATTATGTGGAAGTGCTCGTTTAGTGAGCAGAGTCCGGTGATGGTCCCCGTCACCAGGTGCAGGCTACTTCTGTCCAGTTACTGGGACTTAGAAGGCTTCTGGTTACTATCCCATATCCTAATCCTGTCCATGATCTACCATTGTTCTTTTAAGATACAATTCAATGTTATTGTCTTTCTCCCTTTGTAATGTTAACCATATCTTTTGTGCTTTTTATATTTAAGTCGAAATCATTACAGTACATCTAGCTACCGCTAGAAATTAGTAAGCTAATGATTTAATTAAAAAAAAAGCGTCACTTTTGTGCGTCCAGAGCGAATCAATTTAAAATATTTTAAATGATAATGTTAAATAACCGTAATCTTAATTAGGCAGTTGCCTATTTTTGTGGTCGCCATTTTTATTATTATGCGTAAGTTGGTTAATCCAGAAGTTAATTAATGTGCTATTTGTGCGGGTGTCTTTTCAAGGTGCAATTAGAATAATATAATAAGAATTACTCATCATGATTGTGACTTCTGCCAACATTATAATTTTCTTCTTTTATCTGTTTTTAATCTAACTAGAATAGTTTCCTGATTGATTTAATTCGTAAGCTATTAAATTTATCGACTCAAAAACGAATAAGCATTAAGACTATTTTGCACACTGTGTTTTTACCATAAATTTACTTATTTATAAAATACTTAACTATTGAAAAATTTTAACTTAACTGCGTAGGTACATATGTATACCTATATAAAAACAAAATACATTCAGCCTTCGAAGTATTCCTCTACAACTAATTTTACATGTATATTAAATTTGTATGGCTTTCTTTGCCCTCTGAAATTATATGTGATTTTGAAATTGATTTTAGTTAATGTAACAGTCAAATTGAGCTTGCTTTATCGAAACAAATGAAAGATAAAAATTTAATGATTTCTTATAAAACACAGGGTTTTCAGTATTAGATATATATAGTAATCTCCACCACAAACAAACAAACAGTAATTGGAAAAAATATCCAGCTTGTAGGTCAGCGAAATAGGACATCGCCCAGTGGGAACAAATAAGGAAAAGATAAGATTAAAAACATGGAGCTCAAAAATGAGGCAGAAAATGATATTTGCAAAGGAGTTTTCATATCCGCTGGTGGGAAACTACGGGGAATGAATTCAACTGTTTTAATGAAACCGGAATTTGATTATGCGATGTGAGCGATGAAATCATAGAGTACGGAATAGCCTTACTGCAAGAAACGGTTTTGTCACCGTTTACATACATAATCGGCCTTATAATTTTCCCACTGCTGGGAGTCGGACCTCCTCTCTAGGGGGGAGAGGGAATGGGCCAATGACTATTATAACCCACCAGGCGGACCTAGTTTGGGTTGGCTGATGCTAAGTGTCTTCGATTTTTTTCTAGGAATAGTTTCTTCTCACCGTTTTGAGAGCAGTGGTGATCAAATATATTACACAAAGTAAAGCGCCTGCCTGAGTTTAAACCCACGACGTACAACTCGGGGCCTTTATCACAGAGCCACCACTGCTCTAAATTTATTCATAAAAATTGACGGTTCGTGACAATTTTGTGCTATTGACAGCCGAAACTTGTGCTCAGCGCAATGTACGGCCACTAATATTATTAACAACTAGCTTCTACCTGCATCTTCGCTCACGTGAGAGGCGGAAATCATCACAAGTCAAGGGATTGGTACTTTTTGATCCCGAGATCAAAAAGTACCAATCCTATGATATGATATTGTCTACCCGTGTGCTAAGTTTCATTCAAATCCATGAAGAGGTAACAAACAAACAGATAGAAAGTGTTACTTTTGCATTTATAATATTTGAAGAAGTATCGTATAGGGCCCATGTTTGGCATTCATACCTCATGGTGTGAAGGACGCACGAGTTGTAGATACCAGCTAATTTTGAGTTTTAGTGGTTATGACGGGTTTTTAATAATCTCCTTTTAAGACCAGTGTCGTTGCTTTTTTTACTTGGGGGGTATGTCCAGACTATTACTTACTAAAACCCGGGGTGGGTTTTTGTTCCTTCAGTTGGTTGTGTGGGGCCGCGGTAACAGTTTTGATTACTCCCGCAACCCTGACTGGACTGTCGTTTCTATGCTATATTTGTTCTGTTTCGTATTTCCTTGGACGTTAGGTTTGTGCGAGAGATTAATAGCCTAAATAATTTGCGTTAAATACTAAATAATTTGCGTTAATTTAATTGTTTTTCTATGTTATTGCGAGTTTAATGTTGTAATCAGATCAATGAAAACAATCTCTTGTAGACTTTGAAAGGCGAATCGCTAGCCTCACAAAGTGTTTCCAGTTTTTTTTTAAATTTTAATGTTTCTTAAGTAAGTGCATTTTGTTGATCTTTTTATGTTAAATAAAGATAATTGAAAATTAAATTAAAATAGATATTCGTGGACGTAGTCTATAGTGACGTTGTCTACCTCAATCGATGGTTTTAGGAACCTCGCCAGTCGATGCCGACTATAGCGCGTTCCGTGCTCTATGGACGAAATAAAGGCAACGCGTTAGCCGAATTAAATTAACGATTTATACGTCGATTTGTGTTATCGCCGTTATCGGCTATGGAATGTTTTTAATATTGGGCTCTTTAGTGCTATTATTAACATTGAATTCGGCTTTAAGGGCTGATAATGGAGTTAAACTGTGTCATTTAGTCCTAAATAAGACGGTATTTTTTTTCGGTTTTGTTTTTTCTATGTTGGATCCTTAGACTATGAAAGGATATAGACGCAACGTCACTAAACATTAAATGAAGCAGGATCGTTAAAATGTGTGAGTGACCTCGACGAACATAACGATGACGTTTCGGCTTCTCATTTTATCTGTGTAAGCTTATTTCGCGTGTACAGATACAAGCCGAGAAGAGAAGATACAGGCTTCTCATTCGGATACTTCAGATTGCTGGCTTTTGACACTTTGTCTATAACCTTTCATAGTCTAAGGTTGGATCTTACTAATATTATAAAGGCAAAAGTTTGGATGGATGTTTGTTACTCAATCACGCCAGAACGGCTCGGCATGGATGTGGATGAAAGTCGCAGAGATAGATTATAGTCTGGAATACCAGACGCTGTTCCAGACTGGTTTTGACTAGTTCGAAGCTAGTAATGAAAATAAACGCTCTCGAAGTGGAAAAGTAGACGGTTTACATAATTATGTAGGTACGACAAGCTGGAAGCAGGCGTAAGATCAGTTTCCTGGGTATGGAAATAATTATTATAATTAGGTAGTTTGTAATTAAGATTATCAAAGGTCACGTATTTTTTGCTTTACCAAACTAATAAAAAATTACAAAGATAAAACGCAACAAAGTTCAGGAGTGCATCGGGGCTTGTATATACTTTGAGGTAAAAATTGTCGCACACCGTGACGTCACGGGAAATTTCACCGCACTATATTTTGTTCTCAGTTTTACCCGACTGCGCGACGCAAGGGAGGGTAATGTGTTTATCAGCGTATGTATTTACGTATGTATGTATGTTTGTTCCTTTGTGGCACTACAGAGACCAAACGCGTGGGCCAATTTTGATAATTCTTACGTCAATTGATTCGTCTTAACCTTGCGAGTACTACTAAAGACATGACAGTAATCAAAATACAATATGGCGACAACCAGACGCCATATTGTATTTTGAAGTCGATGAATTATATTAAGTGGGGTATCAAAATAAAGGGGTCGACGAGGCGATTCCAAAAATATAACTCACTAAAATGTAGAAAAAAAAAAATATTTTCAAAAAAACCGAATGTAAAAAACAACTAAAAAGTTCCAAACCAGTCACTTTTCAAGAAGTCTGATGCAGTTGGTGGCATGAAATCAATAATTGAACTAAAATAACTGTCACCAACTGCATCAGACTGGTTGAAAAGTGACTTGTTTGGAACTTTTTAGTTGTTTTTTACAGTCGGATTTTTCGAAAATGTTTAATTTTTTTTTGTTTATGTGACAATAGAAATAATACGTGTCCAATTTTTTTTTGGTAATCTCTCTGACGGACTAATTACATTTTTAGGATACTAATCTATTCTGCTCAATGTTGTCTGGATTAACCCCAGACAACATCCGAACCTATTTTCCTCGGAGTGGAGGAAGTTTCTTTCAAAAGAACTGAGAATACGCGTCTATTTCCTATAATCTATAATCTCCTGCTGTGCCAGTAAAACTAGTTAAAAACAACGAATCAAAGTTTAAAAAATCGATTCCCTCGTAACCAAACAGTATCTCCTTACTCTACTTATCTTTTGCCTTTTGGTAACACAATCGAAAAACAAAATGAAATAATAATACACGAAATATAATAAACGTGTCATTGTTAAGAAAGACTGGCACACGCGCCATTTTACGAAGGGGAGTGCTAAATAAATGGGAGAGAAATAATTCCCACGGAATATGGCGACCCTTCACGTTTCCATGGGAGCGTTGCGAATTGATGAGCTATTTTTAGGATTCTGGTTTTTGGTATGGCCGTTTAGTAAATTATCTGTAACATCATGATACACGCCACTGACGCTGCAATAAATGTGGCCAGCTTCTGGGTTCAACGTATTTAGATTTCAAAGAACTAGAACCTTTTTTATTTTTTTTAACCGACTTCAAAATGAAGGAGGTTATCAATTCGGCAGTTAGTATTTTTTTTTATGTGTGTTCTGGCATAACTCCGTCATATATTGACGCATTTGCAAAACTCTTTTTTTGTTCGAAAGGGGTTTGTTTCGAAATGATCCCATTTAAATTTCATATAGATCTGATGATGGGTTTCGAAGACAGACAACAGAACCCTTCAAAAATGTGACAGCAAATCAACCGCGATTGCTGCGATCATATTTCTATGAATTGTTAACACAGTTTAATGGGCAACCACAACTAAAAAGTGAACAATAAAAAAGTTATTTTGCACTTTTTTTGGAAGTCAGTTCTATTTTTTTTAAGTAGTTTTTTTTTCAATTAGCTGACTGTGGCTTTTTCTTTTACTGACAAAAACTGTCAGTAAATCGAAAAAAAAATGGTCTATGTGTTAAAGTTTCTTAAACTGTAACCCCCCCCTTTTCACGGTTCCGTACCCGGTGGGCTACCAACGGGACCCTATTACTAAGTCTCCACTGTCCGTCCGTCCGTCCGTCTGTCTGTCAGCGGGCTGTATTTCATGATCCGTAATAGGTAGACAGTTGAAATTTTCACAGAATGTGTATTTCCGTTGCCGGTATAACAACAAATAATAAAAATAAATTAAAAATGAAAGGAGCCCCTTTCATTTTTAATTCCTGCTAGAAACGTGTTTATTTTTGGCTTTTTGTGCTCGATCTTAATAATGGCAACAAGTAGACGCGTATAATCTTGTACGATGGTACGGAACCCTTCATGCGCGAGTACGACTTGCACTTGGCCGGGTTTTTGGTCACGTTTTTAAACTGTTTGATTCTCATAATAATTTACTTTCCCAACCGTTTGTAGGCACTTCGCTCAAGAACCATAATGAAAATCAGTTTTGCAAACACAGAGTGGACGTCCACTGAAAGTACTATTAACAGGCCTTTATGAAGTCAATAAGAGAATTGGCAGGGCGGCTCTTAACAATGGATTGCCCGCTTTGTACATTTCGACAGAGGGCCCAATGCTGAGCGGCACTCGATTCAATTTTCTACTGGTATTTAGTTTGAGAAATATTAGGAGAAATGGGATTTAGACTTCAGTGTTTCGTTATTCGATTTTAGGGTTATTAGGATTTGATTGATTGCATGCATGCCTTTTGTTTTTTTTTTGGGTGGGAAATAACTTCTACCACTCTGGGTGGAGCGGGAGGGCATTTCAGACTCTTGCTGACTAAGACCCACCCGTTTTCCTTCAGTTGTCTGTGCCAGGGTCGGGGTGACTCTTTCAAATTTACTCGCGACCCAGACATGTTTAACGCATGCCTGGGCCACCAACCGATCGATCGTCGATCGATGCCATCGATCGATGGTAGAATGAATTAGTCAACGTCGATCGATAGTTTCTTCTAGGTACACCAATCGGTCGACCGTCGATCGATGATAGAATGGATTAGTCGATGACGACCGGTCGATTGTTTATCGACCGGTACCCGTCGATCAGCCAAAGCTATTACACCAGTCGGTCAACGTCGATCGATGGTAGAATGAATTAGTTGACGTCGATCGATAGTTCCTTCTAGGTACACCAATTGATTGACCGTCAATCGATGGTAGAATGAATTAGTTGACGTTGATCGATAGTTTCTTTTAGGTACACCAATTGATTGACCGTCGATCGATGGTAGAATGAATTAGTTGACGTCGATCGATAGTTCCTTCTAGGTACACCAATTGATTGACCGTCGATCGATGGTAGAATGAATTAGTTGACGTCGATCGATAGTTTCTTCCAGGTACACTAATTGATTGACCGTCGATCGATGGTAGAATGAATTAGTTTACGTCGATCGATAGTTTCTTCTAGGTACACCAATTGATTGACCGTCGATCGATGGTAGAATGGATTAGTCGACATCGACCGATCGATTGTTTGTCGACCGGTATCTGTCGAGCAGCCAATGCTATTACACCAATCGATCGGCAATTGATTGATTGGTGTATTAACACCCTTACAGTGATAATGACTGTCAAGAGCAAAAATGTTAGGGCTGATCACGTGACACTTCAGTGACGCATGTCATTCCCATACATTTTGAACGTTTTAACCGACTATCCCAGAAGAAGTGTAATGTTTTTCGAGACTATGTACCTACATGAATAATCGTCGCTTAGCCAAGAACACCGCTCAAGTCGCACTAAAGTTTGTCGATAGTTTTAAGTACCTTGGCCACATTATCACGAGCGACCTAAGGGATGACGCAGATATAGAGAGGGAACGCATGGCGTTGTCGGTGAGGAGCAATATGCTTGCCCGCAGGTTCGCTCGCTGTACAGCGGATGTCAAGATAACCCTCTTTAGGGCATTCTGTCAGTCGTTTTACACGAGTGGCCTGTGGGTGTCATACACGCGCCGAGCATACAGCATCCTGCGTGTTCAATTTAATAATACTTTTAGGATGTTGTTGGGACTGCCATGGCGCTGTAGCGCTTCGGGAATGATCGCGGAGGCTCGCACAGATGGTGGTGGGCAGCTTCCTTACTACAGCGCCAGCATGGTAGTGACAACAGCATTCTATTTCCTTGGCAAACCCTGTAGAAGTAACGGCTGGATGGATTTTAACAAATGGGGACCATTACTTTGGTCCTTAGTGACACAGGTTATATGGATATTGAAAAAACAAAATGGCGGTAATGACATGATCATGTGGGAATCAATAATCCTACTAATATTATAAATGTGAAAGTTTATGAGGATGCATGTTTGTTACTCTTTCACGCAAAAACAACTGACCGGTTTTTATTAAACTTTACAGTAATATTGAAACAGAACAACACAAAGGCTATTTTTTTTATAGGTACTAATTAGCTTTCCAGGGTGATGAAGTTCAAGTACCTGGGGCATTGGGTCACCGATGGTCTATCCGACGATGTGAACGTGGAGAGGGAACGCAGAGCATTGGCAGTTCGATGTAACATGCTGGCCCGTAGGTTTGCACGTTTTACAAGTGAGGTATTTACACTCTTTAGAGCGTATTGCCAATGGTTCACCCTTGTTTGGTATAACAACTTTTGATGTAATGTTACTAATTCGAACAACGTTTAAGAAAATAATCAATTTGTATAATATCGATTAACATAATTTTCATATCATCAAATATTTATTTGCGATAACAACATTTGCGCTATTGATCAAAAGGTATAATGTTCATTTGATGTAATTTTCAGGTGGTATACTCGTAACATGTATTTTATCGAATATTTAATTGGTGTAATGTAATGCAGAAAAGTAAACATTGTAAATATTCTCTCTATTTATCTTGGAACCACTTTCATTTAGCGCCAATCGCGTATTTATAGTAGGTATTTTTTTTGGGTAGAGGATACCCTTTTTCGTGTAAATTTGAACGCGCAAAACCATACGGGCCGAGAAAAAAATTGTCAAAATTTTTCAAAATTGGTGAAAAATTAAGGGTGAAGAAGATCACGTGATGGGTGTAAAGACTATTGCCATGCAATAATACGATCAATGGCATCTTCAAGGTCAAGATTAACACTCCAAAAGCTGAAGCTCAAGGTCATTCGTAGAAGGGCAAAGGCATTTTTTTATTTTATTATAATGTTTTAGGTTTGCGTGTCGATGGGGCCACGTGTGGACGGAGCCCCTCTTCGCGGGGCTCCTACTTCTGAGTGGTTTATAAAAAAATAACCACGAAGGGGATGGCGGGGTCTGTTTGCTCGCTTCGCTCGCTCTTGACCCCGCCATCCCCTTCTAAACTTACCTGTCCGTGTCGGGGTGCCTTAAGTCTTTTGTCATCCGTCTTTTTCACAGCCCAACATTCTGACCCATACAGTACGATAGGTGTAATCACGGACTTATAGATTTTCCCCTTTAATTTAAGGGGCATCCGTCGGTCGCAAGTTGTTCCAGTGACCTGTCGCCATTTCATCCATCCTGAGTTGATCCTGTGCGTTACGTCTCGGTCTATATCGCCATCCCCCTGAACAAGCGACCCGAGGTATCGAAAGTCGGAGCAGATCGATATAGGCGTTCCGTTGAGAGCTGCAGGCATAGGACTGGAGAGACCGCCGAAATCGCAGAACAGATATTCCGTTATGGTTCTGCTCAATTTCCGGCCCACACCCTCCAGTCTTTGCCACCACTTTTTTCACAATACAATTGTTATTGTTAATAGAATGTTACTTTTTGTAAGGCATCTGAAGTTTAATGTTACATAGTTGTACTTACATGAGGAAAACATAATGGAATATTGTTCACGAATGTTTTTATAAGTTCACTCAGTTAGTTTAATAAAGTAGCTTATATTTCAGTACATCACTTACCTTATTTTTCAGTAAGTCGTACATTATGTAACTTTTCTAATGCATCAGTCAAAAGGTTGACATCAAATAAATTGAACCCAATCCCAAACCTTTCTCCAATAAACTTCTTTTGCGGGATGAAATAGGATTATATCCGGTCGTTTCATACAAGAATATTTTAATAAAATCAAAAATATATTTCTAGGCCCGAGTTTCATCAGCTAAGTGCTTACCTCAACAGTATTATTTTCACAGTTTTATATTATTTGCGTGGCGATACCAAATGGGAATCCATTTTGCACTGATATTTCAACGTGGATTAATTAAATCAACATGAACGGCATGTAACGATGTGTTTTTAAAGTCCGTCAAGGGTACACTCCTAGTTTGGGTGTAAAATAGAACAAACTTCTGTGAGTTATTATTTGTGCTGCAATGTAAACACATTAATCTGGAACTTAGTAGGTATTTTGGTAGGTATTTTGGTATTTATTTATTCCTTGAATTAAATGAAAATGAAATATTTTCACTTAGAACCTAACAATATCTAAGAATTTCTGTTGCTTTTTATTCTGCAATGTGCACAACTTAGTCTATTGCCCAGGATAGAACACGTTTGATACATTACCTAAATATGTAGCATAGATTCGCGGCAGATATCTTCACATACTGTCCACCAGCATCTCTAACGGCAAGATCTCAACATAACACTAAACCCCCAATTTACTCAATTTCACTGTTTATTTTGCGACGCCTACAATGTTCCCTGTAGGCGGCCATTATTCGCGTAGCTTGAATGACGTCACTAGAATTAGAGCATTTGCGGACTGGGCGCCTGCAATCCCATGATACGAAATGCTAAATCGAGTATTCTTTCTTCTTAGTCGTACACTCCTGGCGGATCATGGATCTTCTAATTGTTTGGTTTTGGCTTTTGCGTGACTTGTCCATCTTTCTCTATTCATGGTTTTTTTTTTGCATTGTGACCCGTTTCTCTTCTTCTTCCGTGTATTCACAGGTAGAATAAACTGACTTGTCTGCGGGCATCCTTGTATTCTGTCTGTCTGCTACAATCACACACTGAACAAACTGGCCTATCTTAAAAGATTAATTTTATATTTTTCAAAAGATAGAAGGGGCAAACTCTATTTCGCGAACTGGAGTTTAGCGGTTTTGTTACCTGCTATACAAACACACCACACACAGAACGGATATCAGCACCCACGGCATGTTGAGAGCATTGAGTGACCGGTGGGACTGCCCAATGCTTGGTCGATGGGTGAGACTGCACACTCAGATCGGCCCTAGATAGCTGTGTGTGCATTTTATTCTTTTCATGGTGTGTAATTATTATTCCTATTTTGTTTATAAGTGTGTGTATTGTGTTATTTTTATGTTATTTGTGATTTATGACATTATTATGTAATTTGTGTGTATTTCTTTTATGTTATTTTTGTTGCTATGCTTTTTTGGGATTAATGAATATGTTATTTTGTCAATATTTACTCATTTAATTCTATGGACTTCAACGTCTGCAAATAAATGATTATTATTATTATTATTATACGCAAAACAGTTAACAAAACAGTTACTCACTTAGTTTTGGTGATATAGGAGGAAAAACTTGAAACTACGAGTTGTATTTTAAATTACCGCCACACCAAAGGGTTTTTGCCTATTTGAAGTTGGAGCCAATTTTCTCTATATGACCTCTGTAACAACTTTGCCTAAAAGATGCATTTAACTAGGTACTTCATAACACGCATCTATGGTAGCGGGGTCTGGCGGACATATAGGTATAAATCGCAGGCATGCCCACTGGAAAATCCTTACTTAAGTAGGTATATTTCCCGCTATAGAGCCTAGCGGCAACGGCCGACTTTGTCCGCGTATTATCTCCTAGTCTTGATGCATTGCTTTAGTCTTCGCTTCACGTTAAAAGCTTCGCATAACTTTGTTACTTTTGTATTGACTCGCCACGCCGGAGTATTTACCGCAATTTTGTATTATGTTAGCTGTTTCGCTTTGTTCGAATGGAAATTCGGAAAGTGGGTGCTAGATGTGATGTTATCTTTCTCAAATACATGTTAAAGCGTTTTAGAAGTGAGCATATTAATTAATTGAACTGATTTTCGAGAAAATAAACACTAAATAGGAAGCAAGTTAACAGTTATAATAAATAAATAAATAAAAAATGAAATAAATTCTTCCTTCCTTCAAATAATCCTTCTTATCTTATATCTCACTTTCAATATCTATGTTCTTCACACGCCAGGAATCTGCGTTCTTTTAATAATCTTCTACTGCTTTGCCCTGCTCATACTTCTGATTTTGTTCATTCTTCCTTTCATATTCAGTCCATCCTTTTGTGGAATGCGCTGCCTCTCGATATCAGGACGGGCATCAGTCAGTTTGCATTTAAGCGGAAGTTGCGGAATTATTTTCTACACAAGGAGTAGAGTCGTCTCAAAAACCTTATTTATTACTTTATATATATATATAAATATTTATTGGTAGTTATTATATTAAATATATATGTATGTTTATTATTAATATATATATTTTCGTTCACTTTTTCTTTTTTTAATATTTCTACTTGGTGTTGCTTTGTTTGTTTTTTTTTATGCACCTGCCATATTATCTCTCTACCACCCTTGGTTGACTGGTAGAGAATGCCTAAGGCATTAAGTCCGCCTTTGTACTTTAGTTGCATGAAGTGTAAATAAATAAAATAAAAAGTTTTTAATTCAGTTTTTTTTTGAAATCCATAGAGCGTTAGTACAGTAAATACTTAAAAACTAGTGTTAGTAGTTAGAAAAATATGAGTTATTACATGACATACGATACTGTAGAGATTCCTTCATCATTAGAACCTCTTTAGAGGGTTTAAAACTCAGGGCATACTACGAATAAAAGAAATAAAGACTAATTCGAGTTTTAAAATAAGTTGTATTGTCAGAAATGAGTTAGGTGTGTGTTGTCTGTGAAAAACGATTAATTTAATACTAGCAGTGGTGGCCCAGTGGTATTGGTCGCGACTTACAAGTTGTAGGTCGTGAGTTCAAACCCAGGCAGGCGCTTTACTTTGTGTAAATTATTTCATCACCACTGCTCTCAAAACGGTGAAGGAAAACATCGTGAGGAAACCCGCATGTCCTAGAAACAAAAATTCGAAGACATGTGACATCCACCAATCCGCATTGGGCCCGCGTGGTGGATTACGACCCACATCCTCTCACAGAGAGGAGGCCTGTGCCCCAGCAGTGGGGACTTTAGAAAAGGCTGATGATGATGATGAATTTAATACTAGCTTGTGCCAGCGGCTTCTCCCGCGTGGTATTATTACTTCCCTTTTTTTTTGGGCTAGGAAATTATCCTATGACTTCTCCAGCTCTGGGTGGAGTGGGAGGGCGTGTCAGACTTTTACTGACTAAAACTCACCCCTGTTCCTTCCTTGCCTGAGTGCCCAGGGGCGCGGTAACTCTGTTACAAATTTATACCCACCCAATTTATTATTTATTTATTTATTAAAACTTCAAGCAACACAAATATACAAAGGCGGACTTAATGCCTTCGGCATTCTCTACCAGTCAACCAAGGGTGGTGGAGATAACATGGCAGGTGCATAAACTTAAAAAAAAATCCATCCCATTAGTTTGTTACTCATCATAACATTACGCCTTTTTAGGGTTCCGTACTCGAAGGGTCGAAACGGAACCCTATTGCTGTCACTCACGTGGCCGTCTGTCTGTCTGTCTGTCCATCGTCTGTCACAAAATTTTGTTCCGATGAATTTTTTAACTTCCCATTGACCTATGACTGTTAGACAGGAAGCCGACCCCAAGATAGTTGGGAAAAGGCTAGGCAGGCAGATTTTTTGACCTATGAACTTAAAATTTGAAACCCACCGCGACCCATTAGTACTTCTCTGCATTATAAATTACTCGTCTCCAGTCTTTATAACTATCACAACCTACTAAAAAGTAGTTGTGGCTAATGGACACTAAAGTTATACTGACTTTTATATTATTTTTGAGCATTGAAGAGTGGTTGTCTGAGGAAGAGGCAAGAAAAATACTAAATAAAACACGATTTCAGCTCCAAGTCAAAAATTTAAATATACTCGTATTCTCCACCGGTTCCAAGTATTTGACTTGTAAGAAAATAAGTACAACTTTCCGAACAGCAAGCGGCTTCGCAAAAAAATACACAATGCGTATTACAGGCACCGTTGAAGCATTTCATGAAGGGCTGAGAAAGAGCTTTGCCTCCGCAAGTTTTAAGCGGATGTGATGAGTGATGTTAAACGACGTTAAAGTATTATTTGCTAGCTTGTTTGTACGGTCATGGCTATGGGTAAACCATAGAAATTAAGAGCGTCTAAAATCACGTTGGGTCGATGATATGACAACACACAAGAACAAAAACAACAACATCAACACAACACACAACAACAATATGGATGATTTCCGAAATAAATTATTATTATTAGTCGTCAGAAACAACTGGATGAGGGACGCACTGAACCGGGAAGCAAGGCTGAAACGATAGGAGGCACATACAGTGATTCCAGGCTGATATGATGATTTGCTTAGTTGGAAGTTTGAAGCGATTCGAGTAACGAGATATCTGTAGATATTTTGAAGTTTCGAAATATCTGCAGAACTTGTTGACTTGAAGTTGACAAAGCCAAAACAACTGTTTCTATGGAATTAGGCTTATTCCGCCCCATTGGTCTTGGAAAAATTCTTAGTCAATCTTTTTAGAGTTCTGTACGTCCGAAAGAAAAAACAGAACCCTTAAAGGATCATGCGTGTCTGTCTGTCGTTCCTAATCTACTGGACGATTCAGTTGACATTTGGTACACATATTATAAAGTTTTGTTACCCAAATACTGAGGTGAAACGTAAATAAATACGTTTTGAACTTGTCACTTTGTGTTTGGGGAAAGATTACAAAACACAAAAAAAAAAAAACTATTTTCAAGCTGTGCCGTGCGACATATCAAATAAAAGGTGATATACATATTGTGAGGGTCACAAATATGTATACTACAGAACCGAGATCATGAAAAAAAAAAATAGTTCCTTACTCATAGATATCAGGAAAGCTTATAGGAAGTCCATGGTTTTATATACTATGATTTTTTTTTTGTGGGTTGGGAAATCATCCAATGACATCTCCCGCTCTGGATGGAGCAGGAGGACTTGTCAGACTCTAACTGACTAAAACCCACCCCTGTTCCTTCCCTGCCTGAGTGCCCCGGCGAGTAGTGGGTAACTCGCCGTCCGATCAGCACCAGGCCCGAGAGTCGACGGCGCGTAGTGTTCCACGCGCGCCTCAAAGAGTTGTCAGCATTCATGAGGAGGCCCGTCGTTGCCGATGCCTGCCTAGGGGTTGAGGATAAATTCGAAAGGTTTACCTCGCTCCTGGGCACTCAGGCAGGGAAGGAACAGGGGTTATTTTTTTTTTGTGAGGTGGTAAATCATCCAATGACTTCTCCCGCTCTGGGTGGAGCGGATGGGCGTGTCAGACTCTTACTGACTAAAACCCACCCCTGTTCCTTCCCTGCCTGAGTGCCCAGGGGTGCGGTAACTCATTTTCAGAATTTATCCGCTACCACTAGGCATGCAGGCACCGGCCACGATCTTTGAGGCGCGCGTGGAACACTACGCGCCGTCGACTCACGTGCCTGTTGCTGATCGGACGGCGAGCTACCCACTGCTCGCCGTCCGCAGGCCCGGGTCTACGGTGGCCGGAAATCGTCTCGTGACGTCCTACGCCTAGTACATCTCCTGCGGTGGTAGCGACCGGGGCCGCGAGGGCCACTCCGATGAGCTTCCCTCACGCGTCCCGCCTCCGCCTTCACGAGCATTACTGCTTCGCAGAAGGCGGAGACTGCCTCCCATTCCCTCTCGCTCCGTACCATGGCCTGAACCAGGGCCGGGCGCGAGAGGTCGCCGCCACCTATCGCATCCACGAGGACACGGCGGTGTTCCGCCCAAGCGGGGCAGAACTCCACCGCATGCTCCACCGTGTCGTCTGGGCGATCCGCGCAGTGGTAACACCCGGGTGTTTCCTCCCGCCTGATCTGATGCAGGAACCTCCCGAAACAACCGTGTCCGGAGAGGACGCCGTGACGCCTCTCCAGCCACTCCTCAAAGAGGGGCACTACCGCCGCAATGGTGGCGTGCCCAGCGCTGGGTTGCGACAGTCGCTGTCTCCATGTCGCCATGAGGTCCTGCCGGAGCTCCGTCCGCCGAGCCGCGAGGTGTCGCGGCAGCAGAGTTTCGCCCCGGCGTTTGGCCTCCTCGCGCCACTCCCAGAGCAGCGCGAGGACCCTGGCCTCTAGATCCCATGGTGACAGTCCGGCAAGGAGGCTCGCCGCCTCACAGGAGACCGTGCGGTATCCGCGGAGAAGGAACAGGGGTGGGTTTTAGTCAGTAAGAGTCTGACACGCCCTCCCGCTCCACTCAGAGCGGGAGAGGTCATTGGATGATAAATGAAAATGGGTGCGGTAATTCATGTTGAGAATTTATCCTACGTTAGGAACTCTTTTTGCGCAAGTTCAATTAGTACGTGGCCGGTTTATCTTATTTGACTGACCTCTGCATCCGCTTCCGCTAAATGGCGGATGGCTAAATGGCTTCCGCAAATACATCCCTAATTTCATGAATAAACTGTTATTTGTTGCGTTGGTAACCCGAGCACGTCGGACTTCGGACTTGCTTGTTTCTGCTGCATTGTCTAATGCATTCCTAATATTGAGATTATACCCGATATTGGAACGAAACTTTATGCGAAACGTCGGGTTTCTTGACTCAGCTGTTTGTTTGGACAGGAGTACCTATGAGTCACCGACGTAGATTGAAAAATGATTGCGAGTTGGCGATATTTGTCGAATGACTGATGGCATCTTGTCCTAGTCAAGATTCCTTGATGTGGACGCAAATCGTAAAGCTCCTATGACGATACCGAATGCAGGAGATCCAATGTTGTGATACAGAACACGAATAGGTAATCTTTGAATGGTAAATCTTAATCTTAACTAATATTGTAAAAGGGTAAGCTTATTTTGTTTCTTTATATGTTTGTAAAAGGTATATATATATAAGGTATATATCTCTGGAAGAACTTATCCGAATTCAAAAATTCTTGAACTTATAGAGACTATACTGATACAGGAGTAAATGGTCGGAATAAAGCTGGTTCTTTGTATTTTGATTTTTCAGCAAACTTTGTGGCTGAAGTAATAACAGCCGAACGGGTCGATATATCAGGTTAAGCTACGCTTGACGGGGTTGGTCCATGGATGGTATGACCATCTTTACATACCGAGACTCGTCCGTGCCTCAGGGCTGTCAATCGTGGATCTTTGACAGTCGTTAAGGGTTGTCAGATGCCCGAAAGTCTGACATCCAGTCTTACCGAGGGGTATTGTATTACCCAGTAACTGGGTTGTGGAGGTCAGATAGGCAGTCGCTCCATGTTAAATACAGGTATTCAACTGCATCCGGTTAGACTGGAAGCCGACCCCAAGATAGTTGGGAAAAGGCTAGGCAGATTGATTGAATCTATTTACAATGTTTATTTTTGGAAAGTAAAGAGACAGATTAGTTATTGTAAGGAAATTCCTTGAGTATTAACTGCAGAAACGCCCCTCATTAGTTTGCAACGCGAAGACCACGAGCAGTGGACTGGACGTTTTATATTCTTCGCCAGTTTTCTAAGATCCCTCAACTTTAAACTTCTTGCTCTTTTATATCACAATATTGTATAGTTGAAGGGGCCTAGATAGACTGGTTGTGTTTAACTAATGATGCTGGTGAAAGATGAGGGCGATTTGTTAAGGGACTGACTATATTACGGGTAAGGCTTCTGTCACACTTAGTTTCGTATATCATGAAGAGCAGCCATTTATCGTAAAATTTGAAGGACTATGATTGATTGGTGTTAATTAATAATAACGATTGCAAGAGTTGGTTATAAAATCAGTTGATAAGAATTTCAGCTTGATGAATAACACAAGTTGGCTTTTCAAATATTTACTCAAACTTCAATTGGAAAGAATACAGTTTTCACCTGACTATGTATAGAAATTAAATAAATCTTAAAATTCAGCTAATTCAATTGCATATTAATTACGCATATCACAATGTTAAAAGAAACGCAGGAAAAAGATATTTTTTAATTTTTCTTTATGCTTATTCCATGTCAAAGGTACCTAAACGTATTACCATGTTTTGAACGCATCTCATTACACTTTTTACGACGTTCCATTTAACACACTGCTACTTGATTTTATTCAACTCTGTTTCTAAGTTTTATACATTATTTTACGTTTTATGTAATCAGTATTTCTTTGTATAATACGGATTAATTAAAAGTAACATAATAATTAAATTAATTAATCATGCAGTATGTAATTCAGTTCACACGACTGTAAAGGATTTTTTTGACATATGACAGTTCTTCACTCAATTTATAGTGACAATCATCGGTGACGTATAGTTGTATTCAAATAATTCACAAAATAAAAAAGACGTTTTAGACTAGCTAGGTATGTATTCCTATTTTAGACTAAAATTCGTGCGTTAATAATTAGTTCTAGCACATTTGTTTCTATATTACCTATTTGATATCGGCAAATCCTAACCTAAAACGTAACAAATTTTTTTTGGTCTTCGTAGCGTTTAAATCGTAAAAATGACTATTTCACTATATTTTCTAAACCTACAGGTAGTCTTTCTACTATACCTTATAACTATACATGAACTTTCATTAACAGGTTTTTAAATGTATCGGAAGTCGGCATTGTTCTTTACGGATTTGCCCGATTATGGAAAAAAATGGCCACAGGTTACATATATTCATGTGTGTACCAAATATCAACTCTGTCGATCCAGTAGATTGGGAGCGAAATGGCTGTGACTAACGGAAAGACAGACAGACACGTACGCGAGTAATACCACAGTACATGGGTTCTGTTTCTTCATTCGGACGTTCGGAAACTTAAAAGGTCCAGTTGTATACATAATATTCTATACGTATGTATTTTCGCAGAAACGCTACAGCCACAATTCAGAGCAAATTGTTAGTGACATTTAATATCCGTCAACACTTTCTCTTCCTCACGGACTGCCAAGCCTAATTAATTCGGATATTGGAATGTCTATCGGATATCCATTATTACTAATTAAAGTGACGTAACCGCCGCCACATGTAAATATTTACGATACATAAAAAATATGTTTACAGTTTATTTAAATGCATATTTGTCCACAATGTTCATTATTATGTTAATTTGATTACGTGTGTGTTTATTTTTTAGTATTTTTTTACGTTTTCTGTATTTTTTCTTTTCCCATAATCTGGCTCGTAAATTGGTCATTGAAAGATAGTTGTAAAATAAATGGTCGCAATCATTATAATGTTACGGCTGTTGCAGTGACCGCTGACTGTGCGGCGACCACATTTCTTGTTTTATAGCCGCGTACAAGCATTTCGGATAACAAGTGGAGGTGTGGGTGCGAGTATGGTGGGACAAGGAGCGGAAGCGGGTGAATTATTCAATTCCTTTTGTTTGTGCCCATTGTTTTATTACTATATATGTAGAATATAATAGAATAAAACTTTGTTGTACGCCAAAACAGTCTATGTACAAGTAGATGAGCCATTGTCCCGAAAACGTTTAACGCTATAAATTGTTAGTTAAAGCGAATAAGTTGCAGTGGCTGTGGGAAGGCACTTTCTATACAAGGACTTGTAGCAGGAGAGAATATTTAATATTTTTTTACTTTTATTTTTATAAACATGGTTTTTTTATCAATAATGTTTTTTTTTGTATTAAATGTTTAAGGTTTTTTTTTTCTAACTTTTCTAAAGTTTTATTTTATTTTTTTGACATGAACGAGCATTGTGCAACGAGCAGTTGAGTGTTTGTCATGCTCACTGAAATGTATCGTTGATGGTGGCGCGTGTGTTGGGCCATTCGGTTCCTTCAATATGGTAGAGCTGAGTGGTGCTGACCAACGCGTCAGGTTCGTGAACGGGCACCGTCAGTTGAGACTGGTCATCTCTCAACTGCCACTGGCTTATCTTTCCTTATTATTATTGTTTATGAATTGTTTATTTAACGTTGTTCTCATATATTAGAAGCAACAAGACATATGTAACCAAGATTTTTGTAATAAATAAAATGGTTTAAAAGAGTGTCCATGGAGTTTCTTGCACGTTCTTCTCCATAGAGATCTACGCCTTGGAATGTGCAATTAGCTTCATCTTTCTGACTGACCGACTTATTGACAATTCACAAGTGCCTGTAAATGGTTCATTTCAAATAAATGATTTGAATTTTGAATTTCGAATAGTGACCGTCGACCCAAAAAGTCTAGATGCACGATTCACTTTTGACTTAAAGAGGTTGTATATAAAAAAGAAGGTTGTAGATATCAGGAAACACAGACTTTGGCAGAGAATTTCATTCCTTAGCTGTACGCACAATGAATGTTTTGTGCGTATAGGTGGGATGTCCAACATGTACCGATGGCGCATCGCTGTACTTCTAGTGGTCCGACGATGGAACCGGCTTGGCGGAATTAAACTATGTAATTCCGACGCACACTCCCCGAAATGTAACCCATAGTAAACCGACAGGCTAGCAACTCGGTGGCGATGATCAAGACTTTGGAGCTTTGACTAGACGAGTGCATCATTGTCAATGATCCTCTTGGGTCGTTTCTCAACTGATTCAAGTGCGTCTTTGGTAGGGTCCAATTTTTCAGCAGAGGACTGAGATAAGTGACACCCGCTCCCGCGTGTGCCGTAATCTCCCCCTAACTGCGTTCTGTGTTCAATTGTTCGGAACGGTTTAGTTCGTACGGCGAGTTAATACGAGGCATTGTTTATGTACTCCCATGTTTATGCACTTATGCACGCCTCCATTTTATTGCCGTGACTTCGAACATCAATAAAACGGTAATATGTTTGTACCTAACTAATTGTATTCATATTGCTGGGTGCTGTATTAAAGCTAGGTAGGTAAGTTTGAACTTTCCATATAATTTCTTTTGTGTCATAAGTCTGTGAAAAGTTATTGATGTTAGTGGAAGTTTGAGGTATGAAACTCATGTGATTAAAAGAGTGATGAATATATGTAAATGATGATGAATGGAGAGGGAGGGGAAGGCCAAAGGAAAGATGGATGAATTTCGTGAAGAATAAGGAGTACGGATGAAAAGGGAATTAAATAATGATACCGTGACGGTCGACAGGGGAGTACACACAAGTACGACAGGGGAATCCGTGTTTTGTTGACACCAAGTAAAATGGGAAAAGTTCAGAAAGATAATAATTACGTTAGTAGTTTAAGTTTCAATTGAATCTCGTTTTCAAGATGTAAATAAGAATAAGCAGGTAATGAATAGCTATAAGCAATATACAAAATTAAGAGGCTCCTGTTTTAATAAAATTAAAATAAACTTCCAACTAACGATGAGAAAAATTACTAAAGTACTACTTTGGTATTCTAATTTCGTTTCCTAAGGCAAATAAGAATTGTAAATATTTACCAGAGCTTAATAAATTTATTCATAGCTTACCAGTTTTTATTTTACTTTTAATCAACACCACAATTACGTAGGCATTTAAAATTCTCATATGGAATGTGATACCTAATTAATATCCTATATTAGCGAAGGTATGTAGAGACATAGTAGACGTTCCGGTGAAATACCGGTTACCAAGAAAATAAAATATGTATGAAAATTAACGCAGCGGGGTAACTGAAGCTTAGGTGTTAGGTTTTATTACTCAGATTTTTAGGGACCCGCATCAAAAGGGATAACGAGTTCGATATTAAAAAAAACACATTTACAAAAAAAAAACAACCAACTTCCAAAAAAGAAAATAAGTACACTAAAAATTTAAAAATAACTTTGATTTCGGATTTCTTCGTTATTTGACACCGACTGCCGAAATTAGTTATTTTTTAATTTTTAGTGTATTTTCTTGAATGGAAGTCGGTTGTTTTTTTTGGAAAAATGTTTTTATTTTTCACTTTTAAGTTGTTATACTCCAGAACTCAAAACCCCAATAACATGGAACGTGGAATTTAAACTTACTCGTAATTGGACAAAACCAAAACGTCATCTAGGTATACTTATTTTTCGTTTTTGTTCAGTTTTTCAAAAACCGCTGAAGCAATTTTTATAAGATTTATATGGGACTATCTCGGAAGTATATTCTTTCGGATAAAAAAAGAATTTTGAAATTCGGTCCACAAATGACAGAGAAATCGTTGGGCATACATAAAAAAAAAACACACACATACAGTCGAACATAGAACCTCCTGCTTTCTCGAAGTCGGTTAAAAATATATCTATCTTAAAAATATGCATATGTCTCATCCTGTCCATACCATGTAACTATTCTCGAAGAAGAAAAGGGTTCCGTTATATAGCCATACTGTATTTTTAACGCCACTTTACGTTTTGACGTGATAATTTGACAGCAAATCCTAAACCAATAATAATTGTTTGTTTAAAAACACCAAATAAAAATGTATTGTCCAAAGGTAGATTTTTATTAAGTCTTTCCTCTATGAAGTTGTGTCACTATGAGCTGTGATAACTTCGAGTTCAAATAATAAACTTAATATTTAAGGGATAGGGAGCTCGTGGATAAAGTAATAACGGCCGCACGGGTCGATCTATCAGGTTAAGCAATGCTTGCCGGGGTTGGTCCGTGGATGGGTGACCATCTTTACATACCGAGACTTCTTCGTGCCTCGGAAAGCACGTTAAGCCGTTGGTCCCGGCTGTCAATCGTGGATCTTTGACAGTCGTTACGGGTCGTCAGAAGCCCGAAAGTCTGACATCCAGTCTTACCAAGGGGTATCGTATTACCCAGTAACTGGGTTGTGGAGGTCAGATAGGCAGTCGCTCCATATAAAATACTGGTATTCAGCTGCATCCGGTTAGACTGGAAGCCGACCCCAAGATAGTTGGAAAAAGGCTAGGCGGATGATTCAAGCGATAGTATTACATTTAAAAAAATACTTCATCATCATTTCAATCATTTGTTTTGTATTTTGGATAATAACGCTATATATAGAAGCATTTTTTTTTATGAAATCTAAGAAAATCTGTTTTATTTAAAAAAAAATATTTCTGTCCTGGAAACAATGTATTTCAAACGCAAAATTAATGAAGTATACGGAATTAAAACTGCTAAAATCTACGACTAAACATAACCATGTTTGTGCTCGATATGCACTTTGTTATAATTTTTCTTTGTGTACGGAACCTTATTACTAGTCAGGTATGCACTTCCTACATTTATATTTATTCAAAAAGTAATGAAATGATAGCAGGTGAATATTAATGCGATGTATTTATAGCTTGTCGTATTGATCAGCACATGTAAACAGAGCGCCCGTGAGTAAGGAACATTTTTAGTTCGTTTGTGTATTGACATTTAAAATTTTGGTATTTTGTAAGAAATTTAATTAACAGCTGTACCTACCTATGTGTAAAAGCAGGCTGATCGATAAATGAACAGACTATTTTCTACTTATAATTGCAATGAATTAGGCCATATAACAATGGAAGGATGACCAAGAAAACATGACCAGACAGGTCCCAGGCATCGACACCGGTCTGAAAAAGCGTGGAAGACCCCCTCTAACCTGGATTTTCGTCGTAAACAACGGTCTGAAGGCAGGGAATTTGGATGTTTCGATGACCCAGTACAGGCACGGCTGGCGAGGAATGACGAGGAAAGCCGTAAATAATGGGATAAAGCTAGGCAAAGAAAGAGAGAGAATGAATTTTTCTTCTTCTTCTAGATTGCTATATTCTTCCAAATTTTATTACACCCGTTGCCAACCCACGCCTACGATCATTATGAAAAACATGACGAAACCATATTCAGCCACTCCTGCCTATTTACAACGAAGCGCACTCAAATGCTCACCAAACATTTAATAAGTAAAGAGATTAAATTATAGACATTGCCCCCGTAATTATGATAATAGTCCAATTCATCAACAGACATACCAAATGTCATAGAACCTTAGAACTTAAGCCTTGGGGAGCAATTAAAGTCAAAAGCTCGGCCACACAAAAATATATGGAGGCAACTTTGCCCGCGGGCAAAATGAAACAATACTCTTTTTAATTTTGACCATGCACATGCAACATGAATGTTCTAGATAAAAATCTAAGAAAGTTTATCGTGAACTGCCCGAGTTACTCGAGGCTTTTAATATCAATTTAGTTTTGACAAGTTCATTAATTTTAGTGTTATTAATGTACCGGATGTGGTGAGCGTGAAATTTGATTGGAGTTTTATTGAAATGGTTATATTTCATTATGTTAGACTTTAAATGTATAACGAAGTTACTTGAATGGAGCTCCCATTTGAATAGTGAAATAAGAAAAGAATAATTTCACTATAAGCACAGCTTGAGTACTAGTAAGTACTGTTTAAAAGTCAATCCAAAGAAAATGAATTGAAGCGGAATTGAAACCTGTGATAATAACGCGTGAATATTTTAATACATACCGAAACCAAAACAAAAGTTGGATGATTCATAAACAAAATGTGGTTCCAATGGTAAAAAAGAAGAGATCTACCTATTTCTATATATATAAAAATGAACCCCTATTTCTCCTGGTCACACTTTAACTTGAGAACGGCTAGACCGAAATAAAAAAAATTGGAAAGTTGCGCAGAAAATTGGAAAATTTAAAAAAACTTAACGATCTTCGCGAGTTTGACACTGACAGTTCGCGCGTCAGGACAACGTCTGTCGGGTCAGCTAGTAATTAATAAAATAATATTACGCCTGACCGTATTACTTTGAAACAGAATTATGTTCTTTTCAAGAAAACAAATATTCTATTTAAATACAAACATTACTATGTATTAATTTATTTCCCAGAACACAAACGGGCCGATAAAATAATTAATTACATTTTTTTGTTTATCTAAACATCATTAGTAAACCGATAAAGTGTATTATGTTGACTAAAAAGTTCACAACTCTAATGCGCAAGCGCGGCCCCTGCTGAACGCGGCTACTATACGCAACTTTTTATTAGGTGTTCAGGTTCGATGAAGACTTACTAATGAGAATATTATGCGCATGACTTAATTTTCTAGAAATTGTGTACTTCAGAAAATTAAATTTAAAAGCTTGTCTTAAGATTTTGTTCTGTCCTCTTATACAAGAGCAAGAGATAAAAAAAAAACTTTTATCAAAAAAAAACAACCGACTGCCAAAAAAGAAAATACACTAAAAATTAAAAAAAATAACTTAATTTCGGAAGTCGGTGTTGACACCGACTCCCGAAATTAAAGTTATTTTTTTATTTTTAGTGTATTTTCTTTTATGGAAGTCGGTTGTTTTTTTTTTGTAAAACGGTTTTTATTTTTCACTTTTTAGTTATACCCCAGAACTAAAAACCCCAATAAAATGGAACGTGGAATTTAAACATACTCGTGATTGTAGAAAACCAAAACGTCATCTATGTATACGGATTTTTCGATTTTGTACAGTTTTTTAAAAAGCGCTGAAGCAATTTCGATAAAATTTATATAGGACCACCTCGGGAGGATATTCTTTCGGATTAAAATCAAAAATAAATTTGAAAATCGGTCCACAATTGATAGAGAAATCGGTGGACATACATAAAAAAAATACATACAGTCGAACACAGAACCTCCTCCTTTTTCGAAGTCGGTTAAAAAGCCGACAGACGGAGCTATATATGCGAATAGTTAGGTAAGAACATTTAATATGAAAAAAGTTGATTTAGAATACATAGTAGCCATCAAGTCAGCCAACTTCTATCAATACTGATATTACAAATGCGGAAAACACTCTGTCAGTTTGTTACGTTTTCACGCATATACAGCTCCACCACTCGGGCCCAGTGCGGATTGGTAGATGTCACATGTCTTCGATATTGTTGTTCTACGACATGCCGGTGTCTTCAAGATCTTTTCTTTCACCGCTTTGTGAGCAGTGGTGATGAAACAATTTCACCCACCCGTGGGTTTGAACCCACGACCAACTCGTAAGTCGCGGCTGTTACCACTTGGCCACTACTTTCTTCTTAGGAGGACTGGATCTGTTAGGACTTTTTTATTCTGAGAGGACGTTCCCTTGGGATAGTTCTAAGCTTTCACGCAAAAGAAGCTGCTGACTGAAACTAGTTTAATATAAGTTAAGAAACGTTGTCCATTTGTGTACAAATAATCCAGAAATTCTACCGATACAAGAGAAAATCGTTTTACGCTGCATTCACCCGATTTCTCAACACGTATAGCGGGGAAAAGTGTGTTTTCGCACTGCAGTCTAATAACTAACCGATAGACTGCAAAGTGCGAACTCAACTGACCGCTATCACCGGTGAAAGTAAGATATTAACTGTTAAAATGTTGCTGCTCCTACTTTCTACATGAATAGCACTGCATCGGACATTTAGATCAGATAAGGGAGCAATGAAGTTCCATTAGATCAACTATTCATATTGACTCTTTCTACTGACAGTTTATCGATTAGTTCGCTTGTCAAAAGATCAAACTGAGGGTCAAGCTTGTTGTTAAACTTTGTCCGCTTAGCTTAGTTCACATAGCTGAAATAACTATTCTTTTAACGTAGTTAGCACACGTTTCCACCCAGTTTTCCACCATATGCCAATAATACATTCTTTAATCGTATTTCGACCACACATACTCAGAGGTGACGAAAATCTGGAAGAACTGATTGTGGTTGGGAACACCGAAGGACAAAGATCTCGCTTGCCGGTCACAAGATGGACCGATCAAGTGAAAAACTCGTACTCCTCCAAATTCTATACGGTCGTAAAATACGCACTGGACAGAAGAAACCGGTGGACACAAATCATCCGCTTCAGATGCAACCCTGATGCTGACTGTGATCCTCAGATATGAGGGTACAACCACAAAGAGAGAGCACACATGCATGAAGACTTACCTCAGATGTGCGAGCTTAGCTAAGCGAACTTAGCTCAGCTCTTGATCTGCAACCGGCTTTAGTAGCTGCAGAAGAAAGTGTGGCTATAATATACTTTACTCTTACAATTTAGTATTAGAGCATTAGGTAAAAGCTTTAAGAAATTAGTATACCTACCGTTGGAAATTGAAAAATAGTTATTGAATTAACGAGCAGTATTATGAAACATTCCAGTAGCTGCTACGTACAGACTACTCATCTCCTCACGCAAACTTTCTTGATTTCTTATAGGTATACTCTATCCAGATTCCAACAGCATTCTCTTTCGCGCCAAAAGGCCCGCGAGTCCATTACTCACATACAAATAATTGGACCAGTTGTACTTACACGGCAACTAGAAGAACAAGAACTGTTGTCCACTGCTCATCGTGAGAAAACCATATGACTTGATTCGTGATTGGGTTACGGGATGAGCGAATATATTCTGACAAAAAACACGTTTGATGAAATTTTGTAATTTGAAAAGAAAAAAAAGAAAGAAAGAAATATGGATGGATGATGGTGGTTGGATGTTTTTGTGACTTGAAGTGTACTTGAACCGAGACAATACGAGCCGTGTTCGTGTGTCAGAAATCAGAATCGAAGTAGTCGTGTCAACTTAGGCTCCAGACAAAGTGACATTCGAACAGCGATTACGATTGTCAATAGTCGTATCATTTTTAGATTGACCACGAAACATATCAGTAAGTACATGGCATTCATTAAAATTTAATCAGGTAATTTTGATTTGTCAAGGAGTTGGTCAGTCAGAAAGATGAAGTTAATCGCACGAAACCATCTTTTTAAAGAATAACATGCAAGAAACCCACGGTCACTCTTTCAAATAAATAAATTAATAGAAACAATGTATCGGTTTCAAATCAATCTGCCTAGCCTTTTCCCAACTATCTTAGGGTCGGCTGCCAGTCTAACCGGATGCAGCTGAATACCTGTATTTTACATGGAGCGACAGCCTATCTGACCTCCACAACCCAGTTACTGGGATTACCCTTTTGTAAGACTGGAGACTGGAGACTTTCGGACTTCTGACGACCCGTAACGACTTTCAAAGATCCACGATTGACAGCCGGGACCAACGGCTTAACGTGTTTCCCGAGGCACGAGAAGTCTCGGTATGTAAAGATGGTCACCCATCCTTGGACCAACTCCGGCAAGCGTTGCTTAACCTCCATCAGGTTCGACTCATGCGGCTGTTATTACTTTAGCCACGAGCTCCTCGAAATCGATTGTATCGGCTTCAAATAATTTATGTTGAAATTATTATAATTATGTATCTAGTTAAGTGAGAACAATAATTATGTATCTAGTTAAGTGAGAACAATAAAAATGTTATGTGAAAATGAATAAAAAAAAGTAATTTATAAATATGATTGTGATGTAGGTAAGTTAGGCTGAAGAATTCTTGCATCCCGGCTTTTGATTGACTTTCTATTAAATTAGAATATGAAACTCTATTTACTACTTAAAATACCATTATCTATTGGCTTCATAATGCAATTTAAAAAATATGCATGGTTTAATCTATACTACTACTCATCACCATCAACACACACACATCATCATGGTTTTATCTATACTTTCCTCATATTTTTATTGTAATTTATATGGTGTACATAGTAAAGAGTATTCTATTCTATTCTATTCTAATATTATAAAGAGGTAAAGTTTTTGAGTTTGTGAGGTTGTCTCTAATATTATTAATATTCTGGGGTAATCTCTTGATGTACTGAACTGATTTTGAAAATTCTTTTACCAATAGAAAGCAACGTTATGGCTATAAATTTTTCGCGCGTCGCGGGCGAAGTGCTAGTGAATAATAATTCGATATTCCGTGGATATAAAAAATAAAAAAAAATATAAAAATTATATATAAATTTATGAAAAGCTGATCGCACATTTGACATTGGTGCGGATTCTGTTTTATACGAACTAAACTTAATTTAAGCTATTCCTATCTTTTTCTCTCTAATAAAACAAGAAAGAGACGGACGTAAATTAGAGCTGTCAAATTTAGTTGAACTAATATTTCCATACAAATTAAGTGTAGGTACACGCAAAAACATGTCGATTAAAACACGGTGATACGCAAGGCGTAAACTAGTTTGACATCTCTAACTTAGTTCATAGCTATAGCCGTCCTTTTCTCGCACTGCCTTTTAGTAAAAGACAGCGATTCTCTAATTTAAGTTTAGTTATTATTAAGAGAATCGGCACCATTGTGTAGAATCTTAGACATTTTATAGAATATCTACCGGATTATACAGAATCGGTAGGTGACACATTTATTTCGTGATGTGGTTGCATCAGATAGGGCAAGCTTCAGAACAAAGCTTTTCTGACTCCTTTTGTAGGTTCTAAAAGAATTTGACTTATGGTTATGGTGTTCAGTATGAGGCCTATATATCTCTTCTCTATCTCTACATAGTATAAATCAGTCTCTTTCCGTGTCTGTCTGTTTGTTAGCTAACTCTTCCTAAACCATCCTATTTTTGATAGTTGAAAACCGTCTAACCAGTGCCGTCAGGCACACCTACCTAACATTACAGAAACGGCCGAGGTTATCGTCGGGCGTACTACACGTAACCACAAGGTAATCACGAACCAAGAAAATAGCATGATTTGATGTTATCAGGTATTTCCAGAATCAAGAACACCAATAGCAGGAAGTACTCTGATTCCAATGAATTGTAATATAATTTTATTTTTTTTAATTTATAATATTTTTTTTATTATTAACTACGCACACACGCACGCACGTAAGAAGTTATACTTCATCATGTCATCTCATCTCATCTCATGTCATCTCATCTCATCTCATGTCATCTCATCTCATCGCAGCTCAGCTCAGCTCAGCTCAGCTCAGCTCAGATCAGCTAAGCTCAGCTCAGCTCAGCTCAGCTCAGCTCAGCTCAGCTCAGCTCAACTCAGCTCAGCTCAGAAGAATTAAGTAATTTATTATATTAAAATTATAATAAAAAAATAAATGTATGCAATAATTTTGAAAATAAATAATTTTAGAATCGCCCCCACTAACTTCAAACAAACGACCGTCGTAGTTAAGGTAAACTTGACGGAGCTGCCGGCCAGCAGTGTATAACTGCCGGTAACATTTTTGGGTGCCACCGCCAAAATGCAAATATCTGAAAAGATATTTGCATTTGGCAAATAATTCAGGTAAACCGTCAAAGCAAGGGTTACAAACTTGCTTTCAATTTAAAATTCTGTGATGAGACTCCTAAAGAAATGAAAAGATAGAGGGTCTGATGAGGCGCTCAAAGTTGAAACTATCGATGATAAAAAACTGGGTGATAAAAGTAACTTTTGCTATAAACTAATACAGTTAAATTAGTCTAATGAAGTTGTGCTTTGCGTAGCAGACGCGCTGTGCCAACTCCAAATGGAATATAAGCAGTAGGCTGGTTTAGGAATGATTTAAATAGTTTTATATGCGGATAGTACAAATGAATAGGTTACATCATCTTTTCCAACAGATCAAGAAGAATGTGGTTTTGCTGGGCCTTCGGAACGACTGGCGCAGTAGAAGGAGCACTTGCGAGAATCAACAGAGGCAAGCGTATGGCTCTTGGATGGCAACGAAACCATTGCGGACAGCGCTTAAAACCCGTTAGGCCTTCAAAGCAAGAGTGAAAAAGCATCTTCTGGGTTCGCTTGTCCCATCGCAGATCTCATCTGTGATATCGCTTACCATCAGGGGAGCTTGAGGAGTGCGAGCGCATTATGAATAAGAAAAAAAATAGACATTCCGTGAGAGAGAATGAGTATGCAGTGCATTCGTAACAATTTTTTTTTTGCAAATTATTTAAGTCCACCTGAACAAAGTCACAAAATACGCTATTAATTACGGAATTTAATCAAATCAGTGTTATCAAATCCACATTATTATTTATTTTCATTATCAACTGAACCGCTAATGAGTTCTATTAATTAGCACAATCTGAGTTAATAAAAGGCTGAAGCACTATATATTTGTTGCATAGGGTATATGGGGTTCTAGGAGCTCTGGTGCTGGGCTTCATGATGTCTAAATTTGTCTGGTTACTTCTGGGGATGGTGGTAGTCACACAGGGTTTAAGTGGTAAGTTGAACATTTATCTATAACTACATATTTGTTATATTTAACCATCTATTTATATTAAAACTAACAACGTACCTACATTTTATATATTTACAAAAACAAAAAAAAATACTTTCACTAAGATTTTTGCTCTGATTATGATGCCGTTTAATTGCATAGCGCTTCTCCACCAACTATTACATTCTACATTATAAATAAATTATAGCAGATAATTTTTTGAAATAAAAGCTGGTAAAGTTTTAGTTTTGGGTCTATCACTGATGAAATAATTTTGTCTTTTTATAATTTTTTTCAGTGAAAAAGGTTAAATCTGAGATCAAACGAGTACCGAAAGATGTGAAAAAAGCGGACGCCAAAGCTGAGGTCCATTTTGAAGCCAAAGCCAAACCCTTAAAATGGCCGAATCAATACACATTAAAGGCGAAAAGAATGTCGCTTACTGACAATGTCATTGAAGACTATGCCATCTGGTGAGTCTAAATATCCCAGTGTAACTTCTGAAAGTAAAAACATTTTGCTAAACGATAATTTGTTATCTGAAATATATTATCCTGTATTTACCTATGTTTTGTACTATACTAGATATTCGCCTTATTTTTTAGGAAAAACTCCAAACAATCGAGAATAGATTACAACAATGGACATGTGAAGTCTTTTGTGATTTCTAAAAATAAGAATTTCCGTTACGGTGTTAAGTATGAGGTCGGTGTTTTACGTTTCTGTCTAGTTATTACAATGAATTAATTATTATCATAAACCTAAACTGTTACTCAAACTATTATTTTATTAAAACAGATCCATCCTGAAGCGTCATCGACACAAGAAGTGTTCGAAGTGTGTAATAGCATGGAAGGCAGTAGGTGGGAAAGTTTGACACCTGAAACAATCCTGCCTGATGTCGATGATTTTGAGCCTGAAGGTGAGAAATGAAAAAAAAAGCTCGTAAAAATACAATCACTTTACTGTAATGTCAAATTTTTTGGTGCCGCTTGAGGGCAATGTGTAGCTGACAGCGTTTAGATCTGAGTTTCCTAGATTTTTAGTGGTCTTTTAAAGCAAAATAATTATTCTAATAGATACTTCAATAATATCTTTCCGTTACTCAGTTGAAGAAACGATGAACGACAAAGAATGTACCAAGTTCGTAAACGACAACAAGGACGAGGGTGTTGACGCCGAACATACAGTTTGGGCTTATTACGATGCAAAGGCCCGTGCTTGGATTCCCGTCAGGTGAGAAAATTGACAAAATACTCGTATGTAATCCCGTCATTTATTCAGAGTTTGTACTTTACTGAAGAAGGAAATTTTAAATGCGAATTTAGAATTTATTGGGATCTGTTTTTGATTTTTGATATAAGTATGATGGACAAAGACCTCTTTCTTACTTTCTCATACAGCCTCTTTTTTTTTTTTTAAGTTCTTTGTTTATGTTCAGCCCTCATTCCGTCCTTCCGTCCGACTTATGCCTAGGGGTAGCGGATAAATTGATACAGCCCCTGTACTATATAAAAGTGATTAAAAAAAAACTGTCCAAGTGCGTGTCGAAATCCGCACATTAAGGGTTCCGTACAATATATTGGTATTTGTTAGTAAAGTATACGTAATAATAAACATTATCACCAAATTTCAAGTTCATAGGTCTATGGGAAGTTAAAAAATCATTCGTAACAAAATTTTGTGACAGACGACGGACCGACGGACAGACATACAGACTGACGAACACGTGAGTGATAACAATAAGGCTCCGTTTGGACGGAAGTTTTCTTGAAAAATGCTGTATCAAGGTGCACTTTTCTTCTTTTTAGCGATTCGGTAGCACATAATTATAATAGCTGTTGTTGAATAAGTTTACATATTATTTTATTTGATCAATAATATTATTTCAGATATGAAGTATTGGAGTTCAACTCTTGGTTGGGATCGAAGAATAAGCACGAAGTTTGGGACTTCTATGATTACGACAAAGAATTCTCTTTTCGTACTGTTTTCGATGTTGAAGATTGTAAGTTACGACCTTTTTTTACTAATCTAGACAAAATTATATTAAAGACTATTAGTAAACACTAACATAATTTATTATGTCTTTGTTGACAAACTGTGGCCCATTGTTGTCTGAGTAAACAGATAGTGGATTTTAATTTATTTCTTTATAGATGGTTGTTCAGAAGATGAGGCTATAAAGCACACAATGGACAGCGAAAGTGTAACCAATCATTTGCTGTTTCTCGATGCTGATAATGATAAACATGTCGATCATGTTTTCAAAACGTAAGTTAATTTTGATTTCTCAAATATGTAATGGCTTAAAAAAAATTTAAGAAGGTATTGAAAACCTGCTGCAGGGAATCATACATAATTCAGGCTACAGTATTGGTATTAGCACTCAAGTGAATTTTGAATTGGTTTGAAATCGTACAACGTTTGATTGACCTCATGCTTTAGAGGTGAGGTGACCACTGCCGTCACGACACAAGAAACTAGCATGACTTGATGTTATTGTTTCCAGATTCATAAAGACTCATAACAAGAAGTATTCTGATGCCAAGGAGCATGCTATGAGGAGGAGTCTCTTGAAGAGGAGTATGAGGTAAATAATAAAATTAATATAATAATCGTAAATATACTAATTTTGACCACTACATGTTAATTAACTTCTAATAACTTTTCAGACAAGTGATCCAGACCAACCGTCAAAACAAGGGTTACAAACTAGCTATCAACCAATTCGCTGACAAGACACCCGAAGAAATGAAAAGATTCATGGGTCTGATGAGGCGTCCAGAAGGAAAAGTTGGAACTATCCCCTTCCCTTACGATGAAGAAAAACTGGATGAGATCTCAAACGATGTACCGAAAGAGTACGACATGAGGCTTTTAGGTGTTGTTTCAAACGTAAAAAGTAAGTTTTGTTATAAAACGACCCATGATTTGAATATTTTAGTAGTGGATACAAGAAATAAATAGGTTCCATCATCTTTTCCAACAGATCAAGAAGACTGTGGTGCTTGCTGGACCTTCGGAACCACTGGCGCGGTGGAAGGAGCGCTTGCGAGGATTAACGGAGGCAAGCTGATGGCTCTGAGCAACCAGGCTATTGTGGATTGTGCTTGGTCGTTAGTATAAATTTATATATCTAGTTTTAAGTCTAATATTACCAAATTAATACAACTGATTACTCATAAGATTTACATAAAGGGGCGATTGAGGACGGTCTTGTCTTTCAGTATATCGTATCGGATGATTTTTTGAAGTGAAAATTTCTTTTGGCGCGTTGGGCATTTTTGAGATGGGAAAAAAACAATTGAACTCGACACCGACACCAACACCGACACCGATGCCGACACCGACACCGATACCGACACTGACACCGACACCGACACCGATACCTACACCAACGTCGAGACCGACACCGCTACGAGTGCTTTTTTTCCTGTCTTTAGCACAACCTTTTGCATTTCTTTGTTTTGTCTCAGTTAAGGATTCGTTTTAATTACATCCATATATAGTACATAGTTAAAACGAAGGCTTAATATTACTAGTGGTCACCCATAGGCCGAAATTCAACCTCATTTAAATTTTAAATTTGAACGTTTTATTGTCAAAGATCAAAACATGACACATTTGTGTGAAAAGAAACAAATACATATCAAACGCATGGTCATGTGTGTAATGTTCTTTTTATTAATTTAATTTATTTGTCATGCACATTATATAAAAATATTAGGTCCTTATTTATAAAGTGTATCATCTATGATATTAGGTTTCTGCACTCCTTCTCCATGTAAACTATAACTGTGCCAAATTTCATGCTCCTCTGTCTGCGTGATTTTCTTAAAAAGGGATGGAAAGTTTTTGCTTCAGGTATTATATACAAAAAGATTTTTGCTGATATATATCAGGTGATATGGGCATGTGATGCGGAGGAATGAAGAAAATGTCGTGAGGAAAGTCTTGTGTATGGATGTGGATGGCTATAAGAGTAGGGGAAGGCCAAAGAAACGATGGTTGGACTGTGTGAAAGAGGATATGGATAAAAAAGGGGTGACTACAGAGATGACGACTAATAGAGGAGTATGGAAGAAAAAGACATGTTGCGCCGACCCCAAATAAATTGGAATAAGGGCAGGAGAATAGATATATCAGGTGATATTACATATACTTTGAAACCGATGACCGTTTCAAAAATATTATGCTATGCTATGTCCATGCTTTCTTTTTAACCGACTTCAAAACAAGAGGAGGTTCTCAATTCGACTGTATTTTTTTTTTTATGAGTGATGCTGATTTATACCGAGGTTTGCCAACCCACTTAAGCAGTCACTGGTAGTGTCCAATTTTAAAGTTAAAATGTGAATAATCATTATATCCCAATTTGCTACAAACCTTTTGAAGGCCTGCAAAAATCCTTCAGACGTAAGGTCAGTTACTGCTTCAATATGAACTGCACGCGTTGACATGCAGACAAACAAACATCTATATCCTTTATAAGCTTTATGGTTACCTCATAACTCTATACTAGGTGAACCGATTTTGATGATTTTTATTTGAAAGCTGGTGCTTTACATGTGGTCCCTGGTATATTTGGTGAAGATCTGATGAAGAACTTCGGAGATACACAATGGAACTCTTCAATAAATAATAACAAACTTTCTAGAATTGCTGCAATCGCATGTCGGTATATTGTTTTCACCACTTCACAACATTACATCACGCAGATACGCTCTAAAGGGGTATACAGATTCGTACAGTTCACCCTTATACACCCTAATTTCACCAACTGTGTTCAAATTAACTATTTTTGGGGCTATCAATTCGGGCATAACTTTACTATTAATTTAGTTTTCTAATGGGGTACAACAACTGAAAAGTGAAAAATAAAAAACTTTTTTCAAATAAAAAATACAACCGAATTCAATAAATACATAATACTAAAAAATGCAAAATAACTTTAATTTCGGAAGTCGGTGTCAAATAACGAAGAAACCAAAATATTATGCTATGCTATGTCCATGCTTTCTTTTTAACCGACTTCAAAAAAGAGGAGGTTCTCAATTCGTCTGTATGTTTTTTTTTTTTTTTTTGTATGTATTATACGCGATTTCTCCGTCAGTTGTGAACCAATTTTCAAAATTCTTCTTTTATCTGAAAGAATATACTCCCGAGGTGGTCCCATATAAATTTTATCGAAATTGCTTCAGCCCTTTGTGAGAAACGGAACAAAAATGGAAAATACGTGTCCATCGATGACGTTTTGGTGTCTTCCAAATGTTTAAATTCCACGTTCCATTATATTGGGGTTTTTAGTTCTGGGGTATAACAACTAAAAAGTGAAAAATAAAATACTTTTGTACAAAAAAAAAACAACCGACTTCCAAAAAAAAATACACTAAAAATTAATAAATAACTTTAATTTCGGAAGTCGGTGTCAAATAACGAAGAAGTAAAATACAAACACTGACTTCCGAAATTAAAGTTAGGTATTTATTAATTTTTAGTGTATTTTTTTTTGGAAGTCGGTTGTTTTTTTGACTATATATTTGACAAATGCTTACAATGTATAGATTCGGTGCCATGGGTTGTGATGGTGGCACTGACAACGCAGCATACGAGTGGATGATGGAGTACGGCCTGCCGACTGAAGCAGAATATGGCCCATACACTAACAAGGTATATTCTTAAGTAATGGCACATATTGGACATAATATAATTTTATAAGCCTCCAGTTATTAACAATTTAAATTCAATATTTTGTTAATCTAAAATACAATAGCTATTTCATTTTTTTGTAGGATGGCGAATGTAACATCAAAAACATGACGAAGATTTTCCCGATTCGTGGATATACCGATGTTACGCCATTAAGCATTGGAGCTTTGAAGGTAAGCTTGCTCTTGGACTAAATTACAACATTTGTGTGGCTGGATTATATTTAGTTTTGCCCTGAGTAATCGTTTATGATTTTATACTAATTTAACTGATACTTCATAGGTCGCACTAATCAACCATGGTCCCTTGTCCGTCTCCGTCCATGTCACCGAAGCTTTCGGAAAGTACTCATCTGGCATCTTCTATGACATCGAATGGTAAGTCTTACAAGATTCTCACAGATCTGTTAAATTTAGAAACCTTAGTGATTCTCAATTTGCCTTAAGTTAAGCACTGACTTACGAGACCTAAGCCCTGGCTTAGTTTGGGTATAAGCAGCTTCAGAACCCTCTGTAAAAATATCAAAATACACTATGCATATTCTAAATTGTTGTGACTGCTCTCATTGGTTACAATTAACTTTTTATTTACTATTCCAGTAATCAGCTCCATCTGAATCACGAAGTGACTTTGGTAGGGTACGGCGAGCGTGATGGTGACACCTTCTGGATCCTGAAGAACTCTTGGGGCCCTCAGTGGGGCATTGGAGGATACATGTATATATCAGCTAGGGACAATATCTGTGGCGTTGCTACTGAACCTACTTATGTTGTCTTCTAAGATGTTGTGACTCTTTAGACTATCTTGACTGAAATAAACGTACTTGACTATTGGCGAGAAAATGGCTACGAGATAAAGCTTGCATTTTTTATAATTTTATTTAGCAATTAATGTAAATAAGCACGTGGAATTTTTATTTAGTCTGTAAGTAATAAATTGAAATAATGATTTTTGTTTTCTGTTTTTTAGGAGGAAAATACTTTACAACCTATTCTCATACCATACCAAACATACAAAAAAAAACTTTTTTACAAAAAAATTAGACCCGACTTCCAAAAAAACTGGCCAAGTGCGTGTCGGATTTTGCACATTAAGGGTGCCGTACCAATTTATCCGGAAGTCGGTGTTTCTGATTATGTTTCTTATTTTTTTTTGACACAGACTTCCGAGATTAAAGTTATTTTGCACTTTTTTTTGGAAGTCGGTTCTATTTTTTTTTACTTTTTAGTTGTGATTCCCCATTAAATTGTGTTAACAAGCAATATTTATGTAATAGCAGCAATCGCGGTTGAATTGCTGTATTTTTTTGAAGAGTTCCGTTGTCTCTCGGCGAAACTCATCATCAGATCTTTAAGAATTTTAATTGGAACCATGCCGGAATAAACCCCTTTCGAACAAGATAAGATTTTTGCAAATCATAGTTATGCTCGAACATGCTTAAAATAATAATAATAATAATAAAAAAAAAAACTGGCAACACCAACAACGTCAGACGTGTCATAAAATTGTCCAATCCAGATTTCGATTTTAATATATTGTTTAAAGTATTTTCAAGCTCACAACCAAAATTAAATTAATTACCATTTTGTTAAGAACCGACAAAAATTAATTATGAAAAACTACCACCTCTACACCGAAAAACTAAAAACTATAGAAATGACAGCTAAGCTGTCATAAACAAGGAACAAAAAATGAACAAATAATCGAAAAATTGGACAACACGTCCTAAATGTTGACGAGATCAGCAGCTCGCCGTGCACGCCCACCACCTCCGGCCTCGTCGCTCAGCTCCGCCTCGCCGCCGCCGGAACCCAGCCCCATCGTGAGTGCTGTGACACCGGCCGTGGCAGTTGCGTCGAGCTCCAGCGACGAGTTCTTCTCGCCGCCGACGACACCACCACCTGCGCGTCGACGGGGAGGACGCCGGCCGCCGAGCGGCTTAGGACCTCGAGGCCCACCGGCCTCTGATAGGGTCCCAGCTCCCGGCGGAAGTGTGCAGCGCATGAGATGGACGGAATCCATCAATGAAAACGTCATGCGCTCATACTATGGGGCTACAGAGGGAGGTAACAACCTGACCGCGTACCGTGTTCGGATGCTCTCTTTGTTCCAGGTGCTTGAGCCAGCCGTCAACGTTTCGGCCCAACGACTGTCGGATCAGGTGCGGGTCATCCTGCGTAATCATATGTTGGATGATACTGTACTTGATCGCCTCCGAGCTGAAATGGGTAGCCATGTTATTGCCCCTCCGTCGCAGACTGTGTTACCAGTTGTAGTACCACCGTCCAACCATGCTCCCAGCCACGCTGACGAGGAGTGTAATGACATGGTTACAAACGTAAGTACCCACTACAATGGTGAATTGAGGAGTGCTTTGGAGTGTGCTATTCGGGAATATCGCAGCATGCCGCTCGAGCTTAGGCCACGCTTACCTCGTTTGCCCATGCATAACAAGAATAAGGCGCTGGTGGCTGCTCTGGATTCGCAGTTGTCCAATTATTTTGATGACTGCGAAGACCTCACCGATACACACTCGATGCTGTACTGCGCGGCTGTAGCGGCATGTCGTGTAGCTCACGTCAAATTTCCTAATGACAGAGCTACACGACCGAAGCCAGCCGTACCGGCTTGGCAGTGCAGGATCGAGCGTCGTATTGGTGGGGCCAGAGCACTCATAGGCAAACTAATCTGCTTCAGGGAGGGCAACACTCGCCCAAGAGTGATGCGCTTTGTGAGACGGGCGTTTTCGGGGACTGATGTCAGCTCCCGAGACTATATGTCCCGTGTCACAGAGCGCATCGACTTCCTGAAGCAGAAAGTATATGCATGGGCAAACCGTATTCGCAGGTATAAGCGGCGAGTGGAGCGATACACCCAGAATCGCACATTCCGAAGTAATGAAAGGTGGGTGTATAGGGATTGGGAGCGACCGGACCAAGGTGTGACTAATACGCACCTGCCGGATGATGATGCCATATACTCGTTCTGGCGCAGCATCTGGTCGGTGCCTGTCTGTCATACCGAGGGCGATTGGATTCGGGATGTTGAGCGCGCGTGCGATCCAATACCAGAAATGGGGGCAATTATCATCAGCCCCCAAGATATAGCTCGTGCAGTCCGTCCGTTAGCTAACTGGAAATCTCCAGGTCCGGACGGGCTGCACAACTTCTGGATAAAATGGTTTACGAGGTCGCATACTCGCTTGGCATCTCAGATCCAGTCTGCCTTAGAGTCAGGGTCGCTGCCCCAATTTCTAACTACAGGAATAACCCACCTGCTCCATAAATCAGGTAGTACTGCGGAACCTAAAAATTATAGACCGATCACGTGTTTACCGACGGTCTATAAGGTTCTTACATCCATTTTGAGAGCTAAGATTAACACACATATAGATAGTAACTGTATCATGTCGGCCTCTCAAAATGGATGTAGGAATGGGTGCCGCGGTACTAAGGAGCTTCTCCTCATAGATATGACCATTAGCCAACAGGTTCGACGTTTCCGAAAGGATCTGTCGACATGTTGGATAGACTATAAGAAGGCCTATGACTCAGTTCCTCATACATGGCTCATGAGGGTGCTAGAATTGTATAAAGTTGATGCAACGCTACGCACCTTCATGATGTCATGTATGGGGCAATGGAGGACGGTCCTTCGCTATCCAGGATGTCGACAAATCCAGAGGAATAGCGAACCGATAAGGATCGAGCGGGGTATATTCCAGGGTGACAGTTTGAGTCCGCTTTGGTTTTGCCTAGCTTTGAATCCTCTAAGCACACTGCTGGAGAATTCAGGGCTAGGCTATCGGTTGAAGAGAGGTGGTCAGGTTATATCTCACCTCCTTTACATGGATGACTTGAAACTTTTTGCCCCCAGCAACCTGCAACTGATGGAGCTACTGAAGGTAACTAAAACCTTTAGTAGTGCCATCAGGATGGAGTTTGGTGTAGACAAATGTGCGGTCATGCATGTAAAGCGAGGGGAGATTGTGGAATCCGTGGGTACTCAACTCTCGGATTCCATAAACCTGAGATCCCTCTCTCCAACCGAAACCTATAAGTATTTGGGTATGTCGGAAGCGTTAGGTATCAATGTTACTGACATGAAGCAATCGTTGAAGGAGCGCTTCTTTGGCCGCCTGAAGAAGGTATTTAATAGCCTTCTATCGGGCGGAAACAAGGTGCGCGCCTTCAACGGTTGGGTCATGCCGGTATTGATGTACTCTTTCGGCGTACTCAAATGGACTCAAACAGAACTTGACGCCCTAGATAGGCGTGTCCGTACACTGCTGACTGCATTTCGAATGCATCACCCACGTTCGTCGGTGATGAGACTGTATATCCCGCGGAAGTGTGGAGGCCGAGGCTTTTTAAATGCTAAGACCCTCCACAACCGCGAGGTATGCAGTCTAAGGGAATATTTCCTAGCTACTGACGTGGGTATGCATCGAGATGTAGTGGCAGTGGACAAGGGCCTTACTCCACTCTCCTTGGCTAACGAGAACTGGCGCAAACCTCTAGTGCTTGACACTAACGATCGCAGAGAAGTATGGCAGAGTAAGGAACTTCACGGACGCTTTTTCCGGGCACTATATGGGCCCGATGTAGACCAGTTAGCGTCCGTAGCCTGGCTGCGTGTCGGTGACCTCTTTGGGGAAACCGAAGGTTTTGTCTGTGCAATTATGGACGAAGTTATCATGACGAAAAATTACCGGAGATTTATTGTGAAGGACGGCACGGTTGACATATGTCGGGCATGTCATCGTCCGGGAGAATCAATCCGCCACATAGTCTCTGGTTGTTCTCGTCTAGCTAACGGTGAGTACTTGCATAGGCACAACCTTGTAGCCAGGATTATCCATCAGCAACTTGCTCTGAAGTACTCTCTTGTGGAATCGGAAGTGCCGTACTACAGATATGCGCCCGACCCAGTTCTCGATAATGGTCATATCTCATTGTACTGGGATCGGTCCATCATCACTGACAGGACTATTTTAGCCAATAAGCCTGATATAGTGGTGGTGGACCGAATCGAGAGGCGTGCAATGATTGTTGACATTACCGTCCCACATGACGAGAACCTCGTGAAAGCCGAGAAAGATAAACAAATCAAGTATATTGACTTGGCTCGCGAGGTTGTCGACATGTGGGATGTGGACTCAGCGATCATTGTACCGATAGTCGTGTCAGCCAATGGCTTAATAGCCACGAGCCTCGACCAACACCTCAGGAGGCTCTCGTTAGGCAGCTGGATCAAGGGCTTGATTCAGAAAGCAGTACTTCTAGACACGGCTCGCATTGTCAGGAGGTTCCTCTCTCTGGAGCCCTGACCGCCGGTAGCTTGGACCCTGTTCCCGATACCGGTGGGATACTATTTTTTATATTTTTAAATGTTTTTTTTTTTTTTCCATTGAAATATTTAAAAATATAATTTATATGTATTTACAAATGAATAAACGAATAATAATAATAATAATAAATATATATATACGGAACTTGACGCCCTGGATAGGAGGGTCCGCACACTGCTGACCGCAAATCGGATGCATCACCCACGATCATCGGTGATGAGGCTGTATATCCCGCGGAAATGTGGGGGTCGTGGCTTCTTAAATGCTAAGACCCTACACAACCGCGAGGTATGCAGCCTTAGGGAATATTTCCTAGAAACCGACGTGGGTATGCATCGAGATGTGGTCGCTGTGGACAAGGGCATCACCCCGCTCTCCTTGGCAAACGAGAACTGGCGCAAACTTAAAGTACTGGATACTAATGACCGCAGGGAAGTATGGCAGAGCAAGGAGCTTCACGAACGCTTTTACCGGGTCCTACATGGACCTGATGTAGACCTCTTAGCGTCCGTATCCTGACTGCGCTTTGGTGACCTATTCGGGGAAACCGAAGGTTTTGTCTGTGCGATTATGGACGAAGTTATGATGACGAATAACTACCGGAAATATATTATGAAGGACGGTACGGTTGACATCTGTCGGGCATGCCACCGACCCGGGGAATCAATCCGACACATTATTTCTGGTTGTTCTCGTCTAGCTAACGGAGACTATTTGCATAGACACAACCTTGTAGCCAGGATTATCCATCAGCAACTTGCTCTTAAATACAATCTTGTGGAATCTGAAGTACCGTACTATAGGTATGAGCCCGACCCAGTTCTCGAAAATGGCAATATCACGTTGTATTGGGATCGATCTATCATCACTGATAGGACTATTGTTGCCAATAAGCCTGACATAGTGGTGATAGATCGACAAGAGCGTCGCACAATGATTGTTGATATAGCTGTCCCTCATGACGAGAACCTCGTGAAGGCTGAGAAAGATAAAAAAACAAAGTATCTTGATCTGGCTCGCGAGGTTGTTGACATGTGGGAGGTGGATACAGCAGTCATTGTGCCGATAGTCGTGACGGCCAATGGCTTAATAGCCAAGAGCCTCGACGAACACCTAAGGAGGCTCTCGTTGGGCAGCTGGATCAAGGGCTTGATCCAGAAGGCAGTACTCCTGGACACGGCGCGCATAGTTAGGAGGTTCCTCTCCCAGGAGCCCTGACCACCGGTAGCTTGGACCCTATCCCGATACCGGTGGGATACTATTTTTTATATTTTTAAATGTTTTTATATTTTGATATTTTAATATTTAAAAATGTAAATTGTATGTTTAAACTATAAAATAAATGGAATAATAATAATAATAATTTATTTCTCAATATTTAACATCAAACAGATTTTGTACACGACAATAAAAGGCTTAAAGATATACAATAATTAAAACCCCTGACTTCTAAACTAGGTTTATGTACCTGTATCTTAGAAGCCAGTGAACATATAAAATTTGTGTGCAGTAATATGGCTCTTACGTTACACCTAGATAGGGCACGAGTAGGTACCAACGTATAATAATCCATCATGTCAAGTACAAGAGAAATAAAATAAAATAAAGATAACCATTACAAATAAAATAATAAAATAAAAATTAAAAATCAGAATAATAGTTTTAAACATAACCAAACAAACATTAATTAAATTAAAGTAAAAGTAGAAATTAAATTGATTATAAATTAAATTGAGTATAAATTAAATTGAAATTAAATTAAATTGAAATTAAATCAAATGAAATGAAATTGAAATCAAATTGAATTGAAATTAAACTAACTTAAATTGCAATTAAATTATAATTAAATTAAACAAAAAATAAATAAATTCAACAAAAATAAATAAATTCAACAACAACATACCCTGGAAAATATGTCTCTCGTGTTTTGGTGTCTGCAGTATGTGTGTTTGTTATGTGAGTACACTCGCGCGAATGAACTAAATGTTTATGTAACTATAATTTCCTAATAAAAGATCTTCAGTATTGCGATAAGTTAGCTTAAGCAGATATTCCTGTAACTTTGCTTTGCACTGATATTTGGTATTGTTAAATATTTTTAGTACTTTGTTAAGTTGGTTATAAAGGTTTGTGCTGGTGACATAATAGTGTTGCTTAGCAAAAGCAGTTCTATGCGACTCATGAGGAAAACCTGTGTGCTTAATTCTGTCTGTTGGTTCTGAGGAAGGACGAGTTGAGTGCTTACGAAGCATTGATTGAAGGACATACAGCTGTCTGACCGTTAAAACTTTAGTTTCCGCGTAAAGTTGTACCGTGGGAAATCTAAGGGGCCGAAAGAGTAGAACCTTCAGGACAGCTCTCTGTGCTCGTTCCAGTCTAATAAAGTGACTCTCAGTAGCACCACCCCAAACTGGGATGCAATAAGTTAATATTGACTGGCATAGGGCAAAGTAAACGACCCTCAATGTATCTCCATCGGCAGATTTACGTAATTTTTTAAAAACGAATATTAGTTTGCGAGTTCTTCCAGAAAGGGTGTCAAGGTGTTTATGCCAATTAAGAAGTTGATCGATATGTACACCTAGATATTTAACGCTGGAGGACTTAGAGATTTCAAGACAGTCACAGATAGAGGGAGCTGTACATGTATGAGCTTTAAGTGTAAGGGAAGATGGTGGGCATAAATTAGACCTTATAGTGAAAGGCACAAAAACCGTTTTACTAACATTTAGGGTGAGAAGGTTATTACACAACCATTTCATTACACATATCAGTGCACTCTCGGCATTGTGATAGCACTGGGCCCAATCTTCTCCATCTATAAGCAAGGAAGTATCGTCAGCGTATGTGAAAATTTTACTTTTTTCGATAGGAAGGTTACAGAGATCATTGATATAGATCAGGAAAAGCGTAGGGCCCAGTATACTACCTTGAGGCACACCGTAAGCAAGAGAAAGCTCTTCACTCTCAAATTGCCCAATCCTAACCACTTGGGTGCGATTCCTCAAATAGTCCCCAAAGATCTCCAACACTGGACCTCGAATTCCGATGCTCTCCATCTTATTCAGTAAAGCCGGCGCAGAAACGGTGTCAAAAGCCTTAGACAAATCCAAGAAGATACCCAGGCATTTCCGTTTTTTGTCAATAGTCTTAACGACATGATCAGACAAAGCCATTATAGCATCTTCGGTACTCATTCCTTTCCGGAAACCAAATTGGTTAGGGGCTAAGATATTGTTGGTTTCGATGAAGCTGACGAGACTCTTGTTCAAAATGCGCTCCAATATCTTTGACATGGCGGACAGAACCGAGATAGGTCTATAGTTGCCAACATCGTCCCTGCATCCGGCTTTATGAACGGGGTGCACCACGGCCTTTTTGAAGACTACCGGGAAGATACCAGATGAAATAGCAAGATTGCAAACATGCGTAATGATTGGGACCAATACTTTTTTAGTGGTCTTAATGATGCTAACGGGGATACCATCCCAGCCAGTAGCGCAGTCGGACTTAAGGCTCAAAATAATATTTTCGACATCCATTTCTGTAGTCTCATGGAGAACCATTGAACCACTAGCATTGGCCAACGATATTGTAGGAGTAGCAGACACAGGTTTAATTTTAGTAGCTTAGCTTTCACCAATACCTGCAAAGTAATTATTGACTAGATTAAGTGAAGACCGTGGAGAATCAGAAAGATGTAACAGTTCCAGGGGGGAAGGAGAGTGTGAACGAAGGTCAGCTACCTTTTTCACCACATCCCATGTTGCTCTAATATTATTTTTTGCTTTAGCAAACTCCTCCTTTTCATACGCCCGTTTAAGTTTCCTTAACAATGAGTTACAGTAGTTACGGTAGCGAGTGTAAGTAATTTTAAGAATCTCATTATCCCCAGATTTTTTTCATTTAACGTGCATACGGTCACGGTTTCGGATACAGCGTAGCAATCCAGGAGTAATCCATGGCTTAAGCGATCTGAGCTTTCTAGGGACAGTATATTGACTTGTGTTGTTCTTTATGATAATAGAGAGACTACCTATTAACTCCTCCGCCGCTTTATTTGGATCCATCAACGTTAGGATAGGCGACCAATCATTGGCATTTATGGCTTCTACAGCTGAGTCGTAGTTTATTTTACATTTGGTACGGGGTAAAATATGATACTTTTTATTAGTTTGCAAAAATAGCAGCAAAGGATCATGATCAGTAATAGACGACTCAATGACGATTGCTGTGGCGGATAAATTCGTTTTTAAGAGGATATGATCCAGACAGTTTGACAAGCGTGTGGGGAACAGGTGAGCAGGGAGAAGTCCATGTGTGGCAGCACAGGATAAATACTCATCTGAGTGTCTATCATTGTTGCCATTCTTGATGTCAATGTTGATATCTCCAATCAATACAACGGTCTGTGTGGAGAGCAAGAGTACTTTCTCCAGACTATCAATGAAATTGTTAATGTTTTTATGGGAAGGAGAACGGTACAGACAAATAATTGAGACGCTATCTATTGTACAGATTAAACAATTGGCATCAACAAAATAGGGTTCTATTACGTCGTGCTTTATAGAAGACCTAATATATACAGCGCACCCGTCGTTTTGATTACATGTATTTTTCGTAAAATAAGAAGCGTAGCCGTCAAGGGTAGGAAGGTGACTTATTTTACTCAACCAACATTCGGACAAGACAATGAGATCACACTGAAAACCCAGAAGTTGCATTAGCACTGAGATTTCATCGAAATTTTTAGATATACTCCGAATATTAAGATGTAGTATTTTTAACCCTTTATTTGGACTTCTAATATACCGCGAGCAACTTTCAGGTTGACATTTGTGGGATTTAGCTACGGTGAGTGAGTCCAATTCTTGATTTATGTTGTTAAGGTTAGCCATTTGTTGCATAATATAAAATAACCAGAACGTGGTGCAAAAAGAAGTAATCATGAAAATTTGGTGTAAAGCTATTAAAAGTAAACAATGTGGGTATTTTTATATTATGCAAAATTGTTTGAGACGGTATAATCTTAATTTCTATGCAATAGACATCGTATCCGGGCTCAGTAATGAAATATATAAATAATAATAAAAAGCACACATGTAATGAATAATTGAAAGACTTACGTATGTTGTTGTGAGTGTGAAAAAGTAAACTTAAGCTACAGGTAACACCATTAAAACTAAGTAATATTGACATTTTTATGATAAGTGAGAGTCATTGTTTTTTCACTTCCAATTCGCGCAGGGACTGAACCGTTTTAATAAGAAATAAAAGTATTTATATAAACATCCGAATCAAATAATAACCACGGAGTTTCTTTGCGTGATCGAGTAAGAAATGATGATATCCGTAAGAGATCCAAGAATATCAACATACCCCGTCTAACGATAACGATAACTCCGACCATAGCCCTCTCCATTGCCCTTTGGGTGACTTCAAGCCTTCTAATGAGACCCTTTGTGAGCGACCACTTTTCCCCAATAGTGATCCCATATTCATTTTATTCCCTGCCGGAGTCTGTGTTTCCTGATAGCTACAACCTGGGAGTATTTAAGTCGAGAGTGAATAGGTAACATATAAGCAAGCGTGCTTCATCTTCGACCACATCATCGCTTACCATCAGGTGAGATAGAGGTTGAATGTTTAAAAATAAAGCCTAAAGAATCGCCAAACTGAAGTGGCAGTGGGCTGGGCACATTGCTTGCAGTACAGGACTGTAGTGACGATGGCGTACGGTAAGACACAGAGTGGAAAGGCCTCCAACAAGGTGGACCAATGACCTTGTGAGGGTCGGTCGGGGTATCTTATGAATGCGAGGCGCACAGGACCGGCCATTGAGGCGACACTTGGGGGAGCAGCAGCAGCTAGCAGTGGACGTTTTTCGGCTTAAATGTTGATGATGGTGATGATTGAGAAAACTATTACAAAAAAATGTAACGTCGTCTATATCAATTGAATGGGGTAATTGTGAGAATTCCAATACATTTTTAAAATTATACTTGAAACCCTCCTCCATAACTCTCATGAAAATAAATGAAAAATTACCATGTCCCCCACTTTATCTTCGAAACCACTGAGCCTATTTTGAACATCTTTATACATATACAGGGAAACTGTCAGCGGGGCAGTAAGAGGAACTACCTTAACTGTTGTAACTACACCAAGAGGGTCTTAGGAGACTATCCATAATTTTTCGTGAAATTTTGATCACCAATCACAGATTTAAAAAAAAAATACAGTTAGCAAGAAAATGGCCATTTTACATGTTTTTTTTTTGATGCAAGTCAATCCTGTTTCTAATAGTCATCAAAAACTTCTATGGGGTTAACCCAGGTTGGAGTACTAAAAAAGCCAGAAGAATTGCAAAAAAAAAACTTTTCCCAAACATTTTGTATCAAAATTTTACACAATTTTTATTTAATGTCAATCGATCTTGTTTCTTCGTTTCTGAGGAGCTCGTGGCTAAAGTAATAACAGCGTTAAGCTACGCTTGCCGGGATTGGTCCGTGGATGGGTGACCATCTTTACATACCGAGACTCCTCCGTGCCTCGGAAAGCACGTCAGGCCGTTGGTTCCGGCTGTCAATCGTGGATCTTTGACAGTCGTTACGTGTCGTCAGATGCCCGAAAGTCTGACAACCAGTCTTACCAAGGAGTATCGTATTACCCAGTTACTGGGTTGTGGAGGTCAGATAGGCAGTGGCTCCATGTAAAATACTGGTATTTAGCTGCATCCGGTTAGACTGGAAGCCGACCCCAAGATAGTTGGGAAAAGGCGCGGGCAGATTGAATCGATCCTGTTTCTAATACTGAATAAAAACTTGTTGGACCAACCATCATAGTAGTACTAAAAAGTCAGAAATAGAAACCAGATACCAGATAGGTTTTAGGTGTAGGTTTTCCTGTAAAGAAATAGTTCCTTAAAAGAAAACCTATACCTAAGTATCTGATTTCGAAATAGGATGTAAAAAAAATATGATGCCTTAGAAAAGTTTTATGTTTGTGTCAAGTTGAGAACTATATTTTTTTTAAATATAATAAATGTTGCGGTTGTTTGTTCAGGAACTGATTTCAATTAAAATAAATGAATGAACGAATGGACAAATTTCCATGAGGATCACTAAAAAGAATTCGATTGCCCTTGCTTGGGTGAGGAAACTTAGGCTTGTTTTCTATAATTATCTTACCCAGCTTGCTCAAGTTACAAGATTGACAAAATGCTTCGAAGACTGTTATTTCTACTTGTGCATCGAGAAAATCTGCGGAAAAATGTATTACTTCTTACCGTCACCACCCTTTTTTTTAGTGGTGGAAAATCTTTACTGAGTAAAACCCACCCCTGTTCTTTCAGTTGCCTGAGTGCCCAGGGGTGCGGTAACTCTGTTACCGCACTGTGTAATTTATCCGCGACCCCTTGGCATCCTGGCATCGGCCATGATGGGCTCCGACACAGGAACCTCCGAAACAACCGTGTCCGGTGAGGACCTGCGTCAGGCGGAAGGTGAGGACGCCGTGGCTCCCCTCCAGCCACTCCTCAAAGAGGGGCACTGCCACCGCAATGTGGCGTGCCCAGCGCCGGGTTGCGACAGTCGCTCTCTCCATGTCGCCATGAGATCCTGCCGGAGCTCTGTCCGCCGAGCCGCGAGGTGTCGCGGCAGCGGAGTTTCGGCGTTTTGCCTCCTCGCGCCACCTCCCAGAGGAGCGCGAGGACGTTGGCCTGCAGATCCCATGGCGAGAGTCCGGCAAGGAGGCTCGCCGGAGTAGCCGGATGGCCATGACCCTTTGGGATGCGCTCAACCCAAAGACCGTCAACGACCTTTTTTTTTGCGTTTCAGATATTAATTAAACAGGCTGAGAATACAGCCGAATAGTACAAGAGGAGCAACTTTTATCGGTTTATTATCCATTATTTTTTTATTTTGGTCTTCGTGGTGCTTCTCAACTGGGTTTTATCCCATTATTAACGTGCCTTTTGAATTAGCCTTGCTTGGAACAAAATAGAAATTATGATTTCGTACTCCTCTGCTGTTCTAATTAATTTTGGGAACCTAATACAGATGAATAGTTTCTCTGAGATTCATCAAGTTTCATTGCCTTTAGGTACGCATTTCTGGTGGTTTGCTGTTGAATATGGCTTTCAAGAGTTGTAGGTTGTTGTGTGTGGTTGGGAACACAGTGGCGTGTATCCTTATTAAAAACAAAGATGTTGGGTTTTTTAGAAGGCTGAACAATTCTTGTAACCAGGAAAAGTAAAAAAGTCAATATTATATTCAAATAATAAATAAATATTTTCATAATGAGTAATTTTGAAAAAAAACGTGTTGCGCCGACCCCAAGTAACATGGGATAAGGGCAGGACGATGATGATCATAATGTGTAATTTTAAAATCTGACGTACTCGTAGTTTCATTAAAACGTTATCCAATTTTCGGCGATATGGAAGGCGGTTTAATGAGACCATTAAACAAAATTAGATTTATCAAGTTAATTATTTTTTAGGTATGTTGCTTTTGCTATCTTATTTTAAAAGGTTAATTTAAAAAAAAATGTTTTTTATTTTATTTTTCCATGTATTCACAAAATGGAATAATAATAAAAAATGCAGCGATGTGGTGAAGCAGTGTACCACGGACACCATAGCCTATCCTGCAGTAGGAGCGCGGGTCGTATGACATCATCCGTCGGGCTCTTGTCACCGCCGGTGTATCAGGCGTTTTAGAACCTCATGGCCAGGCACGTGACGATGGAAAGAGGCCAGATGGGATACGCTTCCGACATACCCAAATACTTGTAGGTTTCGGTTAAGCAGAGGGATCTAAGGTGTACGGAATCCGAGAGTTGAGTTCCCACGGATTTCATAATCTCCCCTCGCTTTACATGCATGACTGCACATTTGTCCACACCAAATTCCATCCTGATGGCGCTACTGAAGGTTTCTGTTACCTTCAGTAGCTTCATCAGTTGCAAATTGTTGGGGGCAAAGAGTTTCAGATCATCCATGTAAAGGAGGTGTGATGTGACCTGACCACCTCTTCTCAACCGGTAGCCTTGGCCCGAACCCTCCAGTAGAGTACTGAGAGGGTTTAGGGCCAGACAAAACCACAGTGGACTCAGACTGTCGCCCTGAAATATGCCACGCTCGATCCTTATCGGTTCGCTGTTCTCCTGGATTTGTCGACATCCTTGATAGTGAAGAACCGTCCTCCACTGCCCCATACACGACATCAGGAAGGTGCGCAAAGTTGCACCCAAATTTGTACAGCTCCAGCACCCTCATGAGCCATGTATGTGGCACATAATCTATCCAACATGTCGACAGATCTCTTCGAGAACGACGTTGTGTTCTCGAAGTTGTTGGCTAATGGCAACATCAATGAGGAGCAGCTCCTTAGTACCACGGGACCCTTTCCTACATCCATTCTGAGAGGCAGACATGATAAAATTTGTGTCAATATGATTGTTAATTTTGGCTCTCAGGATGGATGTAAAAACTTTATAGACCGTCGGTAAACACATGATCGGCCTATAATTTTTGGGTTCCGCAGTATTACCTGATTTATGGAGCAGGTGGGTTACTCCTGTCGTAAGGAACTGTGGCAGCGACCCTGACTCTAGGACAGAGTGGAACTGAGCTGCCAAGCGAGCGTGTGATCTTTGAAACCATTTTATCCAGAAATTGTGCAGACCGTCCGGCCCTGGAGATTTCCATTTAGGCAACGGACGGACTGCACGAGCTACATCTTGGGGGCTGATGGCAATAGCCCTCATTTCGGGTATAAGATCGCAGGCGCGCTCGACCTCTCGAGTCCAATCACCCTCGGTGTGCCTGACCTGCACCGACCAGATGTCGCGCCAGAATGAGCTCATGGCGTCGTCATCAGGTAGGTGCGTATCAGACACACCTTGGTCCGGTCGCTCCCAAGCCCTATAAACCCACCTTTCGTTGCTTTGGAATGTGCGATTCTGAGTGTACCGCTCCACTCGCCGCTTGTACCGACGAATACGGTTTGCCCATGCATATATCTTCTGCTTCAGGAAGTCGACACGCTCTGTGACGTGGGTCAGATAATCTCGGGAACTTATATCGGTCCCCGAGAATGCCCGCGTCACAAAGCGCATCACCCTAGGGCGAGTGTTGCCCTCCCTGAAGCAGATAAGCTTACCAATGAGTGCTCTAGCCTCACCGATACGACGCTCGATCCTGCACTGCCAAGCTGGTACAGACGGTCGTGCTGCTCTGTCACTGTTGGGGAACTTGACGTGAGCTACACGACATGCCGCTGCAGCCGCGCAGTACAAGATTGAGTGGGTATCGGCAAGGTCTTTGCTGCTATCAAAAAAATTTGATAGCTGCGAATCTAGAGCACACACCAGCGCCTTATTTTTCTTATGCATGGGCAAACGAGGTAGAAGAGGTCTAAGCCCAGGCGGTGTGGAGCGGTGCTCTCGGAATGCATCCTCCAAAGCGTTCCTCAATCGTTCGTTACACTGGGTACTCACGGATATAGCCACGTCATCATCATCTTCATCAACGTGGTCAGGTCGCGGTGGTGCATTAGGTTGCAGTTGCACCGCGGCCGGTGGCGAAGCAGGTGAGACACGGCTACTCCGTGATTTGAGGCGTAGTCTATCAAGTGTGGCATCATCCAGCATACGGTTACGCTGGATGACTATTATTATTATTAAGACGAAATTATTGATTTCACGTGACAATAAAAGATTACGTTAATTAGCCAATCTTCTAACTCCGTCAATTCTGCTTGTTACCGGTTCACACGACAAACTGAAATGCTTCAGCAAGAATGAACCCTGATTTTAAAATGTTTTGTATGCAATGCATTCTTTACTTTTAATTTTTATTAAGCCCATTCTAAAACCATCTGAACAAAGTCACGACTAAAGCCTGTATTGAATTTAATCAAATCTCTGTAATCAAGTCCTAATACTAATGAGTCATATTAATTAGCACTATCAAAATATATAAAAGACTGGATCATTATATATTTTGTTGCATTGGGTATCTATGGGGCTCTGGGATCTCTGGTGCTGGGCTTCACGATGGCTAAATTTGTCTGGTTACTTCTCGCGCTGGTGGTGGTGACACAGGGTTTAAGTGGTAAGTTATTACTCCTGTTTAAGAAATCTATGTCTGATACCACATCATTTAATTTTGTACATTTGAAATTTTACGAATAGATTTTCGATGAAATTCTCACCAACCCACATCTATTTAGTATGTTTTGCTATGATTATGAGGTTGTATAAATAATTGGATTGGGCTCCTCTACTTATTCTTTCTTGTAAAACAGAAAATGTAGTTAAAATAAAAGCTGGGACAGGTGTCCCTGTGAAGCCATGATTAAGTCGTATCTTGTATGTTTTTTAGTGAAAAAGGCTAAAGCTGTGAATAAAACTGATACAAAAGTTGAGGACAAAGTCGGTAAACCCAAATCCCTGTCATGGCCGAATCAATACAGTCTAAAAGCGAAAAGAATGTCGCTAACTGACAATGTCGTCGAAGATTATTCCATCTGGTGAGTTTCTGCAGTTTTCATTTAATTTATTTCAGTTGTAACAAACAAGAGGTCTTCGGAGATCAGGTCACCAGGCGTTATGACTATTTATGCTTATTTTTGGGATTTATTTGAACAATATTGTCCTTTCCTAAAAAGCGGGTTTGGATTCGATGATCTCCTTTGTGAGCTAGAAATCTCAGTAAAATTTCTGGAAGTGTCTACATTTTTATATATTTTCATTAAAATCGAGTCAAAACTGACGATAACCAGCTGAAAAATTCTAATGTTTTACGCTGCGTTTGCAAAAATTGTTTTTTTTTTATCATTAAGAGGCTCGCGTTTGACCACTATCTGACCTGATGGTAAGCGATGATGTGGTCGAAGATGAAGCACGCTTGCCTAGAAGTAACCTATTCACTTTCGACTTAAATACATACATGTTTGATATACAAATATGTATATTCTATTAATAAATATAAATTATGTTATGTGAAGTTTTATTTTGTTATGAAGCAGTAATGAAGTGAAGTATTAAATTATTTCTATTTGATATTTATCTAATTTTTAGGAGAACCACAACGCGATCAAGAATAGATTACAACAATGGTTACGTGAAGTCTTTTGTGAGTTCTAAAGACAAGAACTTCCGCTATGGTGTTAAATATGATGTCAGTATATATTGTTTATTCCTAGTTAGTACCTTGGTTATCATCAATCTAAACTGTTCGTTGATTGTAACAATTATTTTCTTACAACAGATCCATCCTGAAGCGACAAAAGACCAAGATGTAGAAACAGTGTGTAACAATATTGAAGGCAGATGGTATCGCAAACTGAAACCTGAAACGATTCTGCCTGATGCTGATGACTTCGAGTTTGAAGGTAAGAACCAAAAATTCAGAAGAAACATTTAGTAAAAAGTAATAATAGTGATAAATATTGAGAGAATTAATTCATTGACGACAAATTTGACAGATTTTAGACCATTAAATTGGCATCAATTTGATATTGGATAAATTGTACTAATTCCGGATAATTAATTTTCTTATCTACTAATACAGGATTAGGTTTTCGTTAGCCTACCCATATCAAATGATAGCTACATAACCATCATCATTAAATCTGTATACATAAAATTGAAAACCCTAACTGACTGATTTGAACTTCTTAAGGTGCGTCCAAACATTGAGCGGCAAGTGTGCGCGGCTGCCGAGCGCAGCGTGCCGCGCTGTGTTTGGATAACAGCCGCGCGCGAACGTTGCGGTCTAGCTGCCGCGCGCAAACATTGCTCAGTATCGTTTGTCGGTAATCTCGCTTCTTAAAAATGGACAATGAAACATCAATTAGACTGATTGAAATCTATGGCTCATTTAAAGATTTCGAATAATAAGCAGAGCTAAAACACTGATAACCACCTTCATTGTAGTTTAGGTTCAGACTGAATACAAATGCGCGGTGTGTCTCGCATATTGCCGCGCAAACATTCGTCGGATTATCCTAACTAGAGCGCGGCAGAATTGTTTCCTGGACATGCCGCGTGTTGCTGCCGTGCACTTGCCGCCCAATGTTTGGACACACCTTTATAACTTACATATTTGAATTCAAAATACGACATAATTTTCAAAATTTAGAACAACAAATTCTATGTTATACATCATGACATAATTCAAATTTGTTTGCAAACCATAATTTTTAGGGCATTTTAAAATACGTAAAGTCGTATAATTGAAAGACTTAGAATATTATTAATGTAATTTTATTTGTGGTTTTATAAGATTATTTCAATAATATCTTTCCGTTGCTCAGTTGAAGAAACAATAAACGACAAAGAATGTTCCAAGTTCATCAACGACTTTAAGGACGAAAGTGTTGAGACACAAAGCACTGTTTGGGCGTATTACAATAAAAAGGACCGCGCCTGGGTTCCTGTCAGGTAAGGAAAAGTCAAAATATGTTCTCTTTCAAAAGTTGATTTGGAATGCAAAATGAGGATTAGGTTAAATTTGCTATCTTAATATTTAATATCTTTCTTTTAGCCTGTTTATCCTATTTATAGTTTAGTTATGTGTATGTATATGAGAGTATATAAGAGGAAGTCTGAAAGTGGCACCGCTGACTGAAAAGTTGTGTGGAAATCGGTTGTCGTGGTATGGGTATGTGATGCGGAGGAACAAAGAAAATGTCGTGAGGAAAGTCTTGTGTGTGGATGTGGATGGCTATAAGAGCAGAGGAAGGCCAAAGAAACGATGGTTGCACTTTGTGAAAGAGGATAGGAAAAAAAGGGGGTGTTAATTGGGATTAGGGCAGGAGAATGATGATTATGTGTATGTATATTGTAATCAAATAAATATTTTAGACTGGTAGTAACTATACACTTTTTTCAGATACGAAGTATTGGAGTTCAACTCTTGGCTAGGAGCTAAGACTAAGCACGAAATTACGGACTTCTACGATTATGACAAAGCTTTCTCTTTCCGTACTGTATTCGATGTTGAAGATTGTAAGTATTAATAAATACAACCATTTCTTACTTATTTAGAGAATATTACATTAAAACTTATTTCGTCACAGACGGTTGTAGTGTTGAAGCTACAAAAACTCACACATTGGACAGCGAAGGTGTAACCACGCATTTGTTATTCGTTGATGCAGAAAACGATGAACATGTCGACCATGTCTTCAAATCGTAAGTGACAGTACATATACTAAAATTGGAACGATACAGAGAAGATTAGCATGGCCCCTGCGCAAGGATATCATGCAAAATCGTGAAGCGTTCCACATTTTTTGCCTAGGGGTAGCGGATAAATTTTCAACATGAGTTACCGCACCCCTGGGCACTCGGGCAGGGAAGAAACAGGGAACCACAAAAAAAAGGGAATCTTATTAAAAAAAAAACAGCTTTAGAAGAATCCTCCGAAAGGTATCCTGCTTAAGGGAACTTTACATCATACAAGCTGGGGTAAAAATGTTCCGGCTGGATTAGAACACTCCAGCTAATCGATTTGAATTGCAAAACGTGTGGATTTGTTTTAGACGAGCTAATGTAAACACGTCATATTTGAATGATAAACAGAAACTTTGCTGCCATGAATATATGTTACATCGATATCCATTAAATCTGCGTAGTTTCATTTTTGGTATCTGATTAATTTTGACCTGGTACTGTTGAGCCCACTCGAGTTACGTTACTTGGAAACAGGCATAAAATATATAAAATCAATGCCAGCCTTTTACCATCCCACTATAGGGCCAGAGCCTCATAACAAATAGAAAGGCACAAGCTGGAGCATTAACAACCACCCTTAATGGAGATGGTTGGCTTTTTCAGACTTATCACTAATTTATAAGCCCAGGTTTCCTTACGATGCGATGCTTTTCTTTCACCTATATCTAAGATAAACTAACGAAATACATATGTATAACTTACAAAAGTTAAATTGCATTGTTGCATTGCATTGTTGTACATGAAAGCCTTAACCATAGGGCCATCAAGATACAAAAAACCACCATGATTTCATGTAATTATTTTCAGGTTCATAAAGACCCATAACAGAAAGTACTCTGATTACAATGAGCACGCAATGAGGAAGAGTCTCTTCAAGAGGAGTATGAGGTAATTCATAATAGCAAAATCAACTCGTAACGAAATTGATGTCGTAATTCATAAATTGAAATCATAATTCGAACATCTTTTCAGGGAAGTAATCCAGACTAACCGTCAAAACAAGGGTTACAAACTAGTTATTAACAAATTCGCTGACAAGACCCCTGAAGAAATGAATGGATACATGGGTCTGTTGAAGCGCCCAGAAGGAAAAGTTGGAACTATCCCCTTCCCTTACGACCAAGAAAAACTGGATGAGATCTCAAACGATGCACCGAAAGAGTACGATTTGAGGCTTTTGGGTGTTGTTTCAAACGTTAAAAGTAGGTTTTATTTTATTAAATTGATCTAGCTAACACAGTTTACTGCAGTTGTGCTTGGTGCAGAAGAGGTATATATATATATGCGGAACAGGGTGGGAAGTTTCGCAATCTCCATACAACGGGACGCTCCTCTGAACAAATGGTGGTAGTGTTTGATGAGGTGAACTGCCCGATGGTTGTTGTCGGGGGGCTGTTAGTATAATAATTATGTTCAAATCGCTAGGAGAACTTCGATAGCAGGGTGTACGATTTGTGCGACGTTAGGTCTATTTTAGTAGTTTGTATTAGGCGGTATATGCAAATTTCTTGCATTTATGGAGTCTAATTAAAGAATTTATTCTAACCTTTTGATTATCGGATTGTAAATTGAAGTTCCGCCATCTTACAGATCAAGAAGACTGTGGTTCTTGCTGGACCTTCGGAACGACTGCCGCAGTGGAAGGGGCACTTGCGAGGATCAACGGAGGCAAGCTGATGGCTCTGAGCAACCAAGCTATTGTGGATTGCGCTTGGGCGTACGTACCATTTAAGCTCTTTAGTTGCACTACAACCTAATTGATTTCTTGTTTCATATCTTTAGCCAAATTCAAAAATTTCCAATTTTGTTTTGCTTCTGCTATGTTTTAATAAGTATCTATAAAAATGTTCATAATGTACAGATTCGGCGCCGGGGGTTGTCAGGGCGGTACTGACAATGCGGCCTATGAGTGGATGATGGAGTATGGTATACCAACTGAAGCAGAATATGGCCCATACGCAAACAAGGTATAAAAATGTAATTTTTTATTTTATTTTAAATTTAGATGGGTTTGCTCTTGACTCTATTCTAGGTCAGAGGTGACAGAGAGAAAGTCAACGATGGAGCGAGCTTACCCAGAAGAAGCCTGTTCACTCTAACTTTGAACAGATTAGGGTTGTATGCATTCGGAAATACAGGCGCAGGTTGAGTGCCACTCCTGTATTGTGCGCATTATGAAAGGCGTTCGGAAACGCTTAGTGCGAATTCGTGGAATAGCAACAATGCGGAAGGAGGCTCTTGTAATTTATAATGACACTCCAAAAGACGCTTGTTATTACTAAATGAATAGGGATGTTTTCTGATTTAGTCGGTAAGTTAAATTATCAAAAATTATTGGACGCGTATTTTTTGCTTTACCAAACCAATAAAATATGACGAAGATCAAAGTTCAGGAGTGGGGGCTTGTTACGTCACTTTACGGTACAAAGTGTATCGTGAAGTGACGTAAGTGGTGTGACGTCACGTGAAATTTCAACGCACTGTATCGTCCCCATTATTGGTTTACGTGACAAAAGAAAAAATACTTTTCCATTTTGGACGACATGGTGCTGCTGAGACCGTCAATTAGCGCACTCAGGAACCCAGTGGGGTTGAGGATAAATTCGAAAGAGTTACCTCGCCCCTGGGCATGTAGGGCAGGGAGGAACAGGGGTGGGTTTTCGTCAGTAATAGTCTGACACGCCCCTCCGCTCCACCCTAGAGCGGAAGAAGTCATAAGATGATTTCCCACCCCCCAAAAAACACAGCCCCACAGCCACAGCCGCGACTTACAAGTTTTAGGTTGTGAGTTCAAACCCAAAAAAAAAGGCAGGTGCTTTACTTTGAGTAAGTTATTTTATCACCACTGCTTTCAAAACGATGAAGAAACACATCGTGAGGAAACCGCCATCTCCTAGAACCAAAAATTCGAAGACATGTGACATCCACCAATCCGCATTGGGCCTGCGTGTTGGATTACGGCCCGCACCCTCTCACAGAGAGGAGGCCTGTGCCCCAGCAGTGGCGACATTAAAAGGCTGATGATGATGGTGACGCTTATGCGGAAGTGCATGGACTTGTTTATAATATATAAAACAGAGTACACTACTTGTGTTCAGGGTAAAGCGTCAAAAACCAGTACACATACACAAAAAGGTTAAAAGATGTGGCCCTTGAAAGGGTGCTGGCTTTTAAGTGCCTAAGGCATATCGCAACACTAATAAAGTAAAGGCCTAACTTTAAAAAAAAGGTTAATTTGGCGCGAAGAAGCGGGGGCAGCAGTAGAAAGTGTGAAACGGACACATTATATAATATTTCCTTTGTAGTAGTTCAATCTCTATTTCTGTAAAATTCTTCGTGACGAACTGCCCTTAATGAGCTCTTATAACACAAACTCAACAATTTACAGTTGTGCCTTAACTTAACTAGGGGAGTGATATGGTCACTGAGGACTTGAAAGACGAATCAATATCAATATACGCAAAGGACATACAGCGCCCTCAGAGTTCAGTCTTCAGTCTCAGAGTTCAGTTCAGCCTTCAGGGTGTTGTTGGGGCTTCCACATTACTGCACTGCATCAGTAATATTTTCCGAAGCACACACATCAGCCCCCCTAGCCATATTACATTTCTATTATCGTTTACGCTGACGCTTAGAACAAAATGTATGGCAATGACATTACCTGCGATAAGTCACGTGACACTTATCTACGCAGGTAATGTCATTGCCATACATTTTGTTCTAAGCGTTAGCGTAAACGATAATAGAAATGTAATATGGCAAGGGGGGCAGTGCGGAAAAGGACAGCATCAATGATGTGTGTGTGTGGGAGCGTCAACGACATACTGAGGGTCATTAGTGATAGATAAGCCGTGTTGCGCCATCATGGCGCATTGGGTACTTACACATGTGCCCAGTGAGTCAGGTGAGCGCAACAATATGAATTAAAATCTGTATAGTATTGTGTCTGTTACTAACATAGTTTTTAAGTAGAATGTATTACTAACATCATATGGATCTGCAGGTCTTTTTTTCTTTTTTTTTGGGGGGTGGGAAATCATCCAATGACATCTCCCGCTCTGGGTGGAGCGGCGGGGCATGTCAGACTCTTACTGACTAAAACCCACCCCTGTTCCTTCCCTGCCCTGAGTGCCCAGGGGCGAGGTAACTCTGTTTCGAATTTATCCACAGAAATATAATATTTTTATTTTATTTATTTCATTTATTATTAAAATTTTATGGTAATCTAAGTGACGGACTAATTAGATTTTGTTAAGAAACTAGCCTAGTCTATTTATTGCTAATCGAAAACCTAACAGTTATTTTACCATTTTACAGGATGGCGAATGTAACATTAAAAATATGACGAAGACTTACAAGATTCGCGGGTACACAGATGTTACGCCACTGAGTGTTGGAGCACTGAAGGTATTTATACTTTAATGTACGACTAGAAATTATTTAACCTTAGGTAGTTACATATTTTTTATTAACTGAAAGTTTATTTCCTAGGTCGCACTAATCAACCATGGTCCCTTGTCCGTGTCCGTCCATGTTACTCCGTCGTTCTCAAAGTACGCATCTGGCATCTACTACGATATTGAATGGTAAGTCTTACAAGACCTATGGCAAAGTCTACTTGTATATCTATTTCAGTGAATTTTCGACCACTGCAATCAAAATTAGCTTACTTTATTTTTAAATGTTTTTATTTAGTTTCGTGTCATAAAATATGAAGATGAAATTATTGAAGGTAATTTTGTCAACCCTTAAAAGAACATTATAATTGTTGTATTTTTAAATAACATAATAAATAACATAAAGATTTATTTTCGTCCACAAAATACGATTACATTATAGAGGTGTTACAAATATTAGAGGCGCAAAGGTTTGTGGGAGTCAGGAATCCAAACTATCCTAGTTTTTATTCCTGACCTGTGCTATGGACTCCTGGCCCCCTCGCCGAGATTGGAATTATCAAAATTGTATTGTATTTTAAATCCCTATAACATGATTTAGAAATCTAATTAAAATAATTGTTAACTTGCTATTGCAGCAATCAACTCCATCTGAACCACGAAGTGACGTTGGTTGGGTACGGCGAGCGTGATGGTGATACCTTCTGGATCTTGAAGAACTCTTGGGGCCCTCAGTGGGGCATTGGAGGATACATGTATATATCAGCCAGGGACAATATCTGTGGCGTTGCTACTGAACCCACTTATGTTGTCTTCTAAGATTTTGTGACGACCATTTGGACTGTACTGACTTAATTACCTATTTGGCTACTTTGGCGAGAAAATGGCTCTGAGTTAAAACTTTAATTATCATTATTTTATTCAGCAAGCATTTTTTTAAGCACGTGGAATTTATTTAGTTTATAAGTAATAAATTCAAAGAATGATTTTTGTGTTTCATTGAGCTGCGGAACGATAGGATCCAATGCAGTCAGCTTTGAAGCCCAATTCGATTTAATTGGATGAAGTATGAAAATGTTTAGTACTAGTTTAGGGTTAGTGACCACTGGACCTCGTTTCTAACTCACTAATCTTATTATTTAGATCTTTTTCCTGTTAGCACATACAGGTAATTTCTATTCTGTTATGACCATTCATATCTATCATCTGCTTACCTCATAGCTATGAATTTGTGTGCCACGCATCTTTTCTCCATAACCACAGCCAGTCATTATCTCTGGTAACACTGCCAAGTGCGATTTCGTATTCCGGATTCGTTGCTCGTCGCCTACGTGAGGATCTTGCGGCAAGGTGCTCGGACCACGTTACACCTGCGGTAGCCACCACCTTCACACAGTGGAAGAGGGTCCAAACTTATTGTTGCCAGGCTTGAGTCCATTCGGCCAAATTCATCCTGACGCAATGCAGTCTTGTAATTTATGTGGGGTTTAGATCTTGTTTTTGTTGTGAATGTATCAAACTGTTTTATAATTGAAAGAGTGACAAGTGACTTGCCCCATAAGGATATAATTCCTTTTTGATAAAGTGTAGAAATGTTATTTATTTTTTATGTAGGTATGTTTTATACTAATTTGGTTCTAGTACTCAGTCGGAGTGGCTAAGCTTCGGTGACAAACATTTACTACAGCCTATAAGTTGAGTGCACCAGCACTCAACTTATATTTGAACTAACTCTACACACTTGGGCGTAGGACGTCACGAGACGATCTCCGGCCACCGTAGACCCGGGCTTACGGACGGCGAAAAGTGGGTAGCTCGCCGTCCGATCAGCACCAGGCCCGTGAGTCGACGGCGCGTAGTGTTCCACGCGCGCCTCAAATAGATGATTGTCAGCCACCACTGAAGGGGCCCATCGTGGCCGGTGCCTGCATGCCTAGGGGTTTTTTTTTTTTTTTTTTTGGGGGGTGGGAAATCATCTTATGACTCTTTCCGCTCTGGGGTGGAGCGGAAGGGCGTGTCAGACTCTTACTGACTAAAACCCACCCCTGTTCCTCCCTGCCCTACGCGCCCGGGGGCGAGGTAACTCTTTCGAATTTATCCTCCACCCCCGGGCAGACTCCACCCCCGGGCAGCCTCCACCCCCGCGGATAAATTCGTAACAGAGTTACCGCTCTCCTGGGCACTCAGGCAGGGAAGGAACAGGGGTGGGCTTTAGTCAGTAAGAGTCTGACACGCCCTACCGCTGCACCCAGAGCGGGAGATGTCATTAGATGATATCCCACCCCCAAAAAAAAAACCCTACCCACTACTACCCAACCCCACAGACAGTTCTGCATTACAATACAGCACTCAGGCAAGAAAGGAATAGGGGTGGGTTTTAGTCAGTAAGCTCCACCCAGACAGAGAGAAGTCATTGGATGATTTCCCACCCCCAAAAACTATGCAAGAGACATGTAGATACTACGAACTGTGCAAAAGTGCCCGAAAGATGATTGCCCGAGAATTTGAAGGTGATTAATATAGAAAATAGTGTAATAGAAAATAGTGTAACCTTTATTATCATACCAAGCATTGTAACAGCAAAGCATTGTAGCATTGTAGCATTGTAACAGCAGTTATCTACTCGTAATAAATTAATGGAAACGAATTACAAACCGACGATTATTATAATCATTTCACACTGCTCCTAGTTAGTGCACTAACCGGGGCATAGTTTCCTATGATTTACGTCCCCAAACATTTCTCAGCCATTAATTGGTATGACGAATGTGTGAACAAATTTTCGTCTACGCTCATAGCGTGTTGATTTATCTGCACTGGATTCAGAGCAGGGATCGCATTGTACGTGGAACTAACTATATTTGGGAATTGAGGACGGATCATGTAATTTTATGCGTTTGAAGATTGGACGCGAATTTTGATGAGATGTTTGTTGAGAGTACGAGGTTTCTGCTTTATTGCCTTGTGATTTGAGGTGTACATTGGACATTGTTACCTAGACACACAACACACCTAGACACCTTTTTGATAGATGAACTGATTGTAAACAGTGTCTTTAGTTTATATTTTTTTTTTTGTGGGGTTGGAAATCATCCAATGACATCTCCCGCTCTGGGTGGAGCTCAGGGCGTGTCAGACTCTTACTGACTAAAACCCACCACTGTTCCTTCCCTGCCTGAGTGCCCAGGAGTGCAATGGACTTATATTTATATCAAGCATATAAAGTAAATATTACAAGTAAGTAGATTTCAGGAAGAAACTGTTTAAAACATTTGGTAGATCTTTCCGCATGAAACTGTCGCGTTGATCATAATTTTAATCCAACAATGGTGCCGATTCTCGAAATTAGAGAATCGCTATCTTTTACTAAAAGGCAGTGCGAGAAAAGGACGGCTATACCTTTAATTTGTAAGGAAATATTAGTTCAACTAAATTTGAGAGCTCTAATTTACTTCCGTCTCTTTCAAGTTATATTAGAGAGAAAAAGATACCAATAGCCTAAATTAAGATTAGTTTGTACACAACAGAATCGGCACCAGTGTGATAGGTATAAGATCCAAAAAATAACTGCCTACTTATTCAACTTTCCCCCGGTTAATTTTGTATGGAAATCCGTACTACATAGTTAGTGGTTAGCTCTATTGGAAGTTAGTGCTACTCGTAACCGCTACGAGTATAACTATTTGAATCTAGGCACATTGTCTGCTGGCGTCCGAGAATTTCTATTAGCATTAGAAAGGTGTTCCATGACTCGATAGTGGTAGGTTGAGCAGCTGTTACATGCTGATAAGCGTGTCAAGTTATAAGAGCCTAACCGTTTTTAGGGTTCCGAACACCCAAATGAAAAATCATAACCCCCTATAGGATCACTCGTGTGTCTGTCCGTCTGTCACAGCCAATTTGCTCTAATCTACTGGACGGATTGAGTTGAAAGACATCTTTTTGAAAGTTTAATTAAGGAGTTACCAAAAACCTTAAGAAAGTTTAAGGACTGTTGTTGCTACATATATGGTTTTAGATCATAGATTTAAATAGTTACGATAAAACCTGCTTGGATACCCTTTATTTAGTCAATATTATTATTAAAATAAATCCCACCACGTTACAGAAACCTCTGCATTCCCCATACTTGTACCACACACTATCAACGCTCTATTTAAATCAGCCGGCCCGCGGCGACTTCAGCACGCAAAATGCAAATTCCATCTCGATTGGGAGAGAAACTGTCCCTGCAACGTTTCTACTGTCCAGCAACTCCAGCGCAGCTATGAGAAATCCTTATAAAATAAACCTTCATCTACAATTCACTGGGGGCTCAGAACTTGGATGAAAGTTCAAGATATTATGATAAACATTTGCAATTGAATTAAGTTTTGTGAGCTTTGAAGTTGTACTAAAGTTTAACGGGGTTACATCAACATTAAAAAATGTGCTTTTATCGTTGTTTGGTTGGTAGCGATGCTCTGATTTATTAAGAGTGACGTTATTTTCGGTTAGTTAAATTAAATTATCACGTGATTTAAAAAAAATTAATGATTGAGCTTTGTATAACATTGTAACAAAAATTGCAAATTTCGCAAATTGCGACGTCGTTCAACCAAACATTTACCTTACTGATGACAAACATTGGTGGATGCGCGGATGAGATCAAACGTCGCATGCTTATCACTAGGTCCGCCATGGATCGGTTCAGGAAAATATGGAGAAACAGAAACATCACAAAGGCTGCTGAAATGCAACTTGTCAGGGCATTAGAGTTTCCTATGGGAAACAATGATGCCCTGTGCATCGTGCACTGTAAAAAAATATGTTTCTTAACGGTGCACTGTTTTTTTTTTTTTTTTGTGGAGTGGGAAATCATCCAATGACATCTCCCGCTCTAGGATGGAGCGGGAGCGCTCTAGGATGTCAGACTTTTACTGACTAAAATTCACCCCTGTTCCTTCTCTGCCCTGAATGCGTGCGGTGCACGGTGCTGATACGTGAACTTTAAGAGAAAGCGAGAAAAAGAAGATAGAAGCTTTAGAATTGTGGTGCTGGAGGAGAATGCTTGGCATAACCTGGGCGCAGTTCCGAACCAACGTCTCAATCATTCAAGAACTCCCTATCAAACAGCGTCTTTCTTCCATAGTGCAATGTCGTATTCTCACTTTCTTTGGACATATCACACGTCGAGAAGACACATCTGTGGAACGACTTGCAGTGCAGGGAAAAGTTGAACGGGCAAGAGCGCGCGGTGAGTCACTGATACTTTGGACCGACCAGCAGGTGTATTCGCTAACTCAGTTGACATTAATTTGATGGGCACTATGCAGTACATTGCTGCTTTGACGTATAGGAAAACAAAAATGTACTATGTAGTGCCTATTAAAACCGATATCCACCGAGCAAAGCAGCAATGTACTGTAAAGTGCCTATCAAATTGATGTCAACTGAGTTAGCGAATACACCTGCACTCAATGGTTCAACCCACGAATGAACAAGAAAAGCTACAGTACGGGAGGAATGGCAACGGATTTTGAAGCTTACCACCACCCCTTATGACCACGAACACTCTGCCAAGAGTGTGACGGCGATGAAGAAGACATATTTTATAAAGAATTTAGTCTATATTGCGTCGCTGTCCTATTTGATTCATTATCTAGTATACAATATGTCACTGAAAAATTGGAAACCCTGTTAAATCAAATCTCAAATGATTAATTATAAGTATTTTAACCGACTTCGAAAAAGGAGGAGGTTCTATGTTCGACTGTATATTTTTTTTTAATTTTTATATTTATGTCCACCGATTTCTCTGTCAGTTGTGAACCGATTATCAAAATTCTTTTTTAATCGAAAGAATGTACTCCCGAGGTAGTCCCATATAAATTTTGTCGAAATTGCTTCAGCGCTTTTTGAAAAACTGAACAAGTACACAACAAGTACAAGTAAAAGTAGTCCATTTTATTGGGGTCTTTAATTCTGGGGTATAACAACTAAAAAGTGAAAAATAAAAAAACTTTTATACAAAAAAAAAACAACCGACTTCTCAAAAAGAAAATACACTAAAAATTAAAAAATAACTTTAATTTCGAAAGTCGGTGTCAAAAACAGAAGAAATTAAATACAAACACCGACTTCCGAAGTTAAAGTTATTTTTTAATTTTTAGTGTATTTTCTTTATTAGAAGTCGGTTGTTTTTTGTACACATAAAACATGTAAAGACAAACACAAAGGGACAGTTAACTACAAGGGCGAGCTTAAGCATTTGAGTTTTTTTTAAGCAATCCTCAGGGAGAAAATTACGTTTGCATAAATTATGAAAGTATTCATAAGTGCACAACAAAAACTTCAAATATAATATTGTTACTTAAATAAACTAAACAAATATGTGATACATAAACATACCTAATAAATAAAAAATCTATATAAACAATGAAAGCCTATAAAAACATAATCTGGGTCATGTTGACAGAAAATGCTCCCTCCAACGAAGAGGTATTCCTTAGAGGGTCTTTATTTTCAAAAAGATTCAGTGACATTGTAAATTAACATTTTTTGATGAGATTTATTGGATCTGGAATGATCTATTCATATATATCGAGAGTTTATATGTAGCTTTTAAGGGTCTACTACTGTAGCGACATCTATGACGCCGCACACGAACTAAAATAACAAAATCCTACGTCGCGCAAGCAGAGTTCTCCGCACGATTTGAACATATACTACAGTCCAAAATCAACCATCGGGCAGTTGCCCGGACCAGACACAACACCCGTCTGGTCGGAGGATCCTCCCTTTTCAATGGAGGTTTGCGGGACTTTACACTCTGTTCCGCATACCTCCAAACTACCCGCCAAGTGGCGTCATCATTGAATAAATAAAAAACTTTTTACAAAAAAATTACAACCGACTTCCATAAATAATACAAAAAAATGCAAAATAACTTTAATTTCGGAAGTCGGTGTTTCTAGTTTGGTTTCTTCGTTATTTGACACCGACTTCCGAAATTAAAGTTATTTTGCATTTTTTTGTATTATTTATGGAAGTCGGTTGTAATTTTTTTGTAAAAAGTTTTTTATTTATCACTTTTTAGTTGTTTTACCCCATTCTAAAACTAAATTAATAGTAAAGTTATGCCCGAATTGATAGCCCCAAAAATAGGGAATTTGAACGTAGTTGGTGAAATTAGGGTGTATCAGGGTGAACTGTACAAATCTGTATACCCCTTCAGAGTGCATCAGCGTGATGTAATGTTGTGAAGTGGTGAAAACAATATACAGACATGCGATTGCAGCAATTCTGGAAGGTCTGCTATCATTTATTGAAGAGTTCCATTGTGTATCTCCGAAGTTCTTCATCAGATCTTCACCAAATTAAAATGGGACCAAATGTGAAGCAACAGCTTTCAAATAAAAAAAAAATCTTCAAAATCGGTTCACGTAGTAAGAAGTTATGAGGTAACACACATAAAAAAAAAAAAAAAAAAAAAAAAAAAAAAAAAAAAAAAAAATACAGTCGAATTGAGAACCTCCTCCTTTTTTTGAAGTCGGTTAAAAATCGTAGCATAGCATAGAAAATAAATATTAAAGAATCCAACTTCACGTTTGTTACAAAGATGATAAAGTATTTTTAAGTTGTTAAAAGAGGATTCAAAATGTTTCGTATCAAAAGTTGTAAGCAAAAGTGTCAAAAACGGCTACGATTTTTTATGCAATGAGGGCGTCACTTGGCCGGTAGTAGGGCCTTAATATGTGGCTCTCGTCACGTAGAGGCTCGACACGAGAGCCACCGAGAGACAACGACGAGGGCACCAACTACAACACACTCGTATACTTGGCCTGTCTCGTAGTGTCTCGACGAACCTGTACAGCCAGCATTACAGTGTTACGATGATAATAATTATCCGGTGATATAATATCACTTGTGTGTACTATTCCTGAATTACACTGGGGGTCTAAAATTTTCGTTTTTCCTTATTTGTTAAGATAGTCTTATATCTCATATGTAATGTGATATGCAAAAACTCAAATTGAATTATAACTATTAATGTCGAAAGCTAGCCTCTCTGAATTCCCTTTCTACCAAACTTCATTAACTGAAACCACTAGTTATAATGTAGATATTCGTAACAATGTACATAGTACCAATATAGCAGAATTTTAATTAAATCGTTAATAATGAAACTCCTTGCTTTATCGTGATACTGTCTCGAGATGAGGTATAGGAACGGAGTTAATTTGGGCGTCGAGGAAAATTTTTGAGAAAATATTTTTTAGTGAAACGGAAATCCTGTAATTAGATAACGAAGTTACTTTAGTCAGGTAAAAGTTAAGGCCCCTCTCGCGGTCCAGTGGCGCCCTCATTGAATAAAAAATCGTAGCATAGCACAGAAAATAAATATTAAAAAATCCAACTTGACGTTTGTTACAAATAGGATAAGGTATTTTTACGTTGTTAAAACATGTTTCAAAATGTTTCGTATCCAAAGTAGTAGGCAAAAGTGCCAAAAACGGCCGTTTCTGACACTTTTGCCTACTACTTTGGATACGAAACATTTTGAGACCTGTTTTAACAACATAAAAATTCTTTATCCTCTTTGTAACAAATGTCAAGTTGGATTTTTTAATATTTATTTTCTGTGCTATGCTACGATTTTTTATTCAATGAGGGCGCCACTGGACCGAGAGAGGGGCCTTAAGTAGCTTCGTTCTAAAAAATCTGTTAAAATTCTGTAAAAAATGGAAGTTAGTAATTAAAAATGTTTCCGCAGACTGCCGTAACTAAGTATTAGTGTAGTATTTACATTGAGTCGTAAATAACAAAGCCTGGCAGTCGAGGCGAGTAAAACATGAAGAGAAAATTGTGAATATGGAACTCCTGTTCAGTACAAATACGGGTCAGTGTACTGACATCATAGTGAATTATAAAACGTCCACTGGGCGCTCATTCCGCTGCATTGTGAATCACGCCGCTACGTGATTTCGACCAACTCAAAAAACACCCCGACACACCTACAAAAAATGCCTGACTTTGACTCGTACAGAAATAGTGGCACGAGACACATTGACCGTTCCATTGTGTCGTTTTATTATAGCCAAGCGCCCGAACATTTCGTCACACGACAACAAATCCTTAAAACGACCCATCATCTGAAATGCCGTCTAAACCTAACGAGATAAGGTTCAATTTGTGTTTGTAATCCGGAAAGGTTTTACGTTTTAACGTTTATAGTTTCTTTAAATCGAACCGAAGTGAATGCGACTTTAAGACGTTGGGGTAGAGTTTTGATTTGATTATCGTTTCTTTTTTTCTTTTTGTAGTAGTTGGGATGAGATAGGCGCAAAGCGCACCCGCGGGCTGTCACGCGCCGCGTATTGTCGGTAGGTCCGCCGATGCTCGGCAAAAAGCGATGCACCGGTAAAAAGGTGAGCCGTCCCGAATGGATATTGAAGTGGACGCTACTCATAATAAATTGTCCATGGAATTAAAACGGTAAGACGGGAAATAATTTCGAACGTGCGTATGGGTCCCGATGGGGCCATTTCTCAGGTTTAAGATGCAGGTGATATGAAATTAAAGACTGGCATTATAAAATGTTTAATGGCCAAATTATGAGGACATGGCAATTTTTTTAAAGGATTGTTAAAGTTATTTTTTACACAAAAGCTTCAGTCAAAGAACGAAATGTCACTGAAACAAACTAGGCATAAATTTGCAGGTGTAGGTGATGTTTCAAATCATCATCATCATCATCATCATTTCAGCCGAAAGACGTCCACTGCTGGACATAGGCCACCCTCAAGTGTCACCATAGCTACCGGTTTTGTGCATCTCGCATCCATCGATCCATTCAAATCCCACAACCCTTACCGGAGTCAAGGATAGGCAGGCTGCCGGGCGCTAGAGGCCATTTCTTGGTTTGCTATAATCGCCATGCTTTAGAAAATGCACAAAGAATGCTGCTGTCCAGTCTCTGGATGGCGGAGGTTTAAACAGGAAAAAAAAAAATCAAATGCACCACAAATTAACCGTGTAACCCTTTTTAGGTTATTTTTGGGACATTTTCAGTCGCGAAAGCCTGCCAACTGAAAATCTAGACTTAAAGCTTGAAAGAAAGATAATATTCCTCGGCTTAAAATGTTCAAATAAAATGAAGTAGCAGACCTTCTTGTAACATTAATACTTCGACCTTATCTTTTATCTTCGGACATTTTTCTTTGTAACGACTTTCCCCTGAATTTTCACCTTATTTGTAATATTATTCTTTTTGATTACAAGACAGGCCTTTTGTTTAAAAGTATTTAGTACCAGGAAGGCGTTTATTTTTACAAAGTAGAGTTATTAAACTCATTTTGAATGGAGGGAAATTCTTAATTAGAAGTTTTCAGCTAATTTTTTTGCTGTGGACTTTATGACCAGTTAATGGATTCTGTAGTCTTAGGTTAGAAAAGAAAAATATATATCATAGGCTTTTGCTAAACTTGCAATGTTTGTGTGTTAGTTTGTTTGGGTCAAATCTTGCAAGGTAAATTAGAACCACTTTCTCTTATCCTATGGAGTTGAATTTTTACATGTTGATTCAGTTCCAATGACAGTGAATTTTTATGGTAAGTATGATCTGAATCGATATCCAGCATTAGCTCCAGATAAACTCTTCAACGGTCACAAGCACAGACACGATATTTTGTGTACGCATTATATGTTTGTTTTGTTTATTTAAAAAACGTTGCCCCACACTAGGAATTATTCCTGTATCGTGGGCGCGTTCACAAACATGTATACTCATATACACAAGACACCCAGACCTGGAACAACTATCTGTAGGCCATACAAATATTTGATCCGTGCGGGGATCAAATCTGCGACACGCAGAGCAGCAGCTAAACGCTCAACCACTGCGCCCGTGGCCGGTATAAAAGCTTATTTTCAATAAAAATGTTTTTTTTTTATATACTATTAAATTATTACACTGTTAATAATAGTAAGAGGTGTAAAAGTGAGCCAACTCGCTTTCTCGGATAAAAGTAATAACAGTTCTATTCTTTTGGTTCTTCTACATGAGTTCTTGTAACCAAGAGCTTCGTTAACCAACCTGCTATTTGCATATCTCTCCAAACGTCAAAAATATTCCTATTAAAATTAAAAATAGACCGAATTTATAGTTTCTCAGATTACCACACAGGCCCTTCTTAATTAATACACGTTAAAAATTGAGTGTTCCCTTAGTATACTGAGTTAAACCTATCTGTTGATAGATCAGCCGTAAACTCGAGTGATAAGCCCCCTTCCCACAGCTACCGTTCACTCTATCAGATCGTAATAAACAAATACAACGGGAATTTTTACTGCGACTTGCCTTAGATTAATGTAATTAACGCCCACTTGTTGATATTTTGTGTGAATTTTATTGAATCGTGGGCGCGCAGCTTTAGGAAGGTGAAAGGCGAGGTCATCGGCAAAGAATGGACCTATTGAGACGTTACAAACCTACGTGAATATGGTTTTGGTCTGTTCGCCGTTATTAAGACGTTTAGTTGTTATTGTACTTCTTGGAGTAAAATGACTCAAACCAAACGCAAAACATAATGTGCACTATTAAATATTCTTTACTTTTAGGGTTCCGTACCCAAAGGGTAACCAACGGTACCCTATTACTAAGACTCCGCTGTCCTTCTGTCTGTCAGCGGGCTGTATCTCATGATACGTAATGGGTAGACAGTTGAAATTTCACAGAATGTGTATTTCTGTTGCCGCTATAACAAAAAATAATAAAAATAAATTAAAAATTATAGTGGGCTAACTTACTAGAAACGTGTATTTTTTGGCTTTTTAGGGTTCCGTAACCAAAGGGTCCAAACGGAGCCCTATTGTTGTCACTCGCATGCCCGTCCGTCCGTCGTTTGTCACAAAATTTTGTTACGAAGATTTTTTTAACATCCCATTTATATCTATGAACTTGAAATTTGGTGATAATGTTTATTATTATGTATACTTTACTAAAAAATACCAATATATGGTACGGAACCCTTAATGTGCCAAATCCGACATGCACTTGGCCAGTTTTTTTTTGCTCGATCTTAATAATGGCAACGCGTATAATCTTGACGACGACTATGGTACGGAACCCTTCATGCAATGAGATGGTTAAATACATATTTACAAGGAATATACAAGCTAAAAGAAAATAAATAAAATTTTAACAAGCGACATAAAAAAGGGAGGCGTATTATACTTCAATAAATAAAAATATTAAAGTATTCAATTTCTAAGCATACACGAAATAAAGGAATAGCAAGGTCATTCATATAATTGACGACTGTAAAAACTTTTTTTGCAATTTATATTAATAAGGACTTATCCTTATTATGTTATGTTGGTTTTAAAGCAGGATACTCATGACCCTGAGGAACACCCGTACAAACTATTGTGTCTCAAAATTAATACTTATATCTTATACTTATACAATATATAGTTAATTAGTATTCGACCTAATTATCTCAATAACAAACACAACGAAAACAAATCTGGAACCAGCTGCATACCAACCTTGCAACCGCCGATGTTAAACTCAGCAATAACGCAAATCCTTTTGAATTACGATGCCTGTTAAAATTCTTTAAGTAGGTACCTACTTTAAAATAAGAAAAATTGAACGGACTCCCGAACCGGTTCCTGCTTCTAATTAAGAAAGCAATTTGCAAGATATTTATGGACGATAAAATAATAAAGAGGTGGACCTCGGCTTATCAGCTGAGTCACAGGAAATTGGTGGGATGCAAACATTATTTAAAACTGCACTTTATATGGAAGCCTTCGAGCTCGCTGATTTTAGTTATAATTTATCATTAAAAGTTTAAATTAAAACTGGGAAGTTGGGTTAGCAAAAGGACGAGTTGTGTCAGCCATTCGGTGAATTTATTATCATCGGAGTTTCTGTAGTACTGTCAATTGCCATTTTTAATAGAATAGAATAGAATAGAAGAATAGAATAAAAATTTATTCGACACAGACACAACACAACAGCAACAAACAAAAGGTAAAGAAAGTAACAGTAGGTACACAGAGATACAATAAAATTGTGCTGAGCGTGCCCATACCGAAAGGGTTACCATCTCAGCATTTGCTGAACGTTGGACACATTAATCATCATCGATTTAGTTTCCATAACGTAGGTGGTTCTAATCTGTTATGATGACACAGTAGTGTGAATCAAGCTCCAAATGGTGACATCATTAAAATGGTCTTACTAAAAAAAGGTAACAATCGAATGCCAATAACACCTATACTTACACAAAGTGTCAAACAAAAACCACCTCACATTTTTTTATAGCAAGCTTACGCAAGAAAACAATAAGGCAGAGACAATGAGGATTGGTTACATATGCCAGACGTGAGAAGACAATAGGCCCTATTAGAAAACAATATCAGCTGCAGAGGAACCAGCTCACGAATGATATATCGATTAAAGATTACAACAACGGCGTCGATACGAATAGAGGAATGGTATTGACATCTTGCTGATTGAATGTCTCGATACCGCGAATATTGTTTCTAAACAATAACGATTTCACCCGATGATTTACGACTTTCCAGCTCAGTACCCTCTTAGTTGGAAAACTTGATTTAATTTTATGTGCATTCTGGATTAAACCGTTTCCCATAAACCACGGGCATGGCATGCCGCGTTACTTTTACGATCTCCTGAAATATGCGTTTTATTTTGGTGTTGGAAAACATTCTAAGAAGTTATAGGAAAAGAATGATTTTATTGCCACATTGATTAGTAATCAAATAGCTTGGAGAAGGCTTCTGGGCGTGGTGGTCTATTCCAATGCCAACGATTTCTTCAATCAGATTTTATCGTCGTTTGACAGTCGTCGTGAAGTCGTGGACGTCGGCGACTGGCCAAGGAATGCTTCTCGTACTTCACGTTTCATGTTTTTTACGACCAGTAGCTAGTTTATGAACGGTGGACAAGTTCGAGATTCAGCTGATAGTGACCTTCTTTACTTTACAATGCCGCTGAACCAAATAATTTTGAACATTTCGGTAGCAATTTGGAATAACTACTGCTGAATTATTTCCTTAAGAATCTCTTCGAAACACTTGCCATTATATCAGTCTAGTGGAATGCTAATAAGTTTTTAATATATGACGATAAATTCCAGAACTTGATAAACATAAACCTTGAACCTTTCTTTTTAAACCCATAAGTCCATATCGCAGGCAGACATCCAGTTACAAAATATGACGACCATAAACTCTCGGCACCTGTTCATAACAGGATTTTCTTGTATTGCCACTGGTACGAATCGCCCTTTGTCTATATTGTGGAAAAGGTGCGCTATTTTATTTAAAGTAAGCCCAAAATAGTACTACCACATTCGATTAAAGTTTGTTACAGTAAACGGATTCGACCTTATTAGTAGAAGGTAAATGACTAAAACATCTATTTGGTACATCTGTTAGATTACCAAAAAAATATTAGACCCGTTTTTTTTCTTTTGACGAGGATAAATTCGAAAGAGTTACCTCGCCCCTGGGCATTCAGGGCAGGGAGGAACAGGGGTGGGTTTTAGTCATTAAGAGTCTGACACGCCCTCCCACTCCACCCAGAGCGGGAGAAGTCATTGGATGATTTCCCAACCCACAAAAAAAAAGCAAAAGGTAAACAAAAAATGAAAACAAAAAATGAAGCCGATATATTGCGTTGCCATTTCATATAACTTCACACCTACGTCAAAATTGTACCACTTTTTATCTGGAAGTGACGATACAAGCCCCACTCCTGAACTTTGGATTTTATCTTTATAATTTTTGTTTGTTAAAGCAAAAAATAAGTGTCCCAATATTTTTTGATAATCTAACTTACTGACTGAATAGAACTATTGTTTTGTACCTACGAATCATCCCTATTCTTGTAAAAAATATGAGAATAATGTTGGATAAATTGTATGTAAAAAAAATACTAGAAAAGAGGTGACTATTGAAATGAGCGCAAATAGAGATGTATGGAAGAAAAACAGATGCTAATCCGACCCCAAGTAAATAGAGACAAGGACAGGAGGGTTAAAATATAGCAGAATCATTGCGAATGAAAAAGTCAACCATACAATTTTACAATCCCAAGTTGCTCTTATCAATTTTAAAGATGCAGACGACGGTGCTCTGGTTTAAGCATTTTTTGGTCCACTGCATTTAAAATTATACATTATGTAAACACCACTAAAGCAAAAAGAATCGGTGAATGAAGATTTCGGCTTGCAACTGATTCAGAATGAAGATACTTACAATGCTTTGACGATGCCGCTCCTGATAAAACAATTAACATAACTAAATAAAGGGTAAGAGTTATTTATTCATTGACTTCTTTTTATGTAAAGGGGACAGAATCCTTGCTTGCTGCGTCAACGATACACATGTGGTTGTCTTAATGTTATAGCGGTCTATGATAGAGTAAGGGTTGGGTTAAAAGCATTGAACTGCAGGTCTATTCACTAACTCAGTCGACATCAATTTGATAGGCACTATGCAGTACATTGCTGCTTTGACGTATAAGAAAACAAAAATGTACTACGTAGTGCCTATTATAATTGATGTCCACCGAGCAAAGCAGCAATGTACTGCAAAGTGCCTATCAAATTGATGTCAACTGAGTTAGCGAATACACATGCTGGGATTTAACACAGCACCCACAGCAAAAATCTCATTTAGCTAAGTCTCTAAAACTTCATTTCAATGTATGGTGATAGGCATTTTCATTTTTGTAGCCCTTTAGTGCAATCAAAGAGAAGGTTAGCCAAATGGGCATTGGAATTGAACGTTTCAGTTTCAGGTTGGTAGGTATTAAAACAGTCTGTCACTATCGTCTGCCTATTTTTCGATAGATACCTAAGGCTAGTCTTCAGATTCTTCTCATCAATGTTTAGCTTTTTGTTTACTTTCCGCAGCAACAACACGATCATAAACAAAAGACAACCCAATCGATACCAAACACGTTGAATTTCGAGTCATCAATATCATTATTCGTATTATTAAAACCATCTCGACCGAAGTTAATTATTAAACATTTTTTTCTTGCAAACAGGCTCTTCAAAGGGTAACATGCATCGTTGGCGCTATTTATAAACGTTCCGCTTAACTTTTTTTCTCGTCGCTTCACTTCTGTGCTTATGCGCACCTGTCCTCTCCCTTGCAGCTCATTGGTCGGTGCTCGAGTCAATAACATCTAACTAAGGCCACCCTTACGGCTGTTTTCTTAGCCCTTATCTCGAGTTGTTCAATCATGCACCTGATTTTGTTTGTGTCTGGTGGTGTCGGTAGAGTTTGATTTTATGTGTACCTTATTGCACCAAATGGTGTTAAGAATTTGGTTTTCTTTAAGAGTTCCTGCTAACATTTTCTGCTCGCTCTTTTATTGTGCTTAGTATTTTATGTGAGTATTTACAAGGCTTTAATATACCTAAAAGGTTCTTCAACTAAATGAAGGGGTTAGTCTCAAACTTTTGCTTTTATCAAAACTAGTTCCCTGAGCCTTTAGACAAAATACATTTCTGTTAACGTTAACGCTAACGCTTCGTGCAAAATGTATGGTAAAGACTATACTGGGCGTCAGTCACGTGATAGTTCTCTCCGCAGGTAATGTCTTTGCCATACATTTTGCACGAAGCGTTAGCGTTAGCGCTATTATTAAAGTTATTTGGCTAAGGGGGCTGGTCCCATATTTTTCATAATAATCTTCCAGCAAGCTGATGTTCAAAAGAAACTGTAATAAAGTGGTAGTGATTAGTTACTTCCAAAGTTTTGATATCTCGAACTGCCTTCTTGGTTTAATTCATAAATCTTGCTTTTAAAGTTCCATAAACTAACTTAAATGTCTCCATTAACATGGCATATTCTATCAAGATCTCTGATACGCCGTGCGCTAAATAACAAAATATAAAAAGGCAAATAAATAATACTGTAATGCCACATCAAAACGTAATGCATTAGTCAAGTTTGTTATCGCATGATCTCTGTCCAAATTCCGTGCTTAAATGGAACATATTATAACCAAGTACGGGTATGGACGGCTACTTTAGAAACACGCGAAGAGATTGACAATGGCTGATAACATTTAGCTGGTGCACTGTCTATAGTCGAGCCATTAAACAAATGGACAGGTTTAAGAAAGCAAATTGATTGTTGTGATAAGTCACTCGAACTGGACGAGGTCGATATGTGTTGTTTCAAAATATCGTAATTAATTTTTGGAGGTTTTTATTTTCGATTGGCACTTGAGATTTTACTACTTCGTGGCACTTTCGTTCATGCTTTCGCAAAAGAGGTTACAGCGCTTAAGTTCCATCTTGGAGACTATTGCTGTAATGGTTTTCCGGATTATCACTACTATAGAGATCTACCTACGTTAAAGTCGAGTACATTCTATGAGATTGTTGACAGAGTTAATTCTATTTATTCTAAAATGTTAATTTGGGGATTTTCGAAGGCTAAATATCGCCATTCACATTCAAAATTGTTGCAGAGTTGCAAAATTATTTAAACTCAAAAATATTTCAATTTAAACGTCACCAATCATCATCATCATCATCATCATCAATGGCACAGCTATCAAATCAGCAATGTGCAATCAGCAATCTCAATCGGTGCGGTGACAATGAAATGTAACAGCTACAGTGGTTTTAAGAAATCGCAATCAAAGGTAAAAACCGCGGCGTCTCACGTCTGACGTCCAATAGTTCGTCGCGTTTGCAATTAACTATCATTAACCAGGGAATTAAGTTTTTGCGTTAGAAATGGCTTTCGATCACAAATGCACTATAATTAGCGATCTTCTTGAAGGTGTTTGAGAAACTTTGCCATTAATCCAAGCGGTACTTTGTAGGTTTTGTACCTACACGTTGCAGAGTCGTTTAATTATTCCCCGAAAGATGTTCGGTTGTTTTTTTGTTTTATCAAATGAGCTACTGAAGTACAGATACAAATGGTAATGTAAATTATTTGTTTTTTTTAGATACTGATAATTACTATTGATATGAGGTAGATACCTTAAATAGATTGAAAAAATCAATTCTCTAATAGTTGGCAGCGAATGCAAAACGTTTCCGATATAAGATAAAGATTCGAAAACAAATCTTTTCTCTTAAACCTGCAAACGTTTTACTATGTACCTAACAGTTGCATTTAGATGCCAGACTTTCAAGAATCGAGAAACTGGGTGTGGCGATGGCATCAAGCTCTGCGATTTAAATAAACACAATGTAGTACTAAGTTGGCATAAAATAGGAGCAAGTAGTGGTCTCCGCGACCAGTAGGCACTTGATATGGTAACCCGTTTGCGCCACTCGGGCTTAAGTACACCTTGCGCTCTATCGCAGATCTGTTGGAAACTAGACGGTTATGTCTAGCTGTTTATTTCATTTTATTTAAATACTTACGTACTAGCTACTAGTTAACTGTTGACGTGCTTAGGACGGATTTCTAGTAAGTAAACTAAAAATCCATGGGGTCTAGACAAAGTGTCACTCTATCAGACACAAATGTTTTTCAAAAGTTCAAAATTCATGGTGTCTAGACAAAGTGTCACTCTATCAGAGACAAATGTTTTTCAAAAGTTCAAAATCCATGGTGTCTAGACAAAGTGTCACTCTATTAGAGACAAATGTTTTTCAAAAGTACAAAATCCATGGGGTCTAGACAAAGTGTCACTCTATCAAGGACAAATTTTTTTCAAAACTTCAAAATCCATAGAGTCTAGACAAAGTGTCACTTTATCGGAGACAAATGTTTTTCAAAAGTTCAAAATCCATGGGGTCTGGACAAAGTGTCACTCTATCAGAAACAAATGTTTTTCAAAAGTTCAAAATCCATAGTCTAGACAAAGTGTCACTTTATCGGAGACAAATGTTTTTCAAAAGTTCAAAATCCATGGGGTCTAGACAAAGTGTCACTCTATCAGAGACAAATGTTTTTCAAAAGTTCAAAATCCATAGAGTCTAGACAAAGTGTCACTTTATCGGAGACAAATGTTTTTCAAAAGTTCAAAATCCATGGGGTCTGGACAAAGTGTCACTCTATTAGAGACAAATGTTTTTCAAAAGTTCAAAATCCATAGGGTCTAGACAAAGTGTCACTTTATCGGAGACAAATGTTTTTCAAAAGTTCAAAATCCATGGGGTCTAGACAAAGTGTCACTCTATCAGAGACAAATGTTTTTCAAAAGTTCAAAATCCACAGAGTCTAGACAAAGTGTCACTTTATCGGAGACAAATGTTTTTCAAAAGTTCAAAATCCATGGGGTCTGGACAAAGTGTCACTCTATCAGAAACAAATGTTTTTCAAAAGTCCAATTTATTTTTTTAAAAGCATCTGTCACTGATTTCGCCCCGGTGGAATTAGTACATCCCCCATTATAAATTGCTTATGGGCTATTCTAGAATATTATTTATCTCTGAGCCTAATTTCATCCAGATCTGTTCAGCTGTTCCGGCGTGATTGAGTAACAAACATCCATTAAAACTTTCGCATTTATAAATGCTAGCTTCTGCCAGCGGCTTCGCGCCGTAGTATTCGTACTTCCTTCTCTATAAATTATAGCCTATGTGCTATTCCAGACTATAACCTTTCTCTGTGCCCAATTTCATCCCGATCTATTCAGCCATTCTGGTGTGATGAGTCCATTAAAACATTGACATTTTGGTAGCGCATGTCAATCTCATACATTTTGGACTTATGTCAATCTCAATGTCAGTGCTAAACTCCAAAGTTGACGGTGCATTGACGTGGCGGTCAGGCGCCAATTAGCAAATATATTGCTTTTGCATGTTGATGTTCAAACGCGAGCCTGTCACAAATTAAAAAAAAATCTTGTACTCTTATTAGTATTAGGTAAAATATGATAAGAATATGATGACTCTACAGTTCATATCAGTAGTAATTTATACGAAATTAAACGCTTTTCCAACTTGATGATTTTTTAAATTAGGTAGCTGGGACATAAAATAGTTGAAATATATACCAGAAAATAGTTTATACTTTTTATTTTGTATGTGTGAATGGCCTCATAATTTAATTTGCCATCATAATGACAGTTTATATTGAAAACGTGACCGGTCGTAATTACCGTGTCTGATTGCTAAATGTCCCGCGACCACACCAAGTTTTTTTATAGAAGGTAGGTATATAACGTCGCAAAACTAGAGCTGTCTTTTTAATAAAAAAACAACCGGGCAAAACTTCAATTTATCGACAAAATAATGAAGTCGATTTGCGTAGTGTACTACACTATTTTTAGGGTTCCGTACCCGAAGGGTAACCAATGGGACCCTATTACTATGCCTCCGCTGTCCGTCTGCCTGTCAGCGGGCTATATCTCACGATTAGTAATAGCTACATAGTTGAAATTTTCACAGAATATACCTATATATCTATAGCCGCTATAACAATAAAAAACTTTTTACAAAAAAAATTCAACCGACTTCAATAAATAATACTAAAAAATGCAAAATAACTTTAATTTCGGAAGTCGGTGTTTCTAGTTTGGTTTCTTCGTTATTTGACACCGACTTCCGAAATTAAAGTTATTTTGCATTTTTTAGTATTATTTATTGAAGTCGGTTGATTTTTTTTTGTAAAAAGTTTTTTATTTTTCACTTTTTAGTTGTTGTACCCCATTCTAAAACTAAATTAATAGTAAAGTTATGCCCGAATTAATAGCTCCAAAAATAGGAAAGTTGAACATAGTTGGTGAAATCAGGATGTATCAGCGTGAACTGTACGAATCTGCATACCCCTTTAGAGCATATCAGCGTGATGTAATGTTGTGAAGTGGTGAAAACAATATACAGACATGCGATTGCAGCAATTTTAGAAGGTTTGCTATTATTTATTGAAGAGTTCCATTGTGTATCTCCGAACTTCTTCATCAGATCTTCACCAAATTAAAATGGGACCACATGTGAAGCATCATCTTTCAAACAAAAAAGCAATCATCAAAATCGGTTCAGCTTGTAAAAAGTTATGAGGTAACACACATAAAAAAAAAAAATACAGTCTAATTGAGAACCTCCTCCTTTTTTTGAAGTCGGTTAAAAAAAAATGGGATATAACACAAAAAAAAAAACAAATGACACGTTTCTAGAAGCGTGTTTTTTCAGTTTATAGTTCGGAACCCTTCGTGTGCGAGTCCGACTCGCACTTGGCCTTTTTTTTGTTCTTAAAAAGAAGATTCTTAATAAGTACTTTAAAAAATATATTTCAATGAACTATAGGATGGAATTTCTTCGATTACTAACTCCCAATGCAATATTCATAACATCACAGCAGTCACATAGATTGAACTCCAACCTGTACCAAAAAGAAACTAGTGCACGTTAAGGAGTGGCTTTCGGATTTTAGCTCCTCTCAAAGCAACACACGAGGACAATACAAACAAAACGGAGCTGACACGGTGTTTCCCCTTGCCCTAATCCAACTACTTACTCTTTTGTCCAGCAAAACGGTCTCGCACGCCATTATATTCTTTATCTTCATACTGCCACGATCCAAATTTATGTCACAACATTCACCTCCAAATTATCTCTCTATTTAAGCGGAACTTAAAATGGTCTTTTGGCCTCGGCACGCAAAAGTGCCCTCTGAGGTTTTGAGATTGTGAAGCATTTTCCTTTGTGCAACATACGACAGGTGATTTTATTTTTTGTAAAATGTGGCGGCACCCCGCTGCATTTAAATATAATGACACAATGAAAAGGCTAAATTTGTCCCTCTACTTAGGGGATTCTGCTTTTCCCCTTGTACCTTTTTGTATGAAAGTGTTGACGTGTCGAGAATGAAATGACTGTAAATGCTCGTTTTGTTCCGCATTACTAAATTATTGTTAAAAGGGCAGAAACAAATTGTTTCTGAAATTCTGGCATATCCTCTGTGAAATTTCTGTTAAGTATCTTCGACGAAGATTATTGAATCATTCTCAATGTGATACAAAAAACTGTTTGGTTGGTTTGATATCAGTAAGCTTCTTAACATACGATTTAAACGCAACTGGTGAATTGTGTGTGTAACCCATCGGAGAATTATGTTACGTCGTATCAATTCTGTTGGAAGTTCACAAAACAGATAACTGCACCTGAACTAGACCACGCTGAAACAAAACAGAGCACTTTGCGGCCAAAACAAAAGATTCAGCTTGAATGAACAATATGCTCACACTTACAAGTCGTGTGGCGTGGGAACCTGCAGCATATCATACTACGTGGTCGAGTAAACCTGAGTTCACGGTAGCAACTATAAACAATGACAGGAACCACTATCGTTCCAACGATTTGTCACAGACTGTCCGTAAACTCAGCCCATAGTTTTCTGCGTCTCATCATTGTTCTACAAACTATTGTGAAGAAACCGCTAAGCGAGTAGGTGAAGTTTAGTGACCCGTAAAATACGAGAAAATTATCGTAATAGCCTGAGACAAGGTTTGCGAGAAAGGTCTGGGAAAAGTGTGGGTCTAATCAGAAGCATTGTCTTCCCAATTCAAGTCACGTTAATGGCGGCCATTTATATTGGTCTGCATTATTATTAATACCTATAAGACTCCTATAAGACTCCTATAATAGGGACGATTCCTGGGTACAAAATCATAATTATATTTAGTCCGTAAGTTAGATTACCAAAAAATATTGGTCACATATTTTTTGTTCTACCAACTCAATATAAAATGATAAAAATAAAACGCATCATAGTTCAGGCATGGGAGCTTGTTACGTCACTTGAATGTAAAAAGTGGTACATTTTTAGGGTTCAGTACACTAAGGGTCCAAACGGAGCCCTATTGCTGTCACGTGTCCGTCTGTCTGTCTGTCACATAGGTTTTACAGGCAACCGGTTCGAGCTACAGTCTTCAAAATTTCCCAGTATAAGTATATTGTGGACCCAAAGCCATAGAAATAGTAAAAAATACATTTGATACGGAACCCTAAATGTGTGAAGTACGACACGCACTTGGCCTGTTTTTTTATGTTCGTGTGACGTCTTGTGAAATTTCAACGCGCTGTATCGTCCTCATGTTTTGATAACGTTACAAAACTAACCGTTTGTACTTGTCCCAAAAATAACCTAAAAAGGGTTACCTAAGTAGCTAAAAAATGGTGTAATAAATGAACATAAAATATATTTGATCTGTCAGGATAATCATCTACCCTATTCATAACACAATGATTCATACCAAATGTTTACACATGCACCTACTCATTATCTCACATCAAATTCAAGTCATAATAACATTCGTAATCGTTCAGTCTACAATAATAAGACAAAAAAGGTGTTCATTAATTTCGATCAAGCTGCACAAGATAACATAGAATTAGAAAGGATGTTGATGCAATAAAACTATAAAATGATTGACACTTAAATTAATAACCCGAATCCTAAGCACATCAACTGTCTCAAGAATGGTCTAGATTAGTCCCGAGTCAGATCTGTCACAGATACTATGTGATTAGCGTGTCAACTACATTCAATTCGCCCATTCTAAATTGACCTCCACTGACCTTTCAATAGGTCACTCAGTAATGAGTTGGACGAAGGATTAGGTGTTCGTTTAACTGGTCATGGTAAACCGAAAGATAAGGCGTTGGGGAGTGTACGGGCGTGGTCTTCAATGCAATGTTGAGCTTAGTAATACAAACAAAGAGCCACGTGTGCTTTTGTGTACGTAAGTCTGTCCTTGGTGGTATAAAGGGGTATCAACAAAAGCTTTCAGGACAGATGTTCGGTTGATGTCATCAGATTTGGGTTATCTTTTCGCTCCGAGTTGGATTCGGCTTGGTTCTTGTGAGAATGTGTTTGTACGCAATTCTATTTTAAGGATTCAGGACACGTGTTTTGTATTTAGAGCGCAATTGATTTACATGTTGCATTTTTGAGAATCTGAATAAAACAATTATTATGATTGGACTTTAATTTTATATGTTGGTCTCATAATCGTTTCAATATTTAGATATTTTGCTGAATTTCATAGAACAACTAATATTAAAAAAAAACTTTACCATGTAAGTATAAAGTATTCTCCAAAGTCAATATTTCATAATATGCCTCTATAATTTTACAAGAATTCTTGTACACTTCCAACAAAGGAATGTTACCGCCCAAATCAAGTCAAACCTTACATTCCAAAGTTACACAAACAATATCATGGTCAGAGCCAACAATTTGTGTCTACATAGTAGCGAATAGCAATTACATCAATGTCGTGATTTAATGCCGTTCGACTATTAACCCAGTTTCTAAAATAACTGCACTATTTACTTATCTACTAAATTGAAGCTAAAAGGGCTTCGAAAAGACGTATTCAATGATCGTGGGAAGAGCTCTGCGCTTGACGTCTTCATCGGGCTTCAGTCCAGATGTTTGTTCGTATCTATAATAAGTTCCTTCATGTTTTAAGATAGCTACAGCATTGCTTTTATGTGGTTTTACATCCATATGTTCATCACTTATGCTCAGAGATAGTTTTAATTGCTTTTTATCTTTGAAGGTCCAATCTGAGTCATTAATTGGAGTAGCTTCGTCAATTATTTGTGACGTCATTATTGCTATATTGGGCTGGATATATAGTGCTTGACTATTACATTAAGATTGAAGAATTAGTTGATGGAAAACCCATTCGGTAGCGGTAGTTAAAGTGTACCTTACATTATGATTACGCATAATAATATGTTATTAAATATCTGTATATAGTAGTGGTTTCTTATGCATAGTCCGCTGTCTTTGTATATTAATATTCAAGGCACATAATAAATTCTAATAATATGTCACCTTCATCATTGTTATTACTTAAAATTCTGCTTACCCTTTGAGGAAAAACCCGCTTACAGATATGAATGGATAATATATGAGATAGTTTTATTTATAAAACACTAAGTACTTAGTTTATTGATATTCTTAGGCTGAATCGTCACGATTGTAAGTAATTGTTTGCAGTCGTGCGATTTCTGTCACGAGAAACAAGCGTGGCACTTCCCGTATCAACGATTTCTGATTTATTGAATAGTGATTAAGATATTAAAGTTATTAATCAATAACAAATAAAATAAACTTACAGCCAAACACAAAACTACACTAGATACAAAATATAGAAGAGTAGCTTTGGATATAAAATATCAAAGAGCTATAAAATTGCATACTTCAATCGATAAAAATAGTTAAAATTAAAAAAAAAAAAAAATTCGAAACTGCCTCCTCAAGCGTATTTTGGAATCCCCCATGACCATGTCACAAAAAAAATCGAACATACTTACTTACCTAATGATGGCCGCCTATATCAGTTCGGCAGTCGAGAGCAATCTAATTTTATCTCATTAATTGTTATAAAAACTTTAAAAAAAAAAATGAAACCGACTTCCAAAAAAAGTGCAAAATAACTTTAATTTCGGAAGTCGGTGTTTCTGGTTTTGTCTTCGTTTTTTGACACCGACTTCCAAAATTAAAGTTATTTTGCACTTTTTTTGGAAGTCGGTTCTATTTTTTTTTTTTAAGTTTTTAAGTTTCACTTTTTAGTTGTGGTTCCACATTAAACTGTGTTAACAATTCATAGACATACGGCAGCAATCGCGGTTGATTTGCTGTATATTTATGAAGAGTTCCGTTGTCTGTCTCCGAAACCGATCATCAGATCTATATGAAATTAAATAATAATACAATTAAATGGGACCATTTCGGAACAAACCTCTTTCGAACAAAAAAGAATTTTGCAAATCCGTCATTTATGCTCTTTGCAGACGGAGTTATGCTCTAACAAACATAAAAAAGAAAAATGCAATTATCCGAATTGATAACCTCCTTCTTTTTTAAGTCGGTTAAAAATCCGCTAACAGCCGTTTAGGTAACAATGCGTGCAAAGAAATAGACATACATACTCTCGAAAAACATTACTCTCTTTCTGGGGCATTCGGGTAGATACGCGAGTAGTACAAAATGTATAGGAGTAACAAGAGCTACCGAAACTTCACGTGGTTAATCACATAATATATTCTGAACTTTTGTCACTTGATCCCACCGCCGGCGGTGAGCGAGTAGCGAGTAGAGCTTCAAACTAAAAACGAGTTTGCGAGCTGCGAGTGGTAGTTCTGATAGCTTTGTCGCTTAGCTATAAGCGAGTGTTCGAATGCGACGGGTACCACTCGCTCGGGTTGGTCTGTCGGCGTCAGTTCTGACCGCCGAGGTAGCATCGCTGAGCGAGTGTCGCTGAGCGAGCTTTTAGCTTTGATAGCTTTTTTTTTATTGTTGACAGGCACGCGTTTGACCACCATCTTATCTGATGGTAAGCGATGATGTGTTCGAAGTTGGAACACGCTTGCCTAGAAGCAACCTATTCACTCTTGACTTAAAGACTTCCAGGTTGTAGACATCAGGAAACAGACTCCGGTAGGGAATTCCACTCCCTAGCTGTACGCACAATGAATGTTTTCTCAAAACGCTTTGTGCGTATGGATGGGGTATCCACCATGAACCGGTGGCACTTCGCCGTACGTCTTGTGGTCCGTTGATGAAACGGGCTTGGCGGAATCAAAGCTCTTGTCGCTCAGCGACAAACTTGTGGCGCGAGTCCTTGCGGGCTGTGTGAACGGTCAGCGATCAACTGTTAATATATGCATCTCTTTTGTTTACATGGACTGTATATTGGTTGTGCGATTCTTGAGCGTCAAAATAACCGAAACTTAGTCGCTTTCTCGCCGGCATTGGGACAACTGCCTTTGATACTCGTTATCGCCGATAAATGTCACTTTGTCTGTAGCTCTAAAACGTTAAAATCACAAACAAAGAAACAGGTTTAACGGAGAACTTATTTTCCTGAAGTCGGTTATATCATGCTTTGCGTTTAAATTAGCCCCTGTTAGAGGTGACAGGGAGTGATTGACTGTACAACGTACAAGGTGTGGTATATTTAAATCCATGCCAGTTGGAATAGTTGCCTTATATATCTCCAAGCTACCTGACTGCTATATCCAAGAAGATTTTTATTATTTATCTAGTTTTCTCACTAAACTGTAAGGTTTCATTTTATAACTTAAATGTCAAATTATATACAACACTATCTTCTGCCAGCGGCTTTGCCCTCAAGGAATTTGTTGTTCCTACAGTATAAATTATAGCCGATGTGCTATTGCAGACCATAAGCTATCTCGGTGCCAAATTTCATCCAGATCTGTTTAGCCGTTCTGGCGTGATTGATTACCTAACGTCCATCCTTCCAAACTTTTGCATTTATAATATTTGTAGGAAGTAGAATTAGGAAAAAATTGACTATGTAAATATTAAAGTACAGAGTGTAACGGAAAGGTGTGGTCATATTTTAGGAGCCGGTTCTGCCCATGGAAATGAACAACTTTCTCTAAGAAAAACACAAAAATTCTCAAAAAAAAAATTGGACTTTCCATACAAAGTTACATCAGCTGGTCAATATTTGTATGGGGAGTAAAAATTTTTTTAGAATTTCCTCGAATTTTCTTGAAAGAACTTGTTCATATCGATGGGCAGATGAAGTTCCTAAAATATGACCACACCTTTCCGTTACATCCTGTATATTTTTCCCACGTAAGTATCCAAATATTAGTTTGTGCCAAAAAGCTTTCGGTAACCAAATTAGATTAGATCTGTGGAGGTAATGGCAACTTAAATTTTGTTGTATGAATCTGCCTAGCCTTTTCCCAATTAACTTGGGGTCGGCTTCCAGTCTAACCAGATGCAGCTGAATGCCAGTATTTTACATGGAGCAACTTCCTATCTGACCTCCACAACCCAGTAACTGGGTAATACGATACCCCTTGGTAAGACTGGTTGTCAGACTTTCGGGCTTCTGACGACCCGTAACGACTGTTAAACATCCACGATTGACAGCCGGGACCAACGGTTTAATGTGATTGATTTTGTTGTTTATGTATACAAAAATATTTTTTTACTATATTCGAGCGCACACATAATCCCCTTATAAATCTGTAAATAAGTATTCGTATGGCTTTATTTTCTTCAAGAAAAAGCTTTTGTTCCATTTTTGCTTCGATTCGAACTTGAAGCACTGCAAAACATTTGATTTCTATCTTTAAATTAACTACAAGCCTTAGTGAAGTCGGTATTGTTACCATGCTCAACAAGATTCATCAGTACTACACAGATTTGTGTAGATGAAGCTATGTACTTATTTGAGGTTGCTCCTTTCACTCTCATCATCACAAATTGGTTCTTCGAGTCTAAAAAACCAAAACGACGGCACGGTTGGTGAAGCGATTAAGCGATTGGCTGCTGCGCTGCGGGTCACGGGATCGATTCCCGCACGAAGCAAATATTTGGATGACCTAAAGATAGTTGTACCCCGTCTTGGTGTCTTGTGTATATAGGTTTAAATGTTTGTGAACGCACCAACGAAACAGAAGTAATTCCTAGTGTGGGGCAATGTTTTTATTAAATAAGAATTTACTTACTCTATGAAAATGCTCAACCCGTTTTAACCGTATAATCGACTAACTCAACAATTACGGCCAAACTGGAGCAAGGTCGTACAAAATCAATACTTATACTTTAATTATTACAGTAAAGTTACTGCAGTTTACCTATTCAGTGCTTAGCCGCACTGTGTCTAGGCCACTATCGATCTTCTTTTTGTCACGAAGAACCATTTCTCAGATAGATAATGTATCTGGTTCGCAGTTTGTAACCGGTATCACTGGTTTTCTTATACGCTTCTTGACCCAACTTGATCACATTATACCTTATATAGCAAGGTAGACCAGTGAAGATCAGAATTTAGAATGGCTGACAGAATTTTAAATAGTTCATTGGAATTATATAGGGTTGAAGGAATATTTATTAGAACGAGTTTGAGAGTAAGTTAGGTACATCTGGGTTTAGATAAAATTTTAACTGTAGGAAAAGGTGTATAAAGAATGTCTGCATATTTTTATCATTTATCTAGGTGATATCTTCAGACGCAGAGACGGAGATAGTTTACAAGCTAACTTATATGCGTCAGATTCAAGTACTCTAGTGTTATCGTAGACATAACCAATTTGTAATGTTATCTATTATAAGATGGATTGTATTGTCCCTTACAATATTTCTGAATTTCTATTAAAACTTTATACTGTTCCTTTCTTTCTAAATGTGCATGTCGCAAAAATATACTTAGAATACTCATATCGACCTCGTCGTCATATTTGACGGCACGGTTGGCGCAGTTCGGCTGCTGCACTGCGTATCGCGGGTTCAATTCCCGTACGGAACAATTATTTGTATGGCCTATAGATAGTTGTTCCGGGTCTGGGTGTCTTGTGTATGTGAATTATACATGTTTGTGAACGCACTCACGATACAGGAGTAATTCCTAGTGTGGGGCAAAAAAAAAATATACTCTTCTAATTTCTCCTTCTTTCTCTTGTTTTGTTCCGGTCGATACTAATAATACTATCTTCCTAGACTTTAGTTAGACTTAAGACCCTAGCTTGCGAGAGTGTACCAGAGCCACCAAAAAGATCACCCCAATAAACAAAGTGTAGCAATACAACCCAAACTGTTCTACTGCTGTTCGGCACAGTGCTCGTAAACATACATTATTTATTTTCAAATCCACATAGAAAAACAAAGAGTGTAATATTTTACGGGAAAAATAGAAAAACAGTACATACAAAGCACAATGCCTAAACAGCACAAGTATCAATATTATTATTATTTTCTCTGTTTTATATGTGGGCGAATAAAACGCATTGTTCTTTTTTATAAACTAAATATTTTTACTTGATTTGAATGTATCTTTAATTAAAATTCCGTTCACAGTCCACTTAGCCAGGATGGGGAGTTGAAATATCTCAAAAATGTTTGAGTAGGTATCGGAATCTATGGGTGCGTTCAGAAGAATGCCTTAATTAGATTAATCGTTGGCGATTTTGATAAGGCAAGTAAAAAGTGGTCGGCATTTTGACATTAATGAGAATATATTGCCTCTTCTTTAATAGATTCTGAGTTTCCTTTAAGGTTGATTGAATGACTACGTCTGATTGTGTTTGCCGAGTGTAATTCTTAGTAATAAAAAACATATGTGTAGATAGTGTCTGGGCATTGTGCAAGGTTTTTATTAATTAATCAACTCCCTGATGTCATTGTGGGATGGTATAATGTCTCAGGAATGTGATTATTGTATTAGTCCGTGGTCGACATGCCAATATTGCCATTCACTCTTGTAAAAAGTAGTTCAATCTCGCACTCCCACTAAGGATGAGCAGGAGAGTAAGTTTCCTTTGTCAGAATAAGATGTTATGATTTTATGATAATGTCTTTAACCTTTTTTAATCAGGTTTCAAGAATACAATGCTGCCGTTGTTTGATCAACAAAAAATAAAGCATGATGGCGTGCAGATTCATTTACTTCCGATTTTGAGTGTATATCACTGCTCATTCTTAGAGGAGCTCGTGGCTAAAGTAATAACAGCCGCACGGGTCGATCCATCAGGTTAAGCTACGCTTGCCGGGGTTGGTCCATGGATCGGTTACCATCTTTACATATCGAGACTCCTCCGTGCCTCGGAAAGCACCTTAAGCCGTTGGTCCCGGTGGTCAATCGTGGATCTTTGACAGTCGTTACGGGTCGTCAGAAACCTGAAAGTCTGACAACCAGTCTTACCAAGGGGTATCGTATTACCCAGTAACTGGGTTGTGGAGGTCAAATAGGCAGTCACTCCATGTAAAATATTGGTATTCAGCTGCATCCGGTTAGACTGGAAGCCAACCCCAAGATAGTTGGGAAAAGGCTAGGCAGATGAGATTATTACTGCTTATTATTTTGGTTTAAAAAGCTAGTCTGTTGGAAAACCCAAGTCAACTTCACAACCAACTCCTCCTTTGAAGTCTACATTATAAATACAAAGTGACGTAAAAACGTCACTGTCTGCCCAAAAAGGGGCGACTTGACCTCAAGGCGGATTCGTGGGCAGTGTACACAATTAGCCCGCCGGTGGTCTCCCCAACAACAACCATAATTGCGATATTTCGTGTATTAAAAATGCATACCGCTTGTCGTTCGATGACAAAACCGATTAATAAGTACAATGGCCCCAGCACCCGGTTCTGATGGGTGTAATTAGTCTTGCCACTGTTGCCAGGGGTCCGGATAAAGCCGGACTCCGTGAGGTTTTTTAGATTTCTGTCCAGCCAAATTAGACTTTCTCCCTTTTGCTAGATTTTTCCAATTTTAACAGTCACTTTAATTTTTACTGAAAATAACAAGGAATGATTCATTTAATTTTGCTGCTGTTTCATTAGAAGTTAGGGTCACGGTCACACTAAGAGATATTAATTAGTTCCTACTCTATGTCTAAACCAGTAAACTTTTATATTGCCATTTCTGTATTATTGTAGATCTAATTAAAGTTTAGTTCTTCTTGAAGTCCTTCTTGAGTTTGGCTTAATAGCTCTCAATGGGTCCACGCAATATAACTCTGATCCCCAAGATATAGACAAACGTCTAGTTTGGGGATCACCGTTCAATCTGCTTAGGTAATGTACTTGATTATTAATAGTTAAATCATTTGAACTTTGAATTCAGAAGATTTTATGATAAAGGATCAAAAGTTTCTTGGACACAAATACAATAAAGTTGTTAATTTAAAAAATAAGACATAAAATTCTTATCAGGTTAAGATGTCGGGCCTTTCTCCCCAATTTTACCAGTCCGATTTAACAGGCTGGCTAGTTTTAGCTTTTCCGGTTTAAGGGCCAACCCTAGGTGTAATTAAAAAAATTTGCGTCGTATTTCGGCCATGAGCAATCCGTATTAAGATCAATTGAGCTGATGGGCTGAATTGGATACGCTTGATTAGTTAAGACGTATAAAATAGGACATGGCGTAACGTAACCGGACTGAAGTGACGGTTCAATTTGTGTAGAGTTACGAAATGAGATGATACTGCAGGAAAATTAATCCTTCTTCTCTTTGTGAAATACACATTGGTTTGTCCTAGTTCACAGTGTAATTGGTTTTGCTACGTCATGCTTCGAGGTTATTTAAAGTACGGAAACGCGTTATTTATTACAAAAATGTGTTATTTATTACAAAAAATACGTTATTTATTACAAAAAATGTGTTATTTACTACAAAAAATGTGTTATATAATACAAAGAAGTTGGTTGTATTTTTTGTAAAAAAAGGTTTTTTTTTTGCACTTTTTAGTTGTAGGTAAAACTAAGTAGTAAAGTTATTCCCGATTTGATAACCCCAATAACATGGTATTTCAACATAATTGGAGAAAACCAAAACGACATCTGTGTATGCATAGTTTTTTGTTTTTGTTGAGATTTTCAAAAAGTTCAGAATCATTTTTGATAAAATTTATATGAAATATGACCTACCAAGCAAAAAAAGAATAATCAAAATCAATTCATACGTGGCGGATTAGTCGCGTAAAAACTTGCAAAAAAAAAAATATATCAGTCGAATTGAGAATCTCGTCCTTTTTGAAGTCGGTTAAAATTTTGAAAACTTTTGGTAAGTAGTTATTTTGTTAGAGCGCGCGGTAGTACCAACATACTCAAACATGATAGTCATTTAATCGTTCCAAACACAGAATTTAGTGTATAAATAAATAAACGACAGGTTTTCAAGTCATTAACTGACGGCAATAGGCAGGAGAGCTAACAAATTGTCGCGTCAGCGTGTAGCAGCCAGAATTGATTGATGACGATGAAATCGGTAGTTTTATCTCGATACCAACTCGAGTGAAAATTCTAGCTTCACAAAGCATTACGTGTCATCGGTTTTTTTTTTCTCGTTTTAAATGAGTTTTTGTATAATATTTAGATTAGATGCAGCATTTGTCGGCCTCATTTCGGACGATGAAATGATCAAATTGTAATTTTAGATTTGTATGCTTGTTATCAATGACGGGGGTTTTGAATGAGTTGTGAGGCTGACAGCTGTATTCTTATTCAAGCATCATTAGAGGAATGCTTCCGTTTAATATTCTTATAACGAGGTCTCTTAAAGATATTTTATCCACTCAAAAATAAATATCAAATAAATCCAAATAAGTCATATTTGAGACGTATTTACGGCCAGGCTCAGACCTCCTGATTTGTATTCCGCGTGTTCACGCGAAATGACTCTTCAACGATTTGTTCGCACTCGGCTCCTCAAGAGTGAATCACTTCAAATCGAAATCCGATTTTACGAGACCATTACCTCAATATTCATTTAATTTACAAAATATAAGTAAATTAAATTGAGACAGGATATTGAAATACAAAATGGAGTCGAGTTTTTCAACGAAATTTCGTTGAAAAACTCGCCTCTTCTTCACGCTTTAAAAGAATAAAGTTATTATACCCATTGATCATACAGTTTATTAGATTAGCTCCGTACCTTTCGACTCCTCCATACTTTTATTTTAATCCTGTGAATGAGCGGCCTATTAAATAGGTGTTATTCCGATATTGGTGCTATTAAAATGTAAATGTGTGATATCAAATCTCATCGAGTCATAATCCGGAAATTTAATACTAATTTATGATCGATAAATATATTTATAATGGCGTAGTCGCGACGTCTATATGGATTTGTTCGGGTTCCTTAAGGTGCTTTCATATAAGACTACATATTTATTAAATGTCTCACGCCGCTGGTTTTCTAGGAAAAGCGGGATGACTTTTTTCTAGAACGTTTCTTATTGCTTTGAAAAATAAAGTGATTACAGTTCTTCATTCAAAACCCGAAATCTCATTTGACCAAAATTTTGCCACGTCGACTTTGCCTCGTTTATATCAACTGATTAAATGATTTATTTTTATTTGTTTTATAAATAGTTCTCATCAATTTACATTGCATTAAAAGCTTCAGTTGAAATATTTAATGAAAGAGAATTAGTTTGGATACAATTAGTGCGGACTGAAAGCATTCAATTTACTTTTTAATTGAAATAGTAAATGCATTAAGCGCTTATTGAATTAATCTGCGCTAAACTAATGGACACAGTCGTCTGTGGTTAATGTTATTATCTTATCGAATTTAACGTTAATGGTAGAACAGACAAAAATGAATAAGTCTTTGCATGAATATTGTTGAACATATCCATAAAATCTGAAACAATCTAGTCCTTGAAATAATAAATTAACAGTAAAAATTTTAAAAACAACCTTTTTTTTCTTAGTGTAACTGTAAACCCGTGTCTGCGGACGGCGAGTAATGGGTAGCTCGCCGTCCGATCAGCACCAGGCCCGAGAGTCGACGGCGCGTAGTGTTCCACGCGCGCCTCAAAGAGTTGTCAGCAATCATGACGGGACCCGTCATGGCCGATGCCTGCCCAGGGGTTGTGGATAAATTCGAAACAGAGTTACCGCGCCCCTGGGCACTTAGGGCAGGGAAGGAACAGGGGTGGGTTTTAGTCAGTAAGAGTCTGACACGCTCCCCCGCTCCACTCAGAGCGGGAGATGTCATTGGATGATTATCCCACACCACAAAAAAAAAATGGTACCAATGACAAAAACCTATTAGCCTAAATTCTACTTTCCTACCATTTTCCATCAGGGAGTGCAAGGCCCTACATCCCGGCGTCATCATCAGATCAGCTCGATGCACCGGATTTACGTATGCCAAATTTCAGCTCTATCGAAAACCAAAAAGTGATTGAAAAATGGGGTAGTCCACACACGTGGACTACCCCTTATAAACCGTCGTTTTCTGGGTATTTAGTTTAATTTGACACTTGACCGTCTGACTATACGTGTGTGGGCGAAAACTAGTATTTTACGATATCATGTTTGATAGGTGTTTATCAAAAATAACGGTTGTCCAGACCGCTGTTGTGTCATAAATAAGTAAATATTTTGTTTGATGTCATAGTGTCCTTAATCTAGAGAGATTTAGGGCTTTGTGTACTTGACCTATTTGGTAGTCGGCGACAAGTTATGACATGTGGTAGCAATCGGGACGGTGGACAAAAAATGGAGCATATTTTCTGGGAGCTATAATATGACCTAAATTATCTGTTACTCTCCAGAGCATTTTGAGTCGCTGGAATGACATAATAATGCTTCATATGGAGTTAAGGCGCAATTATACGACTTTTAATTGAACATCACGTCTAAACGACTAGTCTTATTTCTTTGAAAAAAATATATGTTACTCTAGACAATTTCCGTCGTAATTTGATCTCAGAATATTTGAAATTACATTTTTATAACATACTCGTAGTGTAATTAATTTGTAAAGTTATATCTAACGCGGATAAAAAATTGAGAATCACGCAAAACCTATAAAGCGTATTTTTATGAAACCTTCACCATTTTAAAGATCATTTGATTATTTATAATTTAGTCTCAGTGTACCTGTTGTTTTATGTGTAATAAATTAATAATGCGTTCAATTTCGGACAGCGTTCTTTGATGGGCGAGTCCTATTACTGGGTCATACGACGCGTTACGTGAGCTCAGCGCAGAACACGCAATCTAACCACTCAAGGTCATTGTCAGCTAATAGCGCCTTAAGGCCCCTCTCGCGGTCCAGTGGCGCCCTCATTGAATAAAAAATCGTAGCATAGCACAGAAAATAAATATTAAAAAATCCAACTTGACGTTTGTTACAAAGAGGATAAAGAATTTTTACGTTGTTAAAACAGGTCTCAAAATGTTTCGTATCCAAAGTAGTAGGCAAAAGTGCCAAAAACGGCCGTTTCTGACACTTTTGCCTACTACTTTGGATACGAAACATTTTGAGACCTGTTTTAACAACGTAAAAATGCTTTATCCTCTTTGTAACAAAGGTGAAGTTGGATTATTTAATATTTATTTTCTGTGATAAGCTACGATTTTTTATTCAATGAGGGCGCCACTGGACCGCGAGAAGGCCCTTAAACTGCTATATTGGCTTATACTCGCACTTTGCTCGCGTCTTCGCTCCCGTGACCTATCCCGCGGAAACTGTTATTTTTCCCGGGATAAAAAGTAACCTATGTTACTCGCTGATAATTTAGCTTTCTATTGGTGAAAAATGGTTAAAATCGGTCCAGCAGTTTTTAAGTTTATTCGTAACATACAAAAATACAAATCTCTCCTCTCTATAATATTAGTATAGATTATTACGTAATGTTGTGTGTGGTAGTTTTTTAACCAAAATAAATTTGCGTTTCTAACTGATAATATTCGATCGTTTCCATTCCTTGTCTTCCCAAAAGTAAGCTACCGTTAACACATTGTTTTAAGAGCGAATTTAGAGCATTTGTTTGTACTCGACGATAGAGCTGTGCTTAGAAGTAACCTCGCTCTAGACTGAAAGACATCCACGTTCTAGCTATCAAGAAACTTAGATTCCGGCAGGGTATTCGATACTCAAAATATTCTTTTACTCGAACCCAGTTCAGCCTTGTTACTCGTAACAACATTCACAAACTTGGTCTAAAAGATTCTTTACAACCAGCATCACCACCACTACCCAAAAAGAAAAACAAGTGGCCAAGTGCGTGTCGGATTTCACACATTACGGGTCCCGTACCATATATTGTTATTGTAAAATATACGTAATAATAAACATTGTTACCAAAGGGGAATGCACATCTACCATACAAAGAAATGCCTGGAATGGACAGAAACTATTAATAGTCCTTAATTGTATTTAGAATAAAACGTGTATAGTGAAACTATTCTTGAGTTTGTTTAACTAGGATAAAAATATAACGATCACTAAATATATTTAACTTGATATACGCTAATATTTTTACGGAAGTCGTGTTTATTTGACATGAGTAAGTGACATTCAGCCAAAGAGGAATCATCAAATAATCCATATGGAACTATTTTATACATTTAGTGCACAGTTATCGTTAATTTAGTATTATACGATCTAATATTTACCGTAAGTCTAATTAAAATATTATATGCTTGTCAATATTAATTCAAATCAATTATTTTTTAAATAGAAAACGTATCTAGTATGAACCACATGTCCTTTACTTTAGTGACAGTTTGACATTACTGCTCATGTCAAATAAACACGACCTCCATATAAATATAAGCGGATATCAAGTTAAATATATTTAGTGATCGTTATATTTTTACCCTAGTTAAACAAACTTAAGAATTATTTCATTATACCTATTTTATTCTAAATAGAATTAAGGACTATTAGTAGTTTCTGTCCGTTTCAGGCATTTTTTGTGCATTCCCCTTTCAAGTTCATTGGTCAATGAGAAGTTAAAAAATACTTCGTAACAAAATTTTGTGACAGACGATGGACAGACAGATGGACACGTGAGTGACAACAAAAGGGCTCCATTTGGACCCTTCGGGTACGGAACCCTAAAAAGAAAGCCTCTGAACTCCATCCATACATTCGCACTAACCTAGTACAGGCACAGTCACAACAAACTTCCCTGTAATACGACTAACAAGATTGGCCAAACCAAGTACACAATCAATATTCCAAGTTGCAATTCTGTCAAGTCGATAACGAAGCAAGAGTTTCCGCGTTCCCGCCGATCTGTGCTTACTGATAAGAGAACGCAAACAAGCCGAGTGAGCCAGTATCGGACGACGAACCTTCGTACTTTTGCTGATATTTGTAAAGTATACGGTGTTGCGTAAATTCTGGTACAGACGAGGGCAGAAGTTTTGGGTGAAAGTTTGTGAGTTGTTTTGCATCAGTGGTGTAATAGGTAAGCTCCTTCTTGGTGTCCATAGTTAAGTTAAATTACATAAACATAACTTAATCAGCCTTACAATGTCCCCACTGCGCTCAGCCCTCCTCTCTACGAGAGAGAATGGGCAGCAATCGAACACGCGGGCCCAGTGCGGGTTGGTGGATGCCACATGTCTTCGAATTCTTGATTCAAGGACAAGCCAGTTTCCTTAAGATGTTTTCCTTCACCGTTTTGAGATTAGTGGTGACGGAATTAATTACACAAAGTAAATCGCCTGACTGGGTTTGTACCCACGATCTACAACTCGTAAGTCGAGGCCGTTACCATTGGGTCACCACTGCTCAGTCGAATTTTAATGACCCAATACTTCGACGCTTCCATGGCATAGTCGGTGGCAGCTCATAGGTTATTGGACTGCAGGTTTTGAAGCACTAGTAAGGAACGGAGTATTGAAAATTAAACTTGTAGGTGCCTGACAAGCTTGAGCTTTGCTAAACGGTAATAATAATATTAACAGCTTTCACAAAAACGTGAACTATCTGAAGCGTCAATGTTCGTGTTCAAATTGGTATTGATTTCACGTACAGCGGGAGACATGTTCAAAACTATATTTATAAACTGTCAACTGCGATATAAATTCAAATTTTATAAGACTGTAAAATATAATAGCTAAATTTACACCAAAAAAAAACTTCAATTTTCAGTACAGTATTACGTACCGTTTTACTTAACTTTTGACTATGGACATAGTTTCCACTCTTTCGCTTGACTGTACCTAAAGGTGTTCCTTTGGGCGTGCTGTCTGCCCTGCCCTGTCCTGGTTGGAATATTCCCATGCAAAATGTTACGAGAATGTCACATTTCTTTGATCTATCCTAACATGACGTAGGTAACGCTCGTCCAGTATTCCAGTTCTGAGTGTTTCCTCAAAAGACAACATCATTTATATAACACTTTCCCCAACCCGGAGGCTGAACTCAGGATCAGGACTCCAAAGAACCTACATGACAAGGTATCATTCTATTAGCGGTAACGATTATTAAATGGCGTAAATGACAACGAAAACCAAAAAACTTTTTTCCAAAAAAATATACATAGGTAAAGAATTTTTTTTTTGAAGTCGATTTTTTTTTGTAAAAAAGTTATTATTTTTTGCTTTTTTTGTGGTTCCCCATGAAATTGTGTTAACAATACATATACAGGGTGTAACGGAAAGGTGTGGTCATATTGACGTGACAACGTCTTATAAATTGGTTTGCCGGGTGACACTTCAAGAAACTGCGTTACGCTCCGCTCACGTTATGCGCTCACAATGAGAGCGAGTGAGAGGCACGCGTCCCTTCCACTCGGGCAACATTAAAATTATTTTACCACTCAAAGTCGTTGTCACGTAAAACTTTCGCCCGTATACCGACTTTACAGGCAACCAATTTTTTTAGGAACTGCATCTGCCCATAGATATGAACAACTTTCTTCAAGAAAACCTGAGGAAATTCAGAATTATTTTTTTTTACCTCCCATACAAATATTGATCAGCTGATGATAACTTTGTATGGAAAGTCCAATTTTTTTTTGGGAATATTCTATTTTTTCTTAGAGAAAGTTTTTCATAGCCAGGACGGGCAGGACCGGTTCCTAAAATATGACCACACCTTTCTGTTACACCCTGTACATGCGATCGTGGCAATCGCGAGTCATTTGCTGTTAGTTATTGAAGAGTTCCACTGTCTATCTTCATCAGATCATAATGTATTAAATACTAAAACCTTCCTTGAAATATGCATTAAAATAACGAAAACTCCATGAAAATCGAATCAGTAGTTTTTTGAGAAAATCGCGGACATGCGTGGGTTGAATACAGAACCTCCTTTTTTGAAGTCGGTTAAAATCATCTACTTTTTTTTTTGGGGTGGGAAATCATCCAATGAATTCACCCGCTCTAGGGTGAAGCGGAAGGGCGTGTCAGACTCTTACTGAACTAAAACCCACCCCTGTTCCTCCTTGCCCTGAATTCCCAGGGGCGAGGTAACTCTTTGGAATTGATCCTCAACCCCTAGGCAGGGTTAAAATCACCTGAAAACGTTTTGGGAACACTTTCACTGTAAGTACAGATAGAGGATGAAATTCCCTGTCGGAGTCTGTGTTTCCTGATAACTGCGAAGTCTTAAGTCAAAATGAACAGGCCCTGTAGACAAAGTAACATCGCTTCGTAGCGAAACGATATCTAAATTCGTCATCGTCTCTGAGATATCGATAAACATTTCCTAGCGTTAGCGTTCCTTCGTTATCTTTTTGGGCGATCACGATCGCGGCGAAGGCGAACTCTGAAAGCGCTGCTTGTCTACGCATTTGTATGGGATAAACACGATAGCAATTCGTTTCTTTATAGTTTCGTTATGAATTATAACATTGTCTACCAACTTGCGATAACGATGTCGACACTCGACTGACCACGTGACTTAGCGCAGTTTATGTCAATCTCATACATTTTTAACCGACTTCAAAAAAAGGAGGAGGTTCTCAATTCGACTGTATTTTTTTTTTTTTTTTTTTAATGTGTGTTACCTCATAACTTTTCACTACGTGAACCGATTTTGAAGATTTTTTTTTTATTTGAAAGCTGTTGCTTCACATGTGGTCCCATTTTAATTTGGTAAAGATCTGATGAAGAACTTCGGAGATACGCAATGAAACTCTTCAATAAATGATAGCAAACCTTCCAGAATTGCTGCAATCGCATGTCTGTATATTGTTTTCACCACTTCACAACATTACATCACGCTGATACGCTCTGAAGGGGTATACAGATTTGTACAGTTCACCCTAATACACCCTAATTTTACCAACTATGTCCAAATTCACTATTTTTGGGGCTATCAATTCGGTCATAACTTTACTATTAATTTAGTTTTAGAATGGGGTACAACAACTAAAAAGTGAAAAATAAAAAACTTTTTACAAAAAAATACAACCGACTTCCATAAATAAAACTAAAAAATGCAAAATAACTTTAATTTCGGAAGTCGGTGTCAAATAACGAAGAAACCAAACTAGAAACACCGACTTCCGAAATTAAAGTTATTTTGCATTTTTTAGTTTTATTTATGGAAGTCGGTTGTATTTTTTTGTATAAAGTTTTTTTAGTCTTTTCTAACTTCGTTATCGTTTTTAAATTGTTACTTTGTCTAAGCCCCCAGGTTACTTTTAGGCAAGCGTGCTCCATCGTCGACCACATCATCGCTTACCAACAGATGTGGTACTAGTCAAGCGCGAGTCCATGATACAAAAATTAAAAAACAATTGTCCATGATACAAAAATTGTGAGAATTCGGTAGAGCTTGACAACCCATAAACATTTTTGGCAATAGGGAATATGCATGAAAAAAAAAATATTTAACCGGTTTATCGATGAACTACAAAATGCACTGAAAATGACTGTATGTGGCGGAGATGAGAATGTTGAGATGGATGTGTGGAGTAACGAGAATGGATAAAGTAAGAAATGAGTACATTAGAGGTAGTTTAAAAGTGGCGCCTGTCACAGAAAAGTTGAAAGGGAACCGCTTATCTTGGTATGGTCATGTAAAGAGGAGGGATGAAACACATGTAACTAAAAGAGTTATGAATATAAATGTGGATGGATGGAGAGGGAGAGGGAGGCCAAAGAAAGGATGGATGGATTGTATGAGAAGTGATATGAAAGAAAAGGGAGTTATTGATAGCGTGACGGCTGACAGGACAGAATGGAAGAAAAAAACGTGTTGCGCCGACCCCAAGTAACATGGGATAAGGGCAGGCAGATGATAATGATCGATGAATTACAAAAATAGAGTACGAACAGCGAAAGCAGAATCAAAATTGATCGAAAACTAAACGAGAACTTTAAACTAATACCCTCTCTCGAAAACGCTGTTTTCAATGGCAGATGTATGGGCGTCATGTCCTTTGACGTCAAAAAACACGTCGGACTTCTCTTTCTAATTATCAACTTTATAACTTCGTCGCTGGTGATGATATTTTGAAATTGCCTTCATATTTGTTCACTATAGTTAATAAGTCTTAATAAAAAAATATCATACATTTATTCCCTATTGATAAAGCCAATATGTCTTTGTGCAGAGTCCCAGAACCTTCCCATTTAGCCTTCTGAGCATTTATTGAAATATTAGAGAAGCAGTTCCATGAAGGAAAGCTATCCTATAAATTATACACTAGCACCCTTATCTATAAAACTCGCTAACCATATGCTTAGTTTAAATACTGATTAGCAGATTCTAAATTCAAATTATCCATAAAAAAAAAACCTGCCAATCATAAAAACTGAAATAAAGGAATTTTATTTTTATTTATTTTTATAACTAATCATATACTTAATATTAGATTTTTTTTATAATGAGGGAAGTGAATTAATATCTCATATTCAGTTTGAAAGTTCCATACGAATAATAAAGACCGCTATATTTTAATAAACAGGTTACGCGACCTTGTGTAACTGATTAATTGTCTCAATTGTAATTTATTGCTATTGACAACATGTTGGGCTAAGGACGTAATATTTTGTTGTACTTATTGCTCGTTAATATTTCCTTGCCCAATATCATGGTCAAATTAACCACGGAATTGTTTAAGTCATTGTTAGTCAACGTTACTAATATACAATTTTGTTCACCATACGATATACCCAATTACTATGCTACAGAAACTTTAGTAAGCCTCCATACCCATTTTTTTATTTGTGGGGTGGAAAATCATCCTATGACTTCTCCCGCTCTGGGAGCGGCAGGGCGTGTCAGACTCTTACTGACTAAAACCCGCCCCTGTTCCTTCCTTGCCTGAGTGCCCAGGGGCGCGGTAACTCTGTCACGAATTTATCCGCTACCCCTTGGCATGCATGCATCGGCCATGACGGGCCCCGTCAGTGGTTGCTGACATCTCTTTGCGGCGCGCGTGACACTACGCGCCGTCGTCTCTCGGGCCTTATGCTGATCGGACGGCGAGCTACCTATTACTCGCCGTCCGCAGGTCTGCGTCTACGGTGGCCGGAGATCGTCTCGCAACTCCCGACGCCCAGGGCGTCTCCTGCGGCGGCTGCGACTGGGGGCGTGACTGACTCCGTTGAGTCTCCCTCACCCGTTCCGCCTCCTCCTTCGCGAGCATTACTGCTTCGCAGAAGGAACTGCTGAAGAAGGAGACTGCTTCCCATTCCCTCTCGCCCCGTACCATGGCCTGGACTAGGGCTGGGCGCGAGAGGTCACTGCAAGCTTCCATACCCTGAAATTTACAATCATGTGCTTATAGAAAACTAGCGACCAACCCCGGTTGCCCACTAGGGCAAAATGTTTCTAGAGACACGTGGCGCCATCTAGCGTCTTAAAGCAATTGTGACCATCAATAGTTATTGTTCTTTCTCTCGTAAACAGTATTTTTTTCTGGATGAAAGGTACCCTACGTCCTTTTCTGTACCCCTAACAACGTATATGCAAAATTTCATGATGATCGGTTCAGTGATTTAGGCGCGAAAAGATGAAAAACAAGCAAACTTACTTTTTAACCGACTTCAAAAAAAAGGAGGTTCTCAATTCGTCTGTGTTTTTTTTTGTATGTTTGTTACGCGATATCTCCGCCATTTGTATATCGATTTTGATGATTTCTTTTTTGTTTGGTAGGTCATACTTCAGAGGTGGTCTCATATAAATTTTATCGAAATCGATTCAGCACTTTAAAAAAAAATCAACATAAACAAAAAATATGTATACACAGATGACGTTTTGGTTGTCTACAAATGTTCAAATTCCATGTCATCCATTCATGCATAGCTTAAATATTTACTTTTACTTCTGGTGTACAACAACAATTAAACAAAAAAAAAAAAAAATAAAAAGTGAAAAATTTTTTTTTTTTTTTAATTTACAACCGACTTCTAAAAATTGCAAAATAACTTTAATTTCGGAAGTTGGTGTCAAATCACCAAGAAACAAAAAAATATACACCGACTTCCGAAATTAAAGTTATTTTAATTTCGGAAGTCGGTCTCCCATTCTAATAATAATCAGCTGATGATAACTTTGTGTAGAAAGTCCAATTTTTTTTGGGAGTTTTTTTTTTGGGGCAAAACCGGTTCTTAAAATATGACCTTTTCGTTACACTCTGTATAAACAGTATCATCGTCATCATTGAAATCATCATTGATAATACTTATACCTCTTTTTCTAGCGTTTGTCTGGGTGTTAGTATACGTAAGTTTACATGTTTGTGAACGCACCCACGATACAGGAGTAATTTTCCAAATGTGGGCACGATAAAAAAAAAAACTACGTTCGAAATCTGTGTTACACATAAATATCATAATATTATTACGTGTAAAAAAAACTTCAAGGCCAAGGTCTCGTTAATAAATCGTTTTGTATCTGTCGTCTGGCTCGTCTAATACGCGAATGAGTCAGCCCAAGATTAATTGTTGTAAAGCCAATTGGACTATAGCATACTTTTTTATTGTTGCTGTCTGTCCAAGCCAAGTAACGAAGTACAAGATTCATTTATCAATATCAGTCTAAATTAGATTAAGTTGTTTGTTAGCTTTGGAAAATGAAGTTTAGCTTTAACCTTTTTGTAGTTACCTAGGTACATCACCTTATCTGTATATTCAGTCCTGAGATATATCAACGCACAGCCTAAACCGCTGGTCCTAGAGACATTAAATTTGAAGGGTGTGTTCTTTGTGAAGAGTAAAGAAAGAAAGAAAGAAAATACATTTATTGGCCACAGTTAGAGGCACACAAAAAAAAAAGTAATAAAAGAAAAAGAAGTATCCACAGAAAGGGTTTTTCGAAAACTGAAAAGAGGAACTTGAAAGAAGGTCTAAAGGACCATTGGTTTATATGCAATTAGTACCAACAAACATAATGTGCTTCCACAATCCACAGCTGTGTCGCAATCCCCAAACAAAATTACCAAACCAGCAGTAAAATTGATTCCCAGATCAGAATTTAAAGTGTAATAAAACCAGTACGTCGTACAAACGACAAAACTGACACATAAATAAAAGAGAGTATGTAAAACGGAGCCAGTTACATGTCCCTACGTGCTTGTAGGAGCGGAACGAAATTAAAATGCTCGCGATCGTTCTCAGCGCCATCTGCGTTCCGCTTTCGTTTGTTTGTGCAATTGTGCATTACTCCATCCCGTCAGTCGTAATGTTTTTATCAAGCTCCGGGAAGCATTAAGGAAACTCAAACGAGTTATTAATGTGTGCATCGTTTGTTAAATGTTTTACTACCCTTTGGAAGTTGAATAATTTGTATACAATCGCTGCTTTTTATTTGCTGTATGAACTTGCTGCGGACTGTAAAGGGATGTGCCTGACTGACAACAGTGACAACTGCCTCAACATAGCATTGACTGATGATTTTCACTTTCTTCTTTAGCTTGCCCCTTTCCTATGTTAACTACCTACTTGGCAAGTTAGCATTGGCGTATTTTTTTCCCATTCCTTGTCAGCTCCCATCATTTTCTTCAGTAACATTTAATATCGGAGTAAGCTTTTGTTTTTGGGTGGGAAGTCATCAAATAACTTCGGCGAGGACATGTCATGTATGTGTTTGAGTCCGTTTTTTTTTTTTTTTTTTTTTGTGGAGTGGGAAATCATCCTATGACTTCTTCCGCTCTAGGGTGGAGCGGAAGGGTGTGTCAGACTCTTACTGACTAAAACCCACCCCTGTTCCTCCCTGCCTCGAGTGCCCGGGGGCGAGGTAACTCTTTCGAATTTATCCTCCACCCCCGGGCAGGCACCGGCCGTGGCAGGCCCCTTCCCTTGGCTGACAACTCTTTGAGGCGCGCGTGGAACACTACGCGCCGTCGACTCTCGGGCCTGGTGCTGATCGGACGGCGAGTTACCCACTACTCGCCGTCCGCAGGCCCGGGTGTGTTTGAGTCCGTTACTCGATAAATCTGCACATCAATTTCATAACTATCCAACTACCTAGATACTTAGTTGCCTGCATCTTAGGAAGTTTCTTCGATTTAACACCACTTAGCCTTATAGCCACACAATAAAACACTGATAAAGCCAGCCGTTCCATCCCAACATTGTCTGCAAACAATAAAGTATCAGTGGCATATCTTCAATCCGCAAACAAAGTAGTAGTTCCAGTATTCATGTCTATAACAAACGGTGAGCCGAGCTAATCGGCTGATCGGTGCGGCTACGAGTCAAACCCAGAAAAGTCGTGGCCGTCACGCTATTCCCTCGTAATGGCCGGTTCTGTGGTGCATGTGGAATTGTGGAGTCTAGATGAGGCAAAGGTAGAGTATTGATTTTGTATTGGCATAATTTATTGATGGTTATGCTTTGCTAGACTTTTTTATATCGATAGTCTAGAATCAATATATAACTACAGAACCATAATTTTACAGGAGGCAAAAAACGTTTCATTTCCATATTTTTATCTTTTAGGCGAATCAGAAAAGTCTTCTTTGAGGGGTTCGTCTAGCCCAGAGGACACGGTGGAGCATACGGTGGAGGTTTGCCCCGCTTGGGCAGAGCACCGCCGTGTCCTCGTGGATGCGATAGGCGGCAGCGACCTCTCGCGCCGTGCCCTGGTTCAGGCCATGGTGCGGAGCGAGAGGGAATGGGAAGCCGTCTCCTCCTTCTGCGAAGCTGTAATGCTCGCGAAGAGGGAGGCGGCATACGTTAGGGAGACTCAACAACAGCCGAGTCGCCCTAGCGCCCTCAGCCGCAGCCGCCGCAGGAGACGCCAGGGGCCGCGAGACGATCTCCGGCCACCGTAGACCCGGGCCTGCGGACGGCGAGTAGTGGGTAACTCGCCGCCTGATCAGCACCAGGCCCGAGAGTCGACGGCGCGTAGTGTTCCACGCGCGCCTCAAAGAGTTGTCAGCAAAGGACGGGGCCTGCCACGGCCAATGCCTGCCCGGGGGTTGAGGATAAATTCGAAAGAGTTACCTCGCTCCTGGGCACGTAGGGCAGGAAGGAACAGGGGTGGGTTTTAGTCAGTAAGAGTCTGACACTCCCTTCCGCTCCACCCTAGAGCGGAAGAAGTCATAAGATGATTTCCCACCCCCCAAAAACAAAAAAAAAAAAAAAAGGGGTTCGTCTAAATGGTTGATAGTCACGTTTTTTTTGTGTGAGCCGGTCACACAAAAAAGTGACCCTTTCAGGTCTTGATCTCAATAGCAGCGTTGCTTCATAGCACATAAAAAACTCTCCCTTATAAACAATCATTCATCAAGTCTAAATTAGACGGAGCTGGATTACGTCATTACAGCTTCCAAGTATACCTAAGTAGTGTTTCCGCTTGAGAGGAAAATAAAAAGTGATCAATTAACAGAATTCTTCTAGTGAGTAGGATGGTAAGTGCAGACTTAGCTGGTCAAACAAGATAAATAAGAATCAATTAAATATTTACAATATTTAAATAATATATAATATATATAACACAGAACAGTTGGTCGATGGGGCCAAAACGTTCTGGAGTGGCGACCGCTTACCAGAAGACGCAGCGTTGGAAAGCTTGCCACAAGATGGACTGATGACCTGGTCAGCGGCGCGAGTAGCCGATGGATGCGGACGTATGATAACACAGGACCGATCGTTGTGGCGACAAAAGGGATGACGCCAGGGTAAAAAAATATTAATTCTATTTAGTCTGTAAGTTAGGTTATCAAAAAATATTGAACATGTATTTTTTGCTTTATCAAATTAATGAAAAATTACAAAGATACAACGCATCAAAGTTCAAAAGTGGGGCAAGACGTCACTTTTGAGCAAAAAGTGACACAATTTTGACTTAAGTGTGACGTCATCCGATATTTCAACTTACTGTATCGTCTTATTTTTTTGTTAAAGTGACAAGAAAAAACACGTGTCCAATAGTTTTTGGTACTTAATCTAACTGACAGATTAATTAGATTTTTTAGACGTCACTGCCATTGGGGGAGGCTTATGTCAGTCCATGAACACTTTCTGCTGAAATAATGATGATGATTACCTATAGTATTACTAATCTGTCTTGTTTAAGTAATCAAACAAAACTTGTCATTACAAACTTCTAGTCTCTTACGTGTTTTGGCCATATAAATAAGAATATCGTTAACGAGGCACATTTATATTACTTGGTAACTTTCCAAAAAGGCTATAATCACTACAATTTATCTAACTCTGTTACACCACATCTATTCACCTGGTTAAATGGTACCGCAGAGTAATTAAGATTTTGGGTAAACGATTACAAAATTTAGACACCTCAGGTTTTGACATTAGTCTCTTACTTTATTGTTTAACTCAAGTTGCTAATATTTTTATTTTGTTTTGGAAGGTGGGAAATCATTCAATGACTTCTCCCGCTCTGGGTGGAGCGGGAGGGCGTTTACTGACTGAAACCCACCCTTGTTCCTTCAGTTGCCTGTGCCAAGGGCCGTAAGTTCAGCCCAGGGGTTGAGGATAAATTCGAAAGATATAAACTTCGCCCCTGGGCATTCAGGGTAGGGAAGGAACAGGGGTGGGCTTTAGTCAGTAAGAGTCTGACACGCCCTCCCGCTCCACCCTAGAGCGGGAGATGTCATAGGATGATTTTCCACCCCACAAAAAAAAGGGCCGTAAGTTGCTAATTTACAACCTATAAATGGGCATGGGAGAATTAGGTATTTAACTCATTCTTTTATTATTTCCATCAAAAAGTATCTTTAGCCAAAATCGTAAATACATAAACATAAATTTTCAAATCCATTCAAATCTATTGGAAAAGGAAAAGTGTCAAGTAACAGAAAAAGGATGCATAAACTGACATCTGACGTCAGTGCCGTTAGGTTACGTGTGTAGAAGAGGTAGGGAGGTGTTCCCAGTTTCCCACCACTATTCCTCATATTGGAATGCTAATTGCTGTTTTCAGAAAATAATTCTTTTAAAAACACTCTGTTTCGCATCCGTCTACTCTTGCGGTACACGGAACCTTCTTCCAACTTGAAACTTCTAAGACGACAAACACCTACAGAAGCTTACAAGCTCCCTAACAACTTTTTTGCCGTCCTAACCACAAAAAAAAAAACCTTCAAAACAATTAAGATCTCAGTTTTCGATAAAAAGATTTAGATATGCAAGCTTTCGGCATCATTTAGCAACTTTATTTCTGCGTTGCTATTCGGTGTACCACATTTATCAGTCGCTATTTATCGTAACGACTTCGCGCTTCGCTCCAGGGAAGTGTACACGTGCCCCGGTAAGTGGGTTGTCTAGCCTATTCTACTATTTTAGCATAGTATATGATAATGATACTGTTTATTGAGTATTTGGCTGAGAAGTCTATAGATGAAGTGTGTTGTTTTCAGGCGCAGTTATACGACTTTTAATGGTTTTTAATTGAACATCATGTCTAAACGACTTGTCTTGTTTCTTTGAAAAAAATAATATGTTACTCTAGACAATTTCCGTCGTAATTTGATCTCAGAATATTTTAATTTATATTTTTATAACATAGTGTAATTAATTTGTAAAGTTATGTCTAATTCGGATAAAAAATTGAGAATCACGCAAAAACTATAAAGTGTATTTTTATGAAACCTTCACCATTTTTAAGATCATTTAGTTATTTATAATTTAGACTCAGTGTTTAAGTTTAATACTCGTTGTTTTATGTGTAATAAATTAATAATGCGTCTAATTTGGGACAGCGCTCCTTGATGGGCGAGTCCTAATTACTGGGTGGACATACGACGCGTTACGTGAGCTCAGCGCAGAACACGCAAGCTAACCACTCAAGGTCGTTGGCAGCTAATAGCGCCTTAACCGCCGTTTGAAAACTGAGGTGAATTAAAATACAAACAGTATTGCTACGGGTTATTTTGTTACTGTCCAGTTACTGAGTTGATGAGGTTGCTGCTAGTCCGTCACTCCATGTAAAATACTGATATTCAATTGCACCCAGAACAACTCGGAGCTGAGCCCAACATCATCTGCCTAGCCTTTTCCCAACTATCTTGCGGTCGGCTTCCAGTCTAACCGGATGCAGCTGGATACCAGTATTTTACGTGGAGCGACTGCCTATCTGACCTCCACAACCCAGTTACTGGGTAATACGATACCCCTTGGTAAGACTGTATGTCAGACTTTCGGGCTTCTGACGACCCGTAACGACTGTCAAAGATCCACGATTGACGACTTTCCGAGGCACGGAGGAGTCTCGGTGTGTAAAGATGGTCACCCATCCATGGACCGACCCCGGCAAGCGTAGCTTAACCTGATGGATCGACCCGTGCGGCTGTTATTACTTTAGCCACGAGCTGAGCCCAACATAGTTAGAAAATAGGCTAGGCGGATTAAGTGAAAAAGGCTGTAATGTAAAAAAAAACATGAGGGGAGGAAAAAGATGGAAAATTTTTTGAAAGGACGTTCTAATTTCAGTTACCAAAAAGTCTGTCCGCTGCTTTCAGTGACTTGTTCGCCTTTAATTAAGATTACAGACATAATCGCTTCTAGAAACTGTTTTATTTTCGTGGAACAAGTAGTAGGTATGGATTTTACACGTACTTGGGAATTAAATCCGATTTAATGCGTCTAGAAATTGCAGAGAGACTAAACGAAACTCGTTTAAACCAATGTGATAGACATTCAGAACTAAAGATTATTCGACGAACAATCAGAATTTACTGCTTAGTAGTTATCCTGAAATAATGCCTCTATAAATGCGTTTGATGTCGGTATCTTAGAGAGATTAATGTTGAAATAGATGGGAAATTGATTTTGGAATGACCACAGATTATAAGCGAAATTCCCGAGGGAATTGTTTGATTTCCGATAATGTATGTATGTGGTTTAACAAGCCTTATGAGTTATAACAAACTAAATAATTAATTGTAAATGAAACGAATACCAAAATTATCCCTTCGTAATCTGTTTACGATAATAGGATGCCTGGATAATATAAATGATAATTATGATAACTTGCTAAAACCCTTTCGCATCAATCACTTCCCAACTCCTAATCTGACCCAAAAGTACCAGGATGTTATAAAGCAATAAGAGGAGTTCCTTACCGCCGCGTCTAAACAATGGCCTGCATTACTGTCTGCACGTTGTTCACACAAGGGATACGATGATCTGAACACGTGTAGAATGTTCCCACAGATGATGTATGCGGGCACATTCACTCCTGGATACCCCTTCGATGTGTGTAAAGGGTACCTATATTATGTTTCGGAAGTTGGCTATTAGCGGCACGGTTACACAAGAGAACAGTTAAGTCTGCAGTATACATACATAGCATAATACGCACCTTCATGGCGACAGCAAGCATAATATTTTTTCTGTAGTTTAAAAATAACAAAAAAAAAAAAAAAAATTTTTTTCGTATGCTTTTTCATTTGATACCAATATCACGGGAATGCATACTTTTTTTTTTTTGTTGGTGTTTGGGAAATCATCCAATGACTTCTCCCGCTCTAGGGTGGAGCGGAAGGGCGTGTCAGACTCTTACTGACTAAAACCCACCCCTGTTCCTCCCTGCCCTGAATGCCCAGGGGCGAGGTAACTCTTTCGAATTTATCCTCAACCCCTAGGCTTTGGGAGTCTGCCATGTTAGATTTAGAATGACGTCACTTTGTTAAAAATGCATTGTCATTAAAATTAAATATGAACGCAAAATTTCAGCTTAATCGAAAACCTCGAAGTGGGTCAAAATTAACTTCTAAGATTTTTTTACATAGCTCAAATCTTAGAAGTTGCTAATAAAAGTGTCTAGAGTTTGAAAAGTGGTTTATTTTTGTGACTTTTTCCACCCTCGTGAAAGACTGCCAGTTAATGAAGTTTTTCAGGAAAATTTACGCCACCAGTTGGCGCCACTTAGAAGTCAGGTCTTTACTTTGAAAACGAAACATAATGACGTAAACATGACGTTGACGTCAACTTGACATACGTCACATTTTGACATTATCTATATAGTTTTGACAGGTGTCTGGACCTTTTTTTTTTGGACCTGACTCCTAAGTGATGCCATCTGGAGTACGTCATTTCAGAATACCCTCATTAAAAGTTACTCTGAACAGGCATAAACAAGTAAATATACAAAGTATAATTGCGAAATTGTAATCTATACTTGGGCAACCACATTCATCAAAGTCAAACTGTCATCATCAATTGATCAATCCGGAGTACCGCCTAATCAGGTATCCATTTGTGCAAAAAGTAGTTTAGCAGCCATGTATGTTACTAAGTCTGCAATTATTTAAGCCTTTAGGAAATATTTAAATGACCAGTTAGTTCCAAATATGGTCAAATTACTCTACTTATTTGGTAATCTCTTCCTATGATGGAGCAATGTACCCATGTGTTTATCGGACTATTACATCTAAACATACAGTACTTACATAATAAAAATATTTATAAATGGAACATAGATACTGATTGAGTATCGCGTGGAACCATACACGCTTTTTGAAGTTTCCTACCAAGAAACAGGCTAAAGGGTTTAAATTGAAAGAGGTCAGGTACTCACAGGATGCTGGGAGCCAGGAGATCAACACACTGTATCAGTAGCAGTCGTATGGCGGGGGCGATGCGTTGTCGTTCACTCACAGCGAAACATAAATGCAAGTGGCGGTAAGTTTATAACAAGGAAGTGACTAGGGAACATCCTGAAGCCTGTTCAGATACTATTCATAAATCAATCAATCTGCCCAGCATTTTCCTAACAATGTTAGGGACGGCTTCCAGTCTAACCGGATGCAGCTGAATACCAGTATTTTACATGGAGCGACTGCCTATGTAACCTGCACAACCCAGTTACTAGGTAATACGATACCCTTTTGTAACTGGTTGTCAGACTTTCCAGGTTCTGACGATCCGTAACGACGTCAAAGATCCACGATTAGCAGCCTGGACCAACGGCTTAACATGCTTTCCGAGACACGGAGGAGTCCAACCCCAGCATACGTAGCTTAACCTGATGGATCGACCCATGTGGCTGTTATTACTTTAGCCATGAGCTCCTAAGATATTATTCATACATAATGTTATAAAACGTGGTTGATTAAATCCTTTGGACGAATCTTAACATTTAAGACAAGAATGGAAAATAATAAATAAGACAATAATTTTTATTAGTATTTTTTTTATAGCAGAATATAGCTAAAATGTAAATACACAACTAAATTAACACAAATATATGTCCATTATTATTCCATGTCGTTATTTCTGTGGAAGTTGGGTAGACCTTTAGTGAGGGACGCTACATGTGTCGATACTCTTGCGCCATCTCATCTTCCTAGTTCGTCGTGCTGTGGTTGGTGCTGCCGCTGCGGCTGCGGAGAACCCCAAGGGGCGGAAATATAAGAACCACCCTGGTAGTAATATTTTCGAGCCGTTTGGGGTTGAAACCCTTGAGCTTTGATGTCCATTAATTGTTTCTATAGCAAATATTGGGTTCCCACCTATGAAATTGGCGTTTTTTTCTCACAAATAAAGAACCTCGTCACTTCTATGAATTAAAATATTCATCAATTGCTTGATATTCTATCGAATAATGACCGTCATAGAAGACAACTGCAATCGTAAAAAAACCTTATTACTTAAAGTTTTATACAAAAAAATATACTCCTCTTTTTGTTAGCAGAAATGAAACCACTATTGGTTTTAACTTAGACAAAACTTATTTTTGTTGCTTAATCTAGGTGGCATATCTGTAAATGTCAATACCTATCATAATGGTTATCTTAGTTTTTAAACATTATTGCATACAAATTTTAAAACATTAGTGTTCATAGTTGTTAAATTAATTAAGAAAATGTTAGTATGAAAAATGCAACTTCTTTAAAATTCTCCATACAAAACGCTGATTTCATAGGTAAACCTAATAGTTAAATTATTTCTTACTTCAGCATGAATATACCAATATTTAACACAAATTAATAGCAATCAAATTAAGTTGAACTGAAAATTCTAATCAGATTCAGACGACATTTCAGAATGATTTATGCAGTCCAGAACCCTAAAACTAGCTCTAAACTTTGTTTGGCTGTTCTAATATAGCAATATACTCTTATATGTTCGGCTATATTCCTACTAGTGTTCAATTTAATCCCTAACCCATTCAACCCCTGTTTAGGTCTTACCAAATACCAATGAATTTTCCTCCAATATGTACCGAAGTATTGAGCTAAACATTCTCAAAGGCGTGGGTCCAGGCGTTAAACGATATTTATGTTAGTGATTTGACACAGCTAGGGTTAATCTTTGTCCTCAAAAGGGCTTAATGAGATCCGACCTACTTTAATTTGAGCTCCGAATATCTTCGTGATGGAGGTTCGGTGTGAGTTTCGAGGGGCTGACAGTTTGTTTACCAGTACCCCGTTTAGGTAATACCTATATGTCAAAGGAAAATTTTGTAATGGAGCTTGATATGCAAATGATTTAAGGTACTTTCTTTAAAAAAAATGTGCACCTTAAAGCCAAATACTATTAAGTTTCCTTTTTTACTCAACTCGATTCACGTAGATTGCTGTATATGGAACCATTGAATGTACCTATACTTTACAAGCCAGGGAACAGTACCTAACAGGACAGTATATTTCATAAAAATCTTAACTGATTAGCTTATTTTCTTTACAGAAAACTTAACAGGTTCGATGATCATGTTGCATAACCTAACCAAAATTCGAATAGTTGATAAGGTCAATCTGCCTAGCCTTTTTCCAACTATCTTGGGGTCGGTTTTCAGTCTAACCAGATGCAGCTGAATACCAGTATTTTAGTAATTATAATATATTCACCCTAATATTTGAGTAGTTGATGAGGTACGTAACAAAAAAAAAATGAACTTAGGTCCTAACGGTGAGTATACATGTTTGTGAACGCACCCACGATACAGGAGTAATTCCTAGTGTGGGGCAACGTTTTTTTTTAAAAAAAAAAAAAAAACCTTCAAGACAAAACAACACAATACAGAAAAATTACAGAAAATAGTTGGACTCGTACGATGAGATACGCAGTCTTGTTATCGGTTGTCTTGTTATCTTCAGATATCGAGCAGATCTCCAATTTACCACCTCATCATGGAAATACAGACATATTCTCTCCGATGTGCGATAGTACGGAAGAGTTTAGATTATGGCTTGACTTCGGATCGTCATCGGGGTTCATTGGAAAATACACCTGAATGAAGTAGGTATCTGAATAAAATGAAATAATTTTTGTTGGAATATATATAATGTAATTTAAAGATAAATATTTTAAGCAAGTATTTTATCACTTTAAGTTTTTTCAGTTCATCACTTATAAATGCCATCAACAACATGGAGGGTGATATAAAAATAAATTATATGGTAAATGAGCTTTACTTTGTAAATTAGTTAAATAACACTTTAACACGTCCATTTTTTATTCAATTTGAGACCGTTGTTTCCCAGCAGAAACACCGTCAAAAAGTCTATATATATACAATTAACATACTGGTCAAATCATAACTAGGTACATTTTATCTGTTACATTCACTAATTGAAAGATAGTTATAACAAATTAACTTGTGACTTGTCCGACGATGTATCTTGTTACAGGATATTCACATGCTTAGAAAACGATGATAAATTGTTTCTCATGTTTGATAATAATTAATTAATTGCACATGGCACTTTCACGTCCGGGAGCATTTAATCTGGTACACTTTTGGTTTCGTGCGTTGGTCCAAGAAATTCATTTACCGTAGCGGACTTGGATAGCTTTGCAAAGTTATTCTTCTGCAGTCTGATCGGATCTTTCGGTATTTAAAGTACCGCAGTATTTTCCACAAGGGTATCTGATTAAGCGGATCCGAACGAAATCACTTGCAGTCTTAAAGCACAGTTATACGACTTTTAATGGTTTTTAATTGAACATCACGTCTAAACGACTAGTCTTATTCCTTTGAAAAAAAAATATGTTTCTCTAAACAATTTTCGTCGTAATTTGATCTGATAATATTTGAAATTATATTTTTATAACATAGTGTAATTATTTTTGTAAAGTTATGTCTAACGCGGATAAAAAATTGAGAATCACGCAAAAACTATAAAGCTGACCATTTTAAAGATCAATTAATTATTTATAATTTAGTCTGTTTTAGTTAAATACCTGTTCTTTTATGTGTAATAAATTAATAATGTGTCTAATTTCGGACAGCGCTCCTTGATGGGCGAGTCCTATTATTGGGTGGACGTACGACGCGTTATTAACCTAACCTTTTGTTTTTTTACCTATCCTAACATACCCACTCAAGGTCATTGGCAGTTGCGTGGAATTAGTACTCCCCCACTATAAATTTATAGCCTATATTATAATCTATTCTTGTACCAAATTTCATCTAGATCTAATAGGCCATTCTGCGTTGAGTAACAAACATATCATTCAAACTTTTGCATTTATATAATATTAGCTCCTACTATCATCTTTTTTTCTTATCCCATTTTTATCTCGGCGAAAGAAATTTTCTTCTTATACGAGTATTCCGGCCTTTCAACCACGCCCGTTGTCTCTCCACCATATAATTTACTGCTGCTGCTGGGAAACAAACCACATTTTTAACCGACTTAAAAAAAGAGGTTCTGTATTCGACCCGTACGTATGTATGTATGTATGTTTGTTTGTTCACGATTTTCTCGAAACTACTGATCCGGTTTGGATGAAGGTTTCGTTATTCAAATGCATATTTTTAAGGATGGTTTTAGTATATTATAATATATTAGGATCTGATGAAGATCTTTGGAGTTAGACAGTGGAACCCTTCAATAGCTAACAGCAAATAATAATAATAATAATAATAATATTCCACAACTATCACACAACGCCATCTAGTCCCAAGTTAAGCAGAGCTTGTGTTATGGGTACTAGACAACTGATAAACATACTTATATATTTCTAAATACATAAATATTATAGATAAATAACACCCAGACACAGAACAAATGATCGTGCTCATTACACAAACATTTGTCCTGGGTGGGAATCGAACCCACGACCTCCGGCATAGCAGTCAGGGTCACTAACCACTAGACCAACAGGCCTGTCTTACATACTATAAAACATGTCTAAAAACCATAGCTAGAAATCCTGCTTTCAAATAAAAAAAAACGCATTTAAATCGGTTCACCCGTTTAAGAGCTATGGTGTTACAAGCAGACACACACACATAGTGGTCAAATTTATAACACCCCCTCTTTTTGCGTCGAGGGTTAAGTCTAAAAACCATAGCTGGAAAACCTATTTTCAAATAAAAAAAAAACGCATTTAAATCGGTTCACCCGTTTAAGAGCTATGGTGTTACAGGCAGACACACACACATAGCGGTCAAATTTATAACACCCCCTCTTTTTGCGTCGAGGGTTAAAAATGAGGACAATCCAGTTCGTTGAAATTTCGCATGACCTCTTTTTGCGCAAATCACTCCCTATTACTGCGATCGTTTGTCTATGTATTGTTAACACAATTTAATTGGAAACCAGAACTAAAAAATAAAAAAAACTTTTTTAAAATAGAACCGACTTGCAAAAGAAAAAGTCGGTTCTATTTTTTACAAAAAAGTTTTTTTTTGTGAAAGAGGATAACTCATGGTAATTAACCCTAATTTTACTTGTAACAAGAACACACACTCGCCTAATTTGATCCATCAGAGAAGAACAGCCAATAGAAAAGTTCGGAACACAGTCCTTCAGAACCTTACTATAATAAAACACAAAAAGTACCGTACTAACGGACAAGGGACGATAGTTGGTAAACTCAATTTATGGGAGTTATTTCGGCTAGAGCGGACATTATCTAGTTCGGACGAGGAACATTCGCCGTTGGTTCGGATAAATTGCCAATTTTGACTTACACCCCTTTCTACGGTGACATATTACCGAATTCTGGCGGAATTGATTTAGGATTTGGAATATCAGTTTGATGTCGGCGTATAATTTATAAAGTGGCTGTGGGGCTGATTTTTGGTAGTCGTTTATCAAGTTATTTAGCAGTAGGTTCGGATTGGCTGCGAGTAGATATGTCAAGTAGGTGGGAATGACTAAATGACGGACGGAAGTAATCTCATTCGTTGTGTCATCTTTTCAAACGAGGGGTCTACTACCCGCCAAGTGGTGCCCTCATTGAATAATAAGTACCAAAAACGGCCGTTTTTGACACTTTTGCCTACTACTTTGGATACGAAACATTTTGAGTCCTGTTTTAACAACGTAAAAATACTTTATCCTCTTTGTAACAAACGTGACGTTGGATTCTTTAATATTTATTTTCTATGCTATGCTACGATTTTTTATTCAATGAGAGCGCCACTTCGCCGGTAGTAGGGCCTTAAAGCTTGAAATAGGTTTTAATTTAAGTTAGGTAGATAAATTGGCAGGTATAGGTATGGAATTTTCTAGTCAGGTAGCCCACTGCAAACATAACTTAAACAAATGGGGTTTTATAGTTATGCATACTAGATAGTACTAGATACCCAATGTGAGCGTGATTCCTCTGTCCAGAATATGACGCGGAAGCTGGAGCCTATACACCTGCACTTTTAAGGTCCTTGTGAACTCCACAGACGCTGTATGTATGTCCTATTGCTGAAACTAAATTAAAGAGACCGACCAGGTCCTAAGACTGCTAAATTGCTAAATTCATAACCGAAAAACCAAAGAGTTCCGTAATTAAATATTTTAGATTCATAATAAAACCTTTATTGTTATAATTAATGGCTCAACCATCGATTTTAAATATAATTTTGTTTTATGTCGCGGCAATAAAATGTTCGTAAAACTGCTGTTGAAAAAACATTTGTGTCTCCTTTTGATCAGCAGTCGGCTCCATAATTACTTTTACGACTGCCATATTTTTAAATTAGGGTTATGAAACTGCTTACATGCTTCTAAAAACGTAATTTGAGGTGTACGAATTTTGACCAAAGACCACACCGCGATCTCCTAGCCAAAGTTTTCTTTCAATTAGAACTAGAAAGTAGTAATTTGGATTAAGGCGCTATTAACTGCCAATGACCTTGAGTGGTTAGCTTGCGTATTCTGTACTGAGCTCACGTAACGCGTCGTATGTCCACCCAGTAATTGGACTCGCCCATCAAGAAGCGCTGTCCGAAATTAGACGCATTATTAATTTATTATGCATAAAAAAATAATTTTTATACTAAAACACGTATACTAAAATATAAATAATTAAATGATCTTTAAAATGGTGAAGGATTAAAAAAATACGCTTTATTGTTTTCGCGTGATTCTCAATTTTTAATCCACGTAAGACATAACTTTATAAATTAATTACACTATGTTATAAAAATATAATTTGTAATATTCACATATCATTTTACGAAAAAAAATTGTCTAAAGTAATATATATTTTTTTCAAAGAAATAAAACTAGTCGTTTAGACGTGATGTTCAATTAAAAGTTGTATTACTGCGCCTTAATAAGAAGGGCAGGGAGGGGCTAGTTGAGCATACGGGTAAGTTGACAGTTGAAATGTCTCAAAAAACTAAGTCAGAAAAGAAATAAATGGCGGAAAAGAAGATATTAGAGATAAGATCACATTGACAACCAGTTGTCGTCCGGTGAACGAGTGAGATGCTGGGACACTTTATTTCTTATGCTGTTAAAATGTAAAAAATAAGATCCTTCTTACTTTTCGTCAGTCCTTCTTTGGACAGTTCTACTCAACTATGCACTTGTTGAAAGAGCAATTTATTTAAAATAGCCATAAATTTACATGCTCACCGTTTTCACATCAACCTCAATTTTAGAGTGATATGTCGGGTCGGGGTTAACTGGACAATCAATTTGTCCTTATATGAAATTCTACTACATTTTTTTGTTTTTTGCTTTATCTTCCTGATACGAAGGAGACTTACAAGAGAAAAGCTTCAAGAGGTTGGGTAATTAAATTCAAGTACAGAAAGTGTGAAATTATTTAAAAAACTTGTTATTTGTTTTTAGTTTTGTTCGTCTGCAATATTATCATTAATTTATCTTGTTAGACAATAAGTATTGAAGTTTCAAATGATGCATTAATCATAAACTTTAAGATTTGTTTGATTCTCTTAAAGCTATTTAACTAATTTATCTCTTTTTTCAACTTACCTAACACCTTTAATCAACTTATCCCACTTATTGTGGGGTTATTGAGCGACTCTGATTTTATTTACATTTGTGACAATAACATTTAGACTAAATCTAAAATTAAGTATTGCCCTGAAGACTTTTTGAGAAGGGTAAATAACGGTTCTGTGAGTGTAAGATACTGTAGGACCCCAAGGCACTAGTACGGCCTGCAGGGATCCTGGGACGTTCTTCGAAGTTCGGGGGATGTCTCGTAGCTTAGCGACTCGGTGGCAACGCGAGAGTGCGGTGCATATAAGGATAGTTATCCTTATATGCACCGCACTCTCTTTCTATATATAGCTCTTTTCCTTATCCGCCTGTAGCAAGTTTGCTACAGGCGGATAAGGAAAAGAGCTGAGGGCATTTTAAATAACTGTATTGGTTTTTGTAAGAAATAACATAAGTGCCTACTTTGGCCGGGCAAGCAGAACTGATCTCTAAAACAAATATGATGCCTACACCTTCTAAATTCAAACGGCTCTCCAATAATCTTACCAGCCAGTTGAAGGCCGGTACAGACCCGCTAAGATTATGCTGTGACTACAATCGTCACAATACCATGCACCGTTTAAGAGATACCTTGAAATAAGTAAAAAAACTGCTCAACTAGCCCCGCTCTACCCTACTGCGTTAGATACGTGAAAGGTACTTACTAATATTAAGACCGGACATGGTGTGGACGTCCAGCAGCAGCTCAGAGAAGTTCGAGACTAGACAGTACCTGAAAGAAGTCGGGATTCCCACACTTGACTAGCCAGCCCTCAGTCCTGACTTGAATCCGATTCAACATATGTGGGAAGAGCTGAAAAGGCGAGTACAAGGACGATGTCCAGCTCCGGCGTCGATAGAAGACCTGAAATCTGCTTTAGTCGAAGAGTGGCAGTTAATCCCACAGTATTCTATCAGGAAACTCATTCGGTCAATGAAAAACCGTTTACAGGCAACACAAAATATTCGGTTAGTCGCCCTATGCTCTAGTCCCGCTATGCACGAAATCAAATTCGCGGGCAGTGAGGAAGAAAACTGTTACAGTGTAATATTTTATTGAAAAAAATCAAGCATTGCCATCGACAACCAAATTAAAAATTTGACAGGGTCCTACGAAAAGAAGGATATCTATTTTTTGTGTACAATAAAGAATTAAAAATAATTGAAAATCTTTTTGGACGCCATCTTGGCAACATAACTATTTTTGGAAAGATAAAGCAAAGAACAATTAAACCAAAACCTAATTATCGAGAAAGAAATGTTAATTTTAAATTAGTACTAATAATTTAATTAGTATTAAAGTCCAGGTGATTTATAGTAAGAGTCATAATTATCTCATTCTGTGATTTAAATAGTAACACTTATATCTCATTATTTTTATTTGTTTTTTAATTAATATTTTAATTTTTTTTAAACAGTTGATTATATGTATTTGATTTGTGTAATTAATAAGACTGAAATATTATGAATACAGGATTTGACTTTGAGTGGAGGCTATCGGCGGCAGCGACCTCTCTTGTCCGACCCTGGTCCAGGCCATGGTACGGAGCGAGAGCGAATGGGAAGCAGGGTGAGGGAGACTCAACGGAGTCTCCTTCATGCTCCCAGCCGCAGCCGCCACAGAAGACGCTCTGGGCGTCGGGGGTCACGAGACGATGTCCGGCCACCGTAGACGCGGGCCTGCGGACGGCGAGGATTCAGGATTCAGGATTTGAACTCTCTGTGTATCTTACAAATTTCATCCCGATCCGTCCAGCCGTTGAAGCATGAGTGCGTAACAAACATTCAAACATCGTAACTTTCGCATTCATATGTGCTGCCACTGCGGCTGCGGAGAACCTCAAGCGGCGGAAATGTAACAACCTCGTCGGTAGCTACATTTTCGAGCCGTTTTGGGGTTGAAACCCTTGGGCTGTGGGGTCCAAGTGCACATTTATTTATTTATTAAAACTTCATGTAACACAAATGTACAAAGGCGGACTTAATGCCTTAGGCAAAAGCAGCAGCAGTAGTAGCTAAAGATCTTTCTAAACGCTTTGTTGACACTTCGCGTGACCCAAGGTTGAGGATAAATTTGAAGAGTTACCTCGCCCCTGGGCATTTAGGGCAAGGAGGAACAGGGGTGAGTTTTAGTCAGTAAGAGTCTGACACGCCCTTCCACTCCACCCTAGAGCGGGAGAAGTCATTGGATGAAAAAAAAAGGGCTGGCTTTTTCCTCGGCCAGAGGTTAAGCATTGCTATACAACGTGGCAATGCAATCTTTTGGACATACTTCCAGTAATCAGCGATGCAGAGGAATTTTTTGACGCCAGATTGTAAATTTTATTTAGTTAGGCGTTTTTGTTTTTATTGCAGTATATGTAATTAATGAAATATTAGTCAGATTTGTAATATTGTGGGTCCAAAATTGGCTTTCAAAAATTTAATTAATTATTTTTTCATTTAAAATGTCTTCGGGGTAGATAGGTATAACGATTTTATACAGTTTAAAATGAAAAAAAATTTTTTTTTTTCAAAAATTAGGAAAAGGCCGACGAAAAATTCCAACGCTAGGGGGTCTAGAATCATGTACTGAATCACTAGTACACGTATGTGCGTTCATGTACCTTACACCCTGTATAATACCCGGGCCTGCGGACGGCGAGTAGTGGGTAACTCGCCGTCCGATCAGCACCAGGCCCGAGAGTCGACGGCGCGTAGTGCTCCACGCGCGCCTCAAAGAGTTGTCAGCAAAGGGACGGGGCCTGCCACGGCCGATGCTTGCCCGGGGGTGGAGGATAAATTCGAAAGAGTTACCTCGCCCCTGGGCACTCGAGGCAGGGAGGAACAGGGGTGGGTTTTAGTCAGTAAGAGTCTGACACGCCCTTCCGCTCCACCCTAGAGCGGAAGAAGTCATAGGATGATTTCACATCCCCCAAAAAAAAAAACACCCTGTATAATGACTAACAATAAATATTTATATATATATATAAAGTAATAAAATAGGTTTTGAGACGACTCTACTGCTTGTGTAGAAAATAACTCCGCAACTTCCGCTTAAATGCTTAAATGCATACTGACTGGTGGCCGTCCTGATACCGAGAGGAAGCGCATTCCACAAAAGGATGGACTGAATATGAAAGGAAGAATGAACAAAATCAGAAGTATGAGCAGGGCAAAGCAGTAGAAGATTATTAGAAGAACGCAGATTCCTGGCGTGTGAAGAACATAGATATTGAAAGTGAGATATAAGATAAGAAGGAGGAGTGGGAGAGTTCAGCAGAGAGAAAAGTGTAGTCAGAGCCCGCAAACTTCTTTTCTGGCGAATGGGCATCCATTTGAGCTCAGACCTGTGGTTCGAGACATGGTCATTTTTACTCAAATTAAATACGAACCGGATGCAGTTGTTGAGGAGCCTATTCAGCTTATCCAGCACACGTCACCATAGTCGATTATAGGGAAGATTAAAGTCTGCACAAGCATAGTCTTCGTCTTCGCGGGCAGAAAGTCCCTCAGACGGTACAAACACCGCAAAGTTCCGTTGACTCTTTGACTGACACTTGAAACCTGACTTTGCCAGCCAAGCGTCGAGTTAAGATGCAAACCGAGATCTTTTACACTAGGGCTGATGGGGATAACGGCACCATTGAAAATAATAGGAGGAAGAAAGCTAACCACCACTCTACCCATCATGCGCGAGCTTCCAATAACTATGGCCTGAAATTAAGTGGTCTAACTTTCTTTCTTCTTAACTTTTTATAGAACCCATTGATGTCTTTACACTTGGAAATCTAAGCAGTGATAGTGCAGTCGTTACATCACCCACGATGTTTAATCACGTAATTGTAAACATTGACATAATTAGAAGGAAGCCCGCACTGATCGTGGCGCGTTACTTAGTCAATATTATGACAGCAGCTGTTACATACTGAACACTAGTAGGACTATGTTTAGAGATGACTTAGTAGCTTGATCAATCGATGTACGTCTCAATTCAGATCATTTCAATTTAATCGTCAATTGTCGTGTGGGTGGAGCATAGATGCCAATGATGTTGATGAATGTTCTTGAGCTGCTGGGTTATTGACGATTTGGGTAAAAACATGCTACTAATATGACGAATTGTCTTGGTTATCATCATTCATCCGGAAGATGTCCATGTTGGACCTGCACGACAGCCAACATGCCTATGCCTTTCGCATACAGATGTTTGTAGAATTTGTTCCGATTGTTTTTTTTTTCTATACATTCTTGTTTTTCTTTCTTTCCTTGTTTAGTTTAATATTTAACATCTTAATGAAAGTTTATAATTTATTCAATAATTATATCTTAATGTATTAAGAAAAATATGAAAACTATTTTGTAATTTTTTTTTTTAATATTGCAAGCGTACCTAGTAAAAAAAAATGGGTTTTCTGGATGTCTTGTGTATGTGAGTATACATGTTTGTGAACGCACCCACGATACAGGAGTTTCCTAGTGTGGGGCAACGTTTAAAAAAAAAACATGTTTGTGGAGAAAACTTGACCAGAAATCGCGCAAAACAGAGAGGTGTGGAGGGAGAATGGGAAGGCTTCTGCCAAGCAGCGCGACACCACGTGGGCTAAAAAAAAGAATATTTTTATATTATGTGGAAAACGTCGCTGGTTATACCTACATTTAACTCGCTCCTTATGTCAAATGTTATCTATGTTTTATTGTAATGTGCAACTGTTTATTTTCCAAAATAATTAAAATGAAATAAAACTATAGCTTATTTTCTATTTAATCGGTTCAATTCATTGGCACCCTGGACAGAGTCGCGGTTACCTAGCTTACCGGCTAATATTTATACTGTGGGTACCTATTATAGCGATATAGGAGAAGACTACGCGCACTATCCGGTTAAATATTGTATAGAGCCAACAATAAGCTCACTATTTGCCTCTCTCTGTGCGTTTACTACCGAGTTTATTTTATAGTGCAGTTTCAGATAACTACTGCGGAAATTAATTTTCTAAGTACTACCTCCTTTATGGTATTATATTATTATTTTACTGATCACAAACCAGGTGGTTAATATATTACGTGGGACGGTAGAGGTGCAGTGAATAACAGTTATTAGTTACACTAAATTAAGATGATTTGTAGCTGCTACAATTTATGACCAATATCGTTAGTCTCATAACTTGTAACTGAACTTATTGGAGCGAGTCAAAAATATTAAAATATGGTTTAATAATAGCGTTGAACATTAATTAGTTGGCTAATGTAAACTTACCACAAAGTTTATATTGATTAAGTGTGTCATTCATTAGCAAGTAAGCGTTTAAAAGATCTTTTGGGGCCATTCGTTACATACGAGTACCTCTGAACGCCTCAGAACACATATAAATTAAGGCGTAGTTATATGGCAACGACCTTGAGTGGTTAGCTTGCGTGTTCTTTGCTGAGCTCACGCAACGCGTCGCATGCCCACCCAGTTATAGGACTCACCCATCAAGGAGCGCTGTCGCAAATTAGACGCATTATTCATTTATTATACTAAAACACATAGGTATACTAAAAGATAAATAATTAAAATATCTTTAAAATGGTGAAGATTTAATTTGAAAAACGCTTAAGTTTTTGCGTGATTCTCAATTCTTTATCCGAGTTAGACGTACTTTACAAATTAATTACACTGTGTTATAAAAATATAATTTCAAATATTCATTAATTGAATTACGGAAAAAATAGTCAAGAGTAACCAAATTTTTTTTTAAAGAAATAATACTAGTGGTTTAGACGAGATGTTCAATTTAAAATCAGTAGAAGTCGTATGATTGCGCCTTAAGATATTTTGTATTGCGTTAGTGTTTCTGTTATTACACTCCGCAACGTAAGAATATTCGATGATGTATCTGCAGCTACACATAAAAACCCCCAGTTTCTAACACACATCTGACTCACTTATGACAATACCTACATTATTATTTTTAAAACTCGAATAAGTGCTTATATGTTTTTTTCTTTGTGCCATGATTTCTGAACCTATTAGAGGTATCTACTGATGAAGGAGTCTCTAATTCAACGACAACTCTGTGCGTCTCGGATGGCATGGCTGTCATTCCAGTCATTACGGAACTTTGATAGTCAATCAGAATTTTCACGGGTTATCGTTTACCCCGACGTCCTCGTCTTTGTCGTCGTCGTCGTCGTGACTCGTGTGGAGGCCGACTCCAACTTAGTTGGGAATAGGCTAGTCTCTTCTAGACGGATCAAACTAAAACTCTAGACAAAAGATGTGACAAGAGTACCGAAACATCGGGCTTATCAGTCAGGCCCACAACCAAAAGTAAGATAACACAGTTTGAAACCAAGATCCAATGTAACCAAAGTTAATTTCGTTTTATTAGCCATCAAAGTGCACGGTAACTGTTTGATCGCAGTCTTACGGGACACAATCTCGTGCACGACAATAGATTAGCCCAAGTGTTCCGCGCAATAGACGTAATTGCCGATACCGGGTGGGACAAGGTTGTATTCATTATTAACATAAAAGAAAACGAAGAAGGTCTACATTTTTTTTTTTTGGTGGGTAATCATAAAATAACTTCTCCCGTTCTAGGTGGAGTGGGAGGGCGTGTAAGGGTCTTACTGACTAAATCCCACCCGTATTCCTTCAGTTGCCTGTGCCAGGGGCCGCGGTGACTCTTTCAAGCACGCCCGCGACCCTGGCGTCCACGCTTACTGCTTGATTTATAAAAAAAAAAACTGTTTCTGCCAGCACTTTCGCCCGCATGAAATGAGTACTTTCTCTATTATAAATTAGGCTTAGACTATGAAAGGTTATAGACGGAATGTCAATATCCAACAATCTGAAGTACCAGAATGAGATGCCGTATCTGTACACGCGAAATAAGCTCACTTAGACAAAATGAGAAGCCGATACGTCATCGTCACGTTCGTCAAGGTCACTCACACATTTTACCGATCCTGCTTCATTTAATGTCCAATGACGTTCCGTCTATTACCTTTCATAGTCTAAGAAATTAGGTATAACCTATGTGCTATTCTAGACTGTAATCTATCTCTGTGTATCATTCAAATCAATTCAGCGTGATTGAGTAACAAACATCCATTGAGTAACAACTTTTGCATTTATGATAATAAGTAGGAAAGTACCATGTGATTAGTTTAAACACCGATTAAACACAGGTTCTTAATAAATAAGAGTGTGTGTGTACGCACGTACACACACACTTTTATACACCGTCAGCCACCACTGACGGGGCCCATCGTGGCCGGTGCCTGCATGCCTAGGGGTAGCGGATAAATTCTGATAATGTAACTCATTATCAGAATTTACAATATATACAATTTTAATTTATCGCACCCCTGGGCACTCAGGCAGGGAAGGAACAGGGGTGGGTTTTAGTCAGTAAGAGTCTGACACGCCCTCCCGCTCCACCCAGAGCGGGAGAAGTCACTGGATGATTTCCCAGCCCCCCCCCCAAAAAAAAAAAGCGCCGTACGGGAAGGCGCAGCGTGAGTAGGCCTCTAAAAAAAAAAAAAAAACTATTTTACATAAAAGTCGGTGTCAAATAACGAAGAAGTAGTGTGTCTGGTTTTGTTTCTTCGTTTTTTGACACCGACTTCTGAAATTAAAGTTATTTTTTAATTTTATGTTTTTTTTTTGGAAGTCGGTTGTTTTTTTTGTAAAAAAGTTTTTATTTTTCACTTTTTAGTTGTTATACCCCAGAACTAAAAACCCCAATAACATGGAACGTGGAATTTAAACATTTGGAGAACACCAAAACGTCATCGAGGTATACGCATTTTTCGTTTTTGTTCAGTTTCTCAAAAAACGCTAAAGCAATTTCGATAAAATTTATATGGGACCACCTCGGGAGTATATTCTTTCGGATAAAAAAAGAATTTTGAAAATCGGTCCATAACTGACGGAGAAAAAGGCGGACATACAGAAAAAAAAAAGAGAATGTAGAACATAGAACCTCTTCCTTTTTCGAAAGTCGGTTAAAAAGTAGTGAACGACGACCCGGTGAAGGTTGCGTTACATCTGGGGACCTATGAAATCAGTGTTTTGTATGGAGAATTTTAAAGAAGTTGCATTTTTCATTAACATTTTCTTAATTTATTTAACCACTATGAACACTAATGTTTTAAAACTTTAATGCAATAATGTTAAAAACCTAAGATAACGTATGCCACTTAGATTAAGCAACAAAACTAAGTTTTGGTTAAGTTAAAATAAATGTAGTGGTAATTTCTGCTAACAAAAAGTGGAGTCATTTTTAAGTAATAAGGTTTTTTTACTATTGGCAGTTGTTTATGACGGTTATTATTCGATATAATATCAAGCAATTGATGAATATTTGAATTCATAGAAGTGACGAGGTTCTCTATTTCTCTATTTGTGAGAAAAAAACGCCAATTTCATATGTAAGGACCCAATATGTGCAGAAGTTGGCCTCTTTTGGCTAGATTATGATGACTTTTAAAATCAAGGAGCAAAAGGTAGCATGTATTCGCATTACCCAGGTTAAGTTCATCAAATTAGATAATGGCTTTGTATTCAACAGTTGACTGTGTGTTCTAATTTTTGTGAGTCTCGTTTGGATACGGAATAAAAGTAACAAAGTGTTGATTGATACTTCTGGATCTAGCTGCATGGTGTGATGTACGGCTAATGGTGAAAGTACCACTGAAGTTGTTTCTGAGCGGATTTATAAATTCATCAAAGTTTCTTATGGTGCACCTAATGCTGATAAGATTTAAAAGAATTTGGGATATTTTTGAAAATTGCGATGCTGAGAATATTTTTAGAGTAAGAACTGGAGACTACATACAAAGCCCTATCCCTCTAAAAGAGAGACAGGAGAAAGACAAGAGGCCTGTGGCACAGCAGTGGAAACAGTACAGATATTTCAAAGAATTTTTAGAAAAAATATCCGTATTCTAAAGCAATAATCCTATTTAAATAATTAATAATTTCCAAGAGTCCTATCTATGCTGTATAATCTTTGTGTGAGGCACTCGTATCTACCGACGGATCTGATGAAGATGATAGTTGTGCCCATCGTCAAGAACAAGACCGGCGATGTCTCAGACAAGGATAATTATAGGCCAATATCGTTGGCCACTGTAACGGCAAAGGTTCTTGACGGTGTGCTTAAGCGGAGAGTGACTGGACAGATCAATCTACATGATGCTCAATTTGGTTTTAGAGCTGGGCTGTCCACGGAAACTGCTATTCTGGCGCTTAAGCACACGGTCAGGTACTATACTGATAGAAACACACCTATGTATGCCGCTTTCTTGGACCTCTCCAAGGCGTTTGACCTGGTTGATTATAATATCTTATGGTCGAAATTGCGTGAGCAGGGTCTTCCTAATGAGCTCATTAAGCTCTTAGGCTACTGGTATGACCACCAATTCAACCAGGTCAGATGGTCGCGTGCCTTGTCTGGGGCGTATGGATTGGAGTGTGGGGTGAGACAAGGAGTTTTGACTTCTCCGGCGCTTTTCAGTCTGTACGTCAATAATCTGATCGAGGAGCTCAGCAGCACTGGTATCGGATGCTCTATTGACGGTGATACTATTAATAATATAAGTTATGCAGATGATATGGTGCTGCTGAGTCCCTCGATTGATGGACTCAGACGGATGCTTGAGATATGTGAGAGATACGCCACGTCTCATGGGTTGTTATAAAATGTACGAAAGAGTGAGCTGGTGGTGTTTAGGCGTACAAAAAAAACCTAAGACAGTTCCTCCGGTATACCTCTAGGGTGTTCCACTAAATAGAGTGTCGCATTTTAGGTACCTTGGCCACATAGTTAACGAGGACTTGAATGATGACAGTGATATAGAAAGGGAAGAGCGTTGTCGATCCGATGCAATATGCTGGCCCGTAGGTTTGTATGATGTACTAGAGAAGTGAAACTCACTCTGTTTAAGGCGTTTTGCCAGTCTTTCTACACGTGCAGCTTATGGGTTAGACATACGCAGAGGGCCTACAACGTTCTTCGCGTTCAGTATAATAACGCTTTTAGGGTGCTGTTGGGGCTGCCGCGTTTCTGTAGTGCATCGGGCATGTTTGCTGAAGCAAATACAGACAGCTTTCAAGCTATTATGTGAAAAGAACGGCATCCCTGATGCGAAGGATTCGGGGCAGCACCAACAGCATTTTAAAGGTGATAGTGAACAAGCCTGATTGCCCGTTCCTGGGGCACTGGATCCGTATGCACAGCTGCAGGTCTGGTGCAGCGGGAACCGGACATTGCTACAGGTTTATGAATTAGTTTTTTATTTTGATTACCTATTGATAAGAAATGTCACTAACCTAGTTTTATAACTGTTACTAACAAAAATATGAATCACGTGTGTTCGATATAAATAAATATAATAATAATAAAAAACCGACTTCCAAAAAAGAAAATACACTAAAAATTTAAAAATAAGTTTATTTTCGGGAGTCGGTGTTTGTATTTTATTTTTTCGTTATTTGACACCGACTGCCGAAATTAGAGTTATTTTTTACTTTTTAGTGTATTTTCTTTTTCGGAAGTCGTTTGATTTTTTTTTTGTAAAAAGTATTTTATTTTTCGCTTTTTAGTTGTTATACCCCAGAACTAAAAACCAATATAATATAACATGGAACGTGGAATTTAAACATACTCGTAATTGAAAAAAAAACAAAAACGTCATCTAGGTATACGTATTTTTCGATTTTGTTCAGTTTCTCAAAAAGCGCTGACGTAATTTCGATAAAATTTATGGGAGTATATTCTTTCGGATAAAAAAAGAATTTTGAAAATCGGTCCACAACGGACAAAGAAATCGTTGGACATACTTATAGTCGAACATAGAACCTCCTCCCTTTTCGAAGTCGGTTAAAAACTGGCCAAGTGCGTGTCGGAAAAATAAACATACATACAGTCGAACATAGAACCTCCTCCTTTTTGAAAGTCGGTTAAAAATCATTATCATGCCAAACTTGAGTTCTTTGATTATGGTTTTTTTTCCAGGGCAGCCAGCCGGGATTGTAACAAGGCAGTGTTACAGATTACAGTCTTGATGGTTTTCTGACCTCAATTCCAAATTGAAATATTCTTTTACATTCGCTGTCTAATTCTTATTTTTCATTTTTAAATCAGTTCGTATTCAACTGCCGAGCTGGAAGCTCCCTTAAATCATTGTGATTTTCTTCAGCAACTGACAGTTACCAGTTTGGAAGAGGTTTCTAGAATACTGAAGTGCAGTTTTTATAACCAGGCCGATTCAGGCATGCGTCCTGGCAATAAGACATTTTAAATAATGTACAGTGTATGGTGTACGTACGATTAATGAGTGTTTCATATAATCTAGCCTTTATTATCTTCCTCCACCCCCTCCTCCTGATCGTGTCACTCCTCCGTCCCTCCTGAACGTGTCACTCCTCCATATCTCCTCATCGTGTCACTCCTTCGTCCCTCCTTAACGTGACAGTGCTTATTAAAAGTAAATATAATAAATATTACAACAGAACCTATAATCGGATCCTGAACTTAAATCAAAAGCTTAAATCAATTCCAAACAAAAGAAACATATCCGTTATTAAGCGGTGTATAATAAATCCCACCACAATCTACCGTGAACTGCAAATTCCCCAGACAATTAATTCTCCTATCATAATTTCCAAGTTCTATAGATATAAAGTGTCAGCAAGGCGGGCACCATAAAATAATACCACCATAAAATGGCGATGCGTGTGCAAGCCAGGCCTTTAACGGTGATTAAATTTCTTTAATACTTGATCGGCTTATACCGGTGGTCTTGATAATGTATTATCTGGAATGAGTAACATTATGCCGCTGAGGACTAAAGTTGTTATTATATTTATTAGAGCAGGTTTTGCTACAGACCTCTCCCTAGTGAGTTAAAATTGAGTGTTGTCGTGTAGAAGACTTGTGGTTTATATCTACTAGCTGACACGACATACGTCGCTCTGTCAAAAGATTGACAGCTAACCTTAATATTGAAAGCTAGGAACAGTTTGAAAGTAACTAAGAAAATACATTTTTCTGATTTTACGGATTACCGTGACAGAAATAGGGATTCATTCCTAGGGTTCCGTACCCGAAAGGTCCAAACGGAGCCTATTGCTGTCACTCATGTGTCCGTCTATCTGTCTGTCCATCTTTCCCCCTGTCTGTCTGTCCGTTGCCTGTCACAAAATTTTGTTCCGAAAAATTTTGTAACTCCCCATAGACCCATGAACTTGAAATTTGGTGAAAATGTTTATTATTACGTAAATTTTACAAACAAATATCAAAATATTGATATCCTTTATATGGTAAGGAACCCTAAATGTGCAAAGTCCGACACGCATTCTGCCGGTTTTTATAAAATAGAATATTTTTTTATAGCTAATTTTTTTTTTGGATACACAAGATTCTTATGTAAAGAGTGTGCAACTTTTGACTCAAAGGTACCTAAAAGACCAAGGGAAATAGTGATTCATTTTTACATTATATAGATTACTGTTTAAAAGCTAATGTTTTTGGATATACAGGCCTCATTAGAAAATAATGTGCAACTTTTGACTCAAAGATACCTAAAACGATACACAGTCACTAACCAAAACAGCATAACAACAAATAAGAAAAAATAACAGCGAAACCTCACCACATCCAAGCTCCGTCTCAAAAATTAACATTCCAAACAAAAACAGTAATATTTTAACACATTGTAAACACAGACAATATGTGAATACCATTAATATAAACACAGGGAGACGCGTTCCGTTCATAAAGCAATCCGCCTAGCTTCATTTTATTTAATGGCACCACATATAGTTGTTAAATTAAAATGCTGCGCTTACGACGACCAATAGATGCAGACAGACAAGCCAAGCTAGGATTAAGTCTTGACACTCAACCCTGCAACTGCAAATTAAATCGGGATTACTTCTTGTGGCAGGCGATTTTGGAAACATTTTGAGTCCTGTTTTAACAACGTAAATATACCTTATCTTCTTAGTAACAAACGCAACATAGGATTCTTTAATCTTTATTTTCCTTGCAAAGATACAATTTTTTATTCAATGGGGGCGCCACTTATGCGGAGGTAGGGCCTTAGCCATGCAACTGCAGATAATCGGGATTAGTTCTTGTCACTGAAGCGGTTTTGAACCTAGTTGAAAGCAGGTTGGTTCTGCCATTTGACATTTGTAAAGTTTCTTATATTTTTGCAATTCGTGAACAGTATATGTGTCAATTTTTTTTCGAGCCCGTTAGTTTTTAAGCGATATCGAGTAACTAGCAAGCATCCTTGTAAACATTCAAAACATAATACGTACTCTTTAAAAGGTAAAAATGCGGCTTCTTTTCTTGTTTCGAGTAGAGCTGCTGCAATATTACAAAATCGACTCAATTTAAAGTCGTTTCATATCTTTGTGCTCTCAAACTCTCAATGTTCGTCGAGATTCCGGATGACAACTCGATATGATAAAGTGGGATGTCTTATTGTATGTTAAGATGGTGAAACGAAGGTTTTATTGGTTATTTATCAAATGGATTTTAATGATAGATGTCCATTACGGCCATTTGATTTTATGGGAGTGTTCGATAAGCATTAATTAGTTAGATTATGTTCCGTAAGTTGTACTTAGTGGTTCAATCAAATTTTATGAATCGTTACGTCACATTGATTGGTTATAACTTAATGCAATTAGGAAGAATGTTGAATCATTAGAAATAATTGTTCAATTATTAGACTGTGGTTTTAATAATGTACAACAAAAAATACGTATCTCACAACACAAAACAGTCCCCGCAGCGCTCGTAGTGTTAAGATGGGACAAACGCATTTGAACATATTCTGCGTTATACATTATTAAGATTCTTCCTGCGTGTCGCGTTCTTCGCTCAAATTGCTTCCACTATACAAAACATAATCCTATTTCTTTGGCACAAGGTGCAATATTATTTGTCTGATTGTTGTATTCATATGACGCGGTAAGCCTTTCAATTTCCAACAATGCTCAGTATGCGAAAATTGTTGTCGACCTTAGTACGTGTTTGACTTCAGTTAGGCGTCTCTCTTTATTATGTCTATGCTCATAGGTGCTTTGGAATTCACTTTTCTTTGTCAGTGCCCTTTCTTCATCTAATAACAGTCACTTGAGCTGACAGTTGCAAATGTTCTGCCCGTTTTATTCCTGCTTTTATTGTGAATATCTCACAATTTGCAAGAGACAACTCTGTCGTGGAGTAGGAAAATTAAAGGTGAAAGATGAATTTCTTTCTAATAACTTATTATACCTTGCTGTATATTATAGATGGAGTTATTTCTAACCCTATTGGTTATTCATTTCATTATGCCATCAATTACATCTTGAGCTTTCAAATATCAACGCTCAACAGACTATCTAAATTCAGATAAAAGCTCCGCTTGAATAAAAACTTTACATATCTTCGCCTAATAGAAGAAAGTTAGTACAAAAATAAAACTAGTCACCATTGTTAGCGTGTAGTCATCAATCTTACCCCATTAATTGATTAGATAGGACGTTCCTATTAAACCGATATCGCAGCCGCCCACACAAATCGATCGATTCATCGAAAATCCAAAATGACTCCCGGAATCCGAGCATCTACTACGAAATCCAATCAACAATTTTGAATTTATACTCCATCCATTGCGCGTATTCTTTTTTTGAAAACAGACAATATCGGTGCAAAAGTTTCGTTGGAACACGAATATTTATGTGAAAGTTTGTAATCGATTTCGAGAATCGAGATACCCTCGCAGTTTGATATCGAATAAATTGAGCATTAAGCTTTAATTCGGTTATGTTATATTGCGCCGCCATCGCATCGATCATCGCAGACGTTAACTGTTACCGGCTTTGATGTTTTGATATCAATATTAATTGGCGTATACTGTGCATTTGACTGATCATAAATCTATTGGAAATCAGACCAGAAAATAAAAGTATCGTTTATGTTATATTAATAAAAAATAATATTAAATGCATTAAGTCTTGTTGATTACCACTTAAAAGGAATTATTCGATTGCTGTTTGTTGCCAAATTAACACTTCATTAAGGCCAGAGATAAGTATCCGAAAGCACGACAGAATAAGGAACACAGTTATCCTACTAATATTATAAATATAAAATTTTGTGAGTGTGTATGTTTGTTACTTCTTCACGCTCAAACGGCTGGACCGATTTGGGTGAAATTTAGTATGTAGATAGCTTATAGCCTGGATTAACATATAGGCTACCTTTTATTCCGGTCTAGGCGGGTAAAATCGCGGGGCGCAGCTAGTAAGATCTAAAACGAAAGTAACCGATGTACTTACAAAAATAGACCAACTTAAATGACGATGGGCATACAATGAGAAGCAGCCAAGAAAAGTGGAGTAAAATTGTCACTGATTGGTACCCCAGAGATGGGAAAAGAAGCAGAGAAAGACAAAACAAACGATGGGAGGACGAACTTAAGTTAACAGCGGGGCCCAAATGGAGAAGGGTTACCAAAGACAGAACACAATGGAAGCAGTTAGAGGAGGCCTTTGCCAACAGGCACACTGAACTAAGAGACATTATATAAAATAACAATACCACAAAACGACAACAGTTCAGGATAAAGAGGCTCTTTGGATTTGGATTTGGAAGGCCAGAGATAAAGTCTCATCATAACTAACAAAACGAGCCCAAATTCGGCAAACCTAGTTTTACTCGAGAAGTTCTAAGAGCAGTCATCGAAATACACCTTCAAGTCACTCCATCAAATCCGGTGGTAAGGTCTCCTCATAACTAGCAAAACGAGCCCAAACTCGGCTCACCTAGTTCTGCTCGTCGAGGAGTTCCAGTGGCAGTCACTGAAGTACACCTCCAGGTCACACCATAAAGTGCGGAGGTAAGGTCTCATCTCAAATAATAAATTGATTGGTGTCCACCTGAGATGTGCCGTAAGTACGGTTACTAGCCCTGATATTTGTTGTCTTCTGTTCGAAATACTTACTCTTACGAGTAAGCACAGCAGCAGCAGTAACAGAAGACAACTCGCAAGACGCTCGATAAAACCTCATCTGTCACGTAGGTCATTTAGGACCTCGAACAATAGATTTTCTTTTGTGTCTGTTGTCTGACAGATCAGCCAATAAATATTATTAAGATCTGCACATGATTTTTTATTTTATTTATATGATTAATGGGTCAGTTATTGACCTAGATTATGATTGGTGATATCGAGAATCGATGGTTGAATTACCTACTAATGACGAGACACCTTTACTTAAGGCGCAGTTATACGACATCTAATAATTTTTAATTGAACATTACGTCTAAACGACTAGCTTAAAGTCTTTAAAAAAAATATGTGTCACTTTAAACCATTTTTTTCGTAATTTGATATGTGAATATTTGAAATTATATTTCTAGAACATTGTGTAATTAATTTGTAAAGTTATGTCTAACGCGGATAAAAAATTAAGAATCACGCTTAAACTATAAAACATATTTTTATAAAACCTACACCATTTTAAAGAAAATTTTATTACTTATATTTTAGTATACGAGTAATACTTGTTGTTTTATGTATAATTAATTAATAATGCATCTAATTTCGGACAGCGCTCCTTGATGGGCGAGTCCTATTACTGGGTGGACGAACGACGCGTTACGTGAGCTCAGCACAGAACATGCAAGCTAACCACTCAAGGTCGTTGGCAGTTAATAGCGCCTTAAACAAGAAATTTTATCAAGCAAACTAATGTCCAGTTCAAAAAGTTAACACCCTCTAACATCATAAATTAGAACAGCTTTAATTTTATCGCCTATCACATTCACCCTTTATGAAGACCTCTATATTTTCTATATAAAATATGTCTGTCTCTCGCAGGCCAGTGGAGTAGGTGAGCACTAAGCGCTAGCATCTGTGCAAGTTGTAATGAGATTAGGAACGCTGGGACACCGCACTGCCACTGCGCTGTTATTAAATCTGCTTCACAGCTTCTACTGTGGCGGTTTTCTTATGCAAGAGATTTTTTTCGGTCTGTAGCGACTTATTCGCATAAAATTATACTGGGTGTAACGGAAACGTGTGGTCATATTTTAAGAACTGCAGCTGCCCATCGATATGAACAACTTTCTTCAAGAAAACGAGAGGAAATTCACAAAAATTTTTTTTACCTCCCATGCAAATATTGATTAGCTGATGATAACATTGTATGGAAAGTCCAATTTCTTTTTTGGAATTTTAAGTTTTTTCTTAGAGATAGATGTTCATATCCATGGGCAGGACTGGTGCCTAAAATATGACCACACCTTTCCGTTACACACTGTATGTATTTAAATCCGAAAATTTAGGCAGAAGCGAAGTGATCAAACAAATCATAAGAACACTCTTAATTAATTAATACTTTTGATCACTTCGTTCACAAACTATCAAATACAAAGTCTACCCACGTACTAGCTAATAAAGAAAAAGTCGGGTCAAGAACAAGTCTGGCTCGCGTGCTAAGGGTTCCGAACAAATCATATGTTTTTCATATTTTTTTAAACTACCACTTCCATCGGTTTTTTTTTTCAAAATTTTAGGCCCAGTGGTTTTGGAGATAAGGGGTAATGGTCATTTTTCATCCATTTTCTTGAATAACTTTAAAACTATTATTTTAAAATGATGAAAAAAAAAACATTCGAGACCCTCAAACTGTGCCCTATAAAGGTTCCGTTTTTTCATTCATCCTTTCGGAGCCCTAAAAAATAAAATATGTAGAAGCGGCATGAAAAGGAGAGACATAGAACACATTGGGCATCGAAAACTTCGTCCACATCGCTGTCAATGGGAAAAAGTGCCCAGAACACTGTCAGCATAGCCACGTTGAATGGCAATGGTGATTCTTGCGTAGGAAAAGGCCAGCCCTCTAGTCACGTGAACGAACGAGTAATTGCTTGCCTTTGATCTAAAATTATCATACTTAAGTATAGTAAAATGCCATTTTTAATGCACCTTACATAATTTAATGAAGCCTGGTAAAGACATCACAGAATGAAAAGAGAAACATAATACTAAAACAAACTTTAAAAGAACTTTATAATATTGTAGCCAAGTTCTAGAAAGCAAGATACTGACGTAGAATTGTGAAATATTGAAAGAAACTTGTTTTCCTTGAGAAGCATAAATAATGATGAAGTTTGGAGTAGCACCATCGTTTATTTTATGTATGTAGTTATGTATTTACAAAACCTATAGGTACCTTATTCACATTATTGTAAAGCACCCAAATTATACAGAATCTATATACTTCGATGAATTAATAATTCCCTCAGGGCACAAACTTCTGACTGAATTCAAAGCAAAAACAAATTACTTCCTTGACAAAATACTAGTATAAGAAACTACACTGGAGGCCATGTTAATCTGACACAACAGCAATTAAATTATCCCAAAAAAAACATATATTCCATGCAAATTGAGAAATAAAGATAATTCACATCCAGTATTAAAACGTCTCTTGATTAATTTAATTATAACTCTTAACAGACATTTTTATTTCTTTGATATTTAAAAGTTTATTTATATCGTAGAATTAGTCAGATAAACTTGTTCTTTCGAGAGCCAGTAATTAATTTAGTATCAGTTTGAGATATGTATGATTTTAAAACATACGTTTTGGTCCACAACCCATCATCATTGAATTAAATAGTATTCGATTCAATTTGGACTGACTTATTGACTAGTGTATATAATACGACAAGTATTACTTTGGTTAATATTTAGTTTCGTGTGATTGGATGGGTATCAATTAATGCTAATCTTCTGGAATGATTTATTATGCTACGATATTGAGTAGCGTTAGCTAGCTAGCTTAGCTAGCAAGTCAGATCTTTACTAGGTTTAGACTATGACCAGACTGAAAAATTGCTACCTTGAACTCACTCCATTTTAGGAATGCCATGTGTAGGATAAATGTACAGCATACTCACATTCACGCATAAAATATCATAAAACACAAAATGTAGGTACTCCTACATCCACACTACACTTCACACTAATACTCTACAGATAAACACATCCATATCAATTTGCATCTTTTCTTTTGCTTTTGTGATAACAAATGGGAGAAGACACTGCCTCCTGTAACACAGGTCTTTGAACCTAGCTCAGGCGGCAGGGACTTCATAGGTCTTGTGTATTTTTTATGTGAATAAATTATTATTATTAGTTCTTCTTCCCGGCTAAAACAATGGTTGGAAGTGGTGACGGAAGGCTACTTTTTTTTTAGGTGACTATCTTTTGTCTTGTGTTAAAAAAGTGCTGGCTCTCAGCCTTTGAATAAATGACTTTTGATTTGATTTATCATGGACACAGAAGGTAATCTGACCATATGCACCACCCTTTTTTGTGGGGTGGGAAATCATCCAATGACTTCTCCCGCTCTGGATGGACCGGGAGGGCGGCATGTCAGGCTTTTACTGACTAAAACCCACCCCAGTTCCGTCAGTTGTCTATGTGCCAAGGGCCGCGGTAATTCTATTCCGAATTTATCCACGACTCCAGGTCGACTGTTAGAAAATGCCTAAGGCATTAAGTCTGCCTTTCTACAGTGTGTTTTACTTGTGCATAAAATTTTAATAAATTGTTTAAAATGTAATAATAATGTAATTGTTTATTAGCGGTCAGTTTGGAGTTGTCGATGGAAATGGACAATCTAAAATATCTATACAAAATATCAAGTATTGCGATCCAGTGTTTCATTTCACACACACCAGAGCCTAGAACTGCACCCCCGAAGCACACACCCGGAGCCATGCCCCCAGGCACTACAGTACCTAGATAGTAGCCATCATAACTTACCACCAATGAGATCAGACAGTGCCTTGCGGGTATGTCATCGATACTCTAGCTAGACCACGAGATATTTTCATAGCATATACGCCGTATCTTATTAGTGCACTATTCATTATATCGCGGCTTCTCATGGTTCATTGAATCATCGATAACCACAACCGCCTTCGTTGATATGTTACGTAAAAACACCAGCACTTAGGCCCTGTGTACATTACAACATGTCTGATTCTGCTCTAAAAGTTTCTACAAGTGTATGCACTTGCCTTAATGTCAGTAAGGTTGTCATTTGTGGCGAAATAAGGTTAACTGCTGTCAGGAAATAGGTGCAGTCCATTACCATTATCAGCTATGTATATGCTAAAGTATTTTTAACCGACTTCAAAAAGAAGGAGGTTATAAATTCGTATGTTTGTATTTTTTTTATGTATGTTCGGGCATATCTTCGTCATTTATAAACGGCTTTCCAAGATTCTGTTCTGTTCGAAAGGAGTTTGTACCGAAATGGTCCTATTTAAATTTCATATAGATCTGATGATGACTTTCGGAGACAGATAACGGAACAATTCAAATAATGGCAGCAAATCAACCGCGATTGCTGCTATCGCATAAATATGCATTATAAACACCATTTAATGGGGAATCACTACTACAAAGTGAAAAATAAAAACTTTTTTACAAAAAAAATAGAACCGACCTCCAAAAAAAAATGGAAAATAACTTTAATTTCGGAAGTCGGTGTCAAAAAACGAAGAAACAAAACCAGACACACCGACTTTCGAAATGAAAAATAATTGGCACTTTTTGTTTTTTTTTTGGAAGTCGGTTCTATTTTCTAGTATCAAAGTACTGAGTGGTGGTCTTGAACTGAAAAACTGTGACCAAATTACTCATATTCTGACTTGAAAGATGGTTTCTAAAATAGACTAGAAACTCCAAGCAAAAAACCAGGAGTATTATAAAAATTAGGGAGGTATCATGCAGTAGTTGTTAACGCGTCAAGTCCCTCATTAGCAGACACAATTAAAAACCTATTATTATGGCGACGCGAGGGGCCTGACGTATTAAAAGATCGATCTGAGGGCTCCCACACATAAACACGATACGACGTCACGGGCACGCCACCGTGCTCTTTCCATGCTGTCGTTTTCATATTTTTATTCTTGAAGTCTTCAGCTGTTTTGTACCATAGTGAGGGACGCTCCTGAACTAGGGTTATTAAGTGATCGACTTCAAATGTCATCCATCATCATTGAATATTGAATAAAAAATGCGGCACAGGGTACACCGTGAGATTCTACGTCACGGCGACGTGCCGTGCAACGCGGCACGTTACGTCGTCGTAAAGTGTTTATGTGTTTGAGCCCTAAGCGCTGTTGTCGACGATGTCATGGAAGTGGCGAAGTATTTACATTTTTCCAAAACAATTTACGAAGAAGAAATGAGTAAAAGATAATCAGAAAATGTAAGAATTCATCTCTATCATCAACATAAACCAACCCAACATAGCCATAGCAGTACAGAACTCAGCCTGTCCTCTTTAAAACTGCACAGGTGTATAATCTAAAACAGCCAGCTAGCTATGTATATCACTTTATCTAAGTCTTGGCCACGTCGGATGCAAAATTACTGGCGTTCGTAAGTAGCGGCTGCGGGCAGCCTCGAGGCTATCGTGAACGGACACGCCCGGTACACTGGTGTATAAAATAAACAACTTTAGAAGGCGTTGCACAGACGCCAGGCAGATCAATGTGATATTTCTTAGGACAGCCTAATCGGGTTTCTGAAAAGTGTAACTCTTGCAGGACATGGAATGTTCACTAAAAATATTTAGATCGATGAAACTCTTTCAAGAATAAAGAAATTACACATAAAACGTGTGTACTGTATTATTAGTAAATATTTTGTTCGTCTTTTATGGTAGAATAAGCAGTTTTTCTTCCGACGCAAAAAGAGGGCTGTTATAAGTTTAACCGCTATTTGTGTCTATGGCACCGTTGCTCTTAAGTTTTTTTTTTTTGAAAGCAGGTTTTCTAGCGATGGTTTTTCGACATGTTTTATCAAAATCGGTCCAGCCGTTTCAAGGTCATCAGCTCTTTTGTGTTTTATAAATGTTCGCTTTTCTTTTAAGCGTTGGGGTTTTTTTTTTAATTTAATTAGTATCTTGCTGAAGAGTGAAAGAGAACTAGTGCATAACTTTTGCACAAACGCCAGTCCAGATCTATTGTGATATTTTCTTAGTATTTGGCTTTAAAAAAAAACTGTGGGGGCAAAATGGTAGAGACTAAAGTCTAAGCGAGGTTTCGGTAACTGTGGCTCTTGAGTGCTAAAAGTACAAAGGTCTCCAATAACTACAACAAATAAACAGTGATAAAACATTTAAGAAACGACACCAGACTCGAAGAAAATGTTAAGATATTTAAAAGTTGAAAAAGAATGGGAGAAAATCACCCGTATAGGTAAGGTGCAACAAAACAAAAAACAAGAGTAAAAACCCATAAAAAAACCGGCCTAGTGCGTGTCGGAGTTCGCACTTTTAGGGTTCCGTACCAAATGAGGGAATTATCATAGAAAAAATCAGATTTATCAATATATTGGTATATGTTAGTAAAATATACGTAATAATAAACATTATCACCAAATTTGAAGTTCATAGGTCAATAGGAAGTTTTTTTTTTTTGGGGTTGGAAATCATCCAATGACTTCTCCCGCTCTGGGTGGAGCGAGAGGGCGTGCGTGGAACACTACGCGCCGTCGACTTTCGGGCCTGGTGCTGATCGGACGGCGAGCTACCTATTACTCGCCGTCCGCAGGCCCGGGTATAGGTCAATAGGAAGTTAAAAAAATTTCACAGACAGACAGACGGACACGTGAGTGACAACAATAACAATAGCGTTTGGACCTTTAGAAATAAAATAGAAAGTAATACTTCTCGTCTTCTCATTACAAATTGGCGTAATCTAGTAGTTTCGGTAATTACTTGACCATCACTATCCGATAATATTTTTATCAATACCTATAATATATATATATTCTGTAAAACTCTACCAAAATACATAGAAATGAATATGTTTCTCAAACATGTTTGTCTGTTTAAACTTTTGTCAAGCACGAGTAAGCTAAGTTTCTTATTTGCCCACCATGTTAGTTTACAAAGCGTTCAAAACACATCAAATTAAACGACTGTCTACAAAACAAACAATGGTTCCCTCTGCTTGTATATTTACTGTATTCAGATTATTCGGAGACCACGTCACGTGCCTCGGAACCACATCTGTGAGCGGCTTGCATGCTCAATCAAGCATTTATAGTCAACAACGGTCCATACGTGCTTGGAGACCTTTCCTATTGGAGGTGAGGAAATATGTGTCTGCGATTTCGAAAGGGTTAAGATGATTATGGAGGCTGTTCTTTTTTTAAACTGCTTACATTTTCAAGCCAGTGTTTTTGATACAGTTTTGCTTTTGGCATTTTTTTCTTTTTTAATAATTTAAAATGCGAATATGAATATTATGTTCAGCGTGAGTGAAATTAATTACAAACATTTTGCCATTCAAAGATTTTAAAACGCTCGATGATATTACAAAATTAAAAATAAAAACATTCTTTGTTGTAGAGCACCAAGGTTTCCTGTTTAGCAATGCTCTCAAGAAAAGCACATGTAAACACTGTTTCTGAAAACCCTACACACAAAAATTAAAAAGTACGAGTATGTTAAAAGTTTACTTTAGATAAAGCATCTACTTATTCTATCATTTTATTCGTGAAACAATTTTTACAATGACTTTCGAATGTCTTTGCAAATCACGATTACTACTTACTTACTACTTTGCATATTATTACGATTTTCCAAACTTATTTGAGATCTGCGCAGCATGTTTTCTTCTACCATACATTTCTATTTGCCGCCAACCCAATAGTTACTAAACATCATTTCTGGCTCTATCATATTTTTGACAAAGTTAAGCTTTTCTTTAGATAAACACTTAAAGCCTATCGCCTGGTATTCATATCAACATCCAATGTTTTCCAAGTTTTTTTTTACGATTTACAAAGCGAAAATAAAATCAGCTGTTTCCTACTTAAATTTTGTTGAGCTAAGCGAACAAAAATGTTCTGAGAAGCTGATTTTTAACCTGTAAAGCCCCGAAACTCACCGGTGAGTCGGACCAAAAAAAAAAAAAATTACTGAGAATATAAAAAAAAAAAATATCGGCTGTCAACCCGGGTTGTCCTCGGGGTTTAATTTGACAACCCGGATTTTGCCATGGGGCTTCACAGGAAGAGAAGTTTTTGTATGAATCATGTCCTTGGCCAAAAAATTGAGTACAAAAATTATAAAAAAATAAATATTCCCCAATGTAATCCAAGTATGCATCCCGCCTAAGCTGTCGGGCGCAACGCGCGCGCCGACGGGCGACTCGCGCGCAGCTGCGTGCACCGTTTAACTTATGTGTTCCTGCGAGATTGCACTCAGATACCTATAGCTACACCGGTAAATTGAGCGATATCTATGTCTGGAGTTATGGAGTACACTACTACTTACATGTGAAACGGTGAATTTTGAAGTACAGCGGTTACACCTAATTTTAGCCGGTTAGAACTAGGTGTAGCCGGTAGCGGTTGGTTGGCTCCACCTGGTTCTAGCCAGCTAAAACTAGGTGTAGCCGCACTTCGTGCTTTAGCCGTAACATATACATATATATGTATATGTGTGTGTGTGTGTGCTCTAGATGAGAATATTTACTGTTACCTCAATAAAAATAATAATAATAATAATAATAAATGTTGAGTAAAAAACAATCAATGTTAATGTTAATAATCAATGTTTTTGAGAGCAGCGAGGACCTCTTTGATACGCACTCGATCCTGTATTGTGGGGCTGTTGCGGCATGTCGTTTAGCAAATGTAAAGTTACCAAATTGTGACGAAGCTACTCGACCAAAGCCTACCGTACCGGCCTGGCAGTGTAGGATCGAGAGGCGTATTGATGGGGCCAGAGCACTCATTGGCAAACTATACTGCTTCAGGGAGGGCAATACAAGACCACGTGTGATGCGCTTCGTGAGGCGGGCATTTTCGGGGACTGGAATCAGTCCTCGAGAATACATGTCCCGTGTCACGGAACGCATTGACTTCCTGAAGCAGAAAGTTTGTGCATGGGCCAATCGTATTCGGCGGTATAAGCGTCGGGTCGACCGGTACTCGCAGAACCGCATGTTCCAGAGCGATGAGAGGTGGGTATATAGAGCTTGGGAGCGACCTGAACAAAATGTGACTGACGTGCTCCGCCCCGATGCTGCCGCCACGAATGCATTCTGGTGCAACATCTGGTCGGTGCCCGTCTGTCACACTGAGGGTGGCTGGATGCGTGATGTCGAACGCGTGTGTGAAGCTATACCAGACATGGAAAAAGTAACCATCACTCCATTCGATGTAGCCAAAGCAGTTCGTCCGTTACCAAACTGGAAATCTCCGGGACCGGACGGACTGCATAACTTCTGGCTTAAATGGTATAGTAGCTCACACGCGCTTCTGGCATCTCAATTCCAGGCATCCTTAGAGTCTGGGTCGCTGCCTCAGTTTCTAACAACTGGTGTTACCCACCTGCTCCATAAGACAGGTAGTCCCACGGAACCCAAGAATTATAGACCGATTACATGTTTATCGACGGTCTATAAACTTCTTACATCCATCCTGAGAGCGAAAATTAATGTACACATTGAGAGCAATACAATTATGTCTACCTCTCAGAATGGATGTAGGAACGGGTCCCGAGGTACTAAGGAGCTACTCCTCATAGACATGGCCATAAGCCGACAGGTTCGTCGATCCCACAAGGATTTGTCGACATGCTGGATAGATTATAAGAAGGCCTACGACTCTGTTCCACATACATGGCTCATGAGGGTGTTGGAGTTGTACAAAATAGATGCAACTCTACGCACCTTTCTTGGGTCATGTATGGGGCAATGGAAGACGGTCCTTCGCTATCCAGGATGTCGACCAATCCAGGGGAATGATGAGCCTATATGGATTAAACGGGGAATATTTCAGGGCGACAGTTTGAGTCCACTTTGGTTCTGCTTAGCCCTGAATCCTCTAAGCACGTTGCTGGAGGATTCAGGCCTGGGCTATCGGTTGAGAAGAGGTGGTCAGGCCATATCTCACCTTCTTTACATGGATGATCTGAAACTCTTTGCCCCCAACAACTTGCAACTGATGGAGTTACTGAAGGTAACTGAAACTTTCAGTAGCGCTATCAGGATGGAATTTGGTGTGGACAAATGTGCAGTCATGCATGTAAAACGAGGGGGGATTATGGAATCTGAAGGGATTCAACTCTCGGATTCCATACACCTCAGATCTCTCTCCTCAACCGAAACATACAAATATTTGGGTATGTCGGAAGCGTTAGGCATTAACGTTACTGACATGAAGCAATCGCTGAAGGAGCGCTTCTTTAGCCGCCTTAAAAAGGTATTGAGTAGCCTTTTGTCGGGCGGGAATAAGGTGCGCGCCTTCAACGGTTGGGTCATGCCGGTTTTGATGTACTCTTTCGGCATACTCAAATGGACTCAGACTGAGCTCGACGCCCTGGACAGGAGGGTCCGTACGCTGCTAACCGCAAACCGGATGCATCACCCACGTTCGTCGGTGATGAGACTGTACATCCCGCGGAAGTGTGGAGGTCGAGGCTTTTTAAATGCTAAGACTCTCCACAACCGCGAGGTGTGCAGCCTCAGAGAATACTTTTTAGAATCCGACGTGGGGATGCACCGAGAGGTGGTCGCAGTGGACAAGGGCCTCACCCCGTTGTCCATGGCTAAAGAGGACTGGCGCAAACTTGTAGTACTTACTACTGATGACCGCAAGGAGGTATGGAAAGGCAAGGAGCTTCACGGGCGCTATTATCAGGCTCTTCATGGGCCTGATGTAGATCGCCTGGCGTCCGTGGCCTGGCTACGGTTTGGTGACCTCTTCGGAGAAACTGAAGGTTTTGTCTGTGCGATTATGGACGAAGTTATCTTGACGAACAACTACTGGAGGCATATTATGAAGGATGGGACGGTTGACGTGTGTCGGGCATGCCACCGTCCGGGTGAGTCCATTAGACATATTATCTCTGGATGTTCTCGTCTGGCTAACGGCGAGTATTTGCACAGACATAACCAAGTGGCCAGGATTATCCACCAGCAACTTGCTTTAAAATACAAACTTGTGGATTCTGAGGTACCGTATTATAAATATGTGCCCGACCCAGTTCTCGAAAATGACCATGTCACGTTGTACTGGGATCGGTCTATCATCACTGACAGGACTATTGTTGCCAATAAGCCGGATATAGTGGTGATAGACCGATTAGCGCGCCGCACAATGATAATCGATGTCACCATCCCACATGACGAGAACCTCGTGAAAGCTGAGAAAGAGAAACAAATTAAATATCTTGACTTGGCACACGAGGTTGTCGATATGTGGAATGTGGACTTGGCTGTCATTGTGCCGATAGTCGTTACCGCCAATGGCCTGATGGCCAAAAGCCTCGACGACCACCTGTCGAAGCTGTCGTTGCGCGGTTGGATCAAGGGCCTGATTCAGAAGGCAGTACTCCTTGATACGGCTCGCATTGTGAGGAAGTTCCTGTCTCTGGAGCCCTAACCACCGGTAGCTTGGACCCTGCTCCCGATATCGGTGGACTACTATTTTTTATATTTTTAAATGTTTTTTATATGTTTTCTTTTAAAATATTTAAAAATGTAAATAATATGTGTAAAAATAAATACCGAAACATAATAATAATAATAATAATAGATTTTAATAAAAAGTATGTTTGAAGGAAGTATTTATTCTCTGTAAAGACTGATTCTACTGATGAAATTATGTATGTTCCTGCAAAACTGTGTGCAGATACCCCACGAGTAAACCGATAAATTGAGCAAAATCTAACAAAGTCCCCCGTCGTGTCTGTACGCGATAAACTCAAAAACTACTGAACGGATTTTCATACGGTTTTCTCCAATAGACAGAGTAATTCATGAGGAAGGTTTAGGTATATAAATTTTACCCATGCCAAGCTGGAGCGGGTCGCTAGTTTATGTTTTTATGTATCTTTTAGCTTTACTTTCTCGATAGAGAAGAGAAGGTCTATTCTACGCTAATCGAATATTTGAAAGAAGTAAAGTTGTTTGTTTGTACGAGATACCTCTTGATCTGATCCGGCTACTGGAATTAGGTGGTAGCTATCAGGAAACACAGACCCCGGCAGGGAATTCCACTCTTTAGCTGTAGGCACAATGAATGTGTTCACAAAACGTTTTGTGCGTATGGATGAGATGTCCACCATGCATCGGTGGCGCGTCGTCGCCTTGGCGGAGTAAAATTTCGGAAAAGAACTTTTACTCCGCCAAGCCGACAAAGTAACCGATAGAAAACTGATAGGCTAGCAACTCGGCGTCGATGCTCAAGACTTTTCTATTATGATGAGTGTTTGCTGGTTCTGCCCCATATTAAAATGACATCACGTTTTTTACATTACGAGGTATTTTTTTCTCAGTATGAAAGATGAAAAAAAACACATCACTCAAGGAAAATAACAACTCAACAAACATAATTCTCATGATCATTATGGTGCCAAAAAATTCCTCACCGAGAAATTTTCGCTCCTAGTGCAAATGACACTACAGTGTGAACAGACAGTTCCCATGAGTTGCCAGCAATGAAAGAAAAACACTCATTGATTGAGACTAACAGTAATTATCGCAATTACCACAGAACATTGAACCGGAACGAACTGTTCTGGAAGACGATGACGCATGTCTCTGACTCTAGACCAGGGGTGCTCAAACATATTGTGTCGGTCAACATTAAAATATTTTGGATATTCAGTGTTCGACTGCCAACTTACTTCAACAAATACAAAACTCAAAATCACAAATAGAATGGCGGATAAATACGGGTAAACTTCAGGCATAGTAAAATAAGCTAAAGGTGTCGCTGTATTAAGTCAACGTCGTTATTCTTAGGGTTCCGTACCTGGAGGGTAACCAATATGTAAACTAATATTATACTGTAACTCTCGTAAAAATTGTAAAATGGGAAGTAAATAATTTTATATTAAAAAAAAAAAAAAAAAAATAGAACCCTATTACTAAACATCCGCTCCGCTCTGTCTGTCCGTCTGTCCGTCTATCAATCAACGGGCTGTTTCTCATAAACCGTAAAAGGGAGACAGTTGACGTTGAGTTTACAAATAATAAAAATTTAATTTAATACAAGAAACGTGAATTTTTCAGTATATGTTACGAAACGTGTATGACTCGCACTTGGCCGCTTGATTTCGATTTTGGGATCAATCCGGAAGCTCGCGCGATCGACTGGTCGATTACGAGTAACTGTTTGAGTAGCCATTCTAAACATCTCATACACTTACACACTTGCCTTTGTTTACTTCAGAACGGTGATATACCTACCTAGCATAGTTACCTACATGGTTCAGTAAAATTTTGAACGATGATATCCGCTGAATCGTTTGAACGCATACTCGTACAGTTGATTGAATTATGGATCAGTTAAAAAAGAGCGATGGTCGCATGACGTAAAGGACATCGAAGGTATAACAGTCGATACATACCACAAACATAAAATTACCACAGTGTCCACTCACATAGTCAAGTGACTAGTTTTACGTTTTTTGGCTTAAGGTGTAGAACATTAACTGATTTGACAAACATTTTGGAACCAATGAGGCAAAAGAACAAAAATACTGAAAAGAAATCCATTGCATCCAAAAAAATCTAAACTAACCAGAATATTTTCGAAATTCTCTGGCAATTAGATACCGCATGTTCTCCGACGTAGCACGTTCCACTTACGATTCTACCCACACAACAACAGAATGCAAGCTTCATAATCAACAGATCTTCGCACCTGGATGTTTCAATAACTTCCTCATAACGGAGCTGCGATGGAATGCCCCAAATTGGAATTGCTGGCTGATATTGGGCGATCCACAAAGCGTTGCCATTTGCCGGCCACAGTCCGAATAAAAAACCAGTCTCGTGCACAATTTGCGTTATTGATTTAAAAGTGTTTCAAATTCGATATGTAGCGAATATGATGGGTGAACACCTGTCCGGTGAGTTCTACTGCTTTGATTTATTAAAGGTAAAATCAGATTAAGAATATAACTTTCACGTCTTTTAATTTAATTTAAAAGCTGTGTGTCTTCTTTAAAGCTCAGTTCAGTTTATTTATCATTGTCTCGTATCTTTCTCCAATTGATTCGAAACATGTAACACATTTTCGCTTTCCCAAAAGGTTCTCATCCGATATCGAAAATACGGTGGGAGTTATATTTCCGCTTTCGATAAAGCATAGCTCGATAGCCAAGTCTTAAATAACACAAATTCTACAATCGAAAAACGCATCGTTATTCGGTCACGGAAACTTCAATATCATTGGAAATCATGGAATAACTTTCACATAAACAGCAAAATTATACACATTGTTCTTTCGTCTGTATTTCAATAGAATGTTTATGGCCTCAAGCGTCTCTTCAAAGCGGCGACGAGCGCCGATCTATTCATTAGGGTTTTTATTTGCTATTATTGTGATTGTTCACGAATGGGCACAAATGTCTGAATAAGGTTGTTAGGCTATATCGCAACACGACAGTATCGGATTTCTGATGTTTTCTTAGTTGTATATTATGGTGCTAATTGTCGTCGCTTTGTGGTGTAGGATTTCTGAAATCAATGTAGTTTTTTTGTTGTTTTCTGAAACGTTTAATGTTTCTGTGGTTAGATAAGACAAATAGATAAGTGGCTTGTTATTAAGTATTTTAGTGAGTTATATTTTTGAAATCCTTGAGCGATTTATTTTGATATCCCGCATAACTATGTCAGTAAAAACTTTTTTACATTAAAAACAACCGACTTCCAAAAAAAATACACTAAAAATTAAAAAATAACTTTAATTTCTGGAAGTCGGTGTTTGTATTTTATTTCTTCGTTATTTGACACCGACTGCCGAAATTAAAGTTATTTTTTTAATTTTTAGTGTATTTTCTTTTTTTGGAAGTCGGTTGTTTTTTTTTGTAAAAAAGTTTTTTATTTTTCACTTTTGAGTTGTTATACGCCAGAACTAAAAACCCCAATAACCTGGAACGTGGAATTTAAACATACTCGTAATTGGAGAAAACAAAAACGTCATCTAGGTATACGTATTTTTCGTTTTTGTCCAGTTTCTCAAAAAGCGCTAAAGCAATTTCGATAAAATTTATATGAGCTCACCTTGGGAGTATATTCTTTCTGGTGAAAAAAGTATTTTCAAAATCGGTCCACAACTGACGCAGAAATCGGTGGATATACATAAAAAAAAACATACCTACAGTCGAACATAGAACCTCCTCCTTTTTCGAAAATCGGTTAAAATACGACTACACTTGCTATTTGTTTGCGGTCGCCATTTTGTTTTGTGTTCAAAGAAATAACCTATGTCCCTTCGGGGGTCAAGAGATCTCAGCAAACCAACTGCAATTGCTGCGATCGTACGAGTATGTCTATGTAGTGTTAAGAAAATTTAATGGGGAACCACAACTAAAAAGTGAAAAATAAAAACTTTTTTACAAAAAATAAAAATAGAATCGACTTCCACAAAAAGTGCAAATTAATTTTAATTTCGTAAGTCGGTGTCAAAAAAAAACGAAGAAACAAAACCAGAAACACCGACTTCCGAAATTAAAGTTATTTTGCACTTTTTTTGGAAGTCGGTTCTATTTTTTTTTGTAAAAAGTTTTTATCAGTTGACTTTTTCTACATTTTCATATTACATTTTCTATGAATTACTTCACTTTTGTAGGTAGCTGCTTCATCATAACCTTTATCAATAATAGTCTTTATTGCTACATAAACCAAGTTTAACGCCTGTTCGTTAAATTAACATCATGTACCGTTGAAGTTAATAAACAATTACCTTTACGGTCTATAACGTGTTTGTGACATTTAAATTGCCTCTAAATATTGCCTATTATTACAGGTTAGAGGCGTGACATGGACGTTGACGCCATTTTGGATATGTGGGCGGGAACTGTATGATTTTTGAGAAATTAATGAGACGAATTTATTTCAAAAAAATATTTAATTTTATTAAGGCGCGGACTGACTACGATTTACGTAGGCTACCTGCGCCTACGTAGTAGGCGTAGGCGTAGGTTTGGATACGAAACATTTTAAGACCTGTTTTAATAACGTAAAAATACTTTATCCTCTTTGTAACAAACGTGACGTTGGTTTCTTTAATATTTATTTTCTATGCTATGCTACGATTTTTTATTTAATGAGGGCGCCACTTGGCCGGTAGTAGGGCCTTAAGAGTTTGACACACTCATCCGCTCCACCCAGAGTGGGACAAGTCAAGTGATGATTTCCCAATCTAAAAATATAACCGGCCAAGGGCGAGTCGGACTCGTGCGCTAAGGGTGCCGAATCAATCATATTTTTTTCAGGTTTTATTGAAACTGCCTCCACCTATAGGTTTTCCTGTAATCTATAAGTAAAGAATTACTTTCTGTATATTTTTTTCAATATTTTAGGCCCAGTGGTTTCGGAGATAAGGGGGTAGGAATGGTCATTTCTCATCTATTTTCCTAAATAACTTCAAAATTATATACTTTAAAATTATGAAAAAAATATATTCAAGACCCTCACAATCTGCCCTTTTATTTGATGTCGCACGATATAGTTTGAAAATCGTTGATTTTAATTTTCCGATTTTCACCCCAAAAGTGACCCCCATAGCCCCATATTCCAAATTAATTTATTTACCCTAAATAAATTAATTTGGAATATGGGGCTATGGGAGTCACTTTTACACGTCCATGTTTGGGTCACAAACATTCATGTGTGTACCAAATTTCAAGTCTATCTGTCCAGCAGATTCGGAGCAAATTTGCTGTGACAGACGGACAGACAGACACACGAGTGATCCTATAAGGGTTCCGTATTTTCATTCGAACTTTCGAAACCTTAAAAATGGTGATTACTTATTCAGCAATCAATCTGCTTAACCTTTTCCCAACTTTCTTGGAGTCGGCTTCCTGTCTAATCGGATGCAGCTGAATACTAGTATTTTACATGACGCGACTGCCTATCTGACCTCCACAACCCAGTTACTGGATAATGCGATACCCCTTGGTAAGACTGGTTGTCAGACTTTCAGCCTTCTGACGACCCGTAACGACTGTCAAAGATCTACAATTGACAGTCGAGACCAAAGGCTTAACGTGCTTTCCGAGGCACGGAGGGGTCTCGGTATGTAAAGATGGTCACCCATCCATGGACCAACCCCGGCACGCGTAGCTTAACCTGATCGATCGAGCCGTGCGGCTGTTATTATTTTAGCCAGGAGCGATTGTTCTATCAGCAATTAATGACAATTTGAAAAGAGAAATTGTGTAAGTCTAAATGTCTGGGGTTTCATTCATGGGGGGACATTTTAGATAGAAATAGAATACCACTTTGTCACACATAGTACTTGAATTTTTAATTTGAGATCATTTGAATTCATCGCCACCAATTCAAGTATTGACTTCAGTATGGTGTATTATAAGTTGATTTTTGAGTGCTATTTGTATAAAAGGGCCTTAAAAAAGGTTTCAATGGAAGGTTTCAATGGAAATTGAAATTTGCCTTGTATGACATAGAGTTTGTTGTTCCTAAATTGGAAAATTACTTTGAATTTAAAACTCAATCATACTTGTTAACATCAAATGCTTTTCCTTTGTAAGGACTGAGTTGAACACTACTACCTCTAACTACCTTTCTTTTACTTTTTAATTACCTCAGTAACACGTAATATAACTTGTTATTGTTCAATATTAATAATTCATTTTAGATCGCATAAGGCGATGGTCACACTTGCCTGGCGTGGGAGAACGCTCTTTGTTTTCAATTAATATGTTAGGAGTACCAAGATGCATTTCGCCACCGTACAAATTGGATAGGACCGTTACCATTACTGATTTGCACAGCAAAGCCTTATACCAATGCTTGTTTGATGCATTAATGTACATCGTGCACTTGTGTTCAATTTAACGCTTCCGTGCTATATCATGGTATCATGGTAGGGTGGTGTTGGCCACTAGCGGAACTCATACATGGTTCCACGTTCATGGTCACTTGGTTCGGCACATAATTTAGTACTGCCTGCATGTTTAAAAATAAGTTTCTAATAGAATTTCCAGTTTTTAGGTGATATGTTGTAAGTTTTGGTTTGGTATAAATCGGTAGCAAGCTACCGATTTAAATCAAAAATTTAATTGGTGTTATGTAGATCGAGAAGAATGACATGCAATTGAGGAGTCCATTCGTCTTTTATACCGTGTATAGGTACAGTTTGAAAATTAGATACCTATACCATGATTGAGCCATCGGTACAGATACCTTTTTAGGGTTCGGTAACCGAAGGGTCTAAACGGAGCCCTATTGCTGTCACTCACGTGTCCGTCTGTCCGTCGTTGGTCACAAAGTTTTTACAGCCAAACGGTTGGAGTTACAGTCTTCAAAATTTTACAGTATGAGCATCATGTCGACCCAAAGTCATTCAAATGCGAATTCATAATAGCACCTTAAGGGTCTACTACCGGCTAAGTGGCGCCCTCATTGAATAAAAAATCGTAGCATAGCATACAAAATAAATATTAAAGAATTCAAAGTAGTAGGCAAAAGTACCAAAAACGGCCGTTTCTGACACTTTTGCCTACTACTTTGGATACGAAACATTCTGAGACCTGTTTTAACAACGTAAAAATACTTTATCCTCTTTGTAACAAACGTGACGTTGGATTCTTTAATATTTATTTTCCATGCTATGCTTCGATTTTTTACTCAATGAGGGCGCCACTTGGCCGTTAGTAGGGCCTTAACAAGTGAAAATAATTAATAAAAGCTGATCGACACGTTACCAAGTCTTATATAAAAGCTTTTATTACCACTCTCATTATGATTGGCCCATATTGTCGGCAAGACAAAGGCGGCAACACTGCACAATGGTGCTATCAATGTACGTAATCATTTGTTTCAATTCAATTTTAATCAACGCAGTGATTTGCGAAATTGTGAGCGTCATTCATAGATTCGGTTGCGTAAAAAAATTGGGTATTTTAGACCGGAAAAGCTTTCTAAAAATGTAGGATTGTTAAGTGGTCAGTTATTGTTACAATTTGTTCAGTTGGATTGGTGTGGAAATGATTAGAAACACAATAACAAACAGATAATGAAAATCACTACATAATACAAAACAAAGTCCCCAGCCGCGTTTGTCTGTTTGTTCCCGATAAACTCAAAAACTACTGAAAAGATTTTCATGCAGTTTTCACCAATAGACAGAGTGATTCACGAAAAAGCTTCAGGTGTATAATTTGTACCTGTGCGAAGCTGGGGCGGGTCGCTTGTAATATCAGGCAGCAAAATATGTTTTAAGAAATTAAGCCGTTATTAGTCTGCTTACTAAGATGATTTTCTTTCCATCGCTGTTTTTCCGTGTTCAACAGAAACAATTTTATTTACGGTGTGTTGTGGAGTCTAGAGTCTAAAGCAGTGGTAGCTCAGTGGTAATGGCTGCAACTTAAAAGTTTAAGGTCGTAAGTTCGAATCCAGACAGGCGCTCTACTTTGTTTAAATTATTTCATCACCACTGCTCTCAAAACGTTGTAGAAAAACATCGTGAGGAAACCGGCATGTCCTAGAACAAAAAAATCGAAGACATGTGACCTCCACAAACCCGCATTAGGCCCGCGTGGTGGACTGCGGCCTACATCCTCAGAGAGAAAGAAAAAAAGAAAATACATTTATTGGCCACAGTTAGAGGCACACAACAAAAACGAAATAAACAAAATAAAAAAATAAAAAGTGGATTTGAGAACAAAAAAAGAAAAAATTAGATAGGTACCTACTTAAAATAAAAATAAAAGTAACAAAGGAAAAAAAAGAAGTGTGCGCCACACGGCTGCGCCAAATAGGTCCAGTTTAGCTTAGATGCCAGACAACTAGTGCCTGACGCTGGTTTTCAACTGGACCTGAGGAGTAGAGAAGGCCTGAGTCTCAGCAGTGAGAATATTAAAAGGCGGATCATGCTACATGCTTATGCTAAGTATGTGGAGTCTGCCTACCTTGTCGTTTTATTCAACAACGCTCTACGTAGAGATATATACGAAAGTAAAACTATAATCAATCGAATCGGCCATATTATTCACTACCGATTTAAATATGACCACGTTTTTACGCAACGACGACAATATAGTCCCATATTATGTGCTCGGCTGCACTCTGTAATGTCCACCTTCATTTAAAACATGTAATTACACCCGCCGCGGTCTGGTTGACCACAGCTTTTCATTATAGGGTTAACGTTAAGCAATTTTCAATGCGTTTGCACGAATAATTTGTGCAGAGTTGTGTTTACAGTTATTGGATCTTCTTCCACGATGATACTTAGCAGCCATTTATGAAACTCGCTAACTGAATGCTTAGTTTATGCCCAGGGGTAGCGGATAAATTCGTAACAGAGTTACCGCACCCCTGGGCAGGAAAAACAGGCAAGGAAGGAACAGGGGTGGGTTTTAGTCAGTAAGAGACTGACACACCTTCCCGCTCCACCCAGAGCGGGAGATGTCATTGAATGATTTCCCATCCCCAAAACAAAAATGCTTAGTTTAAATACTGATTAGCGGATTCTATATAAAATTCTCCATGGAAAGTGGAATGCCAACTGACCATAAACACTTCGGCCTTGGATACACATATATAAAAGCATATGGAAATGATAATAATTATGCAATTTAAAGAATAAAATGGTAAAGGAATTGGTTTAAAAAAAGTCCGAATTTTAAGATATAAAAAAACTTATTTACAAAAAAAAAACTACTGACTTCCAAAAAAAAAATACACTAAAAATTAAAAAATAACTTAATTTCGGAAGTCGGAGTTTGTATTTTATTTCTTCGTTATTTGACAGCGACTTCCGAAAATCCGCAATAAAGAATTGAGAATTGAGAATTGAGAAAATAAAGTAATTTTTTAATTTTTAGTATATTTTTTTTGGAAGCCGATTGTTTTTTTTTTGTAAAAAAGTTTTTTATTTTTCACTTTTTAGTGTCGGTGTCAAATAACGAAGAAACCAAACTAGAAATACCGACTTCCAAAAACGGCCGTTTCTGAAACTTTTGCCTACTACTTTGGATACGAAACATTTTGAGACCTGTTTTAACAACATAAAAATTCTTTATCCTCTTTGTAACAAACGTGAAGTTGGATTTTTAATATTTATTTTCTGTGGCTACGATTTTTTATTCAATGAGGGCGCCACTGGACCGCGAGAAGGGCCTTAAGAGGCCGTACACGAAATTTTGCCGATTTCGCTGATTTACGTGATTTTACAGACGGGCTTTTACAGTTAAAATAATGTATTTCTAAAAGTTTTAACGCACAACATGAACGATCATTTCAATTATGATCTAATGTATGAGCTAGTTTTTTTTTAAATTATAATTACGGTTAATCGACCACAAACCGACGACGGTTTTGTGAATTTTTGTTGTAAGGGGTTTAGAATATCACGTAATGCGAATCGTTTTGTCGTCTAAACGGTATGAAAAAAATTGAATGTATTTTTGCAAAAGTCGTTTATATAATGTATGAATCACTTTTTACCACTTTTATATAAAAAAATTGAGTAAAAAAATATTTAACTTAGTCAAATTTTAAAGAAAATGGGCAAAGATTTGCTTTTGATTTTGGCTATTTAAAACTTTCGTTCATAAAATTAAAATAGCAAAAGATAAATTTCAGTACACCGTTAATCTATTTCTTGAGAAAAGAATGTAAAAATTACAAAAATTGGGCAATAAAAAATCTTTTAAAATAACCCAAATCTCGACTTATAATACGCCACGCAAGTTTCGAATCTCATTAGAGCGAAAATCATTAGAGCATAATTGAAATGATCTTTCACGTTGTGCATTAAAACTTAGAGAAATGCATTATTTTAACTAATAATAATAATAATATAATAATATTCCACAACTATCACACAACGCCATCTAGTCCCAAGCTAAGCAGAGCTTGTGTTATGGGTACTAGGCAACTGATAAACATACTTATATATTTCTAAATACATACATATTATAGATAAATTACACCCAGACACAGAACAAATGATCGTGCTCATTACACAAACATTTGTCCGTAACTGTAAAATCACATCTGTAAAATCACGTAAATCAGTGAAATCGACCAAAATTTCGTGTACGGAAAAATAAAAAAGAGGGAACAGAATAACAAAAAAAAGAAAATATCAGATTAGCCACTAAAAATCGCGTAGGTATTAAATACCAACGACACACAGTCAAAAATTAACCGTGATTAGACCTGTCGTACTTTATGGATCAGAATGTTGGGCTGTGAAAAAGACGGATGAAAAAAGATTGCATGTGGCGGAGATGAGAATGTTGAGATGGATGTGTGGAGTAACAAGAATGGATAAAGTGAGAAATGAGTACATTAGAGGTAGTTTCAAATTGGCGCCAGTGACAGAAAAGTTGAAAGGGAACCGCTTATCTTGGTATGGTCATGTGAAGAGGGGGGATGTAACACATGTAACTAAAAGAGTTATGAATATAAATGTGGATGGATGGAGAGGAAGAGGGAGGCCAAAGAAAAGATGGATGGATTGTGTTAGGAGTGATATGAAAGAAAAGGGAGTTAGTGATAGCGTGACGGCTGACAGGACAGAATGGAAGAAAAAAACGTGTTGCGCCGACCCCAAGTAACATGGAATAAGGGCAGGAACATGATAATGAGACACAGTCAAAAATTATTATTGATCAGGTACTTCTGCCAGCGGTTTCACCCACGTGGAGTTAGCACTCTTCCATTATAAAATATAGCCTATGTGCTATTCCACATCTATCTCTATGTCATTTCCTCCAGATCACTGACTCACAAACACCTTTCCACACTTTCGCATTTGTAATAGTAGTAGGATTATTAATGTAAAACAGAGGTCAAATCAGACTAAAAGAAAAGCTAATGGCTCACTAAACAAACGAAGCACCTTTAAAAAGTAAAGTGATGTTTACAACGATTTCACCCTCATTACGTTTTAATAATTTATAGTTTACATATTAACATAATTAGACATAAATTAGTAACTAGATACAAAATGTTGGGCGTCCAGTCACTGTGGCTATTATAATGGCCCTTGTACAAAATATATTTTATGGAGACATTAATTCCGTAAAAGATTGTTAACTTTATGTTCTTTGTTTCGGATGTTGAAAGCTGTTAAAATATGGTCACTTAATGTCTGCCTACGCTTATCACTTCTAATAATATGTGACGGAGAAGAGAGTGGATGCTATTTTAGTAGTTTTAAAAAAACGTTTTTACAAAACTACAACTGACTTCCAAAAAATAAAATACACAAAATTGAAAAATAACTTTAATTTCGGAAGTCGGTTGTATTTTTTGTAAAAACGTTTTTTATTTTTCACTTTTTAGTTGTTTTACCCTTAGAACTAAAACTAAATATTAAAGTTACGTCCGAATTGATAACCCCAATAACATGGAACATGGAATTTGAACATACTCGTAATTGGAGGAGACCAAAACATTATCTGCTACACATTTTTGGTTTTTGAGGATTTTTTTAATGAGCGTTATTGAAATTTCGATAAAATTTATATGGGACCACCTTGGAAGTGTATTCTTTCGGATAAAAAAATAATTTTGAAAATCGGTCCACAAATGACAGAGAAATCGGGGATATAAATAAAAAAAAAACATACAGTCGAACATAGAATCTCCTCCTTTTTCGAAGTAGGTTAAAAATCGGTCAATGGGTAGCAAAAGCATTTGTCTTAAGTCAGATTATATTATTACTAGGGCTTAGATGTTTGGTAAAGAGCCAATTTAGTCATGCAAGTATCCTGCCAGCGTCGCTAAAGTGTTTGAAAGAATCATCGTGGCGTGGGTTTTAGTCAGTAAGAGTCGTCTGACACGCCCTCCCGCTCCACCCAGCGCAGCAGAAGTTATTTGATGATTTCCCAACCCAAAAAAAAAATGCTGGTATTATATCTTGTGATTTTGGCCGTAACAAAGTACACCTTTTTTTTTTGGGGGGTGGGAAATCATCCATTGACATCTCCCGCTCTGGGTGGAGCGGGAGAGCGTGTCAGACTCTTACTGGCTAAAACCCACCCCTGTTCCTTCCCTGCCCTGAATGCCCAGGGGCACGATAACTCTGTTTCGAATTTATCCACAACCCCTGGGCAGGACAAAGTACACCTAATGACATAATGCATAGTTTAAAATAATGTGGATATGTGGCCTTAGCACTAAATTACTAAGATAAATCAAATAAATTGGAAAAATGTTTTGCCAACAGTAGAATTTGTTCTAACTCTCTCTCTATTGACAAGAACAAAAAATACACATCTAATAAAAATGATATATACTACAACTAAATCATCCAAGTAAATTCTTGTCGACACTGAACGGAACATTAATTTGTATGTTCAATAGTGTACGTCATTTCTCATTTGTAACGATTCGCCCTTAACAGTTTAATGATCTCGACGAAGTCGGTAATAGTACAAGACTGTGATCATTCTTTATCTTATAACTTCACAGCGTGGTATTCATTGATCTATCGTTACTATTCCCTGCATTAATTTATTGGTATTCTATTAAAAAAATTAGACAAGACAAAGTGAGAGCGATGGTCATACTTAATTAATTTACATAAATATTTAATTATTCGATGATTTATTGGTTTGGGTACAAATTATTACAGCTTAAAATTTTTGGCTGTGTAAGTTGGGAGTCTAATAAAATATGTTACGAAGACAAACGTAGACCTATTACTATTTTAGGATTACAATTTTATTTTGGATTTTTTAATCCACTCATTTCTTTAACAACATAGTCCCCGGATTTAGCTAGGCAACCTATTTGCAGTTTATAAATGTACAATTGTAGGAGATTGAGGGATTATGGCGTACGCTTTTCAGCGAGAGGTGGAGCAAACGTGTTGATCTAGACTTGTGCAGTGCTAAGGTTCCTACACACTGTGCAGCCGGCACGTGCCGCCGGCTTTTCCCGGGCGTCTCTGCGGCCGGCACTTGGCCGCAAAATTGCGCAAAGCGCGCGATTCGCGGCGGCACAGCGACTTGCCCGGTGGCAAAACCGGGCAGTGCCGGTGGCACTGCGTGTAGGGGCCTTTATAATGGAAACGCAGGCACAACACTGGATAACTAATGTTTTATATGTTCTGCTAACACAAACTTTCCTCTTTACAGGGCTTTTCGGGAGTCCCTCGCTAAACAATAATTTTCCTTTCGCTTTTTAAACTAATTCCATATTTGAATCATTCTTCAAAAGTCGAACAATGTAATCGGCCAGTCGATGTCGGGACGGTATCCTCATCACCCTCATCGATGCCGCAATATAAACTATATACTTTATATAACATATAAACTTTTTCATCTTCAAATAACAGATGAGATATATTTCTATTAACGTGTCTCCTACTACAAGGGGACTACGCCTGGGGTAAAATATGTATTCATAGAAAATAGTCTACCAGTTCCCTAAGTTTCATCCACATAAGTGTAGCAGTAAAGACGTAAAGAGATAACTAAAAGACAGATTAACTTTCACATTGATAAAATATTAGGATAATAATTAGTGTTAACTAAAAATAATTCAAGTAAAGACAGTAATTTAGGAGACACAATGTATCCTTGTAGTTCCAAAACTTGGCGGGTATCTACAGTAAAACTTGGTCATAATTTCCCTGAGCCCTAACTAAATTAGCAAGTGTGTGACATTCACAGAAGATCCCTGGTCTACACAACTTCGTGTGAGGTCCAAATAACCCAGATCAGGTATTTGTTAAAAACAATGTATTCAAACACTTTGCATACGACAGATAACGGCTGCCTCTTGGTCGGCTCACGAACAAAATACACTGTCATGATACGTTTAGCTGGTATTTGGTTTCAAACAATAGAATGTACTTAATGATATTTTTTGGAATTTTGTTAGTTTTATATCAGTTTAAAAGACGACCAAAATGTGTCTGGTTTTAGGTGTTCCTATTCTTATTTCTTCTCTCGGAAAGCAGTTAAGAGTTCATGCCGAGCCAAAAACATACAAATATTATATGACAGTCGGAGAGGTGGTACTTATAGAGCTGACTGCCCAGGGTATGCTAAAATCATAATTTAGGTATTGTTCTAGTGCATCATATCTTAGTTAGTTATCATCGCCAATCCTTACGATCGTGCATAGTACCTAATGGGACTATAAAAATGCAAGCATTCATACACAGATCAAAAATCTGTCAAGAATGAAGTTTTGATGAGAATATGCTACAAACCGCGTAGAGATTAAAATCAATCAAAGAGGGAGATGAGATAAGAATAACTCATGAGAACTTCGGAAGAGATGTTTATTATTACTACTTATCTTGGTATGGTTATGTGAAGAGGAGGGATGAAACACATGTAACTAGAAGAGAATATAAATGTGGATGGATGGATTGTGTTCGGAGTGATATGAAAGAAAAGGGAGTTAGTGATAGCGTGACGGCTGACAGGACAGAATGGAAGAAGAAAACGTGTTGCTCCGACCCCAAGTGAAGATGGGCCTATAAGAATGCAAGCATTCATACTAAGGTCAACAATCTGTCAAGGATGAAGTTTTTATGGGATTTCGCTACAAACCGCATAGAGAGTATTAAAATCAATGGGAAGTCTTGAGAACATAAGAATTCCGTTCAAAATGGAAGTTTTTGAAACCGCATCGACCATTAGTGGTTTTCTTCCAGCTTATAAAGATGTGGTTGGGTATAAAAAGTTTGTGTATCGTTATAAGGAAAGTCGAGAGTTCTATAGTGATGATAGCGGGGTCTCTTCTGCTCAAGGTAGTGTTTTAGTAAGATGGTTTATTGTATTATTTTATGATTACTAGATTGACTTGGAAAATAGATTTCTACAAATACTCTTCTGGCGCTGGCGAGGCGCTTTACTTTGTGTAAATTATTTCATCACCACTGCTCTCAAAACGGTGAAGGAAAACATCGTGAGGAAACCGGCATGTGCTAGAAACAAAAATTCGAAGACATGTGACATTCACCAATCCGCAATTGGGCCCGGGTGGTGGATTACGGCCCACATCCTCTCACAGAGAGGAGGCCTGTGCCCCAGCAGTGGGGACATTAAAAGGCTGATGATGACTCTTCTGAGGTGTAAAAACCAGAGATTTCTATTGTATTCTTAAACTTCTTATCATCATTCATCATCATTCTCCTGCCCTTATCCCAATTTATTTCGGGTCGGCGCAACAAGTCTTTTTCTTCCATACTCCTCTATTAGTCGTCATCTCTGTAGTCACCCGTTTACGGGAAGTACCCTGTAGGTTTTGATTCCCTTGCGAGTGTCGAAAATTTGCAGCATAAACGGCTGTATCTTTTGATTGCGTTGATTTAGAAGTTTGATTTTTTTCACAGCTCCAAGGGATAGTAGACCTGGAGTATTTAAGAAAAAGGGTCTTGACTGACAGACGGACGGACAACAAAGTGATCCTATAAGGGTTCCTTTTTTTTGCCTTTGAGGTACGGAACCCTAAAAAATACATAAAAATAATGAAAACAAAAACATTTGAGAACCCCACAATATGCCATTTCATTTGATATGTCACACCGTACAATTTGAAAATTATTTTTTTTAAATTTTCTGATTTGCTCCCCAAAAGTGACTCCCATATTCCAAATAATTTATTTACGTTAAGCGTGTATGTTTGTGTCACAGATATTCATGTGAGTACCAAATTTCAACTCAATCGCTCTAGTTAATTCAGAGAAAATTGGCTGTGATAAACAGACAGACATACGAGTGATCCTATAAGGGTTCTGTTTTTTCATTCGGACGTCTGGAACCCTAATTACCTTGTATTATAAATAGGAAATTTAGTTTATTATTTGAAAGTATAAATTATTTTTCGTAGAATTGTAATTTGAATAAACTCATGTTTGTTCGCTAAATACAAAAATTTTTGTCGGTTAATTTTGTATTAATATTTCGGTAATTAATTTTAACACAGCTTAGTATTACAGTCAACCACAGATCGCTCAAAGTTAATTTGTATTTCGGAAGCTTTATTATTTCCCTTAAAAATTCCAGCTAGTGACTGTCGCACTGCAGGAAAACGGCCTCTTTTCATACAGAAAAGGCACGATCATTAACTACCATTTCAGTGTCTAGCGACACACCGGTGCCGCGGTGTGCCAGTGGGGAAATTCCGTTTGGCTTGCCAAAAAAATTGCCAAAAACCCGATTCACGCGTTTTAAACCACTTTTATTACTATTACCCAAGTCTTTAGACCTGTGGCAAGGTTTACACACCCAGAACAGGACATAGTCTGTAGTTACACGATGGCCGACTGTCAACAGGGCTTGACAGATCTACCCCGCTTGTTCAACGCGGATTGACAATTTTAGAGTCAATTGCTTTTATTACTTCTGGTACGTAATCAAATCAAAACATGTGAAAGTGAAATTAACTTGTTATACAAGTTCAATTAATTAGTCCACTTTAAATTATTACTGTAACTTGTTTGCAAGCACCCTTTCACATCACATTTTAATGTAGCAAGTGCTGTGACTAGTTTGTATCGGCCACGCCTAGTTTTGGAGCAGATTTCACTTGCGTTTGCGACTTCGCGTTAGCTAAGTTCAGTAAATGTTTCTCAAGTTGTGGTGCAAGTTAACAGAAACACGCGTGTCTGTTAGTATCATATCCACATAACGAGCCGGGGTTTTTTTGGGACAAACCCACCACGCTATTATACCACAGAAACTCCGTAATCAATAGTGGTGACCACAAAGAAGGAAATCACCGAAACTAAACGAATTGAACTTTTTTGGATCCTGCAATGAAAAATAACTGCGTTAAAGTAAGAATTAAATAATTTTCATATCAAGCAAGAGACAGGGAGAGTTTATCATAACTTACCGGTCACTATTCGAGGCTCGGATGTTACAGAGAATTTCTTAGGCTGACCCCGTGGATGGTAGGGATTGAACTAAAGCCGTCAACTCCAAGCAGCGAATTGGCGTAAATTTTACATATTTTGGTATTTAATCGATGGGGCTAAAAGTTCTGGATTGGCGAACGCGTATATACCGGACGACGTAGTATTGGAAGGCACACATGGTGGACCGATGACCTGGTGAGGGTTCCGGGAATCCGATGGACGCGAGACGTACAGGACCGGTCTTTGTGGCGACACTTGGGGGACGCCTATGTCCAGCAGTGGACGTCATCATCATTATCATCATCATCATCAGCCTTTTAATGTCCCCACTGCTGGGGCACAGGCCTCCTCTCTTTGAGAGGGTGTCATTTAACATTTGATTTTTGGGAGTGGACGTAATTTGACTGAAGTGATGATGATGGTATCCTTTTACAAAACTTTTGATTGTCGTACGCTTCGTTTACTAAAACGGCTAAAAAAGTTCCACTAGAAATTCGCCAGTGCAAGAACAGAATCCACTATTTAGAAGCGACTCCAAGTAATCTTATCAGATACTGATTCTACCACAGTCCAATTCACGATATATCTTGTAAGCACTAGGCGACTAGGTCGCTAAGTTCACTCTAGGTTATAAAGGTTAAGCTAAAACTATATCGTATAGGTTGTGAGACAGCTGGCATTTGGTCTGCGCCGATTGCGGAAATTCTAGTTCAGTTGCAGGAGAATTATTGGTTCCAGATGACAATTGGGTCAGTGTTCATGTCTCTTTGTGAACAGTGTTGACCTTTGCCGGGCTTTAGATTTTATTTCTATAGTATTTCACTGTTTCTGTAAAGTATTTTCATGACCTGTATATTTTCTACTTTTTGTATCTTGATGTAATTCGTTCATAAATTTTCTAATTAATAGTAACAGAAAACGTCCTTTAAGGCTTATTAACTGCCAATGACCTTGAGTGGTTAGCTTGTGAGTTCTGTACTGAGCTCACGTAACGCGTCTTACGTCCACCCAGCAGTACGACTCGCCCATCAAGGAGCGCTGTCCGAAACTAGATGCATTATTAATTTATAACAAATAAAACTACAGAGACTAAAATAAAAAACTTAGACTAAATTATAACTAATTAAATGATCTTTAAAATGGTGAAGGTTTCATAAAGAAAACGTTTTACAGTTTTTGCTTGATTCTCAATTTTTACCCGCGTTTGACGATACTTTACAAATTAATTACACTACGTTATAAAAACATAATTTCAAATATTCTCAGATCAAATTACGACGAAAATTGTCTAGAGTAACATATATTTTTTTCAAAGAAATAAGACTAGTTGTTTAGACGTGATGTTCAATTAAAATCCATTAAAAGTCGTATAACTGCGCCTTAACATAATACATAATCACTAAGCTTGGCAACTGGATTCGTCATTGCAGTATGCTGTTAGCTGGTAGACCAGAGAAGGCTGTAGCCATGAGCGAAAACAGGGACATCCAAAGGCTGTCAATAAAATATTTCTTATTATACTACACCCTTAATAACTTCTAGAAGTTCCTTATCGATTCTTTAAAGTTGTTCAAATAATTGTATAGTATTCGTCAAACTTAATGGTACGTGGGAATACCACCAACTTCCAAACTAACAAATAAGTAGGTACCATACAGCCCTAAAAATATTCACACGGCTGCCACAAAGTTATATATATCATTAAATGGCTTAAATTATTGTCGACTTGACTGTACCTGCGCGCAGTTGCACTCGCAGGTAACTTCGCACACGCCATTAATTTTTTCGAATACTATACTATCTCATTATCTATTCTATCATGAATCGTTATGATAGAATATACAATACATTTAGAGACCATAGAAAAAAAACAAAAAAAAGTAGTTAAATAGATACTATGGTCTCCAATCCTTAACATCGATCTTACTCCAAATAGGATGAAAGCGTGACTTCACAAATGGGGTTTAAATCAAGGTTCGTGTGTAAGGCCTATATTTTCGCAGCACCTGCCCGGCACAGCAATGGTAAATTATCGTTTTGCTTGTTTAGATCGCATCGTGACCAGAATGCAGTCAATTGCCGTCCATTGCGTCGAACGGTTACGTATTTGTGCTTTTAATGGCATAGGAATTGCTTGTGTCATTGAGTAAGGTAGCACAACGATAAGTGATGAAATGGGTTTCGGTTTTTGCTATTTGGGGGTGTACTATACGGCTGTTAGGTCATCGAAATCTTTCAAGGGCTATCTCAGTAGGTACTTATATTATATTTTTTTGAGTAACCTAGTCTATGACAATTTCTATCACAACGTAAATGATTACATAATTTCTCGCAATGTTTTTCCCTCAATAATTGCATCTCAAGAGTCATCATCAGCATGATCAGCCCACATTTCACTATAGTCACAGGCTTTTCCAACCACACGCTATTTATCTCGTTCAAGAAAAAGCCCCAAATGATTTGTCTAAACTTATCTCTACGAAAATGATCTCCAATTACGTATCACCACACGTAATAGCAACCGAAGGGGACACTTAAATGTCCATGTCATGTGTTTTCTTGGATCGTTAGTATGCAGGCTCCGTGAGGTGGGCCGATACTGCACAATAAGATTGGACAAAGACTTACGACTTCTACAAAATATACGTTTAATTTTAAACGACAGGACTTGCTGACCTTTTATTGGTTAAATTAAGGTGCGTTTGTTAGGAATTTGAGTGCTTTTGCGTAGGTTTGGTTAGTTTATTAATAGGTGTTTAGAGTTATACAGGATTCACAGATTCAAGTTTAGATCTGGAAAAAACTTTTTTACAAAAAAATAGAAACTTCCAAAAAAAGTGCAATATAGCTTTAATTTTACGGAAGTCGGTGTTTCTTTGTTTTTTGACACCGACTTTCGAAATTAAAGTTATTTTGCGCTTTTTTTGGAAGTCGGTTCAATTTTTTTGTAAAGAAGTTTTTATTTTTCACTTTTTAGTTGTGATTCCGCATTACATTGTGTTAACAATGCATATTTATGCCATAGCAGCAATAGCGATTGATTTGCTGTCAATTTTTGAAGAGTTCCGTTGTCTGTCTCCGAAACCAATTATCAGATATACAGGGTGTAACGGAAAGGTGTGGTCATATTTTAGGAACCGGTTCTGCCCATGAATATGAACAACTTTCTCTAAGTAAAAACTGGAAATTCCCAAAAAAAAAAATAGGACTTTCCATACAAAGTTATCATCAGCTGTTCAATATTTGTATGGGAGGTAAAATTTTTTTTTGTGAATTTCCTCAGGTTTTCTTGAAGAAAGTTGTTCATATCGATGGGCAGGTGCAGTTCTTAAAATATGACCACACCTTTCCGTTACACCCTGTATATGAAATTTAAATGGGACCATTTCGGAACAAACCCCTTTCAAACAATATAGAATTTTGCAAATTCGTCAATACATGACGGAGTTATGCCCGAACACACAAAAAGAAAAAAAAATACAAACATCCGAATTGATAACCTCCTTCTTCTTGAAGTCGGTTAAAAAGAGCACTATGGGCTCTTAGAATCCGAAATAAATCCTGTTTTCCCTAGAAGACAGAGAAGTACTTAACCGCTACAGTACTTATATAGTTATCTTAATATTCCTGAGGATGGACAACCAAATCTTTTGTCACATCTCAAAAAGCGATTGCTGAATTTAGGACAAGCATATTACCATCAACCAGGTACGAATTCACACTTCGGGGTGCTACTGAGAAACTGAAATGCAAAAACCCAATAACCTTTTGCCCGACCCGAGATTCAAACCCAAGATGTGGTGCTCAGCACTAGCAGTCAACAACACAGTTAAAATACCAAATAAATATCCTACTGGACAAGCACCATACATTTCACGTCTAAACATGACAAAGGAAAGTTGACCTTTTCAGGTAAAGACTTATAAAGGTATGTCACGCACTAGAAGCACGCGAAAACACTTAGTCTAGGTACTTAGTAGCCACAATTATGCACGTCAGCACTACATTTTAGTTAAAGACAGGTCAGTGTCTAGTAAAGGTGTTAGCCCAGTACACCGTATCATACAACCCGTGCTAGGAAAGTATCAAGCACGGAAATGACTACTAGAACGTAATAACAGCGTATCATACCCATGCGTAACGGTCATCATACGCGGTTATTACCCGTATTCACACCGTTTCGGCAACTGCGTGCACTGGTTTGGCATGCCTGCATATTTTGCCGGTGCCGATACGCTCCGTGCATGGCACAGCAAACTTTTTATTTTTAAATTTCAATAACTTGTCTTAAAAACACGAAGAAACGTAACATTATTTTTCCTTAAACTGTCAAGTTACTGAATACAATTAAAAGTCGAACTAAAAGTAAAAGTGTTGTAACTTTTAAAGGGGGTTTAAAGGTATACTATACATATAAAATATAAAGTTTTGTGGTCCACTGTTTCTTTTCATACACACCTGAGCCTAGAATTGTACGTCAGAAGTGCACACTCTCAGTCTAAGTCTTTATATATCACAGTATGATCATGGTATGGTACGGCGTAGTGTGCTGACTCCTTTAATGTTAAGTACAGGTATGTGGCAAGTAACTTAGTAAGTACTAAGTTTAGGTCACGTCAGGTGAACCTAGGTTTAAGTAGGAATGCTTGCTTACTGTCCCGTTGCGTTACTCAACGCTTTCCACAGAATATTACGTTGGTACGTAAGTTAGGTTGAATTTTTTTTACTAGATCACGTCAATGTAAATCACTGAATGGAGATGATTGACCTCCGGTCGCGGAGGGGAGAGATGTGGCGACAACTATATACGAACTGAATTGACGTATCATTGAAAAAACTTACATCAATCAGCTTGCGTCTTGTTCCCCATACCTACAAAAATCAAATTTCAGTCGGAACATAGCATCACTTTTTATTAACCCGAAAAAAATTTTTCACGAAACTGTTTCTGAAAAACTTTTTTATAAAAAAATAGAACCGACTTCCAAAAAAAACAAAAGTTGAAAAATAGTTATTTAGCACCTTTTGTTTTTTTTGGAAGTCGGTTCTATTTTTTGTAAAAAAGTTTTTATTTTTCACTTTTTGATTGCGTTTCCTCATTAAATTGTGTTAACAATGCATATTTATGCTATAGCAGCTATCGCGGTTGATTTGCTGTAATTTTTTGAAGAGTTCCGTTGTCTGTCTCCGAAAATCATCTTCAGATCAACATGAAATTTAAATGGGACCATTTCGGAACAAACCCCTTTTGAACAAATCCATTTATAAATGACGAAGTTATGCCCGAACATACATAAAAAAGAAAAAAAATTCAAACATCCGAATTGATAACAAGAAAAAAACTTTTTACCAAAAAAATTAACCGACGAAAAAGAACTAAAAAGCAAAAAATAAATAAAACTTTTAAGTCTTGAGTAATGAGCATATTTACCTACACAAAATATCATATTTTATATAAACTAATTTTGAGTCGGCGCCAAACAACAATCTGATTATTAAATATCTAAATTTTATAAGTACTTACAAATGAAGAAGGCTGTAAGTAGGTAATTAATCATTTTATTGATTGGCGCCGACTCAAAATTAGTTTATATAAAATTTAATATTTTGTGTAGGTAAATATGCTCATTACTCAAGACTTAAAAGTTTTATTTATTTTTTGCTTTTTAGTTCTTTTTCGTCGGTTAATTTTTTTGTTAAAAAGTTTTTCATTTCATGATTTTTTGTGGCTCGCATCATCTTGTAACACTCTGAGGCAAATTTCTAATTCTTCATCATTCCTCTTGCCACTGAGCTGATGAAATTACCATCCTTCCATGAAGTTCCCAGGATATTGACCAGTTGAGGTTACCTCCAATACTGTAAAGACGTCTTTTCTTCAAACCATATTAAGTGGTATTTGTCACTAAAACTAGTTTTATATCTAACTACTATTGTTTAGGAAAGCTATGGTTTCCATCATCAGCTCAGTTTCATGATGTGATGGTTCCTAAATGCAAATACCTGATTAAGTTATGAAAAGTAAACAGAAACAATATTCGTGCCCAATTTTCGAGGTTCTCTCTCAATTTTTTCAGGATCCCATGATCAGATCCTGATGTTCTTGACATGGGACCACCCTTGAGGTATACCCTATCAAAGGAAAGGAGAATCATCAAAATCTGTTCATAAATAACGGAGTGAGGGCCGAACATACATACAGAAACGCTAAACGTGCCCACAATTTTCAAGGTTTTCTCTCAATTTTATCAGGTTTCCACTGTCAGATCCTGACTTCCTTGACATGGGACCACCCTTGAGGTATACCCTATCTAATAAAAAAAGAATAATCAAAATCGATTCATAAATGACGAAGTGAGGGCTGAACATACACAAAAAAAAAAATATATATATATACGGTCGAATTGAGAACCTCCTCCTTTTTTTCGTCGGTTAAAAATGATTATCCACCAGTTTCTGATTATTTACAGTCATATTTATTTTTGATTAAAGGTTATCCAACAAAAAAAAGACTAGATGAGGTCTTATCCGACTACTTGAGAAGAATTAAAATTTATAAAAATTAATACCGAAACGAACTCAGAGTTCAGTCTTTTTTTAAACTATTAATGTTTTTTTTTAGTAGACCAATAACGTACAATAATAAAAAAATATATAATAAGACAAGACAAGACAAGAGCTTTGCAGATCAAAAGCTTGATCAACCGGAACCCGGATACCACGTAATAAATAACAATTTAAACCGTCTCACAAATGACGCAGTACAATATCAAATTAGATTTATCAGCGATCATTTTGTATCCTTTCACTATGCTGGACAATGTGGGCGTGCGCACGCCCAAGGGTGCAGTAATCGTGACCGGACACACCCGAACTACCGCGGAGATTGCCGAACGACCTGCTGCTGTTGTCGTGATACCTACTTACGTTCGATTTGAAATTAGAATTAGTTGCAGTTGAATGGTAAAATAGAATAGGGCTGAAAATGCTTTAGGTTTACAAGAACATTCTAATAGCGACAGCGATTGTTAAAAGACCAAGATGTTACGTATTTATCCATGTGACATTTTGGTAGCACTTGTCAATCCCGTACATTTTAGAATTTTGACAACAGTGACTCTTGACTTACCTGGAGAAGGTTAAGTTAGGTTTAAGGAAATATATCAGCGTTAAACTTATGATAATTGTGAACTTTGATGTCATTTTACATGCCCCAAAAGTGTCGTCACTACTGACGACACTTTTGGGGCATGTAATTGATATCTCTACAGATATCAATTTTATTCTGTAAACTAAAGTTTAGAATGGATAAGCGAAATGGGATTTAATATGCATTCGCTACAGGTTAGACAATTTGAATTAATTTACTGGACAACATTTAACGGATGGATGAAACAAATTATTGCTGATATTTCTTAATTAATCTACGATTTTACAGTTCAGTGGCAACATTATTCATTTTATTTGCAATAAAAAATATGCATTATAAGAACAGTTAAATAAATTACCTTCATATCCTTTATCAATAAAAAGTGCTTGCTGCTGCATTACTGTTACGTAAAACTGTGTCGTAAGCCTAAACGGGTAAAATCTAGACGGAATATTTCTAGACGTTTCACGTTTTGTGGCAAAATCTTGAGCTTACGTTATTGCCAGTATCAGCTTTTACCACCAGTTTTTTTCAAGTTATTTGGTACATCTAGCTAGGGGCATCCCACCCACGCTATCCTTACGCCACCCAATAGGCGTCTCCATTCCAGGGAATGGAGACGCCTATTGCGTGGGTGCCATGTTGGTCAAAAGACTGGCCACTGGTGCAGATGAGTCCTGACTCATCTGCACCAGTGGCCAGTCTTTTGACCAACATGGCATTGGCCACCCGCAACTTCGTCCGCGTGGATTTAAAAAATACAGCCCATATCAAATATAACTTTTAGCCTATAGCAGCCACAAATAATGTAGCTTTCTACCGGTTTTTTTTTTTAGAATTGGATCATTAATTCCGGAGATTACCCTACTTCCTAATACAAACTTACAAATAAATACCTTTTTATAATATTATAAGTATAGATTGACATACGCTCGGTAAGAGACATTACGGAGTTTTTGGCGGGATTCTTTCGAGTGAAGTTAAGCTGGCTGTTTTAATTATTCGCAAATTGATTCCTAGTGCATATTGTGACGTTAAATTGGTGTAGTTTTGTGTCTCAAGTGTCTACGCAACTGGAAAATTTGTGGAATCATTGAAACAGGCGCGGTCTCGGTAAAATAAAGCTGAGAATTTTGTCGTAGTATTGACTACCTCAGCGAAGCTTGCCGAGAAGGCTGACTCGACTCATTTGCTGCCAAAACAGCAAAAACATTAGAATGTGTTACATCTGCCTTCTAATGGGAAAAAGTGACCTTATTCTGTATCTAAAACTAAATACTTTCTTTGACTTGACACTGGCTAAATGCACAAACCGTGCGAAACCAAAATTAAAAAAAAGAGATATGACATTTCGTTAAATGTCACGTGGTCTCTTACGTTTTGACTTTTCTACAATCAATATCGCTAATAAGTATATATAGTTATCTGTGGCTACTAAATATCACTTTGTTTAAGGCCGAAAATTACATTATCATTGATCTTCTGATTTATTCTTGTTTTGTAACAAAATGTCGCTGTCTCTTGATTGCTGACACATCTCGCTAGCGACAAATGACACGCTGACTGGAGCGAACTTAATCAGCATTGTAAATCAAACTATTTGGTACGTTGCGTAAGCAATTAATTGGATTGTGTGTACACTACCTAAGTACATGTTGTTTGGTAACGCAGAGGACATTTGAAAAGAAAAATGCAGTTTGGAATATTGAATTTATTGTTCTATGTTATACATGTAATTAATTTAATAATAAGGACATACTTATTAAATATTCTACTAGTAGCAGTCAGATCAGACCTGTCGCTTGTCTGTATTAATAGGCTCCTGATACAGACAGACGACAGGTGACAATCCTACACTTCTAAGCCATCTGAGTTTGTTTCATAGATTTTCTGCTTTTTTAAACGAAAATTGTTATCTAACTGGTTTGTCGATGAATATACTAAAATAGAGTATGAAAAGTGAAAGCAGAATAAAAATTGTTCGAAAATTAAACGAGATATAACAATTTTAAACCAATATATCTGTCCCTCTCTCGAAAACGCTGTTTTCTATGGCAGTTGTATGGGCGTCATGTCCTTTGACGTCATAGAACACGTCGGACTTCTCTGTCTAATTATCAACTTTAAAGCTTTATAACTACGTCGCTGATTATGATATTTTGAAACTTTCTTCGTATTTATTCACTATAGTTAATAAGTCTTCAATTGAACAAATAAAAAAAAAACAACCGACTTCCAAAAAAAAAAATGACTAAAAATTAAAAAATAACTTTAATTTCGGAAGTCGGTATTTGTATTTTCCTTCTTCGTTATTTGACACCGACTTCCGAAATTAAAGTTATTTCTTAATTTATTGTGTATTTTTTTTTGGAAGTCGGTTTTTTTTTTGTAAAAAAGTTTTTTATTTTTCACTTTTTAATTGTTCCCAGAAATAAAAACCCCAATAACATGGAACGTGGAATTTAAACATTTGGAGAACACCAAAATGTCATCGAGGTACACGTATTTTTCGTTTTTGTTCAGTTTCTCAAAAAGCGCTGAAGCAATAAAATTTAAATGAGACCACCTCGGGAGTATATTCTTTCGAATAAAAAAGAATTTTGAAAATCGGTCCACAACTGACGGAGAAATCGGCGGACATACATAAAAAAAAACATACATACAGTCGAACATAGAACCTCCTCCTTTTTCGAAAGGCTGTTAAAATATATCATGCATATTCCCTATTAACTAAACTTTTGCTTGAACTAACTTCATTGCTTGAATGTTTGAGAGCCATGTCACATTGTCACTTAACCTTCTTTAGATAATATTACAAAAAAAAAATTGAATGAATTGATGGATAAAATGTTTTTTACTCAGACCAGTATGACTGAATGGATCTGGATGAAATTTGGCACATAGACATTATAGTCTGGAATAGCACATAGGCTATAATCATTTATATTGGGCGAAGTATGTTTGAGTTTTCATATTCCTACCTTGCCAGTAATACGTGCTCTCATCTTGGAAAAAATACGTGGGATTATATTTTTAATTAATGAACCATATTATTATTCCCCTTTCTATAGTGTTTAATTAATCCCTCAAGCCAATCTCTTTAAACTAGAACAAGTAAAATAATAACGATTTCTCATTAAGTCCCGGGTCGTGCAGCAGGTGCAAATCGTTAGTTTTCTAACAAAATGGCTGCATATCTTGCGTTGTAAGTACATGTAACTAGAGATGGGCCGACTAAGGACTTAGGCGACTAGACGACTAGTTAGTCCACAATTGGCCGACTAATCGGTCAGTCGGTCCATCTCAATTTTTTTATACGTTTATAGTTTGGTTGACTATAGTATAATAATATAGTTTGATAGTACGCACTGCTCTTGTTCTGATTTCTAAGCTCTATGAATTACTTAAGGCGCCGTTATACGACTATTAATGGTTTTTAATTGAACATCACGTCTAAATGACTAGTTCTATTTCATTGAAAAAAAAATATATGTTACTCTAGACAATTGCCGTCATAATTTGATCTGAGAATATTTGATATTAAATTTTTATAACATAGTGTAATTAATTTGTAAAGTTATGTCTAACGCGGATAAAAAATTGAGAATCATGCAAAAACTTTAAAGCGTATTTTTATAAAACTTTCACCATTTTAAAGTTCATTTAATTATTTATAATTTAGTCTCAAACTTTTATTTTAATACTTGTTGTTTTATGTGTAATAAATTAATAATTCGTCTTATTTCGGACAGCGCTCCTTGTTGGGCGAGTCCTATTACTGGGTGGACGTACGACGCGTTACGAGAGCTCAGCACAGAACACGCAAGCTAACCACTCAAGGTCATTTGCAGTTAATCGCTATTAAACGTGTTGTACTGGCAATTTATTTGTGGTTCTTTAGAAAAACAGAAGATAAACTTTTCATGTAGCTCATTGAGTGTAGTACTAGTGTGTGCAGACAATGAGTTCATGTGCCGACAGTCGAATATTCAGTTGTTTCGAATAATCGTCGACTAGTTGGTCCATCTCTCTTTCTAACATAATGTTAGTAGCCCCTGGCAAAGTGAGGGCGTACCTAATTGACACAGGACCGGTCGAGATAATTTCATTCCGTAAAACTATTATTAAGTTCAGTGTAGCTAAAGCTGATGCCCGTAAACGCATTATTTGAGGACTTCGTTCATTTTATCGACAAATTTTGATGAAAAAAGAATCAGAAGCTATGAGATTACTAATGCCAGTATGTATTTTTTGGTTTTGTATTAATCGAAATCAATTGGTAGCATCAATTTGGTAAGATCAGCTTTTTGGGAACATTAAACAATTAATATTACTTAAAGTCGTTATGAGATAGTGATATATTAATTGTTCATAATAACATAAAGAACAGTCAATTTGTTTTAAATCACGATATCTCACAATAATGAAACAAGATCCATAACTAAGGTTGTACCTAACCTTAACAGCTTATGATCAAGATTAAACTACTAAATAGAAAAATGGTCAATTACATGTAAATGATTTAATTACTCAGCAGAGAACTGAGTCAGACGAGACTGGGAGGACCTAAGATAAAATCGAAGACAACAAGCCCAAATCGATCGAAACAAATGGATCCCATCTTTAATTGAGTGTCATTTACAAACTAATGGTCCCTTAGACAATCGGCGCTCTTTGAGAGCTTAATTATGTTTATTCGAAACCATTAATTCGTGGACGAGTTCGGTTAATCGATCCGTTTCAAGTAGTTGAGTACATTGGAAAGTTTTAAGAAGATACGAAAGAGATTTGGGGAATTTAGAGGCCTTAGCGTTAAGTGCTGCTGTATTAGAGAAAATGATGACATTTCTTTTCATTGATCGTAAAAATCTTCGACCCATTTAATAATAAGTATAAACATTTATCTATGCTGATACAAAAAAAAAACATATGCATACAAAACTAGGCCCTTTTCATTCATAACGTCATTCATCTTCTGTAATTATAAAATTTCAAGGAGAGATTTAAAATTATCGAGAAGAAAGAACATCGGAATAAAGGGTTAATAATCGGTTTAAATTCCGAATCGAGTCAGGGCACCGATTGTTGCGCCAGAACAAATTAGGAACCCAATTACGTGAAGTGACTTTGCAGTATAATAATCGATCAGAATGAAGAATTTAAGACCAGGTGCTACCGAAAAGGAACTGTCGAGACCCTCCATAGCGGAACGAATGGAGCATGTCAATCAATTTAATTAATCATTCGAACTGTTTCCAAGGATTTTATGTTGTAGAAAATTGGCCGGAAGATGTTCTCACGCAAATATTCTGAGTTCTAAGCCAAGTGATTTGATTGAGAAAGGGGGCGGGCTGTAAATTAGCGTTGACTAGCGTTGTGGCTTTACCGCACTCTGCTCATTGCTCAGCCCGCTCCTCATCATCTATATACACATTGTAATGAATCTTCTTAACCGACGAAAAAAAAAGGAGGAGGTTCTCAATTCGACCGTATATATATATATAGGGTGACTGGTAACTAGTGACCGATACTTAAACACGTGATTGTAATCATGATAACTAACAACTTTTCCAAAGACACATACATACTCGTATATTATAGTGAGACAGAACGGCGTCACGCAGCTAATAGGTGATAGGTCAAAGGCGCGCGCGCGCTTCAGACGGCTGTTCTGTTATTGTGATAAAAGTGAATGAGTATAAAAAAAAAAAATCTTTGGGAAAGTGGTTTGTTGTCATAAGTACAATCACGTGTTTAAGTATCGGTCACTAATTACCAGTCACCCTATATAAATATTTTTTTGTGTATGTTCAGCCCTCACTCCGTCATTTAAGAACCGATCTTGATGATTCTTTTTTTTACACCTCAAGGAAGACAGGATCTGATGATGGAATCCTGATAAAATTGACTAAAACCCTCGAAAATTGGGCACGAATATTGTTTGTTTACTTTTCATAACTTAATCAGGTATTTGCATTTAGGAATCATCACATCATGAAATTGAGCTGATGAGGGAAACCATACCTTTCGTAAACAATAGAAGTTAGATGTAAAAACTGGTTATAATGACAGAAACCACTTAATATGCTTTGAAGAAAAGACGTCTTTACAATATTGCAGGTAACCTCAACTGGTCAATATCCTGGGAACCTCAAGGATGGTTACATCATCAGCTCAGTGGCAAGAGGAATGATGAAGGATAGAAATTAGCCTTAGCGTATTAAAAGATAAAATAAAATACTTTTTAACAAAAAAATTAACTGACGAAAAAGAATTAAAAAACAAAAATAAATAAACTTTCAAATTTAATACAAGTAAACTAATTTTGAATCGGCGCCAAATAATAAAATGATTAATTACCTACGTAGAGCCTTCTTCATTTCTACGTACATTTATAAAATTTAGTTATTTAATAATCAGATTGTTGTTTGGCGCCGAATCGAAATAAGTTTATATATATTTTGATATTTTTTATGTAAATAAGTTCAATACTCCAAAAGGTTTATTTATTTTTTGCTTTTTAGTTCGTCGGTTAAATTTTTTGTTAAAAAGTTTTTTTGTGAAGTCGTGTATGTTATGATTTTTTAGTGTTAGTAATAAATGTTTCTTTATTTCTTATCTTTATATTTATCTGTAGGTTGGTACCTACAGATAAATACCATTCAGTAGTATATGTACATACACTACAGAATGACAAATGAAGTTGCCGAAGGCTTCGGCAACTTCATTTGTCATTCTGTAGTACTATAATTCCTTTAAAAATATTTTAAGCTGCCATTGGCAGCACCTTCGCGCGCGTGCATATCGGAAAATTTCCCTCCTACCCTAAGACCGGTTTCGCACTACGTCCGATCCGAATCCGATCAGAATCCGTGAATATACAGTCTGGGGCGTGGTCGTAGAAAAATTTGTATGGTAGTTTACGCATTACATCCGAACCGAATCCGAGCTGCATACGAGCAGAGGGGCAGAGGGAAAGGGGTGGGGGGTATGTGGCCGAGGAGTGACGTGACTCGGTGGACAGGGTTCCCAAATTAGGGGTTTCTCCCCAAATCTAGTGGGTAAATAAGTGGGATGGGCTTTATAAATTGTTAGGGGTATTTTTAGGGACTTTTTTTATTTATAAGTACAAGGAGGTCCTAGGATCCTTCAATTTTTAATTGTTGACCTAGCGACATAATAACACCTAGTGCATTACGGATTTTTCCTGGGTAAAAAAAAATAATTCTGTTTAGTCCGTAAGTTAGATTATCAAAAAATATTTGACACGTATTTTTTGGTTTACCAAATCAATAAAATGAAAATGGCAAAGATAACACAGCAGCATCTTCTGGCAGCATTGCCAGAAGTTGACCGACTCACTTATGATCAAGGACGTGAACACTCTGCTGTGGCGCTTCGTAAAACGACTGAATCACGGATTGGGATCGGAGGTAGTGCGAAAAGCAATATCCAAATTCAGTCCGATTTTTCTAGATCTGTATTTTCACGGATTCGGATCGGACGTAGTGCGAAACCACTCTAATACCAGAATTAAAAGAAACCATTCTACCCGTTTGCTAAGTTTAATTAAAATCCTTTCAGCCATTGTTATGTGATTGATTAACGGTCATCCAAATAAACAGATTTTTATTTATAATAAGCATAAGCTTAATCAGCCTTATAATGTTTTCACTGATCAGGCCTCCTCTCTAGATGAAGAGGGAATGGGCCGAAATTCACAACGCGGGCCCAGTGCGGGATGGTAGATGTTACCTACATGTCTTCGAATTTTTGGTTCTAAGACATGCCGGTTTCCTCATCATCATCATCAACATCATCATCAGCCTTTTGATGTCCCCACTGCTGGGGCACAGGCCTCCTCTCTGTGAGAGGGTGTGTGCAGTAATCCACCACGCGGGCCCCATGTGGATTGGTGGATGTCGCATGTCTTCGAATTTTTGGTTCTAGGACATGCCGGTTCTCTCACGATATTTTCCTTCACTGTTTTGAGAGCAGTGGTGATGAAATAATTTACACAAAGTATGGGTAAGTAGGGTTTGAACTCACGACCTACAAATTGTAAGTCGCGGCTAATACCACTGGGCCACCACTGCTCCGGTTTCCTCACGATGTTGTAATTATAATAGTTGTCGGATAATTTGACCTAACATTTTCTGATTACAAACATGATCGTATTAGATTGTCTAATGTGTTAATATTCTATACAACAAATTCCTATACTTATCTATTTCATAGGATATGCCCCTGAGATTCGAGGCCATAAATTCTGTTACTTGATACGTTTCCCATTTAAAGACTATTGAGGCATCGCATCGATAAAACTAGTCCAGAGACGTTTAAAGGTGTTAGAATACGACTATTCAGCTAAACTGTGGGTATCAAATGATCTATTCAAACGTCTATCTCATGACCATACGTTGTTAGGAAACGCGTTCCTAATTTATGAACGTCCGACAATTTTGTTTGTCAAGTCATTTACCCATTAGTTATTATTTTTAACCGACTTCAAAAAAAGGAGGAGGTTCTCAATTCGACTGTATTTTTTTTTTATGTGTGTTACCTCATAACTTTTTACTACGTGAACCGATTATGAAGATTTTTTTTAATTTGAAAGCTGTTGCTTTACATGTGGTCCCATTTTAATTTGGTGAAGATCTGATAAAGAACTTCGGAGATACACAATGGAACTCTTCAATAAATGATAGCAAACCTTCCAGAATTGCTGCATTCGCATGGCTGTATATTGTTTTCACCACTTCACAACATTACATCACGCTGATCCGCTCTGAAGGGGTATACAGATTTGTACAGTTCACCCTGATACACCCTAATTTCACCAACTATGTTCAAATTCCCTATTTTTGGGGCTATCAATTCGGCCATAACTTTGCTATTAATTTAGTTTTAGAATGGGGTACAACAACTAAAAAGTGAAAAATAAAAAACTTTTTACAAAAGAAATACAACCAACTTCCGTAGTTAATACTAAAAAATGCAAAATAACTTTAATTTCGGCAGTCGGTGTCAAATAACGAAGAAACCAAACTAGGAACACCGACTTCCGAAATTAAAGTTATTTTGCATTTTTTAGTATTAACTATGGAAATCGTTTGTATTTTTTTTGTAAAAAGTTTTTTTTATTCGTTATTTGAAACCGACTTCCGAAATTAAAGTTATTTTGCAATTTTATGTTTTTTTTCTAAGTCGGCTATATTTTTTTGTAAAAAGTTTTTGAAGAAACTATTTACAAAAAGTGATTACGCTTTTATCAATATTATAATATGTCTGTAATAGACATTATGCAAACTTTTGTTTGTGAATTTTAGGTAAAATCGACTTAATGGTCATTCCAATTTATTATTCGAGCTATTAGATATTCGAAACTTTTATTAAAGTCAATGTCAATAAATCCTATATATCTGAGTTAATTATTTAAGTTTTTGTTATTTCAGGAAATGTCATTCAGGGTTCCTATTTCTGGTTCCCTACCTAAAATTCTAAGACACCACCTATAAATCGGTATGTGGGATCAATATTACTTTAGATTGGTCCTACTCATCTGAAATCATCCATTATCTCGTAATCCAGTTCGATTAATCCAATGGTGCCATGGAAGACCGCATCGCGTCTAAGGGGACAATCACCCTACATTCCGTGAATGCGGTGTCGCGGTTACCAAGTAAGGAGATACGCACATCGACGCAGATCGCGACACCTACACTAATGAATATGAATACGATCTTATCTCGCTTTAATACGAAACTTAATTAAAATCTAAGCTTGGCAAACGATTCTCTGACCTCAGCGTTTAGTATATGGCGTAAAAGGACATAATTTTACTTGTATTTTTCTGCGTAATTGAGTAGCCTGTTGAGATAATTTATCTAAATTGGATACAATAAGATATTGCAACTGGTTTTTAATAAAATCGAATCAGTGATTAGATAATTTTCAGATCAGATAATACAATCATATAAATGTCAACGTATTCATGATGAATCATCAGCAATTTAGCGTTGACATTGTGTCTGGGAGATTCTATCTGAGATGCCACGTGTAATTCTAGATTGCCAAGGCCTCAAGCTTCATCTTCATTTTAAAACTGTTGACCTTATTGTTTTATCTTTGCTTACCATCACCATTACTATTAATTAAAACTATAATTATGAATTATTTGAATTAATTTATATGTCTAATGTTATTTTAAATTATCTGTCAATTGTAATGTCGTGAGGACTCTCTCACGTCATGGTTTAATCTTGTAGTGCAGAGTAATTGTAATACATAATAAATAAACCACCATTGGCAGCCTCATCTTGTTATAGACTCAGTGAATGACAAAACGAGTCTCCATCATTTTGTCCCATGTCCCATGTTTTCATTGTTAGGTCCAATCACTTCCAGCTTATTTGGTAGTTGTCTGATTGTTCTTCTTCCTAGCAGTTTTCAAAGTTTCTGAGGTCGGCTAGTCAGATCAGATGTAGCTCAATATAAATATTTACCTACAATTACATTTCTTTTTAGGGTTCCGTAACCAAAGGGTAAAACGGGACCCTATTACTAAGACTCCGCTGTCCGTCCGTCTGTGCGTCTGTCACCAGGCTGTATCTTATGAACCGTGATAGTTAGATAGTTGAAATTTTCACAAATGATGTATTTCTGTTGCCGCTATAACAAAAAAAAATACTAAAAAACAGAATAAAATAAATATTTAAGGGGGCTCCCACACAAGAAACGATTTTTTGCTGTTTTTATAGATAATGGTACGGAACCCTTCGTGCGCGAGTCCAACTCGCACTGTGCCGGTTTTTTATTTTATTTTTTCACTTATATGAGAATGACTCTTGAGTTGACATCGGCAACTTGACTCTTTGGCCAACTTTGGAAAATGCCTCCTCCATTTTTTTTTCAGTCTTCTCTACTTAGTGCTGTCCTTTTCCACGTATTTCCTGTAGTTGGTTAGACATCGTCTTCAAATCTTCGAAGTTGTCTTCCATTTTTCATTTTTACCACCTACATTATAATCTAATCTAACTAGCTCGTTAAGTCCCTATGCTGGGGAAAAGTATCCCTCTTCCTTTTCCACACCAACATTACATGTACCTATTTATTTTATTTACACGGTGTAACATCTGAAAAATTATTTCAAGTTATTTTATAATTGTGTGCGTGTTATAAGGTGTTTTTAATATTATATTGTGTTTATTTATTTATTTCCAATCTGATCAGGCTTGGAGATAAATAAATAAATAAAATAACATTGAAGACAAACACCGAATTTGATCATGTTTGGTGTTTGTCCTCAATGTTATTCAAAAAAGTGTAGTAACATGCATTGGTACAGCTTTCAATATGCTAATAACTGGTATTGTAGAATACATGCAATACTAAACTGTGCTGGGAATCATTTAATAGTTGTAGATGAGATCATAGCTTCAAAATGTCGGTTTTATTTCATCAGTTTTATAACCTCCGTGTCATCATACTCTTGGGCTTAAGGATTGTCAATTAGATGATTAGTAATAATATCATCTATTGAGAGTTTCTTACCAGTAAAATATTGAAACTGTATTGATACTCGTATATGCCCATAATTTTTAAAACAATGCAAGTGAGTCGAGTTACATCATTGGTAGGTGCATTCTGAAAGCAAACTCATTAGTACGACAGATATATAAGTATGTGTAGGTAAATATACATAGGTCTTAATAAACTGCTCTTTCAAATTAAATCCAAGTATGCAAAGTATTTCAAGAGGACCACTTATTATGAAGAAAACTCGGGACGTAAGCCAGACGTCTGTAGAAATTATTACTCAACTTTATTTGTGCAGCTGCCTTAAAATTCTAGTGCATAAGATAAAACATTTGTTTTGTTACAATGACAGACGTGAATTTAGTACTTTCTTTTTCTTTATCATATGTCTGTTTATATATTTTCCAAATGTTTGAAGTTCACTAGAGCGCAATCTGTTTCCAAAGTTTTTAAAGGAGTCGTAACGAGCTGACTGAGATGTCTGTAACAATTTTAGAGTACAATAGTAATCTATCTATCTTTGTGTCAACTGGGGGGTCCCGTCAATAGCTATGTAGATACCTAGGATGAGGCCGACATTTACAACCATTCGCTAGCCAGCCCGTGGATACCCATGGATTCGCCGGTATGCTACTGCCGCTTATGTCTGTGGCATAGTCAACAGTCCTATTGACTATGCCACAGACATATGTATATATCTTCCATTTCTTTTTACAAGCAATGTATATATAGTTGGCCAGAACGGATAAAACCGACTTTTGTAAACACTAGGGGCAATATAGTTCCAGTACGTAATTTTAACGTATACCTGCTAGTTTGAGCCGGTGACCATTTCTTATTTTACCTATTTATACTTCGTATTTCAAAAATTAAGGATTCGATTTGTTTGAAAAATAAGAGAAAGACTCAAGTAAATATTTTAAAATTGTTTATTTTATAAACAACTTAATTTAAAAACAATGTCATAACACTTGACTGTAGAGACCTTTAAATACAACATTTATATTATATAACTACACACAAACATATTCTAATATCACAGATTTCTTATAAACATTACAATGTATATACAAAATTATATCATATTGTATATATTTTGTTAAAAACATTTACACTATTCACAATTTTTACAGATTAAAATTCTTCATACTCTCTCTCTTCTTCCTTTATAAAACTAATATCACAACCTAAACTATACAAGTAGGTATGTTATAAAAATGTTCAAAAAATATTTTCCTAAATAAATCTGTTAAATTTTTCAATATTAATATTGGACTTTTTATTGCACTTTTGTGTTCTATGGAAGATTTAATGAATGTATTGTTCCGTTAAGTCTGTGTTTTCCAAACAGTTTAAGATCTAACTCCTCATTTTAAAGATGTTGATGCTATCTAGGGCAGAACTTAAAGTGTGGAAATAGGAAACAATGCAGCGACAGGAACCTGCAACAAAGAAGCTGTGATCAGCACTACTTTACTTTGAATAATATGTAGAACTTGGGTTTATAACACCTACTAAGAGACATAAATGTGTACTTAAAAAGACACATCAAGAAAAGTCGGTCTGTCCAGTTACCTCATTACGAATTTACTATGACTTTGAAAGATCAGATAAAAGAAATGCGAGATGACTTTAGAAAATTATGGAATCAAAAAATAGACAATATAAAATATTTTACTGTACAGTCCAAGAGTTCGTATGAGATGGGCTGGTGGCTTAACAGAAACAAAATCTCTTACCTCGTAGGATCATATCTCGTGTCAAATCCTGGCACATTGATGACATTTATATTCTCCTTGGGTCCCGAGTAGCTGAAGGAGATTTGATCTCGAAACGTTTCTAAAGGCAGCAGCTTCATTTGCTCCAAGTGGGAATGGAATTCTAGTACTAGAGTTAAGTTGTTCTTCACCACGTGCTCTGCAAACCAATTAAGAGAGGCTTGTCTTATCATTCATTATAATGTTACCCCAAATCGTAAGCATGAATAACAACGAAAAATTCTCACCTATGATAAAGCCCATGGTGACGTCATCTGGTAACCGTATACCTTCACAAACACTTATAAATCTGCCCCCACTGCAACAAAGAAAAATGTTGATTCGACATCTCAAAATGAAAATTGAATATCTCTGGCATAAGATTTTAACTTTTAATCAAAATCAGCCATTTGGCTCATATACAATCTTGTTTGATCTGGTGGGAATGCTTTATTTAATTTAACGAAATTAATATAGTAATTGCGTTAAAACGTTTTAATTAGAAAGTTTTAAGCACTCACCTTGCAACAGGTAACATTTTGAAAGCCAAACTTCTGCTTATGCAAAATCCGGCACCGCCCGTGGCGAACCAAAACGAGAATGATGTTCTCATTTTGGTTGGCTGAAACAAATTAAACTTTTATAACAAACTTGTTAAATCCATTCCATTAAAAGTCATTCCATATATAATTATTATGACACGAGGAAAATTATTTATGTCTTACTCTATCAGCAGGCTTGACGAATATCTTCAGTGGTTTGTTGACTGACGGCCGACCCAGGTACCAGTCCTGCTGGTGGTTGTACCTCTGCAGAATGGTGACCAAGCGAGGCACGTTCACGTAATTGTCATCGTCGAAATGGCAGAACCACCTGTTTTAAACAAGAAATAACTCTGTTAACATCCAACTCAAGTACTTTTTTACAAAGACACATTGACGACCGTCATTTTAGAAGATATTATAAAATTAAAAAACTTTTTTACAAAAAATAGAACAGGCTTCCAAAAAAATGCAAAATAACTTTAATTTCGGTAGTCGGTGTTCCTGTTTCTTCGTTTTTTGACATTGATTTATATTTAAATTTTTTGTAATAAAGTTTTTTATTTTTCACTTTTTAGTTGTGGGGACCCAACCCATTAAATTATGTTAACTATACACAAACAAACGATCGCAGTAATCGCGAGTCCTTTGCTGTTAGCTATTGAAGAGTTCCACTGTCTATCTCTGAAGATCTTCATCAGATCTTAATGTATTACATACTAAAACATTCCTTGAAAAATATGCATGAGTAACAAAAAACTCATCCAAATCAGATCAGTAGTTTTCGAGAAAATCGTGGACAAACAAGCATACATATATACGGGTCGAATACAGAACCTCCTTTATTGAAATCGGTTAAAAAAGAACGATCATTACCTAAAGACGACGAGAGCTTCAAAATAAAGACAAGGATGAACCAAGAAATTGGTTCAATTATTGACGCCATAAAAGTAACCGACAATTTAAGCGATCGTCGAACGGGTATTCTACATGAAAACGCGAATTAACCAGATGCATCCAGAATTACCAAACGAACTAATTGCGAGTACAGAGTGTTTATAAAGTCGTACGAACAAGAATTTTGCTTCGGGTGCCAATAATTAGCGTTGCGGTGTAATTTACTGACATTATGCTCGGCGGCAAATAACAGGAGCTGCGTGTACGCAATCCGTGACCACATATTGCAATATGGCGTACGACAAATGGCCACCACTCGCCAACTTATAATCTGGATCGGGTTTCTTGCATATCGTGTTTGCATTTGCGAAATTGGATCGGTCGACGCGTATTTCTTGCAAGACAGCTGTTTAATTGCAGGTCGAGACTATTTATTATCTGCGGACCTAAGCTTAAGTATGTTATTAAGCGAGCAAAGCCGAACGAATTACTCACTGCTATATTATTTCCATATCCGCCCATAATTGCTGCTCGGTACATGGAGTGTAAATAAAATAGAATTGCTTATATTACAGTATTAGGTATAAAAATATTGTAAGATAAACAATAAGAGCTTGTGGTATCGAATTATTGAGAATATGGCAAGTTTTGCAGTGCTTTTCAGATGTCATGAAGGTTCAAATGTATAGACTAGAATTGGTTTCGGGTTTAGGTGAAATGATAAATAATTTTTAAATATACTCGTAACATGTTTCAGATTCTTTAATACATACACCGATCCATTACTTACTTAAACAACAAACTTTGAAACAGGCATAGCTTAAACATTTCTTTTAAAACAAAGAACTCAATAAATACTGACTCTAAAATGGAAATCACATTCGTAAGAAAGCAATAAATACCAGGGAGATTAACATCCAACCGGTTGTTGTAGATGAACTTGCTAACAAAAAATTAGACAAGTGAGATGTAGATGAACATTTTGCTTCAGAAAAAGATATGCAACAACTAGAAGTTAAACGTTCTTCAGAGCTTCTAAAAATTGAATTAATACCTAACTAAGCTAAATTAGAATGGTGAAAACCCAAATAAAGATAATAAAATGTAAGTCAACATCACCTGAGTAATAGTGTTAAGGCTAGTAATGACAAAATGGGCTTAAGAACTAAAAGAAAAATCCTTTGCCGAAATAATCCTTATTTCGGCAAAGCAACAGAGAACAGAATATCATAACCAATTCCGATTACGAAATTGACAAAAGGTCCCTTCGTGACTACCAATTTTGTACGCAACAATCCACCGTTTGACGTATCCAGTGAGGCTTACACCGCTAACGTACGATAATCCTATTACAGTCCACCTGGGACCAATAAAAGAGCTGTTCGATTCCTAACTGCTCGTATATTTTGATGTTTTAGTATCTCATTCCTGGTTTTTGAGTAAGTCCCAAGATAGGAAATAAGTAGGTACTATATGTAGCCTTCATATGAAAAACATCACGGAGACAATACTCTACAACTAAAACTATTTAAACTTTTAGAGTATAAAACTACGTCAGTATCTTTATTGAGTCATCTTCTTAGTATAATAAGGAACAAGACATTTTAAAAGGATTTAAAATTCAACTCAAAATACTCAAAGATACGAGTATATACGTGGCATAAACAAAAAGCAAAAAGACTTTTCAAGTCATTTAGGAGCTTACAAAATCGCTTACTCAAAGTAAACAAAATATATTTCAGGAAACGCTCTCGCAATTACAACAAATCTACTACGTGTCATGGTATCCTTCTCATCATAAAATCAAACGATCTCTTTGACCTTGTGACTGTTACAGGCTCCGCATTCAGCCCATTTCATTTGTTCCGGAAGAACTGTCTACAAAAGATCACCGCATCGGACGTTTATTACGAAAGGTTCAGACTCAGTTTTATGGACAAATTGATGCGTAGGCAAAGAAAATTAATGGGCGCAAGTAACGAGACTTGAGCGACACGTTACAAAAGCTTTGATACAATAGCTGTGAATAGGATATTACAATTCGTGCCAAGGAGGTTGTTAGGCGGCGTATAATTAATAGCTTCATTCTGAATCGATTATAACCATTAAATGTTTATTTCGACCGGAAACGTACAATTACTCTCTGTATTTGTATAGGCTTATGGGAAATTGTTATGGGTATTCATTATTCAAACAATTTGAATATGCCTCCAAATAGGGAATAAATAATAACAATAATTGTAGCAAACTATTGTGGGTATCGTAATTTACATCTGAATCTAAATACGTACATGATGAGTATGTCCAGCATTGGAATGTGAAAAACAGAGTTGATTGATTGGTAAATTACGACTGCACTGCCATGTTTAGAGACTTCGTCATCATTCAAGTGCCAACTACCACTAACGAAGTGAAGATACATTTCCCGTAACTACACGGTAGCTAGCAATGTTAAAGAATGAGGTTCACTGTGCCGTTAATGACGACTAAAATGGACCTCATAAGTACCTAATTCTTGAAAATGCTCGCCCGTTTAGACAAACGTGTAGAGGTGGCGCAAGAAATACGACCGTGATGATACCAAATGTATTGAAATGTGATACTAATGCGTTAGGGGTTGCACTTCAAAATACAACTGTGGGAATAAAACAAGAAGTTTTAACAAAAACATTAGTTGGTTCTGAGTAAACGCGTGAAAATTATTGTGAGCCCAAAATAATATTGGACTTGCTCTTGAAAAACCATTAACGTTTGTTGTTTGTGTTTGAGCGTTGAGCTTCGTTGGTGACGCTGTTGTCTAGTGATTAAAAACCCTTCGACATGCTCTGGGCTTAGTGAAACACTCTTCGTTTAAATGGACAAATGTATTTGAAAAATTTCCAACCGCGTTCGTACGATTCCTTTTTACAAGTATTGTCAACCTGTGAAATGGACTGGAGAAAAAAAATACATTTCCTATTTCTGAGACGGCACAAACGGGAGGAATTTTAATCTGCTTTCAAAATTGCTTCATGTTCTTCCTAAAAATGTTCTTTAGCAGTGCAGTCGGACGTTATGAGATGTCGAGAGCGAGTACATTTTCATTCTAGATTCTCTCTTTGGTAATAAACTAGAATATTCGAAAAGTTATTTCGAGTGTAAAAACGGAAAAGTTTTCGTTAACCATAATACGATCATTAGAGTCGTCAAAGTGAAGTTTGCGTTCAATATTTGAACAGACAGCGGTGCTTCTAAAAACAGAAGTTAAGAGCGTTTTGTTTTTAGTAAAAACAAAAACTGACTCACTGCGGGTTCTGATTAACTATACGGTTTAGAAAAACTTTGAACTACGCCCGTTTTATTAGAAAAATATTGAAGGAGTTTAGAATGCCGCTGTGTTTTATGTTTGTCAACTTAATCGTTTTTTGTTTTTCTGTATAGCTTATAAGCAGTTAGAAAAAAATCCGTTGTTTGATCGGACTAGATTGCAGTAAAAATATTGGATTTACTGAACAAGGTTTTAAAATTAAATTAAACAATGCTAATTGCTCTAAATTTAGTTTCGTATCATTCTTCATATTTCTACATTGAAAATGTAACTTAAATAAATTCACAGATACTCATACCCTAAATAAATTCACAGATACTCATTGGTCTTTGGGTCCGGCCCTCACAATGCGTTGCGTTTTCCAATAAGCTCCTTCAATATGTTGAATCGTCCCGCATCGCATTCAGACTGCAAGCCCCTTTGACCTCTTGAATTACGATTTCCGCTCTCCACTAGGCAATGAGTGCTATTTTCCTGCATCGAATTTACATGTACGATTTGGTAATTATCCAATAGGATTATTTGGATTACGTTAGCAGATTTTTACTGTGGATGAAGTTAAAATTCTACCGTTTTTCAACGTTAATTATTTACAGTTTAGTTGGTTTCTGTCTTTATTTTTATTATCTTTTAACAGAGTCAAGATTTTTTCATTATCACTTTACATATGTTTTTTCTAATAATAAGATTGTTTATTAGTTCGTCATCGTTCTTATTTTTTTCTCCCTTTATCTATTCTGTCGTCCAAACACAGTGTCTTCTTCTTTCATACTTATCTACTGTCGTCAACTCAGTATTTATCCCTTTCTATCTAAAGATATATCCACGAAAACATATCAAGGCTCACCCATGATTATGTATATTAACTTGTTGAAACAAGGGTAATATGTAACGAGAATTTCGTCTCAATTCTACCTAATTTGCAGAATAAACGGTGCGTGAAATCATGGTATGTAAAGTACCTTTAGATAATTGTAGCTTATCATCTAAATTTATAATTACACTTCTGATTAATTCACATCCATCACTCGTCTGATTTGTGTAACAAACGTTATTTTGATTGCCTTTTAATTGCTCTGATGCGAGATGTCGTTGTGATGGACTGAGTAATGCTATGGCATACCATAATTAAGTATATGAATGATATACTCCTTGGATAACCTGCGGGGTGAAACTTGGCTTGATTTGAAGATTTCTTGGTACTTAGGCATTAATTTTGTTTTTGTAATGATGAGCTTGCGCCTTGTCTTGTCAAGTTAGCGGTGATCTATAGTTAGTGGCTAACATTGAATGTAATTAACTGCTCAGCAATCAGCAATGTTGTTTTAGACTTAAATTATTGGCAATATTTATCTTATGTTAGAAAATACGATAGACACAAAGTCTTATTAATAGCAACGCTAAAATTTATCGGATCACGGAGAGTAAATCACGTTTTAGTCTTATCTATCGTGAATAGAATTAGGGGATGCCCATCAATATGATCGGATCCGTCTGAAAGCTAGCGTAGTCATAAAAGAATATTACTTGCTCAGGACTTAAAGATTTGCGTCCACTAAGAAAACAATCTCCACCAAACTATCGGACAAACACGCTTATCTTGTTAAACTTTCGAACACGTTTACGATAAATAAATCTATCGCCAATTCCGTCTTAGAATATAGCCCTTATTTCTCAAAGAATAAGAGTGAAAATATATAAAATAACATTACAATAACACTTGAAATTTTTATCTTTGTTTGCCATCTCTGGATTGGCTCTTGTGACCCACAAAATAAGAGCCAAAATACTACAAACTAAAGTTTAGAAAACTGAAAAATTGATACTCACTTTTTACCACTGTCGAGGAAATGGTCGTATTCCACGGACGTTTTACAGCATAGATGTTTTCGCTGATGCGAGTCGGAACAGTTCGTGTTTACCATGTGCCCGTCTGTAAACAAGTGCTCTTATTACAACGGAGTAAAGTCTCAATTACTGTAGATATTGTGTGGCCCTGTTTGGTTACAAATGTTATTGAAGTTTGAAAACGTTTTGACTTACTTGTTTGGCGCTGATGTTGTGGGTTATCTGTGTCCGTGAAGAACCATGTCTGAAACAAAAAAGAGATCGTTTTGATTTGATGAGACATCAGAATATCACACAGAAATAAGTTACAAAATATACCGCAAGAACCATTTAAATTCTATCTTTCCTACTATATTGGAAATAGTAATTCTTCTAATAAAAATAGCTGTTTAGACTGCACTGCAGAATAAAAAAGAAATCAGGTCCCAGGTCAGGTCAGGTGGTCAGGTCAGGTTGATGAGATAGGAAACAACGTAACAGATACTAGTAGGTAAATCTAAATAAACTTTTATTATAAACAAAACAACTTACACGTAAAAGCACAAGGTTAAAAGCGAATAATCTCAAGTAATAAAAGAGGAACGCCAATAAAAATACATTGACGGTTTTTTATAGCCGTACCACGTTAGAATATGAATGTCGCATATTTTCTTAACACCTAAATAAATACTAATCCCTACGGAACCATGCATCTGTTGAGTCAACATCGAATTGAAATTCAAGAGTCAATATTGAAAGTTTATTTAGGAACTAAGATATGGTGTTCTGCGAATATCTGCTTGAATTTTAGAATTTAGACCACCAAATGATGTTTGTCTGTTTAGTGAGCTATAATATGATGTTTATGTTTTATTTGAATGATAAAAACATACGGTACAATTTATGAAAAAAATTGCTTTTTTCAATACACTTACTCGAAAACTCGCTTCTACTCTTACCGTTATTAGGCTTGTATTTCGCACTAGTTTGGTAAAATGCGCCGGTCAGCCCCCGCTAAAACTTATTATGTTTATTGTATCAGGCCGGTCGCGCGTCCAAGGCGCATGAAAAAATTTTTTTTTTCTCACAAAATGTGGCTCATGGATTTTTTTATATAGGTATTATGTTTATGAAATTTTACTTATTATTATCGTGTGTTTTGAAAAACATCGTTTGATACACGTAGACAATTGTCATTGTATCTCAGCTCCATAACGACCTCGCCTTGGACTCGGGACATACTGCCTCGGTTGCAATTAAAACGTTTGCCCATTTTTAACCGACTTCGAAAAAGGAGGAGGTTCTATGTTCGACTGTATGTTTTTTTAATTTTTTTATGTATGTGGACCGATTTTCATAATTATTTTTTTATCCAAATGAATATAATCCCGAGGTGGTCCCATATAAATTTTATCGTAATAGCTTCAGCGATTTTTAAAAAACTGAACAAAAACGAAAGATATGTATACAATTTTTTTTTTCTTTTTTGGAAGTCGGTTGTTTTTTTTTTTTTTTGTAAAAAGTTTTTTTTATCAAAATGTACCTGTACTATTTTACGCGGGTTCGCTCCTGTGGCTATTTTTAACCGACTTCAAAACAGGAGGTTCTGTAGTCGTCATACTGTGGGAATGCTTGTATGTCCGCGATTTTCTCGAAAACTACTGATCCAATTTGGATGAAGTTTTCGTTATTCAAATGCACATTTTTAAGGAAGGTTTTAGTATATAATACATTAGAATCTGATGAAGATATTCGGGGCTAGACAGTGGAACTCTGCGATCGTTTGTGTAAGTATTTTAACACAATTTAATGGGAAACAACTAAAAAATGAAAAATAAAAAACTTTTTTACAAAAAATAGAACCAAATAGACAATTGTCATTGTATCTCAGCTCCATAACGACCTCGCCTTGGACTCGGGACATACTGCCTCGGTTGCAATTAAAACGTTTGCCCATTTTTAACCGACTTCGAAAAAGGAGGAGGTTCTATGTTCGACTGTATGTTTTTTTATTTTTTTTATGTATGTGGACCGATTTTCATAATTATTTTTTTATCCAAATGAATATAATCCCGAGGTGGTCCCACATAAATTTTATCGTAATAGCTTCAGCGATTTTTAAAAAACTGAACAAAAACGAAAGATATGTATACAATTTTTTTTTCTTTTTTGGAAGTCGGTTGTTTTTTTTTTTGTAAAAAGTTTTTTTTTTATCAAAATGTACCTGTACTATTTTACGCGGGTTCGCTCCTGTGGCTATTTTTAACCGACTTCAAAACAGGAGGTTCTGTAGTCGTAATACTGTGGGTATGCTTGTATGTCCGCGATTTTCTCGAAAACTACTGATCCAATTTGGATGAAGTTTTCGTTATTCAAATGCACATTTTTTAAGGAAGGTTTTAGTATATAATACATTAGAATCTGATGAAGATATTCGGGGCTAGACAGTGGAACTCTGCGATCGTTTGTCTAAGTATTTTAACACAATTTAATGGGAAACAACTAAAAAATGAAAAATAAAAAACTTTTTTACAAAAAATAGAATCAACTTCCAAAACAACAAAAAAATGCAAAATAACTTTAATTTCGGCAGTCGGTGTCAAAAAACGAAGAAACAAAACCAGAAACACAAAAAGTTTTTCATATCTTTATTAGTTTAGATCAAAATGAAATCGACATGCGGTAGTTTAAAAGTTCGCAACCCAGTTTTTATTAAAATTCATTTATTCATTGCGCCAGAAAAATCAAGCGTGAGCACTTGAGTTAAGATTTCATTAATCAAAGTACATTCTTGAAAATTTATATTTAAATAAGCATTCATACATATTGAGCTAAAAATTACGAAAAAGGTACTGACTACCCATTAAAATTTATAGCCCAAAGCGTTTTCAAGTAATTCCAAAGTAAGGTACACCTACAACGAGGTCCCCGTATAAGTATTTTTGGAAAGTCATCTCAGTTAAAAACGTCATTTCAATATTCATAATCATGATTTTTAAATGATCGTCATGTTTCCATAGAACCAGTGGCAATGATCAAACATTTAATGCATCATTTGAACAGAAACCGTTTAAAAAGGTTGAACGAAACGTAAATGAAAATCCATCTGTCATTTTAATTTGATGGCTGATGGTTCTTACTTAGAAAACCGTTTGATAATATTTTAATTTAACTTAAACTACAACTTTAAGAGTTGGTTTAGTAGCACTAGTTATTTTTTAAGTTTTTTTTTAAAATGTGTTATCATGATGAATGTGTGATATGATAAAATACAATTACTTACATTTATATTTTTTCAAATAGCGGTTAAGTCCTTAGGGCAACTTTTTGCCTATAAACTTATAACTTTTGGCTATTAAATAATTAACCCATATTACATACCTACTTTTTTTTTTGGGGTGGGAAATCATCCTATGACTTCTTCCGCTCTGGGTGGAGCGGGAGGGCGTGTCAGACTCTTACTGACTAAAACCCACCCCTGTTCCTATCCTGCACTGAGTGCCCAGGGGCGCGGTAATAAAAAAATAATACGATACCCCTTGGTAAGACTCGATGTCAGACTTTCGGGCTTCTGACGATCACCCATAACGACTGTCAAAGATCTAGGATATAGGCTTAACGTGCTTTCCGAGGCATGGTGGAGTCTCGGGTTGTAAAGATGGTCACCCATCCATGGACTAACCCTGGCAAGCGTAGCTTAACCTGATGGATCGACCCGTGCGGCTGATATTACTTTAGCCACGAGCTCCTCCTTTAGCCACGAGAGGTGTACCTATAGTCTTCTTTAGTATTGACGGTTTCCAAACTTTTTAAATACTGTGGGCCCAGAAGTTGGCCACATTGATTGCAGCGTCGCCGCGTCGGTGGCCTTCATCAGGTATTCCATATTGCAGGTGTATGAGTACTTGGGATATTCCAGTATATGGGTCATATTCTGGACATGGGCACCGTACTCACATTGGGTTTTAGACGAGTCCTTCCACCTATACATACTACACACCCTGTCATTGATCGAAGCGTCATAGACCTACGTTTTGTCTTTGACGTGTAGTGGTGCACCACACCCTTTACATGTATTGTCTATGGTTGTCTTTGGTGTGACCATAAAAATGAGATCACTGTTTTATTTTATCTTTTGTAATTTTGCTTGGATACTAGGCTTTTGTAAATTAATGTGCGTTTGTAATCTATGCAATATAAATAATTTATCTTTCTTTCTTTCTATAGTACACCCTTAATTCGCCGTTTATATTTAAGCTAACAAAAGTTCTTCAATATGGCAATCAAATACAGTACACAATTTTAAAAGAGGTCAGCTTGTCAATCACAACGAGGTGTCCCTAGATTTCCATAGCCATATAAAATGAATCACAATGGAAATGATTCGTCGTTTGTCACACACTGGCGCTCGCGACCCGGGCTATATTTAGCTGTAGCACAATGCTCAGTCGTTGTACTGATAACTTCAATAAAGGCCTTGCCTAACAAAAGGCTGGTAATAGGGTGTATTTTGTTGTAACAGATTGTGGTTTATGCTAGGTAAACGAGTATACTGTAGCATAATATAAAATATTAGGAAAGATGCCGTTTTTTGAAACGGGCCCTTTGAGCTGTGACAACTTCAGATTAATAAATTTTAAGTTCAAATAAACTTTACATTTATTTATTTATTTATTTACACTTCATGCAACTAAAGTACAAAGGCGGACTTAATGCCTCAGGCATTCTCTACCAGTCAACCAAGGGTGGTGGAGAGATAATATGGCAGGTGCATAAAAAAAAAAAAACAAACAAAGCAACACCAAGTAGAAATTTTAAAAAAAAAACGAGAACGAAAATATATATATTAATAATAAACATACATATATATTTAATATAATAACTACCAATAAATATATATATATATATATATAAAGTAATAAATAAGGTTTTTGAGACGACTCTACTCCTTGTGTAGAAAATAATTCCGCAACTTCCGCTTAAATGCATACTGACTGGTGGCCGTCCTGATATCGAGAGGAAGCGCATTCCACAAAAGGATGGACTGAATATGAAAGGAAGAATGAACAAAATCAGAAGTATGAGCAGGGCCCTTTTTCAAAATTAGATATTTAGTCAAGTGTCTCGCGTCTGTCCGTCGTCTGTCACACAGGTTTTACAGCCATACGATCAGAGCTACAGTCTTCAAATTTTCACAGTATAAGCATCTTGTTGACATTTGGTACGGAACCCTAAATGTGCAAAGTCCGACACGCACATAGCCGGTTTTTTCTATAATATTGTCATAGGAACCCAATCGACAATCTGTTCTGCGAGAGATGTGCTCCGCCCAATGCCAATTAAGTTTGGCGATTCTTCGGGCTATGTTGGTAACCTTGGTACGCTAGTATTATATTATCTGTGCCTTGGTTCTCCTGTGGATATCTTCATTTCTGATTCGATCACGCTAGGAAACTCTAAGCATAGAGTGAGAGAGAGTGAGAGAGAGTGGTGAGGACCATGATAAGACTGCCGTAGGAAAAACACTGGGCACCAATACACTGATTTTAGGGTTCATTGCCAATGCTACAACATTGCATCTAATAAAGACCAATTCTGGTAGTGCAATAAAAACGGGAATAGTGTTGGGCACACAAGCCTGTACCGTTTGTTTTGTGTAAGTAAAATTAAACGGACTATGGAATGTTTTGTGTTGGGTCAAATGACAATGGTTTTAAAAACATTGGTGAGGTTTATTCAACTTACTACAAATGTGCTCGTATGGCAATGTTAACATGTAAACTTGAGAGTCATTCACGATACACCAATGTCACTAAAATCGTTAGTTGGGGCACAGATAATACACTTCTGGACACATCTATTGGCCCACCTTAGAGTTTAGGTTTCGATGGCCCCTACCGAAATATGATTGCTAGATTGAACAAAAACTGTTGATGCAGTTTTAAACCTGATACATTTTACCATCTTTTTCGATCGTATTGTTTTAAATTTGAATTCAGAATACCATACGACATGGAGCTACGCCTAACAAGTCGGATATGCGCCTTGATAAAGGCAATTGATTTTTGAATAAAAAACATGTTTTATCAAATAAAGGTTTAATTTAATAACGCGTGTTGCCTCCATGGGTATCTACCACAGCTCTCATACGATTAGGCATAGAGTTTATCAACCGCTCTATGAAATTTGGAGGGATCATCTCCCATACCTCTTCTATGGCAGTTTTCAACTCCTGCATCGTCTGGGCAACTGGCTGACGAGCCCTAACACGTCTTTTTAGCTCGTCCCACATGTGCTCAATGGGGTTCATGTCTGGGCTTCTGGCTGGCCAGTCCATAACTGTGATGTTCACATCCCGAAGATATTCCCTGACGATGCCGGCCGCATGGGCTCTTGCATTATCATGCATAAAAAGGAAATTTGGGCCCACATAGTCCGCGTATGGTATCACGTGAGGTTCTAAGCACTCACGAATGTACCTTTCAGCATTTAATGTTGGCAGCCGTGGTCCTGTAACAACCTCAAGTTGAGTTTTGCCGCTCGCGGATATACCGCCCCAGACAGTCCATGAGCCACCGCCATAAGTAACCTTCTCTTCAAAGCAGCATTGTGCGAAACGCTCTCCCTTACGTCGGTAGACCTTCTTCCTTCCATCATTGCCATGTAACACAATTTTAGACTCCTCAGAAAAGAGTACACGGCTCCAATCTTGCTGTGTCCAATTTAAATGACTGCGTGCGAAATGAAGGCGCGCTGTTCGGTGGGCTCGCGTTAGTTTGGGCCCATTAGCTGGCTTGTGTGGTACCATATCGCGTTCTTTTAACCTTCTCCGAACAGTTCGAGCGCTCACAGATACTCCGTGGAAGTCGCGAAGTTGGTTTTGTATCTCAATGGAGGTAAGGTGACGATTTCTCAAGCTGGTCGTCACGATGAATCGATCCTGCCTTTCAGTTGTGACCCGAGATCGTGGCCTTCCTTGGCGACGAACAAAGCCGCCAGTCTCTAGGTACCTCCGATAAACATTTCGGACCGCAGATCGACTTAAATTAAGTTGAGCACTCACGTTTCTTTGGCTGTGTCCGGCCTGAATAAGTGCCACAGCTTGGGCGGCGACTTCAGGTGAAGTATCCATAGATTATTGATAGAACCTCACCTTAATGTTAAGAATAAGTAATGTTTGTTGCAAAACCAAAGATATCAATCACTTTTTCAAGAATTAAATCCAAGTAAACCAATAAAACCAAGTTTTCTTAGTATTCGATTGTTTGATATCAACAAACAGGCTCCAAATTGTCTTTTGTTTCTTTAAATTCTGTGTTCGAAATTCAAAAAAAGACTATTGCATGAAATTGTGAATGTGCCAGGTTCAAAACTGCATAAAAACTTTTTGCTCGACCTAATATAAAATTTTAGCTAGGACCAAACGAAACTGAAAATACAAGGTGGGCCAATAGATGTGTCCAGAAGTGTATAATACTAGCGTAGTTGGGGTTAATAGCTTGATTTATTAAAGACGTAACTGTTAGGTTATGGTAAACTATCTGTCGGTTTTAATTTCACAAGAAAAAAACTAGCCAAGTGCGTGTCGGATTTCGCACATTAAGGGTTCCGTACCAAATATTGGTATTTGTTAGTAAAGTATACGTAATAATAAACATTATTATCACCAAATTTCAAGTTTATATGTCAATGGGAAGTTAAAAAATTCTTCGTTACAAAATCTTGTGACAGACGACGGACGGACAGACAGACACGTGAGTGACAATAATAGGGCTACGGTTGGACCCTTCGGGTACAGAACCCTAAAAAAACAATACCGATAATACTACTAACTACAATCAAAGCATAAACTCAATTAATTTGGTGTTTTATGCTGCACTTAATCGTGCAGAAAAATAACAACATTTTTTTATTGTTCTGTAAAGTTTTCATATGGCGGTAATGTTGTGATGAAGTAGAACTCGGAATTTATTTGTAAGGACGTAGATACGTCCGTACATTTAAACATAACAATAACACAATGTCAACATCACAACAAATAAATAATAATTCGCATTAAATAATTACGAGTAATTCCTAATTTACTAATTACCCTTTTGCTTAACCTGTGCACCTACATATCGATGGTGGAAAGGAAAAACAAATGTAACACCATTTGGCCAATTGTTCAGCAGAGCTGTTTAAAGTTTAAAAAAAAAAACATTATAACTTTTTTTATTTATGAATTTGTTTTTTAATTGTCAGCGGATCAAGTTTTTTTATGCTCTTTATTTTGTATTTAATTTAAATGAAATAAGGTCAGTAATTTAAGAAAAAAGTGTCGTTTCATTCAAATGACATTTTGATTATGCAGGGAAACCCACTTCATTGGCCATAGAGAAAAAAAACCTAAAAGGATAAATTAATTAATTCACCAAATCTCCATAAAACTTCGAGGGGAAAATTATTTTAAATACCAAATCAAATTAAAAACAAAGAAGGAAAAATGCTTCATATCACTTCGATGAAAAAAAAGAATATAGAAGAAACTTTTATGTACGATGTCTGTTAATTTTTTTAGATCGATAAAATAACGTATTCACTATATTATGCAGTTATGAAGTTTAAATATTTAGCATTTTTAATCGACTTCAAAAAAGAGTAGGTTCTCAATTCGTCTGTATGTTTTTTATGTATGTTTGTTACGCGATATCTCCGCCATTTGTGAATCGATTTTGATAATTATTTTTTGTTTGTATAAAATGTATATGGGACCATCTCTGAAGGACCTACTCCTTCAGAGGTGGTCCCATATGAATTTTATCGAAATCAATTCCGCACTTTTTGATGACGGTTTGGTTTTCTCCAAATGTTCAAATTCCATGTAATTGGGATTATCCATTCGAGCATAACTTTAATATTTAATTTTACTTCTGGGGTACAACAACTAAAAAGTTAAAAATAAAAAACTTTTCTACAAAAAATACAACCGACTTCTAAAAATTACAAAATAACTTTATTTTCGAAAGTCGATGTCCAATAACAAAGAAACAAAATATAAACACCGACTTCCGAAAATAAAGTAGTTTGTAATTATTAGAAATCGGTTATATTTTTTGTAAAAAAGTTTTTTATTAAATAAAACATTCTGGTATCTGCATAAGAACCTAGTAAATTTTAGATACCTAATCTCCTTACTTACGCTGATAAAAGGGAGCTTTTTTGGCACAATTTAAACACGATTTAGTTTATCACCGTCTAGTCAACTGATGAGGAACTAGCAGCATTAGTTACTCTTTAGAACAGAAAGCCGCAATGTCGTTGCCTGTTGACGAAACACACCCGACAAGCAATATCTTGTTCTGTAAATACCTTTGACAAGGAACTAGAATATAATATGGAAGTGCCTAAACTTTAGACGCAATTGAAATAAACACAATCTTTTTACAAAAAATCTGCCTAGCCTTTGCCGAACTATCTTGGGATCGGCTTCCAGTCTAACCGGATGCAGCTGAATATCAGTATTTTCCATGGAGCTACTGCCTATCTGACCTCCACAACTCAGTAACTGGAGGCTCAGACTTTCGGGCTTCTGACGACCCGTAACGAATGTTAAAGATCCACGATTGACAGCCAGTCTAGTCAGTAGTAGAATCTCAGCATGTAAAGATGGTCACCCATCCACGAACCAACCCCGGCAAGCGTAGCTTAACCTGGTGGATCGACCCATGCGGCTGTTATTACTTCAGCCACAAGCTCCTCAACACAATCTTTTAAAAATATAATTCAAATTAATAGCGTTTCTATAAAGGTGCTCTTACACCGGGTAATATATACAGGGTGTAACGGAAAGGTGTGGTCATATTTTAAGAACCGGTTCTGCCCATGGAACTGAACAACTTTTTCTAAGAAACAATAGAGAATTTCCAAATAAAAAAATTGGACTTTCCATATAAAGTTATCATCAGCTGATCAATATTTGTAAGGGAGGTAAATTTTTTTTTGAGAATTTTCTCTTGTTTTCTTGAATAAAGTTGTTCATATTGATGGGCAGATGCATTTCTTAAAATATGACCACACCTTTCCGTTACATCCTGTATAACTGACTTCAAAAAGGTGGAGGTTCTCAATTCGGTTGGTATTTTTTTGTAACATTTCAGATTCGATTTTGATACACCTGGCGAATTCCCATGTAATGTAACCATTCAAAATTTTGAGCATTTGCCTGTAGCTGAATAAGCTGTTTTCACAATATCAGACAAAGCAGTCGTTGAATAGTTGCCGCGCTCTGCTAAGCGCGGCAACGATTTTATTCGACGTTTTTACGTGTATTATAAAGTCGAATAAAATCGACGACGATATTTTTGTCGCAAATTATTTTGACACCCGCGAAATACGATGCATTGATATTGTAAGATGTATCAAATTTTACAGATTGTATGCTTATTTTGATTGTAATGTTTTACTCGCTTACTGATGTTATGCTCGTCTCAATCATGGCAGGCGAATACTCCCGGAGTCCCGGCGAGGGACCACCTTTATAATACACGAGACAATAGTGTACGATTCAGATAGTGAAATAATGAATAAAATAAGTTAACCACTATAATATCATATTCATTATTTGTAAATTCGATAGCTTATTTATAATAAGCAAACTGCCTGGACAGAGGAAATAGAGATAGAAAAACATGATGGACATAATTTCTCATTGCTTATATTTTTTCCATTGAATACTGATTTTGCCCACAACCTGTTACATATTTCTATTTTCACATAACTGGCTGAGCTATAAATGGAAAGAATGAATGAGTGAAAAACGAAATACGTTAATAAAGGTGCTCCACCTTTATAATACACGAGACAATAGTGTACGATTCAGATAGTCAAATAATGAATATAATAAGTCAACCACTATAATATCATATTCATTATTTGTAAATTCGATAGCTTATTTATAATAAATAGACTGCCTGTACAGAGAAAATAGAGATAGAAAAACAAGATGGACACAATTTCTCATTGCTTATATTTTTTTCCATTGAATACTGATTTTGCCCACAACCTGTTACATATTTCTATTTACACATAACTGGCTGAGCTATGAATGGAAAGAATGAATGAGTGAAAAACGAAATGCGTTAATAAAGGTGCTCCACCTTTATAATACACGAGACAATAGTGTACGATTCAGATAGTCAAATAATGAATATAATAAGTCAACCACTATAATATCATATTCATTATTTGTAAATTCGATAGCTTATTTATAATAAATAGACTGCCTGTACAGAGAAAATAGAGATAGAAAAACAAGATGGACACAATTTCTCATTGCTTATATTTTTTTCCATTGAATACTGATTTTGCCCACAACCTGTTACATATTTCTATTTACACATAACTGGCTGAGCTATGAATGGAAAGAATGAATGAGTGAAAAACGAAATGCGTTAATAAAGGTGCTCCACCTTTATAATACACGAGACAATAGTGTACGATTCAGATAGTCAAATAATGAATATAATAAGTCAACCACTATAATATCATATTCATTATTTGTAAATTCGATAGCTTATTTATAATAAATAAACTGCCTGTACAGAGAAAATAGAGATAGAAAAACAAGATGGACACAATTTCTCATTGCTTATATTTTTTTCCATTGAATACTGATTTTGCCCACAACCTGTTACATATTTCTATTTACACATAACTGGCTGAGCTATGAATGCTGGAAAGAATGAATGAGTAAAAAACGAAATGCGTTAATAATGGTCATTTGTCATGGCGCGCAAAGTCAACTAAGGCCAATGGGTTAATAGTGTCTACGTAAGCACGTAGGCGATGAGGTACCATTCATCTCTGCCTACATGCAGTTTAAATAGAGATCTAGGAAATAAATAAGGAACTTCGGGATGTGATCGGACATGATCGGCTGGTGTCGGTTTACCACACCGATTTTTGAAATAAAAATGCTGTGAGGTTCATTCTTAAACTAATGTCATAGTTTAACAATGAATGTTAAACTGTGCTAATGTTATATGGAGACATTTTTTGTTTATTCTTTGTTGAAGGTCAACCTCTTAAAGTATTGATCTTATTGCGAATATTTTTTCACCGTTAGAAAGATACTCTGTTTTAAATCAGTTTTTTGAATAATGCGTTAGTCCTAATTAACCGGCACTCGGTTCAGGTTGGTCGACAAAAGTTTATTGTTTAGGTTTTTTCGAGTCGTAATCCAAATCATCATTAACACAATCCATCTATCATTTCAAAAGAGTTAATATGGAGGTATATTAGCTGCACCTTCCATCGTTCGATATCTGTATCCAGTTCAGTAAATAGCATTAGACAGAGCGGGGTTTGTTCGCGACGTGTTTGACTAAGGTGCCGAGACGCCTCATATAACTTCGCTACATCACTCCAGATTTATAGACCGCTTTTTGTTTATGTTACTTGAGGTTTTGGTATATATTCCTTTAGGAAAGATTTTAGTATCAAAAGACGAAATTGCTCCGTTATTTTTGAGTGTATTATAAACGTATCTGAATGCACTGAAAATTTTGGATACACCTTACTTATATATTTATTTAGTTCAGTTACATGTTATTGGGCTTTTCAGTCATGTGTATTAAAATGTGTCTATAGTTTCTCTTTATTTTAATATTCAGGCTTCTCTTTAATTTTTTCTTATAGCCTATATTCTTATCTCGTCCCGTCCAGTAATTATTATTAATCATACTACCAGCACAGCATAATTTGTGAGATTGCAAGATTGGGTGGTCTTGCAATCTAAGGCCCTAAAGAACCTGTTTCCCTCAATTGCCTTAGCTGACCATTGGCGATTATAACTGCGGAAATGCTTGATTAACTGTAATTTGCTCTTGGTTTTGTATAGACTGATGTACTAAGTAATGTATCATTGGTACTGCATTCTGGTGTTCCGATTTAGGTATAAAGTATACTGGTTGAAACCTGTCGAGTGTCGATATTGTCGTAAAAAAAACTTTATCAATGGCAGACATAGCAGTTCAAGTTGGGAATCGGGTGCTGATAAGCTGAGATGTGTTTGCAAAGGTGACAAGTTTTTTTACAGTTTGACTAGATTTTTTTTCAACAGAGTATCAAGCTTAATCATAATTAATATATCAAAAGGAGGCACAAACAGGTTCTTTTTTAGAAACGTAATCTTACGTGTCAAGCCTTACGCTTAATCTTATTATTTTGGAGCAAGTTTTTAAAAATTCAACTTCAACTGAAAGAAACCCCAAAGACCATCATATCTTATCACCTCAGAGTCAAAACAAAACGAGACTAAACACAATACATCCGTTGACTTTCCAGAAAATATTAAAATAGCGCTGATAAGCTCAGGTGAAGAAATGAGATATCCGGATAAGCGGTTTAAGCAAACGTTACAGTATAAACATACCTCACGCTACATAATAACGGTTGGGCCTTAAAGAGTAAGAAAAATCTGAACTATGAATAAAAATGACGACTATGGTCGACTCATAATAACAATGCGTGTGGTGTATTGTTTCGAAGATAATATTAACACAAAACCACACAAAACGTATTAGTCTTGTGTTCGGTGTTCTACAATATAGTAAATCGTATATTGGCTAGATATACTCGTATATAGGAGGAGATGAATGTTATAGTGAATCTGATTAAAAATGTTATCATTCTGGTTTAAGGGTCTACTACTGGCTAAGTGGCGCCTTCATTGAATAAAAAATCGTAGCATAGCCTAGAAAATAAATATTAAAGAACCCAACGTCACGTTTGTTGCAAATAGGATAAAGTATTTTTACGTTGTTAAAACAGGTCTCAGAATGTTTCGTATCCAAAGTAGTAGGCAAAAGTGTCAGAAACGGCCGTTTTTGGTAGTTATGCTATGCTACGATTTTTTATTCAATGAGGGCGCCACTTGGCCGGTAGTACCTACGACCTTAAGTAAAAAATTAAAAAAAAATCATCGTCTATCGTGCAGCAGAGGAGGAACACATCATTGTGACATTATAGATCCATCCCATGCTATATAAATGGTCTGACAATAACGGTACTGAAAGTTATCAATAGGTGGCCCTACTGATAACTTTATTGCAGTTCCCTGAGAAGTATTTTTCAAATATTTGCTGTTAAAGTTGATTACTGTACAGAATATGCAAAAGCACTTTGTAAACGCTCATACTCAACAAGTAGGTACTACTGCCACCAAACAATACAGTATTGTACTGATGAATCGCTGCAGAATAATATTATAATTGAACATCCGCTATAACACACACACGAATGGTCTGGTGACGGAAATTCTCGGAACCTCTTTTCAGCCACTTAGGCTGATCTTGTGGCATTAGAAAGAGTTACAGCTCAAACTACAGTGAAGTTTCTAAAGGATTGGTGGGGGGACTTTAATATATAGAAATATTTAAAAAGCAGGAAAAAAGGAAGTAAATTTGAAAACATGGAATTGAATTTGAAAGATTGGGTGAAACTTTTGGGGTATCCTCATATGATCACTTGTCGAAATGGGTTTAAGCATCTAATAAAACAAGAAAATTTAAACTGTAACACGAAGAGTAATCAAAGCAGTTTGCATACATCTAAGTACAGATTTTTTAGCAATTCACTGCCAAGCAGTAAATGCTCTTCCCGAAAGTAACATCTACTGCTCGTAGTTATCGCTCAAACCTGGGCAAATGTACTAGATTCTTCAGGATAAAGCCAGTTTGTATTAAACAATTAAGTAACGTGAAGTTTTACTATAGTTCACAAGTAGTGGTAATTTGCTCACTTCTCGCCCCGTGTAATTAGTTTTAATTGCCTTCAGTTGACTCCTGCAAGTTGCTCAGATGGAAAGTTGAAGGTAGGGTTTTGCCTTTTCATTTATTTTTAACATTTTCTGAGTAAGTTCTTTTAAGTGCATTTTTTATAGTTTTTATAAGTGCACTTCTAAAAACTGACTAAACAACCAACAACAACAGCACCAACACCAAAATCTTTTCAGACTAAAATTCAATACCTAGTTCGAAAATCAAGGAAATGTTATTTCCACTTTACTTCTCTGAAATTGGAATGCATCGAATCGTGCGATTAAATCAGAAATTAATTAGTTTTAGCTAACTACGAGTAGGTGTCGATAAAACAGAGGTAGCTTGTTGCAACAACTCCTACAATTTCGTATACTTAGTCATTAAATCACATCACATCCTACAAATTAATATTATAAATGTGAAAGTGTGTGAGAGTGTGTGTTTAGATGTTTGTTACTTCTTCATGCTCAAAGGCTGGTCCGATTTTGATGAAATTTGGTATGTATATAGCGGTGAAACCATGGGGCGCAGCTAGTTGGTGACAATGAGAGATGAAATTGGTAATATTATTTCGGTGGCGAAAAAGTCTTGCCACTTTGGAATCGATTCAAAACTAACCTAGTTCTGGCACGGCTCAGATGATGTATGATTTGACCCCTATGTTACTTCCCTCATCCATCTTATCAGGGTCAGGGTTCATTAAGCAAATATAAAACAGACATTCCAAAGCCCTATAAATTAATAAAGGAAAAATAAAAAACCAGTTTGCAACAACGAATCATAAAACGGCAACCGTTCCGTTTATAAATCAGGAACGTACGTCCAAGAGTTACCACAAAAGGGCAAAATCAAGTACACAATCACATCACGTGTTGCGCGCGCGCCGGGCCACGAGCCACGCGCGGGCCGCAGGCCCACAATGGCGCCGGTCCTGCGCCCGCGCTGCGCCGGATTAACGGTTGATTATGCACGCTCCAGATTCAGGAAACGCTCGCTAAATGGCCGCTGCACGAAGGCTGTCTATTGTTTGTGCTAGGATATATTGGTTTGGAATATATGAATTCGATTTTCCAACTGAGAAATTAATTTTGTTTAGAATCTTAAGAATTGTTGGAGATTAGAAGATTGCCATTGGAGAACTGGTACAAATGGAGCTAGCTTCTTAAGTTACAACTGGTTATACTAAACCCATTAAATGCAATGAAGATAAGATCAAAGAATACAATTTTACGAGACTCAAGATTCTATCTGACAGAAACAAGTGTCTATTGTGTCTACGAAATTGGTGTTAAAACTTTTGGAGCCGATGTCATTAGATTAGAATATTTTTACATACTATTCAATAGCAAAAACATGTTCTGTGACTTGAATAACAAGATTAATAGCATCACAGAAATATTTGCATAATAGCGTTGTTTCGGCATCTAATCACCACATGGAAGCACTCAGTATAATAATACGATAGCAATTTGAAATAAACGGCATCGAACGGGTTTTCTTCGTTAAATTTCACCGCAATTTGGATAAATGAAGGTTGAATAAGAAATAGAATTAAGACATTCTTTTCTAATTCCGAAACTAGATGGTAATATTGAGTTTAAGAACAAGCGAGTCCCGCTGGGAACATTTCTGGTGCATTTATAAAAGATTTATCACCGCAGTATTGAAACTTGACTCTGCGGGTAGCCCCTTTATAGCCTTGTGTTTTATTATTATTGGAGTTTAGTGAAAAATTGTGACGCAAAGTTAAATTTATGTATTTAAGAAATAATTTCACTCAAATTATCAATCAAATTGTTAAAGTTGTTTGTAATCTGTTGGCTTTTAAAAGCTACATGGGGCTATAATTTAATAAGCACATAACAGCATAAGCATTTAATAAGCTATTAGACACATATCAAACGCTTCGAATAGTTATATCATTAGCAGAAATGCATGACCAATTGTAATTTTTTATAGTGTTGTTGAATATTTCTACATTTCTATATTGACGACACGGTTGGCGCAGTGGTTGAGCGTTCGGCTGCTGCGCTGCGTGTCGCGGGTTCGATCCCCGCACGGAACAAATATTTGTATGACCTACAGATAGTTGTTCCGGGTCTGGGTGTCTTGTGTATGTGAGTATACATGTTTGTGAACGCACCCACGATACAGGAGTAATTCCTAGTGTGGGGCAACGTTTTTAAAAAAAAAAAAAAAAATTCTGTGTACAATACTGATCTAGTACATCGTCCTCATCTTTAAAACGTTTTTGCGCGTTTCGGGGACTGCCTTTATGTAGAACTTTGACGTTGAAAAAGTGCTGGCTCTGAATCTAGTTTGAATAAATAACTTTTGATTTTGATCTTGTGTTAATTTGTACTTAACATTATTATTCAAGTTGGATAGCTTCATCAAAAAATTCTTATTTTCATTAGTCATGGGTAACTGGATTACAGTAGAATCCATACAAATAAATGTGAAAACAGCTTTGTCTAATGGAAAGAAAGAAATACAACAAAAACAACATACAGCCTTATTTATAAAACTCGTAAACCATATTCTTAGTTAACATAGTTAATTAAATCTAAAAATTAGCGAACAATTACGGTTATTTTTTATAAATATGTCACATATTGTCAACCTGTCTGTTACCTATTAGCGCCTTATAAGATGGACGGATGAATGGATGGAGATGAAATTTGGCACATGGATAGACCTGTGTTAGATCATTAGGATATGGGGTAATTTTGTACCCTAGTAATTTTAGAAAGATCATTTCCGACATCCGCCTAAGCAACAAATATTACAAAATCAAATACAATTTGTAATCGGGAATATATAATATCTAGAAAATCATTAACTGTTTGTTTACAATGGACGTGTTGGTTAGTAACGTTTATTATCCCTTCTATTCAAACATCATTAGCGCCTAAACATCGGGGTTGTTTTGTTGTTTTGGTATCAATGATACATTCATTAAGACTAGTAACTATTACCTCTACTGCTGCTGTTCTATTTATGTGTCGAACTTTCTGTTCAACTTCATTGTTGTAATCATCAACATCGTTTTCTTTATTAACTCGAGTTGTATCATTAATTCTTAAAACTGCCAATAGTATTTTGTTTTCTTACCTGATCTTTTGCCAATTGGAACCATGTCTTCAAAATGATTGGCAGCCGGGTATCCTGGTAATGTTTTGATGTTTTCACACTTATAAAAATGTCATCTAAAGTTATGTTTTTAACTGCACTGTCATCTATGATGGTCCTCACGGATTCAACGGATAAGTCAGACACTTGCACAGTTCCCGCTCGGGTTTCTTGGAAGTTGAAAGGAACGCCACCTTGGTATACTAATAAGCTGCAGTATCCCAGAGTTATCAGTAAAGCCGCAGCCTTAAGCATCTTGCGCGGAGCCATGCCAGAGGCGGCTGGCGCCAACGCACCGATAAGCTTGCAAAATCCTGTACACCTTTTCACTCATCTGTTGTTTTTCTTATCGAAACACTATGGACAAACTGTGGTCAGACGCAACACACGAGTCGACGGTGCTCCGGCGCCAAAGAACGGTTATAAACTAAATAAAATGTAGCACAAGCTGCACAGGCGGCAAGCTTACGCCCGCGCCCGGCCGCCCCCACCACGTGGTGTAAGCGAGAGGAGCAATGCGCCTGTCTTCTTCTCTCCGAAGGGTCTACCTGCGCGTGCGCCTGCTCCTTCGTCATGCCCGCGGCGGCGACACCCTGTCAAGTGTTCACATAATAGTTATCTACAACATTGAGAAATCGGCCCAAGACGACCAATTTTATGCCCAATCATTTTTAAATTTCTCTTCTCTTTTATAATGAATTTGAAGCTTTTCACGGTCTAAGCCTTTCGCGTTTGGTTTTATGATATTATATGTATGGTATAACATGCCTTTTTAACGTTATTTTTTAATGATTTCCAGATACATCATAATGACATTGAGGCAGATGGGACAGAGGACGTCGTAGCAGCACTTTACGAAATGGATGCTGGAAGACGGGTGGTTGGTTTCGTCATGACCTGCTGGCGTGACAAAATGGAGACGTTGACTAATCGGAAAAACATAGGTAAGAGTGGAAAACTGGATGGCTATGGTGCAGACTTAGAATACAGAAAGAAGAAGTTCTTTTTCTGTATTCTGAGGGTGCAGATCATATACTAGTATTGGAAAAACACAGGTTGAAAAAATGAAAGTGTTCGGAAATGCATAGCCTTTAAGAATTTTTTGACACAAGGGGTTTCGTCAGTTCTTCCATTTTACGGTAATAGTAATTTATCGTAATTAGCCGCAGCATTAGAACCTTCACGTATAGCTAAATTTCACTACGTCATCATCCTAATTCATTTCCGTCAGTGGACAATACTCTATTGTTGGGTAGATGGACGCTCACTGGTCGCTGCCACTCCTCAGCCCGTGGGTGGTAATGAAATTAAGAGCCAGTCATTGTTGCATTAAATTCTACTCAAATTAGATAATGAAAGAAGAAATTGGTTACCAACTGAGATTAATAGCGTGATTCCTTAGTCGGGCAGACACAGAGAATTGAAATTAATTAAACTTTTCATTGTGCTTTTATTAGATAGTGAATTTTTTTATCTCAATCTTGAGTAGGTGCATTGTAGGTACAAGAGAATGTCATTTAAATCAGTTTGAAGCAACACCAAACACAAGGGACATTATACATTAGAAAAAAGTTAAAAAATAAAGTTTCTGGTAAGAGTCTACTTTTACCAGAAACTAAATTTGCAATTTTTAAAACCTTTTTGTTCTGTTTTATTACTTTGGACCACGTTTACTGAAAGTTAATATAAAAGTTTCACATTATCAACATTTTTCACACCATTATTACCATCATAATTCTTTAATGCTTTAAAATTATGCGAATAAGTAGGTTTATCTGCATTAAACTCATTATGATTAAGTAGTCTTCTTAGGTAGTCGTTTAGTTTGGATAAAACATTGTAGCAATTAATTCTAACATAAATCGAAAAGAGCTAAGCCAGCAATATTAATTGTTTTCTATTGTTTCAGCAAAACGTTCCCACTGCCATTCATTTTATTGAGGTCAAATGATAAAACAACAATGAAATAACGTTTCTCAGATTATAGATTTCTCACACTTTCAAAATTAATTGTGGTAAGTTATGAAGGTTTTCTCTAACAGTAGAAATATTAGTTGTAGCTTTTCTAGGTTTATTACAAAAAAGTAAGTACTTACCTACCTATTTACGAAGACAATTTTGGTTTTGAAAAGTAATATCTGATTGAATTATACTAAAACATTTCTGTATTTTGTTTAAATGTACAACTATGTAATTAGATTAGAGAGCTCGTGGCTAAAGTAATAACAGACGCACGGGTCGAGCTACGCTTGCCAGGGTTGGTCCATGGATGGGTGAACATCTTTACATACCGAGACTCCTCCGTTCCTCTCGGAAAGCACGCCGTTGTTCCCGGCTGCCAATCGTGGATCTTTGACAGTCGTTACGGGTCGTCAGAAGCCCGAAAGTTTGACAACCAGTCTTAACAAGGGGTATCGTATTACCCAGTAACTGGGTTGTGGAGGTCAGATAGGCAGTCGCTCCATGTAAGATACTCGTATTCAGCTGCATCTGGTTTGAATGGAAGCCGACCCCAAGAGAGTTGGGAAAAGGCTAGGCCAGGGCTAGGCAGATTGATTGTACAACTATGTAGGTAAGTGTTTTCACAGCGCATTTAGGTAGGAATTATGTAAATCTAAACGTTGATAAATATCTGACACTTATTCGTTATAATTTTCTAACTCATAATATTAAGAAACCATTGTTATTGTATCATCATCAGCCTTTTATTGTCCCCACTGCTGGGTCACAGACCTCCTCTCTGTGAGAGGGTGTGGGCCATTTTACTGTATGTAACTAAGTAATTAAAATACTTACAAAATTGATATCAATTTCAAAAAAACGTCAATGTCACAGTTTGACAATTTAACAGATTCCAAAGAGTATAATAATAATGCAGATTCAGTGCGGAATGACATCAATCACAATATATACAAAAAAGTATGTCAGTCAAGAATATAGTCTATGAAAAAAAACCCAGCAGCAACCCTTAAAAAAAAATGTATAGGTATAATATTAATCCAAAACAGGATCATATAAATCAAACATTGTCTAATGTTATCCGACAAATAATCAAAAAAAAACCCAATTGAAAGTGGTCCGACTGAGATAGTTCTGGTATCTCATTAATTAGTTATGACCAATTTACTTCTGAATAAAGCCATGAAATGTTAAAAAGTCGCGATGTGGGCGGGCCTGTTTTATGTTGCAATGTCATTGAGAAGTTTAAGCGCCATTCGGTTCTACGGACTACTTTGGTAAGTGCTTTAATTAAGACTGAATTGAATTATCATTTTACAGTAGGTACACGGTTAGTATAGTATTACAGTCACAGGAATTTTATTATTTGTTTTATATTCATTACAGGTCCTAGAACCGTGCCCTTGGGAACGCCAAGCGTCATATCGTGATGATCTTCAAATTTCACCTGAATTATCTGGGTTCCATTTTAGATTAAGTTTTTGAGAATTTGTTTATAATAAAGCCCACGATCGGTAGCTTCATCCATGATGTGGCTTTGTGGTTTTCAGTGAAGTAAATGCCGTCTGACCGCAGCGATATTCAAAGAAAGGTTTAATTCGCAAGATGATGTTATTGTAAAGGGTATATGCAAGTAGATGCGACTGTTCATTGCCCTTGAGAATTCATCTTTATTGAATGAACTACAAAGCAAGGGTAAGCAATTTTCGTCTTTATTGCACAACTACTGTTAGGGCTAGTGATTAAGTTGCGAAATTACTGACAGTGGGTAAAAAAAATATTATGGTTTTAATGATTGAAGGAGGGAAGGCTGATTCACACACAGTGAAATCAACATTCATCTCGAGGTTATTCTAGGACATACACACGTTGACGCCTGGGTTTTTAATATTATTCCAGACATGTGCAAAGCTAGTATCATTACCATAAAATGTAATTTTGAACGTTCACATACATCTGTTTTGACACACGCAGTTTCTAGACTTGCTAGAAAAACAACAATTTGTATGTGTTCAGAATATTGTTATTACTTGAAATTTCTAATAGGCCCGTCGCTCAAGAAAAAGTAAATATTATTTTTTTACTGCTTGATGTTATTCATTGTTTGACAAGTATTGCTTATTCAGCAACAAAAGCTCTATTATAACTAATAAAAATATTTTTTTTTCTCATAAGAATTACATTATTAAGTTACATAAGAATATTAAAAACTGAACATATCACAAAAATATAATGTTGGACTATCTAAGAAATTCTTATTTTGATATAAAATATAGTAAAACCAATTCTTGACTTTTGAACTATGTGGATACGAAATTAAACTACCAAATAATCGCTTCTAAGAAGCCTTTCATTTTCTGGAACACGCATATATCGGCACAAATTATAATCGAGCATTGAGCAGTGAGAAAGCCCAGAGCCCATCACTAATTGCGGAAGCATGTTGTAATGAGCATCGCACACGCCAATGCCGACGCAGCGTGGGAACAATAATAAGCCGACTAATATTATCGATAGCCCTCGATTGTGAAAGTATTTGGACAAAAGCGCTACTTGTGCCCAATGCCGAACGGTGTCCATCACTAATTCTGTAATTGCTAATGGATGTTGTATGCCGTTATTTGAAATTTCTGCAATTACGCCTTTAGATTGTAATGTTTGATGTCTGACACACATTTTCAGGTAGTGACGTTTCCTTCATTTTATTTCTTATTTTTTATGTAATAAATAATTTATATTGTAGATACCTATTTGCGGATCATATTCTTTATTTGGGTTTGAATCTACCGTCGATGGAAAAAAAATAACGCCGACTTAGATAACTGTTGACTTCATGAAAGCTTTTCTGATTTTGTTGCGAAGTTAAGACCATAACGGAAACATGAACATGAGCGAAAATTATGATTAAATTGGGTCTTTACTCTTTACCCATGAAATTGTCGTTTTAAAAACACTTTGAACTGTGATAAGTCCAACTGTTAAAATAAACTTTACGTGTAAGGTAGATTTGCTGTTGCTTGGCTGGCCTGTTGGTCTAGTGGTTAGTGACCCTGACTGCTATGCCGGAGGTCGTGGGTTCGATTCCCACCCAGGACAAATGTTTGTGTAATGAGCACGATCATTTGTTCTGTGTCTGGGTGTAATTTATCTATAATATTTATGTATTTAGAAATATAAAAGTATGTTTATCAGTTGTCTAGTACCCATAACACAAGCTCTGCTTAGCTTGGGACTAGATGGCGTTGTGTGTTAGTTGTGGAATATTATATTATTATATTATTTATTATTCCGTTTTCAAAGTTAGATATGCTTCTTTAAGTTTTTGTTTTTCCTGTAAAATCACCATATTTTTATACAGGGTGTAACGGAAAGGTGTGGTCATATTTTAAGAACTGCATCTGGCCATCGACATGGACAACTTTCTTCAAGAAAATCCGAGGAACTTCTAAAAAATTTTTTTTTGCCTCCCGTACAAATATTGATCAGCTGATGATAACTTTGTGTGAAAAGACCTTTACGTTACAGCCTGTATAATCTAAATTTTTTTTTTTTAATGAGTTAAAAAATAAAGCACGAAATATCAGTTACGCATGTCTACCACTACCTTCTAACGAAACGAACTGTGTGTTATTGTGTCGTTTTGAAAATATAGTTTAAAACGGTACGAGTAATTTATGGGCCTTATACTTTACTTCAGGCTTACAGCAATCTGCCTTGCCTTTTCCAAGCTTTGTTGGGATCGGTTTTCAGTCTAACCAAATGAAGGCCAGTTTTAGTATTTTACATAGAGCGACTGTCTATCTGGCTTCCAAAACCACATGAGTACCACGATTTCTCTTGGTCAAACTGGCTGTCTTTTCATTCCTCAAATTCCTATAATTCTATCGACGGAATTTCGATCATGGTGGCCGATTTTAACGGAGATTAGCCAAGAATAGATATATTATACTGCACAAGTGAGAGCGCAAACATAGGTGCCCTCTCCGTTCCTTCATTCTCATAGTCTGATGGGACGCCAACCTTCACTCTCATAGTCTGATGGGACGCCAACCCGACACGACTGGGAAGAGGTCAGGTGCAGGATCAATGGCTTTACGTGCTTACCGAGGCACGGCGCGGGGAAGTCACACTACCAACTTTCAAACTTCAAACATCTATAGAGTAATTCCCAACGGAAAAACTCAATAGATCTTTTTCCCGACCCGGGAATCCAAACCTCACATTCAACAGTCGCGTTAAATGTCAAAATCTTTCCAAAAGCAAACTTTGCTACCACAACAAACAAATTCTTCTAAGCAATCTCAAAGAGTCTATCACTTTCAAAATAAAGCAACACTGATTTTATCAGCAGCATATAAATTTCGAAAGTCTTGTACACACAGATGCTATCAACACATCAATTCCGCTTGTTTAACCTAGCTTTATGTCAAAACTTAACTATTATTTAGTATTGAACCGTGCTATGAAGTTCAGTGGAGCGTTCATATCTGATCTTGTAAGGCTTTATTATTTTTATGCCTGAACCAGCTTCTATTAATTGAATTATTGAACGCTATCAGTTCAGCAGATATAATGTATTGGTTTGTAAATCAATTAATAATATCTTCTAATATTACATATGCGAAAGTATGGATGGATGTTACTCAATCATGTCAGAACGGCTGAACGAAATATGGATGAAATTTGGCACATAAATAGATTATAGTCTGGAATAGCAAATAGGCTTTAATTTATAATGGGGAAGTACTAATTATACGTGGGCGAAGCCGTTGCCAAAAGCTACTATTTTTTTTTACTAGTCTCCATTAAACAGCTTTAAATGGTATAACCGTGCCTGTCGATTTTGGTGATAGAGTGCACGTACGATAAGTCTGAGCGCGGATGGTGGCGCTGCTTCAATTTGCAGGCTTAATTAATTCTATTTCCTTCATTTATTTAAACACTATATTACATAACTCAAATTGTAATTGAAAGAATTAAACTAGGTATAATTTAATGTACTAGATTATAAATATTTTTCTGCGAAGGAGGAAACTGGTAACGTAATTATCGTTGGTTCATAATTAAACAAAATCTAATGATAATTTGAGACAAATTTGAGAAGATCATATTCGTTGAAGTTTGTAATTGAAATTATTATAACATTATTTTGTTTCTCTGAAAGCGGTTATGTTGATAATCGCCGTTTATGTTCAGATTAAAAATATATTAAGGTTACTTTTTGGGTCAGAGAAACAATTACTGTTTAGTTTGTATAAAGTAGGGGTATTGTACGACGAAAATGAAACTGCTGGGACCATTACCTAACCAAAAATAACATAGGATTATTATTTTGTAACAGTTTATAAAAAAAAAAACTCAAACTCATTTATTTAAACTTTTGAATTGTCAAGAAGTCGGTCAGTCAGAGAGATGAATCTAATTGCACATTCCAAAGCGTAGATCTCTATGGAGAAGAACTTGCAAGAAACTCCACACATATTGAGATATGTCTCAGTGTTATGGCAGACTTATGTAGAGATCATTCTGAGACGAAGCTGCACCACATTCGGTGTGACCGGATGCTTGCACAATGCACATAGGTACCTATACAAAACAATGAGACTGTTAATTGCTTCATTTCTGTCGTAACCGTCGTAGGCGTATAGATGTAAAAGCCATAGGCTCCGAATTTGTGATTAAGCAGAACTAACTAGCCTATTTTGTCCCACTGCTGGGCAAATAAGGCTCCCTCTTTCCCTTCCACACAACTTTGTCCTTTGCTAGTACGGGCCAGTCTCTTTGAGAAGACGAGCTCGCCCCACCGCTCTATGCCAACAGCCTTGAGTGGTTAGCTTGCGTAGTCTGTGCTGAGCTCACGCAACGCGTCGTACGTCCACCCAGTAATAGGACTCGTCCATTAAGGAGCGGTGTCCCAAATTAGACGCATTATTAATTAATTATATATAAAACAACAGGTATTATAGTAAAACACTTTTACTAAAAGATAAGTAATTAAATTATCATTAAAATGGTGAAGGTTTCATAAAAATACGATTAATAGTTTTTGAGTTATTCCTAATTTCTTATCCACGTTAGACATAACTTACAAATTAATTACACTATGCTATGAAAATATAATTTCAAATATTCAAATTACGAAGGAAATTGTCTAGAGTAACATATATTTTTTTCAAAGAAATAAGACTAGTGGTTTAGACGTGAATTTAAAGTCAGTAGAATTCGTATATCTGCGCCTTTATGGGTCACACATCCAAACACCCATTCGGTGGGTCTTTTTGCTCATTTTGCCGATCATTTAAGTAAAAACAATAATTTTATTCCGTGTAGTTAAATATTGCATTGGATTCCGAAATAATAAACCTGTTATTCATCATTAGGAATATACTGTAGAGAAAAGAGACATGAAAAAATCGGCCAAGTGCGAGTTGGACTCGCGCACGAAGGGTTCCGTACCACTATCTATAAAAATCTCAAAACAATCATGTATGTTGTATGGGAGCCCTACTTAAATATATTCGCTGTTATAGCGGTAACAGAAATACATCATCTGTGAAAATTTAAACTGTCTAACTATCACTGTTCATGAGATACAGTCTGGTGACAGCGGACTCTTAGTAACAGGATCCCGTTTTACCCTTTGGATACGGAACCCTAAAAAGTATCAATAAGTCGCAGTCTGTGTAATGCAAGGCCCACAAGCTTAAGAATTTAATCAGATCTTGTGGCAATCTGAAGATAGAACTGACCTTGTCAGAAACAGTAATCTTAGACAACCTTTTAGAATCAACTATGTACCACTCTGGCGGACTTTTATTAGGTTACTTACTTATTCCGCAAGGGAATTCACTGTAATAATACTTTTTCTAGCCGTCACCTAGGCGATTACTTTTTGTTCGAGACAAAGTAATTTGTGGAGATTTTGGACATTTGACATTGACATAAAAAGTGTCACTGATAAATGTGCTACTTGTTACCAGTGTCTTTTGTTGTTATTTGATGGTCACTTGTATGTCTATTTCTACTTTTTTGTATTTTTTTCATATTTCAACTTCGATCACTAATGTTTCAATGGTTATTATCATAAATCAATGTGTCTAGTCAAATGAAATAGATGATTAAATATTTCAAAAGTGTTGTGAATAAAGAACGAACACTTTGTTTTGTATTTTTGCAACCAGGACTGAAATGTTTAGATATTTTTTCTTGACCACTTATTATTAGCCGAGTCTTCTTATTGTTTTATTTGATCAGTGTTTTCAATCTTTCTTCAATCTTTTCTGAGTTATAACCGACGCGGACGTTTAAAATCTGTTCGATTTGGCATATAGTGCAAAGTTGTGCTAATGAATACTACAAAAGCTGGAGGAAATTTCTTTTGAAATAAGCAGCACCTTTGTACTCTTCTATCTGTTATTGTTCTTGTTTCTCTTGTAATAGTTTTGTGTGTACATATATTAATAAATAAATAAAAGACATAGAACAAGCATGTAAGTGAAAGAGATAGCTATTATTTGAAATATTGCGCTTCAATTGTTTTGTTAAGGCATGGATTATGATAAAACGTCCCAATTAGGACATTTTCGAGTCTTCACGATGCGCGCGCTAGAAACATATCTGCCTCTTTTTATAATATTATATCATTGCCTTAGAATCCCATTCAGAAAAATAACAGTTTAATTATTTCACATACGTTTTTGAAGATAAAAACGGAAAAATAAGGCCATACACGTACGTACACACCCACCTACTACGTTTTAAAAGTAAAATTCCATATTGATGGATCAATTTCACCGTAAAAGCTGACCATTAATGTATTATCTAGCTTTAAATTGCTCGTAAAAAGCCTAATAAAGCCAAATTGCTGTAACGTCTAAACATGACTAGACGAAACTGATCGCGTGACGACCACTCTGTATAAAGACAATAGAGAGTTTAAAACTATTAACGTACGTATGGATTATTTACGTACGAACATTTTTTAAGTTTTAGTCAAAAGGTTTTATCAAAACATTTTGTCTTTTCATTACAACATCACTCAGACTCTTGTGAGTTAATTTCTATCCAATAAGCTGCTATTTAAGAGCAGTGGTGGCCCAGTGGTATTGGCCGCGACTTACAAGTTGTAGGTCGTTAGTTCAAACCCAGGCAGGCGCTTTACTTTGTGTAAATTATTTCATCACCACTGCTCTCAAAACGGTGAAGGAAAACATCGTGAGGAAACCGGCATGTCCTAGAACCAAAAATTCGAAGATATGTGACATCCACCAATCCGCATTGGGCCCGAGTGGTGGATTCCGGCCCACACCCTCTCACAGAGAGGAGGCCTGTGCCTGTGCCCCAGCAGTGGGGACATTAAAAGGCTGATGATGATGAAATGTAGGTTAATAGTTTTCACCGTTTTTAGTTAGTTCCCAAGAGCTAAGCTTCAAATTAACTGCAGTTTCGATCACTGGACCTGCCCAGGCGTTGTGGATAAATTCGAAACAGAGTATATTCCGCGCATAGGCACGTAAGCAACTGAAGGAACAGGGGTGGCTTTTAGTCAGTAAAAGTCTGACACGACCTCCCGCTCCACCCAGAGTGGGAGATTTCCAAACGCCACAAAAAAAAAAATAGTGCCTATCACTGGATGTCAAGCTTTACTACGATGTACTGAAACCGAACAAGTAAACACAGTGGAAAATTGATGCAAATATTTAAAATATTGATACTATTACTTACTACTTCGAAAAAGGAGGAGGTTCTATGTTCGATTTTATGTATTTTTTTTATATGTATATCTACCGATTTCTCCGTCATTTAGGGACCGATTTTCAAAATTCTTTTTTTAGCCGAAAGAATGTACTCCCGAGGTGGTCCCTTATAAATTTTATCGAAATTGCTTTAACGCTTTTTTTTAAACTGAACAAAAACGAAAAATACGTGTACCTCGATGACGTTTAGGTTTTCTTTACTTCAGCGCTTTTTGAAAAACTGAACAAAACCGAAAAATACGCTCGATGACATTTTGGTTTTCTCCAATTACGAGTAGTATTTTATTGGGGTTTTTAGTTCTAGGGTATAACAACTAAAAAGTGAAAAATAAAAAACTTTTTTTACATAAAAAAACAATTTTTTTGTAAAAAAGTTTTTAATGTCCACACTGCTGGGGCACAGGCCTTCTCTCTGTGAGAGGGTTGGTGAATGTCACTTGTCTTTGAATTATCAATACCAATACCAATGTAAGCTTAAAGGAAACTTTAGATTGTTTCTAAACTGAGTAAAATCGCGTTCAACTTTTGAAAAGTCGTTTATCTGAACTGAAAAGGAATTGAAACAACTTTATGAAAACTTACATAAATGACAGACAGACGGACGGAAGGACGGACGGGCGGACGGACAGTGGAGGCTTAGTAATTAGGGTTCCGTTGGTCAACCTTCGGGTACGGAACTCTAAAAAGTAACCTTGTTTAAGGGAAAAATTAGTTCCTGATTTCAAGATTCAAGTTACCTCCAAACTAAACAACGGAATATATGTAGCCATATTATCACCACAACTGGCATTAAAATGCAAACCAACACTTCAGTTCGATCAATCAGGTGCACAGCCAGTAACACACAGCCCCTTTGTAGACAGATCATTCCACAAGTCGATGACCCATTCACTCAATTGACTCTTTCAACTCGCGCGGTTCACGAGGAGCCGATACACTCATATACTACGTTTCTGTTTGTAATTGAGTGTGTTTGAGCATTGTATGCACTTGAGCGTGCGTTAATAGTGACTCTTCTATCTTACGATCATGTGCACAGGTGCTACTGTTTTTAAGAGATGGCTAGAGATGTGTTTGTTTAAAGAAGCCATGTAGTAAGTGTCATTAGCGTATTTAAATGTTTCGTAATAAATGTGGATATTCACTTGTTTCATCATACTGAATCTAATAGTTTTACTAATGATAGACCAGTATCTCACCTGATGGTAAGCGATGATGTGGTCTACGTTTGCCTGGAAGGAACCCGTTCCAGGTTGGAGTTATCAGGAAACATAAATCCCGGCAGGAATTCCACTCCTTAGCTATTCGCACAAAGGAAGTGTTCCCAAAACGTTTGGTGGAATGTCCACCATGATATATAGGAATTTTATTTAAACGCCGACAGTTTTCTAAACATTGATGAGTCCAGTATTGATTAATGTAGCGATAGGTTTACTTTATTTAAAACCTCCATACCATCTAAATTTGTCATTTTTCATCTCAGCATCTTCATTTAGCCGTCTGCCATCAGAAACATATTTAATGCGTTCTCCAGTTAGCAACTACGCTCTCTGTCCAAACGGAAAACCTTAATCTCACGCGAACTATCCAAACATTGTCTCCAAAACAACATTGTGGGAAAACATTCTCGTATCGGATGTCGTACATTAACGCATTAAAGCGATACATTACACGCCACTTATCCGCACTTGCGGCAATGGACAGATTGGAGGCGTCCGGCCCGATACGACCCGTCCCGACCATTATCCAATTTATACGAATTTGCACCGAGTGACGGTGATCTGTTTATTGTAGATGCAATAACGCTTAGTGCTTTGGTGATTGAGTTATAAAAGATGCGATTTAGTGAGGAAGATTGATCCAAATTGGCATAATATATGAAAACTTAGGAGTGGTGTAAAAAAAATGTGAAGCGGTTTTTCAGTATTGAATTTGTATCTGTATATATAAAATTCTAAATCCTGACTGACTGATATATCAACGCACAGCCTAAACCGCTGGTTCTAGAGACATGAAATTTGGAGGCTGTGTTCTTTGTGAAGAGAAGGTATCCACTAAGAAAGAGTTTTTCGAAATTCAACCCTTAAGAGGGTGAAAAAGGGGTTTAAAGTTTATAATAATAATAAATATTTATTTGCACAAAACATGGTATATAAGATGTTTAAAAAGAAATCATTAAAGAGCATACATGTTCTGCTTACATCGTAGCATGCAAATATTAAGTTAGGTTACATTAAAAATGCTTCCAGTCAAAAAAATCTTTTAAGCTGTAAAAATTATTAGTACTTATCCATTGAAATAGTTTCTTTTTGAACAATCTAAGATCTAAAGTTTTTAAATCACATGGAATTTTATTATATATCCGGACACACATGGCTAAACAGCTTTTATTATATTTAGGCATTCTTGGTAATTCATTTAATATTAGCGTGTGAGGATCACGCCGATTTCGAGGAAATACATCACCTGCCCTTTTAAATAAGTCTTTATGTTTCTTAACAAACATGCATACCTCATAGATATAAAGAGCGGGAAGCGGCAATAAACCAAGTTCTTTAAATATTGGCCTGCAAGATTCAACAGGTTGAAGCCCATATATTGCACGAATACACTTTTTTTGTGCAACAAATACCCTATTTTTGTCGGTACTATTCCCCCACATTATGAACCCATAGCGTATTATCGATTCAACATAAGCATGATAGGTAGTGATCGCAGTTTTCATGTTAGTTATGTTTTTAACTTTTCTAAGTGCGTATACGAATTTATTTATTCTTTTAGATATGTCATCTACTTGTGCTTTCCAATTTAGGTCCTGATCTATTACTACTCCAAGAAATTTTGTTTGTGTAGCTTCATTAAGTTTTGGTATGTCAAGTTTCAAATTGTATTTGTTATTATTAGATTTATTAAACTGTATATATACAGACTTATCTAAATTAATATAATAAATATATATAAATTATAACAGAGGAAGTACTAATTCCACGCTTGGCGAAGCCGCTGGCAGAAGGTAGTTAGGATGTATATCCCATATCTGCGATAGACATGGCAGCTGTATATCGAATGTGCAGAAATTGAGTTACAGAAGAAACCTCAAGCAATAATAGACTGTAAATACCTATGTAAGTAGATCAATGTGCCTTGCATTTTCCAAACTCTATTGGTGTCGGCTTCCAGTACAACCAAATGCAGCTGAGTACCAATATTTAATATCCGATGGCACGGTTGGTACGGTGCGTTTGGTGAGCGATTGGCCGCTGCGCTGCGTGTCGGGGGTTCGATTCCCGCATGGAATCAATATTTCTATGGGCACAGGAATCTATCGCCTACAGATAGTTCTTCCGGGTCTGGGGCAACATTAAAGAAAAAAAAAACAAAGCGTCTGCCTATCCTCCGTCCCTCCCTGTGACAAGCCTATAACTAAGTAGGTAACACTATTACGACACTGTTGATATTAGTTAAAGTAAATACGTATTCGTATTCACGTTAAACTACAAAAGATACAGCTAGGGCTTTTAGGCCGTACTACCGGCCAAGTGGCGCCCTCATTGAATAAAAATCGTAGCATAGCATAGAAAATAAATATTAAAGAATCCAACGTCACGTTTGTTACAAAGAGGATAAAGTATTTTTACGTTGTTAAAACAGGTCTCAAAATGTTTCGTATCAAAAGTGTCAGAAACGGCCGTTTTTGGATACGAAACATTCTGAGACCTGTTTTAACAACGTAAAAATGCTTTATCCTCTTTGTAACAAACGTGAAGTTGAATTTTTTGATATTTATTTTCTGTGCTATGTTACGATTTTTTATTCAATGAGGGCGCCACTGAACCGTTAGTAGGGCCTTAATTGAAGAAGTTAATAGTAAGAAAACGTTTGTAAATAAGCTTTTCTACCCGGCTATCATATTTAAATGCGTACACAAAATTTCGTGCTCGTGCTGATGAGTATTCAAGAGTTCCTTTATCTGAAGCTAACCCTGGGTGTTCAGCCAGGTCTTGCTTACCATAATAATGCATTGTCATCGGAAATTCAACTCCGTAGGTTATAAGGAAGTGATTTTAATTCGGCTTGCAAGATTTGTCCATAACATGTACATACATACAAACATTGCAAGTTAAACGAAAGTTTGTAAAAACAGATTCACTTACCCAAATAAAAATTACACAACTGCAGCAATAATTACAAATTTCAATTTAAAAAGTAATAAAAATCTAATGGAAAACAATAAACTTAATGGTTGTGTAACTTATCGACTCGACGGCAAAATTGCAACAGTTGCAATATTTATATTGCTTAGTACCCACTTGCATACACAGCGCCTCAGATTTAAGGTGCTTCTCCACCAGACACGAAAATGTGTGTCTATTTCTCCCAAACCTGTACGAGGAGCTTGCGTGGTATGAGAATACGTAGCGACCGACGATGCTGTGAAACGATTTGTACTCGTAGCTGAGTGGTTCGAGGATACGTAGCAGATTCGGTTAAGTGGTGCGCGGGCCGACACATTCCTCGGTCGCATCCTTCAAGGTGGTTTTACACCGGCGAGGCGAGGCGTGGATGGGACGGGCGAGAATTGAAATCACGCTTGTCTAGCGATGGCCAGCGCTGCCCCACGCCGGCTTGCGATGGCAGGCCCCGGCCATCGCTACCTCGCGACGGATCGCGTTATCACACGCCGCCCGGCCAGCCGTGTTAAGTGAACGACAATGTGTGCTGTGTACTTTTATTTATTTCAGCGTTTTGTATAAAATAAATAAAACTAAGGAAAACATGTAGTAGCACTGGGAGCTGGAGAGTATAGTATGTAGCGATTTGTCGCGATGGTCGGAGCGAGCCGCGTGCCAGCGCGTGCCACCGCGAGCCATTGCGAGACATCGCGAGTCAGCTGTTGATGGAAAGAGACCGTGTGGGTCCTCGATGGCCGGCGCCAGATTTGTATATCCGTTTTACAAAGTAAATAAATACTCTATTTTTAGAGCAATAAAGTTCAATATTGTACAAACAAATATTTCAATTCTCGCCTCGCACATCCCCGCGCATTTAATTTTCATCCACGCCAGGTCCATCTTTGGTGTATAAGGTCTAGCTTTTACACCAAAGATGGACAGGGCGTGGATAGAAATTTTACCATACAAATTTTAATTCTCGCCCATCCCATCCACGCCTCGCTTCACGGGTGTAAAACCACTTTCACAAATTTCTCTCGCTTTTTTTGTGTAAAAAAATTATAAAATAAAAAAAATAGCTAGCTCTGCTAGCCTTTTTCCACCAGAGTTTCTACGCCTGGCTACTAAAATAAAGTGATCTCATTGCCGAATCTTTGCCTCAGGTTCAGGAATTCTTGAGCTACTACAAACATTTTATAAAGAAACAAACAATTTAATAGCATATTATAAGCATCATCTAATGAGCCTTTTAACGTCCCCACTGCTGGGAGTCAAGCCTAGCTCTACTAGATAGAATGGGCCGTAAACCATCACGCGGACCTTTACGAATTGGTGTATGACATGCCTTCGAATTTTTGGTTTTAGAACATGTTTTCCTCACGACATTTTCCTTCACCGTTTTGAGAGCAGTTGTGATGAAGTAAATTACACAAAGTAATTCTTTGTGTAGGTTAAAAAAACTGCACAGGAAGGCAATGACATTACCTGCGGAAAGAACTGTCACGTGACTCACGTCCAGTAATGTCATTGCTATACATTTTGTACTAAGCGTTAGTGTTAACGCCAACTGAAAAGTAATTTGTCTCAAGCCACTGGTCTATCCCTGTACACGCTCCGGTGAACCTGCCCCCCTAGCGAAATAACTTTTATAATAGCGCTTTTTTTTTTTTTTTAAACGCTAACGCTTCGTGCAAAATGTCTGGCAACGACGTTACCTGCGGAGAGAACTGTCACATGACTCACGCCCAGTAATGTCGTTGCCATACATTTTGCACGAAGCGTTAGCGTTAACGTTAACAGAAAAGTATTTTGTCTAACCCCTCTGTACAGGCATACCGTCTCGACATTTGTCTTTTTTTTTGGGTTTTGACCCACGACATTCTACTCGTAAGTAGGGGGCCGCTACCACTGGGCCACCACTGTTTAAAAAACAATTTTACCTCTCTGTAATATTTTTATTAGATTGAAAACTATCCCAGAATTAATCCGAGACCCCTGTTGCTCAAGAAATAAAATCCCTGATTGACATTTGTCGAATAATAAATACTTATTTTAATTACCGCAGCGTAAAAATAAGTTGCCGCGTGATAATCGCATTAAAAAGAAATGCTTCGTTACACTTATAAGAGGTACGTTCCATTAAACTGGTTCTGACCTAACTAAGAGGATTTGGATTAAAATGACGCTAGTCCGACTTGCTTTGACATGTTATTGTTGGGATTTAATTTACTGATGTTAATTTGATTATTTCGATACAGGCGTGATACATGTAGGTAGGTAAGTAGATAATGTAGTGAACTGATTTGTTTTGATAATACCTCGGCGGTGTTCATTGAACCTGGTTTATTAAGCAATCTTCATAATATCCTCATTATCTTTTCAGCCGAAGGACGTCCACAGCTGGACCTAGGCCTTCCCTTATGTGTCGCTACAACGACAGACCCAGATAGTAGTCCACATGACCCGGCTGCTCGGCAGCGTAGTCTCATCGAGACCCAAACAGTGGTCTTATTCAGACCCAGATAGTAGTCTATATGACCCGGCTGCTCGGCAGCGTAGTCTCATCGAGACCCAAACAGTGGTCTTATTCAGACCCAGATAGTAGTCCACATGACCGGTTTTGTGCATCTCGCATCCATCAGTTTCTCGCGACCCTCAACAGGTTCACCTTGTGGTAGGCCTTCCAACGCTGCGTCTTCCAGTACGCGGTGACCACTCCAGAACTTTTCTGCCCCATCCACCATGTTTGGCGATTTTTCGAGCTATGTCTGTTACCTTGATTCTCCTGCAGATATCTTTATTTTGATCGATCACACGAGAAAACTCTTTAAATAGACAAATGGTAAAATGTTAATCACATTTAGGTAAATCAATAATTGAGATGATTGAAACTACATAGTTTATTTTTTCTTCAGGTTTTTTTTTAAACAAAACAATTTGTGAACTAAATGGCTTTTGATATCTGTATCCCTGGTTAGTAAAATGCGACTTCTGTTCAAATCTAGGCGAACAGTTAGAAAATTGGGCATTTAGATAATTCCTTAATAACCTTTTAACCACCCACAACTAAAGACGTACTTTAGTGACCTTATACAGACCACACGCCATCCAAGACCGTGGAACCACAACACGAATAAACTATACGAATACTTTTGGCTGCATATTAATCGCAAACAAAGTGAAAGGTGACACTACGACCGAATACCCGCTGAGTCTAAATGTCCCAGGCCGGACCAATTAGAGGTGCGCCCAGTAGGGAGCCCCTCTTGTTTTAGACCATAGAGCTTAAGGTACCACAGATAATTTAATTCTATGATTTAGATAAAGGTTGGGACACATTTTGGGTGCAGTGTGGGCGGGTCCTAAGATATTATCGCGGGTTATGTTGAAACTAATTGTTGAGTATTGAGTTATGGGTTATTAAAGCTGTTAATAGGGGATTATTGTAATAAATTTCGATGTATTGCTTTTCGTAGTTAAGTAGGTATTTAAATTAGAGTAAGTAGAAGCACTATGTTCCATCTTATTATAATTGTTAACGTATGAGACTTTATGTGTCACAATATTTTTTTTAATTATTTCTATTCATCTGAATGATTTGTTTCTGTAGCTACTTCTACACCTACTTTATTTAACCAAGTGTGTGCTGTATCTAATTTAAGGTGTGAGTTGTAAATTGAAGAATTCTTGGTTAACCCACCTTAGGTACCCACGATTTCTGAATTATCATCATCATTTCAACCAGAAGACGTCCACTGCTGACACAGAACTCCCCATGTTTAGCCACAACGACTAGTGCTGTGCCTCTCGCATCCATCAGCTACTTGCGGACATCACCAGGTCATCAGTCCACCTTGAGGGAGGCCTTACAACGCTGCGTCTTCCGGTACGCGGTCGCCACTCCAGAACTTTTCGATTCCATCGACCTAACTAATAATAATTCATTTAAAATTGAACATTTTGAAAATTCTGCTCTAGCCTGAAAACTTGTTAAACTTTGGCATTAAAGTGAGTTTTGACACAATTTTAACCCTGTACCCAATTCACCACACAATTCATTCAGTACCCGTACTCAATTCAGAAACTGGCCCTTAATTTTCGTGATAAAACACAAATAAAACTCCTTAATTTATTAAAATAAATTTACCCATTAATTAAGAGACCTTAATAGGTAGGCAATGTCGAAGGTAAACTAACCCTTTGGAGTAAAAAAAAGTACTAATAATAATTGTATTTTTTAGAAGAAAAACATAATAAATTCATTTCATTTTCTTCTCTGCTGTAGAGTTCTTGGAACATCTATGTTTTAAATGATTATTCATTACTAGGCCCCGCCCCATCAGCTTGACACGGGTACAAATTATACACCTAAACCTTCCTCATGAATCATTGTGTCTATTGGTGATGAAAACGCATGAAAATCCGTTCAACAGTTTTTGAGTTTATCGCAAACAGTCAGACAGACGCGTTGGGGGACTTTGTTTTATAATATGTGGTGATAATGATCTACACACGTATCAATAATTTGATTAGATTATATTATCTGTGGTTAACTATTAGGTAGGTACGTAAATATACAATCTGCCTACCTTTTTCTTAACTATGTTTGTATGTCGGCTTTAATTCTAAAAGCATAAAGCTGCTTAAGGTATCAGGTATCAGTATTTTAAAAAAACCGGCCAAGTGCGAGTCGGACTTAGCACATTTAGGGTTCCGTACCATATGAGGGAAATCAATAACACTACCACCAAAATTTCAAGTTCATAGGTCAATAGGAAGTTAAAAAATTCGGAATAAAATTTTGTGACAGAGGACGGACAGACAGACGGACACGTGAGTGACAGCCATAGGGCTTCGTTTGGACCCTTCGGGTACGGAACCCTAAAAATAGTGAATGCCTATCTCAGCTCCACAACCCAGTAAAAGGATATGTCACACAATACCTACACCTTGGCAAGACTGATGTCAGATCTTCTGACATCTGACTACTCGTAACGTCTATAAAAGATCTGCAAATGATAACCAGGACCAAAGGGTTATCATGCTTTCCGAGATACGTCTGTGTGTTATGGATGCTCACCCATCCACAGAGCGTCCGCGAAAAGCGTTACCCTCAAAGATCGACCGTCACGGCTCTTACTATTTAACAACGAGCTCAACCAATACCTAAAAATACCTCGATTGAAATACTAAGGCGTTACATAATTTCCGATGGAAGTGTTCGTGAAATCCCCAAAACAAAAGACTTAAAAGCTTTTGTCGTTTAGTCGGTAAATCCCGGAATACGTTCGACTTTTAAAATCCAGGCATTATTTTCTTCTGAGGGCCTAAGCGAGATTTAGAGAAAAAAAAGGTAAAGGAAACTAAATTATTCAGCCTTTATAGCTTTAAAGTTTTTGTTCTGTTTTTTAACTTATTGAAATCCTTCAAATTAGTAGTTGTTTTGTACCTACCTAATATTATTGAAACAGCTGAGTATGTTCTAGAACTTTAATGATAGTCTTAAAGTTCTACGAGAAAATATAGGCCTTTTTTATTTTATTTTTTTTGCTGGTTGGGAAATCTTCCAATGACATCTCCCGCTCTGGGTGAAGCGGGAGGGTGTGTCAGACTCTTACTGACTAAAACCCACCCCTGTTCCTTCTCTGCCTGATGAGTGCCCAGGGGAGCGGTAACTCTGTTAAGAATTTATCCGCTACCCCTTGGCATAAAGGCCAGTTTCTAAATCCAGTATTAGTAAGAACAAGGCAAACCCAACTTGAATGCCTTTTGGCAGATTTTCAGGCAAAAAAATAAAGTTTGACAAATACTCAACTTTAAATTCTTAATTCAGATTCGAAACCCTAAAAACCATAGTTACAATATTGTTAGACTATCAAAACACTCTCGGGTTTTTTGGTGGGATTTTTCGAGTGGCGATGACGTCCAGTGGCTGTTCACAAATTGATTCCCCTGATCATCATCATTTCAGCCGTAAGACGTCCACTGCTGGACACAGGCCTCCCCCAAGTGTTGCCGCAATGACCGGTCCTGTGCATCTTGCGTCCATCGGCTCCTCTGACCCTCATCAGGTCATCGGTCCACCTTGTCGGATGCCTTCCAACGCTGCGTCTTCCGGTATGCGGTCGCCACTCCAGAACTTTACGGCCCTATCGATCGTCTGTTCTGCGAGCAATGTGCCCTGCCCACTGCCACTTCAGTTTGGCGATTCTTCGGGCTATGTCGGTATTGTTCCTAGTGGATATTGTGTTGAAAAATGGTGTGGTTTTGTGTCTCAAGTGTCTACACAACTGGACAATTATGGAATCATTGAAACAGGCGCGATCTCGGTAAAATGAAGTTGAGCATTTTTTGTTGTAATATTGAATAACTCAGCAAAGCTTGCCGAGAAGGCTAACTCGAGACATTAGCTGCCAAATACTGCAAAAACATTAGAAGTGTTACATCCACATTTTAATGGACAACAAAGTGACTGTATTCTGTATCTAAAAACTAAATACTTTGTAACTTGACACTGGCTAAATGCAGAAACCGAGCAAAGGCAAAAGTATAAAAAAAAAAACATCTACAGTCTTTATACACTATTACTTTTCGATGCAATCAGTATTATTTGTAGCCAGTTCTAAAAACCCGACCCATCTTCGCTTTCCAATTTCAAATCGTTCAAAAATTCCTTTATTTTTAAGAGTCGTTAGTGTTTTTGTTACTAGCCAGTCACAGGACGAATGGCTGAAATTCTAGGAGCGGGTTGCCGCCCCGCCTCCGGTCCTGGCACCTTTGGAATCTGGACGACAAACTATGCTTATTGGCTCCTTTAAGTTCCCATGCTCGTTAGTTGGAATACCAAAGGGTTTTTGGATAAATAAACATACATATAATATATTATGTGATGGTGGTTTGGTTTATTTTTGGAGGCAGGCTAAATACTGACAATAAAACTTTTTTATTGATAAGAGTAGATTCGATGTTTAAAATTAGGTGTTAGATCGTTTAAGATACTTGTGTGTAACTTAGTAACAAGATTTCAGTAAAATTATTTCTTCTCATGAATTTATATATTTTTTTTTATGTTTGATAGGCTCTCGTTTGACCACTATCTCACCTGATGGCAAGCGATGATGTGGTCGAAAATGGAGCACGCTTGCCTAGAAGTAACTCACTCTTGACTTAAAGACTCCCAGGTTATAGCTATCAGGAAACACAGACTACGAATTCAAAATAATTTTCAAATTTTGGACCAACAAAATCAATGTCAAACAATGACAATTTAGAAATTCCATTGGAACCCATATTTTATTTAACCCATTTAATTTCGGTGGTTTCATTTAACATGGTTGTTGTTGGTAGTGTTGTTGTTGTTGGTGGTTGTTGTTGTTGTTTGGTGTTGTTGGGTGTTGTTGGTTGTTGTTGTTGGTTGTTGTTGTTGGTTGTTTTTGTTGGTTGTTGTTGTTTGTTGTTGTTGTTGGTTGTTGTTGTTGGTTTTTGTTGTTAAAAGAGAGAGTAGTAAAGGTAGAGTCGGTTTTACTGCCAAACCGCGCCAATAGATGTTTCAAATCAAAAACAAAAGTTTTTTTTTCATCACCTATTTATTGTAGGTACTGTTTTCTCGCAAAAGTGTTGAAAAACGTTGTATGACACACGTGCGGATTGGTATTTACAAACTCGTGACTATGGTAAGCCCTCGACTTCGTCTCGGGCTTACATTCGTCTACTCGTTTGTAAAAACCAACTTACCGCACTAGTATCAAAAATAACTATTAAAATAATGTAGATTAGCTTTGTACAGGGTGTAACGAAAATGCGTCTTCATATTTTAAATACAGTACCCACTTCTGCCCATAGAAATGAACAACTTTTTTCAAGAAAGTTACACACCTCCAAAAAAAAAAATTTGGAACTTCCATACAAATTGTGTACCTACGGTAAGTCTAATTTTTTTTTGTGAATTGAGTTTGGCTTCGTTGAAGAAAGTTATTCATTACTATGGGCAGAAACCATAGAGTATATAACCGTGGTTATATAGTCTTTGGCAGAAACAGTATGTAAAATATAGTCATCCATTTCCGGTACATCCTGTATAGGTAAGCCCTAAGTTGATTCTGCATGGAACTACAAAGGACCGTACCCGCTTTTGTCCAATCACAGAAAAATCACCTTCAACATCATTATCAAATCAAAACTTGCTCCTGTAACCACCTGTATAGGTAAGCTCTAAGTTGATTATGCGTGGAACTAAAAAGGACCGTATTAACTTTTGTCCAATCTAAGAAAAACCACCTTTAACACCATTATCAAATCAAAACGTGCTCCTGTAACATTTCCGTTACCACCTGTATAGGTAAGCCCTAAGTTGATTCTGCGTGGAACTAAAAAAGACCGTGTCAACTGTTGTCCAATTTAAGAAAAACCACCTTCAACATCATTATCAAATCAAAACTTGCTCCTGTAACATTTCCGTTACATCCTGTTTAGGTAAGCCCTAAGTTGGTTCTGCATGGAACTACAAAGGACCGTACCTACTTTTGTCCAATCACAGAAAAACCACCTTCAACGTCATTATCAGATCAAAACTTGCTCCTGTAACAGCGAAGCTTTCACAACTTTTTAACAAAAACACGATTATTACCTCAACACGGAATCAAAACAGAAAGTCGAACGAACAAATCCAATTACAGCTCCACTGAACCTATTGTAGTTACTCAAGTTCATTCAGTCAACAAAGAAAGAGAACGTTTTGTTTGTGAACAGAAATATTCAATCGTTCAATGAATATTTTCTGTTGTTGCTATAGAGTTGGAAAATGGAGTGATCTTTGCCTATCCAGGTATGAAGGGAATACGGACAGAAATGTGTGAGAGAGATAAAGTGATTTTGAGATCAGCCTTTTTCTACAATTTTGATTGACTCTCGTCACAGATTTACAGTGGCACCTTCGTCACTACGACTTAGGTATGTTTGTGTTCATAATTAAAGATAATAATCAAATAAAAACCAGGGCTGCGTTGTTTTTAAAACGCTTTTATTAGATTGGTATATATCTATGAAACGCAATCTTTGAACGTGATTTTTACCCATTTTAAAACGTCTGATTGAATTAAAACTTCTCACACTTATCAAGGACCGATGGCAATGCATGGTTAGCTAAGTGACGTCATTCTAAATCAAATATGGCGGACTCCCAAAGATGGCGGACTAGTTATTTTTTATGCATTTTCATGATATGGGTATCAAATGAATGGGTTTGCTGTGAAAAATAAAAAATAAGCGTGTTTTTAGTTTCTTTTTAAGAGTATAGAATTTGTTTTAATATCACAGCATATGCAGAGATTGAAGCCTTCTTGGCCTCGCACAGGTCTCTGCTATATTGTTATTAATTAGTTGTCATGCCTTGTTAATATTTTATTTTATGTTTTTCTGTGCGTCACAAAAGAATTAGTAGGTAAACCCTGTTTCATACTAGACAGAATTCAAATTCCATTGCAATGCATACTCTTTTAGGCCTCACATCGCTTTGTCTCTTTCTACATAGTAAACAATTTTGTGAAGTTATTATTCAGTCCATTCTCTACGTCTATGGTTGTTACTATTTTGAATGACGAGTTATTGAATTGGCTGTTGGCACTGTAAATAGTTCAAGCTGTAGGTACATTCATTATAAAATATTTGCTTACAGTTGATTGGTTTATATTTGGTTTGATATCTGTGTTGACTTTATTGTGTGTGGTATCTATTTACTGTTATTAGAACAAGTTGGTTATGGTTTATCACTCGCTGGTGAAATCTGAGGTGCAGATATTTATTTATTTTATTTGTAGGCTTGCGTTTAACAACTATCTCACCTGATAGTGAGTGGTAATGTGGTCGACGATGGAGCGCACTTGCCTAGAAGTTTAAAGCTTAGGAAACACACTTAGGCAGGGTTTTTTTTTAAACGGTGCTCTTCATTAGAATTTACACCTTTAGCGTGGGTTTCACAAACATGTAAACTCACATACACAAGACACCCAGACCCGGAACAACTGTCTGTACACCATACAAATTCATATTTATTCCGTGCGGGAAACGAACCCGTGCCACGCAGTGCAGCAGCCAGTCGCTCAACTTCTGCGTCAACCGTGCCGTCAAAACCTTTTGTTAGGTCAGATTTAGAAACTGACATTATCAGGAAAAGTTAAACTAAAAAAAGATTTTTTACACGTTGGCTCCAAACATGCACACATAGTCTCGAACAACCGACTTCCGAAAAAGGTGTTTTTATTATTTTTCTGTTATTTGACAACGACTTCCGAAATTAAAGTTATTTTTAAATTTTTAGTGTATTTTCTTTTTTGGAAGTCGGTTGTATTTTTTATCAAAAAGTATTTTATTTTTCACTTTTTAGTTGTTGTACCCTAGAACTATAATTAAATATTTAAGTTATGTTCGCATTGATAACCCCAACAACATCACTTTTGATAAAAATTGGAGGAAACCAAAACGACATCAGTTTATACATTTTTTTGTTTTTTTTTTAAAAGCGCTAAATCTGCTTCGAGAAAATGTATATATAACTCAAATCCACCTCAAGAGTACTCTTACGAATGAAAAATGAATTTTGAAAATCGGTCCACAATTTTATTGACAGTGAAATCGGTGAACATACATTAAAAAATACATATCGTCGAACATAGAACCTCTTCCTTTTTTTGAAGTCTAATAAAAACATTACCCTCCTTCTGGGAGTCGAGTAAAAAGGGGTTTTGTTGCCTCTGACGCGCCATATTATGGGCAAGGCCACTTCTCACACAGAATGAGCTTTATCACCACGCTTGCTCAGTGCGGGTTGGTGATTTCAGACCGAAGTCCAGGTTTCCTCACGATGTTTCCCTTCACCGTTAGTCAGTGGTTTCTAGCGCATAGCCGCGTAGAAAAGCACATGTAACTTAGAAAAGTTACATTGGTGCTGGCTGGGGTTTGAACTCGCACCCTGGGGCGTAAGTTGCAGATCAGATAAAGAACAGGCCTCCACGACATGAATGGAAGGCGCGAAATTAAGGATCTGTTTGAATCGAAACCAGTTTTTGCCCTAGAAGGAGGCCCACTTTTAACGATGAAAGATGAGTGTACCTTGTAAGCAGTAAAAGAGGTGTGATTTTAAATGTATTGAATTTGAGAACTTGTTGTAAGTCATAATGTGAGCAGAGTTGTAGCACTAAATGTGCATCAATAAAGTATTATTACATTCCATTTGTAATTTGTTTTATTTAAGTTTTAAATTCATAGTTACATTAATATTTGTGTCTTTGCCAAATACTAATCGCAAAAAACTTTTTTTCAAAAAAATAGAACCGACTTCCAAAAAAAGTGCAAAATAACTTCAATTTCGGAAGTCGGTGTTCTTGGTTTTGTGTCTTCGTTTTTTGACACCGACTTCCGAAATTAAAGTTATTTTGCACTTTTTGAACCGACTTCCAAAAGGAGGAGGTTATCAATTCGGATGTTTGTATTTTTTTTTTTTAATTATGTTCGGGCATAACTCTGTCATATATTGACGGATTCAGTTCTATTTTTTAACCGACTTCAAAAAAAGGAGGAGGTTCTCAATTCGACTGTATTTTTTTTTTTTTTTTTTTTTTTTTTTTTTTATGTGTGTTACCTCATAACTTTTCACTACGTGAACCGATTTTGAAGATTTTTTTTTATTTGAAAGCTGTTGCTTTACATGTGGTCCCATTTTAATTTGGTGAAGATCTGATGAAAAACTTCGGAGATACACAATGGAACTCTTCAATAGATGATAGCAAACCTTCCAGAATTGCTGCAATCGAATGTCTGTATATTGTTTTCACCACTTCACAACATTACATCACGCTGATACGCTCTAAAGGGGTATACAGATTTGTACAGTTCACCCTGATACACCCTAATTTCACCAACTATGTTCAAATTCCGTAATTTTGGGGCTATCAATTCGGGCATAACTTTACTATTAATTTAGTTTTAGAATGGGGTACAACAACTAAAAAGTGAAAAATAAAAAACTTTTTACAAAAAAAATACAACCGACTTCCATAAATAAAACTAAAAAATGCAAAATAACTTTAATTTCGGAAGTCGGTGTCAAATAACGAAGAAACCAAACTAGAAACACCGACTTCCGAAATTAAAGTTATTTTGCATTTTTTAGTTTTATTTATGGAAGTCGGTTGTATTTTTTTTGTAAAAAGTTTTTTATTTGTAAAAAAGTTTTTATTGAGATGTCAGGTCAGAAATATGTTATGTAGTTTCGATTCGAATTTCAATCGAATTTCAATCCAACTTCGATTCAAATTCGATTCAAGTTCTATTGAAATTCGATTGAAATTCAATTCAAGTTCGATTCAAATTCGATTCAAGTTCGATTCAAATTCGATTCAAGTTCAATTGAAATTCGATTCAATTTCGATACAACTTCGATTTAACTTCGATACAAATTCGATTCCAATTCGATTGAAATTCAATTCAAGTTCGATACAAATTCGATTCAAATTCGATTCAAATTCGATTCAAATTCGATTCAAATTCGATTCAAATTCGTTTCAACTTCGATTCAATTTCGATTCCATTTCGATTCAAATTCGATTCAATTTCGATTCAAATTCGATTCAAATTCAATTGAAATTCGATTCAAGTTGGATTCAAATTCGATTCTAATTCGATTCAAATTCAACTGAAATTCGATTCAAATTCAACTGAAATTCGATTCAAATTCGATTGAAATTCGGTTCAAATTCGATTCAAATTCGATTCTATATCGATTCAAATTCGATTCAAATTCGATTCAATTTCGCTTCAATTTCGATTCAACTTCGATTCAAATTGAATTGAAATTCGATTCAAGTTCGATTCAAATTCGATTCTAATTCGATTCAAATTCAACTAAAATTCGATTCAAATTCGATTCAAATTCGATTCAAATTCGATTCAAATTCGATTCAAATTCGATTCAAATTCGATTCAAATTCGATTCAAATTCGATTCAAATTCGATTCAAATTCGATTCAAATTCGATTCAAATTCGATTCAAATTCGATTCAATTTAGATTCAAATTAGATTGAAATTCGATTCAAATTCGTTTCAACTTCGATTCAATTTCGATTCCTTTTCGATTCAAATTCGATTCAATTTCGATTCAAATTCGATTCAAATTCAATTGGAATTCGATTCAAGTTGGATTCAAATTCGATTCTAATTCGATTCAAATTCAACTGAAATTCGATTCAAATTCAACTGAAATTCGATTCAAATTCGATTGAAATTCGGTTCAAATTCGATTCAAATTCGATTCCTTTTCGATTCAATATCGATTCTATATCGATTCAAATTCGATTCAAATTCGATTCAATTTCGATTCAATTTCGATTCAAATTCGATTCAAATTCAATTGAAATTCGATTCAAGTTCGATTCAAATTCGATTCTAATTCGATTCAAATTCAACTGAAATTCGATTCAAATTCGATTCAAATTCGATTCAAATTCGATTCAAATTCGATTCAAATTCGATTCAAATTCGATTCAAATTCGATTCAAATTCGATTCAAATTCGATTCAAATTCGATTCAAATTCGATTCAATTTAGATTCAAATTCGATTGAAATTCGATTGAAATTCGTTTCAACTTCGATTCAATTTCGATTCCTTTTCGATTCAAATTCGATTCAATTTCGATTCAATTTCGATTCAAATTCGATTCAAATTCAATTGAAATTCGATTCAAGTTGGATTCAAATTCGATTCAAATTCGATTCAAATTCAACTGAAATTCGATTCAAATTCAACTGAAATTCGATTCAAATTCGATTGAAATTCGGTTCAAATTCGATTCAAATTCGATTCTATATCGATTCAAATTCGATTCAAATTCGATTCAATTTCGATTCAAATTCGATTCGAATTCAATTGAAATTCGATTCAAGTTCGATTCAAATTCGATTCTAATTCGATTCAAATTCAACTGAAATTCGATTCAAATTCGATTCAAATTCGATTCAAATTCGATTCAAATTCGATTCAAATACGATTCTATTTCGATTCAAATTCGATTCAATTTCGATTCAATTTCGATTCAAATTCAACTGAAATTCGATTCAAATTCGGTTCAAATTCGATTCAAATTCGATTCAAATACGATTTAATTTCGATTCAACTTCGATTCAAATTCGATTCAAATTCGATTGAAATTCGATTGAAATTCGATTCAAATTCAATTCAAATTCGATTTAAATTCAATTCAAATTATATTCAAATTCATTTCAAATTAAATACAAATCAATTCAAATTCAATTCAAATTCAATTTCAATTCAAATTCAGTTCAATTCAAATTCAATTCAAATTCAATTCAAATTAAATTCAAATTCAATTCAAATTCAATTCAAATTCAATTCAAATTCAATTCAAATTCAATTCAAATTCAATTCAAATTCAATTCAAATTCAATTCAAATTCAATTCAAATTCAATTCAAATTCAATTCAAATTCAATTCAAATTCAATTCAAATTCAATTCAAATTCAATTCAAATTCAATTCAAATTCAATTCAAATTCAATTCAAATTCAATTCAAATTCAATTCAAATTCAATTCAAATTCAATTCAAATTCAATTCAAATTCAATTCAAATTCAATTCAAATTCAATTCAAATTCAATTCAAATTCAATTCAAATTCAATTCAAATTCAATTCAAATTCAATTCAAATTCAATTCAAATTCAATTCAAATTCAATTCAAATTCAATTCAAATTCAATTCAAATTCAATTCAAATTCAATTCAAATTCAATTCAAATTCAATTCAAATTCAATTCAAATTCAATTCAAATTCAATTCAAATTCAATTCAAATTCAATTCAAATTCAATTCAAATTCAATTCAAATTCAATTCAATTCAAATTCAATTCAAATTCAATTCAATTCAAATTCAATTCAAATTCAATTCAAATTCAATTCAAATTCAATTCAAATTCAATTCAAATTCAATTCAAATTCAATTCAAATTCAATTCAAATTCAATTCAAATTCAATTCAAATTCAATTCAAATTCAATTTAAATTCAATTCAAATTCAATTCAAATTCAATTCAAATTCAATTCAAATTCAATTCAAATTCAATTCAAATTCAATTCAAATTCAATTCAAATTCAATTCAAATTCAATTCAAATTCAATTCAAATTCAATTCAAATTCAATTCAAATTCAATTCAAATTCAATTCAAATTCAATTTCAATTCAAATTCAATTCAAATTCAATTCAAATTCAATTCAAATTCAATTCAAATTCAATTCAAATTCAATTCAAATTCAATTCAAATTCAATTCAAATTCAATTCAAATTCAATTCAAATTCAAATTCAATTCAAATTCAATTCAAATTCAATTCAAATTCAATTCAAATTCAATTCAAATTCAATTCAAATTCAATTCAAATTCAATTCAAATTCAATTCAAATTCAATTCAAATTCAATTCAAATTCAATTCAAATTCAATTCAAATTCAATTCAAATTCAATTCAAATTCAATTCAAATTCAATTCAAATTCAATTCAAATTATTTATTTCAAATAAATCATTTACAGTCACTTTTGAATTGTCAATAAGTCGGTCAGTCAGAAAGATGAAGCTAATTGTACATTCCAAGGCGTAGATCTCTATGGAGAAGAACGTGCAAGAAACTCCATGGACACTCTTTAAAACCAAATTATGTATAAAAATCCTGGTTACATATGTCTTGTTGCTTCTAATATTTGAGAACAATGTTAAATAAACAATTCATAAACAAAAACAATAACAAAGATTAAAATAAGCCAGTGGCAGTTGAGAGATGACCAGTCTCAACTGACGGCGCCCGAACACGAACATGACGCATGGGTCAGCACCACTCAGCTCAACCATATTTTAGGGAACCGAATGACCCAACACACGCGCCACCATCAGCGAGACATTTTTGTGAGCATGACAAACTGTCAAGTGCTCGTTCATGTCAAAAAAATAAAATAAAATAAAAAACAGGTACATTGTATGCCCCATGGTACCCACTCATATTTACAAAATAAAAAAAATGCTTTAAAATGATTATAATAACTTATGAAAAGTTAGAAAAAAAAAACAATTGAAAATTTAATACAAAAAAACTTGAGAGGTGTCAAGGGACACCCGGATGGAACGAAGTTCCTTTCGATTAATTAGTGAAGTAATAATCTACTTAGCTTACTATAGCAAAAAGCTTACTTAGCTTACTATAGCAAAAAGTGTTGTGACAACTTTTCGTAAGAATTTTTTCCGGGCTGGACGGAAAAATAATAATAAAAATAATAATAAAATTAATAATAAAAATAGTAATAAAAATAATAGTAAAAATAATAATAAAAATAATAATTAAAATAATAATTAAAAAAAAAAAAAAATAATAATATCTGGCTTGCTTTCTATAAGAGAGAGAGAGACAGACAGAGAAACATGCGACGCCGCACAGCTTACAATAGCTTACTATAGCAAAAAGTGTCGTGACAACTTTTCGTAAGAATTTTTTCCGTCTAGCCCCCTTTCACAACGCGCGATAAGGAACTTCGTTCCAAAAAATTTGCATACCGAAACAATACAATTTTATAACAGGCCTGCATTTTCCAAAGAAATATTTTTTACGCCGGCAAGTCATATTGATTTCCGTAACATAGTCATAGTTCTGTTTAACCTAACATAATAATAATTAATGCAAAGCTTATACAAACTGAATTAACCACGTCATCTAGGACATTGATACCGGCTCAATTGACTGTGACGTGATCGGTGTTTAGACTAGCTCATTAATTTAATTAGTAGCTAGTGTGATTGCTGGGATGTTAAAGCTTGAATCTATTTGGATAATATGTGATAACATTTCTATGTTCATATTGTGACGACGGCGGGGTGTGTAGTGTAGCTCAGCGGAATGTAGCTTTTTTTTTAGGGTTACGTACCTGAAGGTTAACTATCGGGACCCTATTACTAATTCTCCGCTGTACATCCGTCCGTCTGTCAGCATGCTGTATCTCATGATCTGTAATAGGTAGGTAGACAGTTGAAAATTTCACAGAATGTGTATTTCTGTTGCCACTATAACAACAAATAATAAAAATAAATAAAAAATTAAAGGAGATCTCGCGCATGTTTTAGTAACATAAATTTTACTATCATATTTCCGAACGCATCCCATTTCATATTTGACCACGTATTGAACTGACCATGCACCCCTTTCTCTCCTATCACATTCCCATACAGCAGAGGGAGGAAGAAATGCCAACCGCACGCACAGACCAGAGGCGCACCCCGCAAGTTGGCAACACTGATTGCCGCATTTGCAATTTGTTCTGTCATAACCGCGCCGATCCGCTAAAATATATATCTAAAACTCAAAAAACTTTCTATTATCCGTGTTGGTCGACACAAGTGTGACATACAAAGACCAAGAGAAGTGCGTAGTCAAAGAAGAAAATCTGCAAACACGTGATACATCTTCCCAAGCTGTCTTTGTATCAGCGTACTCCACCCAGAGGATTCTCAAGTAAGTCCATCATTACCTTTTTCCTACCCTGGTCAGCTCATGTATGTCGCCAATATTCCACTCCGCATAACTTACAACTCCGCCTATGGTCCTTCGAAAGCCGCGGCTTACGTGAGAAGTGTGACAACAGAAACACCGGAACGTAAAATACTGAATATGTTTCTGTAGAAACTCAACCTCAACTCAGAAATGAAACAACAATTGTATGGATATTCTTCGTTATAATTCTCACAGCAAAAATAAACGCTCTGTTCGACGGTACAATCACCACAGCGTGCCAAAAAACGTACTAAGTCTAAAACTGTCACACTTCAAAAAACAATAGTGGCAGAAGTCCTCAACTATACAGGGTGTAACAGAAAGGTGTGGTCATATTTTAGGAGCCGGTTCTGCCCATGGATATGAACAACTTTCTCTAAGAAAAAATATGGTATTTCCATACAAAGTTATCATCAGCTGATCAATATTTGTATGGGAGGTAAAAAAAAAATTTTAGAATTTCCTCGGATTTTCTTGAAGAAACTTGTTCATATCGATGGGCAGATGCAGTTCTTAAAATATTACCACACCTTTCCGTTACAGCCTGTATACAGACAAACAATATTCATTGAATTAGTCTATTACTACTTTAGTGATCGGTATCTGTCAATGTTACCAAATGAAAAATACAAGATTGTTTACGTCTGCCCAGGGGTTGTGGATAAATTTGAAACAGAGTTACCGCGCTCCTGGGCATTCAGGGCAGGGAATGAACAGGGGTGGGTTTTAGTCAGTAAGAGTCTGACGCGCCCTCCCGCTCCACCCTATAGCGGGAGATGTCATTGGATGACTTCCCACACCAAAAAAAAAAACTTGATTCTCATGGCTAAATCCACAAACCGTGCGAAGCCAAAATTTAAAAAAAAGTCGTTAACCAAGTTTGCAGCGTTGGAATTTGAGAATACAATCACTAAAGTCAATAGAGAAGTTATTTTCTTAAAAAAGTATTTAAAAAAAAATTGCAACTTTTGAATAAAAATATGGATACCACACATCAGTAAAAATTGTGTAGGTACCTGTATCGGATTTGATCACCCTATACTTATTTCAAACCAATCAATCTTTATTGAGGTAGAATTTCGGTAAGTGGCATACAAATATTAGTAAATCCTATTACGGGTCTACTGCCGGCCAAGTGGCGCCCTCATTGAATAAAAAATCGTAGCATAGCATAGAAATTAAATATTAAAAGAATCCAGCGTCACGTTTGTTACAAAGAGGATAAAGTATTTTTACGTTGTTAAAACAGGTCTCAGAATGTTTCGTATCCAAAGTAGTAGGCAAAAGTGTCAGAAACGGCCGTTTTTGGTAGTTATGCTATGCTACGAATTTTTATTCAATGAGGGCGCCACTTGGCCGGTAGTAAGGCCTTAATATTATAAGTGCGGAAGCTTGGATGGATGAATGAACGGATGCATGTTTGTTACTTAATCGTGCCAGAACGGCTGAACAGATCTGGATGAAATTTGGCACAGACATAGATTGTAGTTTGGAATAGCACAAAGGCAAAGTTTTTAGCGGAGGAAGTACAAAAAGCTGCTGGTAGAATCTCGTATAAAATATTTACAAACGCTTGTTTACAAACGCCTGTTAGGGATGAATAGCAATATGACAAACGCCTGTTTGGGATGAATAGCAATATGACATACGAACATTTGTGGGTGTCCAAGCAAAAAGGGTCCAGGTTCTCGGCATTTAGTTGCCGAGATATACCTACGCAGTTTTGTAAAGTTGGGTGGAAAATTGTATTTCGCGATTTTAATTGATTATTAATTAATGCTCTCAATTATCTTCAAGTTTTTAGAGTAAATGATGATGATATTATTATGATGTTTTAAGTATTTACCAGAAATTTCTTTTTTGATTAATTTTTTTTTATGCAATCATTATCGAACAAACTTTATCAGAGTTTCAACTTAAAATGTTTGATAAACACAGTTTCTGAATATTTTTTTAATTCTTATTATTAATTGACTATTCTGGATACCGAATCTAGTCTTAACCGTTTTTGCTTGTATGCCCACATTTTGTTATGGTAAAGACTAGGTGAGAAGTGGTGGACCAGTGGTATTGGCCGCGACTTAGAAGTTGTAGGTCGTTAGTTCAAACCCAGGCAGCCGCTTTACTTTGTGTAAATGATTTCATCACCACTGCTCTCAAAACAGTGAAGGAAAACATCGTGAGGAAACCGGCATGTCCTAGAACCAAACATTCGAAGACATGTGACATTCACCAAACCGCATTGGGCCCGCGTGGTGGATTACGGCCCACACAGCTCACGAAGAGTGTCCTGTGCCCCAGCAGTGGGGACATTAAAAAAGACTGAGATGAGATGAGAAAGACTAGGAAACAGGATTGTGCAAATCACCAAAATGAGAATAAATAAATTTCTCTTATACTTTTTCTATGTTAAACTAGTCAATAATTCAGGTGAAGAACCCGCCTTAGGTTGTTCACCTAAATTTACCAAAATAGAATATCTGTACTTAAAAACATTCAAATTCTGATCGTAATTTCGCCTCGGTATCAATTAAAGTCAAAACCTTGTCAGAGAAGTGTTTTTAGCATATTGAGGCTGAAATTAGAATGCAAGAATTGCCCTCTGGCATGTACCCTACATTATAGTACTGGATGAGGATCCGTTAGTAAAGTCATTGATTCCACTTAGGGCAATTAAATTTAATTACTCCCAGAAACGTTTGTCATCAGCTAATCTGTTATTTATCGGAAATCGAAGGGTTTAGCAGGACTCGTACTAAATCTGACACAATTTAAATAACTTCTGAATTTGTATGCACGCAATTTTGGCTTTGTCGGAGATATATCCCAGATAAAAGCAGTACCTACCTAACAAGGCCCTGTAGACAAAGTAACATCGCTTCGTAGCGAAACGATATCTAAATTCGTCATCGTCTCTGAGATATCGATAAACATTTCCTAGCGTTAGCGTTCCTTCGTTATCTTTTTTGGCGATCACGATCGAGGCGAAGGCGAACTCTGAAAGCGCTGCTTGTCTACGCATTTGTATGGGATAAACACGATAGCAATTCGTTTCTTTATGGTTTCTTTACGAATTATAACATTGTCTACCAACTTGCGATAACGATGTCGACAGTCGACTGACCACGTGACTTAGCGCGGTTTATGTCAATCTCATACATTTTAGTCTTTTCTAACTTCGTTATCGTTTTTAAATTGTTACTTTGTCTAAGCCCCCTGGACTCTAGACGCATATAGTAAATTTTGACACGAGTACGCAAAGTTTGTCGCCTACCTCGAGAGCGTAAAAATGTAAATTTTCAATACACTTGTGAAGAAATATTATCTAAAAAAAAAAAAAAAAATCGATTGTTCGAACCCTGCCAGCCGCTTTACTTTGCGTAAATTATTTCATCGTCAATGCTTTCAAAACGGCGAAGAAAAACATCGTGAGGACCGGCTTGTCCTAGAACCAAAAATTCGAAGACATGTGATATCTACCAAACCACACTAGGCCCACGTGGTGGATTACAGCCCACTAGCTCCCTCTTGCAGAGAGGAGGCCTGTCCCAACAATAACATGCTGATTATGCTTATACTGCTGTAATAGAGGGCTAGCCTATTTCCATCAACTGGGCACAAATACAAGCTCAGAACTAAAAAAATTCTGGGAATCGAACCCAAATAAAGTTACCACGGCCCTTGGCACTCAGGCAACTGAAGGAACAGGGGTGGGTTTTGGTCAGTAAAAGTCTGACATGCCCTACCGCTCCACCCAGAGCGGGAGAAGTCATTGAATGATTTTCCACACCCACTAAAAAAATGGATTTCAGACTCACTTGCAAACTGAAGATCAAGGAGACAATGTTGCAGTTCTAAAGCCATAGAACTGTATAACCTCGTCGAAGTGCATGTCCTTGTTCAGATTAGATTCTAAATTGTCATAACTACTCGTAATAATAATAATTAAATAGAATCAAGGGCGTGGTCTTAATCCTTCATATTTCCATTCACTTTCGTATTGTTATAATATTGCCTACCTAAATTTTCAAACACGACTGTTTATGAACTCTATTATGCAGGTATTTCGATAGATAGGTAGATAGATAATACTTTTTATTGTACGCCATAGCAAATTACTGAAGGAGCTTATAATTAACAGGGTGTAACAATGGACGGTCTTTTACAGACAACCACGCAGACAACCTTTCGATGGATGTGACCGAAAAGGAGAAAAGGTATTTATTTCTGTGAGTTCAAACTTTTGAAGGGTCACATCGCATCATACTTAGGGTGTTATTACACCAATCGATCGATCGTCGATCGATGCCATGGATCGATGGTAGAATGCATTATTCGGCGTTTATCGATAGTTTCTATTAAACCAATCGATCGAGCGTCGATCTATGGTAGAATGAAGTAGTCGACGTTGACCGGTCGATTGTTTATTGACCAGTATCCGTCGTTCAGCCACAGCTATTACACCAATCAATCAACGGCGATCGGTGGTATCGATCGACGATCGATCGATTGGTGTAATAACACCCTTAGTCGTATGTAGATTTGTGTCAGTTATGACTTTAAAATAAGATTTTTTAAATTCAGATACATTATTTCAATACTACATAGGTCCAATAGCAGGAAAATATCAAATATGACTTAATAACAAGTGTTACATAAGGTGACTGGTAATTAGTGACCGATACTTAAACACGTGATTGTACTCATGATAACTACCATTTTTTTTTTTTTTTTTTTGAGTGACGTCTTGCAGGTCAGCCTAGGAGGCTGTCGTCTGCTTAACCGAGCTTGCCTGTGAAGGCTCTAAATTATTAAAGCCTCCAGCCAGGACTTATTATTTCTTATAAACTAAGTGACTACGCTAAGGGCACTCCCTGCGGAGTACGGGCCTCGGCTTAGGGCGTCACTGGGGGGGGACAGCAAGGGAAGGCTGGATCAAGTTTCCATTAATTGGGGAATCAGTTGGCTCAGCGGCGCGTGCTGGCAAGAGACTGGGAGGGCATTGACTGGGTCTTCGCGACGGACCTCGACGGCGAGGGCGGAACGACGGCGGTCTGCGTTTGCGTAGTGTGCTGGTTTCCCTACGGCTCTCCTGGAGCAGAGTGGTGGGGTCATCAGGTATGAGTAGGGTATGTCTGGGCCGGCGCACCTTGGAGATGCGGGAGGGTACGTATCGGGCGGCCGATACAATTAGGGGGTTTCGATGTTTCTCAGCAGTATCCATGAAACGCTTGGTGAGTCGTTTCAGGAACTGCTGGATAGTAGGGAGTCGGAAGTCAACATGCAGATAACTACCAACTTTGCCAAAGAAACTTATAGTGAGACAAAACGGCGTCACGCGGCTAACAGCTGTTATGTCACAGGCGCCCGCGCGAATTTCATACGGCTTGTGATAAAAGTGAATGAGTCTAAAAAAAATGTTTCTTTGAGAAAGTTGTTTGCTATCCTGAGTACAATCACGTGTTTAAGTATCGGTCACTAATTACCAGTCACCCTGTATATGTGACCCGGGCCTGCGGACGGCGAGTAATGGGTAACTCGCCGCCCAATCAGCACCAGGCCCTCGAGAGTCGACGGCGCGTAGTGTTCCACGCGCGCCTCAAAGAGTTGTCAGCAAAGGACGGGGCCTGCCACGGCCAATGCCTGCCCGGGGGTTGAGGATAAATTCGAAAGAGTTACCTCGCCCCTGGGCATGTAGGGCAGGGAGGAATAGTGGTGGGTTTTAGTCGGTAAGAGTCTGACACGCCCTTCCGCTCCACCCTAGAGCGGAAGAAGTCATAAGATGATTTCCCACCCCCCAAAAAAAAAAAAAAAACCTGTGTAAGTGTGCGTGGGCTGCGTCCCTGCCCTGCTCTAAACTAATAATTAAACAGTGTGCTTATAGCTGTCAATAGTTTTACTTGTGTTCTTACGTAACTACATAACAGTGGCAACGAGTTTACCCACAATCACAAAAAATGGCTCAGTCATTTTGTGGTATTTCATCAACTTTCTATCATAATGTCAATGATTGGAAGACTTGCAAAGGTCGAATTACGCAGTGGTTCATCGCAAATAATATCGATGCGAAAAATGATGTGGCGGGAACCAGTGGGGGGTTCCATGGATGGTGCATGGTTGGTATATATGGTGTTTGCTACTGGATTGCATCTATTTGGCGAAGAAAATTAGTTTTGCTAGAGGAAATAACGAGCTGGAAATAGAAAGAAGAGTATAAAGTAGATCGAATAAATACTGGAGTCTGAAGGAAATATTTATGCCAATTACTATAAAACAAAAATAATTAACTCAAGTCTATTACCGTATGCCTAGGGGTAGCGGATAAATTCTTAACAGAGTTACCGCACCCCTGGACACACAGGCAGGGAAGGAACAGGGGTGGGTTTTAGTCAGTAAGAGTCTGACACACGCTCCCACTTCACCCAGAGCGGGAGATGTCATTGGACAATTTCCCACCCCGCCAAAAGAATAAAAAAAGTCTATTACCGTGCTTGACATATGGCTGCAAGACATGGATATTTACGGTCAAAGCTAGAAATAAAATTAATACCTGCCAACCAGGAATAGAGCGAAGTATGCTCAAGATAAAAAAAAGTGGACAAAATACGACACACAAAAATAAGGAAAATAATTAAAGCAACAGATGCTCTGAGTTATGCACAATAATGAATTGGAAAGGGGCTAATGATATTGCGAAACTTACAGACCAGAGATGGACCGTAAGAACCTTAGCATGGCGCGGCTCGCTAGGCAAAAGGAATAAAGGGAGACCGCTAACCACTAGGAAGATGAGATTAAAAGAACAGCCGGTCCACTTTGGAGACAAGCAGCACAGGATAGAGACAAGTAGAGATCTGATTCCAGCCTTGTCAAGGGATATCGTGCTACCTTGTTAGGGCTCCATATCCCAAGGGTCCAATCGGAGCCCTATTGCTGTCACTTACGTGTCCGTCGGTCCGTCTGTCTGTCTGTCTGTTTCTCCGTCGTCGGTCACACAGGTTTTACACCCAAGCAGTTGGAGCTACAGTCTTCAAATTTTCACAGTATAAGCTTCTTGTTGACCCAAAACCGTACAAATAGTCAACAACAATAGTCCGACACGCACTTGCTTTTGGAGGTCAGTTAGACAATCGCTCCATCTATACATATAATAAATCTGTAGAAAAGTCATTTTTGTACATTGAAGAAATTGAAACAAAAAATAGCCAGCGTGTGAAAAGATAAGTAACAGAACCCATTTCCATCATTTTTGAAATTTTTGTCTGTTTGTCTGTTTGTCTGTTTGTCTGTTTGTTTGTGCGCACATCACGTAAAATCTACGAATTCAATGCTGACAATGTTTATATACAAAAATTATACGCAACTTGAGGATTAACTTAGTTTTTGTTTCATCGAAATCGGTTCACTCTATCAAAAGATATGATTAATTTAGTGAGTTCAAGAAGTAAAATATTACGTTACGCAATTAAGTATAGTACTTGCAACGACATCTTAAGACTAAAAATAGAACTAATGTTGATAGTTGAAATCTAAATCCGATAGATGGCGTTGTGCAAATGACGTCATTTTCTGAATCGCGGTGTTAAGATTTTCCGCGCGAGGATGACGTCCACCGTGTTTACTAGGCAAATTGGGTTTCGTTAGGTGTCTTAAAAGTTCTTGCGTGTGTCGTAAAAGTTCTTTGGTTGCTTGGTTTATCGATTTTCTAAATTGGTCGAAAAAAAAGTATTTGCTTATCTTATTGGTTTCGTTTGGTCAACTTTGGTCATTGGTTTGAAGTACGAAGTAAAGATTGTATTTGATTTACTTCGTAGTTTGAATCCAATAGTGCCAATCGTTATACAGTAAGTTAGTGTTGCCAATTCGTTGAGTCACGACCACGAACAGACGATACGTTGTCACACTAGACTGTTCGACGCACCGATCTTTTAAGTTTGTAGGCTATTCAGTCATAAGTGTTGTTAGTTTTGTTTATTGCTTTAATTTTCCTTGAAAATGCCTCAAAGAAAAAAAACTAACCTTTCGCTGCGTAGCCGAAATGCGAAAAGGATGAGACTTTGTAGGTCTCAGGAATCGGAAGAAGATCGTGAAGCACGGTTATCTGCTAACCGAGAGCACATCGCTCTTTCACGTGAATCGGAAACGTTCACCGAAAGGGAGTCACGTTTAAGTTCACAAAGAACACGGACCGCGACTTTGCGGTCTCAAGAGAGTATCCAGGAACGCGAAGACCGGCTGTCTGCTGATCGGGAGCGCCACTCTCTCTCACGTGAGTCAGAGACATTCACAGAAAGGGAGTCGCGCTTAAGTTCGCAAAGAACTCGGACCGCGACTTTGCGTTCTCAAGAGAATATCCAGGAACGCGAAGTTCGGCTGTCTGCTGATCGGGAGCGCCAGTCTCTCTCACGCGAGTCAGAGACTTTCACAGAAAGGGAGTCGCGCTTAAGTTCGCAAAGAACTCGGACCGCGACTTTGCGTTCTCAAGAGAATATCCAGGAACGCGAAGTTCGGCTGTCTGCTGATCGGGAGCGCCAGTCTCTCTCACGCGAGTCAGAGACTTTCACAGAAAGGGAGTCGCGCTTAAGTTCGCAAAGAACTCGGACCGCGACTTTGCGTTCTCAAGAGAGTATCGAGGAACGCCAAGCACGTCTGTCATCTGACCGAGAGCGACACGCTCTCTCGCGCGAGTCTGAATCTCTCTCCCAAAGAGAAGAACGATTACAAATAGCTAGACATAACTATGTAGGTGTACAAAGAAACAATGAAAGTTATCTTGCATCTGAAAGGGAAAGAATAGATGAACTAAGACGAGCAGAAACAGCAGAACAACGTCAATCTCGCCTAGAAATAGAACGAGCTCGATACCATATGAATAGAGAAACAAATAGCGGAGCTGATGAGTCCATGGAAAATGACGATGCAAATATTTTATTACCTTGGGACAATAGGGAAAAATCAGGGTTCACATATTCGTCTAGAATTAATTATGCTGGCTTTACTTTCGTGGGTGACATGAGAGAAATTTGTAATTTTTGTCATGCTTTGAAATGGAGGAAAGAGACAGATGGAATGTGCTGCTCAAATGGAAAAATTGTTCTTCCAAATTTCCAAGATCCACCACACTTACTTAAAAGTCTCCTGAATGGCGATCATCCCCAGTCGAACCGTTTTTTGGATAATATTCGTTTATATAACAGTGCTTTCCAAATGACTTCCTTTGGGGCAAAACAAATAACGGAAGGACCGTTCATGCCAACCTTCAAAGTACAAGGTCAAGTTTATCACCTTATTGGATCTTTGCTGCCAGAAAATGAACCCAAATTTCTCCAAATTTATTTTGTATCCGATTACACGCAACAGCTCAATGTTAGAAATCACAATTTTCCCCAGCTCAATGCTGAGCTTTTGGGTCAACTTCAAGAATTGCTGCATCACGTTAACCAGTACGTTCGTGAATTCAAAGCTGCATTGGAGTCAATTCCACAAGGCAGCAATGATTTCAAAATTGTTATAAGTGCCGATAGACGTCCTGTGGGTGAACACCGTGGAAGACACAATGCACCCGTCGCAGATGAAGTTGCAGTTGTTTTAGTCGACCAGGAGTGTGAGAGACGTGATATCGTGTTGCGTACACGCGACGATCGCCTTCAACGCATTTTGGAAACCCACCGAGCTTACGACGCCCTGCAATATCCACTAATTTATTGTCATGGTGAAGATGGGTACAATTTTGGGCTGTACCAAGTGAACCCTACTACGAGAGTCACTAATTATCAAAAAAAAATATCTGCTCAACAATACTATTCCTACCTTTTACAAATAAGGCAAAACAGTTTCGTATATTTGCAACGATTTCGTGGTTTGTTCAGCCAATTTATTGTGGACATGTACGCAAAAATAGAAACTGAACGTTTAGTGTATATTCGCACTAACCAGCGACGGTTACGCGCTGAAGAATACGTGCACTTGCGGGACGCCATGCAATCAGATAATAACGTCGAAAACTTGGGTCGATTGGTTATTTTGCCATCCAGTTTCACAGGCGGTCCGCGGTATATGCACGAACGAACGCAAGATGCTTTTTGTTACGTCCGTAAATACGGCCGGCCGGACCTTTTTATAACATTTACAACAAATCCAAAGTGGACGGAGATTTGCCAGGCACTTCTCACAGGACAGGCGTCATACGACAGACATGACATTATTGCTAGGATTTTTCATTTAAAACTCAAAGTCTTGATTAATCTACTTACAAAGGAGAAAGTTTTCGGTTCAACTCTTTGTTTTATGTATAGCGTCGAGTGGCAAAAGCGTGGTTTACCCCACGCGCACATTCTTCTGTGGCTGGAAGAAAAAATTCGTCCCGATGCTATAGACAGTGTCATAAGTGCAGAATTTCCGGACTATAATGCAGATCCGATTTTGCATGACATAGTAAAAACACATATGGTTCACGGGCCATGTGGCCTCTTAAACAGGGAATCACCGTGCATGAAAGATGGTCAATACTCAAAAAAATACCCCAGAGCACTGAAAGAACTAACTATGGCTGGGGAAAATGGGTATCCGCAATACCGGCGAAGATCACCGTCACAAGGTGGTTTCACAGCTACTGTCAGATTCCGTGGACAAGAAATAATTCTAAATAATAGTTGGGTGGTACCGTATTCTCCAGTTTTGTCAAACGCTTTTCAAGCACACATTAATGTTGAAATTTGTAATAGCGTCGAATCTATAAAATATATATGTAAATATGTTAATAAAGGTAGTGATCAAGCCATGATAGCACTAAGAAATAACAACCAATTTGATGAAGTGACAAGGTATCAATCTGGCCGATACATAAGCTCTTCGGAGGCAGTTTGGCGCATTTTGAGTTTCCCTATTCATGAAAGGTATCCGCCAGTCATCCATCTTGACGTGCACCTGGAAGGCGGGCAGCGAGTTTACTTTCAGCCAGAAAATGTGGCAGAAAGAATGAACAACCCAAGACAAACCACCTTGCTCGCATTCTTTCGCCTTTGCGAAAGAGACAATTTCGCTAAGTCTCTGTTGTACAATGAAGTGCCACATTATTATACTTATAACAAGCAGCAAGGTGTTTTTAATCGCAGGAGACGTGGAACTGCTGTAGAAGGCGAGTCCGGCATTTTTAAAGAACACGTGATTGGAAGAGTATACACGGTGCACCCAAATAATGCAGAGTGTTATTATTTACGCCTTCTTCTTCACACAGTGCGAGGACCTACTTCTTTTGCTGAGCTCCGCAAAGTGGACGATATAGAATATCCCACATTTCAAGCTGCTTGCCGCGCACGGCATTTATTAGATGGCGATCAGCATTGGGATGATGCTTTAGCCGAAGCATGCGTCAGTGATAGTCCACATCGTTTGCGCCATTTATTTGCCATTTTGTTGACATTTTGTGGCCTATCGGACGCTGGGCAGTTGTGGCAAAAATATAAAGACGCGTTTGCCGAAGATTTTTTGAGACAGCAAAATATAAATAGTGAAACTTCTGACCAAGTACGTGAAAGCTGCCATAATAGGGCTTTGCTGGCTATACAAGATATAGTTACAAGTATAGGAGGGAACCCCCTCAGTCAATACGGCTTGCCGACACCGACAGTTGGTGGGGAACGAATTAATAGGGAGTATACATCTGAAATAAATTACAACCCCGAAGAGTTAGCAGAAATATTGCGAAATGGCTGTTCAAATTTGACGACAGAACAACGTCAAATCTTTGATAGAGTATGCTGTAGTGTAGAACATTCATTAGGAGAAATGCTGTTTTTAGATGCACCTGGTGGAACAGGTAAAACTTTCCTCACTAAAGTTATCTTGGCTCAAATAAGGAGCCAAAACAAAATTGCCCTTGCCGTCGCTTCCTCAGGAATAGCTGCCACTTTATTACCAGGAGGAAAAACTGCACATACAACATTTAAAATACCAATCGACTTGGACCGCACAGAAAACCCTGTTTGCAACGTGTCTCGCAATAGTGATAAAGCAAGGGTTTTACGCGATTGCGCCCTTATCGTTTGGGACGAGTGTACGATGGCAAATCGTAAAGCTGTGGAAGCTGTAGATAGAACGTTGCGAGATATAAGACAAAATGACCGACCGATGGGAGGCTTAACGGTGCTATTCTGTGGAGACTTCAGGCAGACACTCCCTATAATACCCAGAGGAACGAGGGCCGATGAAATAGGTGCCTGTTTAAAGAGCTCTATTTTATGGCGTAGTGTCATATTAACTAATTTGAGCTTTAATATGCGAGCATATTTGGGAGGTGACGCAAACGCGCAGGTTTTCTCAAATTTACTACTTCAAATTGGTAACGGCACATACCCGACTCAAGAAGGAGGTAAAGTAACTTTAGTCGAAAGCCTGTGTTCTTCTGTTGCCTCACAGCAGGAACTCATTTCCTCTGTATACGGAGATCCATCAGAGATCTCGAACCATGACGCTGCTTGGCTATGCCAACGAGCTATTTTGGCACCTCGCAACGACCAAGCAGCAGCAATAAATTCTCAAATATTGGTACATGTTTCTGGAGAAAGTAGGGAATATTTATCTATTAACACGGTTTTAGAAGAAGGAGATGCCACCCACTATCCAGTAGAGTTTTTAGACTCTCTAAATACACCAGGTCTTCCAGCACACAAAATTTATTTAAAAGTCGGAGTACCAATCATTCTACTCAGAAATTTAAGCCCACCAAAACTATGCAATGGAACTCGGTTGAGAGTAACAAATCTCCAACGAAATGTCATCGAAGCCGAAATCTTAACAGGTTGCGGCTCCGGTGATGTTGTTTTCATTCCCAGGATACCCATTATCCCCAATAATTTTCCGTTTACTTTCAAACGTGTGCAATTTCCTGTAAGCCTCTGTTACGCTATGACTATTAATAAAGCCCAAGGCCAGACGTTATCCGTTGCGGGTGTAGACCTTACTTTTGATTGTTTTTCACACGGCCAACTCTATGTTTCTCTATCACGTGTTAGCAACCCAAACAACCTTTTTGTATATGCTCCGGGTAATTCCACCGCTAACATAGTATATAGAGAAGCATTAACGTAATCAACTATACCAAAGTCAGGACTCTTATCTAAATCATCAAAAAGGTGATATACTCTTATCTAAACGACGTTGTTTTGTTCTCGACAACCACGCGAACGAAGTCGCGGGCACAGCTAGTATAAAATAATAGTACTGAGCTGCATCCTGAAAAAGTTAGACAGTTTGATCGGGTATGTGCGTTCCCGTAGGAAGATTTCAAGATTGACGAGGGCTAAACCGATGGAAAAAACCAGTCGCATTTAATAAGTTTTATGATGATACATTCTTCTTTATAAATAAAACATTTTCATCTGGCTTTACTATAAATTTGCCTGAACAATTTTCCACAGCGAAATGAATTCTGAACAATTTCAAGTAGGTAGCTACTATTGTTGCAATGTTGGTACTATGTCGCAGTTCGCAACACAGTAACACATGCTGTGCAATTTGTCGTGCTCAACAATGTGCGTATTCTGAACTTCTGCTGGGTTGCGTATTCATTAAAATGCTTACACCGATGTATCTTTTTGATGGTTTGTTGTAATTTGTGTGTGGTTGTTATGAATAAGATGAATTTTTTGATGCTCAATGTGTTTTTTTCATACATATTTTTATTCTCATATTGATTAGTTTAGCTGTGTAGTAGTGCGTGTGTGTTTGTTGTGCCAGCAGGCGTAGCATGACCAATTCTATATCTATTCTACCATGAATAGACAAAATTCTTTTTATCTAACTTGACATCTTTTCTACCCGAGCATCATGCTTTACATTGTAGAGTTTTGTCGACTGAGGAATAGAAACATTTCATCTCTTCAATTTTAACATCGCCATGCTTAAGACGGTAGAAATCTTTCTACAATCTGTCATTTTGTCTATTCTTTCTTCCGTATACAAAACGAGTTTCTATGGTGGTCATGCTACGCGTGCAGCAGGTTACGTCTACGCAAGCGTGTTCTATCGTCGACCACATTATCGCTTACCATAAGGTGAGATAGTGGTCAAGCGCGAGCCTATCAAAGTTAAAAAATAGTAGATTATACAACAAGTGAAAAAATAGTAGATTATACAACAAGTGAAAAAATAGTAGATTATACAACAAGTGAAAAAATAGTAGATTATACAACAAGTGAAAAAATAGTAGATTATACAACAAGTGAAAAAATAGTATATTATACAACAAGTGAAAAAATAGTATATTATACAACAAGTGAAAAAATAGTGAATTATACAACAAGTGAAAAAAAAGGGAATTTAATTAGCGGGACTAAGTTCGATCCCGAGAGCAGCGAAGGATTCTAGAGCAGAATCCTGAGCGGAGCGAGGGATACAAGGACCGAGATGTTTTTTTTTTACGAGTTGTGTACTCTACTGTTTACCATTGACTGCGAGAAAATAAATAGTAGTATAGTATCACATTTTAATTTATAATCGGTAATAACAAGAACGAAGAATTAATTTATAAACTTTTTTTTCATATAATTTTTATAGCTCTATGGAATAGCTCCATTTAGCCAGCCAGTAGGTACGTACTTTCAGCTCATTTTATTTATTTTTGTACTTAGTTCGTATATTCGTGCTTGTTGCAAATTAAAAAAAAATTATTCACTCAATGGACTAAAAGAGTTTTATTAACTGTTAACGATTAATAAAATGCCCTTTTTCGAGTGGCAATGGTAAAAAATATTATTTTGTTATATTCCGTCTGTTCTCATGTTCGTGTAGTAGGTAACTCATATCATGAATAAAACGTGAAATGAACTACATATGTAGAGTCATCTGTTTTTTTTCAGTTCTCATATAGATTCCTCACAAACACCGTTAAATGTATATCCACAGTGAGACGGAACTGCGGAAAAACAAGTAACAAAAAAGCTTAAACTTAACGAAACGGGAGACAGAAAAGATTGCCAGTGCCAACTTTCACAAATCAATATCAAACCAGAAACTTTGAATAATATAAAAGGAATCGAAATCGGAAGACGGAAAACTTCAAGATAGATAACTTCTATATTACTAACTGCAGTTTAATTTACTACATTATGATCTAGAATATTAAAGCTCGAGTATTTCGAAGGAAAACGAAGAATAAAGGAGTCTGCTCACTATACCGTACCATACCAAGACCGTGCTAGGAACGTGTCAGGAAAAAAAAAATCTTTGTTTTGAAAAGTATGTGACCCACTAGACCGTTCCGTCACCGATCAAGACATGCATGCATGCCATGCGACGGTGTTAGTCGGTGACAGAACGGTCTAGTAGGTCACATACTTTTCAAAACAAAGATTTTCGTCCAAACAAAGGTTTTCGGTTTTTCGTCCATATCGTGTTTCAACCGTGCTTGTTTCGTTCCCAGCACGATCATGGTATGATACGGTGATATTGGCGGACACCTTTAAACTGGTTAAGTACTAAACAAGTCCTAGATGCAAAATTTTCTTCTTGAGATAAACCACGACTCAGTGCAGACTTTATATTTCCATTTTGCTACGTTCATATGAAGCAGTAATATTTTGTTGAAATTCTCACTACAAGTTTTGAATTATATCTTGAATTAAATGTGGGAAATGTAGGTATTTCAGTAGTGCTTACTTTTCGCAGTAGTTTAAAAGGTTTTCGACTAGTTCAAAATAGCAGCAGAATAAACAAGAATTTAGTATGTATTAACAGAATTTATAAAATATATTTTTTTATGAACTAAAATCCTTTGTCTGTGACCTGTTACCATGCCCTACTCTTTATTATTAGACTTCTGTCAGCGGTTTGGCCCGTTAGGAATAAGTACCTACTTCCCCAACTATAAAAAAGTGGCCAAGTGCGTGTCGGACTTCGCATATTTAGGGTTCCGTACTAAATGAGGGAATTTACAAAAAAAAAATGATTTATCAATTTATTGGAATATGTTAGTAAAATATACGTAGTAATGAACATTGTCACCAAATTTCAAGTTCATAGGTCAGCGGGAAGTTAAAAAAATCTTCGTAACAAAATTTTGTTAAAATATCTGACTTTGGTGGCTTCCAATTCCTTTGTCTTCCAATATTTTTTAAAACCAAAAATACAATATATGTCTACTCAATGAGTTCTAAACAACGATACCCCATTTGATGGGATAGGTAATTTTTTTTTTCGCGCTCCCCTTTATCTGTCATTAAAAAAAAAAAATTACAATTTGTATGGCTTTGGGTCAACAAGATGCTTAAACTGTGAAAATTTGGAGACTGTAGCACCTTGACTGTGCCTTGTTGGCTGTAAAACCTGTGTGACAGATGACGGACCGACAGACACGTGAGTAACAGCAATAGGGCTCCGTTTGGACCCTTCAGGTACGGAACCCGTTTTTGTGGGCCGAGTCAACCGCGTCCGTAGGAGTATACCCATTGAGAGGGACTCAATACACGTGGTCCGTGGGTGGTGCTAATCAGGTGAAACTAACTGGTGTTAGGTTTCGACCGATGGCTTGCGACCCACTGGGCAAAGACGTACCGCCAAGCGCTTTCCTGATAGCTACAACCTGGGAGCCTTTAAGCCAAGAGTGAATAGGTTGCTTCTAGGCAAGCATGCTCCATTTTCGACCACATCATCACTTATCAGGAGAGATGGTGGTCGAACGTGTACCTATCAACAATTAAAAAAAACCCCTAAAAATGCAAAATTTCATCCAGATTTGTTTAGCTGTTCCGGTGTGATTGAGTAACAAACATTCAAACATCCATACTTTCGCATTATAATATTATTAGGTAGGATAGGATTAGAAGTAAATTATGACACTCAACGTTATATGTAGTTTTCTATCAATAAAATATTTTTTTTTAAAACGGATTAGTAGTTTAACAGAAGACCTCTATCAATGAAAAAATAGCTTTGTTTAATATGAGGTATAAGATATTAAGTTGCAACAATATGTTTATTTTCATATTGTAACTGAGCGTTATTGTAGTCACAATCTCGCCCTTTATTGCGGTGAGCCGCTTATGGAAACTGCAGAAAGTGATGTAGAGTATATAAACCTCTTAGCTTACTCCTGTATTTACCAGTGGTCAGGATTTATGCAGAATTAGCCAGAGTGAGCTGGAGTACTGTTGAGGCATACGTCCGAGTACTTGAGTGGAGACTAGGAATCACCTACCATAGAGGGAGCTTTTCAGTCGTGTTGTGAAGAAAATTCTCGAGCTGGAAAAATTCGGTTGTCGAAACGAAACGTTTATTGTGGCTACGTGTAGAATTTCCAGAATTCCAGATAATGGTCTGTGATTTGTTACCCGACTTCAAGGAAAGGGTTATTTATTTATTTATTTATGTGGGGTATGGGTCGTAGACCAAAATAAAGGCGTAAATTACGAAGAAAGTTAAGGAGAAAAAAAACACCGATACAACGGGAGCGGCCATTATGAAAACCGCGTGCCGCCGGCGTAAAAAAAAAGTTATATGATTAAAAAACATCATGGAAATCAAAAAACAACCCTGGTGTTAAAATCAGAATGGTCGAGTTGCCGACGCATGAGAGAGTATGTGTGTAAAAGGGAAGGGAAGAAAGATTTTTTACGACGTATGGAGAACGTCTGTGAATCAAGAGGTGAAGAAGTTTTAAATTAAATAAAACAGTTCAAGAAGTGAAGAGCCTTTATTTTGGTCTACGACACATTATTTATTAATAAATTTGTTTATTTATTTATTTTTATTTATTTATTTATTGACGTATTTATTTATTTATTTAAAAACAAGTTTACAGTGCAAGACCAACTCACTTATATTTTAGAAGCTAAAAAAATAACATACTAACTTATGTTACTAATTACTTAGAAATAAATATAAATATTTACACACTTGGCGTACCAAGTGTGTAAATATTTATATTTATTTCTATCATGGAAGATATCCAGATCTATGTGCTGGGTGAGCAAAGAGTTCAGCAGTATGACTTAGGTATGTAATATTCTTTATTATTAGAAAGAGAAAGAAAAGAAAGAAAATACGTTTATTAACGGTAAACATATTACTACATATATCTTCTAATTTGCTAGACGGATTGACATAATTAAGATATCGTTAGATGCGTCTTAACTACTCAAGTGTTCTTAGATAGGTGACGTTAAAACAGACAAACATGGCGGCTGTGAGATGCCATTATATGAAGTGATATAAAATAATATCATGGCCATGTGAGATATCATAATAAAGGGCTTGAGCAGCGAAGTAAAAAAAAAAGTTACTAAAGCATAGGAAATAAAAAAAAGGTTTTGTCTTGTTGTTTTTTGCAGACAGGTTTTTTGAAAATTTTCAATTTTTTTTGTCGATATGACAAGACATGTTGATTGTCAATGCATCATGACTTTTCAAAACCTTCGCAACTATTAAACGACGCCTGTCTATTAAATATCTACCAAAGTTTTATCATTGAACGAATGTTTACTCTTAATCAGCCAACAGCGAAGCACAGCTCGATAAACACTAGAGTACTATTTGCCACTGTTGTAGGATACCAAAGGCAATCACAAACCACGCCCATTCAACCATTATCCGCAACAAATCGATTAATTACAGAATATTTAAATCTCTTAGTTGTTAGCTACCTCGAATGAGGTTCTATGCACAAGACTAAAAAAACTTTTTAACAAAAAAATTAACCGACGACAAAGAACTAAAAAGCTAAAAATAAATAAACCTTTTAAGTTTTGAGTATTCAGCTTATTTACCTACATAAAATATCAAATTTTATATAAACTAATTTTGAGTCGGCGCCTCTCGTTCTCTTCAATTTCCCACCCATAAATTCTCATTACCCCTACTAGTCAATACTTATCAAACCAACGTCTAATACTAACATAAAACAAAATAAAATTCACAATGTCCTTTCATTTCTCGCATTGTAGGTGACAGTTCACAAAGGTGGCGCGCGGAAGTTGGAAACACTTGTCCGGGACAATTGCCTCCTAGGGTTGAAAAATGTCTGCCGCGTCTTGTAGACGTATAAGCCGGGGTTAAGGCACTATTAAGGCGCAGTTATAGGACTTTTAATGGTTTTTAATTGAACATCACGTCTAAACGACTAGTCATACCTATTACTTAGAAAAAAAAAATGTTACTCTAGACAATTTCCGTCGAAATTTGATCTGAGAATATTTGAAATTATATTTTTATATCATAGTGTAATTAAGTTGTAAAGATATGTCTAACAAGACTAATGGCAATGGTTCTGATTTTGACTGTTCAACAACATTCATTGCGTTCTTTACGTTATCGAGCAGAAAATATTTTTCAAACAAATGAAGCAATGGAAAATTTTCAAAGTTTATTACGCAATTGAGGTGCACTTTTATTATAACCGGTATTTTATAATTAACGAAACGCTTCATGCACTCATAAATTATAAAACAAGTTAAAGTATTCCATCTTGTACGTTTTTCAATCGATGATATTGCTGAAAATGTTTTGGGAACACATTCATTGCGCGTACAGCTAAGGAGTGGAATTCCCTGCGCGGAACTGTGTTTCCTGATAACCTCTCATACTGCACCCCCCGCATGACGTCACTGTGCATAATCTGCACATAATCGCGGCCCGGTAATTTTGCGATTTGCCCGCGTTCACTAAATCTACGATATCTCAGAAATTACGCATTGTAGCTCTAAAAACCATATGTCTATTGAAATTGCTATGAAATAAGCCATCTGATTATATAGGGTGTTTGTAAAGTTGTGTAAAGTTGACCACATCATCGCTTACTATCAGGTGAGATAGTGGTCAAACGTGAGCCAATCATCTGAATATATAAAATTCAAAGTCCTGACTGACTGACACTGATATATCAACGCACAATCTAAACCGCTGCCGCTGGTCCTAGAGACATGGAATTTGGAGGGTGTGTTCTTTGTAAAGAGTAGGTAGCCATTAAGAAAGGGGTTTTCGACATTCATCCCTTAAGGGGGTGAAAAAGAGTAGTGGGTAGCTTGCCGTCTGATCAGGATCAGGGCCGAGAGTCGACGGCGCGTTGTGTTCCACGCGCGCCTCAAAGAGTTATGACGGTGCCCGTCATTGCGATGCCTGTCCAGGGGTTGTGGATAAATTCAAAGCAGAGTTACCGCGCCCCTGGGCACTCAGGGCAGGGAAGGAACATGGGTGGATTTTAGTCAGTAAGAGTCTGACACGCCCTGCCGCTCTATCAAGAGCGGGAGATGTCATTGGATGATTTCCCATCCCAAAGAAAAGGGGGTTAAAAAGGTTTTGCAAGTTTATAACTCGGGAAGTAGTAATTCCACGCGGGCGAAACCGCTGGCAAGAGCTAGTGAGGTATGAAAGTATTAAAGCTAGAAGTTATACTCGTATATGTATATGTATCATAAAAGTAAAAAAAAAACTGAAAGCCTTGTATTTTCTATCACAACGCAAATACTATCAATACCTACCTACATAGAAATTCCAGCTTCATTCCAAGATGGTGCCGATTCGTTGATATAAACAAGATGCGAGAAGGTAATAGAGCAGACCCAACCTTTCACATAACACAAGATTTACGGAGCCCTACTGCCTTACTATTCGGTGGAGAAAATATATTTCTTTCTTACTAATAGTAGAAATAGCGCCTTTAGTAACGAGTTACAGGAAATTTTGGCAAATAATAGGCAGAAATAAGTAGCTATATGTATTTCGTATAGGCATGTAAGTTAATTGTGTTTAATTTGGTCTTGCAAACAATTGACAACTGTTAAGGATTTTGGTTTTTAGTCTACTCTGTAGTCAAACCCTAAAATAGATTTCAGTAAACAATGTTACTAGCGACCGGAGTGACTGCACAGGCGCAAATTATATACACAAACCTTCATTGTTTATCATTCTTTCTAGTAGTGAAAACCGCTTCAAAATTCGTTGCGTGGTTTAGGAGGAGTTAGCCGATAAACAGAAAAACAGACTCTAATCTAAGAGTAATAACGTTCAATATTGTAATATTGAACTTTATTGCTTTAAGATTAGAGTATTTATTTCATTTGTAAAACGAATATACAAATCTCGCACCGGTCATCGAGAAACCGCACGGTTTCTCTTCGTCAAGCGCCGACTCGCGATGTCTCGCGATGGCTCACGATAGCACGCGCCGGCTCGCTCCGACCATAGCGAGACATCGCTGCATGCTATACTTTCCAGCTGCCTGTGCTACTTACATTTATTTTTATAAAAGCTGAAATAAATAAAAGTACACGGCTCACTCCACAAATTAAGTATAAAATTGTATCTGTAGACTAATTTAACTATGTGCTGTAATTTGTGGTAAGATAATAAAATCTATTTTATTCTATTCTATTGCTGTTCACTTAATGTAGGTACGCTTTGCTACGGTGTTCAACCGTCCATTTATCTTACTTATAAATAGTAAATATTTAAGATACCACAGACTAAGACAAACAGCCGAACAATACTGGCTCGTTCTCCACAAAACGTAGAAGGCGCGCAAGACACGACGTGAGATATCGCGAGCCGGCGCGAGGTAGCGATGGCCGGAGCGTGACATCGTGAGTCGGTGCGAGTCAGCGCTGGGCATCGCGAGACCTCTTTCGGTGTAAAAGGGTCAGCATGATTTCCATTCTCGCCCATCTCATCCCGCCCCGACACGCCGATGTAAAACCACCTTGAGGCCCTACTAACGGCCAAGTGGCGCCCTCATTGAATAAAAAATCGTAGCATAGCATAGAAAAGAAATATTATAGAATCCAACGTCACGTTTGTTACAAACCAATGATGACAACCGTCAAACACACAGCGATGAACAACAGCACCGCGCTGATACTCGACAGCTGCTCCTGTGTAGGTAACTGTTGCGGTATTTGAACCACCCGCTGCCGCCTGGGCGATAATAACTTCTTCCTTAGATGTCGTGCTCCCCATGGCCTGCGACTCGACGTAACGTGAAGATGACTGTTGTGGACCAAAGTGATTCTGACTAGCCCCTGGTTGGCCAACTAGAACGCCAGTCCAGCCGACTGGCAGGGTCGCCTAGCGACCACCCGCCCAGCCGACTGGCAGGGTTGCCATGCGATGTGGGGGGAAGGAGGGTTAAGTAAACGACGTGATGCGTACTTCTCCATGAGTAAACTCGTGTTCCTCCTTTAATTAGTACCGTATATATACATAGTATGTACGTGATATAATGCTAATAAAACTGTGAAAACAGCTTACCTATCTTAACTTAAACTATGTGCTATACGTGATGTGCCGATGTACGTGACATCACACCACAGAGGATAAAGTATTTTTACGTTGTTAAAACAGGTCTCAGAATGTTTCGAATCCAAAGTAGTAGGCAAAAGTGTCAGAAACGGCCGGTTTTGGTAATTTGCTCCAAATATACTAGACCGATTGAGTTGAAATTTTGTACACACATGAATATCTGTGTACACGCACGTGTAACATACATAAATGAATTTGGAATACCACTTTGGGGGTGCAATTATAAGAAGTGAGACGGCTTTTTGTAAGGATTTCAAATAGGTATATTTTTTTCATAATTCCAAAATGTATAGTTTACAAGTTACTTGAGAAAATAGATGAAAAATGACCATTCCCCGAAACTACTAGGCCCAAAATTATGAAAAAAATTATGGGCTTTATTATCTTTACTTATACGAGTAGATTACAGGAAACCCTATAAGAAGTACCTATAATTATGTAGTTTTAACCTAAAAAAATATGATTTGTTCGGAACCCTTTGCGCGCAAGTCCAACTCGCTCTTGGCCGGTTTTTTTTTAACATTGATAGGCCTGCGCTTGATCACTACCTCACCTGATGGTAAGCGATGATGCGCTTGCCTATTAGTAACCTTTTTACACTTGACTTAAAGACCAGGTTGTACTTATAAGGAAACACTGACTCAGGCAGGGAACTGCACTCCCTGTACGCACTATGAATGTGTTTCCAAAATCTTTGGTGACTTCTCCACCATGTACCAGTGGCGCATCGCCGTACCTCTAGTGGTCGAACGATGGAACGTGCTTACTAAGCAGTTTGGTTGCACATTGTAAATGCTTTTCTTAGGGCTTTTTTTAAGGCTTGTCGAAGTACTTACCTATAATGGTCAAGCACCTGTGTGAAATATACCTAATTATGACTGTACGAGTACATTATAACATACAGTACTTACTTGGTTACTACTTGAATCATGTAACTCCTGAAAACTTTAGCAATTTACAAACGTAGAGACCCAAGTTTATTCTCGTTTCGCATTCACTATTACCTAATTATAGTGAACGTATCCATTCTAGTGTTAATTTCTTAGCATCAAATGGGGACTTAATTAACTTTATGTCGAATAGTGACGATAGTGTACTTAACACTACCAATTTTTAAACTTAATAGTTTCGTAGAAAAGGGGTTATGGTTTTCTATCAATTTGATTTAAATGACTTTAAAACTATTTATTTTAAAATCACGAAAAAACTAGGTACATTTGATGCCTTTTGATTTGCGGCACGGTAGGTACAGTTTGAAAAACTTTATTTATAAATTTTCATTAAGTCCGTGTTTTGGGTCACAAATATTCTCAATTTAATTGGTCTAGAGATTCAGAGCAAATTGGCTATGACAAACGGCCACACAGGCGAGTGATCCTTTAAAGTTTCCGTTTTTACGTTCGTGCGTACGGAATTCTAAAAATAGGTACTAAGTTACTAATATACCCTACATAAGCCTTTACTTACGCATGTGCTAGCTCGGAAGACCTGAAATTATGGCCACTACAAATCATAAAAACAGAAAAACAAAAAGGTATCGAACCTAATACCTATTGCCGATATTTATCTATCATGATTTCTAATATGGACCACAATGTAAGCTGTCAGTAGACTTCTTAATAGAAAAGACATCAAAATCAAGATATCTAGTTAACGCATCATCATTTTTACACACACATCTGCAGCAAGAACCGTGATTGCCTTCCGCAGTCCACACTGATTAATGACAAAGCCATCAAGACTATTTGTCAACGGAGCGAAGCAAGCGGATCTACACTAGAGATACAAGCAAACGAAGAGCGATAGTCATTCGAGCTGACTAGATCAACACAAGATAACATTGATGATTCGTGCCACGAACTATGTTACATGTATGAATAATCGTCCCAGCTCCTTTGGAAAGTTTGGAGTTGAAACAATTAATATTATAAGGAGAACCGCTGATAAGATCTGTGTTGATCTAAGATTTTAAAGGCGTCTGTCGGCGGCGTTGGTTTAGACGAGATTTATGAATGATGGAGACGCGATATCTTTGGTTAATCTTTTTGTTCTCTACTGCTCTTTCATTCTAATTTGCTTTTCGAAATAATGGCTTATGAGCGGTGTGGGTGGTGGTGTCAGTAGCATACAATCTCTGTGTAAAAATGTTTTAGGTAACTTACAAAATTATTCTACTGATATTATAAATGCAAAAGTTTGGATGGATGTTTGTTACTCAATCACGCCAGAACGGCTGAACGGATTTGTATAAGATTTGGCACATAGATAGATTATAATCTGGAATGACACATTAGGCTATAATTTATAGTGAAGGAAGTACTCATTCCACGCGGGTGAAGCTACTGGCAGAAGCTACAAGCTACTTTTTTTTTTTTTTTTTTTTTTTTTTTTTTTTTTTTTTTTTTTTTTTTTTTTTTTTTTTTTTTGGGGGTTGGGAAATCATCTCATGACTTCTTCCGCTCTAGGGTGGAGCGGAAGGGCGTGTCAGACTCTTACTGACTAAAACCCACCCCTGTTCCTCCCTGCCCTACGCGCCCGGGGGCGAGGTAACTCTTTCGAATTTATCCTCCACCCCCGGGCAGGCATTGAGGCGCGCGTGGAACACTAAGCGCCCTCGACTCTCGGGCCTGGTGCTGATCGGACGGCGAGTTACCCACTACTCGCCGTCCGCAGGCCCGGGTGGATGCGCCAGTGTAGCCCGCGAAATTCAAATTTTCTTACGTTTTTTGCAATTTGCAGGTCAGTGTCATGTTGTATCTTGGTCAAAATTTGATTCGCGGGCGTAGCAAGTATGTATTTATAGAATTATTTTTATTAAAATAATCAATAGAACTCTTTCAGTTAGAATTGATGCCAAATGTAAGTATTTCATTGAAATCATGACATTTGGCATCAATTCTAACTAAGAGGAGATGTATTGATGATTTGAATGATTATAATTATATAAATATATACTTGCTACGGCCGCGAATCAAATGTTGACCAAGATATAACCTGACACTGACCTGTAAATTGCAAAAAACGTAAGAAAAATTGAATTTCGCGGGCTACCCTGGAGCATTCACCTTAAGTAAGAGTGTTGTAATAATAAAGAGGAATGCCAATCTGCCATACAAAAAAATGCCTGAAATGGACAGAAACGACTAATAATCCTTAGTTCTATTTACAATAAAATATGTATAGTGAAATTATTCTTGAGTTTGTTTAACTAGGGTAAAAATATAACGATCACTAAATATATTTGACTTGATATCTGCTTATATTTTTATGGAGGTGGTGTTTATTTGACATGAGCACGCTAGTAATAAATATTATCTGTGACATGAGTAAGTGATATTCAGCCAAAGAGAAATCATCAAATAATCCACGTCGAACTATTTTAGGGTGGTATTACATTTATCCTATATCTTTGTCCAATATCTATGTCCTATATTTGATCAAATTTCTTTGACGGATGCCCGTTACACTTGTCCAAGATTTTACGTAGTCTGAGAAAATGGAGGAACGTGGAGAAACTTTATGTGCTGCTATTATTATTAGATTATTATTAAAAAAAAAAAAAAAAACAAGAAAAAGCTTTAGGTGAAGCCATGGATCGAATGGCGAAGAGAAAAAATAATTCAAGGTAATTTAAATAGTTAAGTCGAGGACAAACATTCTTATAATCTTTTTTTTACGTCTTTATGATTCAACATTCAATTACATTGCTATGAAAGTATCACCGTATTTATGTAAAAAATACTTTATCCTCTTTGTAACAAACGTGAAGTTGGATTCTTTAATATTTATTTTCTATGCTATGCTACGATAGCATCACCGTATAATAAAGAATGATAAAATCTAAGTGGCAGCCATTTTGATTTAAATGTCAATATTCTTTGATCAAACTCACATTGTAGTTGCACTAGGTCTTACTCTATGGTATAATGTAATCTGTGGTAAATCTCTCAATAAAGCACGTATCTTTACGAAAATTCTTTCTAATTAATTATAATATTGCAATTATACTTATGCTTTACAATTGATTTAGCTACTTATTCTAGTAAAATATGACGAGATAAGCAAGACAAAACAAACGACCAGTGGTTTTGAAATACATTAGCCCTGGATTGAAAGAAGTCATGGAACCTTTGCCCAGCAGTGGCATGATGCAGGCAAGTCACCAAGAGATTATCTAGATATTATGGCGAAGCTTGGAAAGCCAAAATTAGCAAAGAAATTTATCTCAAAAGCCTTCTTTTATCTTACGTTTTAAACGAATATAAAATAATGCGGTTTTTCACAAAAGGCCTTAATGAAACCGGATTACAGGCTCTGAAAATTCCTAACTTGTCCGGACTAAGACCAGGAATCTAGCAGAAATCTTTTTAACAAGAGAAAGAACGTAGATATGGGAGTTAACTAGCTAGTTTGTCTTTATACAGGCTGTTTGTACTCGTATGTGTGGTAACAATAATCCTATTATTTTCAGGTAATTTCACCCATAACATTGCAAGTCAATCAATTAATCAAATTAAACATCAAATCAAATCATCAAAATCGAAATAAATAAAATACAAATACAATAAATTTAATAAAATCAACTAAAATATGTCACTAAAATTAAATTAAATTAAATCATGGCAATGCTGCCAGCGTTCTGGGCACTTTTCCCATTGACAGCGATGTGGACGAATTTTTTGATGCCCAATGAGCTTTACTCCTACCGGATCTTTTATGCCTCTTGTACATATTTTATTTATTAAGTTATTTATTAGTTTAGTATAATAATATGTATTGTAATTAAATAATTAAAATCAAATAAAATAGTATAACATATATCAAGTATTCTAATTAATAGGCGCAAAATTTCAATATAAACACACATACAAGACATTAAATAAAAATTACACTTATTTATTTACACTATTGGTCATGAAGATAGATAAAAACAAACACAATAATTTTATTATAATTTTCTTACCGGCATTGGAACAGCAACATGCCTGTCACAGAAATGCCAGATATAAGGGCAGTCCAGCCTGTTGGCGATCATTGCCGGGATAGCAAATAGATAGTAATTTAAGAGACTACTCCTGCTCATTGGTATGATAAAGTTTCTTCAAGAAAGTCATAGTAAATTCATCAAAATTACACTGGAAGGTCGAACTTTTTTTTTCGGAATTATCTATGTCTTTTTTGAGGAGCTCGTGCTCGAGCACGAGTAAATCCATCAGGTTGCTACGCTTGCCGCGGTTGGTCCATGGGTGGGTGACCATCTTTACATACCGAGACTCCTTCGTGCCTCGGAAAGCACGTTAAGCCGTTGGTCCCGGCTGTCAATCGTGGATCTTTGACAGTGAGTCGTTACGGGTTGTCAGAAGCCCGAAAGTTTGACAACCAGTCTTACCATAAAAACTTTTTACAAAAAAAAACAACCGACTTCCAAAAATGAACATACACTAAAAATTAAAAAATAACTTTAATTTCGGAAGTCGGTGTTTGTATTTTATTTCTTCGTTATTTGAAGTCGGTTGTTTTTTTTTTGTAAAAAGTTTTTATTTTTTACTTTTTAGTAGTTAGGTATACCCTAAAACTAAAAACCCCAATAACATGGAACGTGGAATTTAAACACACTCGTAATTGGAGAAAACAAAAACGTCATCTAGGTATACGTATTTTTTGTTTTTGTTCAGTTTCTCAAAAAGCGCTGAAGCAATTTCGATCAAATTTATATGGGATGACCTCGGGAGTGTATTCTTTCGGATAAAAAAAAATTGAAAATCGGTGCATAACTGACGGAGAAATCGGCGGACAAACATAAAAAAAAACATACATACAGTCGAACATAGAATCTCCTTCTTTTTCGAAAGTCGGTTAAAAATGGGTTATCATATTACCCAGTAACCGGGTTGTGGAGGTCACATAGGCATATGACTTCCTTGAAGTGGTTCATTCCTATGGGCGGAAGCAATATTTAAAACATAACTACCCATTTCCATTACACCCTGTAAACGATTAACGTAAAGAGCTATGTTTTACTCACAAAAGATGGGAATACCACAAGCTTTGTTAATCTTCGAGAGCAAAGAACAACGTCTAATGTACATAAATTGTGATTAATTAGTGTTTCGTCTACGTGCGTCACATACTAAAGTACTTAGATAAACTCTCATAACGAGTACAGAAAATTGGTAATCATCATTACTAAGTTCACACATTACAAACACCGAGTTTTTTCTTTGTATTTTGCCTTCATTCCAACCCAGAATCTCCCATTAACTGAGGCGTTTTTTTTTTTTTTTGGGGCGTGGGAAATCATCTTATGACTTCTTCCGCTCTAGGGTGGAGCGGAAGGGCGTGTCAGACTCTTACTGACTAAAACCCACCCCTGTTCCTCCCTGCCCTACGCGCCCGGGGGCGAGGTAACTCTTTCGAATTTATCCTCAACCCCCGGGCAGGCATTGGCCGTGGCAGGCCCCGTCCTTTGCTGACAACTCTTTGAGGCGCGCGTAGAACACTACGCGCCGTCGACTCTCGGGCCTGGTGCTGATCGAACGGCGAGTTACCCACTACTCGCCGTCCGCAGGCCCGGGTCTACGGTGGCCGGAGATCGTCTCGCAGCCCCTGGCGTCTCCTGCGGCGGCTGCTACTGAGGGCGACTCAGCCTCTGTTGAGTCTCCCTAACGTGTGCCGCCTCCCTCTTATTAACAGGTAACACATAAGCAAGATAACAGTACACATTTAGAACATTTTACAGTTCTAAGATGAATATAGTTTGTATAAGAGATTTGGGAATAGCCAAATGCTGAATTAGGTTGAGTTCGGACCCTTAAAATTCTTAACGCTTAATAAATTCTGTATTTCTGTCCTTCCCTTCTTTACGCTTAATAACCAAACACCGTAAGATTATTATACAGACGTTATTTAGCATTACGCATTCCAGGTGGCTTGAAGCTGAAAAACAGACCCGTCGGTAGCATTTATCTGAATAACCATAATCTGTATTGTAATTATTAAAGCAGTATTAAGCTAGTAGCGTTTGAAACAGCTAATTGCTGAATAAAATATCACCTTCTGAATAATATTGTTACATAATTATGTTATACAGCTTGATACTGAATAATTGTTTTTATTTTATCTTTAAACTGGATACGATTCTATGTCTTACTAATTATTCAGCTGCTGAATAAACATTATTATTTACGTTTTTATTAAGCTTTTATCAGTATAATAGAGAGTTTCAAACTAACTTATTCAAATTAAAGAACATATTTGTATTGTTATAGCGCCCGTAGCTTAATACCAGCTTAATTAAAATATTATTGTACGTATTTATTGTTTGCGATAATGGATCGATAGTTGTGGAATAAACGTAAGAGAACCGGTCATACCAAAAGAAAATTGTTAAAAGAATATTTAAATATCAGCAGTAGTAATTGTCCTAGTGGTTCTGGTCATCAAAGGATTTGTGAAAATATTTTGAACAAAACTGAACCCGGTCCCAGCCAGCATGCGTGGTTGCCGTGCAATGAAGAGGGTTCCGTCTCCCAAAAAAGTCAAACAGCATTGCGATTCACGCAAGAAGAGAGTGCATCTGATGGCAGCTTTACAGATATCGAAGAAGAATAATGTAGGTACTGAACACATGAAAAATTTAATATTTCGTGAAAAAATTAGAAAATGGGCTGTCGAAAAAACATCACAAAAGAAGCACTAAAGGATTTGGCAGAAATATTAAATCAAAGATTCCCAGAAATTTTACCTAATGATCCAAGAACAATTTTAAATACACCGAGACAAGTCTACATAAAGTCTATTGAGCAAGGTGAATACTAGCACAGTGGCGTCATTGAGACACTTAAAAACGTATTGATTAACACAATCATTGTGCCAGAAAACATATCACTGAATATAAACATGGATCGTCTTCCAATTTTCAATAGTTCCAAGAAAGAATTTATGAAAATAAATGAACTACCATTTGTCATCGGTATATTTATATTATGGGACTGGAAAACCGAAAGATTTAGAAATCTATTTAGAAGATTTCATTTCTGATTATTTTTTTAGCAGAAGGTAATACAATAAAATACAATAAAATAAAATTAACGTTGCTATAAGATGTTTTATTTGTGACTCTCCAGCTAAAGCTTATGTAAAATGTAAGTAACTCCTACATTTATAAATTTAAAACAGTATAAGAATGCAAAAGTAAATACTCTATTTCTTTTCTCCAAATTATAACCGAATTCTACTGAATTCGGTTCTGAACGATAGAATATTAATTGTTGAACACAGCTGTTCTGATCAAGATCTGTGTCGGTGTTTGTTTTGTTCAGCATATTTGCCAATTCTTCTCCAGCCTCTTCATAATTTTGAATTCTTTTTATGTTAAGGAACAACTCATCGTAAGCCAATCTGCGCGAGGTTGGACCCTGCTGTCTTTAGTTAATAAATCCGCATTATATCTTGGCGATCGATTTGTCCTTTGTTTTCCCATACGGACGGTACAGTACACAATTCTGGGCGACCCTTACGAGCGACGTGTTGAAACTATTTTAAAGGACATTTTCCTGAAACGAAAAATAAATTATCGTTACGATGCAATGATACGAATTTTAATTTAGGTGCAACATAATAAATGATCTAGGTAAATAACGGAAAACATACTGCAAAGTTTATCCTATCGCGTTATTACCAACCGTCGTTATTTTTATTGTTTACTATTCGGTGGGGACTCACATGACGCGTGTGCATGCTGTGACCGAAAGCTAGCAATAGCCAAAGAGTATAATTATAATATTGCATTGACGACGACGGGACTTGTTTGGAGGGAGGTGATCTGTGGTTTGGAGTACAGAGCACATCAAGCTACTACAATCTGTCAAATTTCTTTAATGATTTTCATGTTTATCGCTAAAGCATTATGTTCAAGGTTGATTGGGAACATTTTACAGTTTCGGGTGGCTTGATGTACTGGCGTCTGTACATAAAATAAATAATAAAATATGTGTGAGAATAAACTAGGGCCCACACACGAAATCTGCTATTTTTTTAAACATAAACGAGATTTTTTTTCACGAAAAAAGTTCAATCAAAGACGCTCTGTTGTAATTAATTTAGTGAATGCCAGGCGGGACAATTCCACATTATAAAAGGTTTTTGTCCGTTCGATTAGAGAATCCTAAAAATCTGAGTAATGTAGATATGTGATCAACTATAATAATTATTATTCAGAAATTAGTGTAATGAGACTACTCTTTTTCAAGTTATAGCTTAGTAACAAGACATGTGTACACTTTTATTCAGCATTATGGAGCAAAACAATCGATCGCCATTAAACATCTTTGTAATTTATACTTACAAGGCATTTACGAGATCACAAAAATGCTTAATCTTACAACTACAACATTTTCAACTCGATTCATGTTATTTTGTTTGATTAAAATTGCTAGTATTAACTATTTAATTACAAGTACTTTTATCAGACCTAGTATGTATGTATGAAAATACTATTTACTAACTGTTATCTTGATTATTCACGCGGCGCGTCTTAAGTAATGAAAAAAAACATACTATATTCACGACAAAATTATTTGCGCACTAACAATTAACATACAGAATTCTTGTAAATTAAAATTTACTTACCGATTTTATAAGTTCACCATGTCAACAACATTTAAATTCGACATCGACATTGAAATAAATATTTAATCCAATTGAATTACTTCTTTTCACATTTTTTATGAATATTGTTTGCAAAAATGGGAACAATAATTTAAATGCTTAATAAATTCTGAATACAATAACCAATTCGACTAAGCTGAATAACTCAGTTGTAAGAGCTTAATAAAAACAATGTGAGCTGCTATTCAAAAGTTATTAAGCTAATTGAAACGTTATTAAGCTCCTACTCAGATATTGCTCAGATGTTATTCAGCGTTAAGCATTCAAAAGTGGGGCCCTTTTTGCTTGAATAACAGCTGAATAGACGGTACTCAGACATTATTCAGCTTAGTATGCAGCTTTTGCTCTTGATAATTGCTCTTACTCAATCTTTATTCAGCACGTATGTGTTACTTGATGAGGCGTAGACATCAATTCTGACATCTTTGCAGATTTGTGCTTCGATCTCCTCTGTTTTTCCTGCAACTTAAACGATTTCGTCCTAGAAGCCTTCAGATGTCGCAAATTGATTAGGCCTTACTTTGCGTTTTTATTTCATCAGCTTAGCTATGGGTAAATTATCATCATCATCATTTCTTCCGAAAGATGTCCACTGCTGGACATGGCAACTCCAAGTGTCACCACAACGACCGGTCCTGTGTGTCTCGTATTCTTTGGATTCCCGCTACGCTCACCAGGTCATCAGTCCACCTTGTAGGGCTCTACCAACGCTGCGTTTTCCGGTACGCAGTCGCCACTCCAGATCCCTTCGGGCCCATCGATCATCTGTTCTGCGAGCAAAGTGCCTTGCCCACTGCCACTTAAGTGCCTTCTGATGAGGCCAACTGTGAGCAACCACGTGTCAGTGACATATATACGCTGAAGCAATTTCGATCAAATTTATATGGGATGACCTCGGGAGTGTATTCTTTCGGATAAAAAAAAATTGAAAATCGGTGCATAACTGCAGACGGAAAAATCGGCGGACAAACATAAAAAAAAAAACATACATACAGTCGAACATAGAATCTCCTTCTTTTTCGAAAGTCGGTTAAAAATGGGTTATCATATTACCCAGTAACCGGGTTGTGGAGGTCACATAGGCATATGACTTCCTTGAAGTGGTTCATTCCTATGGGCGGAAGCAATATTTAAAACATAACTACCCATTTCCATTACACCCTGTAAACGATTAACGTAAAGAGCTATGTTTTACTCACAAAAGATGGGAATACCACAAGCTTTGTTAATCTTCGAGAGCAAAGAACAACGTCTAATGTACATAAATTGTGATTAATTAGTGTTTCGTCTACGTGCGTCACATACTAAAGTACTTAGATAAACTCTCATAACGAGTACAGAAAATTGGTAATCATCATTACTAAGTTCACACATTACAAACACCGAGTTTTTTCTTTGTATTTTGCCTTCATTCCAACCCAGAATCGCCCATTAACTGAGGCGTTTTTTTTTTTTTTGGGGCGTGGGAAATCATCTTATGACTTCTTCCGCTCTAGGGTGGAGCGGAAGGGCGTGTCAGACTCTTACTGACTAAAACCCACCCCTTTTCCTCCCTGCCCTACGCGCCCGGGGGCGAGGTAACTCTTTCGAATTTATCCTCAACCCCCGGGCAGGCATTGGCCGTGGCAGGCCCCGTCCTTTGCTGACAACTCTTTGAGGCGCGCGTAGAACACTACGCGCCGTCGACTCTCGGGCCTGGTGCTGATCGAACGGCGAGTTACCCACTACTCGCCGTCCGCAGGCCCGGGTCTACGGTGGCCGGAGATCGTCTCGCAGCCCCTGGCGTCTCCTGCGGCGGCTGCTACTGAGGGCGACTCAGCCTCTGTTGAGTCTCCCTAACGTGTGCCGCCTCCCTCTTATTAACTGAGGCGAAGACATCAATTCTGACATCTTTGCAGATTTGTGCTTCGATCTCCTCTGTTTTTCCTGCAACTTAAACGATTTCGTCCTAGAAGCCTTCAGATGTCGCAAATTGATTAGGCCTTACTTTGCGTTTTTATTTCATCAGCTTAGCTATGGGTAAATTATCATCATCATCATTTCTTCCGAAAGATGTCCACTGCTGGACATGGCAACTCCAAGTGTCACCACAACGACCGGTCCTGTGTGTCTCGTATCCTTTGGATTCCCGCTACGCTCACCAGGTCATCAGTCCACCTTGTAGGGCCCTACCAACGCTGCGTTTTCCGGTACGCAGTCGCCACTCCAGATCCCTTCGGGCCCATTGACCATCTGTTCTGCGAGCAAAGTGCCTTGCCCACTGCCACTTAAGTGCCTTCTGATGAGGCCAATTGTGAGCAACCACGTTTCAGTGACATATATACGACGAGACGACACGACGAGCGACGAGAGTGCAGCCGTTGGAGTTGCGCCGCAATGTCAATTTCAAAGCGTTCGTAGTGCGTATTCCGACGTGCTTCCTCAGCCAGGTGTTTGCAGAAAGCTTTTGGCCGCAGAACGTGGTGTTCCGTCGTTCCGCGGACCTATTCTACACGAGAGCACAAAGACTTAGTGCAGTGCGTACATAGGTTTGTGTGTTACTAACATAGGTTTAAGCTTTATTTACTAACACTTTGTGTTAATAATATGTATACTTAGGAAGGTCTATCTATGGTATATCTATGGGTCTATGCAACCTAAAAAAACGAATTATTATTATTGTTATATCATCACTAGCAACACGCACTGATCATAGACTTTCATCTTGAGACCCTGTGGTATATATGAGACGAGGGTAAATACCATAATTAAATACTCTTATAGGGATTTCGCCAGATTTATCTAAGTCATACGCCCACTCTTAATAATACCAATTGCCAATTAAACCGAGAATTTAGAAGGGGCAGCCAAAGCCACTCCTTACCCGTTTATTATGAAACGCAGAGCCATGCTTCATATCTATGCTAATAATCTAGTTCGTGTCAACAAGGTTATATACTGCGGCCATTGCAATGTAGGCTGGCTAAGCTTTAGCTGAGGATAATAGCAACTAAACGACGTCCATTTGAACCACTGCAAGTCCATTTAGAACCATTTTGTGGTGTTTAAGTTACTGGTTCCAAGTCGTAAGTAGATTCTTGCTTAGATAAGTGGCACTTGCGACCACTTCCTACTTCCATGCAAGTTACATAATTATTAATACATTAACTTACATGAACAATTCAGTGGCTGTTTTAATTATTCGTAAATTAATTCTTAGTGGATGTGCTGTAAAATTGGTGTATTTTGGTGTCTGAAATGTCCACGCAACTACACAATATGTGAAACCCAGATACAGACGCGATCTCGGTATAATGAAGCTGAGATTTTTTTTTAATATTGACGACCTACCTCAGCAAAGCTTGCCGAGAAGGCTGGCTCGAGACATTTGCTACCATATACTGCAAAAATATTAGATTGTGTTACGTCCGCATTCTAATGAAAACAAAGTGACTGTGTATTCTGTATCTAAGGACTAAATCCTTTTTTCCCCATTTAAATCCCATCCCCATGTCCATTTTGGCCCCATTTAAATTTCAAAAAGATCTGATGACGCGATCTTTGAAGAGTTCTGTTGTCTGTCCGGAGACAGACAACAGAACTCTTCAAAAATTGACAGCAAATTAACCGCAATTGCTGCTATCGTATGTCTATGAATTGTTAACACAGTTTAATGGAGAAACACAACCAAAAAGTGAAAAATAATAAATGGTGTTCCTGTTTTGTGTATTCGTTTTTTGACACCGACTTCCAAAATTAAAGTTGTTTTGCACTTTTTTTGGAAGTCAGTTCCATTTTTTTGTAAAAAAGTTTTTTTACAAGCTTTGTAACTTGACACTGCACTGGTTACATGCACAAACCGTGCAAAGCCTAGAGCTGTCCCACCGTACGCAGTGGGACAGTTTTTATTTAAAAGATCTCTTTTCATAAAGGGAAAGCACGAGCATTAATCATCACGTTTGCTAAACTTGTCTTTACTATAAACCCAAGTTATGCCAGTTGCCCAGATGTCCAAGATACATTTAAAAAAAAACGTTCTTTAAATATACGGCGGTCTACGAGAAGCAAGAAAAATGATTACTACATAAAAAAATACGTCCTTTAAATATCGGGGTGTCTACGAGAAGGATGAAAAATTATTAGGTAGGTACCAGCGGTAGAGTCTCAAGGTTTAGCGAAACATAAATCAACTACGGAAGGGAACATTTTAGACATACTTAGGTGCCTACCTAATCTTATCCTTTTCTCTTAAAAATATTAACCATATTCATCTAAGAACTTAGAATGTGACAATAATAAGTGGATTCAATCAAAAGCAAATTTTGTCATATGGGTAAACATTCAAGATTTTGGAGGTTTTTCATAGTTACAGAACTATGAAAAACCTCCGTGAAACGTGGTTGACAGGTAATTGTACGTAACATATTTATTAATTTACTTACCTACCTCAGTAATAATAATATAAAAATATAATATATACAAGGTGGAGATGGAAATCTTTCAATAAATTAAAACACTTGCAATACTCATCGTTATTAAACTTTTACTATGAGACCAAAACAGAAATCGCGAATAAAAACTGGCCAAGTGCGTGTAGGATTTCGCACATTAAGGGTTCCGTAAGAAATTTTGGTATTTGTTAGTAAAGGTAAACGTTATATTAAACATTATCACCAAATTTCAAGTTCATAGGTCAATGGGAAGTTTAAAAATTCTTCGGAACAAAATTTCGTAACTACACACTGAACACATACGAGCCGCAATATGTAGCTTGTATAGGTACTAAACTTACGAAACTGCAATCTAGAGCTTCAGTCACCCCCTCTCAACAAAAAGAGCCTGAAGACAAATTAGTGTCCCCATATGCAAATTTATCCCTGTTTACGAGAACTAAAGCTTTGTAAACTGCTCAAACTATGTACAACCTGCTTTGCCCAGTTCTTGTGTAACTAAGTTCCTTTGAAACCCTTTATGGCAATGTCGTAGCAGTAAGTTTGCTCTGACATTTCTATCAGGCGTTTAATTAGGAAGTTCCATTTCACATTTTATTTATTATTTCCGACGTTTTCTTTGAGAAAAGTTTGTTCAGGCGTTATTCAAATAGCTTTGACCTTCAAAGTAAGTAATTAAAGAAAGCGTTACATAAATTGACTGAAATTATTATTTTACGAAAATTCGGCCCTAACTTGTCCTTATGCTATAAGGAAAACGACTTTAAATTTACTTAGGGTTGGTATCTATATCATTAAACATCTTGGTTACGGGGAACACCTTGGTTACAGGAATAAATAATCTGCAAAACATTTACATATTTTTTGTAGAACCAGAAAATCCAGAACCACCAACAAATCCCAAAATATTCCGTAATTTATCACGTTTAGCTTTTTACTATTGTAACGCCTCCTTAATCTTAATCTTGATAGGTATCGGAAGCACCGTTTTCCACTATCTTCCAATCCCCGGGGCGAATACGATATGAAACAAAATAGAGTTTCTTTGGCCGTGGTAGGCCGCCGAGCGGTCGAATATTCAAAACAATCTTTCTCTGACTCCACTGGGATTAAGAAACGAGATTTGTATTTTTTCCTCGTAAGAATAATGGAAGCAAGCGACGAGAATGATAAGGGTGTAAGACAGGGGTAGAAGGAGATAGTTAGCAAGTTACCTCACGGTTCTGTGACGTAACAAGGTAGACGATGCAAGGCCGCGGAATTAGCATGAGCTCTAAAAGTTGTTTTTGTTACGTCCGATTAACCCATATTGTGTACGAGTGCTTGACGTCACATTACGTCCTCGATTTTTCTATCAAGCGCGGGGCGTCGGGTCGCATCGGGTCCCGCCGGTTCGCAAATGCAACGCGCATGCGCCGAAATTGCGCCAATTTCGCGGGCAGCGGCCTCTGCCGGCGGATGGCCCAGTCCACTCGGTGCTCGACGGAGGGATGTTGCATCGCGCGTGGTAACATCTCACGGACGGGAATTTCAAAAAAGAATAAAATGCCATAGTTTGAAAGTGGTGCAGCGCGGTTTGAAAGTTGACGTTTCGATGCGTTCTCGACTGCCGACTGCGAAACTAACCTAGTGTTGTGTGTTTAGGTTAAGTTTCAGTGTTTGGATTTTAAAATGACTGATTGCGGGGATATTTTTATTGTATTTAAATGCAAATAGTTAGTAATAGTGCTCGTATGTGTAGGTCGGTTACGTGATCGCGTGGTGGTTTTGATTGCAGTGTCCGCCGCGTTCTCATTCAACTGCCAGTTTAACCTTGACACGTTTTCCCGCGCTAGCACCCCAACCTTGTTTTCAGTTGCACTCTCTCTTGACATTTACCGCAAAAGCGGGTTCTCTTTTACTAATTAGCGTTACTGTGAATAAATACTCCTTGGAGATTTTACCTAATTATGAAAGTAAATAATCTGTATAGTTAATTGGGCTTCGTGTAGTTTAGTCATGATGAGTGACGTTGTAAACGATTGTAGAATGTTCGTAGCATAAAATATAGTTCAAAATTTTAATTCTCGTAGAATTAATAATCAAGTTCGTAATAATGGAACCCTTGTGACCGCTTGAGTGAGGAGTGAGCCAGCGTCTTCAAAATGAGAATTTCAAAAGGTAAGTTCCTTTTTATCCAAGTTATATTTTGGGGCTTTTTATTGGAGCTTACTTTCATTTTATTACAATAGAGGTACCTTTTTGTTGGTCGAGTTTGTTGGAATCGATTTAGCCTAAGTAGGTAAGTATCCACATACTTAGGGAAATACTTAAATATTACTCATACACCAATGTATGTATTTTTAGACTCATGAAAATTTGGGCAGCCACGAGTTCTTATTTCCTCAATTAAATAATTCAGAAGCGTTTTTGAAGAATACTTCTGTGGAAAACTGCAGAAAACAGGTTTCGAGGTATTCTTTTGCTACTTTGGAGATGTGCGTGGACTTCTATAAGAAGAATGAGCTCTCTTTCTCTCTGTGCCAAAAGAATATGTTTGCGAATACAGTATGTTACTTACATAGGTACTTTCATTCATGAAAACGAATGGTATTACCTCTGAAACATGGAAAACAAAAATCTACTGTTCCATGAATTTTGATTAGGCACCTGCCATAATATTAATTTCAGTTTTGTATAAAACAGCATTTTTAATTTTTCAGGTTTGATCCCATAGTAAAAGTTGTTTTTTTTTCATTAAGAACAATTGAAATTGTTAACTTTCATTGGATGGAATGTTAAAAAGCAAAGCGTTCGAACTAATGAAACTATAACAAATTTGAATTCACTCAAGACCATTTTCAGGCGCTACCAAGGGAATGAAGAAAACTTAATTTATTCAAAGCTGTTACAAACACTAAAACTTAGCTAATAAATGGTTAATTGTGTTTCAGTTCTGTTTACAAGTCTTTTAATTTATTAACTTTTGCTTGCCGTATTGAAATCGTAACTTTATTTAAACTAGCAGATCGATGTTTCACGTCATCATGCCGTAGAGGCACGACAATAGGGTATTTTACTCTATATGAGAAAAAAAAAACTAAAAATATATAATTAAGATAGGCATTAGGCAAAAAGAAGTCGGAAAATGTTAGTTTAGTTCATAAAATAAAAAAATAAATTTTAAAATTCAATTTAAAGTTTTCAGTTTTTTTAATCAGTTTTTTAACACCATGGAATAGTAGCCGCCATGTTTATACGTCATACGGCTATGTAAACTATAAAGTGTCAACTGTCTACTGATCAGCGTATATAAGCTTTGTACTTTTATTTACACAGCCAACTGATGTCATGACCACAGAGCAATATGGCGTCCGCTGCGTCCAGCGTTTTCGTCTAATTACGCGCGAAATTTGAAAACGTTAAATTTAAATGCATTTTTATGGCACTTATTGATTGAATAAAAATTGTGTGTTTTTTATTGGTTTATTAGCAATATATAATGTAACTTAGACACTTTTCAAAAATGGGTGTAAAATACCCTATTTGGAAAGTTATCACACTGGGCAGCTATAAAAAAAATGAGCATGTGATTAGTGTAATAAAAACACGAATAAAAACACCGATTAGCAGGTTCTTAATTTAAAATTGTCTATGGAGAATTTAAATTTAGAATTTGCTAATCAGTATTTAAACTAAGCATATGGTTAGCGAGTTTTATAAATAAGGGTGCTATAGAAAACTGTCATTTTTCCAGTTATGTTAAATTCCCATTCCGACTCACCTAATCCAGTCTTTGAGCTCTTACTGAGAAATTTGAAATGGAAAAACTCAGTACCACTGTCCGACCTGAGAATCAAACTCAGTAACGCATGTTCAGCTGTAGCGCTTGCCACCCTTACATCAACGAGGCATATTTAATAACAGTCCAGTACATTTTCTATAGCTACCTGCCATACATCAGTTTTAATCATTAATTACATGGCATAATTAATCAACCTTTAATGTTCTCTCTACTATGATACAGGCCTCCTTCTCTATGAACGGGAGTGGGCTGAAACCTACAGTCTACAATTTGTTGGAGGACATCACATGTCTTCGAATTTTTTGTTCTAAAACATATGCCTTACGATGGTATACCTTCAATCCTTTCCATTTAGCTATTACTAGCGTCATTCCGAACGTTCTAGATCAGCATACGTAAATCTGTTCGACTCCAAATAGCGTTACAATAATTTAATTATTCAATTCTTAAACCTTAAATAGTGCACCAAAGACTACTTATGGCACCATCAATCCTTATTTCCATTTAAATCCATCCAAAGGTTCTCTTTAAAAAATCGCTTATAGCGCTTTTTTTTTAAGCGCTAAGGTCGCTCATTGTGTCACCCAATAAATTTTTTCCTAAAATTGTATTTTTTGTATTTTAAAATAGTGTCATCATACCTTATCCCATGTTACTTGGGGTCGGCGCAACACGTTTTTCTTCAATTCTATCCTGTCAGCCGTCACGATATCACTAACATCCTTTTTTTTCATATCACTCCTCACACAATCCATCCATCTACATATTCATAACTTTTAGTTACATCCCTCCTCTTTCAACTTTTCTGTCACTGGTGCCACTTTTTAACTACCTCTAATGTACTTATTAATTTCTCAATTTATCCATTTTCCACACATGACATTTTTATTTAGTGATCATAGCGATTTTAACTAGTGTACAACGGCATAATAAAGCATAATCAGCCTTTTAAAATTTTCACAGTTGGGACACTTATCTCCTCTCTGTGAGAGAGAATTAGCTGTAATCTACCGCGGGCCCAGTGCAGATTGGTATATGTCACGATTTTCTGAATTTTTGGTTCTATGACATGCCAGTTTCCTGACGATGTTTTCCTTTGCCATTTTGAGAGTAATGATGATGATGATGATAATTTACACAAGGAAAAACGCCCACCCACGACATGCAACTCTGAAATCATGGATATTAACACTGGGCCATCGCACTTAGCTAAAGAGAACTGTATCTATCTGTCTTTTGAAACATATACTTATGATTACCCATGTTACGCTAATTTTTGGGCTCTATCTCTCCACTGCTTGAATTATAATTTCTAGAGGAATTAGGCTATCTAATCTAATCAGGAGGCCAAATAGCTCAGTAATTGCTTCTGTTTGCCCCGTTGTTAGAAGCAGACAGAATATTAAACGTTATTGTGAACATTATCACTTCTTGACAAGGCGATGGCATCGACACAGTCATGTTTCTCCATAAACGGACAATATTCGTCCAGAAAAGAAAAAATATTTTAATCTTTATAAGAATTCGGCTTAATTTTGCACAGAAAAATGTCTATCCAAACAAAATGTCTCTGAAATCTTGGACAAAAAATGCGAAACCTATTTGTCTATGAAAATCAATGTAAGGATTGGAAAAAATCATGATTTTTTAAATATATTTAGTTAAAAGTTTTTATTTTAGCTGCATATTTGAGAGACGAGCCAAGTCGAGGATCATCGGCAATGATAGTGATGAAGCACGGCGTGGGCCGCGGGGGGCGAGCCGTCCAGGCGACGGCGCTCGCGCTCTCGTTCGAATTCGGCCATCATCTGGCAGACTCGTCTACAACTCACAGATGAGTGCACGCTTACTTACGCAGTATCCTACGTGGGCGGTTCAACGCGAACGTGGTTGCGAAGCGGTCCGATGCGGTTTACGCGAATTCAACGCGACACGGTGGCTCTGTCCTACGTGCGCGCGAAGTCGCCGCTTTCAGCCGCCACGCCGCCGCCATTCAGTACCCTGCATTTTGTGGATGGACGGAAAAAACTGGTTTTACTGGAAAATTCATTTTTAAAATATCGGATACTCAAGAAGTATGTACGACAACTCATATTTTATACTTAGAAAGCCATATTTATGGGGAATTTCATAATTTGTTCGAAGAATTACGGGTTCAACTCATGTTTTTTAAACAATATTGACAAATATTGCCTACAACGTTTGACTATGTCGTGCAAGCCGTAAAACTTTTTCCTGAATACCATTAATTAAAATTTGTACTTGTTCCATTTTTAGCTTTCATTATTTTAATTTAAAACAAGCCACCGCACCGCAAGAGTTCGCGCGAAAATATCAAACCAATTGATCGCGTCCGCTTCGCGTCGCACCGCACCCACGAGCGGTTGGTCACGCAGGCCAGCCGCATAGAGTTTCATTAATTGTTTGTTCCATTCGCGCCGCTTCGCTTCTCGATAGCGTTCTCGTTGAACCGCCCACGAGGACACCGCGTTACTGTCGCGCCGGTTCCAAATCTTATAACCGTCATTATTTGAGTTTTATTATAATCAATTTATATAGTCCAGTTGTTATTATTTTACGAGGCTTAGGTATCCAGCTATTAATATAGCGAATCGGGCCCAACAGATAGGCTCGTCGAGTCGAAACTACAAAGTCTTGAGAATCGCCGCCGAGTTGCTAGCCATGTCGATTTTCTATCGGTTGCATTTTGGGGAGTGTGCGTCAGAATTGCGTAGTCTAATTCTGCCAAGCTTGTTCCATCATCGAACCACTAGACGTACGGCGATGCGCCACCCGGTACATGGTGGACATCCCACCCAGACGTACAAAACGTTTTGGGAACACATTCATTGTGCGTACAGCTAAGGAGTGGAATTCCCTGCTAGAGTCTGTGTTTCCTAAAAGCTACTAAGACCAAGTTACGCAACCTACTGGGAAACCAAAAAGCTGGAAAAATTGTTTATTTGTACAAATATCATAATAATGACATTGATATCGATGCCGCAATGTTATATGTTTTATTTAGATTATATTGTAATTAAGTTTGATAATACGAAGTTAGAAATAAAGACTACTGAAAAAATAGTTCAAAATCAAATATCATCAAAACTATTAAAATGATTCAATAGTTTTGATGCCAACTAAATTAGTAAAAATAGGTATATGATGAGATATTCGAGTGATTGAGCCCAAAATGGGATAGACATAGCTAGAAATATTTAGAAAGTATTATTGAAAACATAAAAGAAAAAAATAGCCAATGCGAAACGGAGCATTGTCCAGCAAGAAAAAAAAAGAAATAAAATCACAGATCTAATAAACTGTCCCCTTAAAAGGGTGCTGCGGTTTTTGTCCTTCAGAAAATAAAGAACACTCCCTCGTTAAATGAAGGTTGTAAACCCCAGGTTGTCTGGGGCCCTGAACTTTACATCACCTTGGTCCAACCTCAGCAACCTTGAGGGCCGTTATTTCGCAATTCAAATAATATGCTTTGAAGTTCATTGATACTTGAGGATAAATATAGGACTTAGAATTTAGATTTAACGTCATATGCTAAATTTCGGATTTGGTTTCTCCGAAGGAATATAGATCTCACTAGAAATACTTGTAGTATCCAGTATTTTTTTCATATTTATATTATTCAGGCTTCTTAATTTTATATAGATATTGCCCACTGACATCAAAGTACTTAAAGCCTACTTACTCGTACCAAGTTTTGTCCCTTCGACAAGGGTGCGCCAGTCTAGTAGTAAAAAATCCAATCGAATCCGAAAAAGGTTTTCTATTTTTATTTCTTTCCTGAAATAAAAAAAAAAATTCTCTCTACGGTTAGCGGGGTAGCTGGGTCTACGTCACATTTTCTAGGACCTAACTAAGTTAAATATTTACTTTGTCTGCTATTATTAGATATTTAATTTAAATAAATAATATTCCGTAGTCTATCATATCATAGTTTACCTATATACCCACGAAGCCTCGTATCAATTATTAGTATTATCAGAAACAGTGATTTTCAATCTCAGAGTAACTTGAGCGCTATAAATTAATATTAACACTATAAGCTAATATTGATGGTAAATTACCAGTAACAAACTATATTCAGAGCATCAAACATAATTTGCTTATACTCAGCACTCGACTAAAGTTTATGTTGATAGGTCAGATGCTATATACAGATTCCTGCCTAAACAAACTGCCAAACTAGAAGATGCAAGATGTTTATGACTGATATTCTTAGGTACATATTCTAAGTCAGTGAGAGAAGTGACAGAAGAGAATGACTTCACGTCAGGGTAATCACGACCTTCGGTAATGAGGAACGCGACGCGAGGAGGAAGAGAATGAAGAACTTTCACTTGACTCAGTCGCTATGGCAAAATCAATAGCCTTGCCTTTTCCCAACTATGTTTGGGTCAGCTTCCAGTCTACCCGGATGCAGCTGAGTACCAGTATTTTCAACCGACTTCAAAAAAGGAGGAGGAATTCAACTGTATTTTTTTTTATTTGTGATACCTCAGAACTTTTTTCTAAGTGAACCGATTTTGATAATTCTTTTTATTTGAGAGCTGATGCTTCTCATGTGGTAACAATTAAAAACTTTTTTACAAAAAAAATATAACCGTTTTTCTAGTTTTGTTTCTTCGTTATTTGGCACCGACTTCCAAAATAAAAGTTATTTTGCAATTTTTAGTGTTTCTTAATGGAAGTCGGTTATATTTTTTTCCAAAAAAGTTTTTACATGGAGCGGCTACCTATCTAACCTCTACAACCCGTAACAGGATAACACGATGCCCCTTGGAAAGACTTATATCAGATTTTCTGGTTTCCGGCTACCAGATACGACTATCAGACAGCCGGGACCAACGGCATAACGGGACAAAAAAAAAAGAGTGGCACTCCGGGAGTGCCGACAGAAGTAAAAATTTTAAAATAATGCCCAACGCGCCTAAAGAAGTTTTCACTTCGATCCGCTACGCGACCCGCTACGAGTGCTACGACGCCGTGTCGGTGTCAGTATCGGTGTCGGCGTCGGTGTAGGTGTCGGTGGCGAGATCAATTGCTTTTTCCCATCTCATAAATGCCCAACGCGCCTATTTTTTTTTGTTTTCACTTTAATCCGCTACGCCATGCGCTACGAGTGCGGGTCCGTGTCGCGCGAGTTCAATAGTTTTTTCCCATCTCAAAAATGCCCAACGCGCCTAAAGAAGTTTTCACTTAAAAAAAAACCTTGGTTAGCTCAGAACACTTGCCGGGACCAACCAGTGCATCGGTCATTCTACTCTACAGTGTGGTTTTTTGTACTTGATAGTTATTATGTTCTTGTTATGAGGTACAAATAAATACTGTTTCTTTCTTTTTTTCTTTCATTTCACACTCGCTTAGGTATATCCCAGCGACAAAACTATCAGAATTACATACTCGCTTCTCCCTGCGTATCTAATTTCTAGCTCTACTCGCTTCTCGTTCGTCGTCGGCGGTGGGACAAGTGCCTAATAGCTAAAAAATAACAGATATTATGAAACTGTCTTCTGATCATTCCGTACCTGACGTTTTGAAGAGCAATATAATTAAACGTTTAATAAGCACATTGAAGCTAATGTGGGTCCAAACATATCCCCTAGAAGTACCCCCATGGTGTTTAATAGCTGCTGTAATTTTGGACAGATTCCGATGAGAAAGTATTTTCATTATTCCCGTGTTTGATCAGATTTTATCAGGCCAGACACAAAGTGAACTTGTTTCAACTGTACGCTGACATTTTTAACAAGCAGAGTTTGAACAATGGTTACAAAAAAAGTATGTTTTTTCGTGGTCATATTGGAAACAGCCTTTGTGGTCCGGCGTTGGAATGTCACTATGAGGAAGAGTTTCATGTTTTACGGGCGAATTGATGTGAAAAATCAGCAGAGCTATACAGGATGTAACAGAAATGGAAGGTTACATTTTAGATTCTGCTTCTGCCCATCGAAATGAACAACTTTCTTCTCCTTGAAGACTCATGATAGTAAATCCCCAAAAAAATAACTTTCCGTGCAAAGTTATCAAAATGGCAGGTCAATTTTTTTTCAGAATCGGCTCTACTTTCTTGAAGAAACTTGTTTATTTCTATGGGCCGAATCAGTATTAATAATATGACTATATCTTTTCGTTACATTGTACAGAAAGTCTTAAGTGATATTGTAATTAAAAAAGATTTACCACTGGAAACGGAGAGGCTATATTGACAATTGTGAATATTTTACCATCCACAAATAACTTGACGTATCAGTGTCAGCATTCTCATTGTCCCTTAACAACTCACAAACTTTATCAAATACTCCAACTACATCTTAAAGCTTTTACCACTCAAGGAAAACTCTTAAGGGAGACAGAGGTGATAAATTATGATTACCAGAGCATCAACTTGCTTTTATTTCCATCTATTCCACGCTGTCCTTCACACATCTTTGTCTACATCCATTTATCATCCCTGCATACTCGTACTCCTTATATTAGCAGCAGCGATCAATGTCAGTCTGATGTCACTCTTACTTTGAATAACACTTACGCAAATTCTTTTATATACTTATTTCCTTTTCTCTAATACAATTTCCTACATGAGATCGAATAATCTTGAAATTATCGTGACGCTATGTGAACTTTGGTATATATGTACGAGTATGACGTTGCTTCCCCGTTGTAAGTTTTATTGAAATTCTGTTTCATATTTTAATTTATCTGGAGAATAGTTTCTTTTTCAACGCTAATAACTAACATTGGATTTCTTCTGGTTGACTCTGGTGGTATAGATTCAAAGACTGGTCATCTATCATGTTAGTCATCTGACAATTTTATTGGAAAAGATCTATCAAAAATGTTTTTGACGTCTTTATTACATATAGAAGACGAGGGTTGACGGGCTTACGATGGGGAATTGTTACCCAGTAACTGGTTTATGAAGGTGAGATAGACAGTTACCCCGTGTAAAATACAGTTAGAATGACAGTTGACCCCAATCTAGTTGAAAAGGCTAGGTAGATCATGAGAAAATGCCTATATATCTAAGATTTTTTTGCAATATAGATTGTATATTGGATTGCTTCACGCATCTGTTGCCTCGTCGTGAAAAAGTGCCGTATCTTTTATCGTGAGTCGTAAAATGTCCGAAGAAAAAGGTTTTTTACTATAGTGATTGTAGTTGGGTTCCAGGAGCGTATCTCGGTTTGAAGTTTTCTTACTGTATTTTCTTTCGATTTCAGGTATAAAAGTTTTTCATTGTGTATTCCATTCTATAGTAAATTACGAACAACTTATGCTCATTGGGGTCTTTGATAACTGATAATGAACTAAACATTTTCTTCATACTGAGATAATTATAAGGTAGGGATATTATATAAATAACTATATAAATACGAGCGTACGAGTAAACTAGAAAAATCTGATAAATTCTAAGGATCAAGCTCATTTGTAAAATAATCCGCAATAATAAGGTAATAAGCAATTATTCGACAACACATAAACATTAACACATTCTCGATTTATTGCCGAAACTCATTATTATTAACGATCCTCGTTAATAACTACGCAATTAAGACCATTTTATTTATGAACACAAACGAAACTGGTCCATTGTTAACGCCTGAGTTTTTAATCTATCCCACGAGAGGAATTCACCAAATGAGTATAATAAACACTACAATATTTAAACAAGAGTGCAGTAAAAATATTTTGGCAGACACTTGTGGGTTTTATTAATAACATGAACTGAATATATTTGTTTTGTGTCTAGGAATGAAAGATAGGATACCATGTACTCGTAGGTATCTTGTAGGTGATCGAAGTTTGATGATTGGATGTTTGTTACTCAATCACGCCAAACAAGCTGAACGGATCTGGATGAAATTTGGCACACAGATAGGTTATAGTCTAGAATGGCACAAAGGCTAAGCATAATTTATTATAGGAGAATAACTAAGTCGAAAAATAACTAAGTTGAAAATAATTATGCTGCGTAATTTTTCAATTTGAATTTGTAATTAGGATGTAATCTGGCCCAAAAACAAAGAAATCAGTCTAAAATTTAATTTAAAACGCTTTAAGTTATATCAAAGTTACACTACAAAGGTTTTCGGGGGTTTGTGAAAATTCACGTGAGTATATTTACTTAATGAGACAGTAAATGCTTTTGAAGTTAAATCGAATTTAGCAAAAAACCGAATCAAAAACCCAAGTCATAATAAATTCTCGATTCGTTTCCAATCTTTGACACTAACAATAGAAACCCTCGTCTGGGGACCTTTGGCGTGACGAATATATAGTCTAAATATAAAATAATATGAAATGTGAGATAATACGTCAGATTTCGGGTTAGAACGGAGGCACCCAGGGGATGTTTTAGCGAGGCACATAATACATGGTCCGTTGAAGTGTAATTCCCGTGAATGACATGAATTATGATATGAATTTTCTCTCCTTACTTATTTATGAACAAAGAAAATAGAAAATTGTTAGGTAAGTCAGACAGGACACACTATAATGTGAGAACTTTACGAGGCCGCTTTTCTATAGAAAATAATTTCTATGAAAACACGTCGTTACGCCATTGTCGCATTGTCGCACCACTCTTTTCTGTGGGAGCCTTTATATGATGATTATAACGGTGTTACGGTGACCTATAACATTCACTGCTTCGATTTTAATCGATTCACAAATTAAGGTTTTGTTATGTTCCGTATTGTTATTTGTTTTATATTTTTTTTATTAACATAGTTGTAAGTAAATTGTTACTAACACTTAAAGTCTTGATACTTGCTAATTAAGGTGTAATTAAAATGTTTTTTTTTTGTATTAAAATATTTTGACATTTCTGCCTGATAGTTGTTTTGACGTGTAATGATATTAATTTTTTTAGATAGTTCATTATGAGAGTATTTTTGACTTTAATATTATTACGCTTTGTTTTTTTGGACTCCATTTTTATTTGTCCCTATTGTAATTGGTGTTACATAATTGATTGACTATTGTAATTGTATTTTCTACCTTGTTTTTTTTTTACATATTATCTTGTAATTAATTGTGTAAGTCCAGGGTAGGCTTTTTGAGCGCTTTTTCTATTTATACGAGTAACACCTACTGTACCAAAAGCCACACAAATAAATGATTTGATTTGTAAGTTATTATTATTATATCGTTCGGTACAATTGCTGCATCGTACTAACTGATTCCATTATAAACGTTGCCTTTTCGACGACGTCAAAATTGCCAGGTAGGTAATATTGTTTATCCCCAAGCGATGCCAACCGCTGAAACATCAATATCGTCAATATCAGCGAAGCGTTGCATGATTGTGATTTCATTCAAATTTTCGCAACTGTGTAATTTCAGTGTAATATGAAATGAAGAATGAAAATATACTTACAAATACATATCTTTTTGGAAAATAACTCCTGATTTCTAGCCTTAAAACCTGTATTTTTACACATTCTTAACTCCAAATACTTACTTAATACATATATACTTACTTAATAATAGACCCGAAGTCATTTGTCACCGACCTCAGAAAGGCGGTGGTTCTCAATTCATCTGTATGTTTTTTTTTTTGTATGTTTGTTACGCGATATCTCCGCATTAAATGAATAGATTTTTGTGGTGAATAGATTTTGATGATTCTTTTTTTGTTTCGTAGGCCATACTTCAGAGGCGGTCCCATATAAATTTTACCGAAATTCATTCAGCACTTTTTCAAAAAATCAACATAAACAAAAAATATGTATACACAGACGACGTTTTGGTGGTCTCCAAATGTTCAAATTCCATGCTATTGGGGTTATCCATTCAGGCATAATAATTTATATTAATATTTAGTTTTACTTCTGGGGTACCACAACTAAAAAGAGAAAAATAAATAATTTTTTTACAGAAAATACAACCGACTTCTAAAAATTGCAAAATGACTTTAATTTCGGAAGTCGGTGTCAAATAGCGAAGAAACAAAAAAATACAAACACCGACTTCCAACATTAAAGTTATTTTGCAATTTTTAAAAGTCCGTTGTATTTTTTGTAAAAAAGTTTTTTATGGAATTATTGCTTATTCATTTTGATGGTATACTTCAATTGTTTTTGTTAGTCTATTGATCCAAGATCCTAAACAAGTGACGTCCTGTTTACATAAATGATTCGAGTTTGATGAAGTGCCCGAGATCGTCATTTGTTTAGAAAGGGCTGACTCGATCGAGAAGTTTATTACAGTTTGATTTGTTGGGCCAAAGCAAAGGATGTAACGTAAATAGGATTTTGAAATTGTTTTGTTGATTTCTATAGAATTTCTGTCGAACCATGATAGGATTATTTTCCGAAATTGTAAATTTGACACGCGCACAGCCAGTTTATTTGTCTGTTCTCATGCTATATGAAATTAGCAAAATTTTATTTAGACTTTTATTTGACTTTTGAATAAATTCACCTTACCTATATCAATTCTGAGTTCACATAGAGTCTCTCTATGCAAAGTTAGTCCTGGAAATAGACCGTTGTAACGCTTTGAAAATAAGAAATGAGAACTCCTTGAACAGCGTAGCGTGGTAAGCCTTCATAGAAAAAGTTTCACACAAAATGATACCCTTTTCAAAGTAATAAATTCATACTCTTTTAAGTTCTGAAAGAAACGTTTTCTAAGGTCGTGTGGAAAGTTATCAAAAGTTGAACAGCTCTCAGAATTATCTCAGCTAAAATTAACTGTCAAAGAAACTCGTATAGGCTTCGTCTGAATCGTGTGAGAGAGGGTTTTATGTTTGCTGAAAGATGATTTTTAAGTGGAAAATGGTAACTTAGGATATAATCATTTAACCTTTCTCGTGGTAGGCGAGACATAATTAAAATCTATCGTTTCTGTTAATTGGACGCGGGAAAGGAATTTCTTGTAGAAGAAATTATGGTAATACAAATTTACTATATTTACACTTCTATAGTATCGGCTAATCAAAACAAAACTGTGTATCTGTCAAGACGCCAAATCGGGTCGCGTTGGGGTAGCGTTCTAGGACGGTTTTGATAACATTTTTGCAGTATCTCATCATCATCATCATCATCATCATATCAGCCGAAAGACATCCACTGCTGGACATAGGCCTCCCCCAAGTGTCGCCACAATGATCGGTCCTGTGCGTCTCGCATCCATCGACTACCCGCGACTCTCACCAGTTCAGCAATATCTAGTTAGGTATAAAATTTTCAAGTTCATTCATTCACTGAGAGGTAACGCTCAACCTAAACTGCTGGAAATAGGAGCAAGAGTTATTAACGAAGGTAAGAGCGAAAAAAAATTTAAAAGTTAAAAGAAAACTTAAGTATTTCGAAGTTCGAATTTTCTTAAGTAAAAAACGTAGTAGTTGAAACATAGGTCTAACTGTTTATAATCTTAAAACTTGTTAGAAGTTGCTGTTAAGAAACCCCATCGGGCACACGACTTTGCTCAATATTCTATTCAAAGATTTTCTTTTTCATCTCCGCAATATACCTATTAAAATATGCATGGCTGATAGACGTGTGTCATGCACATTCGACAGGTATTGTTCAATCTTTGCCGACCCGTGTCCATATTCCAAATATTACCCCAATTTCGATACTAAAGCCAGTGTGTTAAGAGGCGAGGGAACCTTTCCTTATCGGACACATTTAATGCTATAGGTACCTATGTTACAATTTATAGTTGGAATTGATTGATAATATCTGTTATTGGTTTTATTTCTATAACTAAGAATATAATTTTACGAACGTTGATAACTTTGGTTTCTTTCATCGTAATCATAATCATTTATTAGTCAGAACATTGTGGGTATATACAATAAACATTACATGGTCTTTAAACAAAATATAGTCTTATCACATTCTGTCACTTTGGCATAAAAATGTATTTGACTGGATAGTTTTAAAAATGACAGTTCAAATTCGAGGCTTCCAAAAATAAAAATAAATAATTATATTAACAATTAATTTAAATTATAATAACATTTATTCCCTAAAAAGTCTTAAAATTCCTTTTCATTGATTTGTTTTACAGTCATAATTGAAATTTGTATCGTGATACCCAGTAACTGGGTTAGAGGTCAGTCACTCTATGTTCGTTGTTGGTATTCAGCTGTAGGTATCCTGTTAGATTGGAAGCCGACCACGATATAGTCGGAAAAAGTCTAGGCAAATTCTGATAGTCATAACTGAACTTAGTGCCGAAGCATCATTGTCCAGCCTAAGTACTTACAACCTTTATTTTTGTTTCGGGATTGGAACATCCTCATGGATGTCCTCCGCCTGGAGCGGGCAAAGAGGTCTGTCAGACTCTTATTGATTAAAAACCACCCCAGTATTCCGACCCACACATGGAGCTAGTGCGCCTTCCACGATCCCCGGAGCCTAAGTACAACCTAACCTAACCTCAAAATAATCGTAGACAATCACGAGCCATATTTTTTTTTATTCCCTCTTAAACAAACATCTATTCAACATAGGCGCCACTGATAGCTTAAATTTTTTCACATATCCAAAAGCAACCATTTAGCTGACAGGGGAGGGAGACACTTGACTAACAAAAATTAGCAATTTAAAATTAAATTTTACGCAAACGGATCCCTGAATCGAAAAATAATTGTAACAGACCCGTAATATTTTTGAATGGCCTATTCAACGACACCCCACACCATGGGATAAGCGAGAAAAAAAAATCATCCCCACTTAACTAGTACAGAAGGTATCCTATCCCCGGGTGTTTCCACTGCGAGGATTGCCCAGAGGACACGGTGGAGCATACGGTGGAGGTTTACCCCGCTTGGGCAGAGCACCGCCGTGTCCTCGTGGATGCGATAGGCGGCAGCGACCTCTCGCGCCCGACCCTGGTTCATGCCATGGTACGAAGCGAGAGGGAATGGGAAGCCGTCTCCTCCTTCTGCGAAGCAGTACTGCTCGCGAAGAAGGAGGTGGCATGGGTGAGGGAGACTCAACAACGGAGTCGCCCTCACGCCCTCAGCAGCAGCCGCTGCAGGAGACGCCAGGGGCTTCCGGCGCCGCGAGACGATCTCCGGCCACCGTAGACCCGGGCCTGCGGACGGCGAGTAGTGGGTAACTCGCCGTCCGATCAGCACCAGGCCCGAGAGTCGACGGCGCGTAGTGTTCCACGCGCCTCATGGAGTTGTCAGCAAACACGACGGGGCCCGTCAAGGCCGATGCCTGCCCGGGGGTTGAGGATAAATTCGAAAGTTACCTCGCCCCTGGGCATTCAGGGCAGGGAGGAACAGGGGTGGGTTTTAGTCAGTAAGAGTCTGACACGCCCTTCCGCTCCACCCTAGAGCGGGAGAAGTCATTGGATGATCTCCCACTCCCCAAAAAAAAAAAAAAAGGAGATACCCTATAAGCAGTATATACCCTTATTGAAGTGAAAACTTCTTTAGGCGCGTTGGGCATTTTTGAGATGGGAAAAAACAATTGAACTCGCGCCACCGCTACACGATGCTACGCGTCGCAGCACTCGTAGCGGATTTCGTAGCAGATTGAAGTGAAAACTTCTTTAGGCGCGTTTGGCATTTTTGTTCAAGATTTCACTTCTGTCGGCAGTCCCGGAGTGCCACTGTTTTTTATTTTTCGTGATTTTATTTTACCACTTTGTCAGCGTGATTAATACCTATGCATAAAAATAAACTAGGTATAGCTTTCTAGTACAAAGAGTCTCTGCGCTACGCTGCGGACGGACGGACATGGCGAAACTATAAGGGTTCCTTGTTGACTACAGAACCCTAAAAAGGACTACCACACAATGGACCAAATGGGAGTCTAAGTGCAGACAAAGAAGTCCCTATACTATACTACTATACTTGTGCCAATGCATTAAAAAAAAACTTAAATGCATTGAAAAACCTCCAATATAGCCTTCAGAAACGTAAATGTTTTTAATAAAATATTAGTTAGGTAGGAATTAGTTACCAACCCAATAATTTAAATTACTTAGGTACTTAGCATATTTTATTTCAGTCTCCTAAGTAAATCTGTTTAATGTGACCGTATTTTACCAACTTAATTGTACGAACAATCGTTTTATTATAAAACCCTGAACATTTTAGCCTTATAATTAAAATCACTGGGGTATTGTTTAGGAATAACGATACAGTTATGTACATTTCCCAAATAAATTGTACGCCAATGTTGGGCCAACAATGGCAAAAAACAATGGTCGCTTGAGATCGTGTTTAGAATTAAACAGTCGTAAGTACCTACCAACGCCATGCATTAGGACCTTTTGTTGTCACTCTTCGTTTTGTTACATTATTTCTGTTTTTTCAGGGATAAATGGAAACTCGTTTATCTGGCTTCGAATCAGTTCATTGTTTAGAATTTATTTTTGGGCTAAAATAAACCATAGCTGTCGTCTTTCATAAATCATTCAGAGTTTCATACTGATTTTTCATAAAATACCATTTAGATGAATAAATCTTTACTTGAACAATTATTTTTAATCATCTTTTGTGCTAGGTTAGTAACGTTAATTACATCTTGATTGGCGATTACACTTTTAGTAGTTAATTTTAACGAAATAAAGTTTAAAAGACTGATTTTGTCATCAAATTTTAACGGCCTAAGCTTATAAAGCCTCAAAGTGAACAAAAAAAAACGCTTACCACGTCAAGCGATACTAAACCTCTTATACCGCCATCTTAATTTCAATTCAAAGGGTCATTCGTCATTCCTTTAAGAATTTTAGCGCGACAAGCAAAAAAAGGAATCAAAGGGAATTATTACGAAGAGCCTACATTCCAATTAAGCCAGTTCACTTTGACCTTGGAGACTCAAAGGGGGTCACAATGGACCCCGGTGGGTCACAACGGTTCCCCGTGTTACCCGGATTATAATAAAACATTTTCTTGAATAATGCTTGGCTTGCGGTGACGTTCGCGTAACTTTGGGGTTTACGTAAATAGCAGCATTTAGAGAGATTTATTTAACAGTAGTGCTGTGCTGTTTTATTGTTTGTTTGGTACAGTGGAGATATAAAGCTGAATTGAATTAAAATATAGCTTACATTAAAGAGGTAACCGCAAAAGCTCTGCGGCTACATACAAAGTTTGCTTTCTGTTGAATAAAAAAAAATATTTATTAAAACTCTTTCGAATAATAAGTTATTTGTAAGTTGGGATGTCTAAAAAAAAAATAATTTTTTAAATAATTTTTCTGCCAACCTACGTAACGTAAAAGAGTAGTGTTACAATTACGAGGTACAACAAATTTAGTATTATTCTTCATACTACCTCTGTACTTAAGCCTAAGCAAAGAAGCATATATGAAAATAGTTATTAATTACAACAATAAAAATAAATTACAGTGAATTGAGCCTTACTAAGAAGCAGTGTAACTTTCCTAAGTCACTTATTAGTTTATAAAAGTTCATTACTAATTTTACTCGGGTTAATCCAATTTTCATTTAAGTAAAAGACCCTTATTTTACGCAATAAAATAAAGTACAGAACCAGACCTAAAGTATACCCAAGTCTAATTTAAAACTTCAGTTAAATCTACAAAAGTTTTTGGTCCTAAATAATCACGTTAATGATTTCATTTTGTAGAATATTTGAATATTATAAGGGGTATGCAAAGTTAATTTAATCAAACTGTGCCGCTGATTTCTAGCAGTTTCATTTGAATTGAAAGGGTCTAATTTCACGGAAATTCTTAACCTAAAATTCCTGAATGACAATGATAAGAATGACTTTGAATGCATCGCTAAATCACTAGTAGTATTTCAATCAATCAACTCTGCTAATGCTATCGTAGTCCTCTGGTGGATATAGGACTCTCCCAAGCTGTGCCACTACACGGAATTCGACTACGATTTATTAGATCAAATAATAACAGCTGACCTGTCAGATAAGCTGAGACGAGCCATCTCTGTGCGTGGCAACATGCTAGTGAAACGGTTTAGCTGCTGCTGCGTTGCGACACCCATGAAATCGCAGCTCTTCATCAGCTACTGCACAAGCATCTACACAGTCGAGATGTGGGCTAAGGCTAACTACACCAAGTCTGCACTGAGCGACATACGAGTGCAGTACAACGACGCGTGGCGCGCCATATTCCAATTACCTCGGTGGTGCAGCGCTAGCGCTATGTTCTGTGCGGCCCACGCGCTTGGCTGGCCGGTGCTGCTGAAGAGCCAGTCGGTCGCCGCATGCTCCGCCATACAGCCCATATATTGCTCCGCAGACTCCTTGGTGGCTGTGCACCGAGACTAGGACTATAGCTCTCTTAATCAAAGAAGGCAGTCCTACCATACACTGACTACATAATCTGCGTCGAAGTTTGCATTTCTCATGCAAATGTAACTTATTGTTTTATTTTGTATTGTATCATGTATTTATATGGATATTAATCTGGAAATAAATAATTTCATTTCATTTCATTAAACACCTGCACAACAAAGAAACGCTCTTTTAGTAAAAATAATCTTCATACCATTACAACCCACACTTGATTGAAAGAAAATGTCACACCACAACCTCATCAATTTATCATTAATGTCCGACGTACCTAAAATGTCAATTTTCCCACAAAATCAATCAGACAGAAAACTGCGTAGGTCTGCCTTCCGGCGTTGTCCGAATACCGGAAAGCCGGGGGCTATTATTTGTTTACTTGAGATAGATTTACTAGGTGACATTTACCGCGGGTCGGTAGGAGAGTGGGGCGGGATGGACCGGTAGTAGTGGGGTCAGGATATCCTATCGGTCCGCTGTGACCCCGCGGCTATGGCCTAACACGTTTTCTGAAAGACGTATTTTTCCGGCTTATCTATACTATGGATGACTACTTGACTGACGTTCTAATTTAACGGTACTGAGCGATATTTGATAGTTAAAAATAAAATCTTGTTAAAACAGGAATCAATCCAGTATTTCAGGAAAATGTAAAATGTCAAACGGAGAAAGTTCGAGAAACCCTCACTCACTATATATAACTAACCTTATTATTGTAATGATGTTATCAAACACTTCCATACACTTTAATCGAACAGAGGCATTCAATATTTTTACTGTTAACGGAAGAGGCGTCAATTCCCTCGTTATTTGTTGTTTACACTCGAGTTGGATTAACCCCCGGGCATCACTGAACCAACATTTGCTTTGATCCACTATTTGCAGCACTTTATTGAAAAACCCTTCATTTTTCCTACTTTTATTGTTTCTGTTCGATTGACTGAAGTCCGTGACGGTGAAAACTTATGTTCTTTTTTTGTGAGAACAAAGCTTGGATTTTTGAGAGAGCTCAACCTTTGATCAAGCTGAAAAAAGTACCTGTAGGATACAGCGATGAAATATGGGTTTGGTTTGCAAAATATTGACACTGAATTTTTAATAAACTGGGAGTGAGAAACTGGTAGTTAAATTTTTAAGCAAAAAAAGCTAAAGATGACAAAAAGTCAATCTTCTGAATTCATAAAACGCAACGAAGTATAGCATTATAATTACTAAAAAAAACTTTTTTAGTAATTGTTTAGAAAAGTACTGAATCAATTTCGATAAAATTTATATGTATGGCCTACCAAACAAAAAAAAATCAACAAAATCTATTCACAAGTGGCGGAGAAATCGCGTAACAAACATACAAAAAAAAACATACAGACGAATTGAGAAGGCTTCCTTTTGGAAGTCGTTTAAAAAGTAATACCATTTATTAGAATAACCCAAGCAAGAAATCCCTATTCCGTTCCTATTCATCCCTCTAAACATAACGCAGAATAACCCTGAAACGCCATCTCTTTTAACCCACAAACAAACATGTTGTCACATCCATCTCTAATTCCGAATAACATTCATAAAAGGACGCAAGCATTTACCCGATTTAATCAACGGATTACCTTAACCTTACAGAGAGCCGTCGCATATAAAGGAATTGGTCCCAAAAACATCAACGTAATCCATATAAACGACGCACCGAGTGATATTAATGGCGTAGCCTTGACGTTAGCCGGAATTACCCTACGCTGATATGTCTTCTCTAGCCGAATAAACAACTGTCTTGATGACGTAATTGATTTTGTCGTATGCTCCCTTGTTGTTTCTCTGTGACGTGTAACTTGAACGAACTTCGGAATTACCCTTGTCTTTTCATTAGGAGGCCGAAACTCATACGCGGGAATTACCTTTTCAAGTTTTATAGGAGGTGCCTCTTGATTAAATTCTATTTAATCTAATGACATTAACATACACATTTCGTCTTACCTCGACTCAGGCTCTCTCAATCAAAATGACGGTTATAGCTTATTATTTAATGATATGTCTTCTACTCGAGTTATTTTCGTCATGGCAACTGAGTGGAGTGAAGGAAATTTCCTTGAAAAGAAAGTTCATTTTTAGAGATGGACTATGGTATTTTGAGTTGATTTATTTGATATACATAGGTAAACATAGTGATGTTAATAAGCTATTCCCATGATATTATGGAAGTCGTCTATTGAGGGTTAGGACACGTACCTAATAAAGACGTCAAAATTATTCGTGATAGAGAAATAACCGAGCCTACATCGAACACCACTCCAACAATTAATTTCAGGATTACTATCTCTGAATTGTTTGGTAGCTCGTTAAAATTCATTGCCCATTGAAGGCGCACAATTATTGTGTCTTCGTAAAGTTTCCAATTAATTTCTATTGTAATTAATGTTTATGTTTCTTTGTACGTATTTATATTTACTTCGTTTGTTATTTATTAGATTAACGCTACCGTTTACTTTTGTTTTAGCTAAGCCAGTGGCTAGTGTACGTGTAGAATTTAATGTATTTTTCTGTTCCTGGTGTTAAAAGCACCTTCGGTAAATCCTGTAGCAAGTTGAGTTGATGAAAAAAAATATTTACCTCAAAACACAGCTAAAAGAAATGATAAATTTGTTCACGGTTTATGAATAAGTTTAGATGGTTTTCACAACTAATATCTAACTGTAACTGTGGCAACTGTTCCAAAGTAATATCTTCGTTGAGTTTACCAGATTACGCCACAAAAATAATACATGCCACATCCAAAATTACAAAGGAAAATTGCGAAATTATTACGAACGAAGATTGATTCATAACACTGACTCGGTTTCTCATCAAACATGCCTTACGTAAAAGATAATCTAAATTTCTCCCCACACCTGGGCATCGCTTATGGAGTATGGGCCCCAAATTACACTCGTGTGCCGTTCCAATTTATCACTACAACAATATTACGGCCTTTCTTATGTGACCGTAAAAACTGATGGATGTACTTACCCTAACGTTGGAAAGGAGAAGTCTTGTCTCAAAAATATAGGACAACATGAAACTGGGAGAATTTTTTTGGGGGCAAAATATTAATTTGTAACTTTGCACAAGAGTGGAGAGGGAGAGGGAATCCAACGAAAAGATGGATAGATTGTGTGTTGATATGACGAAAAGATGAAGAAATCGTGTTACGCAGACCTCAAGTAATATGGGATAAGGGCAGGAATTTGGAAAAAGGAAGTAAGAATTCTGGGAAAATGTCTTACATTTTTAACTTAGCGGTGATTTAATTAGAACAATAGTTTTCAAAAAAATCTAACTAGTCCATCAGTTAGATTAGCAAAAAATATTGGACAAGTCGAGTAGAATAGAATGTCTTATAAACAAAAAATGAGGGCGTTACAGTGCGTTGAAATTTTGCGTGACGTCACATCGTGTGACACTTTTTACCAGAAAGTGACGTAATAAGCTCCTACTCCTAAACTTTGATGAGTTTAATCTTTGTCATTATTTATTGGTTTGGAAAAGCAAAAAAATACATGTCCATGTGTTTTGATAATCTAACTTACGAACGAAATAGAATTATGATTTTTATACCTTGGAAACATCCCGATTGACAGAAAATATTGTGCTTTAAAACTACGCATTCATCGTCTGTTCGAGCCCTAACTCTCTTCTAGAAAATGCTACGAATGTTTCAAAATTGCCTTAAGGGGCTCATTCAGCAAGTTCTAACAAGATTTCCGAAATGCGACGACAGTATTAATCCCTGTTCCGAGAAAACAATGTCAATTTTGCCCAATTTCACTTGGCAACAGCAAGAGAAAAGTGGGTAATTGACTCTTGTTCTGACAACAATGATAATAATATTATACCTACCCTTGTTGTAAGGGTCAGTCGTAAAGAAAACATAGAGGGACCTAGCTTGACAATATGCTTTTTCCTCAATGTGATTTCTATTTCATCTTCTAACTTACTTATTGTAAAGGAGAATAACGTTAATGTTTTAAAATTCAAAACAAGCAGTAACATTCGTACTTATTTAAGATCACTAACAGTTTTGATTGTTCAGTCAAAACTGTCAGTGAAGACTGATCGCATGTACCCGCCGTAGTTAATATAATGTTTGAATTAAGAATTCGAGTTAATTGTAATAACAAACCATTGCAACCCATACTTTTCAGGACCTTATTGATACAAACGATCACTTAGAATTAAAATAAACTATGTTGACGTTGATACTTGAGTTGGTGCCGATGGATTGAAATAATCTAGAATTCCGATATCAATTGATTTGATTCCTCTTTTATTTAAATGCATACTTTTTGCCCGATTCTAGTGGCGGAGAACTTGTGAAAATAGGGCTATTAACTTGCTAGCATGCTTCATCATCAGCCTTTTATTGTCCCCACTGCTGGGGCACAGACCTCCTCTCTGAGAGAGGGTGTGGGCCGTAATCCACCACGCGGGCCCAGTGCATGTTGGTGAATGTCACTTGTCTTCAAATTTTTGGTTTTAGGACATGCCGGTTTCTTCACGATGTTTTCCTTCACCGTTTTGAGAGCAGTGGTGATGCAATAATTTACACAAATTAAAGCACCTGCCCGGGTTTGAACTCACGACCTACAACTTGTAAGTCGCAAACAATACCATTGGGCCACCACTAAATACAATAGACTAGAATAGAATAGAATAGAATAGAATAACGTTTATTGTCTCCAGTATTACAGCTAGTGGTATTGGTACTTACACAAAACTATAATACCGGAAGCAAAAGGTTCAAGCGTCAGCATTATGCTTAGGTCCCCTAGTGGGTTGCTAAGCGCTGGTTTTCAGCTTAAACCCTTGACTCCTGTTTACAAAAAATAAAACTGCTGCTCTCCAGCTAGCATGCTTGTTAATTGCGCTTTTACGTTTGAATAATTCAACACTATTTTTCAGAAAACATCAGAATCAAATCAGGATTGCACATTGTTAGTAGCAGGCTTGTTCAATTTATTATTATTTTTAAACGGAAAAGTGTTTTATAAATTTGAATGTGTCATATTTAGGTTGGTGTATTTCATGTTTTATTATTGATATCGACTCGTTTTCATGTAGGTACCTTCCATTGACTACGGTTTGCAGATTGATTTTATTTGTGGTTGTCGTGGTTATCAATTACCATCATACTGGAACACTGCCGTTGATTTTTGAAGTGAAAACTTTTTCAGCCGTATTGCGGCAAAGCGGCGTAGTGGCAAAACTTATGGGTTCGCGACACCGACATGCTAGTGATGTGTTGCCCTAGACTGGCGGAGTGCAGTTTTCACTTCTGTCGGCAGTCCCCAAGACTGCCTTTTTTAACAGATTTATTTGATTACAGATTTGAATGGAATACACGTTATGCTTAGACAGCTTATTCATTTTAATGAGCTATAAAAACATCTCGTTCAATCTTTTCTAAGTGCAAATGTTTTATGATTTCCTATTTCATTCCACAGTCCAGCTATTCTTCATAAATAAATTCCGTCCATTTCACAAAAGCTTCAATTCAACAGTTCTTCTCAACGATATAAGTATCTTGTTTCTCTTTTCCTTTGTGAGGCACGTTTTCTCAGGCATTAGTTAGTCTGCCTTTTATACAGTCTTTATGATCAGAGATCGGGACTTTTCCATTTTATTCACCGTTAGCTATATTGGATGTATATATCCTATCGTATCACATTGAAACGCATGAATGCTCAATATCAAAGCGTCGGGATGATTGCTTGGGACTCGCGGTGGAATTATATGTATTTTCGAGTTTTGAAGCGCCGAGTTATCCCGTACAGAGAAAAGTGCCGGCGAAGGAACGTCATGAATACAGAGAGGCAGTTGACGAGACGCTAATCTAAATAAACCGTCCTCAAGATTGCTACACAGAAAATATTTGGGGTTATTCGCGGGCCGTCTGCGTAAATTCGTTGACTTCATTCTGAGACTCAGATGGGGTAATGCGTCGTTATTGTATGGGCAATTCATTATTTTTGTGAAATTGTTTTTTTTTTGGGCACCTGCTTTAGAAAGGGTGCTTTATTTGGTTGAGGAATTTATGTTTTTGGTTGGTGCGTATAATATTTGTGTAACATTCACTAGTGGCCATAATTCTTCTACCCAGATGGGACATAATTTAATATGGAAATATAGATGTTCTTTCTGTTTGCCTATTCTGTCTTTCAAGAGATTTTTCTAGACCTACTCTATTTAATTAAAGCTGAGATTACATTTATATAATTACTAACTTCTGTCTTCTATAATTACTTCTTCTCCTAGTGGCTTTGCCCACGTGGAATTCGTACATCCCCCACTATATAGCTTATATGCTATTCCATATTATAATCTACAAATCAATACGAGGCTATGTAAACTGTTGAACGACTTACCGATCTTCCATAAAGGAACAAGTAGCAATGTATAACATTAAATCATAATTATTGTTTTTTTTCACCGACGTATTTCAATTTTACCTTTTAATTGACTTTTTTTTTTTTTTTTTTTTTATTCAAAATAAAAGGGCTTTGTCGCACATGCGATTATGCCGCCCTGGTTAGCTTAACAAATATAGCTTAGATAACCAATCAAATAAACTAGATCCACATTTTAACCTAATCTTAGCATAGCTAATTTGTAAAGTTCCCTAGCTGCGTCAGAAAGTGGTACAGCTAGAACACTATTACAGTAACCTACCTCTCTAAGTCTAAAATCTATGCTATTTCTAAATTCCTCGTTGCGGACACACTCGGTTAATATGTGATAAACGTCATCAACGGAATTAATACAATAATCACATTTAGCTGTTGTTGATTTTGCCATTAGGTATAGGAACTTATTGCACGGAATGTGTCCAGAACGAAGTCTTAGCGCGATAACAGTATCACTTCTGTTCGACAGCTGATTATCTATCCACGGTGAGTTCACGGTGACTTTTTTTTTAATTTGATAGTTTTTATTCACTTGTGTCGTTGTTTTACTTTTATGGGGCATGCGGTGCTAACCTATAATACATAATAACACTAACCCTAGATTATAGAAAAACATTATTGTAATTTACCAGTGTATTTATTTGCTGGTTGGCCAATAAATTTTCGGCATGTCCTAGACCCAAAAATTCGAAGACATGTGACAACGACCAACCCGCACTGGGCCCACGTGGTGGATTACGGCCCACGCTCTCTTACAGAGAGGAGGCCTGTGCCTCAGCTGTGGGGACATTAAAAGGCTGACGATGATGATGATGATGACCAATAAATTTAAATAAATAAAATCTCTGTGCCTTTCATATACTTAGGTCCTTTCATCCGTTCTGGCGTGATTGACTAAAAAACATTGTTCCATTCATCCACACTTTCGCATTCCTCAGCTGTGGGGACATTAAAAGGCTGATGATGATGGCCAATAAATTTAAATAAATAAAATCTCTGTGCCTTTCATATACTTAGGTCCTTTCATCCGTTCTGGCGTGATTGACTAACAAACATTGTTCCATTCATCCACGCTTTCGCATTTATACTATTATTCTAATTATCTAGTAGGAAGGAGGACGAGCAGGTTGATCCCATTTAAATAATTAAAGACACTGTACCCAGCAAGCAAAATATTCGCTCGCTTAGTCAATGTGACGAAGGCTTATGAAACATCGTCTTCGGACTAAAGTGACTTACTCTCGACTTGAAATTTGACCCAATTGAGCATCTCTCTTGTTTACAGGCAGATCTAATCTCAGTGAGTAGGTAGTCTTGGTTTTATATCTGATTTTCTATTTCCTTCCTGATAAATATTTACTAAGGACTCGATAAGATAGGGAAAACTTCGTGAATCTTGGAAACGATTTGTGAGTTGGAAAATTAGGTAAATATTAGAGCTACTATCTTTCTCTGTAGGGTTGTCAATATTAGCTGAATTTGTAAATAGGTATTCAGGTCGACATGCCATTGCTGTGGTTGGTAGGTACTGTGATGAGTTCGCATGAAAGACGAGCCTTGTTAGGCGACAGGCTAGTCGGTCAACTATAATATGTACCTACTTCTGTAGGCTGGTGTAAGTTTAGAATAGGATTTAAAATAGAATAAAAAATGTATTTGTTTTTATGGGAGCTAGTTTTGAGTTCCTCATAGAACAGTTTCATTTTACAACATAAGAATATCAAGTATTGTGGACCAGTGTTTCTTTTCATACTACCAGAAGCCTAGAACAGCACATAAGAAGTACACACACTAAGTTCGTACGCCCCCGAACACAACAGTAGTAGAGAGAATTGTACGGATCGCCATAATTTATTGATGGGATCGCCCATTAACGTAAAACTAAAGCTAAAAATCTGATACAAATTTCTTCATCATACTATTAAACACATACTAACTAAGTAGATTAGAATAGAATAGAATAGAATAGAATAGACATTTATTTTGCAAATATGGGTAATACACAATAGATGTTTAGATACATTAAAGCACAGCCATATTTCACCATTCAACATTTGAATATAAAATGCAAACATTTATAATATAAAATTAACAAGATTAATTGATTATTAATATGATTATTTGATTATTAATACAATATCCATTATTATAAAGATTATTGTCAAAATTATTAACAAGACGAAATAATCCAAACAAAATAAAATTATTCACAATCTTATCCAAAAGGCCAGATCAATTCAGCAAATTTTTTTCTCTGATAAAAACTCAGTCACACTGTAGTACGTTTTATCCATTAAAAATTTACGCAGTCTACTTTTAAACAGCACTGTTGGTAAGTCTTTCCAACTACGTGGCAACTTATTGTAAATAATTGGGGCCATACAATAAATACTTCTGCGCATCAAAAATGTTCGACACGGTAGTTGACGTAATTTACTATTGTCACGCCTGTTTCTTGGGAACACATCAGCTAGAAGTTCAAAACGATTTGGATTTTGCTTCACAAACATAGCTACCTCGAAAATGTAAATACAAGGAAGTGTCAAGATATTGTACTGCTTAAAATAAGGCTTGCAACTGTCTGTAGTTTTAAGTTTAAACATTGATCTGAGACATCTTTTTTGGGCCTTAAATGCTTTATCTTTATCAGTTGAGTTCGCCCAGAAAATGACACCGTAACGCAATTGAGATTCAACTATACCGTGGTATGCCGTAAGAAGTGTTTTGATATCTACTATGGAGGACAGTCTATATAAAACGTATGCTGATGAACTTAATTTTTTACACAAAATATCTATATGCGTTTTCCAATTTATATTTTTTCTATTTGTAATCCCAAAAATTTTGTATTAGTTACTTCGTCAATATTGTCATCTTTGTAATGTATGTTAAGATTTGTGATGCCGGGATTCCGTTGTCTAAAATGCATAATCTTTGTCTTACTTAAATTTATATTCAAATTATTTTTGTCAAGCCATTTAATTATACAGTCAAGAGAATTATTTATGTCACTTTCATATGTAATTGTATCTTTACAAGGGATCGTTATGGTGCTATCATCAGCAAACATAGTCAAAGGTTGTTCAATGGACATGGGCATGTCATTAACATATAATATAAACAAAAAAGGTCCCAGAACGGTTCCCTGTGGTACACCGAATGCAATTTTACGTTCTCGTGATCTAGATATCTCTTCATGTTTATTAACTAAATTAATGCGACTAATTTCGGTTATTTGTGTTCTGTTTTCTAAATACGATTTTATAAGTGTATTATTTAGTCCCACTGCTGGGCAAAGGCCTCCTTCTCCCTTAAATCACATAAAACAATTAAAACCAACATAACATCCCAACATTATCATTAAATATTGAAGCGATTTGCTCCCCTTAGCACACTAGCATTTCACATGAGCTCGTAATCCAAGCATTTATGCCGTGATCCTTAAGTCGAGTCAGGAGTTACCTTAACGAGGCCCGCGGGAGTACTCGGTCCAGTCGGTCCGACATACTGAATCACATTACCAGCTAAGTGAGCCGTGGTGGACAGGGATCAGTGCATTTTCATTTGCAGTTTGTTGGAAATTAACTTTCGTAGTACGATTTTTTTTGGTGAATAAAATGCCATACTTTTTTACCCGACTGCGCGAGACAAGGGAGGATAATGTGTTTATCAGCCTACGTATGTTTGTTCCTTTGTGGCGCTTTAAACCAAACGCGTGGGCCGATTTTTATAACTCTTACGTCAATTGATTCGTCTTAATCTTGCGAGTGCTACTAAAGACATGCCAGTACCTAATCAAAATACAATATGGCAACTACCTGATGCCAATGTGAAAAAGACAAAAATGAAAGTCGACGAACTATATTAAGTCATCATCATTCTCCTGCCCTTATCCCAATTTATTTGGAGTCGGCGCAACATGTCTTTTTCTCCATACTCCACTATTAGTCGTCATCTCTGTAGTCACCCCCTTTTTACCCATATCCTCTTTCACACAGTCCAACCATCGTTTCTTTGGCTTTCCCCTACTCTAATAGCCATCCACATCTATATTAAGTGTGGTATCAAAATAAATATAAGTCATTAAAATGTAGAAAATAAAAATATTTTCAAAAAACCCGACTGTAAAAAACAACTTAAAAGTTCCAAACAACTCACTTTTCAAGCAGCATATGCATTATGCTGCTTGAAAAGTGGCATGACATCAATAATTGAACTAAAATAACTGGCAACAACTACATCAGACTGCTTGAAAAGTGACTTGTTTGAAACTTTTTAGTTGAATTTTATGATCGGGATTTTTGAAAATACTATTAAATTTTTTAACCGACTTCAAAAAAGAGGAGGTTCTCAATTCGTCTGTTTTTTTTTGTATGTTTGTTACGCGATATCTCCGCCATTTGTGAATAGATTTTGATGATTCTTTTTATTGTATGAAAGGGCATACTTCAGAGGTGGTCCCACATGAATTTTGTCTAAATTGATTGAGCCTTTTTTGAAAAAATCAACATAAACAAAAAATATACACAGATGACATTTTGGTTGTCTCCAAATGTTCAAATTCCATGTCATTGGTGTTATCGATATTCGGGCATAACTTTAATAGTATGTAGTTAGTTTTACTTCTGGTGTACAACAAAAATAAAAATTAAAAAAAAAATAAAAAGTTTTTTTTTATTTTAAGCCAGAATTTAATCAGTTTCGAGAAGAGCTCATTATACCTACCCTATAAAGACACGAAGTCATTATTTCTAAAGGTATCAATTAGGGACTCAAATATTTATACATTAGAGTTTGTCTATAAATGTATTAATGATCAAAAATAAATAATAAATATTTATTTTATGTAATACAGTTTAATACGAATAGGTTTTAAATTAATCCCCTACAAATTCATAATCATCATAATCAAATTCAAAAATATATTCGCTAATTCCGTACTCATCAACGTTATCGCAAATTATCGAAGATATTTTAATGAAACCAAATAGTAATAGCACTCGGTATTGGCAATCGTCCTAAATGAATTAGCTAGTTGTCACCGATTGGTTGATTTGCATCCCGATAAGCATGTGACATAGGTGATGGGACGGGATGATCTGATTAGATCACAGTACGTGGAATATCCGCGCTGGCAAAGACCTTATTATTATAGACAGGGTGTAAAGATTTTTTTTTTTTGGAACGAAGTTCCTTATCGCGCGTTGTGAAAGGGGGCTAGACGGAAAAAATTCTTACGAAAAGTTGTCACGACACTAATGAGGCTGTCCATCCAAAAAGATTGTGTTGGAAAAACAATCTAATAAAAAAAATTCTTACGAAAAGTTGTCACGACACTAATGAGGCTGTCCATTCAAAAAGATTGTGTTGGAAAAACAATCTAATAAAAACTTCTTGTTTTTTTTCATTTCTATTTCGCATTTGATCTGAGCTGAGCTGAGCTGAGCTGAGCTGAGCTGAGCTTAGCTGATCTGAGCTGAGCTGAGCTGAGCTGAGCTGAGCTGCGATGAGATGAAATGATGAAGTATAACTTCTTACGTGCGTGCGTGTGTACGTAGTTAATAATAAAAAAAATATTATTTTTCTGTAGGTACGAGTAGTTTAAAAAAAACACCGGATAAGTGCGAGTTTGACTCGCACGTGAAGGGTTCCGTACGATTTTATTATTTGTTGTTATAGCGGCAACAGAAATATACATTCTATGAAAATTTCAACAGACACTCCACTAACAGACAGACGGACTTCGGAGGCTTAGTAATTTAATACCTGAAAACCCATACACAACTATTGAAAAAAAACTTGAAATGTCGTCTGTCAACAGTCAGTATACGTCACATTAGTGATTTAATTGGAATTTACTTAAAACCAGTATAATTATGTTAAATATCCAAAAAAGTGGCAGAAATTCAAGGATTACTAATAAATATACATCTCAGAGGTTCCAAGGAGTCACGATTCTCAGCAGTGAGAGAGCGATTGAGAAGAGAGAGAGAGAGAGATGACTGATACCTCATTTGTTAAAATCCATCTATCCATTTAGGCTATGGCGTCCCAAAGAAATAGACATACAAACATACTTATTATATACATAATTATGTAGGTGCAGTCTCGACAAAAGAGGAATGTGCCTGCTTGGGTTCCAACCTCAACTCGCGGTCTCGTGTTCGTTAACCGGGCCACCATAGCTGAGGATAGATATTTGCCATAGTTTCTTCAATAAAAAACTTGCTTTACAGTAGATCATTTATTAATAGCGAATTTATTTGCGGTAACTATTGCCTAGAGCTGGATCGATACAAGTCTTTAGCTTTTCAACCCGCCTTCATGACGGTACCTAATTATCTAATAACCTAGACCTACTTTAAACGGTATTATATCCACATTATGTCTATTGTACGTAGGATTAGGGTTCATTTCTATGATTTATGGCTGAGGCCTCGTTAGTCTACCCGGGCCTGCGGACGGCGAGTAGTGGGTAACTCGCCGTAAGATCAGAGCCTTTAGACAAAATACTTTTCTGTAAACGTTAACGCTAACGCTTCGTGCAAAAAGTAAGGCAAAGACATTACTGGGCGTGAGTCTCGTGACAGTTCTCTATCTAACACTTCGTGCAAGACGTCGTTGCCATACATTTTGCACGAAACGTTAGCGTTAACGTTTACAGAAATGTATTTTGGCTAAGGGGGCTGCCCCCTTAGCCGGCGACGGAGGGCGGACGGACGGCGAGTAATGGGTAGCTCGCCGTCCGATCAGCACCAGGCCCGAGAGTCGATGGCGCGTAGTGTTCCACGCGCGCCTCAAAGAGTTGTCAGCAAACACGGCGGGGCCCTTCATGGCCGATGCCTGTACGGGGGTTGAGGATAAATTCGAAAGAGTTACCTCGCCCCTGGGCATTCAGGGCAGGGAGGAACAGGGGTGGGTATTAGTCAGTAAGAGTCTGACACGCCCTTCCGCTCCACCCTAGAGCGGGAGATTTCATGAAAAATTTGATGATTTTTTCGAAAACCCCTTTCTACCTACTCCAAATTTCATGTCTCTAGGACCAGCGGTTTAGGTTGTGCGTTGATATATCAGTGTCAGTCAGTTAGTCAGGACTTGGAAAATTATGTAGGAATACAGATAATTGTCAAATACAGCGACTGCGTACCGGAACGCGTAAAGTTGGAAGGCTTCTCAAAAGGTGAACGAATGATATAGTGAAGGCCGTGGGAATATTCTAGATTCGAGAAGCTTAAAGTGCCTAGTGTGAGTTTTTTAACGCACTCGAATGCGTTTGCGTTAACGTTCGCGTATGTCAAATCGGTTACCCGTTACGGTCACCAAGTGGCGCTTATACAGTTTTTGTACAAATTGACGTTTAGTGCGTTAAAAAACTCACACTCAGGGTACAGAAATGATTTGGGGGCCCTATGAGAAAACCTAAATCCAGCAGTAGACAAATTTCGACTTTCCATAGAAAAATTCATAAAAAGTCTTGGTTTGAGAAAAAACTTGTTGAAAAAATGTAATTTGTTCTGAACCTTTGCGCGTGACTCTGACTCGCACTTGGCTGGTTTTTTATGAAACTGATACTAGCCACAAGCTTTATCAAAACTTTATTATTATATAGGAAGTAAGGTAGAAAGTTGGATTCCAGATAGAAAGCGGAATGAGTTTGTTGGCTGGTTATGGTTCAATCTAGAGTATTCTAGAGTAACGGAAGCGGGCTTTGATTCCTTTTGCGAACTGTGAGATTGTTTTTTTAGTGTTCGTTTTATGAAAATGGGTTGCCTTGTCATGATTTTGATCAGTTTATTGCAAACTATGAACTAAGGACGCAGTTTGAAATCAAGGTAAGCATTTTTTTAAAATCCATTAATCTGTTAAACCATTGGGTTACAATAAAGTTAACCATTGGGAAGAAAATTTTAGTTTGATGGCTTGAGCCGCTAACGTACCTATACCTAGTGACTGAGTAGGCATTGTGATCGATGAACTTCCCTAAGGATATGAGTGAGTGAGGACCTGATGAACCGCACCATGCAGAACCTAATAAACGCTACAGGCGCTGTAATTAATGAGGCCAGCTTCTGGGCCCAAAGTATTTTAACACAAGACTCCATGACTCACCAGTGAATCAGTGCGAAAATGCCGTTTGCCTTGCCAAAAAATTTGCCAAAAACCCGATTCACACGTTTTAAACCTCTATTATTACTATTATGCAAGGTATTTAGACCTGTGGCAAGGTTTACATACTCGGAACATGATATAGTCTGTAGTTGCCCAGTGGCAGACTGTCAACGGGGCTTGACAGATATTGACGTTTGACGCGCGCGGGCCTTCAGAAACCATCCTTGTTAAGAAGCCATAGATTCAAAAGAAGAAGACATTGCAAAATAAATATTCCGTTACTATCACAGACTTCTGCTAAATATTTTTATGATGACTTCGCAACAATCTTTAATAATTTTTGCGATTAACTCGGGCAAAAATACAGACAAAATAAATAAGAGGTAAGAAATAAAACAGCTTGTAATCTATACGTTACTGATAAAATACGCTGCCATCTTGTAATTTATAGCAATATGCTAGGGCCGTAGTCGTAGACACATAAAAAATAGATGTGGCGGAAAATAGAATATTTCTGAAGCAGAAAGATCGCAGATAATAATGTATTGAGATATTTGCTTCGGTACCTAGTCATTGAGAGTTCCGTTGAATTCAGTAGATTTTTCATGTTTTTTTCCAAAAAATAAGATTATATAATAAGGCTTAAAAGAGCGGCGAAAAAGGTTTAAATTTAGGACGAAACTTCATGGGACGAATGCGTTAAACACGGATTTTGTGATATTAATAAGTTATTTAGGTAAAAAACTATTTTCATCGTCACTACAGTAAAAATAGTAAATGTGATAAAATTATAAACCAGTTATTAAGCTGTTACCGAGGATGCCTACTCTAAAAATAACGCCATGACGCCTTAATTTTTTGTGGGTGGGAAATGATTAGTGACAGCTCCCGTTCTGGGTGGAGCGTGAGGGAGTGTCAGAGTGTCAGACTCTTACTTACTAAAACCCACTCGTGTTCCTTCCGTTGCTCTTTACGTTTCAGTTTCAGGGCCGCGCTAACTCTTTCGAAAAACCCCGCAAGCGCCATGACACTTAGAATCATGTTTCAATACGCGCAGTAAATAAAAATATGTTGACAAAATAATTTCCGTCACTTCTCTCAGCAGCAACTGTGAAATAATACGAATTTGTTGTTATTCGACGGCCGCCGCGTAACGAAAAGATGAATTATTCAAATTTCATTGAAGACACTTTGTTGATCTTGTTATTATTGAAGACTTTTTGATATTTTTGGATGTTTGTTGTTGATTTATTCTCGGAGAAAATCGTCAGCTTTGATGCCTATGAGTAAGCAGACTCATCCTTTATGTTATCTACAAAAATAACTTCATTATAATAATATTTTTTCGAAACTTATTTTGTTATACTGACAGATAAACACACTAAAATGAATACTGAAGAATATACTCCCGAGGTGGTCCCATATAAATTATATCGAAATTGCTTTAGCACTTTTTGAAAAACTGAACAAAAACGAAAAATTTGTATACATAGATGACGTTTTGGTTTCCTCCAATTACGAGTACCTACCTATGTTTAAATTCCACGTTCCATGTAATTGGGGTTTTGTGTTTTAGGGTATTGGGGTGTGTTTTTATTTGTTTTTATTTATTTTTGTTTGTTTTTTTGGAAGGACTTCCAAAAAAATTTAAAAATAACTTTAATTTTGGCAGTCTTTTTGTAAAAAAGTTTTTTTAATCACTACAACGAGCGCTTCTGAAATAACTTAAACATATTTCTACTAAATATGGTCGAAAATTCACGTAACACTAACCCATAAAATATGACGTCACGAGCCAGAAATGTAATATGCCGTTATTTCACTGCCCAGTACGGGACAGGCGGGCCGGATTATTCAAATTTCATGTTGTTTGGCCCCCCCGAAGTCCGTACTTCGCGTTTTAATACCCGTGCCATGTTGTTTTAGCTGAGCCCTTGTTTTTTGTCACGCGATATGGACAGCGGAATGCCTGATGCGATTTCAGTCACTCTCAGCAAAAAGTATGAGCCGTTTCGGATGTATTTTTAGTGGGATATTTATTTAAGGGTTAAGCGCTGGGATAACCCGTGGAATTCAAATTATCTTACGTTTTTTTGCAATTTTCAGGTCAGTATCAGGTTATATGTTGATCAAAATATGATTCGCGGCCGTAGCAAGTATTTACAGAATTGTAATCATTAAAAGCATCAATACAACCGTCTCAGTTCATATTGATGTATGGAATGACTATTTCATGAAATCATGACATTTGACAGCAATTCTTACTGAGAGATAAAGTTTTGACCAACATACAACCTGACACTGACCTGAAAATTGCAAAAAACGTAATAAAATTTGAATTTCGCGGGCTACCCTGGCGCTTCCATCTTAAAGCGCTATTAGCTGCCAATAACCTTGAGTGGTTAGCTTGCGTGTTCTGCGCTGAGCTCATTTAAGGCGTCTTACGTACACCCAGTAATAGGACTTGCCCATCAAGGAGCGCTGTCCGATATTAGAGGCGTTATTAATTTATTACACATAAAACAACAAGTATTAAACTAAATTAATGAGACTAAATTATAATTATTTAATCGATCTTTAAAATGGTGTAGGTTTAATAAAAGTACGCTTTATAATTTTTGCGTGATTCTCAATTTTTTATCCGCGTTAGACGTAACTTTACAAATTAATTACACTATGTTATAAAAATATAATTTCAAATATTCTCAGATCAGACTAGTCGTTTAGACGTGATGTTCAATTAAAAAACTATTAAAAGTCTTATAACTGTGCCTTAAGCCGTTGATCCCGGCTGTCAATCGTGGATCTTTGACTGTCGTAACCGGTCGTCAGAAGCCCGAAAGGCTGACAGCCAGTCTTACCAAGGGGTATCTTTATCCAGTAACTGGGTAGTAGAGGTTAGATGGGCAGTCGCTCCATGTAAGATATTAGTATTCAGCAGCATCCGGTTAAACTGGAAGCCAACCCCAAGATTGTTGGGAAAAGGCTAGACAAGCAGTAGACAATTAAACCAACAAACCCGACATCTATACACAGTAGGTATCTAAGCAAAAAGATGCCGTTTTTCAATGCTTTATCACTCAAAAATACAAACAGTTATCGTGTTTCAGCACAAACATATTCGTTGCAATAAAAAACAGAGTATTAGAGAGAACCTCGTAAAGTATGGGTTTTATGTGACGTATCCATGAATCTAATGGTTTGTGTGTTGTACGTTGAAAAATTTACTGTTCTGAAAAGTCAGATACTATGAACCTGTTATTTGAGTTACGTATGATAGCTCTTCATTCATCCAGTTTGTTTGAATCATTGTTGGATGGACTTCAGTTATATACCAGATTTGATTAGACCATGTTCCACTGTGGGAGTGTCCAAAACACCTTTTGTGTACCGTTGAAGATCTCATGAATTCCCCAAATGCCACAATCAAAGTGGTCAACTGCTGGGCTGGGCATCAAGTAATAAAAAGCAAGTAAAAAGAAGCTGCCATATTTTTCAACAAGATAATTAACACCTCGTAAAAACAGTGTCTTTGGTAATTCATAAGGTTTAATCACAGCAGTATAAAAAGTACCTAAGATAAGATTATAATTATTATTTTGTACGTTTTAACCCCCGACGCAAAAAGCTGTACCACTATGTGTGTGTGTCTGTCCGTCTGTGTGTCTGTCTGTGGCACCGTAGCTCTTAAACGGGTTAACCGATTTAAATGCGGTTCCTTTTATTTGAAAGCAGGTTTTCTAGTGATGGTTCTTAGACATGTTTAAAAATCGGTAAAGTCATTTTAAGGTCACCAGCTCTTTTGTGGTTATTTAAATGTTCAAATTTCTTTTCAACGTTGGGTTTTTTTTAAATTTAATTGTTATCCGTTTCTACAATTAGCATAAATTTGAAACCTCAATCACATATATAGGTATCCAACCCCATAATCGGTTGTGGTTAAGCGAATGAACTTGGCCGACTTAGCTAAATGAGCGGCAATAAACACAGTTGGAAGATAAGGACTGAATTGCCCCTCTAACTACAAATCGATTCCGGTCTGCTATCTATTCGATAAACTCATGACCTCCAATTAAGCCTTTTAATGAGTTTTCCCAAGTCGAAATCTAAGCTAAATCGCTTCCCTATACCCCATTTCTATCAAATCCTTCAGAATAACAAATATAAATGTTGTTTACCTCTACGTGTGGATTAACTACTTAGTTTCGTATTGATTTATTCATAGGTTTAACTATAGATGAGAACAACCAATCGCATATTAAATGGTTTCGGTTAATACTCGTAACATATTTGGAAGAGAAACCATTAGATTAAATACCTACACACGTAGTAGGTAGTTCAAATTGCTGATGATGGGAGATTATGGACTTATACTGGGATATTTTTAGAAAAAATTGTTCCGTCTCAATCCGGTTATTTGGTTTCGGGGAGGGCTATGTCCAACTCTGGGCGTTATTCGGCTGAAATGATGATTGACATAACTATTGCTTATAAAATGCACGTTTTGGTGGGCAATATTCCAGTAAAAAAAATGGTATCAAGTTCAGAAAGAAAACTTGTTTTAACTATGAAAAAGATAACATTTTTTTAAATGAAGTGAATACCCAAGTATTATCTATAAAACTAATTACCAACCCTTAACTGCCGAAATGTATAATTATTGTATGTGAAAGTACTGGTGTTATTTATAGTTGCTAGGAACACCACTAGGGCACCAAAAGGATTAAACCGGGACTTTTGTATACTCAATAAATAATAAATGTTACTGGTCTTTGTTCGTTATCTGTTTTATCTTTTAACAATTCATTTGATTTTGTAAATCGTGCTACAGACTAACCCTCTGAGTTAAGAATACTTCATATGGTAATCACGCTTGGAGAAATTTGATTAAAAGGTTTGTCACAAAATTCTCTAGGAGCGTCGCTTATCTTGACATTTAATTTGATTAATAGTATGCTTTCTATTTATTGAAGTACTAACATTCTTTTGCAAATCTTCAGCCAATAAAGACTTAAATGTAGGTGTCCTTTTATCTGGATTTACTTAATTCAAATTTGTATCTATGTCTTCATCATAATTGTAGTCTGTTTTTGTATTTGTCTCTGATCCCTACTTTAGCACGTTTATCTACTGTTCATTAGAATTTAGACACCCGAACACCTCTTCAACAAGTTAAAATTAAACACAGCCACAAATTACTTTTATCTCCAATATCTGTAGCAACATCTCATGTGTTGTTCCCAACAATTCGACTAAGAACTTACTTCGACACCGTAACTTCGAAAGTTCTCGAACTCGTTTTGTTTTCTACCATTTGTGATCAAATTAACCGAACGGAGAAACTCTCTCATTAATCACGAGGAAAAATCTTGAAGGAAGCCAACTATTATGGAATGTAATTTTCAGTTTGGGTATTATACATGTATATAGGCAATGTGGTTTCATTTTGAATTCATGAGAGTCATGGGCATGCAATTCGAAGTAATGATGAAAATGTGTGGATACTTGAGTATGAATGTAGAGAAATAGACTGTGTGAAATTTGAAATCGCTAGAAAGGGGGTGACTACCAATGATATCACGACTAATAGAGAAGCATGAGTATCAGTGATCAGGCATGGTCATTTAAATGAAATATTAATTGTATGGACTTCAGATAATTGTTCTGGGTCTAACTGTTTGTGTATGTGAGTTTATATGTTTGTAAACGCACCCACGATACAAGAGAATTTCATAATAAGAATAAAATTTATTAAAACCATTGTTTTGTTTACAAAATAAGAGATACATTGGTCCCCAAACTAGGCAGCGCCTGTATCTTGGGGGCCGGAGTTACGATGACATTATAAAAAGACATGTTGTAAATAAAAGAGTCAATAAATATGATGAAGTATTTTAAGATACATAATATTTTGGTAATTAGGTTAACTTTTAAAATGAAGCCTAGGATAGAATTAGTGTAAAATAAAATAAAAATCAATTCTGTTTTTATGTCACTGTTTTTGTATGCGTGTGTGAGCTTAGTATAATCTTGAAATTTTTAATTGATTACATTCTCGGTTTCGGCGTATGAGAAGGTGTCAAGTAATTTTTGGACATCTTTTTTACATTTGCGATTGTTCGAGCCTTTGGTTTTACAGGATTTATTAATTTTATTGTAAACATAAGTGTGAGAGTAGAAGGACAGCGTCTAGCCCAACTACTCTCAAAATTAGGAAGAGGGATGTGTAAAACGCGTTTGGAAATAAGTTTTTCATAATCCGGCCTATTTTTCAAAGTTTTGTGAGTACGTATTGTGGCGTTAAGAATAAATAATTGACGCACTCGTAGAACAGGAAATTTATTATAAAGCAAGTCCGTTGGGAACCTGAAGGGTTTTTTTAACATTACTTTAATAACTGCTCTCTGAGCTCTTTCTATTTCTAAAAATGAGGTTTTACCTGCACTGCCCCAGACGGGAATCCCATACTGAAGCACTGATTGACAGAGACAAAGATATATAATTCGGAGAATTTTAGTAGGTGTGCAGTCACGTAACTTTTTCATGCTGTAAATGAGCTTCCTGACGCGGGCCGAAAGTAGATGTGTGTGGGGTTTAAAAGATATATTTTCATCTAAAGTAATACCGAGGTATCTAAGAGAGGGGGTGCGGTCTATAATGGTACAGTTACAGTCTGTGAGTGGATGATAATAATGGCTACAGCATGTGTGGAATTTAAGTGTTAAATGTCGCGGAGGACTAGAAGCTGAAGTTTTAAAAAAGGTTATAAGCTTGGTTTTTTCTCGTTAAGAGTAAGAAGATTTTTGTTTAGTATCTCTGCAATTGTAATCAACCCATTCTCAGCAAGATGATATACCTGATCCCAGGTGTTAGCGTGAAATACAATTGCCGTGTCTTCAGCGTACTTTATAATTTCAGCGTTATTTATTGGAGCATTTAGAACATCGTTCATAAAAAAGGCAAAGAGTGTTGGGCCAAGAGTGCTACCCTGAGGAATACCGAAACTGATAGGCAGTAAACTACTAGAGGCATTACATACTTTTACTAATTGTTTGCGATCCGAGAGGTAGGACTTAAACCAGTCAAGCGCGACACCTTTTATGCCTATACCATCTATCTTAGTTAAGAGAAGATCAATAGAAATAGTATCGAACGCTTTGGCTAAGTCTAAGAAAACTACCATGACGTGGTCTCCGTTTTCAATGTAAGAGGTAGAGCACTTATCCCATCAAGTCCAGGGGCGCTGTCAATTTTGAGTTGGTGTTTGAGTTTTTCAATTGCGGCTTCATCAGTCGGTTGCAAAAAGAAAGAGTGTAGAGGAGTTTCACGTGGCCTGTATTTGCTGGCTAGAGATGCTTGCGTCTCGGACAGTCGTGACAGTACAGTCTGAGAAATTTTTGCCCAGCGTTGCAAAGTTTGCATTACACTTATCGAGTTACTCGTCGAGGTCCAGAGCGTTGGTTAATAGTTTAGACGAGTCATCTTTTGGTGTGTTTGGATTGTAAATAGATTTGATGGTATTCCAAAGCTTTTTTGGGTTGTTTCGATTTTTGTTTATGAGTTGGCTATTGTAGTCTGTTTTAAGTTTCTGCAGCAAATCATTACAGAAGTTTTTGTATCTAGTGTATACTAGACGTCGCATATCGTCATTCGGGTGAGATCTTAAATCCAGATATAGTTTATCACGATGTCTTATGCACCTTATGAGGCCTGGTGGCGAGAGCCAGTTGGAGAGTATGTCGATGAATGAGTTTAGAGAAGAGTTGGTGCAATCAATTTTTAGTACTTCAGACCAATCAGTGTTACTTAGTTCTGCAGCTACTGCTTCTTCGTCAATCACATTCTTACACAGAGATCTAGAAGATTTTATAAGGGCTTTCGTCTGCTACATGGCCGCCATAACAATGTCATAATCCGTAATTGAGGATTTAGCAATAATTCCTACTATTATTATATTACTGATCACGTGACAATGTATACAATGTAAATGTGACTTTGTCTAGGCCCCCAGTTATACATAAATCCGTGCAGGTACCGTTTAGTTTTATTTAAATACTCAACCTTGTTTGTATACACACATAGGTCAAAGAGTGCTCAGGGCGTTCGATACTTAAAATTGGTCAGCCTGGATTAATTTATCGTTTTTGAGTTCGTGTGCGGCCGGTTCCACCTTGCTCGTGGTACTTGCAGTGGATCGCTGCGGCAAAGTACGCGATCCCTCGCATCGGCAGCGTCATAAAGAAGATGATTTGTTGCGCCGACCCCAGTAAATTGGGAAAACAGCAAAAGAATGATGATGTGTAGCCTAGACTATGAAAGGTTACAGACGGAACGTCATTGGACATAAAATGAAGAAGGATCGTTAAAATGTGTGAGTGACCTTGACGAACGTAACGATAACGTATCGGCTTCTCATTTTGTCTATGTGAGCTTATTTCGCGCGTGCAGATACAAGCCGGCTTCTCATTCTGGTACTTCAGATTGCTGGATTTTGACACTCCGTCTATAATATTTCATAGTCTAAGATGACTGTGTAGTTAGTCAGTAGCGAATGAAATAATCTCAAAAAGGGGATAATAATAATGTATATACTTATTACAGTGGAAATAAGTAAGGAGGAATGGGATATCTACAAGTAAAAAGTTAAATTGGAATACAGATATGAACAATATAGCCTTTCTAAAATTCTGAAAGATGTTTTCATCATAGTTTTACTAAATTCAGCCAAGTTTCAGTCAACACAATTACAAGAGAATTCATGGAAAGCGCTTGAAGATGATTATTTCCTTATAGCTACATAAAATACGAATATATTTCAAATCTCCGGATGCAATCTAGTTGATAACATTTCAGTGTTAATGAAATAATTTAATCAAACCGTAGATCTTTGGAACAAGTTCATAAGACAGAGGACAGCTGTACCACAATGAAGGTGGGGTTTGACTGCATACGATTTTGGAAGCTAAGATAATATCTTCTGCATTAATTTTCGTTACATCCTGTATATCTAATAATCAATCTGGCTAGCCTTTTCCCACCTATCTTGGGGTCGGTTTACAGTCTAACCGGATGCAGCTGAATACCAGTATTTTACATGGAGCGACTGTCAATCTGACCTCCACAACCGATCATCATCAGCTTTTTAATGTCCCCACTGCTGGGACACAGGCCTCCACTCTGTAAGAGGGTGGGGGCCGTAATCCACAACGCGGCCCAATGCGGATTGGTGAATGTCACATGTCTTCGAAGTTTTGGTTCTAGGACATACCGGTTTCCTCACGATGTTTTCCTTCACCGTTTTGAGAGCAGTGGTGATAAAAATGTATGTGAATGAAATAACTTGGGTTTGAACTCACGCCCTACAACTTGTAAGTTGCGGCTGTTATCACTGGGCCACCACAACCCAGTTACTGGGTAATTCGATACCCTTGGTAAGACTGGTTGTCAGATGGTGCCGGTTGCCTGGTTGCCGGGACCAACGGCTTATCATGCTTTCCGAGGCACGGAGGAGTCTCGGTATGTAAAGATGGTCACCCATCCATGAAACAACACCGGCAAGCGTAGCTTAACCTGATGGATCGACCCGTTTTTCTTTACCCCTAGGGATGCAGGCACCGGCCACGATGGGCCCCGTCAGTGGTGGCTGACAATCATCTCTTTGAGGCGCGCGTGGAACACTACGCGCCGTCGACTCACGGGCCAGGTGCTGATCGGATGGCGAGCTACCCACTGCTCGCTGTCCACAGGCCCGGGTCTACGGTGGCCGGAGATCGTCTCGTAACTTTCTATGACTTTCTTGAAGACAGGTGATCATTTCTCTGGGCAAAAGCAGTATTTAATATATGAATACGCATTCCGTTACATTACACCCTTTTTTTTTGGGGGGGTGGGAAGTCTTCATAGGACTTCTCCCGCTTTGAGTGGAGCGGGAGGGCGTGTCAGACTTTTACTGACTAAAACCCACTCCTGTTCTCTCCTTGCCTGAGTGCCCAGGGGCGCGGTAACTCTGCTTAGAATTTATCCGCGACCCCTTGGCATAGATGCATCGGCCGTGACGGGCCCCGTCTTGATTTGAGTCAAGCGTGGAACACTACGCGCCATCGACTCTCGGGTCTGGTGCTGATCGGACGACGAGCTACCCATTACTCGCCGTCCGCAGGCCCGCGCCTACGATAGCCGGAGATCGTCTCGCGACCCCCGATGCCCAGGACGTCTCCTGCGGTGGCTGCGGTTGGGGGCGTGATGTCGACTCCTTTGAGTCTCCCTCACCCGTTCCGCCTCCTCCTTCGCGAGCATTACTGTTTCGCAGAAGGAGGAGACTGCTTCCCATTCCCTCTCGCTCCGTACCATGACCTCGACCAGGGCCGGGCGTGACAATAACATAATGCTTGACTGTCGAGCAAAAATTCAATAATAGAAGATTGATTCTTAGATCCACGACTTTATAAAACACAATAACATATTGCGTTGGATCAAGAAAAATATGCTTTCCTTTATAATTATGTATTAATTGTTGTCCTTATTATTATTGTGTTTTAAAAAGTTGTGGTCTCTCATCTAAGGATCAATTTTTCTATTATTACATTTTTGCTCAGTTCATGATCATAATCACCACTTGTAAAACTACACAGTTGAAAAAAAACTACACCTACGAGTAGCTCTGCAAACATTTTTCGCCACTTTCAAAAAGAAATATTGACACAGTAACCGTCACATTCGGGCTGTTAGTTGTCCCACTCAACGCGTTTCACGTATGTTATATTCAACAGATAGGTCCCATCCAAAAAAGCTAAAAATAGCGCACATTTTTCGCTGCAAGTGAAACTACGCCCAAATCATTTTGACGGTGAAAATTTCAAATGTTCAATTTTCAACTGTCGGCGGTGAACCCAGCGCTGAAAACCCAAAACAGCTATGTAAGTCGTTTGCGACATTTGAAATTTTAACCGCCTATGTGACAGTTGTCTCAAGATGTCTTCCATTCTGACATTTCCGCGACCTGTCACACCTCCCGTTTGACATGTTTCCAATAAGGAACTTGCACAGATCTGATAGCCTTCCAATAACTTTGGATAGAAATGGGAGCAAGTGATTTTATCGATATTGATGGCGTTTCGACAGGGGTTGAGTTGAGACTAATGTCTTGATATTTTTTTGAGAATGAGTATTTGGTAACGGGTTAGGTATAATTTAGATAACTAGGGTGAATCGGTGTATTTGTATAACGCCATAAATATATATTTTTATACAGGGTGTAACGGAAAGGTGTGGTCATATTTTAAGAGTCGGTTCTGCCCATGGAAATGAACAACTTTCTCTAAGAAAAAATTTAAATTTCCTAAAATAAAATTGGAATTTTCTATTTTTTCTTAGAGAAAGTTGTTCATTTCAATGGGCAGAACCGGTTCTTAAAATATGACCACACCTTTCCGTTACACCCTGTATAGTGTTACAAATAAAACTCAAGGCCAATTGGCCACGCATGCTTATCAAATGTAAAATAAAAAATTGTATACCAATATTTTTCTGTAGTTTAAAAAACAAAAAACATACACACTTTATTTTTGTTTCCATACCCGAAGAGTAACCAACGGGACCCTTCCTAAGCCTTCTAGATTACTAAGCCTTCGCTATCCGTCCGTCCGTCTGTCTGTCAGCGGGCTGTATCTCATGATCCGTAATAGGTAGACAGTTACAATTTTCACAGAATGTGTATTTTTGTTGCCGCTATAACAACAAATAATAACAATAAATGAATAATTAAAAGGTGCACGATTAGAAACGTGTTTTTATTGGATTTTTTGCTCGATCTTAATAATGGCAACAAGTAGATGCGTATAATCTTATACGATGGTACGGAACCCTTCATGCGCGAGTAGGAACTCAGCCGCCATCTTTGACAGTCCGCCATATGAATGACGTCATTTAGCTCATCAAGCAATGTCATCCAAACTAAATATGTACGCATAATTTCAGCTTAATGAGGAACCGGGAAGTGGGTCAAATTTAACTTTTAAGATTTGTTTACACAGTTATTTACAAGTGAAGTTAGTTTATGTGAGTATCAAGTCGTAATATCATTTCAGTATCAATCAATGTCAAAAACTTGTCCAAATGTGGGGAAATTAGAGGTGTTTTTGACAGATTACGATTGCGAGGCGAATGCGAACGTTCTTTTAAAATACGAGAATTATACCCGTCTGATATAAAAGAACCGACTAAGCAGCTTTGAAGCTTTCATAGTATTTTCCTATATTTCATAAGAAACATTTCTTAACAACACAATCAGTTATTGAAAGAAAATGCGATCGGGAAAAAGTCATAAATAAGCTCCTTTCACACAATGATCTATTGAGTATTGCGTAGAATGTTAGATTTCCCATAATTTCCATTGGGAATTCGTTCTCATACCCTTTCAGTTTTTGTTCATCCAACTAATATTATAAATGGTGAAGTCTGTACGTTTAGATGTTTTGCATATTCACAAGTACCTAAATCATAATTTGATATTATTGGTTTTAAATAATTTTAAAATAATAAATTTAAAAAAAAAATAAGAAAATTATAAAAAAAGAAAATGCTTATTGAGCACTAAAAAATTCGTCCGCATCACAGTTAGTTGAAAAGTGCTCAAAAGGCTGATAGCATAAATTTTCATATTGAATGGCAATGCTAATTTTTGTTCGATAAAAAGGAAAACCCTCTTTATCACACTTCAACGGCTGAAAATATTTGGATAAAATTTGCCACATGATAAATCATGTTTATTTAGTAAATATGGTTACAAAGAACACTTTTAGACGTCAATGTTTTTTGTCAGTTTAAGCTAGATGAGACCGGTATTTCCTAGCTGACTACCCTGAGAAGAAACACCGAAACAAACTCAGAGGTCAAGGTCTCTTTTAAAGTGTTCTAATCCATATAATATAACATATTTATAAAAAATAATCAGTCACTGGATGCAGCTTGCATTTGCATTGCATTTGAAATTTTATGGTATATTTTTAGTATGATTATAATTATTAATGAAGGGATAAACAACTGCTTTTAAATAAATTTAAGAGGTATGTTAGATTTTTTTGATGCAATATAGTATGTTTAATTATGTTTTGAGTTCCATCACTGTATGCAAATTGGACTTGAAAATATCATATATTTTTTATTTGTCTGCTTTAAAAAACCACCTTTTTGACCGTTTTTGGGAATCTCCACCTTAAAAAGCTTAACGAACCGACGAACAATACCATATTAAGGACATTTGGGTAGGCCGCAAAAGTACTCAAACTGCCTCAGACAATCATGAAATCTACGTGAATATTACGAGCTATATAGTTCTCACATTCACAATAATTATGCTGAGGACCATACAGATTAGTGTCTGTAATGGCCTTTTGAAGAAAGAACCATACATTTGAGTGGACCTGTTCAGTCAGTGCAAGCATCTATCAATAGTCGAATAGCTCAACTTAGAACTACTAAGGAGCTCAATGACTCGACGAACAATACCAAAGACAGGACATTTGTGTAGGCCGCAAAAGTACTCAAACTACGTTAAAAAATTACCAGAAAAGAAAAAAGAACCCACATATACTTATCCCACATATACAATAATAAATTTAAAAAAATTATGTAATACCAAAGTAAATTGAAGTCGGTTAAAAATGTCAATCAAAATAAAAAAGCAACATTAATATATAAAAAAAAATGTCACTGTGTATAACTGGGTAGACAAAACATGTCACACTTGGTTCGGCATCCAAAGTACTACCGGGATAATAAGTTAATATTCTATAATGAAGGCAGCGGTGGCCCAAATGCACCGGCTGTGACTTCCAAGTTGTAGGTTCGAACCCAGGCAGGCGCTTTACTTTGTGTAAATTATTTCAACACCACTGCAGGCTCAGCTAGGGAGAGGAATTCCCTGCCGTCTGTGTTTCCTGATAGCTACAACCTGGGAGTCTTTGAGTCAAGAGTGAATAGGTTACTTCTAGGCAAACGTGCTCCATCTTCGACCACATCATCGCTTACTATCAGGTGAGATAGTGGTCAAACGTGTGCTATCAACAATAAAAAAAAATTAAAAAAGGCTCTCAGAAAGGAAAAAATCGTGAGGAAGCCAGCATGTCCCGTAACCAAAAATTTCGAAGACATGTGACATCCATCATCAACCCGCATTGGGCCATTGTAGTAGTTTACGGCCCACACCCTCTCACAGAGAGTAGGCCTGTATCCCAGCAGTGGGAACATTAAAATGCTGAATATGCTATGCTATCCTATGATAGCTTTTGGTCAGGTTATATTTTCCCGCTGAAAATATTTTTAAATATCACGCTGGCAATGCCGTGGGCAGCTTTACTTATTTCTGCGTATGCATTTCGATGTATTTCTACGTATGATGTCATGTTTTAGAGCGTTCTGCCAACAAATTGATGTACTGTTGGGAAAACAAAGCTCAATGTTTTTAAATGGAAAAGTTTTGTGAAGCTTCCATGTTCAGGTTTTAGTGTGTTAAACTATAAATACTATTTTCATATTACAAAACTATGCTATCTTACTGTTCGTTGCGAAATAATTAATTTAACGATATCATATTATTTTGATATATGAATATTGAATTAGTGCGGTTGTTTTATGACTTCACACTCTCGTGCTAATAGTATTTTATATTAATAATAAATATTATTCGTCGGTTTAACTAGTTTGCTGGACGCATTTGCGGTTTTGGTCTGGTTATTAACCCATTTATTAACACACTATAGTGTCCCCCGCGGTTTTATCCGCATGTTTAGTTACTGTTTTGCTCTCGTAGGTCGCAGCGTAATGCCAGATAAAACCTTCCTCATGAATGTGACTATCGTATACAAAATATTTTTTTAAATACGACTTAGTTCCAGAGATTATCACGTTCAAACAAACGAACTCTTCAGCGTTATTACATTAAAATTTATATTATTAATATTAACACATTAACTCATACACCACTAATCAAAAAGTACGCTGAATATTTTTATTTAAGTCAAAAATAAATTCGCTTACGCATAACATTTGAATTCATTCGCTTCAATGTACTCTCCTTGGCAATCGATGAACTAATCCCAATCTTGATTGTATGTCTGGAAGCATTTCTAAGACCTTTGTTTTGGAAGGCCCTACAGATGCTGTGTCGTGGCCCTTTCAATCACGGGAATGGTGTCGAAACGTTTTCTTTTTCAACACAGTTTCAATTCGTGGGAAGAGCCAGAAGTCGCAATGGTGCTAAAACTAAAGATTAAGGCAGATGTGGACAGACACTAATATTTTTTCTGCCAAAAACTTAGAAATCAAAATCGAGGTGTGGCACGGCACATTGTCCTAGGCCCTGGCACGTTGTCCCGGGTCCTACGGCATAGCTGAAGGTCCTTCAGAAAAAAGGTTTCCAGAAGTGCTTTAACGCGGTTAGAACTAGTGCATCACTAGCCAAGGAAAGTCCTTGAAGGGAATAAATTCAAATTAATGTTAGCTTATTACTTTTCACGTAAATAAATATAATTTACCGTACTCTTTGATTAGTGGTGTAGACAGTTTGTTTATGAGAGTTACCAACTGTAGGATTAAAATAACTATTTATTTTCGGTGGCTTCTCTGCTGTGACCTATCCCACAGGAACTGTGCATTGAACTGTGCAAATTCTTTGTTTATCCCAGAAAAGGGATAAACAAAGAATTTTCAGAATCGAGACTACTTCAAGAGATTCTCTTGGATGGTCTGTTAATCCGAAATGATTATTATTATTATTAAACAATCTGAACATATATTATAAAGACTTAAAATTGTTTGCTTCGGAGATAATCTCTTGAAGTGGTACTGTACTAATAGATCGGTAATTATTATGAATAATTTTATTAATTGGCTTTAAACTTGAGCTCACTGTTAAGCTCCAAGTTTTACGGGACTTTAACTCTAACGAGATGAAAGTCATCGATATTTTTTTTTTTACAATTGAACTGCTCGTTTGACTAAATCACCTGATGATAATGATAAGCGATGATGTTGTCAACTTTGCACGCTTGCCTGGAAGTAATCTATTCACTCTTGACTGTAAGACCCTTCGGTTGTAGCTATCAGGAAACAGACTCCGACAGGGAATTCAACTACTTAGCTGTACGCACAATTAATGTGTTCTCAAAACATTTTCTGCGTATGGGTGGGATGTCCACCATGTTCCGGCTGGCGTGGCGCATCTAGTGGACTGATGATGGAACGGGCTTGGCGGAATTAAACTATACAAAGCCGACGCACACTCTCTGCAACGTAACCGATAGAAAACCGACAGGCTATTAGCAACTCGGTGATAGCGTTGATACTCAAGACATTGGAGCTTCAACTCGATGGGTGCATCATTGCCGGTGATCCCCTTGGCTCGTTTCTCAATAGACTCATGTATAAATTGAAATGTTGATGTCGATGGTAGCTATATGCTGTTGAATTCAGTCAGTTCTTCTGGCCCTTTCTCGTCTACTTTAAGTTGGAGGCATCACCGATGTATAAACGTTTTCTTCTTCTATTCTCATCAGTCAACCGTCGCACTGTCATTGACTCCCTTTTTGTTCATGTCGTTCCTCACACAATTCATCAATAATAATTATCTTAACCTTATTCTCCCTCTCCATTCGCACATTTTAGCCATGTGCGTTTTGTCCTAGTCAACACAGGCCATGGCATAGTTGCCTTGGTATGGACCCAAACAAAAGATTCCCTTTAAAGTTTTCTGTCACTGGCACCACCACGCCGCTTCCAAATTTCCAACTGAATTTAACAGCAAGATTCGTTATTTGAATAGGTCTTACGGGAGGATTCCCTTGCGCAAGTCCTTCATCTTAACTAAACCCTCTTTAGGTGCTAACAGAATATCATTAAGTAGGTGCTTTATACCCAAAAGTTGGAGCAGTATAGTTCTTAGCTTATAATCCTGTTTAGGGAATATATTCCTTTTACAAAGTTTCTTATCCACGGACGCACATTCGTCCTTATGGGCCAATCTTTAGTTTTTAGAGCTGGCATTTGCAGACGTTAAACTTAACATGCTAATGTTTGTAATGTATAGGGACCTGTGACCTTATTCTGTAACCCGCTTCGGCCTAGCAACTGGCACTGATCACACATTCAACTGCGACTAAATGCTTCAATTTATGTCTTTCGAATTATGTAAGTTCAACAAGTATGACTCCAATTGTTACTTACTTACAGGTTACTTCTAGGTAAGCGTGCTCCATCTTCGACCACATCATTGCTTACCATCAGGTGAAATAGTGGTCAAACGCGTGCCTATCAACAATAAAAAAAAATTATGTCAAATTAATTGAGGCTCGTAAAGAGTGAACGATAGCTTACGTAATTCGCATAATTCACGGTACATGGTCACTTACTAGATCCCTAAAGGAGACGATCTGGTCCTTTTACATGCAGGGGAGACGCGTCAAAAAAACGCATATCATAGAAGAGTCTTCAGACCAAAATGACTGAGTGACTTAAAAAAAGAAATCGCACCTTAATTATCTCTTTAATTTGCATTGAATACCAGCAAGACATCATCATTCTGTCATCATTATTTATCATTTCAACCGTAAGATGTCCATAGATGGACACATACCTACCTCCACAAGTGTCACCACAACGACCAGTCTTGTGTGTCTCACATCCTACGGATTCCCGCGATCGTCACTATATCCGCGGCCATCGCTTCACCTTATGGGAGGCTTTCCAAGCCATTGTCTTTCGGTACTCTGTTGTCACTCACAGAACCATTCGGTACCGTCGACCATCTGTTCTGCGAGCAATGTGCCCTGCCCACCCAGTACTCCAAAGTTATTTTGGAAGCTTTTTTAAAGGCACATCTACATTTGTGCCGGTAAAATGCGACAACGACGCGACGACGATTTTCCATAGGAATGAAAAACGTCTCACAAAATAATAGTTTTCAAGAACCGTATTGAATTCGCTTCCAAGAACCAAACACAATACCTTACTTATCATCGTAACTACCTATTAGATTCGAGTGGATAAGCAGGCGCTTGGAACTCAAGTTCCCAATGCTAAGTTATCAATTTCTATTGGATTGACTGGCGTATCTGAGATGCAGCCATCCAATGACGTAATGCAACTGAGACGCGACCGTATAGCTGCAACATTCATTACTAGTGTCAACGATTCAATGAGTTTCAATTTATTTTTAAAGTAGTATTTTCCTGTGACGTCTCTCGAATAGACTACACCATTTAAGGCCGTACTACCGGCCAAGTGGTGCCCTCATTGAATAAAAAATCGTAGCATAGCATAGAAAATAAATATTAAAGAATATAACGTCACGTTTGTTACAAAGAGAAAAAGCGGCCGTTTCTGGCACGGTTGCCTACTACTTTGGATACGAAACATTCTGAGACCTGTTTTAACAACGTAAAAATACTTTATCATATTTGTAACAAACGTGACGTTGGATTCTTTAATGTTTATTTTCTAGGCTATGGTACGATTTTTTATTCAATGAGGGCGCCACTTGGCCGGTAGTAGACCCTTAAGCATTTGTCCCACCGCCGGCGAGTAAGCGACTAAATCTCGGCTATTTTGACGCTCAAGAAACGTACAATATATTAGGTCCCCACCTATGAAATCAGCGTTTTGTATGGAGAATTTGATCGAAGTTGCAAGTTTCATACTAACATTTTCTTAATTTATTTAACAACTATAAACACTAATGTTTTAAAACTTTTATGCATTAATGTTTAAAAACTAAAATAACGTATGCCACTTAGATTAAGCAACAAAAATAAGTATTGGATAAGTTAAAACAAATAGTGGTTTCATTTCTGCTAACAAAAAGAGGAGTCATTTTTAAGGTATTTTTTTTTGTATAAAACTATAAGTAATAAGGTTTTTTTTGCTATTGTCAGTATTAGTCTATGACGGTCATTATTCGATAGAATATCAAGCAATTGATGAATATTTTATTTCATAGAAGTGACGAGGTTCTCTATTTGTGAGAAAAAAACGCAATTCATAGGTGGAAGCCCAATATATTATATATTATTTATTATTACATATATATATTATAGGGACCTGGAGCAGCTTCTCTTAGTGCTAGGTCCCTGGAGATTCCTTTCACATTCCTGGGGGTTTGTCTTACTCGCTAGCGGTGTGAGAGTGTGGTGTATAAGAGTGACTGCTTATGGGTGTTGTGTTATAAAAGAAAGAGGACTTGCACACTAATACGTTATATTGAATAATCAGATTAATACATGTGCCCTCTTCGAGCGGGCTACTAGAAGTCACATTCAAACAAAAGTCTTCCTTCTTCTTAATTTTCAATCGGCGTTACAAACTTCCAACGTGCCAGTCTCCACCATAAGGTCGCCAACATAAGGTCGTCACAATATATACATGTATATATATTTCTTTTATTTCCTTTTATTGTATTTTTATTTTTATGTCTGAATTAGTTAGGTTTATAGTCTTTACTTATTTATACACACTGTGTCTACGTCTCATATTCAACTTTCCAGTCGCAGGTCTGCTGGAAGAAATTTCTTTAGAAATAAGCAGCACCTTTGTACTATTGTTTCTGTAATTGTTATTTTTTTTTTCTCTTGTGTTTTGTGTACATAAATAAATAAATATTATTGTTATAAACAAAAGAGATGCACATATATTAGTAGTTGATCGCTGACTGTTCACACCGCCCGGCGAGGACTCAAGAGCTAACAAAGCCTACTCACTCAGCGTCACTTGCGCAGCGATGCTCACTCGGAGGTCAGAACTCACGCCGAGAGACCAATCCGAGCGAGTGGTGCGAGTAATCGCCCGTCGCACTCGAACTTCATCGCGCCGATAGTTTTGTCACAAAACTATCGGAACTACCACTTGCTACTCGCTGCTCGCGGACTCCATTTTCTTTTGAAACTCTACTCGCTACTCGCTCATCGATGTCGGTGGGACACACTTGTCCCACCGACATCCTTATCTACACTAATATTACAAAGAGGTAAGTTTGTAAGTTTGTGAGTTGGTTTGTAGGAAGTAATCTCTAGGGCAGTGGTGGTCGTGAGTTCAAACCCAGGCAGGCGCTTTACTTTGTATAAGTTATTTCATCACCACTGCTCTCAAAAACGGTGAAGGAAAACATCGTGAGGAAATCGGCATGTCCTAGAACCAAAAATTCGAAGACATGTGACATCCACCAATCCGCATTAGGCCTGCGTGGTGGATTACGGCCTACACCCTGTCACAGAGAGGAGGCCTGTGCCCTAGCAGTGGGGACATTAAAAGGCTGATGATGATGATGAATTTCTGGAACTACTGAACCGATTTTGAAAATTCTTTCACCAGTAGAATGCTACATTATTTGTGGGCTTATAAATTCACGTGGACAAGGTCGCGAGCGAAGTGCTTGTTCCAAATAAAAAGCCTGTGGCAATATTGCGATAGTGTAGCTTTGTGTTAGAGATTGAGAGATGAAAGAGTTTTTGTAATCGGATTAGTACCTCTAGAGATTACCTTTACAAGCAAATAAACAATTCTACCTTTTTCAGCTCAATTTGTTATTGGTTTGGGTTTAATTTCTAGCGTGTCTTCGAGTTTCATCATAAATAAACACAGTTTTTATTCTGAAGACCTGTAATTCTATGGTAAAGTTTTTAATTTGACCCTTTTTTTGTAATACTAGGTTCTTGTGTAGTCACTAATTTGTTAACTAGCTGACCCGGCAAAATTCGTACCGCCTCCGAATCAATAAATAAAAACTGACCAAGTGCATGTCGGGCCACGCGCATGAACATGTCAATTGAGTTCTTAAAAAGATTTTTACTTTTTCAAAAATGTTACATATTAAATGGTAAGTAAAAACTTCACCTAAGTATTATTTTTCTCAGGATTTTGTGTTTTGTACGAAATTTTCAAAGTACATTTTATGAGTTTTGGTTTGTGTTTGAGTTGGGTGACTATTACTCTTAAACTAACAGAGCTAACATACTCGTGATAATTTTCCTTCAAAGTTATATATGCTAACGTCACGAATGTTTTCGGATTTGCCAAGCAAGTTTAACTTTTAGTGGGGAGGCGCTCCCCACAAACAAAAAATCATCACGTAGACGTTCAATATTTCGCAAACGTATCATTAAATCGAAAACTAGTCCCGACAACCCCGCAATGATTATGATAGACCTATCCAACGACTCACTATAGGATAAACGAGAAAAAAATAGAACATCCCTACTTTACATTTACATAAAAAAATCTATTTCAAAATTTTATTGTTTCGTTTTTGTCTCGTGATTAATACCCATAAAATTGCTGGTTTCTATATCCGATGTTTTAATAGTTTTTCTGCTATTCGGGGCAGAGACAAATCCAACAAACCAAAGATCATTAAAATCGGTCTAGCCGTTCTTGAGTTATAATTATATGTATAGTGTAACTAACCCGACCATGTTATACATACATAATAGATATTATAATATACGTACCTACATTATGTTTCTGTTTTATAATATGCTTTCCAAATACGTAGGTAACAGAGAATCAGATACCCTTTCAACACGAAAGTTTTACCCACATAAGTTTTGCAGTAAAGCGGCGGTCACGTAACATAGTTTGATACTTTTATCTCCAATCCGTGCTTCGCGCTACGCAATCTTGTAATGCCGCTTGGAGGAACATTTACCTTCTTGAGGTAACGTCCCATTTTCCCGATAATCATCCTTTAATTTGATTATTTCCTCGTTGGCATCTATAAGAATAAGTTTATTTGTTCATAGTTACAGAATTACCTTTAATTTACTACATACTCGTAAATTATCTTCAATCAATCAATCAATCTGCCTAGCCTTTTCCCAACTATCTTGGTGTCTGCTTCCAGTCTAACCACATGCAGCTGAATACCAGTATTTTACATGGAGCGACTACCTATCCGACCTCCATAACCCAGTCACTGGGTAATCCGATACCCCTTCGTAAGACTGGTTGTCAGACTTTCGTGTTTCTGACGACCCGTAACGACTGTCAAAGATTGACAGCCGGGACTAACGGCTTCACGTGCTTTCCGAGGCACGGAGGAGTCTCGGTATGCAAAAATGGTCACCCATTCATGGACCAACCCCGGCAAGCGTAGCTTAACCTGATGGATCGACCCGTGCGGCTGTTATTACTTTAGCCACGAGCTCCTCAACATAAATTATTTTAGCTGTGACTATTATTCTTTTTGAGGGTGGAAAATCATCAGATGACTCTCTCGCTCTGGATGGAACGGGACGGCGAGTGACTCAGACTCTTATTGACTAAAACCCACCCATGCTCCATCTTTTGCGTTCCAGAGGGCCACAGTGACTCTTTCGAACACTCCCGCACCCTGCAGGTGTATTCGCTAACTCAGTTGACATCAATTTGATAAGCACTTTGCAGTACATTGCTCGGTGGACATCGATTATAATAGACGGTTTTCCTATACGTCAAAGCAGCAATGTACGACAAAGTGCCTATCAAATTGATGTCAACTGAGTTAGGGAATACGCCTGCTGATCTGTAACTTTTTGATAATTCAGTTTGTTTGGTGGTCTCCAAACGTAGTTGAACCTGTTTGTTGAAATATGAGCGAGCATAATTACGGAAGATTACTAATAATACTTTAGGGTAAATTCTGGTTTTCAGTAGCAAGGTTAGACTGGAAGCGGACCGTAGATAAGAAAAGGCTACACAGATTATGGTTCAGAGTCACACATCAATGGTAACAGCACCAGTATAGGCTCACATTGCATTTTATTGAAACTCGTACTTTGCTAGGCCAGCTCAAGGTCAAAGTGTTACGAACAACGTGCTGGCTTTACGTACATCGGTTATTAGTATCGATTTTGAATCCATTCTCATTGAGCTGCGCTGTGAATATCAACGTGGGGAATAGTTTCCACCCAGAACGGGAGAAGTCATTGAATGATTTCCCACCCCCCACAAAAAAAGGGTACCTTGTACTAATATGACTATCTAGGTCAGACTCAAGTGGATCCCTACCGCATATTCAATATATATTCTGATGTTTCGGAATGCTTCATAGTATGTCCTGTCAAAAAATCGATGTGTTTTCGAAACGTCACGTGATAAATCTTTAAGAAATTGGACTTTTGACAACCATTTTTGCTGATACAATACCATTTTCTCTAGGCCCTTATACTTTTAAGCGTCCTATACCTACCAACTACATATTTATTTTTTCAATTATCGCAGCACATTCGAGATAGGAGTCTTTTTGGCTTCGCACAGGTTTTTTTATAATTTATATTTTTTATTATTAGTTAGTTGTTATGGCTAGCTGTTAATTTATTTTAATTTGTGGTTTTCCCATGCGAGTCACAATTTTTTTTTTTCTCTTTCTTTCTTTTTCATATTCTCCATCGATTAGTGCACTCATTTGAATACACGGCACACTCGTAGCTCCTTCAACATAGTTTGATACTATCTCAAATCCGTAGTCGGCATTCCCGTATACACCAGAACACAACTTGAATTAGCATCCAATTTGCTTAATGGCCATTAATACCAGCTTCACGTGTTAATTCGACTCGTTACCTAAGTGCTCTAGATTTTGCTGAGAGAGTGCTAAGGGTTTTTACTGGGTAATCGGTTTTATATATTTTTTAACATTGAATTTTTTACTAAATTTTACGCATAAGTTCGTCGTTAATAATTGAGAAAGGATTTACAGAAATATAGGCTGTTTCTCGATTTATGAATGCGCTAGAATAAGACTATGGATACTTAAATTATTTTGGATTGGGTACCTATCTTCCATTTCTGTTTCGATCACGTAAGGAAACTCCGAGCATGGCCCTCTCTCATTGCTCTTTGGGTGACTTTAAACCTTCTGATGGGGCCCATTGTGAGCGACTACGTTTTTCAGTGATTTCCTTAGGAGAACCAAGGTTATCAACATAGCATAGGGCAGGGCACATTGCTTGCAGAACAGATGGAAGGTGGGGCCGGAAGGTTCTGAATTGGTGATCGCGCAATGGAAGAGGCAGTGTTGGACGGCCTCCTACAAGGTGAACCGATGAGCTGGTGAGGGTCGCGTGAATACGATAGATGCGAGGCGCATAGGACCGCTCGTTCGCCTATCTCCAGCAGTTAACGTCTTTCCTTATCAACCTCCTTCTCTTATTAAAATGTATTTGTGATCGGCGCAAAACGTCTTATCTTTCCATATACCTACATATGTATGTACATTGACCGTCATTTCAATATTCACCTATTTTCTTCCACACCCACACTCATTTATCGCTGTTACTTACCTACCTATCTTTTAAATTTCTCCAAAACTGTATTAAATTCATGAATTTATTATTGCAATCAACTTAAAATAATACAACATTCTATAAACCCTATTTTAAATAATTCCACATAAAATAAACCCCAATAAAATTAAAACAATTTAACATCAACATGTGTGGCCATTAAAAACGCTATTCATTTGTTAGCAGTACTTTTTATTTTGTTACCGGTCCGCCCGGTTCATCGGCTGAACAAACAGGGTGGCTTGCCAGTGTGGGCAAACTTCCATGAATTACACACACGCTAGCCTAGTGGCCACACAAAGCAAACACTCGAGCACGGGTCAGTTGGTAGGCTTCGTATACAGAGAAGATTTTTCTAAATAAATTTGATTGTTTTAAAAGATTTTTAAGATTTAATTTTAAACTAGTTTTACGTCGATCGTCTTAAACTAGAACTTTCGAGAATGTGGTCGAAGTTTCCAGACGATTCCACTATGTTTAGTTCGAGAACATTCCGTTATGGTGCTGCGTAGAAGTTCAAAGATGTTTCTAGAACATTACACTATAGGATAGTTCGACAATGTTCTGGAAACTTCTATGACTGTATAAATAGGCCGGGCGGACGGCAAGTGAGTCGGTCTGTTTTGGACTACAAATGCGAACGGAAGCGATGACAAAGCGATAACGAGGAAAATAGTGATCATTAGAGAATTAGTGGTTCCGATTTTCTTATTAAATAACTAAACTAAAATTAGAGAATCGCTTTCTTTTACTAAAAGGAAGTACGAGAAAAGGACTGCTATAGCTATGACCTAAGTTAGAGATGTCAAACTAGTTTACGCCTTGCGGTTTACCGTGTTTTTAGTCGACATGTTTTTACGTGTACTCTTAATTTGTATAGAAATATTAGGACAGGAAATTTAGTAATTTGACAGCTCTAATTTACGTCCGTCTCTTTCTTGTTTTATTAGAGAGAAAAAGATAGCAATAGCCTAAATTAGATTAGGTTTGTGCACAAAAGAATCGGCACAACTGTTTATGTTAATAAATTGTTTGAGTTAATAAAGGATATTTGTTTTATAATCGGTGTAAAATAATTCATCTCATACCCAACTCGTAACACTAGCTTTTGCCGTTGGCTCTGCCCGCGTTCTCATTTATAATATTTGTATGATACACTTCTGTCAACGGATTTGCCAGCGTGTAAGTCGGAACGTACGGCTGGAATAAAAAAAACCATGTGCAGGTTATAGAAAATATCATATGGAAGTGGTCTAATTTAGAACCAAATTGCATTAAAATTTATTCAACCGTTGCGGTGTTATTGTTTAAAAAAAAAATCAGACTTTTATATAAACATATAATATGTAGGTATAGGTAGGTACCTGTGTACTGTGACTAGATAATATCCCGCATTAAAAGTTAACAGATTACGTTACAAAATTGTTTTTATATTACCGTAAAAAATTGTTTTTTATTTAAAAACAAATTTTACAAAAACCTAACGACGAGTTTTACTCGCGTGGCCGCAAAAAATCTTCTACAAAGCTGCCAGCATTCGCGTGCTCACCGCAAAAGTTGTACATTACTTGACTTTAAAGCCAGAATGGTGCTCGAATGACCTGTTACTTATTTTATACTAATTTACATTCGTATGTGGTCAGTACCTATTTTGTTGTGTAGAAAAATATGGGTAGGTACGTTTATTGTTTTAAAAATATATAGGTAGCATAAATCTACATAATAGTTAAATTATAAATACTAAGTTTTGCAAAAAAAACTTTGTTTTTCAAATGGGTACTCCATTTCAAAAACATGTATTTTTTTTTTTTGTAAACGTATATTTTGAATCCACTCGTATGCCAAGGATAAAATAAAGTAAAAAATAAAAAGAAATAATAAAATAAACCATTATTACAAAAAGTTTTTATTTTATTTACATAAATATACCCTTTTTAGATACCCATAATTATACCCAATTAAAAGAACACACCTCCCCATACATTTTTTCATACCATGAGCTTTACAAAAACATCCGTCGTAGATGACTCGTCGGAGGCAGCGACCTCTCGCGCCCGGCCCTGGTCCAGGCCATGGTACGGAGCGAAAGCGAATGGGAAGCAGTCTCTTCCTTCTGTGAAGTAGTAATTAATGCTCACGAAGGAGGAGGCGGAACGGGATAGGCTTATATAGGGTGTAACGGAAAGGTGTCGTCATATTTTAAAAACCAGTTCTGCCCATGGATATGAACAACTTTCTTTAAAAAAAATAGAAATTTTCATAAAAAAAATTGTCTCTTCATACAAATCATCAGCTGATCAATATTTGTATGGGTTGTAAAAAAATTTTTTGAGAATTTTCTCAGGTTTTCATGAAGAAAGTTGTTCATATCGATGGGCAGATGCAGTTCTTAAAATATGACCACACCTTTTCGTTACACCCTGTGTAATACTCGTAACACATGGAAAAAAACCGACAAAGTGCGGGTTCGGACTTCGCACATTTAGGGTTCCGTACCAAATAAGGAAATTTCAAATAAAAATTTGATTTTCAATATATTGGTATTTTTTTGTAAAATATACGTAATAATGTAAACATTATCACCAAATTTTAAGTTCATAGGTCATTTGGAAGTTAAAAAAATCTGCGGATAAAATTTATGTGACAGACGATGGACAGACAGACCGACGGACAGACGGCGAGACGTACAGACGGACTCGTGAGTAACAGCAGTACAAACAATACAAACGGTCGCTGCGCCGGCACGGCGCGAACAATGGAGGATGATGCTCATTGAATATTTTATTTTATTTGATTGATTTTATTTTATATTGAGTATTTTTGCCGGCATTTATGCCAATTATACAATCAAACTATTAAAACAGTTCAATACTTACCGGCCCATGATTCAAAAACAGATCCAATTTTACGATTTTTTGCTGTAATGCCAATAAACGCATTTTTCTTTCTTTCACACATTTATGATATAACGTAGACGGTTCGACTGGTTCAAGCCACGGTTGCCATGAGACTGGTTTGACGAATTCTACACCGTATGTTTTATGGCTCAGAGACTTTCTGAGTGACTGTATGCCAACCTTGTCTATTTCCTTACACGTTGGGCAAGTTGGAGCTAGTCACGCATAGGTTCCACATAAAATAACAGTCAAAAATTAAGCGCGGGAACAGCGATCAAAATGAGATCGCTGGATTAACAAAGGAAATTCGTACCAATCTTATTTTGATCGCTTGACAGCATATTTTGTTTAACTTAATACTGTTCATTTAGAAATTCCTAGACTCGTAAATAAATGTATCGTTTGATCGTGTCATATTTAGGTATTTATCAGAAATCACAGCTCCAATTAACCCAATTTTCCACAACAAGTCCAAAATACCAACTGAACTAACCTGACACAACAATACAATATACCTACCAAGTAGGTCTCATTAGGTCATCTAACTGTCACACATAACTCGTAAATAGATCCCCTAAAGGCTGCTATCAATCCAAATGACTTATCGCTCCTAGATCAAGTTTCCTTTGACAAGGGTGTATGAGGTCCATACAATTATTGTAGGACGGTATGACGTGCGGTTCCCGGACTGGAATGAATGGGGACCGATTTAGGTAACGTGATTTGAAGTGCGCGGACACAGACACCTACTATGCGTTATGTGCCCCTGGTACATGGACGAGAAATATTTTGAGCAAACTACTGTTTTTGCTTTATTATTTTAAGTGTGTGTCTAAAGTTTAAATGAAAATTACAAAATAATAAAAACGTTTTATAGCAGAACAAACTGAGAAAACGCAGACTTTTAATACCACGTATTTTTAGGGTTCCGTAGTCCTAGACTGTCAGTAAGTACTAGAAAGCTGCAAATTTACATGGGTATATAAAACACGTGACAAAAACGAAACAATAAAATTTTGAGAACCAGAGATTCGTTTGCAAAATATTAAACATTATATTGATATTTTTTGTTCGAGTTGAGCGTGCCTCCCACCCTCCACCTTGTAAAAGCTAAACTGTGGGCTTGAAAAATCTGAAAAAAATCATGATAGTAGTTTATGTAACAAACTTTGAAGAAAAACTATCACAGCTAAGCTAGCTTTGTTAGTTTGAGAGTAATAGTCGCCCAACTTATAAAATGTACCTACTTGGAAAATTTCGTACACAATATACTTGGGTGTAGTTCCTTATTAAATATTTAAAACGGGTAGTAAAGCCGTAAAATTTTGGAAAAATAAAACCGTTTTTTCGTTTTCAATTTAAACGTTAAAACCGTGAGCTCAATATTAATATGTTCATAGTAATAAACATAAAGCCCTCTTCTAAGTCCGCGTCCGCGGTGACTACGGAACCCTACACTGCGCGTGCCTCGACATGCCCATGGTCTATTTTTATGTAACCATTTCCATATTTTGTTGGTATGTCTGAAAATAAGCTACCCAAAATGTAAAAAGGTACTTCCTGTATTTGATATTTTTAAAACAGCGTCCGGTTTTAATCCTTTAACCGATATTGTTTCGAGGTTTTGCCAACCCAAATATTTAAAATTACCAGTCACCCAGTATAATAAAGATATTCTGTGAATACTGACAATAGAACGGCGAAAACAAAAGAAGTTATGATTAATTGATATTTTTCCGTTTGTTCGTGCGGAAATGTCGGGCTCGCTCGACCTCGGGCTTTTTATACCTACCTACCTATATCATAAGTCAAAGTAACTTACTTTCTTTTGATAATAATGGCAGAAATCATATTAAGTCATAAAAACATTACTCGTCATAAGAACGAAAACCATTAGGCTAGCCTCTGACTTGTGATTTTTGTCACAATGACTTTCTGTACCCAGTTGAGTGCTATGAAGGTACATGGGAGTGCGCTGATCATGGTGACGTGACAATACGGTGACAAATAGTTCCTAGGTGACTGAATTTTGAAGGTACTGACGTAGTTTAGAATATTGAGTGTAACATTTTCCTTGAAACAATCTTTCAGTGTATATGGGATGCACCCAGTAGTGTTTTTTTTCGTTTCATTTTTCTTCTTCTTATTTCAGGAGCACATATTACAGCAATCTGTACGAAATCCATTTCAAGAATGAGTTCGTTTTGTTGCCCAGTGACTTTTCAAGTGGGCGCATCGTGGGTGACAGTAGGTGACAATGACAAAAAGTCACGGTGACAAAAATCACAAGTCTGTGGCAAGCCTTAGAGATTTTTTCTTATGTCTTTTTCAGAGGAATTTATTATTTATTTTGTGAAAAGGTAATCTTGAATCAGACATTGAATAAAACCACTTTTTCATTTTTTATTTTGCACATCTACATCGTTTTATTTAGGTACTAGCTTCTGCCAGCGGCTTCGCCCGCCTGGTAAAAGTAGCATTTGTTTTAATTCAGGTTATAATCTATTTGTATGTAAAATCTCATTCATATCCCTTCAGTCGTCTTTGCGTGGTTGGAACACAAACAAAACTTTCCCATTTATAATATTTGTAGGATAATATTATACGTTTAACATTACCACTCAATATTTAATGGCTGCTGGTTTTCTATTCCACGTTTTGCAATTAAAAAGAACATTGTCCTAACTGATTAGAGAGTAAGAAAAAAGAAGGAAAAGATATTTATTTGTCACGGAGACGTGTGTGTATGATAAGATAAACTTTCTTTACTAACTTCTAATTTAGAGAGAAAATAAATAAAAAGTTACAGTTTATCCACTCAACATAAATTCATAGAAAGCATAACAGTCAATGACGTCATCAACTCCATCTATTTACAGAGAATGTGAGAAGGGTAATGCGATGCCCTGAAATCAAAACATCGACCCGCACTCGCTTCACTGTACTCCTTCGTGGAATGTTGAGGATCTCTCCCCAATTTGTTATGGCAATAGTGTTTCTTAAACTGTTTTTAGTGGGAATAGTTTTACCACACAGCTTACTGACTATACTTAGGATTTACGAGAAAGCAGTTAGTTTTTAAACCGTGTAATATTGTCGCTGAAAATTTATTTATTTATTTATTATTAAACTTAAAAACACTATCTTTACAGGATGACCCCAATACAATAGTGGTTTCCAAACACCCAACCAATAAACAGAAAAATCAACTTAAAACTAATACTTAAAAATTTATAAAACAACTAATCATCTGAAACTTTATAAATATCAAACTAAACCTTTTTAATGTTTTAAAATCTTAACTATTACAACAACTTAACTTTAATATTACATATAAAAAATCTAACACAGGATATTAATATTTAAATATAACTAACAAAATTCAACAAAACTCTTGCAAATTCACTCATATTGCATGAAAATAAGTCAATCCTCTCATGCACTTCATTTATTACACATATTGTGCGGGAGAGGGGTGTTCTAGACATCAGTTTGGTCCTGGAATCAGGCACGGCCAGCAGTGGCGGTTTCCGCCGCCTCCACACGTACTTGTCTGGCACGCATAGCTTCAGGTGACGCAGCACACCCGGGTTATGTGCTACTCCACGCAGGAGCTTTAGTGCATACGCTGCGAGTGCAAATTCCCGGCGCACTCGGAGTTCGTTGTACCCTACCATACCCAGTACAAACAGTGTAGGATACATCAGCGGGTAAAATGGGTAAACCCCATAAAGTTTGAAATACAAGTGTCTTGTATTTCAAACTTTACTTTATTTCGCTTCATGAGGAGCCCAAATCACCGCACTGTGTTCCAAGTGACTCCTTACCAAAGCGTCATACAGTACCCTGAGCGTGGTAATGTTTGTGAATCCCTGCGACTGTCTCAGTACGAAACCCAGGTTTCTGTACGCCTTCTTGCAAATCTTAACTATATGATCCCGGAAAGTCAGATCCGGTGTAAGCAGTACTCCTAGATCTCGTACCTGAGACACTCGCTGCATCGGCGCTTCCTCTACTTTGTATTCGTAGGCTAAAGCAGTCTTCGCGCGCGTAAATGTCATCACTGAGCATTTCGCTGCGTTGAAATAGAGTTTATTTTTATGGCTCCACTCTACCACTCTATCTATGTCTTCCTGCAATCTCTCACAGTCTGACTCACCCTTGACCTCGAGCAGCAATTTGAGGTCATCTGCAAACAATAAACATAAACTATGTTTGACTACGTCTGGTTTTTTTTTTTTTTTTTTTGGGGGGGTGGGAAATCATCTTATGACTCTTTCCGCTCTGGGGTGGAGCGGAAGGGCGTGTCAGACTCTTACTGACTAAAACCCACCCCTGTTCCTCCCTGCCCTACGCGCCCGGGGGCGAGGTAACTCTTTCGAATTTATCCTCCACCCCCAAGTCATTTATCATTAAAATAAATTCGAGAGGACCCAAATTGCTGCCCTGGCTCACACCTGACATGGTGTAGTATGGCTCGGATTTGAAACCGTTGTAGTTAACGTACTGCTGTCGGTCTTTCAAGTAGCTGGCGAAGAACTGTAATAGGTGCGGTGTGCAGCCAATTTTTGCCAGCTTCATTAGCAGTACATCGTTGTCGACGGTATCAAACGCCTTTTTAAAATCAAAATATGCCGCGTCTACCTGCTCACCAGTATCGACGGCCGGTGCCACCTGCGCCATGAAGTTAAGCAGATTAGTTGCAGTGCTGCGCTCCGGCCGGAACCCATGCTGCGCGTCCGATAGCTGTGCGCTCACTTGAGTCTGCACGCAGCGTTGGATGGCAGACTCGAACACTTTTGCAGCTGTCGACAACACTGCTACTGGTCTGTAGCCACTGACCTCCGGACCTGACTTACCTTTGGGAACCGGAATCACCCGCGTGATTTTCCACCTAGGCGGAAACTTTGCTTGTTTTAAACAAGTATTGAAGATATGATTCAGGGGCTCAGCCAGCACCCTGCCACAGTCTCGGAACAGAAAGGCTGGAATGCCATCGGGGCCAGATGAGCGTTTTGGTTTAAGCTTTATGAGCGTTTCCCTTACGTCTTGAAGACTGAGGGTCTCAATATGCACTCGCGCACTGTTCGCTTCCGCCTCCGCCCCCGCCGCCCGCGCATCCAGTCGCGGCCGCTCTTTATTATACACCGACTCAAAAAATGATGCAAATTGTCGAGCACACTCCTCATCCGAAAGATGTTGACCATCCTTTATGATGATTTGCCGGTTTAACCTACTTCGTTTAGACCTAATATACTGCCAGAATGATTTTGGATCTTTTGAAAATTGATTTTGTATTTTAAACTTGTGTTCTTTGTGTGCAATTTCTATTGATTTTTTTATACAAGCTCTGTACTTTGAAAATTCAGAATAATCGCTATCCAGCTTTGTTTTTTTGAAAGTTTTATGAAATCTAGCTTTATTCTTTATATCTCTTATAATATCTGCGGTGTACCATACGGGATAAATGTATCGAGAATTTTCACGTTTAAGCTTTACGTAAAATTGGCCTCATCAGTCACCCAAAGGGCAATGGAGAGGGCTATGCTCGGTGTTTCCTTGCGTGATCGAATCAGAAACAAAGATTTCCGTAGGAGAACCAAGGTTACCGACATAGCCCGAAGAAATGCCTAACCTAATTCGCAGTGGGCAGGGCACATTGCTCGCAGAACAGATGTTCGATGGGTCCGAAAAGTTCTGGAGTGGCCACGCGTACCGGAAGACGCAGCGTTGGGAGGCCTCCCACAAGGTGGACCGATGCCCTGGTGTGGGTCGCAGGCATCCGATGGATGTGAGACACACTGGACTGGTCATTGTAGTAACACTTAGAGGAGGTCTCTTTCGGCTGAAATGGTGATGACGATGAGTTAATTTTTGTTTTAATTTTAGGTTCCTATTTTAAAGAAAAGCTACTGTTAACACGAGTATTTTAGTATAATATAATTATGTCATATTGGAGCAGTGGTGGCCCAGTGGTAATGGTTGCGACTTACAAGTTGTAGGTCGTGAGTTCAAATCCAGGCGCTTTACTTTGTATAAATTATTTCATCACCACTTCTCTCAAAACCGTGAAGGAAAATATCGTGAGGAAACCGGCATGTCCTAGAACCAAAAATTCGAAGACATGTGACATCCACCAGCCCGCATTGGGCCCGCGTGGTTGATTATGGCCCACACCCTCTCAGAGAGGAGGCCCGTGCCCCAGTAGTGGGGACATTAAAAGGCTGATGATGATGATTATGATGATAACACCAGAAAAAGGGAAAACAGATTTTTTTTATATTTCTGGGGTCTGTTAGCGAAAGTGGTTCATATTCATGAGTACCTAGTTTCATCACCTGTACGATCGCCAATAAATCATGTCATCCTGTAATAGTTGGATAAGTTATTAAAGTAGATATATTTTTGTAGTACATTTTTTTGTCCTGATAAATTCTTTCATAGTCTTAAATAAGGAAATCATCTATCACTTCTTTCTTTTTGAAACTATGTTCTTTTCAGGGTTCCGTACCCAAAGGATCCAAACAGAGCCCTATTGCTGTCACTCACGTGTCCTTCCGATTGTCTGTCCGTCGTCTGTCACACAGATTTTACAGCCAAACGGTTGGAGCTACAGTCTTCAAATTTTCACAGTATAAGCATCTTGTTGACCCAAAGCCATATTCTTTTCAGGGTTCCGTACCCGAAGGATCCAAACGGAGCCCTATTGCTGTCACTCACGTGTCCGTCCGATTGTCTGTCCGTCGTCTGTCACACAAGTTTTACATTCAAACGGTTGGAGCTTGTAGTCTTCTTTGGTACGGAACCCTAAATGTGCGGAGTCCGACACACACTTGGCCGGTTTTTATATTCTCTTTCTTCATGCCATCTTAGCATGTTGCTGAAATGAAAATAAATACTTTCGAGTGTCTGAGTACCTACTGAAACATTGCTGAGTCCATTAAGAATAAACGCGAGCTTTCGTCAGTTTCTAGCACGCTTATATGCAAACTCATGCTAATTTTAAAACTGCCTTGCCGTACCTATGTATTTCGTGTTTGAATCGCCTGGGAAATCACAAGCTGAAAATATTTTCATAGAGGTCATGAAACGTTGGACTAGTAACCTGCAACTGCTATAATAATAATGCTTTATGCTTTATTTGAACGAAGCATGGTACCTCTAAAAAAGTAATAAAATTAAATAATGTTACCTTGTTAGTGGCTCGGAGTAAAACATAATACAAAACTACTAAGTTAACTATGATAAACCTAAACACTACATTCCGCCAATCTATTCTGTAGAAAGTGAGCTGTAATGAACAATCCATTTGATGAGATCAAAAGTTCAGGCGGGGCTTTGGAATCTCGGGCGCTCAGAGTGGGGGCTCTGATTGCCCACCGAGTCAACAACTCAGCCTAGCGCAGTCCACTGCTGGACATAAGCCTCCCAGGCTGCGTCACAACACCCTGTCCTCCACCTTCCGCATCCAGTCTATCCAAGCCACCTTCTTATGCCCACCGAGTGTTTCCAGGGAATACGGTGGCACTGTGATAAGTGCTGCCTTGTACAGCGAGATTTAGGGAAAAGAAGACCCCTTTATAGTCTCCTCATAGATGTGCCCTAACAGGCGTTGCACAGAGGGGGTTCTGTAGTGGTCTTTTAAGAGGAAACACGATAGCATAATGATAACTGGGGTCAGTCTCCGGTCTTTTCCCTAAAAGTCCAAGCGCCTTTGCGAGGTTTCTCCTAAAAACTAAAAAGAAAGGATTGAAAGATTACTTCTTCATGATCATTTCACCTAAGTTTTTAAAGTGGCATTTTTCAGAAGTCCATTAAGTAGGCAATATTTTATCAAGACCAAAATACTTAATCTAGTAATGTCCAAAGCCCATTTATCGTCAATTCACACTAAAGTAACGATTCCACTCCTCTGTCAAATAGATCTCACTTTGATGTTTCTTTTCTTGAACTTAGTCCGTATTAAATTTTAAAGTAGCAGCTTCATGACTACGGTGTTCGGAAAACAGTTTTCGGAAATCATTAATGAGAATTGAGGCCAATTAATTTACAAGCCGTCATTCAGTCCATATCGACAGACAAGGTGACAATCAATATTTATTTGTCCAATAGTTTGACAACTCAAGACCTGTAAAGACAGATAGTTCGTATGTTTAGTTCGAGAATCAAAGACGGACTTAGTTTTATACCAATAGTTTCCGTAATCCATAGCTGAAGACATACGCCCACTGTCGTTCAGCACTATTATTAATAACGTCACATCTGCAGTCGACAATTTTGAGAAACACTGAATTAGTCTATTCAACTCGTTTCAATACAAAATACGGAAAGCATGAAAAGATGTCATTGAGGCAGTCCCAAGCAAGATTGATGACAGTTTCTCTTAAAATACTGCTATTCAGTTGAAACCCCCGGGAACAAGAACTTTTCTAGTTGGCAAGAGATGAACGAGGTTATATTGAAAAGTTGTTTTTTTTGTGGCGCTATTGAATAATGTTTTTATGAAATTGTTTGTGGTGGCAGTTTAAATGCATTGGTGGCTTATGTCTTGTTTGTGATGTAAGAATTGTGTGATACCTTTATGATTGAGATAGGGTTTTATAAAACAGTTGGAGGACTCGTACCAAAATACTTTAGACTAAGATCATTAATGTTTCTTCTTCTTATACATTTTAATGATCATACATTTCAAAAGTTGTTGGCCCAGTGCTTCGCCGCCTCTACGGTATCGTCGGTGACAGCATATATATTTATATTCATGTAATTTAAAGGGATTTTTATCCCCAGATCAAACAATAAAGTAAAGCGATGAAGAATGTTTCATATTCGACACAACATTACATCGTATAGTATACCTACGTAAAATCATTAATGAGGTAGAAACAAGGTACTATATCAATATCCCGTTAAAAACAATATTGTTATCATACAAGATCAAATAAGACTGGAGGGCGATAAATAAGGGCATGATTACAACAAAACGGGATTAAAAGCAAACATGATCTTGCACACGCTGTTTGCTTATGTTTCTAATCAACTTGTGTAACCTGCTCCTATATGTGCCGTACCTTAATACACTGGGGTCGATACTCTTTTGTTTACTGTAAATAGTCGTAATAGTAATTGAATAAAAAAGAGAGAAGTTGTTTGAATGAAATGGTACCGAAAAGATGAAAAACAGTTTTACATCTTGATATACATGTTCTTGACGCTGCGTCTCTCTGTGTTTCGTACCTTCTATTTATTCTAGGGATGAGATTATGTCCCAAGACAATATTATCTGATTGCGGTCTTCTTCATGAAATTACTAATTAACTGATGGCGCACGGCGTTTTGTCATTTTGCAGGATTGTTTTGTTGAAACATTATGAGTGTAATAATACTTTTACTGGTTACTAATAATTTCGTCATCATATCCTGATTCTTCCAGATATAAAAAATGTAACTATTCAATTTTAAAATACAACAAAACCTTATCTAGTCTTTCTATTGTTCCAGGTTTCAGCAACATTGCCTTAGGCCTTGGAATTATCATTGCTACGCTTCTCAACCTCACCGACTGCGACATCGTTACCGATGCACCAAAGATCAAAGAAATATACACTAACAATATATACCAAAGGGATAGTCCCAAAAATATACCAGAACCTGAACTGCTGCCAGTACTCCATGGGAACGACACTAGATGCCGCATCTCCGAGTATCTGTGTACGAATAAGAAGTGTATACCAATTAATCGATACTGTGATGGTTCGAACGATTGTGGGGACTCCTCTGATGAGCCGAGACATTGTACACGTAAGTAGATTTTTGAATATTATAATTTGCTCATAGAATACGTGTCATTAAAAATGTCGTCTTTCAGATATCTAAATTAGAGGGTAAATATTGGTAGATGACTGAAAAACTCAAGAAGAAAGTTTAGTATTGTATTTGGCTACAAAATACTAAAAAACAGCGTTTGGAAAAAAGATACAATAAACTAGGCAGAGTACATTTAACAGCTAAAGTACAAACGATAAACAAAAGCACGCAAAACGAAACATTACTAACAGCAGTAAAGTAGAAAGAAATAGTCCTTCTCGGCGCGAGCATAAATTTTAGCACTTTTATAATCCTTTTTCCGAGGAAGTGGTTCCTACATGACGTGGCAACAGCTGAGAGAAGGTAAGGGTACAGTTTATCCATATAAATTTGCGTCTATGTTGAATTCAAGGACTAGAAATGAGTGGAGTCGACAGAGTATTTTTTTCTTGAAGACCAAAGTTTTTTTTGATCGCATGAATAAGTAACTAGAAGTAACGTTAGATAAAGGTTAAGAAACTTTGTGTAAAGTTGATGAAAGAGCAGATTAAAATTTCAAGTTTTTGTTCAAACATCAAGAATCTATCCAAGATCGTTTCAAGTGTTATTACTCCGATAAACTTTAAGGATTATTGGAAAGGGTCTATTCGACCGAACTGTTGCCGAAATTCCAGACATTTTGTTGCTTCAAGTTTTCTTCAGTTACAATTTTCATAGCTATTTTAGAAGCAATTTCAATAAGTGCCCGACTATTTGGGTATCTTTTATTCGTTTCAATGAACATAATGTGTTAGTACATCAAAGGGTCTCAGATTACAGTAGGTTCTTGTAGTTTGATTTTGGTGATGTAATGAAATCAGTGTAATGATTACAAAAAAATGTTGTTTTCGTCTGACAGAAACTAGATTTTGTCCCGATATTGTTCAACTTTGCCATTTGAAGGTTCTTAATAGTTTTAGTTATATAAGACTAGAACACAACGAAAATCAAAGTACTAACAAAACTCTTTGTCTGATAAACTAACATACCGCCTCATTATGGTAGGAGTACATACGCGAAAACTAACAAAGATTCGGAATGGTAACGGTTTGTTAAATACACTTCCCCAAGGGAAATTTCAGTCTGGAGGAATTCGTAACGAATTAATTGTAAGGAAACAGCGAGAGGGGAAATAGATGCACAATTTCCGTACACAAGTACACTCGGAGAAGTCGGAGAACGGATTCTGTTTTCTTATAAGTGTATCAACGGCTTTCTTACGAATTTGGCGCGTTGTATCTCTTCCATTTCGTTTTTTGCGGAACTGTCAAATATTTTTATAGGAAGCTGATCTTTTTAATTGAAATAAAAAAAAACGATGGTTGGACTGTGTGAAAGAGGATATGGGCAAAAAGGGGGTGACTACAGAGATGACAACTAATAGAGGAGTATGGAAGAAAAAGACATGTTGCGCCGACCCCAAATAAATTGGGATAAGGGCAGGAGAATGATCTTTTTAATTGAAATAACGATTTGTTGCTATATTCAACAATACAGCTTTTTAGATAGAAATTCTGTTTTAAAATAAAAAAAAAACGGTTTCAGTTGGTTTATGATTTAATTAACAGTAAAATCAGATACTGCTTTTATTTGTCTCTCCCCCGAATTCGAGTCTTGCCAATGTTTTCTCTTTATATTAATAGACATTCTTTTGTTTATTATATTTCTTTCTGTTCATTATCTAATAACAGCGACAATATAGTCATTATACTCCCATAAAATTATCGATATTGTAATATATTGCAATAATCCATCCATCTATCATCTCTAGTACAGCAGCTACAGAAAACGACGTTCTGTGATCACATAAGTCTAATGTTTACCTAGTTTTGCCAATAGATCTATGACCAATACAGTAGCTACTCTTGTTTAGTCCATGTTATTTCTCTGCAAATGAAGTTTCCACGTCCACCGGGTACTTTAAACCACTCTTGGAGCTGATAACCTGTCACGGCTTAAGAGCTTAACATACGGTGCCACGAAGTGTGTTATAGGATTATTTTCTAGCTTGCACGGGTTTTTGATGTTACCTAATTTGCTCTCTCAATTATTAACATCGATTTGTTTTACGTAAAACACGTCTGTTTTTCGGCAGATTTCTAGAAGCAGCCAGATGGTTACATATGAAAAATACGAATATAGAGCTATTACGTAGATTTGGAAAAGGGAAAAGACAAAAAGTTCTCTGGAAATTTTTAAGTCGACCATGGATATATAACTTCAAAACAATTGGCTTTTACACAGCCTTGAAATATTATTTGGTGTTCCTTCATTGGTACTTTTTGGCACTTCTGCAAACAAACTGTGGTCTCTTTTTTTTGTGGGGATCGTAAATCATCCAGTGACTTCTCCTGCTCTGGGTGGAGCTATGACGTATAAGACATTCTCCCTCACCCGTTCCGCCTCCTCCATCACGACATTACTGCTTCGCAGAAGGAAGCGAATGCTTCCCATTCCCTCTCGCTCCGTACCATGGCCTGGACCAGGGCGGGCGCGAGAGGTCACTGCCGCCGATCGCCTCCACGAGGACATGGTGGTGCTCCGCCCAAGCGGGGCAGAACTCCACCGTATGCTCCACCGTGTCCTCTGCGCGATCCGCATAGTCACCACTATTCCCGCCGGGTGTCACCACACCCGGCGAGGGAACAGGGGCTGCGATTCTTCATACAAATGTATTCCCCTTTTTTCTTCCTGAATAATGCCTTTATAGCATTTTTTTTTCATAAAGTAAAGGTATGCTGTAGACATGTCTCATTTCCTTTTTTAACCGACTTCAAAAAAAGGAGGAGGTTCTCAATTCGAATGTATTTTTTTTTTTTTTTTTTTTTTTATGTGTGTTACCTCATAACTTCTTACTACGTGAACCGATTTTGAAGATTTTTTTTTTTATTTGAAAGCTGTTGCTTCACATTTGGTCCCATTTTTATTTCGTGAAGATTTGATGAAGAACTTCGGAGATACACAATGTAAAGGTATGCTGTAGACATGTCTCATTTCCTTTTTTAACCGACTTCAAAAAAAGGAGGAGGTTCTCAATTCGAATGTATTTTTTTTTTTTTTTTTTTTTATGTGTGTTACCTCATAACTTCTTACTACGTGAACCGATTTTGAAGATTTTTTTTTTTATTTGAAAGCTGTTGCTTCACATTTGGTCCCATTTTTATTTCGTGAAGATTTGATGAAGAACTTCGGAGATACACAATGGAACTCTTCAATAAATGATAGCAAGCCTTCCAGAATTGCTGCAATCGCATGTCTGTATATTGTTTTCACCACTTCACAACATTACATCACGCTGATGCGCTCTGAAGTGGTATACAGATTTGTACAGTCACCTTGATACACCCTAATTTCACCAACTACTTTCAAATTCCCTATTTTTGGGGCTATCAATTCGGGCATAACTTTACTATTAACCTGTGAAGCCCCATGGCAAAATCCGGGTTGTATTTAGTTTTAGAATGGGGTAAAACAACTAAAAAGTGGAAAATAAAAAACTTTTTACAAAAAAAATACAACCGACTTCCATAAATAATACTAAAAAATGCAAAATAACTTTAATTTCGGAAGTCGGTGTCAAATAACGAAGAAACCAAACTAGAAACACCGACTTCCGAAATTAAAGTTATTTTGCATTTTTTAGTATTATTTATGGAAGTCGGTTGTATTTTTTTTGTAAAAAGTTTTTTTTCAGCAACTAATAAATAAAGAAAATATGATCCTCCAAAAATTACAAAAAATGGCCCTATTTTTACCACCGTTATTAGAGATCTACCAGGCAAATTAAAAAAGGTTTAACATAAACATTTAATAAGGACCTAGACATACTCTTTCTTAAAAATTTGGTGCCCAAAATAATTGAATCGGTTCAGTTTTCGAGGAGAAAAAAAGGGGAATTCGAAACGTCGATCTCGTCAAAATTTTTGTGATAAAATCGGTCTGAACGGCAGCTGTCCCTATCGCATTCTACGGGGGCAGGCTTGAGGCAGCACGACGGCAATAGTTTCAAATACCTATTTTCGTTTTGAGGAGCACGTTACATCCATAATATATTTGTAGAATGTTTTAAAACACCACGCTTACTTAAAATACTTACCTACTAAAAAGTTAAAAATAAATTAAATGTAACAAATATTTTTAAAAACAAACTAAAATCTGTATAAGTCTCTTTAAGTATTTGGCGTGTAGGTACTTACCTATATTCTTAAAAGCTTGAGGCACTACCCGTTACAAGTTAGGTAGTTACTATACTTCTGTGCCTCAAGCTTTTACCTACACGCCAAATACTTAAAAGAGATATACACATATACAGATATAAGCTTGTTTTTAAAAATATTTTTTTTACTTTTAATTTATTTAACAATCCATTAAGAAAAAAACCTCAATGCTAAAAAGACGCACTCAATTGTTTTCCCCAAATGCCGTCCGTTTTATAAAAAGTTTAATAATACATTACAGGCACCTTATAAAAATATATATCGAACTGGCTACAAACTCTAACCACTCACTCACCTGCATCTAAAGACGTATGAAAGAAAACCACTAAAAGCTGTACATTTTGCCAACCTCCATAGCTTTCAGAAAATCTTTTTCCCCCGATATAAGTAGGAAAACGTAAGTAATCTTGAAACTGACCTCGACCGACCCGCACCTTCGATTGCCTCGGAGACTGATGGTACTCCTACCTCCAATCTTATTGAAAAAGCTTACAGACGCCTCTTGTATTTCTGTGAATTTATCACTGCAATATCTTAGTATTGTCTCCCTCCGTTTTATTTAGACGTCAAAACCAGATGGAAGGAATTAGAATTTTGAGATATGTCTTCCTTATTTTATGGGAGACCGCCTATTGAAAGGTTTTATCGATTCCTGAATATCTTTTGCTTGAATCGTTTAGGAAATGGTTTTGAAATAATATAGTATTATAATAATATTATTTATGGGTGTTTTGAGCATAGGTATAGCATTCGTCAAACTTAATGTCGTGTCCGAAGTTAGCTGCGAGTGTAACTGCGCGCAGGTACAGTCAAGTCGACAATAATTTAGGGCAATTAATGTTTTTCCTAGCTGTGTGAATATTTTTAGGGGTGTATGGTACATCATTATTTGTCAGTTTGGAAGTTGATGATATGAAGTTTGAAGAATACTATACCTCTCGCAGATTTATACGCTGGAAACTTCTGTTTCTTCATTTCCTGCTACTCTTTAGTTTTTTACGACGATAGCTGTTCTGAAAATTATTAGAAGCATACTGCATCAAGTTTCAAGGTCACATTTTATAACGTTAACTATTTATTTACTAGAAATTAATTTAAATCGGCGAAACATATCTCACACGTCCGGATAGGCTGGAATATGAGCGCCCAGAAAGTTATAGATTTCAGGAATAATACCTGGAACGTTGTTGCTGATGAAAGGCATGTCCACAAACGCTGTCTTGCCTTGTATTATTCTCATTATAGAGACGACAGTACGATACTAGGAAACCATTACATTTTAGAATATATCAGAGCATTTATTCTGCATAATATCATCATAAGAAACGGTTACTTTGACACATCACGCCCTACATCATACTAAAATACAAAATGCGTAACCAAAAAAAAAAGATTTTTTTAAAGTAAATATAAATTCCACCCACAACATATACACATATTTACAAATGGAACCACAAATATCATGGGCAAGTGACACGACCCAAGCTCGAACCAGAGAATATAATAATTGAGTTTGGGAATGCTGGGACACGGCGCAGGTCCCAATTCAATTCTGTTCCCATTTCAGCCAAGTAGATCTGTTCTAACCACAACGCCATATAAAGATACTATTTTATGTATACTTTTGCTCCTGACTTTCCTGGTTTTGGAATTTATTTTGCTGTTGTAACGGCAAATTATATTTTCTGTGCAGACAACTTGAATTTTGTATTTTAGCAGAGTGTGTTTGCGTCTCGTGAATTAGGTAAAGTTTGCTTTATTTAATTAGGTTTTCTTGGTAGTAGTTCGAGATATCTTTACAGTTAATCAGTGTCAACCACATACTAAGCCAATAACAGGTTAAACTATACTCCTAATGAGATAATTAGTTGACTACCGCGTTTGACAGTAACGATTACCTACCTACAATATATAGATGCATAGAATACTCGGTGGTTATCAAGGCATCTTCCAATTTTGCCAAATTGTGCCTCCTAGGCGTAGCCCCTGAGCATTCAGGGCAGGGAAGGAACAGGGGTGGGTTTTAGTCAGTGAGAGTCTGACACGCCCTTCCGCTCCATCCTAGAGCGGGGATGTCATTGGATGATTTCCAACCCAGTAAAAAAAAAAGGCGTAAATATGATACACACTGAGTGTTTGACACTATTCACAAACTCGATTCTGCCAGCGGCGTAGCCCGCGTGTAATTAGTGCTTCTCCCATAGTAAATGCCTGTGTACTATTCCTGACTATAATCTATCTCTGAGCAAAATTTAATCCAGATCTGTTCAGTCATTCTGACGTGATTGAGTTACAAACATCCAACCATCCCATTCAAGCTTTCGCATCACACTAATATTATAAAGGCCAAAGTTCGTGAGTGTGTGTGTTTGTATGTTTGTTACTTCTTCACGCTCAAGCGGCTGGACCGATGTAGATGAAATTTGGTATGTAGATAGCTTATAGCATGGATTAACAAATAGGCTACTTTTATCCCGGCCTCGGCGAGTAAAATCGCGAAGCGCAGCTAGTTCATAGTATTAGTAAGATTGGTGATTGATGACATTAACGACGCTCTAAAAAAAAAACGAAAAAAATTCTAAGACTTGATGTGTAATATTTACATCCAGACCTTCAGGATTTGCGACTCGTACCGTAAGATGCAGTTTTGGAAGGATCCACACAAGGTGGACTGATGAGTTTGGGATGGCCGTGCGAGTCCGCTGGATGAGTCCTATCGATGTGGCGACACTTAAGGTGTATATAGCCCCCAAGTGGCGCCCTCATTGAATAAAAAATCGTAGCAAAGCGTAGAAAATAAAGACTAAAGAATCCTATGTTGCTTTTGTTACAAAGTGGATAAGGTGTTTTACGTTGTGGAAGCATGACTACAAATATTTCGTATCGAAAGTAGTAAGCAAAAGTACCAAAAACGGCCGTTTTTGACGCAACATTGGATTCTTTAATCTTTATTTTCTATGCTAAAATACGAATTTTTATTCAATGAGGGCGCCACTTATGGGGAGTTAGGCCCATATGAGAGACCTATGTGAACCTATTTCTTTATTATAATATTTAGTGGCTTCTGGCAGCGGCTTCGCCCACATATAATTAGTACTTCCCGCATTATAAATTATAGCCTATGTGCTATTCCAGACTATAATCTATCTCTGAGCAAAATTTCATACAGATCGGTTCAGTCGGTCTGACGTGATTGAGTTACAAACATCCATCCGTCTAAACATTCGCATTTATAATATTAGTAGTACTTATAACAAAATAAACCCAAATATTTATCAGTCTATCAAAATAAACAAGGCGTTATATGCAAATGCCAAAGAGATCGATCAATCACGTCTACCATGGGAGAAAACAAACAGACTTACTTCCTCATTTATCCTGTTAGATTTGTTAGAACAAGGGATTTATATTCAACCGGTGATGATAATATAATAATAGGAACTGGAGGGGACTGCGAATTGTATCTTACAACGACTAGGGTCTTAAGAGGTCGTCTTTTGTTAGTTTTTAGGGTTCCGTACCAAACGGTAACCAACGGAACGCTATTACTAAAAGTCCGCTGTCCATCCGTCTGTCAGTCAATGGATTCGTCTTAATTTTGCAAGTGCTACTAAAGACATGACAGTAATCAAAATACAATATGGCGCCAACCAGACGCCCTACTGTGAAAAAGAAAAAATGAAAGTTGACGAACTTGTTAAGTGGGGTATCAAAATAAAGGGTTCGAGGATGCGATTCCAAAAATATGTGTTCCGCCTAGCCTTTTCCCAACTATCTTGGGGTCGGCTTTCAGTCTAACCGGATGCAGCTGAATACCAGTATTTTACATGGAGCGACTGCCTACCTGACCTCCACAACCCAGTAACTGGGTAATACGATACTCCTTGGTAAGACTGGTTGTCAGACTTTCGGGCTTCTGACGACCCGTAACGACTGCCAAAGATCCACGATTCACAGCCGGGACCAACGGCTTAACGTTATAAAATAAAATTCCAAAAATATAAACTAAAATGTAGAAATAAAACAGAAAAATATTTTCTAAAACCAGACTGAAAAAACAGCGAGAAAGTTCCAAACAAGCCACTTTTCAAACAGTCTGATGCAGTAAGAGACATGAAATCAATAAATGAACTAAAATAACTTAACCAACTGCATCCAGACTGCTTGAAAAGTGACTTGTTTGGAAGTTTTTTGTTGTTTTTTACAGTGGGTTTTTTTTAAACATAATATTTTTTTTTTTGGCTTTTTTGATCGACAACAAGTAGACGCGTATAATTTTATAGGTTGATACGGAACCCTTCATGCGCAAGTCTGACTCACACGTAGCCAATTTTTTTAACTACAAGGAGAAACACATACATAGAGATCTTTGCCCAGCTTTAGTACAATATTATTAATTTATTACGTATTCAATAATATCGCAAAGGAATCGCGATTGTTGCGATCGTATGTCGTACGTAGCTGAGATTCAAAAAAAAAAAAGAAAAATAAGTAAAAGAGAAAATTAAAAAATATAGTGCAAAAGTTGTTCTGTTTTGGAAATCGGTTTTATTTTTAACCGACTTCCAAAAGGAGGGTTTTCAATTCGGATGTTTTTTTTTATGTATGTTCGGGCATAACTCCGTCATTTATGGATGGATTTCCAAAATTATTTTTTTGTTCGAAAGGAGTGTGTTCCGGAATGGTCCCATTTAAATTTCATAAAGGTCTGATGATGCGTTTCGGAGACAGACAACGGAACTCTTCAAAAAATGACAGCAAATCAACCGCGATTGCTGCTATCGCCTAGATATCCATTGTTAACACAATTTAATGGAGAAACACACCTAAAAAGTGAAAAATAAAAACTTTTTTACAAAAAAATAGAACCGACTTCCAAAAAAACAAAAAGTGAAAAATAACTTTAATTTCGGAAGTCGGTGTCAAAAAACGAAGAAACAAAACCAGAAACACCGACTTCCGAAATTAAAGTTATTTTGCACTTTTTGTTGTTTTGGAAGTCGGTTCTATTTTTTTCTTATAATAAAGTTTTTATGGCTTTGTTTCTACGAAGGATCACTATCTCCTATGCCACTGGAACATATACTCGTACTTAGTTAAGAAGTTAGAGCGTTTGAAACTGACTAAATTTTTTAAGCCTTTTCTATTTGTTTTAAACCTTAGAATTTATTTATATATTATTTAATGTAAGTATAAAATTATGTTTTTATTGGGAGTTACATGTTTGAGCCGTTTGGGCTTAAAACACTAGGGCCATGGGGTCCGAGTGCTCATCGAGTTTTTCGGCATATCAGCAAGCTGTTAGTCGACTCTTCACGTGACCAGAGGGCTGGGCTTTTCTTTGGCCAGCGAATCAGCATTGCTATCCAACGTGGCAATGCTGCTAGCGTTCTGGGCACTTTTTCCATTGATAGCGATGTGGATGAATTATTTGATGCCCAATGAGTTGTTTTCATACGCATTTGTACATTTCAGATTTAGGTTAATAAATCATTAACTTTTTTGAGGCAAAGAACTCAAGCATTTTTCTATTCTTATCGTATCAAACGGTTGAAAGGCTTGCTAATCACTATCTCTTTCATTATTATATATGTAATATAGTAAATACGTATAAGAATTGGTTAGCTTTTTCTATGAAAAACTGTTTTGTTACACGTCTGTCTTGGCTAAAAATAATTTGACTTCGTCAGAGGGTTCTTGATACTCGTATTAGTATCTAGTTACGTTTGGCTAGACGGATAATATCGATCAGAGTTTATATGATACCCCTCGTTACCTATTGGTATGGTATCATTAAAGTAACACTATCTCCTTGATTGACGTTTGTAAAAAAAATCTGAATGTTTATAAACGTTTGTGGAAATTGTAAGAGATGTTTTAACGTCAGAAAATGTAGGCATATTTAAGCAGACGTTAATCATAACTTAACTTAAGGCCCTACTACCGGCCAAGTGGCGCCCTCATTGAATAAAAAATCGTAGCATAGGATATAAAATAAATATTAAAGAATCCAACATCACGTTTGTTACAAAGAGGATAAAGTATTTTTACGTTGTTAAAAGGTTTCGTATCCAAAGTAGTAGGCAAAATTGTCAGAAACGGCCGTTTAATATTTGTTTTCTATGCTATACTACGATTTTTTATACAATGAGGGCGCCACTTGGCCGGTAGTAGACCCTTAAAGCAACGTTTATAAACCAACCTCAATATTTCAAAGCAACGACTGGAATCATATTTTTAAACCAATTGACCACAAGTTGAGCCATCTCTTAACTTCAAAACAAAACCTTCTATTCTCTTTCCGTTTAAAAAATAAGTAGGTACCCATTTTAAAACAAAAAAAAAAGGCCTGGCCTGCGCTTGGGAAGATAGCACGTTATTTTGCTCCCTTTTGTTGTTCACCCACACAGCCTTCAATGGGAGTACGCCAACTAATTTCAACTCTGCCGACACTTGACGTGTTTACTTGGAAAACTTCATATTTTTCATCTTAAAAATATACTCTGTTGTAGTCTGTTAAGCGATTTTGGTCTTTAATAACATGTAACCTAGTTTAGAGTTCATTTTCAGGGACGGTTGAAACTTAGGCTGTTGTTAGTATTGGTGCATTGCGCATTCGGTATAAATTCCGATAATGCTGGGACGTCAATAGGCTCTCGAGCGGGACTCGTCACTCAATTAGCAACCACAGCAATTCCTGAATGCGCATTGGTCCTTTATCGCTTTATCGTGTGCAGCACCCACAAGTAGCGATTTGCGGATGTTAATTCCTGCTCAGTTACTAATTAGTTCTCTCCTCTGCACTAATGACACAACTAAACGGGCACTTTGCTAGCTAAGACAATTCCAGCGAAATTTACATCCTTTAAGGGTTCTATTAAATTTGAACAGGTAAAGTACAATGGCGTCCCAGCTAGAGGCAGCCTAATGGCTTGAGTGAGGTAGCTAATAAGATCACGCGGTTCGTTAATTTAGCCTGACTCCCCTCACTAATTTAGCGAAAGGTGGGCTGTACTTAAATGAAATAATAAACTGCGGGTCCTGTTCCTGATTTCTGTAAATTTTTTGGGAAGCTAATCCAATTTTGTGGGCGTAAAAGTTTTTATGTGGTAAGGTTTTTTGGTTATGAACAGGGGCGATATAATTTAAAAAAAGTAAGTTGTAAAGTATCGCGGACGGCGTAGAATGCAATTAATGTTCTTTTAAAAATCACTAATATAAAGTTGTTCAAAGAATCATATAGAAACCTGCGGCATCAAGTGTAATGCCTATGCATGATCGAATCCGAAAGGATGTGACCCATTCTGCTCCAACACATTGCGCCAAGATTATCCTCCTTGTGGAAATGTGATGATCACTACCCTTTGGGGTATTAAGCCTGTTTTCCCGGCACAGACATTTTATAAAATTGACTCGGGATCGTTCGAGAATATAACTGAAAAACTTTCAGTCTTGTTAAAGAATAATAAATCAACAATGTCAAAACACAGAGAGATTCCCACTGTTTGTTACATAATTTCCACTGACATTCAAAAATTCAATTCAGTGCTACGTCCGAAACGTAACGTCAAGATTAAAAACTCAATTATCTGGCTTACCCATCTGTCCGCTCCTGGGCCACAAAAAACTGAGCAAATAGAAATCACAAAGGGTTTTTTCTCCCGTTTTCACAATAAACACATGGTCGTTGGACAGTAAACGCGGCCTACGGCGGATTGAATCCACCATTATTAAGTTTTAATGACGTCGACCACAATGCCAGCCCCCCAGGCGATAAACAAAGGATAATGGCCGTTGTGTCGCTCGTAATAAGATAAATAACCGCAATCGCAATCTACTCGCCTGCGCCGCGAGTGTAATCTCGAGACGTTGAAATTAAATATGAATCAAGTTGGAAAATGTATATCGATGCGATGTTACTGTCGAGAAAATAAATTGAAGCTTAAGATAGTTTGAATAAGATAAATGATGTTTACTTAAAAGGATGGTTTATGGATTTCTTATTATTTTTATATCAAAACGAATTTTATTTTATCTTTAATACAGAATCGAAATGGTTTCATTTCATTGCATCTTTAACATAATATAAAATTTTCTACCACTAAAACGAAAAACCTCAGTCCCGATATTGTGAGGATTTTTTGAGAACTCCATAATAATAATAATAAGAGTAGCTCGTGGTTAAAGTAATAACAGCAGGACGGATCGATCCATCAGGTTAAACTACGCTTGCCGGCGTTGGTCCATGGATGGATGACCATCTTTACATACCGAGACTCCTCCGTGCCTCAGAAAGCACGTTAAGCCGTTGGTCCCGGCTGTCAATCGTGGCTGACAGCCGTTACGGGTCGTCAGAAGCCCGAAAGTCTGACAACCAGTCGTACCAAGAGGTACTTATCGTAATACCCAATAACTGGGTTGTGGAGGTTAGATAGGCAGTCGCTCCATCATTGTGGCGGGCTTGTCCCAATAAAAAAAAAAAAGGCTGTCGCTCCATGTAAAATACTGGTATTCAGCTGCATCTAGTTAGACTGGAAGCCGACCCCAAGATAGTTGGTGAAAGGCTAGGCAGATTGATTACATAAATAATATTATTATTAGTTTTCAAAAAATCGTCACTTAAACGTCGAAATCGTAAATGTCCTGCCATTAGTCGAGCAGTTTCACAGAGGAGCTCACAAAGTGATTCTAAAGTGGTGCATTTTGCACTACGTACGTGCACTGAGAACGCACGACATCACGGACAGTCGTAAAATTCAGTAGTGGAAGCAACACTGCAATTTCACTAGCCGTTCAATGACATCAGTTTGTTCGTGCGATCTGTTTCAGGCCATGGCCTGGCCTTCTACTAGAGTGTGCAGCGGTCATAAAAAGAGCGAGTTACTGCCACTTTTAAACGGCACAAGTGGGATGGAATTTCAGCAGCCGTTTCTAGCTAGTTTTTTTTTTGACATTTGTACCAGTTCCAGTCCCGGAATGCGCAACCTTCATTCTCTAAACTCTTCTGCCGTTTTTTATCACTCGGTCGTAAAGTCGAAGTAGGACATGAATGCAGATAGCGGATATTTGCCAAACCATTCTACTTTAGTTACTAGATAGCGATTTTGTTCATGTCGTTCTCTCTAAGTTTTCATAAATTGCTCTTTCATCATTGCCTCTCTTTAACGTATTTTTTTCCTGTTTTATGAACTGACTAGCTTTTTCCTTAGGTTTCACACCCTTAACCTAACTATAGGAACCGTGATTTTCCTGGATAAACAGTCTATGCCTATGGCACTCAGCTTGACTGTCTATCACAGAATGAATTTGTGATGATGATCATAAAGTGTTATTAGATCAGTACAGAGATTACCTGCACGGCAAAGAAAAATGAAGAAAAGAAGAAAGAAAAATTGTTTATTTTGCACAGATATTATATTACTACTTACTACTATTTTTCTGTAATGTGCGCTACATTACAGAAAAATAGATTAGTAATATAAACATACATCAATGCTAAAAGCTTCGTATTCAAATGATGTAAGTATTCTGCCGGTCGATTCTGTTAACAGCTCACCGTGAAAACTTAGGTGGAGTGAGCGTGAAGTGAACTGTCATTCCACCTTGATTGTATAATAATAATATAATAATAAAATTTATTTCCAAAAAACTTAGTTCTATGTTACAAAAACAGTTTAGCAGTAGTTTTATACAAATAAATGGATTTAGCTTCTGTAACCGAACTAGGTAATGTCTGTGTTTCGGTTAACAGTGCCATTCCCCCGAATATTTAAAATAATGCTAACAACCACAAAGGAGTGGTGGTACTATTTTTATATGATTATAATACGTGTAGAACTATTTTAATTTATGCTACATTATTATACAATGCTAAATGAGAAATCTGTAAATGAGCAAGTGTCTATGAGTGTGTGCGTGTATGTGTGTGTGTGTGTACGTATGTGTGAGGGTGTCAGTACCTGAGTGAAGTGTACTGAGAGCTAGGTATTTGTGAGTTTACCTGTATATATGTTAGTGTGAAACATTTGGAATAAATTGAAATTTAAATAATAACACAAATCAACTCATTCAAGTCACCGTGATATGTGCATCAGTAGTTCAGTCTCATCCTAAGTAAGTTGTTGTAGGTAGTCACAAACTTTTTTCTTACATTGAACTTTTGTTAGAGGGTGGATGTTAATATTTTTATTCAATTTGTTGTATATGACCGGTCCAAGGAAGGGAATGAAGCGTTTGCTAAACTTTGTTTGAAAGCGTGTGTCTCTTTGGCAAACTAAGTCCTTCCTACGTTTTTGCAAGATTAGCGGATCATAAGTTTGCTTACTATGCTGTAGGAGTGTAATATTTAAGAGAAATAGTTGTCTCACTGTTAAAACCCGACAAATTTGGTACAAAGTCGAAGTGGGAAAGTAAATAGGTTTAAAGAGCATAACCTTCAAAATCGCTCGCTGTATGGATTGACAGCCCACTTCACGTTCACTTCACCTAAGTTTTTACGGTGAGATTTTACAGAATAGCACTGCTGTTCATTGCCTAATGTCAGGGTCCGCCAACAACCATAGACAATACATATTGCGTAATACTATGTAATCTGTGCTGCGACACCGGCAAATGACAACAAACAGACCATCAAAACGAAAGGAGTGGAACTAGAGTCTGCGTCTGTGTTTCCGAACGCAAACAACCCTAAACTCTTCTAAGTTAGAGTGTACAGGCTTCTTCTGGGTAAGCTCGCTCCATCGTCTCTGTCACCTCAGACCTTTTTTTTTTGTGGAGTTAGGAGATCATCTAATGACTTCTCCGGCTTGGTGGAGCTGGGAGGGCGTGTCAAACTTTTACTGACTGTTCCTTCAGTTGCCTGAGTATCCAGGGGCGCGGTATTTTTTTGTTGATAGGCACGCGAATTTATCCACGACCGGTCACCTTACCTAGACTAGAGTCACGATCAAACCCACCTCTAATAAAAAAAAAACATATACACCTCACTTTTTATACTATTAGTTCAGATTCAGGATGTTTTTTATTAATAATAATAATTTTAATTCCAAAAACTTATTACTACTTTACAATGGCACTATGGCAACAATTTCAAAAAAGGTGATGAGATTAGCGTCTGTAGCCGAACTAGGCATAGCCTGTATCTCGCTATCAGTACCATTCCCCACGTTTTAATTATACAATAATAGGTGCCACTTATAGTGGGTAAGCTCTCTTTACATAAGAATAAGTAATTTGTAAGTAAGTAATCATTTAATGGATTGTTATGGTGTGTGTGTGTATGTATGTATGTTTGTGCGTGCGTGTGTTTTTTTTTTTGAGTTTAATCATACTTTACCAACTCATAGGCATTTTGCATTTCCGAAATAAAGATAGAGCCTTATTATAAAAAAATAATAATAATAATAGGACAGATTAGTTTAAACACCGGTAAGCAGGATCTTATTTCAATATTTTCTAACCACAAGAAGAGTAAATCTGGTAGTGCTGAATAGTGATTTGAAGGAGTTTTTTTTCTATACTTATACATACACTTGAATTTGATGGAAGTATATTATCTTTTTTTTTTGTATGATATCTTGCGTTTAGAATCCGCTAATCAGTCTTTACATAAAGCTGCATGTTCATAATCATCATCATCACTTCAACCGAAAGACGTCCACTGCTGGACATAGGCTTCCCCCAAGTCAAACCACAACGACCTGTCCTGTGCGTCTCGTATCCATCGCCTACCCGCGACCCTCACCAGGTCATCGGTCCACCTTGTGGGAGGCTGCACGTTGCTACATAATGATTCATCATCAGCCTTTTAATATCCCCACTGCTGGGGCACAGGCCTCCTCTTTGAGAGAGGATGTGGGCCGTAATCCACCACGCGGGCCCAATGCGGATTGGTCGATGACACATGTCTTCGAATTTTTGGTTCTAGGACATACCGGTTTCCTCACGATGTTTTCCTTCACCGTTTTGAGAGCAGTGGTGATGAAATAATTTACACAAAGTAAAGCGCCTGCCTGGGTTTGAACTCACGACCTGCAACTTACAACTAAGTCGCGGCCAATACCACTGAGCCACCACTGTTCTCACATGATAATTATTGGGTTTAAATTACCAACCATCAACCCAATACACGAATATTATAATGTAACTACAATACAATCGACCACCTTCGTTCAGGCCATAACCTGTACCAAGTTACCCTTCCCTTTGGGCTAATTTGCTTTCGACGCGAACTTTGGCACGTTCCATGTTTACTAGCTGCTACTGTAGCAGATACTAATCCCGCTCTCATTACTGATGCAAATTTAATACAAACCCGAGTTTAGTATGGACCTTATTGTGTTTACGTCTTGCGTACCGTTTGGGCTATAGAACACGGAATAGCCCGGCAGCGACAAGAAACACCAATCAATCACGGTTCAACAACGGGTTGAACGAAATTTAGAACAAGAGTACCTCAACATAATACGCTAAAACCTAACTTAAAAAAAAAAAATGTCTTGTTGATCTTGTGGTCGGAAACCCGACTGCTGAGCCTGTGGTCCTGGCTTCAATACCGGGTTGGGCAAAAAATAAAAAGAGAGAATTAGCCCGGAGTTTGGAAGTTGGTGGTGCGAAACTCTTGTGCCACGAAAAGCACTTAAAACTGTTAGTCCTGCGCCTGGTCTCTCTTCGGTCGTATCGGATTGCCATTCCTACGGACTATGAGAGTAAAGGAACAGACAGTGCACCTGTGTTTGTGCACAAGCTTCTGCACTATCATACCCTCCTCCCGTACTTGGCCAATTTCCGTCAAGATTGGGCCACCAAGATCGAAGTTCGATCAAGAGGATTATTATACCATGACCTGGATTATCTTAACCCTGGTAATACCTACATTCCTAAGGAATATTTTTTTACTTCATGATGGGTTAGGTACTGCAATGATAATATAAAAGAAAGATACGCTACGTTCATACAAAGCGGCGATCAGATATCGTTATTTGTCTGCAACAATTTGCGCGCGCTATTGTCATATCTACCTGTATTTTATATTACGTAATATCATTGAGTAACTGCGTGTTGTGCGCTGAGCATATTTTTCGAATTTCACAGATATAGTCAGAAGAGTTTAAGCCTTTTCTTGCATGGCCGCCACGGCGTGTCTTTGCTCTATGGTTCGGGCCAATGTCGAGGAATGTAGTGCGAAGATACGGGTTGAAGATAGCAGTTCGGGGAAGTTTGGTGGTATTTAATGTTGGGTAATTAGATTTTGGACTTTGTTATGCTGAAACAAAGAAAATATGGAAATTACCAAAGTATACTTAGGGCATTTCATTATTTGCAACATAATATAACTACACTAAGTACATATACTAATAAACAACTAGATTATAAAAAATCTGAGTAGATATTTACAAACTTACTATCTTATTGTATCTACAAACGAGTATAAAAACAAATCGTTTTCATTGGACATCAAACATTTATTCATATAGGTACATCGCTGTCAATAGGAAAAGTGCCCAGAACACTGGCAGCATTGCACGATGCCCATGGCAGTTAAGTATAACCTAAAAGACGCAAGGTGGCCAGGGTTTCAACCTAGTAAAGTAAGCTAGTACCTACTTTAATACTAACCTATTTTTAGAAAGAGACCCATTTCCAATATTGCCAAGCTGATAAAGGAGGGTTTTCTGAAAAATTATTTCATTTATTTTGCCATGAATTTCCCAGAGATCAAAAGGTACCAACCTCAAGTTTTACTCTTACCTAAAAAAATATAGTCCCTATCAAACATTTAGGCTATTATTATACCTTTATCAAATTATATTTTCCATTTGTCAGTTCCCCGAAACACAATATTTATTAAACGAACATTGGCAGTAAGTGAAAATAAATTGCTTTTGCCAGAAAGTGAAAAATGATAACAACTTGCTCAGCAAAGAACAGTCAATTTAAGTTCATAATCAGCAAAGGCTACGGCTGTTTTGTTGTTTCAATTATAATTTAATTACGATCGTAAATTAGCAAAGTGTTACGATATTTTATCATGAGCTTGCAGGAACTGAATTCTGTTTCGTTCAAAATTTTGTAAAGGTTTTACAAATTTTTTAATGAAACATAATAGATTTACGTGAATTTGTCTACCTTTTTTGAGTTCTTCTTATTTTTAACCGACATTATTAACCGACTTCAAAAAGAAGGAGGTTATCAATTCGGAAGTTTGAATTTTTTTTAAATTTTATTTATGTTCGGGCTATATAACTTTGTCATATGTAGACGGATTTGAAAAATTCTTGTTTTTATTCGAAAGGGCTTTATTCCGAAATGGTCCCATTTAAATTTTGTATAGATCTGATGATGAGTTTCGGAGACAGACAACGGAACTCTTCAAAAAATGACAGCAAATCCATTTCGATTACTGCGATTGTGTGTCTATGTAGTGTAAACACAATTTAATGGGGAACCACAACTCAAAAGTGAAAAATAAAAAACTTAAAAAAAAAAATAGAACAGACTTCCAAAAAAGTGCAAAAAACTTTAATTTCGGAAGTCGGTGTCAAAAACAAATGAAGACACAAAACCAGAAACGCCAACTTTCAAAATTAAAGTTATTTTGCACTTTTTTTGGAAGTCGGTTCTATTTTTAACCGACTTCAAAAAGAGGAGGTTCTTAATTCGTCTGTATGTTTTTTTTAATTTTTTTTTTGTATGTTTTTTACGCGATATCTCCGCCATTTGTGAATCATTTTTTTTGTTTGGTAGGTCATACTTCAGAGGTGGTCCCATATAAATTTTATCGTGATCGATTCAGCACTTTAAAAACAAATCAACATAAACAAAAAATATGTATATACAGATGACGGTTTGATTTTCTCCAAATGTTCAAATTCCATGTTATTGGAGTTATCCGTTCGGGCATAACTTTACTATTTAGTTTTACTTCTGGTGTACAACAACTAAAAAGTGAAAAATAAAAAACATTTTTTTTTAAATACAACCGACTTCTAAAAATTACAAAATAACTTTATTTTCGGAATTCGGTGTCAAATAACGACGAAACAAGATTTAAACATCGACTTTCGAAAATAAAGTTATTTTGTAATTTTTATAAGTCGGCTGTATTTTTTGTAAAAAAGTTTTTATTTATTTTTTGTCTATAGCTTATAGCCACGTAGTGAAAGTATTAATGTTTGCATAATTTGCAACTTAAACTATTATAAAAAACTAATTCAAAAGTAGTATTTCATCATCATCATCAGCCTTTTAATCTCTCCACTGCTGGGGCACGGGTCTCCTCTCTGTGAGAGGGTGTGGGCCGTAATCCAATACACGGGCCCAATACGGATTGGTGAATGGCACATGTCTTTGAATGTTTGATTCTAGGACATGCTGATTTCCTCACGATCTTTTCCTTCACCGATTTGAGAGAAGTGGTCATGAAATAATTTACACAAAGTAAAGCGCCTGGGTTTGAACTCACGATCTACAATTTTTAAGTCGTACTTGTAATTAATCGTATTAAGTTATTTTTATTCTTGATTTTCGGAACAAAAAAAAAACAAACATAAACGTGATTTTTACGAAAGGTGTAGGTATTCAAATCTAATATAATTATGATGTTGATAAACAGCAAGCTTATGATATTGATATATCATTATACAATATTATCAGACTGAACTAACTTAATTAGGGCATATACTGTACTGATATTGCATAAAATATTGAAATGACGTCATTAAAACACACAGATTTCATTAATAATTAGTTCACATTAAGGCGCAGTTATACGACTTTTAATGTTTTTTAATTGAACATCACGTCTAAACGACTAGTCTTATTTCTTTGAAAAAAATATATGTAATTTTAGACAATTTCCGACGTAATTTAATCTCAGAATATTTGAAATTATATTTTTATAACATAGTGTAATTAATTTGTAAAGTTATGTTTAACTCGGATAAAAAATTGAGATTCACGCAAAAACTATAAAGCGTATTTTTATGAAACCTTCACCATTTTAAAGATCATTTAATTATTTATAATTTAGTCTCAGTGTTTTAGTTTAATACTCGTTGTTTTAAGTGTAATAAATTAATAATGCGTCTAATTTCGGACAGCGCTTCTTGATGGGCGAGTCCTATTACTGGGTGGACATACGACGCATTACGTGAGCTCAGCACAGAACACCCAAGCTAACCACTCAAGGTCGTTGGCAGCTAATAGCGCCTTAAATTGTGCACAAGAAACATAAATGGAATGTTTCCTGGGTATAAAAATAATAATTCTATTTGGTACGTAAATTAGAATATCAATAAATATTGAACACGAATTTTTTGCTTTACCAAATCAATAAAAAATTACAAAGATAATACGCATCAAAGTTCAGGAGTGGGGGCTTGTTACGTTACTAAACGGTACAAAGTGTATCACGGTGTGACGTCACGCGAAATTGCAACGCACTGTATCTACTGTATATACAGTATGTAACAAAAACCCTGTTGTTTCTTCTACCCACGTTTTAATAATCGTTAAACAAACTTAATAAAGCAAGTCATTTATAAAAAACTGTTCAAAAATAATTAAAATAAATGTTTAATTATTAATATTTGTAATGTTTAACTGATTTCTTACCTCTGCAATTCTGCATGAAGCGATTGCGAAACCCGTAGGCTATTTAGTGAAATAAAGATGTACTTGTAAAATCAGATAATCTAAAAAAAAATTTTGAATGTGTCGATTTTAATAGTTATTTGATTTTGACCTCTTGACTAGCCAATGCATTTTTAAGCTATTGCATAGCTTCTATCGCGGGCCTTGAGCGTGGAGACCGAATCCTGAAATTCCGTAACGAAAATAACCTAACACCCCTCACTCCGACCGGCACAGGCGGTGATACTTTTTAGTTTTGCCATCTATCGATGAATAGTGATGATGACGATGACGATGACGATGATATTTATCTTGTTACGCCAAAGAAGTGTAACTTCTTACGTGCGTGTAAAAAGTGTAACTTGAATTAATATCAAAGAAAAAAAAAACAAAGGAAAAAATACTGCATAAATAAAATAAATAAATAATTATAATTGCATAAGTTGATAAAAAATGGTATGCAATAGCTTTACCGCGGCAGTCTCCGAGTGCCACACGTCTTTTTTTTTAAAATTATAATTTCATTTATGTTGTCTTTTAGGTTAATGTACACATCCTTAAAAGGAACAACAGGGACTTTGTTACATATTGTATATACCTTGATACGTGACAAAAGAAAAAATTACGTGTCAAAATTTTTTGGTGATCTGACGGACTAATTAGATTTTTTTAGGAAACTATCTATTATACACACACAGAGACACAAACGTCGTAGTTGTTTTCTGTTAGCATCGAAGTTCAGACAGTAACACCAGGAATGCCTCATTAAATAGAAGAATATCTGTCTCACAATCAATTAAACATCCATCCAACCTTTCGCATTTACATATAATAAGTATTTAACAATACTTTTTTTATACACCTGCTATGTCATCTCTTCACCACCCTTGGTTGGGTGGCAGTGAATACCTTTTTTTGTGGTGGGAAATCATCTTATGACTTCTCACGCTCTGGGTGGAGCGGGAGGGCGTGTCAGAATTTTACTGACTAAAACCCACACCTGTTCTTTCAGTTGTCTGAGTGCCCAGGGGCGTGGTAACTCTGTTTTGAATTTATCCGCGACTCCTGGGCAAAAAAAAAGGTGGTAGTAAATGCCTAAGGTATTAAGTCCGCCTTTGTACCTTTATATTGCTTAAAATTTTAATAAATAAATAAAGACACAAACAGAATTATTATATCCTACTTCACTTAAATTATAAATGCAAAAGTCTGGATGGATGGATAAATGTTTGTTACTCAATCACGCCAGAACTGCTGAATGATCTGGATGTTTGCCACAGAGAAAGATTATGTCTGTACATAGACTATAATTTATAATGAGGGAAGTTCTAATTCCACGCGAATGAAGCCGCTGGCAGAAGCTTGTATTACATAAATAAATCACTACGTATTATAAAACCAAGTCCCCCGCTGCCGCCATGGGATCTGGAGGCCAGGGTCCTCGCGCTGCTCTGGGAGTGGCGCGAGGATTCCAAACGCCGGGGCGAAACTCTGCTGCCGCGACACCTCACGGCTCGGCGGACGGAGCTCCGGCAGGATCTCATGGCGACATGGAAACAGCGACTGTCGCAACCCAGCGCTGGGCACGCCACCATTGCGGTGGTAGTGCCCCTCTTTGAGAAGTGGCTGGAGAGGCGTCACAGCGTCCTCACCTTCCGCCTGACGCAGGTCCTCACCGGACACGGTTGTTTCGGGAGGTTCCTGCATCAGATTGGGCGGGAGGAAACGCCCGGGTGTTACCACTGCGCGGATCGCCCAGAGGGCACGGTGGAGCATACGGTGGAGGTCTGCCCCGCTTGGGCGGAGCACTGCCGTGTCCTCGTGGATGCGATAGGTGACGGCGACCTCTCGCGCCCGGCCCTAGTTCAGGCCATGGTACGGAGCGAGAGGGAATGGGAGACAGTCTCCGCCTTCTGCGAAGCAGTAATGCTCGTGAAGGCGGAGGCGGGACGCGTGAGGGAAGCTCAACGGAGTGGCACTCACGGCCCCAGCCGCTACCACCGCAGGAGAGGTACTGGGCGTACTGGGCGTAGGACGTCGCGAGACGATTTCCGGCCACCGTAGACCCGGGCCTGCGGACGGCGAGCAGTGGGTAGCTCGCCGTCCGATCAGCACCAGGCCCGTGAGTTGACGGCGCGTAGTGTTCCACGCGCGCCTCAAAGAGATGTTGTCAGCCACCACTGACGGGGCCCATCGTGGCCGGTGCCTGCATGCCTAGGGGTAGCGGATAAATTCTGAAAATGCGTTACCGCACCCCTGGGCACTCAGGCAGGGAAGGAACAGGGGTGGGTTTTAGTAAGTAAGAGTCTGACACGCCCTCCCGCTCCACCGGGAGCGGCCAGAAGCTCGCGGGAGAAGTCATTGGATGATTTGCCACACCGCAAAAAAAAAAAAAGTCCCCCGCCGCGTCTGTCTGTTTGTTTGTTCGCGATAAACACAAAAATTCCTAAACGGATTTTCATGCAGTTTTCACCAACAGACAGAGTGACAGCGTTTATGTCAAATTAGTTGCTGCCCGCGGCTCCGCCCGCAAAAAACTTGAAATTCTTCATACAAACTTCCACCTCCTGTTTCACCGCTTTACGGGGGAGTTTCCAAATATCTTTTCTTAGCTGACATCTCCTACTCATGATCTACCTGTGTACAAAATTTCATTTTCATAGGTCCAGTAGTTTTTGAGATTTCGTGATTAATCAGTGAGTGAATGACCTTTTGCTTTTATATTACTTAGATAATATACCCTTTACAGGCACTTTTGAATTGTCACTATGTCGGTCAGTCAGAAAGATGAAGCTAATTGCACATTTCAAAGCGTAGATCTATAGGGAGAAGAACGTGTAAGACACTCCATGGACACTCTTTTAAACCATGTGAGGCATCTCTGCCAAATATATAAATATAAAAAAGAAACTAACTAACTAATAGACCCAAGTAGCTGTGACTGTGGAGCAGGACCCACAAATAGACTTCGATACATACATAAATTGAATTCATTTCAACAACAAAGTCTAATAGACAACAACACAGTTTCCATTGCGTTGCCTGTTATATTGGCAAAGTTTTCGAATTCAGCGAATGTATAAATTTCAAAGTGGAGCACTAAATACCATGAAAGCGCCTTCTGTAGTGGTACAGAGTTAATTAGGATCGCTACCTAGTTCCCCAAGTAGTTTGAAATTGCAACAAAACCGTGCGTGCCAATTTAAACTGTGTGTCGAAGGTTTATGATTGAAATTGTCTTGTGTTGCTCCGTGTTGGTGATTGAGTTAAGTGATCAATTTGTTGGTGTTGCGATTGTCAAGTGTTTAGCGTGAGTCCTTTTCTGATTACGATTGGGTTGATTATTTTTGCTGTGAATGATGGATTTCGAGAGCAGAAAATGCGAGGAAAAAAATATAAAAGGTTTATGTCGGATTGTGGAAAGTAATTTGTCGTTAGCGAAAAAACTAGAAAATTGTTTGCACCAACGGGTATAAAAATAAGTGGCAAAACGACTGCTTGAATGGTCATTCAACAGAGAATTATTTTTTTAAGATGACAACGAAAGAACTAAAAGAACACTGAAAATGTATAATAAGGACTTTTTCAACACAGGAAAACTGACTATACTGCCTTCTGTGTAGCACAAAAGTACTAAAGGACTAGTTGCATGAAGATCATTGCTGTACAAGCAAAATTCCATGCAAAGAAGTACGTATGGAGAACTAGAGATCTAAAGTGTTCATGGCGTATATTTTCATTGAAATATTAATAAAAAACCGCCGTAAAATCACACAAGTCTACGAATAGTCCCGAGAGTTACATAATATGAATACACGTGGAACAAGTCGCTTGTCTTGTAATCGTGCTGGTTTCTGCCAGCAGCGTGCCTGCGTGAAACTTGAAAAATATCCCACCGGAACAAAAGCATTAATCAACTATATTATGTCTGAATTATGAATGGATTCCCGTGACCCTCACCAGATCATCGGTCCAACTTGTGTGAAAAGTTCTGGAGTGGCGAGACGCAGCGTTGGGAGGCCTCCCAACGCTGCGTCTCGCCACTCCAGAACTTTTCAGCCCCATCTTTTCATGAGTAGAATACCTACATAGCAATTTAAAACAAAGACTTAATTAAAATTGTTTGTAGTATCTATTTTAGGTGGCGTACTGTCCAGCCATCGTAGACGCGGGCCTGCGGACGGCGAGTAATGGGTAGTTCGCCGTCCGATCAGCACCAGGTCCGAGAGTCGACGGCGCGTAGTGTTCCACGCGCGCCTCAAAGAGATATTAGCAACACGTGACGAGGCCCATCATGGCCGATGCATGCATGCCAAGGGGTCGCGGATAAATTCGAAACAGAGTTACCGCTCCAAGGTGGAACAGGGGTTGGTTTTAGTCAGTAAAAGTCTGACACGCCCTCCCGCTCCACCCAGAGCGGGAGAAGACATTGGATGACTTCGCACTCCCCGAAAAAAATAAGGTGGCGTACTTTACTTTTTCCCTCCCCTTATTAGAAAAGCGTTCTTCTTTTGAGTGGGGAATCATCAAATATCTTCTCCACTCTGGGTGGAGCTGTTCCTTCAGTTGCATGTGCCATGGGCCGCGGTGTCTCTTTCAAATTTGAAAAGAGTTTAATTTTTATTCATGTAGGCATCCAATTTTCTCGATTAATCAACATATACTCCACCTAATATGATTGTTTTTATGAAAAACTATCGAAGAATACCTATCTAAATTTTTTCATCTACTTTTAATCTACTCGGAAGTGGATAAGAAATTAATAGGTTTTACGTGGCTTTAAAACTAGGCTGCAAGACACCGCCATTAATCTCTCGGAACTTTTAACTGAACGATAGATAACTACCCAGCTGTTAGTTTAATCTTGTTCTGTGTTAATTTAATTAAAAGTTTCATTTAACAGTTTACGGATAAATCTTAGTTAGGAATTAAGTTATCCGTTAGTTGATTGATGAAAATTTTGGAGTAATTAAAGTTACGTTTCTCTAAGTTGACTGATAAATAAACAACAGTGATGGATAAATTAGCAGTAGGTATTTATTATGCGTGTGTGTTCTGCCAAGCCTTTTCCTATCTTTTTTTTTGTGGTTGGGAAATCATCCATTGACATCTCCCGCTCTGGGTGGAGTGGGAGGGCGTGGCAGACTCTTACTGACTAAAACCCACCCCTGTTCCTTCCCTGCCCTGAGTGCCCAGGGGCGCGGTAACTCTATTCCGAATTTATCCACAACCCCTGGGCAGTTCCCAACTATCTTGGGGTCGCCATCCAGTCTAGGTATTTATTATGTAATATAACTAATAAAAAAGATATATAATTATAATACTTTCAAAATATTAATTTACTGTTATAACTACTATTTATTTCTGCCACAGATTCTCAAGTATGACCCAAATCTAAACAACTAGGATGACTCAATTTGGGTCATCCTAGTATTTAACATAAGTTGCCTACAAGAAACCGCTCGCATATATGCTCAGCATGCATGCGGTTTCATATAAAGTTCTTGCTAAGTCCAAGAACCTCAATACAAGAGCCAAGATACAAGAACTTGTAAATACCTACTATGGGGTCACTCGTAGTTACGAAGACAGCGGTCTCGTAAATACAGTACCCACAGTAATTTGTTGTAGGGTACAATGTAAGGAAATAAATGTATAGTGGAGTGACAATTTGTAGCTTAATGAAAATCAATAGTGAAGTTTTTGTAGTTGAGATAGCGGAGTGATTTGGCCCGAAGCTAATTGAGAAATAGTTCTGATTGAATATCAGTTCATACACGCAATAGTTTTTAGCTCAGAGAAGCGCGTAGCGGAGCGATATTTTGAATCTGAGATGGCGTAGCAAAGCTACACGTAGTTGTGTCAACATAGGAAGGCGTAAATAAAAGAGCGGAGCTGTGATGCCTGTAACTTACTTGCAAATGACATACATACATCAATCAGAACTTGTTATGGCGCAATGGCATGCAAGATACTGGGTTACTTTTGTGCCAGTTAAAGGCATCTGTATTTGGGGTTCTAGTAAAGGTGAATTAGCGTATCGAGCGGAACTGGAGTGTGTAGCTGAGCTATTATAGCGTACCTGTGATAGGTAGGGAAATCTGAGCTCCCGTAGCTGTGCCTTAGTTTGCAGCTGTGCTCTCGTAGCAAAGTCGTGGTTCAAAACTGAGCGAGACGTCGTAGCAGTTTGCAGCTGAGCTCGCGTAACAAAGCCGTAGTTCAAAACTGAGCGAGACGTGTCGTAGTAGTTTGCAGCTGAGCTCGCGTAGCAAAGCCGTAGTTCAAAACTGAGCGAGACGTCGTAACAGTTTGGAGCTGAGCTCGCGTAGCAAAGCCGTATAATTGTTCAAAACTGAGCGACACGTCGTAGGAGTTTGTAGCTGAGCTCGTGTAACAAAGCCGTTGTACAAAACTGAGCAAGATGTCGCAGCAGTTTGTAGCTTAGCTCGCGTAGCAAGGCCGTAGATCAAAACCGACCGAGCGTCGTAGCAGTTTGGGAGCTGAGCTCGCGTAGCAAAGCCGTAGTTCAAAACTGAGCGAGACGTAGCAGATTTTGTAGAACTTGCTTTTATGTAACTATATTTTATATAACTAGCAGTAATATTATAAGTAACTAGCAGTGGGTAATTTGTATCAGACTAGTACTGACTGGGTGGGTCTACCGGACTAGTTCTGGGTAATTTGTAGCAAACTGGGCAGTAGTATATAGTAAGATTGGACCTTGTAGTGGTGAAGTAATTAGATCAGAAAGCAAGCAAATGTTTTCTTTGCTCAGTCCGTTTTACTGTTTCTCGTAGAAAAAGGTAGAGTAGTCTAGAAACTAATAAACATTTTCTGGTAAGTTGTATTTCTTGTACAAACAAATGTTCAGAGATGATCCTATACGGTAGTAATTTTTTTAGAATGCTCATGTCTTACTCAAAAACTTGAACAAAATTCTTGACACATGCACACAAGCATAACATCTCTTACATGAACACATTAAACGCATTAAATTCCGTACCCAACGTTCCACTTTCCTTAATTACGTTATGCAAGGAATTCTGTCCATGTATGAGTAGCTCGAGGAATTTTAGTTATTTTGTCCGTATGTGTGCACTTTTTGATGTTCGTAATGCAAGGATTTCTGACGTTTGGAATATTTTTCTCTTTGAGGGCAGAGCGGCTGGTCTGAGGAATTATGGTAAAGAGATTTGATTGTTCTTTTTTCTTTTTTGCGGTTACGAAAATAAGTCATTTTTTTAATTTTTGATCTGAGGTAGGTACTCGTAGCAGCTTTGTTTATAATATTTAGGTGATTTCAATTTATTTTTAATTGAGGTTTCCATATAACACGAGAAACTTTGAACGATAAGACCGTAATTTTTTTGGTACATATTCGTTTGTATTTTTAACAAACTTTCGAAAAAGGAGGAGGTTCTATGTTCGACTGTATGTATGTTTTTTTTTTATTATGTCCGCCGATTTCTCCGTCAGTTGTGGACCGATTTTCAAATTCTTTTTTTATCCGAAAGAATATACTCCCGAGGGGACGGAAGGAGAAGGAGGGGATGGGACCACCCATATAAATTTTATCGAAATTGCTTTAGCACTTTTTGAGAAACTGAACAAAAATTAAAAATACGTATACCCCAGATGACGTTTTGGTGTTCTCCAATTAAGAGTATGTTTTAAATGCCACGTGTTATGTTATTATGTTATTGGGGTTTTCAGTTCTGGGGTATAACAACTAACAAGTGATAAATAAAAAACTCTTTTACAGAAAAAAAAAACAACCCACTTCCAAAAAGAAATACACTAAAAATGAGAAAATAACTTTAATTTCAGAAGTCGGTGTCAAATAACGAAGAAATAAAATACAAAAACACACACTTCCGAAATTAAAGTTATTTTTTTATTTTTAGTGTATTTTTTTTGGAAGTCGGTTTTTTTTGTAAAAAAGTTTTTTGCCAACGAATCAATGTCCAATAAAAAGTCTCTTATTATTTCTACCCAAACAGGTTAGTTACATTTATTTCTTGATGCCTCGTAGTGCGTCATAAAAACCATTCTATCCAACCGTTAACTTTATTTCTCGTATTACCAACTAATATTACTTATAGACAAGATTTCGTCCTAAAATAGTTCGACTAACTAGTTCGGTGACAAGGAGCCTTGAAGTCTATTTAAGTAACCGTCTCATTTGCGACGCGAGGCCTCCGCTGATTAGCAGGGAACGTGATTACAAAACTAAAGAGGTTCGTGTTGTGTGTGATCGCGACGTGGCACGTTGGCGAGGCACTTGAAAATCCAAAAAAAAATATTCGCCGGGGAAAATATTGGGGTCGGCTTCCAGTCTAACCGGATGCAGCTGAATACCAGTATTTTACATGGAGCGATTGCCTATCAGACCTCCACAACCCAGTAACTGGGTAATACGATTCCGCTTGGTAAGACTGGTTGTTAGACTTTCGGGCTTCAGACGACCCGTAACGACTGTCAAAGATCCACGATTGGCAGCCGGGACCAACGGCTTAACGTGCTTTCTGAGGCTCGGAGGAGTCTCGGTATGTAAAGATGGTCACCCATCCATGGACCAACCCTGGCAAGCGTAGCTTAACCTGCTGGATTGACCCGTACGGCTGTTATTACTTTAACCAAGGGCTCCTCTTACTATCCGCCGTCTTACTATCTATACATATAAAAACAAAACCCCTATTGCCTTGGTCACGGCATCACGCGTGAACGGTTGGACCGATTTCGCTAATTCTTTTTCTGTTATGTTTGTTATTGTCAGGAGAAGATTTTTATGAAAGAAAAAATTAAGAAAGTTGAGCGGAAACTTAGAAAACTTCAAAAAACTTAACGACTATTTAAAATTCGCGCGGTTGACAGTTCATAGCTAAGACAGAACAACGTGTCAGCTATCTATTATAGTTTTCAGTAATTAGTAATGTCTTAGTTTACTTCTTAAAAAGAGAATTCATTTTTAACACACTTTAATTAGGTTCACCTGTAACTATGTCAAAAAATCTTCTGGTTTCCGATTAAGCTGAAGTTTTGCATATATGTTTAGTTTGTATGACAATGCATGGTTAGCTAAGTGACGTCAGTCTAAATCTAATATGGCCGACACCCAAAGACCGGCCAAGTGCGAGACGGACTCGCGCATGAAGGGTTCCGTACCATCGTACAAGATTATACAAGTCTACTTGTTACCATTATTAAGAGCGAGCAAAATCTTTTTTTGCTCGCTCTTAATAATCGCTCTAAAAAAGCACGGTTCTAGTAGGTTTCCCTTTATTATTTTTTTATTATTTGTTGTTAAAGCGCCAACATAATACTTTTTTAGGGTTCCGTTGGTTACCCTTCGGGTACGGAACCCTAAAAATGAAGGACTAGTTACTTTTTATGCATTCTCATGATAAGGGTATCAAATGAAAGTGTTTACTGGAAAACATACGAAAAGTAAAAAACGTCACTCGAAGCGTGTTTTGTAGTTTTTAGGTTTCCGTACCCGAAGCGTCCAAACGGAGCCCTATTGCTGTCACTCACGTGTCTATCTGTCTGTCTGTCCGTCCGCCCGACGTCTGTCACAAAATTTTGTTCCGAAGAATTATTTAACTTCCCATTGACTTATGAACTTGAAATTTGGTGATAATGTTTATTATTACGTATATTTTACTAACAAATACCAATACATTGATAAATCAGATTTTTTCTTCGATAACTCCCTCATTTGGTACAAAACCCTCAATGTGCAAAGTCCGAACGCACTTAGTTGGTTTTTTTTTAAAACGTCGATAAAAAAATCAAAAAAATAAATCTAATGTATTATTTCCTTACATTTTGAAGAGAAGATTCGTTTTTATTCATAAAAAATACTTTTTTTCGTGTCCCAATTTCCTTTTCCCAGGCAAAGACCTCACCGTACTCCTTCAATACTTCTCTGTCTTGTGCTAACTCCAGCCAAGACCCCGACATTGATCAGATACTTCACTTTTTATTATATAATACATACTAGCTTCTGCCAGCGGCTTTGCCCGCGTGGTTTTAGTACTTCCCCCCCCCCCCCCCATTATAAATTATAGCCTATTCTGAGTCTTTACCGCTCATGATTAATCCAGACCTTTGATTTTTTTTATATTTTCTTCAAAAAGTAGTCTATAAGTTAATCCTAGGCGTAGGACATCGCGAGACGATCTCCTGCCACCGTAGACCCGGGCCTGCGGACGGCGAGCAGTGGGTAGCCCGCCGTCCGATCAGCACCAGGCCCGTGAGTCGACGGCGCGGAGTATTCTACGCGCGCCTCCAACGCCACCACTGACGGGGCTCATCATGGCCGGTGCCTGCATGCCAAGGGATAGCGGATTAATTCGTACCGCTCCCCTTGGCACTCAGGCAAGGAGGGAACAGGGGTGGGTTTTAGTCAGTAAGAGTCTGACACGCCCTGCCGCTCCACCCAGAGCGGGAGATATCATTTGACGATTTCCCAATCCCAAGTAAAAAAAAAGGCTATGACCTACCTGTGTGCAAAATTTCATTCAAATCCCTTAAACCGTTTTTGCGTGATTGACAGCCAAACACAAAGTTTCGCATTTATAATATTTTAGATTTTTTTTGGAACTAAGTGGTTTAGTAACCAGTCCATTTGCGATGTGAGGCTTCTACCAATTAGCAGGGAACGTGATTACGAAACAAAAGAGGTTCGTGTAGTGATCGGAACGTGGCACGCTGGCAAGTTTCTTGAAAGTCTATGGATAACAAACGGTCTAAGGCACTTGTCCCACCGCTGGCGATGAGCGAGTAGCGATTAGAGCTTCAAACTAAAAACGAGTTGGCCAGCAGCGAGTAGCGAGTGGTAGTTCCGATAGTTTTATTGCTGGGCTTTAAGGCCCTATCAGCTGCCAACGACCTTGAGTGGTTAGCTTGCGTGTTCTGCGCTGAGCTCACGTAACGCGTCGTATGACCACCCAGTAATAGGACTCGACCATCAAGGAGCGCTGTCCAAAATTAGACGCATTATTAATTTAATACACATAAAACAACAAGTATTAAACTAAAACACTGAGACTAAATTATAAATAATTAAATGATCTTTAAAATGGGCTTTATAGTGTTTGCGTCATTCTAAATTTTTTATCCGAGTTAGACATAACTTTACAAATTAATTACACTATGTTATAAAATATAATTTCAAATATTCTGAGATCAAATTACGACGAAAATTGTCTAGAGTAGCATATATTTATTTCAAAGAAATAAGACAAGTCGTTTAGATGTGATGTTCAATTAAAAACCATTATAAGTCGTAAAACTGCGCCTTAAGCGAGTGTTCGAGTGCGACGGCCGATTACTCGTAACTTTTCTAGTACTCCAACGATGGTTAATTCAATAGAAGGTTTTGATCAGTAATAGAAATGGTATCGAAAGACAAAAAAAAAGTTTTGTGTAAAATGGCCATTTTCTTGCTAACTGTTTTTTTTTTTAATCTCTGAATGGGGATCATAAATTCACGAAAAAATATGCATAGTCGCCTAAGACCCTTTTCGTGTAGCTGCAACGGTTAAGGTAGTTAAGACCCTTTTCATGTAGCTGCAACAGTTAAGGTAGTTCCCCTTAGGTACTGCACCGCTGAAATTTTCCACCCTGTATATACTATAATGTAAGTAATAAAAATAAACAAAAAGTTAGCGATTTCTCGGAAATTCTATTTTAATTAACTGTGATAATTGGGTAGATCGGTGCCAATAATTGGTAACGATGGTGCTAACAAATAGAGTTAGCATCAGTTCCGTACCCCAAGGGTAACCAACAAGACCCTATTACTAAGCCTCCGCTGTCCGTTTGTCTGTCAGCGGGCTGTATCTCATGATCCGTAATTGGTAGATAGTTGAAATTTTCACAGTGTGTTTAAATAATTAAAATTAAAATAAATTAAAGGGAGCTCCCCCCTAACAGAAATGGTTTTTTTTTCAATTCCTGGTACGGAACCCTTCGTGTGCGAGTCCGACTCGCACTTGGCCGGTTTTTCACTAACTTGTGGCGTGTCGAATTAGCAGACACAAGATTTTACCATGATGACGATGTGTCCGCGCGTTAAGAGTTAAAATGCAATTTTAATCTTGACCGCCTAAAATTACCATGAAAAACGTTTAAAATATAACAATATCATAAACATGGTAACTTCATCGACACAATAAATTAACGGAAAAATTTAGTGTTCATCAAAATAATTGGATTAGTATTTTGGTGACATAATAAAGTGCTGATAATTGGATCTGACACCCTATTTTGGTATGCTTATTTATGTAGGTATTTCTTTTTGTTTAAAAATAGGATTACATATTTTCTTTTGCTACCAGATTGTATGGAGGTATGAGGATCAGGATGATAAGTTCCTCGTCCTCCCTATCAAAGGATGGGATCTCCGGCGAGAGATTGTATTTGGTGATTGCTGTCGTGCTATTGTGTAAATGCTACTCGCGCTTCTTGCGCATTTCAAGCTGATTGGGAGGTCTGAACTGAGCTCGTATGTAACGGTTTTTTTTTTTTAAAAAGGGCATAATTTTAAACACCTCGTCGTGTTCCAAAACTGACATATTAGACGTAGGCATGAAGGCTGCCAGGTTCAAATGGGATTGGGCGGGTTACGTCAGCCGCATGTACAACGACGCCTGGGCAAGTCTCCACGCAATGGGTGCCTGAAAATGGATAGCGCCGTAAGGTCAGCCGTAAAAGAGGTGGTGAGACGACCTGGACGCGTAACGCGAGGTCTGGTTTGAGGAAGTATGGGTGAAGAGTTCTTGGATGGACTTGGAGGAGGCGTTTCAGCCGTTGTCGTACATGCGGCTGACGTGACCCGCTCAATCCCATTTGAGCCTGGCAGCCTTCATGCCTACGTCTACGATGTCCGTTTTGGAACACGACGTGGTGTTCAGAATTCTGTCCTGTCTTTCATAAAACAAAAAACTTGTAGCCATCTACACCGTTACATACGAGCTGCAGTTCAGACCTTCCAATCAGCCTGAAATGCGCAAGAAGCGCGAGTAGCATAGACTTGGAGGAGGGGTTGGCCCTGCAGTGGGCCATTGTGGGCTAAACAACAAAAAACGGACGTGTTTCACAGTAGTCGCATATGATGTGTAACATTTGACATCTCACTTTGGTAATTAGATCCTAAAAATTAAAATAAAGAGGGAACAGGGGCTGCGATTCTCCATACAAATGTATTCCCCTTTTTTCTTCCTGAATAATACCTCTAGAGCAATTTTTTTTTTCATAAAGTCAAGGTCTGCCGTCTGTGTAGACACGTCCTTGTCATAATTTCCTTTTTTTCAGCAACTAATAAGTAAAGAAAATATGACCCTCCAAAAATTACAAAAAATGGCTAAAATTTTTACCCCCGTGATAAGAAGACTACCAGATAAATTCGAAGAGTTTTTTAACATAAAATTTGATAGGAACCTAGACAAACTCTTTCTTCAAATGTTTTTGTCAAAAATTATTGAATCGGCACAGTTTTCGAGGAGAAAAAAGGGGAATACGAAACGTCGATGTCGTCAAAAATTTTGTGATAAAATCAGTCTGAGCTGCAGCTGTCCCGTCACTATCGTATTCTAAGTTTCTACAAATACCTATTTTTCAAAACTCCTCGCGTTTAGTTCCGATTTTGACCGCGCGCAGACTTATCGTGCGTGCGCTCTACAATCTGACGGCCTACTCTACCACCGCGCGCGCTCATTGGTCAAATCAAATAGCGCGCGCTTCCTGTTACACACTTTTGTGCCATTTACCGAAATCACTCACACAGATCTGGAAAGCGAGAGGAAAGATATACTCATCAAAATTATTACTAAACTCAATTAGGTATTAGTAACCGCTCCATTTTACGACGCGAGGCTTCCACCAATTAGTGCGGAACGTGATTACGAAACTAAAGAGGTTCACACCGAGACGTGCGCGTGTTGTGATCGGGACGTGCACGTTGGCAACATGAACTTATTTCCGAATCAGGGCTGATTGCATGTTCTTGGCACGGTAGGGTTAGAAACGAACTTACTTATTATGCATGTGTTTGTGCTCATTTCTTGGAAAGCGTGACCGTCGCTTGTAACGAAAAGATCTGGTTAGTTTTCGTGATATGATTCGTAACCAGTATTCTTGTTAAGCTCTTCAATTATGCTAACATTGTTTGTAGTGGCACTGTATGCACGACGATAAACCAACGGTTGGGGTTCGAACTTGGGACCACTTACCTATTATACTAAAATACTAGTGGTTCTAACTTAATTTTATTCATTACCACGCAGTTAGTCTAGTTTTAAATTCTTTATGTCATTAATTCTCCTATCAAATCGTTGTTGAAAGAAAAAAAGAAATAAAGAAAGAAAACATTTATTTAGTGATAATGTAGGTATACATTTATAAGTTGGAATATTTGTAATATGTCCATAAACATTTTGCCATACGGTATACAAAATATTAGATTTGAATTTAATAATATAGTTACAACCATTTTATTTATTATTAACACTAGTCAGAATCTAATAGGTAGGTTCAGATCAGTCTAAAAAAATCATAATATTGAAAAAAAATCAAAAGTCCAAACAACTATTGCTTGCATTCCCTTCACTCCCATTATATTGGGTCCCACTAGGTTCCCACCTATGACATTAGCGTTTTTTTCTCACAAATAGAGAACCTCGTCACTTCTATGATTCATCAATGGCTTGATATTATATCGAATAATGACCGACATAGACAACTGCCAATAGTAAAAAAACCTTATTACTTATAGTTTTATACAAAAAAAATACATTAAAATGACTCATCTTTTTTAACAGTAATAGAACCACTATTTGTTTTAACTTAGCCAAAACTTATTTTTATCTTAGCATACGTTATCTTAGATTTTAAACATTATTGCATAAAAGTTTTAAAACATTAGTGTTCATATTTGAAAAGTAAATTAAGAAAATGTTAGAATGAAAAATGCAACTTCTTTAAAACTGTCCATACAAAACGATGATTTCATAGGTAAAACAAGAACATTCTCATACATAACTTCAGCCGTAACTTAGAAGGCCAGAGCCGACAAGAAAAACTAGGTTGAACCTTCATCATGTAATTACTCTGACCTGGCCATCTGGCCATACGTGATACATAGAGATGAACAAAACAACATCTCGAGGTAAATTAGGCCAAGGACGGGAAGAAAACTAGTTTGAGCCGGTTTGAACCGGTTACAGCCGGCTACAGCCAAACTACATTGAGTTGGCACTGAGAAGCAATAAAGGGGATGTTTTGTTTGTTATGGGACCTTTGGATGAGGTAAAGAGAGAAAGAATTGGAATGGAGTCAGTTTTTGTGACATGTTATTGATTCAATACATCGCAAAAAGAAACAAAGCGCTATAGGTAGCTGCTAGCTATGTGTAAGGTTTTCTTTTTGATATGAAACATCTTTCCTCTCACCTTCCTGCAATCTGTGGGAGTGATTTCATGAAATGGGATGGAAGCGTGTGACAGGAAGCTAGGGAAGCGCGCGCTATTTGATTTGACCAATGAGTGCGTGCGGTAGTAGAGTTGACCGACAGATGGTAGAGTGCGCGCACGGTAAGTCTGCGCACGGTCGAAATCGGAACTAAACGTTTTAATTTTATTTTTCATGATAGAATGTTAATGTTGCTTATTACCGAGGTGAGATTTCAAATGTTACACATCATTATGCAACTACTGTAAGGATCGTTCGTTTTTTTTTTTAAAAAAAACCCTTTTTTTGTTTTTTTTTTCAGTTTATGGTACGGAACGTTTTTTAATCTGTCATCATTATCTGCATTGCCTTTTCCAACAATGTAGGGGTGCTTACCTATCTGACCTATATCCTATATATAACCTCTAATATCAAAGCAGTGATGGCCCAGTGGCAACGGCTCCCAACTTACGAGTTTAAAAACCCAGGCAGGCGCTTTACACTGAGTGAAAATTTTCATCACCTCTGCTCTCAAAATGGTGAAAGAAAACACCGTTAGGAAACCGATATGTCCTGGAACCAAAAATTCGAAGACTTGTGACACCCACCAACCCGTATTGGGCCCGCATGGTTTATTAACGGCCCACAACCTCTCACAGAGAGGAGGCCTGTGTCCCAGCAGTGGGAACATGACTGATTTTGCCATTATTATGCCACACTGAAATACGAGTAGTGACGGCAAACACTAAACAGCCAACACTGTAGGGTTGTCATAATAATAAATAATAAAATAGAAAAGAAAAGCCATTTATTTCCACTTTTTAGTATAAAAAATTGTAACAGAAAATGAAAAATAAAGTGATTAATACATATGTAGTGTAATTTATCTAAATATATACTTTAATTATAATTAATATTGGGTTCCCACCTTTGAAATTGGCGTTTTTTTCTCACAAATAGAGAACCTCGTCACTTCTATGAATTAAAATATTCATCAAATTGCTTGTTAGTCTATCTAATAATGACCGTCATAAACAACTGCCAATAGTAAAAAAAACTTTATTACTTATAATTTTAAACAAAAAAAAAACCTTAAAAATTACTCCTCTTTTTGTTAGCAAAAATTAAACCACTATTTGTTTTAACTTAGTCAAAACTTATTTTTGTTGCTTAATGTAAGTGGCATATGTTGTCCTAGTTTTTAAACATTATTGCATAAAAGTTTTAAAACATTAGTGTTCATAGTTGTTAAATAAATTAAGAAAATGTTAGTATGAAATATGCAACTTCTTTAAAATTCTCCATACAAAACGCTGATTTCATAGGTGGGAACCTAATATATAAAACACATTTTAAGTGAGTAGGGTTGTCATACTTTGCTAAACGTTCGCTAGCGAATAGAACCACATTGTTGTGACAACCTTCAAATTCTTCGAAACACCCAGTACAAAACCGCCTTATTATGTTAATCCAACGCTTAATAATACACAGTTAAATGTACGAAGTAAAAGGGCGTGTTGGTGTAAACATTGATTGGGTTTTGAACTATCGCGTGGAATAGATAATATGGCACAAAGTTCATACGCTTACTTTGGAAGCGGGTCTTACAAACTTTGCTGGCAGTCTCAGTTGACTCAAACTTTAGCCAGAGATCAATATCTGGGGGTCTTAAGTCTTTAAATTGATTATTAACAGGCTAAGTTTTATTTTGAGAGTTTGAAAAGGACCTAGGTTAAAGATTCTGAGTGTTTTATTGTGACTCGAATGCGAAGCCAAAAAGGGGTCCATTTCTTTTTTTAGGGTTCCGAAAGTCCGAATGAAAAAACGGAACCCTTATAGGATCACTCGTGTCTATCTGTCTGTCCGTCTGTCCGTCCGTCACAGCCAATTTGCTTCGAATGTGCTGGACCGAGAGAGTTGAAATTTGGTAAACACATGAATATCTGTGACCCAAACACGGACGTGTACCCTAAATAAATTCATTTCACTCACTTTTAGGGTGAAAATCGGAAAATTAAAAATCAGAGTTTTTCAAACTGTGTCGTGCGACGTATTAAATGAAAGGGCACATTGTGAGGGTCTCGAATATTTTATTTTCATAATTTTAAAATATATTATTTTTAAGTTATTTAAGAAAATATATGAAAAAATACCTGTCCGAAACCACTAGGCCTAAAATTTTGAAAAAAATACAGAAGGTAGTTCTTTACTTGTAGATTACAGAAAAACTTAGAAGTTGGAGGCAGTTTAAAAAAAAACATGATTTGTGTTCGGAACCCTTTGCGCGCGAATCCGACTCGCTCTTTTTACTATTGATAGGCTCGCGTTTGACCACTATCTCACCTGATGGTAAGCGATGATGTGGTCGAAGGTAGAACTCGCTTGGCTAGAAGTAACCTCATCGCTCTTAACTTAAAGACACTTATTTTCTAGTTGTGATTGGCTATGGAAACTAGTTCTGAATGTTAGACAAAACTTTTCCTGGAGGCAAACAACTTGGAGAAAGTAAAAAAACATGAGCCCAATTGGGTCACTATTTTCCGTGGTTGACAAGAATAAAGATAGTTTGACATAAACTTCACGTTGTAAAGTGCCTTTTTGTTCCAATACCATTAAGTTTGTGGTTAATTTTTTTTTTGTTGGACACAAAAACTGAAGACAAAAATGAAACAGATAGAGAGTCTATATGATAAAAACTCAATAAAGTTAACCTGAATCAGAAATGAAGATATCCGCAAGAGATCCTAGGTTACCGACATAGCCCGAAGAATCTCCAAACTTAAGTGAAAGTGGGCAAGGCACATTGCTCGCAAAACAGACGGGGCCTAAAATTTCTGGAGAGGCGACCGCGTACTAGAAGACGCAGCGTTGGAAGGCATTCCTGATGACCTGGTTAGAGTCGCGGGTAGCCGATAGATGCGAGACTTACAGGACCGGTCGGTGTGGTGACACTTGGGGAAGGCCAGCATTGTATTAATAAGAACTTTGATATGTAGTCACATTGCCTTACCGTATTAATGATAGAAGTTTGATAAATATTTTCCTAATTTTAAGAGCCAGAAAATTATCACATAACAAATTCAACAATAATATTCTATTCTGCCCGCCTTAAGATAGTATTAATATTAAAACGTTTCCAACACTGTATAATAAGTCAAAATGGATATAATCGTTCAGCACAAGGAAGCTTGGCGTTCTGCCAAAGCTGCAACTAAGAGCTTCATTCTTTAATACTTCCATCATCAACTTATTTCATAAAACGTAGTGAAGGCGGCCTTCAGTGTTACTGGGTTAGATATACGGTAACTGGGCTGGATTGTTCAAAGGTTCTATGAAAACTGGAATGGGATTTGCAGCCCGTTGATAGCCACTGCTGGGAAAGTTATTTCAAGGTATTTTTGTGGAGAAAATGAAATTGTGCTGTTTTTGAACTCTATTTTGCGATAGTGTCATATTCATCATCATCATGCCTTTTAATGTCCCCACTGGTGGGGCACAGGCCTCATCTCCGTGAGAGGGTGTGGGCCGTAATCCACCACGCGGGCCCAGTGCGGGTAGGTGGATGTCACATGTCTTCGAATTTTTTACTTCATTTTTGGCTGCGCATTTAGACTATCTAACGTTATTTAGTGTCTGGAACACTGTTATTCGTTTAACTGTAAGTGAAAACTTATAATTGTATGCATTGATTGTATGAATGTATGTATTGGCCGTAAATTTTTCAAAACTAATAAAAGAAATAAAATAATAAAATGAGGATTAGGTGTGTTTATACTTTTGACAAATTTTTAGTAATAATGATGTTATTGCTCCCGGTTTGCGTTATGTATGTAATGGTGCGTGGCATATATTATCAAACGAAAAGGGTTTTATTTCAATACTTGACTACAACGCGGTGTTATCGACGCATAAACGCAGACTAAACGTTCGACGAACGCAAATGCAAAATAAGACGAGTAGCCTCATACTTTCGGTGTGGGCGCGTTCACTGGACGACGACCAGTCCGGCGATTGAACGCATCCCAAAGGGTCATGGCCATCCAGCTGGTCCGGGGATACCGCACGGTCTCCGGGAAGGCAGTGAGCCTCCTCGCGGATTGCCGCCATGGGATTTTGAGGTAAAAGTCCTCGTGCATATGAGAGTGGCGCGAGGAGGTGAAACGCCAGGTCGTAACTCCACTACCGCGTGAAATCGCGGTACGATGGACAGAGCTCCGGCGGGATCTCATGCAACACAACGCTGGGCACGCCACAATTGCGACGATAAGTCTCCTCCGCTACGGCGTCCTCACCACCTGACGCAGGTCCTCACCAGACACGGCTGTTTCGGAAAGTTCATGTTCCGGATAAGGCGGGAGGAAACGCCCGGGTATCACAATTGCGTGGAACGCCCGGAGGACACGGTGGAGCATACGGTGGAGGTTTGCCCCGCTTGGGTAGAGCACCGCCGTGTCCTCGTAGAGGCGATCGGCGGTGACGACCCCCCAGATCCCGCCCTGGTCCAGAACATAGTACGGAGCGAGAGGGGGCATGGGAAGCTGTCACCTCCTTCTGCGAAGCAGTAATGCTCGCGAAGCAGGAGGCGGGACGCGTGACAGAGAGGTAATCCTACGTGAGGAAGTGGTAAGCCCATGCCTACGGCGGGACGGCGAGTAATGAGTAGCTCGCCATCCGATCAGGGCCGAGTCGATGGCGTGTAGTGTTCCAAGCACGCCTCGAAGAGATGCAAAAAGTAATTGATGGGATCCACTAGGGTTGATGCCTGTTGAGTCGCGGGTGTGTTTGATAGAGTCACAACGGCCCCTGGCACAGGCAACTGAAGGAACATGGGTGGGTTTTAGTCAGTAAGAGTCTGACACGCCCTCCGGAGAAGTTATTTGATGATTTCCCAACCAAAAAAAAGAAACCTCATACTTTCAACATTTTTTTATTACAATATTTTAATAGAACTTCCCAATATCTTCCGGAAAATATCTTTCCCCGACCCTAAATGGATTTTCTTCTTGAACTATCAAGATTCTTAAGAATTCTAAATCAAAATGAATGAACGTGAAGGGCGGGATGAATGACTGAGCGATATTTTTTCATTAATCACTATACATTAGTGAGTGAACCAAAGTTTGGAAGGATAGTTCAAAGGAACTTTAGTTTTACCTTGAATGAATTTGCTTTTTAGGGTTCCGTAGTCCTAACAAAGACAAGGCAGATCGAAACTATAAGAGCGGTTGTGCACTACGTCCGGTACTTATCCGATACTTATCCGTCAAAATACAGATCTATAGAAAACTCGGACCGAACTACGAGTATTAACCTACCATACAAATTGTTCTACGACCACGCCGGACCGTATTTTCACGGATAAGTATCGGACGTAGTGCGCAGTCGCTCTTAGGGATAGTTTTGGTCTGTCCATCGGTCCGTCCGAGGTATAGCTTAAAGATTGTTAGTACCAGAAAGCTGCAATTTTGCATGGGTATAACATAAATCACGCCAAGAAAACAAAACATGAAAATTTTGAAAAAGATTTTTTTTATGGTAGGTGGATAATTTTATTGTTCTCGCCTATACTATCGCTGGATAGGGCGTTCAAAATCATTGCGGGGTTGTAAAGACTGTTTTTCGATTCAGTGATTAGTTTCCGAAATTTTAAAATTAAAAGTGATATTTTTTGTTCGAGACAAGCATCCCCTCCTCCTCCCTGAAAGCTAAACTGTAGTAGAGCCTACAGTTTAGCTTTCAGGGAGTGAGGGGGGAAGAGTGAAAAATATAACGAACTTTGAAGGAAAACTATCACGGCTAAGTTAGCTCTGTTAGTTCGTGATCGTGTATGAGTAATAGTCGCCCAACTTATAAAATGTACCTACTTGGAAAATTTCGTACAAAACACAAAACCACAATTTGTATTGTAACGGGCGTTTACGGAACCTTACACTGTGCGTGGCCCGACACGCACGTGGCCGGTTTTCATTGAAGTTTCATTATTTTTATCAATGTAAAATCTAAGAACACAAGTTCGCTTCCCCGGTATGGTTGGCCAGCTTGAATTCATGTGGGTTTCGCCACCCTCGAACTGCGGCAGTATAAAGGCACATAAAAACAAGTGCGAAATAATATTTTTTAAACATGTTTTAAAGAATATAGGTCTGCTTAGAGGTTTTCCTGTAATCTTTAAGTAACGACTTACGTTCAGTATTTTTTTTCGAATTTTTGACAAAGTGTTTTTGGAGATAAGGGGGTGGAGAATGGTAAATTTTCATCTATTTTCTTAAATAACTGTAAAACTATGAAACAAATAGGTACATTTGAGAACCGAACCTTTGCCTTTTCATTTGATTTAAGTACTTTTTAATACTCGGGTTTTCACCCCAATAGTGACCCCCCATTCTATTTTTTATTTATTTACGTTACTCGTCGTTTTTGGACCAGAGACATTTTCACGACATTCATTGTGCCAAATTTAAAATAATAAAATTACCAAAATATGCATTTTCACACTTTCTACATGTTTCGCACAACCGAATTGTTAAAAAACTTCGTTGTGTAAATGCCAACATTTTACCCGCGTGAGAAACCAAGCGAAGTTTTTTTCCGGCAATATGCGTAAAATGGTGTACCTACTCATATTTTTCGAATATAATCGGCCGAGTTTCCCGAACCGTGTTAAAGGGTAAAAAAATCGAGTTTCTTTCATATCTTAGCTAAAGCTGATATTTTTCGCTAAAAGCAAAGTCACAATAAAGTCACATTTTTCAATACTTTTAGGTACGTATAGTTAAACATGTGTATTGTTATCAAGATTACATTTTGTTTTTCAAAATTATTTAGTTTTATTATCATTCAGTGCTATTTCTTTTTTTATAGGTTTTTAACCACTCGCCCGCCATCGCACCACTGAATTCGAGTAATATTTTCAGTTATAACTCGAGTAAAATATTGTTGAATTACTCTAATAATAATATATCGGATGTAAAAAGACAGTTTCCGAAGCCGAAAGCCACTTATTCTATTCAATATTTGAATAATTTTTTCCACTAGACCATACCTGGGAAACAACTGGTTCTGGAGATATTGAAGGTCAGTCGCAATTTTTTTTTTTTACTTTTTACGAAAATGCTAAGTGTTATTAATAAACTTTTTTCCAAACAAATAATACCTGAATTTTCGGTTTTATTTTTCCAAATTTTGAAATTATTGATTTACAGTTACGAAAACGCAATGAACATCAAACGTATCCGACAAGTACCTACGTGGCTTAGAGCGAAGGGGCGGGGTTTAACTCCACTTGCCTGTGTTCGCGTTACATTGCGCAGAAAAAAAAATTGTTTTATTTTTCATACCTAAAAATAAAAGTCGTTTCCCAGCAATAATTTTTCGCAAAACTACTTTGTTAGACGTATAGTATACGTAGTTAACGGCTCTGTGATGTGTCTTTTTACACCCTGTATAAAATATAATTAATAATACTCAATAGAGTATGCCATATTACGCAATTACCAGGGCTCCAGCGCGAAAAAAGGATACCGTTTCGAAAATCCACAAACATATATTGTATTCTCGGGATAATCCACTGCGGCATTCTCCACACCGCATAATAAACGATAATTCAAATGAATAATTATGCTGAAATTATTCGCATTTTTTGTGCTCTGGCCTTACGAGGATTTTGAATTTTTATGAGTAGACGTGAAAATAACGCAAGGACACAGAAATATGAAAATGTATATAAGAAGTAATTATAATAATATTTTCTTGGTCCTCTTGAAACAGAAATGCGCAGTACTTGGGTATTTTGCATTTACATCGTACGAAGGTGGAAAACGCAAGCGATGTGTATAAAGATCGCCGTTTGTGCTCGCTTTTCTCTATCTGGCTCTCTGGGGACTTGCTATGAAAATGTGGCAACATGAGTATAAATTCACGTTATATTGCCTCCCATTACGGTTGCACGCTTCGGGTATGTTCGTACTTTGTCGTGTGTTTCCGCTTAATTTCTTCTTTCTAGCCTCATTGAGCTTTGTGCGTGGCCATCTGTTTCCGTCTCGCTTGTCGATCATAGATTGTATTTGTTTACTTAAGATAATTGAACAGTGTTCTTTCGCAACGAGAATAAATATCATTGTCTAGTTAAATAAAAGGTTATAGGCCGAAGTTTTAACAACATAGTTTCGTCTGTTAAAGACAGACACAGTTTGGTCTTGACAAAACAAGTTTTACCATCATCATCATCATTAGCCTTTTAATGTCCCCACTACAGGGATACAGACCTCTCCTCTGCATGTGAGAGAATGTGGGCCGTAATCCACCACGCAGGCCCAGTGCCGGTTGGTCCCAGTGCGGGTAGAGTTTTTCCGTACATTTTGACAACCTTGACCGATTTACCTTGATAGACAGCCAGCTAGAAAATGTTCTAGCTGGCTGGAAAATGGTCTAATCTACGTCGTGGAATGCCACGAAGTAGATTAGACCATTTTCCTCCGTGATTTATGTAAGCAACATTCTAGCAACCGCTTGATGAAGCCATACGCGAGTAAAAACAGCTTAAACGCTAAGACGTTGACTGGCGATCGTGAGTCAAGTCTACCTGTTGAGTTTTTGTGGTTAACCTACTTCAAAGAATAAACATACATCTTTTGCTTAAACTAGAATATCTTAAGGTTTGAAATATCTTGAACTCGTTTGTTTCAACTATTGAAAGACTGGTTACCTTCTATGCTGTGAAACATCCGCAGAACGCTGGGGCTGAAGATAAAAAAAACACTGATTAGCAAGTTCTTAGGGTGAAATGTTCAGGGTAGCTCGTGAAATTCAAATTTTCGCACGTTTTTTGCAATTTGCAGGTCAGTGTCAGGTTGAATGTAGGTGCCTGCCCAGGGGTCGTGGATAAATTCGAAACAGAGTTACCGCGCCCCTGGGCACTCAAGGCAGGGAAAGAACAGGGGTGGGTTTTAGTCAGTAAAAGTCTGACGCGCCCTCCCGCTCAACCTAGAAGTCATAAGATGATTTCCCAACCCACAAATAAAAAAGGTTGTATGTTGGTCAATTATGATTCGCGGCCGTAGCAAATACGTATTTATAGAATAATAATCAAGTTAGAATAATTGTTGTCAAGTGTCATGATTTCATGAAATAGTCATTAGTTAGTCAGAACTTAGATGATTGTAATGGTGATTTTAATGATTACAGTTCTGTAAATACGTACCTACTTGCTACGGCCGTGAATCATATTTTGATCAACATACAACCTGAAAATTGCAAATAACGTAAGAAAAATTTAATTTCGCGGGTTAGCCTAGCGCTTCCCCCTTAAGTCAAAAAATTCCTTTAAATGTATAGTTGTTTTGTCCTTTAAATGTATAGTTGAATTTGATGAATGAGACGTATGTAATCAGCAGTGATCGGAGTAGGTAGGTATATATATTAATATGGATATGCCTCCGGGATTCCGGGATTTTGTAATAATTAAGATTTAATTTAACATTTAAAAAAATATACCAACAAAGATGTTGATTTTGGTATAAACTGCTTTTTATTTAAATTTTACCTGTTTTCATATTCATAGAAGTTATTGAACTGAATGCGAAAAAATATTAAGGAGCTTATAAAGTTATTTTTATGTATTTATTCAAGAATATAATATTTAATAATTACAAGCAGCAGATAATAAAGTTGCAAGAAATAACTACTAAATTAGTCATTTGTAAGTTTCGAATGGACACACAAAAGTAAGATTCACTTTATTACTTGATAAATAAGAAAAAATAATTCAAATGTAGTAGTTTAAAAATCTTTACACTCACAATATTTGATTTAATTCCGTGAGTACCAAAATGAAATCCCGGAAAAAAGGCTTATCCATGTTATGATTTCTATGACTGTTCATGATGCAAGTACGTAAAATCAATCTACCTACTCCGATCACTGGTAATCAGTATTTAAAGTAAGAATATGGTTTTATAAATTTAATAAGGCTGAAAGTGACGATATTTTTTTTTTACTTTTGCTAGGCACGCGTTTGACCACTATCTGACAATAAGCGATGATGTGGTCGAAGTCGGAGCACGCCATTGTCAAAAATCAATATATTTGGGACAAACACTTCGCCCGTGACTTCGTCCGCGTGGGTTTCGAAAACACAGTTCATAATAAATATAATTAATAGCTTCTAGCACCCACAAATAATGTAGCTTACTATTGGTCAAAGAATTTTTAGAATCGTTTCAGTGGTTCCAGAGATTACTTCCTATTAACAAACTCACTAGCTTTACCTCTATAATATTATAAGTATAACAATCTTCTAATTAAAATCTGATTTTAATCACTCTACCTTTTTTTATTGTTGATAGGCACGCGTTTGACCACCATCTCACCTGATGGTAAGCGATGATGTGGTCGAAGATGGAGCACGCTTGCTTAGAAGCAACCTATTCACTCTTGACTTAAAGACTCCCAGGTTGTAGCAATCAGGACTCCGGCAGGGAATTCCGGTCCCTATCTAAAAATACTAAAAATATAACTAATTATAAAAAACTTTTTTACAAAAAAAACAACCGACTTCCAAAAAAAAAATACACAAAAAATTTAAAAATAACTTTAATTTCGGAAGTCGGTGTTTGTATTTTATTTCTTCGATATTCGACACCGACTTCCGAAATTAAAGTTATTTTTATTGTTTACCTCGATAACATGGAACGTGGAATTTAAACATTTGGAGAACACAAAAACGTCATCAAGATATGCGTATTTTTCGTTTTTGTTCAGTTTCTCAAAAAGCGCTAAAGCGATTTCGATAAAATAAAAAAAGAATTTTGAAAATCGAGCCACAACTGACGGAGAAATGCGCGGACATACATAAAAAAAAAAACATACATACAGTCGAACATAGAACCTCCTCCTTTTTCGAAAGTCGGTTAAAAATGATACTTTTTCTAGGCCCTTTTATATAGCAGTTTCGGGGCTCAATGTATTACAATGAAAGATTCATGTCCGTAAGCGTGGATCCCCTTGAATTTAGGATAAACGAAATTCCTAGTACAGCGTACATAAGTAATATTGTTCGCGATCCTATCACACGTTCAAACATTTTGGATTCTCATCTAGAACCGTATCGTGGCTGTAATCTTAAAACCGAAGCATTGTCGTACGTAGAACAGTGTAGGTACGCTCCACCGATCTTGTGTGAAGTTGGCTGCAGGGACTCTTATTGTTGTACTTTCTACAACAGCTGAAAGAAGTGCCACAAAAATCAGACAAACGATGTCAGAATAAAATAAAAAGTAATGTAGGAGGGTTGGTCGATGTCGTCACAGAAGTGAAGAAAACTCGAAGATAACTTTAGACGTATATTTTTGCAGCAGGATTGTACAGTGTTTACAAACGATATTTGACTTTAAAACTTTATATAAAATATAGGCGCAGTTCCACACAGCCAAGTCCGCTCGGACGAGGGCTGGGGACGTAGTCCTCTAAACCAAAAAAATATACTGGCTCGGCTACTCCACCAAACTATCATGGGTGTTCTGCGTGACCTTTCCAATTAGGACGAGATCCGCGGATGCACCTCGCTGATAGCAGGAGAAATAGCTTTAAGGATGATTCACGTTACACCGTGCGGCCACCGAGCCTCGGCCGTGCACCGGCCGGGGCACGGCCAGGGCACGTCCACCGGGCTAGTCATTCATGCTACACCGGGCTGTCACCGTGCCGCCACCGGGCCCCGGCCGGGGCACGGCCGAGGCACGGCCGGGGCACGTCCGGGGCACGGCCAAGCATACAAAAAGAGTCAGTTCATACAAAAAGTATACTATAGATATTTGACCGTGCAATTGTTTGACCGGCAATTGTTTCCCGGCCGGGGCACGGCCGGGGCACGTCCGAGCCCGGTGCACACGTTCATGTTAAGGATGATTCACGTTACACCGTGTTGCCACCGAGCCTCGATCCCCGGCCGGGGCACGGCCGGGGCACGTCCACTGGGCTAGTCATTCATGCTACACCGGGCTGTCACCGTGCCGCCACAAGCCGGTGATATTTACATATATCCGTCATTTTGTGTTTCTTTTTTCTATTCTCACGCACCTAGCGAGCTGAACTGCCGCACTGTAAATCAAGCAATATGCACTGTTACCCTGTCCCGACCATGTGTCAACACATAGCGCAGGGTCCAAGTCGTCACTCTAAAGCATTTACGACCGACCAAGTCAGTTATGTGCCACCATAAAACTCGCCTTGAGTTAGAAAACAGAAACATTTCCTTCGGTAAAAGGAATTTTACAGTTTACGACGAACAGGGTCTATTAAAGGGCTCTCAGAGAATATTTTTTTATGATAGTACGTTATTTTTTTGTTGGTTTATTATTGACTGATCCGCTGTCAGAAGATGGTGTTTTTCTATCCTTTAATCTGTGTTTTTTCCATTATGGTTTATTATAATATTATCAAAGGATTGATACTGGCACTGTACGTCTCCTTTCTTCCTACAGTCTCATCACTCAAGGTACACTTGTTCTGCCCAGGGGTCGTGGATAAATTCTAAACAGAGTCACCGCGCCCCTGGGCACTCAGGCAGGGAAGGAACAGGGGTGGATTTTAGTCAGTAAAAGTCTGACACGCCCTCCCGCTCCACCCAGAGCGGGAGAAGTCATAGGATGATTTTCCCAAACACACAAAAAAACAAAAATTGGGCACTTGTTGGACTTCATTACCGTTAATTCCATTTCTTAACGGTCTATCGGTTAAAAAAACCGGTAAAGTGCGTGTCATACGGGTACTTCGCACATTTAGGGTTCCGTGCCAAATGACGGAATTATCAAAGAAAAATCTGATTTATCAATATGTTGATATTTGTTAGTAAAACATACGTAATAATAAACATTATCACCAAATTTCAAGTTCATAAATCAATGGGAAGTTAAATAAATTTTCGGAACCAAATTTTGTGACAGACGACGGTCCGTTTGGACCCTTCGGGTACGGAACCCTAATAAAGGGCAAAACACACTACTCACAATCATTAAGTATCACGTCTCGAGAAAGATTATCGCATATGGTGACCAAAGAGGTATAACACAAATCTGAAACACATACCTACATTCATGAATAAGACAAATATAAAACAAAGTAGAAAGAATTTCTTTTAAGTCGCACACATACTTTTAAGTCCCTACACAATGTGACTTTACTTTGGAATCAAAAGTTAGTAAAACCTTTAAAAAAAAATATGATTTGTACGGAACCTTTAGTTATCTTATAGCTTCTGCCCGCGTTTGAAAAGTGTTATACTTGAAGAGAACATACTAAACGAATAAAAAAACCAAATTTTTATTTTTTTAACATGTTCTTTTTTAACCATAGACTTCTTACTATGTATATAGTTTTCTTGTAATCTAAGTACTTGTACTACCTTGTGTATTTATTTCAAAATTATAGGCTCAGGTAGTTGGCTTAGTTTTAGAGATAAGAAGGGGGGTTTTTTTTTTTTTTTTTGTGGGGTGGGAAATCATCCTATGACTTCTCCCGCTCTGGGCGGAGCGGGAGGGTGGGTCAGACTCTTACTGACTAAAACCCACCCCTGTTCCTTCCTGCCTTTGAGTGCCCAGGGGCGAGGTAACTCTGTTTCGAATTTATCCTCAACCACCGGGCAGGCATCGGCCATGACGGGCCCCGTCTCTTGCTGACAACTCTTTGAGGCGCGCGTGGAACACTACGCGCCGTCGACTCTCGGGCCTGTTGCTGATCGGACGGCGAGCTACCCATCACTCACCGTCCGCAGGCCCGGATCTACGGTGGCCGGAGATCGTCTCGCGGCGCCGGAAGTCCCAGGCGTCTCCTGAGGCGGCTGCTGCTGAGGGCGTGAGGGCGACTCCGTTGTTGGTGCTCTCTCACGCGTCCCGCTTCCGCCTTCGCGAGCATTACTGCTTCGCAGAAGGAGGAGACGGCTTCCCATTCCCTCTCGCTCCGTACCATGGCCTGAACCAGGGCAGGGCGCGAGAGGTCGCTGCCGCCTATCGCATCCACGAGGACACGGCGTGGCTCCGCCCAAGCGGGGCACACCTCCACCAAGAAGGGGGGTGGGGGGTGGAATGGTAATTTGTCAACAATTTTCTTAAATAATTTATAAATTACATTTTTTTTTTACATACTTTTTTACATTCCCATTCTTTTGATAACGTAAAGTAGTTTTAAAAACTATTTTTTATTTTCTAGCTATTATAATTTACATTATAGTATTTGGGACATGAAATTATATGGAATAGGATATTAAATTACCAAAAAAAAACATTGGACAGCAAACTTTAATGCTTTAAACTTTTTATTGATCAGAGTTACAAGAGACATCACATTAACATTATGATAACGGAGTATATCCAGGATAGTGGTTTATAAAACAAGTAACTTTCTCGTTTCCACTACCAACTGTACAAGTAGGTATAATAAAGTGCAGTGTAGAGCAAGAAAATTTACAACAGCGTTTGGTCGTAATCGTGTTTCATGATCTTCCAACTACCTGACAACTATTAAAACGGGGGCAGTTTTAATGTCACAAGTTTATGTTAACTTTGAAATAAGCTGATTTAAAAACAGTGTTATTATTCGCTAAAATTCCCCAAACGCCTCAAAATTGCGAAGGTTAGCCCAATCTATAAATCAGGCAGCAAACTGGACCCTAGTAACTATCGACCTATATCGGTACTGCCAGTGATGTCGAAAATATTTGAAAAAATCCTACATAAACAATTATATGAATTCCTAACTACTATTGACTACCTATACAAAAAGCAATACGGCTTCCGCCCGAAATCGAACACTGTTTCCGCAACTGTTGACTTAGTAACCAATATTAGACTTAACATTGATCAGAAAAAATTCACTTTAGGAATTTTCATTGATTTGAAAAAGGCATTCGACACCGTTAGCCACGATATACTACTATCAAAACTGAAGGACATAGGTGTAACTGGTAAAGCATATGAGATTTTTAAATCATACCTTACAGACAGATCTCAAGTTGTCAAAATTAACGACCATCAAAGTGGCCCTCAATCGATTACTTGTGGCATTCCTCAAGGTTCAATTTTGGGACCCCTGTTATTCCTTATTTATGTCAATAACATATATGAGATTGGACTAAAGGGAGATATAACTTTATATGCCGACGATACGAGCCTGTTTTATTCTGGTCACTCATTAGAAACAGTTATGAACCAAGCTCAGCATGATCTACATCTGTTACACGTCTGGTTACAGTCAAACTTACTTACTATTAATGCCTCGAAAACGAAATACATTATTTTCTCAGCTAAAAACAAAAAAATTAAAAATCACAGTCCTCTTACTATTAACGGTGAAAAAATAAGTAAAGTTAACAATGAGAAATATTTAGGCCTTGTTCTTGACAGCCAGCTTACCTGGAAACCGCAAATCGAAAAAATCCGCAATAAAATAAACTCACTAACAGGGGCGCTAAGAGGTATAGTGAGGTGTCTCCCGAGACATGTTCGATACACGATATATAACTCCTTGGTCAAGTCTCGTATAGATTATCTAGTAGAGGTATGGGGTTCAGCAAGTAAAACAAACCTACAAAAACTGCAAGTTGCACAAAATAGAATTATAAAAACATTATTTCAATGCGATTATCTTACACCAACCATCAAAATTTATAAAGAAACAAAACTATTGAATCTGGACCAAACACACAGATATAATACATGCATTTTTATTCGAAAAATCCTTACTAAAGATATCCACTCACAAATTACATTCACAAAAAGGATAGATTGCTATAAACGCATGACAAGGCGGGCCAATAACCTGTGTCTAAGAAGCCATAGAACGAATTACGGCAAAAAGAGTATTCTATATGATGGGGCCCAACACTACAACGAATTACCTAAAAATATAAAAGAAGCAAAATCTCTGATTACTTTTAAAAAATTACTAAAAAGCCATATTTTAAAGGATGTTTCATTAATAGGAGCTTAATATTAAGTTTAGTGGTACTAATTTACTTTGTACACATAAAATTCAAAATATATCTTATTAAATAGCTAATCATGTGGGAAGATAATACACATATATCTAAATATATCATTATAATATAAAATGTAAAAACCCTACACACTACCTAAAACACACATATAAACAAAATTTACACATACATACACTATATTTTAATCTACATAAAATTATGTTTAAATAAAGACATCTGCTAACAATAATTATATAAATATTTTAATATACATATTTGACACTACACTAACTCTTTATTTATAATAGATATATTTTATTATAATAGATTAATAAATAAACTCAAGTAATCATAATAAATAAATTATATGTAGTTATATATCACAAGTCATAACATAAAAACAAAAAGTTAAAAATATAAATGTACGTACACAATAACAACAACCATCTAATTTCTTTAAACGCAGTGAAACAATCACTGTGTCATAGGCCTTAATAAACATTTATGTATTGTATCCCTCAGTTAACGTACATCTACCCGCAGTGGCGATGCGCATACGACGTCGTGCACTTAGATTCCAGTGAACATTATTTTACAACTACCCTAATACTAAAACTGTTACGAAAATTATAATGTAATTTGTCATGGTACCAACCCGCTGCGCCAATCGGCTTCATGTATTTTTATAAGTTAAAATATTGTATTTTCTCTGTAAGTGATTGTGTAAATCTTTTGAGAAAATAAATGTCTAAAACCGTAAAATCTTTATGAACTGTACTTTACTAAATAAATGTTTTTCTAACTGCATCGTTAGTTTAGTGGTGGTACGCCCTATTGCTGAGAGAACCTCATTCTCAGCAGCTAATCAAACTTCATAGGTTTGATGCTCGGGTCAAGCAAAGTGTTATTGGGTCTTTCATTCTACAGGGTGTAACGGAAAGGTGTGGTCATATTTTAAGAACTGCATCTGCTCATCGATAGGAACAACTTTCTTCAAGAAAATCTGAGGAAATTAAAAAAAAAATATTTGCCTCCCATAAAAATATTGATTAGCTGATGATAACTTTGTATGGAAAATGCAATTTTTTTTTTTGGGAATTTTCCCTTTTATCTTAGAGAAAGTTTTTCATTTCCATGGGCGTTCTGCCCATGGAAATGATGACCAGTTCTTAAAATATGACCACACCTTTCCATTACACCCTGTATAGTTTTCCCTGAGTCGCAATCTGTGTCCGTTTGATCACTATAGTATCACTACATTTTTTTTTTGGCGTGGGAAATCATCCAATAACATCTCCCGCTTTGGGTGGAGCGGGAGGGCGTGTCAGATTCTTACTGACTAAAACCCACCCCTGTTCCTTCCTTGCCTGAGTGCCCAGGGGAGCGGTAACTCTGTTACGAATTTATCCGCTACCCCTAGTCATATAGTATCACTATATGGGACTGCATTTTCTCGTGGTCGTAAGCGCTGTACTACTGAGCGTGAGGTACTGGGTTCAAATTCTTGGGTCGGGTAAACTGGGTTTTTCTTGAAGTAACCCAGAGTTTGAAGTTAGTGGTGTGACACCCCCATGCCTCGGCAAGCACGTAAAGCCATTGGTGCTGCACCTGATGTCGCCCCGGTCGGATTGCCGTCCCACCGGACTATGGGAGTAAAGGAACAGAGAGTGCACTCTTGTTTGCGCACACGCATCTGCACTATAATATCTTCTGCGTACTTTGCTATTCTACGTCCAGATCGGCCACCATAATCGATTACATGGGACTTAAACATAACTGGCGATATGTAGGTAGACTACAGCAACACCACAACACCTCTGCCTTGTCCTACGGGAACAATCAATCAATCTGCCTAGCCTTTTCCCAACTATCTTGGGGTCGGCTTCCAGTCTAACCGGATGCAGCTGAATACCAGTATTTTACATGGAGCGACTGCCTATCTGACCTCCACAACCCAGTTACTGGGTAATACGATACCCCTTGGTAAGACTGGGTGTCAGACTTTCGGGATTCTGACGACCCGTAACGACTGTAAAAGGTCCACTATTGACAGTCGGGACCAGCGGCTGAACGTGCTTTCCGAGGCACGGAGGAGTCTCGGTATGTATAGATGGTCACCCATCCATGGACTAACCTCGGCAAGCGTAGCTTAACCTGATGGTTCGATCCGTGTGGCTGTTATTTCTTTAGCCACGAGCTCCTCATCCTACGGGGAACACAAACGTCAATTTGTAGTACCTATGTAATGTTTCTTAACAGATTTTTATAATAAAAAAAAGTTAAAGATCACACGAACTTTGAACAGCAAACTGGGTTAAAAAAATAATCAAAGCCAAACCTCACGCACAAAATTACTTCCCTCCAAAATGGCTGACGCATATCTGCACCATTTAATGAATGTATCCACATAGCAAATTAAGGAGGACAAATGACTGACGTAGGTAATACGTAACCAAATCGAATTTACATCCACAAACGCTTTTGGGCTCGTATGTACGTAACATCAGGAGAATTACCCCCAGGGAGTTGCCGGTCGAAAGATGTGAAAGCTTGTCGATAAAACCGCTACTTTATACCCTGATATCTACTCAGGATACTCGCCCGATTTTATGCGTCCATATTGCTAAACATCGTTTTAAGGGTCACCACACACCGACACACGACGCGACGGTGTTTGAATGGGTTAGATGTTTCACGTTGCGCAGCGCGGCGCCGCGAGACGCATCGAGACGTCGCGAGACGTAGCTCTCACCGAAATGTGTACGTTTTTGTGTAGTTAATTAAGTTCTATGTTTTATCACAATCTTAAAAAGCGGGGCTTATTTGAATTCGCTAGGTGCAGTACAGGCAAAGCAAGGCTGCATTTTGCTGCGTCGCTCTCTACCACTGCGTCTCGTAACGCCTAGAGATGCGCGCGGCTCTCACTGAAACATGTACCTTTACGTATTAAATAAAGTTCTTTATTGAATCGCTGTCTTAAAACGCGTAGCATAACGACTCGATGTGAGCTGACCCTTACCCGGTAAAATGTGTAGTAAAAAGGCTCATTTTTGGCTGTACTCAGTAATGGCTTGAACGTTGAGCATGCTCGTGTATTTTGTTTGACAAACATTTTCTGGGTGGTCGACTGAAAATGCGGCACTTGTCGGTAAACTGCAGTAGATAGGCACGATCCTGAAATGGAGAACATTACCTTAGAATGTGGTTTCAAATTTATATTTTAGCCGGAGGAAAAAGTTTTAGGCAGCATTTTAGGCATGCTCTGTATGTCCTGTAAGTTTTTGATGATAATATCCTTCCTTCTAAGTATTGATGAATGTTTGTTACTCATTCACGCCAGAACGGCTGAAGAGATCTGGATGAAATTTGACACTGAGATAGATTATGGTCTGGAATAGTACATAAAGTATAATTTATAATAAGGAAATATTAATTCCACGCGAGCGAAGCCGCTGGCAGAAGATAGTAGAAAATAAAACTTGTAAGTTGTAGAGACTAACTCCTTTCTTTTTTTTTCGGGTTGGGAAGTCGGGTGACTTCCCACCCCGAAAAAAAAACATAATTTGATCAAAAAAAAAGAACCATACTTTCATCAACATACAACCTGATACTGACCCGCAAATTGCAAAAAAACGTAAGAAAATTTTAATTTCGCTGGTAACCTTGGCGTTTCTCCTTTTTTTTTGGGTGTGGGAAATCATCCTATGTCTTCGCTCTGGTGCCATGATGAGCCCCGTCAGTGGTGGGTGACAAAAATCTCTGTGAGGCGCGCGTGGAACACTACGCGCCGTCGACTCACGGGCCTGGTGCTGATTGGACGGCGAGCTACCCACTACTCACCGTCCGCAGGCTCAGGTCTACGGTGGCTGGAGATCGTCTCGCGACGTCCTACGCCCAGGGCGTCTCCTGCGGCGGCTGCGGCTGGTGGCGTGAGGGCCACTCCGTTGAGGTTCCCTCACCCGTTCCGCCTCCTCCTTTGCGAGCGTTACTGCTTCGCAGAAGGAGGAGACTGCTTTCCATTCCCTCTCTCTCCGTACCATGGCCTGAACCAGGGCCGGGCGCGAGAGGTAGCTGCAGAGACTAACCCCTGTATTCTAAATAATTTCGTCCACTCAACTCAATCAAATTGACAGTTATAGCTTGTGGAGTGAGATCTTAGAGCCGCCAGACATTACTTCTTTTCGAGTTAGTAAAATGTGTGGGATTAAGTGGTGTTAGTATGTACTTTGAACATACGCATACCAGCTAGCTTGGGCCTAGTCTAAGATTTTAGACTATTGTTATTTCCTGCCAGGGTCGCGGGAATATTTGAAAAAGTCACTGGGGCCTAGCACAGGCAACTTAAGGAACAGGAGTGGATTTTTGGGGTCGGGAAATCATCCAATGACATCTCCCGCTCTGGGTGGAGCTGGAGGACGTGTCAGACTCTTACTGACTAAAACCCACACCTGTTCCTACCCTGCCCTGAGTGCCCAGGGGCGCGGTAACTCTGTTTCGAATTTATCCACAACCCCTGGGCAGGCATCGGCCATGACGGGCCCCGTCATGATATGCTGACAACTCTTTCATTCAGCAACAGGCGACTTTCGGGCCTGTTGCTGATCGGATGGCGAGCTACCCATTACTCGCCATCTGCAGGCCCGAATAATCAGTAAGAGCCTGACAATAAATAAAAAAAAAAAGAGTCTGACACTCTCACTCGAGAAGTTGTTTTAGGGTTTCCCACCGCAAAAAAGAAATTATTTACTGACATTAGTCAAGAGATTTTTCCGTTGTTATTGCAGTTCAATGGAATGCACGAAGTTTCTTTCAAAATAACTTAAAATATAATACCTTTCTTTCTTCTAGTGCAATTCTTTTCTTCGTCTAAAACAACTGTCCCCATTTCTAACCCCCAGAAATATCAATATTCCATTCCAACACTCGAATCCAACTGAAACTAAATTTTAACACCGTCACTAACCATTAGGCGGGTCAATTTCGTCCCCAGTGTCCGTAAATAGGCGTTTATCGTGCGACAAGGAACTAACGGCTGCCCATAACACCGTATAGTGGGGTCACCAGCTATGATAATTGAATTAGTCCAGGACACGCGAACGACTGGGCAACAAAGCGTTCTTCCTATCCTTTCGACCGGCCAATCGGATTATTCGCGCGGATTTGAACTCATGCCCTATATATTGGCTTGACTGCTTGTAGGAAAGGCATGTTTAATCATGCTGTTCTTTTGTTTTTTTTTGTGTTGGCGTTATGTCGGTTCATTGGGTCATGTACTACATAATAGTACATAAGCGTACTGCCTTTGTACTTTGTGTAGTACGTTGAGCTAAGGTAGTATCTTTCTTTATTTAGGTGGTCCGATGATAGAACGGGCTTGGCGGAATTAAACTATGAAATTCTGACGCATACACATACCAAAATGCAACCGATAGAAAACCGACAGGACTGCGTCGATGCTCATGACTGGAGCTTAGACTCAAGCACATCAAAGCTGGTACCTGGCAGATCTGTCCCCGTACCTCCATCGTCGTACCTTTGCTAGGATTTTCAACTTTATGGCAGCCAGCTGAGTCTTTGGCCTGATAAATGGTTCAAAATTGAGAGTGGATGTTAACGTGACACCAAGAAGATCAAGATGATGAGAAGATGGAGCCGTGGCCGATGTGTTCACGAACACGTTAAATTATTTTTCAATTTAATAAATTATTTGATTTCACTAAAAGGTTCTACTTTTTAATATTATAATAAAAGGACACTGAAAGCCAAAGACACAATGGCCACATTAAAAACTTTTTGATTAATCCGTTGCAATACACCACTTTAATTTAAATCTGAATGGGAATAAAACAATAAAGGGAAATAAAGCGCTCATTTCGATGCATAATTGAATCTTGATAAGTACCATTGTCGAAAATTAAGTCCTTTTAAGAATTATCACCAATATTGCTGTCATTTTGCAATAATTTACAATGTGAGGTGATGAAACTTTAGTACCCATTGTACTAAAATAAAAATGAAGGTTATTTTAATTTACTTCGTTTATGTTAATTTACTTCAGTCGTTTTTAATGAAAACATGAAATGTGAAGAGCATAAAAAGAGTCGATATGGAAATTGAAGACATAAGACCAGTTTCTGAATTGAGTATTTCAGTTAAGAACGTGTCAAACCCTAGTTTAATGACAAACTTTGACAGGATGACAGGCTGAAATAGAGTTTGCCAAATACTCAACCTAAAATACTTAATTCAGAAATCGGGGGATTATTTAGCTAAGCAGTCTCAATTTAATACTTAATTAAGGAAATTTATTAGTTGACGTCGGGTTTTAAAACGAAAAATAGGTCTTTATGACTTTACCATTTAAGACAGTTGTCCCACCGCCGACGAGGAAGCGACTAACTATCGGTTATTTTATTCACACTGCCAGCGAGTACTCACTCCAAAAGTTGGTCGCTGAGCGACAAGATCTATCAAAACTTACTCGCTCGGCGACACTCGCTCAGCGATGCTCGTTTGGCGGTCAGAACTCACGTCGAGAGACCAACCAGCGGTTATTTTTAACTAGCGCGTGCGAGTAATCGCCCGTCGCACTCGAACAAAGGCCAGCGACAAAACTATCCGAACTACAAACTCGCTTATCGCTTCCCGCCAGCTCGTTTCAAGTTTGAAGCTCTAGTCGCTACTCGCTCATCGTTGGCGGTGGGAAAAGTGCCTTAGACTTGTTGAATATGTCACCGGATCTATTGTGAAAAGTTCGTTTCAAATACAATAAATCTCATCCAAATTCGATAATTGTCAACAATGTATCCGAGTCTCCCTACTAAACAATCCGGAAGCAAACTAGAGTTACGGATGTGACATATTGTGACAAGAAACTAAGGTGGAGGTGGACAGGCAACATGATGAGGAACAAAAAGGACAAGTGGGCTAAGGATGTGGCCGAATGGTGTCCAAGACAACACAAAAGAAAGAGAGGGAGACAGCGTCGAAGATGGGAAGACGACATAAAAAGAATAGCAGGCGCCACATGCAGAAGGTAGACACAAGACCGCACTTTATGGCAAGCTTTAGGGGAGGCCTATGCTGAGTAGCAAGACAATCTTCGAAACTAGTGTCTATGTTAAATATTTTATTTTTGTATTTAAGAAATGTTTTTGATTGTTTAATAGACGATATAATAGAATAGACTTTATTATTCATTACTATTATTAACGGTCTTTGCCATTGTGACACACTATTAACTTCTTAATTGCTAACAAGATAATAGTTGAGTCAAAATGAAATAGAAATAAGTGTAGGTAATCGAAGTATAATAATAAGAACAGATAAAGTAAGATTTAAAAAAAAATGTAACAAAAACTATATAAATAAAGTAAATGCTAAACACTAAAATGGAGATGGGCAGGACATATAATGACAGAGAAAAATGAGAAACGGACTAGTAAAGTATCAGACTGGTACCCCAGGGATGGCAAAAGGAGAAAAGGTCGACAAATGAAACGCTGGGAATACGACCTTAAAAGAGTCGCCGGTCCAGAATGAACCAGAATAGCAAGAGACAGAGATAGATGGAAGTCCGTGGAGGAGGCCTTTGTCGAAGGACAAGCTGTTGTAGGAATAACCGATCGTCAGTAATAAATGTATGATATTGTAATTTGTAAAATAGCAATAAAGCCTTATTTTATTTATTTTATTTTAACGATGTTTGCAATTATACAATAGCAAATACAAGCGTACAATTGCAGAATAATAAATAGTCATTTAAACTAAAAGGTCAATGAAACAGTACCTAACTTATTCTACTGTAAGTTTTAATATTAAGCCTTGTTTCGCAATTGGAATTCTAGTAGCTATAATTAATTAAAAGTAAGTACAAATTTTCCACGTTCGCTGAAAGAGCAAGTTGAAAGAATTAAGTTTTATAATTGAATCAGCAAGAAAGCAACTTTGTACTTATGAAGCGATACAATTAGGACCCGCTACGGGATCTTTTCAGACTTAGGACTCAATTCTGTTCTTTAGAACCTTAAGTTTTGAGATCTAATTATTAGTTTAATATTGTAGGTACGGTACTGAGAAAATATCTAGGTAAATTACGTATCTTATTTCTTTGGATTTTTTTTACTTGATTCATTGGAAGATCAGCGTTAGACAGCAACAGTCTGGCAACATTTGCTGAAATTAACCTTTTCGGCGCAGTCGTGAGGCACACGCTGTTATTTTTTTTTAATAATTGTTTTATTTTATTTCTCGTGTTTTTTTTTTAAAATTTTGTGGCTATGCCACTGGCTTGGTTACAAGACCTTTAAGCCAAGTCTATAGTAGAAAAGTCTTAATTTGAATATTTCTCGTGTGTGAACCTGGTGAGTATTAAGTACCAATTTTTTTTAAATTTTTAATTCGTTGGTATTTGGTACGTAACAGCTATGGTAATTGGTTCTCCTAATATTATTGACTAGCATTTTCATGCTCTCGTGGATTTAAAATTTCCCGTAAATTTTTCATAGACAAAGTATACTTGAATTTATAATTTGAGATGATGCCCACATTTAGGAACAACAACCTCAAAATCAAATATGACAAGGTTTAAATTTCTTTGGACCACAATTTTTAAAAGGCCTCTTTAATACATATATTTAAATATAATAAATAAATCCCGCGCACGCTGCGCGAGAGCAGTGGTGGCCCAGTGGTAACAGCCGCGACTTACAAGTTGCAGGTCGTGAGTTCAAACCCAGGCAGTCGCTTTACTTTGTGTAAGTTATTTCATCACCACTGCTCTCAAAACGGTGAAGGAAAACATCGTGAGGAAACCGCCATGTCCTAAAACCAAAAATTCGAAGAATGTGACATCCACCAATCCACATTGAACCCGCGCGGTGGATTACGGCCCACATCCTCTCACAGAGAGGAGGCATGTGCCCCAGCAGTGGGGACATTAAAAGGCTGATGATGAAATAAAAATTGTCACTTAAAAATCGACTTTAGATATACATGTCTAAAGTCGATATTTGAGTAAGTGGCGATGGATGGAAATTAAATCGAATTATTTTTACAATTTTACCTCCTTCTAAGCTAGTTATGTACATAACTAACATGTCCTATCAAAATAAATCATCACGATTTAGTTAAGATTATGAAATTTTCAGAAAACCCTATATAGGTAGTTAAAGGGTTTTAAACTTAAAGGGGCGATAAACCTTTATTATTTTAAAGCTACTGGTCACACCGAAGGGTTAGACACTACAATCGTATCCGACATAGCATTGCACCCGTTACTTAATCGTGGCAAAGATGTTCTACAAGAAGAACAAAACATATGAAACGCGAGTAAAAAAGGGCGTCACAAAATTCAATATCTACATTTCCTTTCACGTATCATTCTGCGAGAACAAACCTATCCGTCCGACAGCACACGTAAAAGAAACTGAATCATATTTCTCGTTTCGTGCCCTGACGTTCATGGCATATTACGTGATCTTTGCCTCCAGAATACCATAAAAACGACATTACGGTACGAAATCAAGAAAACTTGGCAATACCAAGTTCGAATCTCTTTGTACAGTCAAACAAAGAGTTGTGTGTTCAGAGAAAATTATTCATCCTTGCCAATTTTCAGTGTGCTTCATAACGTTTTTTTTTTTTTAGCTTGGAAAGCCATCAAATGACTTCTCCCGCTCTAGGTGGAGCGAGAGAGCACTCTTTTACCGACTAAAACTATCGTAAACGTATCTATAGATAAAAATACCGCGTCCAAAAAAAAATTATATATTACCCCACTGGAACGTACTTACTACCAGGATAAAAGTATTCTTCCATGTTCGATCCTTGTTCCGAGTCAAATACGTATACCTGTTAAGGAATGTTTAATTAACAATGATCCAATCATACATACTATTAAATACTTCCTTAAATTCCACTTTAATAAATAAAAGTAGAAAAATCTTATAAAAAAATAACACACACATACTGTTAACATTAAGTAGAGTGCAAATAAGGCACCTGTGAACCTATCTCTTTGTTTGACTATACATGTATTTGATACCACACCCGCCAGAGAATCACTTAAGGCCAAGCGAACTTTCCACAAGGCAGTTCCTGAAAATGATGAAGTGCTTTTAAAAGTTAGTTAAGTGGTAGAATCTTTTAGAGCTTAGATTTTATGGTGGATTACTTCTGATGTATGAGTGGAGCTTGCACTTTGTTCCTTGAGTACTTCGGTTAGAATTTAGTAGATGTACGTGGACGCGATGCGAGTGTAGTCTAGTCTTGAGTTAAAATTATTACTTATTTAAAATTGTATCGTCTCTTTTGCTTCTATAGTTCTCAATATTGTTACCCCTTTTATTTTTTAAGCTCCTTTTGTAATTTGTTTAAAGAAGTAATTATTTCCATTCTATTTCAAATATTTTTATTGGAACTTATTTAACAAGCAAAAAATACTGTACAAATGTGAATTTAAAGCCTTGTATGTTGTCTGTTACATATACTATTCGTATTAAAAATAAATAAAATAAAATAAGCCTTTATTGCTGCCGCCATTTTTAACTTATTTGACAAACATATTTAATTAATTTGAAAAATAGAGGTAAGAAAACTGATTAAATTAACAGTTCGTATTAACAACTACTATTCGTATTAACAGTTTCCAAATATTCACAAAGTTCAATTTGCATAATAATGATTTATCCTAGAGCAACAAAATGTAGTGTTATTATCTAAGTCATAAAATTCACTGCAGCTTTTCACGGCTTTCATGCACGACCATAAAAATTTTCTGGTTGAATCCTAAAAGCAAGAGGCCTGGAACATTTAATACGCTCATATTTCCACTAAAACGTTTATTAAATAATAGTTTCAGTATTAAACGCAATATCGCGCTTTCTTAACAATTGGAACTGTCGCCTTTCATTTATTTTTACCGTCTTCCATTTAGTACACTGTGATTAAGGAACTACCGATACAAAAATAAATAAAACTATCAGGAATGAAAATTAAAGTTAAAGTTTTATAGTTCTGCAGCTTGATTTCGTGGAAATTTTTTGAACTGGTCAAAGTAAGTTTACCTTGATTGCAAGCAACTGACGTCTTTACGAAGAAAACGGACTCCACTTACAAGGGAAGTAGTCAGTATAATCTTAACTAATATTATTAATGCTAAAGTAAGTTTCTACTGAACCTATCATCAAAATAGAGCAGTGGTGGCCCAGAGGTTACGGCCGCGACTTACAAATTGTAGGGCGTAAGTTCAAACCCAGGCAGGCGCATTACTTTGTGTAAACTATCTCATCATCACTGCTCTCAAAACGGTGAAGCAAAACATCGTGTGGAAACCGGTATGTTCTAGAACCAAAAATTCGAAGACATGTGACATTCACCAACCCGCATTGGGCCCGCGTGGTGAATTACGGCCCACACCCTCTCACAGAGAGGAGGCCTGTGCCCCAGCAGTGGGATCATTGAAAAAAGGCTGATGATGATGATGGGTTGGATGGTCTTGGCTGTCTATGTAGATTCATGTGCACATTGTTTTTGTGCGTTTTCAGGGGTACAGAAAGGGCATAGGGTATCTTTCATCCAGAAAAATAGTATTGTTCCCGAAGTAAAGAACAATAATTTTCGATGGTCACAATTGGTTAAGGACGCTAGATGGCGTTACGTGTCGTACGAATCATTTAGTTCCCGTACAACCGAAGCCGGGGTGCGTCCCTAGTACTAGATAAACGGGTGTGTCGTGTGGTTTTCACCAACATAAAAGGAAAGAAAAAAAATTATTTATTTAGTACACATACAATTATTTTTACAGGTACACCCAACTGATTAACCTTTCCCGCGTCCAATTAGCATACACAACAGATTTTAATTGTGTCTTGCCCACCATGTGTCCGCTAGACGCGGAAAAGATTATTCGTGCATCCTGCGTTGTTACGGCTTATTGCAGTCTGCTTTTCTTTGAAGAAATATCAATGTACTCGTTAACTAGCACGCGATTTCCTTCTTTCATTTTATTTTATTTAATGCTTCAGTTTTTTTTCTATTCATGACAAGTCAGTGCAGTTTGCCTTTGGTAACCTGTGGTTTATTTAATGTATCTGCTCTGTACTTTTGTAAATGGTATGACGGAATGGAAATAATATCGGAATGGTGCTCTGAAAAACTACGTTTGAAACAGAATGTGGCGATGACTTATTAATCAAATAGTAGCAACGTGCTCTTTTTATCGCTCTCTTCATTCTACCAAGCTGTTTTTAACTGACGAAAAAAAGGAGGGGTTCTCAATTCGACCATTTATACATTTTTTTTATGTATTTATGTTCAGAGTTTAGGAATTAGTAGTTCTATTTGCTAATAACAGCCATTCGATTGCCAATCTGATAATTCTTCAGGCTGATTTATCACAACGATCGTAAAGCTCGACCTAAAGCGTTGTCACCCTGTACACCTGGACTGCATACCAAAGAAAGAGATGCACGACGACAGAATGCAATTTATTACAAAATTTATAGCATTTTATCAATTAATTCAATAAGGAGTTGAGTTATTAAAAACTTTTTTACATAAACTACAACCAACTTTCAAAAAATAAAATACCACAGTAAAAATCACATAACACACACAACAACATGAAAATGAACATGAACATGGAATTTGAACATACTCGTAGTTGGAGGAGAGCAAAACGTCATCTACGTATACACATTTTTTGTTTTTATCGATTTTTTCAAAAAGCGCTAATGCCATTTCGGTAAAATTGCCACCACCTCTGGAGTATACTCTTTCGGATAAAAAAAGAATTTTGAAAATCGGCCTACAACTGACAGAGAAATCGGTCGACATGCATAAAAAAAAACATACAGACGAACATAGAACCTCCTCCTTTTTGCAAAGTCGGTTAAAAATTAAAACCATTAAGTTTTGCTTAGATTTATTATTTTTATTTAGACTCGACGTAGGTACGTTTCTAGAATTAAGATTTTTTTTAAGAGGTGAAAGTTAGAGCTAAGTTTGACAATAAGTTTTATCGATATTTTTTTTCAAAACGTGTTTCTAAAACAACCAAGTTTTCAGAAATAAAGTCAAAATTAACATATATTTTTGCCGTAGCCCGAAACCAAATAGAATTGGCTAATTTTTTTTTTAGAAAACCTGCAAATTTTGAGATTTTGCGAATGCTAGCGCCTTAATTTGGTCAATAGACGTCCACTGTGGGACATAGGTGTCCTCCGAACGCCTCTGTGCTGATGGTACACAATACACATGGTTGTTAAAGCAGTACTGGGGAGTTAGACAAAATACTTTTCTGTTAACGTTAACGCTAACGCTTCGTGCAAAATGTATGGCAACGACGTTTAGCACGAAGCGTTAGACAGAAAACTGTCACGTGACTCACGCCCAGTATTGTATTTGCTATACATTTTGCACGAAGCGCTAGCGTTAACGTTAACAAAATGTATTTTGTCTAGAGGCTCTGAAAAGCCAGCATTTTAATATGATTAAATCGAGTTCCACATAAACGAGTACAATAAACGTAATTCATTTCTTTGATTGAATAAGTTTTTCTTGAATACGTTAGGAACTTACTATTCCTTCCACAGTTATGTAATGACTTGAGGTCTTCCTTTATGTGTGGTTACATAAGACATGAATATGCTGAATGCCGCGAGTTCCATCTTATGTAAAGTCCAAGGACACATGAAATGTACTGAAGCTGTGTTAGAATTACTTTGGGAAAGAATATGGAAAATGTCGAGGTTTTTCTTTTTCTGTACTGGTTCATTCATAAATAGATGTAGGATGGAATTGTGAATTAATGTGTAACGAGTTGTCTTCCTGGGTAGATAAGGTTATTTTCATAACAACAATCATCCAATGACATCTCCCGCTCTAGGGTGGAGCGGAAGGGCGTGTCAGACTCTCACTGACTAAAACCCACTCCTGTTCCTCCCTGCCCTGAATGCCCAGGGGCGAGGTAACTCTTTCGAATTTATCCTCAACCCCCGGGCCGGCATCGGCCATGACGGGCCCCGTCCTCCATGACGAGCCCCGTCCTAACACACACCTACTTCATTGTATAAGGTATCTATTATCTACCAAGAAAAACTTACCTAAATGACTCAAAGGACCAGGATCTTATTTATTTAATCAGAAAAAGTCGTTTAAATTTAGAAGTTAGAAACTCTCTCTTTAATTTAACATTCAGTGGAAAAACACTAATTAAATCAAACACAAATCAGAGTAGAAAAAAAAACAATAAATTCTGCATTAAGCAAGCGTGGTTCGCATAGTTGAACATTAATATATTCCGTCTGGTTGTCTCCACGGAACATTAGGCTCGCCACACACCACCGCACCGCACCTAACCTCGACTGCAAGCATCATGATCGTTTGTGAGAGAACTTATTTGCGTAAATAGGTGCCATTTTGTTGCATTTCATTCAAACTGAAAATTGTAATTGGTACCTACGTTTTTTTAAAAGCTGTAATGTAAATTATGTTGGTTTGAGTTATGTTTTATGATGTTGAAAATACACATCCATTTATTTTGGACCTGAAAAGTTTTGTTTGAGTGAAACAGTTTTATCCTTGTTTTATTTACAATATTTTGTTGTGTTGATTTGTTATCAGACAAATAGAAATTTTACAATTTGTTCGGTGTCAGAAATTGGAAATTACTTTTTAAACTGACACCCAAAATGTGAAAAAGTTCGACCATGTAAATAGAAGATCAATGGCGACCCACTACATTCTATTAAGTAACATACATAGTTCCGTTGCCTCGTTTCTAGGCCAGATTTTTCTACATCGGAAAAGTAACCAAGGACGTTTATTTTAAAACTAGGTAGCCTAGTAAAATTCTAAGTAAATTATAAATGTAGGCTTTCGTGATGTGGCTTCATTTGTTATATGTAGTTTACTTGTGATATCAACATAGTGTGTATGTATGTTGATTACAAACTCGCATGACAGTATTTTTAAGTAATGTCTAAATTACACGAAAGTGCGACTTGCCTTGTTTAGTTGATATTCTTTTGTTTATCTGACATACTTAGGGAAAAGAATATTGTAATGTCGGGGGTTCCGTAGAGTAGTTCAGCGGCATGTAGTACTTTCTGTTACGTTGTGGAGTGCAATTAATGAAAGACTAATCTGGAATATTTGATATGTTATATTAGTATGAGTGTAAATTGAAGGTGGTACCCAAAATAAAACATAATTTTCTACTCGACTTTTAAACTTTTAAAGGGTAATTCACCTTTTAAAAGTATATTTGCTCCACCAGGTTGTCTGCTAATAAGGTTTGTAATATCATGCGACCTCCTCAGTTGTCACAATATCAATTAACTTTATTCTACTGTGTGTGTGTGTATGTGTGTGTGTATGTGTGTGTGTGTGTGTGTATGTTCGTGTGGTTTTAAGATCTTCACCTTTATGAATTTCCACTGTACACTTTCTCCTATCTTGCTGAAGATAGGAGAAAGTGTAGGTACATGCGATATAATGAAGCTTGCCTGAGCGGCTTAGGACTCCTTTCTTCCTTTTCTTGACTATTACAAATTAAGAAATGATTTTTAACCGACTTCCAAAAGGAGGAGACCAGGTTATCAATTCGGATGTTTGTATTTTTTTTAATTGTATTTTCGGGCATAACTTCGTCATTTATAAACGGATTTGCAAAATTATTTTTTTGTTCGAAAGGGGTTTGTTTCGAAATCGTCCCATTTAAATTTCAGATAGATTTGATGATGCATTTCGGAGACAGACAACGGAACTCTTCAAAAAATGACAGCAAATCAACCGCGATTGCTGCTATCGCCTAGATATCCATTTTTAACACAATTTAATGAGTAATCACAACTAAAAAGTGAAAAATAATAACTTTTTACAAAAAAATAGAACCGACTTCCAAAAAAAAAAAAACAAAAAGCGCAAAATAACTTTAATTTTGGAAGTCGGTGTCAAAAAACGAAGAAACAAAACCAGAACCACCGTCTTTTTTTCTTCGTTTTTTGACACCGACTTCCGAAATTAAAGTTATTTAGCACTTTTTGTTTTTTTTTTTTGGAAGTCGGTTCTATTTTTTTGTAAAAAAGTTTTTATATATTAATGATATTTACTTCTAAATGTGCACCCAAAATATTTCATTAGAAATATACGAATACTTGTTTCCTTACCGAGCTGCCTTTTAAATGCCCTATTTTATTATTATTAAAATAATAGGAAACGTGTCATACAAACACAACTTCAACTGTTTTATTTAGGTCTTCTGAACCTAACCAAAAGGACAAAAACATTTTGCCTTTTACATCTTTGTTTCTAGGTGAATATAACTACAAACGAGGGATGGGAATTTAAATAAAATTTGTAAATACAACAGCAGGACGACGAAGGGGACTGGCTACCTTACCTACTTTGACACATAATATAAGTGGACAAGCACTTTGCATATAAAGCGAAAATTAAATGTTATTATCGTGAAAATTTTCCTCTATTCCTATTATGAACTACGTAGAACAGGAAAATGTCTCCTCTTTGTTTTTAAATGGTGTATTAATTTGTTATACGTCGATTAAAAACATTTTTGGTCTTGTGTACTTTATTTATGGTCATAATATTTTTATGCTGGTGTTCACATACAAAATAAAATAATAAAGAAATGTGGAAGATGAAGACATTGCTCCGTCCAACAATGAATAGAGAAAAAACAACAGGCAAATAAATTTAAAAAAAATTGGTGATAATGTTTATTATAACGTATACTTTACTAGCAAATACCAATATTTGGTACGGAACCCTTAATGTTCGAAATCCGATACGCACTTGGCCAGTTTTTTTCATGTTTAATTAATTCTAAATTTAATGAATGTCAAAAATGCGTGCTGTGCACACCTATAAATGAAAATTTCTTTGTGATGATTATTATTTTGTATAAATGTTTCTGTGAGCTATTCGTTGGGGTACCATAACGTTTTTAACGTGACAACGTCTAATAAATCGATGAACGCCGGCTGCAAGCACGAAAAAGAGCCCCGTTACGCTCATTGTACGCATACGCCGCATCTATATTTCATCAATGTTTTGTAATGACGTTGTCACGTTAAAATATCGTCCGTAAACCGACTTTACAGACAACCAATTTTTTTATTGTGGTTAGGTACCTTACTTGTTTCTTTACACAATTTGCAATAAAGTAGATGTTTGTCGATGGTTTTCAAGTTAATTAAAGGCAATAGGTCTATACCTACCTATTATAGAGGTATGCCCCAATCATTTTCCTTCTCAAATAAAAACTCAGCTAGCGGCACGTAGATACTTACGTCCCTAGGAAAGCCTTGTTACAAGATGCTCTACTGTTGTTAAGTAGGTACAGACCCTAATCGAAGGATTTCGCTTCTTTCACGGACCACTTGCTCACGAATGGGGCGGTGAACATTGAAGTGTCCATCGTGTACGCTCCTACCATATTTAAGGACGCAATATTTTGATGAAACGTCTCACAGATAAGCTATCTTTCTGATTATGGCTATTTGACATTTTTTCGTGTATTTTGACTGTTTTTTGTGTAGGTTTTGTAAAATTGGATTTAATCATTCCTGGCACGAGTTTTATCGAGAAACTTAAAAACTTTTTTACAAAAAATACAACCGACTTCCAAAAAAGAAAATACTTCCTCTTGAAATTTAAAAATAACTTTAATTTGGGAAGTCGGTATTTGTATTTTATTTTTTCGTTAATTGACACCGACTTCCGGAACAAAAGTTATTTTTCAATTTTAAATGTATTTGCTTTTTTGGAAGTCGGTCGTATTTTTTGTAATAAAGTTTTTTATTTTTCACTTTTCTAGTTGTTATACCCCAGAACTAAAACTAAATATTAAAGTTACGTCCGAATTGATAACCCCAATAACATGGAACATGGAATTTGAACATACCAAACCATGGAATTGGAAGAGACCAAAACATCATCTACGTATACACATTTTGTTTTTGTTGATTTTTTAAAAGCGCTATGTAATTTCCAATAAAATTTATATGGGCCCACCTCTAGAGTATACTCTTTCGGATAAAAAAAAGATTTTTGAAAATCGGTCCACAAGTGACAAGAGAAATCGATGGACATACATAAAAAAAAAACGTACATACAGTCGAACATAGAACCTCCTCCTTTTTGCGAAGTTTGTTAAAAATGTGGCGTGGTGTGGTCCTTCGGGGATTAGAGGTGTGTTGTTAAGTATATTACGTTGTGAACTAAAAAACTTATACACTTAAGGATCGCTACAAGTAGATATTTTTTTCTGTTTTTCATAGATTCGGATTATGCTTTAAAAAGTTATAAAAGTTTATTTATTCCTACTAATATTATAAATGAGAAGTTTGGATGGATGGGTTAATGTTTGTTACTTAATTACGCTAGAACGGCTGAACGAAGTTGGATGAAATTTGGTACAGAGATAGATTATAGTCGGAAATAAATAGTACATAGGCTAACTTATAGCGGGGGGATGTACTAATTCTAATTCTTCACTAAGGGCCGATTTCACCAATTCTAAACGCCCAGTTAAACGCGTTTAAGCTCGCTTAAACGCGTTTAGCCGCTGTCATAAAGCTGAAGAATTTGTTTGTTTGTTTGGTTGAACGCGCTTATCCTGGATCGAATTGTTGTGTTGAATAGACCATTTATCGAGGAAGGCTATAGGCGATATAAAATCGACCAACAGGAGCCAAGCATCAATGAAAAATGTGCAAAAACGGGAATAAAATCCTTTTGAGAGCTTCAGTTGCGTGCGCTGCGTAAACGGTTAAAGTTACCCGGGCCTGCGGACGGCGAGTAGTGGGTAACTCGCCGCCCGATCAGCACCAGACCCGGGAGTCGACGGCGCGTAGTGTTCCACGCGCGCTTCAAAGAGTTGTCAGCAAACACGACGGGGCCCGTCCTGCCCGGGGGTTGAGGATAAATTCGAAAGAGTTACCTCGCCCCTGGGCACTTAAGGCTGGGAGGAACAGGGGTGAGTTTTAGTCAGTAAGAGTCTGACACGCTCTAATCTTTTTTATGGTAATTATATGAGAAAATAAGATTACGCTAAGCTTAGTTCAGTAAAACTTAGTTTTTATAGCGAATGGTGAAATCGGCCCTAAACTCATTGATCATAAACATTCCAGTATTATTTGTTCATATATATTCGAGCTATTTGATATTTGACTGTACAGGACCGCAACCATAACGTATGTCGAACATGCAACGGGCAAATTTATTGCCGTTTGAACTCTCTGGTACGGTTGAATACTCTGACAGCTGGCCCGATAGTTATTTTTCATTTTAGTAGAAAAAACATCGAAACTGTTTTCGTAGAATTTAACTTAACCAATTTAACGTCACCAATTTGCTAACCGAGCGCAGGTTTTTAACACCGGAGACGATAGGTTTTTTTTTTCTTGGCTAAAGAGGTGTTTCCAAGTAATTTGATTGAAACAGGGTGATTACTGGGAACTTGGCGTATTCCTGGCAAGACGTGAATTTTTGATCTATTTGTAACAATTATGCACCCCGTGAAAGGTTTGGCGGAAATCCATGGGTTTCAAGTTTTTATTTTTATATTCTTGGAATATATTACTGAATCAGTTTTGCCGGAAATTGGTCGAGTTACTAGTAACCCATATCGAAAGTAAAAGGATTAATACCGTCAGCTGGCTTAGTTTTTAACAAACTGTTATTTACACCAAAGGCACGGTTGGCGCAGTGGTTGAGCGTTCGGATGCTTTTTTTTTTTTTTTTTTTTTTGTGGGGTGGGAAATCATCCTATGACTTCTCCCGCTCTGGGCGGAGCGGGAGGGCGTGTCAGACTCTTACTGACTAAAACCCACCCCTGTTCCTTCCTGCCTTTGAGTGCCCAGGGGCGAGGTAACTCTGTTTCGAATTTATCCTCAACCCCCGGGCAGGCATCGGCCATGACGGGCCCCGTCTCTTGCTGACAACTCTTTGAGGCGCGCGTGGAACACTACGCGCCGTCGACTCTCGGGCCTGGTGCTGATCGGACGGCGAGTTACCCACTACTCGCCGTCCGCAGGCCCGGGTCTACGGTGGCCGGAGATCGTCTCGCGGCGCCGGAAGTCCCCGGCGTCTCCTGAGGCGGCTGCTGCTGAGGGCGTGAGGGCGACTCCGTTGTTGGTGCTCTCTCACGCGTCCCGCCTCCGCCTTCGCGAGCATTACTGCTTCGCAGAAGGAGGAGACGGCTTCCCATTCCCTCTCGCTCCGTACCATGGCCTGAACCAGGGCAGGGCGCGAGAGGTCGCTGCCGCCTATCGCATCCACGAGGACACGGCGTTGCTCCGCCCAAGCGGGGCAGACCTCCACCGTATGCTCCACCGTGTCCTCGGGGCGATCCGTGCAATGGAAACACCCGGGCGTCACCTCCCGCCTGATCCGAAACAGGAACCTCCCGAAACAACCGTGTCCGGTGAGGACCTGCGTCAGGCGGAAGGTGAGGGCTCCGTGAGGTCTCTCCAGCCAAGCCTCAAAGAGGGGCACTACCGCCGCAATGGTGGCGTGCCCAGCGCGGGGTTGTGACAATCGCTGTCTCCATGTCGCCATGAGATCCTGCCGGAGCTCTGTCCGCCGAGCCGCGAGTTGTCGCGGCAGCGGAGTTTCGCCCCGGCGTTTCGCCTCCTCGCGCTCCTCATAGAGGTTCGCGAGGATTTTTGCCTCCAGATCCCATGGCGATAATCCGGCAAGGAGGCTCGCCGCCTCGCAGGAGATCGTACGGTATCCTCGGATCATTCTGATCGCCATGACCCTTTGGGACGCGTTCAGAAAGCGAATAGATCGCTTCCTTAGCGAACGCGCCCACACCGGTGCTCCGTAAAGGGCCATGGACCGCACGATCCCCGCGTAGAGCCTCCGGCAGGAGGCGTTTGGCCCCCTCAGATTGGGCAGGAGCCGCCTCAAAGCAGCCCCGGCCCTGTTCAGTCTGGGAGCCAAACGTCGGAAGTGCTCGACGAAGTTCCACCGGCTGTCGAGGACGAGTCCCAGGTACTTCATCGTCCCCTCGACGCCGATGTGAACCCCTCCTACCGTTATCTGGGAACCCGCCGGTGGCGCATTCCGAGGACCATGAAAACACATGGCCTCGGACTTGTGCAATGCCACCTCGAGTCCCAGTTGCCGGATCCTGTCCACGATTATCGCAACCCCGCGTGTCATGATGTTGGCCGCCGCCTCGTGCGACCACCCCTGCGCCAGGACCAGGGTGTCGTCAGCGTAGCATACTACGCTGACGGCGCTAGGGAGGTCGGCGCGCAGCACCCAGTCGTACCCGATGTTCCACAGAGGCGGCCCAAGGACCGATCCCTGTGGAACACCGCACGACATCTCTCGTCGGTTCCATTCTCCCTGGTGACCGGGGTAGATGACGGCCCTGTCCGTCAAATACGCCTCGACTACGCGACGGAGGTAGGGCGGCACCCGGTGATACCGGAGTGCCTCCACTATGCAACTCCAGGGCAGGGTGTTGAAGGCATTGGCGATGTCCAGAGACACCGCCAAGACGACCCTACCCCGGGCTACTGCATCCCCCGTCGTGAGGGCTCGTACGCGCATGATGGCGTCCACCGTTGAGCGCCCCCTGCGGAAGCCGTACTGGCTCTCCGCCAGATCCGGCCCCACCCGCGTCAGCTGCCCGACGAGGCGGTCTGCAATTACTCTTTCAAAGAGCTTGCCCTCCTCGTCGAGCAGCACGATGGGCCGGTAAGCGTTCGGATGCTGCGCTGCGTGTCGCGGGTTCGATCCCCGCACGGAACAAATATTTGTATGGCCTACAGATAGTTTTTCCGGGTCTTGTGTATGAGAGTTTACATGTTTGTGAACGCATCCATGATACAGGAATAATTCCTAGTGAGGGACAACGTTTTTTAAAAAAGAAAAAAAAACACAAAAGACACTTTACCAAAGCTTTATTTCATCTATAATTATGAAGTACGAGTATCATTGCACATCAGACTTTTTAATGTCCCCACTGCTGGGGTACAGGCCTCCTCTCTGTGAGAGGGTGTGGGCCGTAATCCACCACGCGGGGGTCAATGCGGATTGGTGGATGTCACGTGTCTTCGAATTTTTGGTCCTACGACATGTCGGTTTCCTCACGATGTTTTCCTAATTATGAAGCGTTACTCACAAAATATTTGCTCAAAGCTAACGGCAAATATTTCCAGCAAACTGTTGCAGAGCTACTTGCTACAGAATAGCCCACATAAATAGTTCTATGAAATGCCTCTGCGACAAACTCAAATGTTTTCCCTGTAAGTAATCTTTCTTTTTTTGCACCATTTGATTCGTATTCCTGTTATTCGCAGTTAGTAAATTGGCAAACGTTGAAAACAGGCAAAGTTGGCATGTGTTTGTAGTTATGTAAGGCTGAAAGAAATAGGTATGATTACCTCTGTAAGGCAGAAGGCTGAAGTAATATCGGACGAAAGAATAGGTTGAAAAAATTAAGAAGTTTATTGAACTTTTCTTTAACTTTGGATGAAAAAATTGATCATGACTGAAAACTGTATAAAGCTGTATGCTGTATACAAAATGTAGCAAGCGTTCCTTTGCCGAGCTGTTGAATAGCAGAAGTAAAAATCAATTCTAAAAATAAAATACCGGGAGTCAAGGAAATGAAATATAAATACATACCTAATGAATTTGTGTCGAATCTTCCCGTTTTTATAATTTCCATTTTAATATTTTGCGGACTCCTTAAAATAAGCACTCTACAAAGGCTGGCCAATAAGCATAATAATAACAAGAAACAATATTCAATCTATTCAAAATTTCGGACAGACGGCGTATCGTTTCCTCGTCGGCAATTCGTAAATTCGCCCCCGGGCTAATTTCGACAACTTGGCCAACTTATTACAAGTTAAATTGAAATTCGGAAAGACCTGCGCCTACCCTGCACAGTGAGCAATTTAAGAAGCGAAACTTCGTACTTACGAGTACAACTTAAAGTTGCAACCAAGTTTTCGTAATATTTTTCAAATGCAATCTTTCTAGAATTGTCTTTAATTTATACTTTTGTTGTGAAGTAAATGTGGGGAGTTTTACTACGCTCGAGAAATTGTTTTGCATCCCTGCTTGTGGTACAAAAACAAAATTAATTCTGTTTGTTCAGGTGTATTTTATTTCAAGTGGCTGTTTTAAATAAATGCGGGCGGGTAAAATTTATTCAATTAGCTTTTTATATAAATTAATGGCTCGTTTGCAGTGTCTACATTTGCAAAAAGAAATTTTATAATGTTTTTTTACCGCTGGAGAGAGTTGCTACCGCCCATTCCAGTTTTTGATCACTTTTACCATCCTTTTGAGCTTTGTAATCCTTTTTTTTTTTGGGGGTGGGTAATCATCCAATGACATCTTCCGCTCTGGGTGAATCGGGAGGGTGTGTCAGACTCTTACTGACTAAAACCCACCCCTGTTCCTTCCTTACCTGAGGGCCCAGAGGAGCGGTAACTCTGTTACGAATTTATCCGCTACCCCTGGCATGCAGGCACCGGCCATGATGGGCCCCGTCAGTGGTGGCTGACAAAAATCTCTTTGAGGCGCGCGTGGAACACTACACGCCGTCGACTCACGGACCTGATGCTGATCGGACGGCGAGCTACCCACTGCTCGCCGTCCGCAGGCCCGCGTCTACAGTGGCCGGAGATCGTCTCGCGACGTCCTACGCTCAGGGCGTCTCCTGCGGTGGCTGCGGCTGGAGCCTCCCTCACCCGTTCCGCCTCCTCCTTCGCGAGCATTTTTGCTTCGCAGAAGGAGGACACTGCTTCGCTGCATGCAAGAGGTCGCTGCCGCCTATTGAGCTTTGTAACCCTAAGGCCAACTAAAAAGGTTGCCTGCATCATCCACAACCCACTTCTGGGAATAGGCTTTTCTCTGAATGTGGCACTCTTCATACTCCTGTACCAACCTAGCCAGCCCTACTACCCGTGTCGCATGATTGTTCGAAAGAGTCACCGTGACCCTGCAGGTGTATTCGCCTAGCTCAGTTGACATCAATTTAATAGGCACTTCGCAGTACATTGCTTGGTGGACATCAATTATAATAGGCACTACGTGGTACATTTTTGTTTTCCTATACGTCAAAGCAGCAATGTACTGCAAAGTGCCTAACAAATTGATGTCAACTGAGTTAGCAAATACACCTGCTGGAACGCAAAAACTAAAGGAATACGGATGGGCTTTAGTCAGTATGAGTCTGATACGCCCTCCCACTCCCAGAGCGGGAGAAGTCACTTGATGATTTCACACCTACAAAAAACCCTGTTATTAACTTATTTATTTCAGACATACATACTTACAGTTATCATTACAGTAACCCAATACGATAGTGGAAATAATAATAACTACAATAACAAATACATTTTAGTCCATACAATTCAATTCAAATAATACAACATCAATACAATACAATAAACTAATCAATTTAATACAATTATTTCAATCAATCGAAACTCGACTTATTACATCTAATGGTACTCTATCTTATCGGCAACCACATTTAGTATCGCCGTCAAAGGTATCACAGTTCTAAAAATAGGAACCTAACAAACCAAACGGCTATAATCGGAATCAACCCAATATTCATGCACTATTCATCAGCTAGAAGACAACAGCACCTACTGCATTAATTATCCTGACAACATTCTCTCATTTCCAAGTATAACGTCCAGCTCGTCAATAACCCTCATCAAATTTGTTGAGCAAACGATCTGGTTCGTAGCGTCAGCAGTAGGTACGGAGTGTATTTACAATGCATGGGTACTAAGCGCCCGACGTCCGCATATTTGCATATTACAAGCGTCAGAGTACCTACCTTGCGGTCAGCAGTTGTGGGTTAATAGCTTTAACGCGCGCCAGCATTTGAGGTTTGTATAATTTTTTAGTGTTCTTATACCTGTATTGGTTGAATAGTGATTGGAGTATTTTTGCGTTCGTTTGGCATTTTCTAGAATATTTAAGTCATTTTTATTCGTTTTGACAGGAAATAGAGAATTCACACTAAAACAAAATGACTGTTAGCTGTTGTTGTTGTTGTACCCGGGCCTGCGGACGGCGAGTAGTGAGTAGCTCGCCGTCCGATCAGCACCAGGCCCGAGAGTCGACGGCGCGTAGTGTTCCCCGCGCGCCTCAAAGAGTTGTCAGCAAACTATGACGAGGCCCGTCATGGCCGATGCCTGCCCAGGGGTTGTGGATAAATTCGAAACAGAGTTACCGCGCCCCTGGGCATTCAGGGCAGGCAAGGAACAGGGGTGGGTTTTAGTCAGTAAAAGTCTGACACGATAGAGCGTGAGATGTCATTGGATGATTTCCCACCCCACATATATAGGCGAGAAAAAAAACCATTCCCACTTTACATGTAGGTACGGGAACTCCCTAAAAAAATATTTTTCAAAATTTTATTATATGAATGTAACAGAAAGGTGTGGTCATATTTCAAGAAAACATGAGGAAATTCTAAAAAAAAATTTTTACCTCCCAGACAAATATTGATCAGCTGATAATAACTTTGTATGAGAAGTCCAATTTTTTTGGAAATTTAAGTTAGTAAAATTAGTAGTTACAATTTTTTTTTTACTTGTAAGCTCGGGTCTCTTAAAACCGTCCATTTAAGATACTCGAGCTTACAAGTAAAGTTTGCTTGTGTACGTATGTACACAAGCAAACTTTACTTTTTACTTTACTTTTTACTTTACTTTTCACTTTACTTTTTACTTTACTTTTTACTTTACTTTTTACTCTACTTTTTACTCTACTTTTTACTTTACTTTTTACTTTACTTTTTACTCTACTTTTTACTTTACTTTTTACTTTTCTTTTTGCTCGTGACTGTATATGACAGCATACGACACGCGTGCTACGTGCGACATGTTATAGTTGGTAGCGAATACGGATGCTGGAAGAGAGTTTCACTTTGGTTCTGCATATAATAAATGTGTATGTGAAGCGCTTAGATACTCATCGGAGTATCAACCAAGTGTGGATGCTATTCTGCAGTAGGTCTGTTAGTCCGATAAGGTATAGTCACAGTCCCGGATAAATTCGAAAGAGAGTTACCGCGGGCCTTGGTACAGGCACGGGGTCTCATCTTGAACAAAGACAATTTAGTTCAAACAAACAATCAATAGATGGCGTAATATGCATCGATTTCTTATTGAAGTTTAAGTAACATTCATATTTTGAAAAATAAATGGTAAAAACTGTAGTTTCTTATTTTATAAACTACCCTAAGCATAAAATTGTGGAATAATGGGCTTGTAATTCAAATTTTGACGATTATTGGAACGAATCCTTAAACATCTATATTTCTTGTACCAATAGATGGCGCTGTTTGAAGTTTTAGAGTTCATCCATTCGTCACTTTAAAATTTGTATACTGAAACATTTTGAAACAGTAAAACTGTTATGAAGTGCCAAAAACACTATACAGTAATGCCTCATTGTGTGAGAAAATATTGGTGAGACTTTATGTAAATTCATTCAACTTGCAAGCCGTCGCTGCTAACATCGTCTAGCAAGGTGTAGAGGACGGCCCCAAACGAAGAACAAAAGTTGCTTGCGCAAGTCGAAAGCCCGCGGTACCGTTTCTTTGTATGGGATGAGGCATCTGTATTATATTGTCTGTGGTAGAGTAACTGAAGGAACAAGGGTTTCAGTCAATAAAAGTCTGACATGCCTTCCCGCTCCACCCAGAGCGGGAGAAGTAATTGGACGATTTCCCACCCTCCAATAAAAAAAAGTCACTACGATATCAAAATTACGAAAACAAGAATATTCTTGTCATAAACTGTAAGGATATGCCTAGTATGTAGCTACATGTAAAGAGAATTCAAGTTAGTGAAGCGACTTCATTACCAGATCACACAGGGGAGTATTGTATCCGTATAACAGCGGTATCCTGGAGAATACCCGAGATATACCGATATAAATTATACTACGAACAATATATGAGCCTCAGGATGAGGAGGATAATAACTTATTTTATCAGAGGTGTATAAAATAAAGGTGGAAGTATTTTATAGAACGACTTTGTAAAAGAAAGAGGTAAGTCTGAGTGTGAAAGGTGAATTTTTGTAAGCGTAGGTAATCTTTTTGTTTGAATATTATATGAGTCGTAAGCTGTTACTTAATCAATATTTTCTTTGTACTTTTATGTGGATTCCCACTGCTCCTGCTTCGCACTGTTTTTAAAAACTGCATTAAAATTGACGACGTTTTTAAACAACACATTCACACGTGAAGGGATTTTTTTTAGGGTTCCGTACCCGAAGTGTCTTCGCCTACAAACTCTAGATATTTCGTAGAATCATTACTAGCACTATAGACTCCGTTTAATAGTCTTTTAATTTATATAAACGTAGGTCTCTACCTATAATTGAAGCCATTGTTCTGTCTAATTTGTAATTAATTACTCTTTACAGAAAGCATTCAAGAATGCAAATTGCTAACCTAAATATCCGGAAAAGAGGAAAAAAATAATTAATAAAAGAAAAGTGTTAGAACAAAGCTTCCCTTTGTGGGCTTATAGTAATTAAAAGGAACCACGCTTGGTACACAGGAGTCTGTTAATAAAAGTGATGCATGTCTAATGAACTGGCATTTTAATAAAACAGCTTTTTCAAAATTATGGCGCACATAAAAACAAATTCATACAATATCTAACCTTTTTAGGGTTCCTTGTCCATAATATAGCAGTTTCGATTTGGCCGTCTGTCCGTCCGAGGCATAGCGTAGAGACTGTTAGTACTAGAAAGCTGCAATTTTGCATGGATGGGTTACAGGGTGTAACGGAAAGGTGTGGTCATATTTTAAGAACCGGGGCTGCCCGTGGAAATGAACAACTTTCTCTAATAAAATAATAGAATTTTCCCTAAAAAATTGGACTTCTCATCCAAAGCTATCATCAGCTGATCAATATTTGTATGGGAGGTAAAAAAAAACTTTAGAATTTCCTCAGGTTTTCTTGAAGAAAGTTGTTAGCGAGCTTATCGGACTAATAGACTTACTGCAGAATAGCATGCACACTTGGTTGATACTCCGACGAGTAGGACTAAGCGCTACACATTTTTATATGCATAGCCAAAGTGTGTAACTCTTTACCAGCATCCTTATTCGCTACCAACGACATCATGTCGCACGTAGCATAAATGTCGCATGCTGTCGTACAGTCACGAGCAAAAATATGTACACGAGCAAACTTTACTTGTAAGTTCTAGTATCTTAAATGTAAGTTCTAGTATCTAGTATCTTAAATGTAAGTTCTAGTATCTTATTTTAAAAGTTAACCCTTCTATGTGCTGATGGTGACCACCGGGTGGTTTTAGTGAACTAAAAATCCCACACTTCCCGGATTTATCCCCAAGCCCGGGCGCTTTTTAAAGGTTTCCTCCCCAAAACAAAAATGGCTAGCTTTTACGCAATCTGTCATTTTCTTCAACCTTGCACAACTTGAATGTTGTACTAGAACGGTAATATTAAATTATTTGGTGTTTTGTTGTTTCATTAAAACAATTTAGGTTTTTTTTTTTTCGGGGGGTGGGAAATAATCCTATGACTTCTTCCGCTCTAGGGTGGAGCGGAAGGGCGAGTCAGACTCTTACTGACTAAAACCCACCCCTGTTCCTCCCTGCCTTGAGTGCCCAGGGGCGAGGTAACTCTTTCGAATTTATCCTCCACCCCCGGGCAGAAACAATTTAGGTTATATTTAAACGAGATAGATATTATTTGCGGTCTCAAGATAAATTACACACGAAAAGGGTTGGCAATTAAAGTAGGTATGTACGTTACAATTTTGCTACTCTCCAGTGACGTAGCTCGTAAAAGATAATCCTAATCCTAATATTATAAATGCGAAAATAAGTTTGTTTTTTACCTTTCCATACCTAAACCACTAAACCGAACATATGAAATTTTGCATATTTGTTTTCAGGGGTACAAAAAGGATATTCGACGCTCACAATAGGGTTGACGATTAAAAAATCGAATTGGTCCGTCAGTTAGATTACCAAAAAATATGGGACATGTATTTTTTCTTTTGTCACTTTAACAACAAAAAAACTTTTTACAAAAAAAAAAACAACCGACTTCCAAAAAAAAAATTTCTTTAATTTCGGAAGTCGGTTCGTTTCATTTTATTTCTTCGTTATTTGTAACCGACTTCCGAAATTAAAGTTATTTTTTAATTTTTACTCTATTTTTTTTGGAAGTCGGTTGTTTTTTTTGTAAAGATTTTTTTTTATTTATCACTTTTTAGTTGTTATAAGTGATAACTAGAACGCCCCAGAACTAAAAACCCCAATAACATGGAACGTGGAATTTAAATATATTATAGTCGTAATTGGAGAACACCAAACCGTAATCTAGGTAAACGTATGTTTCGTCTTTGTTCAGTTTTTCAAAAAGCGCTAAAGCGATTTCGACCTCGGGAGTATATTCTATCGGATAAAAAAAATTTGAAAATCGGTCCTCACAGTCGAACATAGGACCTCCTCCTTTTTCGAAGTCGGTTAAAAATGAAGACGACACAGTGGGTTGAAATTTTGAATGACGTCACACTAAGGGCAAAATTGTACCACTTTTTACTTAAAAGTGACGTAACAGCCCCCACTCCTGAACTTTGATGCGTTGTATCTTTGTAATTTTTCATTCATTTGATAAAGCAAAAAATACGTGTCCAATATTTTTTGATAATCTAACTTACAGACTAAATAGAATTATTATTTTTTTACACTGTGGTCATCCCTATTGCTTTAGGATGCTAGATGGCGTTACGTGTCTTTCGAATCGTTTTGCACTTGTGTTTAGTTTATTTTATTTATTAATAATCAAAAATTACATGTCAAGTTCTTCTTCTTCTTTTTAAGAAAAGAAAAAGAAGAAAAAAATTAAAGAAAATGAAAACACAAGTCACTAAACATTACAAAGAGCATCATCATCATCTGCCTAGCCTTTTCCCAACTATCTTGGGGTCGGTTTCCAGTCTAACCGGATGCAGCTGAATACCAGTGTTTTACATGAAGCGACTGCCTATAACGACTGTCAAAGATCCACGAATGACGGCCGGGCCCAACGGCTTAAGGCCCTACTACCGGCCAAGTGGCGCCCTCATTGAATAAAAAATCGTAGCATAGCATAGAAAATAAATATTAAAAAATCCAACTTCACGTTTGTTACAAAGAGGATAAAGTATTTTTACGTTGTTAAAACAGGACTCAAAATGTTTCGTATCGAAAGTAGTAAGCATAAGTACCAAAAACGGCCGTTTTTGGCAGGTAGTAGACCCTTAACGTGTTTTCTGAGGCACGGAGGATTCTCGGTATGTAAAAATGGTCACCCATCCATGGACCAACCTCGGCAAGCGTAGCTTAACCTGATGGATCAACCCGCACGGGTTTTTGTATTACTTTATACAAAAAAACGAATAAAATAATATATACAAATAAATAATAATTCCATCAATTACCTAAAACCATTATTCATCATTTTCATTATTAATTTTTCAGTATTTATTTTTATTATTCATTATTCATATAGTGCCTGGTTGGTTAGCTAGCATTTAAGTAAAGTTTAGCTTTGAACGCATTGTCAGACCGTAGCCGGTTGTATACCGATGGACCCATGACATGAATTAACTTTCCAGATTTAGATAGGGTGTGTCAGTGTGTGGGTAGCCAGCTAATTTGTTTCGTGAAGCCGGGGTATGTCGCTAGGATTTGAATAAGCTCGAGATCATGAATGCTAGCAGTACCTAGATATTTATTTGATGCCTCGAGATAAATTAGACATGAAAAGGGTTGGCCATTAATGTACGTTACAATTTTGCTAGTCTCCAGTGACGTAACACGTGTAAGGTAAATACACGTGTAAGATAATATTGAACCACTCGAAAATATTGATCAAGTAATATCTTTTTGCAACGACTTTACGCGCGTTCAGGTTGTAAATTATCACAATATTGGGTGTAAAAAGACAGTTTCCGAAGCCGAAAGCCTTCTATTCTACCCATTATTTGGATATTTTTTTTACACTTGACCATACCTGGAAATCCACTGGTTCTGGAGATATTGAAGGTCAAAGTCACCATTTTTTTTTTACCTATTTACGAAAATGAATTCCAAGTGTTTTATTACTTACCCGGGCCTGCGGACGGCGAGCAGTGGGTAGCTCGCCGTCCGATCAGCACCAGGCCCGTGAGTCGACGGCGCGTAGTGTTCCACGCGCGCCTAAAAAAGAAAGCCGGTGCCTGCATGCCTAGGGGTAGCGGATAAATTCTGAAAATGAGTTACCGCACCCCTAGCACTCAGGCAGGGAAGGAACAGGGGTGGGTTTTAGTCAGTAAGAGTCTGACACGCCCTCCCGCTCCACCCAGAGCGGGAGAAGTCATTGAATGATTTCCTACCCCCAAAAAAAAACATTAAAAAAAGTGTTATTACTTACTAAACTTTTTTTCAAACAAACATTACCTGAATTTTCGATAATTTTTTTCGAAATTTCGAAATTACGCATTTGCAGTTACAGAAACGCAATGAATATGAAACGTATCCGACAAGTATCTACGCGGCTTAGAGCGAAGGGGCGCGCAATAAAAAATAGTTTTTTTTTCATACCTAAAAATAAAAGTCGTTTCCCAGCAATAATTTTTGCGCAAAGCTACTTTGCTAGACGTATAGTATGCGTAGTTAATGGCTTTATGATGTGTCTTTTTTCACCCTGTAGGTATATACAGGGTGTAAGGTACATGAACGCACATACGTGTACTAGTGATTCACACGTATAGTTTTTTTTGTTTTTTTTTATTGTTAATCGGCACGCGTTTAGGAAAGCTAAAATAATGGCTTAAATATCTAAAAAAAATCGTGATGGTGGTATATAAAGGAACTTTAAAGGAAAACTACTCGTATCACGGATAAATTAGTTAGTCGCCCAACATATAAAATGTACTTCAAAAATTACGTAATAAGTACAAAACACAAAAATCCATAGAAAAAAAAAATACTTTGGTGAAGTTGTTACTTAATAAATATTTAAAACGGGTAGTACGCATGTAATTTTTTTTTAATTTTGACGTTACTGGTGCGGATAATCTTGTTTAATATCTAAACTAAAATTAGAGAATTGCTATCTTTTACTAAAACTGTGCGAGAAAAGGACGGCTATAGCTATGAACTAAGTTAGAGATGTCAAACTAGTTTACGCCTTGCGCTTCGCCGTGTTTTTAGACGACATGTTTTTACGTGTACTCTTAATTTGTATGGAAATATTAGTTCAAACTAAATTTGACAGCACTAATTTACGTCCGTCTCTTTCTTGTTTTATTAGAGAGAAAAAGATAGCTATAGCCTAAATTAAGTTTAGTTTGTGCACAACAGTATCAACACCATTGTCAATATATTATTTATTTATTAGTTCATGGTTCAACACCATAAAACTAAATTAATATGTTCATAGTAATAAACATAAAGCTCCCTTCTAAGTCCGCATGTTATAACGGGCGACTACAGAACCCTACACTGCACGTGGCCCGACACACACTTGGCCGGTTTTTATTGGTAATCTAACTGATGAACCAAATTGTGTTTTTATTCATCTACAACTCCCAATTGTTGCATGAATGAAAGATCATCACTTACGAAAGGATCGACTGATTCGGCTGATTTTTTTCTATAGGTATTCTAGTTTTCAGATTTTTTTTTTTGGAAAATCCACTGGTAATTAAATTACATTTGTGCGAAGTCAGGGCGGGGCGCTAGTTTATATAAGTCGGATAGGATTAGGAAGTCAGGTTTGAAGGAATCTTTATAAACATAAACAAAGCCAAGATCTCCAAATTCTACCCCGTAATATTTGCAGCCATTTGAAGTATAAACTAGTCGCACGGATAAATACCACAGCTTCGGCTGTTGAATTTCTACATGTCAAGAGACTCAGATTCCAGGTGTCTCAGCATTTGATGCATGAACTTAGCAAACAACATGTCACAGGGAATACTAATGTTAGATTGAGTGTGAACCGAGCAATTATTGTTCCCAAAGGAAATCTAGCAACCAAACACAGGTACTGACAACCACAAGTTCATCAAATAATTCGACGTTAACCGTGCCTTTATTTTTTTTACAGTGAGATAGTATTCGTAGGGCCTCGTGGCAAATCCGCTGCCGCGACACCTCACGGCTCGGCGGACGGAGTTCCGGCAGGATCTTATGGCGACATGGAGACAGCGATTGTCGCAACCCAGCGCTGGGCACGCCACCTTTGCGGCGGTAGTGCCCCTCTTTGAAGAGGCAGGAGAGGTGCTACAGCGTTCTTACCTTCCGCCTGACGCAGGTCCTCATCGGACACGGTTGTTTCGGGAGGTTCCTGTGTCAGACAAGGCGGGAGGAAACGCTCTGGTGTCACCATTGCATGGATCGCCCAGAGGACACGGTGGAGCATACGGTGGAGGTCTGCCCCGTTAGGGCGGAGCACCGCCGTGTCCTCGTGGATGCGATAGGCGGCAGCGACCTCTCGCGCCCAGCCCTGGTCCAGGCCATGGTACGGGGTGAGAGGTTACTCCATGTAAAGTTCTGGTATTTAGCTGCACCCGGTCAGACTGGAAGGCAACGACAACATATTTGGAAAAAGAAAATTGAATGTGGTTGTACTTTACCAAGGCGGGTAGGTCTTAGATATTTTGTGTGTGGGTTCATGAACACAATTTTTCTGTGTGCGTAAGCTCGGAGCGCTCAGTGTCATAAAAACCAGCCAAGTGCGAGTCGGACTCGCGCATGAAGGGTTCCGTACCATCGCACAAGATTATACCTATGTGTCAACTTGTTACCATTATGAACGAGCAAAAAAACATCATGTTTCTAGTAGGAGCCCCCTTTAAGTTTTTAATTTATTTTTTTAAACCGGAAACAGAAATACACATTCTGTGGAAATTTCAACTGTCTACCTACTATGGATCATAAGATACAGCCTGCTGGCAGACAGACGGACGGATGGATGGACAGCGCAAGCTTAGTACCTAATTGGGTCCCGTTGGTTACCCTTCCGTTATAGAACCTTAAAAATAGCTAACGCACACAGAAACAACGTGCACGTGAATCTACACAGACATCCGAGACCATCCAACCCATCATCATCATCATCAGCCTTTTTTTCAATGTCCCCACTGCTGAGGCACAGGCCTTCTCTCTGTGAGAGGGTGTGGACCGTAACACACCACGCGGGCCCAATGCGGGTTGGTGGATGTCACACGTCTTCGAATTTTTGGTTCTAGAACAAAATGTTTTCCTTTACCGTTTTCAGAGCAATGGTGATGAAATAACTTACACAAAGTAAAGCGCCTGCCTGGCTTTGAACTCACGAGCTCCAACTTGTAAGTCGTGGCCGTTACCACTGGGTCACCACTGCTCTCAAGACCAATTCGCTTTCTTGAAATAGAATAATTTATATTCGTAGTTCAAGTGTTGCTATTGATGTGCGATCGGCTGTACATCTCAGGGTAACAAATGTTAATTGTTATTTGTTTTTTCTGTCCAAGTATTTCTTTTCTTAGCACGTAGACACTACAGAACAAATTAAAGGCATCCATTATTGTACCTAACCTTCTAGATTAAGTTAGGACCTAATTAAGATTAACGAAAGAATTGGGAACCTGTACCTGATCGTGGCAAACCTCAATCCTACTTTATAATATTACTAACTGACCCGGTGAACTTCGTGCCACCTCAGAATAAATAAACAAAAAGCCGTTCCATACAAAATGTATGAAATTCACGAAAAAAAAAAATTAATGAAATAAATTTTATGCATTTTTTTTCGTGAATTTTTCCGATGTTTTACTAGTTGTTCTTGACAAGTTCGAGACAAATCCAACAAATCAAACATCATAAAAACCGGTCCAGCCGTTCTTTTTTAACCGACTTCGAAAAAGGAGGAGGTTCTATGTTCGACTGTATGTATGTTATTATTTTTTTTTAACGTATGTTCATCGATTTCTCCGTCAATTTTAGACCGATTTTCAAAATTATTTTTTTATCCTTACTTTACTTTACTGCAGAGGTGGTCCCATATAAATTTTATCGAAATTGCTTCAGCGCGTTTTGAAAAGCTGAAAAAAAAAAACAAAAAATACGTGTACCTAGATGACGTTTTGGTGTTCTCCAATTACGACTATGTTTAAATTCCACGTTCCATGTTATTGGGGTTTTTAGTTCTGGGGTATAACAACTAAAAGGTGAAAAAAAAAGTTTTTACTTTAAAAAAAAACAACCGACTTCCAAAAAAAATACACTAAAAATTAAAAAATAACTTTAATTCCGGAAGTCGGTGTCAAATAACGAAGAAATAAAATACAAACACCGACTGCCGAAATTAAAGTTATTTTTTAATTTTGAGTGTATTTTTTTTGGCAGTCGGTTGTTTTTGTTGTAAAAATAGTTATTTACAAACGAGTGTCTCGGGCTTACCATAGTCACGAGTTTGTAAATACCAATCCGCACGTGTGTCATACAACGTTTTTCAACACTTTTGCGAGAAAACAGTACCTACAATAAATAGGTAATGAAAAAAAACTTTTGTTTTTGATTTGAAACATCTATTGGCGCGGCTTGGCAGTAAAACCGACTCGAATGTCGTGACGGCATGACGCCGTCGTGCCACGAAGCTCCCACTACGCTACCGCTTTCGACTCCCTTCTCCCTAGAAACATCTATGCGAAAAAAGTAACACAACAACAACCAACAACAACAACTAACAACCAACATCAACAAACAACGACAACAATTATTAACAACCACAACCAAAAACAACAAATAACAACCAACATCAACAAACAACAACAAAAACCAACAACAACAACAAACAAAAACAACCAACAACAACAACCCACAACAACAACCAACAGCAACAAACAACAACACCCAACAACAACAAACAACAACAACAACAAAGAACAACCAACAACCACTGAAAACAACAACAACAACAACACTACCAACAACAACAACAACCACCACCACCACCACCACCAACAACAACATTAATAACAACCAACAACAAACAACACCAACATCAACAACACCCAACAACAACAACCACAACCACCGACAACAACAACGACAACACTACCAACAACAACAACAACCACCGCCACCAACAACAATATCTACAACAACCAACAACAAGCAACATCAACAACCAACAACAATAACAACAACCAGCAACACCAACACCCAACAACAACAACCACAACCACCGACAACAACACTACCAACAACAACAAACAACAAACAACGTCAACAAGCAACAACAACAACCAACAAAAAAAAACACAAAAAAAAACAAAACAAAATAGAAATTCTTATAATTATTATGTTATTTTATGGAAATAAAAAAAAACCATAAAGGATACGCACGGTTTTACCGCACGCTATACAACGGAGCGTACGGTAAAATAGGTACTTAGGTGTGAGTACCTATTTTACCGCCCGCTCCATTATAGGGTGCGTAATTTTTAACTTTCGAACAATGTATACAGGCTTCGTAAATGCATTTTTTGAGCAAATGTGTTGAAAAAGTTTTTTTTTCTTGAGTTATAAATGATGTAACTAACCCAACTTTGTTTTATATATTAGGTCCCCACCTATGAAATCAGTGTTTTGTATGGAGAATTTTAAAGAAGTTGCATTTTGCATACTAACATTTTCTTAATTTATTTAACAACTATGAACACTGATGTTTTAAAACTTTTATGCAATAATGTTTAAAAACTAAGATAACGTATGCCACTTAGATTAGGCAACAAAAATAAGTTTTGGCTAAGTTAAAACAAATAGTGGTTTCATTTCTACTAACAAAAAGAGAAGTAATTTTTAAGGCATTTTTATTGCATAAAACTATAAGTCATAAGGTTTTTTTACTATTGGCAGTTGTCTATAACGGTCATTATTCGATAGAATATCAAGCAATTGATGAATATTTTAATTCATAGAAGTGACGAGGTTCTCTATTTGTGAGAAAAAAAACGCCATTTTCAGATCCAATATATAGAAGACAGATAAAATGCGAAAGTTTGGATGAATGGATGTTTGTTACTCAATCACGCCAGTATGGTTGAACTGATTCGGATGAAACTTGGCACAGAGATAGGTAATAATAGTCTGGAATAACACATAGGCTAATATTTATAATGGGCAAAGTAACTACTTTACTTTTTTTTGCACACAGCGAAGCGGCTGGCAGAAGCTATGTAGTAAATAAATAAAAAAAACATAAAAATTTAAAGAAATATTAGAGCTTTCAAAAATACATCATTTTACAAAGAGATGAAAAGTTAAATCTGGTACCAGTTAATTTCGAAAGTAATAAAATAAACCAACAATGGTCGCAATATAATTCACTTTGATTGCCCTCTCAGACGATCGTAACTCGAAATAGGTCAAGGGAACGCACTCCCCTTAAAAATCCATTGTAATTGAATACAACCACAAAGAAAAACGAATATAAATAAAAACGGAAGCTGGCAAGTCGTTTTATAAAGGCTATATCAGATAAAAACACAATTGTCGCAGCGACACGCAGGAGAATAAACAGAGGTCCGATAATGAAGCTACTTTACAAATAAATAAATATAAAAAAACGCAATTCTAAGTCGGATGGGGGCAGCCCTGTGTGGGTAAACACCATTACCGGTCCCCGCCTATAAAACCGACAAGATAAGATGAATAGAGGCTGCGGCCGTAAAAATAGATATCGAGTGTTTTGCTTATCCTGCGTTAGCTGTTCGGGCGAAAATTTTAAAGGTTGTGTGGTAGGGCGCTAAGGGCAGATGGTTTATTTTGGCTTAAATTTATTTTTATGGTAATATTTTAGTACATTTTAGAAAGTTCTTGACGTAAGTTTGTGATTACTTAATATGTATCTGCAAAAGATCGCATTTAGCGATAAGACCGCCCATTGTTACACACTAATCATCAGCCGTTTAATGTCTCCACGGCTGGGGCACAGTCCTCCTCTCTGTGAGAGGGTGTGGGCCGTAATCCACCACGCGGGCCCAATGCGGATTGGTGGATGTCACATGTCTTCGAAGTTTTGGTTCTAGGACATGCCGGTTTGATGTTTTCCTACACCGTTTTGAGAGCAGTGGTGATGAAATAATTTACACAAAGTAAAGCGCCTGCCTGTGTTTGAACTCACGACCTACAACTTGTAAGTCGCGGCCAATACCACTGGGCCTCTACTGCTCCCCTACACCTGCTGTTACACCCTATTAAGGCGCAAATGTACGACTTCTAATGATTTTAAATTGAACATCACGTTTAAACGACTCGTGTTTTTTTATTAATATTAGTTACTCTAAACAATTTTTTTCGTAATTTGATATGTGAATATTTGAAACTATATTTTTATAACATAATGTAATTCATTTGTAAAGTTATATCTAACACGGATAAAAAATTAAACACGCAAAAACTATTAAATGTATTTTTATGAAATCTTCACCATTTTAAAGATCATTTAATTATTTATATTTTACTATACTAGTATAGTGTGTTAGTACATTACCTGTTGTTTTATGTATAATAATTAATAATGCGTCTAATTTCGGACAGCGCTCCTTGATGGGCGAGTCCTATTACTGGGTGGACGTACGACGCGTTACGTGAGCTCAGCACAAAACACGCAAGCTAACCACTCAAGGTCGTTGCCAAAGGTGTACCCCTTCAGAGCGTATCAGCGTGATGTTATATTATGAAGCGGTGTAAACAATAAACAGACATGCGATTGCAGCATTCCGGAAGATTTGCTATTATTTATTGAAGAGTTCCATTGTCTGTCTTCTAAGTTCTTCATTCGATCGTCACCAAAGAATTTTCTAAATCGGTCCAGGCGTCTTCGAGTAATCGAGGAACATACATAAAAATTGCCCATTGTTGTACCCTATTATAAGGTCCTACTGTTATTTGTTATGCTTTATAATCAAGAGTATATCTATCTGTCTACTCCCATTTACCTAACACTTGTTTCCTGTTAGCTATAATGGGGGTCTTTAAGAGGGAACAGGGGCTGCGATTCTCCATACAAATGTATTCCCCTTTTTTTTCCTAAATAATGCCTCTAAGGCACACCTGTCTGCTGTAGACACGTACCTGTTATTTACTTTTTTTTAGCAAATAATAAAAAAAGAAAATATGACCCTCCAAAAATTACAAAAAATGGCTCCATTTATACCATCGTTATTAGAGGACTACCAGACAAATTCGAAAAGTTTTAATATAAAACATTTAATAGAGACCTAGACATACTTTCTTAAAATTTTGGTGCCTATAATAATTGAATCGGCTCAGTTTTCGAGGAGAAAAAAGGGGAATACAAAACGTCGATTTCGTCAAAAATTTTGTGATAAAATCAGTCTGAGCTGCAGCTGTCCCTATCGCACTCTACGGGGCCAGGTTTGAGGTAGCACGACGGCAATAGTTTTTTCAGATAACTTTTTTGTAAATTCCTTGCAGGCCCTGTTCCCTCTTAAGTCAAGAGTAAATTGAATTAGTATTAGAAAAGCGAGCTCCAGCGTCGACCACATTAAGCATGCTTACTTACCATCAGTTGTGATAGTGATCAAACCTAAGCTTATCTCTTCTCTTCCTGAAATAGTGTAGAACAGAGTCGCTTTCTACGTCTGTCTATTTCTCCGCTGACTCCTCCTAAACCACGCAACGGATTTTAATGCGGTTTTCACTAATGGAAAGAGCGATAAACGGGAAAGGTTTGTGTGTATAATTTATACCCGTGCGAAGCCGGGGCGGGTCGCTAGTAAATTTATGTATTTAACACTTCATATATAAAAGTACAGAGGCGGACATAATGCCTCAAGTATTTTCTACCAGTCAACCTTTGGGTGATGCAGAGACAAATAGTGAAAAAAAAAACTATAACTAAATTTTTATAGTACGGCTACAAATTAAGATAAAATTGCCATAAACGTTTCGTAGAATTTTTGATGACCGTGCTCTCTTTGTTTTAGCGTGATAGTACTACCAACCAGCCCCTTGACCCAAATAGTCAAATTAATTTTGGTTGAGTGTAATTACGTAATCTTATTACATTTTGAAAATGGGGATACTTTCAGCTGTTTAAGGTGATGTCATTACTCCATATACTCCTCTTCAGTATAAGATTCGCGTCTTTATCGTTAATTGCAATTAGGGGATTTAATTACTTTCAGGTGAATTTTCCTGCTCCAGCATTCTGTTTATCTGTTTTGTTTTTCAGGCCTCATGATCTACAACACATTCGTAACGTTTGTTTATTCATGCACATTCATTGAAAACATTAATTTCATTTAAATTTAATCAATTGAAATGTAGATGGAATACCCACTCTTACATTTGTAGTAAGTCGATCTTAGCTTTATTTGTTTGCTATCTGTGAACGGTATTGCTACATATTCACCTAATGGTACTAACTATTATCACACAGATAAAAAAGCGTGTTAAAACAAGCTAATAAAAGCGTGTTATAACAAGCTCATAAAAGCGTGTTAAAACAAGTTCATAAAAGCGTGTTAAAACAAGCTGATAAAAGCGTGTTAAAACAAGCTCATAAAAGCATGTTAAAACTAGCTCATAAAAGCGTGTTAAAACAAGCTCATAAAATCGTGTTAAAACTAACTCATAAAAGCATGTTAAAACAAGCTCATAAAAGCGTGTTAAAACAAGCTCATAAAGCGTGTTAAAACAAGATTTTAAAAGCGTGTTAAAACAAGCTAATAAAAGCGTGTTAAAATAAGTTAATAAATAAAATAAAAAATCATTTTTAGCTTTTATACCGTCTCATCATCATCATCTGCCTAGCCTTTTCCCAACTATCTTGGGGTCGGCTTCCAGTCTAACCGGATGCAGCTGAATACCAGTATTTTACATGGAGCGACTGCCTATCTGACCTCCACAACCCAGTTACTGGGTAATACGATATCCCTTGGTAAGACTGGATGTCAGACTTTGGGGCTTCTGACGACCCGTAACGACTGTCAAAGATCCACGATTGACAGCCGGGACCAACGGCTCCGGTGGCGGGCAGCTTTTATACCGTCTATCACCATTAAATGCGTACACAAAATTTCGTGTCCGTTCTGTAGAGCATTGAAGAGTTCCTTTATCTGGAGCTAATCCTGGATGTCCATGCTTATCATAAAAATACATTGTCATCGGAACTGAACCAAAGCGTAAAAATTAATTTCCGTAGGATGAGAGGAAGTAGTTTTAAATCAGCTTGCAAGATTTGACCCGAACATATACAACATTGCTAGTTAAATAAAAGCTTGTAAATACAGAAACCCCAGCTGGACTAAATACTAATATTCCAGCCGCTTTAGTAGACAACAGATATTGTAATACTGAAAATCAGCGGGTTGTATTTTCAAAGGTACCGTTGATACCTACTAGTAGGTAGGTACTCTCGAATACGACGCAAAGGATCTATTGTGTTCGGCTGTTGCGATCTGTTTGTCGGCAAACATCGCGTCCTGTTTCAATACTCTGTTGGTACTGGTACTGGAATGCTGTAAATACTCGTATCATTTGTTTTCTGATAGTTAGTTCTTTTCAGAAGCTATATTGAATTTTTTATATTGAGTTGTCAGGTACTCCGTGTCTCGGAAAGCACGTTAAGCCGTTGGTCCCGGCTGTCAATCGTGGATCTTTGACAGTCGTTACGGGTCGTCAGAAGCCCGAACGTCTGACATCCAGTCTTACCAAGGGGTATCGTATTACCAGCAACTGGGTTTTGGAGGGCAGATAAGCAGTCGCTCCATGTAAAATATTGGTATTCAGCTGCATCCGGTTAGACTGGAAGCCAACCCCAAGATAGTTGGGAAAAGGCTAGGCAGATTGATTGATTAGACGAATTGACGTAGAATATTGAACCACACTAATAAACAGTCAAATACGGATTGTAGAGTGTATAATTGTAAGCCGATTGATAATAACGCATTTCAAGAATCTTAATAAGTAGGTATTCTTCTGAAAATACGTACCTATTTATTTTTCAGTTACGCATTTATGAAAAATCAAGGCTTGAGTTCACTCTTCCTCTTCCAATTTCATCATCATCATTCTCCTGCCTCATCATAATTTATTTGGGGTCGGTGCAACATTTCTTCCATACTCCTCTATTAATCGTTATCTCTGTAGTCGGGGGCGACTTTTTACCCATATCCTCTTTCACACAGTCCAACCATCGTTTCTTTGGCCTTTTCCTACTCTTATAGCCATCCACATCCATACACAAGACTTTCCTCATGACATTTTATTCATTCCTCCGCATCACATGCCCATACCACGACAACCGATTTCCACACAACTTTTCAGTCAGCGGTGCCACTTTCAGATTTCCTCTTATTCCATTCCTAATTTTCCACATTGTGGCCAACCTAAATTCCCCCTTTTTACCCATATCCTCTTTCACCCAGTCCAACCATCATTTCTTTGGCCTTCCTCTACTCTTATAGCCATCCACATCCATACACAAAACTTTCCTCATGACATTTTCTTCATTCCTCCGCATCACATGCCCATACCGCGACAACCGATTTATTTTACTTATTTCTTCCTCTTTTAATTTATAACATCCGAATCCCATTAAAATTGCACCAATTAATTATTCACCGAAAAGGAACAAACGTGTGAACACACAGATATCCATTTAAAATTAACATACAATGGATAAAGTGCGTTACATTTTTCGACAACGATTTAATTCCCAATCAGTCGGATAAACGACTCGGTACAATCGCGCACAAACTTTTTATCGCAACATTGAGCTGTGGATTCCGTGCAGTGCAAACTTCGTAACAAAGGAACGACGAACATTCCCTCTATACAAAATAGTGGTAACAAAAGAGGTGAGATTCGGATTTCTGCGTCGGTTTATACGCTTTGTTCTCAACTCCCACTTTGTGAAATATTTTACATGTGACTGTTAATTTAAAGGGGTTGATGTTTATCGTTAGGGATGGGTTCCAAATGTTTAGTACCAAACATAGTGGGAAATATCGTATTTCAAGTTGCCCGGTCAATTATTGTTAGGGACCAGTTTAATTAAGGAGTTGCGTAGTCAGTTCGATATCTCGCACAATAGAACGATTTACTGTTCTTATTACATAAGATAAATTTATTGGCATAAAAATGTGTACAAGCAGAGTATGGCCCTGACTATTGTGCTAGGTGGGAACACCTGTGTTACAAGAATCAGTGTCTACTCCCAAACATTAGCTGAATTTATAAGTCCTGACTGACTGATTTATATATCAACGCACAGCTTAAACTGCTGGTCCTAGAGACATAAAATTTGGAGGGTGTGTTCTTTGTGAAGAGTAGGTATCCAATAAGAAAGGGTTTTTAGAAATTCAACCCTTAAGGGGATGAAAAAGGGGGTTTAAAGTTTATAACGGGGGATGTACTAATTCCACGCGGGCGAAGCCGCTGACAGAAGCTAGTGTTGATATAAAAATTAAAAATATTGAAAAGATATAAAAATTATAAATTACTAGCGAGCAGCCCTAGCTCCGCATGGGTACAAATTATACACTTATACCTTCTTCATGGATCAATCTGTTTATTGGTGAAAACGGTATGAAAATAAGTTTTTGAGTTTATCGCGAACAAACAAACAGACAGACACGGCGGGGGACTTTGTTTTTTAATGTGTAATGATATAAAAAAAGAACAATTGAAATAAAAAGAAAATAATAAAAGAGATTATAATAATTGTTGGTAAGAATATAGGTATGTGATGAATAGCGCATGTTCTTATGAACCTGCGGCAAATTTGGAATTCAGGTACAATCCAGAATTGGCGTGATACTTGCATTTCAGAGTTAGGTTACCCAGTGTCATTGTACGCAAAATTGGAAACACGCGTCGTGTATCGGCGCAGAATTACGTAACCATATTTGCCATTGGAAGTGCTTCGAGTGAGCTATTTGCTTCGTTTCAGAGACTGGATGGTATTCGACGCGATACTCCAATTCTGTTGTCATACAGTATCCTGTTCAATCAATGAATCTGCCCAGCCTTTTCTCAATTATGTTTCGTTCGGCTTTTAGTTTAAATGGATGCAGCTGAATACCAGTATTTTACATGGAGATAGGTAGTCATCTGACCGAAACAACCCAGAAACTAGGTAACACGATACTCATAGGCAATACTAGTGTTAGATTGTCTGACTTCTGCTTACCAGTAACGACTATCAAAATATCTGAACTATTTCCAAAAAGTATCAGGAACTCTAGAACTATGCTGTATGCGAATATAAGTCACATTTCATGCTCCGCTTGAAAATGAGCAGCTAATTTCATGCCGACCAATAAATGAGAAAAAGCAACAGTTTAACTTTAACGTACTTCCCAAAATTGTAGAGTCTCGGTATATAATGGATAGTGTTTGCGACAAAACCAGGGCAAGGATCGGACTTGAGGAGAGAAGAGTGTAGAAGCGTGCGTGTCGGATTCCCGGCACCAACCTGATCACAAACTTGTCTGCAAGTACGCGGAGCTAAAGAACAATTTAAAAGATATTTTATAGGACTTACCCAAGATATCCGAGGTCTTCGTCGGGGAGCAATCTGGGTAAATGTGTGTATGTCAGAGTTAAATGGGAACTGTAGTGCTTGTCGGTAGGTAAGTATACCAGACTCCAAAGGTGACTTCAAAAGGGCGCCGTGATTCCAAGCGTTTATATTCGTTTATATTTATATTTATATTCAACCAAACTTCCAAGTATTTTCACAAAATAATCCGTTTCACCACTACACCAAATGGGGTTTCAATCAAATTTAGTTCAATAGCAAACAATTAGGTTCAAAACTGCAAGCCACAAAATTATAATTTCAACACGTTTTTTCACTACGCTCAAAGCAACAAGTGACAGATGACAGCAAAAAAACTCATAGAGTATAAAAAGAAAAGTGTGACAGCCAAAGGCTGCGTTCGTAAATGCACTTGGACCGAACAGATTGTCACTCATCAATGGACCTTTACTGGTAATGTGTAAAACTCTGAGCACTTACTAAAAACCGGCGAAATGCGTGCCACTTCGCACATTTCCGGGCCAAATGAGGGAGTTATCAAGGAAAAAATCAGATTTATCAATATATTGGTATTTGTTAGTAAAATATACCTACGTAATAATAAACATTATCACCAAATTTCAAGTTTTGTTCTGAAGAATTTTGTGACAGACGACGGACAGACGGACAGACAGACGGACACGTTAGTGACTGCAATAGGGTTCCATTTGGACCCTTCGGGTATAGAACTCTCATCATTCTCCTGCCCTTATCCCAATTTATTTGGGGTCGGCGCAACATGTCTTTTTCTTCCATACTCCTCTATTAGTCGTCATCTCTGTAGTCACCCCCTTTTTACCCATATCCTCTTTCACACAGTCCAACCATCGTTTCTTTGGCCTTCCCCTACTCTTATAGCCATCCACATCCATACACAAGACTTTCCTCACGACATTTTCTTCATTCCTCCGCATCACATGCTCATACCACGACAACCGATTTCCACACAACTTTTCAGTCAGCGGTGCTACTTTCAGACTTCCTCTTATATACTCATTCCTAATTCTATCCATGCGCGTAACACCACACATCGCTCTTAGCATTCTCATCTCAGCTACATGCAATTCTTCGGGTATAGAACTCTAAAAAGAAATTTTCAGGGTCACTTGGCCATCACATCTGAGAAATCCATTTAATAAATAAAGAAAAGGCAGGCGTTACAGCAACATATTTCATTCTACGTTTCATTACACATTTCTCTTTCACTGTTTTATACTTTTCCGAAGTTACGAGTCCTTTACAACTGCGGTTACGAACAAACCGCTGAACGATGTATTTTATGTGGAACCTTTTATTTATTCTTGTTCTGCTCAGTACAATCAGTACAAGAATTCTCTTTCTTTAGGCAATCCAATATGAATTTGCTGCCCCAGATTCCTGAAAAGAAATGACCGACGAGTCCCAAATGAAACGAAAGCTTGACTTGCGTTTCATTTGGGACTCGTCGGTAATTTCTGAAGCATTTTTTTATATAGGCTGTACTGTCCCACAGCTGGTCAAAGGTCAACCTAAATCTTTCAAGAAACTCTTTTCCTGTCCTTCCTCAAAATAGCTCTCGCTCGCGGTACGCGTCGAGATCATCTCGCCACCTCTTTCGTGGCCGACTTCGACGACGCCATTAACTGCCAATGACCTTGAGTGGTTAGCTTGCGTGTTCTGTGCTGAGCTCACGTAACACGTCGTTCGTCCACCCAGTAATAGGACTCGCCCATCAAGGAGCGCTGTCCGGAATTAGACGCATTATTAATTTGTTACACATAAAACAACAGGCATTAAACTAAAACACTTATACTAAATTATAAATAATTAAATGATCTTTAAAATGGTGAAAGTTTCATAACGGTCTACATAATTTTACAAACTAATTACACTATGTTATAAAAATTACATTTCAAATAATCTCAGATCAAATTACATCGGAAATTGTCTAGAGTAACATATATTTTTTTCAAAGAAATAATACTAGTCGTTTAGACGTGATGTAAAATTAAAAACCATTAAAAGTCGTGTAACTGCGCCTTAACTGTTGAAAATTCAACAAACCAATCACAGAAAATCCTAAGAGAGGCAAAACGCCGGGGCGAAACTCCGCTGCCGCGACACCTCGCGGCTCGGTGGACAGAGCTCCGGTAGGATCTCATGGTGACATGGAGAGAGCGACTGTCGCAACCCAGCACTGGGCACGCCACCATCGCGGCGGTAGTGCCCCTCTTTGAGGAGTGGCTGGAGAGGCGCCACGGCACCCTCACTTTCCGCCTGACGCAGGTCCTCACCGGACATGGCCGTTTCGGGAGGTTCCTGTTTCGGATCAAGGCGGAGGTGACCTCCGGGTGTTTCCACTGCGAGGATCGCCCAGAGGACACGGTGGAGCATACGGTGCAGGTTTGCCCCGCTTGGGCAGAGCACCGCCGTGTCCTCGTGGATGCGATAGGCGGCAGCGACCTCTCGCGCCGTGCCCTGGTTCAGGCCATGGTACGGAGCGAGAGGGAATGGGAAGCCGTCTCCTCCTTCTGCGAAGCAGTAATGCTCGCGAAGAGGGAGGCGGCATACGTGAGGGAGACTCAACAACGGCAGAGTCGCCCTAACGCCCTAAGCAGCAGCCGCCGCAGGAGACGCCAGGGGCTTCGGACGCCGCGAGACGATCTCCGGCCACCGTAGACCCGGGCCCGAGAGTCGACGGCGCATAGTGTTCCACGCGCGCCTCAAAGAGTTGTCAGCAAAGAGAAGGGGCCCGTCATGGCCGATGCCTGCCCCGGGGTTGAGGATAAATTCGAAAGAGTTACCTCGCCCCTGGGCATTCAGGGCAGGGAGGAACAGGGGTGGGTTTTAGTCAGTAAGAGTCTGACATGCCCTTCCGCTCCACCCTAGAGCGGAAGAAGTCATAGGATGATTTCCCACCCCCCAAAAAAAAAAAAAACCAATCACAGAAGGCAACGCGAGTTCGTCAATTTCTCACATAAGTTTTCGTTTCAGAAACTGAAACTAAGTCAACGCAGTATTAATTGTGTTAAAGATAAAAGCGAAACTACTTCATTACGAGCAGTTTATGAGGTACACTTTAGTTCAGGAACTTAAACTAAGGGTCTTGTTTTAATAGGAAACTTGATACCTGCTTTAGTGACTCGAATATCGCAAAAGACTTGTCAACAATGGAGAATAGATAAAATCAGCATTTATAGAGATAATTTAAATAGAGACCAAGAACGTCTAATGTCTACCTTCTTACCTATTCATAAACTTCTTGCAAATGTTTAACTTCCCTCTCACCTCATTGACATGAAAATGACAAGAGGCTTAAGGCAAAGTGACATTATTCCAGTGCCTATCGATTGTCGAAAAGTCACATTCGGTACCGACATGTTATGTAGCCGATCCCTCACATATTAGGCAATCCGACAATCGATATGGCTGATAGAATGTCGCTTTGCTTTGCCCAAGAACACATGGCATTTGTTGTACCCATCAAGTTTTCAAAAACAGAACACAAACCTGGCCGAAGAGAAGAACTCATCCGCAAACAACACAGACTAAAGAAAAAACACGAACATAAAAACTGGCACGGAAACTAGAAGTACCGAAATGCATCAACTGTAGGGCCCTCGGCTGCCAAGTGGCCGTACCGTGTCCCACAAACATACTGTTTCTATCATACGTACCGATACCACCATGTCTATACCGCACTCCTGCAATCACAGAGAGAGCTTTTAGTATACCGCAAGTTTGTGTCTTTGTTCTGTCAGCTTGCAAAGTTGCGCCGTTTTGCGAGAATTCGATTAGGGTAGTGAAAAGCTGGGTTTCTTAACGTTTCTTGTAACTGAAAACATTTTGTTAGATGTCTTTATATTGGCCAAATTGATTTAGATACATGGTTAGGTACCAGTTAGTTTAAGTATAGGTATAGTGAGATGATATTCAGTTAAGAAAATTGTTTTCGAAATTTGAAAATAAAAATCCAATGGACCTACTATGAAAGGTTATAGACGGAACGTCATTGGACATTAAATGAAGCAGGATCGTTAAAATGTGTGAGTGATCTTGACGAACGTAACGATGACGTATCGGCTTCTAATTTTGTCTATGTGAGCTTATTTCGCGTGTACAGATATAAGCCTACTTCTAATTCTGGTACTTCAAATTGCTGGATTTTTACACTCCGTTTGTAACCTTTCATAGTCTAAGGTTGTTACCATACGAAATGAGACTGTTCTGAATATAAAAACTCCAGAATAAAAACCAAACTATGTATACTGGAATCAATTGAATCTACTTTGAACACTCATACCAATAAAATTTTTGACAATGAAATACTTGTACAACACTGATGTTAACTGTATTTGAGTTTTGAATTCGATAATAATGAACAACCAACTCTATGACATAGAAAACAAATTTCAAATTCCATTGTAACCCATACTTTCCTCAAATATGGTCACTAAAGTCTACTTAAAACACACAATTCTAAAGTCGATACTTGAGTTGATGACGATGAAGTCAAATTATTTCGAATTATTATATCAAGTAGACGCTTAACTTTTTGCTAAAATAAATGATTACTTACTAACTTACCTCCTTCTCAAAAAAAATCAATCTGCCTAGCTTTTTTTCCAACTATCTTGGGGTCGGCTTCCACTCTAACTGGATGCAGCTGAATACCAGTATTTTACTAACTTACCTCCTTCCCAATAGAAGATAAATATGTATTATGAATACTCGCACTCTTCCTAAAGCATGACTAGTTATTTTTACCTTGGGGTTGCCAATAAACTATAGAAAAACACAATGATGAACCGCCTCTTGTTAGAGTGCGTCAGGTGTGTAGGTTCTCATAGGTACCAATTTATGAGGGTCGAATTGAGGCCAGGCTGATATTTATAACGATTTTTCCTCCATGCTGTAATGAAATGGACTATTTTCTTGCAGTCAAGGATAAAGTATAAAATTAATGATCGGACTGACTTCACATATTTGGGGTTCTGTACCAAATGTATTTTGGACTATTTGTGTGGATTTGGATCAACAAGCTGTTTATATTATGAAAATTTGAAGACTAGCTCCAACCGTTTGGCTGTAAAACCTATGTGACAGACGACGGAAAGATGGACAGACGGACACGTGAATGACAGCAATAGGGCTCCATTTGGACCCTTCTGGTACGGATCTCTAAAAAACGCAAAAAATTACAAAATTACTTTAACTTCGGAAGTCGGTGTTTCTATTTTTGTTCCTTTGTTATTTGACTAAAGCTACACAGTTACGTTGAAGTCCCATCTTATAGTAGTGAAGGGTGAATATATTGCCATTTCCTAAGCACAAACCTGCAGGTTAAATGCAATACATATACACACAAAGAGCTTGTATATCCTTCAATTTGGCAATATTTTAATCACATTCATTGTGTGAAGGATTTGTCAAATTTTTCAAACAGAATACTTAGTGGATTAGAAATTTTCCTCAAAAGAAATGCCAAATTGTGATAGAACGTGTGGTGCGCAATAGGGAATATGCATGAAAAAAATATTTGTTATCTAACCGGTTTATCGATGAATATACTAAAATAGAGTAAAGACAGTGAAAGCAGAATCAAAATTGATCGAAAATTAAACGAGATATAACAATTTTAAACAAATATATCTGTCCCGCTCTCGAAAACGCTGTTTTCTATGGCAGTTGTATAGGCGTCATGTTCTTTGACGTCAAAGAACACGTCGGACTTCTCTTTCTAATCATCAATTTTAAAGCTTTATAACTTCGTCGCTGATGATGATATTTTGAAAATTCCTTTATATTTGTTCACTGTAGTCAATATGTCTTCAATTGAACAAATAAAAAAATGTCATGCATATTCCCTATTGGGGTGCTAGACCCCGGACTCTGCCAGGGTCGCGGTAGTGTTAGAAAGAGTTACCACGGCCCTGGTACATGCAAGGAACACGGGTGGGTTAAGAGTGACACGCCCTTGATGATTTTCCAGTCTAAAATAAAAAGACCCCGGGCTTCTTCTTTTCGTGTCGTGGTACATTTATTAGGGTTATACTGTTTGGGCCCAGTAAGTAGCAGCGTTTATAACGGCGTCTAAGGCTTTGTTCTGATCATCGAGGGTGCAGGTGAAAACACATTTGGGACACTCTGCTGGAGTGTCCCAAATGTGTTGATGATGAGATGATGAGCCATAGTTTGTTCAGGAGCACCGCAGTCGCACTGTGTATGCGATGGATCGGTGATCCTCCACCTCGCCAAATTATACTTGCGGCGGCCTGCTTGGGTACGCAATCGATTCAGTGCTTTCCAAATAGGCCACTGCAAATCACGACCGGGAGGCAGGTGCTCCTTGGGTCCAAGAAAGTCACGTGGTGGCGGGCACCGCTCCTCCCACCGCTTAATCCTCTCCTTAGGTGGGCTTTCCTGTACTGCTTGTGTCGTTCTCATGAAGCTCTTCGCAGTTGTCGAATGGCCGAGCTGCTTATAAGAAATTCCTGATAGAGAAACCAGTAACACTTTGCCTGACTTGTAAACCATGACCAACGAGGCAGTAAATTCCTGCTTACACTGCTGCTGTTAAAAATCATGACATAGCACGCACGATGCGTAAAATGAGTCCAAAATTTAAACTGAACAAATGTGATCGTCAGCCTGAAATTGAACGTTTAAAATGATATTCATTATACGTCATTGTCGAATTTACATGTTGAGTTGGAAAGTTCAAGGCATTTCTCAGTTGAAATAATATGGGTGTGTTTAACATGTTTGTTGGTGATTGTACTTTTGTGGTTTTAGGGTTGGCATTTACGAGAGATATGTATTTTATTTACTAAAGTTACATAAACAATAAAAATAGACAGTCATGGACTTCCGACAGAAGTAAAACATAGTACTCATTTTTTTGAATCTTTGAATTAATTATGGTATAAATAATTACATCATTCACATTATAATCATCAGTCTGGTTTTCACATCTATTGGCACTCTGGAATAATAATTATATACATTTTTTATATAACATTACACGGGCCACAGTGCATCGAAAGACGTCACTAGCATGTCGGTGACGCGAACCCATAAGTTTTTCCCCGATAAAAATCGCTCAACGCGGTTAAAGAAATTTTCAAGCATCTCCTTACCTTATTGCATGCATTCCCCGAAGGCTTGGGCAGAGTCATAGGTATCAAATGGTACCTCAAATTTCGCTAAATAATATTGTGAGTAAGCCTACTTTTCATAAGTCGGAATCAACTCAAATTCAGGCTACCACTAAAAAATTCCTGATGAAAACCTCCAATAACACTCCCCGACTTTTTTGTTTTTTTCAGGTCTCATGGCAGATCACTTCTCCCGCTCTGAGTGGAGCGGTAGGGTGTGTCAGACTCTTACTGACTAAAATCCACCCATGTATCTTCAGTTGCCCTTTGCGTTCCAGGTCAGCGGTAACAGTTTCGAACACTCCTGCGCGTATGAGAAATGTACCCAGAACCTGATGCTCAGTTGTTGTGCTTGCTCCTACTAGATCAACTCGAACTCCACTGCTTCCAAATTAATTTTTGGGAGGTAACGTTTGTCATAATAGGTCACACCAACAGTGATATTCCATAACAATCAGGAGCAGCTTTAAAGTTGCATCAGTCACCGAAAAATTTACCGAATACCGCCTTAGATACTATGGACATGTTAGGAGGAGGAGCGAGGATCGTGTGAATGATATTATACATAAAAAAAACCAGCCAAGTGCGAGTCGGACTCGCACACGAAAGGTTCCGTACCATTATCTATAAAAATGGCAAAAAAATCACGTTTGTTGTATGGGAGCCCCCTAAAATATTATTAGGTATTTATTGTTATAGCGGCAACAGAAATACATCATCTGTGAAAATTTCAACTGTCTAACTATCACGGTTCATGAGATACAACCTGGTGACAGATGGACAGACAGACAGACAGACAGACAGACGGACGGACAGCGGAGTATTAGTAACAGGGTCACGTTTTACCCTTTGGGTACGAAACCCTAAAAAGCCACCAGCGCGCGCAAATTGTTGCAGACAAATTCAGCCAATTGTAGCAATTTGATTTAGTCGGCTAACAGCAGCGAGTGAAGAAAAACGTGTCCGTGGCGTGACAATAATATATCTAAGATGCCAAGTTCTGTGTTAAGGTGTAAAAACTATGGTTCTAAGATAAATTTAAGAGTGAAGGAATTTCAAACCATAATTACAATACACATATGTAAGTCCTTACATAATCTAAACGCCGCTTTGTATGAACAAAACGTATCTTTTTTTATAATATCATTGGCTAAACCTGCCAGAACAGAAAAAAGGCAGAGACCACCACCAAGTCAATGGCAGACTTGGTGATTCAAAATCGAGAGAGAAGTCAAGTTAGCCCAGTTGCCAGAGCCGACAACCCAGGATAGAATAACCTGGCGCAGATTAGTGAGAAGAACCGACCCCAAATAATGGGAACAGGAGAGGTCAAGGAAAAAGAAGAAGAATCACCATGATGACCATGATGAGCAATCATGAGGACCGCAAACTCTGCAAAGCCTAAAACCCCCAAATATAAAACTTCCCAATTCGTTTTAGCTAACCTTAATCCCAATTTTTACGTGACGTAGTATCTTAAAATAGCCAACTGCAAAAGTAATAAAATCAAATAACCTAACCCCAACATACCCGGAAATATTTTCGACTCGTTATTGCATTATAGTTCGTGAAAATTGAAGAAAATGTCCCTCGGAAGCCGAATAATGACTGTAATTTGATAAATGAGCGTGCAGCTAGCTGTAATGGTTTTGATAAGTCACTATTATACGAAGGTTGAAATATTACAAAATAATGACCGGCTTGTAAATTATTAGCGTGACTTCTTACCGATTGAGATGACCCTTATTTTCTTTATTATAGAAATTATCCTGTTTTTTAGGGTTCCGTACCCGAGGGGTCCAAACGGAGCCCTATAGTTGTTACTCACGTGTTGATCTATCTCTGTATGAAATTTTGTTCCGAAGAATTTTGTAACTTCCCAAAGACTACGAACTTGAAATTTGGTGATAACGTTTATTGTTACTTATATTTTACTAACAAATACCAATATCTGGTACGGAACTATTGGTATTTGTTAGTAAAATATATGGATTTTTTAATCTGCGTAAACCTTTGCTTATACCAGCTTAGGTGTTGGCAAATTGTTGTTGTTTAGTCGTATTTAATTAATAATTAGTTTATACTTTTTTCGTTTAACCTGTGAAGCCCCATGGCAAAATCCGGGTTGTCAAATTAAACCCCGAGGACAACCCGGGTTGACAGCCGATTTTTTTTTATTTTTTATTCTCAGTAATTTTTTTTTTTTTTGGTCCGACTCACCGGTGAGTTTCGGGGCTTTACAGGTTGACGCAATAGTAGGTACTTAAAGAAATAATAATGAGAAATTGGAATTGAACTAAATAATTCAATCATAGATTTGATGCCACCAACTGCATCAGACTTCTTGCTTGATTTTAGAAAGTTTTATTTTTGAAATCGTCTCATTGAGCATTTTATTTTGATGATCATGTCACGTGAAAAATACTTATAGGTACTACTTATACTTAAATAATGGCGGTTTCATTTTATTTATTTTTTTTAAATTCATTAAGCCTATGATTTTTCGGAGGTCAAGACTAACATAAGGATACCTCATTAAAAGAGATGTTGTCAGCCACCACTGACGGGGCCCATCGTGGCCTTTTTTTCTGAAAATGAGTTACCGCACCCCTGGGCACTCAGGCAGGAAAGGAACAGTGGTGGGTTTTAGTCAGTAAGAGTCTGACACGCCCTCAGTCATTGAATGATTTCGATACCTCATCTATTAAAAACCATCTGTCTGTTTAGGCTACAGGGCGTGCCAAAGAAATATTATAGATATACCTACAAACATACTTCACACTAACTCTCGAGAAACTTTACCCTCTTTCTGAGGCAGTCAGGAAAAAACATTTGTACTTAAATAAGTGTAAGTATAAGGCCACACATTTCCTTTGCTGGGATACACACCTCTCTGTAAGTATGACTAAGACTAAGACTTGGGTAAAATTAGTTTGAATTAGTTAAAGGCCATACTAGTAGTGTAAACCCTAACTCCTAAACTGCTAACTTGATGCTGCTGCTTAGTTGCTTCTAGAATAATATTATTTCTCAAGGCTTTTTTATAATAAAAAAAAACTTAAAAAACCAGGCGTTTAGGCTACAAGGCGTGATGATTCTCAGCCATCACTGACGGGGCCTATCGTGGCTGGTGCCTGCATGCCTAGGGGTAGCGGATAAATTCTGAAAATGAGTTACCGCACCCCTGGGCACTTAGGCAGGGAAGGAACAGGGGTGGGTTTTAGTCAGTAAAAGTCTGACACGCCCCCAGTCATTGGATGATTTCCCACGCCCCCAAAAAAAAAAAGGCTACAAGGCGTGCTATTTAATAATAGATACACAAAGATACATTCATATAATACTAGCTTATGCCAGCAGCTTCGCCAGCGTGTTATTAGTACTCTTTAAAAAATGCCTGTGTTATTCTGATTTATAAGCAATATTACTGTAAAGTTTCATCAAAATGCGTTCAGCAGTTTTTGCGTGAAAGAGTAACAAATATACATCCTCACAAACTTTCAAATTTATAATATTGGTACTATTATTGATCGAAGATTAGTAGGATAGATACATTCGTAACAGAGTTACCGCTCCCGTGGGCACTCGGGCAGGGAAGGAACAGGGGTGGGTTTTAGTCAGTAAGAGTCTGACAAGCCCTCCCACTCCACCCAGAGCGGGAGATGTCATTGGATGATTTCCAAGCCCAAAAAAAAGGATAGATACATACTCTCAAAAAACATTACTCTTCTAACTGGGGCAGTCAGCTAAAAATAAATATTTACTTTTATTATTCCCAAAATATCAAAAGGCATCAACCCTGCAACACATCCCTTCACACACTGACGTAAAACAATCCTTTGTTGGTAGGTACTTACATATACAGTGACGTCATGCCATTCTCTATGTGAGACAAGAACGCTACTCACATATGACAGTTATGTTCATTTGAGAGTCCCAAGGTAGCGAGGGAGGTATCCTTTCAGGACAGAATTAGACGGTTGGACAGTGGAAGAATTCTTTATTATAGTCTCTCGGGAGATTTAATCCGAAATTAGGGGTAGAAATGACGAAGCATTAATTGATAAAAGTTAGTTATCTTCTTTTTAGGATTCCTTACCCGAAGGGTCCAAAGGGAGCCCTATTGCTGTCACTCACGTGTCCGTATTTATATTAAAAAACCATTTGAATCATTAAATTTTCAATTAGTTTTCTGAAGACAATTCGTTCCTGGATAAATACCTTACACAAGAAAAAATGGTCTTCAGAAAAATGACTGAATTGCTGTTTCATATTTTAAATATACCTACGTTAAGTTGTTGGTCCCGGCGGTCATCAACAGATATCTAACTGTCGTTACGGATAGCCAGAAGCCAGAAAATCTGACACCTGTCTTGCTAATGGGTCTGCCCGCGCCCCTGGCACAGCCAACTGAAGGAACACGAGTGTGTTTTAGTCAGTAAGAGTCTGACACGTCTCCACCCAGAGCGGGAGAAGTTTTTGGATGATTCCACCCAAAAAAAAGTCTTGCTAATGGGTACTGTCGCGATAGTAGACACAGCCTAAACTCAGCGGATCTGCACCGGCTTTTAGCTGGCAGTTGAGAATATTGGAGAGTTTTTTTTTTATGTTTGATAGGCTCGCGTTTGACCACTATCTCACCTGATGGTAAGCGATGCTGTGGTCGAAGATGGAGCACGCTTGCCTAGAAGTAACCTATTCACTCTTGACTTAAAGACTCCCAGGAATATAAAATAATAGGCGTCACATTGGAGTTCGCCCGTTTGAAGTGGGCACATGTATTTCTTTTCGGATTAATATAATAATCCTCAGTCTTTCCCTCTTTCTTTTATCACACTCCTTATATTAGCCAGTCACTCTCATACACCACACTTTCGCGTAGCCAGCGAGTGAGGCAATCCCCCAAATTATAGTGCACCCTAGCGCCCTGCAGGCCTTACTGGAGCCCTGGGGTGCTACGGTATACCGTGTTACTCAGTTACTGGATTGTGGAGGTTAGTTAACATATTGATTAATATGTAAAAAAATCTTTGTACCTATTTGATGTAACGTCATCAATACATATAAAGTTGCATTTTCATTTATATGATTTAATCAAGTGTAAAATCAGATAAACAATTACGTATTATTTTAATAAGTAAAATAATTTCCACATCTTCTAGCTAATTCCGCTTAAATTCCTCTTCTTGTTAAAGTGTACCTGCGTATTAAAAATAATTTCGACCATTTAAATAATTATTTACATACGAATTTTCAGGTGAGGACGCCATGTTTTATTAACGATGTTCAAATAAGTGTAATTGCATTTTCCGTTGAAGCCGTGTTTACGAATAAAATTCTCGTTTAAACTGTTACAAGTAAATGTTTTAATTTACTTGCATAAATGTTTTATTTCATGTCAGTCATTCAATTTCCAACTAAAGTTATTACATCAGCCTGGTTACCTGTCGACTATCCTACATTCATGGGCTTACTCCACAAAAGGTAGAAAAATATTCAATGAAACTTGTAAATAAAAAATGATTTGACAAACCATAACATGGTGCTGCGTGACGAGGACGTTCACGGAGGAGTCTGTGTACGACCTAGGCATTGCCAAGGAGCGTTCCATTTTTAACAGACTTCAAAAAACGAGGTTCTGTATTCCAACCGTACGTATGTATGTTTGTATTTTTGTTTGTCCGCGATTTTCTCGAAAATTACTGATTCGATTTGGATGGGGGTTTCTTTATTCAAATGCATATTCTTCAAGGAAGGTTTTAGTATGTAATACATTGGGATCTGATGAAGATCTTCGGAGATTCACTGTCTATATCCGAACTCTTCAATAACGAACAGCAAATGACTCGCGATTACTGCGATCGTTTATCTATGTATTGATAACACAATTTAATGGGGAGCCACAACGAAAAAGTGCAAAATAACTTTAATTTCGGAAGTCATTGTTTCTGCTTTTGTTTCTTCGTTTTTTGACACCAACTTTCGAAATTAAAATTATTTTGCACTGTTTTGTTTTTTTTTGGAAGTCGGTTCTGTTTTTTGTAAAAAAAGTCTTTTTTTTTGCATAATAGCATAATCCACCTTAAATTTTCTCACTGCTGGGAGACAGGTCTCCGCTCTGTGATGTTATGAGTCGTAATACTTCTAAATACTACGTCTTCGAAGTTTTGGTTCTATGAAATGACGGTTTCCTCACTATGTTTTCCTTCCCTTTTTTGAGAGTATAGTTCTAAAGCGCCTACCTGGGTTGGAACCCACGACCTACAACTTGAAAGCCGCGGCCGTTACAACTGGGCCACCACTGCTCTCCATTCTTGCCATAAAGGTAATATACCAAGTTCTAAACGTCCAGATCAGGAGACGTGCGAAGGTTTTCAATATCCGAAAACGAATTATGGAACTTACATTATGGACTATTCAATTTTATTTTCACTATCATGAACTCACTTGCAGAATATGTAGAACATATATGTAACTAAACTATTTATACCGTATTAAAACATAGTAGTGTATCAGTTCCCGTTGGAAATAGGCTGCACTGCAGTATTCCGCATAGTCGTAAGTGAGACAGTTCTGTTAGCATTCTGTTTGAGGCCGTCAATACCATCGAAATGACTGCCTTTATTTCGGCTAGCGGCTCTAGGATCCATTAGGATAATGTTGTGACATCTAAGGAATTCGCGTGGGAATACCAACCTTGTCAACAGATAGGCTGGTTGATCAAATAAACATTAAAAGGGTGATGCTTTAGAATGGTTCGAAATTAAAAAGAAAAGATACGGATTATCACGAGTGAGTTGGTTGTGTGTTGCTGATGTCTTCCGATCCAGTATTTGATTTATAATATTGTAGTCTTTGAATTAAAACTCACTTCAACGTAGAACACTCTCGAGTAGTACCTACACGCCACTGAGCTACATTACAAAACCCCAGACACTACAGTATCGTCGTTTGCAGTTTTCTTGTTTTTTAGTCGAGACATATTTGAATTTTATAATAATTTGAATCATTTTTTAGTCGAGCATATGATGACATCCATATGGATGGAGGATGAGTTCGTCCTTTGTGAGATTAAGATTTGTCAAGAGAATGTGTGATACCGATCTGTTGTTATAACTATATCAAATGGTGTTTACTAATCGACCTTTCAACTTGCATCTGAAACCAGGGTAGTGGGAGTATTCGAAAGAGTCACCGCCGCCGCGTCGCCCTGGCACAGGCAACTGAAGGAACACGAATGGATATTAGTCAGCAAGAGTCTGACACGCTCTACCGCTCCACCCAGAGCGGGAGAAGTTATTTGAAGAGTTCCCAACCTAAAAAAAAAACTTGCACCTGAAGGCCGATCGTAATGACTTTTAAATATAATTCGACATCTTATCTCAGTGACAATCAATGTCAGAAACTTGACAAAAAAAATACTCAATATTAAAACGAGTTGCGATTGTTCTGAATGGTACTAGAATGCTTCTCTGTTATCTACACCTGTAGCATCGGTGTGTTGAACTGCGAAGCTAGTTTGGAGAGATCAGGACTAGGAGTGTTGAACTTTGTGTAGGCATACAGGGATGTACGAGTTGTAATGTTGTTAGCTCATATTGCTGCTGATTCCGATGGAGCCTTCAGCTATCAGTTACCCATGATGTATTACATTGTTTCCAAAGACGGACAATTTAATGGATTTTACCTATTTAATTGCTTATGACGCTGTGCGATGCGCTCCACAAGAAGCAGAGACATTCTCTCAGTAATAACGATTTTCGAAAAGTCTGTCTGACATGGTCTATCCCTTAGTATTGGCCACGTCTCAATCCCACGTCTCAACCTCCACAGGTGGGGGTTCTCAGATGGCTGCGATCTGCGGTGTTTGTGGTTCCTCCGCAACCCATGGCCCACCTCTCATCTTGCTCCGCATTTTGTCACCTGCATCAGCGAATGCAATTGCCGTCGTTGAATACTGGGCCAAACATATTATTTAGATGTTAAATTTGCCATCGATAGGGTAAGAAGAAAAAGAATCCCCACTTTCAAAAAATTGCTATAACTGATAGAATGCCACTTTTCTGCAGCTGAAGGTGTGAATTGCACATAACATTTATCTAGAAAATCTTTCTACAACTTTCTACGACGCTTCTCTTCAAAGCATTTTCAAAGTGAATATATTGCTGAAAATTCAAAAAAATTAAAAGCAAAAACGAAGAAAAGCACCTCGCCTAATCTTGTTATGTCAGATTTAAAATGGACGTCGTTGTCGGAAAAAATCCGTTTCTTTTGTAGATACTGACGTGCTACGAAAAATAAGAGGAGTTGAGTTATTTCAGCACGTCATTGAAAAATGGAGTGCCCATTAGTTTAAACCTTTTAAAACTGTAACAAGAATATATTGCTGAACACACGAAATGAGGCATTTTGATGGGGCAATATGTTAGCGTAACATAGTTACTTCAGGAGTAAGAGATTTCGTAGTCCTTATTGATGTTTGCTGTGCGCTAACCATCAGTCTTCCTGACTGTTTGGTATTCAGTTGAAACAAATTTTGATGATACTCGTAACGGCGCTCCTAGAACATACTCGGGTATGTAGGTACTTACAGTATGTTGCAATTCACGTATTTAATAACGGTATTCACTTCTTTGCTCCGTCAAATTGTAATGTTGAGAAAATTAACGGTTTAGGTACCACTTTTGACAATAATTCTCAGTAAATTGTCGTTTCACAAAAGATGAAATTATTGAGACAGTCTTAAGAGACAAGAGGCACTAGATATACATACATATGTCATTCAATTACCCATGACAATTTTCAAAAAATCAAAACATTTGGTACTGACCACGTGGCTTATGTCAGTGCATTTTTCTCGTACATTTTGAATTTTTGACAATCGTTATCGAATTTAACTGAATTTATAATAAAATTCTAAATAATTTAATAATTCAATCCATCGCCACAAACTATTTTCCCGATAGTAATCATCTTGCAAAGTATAAAAAAAAAAATAGGTTGGCACAGCCTATTTTTTGCATGAACACAATTTAAAACATGCCTCACTCATAGAATGTTACTGTCATACTAAAGCTATTCAAGCTAATTCCCCCTCGCACTCACGATGTTCAACTCGACGCGTATTTATTGTTTAGGCAATCAAGTTGAAAGCGTTGCTACAACTTTCTGTTCTGCGTCACGTTGCAAATTGCGCGCTCCATCACGAACTTCGCTTTGTTTATGATACAGATGTCCGTTTTTAAATTTAAGAGGATATTTTTTTCTTGTCGTGCATGAATGAGTAGTCTTAAGAAGTATGGCGGTGAAATACTTTAAGAGATTGGCAGTTCATGGAGTTTAATAGTCCAATTTTACTTTTCAAAAGTTCAATGAATTAATCGTTTAATAAATTGAACAGTTTCGAAATAAATTGAGCATTAGGCTCGCGTTTGACCAATATGTCGCGTGATGGTAAGCGTTTTTTTTTTTGTCGGGTCAATCATGTCAATCATCTAATGACATCTCCCGCTCTGGGTGGAGCGGGAGGGTGTGTCAGACTCTTACTGACTAAAACTCACCCCTGTTCCTTCCCTGCCTGAGTGTCCAGGGGTGCGGTAACTCATGTTGAGAATTTATCCGCTACCCCTAGGCATGCAGGCACCGGCAACGATGGGCCCCGTTTGTGGTGGCTGACAAATATCTCTTTGAGGCGCGCGTGGAACACTACGCGCGCTCGACTCACGGGCCTGGTGCTGATCGGACGGCGAGCTACCCACTACTCGCCGTCCGCAGGACCGGGTGTAAGTGTAAGCGATGATGTAGTCAACGATGCAGCACGCTTACAATAGCAAAGGGTAGATTTTTAACATAACCATAATTAAACAGAGCTATAATTTCATGAACGTAATATTTTAATAAAGCGTCTACAAAAACTGAAAAAGTTTTTAAATTTTTTAAAAGTCAAAATTCAATATCAAAACAACTCCACAATATACAATGCCAACTAAAAAATCTCTTCAACACCCAGTCAACAGAAAAGACTTAAGAACACCTTTAGGTGTGTTTTCAACTGAAACTTTATCTTGTCCCGCAAGTACCAACCTAACTACTTAAGTAGGTACGTCAACACGTTACAAAGGTTTTGAAAACTTTTCCACCTAAACGTATTACACCTTTTGTGAAAGTATCATCTTTTACAGACTGCTCGTATTGAGAGAAAGTTAGAATTATGCCCATCATATTCATTAAAGGGTTGCAAAAAAATTGTAGCTATTGTCTATTTTATTTTTATTTTTTATCTATTTTATTCTAGCCCTAACTATTAAATTTAACACGGTAAGAGTTACAAGATAGGCACCCGGACACACTGAGCGAGTGTGTGTGCGTCCCAACAGTTTTATGTAGAACTTTGACGTTCAAAAAAATTCTAACTTTCAGCCTTAATTACACTTTTCACGCGGGCGAAGCTGCGAGCGGAAGCTAGTTATGTATATTATAGTTAGCTCTAATATAATAATGTATTTTGTTGAAGGTTTAAAGCTAACTTATCAAACCTTAAACAATAGGGTAGATGACTAAAAAAATCTAATTAGTCCGTCAGTTAGATTGCCAAATAATATTAGACACGTATTTTTTCTTTTGTCACGTTGTAGCGACATCTATGACGCTACAAACGAACTAGAACAGCAAAATTCCTACATCGCGCAAGCAGAGTTCTCCGCGCGATTTGGACATATACAACAGTCCGAAATCAACCATCGGGCAGTTGCCCGGATCAGACACAACACCCGTCTGGTCGGAGGATCCTCCCTTTTCAATGGAGGTTGTGGGACTTTACACTCTGTTCCGCATACCTCTATAATGGTGACCCCGACATACCTCATACACGCACACCTCTATAACGTGAACAAAAAAATGAAGACGATACGTAAATTGACGTAACAAGCCCCCACTTTTGTACTTTGATGCGTTTTATCTTTTTTATATTTTACTGATTTGTTATAGCAAAAAAAAATACGTGTCCTAAATTTTATTTTTACCCTGGAAGTATCCCTATTCTATTTTTAACATTGACAGGCTCGCGCTTGACGTCTATCTCACCTGATGGTAAGCGATGATGTGGTCGAAAATGGAGCACGCTTGCCTAGAAGTAACCTATTTACTCTTCGAGAAGGTTGCATTGCGTGTCAGCCAGTAACGAACTGGCCGCTTAGTTTTGAGTGTGTTCTAATTTTTTTTTTATTGACATTTTTTTTTCCTCTCTCTACCAAAAAAACATTAAATATACGAAACTTATTAGTTAAAGACTGGTTTTATTCAAAATCTCTAACCTGTCAAAGTCTGATAGAGCACGCCCTAACAATTAATTTATTAAGTTTAACTATTTATTATTAATAAAAAACAGACAGGTGACAAAAGTTTCCTTTCATAAATTGTCTGCTTCAGATTTTGAATATAAAAGCCTAATAATGGGAGTGTGTAGGATTGACAAACGCTAGCGAAATGCCACGTGCTCAATACACACACATGTCATAATGTTGACTTTTCGACAATCGTTATTCCTAAAAGTGTAATTTTTGCTAGAACCTTCGGTATTTTGAAGTATTTTATATTGTCTGTTTCATAAATGTTGATTACACATTGACACGTCATAACTGATTAGTAATATTTACTTCATGTTGATGATGGAAATAACAGTCTCAAATATAATCACGAGATCCAAATTCAGCTTTAGATAAATTTTCAACCAATAAATGAGGTGATTTATATTACTAATCAATTTATTTATGAGCACTGCCAACTCTCATAACCCTTATTTTCAACACTATCTTATTTTCTATCGGAGCCAGCTTTAACAAGATTTCTCGTGTCCAATCTTTTGAAGAACACTTGGACAGCCAACGAAGGAGAACACAAGGGACCTCGAGCATTGTTTCATAACTCGCTACAAATTTAATCAAAAGAAAAAATTGACCTCTCCCGACCTCCCTACGTTTTCATGAAGAAAATGCGAGTTTTCGTCGGAGCGGATTATGTTTGAGGAAGTTGTAATATCCTTCTAAAGGGATATGTCTTGACAAAACGTTTCTGAATTCCTTGTAAGTGATATTTTATTCATAGACTTTGTATTGGAGACAAGTTAAATTATATTTCTGTATTCGTCTTCTTTCAAGAGCTAAATGAAAATACGAAAACAGCTGAAGACATTTTATTCTATTTTATCAGGGAAAAAAACGATTGTGCATTTAATGTTATATTTAAAAGAAATTAATAGAGAGGAGATTAATGAACAATCTAGGCCGTTACCACAGATTAACATAATACACAATGGAACAGTCTAGACAGTGTTATAGTAGGTATTTAAATATATTATGAGGAAGAAGACAAAAGGGGATGATTTTAGTGGGATTTTTTTGAGTGAAGTTCAGTGGCCGTTTTAGGGGGTAGTCTTATTGTATCTTAAGTATCTACGCAACTGGACAATATGTGGAATCATTGAAACAGGCGCGATTTCGGTAAAATAAAGCTGATAGTTTTGTCGTAGTATTGACTACCTAAGCGAAGCTTGGACTCATTTGCTGCCACGACCCATCAGTTAACATCCTGATATTCAGTTTTACACATTTATAATTTTAGTTGTCAAATCAATCTGCCTAGCCTTTTCCCAACTATCTTGGGGTCGGCTTCCAGTCTTAACCAGATGCAGCTGAATACTAGTATTTCACATGGAGCGACTGCCTATCTGACCTCCACAACCCAGTGACTGGGTAATACGATACCCCTTGGTAAGACTGGTTGTCAGACTTTCGGGGTCCTGACGACCCGTAACGACTGTCGAAGATCCACGATTGACAGCCAGGACCAACGGCTTAACCGTGCTTTCCGAAGCACGGAGGAGTCTCGGTATGTAAAGATGGTCACTTATCCATGGACCAACTCCGGCAAGCGTAGCTTAACCTGATGGATCGACTCGTGCGGCTGTTATTACTTTAGCTACGAGCTCCTCTCCTCTTATAATTTTAGTTGTATGAAATTAAATAAAATCATCATTTTAATCGGGTCAAATAATTATTTGGGTAATCGAATTTTACGGCACTTCTTGATCTCCACTTCAACAGACCAATTAAGTATTTGCCGATATTCTAGAACCTTCCTTTCCTTTGTCTTCAGGCTGTAACAAGACCTACTACGGCGACATCGGCCGAACCTACGAGCTGGAGCTTCATCGACCTCGCGAAGACCTGGTGCCTTACGTCTGTCTGCTCACCATCACAGCTGCTGGAGGGATCCATGGGGACTTGGTTCAGGTTAGTACTAAGCTAAGCTTGAGAAACGATTACTGAGTATTTCTCTTGATGTGTAAATTTTACTGATTGTGAGCATTCCATGGAAGCAATTCTAAAAAAGGATTTTCTAAGTTTTTAAGAAATCTTTTTTACAATCTAACCATAACTGTTAAAGCTACCCATAACCACAATCATATTATGTAGGTATGGGTCCAGTCTTAGTTAGTTTAGTTACTTAGGTATCTCTACCTGTTAAGGATACCTAAGTAAGTACACACTGTAGTGTTTCAGCTTATCAATATAAAGTACGTAATATATAATAAGTACACATCTCTGTAAAAATTTCTCTTCTAAATAATTCTCGTCATATTCGAAGACCTTACTGAAAGTTATCAACTATTAACAATATTAATAACTTTCTAAGTTCACCATTCAACATGTTAAAAATATGAACAGCTGCTAACAGCATTCACTCAGAGTAAAATTAAATTAAAACCTCGTAAGAGTACTTGTTAATATTTACTGAGAACATTTTAACATTGGTAACTAAGTCTTTAATCCCGTGAAAGCTGCTCTGATTAATTATATTGAGAGTGGCGGGCAACACTATTGAATTTTCTGCTGCAGAAATTTACCACACATGATGGAAAATTTTATCATATTTTCTAAAATATTGTAAGCTCAGTTTACTATTTTGGGACATAGTAGTCTTTTGTCACCTAAACAAAAAATGAGGGCGATACAGTCCGTTGAAATGTCGCGTCACGTCACGCTGCGCGACAGTTTTTACAACCAAAGTGACGTAACTAGCCCCCACTCCTGAACTTTGATGCGTTATATCTCTGTAATTTATGGGTCTAATTTATCTATAATATGTATGTATTTAGAAATATATAAGTATGTTTATCAGTTGTCTAGTACCCATAACACAAGCTCTGCTTAGCTTGGGACTAGATGGCGTTGTGTGATAGTTGTGGAATATATTATTATTATAATTTTTTATTGATTTGCTATAGCAAAAAATAAGTTTCCAATATTTTTTGGTTATATAACACCTGACGGACTAATTAGATCTTTTTAGTAAAATACCCTATTGCAGTAACTATTACCCTTTTCATTGAAACTTTTATAGAAACGTTATTGTGTTAAACTGCTTTAAGGTGGATGCTCCAGGGTAGCTCGCGAAATTCAAATTTTCTTACGTTTTTTGCAATTTGCAGGTCAGTGTCAGGTTGTATCTTGGTCAAAATTTGATTCGTGGCCGTTGCAAAAATGTATTTATAGAACTGTAATCAATAAAATCATAAATACAACTCTTTTAGTTAGTATTAGTTCCAAATGTCATGATTTCATGAAATACTACATTTAGCACTAATACTAACTGAGAGAGTTATATTGATGATTTTAATTAATATAATTGTAGAAATACATACTTGCTACTGCCGCGAATCAAATTTTGACCAAGATACAATCTAATACTAACCTGCAAATTGTAAAAAACGTAAGAAAATTTTAATTTCGCGGGCTAGGGTGGAGCTTTCACCTTAAGTATTTTCATATTTTCTAGTTGCATACGGCGTCGTTATTAAGGGTCTACTACCGGCCAAATGGCGCCCTCATGGAATAAAAAATCGTAGCATAACATAGAAAAAAAATATTAAAAAATCCAACGTCACGTTTGTTACAAAGAGGATAAAGTATTTTTACGTTGTTAAAACAGGTCTCAGAATGTTTCGTATCCAAAGTAGTAGACAAAAGAGTCAGAAACGGCCGTTTTTGGCACTTTTGCTATGCTATGCTACGATTTTTTATTCAATGAGGGCGCCACTTTGCCGGTAGTAGGGCCTTAAAGAGCACAAATACCACAAGTTATAACTCTTACAGTGCTATAAAGTCTTATACACAAAAACAGGTCCCTTGCTATATCAACTTTATATGTACAAACAAATAAAGGTATTTTGAGAAAAATAGGGCTGGGTCGGGGTTTGTTTTGTATTCATCCAATGTTTTTATACCTACACGAGATCTGCCCGGGGGTGGAGGATAAAATTCGAAAGAGTTACCTCGCCCCCGGGCGCGTAGGGCAGGGAGGAACAGGGGTGGGTTTTAGTCAGTAAGAGTCTGACACGCCCCTCCGCTCCACCCCAGAGCGGAAAGAGTCATAAGATGATTTCCCACCCCCCAAAAAAAAAACAAAAAAAAAAAAAAAAAAAAACCTACACGAGATACTCGTGTAAACCTAACGTGTTTATCTGCATAATGCACAGACAACTTACACTATATTATTTTATTAGTTTATGAAACTGACACTTAACAAAGGTTCTTATTCAATTATGAGTGTCTGTTGCAGTGTGATCGCCTGCAGCTCAGTTTACAATATCAGACGAATGTTTTAACATCTTATTAAATCTATCTAATCCCATCAGTAACAGTATTTAAAATATCTTAAATATATATAGATATACCGCAAAAATCTATCATTCCGCCGCGATGTGATGACGTGCCTCCAATTTGCGTAGATAATGTAGAAACAGAACTAGTCCTAGGGCCTGCGGACGGCGAGTAGTGGGTAACTCGCCGTCCGATCAGCACCAGGCCCGAGAGTCGACGGCGCGTAATGTTCCACGCGCGCGTCAAAGAGTTCTCAGCAAACATGACGGGGTCATGGCTGATGCCTGCCATGATAGTTGAAGATAAATTCGAAAGAGTTACCTCGCCCCTGGGCATTCAGGGCAGGGAAGGAACAGGGGTGGGTTTTAGTCAGTAAGAGTCTGAAACGCCCTCCCGCTCCACTCAGAGCGGGAGAAGTCATTGGATGATTTCCCCCCTCCCCCCCCAAAATCTATCTAAGTACTTATCTTACTAGTTATTAGATTAAGTTAAGTATTTTATAAAAATATGTGATTTTCAATTTAATTAAAAATGTCCTACACTAGGGTATATTTTAGATTTATCCACAAGCGGCTAGATTTTATTTCTAGTAGGTTATCCGGAACCGAACTAGTTAGATGTTAATTATTTAAAAAAATGGTTAGGTTAGGTTAAAACTATGACCTCCTACGCCCTATGCCTGAAACGACTAGATTATGAAGAACAAAATTGTCTGGTTTATAGCACTGTTGTACTTGTACTACGTCACCCCTTGCGGCTTTTTAAAGTGATGTACATTGGTATGCCGCAAGCTGACGGCACCTTAGCCGATAGTAATAGAACGCCGCTTGCAAATAACTTTATTAAGTTGCGTAATTTTTTATTTCACCAACGTCATATAAAACCTTTAGTTTGAAAACTCTATGGTCAAGCTGTACTTTAAAAAAAAGTAACTTTATACCACAATTTTGTTAAAAATGATGTTAAATTAGTTTGGATAAAGTCTGACAATACGGTATTACTTTTGATTTCATAATTCGAACTTTATGACATCAAGGATGATTCACGTTACACCGTGTCGCCACCGGGCCGTGCCCCGGCCGAGGTACGGCCGGGGCACGGTCAATGATTGTTGCATACATTTTGTATGAAGTGATTCATGCTAGACCAGGCCTCCGCCGTGCCCCGGCCGAAGCACGGCCGAGGCACGGCCGGGGCGCGTCCGGGTCACGGCCGGGGCTCGGCCCGGTGGTGACACGGTGTAACATGAACGTGTGTACCTAGCCCGGACGTGCCCCGCCCGTACCCCGGCCGGGAAACAATTGCCGGTCAAACAATTGCACGGTCAAATATCTATAGTATACTATGTATGAAATGATCCATGCTTGGCCGTGCCCCGGACGTGCCCCGGCCGTGCCCCGGCCGGGGGTCGGTGGCGGCACGGTGACAGCCCGGTGTAGCATGAATGGCCCGGTGGACGTTCCCCGGCCGGGGCACGTGGCGACACGTATCGTGAATCATCCTTAAGAGTAGATAAATGATGTTCTTATACAGCCACTAACATGTAGTGCCTACCGACACAAAGTAAATTGACGGCATTAAGGTGACATCTGACGAGTTCCCTTGAGATAACTCCGTCGTTTCTGATCTAAGATTTCCATTTACCTCCTCTCAAATCATAACTCTGGGTAAAAAGGGAAAGTCTGTAAGGTAATAGCAAGGATTCCTCAATAAATACCCAGGGGGCTTGGGGGAACTTCGCTTATGGGGAACCTCAATTCTTATGGGAACTGATGTGTCTGTCACACGCAACTAGAGGGACTTATTTATGAGTATCTTGAATCACTAGAATTACTGGCGTGTTTTTTTTAATATTTTGTATATCATGTTTCATATATGGACATAATGCAACAAGGCATACTGAGGTAGGTATCGATATTACAAAGTTTATTAATGTAACTTGCTTAAAATGCTGCGCGTACTTTTATTATGGCGAATTATCAAATTGTTTGTTTGTCTGTTTTTGTTTTCTGGATTACTTGTCCTTGATGATTATTTAGAAACTCTCAATCAAAGATAGGTAATGACAAGATAAAGTAGTTACATACCTCCATATTTTTTTCCGACTACATGATGTAGTAGTTGGGAAAAAATATAGAGGAGCATTTAAACGGCTAGAATATAATTATATATATCTGCATATTATATTTTAGCCATTTAAATGCTAATTGAGCATTATTTATTAATTTGCCTCGCCATTATTATGTTCCTAATTGCGCCTAATTTCGCCAGTAGTGAGAATTTAAAAAACGATTTATTTGTCACTATTATTTTTTACATTTAATTATGGTTGAGTGGCGTGTGGTTATTATTATTATGCAGTCATAACACTATTGTTATGTAGTAAACCACACTTTCACTTCCCATTTTCCAGAAAATAAAAAATGGTATCATAATCATAACATTGTTTCAATTTGTTTTTACGAGATATTTATACAATTTAAACAATTACACGTTAAGAAAAACATACCTAGATCTACCTATTATATCCGTGAGCACCTATATATTTATGGGTACCTAGTTAAACTGGTTTTAAAGAATATTTTGGAAGATCGAATAGCTTACATAGAAGAATGAATAAGTTCGAATTAAATAATATAATTGCTATAAAAATAGGTACGCTACCCACATTATCCTGCAACATTTCTACTAAAAGCCTTAAATAATAGCATGTACTCCACTCCCTTCCTTTTATTTACCTTTGTTTTTCACTTAAAGTTGGCTGTACCGAAAGTATAAAGCAGAGTATAGTCAAGCTTTTTCAGGGACCCCGGAGTATGAAAAATATGCTGTCAGAGAACTCGTTTTATATCGCTATACCAAGAGCTATAGCTCCTATTGGCACCCCCTTATACCTACCCTGTAAGGGTAGGGTACAATGTAGGGCATGACGTACCTTCATAAGGATATTTTTATATTATGGTGTGATACTTTAAAATGTTTCGGCTTTTTAGGTCGTGTGCCTGTCGTGTGAAGTGGGTTTTATGAAACTCACAGCTTTCGATGTCATGCTGTTTTACTGATGGTTTGCTGGGATTTAGATTTTAAGGCATACTGTGAAAAAATAGAAGTGCTATTTTATCAACAATTTTTAGGATTCCGTTCTCGAAGGGTACAAACAAGGAGCTCTATTGCTGTCAATTACGTGTCCGTCGGTTCGTCGTCTGTCACATAATTTTGTTCCTGAGAATTTTTTAACTTCCCATCGACCTATGAAGTACTATGAACTTAAAATTTGGTAATAACCTTTACGTATACGCATTTGGCCAGTTTATATTTTTTTGTGTGGATTAGAGAGAGCTTTTGCCCTACAGTGGGACTGTATATTAAGCTAGTTACGTTTGTATTGATATAATTATACCTATTGGCTTGGTACTTGTTCAAGAAAAAGAACTAAGTTTTGTTTAGGCTGTGTGTCTACATTCAGTAAAAAAATACACGACACACCTGGGATGATTACAGTATACTATCTCTGAAGGAGCTCGTGGCTAAAGTAATAACAGTCGCACGGGTTGATCCATCAGGTTAAGCTACGCTTGCCGGGGTTGGTCCATGTATGGGTGACCATCTTTACCTTTACATACCGAGACTCCTCCGTGCCTCGGAAAGCAGGTCCCGGCTGTCAATCGTGAATCTTTAACAGTCGTTACGGGTCGTCAGAAGCCCGTAAGTCTGACAAGCAGTCTTACCAAGGGGTATCGTATTACCCAGTAACTGGATTGTGGAAGTCAGATAGGCAGTCGCTCCATGTAAAATACTGGTATTCAGCTGCATCTGGTTAGACTGGAAGCCGACCCCAAGATAGTTGGGAAAACGCTAGGCAGATTTTGGATTTGATTACAGTATACTATCTATGTACAGTCTAGTGTAGGTACTACAGCCTAATGGTGCGTTCACACGGAACAGACTTGGTACAAACATTTGTCGTACAGACAAAACACGACGTTCCAATACACCAATTTTTATCTGTAGGTACTGCTATGTTGCAGACAAAATATTATAGAAATCTACCTAAGTATAAAGTCTGTACCGTGTGGACGTACCTGAAGACATCTTATATTTGATGTCCACCACTATTAAACCCACAAAAAAAAAAAACACCATTAACAGCGACTTTCACGATATTTCATTTTAGATTTCGAGTCGTATCGTACAATATTCTTTGCCTAAGAAGGTCCCGGCTGTCAATCGTGGATCTTTGACAGTCGTTACGGGTCATCAGAAGCCCGAAAGTCTGACAGCCAGTCTTACCAAGGGGTATCGTATTACCCAATAACTGGGGTGTGGAGGTCAGATAGGCAGTCGCTTCATGTAAAATACTGGTATTCAGCTGCATCCGGTTAGACTGGAAGCCGACCCCAAGTTAGTTGGGAAAAGGCGCGGGCGGATTTTGGATTTGATTACAGTATACTATCTATGTTAAGTCTAGTTTAAGTACTACAAGCCTAATGGTACGTTCACACAGAACAGACTTGGAACAAACATTTGTCGTACAGACAAAACACGAGGTTCCAATACACCAATTTTTATCTGTAGGTACTGCTATGTTGCACAAACAAAATTCTGTAGAAATCTACCTAAGTCTGTGTAAAGTCTGTACCGTGCGGACATACCTGAAGACATATTATATTTCACACCACTATTAACAGCGACTTCACGATATTTCATTTTATAAGTATTCGAGTCGTATCGTATAATATTCTTTGCCTAAGAAAAATAATGGATTTTAGTCGAAAAAGGAAAATTCCATTCAGTATTGTGATAGAACAAAGATGCTTACAATCTATAGAAGATCCTTTTGTTTCAATCAGTACCTTCACCCTCCCTATTCAGCTTTTTATTTATTGGGAAAGAATTTCGATTATATTGGCTACTATTTTTGGAGATCTTTGTCGTTGCCGTCATAAAAACTGTGCAGGAGTAATTTTATTACTCTATTGATAGTGATTTGCAAGAACTAGTGTGAAAAACAACAAAAAAGTTTCAAACAAGTAACTTTTCAAGCAGTCTGAGGTAGTTGGTGGCATGAGATTAATAACTGAAGTAAAACAACTGCCACCAACTGCATCAGACTGCTTGAAAAGTTACGTGTTTGAACTTTATAGTTGTTTTTTTTTTTCATTCGAAACAGGAAGGTACGAGTATGTGTGAACTACTTACTAAAGGCCAGTTTTTTATCCGTAGTTAAAAATAGTAATTAATTGTTAAATAACGCTCAAAATGTTTCTCAATATTTTGTCCTTCTTCTTTGACTAATACTTATTTTAGACCTTTGTTCAAGCTAAAAATTTATGAAACAAAGCAATTTGCCGAAATTAAACAATTAGTTAGGTACTATATTTAACTATTGGTTGACCTAAGTAGACCAATTCAGAGGATAATGATTAACTGATAGGAGGTTATACGCTGGCTATACAATTGTCGGCCTTAAGGAGTATATAGGATGACTGGTAATTAGTGACCGATACTTAAACACGTGATTGTACTCATGATAATAAACAACTTTTACTATAAGACCAAACCTGCAATCGTGAAAAAAATCTGCTGTTCAGTACATTTATGTTCGCCTACTGACTGGTCAAAATGTACTGTACCGTCTTTTTTTCGCCATTTCAGGTTTGGTCCCATAGTAAAAGTTGTTTGTTATCATGAGTACAATCACGTGTTAAAGTATCGGTCACTAATTATTAGTCACCCTATATATCCGCCAAGTGGCGCCCTCATTGAATAAAAAATCGTAGCAAAGCGTAGAAAATAAAGATTAAAGAATTCTATGTTGCGTTTGTTACAAATAGAATAAGGTATTTTTACGTTGTTAGAACCGGACTCAAAGTGTTTCGTGTTCAAAGTAGTAAGCAAAAGTGTCAAAGTAGTAAGCAATCATGTACTGAACCACTAGTACACGTATGTGCGTTCATGTACCTTACACTCTGTATATGATTATGGGAAGCTAAGCAACATAGGATTCTTTAATCTTTATTTTCTATGCTTAGATACGAATTTTTATTCAATGAGGGCGCCACTTATGGGGAGGTAGGCCCTTAACAGCTACAGTCACAGTAATTACATGACTTTCTATATTCAAAATTGTTACTAAATGCAGTATAAGTAAAATAAAGACACAGATGTAAACCCCATGAGTTTTTTATTCAGATTATCCTGTAAATGTACAAAACAAAACACAAAAATTAAAATTAAAGTCACTTTTTACTATAGAGAAAGTTACCATAATTTTTAATCAAATTTTCCTACTAAATAATTAAAAATTATCCTAATAAAGAATTCTGTTATAGATTGATTGTCATCTTAACGTGCGTGCTTTACTAATAAAGAGACGAAAGGTATTACAAGTATTTGTTTTGGATAAAGAAGTGCATGAGAATCGTATTGTTTGGAAACCAAGCACACACACACACATACCTAAACTCTCGCCTATTTTCCATGGAGGTAGGTAGAAACCACACAGCGCCACCTTACAAATCTTTATAACCCTAACCCTAAAAGGGTTCCGAAAGTCCGAACGAAGAACGGAACCCTTGTAAGATCACTCGTGTGTCTGTTTGTCTGTCCATCTATTACTGTCCATTTGCTCCGAATCTACTGGACTGCCAAGCTGTTTGGTAAAAAAAAACGGAAATACGGAGATGTAACGTAAATAAATGAATTTGGAACATGGAGTCACTTTTGGGGTACAAATCGAAAAAAAAAAGTTAACTGTACCGTGCTATATATCAAATGAAAGGGCTTACTGTAAGGGTTTTAAAAATATTTTTTTCATAATTTTCAAATGTATAATGTTTAAGTTATATATTTTTCATATAGAAAATAGATTAAAAGTGACCATTCCGAAATGAACGGGCCTAAAATTCTGTTAAAAATACAAAATGTAGTTCTGTAGTTAAAGAATACAGACGAATAAGAAGCATAAACTTTTAAAAAAAACGTGATTTGTTCGGAACCCTTTGCATGCGAGTCCGACTCACTCTTTGCCGGAGTTTTTGAAGAACCTTTTGTTCCTTAGTAACTTTTACACAAAAGTATTCGGAGGCATCAAAAACTCGTTACTTATTCACAAAAATTAGGTCAAGTATTGCAAAGCGTAACGGAAAGGAAAATGGGGTAAAACCAGTTTGTCTGTTAACAAGGAAAAAGTAATTGAAAAATGTTATTCTTCTCACGAAATTTCAAGTGCCCTAAGTATCATTCAGTGATGAAAAAGATTGAATTTACTCATCACTTAAAAATTCTGTTTCACTTAAAACTTTATTTGGACATTACCAAAAATGCCGATTTATTCCAAAGAGATTTACTTTTTTCAAGGGTAAACCAATTGTTTGTGGGGCGGCGGCGGCGGCGGTGCGGGGAGCGGCGCGTTTCAATGCATAGATTTATATGGAACTGGCTTCACAGGCAGCGGCGTGGGGAGCCCGGTACGAGCGATGCGCACCAGTCTAGGCTGGTGCGTTGCCGCACCGCCGCTGCCGCCGCCCCACGCTCGTGTACTATTAGACCGCGGGCACGAAGTCAGCGGCTGGAGCGGCGGCGGCGTCGGCGGCGCGGAGAGCGGTGCGGCATCGCAGACCCGGTCACGAAGCCAGCGGGCAGATCGCGCGGCGCTAGAGCGGCGTAGTGTTGTTTTATGAGAAATTAGTGTCTTTTGTTGAGAATAATCATTGAAATAATTTGATCCACCACGTCGGCGGGCATTTTGAAACATCGGTCGTTAAAAAGCCAAAAAATATAATACACAAACACTACGTCAATGCAGATGCGCGAACACTGCTAGACTGGCGCGCATCGCTCGTGCGCCGTTCTCCGCGCCGCTGCCTTCGTGACCAGTTCCATAATTATAAATCTTTGCATTGAAACGCGCCGCTCCCGCGCCGCCGCTGCCGCCGCCGCCCCGCCGGCTGCTGACTTCGTGCCCGCGGCCTTATACCTACTATGACCGCGCTAGAAACCAATGAAGCATGAATAGAAACACGACACGAACTACTCTACCCACTAGACTATGACTATAACTATGACTATGATCAACTGCTTAACATACCCGTGCGTAACAATCATTATACGCGTTTATAACCCGTATTGTCACCGTTTTACCACCTGTGCAGACCGGTATGTCATGGCATATATGCTCCGTGGGTGGCACGCTACGGTGTTGGTCCGTGACGAAACGATCTAGAGTGGGCATAGTCTCATACTTTGCAATAAAAAATAGTTTTTTCCCTGACACGTTCCCAGCACGGTCATGGTCTGAAAATGAGTTACCGCACCCCTGGGCACTCAGGCAGGGAAGGAACAGGGGTGGGTTTTAGTCAGTAAGAGTCTGACACGCCCTCCCGCTTCACCCAGAGCGGGAGAAGTCATTGGATGATTTCTCACCACCCCAAAAAAAAAAAAGCACGGTCATGGTATAGTACAGTGTAGGTTATGGGCAGACTCCTTTATTTTGTATTTGGTAACAGGATCTGGGTTCAGATTGTTACACTAATTGCGGGCTTGCAAAATGGAGGGTAGGGCACAGAGGGTGTTTTAATTTCTAGTATCATTTACAATAAAATTTGGGTCACAAGTCCATTAAAAGAGAAGCGAGGGTTCGGGATTTTGAAAATACAATGACATACCTTGATCATTTACCTTTTAGACTTTTTGAAACATACTCCTGTAGGTGGTGGAATCGTTAAACTTTATTTACTAAATTTCTAAGTATCATTCATAGAACTTTATAATAAAAGACAAACTACATATTACATAGTTACACATTTCAGTGTCTAGCGGCACACCGGTGTGCCAGTGGGGAAATTCCGTTTTCTTGCCAAAAACCCGATTCACGCATTTTAAACCGCTATTATTACTATTACCCAAGGTATTTAGACCTGTGGCAAGGTTTACACACCCGGAACATGACAGAATTTGTAGTTACATGATGGCCGACTGTCAACGAGGCTTGACAGATGTTGACATTCGACGCGCGCAGGGAACTCGGTCCTATGTTCAGCAGTGGACTACGATAGACTTAAAAGATTACATGTGTGTCACTCAAGACAACTACGCTACACTTAACATAATAATCATAACCTATTATGTTGAAGAAGGACTGGCCCACAATGGCAGAGGTCAGATGTGTGTGGGAAAAGGAGAAGGAGCATAGGATTACATAATCAGCCGTATAATGTACCCACTGCTGGGGCCATAATCCTCCACGTTGGCCCAGTGCGGGTTGGTGGATATCACATTGCTTATTTTTTTTGGTTCTAGGACATGTCGTTTCTTCTCAATGGTTTCCTTCGCCGTTTTAAAAGCAGTGTTAGTGAAATAAACTACACAAAGTAAATCGCCTGCCTGGGTTTGAACCCACGATTTTTTTTTTTAGATGGGTTTGCTTTTGACTCTAGTCTAGGTCAGAGGTGATCGAGACAAAGTTGACCATGGAGCGAGCTTACCCAGAAGAAGCCTGTTCACTATAAATTTGAAGAGATTAGGGTTGTTTGCTTTCGTAAATACAGACGCAGGTAGAGAGTTCCACTCCTTTGCAGTTTGGAAACGCTTAGTGCGAAGTCGATGTACAACTCGTAAGTCAGGGCCGTTACAACTGGGCCACCACTGCTCTCAGGAGTGGCCAATCGTTATTAGGATAATATGATTAGATTAGTAAGTATGTATTGTGGCGATTGTATACACAGCCTATAATTGGTGGGTGAACACCGGCCTTCAGCTGGCAGTTAAGAATATTGAAGAGTGGTTCGAATGTAGAAAGAATAGGTTTTTGCGTTGGTTTTATGAGTCAGTTGCTCGCCCGGTCGAAGAGGCACATGTATAGTTCTTATTGAATCAATTTAAGTATTCTGAGTGCCCTGTCTCTCTTTCTTTGCTCACACTCCACATATAGCTAGTCACTCTTACACACCACACTCTCGCAGTCAGCGAGTGAGATAGCTCCCCAAGCTACAAGAGTACCCCTGGAGCCCTGCGGGTTCCACAGTACTGTAGAACCTTCAGGTTCCAGGAGTGTTTAATAGCTTGGGGAGCTGTCTCACTCGCTGGCTGCGAGATTCGTGTGGGAAAGTGACTAATTATATGTAGAGGGTAACAAATAAAAGGAGGAGGGATTTGCCCTCTTAACTAGTTATATTTTATGAAAATAATACATGTGCCCACTTGGACGGGCTAAGCTGAACTGGCTCTCCAAACAAAAAAAACATTATAAAAATGTATTATAAATTAATAATTTGAATAACTCATCAAATAATACAAACTGCCGCTGCTTGTGTGCTGAGTACACAATCGCCACAGTACCTAATCTGCTCAAATATTCCGACTAGCTTAACCTCCAAACGCACAGCTGGACGCTTTGCTCACAGCTAATAAAGAATAAGTATGCGTTGTACAGAAAGCGAACCTAATGGTCTAAGATCGCAGAGTAATCATACATTGGTGCCGATTCTCTTGTTTAAACTAAACTAAAATTAGAGAATCGCTATATTTTACTAAAAAACAGTGCGAGTAAAGGACGGCTATAGCTATGAACTAATTTACAAATGTCAAACTAGTTTACGCCTTGCGCTTTACCGTGTTTTTAGTCGACATGTTTTTATGTGTACCCTTAATTTGTATTTAAATATTAGTTAAACTAAATTTGAGAGCTTTAATTTACATCCGTCTCTTTCTTGTTTTATTAGAGAGAAAAAGATAGCAATAGCCTTAATTAAGTTTAGTTTGTGCACAATAAAATCGGCACCATATTACATAAATTACTTTGAACGTACGCGTACCTGCTACTTTCTTTTTGGGCTGACGGCCTCGACGAAGCTAAGCTAAATTAGCTTAGCTCTCAGTAGAGGTCCGCCACAGTCCCTTTCGCAATAAACCGGCCGACCCTTTAAACCTTCACAACTGTGAGATGTAAGCCTGTGTCTCAGCTGCCGCTTTGTTATAATATGCGTGTATTTTTAGCTGCCCTTACCTTTTGTGAAAACCTGGATTTTAGGTTGGGTTTAAACAGTTTTTGGCTTGGAATAATACGTACCTTAGTGTTTTTTATTCGTTTATGATAACACGAGTTATCGTTTATGTATAAAATAATACACGTTTTAAAGGAATCCTACTACTTTGTGTCTCTTTCACATGTCTGTTATGCAACTAGCAACAATACTTGGATAAAACTGACAATCACTTCAAAAATACTCTACAAAAACAGTAAAACGTTTTACCCTTTTCACTTCCGTTGCAAAAATAAAGACAGTTTTACTATTAACCCTGTTATTAAAATAAAGAGTTACAATTTTTCTTTTCAAATAATATGAACTTGTGTTATAAACCCGCTGAGTATTCGTTTGATGTTACACAAGACACAAACTTCACATCTCAACACAATCGCAAACTTCAACCGTTCAATATTCCAAGTTTTATACAAACAAACAACGTACACACCTATACCTCAATACAGCTAACTTGTAAGTAAGTAAGTATATAAAAGTCACGGTTTCTTTCTCTCGAAGTAAACAGCTCTGCAATACGTTGATTGGTTCTCAGCAATCGATACATCTTGGCCCCCTGGGCTGTCAGTGACAGGCACTCGATAGAATGGCCCACTGATACTATCAACAGATCTATCTTACGTCAATGGTATTGCTGTTTTCTTTCAAATAATTGCTTTTAAAATTCGTGGAAATAGATAGATTCAATATACTTTGAGTGGTCATGATTTTTTTTCGGAATATTAGCTAATGTGACCAGGCTGGGTTTTTCTTTGACCAAGGAATCAGCATTGCTATTCAACGTGGCAATTTTGCCAGCGTTCTGGGCACTTTTCCCATTGACTGCGAGAGCTCAATGAGGTATTTTCATACGCGTTTGTACATGATTATTATCGGTTTGGATATTATGTACACATTAAGTTATATATTCGTTCAGTTGTTTTCGGTGAATAGTATAATTTACACACTTTTTTGTACACCAAAATAGAAACAGAACACTACAATTTGTCTTACCTCTTTCCTGCCTTTCTTGTTTGTCTTCACCTTTTTTTTCTTTTCCTTCTTTATATTGCTTTTCTAAATCACCTAAGTGGAAATGTTTTTCAGCCACCCAGAATTTGTGGGTGAGATGGCTGACATTAATTACGATTTAATCACACCTTTTCCGGAATTAATTAATTATTGAAAAAGCCTTTTTAATGACAAAGGTGTGGCCATTTAAGCTTGTTTTGTGGATTCTAATTTTAATCTCAACGTTTTCGGTAACATTAATGAGAAGAGTTACCGGGCTGTTTTGTTTATATAATATGAAATACAGCTATAAATATTGTACGTACTCGTAATAAGGATTATTCCTGATAAAAAAAAATAAAAAGTCCGCCAATTAGATTCATCATCAGCCTTTTAATGTCCCCACTGCTGGGGCATAGGCCTCCTCTCTGTGAGAGGGTGTGGGCCGTAATCCACCACGCGGGCCCAATGCGGATTGGTGGATGTCACAATATGTCTTCGAATTGTTTCTAGGACATGCCGGTTTCCTCACGATGTTTTTCTTCACCGTTTTGAGAGCAGTGGTGATGAAATAATCTACACAAAGTAAAGCGCCTGCCTGGGTTTGAACTCACGACCTACAACTTGTAAGTCACGGCTAATACCACTGGGCCACCACCCAACCAATTATATTATGGGCCAATTAGATTACCTATCAAAAAATATATGTCATATTTTTTGGTTAAAAAATAAAATAAAATAAAATTTATAACTATTATTTATTATTATTTTATTTTTATTTTTATCTTATTTTTTTTTTTTTTTTTTTACTGTCCCATTGTGTTTTTCTGTATATGTTTTATGTGTACAATAAAGAATAATAATAATAATAAATAAATAAAATTTACCAAGATAAAACGCATCAAAGTTCGGGAGTGGGCTTGATACGTCACTTTTAGGTAATATGTAGTACATTTTGTAAGTAGGTGTGACGTCACGCAAAATTTCAACACACTGTATCGTCTAAATTTTATAGTTACGTGATTAAAGAAAAAATGTGTCTAATATTCATTGGTAATCTCACTCACGGATCAAATAGATATTTTTGTCATCAACTCAATTCACCAGACGTTTAAAAGTTTGGTTGCTACGACGTAGCTGCTACGTCGTAGCGCGCTTCGTTTATTTCGTAGTAGACCGCTACGAGTGATGTCACTATTCTTAAAACTTTTATGCTTCACTATCGTAGCAGATATCGAGAGGTATATATTGCCTCAAAAAACAAGAGCAGTATTTAGTAAACATAACATTATTTTCTTAAACTTCTAAAAAGAGACATAAGAAATCTTTTCACACTCAGCTTCAAAGTCACACAGTTACAATCCAAAACAACAATCGTTTGCGCAAAATCGAAACACATGATTAAATCCCGACAATGTTCTGCTTATTACATTTGAAATTGAACATGCCCCCGCCGTTTGTTTCCATTCCTATTGTTTTATCACTTTGTTTACGAACTCACATGTAGGATGTGCCATCAAACTAAGCTATGGTGGAGTTAGGGTGCTTTTCCACCAGATACGTCTGCTAGGTGGTGCAAAGATGTGTAGTGGTGTTGTGTAAATATATGACTGTTTCCACCAAAGCTGTGCGAGGAGTTTGCGCGTTATGCTATAACGTTTCAAAGCTTTGCTATTCATCCTACATAGCAAAGCTGTGAAACGGTGTGTATCTGCGTGGTGCTAGTATGAGCTGCGGACTCTTTTCAGCTGTTAGCACACACATTCCTCGCTCGTGACGTATTTATTAATTTATTAAAACTTTATGCACGAGTACCTGAAGAGCACTGTTTAAAGATGGACTTAATAGCTTAGGCATTTTCAACCAGTGGACCTTAGGGTGGAGTTTAGACGGATCGTGGCAGGTCCCTCGCACACATCTCTTGTTCTTTTGTTTATATAAAAACCTAGCTTTGCTAGTTCGAGCTGCGCTAAGCCTGACTTAGAAAATAAGTGACTTGATTGGTGTATTTTTACCTCGCGTGCCGCCTAGCTACCTCGCACATTTTTGTTGGAAAACCACCCTTAATAATGTCTAGAATGTAACAGTTTCTTGAGGTACGGTTATTTTATAGGCGTGTTTGTAAAATGGTGTAATATTTTTCCTGAATGTGGCTTGGGGCCAGATTTAAGTGCGGCTATATTTTTCAGCGTTGTTGCAGCTGAGGAGTTTTAAAATAATAAGTATCCTGAAAATTGGATGGCCCAAAATAGCCTAGGTATACTTATGTATGTATCTAACAGTAATAAGAGATTGTTTGCAGCTTGCTTACGGCCAAGTCTGTCTTGATTTTGACTTGGCTTAGGGATGTAGATAGCCAGGTGTGAAAAGGTAACAAACTTACTTTTGCGGTTATAATATTATTACTCTGTTGTGTTGTAACTGAGTTGTGAGGAAAAGGGAAACCTTTGCCAAGCAGTGGGACAAAATAGGTTAGATAGATTTTCTATCTATGTCCCTATACAGGATGTAACGGAAAGGTGTGGTCATATTTTAAGAACTGCATCTGGCCATCGATATGAACAACTTTCTTCAAGAAAACCTGAGGAACCTAACCTAACCCTAAATATTTTACTATCAATTCAAGTTTATCACCTATTTAGTGAGACAACCTCCATTATTTCGACAACCTCTTGTGTTACACACATTACTGATGTTACCGCTAATACCTGCGAATGAACCAGAAACACGAACAATGACGTAATCCGGTATAAGCTGACACGTGATGAGAACAGGGAACTGAAATATAGTTTTTGCCACCGGCTTCGCTCTCATAAAGGTCAAAAATAAGGTCCTGGGTGCAAAAATAATAATAATTCTACTTAATCCTTAAGTTAGATTATTAAAAAACGTTAGTAAAATATACGTAATCACATGATATTATAAAGGCGAAAGTTAGTGAGTGTGTATGTTTGTTACTTCTTCACGCTCAAATGGCTGGACTGATCTGGATGAATTTTGGTATGTAGATAGCTTATGCCCTAGATTAACACATAGGCTACTTTCTATACAGGTCTACGCGAGTGAAACCGCGGGGCGCAGCTAGTACTAATAATAAACATTATCACCAAATTTCAAGTTCGTAGGTCAATGGGAAGTTAAAAAATTCTTCGTAATAAAATGTTGTGATAGACGACGGACAGATGGACATGTGAGTGACGGCAATCGGGTTCCGTTTGGACCCTTCGGGTACGGAACCCTAAAAAGAATTGTTAAACAACAACCAAAAGGTTTTAATAGTTTTTTAATAGTGGGATTCTTCGTCAAGAATATCAAATCTAAGCAATGTTTACCACTTTGTGCGTTACTGTGAGGTGCCAACTAAAAACCAGCGCTGGGTGTCCGACGCCCGCAAATGCTGAGACGGTAGAGATGCTTTCGGTGTGGGCACGCTCACCGCAATTTTATTGTATCTTTGTGCACTACACTTTTCTTTTACGTTTTGTTTGTTGCTGTCGTGTGGTTTCTGTGTCTAGTAATGTTTTCTATTCTATTCTGTTTGACATTTTGTCCTTGCAACTTTAGAACAACGTATAGGTACAGCTTGGCAAAAAAACATCTCACGCGGTGACAGTCGAAATTTAAAAAAAATACTGGAAATTGAAGACTTCTATTGTGTTTGCGTAGCGTCCGAGGGACTGAACCACCCACTTGGGATTGGGATCATATCCCCAAAAATAACAAGTATCAAAAACTGTTGAGTAGTAGTATTCCGGGTTGCCACAGGTGCGATACTGGAGACCTCATTCATTCCACACTCTTTTTTGCCAAGCTGTTCATAAGTAGTATGAAAGTGCAAGAAAGTAATAACTTTGTGATAGACTAATAAATAGTGTAGTCGTGTTTCAATAATGTAGATTGCCCGACATTGGTAACAATAAGTCTCTATTATTATTGAATTCTAAGGTTACATGACATACTTAATTCTATTCAGGTAACCACCTAGTTTACTGTTGTAAAGGTTCACTGAAGCATCTAGTGACGAGACGGTGGCGTTTCTAGAGATATTCTCTTCTTTATACCTAGTTTTTTTTTTATGTATGATAGGTTGGTACGTTAAAAATAGAACTAGTGTTTTTTTTTATTGTTAATAGGCACACGTTTGACCACTATCTCACCTGATGGTAGCTATCAGGAAACACAGACTCCTGCAGGGAATTCCACTCCCTAGCTGTACGCACAATGAATGTGTTCCTAAAACGTTTTGTGCGTGTATATGGGATGTTCACCATGTACCGGTGGCACATCGTCGTACGTCTCGTGGTCCGTTGATGGAACGGGCTTGGCGGAATCAAATTATGCAATTCTGTCGCACACTCCCCAAAATGTAACCGATAGAAAGCCGACAGGATGTCCCACCCCACAAGAAAAAAAAAAGGCTAGCAACTCGGCGTCTATGCTCTAGACCAAAGTCTTGAGCATAGCAGCTTCGACTCGACGAGCCTATCATTGCCGATGATCCTCTTAGCTCGTTTCATATACTTATGAAACTACTACTACTACTACTCACTACTACACTACTAACTACTACACAACACACACACACACACACACACACACACTCTTCTACTTACTTTCTTTTTTTTTATACTTATGAAACATATGCGTTACCTACAGGTAACGCTCACTAAGCCTAGATATTCGAATACTTAAACAGAAGAAATAGTTCATTTTAATGTAACTTTGTCATTGCAGTCGAGGCGGAATACACGCTAGCCGAGAAACTGCAATGAAAATGGCCCACGTGTTCACATTTCAAGCGACGTTTTTCAACACACTTTCTCAAAATTAATAAGTAAAACTTATTTATACATAATATTAAGTAAGAAATATTATTGTGTGCAAAATACAACACATTGCAAACCTAATAATGGTAAGGGTAGGAGCGGGTTTTTCTACTAAGGGTGTTGAAAAATGAATTTCACCTCGCTCAGTTATTTTGTAAAACCTTTTTGCAAAACAAAACACATACGGTCTACCAAACGTACAATTTTAATCTGCAATGCGTGCCATAACAAAATTAAGACCAACATTTGTATTCCCTTCACCCCCCCACAAACTCCACATGTGGTAATCCTACAACAATTATCGTTAAATCGGCGACTCGGCTATACAAACTCGTGCAACAAAACCTTCATAATTACTCCGCAGGTACACTCTCATTACAACCCATTGCGTCTTGTTTTACCCTACGTTGTTCCGTTTGAAACTGTGTACCCCACCCTTCAATTTTGTATATAATTAAAAAGACTTTACCCATCGAAGTTTTTCTTACCATTTAACTATTGGTGCCTTGTTATTAAGGATAGTTGCAGACGACAGTTTTTAAGTCCGATTACAGTTCGCTGTCTCTACCGACAAAAAGTTGGGCGTAGAACGTCTCCTTTCGATACTTTAGAATCCTCCGTCGTCGGTGTATTTGGTAAGGACAGCATTTTATGTCTCGTTTAACCGTGAGCGCAGTTTTTTGTGATTTAACACGGTCTCATTGCTCCGAAATAAACAACGGTGATTCGGTTCGGGGTCCCTTACATCAATATTATTATCATGCAACTTCAGTTCAGTCACCAACGACGGCAGTTTTTAGTCCGATTTCTGTTTGCTGTCTCCACCGACAAAAACTAGGGCGTCGACAAACTTGTCCTTTTGATATTTTGCATTCTTCCGTCGCTTTTGTTAAGGATGAGCGTTTTATGTCCCGATTTCTCTCTATCTGCAAGCCCAGTTATTCTGATTTATCACGGTCTCAAAGCCACGAAATAAACAACGGTGATTCTGGGTCTCTTATATCATCCCTATCATGCAACTTCAGTTCGGCCACCGATTTGTCGGTCGTCTGCAGCCTACATAAAGTTGAATGGAGTCCGAACGCTTCCGGGGCTGCAAACATTTTGCATGCAAATAAAATACTGGCAGTAACAAATTGGAGTCGTTAGTCATGTGCTAACTTGAGTTGGTGTCGCATATTTTAAAAGCTATTTCGAACATAATGAAAGAGGAATATCCGTGTTTACAAACCCTTAAATTACAAGCAATATTGACAATGTGGTTTCTAAATTACTTGAGTTAAAAAATCAACGACGCTTCACGTGATTCTGTTTTTGTTGTATTTTTTTCACTGCCTTTTGATGTGAACTCATTAATTAATTAATTAATTAATTGGATGTTATGTCATTAATTATTAAACGCATTCCAAAATTGTAATTTAACCAGGCTCGTATTAAATTAATCTCTGCAAACACCTGTTCATACAATGTTTAATTAAAGCTTTTGTGTTTGATCACGTTATTTCTTAGCTACCTACTACTCGCCGTCCGTACGCCCGGATTTACGGTGGCCGGAGATCGTCTTGCGACGTCCTACGCCCAGGGCGTCTCCTGCGGCGGCTGCTGGTGAGGGCGAGAGGGCGACTCTGTTGTTGAGCCTCTCTGACTCGTTCTACCTCCTCCTTCGCGAGCATTACTGCTTCGCAGAAGAAGGAGACTGCTCCCCATTCCCTCTCGCTCCGTACCATGGCCTGGACCAGGGCCGGGCGCGAGAGGTCACTGCCGCCGATCGCCTCCACGAGGACACGGCGGGGCTCCACCCAAGCGGGGCAGATCTTCACCGTATGCTCCACCGTGTCCTCTGGGCGATCCTCACAGTGGTGACACCCGGGTGTTTCCCTCCGCCTTATCCTACACAGGAACCTCCCGAAGCTTCCTTGTCCGGTGAGGACCTGCGTCAGGCGGAAGGTAAGGACACCGTGGCACCTCTCCAGCCACTCTTCATACAGGGGCACTACCGTCGCGTTCTCCTTGTCGCCATGAGATCCTGCCGGAACTCTGTCCGCCGAGCCGCAAGGTGTCGCGGCAGCGGAGTTACGCCGCGGTGTTTCACCTCCTCGTCCCACTCATACAGGTGCGCGAGGATCTTTGCCTCCAGATCCCACGGCGACAGTCCGGCAAGGAGGAGCACCGCCTCACTGGATACCGTGCGGTATCCTCGGATCAACGGAATGGCCATGACCCTTTGAGACACGTTCAACCGGCGAGCTGGTCGCCGTCTCAAGGAACGCGCCCACACTGGTGCCCCATAAAGGGCCATGGACAGCACGATCCCCACGTAGAGCCTCCGGCAGGAGGCGTTTGGACCCCTCAGATTCAGCAGGAGCCGCTTGAAGGTGGCCCCGGCCCTCTCCAGTCTGTGAGTGAGTCAAACGTCGGAAGTGCTCCACGAAGATCCACCGGCTGTCGAGGACGAGTCCCAGGTACTTCATCATCCCCTCATCGCCGATGTGAACCCCTATTACCGTTTTCTCGGAACCCGCCGGTGGCGCGTTCCGAGAACCATGAAAACACATGGCCTCGGACTTGTGCAATGCCACCTCGAGTCCCAGTTGCCGGATCATATCGATGACTGTCGCAACCCCAGTTTCACCCCTTGAGGTCGCGTCTTCTTACAATTGGTTTTTAATTGTTTATGCTTATGAGGGGCTTGACGGGTTTTTATTTTTAATTTCCTGTTATTCATGAAAATCCAGCAAGAGTCGAGAGAAAATTACGCAAAGAATTGAAAAAAATATATGTTGCCAACTATCTTTCCCAAAAAAAAAGAAAAAGGTGGCTGTGCAATGCCTATTCAGACACATACCTAGCTTACTTAATCTAGCTGCTTACGGCAGCATGATTGTGGTCACTGTTTCACCGTCGTATCTGGGATCACTCGATTAGCGGCCAGAGTCTCCATTCTGTGCACCGTGACCCCGGTACCCATAGCGCAGCGGCATCACACACCGCTTCTTGAATCAACGTTCGCAGTTGGTTAGAGTGCGAGTTCAAATCCGAACGGCCCGAAAAATATTTTGTTGAGGATAAATTCGAAACAGAGTTGCCTCGCCCCTGGGCACTCAGGGCAGGAAGGAACAGTGGTGGGTTTCTGTCAGTAAGAGTCTGACACGCTCTCCCGCTCCACCCAGAAGAGCGGGAGAAGTCATTGGATGATTTCCCACCCCACAAAAAAATAAAAAAAAATAAACCCCTACTAGTCTAAAACTGTATCATGGGCGAATAGTAGCTATACTGCCTTAAACAGTTCAGTATCAGCCGTCTCACGATCCCGCTCGGCAGTCCTAACGTACCTACTGTAAGTCCATACTCACTGTCGGTAACTATGGCCATTTACAGTAACCCTTTCTAGATTTATGCATCAACGACTTTTATGTACTCATATAGCACGTTAAAACCCCAGAATATTTCAAACCCTTTTTTCATGTTCCAGATAAAAAAACCTAGCCTAATATTTCTAAAGGAAATTGACATTTTCCTTTATTAATTGGAGCAGGGGTCACAAAAGGGCAGTGATGAAAATAAATCGATTACGTGACATACACGTGCCATCATAAATATGACGTATTTCTATTGGAAAATACTTTCTTCATTGTATTTTTGTATCAGCGTAAGTTAACAGTTCCCACTGGTCACTACAGTATATACGTTGTATTATATTATAGGGACTAGAGACAGAGTTATCAGCAGCTAGTTACTGATTTACCACTTTTTAAAAGTATTTTAATGACATTAACTATCAGAACAATTTGCAACTTTTTACTTTTTTTGTTCCGCTAGAGGCAGGTACAATTTTTTTCAGTTAAATTGAATATTTGTCCTGCCGAATTTATTTCCTAAAATTGACTCAATAAACTATGTGTAAACAAACAAAATATTTCAGGATAAGCAGCCAAAAGGTTCAGTAGGCAAGTAAAACTTTCAATAGGACGAAAAACATGTTATATAGGTAATTTTTTTTTTCAAAAAATTTACGAGCTCTATTTTCGATACCAATTTCAAGAATACCGATTTATTTTTTTAATCTGGTACTGATTTTTTTTACACAGTTATGTGCCTGTAAAAATGGTATTGGGTATTAACCTGCACTGGGCCCGCGTGGTAGATTACGGCCCATTGCCTCCCTAGAGAGGAGCCCTGTGTCCCAGGAGTGGGAACATTATAAATGCGGATTATGCGGCATGCTTAAGTGCCTGCTACACGGTTGCCAACCGCGTTCCCAACAGAGGTCACCTTAGTAGACGACCGACAGAGCTGAACTAAATTTGGTAATAAACCACCATCTCTACACGATTGTAAACCAACAAATCACCTCTGTCGGGACGCGTTGGCGACCGTGTAGCAGGCGCTTTATGCTTAAAAATAGTATTTCCTATTTTTTGGCGAAACTAAATACTGCGTCATTTCACACTTATTATTTGTACATTTAATTTTTGTGAGCCTATCTACTGACAAAACTCTCATCTCTAATTTAATTTCCATCTCAACACCGTATTGCAACATTTTAAATAGCGTGTCCTGAACAATACGTGAGACTTAGCTACGTGAAGTCACCTCACAAACTAGGTCACTTGCTGTGTCCACGCGGTGACCGGAAATTGTGTCTCTAGCCGACACGATAAATATTACTTAGATCAGATACCGATGATAGTGGAATTTTTGATTTAAAACCAGAGTTTGTATTCTAATAATATGTGTTTAGTGTATAAAGTGAATTATGAGTTATGGAATAAAATCTGGTATAGTTTTTGTTCTGAACGAAAACTATTTTCGAATCATGACAGAAACAAAACCTGGACTACGGCCCAGGAAATAAAAATAAATACTCGTACATACATACAAAGTCTGGGAAGAGGTTGCTCACTTTTATTTACGTACCTGTAATAAGTTACACCTACAATACCCACCAACACAATACAACAACAAATTACACAACACAACACAACAGTACAATAAACTACAATACAAGTTAAAAAGTGTCTTTGCAAGATTAAAAATTGTAAGAGTTTAGTTAGGTACAAATAAATAGTTCTACGTGTTTGGATTGGTGCCTAGTATTTGTAGGCGAAGGGCCAACACATAAAACATACACACTTTCAAAGAACACTATTTACAGAAAACCTCGTAGCGAAATAAATCCGGCTGTTGATTCTGGTTTTGAAGACGTATTTCTAAGAGTCAAATGTATCATCATAAATAAAACATAGGCTAAAAATATTTTCTAAAAAAAGAAAAACACAACAAAAAGAAAATCTTCACTTTATGCGACCACAGAAAAGATATGCTTAATTTTCCAAGTAATTCAACTCTTTCACCAAATAATTCTGACGAAAAAACAAAAACAGGTTTGAAGAGTCCCTCATTACTCGCTTTTTTCCTTTCCCTTTTGAAATCAGTCAAAAGTTTCATGTGATTGGTGGAGGTTCCCGAGGAGAAACTTTGTATAGGCTCTTGAGTGCCTGTCCTTATTGAAGTAAGCAAGGAGAAACATTTTTTGGGTAATATTCCCTAACCGAGTTATTTATTTTCTCAAGCATGCCAAAGTAGAATTAGCTTTGTTGAGTCGAAGATGTAGTTTTTAAAAGTTTCGGAATGTGATAGATAACTTTGATTTTGGAAGTCGGTGTTTCTAATTTGGTTTCTTCGTTATTTGTTTTGACACCGACTTCCGAAATTAAAGTTATTTTGCATTTTTTAGTATTATTTAAGAAAGTCGGTTTTTTAGTTTTTAGTTGCTGTACCCCATTCTAAAACTAAATTAATAGTAAAGTTATGCCCGAATTGATAGCCCCAAAAATAGGGAATTTGAACGTAGTTGGTGAAATTAGGGTGTATCAAGATGAACTGTACAAATCTGTATAACCCTTCAGAGCGTATCAGCGTGATGTAATGTTATGAAGTGGTGAACACAATATACAGACATGCGATTGCAGCATTTCTGGAAGGTTTGCTATCATTTATTGAAAAGTTCCATTGTGTATCTCCGAAGTTCTTCATCAGATCTTCAGCAAATTTAAATGGGACCACATGTGAAGCACCAACTTTCAAATAAAAAAAAATTATCAAAATCGGTTTACCTAGTAAGAAGTTATGAGGTAACACACATTAAAAAAAAAATATTAAAAAAAAAACAGTCGAATTGAGAACCTCCTCCTTTTTTTGAAGTCGGTTAAAAACGCTTTGGCTTATCACATTGTGAAACTAGAACCACGAGACACCACTACTACGTAGCACGTGTTTTGCTGCAAAGCAAAACACGTGCTAGGCTGGTAGTTCTAGTTTCGCGCCGTGGAGTTAATTTTTAATTTAATTGTATTGCTATAATTTAAGGAGAATTAATTTACTCTTTCGTTTTATTAAGAATAATTTTAGTATCTAAAAATAAATATTATTGACTAGTATAGTTGTTCTATCTCACCAGGCTGGTTGGTTTTGGATATGTGTTTAAGTTCACGTACACTTTTGTTTCCATGTGCGTAAACTCTGAGCGTTCGTTATCATAGAAGCTTACGCACACAGAAACAATGTTCACGTGAATCACACATATCAAAGACCAACAGCCTTCGTGAAAGAGAATATCTATAGCAACCAATGTTATTATAAAAGAAAAATACGCTATATTCATATAAAGCGGCGGTGTATAGTAATTATGGTGTGAAATTCTTTCACTCTTAAATTTATCTTGGAACCATAGTTTTTTACACTCTTAACACATAACTTGGCATCATAAATGTATTATTGTCACGTCATGGACACGCTTTTCTTCACTCTCTGCTGTTAGCCGACTAAATCAAATTGCTACAATTCGCTGAATTTGTCTGCAACAATTTGCACACACTAGTGGCATATCTATCTCTTTTTTATATAAAAAAGATAGCAACACATTGACAACGAAATAAAATTAAATAACGTTCAATTCAAGTTAAAATCACGGGTTTTTGGCGGGATTTTTTCAAATGAAGTTCACTGACTGTTTAAATTATTCGCAAATGGATTCCTAGTGGATATTTTTATGTAAAATTGGTGTAGTTTTGTGTATGTGAAGGGCTACGCAACTGGATAATATGTGGAATCATTGAAAGGCGCGATCTCGGTAAAATAAAGCTGAGAATTTTGTCGTAGTATTGACTACCTCAACGAAGCTTGCTGAAAAGGCTGACTCGACTCATTTGCTGCCAAATACTGCAAAACATTAGAATGGCATCTGCATTCTAATGAAAAAAAAAACTTTTTTACAAAAAAAACAACCGACTTCCAAAAAAAAATACACTAAAAATTTAAAAATAACTTTAATTTCGAAAGTCGGTGTTTGTATTTTATTTCTTCGTTATTTGACACCGACTTCCGAAATTAAAGTTATTTTTAAATTTTTAGTGTATTTTTTTTTCGAAGTCGGTTGTTTTTTTTGTAATTTTTTTTTTATTTTTCGCTTTTTATTTGTTATACCCCAGAACTAAAAACTCCAATAACATGGAACGTGGAATTTAGCGCTATTTGGAGAACACAAAAACGTCATCAAGATATGCGTATTTTTCGTTTTTGTTCAGTTTCTCAAAAAGCGCTAAAGCAATTTCGATGAAACTTATATGGGACCACCTCGGGAGTATATTCTTTCGGATAAAAAAGAATTTTGAAAATCGGTCCACAACTGAAAAAAAAATTATAAAAACACACATACAGTCGAACATACAGAACCTCCTCCTTTTTCGAAAGTCGGTTAAAAAGTGACAGTACATCTAAATACTTTCTAAACATGACACTGGCTAAATACACAAACCGTGGGAAGCAAAAATTAAAATTAAAATAAATAAAGTTAAAATCACGTCTGCCAATATGAAAACAATCAGAACTAATCTACCATACGGCGCTCCGCCACCTAAGGGATCCCATGACATAATTTCACAAAATTTTCGGCTCCAACGCGCACACAGATGGGCCGTGGAACCCAGGGATGGAATATCAATGTACCCCCCAATTTTACACATTCATTTTTAAGATGGAAACTGTCCTTCAAGTTCGACACGCAAATTGAATGTTTAATTTATTTTTGAAGTATCAAAGCTTTTGTGGCGTTACGTGAGATGTAATTTAATATTTAACGTGAATCTTGGAATTGGTTTGCTTTGATTGGATGAAATAAAATATGGGAAGTAATTTCATTTGCGTTTCTTATTATTCTTTACGGTTTCACTTGAAGCAATTAAGTATTAACTTCATTATCCTCTAACTAACGGGACACCAAAATATAGGTACCTTATACAAATGTAGAAGAGAAATTAAGTTCGTTTGTAGGACAGTTCGACTGATAAAAAACAACCGACTTCCGAAAAAAGAACCAATACAATAAAAAATAAGTTTAATTTCGGAAGTCGGTGTTTATATTTTATTTCTTCGTTATTTGACACCGACTTGCGAAATTAAAGTTATTTTTTTAATTTTAGTGTATTTATTTTTGGAAGTCGTTTGTTTTTTTGTAAAAAAGTTTTTTATTTTTCACTTTTTAGTTGTTATACCCCAGAACTGAAAACCCCAATAACATGGAACGTGGAATTTAAACATAGTCGTAATTGGAGAACACCAAAACGTCATCTAGGCATACGTAATTTTCGTTTTTGTTCAGTTTTTAAAAAGCGCTTCAGCAATTTTTATACAATTTGTATGAGACCACCTCGGGAGTATATTCTATCGGATCAAAAAAAGAATTTTGATAATCGGTCCTCAATTGACAGAAAAAAAAAACAACATACAGTCGAACATAGAACCTCCTCCTTTTTCGTAGTCGGTTAAAAAAGTAGTAGATAGGGACAGTCCAGCGTTAGATCATGGTAGTAATTTGACATTGACAGATACGGCAGGAGTACCAGCTGTATTCGTTATTCCAATGTTACCACTGATGTGACTGTTAGCGTATGAATAAAAATCTAAAAGCAGGTAGCCAAAACCAATCAATTTATTTTACACATCAACATATTCAATATTGGAAAACTTCTAACTAAACACTAACACTAATAAAATCACTGCGGTTCTGGCACAGGCAATAGTAACTGAAGGACCACGGGAGTGTTTTAATCAGTAAGAGTCCTCCCGTTCCACCTAGCATGGGAGAATTTATATGATGGTTGTGCACCTTATAAAAAAAAATACCACGGATGTGACTGTTGGTGTATGCCTACAGTATCTAAGCATGTGAATAGTTTAAGATTAAAAACCTCTTAAAAATTTGTAAAGTCCTAAACTAAACAACCCCGAAAAGACAGTCAAAGAAAACTAAACAGAGTAAGTAACTCTACACTCATCCGTAAACCAATCCAAACATTTAAACAATGAAACTTTGAAAGAAAGTAACCGAAACCAAACGAAAAGCAGCTCACGTTTATGCAGAATCAGTGCTCTAATTCAGATCTGCTGAAACATGCCAGTGAATAGTTAAACACTGCGGTGCGGGGCTCGGATTTGGCAACCATTCAGCTGCGATCCGTGCCCGTTTGATGTGCCTCGACTTAGCGCCGATGAATTAATAATTACGGGTAACCCGTTACCAGTTCTAATGGACCTTCGGATACCCGTGTTGTAGTTATAAATTGATATTGTTGGGCTGTTAAGGTGTAAGTTGTTTAATTGTTTGCGTTTGTTCATTTGTGCTGTTCGTTTGTACATTTTTATTGTTTTTAGTTTTCTTTTGTTTTTTTTTTTTAAATTGATTAGTCGGATTCGATCTTCAGATGTTTTGTTGAAGTAAAACCAAAGGCGTGTTGAGTGAATTTTGGGAGAGGCATAACTTATGGGTTCGCGTGTCACCGACATGCTAGTAACGTGTTGCGCCAGACTGACGACGCGCAGTTTTCACTTCTGTCAGTAGTGGATCACTGTCAATTTTTGAAGTGAAAACTTCTTTAGCCTCGTTTAGCGATTTTTGGTAGGGGGAAATCTTATGGGTTCGCGTCATCGACTGGCAACGCTTTTGCAACGCAGTTTTTTTTGTTATTATTCATAAAAAACTGGCCAAGTGCGTGTCGGATTTCGCACGTTAAGGGTTCCGTACCAAATATTGGTATTTGTTAGTAAATTATACGTAATAATAAACATTATCACCAAATTTCAAGTTCATAGGTCAATGGGAAGTTAAAAATTCTTCGTAACAAAATTTTGTGCAGACAGACAGACGGGCAGACGGACACGTGAATGACAACAATACAGCTCCGTTTGGACGCTTCGGTTACGGAACCCTAAAAAACTCTGAACTGATTAACAAAACAAGACGGTGCAACAAATGTACATTAATTTACATTCTCTATAAAGTTAAAGAGAATTTAAATTATTTTTCATTTGTTCTAGTCTTCTTAACTAGAAATTTAATAAAAATCCTTTTCACAAGAAAATAAATCTAAGCTCTCCTTTTTCTCCGAAGTCAACCTGTATTTCAATCCATATGCAAACTATTCCCGCGATAATATTTCAACGTCAACCTTTCGTCGTGTGACCTCAGCTATTCTTACGAAAACTCTTTTCGCCTGAATTGCATGGCATGTGACATGGCTTATATAAATTCACATAATGCTATATAGAATATTTATCACCAACATTTTTAGTAAAGGTGAACTAACATGAGATTTCCTGGTGTAGCTGCACTGTGCAGGCAATCCAATTTCAGCCCTCCGTGCTGTTATAACTTACAAGTCTTGGTAAACTTATCTGGACAATTTTCTCTGTTACATATTTTCAAAATCTGCCTAGCCTTTTCCCAAACTATCTTGGGGTCGGCTTCCAATCTTACTGAATGCAGCTAAATACCAGTATTTTACATGAAGCGACTGCTTATCTGACCTCCACAACCAAGTAACTGAGTAATACGATACCCCGTGGTAAGACTGGGTGTCAGACTTTCAAGCTTCTGACGACCCGTAACGGCTGTCAAAGATAAACGATTGACAGCCGGGACCAACGGCTTAACGTGCTTGCCGAGGCACGGAAGAGTCTCTGTATGTAAAGATGGTCACTCATCCATGGACCAACCCCGGTAAGCGTAGCTTAACCTGATGGATCTACCCGTGCGGCTGTTATTACTTTAGCCTCGAGCTCGTCGTACAAAAAAGTATAATAATAAATAAATATAAAAATCTAGGTCAGTATTCTGAACATAAGTGAAACATTCTCCAATCGAACGGTATCTTAATCAAACTCAAGTTATACATACGTACTCGTAACTTTAAACTCGAACGAAAACTTCGAAGGCTGACTCCATCGTATCATTTATGAAGATTGTACGTTTCGGTGAAGTTTCAAAAAATCCATCTCTAACTTTCATAATTCAAGTTAAAAAGTACTACGTACGAAATAGGAGCTCGGAGTGTGGATTAGGGACAAATCCGGAACATAAATTAGCCAAATCTCTGGAGAGAATGCAGTGACAGACACAGTTGCATTTTGCCTGCCAAGTTTCAACTGTGTGGTCTGGTGCGAACATATAGTAAATTAGACCCATGATTGCGCTTCTTGTTCGTCCTAAATACGGGAGATTTGAAGATAGACAGAGATTGAGAGAAGGACCAAGCTGAGAAGCACTTTAAGGATGATCAAGGAGAAGTTAGGAGTGGACGATATATATACATCGATGTTTTAAAAACACTCGATGTAAAGTATCGATATAGGTAGATAAATAGATTTGCCAGCAGCGGGGACAATAAAAGGCTGATGATTATGAAGATCTATCAAGATAGACAAATAGATACCTAGCAATGCATCGAATCAATTCGATGTTATTTTTTAATTTGTCAAAAATGAGTTAACATCGATGTTTTTTTTTATTCGATGTACCGAAGAGGCAAACCTGTCCTAAAATATTTTGTAACGAGTTTTAATCAAAATTCAAAACCTACGTTAAATATTGTATTAAATTGTGGCTGAATGCTCCCATCTTCCATGCCAGCCAAGGTATAAAGCCGTTAAAAATATTTTAAAAATACAAATTGCCGTCCGTCCTCTGTCTGAAAATAAATTAAATAACGAGTGCATAATAAACTATATGTGCTCTCAAAGCTTTTTTATTTGTAAATATGTACTTGTTTTATTATATACGCTACATTAATATCTAACTATTATTTTAAAAAAAAATTGATGTATCGGAAACATCGATGTATTTTAGGATACATCGAAAAACGTCGTTTTTCAATGTCCACCACTAGAAGTTACTTACATGAAATGAGATGTCAAACAATTAGACCATATACTATTAGTAGCCTAGTAGGTAGGCAGAGTGAGACTAAATAGGAGTCTGTTGGTAAATTAGTAGATGTCAAAGTACCTTAAAACTATTGGGGTCCTGTTAGGGTTAAAAGAGAACAGCAAAGCCAAGGTGTTTTTAGTATTTCACCAATATGAGTTTATGTTTTCTTCATGTACTAGAAGGTGTTTTTCACTAATGTTAGGTACGTGGACGCCAGTATGTACATTAGGTATCACATTCAGCCTTATTTATAAAACTTGCTAACCATATTCTTAGTTTAAATATTGATTAGCGAATTCTAAATTCAAATTCTCCATAGACAAATTTGAATTAAGAACCCGCTAATCACATGTTTAGTAACATGTTTTTTTATAAATAAGATCCTATGACTTTAAGCAGGTCTAGCGTAGTACTGAGTAACACAAACCAACGAGGCCAGCTTACGGTTATGATAGTTTCGTTATGACGTGCATCCGACTGTACTTATTAACAGAATTGCCTACCAAAAATAGATACAGTAAAACGAGAAAGCCAAAATAAAGTTAGTTACCAAACAATGTAGCAAATACGAAATAAGTAATATTTCTAATACGATGGTATAAAAACGCGTTATGGTATAAAAAAAAATGATAATGGGCTAGTGGCTGAATATACGTATAGATTTTTTTATGTACTCATGATAACAAAATATAGAAGCCCAAATTCATCTGTTCTACCATTTGCCATCAGGGAGTTCCAAGCCCTACATCTCGGCGCCATCACCAGATCAGCTCAATGGTATCATCTTAGACTATGACAGGTTATAGACGGAACGTCATTAGACATTAAATAAAGCAGGATCGTTAAAATGTGTGAGTGACCGAACGTAACGATGGCGTATCGGCTTCTCATTTTGTCTATGTGAGCTTATTTCGCGTGTACAGATACAAGCCGACTTCTCATTCTGGTACTTCAGATTGCTTTTTTTTTTTAGTGGGTGGGAAATCATCTTGGAGCGGAAGGGGGTGTCAGACTCTTACTGACTAAAACCCACTTCTGTTCCTTCCCTGCCTGAGTGCCCACGGGTGCGGTAATTCATTTTCAGAATTTATCCACTACCCCTAGGCATGCAGGCACCGGCCACGATGGGCCCCGTCAGTGGTGGCTGACACTAATCTCTTTGAGGCGCGCGTGGAACACTACGCGCCGTCGACTCACAGGCCTGGTGCTGATTGCACGGCGAGCTAGCCACTGCTCGCCGTCCGCAGACCCGGGTACTTCAGATTGCTGGATTTTGACACTCCGTCTATAACTTATCATAGTCGGGGTAGCGGATAAACTCGTAACAGAAGAGCGGTATCCCCTGGGCACTCAGGCAGGGAAGGAACAAGGTTGGGTTTTAGTCAGTAAGAGTCTGACACGCCCTCCCACTCCACCCAGAGCGGGAGATGTCATTGGATGATTTCCCAAACCACAAAAAAAGGTATCATAATATTGCATTGCCACCGGACTGACATAATTATGCTTTCAAATTTCAGCTCTATCGGAAACCAACAAATTATTAACCAGACAACTAACATACGAACATGTATTGTGTACAAACCATCACCAATTTTTAAATCCCTCAGACTGTCAAAGATTTTTAACTTAAACTCATTTGTTATAATTAATAACAATTTAATAACAAAACACGGGTACAATTAAACGATACAAAATATGACAGGTTGAAATAAAAAATGGAATAGTAGAGCGCGGTTACCCGATGGTTTATTTACGAGTATGATTCAGATCGCTCAATGTTCACGCAACCAAAAATCGAGAATTCGGGAGAAAATTTATGTATACATGCACTATGCCCGCGACTTCGTCCTCGTGAATTTCAAAAATTTATAGAATATGACGCTCACTAATAACGTGGCTCTGTATTGGTAAAAGAATTTTCAAAATCGGTTCAGTAGATCCAGAAATTACCCTACAACCTCACAAACTCACAAACTTTACGTCTTTATAATATTAGTATGTACTCGTATATAGATAAATTTAAGTTACGATATTATGACAACCAGACAAATTTGTTAATAGAGTATGATCCCAGAGCCGCCAGACATTTATTAAGTTCTGATTTCAAAAAAAATTGTGTTGTGTGTACTTTGAACATACTCCTATTTGTCAGTTTGGGTTGACGGGCAATTAACTGGTATCAGGTGCTAGAGTTACGTTATATATGTGGCCGTTCAAGCAAAAAGGGTGCAGTTCTCGGCATTTAGTTTCAGAGTTATACGCAGTTTGTTAAGTTGGTTGAAAAAATTGCATTTCGCGATTTTACTTGATTTTTAATTAAAATTTACAAGTTCATATTATATAGTAAATAACTTTATTTATGATGTTTATGTTTTTATACCAACCAGGAATTTAATTTATGCTTAAATTTATTTATTTTTTATGCTTTTTCCCAAATCAAGCTTTTTCAGAGTTTCGACTTAAAATGTCTGATAAAGTGCCAGTTTTTGAATATTTTTTAATCCTTATTATCAAAACACTATTCTAGATACCGAATCTAGTCTGAACTCAATACCCTACTACTATATAATAAACTATTCTTAAGTTATATGCTGATTTTTATGACTGTTTTGCAGAATATTGTAAAATACATAACTGAATTACATAATTGAATTATATTTTAGCATCCAACTAGTTATTTTATTAGTCTAAGGGCTAGTCGCCGAGGTCCAATTCACAGGACCGAATTCGGGCATAGTTTAATAGGAGTAAATGATGACCTACAGTTATGCGTATGTTTAAAATACATACTACCAGTAACAATGCTCAATCCCACATATTTTGTAAAATCAGAAAATAAGTAATTTCTGGCGACTCTGGGATCTTAGACAACAGAGGGTTGTCGATACCCAGTCACTGGATTGTGGCGGCCTAATAGTCAGTCGCTCATGTAAAATAATGCTCTTCAATTGCTTATGACTAGACTGGCAACTGAAACCAACATAATTAGGAATGGGCTTGGTGAATTGGAATGATGTAGTGGGAAATGTTGACCGATGACCTGGTGAGTAGTGGTGAGGGTCGCGAGAATCCGCAGGATGTGAGACGCACATGGCCGGTCATTGTGGCAACACTTGGGGGAGGCCTATGTCCAGCAGTGGACGTCTTTCAGCCGAAAATGATGATGATGATGAAATTTTTAAGTAAATAATAATGGAGGTAACGTGAAATTTATTTATCAGACTATAACTACAATACATATTATACTAAACTAATAAATAACTTAATAAATAAAATATGTACAAGAGGCATAAAAAATCCGGTAGTCGTAAAGCTCATTGGGCATCGAAAAATTCGTCCACCTCGCTGTCAATGGGAAAAGTGCCCAGAACGCTGGCAGCATTGCCACGTTGAATGGCAATGCTGATTCGTTGGCCGAAAAAAAGGCCAGCCCTCTGGCCTAATAATAATGTATTTGTATTTTTATTTTGAAAATTATATTTTAGGTGAGATTTATGAAGTACTTAATTAATAAAATAGTACTTAATTAAAAGTACTTAATTAAATAAAAGTACTTAATTTAAACAGATTTGGAGAATAAAAAATAAATTGTTGTTACAAGTACTGAAAATAACCGAGATATTTTAAATAAATACCACTATTTAATTGTAAATATACAAAGTCCTTTTCAGTATACAGTATAAACTTACAAAATCTCATTCAAAAATTCAGTCTGCATAAGTAAATATTTTGTGTTCAGTCAGTCGTTGAGATCTAGGTCTCTGCTAAAACTTCAAAAGCTTTGTTCAACTTTTCTGTATAGTCGTACGCTGGCTGGTCATTCTTCACAATCCATGTTGAGCCAGTTTTCCCTTCGTCCATAACTGTTAGTATGCCTGACACTGCAGATTCCACCCTGTAAAAAAATATTCTCATTGGTTTCGTTTATTTATTTTTTTGTTATTACTTTATTGTACACCAAGTAAATACACACACATTAAGGCAAACTTAAACCAAAAAAAATACAAATGGCGGCCTTATCGCATTCCGCGGTCTCTTCCAGGCAACTTGGAATGGGCAGAGATGGCCTACACGCGTAGCATGACCACCATAGAAACAAATTTGTCGACAGAAGAATAGATAAAATAACAGATTGTAGAAAGATTCCTCCCATCCTAAGCGTGGCGATGTTAAAACTGAAGAGAAGAAATGTTTCTATTCTTCAGTCGAAAAAAGTCGAAAATGTAAAGCATGATGCTCGGGTAGAAAAGATGTCAAGTTAGATAAAAAGAACTTTGTTTATTCTCGGTAAATAGAGATAGAATTGATCATGCTACACCTGCTGTTCAAAATGGGGCTGCACTTGGTGCAAATATAAAGTTTATAATAGAATAAAATAAACACATAAATAAATACAATACTAAATACATATATAGGCAAGAAAATAAGTGAAAACGATCTAATGAATTCGCTGTGTTTCGTGTTTCGTCGTGAAGAATGTTGCTATTTCAATTTTGAGCATATACCTAAATCGGCCAAAGTTAAATTTGTAAGCTCATGAGGGCCTTAACAGAGCAGCCATCATGAGAAGCCAAGAAATGCGATCTCTGTGACCAAAATCGTCTTATCTCTTTGCGCGTCCAAATTTGCAGACACAATAGATTTTAATTGCGTCTCGATCAAGAGGTGACTGCTGAACTAATATGGCATCATTATCGTAGCTTATTATCAACTACCTTCTTGCAAATTTTAAATATTCTTGTCTGTGAGAATTTGTATTTAACTCAAACCCGAGAAATGCGAGCTCTGTGACCGAAATCGCCTTATCTCTTTGCGCGTCCAAATTAGCAGACACAATAGATTTTAATTGCGTCTCGATCAAGAGGTGACTGCTGAACTAATATGGCATCCTCATCCTCATCATTATCGTAGCTTATTATTACCTACCTTCTTGCTAATTTTAAATATTCTTGTCTGTGAGAATTTGTATTTAACTCAAACCCGAAAATGAATAAACTTTTGCAAAAGTTTTGCGACACAAATGGACCACAAACCTCGACGTAGAATAATGGAGACAAAACGATGGACTTTATATTTCAATTTTGTTGTTGCTTGAGGAGATATTCATTGATACGGTTCAGTTAAATATTTTATATAAATCAGTATTCCGAAGTTTAATCTTCTTTGATTTATTAATATAAAAAGTGGATCATTTCAAAACTATCTTGCTATTCTCTCATCAGGCAATTATATAACGTTTATATAAATATCCGTGCACGTATTCGCAAAGAGAAACTTGCGCTACCTGCTAAATTTTATCACAAAACTCGTTGCTGCCAAACTATCTTCATCAACACAAACTTCATCTAGAACGTATAAGTAAGGGTGCGGACACAAGACAGCGGAGCGTTTAGCGATGTTTAGAGGATGTATGAACCTGTAGGTGAATGGCACACTATTGTTTTGTGGATCGAACTGGGGCGTGGTGGCATTATTGAAATCAAATTCGAAGCAACACTGCATTGATTGTCATTGAATATCATACACGGAATTTGCCATTCGACCACGCGCTACAACCTTAATAGTAAACTTTATTTCGTAACAAACACAATCCACATATTATGTGCCTTATTTATAAAAAAAATAAGCATGTGATTAGTTTTTTTTTAATTATTATTAGTGTAATTAATGTGATTAGTTTAAACAGTGATTAGCGTATTCTTTATTCAAAATTTTCTATGAAGAAAATCAATTTAGAATCCACAAATCAGTATTTAAACGAGCGTGCTAATCAGTATGCAAATGGTTAGCAAGTTTTATAAATAAGACTGAATACTTGTAAATTGCTAGGACTCAAATCTCTTCTATCTATATGTGAGATGGAGTAAAAACACTTCTCCACTTGGTTTCTGAAAGCAGTTATTTTTCAGGTCCACAAGGCCTGCCTACAATCAATCGGGCTACAATCCTCGCTAAACGCTCAGCTACCTTATAAACGCAGCCTAACCACCCTCACCTCTGTCTGACGGGCACGCGTGATGCGATTGGTCCGGCTGAATCTTTGTCGAAGTTTCCCAAACTGTTTCTGTACAAGATAGCCGTATCCGTCGGACCAAGGCACACTGTGATGACTCGGACTTTGCTTTCTGAATATGCTTTCTCCTCCTGTAAAAATGAGGAAAAAGAGGAATTAGAGCATTTAGATTTTCCTTAAAAAATATTTATTCATTTTCCTTCTAAAAGATTTGGCCGCTTCTTAAACTTCTTTACCTGAATTAAGAACTTCAGAAATGTCTACATTTAATCTCGTACTTTAAAAGCCTTTTAAAAACTTTCTTAGCGCAAAAGATTTAAGATAAATTTTTAATTAACCTAGATCTAGTCCTTGTTCTTGAAGTAATAGACAAAAATAGGTCTTACCCCCATAGCTATACTGAACTGCAACACAGCTGTTTTGGTAGCCGCATACACTGGCAGATGGGTGCCAAGGTTAAGGGCCAACAACGATGATATATTAACGATAGTGCCCCCACCACCTCCTTTGTTGACCCCCATAATATCAAGACCCTTCATTGTACTAGTGACTGTTGCTGTCTGAAAGAAGACGTGGAAAATTTAGTGATCGTAAAAGTAGATGGTGTTTTTACAGATAACTATAAAAGTTATGGTAGTACTGTGGAGGGGTAATGACTGAGAAATGACTTACTTGAAATATTTATTATAGGATCAATCAATTGATGTAGGTACGCATGGTTATGATACCCTAAAACTTTTTAACGTCATCATCATCAGCATTTTAATGTCCCCACTACTGGGGCACAGGCCTCCTCTCTGTGAGAGGGTGTGGGCCATAATCCACTACGCGGGCCCAATGCCGATTGTTGGATGTCACATGTCTTCGAATTTTTGGTTCTAGGACATGCCGGTTTCCTCACGATGTTTTCCTTCACCGTTTTGTGAGCAGTGGTGATGAAATAATTTACACAAAGTAAAGCGCCTGCCTAGATTTGAATTCACGACCTACAACTTGTAAATCGTGGCCAATACCACTGGGCCACCACTGCTAATTAACGTAACTCAAGTCGACTGGCCTGTTGGTCTAGTGGTTAGTGACCCTGACTGCTATGCCGGAGGTCGTGGGTTCGATTCCCACCCAGGACAAATGTTTGTGTATTGAGCACGATCATTTGTTCTGTGTCTGGGTGTAATTTATCTATAATATGTATGTATTTAGAAATATATAAGTATGTTTATCAGTTGTCTAGTACCCATAACACAAGCTCTGCTTAGCTTGGGACTAGATGGCGTTGTGTGATAGTTGTGGAATATTATTATTATTATTATATTATTATAAGTATAATAAGTTAGGTGGACTCATTTTGTGTAAATTAAAAATAAGTCATAGAACAAAGACTATAATAATTATCATTTAACTTTTTTAATGTAAAGCAAGAAATATAAATAAGGTGGACTATTTTTTCTGTAAATTAAAATAACTAAGTCATAGAACAAAGACTCCTTCATTAAGACCTCAATGATAACCACGTTTAACTGTAGCAGTAACTGTAATCCCCTTTGGGATCGTTTCATTAAAAACTTAGCAATTATGTTAGCAGTTAGTCGTACAGCTAAAGATTCTAGACGAATAATATTACTAAATTGTTCCAATTAAAACTATAAATGGTAATAAAATAACTGCTTTTATCATTAATTAAATTAAAACTTTAGAAATAATCAAATTAATTGGATTACTTAGTTAGTTTACTTTCACAACATCATTCCGCCTACCAATTTCCGGCCCAACTCTTAAGTCCGAAACATAACTTCATTAATTACAAGGTATTCAACATAACTTCATTAATTATAAGGTATTCAACTTTTCCCTTCTTCATTAATTTACCGATTGTTTAATTTCCAAATTCATTTCTTTGCCATTATGTGTCTACGGATCTCTTTTGTTTCTTCATTTGTTCATGGCTTGTGTGTTGTTAGTGCATTTACTGAAAAAAACCCAAGTGCGTGTCGGACTTCACACATTTAGGGTTCCATACCAAATGAGAGAATGATCAAAGAAAAAATCATATTGATATTCATGGGTCAATGGGAGGTTAAAAATTCTTTGGAAAAAAAAATTGTGACAGACGACGGACAGACGGCAAACTGACAGAAGGATAGACGGACAGATGGACACGTGACAACATTTAGGGTTCCGCACTACTGCCTGGGGTCGCGGATAAATTCATAATAAAGTTCCCGCGGACTTAGGCACTCAGGCAACTGAAGGAACAGGGGTGGGTTTTAGTCAGTATGTAGCGGGAGGGCTACACCCAGAGCGAGAGAAGTCATTGGATTTCCCACACCCACAAAAAAAGAAAAGGGTTCCGTACCAAATTTTGGTATTTGTTAGTAAAGTATACGTAATAATAAACATTATCACCAAATTTCAAGTTCATATGTCAATGGGAAGTTAAGAAATTCTTCGAAATCACATTTTAGTGACATACGACAAACAGTCAGACGGACACGAGTGACAGCAATAGCCGTTTGGACTTCTGGTACGAAACCCTAAAAAGAACAATACTTATGCTTCTTTACATAGTATAAATCAAAGTCGCTTGTAGCGTCTGTCTGTTTCTCCGCTAACTCCTCATAGACCACGCAAATAATAATAAAAATAAAAAAAATGCGGTTTTCGCTGATAGAAGGAGCGATAAACGAGGAAGGTTTGTGTGTATAATAATTATTTGTACCCCTGCGGAGCCAGGACGGGTCACTAGTCATTTATACTTTGAGTCCCTTAGAAGCAGAATATTACTATTACATTATAATGTAGAACCGCAAAACAAACTTATCAAAGATGCGATATATACAGAACACAAAACGCATTCTGAATCTAATCGAATCAAAACCGAATAACTCATTCTAACTCACGCGAGGACTCATAACTCACAGAATTAATATCGACCATCCTCTTGTGCGTTCATTCGTAGACAGTCGAAACCGCAGCGTAGTTTATTACTCTGTCGAATCCCCAATATTTACTTACAAACGATGAAGCAAGTATTATCTTGTATATAGTTTGACTTTATTCCTGTAGTTTTCGTCAGAGCAAACGTGATATTTCGCTTATTGTTTTGCCTATTTGTGACCTTTAAGTTTCTAATATTAACTTTGTTATTAATTATAATAATTTATCGACCTCAATATAGTAGGTAAACACCAACAAACTATATCAACAATGGTCGACCGTATTCCTATTATAGAATGTCGGAACTGTCAGAGATCTAAAATATGAAATTTATGTTGGTAACCGTTTGCTTATTTATTAAGATGTCTGTTGTGATTTTCAGTCTTTACTATTAACCACACTTTGGTTTATTACTGTATTGAGTCACCAATATTAACTTTTTGTTATTAACTATAAGGGACTGAATACACCGAAACTGGAAACAATTCTAGACTTTGGAACCTTCAATTAAAATGTGAGTTGCTTGTGGCATTGTCTACAGTAAGTGTGATATTTATTTCTGCTTTGACAAGCTGATCATTGAAGTCAAAAACTTCTTTGTAAGCAGCAAAGCTGTGTAAAGTGGTATATTTTTGTGAAATATCCTTTAAAATGTTCTCAATATTTATGTAAATTTGTTACGTTACTGCAAAATCTACTGCGTTGTTCACTCCTCATCTATTCTCTAATTAATTAATAATAATTCGTTGTTTGCAGCAAAACATTCATCTTGTTCAGCTTCATAATCGTTATAAAATTACGTAATACTTACAAAATTAATATCAATCATCTTTTTAACAGTGCTGTCATCAGTAGACAACACCGCTGCATTGTTAATGACCCCATCGAGTCTTCTGTACTTGTCCAGCACTTGTTTGTAAGCTGCAGCTAGTTGGGCTTCGTCTGATATGTCACATTTTATGAACTTGGCTCTTAGGGCTCCGAACATGTTTAGAAGCTCCGATTCCAGAGCGGAGCCTTCTCTGTCAGCCACATCAAGGAAGGCGACATGCTGAAATACATAATAGTCAATTACAAATTTGTCATCATCCTATCCTTATTCTATGTTACTTAAGGTCGGCGCAACACATTTCTTTCTTTAATTCTATAGAAAAGCCCAAAATTTGTGGGATTAGAAAACTTTCGTGCCAAAAACCCAAAACCCGAGCTGCCATTTGGAATTTCACCTGAAATTCATAAGAGAATATAATAATACGAGTATATTTGTGTACATGTTTGGTAGCAGTTATTAGTAGGCAATGAAACAGGTAATGATGATTAACACTGTTTATTCTGAGAAGAGCAAAGTCAGAATGCAAACCAGCAGAATGTATTCTAGTTTTGTCACAAACAGGTAGATTTATTTAGTCAAACACTATGTTTGTACTATGTTTATTTTATAGTGTAAAATAAACATAGTACAAACATAGTGTTTGCAACAGCCAGCGGTTCCGACCGCATGAAAGATGGAAATAATCGTAAAGGAAGGTAGGTACCACATGAATAAAAAGAATACTATGATTTCATAATCAGACTCAGACCTCCACAGACTTTCCTATCCTAAATGTGGAAGTCTGTGAGGATGTAGGTATGTATGGATGTTTATTGATGCTTAGACTCATATAGGCAATAAATTATAATGAGTGGAAGTACTAATTCCACGCGGGTGAAGCCCCTGCCAGAAGCTAGTTGACAATATTATTAGGATGGTCGGCATTTTGCATCAATCAAATATGCCTCGCAAGTAACAACTGTAAAATCAAGCTGTTGTAAATAACAAAAGTAGACAATGCCTATGCGAATCGCGTTCGCAACTAATTGCCTTGTGACGTTCGCAACTAATTGAAGCGGAATCCTGGGCATTCAGGGCAAGAAGGAACAGGGGTGGGTTTTAGTCAGTAAGAGTCTGACACGCCCTTCCGCTCCACACTAGAGCGGAAGAAGTCATTGGATGATTTCCCACCCCGCAAAAAAAAAAAAAAACTATCATAAGATCAGTGGTTAAACATTTTTCCAAAAGTTATATTAAATTAAATGTAACTAAGAATTCTATTTCTCTGTTACTCTGAGAATTTTTGAAAGAACGCCATGTCCAGTCGGTAAAATATTTCCTCTTCTCCAAAGTAATACTAGAGAACCTTTCAGCTTGTGGTTCCCAATACTTTATAGTCCAAAACCACTCCATCAGAAACTGTTTCTTCCCCAACTTTGTTGCAAAGTAGACCGATGCGATAGGTACTTAGCGCCTTATATTGAAATACTGTTTTTACTTCAACAACTTTTACAGGCATCAGCGTTAACTTTTCGACCACAAAATGGACCGTTTAGCAACAGCTGTGGCGTTGAAACAAAATGCAACTTTATTATAAATTAAATTAGGTTTACAGTTAACTGGTCGTGTGCCCCTAAACAGGAAGGGTTAACTTTCGTAACTAAAATGTTTGTTGAACTAGAAATAAGTTTATGATTTCAGTTTCACGTTTTGACTCTATAGCCTTTTGTACTCAGTTTTAGTTATCTATCAGTTAAGTTTGGTTACGCACAGAGTATAATATTGTTAAAACAAATTATCTTATTGTTTAACCGTATCAATGATAAAGATAAGGTTTTTGTTATGTCTGCCAAGATATAAATCCACGATTCTGATTGTGAGTTTACCTCATTGAACTAGTACAAGAAATTTCGCATTCGTAGATGATGCCATGCAATTCAATGACTTATCGCTAGGTCAATGTTAAAGTCATGAATTCGGTCATTTTGTTTACTCAGTATATGCGTGTGCGCTGATAAACATGTTTTCGTATTTCACACATCATTGTGGTTGGCAAAACATCCACTGTAACTATGTATTTCTGCTGCCAAGTAAATTCAATAGATATTAGATGTCTGCGAATTTACTGACAAATAATACATTTTATCAATGTCTCTTACTTTACTATAGAGGGAACAGGGGCTGCGATTTTCCATACAAATGTATTCCTCTTTTTTTCCTGAATAATGCCTCTAGAGCAATCATTTTTTAATAAAGTCAAGGTCTGCTGTAGACACGTCCCTGTCATTTCTTTTTTTCAGCAACCAATAAGTAAAAAAAATATGACCCTCCAAATATGACGAAAAATGGCCCTATTTTTACCGCCGTTCCTAGAAGACTACCAGACAAATTAAAAAAGTTTTAACATAAAACATTTAATAAAGACCTAGACATACTCTTTCTTAAAAATTTGGTGCCAAAAATAATTGAATCGGCACAGTTTCCGAGGAGAAAAAAGGGGAATACGAAACGTCGATCTCGTCAAAAATTTTGTGATAAAATCGGTCTGAGTTGCAGCTGTCCCTATCGCACTCTACAGGGGCAGGATTGAGGGAGCACGATGGCAATAGTTTCTTCAAATACCTATTTTGTAAATTCCTCGCAGGCCCTGTTTCCTCTTAAGAGGGAACAGGGGCTGCGATTCTCCATACAAATGTATTCCTCTTTTTTCTTCCTGAATAATGCCTCTAGAGCAATAATTTTTTTATTCATAAAGTCAAGTTCTACTGTTGACACGTCCCTGTCATTTCCTTTTTTTTCAGCAACTAATATGTAAAGAAAATATGACCCTCCAAAAATTACAACAAAATTATCCTATTTTTACCGTCGTTCTTATAAGACTACCGGACAAATAAGAAAAGTTTTAACATAAAACATATAATAGGGACCTAGACATACACTTTCTTAAAAATTTGGTGCCAAAAATAATTGAATCGGCTCAGTTTTCCAGGAGAAAAAAAGGGAATACGAAACGTCGATCGTGTCAAAAATTTGTGATAAAATCGGTCTGAGTTGCAGCTGTCCCTATCGCACTGTACAGGGGCGGGCTTGGGAAGCACGATGACAATAGTTTCTTCAAATACCTATTTTGTAAATTGCTCGCAAGCCCTGTTCCCTCTTCCCGGGGGTTGAGGATAAATTCGAAAGAGTTACCTCGCCCCTGGGCATTCAGGGTAGGGAGGAACAGGGGTGGGTTTTAGTCAGTAAGAGTCTGATACGCCCTTCCGCTCCACCCTAGAGCGGAAGAAGTCATAGGATGATTTCCCACCCACCAAAAAAAAAAAAAAAGTAAAGCCCTGTTCCCTCTTAGGAGGAAACAGGGGCTGCGATTCTCCATACAAATGTATTCCACTTTTTTACATCCTGAATAATGCCTCTAGAGCAATAATTATTTTTTTCATAAGTTCAAGGTCTGCTGTTGACACGTCCCTGTCATTTTCTTTTTTTCGGCAACTACTATGTAAAGAAAATATGACCCTCCAAAAATGACAAAAAATGATCCTATTTTTACCGCCGTTCTTAGAAGACTACCAGACAAATTAGAAAACATTTAACAGAGACCTAGACATACTCTTTCTTAAAAATTTGGTGCCAAAAATAATTGAATCGGCTCAGTTTTCGAGGAGAAAAAAAGGGAATACGAAACGTCGATCTCGTCAAAAATTTTGTGATAAAATTGGTCTGAGTTGCAGCTGTCCTTATCGCACTCTACAGGAACAGGCTTGAGGGAGCACGATGGCAATAGTTTCTTCAAATACCTATTTTGTAAATTCCTCGCAGGCCCTGTTCCTTCTTAAGCATTGGAAAACCGTTTAAATGTTGCTATAATATGCTTTCTGAAAGGTACACCGCCTCTTACTGTTTGTTAAATTATTAAATTAAGCTATTAAAACAGTATTAATGTTGTTTTCTCATACAACACGCGTGCCTGTGCCATCCACCTGAAATTGAAACATCAAATAATATTTACTCTAGCGTTTTCCCGAAGCAGAGCCCTGACGATGCCCGCGCCCACACCTGCCGCTCCCCCTGTCACCAAGAACACTTTGTCTTCCACACACAACACACGTCTGACCATCTTCGCAGCCATGTTATAATAAAAAATAAGTTTATTTCATCACTTATAAAAGTCACCGCGGAACGCTAAAGGTAACGGTGGACTGATCAAAACAATGTATATTCTCGAACTAATTCCTATAGATAATAATTTTATCAGAGTGATAAGAAGGAATTGGATACGGATTTTATTGCTTTGCTTTATTTTAACTTTGGGTTTGTGGGATATTCTTCTTTAGTTATTTAGGTATTTACTTACTGTTTGTACAGCAGTTAATGGTGAAGAAATTAAAATGATCGAAAAAACAAATGATTTTCCGTATTTTCCTACATGTACTTATAAATTTTAAAATTATAAGAATAAGATGTATTAGTTTGTATGATTAATTAGTAATGTTGTACTCGTGCTCTTCCAAATTTCAATTCACATATGTAAGATGTGGATAACGTAGTTAATTATGCACTGATATACCTATATTATAAACTATTGTTAAGCATGTATTGTTATTGTTGGCTTTCCTTTATAAATAAAATAAATGTTGTAACTTTACTGGCATTTAAGTACACTAGCAACCCGCCCTGGCTCCATACAGGTCTAAATTATATACACAAATCTTCCTCGTTTATCGCTCTTTCTATTAATGGAAACCGTATCAAAATCCGTTGCGTGGTTTAGAAGATTAAACTGAGAAACAAACAGACGCGGAAAGGGACTGGGGCGAAAGTTTGTGAATGTGTGTATATGTTTGATACTTCTTCACTCTTAAACGTCTGGACCGATTTGGATCAAATTTTGTATGTAGATAGCTTATACCCTGGATTAACGTATAGGCTATTTTTATCTCGGTCTACGCGGATGAAGCCGCGGGGCGCAGCTAGTTTTAATAATAAAGATAATGACGCTCGTTTTTCTTGTCGTCCAATTACGATATAAAACACGAATTATTTTATATCCTTTCAATCTCGATGTATTCTCGCTTTAGTATATCGATAAAAATAATCATGATAATTTGATTTACCGATAAACCGATAGATTAATACTGACATTGACCGTCATTTATTTAGTTTCTTTGTCCGAATACATTTTTACTGGATTGTCTGTTTCGTTAAAAAGGTAGATAATGATCCAATTTTCCTATAAATCGGTACTTTGATTGATTGTTAATTTTCATACTTTCTCAGATTACAGTACAACCTTAAATTCTTTCGACTGTTCTCATGAAAATCCCTCAGTGAATCTATAAGGGCTATATCTCACGTTGGTACTTCAGCATCCCTGTGGCGGCTCATTTCGAGTCGAGGGGTTGACGTGGCGAAGCGCCTAAAGCGCTGTCAAGTGCTGCAGCCATTGACTACGCAACAATAACGTCTATTAGCAGGCCAGCTTTAACGATGCTTTTTTGTGCCTAAAACTGTATAGGGGTTATAAGTAGGTAGGGCCTCCGGATTTTTGGTAAAGTTTTAAGGATTTTGTAATCTTGATTGCCTTCCGGATTATTCCGGCCGTAATGTGAGATTAAAAATCGGGTTCGAAAAGTTTTAGGGAATTTTCCAGTCATGAAAAAGACCAGCAGGTAGGGTATAGGTACCTACTTACATATTTAAAAATCGTTCGTTACTCCAAGAAAGCAAGTAATCATTAATAGATAATATTGTGTGGAATAAGACATTGTGACTTTACAGATTTACCTACTATCTAAACAAGATGATGAAGCATTCGTAAATAATTTTCTATAGTTGAAAAAAACTACAACAAAGCACTTTTTTGTTTGTCGTGTTCTTTTTAGCCTTTCATTTGATACCATTTTTTTTTTTTTTGGGGTGTTGGAAAATCATCTAATGACTTCTCCCGCTCCAGGGTGACTAGTATAGTATAGTATAGTATAGGGACTCCGTTGTCCGCACTTAGACTCTCATTTGGTCCGTTGTGCGTAGTGGATCCTGGCTAATTCAGCCAGCCTAACTCCGCCCAGAAGCACAGAATCATCCTGGGAGATTCACAGGCTTCGCGGAGCGACCTCACCGTTCCGAGGATTTGTGCACGTTGGGTAGCCACGGCCACGCAATCCAGGATGACATGGGCGACTGATTCTTCAGCGTCAAAGCAGCCTCTGCAGAGAGGGCTATCCGTGGCACCTAGGTTGAAGAGATGTTTATTCAAGAGGCAATGGCCCGTGATTGTCCCTATTATTATTCTAAGGTTGGCTCTACTGAGACTGAGCAGTTTTTTGGTTAGTCGAGGGTGTAAGCTTGGCATGGCCATTCGCGACTGCCTGCAATCTGTTGCCCGTGACCATCTGTCATTGTGTAGTTCCGTGGTTCTTTGGCGGATCCATGCACGAAACTGCGAGAAAGGCAGGGGAAGGAGTGGGTACGGGCCCAACACTACCATCTCTGAACCCCAACCCTAAATCCAGCTACCATCTCTACCATCTCTAAATCCAGGGTGACTAAAACCCACCCCTGTTCCTACCTGCCCTGAATGCCCAGGGGCGAGGTAACTCTTTCGAATTTATCCTCAACCCGACGGGCCCCGTCCTGTTAGCTGACAACTCTTTGAGACGCGCGTGGAACACTACGCGCCGTCGACTCTCGGGCCTGGTGCTGATCGGAGGGCGAGTTACCCACTACTCGCCGTCCGCAGGCCCGGGTTTCATTTGATACTCTTATCATGGGTATGCATACAAAATAACTAGTCCGCCATCTTTGGGAGTCCGACATATTGGATTCACACATAACTAAACACGCATTGTCATCCAAAATAAATATGTAGGCAAAATTTCAGCTTAATCGGAAACCGGGTGGTGGGTCAAATTTAACTTGTTTTAATTTATTTAAAATCGAAAATACTATCTTAAATAAAAAATAAGTGTGTTAAAGTCATTTCATTTATTTCACCTGAATATTTGCCTGTTATCTAAAACATGAACTGAAAATGTACGACAGCTAATGTCAAATTCACTCATTCATACAAAATGTTTTTGTAATCTAGCACAAGATTCCTATAATGTTCGTCAGAATTACCGAAACATTTTTAACATTCCTTTTCAAATTCCTCGACATAGCATGTTACGTAAAGTTGGAAACAACATAACATTTTCACTCCCAGATATTTAAACCTTGCATTCCACTTTTAATTTTAATTATTTCTGCCTCGTACGTTCCCTCTTTATTAACATGTGACGCGAAAACTCGTGAAATAATAAAACATAAACAAAGCGCAGCACTTCAGAAGATGCGACCGAGTCATCACTGCGAGGGTTGTACTAGTGTTGCTTTAGTGTTGATTTACACGAAGCCAGCGCTGGCTGCCAGTTGGACTGGAAGTACTGGACTAGAATAGAACACCCGTCAATATTTCAAGCATGTGACCTTTCGCGTCTTTGACCGCAGGGGTTTCCTCATATAAAAGTCTATTTAAGAACTTTGGAAACTATCTAGTTTTAAATTTTGATATTTTTGATGTGTAACATCTTTCCTCTCGCTTCCCTGTAATCTGTGGGAGTGATTTCGTGCAACGGAACGGAAATGTGTTACAGGAAACCGAAGCGCGCACTATTTGATTTAACCAATGACCGCGCGCGGTGGTAGAGTTGGCCGTCAGATGGTAGAGCGTGCACGATAAGTCTACGCGCGGTCGAAATCGAAACTAAATGTTTAAATTTTATTTTTCAGGATAGAATGTTAATGTTGCTTATTACCAAGGTGAGAGGTCAAATGTTACACATCATATGCGACTACTGTAAGGCTCGCTCGTTTTTTTTGTAATATACAAAAAACATACTAACATATTTTATACTTCCAACCGATTACGATGCACCTATCATGTAATCTCTTAACCGCACGTCGTTGACTGGTAGAGAATTCCAGAGGCATTAAGTCCGCCTTTGTATCTTTGTGAAGTTTTAACACGTCATCGCTCTATGCCTCACCAATGAGGCTGTACGAAAAAAATATTATTATTAAAAATTGAAATTATTAATATTAATTATTATTATTAAAAACCTATTGTCACGTTGCCGATCGGTAACGTCGCGGTACCTGAGAGGTATACCGCACAGGATAATTGCAGAAATTATTGGCCCTGTTTAGGTCGCAGCGATGGCAAGTCTGTAAGACTAGCGCCAGTGCACTGACCTTGTGTAAATCTGCCTTTACAAACGCTAGTACTGGCTGCCAGTAGCTGCGTATTTATATTACTAGGGAGTTGAAAAAAAAATTCTTTCTGCGTGACTGGTTTGCAAGGATGGAGGTGAATGAGGAATGTGTCGTGTTTGACACATTACGTATGGAGAACGATGGTGGTAACGCGTGCCTGTAGCATATTTGTGACCTTAGTGGATAACGTTGTGTAATATTTCAGAAACCGACATAAATACAATTATTGTTACCATACATTTTAGAGAAGCTCCCACGGTTCACTAAAGCAATAAAAAGGACAAGGCAATAAATATTTTTATGCTAGTGAAAAAATCATTGCACACTCTCAGTGATAAAGTTACGGGCCAGTAGGTACCTACTAGTGATATAATAAATCCAACTTATACTGCCACTGCCAGTCAGTCATAAATCGCACATTTTAGGACCCACTGCATAGATTACGACTCGTAAATCTTTACAGCAAATCCCTCAAGAGTAGATTCTGATACTTATATTTTGGATTTATGCGCACCACCGTGGGTACAGAAATTTTGTGCTTTAATTATTTTCTTACTTCACTAACGTCCATTACCTAGATGACGATCGTTTATCACTTTTACATACTTAACACACTTTTTCTAGAAAAGGTTATCTTATTTTAGTTAACGTTTTTTTTTTATTACACATGTGATTAAAATACATTGCATGACATGCCTCATTATAATTTTTATTATCTATAAAGTCCATATGGAAAAATATTTCACATGAAGTTCCAAAAAAGTTACCTATTGTAATGAATTTTTCTAATGGTTTTTGTTATTTGTTTTGTTTTTACAAAGATAACAATTTTCTTCAGCTGGCAGAAGTGTAGCGTCTTAGAGTCTATGCATTTCTAAAAACTCTCTTAGGTACCTACAGTAGTGCGTTTACTAGTTAGTAGAAAAATATTGTAACAGACTGAACTGCAACTTAGTCTTGCGGTCTAAACTCGTAACTATAGCTCTGGAAACACTGTTTTCTTCTAAACTTTCCTCCACCACGAACCACTCACGCCTTGCTGCCCATTTATACTTTTGAAACAAAGTGCTGAAGAAAAATCCGACAGATAAAAAACTAAGAGTAGTCGGTGAAAAAGCGTTTGAACGAGGCACAAGTCAAACAAAGCTGGGGAGGTCTGTGGGTGTCCCAACAAACAAATCCCATAGCTGAAAACATGTAGGGCTGACAATGGAAAAAATAGGATTTTAACTTTATCCGTCCGCTCGGCCGAGATAATAACATCACTAGTACAAAAATTTTCTTTGGTTCAACAAACAGTGGTCGATGTGGACATCACTGTCAAGTAGCATTAAGTACTTGACCTGTTTTAATCTTTAGCGAGCTAGATAGTTATTTAGTGCCAGTAGTATAAACTACAAAAAATCAGGCTTACTACGTCTCGTTTATGTTGTAATGTTAGTTTTATATAAACAGATTAATTTCTTTATTGACCGACGGAATGACTTAGACGTCTTCCATGAGAACTGGAAAGAGTTAACACAGAACCGAGAACAGTGAAAGGGATGAAGGGAGGCCTTTACCCAGCAGTGGGAAAGTACAGGCCAGATATAATAATTTAATAATAATAATATTGTCAGTAATATATAGCCGTCTACAATCGCTTCTAAAACCAGGCGAATGACCAATTTATTCACGGCTTTAGATGCAACATTCGCAAAGTTCCATGGTACATTTGGTGTGTTCCGCACCAATCATACGCTTAGAACAAAAAAAAGGAACTAAAGTACCATACCACAGATACTCATCTGTATATACAGGGTGTAAAAAGACACATCATAAAGCCATTAACTACGCATACTGTACGTCTTACAAAGTAGCTATGCGCAAAAATTATTGCTGGGAAACGACTTTTATTTTTAGGTATAAAAATATTTTATTGCGCGCAATGTAACACGAACCCAGGCAAATGGAGTTAAACCCCGCCCCTTCGCTCTAAGCCACGCAGGTACTTGTTGGACACGCTTGATATTCATTGTGTTATGTTGGGAGACAGGGATACAGCATTCAAACACGATAGTTGAGTAAAGACTGATTTAATGTACTTCGTTCACATCCCACTCTCCTGCCTACCTTCACATGCATCATTATAATATTGAACTATCATTCATGATTATGTACATATACCCACAACCCCCTTATAAATAAATTAAATCTAGTTTTACATTTCATTCTTTTTATAAGTTATTTACATTCTTTGTTTTATTTTTAGATTCTATAGCACTATAGAAAGGAAATAAAAACAAATTAATAATTTCATTTAAAACTAATTCATGATATAGGTACACAACTACACACCACTATATTTGTTTGAAATGGGAGTACCGATTTATGATAATTTAATATAATAATAATATTTATCAAAATAATAATTTTACATTCACTAATAATGTTACACCATATAATTTTTTTTTTTTTTTTTACATTTAGGTATACTTTAAAATTAGACACATTCACTATTATATATAGATACGATGATTTCAACACAAAACATGCATTTATGACTAATTAAATAAATTGGTTTCATAGAAATCTTACAAAAATTTCATACATATTACGCTGCAGATAGTTAATTTTCATATACTTATGTTTTAAATCAGCAGCTTGACATTTGAGTGCTTCAGGTCGTCTGTCCCCAGCGATCAGGAGGTTTCACTGTCCTGCCAGAACGAGTTTTATAGTAATTAGTGGTTTGGCTGTTGTGGTCTACGTGTGTCTTTGTTGGAGCACTGGAGCCACTGTGTGACTCATCTACAGGTATGGCGTGACTTTGCGGTCTGTCTATATTTATGTCATCATATGAATGTCTACGGTGTTCGTAAGGTTGTCCGTTATCACGCCTATCTGAATCTACGATTATGTGTTTTCTATTTCGTCTTAAGATCTGTCCTGTATTCATTTGAATTATATATGATCGGTTTGATAACAAACGTTGAATGACTCCATTAGCCCAATGGTTATGCTTTTTAATTTTGACTTTTTGGTTTATGACTAGTGGTTTTAACTTTTTTGATCCTTTATCAAAGTATTTTTTCTGCTTTAATTGTCGATTTTCTAATTTATTTGTCGCATTCCCCTGCATTTTCGGTTTAAGAAGACGTGGAGAACACGGTATTATGCTTCGTAATTTTCTGTTGTATAACAGCTCGGCAGGTGAACTTAACTCATTACTTATCGGCGTATTCAAATATTCTAACAATCCCAAACTAAAGTCGGTATTTTGAAAGGTGGTCTTTTTCATCATATTTTTTATTGTCTGGACCGCTCTTTCGACCTGTCCATTTGACTGTGGGTATGTAGGAGAAGACGTTATGTGTTGAAAAGTCCAGTTTAACGTAAACTCTTTAAACAAATTAGAAGAAAATTCCGGGCCGTTATCTGACATAACTATTTGTGGTATTCCATGACGTCTAAATAAATTTTTTATTTGCTTGATTACCTCTGAGGATGTAGTTGAACACAATTCAACAACTTCTATGAACTTACTATAATAATCTACTGCTATCAAATAAGATTTAGAGCCGTAGTGGAAAATATCCGTGCCTATCTTGTACCAAGCTCTGTCGGGTATTTCATGTGGAATTAACGGTTCTTTTGTGTTGTCTTTTCTGTAAGTTAAACATGCCTGACAGTGTGATAAGTAATCCTGTAATTGTGAGTTCATATTTGGCCAATACATGATTTCTCTAGCCCTGAGCTTGCACTTTTCTATACCTAAGTGCCCTATATGTATTTTTTGTAACATTGTTTTACGCATACAGTTTGGTATAACGATTCTATTGCCTTTCCATATTAGTCCATAATTCACTGTTAACTCATCCCTGCTATCCCAATAAGGTTTTAGTTGATTGCTAATTTCACTTTTATGCATGGGCCATCCCTTTTTGATTGATTTTTTTAATGCCTGCATTTCGTTATCTTCCCTAGTCCATTTTTGTATTTCTAAAAAATGTGAGTCTGTTAGAGGGTTCATCGTTGTTATGGCACATACTTGTGCTTGCGCTTCGAGGTGATCGCGCGTTGTGATATTATCGGTATGTGGCAACGCCGCTCGTGATAATGCGTCCGCTATGTATAGATATTTACCTGGTTTATATATTAGTGTAAACGAATATGGTTGAAGTCATCTAGCAAGTCATCTATAGTTTTGTACTCGCGGGTGAATTGTTCATGTACCTCACGACATTTTTCTCCAATTATATGTAGCAAGATGTTGATTTGCACTGTTGTTTCTTTCAGATGTAGTTCACAAGCTTTATAATATATCTTGAACGCTTTTTTCCATTTTTCCCATTCTTTGCTTAAGTTTCCAGATGTTACATTTGTTATGTCATTTTCAAAAATGAACGGCTGCGGCGGTTGCAAAATGGATTCCATTGTGTGCTTTGTTTGTATTATTACTTCTGCTTTTTCGATTTATCAACTACGTTTTACCTCTATTTCACTTTTATCTACTTGGTTTAACTTTCTTAAAACGGCTTATTAACTTATTTAGCTACCGGCTGCGCCATGTTATGTTGGGAGACAGGGATACAGCATTCAAACACGATAGTTGAGTAAAGACTGATTTAATGTACTTCGTTCACATCCCACTCTCCTGCCTACCTTCACATGCATCATTATAATATTGAACTATCATTCATGATTATGTACATATACCCACACATTGCGTTTTTGTAACTGCAAACGCGTACAATCGAAAAAAAAATTGAAAATTCAGGTTATGTTCGTTTGGAAAAAAGTTTAATAATTACATTTGGAATTCATTTTCGAAAAAAATATTGCTTGACCTTCAATATCTCCAGAACCAGTGGATTCCCAGGTATATTCTAGTGGAAAAAAAAATATCCAAATAATGGGTAGAATATGTGGCTTTCGGCTTCGGCAACTGTCTTTTTACACCCGATATAAAATTCCAAGTCTTGACTGACTGATATAATATCAACGCACAGCCTAAACCGCTGGTCCTACAGACATGACATTTGGAGGGTATGTTCTTTGTGAAGAGTAGGTACCTATCCACTAAGAAAGGGTTTTTCGAAATTTCCACCCTTTTTTTTTCACCCCTGAGAGTGTGAAATGGGGGTTGAAAGTCTAGTAGTAGGTACTCATAGATTTAAGTTCGTGTATAAGAATTTTGAAAGAGTTTTCGTGTACAATAAAGTATTATTCTATTCCATTCTAAAGTATTTACTTCTTTGAAAAAGCTACCTATTCATGATGATATTTCTAAACTTTTCAACCCTATTTGAGGTGAGATCCCGTCTTTGTCCTTGCTGAAGTGAGATACGCAAATACAAAAACGCAACACTCCGTGAAATGCCTTGGGCTCCCGACTTTTACGGGAGCATAGAAAACAGGTATACCGAAGGAGATTTTCAGAGAAAAGCTTTAGAAAATATACTTTAGCTTCAAGAATTTTCTGGTAAACCTTGTTCTGTACTGTAATACCTTGCAGAATTGTGGATACTGTACCTCTGGGAGTCGGGAACATTGCGGGTTTGCGGTTGCGTTTATGCTTGAAGATGTTGCAAAGGAATGCAATGTATTAAAATCTTTTCCGAGTAAATGTAGATAGTTATAAACTAGTAGGTACTTTCCTACATATTTGTAACTCTCAACTTAAAAAGAGGGGTGTTATAAGTTTAACCGCTATGTGTCTGTCTGTCTCTCTGTGGCACCGTAGCTCTTAAACGTTTTTTTTTTTATTTGAAAGCAGTTTATCTAGCTATGGTTCTTAGATATGTTTTATCAAAATCGGTTCACCCGTTTCAAGGCCATCAGCTCTTTTGTGTTTTTTAAATGTTCGTTTTTCTGTTAAGCGTTTTTTTTACATTTTTGATTTAATTGATATCTTGTAGTTTTTAGTCGCAATTTTTAGAAACTGTATTCTTGTAGATTAATAGGATATTTTAAAATTCCTCTTCATGTTACATCTTCAGGTTGTTTGTGTGAAATATCAAAGAAAATTGCAATAACAATTTTGTAACTTGAATCAGTCTAAAAATACACCTGAAGGACTTTTACTCAGTAATATTATAGTTTATAAAAACTTAAAAACACTATTTTGAGTGACTTAATTTTATTTTTTGGATTATTCACAGCAAACCCTTTCATTTGATACCCATATCATGGAAATGCATAAAAAATAACTAGTCCGCCATATTTGATTTAGAATGACGTCATTTAGTTAAGCAAAGTCACTTAGTCGATATGTTTTTACATGTAAGTACCCTTAATTTGTATGGAAATATAAGTTAAACTAAATTTGACAGCTTTAATTAACGTCCGTCTCTTTCTTGTTTTATTAGAGAGAAAAAGATAGCAATAGCCTAAATTAAGTTTAGTTTGTGCACAACATAACCTGCACCTGTGTTTTCTATACTATCCACACTTATTCCTATAAGATTTCCCTAATGCATTTATTCAATAATTCCTTGAACAGTGTTATTTACTTTGTAACCTCACTTGCACACGAATGCAAGCGTAATTTACACTTCACACTTCAGTTCCCCCTTGTGGACGTTAAAATACCAAGAGAAGCTGAGGACTTAAACATGTTTAGTTTATTTCAGTTAAAATATTAACATCTAGTTTCTGTTAGCATCTCAGTGGAAGTAAGTGTTAAAATTGTCAAGTTCTACTAATAGTCTAGAACATTACATAATTTCTGATAAACATAATGTGCAGGATGGTGTTAGTATGTATTTTGAACGTATGAAAGTCTGTGATGATTTAGGTGCTCAACGCCTCGTTTGGTTTTTCAAATATGATCTCCATATAGGAAATAAAAAAAATTGACCGTCGGCCCAAACTAGAAGGTATATACTTAGACATTCAAAAATATAAAACCAACAAGTTTATTATATTTCCGCTGCTTGAGGTTTTCCGCAGACGCAGCGGGAGCGGCAGCATAACACGACGAGCTTGGAAGATGAGATGGCGCTAGAGTATCGACACAAGTAGCATCCCACACTAAAGACCTACCCGTCTTGTATGAAAACAAAGATTAAAAAACATTATTTAAAATAAAATTAATAATATTAATTTAAATAATTAATAAATTATAATAAATGTATAATAATTTTTTATTCTGGTAGTTTGTTCCATTGGGATGATTTTAACACATGATGGGATGATTTGACCACCTGATTGGTGTTTACCATTCAGGTGGTCAAGCCTCGAGCAGAACGTAGCTAAAAATAAGTTTTCAAAAACCAGAAGCCAGGTATTTATCAAAGTGACCGACGAGCGTCATTTTTTTGCTGAAGTAATAACAGCCGCACCACGGGTCGATTCATCAGGTTCACACTTTCCGGGGTTGGTCCATGGATGGGTGACCATCTTTACATACCGAGACTCCTCAGTGCCTCGGAAAGCACGTTAAGCCGTTGGTCCCGGCTCTCAATCGTGAATCATTGACAGTCGTTACGGGTTGTCAGAAGCCCGAAAGTCTGGCAATCAGTTTTACCAAGGGGTATCGTATTACCCAGTAACTGGGTTGTGGAGGTCAGATAGGCAGTCACTCCATGTTAAATACTGGTATTCAGCTGCATCCAGTTAGACTGAAAATCGACCCCAAGATAGTTGCGAAAAGGCTAGGCAGATTGATTGAATTAGTTTTTCCAATCTAAATATATATGCTGCATTTTTCTGTATCAATTCTTGAAACATACTGATGGTCGATACTAATTTATATTGGTTTTGAAGCGATCAAAGCCACTGGTTTGCCTTTGAGCAGAAATGCAATCAAAAATATTTTGAAATAAAACGAAAGTTCCACGAAAACTTTGTTTGCGTCTTTTATATTTTTTTTAGGTATTTGACGTTATAAGTAGTTATGATGACTTACAATTTTATATTCGAATAGAGGGTCAAATTAAGATGGCTAGCGAAACTCCGCCGATGTGTGAAAAAAAAAAAAAAGGCCCGTGTTACAGGTAGATACTTGAATGAAGTTCAAATTGGTCGTTTGATCTTCACCTTAAGTATCGACATCTGGTGAAGTAGGTAGCTGGGTATGGACCCAGCACGACTGTGGAGTTTCGCTGACTTACGAGTAATTTGACATTGGATAAAATGAGTACAGTTATATCATAGTTATCATAATTTTTAATGTAAATTCCACAGTTTAACTGAAAATAGAATGCAAAATGTAAATTGAGCGTTACAGTGCTTACTAGTTACATTCAATTTACACCACTCCGTAAATAATTCACGTAAAGTACTTAACACTCAACAGATGGCGCTGTGTGCAAACACTGTATTGAGAGCACTTCCACTAGAGACGAAATTTTAAACATGGTAAATATTTTATTACCGGTACAGTACCGCAATTAAAGGGTTGTATTCTGAAGGGTTAAAATTGTATTTGGGGTTTCATCTGAAACATATTTAATATTTATAGAAAATTTACTGAAATAAATTGGTTTGAGGAGGATTTGGTATTTTTTTAACCAACTATAATTGATTGAAACATATATATTCGATCGATCCATTAACTACTCCCGTGCCATAACCCACAGAAGCAGAACACTCTCCAGGAAAAAAAGCAAAAAAAAAAAAAAAACATGACCCAAAAACAAGACAATTACAAACAAAATAAACATATTTCCTTTCGGTCTCTTTTTAACCGACTTCGAAAAAGGAGGACGATCTATGTTGGACTGTATGTTTGTTTTTATCTATGTTCACCGATTTCTCTGTCAGTTGTGAACCGATTTATTAGAAAGTTATTTTTTTTATCCGAAAGAATATACTCCCGAGGTGGTCCCATATAAATATATAAATTTTATCGAAATTGCTTCAGCGCTTTTTGAAAAACTGAACAAAAACGAAAAATCCGTACCTAAACATATAATAACGTTTTGGTTTTCTCCAATTACGAGTATGTTTAAATTCCACGTTCCATGTTAATGGGGTTTTTAGTAAGTACTGGGGAGTAATAACTAAAAAGTGAAAAATAAAAAAAAAAATTACAAAAAAAAATCAAAAGTCATTTATTCAAACTAGGCTGAGAACCAGCACTTTTTGAACGTCAAAGTTCTACATAAAGACAGTCCCCCAAAAAACGCCCGCCCGTCACCACTTCCTAGTGTTTTGGCTGTGAAGAAGAAGTGGCCAACAAACTCCCCAGCAACACATCTGTCTGTTAAGTTTTAAGAACTTGAATCTATATAATTCTAAGCAACAATCTTAACATTATGTAAAACAGAAAAATAAATATATGTCGTCTAAAATATAATCATAAAATTAAATAATCCGCCACTTGCCAGCTAGCACACTCAATCATGCCATTAAAAAACCAACTCAAGCATAAACACTAAACCAAATTAAAGAAGCCTCCATACATAACTGGTGTGCCTGCTTACAAGAACAAAGATTGAAACTATCAAAGGGCTGTGATTCGAAGCCACAAGTGATGAACTAGGGCCATCACACTAAATTTGGTAGACAATTATTATATGAACTCATTTATAACCATAAGCTAAATATGGAGAAAGAACATCAAGTATAACATTGTCTTGCGTTCAACACAGCGACCAACTATTATTATCTTCTAAGTAGTCGTTGATGGAATAGTATGCTTTCGAACAGAGACTAGATTTAACTTTAGTTTTAAATGAATTGAAAGGCAAGTCAAGAAAAGAACGGGGTAGTTTATTGTAAAATTCGATACCGAGACCCTCAAACGAACCATGAACCCTACGAACACGGTGGGAAGGAACATGAAGTTTATACTTCTTTCTGGTGTTAAAATTGTGGATATCACTGGTCTTTTTGTACAAATGTATATTTTGTCTAATGTATAATATGTTTGCAAAAATGAATTGAGATGCCACCGTGAGAATTCCAATCTCTTTGAAAATTTCTCGTAAAGAAACTCTTGACCCTAACCTATAGATTGATCGTACAGCACGTTTTTGTAAAACAAATATATTTTGTATGTCCGCAGCTTTACCCCACAAAAGAATACCATAAGACATAACACTATGGAAATAACTAAAATAGACTAACCGTGCTGTGTCAACGTCAGTATATTGTCTAACTTTTCTGACGGCGTAGGCGGCAGAGCTGAGCCTTCCTGATAGGCCTGATATATGTGCGCCCCATTGAAGTTTGGAATCAACAGTTATACCCAAAAAAACTGCCGAGTCCACAGTTTCAAGCACTTCTTTATTTAAGATGACATTAGGTCCTAGATTTATAACATTAGGTAAGGCAAACTTTATACATTTAGTTTTCTTAGCATTAAGAACTAAGTTATTTGTCGTAAACCAATCCGTAACCATTGAGAGAGCGCTATCTACGTTATCAAAATCATTTCTATTCCTATCTACTTTAAAGATAAGAGAGGTATCATCTGCAAACAGTACTACGTCACAGATACCCTTTAAAAAATATGGTAAATCATTAATATACACCAAAAACAAGAATGGTCCCAATATCGAGCCTTGAGGCACACCTAAATAAACTGGTAGCCCGGAAGACTTAACACCATTGATATCTACACATTGGAACCTATAACCCTACAAAAAAAACAACCGACTTCCAAAAAAGAAAATACCCAAAAAATTAAAAATATGCTTTTATTTCGGAAGTCGGTGTCAAATAACTAAGAAATAAAATACAAACACTGACTTCTGAAATGATTTTATTTTTTTGTGTATTTTCTTTTTTGGAAGTCGGTTGTTTTTTTTTGTAAAAAAGTTTTTTATTATATGGCACTTTGCAATAGTGTAGCTTTCTAGTAGTGAAATAATTTCAGTAATCGGATCGAAATTAACTCTTAAAAACAAAATGCTGGTCTCTATTACTAGTTAAGTTTAAGATATATTCTAATGTTACTTTAAGAATGCCTGAAGAAACTACAACCAAATGTGTGTCTCACATGTTTCACAACACAATGTAGCGTAAACTAAATTAATAGTATAGGTACACTTACCGCAAACTTAGCCTAGCTTCCTTCAGGTTACAACTCACTGTAACAGAGGTATCACAAGTTTCTCGTATCGAATTTCGTGTACGCGCTAACAAATAAGCACTGATTAAAGCGCTGTGTGGCTTAACTTACCCAAGATAGTAGCAGTTTTAGTGCTAGTTGTTGACGCGGTTCTAATGCAAGCCCTGTCGGAATTTGGGTTCTGTTTGAAAACCAACTAAGATAATCCACTTTAAAATTAATCAGATAGAATGGGTAGGTGCTTGTATTATTACTTTGGCAAGAGAATGAGGTTGTTAGAATACATGAAAAAGTTAGTGCCAGTTGTTGACGCGGTGCGATCACTGTCAGAATTTGGGTTCTGTTTGAAAACCAACTAAAACATCTCCTATAAAATATTAATCAGTTAAAATGTGTAGGTGCTGTTAATGCTTTGGCAAGCAAATTAAAATCATTTTTTTAAGAATAAATGTAGACACTTGTAAAAAGTCTTTTATGGGACAAACCTCGTCACTCTATGATCAAACCACTACAACTCCTGAAATCCAGAATCAAAATTGGTGACCACCAGAAAAGCACAGAGGCTATGAAGTCGGACGAGTCCAATTCGATACCTATTTACCTGTCTTGGATTCTACTACGAAATTAACCTGAAAAAGCAGTTGGCAGTAAGAATATAATACAGTTTCCTCTTCAAAAAAATCTCTACCAAAATTCACATGGACCATCTAGCAAAATAAAACGTTGCATTTGCTAAACTCTTATCTTTCTGACCAAACTGCTCTGTACCCCGAGTTATCTTAAGACAAATAGAAAAAAACGAGCTTTGGAACAACCCAGACTCATTTGTGCACTGCACTGAATTGTACACCCGAGAATTCTAGTCTCATTTGAACATTTTACCGTAAATAGACCATTTTCATTTACTCAAAATCTTTAAAATAATTCTTCTTTTCAAACTTTTTCTATTAACTGTTTCAAATGATGATTGTGTTTAGTAGTGTGTGGGTAAAACTTTTTAAATGTAGTAATTTAGTTAGTATATTAGACATGTATGTATTCTCGCTTATTGCGGAGACATTGCTGACTATATAAATGATAAATGATAAATGATGTTTATTCAGTAAATAGGTTACAAGGAACACTTTTACACGTCAATGTTTTTTTGTCAGTTTAAGCTAGATGAGGCCGGTGTTTCCTAGCTGACTACCCTGAGAAGAAACACCGAAACAAACTCAGAGGTCAAAGTCTCTTTTAGTGTTCAAATCCATACAATGTGGACTGGTTAGATCCTATGAGAACCATGTACGTTTATGAAGAAAGCAACACACGAATTCGAGTGGACCTGTCCAGACAGTGCAAGCATTTGTCAGTCATCGCGAAGCTCAACTCAGAACTCTGAGGTGCTCAACGAACCGACGAACAATACCAAAGTAAGGACATTTGAGTAGGCCGCAAAAAATACTCAAACTGCCAGACAATCATAAAATCTACATGAATATAACGACATACATAGTTCTCGCATTCACATTATTCTATATGAGGACCATGCAGCTTAGTGTCTGTAGTGGTCTTTTGGAGAAAGAACCAAACATATTTGAGTGGACCTGTCCAGTCAGTGCAAGCATTTGTCAATAGTCGAATAGCTCAACTTAAAAACCACTAAGGAGCTCAATGACATGACGAACAATACCAAAGAAACATATAGCAACAGATACCTGAAGAAGTCAATTGGCTTGCAAAAACTCAGTGAATGTTTAAAACTTAAAAAAAAAACTGGGAACTGTTTAGATCAATCATCCACTGTTACAATGAATTTATCTTTTCTACTATATACTCGTATATTAATAGTATAAGTGCTGGAGTCTCTGTCTGTCTGTTACGCTTTCACGCCTAAGCCGCTTAACCGATTCAGATGAAATTTGGTGTATAGATAGATTAGACCTTGGAGAAGGACGTATATCTTCTGTCGCAGAAAAAAAGGATTGAATTTACCTCGCCCCTGGGTATTCAGGGCAGGGAAGAAACCGGGGTAGGTTTTAGTCAGTAAGAGTTTGACACGCCCTCCCGCTCGACCCTTGAGCGGGAGATGTCATTGGATGATTTCCCATCCCACAAAAAAATGGGGATGAAATAGGGAATGAAAGTTTGTATGCGAATCTGTCATTATTGAAGATAAAACCATGGAACTTTGTATTTAGGCACTTGATAAGAAATAAATAATATAAGAAATCTAGTCACCTCTAACTCGTATATAAAACACTTCTTCACACCACTTTTCAGCTCACAAATTCACCGACAATATTCCCAGAAGTGGGTAGCCAATAGCGATGGTCTAAACAATTGGGGCATTCAATATGAATTCTGGATGCAGCTATCCCCAGTAATTACTTTCTGGCTCCACTGTGCCAGTATTACGTTTATTACATTCGTAATATCTGTGTGATATTGTGTTTCATGAGGAACAATAAAGCTTCATGATATGAAATATGAGATTTTTTTATCCAAGTGCCTCATCAGAAGATCAGAGGGTAATGTTTTTCGAGAGTATATATGTATGTTTGTATGTATATATGTGTGTATGTATGTATATGATAATAAAAATAATTTATTTATTTCGGGTTGCATAGACACCCATAGATAAATATCTTAACCTAAGTATACATATTATTAACAGAAAGTGTTACTAAATAAAGCTTAAACCTTTGTTAGTAACACATCACTAGCACTGCACTAAGTCTTTGTGCCCTCGTGTGGAATAGGTCGGACGGACGGACGGAACACCACGTTCTGCGGCCAAAAGCTTTCTTCCAACACCTGGCTGAGAAAGCACGTCGGCGAAACGCAACGTAAATTTCACGAACGCCTTGAAATTTATGTTAAGGGCCTTCTCGCGGTCCAGTGGCGCCCTCATTGAATAAAAAATCGTAGCATAGCACAGAAAATAAATATAAAAAAATCCAACTTCACGTTTGTTACAAAGAGGATAAAGAATTTTTACGTTGTTAAAACAGGTCTCAAAATGTTTCGTATCCAAAGTAGTAGGCAAAAGTGTCAGAAATGGCCGTTTTTGGCACTTTTGCCTACTACTTTGGATACGAAACATTTTGAGACCTGTTTTAACAACGTAAAAATTCTTTATCCTCTTTGTAACAAACGTGAAGTTGGATTTTTTTATATTTATTTTCTGTGCTATGCTACGATTTTTTATTCAATGAGAGCGCCACTGGACCGCGAGAAGGGCCTTAAGGTGCGACTCCAACAGCTGTACTCTCGCCGTGTACTTCAGCTTTCGGCGCACGTATTCCACTATGTCCTTTGCCTCAGTGGTGTAGTGGAGGCGCGTGATGTACACCGGAGTGTTCGGCTTCGCTGCACGCAACTTTACGTTGGGCGGTTCTTACTGCTTCGCTGCCGGCACTATACAATGTGTTTGTATGTCTATTTGGCACGCGCTGTAGCCTAATCGACTTGATCGATTTTACTTAATGAGGTATTGTAATATTGTTAGATTGATCTTGACCACCGAAGTGACATAGGCTATTTGAATTTTGTAAAAAATAATACAATAAGGCAACCGCCATTAGGTAAGTGTAGTCGTATTTTTTTGTGACCTGGATGTGGGGTATCAAAATTAAGAGCTCGAGGAGACGATCCCAAAAATATAACTCACTAAAATTTGGGAAATAAAAAAAAGAAAATATCAAAAAAAAATCGACTAATTAAAAACAACCTAGTCTATTCTATTAGGCCTATACCTAAAGAATTGAAAGTTGTATTTGAAAGACAAGTCATGTCAGCACACAAAACATTATTTAATCAGTGTTAGCAAAACCCCGACTGATAAAAAACAACTAAAAAGGTCCAAACAAGTCACTTTTCAAGCAGTCTGATGCAGTTGGTTGCATAAAATCTGTGATTGAACTAAAATAAATTCCACCAACTGCATCAGACTGCATGAAAAGTGACTTGTTTGGAACTTTTTAGTTGTTTTTTATCAGTCGGGTTTTTGCTAACACTGATTTAATAATGTTTTGTGTGCTGACATGACTGGTCTTTCAAATACAACTTTCAATTCTTTAGGTATAGGCCTAATAGAATAAACTCTAGACACTACGTTACTTTTCTCAATTAAAATTAAAATCCGTGTTGATTTGATAAATTGGATCAGTTACAAAACCGAGTATTTTACATAGTGACGGTGAAAGCAAGCGAAAGGGGTCGCGAGGTCTAATCAAATGTTGACAGTATAACAATACCGAAGCCTTTCGAATAAATTTTCTTCAACCAGAACATCCTACCTACTTTATACATATATATTATTTTTGCCTGTATCAAGCTGTAGTCATGAACATGAAGATTAAACAAAAAATTTTCAGGGAATTCAATACTTTTTCTTTTATCAAAATGAGTCCTCCTGGTAACAAAGGTCACGAAATTACAGTAACATGTCTATATTAAACTTTCCGTAGAGAGGAACGTTGCTTTAAAGTTAAGAATTTGTGTGCACTTTAATATTAGCGTAACAATACGCAACAAAATTGAAAATCTTTAGAATTGTTGTGAATGCAGAATACAGAACGAATCTTAAGTATTTGAATAAATAGGGATCGTGGAGGCGAAATGCTTTGAATGTTCAGCGTTTGTGTCTGGGAACGAAATGAAATGATATATGAAGCAACATAAAACTCAGTCATGGCGAAAAGTCAAGTTGTGTGACCGACGTCGGAATAGGTATTCATTGTAACATCATTTTTGACAAAATATGATTTGAAATAAGAGTTAAAACGTAAAGGAGCTAGGTATGTTGTGTTTACCAGAAATTGAGTCTATTAGAGCTGTTAGCGTTCACGCTAACGCTTAGTATTAAATGTATGGCATTGACATTACCTCCAATATCTTAATAGTTTAATGTTAAGGTTTACACATGTCCTAATTTTGAGTTAATTTCTCTATTTTGTTGATTAAATTGTTAAGCTCTAAGATTTAATTTTTGCTTTTGACTTCTTAATTTTTCTAATGTTATTTATATTTTACTTTTTTTCCTTTGTTTATAAAAATGTTTTAATTTAAATTTTTGTTAGAATAAATTTTTTAACGTGCAAAATTGTAAACATTAAAGAAGTTACTGGCTCCTGAAATACAGGTACTCTACCTAGCTCAGGAGTCATGGTTTCATTTTTCTATAAACTGTGTTTGTCCCAATAAAGAATTATTATTATTATTATTACCTGGATGTGAGTCACGTGACAATTCTCTCCACAGGTAATGTCATTGCCATACATTTTGTACTAATCGTTAGCGTGAACGCTAACAGAAAAGTATTTTGTCTAAGGTCCCTGACCATTTTTTCCAGGAATACCCTTTAATTACTTATTACATTTGGTTAACATTATCTGGCTACGATAGGACTGATCGCTATGGAACAGCTTCGGGGGCCTATGTCTAGTAGTGGACATCTTTCTGATGAAATGATGATTTTGTACAGACTATGGCTCTAAAAAAACATGAATTACACTAATTACCTGGAATTAAAACTTACTCAACACACTATATAAATTCCTAGCTGCATTTCTCAACTGAAGTCTAGACCGGAATATCATTTTTTCCTCACACATTCTGCCAACATAAATTGAAACGCCACAACGCGTTTCCGAAGCCAGGAGCACATTTAAATTTCATCAGAGACCCCCGAGAGCATCCCTGGCGGTGCAAAATTGTATTTTCTGCTTGAGAGAAGCGAATATGAAGGGACATGTCTTTCACATTTCGAGTCCTCGCCGTCGATTCGTATTTCATTTTCTACATATCAGATTCGTTTTGTTAGTGATATCCTGTGGATTATTTGGTTTCTGGTATTTTTTGTGGCCGATATTTTTTTTAACTTCCTGGATATGTTCAATACAGAAAAAATAGAAAATTCCCAAAAAAATAACTGGAATTTCCGTACAAAGTTATCATCAGCTGATCAATATTTGTATTTTTGATTTAAAATAAAAAAAATCCTCAGGTTTTCTTGAGTAAAGTTGTTCATAACGATGGGCAGACACAGTTCTTAAAATATGGCCGTACCTTTCCGTTATACCCTGTATGTACCTTACTCAGTGTTTAAATTATAATCCACTAGTGGTAATCATATTCTAGAAGCGGCTCTTTCTGAACGGTGAAGTACAAAATCATAGGGAGGAATCTGATAGATACAATTTTTATTTTATTTTTATTGTTGATAGGCACGTGTTTGACCACTGTCTCACCTGATTTTAAGCGATGATGATGGTCGAAGATGGAGCACGCTTACCTAAAAGTAACCTATTCACTCTTGACTAAATACTCCCAGGTTGTAGCTATCAGGGAGACTCCGGCAGGGAATTCCACTCCCTAGCTGTAGGTACGTACAATGAATGTGTTCTCAAAAGGATTTTTTTTCGAAGACATGTGCCAATTGCCATCCACCTGGTCCGCTTAGGTGTCGATCAACTCTCTTACAGAAAGGTTTCAGTCCCAACCCAACGGCGCACACAATATAATCTAAATATACTTACGGGTCTCCCAATAATGCCATAGTGTATCTAAAAATGTAGCTCCAATTTCAAAATTAACATTATCCAAAGGCAGGAAATAAAATTTCAATTCGAGTCGTATTGTGAACAAGGATATTACCGACGAGCCACGTCCACGAAATATACCCAATAAAAACGCCAGACAGCAATAGTGCTGCACCCAAGCTCAATGAAATAAAAGCCGGGATTCCTTTGTTGCAGTAAAGTATAAATTCTCAATGGAGCTGAATCCTTATCGACACTTTATCCCGTAGACACACAGATGCAATTTGCACCCACAAATTACGTTACCCCGGTCGCATTTCGGTCAGTTTGCCCGGGATTTTTCAGCGCAGCAAAAGTGAATCATAATTCGGAGTTCGCAAATACCAGTTTCGCAGTTTTTTAATAAATTTTTGCGGTGCCGGTGGTAGTATTTTAACAATATTAAAAAAGGTTGTGTTTGGGGAAAATTTTTTTGGAGAAATTTAAGTAACCACCTGTAACAAATTTTGAGCATAGCGGTTATTCAATCTATTTATAAAATAAGCCCGTTATGTTTTACAGCTGAGCATAGACTTCCATTTAGAAGGATTGTGAAGCGCCGATACCCAGCGAGAGAGAGTTGCAAGTCTTGGGGGCAATTATCTACATTTCCTTTATGAAATATTGTTTCGAGCGATAACGTTTTTACCGCCCCAAACCTTTACGAAATGAGACAATTTTAATCTCATTAGATCTAGGTCTGTATGTTTTTCTTTTTTAGTAATTCAGTATAGTTTAATTTTTGAAGTTATACTTCTTTTGGCGCGTTAGGGAAAAATTATGAGAGTATATTTTTACGATGCGCGCACACACCGTCACAAAAAACCGACACCCTGAAGTTAGCTATAGTCTGTGGTTCATGAAGAATGATTGTTTTCTTTTGTAAACTTTGTTACAGTTTGATTTTTTATCTTGTTGTTCCAAACAAGTATAATTTCTTACGTGCGTACATGAGTAGGTACACACACACTTTGTTTTTTTAATAAAGACGATCGAGGAAGTTTTTTAGTCAAAAACATAGATAATTGGATTCTAATAACTTATATCGTACGCAATATTTCTTTAAAATAAAAACTTACTGACCTAGTTTTTCATTATATCTACAACTTTTCCAAAAATTATGAAAATTGGACTATGTTTATTAGACAAAAAACGTTATCGCTTTTTGTATCAAAATTTACAGCTTCACAATCCTCTTAATGATAGACGATGTTGTGGCAGACCAAGACGAAGACGGAGGGACGTATTGGTAGAGGTAAGACGTGTGTAGTAAAGTCAGAGGGGGGCCTTTAAGAAGGCTCAGCAGTTAATAATACCTATTATAAAACAAAGTCCCCCGCCACGTCTGTCTGTCTGTCTGTTGCGATAAACACAAAAACTCCTGGATTTTCGTGCGGTTTTCATCAATATACAGAGTGATTCATGAAAAAGGTTTAAATGTTTATACGGGTACAAATTATTTTGTACCCGTGCAAGGCTTGGGCGTCGCTAGTCTTTTTTAAAATAAATATCTGAAAGTGTTTGTTGTTGGAGGAGCAGTGCAGATGTATTTTTGTATGGGAGGGGTGGAAATCGAAATATTAGGTAAGTTTTAGTAATCTCAACATAAATCCAGATATTGTGACTCTAGCTGATGATTTAACGGTAAGAAAGGGACGACCTACGAGGTGCTCGTGGCTAAAGTAATAACAGCCGCACGGGTCGATCCATCAGGTTAAGCTACGTTTGCTGGGGTTGATCCATGGATGGGTGACCATCTTTACAAACCGAGAGTCCTCCGTGCCTCTGAAAGCACGTTAAGCCGTTAGTCCCGGTTGTCAATCGTGGATCTTTGACAGTCGCTACGGGTCGTCAGAAGCCCGAAAGTCTGACAACCAGTCTTACCAAGGGGTATCGTATTACCCAGTAACTGGGTTGTGGAGGTCAGATAGGCAGTCGCTCCATGTATAATACTGGTATTCCGCTGCATCTGGTTAGACTGGAAGCCGACCCCAAGATAGTTGGAAAAAGGCTAGGCAGATTGATCTGGAAGTGTTGAATGTTCTCGTTCTGTTAAGTATCCTACCTAGACCTTTTTATTATATAACATAAAAAATATTATTGAAACTGATACAAATATCACAAAAGTAATAAAGACTTATATGTCAATCCAATGAACATTATAGGTAACGGAAATGAAACTCGTGTGAAATGCAATTCCATTACATTTCCAATCTCGGCTTTTCGCTGCCAAAGTACTCGACACCGTTTCGTAGAAATGTATTTTGTGAACTTTGAATACTTATCATATATGAGATATTTATGATCATGTAGTAGGGAGACGGACCTATTGCTTTGTATTGTTTGAGAGTCTATACTCGCAGTTCTATCCCAGTGGTAACGGTCGCGACTTACAAGTGGTCGTGAGTTCAAACCCAGGCAGGCGCTTTACTTTGTGTAAATTATTTCATCACCACTGCTTTCAAAACGGTGAAGGAAAATATTGTGAGGAAACAAAAAAAATGTCTTAGCACCAAAAATTCGACACATGTGACATCTACAAACCCGCATTGGGCCCGCGTGGTGGATTACGGCCCACACCCTCTCACAGAGAGGAGGCCTGTGCCCAGCAGTGTAAGGGACATTAAAATGCTGATGATAAGTGCTAACCTTGCATCGTACATTTAGTAAATCATAAGGCAAATACCTATTTACTCTAAAAGAAAATTTCCTAAAGCAATTCAACATTATAGAGTAAGATCCCAGAGCCGCCAGACAACTCTTTTTTTCTGATTTGTGGAATTGAGTGGGATTTGTATTTATTTTGAACGTAACGTACGCATACCTGCTAGTTTGGGCCGTAATATCCAATTGATTAGTAGGTAGAACGTAGGTAATACCAAATTCTCTAAGAGTTCTGAGACAATTTTAGGTCTTGAATTCTTGATATACTCCAGACTTAATCAAGCGATGCATTAAACTTCGAACATCGCCAACTTTGGAAATTCCATAATTCCCAATAGAATCCATTACTTGCCATTTAACTGAACTATTAGAAGCAGTATTGGAGTTCCCAAAATGCTCTTTAATTTTAATTGGTTCATATAAAGGGGCCTGCGATATAATTGAACCCTCGCCGAGTGACCATTGGCTAGTGGCCTTGTTCTAATAATGGAGGAAACTAAGTTCTAAATGTATTTAGGGAACCGTTTGTTTTGCTAAAGCATTAGGTACATGCGATACACAATAAAGTAAATGTTAATTTTAAATTATATATGGCGGAGACATACAATAGAAAATACTAATAATAACCGTCAATTAATCTGCCTTTTTTATGGGGTGGTAATTCATCCAATGACACCTCCCGCTCTGGGTGGAGCGGGAGGGCGTGTCAGACTTTTACTGACTAAAACCCACCCCTGTTCCTTCCCTGCCTGAGTGCCCAGTACAAGTTGTAGGTCGTGAGTTCAAACCCAGGCAGGCGCTTTACTTTGACGCGATATACACGAGAAAAAAAAAACATCATCACTGTACATTTACACGAGGTACCATATATTTTTTTTTTATAATTTTATTTTACCACTTTCTTGGCGTGATGTCCATGCTAAATTATAGCTTTGTAGTACTAAAGAGTCTCTGAGCTAAGCTGCGGAAGGACAGACGGGCGGACAGAAGGACATGGCGAAACTATAAGGGTTCCTTGTTGACTACGGAACCTTAAAAAACGAGACCGATTCTGTACAGCAACAACTATAATTTAATGAATATCTTCTCCTCTTTCCAGGTGCTCTTTGACAGCTTCACCCTCGGCCGCTTCACATCCTTCACTGAAGACGGCTGTCCAGACGGCTACATGCAGATCCAAGAAGCAAGCAGACCACAAGTCGGAGGCTCGTGGTGTGGAACCTCCTGGGGCCCTTCAATATACTACAGTGAAACCAAATCGATCACCCTAATCATCAGACTCCTGCATCTATCCAAAGAACAAAATAACTATAACTTTGACTTCCGAATGGCTTACAAGGTTTTGAGAAGGGAATATGCCACGGTGCGATATGGAGGGAGCCCTCCTTTGGGTACGTAAATCATTTTGATTCTGACAAATGGCTAGCTTTGTATATTGCTAAAGATATCTTGTGCATAAGCATTTGGTTAGAACGTTTGTTATGAGCGCCAACAAAAGTGCTTGATAAAAATGTTTCATTGGTTTTACTGATAACAGACGCATAACGAAATTGTGATGAAATGTACATTAAATTGATAACTCTGTCATACTCATGTCATATACTTATCTACTTAAATCCGCACATGTAGGTTAATAAGATAACTCGCTAATGGTTTGCCGAATGTATGGAATTGGAGGTATCGAAAAACCTAAATAAAATATGAGGACCTCACCTCGCCACCTTCCCTCGTGCCTTACATAATAAAATTTGAAGATCAATGTCTCTATCTAATAACAGTATCTCATTCCAGAACGGCCTTTTTTCAAAGTGAGACCAATGCCTTATCCCGTAAACATATCACGCGGCGAGGATACGAGTGTAGCGAAGACGACAAAAACTCCGGAGTATTACCTCGGGGATTTGATCTCCGGAACTTATTGCTCACGGATATTCAGCGACTGCGATCGTAAAAACTGTAGGTTACAGTCACCGAATTTTCCTGGCGTGTATCCTAGAAACCTTACATGTTACTACGCGGTGCGACAACACGAAGTGCCTCAAGGAAAACACGCCCTGATTGTTGTCAAACAGCCGAACGGCCAACTAGTTTCAATTAGGAGCCAGAAGGCGATGTACGCAGCGGCGCAACAAGAAAGAGGGAACAATGGACGCGAACTGAAATTTTGGCAACAATGTGACGAAGTTCAGGACTATGTTACAGTCTACGACGGCTATACAACACGTGACCCAGTCATTCTGAGATTTTGTGGAGGAGGCGTCTCCGTTCCCGAAGCTATATCCAGTGGTCCTGAACTTTTAGTGGAATTCACGACATCACCTTTTGGAACATTTTTACAGCCAGTTACGTCGCAATCTCTGCATGGATTTCAATTGGAAGTCGAGGTATGATATATATCTAGCTATCTACCTTTATCATTTTTGTAGTACCAAAATATTGTAATTCTCATAAAATATTGCGTAGAAAACACAGAATTTATGCACCTCTATATCTTGCCAAGAGATGGAAAAAGTTTTGGAATCCAACTTATATTTTGCATAGGGCGTGAGTCATTATTATAAAGTTATAGCGAAAATACTTCTGAAGCTTGAAAATAATAGCTCGCGTTAAAATATTGGGATCTCCATTTTTATATTTTAAAGGAATCTTTCATTTCTTTTATTTAAACTTTCATCAAATAGACAGTTCCTGTATAATTTTCATAAGAGAAAAAAATGATACCTACGGATATTCTAGATTATATTTATACATAATTATTATACCTACGGATAGTCAGTAAAGATTTTCCACAGTAATTACCGCAACAATTTATTCTTATTAGTGCTGCTCAATCCGCCATGTTACGTAAAACCGTATTAGTAAGTCATACATTCTCCTCGTTTTGTTCCTAATTTAGAAACTCAAAGGAATATATATTCACCCTTCTCGGTAATGGGTCCATTTTCCATTTATAATACGAGTTTCCCAAAAAAAAACACTTCGTATTTGGATACCGGCCAAATTGGAATTACAGGAAAACGGTCGGAACTTTTTCATGATAACCGCTTCTCTGTGTCACAGAATATGAAAATTGGAAACTATAATTTTCTTTTCTTTCACGCTTGGCTTTTGTTCTCAACTAATACTATCTTTAATAGGATCCGATTAGCTCAGCTTTTATGTCGACTGAATGTGGAAATTCATTTCCTACAACTCAATTACGGACTAGTGGCGGATTATTTCAATGCAATTTCTTTATTCCACTAATAAAATGGAAGAGAACAAGAATGTTTTGATGTAACATTTAAAATAGGTACAGAGATGTGGCATAAATTTGCCACTTCCCGACACTAACGGCATCTAAAACTAAATCTAATCGGTTCACATATGATCCCAAAATTGGGTTAATAGACTAATATATCATCATGGAGTGTTATTTAAAGTGTTTCGTTCTCAGTGAACAATAATAAATCAAGCAGTGCCCTGGAGGCTTCGCTTGGGCCCCTGCCAAAGTGTAATTAGTAACGTAGGCTCGCACGGCCGGTCACAATAATGAAGCGAGCGAACTCGACACCAACCCACATTGTTTTAACTTATGAAATTAGGACGACCCCCATCTTTCACTTTTTCAATATAACTCTTTTTTATTACTCTTTCTGATGGTTCTTTTATATAGACGAGGGTAAACCACTGTTTTAAATTATATTTTTGCTCTGATCAAAATAATCTCGAACATTTTTGCGTTACCAATTTCAGCGTCATTTAAAAATTAATCATTATCTCTTTGAATACTACCGTATAGACGACTTCGTGAACACAAATTAAGCCATTCATAATTAATCTTCTGTTATTAAACCTTTCATAAGTAATGATAAAGGGACCTTACGGGATGTTTGTCGTGGTTATCACATAATTAATCAATTTTAGGTCAGGTTCGTGGATCAACAGTCACCGACATACGCAAAGAACAAAAGGGCTTGCGAGTTTTGGATAAGAGGGACAGGCCGGGGGATTTTGGAACACCCGCAACATTCCTTACCACCGAATACCACATGCCTTTATCACATGCAAGGAATAGACACCTCGGGGCCCTCGGGACGGAACATAATTTACAGGAGACCGTCGTTTTCAGCTCCACGTTTCAGAGTATGGTTTTCAGTATTGAAATTTTATGTGACAAACGCTCTGAATCCTAACTTGCCTGAGGACGAGTACTGTGGAAGCCATTTGAATATATGGGACGGTCCGATGAGAATATCGCCCGGTTGCAGCGATATATTTTGGTGAGTCATTTTTCACGCTCGCGACACTCGGTTGATTTTATGATGTAAGTGAATTAAATATTTAAAATATCGTTATGAAAAATGTATTTTTCGGGTTTATTTTATACGATCGAATAGATTCTGAAATAGCTTTGAATCGTAAGTGTATTATGAGATGTTTTCGATCCACACTCGTTAGTAAATACAAAGATATCTTTGCGCTATCACAAAGATACTAAGTATATTTTTTGCCTTTTCAGCGACAAAGAACGATCAGTCCAAATGTCTCGAGCCACATCCCCACAGTCAGTGATCGTTGGTCGCCCTCCAACAAACGCCACATTAGTTGCCAGATTCTGTAGAGAACGAGCTCCAAGGACCTGTGAACACGCGCTTTTACGAAGATCCAGAGCCTGTGCCAAAACGGAAAGCTTCCTTTCAAAAGGAGATTCTTTGACTTTGGAGCTAAAGTTGACGCAGGGGACCGCATTGAAGTAAGTTGAGAAAATACATAATGTATAATACACATGATTCGGAAGTTGTCCGTTCGTATAAATATTCGATTACTGCCGTAGAATTGTATAGTATTAAATTGTACAAGAGAGAGAGAGTTCTTTGATAAAAAATGTACATTCTTGAAAGAGATGTTTAGGTTACCAATTCACTATAGGTACTGAAGATAACTCTCTTTTTTTCCCAATTGCCTTTTGTTTTCAGTTAAGTACTTGGTTCAGGATATCAAACTTTTTTCTGTATTTTGTTTTCAGACCAGTATACTTCAAGGCTCTTTACGAATTTGTGGACTTACACCAAGATGGTGAACCCTGGGGTCGTGGGTCATGTTCGAGACGGTTTGCTTCGCGATCGTTCCCAGAAGCACCTCCAGATCCTCCGATAACGTTTTCGTCACCAAGAGATGTATTTTTGTATGGGAGGGGTGGAAATCGAAATATTAGGTAAGTTTTAATAATCTCAACATTAATCCAGATATTTTGACTCTAGCTGATGATTTAACGGTAAGAAAGGGACGACCTACGAGGTGCTCGTGGCTAAAGCAATAACAGCCGCACGAGTCGATCCATCAGGTTAAGCTACGCTTGCCGGGGTTGGTGCATGGATGGGTGACCATCTTTACATACTGAGACTTCTCCGTGCCTCGAAAAGCACGTTAAATCGTTGGTTCCGGCTGTCAATCGCGGATATTTGACAGTCATTACGGTTTCGTCAGAAACCCGAAAGTCAACCGAAAGACAACCAGTTTTACCAAGGGGTATCGTATTACCTAGTTACTGGGTTGTGGAGGTCAGATAGGCAGTCGCTCCATTGTAAAATACTAGTATTCAGCTGCATCCGGTTAGACTGGCAGCCTACCCCAAGATAGTTGGGCAAAGGCTAGGCAGATTGAAAGGGAAAACCTACGGGCGTGCATCAACACAGACTACCTAGAGCCTTATGGCCCGTTTACATAATAATAATCCTCCCGACAGAATTTCAATCACGGTGGTCAATCTCAACGGAGATTAGCCAAGTACGTAGCAGATATTATAGTGCTCAAGCGTGTGCGCAAACGCAGGTGCTCTCTCTGTTCCTTTACTCTCATAGTCAGATGGGACTGCAATCCAACATGACCGGGGAAAAATCAAACACAGGACCAACTGCTCTACGTGTCACACCACCTACTTCTAAACTCCCACTGCTACAGAGTAATTCCTATTGGAAGAACCCAAAAGCAACCTTGAATCTCACGCTCAGAAGTCGCGAGACCAACGAGGCAGTTATTCTTGTCCGTTTTCATAAACACTAGGCATCACCTAAATAGATCTCATCAGCCTTTTAATGTCCTCCTCTCTGTGCTGGTTGGTGGATGTCACATGTCTTCGAATTTTTGGTTCTAAGACATGCCGGTTTCCTCACGATGTTTTCCTTCACCGTTTTGAGAGCAATTGTGATGCAATTTTGGAGGGGTGCGCAACACGGTGCGAAGTCCCACAAACCTCCATTGAAAAGAGAGGATCCTCCGACCAGACGATTGTTGTGTCTGGTTCGGGCAACTGCCCCCTACTCCTAACCTAAATGAATAGCCAAATGATATTCCACTGTATGATTTTCAAGTCTCGGTGTTTTCTCTTACTGACTAACATCCACCCGTGTTCCTTCAGTTGCCTGTACCAGGACTGCAGTGACTTTTTCTTGCGGCAGGCAAGAACTCTTTGTGCTGATTTGAGCATTGCCAATCCAGCAGCTCGCTTTTCTTAGTTTTAAAAAGTATTTTAGTTACTGAATTAGGCATAAGTTTTAGGGTCACTGACAGAAATGTACCTGATAAAGTTTCCAAATTACAAGGGTAACAAAGATGTTTTCTTTATTTTCAGTTGTACTTACCGCTTCGAAGCCAACCCTGGTGAAGTTGTAAGAGTCAGAGTATGGGGCATCCGGAGTGGAGGTCGGTTGTGCCGTTCTGTTCATTCAGCTCACTCGCCGTGGTACCGCTGTGCTGGGGACATTACTGCTGCTGTCAGGATCTTCGACAAACCCTGGAGAGACGGTGGCTCGAGGATTCCTAGGGATTGTTTGTGCAGGTAATGACTTCGAAACGATGATCCATCAATCTATTTGTAATGGAAGCACATTACTTACCGTTCAGTTTTTCTCAACACAAAATTAATCAGTATATTAATAAATTCAGTTCTTCTTACAAATACTGCACTGGCTCCACGTGGTGGATTACAGTCCACTGCCTCACACAGAGAGGAGACCCATGTTCCAGCAGTGGCAATATTATAGACCAATACTTCTTAAAGATAGAATCAGCCAACTGTGACCACCGACGCCTATATCATAACTTTTCCACCTCTCTTACTCTTTCCAGTGACGTTGGAGACTATGAATTCACATCCCTCGCCACAGTTGCTGAACTAAGATTCGACGTGGTCAACATGTCAGCCTCTGACGACTTCCGGTCTTTCGGTTTTGAAGCTTCAGTGGAGTTTGTACGGCTGGAGTCTGGGTGCGAGACCTCGCATCGTGTGTATGGCGCTAGTGGTGAAATGAGACTTGCATCGGCCAATCCGATGTCTGAATCGGTAAGTATCTTTAGAGTTCAGATTATACCTGCTACAAACTAATGTTATACTGAAATATGATTAAGTTTCTCATCATCCACCTGCCCTTATACCAGTAGTTTGGGGTCGACGCAGCATGTCATGTAACTTAACACCTTATCTGTTAGATTACATTCCAAAAGAACCAAGAGTTGTCACAAGTTGCTCGAGTTTAAGCAAGGAATTTAACGTGTAAGATCAACTTCATGGCCAGCCTCAACAGCATTCTGCCAGTCTTAGCATTTCAAGAGTCACTCCCTTTGCGTGCCTAAACGAATTATTTGCTATTCTTTTTCCAGGAACGCTGCGAACGTCGTCCATGGCTGATCGACCCCTCTCCCGGCCGGTACCTCTACCTTCAAATCCGAGGAAGCATCATCAGGGAACCAGAACTAGATAACTTTACTCTCTTGAACAATATCACAGTAGCTCCAGACATGAGACATCTGTGCAGGACACCGAACAGAATAGCAGTGTATACTGGAGGACTTATACCGACGTATATTTGTCCTGAACCTCCTGAAGAACAGGTAAAGTTTTAGTATAAGGAGAGGAAGAGATATTTGTAAATCATTTTATTCAATCAATCAACTCAGTCTGTCGTAGGTCACTGCTAGACCGCTGATGACATCCTAAGTCGATCCGTGGCCGTCAATGAAAGTTTGCGGTTGCGGCATATCTATCAGGAAGACATGACACAGTTTCTAATTTTTTGAACATCATAGAACATAAAGCGTAAAATTTTTAGTGTTCAAAAGGCAGGTTTACTCGCTCAAGGCCATCTTTTCTAGGCAATCGTTGGGTAGTTAAATAGTTCCCACATTTTTAACCATAATAACAGCACTTAGTAAAACAATCAGTACTTAATAGTTACTAACCACTAACTAGCCGACCTTACTGATATATAATTGAGGCTGGGAAACTAACAACTGCTGACAGCAGTATAATCACGAACTAGCTATAAAATTATCGATTATTCTATTCGAAATCTAGAGATAAAATTAGCTGAAGAATGAATACAAATTGTTTTTGTTTATCTGAAGACCAAACCAGAGAATATCGTTGCTATACAGTTAACGTACAGGCAATAATTGGCTAACACCGCGACGGTCTACTTTTCGCGACTTATTTCATTTACATTTATTTTTAGTTGACAAATAATATCCGGAGCGAATAAACCGCGGATCCAACATAACTTTCGAGTAACTTTTACGAATAAACTTAATATCGTGAATTCTGTGGTTTTTGTCAACTCACAAAGTCACAACCAACAACCCAACAATAACTAACTGGCTCCTCTGAGCCATACACTTGCTTTTAGGAATTTCAAACATATACAAATATGCTTCTTCTACTTCTCTATCATTATTATAGGTCGACGCCGCTACCTCTATTTTCAGAGTTTGGTCTCGAGGCTCCAGGCAAGTGACATTCTACCGGCGAATTATCAGTGATATAGTGGCACTTTATCTTGGCTCTCATGACCTTAATCAGGGTGTAACGGAAATATTTTTAATACTGTTTTTTCCCCTATAAATGAACAACTTTCTTCAAGAGTGTAACAGGCAATATCTAAAAAAAATTGGTTCTCCCATAGTAAATACTTGTTTACACCAAACTCATTAGCCGTTATCGCATCTTTTGTATACCTCTTTATGATCATAAACAATGGAGAACTGTCCCCTTATATCAATTAACTTACAGTTGGTATTTCTGGAGCGAGAATCCTTACCTTGCCGTAACACAGTCCTTGACTAGCGCGGAAGGTAAAGAATTTTTATCTGTATACCGTCAATCAATAAATAAACTAAATTTATTGTTTATTCATAGTTCTAACATCAGTTTTTTTGTTTAATTGGAAGTTAAATAAATAAAAATAAAAACGCATCTGCGCATTACTTTTAATTTTTAAGAATGTATCTCTCAAATTAAACGATGATTATATTGATATAAACGGATTTATTTCCTGACAAGTGTTTGTTCAACCGTCGAACAACGAATGAATCATCAATCAATTTCACTTCGCTTTCAAACGTCAAAAAAATGTCATACCAAGTGTTGCTATAATTATCTCTGATTTAAATAGTCGATTTAATATTCAACTACAATAATAATTACTAGAATAATCTGATATTTACGTACTGAATTTGATAAAAATATAATTGTATGTATGATTGCATACTAGTTAAGATTTTATAAATAAAAATACCCACATCGTGGTTACCTTACAGTATGTTTTGTAAACTTATTTTGATTATTGGTCCTAAGTTGTGGTGTACAATGTAACTAACGTTGATAATAAATTCCATTCTATCCTATTCTAACCTATTCTATTCTATTCTGTTCTATTCTATATCTATTCTATTCTATTCTAATTTTGATCAGCTGCTGACAACTTTGTATGGAAAGTCCATTTTTAGGGTTCTGTACCCGAAGGGTCTAAACGGAGCCTTATTGTTGTCACTCACGTTGCCGTCTGTCCGTCCGTCCGTCGTCTGTCACAAAATTTTATTACGAAGAATTTTTTTACTTCCCATTAACCTCATCATCATCATCATCATATCAGCCGAAAGACGTCCACTGCTGGACATAGGCCTCCCCAAGTGTCGCCACAATGATCGGTCCTGTGCGTCTCGCATCCATCGGCTACCCGCGACCCCATTGACCTATCAACTTGAAAGGAGGCTGGCGAGAATGTATGTAGAATTGGACCCACTGTTAGGAGTAACGTGCAGTATGGAAACTTATAACTAGTGATAGAACTTTATAAAACTAGCAAAAAAGCCCATGGGCAGTAAGTTGTAGAAGATGGGAGAAAAAAGATACGCAAGCTAAAGCGTTATAACCTAAAACTAATCAAATAACGCTTATTAGTATCAAAAAGGTGTTCAATCGGAATAGAAATACACTATAGTGGTTACTGCATCTGACTGGAGAATATATAGGTAGGAGGTACCTATCTAGACTTGCCTACTTAAAATAAAAAATACGTCTGGGAGCTAGGAACTAAAGTTAGAATATAGCATAGGTTGACTAATTTGAAGAACGAATGAAACTATAATAATTATTGGCTAAAAACTAAGCTGAGACATAGTCTCTAGATGAGACGATGTCTCAGCTTAGTTAGAATTTATGTAGATTTAAGTTTAATTGACTCAACGTGTCAAGTTGCGACCAAGATCCCTTCTAAAGACTGGTTTTATTTATTATATTTTACATGTATTATATTTAAAAAAAAAGACAAGCGTAAACGTTGACAATAGTAACAACATAAATCATATTATGAGTAGGTTGGAATGTAATTCGAAACATGGTGCGTTTAGTAACTGCCACACAATAACATGGTGCGTTACCGTGCGTTTAGTGACTCATTTTAAGTAAATAAAAATCTTTTCTAACTTTTGATTCCCATCTTCTAGTGACTCAATACTTTTTATATAATCCTCTTATAAACACTCATTCATAATAAATATATACACTTACAAGTGAATGGCTCTTTGTTAATTTATAAATAATGTGGGGCCAAACACGCCATCCTTCTTTGGTCAATCAATCAATCTGCCTAGCATTTTCCCAACTATCTTGGGGTCGGCTTCCAGTCTAACCGAATGCAGCTGAATACCAGTATTTTACATGGAGCGACTGCCTATCTGACCTCCAGAACCACTGGGTTGTGGAGGTCAAATAGGCAGTCGCTCCATGTCCAGTCACTGGACTGGGTATTACGATACCCCTTGGTAAGACTGGTTGTCAAACTTTCGGGCTTCTGACGACCCGTAACGACTGTCAAAGATCAACGATTGACAGCCGGGATCAACGGCTTAACGTGCTTTCGGAGTCGAGGAGTCTCTGTATGTAAGGATGGTCACCCATCCACGGACCATCCCCGGCAAGCGTTGCTTAACCTGATGGATCGACTTGTGTGGCTGTTATTACTTTAGCCACAAGCTCCTCCTCAACTTGAAATTTGGTGATAATGTTTAATAGTACGTAACTTTACTAACAATTACCAATATTTGGTACGGAACCCTTAATGTGCGATATCCGACACGCACTTGACCAGTTTTTTTTTTTGGGAACTGTCTTTAAAATCCTTGAAGAAAGTTGTTCATTTCCATGGGTAGAAGCAGTATCTTAAATATGACCACTCATTTCTGTAACACCCAGAACATCATCATTTGTAGATTTTTAACATTTTTGTTGTTTTGTATTTTCAGATAGAAGACATGGTAGAAGTATTTTCCGACGGCTGGTCCAGAGAAGTGGATCCCCTAGCTCGTCACGTGTTCGCATCTCCCTCGGCATCCGATCACTTTGACTTAGACTGGCCGAGGGCGTTGAGTGTAGAACTTATTGCTGTTGAACCTGCTTCTTACTTTGTTACGTGGTTGGAACTTTCTAGAAGGTAAGATTTGATGTTTTGATATAAATATTTGGAATGAAAAAAAAATAACCACATTGCTGACAGTAACTGCTTAACTTCTTCTGCCAGCACTTGTCTTATGTAACTTGGGGTTGGCGCTAAATGTTTTCTTCTTTCATTCTCTTCTGTCATTCGTAATGTTATCATTGACTCCCACAAACTGTAAAGAGTAAAGTCTCCCTCTCGTTTTCCATCCATCAACATTTATATTTGCATCTCTTTTTAACCACGTATGTTTCATCCCTACTCATCACTATCCCATTTGAATTATAACTGAATAGCAGACCAGCACAACTATTATTTTCATAACATCAAGCCCGTATTACCCAAACCGTTGGACAGAGCTGTAGTAACCACCTTATTTTGTTAATTAATCCTTCTCTCTTTTATCCAATTTATTTGGGATCACGCACGTATTTTTCTTTCATACACCTCTTTTTGCCGTCATCTCAATAATTAACTTCTTTAGCTAAAACTGATGGTTTTTCATACTAACTATCATCAAAGCATGTTCCTCATTCCTCCGCATCACATGCCCTTACCATGAAAACCAATTTCCAGTACTATTAAAATTGTTTGATGCACCGTATTATCATTTCTTAGGCATGCAAGTTCCCATGGCGGTGTATTCGCGCTGTCAGGTGAATGCGAGTACAGATGTGCGTCCCTAGACGCTTGCATCGCAGCCGTGCTGTGGTGCGACGGAATTCCGCACTGCCCGCACGGGGAAGATGAACGTCTCGCGCACTGTTCTGCGCTCCTGCGAGTGCCAGCGCATTACGCGGTCATGTTTCTCGCGCTGACTATGTTCGCGGCTTTTGCTGTGGTAAGTCGTGTAAACGATTGTCTTATACTGGCTACAGACTTGAACCTTTGTAGTTTAATCATGATGTTACGTTACTACTACACTTACAAAATTTGCTGACTGCGAATATTGGGCTACCTAGGTGCAAACTACGTAAATAACTCACACTAGACCTTTTTATTGCGGGTTTACTATCGTCGACCAATGCGCACCAGTGTGCCAGTTTGATGGGAACTGAATGACTATTATGCTTACGAAATGTATTCATTCTTGCAGATTGCGGCAGCTCGCTCCTGCCGGCGGCGTCGCTCCGCACTACAACAGCGACTCAAGAGCCTTTCCTCAGACACCGCCATCTTTGACGAAAAAGAAGTGATTTGCTGACCAAGCGAGGACTCTGTGCGATATGTGGAAATAGATCGCGTCACTACTGTGTGACCGGTCTCCCGCACAGAGTCCAAAACATACTTTATACAAGTTTCAAAACAGTGGACAACCACTGCCAAAGGTAGCCATGTAGTCAGATATGTTTGACCGATTCCTCTAAGTAGTGGGTCAATTGTTGGTTGATTGAGGGTATAGCATAATGAATTTGAATTGAAGTTTTGTGGACACACAAAATTGTTAAGTCCTCATAGAATATGTTCGAGAGTGATGTCTATGAGAACAATGTAAATAAATGTGATTATTAATAAAGTAGATAATGTTAGTGCGGATATAAATTTTGGACCAAGTGCTGTCGATCGGTGGCCAAAACTTGGCTTGACCCAGACATGGGTCGATGATATAAAAGAGTTATTTGATGGTTTTGTTTTAAATGACGAAGTTGATAAGAGGGCTTAGACAAAGTGACATTCTATCAGCGATAACAACTGACAACATGTCCAAATGTATGGAGTTAAAATGTACTGCTTTTTTTGTGTGGTGGGAAATCATCCAATGACTTCTCCCGCTCTGGGTGGAGCGGGAGGGCATGTCAAACTCTTACTGACTAAAACCCACCCCTGTTCCTCCCTGCCCTGAATGCCCAGGGGTGATGTAACTCGAAGTGTCACGAAGTCGAGTCCAAACGTTTTGGCAAATGTCACGTTGTCTAGAGGCCAAGGTGTTTGTTAAGTTAGAACTGAGTTGATTGATCATTAGGGGCTTCCGTTCGTTAAAGTGGCAATGTTGTAGATCATATAAGACTTTTCGGTGATTTAAACATACCCATACGTGAATAAACGTCAGTGCAGCCAGAAGCATTATCTTGGTAGGTGTAAGGACGAGAAATTTAATATTGTATTGATAAAGTTAATATCTATTGTGTGTTGCCTTTGCGGATCCAGACGCGAGATGCATTGCTAATCTACCAAGATGATGTACTTTGCGGTAATATGTTATTGTATTCAACCATCATAGTTATGCGATATCTAAATATTTTAAATTTGTTTATGGACGGTACTATGTTTCTAGATGATTACAAAATTCTAATTCGAATTACAATCATTTAGGTTCAAATGATGTATTTGCTGTTTTCCTTTTCAATTAGATATCGCGTGACCTATGCTGATTAATGTATCCGAATACTGAAAGTATCAAGAATGCAAGGTTGCTAATAATGTGTTCATTCGAAAAAATAAGAGAAAATGCGAAGAAGCCTGAAATAAACTGTGTGACCAGTAAATTGACAATTGATTTGAAATTTCAACTAGTAAAGAAATGTACTGAATTTGACTTATAGATGATGTTTGCCGTGGCAAACAACGACCCCGTGAGATATAACATTTTTCTGGACACCCTACAGATATACGCACAAGCAATTTGTATGATTGGCCGATTGGATAAGGCACAATTTGAGTTATGAGATCGATTGGCATGGTGTAAATATTTGTAGTGTCTCTTAATCAAGGTTTGTTAATCGTTATATAGGTATATTGGAGTCTATAGCGGAATAGTGATACATGAACATTTTTTGTGCATAGTGCTTGTATAAGGTTTCACAGAGTCATACTAAATTGAGATGTCCATGTGTACGCTCTTGTCACCACAGATCTAGGTACCTAAATTGCAAAAATTGGACGAATTGACATTCATAAGCTATGAATTTCTATGGAGTTTTGATGAAGGCCACTCAGGTAGGCATCACAAGTTTTTAAAAGCTCTGTTGTGAATATTAGTCGTGCGTGTAGAAAGAAATTATTATGTTCGTGTCTCACTTTCGCGCTAACGAACGTGTTAAATAAATTCGCGGCAATAATTTCTATTTATTTAATAATTGAAGGAATCGAATAAACGTTGACCTGTGTTCTAAATGTTACTCTAAATTCGTATACGTGATATAAAACTGCCATTTTTATAAGAATATTCATGTTCAATTAACGAAGTTAGCAAAGTGTTATATGTATTCTTCAATTTTATTTATTTTTGACCAATTTTGGCACTCTTGTTGCGTTTACCGACCAACAGATGACATTAACTTACAATAAACAAATCTATATCGCAAGCTTTATGAAATAACGGAGATATTCTATAAATATTCCTATTAAAACATTCGAAGAATATTTATATTGTAGAAACATCAAAAATAATGGTATTTATCCTATCAAATGAAATGCGATGTAAATAAAAACTAAAAAAAACTATTCATATCTTAGAAATGTATTGAAGTGATATAATATGTTTGTTTCCCAAGGAAATTATTAAAGTTTATTATATCGCGTTAACTATTAGTGAAAATCTAGTTAATAATTTGATCATTGGTAACAACAACAATGATTTTATTTTTAAAGTTTTAGTAACTAATATTATTTTTGTGGACATGTCGAATGTTGTTTGACATTTTGATCAAAATATAATATATTAGATGTTTTTTTTTTTATCATAGGGAATGAAGAAATTAATTGATTTAGTTCATATGTAAAAAGCTTTTTAATTTATGACTTTGTTACAGTCATTTTTATTACTATAGTAAATATAAAATTATGGCAGCTCAATAATAAATTATCTGTAAAATTTTGCGCCTTTTTATGACGTTTAAGAAAATGGTGGCAAGTGCGCGCCAATTTTGTTAGAAATTAGTAAAATATCGCTGTCATTAAAATTGTTTTTATAATACGTTTAATAATTTATATATAGGTAATTGTATTTATAAGGATTACTAGTCAAAATGGAGTAGAACGTTTGTATCGTCTTCCATAATGTAAATGAGAACTCCGGTTTTCTTTTCCTCCAATTTGTTACGCCATATCAGATACGATAATTGAATACGGATACTAATTAAACAGAATCAGGTGTTATCCTGGAAGACAATAATGATGGATAATAGCTGTTTTAAGCAGAGGTACATAATTTCACGGTTAAAACAATGATTACGAAGAGTTATGATGATAATAAGAAGTTTTTAAAAATAAAAGTATTTACTGCATGAGTTTTGTGTTTCATTTTTAACTTTCTTGAAAACATGAAAAACCCGCACACGATCACTTATGAAAACACTATTTTTTATTTAATAAATGTGTATTTAAAATAACTAAAATGCACATCGCCTATAACTCCTTCACCTATCTTTTTGTTTTTTTTAGTTAGCCTGAACTGTCCCACTCCTGGCCAAAGGTCATTTAAAATCTTGTAAAATTTAAACATAGGTGCCAAACACTGAGTTCCTCCTATATCAATAAACCTTGCCAAAAGGTCAATTATACGAAGACCTAGACATTTGAAACATCACGGCCATTATAAAGTTAATTTTGTATAGTTTTGCATAAATTACAAATGTCAAGTAATGTTTTATTGAAAATATCTTGATTTTATGCTCTGTTCGAGATGATACTGATAGATATTATCATCTCGATACAGTTTTTAGGCACTGTTACGGTATAAAAATCAAATGAATGTATGTATCGCTTCGCGCATCACTTTACAACGGTTGTACCAGTTTGACTTATTTTTGTTTTGGTTGTGTACATAAATTGTCAAGGCAAGTTTTGTAGAAAAGAAAATTTCTGGAATAAAAAAAAAATACGTCCATGCGAAGCTAAGTCGGGTGCTAGTTAGTAATAGTGAAATTAGGAAGTTTTGTTAAAAGTACTTTATTTGGTAATCTGCTTATTTACACATCGTCGCCGCGTCGGTTGAATAGAAAAGTGACGTTATTTTTAACCTGTGAAGCCCCATGGCAAAATCCGGGTTGTCAAATTAAACCCCGAGGACAACCCGGGTTGACAGCCGATTTTTTATTTTATTTTATTCTCTTTAATTTTTTTTTTGGTCCGACTCACCGGTGAGTTTCGGGGCTTCACAGGTTTAATAAATTTTACAATACATGTATTTAAAGTTTTTAGTTCAAAAAAACATTTTTTTCTGATAACTTTTATTTTAAAAGTGCTATAAATCATTTTAAACGTATTCAACACTTTTAAAATTTAAAGTCCAGAAAAATATGTACAAAAACGATATGTCTCTGTATCTTAATTTCACAAAAGCAGTTACATTTATAAAAATGCCATTTCTCTATAAAAGGTACAATCCCAATTATAGTTTAATTTTAAAAGAACAAACGTCATTTCTTAAAAAAAACGTTTTTCTGTATTAAATACTTAGATATTTCTTACTTTTCACGATCATAACCAAACACTATATTGAGAGATGTAATTTTTCTATAAAAACGCACAAATAGAATAGAATAGAATAGCTGGAGAATAGCTGGGCTGGCTGGGTTGCAAATGGCACAATTGGCACAGCGTCGTTTTTCTACAATTAAAATGGCGGATGACCACAGAGTACAGAAATTACACTTGCAACATAGTGATCTTGACGTGTAATTTTATAAAGTGTCTTTTATCTATATGTCGCATCCTGGGTGGCCGAGATGCGAAACATCGGATCTTCTTCACAACCCGACATAATTTATGCTAGATATGGGCACTGTCGTGGGTATTCGAACGAAAGATAATTTGGATTAAATCAAAATAACTTTATCAAAGTAACGGTCAGGAAACAAACACGTGCGTTGGTAATGAGCGATCCGTCTAGACTGTCTGAGCTTGACTGTCCTCGCTGGATCTCCTCCACCGACGACCGTATCCAAGCAGTGCCACTTGCGTTTCCGATCGCGTCATTACTAGTTTTCGAAACAAAATATTAGATGGCGCTGTTATCGCGCTCATAGCGCCCTCAATCCACGACATATATAAAATAATGTTGTTAGCTGACTCGTTTTAAGCAATAACCTTATTTTCCAAAAAAAAATTGAAATATGTTATTTTTCCATTTAATCGACGATTTCAAATAATAATAATAATATGACATACAATGTCAATTTTATAACATTAGTTAATTTCCCACGTACTTATTCGGCTTTACATTCACGATTAATTAATTTTAGTCGAGAATCTGTTTCAATGATTTATGGCAGAATATTAGATATTTTAAAGTTACAGTCATTCATTACAAGTACCCTAATATTAAGCCATTATCCTTTTTAAAAAGTTGGTCTTAACTAAACACTCCCTGACTCATAATTTCGTATGCTTTGGAAACGTTTCCAGTGATATCTTCAGCAGGCCTGTCTGATGTCACCAGCCAGGTACTTGCGGTTGCGCCGTACTTGTATGCATGGATTAGACCATCAACTGCGGATTCAATCCTGAAAGTAGAAATGTAAGTATGTAATGTATAAGTAGAAAGTTGTGTAACTTTAGGTTGTTTTTTATTTTTTATTGTTAATAGGCACGCGTTTGACCACTATCTCACCTGATGGTAAGCGATGATGTGGTCGAAGAAGGAGCACGCTTGCCTAGAAGTAACCTATTCACTCTTTACTTAAAGACTCCCAGGTTGTAGCTAACAGGAAACACAGACTCCGGTAGGGAATTCCACTCCCTAGCTGTACGCACAATGAATGTTTTCTCAAAACGCTTTGTGCGTATGGATGGGATGTCCACCATGAACCGATGGCACTTCGCCGTACGTCTTGTGGTCCGTTGATGTAACGGGCTTGGCGGAATCAAAAATGTAATCGATAGAAAACCGACAGGCTAGCAACTGGGCGTCTATGTTCAAAACTTTGGAGTTTCGACTCAACAAGCCTATCATTGCCGATAATCCTCTTGGCTCGTTTCTAAATTGACTCACTAGGTTATCCTAAAAGCAGAACGCCATCCATGTAGGTAAGACATTTTCTATATGTTCTCTCTACTTCTTTTAAGGCAAAGTTTTCATATAATTTTATATACTTATTTAGAAGCAAAAATCAACTAAAATAATATAAATTTAGCTAACAAAATGCTTCCTTAACGAGGTATATTTTATGCCCTTATTTGATGTAATTGGAATTTGATAATACCCAACCATTACATCTAAAAATGAATTATCTAGCGCTAATCTAAAAGAGAAAATCGATCAGTTTATTAAACTGACGAATAAAAAACTTACTTTTGCATTGGTAAGTTTCCCATGCTACCCATTAGAAGTTCATCAGTTTCTTTGTCAAATGCTCCCATTTTGGAAGTGCTGAACAAACTTGTGTCGGTGCATCCAAAGCATAATGTTAGTACACGGACTCCTGAACGTGAGGAATGTGGCTCTTTCTGGAAGGAAAAACACAAAGTAACATAACATCATATAAACATAACATATGGTAAACATATAGGTATCGAAGGGTAAGTCAGAGGTGTGTAGTCGGCAATATTGAAAGTTGACCCATCATAAGCTATTATTTTGCAGTCATTGTAGTGCAATTAGGCTAAATTGTCGACCCACTTAATATATAATGCTATTTATACACATTTATGTATAATCAGCCTTTTAATTTCCTCTACGTCTTCTTCTCTGTGATAAGGGGTGGGCCGTAATCCACCATGCGGGCCCAGTTCGGGTTGGTGGATGTCACATGTCTTCGAAGTTTTGGTTCTAAGACATGCCGGTTTCCTCATGATGTTTTCCTTTACCGTTGTTAGAGCAGTGGTGATTGAATAAATTACACCTAATAAAGCGTCTGCCTGGGTTTAAACCATAAGTCATGAGTCAGAGTCATTACCACTGGGTCACCACTGCTCCTATTTATACACATAAAGATAAAAGTTACAAAATATAATTTTATCAACAATTGAAATAAATTGAGAGTTCAACTATATGCTGTAAATAAACACTACAATCTCAACAACATGATAAGGTAACAATCAAAATAATACCATTGTGTACATAAGAGAACTAAACAGCAATATAAAACAATTAAGTGTGTATGAAAGATATGATAATATGGTTTTGAGGGTACACACATGCATGATAGGGTGCAAAATAATAAACATAATAATAATATTTAATATAGATTTATGTTAGGTAGAGAAATAGGTTATATTTTAGCACTAGAATGCCTACTTTATTACAAGCTTTCAATTTATCTTTCAATGTATGTATTTATCTAACTATGTTTGTTCGGGTGGAATCTTGCAACTCAAATTAGACCCACTTCCCAATGACCGATTGGACTCACATTTGGTGTACTTATGTATATTCGGTGACAATACAATGATATGGTACCATGGAACTGGTCTGATAATGGAAATGCCAGGTGGTCATAGGAACTTCTGAACTAAACAAGATAAACCAATCAAGGCTCGATTGATTCGTCTTGACGAGCACTTTACATCACATCAAAGTATCCTTAGAATGTTTTATAGCCTCATGCCTACTCTAAAAGCATGACCTGATGTTTAGATTTGCTCCAGATAAAAGAACTCTTCAATGCTCAACATCACGACCACGAAATTTTGTGAACACATTCAATTGAGATAGCCGGTATAAAAACTTGTTTAAAAAAATGTTTTTTAACTATAAACTTATTGTTTGAAGTAGGTAGTTACTCACTTATATAAACATTTTCTCTTTTTTTCGGTACTGATGGATATAATTATATACTGCATAACCTCGTTGGGCATGTAAAACTTTATTACTATCCATCGAAAGAGCTCAAAGATCGATTCTGAAGGTGTCTACTTGCCGCCCTTTACTCTTTCCCACTAAACTGCTCTATAAATCTTGTGAAGTACTAACAGTTCGTCAATTATTCATAATCATAATGAGCATTGTACTAAAACAACACGCAGCTCTTCGCTACAGCGCTGAAGTTACTAACAAGAGACGAAAAGACATAGCTTGCCCCACAAAAAGTACAAAACATGCTTTTACAGCCAAATTTTATGTTTTCCTTGGACCACTACTCTATAACAGACTAAATGCAAAAGCAAACATCTATTGCCTAAATTATAGAAATTGTAAGAAAACTGTCAAGGTAGCTCTTCCAAGTTTTGTCTTTTGAAGAAACAGAGAAGTTGTTAGCTGTATTGAAATAAAGATTTTAGTATTATATTCATTTTAATTAGTTAGCTAAGTTAGTATACTAATTAAGGTTTTAGAAAGTAAGATATTTCTATACTATTTACACCTTTTTAACATACATATGAGATGGCTATTTTACTTTATTTTATATAATTACCGTGATAATTTCATAATAATTTTACCTCATTTCGTCTGAAACACAGGATGTCCTAGTTCAGGCAGATAACACTAGTGAACTTGACATAGATTTAAGGAAAAATGTATTTACTGTTTTACCTTAAAACATTAATAAAATTTTAATATTATTATTTCATAGGCAAATCGTGTTAAATACAGTAAAGTCTAACTAATCTGGTACTTTAGTACTCTGGCACATCCATTACCACCTATTGGCACCCTCCGCCCGGACCCAGCCCAGTGCTTCATATTTTAAGGTACCTACCATATTAAATTTGGACATTCTAAAATGCTTTATTTTAATTATCCTGATTTTTTCTATACAAGTCGACCCAAGTATATTATTCGTCAAATTTAATGGCGTGTGCGGAGTTAGCTGCGAGTGAAACTGCGCTCAGGTACAATCAATTCGACAACAATATAAGCCATATAACTGTGTCGAAGCTGTGTCAATATTTTTTAGGGGTGTATGGTACCTACATATTTGTCAGTTGGGAACATGGTAGTATTCTCACACGCCACTAAGTTTGACGAATACTATAACATGGAATAAGGGCAGGAAGATGATGATGATTTGTTCTGTACAATCCAGTAATCCGAACATTCAAATAAACCCGCACCCTCTAGTTTCCAATATGGCCGGATTAGTGGGACTCTCGACTTACTATACTTAGTTAAGGTAACTCTTTGTACTAATATAGCCAGCCTAGCCGAATCCAGCAAGGATAATTATGCTCACTGTGAAGCCCTGAGAGGCGGGAGGCTCTTAACAATGTGATTTTACTAGTAGCGCTTCACCACGTGAGGTGCGAAAACGGCTACTAAATACTGCTAGGGAAGAATCAAAAGAGAAGACGTGCTGTGGGAAAAAAATAATGAGTTGATGAGCCTCTTGTGGAGCAGTGATGGTGGCCCAATGGTATCGGCCGCGACTTACAAGTTGTAGGTCGTGAGTTCAAACCCAGGCAGGTGCATTACTTTGTGTAAATTATTTTATCACCACTGCTCTCAAAACGGTGAAGGAAAACGTCGTGAGGAAACCGGCATGTCCTAGAACCAAAAATTCGAAGACATGTGACATCCACCAACCCGCACTGGGCCCGCGTGGTGGATTACAGCCCACACCCTCTCACAGAGAGGAGGCCTGTGCCCCAGCAGTGGGGAGATTAAAAGGCTGATGATGATGAGGCTCTTTTACTACAATTACAAAATATTATACTTACACCCAGACAATTGCTGAACTGCAACACGGCGCTCTTTGTTGCAGTATACACTGGCAGTAAATGGGCTTGGAACAGCCCCACAATCGACGAAATATTTATAATAGTTCCACCTCTCCCGCCTTGGTCCTTGCGCATCAAGTCGAACGCTTTGAACGAACTTTTTATCAAGGCGGTCTGAAAAAAACGTTAGTAGATTACAGTAATTAGACGGATTACAATTAATAACATGATCAAAGGTCCTTTTTAGGGTTCCAAACATCCGAATATAAAAAATGGAATTCTTAGAGGATCTCTCGCACGGTTTAAAACTGTAAGTACCGTGCAATACATCAAATAAAAGGTTTTATTGTAACAGTCTCAATTAGATTTTTTTCAACAATAAAAAAAAATAGTTTTTTAATAATTTAAGAAAATAGATGTAAAGTGACCATTCCTCCGTTTCTTTCAAACTTCGGCGCTTATAATTGTGAAATAAGTACACAAAGTAGTTCTGTACTTACAGATTACCGGAAAACAGAATAAGTCTATGATTTAAAAAAAATAAATAAAAAAATATGTGTCTTTGGTACCCTTTGGCCACGAGTCCGACTCCTTGGCGGTTTTTTTTTTTAATATGCCGATGATTATCTCCTCCTATCCTAATCCTAAAAAAACGGTTCTTGCGGGATAGGCCACTTTTAAAAGAAAATAATACTCACAACATTGATATCAATCTCTTTCAAATAAGCATTAGGCCTATCGTTCATGATCCCCGCGCAGTTGATCACCACATCTATGTAGCCGAAGTCATTCACCACATTTTCATATACCGCATCCAGTTCGTTCGAAGTGACGTCACACTTATGGAACCTCACTTTATCGTTACCATATTTAGCCATCAGTTCCTGTTCCAGAGCTTTTCCGGTGTTGGTATCCACATCTAGCGCTGCTACGTGCTGAAAAAAATATTAATATCGTGAGTTAAGAAAAACAGTATGGTGAAGTAAGATTTTATCTTTCGTTAGCTAAACATCGTTTTCTTTTTTTTTTGTGGGGTGGGAAATCAACCAATGACTTCTCCCGCTCTGGGTGGAGTGGGAGGGTGTGTCAGACTCTTACTGACTAAAACCCACCCCTGTTCTTTCCTTGCCTGAGTGCCCAGGGGCGCGGTAACTCTATTTCGAATTTATCGGCTACCCCTTGGATTTGGCGGTGACTTCTCGCGCCCGACCCTGGTTCAGGCCATGGTACGAAGCTAGAGGGAATAGGAAGTAGTCTCCTCCTTCTGCGAAGCAGTAATGCTCGCGAAGGCGGAGGCGGGACGGGTGAGGAAAGCTCAACGGAGTGGCCCTCACCGCCCCGGCCGCTACCACCGCAGGAGAAGTACTGGGCGTACTGGGCGTAGGACTTCGCAAGACGATCTCCGGCCACCGTAAAACCGGGCCTGCGGTCGGCGAGCAGTGGGTAGCTCGCCCACCGATCAGCACCAGGCCCGTGAGTCTACGGCGCGTAGTGTTCCAGGCGCGCCTCAAAGACATGATTGTCAGCCACCACTGACGGGGCCCATCGTGGCCGGTGCCTGCATGCCTAGGGGAAGCGGATAAATTCTTAACATGAGTTACCGCACCCCTGGGCACATAAAACACAATTTAACAGTTAGTTACAAAGGCGAGCTTCTTAATTTCTTGGGAACGTGCTATAAGAATAAATGAATATCCTAATCCACTCCACTCCTCTCCACTCGTAGTCTACCTGTGTCCATTTATTCAAATACGGCCAGCCATTGAGCCGTGATTTCCTAAGTCTTCGTCTTGAAGCAGGTTTTTCATATCATACGTTTTGCATAAATATCGGAGGGAAATGAGGATATCAGGGATTTCACGAAATCCCTAGGAATATCACGAAATCACGGTAGATGTCGAATATTCTTGTTTATTACGTCTTCTTACTAAACATTTTTAGTGATACGAGTATGATGTCGGTTCACTAAATCTAGTAAAATGAGAAAAGTGTTGATGGATAAAACAGTGAAACGAAATTACAAATTAACCGATTCATTTTTATTAGATAATAAAGTTTCAATCATCTAAACTTAATCTAACGATGATATTTTGAAACTTTAGTATGTAATAAAATTGGATCGGATAATTTTTAATTTTGTTTTATTGTTTTTAATCTAACGATGATATTTTATGCCTAGGGGTAGCGGATAAATTCTGAAAATGAGTAACCGCACCCCTGGGCACTCAGGCAGGGAAGGAACAGGAGTGGGTTTTAGTCAGTAAGAGTCTGACACGCCCTCCCGCTCCACCCAGAGCGGGAGAAGTCATTGGATGATTTCCCAACCCCCAAAAAAAAAAAATGGAGGGTTGGATGGATATTTGTTACTCAAACACGGCTGAACGGGTCTGGATAAAATTTAGCACAAAAATAGATTATAGTCTAGCACATAGACTTTAATTTATAATGCCCCGTACTAATTCCACGCGGGCAATTTAATTAAAATAATCCATGTTCTACATTGACACTACTCGTAATTATTTGCATGTAATTAATGTATTAAACAAACACTTGCTGGAAGAGACATTAACATTATGTACATGGATGACTGATGCAACACTGCATAACAATTTATTATGTATATTAAATAAGGACATGATAAATTATTTCATAAATTACTATTGGTAGTTCGACCTTCAAACGAAACAAAAACAATAGGTGAGTAGTTCCCTATCTGAGATTTTTTATATGCAATTATCTTTGGCCATTTTATAATTTTTAGCCATATACCTACATAAAACGATCGTGATTTCCATAATTATCCTGGTTCAAAGTCAAAGTCAACTAAATGCCTGGGATTTCCTATAATTACTTGATAAAAAAAATCGAGAAAATTTTAGTTCATCGCCATTAACTCAAGTATCGACTTTAGTATCGTGTGTTTTAACTGAATGGCCCTAAAAAAGTATGGGTTCTAAAGTACGTGAGACAAGTGAGTGACAGCAATATGTGTAGGATAAGTGTGAGGCTCGCCCAGAGGACACGGTGGAGCACACGGTAGAGATCTGCCCCGCTTGGGCGGAGCCCCGCCGTGTCCTCGTGCAGGCGATCGGCGGCAGCGACCTCTCGCGCCCGGCCCTGGTCCTCCATGGTACGGAGCGAGAAGGAATGGGAAGCAGTCACCTCCTTCTGCGAAGCAGTAATGCTCGCGAAGGAGGAGGCGGAACGGGTTAGGGAGAGACTGCAACGACAGCCTCGCCCTAACGCCCTCAGCAGCAGCCGCCGACCCGAGCGGGAGAAGTCATTGGATGATTTCCCACCCACAAAAAAAAAAAAAACAATATGGCTCCGTTTGGACCAGTTCGGGTTCGGAACCCTAAAAAAAGGTACTCACTTTTGCTCCTTCATCCAGAAACGCCCTGACAATCCCAGCACCGATGCCCGCAGCCGCTCCAGTCACGAAGAACACTTTATCTCTTATTTCGAACATGTTTACGAACGTTCGAAGTTCACGATGACAGATTGGATTCACTATCACGACTGATCTCAACCACTGTCAATCTGCAAGTAATATAAAACTCATTAGAGTTTGCAGCGATCTTAGACAAGTAGATATAACTCTAGTGTTTGGTTTGAGATAATGTTAATAATACGATGGAATGTTTTATATGACTGTTAAGTGCCTTTTGTTTGCTTACTGATTGTGTGTCTTGTTGATCTGGATATGAATCTACCTAGACTTAGAATATAAATTGTCGTTTTAACAAAATTACCTATCAATAGCGTAATTGACGTTTTTCCGCCCCAGCTGTACAACACAATCCGGGAATTTTGAGGTTTAAAATATTTTAGGACAAGCCAATTTCCTCATCATGTTTTCCTTGACGAATATTGGAAAACAAAATTCATAATTATTATTATTTAAGTTAATTAAAACTACAATTCACTTACTTTTGACTGATGAATAATTTAAATTATTTTACTAAGCACCAAACAATAATAACTTCTCGAAACGAATGATACTAAAATTATTCCAAGTCACACACTAGTGCACAAAAAACACCCACATCCCACCGAGTCGAAATCTACTCTGAGTCGAAACAGAAGGCGTACGCGAAAACGTACTTATTAGCAACTTAAGGCGCTATTAGCTGCCAATGACCTTGAGTGGTTAGCTTGCGTGTTCTGTGCTGAGCTCACGTAACGCTTCGTACGTCCACCCAGTAATAGGACTCGCCTTCAAGGAGCGCTGTCCGAAATTAAACGCATTATTAATTTATTACACATAAAAGAACAGGTTTTAAAACAAAACACTGATTTAGTCTCAGTGTTTTATTTTAAAACCTGTTTTATAAATAATTAAATGATCTTTAAAATGGTGAAGGTTTCATAAAAATACGCTTTATAGTTTTTGCGTGATTCTCAATTTTTTATCCGCGTTAGACGTATCTTTACAAATTAATTACACTATGTTATAAAAATATAATTTCAAATATTCTGAGATCAAATTACGATGGCAATTGTCTAGAGTAACATATATTTTTTTTAAAGAAATAAGACTAGTCGTTTAGACGTGATGTTTCATTAGAAAACAATTGAAAGTCATAAAACTGCGCCTTAAACCGCACTTAAGTGTTACTTAATACGAGCTGTCTCATACATACAGAACATTATTATTTAGGGCCTAAAGATGCTCCACACTGCACTGACTGTGCTGCTGCGCTCTTAAACTTTTTCGGTAATACATAGGCAGCGAAGTCCGCTTTCAACAAACACTCTTCAGCTGCTTCTATTCGTATTAAATTTTAAGAGAAAGAATTTAACACTCTTCTTTTCAAATCTCAATACATAAAATCTTGTAGGTAGTTCATTGGCCAATGGAAAAGGCTGAAGGCATCAGTTAATGCTCTGATGAATGAGGGCGGGGTAAAATGTTTAATCAGATTTGGCAACTAACACATCGTCAAGGTCAAAATGGCCCAATTGTTATTGATTAGCAAGGTCAATAGTAATAATATTCATGTTGTTCTCTTATAAAAATAACTAGCAAGAGGAAGTGTATGACCCGTAATAAGAATGTTTACCTAAGGTGATCAGACATCTAAATCTCATCTTTCGTTGAATGCAGTGTGGCGTTAACTTTACATACCAATGTTTTAAATTGAAGGCAGCAATGCCTAGCGTACAAATAAAGATAGCAATGTAGATAAAGCTATAAAAGACCTATATAAAAGCAAAATTAAAAGCTGTACCTATTACCCTTTTTATTAGGTTTAACTACTTATTAAGATTACGTACAGTACACAAAATTCATAACAATTTGGACATAATATTATGGACTTCTATAAATACGTAATTTCGATTAGGCACACCACACCAGGTACTTTTACCTTTAACTGAATTTAAACTTGTCTTCACCAATAAAATATGGTCCATTACTTATGGGTGCATAACTAGAAAACCGATATAAAAACTTACGTCTTACTATGTACGTTAAGGTTAAAACCAGTTGAACTCGTCGGCCTTCACCTAAATGTTACTTCTTTGACGTGTTTTCGTTCAATAACACTAATATTTATTTAGTCCGAGACATCATTTTGCATAATTTAATACCTCGATAGCTTAGGTTATTAGGGTCAAAGAGTAATTCATCATTAGCAGAAAATGCATTGTCATGCCTCAAACATTTAATTACTTTTGTTATGTCTCTCAAAAGGTTTTTTTTTTTGTTTTTTTTTTGTAGTTTTTATAATTATAACTAGGTAATATGACAAGAAAAAAAAATAGCTATTATTTTTCTCGATATTTCGATTTCGATCGAATAATCGGAGGAGCTCGTGGCTAAAGTAATAACGGCCGCAAGGGTGGATCCATCAGGTTAAGCTAGGCTTGCCGGGGTTGGTTCGTGGATCGGTGACCATCTTGACGCACGAGGGAGTCTTGGTATGACTCCCTCGTGCCTCGGAAAGCACGTTAAGCCGTTGGTCCCGACTGTCAATCGTGGATCTTTGACAGTCGTTACGGGTCGTCAGAAGCCCGAAAGCCTGCATCCAGTCTTACCAAGGGGTTAGGTATCGTATTACCCAGTAACTGTGTTGTGGAGGTCAGATAAGCAGTCGCTCCATGTAAAATACTGGTATTCAGCTGCATCCGGTTAGATTGGAAGCCGGCCCCAAGATAGTTGGGAAAAGGCTAGGCAGATTGATGTCTCCAAAAAAAAAATAAACGAAATAAATTAATAGAACTCATCATTTTAGATTATAAATGTATCTGCTATTAATCGATATCAGTCGCGTCTGAGGTTCTTTGTTAGATAATTTAGTTTGACCCAGTATATTTATTAAAATAATACACATTTACAAGTTTTACTTGATTGTCATTTAAAAACCCACTAAATCGAATTCGGTTTATTAAAAAACAATATCAAACAGGTGTTTACAATTTTATGGATATAGAAACATTTTTATTACAATTTTAATCATCTATCAGAAGTTGGGCTAAATCCGCATACGCCTTATTGATTGCTGTTGTGATGTCTTTAGCCGGTTTGCTGTTGTTGATCAACCAGGTGCTTCCACTTTCTCCTCTTGTATATGCCTCAAGGGTTCCCTGAGCTGCTACTTCTGCACTGTGGATTACAGAAGAAAATACAAACAAAGCTGAATTTGCATTCGCACGCTCAACGAAAGGTTCTATTGAATTGCAACTTAAATAGTTGTCTGCCACTTTGCTAAACTGGACCCATTTGGCGCAGCCGCTATGAACATAGTGCCATTAATATATACTTAGTTTTAAAATAAAGTATCCTTATATTTGTTCCTACATTGTGTGTTCCGAATAGATGCTTTTTCTTTCTTTCTTTTTTATTAATCCAACTCACTCACAAAATCAACTGATTGATTTCTATTGAAGAGTTCTTTACTAGAAAGTCTGTTACTTAACTCAAGCTTAACTCATCATATTGCAGTTCATCTTTTTATCGTCATTTGTATCTCCTCGAATCTCCATGCCGTCGGGAGAACTTTATTCATTAACAACCAAAACCGCTGAACCGCAAAACGTCAGTACAAAACACAGTCCTTGCAATAAGACACCAACCACATAGATTATATCTAATGAGCTAGTACAAACCTCTGAATTGGGTACAAAGCCGTTAGCTTTTTCATTTGAATGTCCTCGTCAAAACTGGCCATTTGGTCCAGAATACCAGTTTGTGTTGGTCCATAACATATTGTGATCACTCGAACACCAGTCTTGGAATGATATGGTTCTTTCTGAAAATAATGAATTTGCATCTAGATTCAATAACATAATTAATTTAATAGTGTTGCTGTTAGAATTGTACCAGTTTACCTATTACAAAATCTGTAACAGATTTCCTTATTATGGGTAGGTTCTATGATTTCATATAATGGAATTTATACCGATTTTTTCTCTTTCCTCCTTATAGTCATTAGTTCTAGGCTAATGAGAAAGAATAGGCTTGCAAGTTTTTATTCCTCCAGCATTTGCTCATGCTTTTTTTTTTGTGAGTTGGGAAATCATTCAATGACTCCTCCCGCTCTGGGTGGAGCGGGAGGGCGTGTCAGACTCTTACTGACTAAAACCTACCCCTGTTCCTTCCCTGCCAGAGTCCCCAGGGGTGCGGTAACTCATTTTCAGAATTTATCCGCTACACCTAGGCATGCAGGCACCGGCCACGATGGGCCCCGTCAGTGGTGGCTGACACTCATCTCTTTGAGGCGCGCGTGGAACACTACGCGCCGTCGATTCAGGGGAGCATTTTCTCATTCTGGAGCAATGAAAACTTACCATAAAATAACCATACCATATTTCATTAACCCTTCTGCCAAATGATACTACCACTTGTTTATGACTTGGCAACCTACTTTTATTTACAGCTTTGCTAGGGGTCTTATTGCACAAATCCCATCTACTGGTTAGCAATAATGAGACTAAAGATGATGCGCGCTTTTCTTATTAAGGCAAGCGCGCTTGCCTTATTAAAGTAAGCCTTTGCTCACTCAAAATTCCCAAGAAACTGCATTTGGGAAACTCAGATAATAAAGATAAATATATGTGTACATAAGCTAGTATCTGTCTGTCTGTCTGTCTGTCCGTCTGTCACAGCCAATTTACTCGGAATCTACTGGCCTGATTAAGTAGAAATTTGCTACACTGGTCTATTTCTATGACCCTATTATGGACGAGTAACGTACATAAATTAATTTGTAATATGGGAGTAACTTTTGGGGGGAAAATCGAAAAATTTAAAATAAAGGTTTTCAAACTGTCCCGTGCGACACATCAAATTAAAGGGCTGATTGGGAGGGTCTCAAATATATACTCAAATTTTTTTCATAATTTGAAAGTGAATCGTATTAAAGTTATCTAAGAAAATAAACGAAAATTGACCATGCCATGCAAAGGGGAGGAGGGGGGGGGGTCTTTATCTCTGAAACTCCTGAGTCAAAAATTTTGAAAAAAATACAAGAAATAGTTCTTTGCTTAGAGATTACAGAAAAACCTATGAGAAGTCTATATTTTTACAAACTTTATATTAACTTGCTTTGGTTTGATTTGTATTCGGTTACAAATTGGTAACCCATTCAAATACTTTCCGGTCTTTGATTAAGCTAAAACTTGCATTACTTATTAAAATAAGTAGGTACCCAATGCAATAATATAGTAGTATGAAACTGGTCTGATGATGGAGCTGAAAGGTGGCCAAAGGATTTCCTCAACGAAACAAGATGGCACCATCGTGTTTGGTCTCATTGCATATGTTTTGTTTAGTTTCTTTCTACTAGGTGATGCCTTTTAAAGGTGTCCATAGGATCTCCGCAACCAAAAAAGATAGCACCGTCGTATTTGGACTCATTTGATGTGTATTGAAAAGTGATTTTACACTTGATAGTACCCAGGGTCTGATGGTGGAGTCGGAATGTGGCCATCGGATTTCTGCAACCAAATAAGATAGCACCATCGTGTTTCAGCTTATTGGATACCTATGTATTGACAAGCGATATTACATTTAGTGGTGGTGGTCTAATGATAAAATCGGAAGGTGACCATCCATAACAACTTCTCAACTAAACAAGATAACAATAGCGTGTTTGGGTTTATTACTGACTAGTGTTATTACACTAGAAGGTGGTCAGGGTCTGATTATATATACTTATGTAGGATCTTCAACCATAGAACATAGCACCGTCGTGTGTAGACACACCCGATGAGATAAGGCTAGTTAGATTTGTTTTGACAAGTAGCACAGGGCGTATAGAATTATTTAAAGAAATGTTAGAGATAGAACCATAACATTTTCAGAAGAAAATGTTATAGTTCTATCTCTAACATTTCTTTAAAGCTTGAGGCGTGGACGTCTTTTACACTGTTTTAAGGATAGGTAAGCCTAAAATGTTATAGTTGTTGGTACGCATAAGCGAACAACTATAATAAAAATACTAATTAAAACATAGATACCTACATATGTATCTAAGTTTTAATTAGTATTTTTAAGTTCATGTAAAAGTTTGTCATATAGAGGTTTTTACTTTTTTTTATAAGCCATTTAAAAAATATGTGTTTCGTTCGGCGTTCGCGTGAGTCCAACTCACACTTGACCGATTTTTTTCTGTTTCACTCTTTTTTTCTGTTTTTTAATTGTTAATGATATTAATGAGGAGTCACAGTTCCCATTATCTGACTTAATAGGTCACAACTTACGCCAATACAGTTGCTGAACTGCAGAACAGCACTCTTAGTGGCAGCATACACAAAGAGCAGCGGACTGTGTTTGATGAGCGCCGCTACTGAGGACACGTTGATGACTGTCCCTCCTCTTCCACCTTTGTCCTTTCGCATTATCTCTATTGCTCTTACTGTCCCGTTGACCAAAGCTGTCTGTAACACAAAATCTGATTTTACTATCAGATTTTTTGTATTCGTGATGAATAATCAATGCAAATACATAGCTACAATACATCTACCTTTATGAAGAGAACACACATTTATAATCATAATAATTTGTTTCAATCTTTAAGAATTATAAGAAAAGATTAATCTAGACTTAAAATTACTACATCAGAATATACAGGTACTTTTACTGCTTGAGGGTTCACAATCTAAAAATCACAAAATGATATCTATAAGAACTAAGAGAAAAATACTTACAACATTGATTTCAATTTCTTTGCGTATAAAATCACTATTACTCTCGTTGGTGACACCGGCATTATTGACCACCAAATCTATGTAGCCATACTGTTCTGTGGTATCCTTGAAAGCCTTGAACAGTTCCTCATCATTGGTGATATCACATTTAGTGAATTTTACCCTATTAGATCTATGTTGTTTATTCTGTTCATTTTGTAGTAACACTCCTGCAGCTTCATCAATATCTAGTATTCTTACATGCTATAAAAAATAATAAATGTCGCATCAAATGTATCTTAACAGTATTAATAGCAAACATAGTTAGCATCCTCGAATAAGATTTTTTGAAATTCATTTATTAGTAGGCGCTTTTAGTTACATTGGTATGAAGGATCTATACTATTTCATTATTATTCGGTCATCATTGAAATATTTCTCTCTTCACCTTTATTGTCATTAAGGTAGGTTTGATTACAATTCATAAAGTAATGTATTAATTACAAAGTATAGACAAGCGAATAAAAAAAACCCAAGCAAATGGGCGTAGAAAAATCACCACATCACTGTCAATGGGAAAAGTGCCCAAAACACTGGCAGCATTGCATTGGCAATACTGATTCTTTGGCGAAAAAAAAGGTCACGTGGACTAACTGCTTGGTAATGTACTCTTTGATTGTCATTTAAAGATGTCCATGGAAAAACACTATTCTTAAATTTTCCTATTTTCTCTTAATGACTATTAAGATTTCTTACCTTAGCTCCTTCTTCCACCAGTATTTTAACAAAAGCCGCTCCAATGCCTTTGGCAGCGCCGGTTATCAAAACAACTGTATCTTTTAAGTCGTACATTCTCACTAACCCACTTACACGTATTTATGCTCAGAACAGGATCTTGCTAATTTTATTCATATTTTATCTCTTTCACCTGAGCGTGACAGACTATCATGAAAACAGAAGTATGGCAAATTATTATATAGTTGTGCAAATGATTTTTAAAACTTATTAGAAAACTATTTAGAAACGCGAAAACAAACAATCATGATTTCATAAATATTTATTTTCAATTTTACACTAATATATTATCAGACAGTGGCTAAAACTTAACTTTAAATATTTATATCGTTTTCCATTGTAGCTACTTTAATTTACTTTCTTGTAAGCTCTAATACAAACTCTTATACCAGAGAGAATATAAATAAAAACAGTTAGACGACAGAACAAGGTGCTACAGTCCTATGGGGACATCAATTAAGTCACAAACAGCTCAGTGCGATTGCCAAATCAAAGTCATCACAAAAATACAGGAGTGCCTGCTATTTGTAACTGCAATGGATATTGCAGTGAAATAGTGTCAAACGCTTTCAAAGCATCTTCTATTCTATTTTTCTCCTTATTCTGTGGTCTAGACAAAGTGACAGTGACATTCAATCAGCAATAACGATTGTCAATACGCTACCAAAATGTTAATCTCATTGATTTCTCATTTCAACCATTAATTTTTTTTATAATTTATAGGTTCGGCTTTCAACGTGGTGGTGGGAGGGACGGCAGAAGTTTGATTCAACTGACTTAGCCAGGGACTAAAATGCTTCACAACCAGCATGAGGGGCATGAAGCTAGTTTGTTCCCAATTCGGCTAATGTGATCGAACCGAACCTTCTGCATCACCTTCTTGCAGGACTTGGCAGCCTTGCGCGCAAGAGCGTTAACCCATGCTTGGTCTGCCACTTGTTTAAGCGCGTCAGCACGTTGCTGATAAAATGTCACTTTGTCTACGTCCTCGTATCCCTTATAAAATTATTTGGATGATCCTGCGATAACTTCAGCGATTTCCGCATCTGTCTTCAATATGTGCGAAGTAATGTCTTCAGCTGGCTCATCGGCTCGAACCAACCAAATGCTAGCACTCTCTCCTTTTTTAAACATGTCTATCATGCCACGTGCTGCAGAATCGACGCTGGAAAAAGAAGAAGGATATTATCACCCACTCTATCATGAACGTCTTGAGTATCCTAGTCCTAGGATCAACTTCGAACATGTTGGAAATTTGTAAAAGGATGAGAGATTGATGTCAAGTCTGTCTCTCTGTTATTTCAAGGGCACTGCTGCATTAGAAAGTATTCAGAAGTCAGTTTGTACAATTAAAAAAAAAAGTCAGTGGGACGTTGCTGCATTAATGATCACTTTATAATAATATATCTTCTGGAAGTCTTCTCTTCTTTTCAAACTAATATCAAAAATACCTTCGGTAACTACCCCTGAGTTGAGGGAACTCACCTTTGGACTGGATGTGATCCCAAAACATTCTGTACATCCAGATCTAACCTTTTCTCAATGCTTTTAATTTTGCCTAATATAGCAGTGTCGGTGACTCCAATGCAAATGGACAATACTCTCACGCCTGTATGCGTGCAAGGAGCTTGCTGAAAAATTTAAAGTATTTTTTTTTTACTTTTTGAGCATATAATATATCGGGCAAAGAAGATGACAGATATGTGTCTGTACTACTACAGTAATTTGTTTACAGCAAAAACAATGTTGACGAGAGCACCGACCCCTGAGGAACACCGGCATTAATAACTAGCAGACCGGACGAGCAGCCATCTATGACCACTCGGATAGACCGATCCCTCAGGCAATCTGCAATCCAATCACACAAACCACCGGGCAGACCGAAGGAAGGAAGCTTGCCAATTAGGCTATCGTGCCAGACCCTGTCGAAGGCTGAAGGAAGGGAAGGAGATGTCAAGGGAGACCGCAAGGGCTTCCCCTTGTTTCTCGATGGCTTCACTCCAGATGTGAATGGCATACGCTAGAAGAGCCCCCGTTGACCGATTTCGGCGGAAGCCGTATTGTCTGTCACTGAGGATATCGTTAGCTTCTAGGTATGCCAGGAGCTTGCCATTCAGTATACGTTCCATACTCTTACAAACTTTACTGACTTAAAACCCGCCCCTGTTCCTTCAGTTGCCTGTACCAAGGGCCGAAGTAACTCTCTTTTAAATTTACCCACGACCCCAGGCAGGCATAGGCCCTAGCAGACCCCGTCAGTGGCTGCTGACATCTCTTTGAGGCGCGCGTAGAACACTACGCGCCATACGACACGGGCCTGGTCCTTATCTAAGTATCGCAAGCCCGCGCCAACGGTGGCCGGTATTTGGCTTGCGTCTCCCGCTGCCCGTGGCGTCTCCTGTGGCGGCTGCTAGGAGCGTGAGGGAGTCTCCGTTGAGTCTCCCTCACGCGTTCCGCGTCCTCCTTCGCGAGCATTACTCCCTCGCAGAAGGGATAGTGGCCAGAGCTGCGTTGCGTAATTTAAATATTGAGATAAATACTGCAATATATTTAAACTCAATAAACTATTAGGTACTTACACCAACACAATGACTGAACTGCATAACCGCACGCTTAGTAGATGAATAGGTGAACAGCGGAGACACCTGAATAAGTCCACCGATTGAGGACACGTTTATAACAGCGCCACCTCTGCCTCCATTGTCCTTGCGCATCAGCTCAATGGCTTTCAGGGTGCCGTTTACCACCGCTATCTGCAATTAAGAATTATAAGAGTAAGGTACAATGTGAGTCTCTGGAAGTTGGACTTTTGTAAAAACTTGAAATTTCGAAGCGTAGTTTTATAGATTTACACTAATAATTCCTTTATTATATTGTAAATCTATGAAAACAATTGTCAATGTTAAATTGTCACATAGGCAATTAGGTAGATAATGGTGCCGATTCTCGTGTTCAATAACTAAAATAAAATTAGAGTCTGCTAGATATCGCTGTCAGCGATAAGACCGCACTTGTACCCATAGATTTAAGTTCATTTATACAAGTTTATTAACTGCTTTGGTGTACAATAAAGTATTATTCTATTCTATTAGAGAATCGCTATCTTTTACTAAAAGTTAGTGCAAAAAAAGGACCGCTATAGCTATGAACTAGGTTAGAGATGTCAAACTAGTTTACCTACGTCTTGCGCTTTAATGTGTTTTTAGTAGACATGTTTTTACGTGTACCCTTAATTTGTATGGAAATATTATTTCAACTAAATTTGACAGCTCTAATTTACGTCCGTCTCTTTTTTGTTTTATGAGAGAGAGAAAGATAGCAATAGCCTAAATTAATGTAGTTTAGTTTGTGCACAACAGCATACAACATTTGTGCATTATCTATCTAATTATCTTTAGACATCGGCATGAGCATGACCACTACCAAACTTATCGAAGAATTGAAGAACTCTCCACCATCTAGCCTAGGAACACCATACCCGTTTTTGCATTGCAAGATTCGCGGTCTCTTCTCCTCTTAAGAACATTTTTGAGCACCTTTGGTATAGCGTTGACGTGTTCAAATACAAATAGACACTTACATAATTAATTTCAATTTGTCTCCGAATCAAAGACAGTTTACTCTCATCTGCCACACCAGCGTTGTTGACCAGAAGATCTATATAACCCTTATCTTCTTTGGCGTCCTCTAATGCTTTGAAGAACTGCTCATCGTTAGTGACGTCACATTTAACGAACTTCACTTTGTCTTCGCCATATTTTTCGTTCAGCTCATCTTGAAGTAATACGCCTGAGCCCACGTCGATATCTAATATCCTTACATGCTGTAGAATAATAAAATATAATATAATGTAGTATATCGTTAACTTACAAATTATTTTAATTTATTAATCCTGAACAATCCTGCAAGGGTCGCGGGAGTGCCCAGAGGTTGAGGATAAATTCGAAACAAAGTTACCTCGCCCCTGGGCACTCAGGGCAGGGAAGGAACAGGGGTGGGTTTTAGTCAGTAAGAGTCTAACATGCCTTCCCGCTCCACCCTAGAGCGGGATATGTTATTGGATGATATCCCACCCCTCAAAAAAAAATAGTCGCGGGAGGATTTTAAAGTTTTACTGCAACCCTGGCAAAGGCAACTGAAGGAACACGGGTGGAGTTTAGTCAGTAAGAGTCTGACACGCCCTCCCACTCCACCTAAAGCCAGAGAAGTTATTTGATGATTTCCCATCCCAAAAAAAACCCTGAACAATCATTATAATATGTACAAACTATTGAGTTATAAAGTGTTTACAAGCTAATAAAAGTAAATTTAAAAAACCGGCCAAGTGCGAGTCGGACTCGCGCACGAAGGGTTCTCTACCATTATCTATAAAAACGGCAAAAAAATCATGTCTGTTGTATGGGAGTTTTTTGTATTTGTTGTTATAGCGGCAACAGAAATACATCATCCTGTGAAAATTTCAAATGTCTACTATCATGGTTCGTGAGATACAGCCTTTTCTTTTTTTTTTGTGGGGTGGGAAATCAGCCAATGACTTCTCCCGCTCTGGGTGGAGCGGGAGGGTGTGTCAGACTCTTACTGACTAAAACCCACCCCTGTTCCTCCCTGCCCTGAATGCCCAGGGGCGAGGTAACTCTTTCGAATTTATCCTCAACCCCCGGGCAGGCATCGGCCATGACGGGCCCCGTCCTGTTTGCTGACAACTCTTTGAGGCGCGCGTGGAACACTACGCGCCGTCGACTCCCGGGCCTGGTGCTGATCGGACGGCGAGCTACCCATTACTCGCCGTCCGCAGGCCCGGGTGTGAGATACAGCCTGGTGACAGACGGAGTCTTAGTAATAGGGTCCCGTTTTACCCTTTGGTTACGGAACCCTAAAAACCATAGCCATCTTTGTTTTATCAGCTTTGTTTTCGTTATCATTTTTACCATCTTTGTTTTCGTTATCTTGTAATCTTTCACCACCAACCTCCGGTTGTCCTTGGGTGCACTTGTTTAGCGCGAACCAACAAGGATAACCGTCGGTTGGTGGCCCATTTCATAAAAAGTATCTAAAGAGGCCCCCTTTTGCGAGTTAGCTTCGACCCCTCGTACGCCTTCCAAAGGTCCGGGTCCTGAGAAATCTTAAATAAATACAAGCGGCATAAGTAGGTAGTAGAAATCCGTCTCATAAAAACGTCAAAACTTCAGCCCAATCAATCTAAACGGGTAACCGATCTCAACCTAGTTGGGAAAAAATTCGGCTCAAATGATGACTGAAGTTTTTTTTTATAGGCTACATAGTGTGCCACTGTTGGGCAAGGGCCTCCCCTTTCTCCCTCCCTCCTCTTCTGTCTTGGGCGATTTCTGGCCAAGTTTGCCCCTCAAACTTGATCAGTTCGTCACACCATCTTCGCCGCGGTCAACCTTGACGGCGACGTCCTCCCTCTGGCGAATAATGAGTGACGATCCTTGCCCACCTATCTAGGTGCATTCTTGCAACGTGGTGAGCCCACTCCCACTTCAGCGTAGCTGTTTTTTCAATATCTGCTACTTGAGTTATGAGCTAAGTTATGAACATAAAATTATGTTGCATTTTCTACGGTATACAAAAACAAACACACATACCTGCAGAGCTCAACTGTTATCTTTTTGAAATTCTGTTATCAAAACTGAGATTTTGATAATAAGAGTTGTTACAACAAGATGTGATTACGATTATCTACCTACCTACTGTGAAGATAGCAAGTTCAGTACAAAATTTTCTACCAGTAGGTATACTCATTAGCAGTATTATTGTTCAAATGTTAACAAAAATGTCTAGCTACCGATCATATTTTAACGGTTGGAACTGAGCATGCAACAAGTCGTCAGGAATACAACCAAAAACACGAATACTTATCGCAATAGTTTTTTTTTTTTTTTGGGACAAGCCCGCCTTACTATTCAAACCATTATAACTTCTGTAAGCCAGAATCAACGGTGGCGACCACCAGAAAAAACGCCGAGGCAATGAAGCTCGACGAGTCCCAGAGAAACGATTAAACTGTCTTGGGTCCCGCAACGAAATTAATCAGAAAAGATAGCGGAGGAGTAAGAAAAACATAATTTCCATTGCCCTCCTATCGCCGTAGTTTGCCTAACTTAGGTAGGTACCTACTTTGGACGGTTAAGGTAAATAAATCCTTCTTCCTATTAAATATCAATCAATCTGCTTAGCCTTTTACCAACTGACTTAGAGTCGGCTTCTAGTCTAACCGGATGCAGCTGAATACCTGTATTTTACATGGAGCGACTGCCTATCTGACCTCCACAACCAAGTTACTGAATAATACGATACCTCTTGGTAAGACTGGTTGTCCGACTTTAGGGGTTCTGACGACGATTAGATCCACGATTGACAGCCGGCACCAACGGCTTAACGTGCTTTCCGAGCCAAGGAGGAGTCTCGGTATGTTAAGATGGTCTCCCATCCATGGACCAACCCTGGCAAGCGCAGCTTAACCTGATGAATCGACCCGTGCGGGTGTTATTTACATTTAAAGTTTCGATGGATAGATGGATGTTGTAATCACGCCAGAAGGACAGAACGGATCTGGCACAACTGGGGAGTTAAGCACAGAGATAGATTACCTATGGTCTGGAATAGTACCTACATAGGATATAATTTATAGGGGGGGAAGTAATTCCATGCGGGCGACGCCGCTGGCAGAAGCTAGTAAATCTATATAAGGAAGAATTTCTGTTAACTTTTCCGGTTACTTTCATAAAAAAATTGTTCATTTTCAGGGTTCCGTACTCAAAGGGTCCTAACGGAGCCCTATTTCTGTCACTCACGTGTCTTTCTGTCTGTCTGTCCGTCCGAATTTTTTAACTTTCCATTGACCTATGAACTTGAAATTTTGTGATAATGTTAATTATTACGTATACTTTACTAACAGATACCAATATTTGGTACGGAACCCTTAATGTTAAATGCGATACGCACTTAGCCAGTTTTTTTAATTAATCTTTCAGAGAGTTCATATCCAGAGGTCGAGATAAAAGACTGAATATCACAAACAGATTATAAAAAAAAATTACCTGAACTCCTTCCTCCAATACTTGTCTAACAAAATTAGCACCAATTCCTATTGAAGCACCGGTGACCAAAACCACTTTATCTGTTAAATCGTACATGATAGCTGCGACACGGTTGGCTTGATACTGTACTGCAACTGTACTGATACTAAATATTTAAACTATCTAGAGATCAAGATGGTGCCTAGTAAAGCCTCATTCACATTACTTACACTGCTACTAACAAAAAATAAAGAAGAAAAAATATCGAACGTTTTCGTGAGTTTTTTATTTGAATTGAATTATTTATTAATGGGAAGTCATTAAGTCTACTGCTAGCCAAAGAAATATAATGATTAATGGTGTTTGTTTACTAGGTAAGTGGTTGACTATCTAATAAAGGCACTTATAAACATGTGTTTTTTGACGTCAATAGGTAGAGGGAATCCGGGAGACTTGCCCAGGTGGGAGAGATGTTCCACATCGCTTAAATTGTTTTATAAATCGCGCCATCGGGTTCACTGACAGGTGCTAGCACGCTCTCTTATTACAGCCTGGCCACGGGACATTCGCTGCTGCGCATTTTCGCGCGGTTCGACCGGCGAAACGTCTGGCGACTAACAGTCTGGCCACGGGACATTTGCTGCTGTGGATTTTCGCGCGGTGCGACCGGCGAAGCGTCTGGCGACTAACAACCTGGCCACGGGACATTCGCTGCTGCGAATTTTCGCGCGGTGCGACCGGCGAAACGTCTGGCGACTAACAGTCTGGCCACGGGACATTTGCTGCTGTGGATTTTCGCGCGGTGCGACCGGCGAAGCGTCTGGCGACTAACAACCTGGCCACGGGACATTCGCTGCTGCGAATTTTCGCGCGGTGCGACCGGCGAAGCGTTTGGCGACTAAAACAAGTGAATAGAAATGAATCATGCCACGCGTAGCGGCGACCGGCGAAGTTTGCCGAGTAAATGGCAAGAGCATCTGGCGGCATGGCGGGCGACTGAAACAAATGCCCCAAATGAGTACGGCGCATTCCCCGTGGCATATAGTGCAGCAACCAGGCTGATTAAAAAGTTAGAAATAATTTTATTTTCGATAAGTCGATGTCAATTCTAAAAGCCCCGCCAGACGCACCGCCAGTCACGTCGCCCGTTTCCGTGGCCAGACTGTTATAGTATGACACATGTGCGACGCCATATTGGCAGCCATTACGCCGGTTTGACAGTGAACGGAATAAACACGTTTTTGGTGGTCTGAAGTACTCCGCTAAATATTATGGTACGTAATTTTTTTATATTAGTTGAATTACTAAGTAAATGTAGTTTGAAGAACTTAGTGTATTTTAGTCTTCCGATTTAACCAATTTCTTCAAACACGTGATGAAGTGATCAAGGTAAGGTTAGGGAGATTTGAACCATAGTTCAGGAGGGAAAAATGATCAGTGGTTCAACTGTCCCTCAGGTATATTCGATGGATAGATAGATAACTGTTTTTAATATAAAAAACAGGTATTAATGTCATGCAAGGAATTATAAAACGCTATCCAAGAAGTCAAATCCGGGTCCTCTCTTAGAAAAACAGCGGTGAAATATGGGATCGATCTTTGATCTCTTTAGGTAAGATGATAAATTAGAGTTTTATTCGTTTTTTTTAATGAATATTTAAAAAAAGAAATGCTAAGAATGTCATTATTTTTTTTATTTATAGTTCGACTTTTAATTGTTTCCAATAACTTGACAGTTGAGAGATTCTCTTCAACTGTCAACCAGATTTTGACAAGAAACAGATAGCGAGTTGGTGTAAGAATGAACGAAATTGAATGAACTTTAATAAGCAAACTTTTTATTTTAAATTAATAACTTATCATAAAAACACAAAAACACGTAACATTATTTTTCTTTGAACTGTCAAGTTACTGAATACAATTAAAAGTCGACCTAAAGAAAGTAATTTGTTCAGAAAACTAATTTAACAAGAAATAGTCGTTAATGAGGTACCTGTAAAGCCCGGAAACTCACTGGTGAGTTTCATTGATCGAAACCACGTTGAGCACTGAAACTCACCAGTGAGTTTTGCGATTCACTCGTTTATTACCTCTATTATTACCAAAACGCAATGTATTTTATGCTGTGGCAACATTTACACGCTTGGCCATAGACATTATTGGTCGTCTCAGGTGCCCTCCGACAAAAAATATATGCTGTCATAACTGAGAAAAAATGTCAAACTGACATTTGAATCCGGTTTGTCGTATGCGGGCGGGGCTTGAAGGATGGTACGTTTGACGAATGGCGGCTTTCAGAGGTTAAAGTAATTAAGTATCGTATTAAAATATTTGAGATTTACAAAATATTGTCATTATTTTCCCTATACACATAGATATGGTTAAGTCTCCCTACTACTATGGTCAACTCTCCCGTGCGTTGGGGAGATTTAAACCATCAACCGTTTTTTTTTTTAAATATATTTCCAGCTCAACTTAGTGAATTAATAGTAACTTTAACATTAAAAAATGGTACCTATATAACAGTGGTTTGTATACGTTATTGAGCTGTCCAGTTTCAAGTCATAGTTACAAATTATGTATGTTAGAGTAAAAGGGGGTTCAACTCTCCCGGACTCCCCCTACGTCTTTAAGTTTGATTCCATATTGGGAGGCAATCCAAAAACCGGTCAAGTGCATGTCAGACTTTACACATTTAAGGGTTTATGGCTTTGGGTCAACAAGATGCTTATACTTACCTACTGTGAAAATTTGAAGACTATAGCTTCAACCGTTTGGCTGTAAAACCTGTGTGACAGACGACGGACACACAGATGGACAGACAGACAGACAAGTTTTTGTGTAAACTAACATTAACTACCTTACACATAGATGTGCTATCAGTTAAAAAAAACCGGTCAAGAGCGATTCGGACTCGCACACCAAGGGTTCCGTACCATCATATATAATTATTTTGGATGTGTTACTAATTCGTCAGAGAATTTTAACACTGCGGTGTAGAATATTGCCGTTTTAGGTCAGTGCCATCTCTTGACCGATAGTGGAACTAAGGTAATTTTAATTGATGATTTCTGAAAAAGTGTGCTAGAGACATCGTTTTATTTGTCCTGTAATCTTTACATAAACTTCTATCATCTATACATATAATAAATCTGTAGAAAAGTCATTTTTGTACATTGAAGAAATTGAAACAAAAAATAGCCAGCGTGTGAAAAGATAAGTAACAGAACCCATTTCCATCATTTTTGAAATTTTTGTCTGTTTGTCTGTTTGTCTGTTTGTCTGTTTGTTTGTGCGCACATCACGTAAAATCTACGAATTCAATGCTGACAATGTTTATATACAAATTATACGCAACTTGAGGATTAACTTAGTTTTTGTTTCATCGAAATCGGTTCACTCTATCAAAAGATATGATTAATTTAGTGAGTTCAAGAAGTAAAATATTACGTTACGCAATTAAGTATAGTACTTGCAACGACATCTTAAGACTAAAAATAGAACTAATGTTGATAGTTGAAATCTAAATCCGATAGATGGCGTTGTGCAAATGACGTCATTTTCTGAATCGCGGTGTTAAGATTTTCCGCGCGAGGATGACGTCCACCGTGTTTACTAGGCAAATTGGGTTTCGTTAGGTGTCTTAAAAGTTCTTGCGTGTGTCGTAAAAGTTCTTTGGTTGCTTGGTTTATCGATTTTCTAAATTGGTCGAAAAAAAAGTATTTGCTTATCTTATTGGTTTCGTTTGGTCAACTTTGGTCATTGGTTTGAAGTACGAAGTAAAGATTGTATTTGATTTACTTCGTAGTTTGAATCCAATAGTGCCAATCGTTATACAGTAAGTTAGTGTTGCCAATTCGTTGAGTCACGACCACGAACAGACGATACGTTGTCACACTAGACTGTTCGACGCACCGATCTTTTAAGTTTGTAGGCTATTCAGTCATAAGTGTTGTTAGTTTTGTTTATTGCTTTAATTTTCCTTGAAAATGCCTCAAAGAAAAAAAACTAACCTTTCGCTGCGTAGCCGAAATGCGAAAAGGATGAGACTTTGTAGGTCTCAGGAATCGGAAGAAGATCGTGAAGCACGGTTATCTGCTAACCGAGAGCACATCGCTCTTTCACGTGAATCGGAAACGTTCACCGAAAGGGAGTCACGTTTAAGTTCACAAAGAACACGGACCGCGACTTTGCGGTCTCAAGAGAGTATCCAGGAACGCGAAGACCGGCTGTCTGCTGATCGGGAGCGCCACTCTCTCTCACGTGAGTCAGAGACATTCACAGAAAGGGAGTCGCGCTTAAGTTCGCAAAGAACTCGGACCGCGACTTTGCGTTCTCAAGAGAATATCCAGGAACGCGAAGTTCGGCTGTCTGCTGATCGGGAGCGCCAGTCTCTCTCACGCGAGTCAGAGACTTTCACAGAAAGGGAGTCGCGCTTAAGTTCGCAAAGAACTCGGACCGCGACTTTGCGTTCTCAAGAGAATATCCAGGAACGCGAAGTTCGGCTGTCTGCTGATCGAGAGCGCCAGTCTCTCTCACGCGAGTCAGAGACTTTCACAGAAAGGGAGTCGCGCTTAAGTTCGCAAAGAACTCGGACCGCGACTTTGCGTTCTCAAGAGAGTATCGAGGAACGCCAAGCACGTCTGTCATCTGACCGAGAGCGACACGCTCTCTCGCGCGAGTCTGAATCTCTCTCCCAAAGAGAAGAACGATTACAAATAGCTAGACATAACTATGTAGGTGTACAAAGAAACAATGAAAGTTATCTTGCATCTGAAAGGGAAAGAATAGATGAACTAAGACGAGCAGAAACAGCAGAACAACGTCAATCTCGCCTAGAAATAGAACGAGCTCGATACCATATGAATAGAGAAACAAATAGCGGAGCTGATGAGTCCATGGAAAATGACGATGCAAATATTTTATTACCTTGGGACAATAGGGAAAAATCAGGGTTCACATATTCGTCTAGAATTAATTATGCTGGCTTTACTTTCGTGGGTGACATGAGAGAAATTTGTAATTTTTGTCATGCTTTGAAATGGAGGAAAGAGACAGATGGAATGTGCTGCTCAAATGGAAAAATTGTTCTTCCAAATTTCCAAGATCCACCACACTTACTTAAAAGTCTCCTGAATGGCGATCATCCCCAGTCGAACCGTTTTTTGGATAATATTCGTTTATATAACAGTGCTTTCCAAATGACTTCCTTTGGGGCAAAACAAATAACGGAAGGACCGTTCATGCCAACCTTCAAAGTACAAGGTCAAGTTTATCACCTTATTGGATCTTTGCTGCCAGAAAATGAACCCAAATTTCTCCAAATTTATTTTGTATCCGATTACACGCAACAGCTCAATGTTAGAAATCACAATTTTCCCCAGCTCAATGCTGAGCTTTTGGGTCAACTTCAAGAATTGCTGCATCACGTTAACCAGTACGTTCGTGAATTCAAAGCTGCATTGGAGTCAATTCCACAAGGCAGCAATGATTTCAAAATTGTTATAAGTGCCGATAGACGTCCTGTGGGTGAACACCGTGGATAAATATCTGCTCAACAATACTATTCCTACCTTTTACAAATAAGGCAAAACAGTTTCGTATATTTGCAACGATTTCGTGGTTTGTTCAGCCAATTTATTGTAGACATGTACGCAAAAATAGAAACTGAACGTTTAGTGTATATTCGCACTAACCAGCGACGGTTACGCGCTGAAGAATACGTGCACTTGCGGGACGCCATGCAATCAGATAATAACGTCGAAAACTTGGGTCGATTGGTTATTTTGCCATCCAGTTTCACAGGCGGTCCGCGGTATATGCACGAACGAACGCAAGATGCTTTTTGTTACGTCCGTAAATACGGCCGGCCGGACCTTTTTATAACATTTACAACAAATCCAAAGTGGACGGAGATTTGCCAGGCACTTCTCACAGGACAGGCGTCATACGACAGACATGACATTATTGCTAGGATTTTTCATTTAAAACTCAAAGTCTTGATTAATCTACTTACAAAGGAGAAAGTTTTCGGTTCAACTCTTTGTTTTATGTATAGCGTCGAGTGGCAAAAGCGTGGTTTACCCCACGCGCACATTCTTCTGTGGCTGGAAGAAAAAATTCGTCCCGATGCTATAGACAGTGTCATAAGTGCAGAATTTCCGGACTATAATGCAGATCCGATTTTGCATGACATAGTAAAAACACATATGGTTCACGGGCCATGTGGCCTCTTAAACAGGGAATCACCGTGCATGAAAGATGGTCAATGCTCAAAAAAATACCCCAGAGCACTGAAAGAACTAACTATGGCTGGGGAAAATGGGTATCCGCAATACCGGCGAAGATCACCGGCACAAGGTGGTTTCACAGCTACTGTCAGATTCCGTGGACAAGAAATAATTCTAAATTATAGTTGGGTGGTACCGTATTCTCCAGTTTTGTCAAACGCTTTTCAAGCACACATTAATGTTGAAATTTGTAATAGCGTCGAATCTATAAAATATATATGTAAATATGTTAATAAAGGTAGTGATCAAGCCATGATAGCACTAAGAAATAACAACCAATTTGATGAAGTGACAAGGTATCAATCTGGCCGATACATAAGCTCTTCGGAGGCAGTTTGGCGCATTTTGAGTTTCCCTATTCATGAAAGGTATCCGCCAGTCATCCATCTTGACGTGCACCTGGAAGGCGGGCAGCGAGTTTACTTTCAGCCAGAAAATGTGGCAGAAAGAATGAACAACCCAAGACAAACCACCTTGCTCGCATTCTTTCGCCTTTGCGAAAGAGACAATTTCGCTAAGTCTCTGTTGTACAATGAAGTGCCACATTATTATACTTATAACAAGCAGCAAGGTGTTTTTAATCGCAGGAGACGTGGAACTGCTGTAGAAGGCGAGTCCGGCATTTTTAAAGAACACGTGATTGGAAGAGTATACACGGTGCACCCAAATAATGCAGAGTGTTATTATTTACGCCTTCTTCTTCACACAGTGCGAGGACCTACTTCTTTTGCTGAGCTCCGCAAAGTGGACGATATAGAATATCCCACATTTCAAGCTGCTTGCCGCGCACGGCATTTATTAGATGGCGATCAGCATTGGGATGATGCTTTAGCCGAAGCATGCGTCAGTGATAGTCCACATCGTTTGCGCCATTTATTTGCCATTTTGTTGACATTTTGTGGCCTATCGGACGCTGGGCAGTTGTGGCAAAAATATAAAGACGCGTTTGCCGAAGATTTTTTGAGACAGCAAAATATAAATAGTGAAACTTCTGACCAAGTACGTGAAAGCTGCCATAATAGGGCTTTGCTGGCTATACAAGATATAGTTACAAGTATAGGAGGGAACCCCCTCAGTCAATACGGCTTGCCGACACCGACAGTTGGTGGGGAACGAATTAATAGGGAGTATACATCTGAAATAAATTACAACCCCGAAGAGTTAGCAGAAATATTGCGAAATGGCTGTTCAAATTTGACGACAGAACAACGTCAAATCTTTGATAGAGTATGCTGTAGTGTAGAACATTCATTAGGAGAAATGCTGTTTTTAGATGCACCTGGTGGAACAGGTAAAACTTTCCTCACTAAAGTTATCTTGGCTCAAATAAGGAGCCAAAACAAAATTGCCCTTGCCGTCGCTTCCTCAGGAATAGCTGCCACTTTATTACCAGGAGGAAAAACTGCACATACAACATTTAAAATACCAATCGACTTGGACCGCACAGAAAACCCTGTTTGCAACGTGTCTCGCAATAGTGATAAAGCAAGGGTTTTACGCGATTGCGCCCTTATCGTTTGGGACGAGTGTACGATGGCAAATCGTAAAGCTGTGGAAGCTGTAGATAGAACGTTGCGAGATATAAGACAAAATGACCGACCGATGGGAGGCTTAACGGTGCTATTCTGTGGAGACTTCAGGCAGACACTCCCTATAATACCCAGAGGAACGAGGGCCGATGAAATAGGTGCCTGTTTAAAGAGCTCTATTTTATGGCGTAGTGTCATATTAACTAATTTGAGCTTTAATATGCGAGCATATTTGGGAGGTGACGCAAACGCGCAGGTTTTCTCAAATTTACTACTTCAAATTGGTAACGGCACATACCCGACTCAAGAAGGAGGTAAAGTAACTTTAGTCGAAAGCCTGTGTTCTTCTGTTGCCTCACAGCAGGAACTCATTTCCTCTGTATACGGAGATCCATCAGAGATCTCGAACCATGACGCTGCTTGGCTATGCCAACGAGCTATTTTGGCACCTCGCAACGACCAAGCAGCAGCAATAAATTCTCAAATATTGGTACATGTTTCTGGAGAAAGTAGGGAATATTTATCTATTAACACGGTTTTAGAAGAAGGAGATGCCACCCACTATCCAGTAGAGTTTTTAGACTCTCTAAATACACCAGGTCTTCCAGCACACAAAATTTATTTAAAAGTCGGAGTACCAATCATTCTACTCAGAAATTTAAGCCCACCAAAACTATGCAATGGAACTCGGTTGAGAGTAACAAATCTCCAACGAAATGTCATCGAAGCCGAAATCTTAACAGGTTGCGGCTCCGGTGATGTTGTTTTCATTCCCAGGATACCCATTATCCCCAATAATTTTCCGTTTACTTTCAAACGTGTGCAATTTCCTGTAAGCCTCTGTTACGCTATGACTATTAATAAAGCCCAAGGCCAGACGTTATCCGTTGCGGGTGTAGACCTTACTTTTGATTGTTTTTCACACGGCCAACTCTATGTTTCTCTATCACGTGTTAGCAACCCAAACAACCTTTTTGTATATGCTCCGGGTAATTCCACCGCTAACATAGTATATAGAGAAGCATTAACGTAATCAACTATACCAAAGTCAGGACTCTTATCTAAATCATCAAAAAGGTGATATACTCTTATCTAAACGACGTTGTTTTGTTCTCGACAACCACGCGAACGAAGTCGCGGGCACAGCTAGTATAGAATAATTTCAGATTTTTGTCTATATTGCAAACTTTGGAGATAAAAACCCTTAAAAAGTTTTGACACTCCCTGTTCTTTGCCTGTACCCATAGAGTATGTACCACACTTGTATGCATTGCACTTTAGAATTAGGACCTATAATATTATCACGTATTATACAACGACAGCAAATTAGATAGGTAAAATCGTAATCACAAAATAATATCATATAATATCAATATCTACATAAACTTACATCAAAATCAAATATAATTAGGTAGATACTTAAAGGTAATTACCTACTTTATCAGATTTATAGCGTTATTAAATCACCGAACAAGTGCGCGTCGTACTTCGCACATTAAGAGGGAACAGGGCCTGCGAGGAATTTACAAAATAGGTATTTGAAGAAACTATTGCCATCGTGCTCCCTCAAACCTGCCCCTGTAGAGTGCGATAAGGACAGCTGCAAATCAGACCAATTCTGTCACAAAATTTTTGACGAGATCAACGTTTAGTATTCCCCTTTTTACTCCTCGAAAACTGAGCCGATTCAATTATTTTTGACACCAAATTTTTAAGAAAGAGTATGTCTAGGTTTCTATTAAGGGGCCTTTTACAGTCCACTAGCGCCGCCAATCGAAAAAATGTCATAACTCGTAAATAGAATCAAAAATACAAAATGTGGTCTATTATTAGTGTAGAAAAGGCAATAACGTAATTTTATAACACATTGTCAACACTTGAAATATAGCTGTTTAGCTAAATCGTGCATTTGAAACAAAAACGGCCGTTTATGTTTTGAATGCTTGATAAGGTGTTATACAATTACGTTATTGCCTTTTCCACACTAATAATAGAACATATTTTGTATTTTTGATTCTATTTACGAGTTATGACATTTTTTCGATTGGCGGCGCTAGTGGACTGTAAGAGGCCTCTTAAATGTTTTATGTTAAAACTTTGCTAGTTTGTCTGGTAGTCTTCTAAGAACGGCGGTAAAAATAGAGCCATTTTTATCATTTTTGGAGGGTCATATTTTCTGTACTTATTAGTTGTTGAAAAAAAAGATATGACAGGGACGTGTCAACAGCAGACCTTGACTTTATGAAAAAAAAGATTGCTCTAGAGGCATTATTCAGGAAGAAAACAGGGGAATACATTTGTATGGAGAATCGCGGCCCCTGTTCCCTCTTAAGGGTTCCGTACCAATTTTTGTCAATTTTTATGCCTTTGGATCAGCAAGATGCACTGTGAAAATTTGAAGACTGTAGTTCCAACCGTTTAGTTGTAAAACCTGTGTAACAGACGACGGACAGACGGACACGTAGGTAAGTGACAGTAATTCGATGTCTTGACTCAACAAAACATAGTTATTTAAATCTATTAGCCTCACATGGTCTACTCCCTGCACATACATTACCCACGCGACTTCAAACCTGCCTTGATCACTTCACTTTAAAAACCACCCTACTGGCGTCAACTTTGGTAGCCCACTCTGTATTAGCTGACCATGAAACTGTCATATTGTTCGTAGTCAAAAAAAAAAACTGCAAAAAAAAAACCGCTGTTCGCATCAATTACGATCACCTAGACGTATATTTTAATTAAATTAACTTGATTTCGGACCAGTTTACCGCACCCAAAACCCTCATATAGCGGCAGCGCAAATGATCGGCCTTATTACACAGGCGATTGCATCCAATTCTAAAACCATTAAAGTACCTAATCGGAAAAATATCTCGAAACCCTGGCTCACCCCAGGCCTTCTTCGATGTATCCGGCATAGAGACAATTTACACAAAAAAGAGAAAAAATCACCAGAAAATGAAATTCTAAGAACATCCTTTATTAGATACAGAAACTACTGCAACAAGCTACTTAGAAAGACTAAAATAAAATTTGAAAAATAAGAATTAAGGGATGCTGGTAACAACACAAAACAAAACTGGACAGCTATAAATGCTATTACAAATCGAACAAAAAAAAAGGGACGACACATCACATCTACTACATATGACAGCTACTCCGCTACAATCTATTAAACCTCGTCAATAAATTCTTTGCGGAAATCGGCAAAAATCTCGCAGAAAACTTAGTAGGTCAACTACCGATGCATCCCACACTATAAACAATGGGCACTTGAAATCTATGGCACTGTTACCGACGCGACGGACGAAAATTAAGTTTCTAAACTAATAATGTCTCTGCGTAACGACTGTGCTGCGGAATGGGATCGAAATTCAAGTGGCCTCCTAAAAAAACACTTGGATATAGTTGTACCACCTCTTACATACATTTGCAACCTCGCTCTCACTACTGGTCAATTTCCTAAAGCCTTTAAGAGATCTATAATACATCCTATCTTTAAGAGTGGGCACAGAGGCCGTGTCAACAACCATAGACCTATTGCAGTTCTTCCTGCAATATCCAAAATACTGGAGCGGATCATGAACAACAGGCTCGTGGACTACCTAGAAACATTTAACATACTGTCGCCCTCACAATATGGTTTTCGGGCCGGAAAGTCCACGTCCGATGCTACTATGTTGTCAAAAATATGGATGGTGGGCAAAACGTAGTGGGTATTGTTTTAGACCTTGCCAAAGCTTTTGACACGGTTTCTGTACACATTCTAATTCAGAAGATGGAAAGCTTGGGATTGAGGGGGGTACAACTTAAACTATTTGAGAATTATCTGAGTGAGCGTACTCAGTGCGTTAAGATTGATGACGTCGTTAGCGAGGAACGCAGTGTCTCCTATGGCGTGCCACAGGGTAGCGTACTTGGTCCAACCCTCTTTCTTATATACATCAACAGGCTGGGTATGCTCACTCTCCCTAAAGGTAAAATTATAACTTTTGCAGATGACACTGTCCTTCTCTTTAGCGCTGACACATGGCATGACATATATATATGTGCACGCTCAGGCATGCTTTAACGTTGTAATGGAGTGGTTGCATAGTAACGTTCTCACACTAAATGCTGACAAAACGAAATACATTACTTTTTCCCTAAAAATCTACACGCGAACAACTCCAACGATACCATTACATTCGATCGTAGCCCACTCCTGTTCCAACCAAAATGACAACACTTTTTGTAAACACAAAAAGTGTAAAGTATTATTATAGACTGCAACCTAAGATTTCAGGAACACATCAACACCCTTAGCAATAGATTGCGCAAATTAATATAATTATGTCTTCAAGACCCTAAGACAGGTGGCAGATGAAAAGCTGGGGCAATTAACCTACTTTGCCCGCGTCCAATCGCTATTGACCTACTGCGTAACATCTTGGGGGGTGCACCTAAATACAAAATCTTGGAACTGGAAAGAACGCAGAGAGCTATCTTGAAAGTGTCTTCCTTCCTACCATTCCGATATCCCACAGCACTCTTATACAAAGAGACTAAAGTTCTACCTGTACGTCAGCCGTTTATATTACAAACGGTCCTAAAACAGCACCGACTCCTTACTTTCAACCCCTTACTATCACATGGTAAAAGACGATTTGATCCCGTAAACCGCCATCATAATCGGCTCACTACTATTTTCTCTAAACGCTTCTTTTGCTACCTGGGTCGCTTTCTATACAACAACTTATATAGAAAACTGTCTGTATTTAAAGTCTTACCAGTAATAAGTGCAAAATTAAGGTAAGGAATTGGCTCCAGGAGTTAAACTATAACGAAACGGAAAAACTTCTTGCTGCCCCGATATAAGTAACTTGCTTACTCGTGAAATAACCACATCTTGTTAAAGCAATGTAACAATTTTTCAATTATTTATTATTAATTTAAACCAATTTAAACACTTACCTCCTGTTCATACAACCCATTATTAGCACACTTTTCCTAATCTCAGTTAGATTCCCTACTACACACACACATCCATACTTAACACATATTCACTCAAATACTAACACAGCAATGGATAATAAAATTGTAAACATACGTATATAAATAACCTAGCGCATTTAATAATGTGTGAGTACATAATCATTTACAAAATGTAACTATCTCCGAATGGGGTCCAGCCCTGGTGTCCTGAAATATAGGCTCTTCGTCTAGCTTAGGCACCAGTCTCCCACAATATAATTATTAAACTGTAGTTGTTATGTATTGTTCTTGATACCATGTTAAACTTACCTTATGTTGTGGTGAGAAATAAATAAACTTTTTTACTATTTATAGGGTTCCGTTTGGACCCTTCGAGTAGGCACGGAACTGAATTGATGAATTTTCATTTTTTTTTATTGCTGGTACTCCAAGTTCCACTGTTAATACTGGCAGTATCCCAATTAATTAAATAGTAGCACGCCGGCGCCGGTTACATAAAGGCCGTACCAGCTTTCTTAAATACTGAATTTTTTGAAGTTCGTAAAATTGTTAAAGATCTTCTGGAAATGAATAATATCTGGAAGCCTGAAATTAGGGACTACCAAACTCTTGCAGTTTTCAAAAGGAGTGTCAAAGAACACTAGATATCTTTCCATTTCGTCATAGTTGCCTAAAAGTATATGTATTATTGGTATTATTTATTTCATAATATTATTAAGTATGTAGGTGGGTACCTACTATTAGGTATTTAGTGATAGGTATCTATTTGACCTATGTATAATATATTTGTATTTAGATTTAAGATAATGTTATGTTTTGTTTGTTTGGTTATTTTATTTCATTGTTTTTTTTTGTTTTATGTTTTTTTTTTCCACAACTCTCCTTTTGCAGGTAGCCTGAAGAGATTTTCGTAGAAATAAGCATCACCTTTGTAGGTACGTATTTTTATGTTTCCTTCTTTTAGTCTGTTTTTTATTTGTGTTTACATAGATTGTTAAATAAATAAGTAAGGGTACCTACCTACTTACATAAATATATTTATATTATCTATGGCCGAACATCTATGACAGGGTTCCACTTGAAAACGTCGCGCGGTACACGGCGCATCTCTGTCTAGGGCCTGAGTCTGCTCAGGCGATAAACTCCCAAACCTGCAAGCAGGCCACACCATAAGGCGGCCAGAGATATTACGCGCCCTTCGGCGACCGGTGCATCTGCTACGGGTAATGAGGTTGTCCTGCTGCTCGCCGCTTCCACTTCGCCACCTCATTTCTTTGCAGAAGAAAACGACGGCGTCCCACGACGTTTGGCGTCCGAGCACGGACTGGTCCACGACTGGAAGCGAGAGGTTATTCCCAGCTTCTATCAATGCACCAGCCATCTTATCTCTCCTCTCCATCACATAAGAATATCAGATTAGCTGCGAGCTGCGATACATTGAATAAGCACCACAGAGCACTAATATGTAGGTACCTTCACGTGTGAAATCGCTCTGCTGGGTAACTTGTTTTAGTTAAGCATTAGGTAATATTATCTGTTAGATTAATTTAAGTAATCGTTATTTCGTGACCTTCGCAAAAACCAAAATTGCAGTGATAAGGAAAACAGAGTACCACTGTATCGATAAATCTTTCCACGAACTGGTAAAACAGCCTAATATGTAGGCCTACTTACTAAAACTCTCGATCGTCATTTGCCCAGAATAATAATAAGCAACAGTCTAGTCCCTGGGCGTGGACTTGGCTTGTAGGAAACTAGCGATTACATTATGCTAGGTAATTATAATATAATCGCCAGTAAAAAGTCAACAAGTCATCGTAGACTAGTAGTACTTAAACAAATTACAAAGTGTTAGTGTGATTCTGTCGGTCTGGCCCACCGGCCACCTCACACTTCCCGCCATTATTTACAGGGTTACCCACCTTAAAACGTTTGGTTTTATTGGTAGATTTTTTATGTAGTTGGCAGCAAGAGTTCTTTGTAGAAGTAAATAAGATTTGGATGGGAAGTTACTTAATCGATTAAAAATAACCTTTAACTTTACTCTTTTGGATGTGTGATTTGGTGAAGTATGCATTTTTTTTCTGTAAGTATTACTGAAAACTTTGTGTTGTGTGACGTGTTGTGCCAGACTGGCGACGTGTAGCGGCCTGTAGAACTTTTTTTTATGAAAATGTATAATTATAGTTATTGCTTGGAGTGACAAGATGTAAAATTTAGATTAATGTTATTAATAGATTTTTTATTTTAACTTAGAGTGTTCCACTGCTGGCCAAGGACCCTTAACCTTCCAGACACTTTTTTCTTGCGCCATTTAAAACCAGCCTTCGTGGTGCGCGTCCAAGTCATCTCGCCACTGCTTTCTGGGCTGGCCTCGGTGACGCCGATTGCGTGGAGGTTTTTACCCTGTGGTCATCATGCATCTGCCTGACGTGAAATTTGAATTTTTATATAATGAAATTTTAAAAATTAATATTTTTTAACTTTTATTTACAGTAAAGTTTAATTTTTTTTTTACTTTATTACATAATTATTCCAAAGTTTCAAGTAGGCACTTACGTCAATAGTCTCCATGGCTGCCTATTTTTTTTTTCAGTGACTAGGTTTCTTCGGGTGAAAAAAATAAAGGCGAGCCAAAGGCGATTAACCTTTGAAAGACCCCGCGCGTCAAAATGTAAACATCGGGCAAGCCCCGCGCATACGTTTGCGGCACGAACTGCTTACGACGCTGTTCATAAAAAACGTTTTATTGATGCTTCTATGGGCTCCAGTCACTTACTGTAAACTTTTTTGTGTTGTTGAATAAGCTGAGTGGCATCTAAAATGTAAACAGAACTCGTATTAAGAGATTTGTATTATAAACAAATGATGCTTTGAAAGAATTAGCTGGAATAGTGTGTTTGTTCCGTAATTTGTCAATTTCTGATATATACAGAGTGGTGATGACAATACGACATTAAATTAAAGCTCGCATACCTCAAGACGTTCTCAGTCTACATACAAAAAATTATTTGAATATATCCAGTAGTTTAGTCACAGGAAATTATTTTTCATTTTTAACATTTGCTACATGATGTATTCTGATAATAGGGAAACACTGTCAGGTGAACGACCCACATCGGTATAAACATCAAAACATTAAAGTCACGTTGCCAACTCGCTACGAGGACATAAACACTTTCGCCAAATTAGTATTTTCATCTAATTTAGTGAAAATTATACCTTACTTCTGAGTAATAAGAGTCATAAAGCGTGTCATCAGAGTTGGATAAGAAAGGAACGAATGCGGAAATTGCAATGCACTCATAATATTAATAGAAAATTTAGTGTGTGCGAAAGAGATAAATCTAGTTTCGTTTGTTACTTCGCTTTCTTGAAGAAATTTGCTACAACAAATTTAGGTTAGTGTGTCGCCGGCCGCGATCCTGTGATGGCGACTCACGCGTCCTCGCTTTGTAGTGCAGCCGCAGGTACAGACAGTGCCGCGTCTTTGATGTAGGTACTTCCCCGCCGCTCGTGTGTGTCGTGTTTTGTAAATTCATTTACGGCGGTATTAGTGCGAAATTGGACGCTTTATTTTGGTGACAGGACACGTAACGTTTTAATAGGTATTTAGTTAAACAGTGAGTGAATTGTGCGAAATTAGACGCTTAGTTTTTATTGTTTTCGTGTTTTTTTTTTTTAATAATCATGCCGCGCTACAATTACACAGCTTCGGAGTACACCGACATGATTTTAATTTATGGGGAGTGTCAAAGAAATGCCGCTTTGGCTATACGGACATACCGAGAGAGGTTTGGTAACACTCGAGTTTGTCCGACCAACGGGCGCACCATTGTCCAAGCTGTCCAGAGGATGCGAGAAAATCGATCCTTAATCCCGCATGTGGATAGTGCTCTTCCACGTGTAAAAGTGACCCTTGAGGAACGAATTTTAAATTTTAATTTAAATGCTGAAAGTTTTTAGAACTCCTCAATGGACCTGTTTGCGAGTACATGGATGAGCTTTCGGTAACTGCGTACAGGCAGATGTGGTACCAATTAGACGGAGCACCAGCTCATTCAGTGGTGTCTGCTAGAGAGCGGTTGTCTCAAATGTTCGGACAGCAGTGGATTGGCCGTTATGGACCAACGCGTTGGCCAGCCAGGTCCCCCGACCTTACACCACTGGATTTTTTCTTGTGGGGTCATATCAAAAATGAAGTGTAGGTACTCAACAGCTGTTGATACTGTTGATGATTTAAAAGATAGAATAATCATATCTTTTAATAAATTAAAACACATGGCTGCGAATGGGGACCTTTTGTCAGACGTTAGAAATAACCTTTTACGACGGTGCAATTTGTGTATTCGAATTCATGGCGGCCATATTGAAAAACGAAAAATTTAGTGACTTTCATACCTACATCCTGATCGTGATTAATAATTTGATTAATAAATAACACGCGGTTGAGAGATGCCTGATTATTTGGTTAATAATCTGTGATTCAGTGTAATTTTACTGAGCATTAATCCATAATTAAAAGCCAAAAAATCAAGTCGCTACAGGACCGCGCGTTGTTGCCGCTCTTACGACAGGTTAGTGAACTCATATTTATAAATGGTGTTCTATTTCTTTTCTAGTTTTATGCCATTTAGTTTGTTTGAAATTTTTATTTTTTTATTTTCGATGTTAGGATTTTTTTGATAGCTTAAACTTATTCTTATGAACTAGTATTGTCCGTGTTTTCATTTATTGTCGTATTGTCTTCTCCACCCTGTATAATGAATCAATTTACAAGAAATTTTGCATGTTACACTATGAATAAACAAGTGATATAGAAACAGTGTTTTTTTTAAGATTCCTATATAAAATTTTCACTATATTCATACTCAAACTTCGTATTACAAAAACAAACAAAGCACCTATTTTTGTCGTCGCCTTTCTCACCATACAAGTATAAATTATGATGGTTTTTCCTTATTCAATATTGTCTGTAATATCGTCATAATAATAATAAACAAGCAAAAATATTCACAAAAACAGCTTTTTCTAACACTTTTCACATAACCTTGATGTTATGTGATAATAAACAATGTTTACAATGTTTATTTCTTGCAAATCTATATCTAGAACGATGTAACAACTACTTAAAGATGAATATCATAACTTTTTCCACTAATTACAAACACAGAGCTCATAAATTATCATAATATCAACAAAGTTTTGACTGTCATTTGACAAGTCGACCATCAAGAAAAATACGTCTATTAAAACTGTTTTTTAAAATACTTTCAATCTATGTTTTTGGTAGAAAATTTATGGTAAGAAGAAAAGAAGAAGAAGAAGAAAGAAAGACCTGGCCACGTATTTTCCTTGCGTTTTAGAAATATTATAGTTCTAAAACGCGTGAATCTGCTGACAACCCGGTTTGTCACGGGGCAATTTCAATTCGACCCGGGTTGCCCGCGGTCCTAAGAGACTGCCGTCGCGATGATAATTATATTTGTGGAGATTCAGTCAAATTCAAATGTATTAAAATAAAAACTGATAGAATAATACCTAACATGTACAAATGCGAATGAAAACAACTAACGTATCAATTTGTTATAGTTTCTGTTGATTTGGATTGTACGGTCGACAGAATATCGCTGCCGCAGGGCCGCAGCGATTATCTTTCCCTTGAATTTGGCGCTAATTCATGTGTTTTCTTTGTTTTAAAAAGAAAATCATGCTATCTGCGCTTTTAGCATTTATTTATGTATTTAAATCGGACTAAAACATCTCTTTTAAGTTATAGAAGGTTTTTAAAGTACTGGCTAGCAACATAGCATTGCTGTCATATAGCAAACCCTGGCGGCTGTCAAAGACCAAAGTGTCAATGTCACTTAGAGTTAGTAGTTAACAATCGTCACAGGTCATTGCGTTCGTTCTCACAGAAAGTAGTTTTTCCCGTTGTTGAAATAGAGGAAGGAATTTTTAGCATTTATTTATGTATTTAAATCGGACTAAAACATCTCTTTTAAGTTATAGAAGGTTTTTAAAGTACTGGCTAGCAACATAGCATTGCTGTCATATAGCAAACCCTGGCGGCTGTCAAAGACCAAAGTGTCAATGTCACTTAGAGTTAGTAGTTAACAATCGTCACAGGTCATTGCGTTCGTTCTCACAGAAAGTAGTTTTTCCCGTTGTTGAAATAGAGGAAGGAAAAAGCTCACGTCATCACACGGGCTCTTGTGTTTATGGTGCAATAGAATTAGTCACCGGTTCGTGTGTAGTTCGTCATCACAATAACCAATTCTGGTTGCGATTGCCGCTTGGTATCTCAGTGTTTAATAAGTTCTGAACTGAGAAAGTTATATTAAAATGAATCCGTGGCAGCAAGTAAGTGTATTTTTCTGTTTCGTAGATGTTACATGTTGCTTGGTTTGGGTTATTTCATAATGCACGATATGAAATGAATAGCGTCAAGGCTCCGTTAGTAAAAAGTTTGGTTATGCAAAATCGCGGGGCAACTGTTTTGTTTATCACAAAATTAAATTATTTTTAGTGTTAGTGAGATTTTAAAGTTAGGCTGAATAATAATTACCAGATTGAAGTGTTGAATGCTGTGATTAAAATGTCAACTTAGCTTTCAAACAGTATTTGAAAGTTGGAAAATGTTTAGGCTTTTAACTTGCTTGTAAATATTATTAACTAAGTAGGTACATATCTAGAAGTGCACAAGAATTATTATTGTGGTTGGTATTTTGTTATTTTAACTGTAGTAATTAAAATGTGTAGGTAGGCATTTTTAAACCATAGCTTTTGCTTTTTGTGATTTATTTTTGATTAGGATGCTTAAAATAGTTACTAAAAATAATCAGCTCTCGAATTCGTGTGAATGACATATTATTTATTGTTTTAACAAAGTGTTAGGTCCACAATGAATTGATATTCATTTTCATTTCCTTTAAGGGTCAACCGCAACAATACTATCATAATGTGGGATACGGCAACTCTGCCCCACAGTCCTTTGGAAACCCAATGCCAATGCCGGGATTCCCAACAGCGGGTTACCCAGCAGCTCCGCCTGCTGGTGGTCCAGGTTACCCCCAGGTATCACAGGCTTATCCTCAACAAAGCCCTGGATATCCGACCCCACAGCCAAATCAGGGTTATGCCCAGCCAAATTCTGCTCAAGGGGGCTACCCACAGCCTGCTCAAGGGGGTTACCCCCAACAAGCTCAAACGGGCTACCCACAACAGGCTCAAACAGGCTACCCCCCTGCTCAAACAGGCTACCCTTCTGCTCAAACGGGCTACCCCCCTGCTCAAACGGGCTACCCCCAACCTGGTTACCCCCAGCCTGCTCAAGGTGGGTATCCAGGGCAGGGGGCACCGCCCCAGTCCAGTTACCCTCAAACTAACCAACACGAGGCGCATCACCAACATTATCAATCCCAGGCATACAGCCAACAAACTTCCCCAGTGTCATCATCAGTGCATTCGGAGCCAAAGGTATGTTGAACTGCTTTTGTTACCTGGCCAATTACACTTCATAAAACAATAATATTTATTTATGCGTGATAATACTGATCATATTTTGTATGTAACTTCATTTTATATTTTTACATTAAGAGCTCCTTATATTGTGATAAGCAAAACAATGTCAGTTGTTTGCGTGACTGTTTTCTAGATGGCATGCTTTGTTGTATTGCTTGTTCGCACTCTTTTACATTTCACTTACTTTTTATTTATTTTATCAAACATCTTTGATAAGGTTCCCTACCCAATGGGTAACCAATGGGACTATTACTAACCCTCCACTGTCCGTCCGTCTGTCTGTCTGTCAGGAGGCTGTATCTCATGATCTGTAATAGGCAGACAGTTGAAATTTTCACTTTTTTTTTTTTGTGCATTTTTCTTATTTTTATAATTATTCTGCTATTCCTGGCGGACACAAATCAAACAAATCCACCACCACCACCATTTATAACTCAAGAACACAAATCAAAGATCATACAAATCAGTCCAGCCACTGATTTGTATAAACTTTGATTTGTGTTCTTGAGTTAAAAACGGTGTAACTAACCAAGTTTGTTTCATAGATAGAATTTGTTACCTACTGGATTTACTTAATTTTTTTTTTCAATTTATGTTTTATTAATAATTTCTTGTGTCTAAGTTTTTCATAGTCTACAATTTCCTTCCATAAATTCTATAAAATGCAAAGGTTTTTTCTATCTAAATATTTGCTTACTACACTTAAATCTGATGTATCATCAACCATTAAATCTCTGAATGTATCACAGACTGCAATTAAGCTAAAATACATGTTATATTTGTGTAAACATAATTTTAGAATTAGAATAGGCACCTATCCATTTAAAAAAATACATATATTTGTATATACATGTACATATTTGCAGAGAACCTATACCAAATTTTTGGTGGTACAATAATTAAAATGCAAGCTCATTACCCAAAATGTGGTTAACCGTTTGTATTGAAAAAAAAAATTACTTGTGTCAAAAAAAAAAACCGCAAAAAGCTACTAAAAAGTTCCAAACAAGTCATTGTTCAAGCAGTCTGATGCAGTTGATAGCATTGATTTTAGTTTACAGCACGGATCGTTTTTCGCGGTCGGGTTTTTTTACACAAGCAATTTTTTTTATTTCCTACATTTTAGTGAGTTACATTTCTGGAGTTTTCTCCTCAAGCCCTTTATTTTAATACCTTACATAACTATTTCACAAAAAAAAAAATACGGTGACACTTACCTAGCGGCGGCCGCCATCTTGTTTCTTTTTCAAAATTTATAAAGCTTATTTATGTCACTTCGGCACTCAAGAAGAATATAATGATACCTGATTCCAAACATACTTACAGCAGTAAGTATAGGCAGTCGGGTAACAACTAAACACTGCAACTTATCGTAATAATGTACGTTATCCTACTACACATTTATGATTTCCTTTTGATATTGATCAAATTCACAATAACAAGAACCATTACCACAAAAATACAGTGGTAGATGCCAGTATGATTAACATTATATCTGTTTAAGGCGCTATTAACTGCCAATGACCTTGAGTGGTTAGCTTGCGTGTTCTGTGCTGACCTCACGTAACGCGTCGTACGTCCACCCAGTAATAGGACTCGCCCATCAAGGAGCGCTGTCCGAAATTAGACACATTATTAGTTTATTACACATAAAACAACATGTATTAAAATAAAACACTTAGACTAAATTATAAATATTTAAATAATCTTTATAATGATGAAAGTTTCATAAAATACGCTTTATAGTTTTTGCGTGATTCTCAATTTTTTATCCGCGTTAGACATAACTTTACAAATTAACTACACTATGTTATAAAAATATAATCTCAAATATTCTCAGATCAAATTACGACGGAAATTGTCTAGATTAACATATATTTTTTTCAAAGAAATAAGACCAGTCATTTAGACGTGATGTTCAATTAAAAACCATTAAAAGTCGTATAACTGCGCCTTATTCAAATAGGATAATGTAATACCTACCTACTTTATCCCAGTTATAACAAGCCATACCCTGACTCAAATAGGTATTAGAGGGCCTGACTTTTTAGGGTTCTCTACCCGAAGGGTATACAACGGGACCCTATTACTAAGCCTCTGCTGTCCGTGCGTCCGTCCGTCCGTCCGTCTGTCTGTCTGTCTGTCAGCAGACTGTATCTCATGATCCTTAATAGGTAGACAGTTGAAATTTTCACAGAATGTGTGTTTCTGTGGCCACTATAACAACAAATAATTAAAATAAATTAAAAATTAAAGGGTCGACGACATTTTTTTGGCTTTTTAATGGCAACATGTAGACGCGTATATTCTTGTACGATGAGTCGCACTTGGCCGATTTTTTTTTTCTCAACCTATTTTATTCCACTGGTGGGCCAAGATCTCCCCTATGGCCAACCGCCGTGCTTTCAAGTCATCACGCCAATTTTGTAGGTCTCCCTCGGCGACTAAATTGACATTTAAAAACGACGAGGTTTATATAGCATATGATTTTTAAATCCATGTTAGGAGCTATTTTCAATAGTTCCAAACAAAGCATTTAGGGTTCCGTACCTGAAGGGTAACCATCGGAACCCTAATACTAAGCCTCTGCTGTCCGTCCGTTCGTCTGTCTGTCAGCGGGCTGTATCTCATGAACCGTAATAGGTAGACAGTTGAAATTTTCAGACTGTATTTCAATATTGCCGCTCTAACAAGTGGTAATAAAATTATATATATTAAAAATTAAAGGGGGTAGGTATACAAGTAATGTAATCGGTTTATGGTACGGAACCCTTCATGTGAGATTCCGACTAAGGTTTTTTTTTAAACCACGTCAGGAACTATTTTCAACGGTTCTTTCTATTGTATATCTGCGTAGGTCAAGGTTGTAAATTCAAATTCATACTTTATAATAAGCACCTACTTTGATACAAATCAGTGCCATGAATAACGTAGTTCTTAAATTCTATTTAAAAAAAAACGGATCAAATTCGTGACGAACATTATTGAGAGTAACACAGGAGGCTGGCGACGTACCTACTCGTACTTTGACTCTATTCAAGGAACAGTTTGCTGCAATTACATTGTTATGCTCACTCCGTCTCTCAGTACATTTATCAAAGCCACCAACCATTCAGTCTTGGCATTGGTCCCCTCTACAATGGATGTGGTGATCTCTAAATACACCTCCAGTCTCACCTCTAAACCAAATCAATAATCCCCTTGTGTGATGGTGTTAAATAGTGATGTGATTAACATTTCTGCTGGTTTAAAAAAAGTATCGATAAATTAATATGTCCTCTGTAACATCAAATTCAAGTATGCGCAGTGCGTATAGAGCATCAATTGGTATACGGAGAGGATTTAAATCGTTTCGTTATGTGGTATTTATTTTCTTTTATGTGTTTCAATGACGAATTCGTTTCAACTGTGTCATGCACTTGGAAGACAATCATGTGGCATGCATAACTAGAGTTAACAAGTTAAATTGCTCGGTACCTACATGTTTACGCATGTTAGGGATATTTATGACTAGTTTCTACCAGTGACTTCGGCCGCGTGAAAGTCGAAAATTATCTCAAGGGAACATACAGTACAACTATTTTCTTAATGCCCCTCTACCATCATCGCATTTCCGAATACAAACGAATTCTAATTTCCTTGTCCATAAATTATTAGATGAAACGTGTAAGTATAACAATAATATAAGTATAAAAAAAAAAAAAATAAAAAAATAAAAAAAATTATAATAATAATACTTATGTTAGGTTTTGTTCCTTATAATAAATAGTACCTTATGTTTTCGAAGATAATTGTTTTATATAAAAAAAATATGTTTTAATAATATCAAAGTAATGTTGTATAAGCGATTGTTTGGGAACGTAAACACCTGATTTATTGATATATTATTATTTATTAGTGGAATGAACGGTGGGAAAATAGGTGGCTCAACGATTGGACCACGACCCTGGCATCACCCGATATCGTGGGCCAATTGGAGAGCGGGTTTCGCCGCGGGGACGTCGGGGGTTTTTTTAGCTAGGAGCGGGGTACGCAGGCCCATTCGCTCCCGGATCGTCGATTGCAACATTCGATTAGAATATTAGTTCTGAGCAGTGTAATGATTATAACATAGTTGTTTGTTCTTAACCTACTTAATAAAACTAAGTGAACCGTTTGAGTTTGTCTTTATACAGTCATCCCAGTTATAATAGTTTCCCTTTGAGAATTACGACCGCTAAGGCTACGAGTTTTATACTTCAGAAGTGGGATGTGCACCCAAAACGTAAGTATGCGCCCAAATTGTGTCTCTACTTTGTTTGATGTGAATTGTATCTCTACTTTGTTTGATGTGATCATAATTACGGATTTTGCCTCTGAATTAATCTGAGAGTCTTAGGATATTGTGTTAATAAGGCACCAACACGCTTATGTTAGAAGATTTTGTCATCATTGTTTGATAAAACGTTGCCCCACACTAGGAATTGTTCCTGTATTGTGGGTACGTTCACAAACATGTAAACTCACATACATAAGACACACCCGGAACAACTATCTGTAGGCCATACAAGTATTTGTTCCTTGCGGGGATCAAACCTGCGACACGCAGCGCGGCAGTCGAACACTCAACTACTGCGCCAACCGTGATTAGTACCTATTGTTGAAATGTTGTAATCACATTTCGTTCACCATTTTTAGTATTCATTTTTGTGGGTTGACAGTATTTTAGCGAGTGAATAACCGTTAACACTATTCCGTGTTGTTACTATAGAAGACGTGATAACAAAAAAAAAAACAATTGATTTGGCATGTGGTCCAGGTTCGAACTCCGGTTAGTAGTCAAATCGCAAGATTAAAATCAAATGATTGAGGAAAGTCAAGAAACCCTTTAAAACAAAGTTAAAAAAAATCAACGATAGATTTGCGCTATAGTTTTTCGTAATAGATCTTTCTATGTTACACAATAAGGTTTGGAACGGCGCTAGCGCGTCACCCGACACTTCTCATGATAAGTTGGACCGAGCAGAGCGATGCACTTGACGCCGCATACCGCATTTATCGCTTGTGGGACTTAAGTGTTTATACTTAGAACAAAGGTCTATAGGCATATGTTTTATTTTTAGAACAGGACGAAAGACTTCATTCTTTATTTATGAAATACCGATTTTGATTCCATAAAAGAAAAAAATGGCGTCTAGATCAGCAAATATACTCTACTAAAACGATATACCTTATTCTATTTTCCAATAGTATTCAAAGAGAAGATTAAACGGACAATTAAAGTTTTAGTCTGTCAGCAATCAAACTCCTCAGTTACAACTTCAATATACGATACGGCTCTCAAGTTCCTTTACCGTGAGATTTCAGACAATGTCAAAGTCACCGGGTCAACGAAGGCTCGTGACTCCAGCCGCTGTCGGCTGTGAAGTCGAAGCCCCGAGCCAGATATTGAGCTGCGCCGTGAGCGGCTTCAGATGCTAGAGAAGGAACTACGGCGGGAGCGCAACCGTGTACGCGCTGCCGAAGACCTGCACCACGCATCGCGTCGCAGCGACGAGTTGCGAGTGGAGTGCGACCGTGTACGCGCTGCCGAAGACCTGCACAACGCATCGCGTCGCAGCGACGAGTTGCGAGTGGAGTGCGACCGTTTACGCGCTGCCGAAGACCTGCACCACGCATCGCGTCGCAGCGACGAGCTGCGAGTGAGCAACCGTCTCCGCAGCACCTCCACGGCATCGTCACGGCGTCGGGACGCCGAGCCACGTGCAGAGCAACGTGCGGAGCGCGGACCACGGCTGCACGACCGCGCAGAACGGATTGAAAGGTCACGTAGTCATTCTTTTTTTGAAAAAAGATTTGTTTGATATTATTAGGAACTTGAGGGATGGTCTCGCATTACCACCTGTAAACCAACGCGCACCCCAACCACTACAGAAAATTATTCATGATAATATATTGCCAAACTTTGATTCCTCGTCCAAAAACCAGCGAATGGGCGTATGGTCAAGAAAGGTAAATGAGTGCGTTTCGGTATACGGTTGGGATGAAAGAACCACCACTCATTATGCAATGCGATAGTTGCAAGGTCTGGCCAAGACGTGGTACGAAAGTTTACATACCATCCTTTTTACTTGACAAGAAGGGCAAGAGAAGTAATTAAGCGCGTTTCCGTGCGGAAAGAACTACGGTCAGACCTTAGAAGACATAATCAAAAGAAAGAGCAGATATAACGAATCCATAGAGGTGTATTACTATAAAAAAAAAAAACTAAGTCTAGTGAATCAATGCGATATTGTAGGTACCCACGCGGCAGAACGCATAATACATGACTAATTAGGTAGGTAGAAAGACAGTTAAGACGCTATTAGCTGCCAATGACCTTGAGTGTTTAGCTTACGTGTTCTGCGCTGAGCTCACGTAACGCGTCGTATGTCCACCCAGTAATAGGATTCGCCCATCAAGGAGCACTGTCCGAAATTAGACGCATTATTAATTTATTACACATAAAGCAACAAGTATTAAACTGAGACTAAATTATAAGTAATCTTTAAAATGGTGAAGGTTTCATAAAAATACACTTTATAATTTTGCGTGATGCTCAATTTCTTATCCACGTTAGACATAACTTTACAAATTAATTACACTTTGTTATAATTTCAAATATTCTGAGATCAAATTACGACAGAAATTGTCAAGAGTAACATTTTTTTTAAAGAAATAAGACTAGTACTTTAGACGTGACGTTCAATTAAAAACCATTAAAAGTCGTAAAATTACGCCTTAAATCAGGAGCTTTAGCACTGCGTTGTACCCACCCCGATCAGCTGTTACAGTATTTACTCAGTAATAGGGACTATAATCAATCTGGTCCGGACCGTTTTCACGCTAAGAATAGAAATTGTGATGATTCTCAAGTTTCCAAAACAGCGGGCATTAGATCTGTTGCCCGACCGAGCCACGTCAGCTGATGTTATAATTGCAAGGAAAAGGTACATAGTTTCTTTCAGTGCACTAAGCTGTTAGTGAAGTGCACACGTTGTAATAAGATTGGCAACACCACGGAAAAGTGGTATAGTAAGTCAAATGATAAAGTAACAAACACTAGTGGTACAGTGTAGAAAACTATGCGAATTGATTTCATTTACTTACACTTATTTAAAAAAAAAATTTATAACATAAAAAAATATTTTAAACATAAAGACGCGTTTATAGATAATTAATCTGGCCCTTAGTTTATAAAAGAGGTACTTAGAGCTTTTAAGGATTTTGGGAGCGACGCTACCCTGATTAGGGAATCTGCTGCCAGAAAATTAGTGTATCTCACGATAATGTCCCCACACAATTTTGAAAGGATTTGGCAATAGCGTAGTCCAGTCGCTAGGAAATTTGACTCTTGATATGAGTGTCGATGAGGTAGAGGCTAGAGTTGCTTGCAAAGCACTGGCCGACCATCTATTAGAGGTCCCTGTGCTTATGGAACAATCGTTCACGGAGCAATCTCACATAGCAGTCTATGAAGATAGGAGCAAATTGCAATTCTGCAATATTGGGAATGAATTACCTAGTTCTGAACTTGCTGGTGACAGTGATAACTTGTTAAGGTTTTCTGCCGTACACTTGATATTTATGGTCCTGCAACACTTGGAATGGAAACTCAACTCGCATCCGATGGAGATGTTCTTTTGGAAAAAAAAACAGTGTAGCGGGCAAGTCTTATAATCTGTATTTCATCGATGGAGACCTTCATCGTTTAATCAATGGACATAACTAATGTATGGTTGTACTATGTTTAGGTTTTTCCGGATTTCATCCAAGTCAATCTTTTGTCGTGCTGAGAGAGTCTACGTTGTGAATTGAGTTATTAATGAACCGTCAATACAGTCAAAAGTTGGGCAGCGATTTGAATGAAAGTCAGGTGCATGTAGGTGAAGGAGTATCTCAACATGTAAGACGAACTCTTATAAAGATGCTTTAGAAATATCAGCACTATTTCGCCTCCTCTTTGAAGGATTTAGAACTTAACAGTCAGAGTCCAGTAGTTTATCGCCCATGTTGTTGTAGTCGCACTATGAGCAGGAAAAGGTGCGATCTATGGTTGGAGAGATGTTAGATGCTGGCGTGATACGAGAATCTGTTGCCGAGTATGCTGGCCCTATCCTACTTGTATGTAATCAAAAGATAGTTCTTCAAGATTGTGTGTAGACTATCGTATGCTGAATTAAGTGACTGTCAAAGACAGGTATCTAATCGTGCTTCATAAATCCTCGATCTCGCGTCTGGCTATTATCAGGTGCCGAACTCGGAGCGGAGCAGGCATTCAAAAGGCTGAAAGCGAGTTTCGCTAATAGGCTGGTTTTAGATGTATATGACCCGGCTGCTGAATTAGAGTTACACACAGATGCAAGTAGGTTAGGAATCGGTAGAATTCTTCGTCAACGAAAGCGAGACTTCAAAATTTTTCATCCTGTAGCATACTATAGCCGACAGGCTTCTCCTGAAGAGAAGAACTTCCACTCTTATGAGTTAGATACCCTAGCTGTGGTTTGCTCCCTTCGTAAGTTTAGAGATAGGTAAAGAGTTCAAGGTTATCACCGATTGCAGCGCATTGCGTTCTACATTTTCAAAGCGGTATTTAATCCCAAGGATAGCACGGTGTTGGCTGACACTACAAAGTATTCATTTGTACTGTAGAATATAGAGCTGGAACTAAAAAGAGTCATGTTAACGCAGTCTTGAAATCCTGTCGGACCGTCAAATCTCTCGAGAATTAGTTTCCGGCAATAATGACAATTAGTTTTACCTCGCATACATTCAATCGATTTTGTTTAGATAAAGGTATAAAACACGTTTTAAACGCGGTAGCTAGCGCCAGGACAAACAGGCAGGTCGAGCGGTACAAGCGCACCATTCTCGATTCCCTGAAGGCGTTACGCATTACACATGCTGAAAAGAGCTTGGACAGTCATTTGGGTAACATACAATGGGAGCAACTCCATTAAAAATTTAAAAAAAAACCATAGGAAGGACTAATGACGTAATGTTCGGAACCTGTATGAACAGTGAAATTAATCCCATGCCTAATGATGTCACAGTCCACTCGTAATGAGGATGATTTACCGACATACGCGACGAAGTTAAGGCTAGGATAGATGGAGAGCAGGCCAAACAAAAGATAGGTACGACAGGAATAGAAAACACACGCACCTACAGTGAAGAAAAAAAAAAAAAAAAAAACTTATGCCTTTTTCGTAAGACCATACCGTGATAGCAAAGTTCTAATTATGGACCGTTATGTTGTGACACCGATACCAAGACTAGTCGATACAGAAGGCAGACATCCGGCAACTGTCGCTGCGGACCGCATGAAGCCGTGGATCCATGTGCCCGCTCGACGCTATAGACATCGTCAGAAATTATGTTGATGATAGTTGCAATAGTGACGACAATAATACTGGGAATAATTAGAGTTAGAATACGAGCACCTTACTTGTTACGTTGTGTTGAATCTAAAAGACTATATTATTTACAGAATATTATTCGTTGTTTCAGATCAAGTACGCGAGAATCGATTGGTTCGTGACTTGATGTAAAAGTGGCAAAGAAAGTCCTTTCGGCTGCCATCACGAGCATAAATCGATTGGCTCGTGCGGGCGTCGCTAGGCATCCTGATTAAAGCAAGTCCTTTCGGCTGCCTTCACGAGCATAAATCGATCGGCTCGTGCGGGCGTCGCTAGGCATCCTGATTAATCGATCGTTCAGGATATTAGGGCACCCTGATTAATCGATCGTTCAGGGATTTAGTTTGTTCACGACATAAATCGATCGGTCGTGAACTTACTCTTAGATGTTTTGGTGACCCAATTAATCGATCGTTTGGGTTCACCTTGTTTCGATCCGGCAAATCGATTGCTGGTGGATATCGTTGTTTAATTGTTTATTAGATATAATAGTACTTACAAAATTTGTGTAATGCTGCCGACACATACTTGAAAAAAAAAGTATTTGAGGTTCAATAGGTAACGCTATTTTGTCTTCACTATTTTGTTTGGTTGTTTTTAGTTCATTAAAACTAATTAATATGTATCAGTAGTACTCGTAGTTATTAATTATTTTTGTAATAAGTTCAAACAACTGGTAATAGTTATTTATTATTATTGTAATAAGTTCTAGTATTATTGTAACTGTTCAAAAATCCGATTGTTAGGTTTCCACCTGGAGCCGTGTGCAGGGCCGCACACGATGTCAGGACGGACGATTGTTAGGTTTTGTTCCTTATAATAAATAGTACCTTATGTTTTCGAAGATAATTGTTTTATATAAAAAAAATATGTTTTAATAATATCAAAGTAATGTTGTATAAGCGATTGTTTGGGAACGTAAACACCTGATTTATTGATATATTATTATTTATTAGTGGAATGAACGGTGGGAAAATAGGTGGCTCAACGATTGGACCACGACCCTGGCATCACCCGATATCGTGGGCCAATTGGAGAGCGGGTTTCGCCGCGGGGACGTCGGGGGTTTTTTTAGCTAGGAGCGGGGTACGCAGGCCCATTCGCTCCCGGATCGTCGATTGCAACATTCGATTAGAATATTAGTTCTGAGCAGTGTAATGATTATAACATAGTTGTTTGTTCTTAACCTACTTAATAAAACTAAGTGAACCGTTTGAGTTTGTCTTTATACAGTCATCCCAGTTATAATAGTTTCCCTTTGAGAATTACGACCGCTAAGGCTACGAGTTTTATACTTAATAATTTAATATATTTAAATTCAGAACTAAGTTCTTAGTTCTGAATTTAAATTATTATACACGATTAATCAATGCTAATTTCCTTGTCCATAAATTACTAGATTAATCGTGTATAATAATTTAAATTCAGAACGTTCTTAGTTCTGAATTAACTATTAATGAATTAAGTAATATTGCGTAATTTATGGACAAGGAAATTAGCATTCGTTTGTATTCGGAAATGCGATGATTGTCGAGGTACATTGAGAAAATAATTGTACTGTACTCCCGGGATAAAAAGTGTCCTATGTGCTATTTCAGACTATAATCTATGTATATCTGTGCCAAATTTCATCCAGATTCGTTCAGCTGTTCTGGCATGATTGAGTAACAAACATTTATCCATCCATCTATCCAAACTTTCCCATTTATAATACTAGCTTCTGGCAGCCTTAAAGCCTAGGTACGTGCTATTCCAGGAATCTATATGTGTAACAAAGGAGATAGTCCAAAAAAAACCAGAATCGATTGAGACAAACTGGGTACCAATAGGTCCATTGTAATGCACAACTTACCCCACCGAAAGAGTAACAAAATATGTTTCGTAAAATATATTTTTTTTTAAATTGATTTGTGTAATAAACCAAATGGTAGATAATAGTAATCAATACTACAGTAATCCTGTCATTGTAAAAACTGGCAAAAAACACTTGTTAGTCAAGATTTTTTCATTTATACGTGTCGGCCTATAGCTCGTATAACCCATTGATTTATGCATTGCCCTTTCGGTGGGGTAAATTGTGCATTATAATAAAACTAATGGTATCCGTTTAGCCCCAATCCAGTCATAGTTTTTGGTCCATAAATTTTTGACCATGTCCTTTCAACCAGATCCGTAATTTTCGCATTTATAATGTTAGTAGGATTAGTATACTTGTCTGGAGCTGGATAAACCTGCGTAAGGGCAGTATAAGGTCACATTTAAGTTATTACACTGAGCGCTATCATGTTATTACTAACCCAATGTTTATAGTAACTGACCTATAAGATCCCTTCATACAAGTTAACCCACGAAACAGAGCTCAGTCAAAGCCTATACATATGTATATCCTACTAATATGGATGTGTGGGTTGCAGCTGCAAATCAGCGTCAGTTGGCATCCTGTGTTGTCATCTGACATTATGCTGAGCTGAGGCCCTTTCGGCATTATTAATCTTTCTTTTTACTGTAATGCCAATACACGCATTTTTCTTTCTTTCTAATATTATAAATGTAAAAGTTGGTGAGGATGTATGTTTGTTACTCTTTCACGCAAAAACTACTGTACGGATTTTGATGAAACTTTACCTACAGTAATATTGCTTATACTTACATCAGAATAACACATACCTAGGCTATAATTTATAATGGGGGGAAGTACAAATACCTTGCGGGCGAAGCCGCTGGCAGAGGCTAGTTTGAAGTTAAATTATATTATTAGATCACACGTGATGACTGATGAATCATAAGTTCTAAATAGTCCTTCAGACGAATGATTCAGGAAAGTGTCAGTTCTTATCATGATACTTCAGGTGCACTATACATAGGACTTTCATTGTATTCATTAACTATCTTTATTTAATGTCCTCTATGTTGTGAGCGTCATTGATATCACTTTCCATGTAACTCTTCACTCCGCTTAGCTTGAAAGTAGCTGTGTGGCCTAATGAAAACAAACACACATCCACGCCTTACATTTCATGACAAAGTGGATAATTCAAAGCGTCTTTGGCTTACGTAACCTATTATGTTTTGGTGACACCCCAACCAAAATTTCGCAGATCAAGTTTCGGTCTTGACCGCAAAATATGCTTTGTTTTATCTGTGTGTACCCACGCTTCAACGTAATTGGTCGTTGTCTTGTCGTATTTTATTCACACAGCTATATTTTATTCACAATGCTTCATTTCAGGTCTATTCTTTGGATGCTATTTCCACCTCATAATTATAAATCTCTAGCCAAAACACACGTTACAGACTCATCAAACTACCAAACTAACAAACATTTATTATTTTTACCACCGAAGTGTTAAAACCAACTCCTTTTGCAGACGAAACCCACCGTTGTGCCGGCGAATCCCTTCGACCCTCGGGAGGATGCCGCCGTCCTTCGGAAGGCCATGAAAGGCTTTGGCACAGACGAGAAAGCCATCATCCATATCCTATCGAGGCGCACCAATGAGCAGCGTATGCGCATCGCCTTTGAGTTCAAGACTTTATATGGAAAGGTATGTAAAAGCATTTTATATGGAAAAGTATGTAGTTACAGTTTACTTTGTGTAAATTATTTCATCACCACTGCTTTCAAAACGGTGAAGGAAAAAATCGTGAAGAAACCGGCATGTCCTAGAACCAAAAATTCGAAGACATGTGACATCCACCAATTCGCATTGCGCCCCCGTCCGTGGATTACGTACGGCCCACACCCTCTTACAGGGAGGAGGCCTGTGCTCCAGCAGTGAGGACATTAAAAGGCTGATGATGAACATATTATAAAGAATATCCATTGAGTTTCTTGCGCGTTCTTCTCCATACAGATATACGCTTTGAAATGTGCAATTAGCTTCATGTTTCAAACTGACAGACTTCTTGAGAATTCAAAATTGCTTGTAAATGGTTTATTTGAAATGAATGCTTTGAGTTTGAAAAATAAAAAAAAACATCGCCATCTTTTAAGGCGTTATTAGCTGCCAATGACCTTGGGTTATTAGCTTGCGTGTTCTGTGCTGAGCTCTTGTAAAGCGTCGTACGTCAACCCAGTAATAGGACTCGCCCATCAAGGAGCGCTGTCCGAAATTAGACGCATTATTAATTTATTACACATAAAAGAACAGGTATTAAAATAAAACACTGAGACTATAAATAATTAAATGATCATGAATGGTGAAGGTTTCATAAAAATACGCTTTATAGTTTTTGTGTGATTCTCAATTTTTTGTCCACGTTAGACGTAACTTTACAAATTAATTACACTATGTTACATAAATATAATTTCAAAGAATTATGACTAGTCGTTTAGACTTGATGTTCAATTAAAAACCATTAAAAGTCGTGTAACTGCGCCTTAAGATTCCCTCAAGCTTGACTTGGCGTCCGTCGCGTTGCGACTGTTGCGAGTCTGGAGATTGCGGTTTCCTATTGAGTAATGCCGCGCCTTTATAAACTACTCAAAACTAAATAGGGCCCACCATGTTTTTTTGCTGCAACTTAAAATTGAACCAAAACATTCAGTTTTTATGAATACACAAGTTTCAAGTGAGCATTTAGGAATAGTGTAAACATGAACAATAGAAACATTTGTTTATTTTGTTTAATAAAAACACAAAATAACAGTTTTTAGGAAAAATTACACAAAATAAAGGAAAAACATAATCTTGTAAAGCACAACTATTCTGGAAAAAAATATGGTGCTTGTTATTTTTTAATAACGAGTGGGTCCTCCTCTGCTCCGTATGCACTCTCTGAGCCTATCTGGGGCACTTTCAATCAAGTGAGTTACGTTTAGTTCCGGTATTTGTTCCCAACAGACTTTCAAAGCGTTAATGAGCTCCTGCTGGCTGTTCACATCACTGTAACGTTCTTTCAGGCGTCTTTTGAGCTGATCCCATAAATGTTCGATGGGGTTGAGGTCGGGACTCATTGCTGGCCATGGCAAAACGGTGATATTGGCTTCAGAGAGTGCTCTTTGTGTAGTGCGGGCTGTGTGTGCGCGAGCATTGTCATGCATAAAGACAAAGTTATTGCCCACTCTTTGTGAAAATGGGATGACATGTGGCCGGATTACTTGCTCGATGTAACTGGCGGCGGTTACGGTACCTTCATTCAGAATTACCAGCTCTGTTTTGCCGTGTAAGCTAATTTCACCCCATACCATAACACTGGGACCCCCAAATCGGTCTGTTCCATGCACGCATGGTTCAGAAAAACGTTCCCCTTCTCTTCTCCACACGCGTATCCGTCTGTTGTCACTGTAAAACTTCACTTTACACTCGTCCGTAAAGGCACATTCCTCCAGTTATCCATAGTCCATTCCAAATGTTCCCGGGCGTACCTTAAGCGTGCTGCACGATGAGCCCTCGTTAGTTTTAGTCGAATAGCACGTACTCTGGAGTATTGTCCACCTTCGTGAAGCCGATTCCGAATGGTTTGATCGCTGACTCTCGTCCCTGTAGATTGCCGAAGTCGAGTTTGTAAGGTCCGAGCGGTTACAGTACGCTCCCTACGTGCGGTTAACCTTAGGTATCGGTCTTCCTGGGCAGTTTTAGCCCTAACTCTTCCTGTGCCAGGTCTCCTAACTACACTTCCGGTCTCCTGATACCGTTCCCAAACGTTTCGGATCGCTCGTCGCGATACAGCGAGGTGTATAGCCACAGATCTCTGAGACTGTCCCTTTTGTAGCAAAGATACTGCTCTTGCAGCGGTTTCCATGTCCATATGTCGTCGAGAACCAGGCATAGTGATCACAACTAACACAGGAAACAAACAAAATGGTTAAAAACGTGAGTGTTCCACAACAGCGTTTGGTGTAGACTGAAAACTTAAGTGACTGAGAATTTGTGCATTCGATGTTTTTTTCGAGTACTTCACTTTTTTAGCTACCCTCTTGAAATCAATATGAATGTTGTCGGAATAAATATTGATAAGGGCTCTTAAACATGTCACCTTGACGGTTCAAACCATAACTTTGTCAACAACTACACAGATAACTTTATTTAGACCAAAATAGTGACTGATTCGAGGTGGGCCCTATTTTGTTTTGAGTAGTTTATATCAAGTCGCGCGACTTCTTTGAAAATGTACTAAGGATTATAGACCGCGAAAACGGATTGCACGTATGTCGGGACTCCTCCATAATAGGTAATATGCATGATATTTTTTTATTTGTTCAATTGAAGTCTTATTAACTATAGTGAACAAATATGAAGGAATTTTTAAAATATCATCATCAGCGACGAAGTTATAAAGCTTTAAAGTTGATAATTAGAAAGAGAAGTCCGACGTGTTCTTTGACGCCAAAGGACATGACACCCTTACAACTGCCATAGAAAACAGCGTTTTCGAGAGAGGGACAGATATATTTGTTTAAAATTGTTATATCTCGTTTAATTTTCGATCAATTTTGATTCTGCTTTCACTCTTCGTACTCTATTTTAGTATATTCATCGATAAACCGGTTAGATAACAAATATTTTTTTCATGCTTATTCCCTATTATTGGTTTTTAACATTACTGCCATTATTGTGCGAACAGCTAAAGAGTGTAATTCCCTGCCTGAGTCTGTGTTTCCTGATTGCTGCAGTCTGTAAGTCTTTAAGTCAAGAGTGAATAGGTTACTTCTACGCAAGTGAGCTCCATCTTCGACCACATCATCGCTTACCATTAGGTGAGGTAGTGGTCAAACGCGAGCTTATCGTGATGCTCTGTTTAGAATAATACATTAATTTGTACCTATTTGGATTGTTTATAAGCCGGTTTAGTTCAAGGACTACGGCGGCGGCGGGGCGTCTAGTCTAGGCTCTTAGGAATGCTTCCTACTAATAATATTAAAAATGTTTAAATTTTTGTGAGGATAGATTTTTGTTACTTAAATCACGCCAGAATGGCTAAACGGATCTGAATCAAGTTTGGCACAGATATAGAATATAGTCTCGAATAGCACATCATACTAATATTATAAATGTGAATGTAAGTTTGTTTGTTACGCTTTCACTCGAAAACTACTTAACCGATCACCATGAAACTTGTATAGATATTCTTGGAGGTATTAGAAGTAACATAGTATTAGGATACTTTTTATATATATAAAAAAAAAATGTTTTTTACGAAAGATACATAAATGCGGGTGAAACCGCGGGCGGAGCTAGTAGGCCATTACCCGGGCCTGCGGACGCGGGTAGTTCACCGTCCGATCAGCACCAGGCCCGAGAGTCGACGGCGCGTAGTGTTCCACGCGCGCCTCAAAGAGTTGTCAGCAATAAGGACGGGGCCCGTCATGGCCGATGCAGGCCCGGGGGTTGAGGATAAATTCGAAATAGAGTTACCTCGCCCCTGGGCACTCAGAGCAGGAAGGAACAGGGTTGGGTTTTAATCAGTAAGAGTCTGACCCAGAGCGGGAGAAGTCATTGAATGATTTCCCACCCCACAAAAAAAAAAGCTAGTAGGCCACAATTTAAAGTAGGGAAGTACAAATTCCAAAGCCGCTGACAGAAGCTAGTTTCTAATATTAGCTTAAAGTCCAGGAGTTGGAAGCTATTTCGAGTGAGATTTCATAATATACATACTTGCTTATCAAATTTTGTTTATAATCCCTCTTCTCATGATGTACTGAAAATTCCCGATACTGTAATATAGTAAGTACTGTCTAGGAATGTGTAGGTAAAACGAAAAAGGAATATAGGTACCTACCTAATTGAGAAATGCTGTAACTGATCGTTCCGCGATTGTACACAACTAAACAGTTATAAATAGGGAAGTAGGTATTTTAATTTATCAGAAAATACTTTTATTTTAAATATTTAAAATTGTAATTCATTGTTTATTTCCTCCAGTTTTCAAATGGCTAAATTAATGTACAACATGTGACTGTTCCTAAATTACCCAAGGCTGATAAAATTTTCGTTTTTCCTAAATTATCCTATATTTAGTGTTAAGTTTGATTTTCCCCGTATTTTTGCATAAGACTCACTTGTCTCATATTCCGATATCAGTAACCTTCCTTTACCCGCCCCAAATTGCCCACAGACTGAAAGTTTGGAACGCAATTTCATAATGTAGTAATATCAAAAAAAAAAAACGAAAATGATGTTTTATTTTATTTTATTTTTTAGGGAAAACAATAGTGACAAATTAAATTTTGTAGACAATAATAAAAAACAATGGTCACATGTGTAACCAACAACAATTTCCACGGAATACCTACGAGTACATGATCTTTGCAAAGCATTATAACTAAAACAAAAAAAAGCATTATCCTTAGCTGCTTTTTTGGCTGTTAAGTAGCAAAACAGAAGTGAAGTTACAAAACAAATAGAAACACACAAAGTAAATTAAATAAAGAAAAACTTGAGAGGTGTCGAGGGACACCCGGATGGAACGAAGTTCCTTTTGATTAATTAGTGTAGGAATTGTAATATAATTTTATTTTTTTTAGTTTATAATATTTTTTTTATTATTAACTACGTACACACGCACGCACGTAAGAAGTTATACTTCATCATCTCATCTCATCGCAGCTCAGCTCAGATCAGCTCAGCTCAGATCAAATGCGAAATAGAAATGAAAAAAAAAAAAATATCTTCGCTATACCCATCCTACTGATCGTACAGACATCCAGATTTAGAAAGCTATTTAGTATTTATGGGTTAGAGACTCCAGATTAGATTCGAAGTTAGATTGTTCCAAGCTCCACTAGATTTAACACACGAAATTGGTTAGATAATGCTTGATCTGCTTGCAAACTTTGTACCTACCCACCAAAAATACAAGAAGTTTTTATTAGATTGTTTTTCCAACACAATCTTTTTGGATGGACAGCCTCATTAGTGTCGTGACAACTTTTCGTAAGAATTTTTTCCGTCTAGCCCCCTTTCACAACGCGCGATAAGGAACTTCGTTCCAAAAATAATGTAGGTACTTACCTACTATAGAAACACTGACTTTGATTCAGTGCTTCCTACACACCATTCCTGAACTTACGAGCAGAAAAGAGCGAATTATATTATCAAAGTAATGGAAATCACTGTTAAAATGACTGGTCAGCCGACGCAGAGGTGTGTCCTGCTCACCTGGCTTAGTGCGAAACGCGACAAGAGGTCACTGCAAACACACGTGCGCGCACCCCGCGGCAATCTGTTGTCCTAGGAACTGTAAAACTAATTTTGTTGCGGATAACAAATGCAGTCATAGACATTGCTACACAAATCAAATAAAAATACCATCTCTCTCTCATGCATGGATTTTACAATTTTTCTTTGAACCTTTTGAATGATGTTATCTGAAAGTACAAGAATAATATCATCATTAATTTAAATTTTAAAAAATAAACACGGAAGAGGGGTTTTTCGGTCTCCATACCGAATGATGACTATGTTAAACTAAACAAAAAATGTAGTCAGACCAAAGCAGGATACCTACTATTAAAATAAAATATGTCCTGTAAGCTAACTGGGCTACTATATAGCAACTAGTACCTAAGTACAACCTACTAATCAAAAATGTAGTAGTCATTTTATATTGTACCTACCTACAATAAAGATACCATCATAACAACATCGTTAACATTGTCAACTGCATATTAAGATAAGGTTCTTTATAGATAAGGATAAGACTATTTATCGTACGTTGCCTTCAGTTAGTACTAGGATTTTTTGCTGGATAGTATTAGTAGGGGACATGCTACTTTTCATATTGTGTTTATGGTTGTGCTTAACAGGGTCCAAGTGAACTTTGTAATTTTAATTAAGATCTTGTACACACATGAGATAATTAAGCAATAAAGATTTGAATTGAATTAAATTGATAATTTTCAAAATAACAAAGCCAACCCAAGTAGGTATTTTTCCAACTGTTCAAAAATCATTCACGAAACATTGTTTACGGATTTTGGGGCTATCAATTCGAGCATAACCTTACTACTTATTTAGTTTTAGTTAAATGAAAAACATGAAAGTATAATAATAACTTACCAATTTACTTACTTAAGGCGTATATGGCCGCCAAGTGGGGGCGCCACTTGGCGGCTAAATACGCCTTAAGTAATCAAGTCATTTAATAAAAAATCGTAGCAAAGCGTAGAAAATAAAGGTTAGAATGCCATGTTGATATTGTTACAAAGAGGATAAGGTATTTTTACGTTGTGGAAGCATGACTCAGTGTTTCGTATCCAAAGTAGTAAGCAAAAGTACCAAAAACGGTCGTTTTTGACACTTTTGCTTACTACTTGGGATACGAAACACTTTGAATCCTGTTTTAACAACGTAAAAATACCTTATCTCATGTGTAACAAACGCAACATAGGATTCTTTAATCTTTATTTTCTATGCTAAGATACGAATTTTTATTCAATGAGGGTGTCACTTATGGGGAGGTAGGCCCTTAAGTATAGAATTACACCACAATTTTCTATTTTAATTAACATTTGTACCATCCATATACAAACTAGAATTTACATGACAGACTTAGTAGGTATGTATGAAAGAGAATAATTACGAGCTAAGTCCTTGGGGTTTAATAGTTTGTCAATTAACTAAAAGCTAGAAGCACCCATTAACTTATTAGTAGCATGTCGCTGCCATTATTGTTTTCGTTAAATGAATTCGTATTTTCTGTTCGTCCTTTGGAGGAAATAAAGTAGATGATGTATTATTTTGGGAATAATACCAAAATATTTGGGTGATGTAGGTACTTACAAGGGTTAAAATATTTTTTATAGCAAAACTCCGCATAATTATGTAATATCTATATACATATATAAAAAATACTTACAGCCGACTTCCAAAAATTTTAAAATAACTTTTTATTTTCGGAAGTCGGTGTTTGTATTTTGTTTCTTCGTGATTTGACACCAACTTCCGAAATTAAAGTTATTTTGCATTTTTTAGAAGTCGGTTCAAGTATTTTTTGTAAAAAGTTGTTTCTTTTTCACTTTTTAGTGGTTGTACCCCAGAACTAAAACCATGGAAATTGAGCATAATTTGAGACAACCAAAACGTCATCTGTGTATACATATTTTTGTTTATGTTTATTGTTTCAAAAATGCTGAATCATTTTCGATAAAATTTATATGGGACCACCTCTGAAGTTTGGCCTACCAAACAAAAAAAGACTCATCAAAATCTATTAACAAATGGCGGAGAAATCGCGTAAGTAAAAACATACAAAAAAAAAACACGAATTGAGAACCTCCTCCTTTTGGAAGTCGGTTAAAAATAAGATAATTACATTTATTTGCAAAAACATGTACGTAGATAGGTACACATACATACAATAATAAATCGTGCATGCACGATAACAGAAAATATTGGTTCAGACATGTTTGCCACATGTAGCGTAGGTACAAATATGAATGAATAATTAATTTAAAAAATGAATAGAATTTACTGTTATGTACGAAGATAAACACTGGTATTAAATTAAACTGGCATTTATTTTCACTAACAATTACACACACGTTTTTACGAAATGGCTGACCGGTGGCGAGAGAGCGAGAGAGCAAAACAGTGAGCAGCCTAGATATACTGCAACGTTCCGATATCACAGTTAAGTCAACAGTAAAATAAGTCAAAATCTGTCAAATCTATGTAGCTACCTAAAATATCAATCTAATGTCAAAATAACAATTAATCTACCTACTTATGTAAAGAAAGAAAGAAAATACGTTTATTTACAGTAAACATGACGCAAAAGACAGAGAAACACAAAAAAAAAGAAAAGCTGGGGGAAAATATGCGTCACATCCACGCAAAACGGCCATCGCTCAGCTTAGTGCTATAACCCTATGCGAGACAGAGCCCCAGCGCTGGTTTTCAGCGACAGCCGGCGCCGTTATTTGGGGCAAGTCCGCCACTCTATTCCTATTGTAAGCTAGAATCAACAGTGGCGACCACCAGAAAAAACGCCGAGGCAATGAAGCTCGACTAGTCCCAGAGAAACGATTAAACTGTGTTGGGTCCCGCAACGAAATTAATCAGAAAAGAACAGCGGAGGAGTAAGAAAAACATAATTTCCACTTCCCTCCTAATCGAGCATTAGACAGAACAAAGCTAGGCCACCACCACGGATTAAACACTAATATTAATGGGTCCTAAATTGTGAGCTGTTACATTTGATTCCAATAATAGGTATGGCAAAAACGCTTGAACACACGGAAAAAAGCCAAAGAGTAGTACACTCCCATAGGATGATGTGCATATTCACAATCAGGTGTAGAACATTAACATAAAGGCGAGGCTACAAGCTTGAAGGAAAATAATTTACCCTTAAAGTTTCCATGACCTGTGAGAAATTGGGCAACACAGTGATCCACCTCCAGCCATGTCCTAGCCGCTCGCGAACCGATGATGGGAAGAACTGGTGGAGGTGTCGGCCTTTGATGGAACTTTTACACCTACATTGCCATTCGGATAAAAGGTCCTCCCAGACGTTAGTTTGAGGTTTAAGTAATCTAGAGATCTTGACACGATCAGATTGAGATAAAAAGTCTGGGTGCGTAGTCTTTCGTGCGGAATATTACATTGCAGCACGTCGCCGCACCTCAAGATTGACGGGAAGTACACCCGCGACCCGCGAGTACCGGTAAGGCTTCAGTGCTAACTGTCCTATACGCTTTACATTGGAAAATCAAAGCTAACCGTTGGCTTCGAAGCAATTTACGTCGTACCGCCCCTATGGTGGCTCTATCAGCCCAAACAGGTGCCCCCATGTCAAACGTACTTACCTATATAAAATATCAATCAAATGCCAAAGTTACAAATAAGTGTCTGACCGAAACATCATTTTTAGCCGAAATCGTATCCGAATTTTCGGCTCTGCTTCCAGTTTCGGCCGAAACCGAAACAACCAAAAAGCAGCCCAAAACTAAAAAGAAAATATATTAGGCAGTTATTACTTGACCATTGAAAAATTTGCCCTAACTTTCATAAAACACTAAGTAAGTTAGTAAAACGATGATTGCACACATAGACGAACGAGATAGTAAATTTTAGGTCTCTATCACAATCTTCAGCGTAAAGACGATAGTTTCAGTGGAGCCGAATATTCGGCCACTTTTTGACCGAAACCGAAACTCCAGTCGAAACCATATTTTTAGCCGAAACTGGCCGGAACCGAAACCGAATCTTCGGTCGGACACTACATAATATAATGTAGATAATTAGATTAAACATACAAAAACCTAGGTGTACTTTCATGCAAATACAGCTGACCACGGGGCAACGACCTCTGATAGTGTTGTTATAATTATCTTTTTACTTGGGTTTTCTATAAGAACATTTTCAGTAGACTTGAAGTCTAGATTAGTAGGTTTGTGTTAGGTTTGTACCTTTAGGCTGGCTTCACAGCTGTCCGGGAGACACACACAGGGCTCCCGAAACGGAGACATACGTATGGCGCTAGAACATTGTTTTACAGCGACGCAGAGCGGGTCACGTACGGACCCACGGAATAGAAAAATCTATTCCGTGTACGGACCAATCCGCGTCGCTGTGAAACGACGTTCTTGCGCCTCACGTATGTCTCCGTTCCGAGAGCCGGTACGGGCGGCCCGTACAGGGTCTCCCGGACAGCTGTGGAGCCAGTCCAAATATATTCCCCAGCTTTTAACGTTTCTTTGCGCCAATCGGCTGTGGCCAAGCTATTTCATGTCTCTTACTTGATTCAGGCCCCGTAGAAATAATAGCTTTTCTTACTGGCCTATTTAAGAACAACATTTTGAATGACACTGCTGAGCTCTTTTTTATCATAGGCTCGCGCTTGACCACTATCTCTCCTGATGATAAGCGATGATGTGGTCGAAGATGGAGCACGCTTGCCTAGAAGTAACCTATTCACTCTTGACTTAAAGATCCCGAGGTTGTAGGTAACTTATACACAGAGCGGTTATAAAAGAACGTGTAGTGGGTAATTCAAGACTTCTATTTACACAGTGCCTGAGCTGCTATTAGTTTGCATTTAATAACTTCTGTTACAATGGCCTCGCCATGTGTATAATTATGCATTCGCGGCCTAATAAACGCGATAGGCGATTCTAACTAGAACATTGTGCTCGGTTATGGAAACATGCAATGTTTTTTAAAAGCGTTCTTATTTTTCTTACAAGATTTTATTTAACTGGCAATATTTGCTTGTTCTGCTCCAATCTTGTTAGCTGAATGAGAAACTTCCTTTCATCCTGTGGAGTTGAATTTTTACAAGTTGGTTCAGTTCCGATGACAATATTATTTTCATGGTGGTGGTGGTGATTAGATCCAGATAGTGGAACTCTTCAAGGGTCAGCACTGACACGAAATTTTGTGTATGAATTTATTTAAGTCTAAAGCTAATTTTATAAAATGTTTTTTATTTTTAACTTATTTAACTCTGAAGTTCCGTGTTGTGTTTAAAGGCAAATAAAGGCATCCGCGTTCAACCTGTTTTAAAACTACGGTATACTTACCTACTCTCTAACGTACAATGAGAAGTTATAGGGTACCTACTATTCTAGAAATACTGACGTAGTATATGGCTATCATTCGCTGTTTGCGGGCATCGACCTACGTAGGTACCAATTATTCATAATGCTTGTCAATTATTTTTAATAGGGACTTTCCTCCAACAACGAAAAACGTACTATCTATGTTTTTGTATAATTCAATAATGGTACAATAGCTCATGTAGGTACCTAATACACGAGATTTTAAGGAAAACATGAGGAGGAATCGAGACATGACGTCGCCATTCGTATCGATCCTACTTCCGTTTGGTAACAAACACCCAAGTAAACATCGGTATTAGAGATGGGCCGACTAGTGTTTTGGCCGAAATTGCTCAAATGGTCGAATACTCGGCAGACTAGTCGGCGGCTTTGCCCGCGTGTCATGATGATCCCAATGATAAAATGTATCATAGAAAGATAGACAGTTTATATTTCGCAAATATTTATTAGATATATCCTACTAATATTATCAATGTGAAAGTTTGTGAGGATCTATGTTTGTTACTCTTTCATGCAAAAACTACTGAACGGATTTAGATGAAACTTTAAAGTAATATTGCTTATACATCAGAATAACACATAGGCTATAATTTATAATAGGGGGAAGTACAAATACCACGCGGGCGAAGCCGCCGGCAGAAGCTAGTTATTACCTATATGTAAACATATAATAATATGAAAAGCATGAATTTTTGGTTTCAGTGACTAAGTTACAAATTACAGTTCGATATTACGCACGACAGTGTTCTTGTAAGACCTATATAATTCTTAAAAATATATTTTACTTCCTATATCTCAATAAGTGCCAACTAGATGGGATCGGTTGTCGACAAGTTGCCGACTATATATGGCCGGATAATCAGCGACTAGTCGGTCCATCTCTAATCAGTATGAAAGAGACAGACAGATTCGGGTCAGCTGACCACATTCGATACAGAAACGACTAACTGGCTAGGTCAATCTATTGATCAGTTTTCTTGGAAATTTGTGTGGAAGCTTATCTACATTTATTAATATTATTATATGTATAAAGAGGAAAGATTTTTTTTGTTTGCTTGTTTGTACCGAAGAAGCGCCGAAACTACTGGAACGATTTTAACCATTTTTTCACCAATAGAAAGCTAAATTATCAGCGAGTAACATAGGCTACTTTTATTCCGGAAAAAAATAACAGTTCCTGCGGGATAGGTCACGGGAGCGAAGCCGCGGGCAAAGTGCTAATGTGCTATACTTGGAAAGAACTCGTATGCTGTAATAGAGTGTATCTTTCAACTAACAGGCTTTATGCGTTTTCGCGCAGGTTTTTGCGTTTCGTATGTTAATCCATTTGGCATTAATAGTTTTTCTTTAGTGGGTGGTGTCCACTATGTACCGGTGGCACATCGCCGTCCGTCTAGTGGTCCGGTGATGGAACGGGCTTGGTAGAATTTGACTATTAAGGCACTATTAGCTGCCAACGACCTTGAGTGGTTAGCTTGCGTGTTCTGAGCTGAGCTCACGTAACGCGTCGTATGTCCACCCAGTAATAGGACTCGCCCATCAAGGAGCGCTGTTCGAAGTTAGACGGATTATTAATTTATTACACATAAAATAACAAGTATTAAACTAAAACTGAGACTAAATTATGAATAATTAAATGATGTTTAAAATGGTGAAGGTATAATACGTTCTATAGTTTTTGCGTGATTCTCAATTTTTTATCCGCGTTAGACATGACTTTACAAATTAATTACACAATGTTATAAAATATAATTTCAAATATTCTCAGATCAAATTACGACGAAAATAGTCTAGAATAACATATATTTTTTTCAAAGAAATAAGACTAGTCGTTTAGACGTGATGTTCAATTAACGCGTCAAGTCCCTCATTAGCAGACACAATTAAAAACCTATTGTTATGTCGACGCGCGGGGCCTGACGCGTTAAAAACCATTAAAAGTCGTATAAAAAAAAAAAAAAAAAAACTGCGCCTTAAACTAATTTAACTAATTCTAATCACACTGACTGAACGAAGGACCAGTCGCGCTTCCGAATACGTAAATCATAAATTAACAATATCAATTTATTTCACCAGGACCTAGTGGCAGACTTGAAGAGTGAAACGACTGGCAAGTTCGAAGACCTTCTGGTGGCCCTCATGACTCCTCTGCCACAGTTCTATAGCAAGGAACTCCATGATGCTATCTCCGGCATCGGCACTGACGAGGATGTCCTCATTGAGGTCATGTGCACCATGTCCAACCATGAGATCAACGTTATCAAGCAGACTTACACTGCTAGTGAGTATTTTTACATTTGTAATTTTGTATGCTTTTTTAGGGTTCCGTGCCCATGGGTCCAAACAGAGCCCTATTGCTGTCACTCACGTGTCCGTTTGTCTGTCCGTCGTCTATCACAAAATTTTCTTCCGGATTTTTTGAAACTCCCAATTGGCCTATGAACTTGAAAGAAGGTCGGTCACTGCCCATACATCGTGTGACCTGACTATAAAATATCGCGGACATGAATAGTGTATGGATTAATTCGTTCCTTTAAGCACAATCATTAATCCTAAATTGAAAATATATTTTTTAAAAGCCGAGGATCTTAAATATTAACATTTATTTCGCAACTTTTGAGGTTATGATGTAATACCGAAGTCCACAGCCATGACTTTGTACTTAGTTTCAATCCACAAAATAAATACCAAAGAAATCGCACAGTACAAACAACAACGCAAGAGCAACGAACGAAGGACTGCGCCAAAGAGTAATATGTATAATATAGAAGGGACTGCGCGGTAGCCGGTAAAGGCATTGACAGCTCTCATGTCATAATACGTTTCGATTTATGCATTCTATATTACTGTAAACCTATCATTTGCAACTCATTTCGGAATACTTAATCCATATCCCCATCTAAAAATGATGTTATTGATATACACTACAAAAATAAATAAAAATTCTTCAATTAAATCTAGTATTTAAAAAATTGAATGTAAAGTGTAGTGCCAAGACGAAACGTGTACCACAGATAACAACGGGACGGGTTTCGATGCGTTCAAAGCCTATAAAAAGTAGTAAGGAAATGAGATTTTTTATGACAAAGCTGAATTATTTTACCGGCTCCAATAAAATAAGTTGAGCCCCGTAATTTAATATACACTTAAGTCACTATTTTTCGACGTATCACTCATTGGTGTCCGTTTCATATTTCGGTCAGTTCGTATTTGGCCGATGTTCTTTGGTGAATCATTTTTTCTTTGATAGTTTCCTCATTTGGTACGGAACCCTAAATGTGCGAAGTCCGACACACACTTGGCCGGTTTTTCAAGAAACCTTTACTTACTAGTTTTGTGATAAGTCCAGGGGGTTTTGGGATTCTTACCTCACTTAATACACCTCTGTGATCATCATCAGCACATAGACGAGGTTACTTCTTAACATACCACCCCGAAACCCGTTTGTGCAAAGCCTGTTATGTCCCTATTTTAACCGACTTCGCAAAAAGGCGGAGGTTCTATGTTCGACAGTATGTATTTTTTTTTTTATATGTCCACCGATTTGTCTGTCAGTTGTAGACCGACTTTCAAAATTCTTTCTTTTTCTTTTTATTTCTTCTCCATATAAGTTTTATCGAAATTGCTTTAGCGCTTTTTGAAAAAATCAACAAAAACAAAAAATGTGTAGGTACTTATACGTAGATGACGTTTTGGTCTCCTCAAATAACGAGTATGTTCAAATTCCATGTTCCATGTTAAATGGAGATAGCAATGCGGACGTAACTTTAATATTTAGTTTTAGTTCTGGGGTATAACAACTAAAAAGTGAAAAACTTTTCTACAAAAAAAAAAAACAACTGACTTCCAAAAAAGAAAATAACTTTAATTTCGGAAGTCTGTGTTTGTATTTTATTTCTTCGTTAATTGACACCGACTTCCGAAATTAAAGTTATTTTTGCTAAGAGAAAAGAAGTTAGAAAAGTTTTTTAGGGTAGGAAATCATCGAATAAATTCTCCCGCTCTGGGTGCAGCGGGAGGGCGTGTCGGACTATTACTGACTAAATCCCACCCGTATTCCTTCAGTTGCTTGAGCGTTCCAGGGCTGTGGTACCTCTTTCGAACACCCCCGCGACACTGGAGGGCATGTCCCTGGGGATATAGTAAAGGGGTCATCTCAGGATGACCCCTAAGGATGAGCCTTGCTGTGCACGGCAGCAACTGATCAATGCGCTACGGACGGTCTACATTTTGAAATTGGTTAACGTAAAACTGAAGTCCCATGTGTGTGTTGTAAAGTCAAGGAAAATGCTTAGTAACTTAAATTGTATGTCCGTAAAATCGAATAACATTATTGTCATTATTTGACACTAGTCCTACTATAATTATATATCCTACTATAATGTATAATATTACTGGCTGGCGCAGGCTGTGCCTGCGTTTTCACCCGCTTTTATGATTACTGTGTCGTGTTTTAGTCTTGAACCTTCGTCAATACCTTAATAGGCAACACCAAAAGAATTTTTAAATTCGATCCAGAGGTAGTTCCTGAGTTTAGCGCCTTCAACCAAACAAACTCTTCAGCTTTATAATATTAAATTTTTAACTTTGTCCCGTTCTTCCTTGGACCCAAAGCCCATTATCACTTTCCTATTCTTAGCCTTCCTCACTCTCTCCACCTTTACCCATCCCTCTTTAGCGTCTATGGTCTTCCTTACTCTTTCGAGCACATCTTCTGCTGTTTCCGCCTAGTATAGATAATATCATATATATATATAGTACTTATCTGTAGATTAGTGATAGCATGACGGCTGACAGGACAGAATGGAATAAAAAAACGTGTTGCGTCGACCCCAAGTAACATGGGATAAGGGCAGGAAGATGACTTATCTGTAGATTATAAATGTGTAAGTTTGTGAAGATGTATGTTTGTTACTCTTTCACGCAAAAACTACAGAACGGATTTTGATGAAACTACAGTAATAATGTTTATACATGGGAATAACACACACTAATACCAAGCGGGCGAACCGCTGTTAGAAGCTATGTATGAAATATTTGCAACAAGTCAAATTGACGTGGAGTCGTCATATTATCATCATTGCAGCTAAAAGACTACTCCACTATTGGGCATAGACCTCTCCCAAGTGTCGGCAAAACGAACGGTCCTGTGCGTCTCGCATCCTTCGAATTACCGTGACCCTCCTCAGGTCATCGACGTGCGACGACAAACTCTAATACGCCATTTTAATAATACTATTTTGAATCTTAATTATTTCTGACTATTTCTAATTAACCGTCTAAACAGTAGTGAATAATTCTTCCTTAAGCTGAAATACGTGAAGTACCTACCTACCTAGTACTGACTCAAACAGTTATTTACTAGCCCGCACCTATTCCAACTTGACGCGAAACGCACCTGATGATTCGCAAGTACTTTGAAATATGTAGTATCTCTCGCTCGCACCTATAAGAGTTCATAATATGTACGTAACCTTGTAGGTAATTCCAATTAATCTCAGACATGTTATGTCGAGGAAAAGGGCCTCTTTGTAAGTGACAATGCACGAATAATTCCATATAGGAGTCACTTCAACCACAAGTGCATACTGAGTGGGTGGGTAACTACTGATAAATAACTTCCACAGTGTAGAACTGTAGAAACATAATTAAGTATATAGATACTTCATTGTTATAATAATGGATAACTAGCTTCGCCCGCATTGCATTAATACTGCCCCAATATACATCAGAATTATTTTTAGCTTTTTTTTTGGAGGATGTCAAATAATCAAATGACTTCTGTCGCTCTGGGTGGAGCGGGAGGGCGTGTCAGACTCCTACTGACTAAAACCCACCCTTGGTCCTTCAGTTGCCTATGCCAAGGGCCGCGGTAACTCTCTTTCGAATTTATCCGCGACCCCAGGCAGGCAACGGCCCTATTGGTCCCCGTCAGTTGCTGCTGACATAATATTATACATTATAGCTTATGTCCTATTCCAGACTTTATTCGAAACTATAATCTATCTCTGTGCCAAATTTCATCCAGATCCGTTCAGCCGTTGCGGCGTGATTGAGTAACAAGCATCCATTCATACTTTCACATTTATAATATTGCAGGAAGTAGCATCATGAACTGTATATTACAGCTGGGTTAGGCCAATTATAGACCATAAGGAACACTCTTTATGGTCTATAATTGGATCTTTTCGTGTGTGTCGCTAGTGTCGCGTATTTCGCACTTGTTGCACGTGTCGTGTGTCGCATTTGTCGTACTGGGATGTTGCTAGTTTTTCGTGTGTTGCACGTCTCGGGTTTTTTTTATCCTTCAAAAGTCAATTATTTGTTTAAGTTCTGCGCTGTCGACGTAAGAGAGGAAAAACATGAAAAAAAATACAATTGATTTGGAGTGTATGTCGCCTGTCACCTGTCTATTTGATAAAATACTGTGTACACAGTAAAACAGTAACTACAGTAGTTCTGTTTAGGACTATACCAGTATACTTCATTTACACCCAGTTCACAAGAAACCTAGTATTATAATCAAACGGAGGATACAACCAATCTCTACTAACGATACTCGATTGGTATGAAATTGCGTAAATTGCTGTAAAACTTGAAGTTTCTTAGTCCAGTCCTTGGACGTGTGATGTTCTATGTAATGAACAGTTTCCTTCGAATGCGCCTAAAATAACACTGTGCCAACTGTTCCGATTCAGTGCAATTGTACTTTATGTTGATAGTCAGTGTGGTCGTTTGTACTTCCCAGATATCCCTGAGCAAGTCCGACTTGCTCAGGGATAATCATTATTACTGTATTACTATGGAATTTCCGAACGATGATAAAAGAAACTATTTCTTGACTTTTAAATACGTAATGTTAAAAATGATTACCTTGGTAAGTAGACCATAGGTATGAGTAGGTAGTAAACACCTTTGAAACAAACTGTAATACAACTATGACAGTTTTCCGAAATAACTTAACATCACGCGTGGATTCCTTGGAGTACACCGGTTAGGTTAGTATATTTTGGCTGAAATCAGCATTTTTTTCGATAGTTAGGTTTTGGTGAAAGAGATGCTTCATGAGCATGACCATTAAGGATTGAAGTTGATTGAACCATAAACTATCGTAAAGCTGGTATAGCATACTCTAACAATAGCTACTCTCTGGAATTCGTTTAGTTAGTGATAACGGTCAGAAGATTTTTTTCCTAGAATATCGTTCGTCTCTGTTTTGGGCACTGTTCCAAATCTACAGTATTATTGGGTCTACCTACATAAAAATCCATACTCATTCACACACAGACATTGAACCCATTCGTTCTGATAAAATCACAGTTGAACATCCTTGCGTAGCTCTTTCAATATACTTAGTCCTTATAAGACCAGGGTCTAATTAAGAGATATTAACTCAATATAGGGTGAAAAAAAAAATTCAAATCAAATAAATTACAGCGTATTTAAGTTTTCACCAAATTTCGTGAAAAAAAAAATTGTAAAAGATAAATAAAAAAACCAAAAACTTGTTTTTTTAAATTTTTACACATACATCTTGAGGTTATGTGAAAAAGGGTGAATACAAAAGTTTTAGATCTTTTTATTACCTACATCTTTGCAATTTGACTTTTTTCCATAGGACTTATTTTGCCGGAAATCGAGATAAACCGTTTTTTACCCTTAAAAACTCACCCCCATCCCGTCCCCGACCTCAGATCGCCCGTAAATTATTTTTCCTTTCATTTTTATAATATTCTCCTCCTTTTCCAATGCGTTTCATCCTACTATTATTTTTTTTTGGTTTCAAAAATTATCGACCCTGGTCTATATTTAGTTGGTTGTGATAATCGGACAAAATTACTGTATTTCTTTTTCAGTCTAACTGTTTCTGTTCCTGCTATTATGGTAATTAGTTAATTACAGCTACATAATTAAACATAGTTACTTTCTCAAGGTCATCTATGATCATTATAGTTCAATTTATTTGCGCTAAAGGCTTATAAAGTTCCGCTATCATCTATTATTTACAAGCCGGAACAATATTTGGATCGCGGCCAAATATTGATGTTAAGTCACTACACACTATGACGTCAGAAGAAGATCGAGGCTTTTTTGTGAGCCATGAATACCATGATTATGATTCAACAGTTTTTTTACTTAATGGGCTGTCAAAAACTGTAGCCTTCGTTTGGCAGTTTTATGTCTCTTTTAGTTCTGTAGCTCAATCACTCCAGTACGGTTGAACGGATCTCGACGAAATTTTGCAGTCTATAGATTTGTAGTCTGGAATACCACTTAGGGTATAATATATAGTGGGGGGAAGTGCTAGTTACAAGCGGGCGAAGTCGCTGGCAGAAGCTAGTATTAAATATAAAGAAGCTTCCTTTTTAGGGTTCCGTACCCGAAGGGCCAACGGCTGCCCAGGGGTCGCGGATAAATTTGAAACAGTTACCGCGCCCTTGGGCACTCATGCAACTGAAGGAACAGTGGTGGGTTTTAGTCGGTAAGTCTGACACACTCTCCCGCTCCACTCAGAGCAGGAGAAATCATTTGATGATTTCCCCGCCCACAAAAAAAATAACCAACAGGTTATTAGTAAGCCTCCGCTGACCGTCCGTCCGTCCGTCCGTCTATCTGTCAGCGGGCTGTATATCTTATGATCCGTAATAAGTAGACAGCTGACATTTTCACAGAATGTGTACTTCTGTTGCCGCTATAACAAAAAGTAATGAAAATAAATTAAAAATGAATGGGGGCTCCCCTACTAGACACGTATTTTATTTTGCTCGATCTAAATAATGGCAACAAATAGACGCGTGTAATCTTGTACGATGGTACGGAACCCTTCATGCGCGAGTCCGGCTCGCACTTGACCGGTTTTTTTATCTTCTCTTTAAGCAGCTTGTGGAATCAGCTTTCAATGACACCACAGAAAAGTTGGCAATATCTATAGAAAGCATGAGTAAGCTGACAAAACAGTGGGATGATAAGTCTAATTTCGGGAAAGCCCGATTCGTAGTAGAGCCGATTTGAAATTCCAAGTATTTTGACGGGATGGGCAGACCTCCAAATAGTGACGTGACGTGGGGTAATAAAGACGATAAGATACACAATAGCATTACTCATTCCTTGATAATGATTATGGGGTTATTTATAAGCCTTGCTTAATTTTTTTTTATGGGTGGAAAATCATCAAATAACTTGAGGGTGTGTCAGACTCTTGCTGACTAAAACCCACCCGTTTTTCTTCTGTTGCCTGTGTCAGGGGCCGCGGTGACTCTTTCAAATTGTTTTTTTTTTTGGGTGTGGGAAATCATCCAATGACATCTCTCGCTCTGGGTGGAGCGGGAGGGCGTGTCAGACTCTTACTGACTAAAACCCACCCCTGTTCCTTTTTTTTTTTTTTATGTTTGATAGGTTCGCGTTTGACCACTATCTCACCTGATGGCAAGCGATGATGTGGTCGAAGATGGAGCACGCTTACCTAGAAGTAACCTATTCACTCTTGACTTAAAGACTCCCAGGTTATAGCTATCAGGAAACACAGACTCCGGTAGGGAATTCCACTCTCTAGCTGTACGCACATTGAATGTTTTCTCAAAACGCTTTGTGCGTATGGATGGGATGTCTACCATTAACCGGTGGCACTTCGCCGTACGTCTTGTGGTCCTTTGATGAAACGGGCTTGGCGGAATCAAATCATGCAATTCCGTAGCACACTCCCCAAAATGTAATCGATAGAAAACCGACAGGCCAGCAACTCGGCGTCTATGTTCAAGACTTTGGAGTTTCGACTCAACGAGTCTATCATTGCGGATGATCCTCTTGGCTCGTTTCTCAATTGACTCAAGGGCATCAAGCTGGTATTTGGCAGATCCGTCCCAAAGATAAGAGCAGTACTCCATACACGATCGGACTTGCGCTTGATAGAGTTGGAGCAGCTGTTCCGGCGTGAAGTATCGTCTCACCTTTGCAAGGATCCCCAACTTTTTGGCAGCCACTTGAGCCTTTGCCTCTATGAAGGGACCAAAATTGAGGGTAGATGTTAAAGTAACACCAAGAAGATCAAGTTGATCGGTTATCGGCACGGTCACACCTCGGAAAGTTGGAGCCGGGTGAAATTGGCTCCTTTTAGCAGAAAAAAGACACGCCTGGGTTTTAGAAGCATTGAACTTAACCACTTTCCTTTCTTGCCTGAGTACCAAGGGGAGCGGTAATTCTGTTATGCATCTATCCGCTACCCCTTGGCATAAACTGCCGCGACCCTGGCAGTTGCTCAACCACTCTTTGGGACTTATTAAGAAATAAAAACTTTTTAGTAACACTGATTAGCAGGTTCTTAATTCAACATTTTCTATGGAGAATTTGAATTTAGAATCCGTTAGTCAGTTTTTAAACTAAGCATATGGTTAGCTTAAATACTGGTTAGCTGCTCTCAAAACGATGAAGGAAATATCGTGAGGAAACCGGCATGTTCTAGACCCAAAAAATCGAAGACATGTGACATCCACCAATCCGCATTGGGCCCACGTGGTGGATTACCGCCCACACCCTCTCACAGAGAGGCCTGTACCCCAGCAGTGGGGACATTAAAAGGCTGATGATGATGATATGGTTAGCGAGTTTTATAAACAAGGCTGTTGGCTTTAAAGTTTGTTTAAAAAAAAAACCCTTATGTATGTTATGTTAACTTTTACAGTTATTTTCTGAAGGTTGAAAAAAAAAATGCCCTCATTTTCTACTTCAACTTTAAGCTTAGTAGAACGACGAGACTACGAGAGACTATCTCGTAACGTGTTAAAACATTAGCCAGTTAACAAGGCTGTTACATGGTCTTATTTCCAAGGGTGTGTCGTAATTACTTAGCTAAAAGTAGGTATCTACTATCGTCCTTGTGGAGACTAGTCGACACCCGTGGAGCCACCTTGGCAACGGTCCAATATCAATATGTTATGTTACGCTCCAGACGTGACGGAGTCTATTTTTAACCGACTTGGAAAAAGGAGGAGGTTATCAATTCGGATGTTTGTATTTTTTTTTTTTTTTTTTTTTTTTTTTTTTTTTTTTTTTTTTTTTTTTTTTTTTTTTTATGTATGTTCGGGCATAACTCCGTCATATATTGACCGATTTTCAAAATTCTTTTTTTGATCGAAAGGGGTTTATTCCGAAATGGTCCCATTTAATAAAAAAGATCTAATGATGGGTTTCGGAGACAGACAACGGAACTCTTCAAAAATTGACAGCAAATCAACCGCGATTGCTGCTATCGTATGTCTATGAATTATTAACACAGTTTAATGGGGAGCCACAACTAAAAAGTGAAAAATAAAAAACTTTTTTACAAAAAAATAGAACCGACTTCCAAAAAAAGTGCAAAATAACTTTAATTTCGGAAGTCGGTGTCAAAAAACGAAGACACAAAACAGGAACACCGACTTCCGAAATTAAAGTTATTTTGCACTTTTTTTGGAAGTCGGTTCTATTTTTTTGTAAAAAAGTTTTTTATAAAAGCTTTTATTTAACTGCAATGTATGTCTGTATGTAACTATACTAACTAGTTTCTTAGGGTGGAATCTTGCAACTCAAATTAGACCCACTTCCCGATGTCCGATTAGACAAAATTGGTGTATATATGTATCCTCGGTGACAATACAATGATATGGTACCATGAAGCTGGTCTCACGATGGAGACGGAAGATGGCCAAAGGAACTTCTGAACTGAACAAGATAAACCCATCAAGTCTGGGCTCGTATAGCATTTTACGCTTAGACAATATCCAGGGTATAATGATGAAGCTGGAAGGTGGCTACTGCATCTCTGTGATAAAACAACATAACCCCACCGAGTTTGGGCTCGATTGATTCGTCTTAGGCAGCATTTTACACCTAGAGAGAAAAAAAAAAAGTTTCTGATGGTGAAGCTGGAATGTGGCCGCGGCGTCTCTGTGATAAAACAACATAACCCCACCGAGCACATTTAATTTGAGATAGCCGGTATAAAAGCTTGTTTAAAAAAAATGTTTTTTTAACTATAAACTTATTATTGATTGATCTGTGATTCCAATACCCATTTGATCCAATCTTGGACCAGCTGCTGCGTGTAAAAACGCAACCCTTTTATGATCACTCGTGTGTCTGTCTGTCTGTCCGTCTGACAGTCAATTTTCTCTTCAGAATCTACTGGACCGATTAAGTTGAAATTTAGTAAACACATGAATATCTGTGACCCAAATACGGAGGTGGAACGAATATAAATGGATTTGGAATATAGGGTTACTTTTGGGGTGCAAAGAGGAAAATTAAAAAAAAAAAATCCAAACTACCGTGCCATGCATATATATCAAATGAAAGGGTTTTTTGTAAGGGTCTCAATTTTTTTTTCATTATTTTAAAATATAAATAATGAAAAAAAAAATTGTGTAAGTATAACTTTTGAAAAAAAAATGCAGGAGGTAGTTCTTTACTTATATCTTATATGTGTACTCGTAGATTACAGGAAAACCTCTAAGAAGTATGATATAGTTTAAAAAAATACCTGAAAAAAAAATTATAATTGGTTCGGAACCCTATGCGTGCGAGTCAGACTCGCCCTTGACCGGTTTTGTTTTTTCATGTACGGTTGACAAAAAAAGTGCTAGTTGGCTGTCTAGTAATGAAATATCTTCGCCGTCGAATCTTATCCAATGCCGTGTGCCTGACTCGACACAACAATAATGTTAATAGTGTTGCCTTCAGAGTGCATCTTGACTATCCCACTAATATTATAGATGCGAAAGTTTGGATGGATGAATGTTTGTTACTCAATTCCGCCAGAACGGCTGAACGGATCTGAATGAAATTTGGCGCAGAGATAGATTATAGTCTGGAATGGCACTAAGGTTTTTTTTATCCCACGAGAGGGATGGTGAGGAGCTCGTGGCTAAAGTAATAACAGCCGCACGGGTCGATCCATCAGGTTAAGCTACGCTTTCCGGGGTTGGTCCATGGATGGGTCTAATCTTTACATAATGTACGTGACTATCGTAGGACCACTAACGCCAATCGCTTCCATATTTGGTAAATAATTAGTACTCAATTGGCACTAATTAGTACTCGAACAACAGAATTGGTACCTTAGTAGTTTTCGAGGAAATCGACTTTGAAGGTGGTTCGGCGGTAGTCACGCTCCGTTCAGCAGGACCTCCATGAGCGCCGAAAAAGAGGGCATGCTAAAGCTATTCTAAGTATACAAATAGTTAGTACCCTTTTATGTGATTCGTGTCGTAAAAAAATCAGAACTGAAACATTTGTATTTACCGAGAAATCAACGATGATTACTTACGCGCGCTCGTTCAGCAGGACCACGACTTTCAATGTTGATTAAAAGTTTGAGGAGCTTGTCGCTTTCCTCAAACCTACATATAAAATAAGTACCCTGCAAGATAAAATTAGTACCCAAAATTCAAGATTAGTACTCCAGTAGTTTAGTTGTGCAGTTTTGTCTCATTAACGTCAATGCCAAGGTCCATTTTAACCAGATGAACTGAATATGAATAATATAAGTATTAACTTTGTTTAATTTATTCGTATTTTCATTTCACAGTGTACGGAAATCTCCTCGAGGACGATCTCCGCGGTGACACATCTGGGAACTTCAAACGCCTCATGACGTCTTTGTCTATGGTAAATATTACGTTTATTTTAACTAAGGCCTTGTGCCTTGAACAATGACATGATTTGTATGGTACTGCTAGACGTTTAAGAACGACACATTGGTGTTGATTCTGTTGTGCACAAACTAAACATAATTTAGGCCATTGCTATCTTTTTCTCTCTATTAAAACAAGAAAGAGACGGACGTAAATTAGAGCTGTCAAATTTAGTTGAACTAACATTTCCATACAAATTAAGACGACACGTAAAAACATGTCGACTAAAAACACGGTGAAGCGCAAGGCGTAAACTAGTTTGACATCTCTAACTTAGTTTATAGCTATAGCCGTCCTTTTCTCGCACTGCCTTTTAGTAAAAGATAGCGATTCTCTAATTTTAGTTTAGTTATTGAACAAGAGAATCCGCACCATTGTCTTTTGACAAGCTTTTATTTAACTTGCACTGTTGGTATGTAAGTTGTCCGTCAAAATTTGCAAACCATTTTTCGGCCATTTGTTGGTATCCGATTGAGTTGAAATTTTGCATACTTACACCTTTAGTTGTGGTAAAAATGCATTTTTGTGACAAGTAGGTATTTAGATAACCGGTATAAAAGCTTGTTAAAAAATCTTTTTTTTTTTAATATATACTTAAGGTGAATGCGCCAGGGTAGCCCGCGAAATTCAAATTTTCTTAAGTCATGAATACATCTCTCTCAGAATTGATGCCAAATGTCATGATTTCATGAAATACATACTTATTTCATGAATTACTTACATTTGGCATCAATTCTAACTGAAAGAGTTGTTGTTCTGTAAATACGTACTTGCTACGGCCGCGAATCAAATTTTGACCAAGGTACAACCTGACACTGACCTGCAAATTGCAAAAAACGTAAGAAAATTTGAATTTCGCGGGCTAACCTGGCGCATTCACACAGATTTCTCCCGCTCTAGTTTGAGTGAGTGTCAGACTCTTACTGACTAAAATACACCCGTGTTCCTTTAGTTGCTCTTTGATGGCTTCCTCGTGAATTCGAGTGAAGAAGCACAGCTCAGGGCGAAGTAGACGGAATGGGGGAAGGCCAGTGCCCCCAGGAGCGGGACAGTTTAATAGAATTAAAAAAAAATAGTCTTGTATTAGTGTAGTGTGTGTGTGTGTGTGTGTGTGTGTGTGTGTGTGTTGTCATTTACAGCTGACACTTCAATTAAAGTCGCTTTTATATTAATCTATGTGGTTAATCATGAATTTGTATGTCCATGAGCGTAGGATATGTATAGGACAGTTTAACAAATATTTATACAAACATTATGATTGTGCTTCTTATTATATTTTATTTGTTGTTTCCACAGGGTAACAGATCTGAGGACTTCCACGTCGATCAAAATAAGGCAAGGGAAGACGCCAGAAGCTTGCTGCAAGCTGGTAAGATATTGAACCTAGTCATTAATAGCATACATTTTACTAAAATTACAGTTATTTTCAAATGACATTGAAGCATAGGTTTTTTGGATAAGGCAATTAATCGCATATCTCATGTGACTGTTCCTAAATGACCTTAAGCTGATAAAATTTAGTTTTTCCTAAATATCCTAGATTTAATGTTAAGTTTTAACAAGGCAGTGTTAAAGCCTTGTTTATTTTTTGGCCTCTATTCCAAAATTACGTTCTTTGCTACCTTTTTTTTAATTTCAAATTCAAAAATTACTTGTTTTCTCTGTCAAGTCTCTGTTTTTACATAAAAAATCAGTTCTAATTCTGCAGCCGAGCTAGTAGAAGCTCCTCATTATCATTTTTCGACTCTTCAACTGTCAGTTACCAGTTTCCAAGAGTTGTGCAATAATACAATTTAATTACGTACCAAGTCACAGTGTATGTGTTTGTACTTTAATGAGTGCTTCTTATATTCAAGCCTACTTTTGTAAATAACAAAATATACGTGTTAACTCTTACAAACTGGTAACTGTCATTTATTTAATAGAAGGAAAAATTACAATTAGAATAGAAGCTTAGTCTAGCTCCGCTGCTCAGTCTGAACTGATTTTTAATATAAAAACAGAGACAGAGAAAACAAGTAATTTTTGAATTTGAAATTAAACAAAGGTAGCAAAGAACGTAATTTTGGAACAGAGGTCAAAAAATAAACAAGGCTTTAACACTGCCTTGTTACAGGTTGGTTTCCCCATAAAATAAAAGCCTTGACCTAGCTAAAGTCAAAAATAGTAAAACCTATTTAAATCATCCTTTTCTTCAAGCTTGCTCTAAAGTAACATCTAGTACTTATCTTATTAATATAATCAAGATCGCATACTTTAAAAATTACCACACTCGATCATGTGTGTGACATATACGGAGGCGCGTAAAGGTGTTAATTTTATTACGAGAGGTAACTAGGAAGGTACTTATAAAAATGGTATATTCACATTATAAAATACTGACAAAACAATGGCTTTTAGGTATGTTTGGCAGGAAGAGATATTATTTTTATGGTTCCGAATTCGTTATCAGTCTAAAATTATCCTGCTTCTAAAAATATATATTTTTGATTAAGGCGCTATTAACTGCCAATGACCTTGAGTGGTTAACTTGCGTGTTCTGTGCTGAGCTCACGTAACGCGTCGTACGTCCACCCAGTAATAGGACTCGCCCATCAAGGAGCGCTGTCCGAAATTAGACGCATTATTAATTTATTACACATAAAACAACAGGTATTAAAATAAAACACTGTGATTAAATTACAAATAATTAAATGATCTTACAAAGGTGAAGGTATCATAAAAATACGCTTTATAGTTTTTGCGTGATTCTCAATTTTTTAACCGCGTTAGACATAACTTTACAAATTAATTACACTATATTATAAAAATATAATTTCAAAAATTCTCAGATCAAATTACGACGGAAATTGTTTAGAGTGACATATATTTTATTCAAAGAAATAAAACTAGTGGTTTAGGCGAGATGTTCAATTAAAAACCATTATAAGTCGGATAACTGCGCCCTAAATCAAAACATACTCTTACATACATTATACATGCATAATATTTTTGTTGTTTACCTTATAATTTTATTCAAAACTAGCTTCTGTCAGAGGCTTTGCCCGCGTGGTATTTGTGCTTCCCTCTGTTATAAATTATAGCCTATGTGTTATTCTGATATATAAGCTATATTACTTTAAAGTTTCATGAAAATCTATTCAGTAGTTTTGCGTGAAAGAGTAACAAACACCCATACTATTCACAAACTTTCACGTTTATATATATTATTATACATATTAGTTCAAAACTATGTAATTTACTTTGTTTATTAATAAACCAAAAACCACGGCTACTGATGGCCTTGATAAAACAACTGACGATCATCACTGAACAAAAATAACACATACGCTTAAAATAAGAAATGTACATTTGAATTTTATGACCATTGATCATCATTCTCCTGCCCTTATCCCAATTTATTTGGGGTCGGCGCAACATGTCTTTTTCTTCCATACTCCTCTATTAGTCGTCATCTCTGTAGTCACCCCTTTTTTACCCATATCCTCTTTCACACAGTCCAACCATCGTTTCTTTGGCCTTCCCCTACTCTTATAGCCATCCACATCCATACACAAGACTTTCCTCACGACATTTTCTTCATTCCTCCGCATCACATGCCCATACCACGACAACCGATTTCCACACAACTTTTCAGTCAGCGGTGCCACTTTCAGACTTCCTCTTATATACTCATTCCTAATTCTATCCATGCGCGTAACACCACACATCGCTCTTAGCATTCTCATCTCAGTTACATGCAATTGCTTTTCATTCATCCCTTTTGTGGCCCAACATTCTGAACCAAATTTTATGACCATTGATATAAGGTTTAATTTACAATATACACGTGCGGTACACACACTTTAAATGAAAAATATAAATTTGGAATTTTATTTGCATGAAGATAAGGTTTTATTTACAATGATGCACGCTCGAGGAAAGTAACAAACAACTAACTATGAATGAGTTAACCAAAGTTCAAGCGCGTTCATTTTTTCATGGCTACGCATTATTTGAGAACCTTGCTACTTCTGGGTCTGTGTAGGGGAATCTTGTGAGATGTTTACACAATCTAACAGATTAATGGTACTACAACGCTTTTTATTTAGGTATTTACAACAGAATATAACTAAAATATACTATATAAAACTAAACTAGATAATTAATAAAACTCATTGGGAATCACAAAGATGATCCTCAAAGGTAAAAAGATTTCACTCACTCCATTACACCGTATATACCCATGACGAAGAAAAATTTTAAATGTCCTTTCGTATTTTCAATTTATATTTAATTGTGAAAAAATTAGAACGGTTATCATACGCAGTTAGAACTCGTATGCTCACCGTTTCGGCAATGTCAATGCCTTGCACGGAGCGTATCGGCACCACTCGTGCATTTTTTTTTTTTTTTTTTGTGGGGTGGGAAATCATCCAATGACATCTCCTGCTCTTGGGTAGAGCGGGAGGGCGTGACAGACTTACTGACTAAAACCCACCCCTGTTCATTCCCTGCCCTGAGTGCCCAGGGGCGCGGTAACTCTGTTTCGAATTTATCCACAACCCCTGGGCAGGACCGGTCGTGCATGGCACGCGACGGTGTTGATCGGTGACGGAATGGTCTAGTACAGTCTCATACGTTTCAATACAAAGAATATTTTTTATTAAAAAGTTATCCTAACCTAACCTAACACGGACAGACATGGTATGATCATAGTACGGTATGGTGTAGTAGGCTCCATAAGGCTCATTTTCTGTGACGAAAACAATTGCATAATTAATGTGACTAATTATCAAAAGCGGTGCTGTGATTGGTTAAATGAATTTGAATTGCATCACTTCACTTGCGTTTAATTGACGACGAGTCGTTTTTTTTCCAGAAGCCATTTGTTACTAATTTTGTTTAGTGACTAACATGCTTCTGATGATCTAGTTAACACAATATTAAAATGGAGATAATGAGTCACTGTTGACGTAAATCCATAGGGATGTCCTCCGCATGACTCAGCCTTTACCTTAGCCAAATATGTTTAGTGAATGATACAAACGACGTACGTTTGTTTTTGTGGTGAAATAAAGGCGGACTCATAGTTGTGTGACTTGAATGAGACATAAATTGGGAACTGCTACCTACAATTTAATGCATGTATGACGTCATAAGGTCATAACGTAACTGTGATGACTATCAGTGAAAGGTCACTTATGTCTTGTTTTTATTTTTCATTTAACATGACTGTGTCATTTGGAGTGCGCTAACCGATTGATGTTCTAAGAAGAGTTATAATTAGATTTCACAGTAGTGAATTTATTTTTGATGAGGTGTAGTAATGCCAGTATGAAGAAATAATAATTTATACTACACCTGCTTGGAAAGTACCTTGATACTTTATCAAATTTACGGTAGAAAGTACGTCATTGCATATCGAACAAATATGCGGGGAGAAAACGCATCTGAGCGGGAGAGAAAATTGTATGAAAATCCATTTCTTAAGTGGTTTTTCTTTTTTAATTTTGGGTAAGACTATAAATGATAAATGATAAATGATGTTTATTCAGTAAATAGGTTACAAGGAACACTTTTACACGTCAATGTTTTTTTGTCAGTTTAAGCTAGATGAGGCCGGTGTTTCCTAGCTGACTACCCTGAGAAGAAACACCGAAACAAACTCAGAGGTCAAAGTCTCTTTTAGTGTTCAAATCCATACAATGTGGACTGGTTAGATCCTATGAGAACCATGTACGTTTATGTCTGGGATGAGCTTTATGAAGAAAGCAACACACGAATTCGAGTGGACCTGTCCAGACAGTGCAAGCATTTGTCAGTCATCGCGAAGCTCAACTCAGAACTCTGAGGTGCTCAACGAACCGACGAACAATACCAAAGTAAGGACATTTGAGTAGGCCGCAAAAAATACTCAAACTGCCAGACAATCATAAAATCTACATGAATATAACGACATACATAGTTCTCGCATTCACATTATTCTATATGAGGACCATGCAGCTTAGTGTCTGTAGTGGTCTTTTGAAGAAAGAACCAAACATATTTGAGTGGACCTGTCCAGTCAGTGCAAGCATTTGTCAATAGTCGAATAGCTCAACTTAAAAACCACTAAGGAGCTCAATGACATGACGAACAATACCAAAGAAAAGACATTTGGGTAGGCCGCAAAAGTACTCAAACTGTCAGACAACGTTGAAAATTACTGTAAAAAGGAGGAGAAAATAATAATAATAACCCACATAGTCCTCACATTTACAATAATTAAGTAATCAAAAAAAAATAAAAATATAATACTTTACAAAGTAAATATTTGTGTCAAACAAAATAGTAATCATAATATGTCAATCAAAAAATAAAAATAAATATAATACTTAACAAAGTATTCAAGTCAAAAAAAAAAATAATAATAATAAAATGTCAATAAAAAAATAAAATAAAAAATATAATGCAATACTATACAAGTATTCATGTCAAAAACGAATATTAAAAAAAATATATATATAAAAAATTTTTCATCAGTAAGTAGTACATATGAAAACAATGGCTCATGTATATCATTGAAGCAGCTCAATCCCACGCCTTTTTGTCCTCAAGAAAGTCATTAATTGTGTAAAAAGCTTTCTGGCATAGCTTACGTTTAATAAATGATTTAAATTTATTTATGCTTAGTTCTTGAATTTGGCTAGGAAGTTTATTATAGAAACGTATACATTGACATCTAAACGAACCACCTATTTTTTTCTTGAGCCTGGTTTTTGGTACAATAAATTTGTGTTTGTTCCTAGTATTTATGCTATGGATATCACTGTATCTTTTAAACAGATTAATATTTTTATGTGCATACATGAGATTCTCATAAATATATTGAGAGGGAACAGTCATAATATTAATCTCTTTAAATTTGTCTCTGAGGGAGTGTCTGGGACTTAATTTATAAATTGCACGAATAGCCCTTTTCTGTAAAACAAAAATTGTCTGAATATCGGCGGCATTTCCCCACAACAGAATGCCGTACGACATCACACTATGAAAATAACTAAAGTATACTAAACGAGCTGTCTCTAAATCAGTTAAACCACGAATTTTCCTTACGGCGTATGCGGCTATGCGCCGGTAACCTAAATATCAAAAGCCAAAAAGTTTTTACAGTGAGTTTTTATCTCCAAGTTCGCAAAATGACACTGGCCACTAGCTGTGTGTTGGATGGTGTCGGGCTGGCAGTGCGACCCTGCGGCGGCAGGATAAACAATTTGAAAAAAGAACATGTGAAAATTGCAGACGCCATTGGCGCCATTTTCAATTTGAATTTTCAAATTTCAATTAGTAAAGATTTAGTTTTTTATTTTCCTCGTAGGTGTAGTATAAAGCACTATGTATCACTCGAGAGAAAGTGCGATTCCCGTTCTCGGGTGTTTTAAAGCCCTCGCCTACGGCTCGGGCTTCAAACGACACCCTCCACGGTAATCGGTCACTTTCTCCTCTCGGTGAACAATGTACTATTAATTATAATTTAACATCAGGCTTACAAGCCCCTGTCTTAACTAAGGTGTGAACAGAGGTGTATGTATCTGTCGTGGCCTGATCTTAGAATTGATCGCTCATTTAATGATATAGCCGGCTCATACTAGCCAAATCGTTTAAACGTCAACGTTTGATGATATGATCTCTTGACGGACGGCAATGGAAGGAGTTAAAGTAGGCCTATGCCAAGAGGCATACCGAAGTTGGGACATTTTATAAATCTTAATGTAGTGTAGATTGTTCAAAATGGTTGTTTAAGGTTCTGTACCCCTGCCCAGGGGCCGTGGATAAATTCGAAGCAGTCACCGCGCCCCTGGGCACTCAGGGCAGGGAAGGAACAGGGGTGGGTTTTAGTCAGTAAGAATCTGACACGCCCTCTCGCTCCACCCAAAGCGGGAGAAGTCATAGGATGATTTCCCACCACCAAAAAAAAAAGGGTTCCGTACCCGTAGTGTAACTAACGGGACTCTGTTATTAAGCCTCCGCTGTCCGTCCGTCCGTCCGTCTGTCAGTCAGCGGGCTGTATGTCATGATCCGTAATAGGTAGACAGTTGAATTTTTCACAGAATGTGTATTTCTGTTGCCGCTATAACAAAATATAAAAATAAATATAAAATTAAATTGAGATATAAACGTGTTACTAGAAACGTGTATTTTTAGGCCTTTTTTTGCTCGTTCTTAATAATGGCAACAAGTAGATGCGTATTATCTTGTACGATGGACGGAACAACCCTTCATGCGCGAGTCCGACTCGTACTTGGCTGGTTTTTTAATTAAAAATGTTTTTTGAATTAGTTTTATGAAAATACTGGTTTCGGAATAAAGGGCTTATAATTATTATTAAAACTGATTAGATTAATTGTTTCTTTTCCAGGCGAGCTGCGCCTCGGCACCGACGAGTCTGTGTTCAACGCCGTGCTATGCTCTCGCTCCTTCCCTCAACTGAAGGCCATCTTCCAGGAGTACCATAGCCTGACCGGCCATGACATCGACGACGCTATCAAGGCTGAGTTCTCCGGCGATCTTGAGAAGGCTTTGAGAGCTATTGGTTAGTACAATACTACTTCACATTAGAACAAGCTGATTAAGGTGGAAGCGCCAGAGTAGCCCACGAAATTCAAATTTGTATGTCAGTATCCGGTTGTATCTTGGTCAAAAGTTTGATTCGTGGCCGTAGCAAGTATGTATTTATAGAATCATAATCATGACATTTGGCATCAATTCTAAGTGACAGAGTTGTATTGATGATTTTAATGATTACAGTTCTGTAAATACGTATTTGCTACGGCCGCGGATCATATTTTGACCAACATACGACCTGATACTGACCTGCAAATTGCAAAAAACTGGAGCATTCACCTTAAAGAATGGCAGAGACAGAGATTGCTTTTTTCAAGTATGCTAGGGTCGACTTCAAGCCGATTGGATGGAACCCGATAGCAATTGAATATCAGTTTTTACACTGAGCGCCTGCCTATCTTTTGTTTTTCATTAGTGATGGGTTTGCTCTTCTCCCTAATCTAGGTCAGAAGTTACAGAGGTCAGACAAATCTGACCTTCCCAACCCAGTTACTGGTTACAAATAGGTATGGTGTTACCATACCCATTTGTAAGACTGGCTGTCGAAACTTTCAGGTTGCTTATAACGACTGTCAAAAATCTACATTGATAGCTGGAGCCAATGGTTTAACGTGCTTTACGAGGCACGGAAGGGTCTCGTTATTATGTCATGGATGGTCACACGTGTCACCCATGTACGACACTTACCTCGGCAAGCGTTGCTGAACCTTGAAGGTCGACCTCTGTGGCTGTTATTATTTATTTATCCACGAGCATTGGAGGCCCAGTGGTATCGGCCGCGATTTACAAGTTGTAGGTCGTGAGTTGAAACCCAGACAGCCGCTTTACTTTGTGTAAATTATTTCATCACCACTGCTTTCAAAACGGTGAAGGAAAACATCGTGAGGAAACTGGCATGTCCTAGAACCAAGAAAATTCTTAGACATGTGACATCCACTAACCCGCATTGGGCCCGTGTGGTGGATTTCGGCCCACACCCTCTTACAAAGAGAAGGCTTGTGCCCCAGCAGTGGGGACATTAAAAGGCTGATGATGATTATGACCTCAAAACACGACCCACAGTAATGAAAAATATGTCGCGAGGTAAAGGATCAAACCCACGTTAGTTTAGTTGCTGTGCAGTATTGATTTTTTTTGATAGCTTAAATAAGAGTTTTTTTTGGCCTCGCAGCGATCTTTTTTAGGGTTCCGTACTCAAAGGGCAACCAACGGGACCCAATTACTAAGACTCCGCTGTCTGTCAGCGGGCTGTATCTCACGATACGTAATAGCTACACAGTTGAAGTTTTCACAGAATGTGTATTTCTATTGTTATAGCGGCTATAGAAATACACGCTGTGTGAATTTCAACTGTCTATCTATTACGGATCATGAGATACAGTAAAAAAAAACACGTTTCTAGAAACGTGTTTTTTGTGTGTTTTTTTTAAGATTATGGTAAGATTATGGCCCTTCGTGTGCAAGTCCGACTCGCACTTGGCCGGTTTATTTTTCTGATTGTAAGTTTTTGTGTGCGTTTTCTTACTAAATATTTACTATTTATTTCAGTGAAAAGCGTGCGCAACAAGCCGCTATTCTTCGCGGAGCGCCTGCACAAGTCAATGAAGGGTCTCGGCACCAACGACCGCCAGCTCATCCGCCTGATGGTCACCAGGAGCGAGGTCGACCTCGGCGACATATCCGACGCCTTCTTGGCCAAGTACGGAGAGTCGCTGCAGAGCTGGATTGAGGTACGATGTACTTTTCGTAAGGGTAGTACTTTTCCGTATACGAAGGGTAGTCATTCCGTTGGTTACCCTTCGTGTTTACCCCGGATGTTTTCTGTATGAGCGGCCAACCCGTCATATTTTTTATACAAACGCTCGGACGTGATTAAGCCGTTGTAACACATTTATCTTTGTTTTTTTTAACTAATAGGTATCTTGTGTACTTATATCTAGGTTTCCACGAAATAAAAAAAAATTGGAGAAACAACTTCAGTATAAGCCTCCAAAAATCTGCTTTTTTGCACAAATTTTACTTGAACTTTGGCCGTACCGTACATAATGTACTCATAAATTGTCAAAGTAAAGAAAATATCTTAATCGAAACTTTGCTCATGTAATGGAGATTCTAAATGACAAATATTTATTTCACAAACATGTAAGATTCACGCATGGAAAACTTTACAATAAATACCGGTTCGAGCAGTGAATACAGTGATCATTCCATCGCTGGTGAACATACTGACGCTTAGTCAAAAAACACGTATTTCTTGGAACAAGATTTATGAAATTTTGTTAGTATGTAATATGTAACAAAAACCCTGTTGTTCCTTTTAAGGATGTGTACATTTACCTACAAGCACAACATAGATGAAATAATAATTTCAAAAAATTAAGCATGGTCGAGAGGTCAAAATCAAATAAGTAACTATTAAAATCGACACATTCAAAAAAAATTTTAGATTATCTGATTTTACATGTACATCTTATTTCGCTAAATAGCCTACGGGTTTCGCAATTGCTTCATGCAGAATTGCAGAGGTAAGAAATCAGTTAAACATTACTAATATTAATAATTAATTTTAATTATTTTTGAACAGTTTTTTTTTATAAAATAATGACTTGCTTTATTACGTTTGTATACCGATTCTTAAAATGTGGGTAGAAGGAACAACAGGGTTTTTGTTACATACTGTATAGGTAGGTACCTAATAATTTATTAATAGTTTGGATTTATTAGGTAATTGGTAGGTTGGTTAGGATGACCACTCGTCACAATAGTTATTGCGTCGCTATCTCTATGAGGTCACATTCACTAACACGTCACCTTGTGCATCTGGTAAGATTTTTTAACTCGTTTCATGCTCTATTTCTTCTCATTCCCAGCTCATTCGATGCATAAGCACAATTAAGCACAAAACAAATATTTTCGGTACTACAAAATTTTATTATGAAGTATATACTGTGTGTGTGGTGGAGACTGGTAGAGAATGCCTCATTGCATTAAGCCAGCCTATGTACCACTATTGTACATGAAGTTTAAATAAATCCTACTTATATTATAAATGTTTGTGAGAAAAAAAAATAAGTATTCAAATAAGGTAAAGTTTATTTTTTTAAATGTCGAGATCTTTGTTAGTCCCGATATTTTTGACGCTGACTGTACATAGTACATATGCATCGGACGAGTTGGGAATGAGACGAAATAGAGCATGAAACGAGTTAAAAAAACTTACCAGATGTACAAGGTGGCGTGATAGTGAATGTGACCTCATAGAGATAGCCACGAAATAACTAATGTGACGAGTGGTCATCTTAACCGGTAGGTTACCTAGATAAATACCTACCAACTATCTAATAAATTATAGGTATCGCATATTTGTGTAGATAGGTAGGTAAGTAAGTACCTGTATTAAGGGAAACAACAAGCTTTTCGACCATGCTCGCGTTGACGATAGACGGGCCAAGGGACCCTTTTTTTTTGGGTGGGAAATCATCCAATGACATCTCCCGCTCTAGGTGGAGCGGGAGGGTGTGTCAGACTATTACTGACTAAAACCCACCCCTGTTCCTTCCCTCCCTGAGTGCCCAGGGGAGCGGTAGCTCTGTTACGAATTTATCCGCTACCCCTAGGCATGAATTGGAAAGAGGAAGCAAAAAATCGTGAATGTTGGAAATAATGGAGGGAGGCCTTTGCCCTTCAGTGGGACAGTCCGGGCTAGTAATAATAAAATACTTTATAATAATGTTTGTAGCACTTCCTCGGACCACCCACTGCAATAACAAATAACTTCGGCATAAATAGTGTAAATTAAATATTTTTATTATCTTTTTCAGGGTGACTGCTCCGGCCACTACAAGAAGTGCTTACTAGGTCTCTTGGGGCTCTACTAAGTTATACAAGGCTCTCACACTATCAACGCCTAAAGTACATCAATACGAGTATTTAAGGTCCATTTATTATATTTAATCTCAGCCGTTTTTGGATGTCATTCACAATAATTATTAAGATCGCCTGAAGTTTCTCAATGTTTTTATTAACGTAAGTTTTCTATACTTTTTGAATGTGTCTGTAGTTGTTTCGTGTTTTATTGGTTTCCATAAGATTGATATAAGTATGTCACTTTTCGTTGATTATTGAATTCGAATTAATACATTTTGAAACGATGCTATTGTCGGGTTTTAAACCAAAAGTTTAAACGTTTTATACCCAAGCACACGTGTTGAAATTATAGAAACCAATAAAATGGAATAACGGTTTCCTAAGAATTTCTCGAGTGTTCGACTATAATGTCAAAAGATGTCGTTGTACCGGCTTATAATAGCGACATCTATCACAGATGTTTGATACATCATTTAATTGATGTACGATTAGTAAAATGATTACAGAATATTTTCTGATTCATATTGGAAACAGTAAAATATTGATTAAGTACCTAAATTAAAGTCGCGAGAGATTTATTTATAAGATTATTCTTTTTTTCTTGATTTTTCAAAGATATTGGTTTTTTGTATTGTTACATAGATTCATTATTGTAGATCTAATTATTTTATGTGTCATTGGCTTATAAAGTTAATACCGTTTGTCGTCCACGTGATCTGAAAACGAAAAATCTCTAAAATTTATACAAATAATTTATTGGAAAATTTAATAATTATATTCATTTTGAGTTAGACTCAATTGGTCTGTTATACACTTATACAATATTATATTATTCATTTTTATACTCCATATTTGGTCGTGCTTTCGGCTTCTAATGTGCCTGTAAAATAAATGTACCTCTGAATCCGTGTTCACGAAGTAATGCCCCACATTTTATATATGCAAACCATAGCTTAGTTTAAATATTCATTACAGGATTCTATATTGAAGATAGTATACGACATAGCCCGGGGAATCGCCAAACTGAAGTGGCAGTGGGCAGGGCACATAACTTGCAGAACAAGTATGGGTACTTGTGACTGTTATGCCCGCTAAACACACCTATTTTACAAGAAATGTAGGATTTGTATCTTTCAATATTTAGTTTTAAGTCCTTTTAGAATAACTTCAGTAAAAGGTTTGTCTATTACTCCACTTCATTTAAGATCTGTCATAATTAGTTATTAATAATTATTTATAATTGTTTTGATTTATATTATTTAATGTTTGTCTGCATTTACGTGTAAAAGTAATAAAATTAAAAGACAGTACCTGTGTTTTGTCGAATATTATAAATAATTGGAGTTGAAATATCTTTATTTAAGTAAACACGATGTTAGTTTAAATACCTAATGAATAAATATTTACGTCAAATAAAAAAACATTTTATTTAAAAAAAGTAAGCTTCTCTTTGTATTTACGTATAAAGTATAACAATAGATATAATATTCTCAGATACTCATTCATGTATTTTAATTTATAAATTTTGTTTTTTTTTTTATAAATATTTGAAAAAGAATCCACACATTTTTATCAAATTAGCTTTTTTTACATAATACCAACTAATGGAAATTATAATAGCACAGTCGTTACGTTTCCTATATCTCCCACCTCACCGACGTAAACTAAGCATAAGCTTTATTTAATGTAATAAGATACCAGTTAAATGTAAAATTTAAAAAAAAAACCTCGACACAAACAAAAACACAAAACAGCTGAACCGATTTTGTTGAAACATGTCTAAAAACCATTGCTAGAAAACCTGCTTTGAAATAAAATAAAAAAACCGCATTTGTCAAATCGGTTCACCCGTTTAAAAAATACGGTGACACAGGCACACACATAGCGGTCAAACTTATAACACCTTTTGCGTCAGAGGATAAGAAACAATGTTACATACCAAACATTGTTCCGATGCTTTTATACCTGATGCGCGTTTTACGGAACGAGCGTCGACGTGTAAATTACCGTCTTGTGCATAGGCCTCTAACCCACTCGAAGCCCGTATGTTTGCAGAACATACCTAGTAAATAAACCGGCTTCGTCATCACTGAATATTGCCGCAGAATTATTACCTATTAATTGTAATTTGAAAGAATGAAATCGCCTAAATAAGTTCCGTGCTTAGAGCTTTGCTTGATCGGTGCTCTAGTAGATCTCTCTAATGTGCCTACGTTGTATGACAACATTTCTTGAACTTTTATGCCTGACAATGTATGTATTTTTACACTAAAAGATGTGTAATTTATTTAATAAATAGTTATGTCGTAACAATAATTTGTTTTATTTATTTCCCGTAATAAAGGTGTCCCAAAGTCGACGCAAAATATAGTTCGAAGAGCGATCAAAAAGTTTCCGGTAAGTACTTAATGTTATAAAAACCACATAACTTAACAAGCAAATATTTTATTTTTTAACAATTTTCTACAAAACATTTGGAATATCGCTTTTCAAGTTCTCTTAGTACGGGAAAAAGATCGCTCATTCTAGTTCGTAAGTCTGAAAAAACACTAGCGCAGTCATAACCTCGCCATTGTTCTTGAATTATTTGGTGCTTCAGATGTGTTCTTTTAACTTAGGGAATAGGTAAGTAGAAATCGCTAGGAGCGAGGTTTGTTGAGTAGGTATAGTGAGTGTTCCATAAATTGAAATTGTTGTGGTACAACCAAGGTACAACGTTTTATTACCAGTTTTCAGGAGGTATATATGTATAAGAATATTCGGATTAAATGGCTTATGATTTTAGGAGCTGGTATTTATATACATTTATTTTTCCTAGTTTATGGTAGCAGGCCAAAACAATATACGAGGGCGGGTCAATAAGTCCGTGACTTTTGGAATAAAACACAGATTTTTTTGATAAATAAATCATTTTATTTTTCAACGTAGTCTCCCTTGAGCTCTATACACTTTGTCCAACGCTTCTCCAATTTTTTTATCCCTTCCAAAAAATATGATTTGTCAAGGTCTTCAAAATAGGCCTTTGTTTGCGAGATGACTTCATCATTGGAGTCAAATCTTTTTCCACCAAGCCATTTCTTCAGGTTTGGGAACAATAAGTAGTCACTCGGAGCCAAATCTGGAGAATAGGGCGGATGAGGGAGCAATTCATAGCCCAATTCATGGATTTTTGCCATGGCAACTGCACATGTGTGCACCCTTGCATTGTCTTGGTGGAAAAGAACTTTTTTCTTGGCCAAATGAGGTCGGTTTTTTTTCAAATCGTCATTGAATCGGTCCAATAAGTTGGCATAATATTCCCCATTGATTGTTCTTCCCTTTTGAAGGTATTCAATGTGGCTTATCCCGCGTGCATCCCAAAAAACAGTCGCCATAACTTTATTGGCTGACAAACCCACCTTGGCCTTCTTTGGCGCCGATTCACCCTTAGAAACCCACTGTTTTGACTGTTGTTTGGTCTCTGGTGTGTTGTGATGGATCCATGTTTCGTCCACGGTTACAAAACGGCGCAAAAACGGGTGTACTATGCCAAATCGAATGCCAAATAATCGAATATCAATTGATCGACCACTATACATCGAACGTCTAAATACTCGAACGTTCATAATATCGAATGGTTAATAAATCGAACATTCAATATATCGTACACTCAATTCATCGAGTGTTCAAAACATCGAATGTTTGTTTGATCGAGTGTTCAACACATCGCGTATTCATTCTATTGAAATATATCAATATACTGTAAAGGTACGTTTTTATAGAATACAAGAAAAACACAAAATTTACTAATAAATCACATTTTAATCTTTAATTATTATCTTACAACATCTCAAAATTTTGTGTGAATTGCAATTGCATGGAGAAACTAATAAATCCATGTTGATTTTATTATTTCATATTTCTTTAATCGCATTGTCATCCCTTTTGTCACTTTTTTTTTTGGAGTTCTCCCCAATCCCGCGTTTGCCTTTTCAATTTTCTTATTTGTTCTAGCTAAAAATTCTATGGTAGCATAAATACCCCGTTTGTGCTTATATAGCAACGTGTTCCATCTTCTGGTGGTAGGTACTTTAATAGGTCACATCATATTTTGCGTTTACTATTACTTAATAATTTGTCTTAATAGTAGTATACTGTGCTCGTCTTGCAACTATTGACATATTTTGTTCAAATTATAGGCGAGGACGCTGGCGCCCTAAACACAAGTTAAATCTTACATGGGGTGCCAGAGTTCATCGAAAACACTGTTTATTTTATTAGTTGTAACGCTGCATAGTGTTTAGATAAGTGTTTATTGTTTAGATAAGTGTTTTTGTACAACTGAAGGTAATAAAAATTTTTTTTTTTTTTTTTTGTTACATCCTTCAATATTGTTCGAGTTCTAGAAAAACCTAGTATATAATTTTGAAACACAGACCACAGTGAAAAAAGATAATAATTAGAGATAAAATGTGATTTATTATTCAATTTTGTGTTATTCTTGTATTCTATAGAAAAGCACCTACACAGTATTGATATTTCGATAGAAGAATACGCGATGCGTTGGACGCTCGATCAAACAAACATTCGATATTTTGAACACTCGATGTATTGAGTGTACGATATATTGAATGTTCGATTTATTAACCATTCGATATTATGAACGTTCGAGTATTTAGACGTTCGATGTATAGTGGTCGATCAATTGATATTCGATTATTTGGCATTCGATTTGGCATAGTACACCCATATTGGCCCATCACAAATGAAAATGAGCGTGTAGTTTTGCTATAACCATCGTGCGTCGACAAACATGACGGTAGATGTATGACAGTGCGCGCGTGCCGCGGCGACGCGCTGTCGTTGATCCCAACTGCTACAACGTTAATATTTTTGATTTGGCAACACAGCCTCGTACGTTGACACTTCCTGTAATCGGCTAATCCTTTAAATTATTATAGTCTTTGTCGGCTATCTTGTAAACGTTACGCCATTTGTTCAATTCAAGTAGGTAGGTACCTGCATAACGTTTGTGAAGAGTTTATTTATTAATTTAAATAAACTCTGCACAAACAAACTTATAGGTAGGTAGGTAAGTACCTCATTTACTGCCCCTGTAAACAGATTATGGGCCCAGGTTCTTAAAGTCTGTTTTTCAGGTCGTGGCAGAGTTAGGTACCTAGGTACTTAAATTGTGGTATCGAGTTTTGAGGTTAGAGACCGCCGTGGCGTAGGTAACGGAGCAATCTTCGCATCATCAGTTTTTGAAGTGTGAGGAAGAGGTCTTTTCAATATCGTTTGTGGCAAATAAGATAAGCCTACGGAGAAGAAATCGTGGCTGGAAAAAGACGCCAAAGCGCAGGAGCTTACCTATTGTCACACGGATAGAAGTAGCTCCACTCACGCATTTACGTAGGTACTGTCATACAGCGAGCTAAATAGTCATTGGCAGCGATACACCTTGGATATCTTGATGAGCTTGAAAGATATTAAAATGGCCACAGTTTAAAAAAAAATGTAGGTAAGTAGGTACCTACCTATTGTGAAGCACAGAAAGCAATTGCAATTTTACCGTTTAGGTACCAACTACCAAAGACATTTCAATTAGGTACCTACAAAAATCTAATACCGACACTTTTTAATTGCTAATCATAGGATAGAAAACAAGTTACCTAGTAGGTACCTCTCTACTTATTATTAAAGAAAAAACAACCGACTTCCAAAAAAGAAAACAAGTAGGTACACTAAAAATTAAAAAATAACTTTAATTTCGGAAGTCGGTGTTTGTATTTTATTTCTTCGTTATTTGACACCGACTTCCGAAATTAGTTAAGTATTTTTTAATTTTTAGTGTAGGTATTTTGATTTTCTTTTTTGGAATTTGTTTTTTTTTTTTTTATAAAAATTTTTTGTTGGTATACCCCAGAACTAAAAACCCCAATAACATGGAACGTGGAATATACATAACGTATCTACTCGTAATTGGAGAAAACCAAAACGTCTTATTATCTATATACGTATTTTTTGTTTTTGTTCAGTTTTTCAAAAAGCACTGAAGCTATTTCGATAAAATTTATATGGCACCACCTCGGGAATATTCTTTCGGATCAAAAAAGAATTTTGAAAATCGATCCACAACTGATAGAGAAATCGGTGGACATACAAAAAAAAAAAAAACTTACATACAGTCGAATATAGAACCTCCTCCTTTTTGGAAGTCTGTTAAAAAAGACTCCTGTCTTGCTGTGAATAAATATTGGAGGCGGCACGCAATGGCAATTCGAGGCGAGTATAAAAAATAACGCAGACCTACAACGACATACATATTTAGGGTTCCGTACCCGAAGCGAATCCTATTACTAAGCCTACGCTATCCGTCCGTTCGTCTGTCTGTCAGCGGTCTCATGAACCATAATAGGTAGAAAGTTGAAATTTTCAGTGTGTATTTCAGTTGCCGCTATAACAATAAAATGATAAAAATAAAGGGGAATATTGCCCCGACAAAAGTCAGGCTGTCTCTACTCGAGACCCCGACACAAAATATCCCCACCCCCCCGCGATCACCATGTACGATAAACCTATTCATTGGGAGAAAAAGGCTAAGTACTTGGGTGTCGTACTCGACCAACACCTAACCTTCGCGGAGCACATAAGACAGGCCCGCTCGCGGGCCGCTTTTGCTCAAGGTAGGCTTCATAGTATCCTAAATAAAAACAGCACTATGTCATTCAAGTGCAAAATGCGTACGTTCACCACGGTCATTCGACCAATCAACACGTACGCTGGCCCTGTCTTCGCACACGCCAAGCCCCACCTCTTACATAAAATGCAGACTCTTCAAAACCGCTTCCTCCGCAACGCGGCGGGAGCTCCCTACTTTGTCCGTAACGAAGAGCTGCATGTAGACTTCAGACTCCCTACCATCCAGCAGTTCTTGAAAAGTCTCACCAAGCGTTTCATGGATACTGCTGAAAAACATCGAAACCCCCTAATCGTATCGGCCGCCCGATACGTACCCTCCCGCATCTCCAAGGTGCGCCGTCCCAGACATACCCTACTCATACCTGATAACCCCACCACTCTGCTCCAGGAGAGCCGTAGGGAAACCAGCACACTACGCAAACGCAGACCGCCGTCGTTCCGCCCTCGCCGTCGAGGTCCGTCGCGAAGACCCAGTCAATGCCCTCCCAGTCTCTTGCCAGCACGCGCCGCTGAGCCAACTGATTCCCCAAATAATGGAAACTTGATCCAGCCTTCCCTTGCTGTCCCTCCCCCAGTGACGCCCTAAGCCGAGGCCCGTACTCCGCAGGGAGTGCCCTTAGCGTAGTCACTTAGTATGTAAGAATTTATAAGACCTGGCTGGAGGCTTTAATAAATTAGAGCCTTCACAGGCAAGCTCGGTTAAGCAGACGACAGCCTCCTAGGCTGACCTGCAAGATGTCCATCAAAAAAAAAAAAAAGGGAATATTGCTACTTACATCATTTTGCACCCCGCTTGAGTTCCAATACCTGTTGAGGAATAAAGCTACCTGCCAGGGTCGTGGGCGTGATAGAAGCAGTCACGGGGCCCGGCACGGGCAACTGAAGGAACAGGGGTGGTTTTAGTAAGTAAGAGTCAGACACGCCCTCCCGCTCCACCCAGAGCGGGAGAAGTTACTTGATGATTTCTCAGCCTATAAGTAAGGTAGTAAAGCTGTAACTATTTTTATTAATTCACAGTATCTAGATTACATAGAAGACCCATTTTTTTTTTCTTTTTTTTTTTTTTTGGGGGGTGGGAGGAAATCTTCCTATGACTTCTTCCGCTCTAGGGTGGAGCGGAAGGGCATGTCAGACTCTTACTGACTAAAACCCACCCCTGTTCCTCCCTGCCTTGAGTGCCCGGGGGCGAGGTAACTCTTTCGAATTTATCCTCCACCCCCGGGCAATAGAAGACCCATTAGATAGGCAGGTAGCTGCCTATCTAATAGAATTCCTAAGACATACCTAAGAAAAGTTTTTTACAAAAAATAGAACCTACTTCCAAAAGAAAGCAAAAAAATTGCAACGTAACTTTAATTTCGGAAGTCGGTGTTTCTGGTTTTGTTTCTTCGTTTTTTACACCGACTTCCGAAATTAAAGTTATTTTACACTTTTTAGTTGTGGTTTCTCATTAAATTGTATTAACAATACATAGACAAACGATCACAGTAATTGCGAGTCATTTGCTGTTAGCAATTTTTTTTTTTTAAACTGTCCCACACTAGGAATTACTCCTGTATCGTGGGTGCGTTCACAAACATGTATACTCACATACACAAGACACCCAGACCCGGAACAACTATCTGTAGGTAATACAAATATTTGTTCCATGCGGGAATCGAACCCACGATACGCAGCGCAGCAGCCGAACGCTCAACCACTGCGCCAACTGTGTCGTCGTATTGAAGAGTTCCACTGTCTAACTTCAAAGATCTTCATCAGATCCTAATGTTATACTTAAACCGGCCTCATCTAGCTTAAACTGACAAAAAACATTGACGCGTAAAAGTGTTCCTTGTAACCTATTTACTGAATAAACATTATGTCCAACCAGATGAAAACTCAATCACTGTCAAGGCTCATCAATGTGACATCCAAGATTGCAACTGTACATGTCCTACCGTAACCAGAGTTCCTGTTGTAAAATACCTCGGACTGCAACTCGACGCTTGCCTATCATGGAAATTACACCTGGAATCCCTGTCATCTCGCATTAGGAAACTTATATTTGTTTTCAAAAAACTAAGACTGTCGGCTCACATGGATACCCTTAGGATGGTTTACAGCGCTCTTTGTGACTCAATTGTGGGCTACTGCATCACCGCCTGGGGTGGGGCTGCAAAGACTACCATTATAGAAGTGGAGCGAGCCCAACGTGCTGTAATCAAGGTACTCCTGGGCAGGCCCCGCCGTTATCCGACTCATCAACTATATCGGGAGTATAATGTTTTAACCGTTAGGCAGCTGTTTGTTCTTCGCGTAATTATGCGTAAGCACTCTACTCTTCTACCTCTCGAAACCTCTAGTCTCACTCAAAGACGAAGACCAGTTCCCGCTTGTCCCAAAGTACAAGTAAACTCAGCTTTCGCAAAACGGCACTTCCCATTCTTGAGTTCTTTGCTTTACAATAAACTACACACAAAACTTAGCATCCACACTTTGAACGCACATCAATGCAGACTCGATACCAGAGATTACCTTTTGTCGCTAGATTATGATGAAACAGAAGCACTGATAGAACCTCCATTAATATGACAATCTTAAATTTTTTTATAATATCATCATCATCATTCTCCTGCCCTTATCCCAATTTATTTGGGGTCGGCGCAACATGTCTTTTTCTTCCATACTCCTCTATTAGTCGTCATCTCTGTAGTCACCCCCTTTTTACCCATATCCTCTTTCACACAGTCCAACCATCTTTTCTTTGGCCTTCCCCTACTCTTATAGCCATCCACATCCATACAATAGACTTTCCTCACGACATTTTCTTCATTCCTCCGCATCACATGCCCATACCACGACAACCGATTTCCACACAATTTTTCAGTCAGCGGTGCCACTTTCAGACTTCCTCTTATATACTCATTCCTAATTTTATCCATGCGCGTAACACCACACATCGCTCTTAGCATTCTCATCTCAGCTACATGCAATTGCTTTTCATTCATCCCTTTTGTGGCCCAACATTCTGAACCATACAAGACAGCAGGTCTGACCATTGTTTTATAAATCTTCCCCTTAAGTTTTAGGGGAATGCGGGAGTCACAGATAGTCTCGGTGACCTGCCGCCATTTCATCCATCCAGTGTTAATTCTGTGCTTAACAGTCCGATCTATTTCGCCATCGCTTTGCACGAGTGAACCGAGATACCGAAAATCGGAGCAGACTGGGAGAAGCGCGCCATCTAGCACTACAGCTTCAGAACTGGAGAGACCGCCGAAATCGCAGAACATGTATTCAGTTTTGGTTCTGCTGATTTTCAAGCCAACTTTCTCCAGCTTCTGTTGCCACTTCTCCAATCTGCTCTGGATCTCAGGTCCATCTTCACCGACCAGAACAATGTCGTCGGCAAACAGCATGCACCAGGGTGCCTCTTCCTGTATTTCCGACGTAAGAGCGTCCATAATCAACAGGAAGAGGTAAGGACTTAAAGCCGACCCTTGATGCAAGCCTACAGCCACACTGAACTCATCGGTGTTGCCAGCAGCCGACCGGACGTAGGTACTAGATTGTCTGTACATAGCACGAATCAACTCAACATACTTCCCAGGCAAACCTTTCTCTTTCAAGGCCCACCACAACACATCCCGAGGTACCCTGTCATACGCTTTCTCAAGATCAATGAACACCATGTGCAAGTTCTTGTGCACACGTCTGTACTTCTCGCACAATTGACGGAGAGCGAAGGTGGCGTCCATTGTCCCTCGACCTGGCATAAACCCAAACTGGTTCGGGGTAATCTCACTCTCCTCTCGCAATCTTTTCTCTATCACTTTCTCCCATACTTTCATAGTATGTGACATGAGCTTTATCCCTCGATAGTTGTTGCAGTCCTGTACATCCCCTTTATTCTTGAAGATGGGCACTAGCGAACTATTGCACCATTCTTGTGGGATCACTTCTTCATACGAGTACAACAACTTATTGAAGAATAAAGCCACATACATCCATCCTCTTTTAAACACTTCCATACTTCTACTGGTATATCATCAGGGCCCATGGCCTTCCCATTTTTCATACATTGAACTGCCTTTCTTACTTCATCCATGCTAATTTCTCTCACCAAACCCATATTTACTTGTACCTCTTTGAGCACACCATTCCATTCATTCTCTTCGTTCATCAACTTTTCAAAATAAACCTTCCATCGCTCTTTTATTTCGTCATCTTTCGACAAGACTTTACCGAGTTCATCTTTCGTACATTTTATGTGCATTATATCCCTCGTTCTCCTTTCTCTTAATTTTGTAATCCGGTAGAGCTCCTTCTGGCCTCTAGGGCTGTCCAGTAAATCATATAACTTTTCCTGCGCCTTAGCCCTGGAAACTGCAACCGCCTTTTTTGCCTTCCTCTTCCATTCTTTATAAATTTTCTTTTTCTCTTCTTTCAAATTATCATTTCCGGTTTCTACATTCTGCCATACTTTAAACGAAATTTTCTTTTCTTTTAGCATCTTTTGCACATCTTCATTCCACCACCATGTATCCTTTTCTATCATGCCTTTACCTTGCGATTCTCCAAACACATCTTTTGCTACTCGCCTTATACAATCCGCCATCTCTTTCCAACATTCATCCACAGATTTTCCTTCCATATCCTTCATGTCTATCATTTTATCTACCACTTGACTCTTAAACATACTTGCACACTCCTCATTTTCTATCATACGCCATCTGATTTTGATGTTGGGTGGGGGCCGTTCTTTGTTCCTACTTGACGAGACACTGACTGTTACGTCCATCATTATGAGCCTGTGTTGAGAGACTAAGCCTTCGCCTGGCAACACTTTACAGTTTTTGACTGTTTTGAGACTGTTTCGTTTCACCAAGAAAAAGTCAATTTGGGTCGCGTGCTGGCCACTTTTGTAAGTGATCAGGTGTTCGTCTTTCTTTTTGAACCAGGTGTTAGTTATTGCCAGGTCAAAAGCCGAAGCAGCTTGCAGCAATGTCTCGCCATCAGTATTACGGTCTCCGTACCCCCAACCACCATGCACTCTCTCATAACCGTACTTCAGACTTCCTACATGCCCATTAAAATCACCCCCCACAAACACCTCTTCACTCTCCTGTACATTCATCATCACACAATCGAAGTCCTTCCAAAACTTTTCTTTTACACTATCCTCACATCCTGATTGGGGTGCATACGCACTAATAACATTTACTATCATACTCTCCACAACCACTTTAATAGCTATCACTCTATCACTTACTCTTTTAACATCCACCACACATTCTTTTAACTCACTATCCAAAACTATGCCCACACCATTCCGTTTGCCATCACTTCCACAGTAATAAAACTTATATCCTTCTCCTAATTCTCTTGCTTTTGCACCCTTCCATTTCGTTTCTTGCAAACACGCTATATTTATCCGTCGCCTTTTTAAAACATCTGCTAACTCTCTTCCTTTTCCAGTCATAGTACCTAAATTCCAGCTCGCACACCTCAATCTTAATTCTCTCACTCTCCGAGCTTGCGTCTTACGTCGCATCCGCCCGTTCTGGTGCGACATCCCTTGTACATTTCCCACACGAGCCGGGTGCTGCCCCTGCGCGTCGCCTGTGGGGTACGCCCTAGCCCTATCGCACATCATATTTTTCCAGACCATGTTGCAAAAAGGTTTTGGCAGAAGTTTTATAGCCGGCCGCCTGCCTGACGCCAACCCTCCTTGGGAATGCTGTTGTTGGTGGTTTACCCGCCACCGCGCGGGTGGCCCATGGTGCTATAGTAGTATGCACTAGGTCTCAAGCTCCCTTAGTCGCCTCTTACGACACCCACGGGAAGTGATGGGATGGTACTATTCTTTTACGTCCGACACCATACGGTACCGACACCATACGGTACACTAAACGGTACGGTAATTTTTTTTATAATATATTAGCGGTTTATCTCAAACTCAGTAATCATACTTCATTTAACCTTACACCACACCCACAAGTTACAACACATCACCCAACACCACTTCCCACACCTTCCAACACTCCTATACATACACCCTCACACCACACCACACTCATCATTACTTCGCATGTCTTATTGAACTCCTCCAGACTCTGATGTTTGTTGGTTATACATTGTTAGTGAATTTTCTTTTACTGAATCTATAAATATGAAATGTCTGTAAGTTTTAATTCTACTTTTAAAACAACATTGTATAGCATTTAATGGACGATTGGATGCCCCTCATAACACAGGATTTTCCTAGCATGGGGGTCATTAATCTATTAGCTTGTCAATTGTTTTAAAGTGCTCTGTATGTGTCTTCTCTTGTATTTTTTGTAATAGAAAATAAATTATTATTATTATTCGGGAAAAACATGGACTGTTTCTTAGCACTTTGGCTAGTTTTAAGCTACATTAACGGGCCATGCCAAGTCAATGTAGCGTGTGGTGAGTACACTAAGCTGTAGAGTGTATGTTCTGAGGAGAAATTTCATTTTCCTCTATCTGCATGAACTTTCTAACTATTCTACAAGTATTCAAAATTGCAGCTTTTTGGAGTGTTATGTAAATTGAATCTTTCAGTTCTATTAATTTGAGGCTATGGTGGAGATGGTTGGGTATAACCCCTGTAGTGGAGACAACTATGGGCACGACATATACTTTTTCTTGCCTCCAAATTCTAATCACTTCTTCTTTAAGTTCTGCATATTTGCTTATTTTCTCTCCTATGGTCTTTTGTAAATTATGCGTGTTGGGGACTGAAATATCTATCAGGTATGTGATTTTGTTTACTTTATCTTGGAGAGTTATATCTGGTCTATTGTAGAGAATGGTCCTGTCAGTTAGAATGGCGCGGTCGTAGTAGAGTTTGTGTGTGGGGCTTTCTAGAATAGTTTGTGGAACATATTTGTAGTAAGGAGTGTTTGTATCTAGATGTTGTATGAGTTTATGTTTGATTGCGAGGTGTTGGTGAATGATGTTTGCTACCTGATTGTGTCTGTGAGTATAATCAGTCTGTGTGAGAGTTGTGCATGCTCCTGTAATGTGTTGTATTGTTTCTGGTTGGCTGTGACACTTGCGACATTTATCATTCGTTATTGTGGGGTCTTTGATTATGTATTTCCTGTAGTTTTTAGTATTTATGATTTGATCTTGAATTGCAATAATAAACCCTTCGGTTTCCGGGAACAAATTTCCTATTTTAAGCCATTTATTTGAAGCTATTGTATCTATGTGGGACTGTTCTAGATCATGGGGATGCCGTCCGTGCAGCACTTTCTTTTTCCAGTCTTCTACCTTTTGTTTTTGAGGGTCATTATTAATATTCTGAGTTGTATTCTCTTCGTTTAAGTTTAAAGGGGTTTAGCTAGTATCGTTTGTGACTATGGCTTTATGTATGTTACTTGTCTGAGATTTTGTGTAAAAGAATGTTTTTAATCTACTAATTTGTTTCTGCCAAAGGTGATGAATGTCTATTAGGCCTCTCCCTCCGTGCTGCCGTTTGATTGTCAGTCTTTCTATTGTTTAGTAAGTGTGGTGCGTGTTGTTCTCTCTATTTGCTGGATATCAGTTTTTGACCATTTGATCACTCCGAATGAATATGTAAGTATTGGTATTGCGTAAGTGTTCAGTGCCTTTATTAAATGCTTGCCTGAGAGTTGAGTTTTACATATTGCGATCACTCTCCTCTTGTACTCAGTGGTCAATGTTTGTTTACTCGCGGTGTGACCGAGTCCTTTGAGTTGTCTATATCCTAAATATTTATATAAATCTGTTGATTCCAATGCTGCAATTGTGTCAGTATTGGTAATTGCAAAGTCACCAGGTTTAACTTTGCCTTTAACAATGTGTACTGTTTTGCATTTGTCTAGTCCAAATTGCATGCTAACGTCTTTACTAAATTCTGTAGTGATATGTATTAATTTTTTCATGTCTTTTTCAGTTTTTGCGTATAATTTAATGTCGTCCATATAAATAAGATGAGAGATAGTGGTTACTTCTGTTGTGTGTTTAAGGCAATATCCAGCCTGGGAGCACTGCAGTAGGTGAGACAACGGGTTCAGAGCGAGACAAAACCATAGAGGGCTCAGAGAATCTCCCTGATAAATGCCCTTTTTTATGGCAATTTGTCGTGTTGTTATAACTTGGTCACGGCAATTTAACTGCAGTGTAGTTTTCCATTGGGGCATAATATTTTGTAAGAAGGCTATAATTTTTGGATTTATTTTATAAATCTGTAATATTTGAATCAACCAGGAATGTGGAATGCTATCAAAGCCTTTTTTATAATCTATGTAAGTACAATGTAAATTTCTATTTTTTGTGGCGGCATGCTTGTGTATTACTGAATCTATAACTAGCTGTTCCTTACACCCCATGTGACCCCGTCTGCACCCCTTTTGTTCTTCTGCCATTATGTTGTGATGTTCTATGTGTTTATTTATTTTTATTGTAATGGCTGACGTTAGGATCTTGTATATTGTGGGTAGGCATGTAATTGCTCTGTATTGGGAAGGCTGTGGTGAGTACTTAGTTTTCGGCAACATATAGGTTATTCCTGTAGCAATGAACTCGGGTATATTTTGTTTTCCTAAAATAATGTCTGTTAAATTTTTTGCTAAAATTTTATGTAATGATTCTAATTTTTTAAACCAGTTATTATTATTTCGTATATTTATTTTTACACATATTATTTACATTTTTAAATATTTTTAAAAGAAAACATATAAAAAAACATTTAAAAATATAAAAATAGTAGTCCACCGGTATCGGGAGCAGGGTCCAAGATACCGGTGGTTAGGGCTCCAGAGACAGGAACCTCCTCACAATGCGAGCCGTATCAAGGAGTACTGCCTTCTGAATCAGGCCCTTGATCCAACCGCGCAACGACAGCTTCGACAGGTGGTCGTCGAAGCTTTTAGCCATCAGGCCATTGGCGGTAACGACTATCGGCACAATGACAGCCGAGTCCACATTCCACATATCGACAACCTCGTGTGCCAAGTCAAGATATTTAATTTGTTTCTCTTTCTCAGCTTTCACGAGGTTCTCGTCATGTGGGATGGTGACATCGATTATCATTGTGCGGCGCGCCAATCGGTCTATCACCACTATATCCAGCTTATTGGCAACAATAGTCCTGTCAGTGATGATAGACCGATCCCAGTACAACGTGACATGGTCATTTTCGAGAACTGGGTCGGGCACATACTTGTAATACGGCACCTCAGAATCCACAAGTTTGTATTTTAAAGCAAGCTGCTGATGAATAATCCTGGCCACTTGGTTAAGCCTGTGCAAATACTCGCTGTTAGCAAGACGAGAACAGCCAGAGATAATATGTCTGATGGACTCACCCGGACGGTGGCATGCCCGACACACGTCAACCGTCCCGTCCTTCATGATATGCCTCCGGTAGTTATTCGTCAAGATAACTTCGTCCATAATCGCACAGACAAAGCCTTCAGTTTCCCCGAAGAGGTCACTGAAACGTAGCCAGGCCACGGACGCCAAGAAATCTACATCAGGCCCATGAAGGGCCCGATAAAAGCGCCCATGAAGCTCCTTGCTTTTCCATACCTCCTTGCGGTCATCAGTAGTGAGTATTACAGGTTTGCGCCAGTTCTCTTTAGCCATGGACAACGGGGTGAGTCCCTTGTCCACTGCGACCACATCGCGGTGCATACCCACGTCGGTTTCAAGAAAATATTCTCTGAGGCTGCTCACCTCGCGGTTGTGGAGAGTTTTCGCATTTAAAAAACCTCGACCTCCACATTTCCGCGGGATGTACAGTCTCATCACCGATGATCGTGGGTGATGCATCCGGTTTGCGGTCATCAGCGTACGGACCCTCCTATCCAGGGCGTCTAGCTCAGTCTGAGTCCATTTGAGTATGCCGAAAGAGTACATCAAAACCGGCATGACCCAACCGTTGAAGGCGCGCACCTTATTTCCGCCTGACAAAAGGCTATTAAATAGCTTTTTCAGGCGGCCAAAGAAGCGCTCCTTCAGCGATTGCTTCATGTCAGTAACGTTAATGCCTAACGCTTCCGACATACCCAAATATTTGTACGTTTCGGTCGAGGAGAGGGATTTAAGGTTTATGGAATCCGAGAGTTGAATCCCTTCGGATTCCATAATCTCTCCTCGCTTTACATGCATGACTGCACATTTGTCCACACCAAATTCCATCCTGATGGCGCTACTGAAAGTTTCAGTTACCTTCAATAACTCCATCAGTCGCAAATTGTTGGGGGCAAAGAGTTTCAGATCATCCATGTAAAGAAGGTGAGATATGGCCTGACCACCTCTTCTCAACCGATAGCCCAGGCCTGAATCCTCCAGCAATGTGCTTAGAGGATTCAGGGCTAAGCAGAACCAAAGTGGACTCAAACTGTCGCCCTGAAATATTCCCCGTTTTATCCATATAGGCTCATCGTTCCCCTGATTTGATCGACATCCTGGATAGCGAAGGACTGTCTTCCATTGCCCCATACATGACCCAAGGAAGGTGCGGAGAGTTGCATCTATTTTGTACAACTCCAACACCCTCATGAGCCATGTATGTGGAACAGAGTCGTAGGCCTTCTTATAATCTATCCAGCATGTCGACAAATCCTTGTGGGATCGACGAACCTGCTGGCTTATGGCCATGTCTATGAGGAATAGCTCCTTAGTACCGCGGGACCCGTTCCTACATCCATTCTGAGAGGCAGACATAATTGAATTACTTTTAATGTGCAGATTAATTTTCGCTCTCAGAATGGATGTAAGAAGTTTATAAACCGTTGACAAACATGTAATCGGTCTATAATTCTTGGGTTCCGCGGGACTACCTGTCTTATGGAGCAGGTGGGTGACACCGGCTGTTAGAAACTGAGGCAGCGACCCAGACTCTAAGGATGACTGGAATTGAGATGCCAGGAGCGCGTGTGAGCTGCTGTACCATTTCAGCCAAAAGTTGTGCAGTCCGTCCGGTCCCGGAGATTTCCAGTTCGGTAACGGACGAACTGCTTTGGCTACATCTGATGGATTTATGGTGAATTTATCCATTTCTGGTATAGCGTCACACGCGCGCTCGACATCACGCATCCAACCACCCTCAGTGTGATAGACGGGCACCGACCAAATGCTGCGCCAGAATGTACTCGTGGTAACATCATCCGGACGGCACCCGTCAGTCACATTTTGTTCAGGTCGCTCCCAAGCTCTATATACCCACCTCTCATCGCTCTGGAACATGCGATTCTGCGAGTACCGGTCAACTCGCCGCTTATACCGCCGAATACGGTTTGCCCATGCACAAACTTTCTGCTTCAGGAAGTCGATGCGCTCTGTGACACGGGACATGTATTCTCGAGGACTAATTTCAGTCCCCGAAAATGCCCGCCTCACAAAGCGCATCACACGTGGTCGTGTATTGCCCTCCCTGAAGCAGAGTAGTTTGCCGATGAGTACCCTGGCCCCATCGATATGCCTCTCGATCCTGCATTGCCAGGCTGGTGCAGTAGGCTTTGGCCGAATAGCTCCTTCACTATTCGGAAACTTCACGTTGGCCAAACGACATGCTGCAACAGCCCCGCAATACAAGATTGAGTGCGTATCAACGAGGTTCTCGCTGCTTTCAAAGATGTTTTTAAGCAGCGAGTCCAAAGCACACACCAACGCCCTATTTTTTTTGTGCATGGGTAACCGTGGTAAACGGGGTCTAAGTTCGGTCGGAGTGGATCTATACTCGCGAAGCGCATCCTCCAGTGCGCTCCTCAGTCGATCGTTGCACTGGCTACTTACCGTGACAACCCTATCTCCCTCATCACTTACGTTAATGGCCCGCGCTGGGATTGCGCCCCTAGCGGGCTCTTGTACCGCGGTCTGTGTCGGGGTCGAGATGATAGGGTTGTTCAGTACCTCTGAGCGCAGCCTATCAAGTGCAGCATCGTCCAACTTGTGGTTACGTTGGATGACCCGCACCTGATCCGACAATCGTTGTGCCGAGACGTCGACGGTTGGTTCTAGGTCCTGGAACAGAGACAGCATCCTGACACGGTACGCAGTGAGGTTAGTTCCCCCCTCTGTAGACCCATAATATGCGCGCATGACGTTCTCGTTCATGGACTGAGTCCATTTCATGCGCTGCACACAACCACCGGCAGCGGGGACCCGGCTCGGGGCCGGTTGGCCCCTAAGTCCCAAGCTGTTCGGTGGCCGGCCTCTCCCCTGCCGACGTACAGGTGTTGGCGACGTCGGCGGGGAGAAATACTCGTCGCTTGAGCTCGACGCGGCTACAGCCGCCGGTAACACTGGTGATCCAAGGTCCGGCGGCGGCGAGGCGGAGCTGAGCGGCGAGTCCGGGGGTGAAAGGCGTGCGCGACGGGCAGCTGCTCTGGTCAACATTTTATTTATTTCATTCCATTTTCATTGTTGTTTTCCTGTAAGCATTTTATGTCGTCGTTGACAGACGTCATTGTGTCATCTCTTGATTTTAGTTTTCTTCTTTTTTGTTTACTTTATGTGTTTGGTTTTATTGTAATTTTTCAGTTTAGGCTTCCTGTACGGTAATATTAAGTCCGAAATTGGGTAAAAAAATGGGTTTTTGCGATTATAATTGGAATAGAAAAAATATGACTTGTGTTGCCAGTGGGTTGCCAGGTTATTAGTTATTATTATTATTATATTATTATTTATCATTAACCTTCTTTGAAAAATATGCATTTGAATAACGAAAACCTCATCCAAATCAGATCAATAGTTTTCGAGAAAATCGCGAATAAACAAACATACATACATACGGGTCGAATACATAACCTTTGAAGTCTGTTAAAAATCGTCCCTAATCACCACAGTTGACACCATAACTAGCCAAACTCCATAGTAAGTACGTTGAATACACCGGTTCTCGTCCGTTGGTTTTTCTGCCAAAAAAAAAAAGAGGGGTCGTGAATAAATTCGAAAGAGTTACCGTGGCCCTTGGCACAAGCAACTGAAGGAACAAGGGTGGGTTTTACTCAGTAAAAGTCTGACGCCTCCCGCTCCACCCAGAGCGGGAGAAGTCATTGGATGGTATCCCACCCAACAACAAAAAAAGACCAAAACTAAATACGATAAATAACGCAATCTTATTAACAGGTTAAAGACTGTTTCTACCCCCCTCCACCCCCCCTCCTCCCTCCTAACCTGACGCACTGAAATTAGTTCACAAGTTAATTTGTTTCATCGTCCCAAACGTTTCACGCTGCTTTGCTATAAAGACGTCTCATTAATATTCGTCTTTGATGCTTTCATGGAACCGTTTACGGCTGGAAATAATATATATTACCTATGTAGTTTCTTAGCTCCTCCTGCAACCGGATTTCTGCAGAAAAACTTAGGTTCAACAAGGTTTTTACGGCTAAATTAGTAGGTACCTAAGACAGTCATAAACTGTTTGCTTCAACGGGATCACCACGAAAATTGCGATGGCACAATCTATTATTCCTTCTCCTAAGTCTGAACTATGTTAATTTCTCAAATTTAGGTTCAGCACCGATGGTTGAAAATCTAACAGCAATAACAAAATCAATCTGCCTAGCATTTTCCCTACTATCTTGGGGTCGGCTTCCAGTCTAACTGGATGCAGCTGAATACCAGTATTTTACATGGAGCGACTGCCTATCTTAGGTACCTCCACAACCCAGTTAATACGATACCTACCCCTTGGTAAGACTTTCGGGCTTCTGACGACCCGTAACAAACTGTCAAAGATCCACGATTGACGACCGGAACCAATGGCTTAACTTGCTTTCCGAGGCACGGAGGAGTCTCGGTATTAAAGATGGTCACCCATCCATGGATCAACCCCGGCAAGCGTAGCTTAACCTGATGGATCGACCCGTGCGACTGTTTTATTTATTACTTTAGCCACGAACACTTCGATCTAACTGATTAATCTAACTGCAATAACAGGTACCTCCTATTAATTTAAGTGAGGCCTAGTTTTTGCGTGGTCATATTTTAAATACTGCTCCTGCTCCTCGAAATAAATAGTCCAAGAATATTAGTCAAATGAGGGCAAGTATCACGGAGTAAGAGATAGTCAGCTATAAAGTTGTATAAACCTTTATTTTGGCACCCTAAAACTTGTCTCAAAACCTACTTATAGGGTAAACCTACGTAGGGTGTCCGCGACTACAGTTATTCCAAGGTCAAAAAATCTATGTTAAATGGTACGTTTTATGGTATTTTTATTTATTATAAATATTAAATATTGTAGAGGATTAAATTCTCTACAACTCTTCTCTGAACATTTTTTTTTATATCTCGATCCATTTTCGAGATAGAGGGCAAAGCGCGCGCAGTGTTTAACTATTTAGAGTATCATTCGAGGTCAACCTGTAGTCCCGATTAAAAACACGCCGTATATAGTTTATAAATTAATGACTAATATATAATTCTAAATAATTGGCATTTTCTATTATCTGTTACGTATCATATTCATTTAATAACACTTACCTACTCGTGTAATTATAAAATGAAAATGTCTATCTGTATATATAAAATTCAAGATCCTGACTGACTGACTGACTGATATATCAACGCACAGCCTAATCCGCTGGTCCTAGAGACATGAAATTTCGAGGGAGTGTTCTTTGTGAAGAGTAGGTATCCACTAAGAAATGGTTTTTCGAAATTCCACCCCTGAGAGGGTGAAATGGGGGTTGAAAGTTTGTAATGGGGGAACTACAAATTCCACGCGGGCGAAGCCGCTGGCAGTAGCTAGTAGGTACATATAAAATCTCATATGAACATAATATGAGATTTTGTATAGAAAGCAACTTTATTAGGAAATAGTAGGTATAATATCTACATAATAATATTATATATCCTAACAAAGTTGCATTCATCGAACATGTGCAGAAACTATTTAATTGCTCAGTAAATACTTTAAAACGTTACACAGTAACATTCTCCGTGAGTAATGAAACGGGAACTAAGTAGGTAGCACTGGAAAGTGCACTTACTGCTAGACACCTACGTATCAATAATAATTTAGTCAGCACCATCTCAACTTTTAAACGTTTTTTAAATTGAAGTGTTGTACTCATTTCTTGCTGATTTCGTTGAACCAGGATTCGATTTCTAAGGGAGAGTGTTTTGAGCTGTAGTTCATCATCTCATCTTACTTCCTCTTTCTTCCTTTTTTTCTTCTTTTTTCCTTCTTTTCTCTTCTTTCTTCCTTCTTTTCTTCCTTATCCCATTTTAACAAACAACATAGTAACACAACAACAACAAACAACTACAACACCAACAGCAACAACTCGGTAATTGTTAAATTTTGGCAATATGCATTGTTCCATCAGTCTTGACCAATGGTCAAATAAATAACTAGTCAAAGGATTAAGAAGAAAATATGTCGTCATTCCCTGCCCTTATCCCAATTTATTGGGGTCGGCGCAACATGTGTTTTTCTTCCATACTTCTCTATGAGCCGTCATTTCTGTAGTCACCCCCTTTTTACCCATGTCCTCTTTCACACAGTCCATCCATCGTTTCTTTGGCCTTCCTCTACTCTTATAGCCCTCCACATCCATACACAAGACTTTCCTCACGACATTTTCTTCATTCCTTCGCATCACATGCCCATACCACGACAACCGATTTCCACACAACTTTTCAGTCAGCGGTGCCACTTTCAGACTTCCTCTTATATACTCAATCCTAATTCTATCCATGCGCGTAACACCACACATCGCTCTTAGCATTCTCATCTCAGCTACATGCAATTTCTTTTCATTCATCTCTTTTGTGGCTCAACATTCTGAACCATACAAGACAGTAAAATTTTCCCCTTAAGTTTAAGAGGAATGCGGGAGTCGCAGATAGTCCCGGTGACGTACCGCCATTTCATCCATCCAGTGTTAATTCGGTGCTTTACAGTCCGATCTATTTCACCGATTATTTATTATTACCGATCTATTTCAGAAGAAGAAATATGTAAGTAATATAATACTAAGTCGCAGTTAACTAGCTTAATTCACCGTGAGTTCACAGCGGGGCCATAGATAACTAAACGGCGATGTTCAACTAGTGGCCTGAATGATATGAAAAAAAAAACAAAAAAAAAACCCTGATACGGACAGGTAAGGTTGGAAGGAGATGACGGGGGCTAGAGTGAGCGAGTAAAGCGAGCGAACCCTCGTCATCTGCAAGCATGAAATTGACGTGCTAAGTATGTCAAACGTCCACAACATTATAAGAATAATTTTGTATAGTTTAAAAAAAAACTAAAATATTTTCAAAAACCCGACTGTAAAAAAAACTAAAAAGTTCCAAACAAGTTACTTTTCAATCAGTCTGATGCAGTTGGTGGCAGTTATTTAGGTTCAATTATTGATTTCATGGCACCAACTGCATTAGACTGCTTGAAAAGTGACTTAATTCGATTTTTTTTTTTTTTGAGTGACGTCTGTTAACCGGACTTGCCTTTCACAGGCAAGTCCGGTTAACAGACGTCACTAATCTATTAAATTACGGCTCTAATTTATTAAACCCTCCAGCCAGGGACTTAATTCGAACTTTTTATTGGTTTTTTATAGTCCTTTTTTAATTTTTAATTTTCTTCATTTTAGTGAGTCATATTTTTGAAATCGCCTCCTGGAACCCTTTTTTGATACCCCACTTAATACCTACAGTTCGTGGACTTTAATTTTTTTTTTTACAATATGGCGTCTTGTTGTCGCCCCCGTATTGTATTTTGATTACTGTCATATCTTTAGTAGCACTCGCAAGATTAAGACGAATCAATTGACGTAAGAAGTAAGAATTATCAAAATCGGCCAACGCGTTTGGTCTCTAAAGCGCCACAAAGGAACAAATAAAAAAAAAAAATGTTTTGAATTTGGAAAAACACTGTATTTTTGTGTTCTTCTCAGCAAACCCTTTCATTTGATACCCATGTATCTAACCTTTCATAGTCTAAGCCCTTATCATGGGAATGCTTAGAAAATAACTAGCCAGCCATCTTTCGCCGCCATATTGGATTTAGAATGACGTCACTTAGCTAACCATGCATTGTCATCCAAAGTGTACGCAAAATTTCAGCTTAATCGGAAACCAGGAAGGGGGTCAAACTTAAATGTTTTTTTTTGCAATAAAAAATTGTTTGCGACCCTTTAGTACCTAAACTTTTATTTTTAATTTTCTGATGTGCACCCCAAAAGTGACCCCCATATTCCAAATCTATTTATTTTCGTTACACCTCCGTATTTGGGTCACAGATATTCATGTGTATGTCAAATTCAAGATAATCGGTCCAGTAGATTCGGAGAAAATTGTCTGGGACAGACAGACACAGGAGTGATCCTATTTGGGTTCGGTTTTTATTGGAACTTTCATAACCTCCCCTCCTCCCCTCCTCCTTGTTATTCCTGCTCCCAATTGAATTATTCTTATTATTAGGTAATCAATCAATTATTACTAACACTAGTCTGTAAGCTCGCAATTGTACTAACAAATATGGATGTAATATGAGTCCGAAATAAATGATTTATTGTTATTATTAAAAACATTTAATTACCACAGAGCGGACGCTGATAGAATGTCTCTTTTCCTAGAGCCTCTGTTAGGTACAAACAATATTTAATTGCCATAGAGCGGACTTCTGCCATTCCTTATTGCTGATAGAATAATCGGTCCAGCAGATTCGGAGAAAATTATCTGTGACAGACGGACAGACAGACACACGAGTGAAACAGAACCCTAAAAATATTTAATTGCCACAGAGCGGACTTCTGTCATTCGTTTATTCATTTGATAGAATGTCTCTTTGCCTAGAGCCTCTATTAGTGTTAGGAACAAACAATATTCATTTTCGCCTCGTTTAATCACTAGACCCGCCTCTCAAAGACACGGCACAGGTGCATTGTATGTTACATCATCATCATCAGCCTTTTAATGTCCCCACTGCTGGGGCACAGGCCTCCTCTCTGTGAGAAGGTGTGTGCCGTTATACACCACGCGGACCCAATGCGGGTTGGTGGATGTCAATGTTTTCGATCTTTTGGTTCTAGGACATGGCGGTTTCCTCACTATGTTTTCCTTCACCGTTTTGAGAGCAGTGGCGATGGAATAGGATCGCTCAGAGGACACGGTGGAGCACACGGTGGAGATCTGCCCCGCTTGGGCGGAGCCCCGCCGTGTCCTCGTGCAGGCGATCGCCGGCAGCGACCTGTCGCGCCCGGCCCTGGTCCATGCCATGGTATGGAGCGAGAGGGAATGGGAAGCAGTCTCCTCCTTCTGCGAAGCAGTAATGCTCGAGAAGGAGGAGGTGACACGGGTTAGGGAGAGGCTGCAACTACAGCCTCGCCCTAACGCCCTCAGCAGCAGCCGCCGCAGGAGACGCCAGGGGATTCCGGCGCCGCGAGACAATCTCCGGCCACCGTAGACCCGGGCGTGCGGACGGCGAGTAATAATAACAATAATAATAATAATAATCCTTTTATTTCAGGTTATTTCACCCATAACAATCAAGTCACATAAATCTAATAAATAAATCAATCAAATTAAACACTCAAATTAAATCATTAAAATCGAAATAAATAAAATATAAATACAATAAATTAAATAAAAATCACTAAAATATGTCACTAAAATTTAATAAAATAAAATCAAATAAAATAGTATAACATCTAGCAAGCCTTCTAATCATTAGGCGCACAATTTCAATACAAACACACATACAAGACATTAAATAAAAATTACACTTATTCATTTACATTCATTCTATAAAGATAAAAACAAATACATAATTATAATTTTCTTACCGGCATTGGAACAGCAACATGCCTGCCACAGCAATGCCGGATATACGGGCAGTCCAGCCTGTTGGCGATCATTGCCAGGATAGCATTGGGGCTGGCCCGCACCCGGCGCACCAGGGACGCACACCGCTTGCGCATAGAAGCGTGGAAGCAATCAGTGCGTGCCATCGCGAACATCCCTGATGCGCTACAGAAACGGGGCAGCCCCAACACCGCCCGGAACGCGTTGTTGTACTGGACACGGAGGGCACCGTATGCCCTTTCAGTATAGTCAACCCACAGGCTGCACGTGTATAGAGATGTGCAGTACGCTTTAAAAAGCGTGACCTTCACACCAGCAGTACAACGCGAAAACCTGCGGGCTATCATGTTGGCTCGCATCGACAGTGCCCTCCGCTCCCGGTCCATGTCGGCATGGTCTTTTAGGTCCTCGGTGAGTAGATGAACCAGATATTTAAATTGGTCCACACGGTCTATTGGAACACCATCGAGATTGAGATTTGGAATGTTCATAGGAGGTAATGGGTAGCTCGACGTCCGATCAGCACCAAAAAAAAAAAAATAATAAAAAAAAAAAAATTGTTGTGTATGTCGTTAATTTGTGGCAAATAAATTCATTTTCTTTCTTCTTTCTTTCTTTCACCAGGCCTGAGAGTCGACGGCGCGTAGTGTTCCACGCGCGTCTCAAAGAGTTGTCAGCATGCATGACGGGGCCCGTCATGGCCGATGCCTGCCTAGGGGTTGAGAATAAATTCGATAGAGTTACCTCGCCTCTGGGCATTCAGGGCAGGGAGGAACAGGGGTGGGTTTTAGTCAGTAAGAGTCTGACACGTCCTCCCGCTCCACCCAGAGCGGGAGAAGTCATTGGATGATTTCCCACACAACAAAAAAAAAAAAGTGGTGATGAAATAGTTTACACAAAGTAAAACGCCTGCCTAGGTTTGAACTCACGACCTACAACTTGTAAGTCGCGGCCGTTACCACTGGCCAAATTAGTTTCCGTTTGAGACAGTACCTATAATACCTACTCTGTCGTTCTGTTTATTTTGATGAACAAATAATAATTTTAACGCGTTGGACTCGGATACGATGTGGGGTTCTGTTAATTTTAGGCAGTGCCTCGCAGCCGGCGCCGTGGCAGAAATAACAGCCAGCGCTGACTTAAAAAAAAAAGCGGAATAGAGGGGTTTGCAAAAAAATCTATATGCAGTTAGAATGTTCCAAAATACCACAAATAATAAAAAAATCTGTTCTTTGCATAAAAATCTTCAAAAATAAGTCCCAAAAAACCAAAAAAGTGAATGTGTAGGTACACGCTAGATTTGAATTTGCAATGAAGCATACGTTTTACTTGATCCGACCGCTCGGCTAAGCTCACTTGTAACAAATCAGTTGAAATAGAGAGGTGTAATGTGCTAACGACGCGCGATGGCCGCAAGATGACTAGCAGGCGTATTCGATAACTCAGTTGACATTAATTTCATAGGCACTTAGTAGTACGAGTACATTGCTCGGTGGACATCGATTATAATAGGCACTACGGTTTTCCTGTACGTCAAAGCAGCAAGTTCAAATAATGTGAGACGCACAGGACCGGTCATAGTGGCGACATTTGGGAAGGCCTATGTCCAGCAGTGGTCGTATTTTGGCTGAAATGAGGATGATGATGACAAAAACCTATAAACAAAACTAATTAGTACAAAATTAAGTGCCACAATAATCCTCTGAATAAACATTAAAATTGTTTTGCGTAGCTTACCTACATTGATGATGTGAAATGGGGGCGGTAAATGAAATTAAATGTAAATAATTATTGTTCGTGAGTATGTAATTAATTAGGTACCAAATGAATCACTTGTCGCTGCGATGGTACCGAGGTAGCAGTCTGATGAAATTTTCATGCAGATGTTACTGGAAAATTAAATATTCTGTTTCATTTAGACTTACATAACAAATCGTACCCTGTTTAGGTTACGCAATCGAATGGATTTTAAAGAAAATTTTCTAATCCTTTGCTTAACGTTTAATACTAGTACATTTTGACACAAGTGGGCCAAGTTTATCATTGAGCCGAGGCGGAATAGGTACACGCCTGTGCCGAAGGCGAGGTCATTTTGGAGCCGAGAAACTGCAATGACAATTGCCCACGTGAATCAAACGACGTTTTTCAACACACTTTCTGGAAAAAAAAACTTAACAAGTCGGTGTCAAATAACGGAGAAACAAAACTAGAATCATTGACTTCCGAAATTAAAGTTATTTTGCAATTTTTATTGTATTTTTTTTTTTGGAAGTCGGTTGGTTTTTTTGTAAAAAGTTTTTTTTTTACTTTTTAGTTGTGGTACCCCATAACTAAAACTAAATAGGTAATGTCCGAATTGATAGCACCAAAAACATGAAATTTGAACATAGTTGTTGAAATTAGGGTGTATCTAAATTAATCTGTGTACCCCTTCAGGACGTATCAGCGTCATGTTATGTTATGAAGTGGTGTAAACAATAAACAGACATGCGATTGCAGCAATTCCAGTAGGTTTGCTATCCGAGGCCATGTGTTTTCATGGTCCTCGGAATGCGCCACCGGCGGGTTCCCAGATAACGGTAGGAGGGGTTCACATCGGCGTCGAGGGGACGATGAAGTACCTAGGACTCGTCCTCGACAGCCGGTGGAACTTCGTCGAGCACTTCCGACGTTTGGCTCCCAGACTGAACAGGGCCGGGGCTGCTTTGAGGCGGCTCCTGCCCAATCTAAGGGGGCCAAACGCCTCCTGCCGGAGGCTCTACGCGGGGATCGTGCGGTCCATGGCCCTTTACGGGGCACCGGTGTGGGCGCGTTCGCTAAGGAAGCGATCTGCTCGCTTTCTGAACGCGTCCCAAAGGGTCATGGCGATCAGAATGATCCGAGGATACCGTACGATCTCCTGCGAGGCGGCGAGCCTCCTTGCCGGATTATCGCCATGGGATCTGAAGGCAAAAATCCTTGCGAACCTCTATGAGGAGCGCGAGGAGGCGAAACGCCGGGGTGAAACTCCGCTGCCGCGACAACTCGCGGCTCGGCGGACGGAGCTCCGGCAGGATCTCATGGCGACATGGAGACAGCGATTGTCACAACCCCGCGCTGGGCACGCCACCATTGCGGCGGTGGTGCCCCTCTTTGAGGCTTGGCTGGAGAGACCTCACGGCGCCCTCACCTTCCGCCTGACGCAGGTCCTCACCGGACATGGTTGTTTCGGGAGGTTCCTGTTTCGGATCAAGCGGGAGGTGACGCCCGGGTGTTTCCATTGCACGGATCGCCCCGAGGACACGGTGGAGCATACGGTGGAGGTCTGCCCCGCTTGGGCGGAGCAACGCCGTGTCCTCGTGGATGCGATAGGCGGCAGCGACCTCTCGCGCCCTGCCCTGGTTCAGGCCATGGTACGGAGCGAGAGGGAATGGGAAGCCGTCTCCTCCTTCTGCGAAGCAGTAATGCTCGCGAAGGCGGAGGCGGGACGCGTGAGAGAGCACCAACAACGGAGTCGCCCTCACGCCCTCAGCAGCAGCCGCCTCAGGAGACGCCGGGGGCTTCCGGCGCCGCGAGACGATCTCCGGCCACCGTAGACCCGGGCCTGCGGACGGCGAGTAGTGGGTAACTCGCCGTCCGATCAGCACCAGGCCCGAGAGTCGACGGCGCGTAGTGTTCCACGCGCGCCTCAAAGAGTTGTCAGCGAGAGACGGGGCCCGTCATGGCCGATGCCTGCCCGGGGGTTGAGGATAAATTCGAAACAGAGTTACCTCGCCCCTGGGCACTCAAAGGCAGGAAGGAACAGGGGTGGGTTTTAGTCAGTAAGAGTCTGACACGCCCTCCCGCTCCGCCCAGAGCGGGAGAAGTCATAGGATGATTTCCCACCCCACAAAAAAAAAAAAAAAAAAAAAAAAGTAGGTTTGCTATCATTTATTGAAGAGTTCCATTGTGTATCTCCGAAGTTCTTCATCAGATCTTCACCAAATTAAAAATGGGACCACATGAAAAGTACCAGCTTTCAAATAAAAAAAGAATCATTAATATCGGTTCATACAAAAAAATTTTTTTTAGAGGAGTAGTAGCAGTATTTTACATATGATCCGTTACACCTCTTTAATGTGTCGCCTAAAGTTTGTGCAATCCGTCATTAAAGTAGGTACCTACAAACGGGGTGAATAGGTATTAAGGGGTGAATAGAAACAAAACTTTGATTAGGATTTTCACTATGATAACCTAATATTGGTTTATAGTAAAGCATCGATTTAGTTTTTATAACAATTCATAAATAAATCGGAGTACTTAAATGCTACAAACAATTTCTAAATAACGTGAAAAACCGTTTAAAGTTTTGTTTCTGTTCACCCGGCGTTCCTATTTCACCCCGTTTGACGGCTACTTACCTACCAAGTTACATCAGAACCTCACGCCAAGTAAAACATATTGCAATCAAGCTAACACATGTACTTATAGTTCAGGAGAGCGACATGTTTATAGGCAAGGAGATCACGACGCAAGTTTAATAATATTTGCTAGCATTTACGACGAGTCGAGTTAATCATAACTTTGAGTAGCAAATCTACTTGTTTGTTATATTGAGATGTAACAACTTCTATTAAACTCATATTTAAAGAGAAACCGACTAGCTATCGAAAAACAGGAAGTAAAATAAATGAATCGCCAGTAAAAAGGATACTTTAAAAAAAAACCGGCCAAGAGCGAGTCGGACGCACGCATAGGGTTTCGAACAAATCATATTTATTTTCAGGTATTTTTTTAACTATATTATACTTCTTATAGGTTTTCCTGTAATCTATATATAAAGTACTAACTCCTGTCTTTTTTTTCAAAACTTTCGGCCCGGTGGTTTCGGAGATAAAGGGGGTGACTGGTCGGACAAACGGACAGACAGACAGACACACATCCTATAAGGCTTCTGTTTATTTTTGGACTGTTTACTAACAAATTATTAAAAACATTTTTTGTTTAACTTCGCCCACACCAGGAATTCTTCTGCATCGTGAGTGCGTTTACAAACACCCAGACCCAGAACAACTGTCTATCCTTTATGAACCATAAATTTTTTCCGTGCGGGAGTCGAATCCGCAATACGCAGCGAAGCAGCCAATTGCTGAGCCACTGCGCCAACCATATCGTCAAATTAACAGACATGGAGTGACTAGTTGGGAAAAACAGTCACATTTATAGTCGAGTCCACGACTTGTCGGCTTTTTGTGCAGCGACTTGTCGCCTAGTCGGACAAGTCCATAGTCGGGTCATTGACAACTCTTATTCAAAATCAAATAATTTATTGTGGATCATAGGTTCGTATGATATTGTGTTAGCTATAGGTAAATCTGTTATGTCCCGCCATTGAGGCACATAAAATTAATTTATGAGTTCGGTGCATAGATAAAATACAATACATCAAATTGTCAAGCGATACAGATTGCCCGGGCCTGCGGACGGCGAGTAGTGGGTAACTCGACGTCCGATCAGCACCAGGCCCGAGAGTCGACGGCGCGTAGTGTTCCACGCGCGCCTCAAAGAGTTGTCAGCCAAAGGACGGGGCCTGCCACGGCCGATCGCTGCCCGGGGGTGGAGAATAAATTCGAAAGAGTTACCTCGCCCCTGGACACTCAAGGCAGGGAGGAACAGGGGTGGGTTTTAGTCAGTAAGAGTCTGACACGCCCTTCCGCTCCACCCTAGAGCGGAAGAAGTCATAGGATGATTTCCCACCCACCAAAAAAAAAAAAAAAAAAGCGATACAGATTGAAATTGTCTAATATTTTTAAATGTCAAATTAAAAATTAGTCATGTTACAAAATAGTTTATAAAACATTTATACAGTGCTTACTTCATAGTATACGAATAATTGAAATATAATAAATATTTAGTTTTTAAGTTCCTGATTGAGTACCCATTAGTTTGTTGTAATAAATCGGCTAATTCAATAATGTCTTGTCATTTAGAAATTCTCGTCTAAAGTAATAACATTTACTTATTAATAATTCATGTAGTATTTTTCGTGTTCCGAAAGTCCGAACGAAAAAACGGAACCCTTATAGGATCACTCGTGTGTCTGTCTGTCTGTCCGTCTGTCACAGCCAATTTGCTCCGAATCTGCTGGACCGATAGAGTTGAAATTTGGTACACACATATCTGTGACCCAAACATGGACGTGTACTCTAAATAAATTAATTTGCAATATTGGGGTCACTTTTGGGGTGAAAATCAGAAAATTGTAAATACAAGTTTTTCAAACTGTGTCGTGCGACATATCAAATGAAAGGGCACATTATGAGTCTTGAATATTTTTTTTTCATAATTTAGTTATTTACGAAAATAGATGAAAAATGACCATTTTTGAAAAAAAATTCAGAAAGTAGTTCTTTACTTATAGATTACATTTAGTATATTGCTCATAGTTCTGAAAAAAGGTGGAAGATTATTAAAGATACGTGGGCCCATACAAAAAATGCTCAGGTGCAATGTAGCTTCTGTGCGCAGCTTGTCTTTTTGTCTTGCCCTAGTGCAAAATTTGAATAAGATTGGATTTAATTTTAAGAACATTACAGTTTCATATATCACTAGGGAGAGTTAATATTTTCAACCTTATAAAATGTGGTCTGCACGAATCCGCTTGGTGTATAATGCACATCGATCTAATACAAGGTTTTTGAGCTCTAAAAGCTCGCTCCTTTTGTACAAAGTTGCCCCAGAAAATGATGCCGTAGCGTATTATTCATGCCACATATCCATGATAGGAGTTAGTAGTGCAGATTGACTGACAGTGTGCCTTAATCTGTAAAGAGTATAGGAGCTCTGAATAAGTCTTTTGCAAACTTGCTCTATATGTGACTTCCAATTTACCTTGCTATCAATATTAAAACTCAGTTTGATCACTTCGATTTCTTATATGCTTACGGGTGATGCCACGCTATTTCGCTAGTGCCTAAATATGTGTGCGTTAAGGCGCAACCTAACGTGGTGCACGGAGAGAATACGCACGTGTTAGATTTAATGAATTATGTGATATCATTTCATTATATATTTTGATTTTCCAAGAATATTGGTCGCTGCATTTTAAACATTGGTCACATTTATGAACCTTGGAACAAATGTAGACGTACCTACCTAAGTAAATCTTATTGTGTGTACAGATATAAAACGCTTAACTTCTAAAAAGCAGAATTGATGATACTCCTATAAATTATTACGCATTTTTTAATGATCGTTGTGTTGTATCTTGGATTTTATATTGCTACTTTAATGTAATAAGTTGTTTGAAACGATTGGGACAATACTGTCAGATAGTGTTGATATTCTTCGAATATCAACTAAGAATTAAAGATCCAGTGTTATTAAATTGCTTAATACAATCTTATTATGTTTTAAAACAATTGGACTACACAATAATTGATTATTATCACATCTATTATTAGTTTATTCATGAAAATCAGTGATTGGTAGAAAATGGCGGGATATTATATGTGACGTTTAAGAAAAGTATCTACTCACAACTTACTATAAAAGATGTGTTACTAGTTACTCTTATTCATTATTAAGTTGCTGAAAGTGTAATATATACAACCTCATGAAGAAGAAGCTCTGTTCTAATAACTGCTAATATACTTGATGTGAAAGATTGATTATAAAGGCTCACGTAAGTTATTTGATGTTATATCTTGATTGTTGCTAATGATTGTGTTGATTCTGTGTATGTGCTATGTTAAGGCCCTTGTTTCTAATTATATTAAATGGTATTAAGGAATACCTATTCATGTTCATGTTCTTTGCCTTGTCACTGTTATTGTTTCTAAATGGCAAGATATTTCACGTTGTAAATTGGCACAAGCGATAGATCATAGAATTTGATTTATTGTGATAAACGATTATTAATGATGTGTGGGTATAATACCATAAGAGAGCTACCGTGGAGTTTCTTGGTTCGTTCTTCTCCACGAAGACCTAGTTTTGCGAAAGGGCCATTAGATTTTCGATTCATGACAAGCCTGTTGGAAATAAATACCTTGTCTTGTCTTTTTGTGATTTACTCAATAAACCCTTCCCTACACACCACATTAATAGGAACTTACATACCTATAGATACACTAAATAACTAGTTCATCAAAGCTTAATATGTAGGTAGATATAAATGTCTACTCTTAGTTACCTCCATCCTGCTGACACACGCGTGTTAAGGCGCTACTAACGGTACAATGGCGATCCTAGCATATCACAGAAAATAAATATTAAAAAATCCAACGTCACGTTTGTTACAAAGAGGATAAATCATTTTTACGTTGTTAAAACAGGTCTCAGAATGTTTCGTATCCAAAGTAGTAGGCAAAAGTACCAAAAACGGCTGTTTCTGACACTTTTGCCTACTACGGTCCGGTGAAAGCGCCAGGGTACCCCACGAAATTCAAACTTACTTACGTTTTTTGCAATTTGCAGGTCAGTGTTGGGTTACCCGGGCCTGCGGACGGCGAGCAGTGGGTAGCTCGCCGTCCGATCAGCACCAGGCCCGTGAGTCGACGGCGCGTAGTGTTCCACGCGCGCCTCAAAGAGATTAGTGTCAGCCACCACTGACGGGGCCCATCGTGGCCGGTGCCTGCATGCCTAAGGGTAGCGGATAAATTCTGAAAATGAGTTACCGCATCCTTGGGCACTCAGGCAGGGAAGGAACAGGGGTGGGTTTTAGTCAGTAAGAGTCTGACACGCCCTCCCGCTTCCACCCAGAGCGGGAGAAGTCATTGAATGATTTCCCACAACCCCAAAAAAAAAAGTTGTATGTTGGTCAAAATATGATTCGCGGCCGTAGCAAATATGTATTTATAGATCTGTAATCATTAAAATAATCAACACAGCTCTCTCAGTAATAATTAATGTCAAAAGTCATGATTTCATGAAATAGTCAATCCAAAAAACGTAAGAAATTTTGAATTTCGCGGGTTACTCTGGCGCTTCCCCCTTAGGCTTCGCTTGTCCATTGCAACCCACGTACCTACACGCAACGCATCAATTGACGTCATTGGTACATGTGTGGCTTCTTTGGCGCACACATAGCTCAACGCTGTCAACGCCATGCACGCTGTGCATGCGGTACAGACTAGTGGTGGTTAATTTTAACAGAAAGCATTATAAATAGCCTAGCCTAAGCACTAAAATTATAAGTTTGTTTCAGTCATACAATCTTGTAAATCTATTTATGGAGCCTACTAGAATAACCCCCACTACTGCATCTTGCCTAGATAATATTTATGCAGATATTTTACCTACCCACAAAAAAATTATTAATTTATTAGACTCTGATCATAGTGGACTATTGATCACTATACCAAATATAAACAAATATAAACGAAAAAAAGATATCACTGTTAACCCAAAATCTAAAGGTCGCTTGGAAACATTTAAAACTAAACTCTCAAATAAAATCCCACTTTTGTCAACTAATGATGACCCTAATCAACATTATAATGATTTCTTCAAAATGTATTGCACGCAATTTGATACTACTTTTATTCCTAAGACGATTTCGGTAAATAGCAATACTTCCTTCAGTGACTGGGCCACCATTGGTATTAATAAAAGTAGAAAACGGCTGTATGAGCTGTATGAAGAACGGACTTATATTAACACTGTAGAATTTAATTTATATGTTAAGAATTATTCTAAATTATTTAAAAAAGTATGTTATTTGGCGAAATCTCGCTACTTAAGTTCAAAAATTAAAAATAGTAGTAATGTAATTAAAATGACTTGGGATATTATTAATAGCGAAACGGGAAGGTCTTGCAACCGAAGTAGTGATTACAGCCTTGCTATTGATGACAGTATCATTAAATCAGATTCGCAAGTCGCCGCGGCATTTGAAAATTTCTTTGCAGAGATTCCCGTATCGACTACAAAATCTCTAAATTCATCACCAACTGCTGCAGAAATTTTACTTAAAGAAAACGTTCCAGTTTGTGAATCCCAATTTTATTTCCAATATGTCACTTGTAATGATGTAATCAAAACTTTTAATACTTTAAATGTTAAAAAGACTGCAGATCTATGGGGTAATTCTGTTGACGTTGCTAGGTCTATTATAGACATTGTAGCACCTACTTTAGCAGTAATTTTTAATAATTGTATAGATTGTGGTGAGTTTCCTGATCTAATGAAATATAGTAAAATTATACCATTGTTTAAATCGGGTAGTACATCAGACCCTACTAATTATAGACCTATATCAGTGCTACCTACTTTTAGTAAAATTTTTGAGAAAATTATTTTAGATCAAATTCAAAGATATTTTAATAAACACAAATTATTACACAACAAACAGTTTGGTTTCACAAAGGGTCGTTCAACAACTGATGCTGGTGTTGAACTTTTGGGACACATTTATAATGCATGGGAAGATAAATGCGATGCGTTGGGCATTTTTTGCGATTTGTCTAAGGCTTTCGATTGCGTTCTCCATGATACATTGATCAGGAAGCTGCACTACTACGGAGTCCGGGGCGCCTCTCTGGATCTTCTTACTTCATACTTGAGTAATAGGATTCAGAGAGTTGATGTGAACGGCAAAAGGTCTTCCGGGTCTGTAGTCAGAATGGGGGTTCCTCAAGGCTCAATTCTGGGTCCTTTTTTGTTTCTAATCTATATCAACGACTTGCCTTACCTCATAAAGGATAAACATGATATAGTGCTGTTTGCAGATGACACTTCACTTTTATTTAAACTCAAACGTCAGCAGGTGGTTGTTGATAATGTAAATAATGCTCTTTCAACTGTAGTTAACTGGTTTAATGTCAATAATCTTCTCCTTAACGAGAAAAAAACAAAATGCATAAAGTTCACATTACCCAATGTAATACAAGTGAACACTAGTGTGTCAATAAAGGGTGAAGAGTTGAAACCCGAGGATTCCACAGTGTTCTTAGGTTTAACTTTGGATGCGCAGCTTCAGTGGAGCCCCCATATAGATAAACTGTCCAAAAAACTTAGCTCTGCAGCATACGCCGTAAGGAAAATTCGTGGTTTAACTGATTTAGAGACAGCTCGTTTAGTATACTTTAGTTATTTTCATAGTGTGATGTCGTACGGCATTCTGTTGTGGGGTAATGCCGCCGATATTCAGACAATTTTTGTTTTACAGAAAAGGGCTATTCGTGCAATTTATAAATTAAGTCCCAGACACTCCCTCAGAGACAAATTTAAAGAGATTAATATTATGACTGTTCCCTCTCAATATATTTATGAGAATCTCATGTATGCACATAAAAATATTAATCTGTTTAAAAGATACAGTGATATCCATAGCATAAATACTAGGAACAAACACAAATTTATTGTACCAAAAACCAGGCTCAAGAAAAAAATAGGTGGTTCGTTTAGATGTCAATGTATACGTTTCTATAATAAACTTCCTAGCCAAATTCAAGAACTAAGCATAAATAAATTTAAATCATTTATTAAACGTAAGCTATGCCAGAAAGCTTTTTACACAATTAATGACTTTCTTGAGGACAAAAAGGCGTGGGATTGAGCTGCTTCAATGATATACATGAGCCATTGTTTTCATAATTATGTACTACTTACTGATGAAAAATTTTTATATATATATATATTTTTTTAATATTCGTTTTGACATGAATACTTGTATAGTATTGTATTATATTTTTTATTTTATTTTTTTATTGACATTTTATTATTATTATTATTTTTTTTTGACTTGAATACTTTGTTAAGTATTATATTTATTTTTATTTTTTTTGATTGACATATTATGATTACTATTTTGTTTGACACAAATATTTACTTTGTAAAGTATTATATTTTTTTTTTTTTTTTTGATTACTTAATTATTGTAAATGTGAGGACTATGTGGGTTATTTTTATTATTTTTTCCTCCTTTTTACAGTAATTTTCAACGTTGTCTGACAGTTTGAGTACTTTTGCGGCCTACCCAAATGTCTTTTCTTTGGTATTGTTCGTCATGTCATTGAGCTCCTTAGTGGTTTTTAAGTTGAGCTATTCGACTATTGACAAATGCTTGCACTGACTGGACAGGTCCACTCAAATATGTTTGGTTCTTTCTTCAAAAGACCACTACAGACACTAAGCTGCATGGTCCTCATATAAAATAATGTGAATGCGAGAACTATGTATGTCGTTATATTCATGTAGATTTTATGATTGTCTGGCAGTTTGAGTATTTTTTGCGGCCTACTCAAATGTCCTTACTTTGGTATTGTTCGTCGGTTCGTTGAGCACCTCAGAGTTCTGAGTTGAGCTTCGCGATGACTGACAAATGCTTGCACTGTCTGGACAGGTCCACTCGAATTCGTGTGTTGCTTTCTTCATAAAGCTCATCCCAGACATAAACGTACATGGTTCTCATATGATCTAACCAGTCCACATTGTATGGATTTGAACACTAAAAGAGACTTTGACCTCTGAGTTTGTTTCGGTGTTTCTTCTCAGGGTAGTCAGCCAGGAAACACCGGCCTCATCTAGCTTAAACTGACAAAAAACATTGACGTGTAAAAGTGTTCCTTGTAACCTATTTACTGAATAAACATCATTTATCATTTTTCATTTAATCATCATTCTCCTGCCCTTATCCCAATTTATTTGGGGTCGGCGCAACATGTCTTTTTCTTCCATACTCCTCTATTAGTCGTCATCTCTGTAGTCACCCCTTTTTTACCCATATCCTCTTTCACACAGTCCAACCATCGTTTCTTTGGCCTTCCCCTACTCTTATAGCCTTCCACATCCATACACAAGACTTTCCTCACGACATTTTCTTCATTCCTCCGCATCACATGCCCATACCACGACAACCGATTTCCACACAACTTTTCAGTCAGCGGTGCCACTTTCAGACTTCCTCTTATATACTTATTCCTAATTCTATCCATGCGCGTAACACCACACATCGCTCTTAGCATTCTCATCTCAGCTACATGCAATTGCTTTTCATTCATCCCCTTTGTGGCCCAACATTCTGAACCATACAAGACAGCAGGTCTGACCATTGTTTTATAAATCTTCCCCTTAAGTTTTAGGGGAATGCGGGAATCACAGATAGTCCCGGTGACCTGCCGCCATTTCATCCATCCAGTGTTAATTCTGTGCTTAACAGTCCGATCTATTTCGCCATCGCTTTGCACGAGTGAACCGAGATACCGAAAATCGGAGCAGACTGGGAGAAGCGCGCCATCTAGCACTACAGCTTCAGAACTGGAGAGACCGCCGAAATCGCAGAACATGTATTCAGTTTTGGTTCTGCTGATTTTCAAGCCAACTTTCTCCAGCTTCTGTTGCCATTTCTCCAATCTGCTCTGGATCTCAGGTCCATCTTCACCGACCAGAACAATGTCGTCGGCAAACAGCATGCACCAGGGTGCCTCTTCCTGTATTTCCGACGTAAGAGCGTCCATAATCAACAGGAAGAGGTAAGGACTTAAAGCCGACCCTTGATGCAAGCCTACAGCCACACTGAACTTATCGGTGTTGCCAGCAGCCGACCGGACGTAGGTACTAGATTGTCTGTACATAGCACGAATCAACTCAACATACTTCCCAGGCAAACCTTTCTCTTTCAAGGCCCACCACAACACATCCCGAGGTACCCTATCATACGCTTTCTCAAGATCAATGAACACCATGTGCAAGTTCTTGTGCACACGTCTGTACTTCTCGCACAATTGACGGAGAGCGAAGGTGGCGTCCATTGTCCCTCGACCTGGCATAAACCCAAACTGTCAAATCATTTTTCATTTAATAACGTGTGTTATTATTAACACACGTTATTTCACTGTTTATACAGTGATAGGACACGCATTATTGAATCTATAAATGTGTAAGGATGTTTGATGATGATGGTGATGGTGATGGTGATGGTGATGGTGATGGGGATGGGGATGGGGATGGGGATGGTGATTGCGATTGCGATTGCGACTGCGACTGCGACTGCAACTGCGACTGCGACTGCGACTGCAACTGCGACTGCGACTGCGACTGCGACTGCGACTGCGACTGCGATTGCGACTGCGACTGCGACTGCGATTGCGACTGCGACTGCGACTGCGACTGCGACTGCAACTGCGACTGCGACTGCGACTGCGACTGCGACTGCGACTGCGATTGCGACTGCGACTGCGACTGCGACTGCGACTGCGACTGCAACTGCGACTGCGACTGCGACTGCGACTGCAACTGCGACTGCGATTGCGACTGCGACTGCGACTGCGATTGCGACTGCGACTGCGACTGCGACTGCGACTGCGACTGCGACTGCGACTGTGACTGCGACTGCGACTGCGACTGCGACCGCGACCGCGACCGCGACTGCGACTGCGACTGCGACTGCGACTGCGACTGCGACTGCGATTGCGACTGCGACTGCGACTGCGACTGCGACCGCGACTGCGACTGCGACCGCGACTGCGACTGCGACTGCGACTGCGACTGCGACTGCGATTGCGACTGCGACTGCGACTGCGACTGCGACTGCGACTGCAACTGCGACTGCGACTGCGACTGCGACTGCAACTGCGACTGCGATTGCGACTGCGACTGCGACTGCGATTGCGACTGCGACTGCGACTGCGACTGCGACTGCGACTGCAACTGCGACTGCGACTGCGACTGCGACTGCAACTGCGACTGCGATTGCGACTGCGACTGCGACTGCAATTGCGACTGCGACTGCGACTGCGACTGCGACTGCAACTGCGACTGCGACTGCGACTGCGACTGCAACTGCGACTGCGATTGCGACTGCGACTGCGACTGCGATTGCGACTGCGACTGCGACTGCGACTGCGACTGCGACTGCGACCGCGACCGCGACTGCGACTGCGACTGCGACTGCGACTGCGACTGCGACTGCGACCACCGCCACCGCCACCGCGCTAGCTTTTTGGCCGTAACAACAAGTACCTACGCGACACGAATAAAAAAAAGCATGTTAAATTAAAGCATTTAACAAAGTCTTTTTAAAATTTTTAGCACAAAGCATTTATTTTAATGCAAATAAGGGTGGGCGATGATACCTACATTACAAGATATTAAGTTATCTTAGTTTAGGTATTAGTTGCAACTATAGATATGTAAATTAATGTAACTACCTTTCGGCCTATTCTATTGTAAACCTGTTTTATGTTAAACTTGAAGGTGAAAAATAAAACATTATTATTATTATTATTATTTAACAAGTGATTGCCAAAAAAAAGCACGTGCGTAGCCTTTCCGGGCACACGCTTCAGTTGTACATAGTTGTGGGTGTGTAGTGTGTACTGCAGTGGAAACGTAGACAAACAAGAAAAAAAGAAAGAAAGAAAGAAAAACTGTTTATTCACTGACAACCGACCGACCGACTGTTTGTTCTTGTTTTTTGGTGTTTGTTGTTGTGTAACAGTTTTTCTTTCCTTTTTTCTTTCTATATGCCATCAATTGCAAAACCCACTGATCATGGACTTCCATCTTGAGACACTGTGGTATGTGACACGAGAATATCATCATCATCGCTTACCATCAGGTGAGATAGTGGTCAAACGCGTGCCTATCAACAATAAAAAAAAGAAGACCGCGCAGCTTCCCGAACCTGTTGACCTCTTTCTCGAAGTTTATACCACGCCTATTCCACGAAGTTTATACCACGTTTGCCATCAATTTCTTACAATTACCCCTTCCAATTCAAGCGCGTACAGTTCCCTGTAAGCGTGTGCTTGGCAAAGACCATAAACAAGTCGCAAACTCGCAGAGCGTAAACACTTAAGACTGCGGGTGTCAACCTCTGGACCAGCCTCTTCTCACTCACATGAGACAACTGTACTTCACTTGCTCCCGCGTCACCACACCTGACTTTCAGTACATTTTGGTTGAAAGCAAGACTATATAGAACTATTAGACTAGCTTAGAGAAAAGTTTCTTTTTAATATCAAATATGCTATGGTCCTTACATACCCTTTCTGCTTCGTTGACGTCGATACATCTGGTCATAAATAACATATTTACCGAATGAAATTGACGTTTTTGTCTTCAACCGTTTTATCTGAAAGTAAAATAAATTTTTATTTGTGCAGGTTTACGAGCTTGACGCAAACGAAATCACGGGCAACAGCTGGTTTAATATTTAAAACGGATAGTAAATATTATTATGTACAATTTTGGAAAAATATTTTGTTTTTCTTTTTTACTCTCTTTAAAATTTTCTATTAAACTCAATTAAAATGTTCGTAGTTATAAACATAAAGGAGGGGGGCTTTTGCTTTCTAAGTCCTCATATTATAACGGTCAACTATGGAACACTACCATGCGCGTGGCCCGACACGCACTTGGCACTCGCACTTTTTTTGTATATGGATTCTGAGTTACAAAGTTCACCGGGTCAGGTAATTTTAAATGAGGCGCAAAGAGTTTCACTCTAATATTGAATTTCTCACTTTATAAGTATAAATGCCATAATAAAATACATAGTTAAATATTAAAACGACAATCAAGAAGGAAAATCGATCCATAAATTCGGCATGATGAATATCCGACTTCATTATGATGGATATTGTTTACAACAAAAATTATAACAGAGCCGAAGTCGAACGCCATATTTTGAAAGAAGGGGATGATGAATCGGGTATCAGATATACAAACAAAATGCAGCCAATCAATTAACTCCCTCCTGAAGCTTATTACAGAAACTTGAGGATTTTCAATGGGATTTATATTTACTGTAACATCGTAGGGATAGCATAACATCTGGAGTCTGGACGGATTTAGGGCTAGCCTCGTTCATCATTGTATCTGATTCTATTTAAATAAATTAAAGATAAAGTGAAAATATATTCAAGAGCTTATTTCCAAACACAGATGATTCCTGGTAAAAAAAGAATCTATTTACTCCGTCAGTTAATTATCTATTAAATTAAATTGGACACGTATTTTTTCCTGTGTCGGCCTTCGCATACTTAGGGTTGCGTACCAAATGAGGGAATTGTCAAAGAAAAAATCTGTTTCATCAATTTCATCATTCTCCTGTCCTTATCCCAATTTATTTGGGGTCGGCGCAACATGTCTTTTTCTTCCACACTCCTCTATTAGTCGTCATCACTGTAGCCACCCCCTTTTTACCCATATCCTCTTTCACACAGTCCAACCATCGTTTCTTTGGCCTTCCTCTACTCTTATAGCCATCCACATCCATACACAAGACTTTCCTCACGACATTTTTTTCAAAAAATCTGATTCATCAATATATTGGTATTTAGTACTAAGGTAGTAAGGTAGTTCGTATTTAGTAAGTAAAATATACCTACGTAATAATAAATATTTTCACCACAAGTTCATAGGTCAACAGGAAGTTAAAAATATCTTTGGAACAAAATTTTGTGACAGACGATTGACAGACATACGGACACACGGACAGACAGACAAACGGACACGTGAGTGGCAGCAATAGGGCTCCATTTGGACCCTTCGGGTACGGAACCCTAATAAAAAATCAACTGCCGAATATATGCAAGCGTATTACTTCAAAACGGCTGCACCTATTTGGCTAGTTATTTTTTTTATGTTCGTGATTACCCGGACAAGATTTGTAAGAAATACAATTTTAGGAAACCGAAAAAACAAATATGGCTCCCATGCAAAGCTGGGTGGGTTGATAGTCTTATACATAACTAGCTGCGCCCCGCGGTTTTACCCGCCTAGACCGGAATAAAAGGTAGCCTATTTGTTAATCTAGGCTATAAGCTATCTACATACCAAATTTCATCCAAATCGGTCCAGCCGTTTGAGCGTGAAGAAGTAACAAACATACACACTCACAAACTTTCACATTTATAATATTAGTAGGATTATAATAAATCTGTAGAAGAGTTTTTGTGCATCGAAAATATTTCCCAAAAAAATATTCAGGGTTTTAGAGAATAACGAACAGAACCCATTTTCAGCATTTTTGTCTGTTTTGTTGTGCACGCATCACGAAACCAAGATAACTTTTATACATAAAAATTGTGCGTAACTTGAAATATCACTTAGGGCCGATTTCACCAATTCTAAACGCCCAGACCCTTAAGGGCCTTCTCGCGGTCCAGTGGCGCCCTCATTGAATAAAAAATCGTAGCATAGCACAGAAAATAAATATTAAAAAATCCAACTTCACGTTTGTTACAAAGAGGATAAAGAATTTTTACGTTGTTAAAACAGTGGGCCTAGTGTGAGTTTTTTAACGCGCTCGAACGCGTTTGCGTAAACGTTCGCTTATGTCAAATCGTATAGAAAAAAAGAGGTTACCCGCTATTGTCACCAGGCGGCGCTTATACAGTTTTAGTACAAATTGACGTTTACGCAAACGCGTTCGAGTGCGTTAAAAAACTCACACTAGGCCCTCAGGTCTCAAAATGTTTCGTATCTAAAGTAGTAGGCAAAAGTGTAAATAACGGCCGTTTTTGGTAAACGTGACCTTGGATTCTTTGTCCTGCCAGGCATCAGATTGATTGATTTACAGTGGGGTTTTTTGAAAATATCCATTTTTTTTTTTCTACATTTTAGTAAGTTATTTTTTTGGAATCGCCTCCTCGAACCCTTTATTTTGGTACTATAGTTCGTCGACAGTCATTTTTTTCTTCTTCACATTATGGCTTCTGGTTGTCGCCATTATTTTGATTACGTAATGTCTTTAGTAGCACTCGCAACATTTAAGACGAACCAATTGGCGTATTATGAATATTAGAATTATCAAAATCAGTTCACGCGTTTGGTCTCTATAGTGCCAAAGGAACAAACATACATACATATGTATATACATACATACATGGGCTGATATACACATTACCGTCCCTTGCGTCGCACAGTCGGGTAAAAAAACGAGCGACAACCTTACAGTAGTCGCTTCAGTGTAATATTTTACATCTCATCTTGGTAATAAACAAAATTAATATTTTATCCTGAATAATAAAATTAAAACGATCGACCGACCACCGTTTCGACCGCGCGCACACTTATCGTGCGTGTGCTCTACCATCTGACGGCCAACTCTACCACCGCGCGCGCTCATTGGTCAAATCAAATAGCGCGCGCTCCCTGGCTGTTACATACTTCCATCCCATTTCACGAAATCACTTCCACAGATTGCAGAAAAGCGAGATAAAAGATGTTACACATCAAAAACAGGTCAAAGTAGGTACTCCTTCACTTCGCTGTCATCTGGGTAATACGAAAACGTGCCCAGTAGACTGACAGCATTGCTAAGTTGAATGGCAATGCTTATTCTTTAGGCGAAGAACGAGCCTGCCCGTTGGTTACACAAAGTAAATCCGTCGGCGAGAAATATCTTTGAAAAGATGATGTGCACTCAGACCCCGTGAAAACCACCTCAAAACTGCTATTACCAATATTATTATTATTGAAAGAATGGATTGCCATTCTTTCAAACTATTTATTACGATGTGAAAGTAGCTCTGTCTGTCGGTCCGTCTGTCTGTTACCTCTCGGCTACATGATTTGTAATACCGCTCAGGATTCCAGCCCCGAAAATACTTATTCAAGATGCTTTTTTTTACCTCTTTTGATCCCACCCTTTTTTATTGGAACATTTTTTGTGATTCTGATCTCCAGTAGTGCGTGAATCTGTGATGACCTCTCAAATCCCAGAATTTAGGTAGGTCGACAACGCGTGTACGGCAGCCTCACAGCCCCCTTTTGAGCCATAACCAAGCTGAAGGGGCTGAAATTTTTCCGAAACAACCTCACCATAAAATTTACAGCAAATCTTGGCTGCCATACGACGGTAGGTGGTTCCCACGGCAATAGGACGAATGCCGCCATCCCTCTTGCGCAGGGCACATAAGTTGGCCCCGTACAAGATGTCGATGACGGTCTCGTTCACCTTGCCTGAGAGCATTAGGTTAATCAAAGCCGTAAGCTCCCTCAGGAGCAACTCACCAGCTTCCGCGGCTCCTGAACACATGAGGTCTTTTAGGTGCTGAGGACTAAGGCCGTCGAGGCCGCCAGCAGAGCCGCTCCGGAAGGAGCAAACGGCTGAGACCACCTCTCGACCTGTAACGGTGAGGGTGTGAATGTCCGAATCGGGGGCCCCGATCAGGAAAGGAAAGGCCATCCGCTGGGGCAGGGTGTTTGCTCTCCAGAGCTGCGAGAGTATCTGGAGAACACGGAGCCACCACATAACTACTAAAGAGAATCCTGGTTGCTCCGCTAGTGTCACCTTCCCTTAATTTAGATTCGACCAGATAGGATATGCCTCTTGAAGAGTCCCTCCGTGTCGATAATTTTGAATCCAAACTATGGGCCGAAATATTACAATTTTCTTTAATTTGTGCAGTTAACGACTTTTTGGGTACCAAATTTTTTGGAACGTGTAATATTCTGTAGGGGAAGGTGAGTAGTTGTTCCCAGGCACTTTGCGAGTTCTCCCGGGCGGCAAGGCGAACGCATCCTGCTAAATGTTGTGCCACTAAAGGTCTAGCGCCACGGGGAACTCGCTTTAAAATCGGAACAGAGTTTTTGAATTTTGTAAGAGTTTTCCAAAACGGGTCTAAAGTAGATGTAGCTGGTGTAGGACATGAAGAAGCAATGACAGGGTCTGAAGTGAGTGATTGCCCATTTTGGGGTTTGTGCGCCTTCCCAATGTGAATAACACGACTTTGGATTTTGATTTCTTCAGTGTTTTTTTAACGTGCTCTCTGGAAATATCACTCAAATTTATAATCATAATTTTCACGCGGGTGAAGCCGCGGGCGGAAGCTAGTCTTGAATAAGTATTTTCGGGGCTGGAATCCTGAGCGGTATTGATTCTTAAACTACCAGGAAAATAGAATCATGAAGAAGAGAAATTTCAGACCTGCACCCGGATGAAGGCAAAACTACCAGGGTGCCAAAATCGAGATCCTGCTGGAGTAACGTTTGTGGTTTTGCTGGATCTCTGAAACAGATAGGCGAATTCTTATCATCTTTTGTAAATGACTTCTTAAGAATTAGTTTTAATTAGTTGTGCAATAAAAAACAAAAATAATGCACCGTTTTAACCAAAATAAATATAAAAACACTTCAATATGTCCTAACACTTTGAATAAGAGCTCTAAAGACTTACTTTAAACGTTATTTTGTAGCTTGTAACTGTTTCCACATGTATGTGAAGTTTCATTTGCATCCTGTTAGGAATTAACAAATTATGATGAAATTCAGTTCTCCACGTTCATGCGCGTGATATATTACAATTATTATGTAGTATCTGTTTATACTGACTTGTTTAAAAAATGAAGATTAATTAATGAATTTACTAAATGATTTTTGTAACAAACTTATTTTCCTATAAGTCAAAGACACCACACCACACGCACACCACAACACACCAACACCAACACCACACCACTCACCAACACCAACCACCTATCACTCAACTGTCACTTGTGAATCATACTTGTTTGTTAACGGGTATAAAAGAGCGAAGCCTCAGTGGAGCGGCTCAGTTGCTCTTCGGCTTTCATGGCGTTAACATGTAAGGTATGATATTATTCTGACTGTTGATGATGATGTATATTTATATCATATTTATGAACCATGTAATGTAATGTTATTTTGAAGAATGGTGTATTTAAAAAACGCGTCATAATAACTTGTTTATGACCGTTTATGTTGTTATATTGTAACGTAACGTTATGTTATATACACTACTACGATAAAAGTTGCTTTATAGCACAAGATTATTATTATTTTATCATTGTTGTAAATATGGCTTATGTGATAGGTCCTATAATTAGATTTATTGTGATATACGATTATTTAAGATGTGTCGATATAATAATAAAAGAGAGCTACCGTGGAGTTTCTTGCCTCGTTCTTCTTCACGAAGACCTAGTTTTGCGAGCAGGCAATTAGATTACGATTGATGACAAGCCTATTGGAAATAAATACCTAGTCTTGTCTTTATGCTTTAAAGAAATAAATACCTAGTCTTGACTTGGAATAACCAAGTGGGCGAATAACAAAGTGGGCGAATAGCAAAGTGGGCGAATAAACAAGTGGGCGAATAAGCAAGTGGGCGAATAAGCAAGTGGGTGAAAAAGCACGCGGGCGAATAAGCACGCGGGCGAAAAAGCACGCGGGCGAAAAAGCACGCGGGCGAAAAAGCACGCGGGCGAAAAAGCACGCGGGCGAAAAAGCACGCGGGCGAAAAAGCACGCGGGCGAATAAGCACGCGAGCGAAAAAGCACGCGGGCGAATAAGCACGCGGGCGAATAAGCACGCGGGCGAATAAGCACGCGGGCGAATAAGCACGCGGGCGAATAAGCACGCGGGCGAATAAACACGTCCGAATAAACACGTCCGAATAAACACGTCCGAATAAACACGTCCGAATAAACGCGTCCGAATAAACACGTCCGAATAAACAAGCGGGCGAATGAATTATTTTCTAGAATTAAAAAAAAAAAACAAAAAAAAGAAAACAAGTGGGCGAAAACAAAAGGTTCAGGTTTAGGTTAAGGTGGGTGGTTATGTGGGTGGTGGTGGTGGTTAATGATAAGTAGGTTTTAAAGACACAAACTTCAAAATTATTGGTAAAAACATAGGTGAAACCAATTTTAACGAATGCCGCTAACGGTTACGTTAAGGTTTACATTTTTTTTGAAGTAGGTACTTAGAACACGTTATCGTATTACAACTTTGCTCTACTCTCTACAACTTTGCTCTAAGGTACTTTTTCGATAAAACTTACCGTTTTCGAGAAAAATCGAAAAAACCTAAAATTTTGACCTTGGGCCCCGAATAAGTCCCTAAGCTCACATGGGACTGATGGGGACTTTTGACACTTTATTCCTTGTGGTAAACCTAAGGTCTCTACGAAGATTTGGCTCTGTCGGAAATTTCTTTATTTCAATGACCGGACTACCAGTTGGTTTGTGAAGCTATACAGCTTAGGATTGTAGCCCCAAAAATACCTCTTCATGATTCTGGTCTCCTGGTACTTTGTGAGTCTTTACCGCTCATGATTTCAGCCCTGAAAATACTCCTCATGTTTCTGGTCTCCTGGTACTTTGTGAGCGTGTCCGCTCGTTCAGCCCGTCTCTGGATTTCTACTTCCACCTCAGCCTTCACTAAGTTTTGTCATTTACCGGGATAAAAAGTAGCCTATGTGTTAATCCAGGCTATGATCTACCTGTGTGCAAAATTTCATTGAAATCCCTTCAGCCGTTTTTGCGTTACCTTCAGCCAAACATACAAACAAACAAACATACAAACTTTCGCATTTATAATATTGGTAGGATTTGTAAAGGTATTGTATAATTTAATAGGTAGGCTCTCTCTCTCTCTCTGTTCTCTCTGTGTGGTGTTGGTCTGTGTGATGTGTGTGTGTTCTGTTTTATTTCTGATTGATACTCGTAACATTGTAACCAGATTGTGTACGAGTATATGCGTCTATTTTCTGTTCATTTCTGTTACTCTGGTACTTTTCAAAACAACTGTCATAATTCAATGTAATGAACCTCTAAGTATGTATTTTTAACATTATTGACTAAAAGTTGATTAAATAGTCCTTTTTAATAAATAAACAATTAGGATAGTTGATACAAAACTGTCTATCGATGTCATTAATTAATCCATCGTACACCTCTCTATTTTTCGTCATGACTGCGCTTTGAGGAATAAACATATTATATTTTTAATTTGAATTTGTGAGCGCAACTACTGGTTGCGCTTTGAGGAATAATTTAGTTGCTCTTAGTTTGTTGCGCTTAAAAATAGTTGCGATATGAGGAATACGACCCGAGCACTCCGAAATTACCCACACAGAATAAAAAAATACGTGAACCTTCACACACCTCCAAGACTAACCCGCCTTCTTAAGATAAAATAACTTTAAACGTTTCTCAATCTTAGAAATTTAAAATCCCCCATTTTTATGATAACGAAACATTTTATTTTTCTATGAAAACATATTTTTGCTTACTTCTCAAAATAACTTATTGCCCAGAAGCCTTAAAAAAATTCCGTGGACCTGAACTTTTAACAAACTACCCATGTCATCAGAACTTTTTATGGCTGTCAATTATTTTATCAAGCCAACTTCACTATAATTGTCACATATAAATGTACCTAGATACTACTACGGGCAAAATCGATCATATAATCTATGATCGATGTTGCCGAAAATAATCTTTTTTTAATTTAATCCATGATTTTAATTAGACTCCCACTTACGGTGCAACATGACAACGCGGCTACGATGCGGCGCGGCATTTTCGTAAAAAATTTAAACTACAGATCAGTATCCACTTTTGAAAATTCTTTTACTTTTATTGATAGGTACCTAAACTATCGCAATCGCCTTAGGTTTCTTTTAACTATTGAAAGTTCCGGTCCTAGTTGGGGAAGCAAAACCGCGTTAAAAGCAGTACTCGAATACGAATTACTGTTTTTTTTTTATTTGAGAACATGAAGAAACCACTTTCACGAACTTAATTTACAAAGAGTGCTTGACTCCAACTTATACTCCAGTTTAGGAGGGCCATACCAGTTGTAATCCAAGAATTTGTATAATACGTCACCGCTAATGTGCGTAAATCAGTAGAGTGCAGATTAACTTGTTAATCTGCAGACTATCTGGCTGAGTGGAAAAAAATATTTCAGTCCTTACATTAATTAGTTAATCTGCAAACTAACGATCAAACATACGGTAAAGTTAATAAAAATAGATAATTGCTATTCGAAATCATTGTAATTAATTATACCTACAAGGTGTAAAAAGACACATCACAAAGCCGTTAACTACGCATACGTCTAACAAAGTAGCTTTGCGCAAAAATTATTACCTACTGGGAAACGACTGTTATTTTAGGTATGAAAATAAAAACTATTTTTTATTGCGCGCAATGTAACACGAACCCAGGCAAGTGGAGTTAAACCGCGCTCCTTTGCTGTAAGCCACTTATGTACTTTTCGGATACGTTTGATATTCATTGCGTTTTTGTAACTGCAAATGCGTAATTTCGAAATTTCAAAAGAAATCGAAAATTCAGGTAATGTTTTTTTGGAAAAAAGTAAATAAAAAAATTGCGACTTTAACCTTCAATATCTCCGGAACCAGTGGATTCCCAGGTCTATAGGAAAAAACATATCGAAATAATGGGTAGAATATGTGGCTTTCTGCTTCGGAAACTGTCCTTTTACACCCGATTTAATTTAGTTAAACTGAATAACTAATAAGTGCAAGAGTAAGCGGTGCGAGCACGGGAACTTAAAAAAAAAGGCACCCCGACATGGACAGGTTAGGTTTCTTTAAACCCTGCAGACAGAAACAAGAGCCCCGCAGCGGGGCTCCGTCTGCTTATCTTACTTAGGTACGACCGTGGTTAGCACACTGCCAACTGTACATTGGGCATTGTGTAGAATGCCTAGGAAAAGTATAGAATAAATAATATTTCAGTTCCACCTACAAACTAGTGTATCCCGACACGCCGATTATCAAAATCCATGTAGCATAACTATGTCACTTCATTTGTCAAAATCCATCCAGTTTTTTAACTGCAGTAGGTTGACTGGAATCGTATTTCACACGACCTCCTTGGTTGTCACACTACTCAACCACGAGCTCCTCCTAATAAATCATCAGTAACGCTTCCAAAACATCAAGAAAGTAAAATGTACCCATTTTCATCCCAAACCGATTACAAAGTGTATTCAGTGCCTACATCTGTCTACTAACTATAACAATGCTTATTAACAAAGTTACTGGCATTTTCAGCGGCGCTTCGCGATTCATTGGTATATGAACTCGTAATAAGAGCTTCAATGCATCCAATCGCTCTGGATATGTGATTAATTTAGCCTTTAGTTATTTTCACAGCTCACGAACTGTGCCATTTTGTATTTGTGTAATTTGACGGTGTTCTGTTACCTAAATATGTATTTCGTTCCCATCAAGCCCCTCATTAGCAGACACAATTGAAAATCTATTGTCGCGTCTCGTATAATCGTACCTCGTGCCTCCTAGGTCTCCTTAAGGAGTTAAGGAGACCTAGGAGGCCTGACGGATTAAACATCGCTGTAATGTATTCGATACAGCCCAGAATTTTAGTTTATTTAAGGTGAAAGCTGATATAAATGACACTGCAGGGATACTGTGGAGACACGGGCCTACGGACAGCGAGTAGTGGGTAACTCGCCGTCCGATCAGCACCAGGCCCGAGAGTCGACGGCGCGTAGTGTTCCACGTGCGCCTCAAAGAGTTGTCAGAAAAACATGACGGGGCCCGTCATGGCCGATGCCTGCCGAGGAGTTGTGGATAAATTCGAAAGTGAGTTACCGCGCCTCTGGCCACTCAGGGCAGGGAAGGAACAGGGGTGAGTTTTAGTCAGTAAAAGTCTGACACGCCCTTCCGCTCCACCCTGGAGCGGGAAATGTCATTGGAGATTTCCCACCCCACAAAAAAAAGGGGTACTGTGGAGTAGATTGTGTCAAGACCGTGATCACTGGAAGAGCCTGGGGGAGGCCTATGCGAAAGCAAAACAATCTGTGCCGATGTCTTAAAATATATTTTTTATAAATTGTAAATGTTTGTTAATAAAGGTTATTATTATACCGTTTATTTATTTTCTATACATGTTAATTAAATTTTTTAATATTTCTTACAAATCATACAAAAAAACAGTGAAGGAAAACATCGTGAGGAAACAACCGGCATGTCCTAGAACCAAACATTCGAATACATGCGACATCCACCAATCCGCATTGGGCCCACTTGGTGGATTACGGCCCACATCCTCTCACAGAGAGGAACCCTGTGCCCCAGCAGTGGGGACATTAAAAGGCTGATGATGAAGCTACAAAAAAAAAATTTTAGTCCGCCGGTATCGGAGCAGGGTCCAAGCTACCGGTGGTTAGGGCTCCAGAGACAGGAACCTCCTCAAAATGGGAGCCGTATCGAGGAGAACTGCCTTCTGTATCAGACCCTTGATCCAACCGCGCAACGACAGCTTCGACAGGTGGTCGTCGAGGCTTTTGGCTATCAGGCCGTTGGCGGTAACGATTATCAGCACAATGACAGCCGAGTCCACATTCCCCATATCGACAACCTCGTGTGCCAAGTCAAGATATTTGATTTGTTTCTCTTTCTCAGCTTTCACGAGGTTCTCGTCATGTGGGATGGTGACATCGATTATCATTTAGCGGCGCGCTAATCGCTCTATCACCACTTTATCCGGCTTATTGGCGAATGCCATGATTTTATGAAATACTTACGTTTGACATCAATTCTAACTGAAAGAGTTGAATTGATGATTTTTATGATTGTAATTCTATATATACATACTTGCTACGGCCCCGAATCAAATTTTGACCAAGATACAACCTGACACTGACCTGCGAATTGCTCTTCCCTTTTTGCTATTCCCTTACTTGCTTTTCCCTTACTTGCTCTTCCCTTACTTGCTATTCCCTCACTTGCTATTCCCTTACTTGCTCTTCCCTTACTTGCTCTTCCCTTACTTGCTCTTCCCTTGCTTGCTATTCCCTTACTTGCTATTCCCTTACTTGCTATTTCCTTACTTGCTATTCCCTTACTTGCTATTCCCTTACTTGCTATTCCCTTACTTGCTATTCCCTCACTTGCTATTCCCTTACTTGCTATTCCTTTACTTGCTATTCCCTTACTTGCTCTTCCCTTACTTGCTATTCCCTTACTTGCTCTTCCCTTACTTGCTCTTCCCTTACTTGCTCTTCCCTTACTCACTCACTAACTACTATTCCCTGGGTTAAGCTCGCTCTTGTCACTAACTGCCCTTTTCTGTCTGTATATTTATATGTTCTAATGTGAAATAAAAAATAATACTAAATTGGCAAACTAAAGTGGCAATGGGCAGGGCACATTGCTTGCAGAACGGATGGTAAATGGGGCCGAAATATTCTGGAGTGGCGGTCGCGTACCGAAAGAAACAGCATTGCGAGAACTCCCACAAGGTGGACCGATGACTTGGTGAAGACCACAGGAGTCAGCTGGATGCGAGACATACAGAACTGGCAGTTGGAGATAGAAAGTGGAACTCTTCAATAACCAACAGCAAATGATTCGCGATTATCGCGGAATTGTTACCACAATTTAATGGAGAACCACTAGTAAAAAGTGAAAAATAAAAACTTTTTTATAAAAAATTGAACCGACTTCCAAAAAAAAACAACAAAAAGTGCAATATAACTTTAATTTCGGAAGTCACTGTTTCTAGTTTTTGTTTCTTCTTTTTTGGACACCGACTTCTTTTTCTATTCAACGTTTAAAATTCAGGTGTCCTTGAATTGTGTGGATCCATCAACAATAAGACAGTATAGTATAACGTAAGTAAAGTAAAAGACAGTAGTGAGGGCGAGCCGAAACAAATGACCCACGTCTAATGAGAGCAGCCCAATTTTCCGCTACATGTAAAAAACTCGGGATAATTCCACAGACACCCTTTTCTTCGCATTTTTATAAAAAGACAGCAAAGCAAAAATGGTCTATGTCTTACTTTCATTAAAGAATGCTTCTTTTTCTTTGTGTCAATGGTATGTACAATTAAATTTAGGATTCCAAATACTTACTTACTTTTCTACTTTCACGACATCAACAGTATGCATAGATCTGACTGACAGACTGCAGGTTTTTGGGGCACAGAGGTCAAACAAATAGTGGGGCCTTAGTCTGCGATGCAGTTCCACACCCGCGCCCTTTAATCGTTTCTTCGAGGCATCCTCACTTTAAACATTTGGCATAACATCTACCTACCACTCCTTTAGTTGTGTTCGAAATTATGCTAAAAATTATGACGTTAAAAAACTTCAGATACCAGCCGGGTAAATATACCAAACAGATTTATTAGATAATCGAGTCTTCAATGTAGATCAATGGGAGCTCTTTTCTATCACTGAGAAAAAACCGTAAACAATTTAACTATAGATAATTATGTATTTATTTAAATATATGTACGTAATTTGGAAATAATGAATGTACTGCTTGATTTCGAATGTCATAATGCCCGATGGCTAATTCACCGAAGTAATCAGATCGGACGTCCGAATTGCCGAAATTCCATAGCATCGATGTACCATAACTTCGAATAGCCATTAGATCGAGCGTCCCTTTCGCCAAAAAGCCATTGCAGCGATAGTCCTATTTCCTGTGACAAAACATTTTGAAAAAAAAAATTATAATTTTCTGATTTGCACCCCAAAAGTGTCCCCCATATTCCAAATTCATATAGTTACGTTATATGACCGTACTTGGAATTTCAACTCAATCGTTCAAGTAGACTCGGAGAAAATTGGCTGTGACAGACAGACGGACAGACAGACAGACACACGAGTGATCCTATCCGTTTCTCACACGGAAACGTGGTCTAACTCATACCTACTGTTTTTAGGGTCTCGAAATTTCGAGACCCTAAAAACAGTAGGTATGAGTTAGACCACTTTTGTTTCAATTAAAGTAATCAGATATAAAGTGTGGGCTATTAAACCCTTGTAAGTAAACCAGATGAATTTATTTCAGGAAAGATTGTTTGCGGTTTCACTTAAAAAATAAGCAAAAATCAATATTTTTGGTCTTATCACGATAATATGACGTAACCGAGATAATGCTAGGTGTGGCCCTGGAAAGAGTGCTGGAATTTAAGTACCTAGGGCATATAGTTAATGAGGACATGAAAGACGATGCTGATATGGAGAGAGAACGGAGGGCGTTGGCTGTCCGATGCAATATGTTGGCCCGCAGATTTGCACGGTGTACAATAGCAGTAAAAATAACTCTTTTTAAGGCTTTCTGCCAGTCTTTGTACACGTGTACCCTGTGGGTTCGATATACGCAAAAGGCATACAACGCCCTAAGAGTTCAGTATAATAATGCCTTCAGGGTGTTGTTGGGGCTTCCACGTTACTGCAGTGCGTCAGGAATGTTTTCCGAAGCACACACTGATGGCTTTTACGCCATCCTTAGGAAAAGGACGGCATCAATGATGCGCAGAGTGCGTGGGAGCGTCAACGACATACTGAGGGTCATTAGTGATAAGCCGTGTTGCGCCATCATGGCGCATTGGGTACATGTGCATGTGCCCGGTGCGTCAGGTGAGCGCAACAAATATATGAATTAATATCTGTATTGTGTCTGTTACTAACATAGCTTTTAAGTAGAATGTATTACTAACATCATATGGATCAAGGTCTGAAATAAAATATTTTTATTTTATTTTTTAATGCCTGGACGAAGAAACTAAACTCTGAGTTTCAGTTTTGCTTCTCCGAGTAGTCATTTAGGGAAACGCCGATCCTATCTGGTTTTTAACTGACTTCAAAAAGGAGGTTATGTATTTCGAGACATAACCTCCTTTTTTGATGTCAGAAACTACTGATCTGATTTGGATGGGGTTTTCATTATTCAAATGCATATTTTTCAAGGAAGGTTAACATCTTTTTATTTGACATGTCAAAGTGTTTATTTAAACTTTTTTCCCAACTCACTTTGTCCCACTGCTGTGCGAAGGTCCCCCTTATGGCCACACCACCACTCTTCCCACACTTTCGACTTCTCCGCAAAAGTCACCAAGTTAACATCACGATACCGTTTTCTAGGCCCTCGGTGACCACGCTGATATAAAAATAAAATAAATTATTATTTACAATTGATTAGGTGTGTGTAGTGTCTCCTTTTCCGATTCCATTTTAATCTAGAAGGGCAAGAAAAAAACCCGACCGCAAAAAACAACTAAAAAGTTCCAAACAATTCACTTTTTAACCTACAAAAAGAAAAGAAGGAGGTTCTTTAACCGACGAAAAAAAAGGAGGAGGTTCTCAATTCGACCGTATATGCATTTTTTTTTTGCATATTCAGCCCTCACTCCGTTATTTAGGAATCGATTCTGAAGATTCTTTTTTGTTAGATAGGGTTTACCTCAAGGGTGATTCCATATCAAGGAAGACAGGATCTGATGATGGAATCTTGATAAAATTGAGAGAAGCTCTCGAAAAAATTGGGTACAAATACTGTTTCTGTTTGCTTTTCATAATTTAATCATGGTATTTGCATTTAGGAATCATCATATCATGAAACTGAGCAGATGATGGCAACCATACCTAAACAATAGAAGTTAGATATAAAAACTGGTTTTAGTGACATAAACCACTTAATAGGCTTTGCAGAAAAGACGTCTTTACAATATTGGAGGTAACCTCAACTGATCAATATCCTAGGAACCTCAAGGAAGGATGGTTACATCATCAGCTCAGTGGCAAGAGGAATGATGAAGGAAATTAGCCTCAGAGTAATAAAAGATGACGCGAGCCACAAAAAAACATGAAATAAAATTTTCTAACAAAAATTTAACCGACAAAAAAGAACTAGAAAGTTTATTAGAGTTAGTGAGTTTATTTATTTTTTGCTTTAAACAACAACTTCAACAAAAAACTTTAACATAAACAACTTTAACATAAAAAAAAAATATCAAATTTTAATATCAACTAATTTTTAGTCGGCGCAAAATAATAAAATTATTAATTACCTATAAAGTCTTCTTCATTTCGACGTACCGACTTATAAAATTTTAATATTTTATAATCAGATTATTGTTTAGCACCGACTCAAAATTAGTTTAATTAAAATTTAACATTTTATGTAAATGAGCTCAATACTAAGACTTAAAAGGTTTATGTATTTTTTGATTTTTAGTTCTTTTCAAGCAGTCTGATGCAGTAGGTGGTATTTATTTTAGTTCAATCACAGATTTGACGCCCCTTTCCATCTGGAGCAGTAAGTTAAAAACCAACGGTAGTGGTCGAAACTATGAGTATTCTCCCCATGATGCTTGCTGGCCAAGTGTCGCTGTTTTTCATTTCTACCGTACTGTACGTTTTTGAACCTTTATTCAATAAAGTTGGACTGAAGCTCAGCTTTGTTTGAACGTCGCGTCGTGTCGTCGGTCGTAGTGATTTGAGTATACGTGTCAACTGGACTACTGTATGACCAGCGCTCACAGATCTATTAAGCTGATAGACATGTATACGAGCTTTTTTTTGGGTTTAAGGAAATCATCCTATGACTTTGTGGGAGTCAGGCATACAACATGGAGCATGGCGACTAACCCGCGCGGCGCGCGGCTCGACACTAAATGACGCTAGCCCTGACGTATTTGTGTCATTGCGCATAGTCTGAATCGCACATACTCACACATCGACTACCCTCAAGTTACTGCTACCTACCTACCTTCAAATTGCTATACTTTTTAAGAATTTTGTATAAATATTGGTTTGGAAATATATATTCATTGTCATTCCCAAAACGAGCGTCTTACTCAACAGCCCAAGTAGTGCCCACAACTTCTCCCGCTCTGGGTGGAGCGGTAGGGCGTGTCAGACTCTTGCTGACTAAAACCCACACCTGTTCCTTTCCTGCCCTGAGTGCCCAGGGACGCGGTAACTCTGTTTCAAATTTATCCACAACCCCTGCCCCCCCGGGGCCCCTGCCGTCAACTCTCGGGCCTGGTGCTGATCGGACGGTGAGCTGCCCACTACTCGCCGTCCGCAGGCCCGGGTATACGAGCTAGAAATAGAAATAAGTGAACAGGGTGTAACGAAAATGCGTAATCATATTTTAGGTATTGTTTCTGACCATGGAAACAAACACCATTCAAGGAAGTTATAGTCAATCAAGATGTACAGGGTTGCCCGCGAAATCCCTCTCTTTGTTTTTGCAATTTGGGATCAACATATAACTTGAAACTGACCTGCAAATAGCAAAAAACGTAAAAAAATTGTATTCACAGGTTGGGACGATATGAATAGGTACCAAATTCCATCAAGAAAAATACGTCTATTAAAACTTAAAAAAAATACTTTCAATCTATATTTTTGGTAGAAAATCTATGCTACAGACTATATCATGCCCCGAGTTATTGAACCTTGCCACAGGACAAAGACCTTGCGTTATAGTAGGTAATAATAGAGTTTTAAAACGCGTGAGTTGACTGGTACAAAATCGTGCCAGTACGGTGCCTGCCGGTTTGGCCATTTTAGTACAATATCGTACCAGCGGTGTTTGAGAAGTTAAAAACTATTATAAGCACAAAGTATTATTTGATAACGAGGGGCCCGTTATCAAATCAAAAGTTATAGTCTGTACCTATTGTGTACCTTGGAGCTCGGGGTAACTGATTTAATGGAACACTTTTTAAAAATAGTTATTTAATTCTATAACCAAGGCACCAAAACATTGAAAAAGAAAACGGTTCCCTAACTTTTGTCGAGTTAAGCTTACATAAATGCTACCGAGTTTTTTTCGAGTCGTTCATTGTTTTCTAAAAAAAAGCACTTTTGCTTCATAAAAGAGTGCCAAAGAATTAAATTCACTATGCCAATTGGTTGCCTACTCTATCTTTTAAATACTCTGTGGACGTGTATTACCTTTGTGGGCATAATGGCTCTAGAATATTTTATGTTACTCTGCAGTGTTGTGAATGTACTTAGGTTGCAGGAACAGTTGCTTGTTGTTTTTGCAACGCCGCTAATTTTGATTCAGTGAAAAAACATCGGATTTCAATTCCCACCAGCACAATTTCGCTCATAAGAAAGACAATGAAAATTAAATAGAGTTACCGCGCCCCTGGGCACTCAGGGCAGGGTAGGAACAGGGATGGGTTTTAGTCAGTAAGAGTCCGACACGCCCTCCCGCTCCACCCAGAGCGGGAGATGTTATTGGATGAATTCCAAATCCACAAAAAAAAAACCAAGCCATTAAAAAAAAATAAGTGTGTAAAAAAAATACATTTACCGGTATAGCGGTCGTTCACTTAGGCTTGTAGGTTTTAAACAGTCACCAGTGTATTTTAAGATACACCGAAGGAACCGAGTGGCAAGCCTATACCTACCTCTGTTAAAAAGACAGGATCCTCCGACCATAATGCTCTTGTTCTCTAGTACTCTGTTTGTTTGGTATAAATCTAATTACCGGTAGAAACATTTTGGTTAATTTTATGGTCAGTGACTTACATAAAGTCCTAGCCACGAGTAGTCCTGTCTCACAATAGAAAACTACTAGTAAAATGATAAATCAAATGTGAGTGTACGACTAAACGCCGATCGAGACACTACGCCGACACACTGAACACCGACAAGACTTTACTTCGACCGGACTCTTCGCCGACAGGACACTTCGCCGACAGGACTCATCAGCGACGCAACTTATCGCCGATAATCTGATTAGGAAATCGATTATTCTTTTCTTGTAATTATACAATTCATAAAAAATAATAAATTGTATAATTGAGGCCGATGTTTCTTAAATTACTAGATTAATTTCGGGGGAGATGGCCATTGAATATTTACTTTGTAAAGTATTTTAATTTTTTTATTATTTAATTATTGTAAATGTGGGGACTACGTGGGTTATTATTATTATTTTTCTCGTCCTTTTTACAGTATTTTTTAACGTTGTCTGACAGTTTGAGTACTTTTGCGGCCTACCCAAATGTCCTTTCTTTGGTATTGTTCGTCAAGTCATTGAGCTCCTTAGTGGTTTTAAGTTGAGCTATTCGACTATTGACAAATGCTTGCACTGACTGGACAGGTCCACTCAAATATGTGTGTTTCTTTCTTTAAAAGACCATTAGGTACAGACACTAAGCTGCATGGTCCTCATATAGCATAATGTGAGAGAACTATGTATGTCGTTATATTCATGTATATTTTTATGATTGTCTGGCAGTTTGAGTGTTTTTGTGGCCTACCCTAATGTCCTTACATTGGTATTGTTCGACGGTTCGTTAAGCTCCTCAAAGCTCTGAGTTGAGCTTCATGATAAATGGCGAATGCTTGCACTGTCTGGACAGGTCCACTCGAATTTGCGTGTTGCTTTCCTCAAAAGCTCATGCCAGACATAAACGTACAGTCAACGTCTAGAAGTCCACTTACACCGCAATCACCATTATCGCCTGCGCTATACGGGCTGCGGCGCCTATACACGCATACGCATATTTATCCGTGTGAGTGACGTTCCAACGCTAACAAATTAACATGTCGTGCAGCATCGCTACGAGTAGTTATAGATGTGATCAATGCTAGACAAGGATGACAATATCAGTATTAGTACTTTTTTGTCGCCGTCTGATTATTTTTTTCATAGTAATGTAAAATTTCGACAAGTGGGTATAAGTTAACATTAGCTAGATCGGTAACGAGGCTGCACTCGCTAATGTGATCGGGATAGATGTAAGTTCTAGTCCGAGTTGGGCCAGTTTTTTTTGATGTTTTAGTAAATTACTGTGACCAAAATATATTTATTTGGAAACTAGATTTACTTATTTATAACATACTTTTTTTTTTATTTTTTTATATATAACATACATAACTAACTATATCTACACTAAAACCAAAATAAAACCTTACCTAACTACATACGTACATATATACAAAAACAAAATACGTTCAGGCGTCGAAGTACTCCTCCACATCACTGTTATCTGGAAACGTGCCCAGAAGACTGGCCGCATTGCCACGCTGGATGACAATGCTTATTCTTTGACCAAATAAATATTATACTATAGATAATTTATTATTATAATACTTACGATAATAAATGAAACAAATTTTGATATGGTAACATTGTAATATTTTTATACCAAAGAAATCCTTTACACTTACTTAAGTTATTATTATAGTATTGAATGTTAAAAAACACATTTTAGGTTAAGTACATATAGATAATATGAAAATTCTGATATCATTTAAGAGGTTATAGCTTAATTATTCATTTTCTCAATGAAAGGATTGAAACTTAACCTCAATAATACAATAATATAAATACTAATTTGTTAAAGTTACGACCACTATTTCCTGACACAAAATCACCCTACCTGTTTAGGATTTTTAATATTTCGTATGACCTCCGTTAGCCTCGATACAGCTAATAAGACGTCGACGCATAGACGCCACAATATTTGCACAGATATTTGTGCCACGCAAACTATCCCATAATAGTAATAATAATAATCGGATCGGTCTATCATCACTGACTGGACTATTGTTGCCAGTAGGTAAGCCTGATATAGTGGTGATAGACCGATAAGCGCGCCGCACAATGGTAATCGATGTCACCATCCCACATGACGAGAAACTCGTAAAAGCTGAGAAAGGGAAACAAATCAAATATCAAGATATATGATTTGTTTCTCTATCTCAGCTGGTTGTCAGCTCAGGTTGTCGATATGTGGAATGTGGACTCAGCTGTTATTGTGCCGATAGTCGTTAACGCTAACGGCCTGATGGCCAAAACACTCGACGACCACGTGTCGAAGCTGTCGTTGCGCGGTTGGATCAAGGGTCTGATACAGAAGGCAGTACTCCTCGATACGGCTCGCATTGTGAGGAGGTTCCTGTCTCTGGAGCCCTATCCACCGGCAGCTGAGACCTTGCTCCCGACACCGGCGGACTACTATTTATTATAATTTTAAATGTTTTTTTTTCTATTTTTATAGGATTTGTAAGAAATATTTAAAATTATAATTTATATATGTATAGAAAATGAATAAACGACATAATAATAATAAAAACTTCTTACATCCATCCTGAGAGCGAAAATTAATCTTCTTATTGAGAGTAATTTAATTATGTCTGCCTCTCCGAATGGATGTAGGAACGGGTCCCGCGGTACTAAGGAGCTACTCCTCATAGACATGGTCATAAGCCAACAGGTTCGTCGATCCCACAAGGATTTGTCGTCATGCTGGATAGATTATAAGAAGGCCTACGACTCTGTTCCACATACATGGTTCATGAGGGTGTTGGAGTTGTACAAAATAGATGCAACTCTGCGCACCTTCCTTTAAAAATTAAGACTAGCCAATAAAAACATGTACAATTTACAATTAAGTACCAAACAAAATCCAATAAAATTAAGTGGATTTCGACCAATCACATCACAGCACTGTTGTCGCGTTATTTCCACGAAGGGTCGCTTGTGTTCACAGAGGCGCGCGGGGCGCCAGCGGCGGCTTCGCCGGGCGCGTTGGACGAAGGAATAAATATAGGTGTTGTATAGTTCTCGCGCCACCCCCTTATCGCATCGGCTACTCTATACGTTCCCTCTCAAATCTCTAGGATTCGCCGCCCCCGGCATACCCTTGTAGTCCCTAACGACGCTACCACCCTGCTCCAAGAGAGCCGTAGGGAGACTAGCACTATCAGAAAACATACCAGACCGCCGATTTTCCGACCTCGCCGGCGAGGCCCGTCGCGAAATCTAAGTCATTGTCCTCCCCGTCTCTCGCCAGCACGTGCCGCTGAGCCAGTACCTAAATCCCCTAACTAATGAAAATCAGATCCAGCCTTCCCTTGCTGCCCCCCAGTGACGCCCTAAGCCGAGGCCCGTACCCCGCAGGGGGTGCCCTTAGCGTGGTCACGTAGTTTGTAAGTTTTAATAAGTTCTGGCTGGAGGCTTTAATATATTAAAGCCTACACAGGCAAGCCCGGTTGAGCAGACGACAGCCTCAGAGGCTGACCTGCGAGAAGTCTCTCAAAAAAAAAAAAAAAAAAAGTTCTCGCGCCAGTGTCAGAGCGGCCACTGTCGAGTGCAGATGTAATAATATTGAGCTGCGGATCGAGTTTACAGTAAGATAGAAGAGTGGTCTCTCAGGTCCTGACACTCCTGTGTCTTTACGGAATGTCAAAACGTTAAATTAGTTCTTTTTAGAACTGTGTGCTTCCATGTTTCTTATCAGAGCGTCTCAAACGTGGTAATGTGCTGTGATCAGCGGTGGCTACAAGATCATTCTCTCACCATAACTGCATGCAATGGGATTTAAGTAGCTCAGGGCATCTCTCGTCCCTAACTTCCCATCTTTGCATCATTAAACCCCATATATTTTCTATGGGTTTGGGTCAGGGGACCGAGCTCGCCAAGGAATAACTTTAATTTCCGGATGATTGCTAAACCATTTGCGTAGGTACAATGCTGGCACGGTGAATAGGATAATTGTCTTGCACAAAACTTATCTCGTTTAAGTCTTCTGCGGGGTAGATATTACGCACCGTAGGCAACATTATATCGTTCAACACTTCCACATAGTTGACACTGTTGGCTCGCATCGATATAAAACTTAATTCACCGGGTCCTTGAGCACTTATCCACCCCCACATGTTCACACTGATTCTGCCTGACTCCATATTTGGTCTGAAATTGCCTTCAGACCAACGCGTGTTATTTTTAACCAACTTCCAAAAAGAGGAGGTTCTCAATTCGTCTGTATGTTTTTTTTTATTTTTTTTTGTATGTATGTTACCCGATTTCTCCGTCAGTTGTGAACCAATTTTCAAAATTCTTTTTTCATCTGAAAGAATATACTCCCGAGGTGGTCCCATATAAATTTTATCGAAATTGCTTCAGCACTTTTTGAGAAACTGAACAAAAACGGAAAATACGTGTACCTCGATGACGTTTTGGTGTTCTCCACATGTTTAAATTCCACGTTCCATTATATTGGGGTTTTTAGTTCTGGGGTATAACAACTAAAAAGTGAAAATTAAAAAAAAAAAATTCCAAAAAAAAAACAACCGACTTCAAAAAAAAAATACACTAAAAATTTCTAAATAACTTTAATTTCGGAAGTAGGTGTCAAATAACGAAGAAGTAAAAATACAAACACCGACTGCCGAAATTAAAGTTATTTAGAAATTTTTAGTGCATTTTTTTTTTGAAGTCGGTTGTTTTTTTACACCACAAATGCAGCCTCCCTTCCATCCCAATCAAAGTCGAAATATTCCCGGGCAAAACTTAACCTTTCCTCTTTATGCCGTTGCGTTAAAAACGGTTTTTTAGCTTGCGTTCGGTGATGAAGACCTTCGGCATGGAGTATGCGGCGAACGGTGTGTACTGATGTGCCGAACTCATCGGCAAAACGCCTTGTTGGGATGAAACCATTCGTCTCATATTAAGCTACCATATAACGTCACTGAGGCTGGCTAATAAGAGGTGGTCTTCAGGCTACAGTATGTTTAAATGAAATTTGTGTGTCTTATAACTACGAAGATAATCAAGTTTCTGCTGTGCTGACGTTTGGCTATTTGATGAAAATAATATTAAACGGCATAATGCAGATTTGTAATTTTTTTCGCACGTTGCTTTGAATTTGTGTGTAATGTATGTGAAAACAGATTTTGAAAAAACATACCGTTCAAAAGATATACACATAAAAGTAAAATAAGGTTATTAGGTCTGTGAAGGTATGCGGAACAGGGTGTAAAGTCCCGCAAACCTCCGTTGAAAAGGGAGGCTCCTCCGACCAGACGGGTGTTGTGTCTGGTCCGGGCAACTGCCCAATAGTTGATTTCGGGCTGTTGTACATGTTCAAATCGCGCGGAGAACTCTGCTTGCGCGATGTAGGAATTTTGCAGTTCTAGTTCGTATGTAGCGTCATAGATGTCGCTACAGGTCCAAGTACTTAAAAAAGAAACTCTAGAGCCTAACTTATCACGTTTATTTGTGTCTTTTAAGGGTCTACAATGTCTTGCCAAGTTTAATTTATGTGCTCTTAGTAATTAATGAGCAATGGCATATTTTACTACGACTGGACCACTATATTTTATGACATATGATTGTAGGACTTTTTAAAGGAAAATCATAATAAAACATATTCAGATATTTAGTGTATTAATGCAACTATTCACATGTAAAATTTCAGCTCATTACACTGGATAATTAAAGAGATATAATAAAAATACCAGAACAACCTCAATAGATGGATAAACCGACCAAGTTTTGAATGGTAACAAAAAAGCGGCCGTGCAGTATATGGAGCTAACGTTCTAAAATTTCCAGTGTTGTACCATTATTGGATTGGTACAGGTGGGCACACAATTCTTGAACAAGTAACTAATAACTTTCGTTATAAAAATAGTAGTTTACTTGTTTTTTTCGTAGACATACGTATTATTATATATAACGTATTATTATATTATTATACGTATAACAAATGCATTTATTTGCCTGAATATTACAAAAAATTGTTACAGTAGGTAACAAAAGACAGACAGTAGGTGGTACCTATATCCTGCTGCATCCAGCGTAGAAATATTTTGATGTTACACGGAACAATTTGATTAAATAGAAATACTAATAATTAGAAAAAAACATTAACACCAGTAGTCAATTCAAAAGACGAATTTAAAAACTTAACGGTATAATAAGTAGGTAGGTAGGTATATTTTTTGCGTGCGCTTCCTGTTCTCTTTTGTTTACCATACCCAAATGTGCAGCCAAGGACAACGTGCGTACGCGCTAATGGACTCGGATATTGACATAGTGTAAGTGACTATGACATGCTTCGTGAGCCAGTAGTAGTAGTGAGAATGATTGGAAGATAAACAAGGTAATATCATAAATTACGTACTTACTACTAAAATAGTAAAATTATTATCTGTTGGAAGGTAAGTAACAAGTGTGTTTTGTTATTTACCTCTCGACAAAGCCGAAAACTTAAAAGTTGCCCATGTCAGCTATGTATAGACCGATTCCAGTATCTACAGTTTTTATGAAAGCCATAATGTAAAATTAATAAATTACAACTATGTATTTTCTTAATGTCCCTCGGCAATCATCGCATTTCCGAATACAAACGAATGCAAATTTCCATGTCCATCAATTATTACATTTTGGCGGAATCGACAGTCTTATTTTACTGGTTCAAAAATTCCTGTGTTTGTGGGGCATGCAATCAAAAGCATACCACAACAGAGATATTAAGAATCTTGCTTGGAAACAAGCAGTAACGCAGTGCAGATCAGTACATCGTCAAATCATTGATCATCGTTCATTACGATTTATGACATTATAACCCAAAGATATACTGAGCGCCAATCAAGCAAAGCCCGGTGACTGGTGTGTGTGTGTGACGATGATCCGGTTTCGATGCTCTGGATCTGTTCTAGGTAGAAAAGAAAAGAAACAGTAGGTGTGTCATTTACTAATAAACACTTAGTACAAAGTTAATGCTGTGGTTTTACTCGTATTTTCTACTTAACTATTGTGTACGCACCTGTACGAAACTATTAAACACAGTAACGATGCTACACTGGAAATTTTAGAACGATAGCTCCATATACTGCACGGCCGCTTTTTTGTAGCCACTCAAACTTGGTCGGTTTATCCATCTATTGAGGTTGTTCTGGTATTTTTATTATATCTCTTTAATTATTAAGTGTAATGAGCTGAAATTTTACATGTGAATAGTTGCATTAATACACTAAATATCTGAATATGTTTTATTATGATTTTCCTTTAGAAAGTCCTACAATCGGATGTCCTAAAATATAGTGTTCCAGTCATAGTAAAATATGCCATTGCTCATTAATTACTAAGGGCACATATATGCAACTTGACAAGACAATGTAGACCCTTAAAAGACACAAATAAATGATAAGTTATGCTCTAGAGTTCCTATTTTAAGTACTTGGACATAATAGACTTATTTTACTTTTATGTGTATATCTTTTGAACGGTATGTTTTTTTAAAAATCTGTTTTCACAAACATTACACAAATTATACATTAGGTAGCGGATAAATTCGTTACAGACTTACCGCTACCCTGGGCACACAGCTCACTAAAACCCATCCCTGTTCCTTAACAGGGGTGGGTTTTGGTTAGGTTCTCAATTCGACCGTATATATGTTTTTTTTTTTTTTTTTTTAACTAGCTGACGTGGCGAACTTCGTACGGTCTCAATCAATAGGTAAATTAATCCATTCTCAAACTTCATATTTGTTTTCTTTCATGTTAAATTAATAGAAAAAAATATTAGGTAATTATTTTAAAATTTATATATACCGATTTAAACACGAAAGTTTTTAAATTTTTAAGTATCGTTATCTCGAAAAATACGAGTAGCGTCGCGTCGCGTAGCAAGCATCTCGTGTGACGAACCAAACGCGGGGTTGGTGAAGCTAAATCTTCGTACATAATATGTAAGGTGCACACCTTACATATTATATGTATTTTAATACTTTAAATGTTAAAAAGACTGCAGATCTATGGGGTAGGTAAATCTGTTGACGTTGCTAGGTCTATTATAAACATTGTAGCATCTACTTTAGCAGTAATTTTTAATAATTGTATAGGTTGTGGTGAGTTTCCTGATCTAATGAAATATAGTAAAATTATACCATTGTTTAAATCGGGTAGTACATCAGACCCTACTAATTATAGACCTATATCAGTGCTACCTACTTTTAGTAAAATTTTTGAGAAAATTATTTTAGATCAAATTCAAAGATATTTTAAACACAAATTACTACATAACAAACAGTTTGGTTTCACAAAGGGTCGTTCAACAACTGATGCTGGTGTTGAACTTTTGGGACACATTTATAATGCATGGGAAGATAAATGCGATGCGTTGGGCATTTTTTGTGATTTGTCTAAGGCTTTCGATTATGTTCTCCATGATACATTTTTTTTTTTTTTGGGGGGGGTGGGAAATCATCCTATGACTTCTCCCGCTCTAGGGTGGAGCGGAAGGGCGTGTCAGACTCTTACTGACTAAAACCCACCCCTGTTCCTCCCTGCCTTGAGTGCCCAGGGGCGAGGTAACTCTTTCGAATTTATCCTCCACCCCCGGGCAGAAAACAATATCTTTGTCGCAGGATTTGATCTCGAACCTTGTTTTTCTCAGTCTTACACACAGACCACGAGACCAGAATTACGTCCATGATACATTGATCAGGGAGCTGCACTACTACGGAGTCCGGGGCGCCTCTATGGATCTTCTTACTTCATACTTGAGTAATAGGATTCAGAGAGTTGATGTGAACGGCAAAAGGTCTCCCGGGTCTGTAGTCAGAATGGGGGTTCCTCAAGGCTCAATTCTGGGTCCTTTTTTGTTTCTAATCTATATCAACGACTTGCCTTACCTCATAAAGGATAAACATGATATAGTGCTGTTTGCAGATGACACTTCACTTTTATTTAAACTCAAACGTCAGCAGGTGGTTGTTGATAATGTAAATAATGCTCTTTCAACTGTAGTTAACTGGTTCAACATCAATAATCTTCTCCTTAACGAGAAAAAAACAAAATGCATAAAGTTCACATTACCCAACGTAATACAAGTGAACACTAGTGTGTCAATAAAGGGTGAAGAGTTGAAACCCGAGGATTCCACAGTGTTCTTAGGTTTAACTTTGGATGCGCAGCTTCAGTGGAGCCCCCATATCGATAAACTGTCCAAAAAACTTAGCTCTGCAGCATACGCCGTAAGGAAAAATCGTGGTTTAACTGATTTAGAGACAGCTCGTTTAGTATACTTTAGTTATTTTCATAGTGTGATGTCGTACGGCATTCTGTTGTGGGGAAATGCCGCCGATATTCAGACAATTTTTGTTTTACAGAAAAGGGCTATTCGTGCAATTTATAAATTAAGTCCCAGACACTCCCTCAGAGACAAATTTAAAGAGATTAATGTTATGACTGTTCCCTCTCAATATATTTATGAGAATCTCATGTATGCACATAAAAATATTAATCTGTTTAAAAGATACAGTGACATCCATAGCATAAATATTAGGAACAAACACAAATTTATTGTACCTAAAACCAGGCTCAAGAAAAAAATAGGTGGTTCGTTTAGATGCCAATGTATACGTTTCTATAATAAACTTCCTAGCCAAATTCAAGAACTAAGCATGAATAAATTTAAATCATTTATTAAACGTAAGCTATGCCAGAAAGCTTTTTACACAATTAATGACTTTCTTGAGGACAACAAGGCGTGGGATTGAGCTGCTTCAATGATATACATGAGCCATTGTTTTCATATGTACTACTTACTGATGAAATTTTTTATATACCTATATATTTTTTTAATATTCGTTTTTGACATGAATACTCTACTATATTTTTAATTTTTTTTTTATTGACATTTTATTATTATTATTATTTTTTTGACTTGAATACTTTGTTAAGTATTACATTTATTTTTTGATTGACATATTATTATTACTATTTTTTTTTGACACGAATGTTTACTTTGTAAAGTATTATATATATATTTTTTTTATTACTTTATAATTGTAAATGTGAGGACTATGTGGGTTATTATTATTATTTTCTCCTCCTTTTTACAGTAATTTTCAACGTTGTCTGACAGTTTGAGTACTTTTGCGGCCTACCCAAATGTCTTTTCTTTGGTATTGTTCGTCATGTCATTGAGCTCCTTAGTAATTTTTAAGTTGAGCTATTCGACTATTGACAAATGCTTGCACTGACTGGACAGGTCCACTCAAATATGTTTGGTTCTTTCTTCAAAAGACCACTACAGACACTAAGCTGCATGGTCCTCATATAGAATAATGTGAATGCGAGAACTATGTATGTCGTTATATTCATGTAGATTTTATGATTGTCTGGCAGTTTGAGTATTTTTGCGGCCTACTCAAATGTCCTTACTTTGGTATTGTTCGTCGGTTCGTTGAGCTCCTCAAAGTTCTGAGTTGAGCTTCGCGATGACTGACAAATGCTTGCACTGTCTGGACAGGTCCACTCGAATTCGTGTGTTGCTTTCTTCAAAAGCTCATCCCAGACATAAACGTACATGGTTCTCATATGATTTAACCAGTACACATTGTATGGATTTGAACATTTTAAAAGAGACTTTGACCTCTGAGTTTGTTTCGGTGTTTCTTCTCAGGGTAGTCAGCTAGGAAACACCGGCCTCATCTAGCTTAAACTGAACATTGACATTGACGTGTAAAAGTGTTCCTTGTAACCTATTTACTGAATAAACATCATTTATCATTTGACGGTTCAGCTTCACTAGAATGTTTGAAGGATCTCTCTATTAATCTTGGTTTAGTTTGGGGACTCATTTTCAATAGGAATTTACACGGAGTGATAGAAAACCAACTAAAAATATAGAAAAAAGAGTAGAATATAATTATAAACATTTACTTATTTCTGAGTATACATAGGCTTGGTTCATTAAAGTCTTAAGATAATCACATTATATCTACTACCGTGACAGGCGTAGCAATATTAAAAGTATTGTACTTAAACAATCATCAAATGCCTTATATCAGCTAATTAGGCTGAAAGTAAAATTAAAAAAAACTAAAACTATCAAAGGTAAGCATTTCAAGTATATTAATAAAGTACAATATAAAAAAATACCAAACGACACAAAAACTACTTTACATATTTCTATTGCGTTTATGAATACTATCTCAGTTTCATCCATAGGCAGGCATCCGTTTTAGTAATTTACCTTATTGTTATTTAACATTCGTATAAGCACATATGATAAATAAACACAATTAATTATTATATCTAATACATTGTTTTATGTTACCTATGAAGTTGCCGTTTTAAAAAACGGGTGTCTTTAAGCTGTATTAACTTCTGAATGTCTTGGATTTGTCAGTTCAAATAAACTTTATATTAAAGACATGTAGTTCCTTTTTCAAAATTAGTTATTAACAAAAACACGAAATCTAAAAAAATGTGCTTTTTTTCATAATATGAGTTTCAATAGCAACAACAACAAGTAACAATGCAACAATGCATTTCAAAAGGCACAAATTATCAATTACCACGACCTGCTAACAAACGAACTGTGTGGTATTTCATAGGTCTAACATTACAAATAATATAAAAAAAATCTCAATTAGTATTTCTGCTTGTTTTAGACAAACTAATTAAAAAGAGAATTCATAGGTCTCCATAAGTTTTGCCTTACATTTTGTGGCAGCTTCTATCCACAATGACGAATACTCACTGTTCACCATGATCCCCAGACGGGCACACCAAACCTTCCTCAAGTTTTCGTTCATTACAACGGAATTGAAATGGTTCCTTTGCTTAGTTTCTATCTCTCTTACTTTCTCCAGTTTTGTTTTATTGCCCCATAATTCTGACTTTTGGTTAAAAGTTTCAGATAGAATCATATTAGACAGAAGAAACACGTTCAAGATATTCAAGCTGTCTTTGTGACTCCTAGGAAGAAAGCATGCCAGCAATGGTTGAATAGCAAGTGCCGGAAATTCCGGATAGTCAGACTGTACTCTCATCTCTGCCAGAGTTATCAGTCCAACATCCTCAGGATTAGCAATGATGGACACGGCAACTAGGTCTGGAAATGATTGCGCAATTCTGAAGAGAGTTATCACTTTATTGTTTCCATTTGCTCTCTGTTTTATGCCTAATTTTCTATTCAAATGTTGAAGCTTTACCTGATGAACTCTACGAAAGGCTTTTTTGTTGAATAAAAACATTTTCACTAGGAATACCAAATCTTCCTTGCTGATTTTTTCCTCAATTTTCTTCCGCAATTCAAGCACGTCAAAAGCAGCATAGCCAAACATGTCTGAAATCCAAGATATTGAATCGCCCAACCCATCTAAAAATTTATTTAATTCATCACACAGTGCATCACTGTCAAGGTCAGCCAACGACCCAGACGGTAAACTATTTAGGCCCATCCTGATACCAATCAGACTCTTACTGATTTTGAAAGTTACTTCAAGCTCACTTGCTTACTGGTAACTCTCAGTAGGTATGTCCTAGTAAATCTGTGGTAGCTGCTCACTGGACTTACTAGCAGACTCCTCTTTTTCTTCTTGGCACGTCGTTTGTTGGATTTCCAATCTTTTTGCTTCGCGTAACTTGTTTCAGAAGTGGGAGGACACCCAGAACTAGTGTTTCTTTTGTAAACAACCAGTTATTACAATATTTGACTTCTTTCTTGCTGTTGTACACTTTTTATTGGCTAAGCTCTAGATGATGTGACGAGGAGTTTCGAGTCCATATTTTTTCACAGAAAGATAATATTATTAGAAGCTTCTACGTGAAGTTCTTTTTGCACGGAAATTAATGGTTTACAAGAAATAAAAAAAAACCAAAATCATAAAATTCAACCAACAATATTATGACACTTTTGACGTTATTTCTCGTAATTGTACGTTTCGTTTTACGTAAGCATAGACTACTATAGATATACTAGAGAAAGTACAAGGCACTAAAATGTTTTACTCCATAATAATGATGAAATAAATATGTATATCTAGCGATTTAGATAGTTTTTAGGCATATTTCATTAATTACATAATATTTCACTGATTTTAAATTTATTGCACTTAGAATAATATATCAACTATTGCCGATAAGTGAAACCAAACGTTAGACGACACTATTTTACAAGTGCTGTCACATTAATTCAGTGTTGCCAACTCAGTAAATTTTCTACCAGATGTGGTAATCTATATTTGCCTTTTAGCAAATAAATATTGGTTTGAGTGGATAAAAACTTCGTTTTTCGTTGAATTAGAGTAGACCCCTAGGCTGTTTAGTATAACAAGTACTAGGTAATTGGTTAAGACAACATTCCTTTTTTTTTTTTGGTTGGTGGGAAATTATCCTATGACATCTCCCACTCTGGGTTAAGCAGGAGGGCGTGTCAGACTCTTACTGACTAAAATCCACCCCTGTTCCTTCCCTGCCCTGAGTGCCCATGGGTGCGGTAACTCTGTTTCGAATTTATCCACAACCCCTGGGCAGGCATCGGCCATGACGTGCCCTGTCATGGTTTGCTGACAACTCTTTGAGGCGCGCGTGGAACACTACGCGCCGTCGACTCTCGGGCCACTCCTCGGATCACCAACTACTCGCTGTCCGCAGGCCCGAGTCTACGGTGGCCGGAGATCGTCTCGCGACGTCCTCCACCCAGGGCGTCTCTTGCGGCGGCTGCTGCTGAGGGCGTGAGAGTGACTCTGTTGTTGAGCCTCCCTCACCCGTTCTGCCTCCTACGCGAGCATTACTGCTTCGCAGAAGGAGGAGACTGCTTCCATGCCCCCTCGCTCCGTACCATGGCCTGGACCAGGGCTGGGCGCGAGAGGTCGATGCCGCCGATCGCTTCCACGAGGACACGGCGGGGCTCCGCCCATATGGGGCAGATCTCCACCGTATGCTCCACCGTGTCGTCTAGGCGATCCTCACAGGGGAGCACCCGGGCGTTTCCCTCCGCCTTATCCTACACAGCAAAAGACAACATTCCTAAGAAACAACTTAGATACGTACCTAGGTGTAGGTACCTTTTTTCCCATTTACGCGACACAAAGACAGGGTTATGTTTCTTATATATGTACAAGTACATCCTACTAATATTATTAAAAAAACTCCACTCAAAGCATTTTTTTTTTCAAATAAACAATTTATGGGCACTTTCGTCTGTCTTGTGAACTGTTGGGTCGAGATACACGCGCAGGCCACCATCCTTCTTAGCCGGCGGCACGATAGCGTTTACCCACGTTGTCGGATGAGATACTTACGAATGATCCCCATGTGTTCCATATTATCGGGTTCTTGTTCCGGATTCCTAAAGGTATTTTCAGGCCATACTGAAGGACTTGCATTATTGAAGTTATACATACTTCTTATGCGACTTCCAACAAAGTTGCGTTAAACGTTCAACGCTCCTGGGGAGGAGGAATAGAAAGAGACAGAGCGAGAGGAATGCGAAAAAAAAGAATACAATAATATTATAATAATGCTGACAAGAAGCCGGGCACGTTGCCAAAAAGCACAACAAACATCTTCGGGTTCGTCGCTCAGCTCCGCCTCGCAGCCGTCGGGACCTACGCCTGCCGTGAGTCCAGTGATTCCGGCCGTTACAGTTGCGTCGAGCTCGAGCGACGAATACTTCTCGCCGCCGACGACACCACCACCTACGCGTCGACGGGGAAGAGGCCGACCTCCGGCCAGCTTAGGACCTCGAGGCCCGCCGGCCTCTGATGAGGTGCCCGCTCCCGGTGGAAGTGTGCAGCGCATGCGATGGACACCATCTATAAACGAAAATGTCATGCGCTCATACTTTGGGGCTACAGAGGAGGGAATTAACCTGACTGCGTACCGTGGTCGGATGCTCTCTCTGTTTCAGGTGCTTGAGCCAGTTGTCAACGCTCCCGTCCGTCCCGTTTCCAGAGCAAGCCGGTCGCGACCCGGACCGCAGAGCCGTTAGTGTGTATGTGTGGGCGGTATTGTGTGTGTAACACCGCCCATGTATGCAGCTGTGTTGCGCGGACATGCCGCGTATTACAGCGCTTGAGTACACCTGAGTGTGGAGTCGTGTATGTCTGATTTCGTTGCGTGAAATGTCTATATTAACTTAGTCCACGCCACGCAACGGGTGTATGTTGTGATTGTGGAGTCTTGTTGTGTGGCTAGGCCGCGTGTTGGTGGCAGCGGCCTACCCAGGTGTCAGTCCGGTGGGGATGGGGGGAGGGGGGATGGGAGCGCCGTCGTCCACCAACAGGTCGCGGAGCAGGCGTTTCGGGTCGGGGGGCGCGCATGTCAGGGCGCCAGCTGCTTGACGTGAGGCCAGGCGCTTGCGTCGGCACGCGCGAACATTCCCTTCGCGAGGCGGCACACAAACTCATCCAGGCTATGATCATCTATGATAATTAGTGGTGTTCAAAGAGAGTAAAACCAAATAAGCAGATAGCAAAAAGCAACAAGTTAGAGCCACGTAAGCATTTTCTTTTCTATATTTTAAAAAGCAAGTTATTTATAATGCTTTATGATATATTAACCACCACTAATGATAATAGTGCACTCAGAGGTTTGCGACTTACATAATGCCCGACCAACCACACAAGAATAATTAGAATTATGTAATTGTAAACAGTAATGGCGGTAGAAATTATAAAATAATGATGTAATGAGCATAATATGCTACATTAATGATTGTGACAATGTTTATAATGTTTGTGAGTGAAAGTAGAAATAGTTGGAGGGTGGCCCGTGTGCAATCTGTCCGACGCTCTCCCAAAAAGTAAGATAAGAAAGTAAAAATTAAGAAATAGAGTTAATAATAAATTGTAATGTTAATTACTTAGGTATTGAAATGATATTATTATAAATAAGAGTAGGAATCTAAAGTTTATAAAAAATTGTTTATCCATTTATACAGGCTAAAACATAGAACAAGGACAGGAAATCGCCGCCAGCAATCTCATTAGACAGGAGGCAGAAAGCCATGCCACAGCGCTGCTGGAGACCCAAATCAAGGTCTGCAGGCCATGACCCGTGAGGTAAATGACATGCGTATGTTGTAGCTTTTCTATACAACATTGACATAGGTACCTACGTAGTGTTTTTCACCGTTGGTTAAAATTCTCAAGTCATTTGTCAAGCGCTAAGTTGTTCGATTTCCTATCGAATGCCATTATATACGTAAAGAATTTTGTAAAAAAAAAAATGCTTGCGGTGTTAAGATTTTAACGACGATAATAGGTATGCATAACGTTTCTCTAAGTTTATCCATGGGTTAGTGTTTCAAAGAGTCACCGCAGCCTTGAAACGCAAAAGCCAATTGAATGAACTAGTGTGGGATTTAGTCAGTAAGAGTCTGACACGCACTCTCGCTCCACGCAGAGCGGGCGAAATCAGAAAGAATAACCTAATGGTTAATACATTGACCGCCATGGGGGACACATGGTGACCCCCAAACAATAGATTTTTAATTGTGTCTGTTTTTCTGGCAGTCAACGTGTTAAGAAATCACGTTTTCCCGCATCAGGTTTAGTGCAGATATATCTACTTTATGTACCTACCCATGCTAGAATAGACACATACACATACACACACATACATATACACAGTGAATGTTTGCTGACCCAGTTTTGCGAATGTCAGAATATTTTACGCATATAGTGCCTGTGCCCACCCGTCATAGAAAATTCGTCTCTCTTTTGAAAAAGGCATAGATTACCCATCGTGCGTGGGCCCAAATGATTTGAATCTGTACACTACACTGGCAGTCTAGCACAGGAAGGAAATCGAGATAATCGTTTGTAACAAACAGACACATAACACAGAATAGATTATTATCATCTTAAAGATACGTCACAAAAAAATGTGTGACTTATAAGAGTACACCCTCTTAAAAGTCACACATTTTTTTTGTGACGAAAATTCGTGGTCATCTTTTAAATACTGTTTCTGCACAAAGAAATTAACAACTTTGTTTAAGAAAGTAATAGTCAATTCTCAAAACAAATTTTAGACCTCCCATACTAATTTTGATCAGCTGATGATATTTTTGTACGGTCCAATGTTTTTTTGGGAATTCGTTATCAAAATCAGCCTACCCTTTCTTCAACTATCTTGGGGTCGGCTTCCAGTCTAACTGGATGCAGCTGAATACCAGTAATTTACATGGAGCGACTACCTATCTGACTTCCACAATCCAGTTACTGGGTAACTCGATACCCCTTGGTAAGACTGGTTGTCAGACTTTCGGGCTTCTGATGACACATAACGACTGTCAAAGATTCACGATTGACAGCTGGGACCAACTGCTTAACGTGCTTTCGAGGCACTGAGGAGTCTCGGTGTGTAAAGATGGTCACCCATCCATGGATTAACCCCGGCAAGCGTAGCTTAACCTGCTGGATCGACTCGTGTGGCTATTATTACTTTAGCCACGAGCATTCAATATATAGATTACTTAAAGCTAATTGTTCATTACCATGGCAGAAGCGGTATAACAAAAATGTGTAGTCATATTATAAGAACCCGTTCTGCCCATGGAAATGAACAACTTTCTCTAAGAAAAAATCAAAAAAATTGGACTTTCAGTACAAAGTTATTAGTTAGCAATAGTACCAAAAACGGCCGGTTTTGACACTTTTGCTTACTACTTTGGATACGAAACACTTTTTTTTTTTTTTTTGGGGGGTGGAAAATCATCCTATGACTTCTTCCGCTCTAGGGTGGAGCGGAAGGGTGTGTCAGACTCTTACTGACTAAAACCCACCCCTGTTCCTCCCTGCCTCGAGTGCCCGGGGGCGAGGTAACTCTTTCGAATTTATCCTCCACCCCCGGGCAGGCATCGGCCGTGGCAGGCCCCTTCCCTTGGCTGCCAACTCTTTGAGGCGCGCGTGGAACACTACGAGCCGTCGACTCTCGGGCCTGGTGCTGATCGGACGGCGAGTTACCCACTACTCGCCGTCCGCAGGCCCGGGTCTACGGTGGCCGGAGATCGTCTCGCGGCGTCCGAACCCCCTGGCGTCTCAGGCGGCGGTTGCGGCTGGGAGCGCTAGGGCGACTCGGCTGTGTTCGAGTCTCCCTAGCGTATGCCGCCTCCCTCTTCGCGAGCATTACTGCTTCGCAGAAGGAGGAGACGGCCTCCCATTCCCTCTCGCTCCGTACCATGGCCTGAACCAGGGCACGGCGCGAGAGGTCGCTGATACGAAACACTTTGAGTCCTGTTTTAACAACGTAAAAATACCTTATCCTATTTGTAACAAATGCAACATAGGTTTCTTTAATCTTTATTTTCTATGCTAAGATACGAATTTTTATTCAATGAGGGCGCCACTTACGGGGAGGTAGGCCCTTAATCACTTATTACCATCAGGTCAGATAACTCAAACGCGAGTCTAACTCTCCATTAAATAAAACAAAGTCGAAGAAGGGTTGTGTATATAATTTGTACCCTTGCAAAGCTGGGGCGGATCGCTAATCAAGTACGAAAATATGCTCGATCCGCGCCAGTACTTCCACGAAAAGACAATGTCCTACAAGTATATTTCGTGTCAACTTTCACGCCTCCGCGAAATAATAAGCTGCTACACTTCACAAACGTTTTTTGCCCCGATCCACGCTGAAGCTTTGTACAAAATGACCACTAAGGAAAAAATGCACCAATTTGTTACAAAAATAATGAATTTATATTCTTTATTGTTTTATGAACGCCGGCGACGTTATTGTAATTGGAGTACGCTCGTTAAGTTTTCTCACTGAAGACCCAGAGGTATCTACGGGACACTTAAAACGGGGAACATAATATTTTGGAGCAGAAGTTTTTTTTATAACCACCGCTCTTTATAGTAGTTTTGTGTCACATGTTCTCTGTAGTTACTTTATCTAGTAACTAGCGATTGAATTAAAGGACACAGTGATTCCCGTAGCAACGATGCAGCGGACGAACTCGCCGGAAGAGGGTCGAGCATGGCAGCGATGGGACCTGAACCTATTGTGCCTCTCCCCTTTGGATACTTACGGAATCTGGTAAGGAAACGCACCAGAGATCAATACAACAAGCTATGGGCTGACCATAGCGAGGGTAGGCAGGTCAAGGAGGCACTTCCCTCCATAAATGACCGGAAAGTCACGGGTCTTTTAATAAGAATCTCTTTGTCATAGGAGTCACAGACAGTCCACTCTGCAGAGCCTTCATGGAGGATAACGAGACAGCAGCTCATCTGCTGCTAAGCTGCCCTGTAGTCGCTGCATACAGGGCAAAACACTTCGGACACCCAGGGAACCTAAGCGAGATAGTCAGTAATACCAGGACGCTGCTGGCTTTCCTCGAGGAGCTGGGGTGGATCGAATGACAAGCATTGTCCCACCTGTACGCAAAATACGCGCCTTGAGCGCGGAGTTGCGGAAACCAGCCCGACATACTCACACTTAGTTTATACTCAAAATTAGTTTATATAAAATTTGATATTTTGTGTAGGTAAATAAGCTCATTACTCAAGACTTAAAAGGTTTATTTATTTTTTGCTTTTTAGTTCTTTTTCGTCGGTTAATTTTTTTGTTAAAAAGTTTTTTATTTTATGATTTTTTGTGGCTCACATCATCTTTTAACGTTCTGAGGCTAATTTCTAATTCTTCATCATTCCTTTTGCCACTGAGCTGATGATATAACCATCCTTCCATGAAGTTTCCAGGATATTGACCAGTTGAGGTTACCTCCAATATTGTAAAGACGTCTTTTCTTCAAAGCATATTAAGTGGTATTTTTCACTAAAACCAGTTTTTATATCTAACTTCTATTGTTTAGGAAAAGTATGGTTTCCATCATCAGCTCAGTTTCATGATGTGATGGTTCCTAAATGCAAATGCCTGATTAAGTTATGAAAAGTAAACAGAAACAATATTCGTGCCCAATTTTCGAGGTTCTCTCTTAATTTTTTCAGGATCCCATGATCAGATCCTGATGTCCTTGACATGGGACCATCCTTGAAGTATACCCTATCTAAAAAAAAAGAATCATCAAAATCGGTTCATTAATAACGGAGTGAGGGCCGAACATACATACAGAAATGCTAAACGTACCCACAATTATTGAGGTTTTCTTTCAATTTTATCAGGATTCCACTGTCAGATCCTGACTTCCTTGACATGGGACCACCCTTGAGGTATACCCTAAAAAAAAGAATAATCACGGACGGAGTGAGGGCTGAACATACACAAAAAAAAAAAAATATATATATATATACGATCGAATTGAGAACCTCCTCCTTTTTTTCGTCAGTTAAAAAACAAAGAGATAAAATACAAACACCGACTTCCGAAATTAAAGTTATTTTTTCTTTTTTTGGAAGTCGGTTGTTTTTTTTTTGTAAAAAAGTTTTTCATTATTTTTCTTATTGTTGATAGGCATGCGTTTGACATCTATCTCAACCGATAGTAAGCAATAATGTGGTCGACGATGGAGCACGCTTGCCTAGAACTAACCTATTCAGTCTTGACTTAAAGACTCACAGGTTGTAGCTATCAGGAAACACTGACTCCGGCAGGGAATTCCACTCCCTAGCTGTACGCATAATGAATGTGTTCTCAAAACGTTTTGTGCGTATGGATGGGATGTTCACTATGTACCGGTGGCACATCGCCGTACGTCTTAGGGTCAACTCACACCGAAAGAGCGGCGAAGGGCAGCGCAGTTTCAGTGTCATATGAATTTTAGCTTTATTTTCATTACTACAATACTTATTATCGCATGAGAAACAACTCGAGTCGCGCGGACCGCGGGCATCCGCGCGGTTCGGACCCTTATGGTCCGATGATGGAACGGGCTTGGCGGAATCAAATTATGCATTTCCGTCGCACACTCCTCAAAATGTAACCGATAGATAACTGACAGGCTAGCAACTCTGCGTCTATGCTCACTTCAGCACTCTCTCAACAATAATTCTCACTACCTAATCTGTCCTCTCAAATTTCAGTAAGTTTACACTGGTCTGGAGTCAGGGCACGTTGCCCATATATTAAGCAAGCAAGTCTTCAGTACCGTTGCATTTCGTGTCACGTAAGCCGTTGGCTTTCTGCCACCTGTGGAGTGCATAACTATCAGGCTTTATTTGAAGTCTGGCCTTAAGTCAGGGTTGTCTGAGAAAGAATTACGAACTCTCGTATACTGGAACGATCAAAATCCAGTTTGTTTCTAAGATCCGCTTAGGTTTCGCAAGAACTACTTATGTGACGGTATGTCAAACCATTAAAATTTGTGTGTTATTCAATCAATGTCAATGTCAATGTCAATTAACTCTAATAGGGCCAACTTCATTAATAAACCTGAAAATAATGAGTACATTTAAACCAAGCTGACAATCTTACTTTCTACTATCCTATCGTACTTAATATTATAAATGCGATTGTTACTCAATTACACCGGAACGCCTGAACCGATCTAGATGAAATTTGACACAGAGATAGATAATAACTCTATTAACACATACCTAGACTAAAATGGAGAGGTACTAATTCTACGCTAGCAAAGCCGCTGGCAGAAACGAAACCCTGTCTTAGCAGCTACTAGAGACGCCATTGCTGACAATAGTCGTGTCCGCGCAATAGCGCTGAGAACAAGTTCCAGCTGTCACAATCTTGGGCACGCCGCAATTGCGGCGCTAAGGCCCCTCTTTGAGGAGTGGCTGGAGAGGTGCCACGGCGTCCTCACCTTCCGCCTGACGCAGGTCCTCATCGGACACGGAAATTTCGGGAGGTCCCCGTGTTTAATAAGGCGGAGGGAAACGCCCGGGTGTCACCACTGTGAGGATCGCCCAGAGGACACGGTGGAGCATACGATGGAGATCTGCCCCACTTGGGCGGAGCTCCGCCGTGTCCTCGTGGAGGCGATCGGCAGCAGCAACCTCTAGCACCCGGCCCTGGTCCAGGCCATGGTACGGAGCGAGAGGGAATGGGAAGCAGTCTCCTCCTTCTGCAGTAATGCTCGCGAAGGAGGAGGCGGAACGGGTGAGGGAGAATCAACAACAGAGTCGCCCTCGCGACCTCAGCAGCAGCCGCCGCAGGAGACGCGCGTAGTGTTCTTCTTGCCTCAAAGAGTTGTCAGGAATATATGATGGGGCCTGTCATGGCCGATGCCTGCCCAGGGGTCGTGGATAAAATCGAAACAGAGTTACCGCGCCCCTGGGCACTCAGGGCAGGAAAGGAACAGGGGTGGGTTTTAGTCAGTAAGAGTCTGACACGCCCTCCCGCTCCACCCAGAGCGAGAGAAGTCATTGGATAATTCCCACCCCCACAAAAAAAAGCTGTCATTATCTTCGTTTAAATTGTCACGGTGACAGTCAAACTTGGTTTGTATAAATAAAACTTTTTTCATAGCAAGCTTTTGATGAGTAGACAAAATTTCGTGCTGATCCTGGATGTCAATTGACGAGGTCATGCAAGCAATAAAAATGCACTGTCATCGAAACTGAACGAACATGTAAAAATTCAACTCTTTAGGATACGAGGAAGTGGCTATAATTCAGCTTGCAAGATTTGTCCCGAACAAACAAACATACCAACATTGCAGATTAAGGGCCCGTCAGGCCCCGGAATAGCAGACACGGAATCAGAATCATATTGTTGTGTATGTCGATAAATTGTGGCAAATAAATTATTTTTCTTTCTTGCAATGAAAAACCTATTGTCGCGTCTCCGATCGGAGACGCGCGGCCTGAAGGACTAATAGATGAAATTTATTTCAGCTAAGAACAAACTTAACTAACTCTATCTACATTAAAACCAAAAATCTTAACCTAACTACGTACATATTAAAACACAAAAATTTTACACAAAAACAAAAAAAAAAATTTTGTAAAAAATTATAAAAGTTATTATTAATATCGTGTCTAACAAGTGAGGAGCTCGTGGCTAAAATAATAACAGCCGCATGGGTCGATCCATCCCGGGCCTGCGGACAGCAAGTTTAGTAGTGGGTAGCACGCCGTCCGATCAGCACCAGGCCCGAGAGTCCGCGCGCCTCAAAGAAATGTCAGCAATAATGACGGGGCCCGTTATGGCCGATGCCTGCCCAGGGGTTGTGGATAAATTCGAAACAGAGTTACCGCGCCCCTGGGCACTCAGGACAAGGAAGGAACAGGGGTGGGTTTTAGTCAGTAAGAGTCTTACACGCCCTCCCGCTCCGGCCTGGAGCGGGAGATGTCATTGGATGATTACAGACCATAAAAAAAAAAAAATGGGTCGATCCATCAGGTTAAGCTATGCTTGCCGGGGTTGGTCCATGGATGGGTAACCATCTTTACATACCGAGACTCCTCCGTGCCTCGGAAAGCACGTTAAGCCGTTGGTTCCGGCTGTCAATCGTGGATCTTTGACAGTCGTTACGGGTCATCAGAAGCCCGGCAGTCTGACAACCAGTCTTAGCAAGGGGTAATCGTATTACCCAGTTACTGGGTTGTGAAGGGCAGATAGGCAGTCGCTCCATGTAAAATACTGGTAGATAGGCAGATTGATCGTGTTCAACAAGTGACACCGATTTATCTCGATGCTCTGTGTGCCAGCCCTATGTTTCGACCACTGCGTTTGCAGCGGACTCGACTGACATGGACTGACCTTTATACGAAACTTGGCATTGAGCCTCCAAGCCACACCACTTTGATACACCGTTTACTGATTGATTTCTATCAGTCATGCGATCCGATAGATTTCTCATAAGCTTTACTGAATAAACTCTTGACAGATCTTTGAAACTTTCAGACACTTTTGATAAGTGCTATTTTAAGTCCTTGGCAGGTTTTGAGATTGAATGTGAATGATCTACAGAGTGTAACGGAAAGATGTGGTCATATTTTGAAGAGCCCATTAAAATGAACAATTTCTTCAAAAAAGTCAAGGTAAATTACCTAGTCGGGTTATTAAAAATATTCGATTTTTTAATTTTCTATATTTTAGTGAGTTATATTTTTGGAATCGCTTCCTCGCAAACCCTTTATTTTGATAGCCTACTAAATATAGTTCGTCGACTTTCATTTTTTTTTTTTTCATAATATGGCGCTCATTGTCGCCATATTGTATTTTGATTCATGTCATGTCTTTAGTAGCACTCGCAAGATTAAGATCAATCAATTGACGTAAGAAATATCAAAATAGGCCCACGCGTTTGGTATCTATATCTAGAGCTTTTGACCAGCTTGTAACTGCTTGCAAAATAATAAACGGAAGCATCGACTCTCCTTGTCTACATGCGGCGCTGTGTAACATTTTTGTTCCTGACAACTATTGCCGAGCGAGACGGCATAAATTATTTATGGTGCCACGTTGCCGCACGGATGCACGAAGTATGTCACCCATTCCGCGAATGCTAAATGCACTCAATGCTCTCCTAGAGTCCAGTCCTGGATTAGATCTGTTCGCTGATGAATGGAAAAAGATATTGTCTGAATGTCTGACGATTTGCGAGAAGACTGAGTGAAAGGCACTGAATTAAGTATGCATAATTTTGTGCAATTGTAATATTTTTTATTTTATTCTTAATGTGTTTTATACAATTTGTATTTTGGTTTTAATTTGTAATGTGTATGATCAGTGTAATTGGCATTTTGTCGTTCTGGTTAAATAAATAAAATAAATAAATCTATAGTGCCACAAAGGACAAACATACATACATACATATATACATACATACATACATACATAGGCTGATGATAAACACATTAGATACCCTCCCTTGCGTCGCGCAGTCGGGTAAAAAGAGATGACTGTTGAAATGATGGTAAAAATATGATCGAGGAAGAGGTGCTGCGTTTAGGGCAGTGTAGTTACTTGCCCTAGGTTGTGATGACACTTCTTTTATTGCATTTTTAACACGCTATTATTAGATTAACTGTATAAAAAATCTAAATATAGAAGTTAAAATTAACCCACGTACCGGTATCTGATTGAGCTGAAGTTTTGCAAACATATTTTTGTACACAGATCAGCCGAGGACTCCCCTGCTGACATGTCCCCATGTTTCTCCCCCCAAAGGTCGAGCATGTCGGATGGATCCGGGGTCTCCGACGCTGATCGCCGTGACGTATCTCCTGGCTCGCTTGCGCGAGCCGGCGTTATGGGGATTGAGAGCCTCCTCCAGGACACCACAGGGCTTATGGAATCAGAATGGACCTAAATAGTTTACCGGCTGGCTCGTCGCTTGACAGCAACTCACAGAGCATTCGTAACGCAGTTTTAGAATTTAAGACACATACAGATGACTTGAAAGATCCAACATCTTGGTTTTCGGACATGTTCCGCTGTCCTACTTTTGACGTACGTAAATTACAGAAGAAAATTGAGGAAAACAGCGAGGAAGATTAGATATACCTGGTGAAAATGTTTTTAAGCAACGAAAACCTTGATTGCGTTAGTAAAGAGCATCTTCAGGTTAAGCTTGAAGATGTGAATAGAAAATTAGGCATACAACGGCGTGCAAATGGAAAAATTATGGAGATAACTCACTACAGAATTGCGCAAGTATTTCCAGATCTAGTTGCAACAGTGCTACTTCTGAAGTCGTTGGACGAATAACTGGCACAGATGAGAAAAAATACCTTAATGTACTGAGCCTATGTATACTCAGAAATAAATAAATATGTATATCACCTACTCGTTTTTCTTTCTATTTAGTTATATTTCTATCACTCCGTGTAAATTCCTATTAAAAATTAGTCCCCGAACGTTAAACCTGAGATTAATAGAGAGATCCTTCAAACATCCTAGTGAAGCTGAATCTTCGTACATAATAATTATGTTAGGTGCAGTGTGACGCGACGCTACTCGTACTTTTCAAGATATCGATAGAACATGACATGTCATGTAGTCCGGTCAAAATACTTTTTTTTCGTTAGCTGGCAACTCTACGTTATACATTGGCACGGGAATTACACATTTTAAAGTTAAATTGTAAAATGTATAATTTTTCGTATTAAATAAATGTGTGTGCATGAATACGATTTATTTAGTTACAAATATCGGGAATTTAGCTTCATCAACCCTGCGGTTAGTTTACACGAGCTGTTATGCGACGCGACGCTACTCGTACTTTTCAAGATAACGATACTATTTATTTATTTAAGGATTACCGACGAGTACACATTACAATTTCTTATCAGCTGAAGAACTAGACAGCACATATTATCGTGTGATGCATACTCAATTATAGGTAACCACAACTTACACGTTATTGAGTATACATGCTTCGGATAAATATATAAAAAAAAAATATCAATACAACAAAATGACACCAAAAAAAAACAAATGTCCGAATAATATAATAAAATAATTACGTAAAAGGAATCAAAATTAAAATAGAAAATAAAATTAAATAGAAACAATAAAAATAAAAATAATTATGCATGCCATTGTTGAAAATTAAGCCAATATTCAAGATATTCCATAATGGGAATAAAAATTTAAACACTAAAATGATCAAATGAAATATATTAAAATTATTCAAATTAAAATTACATTAAAATTAAAATAAGGTAATGTGTAGTCGGAATTATAAATCAAATGTCTTCTGCCTGAAAGTATTTATACAATTTCCTTTTGAAGGTGTTAACACTATTGTGATTTATATCGATTTTAGCCTAGCGACATATTGCATTGTACAGTCTGGTACCCCTTGCAAGAGGAGAGTTGTCACCTAAGTTAGTTTTACGCGAAGATTGTCTGAACAGATTGTAGGTGTAATGATTGAAGGTGGTATGGAATCGTGGTAATCGACTAGGAACGTTAATAGATATTCTTGACAGAAGGTCAGTATTTAGTTGCGATGTCATTAATTTGTGTAGGAAACAAAGATCTAATACCTTTCTACGATTTACAAGGCTATGAAATTTAAAGTAATGAGCCCGGTCTTTATATGATTTTAGTTGATTCGCAGTTTTATTTTGAAAAGATAAGTGGTAAGTACAAGAATCTTTTTTGAACTCGCTCAATGTTTTTCTTATGAACATTATAATAAGGCGACCATACCTGTGAGTATTCCAGATTACTGCGAACCAATGTCTCATACAGAATAATTTTGGTCTTAGAGTTATTAAATGGCTTAGAGGTCCTTAATACTAATCCTAGCATTTTGTTCGCGTTTGATATGATCTTATCGATATGGTCCTTGTAGTTCAATTTGCTATCCATTAAGATGCCTAGATCCCGAACACTATTCACTTCGTTAAGTGTTTTGCCCAAAATAGAGTATTTTGTATCGCAAACCTTTTTGTTACGACAGAATTTGATGTGGAAACATTTTTCTAAATTTAGGCCCATCCTGTTTTTATTGCACCACTCAACTAATCTATCCAAATCAGCCTGCAGCAAATAAGAGTCTTCTATCGATTTTACAGGCAAGGTCAGCTTGAGGTCATCTGCGAATAAATGAGATTGTGCGTGATGAAAGCAAAGAATAATATTGTTAATGAAAACATTGAAAAGCAATGGTCCTAGGTGGGAGGCTTGTGGTACCCCAGACGTCACACAAAAATCTTCAGATCTGCACCCAATCAAAACAACGAACGACATTCGATCACTAAGGTATGACTGAAACCATTGCAATAGTTGACCATAGATCTCAAGCCTCTCAGCTCTCAGCCAGACAAGATTTCTCAAGTCGCTGTAATAAAAGTTGGTGGTCTACTTTGTCGAACGCTTTACTAAAGTCGGTGTATACTGCGTGGACCTGAATCCGCTGGTCCACAGACTCAATCACACTTTCAGAAAAGGCTACCAGATTTGTGTGCGTTGATCTGCCCCGAAAGAAACCATGTTGATTGCTGACTATGTAGTTTTTCAAGTGGCTATACTACAATGTAGTCCAGTCGAAATACTTATTTTTTGGATGGCAACTCTGGCTGTCTACGGTTGTTAAAAACTTTTGTGTTAGATTTAAATCGTAAAATTTATACTTTATAATTTAACTTTAAATATATATATTATATAACTTATATATTTAAAATTATACTAGCTTCTGCCAGCGGCATCGCCCGCGTGGAATTAGTACTTACTTCTCCTGTAATACAGGTACTATGCCTAGCACAGGAGTCAGGGCCTCACTACTTTTGTTTAATTTTTTTATGCCAATAAAGAATTATTATTATAACTATAAATTAAAGCCTATAAGCTATCCCAGACTATAATCTATGTCTGTGTCAAAAATCGTCTAGATCCGTTCAGCCGTTTTGGCGTGATTGGGTAACAAAAATCTATACAAACTTCCGCATATAGAGGGTGGAAAATATCAAAGCGCCCTGAAGGGCAACAACTTTAAATCCTTAAGATAGATTATTGTATTCAAAGGAAACATTCCTTTATTTTTAAATCGATACAGGCAATGTTAAAGATAAAATTTCTGCAGAAACATTAGGTTTTACACTCGTCTGTCGTATAAGACATACATGAAATCTAATGTTTAGTACACAAGGATTTTAATCAACATAACCTAGACTAGAACTCTTCACTTTCAACAAGTAAAAGACACGTTATAATTTTCTTATAACTCTAACGTCCAATTACATTTTATGAAGTACAAGCTTGCTAATTTATCTCTAAGTAGGTACCTTGTTGAAGACTTAGATAAGAAATCGTTTAATAGGGTACACTTTTTACCACAAAGTGACGTAACAAGCCCCCACAGGCCACACCCAAACTTTGATGCATACTTTTTTTGTAATGTTTATTGGTTTGCAAGAAATACGTGTCCAATATTTTTTAACCGAATTCAAAAAAGGAGGTGGTTCTATGTTCGGCTGTATGTGTTTTTTTTTATATATATGTCCACCGATTTCTATCTCAGATGTGAATCAATTTTCAAAATTCTTTTATTATCCGTAAGAATATACTCCTGAGGTGGTCCCATATAAATTTTGTCGAAATTGCTTCAGCGCTTTTTGAATAACTGAACAAAAACGAAAAATACGTATAGTTAGATGACGTTTTCGGTTTCTCCAATTACGAGTATGTTTAAATTCTACGTTCCATTTTATTGGGTTTTTTTGTTCTGGGGTATAACAACTAAACAGTGAAAAATTTATATATATTTTTTTTTACGAAAAAAAAAACAACTTCCAAATAAGAAAATACACTAAAAATTTATAAATAACTTTAATTTCGGCAGTTGGTGTCAAAAAACGAAGAAATAAAATAAAATTTGTTCGGAACCCTTTGCGTGCGAGTCCGACTCGCTCTTGGCCGGTTTTTTTTTAAGAAATATGTAAATATTAAATACCTAAAACAACTTCCAAATAAGAAAATACACTAAAAATTTATAAATAACTTTAATTTCGGCAGTTGGTGTCAAAAAACGAAGAAATAAAATACAATCAGTATAAATTTGTCAGTGATATAACTTTTGTCGTGCTGTGTTTTATACTGAAAAAGTTATTTTTGAAAATTGCTTCCCAAAATACACTCAAAAAAAAAAACAAGTGTTCCACCTGACAACCGATGCCTGATTTTACATGCCAACTAAATGCCACTAGCTTATTTTAATTAATCTTTATTTTTTTGAATTGTTTATATTTCATTTACATTGTTCTCACATAAAAGAAACAACAAGCAATAAGTAACCAGGATTTTTGCAATACGTACAAAATACAATACATTTTAAAAGAGTGTCTATGGAGTTTCTTGCACGTTCTTTTCCATAGACATCAAGGCTTTGGAATGTGAAGTATCTTCATCTTTTCAACTGACCACATGTAGTATATTTAGATACAATCATTATAAACCAAATGTGGGTAACTGCATATTATTTATGTTTTGTGGTATACCGTAGACTCCAAATCCAGCAATAATTATCTAGAAAGATTTTGTTAAACTTTATGGCGAGAGATAAAAAAAAAGCTTTCGGAAGTAATAATAAACAACAGGTGTAAATATGGAACACGCGAGACCTCCAGCCGAATTCATTTTAGAAGTTGGACTCGCAAATCGAGCTGACGCGTGACGAAAGTGGCTCAAACCATTTAAGGTGTTTCTGAAGGCGTCAGGAGTCTATAAAGAAGACAAAGATGTTTAAGCCAGTTTGCTTATCAACTTAATAGGCGCAGATGGATACGACATATAATATTCTACTTTCAAAATTAAGCTGGAAGGACAAGACGATGACGTTGATGTATAAATCCAAAAATTCGATGAAAATTTTGGAACAAAAAGCAACATAACAATGGCGAGATTCCAAATTTTTTATGCGAAATCAGATGGAAGGTAAAAACATAGACGCTTACGTCACAGCACTAAGATTATTCCAACATTGTGAATTTGAACATTTAGAAGACAGCCTAATACGCGATCGAATTGTCTGCGGTGTAAACGACACAGGTGTGCGTGATAGGTTGCTCAGGATCGACGAGCTAAGTTTGGAAACAGCTGTGAAATTATGCCAGGCAAGCGAAGTGTCCTACGAAGATACCGTTAAATAGAATAACCAAATCAAAGGAACAAAGTGGCGCGGTCGACGCGATATTGAGTACGAGTGTTCCGAGGCATAGCGATGCTTCGGGAACAGCGGCAGCAGCGCGGCAGCGGTGCGCGAGGCGCAGGGTCGACGCGGTGCGCCTGGCGTCGTCGGGTCGCGGATTCGATTCGGCTACAAATCGTGATACGGAAGCAAAATGTTGTGGTGGCGTTTACGATGATAACGCACGGTGTCCAGTGCGATTTGCTAAGAGTTTCCAGAGCTACAATAAAGGTCAATTAAAAAAAAAGATGTGTAAGGCTAGAGGTAATAAACGTTTGTACGAAATACGAGTTACGAAATACGACGAATACGAGTGGTGGTAACAATGAATTATTCTATGTGACAACCTTGGATACCTTCACAACTAAAATGCAGTAAGTGGTTTGAACGATTAACATTAAATTACAGTGGCAAGAGTGAATTGTTTAAACTCGATGCAGGATCTGAATGTATCATCATTATTTATTTATAAAAAAATTAGAATGTTCAGTAGATGATATTCAAACTATGTTGCATATGAGCACAGTTTTTTTTGTGGTAATTACATTCCAACAATACGTGTCAAATGTTATGGTCATAAAAATAAAATAAAATATTGCTATATTTTGTGATATCAATGACAATTGTCAAAGTGTATCTATTGAGAAAAAATACCAGTTAAGAATTAGGTTTAGTCCAGAGGATAATATAAATACAATAAAATTTTAGAAAATAATGCAAATCCTTCAGTATGGCCTGTCAGGAAATACCTTTAGGAATCCGGGACAAATTAAAGACGGAAATCGATAGTATGGAACACATAGGGATCATTCGTAAAGTATCTCATCCGACAACGTGGGTGAACGCGATCGTGCTGCCGGCTAAGAAAGATGGTAGCCTGCGCGTGTACCTGGACCCGACAGTTCGCAAGACAGACAAAACTGCGCGTGAATAGTTTATTTGAAATAAATGCTTTGAGTGGAGTTTTTAAAAAAAATATAAGTTGGATATACTTGTACATTTAAGAAACATAACCTTGTCTTTGTGTCGCGTAGTTGGGAAAAAAGGTACACCTTGGTAGGTAATTATCTAAGTTTTTTCTTAAGAATGTTGTCTTAACCAATTACGGTACTTGTTTTACTTAACAGCCCAGTTAGTACAATCGTTAGTTCCGTAATCGACTATATTGTCTTTCTCAATGTGATTATAGTCTGTGTTTCAAAATTTGTGAAAAACATTCATAGACTGACGATTACAATATTTACATTAACTAATTATACCGGTCTCAAATAATGGAGTCATTATTGGACAAACAGGGTCGAATCTACTTATAAACCATCATACTCGAAGTAATTCTTCAGTCTTTATCGAGACGTTTTGATGGCAAATACATACCATACGTATCTGGCCTTAAAATAATAAGAAGAAACTCGATATTTTGTGACAATTCACTGTATTTTGGGACTTTTCTACAAATTAATAGGAACAGTGTTTAGTGAAAACAAAAATTGTGCAAGTGATGTGTACAACTACAAGAAACTAACTACAGTCAAATTTTGTAATAACTGGTTGCTTACAAAAGAAACACTGGGTGTCCTCTCATTTCTAAAACAAGGTACGCGAAGCAGAAAGATTGGAAATCCAACAAATCACGTGACAAGAAGAAAAAGAGGAGTCTACAACAGTCACAGATTTACAAGGATATACCAACTGAGAGTTACCTCTAAACAAGTGAGCTTGAAGTAACTTTCAAAATCAGTAAGAGTCTGATTGGTATCAGAATGGACTCAAATAGTTTACCGTCTGACTCGTTAGCTGACCGTATCAGCAAATGTATGGAAAAAATTTGGAAATTATCGAAAAGTTTAGACGACATCGAGGACCGCTGCGGGTTTTTCCGATATGATGCTTTTGACGTGCTTGAATTGCGGAAGAAAATTGAGAAAAAAATCAGCAAGGAAGATTTAGTATTCCTGGTGAAAATGTTTTTAATCAAAAAGGAGGCCGATTCCTTTCCTAGAGTGCATCAGGTAAAGCTTCAACATTTGAATGGAAAATTAGGCATACAGCAGAGAGCAAATGGATACAATAAAACTCTCTTTAGAATTGCGCAATCATTTCCAGACCTAGTTGCCGTGTCCATCATTGCTAATCCTGAGGACGTTGGACCGATAACTCTGTCACAGATGAGATTACAATCTAACTATCCGGAATTGCCGGCCCTTGCTCTTCAACCATTGCTGGCATGCCTTCTTCCTAGAACTCATAAAGACAGCAAGAACATCTTGAACGTGTTCCTTTTGTCTTATATGATACTATCTGAATCTTATAACCAAAAGTCAGAGTTATGGGGTAATAAAACAAAACTGGAGAAAGTAACAGAAATAGAATCTAAGCAAAGGAACCATTTCAATTCCGTCGTATTGAACGAATACTTGAGGAATGTTTGGTGTACCCGTCTGGGGATCATGGCGAACAGCGAGTATTCGTCATTGTGGACAGAAGCTGCCACAAAATGTAAGGCAAAACTTACGGAAACCTATGGATTCCCTTTTTAATTAGGAATTTTTTTTATGCTGTTTGTAATGTATGAAATAATACACGTTCGTTTGTTAGCAGGTCGTGGTAGGTAATTGATATTTTGTGCCTTTTGAAATGCATTGTTTAAACGTTCAAACTCATAATAGGAAAAAACATATTTTTTTAGATTTCATGTTTTTGTAAATAACAAATTTCGAAATAGGAAAAAAAAAATGTCTTAAATATAAAGTTTATTTGAACTGACAAATCCAAGACTGTCAGAAGTTAACACAGCTTAAACACTCTTTTTTTAAAACGGCAACGTCTTAATTAAGTAACTTATAACAATGTATTAGATATAATAATTAATTGTGTTTGTTTATCATATGTACTTATAAAAATGTTAAATAACAAATAAGGGAAATTACTAAAACCTGCCTACGGATGAAACCACAATAGTATTCATAAACGAAATAAAAATATGGTAAAGAAGTTTTTCTGTTGTTTGATATATTTTTATGTTTTACTTTAATAATATAATTATTTGAAATGTTTACCTTTGATAGTTTTAGTTTTTTTTTTAAATATTTCTTCTTACTTTCAACTTAATCAGCTGATGTAAGAAATTTGATGATTGTTTAAGTACAATACCTTTGCTACGCCTGTCACGTTAGTAGATGTGATTATCTTAGGACCTTAATGAACCGAACCTATGTTTACTCAAAATTAAGTAAATAATTATATTTATATTCTATTCTTTTTTTTAATTTTTAGTTTTGTTTCTATCAACAAAGATTAATAGAGTGATCCTTCAAACATTCTAGTGAAGCTGAATGAAAAAAGTAAGGTCAGCAACTTACATACTATATACGATGATTTCGCTTCGCCGACCCTGCGGTTAGTTCACAGTGTTCACACGAGATGCTTGCTACGCTACGCGACGCTACTCATAACTCTTCAAGCTAACGACACTTAAAAAGTTAAAAACTTTCGTGTTAGATGAAAGTAAAAAAATATGAAGAAAATTCCTTTCCTCGAACATTTTGTATGGAACGGCTTTTTTGAAGATATTTTGAGAATGAATTCTCTTATTGATTGAGAGGCGGTACGAAGTTCGCCACGTCAGCTAGTTAAAAAATAAGGTTTCTCGAACCTTGTTTTTTTTGATTATTTAAAAATTATTAATTTCTATGTTATTTTAGAAAATTGATAAAAATTTACCATACTCCCCCTCTTATCTACGAAACTACTGTGTAACATTGAAAAATAAAAAAAATGAAATTTGCAAAACACGCTAAAAATATGTTATTCATTCGAGTGTGTTAGATTTAATGAATTATGTGATATCATTTCACTAATATTTTGATTTTCCAAGAATATTAGTCGTTGCATTTTAAACATTGGTCACATTTATGAACCTTGGAACAAATGTAGACGTACTCGTACCTACCTAAGTAAATCTTATTGTGTGTACAGATATAAAACGCTTAACTTCTAAAAACATGAATTGATGATACTCCTATAAATTATTACGCATTTTTAATTATCGTTGTGTTGTATCTTGGATTTTATATTGCTACTTTAATGTAATAAGTTGTTTGAAACGATTGGGACAATACTATCAGATAGTGTTGGTATTCTTCGAATATCAACTAAGAATTAAAGATCCAGTGTTATTAAATTGCTTAATACAATCTTATTATGTTTTAAAACAATTGGACTACACAATAATTGATTATTATCACATCTATTATTAGTTTATTCATGACAATCTGTGAATGGTAGAAAATGGCGGGATATTTTATGTGACGTTTAAGAAAAGTATCTACTCACAACTTACTATAAAAGATGTGTTACTAGTTACTCTTATTCATTATTCAGTTGCTGAAAGTGTAATATATACAACCTGATGGAGAAGAAGCTCTGTTCTAATAACTGCTAATATACTTGATGTGAAAGATTGATTACAAAGGCTCACGTAAGTTATTTGATGTTATATCTTGATTGTTGCTAATGATTGTGTTGATTCTGTGTATGTGCTATGTTAAGGCCCTTGTTTCTAATTATATTAAATGGTGTTAAGGAATACCTATTCATGTTCATGTTCTTTGCCTTGTCACTGTTATTGTTTCTAAATGGCAAGATATTTCACGTTGTAAATTGGCACAAGCGATAGATCATAGAATTTGATTTATTGTGATAAACGATTATTAATGATGTGTTAAATGGTTTGAGCCACTTTCGCCACGCGTCAGCTCAATTTGCGGGTCCACCTTCTAAAATTAATTCGGCTGGAGGTCTCGCGTGTTCCATATTTACACCTATTGTGTGTCATTACATTCGATAACTTTTTTTTTATCTCTCACCATGAAGTGAAACAAAATCTTTCTAGTTATTGACTGCTGTATTCGGATTATTGCGGTTACCCACATTGGGCTTATAATGATGGTATCTAAATAGACTACCACAGAGTACATTATAATATATAGAAAATAGACTACATGTGGTCAGTTGAAAAGATGAAGCTACTTCACATTTCAAAGCCTTGATGTATAAGGAGAAGAACGTGCACGAAACTCCATGGGCATTCTTTTAAAATGTATTGTATTTTGTACGTATTGCAAAAATCCTGGTTACTTATTGCTTGTTGTTTCTTTTATGTGAGAACAATGTAAATGAAATATAAAGAATTCGCAAAAATAAAGATTAAATAAAAAAAACCAGTGGCATTTAGTTGGCATGTAAAATCAGGCATCGGCTGTCAGATGGAACACTTGTTTTTTATTTTTGAGTGTATTTTGGGAAGCAATTTTTAAAAATAGCTTTTTAAATTTAAAACACAGCATGACAAAAGTTTTATCTCACTGACAAAGGAGAACCCGGTTTTTGGGTCTAACTGTTACACGAATCAGATATGTACCAAAATAGTCGTCTATTTTGCGTTATTAACCCATTTTAATCTTAGCTTCGATAACAATGGCCAAGTGTAGAAAATAAGTAGATTTATATTTTTTGTTTTCAACAACTTTTGTAAATCGTCACAACACTTATTTCACTATACGTCACTAACTTCACAAACGCTGGCATTATGTCAATAGAGCGTACCCTAAAAATATGATTAATTGAGTGGAAATCGATATTTTTACAAATATAAAATAATACTCCATTCTTTTAGTACTTATAATTGTTTTTTTAGGTATCAAAATCAATGTAAAATAAAAAATCTGGAATCTAATTGATTTTTAACGTAAGCATCATTAAAAAATCATTAAAACAAATAATGGATAAAATCGATTGCATCACGGATTGCACTAGATCAATGTAAAATAAAAAATCTGGAATCTAATTGATTTTTAACGTAAGCATCATTAAAACAAATAATGGATAAAATCGATTGCATCACGGATTGCACTAGTAAACGGCAAATCACAGTCAACGTCTGTCAATTATCAAGTCATGTCATTAATATCATTCACTTTTCGTATTTTTACGCAAGTAAAAGTGTTTTGCCGTACTTCTCGGGATTTATAAGACCTCTGCTCGCATACAGAACTCCGATATAGATTGCCTTCTGACTGACCCTCGCCTGAACATTTTTGAAGTGAAAACTTCTTTAGACACGTTGGACATTTTTGAGATGGGAAAAAACTATTGAACTTGCGCGACACCAACACTGCTACAAGTGCTACGACGCGTAGCACACAGTTTTCACTTCTGTCGGCAGTCCCCATGACTGCCTATTTTTTATTTATTTATTTACTACTTGAAAAACTAAAACTATAAGAGTGGTGCTTACTCAGCCTGTGTCTGTGGTGAGCGCACTTTTTCTAAATTGAAACATTGTTTATGTAGTAAATAAGTATCTACAAAAAACATAATCCAAAAAACACAATGATTACAAAATCGGGGGATACAGTTTGGTGTTGCAGCTACATATATATCATCTCCATCCAATACTTTTTTTAAAACCTTGCCCCACGCTAGGAATGTATGTATCGCTAGGAATTATTCCTGTATCCACGATTCGCAGCGCGGCAGCCAAACGCTCAAACACTGCGCCAACCGTGCCGTCGAAATTGAACCCCGGACCCTGCCAAATCTGAAGCCACTCACTTCAGATTTAACAGATTGTTCTTACTAAAAACCTTAAAGCTCTACGTGAAACTGAAAGCCTGTGTTTTTTTATTAACTATGAGGTTTTAGCTCATCGTGATAGGCTGCAGGCGCTGCAGCACAGACTATATAGTCCTCCTTGTAGATTTCGATAACGACGACCCTTTGAAATTATTTCCTACCGTATGCCCGTTCCAGATTTACGTAGGAAATAAGGCCTCAAAAGTAGAAAAATAACCTAAAATGTAGGTAAACACTGACTGATTTTACCAATTTGGCCATTGCTGGGAGAAGTGAAAATTGGGCTCGTGAAACCTTCATATATGCTCTAGTTTATGGCCAAATTCCAGCCCTGTAATGCCAGGCCCAAGTTTCTATGGAGTTTGGGTTTCTCCTTTAAACCTTCTATTTACTTGATTACTAGAGCAATTCCTACTACTTTTAATGACTGCATTTCATTATCAGCCTTTTAATGTCACATGTCCCCACTGTTGGGGCACAGGCCTCCTCTCTATGAGAGGGGCCGTAATCCACCACGCGGGCCCAATGCGGATTGGTGGATGTCACATGTCTTCGAATTTTTGATTCTAGGACATGCCGGTTTCCTCACGATGTTTTTCTTCACCGTTTTGAGAGCAGTGGTGATGAAATAATTTACACAAAGTAAAGTGCCTGCCTGGGTTTGAACTCACCACCTACAATTTGTAAGTCGCGGCCAGTACTGCTGGGCCACCACTGCTCCCTTGACTGCATATAAATATTTTATATTGACTATCTGATAATCCTATTTTCTACTATATAATATTATAGGTATAGGGTGGAAAATGTATATGGGGCGCTGAAGGGAAACCACTGAAAAAGAAACAAAACAGCTTTCACAGGTTTCTCGACAAGTTTACCTAAACGGAACATGTGCCTAAACCGAGAATCGAACCAGCTAAAAATTAAAAAAATAAACTTTTGCTATTTTATTGTACTGTAATGTCAGGATTATTGATAAAGATTAAATCTCTTTGATAAAAATTTGGTCTTAGAAATAAAAAAGATCATGAAATCCAACATAAATTTTATTTTATCATCAATTATTATTTATTATTCTATTATGAAGGACACGTAACGTTTTATTTTTAAACTTTTCGTCAGAACGCCTCGTCTCAGACAGAGTGCATAGAATTATTATAATATACCAATACGGATGTTTCCTAGGTATGAAACGAATAATTCTATTTAGTCTGAAAGTTAGATTATCAAAAAACTTTTTTACAAAAAATACAACCGACTTCCAAAAAAGAAAACACATTAAAAATTTAAAATTAACTCTAATTTCGGAAGTCGGTGTCAAATAACGAAGAAATTAAATACAAACACCGACCGTTTTCTTTTTTGGAAGTTGGTTGTATTTTTTGTAAAAAAGTTTTTTATTCGTTTTGTTACGGAAGAACGAGGGCGCCCAATCTCGACCGCCTCGCGTCTCGCGGCCGCGTCCTCGCAGGCACCGCAGGCACGCGCCCCGTTGCCCGCTGCGCGCCCCTTGGCGTCGCCACCGCCGCGAACCACCGCGCAGCTCTTGCGTCCCACTGCCGCGCATCCGAAAGCGCGCGCCCAGGCGCCCGGTCTCACGCTCGTAAAGTTTATTTTTCACTTTTTAGTTGTTATACCCCGGCACTAAAACTAATTATTAAATTGACTCCCAAATTAATAACCCCAATAACATGGAACATGGAATGTAAACATAATTATTCGTAATTCGAAGAAAAAACCTCATTTAGATATAAAAAATTGATAAGTAGGTATACAAACACATTTATTCACGTAAGTTTTTTGTTTATGTAATTCACTAGTATTTCTTATGTAATCTCTTAAAATATCGCTTCTAATATGGAAACTAGTTCATAATAAGTATTTACAAACATTTTAAACAGTAAATTACAACGATGAAAGATTTAAGATTTCATTTTGTCGTAATTCTGGCAGGAAATTGATGAGGGAAGGGGTGTTTTGTTTTGATTTATGGGAATACTCAGAACATTTCACGTAATTACTTAGAGTTATAATATAAATAGGTTTAAAAGATACATATTCACTAAGTTTACTGTTATTCAACCCGTAATCTCAACTTTACATTTCTTTTGAAGTACTTAGAACTAGTTGTTGTGACTTAGTTATCATATAAATCGATTCTCTATATTATCAGCTATACACTCGTATTTTATATTTGCGTGTAGCTGCAGCAGTTTACGAGATATTAAGTTTTAAGTTGCTAACGGACGGAGCACTCGCGCGGAGAAACTCCCGCGCGAACGGGTGGGCGTTCTTTAATTGAACTCCATTGTTCGATAGATGGCGTTGTGCATTTGACGTCATTTTCTGAATGGCGGTGTTAAGATTCTCGGTGGAAGAATGACCCTCGCCCATGTTTGCAGTTTTGACTTTGAGATAAGTAGGGTCTCTGAATTGTTCTAAATTGTGTCGTAAAACTCGTAAAAAAGATTTTGATTGAATGGTTAATGGTTGGTTGTTAGTTCTTTTGTTCAATAATTCAAAATTGGTCAAAAAAAATTTTGGATCTATAATTGATGTTGGTTCGGTCCACGGATATTGACTTTTTAATTTGAAGATTTTGAAGTATGAAATAAAGATTCTACTTGAAAATGAATCAACTAGTTTTATTTATTTCGTAGTTTGAATAGTGTCATTCGTTCGAAACTTTGTGTTGTTTAAAAAAGACTAGAATAATGTAATATGGTGTATTAATTTTATATTGTAAATAGGTCTAGTGTCAATCAATAATTTTGTTGTATAATCAGTAATATTATTTTCTACTTTTTAACCGACTTTCGAAAAAGGAGGAGGTTCTATGTTCGACTGTATGTACTTGTGTTTTTTTTTTTTATGTATTTCCGCCGTTTTCTCCGTCAGTTGTGGACCGATTTTCAAAATTCTTTTTTTATCCGAAAGAATATACTCCCGAGGTGGTCCCATATAAATTAAATAGTAATTGCTTAAGCGCTTTTTGAGAAACTGAACAAAAACGAAAAATACGTTTACCTCGATGACGTTTTGGTGTACTCCAAATGTTTAAATTCCACGTTCCATGTTATTGGGGTTTTTAGTTGTGGGATATAACAACTAAAAAGTGAAAAATAAAAAACTTTTTTACAAAAAAAACAACCGACTTTCAAAAAAAAAAACACTAAGAATTAAAAAATAACTTTTATTTCGGAAGTCGGTGTCAAATAACGAAGAAGTAAATTACAAACACCGACTTCCGAAATAAAAGTTATTTTTTAATTTTTAGTGTGTTTTTTTGCACAACATTCCAAGCGCAAAGAGGATATGGAGATGTCGAATGCAGAATGTTACCGCTCATCTTAAACTGGGCTATAACAGTCCACAAACTGCAGGGTACGACCCTTGATAAAGAAGTGATCGATTTAGGAAAGAAGAATTTTGCAAAAGGACAGATTTATGTAGCTCTCAGTCGCGTCAAAACCTTGGAAGGCATTGTCTTATCTGATTTGGATGCAAATAAACTTTTAAATCGACCTCACGATGAGAGAGCTTTAACAGAAATGACACGGTTGCGTAATCTTTGTGATGACAGTGAAAACAGAGATCGATAATCCTCATCAAAACTTTTGCTGAAATCAAACGTCATCGTCATCGTCGTCGTCGGCGTCATGTGTGTTGTTGTGTATTTTTTTGTAACGAAAAGTTTTTTTTTTTCACTTTTCAGTTGTTGTACAGAACTATAACTGAATATTAAAGTTATGCTCGAATGGATAACTCTAAGGTCCTGGGACTCTAAAATATATCGTTTGACAGGAGGAGGGGAGGGGAGGGCGACCACTCCCATGAAAAGGTAACGCACCAATCTAGAGAACAACAATTTATTGTAACCTTATCTCAAAATACTTTAAAAGACGCTTAAAAGACTTAGTCAATGGTTTAAGAAAAAATAACCACAAAGGGGATGGCGGAACCTGAGCGCGCCCACTAGGCTCCGCCATCCCCTTCGAACCTAACCTATCCGATTCGGAGTGCCCAAGACCCGAGCTGGCTTCGCTTACTCTTGCATCCTAACATTGCCTTTTGTACACGCATATGATCAGTGGGGGGTCACAGAGAACACATTCATGTAACTTGAGGAGAAACGGAATAAAACGAAAATGAATGACAGTCTAACACATGCACACGCAAATTGCATATTTTTTATTACGTTCCATTTAATCGATTTTGTAATGGTAGCGTTATTATTGGGTACCCTACCCCTACCAGCTTTAGCCCCTTAACCCCCCAATTCCTGTCAAATGATGCTAGATCCAACCCAACCCCAAAAAACACATTTGAACATAATTGGAGAAAACCAAAATGTCACCTGTGTATACACATTTTTTGATTTTGTTGTTTTTTTAGAAAAGCTGTTAATCAATTTCGATAAAATTTCTATGGGACCACTTCTGATGTATGACCTACCAAACAAAAAAAAGAATCATCAAAATCTATGCACAAGTGGCAGAGAAATCGCGTAACATACATACAAGAAAAAAAAACAAACAGACGAATTGAGAACCTCCTCCTTTTGGAAGTCGGTTAAAAATGCCGTATATCATAACGTCCTTCAATGAAGGCAATCGACCCGAGTCCATCCCATCAAGCAAATAATTTAACAAAAAGTAGTGTTACAATGCTACGCGAATTATTTCAATTCTGCCATGTGAATTACCTACATTCATTTCAATGTAATTAACTCAAATTCTAATAAAATTTAACACTACATTTATTGATTCTCATGCGGTACGACGTTAGCCGGGTTAGTTATTCTATTTATATAAAAATAAATCCCTATTTCCTTGGTCACGGCATCACGCGTGAACGGTTGGAGCGATTTCGCTACTTCTTTTTTTGTTGTGTTTGTTATTGTCAGGAGAATATTTCTTATAAAAAAATAAATAAGAAAGTTGCGTAGAATTTAGAAAAGTTTCAGAAAACTTACTACTAAAATTCGCGCGTTTGGCAGTTCCTATCTAAGACAGGACAACGTCTGTCGGGGTCAGCTAGTATTTTATATACGAGTATATCTATACCTCATATTAGAAATAATCTTCGTTGTGGAATATTTAACATATTTGTTAGCAACTCAGCATTCTTATTTCACATGTAATACTTAAAAAATATTTTTCATGTTTGATGTGAGACTCGAACCCCAACATTCGCCATGCGAGGCACAGTGCTAACCATTTTGGCCACCGTAACGCTTACGAAACTTACTGACATTTGTAATAAAAATCATAACAGGGGTTGAGGATAAATTCGAAAGAGTTACCTCGCCCCTGGGCATTCAGGGCAGGGAAGGAACAGGGGTGGGTTTAGTCAGTAAGAGTCTGACACGCCCTCCCGCTCCACCCTAGAGCGGGTGATGTCATTGGATGATTTCCCACACCACAAAATAAAAACAAAACGGGCAACAAGTTGCCAATGTGTATTGTTGTCTAACGTTCTTATAGAAGAAGGTCATAAGTGCAACTAATATTGCTATGCCATAGTTTTGTGAGATTGCTGGTCGACTTCTGACTCTTATAGTATATGATTATCATAATATATGATTTGACCAGTACATATTGTATGGATTTGAACACTTTAAAAGAGACTTTGACCTCTGAGTTTGTTTCGGTGTTTCTTTTCAGGGTAGTCAGCTAGGAAACGCCGGCCTCATCTAGCTAAAACTGAAAAAAAAAAAGTTGACATTTATTAGTGTTGTTAAAACCTACTTACAAAAATAAATTCATTTATCATTTAACCCTTATAGTCCCGATGACAACCCGGGTTGTTATCGGGCTTCTTCGACAACCCGGGTTTGTCCGCGGATCTTATGAGGTAGGAGGCTGGTTTTTTTTTGGTTTTCAAACTCAGTTGAGTTTCGGATCCTAAGGGCGCTTTCAATTTAGACGGTTGGTGCCGGACTGCTGCAGTCCGGGTATCGTACTGCGCACGGGCGGTTATTTTTCATACAAAATGTCTCGACGCAAGGTCGTGCGAGAGATTTGCGGAGCACGTCCGTTGGCGGAACGGCAACAATGCATACCCTTTGCCGAGACATTTTGTATGAAAAATCATAACCGCCCGTGCGCAGTACGATACTTGGACTGCAGCAGTCCGGCACCAACCGTCTAAATTGAAAGCGCCCTAAGGGCGCTTGCAATTTAGAGGTTAATTTTTTTTCCAAGCAAACGTTAACCTTGGGTTGTCGAAGAAGCCCGGTGACAGCCCGGGTTGTCATCGGGACTATAAAGGTTAATGGGAAAAAGTCCAACTAATCATAAACAAATGGTACTACTACGTTCAATTTAGTTTGCTTAATTTTGGAACCGGCAACAAGTCTTAGCGGGTTTTTGTACAAAACAAACACGGAAAGATGAATAATTTGACTTAGATTTTTTAAAACCTGTTTTTTATTAATTACTGATTTTACATATTAAGTGATTACAAAAAGGTTTTGTAAGTTTTGTGCTTTCCTTGTGCGGGTAGGTAATCATTTTCACGTGTTCTAACTCCAAAATTAACTATAAAACTTACAAGGTGCTTTAATCAACTTATATGGCAATGTCGCCCGGAGAATCGGGAGAGATGGCTGCATTACAAGGCCAAAATATAAATGATAATGATGATGACTACCTTTAATCCTGGGAGTCTTTAAGTCAAGAGTGAATAGGTTACTTCTAGGCAAGCGTACTCCATCTTCGACCACATCATCGCTTACCATCAGGTGAGATAGCGGTCAAACGCGTGCCTATCAACAATTAAAAAAAAATCCCCGCGCGTCTCCAATGGGAGACGCGACAATAGGTTTTTAATAAGTGTCTGCTGTTCCGGGGCCTATCAGATATTAAACATGACAATATTATCGGTATCATCACAGTATCACTCATAAAAGTAAAATTATTTATCCAAGGACCCAAACGCTAGCTCGCCGTCCGATCAGCACCAGGCAAATTCAAATTCAAATTCACTTATTGTTTGTCACAGGTGGAAAAGCAGTAAAGTTCTTATCATAATAATATAGAGATCGCTGCAACATACCCATAGGGCGTACAATATTCAATAATCATTTTAAAAACTATTCCATCATTAATATCATTATTCAAGCCAAAATATATTATAGTTAATTAATATTATTACTCATGCCACAATAGATTCTCCTACATTAATATTATTATTCATGCCTATATATATTATCATTAATTAACATGTCCCGTGAGTCAACGGCGCATACGGTTCCACGCGCGCCTCAAAGATATGATTGTCAGCCACCACTGACGGGGCCCATCATGGCCGGTGCCTGCATGCCTAGGTATAGCGGATAAATTCATAATAGAGTTACCACTCGCATGCGCACTCAGGCAGGGAAGGAACAGGGGTGGGTTTTAGTCAGTAAGAGTCTGACACACCCTACCGCTCCAGCCAGAGCGGGAGATGTCATTGGATGATTTCCCACAAAACAAAAATAAAAAAGGACTCAAACGTACCTATTTCATGTGATATTTTTAATTATGCGTGAATTTTATAACTAGAACCATAAATTCAATAAAATAAAACCGGCCAAGTAGGAGTCGTACTCGAACGAATAATTTATTTTTAACATGTTTTGCAAAAATACCATACCATATCTTTTTAGAATTACCATTGTCATATCGGCGACGCATGTGGCTTCAGTTAGATGGAGCTCCTCCACACTTTGCCCGAGCGGTAAGGGTACACCTAGACCAATATCATCCACAGTGGATTGGCCGCGGCGGTCCTGTAGCCTGGCCACCGCGTTCACCAGACTTAACGCCACTGGACTTTTATCTCTGGGGTTGGATGAAACAGAAAGTTTATTTTGAGCCAGTCAAAACCAGAGAAGAGTTGCAGGAGCGTATTCGCGTTGCTGCTGCCGAAATTAAGGCTGATCCGAGCCAGTTGAGACGGTCAACACAGCAGGTAGCGATGCGGGCTACTGCGTGCCTTCAAAGTGGCGGGGGACATTTTGAACAATTATTGTAAATCTACTTTTGTTATTAAATAATTAACCTTTGTTATTTTGTTTATCTTTGCTAATCACTGTAAATATCTAAAGAAAAACCAAATCGTTGTGAATTCACTATCTGCACAAGCCTATGTTCCAACATCAATATCTCTTAAACCAATTGTCATAGAATCGAGTTTTTGGTATCATTATTTAGGTAAACTTACCATCTGCAAGACACGTGCGTAAAAAGAGGTAGTTCTCAGGGGTGTTTTTTGTAATAACCTTGAAAAACTAAAAAACAATGTTAATTTTGACGTAAAATTGATCTTTTAGCATTTATTTTGATATGATACAGCAATTATTAAAATTATTTACTTTTCCGTTCTGGGAAGTTTTTGTTTTACGATAATCGGACATTAAATTCCAAAGTTACATTACTTTTAGTATGGACGCTACGAAAAAGTCAACCAAAATACAAAAATGGCTGCCATTTAGAGGGCGTTGGGTTTAGACCCCACCTGTAGAATGATTTTAGTGATAAAATAGAGCAAACTATCACCCCCTAAAGTTTGTACAGTCCGAACCCAGACATATTGTATATAAACTTTTACGAGGTTTTTCTGTAATCTAAAACTAATGAAAAATCTAACTATAATACTTAGTAGTTTCGCAGATAAGAGGGGGTAAGGGAAATTTTTATCTATTTTCTTACATAACATTAAAACTAATAATATTTAAATAATGAAAGATTACATTTGACACCCTCACAATGTGCCCTTTCATTTGATATGTCGCATGGTACGGTTCGAAAAACCTAATTTTTTAACTAGCTGACGTGGCGAACTTCGTACCGTCTCAATCAATAGTAGTAAATCAATCCGTTCTCAAAATTCATATTTGTTTTCTTTTTTTCATGTTAAATTAAATAAGGGGAGAACGGTTGGTTTACCGGTTTGGCGGAAGTCAACCTCACCTGCACGCGTTGGTGGTTTGTCATGAATAACTAACGGCGGTGTACACTGGGCGCCGCGGTGCTCCCGGCTAGTTAATGGACGAGGCGCTGGCGACCGAGCAATGGCGGTATAATTATACCACCGGTCGGGCAACCGACCGAAGAGGCAACAGCGGCCTTGGAGTCTAAATAACTTCTAAAATGTCTGGGGGCAGAAGGCAACGGGAAACCACTACTTCTATTTTCCCAAGAGAGTCAGCATGAAAGGTTCAAGTTTGGCAAATAGTGTGTCTGGCCATCCGGATGACGCCCGGTGCCATCTTCCCGGGAGAGATGGTGTGAAATGAGTTACCGGCCATGCGCTCGTGCCTCGTCAGGCGCCGCATGGAAATTAAACTACTGACGAAGCGAACACCTGCAAGTCGATTCGACATCCCCATCGCAATCTCGACGTGGAATGTTTACAACGACGGCAGCTCTGTCCCCGAGATAAAAATGTGAATCGGGATGGCAAAAGATGCTATGACCCGTTTGCACAAAATCTGGAAGAAGAGAGGAATTGGTATCGAAACCAAAATCAGACTGATACGAGCCCTGGTATTCCCTATCTTCTTGTATGGAGTGGAAACGTGGACAATCTTGGCACGAGAAAGGCAAAGGATTAATGCATTCGAGATGTGGTGCTGGAGACGAATGCTTAGAATACCGTGGAATGCAAAACGCACCAACGCATCCATCCTGACTCAGCTCCGAATAAAGACTCGCTTGTCCACCATATGCCAACAACGCTTCTTTATTATTTAGGCCACACGATGCGCAGAGGAGATGAAAATCTGGAGTAGTTGATTGTGATTGGGAACACCGAAAGCAAAATATCGCGCGGCCGGTCACCAACAAGATGGACCGATCAAGTCAAAGACTCGTCCTCCTCCAAATTCTATACGGTCGTAAAAGACGCGCTGGACAGAAACCGGTGGAGGCAAATCATCCGCTCCAGGTGCAACCCTGATGCTGACCACGATCCTCAGACATGAGTGACTGACCACAGCGAGAGAGAAATTAAATTAAAAAAAAAAAAAAAAAAAAAATTAATTATTTTAAAATTTAATTTTAGAATTTATTTACATCGATTTATACACGAAAGTTTTGAACTTTTTAAGTATCGTTATCTCGAAAAGTACGAGTAGCATCGCGTCGCGTAGCAAGCATCTCGTGTGACGAACCAACCGCGGGGTTGGTGAAGCTAAATCTTCGTACATAATATGTAAGGTACAGACCTTACATATTATATACAGTACGACGGTTCAGCTTCACTAGAATGTTTGAAGGATATCTCTATTAATCTTGGTTTAGTTTGGGAACTCGTTTTCAATAGGCACTTAGACGGAGTGACAGAAAACAAACGAAAAATATAGAAAAAACAGTAGAATATGATTATAAATATTTACTTATTTCTGAGTATACATAGGTTCGGTTCAGGTCTTAAGATAATCGCATTATATCTACTACTGTGCCAGGCGTTGCAATATTAAAGGTATTGTACTTAAACAATCATCAAATGCCTTAAATCAGCTAATTAGGCTGAAAGTAAAAAGAAAAAAAAAAACTATAACTATCAAAGGTAAACATTTCAAATATATTAATAAAGTACAATATAAAAAAAATATCAAACGACAGAAAAACCACTTTACTATATTTCTATTGCGTTTATGAATACTATCGCGGTTTCATCCGTAGGCAGGCATCCGTTTTAGTAATTTACCTTATTTGTTATTTAACATTCGTATTAGTAGATATAATAAACTAACACACAATCAATTATTATATCTAATACATTGTTATAAGTTACATACGAAGTTGCCGTTTTAAAAAAACGGGTGACTTTAAGAAATGATCTGACTGTCTTGGAATTGTCAGTTCAAATAAACTTTATATTTAAGACATGTAGCTCCTTTTTCAAAATTAGTTATTTACAAAAACACGAAATCTAAAAAAAAAGTGCTTTTTTTCATAATATAAGTTTGAACGTATAGACAATGCATTTCAAAAGGCACAAAATATCAATTACCTACCACGACCTGCTAACAAACGAACTGTGTGGTATTTCATAGGTCTAACATTACAAATAATACAAAAAAAATCTCAATTAGTATTTCTGCTTGTATTAGGCAAACTAATTAAAAAGAGAATCCATAGGCTTCCATAAGTTTTGCCTTACATTTTGTGGCAGCTTCTATCCACAATGACGAATACTCGCTGTTCACCATGATCCCCAGACGGGCACACCAAACCTTCCTCAAGTTTTCGTTCAATACGACGGAATTGAAATGGTTCCTTTGCTTAGTTTCTATTTCTCTTACTTTCTCCAGTTTTGTTTTATTGCCCCATAATTCTGACTTTTGGTTAAAAGTTTCAGATAGAATCATATTAGACAGAAGAAACACGTTCAAGATGTTCAAGCTGTCTTTGTGAGTCCTAGGAAGAAGGCATGCCAGCAATGGTTGAATAGCAAGGGCCGGAAATTCCGCATAGTCAGACTGTAATCTCATCTGTGCCAGAGTTATCGGTCCAACGTCCTCAGGATTAGCAATGATGGACACGGCAACTAGGTCTGGAAATGATTGCGCAATTCTGAAGAGAGTTATCACTTTATTGTTTCCATTTGCTCTCCGTTTTATGCCTAATTTTCTATTCAAATGTTGAAGCTTTACCTGATCCACTCTACGAATGGAATCGCCCTTCTTGTTGAATAAAAACATTTTCACTAGGAATACCAAATCTTCCTTACTGATTTTTTCCTCAATTTTCTTCCGCAATTCAAGCACGTCAAAAGCAGCATAGCCGAACATGTCTGACATCCAAGATATTGGATCTCCACAACCGTCAAAAAATTTCATTAATTCATTACACAGTGCATCGCTGTCAAGTTCAGCCAACGACCCAGACGGTAAACTATTTAGGTCCATTATGATACTAATCAGACTCTTACTGATTTTGAAAGTTACTTCAAGCTCACTTGCTTACTGGTAACTCTCAGTAGGCATATCCTTGTAAATCTGTGGTAGCTGCTCACTGAACTTATTAGCAGACTCTTCTTTTTCTTCTTGTCGCGTGATTTGTTGGATGTCCAATCTTTTTGCTTCGCGTAGCTAGTTTCAGAAGTGGGCGGACACCCAGAACTTGTGTTTCTTTTGTAAGCAACCAGTTATTACAATATTTGACTTCTTTCTTGCTGTTGTACACTTTTTATTTTATTTTATTCACTTGTATAATTTTTGTTTTCACTAAATACGGTTCCTATTATCATGTTAAAAGGTCCCAAAATACAGTGAATTGTCACAAAATATCGAGTTTCCTCTTATTACTTTTGTTGATATCGCGTGGCTGGATTTAAGGCCAGATACGTATGGTACCTGACTGTGTATTTGCCATCAAAACGCTACGATGAAGACTGAAGAATTACTTCGAGTATGATAGTTTATAAGTAGATTGGACTCTGTTTGACCAATAATGACTCCATTATCTGAGACCGGTATAACTAGTTAATGTAAATATTGTAATCGTCAGTCTATGAATTTTTTCCACAGACTTTGAAACACAGACTACAAACACACTGAGAAAGACAATATAGTCGATTATGGAACTAACGATTGTACTAACTAGGCTGTTGAGTAAAACGAGTACTAGGTAATTGGTTAAGACAATATTCCTTTTTTTTTTTTGGTTGGTGGGAGATTATCCAATGACATCTCCCGCTCTGGGTTAAGCGGGAGGGCGTGTCAGACTCTTAGTGACTAAAACCCACCTCTGTTCCTTCCCTGCCCTGAGTGCCCATGGAGCGCGGTAACTCTGTTTCGAATTTATCCACAACCCCTGGGCAGGCATCGGCCATGACGGGCCCCGTCATGGTTTGCTGACAACTCTTTGAGGCGCGCGTGGAACACTACGCGCCATCGACTCTCGGGCCTGGTGCTGATCGGACGGCGAGCTACCCACTACTCGCTGTCCGCAGGCCCGAGTCTACGGTGGCCGGAGATCGTCTCGCGACGTCCTCCACCCAGGGCGTCTCTTGCGGCGGCTGCTGCTGAGGGCGTGAGAGCGACTCTGTTGTTGAGCCTCCCTCACCCGTTCTGCCTCCTCCTTCGCGAGCATTACTGCTTCGCAGAAGGAGGAGACTGCTTCCATTCCCCCTCGCTCCGTACCATGGCCTGGACCAGGGCTGGGCACGAGAGGTCGATGCCGCCGATCGCTTCCACGAGGACACGGCGGGGCTCCGCCCATATGTGTCCGCCGTATGCGTTCACCGTGTCCTCTAGGCGATCCTCACCGGGGAGCACCCGGGCGTTTCCCTCCGCCTTATCCTACACAGCAAAAGACAACATTCCTAAGAAACAACTTAGATACGTACTTAGGTGTAGGTACCTTTTTTCCCATTTACGCGATACAAAGACAGGGTTATGTTTATTAAATGTACAAGTACTTCCTACTAATATTATGAAAAAAATTCCACTCAAAGCATTTTTTTCAAATTAACCATTTACGAGCACTTTCGTCTGTCTTGTGAACTGTTGGGTCGAGATACACGCGCAGGCTACCATCCTTGTTAGCCGGCAGCACGATAGCGTTCACCCACGTTGTCGGATAAGATACTTACGAATGATCCCCATGTGTTCTCTAGTATCGGGTTCTTTAATTTGTTCCGGATTCCTAAAGGTATTTTCAGGCCATACTAAAGGACTTGCATTATTTTCTAAAATGATTTTGTATTTACCAGGTAATTTGCCAATTCCATGAAATAAATCATTATGTTTATACGTTGACAGTGTATTATCCTCTGGACTAAAACCTAATTCTTAACTGGTATTTTTTTCTCAGTAGGTACACATTGGCAATTGTCATTTGATATCACAAAATATAGCAATATTTTATTTTGTTTATATAACCAGAACATTTGACACGTACCAAGTATTGGAATGTAATTTCCACAAAAAGAACTGTGCTCATTTGCAACATGGTTTAAATATCATCTACTGAATGTTCTAACTTTTTTATGAATAAATAATGATGATACATTCAGATCCGAACCTGTATCGATTTTAAACAATTCTTTCTTGCCACTGTAAATTAATGTTAATCGTTCAAACCGCTTTTACTGCATTTAGTTGTGAAGGTATCCAAGGCGAGACCTCCAGCCGTATTAATTTTAGAAGGTGGACCCACAAATCCTGAGTTATTCTATGTGACAACATAGAAATAGAATAGCTCATTGTTACCATCACCACACGTATTCGTCGTATTTTGTAACTCGTATTTCGTAACTCGTATTTCGTAACTCGTATTTCGTGCACACGTTTATTACCTCTAGCCCTACACATTTTTTAAAACGACCTTTATTCAAATTCAAATTCAAAAATCTCTGCTCTCAGCTCGGCGGTCCATCACCGCCAGGTGAGACCCCCAGTTGCCCGGGGGAGGCCGCATGACAACCAGCGACAAGTTGCCGACTTTATTACAAACCTGCAGTATTTTGGGTGTATGGCTCCCGTCCGTCCCAGAGCTAGCCGGTTGCGACCCGGACCGCAGAGCCGTTTGTGTGTGTGTGGGCGGTATTGTGTGTGTAACACCGCCCATGTATGCAGCTGTGGTGCGCGGCATGCCGCGCATTCCAGCGCGTGAGTACACCTGAGTGTGGAGTCGTGTATGTCTGCTTTCGTTGCGTGAGGTGCCTATATTAACTTAGTCCACGCCACGCAACGGATGTATGTTGTGATTGTGGAGTCTTATTGTCCCACAAACTCATCCAGGCTCTCAATCCCGGTGACGCGCTGTATGACGTCGTTCCTCACGACGTACGGGGCATCCAGTATGGTGCGCAGCGTCAGGTGTTGCTGCGCACGTAGCTTTTTGCGGTTTCTCTCCGCAGTGAGGGCGTACCAGGCGGGGGCGGCGTACGTTACGGATATAGGCCTTGTACACGCCCAGCTTGACGTGTTCTTGGAGTCGGGACGAGAGCACTGGTTTGAGCAGGTGACGGACTACCCTACCTTGCGCGGCGACCTTGTGGGCGTGCGGTCCCATCATGAGTCGGCGGTCGATGTTCACACCCAGGTATTTGGCCCGGGGCGCCCAATCGACGCCGGCACCTAAAAGTTTGAGGGGTGGCGGGGGAGGCGCAGAGCCGGTGATCATCGCCTGCGTCTTACCCACGTTAACCGACAGTCTCCATTTTGCTAGCCAATCGGGGAGTAGATCCAGTGCGCGCTGCATCTTGACGGCCGCGTACTTAGCGTTCATAGATATGGTGATGTACGCGGCGTCGTCGGCATACAACGCGAGCGTCGCGTCTGGCGTCGTGGGAATGTCGTCGGTGTAACGCGAGTAACACGCCGGCGACACACAGCTGCCCTGGGGCACGCCCGCCAAGATGGGGCGGGGGGCGGACAGTGCGCCGTCGACCACCACCCGGAAAGTCCTGTGGGAGAGAAAGGATTGAATTACTTTGAATAAACGACGGGGCGTGTCGGATGTGGCCAGCTTATATATCAGGCCGTCGTGCCACACGCGGTCGAAGGCCTTCTCCATGTCGAGTAATACTGCGACCGCGTACTCCCTCTTGTTCATTGCTGATGACAGCAGGTGCAGTACCATCGACAGCTGAAGCGTCGTGCTGTGCTCCGCCCTAAATCCAAACTGTTCGACTCTGGGCGTGATGTGCGGCGTGAGGTGTCGCAGCAGGAGTATCTCGAATATTTTCGACATGGTCGGCAGCAACGTGATGGGCGGATAGCTCTCCGGCTTCAGAGTGTTTTTCCCCTGCTTGGGCAGCAGGATGACGCACCCCTCCTTCCATGCGGCAGGGAAAACCCCGGTGCGCAGCACCGCCGTGTTTTGGCGCGCCAGCGCCGATACACGGCAGGGATATTCCTTGCCCTGCCTCTGGGCCTCCGCGACCTCCCCCAGGGAGTTGGAGGCGACGTCTATGATGTCTGGAATGTCCTCGCTCTTTTTCGCGGTGTTAGAACGCTCGACGCTGCCTTGCGTCTCTGTTCTTTTTGGCAGGCGCACGCGCGTTTGCCGTTTCGGTTGCGGGCTGCCTAGAATTCCCTAGGCAGTTTGCGCCTTTGTGGGAGCAGGCATGGCCTTTGGGTCCTCTTTCTGGGCCGCTGTGGGTTTGGGCTTCCTCCCCCTGCCCCCGCGCTTCCTCTTCCTCCGCCCTGAGGAGGTGGTTCCTCCGCGATTTGTGGGCCCGTTGGCTGCCGCCAGCAGTGACTCACCTTGGGATTCTTCGTATTGTTGGACCTCTTTTCCAGCAGTTTGAGGTGGGCGGCGCGTCGAGGTGGTCACGACAGCGACAGTCCCCGCTCGCCTGTTCCGGATTTCCTTCTGAAATACCGGGCATTTAATATTGCATGCCGGGTGGCTGCCACCGTAATTCGCGCAGGTGGCAGGCTGGTTCCTCGGCCGCGGGCAGTCTCTTGCCGTGAGCGGTCCTCCGCATCGGACACAGGCGAGTGGTCGGTGGCACTGGTGCGACGAGTGCCAGAACTTCTGGCACCGGTGGCATTGTGCGGGCCCGCGCTTCCCACGCCATGCTTCGATACGGACACCCGGCATGTGTAGGAACACGGTGGTGTCGTATATGCGTCGCACGTCCGCTGTGCGCTGCAGCACGGCGTGGAAAATGCAGCCGGGTCTTCCCTGGCGCCCGTTTATGTGACGGACGTACTCCGGCTCATATCCCAAATCGCGGAGCTCCTTCGCTATATCTACGGGATTAGTGTCCGCCGGCAGCCCCCTTATGGCCACCTTAAATTTCTTATCAGCTGGTAGCGAGTACGCAAACCAGCTGAAATTAGTCTCCTTCTCCAGGCCGGTCAGGTACTTTTGTACCAGCCTGTATTCTTCTTCCGATTCCGGCATGAAGCGAATGCCCGTGCCATATGGGCGGGCATGAGCATCTTGGCCTAACTTGCCGTGAAGTTGTTTTAGGTGGTAACTCCAGTTTAGTAGTTTCTCCACCACCAAGGTAGGGTATCTCGGTTTCTTTTCCTTTTTGGCTGCCGCTGCCGAGTTCGAATTGGCGGCGCTCTCGCTCTTTTAGGGGGCTGCTGCTGTGGTGGGGGTAAGTGATGTAGCGGTACTTACCCCTGCGTCCATGTCAACAGACTCGGGTGATTGTAGGTTCGGTGATTCGGGGCGACGTCTCTTCGCGTCCTCTGCTTCTTCTTCTGGACTCCTCCTCCTCCTTTGCGCCCTCTGACACTTGGGAGTTTGTTCGAGTTGTTCCTCCTCTTCCTCGTCCTCTTCCTCTTCCTCGCCCTCGCTGCTTGCGAGCCAAGCAAGCACCTTCCGTTCCATCGGCTCACTCCGTTCGCCTCGTCAATCTCGGTGGAGTAGAATGCTCAACAATATAAATGAAAATACTGGTTCGGCGCCTATTCCACCATTTCAGTTCTAAAATTCAATGGAGTAGAATGCTCAATAATATATAATGATATATTATCATATCAGATATAAATAAATATATATATCATCTACTCGTTTTTCTTTATTTTTGGTTATACTTCTATCACTCCAAATTCCTATTGAAAATGAGTCCCTGAACGGTAAACCTGAGATTAATAAAGAGATCCTTCAAACATCCTAGGGAAGCTGAATCTTCGTACATAATAAGTTAGGTACAGAGTTATTCACACGGGATGCTTCGTGACGCGACGCTACTCGTAATTTGCACAGTGGGCCAAAAACTGGTTTATGGCCCACTGTGCAAATTTTTTGTTCTACCGAAATTTTCATTTTAGTTCAGTCAGTTAGCCCGCACGGAGACGCATCTTTTGACACACCACACGTGAGCCTAGCTCTCACGAAATGTCAAAAAATTGAATACCTAGTTAATTTTTATGCTAAATAGGTCTCATAGTCCCTAATAGCATTTATTGTGGGCATTCAATTGGGCCACGTGCACTTCGTGGGTTGGCCAACTGTTAGATTTGGCCATCTAATAGAGGTAGGGCCTACATCAAAGGGCCCACAAAAAATTGCCAAAAAGGGGCCAACAACTGGGCCTGGGGGGGGCCAACAACTGGGCCTGGGGGGGGCCATTGTAGATTTTTTATTCCATTGGTTGTTTTGCATTGTGCGGCCTTACACAATATTTACAGTTATCCTACAGTTGACAAATGGTTAGGGTTTGGTTAGGCTGGTTTCACAGCTGTCCGGGAGACCCGTACGGGCCGCCCGTACTGGCACCCGGAACGGAGACATACGTGAGGCGCTAGAACATTGTTTCACAGCGACGCGGAGCGGGTCGCATACGGACCAATCCGCGTCGCTGTGAAACGATGTTCTAGCGCCTACGTAAGTCTCCGTTCTGGGATCCCATACAGGCGGCCCGTACGGGTCTCCCGGATAGCTGTGAAGCTAGCCTTAAGTGTAGTATTTTAGAATTACAGCTGTGGTACAAATATAATTAGAATTAAAAAATCATCATCATCAGCATTTTAATGTCCCCACTGCTAGAGCACAGGCTTCCTCTCTGTGAGAGGGTGTGGACCGTAATCCACCACGCGGGCCCAATGCAGATTGATGGATGTCACATGTCTTCAAATTTTTGGTACTAGGACTTGCCAGTTTCCTCACGATGTTATCCTTCACCGTTTTGAGAGCAGTAGTGATGAAATAATTTACATAAAGTAAAGCGCCTGCCTGGGTTTGAACTCACAACCCACAACTTGTAAGTCGCGACAGTCACCACTGGGCCACCACTGTTCCAAAAAATATGTTAGGGTAATGCCATATGTGACTAACTCTACATTTGACACGATTTGAGTTTTATTTTGCATTGTTTTACGAATTCCACTATTTTTATAGTACTAATTTCAGTAATTTTGTATAAATATCCTTTAATTAAACCTCCGTGGTAATAAATGTGTACTTTATAACCCCGGTGGCTCTCATGTGTGCCGCTAGTTTTCCGCTAGTTTGCCTTGCCAAAAACCCGATTCACGCGTTTTAAACCGCTATTATCACTATTAGCCAAGGTCTTTAGACCTGTAACAAGGTTCATACACACGGAACCTGACCAAGTCTGTAGTTACACGATGGCCGCCTGTCAACGGGGACTGACACATGCTGAAACGTGACACGTCCCGGGCTTGAGAGGTTAAAAAAGTTAAGGTTTATTTAAACAAATGTAAATGTGACTGACACTTCATGCAAAATGAACTCGTGATGAAGTGTTTTTGAACTACAGATCTTTCTCGATGCATGTTTTATAACTAATTTGTAATAGTAGTCGTAATTTGTGTTTGTATTTGTACATGAAAAAAAATATTGGGATGTGTTGAAATGGAAAACCTTACATTCGTAAAAACTTTTTTATTAGAAAAATAAATTGTGGCTGACACTAATACAGACCAAAACGTGACTGACTAACGTCACTTTGGATTTCAGAATAATCGTATTTTTAAATGAAACATTACGAATACAATACAATCATAACATAGGAACTTTACAAAAATAAACATATAAATAAAAAAAATGCTATTTTTGCGTTTAATTACAAAATGCAGAAAATTATACATTCATAAAAACGTTTTTATTAGAAAAATAAATTGTGGTTGACACTAATACAGACCAAAACGTGACTGACAAACGTCACTTTGAATTTCAAAATAGTCGTATTTTTTAAATGAAACAGAAACGAATACAGCACAATCATAAGAATGACACTTTACGAAAATAAACTTACTCGTATAAAGAAAAAAATGCTATTTTTGCGTTTAATTACAAAATGCAGAAAATCATACATTCATAGAAACTTTTTTATTAGAAAAATAAATAGTGGCTGACACTAATATAGACCAAGACGTGACTAACGACACTTGTGAACATCAGAATGACTGGCCAAAATGACCGATCAGCTTTAAAATATTACTAAAATCTAATGCCTATTTGCTACTATTTGATACCTTTGTTTAAATAATTGGTACCTAATTAATAACTGAGAAAATGAATTCAAAAATTGGGCAGTCATTCTGATGTCAAGATGACTACCCACATTTAGAATCTCCACGTAAAGGCTCCAAAATTTCAATTCGCCTTTAAAAAATTAGTACCTATTTGACACTTAAACATATAATTTTTCTAGATTTTTAGGGCATCATTTAGTTCTACCTAATTTTGAGGACAATGAATCATTTGTATGTTTGCCATTTGTAAATATGACGTTAAGTCATTAAAACCCGCGGGTGCAGTGTTTAATTTTACCTCCAAATTACCACCTCCTTAATTATAGATCAAATAGGTAAGATCAGTATCCTTAAAATCAGCATTTTCAATTTTACCAGTAGATATATTACGCGTGAAAGTGATTTCCTCGGCATTAAAATCATCAGTATAATTTTCTGATATACAATTATTAGGATGTTCATTAATAAATGATGAATTAGTACCTGCATTATTACTAGTAACATTACTTTTATCGTTGATCCTTAATTTACCTCTTAATTCAGTTTTTATTGCATTTAGATGACGCCTCTTTGTTCTTGCAGATAGTCCAGAATATTGTCGTGTAGAGCTGCTGTTATTAGCTTCATCATATTCATCTGTTATCTCTTCCGCCATCTCGATCTCTAGCAAATCTAAACCAGTTTGTTATGACACCTGTGATTCCAGCATCAGTTGCTGTCTCTGCCAACTTGTTTCTTCACACTGCAACTGTAAATATTACGAAGCAGTACTTTAGCATTTCATTTAGAATAACACAATCGATAAAGTAATAATAAACCACAAATAATATTACTGGGTAATACGATACCCCTTGATAAGACTGGTTGTCACTTTCGGGCTTCTGACGACCCGTAACGACTGTTAAAGATCCACGATTGATAGCCGGGACCAACAGCTTAACGTGCTTTCCGAGGCACGGAGGAGTCTCAGTATGTAAAGATGGTCACCCATCCATGAATCCCGGCAAACGTAGCTTAAACTGATGGATCGGCCCGTGCAGCTGTTATTACTTAAGCCACGAGCTTCTCCATAAATAAATGAATCTAATATGGTTACATAAATATATCTAATATTATCTGTAATTTTCATAGTCATACCTACTTACAATGACTTTTGACAATAATTGTAAATTTTTCAAACTAAACTTATTATTTTATCAAGTCCAGTTGCATTGAATTGCCAGAGAGTTGGTGAAAACCCGTTCCAGATTTCTTCTGGTAATTGTGGCAGTTCCTTTGCCACCAACATAGGCCAAAACATTTATCGGCTCATAGTCAATAAGCAATCATAATTAAACGTAAAACAATGTATGTATACTCGTTAATCTATTAAATTTCATATAATAGTAGTATTATAACTACATAGTATATCATCAGTACGTCCAGTGGTCTTGCTTGCTTGTAAAGCTTGTATATTTCTATCAGAATATTGTACTTACCAATTGTTCTTTATGTTCTTCATCTTCAAGCCAATTTTCTATTTATCTAATATCGTCAAGTGATTTTAATGGTATGTCTATATCTACCAGCAAAGTGGCTGCACTAGACACATGTGGTGAAGGAGAGTGATATTCTCAGTAAAATATCATTTTGAGTTTGCTTCAGGTCCTCCATTGCGGTTTGAATGTGTCCAAGACATTGGGCAATGACATCTAAAATAATAATAATAATAAAGTAATACATTTCCTAGATAGAAGATTCCAAAACAATATAAAAAAGTGTGTGTGTACTTATGTACGCACGTAAGAAGTTATACTTCTTTGGCAGCAGATAAAAAACCAAACTGTTACAAAGTTTACAAAACGAAAACAATCATTCTTCATGAACCACAGACCATAGCTAACTTAACGGTGTCGGTTCTAGCTAACTTCAGGCTGTAGGTTTTTGTGACGGTGTGCGCGAGCATCGTAAAAATTTACTCTCATCAATTTGCCCTAACGTACCTAAAGAAGTATAACTTCAAAAACAGTATGCCTACTACTGTTTCTTTTGATAGATTTAAAGTAAAATAAATTCACAATTTTAAGAAAAACAATGATTCACCATCGTGGATTCTAAAATGAATGTCAGATTTGCAATCGGCACCCCCAAAAACCTATTACACGATACCCATATCGAATCTTTGAGAAAAAGTTGCATCCGCCATCTTGAATTTTAAAATGAATGTCTAATTCGCAATCAGCACCCCCAAAAACCTATTACACGATACCCATATCATATTTTAGAGAGAAAGTTGCATCCGCCATCTTGGATTTTAAAATGAATGTCTAATTTGCAATCAGCAACCCCAAAAACCTATTACACGATACCCATATCGAATTTTTGAGAAAAAGTTGCATCCACCATCTTGGATTTTAAAATGAATGTCTAATTCGTAATCAGCACCCCCAAAAACCTATTACACGATACCCATATCGAATTTTTGAGAAAAAGTGGCAGCCGCCATCTTTGATATAAAAATGAATGTCAGATTTGCAATCGACAGCCCCAAAAACCTATTACACGATACCCATATCGAATGTTTGAGAAAAAGTTGCATCCGCCATCTTTGATTTCAAAATAAGTGTCAGATTTGTAATCGGCACTCCCAAAAACCTATTAAACGATACCCATATCGAATGTTTGAGAAAAAGTGGCATCCGCCATCTTTGATTTTAAAATGACTGTCAGATTTGCAATCGGCGCCCCCGAAAACCTACACGATACCCATATCAATATTATATAATATAATCATATTATTATTATTATTATAACTTCAAAAATAAAAAGGCTGTGACCTACCCGTTTGCAAAATTTCATTCAAATCCCTTCAGCCGTTATTGTGTGATTGACAGGCAAACATACAAACATTCACATTTATAATATTAGTAGGATGTAGGATTGTTGTATTTTATATTAGGGGGTGACATAACCTACCAACACAAGCAATTTTTGCTAAAGAATCAACCTCAAAATTGCGGGTAAAAAATGGTCAAGTAATTGTCAGACTCAATCCCGGGCTGATAAGTTTTTATATTTCTATGTATTGTAATAATTTTGTGAATACTTATTGTTACTGAAATAATAACTTAATTGTCTGATTAAATAAATAAATAATATTAAATATTATATGCATAGATTTTATTTATTTTGAGGTTGGTCCCATAGTAAAAGTTAGTTGACAAATATTTTGAAATCTTATATTTTCTTGCAAGTGACAAACTTTGTTACTTACCAACATTAAAATCTTGTATAAGATTTGGTGATGTACTAGGTGTTGGTGTACATACTGGTGGTCCATTTTTCAGTTTCTACTCCTATAACGGTTGAAGCCAATTTCGATCTACTTTCAGCCTTTTTACATTTTTGTCTGACTTTAGAGTCGATCTGTAAAATAATCATTTATTATTAAGGTGTGCAGATACCGGGGCTGTTCTTGTCGTTGATGATACCCAGTAGGTGATTCATGGTCTGGACAGGGGCACCGCACTCACATTGGGTATCAGACCAGTCTATGAATTTTACCAAGTTGTATTTGCAGCGGCCTACCTAAATTTGCAACCCATTGAGTGATTTCCATATAGGCCACTGCAGTTCACGTCCAGGTGGCAGGTGTTCCCTGGGTTCTAAGAAATCAGGAGCTGGGTGGTATAGGTCTTCCCATGGTTTTCAGGGGTGCATTAAAGGAGCCTTCCCGAGTGGTGTTAACTATATCGTTTTGCCATTCCAAACGCCCTGCACACCCTGGACGGCTAGCAGCTGGTAACGCAGAGTCTAGCTGATCATTCCTTTCACCACAATGGTAAATCCAAACAGCTCTCTTCAGAGCCATGTACAACAGCCCTTTTTAAGGTCACCTAACAATAACAACAACATCTCTGAGGGCACTCACCACAGTCTCTCCAAGTTGCATATTATGTTCATGTATTCAATTCAATTCGCTGATATAAATAAGTGTTATTTAAATTAACACTTACAATAATTTACCGGCTATTGCCGATAAGTGAAACCAAACGTGAAACGACGCCATTTTAAAAGTGTTATCACATCACAGTGTTGCCAACTCAGTGGATTTTCCACTAGATGTGGTGGTTTAGACTTTCCTTTTTTCTTCCTTTTTCCTCCACATTTTAATTTATTTTCTAAAAAATAAAATAAAATTTGGAGGCCCGTAATTCGGAAACGGTGCGTCGGAGGGCCATGCTTCTCAGACCTTAAATTAAATGGTTTCTATGGACAAGGTTAATAAAGTGCTACAATAAAAATAACCGAAATCAGTTAAAAAAAAAACTCCGAAAATTTGTCTAAATCCTTTGGCACTTGGAAATATTTTTGCAATTTTTTTCTTCTTCTTAATTCTATATTGTACACAAAAATTTTACATATTACATATGGTTACACAATACATGTACAAAGGCGAGCTTAACTGAATGTTGAGTTTTCTCCCAGCAAACCTTTGAGTGATAGAGAGAGATCACTGTTGAGGGTAGGATTCAGTGTACAATACTTATAAACCTACATAAATAATTCTAAATATATATTATACATATTAATACCAATATAATACTAATATTATGTCAATTTGAAAGGAAGTGCTTTTTTATTTTCTTCTTGAAGACATCTAGAGAAGGACTGTCGCGTAGGGAGTGTGGGAGAGAGTTCCAGAGACACAATGCAGTAACAGAAAAGGAGCCATTATAGCGGCTGGAAGTGTGACGCGGAATATGAAGGAGAAGAGAATTGGCAGTGCGATAGGGTTTACCCCTCGGAACGAAGTACTCAAACCGTTCACGAAGGTATTGAGAAGAATTAAGATTATGCGGGATAGTATAGAGAAGAGATAGGATATGGGTATCTCGGCGATGCCGAATTGGCAGCCACCTCAATCTGGTCCGAAACTTCGACACATGGTCGTACTTGCGGAGGCCAAAAATGAAAAGGATGCATAAGTTCTGCAGCCGCTCGAGTTTGTTAAGAAGTACCTCCGTTGCATCTAGAAAACAGACATCCGCATAGTCTATTAGCGGTAGGAGAAGAAATTGTGCAAGAGTGACCTTAGTGTGAAATGGAAGAATAATAAGAATTTTTGGAGACGTTTAAGAGACTGAAAAGAGTAGAAAACCCTCTTACTAACGTCAGCAATATGAACCTCCCAAGAGAGGTTAGTGTCTATATGGACGCCTAGGTTTTTAGCGCTTTTCGAGTACAATATGGTCACCGAATCATACACTACTGGCGGGAAAGACTGATGATCTAAAAGGCTGAGCATGTAGCTTGCGACTTAGTTGGGTTCAGTAAGAGTCCAAAGGATTTAGCCAACTTGTTGATATTTTCAAGGTCATCATTGATGGCATCCACAGCCTCAGCGAGTTAACCCATTCTAAAGTGACGGTATAACTGCAAGTCGTCTGCATAGAGATGATAGTTAGAAGTAAAGACCTTAGTGATAGCGTTTATAAAAACTGAGAAAAGAAGAGGAGAGAGGACGCCACCCTAAGGTACAACCGCAGCCAAATCACACCATTCAGAGAAATCCTCATCAGACCGAACATACTGCGAGCGGCCTCGAAGATAAGATTTGAAACACTCAATTACTGGCGCAGAGACATTAAGGGAGGAAAGGATTCCTAAGAGAATGTCAAAGTACACTGAATTAAAGGCACTGCTGAAGTCCAGTAAAACCAACACTGTCAAGCATTTGTTTTCCATAGCCAGTCTTATATCGTCAGTTATTTTGACAAGAGTTGTCACAGTGCTATGGCCAGGTCTGAAACCAGAGGTAAGGACTCAGCAGGCCATTAGAGGATAGATAACAAGACAGTTGCTTCTGAACAACGCTCTCGAGAACTTTGGAAAGGATTGGGAGGATGGATATTGGACGGAACTGAGATGGAGAAGAGGGATTCGAAACTTTAGGAAGTGGTAAGACGTGAGCCTTCTTCTAAGCAGAAGGAAACGTGTTAGTGAAAAGAGAAAAAATTACTATGTGAGTTACAACAGGAACTATTTCACTCAAAATAGGTAGGAACATTTGGAACTGAAGACCATAGTCACCTAACGCCTTAATGGAGATGGATTGAAAACATTTCTTAATATCTAGCTCAGTAATTGGGTGGAAAGTGAAAGAAGTATTTGCTGGTAAAGGAAGATTGGAAAGATCATTGAGAGTCGAAGATTTAACATCGATATCGAGTATAATTGGTGATGTAGAAAAGTGCGCATTAAGTGCATTGAGGTCCATTTTATCAGAAGAACTCTTGCTAGAGGCTTTGCCAATACCAATAGTCTTTAAAAATTGCCATACTTGTGTCGGGTTGAAGTTATCAATTGAGTTGTGAATGTGATGCCTTTTGGCATTCCTACACAAACAACTGCAGCGATTTCGCATCTTCTTATAAAGGTCCCAGTTTTCCTCAGTAGCCCGATTCCTGTATAAACGCTTGGCCTTATCACGTTTCGCCATCAGGTTTTTTATAGCTGGGGAAAGCCATGGTGCAGGGAGGTGTTTGACTCTTACCTTTTTAAGGGGTGCATCATACAAATACAATATAGTACTGCTGAAAACTGACACCATAGAGTCCATATTCTCGCCGGTGAACACAGAAGACCAGTCAATCCCACCCGCATCAGCCCTCAAACGCTCCAAATCAACGTTTTTAAAACTGCGAAGAAAGAGAAATTTGGCCTTGCGTTGAGGAAGTCAAATTTTATAGGAAAGGTAAATGAGGTCATGGTAGCATTCTGTTACTTTTTTAGTCCACTTTCCTGTTGTCCATTTCCATTTTAACTAAATACAAATAACAATAAAAATAAATAAATAATTTAAAAAAAAATTAAGTAATCTAACAATAAACAAGAAAAAAATAATTTCAGCACTCAAACCTCGATGCACTCGCCGGCTACATTAGTTTTATAATTAAAAGATAAAAAGCCTGTAGTCCAAACAAAATAAATACACGTTAGTATGTTTCCGAACGAAAACTTTGAGTAACACCGAACGGTCTAAATGTCAAATGACAATAATAACATAAGTAAAAAATCAAATCAAAACAAAAAACTAAAAAAATTGAATGACCGACACATGAACGACATAAAACATAAAAATTATAAGTACCTAGTATATTATATACTCAGAAAAATGGAAGACCCGCAACGAAGACTCATCACTTTACTGTCTAGCAAATTCTCTTATCGGGCACTGGCTTCGAAGTTACGGCTGAGGGCTCAGCAACGGGAAACTGAGCCACAAGTTCTTGATATTCCGAAGCAAACTCAATCTTCCGTCGCGATTTTTCGGAAACCTGGATGACAATCTTCCCCTCAGATGTCCAACACTTATGTATTCCGAAGTACTTCCGAGCATTCATAAAAATATCGTGTCTGAGCTTAGTCAGGAACTCAGAAAGCGATAAACCAGAGCCTTTCAGCTTGGTTGTTATTTCGCCACACCTCATTCCTTACGATGCGGCTTTCAAATCTAATTAAGAGGGGACGAGGTTTGCTGGTGTTGCTTCCAAGGCGGTGACAGGCTGTTATATCTTTAGAGGCGACGTTGGCCATTTCCAGACGCTCCGACAAAACCATCAGGAAACCATTGCTTAGATCTGCTCCCTTGTCCTCACTCAGGCCATGCAACAGAAGAACCTTAGCACGGGTTGTCATTTCGTGCCTATCCAGCCAAACACAAGCAACTCCATCTGGGATTTCAGTGAACTCAATGTTTTCCAAACTAGGGCCTTCAACTCAGTGAAGTCCTTGGATAGGCTGGCAATAGTCTTATGTGAAGCTTCACCACTGGCATTCTTCAAGTCTTCCTCATACTGTGACATTCTTGAAGCAAATGTAGGAGACAGCTCCACCACAGTGCTTGACGATTTGGAGTACAGGTCCATTTCAGCAAAGAGCAGTGCTTGCAGTGTAGAGAAGTGGTGTCAAGGAGATTTGATGAACTGACTGAGTGCACCAGAGGTTAATGTACTACTTTATTATGTTTCTTGCATTTAAAAGTTGTTTTTAATATTTTATTAAATTAATTATATGAGAGCTCAAAATTGTAACTGTATTATTTGGGACTACCCTCCAATTACTCAATTTTTTCTCAATAATTTCTCGAGATTTTTGCATCATCTCATGGTTTTCGACTAGAGCAACAATTTCTTCCTTGAAAAGATTTTCATCCGAGCAACTATTTTGAAAATATGGAGCGTTTTGTAAAAAATAAAATAAAATTTGGAGGCCTATAACTCGGGAACGGTGCGTCGGAGGGCCATGCTTCTCAGAGCCTAAATGGTTTCTACGGACAAGGTTAATAAGGTGCTCCAATAAAACAGGCCGAAATCTGTTAAAAAAAATCTCTGAAAATTTTAATGATCCGGCCCGACACAGAAGAATTTTGCAATCATTTTTTTTTTCTCAATAATTTCTCGAGTTTTTTACATTATTTCATGGTTTTCGAGTAGAGCAACAATTTATTTCTTAAAAGATTTTCATCCGAGCAACCATTTTGAAAATATGGATCGTTTTGTAAAAAATAAAATAAAATTTGGAGGCCCATAACTCGGGAACGGTGCGTCGGAGGGCCATGCTTCTCAGATCCCAAATGGTTTCTATGAACAAGGTTAGTAAGGTGCTGCAATAAAAAGGGCAGAAATCTGTTAAAAAAAATCTCTGAAAATTTTACTAAGTCCTTTGATGATCGCCGACACTTAGAAAAATTTTGCAGTAATTTTTTTTTCTTAAAAAATTTCTCGAGTTTTTACATTATCTCATGGTTTTCGAGTAGAGCAACAATTTCTTTCTTAAAAGATTTTCATCCGAGCAACCATTTTGAAAATATGGATCGTTTTGTAAATTATAAAATAAAATTTGGAGGCCCATAACTCGGGAACGGTGCGTCGGAGGGCCATGCTTCTCAGATCCCAAATGGTTTCTATGGACAAGGTTAGTAAGGTGCTGCAATAAAAAGGGCAGAAATATGTAAAAAAAAAATCTCTGAAAATTTTACTAAGTCCTTTGATGATCAAGCCCGACACTTAGAAGAATTTTGCAATCATTTTTTTTTCTCAATCATTTTTCGAGTTTTTCACATTATCTCATGGTTTTCGAATAGAGCAACAATTTCTTTCTTGAAAAGATTTTCATCCGAGCAACCATTTTGAAAATATAGATCGTTTTGTAAAAAATAAAATAAAATTTGGAGGCCCATAACTCGGGAACGGTGCGTCGGAGGGCCATGCTTCTCAGAGCCTAAATGGTTTCTATGGACAAGGTTAGTAAGGTGCTGCAATAAAAAGGGCAGAAATATGTAAAAAAAAAATCTTTGAAAATTTTACTAAGTCCTTTGATGATCCAGCCCGAGACGCTTAGAAGAATTTTGCAATCATTTTTTTTTCTCAATAATTTTTCAAGTTTTTCACATTATCTCATGGTTTTCGAGTAGAGCAACAATTTCTTTCTTAAAAAGATTTTCATCCGAGCAACCATTTTGAAAATATGGATCGTTTTGTAAAAAATAAAATAAAATTTGGAGTCCCATAACTCGGGAACGGTGCGTCGGAGGGCCATGCTTCACAGAACCTAAATGGTTTCTATGGACAAGGTTAGTAAGGTGCTGCAATAATAAGGGCAGAAATCTGTTAAAAAAAAATCTCTGAAAATTTTACTAAGTCCTTTGATGATCGCCGACACTTAGAAAAATTTTACAATAATTTTTTTTTTTAAATAATTTCTCTAGTTTTTTACATTATCTCATGGTTTTCGAGTAGAGCAACAATTTCTTTCTTGAAAAGATTTTCATCCGAGCAACCATTTTGAAAATATGGATCGTTTTGTAAAAAATAAAATAAAATTTGGAGGCCCATAACTCGGGAACGGTGCGTCGGAGGGCCATGCTTCTCAGAGCCTAAATGGTTTCTATGGACAAGGTTAGTAAGGTGCTACAATAAAAAGGGCAGAAATCTATTAAAAAAAAAATCTCTGAAAATTTTACTAAGTCCTTTAATGATCCGGCCCGACACTTAGAAGAATTTTGCAATAATTTTTTTTTCTTAATAATTTTTCGAGTTTTTTTCATTATCTCATGGTTTTCGAGTAGAGCAACAATTTCTTTCTTGAAAAGATTTTCATCCGAGCAACCATTTTGAAAATATGGAGCGTTTTGTAAAAACTTTGGCGTAATGATAATATTTAACTGCATTGGGCAGTCATTGGCCCAATGCAGTTGATATTTGTAGGGCCTACGTTATAAGCACTGCAAAAACGCCAACAGCTTTTAAGTAAAGGTAGGCAGTAGTAGCATTGGCTCAACGTTGGTAAATGGTTGGTATAATGATAATAATTTACTGCGTTGGGTCATTGTAAGTTTGATGTAGGGAATCTAACTAACTATATCCCAACGGATTCCCCACTGTTGGCCACTTGATGCCAACAGAAAATGCTACTAGGGGTAGCTAGAATCATGATCTAGCTCTATATTAGCTTATAAATAAAACAGTTGCTAGGAATACTGTAGGATAGATTGAGTATTAACAGGTCTCATAGTAGTTTGAAGTATGACTAAGGTCTATGTGACTCTGTTAATAAGACAGCCCGTTAGGAACACGGCATGCTAATTTATAAGTAAGATGCATAGTCTGGTAGAAACACTATATGTTAGTCTTTGTATTGAATAGGTTCCATAGTGGCTTGTATCATGAATAAGCCCTATGTGGAATTGATCTGTAAGTAAGACACATTGCTAGGAACACTGTATCATGACCTGTATGTTAGGTTACGTATAAAACAGTTTGATAACAGATCGTTTGTCATACGAATCAAACCACTTATGAATTAAGAGACAAGGCGCCCATCGCGCAAGCAATGAAATTCGTACGACATGAGCTGTGTGTATTAATTAAGAAACATGATAAAAGTAGATTTGCCACATAGCTGCATGTTAATTTAAGGTAGATCAGGATATTTTCATTAGTTTTGTGTACAATAACAAATGGTTTATACACATAGATAGGATTATAAATGTAATTAATACTGCAGCTAGGATAACATTTTAGTACTATCCTAGTCTTAATTAAGGACATAGATCATAAGTAGGGACCGACCTATGTCAAGACTAGATAATGCATGTTATAAGTAAGTAGGCCCTACTTTATTTGTGAAACCTAGTTTTTTTTTTGACGGCGACCGAATGCGAGGCCCCTGCATTCGCCGGCCGAATTTCTTATTGTTATGTCCCCGCCAACTGCGGTGCTACCTGCGCTGTTGTGCACATGCATAAAACAGGGCTGGGCAGCCGGTTTGAGCACAATCGGCCTCTAGTTCTTTTGCAAGCAACACCTACGAGAATAAATCAAGAAGTTCACGAACAATCGTCGATATATTACCACGAGCTACTACGACGTCACAAGTTCACCTACCTAAGAAACACAAGTTCTGGGTGTCCTCCCACTTCTAAAACAAGTTACGCGAAGCAGGAAGATTGGAAATCCGACAAAGCAAGTGTCAAGAAGAAAAAGAGGAGTCTGCAAATAGGTCCAGTGAGCGGACTTCCACAGATTTACAAGAAGTTGAAGTAATTGTCAAAATCAGTAAGAGTCTGATAGGAATCAGAATGAACGTAAATAGTTTACCGTCTGACTCGTCGCTTGACAGCAATAGACAGAGCATTCGTAACGCAGTTTTAGAATTTCAGAGTTATACAGAAAACTTGAAAGATCCAAAATCTTGGTTTTCGGACATGTTCCGCTGTCCTACTTATGACATACGTAAATTACGGAAGAAAATTGAAGAAAACATCAGCGAGGAAGATTTGATATACCTGGTGTTAATGTTTTTAAAGAACGGGAAGCTCGATTGCAATAATTGTAGAGCGCAGCTTCAGGAAAAGCTTGAAGATGTTAATAAAAAAATAGGCATACAACGGCGTGCAAATGGAAAAATTATTGAGATAACTCTCTTCATAATTGCGCAAGCGTTTCCAGATCTAGTTGCAAAAGCGCTAATCCTGAAGTCTGGAAGACTGGAACAGATGGGATTACCTTAAGACCTTAATGTACTGAACATATTTATACTCGGATATAAATAAATATACATATCATCTACTCGTTTTTCTTTATTTTTGGTTATACTTCTATCACTCCAAATTACCATTCAAAAAAAAAAAAACTGGTTTTTGGCCCACTGTGCAAATTTTTTGTTCTACCGAAATTTTCATTTTAGTTCAGTCAGTTAGCCCGCACGGAGACGCATCTTTTGACACACCACACGTGAGCCTAGCTCTCACGAAATGTCAAAAAATTGAATACCTAGTTAATTTTTATGCTAAATAGGTCTCATAGTAGCTAGAATCATGATCTAGCTCTATATTCGCTTATAAATAAAACAGTTGCTAGGAATACTGTAGGATAGATTGAGTATTAACAGGTCTCATAGTAGTTTGAAGTATGACTAAGGTCTATGTGACTCTGTTAATAAGACAGCCCGTTAGGAACACGGCATGCTAATTTATAAGTAAGATGCATAGTCTGGTAGAAACACTATATGTTAGTCTTTGTATTGAATAGGTTCCATAGTGGCTTGTATCATGAATAAGCCCTATGTGGAATTGATCTGTAAGTAAGACACATTGCTAGGAACACTGTATCATGACCTGTATGTTAGGTTACGTATAAAACAGTTTGATAACAGATCGTTTGTCATACGAATCAAACCACTTATGAATTAAGAGACAAGGCGCCCATCGCGCAAGCAATGAAATTCGTACGACATGAGCTGTGTGTATTAATTAAGAAACATGATAAAAGTAGATTTCCCACATAGCTGCATGTTAATTTAAGGTAGATCAGGATATTTTCATTAGTTTTGTGTACAATAACAAATGGTTTATACACATAGATAGGATTATAAATGTAATTAATACTGCAGCTAGGATAGCATTTTAGTACTATCCTAGTCTTAATTAAGGACATAGATCATAAGTAGGGACCGACCTATGTCAAGACTAGATAATGCATGTTATAAGTAAGTAGGCCCTACTTTATTTGTGAAACCTAGTTTTTTTTTGGACGGCGACCGAATGCGAGGCCCCTGCATTCGCCGGCCGGATTTCTTATTGTTATGTCCCCGCCAACTGCGGTGCTACCTGCGCTGTTGTGCACATGCATAAAACAGGGCTGGGCAGCCGGTTTGAGCACAATCGGCCTCTAGTTCTTTTGCAAGCAACACCTACGAGAATAAATCAAGAAGTTCACGAACAATCGTCGATATATTACCACGAGCTACTACGACGTCACAAGTTCACCTACCTAAGAAACACAAGTTCTGGGTGTCCTCCCACTTCTAAAACAAGTTACGCGAAGCAGGAAGATTGGAAATCCGACAAAGCAAGTGTCAAGAAGAAAAAGAGGAGTCTGCAAATAGGTCCAGTGAGCGGACTTCCACAGATTTACAAGAAGTTGAAGTAATTGTCAAAATCAGTAAGAGTCTGATAGGAATCAGAATGAACGTAAATAGTTTACCGTCTGACTCGTCGCTTGACAGCAATAGACAGAGCATTCGTAACGCAGTTTTAGAATTTCAGAGTTATACAGAAAACTTGAAAGATCCAAAATCTTGGTTTTCGGACATGTTCCGCTGTCCTACTTATGACATACGTAAATTACGGAAGAAAATTGAAGAAAACATCAGCGAGGAAGATTTGATATACCTGGTGTTAATGTTTTAAAGAACGGGAAGCTCGATTGCAATAATTGTAGAGCGCAACTTCAGGAAAAGCTTGAAGATGTTAATAAAAAAATAGGCATACAACGGCGTGCAAATGGAAAAATTATTGAGATAACTCTCTTCATAATTGCGCAAGCGTTTCCAGATCTAGTTGCAAAAGTGCTAATCCTGAAGTCTGGAAGACTGGAACAGATGGGATTACCTTAAGACCTTAATGTACTGAACATATTTATACTCGGATATAAATAAATATACATATCATCTACTCGTTTTTCTTTATTTTTGGTTATACTTCTATCACTCCAAATTACCATTCAAAAAAAAAAAACTGGTTTTTGGCCCACTGTGCAAATTTTTTGTTCTACCGAAATTTTCATTTTAGTTCAGTCAGTTAGCCCGCACGGAGACGCATCTTTTGACACACCACACGTGAGCCTAGCTCTCACGAAATGTCAAAAAATTGAATACCTAGTTAATTTTTATGCTAAATAGGTCTCATAGTAGCTAGAATCATGATCTAGCTCTATATTCGCTTATAAATAAAACAGTTGCTAGGAATACTGTAGGATAGATTGAGTATTAACAGGTCTCATAGTAGTTTGAAGTATGACTAAGGTCTATGTGACTCTGTTAATAAGACAGCCCGTTAGGAACACGGCATGCTAATTTATAAGTAAGATGCATAGTCTGGTAGAAACACTATATGTTAGTCTTTGTATTGAATAGGTTCCATAGTGGCTTGTATCATGAATAAGCCCTATGTGGAATTGATCTGTAAGTAAGACACATTGCTAGGAACACTGTATCATGACCTGTATGTTAGGTTACGTATAAAACAGTTTGATAACAGATCGTTTGTCATACGAATCAAACCACTTATGAATTAAGAGACAAGGCGCCCATCGCGCAAGCAATGAAATTCGTACGACATGAGCTGTGTGTATTAATTAAGAAACATGATAAAAGTAGATTTCCCACATAGCTGCATGTTAATTTAAGGTAGATCAGGATATTTTCATTAGTTTTGTGTACAATAACAAATGGTTTATACACATAGATAGGATTATAAATGTAATTAATACTGCAGCTAGGATAGCATTTTAGTACTATCCTAGTCTTAATTAAGGACATAGATCATAAGTAGGGACCGACCTATGTCAAGACTAGATAATGCATGTTATAAGTAAGTAGGCCCTACTTTATTTGTGAAACCTAGTTTTTTTTTGGACGGCGACCGAATGCGAGGCCCCTGCATTCGCCGGCCGGATTTCTTATTGTTATGTCCCCGCCAACTGCGGTGCTACCTGCGCTGTTGTGCATATGCATAAAACAGGGCTGGGCAGCCGGTTTGAGCACAATCGGCCTCTAGTTCTTTTGCAAGCAACACCTACGAGAATAAATCAAGAAGTTCACGAACAATCGTCGATATATTACCACGAGCTACTACGACGTCACAAGTTCACCTACCTAAGAAACACAAGTTCTGGGTGTCCTCCCACTTCTAAAACAAGTTACGCGAAGCAGGAAGATTGGAAATCCGACAAAGCAAGTGTCAAGAAGAAAAAGAGGAGTCTGCAAATAGGTCCAGTGAGCGGACTTCCACAGATTTACAAGAAGTTGAAGTAATTGTCAAAATCAGTAAGAGTCTGATAGGAATCAGAATGAACGTAAATAGTTTACCGTCTGACTCGTCGCTTGACAGCAATAGACAGAGCATTCGTAACGCAGTTTTAGAATTTCAGAGTTATACAGAAAACTTGAAAGATCCAAAATCTTGGTTTTCGGACATGTTCCGCTGTCCTACTTATGACATACGTAAATTACGGAAGAAAATTGAAGAAAACATCAGCGAGGAAGATTTGATATACCTGGTGTTAATGTTTTTAAAGAACGGGAAGCTCGATTGCAATAATTGTAGAGCGCAGCTTCAGGAAAAGCTTGAAGATGTTAATAAAAAAATAGGCATACAACGGCGTGCAAATGGAAAAATTATTGAGATAACTCTCTTCATAATTGCGCAAGCGTTTCCAGATCTAGTTGCAAAAGTGCTAATCCTGAAGTCTGGAAGACTGGAACAGATGGGATTACCTTAAGACCTTAATGTACTGAACATATTTATACTCGGATATAAATAAATATACATATCATCTACTCGTTTTTCTTTATTTTTGGTTATACTTCTATCACTCCAAATTACCATTCAAAAAAAAAAAACTGGTTTTTGGCCCACTGTGCAAATTTTTTGATCTACCGAAATTTTCATTTTAGTTCAGTCAGTTAGCCCGCACGGAGACGCATCTTTTGACACACCACACGTGAGCCTAGCTCTCACGAAATGTCAAAAAATTGAATACCTAGTTAATTTTTATGCTAAATAGGTCTCATAGTAGCTAGAATCATGATCTAGCTCTATATTCGCTTATAAATAAAACAGTTGCTAGGAATACTGTAGGATAGATTGAGTATTAACAGGTCTCATAGTAGTTTGAAGTATGACTAAGGTCTATGTGACTCTGTTAATAAGACAGCCCGTTAGGAACACGGCATGCTAATTTATAAGTAAGATGCATAGTCTGGTAGAAACACTATATGTTAGTCTTTGTATTGAATAGGTTCCATAGTGGCTTGTATCATGAATAAGCCCTATGTGGAATTGATCTGTAAGTAAGACACATTGCTAGGAACACTGTATCATGACCTGTATGTTAGGTTACGTATAAAACAGTTTGATAACAGATCGTTTGTCATACGAATCAAACCACTTATGAATTAAGAGACAAGGCGCCCATCGCGCAAGCAATGAAATTCGTACGACATGAGCTGTGTGTATTAATTAAGAAACATGATAAAAGTAGATTTCCCACATAGCTGAATGTTAATTTAAGGTAGATCAGGATATTTTCATTAGTTTTGTGTACAATAACAAATGGTTTATACACATAGATAGGATTATAAATGTAATTAATACTGCAGCTAGGATAGCATTTTAGTACTATCCTAGTCTTAATTAAGGACATAGATCATAAGTAGGGACCGACCTATGTCAAGACTAGATAATGCATGTTATAAGTAAGTAGGCCCTACTTTATTTGTGAAACCTAGTTTTTTTTTGGACGGCGACCGAATGCGAGGCCCCTGCATTCGCCGGCCGGATTTCTTATTGTTATGTCCCCGCCAACTGCGGTGCTACCTGCGCTGTTGTGCACATGCATAAAACAGGGCTGGGCAGCCGGTTTGAGCACAATCGGCCTCTAGTTCTTTTGCAAGCAACACCTACGAGAATAAATCAAGAAGTTCACGAACAATCGTCGATATATTACCACGAGCTACTACGACGTCACAAGTTCACCTACCTAAGAAACACAAGTTCTGGGTGTCCTCCCACTTCTAAAACAAGTTACGCGAAGCAGGAAGATTGGAAATCCGACAAAGCAAGTGTCAAGAAGAAAAAGAGGAGTCTGCAAATAGGTCCAGTGAGCGGATTTCCACAGATTTACAAGAAGTTGAAGTAATTGTCAAAATCAGTAAGAGTCTGATAGGAATCAGAATGAACGTAAATAGTTTACCGTCTGACTCGTCGCTTGACAGCAATAGACAGAGCATTCGTAACGCAGTTTTAGAATTTCAGAGTTATACAGAAAACTTGAAAGATCCAAAATCTTGGTTTTCGGACATGTTCCGCTGTCCTACTTATGACATACGTAAATTACGGAAGAAAATTGAAGAAAACATCAGCGAGGAAGATTTGATATACCTGGTGTTAATGTTTTTAAAGAACGGGAAGCTCGATTGCAATAATTGTAGAGCGCAGCTTCAGGAAAAGCTTGAAGATGTTAATAAAAAAATAGGCATACAACGGCGTGCAAATGGAAAAATTATTGAGATAACTCTCTTCATAATTGCGCAAGCGTTTCCAGATCTAGTTGCAAAAGTGCTAATCCTGAAGTCTGGAAGACTGGAACAGATGGGATTACCTTAAGACCTTAATGTACTGAACATATTTATACTCGGATATAAATAAATATACATATCATCTACTCGTTTTTCTTTATTTTTGGTTATACTTCTATCACTCCAAATTACCATTCAAAAAAAAAAAACTGGTTTTTGGCCCACTGTGCAAATTTTTTGTTCTACCGAAATTTTCATTTTAGTTCAGTCAGTTAGCCCGCACGGAGACGCATCTTTTGACACACCACACGTGAGCCTAGCTCTCACGAAATGTCAAAAAATTGAATACCTAGTTAATTTTTATGCTAAATAGGTCTCATAGTAGCTAGAATCATGATCTAGCTCTATATTCGCTTATAAATAAAACAGTTGCTAGGAATACTGTAGGATAGATTGAGTATTAACAGGTCTCATAGTAGTTTGAAGTATGACTAAGGTCTATGTGACTCTGTTAATAAGACAGCCCGTTAGGAACACGGCATGCTAATTTATAAGTAAGATGCATAGTCTGGTAGAAACACTATATGTTAGTCTTTGTATTGAATAGGTTCCATAGTGGCTTGTATCATGAATAAGCCCTATGTGGAATTGATCTGTAAGTAAGACACATTGCTAGGAACACTGTATCATGACCTGTATGTTAGGTTACGTATAAAACAGTTTGATAACAGATCGTTTGTCATACGAATCAAACCACTTATGAATTAAGAGACAAGGCGCCCATCGCGCAAGCAATGAAATTCGTACGACATGAGCTGTGTGTATTAATTAAGAAACATGATAAAAGTAGATTTCCCACATAGCTGCATGTTAATTTAAGGTAGATCAGGATATTTTCATTAGTTTTGTGTACAATAACAAATGGTTTATACACATAGATAGGATTATAAATGTAATTAATACTGCAGCTAGGATAGCATTTTAGTACTATCCTAGTCTTAATTAAGGACATAGATCATAAGTAGGGACCGACCTATGTCAAGACTAGATAATGCATGTTATAAGTAAGTAGGCCCTACTTTATTTGTGAAACCTAGTTTTTTTTTGGACGGCGACCGAATGCGAGGCCCCTGCATTCGCCGGCCGGATTTCTTATTGTTATGTCCCCGCCAACTGCGGTGCTACCTGCGCTGTTGTGCACATGCATAAAACAGGGCTGGGTAGCCGGTTTGAGCACAATCGGCCTCTAGTTCTTTTGCAAGCAACACCTACGAGAATAAATCAAGAAGTTCACGAACAATCGTCGATATATTACCACGAGCTACTACGACGTCACAAGTTCACCTACCTAAGAAACACAAGTTCTGGGTGTCCTCCCACTTCTAAAACAAGTTACGCGAAGCAGGAAGATTGGAAATCCGACAAAGCAAGTGTCAAGAAGAAAAAGAGGAGTCTGCAAATAGGTCCAGTGAGCGGACTTCCACAGATTTACAAGAAGTTGAAGTAATTGTCAAAATCAGTAAGAGTCTGATAGGAATCAGAATGAACGTAAATAGTTTACCGTCTGACTCGTCGCTTGACAGCAATAGACAGAGCATTCGTAACGCAGTTTTAGAATTTCAGAGTTATACAGAAAACTTGAAAGATCCAAAATCTTGGTTTTCGGACATGTTCCGCTGTCCTACTTATGACATACGTAAATTACGGAAGAAAATTGAAGAAAACATCAGCGAGGAAGATTTGATATACCTGGTGTTAATGTTTTAAAGAACGGGAAGCTCGATTGCAATAATTGTAGAGCGCAACTTCAGGAAAAGCTTGAAGATGTTAATAAAAAAATAGGCATACAACGGCGTGCAAATGGAAAAATTATTGAGATAACTCTCTTCATAATTGCGCAAGCGTTTCCAGATCTAGTTGCAAAAGTGCTAATCCTGAAGTCTGGAAGACTGGAACAGATGGGATTACCTTAAGACCTTAATGTACTGAACATATTTATACTCGGATATAAATGAATATACATATCATCTACTCGTTTTTCTTTATTTTTGGTTATACTTCTATCACTCCAAATTACCATTCAAAAAAAAAAAACTGGTTTTTGGCCCACTGTGCAAATTTTTTGTTCTACCGAAATTTTCATTTTAGTTCAGTCAGTTAGCCCGCACGGAGACGCATCTTTTGACACACCACACGTGAGCCTAGCTCTCACGAAATGTCAAAAAATTGAATACCTAGATAATTTTTATGCTAAATAGGTCTCATAGTAGCTAGAATCATGATCTAGCTCTATATTCGCTTATAAATAAAACAGTTGCTAGGAATACTGTAGGATAGATTGAGTATTAACAGGTCTCATAGTAGTTTGAAGTATGACTAAGGTCTATGTGACTCTGTTAATAAGACAGCCCGTTAGGAACACGGCATGCTAATTTATAAGTAAGATGCATAGTCTGGTAGAAACACTATATGTTAGTCTTTGTATTGAATAGGTTCCATAGTGGCTTGTATCATGAATAAGCCCTATGTGGAATTGATCTGTAAGTAAGACACATTGCTAGGAACACTGTATCATGACCTGTATGTTAGGTTACGTATAAAACAGTTTGATAACAGATCGTTTGTCATACGAATCAAACCACTTATGAATTAAGAGACAAGGCGCCCATCGCGCAAGCAATGAAATTCGTACGACATGAGCTGTGTGTATTAATTAAGAAACATGATAAAAGTAGATTTCCCACATAGCTGCATGTTAATTTAAGGTAGATCAGGATATTTTCATTAGTTTTGTGTACAATAACAAATGGTTTATACACATAGATAGGATTATAAATGTAATTAATACTGCAGCTAGGATAGCATTTTAGTACTATCCTAGTCTTAATTAAGGACATAGATCATAAGTAGGGACCGACCTATGTCAAGACTAGATAATGCATGTTATAAGTAAGTAGGCCCTACTTTATTTGTGAAACCTAGTTTTTTTTTGGACGGCGACCGAATGCGAGGCCCCTGCATTCGCCGGCCGGATTTCTTATTGTTATGTCCCCGCCAACTGCGGTGCTACCTGCGCTGTTGTGCACATGCATAAAACAGGGCTGGGCAGCCGGTTTGAGCACAATCGGCCTCTAGTTCTTTTGCAAGCAACACCTACGAGAATAAATCAAGAAGTTCACGAACAATCGTCGATATATTACCACGAGCTACTACGACGTCACAAGTTCACCTACCTAAGAAACACAAGTTCTGGGTGTCCTCCCACTTCTAAAACAAGTTACGCGAAGCAGGAAGATTGGAAATCCGACAAAGCAAGTGTCAAGAAGAAAAAGAGGAGTCTGCAAATAGGTCCAGTGAGCGGACTTCCACAGATTTACAAGAAGTTGAAGTAATTGTCAAAATCAGTAAGAGTCTGATAGGAATCAGAATGAACGTAAATAGTTTACCATCTGACTCGTCGCTTGACAGCAATAGACAGAGCATTCGTAACGCAGTTTTAGAATTTCAGAGTTATACAGAAAACTTGAAAGATCCAAAATCTTGGTTTTCGGACATGCTCCGCTGTCCTACTTATGACATACGTAAATTACGGAAGAAAATTGAAGAAAACATCAGCGAGGAAGATTTGATATACCTGGTGTTAATGTTTTTAAAGAACGGGAAGCTCGATTGCAATAATTGTAGAGCGCAGCTTCAGGAAAAGCTTGAAGATGTTAATAAAAAAATAGGCATACAACGGCGTGCAAATGGAAAAATTATTGAGATAACTCTCTTCATAATTGCGCAAGCGTTTCCAGATCTAGTTGCAAAAATGCTAATCCTGAAGTCTGGAAGACTGGAACAGATGGGATTACCTTAAGACCTTAATGTACTGAACATATTTATACTCGGATATAAATAAATATACATATCATCTACTCGTTTTTCTTTATTTTTGGTTATACTTCTATCACTCCAAATTACCATTCAAAAAAAAAAAACTGGTTTTTGGCCCACTGTGCAAATTTTTTGTTCTACCGAAATTTTCATTTTAGTTCAGTCAGTTAGCCCGCACGGAGACGCATCTTTTGACACACCACACGTGAGCCTAGCTCTCACGAAATGTCAAAAAATTGAATACCTAGTTAATTTTTATGCTAAATAGGTCTCATAGTAGCTAGAATCATGATCTAGCTCTATATTCGCTTATAAATAAAACAGTTGCTAGGAATACTGTAGGATAGATTGAGTATTAACAGGTCTCATAGTAGTTTGAAGTATGACTAAGGTCTATGTGACTCTGTTAATAAGACAGCCCGTTAGGAACACGGCATGCTAATTTATAAGTAAGATGCATAGTCTGGTAGAAACACTATATGTTAGTCTTTGTATTGAATAGGTTCCATAGTGGCTTGTATCATGAATAAGCCCTATGTGGAATTGATCTGTAAGTAAGACACATTGCTAGGAACACTGTATCATGACCTGTATGTTAGGTTACGTATAAAACAGTTTGATAACAGATCGTTTGTCATACGAATCAAACCACTTATGAATTAAGAGACAAGGCGCCCATCGCGCAAGCAATGAAATTCGTACGACATGAGCTGTGTGTATTAATTAAGAAACATGATAAAAGTAGATTTCCCACATAGCTGAATGTTAATTTAAGGTAGATCAGGATATTTTCATTAGTTCTGTGTACAATAACAAATGGTTTATACACATAGATAGGATTATAAATGTAATTAATACTGCAGCTAGGATAGCATTTTAGTACTATCCTAGTCTTAATTAAGGACATAGATCATAAGTAGGGACCGACCTATGTCAAGACTAGATAATGCATGTTATAAGTAAGTAGGCCCTACTTTATTTGTGAAACCTAGTTTTTTTTTGGACGGCGACCGAATGCGAGGCCCCTGCATTCGCCGGCCGGATTTCTTATTGTTATGTCCCCGCCAACTGCGGTGCTACCTGCGCTGTTGTGCACATGCATAAAACAGGGCTGGGCAGCCGGTTTGAGCACAATCGGCCTCTAGTTCTTTTGCAAGCAACACCTACGAGAATAAATCAAGAAGTTCACGAACAATCGTCGATATATTACCACGAGCTACTACGACGTCACAAGTTCACCTACCTAAGAAACACAAGTTCTGGGTGTCCTCCCACTTCTAAAACAAGTTACGCGAAGCAGGAAGATTGGAAATCCGACAAAGCAAGTGTCAAGAAGAAAAAGAGGAGTCTGCAAATAGGTCCAGTGAGCGGACTTCCACAGATTTACAAGAAGTTGAAGTAATTGTCAAAATCAGTAAGAGTCTGATAGGAATCAGAATGAACGTAAATAGTTTACCGTCTGACTCGTCGCTTGACAGCAATAGACAGAGCATTCGTAACGCAGTTTTAGAATTTCAGAGTTATACAGAAAACTTGAAAGATCCAAAATCTTGGTTTTCGGACATGTTCCGCTGTCCTACTTATGACATACGTAAATTACGGAAGAAAATTGAAGAAAACATCAGCGAGGAAGATTTGATATACCTGGTGTTAATGTTTTTAAAGAACGGGAAGCTCGATTGCAATAATTGTAGAGCGCAGCTTCAGGAAAAGCTTGAAGATGTTAATAAAAAAATAGGCATACAACGGCGTGCAAATGGAAAAATTATTGAGATAACTCTCTTCATAATTGCGCAAGCGTTTCCAGATCTAGTTGCAAAAGTGCTAATCCTGAAGTCTGGAAGACTGGAACAGATGGGATTACCTTAAGACCTTAATGTACTGAACATATTTATACTCGGATATAAATAAATATACATATCATCTACTCGTTTTTCTTTATTTTTGGTTATACTTCTATCACTCCAAATTACCATTCAAAAAAAAAAAACTGGTTTTTGGCCCACTGTGCAAATTTTTTGTTCTACCGAAATTTTCATTTTAGTTCAGTCAGTTAGCCCGCACGGAGACGCATCTTTTGACACACCACACGTGAGCCTAGCTCTCACGAAATGTCAAAAAATTGAATACCTAGTTAATTTTTATGCTAAATAGGTCTCATAGTAGCTAGAATCATGATCTAGCTCTATATTCGCTTATAAATAAAACAGTTGCTAGGAATACTGTAGGATAGATTGAGTATTAACAGGTCTCATAGTAGTTTGAAGTATGACTAAGGTCTATGTGACTCTGTTAATAAGACAGCCCGTTAGGAACACGGCATGCTAATTTATAAGTAAGATGCATAGTCTGGTAGAAACACTATATGTTAGTCTTTGTATTGAATAGGTTCCATAGTGGCTTGTATCATGAATAAGCCCTATGTGGAATTGATCTGTAAGTAAGACACATTGCTAGGAACACTGTATCATGACCTGTATGTTAGGTTACGTATAAAACAGTTTGATAACAGATCGTTTGTCATACGAATCAAACCACTTATGAATTAAGAGACAAGGCGCCCATCGCGCAAGCAATGAAATTCGTACGACATGAGCTGTGTGTATTAATTAAGAAACATGATAAAAGTAGATTTCCCACATAGCTGAATGTTAATTTAAGGTAGATCAGGATATTTTCATTAGTTTTGTGTACAATAACAAATGGTTTATACACATAGATAGGATTATAAATGTAATTAATACTGCAGCTAGGATAGCATTTTAGTACTATCCTAGTCTTAATTAAGGACATAGATCATAAGTAGGGACCGACCTATGTCAAGACTAGATAATGCATGTTATAAGTAAGTAGACCCTACTTTATTTGTGAAACCTAGTTTTTTTTTGGACGGCGACCGAATGCGAGGCCCCTGCATTCGCCGGCCGGATTTCTTATTGTTATGTCCCCGCCAACTGCGGTGCTACCTGCGCTGTTGTGCACATGCATAAAACAGGGCTGGGCAGCCGGTTTGAGCACAATCGGCCTCTAGTTCTTTTGCAAGCAACACCTACGAGAATAAATCAAGAAGTTCACGAACAATCGTCGATATATTACCACGAGCTACTACGACGTCACAAGTTCACCTACCTAAGAAACACAAGTTCTGGGTGTCCTCCCACTTCTAAAACAAGTTACGCGAAGCAGGAAGATTGGAAATCCGACAAAGCAAGTGTCAAGAAGAAAAAGAGGAGTCTGCAAATAGGTCCAGTGAGCGGACTTCCACAGATTTACAAGAAGTTGAAGTAATTGTCAAAATCAGTAAGAGTCTGATAGGAATCAGAATGAACGTAAATAGTTTACCGTCTGACTCGTCGCTTGACAGCAATAGACAGAGCATTCGTAACGCAGTTTTAGAATTTCAGAGTTATACAGAAAACTTGAAAGATCCAAAATCTTGGTTTTCGGACATGTTCCGCTGTCCTACTTATGACATACGTAAATTACGGAAGAAAATTGAAGAAAACATCAGCGAGGAAGATTTGATATACCTGGTGTTAATGTTTTTAAAGAACGGGAAGCTCGATTGCAATAATTGTAGAGCGCAGCTTCAGGAAAAGCTTGAAGATGTTAATAAAAAAATAGGCATACAACGGCGTGCAAATGGAAAAATTATTGAGATAACTCTCTTCATAATTGCGCAAGCGTTTCCAGATCTAGTTGCAAAAGTGCTAATCCTGAAGTCTGGAAGACTGGAACAGATGGGATTACCTTAAGACCTTAATGTACTGAACATATTTATACTCGGATATAAATAAATATACATATCATCTACTCGTTTTTCTTTATTTTTGGTTATACTTCTATCACTCCAAATTACCATTCAAAAAAAAAAAACTGGTTTTTGGCCCACTCTGCAAATTTTTTGTTCTACCGAAATCTTCATTTTAGTTCAGTCAGTTAGCCCGCACGGAGACGCATCTTTTGACACACCACACGTGAGCCTAGCTCTCACGAAATGTCAAAAAATTGAATACCTAGTTAATTTTTATGCTAAATAGGTCTCATAGTAGCTAGAATCATGATCTAGCTCTATATTCGCTTATAAATAAAACAGTTGCTAGGAATACTGTAGGATAGATTGAGTATTAACAGGTCTCATAGTAGTTTGAAGTATGACTAAGGTCTATGTGACTCTGTTAATAAGACAGCCCGTTAGGAACACGGCATGCTAATTTATAAGTAAGATGCATAGTCTGGTAGAAACACTATATGTTAGTCTTTGTATTGAATAGGTTCCATAGTGGCTTGTATCATGAATAAGCCCTATGTGGAATTGATCTGTAAGTAAGACACATTGCTAGGAACACTGTATCATGACCTGTATGTTAGGTTACGTATAAAACAGTTTGATAACAGATCGTTTGTCATACGAATCAAACCACTTATGAATTAAGAGACAAGGCGCCCATCGCGCAAGCAATGAAATTCGTACGACATGAGCTGTGTGTATTAATTAAGAAACATGATAAAAGTAGATTTCCCACATAGCTGAATGTTAATTTAAGGTAGATCAGGATATTTTCATTAGTTTTGTGTACAATAACAAATGGTTTATACACATAGATAGGATTATAAATGTAATTAATACTGCAGCTAGGATAGCATTTTAGTACTATCCTAGTCTTAATTAAGGACATAGATCATAAGTAGGGACCGACCTATGTCAAGACTAGATAATGCATGTTATAAGTAAGTAGGCCCTACTTTATTTGTGAAACCTAGTTTTTTTTTGGACGGCGACCGAATGCGAGGCCCCTGCATTCGCCGGCCGGATTTCTTATTGTTATGTCCCCGCCAACTGCGGTGCTACCTGCGCTGTTGTGCACATGCATAAAACAGGGCTGGGCAGCCGGTTTGAGCACAATCGGCCTCTAGTTCTTTTGCAAGCAACACCTACGAGAATAAATCAAGAAGTTCACGAACAATCGTCGATATATTACCACGAGCTACTACGACGTCACAAGTTCACCTACCTAAGAAACACAAGTTCTGGGTGTCCTCCCACTTCTAAAACAAGTTACGCGAAGCAGGAAGATTGGAAATCCGACAAAGCAAGTGTCAAGAAGAAAAAGAGGAGTCTGCAAATAGGTCCAGTGAGCGGACTTCCACAGATTTACAAGAAGTTGAAGTAATTGTCAAAATCAGTAAGAGTCTGATAGGAATCAGAATGAACGTAAATAGTTTACCGTCTGACTCGTCGCTTGACAGCAATAGACAGAGCATTCGTAACGCAGTTTTAGAATTTCAGAGTTATACAGAAAACTTGAAAGATCCAAAATCTTGGTTTTCGGACATGTTCCGCTGTCCTACTTATGACATACGTAAATTACGGAAGAAAATTGAAGAAAACATCAGCGAGGAAGATTTGATATACCTGGTGTTAATGTTTTTAAAGAACGGGAAGCTCGATTGCAATAATTGTAGAGCGCAGCTTCAGGAAAAGCTTGAAGATGTTAATAAAAAAATAGGCATACAACGGCGTGCAAATGGAAAAATTATTGAGATAACTCTCTTCATAATTGCGCAAGCGTTTCCAGATCTAGTTGCAAAAGTGCTAATCCTGAAGTCTGGAAGACTGGAACAGATGGGATTACCTTAAGACCTTAATGTACTGAACATATTTATACTCGGATATAAATAAATATACATATCATCTACTCGTTTTTCTTTATTTTTGGTTATACTTCTATCACTCCAAATTACCATTCAAAAAAAAAAAACTGGTTTTTGGCCCACTGTGCAAATTTTTTGTTCTACCGAAATTTTCATTTTAGTTCAGTCAGTTAGCCCGCACGGAGACGCATCTTTTGACACACCACACGTGAGCCTAGCTCTCACGAAATGTCAAAAAATTGAATACCTAGTTAATTTTTATGCTAAATAGGTCTCATAGTAGCTAGAATCATGATCTAGCTCTATATTCGCTTATAAATAAAACAGTTGCTAGGAATACTGTAGGATAGATTGAGTATTAACAGGTCTCATAGTAGTTTGAAGTATGACTAAGGTCTATGTGACTCTGTTAATAAGACAGCCCGTTAGGAACACGGCATGCTAATTTATAAGTAAGATGCATAGTCTGGTAGAAACACTATATGTTAGTCTTTGTATTGAATAGGTTCCATAGTGGCTTGTATCATGAATAAGCCCTATGTGGAATTGATCTGTAAGTAAGACACATTGCTAGGAACACTGTATCATGACCTGTATGTTAGGTTACGTATAAAACAGTTTGATAACAGATCGTTTGTCATACGAATCAAACCACTTATGAATTAAGAGACAAGGCGCCCATCGCGCAAGCAATGAAATTCGTACGACATGAGCTGTGTGTATTAATTAAGAAACATGATAAAAGTAGATTTCCCACATAGCTGAATGTTAATTTAAGGTAGATCAGGATATTTTCATTAGTTTTGTGTACAATAACAAATGGTTTATACACATAGATAGGATTATAAATGTAATTAATACTGCAGCTAGGATAGCATTTTAGTACTATCCTAGTCTTAATTAAGGACATAGATCATAAGTAGGGACCGACCTATGTCAAGACTAGATAATGCATGTTATAAGTAAGTAGGCCCTACTTTATTTGTGAAACCTAGTTTTTTTTTGGACGGCGACCGAATGCGAGGCCCCTGCATTCGCCGGCCGGATTTCTTATTGTTATGTCCCCACCAACTGCGGTGCTACCTGCGCTGTTGTGCACATGCATAAAACAGGGCTGGGCAGCCGGTTTGAGCACAATCGGCCTCTAGTTCTTTTGCAAGCAACACCTACGAGAATAAATCAAGAAGTTCACGAACAATCGTCGATATATTACCACGAGCTACTACGACGTCACAAGTTCACCTACCTAAGAAACACAAGTTCTGGGTGTCCTCCCACTTCTAAAACAAGTTACGCGAAGCAGGAAGATTGGAAATCCGACAAAGCAAGTGTCAAGAAGAAAAAGAGGAGTCTGCAAATAGGTCCAGTGAGCGGACTTCCACAGATTTACAAGAAGTTGAAGTAATTGTCAAAATCAGTAAGAGTCTGATAGGAATCAGAATGAACGTAAATAGTTTACCGTCTGACTCGTCGCTTGACAGCAATAGACAGAGCATTCGTAACGCAGTTTTAGAATTTCAGAGTTATACAGAAAACTTGAAAGATCCAAAATCTTGGTTTTCGGACATGTTCCGCTGTCCTACTTATGACATACGTAAATTACGGAAGAAAATTGAAGAAAACATCAGCGAGGAAGATTTGATATACCTGGTGTTAATGTTTTTAAAGGACGGGAAGCTCGATTGCAATAATTGTAGAGCGCAGCTTCAGGAAAAGCTTGAAGATGTTAATAAAAAAATAGGCATAAAACGGCGTGCAAATGGAAAAATTATTGAGATAACTCTCTTCATAATTGCGCAAGCGTTTCCAGATCTAGTTGCAAAAGTGCTAATCCTGAAGTCTGGAAGACTGGAACAGATGGGATTACCTTAAGACCTTAATGTACTGAACATATTTATACTCGGATATAAATAAATATACATATCATCTACTCGTTTTTCTTTATTTTTGGTTATACTTCTATCACTCCAAATTACCATTCAAAAAAAAAAAACTGGTTTTTGGCCCACTGTGCAAATTTTTTGTTCTACCGAAATTTTCATTTTAGTTCAGTCAGTTAGCCCGCACGGAGACGCATCTTTTGACACACCACACGTGAGCCTAGCTCTCACGAAATGTCAAAAAATTGAATACCTAGTTAATTTTTATGCTAAATAGGTCTCATAGTAGCTAGAATCATGATCTAGCTCTATATTCGCTTATAAATAAAACAGTTGCTAGGAATACTGTAGGATAGATTGAGTATTAACAGGTCTCATAGTAGTTTGAAGTATGACTAAGGTCTATGTGACTCTGTTAATAAGACAGCCCGTTAGGAACACGGCATGCTAATTTATAAGTAAGATGCATAGTCTGGTAGAAACACTATATGTTAGTCTTTGTATTGAATAGGTTCCATAGTGGCTTGTATCATGAATAAGCCCTATGTGGAATTGATCTGTAAGTAAGACACATTGCTAGGAACACTGTATCATGACCTGTATGTTAGGTTACGTATAAAACAGTTTGATAACAGATCGTTTGTCATACGAATCAAACCACTTATGAATTAAGAGACAAGGCGCCCATCGCGCAAGCAATGAAATTCGTACGACATGAGCTGTGTGTATTAATTAAGAAACATGATAAAAGTAGATTTCCCACATAGCTGCATGTTAATTTAAGGTAGATCAGGATATTTTCATTAGTTTTGTGTACAATAACAAATGGTTTATACACATAGATAGGATTATAAATGTAATTAATACTGCAGCTAGGATAGCATTTTAGTACTATCCTAGTCTTAATTAAGGACATAGATCATAAGTAGGGACCGACCTATGTCAAGACTAGATAATGCATGTTATAAGTAAGTAGGCCCTACTTTATTTGTGAAACCTAGTTTTTTTTTGGACGGCGACCGAATGCGAGGCCCCTGCATTCGCCGGCCGGATTTCTTATTGTTATGTCCCCGCCAACTGCGGTGCTACCTGCGCTGTTGTGCACATGCATAAAACAGGGCTGGGCAGCCGGTTTGAGCACAATCGGCCTCTAGTTCTTTTGCAAGCAACACCTACGAGAATAAATCAAGAAGTTCACGAACAATCGTCGATATATTACCACGAGCTACTACGACGTCACAAGTTCACCTACCTAAGAAACACAAGTTCTGGGTGTCCTCCCACTTCTAAAACAAGTTACGCGAAGCAGGAAGATTGGAAATCCGACAAAGCAAGTGTCAAGAAGAAAAAGAGGAGTCTGCAAATAGGTCCAGTGAGCGGACTTCCACAGATTTACAAGAAGTTGAAGTAATTGTCAAAATCAGTAAGAGTCTGATAGGAATCAGAATGAACGTAAATAGTTTACCGTCTGACTCGTCGCTTGACAGCAATAGACAGAGCATTCGTAACGCAGTTTTAGAATTTCAGAGTTATACAGAAAACTTGAAAGATCCAAAATCTTGGTTTTCGGACATGTTCCGCTGTCCTACTTATGACATACGTAAATTACGGAAGAAAATTGAAGAAAACATCAGCGAGGAAGATTTGATATACCTGGTGTTAATGTTTTTAAAGAACGGGAAGCTCGATTGCAATAATTGTAGAGCGCAGCTTCAGGAAAAGCTTGAAGATGTTAATAAAAAAATAGGCATACAACGGCGTGCAAATGGAAAAATTATTGAGATAACTCTCTTCATAATTGCGCAAGCGTTTCCAGATCTAGTTGCAAAAGTGCTAATCCTGAAGTCTGGAAGACTGGAACAGATGGGATTACCTTAAGACCTTAATGTACTGAACATATTTATACTCGGATATAAATAAATATACATATCATCTACTCGTTTTTCTTTATTTTTGGTTATACTTCTATCACTCCAAATTACCATTCAAAAAAAAAAACTGGTTTTTGGCCCACTGTGCAAATTTTTTGTTCTACCGAAATTTTCATTTTAGTTCAGTCAGTTAGCCCGCACGGAGACGCATCTTTTGACACACCACACGTGAGCCTCGCTCTCACGAAATGTCAAAAAATTGAATACCTAGTTAATTTTTATGCTAAATAGGTCTCATAGTAGCTAGAATCATGATCTAGCTCTATATTCGCTTATAAATAAAACAGTTGCTAGGAATACTGTAGGATAGATTGAGTATTAACAGGTCTCATAGTAGTTTGAAGTATGACTAAGGTCTATGTGACTCTGTTAATAAGACAGCCCGTTAGGAACACGGCATGCTAATTTATAAGTAAGATGCATAGTCTGGTAGAAACACTATATGTTAGTCTTTGTATTGAATAGGTTCCATAGTGGCTTGTATCATGAATAAGCCCTATGTGGAATTGATCTGTAAGTAAGACACATTGCTAGGAACACTGTATCATGACCTGTATGTTAGGTTACGTATAAAACAGTTTGATAACAGATCGTTTGTCATACGAATCAAACCACTTATGAATTAAGAGACAAGGCGCCCATCGCGCAAGCAATGAAATTCGTACGACATGAGCTGTGTGTATTAATTAAGAAACATGATAAAAGTAGATTTCCCACATAGCTGCATGTTAATTTAAGGTAGATCAGGATATTTTCATTAGTTTTGTGTACAATAACAAATGGTTTATACACATAGATAGGATTATAAATGTAATTAATACTGCAGCTAGGATAGCATTTTAGTACTATCCTAGTCTTAATTAAGGACATAGATCATAAGTAGGGACCGACCTATGTCAAGACTAGATAATGCATGTTATAAGTAAGTAGGCCCTACTTTATTTGTGAAACCTAGTTTTTTTTTGGACGGCGACCGAATGCGAGGCCCCTGCATTCGCCGGCCGGATTTCTTATTGTTATGTCCCCGCCAACTGCGGTGCTACCTGCGCTGTTGTGCACATGCATAAAACAGGGCTGGGCAGCCGGTTTGAGCACAATCGGCCTCTAGTTCTTTTGCAAGCAACACCTACGAGAATAAATCAAGAAGTTCACGAACAATCGTCGATATATTACCACGAGCTACTACGACGTCACAAGTTCACCTACCTAAGAAACACAAGTTCTGGGTGTCCTCCCACTTCTAAAACAAGTTACGCGAAGCAGGAAGATTGGAAATCCGACAAAGCAAGTGTCAAGAAGAAAAAGAGGAGTCTGCAAATAGGTCCAGTGAGCGGACTTCCACAGATTTACAAGAAGTTGAAGTAATTGTCAAAATCAGTAAGAGTCTGATAGGAATCAGAATGAACGTAAATAGTTTACCGTCTGACTCGTCGCTTGACAGCAATAGACAGAGCATTCGTAACGCAGTTTTAGAATTTCAGAGTTATACAGAAAACTTGAAAGATCCAAAATCTTGGTTTTCGGACATGTTCCGCTGTCCTACTTATGACATACGTAAATTACGGAAGAAAATTGAAGAAAACATCAGCGAGGAAGATTTGATATACCTGGTGTTAATGTTTTTAAAGAACGGGAAGCTCGATTGCAATAATTGTAGAGCGCAGCTTCAGGAAAAGCTTGAAGATGTTAATAAAAAAATAGGCATACAACGGCGTGCAAATGGAAAAATTATTGAGATAACTCTCTTCATAATTGCGCAAGCGTTTCCAGATCTAGTTGCAAAAGTGCTAATCCTGAAGTCTGGAAGACTGGAACAGATGGGATTACCTTAAGACCTTAATGTACTGAACATATTTATACTCGGATATAAATAAATATACATATCATCTACTCGTTTTTCTTTATTTTTGGTTATACTTCTATCACTCCAAATTACCATTCAAAAAAAAAAAACTGGTTTTTGGCCCACTGTGCAAATTTTTTGTTCTACCGAAATTTTCATTTTAGTTCAGTCAGTTAGCCCGCACGGAGACGCATCTTTTGACACACCACACGTGAGCCTAGCTCTCACGAAATGTCAAAAAATTGAATACCTAGTTAATTTTTATGCTAAATAGGTCTCATAGTAGCTAGAATCATGATCTAGCTCTATATTCGCTTATAAATAAAACAGTTGCTAGGAATACTGTAGGATAGATTGAGTATTAACAGGTCTCATAGTAGTTTGAAGTATGACTAAGGTCTATGTGACTCTGTTAATAAGACAGCCCGTTAGGAACACGGCATGCTAATTTATAAGTAAGATGCATAGTCTGGTAGAAACACTATATGTTAGTCTTTGTATTGAATAGGTTCCATAGTGGCTTGTATCATGAATAAGCCCTATGTGGAATTGATCTGTAAGTAAAACACATTGCTAGGAACACTGTATCATGACCTGTATGTTAGGTTACGTATAAAACAGTTTGATAACAGATCGTTTGTCATACGAATCAAACCACTTATGAATTAAGAGACAAGGCGCCCATCGCGCAAGCAATGAAATTCGTACGACATGAGCTGTGTGTATTAATTAAGAAACATGATAAAAGTAGATTTCCCACATAGCTGCATGTTAATTTAAGGTAGATCAGGATATTTTCATTAGTTTTGTGTACAATAACAAATGGTTTATACACATAGATAGGATTATAAATGTAATTAATACTGCAGCTAGGATAGCATTTTAGTACTATCCTAGTCTTAATTAAGGACATAGATCATAAGTAGGGACCGACCTATGTCAAGACTAGATAATGCATGTTATAAGTAAGTAGACCCTACTTTATTTGTGAAACCTAGTTTTTTTTTGGACGGCGACCGAATGCGAGGCCCCTGCATTCGCCGGCCGGATTTCTTATTGTTATGTCCCCGCCAACTGCGGTGCTACCTGCGCTGTTGTGCACATGCATAAAACAGGGCTGGGCAGCCGGTTTGAGCACAATCGGCCTCTAGTTCTTTTGCAAGCAACACCTACGAGAATAAATCAAGAAGTTCACGAACAATCGTCGATATATTACCACGAGCTACTACGACGTCACAAGTTCACCTACCTAAGAAACACAAGTTCTGGGTGTCCTCCCACTTCTAAAACAAGTTACGCGAAGCAGGAAGATTGGAAATCCGACAAAGCAAGTGTCAAGAAGAAAAAGAGGAGTCTGCAAATAGGTCCAGTGAGCGGACTTCCACAGATTTACAAGAAGTTGAAGTAATTGTCAAAATCAGTAAGAGTCTGATAGGAATCAGAATGAACGTAAATAGTTTACCGTCTGACTCGTCGCTTGACAGCAATAGACAGAGCATTCGTAACGCAGTTTTAGAATTTCAGAGTTATACAGAAAACTTGAAAGATCCAAAATCTTGGTTTTCGGACATGTTCCGCTGTCCTACTTATGACATACGTAAATTACGGAAGAAAATTGAAGAAAACATCAGCGAGGAAGATTTGATATACCTGGTGTTAATGTTTTTAAAGAACGGGAAGCTCGATTGCAATAATTGTAGAGCGCAGCTTCAGGAAAAGCTTGAAGATGTTAATAAAAAAATAGGCATACAACGGCGTGCAAATGGAAAAATTATTGAGATAACTCTCTTCATAATTGCGCAAGCGTTTCCAGATCTAGTTGCAAAAGTGCTAATCCTGAAGTCTGGAAGACTGGAACAGATGGGATTACCTTAAGACCTTAATGTACTGAACATATTTATACTCGGATATAAATAAATATACATATCATCTACTCGTTTTTCTTTATTTTTGGTTATACTTCTATCACTCCAAATTACCATTCAAAAAAAAAAACTGGTTTTTGGCCCACTGTGCAAATTTTTTGTTCTACCGAAATTTTCATTTTAGTTCAGTCAGTTAGCCCGCACGGAGACGCATCTTTTGACACACCACACGTGAGCCTAGCTCTCACGAAATGTCAAAAAATTGAATACCTAGTTAATTTTTATGCTAAATAGGTCTCATAGTAGCTAGAATCATGATCTAGCTCTATATTCGCTTATAAATAAAACAGTTGCTAGGAATACTGTAGGATAGATTGAGTATTAACAGGTCTCATAGTAGTTTGAAGTATGACTAAGGTCTATGTGACTCTGTTAATAAGACAGCCCGTTAGGAACACGGCATGCTAATTTATAAGTAAGATGCATAGTCTGGTAGAAACACTATATGTTAGTCTTTGTATTGAATAGGTTCCATAGTGGCTTGTATCATGAATAAGCCCTATGTGGAATTGATCTGTAAGTAAAACACATTGCTAGGAACACTGTATCATGACCTGTATGTTAGGTTACGTATAAAACAGTTTGATAACAGATCGTTTGTCATACGAATCAAACCACTTATGAATTAAGAGACAAGGCGCCCATCGCGCAAGCAATGAAATTCGTACGACATGAGCTGTGTGTATTAATTAAGAAACATGATAAAAGTAGATTTCCCACATAGCTGCATGTTAATTTAAGGTAGATCAGGATATTTTCATTAGTTTTGTGTACAATAACAAATGGTTTATACACATAGATAGGATTATAAATGTAATTAATACTGCAGCTAGGATAGCATTTTAGTACTATCCTAGTCTTAATTAAGGACATAGATCATAAGTAGGGACCGACCTATGTCAAGACTAGATAATGCATGTTATAAGTAAGTAGACCCTACTTTATTTGTGAAACCTAGTTTTTTTTTGGACGGCGACCGAATGCGAGGCCCCTGCATTCGCCGGCCGGATTTCTTATTGTTATGTCCCCGCCAACTGCGGTGCTACCTGCGCTGTTGTGCACATGCATAAAACAGGGCTGGGCAGCCGGTTTGAGCACAATCGGCCTCTAGTTCTTTTGCAAGCAACACCTACGAGAATAAATCAAGAAGTTCACGAACAATCGTCGATATATTACCACGAGCTACTACGACGTCACAAGTTCACCTACCTAAGAAACACAAGTTCTGGGTGTCCTCCCACTTCTAAAACAAGTTACGCGAAGCAGGAAGATTGGAAATCCGACAAAGCAAGTGTCAAGAAGAAAAAGAGGAGTCTGCAAATAGGTCCAGTGAGCGGACTTCCACAGATTTACAAGAAGTTGAAGTAATTGTCAAAATCAGTAAGAGTCTGATAGGAATCAGAATGAACGTAAATAGTTTACCGTCTGACTCGTCGCTTGACAGCAATAGACAGAGCATTCGTAACGCAGTTTTAGAATTTCAGAGTTATACAGAAAACTTGAAAGATCCAAAATCTTGGTTTTCGGACATGTTCCGCTGTCCTACTTATGACATACGTAAATTACGGAAGAAAATTGAAGAAAACATCAGCGAGGAAGATTTGATATACCTGGTGTTAATGTTTTTAAAGAACGGGAAGCTCGATTGCAATAATTGTAGAGCGCAGCTTCAGGAAAAGCTTGAAGATGTTAATAAAAAAATAGGCATACAACGGCGTGCAAATGGAAAAATTATTGAGATAACTCTCTTCATAATTGCGCAAGCGTTTCCAGATCTAGTTGCAAAAGTGCTAATCCTGAAGTCTGGAAGACTGGAACAGATGGGATTACCTTAAGACCTTAATGTACTGAACATATTTATACTCGGATATAAATAAATATACATATCATCTACTCGTTTTTCTTTATTTTTGGTTATACTTCTATCACTCCAAATTACCATTCAAAAAAAAAAACTGGTTTTTGGCCCACTGTGCAAATTTTTTGTTCTACCGAAATTTTCATTTTAGTTCAGTCAGTTAGCCCGCACGGAGACGCATCTTTTGACACACCACACGTGAGCCTAGCTCTCACGAAATGTCAAAAAATTGAATACCTAGTTAATTTTTATGCTAAATAGGTCTCATAGTAGCTAGAATCATGATCTAGCTCTATATTCGCTTATAAATAAAACAGTTGCTAGGAATACTGTAGGATAGATTGAGTATTAACAGGTCTCATAGTAGTTTGAAGTATGACTAAGGTCTATGTGACTCTGTTAATAAGACAGCCCGTTAGGAACACGGCATGCTAATTTATAAGTAAGATGCATAGTCTGGTAGAAACACTATATGTTAGTCTTTGTATTGAATAGGTTCCATAGTGGCTTGTATCATGAATAAGCCCTATGTGGAATTGATCTGTAAGTAAAACACATTGCTAGGAACACTGTATCATGACCTGTATGTTAGGTTACGTATAAAACAGTTTGATAACAGATCGTTTGTCATACGAATCAAACCACTTATGAATTAAGAGACAAGGCGCCCATCGCGCAAGCAATGAAATTCGTACGACATGAGCTGTGTGTATTAATTAAGAAACATGATAAAAGTAGATTTCCCACATAGCTGCATGTTAATTTAAGGTAGATCAGGATATTTTCATTAGTTTTGTGTACAATAACAAATGGTTTATACACATAGATAGGATTATAAATGTAATTAATACTGCAGCTAGGATAGCATTTTAGTACTATCCTAGTCTTAATTAAGGACATAGATCATAAGTAGGGACCGACCTATGTCAAGACTAGATAATGCATGTTATAAGTAAGTAGACCCTACTTTATTTGTGAAACCTAGTTTTTTTTTGGACGGCGACCGAATGCGAGGCCCCTGCATTCGCCGGCCGGATTTCTTATTGTTATGTCCCCGCCAACTGCGGTGCTACCTGCGCTGTTGTGCACATGCATAAAACAGGGCTGGGCAGCCGGTTTGAGCACAATCGGCCTCTAGTTCTTTTGCAAGCAACACCTACGAGAATAAATCAAGAAGTTCACGAACAATCGTCGATATATTACCACGAGCTACTACGACGTCACAAGTTCACCTACCTAAGAAACACAAGTTCTGGGTGTCCTCCCACTTCTAAAACAAGTTACGCGAAGCAGGAAGATTGGAAATCCGACAAAGCAAGTGTCAAGAAGAAAAAGAGGAGTCTGCAAATAGGTCCAGTGAGCGGACTTCCACAGATTTACAAGAAGTTGAAGTAATTGTCAAAATCAGTAAGAGTCTGATAGGAATCAGAATGAACGTAAATAGTTTACCGTCTGACTCGTCGCTTGACAGCAATAGACAGAGCATTCGTAACGCAGTTTTAGAATTTCAGAGTTATACAGAAAACTTGAAAGATCCAAAATCTTGGTTTTCGGACATGTTCCGCTGTCCTACTTATGACATACGTAAATTACGGAAGAAAATTGAAGAAAACATCAGCGAGGAAGATTTGATATACCTGGTGTTAATGTTTTTAAAGAACGGGAAGCTCGATTGCAATAATTGTAGAGCGCAGCTTCAGGAAAAGCTTGAAGATGTTAATAAAAAAATAGGCATACAACGGCGTGCAAATGGAAAAATTATTGAGATAACTCTCTTCATAATTGCGCAAGCGTTTCCAGATCTAGTTGCAAAAGTGCTAATCCTGAAGTCTGGAAGACTGGAACAGATGGGATTACCTTAAGACCTTAATGTACTGAACATATTTATACTCGGATATAAATAAATATACATATCATCTACTCGTTTTTCTTTATTTTTGGTTATACTTCTATCACTCCAAATTACCATTCAAAAAAAAAAAACTGGTTTTTGGCCCACTGTGCAAATTTTTTGTTCTACCGAAATTTTCATTTTAGTTCAGTCAGTTAGCCCGCACGGAGACGCATCTTTTGACACACCACACGTGAGCCTAGCTCTCACGAAATGTCAAAAAATTGAATACCTAGTTAATTTTTATGCTAAATAGGTCTCATAGTAGCTAGAATCATGATCTAGCTCTATATTCGCTTATAAATAAAACAGTTGCTAGGAATACTGTAGGATAGATTGAGTATTAACAGGTCTCATAGTAGTTTGAAGTATGACTAAGGTCTATGTGACTCTGTTAATAAGACAGCCCGTTAGGAACACGGCATGCTAATTTATAAGTAAGATGCATAGTCTGGTAGAAACACTATATGTTAGTCTTTGTATTGAATAGGTTCCATAGTGGCTTGTATCATGAATAAGCCCTATGTGGAATTGATCTGTAAGTAAAACACATTGCTAGGAACACTGTATCATGACCTGTATGTTAGGTTACGTATAAAACAGTTTGATAACAGATCGTTTGTCATACGAATCAAACCACTTATGAATTAAGAGACAAGGCGCCCATCGCGCAAGCAATGAAATTCGTACGACATGAGCTGTGTGTATTAATTAAGAAACATGATAAAAGTAGATTTCCCACATAGCTGCATGTTAATTTAAGGTAGATCAGGATATTTTCATTAGTTTTGTGTACAATAACAAATGGTTTATACACATAGATAGGATTATAAATGTAATTAATACTGCAGCTAGGATAGCATTTTAGTACTATCCTAGTCTTAATTAAGGACATAGATCATAAGTAGGGACCGACCTATGTCAAGACTAGATAATGCATGTTATAAGTAAGTAGACCCTACTTTATTTGTGAAACCTAGTTTTTTTTTGGACGGCGACCGAATGCGAGGCCCCTGCATTCGCCGGCCGGATTTCTTATTGTTATGTCCCCGCCAACTGCGGTGCTACCTGCGCTGTTGTGCACATGCATAAAACAGGGCTGGGCAGCCGGTTTGAGCACAATCGGCCTCTAGTTCTTTTGCAAGCAACACCTACGAGAATAAATCAAGAAGTTCACGAACAATCGTCGATATATTACCACGAGCTACTACGACGTCACAAGTTCACCTACCTAAGAAACACAAGTTCTGGGTGTCCTCCCACTTCTAAAACAAGTTACGCGAAGCAGGAAGATTGGAAATCCGACAAAGCAAGTGTCAAGAAGAAAAAGAGGAGTCTGCAAATAGGTCCAGTGAGCGGACTTCCACAGATTTACAAGAAGTTGAAGTAATTGTCAAAATCAGTAAGAGTCTGATAGGAATCAGAATGAACGTAAATAGTTTACCGTCTGACTCGTCGCTTGACAGCAATAGACAGAGCATTCGTAACGCAGTTTTAGAATTTCAGAGTTATACAGAAAACTTGAAAGATCCAAAATCTTGGTTTTCGGACATGTTCCGCTGTCCTACTTATGACATACGTAAATTACGGAAGAAAATTGAAGAAAACATCAGCGAGGAAGATTTGATATACCTGGTGTTAATGTTTTTAAAGAACGGGAAGCTCGATTGCAATAATTGTAGAGCGCAGCTTCAGGAAAAGCTTGAAGATGTTAATAAAAAAATAGGCATACAACGGCGTGCAAATGGAAAAATTATTGAGATAACTCTCTTCATAATTGCGCAAGCGTTTCCAGATCTAGTTGCAAAAGTGCTAATCCTGAAGTCTGGAAGACTGGAACAGATGGGATTACCTTAAGACCTTAATGTACTGAACATATTTATACTCGGATATAAATAAATATACATATCATCTACTCGTTTTTCTTTATTTTTGGTTATACTTCTATCACTCCAAATTACCATTCAAAAAAAAAAACTGGTTTTTGGCCCACTGTGCAAATTTTTTGTTCTACCGAAATTTTCATTTTAGTTCAGTCAGTTAGCCCGCACGGAGACGCATCTTTTGACACACCACACGTGAGCCTAGCTCTCACGAAATGTCAAAAAATTGAATACCTAGTTAATTTTTATGCTAAATAGGTCTCATAGTAGCTAGAATCATGATCTAGCTCTATATTCGCTTATAAATAAAACAGTTGCTAGGAATACTGTAGGATAGATTGAGTATTAACAGGTCTCATAGTAGTTTGAAGTATGACTAAGGTCTATGTGACTCTGTTAATAAGACAGCCCGTTAGGAACACGGCATGCTAATTTATAAGTAAGATGCATAGTCTGGTAGAAACACTATATGTTAGTCTTTGTATTGAATAGGTTCCATAGTGGCTTGTATCATGAATAAGCCCTATGTGGAATTGATCTGTAAGTAAAACACATTGCTAGGAACACTGTATCATGACCTGTATGTTAGGTTACGTATAAAACAGTTTGATAACAGATCGTTTGTCATACGAATCAAACCACTTATGAATTAAGAGACAAGGCGCCCATCGCGCAAGCAATGAAATTCGTACGACATGAGCTGTGTGTATTAATTAAGAAACATGATAAAAGTAGATTTCCCACATAGCTGCATGTTAATTTAAGGTAGATCAGGATATTTTCATTAGTTTTGTGTACAATAACAAATGGTTTATACACATAGATAGGATTATAAATGTAATTAATACTGCAGCTAGGATAGCATTTTAGTACTATCCTAGTCTTAATTAAGGACATAGATCATAAGTAGGGACCGACCTATGTCAAGACTAGATAATGCATGTTATAAGTAAGTAGACCCTACTTTATTTGTGAAACCTAGTTTTTTTTTGGACGGCGACCGAATGCGAGGCCCCTGCATTCGCCGGCCGGATTTCTTATTGTTATGTCCCCGCCAACTGCGGTGCTACCTGCGCTGTTGTGCACATGCATAAAACAGGGCTGGGCAGCCGGTTTGAGCACAATCGGCCTCTAGTTCTTTTGCAAGCAACACCTACGAGAATAAATCAAGAAGTTCACGAACAATCGTCGATATATTACCACGAGCTACTACGACGTCACAAGTTCACCTACCTAAGAAACACAAGTTCTGGGTGTCCTCCCACTTCTAAAACAAGTTACGCGAAGCAGGAAGATTGGAAATCCGACAAAGCAAGTGTCAAGAAGAAAAAGAGGAGTCTGCAAATAGGTCCAGTGAGCGGACTTCCACAGATTTACAAGAAGTTGAAGTAATTGTCAAAATCAGTAAGAGTCTGATAGGAATCAGAATGAACGTAAATAGTTTACCGTCTGACTCGTCGCTTGACAGCAATAGACAGAGCATTCGTAACGCAGTTTTAGAATTTCAGAGTTATACAGAAAACTTGAAAGATCCAAAATCTTGGTTTTCGGACATGTTCCGCTGTCCTACTTATGACATACGTAAATTACGGAAGAAAATTGAAGAAAACATCAGCGAGGAAGATTTGATATACCTGGTGTTAATGTTTTTAAAGAACGGGAAGCTCGATTGCAATAATTGTAGAGCGCAGCTTCAGGAAAAGCTTGAAGATGTTAATAAAAAAATAGGCATACAACGGCGTGCAAATGGAAAAATTATTGAGATAACTCTCTTCATAATTGCGCAAGCGTTTCCAGATCTAGTTGCAAAAGTGCTAATCCTGAAGTCTGGAAGACTGGAACAGATGGGATTACCTTAAGACCTTAATGTACTGAACATATTTATACTCGGATATAAATAAATATACATATCATCTACTCGTTTTTCTTTATTTTTGGTTATACTTCTATCACTCCAAATTACCATTCAAAAAAAAAAACTGGTTTTTGGCCCACTGTGCAAATTTTTTGTTCTACCGAAATTTTCATTTTAGTTCAGTCAGTTAGCCCGCACGGAGACGCATCTTTTGACACACCACACGTGAGCCTAGCTCTCACGAAATGTCAAAAAATTGAATACCTAGTTAATTTTTATGCTAAATAGGTCTCATAGTAGCTAGAATCATGATCTAGCTCTATATTCGCTTATAAATAAAACAGTTGCTAGGAATACTGTAGGATAGATTGAGTATTAACAGGTCTCATAGTAGTTTGAAGTATGACTAAGGTCTATGTGACTCTGTTAATAAGACAGCCCGTTAGGAACACGGCATGCTAATTTATAAGTAAGATGCATAGTCTGGTAGAAACACTATATGTTAGTCTTTGTATTGAATAGGTTCCATAGTGGCTTGTATCATGAATAAGCCCTATGTGGAATTGATCTGTAAGTAAAACACATTGCTAGGAACACTGTATCATGACCTGTATGTTAGGTTACGTATAAAACAGTTTGATAACAGATCGTTTGTCATACGAATCAAACCACTTATGAATTAAGAGACAAGGCGCCCATCGCGCAAGCAATGAAATTCGTACGACATGAGCTGTGTGTATTAATTAAGAAACATGATAAAAGTAGATTTCCCACATAGCTGCATGTTAATTTAAGGTAGATCAGGATATTTTCATTAGTTTTGTGTACAATAACAAATGGTTTATACACATAGATAGGATTATAAATGTAATTAATACTGCAGCTAGGATAGCATTTTAGTACTATCCTAGTCTTAATTAAGGACATAGATCATAAGTAGGGACCGACCTATGTCAAGACTAGATAATGCATGTTATAAGTAAGTAGACCCTACTTTATTTGTGAAACCTAGTTTTTTTTTGGACGGCGACCGAATGCGAGGCCCCTGCATTCGCCGGCCGGATTTCTTATTGTTATGTCCCCGCCAACTGCGGTGCTACCTGCGCTGTTGTGCACATGCATAAAACAGGGCTGGGCAGCCGGTTTGAGCACAATCGGCCTCTAGTTCTTTTGCAAGCAACACCTACGAGAATAAATCAAGAAGTTCACGAACAATCGTCGATATATTACCACGAGCTACTACGACGTCACAAGTTCACCTACCTAAGAAACACAAGTTCTGGGTGTCCTCCCACTTCTAAAACAAGTTACGCGAAGCAGGAAGATTGGAAATCCGACAAAGCAAGTGTCAAGAAGAAAAAGAGGAGTCTGCAAATAGGTCCAGTGAGCGGACTTCCACAGATTTACAAGAAGTTGAAGTAATTGTCAAAATCAGTAAGAGTCTGATAGGAATCAGAATGAACGTAAATAGTTTACCGTCTGACTCGTCGCTTGACAGCAATAGACAGAGCATTCGTAACGCAGTTTTAGAATTTCAGAGTTATACAGAAAACTTGAAAGATCCAAAATCTTGGTTTTCGGACATGTTCCGCTGTCCTACTTATGACATACGTAAATTACGGAAGAAAATTGAAGAAAACATCAGCGAGGAAGATTTGATATACCTGGTGTTAATGTTTTTAAAGAACGGGAAGCTCGATTGCAATAATTGTAGAGCGCAGCTTCAGGAAAAGCTTGAAGATGTTAATAAAAAAATAGGCATACAACGGCGTGCAAATGGAAAAATTATTGAGATAACTCTCTTCATAATTGCGCAAGCGTTTCCAGATCTAGTTGCAAAAGTGCTAATCCTGAAGTCTGGAAGACTGGAACAGATGGGATTACCTTAAGACCTTAATGTACTGAACATATTTATACTCGGATATAAATAAATATACATATCATCTACTCGTTTTTCTTTATTTTTGGTTATACTTCTATCACTCCAAATTACCATTCAAAAAAAAAAAACTGGTTTTTGGCCCACTGTGCAAATTTTTTGTTCTACCGAAATTTTCATTTTAGTTCAGTCAGTTAGCCCGCACGGAGACGCATCTTTTGACACACCACACGTGAGCCTAGCTCTCACGAAATGTCAAAAAATTGAATACCTAGTTAATTTTTATGCTAAATAGGTCTCATAGTAGCTAGAATCATGATCTAGCTCTATATTCGCTTATAAATAAAACAGTTGCTAGGAATACTGTAGGATAGATTGAGTATTAACAGGTCTCATAGTAGTTTGAAGTATGACTAAGGTCTATGTGACTCTGTTAATAAGACAGCCCGTTAGGAACACGGCATGCTAATTTATAAGTAAGATGCATAGTCTGGTAGAAACACTATATGTTAGTCTTTGTATTGAATAGGTTCCATAGTGGCTTGTATCATGAATAAGCCCTATGTGGAATTGATCTGTAAGTAAAACACATTGCTAGGAACACTGTATCATGACCTGTATGTTAGGTTACGTATAAAACAGTTTGATAACAGATCGTTTGTCATACGAATCAAACCACTTATGAATTAAGAGACAAGGCGCCCATCGCGCAAGCAATGAAATTCGTACGACATGAGCTGTGTGTATTAATTAAGAAACATGATAAAAGTAGATTTCCCACATAGCTGCATGTTAATTTAAGGTAGATCAGGATATTTTCATTAGTTTTGTGTACAATAACAAATGGTTTATACACATAGATAGGATTATAAATGTAATTAATACTGCAGCTAGGATAGCATTTTAGTACTATCCTAGTCTTAATTAAGGACATAGATCATAAGTAGGGACCGACCTATGTCAAGACTAGATAATGCATGTTATAAGTAAGTAGACCCTACTTTATTTGTGAAACCTAGTTTTTTTTTGGACGGCGACCGAATGCGAGGCCCCTGCATTCGCCGGCCGGATTTCTTATTGTTATGTCCCCGCCAACTGCGGTGCTACCTGCGCTGTTGTGCACATGCATAAAACAGGGCTGGGCAGCCGGTTTGAGCACAATCGGCCTCTAGTTCTTTTGCAAGCAACACCTACGAGAATAAATCAAGAAGTTCACGAACAATCGTCGATATATTACCACGAGCTACTACGACGTCACAAGTTCACCTACCTAAGAAACACAAGTTCTGGGTGTCCTCCCACTTCTAAAACAAGTTACGCGAAGCAGGAAGATTGGAAATCCGACAAAGCAAGTGTCAAGAAGAAAAAGAGGAGTCTGCAAATAGGTCCAGTGAGCGGACTTCCACAGATTTACAAGAAGTTGAAGTAATTGTCAAAATCAGTAAGAGTCTGATAGGAATCAGAATGAACGTAAATAGTTTACCGTCTGACTCGTCGCTTGACAGCAATAGACAGAGCATTCGTAACGCAGTTTTAGAATTTCAGAGTTATACAGAAAACTTGAAAGATCCAAAATCTTGGTTTTCGGACATGTTCCGCTGTCCTACTTATGACATACGTAAATTACGGAAGAAAATTGAAGAAAACATCAGCGAGGAAGATTTGATATACCTGGTGTTAATGTTTTTAAAGAACGGGAAGCTCGATTGCAATAATTGTAGAGCGCAGCTTCAGGAAAAGCTTGAAGATGTTAATAAAAAAATAGGCATACAACGGCGTGCAAATGGAAAAATTATTGAGATAACTCTCTTCATAATTGCGCAAGCGTTTCCAGATCTAGTTGCAAAAGTGCTAATCCTGAAGTCTGGAAGACTGGAACAGATGGGATTACCTTAAGACCTTAATGTACTGAACATATTTATACTCGGATATAAATAAATATACATATCATCTACTCGTTTTTCTTTATTTTTGGTTATACTTCTATCACTCCAAATTACCATTCAAAAAAAAAAACTGGTTTTTGGCCCACTGTGCAAATTTTTTGTTCTACCGAAATTTTCATTTTAGTTCAGTCAGTTAGCCCGCACGGAGACGCATCTTTTGACACACCACACGTGAGCCTAGCTCTCACGAAATGTCAAAAAATTGAATACCTAGTTAATTTTTATGCTAAATAGGTCTCATAGTAGCTAGAATCATGATCTAGCTCTATATTCGCTTATAAATAAAACAGTTGCTAGGAATACTGTAGGATAGATTGAGTATTAACAGGTCTCATAGTAGTTTGAAGTATGACTAAGGTCTATGTGACTCTGTTAATAAGACAGCCCGTTAGGAACACGGCATGCTAATTTATAAGTAAGATGCATAGTCTGGTAGAAACACTATATGTTAGTCTTTGTATTGAATAGGTTCCATAGTGGCTTGTATCATGAATAAGCCCTATGTGGAATTGATCTGTAAGTAAAACACATTGCTAGGAACACTGTATCATGACCTGTATGTTAGGTTACGTATAAAACAGTTTGATAACAGATCGTTTGTCATACGAATCAAACCACTTATGAATTAAGAGACAAGGCGCCCATCGCGCAAGCAATGAAATTCGTACGACATGAGCTGTGTGTATTAATTAAGAAACATGATAAAAGTAGATTTCCCACATAGCTGCATGTTAATTTAAGGTAGATCAGGATATTTTCATTAGTTTTGTGTACAATAACAAATGGTTTATACACATAGATAGGATTATAAATGTAATTAATACTGCAGCTAGGATAGCATTTTAGTACTATCCTAGTCTTAATTAAGGACATAGATCATAAGTAGGGACCGACCTATGTCAAGACTAGATAATGCATGTTATAAGTAAGTAGACCCTACTTTATTTGTGAAACCTAGTTTTTTTTTGGACGGCGACCGAATGCGAGGCCCCTGCATTCGCCGGCCGGATTTCTTATTGTTATGTCCCCGCCAACTGCGGTGCTACCTGCGCTGTTGTGCACATGCATAAAACAGGGCTGGGCAGCCGGTTTGAGCACAATCGGCCTCTAGTTCTTTTGCAAGCAACACCTACGAGAATAAATCAAGAAGTTCACGAACAATCGTCGATATATTACCACGAGCTACTACGACGTCACAAGTTCACCTACCTAAGAAACACAAGTTCTGGGTGTCCTCCCACTTCTAAAACAAGTTACGCGAAGCAGGAAGATTGGAAATCCGACAAAGCAAGTGTCAAGAAGAAAAAGAGGAGTCTGCAAATAGGTCCAGTGAGCGGACTTCCACAGATTTACAAGAAGTTGAAGTAATTGTCAAAATCAGTAAGAGTCTGATAGGAATCAGAATGAACGTAAATAGTTTACCGTCTGACTCGTCGCTTGACAGCAATAGACAGAGCATTCGTAACGCAGTTTTAGAATTTCAGAGTTATACAGAAAACTTGAAAGATCCAAAATCTTGGTTTTCGGACATGTTCCGCTGTCCTACTTATGACATACGTAAATTACGGAAGAAAATTGAAGAAAACATCAGCGAGGAAGATTTGATATACCTGGTGTTAATGTTTTTAAAGAACGGGAAGCTCGATTGCAATAATTGTAGAGCGCAGCTTCAGGAAAAGCTTGAAGATGTTAATAAAAAAATAGGCATACAACGGCGTGCAAATGGAAAAATTATTGAGATAACTCTCTTCATAATTGCGCAAGCGTTTCCAGATCTAGTTGCAAAAGTGCTAATCCTGAAGTCTGGAAGACTGGAACAGATGGGATTACCTTAAGACCTTAATGTACTGAACATATTTATACTCGGATATAAATAAATATACATATCATCTACTCGTTTTTCTTTATTTTTGGTTATACTTCTATCACTCCAAATTACCATTCAAAAAAAAAAAACTGGTTTTTGGCCCACTGTGCAAATTTTTTGTTCTACCGAAATTTTCATTTTAGTTCAGTCAGTTAGCCCGCACGGAGACGCATCTTTTGACACACCACACGTGAGCCTAGCTCTCACGAAATGTCAAAAAATTGAATACCTAGTTAATTTTTATGCTAAATAGGTCTCATAGTAGCTAGAATCATGATCTAGCTCTATATTCGCTTATAAATAAAACAGTTGCTAGGAATACTGTAGGATAGATTGAGTATTAACAGGTCTCATAGTAGTTTGAAGTATGACTAAGGTCTATGTGACTCTGTTAATAAGACAGCCCGTTAGGAACACGGCATGCTAATTTATAAGTAAGATGCATAGTCTGGTAGAAACACTATATGTTAGTCTTTGTATTGAATAGGTTCCATAGTGGCTTGTATCATGAATAAGCCCTATGTGGAATTGATCTGTAAGTAAAACACATTGCTAGGAACACTGTATCATGACCTGTATGTTAGGTTACGTATAAAACAGTTTGATAACAGATCGTTTGTCATACGAATCAAACCACTTATGAATTAAGAGACAAGGCGCCCATCGCGCAAGCAATGAAATTCGTACGACATGAGCTGTGTGTATTAATTAAGAAACATGATAAAAGTAGATTTCCCACATAGCTGCATGTTAATTTAAGGTAGATCAGGATATTTTCATTAGTTTTGTGTACAATAACAAATGGTTTATACACATAGATAGGATTATAAATGTAATTAATACTGCAGCTAGGATAGCATTTTAGTACTATCCTAGTCTTAATTAAGGACATAGATCATAAGTAGGGACCGACCTATGTCAAGACTAGATAATGCATGTTATAAGTAAGTAGACCCTACTTTATTTGTGAAACCTAGTTTTTTTTTGGACGGCGACCGAATGCGAGGCCCCTGCATTCGCCGGCCGGATTTCTTATTGTTATGTCCCCGCCAACTGCGGTGCTACCTGCGCTGTTGTGCACATGCATAAAACAGGGCTGGGCAGCCGGTTTGAGCACAGGCATATTCGTAGCGTCAGGTATATTCGCTCGAACCTACCCTCGCTCGGTACCTCTTTTTATCGTCGTGAGTGCGGACCCCGGTTCGCATTTGCGGCGGTACTGGGGGTACCTAGAGAAAATTGACGTCCATTTTGCAAACTTGTAACGGTTGCGAAGAACTGGACTCGCTTTGAAGATTGGAAGACCTGAAGACAGTAGGCCACCATGGCAGGGAGGAAGAACTCCCGCCCCAAACGCAGCCCCACTGGATCATCGGAGGGTACGCAGTCGCCACCCGCTTCAGCGACGGAGTCGTCGCCTAGGTCGCCCAGCCCGTCGCCGGTCCGCGGTGCGCCCACGGACGACATGGACTTCATCTACGTACGGCCCGAGGGCCGACCGCGACCAGAGCCGCGCGGCGCCGTGTCGCGTCTCGAATTCCCCCGAGACCCGCGTCGCCTTCGACCGTCGCCCAAATCACGCTCCCCCGCCGAGCTGCGCGCCCCGGCCTTTGCGGCTGCGCCCTGCGCGCCCGCGAACGTGTCGCGCACGCACGGCGGCACACCGAAGACGGCCCCCGTAAAGGCCCCCGTAAACGCACCGCGAGCATGGCCGGAGACAACCCGGCTATCGCCAACGCCGCCAAAAGGAGCCGCCCAGGACTCCCCCGCCAGGAGGCCGGCATGCTTCCCCATTCGGGAGGTAGACATGTCGGCATCGGAGATGGAATCTGAATCTGATGCCGAAAGCGAAGATCGACGCCCGACCGAAAACCAGGGGCGTAGCAAGGAGACGAACCAGGGGCGTAGCCAGGCGCGACCCCGACGACGTCCCAGGGACTCGGACGACGACGAAGATACCCAGGAGGAGGCGAAGAGGCGCCTCCAGCAGACTACGCCGCCCTCTGCGGCCGCCGCCGCACCGGGCCCAAACACCGCAAGAAAGAAGCCACGCTACCCGCCGCTGGTAGTGGAGAGGTTGCCAGACTGGCAGGTCCACTTCAGGGCCTTGCGAGATCTGCTGGGCCGCCCGCCGACTGCCCGCCCTTATCAGGGCGGCATTCGATTCCTCCCCGGTAGCGAGGAGGAGTACCGGGTGGTCCAGCGGTACTTGTGCGGCCTGGAGAAGGAAACCGGCCTAGTCTGGTTTTCCTATTCGCTGCCAGCGGAGAAGGGATTCAAGGTCGCCATCCGAGGGCTGCCGGCGGACACGGACCCTGTAGCAATCGAGGAGGAGCTCCGCAGCCTGGGCTTCGAGCCGCAGTATGTGCGGAGCATAAAGGCCCGCCAGGGGCGCCCAGGCTGCATACACCACGCGGTCCTTAAGTACCAGCCCGACGTGCGTAGAATCTACGGCATCGATTCACTGCTGTTGATGGGAGGCGTCAAAGTGGAGGGATGGCGCGGGAAGAAGGGCCCAGCCCAGTGCCACCGCTGCCAACGTTTCCGTCACTCCAGCCACCAGTGCCACCGTCCGCTCGCATGTGTGCGATGCGGAGGTGGGCACGCCGCACGCGAATGCCCCCGGCCCCGGGAGGAGCCGGCAACGTGCGCCAACTGCGGCGGACCGCACCCTGCGTCGCACCGCGAGTGCCCCATCTTCCGTCGGGAGACCGCCAACAGGCGAGCGGGCACGGTGGCGCTGACGAGCACCGCACCCCGCCCGGCCGCAGCAGCGGTCCGGGCCGACAATGTCGACGCGCATGAAGCCCGCAGCACATCCCTGATGGCGGCTGCAAACGGGCCCAGCACCAGGGCAGCCCCCCTGCCAAGCCGCAGAAGGAAGAGGGGGAGACGTGGGAGGAGGCCCCCGGCCCCCACCGACACCGACGCCGAGCAACCCCAACCGCAACAACAACCCCGACATCTTTCACAGGGTGTGAATCTGCCCGGGGCGGCCTCCGTATCAGAGGTCGTCCCCACGGTAAAGGTTCGCACCATATGCCGCCACACCAAACAACGGGTGCCAGAGGGCGCCACTGCTGCCGCTCTCCAATCAAGTGCCGCCACGCGTCCACACCATGTGCCACTAGGCGCCACTGTGGCCGCCATTCGTCAACCGGAGCTCCATGAGCGGGCCACTGGCCTCCTGCTGGACTTGGTCAAGGCCATCAGGAGGGGCCAGGACCCGCTTATCACCGTGCTGGAGGGCATGGTAGCCATGCTGGCCCTATACCAGGGCGGGACCGCCGCCAACAGCCTGCCAACAGCAGCTGACGCCGAGTAAGTCGCTGACACCTACACGCGGCTTACCCAAACAGGAACACTATTCACACAGTACATACACTGTGACGCGGCGTGTGCTAAGTTAATATAGGCACGCCGCGGAACGTATGCAGACACGCACGACTCCACATGCACGTGAACTCCCGCACTGTTGGGCGCGGCTAGTCCGTGCTCAATAGTGCTTACATGGACGGTGTTACTCACACAATACCGTCCACACATACGCTGACGGCCCTTGGCCCGGACCGCGACCAAGCGGGACGGGCCGGGGTCACACACCATGCCGTGGGCTTGCTGTAAGCCGGCAGTTCAGTCGCTGGCGCCATCCGCTGGGCCTCCCACAGGGAACTGTGGGTCTCACCCGGTGGTGGTAGACCGCCTAGCTGCCGCGATTACCCCCGCGAGCCTGCGGCATTACACATAGCATAACACAGGGCGATTGATATGGGGATCTCGGCAGGCGTACAACACAGCGCTAGCCTAGGAGGTTCCCGTAGTCAGTCGCCCGCATTCTTCAGCCTACATTAGGCGCCCCGGCGAAGCACCCGTTGTGGCGGGTGCCCACAGACCCCGCGGTTAGAGGGCCTAGCCCTGATGCCGCCCGCCGCGTTCCCTTGCGGGAACGCAGCGACGTCCCCACGACGGTTTGAGCACAATCGGCCTCTAGTTCTTTTGCAAGCAACACCTACGAGAATAAATCAAGAAGTTCACGAACAATCGTCGATATATTACCACGAGCTACTACGACGTCACAAGTTCACCTACCTAAGAAACACAAGTTCTGGGTGTCCTCCCACTTCTAAAACAAGTTACGCGAAGCAGGAAGATTGGAAATCCGACAAAGCAAGTGTCAAGAAGAAAAAGAGGAGTCTGCAAATAGGTCCAGTGAGCGGACTTCCACAGATTTACAAGAAGTTGAAGTAATTGTCAAAATCAGTAAGAGTCTGATAGGAATCAGAATGAACGTAAATAGTTTACCGTCTGACTCGTCGCTTGACAGCAATAGACAGAGCATTCGTAACGCAGTTTTAGAATTTCAGAGTTATACAGAAAACTTGAAAGATCCAAAATCTTGGTTTTCGGACATGTTCCGCTGTCCTACTTATGACATACGTAAATTACGGAAGAAAATTGAAGAAAACATCAGCGAGGAAGATTTGATATACCTGGTGTTAATGTTTTTAAAGAACGGGAAGCTCGATTGCAATAATTGTAGAGCGCAGCTTCAGGAAAAGCTTGAAGATGTTAATAAAAAAATAGGCATACAACGGCGTGCAAATGGAAAAATTATTGAGATAACTCTCTTCATAATTGCGCAAGCGTTTCCAGATCTAGTTGCAAAAGTGCTAATCCTGAAGTCTGGAAGACTGGAACAGATGGGATTACCTTAAGACCTTAATGTACTGAACATATTTATACTCGGATATAAATAAATATACATATCATCTACTCGTTTTTCTTTATTTTTGGTTATACTTCTATCACTCCAAATTACCATTCAAAAAAAAAAAACTGGTTTTTGGCCCACTGTGCAAATTTTTTGTTCTACCGAAATTTTCATTTTAGTTCAGTCAGTTAGCCCGCACGGAGACGCATCTTTTGACACACCACACGTGAGCCTAGCTCTCACGAAATGTCAAAAAATTGAATACCTAGTTAATTTTTATGCTAAATAGGTCTCATAGTAGCTAGAATCATGATCTAGCTCTATATTCGCTTATAAATAAAACAGTTGCTAGGAATACTGTAGGATAGATTGAGTATTAACAGGTCTCATAGTAGTTTGAAGTATGACTAAGGTCTATGTGACTCTGTTAATAAGACAGCCCGTTAGGAACACGGCATGCTAATTTATAAGTAAGATGCATAGTCTGGTAGAAACACTATATGTTAGTCTTTGTATTGAATAGGTTCCATAGTGGCTTGTATCATGAATAAGCCCTATGTGGAATTGATCTGTAAGTAAAACACATTGCTAGGAACACTGTATCATGACCTGTATGTTAGGTTACGTATAAAACAGTTTGATAACAGATCGTTTGTCATACGAATCAAACCACTTATGAATTAAGAGACAAGGCGCCCATCGCGCAAGCAATGAAATTCGTACGACATGAGCTGTGTGTATTAATTAAGAAACATGATAAAAGTAGATTTCCCACATAGCTGCATGTTAATTTAAGGTAGATCAGGATATTTTCATTAGTTTTGTGTACAATAACAAATGGTTTATACACATAGATAGGATTATAAATGTAATTAATACTGCAGCTAGGATAGCATTTTAGTACTATCCTAGTCTTAATTAAGGACATAGATCATAAGTAGGGACCGACCTATGTCAAGACTAGATAATGCATGTTATAAGTAAGTAGACCCTACTTTATTTGTGAAACCTAGTTTTTTTTTGGACGGCGACCGAATGCGAGGCCCCTGCATTCGCCGGCCGGATTTCTTATTGTTATGTCCCCGCCAACTGCGGTGCTACCTGCGCTGTTGTGCACATGCATAAAACAGGGCTGGGCAGCCGGTTTGAGCACAATCGGCCTCTAGTTCTTTTGCAAGCAACACCTACGAGAATAAATCAAGAAGTTCACGAACAATCGTCGATATATTACCACGAGCTACTACGACGTCACAAGTTCACCTACCTAAGAAACACAAGTTCTGGGTGTCCTCCCACTTCTAAAACAAGTTACGCGAAGCAGGAAGATTGGAAATCCGACAAAGCAAGTGTCAAGAAGAAAAAGAGGAGTCTGCAAATAGGTCCAGTGAGCGGACTTCCACAGATTTACAAGAAGTTGAAGTAATTGTCAAAATCAGTAAGAGTCTGATAGGAATCAGAATGAACGTAAATAGTTTACCGTCTGACTCGTCGCTTGACAGCAATAGACAGAGCATTCGTAACGCAGTTTTAGAATTTCAGAGTTATACAGAAAACTTGAAAGATCCAAAATCTTGGTTTTCGGACATGTTCCGCTGTCCTACTTATGACATACGTAAATTACGGAAGAAAATTGAAGAAAACATCAGCGAGGAAGATTTGATATACCTGGTGTTAATGTTTTTAAAGAACGGGAAGCTCGATTGCAATAATTGTAGAGCGCAGCTTCAGGAAAAGCTTGAAGATGTTAATAAAAAAATAGGCATACAACGGCGTGCAAATGGAAAAATTATTGAGATAACTCTCTTCATAATTGCGCAAGCGTTTCCAGATCTAGTTGCAAAAGTGCTAATCCTGAAGTCTGGAAGACTGGAACAGATGGGATTACCTTAAGACCTTAATGTACTGAACATATTTATACTCGGATATAAATAAATATACATATCATCTACTCGTTTTTCTTTATTTTTGGTTATACTTCTATCACTCCAAATTACCATTCAAAAAAAAAAAACTGGTTTTTGGCCCACTGTGCAAATTTTTTGTTCTACCGAAATTTTCATTTTAGTTCAGTCAGTTAGCCCGCACGGAGACGCATCTTTTGACACACCACACGTGAGCCTAGCTCTCACGAAATGTCAAAAAATTGAATACCTAGTTAATTTTTATGCTAAATAGGTCTCATAGTAGCTAGAATCATGATCTAGCTCTATATTCGCTTATAAATAAAACAGTTGCTAGGAATACTGTAGGATAGATTGAGTATTAACAGGTCTCATAGTAGTTTGAAGTATGACTAAGGTCTATGTGACTCTGTTAATAAGACAGCCCGTTAGGAACACGGCATGCTAATTTATAAGTAAGATGCATAGTCTGGTAGAAACACTATATGTTAGTCTTTGTATTGAATAGGTTCCATAGTGGCTTGTATCATGAATAAGCCCTATGTGGAATTGATCTGTAAGTAAAACACATTGCTAGGAACACTGTATCATGACCTGTATGTTAGGTTACGTATAAAACAGTTTGATAACAGATCGTTTGTCATACGAATCAAACCACTTATGAATTAAGAGACAAGGCGCCCATCGCGCAAGCAATGAAATTCGTACGACATGAGCTGTGTGTATTAATTAAGAAACATGATAAAAGTAGATTTCCCACATAGCTGCATGTTAATTTAAGGTAGATCAGGATATTTTCATTAGTTTTGTGTACAATAACAAATGGTTTATACACATAGATAGGATTATAAATGTAATTAATACTGCAGCTAGGATAGCATTTTAGTACTATCCTAGTCTTAATTAAGGACATAGATCATAAGTAGGGACCGACCTATGTCAAGACTAGATAATGCATGTTATAAGTAAGTAGACCCTACTTTATTTGTGAAACCTAGTTTTTTTTTGGACGGCGACCGAATGCGAGGCCCCTGCATTCGCCGGCCGGATTTCTTATTGTTATGTCCCCGCCAACTGCGGTGCTACCTGCGCTGTTGTGCACATGCATAAAACAGGGCTGGGCAGCCGGTTTGAGCACAATCGGCCTCTAGTTCTTTTGCAAGCAACACCTACGAGAATAAATCAAGAAGTTCACGAACAATCGTCGATATATTACCACGAGCTACTACGACGTCACAAGTTCACCTACCTAAGAAACACAAGTTCTGGGTGTCCTCCCACTTCTAAAACAAGTTACGCGAAGCAGGAAGATTGGAAATCCGACAAAGCAAGTGTCAAGAAGAAAAAGAGGAGTCTGCAAATAGGTCCAGTGAGCGGACTTCCACAGATTTACAAGAAGTTGAAGTAATTGTCAAAATCAGTAAGAGTCTGATAGGAATCAGAATGAACGTAAATAGTTTACCGTCTGACTCGTCGCTTGACAGCAATAGACAGAGCATTCGTAACGCAGTTTTAGAATTTCAGAGTTATACAGAAAACTTGAAAGATCCAAAATCTTGGTTTTCGGACATGTTCCGCTGTCCTACTTATGACATACGTAAATTACGGTAGAAAATTGAAGAAAACATCAGCGAGGAAGATTTGATATACCTGGTGTTAATGTTTTTAAAGAACGGGAAGCTCGATTGCAATAATTGTAGAGCGCAGCTTCAGGAAAAGCTTGAAGATGTTAATAAAAAAATAGGCATACAACGGCGTGCAAATGGAAAAATTATTGAGATAACTCTCTTCATAATTGCGCAAGCGTTTCCAGATCTAGTTGCAAAAGTGCTAATCCTGAAGTCTGGAAGACTGGAACAGATGGGATTACCTTAAGACCTTAATGTACTGAACATATTTATACTCGGATATAAATAAATATACATATCATCTACTCGTTTTTCTTTATTTTTGGTTATACTTCTATCACTCCAAATTACCATTCAAAAAAAAAAAACTGGTTTTTGGCCCACTGTGCAAATTTTTTGTTCTACCGAAATTTTCATTTTAGTTCAGTCAGTTAGCCCGCACGGAGACGCATCTTTTGACACACCACACGTGAGCCTAGCTCTCACGAAATGTCAAAAAATTGAATACCTAGTTAATTTTTATGCTAAATAGGTCTCATAGTAGCTAGAATCATGATCTAGCTCTATATTCGCTTATAAATAAAACAGTTGCTAGGAATACTGTAGGATAGATTGAGTATTAACAGGTCTCATAGTAGTTTGAAGTATGACTAAGGTCTATGTGACTCTGTTAATAAGACAGCCCGTTAGGAACACGGCATGCTAATTTATAAGTAAGATGCATAGTCTGGTAGAAACACTATATGTTAGTCTTTGTATTGAATAGGTTCCATAGTGGCTTGTATCATGAATAAGCCCTATGTGGAATTGATCTGTAAGTAAAACACATTGCTAGGAACACTGTATCATGACCTGTATGTTAGGTTACGTATAAAACAGTTTGATAACAGATCGTTTGTCATACGAATCAAACCACTTATGAATTAAGAGACAAGGCGCCCATCGCGCAAGCAATGAAATTCGTACGACATGAGCTGTGTGTATTAATTAAGAAACATGATAAAAGTAGATTTCCCACATAGCTGCATGTTAATTTAAGGTAGATCAGGATATTTTCATTAGTTTTGTGTACAATAACAAATGGTTTATACACATAGATAGGATTATAAATGTAATTAATACTGCAGCTAGGATAGCATTTTAGTACTATCCTAGTCTTAATTAAGGACATAGATCATAAGTAGGGACCGACCTATGTCAAGACTAGATAATGCATGTTATAAGTAAGTAGACCCTACTTTATTTGTGAAACCTAGTTTTTTTTTGGACGGCGACCGAATGCGAGGCCCCTGCATTCGCCGGCCGGATTTCTTATTGTTATGTCCCCGCCAACTGCGGTGCTACCTGCGCTGTTGTGCACATGCATAAAACAGGGCTGGGCAGCCGGTTTGAGCACAATCGGCCTCTAGTTCTTTTGCAAGCAACACCTACGAGAATAAATCAAGAAGTTCACGAACAATCGTCGATATATTACCACGAGCTACTACGACGTCACAAGTTCACCTACCTAAGAAACACAAGTTCTGGGTGTCCTCCCACTTCTAAAACAAGTTACGCGAAGCAGGAAGATTGGAAATCCGACAAAGCAAGTGTCAAGAAGAAAAAGAGGAGTCTGCAAATAGGTCCAGTGAGCGGACTTCCACAGATTTACAAGAAGTTGAAGTAATTGTCAAAATCAGTAAGAGTCTGATAGGAATCAGAATGAACGTAAATAGTTTACCGTCTGACTCGTCGCTTGACAGCAATAGACAGAGCATTCGTAACGCAGTTTTAGAATTTCAGAGTTATACAGAAAACTTGAAAGATCCAAAATCTTGGTTTTCGGACATGTTCCGCTGTCCTACTTATGACATACGTAAATTACGGAAGAAAATTGAAGAAAACATCAGCGAGGAAGATTTGATATACCTGGTGTTAATGTTTTTAAAGAACGGGAAGCTCGATTGCAATAATTGTAGAGCGCAGCTTCAGGAAAAGCTTGAAGATGTTAATAAAAAAATAGGCATACAACGGCGTGCAAATGGAAAAATTATTGAGATAACTCTCTTCATAATTGCGCAAGCGTTTCCAGATCTAGTTGCAAAAGTGCTAATCCTGAAGTCTGGAAGACTGGAACAGATGGGATTACCTTAAGACCTTAATGTACTGAACATATTTATACTCGGATATAAATAAATATACATATCATCTACTCGTTTTTCTTTATTTTTGGTTATACTTCTATCACTCCAAATTACCATTCAAAAAAAAAAAACTGGTTTTTGGCCCACTGTGCAAATTTTTTGTTCTACCGAAATTTTCATTTTAGTTCAGTCAGTTAGCCCGCACGGAGACGCATCTTTTGACACACCACACGTGAGCCTAGCTCTCACGAAATGTCAAAAAATTGAATACCTAGTTAATTTTTATGCTAAATAGGTCTCATAGTAGCTAGAATCATGATCTAGCTCTATATTCGCTTATAAATAAAACAGTTGCTAAGAATACTGTAGGATAGATTGAGTATTAACAGGTCTCATAGTAGTTTGAAGTATGACTAAGGTCTATGTGACTCTGTTAATAAGACAGCCCGTTAGGAACACGGCATGCTAATTTATAAGTAAGATGCATAGTCTGGTAGAAACACTATATGTTAGTCTTTGTATTGAATAGGTTCCATAGTGGCTTGTATCATGAATAAGCCCTATGTGGAATTGATCTGTAAGTAAAACACATTGCTAGGAACACTGTATCATGACCTGTATGTTAGGTTACGTATAAAACAGTTTGATAACAGATCGTTTGTCATACGAATCAAACCACTTATGAATTAAGAGACAAGGCGCCCATCGCGCAAGCAATGAAATTCGTACGACATGAGCTGTGTGTATTAATTAAGAAACATGATAAAAGTAGATTTCCCACATAGCTGCATGTTAATTTAAGGTAGATCAGGATATTTTCATTAGTTTTGTGTACAATAACAAATGGTTTATACACATAGATAGGATTATAAATGTAATTAATACTGCAGCTAGGATAGCATTTTAGTACTATCCTAGTCTTAATTAAGGACATAGATCATAAGTAGGGACCGACCTATGTCAAGACTAGATAATGCATGTTATAAGTAAGTAGACCCTACTTTATTTGTGAAACCTAGTTTTTTTTTGGACGGCGACCGAATGCGAGGCCCCTGCATTCGCCGGCCGGATTTCTTATTGTTATGTCCCCGCCAACTGCGGTGCTACCTGCGCTGTTGTGCACATGCATAAAACAGGGCTGGGCAGCCGGTTTGAGCACAATCGGCCTCTAGTTCTTTTGCAAGCAACACCTACGAGAATAAATCAAGAAGTTCACGAACAATCGTCGATATATTACCACGAGCTACTACGACGTCACAAGTTCACCTACCTAAGAAACACAAGTTCTGGGTGTCCTCCCACTTCTAAAACAAGTTACGCGAAGCAGGAAGATTGGAAATCCGACAAAGCAAGTGTCAAGAAGAAAAAGAGGAGTCTGCAAATAGGTCCAGTGAGCGGACTTCCACAGATTTACAAGAAGTTGAAGTAATTGTCAAAATCAGTAAGAGTCTGATAGGAATCAGAATGAACGTAAATAGTTTACCGTCTGACTCGTCGCTTGACAGCAATAGACAGAGCATTCGTAACGCAGTTTTAGAATTTCAGAGTTATACAGAAAACTTGAAAGATCCAAAATCTTGGTTTTCGGACATGTTCCGCTGTCCTACTTATGACATACGTAAATTACGGTAGAAAATTGAAGAAAACATCAGCGAGGAAGATTTGATATACCTGGTGTTAATGTTTTTAAAGAACGGGAAGCTCGATTGCAATAATTGTAGAGCGCAGCTTCAGGAAAAGCTTGAAGATGTTAATAAAAAAATAGGCATACAACGGCGTGCAAATGGAAAAATTATTGAGATAACTCTCTTCATAATTGCGCAAGCGTTTCCAGATCTAGTTGCAAAAGTGCTAATCCTGAAGTCTGGAAGACTGGAACAGATGGGATTACCTTAAGACCTTAATGTACTGAACATATTTATACTCGGATATAAATAAATATACATATCATCTACTCGTTTTTCTTTATTTTTGGTTATACTTCTATCACTCCAAATTACCATTCAAAAAAAAAAAACTGGTTTTTGGCCCACTGTGCAAATTTTTTGTTCTACCGAAATTTTCATTTTAGTTCAGTCAGTTAGCCCGCACGGAGACGCATCTTTTGACACACCACACGTGAGCCTAGCTCTCACGAAATGTCAAAAAATTGAATACCTAGTTAATTTTTATGCTAAATAGGTCTCATAGTAGCTAGAATCATGATCTAGCTCTATATTCGCTTATAAATAAAACAGTTGCTAGGAATACTGTAGGATAGATTGAGTATTAACAGGTCTCATAGTAGTTTGAAGTATGACTAAGGTCTATGTGACTCTGTTAATAAGACAGCCCGTTAGGAACACGGCATGCTAATTTATAAGTAAGATGCATAGTCTGGTAGAAACACTATATGTTAGTCTTTGTATTGAATAGGTTCCATAGTGGCTTGTATCATGAATAAGCCCTATGTGGAATTGATCTGTAAGTAAAACACATTGCTAGGAACACTGTATCATGACCTGTATGTTAGGTTACGTATAAAACAGTTTGATAACAGATCGTTTGTCATACGAATCAAACCACTTATGAATTAAGAGACAAGGCGCCCATCGCGCAAGCAATGAAATTCGTACGACATGAGCTGTGTGTATTAATTAAGAAACATGATAAAAGTAGATTTCCCACATAGCTGCATGTTAATTTAAGGTAGATCAGGATATTTTCATTAGTTTTGTGTACAATAACAAATGGTTTATACACATAGATAGGATTATAAATGTAATTAATACTGCAGCTAGGATAGCATTTTAGTACTATCCTAGTCTTAATTAAGGACATAGATCATAAGTAGGGACCGACCTATGTCAAGACTAGATAATGCATGTTATAAGTAAGTAGACCCTACTTTATTTGTGAAACCTAGTTTTTTTTTGGACGGCGACCGAATGCGAGGCCCCTGCATTCGCCGGCCGGATTTCTTATTGTTATGTCCCCGCCAACTGCGGTGCTACCTGCGCTGTTGTGCACATGCATAAAACAGGGCTGGGCAGCCGGTTTGAGCACAATCGGCCTCTAGTTCTTTTGCAAGCAACACCTACGAGAATAAATCAAGAAGTTCACGAACAATCGTCGATATATTACCACGAGCTACTACGACGTCACAAGTTCACCTACCTAAGAAACACAAGTTCTGGGTGTCCTCCCACTTCTAAAACAAGTTACGCGAAGCAGGAAGATTGGAAATCCGACAAAGCAAGTGTCAAGAAGAAAAAGAGGAGTCTGCAAATAGGTCCAGTGAGCGGACTTCCACAGATTTACAAGAAGTTGAAGTAATTGTCAAAATCAGTAAGAGTCTGATAGGAATCAGAATGAACGTAAATAGTTTACCGTCTGACTCGTCGCTTGACAGCAATAGACAGAGCATTCGTAACGCAGTTTTAGAATTTCAGAGTTATACAGAAAACTTGAAAGATCCAAAATCTTGGTTTTCGGACATGTTCCGCTGTCCTACTTATGACATACGTAAATTACGGAAGAAAATTGAAGAAAACATCAGCGAGGAAGATTTGATATACCTGGTGTTAATGTTTTTAAAGAACGGGAAGCTCGATTGCAATAATTGTAGAGCGCAGCTTCAGGAAAAGCTTGAAGATGTTAATAAAAAAATAGGCATACAACGGCGTGCAAATGGAAAAATTATTGAGATAACTCTCTTCATAATTGCGCAAGCGTTTCCAGATCTAGTTGCAAAAGTGCTAATCCTGAAGTCTGGAAGACTGGAACAGATGGGATTACCTTAAGACCTTAATGTACTGAACATATTTATACTCGGATATAAATAAATATACATATCATCTACTCGTTTTTCTTTATTTTTGGTTATACTTCTATCACTCCAAATTACCATTCAAAAAAAAAAAACTGGTTTTTGGCCCACTGTGCAAATTTTTTGTTCTACCGAAATTTTCATTTTAGTTCAGTCAGTTAGCCCGCACGGAGACGCATCTTTTGACACACCACACGTGAGCCTAGCTCTCACGAAATGTCAAAAAATTGAATACCTAGTTAATTTTTATGCTAAATAGGTCTCATAGTAGCTAGAATCATGATCTAGCTCTATATTCGCTTATAAATAAAACAGTTGCTAGGAATACTGTAGGATAGATTGAGTATTAACAGGTCTCATAGTAGTTTGAAGTATGACTAAGGTCTATGTGACTCTGTTAATAAGACAGCCCGTTAGGAACACGGCATGCTAATTTATAAGTAAGATGCATAGTCTGGTAGAAACACTATATGTTAGTCTTTGTATTGAATAGGTTCCATAGTGGCTTGTATCATGAATAAGCCCTATGTGGAATTGATCTGTAAGTAAAACACATTGCTAGGAACACTGTATCATGACCTGTATGTTAGGTTACGTATAAAACAGTTTGATAACAGATCGTTTGTCATACGAATCAAACCACTTATGAATTAAGAGACAAGGCGCCCATCGCGCAAGCAATGAAATTCGTACGACATGAGCTGTGTGTATTAATTAAGAAACATGATAAAAGTAGATTTCCCACATAGCTGCATGTTAATTTAAGGTAGATCAGGATATTTTCATTAGTTTTGTGTACAATAACAAATGGTTTATACACATAGATAGGATTATAAATGTAATTAATACTGCAGCTAGGATAGCATTTTAGTACTATCCTAGTCTTAATTAAGGACATAGATCATAAGTAGGGACCGACCTATGTCAAGACTAGATAATGCATGTTATAAGTAAGTAGACCCTACTTTATTTGTGAAACCTAGTTTTTTTTTGGACGGCGACCGAATGCGAGGCCCCTGCATTCGCCGGCCGGATTTCTTATTGTTATGTCCCCGCCAACTGCGGTGCTACCTGCGCTGTTGTGCACATGCATAAAACAGGGCTGGGCAGCCGGTTTGAGCACAATCGGCCTCTAGTTCTTTTGCAAGCAACACCTACGAGAATAAATCAAGAAGTTCACGAACAATCGTCGATATATTACCACGAGCTACTACGACGTCACAAGTTCACCTACCTAAGAAACACAAGTTCTGGGTGTCCTCCCACTTCTAAAACAAGTTACGCGAAGCAGGAAGATTGGAAATCCGACAAAGCAAGTGTCAAGAAGAAAAAGAGGAGTCTGCAAATAGGTCCAGTGAGCGGACTTCCACAGATTTACAAGAAGTTGAAGTAATTGTCAAAATCAGTAAGAGTCTGATAGGAATCAGAATGAACGTAAATAGTTTACCGTCTGACTCGTCGCTTGACAGCAATAGACAGAGCATTCGTAACGCAGTTTTAGAATTTCAGAGTTATACAGAAAACTTGAAAGATCCAAAATCTTGGTTTTCGGACATGTTCCGCTGTCCTACTTATGACATACGTAAATTACGGAAGAAAATTGAAGAAAACATCAGCGAGGAAGATTTGATATACCTGGTGTTAATGTTTTTAAAGAACGGGAAGCTCGATTGCAATAATTGTAGAGCGCAGCTTCAGGAAAAGCTTGAAGATGTTAATAAAAAAATAGGCATACAACGGCGTGCAAATGGAAAAATTATTGAGATAACTCTCTTCATAATTGCGCAAGCGTTTCCAGATCTAGTTGCAAAAGTGCTAATCCTGAAGTCTGGAAGACTGGAACAGATGGGATTACCTTAAGACCTTAATGTACTGAACATATTTATACTCGGATATAAATAAATATACATATCATCTACTCGTTTTTCTTTATTTTTGGTTATACTTCTATCACTCCAAATTACCATTAAAAAAAAAAAACTGGTTTTTGGCCCACTGTGCAAATTTTTTGTTCTACCGAAATTTTCATTTTAGTTCAGTCAGTTAGCCCGCACGGAGACGCATCTTTTGACACACCACACGTGAGCCTAGCTCTCACGAAATGTCAAAAAATTGAATACCTAGTTAATTTTTATGCTAAATAGGTCTCATAGTAGCTAGAATCATGATCTAGCTCTATATTCGCTTATAAATAAAACAGTTGCTAGGAATACTGTAGGATAGATTGAGTATTAACAGGTCTCATAGTAGTTTGAAGTATGACTAAGGTCTATGTGACTCTGTTAATAAGACAGCCCGTTAGGAACACGGCATGCTAATTTATAAGTAAGATGCATAGTCTGGTAGAAACACTATATGTTAGTCTTTGTATTGAATAGGTTCCATAGTGGCTTGTATCATGAATAAGCCCTATGTGGAATTGATCTGTAAGTAAAACACATTGCTAGGAACACTGTATCATGACCTGTATGTTAGGTTACGTATAAAACAGTTTGATAACAGATCGTTTGTCATACGAATCAAACCACTTATGAATTAAGAGACAAGGCGCCCATCGCGCAAGCAATGAAATTCGTACGACATGAGCTGTGTGTATTAATTAAGAAACATGATAAAAGTAGATTTCCCACATAGCTGCATGTTAATTTAAGGTAGATCAGGATATTTTCATTAGTTTTGTGTACAATAACAAATGGTTTATACACATAGATAGGATTATAAATGTAATTAATACTGCAGCTAGGATAGCATTTTAGTACTATCCTAGTCTTAATTAAGGACATAGATCATAAGTAGGGACCGACCTATGTCAAGACTAGATAATGCATGTTATAAGTAAGTAGACCCTACTTTATTTGTGAAACCTAGTTTTTTTTTGGACGGCGACCGAATGCGAGGCCCCTGCATTCGCCGGCCGGATTTCTTATTGTTATGTCCCCGCCAACTGCGGTGCTACCTGCGCTGTTGTGCACATGCATAAAACAGGGCTGGGCAGCCGGTTTGAGCACAATCGGCCTCTAGTTCTTTTGCAAGCAACACCTACGAGAATAAATCAAGAAGTTCACGAACAATCGTCGATATATTACCACGAGCTACTACGACGTCACAAGTTCACCTACCTAAGAAACACAAGTTCTGGGTGTCCTCCCACTTCTAAAACAAGTTACGCGAAGCAGGAAGATTGGAAATCCGACAAAGCAAGTGTCAAGAAGAAAAAGAGGAGTCTGCAAATAGGTCCAGTGAGCGGACTTCCACAGATTTACAAGAAGTTGAAGTAATTGTCAAAATCAGTAAGAGTCTGATAGGAATCAGAATGAACGTAAATAGTTTACCGTCTGACTCGTCGCTTGACAGCAATAGACAGAGCATTCGTAACGCAGTTTTAGAATTTCAGAGTTATACAGAAAACTTGAAAGATCCAAAATCTTGGTTTTCGGACATGTTCCGCTGTCCTACTTATGACATACGTAAATTACGGTAGAAAATTGAAGAAAACATCAGCGAGGAAGATTTGATATACCTGGTGTTAATGTTTTTAAAGAACGGGAAGCTCGATTGCAATAATTGTAGAGCGCAGCTTCAGGAAAAGCTTGAAGATGTTAATAAAAAAATAGGCATACAACGGCGTGCAAATGGAAAAATTATTGAGATAACTCTCTTCATAATTGCGCAAGCGTTTCCAGATCTAGTTGCAAAAGTGCTAATCCTGAAGTCTGGAAGACTGGAACAGATGGGATTACCTTAAGACCTTAATGTACTGAACATATTTATACTCGGATATAAATAAATATACATATCATCTACTCGTTTTTCTTTATTTTTGGTTATACTTCTATCACTCCAAATTACCATTCAAAAAAAAAAAACTGGTTTTTGGCCCACTGTGCAAATTTTTTGTTCTACCGAAATTTTCATTTTAGTTCAGTCAGTTAGCCCGCACGGAGACGCATCTTTTGACACACCACACGTGAGCCTAGCTCTCACGAAATGTCAAAAAATTGAATACCTAGTTAATTTTTATGCTAAATAGGTCTCATAGTAGCTAGAATCATGATCTAGCTCTATATTCGCTTATAAATAAAACAGTTGCTAAGAATACTGTAGGATAGATTGAGTATTAACAGGTCTCATAGTAGTTTGAAGTATGACTAAGGTCTATGTGACTCTGTTAATAAGACAGCCCGTTAGGAACACGGCATGCTAATTTATAAGTAAGATGCATAGTCTGGTAGAAACACTATATGTTAGTCTTTGTATTGAATAGGTTCCATAGTGGCTTGTATCATGAATAAGCCCTATGTGGAATTGATCTGTAAGTAAAACACATTGCTAGGAACACTGTATCATGACCTGTATGTTAGGTTACGTATAAAACAGTTTGATAACAGATCGTTTGTCATACGAATCAAACCACTTATGAATTAAGAGACAAGGCGCCCATCGCGCAAGCAATGAAATTCGTACGACATGAGCTGTGTGTATTAATTAAGAAACATGATAAAAGTAGATTTCCCACATAGCTGCATGTTAATTTAAGGTAGATCAGGATATTTTCATTAGTTTTGTGTACAATAACAAATGGTTTATACACATAGATAGGATTATAAATGTAATTAATACTGCAGCTAGGATAGCATTTTAGTACTATCCTAGTCTTAATTAAGGACATAGATCATAAGTAGGGACCGACCTATGTCAAGACTAGATAATGCATGTTATAAGTAAGTAGACCCTACTTTATTTGTGAAACCTAGTTTTTTTTTGGACGGCGACCGAATGCGAGGCCCCTGCATTCGCCGGCCGGATTTCTTATTGTTATGTCCCCGCCAACTGCGGTGCTACCTGCGCTGTTGTGCACATGCATAAAACAGGGCTGGGCAGCCGGTTTGAGCACAATCGGCCTCTAGTTCTTTTGCAAGCAACACCTACGAGAATAAATCAAGAAGTTCACGAACAATCGTCGATATATTACCACGAGCTACTACGACGTCACAAGTTCACCTACCTAAGAAACACAAGTTCTGGGTGTCCTCCCACTTCTAAAACAAGTTACGCGAAGCAGGAAGATTGGAAATCCGACAAAGCAAGTGTCAAGAAGAAAAAGAGGAGTCTGCAAATAGGTCCAGTGAGCGGACTTCCACAGATTTACAAGAAGTTGAAGTAATTGTCAAAATCAGTAAGAGTCTGATAGGAATCAGAATGAACGTAAATAGTTTACCGTCTGACTCGTCGCTTGACAGCAATAGACAGAGCATTCGTAACGCAGTTTTAGAATTTCAGAGTTATACAGAAAACTTGAAAGATCCAAAATCTTGGTTTTCGGACATGTTCCGCTGTCCTACTTATGACATACGTAAATTACGGTAGAAAATTGAAGAAAACATCAGCGAGGAAGATTTGATATACCTGGTGTTAATGTTTTTAAAGAACGGGAAGCTCGATTGCAATAATTGTAGAGCGCAGCTTCAGGAAAAGCTTGAAGATGTTAATAAAAAAATAGGCATACAACGGCGTGCAAATGGAAAAATTATTGAGATAACTCTCTTCATAATTGCGCAAGCGTTTCCAGATCTAGTTGCAAAAGTGCTAATCCTGAAGTCTGGAAGACTGGAACAGATGGGATTACCTTAAGACCTTAATGTACTGAACATATTTATACTCGGATATAAATAAATATACATATCATCTACTCGTTTTTCTTTATTTTTGGTTATACTTCTATCACTCCAAATTACCATTCAAAAAAAAAAAACTGGTTTTTGGCCCACTGTGCAAATTTTTTGTTCTACCGAAATTTTCATTTTAGTTCAGTCAGTTAGCCCGCACGGAGACGCATCTTTTGACACACCACACGTGAGCCTAGCTCTCACGAAATGTCAAAAAATTGAATACCTAGTTAATTTTTATGCTAAATAGGTCTCATAGTAGCTAGAATCATGATCTAGCTCTATATTCGCTTATAAATAAAACAGTTGCTAGGAATACTGTAGGATAGATTGAGTATTAACAGGTCTCATAGTAGTTTGAAGTATGACTAAGGTCTATGTGACTCTGTTAATAAGACAGCCCGTTAGGAACACGGCATGCTAATTTATAAGTAAGATGCATAGTCTGGTAGAAACACTATATGTTAGTCTTTGTATTGAATAGGTTCCATAGTGGCTTGTATCATGAATAAGCCCTATGTGGAATTGATCTGTAAGTAAAACACATTGCTAGGAACACTGTATCATGACCTGTATGTTAGGTTACGTATAAAACAGTTTGATAACAGATCGTTTGTCATACGAATCAAACCACTTATGAATTAAGAGACAAGGCGCCCATCGCGCAAGCAATGAAATTCGTACGACATGAGCTGTGTGTATTAATTAAGAAACATGATAAAAGTAGATTTCCCACATAGCTGCATGTTAATTTAAGGTAGATCAGGATATTTTCATTAGTTTTGTGTACAATAACAAATGGTTTATACACATAGATAGGATTATAAATGTAATTAATACTGCAGCTAGGATAGCATTTTAGTACTATCCTAGTCTTAATTAAGGACATAGATCATAAGTAGGGACCGACCTATGTCAAGACTAGATAATGCATGTTATAAGTAAGTAGACCCTACTTTATTTGTGAAACCTAGTTTTTTTTTGGACGGCGACCGAATGCGAGGCCCCTGCATTCGCCGGCCGGATTTCTTATTGTTATGTCCCCGCCAACTGCGGTGCTACCTGCGCTGTTGTGCACATGCATAAAACAGGGCTGGGCAGCCGGTTTGAGCACAATCGGCCTCTAGTTCTTTTGCAAGCAACACCTACGAGAATAAATCAAGAAGTTCACGAACAATCGTCGATATATTACCACGAGCTACTACGACGTCACAAGTTCACCTACCTAAGAAACACAAGTTCTGGGTGTCCTCCCACTTCTAAAACAAGTTACGCGAAGCAGGAAGATTGGAAATCCGACAAAGCAAGTGTCAAGAAGAAAAAGAGGAGTCTGCAAATAGGTCCAGTGAGCGGACTTCCACAGATTTACAAGAAGTTGAAGTAATTGTCAAAATCAGTAAGAGTCTGATAGGAATCAGAATGAACGTAAATAGTTTACCGTCTGACTCGTCGCTTGACAGCAATAGACAGAGCATTCGTAACGCAGTTTTAGAATTTCAGAGTTATACAGAAAACTTGAAAGATCCAAAATCTTGGTTTTCGGACATGTTCCGCTGTCCTACTTATGACATACGTAAATTACGGAAGAAAATTGAAGAAAACATCAGCGAGGAAGATTTGATATACCTGGTGTTAATGTTTTTAAAGAACGGGAAGCTCGATTGCAATAATTGTAGAGCGCAGCTTCAGGAAAAGCTTGAAGATGTTAATAAAAAAATAGGCATACAACGGCGTGCAAATGGAAAAATTATTGAGATAACTCTCTTCATAATTGCGCAAGCGTTTCCAGATCTAGTTGCAAAAGTGCTAATCCTGAAGTCTGGAAGACTGGAACAGATGGGATTACCTTAAGACCTTAATGTACTGAACATATTTATACTCGGATATAAATAAATATACATATCATCTACTCGTTTTTCTTTATTTTTGGTTATACTTCTATCACTCCAAATTACCATTCAAAAAAAAAAAACTGGTTTTTGGCCCACTGTGCAAATTTTTTGTTCTACCGAAATTTTCATTTTAGTTCAGTCAGTTAGCCCGCACGGAGACGCATCTTTTGACACACCACACGTGAGCCTAGCTCTCACGAAATGTCAAAAAATTGAATACCTAGTTAATTTTTATGCTAAATAGGTCTCATAGTAGCTAGAATCATGATCTAGCTCTATATTCGCTTATAAATAAAACAGTTGCTAGGAATACTGTAGGATAGATTGAGTATTAACAGGTCTCATAGTAGTTTGAAGTATGACTAAGGTCTATGTGACTCTGTTAATAAGACAGCCCGTTAGGAACACGGCATGCTAATTTATAAGTAAGATGCATAGTCTGGTAGAAACACTATATGTTAGTCTTTGTATTGAATAGGTTCCATAGTGGCTTGTATCATGAATAAGCCCTATGTGGAATTGATCTGTAAGTAAAACACATTGCTAGGAACACTGTATCATGACCTGTATGTTAGGTTACGTATAAAACAGTTTGATAACAGATCGTTTGTCATACGAATCAAACCACTTATGAATTAAGAGACAAGGCGCCCATCGCGCAAGCAATGAAATTCGTACGACATGAGCTGTGTGTATTAATTAAGAAACATGATAAAAGTAGATTTCCCACATAGCTGCATGTTAATTTAAGGTAGATCAGGATATTTTCATTAGTTTTGTGTACAATAACAAATGGTTTATACACATAGATAGGATTATAAATGTAATTAATACTGCAGCTAGGATAGCATTTTAGTACTATCCTAGTCTTAATTAAGGACATAGATCATAAGTAGGGACCGACCTATGTCAAGACTAGATAATGCATGTTATAAGTAAGTAGACCCTACTTTATTTGTGAAACCTAGTTTTTTTTTGGACGGCGACCGAATGCGAGGCCCCTGCATTCGCCGGCCGGATTTCTTATTGTTATGTCCCCGCCAACTGCGGTGCTACCTGCGCTGTTGTGCACATGCATAAAACAGGGCTGGGCAGCCGGTTTGAGCACAATCGGCCTCTAGTTCTTTTGCAAGCAACACCTACGAGAATAAATCAAGAAGTTCACGAACAATCGTCGATATATTACCACGAGCTACTACGACGTCACAAGTTCACCTACCTAAGAAACACAAGTTCTGGGTGTCCTCCCACTTCTAAAACAAGTTACGCGAAGCAGGAAGATTGGAAATCCGACAAAGCAAGTGTCAAGAAGAAAAAGAGGAGTCTGCAAATAGGTCCAGTGAGCGGACTTCCACAGATTTACAAGAAGTTGAAGTAATTGTCAAAATCAGTAAGAGTCTGATAGGAATCAGAATGAACGTAAATAGTTTACCGTCTGACTCGTCGCTTGACAGCAATAGACAGAGCATTCGTAACGCAGTTTTAGAATTTCAGAGTTATACAGAAAACTTGAAAGATCCAAAATCTTGGTTTTCGGACATGTTCCGCTGTCCTACTTATGACATACGTAAATTACGGAAGAAAATTGAAGAAAACATCAGCGAGGAAGATTTGATATACCTGGTGTTAATGTTTTTAAAGAACGGGAAGCTCGATTGCAATAATTGTAGAGCGCAGCTTCAGGAAAAGCTTGAAGATGTTAATAAAAAAATAGGCATACAACGGCGTGCAAATGGAAAAATTATTGAGATAACTCTCTTCATAATTGCGCAAGCGTTTCCAGATCTAGTTGCAAAAGTGCTAATCCTGAAGTCTGGAAGACTGGAACAGATGGGATTACCTTAAGACCTTAATGTACTGAACATATTTATACTCGGATATAAATAAATATACATATCATCTACTCGTTTTTCTTTATTTTTGGTTATACTTCTATCACTCCAAATTACCATTAAAAAAAAAAAACTGGTTTTTGGCCCACTGTGCAAATTTTTTGTTCTACCGAAATTTTCATTTTAGTTCAGTCAGTTAGCCCGCACGGAGACGCATCTTTTGACACACCACACGTGAGCCTAGCTCTCACGAAATGTCAAAAAATTGAATACCTAGTTAATTTTTATGCTAAATAGGTCTCATAGTAGCTAGAATCATGATCTAGCTCTATATTCGCTTATAAATAAAACAGTTGCTAGGAATACTGTAGGATAGATTGAGTATTAACAGGTCTCATAGTAGTTTGAAGTATGACTAAGGTCTATGTGACTCTGTTAATAAGACAGCCCGTTAGGAACACGGCATGCTAATTTATAAGTAAGATGCATAGTCTGGTAGAAACACTATATGTTAGTCTTTGTATTGAATAGGTTCCATAGTGGCTTGTATCATGAATAAGCCCTATGTGGAATTGATCTGTAAGTAAAACACATTGCTAGGAACACTGTATCATGACCTGTATGTTAGGTTACGTATAAAACAGTTTGATAACAGATCGTTTGTCATACGAATCAAACCACTTATGAATTAAGAGACAAGGCGCCCATCGCGCAAGCAATGAAATTCGTACGACATGAGCTGTGTGTATTAATTAAGAAACATGATAAAAGTAGATTTCCCACATAGCTGCATGTTAATTTAAGGTAGATCAGGATATTTTCATTAGTTTTGTGTACAATAACAAATGGTTTATACACATAGATAGGATTATAAATGTAATTAATACTGCAGCTAGGATAGCATTTTAGTACTATCCTAGTCTTAATTAAGGACATAGATCATAAGTAGGGACCGACCTATGTCAAGACTAGATAATGCATGTTATAAGTAAGTAGACCCTACTTTATTTGTGAAACCTAGTTTTTTTTTGGACGGCGACCGAATGCGAGGCCCCTGCATTCGCCGGCCGGATTTCTTATTGTTATGTCCCCGCCAACTGCGGTGCTACCTGCGCTGTTGTGCACATGCATAAAACAGGGCTGGGCAGCCGGTTTGAGCACAGGATTCGCCACAGTTCACTGCCTGACGTCGCTTGTAGCACTGCTCGCCACGTCAGGTACTTGCGTACGAACCTACCCTCGCTCGGTGCCTCTTTTTATCGTCGTGAGTGCGGGCTCCGGTTCGCGTTTGCGGCGGTACTAGGGGGTACCTTGAGAATTTTGACGTCCATCTTGGAAAAAGAAAAAGAATTAAGGTTGCGAAGAACTAGTCAAGACTAAAGTCCACCATGGCAGGGAAGAAGAAGGGCACCAAGGGTTCCCGCTCATCCCAACGCAGCTCCTCTAGGTCCCCGGAGGATCAACAGGAGACAGCCACCGCAGCGACGGAACCTCGTCTGACTACGACGAGGGAAGAGGGCCCCTTTACACGGCTATTTGTGGGAGCGCTGGACGCACTAAGCGCTGCCGTCGGGGTCTCCGAAGAGGAAAGGGCAAGAGAAATAGAGAACCTATGCCGTCAAATAGCCAAGAATGAAGAGGAGTCGCGCGACGCACAGGAGCCGCGCGCCGCCCCGCGGCCTGACGCGTCTGAGACAGGCGCCCCACAGCCGCGAGTTTCGCGGCCCATCGCCGGAGACGGTCCGCGGACGACGGAGACGACGCCTAGTTCGTCGCCGGACCGTGGCGCTCCCGACGACTTCGTCTACGTGAAGCCCACGGGTAGGCCGCGACCGAAGCCCCGTGGCGCCATCTCGCGCCCCGATCTTCCACGAGACCCGCGGCGCCGCCGAGATTCGCTCGAACCACGCGCCCCTGTTGAATTGCGCGCCCCGGTTTTCGCGCCCTGCGCGCCCGAGAACGCGCCCGCGAACGCGCCGAGCACTTACGGCGTCGCGCCGAAAGAGCCCACCGCCTCAACATCGCGGTCACGGCCAGAGACGGCCCTTCTATCGCCGACGCCGCCGAAATGCGCGGCCCAAGATTCCCCCGCCAAGATGATGTCGGCATGTTTCTCTCCGCAGGAGTCTGACATGTCGGCATCGGAACATGAAATCGAGACGGAAGAAGCAGACCGCCGACCGACGTCCAACCAGGGGCGTAGCCAGGAGGCGAACCAGGGGCGTAGCCAGGTGCGCCCCCAACGACGTCCTAGAAGCCCAGAAGACGATGACGCCTTGGAAGAGGCGAAGAGGCGCCCGCAACAGCGTACGCCGCCCCCGGCGGCCGCCGCCGCACCGGGCCCGAACACCGCAAAGAAGAAGCCCCGCTGCCCTCCGCTGGTGGTGGAGAGGCTGCCGGACTGGCAGGTCCATTTCAAGGCCCTGCGCGACCTCCTGGGCCGCCCGCCGACGGCCCGCCCGTACCAGGCGGGGATCCGATTCCTGCCCGTGGACGAGGTGGAGTACCGGGTGGTCCAGAAATACCTGTGCGAGCTGGAGAAGACGACCGGCCTTTCCTGGTTCTCGTACTCGCTGCCAGCGGAGCGGAAGTTCAAGGTGGCCATCCGAGGGCTGCCAGTGGACACCGAGCCAGAGGAGATAATGGAGGAGCTGCGCAGGCTGGACTACGACCCTGAATACGTGCGGAGTATCAGGGGTCGTCAAGGCCGCCCGGGCTGCATCTTCCACGCAGTCTTGAACGCGCAAAGGGACATCCGTCGGATATACGACACAAGCACATTCCTGATGATGGGGGGGGTAAGGATAGAGGCATGGAGGGGGAAGCAGGGGCCGGCACAATGCCACCGCTGCCAACAATTCCGGCACTCCTCCCATCAGTGTCACCGACCGCTCGCTTGTGTGCGATGCGGACAGGAGCACGCCGCACGTGACTGTCCACGACCCCGCGCGGAGCCGGCAACGTGCGCAAATTGCGGGGGGCCGCATCCAGCGTCCCATCGAGAGTGTCCGGCCTTCAGGAGGGAGGTCACAAACAGGCGTGCGGGCACCGTCGCCCTCACGGCCAGCAGGACGACCCGGCCGGTCAAGGCCGCCACCAACGCAGAGGACCATGAGGCCCAAGGCGCCACTCTGATGGCGGTGGCGAATGGGCCCTCGGAAAGAGGAGAAGCCCGCGCAAGGAAGAGGAGGAGAAAGCGCGGAAGCAGAAAGGGGAAGGAGCCCCCGCCTCCTCCCCCCTCCAGCCAAGAAGGCACCGCTCAGGTGCCCCAACCCCGAGCCACACGACCGGCCCAGGCGCCATCCCAGGCGTGGGCAAGAAGGAAGACCGAGGCCCCGGCCGCGGCTGCAACCGACTCCACGGCGCAGCACAGAAGGCTGGGCGACGACACCACCATCAGGGTCAGAGCCTCCGATCTGCTGAGGGGGGCTGCAAGAGCCCTGGGGCAGGAAGGTGAGCCTCTTAACATGCAGAGTGTCATCCAAAGCGTCGTCCAGGCGCTTCTCCTGCTTCTGACACCCGAGTAGGTCGCACACACCTACACGCGGCCTACTCACACAGCGACACTCACCACAGCACATACACTGTGACGCGGCGTGTGCTAAGTTAATATAGGCACGCCGCGGAGCGCATGCAGACACGCACGACTCCACAAGCACGTGAACTCCCGCACTGTTGGGCGCGGCTAGTCCGTGTTCAATAGTGCTTACATGGACGGTGTTACTCACACAATACCGTCCACACATACGCCGACGGCCCTTGGCCCGGGCCGCGACCAAACGGGACGGGCCGGGGTCACACACCATGCCGTGGGCTTGCTGTAAGTCGGCAGTTCAGTCGCTGGCGCCATCCGCTGGGCCTCCCACAGGGAACTGTGGGTCTCACCCGGTGGTGGTAGACCGCCTAGCTGCCGCGATTTACCCCCGCGAGCCTGCGGCATTACACATAGCAAAACACAGGGCGATTGCTAAGGGGATCTCGGCAGGCGTTACAACACAGCGCTAGCCTAGGAAGTTCCCATAGTCAGTCGCCCGCAGTCTTCAGCCTACAAGTAGGCGCCCCAGCGAAGCACCCGTTGTTACGGGTGCCCACAGACCCCGCGGTTAGAGGGCCTAGCCCTGATGCCGCCCGCCGCGTTCCCTTGCGGGAACGCAGCGACGTCCCCACGACGTTTGAGCACAATCGGCCTCTAGTTCTTTTGCAAGCAACACCTACGAGAATAAATCAAGAAGTTCACGAACAATCGTCGATATATTACCACGAGCTACTACGACGTCACAAGTTCACCTACCTAAGAAACACAAGTTCTGGGTGTCCTCCCACTTCTAAAACAAGTTACGCGAAGCAGGAAGATTGGAAATCCGACAAAGCAAGTGTCAAGAAGAAAAAGAGGAGTCTGCAAATAGGTCCAGTGAGCGGACTTCCACAGATTTACAAGAAGTTGAAGTAATTGTCAAAATCAGTAAGAGTCTGATAGGAATCAGAATGAACGTAAATAGTTTACCGTCTGACTCGTCGCTTGACAGCAATAGACAGAGCATTCGTAACGCAGTTTTAGAATTTCAGAGTTATACAGAAAACTTGAAAGATCCAAAATCTTGGTTTTCGGACATGTTCCGCTGTCCTACTTATGACATACGTAAATTACGGAAGAAAATTGAAGAAAACATCAGCGAGGAAGATTTGATATACCTGGTGTTAATGTTTTTAAAGAACGGGAAGCTCGATTGCAATAATTGTAGAGCGCAGCTTCAGGAAAAGCTTGAAGATGTTAATAAAAAAATAGGCATACAACGGCGTGCAAATGGAAAAATTATTGAGATAACTCTCTTCATAATTGCGCAAGCGTTTCCAGATCTAGTTGCAAAAGTGCTAATCCTGAAGTCTGGAAGACTGGAACAGATGGGATTACCTTAAGACCTTAATGTACTGAACATATTTATACTCGGATATAAATAAATATACATATCATCTACTCGTTTTTCTTTATTTTTGGTTATACTTCTATCACTCCAAATTACCATTCAAAAAAAAAAAACTGGTTTTTGGCCCACTGTGCAAATTTTTTGTTCTACCGAAATTTTCATTTTAGTTCAGTCAGTTAGCCCGCACGGAGACGCATCTTTTGACACACCACACGTGAGCCTAGCTCTCACGAAATGTCAAAAAATTGAATACCTAGTTAATTTTTATGCTAAATAGGTCTCATAGTAGCTAGAATCATGATCTAGCTCTATATTCGCTTATAAATAAAACAGTTGCAAGGAATACTGTAGGATAGATTGAGTATTAACAGGTCTCATAGTAGTTTGAAGTATGACTAAGGTCTATGTGACTCTGTTAATAAGACAGCCCGTTAGGAACACGGCATGCTAATTTATAAGTAAGATGCATAGTCTGGTAGAAACACTATATGTTAGTCTTTGTATTGAATAGGTTCCATAGTGGCTTGTATCATGAATAAGCCCTATGTGGAATTGATCTGTAAGTAAAACACATTGCTAGGAACACTGTATCATGACCTGTATGTTAGGTTACGTATAAAACAGTTTGATAACAGATCGTTTGTCATACGAATCAAACCACTTATGAATTAAGAGACAAGGCGCCCATCGCGCAAGCAATGAAATTCGTACGACATGAGCTGTGTGTATTAATTAAGAAACATGATAAAAGTAGATTTCCCACATAGCTGCATGTTAATTTAAGGTAGATCAGGATATTTTCATTAGTTTTGTGTACAATAACAAATGGTTTATACACATAGATAGGATTATAAATGTAATTAATACTAAATGATAAATGATAAATGATAAATGATGTTTATTCAGTAAATAGGTTACAAGGAACACTTTTACACGTCAATGTTTTTTTGTCAGTTTAAGCTAGATGAGGCCGGTGTTTCCTAGCTGACTACCCTGAGAAGAAACACCGAAACAAACTCAGAGGTCGAAGTCTCTTTTAGTGTTCAAATCCATACAATGTGGACTGGTTAGATCCTATGAGAACCATGTACGTTTATGTCTGGGATGAGCTTTATGAAGAAAGCAACACACGAATTCGAGTGGACCTGTCCAGACAGTGCAAGCATTTGTCAGTCATCGCGAAGCTCAACTCAGAACTCTGAGGTGCTCAACGAACCGACGAACAATACCAAAGTAAGGACATTTGAGTAGGCCGCAAAAAATACTCAAACTGCCAGACAATCATAAAATCTACATGAATATAACGACATACATAGTTCTCGCATTCACATTATTCTATATGAGGACCATGCAGCTTAGTGTCTGTAGTGGTCTTTTGAAGAAAGAACCAAACATATTTGAGTGGACCTGTCCAGTCAGTGCAAGCATTTGTCAATAGTCGAATAGCTCAACTTAAAAACCACTAAGGAGCTCAATGACATGACGAACAATACCAAAGAAAAGACATTTGGGTAGGCCGCAAAAGTACTCAAACTGTCAGACAACGTTGAAAATTACTGTAAAAAGGAGGAGAAAATAATAATAATAACCCACATAGTCCTCACATTTACAATAATTAAGTAATCAAAAAAAAATAAAAATATAATACTTTACAAAGTAAATATTTGTGTCAAACAAAATAGTAATCATAATATGTCAATCAAAAAAAATAAAAATAAATATAATACTTAACAAAGTATTCAAGTCAAAAAAAAAAAAAAATAATAATAATAAAATGTCAATAAAAAAATAAAATAAAAAATATAATACAATACTATACAAGTATTCATGTCAAAACGAATATTAAAAAAAATATATATATATAAAAAATTTTTCATCAGTAAGTAGTACATATGAAAACAATGGCTCATGTATATCATTGAAGCAGCTCAATCCCACGCCTTTTTGTCCTCAAGAAAGTCATTAATTGTGTAAAAAGCTTTCTGGCATAGCTTACGTTTAATAAATGATTTAAATTTATTTATGCTTAGTTCTTGAATTTGGCTAGGAAGTTTATTATAGAAACGTATACATTGACATCTAAACGAACCACCTATTTTTTTCTTGAGCCTGGTTTTTGGTACAATAAATTTGTGTTTGTTCCTAGTATTTATGCTATGGATATCACTGTATCTTTTAAACAGATTAATATTTTTGTGTGCATACATGAGATTCTCATAAATATATTGAGAGGGAACAGTCATAATATTAATCTCTTTAAATTTGTCTCTGAGGGAGTGTCTGGGACTTAATTTATAAATTGCACGAATAGCCCTTTTCTGTAAAACAAAAATTGTCTGAATATCGGCGGCATTTCCCCACAACAGAATGCCGTACGACATCACACTATGAAAATAACTAAAGTATACTAAACGAGCTGTCTCTAAATCTGTTAAACCACGAATTTTCCTTACGGCGTATGCTGCAGAGCTAAGTTTTTTGGACAGTTTATCTATATGGGGGCTCCACTGAAGCTGCGCATCCAAAGTTAAACCTAAGAACACTGTGGAATCCTCGGGTTTCAACTCTTCACCCTTTATTGACACACTAGTGTTCACTTGTATTACATTGGGTAATGTGAACTTTATGCATTTTGTTTTTTTCTCGTTAAGGAGAAGATTATTGACATTAAACCAGTTAACTACAGTTGAAAGAGCATTATTTACATTATCAACAACCACCTGCTGACGTTTAAGTTTAAATAAAAGTGAAGTGTCATCTGCAAACAGCACTATATCATGTTTATCCTTTATGAGGTAAGGCAAGTCGTTGATATAGATTAGAAACAAAAAAGGACCCAGAATTGAGCCTTGAGGAACCCCCATTCTGACTACAGACCCGGAAGACCTTTTGCCGTTCACATCAACTCTCTGAATCCTATTACTCAAGTATGAAGTAAGAAGATCCAGAGAGGCGCCCCGGACTCCGTAGTAGTGCAGCTTCCTGATCAATGTATCATGGAGAACGCAATCGAAAGCCTTAGACAAATCGCAAAAAGTGCCCAACGCATCGCATTTATCTTCCCATGCATTATAAATGTGTCCCAAAAGTTCAACACCAGCATCAGTTGTTGAACGACCCTTTGTGAAACCAAACTGTTTGTTGTGTAATAATTTGTGTTTATTAAAATATCTTTGAATTTGATCTAAAATAATTTTCTCAAAAATTTTACTAAAAGTAGGTAGCACTGATATAGGTCTATAATTAGTAGGGTCTGATGTACTACCCGATTTAAACAATGGTATAATTTTACTATATTTCATTAGATCAGGAAACTCACCACAATCTATACAATTATTAAAGATTACTGCTAAAGTAGGTGCTACAATGTCTATAATAGACCTAGCAACGTCAACAGAATTACCCCATAGATCTGCAGTCTTTTTAACATTTAAAGTATTAAAAGTTTTGATTACATCATTACAAGTGACATATTGGAAATAAAATTGGGATTCACAAACTGGAACGTTTTCTTTAAGTAAAATTTCTGCAGCAGTTGGTGATGAATTTAGAGATTTTGTAGTCGATACGGGAATCTCTGCAAAGAAATTTTCAAATGCCGCGGCGACTTGCAAATCTGATTTAATGATACTGTCATCAATAGCAAGGCTGTAATCACTACTTCGGTTGCAAGACCTTCCCGTTTCGCTATTAATAATATCCCAAGTCATTTTAATTACATTACTACTATTTTTAATTTTTGAACTTAAGTAGCGAGATTTCGCCAAATAACATACTTTTTTAAATAATTTAGAATAATTCTTAACATATAAATTAAATTCTACAGTGTTAATATAAGTCCGTTCTTCATACAGCTCATACAGCCGTTTTCTACTTTTATTAATACCAATGGTGGCCCAGTCACTGAAGGACTACTGCAGCTAGGATAGCATTTTAGTACTATCCTAGTCTTAATTAAGGACATAGATCATAAGTAGGGACCGACCTATGTCAAGACTAGATAATGCATGTTATAAGTAAGTAGACCCTACTTTATTTGTGAAACCTAGTTTTTTTTTGGACGGCGACCGAATGCGAGGCCCCTGCATTCGCCGGCCGGATTTCTTATTGTTATGTCCCCGCCAACTGCGGTGCTACCTGCGCTGTTGTGCACATGCATAAAACAGGGCTGGGCAGCCGGTTTGAGCACAATCGGCCTCTAGTTCTTTTGCAAGCAACACCTACGAGAATAAATCAAGAAGTTCACGAACAATCGTCGATATATTACCACGAGCTACTACGACGTCACAAGTTCACCTACCTAAGAAACACAAGTTCTGGGTGTCCTCCCACTTCTAAAACAAGTTACGCGAAGCAGGAAGATTGGAAATCCGACAAAGCAAGTGTCAAGAAGAAAAAGAGGAGTCTGCAAATAGGTCCAGTGAGCGGACTTCCACAGATTTACAAGAAGTTGAAGTAATTGTCAAAATCAGTAAGAGTCTGATAGGAATCAGAATGAACGTAAATAGTTTACCGTCTGACTCGTCGCTTGACAGCAATAGACAGAGCATTCGTAACGCAGTTTTAGAATTTCAGAGTTATACAGAAAACTTGAAAGATCCAATATCTTGGTTTTCGGACATGTTCCGCTGTCCTACTTATGACATACGTAAATTACGGAAGAAAATTGAAGAAAACATCAGCGAGGAAGATTTGATATACCTGGTGTTAATGTTTTTAAAGAACGGGAAGCTCGATTGCAATAATTGTAGAGCGCAGCTTCAGGAAAAGCTTGAAGATGTTAATAAAAAAATAGGCATACAACGGCGTGCAAATGGAAAAATTATTGAGATAACTCTCTTCATAATTGCGCAAGCGTTTCCAGATCTAGTTGCAAAAGTGCTAATCCTGAAGTCTGGAAGACTGGAACAGATGGGATTACCTTAAGACCTTAATGTACTGAACATATTTATACTCGGATATAAATAAATATACATATCATCTACTCGTTTTTCTTTATTTTTGGTTATACTTCTATCACTCCAAATTACCATTCAAAAAAAAAAAACTGGTTTTTGGCCCACTGTGCAAATTTTTTGTTCTACCGAAATTTTCATTTTAGTTCAGTCAGTTAGCCCGCACGGAGACGCATCTTTTGACACACCACACGTGAGCCTAGCTCTCACGAAATGTCAAAAAATTGAATACCTAGTTAATTTTTATGCTAAATAGGTCTCATAGTAGCTAGAATCATGATCTAGCTCTATATTCGCTTATAAATAAAACAGTTGCTAGGAATACTGTAGGATAGATTGAGTATTAACAGGTCTCATAGTAGTTTGAAGTATGACTAAGGTCTATGTGACTCTGTTAATAAGACAGCCCGTTAGGAACACGGCATGCTAATTTATAAGTAAGATGCATAGTCTGGTAGAAACACTATATGTTAGTCTTTGTATTGAATAGGTTCCATAGTGGCTTGTATCATGAATAAGCCCTATGTGGAATTGATCTGTAAGTAAAACACATTGCTAGGAACACTGTATCATGACCTGTATGTTAGGTTACGTATAAAACAGTTTGATAACAGATCGTTTGTCATACGAATCAAACCACTTATGAATTAAGAGACAAGGCGCCCATCGCGCAAGCAATGAAATTCGTACGACATGAGCTGTGTGTATTAATTAAGAAACATGATAAAAGTAGATTTCCCACATAGCTGCATGTTAATTTAAGGTAGATCAGGATATTTTCATTAGTTTTGTGTACAATAACAAATGGTTTATACACATAGATAGGATTATAAATGTAATTAATACTGCAGCTAGGATAGCATTTTAGTACTATCCTAGTCTTAATTAAGGACATAGATCATAAGTAGGGACCGACCTATGTCAAGACTAGATAATGCATGTTATAAGTAAGTAGACCCTACTTTATTTGTGAAACCTAGTTTTTTTTTGGACGGCGACCGAATGCGAGGCCCCTGCATTCGCCGGCCGGATTTCTTATTGTTATGTCCCCGCCAACTGCGGTGCTACCTGCGCTGTTGTGCACATGCATAAAACAGGGCTGGGCAGCCGGTTTGAGCACAGGATTCGCCACAGTTCACTGCCTGACGTCGCTTGTAGCACTGCTCGCCACGTCAGGTACTTGCGTACGAACCTACCCTCGCTCGGTGCCTCTTTTTATCGTCGTGAGTGCGGGCTCCGGTTCGCGTTTGCGGCGGTACTAGGGGGTACCTTGAGAATTTTGACGTCCATCTTGGAAAAAGAAAAAGAATTAAGGTTGCGAAGAACTAGTCAAGACTAAAGTCCACCATGGCAGGGAAGAAGAAGGGCACCAAGGGTTCCCGCTCATCCCAACGCAGCTCCTCTAGGTCCCCGGAGGATCAACAGGAGACAGCCACCGCAGCGACGGAACCTCGTCTGACTACGACGAGGGAAGAGGGCCCCTTTACACGGCTATTTGTGGGAGCGCTGGACGCACTAAGCGCTGCCGTCGGGGTCTCCGAAGAGGAAAGGGCAAGAGAAATAGAGAACCTATGCCGTCAAATAGCCAAGAATGAAGAGGAGTCGCGCGACGCACAGGAGCCGCGCGCCGCCCCGCGGCCTGACGCGTCTGAGACAGGCGCCCCACAGCCGCGAGTTTCGCGGCCCATCGCCGGAGACGGTCCGCGGACGACGGAGACGACGCCTAGTTCGTCGCCGGACCGTGGCGCTCCCGACGACTTCGTCTACGTGAAGCCCACGGGTAGGCCGCGACCGAAGCCCCGTGGCGCCATCTCGCGCCCCGATCTTCCACGAGACCCGCGGCGCCGCCGAGATTCGCTCGAACCACGCGCCCCTGTTGAATTGCGCGCCCCGGTTTTCGCGCCCTGCGCGCCCGAGAACGCGCCCGCGAACGCGCCGAGCACTTACGGCGTCGCGCCGAAAGAGCCCACCGCCTCAACATCGCGGTCACGGCCAGAGACGGCCCTTCTATCGCCGACGCCGCCGAAATGCGCGGCCCAAGATTCCCCCGCCAAGATGATGTCGGCATGTTTCTCTCCGCAGGAGTCTGACATGTCGGCATCGGAACATGAAATCGAGACGGAAGAAGCAGACCGCCGACCGACGTCCAACCAGGGGCGTAGCCAGGAGGCGAACCAGGGGCGTAGCCAGGTGCGCCCCCAACGACGTCCTAGAAGCCCAGAAGACGATGACGCCTTGGAAGAGGCGAAGAGGCGCCCGCAACAGCGTACGCCGCCCCCGGCGGCCGCCGCCGCACCGGGCCCGAACACCGCAAAGAAGAAGCCCCGCTGCCCTCCGCTGGTGGTGGAGAGGCTGCCGGACTGGCAGGTCCATTTCAAGGCCCTGCGCGACCTCCTGGGCCGCCCGCCGACGGCCCGCCCGTACCAGGCGGGGATCCGATTCCTGCCCGTGGACGAGGTGGAGTACCGGGTGGTCCAGAAATACCTGTGCGAGCTGGAGAAGACGACCGGCCTTTCCTGGTTCTCGTACTCGCTGCCAGCGGAGCGGAAGTTCAAGGTGGCCATCCGAGGGCTGCCAGTGGACACCGAGCCAGAGGAGATAATGGAGGAGCTGCGCAGGCTGGACTACGACCCTGAATACGTGCGGAGTATCAGGGGTCGTCAAGGCCGCCCGGGCTGCATCTTCCACGCAGTCTTGAACGCGCAAAGGGACATCCGTCGGATATACGACACAAGCACATTCCTGATGATGGGGGGGGTAAGGATAGAGGCATGGAGGGGGAAGCAGGGGCCGGCACAATGCCACCGCTGCCAACAATTCCGGCACTCCTCCCATCAGTGTCACCGACCGCTCGCTTGTGTGCGATGCGGACAGGAGCACGCCGCACGTGACTGTCCACGACCCCGCGCGGAGCCGGCAACGTGCGCAAATTGCGGGGGGCCGCATCCAGCGTCCCATCGAGAGTGTCCGGCCTTCAGGAGGGAGGTCACAAACAGGCGTGCGGGCACCGTCGCCCTCACGGCCAGCAGGACGACCCGGCCGGTCAAGGCCGCCACCAACGCAGAGGACCATGAGGCCCAAGGCGCCACTCTGATGGCGGTGGCGAATGGGCCCTCGGAAAGAGGAGAAGCCCGCGCAAGGAAGAGGAGGAGAAAGCGCGGAAGCAGAAAGGGGAAGGAGCCCCCGCCTCCTCCCCCCTCCAGCCAAGAAGGCACCGCTCAGGTGCCCCAACCCCGAGCCACACGACCGGCCCAGGCGCCATCCCAGGCGTGGGCAAGAAGGAAGACCGAGGCCCCGGCCGCGGCTGCAACCGACTCCACGGCGCAGCACAGAAGGCTGGGCGACGACACCACCATCAGGGTCAGAGCCTCCGATCTGCTGAGGGGGGCTGCAAGAGCCCTGGGGCAGGAAGGTGAGCCTCTTAACATGCAGAGTGTCATCCAAAGCGTCGTCCAGGCGCTTCTCCTGCTTCTGACACCCGAGTAGGTCGCACACACCTACACGCGGCCTACTCACACAGCGACACTCACCACAGCACATACACTGTGACGCGGCGTGTGCTAAGTTAATATAGGCACGCCGCGGAGCGCATGCAGACACGCACGACTCCACAAGCACGTGAACTCCCGCACTGTTGGGCGCGGCTAGTCCGTGTTCAATAGTGCTTACATGGACGGTGTTACTCACACAATACCGTCCACACATACGCCGACGGCCCTTGGCCCGGGCCGCGACCAAACGGGACGGGCCGGGGTCACACACCATGCCGTGGGCTTGCTGTAAGTCGGCAGTTCAGTCGCTGGCGCCATCCGCTGGGCCTCCCACAGGGAACTGTGGGTCTCACCCGGTGGTGGTAGACCGCCTAGCTGCCGCGATTTACCCCCGCGAGCCTGCGGCATTACACATAGCAAAACACAGGGCGATTGCTAAGGGGATCTCGGCAGGCGTTACAACACAGCGCTAGCCTAGGAAGTTCCCATAGTCAGTCGCCCGCAGTCTTCAGCCTACAAGTAGGCGCCCCAGCGAAGCACCCGTTGTTACGGGTGCCCACAGACCCCGCGGTTAGAGGGCCTAGCCCTGATGCCGCCCGCCGCGTTCCCTTGCGGGAACGCAGCGACGTCCCCACGACGTTTGAGCACAATCGGCCTCTAGTTCTTTTGCAAGCAACACCTACGAGAATAAATCAAGAAGTTCACGAACAATCGTCGATATATTACCACGAGCTACTACGACGTCACAAGTTCACCTACCTAAGAAACACAAGTTCTGGGTGTCCTCCCACTTCTAAAACAAGTTACGCGAAGCAGGAAGATTGGAAATCCGACAAAGCAAGTGTCAAGAAGAAAAAGAGGAGTCTGCAAATAGGTCCAGTGAGCGGACTTCCACAGATTTACAAGAAGTTGAAGTAATTGTCAAAATCAGTAAGAGTCTGATAGGAATCAGAATGAACGTAAATAGTTTACCGTCTGACTCGTCGCTTGACAGCAATAGACAGAGCATTCGTAACGCAGTTTTAGAATTTCAGAGTTATACAGAAAACTTGAAAGATCCAAAATCTTGGTTTTCGGACATGTTCCGCTGTCCTACTTATGACATACGTAAATTACGGAAGAAAATTGAAGAAAACATCAGCGAGGAAGATTTGATATACCTGGTGTTAATGTTTTTAAAGAACGGGAAGCTCGATTGCAATAATTGTAGAGCGCAGCTTCAGGAAAAGCTTGAAGATGTTAATAAAAAAATAGGCATACAACGGCGTGCAAATGGAAAAATTATTGAGATAACTCTCTTCATAATTGCGCAAGCGTTTCCAGATCTAGTTGCAAAAGTGCTAATCCTGAAGTCTGGAAGACTGGAACAGATGGGATTACCTTAAGACCTTAATGTACTGAACATATTTATACTCGGATATAAATAAATATACATATCATCTACTCGTTTTTCTTTATTTTTGGTTATACTTCTATCACTCCAAATTACCATTCAAAAAAAAAAAACTGGTTTTTGGCCCACTGTGCAAATTTTTTGTTCTACCGAAATTTTCATTTTAGTTCAGTCAGTTAGCCCGCACGGAGACGCATCTTTTGACACACCACACGTGAGCCTAGCTCTCACGAAATGTCAAAAAATTGAATACCTAGTTAATTTTTATGCTAAATAGGTCTCATAGTAGCTAGAATCATGATCTAGCTCTATATTCGCTTATAAATAAAACAGTTGCAAGGAATACTGTAGGATAGATTGAGTATTAACAGGTCTCATAGTAGTTTGAAGTATGACTAAGGTCTATGTGACTCTGTTAATAAGACAGCCCGTTAGGAACACGGCATGCTAATTTATAAGTAAGATGCATAGTCTGGTAGAAACACTATATGTTAGTCTTTGTATTGAATAGGTTCCATAGTGGCTTGTATCATGAATAAGCCCTATGTGGAATTGATCTGTAAGTAAAACACATTGCTAGGAACACTGTATCATGACCTGTATGTTAGGTTACGTATAAAACAGTTTGATAACAGATCGTTTGTCATACGAATCAAACCACTTATGAATTAAGAGACAAGGCGCCCATCGCGCAAGCAATGAAATTCGTACGACATGAGCTGTGTGTATTAATTAAGAAACATGATAAAAGTAGATTTCCCACATAGCTGCATGTTAATTTAAGGTAGATCAGGATATTTTCATTAGTTTTGTGTACAATAACAAATGGTTTATACACATAGATAGGATTATAAATGTAATTAATACTGCAGCTAGGATAGCATTTTAGTACTATCCTAGTCTTAATTAAGGACATAGATCATAAGTAGGGACCGACCTATGTCAAGACTAGATAATGCATGTTATAAGTAAGTAGACCCTACTTTATTTGTGAAACCTAGTTTTTTTTTGGACGGCGACCGAATGCGAGGCCCCTGCATTCGCCGGCCGGATTTCTTATTGTTATGTCCCCGCCAACTGCGGTGCTACCTGCGCTGTTGTGCACATGCATAAAACAGGGCTGGGCAGCCGGTTTGAGCACAATCGGCCTCTAGTTCTTTTGCAAGCAACACCTACGAGAATAAATCAAGAAGTTCACGAACAATCGTCGATATATTACCACGAGCTACTACGACGTCACAAGTTCACCTACCTAAGAAACACAAGTTCTGGGTGTCCTCCCACTTCTAAAACAAGTTACGCGAAGCAGGAAGATTGGAAATCCGACAAAGCAAGTGTCAAGAAGAAAAAGAGGAGTCTGCAAATAGGTCCAGTGAGCGGACTTCCACAGATTTACAAGAAGTTGAAGTAATTGTCAAAATCAGTAAGAGTCTGATAGGAATCAGAATGAACGTAAATAGTTTACCGTCTGACTCGTCGCTTGACAGCAATAGACAGAGCATTCGTAACGCAGTTTTAGAATTTCAGAGTTATACAGAAAACTTGAAAGATCCAAAATCTTGGTTTTCGGACATGTTCCGCTGTCCTACTTATGACATACGTAAATTACGGAAGAAAATTGAAGAAAACATCAGCGAGGAAGATTTGATATACCTGGTGTTAATGTTTTTAAAGAACGGGAAGCTCGATTGCAATAATTGTAGAGCGCAGCTTCAGGAAAAGCTTGAAGATGTTAATAAAAAAATAGGCATACAACGGCGTGCAAATGGAAAAATTATTGAGATAACTCTCTTCATAATTGCGCAAGCGTTTCCAGATCTAGTTGCAAAAGTGCTAATCCTGAAGTCTGGAAGACTGGAACAGATGGGATTACCTTAAGACCTTAATGTACTGAACATATTTATACTCGGATATAAATAAATATACATATCATCTACTCGTTTTTCTTTATTTTTGGTTATACTTCTATCACTCCAAATTACCATTCAAAAAAAAAAAACTGGTTTTTGGCCCACTGTGCAAATTTTTTGTTCTACCGAAATTTTCATTTTAGTTCAGTCAGTTAGCCCGCACGGAGACGCATCTTTTGACACACCACACGTGAGCCTAGCTCTCACGAAATGTCAAAAAATTGAATACCTAGTTAATTTTTATGCTAAATAGGTCTCATAGTAGCTAGAATCATGATCTAGCTCTATATTCGCTTATAAATAAAACAGTTGCTAGGAATACTGTAGGATAGATTGAGTATTAACAGGTCTCATAGTAGTTTGAAGTATGACTAAGGTCTATGTGACTCTGTTAATAAGACAGCCCGTTAGGAACACGGCATGCTAATTTATAAGTAAGATGCATAGTCTGGTAGAAACACTATATGTTAGTCTTTGTATTGAATAGGTTCCATAGTGGCTTGTATCATGAATAAGCCCTATGTGGAATTGATCTGTAAGTAAAACACATTGCTAGGAACACTGTATCATGACCTGTATGTTAGGTTACGTATAAAACAGTTTGATAACAGATCGTTTGTCATACGAATCAAACCACTTATGAATTAAGAGACAAGGCGCCCATCGCGCAAGCAATGAAATTCGTACGACATGAGCTGTGTGTATTAATTAAGAAACATGATAAAAGTAGATTTCCCACATAGCTGCATGTTAATTTAAGGTAGATCAGGATATTTTCATTAGTTTTGTGTACAATAACAAATGGTTTATACACATAGATAGGATTATAAATGTAATTAATACTGCAGCTAGGATAGCATTTTAGTACTATCCTAGTCTTAATTAAGGACATAGATCATAAGTAGGGACCGACCTATGTCAAGACTAGATAATGCATGTTATAAGTAAGTAGACCCTACTTTATTTGTGAAACCTAGTTTTTTTTTGGACGGCGACCGAATGCGAGGCCCCTGCATTCGCCGGCCGGATTTCTTATTGTTATGTCCCCGCCAACTGCGGTGCTACCTGCGCTGTTGTGCACATGCATAAAACAGGGCTGGGCAGCCGGTTTGAGCACAATCGGCCTCTAGTTCTTTTGCAAGCAACACCTACGAGAATAAATCAAGAAGTTCACGAACAATCGTCGATATATTACCACGAGCTACTACGACGTCACAAGTTCACCTACCTAAGAAACACAAGTTCTGGGTGTCCTCCCACTTCTAAAACAAGTTACGCGAAGCAGGAAGATTGGAAATCCGACAAAGCAAGTGTCAAGAAGAAAAAGAGGAGTCTGCAAATAGGTCCAGTGAGCGGACTTCCACAGATTTACAAGAAGTTGAAGTAATTGTCAAAATCAGTAAGAGTCTGATAGGAATCAGAATGAACGTAAATAGTTTACCGTCTGACTCGTCGCTTGACAGCAATAGACAGAGCATTCGTAACGCAGTTTTAGAATTTCAGAGTTATACAGAAAACTTGAAAGATCCAAAATCTTGGTTTTCGGACATGTTCCGCTGTCCTACTTATGACATACGTAAATTACGGAAGAAAATTGAAGAAAACATCAGCGAGGAAGATTTGATATACCTGGTGTTAATGTTTTTAAAGAACGGGAAGCTCGATTGCAATAATTGTAGAGCGCAGCTTCAGGAAAAGCTTGAAGATGTTAATAAAAAAATAGGCATACAACGGCGTGCAAATGGAAAAATTATTGAGATAACTCTCTTCATAATTGCGCAAGCGTTTCCAGATCTAGTTGCAAAAGTGCTAATCCTGAAGTCTGGAAGACTGGAACAGATGGGATTACCTTAAGACCTTAATGTACTGAACATATTTATACTCGGATATAAATAAATATACATATCATCTACTCGTTTTTCTTTATTTTTGGTTATACTTCTATCACTCCAAATTACCATTCAAAAAAAAAAACTGGTTTTTGGCCCACTGTGCAAATTTTTTGTTCTACCGAAATTTTCATTTTAGTTCAGTCAGTTAGCCCGCACGGAGACGCATCTTTTGACACACCACACGTGAGCCTAGCTCTCACGAAATGTCAAAAAATTGAATACCTAGTTAATTTTTATGCTAAATAGGTCTCATAGTAGCTAGAATCATGATCTAGCTCTATATTCGCTTATAAATAAAACAGTTGCTAGGAATACTGTAGGATAGATTGAGTATTAACAGGTCTCATAGTAGTTTGAAGTATGACTAAGGTCTATGTGACTCTGTTAATAAGACAGCCCGTTAGGAACACGGCATGCTAATTTATAAGTAAGATGCATAGTCTGGTAGAAACACTATATGTTAGTCTTTGTATTGAATAGGTTCCATAGTGGCTTGTATCATGAATAAGCCCTATGTGGAATTGATCTGTAAGTAAAACACATTGCTAGGAACACTGTATCATGACCTGTATGTTAGGTTACGTATAAAACAGTTTGATAACAGATCGTTTGTCATACGAATCAAACCACTTATGAATTAAGAGACAAGGCGCCCATCGCGCAAGCAATGAAATTCGTACGACATGAGCTGTGTGTATTAATTAAGAAACATGATAAAAGTAGATTTCCCACATAGCTGCATGTTAATTTAAGGTAGATCAGGATATTTTCATTAGTTTTGTGTACAATAACAAATGGTTTATACACATAGATAGGATTATAAATGTAATTAATACTGCAGCTAGGATAGCATTTTAGTACTATCCTAGTCTTAATTAAGGACATAGATCATAAGTAGGGACCGACCTATGTCAAGACTAGATAATGCATGTTATAAGTAAGTAGACCCTACTTTATTTGTGAAACCTAGTTTTTTTTTGGACGGCGACCGAATGCGAGGCCCCTGCATTCGCCGGCCGGATTTCTTATTGTTATGTCCCCGCCAACTGCGGTGCTACCTGCGCTGTTGTGCACATGCATAAAACAGGGCTGGGCAGCCGGTTTGAGCACAATCGGCCTCTAGTTCTTTTGCAAGCAACACCTACGAGAATAAATCAAGAAGTTCACGAACAATCGTCGATATATTACCACGAGCTACTACGACGTCACAAGTTCACCTACCTAAGAAACACAAGTTCTGGGTGTCCTCCCACTTCTAAAACAAGTTACGCGAAGCAGGAAGATTGGAAATCCGACAAAGCAAGTGTCAAGAAGAAAAAGAGGAGTCTGCAAATAGGTCCAGTGAGCGGACTTCCACAGATTTACAAGAAGTTGAAGTAATTGTCAAAATCAGTAAGAGTCTGATAGGAATCAGAATGAACGTAAATAGTTTACCGTCTGACTCGTCGCTTGACAGCAATAGACAGAGCATTCGTAACGCAGTTTTAGAATTTCAGAGTTATACAGAAAACTTGAAAGATCCAAAATCTTGGTTTTCGGACATGTTCCGCTGTCCTACTTATGACATACGTAAATTACGGAAGAAAATTGAAGAAAACATCAGCGAGGAAGATTTGATATACCTGGTGTTAATGTTTTTAAAGAACGGGAAGCTCGATTGCAATAATTGTAGAGCGCAGCTTCAGGAAAAGCTTGAAGATGTTAATAAAAAAATAGGCATACAACGGCGTGCAAATGGAAAAATTATTGAGATAACTCTCTTCATAATTGCGCAAGCGTTTCCAGATCTAGTTGCAAAAGTGCTAATCCTGAAGTCTGGAAGACTGGAACAGATGGGATTACCTTAAGACCTTAATGTACTGAACATATTTATACTCGGATATAAATAAATATACATATCATCTACTCGTTTTTCTTTATTTTTGGTTATACTTCTATCACTCCAAATTACCATTCAAAAAAAAAAAACTGGTTTTTGGCCCACTGTGCAAATTTTTTGTTCTACCGAAATTTTCATTTTAGTTCAGTCAGTTAGCCCGCACGGAGACGCATCTTTTGACACACCACACGTGAGCCTAGCTCTCACGAAATGTCAAAAAATTGAATACCTAGTTAATTTTTATGCTAAATAGGTCTCATAGTAGCTAGAATCATGATCTAGCTCTATATTCGCTTATAAATAAAACAGTTGCTAGGAATACTGTAGGATAGATTGAGTATTAACAGGTCTCATAGTAGTTTGAAGTATGACTAAGGTCTATGTGACTCTGTTAATAAGACAGCCCGTTAGGAACACGGCATGCTAATTTATAAGTAAGATGCATAGTCTGGTAGAAACACTATATGTTAGTCTTTGTATTGAATAGGTTCCATAGTGGCTTGTATCATGAATAAGCCCTATGTGGAATTGATCTGTAAGTAAAACACATTGCTAGGAACACTGTATCATGACCTGTATGTTAGGTTACGTATAAAACAGTTTGATAACAGATCGTTTGTCATACGAATCAAACCACTTATGAATTAAGAGACAAGGCGCCCATCGCGCAAGCAATGAAATTCGTACGACATGAGCTGTGTGTATTAATTAAGAAACATGATAAAAGTAGATTTCCCACATAGCTGCATGTTAATTTAAGGTAGATCAGGATATTTTCATTAGTTTTGTGTACAATAACAAATGGTTTATACACATAGATAGGATTATAAATGTAATTAATACTGCAGCTAGGATAGCATTTTAGTACTATCCTAGTCTTAATTAAGGACATAGATCATAAGTAGGGACCGACCTATGTCAAGACTAGATAATGCATGTTATAAGTAAGTAGACCCTACTTTATTTGTGAAACCTAGTTTTTTTTTGGACGGCGACCGAATGCGAGGCCCCTGCATTCGCCGGCCGGATTTCTTATTGTTATGTCCCCGCCAACTGCGGTGCTACCTGCGCTGTTGTGCACATGCATAAAACAGGGCTGGGCAGCCGGTTTGAGCACAATCGGCCTCTAGTTCTTTTGCAAGCAACACCTACGAGAATAAATCAAGAAGTTCACGAACAATCGTCGATATATTACCACGAGCTACTACGACGTCACAAGTTCACCTACCTAAGAAACACAAGTTCTGGGTGTCCTCCCACTTCTAAAACAAGTTACGCGAAGCAGGAAGATTGGAAATCCGACAAAGCAAGTGTCAAGAAGAAAAAGAGGAGTCTACAAATAGGTCCAGTGAGCGGACTTCCACAGATTTACAAGAAGTTGAAGTAATTGTCAAAATCAGTAAGAGTCTGATAGGAATCAGAATGAACGTAAATAGTTTACCGTCTGACTCGTCGCTTGACAGCAATAGACAGAGCATTCGTAACGCAGTTTTAGAATTTCAGAGTTATACAGAAAACTTGAAAGATCCAAAATCTTGGTTTTCGGACATGTTCCGCTGTCCTACTTATGACATACGTAAATTACGGAAGAAAATTGAAGAAAACATCAGCGAGGAAGATTTGATATACCTGGTGTTAATGTTTTTAAAGAACGGGAAGCTCGATTGCAATAATTGTAGAGCGCAGCTTCAGGAAAAGCTTGAAGATGTTAATAAAAAAATAGGCATACAACGGCGTGCAAATGGAAAAATTATTGAGATAACTCTCTTCATAATTGCGCAAGCGTTTCCAGATCTAGTTGCAAAAGTGCTAATCCTGAACTCTGGAAGACTGGAACAGATGGGATTACCTTAAGACCTTAATGTACTGAACATATTTATACTCGGATATAAATAAATATACATATCATCTACTCGTTTTTCTTTATTTTTGGTTATACTTCTATCACTCCAAATTACCATTCAAAAAAAAAAAACTGGTTTTTGGCCCACTGTGCAAATTTTTTGTTCTACCGAAATTTTCATTTTAGTTCAGTCAGTTAGCCCGCACGGAGACGCATCTTTTGACACACCACACGTGAGCCTAGCTCTCACGAAATGTCAAAAAATTGAATACCTAGTTAATTTTTATGCTAAATAGGTCTCATAGTAGCTAGAATCATGATCTAGCTCTATATTCGCTTATAAATAAAACAGTTGCTAGGAATACTGTAGGATAGATTGAGTATTAACAGGTCTCATAGTAGTTTGAAGTATGACTAAGGTCTATGTGACTCTGTTAATAAGACAGCCCGTTAGGAACACGGCATGCTAATTTATAAGTAAGATGCATAGTCTGGTAGAAACACTATATGTTAGTCTTTGTATTGAATAGGTTCCATAGTGGCTTGTATCATGAATAAGCCCTATGTGGAATTGATCTGTAAGTAAAACACATTGCTAGGAACACTGTATCATGACCTGTATGTTAGGTTACGTATAAAACAGTTTGATAACAGATCGTTTGTCATACGAATCAAACCACTTATGAATTAAGAGACAAGGCGCCCATCGCGCAAGCAATGAAATTCGTACGACATGAGCTGTGTGTATTAATTAAGAAACATGATAAAAGTAGATTTCCCACATAGCTGCATGTTAATTTAAGGTAGATCAGGATATTTTCATTAGTTTTGTGTACAATAACAAATGGTTTATACACATAGATAGGATTATAAATGTAATTAATACTGCAGCTAGGATAGCATTTTAGTACTATCCTAGTCTTAATTAAGGACATAGATCATAAGTAGGGACCGACCTATGTCAAGACTAGATAATGCATGTTATAAGTAAGTAGACCCTACTTTATTTGTGAAACCTAGTTTTTTTTTGGACGGCGACCGAATGCGAGGCCCCTGCATTCGCCGGCCGGATTTCTTATTGTTATGTCCCCGCCAACTGCGGTGCTACCTGCGCTGTTGTGCACATGCATAAAACAGGGCTGGGCAGCCGGTTTGAGCACAATCGGCCTCTAGTTCTTTTGCAAGCAACACCTACGAGAATAAATCAAGAAGTTCACGAACAATCGTCGATATATTACCACGAGCTACTACGACGTCACAAGTTCACCTACCTAAGAAACACAAGTTCTGGGTGTCCTCCCACTTCTAAAACAAGTTACGCGAAGCAGGAAGATTGGAAATCCGACAAAGCAAGTGTCAAGAAGAAAAAGAGGAGTCTGCAAATAGGTCCAGTGAGCGGACTTCCACAGATTTACAAGAAGTTGAAGTAATTGTCAAAATCAGTAAGAGTCTGATAGGAATCAGAATGAACGTAAATAGTTTACCGTCTGACTCGTCGCTTGACAGCAATAGACAGAGCATTCGTAACGCAGTTTTAGAATTTCAGAGTTATACAGAAAACTTGAAAGATCCAAAATCTTGGTTTTCGGACATGTTCCGCTGTCCTACTTATGACATACGTAAATTACGGAAGAAAATTGAAGAAAACATCAGCGAGGAAGATTTGATATACCTGGTGTTAATGTTTTTAAAGAACGGGAAGCTCGATTGCAATAATTGTAGAGCGCAGCTTCAGGAAAAGCTTGAAGATGTTAATAAAAAAATAGGCATACAACGGCGTGCAAATGGAAAAATTATTGAGATAACTCTCTTCATAATTGCGCAAGCGTTTCCAGATCTAGTTGCAAAAGTGCTAATCCTGAAGTCTGGAAGACTGGAACAGATGGGATTACCTTAAGACCTTAATGTACTGAACATATTTATACTCGGATATAAATAAATATACATATCATCTACTTGTTTTTCTTTATTTTTGGTTATACTTCTATCACTCCAAATTACCATTCAAAAAAAAAAAACTGGTTTTTGGCCCACTGTGCAAATTTTTTGTTCTACCGAAATTTTCATTTTAGTTCAGTCAGTTAGCCCGCACGGAGACGCATCTTTTGACACACCACACGTGAGCCTAGCTCTCACGAAATGTCAAAAAATTGAATACCTAGTTAATTTTTATGCTAAATAGGTCTCATAGTAGCTAGAATCATGATCTAGCTCTATATTCGCTTATAAATAAAACAGTTGCTAGGAATACTGTAGGATAGATTGAGTATTAACAGGTCTCATAGTAGTTTGAAGTATGACTAAGGTCTATGTGACTCTGTTAATAAGACAGCCCGTTAGGAACACGGCATGCTAATTTATAAGTAAGATGCATAGTCTGGTAGAAACACTATATGTTAGTCTTTGTATTGAATAGGTTCCATAGTGGCTTGTATCATGAATAAGCCCTATGTGGAATTGATCTGTAAGTAAAACACATTGCTAGGAACACTGTATCATGACCTGTATGTTAGGTTACGTATAAAACAGTTTGATAACAGATCGTTTGTCATACGAATCAAACCACTTATGAATTAAGAGACAAGGCGCCCATCGCGCAAGCAATGAAATTCGTACGACATGAGCTGTGTGTATTAATTAAGAAACATGATAAAAGTAGATTTCCCACATAGCTGCATGTTAATTTAAGGTAGATCAGGATATTTTCATTAGTTTTGTGTACAATAACAAATGGTTTATACACATAGATAGGATTATAAATGTAATTAATACTGCAGCTAGGATAGCATTTTAGTACTATCCTAGTCTTAATTAAGGACATAGATCATAAGTAGGGACCGACCTATGTCAAGACTAGATAATGCATGTTATAAGTAAGTAGACCCTACTTTATTTGTGAAACCTAGTTTTTTTTTGGACGGCGACCGAATGCGAGGCCCCTGCATTCGCCGGCCGGATTTCTTATTGTTATGTCCCCGCCAACTGCGGTGCTACCTGCGCTGTTGTGCACATGCATAAAACAGGGCTGGGCAGCCGGTTTGAGCACAATCGGCCTCTAGTTCTTTTGCAAGCAACACCTACGAGAATAAATCAAGAAGTTCACGAACAATCGTCGATATATTACCACGAGCTACTACGACGTCACAAGTTCACCTACCTAAGAAACACAAGTTCTGGGTGTCCTCCCACTTCTAAAACAAGTTACGCGAAGCAGGAAGATTGGAAATCCGACAAAGCAAGTGTCAAGAAGAAAAAGAGGAGTCTGCAAATAGGTCCAGTGAGCGGACTTCCACAGATTTACAAGAAGTTGAAGTAATTGTCAAAATCAGTAAGAGTCTGATAGGAATCAGAATGAACGTAAATAGTTTACCGTCTGACTCGTCGCTTGACAGCAATAGACAGAGCATTCGTAACGCAGTTTTAGAATTTCAGAGTTATACAGAAAACTTGAAAGATCCAAAATCTTGGTTTTCGGACATGTTCCGCTGTCCTACTTATGACATACGTAAATTACGGAAGAAAATTGAAGAAAACATCAGCGAGGAAGATTTGATATACCTGGTGTTAATGTTTTTAAAGAACGGGAAGCTCGATTGCAATAATTGTAGAGCGCAGCTTCAGGAAAAGCTTGAAGATGTTAATAAAAAAATAGGCATACAACGGCGTGCAAATGGAAAAATTATTGAGATAACTCTCTTCATAATTGCGCAAGCGTTTCCAGATCTAGTTGCAAAAGTGCTAATCCTGAAGTCTGGAAGACTGGAACAGATGGGATTACCTTAAGACCTTAATGTACTGAACATATTTATACTCGGATATAAATAAATATACATATCATCTACTTGTTTTTCTTTATTTTTGGTTATACTTCTATCACTCCAAATTACCATTCAAAAAAAAAAAACTGGTTTTTGGCCCACTGTGCAAATTTTTTGTTCTACCGAAATTTTCATTTTAGTTCAGTCAGTTAGCCCGCACGGAGACGCATCTTTTGACACACCACACGTGAGCCTAGCTCTCACGAAATGTCAAAAAATTGAATACCTAGTTAATTTTTATGCTAAATAGGTCTCATAGTAGCTAGAATCATGATCTAGCTCTATATTCGCTTATAAATAAAACAGTTGCTAGGAATACTGTAGGATAGATTGAGTATTAACAGGTCTCATAGTAGTTTGAAGTATGACTAAGGTCTATGTGACTCTGTTAATAAGACAGCCCGTTAGGAACACGGCATGCTAATTTATAAGTAAGATGCATAGTCTGGTAGAAACACTATATGTTAGTCTTTGTATTGAATAGGTTCCATAGTGGCTTGTATCATGAATAAGCCCTATGTGGAATTGATCTGTAAGTAAAACACATTGCTAGGAACACTGTATCATGACCTGTATGTTAGGTTACGTATAAAACAGTTTGATAACAGATCGTTTGTCATACGAATCAAACCACTTATGAATTAAGAGACAAGGCGCCCATCGCGCAAGCAATGAAATTCGTACGACATGAGCTGTGTGTATTAATTAAGAAACATGATAAAAGTAGATTTCCCACATAGCTGCATGTTAATTTAAGGTAGATCAGGATATTTTCATTAGTTTTGTGTACAATAACAAATGGTTTATACACATAGATAGGATTATAAATGTAATTAATACTGCAGCTAGGATAGCATTTTAGTACTATCCTAGTCTTAATTAAGGACATAGATCATAAGTAGGGACCGACCTATGTCAAGACTAGATAATGCATGTTATAAGTAAGTAGACCCTACTTTATTTGTGAAACCTAGTTTTTTTTTGGACGGCGACCGAATGCGAGGCCCCTGCATTCGCCGGCCGGATTTCTTATTGTTATGTCCCCGCCAACTGCGGTGCTACCTGCGCTGTTGTGCACATGCATAAAACAGGGCTGGGCAGCCGGTTTGAGCACAATCGGCCTCTAGTTCTTTTGCAAGCAACACCTACGAGAATAAATCAAGAAGTTCACGAACAATCGTCGATATATTACCACGAGCTACTACGACGTCACAAGTTCACCTACCTAAGAAACACAAGTTCTGGGTGTCCTCCCACTTCTAAAACAAGTTACGCGAAGCAGGAAGATTGGAAATCCGACAAAGCAAGTGTCAAGAAGAAAAAGAGGAGTCTGCAAATAGGTCCAGTGAGCGGACTTCCACAGATTTACAAGAAGTTGAAGTAATTGTCAAAATCAGTAAGAGTCTGATAGGAATCAGAATGAACGTAAATAGTTTACCGTCTGACTCGTCGCTTGACAGCAATAGACAGAGCATTCGTAACGCAGTTTTAGAATTTCAGAGTTATACAGAAAACTTGAAAGATCCAAAATCTTGGTTTTCGGACATGTTCCGCTGTCCTACTTATGACATACGTAAATTACGGAAGAAAATTGAAGAAAACATCAGCGAGGAAGATTTGATATACCTGGTGTTAATGTTTTTAAAGAACGGGAAGCTCGATTGCAATAATTGTAGAGCGCAGCTTCAGGAAAAGCTTGAAGATGTTAATAAAAAAATAGGCATACAACGGCGTGCAAATGGAAAAATTATTGAGATAACTCTCTTCATAATTGCGCAAGCGTTTCCAGATCTAGTTGCAAAAGTGCTAATCCTGAAGTCTGGAAGACTGGAACAGATGGGATTACCTTAAGACCTTAATGTACTGAACATATTTATACTCGGATATAAATAAATATACATATCATCTACTCGTTTTTCTTTATTTTTGGTTATACTTCTATCACTCCAAATTACCATTCAAAATAAAAAAACTGGTTTTCGGCCCACTGTGCAAATTTTTTGTTCTACCGAAATTTTCATTTTAGTTCAGTCAGTTAGCCCGCACGGAGACGCATCTTTTGACACACCACACGTGAGCCTAGCTCTCACGAAATGTCAAAAAATTGAATACCTAGTTAATTTTTATGCTAAATAGGTCTCATAGTAGCTAGAATCATGATCTAGCTCTATATTCGCTTATAAATAAAACAGTTGCTAGGAATACTGTAGGATAGATTGAGTATTAACAGGTCTCATAGTAGTTTGAAGTATGACTAAGGTCTATGTGACTCTGTTAATAAGACAGCCCGTTAGGAACACGGCATGCTAATTTATAAGTAAGATGCATAGTCTGGTAGAAACACTATATGTTAGTCTTTGTATTGAATAGTTTCCATAGTGGCTTGTATCATGAATAAGCCCTATGTGGAATTGATCTGTAAGTAAGACACATTGCTAGGAACACTGTATCATGACCTGTATGTTAGGTTACGTATAAAACAGTTTGATAACAGATCGTTTGTCATACGAATCAAACCACTTATGAATTAAGAGACAAGGCGCCCATCGCGCAAGCAATGAAATTCGTACGACATGAGCTGTGTGTATTAATTAAGAAACATGATAAAAGTAGATTTCCCACATAGCTGCATGTTAATTTAAGGTAGATCAGGATATTTTCATTAGTTTTGTGTACAATAACAAATGGTTTATACACATAGATAGGATTATAAATGTAATTAATACTGCAGCTAGGATAGCATTTTAGTACTATCCTAGTCTTAATTAAGGACATAGATCATAAGTAGGGACCGACCTATGTCAAGACTAGATAATGCATGTTATAAGTAAGTAGGCCCTACTTTATTTGTGAAACCTAGTTTTTTTTTGGACGGCGACCGAATGCGAGGCCCCTGCATTCGCCGGCCGGATTTCTTATTGTTATGTCCCCGCCAACTGCGGTGCTACCTGCGCTGTTGTGCACATGCATAAAACAGGGCTGGGCAGCCGGTTTGAGCACAATCGGCCTCTAGTTCTTTTGCAAGCAACACCTACGAGAATAAATCAAGAAGTTCACGAACAATCGTCGATATATTACCACGAGCTACTACGACGTCACAAGTTCACCTACCTAAGAAACACAAGTTCTGGGTGTCCTCCCACTTCTAAAACAAGTTACGCGAAGCAGGAAGATTGGAAATCCGACAAAGCAAGTGTCAAGAAGAAAAAGAGGAGTCTGCAAATAGGTCCAGTGAGCGGACTTCCACAGATTTACAAGAAGTTGAAGTAATTGTCAAAATCAGTAAGAGTCTGATAGGAATCAGAATGAACGTAAATAGTTTACCGTCTGACTCGTCGCTTGACAGCAATAGACAGAGCATTCGTAACGCAGTTTTAGAATTTCAGAGTTATACAGAAAACTTGAAAGATCCAAAATCTTGGTTTTCGGACATGTTCCGCTGTCCTACTTATGACATACGTAAATTACGGAAGAAAATTGAAGAAAACATCAGCGAGGAAGATTTGATATACCTGGTGTTAATGTTTTTAAAGAACGGGAAGCTCGATTGCAATAATTGTAGAGCGCAGCTTCAGGAAAAGCTTGAAGATGTTAATAAAAAAATAGGCATACAACGGCGTGCAAATGGAAAAATTATTGAGATAACTCTCTTCATAATTGCGCAAGCGTTTCCAGATCTAGTTGCAAAAGTGCTAATCCTGAAGTCTGGAAGACTGGAACAGATGGGATTACCTTAAGACCTTAATGTACTGAACATATTTATACTCGGATATAAATAAATATACATATCATCTACTCGTTTTTCTTTATTTTTGGTTATACTTCTATCACTCCAAATTACCATTCAAAAAAAAAAAAACTGGTTTTTGGCCCACTGTGCAAATTTTTTGTTCTACCGAAATTTTCATTTTAGTTCAGTCAGTTAGCCCGCACGGAGACGCATCTTTTGACACACCACACGTGAGCCTAGCTCTCACGAAATGTCAAAAAATTGAATACCTAGTTAATTTTTATGCTAAATAGGTCTCATAGTAGCTAGAATCATGATCTAGCTCTATATTCGCTTATAAATAAAACAGTTGCTAGGAATACTGTAGGATAGATTGAGTATTAACAGGTCTCATAGTAGTTTGAAGTATGACTAAGGTCTATGTGACTCTGTTAATAAGACAGCCCGTTAGGAACACGGCATGCTAATTTATAAGTAAGATGCATAGTCTGGTAGAAACACTATATGTTAGTCTTTGTATTGAATAGGTTCCATAGTGGCTTGTATCATGAATAAGCCCTATGTGGAATTGATCTGTAAGTAAGACACATTGCTAGGAACACTGTATCATGACCTGTATGTTAGGTTACGTATAAAACAGTTTGATAACAGATCGTTTGTCATACGAATCAAACCACTTATGAATTAAGAGACAAGGCGCCCATCGCGCAAGCAATGAAATTCGTACGACATGAGCTGTGTGTATTAATTAAGAAACATGATAAAAGTAGATTTCCCACATAGCTGCATGTTAATTTAAGGTAGATCAGGATATTTTCATTAGTTTTGTGTACAATAACAAATGGTTTATACACATAGATAGGATTATAAATGTAATTAATACTGCAGCTAGGATAGCATTTTAGTACTATCCTAGTCTTAATTAAGGACATAGATCATAAGTAGGGACCGACCTATGTCAAGACTAGATAATGCATGTTATAAGTAAGTAGGCCCTACTTTATTTGTGAAACCTAGTTTTTTTTTGGACGGCGACCGAATGCGAGGCCCCTGCATTCGCCGGCCGGATTTCTTATTGTTATGTCCCCGCCAACTGCGGTGCTACCTGCGCTGTTGTGCACATGCATAAAACAGGGCTGGGCAGCCGGTTTGAGCACAATCGGCCTCTAGTTCTTTTGCAAGCAACACCTACGAGAATAAATCAAGAAGTTCACGAACAATCGTCGATATATTACCACGAGCTACTACGACGTCACAAGTTCACCTACCTAAGAAACACAAGTTCTGGGTGTCCTCCCACTTCTAAAACAAGTTACGCGAAGCAGGAAGATTGGAAATCCGACAAAGCAAGTGTCAAGAAGAAAAAGAGGAGTCTGCAAATAGGTCCAGTGAGCGGACTTCCACAGATTTACAAGAAGTTGAAGTAATTGTCAAAATCAGTAAGAGTCTGATAGGAATCAGAATGAACGTAAATAGTTTACCGTCTGACTCGTCGCTTGACAGCAATAGACAGAGCATTCGTAACGCAGTTTTAGAATTTCAGAGTTATACAGAAAACTTGAAAGATCCAAAATCTTGGTTTTCGGACATGTTCCGCTGTCCTACTTATGACATACGTAAATTACGGAAGAAAATTGAAGAAAACATCAGCGAGGAAGATTTGATATACCTGGTGTTAATGTTTTTAAAGAACGGGAAGCTCGATTGCAATAATTGTAGAGCGCAGCTTCAGGAAAAGCTTGAAGATGTTAATAAAAAAATAGGCATACAACGGCGTGCAAATGGAAAAATTATTGAGATAACTCTCTTCATAATTGCGCAAGCGTTTCCAGATCTAGTTGCAAAAGTGCTAATCCTGAAGTCTGGAAGACTGGAACAGATGGGATTACCTTAAGACCTTAATGTACTGAACATATTTATACTCGGATATAAATAAATATACATATCATCTACTCGTTTTTCTTTATTTTTGGTTATACTTCTATCACTCCAAATTACCATTCAAAAAAAAAAAACTGGTTTTTGGCCCACTGTGCAAATTTTTTGTTCTACCGAAATTTTCATTTTAGTTCAGTCAGTTAGCCCGCACGGAGACGCATCTTTTGACACACCACACGTGAGCCTAGCTCTCACGAAATGTCAAAAAATTGAATACCTAGTTAATTTTTATGCTAAATAGGTCTCATAGTAGCTAGAATCATGATCTAGCTCTATATTCGCTTATAAATAAAACAGTTGCTAGGAATACTGTAGGATAGATTGAGTATTAACAAGGTCTCATAGTAGTTTGAAGTATGACTAAGGTCTATGTGACTCTGTTAATAAGACAGCCCGTTAGGAACACGGCATGCTAATTTATAAGTAAGATGCATAGTCTGGTAGAAACACTATATGTTAGTCTTTGTATTGAATAGGTTCCATAGTGGCTTGTATCATGAATAAGCCCTATGTGGAATTGATCTGTAAGTAAGACACATTGCTAGGAACACTGTATCATGACCTGTATGTTAGGTTACGTATAAAACAGTTTGATAACAGATCGTTTGTCATACGAATCAAACCACTTATGAATTAAGAGACAAGGCGCCCATCGCGCAAGCAATGAAATTCGTACGACATGAGCTGTGTGTATTAATTAAGAAACATGATAAAAGTAGATTTCCCACATAGCTGCATGTTAATTTAAGGTAGATCAGGATATTTTCATTAGTTTTGTGTACAATAACAAATGGTTTATACACATAGATAGGATTATAAATGTAATTAATACTGCAGCTAGGATAGCATTTTAGTACTATCCTAGTCTTAATTAAGGACATAGATCATAAGTAGGGACCGACCTATGTCAAGACTAGATAATGCATGTTATAAGTAAGTAGGCCCTACTTTATTTGTGAAACCTAGTTTTTTTTTGGACGGCGACCGAATGCGAGGCCCCTGCATTCGCCGGCCGGATTTCTTATTGTTATGTCCCCGCCAACTGCGGTGCTACCTGCGCTGTTGTGCACATGCATAAAACAGGGCTGGGCAGCCGGTTTGAGCACAATCGGCCTCTAGTTCTTTTGCAAGCAACACCTACGAGAATAAATCAAGAAGTTCACGAACAATCGTCGATATATTACCACGAGCTACTACGACGTCACAAGTTCACCTACCTAAGAAACACAAGTTCTGGGTGTCCTCCCACTTCTAAAACAAGTTACGCGAAGCAGGAAGATTGGAAATCCGACAAAGCAAGTGTCAAGAAGAAAAAGAGGAGTCTGCAAATAGGTCCAGTGAGCGGACTTCCACAGATTTACAAGAAGTTGAAGTAATTGTCAAAATCAGTAAGAGTCTGATAGGAATCAGAATGAACGTAAATAGTTTACCGTCTGACTCGTCGCTTGACAGCAATAGACAGAGCATTCGTAACGCAGTTTTAGAATTTCAGAGTTATACAGAAAACTTGAAAGATCCAAAATCTTGGTTTTCGGACATGTTCCGCTGTCCTACTTATGACATACGTAAATTACGGAAGAAAATTGAAGAAAACATCAGCGAGGAAGATTTGATATACCTGGTGTTAATGTTTTTAAAGAACGGGAAGCTCGATTGCAATAATTGTAGAGCGCAGCTTCAGGAAAAGCTTGAAGATGTTAATAAAAAAATAGGCATACAACGGCGTGCAAATGGAAAAATTATTGAGATAACTCTCTTCATAATTGCGCAAGCGTTTCCAGATCTAGTTGCAAAAGTGCTAATCCTGAAGTCTGGAAGACTGGAACAGATGGGATTACCTTAAGACCTTAATGTACTGAACATATTTATACTCGGATATAAATAAATATACATATCATCTACTCGTTTTTCTTTATTTTTGGTTATACTTCTATCACTCCAAATTACCATTCAAAAAAAAAAAACTGGTTTTCGGCCCACTGTGCAAATTTTTTGTTCTACCGAAATTTTCATTTTAGTTCAGTCAGTTAGCCCGCACGGAGACGCATCTTTTCACACCCCACACGTGAGCCTAGCTCTCACGAAATGTCAAAAAATTGAATACCTAGTTAATTTTTATGCTAAATAGGTCTCATAGTAGCTAGAATCATGATCTAGCTCTATATTCGCTTATAAATAAAACAGTTGCTAGGAATACTGTAGGATAGATTGAGTATTAACAGGTCTCATAGTAGTTTGAAGTATGACTAAGGTCTATGTGACTCTGTTAATAAGACAGCCCGTTAGGAACACGGCATGCTAATTTATAAGTAAGATGCATAGTCTGGTAGAAACACTATATGTTAGTCTTTGTATTGAATAGGTTCCATAGTGGCTTGTATCATGAATAAGCCCTATGTGGAATTGATCTGTAAGTAAGACACATTGCTAGGAACACTGTATCATGACCTGTATGTTAGGTTACGTATAAAACAGTTTGATAACAGATCGTTTGTCATACGAATCAAACCACTTATGAATTAAGAGACAAGGCGCCCATCGCGCAAGCAATGAAATTCGTACGACATGAGCTGTGTGTATTAATTAAGAAACATGATAAAAGTAGATTTCCCACATAGCTGCATGTTAATTTAAGGTAGATCAGGATATTTTCATTAGTTTTGTGTACAATAACAAATGGTTTATACACATAGATAGGATTATAAATGTAATTAATACTGCAGCTAGGATAGCATTTTAGTACTATCCTAGTCTTAATTAAGGACATAGATCATAAGTAGGGACCGACCTATGTCAAGACTAGATAATGCATGTTATAAGTAAGTAGGCCCTACTTTATTTGTGAAACCTAGTTTTTTTTTGGACGGCGACCGAATGCGAGGCCCCTGCATTCGCCGGCCGGATTTCTTATTGTTATGTCCCCGCCAACTGCGGTGCTACCTGCGCTGTTGTGCACATGCATAAAACAGGGCTGGGCAGCCGGTTTGAGCACAATCGGCCTCTAGTTCTTTTGCAAGCAACACCTACGAGAATAAATCAAGAAGTTCACGAACAATCGTCGATATATTACCACGAGCTACTACGACGTCACAAGTTCACCTACCTAAGAAACACAAGTTCTGGGTGTCCTCCCACTTCTAAAACAAGTTACGCGAAGCAGGAAGATTGGAAATCCGACAAAGCAAGTGTCAAGAAGAAAAAGAGGAGTCTGCAAATAGGTCCAGTGAGCGGACTTCCACAGATTTACAAGAAGTTGAAGTAATTGTCAAAATCAGTAAGAGTCTGATAGGAATCAGAATGAACGTAAATAGTTTACCGTCTGACTCGTCGCTTGACAGCAATAGACAGAGCATTCGTAACGCAGTTTTAGAATTTCAGAGTTATACAGAAAACTTGAAAGATCCAAAATCTTGGTTTTCGGACATGTTCCGCTGTCCTACTTATGACATACGTAAATTACGGAAGAAAATTGAAGAAAACATCAGCGAGGAAGATTTGATATACCTGGTGTTAATGTTTTTAAAGAACGGGAAGCTCGATTGCAATAATTGTAGAGCGCAGCTTCAGGAAAAGCTTGAAGATGTTAATAAAAAAATAGGCATACAACGGCGTGCAAATGGAAAAATTATTGAGATAACTCTCTTCATAATTGCGCAAGCGTTTCCAGATCTAGTTGCAAAAGTGCTAATCCTGAAGTCTGGAAGACTGGAACAGATGGGATTACCTTAAGACCTTAATGTACTGAACATATTTATACTCGGATATAAATAAATATACATATCATCTACTCGTTTTTCTTTATTTTTGGTTATACTTCTATCACTCCAAATTACCATTCAAAAAAAAAAAACTGGTTTTCGGCCCACTGTGCAAATTTTTTGTTCTACCGAAATTTTCATTTTAGTTCAGTCAGTTAGCCCGCACGGAGACGCATCTTTTCACACCCCACACGTGAGCCTAGCTCTCACGAAATGTCAAAAAATTGAATACCTAGTTAATTTTTATGCTAAATAGGTCTCATAGTAGCTAGAATCATGATCTAGCTCTATATTCGCTTATAAATAAAACAGTTGCTAGGAATACTGTAGGATAGATTGAGTATTAACAGGTCTCATAGTAGTTTGAAGTATGACTAAGGTCTATGTGACTCTGTTAATAAGACAGCCCGTTAGGAACACGGCATGCTAATTTATAAGTAAGATGCATAGTCTGGTAGAAACACTATATGTTAGTCTTTGTATTGAATAGGTTCCATAGTGGCTTGTATCATGAATAAGCCCTATGTGGAATTGATCTGTAAGTAAGACACATTGCTAGGAACACTGTATCATGACCTGTATGTTAGGTTACGTATAAAACAGTTTGATAACAGATCGTTTGTCATACGAATCAAACCACTTATGAATTAAGAGACAAGGCGCCCATCGCGCAAGCAATGAAATTCGTACGACATGAGCTGTGTGTATTAATTAAGAAACATGATAAAAGTAGATTTCCCACATAGCTGCATGTTAATTTAAGGTAGATCAGGATATTTTCATTAGTTTTGTGTACAATAACAAATGGTTTATACACATAGATAGGATTATAAATGTAATTAATACTGCAGCTAGGATAGCATTTTAGTACTATCCTAGTCTTAATTAAGGACATAGATCATAAGTAGGGACCGACCTATGTCAAGACTAGATAATGCATGTTATAAGTAAGTAGGCCCTACTTTATTTGTGAAACCTAGTTTTTTTTTGGACGGCGACCGAATGCGAGGCCCCTGCATTCGCCGGCCGGATTTCTTATTGTTATGTCCCCGCCAACTGCGGTGCTACCTGCGCTGTTGTGCACATGCATAAAACAGGGCTGGGCAGCCGGTTTGAGCACAATCGGCCTCTAGTTCTTTTGCAAGCAACACCTACGAGAATAAATCAAGAAGTTCACGAACAATCGTCGATATATTACCACGAGCTACTACGACGTCACAAGTTCACCTACCTAAGAAACACAAGTTCTGGGTGTCCTCCCACTTCTAAAACAAGTTACGCGAAGCAGGAAGATTGGAAATCCGACAAAGCAAGTGTCAAGAAGAAAAAGAGGAGTCTGCAAATAGGTCCAGTGAGCGGACTTCCACAGATTTACAAGAAGTTGAAGTAATTGTCAAAATCAGTAAGAGTCTGATAGGAATCAGAATGAACGTAAATAGTTTACCGTCTGACTCGTCGCTTGACAGCAATAGACAGAGCATTCGTAACGCAGTTTTAGAATTTCAGAGTTATACAGAAAACTTGAAAGATCCAAAATCTTGGTTTTCGGACATGTTCCGCTGTCCTACTTATGACATACGTAAATTACGGAAGAAAATTGAAGAAAACATCAGCGAGGAAGATTTGATATACCTGGTGTTAATGTTTTTAAAGAACGGGAAGCTCGATTGCAATAATTGTAGAGCGCAGCTTCAGGAAAAGCTTGAAGATGTTAATAAAAAAATAGGCATACAACGGCGTGCAAATGGAAAAATTATTGAGATAACTCTCTTCATAATTGCGCAAGCGTTTCCAGATCTAGTTGCAAAAGTGCTAATCCTGAAGTCTGGAAGACTGGAACAGATGGGATTACCTTAAGACCTTAATGTACTGAACATATTTATACTCGGATATAAATAAATATACATATCATCTACTCGTTTTTCTTTATTTTTGGTTATACTTCTATCACTCCAAATTACCATTCAAAAAAAAAAAACTGGTTTTCGGCCCACTGTGCAAATTTTTTGTTCTACCGAAATTTTCATTTTAGTTCAGTCAGTTAGCCCGCACGGAGACGCATCTTTTCACACCCCACACGTGAGCCTAGCTCTCACGAAATGTCAAAAAATTGAATACCTAGTTAATTTTTATGCTAAATAGGTCTCATAGTAGCTAGAATCATGATCTAGCTCTATATTCGCTTATAAATAAAACAGTTGCTAGGAATACTGTAGGATAGATTGAGTATTAACAGGTCTCATAGTAGTTTGAAGTATGACTAAGGTCTATGTGACTCTGTTAATAAGACAGCCCGTTAGGAACACGGCATGCTAATTTATAAGTAAGATGCATAGTCTGGTAGAAACACTATATGTTAGTCTTTGTATTGAATAGGTTCCATAGTGGCTTGTATCATGAATAAGCCCTATGTGGAATTGATCTGTAAGTAAGACACATTGCTAGGAACACTGTATCATGACCTGTATGTTAGGTTACGTATAAAACAGTTTGATAACAGATCGTTTGTCATACGAATCAAACCACTTATGAATTAAGAGACAAGGCGCCCATCGCGCAAGCAATGAAATTCGTACGACATGAGCTGTGTGTATTAATTAAGAAACATGATAAAAGTAGATTTCCCACATAGCTGCATGTTAATTTAAGGTAGATCAGGATATTTTCATTAGTTTTGTGTACAATAACAAATGGTTTATACACATAGATAGGATTATAAATGTAATTAATACTGCAGCTAGGATAGCATTTTAGTACTATCCTAGTCTTAATTAAGGACATAGATCATAAGTAGGGACCGACCTATGTCAAGACTAGATAATGCATGTTATAAGTAAGTAGGCCCTACTTTATTTGTGAAACCTAGTTTTTTTTTGGACGGCGACCGAATGCGAGGCCCCTGCATTCGCCGGCCGGATTTCTTATTGTTATGTCCCCGCCAACTGCGGTGCTACCTGCGCTGTTGTGCACATGCATAAAACAGGGCTGGGCAGCCGGTTTGAGCACAATCGGCCTCTAGTTCTTTTGCAAGCAACACCTACGAGAATAAATCAAGAAGTTCACGAACAATCGTCGATATATTACCACGAGCTACTACGACGTCACAAGTTCACCTACCTAAGAAACACAAGTTCTGGGTGTCCTCCCACTTCTAAAACAAGTTACGCGAAGCAGGAAGATTGGAAATCCGACAAAGCAAGTGTCAAGAAGAAAAAGAGGAGTCTGCAAATAGGTCCAGTGAGCGGACTTCCACAGATTTACAAGAAGTTGAAGTAATTGTCAAAATCAGTAAGAGTCTGATAGGAATCAGAATGAACGTAAATAGTTTACCGTCTGACTCGTCGCTTGACAGCAATAGACAGAGCATTCGTAACGCAGTTTTAGAATTTCAGAGTTATACAGAAAACTTGAAAGATCCAAAATCTTGGTTTTCGGACATGTTCCGCTGTCCTACTTATGACATACGTAAATTACGGAAGAAAATTGAAGAAAACATCAGCGAGGAAGATTTGATATACCTGGTGTTAATGTTTTTAAAGAACGGGAAGCTCGATTGCAATAATTGTAGAGCGCAGCTTCAGGAAAAGCTTGAAGATGTTAATAAAAAAATAGGCATACAACGGCGTGCAAATGGAAAAATTATTGAGATAACTCTCTTCATAATTGCGCAAGCGTTTCCAGATCTAGTTGCAAAAGTGCTAATCCTGAAGTCTGGAAGACTGGAACAGATGGGATTACCTTAAGACCTTAATGTACTGAACATATTTATACTCGGATATAAATAAATATACATATCATCTACTCGTTTTTCTTTATTTTTGGTTATACTTCTATCACTCCAAATTACCATTCAAAAAAAAAAAACTGGTTTTTGGCCCACTGTGCAAATTTTTTGTTCTACCGAAATTTTCATTTTAGTTCAGTCAGTTAGCCCGCACGGAGACGCATCTTTTGACACCCCACACGTGAGCTTGGCTCTCACGAAATGTCAAAAAAATCCCCTCCCACCCGCCCATAATTAATTTTTAAGCTATATACAATAAGACAGAAGATTTTGCAAAAAAAAATATTTCAAAATATTAATATTTCAACATTAGTCTACTTTTAGTGGACTAAAAAATTATTTGACACCAGACGTGACTAATTATTTTAGTTACTACATATATTGGCAAATAAACTTTTATCTTAATTTATATTTCTGACTGAATCCCTTCTTTACATGGATCTAGTCCAATAGATAATAGTTTACGTGTTTTTGACCCAATTTTAATTATTATTTGCTGATCCCCCCTTTACAGGGATTAAGTCTATTATTTATATGTTGTCCTCTGACACTGACGCAAATATGATCCGTACCGGCGCCAAGAAGGACGCAAACTCGCAGGGCTACGGGGGCTCGCCGCGATCGTCAGAGAAGGCGGGAACCTCGCTGTCGATCGTGAGACGCAGCATTGGCGAATGGGAGGCTGGGAAAGCAGAGCCTAAGGCTAAGTCCCCGGCTAACCCAAAACTTGTTGCAGCTCTACAAACCATGCAGAAAATCTCCAGCTCTTTGGGGTCGCGGCGGGTCTCCGCGGACGCCGTGGGACCCAGTAACAAGCCCGAAACATCAAGATACCCTAACCTGACGGCGGAGGCGAGAGCTTACCTAAATAAGGCAAAGCTTCACTTGGGTAACTCTCGCAACCTCAAGACGGAAATAAAGACGGAGGTGCTTGGGGCTATAAACCGGTTTTACGAGATCATTAAAGAATCAGAGAAGAGCAGATTGTCCGCCTTGCCACTGGCATCCACCCGACACGACCTCCCTACCCGCCATTGTCGAAGAACGGAAGATTCCGATACTGACCACAGTTGTTCCAACGGAGCTCGTCAAACAGCTCATGGAAAACCTCCAGCAGCACAACATGGCGCAGGAGGAATGTCAACAGCATACGCGGGCCCTGTCGTCATACTGCTAAGGTGGTAACGGGGAATTATCGTGTGCTGCAGGCAAATCTGCAAAAGTTGGTCTACCAGGAGCTGCTACAGGAGTCCTTCAAAAGGAAAGTTGCGCTGGCTTTGATCCAAGAGCCATACGTGGGCTCAACGGGGGAGGTAAAGCAATACTCCGGAACCAGAGTGATTCAGAAGGCTCAAGTCACGGACCAACCAACTAAAGCGGCCATCATTGTTTTTGATGATCAACGCGAGGTATGGGAAAGGCCAACACTCACTACCTAAAACATTGTGGCTGCAGTCCTCAAGACTACTGAATGGACTATCGGAGTAGTGAGCTTTTATTTTGAGCCAGACTTACCTATAGAGCCATACGGGGAGCAACTCAAAACTGTGTGCAACCAAATCGGGACGGAGAGGGTACTAATCGGAGGCGACTGGAACGCATGGGGTGCGTGGTGGGGCAGCGTATCGGAGAACGACAGAGGGACGGCGTTGACTGATATCCTCGAGGAACTGGGCATGCACGTTCTAAACGAAGGTCGTGGACGTAGACTTGACGGCTCGACGGCCTGAGATGATGAACATCGTGGGTGACTGGCAAGTTGACAGGACCGTGACTAGCTCGGATCACAACGCCATCTCCTTCAACATAGCTCTCTGCCAACCGTCAAATCCGCGGCCCAGACAATTCACCCGATCCTTTAATACAAAGAAGGCAAAGTGGACCAAGTTTATAATTTATAGTAGAAATTAATAATTGTAACTTAACAACAGAGAGTACCAAATTAATAAATAATGTAGACATATTAGACACAATAGTTAAAACTTATGAAGACTGTATTAAAAGGACTTGCGAAAAGACAATACCTAAAATAAAAGAGAGAAGGAAAAACTACTTACTTACCTTGGTGGACTGACGATCTTGACGCGATAAAGAAAGTTGTGACCACGAAGAGAAGAAGGATCCGCTGCGCTGCTCCTCGACGTCGCCAACATGTTATTGACTTTGTCTTCCGCGGGTTAAGGATGGTAACACACTCGAACCGGCGGCATCCGCAGCATGGCTGGCTCAGACATTCTTCCCAGATGACACGAAAGAGACGGATGAGGCCGAACACCAGGCCATCAGGAGAAGAGCCAGTAATTCGACCACAAAACTCCCGAATGACAAGCTGGACCCGCCTATCACAATGCCAGAACTGCTCATGGCATTAGACAGCTTTAACCCGAAGAAAGCACCCGGGGCAGATGGCTTTACTTCCGATATATGCTCGGCCGCAATTAACACGGACCGATCATTGTTCCTGGGGATGAATAAGTGTTTGGAGCTGTGTTACTTCCCAAAGATATGGAAACAAGCTGCAATAGTGGTGATAAGGAAGCCAGGGAAATCTGACTATACGCAGCCGAAATCATACAGACCCATAGGACTGCTCCCAATATTCGGAAAGGTCCTCGAGAAGATTGTGGTGAAACGGATTCGGTGGCACGTACTCCCAAAGCTCAGTACTCGGCAATACGGCTTCGTACCCCAGCACTGTACGGAGGACGCCCTCTATGACCTGATGGAAACCATCAAAAGTAATCTGAGGAGACATGAAATTACCACAGTCATCTCACTGGACATAGAGGGGTGATTTATGGCGCGACTGTACCGAAATTTAAGTTATTATTTTTTCGACAACTATGATACGAGTACCAACTATGAAACTATACAACTACATGGCAGATCTTTATTAATAATTAAAAGTTTAAAAATATCTAAAACTTTAGCGAACATCACTAATGAAACATTGTTTTTAGTAACTTTTGCTATTGCTTCATAAAATAATGTTCTCTAGTGTGATGATGTTCAAATTACTAGGAAACCATTCTTGTCTCATCAGCTATTCAAAAAGGTATGATTGTCTATACTTTTCTCGTCTGACAGGGAAGACATTCTGTGAGTCCTGTTTTGACCGTGATGATATCACAAATTACCACAACTTACATTACTGGGCACCAAAGGCAGACGGAAACCCTAAGAAACTGAAATCAACCGCAGCCCAGCATAGGTTTTCGATTATTTTTCGGATGGGTATTATCGACGACAAATTGATTGGCCCACATTTTTTACCCCGAACACTAAATGGGGCACTTTATGAAGATTTCCTAAGAAATCATTTAGCAGCACTACTGACGGATTTACCGGAAGAAAAAAGAGCAAACATGATTTACCAACATGACGGATGTCCAGCTCACTTCCGGATCATAATTCGACAATTGCTGGATAAAAATTATCGAAACCGATGAATAGGGCGTGGTGGGCCGATTCCATGGCCTGCACGAAACCCTGATCTGACGCCACTAGACTTTTACGTCTGGCGTCATATGAAAGACCTAGTTTATGTGACTCCAGTAAATTCAATTGAAGATTTTTTTTTTTTAAAAAAAAAACGTTGCCCCACACTAGGAATTACTCCTGTATCGTGGGTGCGTTCACAAATATGTATACTCACATACACAAGACACCCAGACCCGGAACAACTATCTGCAGGTCATACAAATATTTGTTCCGTGCGGGAATCGAACCCGCGACACGCAGCACAGCAGTCAACCAGGGCGCCAGGAGGCCCATGGGCGGAGTTTCCCCCGCACCGCTTTGTACGGGCGCCCCCATGGATCTCTGTTCAGATTCTCTAGCGACTCCTCGCGGGCCGATTTCTTGGCCCGCAAGATCTCCGTTCGGAGGGCGGTCCTCGCAGCTCTGTACCCCTCGTATAGCTCCGCCTCGACGGCTTCCGTTTCCGGCGTGCGGTTACGGAGCCGTCTGTAGTACCTGGTGTACCGGCGTCGCGCGGCAATACACCCTTGGCGTAAAGCCGTAAGCGCCGGCGACCACCAGTACACCTGTCGCCGAGCAGAAGGCTGGACCCGGGGCATTGCCACGTCACATATCTCGGACATGGCCTCCTGGAACCACTCTGCCTCGTCGTTTATGTCGGCAGGCCTGTCCGGTGATGTCACCCAGGCCTGCACGATCGAGGCTTCCAGGAGTAGCTCCCGGTCCAGCTGCTTCAGCGACCAACGCGGACCACTCGGGGTCTGTCGGACCGGCACGCTGGAGGTCTGGGCGGAGACGTCAAACCGGATATACCGATGATCGGAATACGTTTTATGAATGACTACTCGCAGTTCAACCCTATTGGTTGTCGACTGCTTAACCGAACTTGCCTGTGAAGGCTCATCGGAATACGTCTCCACCTCCTCCATAACGCGCCAGTCAAGTACGCGCGGTGACAGAGCGGGGCTGGCGAACGAGAGGTCCACCACCGATTCGCCCCGCCACCGCACGCACGTGGGTGCCAACCGTGTCGACCACTAAGAGAGAGAATACCCGATGCAGCTGACCAGATGAGAGCAACGATCACATCGAAAATCACAAAAACCGAAGTAAGAAAGCGAATAAGAACATGTATTCGAAACCGAGGGCTTTTTTTTTTTTAAACCGAGGGCTGCACATCGAAGAAGACGTATGAATTGTGTGTAATTAAGGGTTCACGAAATTGTTTTAACTGATTTTTCGCATAATCACCTTTTTATGAGATGCACTCCTTCCTGTACTAAATCAAAAACGATTTTCATAATGTAGTCCACGACTTTGTATTAAGTTTCATACCTTTTTGGATAGCTAATAAGAGAAGGATATTTTCTTAGTAATTTCTTCATCAGGCATAATACTTTTTTTTACACTAGACAATATTTTTTAAAAATCAATAGCAAAAATTAGATAAAAAATTGATTCTTGATCTTTGCTAAAGTTTTAGGCATTTTTTAATTTATCTCTAAGGTAATAAAAAATATAATAGTTATGGAAATCGTTTAATAGAGTAGTTACCTAAAAAAAATCTAATTAGCTTAAGTAGATTACCAATAAATATTGGACACGTTTTTTTTTTTTATTTTGTCACGTAAGCAAAACATGAGGACGATACAGTTCGTTGAAATTTTGCGTGACGTCACGGTTTGCAACACTTTTTACCACAAAGTGACATAACGAGCCCCCCCTCCCAATTTTGATGCATTTTATCTTTATCATTTTTATTGGTTTGCAAGAAATACGTGTCCAAATTTTTTTTTATAATTTAACTTTTGGACTAAATAGAATTATAAATTTATTTTATTTTTGTAAGTAGGTTTTTACACTACAACACTTTTACACGTCAACATTTTTTTTTAGCTAGTTGAGGCTAATTCTTATTTATCTACCCAAGAAACATCTCTATTGGTACCTTATAATAATGCACATTTTTTTCTGAGACAAGGATTTCTGACGAAACGTTTAAAAATAAAACGCAAAAAAAGTGTGCTTCATAATAGAATAATAAATAATAATTGATGATAAAATAAAACTACTGTTAGATTTCGTGATCTTTTTTTATTTCTAAGACCAAATGTTTATAAAACAGATTTAATCCTGATCAATAATCCTGTCGATTAGTAAAATAAAATAGTGCGTGTTTATTTTTTTAATTTTTAGCTGGTTCGATTCCCGGTTTAGGTAAGCTTGTCGAGAAATCTGTGAATACATTTTTTTTTTAAATAAAGTAATGTTTCCTTTTAGTAAAATAAGTATTTAAAGTGGTTTCCAATCAGGGCCCCATTGATATTTTCCACCCTGTACCTATACCCTGTATAATATTATAGTTTAGGCGCAGAAGGCCTAATTCTCAAAATGGCAACAGAGTCGCAATAGGACTAGTTCTCAAAATATCTAATTCTGATAAGCTTAATTCTCTGAACGGCCAATTATGATATTTCAATACTCAATACTTTATTGCATTCCATATGTGTTAAATAGGTGGTATAACATAATAAAATATCAATATGGACCCTGTCGGGCACAGCAAAGTAGAAGAGAGGAGAGGGCTAAGTAGTTATTCAACATGGCAATATAAATTATTAGTTGTGGTTTATTGGGTGTAGAATATTATGTATACATATAAGTTTTGCGTATATAGATATATTAAATTGCTATTAATTGTAAGTAATTATTATGAAGTTCTTATATTATTATTAAACTATTCTTCTTATTCATAGATTTTTTTTTTAATGTATTTATGTTTATATTGGGTTTTCTATTTTTCTACTAAATGTTTGGTGTAAAAGAGAGAGAAAAAGAAATTATTTTGGAATCGATTTATCATCTAAGAACTCCTGTAGTAAGACTTTGATTCGAGAAATCACTTCAATTTATTAATAAGTATATTTATTTTGCTTATTTCTCTAATATTTTCTGGCAATTTATTATAAATTTTGATGGACATAACTAAAGGGCTGGTTGAGTGCATTTCCAGTCGGGATTGAGGTATATTTAATTTATTTTTGTTGTGTCGTAAAGTGTATCTAGTTTGTGTTTCTTCGCAAGTGGTATACAAATCTGGGTGTGTTCTGACAAATTTACATACGAGTAACTCAAAGATATATAAACAGGGAAGTGTGAGTATTTTGTGTTTTTTGGAAGTATGGTTTGCAGCTCTCTGTTTGTTCAATATTGGTTATTATTCGAATTAATTTCTTTTGTAAAATAAATATAGTTTGAGAATCAGTGCTGTTTCCCCATAGCCCGATCCCATAGCTAAGCCATGCTTGGGCATATGCATAGTGTGTGACAATTGCAGTTTGCAGGTTGGTAGTTTTTTTAGTTTCACGTAGAGCATATGAAATTTTTGATAGTTTAGCTTAGTTTATATATCATTGGTTTAGCTCTTATTTTCTGTATATGGGATTTCCAATTAATAAATAAATTTCTTTTTCCGGTATAAGTGCATCCCTTTCCGACGCAACGTGAAGTATACCATGAGCGATGCCGCGATTTGTTGCTATATTCTGTGCTTTGTAGTAGTCACGTTATCGTTATGTAGGATATATTAATAATTTAAATAAAAGTGTGTGTGTTCTTATGTACGCACGTAAGAAGTTATACTTCTTTGGCGTAACAAGATAAAAATCAAACTGTAGCTGCCTTTAGGGTGTCGGTTTTTTGTGACGGTGTGCATGCGCATCGTAAAAACTCTCATCATTTTCCCCAAATGCGCCAAAAGAAGTTATAACTTCATAAAAATGACTGGCACTAAGACTAATGAGACGATTATTGATGTCATTAATATAGTACATTAACACCCTGAGTCAGAAGTCACTCTTTGATATTCTAGTATAGTTCAAGTTAAAGGGTAACCAACGGGACCCTATCACTAAGCCTCCGGTGTCCGTCCGTCCGTCTGTCAGTGGGCTGTATCTCATGATGCAAAATAGACAGTTGAAATTTTCCCAGAATGTGTATGTGCAGTTACTGTTATAACAACAAATAATAAAAATAAATTAAAAATTAAAGGCGGGTTCCCCTAATAGAAACGTGTTTTCTTTTTGTTTATGGTACGGAACCTTTCGTATGCGGGTTCGACTCGCACTTGGCTGGTTTTTCTTTTAAATTAATATAAGCCGCTACGACAATAAGTGTCATTTCGTCAGCCATTGTTGACTGATTGTGTAGCTCGTTTACGAGTGTGAATCATGGGCCATTTAGTTGCAGATATATTGCAGCACATGGCCCATCCATAGATTGCTCAGCTATAAACTGAAATTAAAATGTTTTCGAGATGGCCGAGCAATAGTTGTCAATGGTACAGCCACACATTGCCGGAAATATATAGGGTGACTGGAAATTAGTGATTAATACTTAAACACGTGATTGTACTCATGATTACAAACAATTTTCCCAACAAAACTTTTTTTTTTATACGTATTTACTTTTTTTACAATAACATCAGCTTCAAATTTGCGCGCGCGTGAGCCCTCACGAGTGACCGCTGCAATCTGTTGTGCCATTCTGTAAAATCTCACCATGAAAACTTAGGTGAAGTGACCGTGAAGTGGGCTGTCAATCTATACAGTCAAGGTGGAATGACAGTTCACTTCACGCTCACCCCACCTAAGTTTTCACGGTGAGTTGTTAACAGAATCGACCTGCAGCTGTAAGACGCGGTCTCGTATCGTACAGAGCACGGCTCGCAAGCCCGCTCGGCCGGGGCATCACGTGCCGTTTTCGGTGTACCTAAGCAGTGTAGGTACTGTATAGACCCTAGCCCTCTTGTGGACTGCAGAGCCTCTTAGTAGCCCTTCGACGTTAACTCGTTGACTCGGTGCGAGAGGACTGTGTGAATGGGATCTATCTACGGGGCGGACAATTAATATATCTGAGGGCGACTGCAATTTACTATATTCAGTATAATATCAAATATTACATATTACGCAGAACCCTAACTTAGTCTGACACAAACGTCAAGCCTAACATTTCTTCTTAATTTATATCAACGGCTTTTCAAGAGTTTCTAGAAAGTTCTAACCTGCCAGTCGGCAACATAAGGCCGCCAACATAAGGTCGTCACAGTACCTACATGTTTCGGTTGTTGCTAAATAAAAAAAAAAATTTTTAAAGACAGGGTCTTTGACTAATACTTTTAAGATTCAACATATGTCCGCATAACTACAAAATGTCTAAGAACACGCGCGCCGTTACATTAAAAGTAGGCACGATCTATCAGCTGATAGTCTGACCTCGGGCAAGGGCAAATGTACTAGTAGTAGCGTCTCATGCTCCCCCGCCGCCCGCACCGCTCCCTTTGCCTCAGTGCTAACAGCTGATCGCGGTCTTTGCCCTCACGCGCGCGCGAATTTCAAACTGTTGTTATTGTGAAGAAAGTGAATACGTATAAAAAAAAAAGTTTCTTTGGGAAAGTTGTTTGTAATCATGAGTACAATCACGTGTTTAAGTATCGGTCACTAATTACCAGTCACCCTATATTGCCCGTTTAGTAGCATCTTAAAAACATTATGTTTTTCATTTTGTTGATTTTTTTTTTTTGTAATTTACCGGTGTGATTTAATGGTGTTCATTGATCTTGAGAAAGCGTATTGTAACCCGGATGTTAATGAAGGCTATGATACCTCCTACCCGTGCAGGCTATAGTAAATTTGTAGGGTATATAAAAAAACAGGGAAATATTATAAAAATCAAACAAGTACCATGCTATACAATACAAAGTTTATTGATAATTACCATTTAGACAGGTACTTACATCAAATATACAAGTAACATATTCCCTCTCACCCTGAAATATTCCATTCTCGTTCACCCTGTCTCCGTACCAAGGCGAACGAGAAAATGAACATGAGAAATGTATAGGTACAATCTCAGGGACGATTGGAATGGGAACGTGAGGTGAACCGGCATTAACTCTTAGCTCAATCGTATTAGTACATAAATATCATAGATGTGCTCGATGCAGAAAATACCATCGCTTAAACCTCGAGAATAAAATACCATCGCTTAGACTGTAAATTATAACAACCACTCAATTACCTGGTCTTTCTATACATAAGTGACCACTATTGTTACAAATTTGGAGGTAACTACGTTTACAGATACCTACATCTACATAAATATCAAGCTTTGAAGGCTTGGTTGGATTTTATGGCACAATTTGAGATCAGGTACTAAGTTTGCTATTATTTTATCTTTTCGTTCGTCAGTTCGGTAAGGCGTGCTCAAACTTTGTCCACTTTTAAAACAATGGTTAAAAATTACTACCTCTCTCTGTAGTAATTTTTACTAGGGTTCTTTACTTTTTGTTTCATTATTAATGTATATATTTATCTATTATTTATTTATTGAACCTATAAATAAATAGTACACCTAAAGGATGATTCACGTTACACCGTGTCGCCACCGGGCCGTGCCCCGGCCGTCCCCCGGCCGGGGCACGGTCAAAGATTGTTGCATACATTTCGTATGAAGTGATTCATACTAGACCGAGGTGCGGCCGCGGCACGGACGGGGCTCGGCCCGGTGGCGACACGGTGTAACATGAACGTGTGCACCGGGCTCGGACGTGGCCCGGCCGTGCCCCGGCCAGGAAACAATTGCACGGTCAAATATCTATAGTATACTTTTTGTATGAACTGATCCATGCTTGGCCATGCCCCGTACGTGCCCCGGACGTGCCCCGGCCGGGGCACGGCCGAGGCTCGGTGGCGACACGGTGTAACGTGAATCATCCTTAAGACTACCTACAGTATTATCTTTCCTTTTTCTCTATAAAATCCAGCCAAAGGTTGTCTTGAAAATATAAGAGTATTCTATTCTATTCTATGATTTTGATGACTTTGTAGATGCTGTAAAAATGGCCAATTAAAAGAGCATAGTAATATAATAATTCAGTATTCGATATTTATAGTTATGAAGATCTGTCGTCACAGCATAGAATCCGAAACATGGAACTCAGACTCTATCTAATAGACATCATGGCAGTCAGAGCCGAAAGACAGAGTTACCCACGTGTCTGATTGGAAAGAACTAGAAAATCTAGTAAAAATAATGTTAAAAAAATGCTTGCCTAATTTGCAAACAAGAATTCATCGAGAGGAATAACAATCGAACGAGAAGAAAAAATAATAGCAAACTTAGTACCTGATATCAAATTGTGCCTTAAAATAACCTCCTCCTTTATGAAGTCGGTTAATAAAAAGTAGATTGCATTTTTTTAAGTTTATTTTTACTCTATACGATTGTGTACCTACATTACCTACTATTAAGATATTTTAACAAATTAATATATTTTTGACATGTGTGCGTTGAATCGCTGCATGATCTGCAGCAGATGTTAGACGGCCTAGTTGATTCTTCTAGACGCATTGGTCTCCGGATGAATTTGGACAAAACCCAGGTTATGTTCAACGAACACGTCATTCCGGGACCGATTGTTGTCAATGGCGGTGCTCTCAAGGTTGTTCAAGAATATGTTTACCTCGGACAAACTCTGCAGTATGGCAAAAACAACTTTGAGAGGGAGGTCAACAGAAGGATCCAGCTGGGCTGTGCAGCGTTTGGGAAGCTTCCACGAGTCTTCGCGTTGCGTATTCCACAGAGCCTAAAGACCAAGGTCTTTAATCAGTGCGTCTTGCCTGTTACGACTTACGGAGCCGAAACGTGGACACTCACGGTACGACTTGTCCATAAATTCAAGGTCGCTCAGCGAGCTATGGAACGGGCTATGCTTAGAGTCTCATTGAGGGATCGAATACGGAACGAGGTGATCCGGCTGAGAACAAAGGTTGTCGACATACCTCACAGAATAAGCAAGCTGAAGTGGCAATGGGCCGGCCATATTAGCCGTAGAACCGATGACCGTTGGGGTAGACGTGTTCTCGAGTGCAGACCGCGAATCGGCAAACGTAGGGTAGGACGCCCTCAGGCTAGGTGAAGCGATGATCTTCGCAAGGTGGCTGGTAGCAACTGGATGAGAGTTGCCGAGAACCGAGCTGAATGGCGTCCAATTGGAGAGGCCTATGTCCAGCAGTGGACTGCTATAGGCTGATGATGATGATGATGATATGTGTGTTATTTATTTGTAGTAACCGTTAAATTTGAAATGATTGGTAATATACCAGAATTAATAAGTAAGATAGCGAAGTGATTCCTATTATTATTGTACTTTTTTAGTTTGAAATAAAAAAGATTTAATATTGTCTTATACCTACTATTTTTTTTATTCATAATAATTATAAACGATTTCACATTCTTTTAAAAACACATCTGAACGCAGATGAATAGGCTTTCCCGAAGACAGTTTCATACCAAATCGGTGAGAGGAGGAACACAGCGGGGGTTTTGTTTGGTAAGAGTCCGACATAGCCCCCCGCCACCCCGGGCGGAGGTCGAATCCGTGCGGATTTCTTCACGAAAAAAAAAAAAAACGTAAAAGAAATAGGTTAGGAAATAATTATATATTATTATTTATGAAAAATTTGAAAGGTTTTGAGGTTTTTATACTGGCTAACCTACTTAAATATTAAATAATCATTATTTTATTCCCAATATCGACATTTACCAACCATCATTAGCAAAATCTAACATGTACGAAACTGTGATGATAAAAGCCCGAAAAATCGTCTCTTTTTAACATTTACCACCCCGTGTTGGTAAATTTTAGGATTTACCAGTAAAACCAAATATTAACAAGTAACAACTTTGTCGTTTTAAACTTGTCTCTTACTAAAGGAAACTGCAATAAATAAGAAACTTAATGTAACTTTGGTTAGGAAACAGTTCATAAAAAATATTAATTGCTACTCGAAAATGCATCATGTTGGTTTCCTAACCATTAGTGCAATAAATAGGTTACTTATTGCGGTTATGACTAGTAAACATTTTTTATACTTAGTAATAATACTTAACATTATAGTATTTATTGCTTTTAATAGCGGGAATAAATGCGGAAACAAATATTAAGTACCACAAAAAAATAAATAAAACAAAAATATTCTCTACATCGTTATATATCATATAGTGAAAGTTTCAACTCGATACCGTGTATAGTAATGGAGATACAAACAAAAATAAAATCTTTACTCGCGTTTTTCTCGAAATCAGGTTTAACGTAGTTATTGCACTTTTCGTAAGGACGGCAGTACCTACTTTAAAAGGAACAAAGCAATAGAAACGCTTATAGTCTGTTATGGCTACATTTAAAAAGCGAAAGCGACTCTTTCATAGTTGTGAAATATTTATTTATTTATTTATTTTTCATGGCAAAAATACAATGAAAGATCCACCGAGTGTTATGAAAGAGACGATAGGTACCTACTAGGCACAAAACAATAGAATCGCTAATAGTCTGTTATATGGCTACCTTGAAAAAGCGAAGTACACTCTTTCATGGCAAAAATACAATGAAAGATCCACCGAGTATTATGAAAGAGCCAATAGGTACCTACTAGGAACAAAACAATAGAAACACAAAAATAGTCTGTTATATGGCTACCTTTAAAAAGCGAAATAGACTCTTTCACGGCAATAATACAATGAAAGATCCACCGAGTGTTATGAAAGAGCCGATAGGTACCTACTAGGAACAAAGCAATAGAAACGCTAATAGTCTGTTATATGGCTATATTTAAAAAGCGAAAGCGACTCTTTCATGCCAAAAAAACAATGAAAGATCCACCGAGTGTTATGAAAGAGCCGATAGGTACCTACTAGGAACAAAACAATAGAAACGCTAATAGTCTGTTATATGGCTACATTTAAAAAGCGAAAGCGACTCTTTCATGGCAATAATACAATGAAAGATCCACCGAGTATTATGAAAGAGCCGATAGGTACCTACTAGGAACAAAACAATAGAAACGCTAATAGTCTGTTATATGGCTACCTTTAAAAAGCGAAATAGACTCTTTTATGGCAGCAATACAACGAAAGAACCACCGAATGTTATGAAAGCCGATAGGTACGAGTACCTACTAGGAACAAAACAATAGAAACGCTAATAGTCTGTTATATGGCTACCTTTAAAACGCGAAATAGACTCTTTCATGGCAACAATACAATGAAAGATCCACCGAGTGTTATAAAAGAGCTGATACGTACTTTAAAGGAATAAAACAGTTTATAAACAACTAAAATTCTCTGAAAAATCGCAGTTTTTAAGCTGTCTCACTAATAATAATATCAATAATACTATCCTTCTAAAGATCTGTCTCAAAAAAAAAGTCAAACTTCAAAAACAAAAACAATTAAGACTACATTACATTATTGGGCGAAGAAAATAATTAATAATTCGTTTGTGTCCACAAGATTATTTTACCCATCCTCCACATATCTTGCAGTGGTACCATTCTTCTTTGCTCTTTGCATAGTGTTGATCGGCTCTTACAAAACACTTCGTGTTTAAAAATATAACAAAAATCATCATTTAAACTTTCTCAGTTAGAATTGATGCCAAATGTTATGATTTCATGAAAAACAAATGAATGAATGTTTTACATTTGACATCAGTTATAACTGAAAGAGTTGAATTGATGATTTTAGTGATTAAAATTATATAAATACATACTTGCAACGTCCGCTAATCATATTTTTACCACGATACAATCGGACACTGACCTCCAAATTGCAAAAAAACGTAAGAAAATTTTAATTTTGCGGGTTACTCTGGCGCTTCCACCTTAAATTACAGTCAATTCACCAGAACGCTAATCGAATATTATTATTTATTTCAAAGAAAGGCAAATAAATGCATTACAATACACCATAGTTTTTCAACTTACGCAATACTTTTAATTTTTTTAATTTTTGTTACAATCCTGCGACACCATATTTTGCTCTATTGTAAAACAGTCAAATGTTTGTGGGTGACAGCTATCCGGAATAGATAGAAATCGATAAGTTACAAAAAATCACACCTCCTCTTTCAAAACTTGGCTCTTTCATACACTTTTCCCCTAAATATAAAAATTGTATGTATGTGTTCCAATCACGCAATTATAACCTGGATTAACTTATTCAATATGCTGTGGAATCTCACTGAATACTCTTTTAAAATCAACACAATTCTTCAAGTACGAATGCGATTGTACAGCCAGAACTGAATTACTGACTGTAATTTTAATTACATACACGTTTCTTTTAAAAACACACAAAGCTACAAAGGAAAGATTAGTAATTTGTGTCAAGGTTCCTAAAATTACGGTAGGTACCCTTGATTAAATATGCGTGTTGCTAATTACGTGAACGGCAAATTAAAGAATGTAGAGGTAATTACTTACATTCAGGATTACTTTGCCAGGGATGTTTAGCAAGTGCAATATAGCGTCACAAAATTTAGCCCGATGGAGGGCTAAATGTGACCCGCCCGCCGCCGCCGTGTGTGTGTGGCCCGTGTGTGTGTGTGTGTGTGGGCTGTGTGTGTGTGTGTGTGGGCTGTGTGTGTGTGTGATGTGTGTCTGATGTGTGTGTGTGTGTGTTGTGTGTGTGTGTGATGTGTGTGTGAATGTGTGTGAGTGTGTGTGTGTGTGTGATTTTGTAATATAAAAAAACTGGTCAAGTACGAGTCGTACTTGCATACGAAGTGCTTCGCGCCTTTGAGGGCCTTGCTTCTTGCAAAATTTCAAGATTTGTCAAAGGCCAGTTTACTAGTTACTACTACTTATACACTCGTATTATTTTATCAGTTCATATACGTTTTGAGAGTGTTGAAAAATGCAGCATTGCGAACCCGACTTGCACTTGACCGGTTTTTATTATTTGCTATTAATAGGGTCCCGAAAAAAACGAAACCCTTATAGGATCACCCTTGCGTCTGTCTGTCACAACCAATTTACTGACCTACTGGACTGATTCAGTTGAACATTTGGAACACATGAATTAGTAAGACACAAGCACGGATGTGCATGTGTTTAACGTAAATAAATACATTCAGATCACGGGAGTCAGTTTTGAAGAGTTTTGAAGCCAGTTTTCAAAATGGCAAAAATCGTGAGGAGGTTCTTATCTCTGTGTCCTTAACACCGGTAGCTTGGATTCTGATACGGGCAACCCTATTAAACAATTTCGAATTATTTATTTATTGGCCTATCTACAATTACTACACTTTTTAATCTAATAATACAAGCTATTACACATTCAGTGTACAATATGATGCGATAGATACAGCATATATAAACATGTTAAAACTTAACTGTATTACAAAAGTTGTTCAGTGCCAAACAGAACAAAAATATATAATAAAATGTATAGGTTGAGAGTAATAATTGAATGTATTGGTTGATTAAATTATTGTTAGTGGACTTGGCGCTTGAATTTTTATTGAGAAGCCTGCAAAATCTTAGGATTGTGGAGCTAGACCCTGATACAGTTTTGTGGAACGCGGGACGTGATAGTTTAAGGCGCTATTAAATGCCAATGACCTTGAGTGGTTAGCTTGCGTGTTCTGTGCTGAGCTTACGTAACGCGTCGTACGTCCACCCAGTAATAGGACTCGCCCATCAAGGAGCGCTGTCCGAAATTAGAAGCATTACTAATTTATTATACATAAAACCACTTGTACTACATAAAAACATGTGTACTAAAATATAAATACTTAAATAATCTTTAGAATGGTGAAGGTTTCATAAAAATACGCTTTATAGTTTTTGCGTGATTCTCAATTTTTTATCAGCGTAACACATAACTTAACAAATTAATTACACTATGTTATAAAAATATAATTTCAAATATTCACATATCAAATTACGAAGGAAATTGTATAAATATACATAATTATATTTTTTTTTCAAAGAAATAAGACTAGTCTTTAGACGTGATGTTCAATTAAAAATCATTAGAAGTCATGTAACTGCGCCTTAATAGGATGACGAGAATAGTTCTGTGATATGTTAAACTAAACTTACTTAACTGCTGGGGGCAAACAATTTTGCTGTAAGTGTTTTTTTAGTTTTTATAAACAACAGAAAATTATTACAAATTACTTTTTATTTGTTCATATTTTAAGATTTGTAAACCCTGCATGAAAAAGAATACAATAACAATAAATCTTTAATTTATTATAGCATCCTTCGTTGGTAATAGAAAAGTCTATTATGAGACTTCGGGCCCATAAAGCAGTTAGGGAAATAAAATTACTCTGGTTCTTTGCTCGGTGGATCCTTTTTCTCCATTGTAAGATGGCCGATAGAGAAAATCTTGTCTTTAAATATTTGAGCTACCCGCCGGCGATCGTAAGATGTTTGTAATGCAATTTCTAATGCTTTGAATTTAAGGCGCTTGGTATCACAAAGTCCGATATTCTTGTCCGTTTCTGTTGTAACAATGTTACTTGGTATTCAGAATTTACTCTGTGCTGGTTTAACTCGAATGGCTCATTGGTTAAATCTTTTTTATTGGGCGAAAAATTGTAACAAAGATCTTGATAAAAAGAAAACAAGTTTACATGATTAAGTTTAAGTTTAACTTTAACGTTTCTTGTATCCGTAAGGCCTCTGCCTCGAATCTCGCGGGCAGCGGGGCGGCGGCGGCGGCGGCGCGGGAGCGGCAGGATCTTACGCGTATAATCAAATGGACCGGCCCTCGAATACAGCGGTGCAGGAGCGGCGCGGGGGCGGGCAACGAGCGGTGCACTCCAGTCAAGCGGTGACCGCCCGCGTTGCGCGTCTGCATTGTAGGTATAGTGTTGTACATTTTTTTTGTCAAAATGTCCAAAGTATAATTTTTCTGCTGGAGATATACCTCTAAATCGTTTTGGATTAATTCCAGACTCTAAATCACTCTTGATAGTTTCAAGAATATAGTCAAAAGTTTCTACACTCATTCTGGTGTAGTCGTAGAATTTATCGGGATTTTGTCTCTGTTCTTCATAATTTCGATAAAACTCGCCATTTATTTTCCTTGCCCTATAGTAGGGATCCACTTCTTCTTTTGCCCACAATAAATCGAGCGTTAGGAATAAATTTGAATCAAAAAGATGTCGCCGTTTTTCAGACATTTCGTTCGCGAATAAAAACAAATATCTCGACAACACAACCACGAACACAACACTACACCGCTATAGTGCCGCGCGATCTGCCCGCTAGTTTGGAGAACAGGTATGCGTTGCCCGCCCCGCTGCCGCGCCGCCGCCGCCGCCGCCCCGCTGCCCGCAAAATTCGAGGCAGAGGCCTAATATGTGATTTCGTAAGAAAACTGCTGTAGTTCCAAGTTTATTGTTTAGTTGTCGGTTTTCCATCTCAACAAGACGGGTTCGTCTTGGATAATGGATATCTTTGTAGGTTTTTTTTTTTTTGGGGGTTTGGGAAACTATCCAATAACTTCCTCGCTCTGGGTGGAACAGGAGGGCGTGTCAAACTCTTACTGACTAAAACTCACCCCTGTACCTTCCCTGCTTGAGTGCCCAGGGGTACGGTAACTCATTTTCAGAATTTATCCGCTACCCCTAGCCATGCAGGCACCCACGATGGGCCCCGTCAGTGGTGGCTGACAACATCTCTTTGAGGCGCGCGTGCCTGGTGCTGATCGGACGGCGAGCTACCCACTGCTCGCCGTCCACAGGCCCGGGTGAGATGTCCTACGCCCAGTACGCCTAGTACCTCTCCTGCGGTGGTAGCGGCCGGGGCCGTGCGGGCCACTCCGTTGAGCTTCCCTCACGCGTCCGGCCTCCGTCTTCGCGAGCATTACTGCTTCGCAGAAAGCGGAGACTGCTTCCCATTCCCTCTCGCTCCGTACCATGGTCAAACCAGGGCCGGGCGCGAGAGGTCGCCGCCACCTATCGCGTCCACGAGGACATGGCAGTGCTCCGCCCAAGCGGGGCAGACCTCCACCGTTTGCTCCACCGTGTCCTCTGGGCGATTCGCGCAGTGGTAACACCCGGGCGTTTCCTACCGCCTGATCTGATGCAGGAACCTCCCGAAACAACCGTGTCCGGCGAGGACCTGCGTCAGGCGGAAAGTGAGGACGCCATGAGGCCTCTCCAGCTCCTCAAAGAGGGGCACTACCACCGCGATGGTGACGGGCCCAGCACTGGGTTGCGTCAGTCGCTGTCTCCATGTCGCCATGAGATCCTGCCGGAGCTCCGTCCGCCGAGCCGCGAGGTATTGCGGCAGCAGAGTTTCGCCCCGGCGTTTGGCCTCCTCGCGCCACTCCCAGAGCAGTGCGAGGACCTTGGGCTCCAGATCCCATGGCGACAGTCCGTCAAGGAGGCTCGCCGCCTCACAGGAGACCGCACGGTATCCTCGAATAAGCCGAATGGCCATAACCCTTTGGGACGCGTTCAACCGGTGAGCTGGTCGCCGCCTTATAGAACACGCCCACACTGGTGCCCCGTAAAGGGCCATGGACCTCCTAGAGCCTCCGGCAGGAGGCTTTTGGACCCCCCAGACTGTGCAGGAGCCGGTTCAAAGCAGCACTGGCCCGCTCCAGTCTGATTGGGAATTCTTTTTGCGTGTCATGCCAAAAACTTCACTCACGACGGGCTGTCAACTGAAGAAAGTACTGAGATTATGTCAGAAACCTTCACTTACTGTGCTGACATTGCCATTGGTCGCACATCTATGACCAATATTCGTAGGTGTGAATGGTGGAGTGACTACCTAGTTGAACAACGCAAAAGTTATCGCAAAGCGCGCAGACATCTTAATAAGCTGAAAAAACGTAATGTCACCGGGGACCAGCTTACTCATGCTTTAAATAAGTTTAGAGTTGCCAAGTCACGCTACAGAGCATCATCATCATCATTCTCCTGCCCTTATCCCAATTTATTTGGGGTCGGCGCAACATGTCTTTTTCTTCCATACGTTAGTCACGCTACAGAGCATCGGTGGAAAAATCTAAGGGTATAACCTATTGCGAAAAATTGTCTAAAAACTAGATAAGGAGGGTCCGTGGTCTCCTTTATATCATGAGTTCAAGGCCAATAGATCAGTCGACCTTGCGTATGTCCAACACATCAAAGTAAACAATGAACATACTACCGGTATAGAAGAAACAACGGCAGTTCTGCTTAATTCTCTTATACCTGATGATTCATTAGTAAATGACACTGAATACTACCAACAGATTAGAGCGTGGGCAGCTGTGCCACCTGAATCACCAGCGTCAGACCTTCCATCCACTGACGAATTCATGAATGTTGTCAGGAGACTATCTCTTAACAAATCGGCAGGTGATGATAAAATATCTAACAGAATGATTATAGAAGCGTGTAAAACAGTGGGTGACGCGATTTTAACTATCTATAACTGATGCATAGCGGATGGTATTTTTCCACGGAAATGGCGACAGGGCTATATACGCATAACCCCGAAGAATGGTGACAAGCCTCCTGACGACCCTAAGTCATACCGGCCCATAACACTACTTTCATCTTTGGGTAAGCTCTTAGAGCGACTAATCGTTCCGCGCTTGCTTGAACGGACCTAAATTTCATAATAACCAATTTGGTTTTACTGTTGGAACATCTACCGTCGATGCAACACTCTCTGTCCGTAAAATTGTTAATCTTTCCGAACATAAATACGTTATCGAGATTTTTCTGGATATTTCTGGGGCTTTTGATAATGCATGGTGGCCAATGCTACTACTGAAATGAAAACCCATGGTTGCTTCAAAAATATTTATTCTCTTGTTCACTCGTACTTTTTTAATGGTTCCGTAAAACTCAAACTTGGACATCATTCTGTGACGAAATCTCTAACCATGGGATGTCCTCAGGGCTCAGTGATAGGCCCGTACGTATGGAATTTGGGGTACGATGATTTTATCGCTGGCATGCTAAGGAGTAGAATCAGGTGAGATTTTAAGTTTTATTGAAAGCGCGAGTCCATCTCATGGTCACACCACCTCTGAGAGATGCGAACAGTGGCGGGAGAAGTTCAAACTCCCTGAAGATTGCATTGAGCCGTCGGAGAGCCTCTCCTGCAGGTGTAGCATGACCAATTCTATCTCTATCTATTATATCTATATCTATCTTCGTCTATTCGACAAATAATAGACGAAGTTCTTTTTATCTAACTTGACATATTTTCTGCCCGAGCATCATGTTTTACATTGTAGACTGAAGAATGGAAACATTTTTTCTCTTAAGTTTTAACATCGCCATGCTTAGGACGGCAGAAATCAGCTTTCAACAATCTGTCATTTTGCCTATTCTTTCCTCGACAAAACCCGTTTCTATGGTGGTGATGCTAGACACGCGTTGCCATGGCAGACCTGAAAAACTTTGAACTTCTTTTCTTTCTTTGACTCAGGTCAGCAAAAGACAATCGCCTCAGGATCGCCTTTGGATGGTTCCGATCTTCAGTGTTTGTGTGGTGTCTCTCCGCAGACCATGTCCCACCGTCTATTTGGCACTACATGCCCTGTTATTCAATTTTTTTCACGCATTGATCTCGCGGCTTTTTTTTTTTTTTTGTGGGGTGGGAAATCATCCTATGACTTCTCCCGCTCTGGGTGGAGCGGGAGGGCGTGTCAGACTCTTACTGACTAGAACCCACCCCTGTTCCTTCCTGCCTTTGAGTGCCCAGGGGCGAGGTTACTGTTTCGAATTTATCCTCAACCCCCAAAGGCATAACAACCGCACGGGTAGATCCATCAGGTTAAGCAACGCTTGCCGGGGTTGGTCCATGGATGGGTGACCATCTTTACATACCGATACTCCTCCGTGCCTCGGCACGGCTTAACGTGCTAAGCCGTTGGTCACAGCTGTCAAACGTGGATCTATGACAGTCATTACGGGTCTTCAGAAGCCCGAAAGTCTGACAACCAGTCTTACCAAGGGGGCAGATTGATGGATCTGATGACAGCGTAGGCGGATGGCGTTGCCGTGGCCGAATACTGGACCAGGTAAAGGATTTTATTAAGCAAATACTTTAGGTATGCCATCGACACGCTAAGAAGAAAAAAAAAGGTAAGATTGTAGTCAAGCGGTAGTCTATCAATGATAAAAAAAAAACATAAAAAAATATCAAATTACCCACCCATTATCTAACAGTTTTTAATTACTGAGTCCATGTTAGCCGGCATTGTTTTTACACAGGCAAACCTTTTCACACGTACCAATTTACTGGGACCACAGAGGCGCGCCGTAAAAAATGGACGCGTTATATTATTGTCATTTAAATTGGACCACAACGCGGCTACCAATTGAGGGTTAATTTACTTTTGTTAAGCCGCCAGATTGATTTAACTTTTTTGATGATTTTTTCCGTGTGGCTGGACAGAGGTTTAAACTTGTTGTAATTTTTTAATAAGGTAAAACCATTTGTTCCACGTAATGGTAAAACTTCCTTTTTAGGGTTCCGAAGTTCCGAATGAAAAAACGGAACTCTTGTAGGATCACTCGTGTGAATGTCTGTCTGTCTGTTTGCTTATTACAGCCAATTTTTCTACATCTACTGAATCGTTTGAGTAGAAATTAGGTTGTAGTTGAGACCCAAACCAAACCAAACTGTGCCGTGCAACATATCAAATAAGAGGGCAAGAATAGGGAATAATTATGCAAGTAATTGAACTTTTTTTTTAAAATACACATTGTGTGGGATCATAGAAACAATGTTGTTGACGTGACACGTGTTTGTTTTTTTTAATTTATCACATATTTTACAATTCATTATTTTATATTGCATTTTTTGATAAAACTAAACGTAAACTCAAAACGTATCGTTTTCAATAACGCCGGTAGTGACGAAAAAATATGAGTCAAAGTAACAATAAGTAAAAAATACTTTTTTCACTAAAATGAAATTGCAATTTCTGCTTGATTAGAGCAGACATACAATTAGTAAAATTATTCATTTAAGGGGGAAGCGCCAGGGTAACCCACGAGATTAAAATTTTCTTACGTTTTTTGCAATTTGCAGGTCAGTATCAGGTTGTATGTTGATCAAAATATGATTCGCGGTAGTGGCAATTACTTAGTTACAAAACGGTATCATTAAAATCATCAATACAACCTTTTAAGTTTATATTGATGTATGAAATGAAAATAAATGAAGTCATGACATTTGACATCAATTCTAACTAACAGATTGTATTGATGATTTCAGTGATTATAATTTTTTAGATAAAAGCTGTCACTGACCTGCTAATTGCATAAAACGTGAGAAAATTTTAATTTCGCGGACTACCCTGTAGATTTCACCTAAGGACAAAAAATAAGATGTAAACAAGGCGTATTGTGGTAAGTGACGTCACAGTACAGCTTTGCCAGTCACGAATGTTTAAGGCCGGGACTCCACCAAAGCGGAGATGTGTGCGGTGTGCTGTGTGCTGTGCGAGAAGAGATGTTTTTCAGCTCGGGTGCGAGGCGTTGAGTGCTGTGTTTTTTCTTTTTCTTTCTATATAGCGGGCGAGAGGGGGGAGGGTGACATCGCTCACTGCACGCCGCTCACATCACTCGTCTCCACTGCGCGTCGTCCGCGCACAGCTCACATCTCCGCTTCCATCGCGCCATACAAATATTACACATCTCCGCACAGCGATCTCCACTGAAGCTGAGCGGAAAGGAGATGTGTCAATAACACAATTCTATTGGTTGTTTAAAAAACATCTCCTCTCCGCTTTGGTGGAGTCCCGGCCTAAAATGTAGTAGGAAATTGCAAATATTTTTTTGAGCGACATGCAGCAGTAGGTACTTGAAAAAAATATTTAAAAAAATATGATTCGTTCCATTTGCACGCGAGTCGGACTGGCACTTGACTGATTTTAGGGTTCCGTATCCGAAGCCCCTCTTGCTGTCACTCAGGTGTCCGTCTATCCGTCCGTCGTCTGTCACAAAATTTTTTCCGAAGAATTTTTTAACTTCCCATTGACGAACTTGAAGTTCGGTGATTATGTTTATTATTACGTATATTTTACCAACAAATACCTACCAATATATTGATGAACCAGATTCTTTCTTTGATACTTCCCTCATTTGGTACGGCACCCTAAAAGTGCGCAGACCGACACGCACTTGGCCGGGTTTTTTAAAGGTGTTGTCAATAATATGGTTTTTTTTTTACGATTTCTTACCTAAATCTATATTAATATTATAAAGAGGTAAACTTTGTGAGTTTGTAAAGAGTAATCTCTCAATCTACTGAACGAATTTTGAAACTTCTTTACCAACATAAACCCACGTTATTTGTGAGATAGCCTATAATTTTTTGAAAACCACGCGGACGAAATCGTGGTGACCATCCACTGATGGTCACCATCTTGGTCTGGGGGTGATCCACTGATGGTCACCCATCCACGGACTTACCTCGGCAAGCGTTGCTTAACCTTGTAGATGGACATGTGCGGCTGTTTATACTTAGCCCTCCTAGTTTAATCAGTCTAATAGTAATTTTATTTGACTACAAGAAACAAAATCATTTCGTCATTTACTATGTAAAACGAGTGTTTACATGCACAATAAAGTTATTAGTCGAGAACGAATGATTTTGTTCGCGCCGCTTGTTATGAAGTTAATTAACAGTTCAAACATCACGGTGGATGTGATTTATTCTCGCTCATATCGGGTTAACACAGTGCCGGATTAGCCACGTAGCAAGAGTAGCATATGCTACGGGCCTCACGCATTTGTGGGGCCCCGCTTGGACGTACAAAAACAAGTTTAGATACATACTTGTATACCAATTATGAAACCCAATAAATTCTGGATTATTCATAAAGACAATTTATCAATACTACATTTCTATAATAAACTTCCTAGCCAAATACAAAAACTAAATGAGTTAATAAATTTAAATAATTTATTAAACGCTATGCCGGAAAGCTACACAATGAAAGATTATCTCCCTTTTTTTTTAGGGGGGTGGTAAATCTTCCAATGAGTTTTCTCGCTCTGGGTGGAGCGGGAGGGCGTGTCAGAGTCTTACTGAGTAAAACCCACCCCTGTTCCTTCCTTGCCTGGGTGCCCAGGGGTGCGGTAACTCACTTTCAAAATTTATCCGCCAGATTACCTTGAGGACAAAAAGTCTTGGGATTGAGCTGCTTAAGTGATGCATATGAGCCAATGTTTTCGTTATAAGTACTATAAGTTTTTTAACACAATGACATTTTATTATTTTTGTGACATGAATATTTACTTTGTGAAGTATTACATTATTAAGATTTTTTTTTATTTTGGTTGACATTTTATTTTGTTGGTTTTTTTTTTACATGAATATTTGCATTATTTTATTTCTACACGACTGGCTAAAAAAAGGAGTATTATTTATTACTTCATTATTATAAAATTAAAAAACTATGTGGGTTTTTTTTTGCCTCTTTTCCAGTATTTTTTTTAACGTTGTCTGACAGTTTGAGTACTTTTGCGGCCTACATAAAATGTCCTGTCTTTAGTATTGTTCGTCGAGTCATTGAGCTCCTTAGTAGTTCTAAGTTGAGCTATTCGACTACTGACAGATGCTTGCACTGACTGGATAGATCCACTCAAATATGTGTAGTTCTTGCTTTAAAAGACCATTACAGACACTAATCTGCATAGTCCTCAGAATATTGTGAATATGAGAACTATGTAGGTCGTTATATTCTCGTTGATTTCATGATTGTCTGGCAGTTTGAGTACTTTTGCGGCCTACCCAAATGTCCTTCCTTTGGTATTGTTTATCGGTTCGTTGAGCTCCTTAAAGTTCTGAGTTGGCTGCACGATAACTGACAAATGCTTGCACTGTCTGGACTCTGTGGTGGTGCTTTTCTCAAAAGCTCATCTCAGACATTAACGTACATGGTTCTCATACGGTTTGACCAGTATATATTGTATGGATTAGAACACTATATAAGAAACTTTGATCTCTGAGTTTGTTTCGGTGTTTCTACTCCGGGTAGTCAGCAAGGAAACACCGGCCTCATCTTGCTTAAAATGACAAAAAACATTGACGTGTTAAAGTGCTCTTTGTAACCTTTGTGCAAATAAACATTAATTATCATTAGACCATGTAGGCAACTGCCTATAGGCCCATAGCTACCTAAGGCTTTACCTAAGGCTTTAAAACCATTACACTTTGCTAACCATTCTACTTTACTCCGGCTACCTTGGATGAAGTTAAAAAGGTCATCCTGTCCATTAAGTCCAAGGCTGTGGGCTGTGACGACATCAGTCGTTACATGATCACTTTGGTCCACGACTTTCTTCTTCCGCTGATTATCCACATTATCAATTTTTTTCCTTGATTCTGGACAATTTCCGTCCCTGTGGCGTATGGCTTACGTTCTTCCACTTCCTAAAATCAATAATCCTTCCCTCCCTAATCATTTTCGACCTACTTCCATTCTTCCTTTCCTGTCTAAAGTACTTGAGGCCTGCGGTCACAAGCAGTTTTTAGGATTTGTTCATCGTAATAATCTAATTAGCTCATTCCAGTCTAGATTCAGGCCTGGCCACAGTACTGCCTCTGCTCTCCTGAAAGTGACTGGGGACATTAGAGAAGCTATGGAGGATACTAAGGTTACCGTTTTGGTGTTAATTGATATCTCTAATGCCTTTAATGCCGTCAGTCACGATATTCTCCTATCAATCCTTTCACATCTTATGGTTTCTTCCGAGGCCCTCGAATGGTTCTCTTCTTATCTTCGGGGACGTCAGCAGTTAGTGCGTGTTGATGAGAATTCGTCGAGTTGGCGTGACTTGGATGCTGGTGTTCCTCAAGGTACTATCTTCAGTGTTCGTAACATCTTTAGCCGATGATATTCAATTGTAGCTGCGCGGGTGGCAGGTTTGTCAGACGCTAGAGAGGATGTAAACCGGGATTCGAATGTAATTCATGATTGGTCTGGTAGATTTGGGGTGTCTGTAAATCCATCAAAATGTCAGGCCATAGTTATTGGAAGCTCGCGTATGATTGGTAGAGTGGCGGTTAGCTCTCTTCCTCCTATCATTTTCAATGGCGCCGTTATCCCCATCAGCCCTAGCGTAAAGGATCTCGGTTTGCATCTTGACTCGACGCTTGCCTGGCAAAGTGGCAGTGTCAGTCAAAAAGTCAACGGAAATTTGCGGTGTCTGTATCGTCTGAGGAACTTTTTACCCGCAAAGACGAAGACTATGCTTGTCCAGACTTTAATCTTTCCTATAATTGACTATGGTGACGTGTGTTACTTTGACCTGAACGCGGTGTTGCTGGATAAGCTTGATAGGCTCCTTAACAACTGCATTCGGTTCGTATTTAATTTAAGAAAATTTGACTATGTCTCGAGCCACAGATCTGAGCTCAAATGGATGCCCATTCGCCAGAGAAGAAGTTTGCGGGCTCTGATTACACTTTTCTCTCTGCTGATCTCTCCTCACTCCTCCTTCTTATCTTAGATCTCACTTTCAGTTTCTATGTTCTTCACACGCCAGGAATCTGCGTTCTTCTAATAATCTCCTACTGCTTTGCCCTTCTCATACTTCTGATTTTGTTCATTCTTCCTTTCATATTCAGTCAATCCTTCTGTGGAATGCGCTTCCTCTCGATATCAGGACGGCCACCATTCTACACAAGGAGTAAAATCGTCTCAAAAAACTTTTCTATTACTTTATATTAAAGAATATAAATAGTATATATATATCTATATATTTATGTAGTTATTATATTAAATATTTTCGTTCCCGTTTATTATTAATTTTAATTATTATTACTTTGTTTGTTTTTTTTTTATGCACCTGCCATATTATCTCTCCACCACCCTAAGTTGATTGGTAGAGAATGCCTAAGGCATTAAGTCCGCCTTTGTACTTTTGTTGCATGAAGTGTAAATAAATAAATAAGGGCCCCGCAGCCTGTGAGAACAATAAGTCTAAGAAATTTTAATTCGTTATTATTTTACGTAGATTTAGGGGGCCCCTTGGTAGAATCTGATATAGGCCCCACGCCGCTGGCGGCTTAATCCGGCACTGGGTTAACACTCGCGTGCTGACGGTGACACATGGTGATCGTTTAAATCAAAGTAAAGAAATAATTTTTAAAATTAAAAGCTGGGTCGGGGGTAAGCTTATTATTTTTTAAATTATATCCGTTAATGTAATGGTTATGTTCTGGTGCGACTTTTTGCTGTCTTAAAACCTCAAAAACTATTGTTCAGTCCAATAGAACATGTTAAATAAAATAGATGCGTGCGCGATTCTATGTCATGATGGCGGGTTGTTCTTGGTTGTGTGTGTAAATTCACGTGCACATAAACAAAACAATAAACAATGTTTCTTTCTTTTTTCACATTGTTTCTGTGTGCGTAAGCTATTTTTAACCGACATCAAAAAAGAGGAGGTTCTCAATTCGTCTGTATGTTTTTTTTTTTGTACGTATGTTACGCGATTTCTCCGTCAGTTGTGAACCAATTTTCAAAATTCTTTTTTTATCTGAAATAATATACTCCCGAGGTAGCTTTTTGAGAAACTGAACAAAAAGGGAAAATACGTGTACCTTGATGACGTTTTGGTGTTCTCCAAATGTTTATGTTCCACGTTCCATTATATTGGGGCTTTTAGTTCTGGGGTATAATAACTAAAAAGTGAAAAATACAAAACTTTTTTACAAAAAAAACAACAGACTTCCAAAAAAAAATACACTAAATATTTATAAATAACTTTAATTTCGGAAGTCGGTGTTTGTATTTTTACTTCTTCGTTATTTGACACCGACTTCCGAAATTAAAGTTATTTATAAATTTTTAGTGTATTTTTTTTATGATTATTTTATCTACAGAATGTAACGGAAACCGTGGTCATATTTTTAGATTTTTGTTTGAAAAGAACAACTTTCTTTAATTATGAAAGCCATTGTAAATACCGAAAAAAAAAATTAGACCATACTATCCTAATTTTGATCAGCTGATGATGAGTTTGTACGGAACGTCCTATTTTTTTTTGGAAATTTACAATGATTTATTAGGATTTCCTGAAGCGAGTTGTTCATTTCCATGGAAAGAAGCAGTATCTAAAATTTGACCACGCAATAATTCTGTTACTGTAAAAATTGTCTCGGAATAAAAAAAAGTCACAACAACGCTTTCCTTAGTTCCACTTATCTGTCCAACAGATTTACTAAATAAGACAAAGTTTAAAGACACAAAAGTCACAACAACGGTTTCCTTCGTTCCACTTATCTGTTCAACAGATTTATTAAATAAGAAGAAGGTTAAAGACACAAAAGTCACAACAACGATTTTCTGCGTTCCACTTGCCTGTCCAACAGATTTATTAAATAAGTAAAATTTAAAGGCACAAAAGTCACAACAAGACAAAGTTTAAAGACAAAAAAGTCACAACAATGCTTTCCTTTGTTCCACTTATCTGTCCAACAGATTTACTAATTATGAGAAAGTTTAAGGACACAAAAGTCACCACAACACTTTCCTTCGTTCCACTTATCAGTCCAACAGATTTATAAAATAAGACAAAGTTTAAAGACAAAAAAGTGCAAAATAACTTTAATTTCGGAAGTCGGTGTTCCTGTTTTGTGTCTTTGTTTTTTGACACCGACTTCCGAAATTAAAGTTATTTTGCACTTTTTTTGGCAGTCGGTTCTATTTTTTTGTAAAAAAGTTTTTTATTTTTCACTTTTTAGTTGTGGCTCCCCATTAAACTATGTTAAAAATTCATAGACATACGATAGCAGCAATCGCGGTTGATTTGCTGTCAATTTTTGAAGAGTTCCGTTGTCTGTCTCCGAAACCCATCATCAGATCTTTTTGAAATTTAAATGGGACCATTTCGGAATAAACCCCTTTCGAACAAAAAAAGATTTTTGCAAATCCGTCAATATATGTCGGAGTTATGCCCGAACATACATAAAAAAAAAAAAAAAAAAAAAAATACAAACATCCGAATTGATAAAAAGGTTCTCTTATTAGAAAAATATTTATGTATGTACCTACTGAATGCAAATTTGGGACATTTGTACCCCGTTTATAAATGGTTGACTCAACACTGGACATTTGGTCTCCTTTGTGAAAAATATATTTGTAAATGGTGCTCTGGATTCTCACGACAAAATCGTGCATGATAATGTTTGACGCCAAACAGCTCTTTTTTTGCCCTCAATAAATTGTTTATTGGTCCTTAACTTCGTAGGTAGGTTATTCTTGGGTGTGTGTGTAAGGTACTTATTATAATTTAGTATTACATCTATGTAGATTATTTTAAATATTTTACTGTCTCAGATAAAAGTTTATAATTCGACGACGAATAATGACCTCCTAACTGACATTTTGTAATTTTTGTGATTCTTACTATTTAGGTATGGGTATAAAATACAAACTGGATTTTGGAATTATTCGGTGAGATACTAAACAATGAAAATATGAAACTTTGTTTTTAAATTTCCTGTAAAAACGTATTTTTTAACCCCCGACGCCAAAGAGGGGTGTTATAATTTTAACCTTTATGTGTGTGTGTCTGTCTGTGGTACCGTTGCTCGTAAACGGGTAAACCACACAACAGAGTTTTTTTTTTATTTGAAAGCAGGTTTTCTAGCGATGGTTCTTAGACATGTTTTATCAAAATCAGTTCAGCCATTTCAAGGTCATCAGCTCTTTTGCGTCTTTTAAATTTTCGCTTTGCTTATTTGCGTTGGAGGTTTATTAATTTTTTAAGTTAATTGGTATCTTGTTAGAGAGGTCCTTAACTCATCACACTTCATTGTCGATATGTATGTTAACTAATCTCGAAACATGAAAGACTACTGAGCAAGTCATGTTTCAATTTTCTATTCCTTAAATGTATTTTGTACCCAATCATTATTCTCCTGCCCTAATCGCAATTTATTTGGGGTCGGCACAACATGTCTTCTACTTTCATACTTCTTTATCTATTAGTCGTCATCTATGTAGTCACCGCCTTTTCACCCATATCCTCTTTCACACAGTCCATCCATCGTTTCTTTGGCCTTCCCCTACTCTTATGGCCATCCACATCCATACACAAGACTTTCCTCACGACATTTTCTTCATTCCTCCGCATCACATGCCCATACCACGACAACCGATTTCCACAAAACTTTTCAGTGAGCGGTGCCACTTACAGACTTCCTCTTATATACTTATTGCTAATTCTATGCACGTGTGTAACACCACACATCGCTCTTAGAATTCGCATCTCAGCTGCAATTGCTTTTCATTCAACTCTTTTGTGGCCCAACATTCGAACCATACAAGTATTTTATTTATATATTAAGTTAACATTTTTTTTGTCATTAAAGTATTTTGTACCCAATGTGTTGAGAAATAATAGACTTCTTTTTATTTTTATTTACTGCCCTAGATAGTTACCAGCATACAAGTTGCGTGGTTTTGGACAATCTTGTTAGTAGGAATTTGAACAGAACATCTAACAAATTCAACCTGAGATAGTCAAACAATAGACACCATGACAGTCTAACAAATAGGACCGACACAGTTGCCACTAAAATTCTCGTTAACGAGATGCAAATGGACGACAGCGTTTCTCGCAAGGTTTTAGCAAATTGAGGCAGGAACAAGACGCGACCCAAGTTTCACCATACTAGAGTAGAGTCGACGTCTGAATTCAATTCACCACTCCAGGTACAAATTAGAAGAATCTGGAACGTGAACTGGATTGAAATAGTTCTAAGTTCCAGACAGTTCGTTCCAGGCGCACGGTGGTCCGGTCTTTGTCCTTTTACAAGTAATGTAAACGCAATTGAAAGTGCAAGAGTGCAATATGACGGAGTAAGATTTGTAGGAGCATTGGAATATTATTGCGTTTACGTAAGATATAGTGACGGCGAGAATGTTTTATTTGCTTTGACTTGAGCAAGAACATAAAAAATATTTTTTTGCATAATTATCGTCTCTAGAGTCCTAACACTACGTAAGTTATATTGGGAAAAAAGAGAATCCTGGAGAGCAAATAAACTGTTTAGTAGCATTAACTCAGTTTTTTTGAAAAAACTGACTTACGCGCTTTTGCTATGGTTGACTGAGATATGCGTATGTTGTAGCTTTTCTATACAACATTGACATACGTAGTGTTTTACACCGTTGTTTAAAATTCTCAAGTCATTTTTCAAACGATAAGTTGTTCGATTTCCTATCGAATGACACAAAAGAATTTTGTCAAAAATAAAATACTTGCGGTGTATGATTTTAACGACGATAATAGGTATGCATAACGTTTCTCTAGGTTCATCTATGGGTTAGTATTTCAAAGAGTCGCCGCAGCCTTGAAACGCAAAAGCCAATTGATGGAACTAGTGTGGGTTTTAGTCAGTAAGAGTCTGACACGCACTCTCGCTCCACCCAAAGCGGGAGAAGTCAGAAAGAATAAGTACCTAATGGTTAAGAAATCACGTTTTTCCGCATCAGGTTTAGTGCAGATATATCTACTTTACGTAGCTACCCAAAGGCTACAATAAATTCTGCATACACAGTGAATGTTTGCTGACCCATTTTTGCGAATGTCCGAATATTTTAGGCATACAGTGCCCTGTGCCCACCCGTCATATAAAATTCGTCTCTCTTTGGAATAACGCATAGATTACCCATCGTGTGTTGCCCAAATGAGTTGAATCCTTACGCTACACTGCCAGTCTAGCAGAAAATCGAGACAGTCGTTTGTAACAAAATCAAAATCAAAAGTCATTTATTCAAACTAGGCTGAGAACCAGCACTTTTTGAACGTCAAAGTTCTACATAAAGACAGTCCCCCAAAAAACGCCCGCCCGTCACCACTTCCTAGTGTTTTAGCTGTGAAGAAGAAGTGGCCAACCAACTCCCCAGCAACACATCTGTCTGTTAAGTTTTAAGAACTTGAATCTATATAATTTTATGCAACAATCTTAACATTATGTAAAACAGAAAAATAAATATATGTCGTCTAAAATATAATCATAAAATTAAATAATTCGCCACTTGCCAGCTAGCACACTCAATCATGCCATTAAAAACAAACTCTAGCATAAACACTAAACCAAATTAAAGAAGCCTCCATACATAACTGGTGTGCCTGCTTAACAAACACACATGTCACAGAATAGATAATTTGTCACAAAAAAATGTGTGACTTATAAGAGGGTGTAACGAAAATTCGTGGTCATCTATGAAATACTTTTTCTGCACAAAGAAATGAACAACTTTGTTTAAGAAAGTAATAGTCAATTCTCAAATCAAAGTTTAGACCTCCCATACTAATTTTGATCAGCTGATGATAATTTTGTATCATCCAATATTTTTTGGGAATTCGTTATCAAAATCACCCTACCCTCTTCTCAACTATCTAGGGGTCGGCTTACAGTCTAACCGGATGCAGCTGAATACCAGTAATTTACATGGAGTGACTGCCTATATGACTTCCATAACCCAGTTACCGGGTAACACGATACCCCTTGGTAAGACTGGTTGTCAGACTTTCGGGCTTCTGACGACCCGTAACGATAGTCAAAGATCCACGATTGACAGCCGGGACCAACGGCTTAACGTGCTTTGCGAGGCACGGAGGAGTCTCGGTATGTAAAGATGGTCACCCATCCATGGACCAACCCCGGCAAGCGTAGCTTAACCTGCTGTATCGACTCGTGTGGCTGTTATTACTTTAGCCACGAGCATTCAATATATAGCTTACTTAAAGATAATTGTTCATTACCATGGCAGAAGCGGTATACAGGGTGTAACAAAAAGGTGTGGTCATATTTTAAGAACCGGTTCTGCCCATGGAAATGAACAACTTTCTCTAATAAAAAATAAAAAAACCCCAAAAATAAATTGAACTTTCCCTAGAAAGTTATCATCAGCTTATCAACATTTATATGAGGTAAAAAACATTGAAAATTTCCTCAGGTTTTCTTGAATAAAGTTGTTCATCACATCGATAGGCAGATGCAGTTCTTAAAATAGGACCGCACCTTTCAGTTACACCCTGTATAAATATGTCAACGCATTTTTGTTACACCTTGTATTTTGACATACTTACAAAAGGTTCGTAGGTTTGACTAAAAATAAAATTATAAGACAACAGCAAGGGAGCCGCAATAAGCCATCTGCTGATTCATCTCCGTCCCAACTTGTGTCGTGGATATACGGATGTACTATTTTTATCCCAAGCTTTGCGTTTGAGAAAGGTAAAACTGAGGTAAATCTATGATTTAAATGTGTGTTTTGTGTTGTGCAATCGCTACAGGATTTGTGTTAGACGATATTATTATTACTTAATGTGGTACTTTTAAGCGATAAAAAATGTTAAGTCTTTACGATATAGGCAGAAGTAGTTAACCATAACATCAGCGCTTACTGCTAAGGCATAAATATGTTTTTAAGTTGCTCTGGACAAAGTGATATTTTATCGGCGATGCAGAGGATTGTTAAAAAGTCAAATCGGAGTCTGTGTTTCCTGAGAGCTTGACCTGAGGGTCTTTAAGTCAAGAGTAAATTGGTTACTTCTAGGCAAACGTGCCGCGTTCTCGATCACTTAATCACTTATTATTATCAAGTGAGATAACTCAAACGCGAGTCTAACTCTAAAAAATATAAAACAAAGTCGAGGAAGGGTTTTTTTTTTGTTCTCTTGCAGAGCTGGGGCGGATCGCTAATCAATAATGAAAATATGGAGCATATTTTCATTATTCACTAGCGAGAGTATTCCACGCCAGTACTTCCACAAAAAGACAATGTCCTACAAGTTTATTTCCTGAGGGTCTTTAAGTCAAGAGTGAATTGGTTACTTCTAGGCAAACGTGCCGCGTTCTCGATCACTTAATCACTTATTATTATCAAGTGAGATAACTCAAACGCGAGTCTAACTCTAAAAAATATAAAACAAAGTCGAGGAAGGGTTTTTTTTTTGTTCTCTTGCAGAGCTGGGGCGGATCGCTAATCAATAATGAAAATATGGAGCATATTTTCATTATTCACTAGCGAGAGTATTCCACGCCAGTACTTCCACAAAAAGACAATGTCCTACAAGTTTATTTCGTGTCAACTTTCACGCCTCCGCGAGATAATAAGCTGCTACACTTCTCAGACATTTTTTGCCCCGATCCACGTTGAATTTTTTACAAAACGACCCCTAAGGAAAAAATGCACCAATTTGTTTTAAAAATAATGAATTTATATTCTTCATTGTTTTATGAACGCCGGCGACGTTATTATAATTGGAGTACGCTCGTTAAGTTTGCTCACTAAGAACCCAGAGGTATCTACGGGATACTTGAAACGAGGAACATAATATTTTGGAGCAGAAGTTTTTTTACTGCAGGCTCTTTATAGTAGTTTTGTGTCACATGTTCTCTGCAGTTCTTTTGTCTAGTAACTAGCGACCCGTCCCGGCTGTGACGGGTACAAATTATACACACAAACTTTTCTCGTTTATCGCTCTTGCTATTAATGAAAACCGCATTAAAATCAGTTGCGTTGTTTAGGAGGAGTTAGCGGATATTCAGACAGAAGCGGACTTTGATTTATACTATGTAGAGATGCAAAAGTAAGTTTGTTTGTTACCTTTTCACGTCTACACCAATGAACCGATTATCATGAAATTTTGCATACACGCAGGCTCCACCCAGAGCGGGCGTTGTCACTGGATGATTTCCCACACCAAAAAAAAAAAAGGAATACAGAAAGGGCATAGGGTACCTTTCATCCAGTAACAGCTGTTATAAATATGAAAATCTGAAAATTGTGAAACAAAAAAACTTTTTAAGGTATAAGGGCAGGAAGATGATGTTGACGTACTAATTACATTATGGGCGAAGCCACTGACAATAAGCTAGTCTCTAATAAAAGCATCTGGCCAAGACTGTTACTTTTTTTTAATTGTTGATAGGCGAGCGTTTGACCACTATCTCGCACCTGATAGTAAGCGATGATGTGGTCGAAGATGGAGCACGCTTGCTTAGAAGTAACCTATTCACACTTGACTTAAAGACTCCTAGGTTGTAGCTATCAGGAAACACTGACTCCGGTAACTATTCTACTCCCTAGCTGTACGCACAATGAATGTGTTCTGAAAACATTTTGTGCGTGTGGATGGGATGTTCACCATGTACCGGTGGCACATCGCCGTACGTCTTGTGGTCCGATGATGGAACGGGCTTAGCGGAATCAAATTATGCATTTCCGTCGCACACTCCTCAAAATGTAACCGATAGATAACTGACAGGCTAGCAACTCTGCGTCTATGCTCACTTCAGCACTCTTTGAAACATCAACAATAATAATTCTCACTACCTAATCTGTCCTCTCAAATTTCAGTAAGTTTACACTGGTCTGGAGTCAGGGCACGTTGCCCATATATTAAGCAAGCAAGTCCTCAGTACCGTTGCATTTCGTGTCACGTAAGCCGTTGGCTTTCTGCCACCTGTGGAGTGCATAACTATCAGGCTTTATTTGAAGTCTGGCCTTAAGTCAGGGTTGTCTGAGAAAGAAAACGGACTCTCGTATACTGGAACGATCAAAATCAAGTTTGTTTCTAAGATCCGCTTAGGTTTCGCAAGAACTACTTATGTGACGGTATGTCAAACCATTAAGATTTATGTGTTTTTCAATCAATGTCAATGTCAATTAACTCTAATAGGGCCAACTTCATTAATAAACCTGAAAATAATGAGTACATTTAAACCAAGCTGACAATCTTACTTTCTACTATCCTATCGTATTTAATATTATAAATGCGTTTGTTACTCAGTTACGCTGGAACAGCTGCACGAATCTAGATGAAATTTGGCACAGAGATATATATTAACTCTAATAGCACATATACTATAATGGGGTAGTACTAATTTCACGGAAATGAAGCCACTGGCAGTAGCTATTATTATCATAACTTTACAATATTGACGGAACCCCGCCTTAGCAGCTACTAGAGACGCCATTGCTGACAATATTCGTGTCGGCGCAATTGCGTTGAGAGCAAGTTCCAGCTGTCATAACCTTGGTTAGAATTGACACGGTGATTCTCAACCTTGGTTTGTAGGTATATAAAACATTTTTCAAAGCAAGCTATTGATGCGTAGACAAAATTTCGTGCTAATCCTGGAGGTCGATTCGAGTTCAGGTCAAGTTTGCCATAAAAATGCATTGGTGTATCGGAACTGAATCAACATGTAAAATTCAAGAAAGAAGTGGCTCTAATTTAGCTTGCAAGATTTGATCCGAATAATCAAACATGATATAAGTGCAAAATAACTTTAATTTCGGAAGTCGGTGTTCTGCGGTGGACTTCCGAAATTAAAGTTATTATGCACTTTTTTTTAGGTCGGTTCTATTTTTGTAAAAAAAAAAAATCCTTTATTAGTCGTGGTTCCCTATTAAATTGTGTTAACAATATAGGTACATAGACATAAGATCGGAGGAATCGCGAGTCATTTTCTGTTAGTTATGGAAGAGTTCTACTGTCTATCTCCGAAGATATTCATCAGATCCTACTGTATTATTTACTAAAACCTTTCTTGAAAAATATACATTTGAATAACGAACTCCATCCAAATCGGATCAGCAGTTTTCGAGAAAATTGCGGACAAACATACATACATAAATACGGGTCGAATACTGAACCTCCTTTTTGAATTTGGTTAAAAGTTCTACTAATGTCGTGTCTAACAAATGACTTCGATTTGTCCCGATGCTCTGTGTGCCAGCCCTATGTTTTGACCGCAGATTCGACTGAAATGGACTGGCCTTCATACGAAACGTGGCATTGAGCCTCCAAGCCACACCACTTTGATACACCGTTTACTGATTGATTTCTATCAGTCATGCGATCTGATAGATTTCTCATAGGCTTTATTGAATGAACTCTTGACAGATCTGTGAAACTTTCAGACACTTTTGATAAGTGCTATTTTAAGTCCTTGGCAGGTTTTGAGATCGAATGTGAATGATCTACAGAGTGTAACGGAAAGATGTGGTCATATTTCGAAGACAGTTTCTGCCCATTAAAATGGATAATTTCTTCAAAAAAGTCAAGGTCAATTACCTAGTCGGGTTTTTAAAAAATATTCGATTTTATAATTTTCTACATTTTAGTGAGTTATATTTTTGGAATCGCCTCCTCGAACCCTTTATTTTGATAGCCTACTTAATATAGCTCGTCGACTTTAATTTTTTCTTTTTCACAATATGGCGTCTCATTGTCGCCATATTTTATTTCTATTACTGTCACGTCTATAGTTTTTTTTTTTTTTTTGGGGGTGTGGGAAATCATCTTATGACTTCTTCCGCTCTAGGGTGGAGCGGAAGGGCGTGTCAGACTCTTACTGACTAAAACCCACCCCTGTTCCTCCCTGCCCTACGTGCCCAGGGGCGAGGTAACTCTTTCGAATGTCATGTCTATACCTAGTAGCACTCACAAAATCAAGACAAATCAATTGACGTAAGAATTATCAAAATAGGCCCACGCGTTTGGTCTCTATAGTGCCACAAAGGACAAATATTCTTACATAGGCTGATGATAAACACATTACCCTCCCTTGCAGTCGGGTAAAAAGAGATGACTGTTGAGATGATGGTAAAAATATGATCGAGGAAGAGGTGCTGCGTTTAGGGCAGAAGGAGTTACTTGCCCTAGGTTGTGATGACACTTCTTTTATTGCATTTTTAACACGCTATTATTAGCTTAACTGTGTAAAAAAATCTAAATAGAAGTCTTAGACTAAGAAAGGTTATAGACGGAGTGTCAAAATCCAGCAATCTGAAGTACCAGAATGAGAAGCTGGCTTGTACACGCGATATAAGCTCACATGGGCAAAATGAGAAGCCGATACGTCATCGTAACGTTCTTCAAGGTCACACATATTTTAACGATGCTGCTTCATTTAATGTCCAATGCCGTTCCGTCTATAACCTTTCACAGTTTGAGATAGAAGTTAAATTTAATCCACTTACCGGTATCCGATTGAGCTGAAATTTTGCATATACGTTTAGTTAGGTTTTAAATCCATCATTATCATCATCAGCGTTTTAATGTCCCCACTGCTGGGGCATAGGCCTCCTCTCTGTGAGATAATAATAATAATAAAACCCTGTTCCTGATACCGGTGGGATACTATTTTTTATATTTTTAAATGTATTTTTTACTTTTTTTAATTGAAATATTTAAAAATATAATGTAATATGAAAGAAATGAATAAACGAAATAATAATACTTTAAATAATATATTAAAATCGAAATCTGGATTGGACCATTTTATGACACTTTTATAGATAGTCGTGTCAGCCAATGGCTTAATAGCCACGAGCCTCGACCAACACCTCAGGAGGCTCTCGTTAGGCGGCTGGATCAACGGCTTGATTCAGAAAGCAGTACTTCTGGACACGGCTCGCATTGTCAGGCGGTTCCTCTCTCTGGAGCCCTGACCGCCGGTAGCTTGGACCCTGTTCCCGATACCGGTGGGATACTACTTTTTATATTTTTAAATGTTTTTTTATCCTTTATATTTAAATATTTAAAAATGTAAATAATATGTCTATAAAAATAAATAAACGGAATAATAATAAGCTTTATTTCATGGAAACAGTACTTAGATTACATTACAGTTAAGTACTATGGTAAAATAAAAGTACACAAAAGTTTTAGCATCTGGAGCCGAACTAGGAGGAACCTGTATTTCGGCTAATAGCGCCAATCCCCTCGAGTTTAATTATATTAGAGTTCTTAAATGCTAGCATCTTACAAAACAAAGGAATAATAAATAATAGTTTGTATTTTCTGCACCTCTCTTTGTGATATGTGATATGGTGAATGAGTGAGTGTGAGAGAGTGTGTATTTTTGTGAGTGTGCTTGTGATTTTTATGAGTGAACATATGAATAAGTTAATGTGCGGACTAGTTATTTTTTATACGTTCTCATAATATGGGTACGAGTATCAAATGAAAACCTTAGCTAAGAAGAATACGGCAAATAAAATGACGTCACACAAAAGCGTGTTTTAACTATAATAATTATTATTAGCAAGGTATGAAAACGAACCAAGTAAATATTGTGAACAAAAATATCCCGGTTTGAAGTGAATGAAACTTTTGGGCCGAAATCGTACCCGGTCCACAGCTTCTAGACAATCTGAATATTTTTGCGTTATTAATTTGCATTGCGTACTTGGCTGTTCTTTTTTTTACTGTCTTATAATCATAAATTGTGAACAAGAGCTTTACCTACCGAAGTTAGACCGTTTTGTATATTTTGTTTCACTCCCTCTTATTGTTTTTGCATATTTTTCGAGAAATTTAGACGGTTTTATTTTTATTTTTTATTATGTATGTTATTTGATTACAATTTAGGTACATATTTTTTTAAACTAATAAATGACTTAATAAATAAAATATGTACAAGCGGCATAACAGATCCGGTAGGGGTGCAGCTCATTGGGCATCAAAAAATTCGTCCACATCGCTGTCAATGGGAAAAGTGCCTAGAACGCTGGCAGCATTGCCACGTTGAATGGCAATGCTGATTCTTAGGCCGGAAAAAAGGCCAGCCCTCTATAAATGTTTGCTGATGTCACGGAAAAATCGATAAGCACTCGGACCCCATGGCCCTAGTGTTTTAACCCCAAACGGCTCAAACATATAACTCCCAATAAGGTTGCTATATTTGCGCCGTTTGAGGTTTTCTGCACCTGTAGGATAAATGCAAAAATATCCCTGCCTGTTACCTCTTCAAGTCTTCACGGCTGAACTTATTTGGATGAAAATTGGTACATTTCCCCTCTGTTAAGCAGATTCTTAATTCAATATCTCTATATGCGGCATCATAATGTTTTGCATAAAGTTAAAGTAGAGAAAATGAACTGGTTCGTGCTTGGTTAACGTCGCAGTGTTTGAGTCGAGTTGATGTGTCCTCTATGTTCCTGGCAAACATACAAACACGACGACTTCGTTCATCTAAAATGACGCAGTTTCATGAAACGTTGGTAAGTATGTTACCTTCTATGTCATATATTATCTGACTAACTACTGAATAAATCTATTAAACACCAATCAAAACGCAAAAACTGTGAGACAGTCGAAATAGCATGATGTACAATGAAAAACAAAAATGTTAATAAAATGTTTCGTTAGTGGAGACATGTAGGTAAATGGCAATTTTTTACACATTGTTAGGTACTTGAAATTGAAATGTGTTTTCATAAATAAAATAAACAATAAAAAAATACCTAAATAAAAATTATTCATTCACTGACAATGCTATCCTAAACCGCATAGAACACCAAGGTTCCTACTTTGTATAACGTTGTTGAGCATTAAGGCCATGCCTGTTACTTGCACAAGTCTGCAAGTAGCTACTATAAATAACTTTAAAGGCCGAAATACACATACCTGGAACTTGCACAAAAGTAGACAAGTAGCTTGTATGCTATATATACCTAGCCACGCACACCAAACAGAATTTGTTATGCCACAATGACATGCAAGCTTCTTGCAGGTTTAAGTGCAAGTAACAGGCACGGTGTATTTCAGCCTTTATAGTTCGTTCGACTTTTGAAAATTCATCCCAGGAGTGAAACAGAATAGGTTGTAAAAAGGGGTTAAACAGGGGATGACTTTTGAATGTTAATTCGTAATTTTTGCCGGTGGGAAAAAGCAGCATGGCATAAAGGATAGTCACCCATTTCCAGACGGTCCTCGGCAAGCTTTTTTCTAACCTAGAAGATCGACCCGTACAGCTGTTGTATTATTTAGAAAGAAAAAAATAATACTCCTAACACAATCATAACCTTTGTAAGTGCTACCACATGTTCACGATAGCTCTGTAATGAGGTCAATCTCATCTAAAAGTCATCGTTAAGTCGCCACGGCGGGCTAACGGCCGTGCTATTAAAGCTTGGGGCGACAATACTGTGTGATTGCGGTGTGAAGTGAGCTTGCAGCCAATAACAAGCCGGTACAAAGGTTTTTAAAGTCATTCGATTCTCACTAGGTCTTTTTTATAAAAATCTCTAAACTGTTTAGCACTAATTGCTCTCACTCAGTTATAATTTTGATATTTTATTTGGCATCTTTTACAAAAGTTACTAGTTTACGCCAGCGCTTCGACTACTAATTAGTACTTCCCTACTATAAATTATAGCCTAGGTGCTACAAACTATAATCTAGCCCTGTGCCAAAATTCATCCAGATCGTTTTAACCATTTTGGCGTAATTGAGTAACAAACATTCATTTATACATCGAAAACCAAACTTTCGTATTTATACTATTATAAAGTAGAATAGGAAGTAGGATTTCCTATAAATACTGTAAAGTTTACCAGCTAAATAGAACCTTATATGATACTGGTGGCCAGAAAAATATTTCTGGCTGAATTGTAAATGTCTGAATAGTTGAATATTATGCAATAAAAGTAGCATTTCATCTGTCCTCTTTTTTAAACCTATAGAAACATTAATAAATATTTTTGCGTAAACAAAGGAAGAATGACGGTCAGGGGTATGAAATTTAAAATTCCCTTTTATATACTTATGCGAGTGACAGGATCCGGACATAAACATGCAAAAAATTATACAAAATGTTGATGACAGCTGGATGATCGCTTGCATACAGGGAGTGGACAAAAACCGGCCAAGTGCGTGTCGTACTTCACACTTTTAGGGTTCCGTACCATATGAGGGAAATCAATATTTTCTTATTTGTTAGGTACTAAAATATACCTACGTAACAATAAAAATTATCACCAAATTTCAAGTTCATAGGTCAATGGGAAGTTAAAGAAATCTTGGGAACCAAATTTTGTGACAGACGACGGACAGTCAGACAGACGGACAGACGGACACGTCAGTCACAGCCATAGGGCTCCCGTTTGGACCCTTTCGATACGGAACCCTAAAACGTGATTATTTCAGTTTATTTAGTACTAGCTTTTCCACGCGGTTTCGCTGCCGTGACTTACCTCGTAGGACCGTGCATTTTTCGGGATAAAAGTACCTTTGTATGTATTAGCGACTGTTACTCTATTAGCGAAAATATCTTGAAATTGGAGGTAATCTTCATAAGATGACTCTCTTCAAACAAGCAGTAATATTACTAGTTAATGCCAGCGGCATCTCCCGTGTGCCCTTCTACCCATGTGTCAGGTTTTATACGAATCTGTTCAGACATAAGTAAAAGTAAAAAGTTAACTAACAAACAGAAAGACAGGCAGAGATACTTTTGAATTTATAGTATTTGTATGGATTATTTATTATGTCTATAAGAATTTAGAGTCAAACTTGTAATTATGATTAGCTTAAGACTGTCTGATTGTAATGGAACAGCTAACATATTAATTTAATAAAAAACAATAAAAAAATCTTTGAGTTCTTAGAAAAACTACAAGTTTAAATTTTAGCTTTATTTACATATGCACTAACGCACACTCACATTCATACACGCACACTTACATACACACACACACACACACACACACACACACACCTTTATCACACATTAACGGCATTCACTCACTGCTTTTGATTTGTAATAGTATAACTCTCATTTTTATTTTTGCGATGTTTTTTTAGTTGTCCTAGAGCTGTAAAGCAACTGGCTTGTAACATTGTTGCGGAGGGACACTGATCTTCTAAGATACAGGTACTAACCTAGTTTAGAGGTCAGGGTTTCAATGTATTACTACCTAGCATAAGCCTCTCAATGTATGTACTTCTACTATACCATTGTAATAGTTTTTAGGCTTTAGTTCAATAAAGATTATAGAAAGATTATAGATTATAATTGACTACCAGCGCTGCGAAAGAGAGCCCACTTGTATTTCGCGTTTAGTTTAGTTTAGTTCATTTCTGATGACAAGTACATTTATTGAGGAACAAGGACAAATATTTCATCAAGATATAAAAGAAATGAAGAGCAGGTATCAAGGGAAGTGGAATATTGGCGTGATGGCTGATTGCTGTTGGTTGATGAAGAGCGATGATCCAAACTGGACGCACAAGTGAAAATCACTCAAAACACGCTTCGCAGAAAAAAATTAAACGATTTACAGGCTCTGTAGTATATTGAAATGTTGTTTTCGCATAAACTATCAGATAAATAATTAAAAATACTAACTACTCACTTTTTTTTACTTCTGATTTTTCATTAGGTAAAATAATAATAAGCAAGTTTATAAAGTAGAGATGCCGCGAATAGTTGTTATGGCGAATAGTCGAATACCGGTTAATCGCCATTCCCTATGGCGAATAGTCGAATAACTTGCCATTATGATTCGAAATTGAAAATGAAATACGTATAAAAATAATTTATTTGCTATCAAATAATAATATCACGCTTGTAGTAGTCTTGAACTTACCAATCATTTGTTTTGTTACTGTAATCTAAATTTTTTCTAAAGTTATGAGAAAAGAAAACAGTAAAGGAGAACCCCTTTTTTGGGCCGAACTGTTACACGAATCAGATATGCATGTACCAAAACTTTTTTACAAAAAAAACAACCGGCTTCCAAAAAAAAATACACTAAAAATTCAATAACTTTAATTTCGGAAGTCGGTGTTTGTATTTTACTTCTTCGTTATTTGACACCGACTTCCGAAATTAAAGTTATTTATGAATTTTTAGTGTATTTTTTTTTTGGAAGTCGGTTGTTTTTTTTGTAAAAAAGTTTTTTATTTTTCACTTTTTAGTTGTTATACCCCAGAACTAAAAACCCCAATATAATGGAACGTGGAATTTAAATATTTGGAGAACACCAAAACGTCATCGAAGTACGCGTATTTTCCGTTTTTGTTCAGTTTCTCAAAAAGCGCTGAAGCAATTTAGAAAAAATTTATATGGGACCACCTCGGGAGTATATTCTTTCAGATAAAAAAAGAATTTTGAAAATTGGTTCACAACTGACGGAGAAATCGCGTAACATACATACAAAAAAAAAAAACATACAGACGAATTGAGAACCTCCTCCTTTTTGACGTCGGTAAAAAATAGTCGTCGCCACGTGTAAAAAAAAGTAGATTTATATTTTTTGTTTTTAACAACTTTTGTAAATCGTCAAAACATTTATTTCATTATACGTCACTAACTTCACAAACGCTGGTATTATGTCAATAGAGCGTACCCTAAAAATATGATTGATTGAGTGGAAATCGATACTGTTACAAATATAAAATACTCCATTGTTTTGGTATAATTGTTTTTAGGTATCAAAATCAAGGTAAAATAAAAAATTTGGAATCTAATTGATTTTTAACGTTAGCATCATTAAAAAAAAATAATGGATAAAATCGATTGCATCACGGATTGCACTAGTAAACGGCAAATGACAGTCAACGTCTGTCAATTATCAAGTCATGTCATTAATATCATTCACTTTTCGTATTTATGCGCAAGTGAAAGTGTTTTTCCGTACTTCTCGAAATTTATAAAACCTCTGTTCGAATACAGGACTCCAATATTGATTGCCTTCTGACTGACCCTCGCCTGAACATCTTTGAAGTGAAAACTTCTTTACACACGTTGGACATTTTTAAGATGGGGAAAACTATTGAACTCGCGCGACACTGACACTGCTACAAGTGCTACGACGCGTAGCACACAGTTTTCACTTCTGTCGGCAGTCCCCATGACTGCCTATTTTTGAAGCGAAAACTCTGTAGGCGCGTTGGGCATATTTGAGATGAGAAAAAACTATTCAACTCGCGTGACACTGACACCGCTGCAAATGCTACGAAGCGTAGCACACAGTTTTACTGAGACTGCCTAATTTTAATTTATTTATTTACTACTTGAAAAGCTATAACAATAAGAGTGGTGCTTACTCAGCCTGTGTCAGTGGTGAGCGCACTTTTTCTAAATTGAAACATCCTTTATGTAGTAAATAAGTAGCTACAAAAAACATAATCCAAAAAACACAATGATTACAAAATCGGGGGATACAGTTTGATGTTGCAGCTACATATATGTCATCTCCATCCAATACTTTTTTTAAAACCTTGCCTCACGCTAGAAATTGTTTCTGTATCGTGGGTGCGTTCCAGACATGTAAACTCACATGCTCGAGACACCCAGACCAGGAACAAGGATCTGTAGGTCATACAAATATTTTTACCGTGCGGGAAAAGAACCCACGATTCACAGCGCGGCAGCCAAACGCTCAACCACTGCTCCAACCGTGCCGTCGAAATTGGACACCGTACCCTACTAAATCTGAAGTCACTCACTTCAGATTTAACAGATTGTTCTTACTGAAAACCTTAAAACTCTAAGTGAAACTGAAAGTCTAAGCTTTTTTATGTACCTAAAACCTCATCGTGATAGGCTGCAGGCGCTGCAGCACAGATTATATAGTCCTCCTTGTAGATTTCGATAACGACGACCCTTTGAAATTATTTCCTACTGTGTACCCGTTCCAGATTTACGTAGGAAAATAAAGCCTCAAAAGTAGAAAAATAACCTAAAATGTAGGTAAACACTGACTGATTTTAACAATTTGGCCATTGCTGGGAGACGTGAAAATTGGGCTCATGAAACCTTCATATATGCTCTAGTTTATGGCCAAATACCAGCCCTGTAACGCCAGGCCCAAGTTTCTAGTTTCTCCTTTAAAGCAATCAGTCTCACATTATACCTACTGATTTTACATTTTTAAATGCTGGCAACTGATAAATAATTAATACTCACTGTGTTTTGTTTTTTTAACAAAATATAAGTTTGATTATTTTTAAGTCTATAGTTTTTTTGTTCATTAAAAGTTTATTTTAGACAACTATTCGCCGACAAATATCAAAAAAAAAATGTCGAGTAATGTCGAATACCGAATAATAGCGAGTATTCGCGGCATCTATAATATAAATCTATTTACAATTATTATTTATAATCACCCATATACTATTAATTAGTATTTTTTTTGACGATACAGCTGTCGCAATGACAGCGATTGGCTTTGCCCGCTTAAAGGCGAAAATTATCTCAAGGAAACATATTCCTGGGACAATAAGTAACCTATATCCTATTCTAGGGCATGGTCTACCTGTTTGCTAAGTTTCAACTAATCTGTTCAAACATTAAGACGTGAGATGGTAACAGACAGACAATCAGGTAGACAGAGAGTTACTTTTACATTAATAAGTAATACTAGTTTCTCCCAGTGGCTTCGCCCACGTGGAGTTAGTACTTTCCCCATTATAAATTATAGCCTATGTGCTATTCCAGACTATAACCTATCTCTGTGCCAATTTTCATCCAGATCCGTTCAGCCGTTCTGGCGTGATTGAGTGACAAACATACATCCATAAAACTTTCGCATTTTTAATATTAGTAGGATTGGAGGTAAGTAAGTTTGGAGGAGCTCGTGGCTAAAGCAATAACAGCCACACAGGTCGATCTATCCGGTTAAACTACGCTTACCGGGGTTGGTCCATGGATGGGTGACCATCTTTACATACCCAGACTCCTCCGTGCTTCGGAAAGCACGTATTCCGTTGGTCCCGGCTGTCAATCGTGGATCTTTGACAGTTGTTACGGGTCGTCAGAAGCTCGAAAGTCTGTTATCCAGTCTTACCAAGGGGTTATTGTATTATTACCCAGTAACTGGGTTGTAGAGGTCAGATAGGATGTCGCTCCATGTAAAATACTGGTATTTAGCTGCATCCGGTTAGACTGGAAGTCGACCCCAAGAGAGTTGGGAAAAGGCTAGGCAGATTGATAAAAATCTCAATCTCTCCCAATTCATGAAAACCGCCACCTTCAGAGTAGGCATAATTGCCTACTGGCTACATACCTTTTTTGTCTTAAGTGCTGATTTATACGGTTTTGGGACCTCCTGAACACGAATTTGAAATCAATTTTTTTCTATCACATCAGAGTTTTTTTTTACAAAATAGGCAGGCACATTTATAGAAATCACGTAAAAATTGGTAAAAAAAAATCAGAAGTAAAAAAATAATTGAGTAGTTAGTATTTTTAATTATTTTTCTGATTGTTTATGTGAAAACCAACATTTCAAAATACTGTAGAAGCTTGTAAATCGTTTTATTTTAAATTAGAATCCATACGAATTTTAATGGCAATCCTAATAAACATAGATTATCCATAACAAGATACTTACTTCTTTTTTACACACTTTTTTACAAAACGGTAGAAATTGGTCCTCCATACCACAGTAAAAGTAATTTACCCGCTTTCCATGATATAAAGAAACATGTGAGTGATTTACGACTAGGCACGTCCCTTAGGAGTGAAGGTCGTGAATATATTCTGTCGAGGCAGTCAGCACCTGCCTCAGCACTGGATTGGGTCTAGATTTATTGATAAGGCCTTGTGGGTGTTGTTAAATAGTTGACCGTGTTATAGAAGAATAGGAACGATTATTGGGAAAAAATCAATAATAAAATTCTACATACATATTTAGTACGTTAGTAAGATTATTGAAAAACATCGTGCACGTATTTTTTATTTATCGAATCCATAAAAAAATACAAATATAAAACGCATCAGAGTGGGGCTTGATACGTCACTTCGAGATGAGATGTCACGCGAAAGAACGCACTGTATCGTCTCCATTTTTAGGGTTCCGTACCTGAAGGGTCCAAACGGAGCCCCATTGCTGTCACTCACGTGTCTATCTGTCTGTCTTTTTTTTATTGTTGATAGGCACTCGTTTGACCTTTATATCACCTGATGGTAAGCGATAATGTGGTCGAAGATGGAGCACGCTTGCCTAGAAGTAACCTATTCACTCTTGCTATCAGCTATCAGGAAACACAGACTCCGATAGGGAATTCCACTCCCTAGCTGTACGCACAATGAATGTTTTCTCAAAACGCTTTGTGCGTATGGATAGAATGTCCACCATGGACCGGTGGCACTTCGCCGTACGTCTTGTGGTCCGTTGATGAAACGGGCTTGGCGGAATCCAATTATGCAATTCCGTCGCACACTCCCCAAAATGTAACCGATAGAAAACCGACAGGCAACTCGGCGTCTATGTTCAAGACTTTGGAGTTTCGACTCATCGAGCCTATCATTGCCGATGATCCTCTTGGCTCGAGTTTCTCAATTGACTCAAGGGCATCAAGCTGGTATCTGGCAGATCCGTCCCAAAGATGAGAGCAGTACTCCATACACGATCGAACTTGCGCTTGATAGAGTTGGAGCAGTTGTTCCGGCGTGAAGTACCGTCTCACCTTTGCGAGGATCCCCAACTTTTTAATATTCTTATAATTCTGTCTGTCCGTGGTCTGTCACAACATTTTGTTCCGAAGAATTTTTTAACTTCATATTGACATGAACTTGAAATTTGGTGTTTATAATATTATAATACGTTTATTTTACTAACAAATGCCAATATACTGATAAAACAGATTTTTTCTTTGATGCTTCCCTCAGATGGTACGGAACCCTAAATGTGCGAAGTCCGTCACGCACTTGGCCTGTATTTATTTACGTGACAAAAGTAAAAATACGTGTCCAATATTGTTTGATTAGAATTATATTACATCCCTATTGGATTAATTGAAAGTTTGAAACAAAGGACATTGGGAAATATCTGACCCGCTTTTAGAAAAGTCGCGGACAGTAATGAAATGTATATCAGTTGTTTACATACTATACCTGCTTTAACACTCTGTAGTTTTTTTTCTCTCACATATGGGAATGCTAAGAAAATGATGTAATTGTATTTTGGTTTATTTTTGTTATACTTCACAAAATGTTATAAGTTACGTTCAAATTAATCATTGTCATTTGTCAGTTGCACTTATCACTTTTCAAAATGAGAGGTGTTATTACATTAATCGATCTATCGATACCATCGATCGACATTGATCGATTGGTGTAATAGCTTTGGCTGATCTACGGATACCGGTCGGTAAACAATCGACCGGTCGACGTCGACTAATCCATTTTACCATCGATCAACGTTCGATCGATTAGTGTTGTCACGGTACGGAGGTGGTATCACGTTGCAGGACTGGAGTATTGGTGACTCGTAGAGGAGGACGTAGGAGTGACACTCAGAGGAGGACGTAGGAGTAGGAGGACCGTAGGTAGATGAGGAATTGGATGAAGGCATCACACACGACAAGTTAACACGTATATTTTATAAAATATATATTAATTGTTATAGTATATTTTATATAAGAAGCACTCATTAAAGTACAAACACATACACTGTGACTTGATACGTAATTATATTGTATAATTGCACAACTCTTGGAAACTGGTAACTGACAGTCGAAGAGTCGAAAAATGATAATCAAGAGCTTCTACTAGCTCGGCTGCAGAATTAGAACTAATTTTTAATATCAAAACAGAGACTTGACAGAGAAAACTAAGTAATTTTTGAATTTGAAATTAAAAAAAGGTAGCAAAGAACGTAATTTTGGAATAGAAGTCAAAAAATAAACAAGGCTTTAACACTGCCTTGTTACAGTGTACCCACTAAAAAACTATCGATCGACATCGACTAATGCTACTACCATCGATCGATGGCATCGATCGCCATCGATCGATTGGTGTAATAACACCCTAAACCGGGCTTTCACGTTACACGCCACTAGCAGACTGCAAGTTAATTGCAGTCCTTCGTCATCTGTCGTTGTGATCTGTGTGTTCACTGTGTTTTGGAGTTTATTTGAGCAACTAGCTACTTGACATTATTTTACGGACTTACGATTTATCTTTTGTATTGGGACTTAGTTGAAATGGAAAGGCCAAACAGTTGTGTGGTATGTGATCGATCTGTGTTGCGACGGAGGAAACATATACTTACTTTATCAAACATTCCTTCAAACATCGAAAAGTCACGTGGAAATTATTTTACTAGAAATAGCACCACGTGAAATAAAGTCACGCATTGTATTAGCTTGTCGGTTTCATAGTAAAATCAGTAAGGGTGTGTTCAGATCTGGAAAATGCACCGCTCGCGAGCTGCGCGCATGCATTTCAAGTAAGCGCGCTGTCGTGCGCCTGCTACGCGAATTACGCGACATGCGCGCCTTTCGCGCGCACGGCACTATTAATAGTTCATAGTAACACATCATCATCTTTTTTCAAAAACCAATCAATGACGTATTTTTCGTTATTTGATGTTTTTTTGTTGGTCGTAGTAGAGGTTAAGAGGTTATTCATTACTTACGGGACACCCTGTATATGATTTTTTTTTAATAATATGAATGTCTAATAGTTGCATGAATACATTAATGATAAGCTACTTATCATACACAGATCAAAACAAAAGACAGAATTAAGTCCCTTTTATAAACCAAAATATACTCAACTTAAACTTATTATATCTTGATACTATCATGAGGCACAACAATGCACTTCATGCTAACAAAAATAGATATTCAAACCTTTAAAATAAAGTATTATTCATCTTTGTCCGCCGTGGGTAAAATTTCTATGGTAAGGTTTCCAGTGTCCTTTTGAATTCCCAAATATTCTGATAAATATTTAATTATTTGTTACTGTATACCTTATGATAATACAGAACAAACATTTACAAAACAAAGTTTACAATAGGCGGTCTTATCGCATAGGACAATCTCTTCCAAACAACCATTGAATGGACTGAACGAAAGGAGATAGATTTAAGGTTATCAGTGTACAACATAAATAATATCAAATAATAATTTAACCGCTTAGAATCCGCGGAAAAACCCGGGTTGTCAGCCGATCACGCTTTTTTTTTCACTTATTTAATTTTTTTTGTTTTCAAACTCACAGTTGAGTTTCGGATCCTAAGAGGTTAAATTTTTTTTCCAAGCAAACGTTAATAACAAATATAACTAGGACCGCACGTCGGCGCTATCACTAACCTAACGCAGTATGGAGTTTTAATAAAATATGAGGTTAGCTCACTCACTGGTTTTGTTGCTTCTGGCTTGTGGCCTTTTCTTGTTTTCCCTAAAAGCCTGGACTTTTGGGAAGAAGGCCAGGAAGTGTGGGATTCATACCTCACTAAAACCACATTTCCGAGCGGGATCGTCCCTCTCACAATCCCACTCGGCGGCCTCCTTCTAAACCATCATGGTCTCGCCGAAGGAGGTAATTTTACTCCAGTGGCCATTCCCGTCAGCATAGTTCTCAATTCTTACTATTATTGGCAGAGACAAGTCTCGCCCGATCCTGGCGACCAGAATCCTCTTTCGTGAGGCCTACTGTTCTTAGTACCTACCCAGATTTTCTGCAAGTAGGTAACCTTGCAATTTGGTTCCTATTAACGAACGTATACAACGAACCAAGCAAAGGCTTGCCACCAAAACAACAAATAAAACTGTATTTTGTGTATAAGTAGGTAAAGACCTACTTAGACACAAAATACAGTTTTATTTTTTGTTTTGGTCATGAAAGTCATTCTCCGATATGCCACGAAAGCATCGCACTGCAAAAGATGTATTAACAGAATTAACTTCCTCCCTACATAATGAAAGTCTTCCGTAAACAATCTTAATTGAAATTCTTTTGAGAGTTACTCAACTTTAAATTTTGGATAATCGCTGGCTAGTAATTTTAAGAAAAAATGTTTAACAAAGTTGGTGCGATCTTCTTTTGATGCTATTGAAGTCGATAAAAGAAAACTTGAAATAGCTTGTGAAACAAAATTGCCCATATTATTGGATCACTAAAAAATTTGTGTAAAATACGTACGTAACTTTTTTTTTAGCATTATTATAAAATTACGGAAGATATTTATTTAAGTACATAGTTAATTTACAATAAATATTATCTAATAACTAACTATTTATAACCTAACTACGTACAATATAATTGGAGATTAAACGAACTTACCTGAAGTGAAGTTCTATCCAAACTATAAGAGTTGCTTTGTCCGAAGAGATTAGATAAGATTGTAGTAATACGTCTAAGATATCGCCTTTCACCCACTAAGTTTGAGTTTTTTTTTATTTTTGTGGGTATTTCGTCTTCCTTCTCGTTATGCCTGTAGTGTCATTCATTTAGTTGAGAGCCTGGAACCTTTTTAATATTTCACTTAATATATCGGGACCTATAAGGGTTGGGAGGGAACTAATCTCTTCGGACAAAGCAACTCGTATAATTTGGATAGAACTTCAGTTCAGGTAAGTTCGTTTAATCTCCAATTATACTTCATTGCTTCATCCTTCGAGATTAGATAACATTGTAGATTTTGAAAGATGGTGAAATATTAAAACAGTCTTCCATACATGTTTTAAACGTGTAATGCTCATACAGTATTATTATTATTTTTATAACTAAAATATGTATAGTTTCTCATTAATTAAGGTTATATTTTAAATATGTGATAAGTACTTAATTAAACTTTAATAACATTCTAACATAATGCATCAATCAGAGGTCAAGTTTGATAAAGCAAATTAATCAGATTGAATATCTCTATGATAATATCTAGCGAAGATATTGGACGCACCTGTCTGGTGGAGTGAGCAGAAAATATTAAAGTGTCAATTCCGCTAATTGACACCATATTTTTTATCCACCGGCTGATAGTATTTGTGGATATCAGTTTATTACCTCATCTGCCACGTAGGTCATATGTGACCACGAACAACAGATTTTCTTTTGTGTCTGTTGTCTGACAGGTCAGCCATTAAGTGGTTTTTTAATACTAGGGAATATGCTATTGGCATTGTTTCTCAAAGACTTAGTCCTATCTATATAAGCTACCAATGCTTCAGCCGGGCATATTTCCGGACGGTCTTTATAAAATGGAATATTAAGACAAGGTTGAGTTGAACCTGGGCGAGATGTTCTTATAAAATCGTTTATCTTGATATACGTTGACCATGGATCTAGTTTTATTTTGCCAATCGTCTGCACTCTGTGTGCAGTTATTAGCATGAGCAAAGTAACGGTCTTTTTAGTCGATTGTTCTTGTACAACGTCCCAAAAATATCTCGCTTAGAAATAAAACAAGGGTGTCCAGAGTAAGACAAAACTTTAATACACAATATACCGAGGAGGTCATACCTTGCGTGAAAATCTTAAGAGGCCTCTTACAGTCCACTAGCGCCGCCAATCGAAAAAATGTCATAACTCCTAGATAGAATCAAAAACACAAAATATGTTCTATTATTAGTGTGGAAAAGGCAATAACGTAATTGTATAACACCTTATCAACACTTGAAATATAGCTGTTTAGCTAAATCGTGCATTCAAAACATAAACGGCCGTTTTTGTTACAAATGCACGATTTAGCTAAACAGCTTAATTCTTTTCAAATGGTGCTTCGTGGACTTGACACCAGCCTCCCACAATCCTCCAAAGTTTGGAGCATGGGGAGGTATGAAATGCCAAGTCGTACAATTCATAGATAGAAAGTCAGCTATTTCCGAAGCTACAGTAGATCTTTCAGCGTTGAATAGCTGTCGCAATTCCTTTGCACTACCAACAAATGTGGTCCCATTATCACGCCACAAGTCAGATACTCGGCCACTTCTGGCTACAAAACGCTTAAAAGACGCAAGAAAACTCTGAGAAGTCATGTCACTGACAACCTCTAGGTGAATAGCCCGAGTGGACATGCAAACAAACAAGCATATGTAACCCTTAGTGGAGTGATGACCACGACCTTTAGAGGTTCGGATGCTGATTGAACCTGCGTAATCTACGCCACTGCATTGGAAAGGCTTCTGAGCAGACACCCTGGCCTTCGGTAATTGGCCCATCAATTGTTGGTTTGTTTGTTTTGAATGTCGAACACAAATTACACACTTATGAACATATTGCCTAACGAGAGTTCTAGCATTGAGTATCCAGTATTTGGACCTTAAGTAATTAAGCATCAATTGCGGCCCGCCATGCAAGGTTCTCTCGTGAGCCTCCGCAATCAAAAGATTGGTGAGGTGTGATTTATGAGGGATTAAGATGGGGTGCTTCATATTCTCATCAATAGAAGCTCGGTGCAAGCGACCGCCAACCCTAAAGATTCCGTCGTCGTCAAGAAAAGGACTCAACGATGTAAGTTTACTACCCTTATTTAATTTACGATCTTTTTTTACAGATTCTATTTCATTACTAAAGCACTGGAGTTGGCAGAGTTTGATACAGGTAAGTACAGCTTCATTTAATTCCTTAGTGGTTAGCCAAGTAGTCATTTTGTTTTCATTAAGCTTAATTTCCCTTACCCGTAAAAATCTTCTACAGTAAGCTATCACTCTTATCAACCTACCGAACTTAGAAAATCTAGTAAATAGACTATCATTTCCTTCTACCGCAGTTGCATGGCATTTTGTTTTAATTTTTCTTTCTTCTAGTGTAGTTACTTGTACATTTCCTCTTTTATAGTCTATTTTTTCATTCTGTAACCATACTGGGCCTCTTTTCCAGAGCTGCAAATCGCTACACTTCACTTCACTACAATTTTATTTTTCCGCCCACTTATTGGTGTTAGGCGCCACCAATAAGTATACAAAAAAAAAACATCTAAGTCTCCAACTCAAAATATTTAACAAGGTACATCGACCTCTCTCGATTCATAAACAAAATACCGTTTCAGGCAAATGCATGCGCATGTATTAGGGATCTTTAAAAGAACTGTGGTAGTGCGTACTTATATTATTACAATATCTATTCATATTTTTTGCCTTTGATAACCATCGTACTGGAAACAAAGGGGATTATTTACCTACAAAGCTCGTTTATCCGTAGTACGTTTTGTATACCCAAAAACGAAAATAAGAAAAATAATCTGTTTTCTTATGAGGAATGATACTCGACTGCAGATGAATGTTTATTTTTATCAATCTGTATCAATCTGACATATACCCACAGCTAGGCAAAGGTTACCCAAATAGCCTTAATGAATATTTATTAAGAAAATTTAATTTAAACTTAAACTGCTCTTACTGTTAATTTTTTTCTACCAACTTTGAGACGATTTTTTATTCTAGTCCGAGAGGCGAACGACAAAACACTGCAAGCACCTTCTAAAGGCTGAATTTTGGATATTACGTCACATTTGTGGTGTAAACATACCTAGAAATATGTCTAGGTATTATAGGGACCTGGAGCACCTTCTCTTAGTGCAGGTCCCTGGAGATACTTATACGCGTCTGGGGGTTGTCGTACTCGCTGGCAGTGCGAGAGTGTGGTGTACGAGAGTGACTGCTTATGTGTGTTGTGTTATAAAGAAAAGAGGACTGGCGAACTTATACGTTATATTGAATAATAAAAATAATACATGTGCTCTCTTCGGACGAGCTAGCAGAAGTGAACCTAAAAACAAAAGTCTTCCTTCTTCTTAATTTTCAATCGGCGTTCCAAGAATTTCTAGAATGTTCCAAACTTCCAACGTGCCAGTCTCCACCATAAGGTCGCCAACATAAGGTCGTCACAGTATGTCTACACCACAACTGCATTGTGAGGTATAAATATACCTCGCAACTAAAAACTTGAAAATTAATTTGCGAGTAGTAGGTAGGTATATTAATTAGAAATTAGTTTAAAGCCTCATTAAGACGATGTAAGAACCTGCATGCGAGTTGCGTTACATTGCGGACTATTGAGGGACAATAAATTCAGTTGATCAAACAATTACCGTAATGTAGTGAAACTTCCATGCAAGTTCTTGCAATGTCTAAATGTGGCTTAACGATCGTCAGTCATGCAAATCTTGTAACCGGGCGCGTCAGTCATGCGTTAAAGTTGTAAAAAATCATCATAAAAACACAACAACATATAAGTTATTAACTCCAAATACTCAATACAGAAATCGACCCTTATCTACTTCTGATTTCTGAACTCATATTTGAAGTTGGGATTCAGAAACCTGCCCATAGTTTTCCAAAGAATGCCGTTGTTTTCAAATGGGTAGTCCTAGCCTCTTTGATTTGTCAAGGCTTTTGTTTGTTTTAAAGTCCCGTAAGGTTTCCACATAGTAAATAACAGATAAAGGGAAGCTGTTACCACTTTCTGCGAAGCAATAATGTTCCCGAAGGAGGAGGTGGAACGCGTGAGGGAGACTCAACGAAAACGCCCTCACGCCCCTAGTAGCCACTGCAGGAGACGCCCCGGGCGTTGGGAGAAGCACGGCAACTTCCGGTCACCGTAGGTGCGGGCTTTCGGATGGCGAGTAATGGGTAGCTCGCCGTCCGATAAATCAAAAATCATTTATTTGCATAAATAAGGTACAGAAGGTTGAAAAAATGGACAAAATTGATCTCTTATTCTGCCTTTTATTTCGGCGTGCAAATATAAGTAAATTAAAGTACTTAATATATTGTAGGTACTTAAACTATTTACTGATCATAATCATGCAGTCATTACACAGATAATTCCATTAAAATTGAAAATGTATTATTAAATTAAATTAATGTCAATATAATAATGAAAAATAATAATCATAAATGTCAATAATAATCATGTAAATTAATGGGAGAGATTCGACCTATACACAGTATTAATAATAATTAAAAATGACCGTGCAATTTACAAAACTTACAATTTATAATCTAGAAACTCATGTACACTATAAAAGCATTTTTCAATTAAAAACCTCGTCAAATTACTTTTAAATCTATAAAATGGTAACGAGAGATATCAAAGAGATACCAGCACAACTCACACTCACACGCCAGGTTCGATGCCTGTCTGGGTCGCGGATATATTCAAAAGAGTATTACTGCGGCCCTGGCACAAGCTACTGAAGTGACAGGGGTGGGTTTTAGTCAGTAAGAGTCTGACACGCTGTCCCGTTTCATCCAGAGCGAGAGAAGTCATTGGATGATTTCCCACCCCAAAAAAAAAAAAGATAACAGATAGTCCTTTATAATGTTCTCACTGCTTGGACTCAGGCCTTCTCTGTAGAACAGGCCGTAATCCACCACGCGGACCCGGTGCGTGTTGGGATGTCACATCATCATCATCATCATTCTCCTGCCCTTATCCCAATTTATTTGGGGTCGGCGCAACATGTCTTTTTCTTCCATACTCCTCTATTAGTCGTCATCTCTGTAGTCACCCCTTTTTTACCCATATCCTCTTTCACACAGTCCAACCATCGTTTCTTTGGCCTTCCCCTACTCTTATAGCCATCCACATCCATACACAAGACTTTCCTCACGACATTTTCTTCATTCCTCCGCATCACATGCCCATACCACGACAACCGATTTCCACACAACTTTTCAGTCAGCGGTGCCACTTTCAGACTTCCTCTTATATACTCATTCCTAATTCTATCCATGCGCGTAACACCACACATCGCTCTTAGCATTCTCATCTCAGCTACATGCAATTGCTTTTCATTCATCCCTTTTGTGGCCCAACATTCTGAACCATACAAGACAGCAGGTCTGACCATTGTTTTATAAATCTTCCCCTTAAGTTTTAGGGGAATGCGGGAGTCACAGATAGTCCCGGTGACCTGCCGCCATTTCATCCATCCAGTGTTAATTCTGTGCTTAACAGTCCGATCTATTTCGCCATCGCTTTGCACGAGTGAACCGAGATACCGAAAATCGGAGCAGACTGGGAGAAGCGCGCCATCTAGCACTACAGCTTCAGAACTGGAGAGACCGCCGAAATCGCAGAACATGTATTCAGTTTTGGTTCTGCTGATTTTCAAGCCAACTTTCTCCAGCTTCTGTTGCCATTTCTCCAATCTGCTTTGGATCTCAGGTCCATCTTCACCGACCAGAACAATGTCGTCGGCAAACAGCATGCACCAGGGTGCCTCTTCCTGTATTTCCGACGTAAGAGCGTCCATAATCAACAGGAAGAGGTAAGGACTTAAAGCCGACCCTTGATGCAAGCCTACAGCCACACTGAACTTATCGGTGTTGCCAGCAGCCGACCGGACGTAGGTACTAGATTGTCTGTACATAGCACGAATCAACTCAACATACTTCCCAGGCAAACCTTTCTCTTTCAAGGCCCACCACAACACATCCCGAGGTACCCTATCATACGCTTTCTCAAGATCAATGAACACCATGTGCAAGTTCTTGTGCACACGTCTGTACTTCTCGCACAATTGACGGAGAGCGAAAGTGGCGTCCATTGTCCCTCGACCTGGCATAAATCCAAACTGGTTCGGGGTAATCTCACTCTCCTCTCGCAATCTTTTCTCTATCACTTTCTCCCATGTTGGGATGTCACATGTCTGCGAATTTTTGGCACATGTCGTTCTTCCTTCACCGTTTTGAAAACATCATCATCAGCCTTTTAATGTCTCCACTGCTGGGGCACGGGCACTCCTCTCTATGAGTGGGTGTGGGCCGTAATCCACCACGCGGGCCCAACGCGGGTTGGTGGATGTCTTCGAATTGAGTTGAGTTTTGAGAACAGTGGTAATGAAATAAAAAGTACACAAAGTAAAGCGCCCACCTGTGTTTGAACCCACGGCATACAAATCGTAACCTTTACCACTGGGCCACCAATTCTCAGATAACAGATACCTACATCTCTAAAATTGTCGTCCAAACAAAAATCTATCATCGTATTACAGCAAGTCAGCAAATATCCTCATTTCGAATTCAGCTGTTATATTTATACGTTTGAAGCGAAACAGCGATGAATACTGCTGTAAAACAGTTGCATGCATTGAATAGTTACTCGTGTAACGATAAATAAGAATGCATGCGCGCTGAAGCAAAACGCTAGATAAAACTTGTATGGGATGTGCGCCTCGGTAACATGAGGGAAGATTGACGTCATTTACAGCTGTGAGACTGAAGATTAGGTGTGTAATGTTGTTCTATCTCACAAAGTCGGATTGGACACGAAGCTCGGAGCGCTACTTTGCCATAAATTTTTGAAGTGAAAACTTCTTTAGGCGCGTTCGGCATTTTTGAGATGGGAAAATAACCATAGAACAGGAAAAAACAGTAGAATACGCATAGCGCTTCATTAGTATTGGAACCAGCGTACCCAAACTCACACATAATATACACTTCGTAACACTAAGAAATCGTTGGTGTGATTGGTAATTTATTATTGAAAGAAAGTAGGAAATATGTCAGTTATATGGATAACTGTGATTTATTTTCAAATAAGCGTAGAGTCGTTTATTGTCTACTCTTTTTAAGTATTTATTACCTTTTTAGAGCACACGAAATAGTTTAATGAGCAAGTTACGCTACCTGCAGCTAGATGTCGCTATACATATTAAATACATTCAATTTAAAGTTGTATTGTGTCAATGGTAGGAGTGATATTTCCGTAACAAGGTCATTAGTACTAATAAAAAAAAATAGGACTAATCGACGGTATGATATTCCACCATTTGATAAATTTTTGGTTCTGCTTTCGTGTTTACATTCTAAAACAGCACAATACGGCTTATTTTTGTATGACTGCTACTGTTTTTTCTGTTCTGTGGACAAAAACTATTGAACTCACGTGTCACCGTCACCGACCGTCGTAGCACTCATAGCGGATTGTTTTCATTTGAAGTGATGCACTAAGAGTGCTACGATGCTTATTATGCGGCCAAATCCAGCTACAAAAAATGCATCAGGACCAGGCGTACTGCGGGATGGCGGAAATTCTGTGGCAGTATTGAGTCCTGTTAACGAGCAAACAGGGTAAGGAAAATACTGGCGCAACAGGGTATTCCTGGGCCCGCCACACTCCGTAAACCTGACAACACGCTCACCACGTCGCCCGGAGAAATGAGGCGCCTCTTAGTTGAAACTCACTTCCCAGGGAGCGTCTTCGCACAGGTGACCGACTGGCAAGACAATACACAAACACCATCGGATGATTGGCTGTACGCACACAGGATGATTACACTGGAAAAAGTCCAATGGGCCATCCAAAGCTTTCAACCTTTTAAGGCACCTGGGCCCGATGGGGTGTTTCCTGCCCTACTGCAGTGGGGTGGGGTCCCATTGGCAGCAAAGCTGGTGCCTATAATGAGAGCGTGCCTAGCCTGTAGATACGTTCCAAAAGGATGGAGGGAAGTGAAAGTAATATTAATTCCTAAACCAGGTAAGAGTGATTATACAAACGCCAAATCCTACCGACCCATAAGTCTAACCTCCTTCTTGTTGAAGACGATGGAAAGACTATGTGAAAGGGAGATGCGAGATGGCGCCTTAAAAGCAGTACCACTACACGGTAACCAACATGCATACAGCTCGGGTAAGTCAACAGAGTCTGCTCTTCACATGGTGGTAAGCCAGATAGAAGAAGCGATTCACCAGAAAGGTACCTGCCTGGGCACGTTCATAGACATCGAAGGAGTCTTCGACAAGACAAACTTCTCCAGCATTGGTGCCGCCCTCACAAGGCATGGTGTGGAACAGGTATTAATTGACTGGATTACCAACATGCTAAGCAAACGAGTTATTCGCCTTGAGGAAGAACAACAGCTGGCCATGATAGCCCGGGGCTGCCCACAAGGTGGAGTTATCTCACCCCTCATATGGAATCTAGTAATCAATGACCTGATTACCAAACTCAACGCGAAACGTTACTATACAATAGGTTATGCAGACGACCTCGCAATCCTCGTACCTGGGAAGGTGACTGGAACGGTCTGCAACCCCACTCAACAAGCGCTACGCATCGTGGAACGATGGTGCAGGGAGTATGATTTGTCAGTAAACCCCATCAAAACTGAGTTAGTCATGTTCACCCAAAAACGAGCACTGGGCCGCTTCAGCCTGCCTAAGCTATTCAATACAGAACTCCAGTTATCTAACGAAGCCAAATACCTAGGGGTCACATTAGACAGTAAGTTAAACTGGAGTGTTCATCTAGACAATAAACTAAGCAGGGCCTGCATCATCTTTTGGCAATGTACGAAAATAATAGTAAGAGGTGGGGCCTATCTCCCAAAATTATACTCTGGCTGTATAGCGCAGTAATTCGGCCCATGATAACCTATGGTGCCGTGGTGTGGTGGCCCCGCACCAAGCTAGTCATAGCCGTAAACAAACTACAACACAAAGGCTGGCCTGAATGGCAACCACAGGCTGCATGAGAACTGGGCCTCCCGCCGCTTCATCTGTTTATTCAGCAGGAGGCGACGATGGCCGCGGTACGCCTTACAACACTGGATCTCTGGGGCAAGAGAGAAACTCAATACACCGCTCTGCTCATGGGACTAAACAACGATCTCCCAATAACTAGAGCAATCAACGACCGGATACCCAAGCAATTTGTCTTTGACAAAAAATACAAAATCCAACTGCATGAGGACAACCGCTGTGAGGGGCTGTGCCCATGATCCAAAACAGGTACTGGCACGGGTGCGGGGATCTTCTCAGAGGACCTCAAAATCCATATAGCCACACCACTGGGGGTCTGTAACACAGTATGCCAAGCAGAGTGCTTGGGAATTTCCCTGGCAGCCTCAGCCATCCTAGCTAGGGATGTTAAGGACCACTCGGTACGTATACTCTCGGACAGCATGGCAGTTCTACGAGCGCTAAACAGCCAAACAGTTGACTCAGGGCTGATATACGAGTGTCACCAACGCCTAAATCAGAGTTAAAATATCAGGTAACAATAAGGAAAAGAAGGTGAGAGCTTTACTTGACTCTGGCTCTCAGCGTACATATGTGAGAGCTTCATTAGCTCAAGAGCTGGGACTAGAGATAATAAGAAGTGAAAATCTCAGCCACTCACTATTTGGTGGCATAAAAAAGGAATCCCAAGCACATAGAGTTTATAAATTCCAAGTAAGTAACCTTGAAAATAGTTATATTACTACAATGACAGGCCTAGAACAAGATGTACTTTGTGGTGACTTACCCAAAGTACAAGATGTAGATTTGGTAACAAAACTACAAAAACACCAAATACACTTATCCGATGCTGATAAAAATAAACAGTTATTAAAGATATAGATTTACTTATAGGCTCTGATTATCTTGGTTCTATCTTAGACAATAATATTGTGCATATTACTGACAAACTTGTTGCAATTAAGACTAAACTTGGATGGACATTGCATGGTCCTGTTCAGTCACCATCTGCAGTATATAATAGTATTGTTTATACAAATTTTCTTACAACAATACCAGAAATGGATAAATCATTAGAATTTTTATGGAATGTAGAAACATTAGTCATTAAAGATCCTTATATACAGGAAGAAAATGATATGTGTGTTGACATACTGATGAAAACAGCCAACGCTATGAGGTACCATTACTATGGAAGGATGGCTACCCTAGAGTTGAATCTAACTATGAAACAGCCCAAAAAAGACTATACAGTACCACAAAGAAATTATCTAACACTGGAAGACTTGAAGACTATCATAATATATTTAAAGAATGGAAAAAGGAAGGCATTATTGAGTTAGTAGAGACAGATAATAATAATGAGGGACACTACTTACCTCACCATGCAGTAATCAAGCTAGAAAGTACTACAACTAAAATGAGACCTGTATTTGATGTTTCTTCAAAGGATAAAAATGGATTGTCACTGAACATGTGTATTAAGAAAGGTGCAAACCTAATAGAATTAATTCCTAAGTTGATAATTATGTTTAGAGCAGGTATGTATGGTGTTATAGGAGACATAAAAAAGGCATTCCTCCAAATATCTATATCACCAGAAGATAGAAAGTACTTAAAGTTACTATGGTGGAATAATACTGACACTAAAGACAAGATACTTACATATCAACATGCTCGAGTACCGTTTGGTGTTATTTGCAGTCCTTTCCTTTTAGCAACAACTATCAACTACCATCTGGAACAACATACTGAAACTTACCCAGGAACAGCTGTAAGATTAGGGAAATCCTTCTATGTAGATAACTGTGTTACCAGCTTTGACACAAAATCAGAAGTTGAACAATTTATTAAAGAATCAACAGAACTCATGGATAAAGGTAAATTTGAACTGAGAGGATGGACTAATTCATTACAAAAAGAGGAACCAGTTTCAGTACTAGGAGTACAATGGAATAGAAATACTGATAATTTGAACTGCAAAGTAAACCTGAAAACCTTACCTAATAGAGTCACCAAAAGAAATTTGTTATCTGTCACTCAACAGATATTTGACCCAATAGGTTTCCTCTGCCCAGTTTCACTGGTTCCAAAACTCATCACACAGAAAATATGGTTATTAAAAACGGGATGGGATGAAGTGATTCCTACAGAGTTGGAGGAGGAATATAAAGATTGGGTACATAACATTGACTGCCTACAAGAGTGCATGATACCACGACGACTTTCAAATTCTCCACTACACAAATGCAAGACATCAGTACATGTTTTCTGTGATGCCAGCAAAAATGCATTTGCAGGCTGTATATTCCTACGTACTGAACATGAAGGGCAGGTAACTGTACGACTTATATTAGCTAGAAGTAGAGTTGCGCCTATAAAGAGAGAGATGACATTACCAAGACTAGAGCTAATGGGAGCTCTCATAGCTTCTAGATTATATCATGAAATCTCAACATCAGGAGTGCTCTCTACGTGCAAAAACTACAAGGTATACTGCTGGACTGACTCAGCAGTAGTGCTGGCGTGGATACAGAGACAAGATACCTGGAAAGCGTTTGTTACAAACAGGGTAAAAGAGATCTGCAAAAACACTAACAAAGATGACTGGAATCATCTACCCGGTCCCTGTAATCCGGCAGATTTACCATCACGTGGGTGCAATCCTAAATCTCTATTGGAAACACATTGGTGGACAGGTCCTCAGTGGCTGTACCTAAAAGAAGAAGAATGGCCAAAGTCTGTAGTTAGTTATACAAGAAAAGAAGATGAAATAATTAGTAGTGAAAAGATTAAAGATACATCAGTAAACATAAAGATAACTACAGAGAACTTTAGTAGTAACCTTTTATATTTCAACCAATACAACAAGATAGTAAGGTTGGTTGCAAGATTACTAAGGTGGAGCCCTAGAATTAGAAGTACATATAATATAAGCTCAAAAACTATAGGTTATGAGGAATACAAACATGCAGAAGAAACTCTTATAAAAATAATACAGAAAGATAGCTTCACAGTAAATGATGAAATCAAAAACAAGCTTATGACTATAGAAGAAAATGGAATCATGAAAGTTAAAACAAGGCTAGAATACAGTGGACAAGAGAAGGATTTTATATGCCCAATTTTACTACCAGGAAATAATGAAATAATTCACAGAATGGTGCAAGAAAAACATAGACAGATGAAACATGCTGGAACACAGACTTTGATGGCTACATTAAGAAACTCCTACTGGATTACAGGCATTAGAAAGCTTGTGAAGAAAGTTGTATCAAAATGTATTATTTGCAAGAGATACAAAACCAAACATTATTTAGTTCCAGAACCACCTCTACCTGCTGATCGTATCAAGACCGCTGCTCCTTTTGAAGTAACTGGAATAGACCTAGCAGGGCCACTATTTCTGAAAAATAACCAAAAATGCTGGATAAAAAAAAGATAATAAAAGGCTGGTTCTTTTTACATGTGCGGTCTACAGAGCAATACATCTGGAACTCACAGAATCACTATCCACAAACAGTTTCCTTATGGCTTTAAGGCGATTTATAGCAAGACGTGGCAAAGCAAGGATTATTTATACAGACAATGGAACTAATTTTGTTGGTGCTGCAAATTTGCTTCAAGATATAAACTGGCAGGAAGTAGAAGAAGCCACCAATTCTTATAAGATCCTGTGGAAATTCTCAGTACCATCAGCTCCGTGGTGGGGAGGATGGTGGGAGCGACTGGTTAGAGTAGTGAAGGATATGCTGCGTAGAATTCTTGGTAGAGCATCAGTAGACTGGATAGAACTTTCTACTATCTTATGTGATTGCGAAATAGTAATTAACAGTAGACCTCTAACATATGTGGAAATGGGAGATGTGAAACCACTCACACCCTTACTATTTTTACAGAGTTTACCGACAAGCGAGACACCAGACTTAGACCAGATGGATGAGAAAAATGTACATGTTCGCTATAGATATTTACAACAACTACGGCAAGACTTCCGAAAAAGGTTTAAAAGTGAATATCTATCTCTACTTATAAGAAAGGAAAGGAGATCAGTAAAGAACCGAAGGTAGGGGATTTAGCTCTAATAGAGACTGAATCAAGTGGGCTACATTGGCCTTTAGGTATAATTAGAGAAATTTATGCAGGGAAAGATGGGTTCACACGAGTAGCAAGACTACAAACTGCCTCAGGAGTAAAGGTAAGACCTTATCAAAGGCTATACCCACTTGAACTCTCTACAGTCCCACAGGATTGGCTGGATATCATGCCTGCAGGTAATATTGCTGTTCCACAACAGGAAATTAGTTCACAGAACTCTATTGCACCTGTTCCTTTAGCCTCAACTACTAGATCTGGCAGAACAATTAAAATACCATTTAGATTTATGGAATAATAATTTGTTTTGGTTTTCAGTTTTAAGTAATATTTTTCATAGTTGATTTGAAAAAGAAACTCTCTTGATGCGTTGATGCTCTCTGGTGGTGCAATTATTATAGATAAAGTGATATAATTACTGTTAAAAAGTGTGATATAACAGAGTTTTTATTATCGTGAACGGATTTCTGCTATTTAATGAATAAGTATTAGTAAGAATAAGAAATGTAAATCTAGATATGTAAAACAAGTGTATGATCTGTATACTTGTACTAATTTTGATTCTTTTTGCCCCTGGGAGGATGTTGTGGATATAATAACTATGTGTAGAATCCTGACTATTTATAAATTGGCAACATTAATTTAGAGTTGGCAACACTAGGAGAAAAAGGCGGTTCGTTGTAAAATTACGAATGAGAGAGGAAGTTGGTAAGCGGTTGGCAAAATTAAAAGAAGATCCATTATACCTATTCAGTGGTTTTATTCCTGCAATTAAAGTAAAGAAATCGAAACAGTGGTGATCTGCAGTTGCAATCCCCGACACTGATAGTAAGCGATGATGTGGTCGACGAGACGATGGAGCACGCTTGCCTAGAAGCAACCTATTCACTCTTGACTTGACTCCCAGGTTGTAGCTATCAGGAAACACAGACTCAAAATAGCTTACGCAAACAAAATCAATGTGCATCTGCATGTAGGTAAATCTACATACACATTCAAGACCAACCATGGTCATAGCCAGCATTGAAGCGAGGATTTTTAAAAAACCGGCCAAGAGCAAGTCGAACTCGCACGCAAAGGGTTCCGAACAAATAATTTCTTTTTTCTCGTTTTTTTTTACTTCATAAAGGTTATAAGGTATAGGTTTTTCTGTAATCTGTAGGTAAAGAACTGTGTTCTGTACTTTTTTGGCAAATTTTAGGCCCGGTGGTTTCGGAGATAAGGGGAATGGTAATTTTACATGGAAAAAATATATTTGAGACCCTTACAATAAGCACTTTCATTTGATATGTTGATTTGCACTCCAAAAGTCACACCTCCATGCTTGGGCACAGATGTTTATTTATTTATTAACACTATAATATATGCAACAAAATTACAAAGGCGGACTTAATGCCATGATTTTCTACCAGTCAACCAAGGCTGGTGGAAAAGAAATATGCAGGTGGTGATATTCGTATGTGTATCAAATTTTAACTTAAACGGTAAATTCGGAGTAAATAGACTGTGACAGACGGACAGACAGAGAGACAGACAGACAGACACACGAGTGATCCTTTATGGGTTCCGTTTTTCATTCGGAGTTTCGGAACCCTAAAAATACTGGTACTTAGAGCCTATAAATAATCTGAAGTGGAAAGAGAGTAGGCTTTTGCTTTGCTGTGGGACAATACAGGCTTCTTGATTATCGTACTTTGCGAAATTTTATTTTTCTTCTCTTTAATTCTTTGTTGTACACCAAAATATTACGTAGTACGCCTGCTTCCTCATATGCGATAGAATAACACTACATATTTAAGGCATAATAGCAGCAATCAAAGTTCCCAGTATTAATTTAGCTGCCACAAAAACTTCGTTAATATGAGTCGTTTAGTGCGTCACCCCAGCTTCCTCATTCAATACAGACAAACCAGTGAGGTTAGAGTTTTGGACTAAAGTCAGAAAAATAAGGCATAATGGCTGCACAAGGAAGAAAAGAACTTGAAAGGGAAAATCAATCCGACTTTTCCCAACTGTTTTGGTTAACAACCAGTAACAGAATGCAACTGAATATCAGGGTTTGTAAGCATTTTTAACCGACTTCAAAAAAGGAGGAGGTTCTATGTTCGACTGTATGTATGTTTTTTTTATGTATGTCCACCGATTTCTCTGTCAATTGAGGACCGATTTTCAATTTTTTTTTTATCCGAAAGAATATAGTGCCGAGGTGGTCCCATATAAATTTTATCGAAATTGCTTAAGCGCTTTTTGAAAAACTGAACAAAAACGAAAAATATGCATACCTTGATGACGTTTTGGTGTTCTCCAATTACGAGTATGTTTCAATTCCACGTTCCATATTATTGGGGTTTTTAGTTCTGGGGTATAAACAACCAAAAAGTGAAAAATAAAAAACTTTTTTACAAAAAAGAAGAAGTCGGATGTTTTTTTTTTTTGTTAAAAAGTTTGTGCCAAATACTGGTATTTGTTAGTAAAGTATACGTAATAATAAAAATTATCACCAAATTTTAAGTTCATAGGTCAATGAGAAGTTAAATAATTCTTTGTAACAAAATTTTGTAACAGACGCGGTGGACGGACAGACTGACGGACACGTGAGTGACAACAATAGGGCTCCGTTTGGAAACTTCTGGTACGGAACTCTAAAAATGAAGAAGATACACTGCGTTTTTTATTCTATTCTATGCATTGAAATTTCGCATGACCTCACGCTTTGGTACACTTCGTATCAAGAAGTGACTATCCGGAACTTTGATGCGTTTTATCTTTGTATTTTTTTATTGATTTGGTAAAGCTAAAAATACGAGTCAAATATTTTTCACAATCCAACACAGACTTATGCCTAGGGGTAGCGGATAAAGCATTTTAAAGGGTTTTTTTTTCATGGGACAGAAGTAAATATACTCGTTAAGTAGTAGAAAATTAAAAATACTCTCGACACTTATTATGTAAATTACACTTCACCTTCACACTAATATTATAAAGACGAAAGTTTATGAATGTGCGTGTTTGTATTCTGAAACGATTCTACGATGAACGGTTCGCCGACAGAACGTTTCACTTTTTAGTTTTTCGCCGATTGAACTTTTCCCCAACGCACGATTCGCCGATAGAATGATGCACTTTTCAGTGGTTCGCCGATAAAACTTTTTACCGACCTGCCGACTCAATCGTCTGTCAATCTTCAAGCATAAACATGTAGGTCTGTAGCCTGTAGTTTAGGTGGTCAATACTTTAAAAATAAAATTATCGAACAAACAGAAGACACCACTTAGAATACCTTTATTTATGCTCGGAGATTGATGGACAATTGAGTCAGTAAGTCGGTGAAAAATTTTATCGGCGGACCACTGAAAAGTGGGTACGCCCATTAGACTAACCCGGCTACGTGAAATAGAATATATATATAGTGGTATTTTTTTGCTGATAAAGTTTAGTTTTTTATAGCATATTGCAGTTGTTTTACTTTAATTTATAGTAATCTTATTTATTTAAGCATCATGACCAAGTGGTCGCACAAAGGAGGACTAGTGCGAAAAGACATTCTCCTTCCTTCTTTTCTTCCTTTTTTGGGTTATAAAAACATGTTGACATCAATTTGATAGGCACTATGCAGTACATTGCTGCTTTGACGTATAAATAAATAAAATAAATAAAAAAAAATAAAAATAAAAAAGCCTTTTATTTCCTACAAATTAATTTTACATATAATTTTTACATTAACTTATCCTTAAACGCTTAACTAATTGATCTTAATACCTACTTATTTTTATTTATTTTCTAAATTATTTACCTTAACTATTTTATTTACTATTATTAATATACTATATAATATTTACTTCTAGATAATATTTACTATTATTATTAGCTAGCTTGGTTTAAGAAAAGGAACATAAAATAATTATTTATTTTAAAAATGATTGCATTTTTTTTTTTTATAGATACCTAAATAATATAATTTGTAGGCTTTGACGTATAGGAAAACAAAAATGTACTACGTAGTGCCTGTTATGAACGCTGTCCGCTGAGCAAAGCAGCAGTGTACTGTAAAGTGCCTATCAAATTGATGTCAACTGAGTTAGCGAATACACCTGCTGGAACGCACAATCAACTGAAGGAACACGAGTGGGTTCTAGTCAGTAAGACTCTAACACGCCCTTCCGCTCCACCTAGAGCGGGACAAGTTATATGATGATATTCCAACCAAAAAAAAGGAAAACTGGTGTGCAGAAGATGATCAAGTAGGTAAGTAAGTACCCGAAGGGTAACCAACGGGACCCTATTACTAAGCTTCCGTTGTCCATCAGTCCGTCTTTCCGTCCGCCCGTCTGTCCGTCCGTCCGTTTGTCCGTCCGTCCGTCTGTCTGTCAGCAGGCTGTATCTCATGATCCGTAATAGGTAGACAGTTGAAATTTTCTCCGAATATCTATTTACGTTGCCGCTATAATAACAAATAATAAAAATAAATTAATAATTAAAGGGATTATTAGAAACGTGTTTTTATGGCTTTTTCTACTCGATATTAATTCCTTAAATGGAAATTTCTTGTAATTACCAAATCTTTCAAATTGTTCGGGTAGTAGTTTATCATTAATAACCACTTTTTTGTTTAAGAATCAATAAATCGTTTCATGTTTAAATCGAAAACTGCGATATTTATTAAGTTTCAGTTATTTGAAAATACAGAATTTTCATCAAGCAACGGCACACAAACTGAATATATGCTCGGTTGTCTCACAATTACCTCCTGCGGTTACTGCATCTGTATCAAAGTCGGTGTTCTTATTACGAGTTATGACGACGCAAACGCGTTCACACAAAACTTTGCTTGTTTTCCACCGAGTAGCGTTGTGCGTCTCTGTTAGTTTGAATATCGACAGACCTTGAAGTATAGGCCATAAAATTGATAGGTACTGACGATGTTATTAAAATATAATTATTAGCATTATATTAGAGACATTTATATAGTAGTGGAAGATTATATGTGTATTGTAACAAATAAAAACCGGCCCAGTACGTGTCGGACTTCGCACATAGTCAAAAAATACATTTGGAATGGAACCCTAACTCCATTCCAAATGTATTTTTTGACTATTTTTATGGCTTTGGGTCAACAAGATGCTTATACTGTGAAAATTTGAAGACTGTAGCTCCAACCGTTTGGCTATAAAACTCGTGTGACAGACGACGGCCAGACTGACAGATGGACACGTGAGTGAGCTGTCACTATACACAATAGGGCTCCGTTTGGACCCTTTCGGTACGGAACCCTAAAAAGTAAAAGAACATTGCTCTGAGTGGGGTTAGTTACCAATTTCATCAATTATTGTATTAGTTTTTGAGTAAAATGTAATAAAACCGGCAATATCAACAGCTCCTTGCTATCCTTACTATCCTTATATCCTTACTATTATTATAAATGCGAAAGTAACTCTGTCTCTCTGTCTGTCTGTCGCGCTTTCACGCCAAAACTACTGAACCGATATAAATGAAATTTGGTACACAGATAGTCTAGAGCCTGAGAAAGGACATAGGCTATGGCTAAAGGCATAGATTTTTAATGCAAAAAAAGGGGTTGAAAGGTGGGGATGAAAAGTTGTATGGAAGTATATCGTCATTTTTAGAGCTATTCCACACGGACGAAGTCGCGGGCACAGCTTGTAAGTCTATAAAAATCAAAAAAATATCGATTAATTTTCCATCAAAGTGCAACACTACTTCCCATCACAACCAGTGGACTCCCGAGGAATTCTAATGTCCTGGCTTGGCGTGGTTCCGTATCCACGTTTCTATTAATATTATTCATTCAGATGTTCATTTTTACTTTGAAATGTATCACCTTTCTACTTTCCATGTCGTTTATTCATTGCATTTCATGTTGGCAGTGCACGCTTTTACTGTATCTATTTATTCTTGTCTCTTTGTACCTTTCCCTTTTATAAGGATTTTATTTGAATACTTACTAGCTTATATTGAGGAGCTTGTGGTTAAAGTATTATCAGCCGTACGGGTCGATCCATCAGGTTAAGCTACGCTTGCCGGGGTTGGTCCATGGATGGGTGATCATCTTTACTTACCGAAACTCCTTCGTGCCTCGGAAAGTACGTTAAGCCGTTGGGTCCGGCTGTCAATTGTGGATCTTTGACAGTCGTCACGGGTCGTCAGAAGCCCGAAAGTCTAACAACCAATCTTACCAAGGGGTATCGTATTATCAAGTAAATGGGTTGTGGAGGCCAGATAGGCAGTCGCTCCATGTATGTAGTATAAAAAAAAGTATAAAAGTTTTATTTGGAATATAGACAGAAGATAGCTACAAAAGTTTATAACTGTGTCGAAGCTATCAACTCCCATTTAAACAAGAAAATAATTGTTCCAGACTTAAGTTATTACATTTGGGTAAACTATAGTAGAAAAGAGGGAGTGTGTAGGTGAGTGTTATGGTGTGCTTGTGTGGAGTGTGGGGGATGTATGTGTGTGTGAGTGAGGGTTTAGGTGTGTCAGTGTTAGAGCTAGTTAAGTTTCTACAATTTTTTCAGTTGCGTCATATGACAATGATTTCAACCACTCAGTCAACTTCCTTCTCAAAAGCCCATGGAGTAAATGATAAATATTTAAGATCTTATTTATGTTGTTATAGAGCTTGGAGCTGATAAACCTGAAGTGTCTTCTCGCCACTGCTATTCCACAGGGTAGATTTTTGCATACTCTGTCAGATAGCCGCTTTGCATTGCTATAAGTTGGATCGTAGTGTATCTCTTTGTGTTTTCTGATAATAGTCCGTAGTACGAAGAGCTGCCTAACCGTGAGAACCTTGGAAAGTTAAATGCATGTAAAATACTGGTATACAGCTGCAACCGGTTAGACTGGAAGCCGACCCCAAGATAGTTGGGAAAAGGCTAGGCAGATTGAATCTACTAGCTTAAATTAGCACAATAGCGTTTTCATTCGTGTGAAAATCGCAATTTCTCCCTCGGGAACCTGTATAGTGTATACCTACTACCAGGATTTAAGGTGTCCTTTGCTCGAACTCAATTCTATGGTCAAAAAAAAAATAAAAAATAAAAAAAATAAAAAAAAAACCTGTGTTAAATTCGTTCAGTCGTTGAAGTGTGATTGATTAACACACAACTAAACTTTAAAATAACTTAAAAACCGGCCAAGTGCGTGACGGACTTTGCACATTTAGAGGGTTCCGTACCAAATGAGGAAATTATCAAAGAAAAATTTGATTTCTTTTTGGTAATGTTTAGTCGAATATACGTAGTAACAAATATTACCACCAAATTTAAAGTTAAAATGGGAATTTAAAAAATTCTTCGGAACAAAATTTTATGAAAGACGACGGACAGACAGACGGAAGGACAGATGGACACATGAGTGAGCTTAATAGAGCTTCGTTTGGACCCTTCGGGTATGGAACCCTAAAAAGTGTATGAATAAAAAAAATTGGCACCCCGGAAGTACCGTCAGAAGTGAAAACTTGAACAAAATCCGTACGCAAACCGCTACATGTACGCAACTTTCCTATCAACAACGATGTGGATGATTTTTTGATGCCCATTGAGTTTTTGAAGTGAAAACTTCTTTAGACGTGATAATCATAATCATTAATCATTTATTTGCCAATAACGTAAGTAAACAGATAAGATGGTAATTTTAAGGATAGTCCCGGTACATTTTGCCTTACGGCATGCAAAATTTGGTTGGGCATTGTTGAGATAGGAAAAAACTATCGAACTTGCACGTTACCGTCCGTCGTAGCACTCGTAGCGGATCGCGTAGCAGATTTTGTTTAAGTTTTCACTTCTGACGGTACTCCCGGAGTACCACTTTTTTCTTCTCTTTTTAACTATAATTTGTACATAATTGCATGACGTTCTGCTACTCGTTCCTTACGAACGTTTACAACTTATTCAAGTCTAAAACCATAAAAAATGGATGACAGTCAAAATGAAAACAAATAGGTAATTTTTCTAGTCACCGTCACCGTCACCGTCACCGTCATCATCATCATCATCATCGGAGTGAGGGGTGTTAGGTTATTTTTCGTTACGGAATTTCTGGATTCGGTCTCCACGCTCAAGGCCCGCGATAGAAGCTATGCAATAGCTTAAAAATATTCGAAAACTGGAACTTTTTTTTTAACGGACGGGTTTGAAGTTAAAAATGCTTAATTTGAGAAAAAGTATTAAAAAAAATTAAGCAAAAAGAAATTTCTGGTACCTACTTTATAAATATCACATAATATAGTCATTTCCTACAAAAATGCACATTTTCATCTAACATGCCCAGGTCCTAGCCGTACCTACTAGTAAGTAAGTACCTACCTACTTCAATTCGATGAAAATTTAACTTGTGCAAAATTTGAAGCACTTTTCAAATCGCATCTGGTTTAACGGGAGGACCTGGTAAAGTGTACTTAGGCACTTCCGCCAGAATATTAATTTAGTTTATTCAAATAAGTTTAAATCAGTTTAAAAAAGAAATAAAGATCTAGAGTTGTACTCTAGATCTTTTTTCTTCCATGTGGGCCTGAACTGTTATGTGATTCTCATTCAATAGGTCTCTGGTACATAGCGGTTTTAATGATGATTTAAATTTGGTCGCCATATAAAATAAATTTAGACAACAGTGGTTTAAAAACTTTTCCATGCCATTTTTAACAGTGCAATGTTCTAATAATCTCACTAGAGTGACCAGACCAGCTGATCTTCAATTTTAGTAGGTACATACCAGTGATTACTAAAGACACGGCAGGCACAGACGTAGAGCAGGCAAATGATTTATATTGAATAAAAAAACCTTTTTTACAAAAATACAACAAAAAAGAAAATACATAAAAAATTGTAAAATGACTTTAATTTCGGAAGTCGGTTATTTTACAATTTTTTGTGTATTTTCTTTTTTGGAAGTCGGTTGTATTTTTTGTAAAAAAGTTTTTTAGTTTTAACTTTTTAGTAGTTGTAGGTACCCCAGAACCTTTTAGTCAAAGCCCAGAACTAAACCTAAATACTTATTTTTATGCCTAAATTAACAATCGCAATAATATTTTTTTTTGTTGATTTATTCAAAAAGCGTTGAATAAGTTTCGATAAAATTTATAAGGGACCACCTCTAAAGTATCAAATACCTACCTATAAAAAAAAAAGAATGAAAAAAGTAGAATCAACAAAATCTATTTACAAGTGGCGGAGTAATACATACAAAAAAAAAGAACATACTCGTACTTACAGACGAATTGAAAACCTGCTCCTTTTTGAAGTCGGTTAAAAAGGCACAACATTACGATGGACATTACTTCATTCGCAAGAAAACCCTATATAACGAAGAGAGATATAGACAATTTACAATTACTGATGTGACTAAACTACGGAATATATGGTCGATGGAGCCGAAAGGTTCTAGATTGAAAGATCGAGTAACAGAAGACGCAGTGTTGGAAGGCCTCCCACAAGGTGGACCGTTGACCTGGTGAGGGTTGCGGGAATCCGATGGATGAGAGACGCACAGGACCAGTCATTGTGGCGGCACTCGAGCCACTTGGGCCTATGTCCAGCAATCGGCATCATCATCATAATTTCAGACGTCTTTCGGCTGAAATTATGGTGATGACTTTAGACCTATGAAAGGTTATAGACGGAACCAACGTCATTGGACATTAAATGAAGCAGGATCGTTAAAATATGTGAGTGACCTTGACGAACGTTACGATGACGTATCGGCTTCTCATTTTGTCTATGTGACAAGCCTGCTTCTCGTTCTGGTACCTACTTCAGATTGCTGGATTTTGACACTCCGTCTATAACCTTTCATAGTATAAGGTGATGACATAAATTATTTGCAATTCCAACGGAAGGTATGCAATATTTCATTGAACTAATAGGTACCTACACTTGAACAAGCTTAATATAAATAGTTTTAAACTGCGTTGATACATTATATCGTTTAGAATTAATTGAAAACTTTGTAACCAAACAGTGGGTTCTTCGAGTACACAGATTAGATTGTAACTCAGGCTCAAGCCAGCAAATCGAAATACGTGCAAGTCATGCTCAGTGATAAAGTAGGTAGAGGTACCTACACTCTTAACAAAAGTACATTATATTGTGTTCAAGATTTAGTTTTCAAACAAGTAAAAGAATCTGTTTTTGGAAAAGCAAATCAAAATCTACTCAAACATGAAGTTCAGTTTACGCTAACACTTAAATTTTTTTAACAGGTTTTGAATAATTATATTAGGTCCCCCACCGAAATCAGCGTTTTGAATGAAGAATTTTAAAGAAGTTGCATTTTTCATACTAACATTTTCTTAATTTATTTAACAACTATGAACACTAATGTTTTAAAACTTTTAATGCAATAATGTTTAAAAACTAAGTTATCATATGCCACTTAGATTAAGGGCCTACCTCCCCGTAAGTGGCGCCCTCATTGAATAAAAATTCGTATCTTAGCATAGAAAATAAAGATTAAAGAATCCATGTTACGTTTATTACAAATAGGATAAGGTATTTTTACGTTGTTAAAATAGTACTCGGTGTTTCGTATCCGAAGTAGTAAGCAAAAGTGTCAAAAACGGCCGTTTTTGGTACTTTTGCTTACTATTTTGGATACGAAACACTTTGAGTCCTGTTTCGACAACGTAAAAATACCTTAAGCTCTTTGTAACAAACGCAACATAGGATTTTTTAATCTTTGCTTTCTACGCTTTGTTACGATTTTTTATTCAATGAGGGCGCCACTTGGCGGCTATATACGCCTTAATATGCAACAAAAATAAGTTTTGGCTAAGTTAAAACCAATAGTGGTTTCATTTCTGCTAACAAAAAGAGGATTGTAGCATATCGCTATAAGATTTATTGCCATGACGCCTTTTTAGGGTTCCGTACCCAAAGGGTAAAACGGGAAATTAAGTAGTCCTAATTAACTTATTTATAATAATAACGGATTGTTGCACAAAACTATTATTAAGTAAATAGATCAACCACGAATTGTTACTGTTGCTTATAGCACAGGTACCTTAACTAAGTTTAAGTGGCAGTGTTCATATTTATTATTTACGAGTATTCAGTGTTTATTATTTATTTATAATATTAGTAGGATATTTATGTACCTACTTTCTCGAACAGGGTTGTTGGTATTACACCTTTTCGGCATTGTGCAAACACATTCCAGACAAATCCAGTGATCCCTGTATTCTTGCCTGAAAGCTTCCACTTTTTCCTTTGTTTAATGCCAGACACTTAAGATAAAATTCTTTCCATGCATCTTTCTTGTGAACACACCATTTGCATATGAATGGCATATAAACTGCCTCATATAAAATAAGTATTTAGGTTTAGTTCTGGGCTTTGACTAAAAGGTTCTGGGGTACCTACAACTACTAAAAAGTTAAAATAATGGGGTATTGAAACTTCGGTAAGCTGGTTGAAAAATTTTGTGTTCCAATATTTGTATTCGCTCTCTATGAGCTGTACTGGTTAATGGTGTGGGTAAGTCTGGTGGCTGGGGATTGATGGCTGCAGTTTGTAAGACTTGTAATGTGTGACCAGTTGACGGGCTAGTGTATACATTATCAGATATATTACACCTTTTTATGTGATTCACCCGCGTGGCCATCTTATATCAGACTTATATGACCACGTGGTTCTACTTATAATATCCGATTTGACAGACAGGTCCCGATATTATCATACTTAAACTAACTATCAGTATCAGACTTAAAACTAACGGTTAGTACAAACCTATACTAAAGAATTTACATACTTATTCTACATAATACCGAACTCTTAAAACCATATTCGTTTAAATATTAGGGAGCCCGGTATTCCCTATTCCTAATCTATTTATTTATACACATCGAGTGGCGAGCTTCGGCGTCCATAACACACACGGACATCACTAGCTCAACTAGCATGTAATCTAGTGCGGCTATCGGGTCATCGGGCATCGGGTCTTTTAGAACCGATAAACGCACTACACGTAAAAAAAATTGATTCAGTCAGCATCGGGTTGTAAGGACCCCATGGGATTTTTTCGTACCTGTATTATCAATTTAACGAGGCATGTTCAAAACACTAACTGTCTCATTCATATTCATAGAGAGACCAAATATATCTGTCCCGCACCAGAGCGGTTGGCACAGTAATTTTTACCCCGCACCGGAGGAAAGATGAGCGTCGTGTCTATTCAACCCGATACCGCACCGAACGTGAAGAGACTTTGACCTCTGAGTTTGTTTCGGTGTTTCTTACCAGGAAACACCGGCCTCATTTAGCTAAATCTGTCAAAAAAAAAATGTTTACGTGTAAAAGTGTTGTTAAAACCTACTTACAAAAATAAAATCATTTATCATTAATTTATCATGATCGCAGAATTGAAAACGCCTGGAAAAGCTACAGGTCCATGAAGACGCTAATGAAGGGCGGTCTGCTGATCTCCCTGAAGCGCAAACTCATCGATATATTGTGTATCCTTCCCATCCTAACCTACGGTGCTCACCGAGTCGCAAAAGTTCCGCCTTGGGGTGTGCCAAAGAGTAATGGAGCTCAATTTTCTGGGATAAAGAATAAACAGTACGGAACACCACGCCGCGCTCCAAAACCGAGATAAAAGACGTGGGCAACAAGTCTGCCAGGCTCAAATGGGGCTGGACGGGTCACGTTAGCCGCATGCAAGACGACCGCTGGGCAAGTCTCCATGCAATGGGTGCCAGAAGATGAAGGCGTCACCGAGGGTGGTAGCGAGATGACTTGGATGCGCACCGCGAAGGCTGGTTTGAAGTGGCGCAAGAAAAGAGTGTCTGGAAGGATACTATAGGCTAATAAAAAAATAAAAACTTTTTTTGCAAAAAAAACAACCGACTTCCAAAAAAATAATACACAAAAAATTTAAAAATAACTTTAATTTCGGAAGTCGGTGTTTGTATTTTATTTCTTCGATATTTGACACCGAGTTCCGAAATTAAAGTTATTTTTAAATTTTTAGTGTATTTTTTTTTTTGGAAGTCGGTTGTTTTTTTTGTAAATAAGTTTTTTATTCTTCGCTTTTTAGTTGGTATACCCCAGAACTAAAAACCCCAATAACATGGAACGTGGAATTTAAACATTTGGAGAACACAAAAACGTCATCAAGATATGCGTATTTTTCGTTTTTGTTCAATTTCTCAAAAAGCGCTAAAGCAATTTCGATAAAATTTATATGGGACCACCTCGGGTGTATATTCTTTCGGATAAAAGAAGAATTTTGAAAATCGGTCCACAACTGACGGAGAAATGCGCGGACATACATAAAAAAAAAAAAAAACATACATACAGTCGAACATAGAACCTCCTCCTTTTTCTAAAGTCAGTTAAAAAACGACACATACGGCGTCCGTTCGCTCGCGCGCCCACGATTAGTTATAGAATGACCTTTATCGCTTTTACCTACGAAAACGAATTTAAAAAAAAATAAGTACTCCACCCTCGATTGACGTCGCCACTTGTGTTGCCAATGTTGCCACTCGAAAAAATTACCTTCCAAACATCCTTTTAAACCGATTTGGGTAATTCCTCTCGAAATTCGACGCCGCGTTGGCTGAATTATCCGATTTTTCGGATACATGTAATTATTTACGTTGACGATGGCTGCGAATATGTATTCGTTTACTGAAATGAGGGCTTTAGGTACGTACATGATTTAAATGATGCGTAGAATGGTTTTTTGTAAGACGTATTATAGTATTTATCTAAAAATTTTAACAGATTTTAGAGGTAGATTCTTATCTCTCCACTCAAATTAATTTTAGATCGAGGCATTTGTGGGCATTCAAGCATAAAGGGTCCAGTTCTCAGCATTTAGTTTTCGAGATATACGCAGTTTTATAAAGTCGGGTGAAAAATTACATTTCGTGATTTGAATTGATTATTAATCGAATGCTCAATTATCTACAAGTTCATAAATTATAGTAAATTAATTTATATTATTATGATGTTTCTAAGTACTAGACTTTTTGGTTAAATTTGATTTTTTTAAAAATTTTAATGCTTTTTCTCAAATCAAGCTTTTCCAGAATTTCAACTTCAAAATTTCTGATAAAAAAAATGAGCCAGTTTTTGAATTATTATATCCACATTATCATTATGTGACTATTCTAGATACCGAATCAAGTCTTAACTGAATACCTCACTACTGGACCATTTTTGCTTGGACCACATTTTATAAATAATCTATTAAAACTGCAAATGCCAATCTCTTCACCACCCTAGGTTGACTGGTAAAGAATGCTTAGGCCATTAAGTCCGCCCTGTACCTTTGTGCATGAAGTGATAAATAAATTATGACATCATACGAACATCAGAATCTATAGGTGGGACATCAGAATCCCATTAAAATTACTAATGTATAAAGAACAATCCTTCGTAATATTATAAACAAGACCCAAAAACATCTATCGGGACAAACATTTATTTATACAATACATGGACCCTCTAGTATTATTTTTGTACTTATATGGATACTAGCGAGGAGATCGTAGGTAAAGTAATAACAGCCGCACGGGTCGATCCATCAGGTTAAGCTACGCTTGCCGGGGTTGGTCCATGGATGAGTGACCATCTTTACATACCGAGACTCCTCCGTGCCTCGGAAAGTACTTTAAGCCGTTGGTCCCGGCTGTCAATCGTTGATCTTTGAAAGTCGTTACGGGTCGTCAAAAGCTCGAAAATCTGACAATCAGTCTTACCAAGGGTTATCGTATTACCCAGTTACTGGGTTATGGAGGTCAGATAGGCAGTCGTTCCATGTAAAATGCTGGTATTCAGCTGCATCCGGTTAGATTGGAAGCCGACCCCAAGATATTCGGGAAAAGGCTGGGCAGATTTTTGAAGGATACTAGCGACTCGCCGTAGCTTTTCTCGTGTACAAATTAAGCACAAAAACCTTCCTCATGAATAACTCTGTCTGTTGGTGAAAACGGCATTAAAATACGTTCAGTAATTTTTGAGTTTATCGCGTATACACGCGGCGGGGGACTTTGTTTTATAATATGTAGTGAAGTACCTAGGTCTTTAAGTATTTGGTGAAAGGCAACACTTTCAAAAGTACCTATCTTAATTGACGTTACAGAAATTGGTGAAAAAATGAGCCAAAAAGATGAAACTATACTACATCAATTTCTATACAACCATACAGGTACCTTGTTCCGAAAATACTCTACATCATTAGTGCCGAGAAATCAAACAGATTGATAGTAAAACAAACATAAATATAGGTAGGTACTACGGGAAGCCACATGATGGATGAATGCTATCAAATATTTGATGGCATAACACAATCGTTTGTCACAATAATCCCAAACTGTGTTGTGTGAACGATTTCATTCTGTATGTTCATACCTCATTAACGAACTCTTGGATAAATAATAGGATGTTGGGGAGGGCTGATATTTGATGAGAAATTTAACGTATCATTAGTGTTCCCATTCTTCCCAGTTACTGGGTTGTGGAGATTGATCGACTTCCATAAAAAACACACAAAAAATTGCAAAATAACTTTAATTTTGGAAGTAAATGTTTATAATTATGTTTCTTCGATATTTAACATCGACTTCCGAAATTAAAGTTATTTTGCAATTTTAGTGGTTATGTATTTTTTTTAAGTATTAATTTCTCTCTTTTTAGTTGGTGTACCTACTTACCCCGATGTTAAAAAGTGACGTTATGCGCGAATAGTAATAGTAAGTCTCAATAAATAAAATGAAAAAGTCATCAATGTAGTCGAAATCAATTAAATACGCGTTAATATGGATAACTCAAAAACTACTTAGTTGGTCTGATCTTGATCAAATTTAAATGGAACCACATGAAAAGCACCAGTTTTTAAATAAAAAAAAGAATCATCTTACTCTAAAATAAAAAAATAGACCTATATTTTCCATAAATCTAATCAAAATAATTTATATATGTAACTCAAGTCGTAAACGCAAAACTTTAGACAATAAAAAACAAGAAATGCAGTAATGCCAAACTGTTACTAAAGCAAAGGACATGTGATTCATACAGCCTAGATACGTTTGCTATTTAAAAAATAATTGATTTGAATTAATATTGACAAGCATGTCACTTTAATTTCGGAAGTCGGTGTTTTTGGTTTTTTGTCTTCGTTTTTTTGACACCGACTTCCGAAGTTAAAGTTATATTGCACTTTTTTTGGAAGTCGGTTATATTATTTTTGTAAAAAAGTTTTTATTGTTCTCTTTTTAGTTGTGGTTTCCCCATTATATTGTGTTAACAATACTTAGACATACGATAGCAGCAATCGCGGTTAATTTGCTGTCAATTTTTGAAGAGTTCCGTTGTCTGTCTCCGAAACCTATCATCAGATCTATATGAAATTTAAATTTCAGAACAAACCCCTTTCCAACAAAAAAAGAATTTTGCAAGTCCGTCAATATATGACGGAGTTATGCCCAAAAAAATATTAAAATATATATATTTATATATATAAACATCCGAATTGATAACCTCCTTCTTTTTGAAGTCGGTTAAAAATATAGTAACAACTCGCGCTTGGCCGGTTTTTTATTATAGATTTACTTTCAACCACTACATCATCATCGTGTGTTACCAGACTTAGAATATCATCATCGTTTCACTGCTGAACATAAGCCTCGCCCAAATCTTGTCTCATCGACTGGTCTTGTAGTTTCGCATCCATTAGACTTCCGCGGCTCTGACCAGATCAGCAGGCGTCGCGGATAAATTTGAAACAGAGTTACCGCGCCCCTGGGCACTCAGGCAACTGAATTAACAGGGGTGGGGTTTCGTCAGTAAAAGTCTGATACGCTCTCCCGCTCCACCCAGAGCGAGATAAGTCATTGAATGATTTCCCATCCCCACAAAAAAGACGGTCTATTCGCTAACTCAGTTGACATCAATTAGAAAGGCACTATGCAGTAGGTACATTGCTGCTTTGACGTATAGGTAAACAAAAACGTACTACGTAGTGCATATTATATCGATGTCCTACGAGCAAAACAGCAAAGTGAATATTGTGACGACCTTATGTTTGCAACCTTATGGTGAAGACTGGCACGTTGGAAGTTTGGAACATTCTAGAAACTCTTGAAACGCCGATTGAAAATTAAGAAGAAGGAAGACTTTTGTTTTTGGGTTCACTTCTAGTAGCCCGCTCGAAGAGGGCACATGTATTAATCTGATTATTCAATATAACGTATTAGTGTGCAAGTCCTCTTTCTTTTATAACACAACACCCATAAGCAGTCACTCTTATACACCACACTCTCGCACCGCTAGCGAGTAAGACAAACCCCCAGGAACCTAAAAGGAATCTCCAGGGACCAGCACTAAGAGAAGCTGCTCCAGGTCCCTATAATATCAAGTTGATGTCAATTGAGTTAGCAAATACACTTGCAGGTCATGGGGACCATACCTTGTGGGAGACGTTCTTTAGCTGCGTAATCCGGTACGCGGTCGCGATTACAGAACCTTATAACTCTATTACCACTTTTTTCCCCTTACGTAAAGCGACTAATAAGGATCATATTTACCTAACAGAATTCACCTTACGTACAGTACCATAAGCTAAAAAACCAACGTGAAACATGAATAAATATTTATAAATACATATTTACATAACAAAGAGCTTGCAGAATCAAGACTATAAAGATACATATTAATATTTAAATACGTAGCAAAGGGATACCTGAGACACAATGAAAATGTAATATGAATCGAATACTGTCTTGATCATAAATATTAAGTACCATAGCGGGCCTTATAAGCATTGATTTTGAACTAGGCCTGTCTTAGCTTTGTGAGAGTTATAAATGAAACGGTCGAATTTGATTTTCATGAAAATTTACCAAGAATGTTCCTGTTGTCTGGTTCGGTAGCAAAGGACTTACTAGGACCAGTCATCATGTGAGCGTGTCCTTTTTTAGGGTTCCGTACCCGAAGGGTAACCAACAGGACCCTATTAGTAAGCCTCCGCTGTCCGTCCGTCTGTCTGTCAGTGGGCTTTAACTCATGATCTGTAATAGGTAGACAGTTGAAAATTTTACTTGCCGTTATAACAACAAATACCTAATAAAACTGAAAATAAATTAAAAAACAAAGGTTGCTCACTTACAAGAAACGGGTTTTTTTTTTGTTTTTTTGCTCGATCTTAATAATGGCAACAAGTAAACGCGTTTAATCTTATGAGATGGTACGGAACCTTACATGCACGAGTCCGACTCGCACTTGGCTGTTTTTTTTTGTTATCGGGAGGAAACCTTCTAGCCTGGATTTTTGGGAAAAAAGACCAGAGAGTGGGATTTTACCTCACTAAAACCACTCTGGTGATGGTGGAAGAGGTCCCTTGACCTCTTAAAAGACCACATTGGAAGTCTCTCTGTACAACGTGCCCATGGGAAGATTGAAACCTTTACCGTATGAACTTTACGCAAAACATAAATTAAAAAAATAAACTGTGTACTTCAGTATGGCCGATGGCCGTCAAAGACTACAATATTATGGCCGTCACAAGTTTGGCGCTGTCAAAAATCTAATACCGATTTATTTGCATAAAATTTTTATTTTACATGTCAAGGTTTATTTTGTAACAATTTAAACATAGTTGATAATTATGGCGATGGCAGAAAAGAAAAACGAATACCCACCGGGGGTTGAAGCCGACAGAAAATTGCTTATCTTCGATACGTGGGAGGATTATTTAGATTCGCTCATAGAAATCGCTGATCTCAGGAATTTGAGGAGTATTATATCTGCCAGGACTATTGCTGCTCTTGGATACAGGTATCTACTTCTAGTTAACTAATATTGATTCATTTGCTGGGTTTAGTAGATGATGGGAAGATCTGAAGGAATCTAGAAAAGACATTGTCACAGAAGTAAACATACATTACACTATTTATACACGACATCGCAATCTCAGGCACTTGAGGAGCATTATTTCTGCAAAGACCATTGCTGCTCTTGGATACAGGTACCAATTTCGAATTCATATAGGCATTGGGTTTAGTAGATGATGTGAAGATCTGAAACAAGCTAGAACTCGTAAGACATTGTCACCGTAGTAAAAATACATTACACTATTTTTACACAACATCGCTGATCTCAGGCATTTGAGGAGCATTATTTCTGCAAGGACCATGCTGCTCTTGGATATAGGTGATGGTTGTGGTGGTGGTACAGGTGTACCAATTTTAAGCTGACTAATCGATTCAAATACAGGTGTAAGTAGATGATGTGAAGATCTGAAGGAAGCTAGAACTCGTAAGAGATTGGCACGGTAGTAAACATATACTATTTTATACACTTGTCTTATGGCGTGTATAGCCGTCAAGTGGCGCCCTCATTGAACAAAATATCGTAGCAAAGCGTAGAAAATAAAGGAAAAAAAATAAAATAAATTGAAGAATCCTATGTTGCGTTTGTTACGGGGGAAATGGAGAATTGAGGTAAACCCAGCGAAAAGTCAGGCTGTCCTCTACTCTAGACCGCGTCAAACGGTCGTACCCCCCCGTCTGATCACCATGTACGGCAAGCCGATCCCTTGGGAAAAGCAGGCCAAGTAGGTACTTGGCCTGCTTTGGCTTGGGCTTTACGCCTAGGTAGGCGTGATCCTCGACCAGCATCTCTCCTTCGCCGAGCACATAAGGCAGGCCCGCTCGCGGGCCGCCTTTGCTCAAGGTAGACTCCATTACCTCCTGAACGCCAAGAGCAAATTGTCACTAAAGTGCAAATTGCGTGTCTATACTTCGGTCATCCGGCCAATCATGACCTATGCTTGCCCAGTACATGACAAGCCCCGTCACCTCCACAAGATGTCGACATTGCAGCACCGCTTTCTCCGCAAGGTGGTGGATGCCCCCTACTTTGTGAGGAATGAGGAGCTGCATGTTGACCTCAAAATCCCCACCTTGCAGCAGTTCATGAAACGCTCCACCCAGCGCTTCTTTGAAACTGCTGCTAAGCATCGTAACCCCCTTATCGCATCGGCTACTCGATACGTTCCCTCTCAAATCTCTAGGATTCGCCGCCCCCGGCATACCCTTCTAGTCCCTGACGACGCTACCACCCTGCTCCAAGAGAGCCGTAGGGAGACTAGCACTATCAGAAAACACACCAGACCGCCGATTTTCCGACCTCGCCGGCGTGGCCCGTCGCGAAATCTAAGTCATTGTCCTCCCCGTCTCTCGCCAGCACGTGCCGCTGAGCCAGTAAATCCCCTAACTAATGAAAATCAGATCCAGCCTTCCCTTGCTGCCCCCCAGTGATGCCCTAAGCCGAGGCCCGTACCCCGCAGGGGGTGCCCTTAGCGTGGTCACTTAGTTTGTAAGTTTTAATAAGTCCTGGCTGGAGGCTTTAATATATTAAAGCCTACACAGGCAAGCCCGGTTGAGCAGACGACAGCCTCAGAGGCTAACCTGCGAGAAGTCCCTCAAAAAAAACCCAAAAAAATTGCGTTTGTTACAAAGAGGCTATGATACTTTTACGTTGTTACAACAGGACTCAAAATGTTTCGTATCCAAAGTAGTAAGCAAAAGTACCAAAAACGGCCGTTTTTGACAGTTTTGCTTAGCTCTTCTCTGAGAACTTCTTCCACCAAAAACATACGTAATGCCATTTCGCTAAAATTTTAGTTATGGCACATTCACTTTAACACTTCACACAAATATGTCCGAACATTCGGCCGATACTTCGTAAAAAACACTTTGGAGTAGACCCCCTGTTTGATAACGTAAAAATACCTTATCCTCTATGTAACAAACGCAACATAGGATTCTTTCATCTTTATTTTCTATGTTAAGATACGATTTTTTATTTAATGAGGGCGCCACTTATGCGGAGCTTCACCCGCGTGGTATTAACCATATGAAGCCGCTGGCAGAAGCTAGTTCACAGTACTAATGTACTTCCCCTCATTATAAATTATAGCCTATTGTGAGTCTTTACCAATCATGATTCCAGCACTTTTTCTTTCTTCTAAAAGTAGCCTATGTGTTAATCCAGGATGTGACCTACCTGTGTGCAAACTTTCATTCCAATTCCTTTCAGCTATTTTTGCGTGATTGATAGCCAAACTTAACCATACAAACTTTCGCGTTTATAATATTAGTAGGATTATTAAACCATACTTATTATTAATACACGACAAAACATCATCATTATCCACAGTCTGACTTTATACAGTTCAACTATGGACTTTGTCTGAAGAATAAGATTTTTATTTTCACTATATTATCCACTACCGGGATCAGTCCTCGCTTTGCTTGTACCAAAATCAATGGGATAGAGTTCCAGTTTCTTTGGCCTTGCCCTACTCTTATAGCCATCCACATCCATACACAAGACTTTCCTCGCAACATTTTCTTCATTCCTCCGCATCACATGCCCCTAACACGACAACCGATTTCCACACAATTTTTCACGAATTCTGTGTGTATTGTTATTTAATAGAACTAAGTCATGATAAATACACTCATAATCAAGATTGGAGACTCTAAACTCGAAGTTGTAGACGAGTACGTCTACCTGGGACGAACGGTCCAGTTAGGTATACGGCTAACTTCGAGAAAGGGGTCAACCGTCAAATTCGACTCGGGTGGGCGGCGTTCCGGAAGGTGTATGGTATCTTCTCGTCTCACATACCATAGTATCCCAAGACGACAGTCTATGACCACTGGGTGTTGCCAGTGATGACTTATGAAACTTGTATAACATCGTGAAAATCAGTTGTAAAAAGAAAAATATTTACATTTTAGATAAGATAGTAAACAAGCTGATTTCCCATGTGAGGTTACTAGACAAGCAGACACGCTGCCAGTCAAGTTTATAAACCGTGCATAATAAATAACTACAAGTTATAAAACAAAGTTCTCCGCCACGTCGCTTTGTCTGTCTGTTCAACTCAAAAACTACTGAACGGAGATTCATGCGGTTTTCATCAATATACAGAGTGATTCATGAGGAAGGTTTAGTTGCATAATTTAAACCCGTGCAAAGCTGGGGCGGGTCGCTAGTACCTACTAAATATCTGAATTGCCTATATTTGAGAACTTTGATAGATTTCACATACTGCCCCAAATATTATAAAGTGGCTTGATTTATTGTATCTCAGAAGTGACCAATAAATATTTAGTCACAATATTCTACGGTGACTATGACAACTGGGATGCAGTGCGAAACGAAATTTTGCGGGCTAAAAATTCGTACCACCGAACTTATTATAGTTAGTTTATCTTTTTTACTTTACTCATACTATATACAGGGTGTAAAAAGACACCGAACATATACGAAGATACTGAACATCTTTTTTTTTTTGGATTGCTGGGAAACGACTTTTATTTTTAGGTATGAAAAAAAAAACTATTTTTTACTGCGCGCAAATTAGCGCAAACCCAGGCAAGTGGAGTTAAGCCCCACCCCTTAGCTCTAAGACACGTAGGTACATGTCATATACGTTTGATATTAATTGCATTTTTATAACTACAAAATGCGTAGTTACGAAATTTCGAAAAAAAAATATCGAAAATTCAGGTAATGTTTGTTTGGATAAAGTTTAGTAATAACACTTGGCATTCATTTTCGTAAAAAAGAAAAAAAAAATGCGACTTTGACCTTCAATATCTCCAGAACCAGTGGATTTCCAGGTATGGTCTAGTGGAAAAAAATGATCCAAATTATGGGTAGAATATGTGGCTTTCGGCTTCAGAAACAGTCTTTTTACACCCGATATACTTTACTTACCTGTATCATTATTTCCAGAGCTTACGGCGACACACTATTAGAAAAAAACTTCTACGCCCGACGGAGTGTTATCCACGATATTGTCTTCCCCAAATCAAAGCCGTATGTGCTGGTCAGTGAAGGAGCAAACCTGCAAGATTCCTTCAACAGGGAACTGGCTGTGCGAGAGCGAGCCAACAGGGTTGGGATTCTACAGGTGAGCTGGATAAATACTGCAGGCATGTTTTTGGTTTTCGGAGACAAACCTTCGGAAGGATTTTGGGGATAAGACCAGAAAGCGAGGGATTCCTACTTCACTAAAGTCACCCCAGTGATCACCATCATCATGCGGAAGAGGGCCCTGGATCTTCCTGCCACCATAACTGGGGAGACTGTAAAGGAGTCTCCCCAGTGCCTCGCTAGACTACAGCCCTACCCTTTGACTGAAACGGTGCCTGTGGTAGCTAAACAATGCTGATGGTCTAGACGCCCGCATGCGGTCTAATGTATAATAATAATATATCTAATGGTGGACATCCCAGCCATACGCATAAATAAATTCTTCAGGTTCACTCAGGAGTGGTATGCCCGCCGGAATCTATGTTTCCTAATAGGCAAAACCTGAAGGTTTTTAAGTCAACAGTGAATAGGTTACTTATTGACAAGCGTGCTCCATCGTCGACCACATCATTGTTTGCTATCAGGTGAAATAATAGTCGAACACAATCCTTATTATAATAGTCGAACACAATCCTTGTTATAATAGTCGAACACAATCCTTATTATAATATTAAAAAAGAACGCAGTGAGCTCTCGCATACTCGTCAGTCTCCCGTCACCACCACCTGTCGTGCACAAAACACTTATGATATTCCAAACTGACCCTGACTGATACTGCCCTGAATCGCACCGTAAAAGAAGTATAACCAATAACCTAGTTCTTTTACTTTGTCCTCAGTCTATAATTTTCATCCGACACTTTACGAAAGGTGGCTTCGAAATATCGGGATACATAGACTACGGGCACAGGCTCGTCTCTGAGAACTGGGCCCCGTTCTTCAAGTACGGCAAGACTCTGTGGCCAAGGGACAGTGATCTTGGGTACTACCACTGGCGGCATGGAACAGTTAGGAGCAATATAAGCAGGAATTATAAGGTATGTACGAGTGTTAGGTGTTTAAATAGATCTTTGACAGTCTTTACGGGTTGACAGAAACCGTAGTATCGGGCCACCCAGTTACTGGGTGTTGCAGATCTGACAGGCAGCGTGACTCCGTGTTTAATAGAGGCTGCATCCGGCTAGACGACAAGATACCAATTAAATTAAAAATTAAAAAAACCTCCAACGCAAAAAAGGAAAGCGAACATTTAAAAAACATAAAAAAACTGATGACCTCGAAACGGCTGAACCGATTTTGACAAAAACATGTCTAAAAATCGCTAAAAAAACCAGCTTTCAAAAAAAAAAACGCATTCATATCGGTTTATCCGTTTCAGAGCTACGGTGCCACAGACAGACACAGACAGACACACATAGCGTTCAAACTTATAACACCCCTCTTTTTGCGTCGCGGGTTAAAAACCAAGGTCAAGGTCAGGCAGGTGATGGTATTGGGTGTTTGAAAAGCTTCTATGAAAACGATGGCACGACCTTCGAAAGGTGCCCATGTACCCCAGCTTACTAGTAGGAACATATTAAGGTGAAAGCGCCAGGGTAGCCCACGAAGTTCAAATTTTCTTACTTTTTTTGCAATTTGTAGGTCAGTCAAAATATAATTCGCGGCCGTATCAGGTACGTATTTACAAAACTGTAATCATTAAAATCATCAACACAAATCTCTCAGTTAGAATTGATGCCAATTGTCACGATTTCATGAAATACTACATTTGACATCAGTTCTAACTGAAGGAGTTTTATTGATGATTGTAACGATTATAATTCTAAAACTACATACTTGCTACGGCCGCGAATCATATTTTGACCAAAATACAACCTGACACTGACCTGCAAATTGCAAAAAACGTAAGAAAATTTGAATTTCGCGGGCTACCCTGGCGCTTCCACCTTAATCGTCTTTGAGGGAAAGGCCCTTTGGCGGCAGAGAGAGTCATAAGGTGGAAGTGTATTATGGTTTTGTCTTCATCAAACCACCTTAGTAGTTATATTTAGTACCTACTTGCCTTTGAGAGAGGGAGAGTTTACTAAATTGATATAATTATTCCTGAAATTTCTTTAAATCCTCTCGATTAGTTCAAGTATTTCCCCTAAACCACGGTAACAGGTAGTTGTCGCCATGTTCAAAAGTCAGCAGTCAAGTTTACCTCGATACTGTGAGATTATTCCACGAACAATTTCGATATCCTCTAAACGTCGGGCTGTCGCGAATATTCGCATAGTTTGTGAAGTTGTGCTTTATAGTAGGAGATTGTATGTGAACAGTACTGTAGACGACTATTTTTTCGTTTACCTATATAATATGATGCTAAAACTAAAATGGTATTTTGAAACTAGTTTACGATTTTATAGGTATTTTGTGGTCACCTTGGAGTTTTTCTAGGGACAGGGCAGCTCTACACTAATATTATAAGGATGAAAAACAGTTTTTTTTTTTAAATAGTGAGCGAGTTAGAAGTTTGTCATAGGTTACTTTTGTCCCTGAAAAATGCAAGATTCATATGGCATGAGCCACAGAAAGCACAGCTACGAGGAATAAAGCAAATTCGTAGAGGACATCAATAACTTTTTTTTTTTTTTAATTTTGGCACAGTTGCAGATGACGCAACTATTTTGCAAAAAACAAAGAAATAAAAATACGTATTTTTTTTTTGCAACAGAGACCGGAAGGGGGCCTTAAAAATTCAAAGTGTACCATATGAAAGCTGTTTGCACATTCTCAAAAATAAAATAAAAATTTTTAGGCTGCTTCATTTTCGACTTTTGATGAAAAATTAAAAAAAGAAAACGTTAATAATTTACTCTAGGCAAACTTCGGAGATAAGTCCCCCGGGCCTTATCTCCGAAATTTGCATAGAGTGAAATCTGAATTATTCTACGTGACAGAAGTTTAAGTAAAGAGTACAGGAAATATAAAACGATGTCTTTAGATAGCACACTTTTTCAAAATCATCAACAAAAATTATTTTACTTAGTTCCACTATCGGTAAAGAGATGGCGCTGACTTAAAACTGTAATATTCTACACCGCAGTGTTAAAATTCTCTGACAAATTAGTAACACATCCAAAATATTTACATATGATGGTACGCAACCCTCGGTGCGCGAGTCCGACTTGCTCTTGTTTAAAACATTGCCCACACTAGTTTCTCCTGTATCGTGGATGCGCAAAAGACCATTTAATAGTCGCAGGGATACATATTTGATCATGACCAGCAGCTCTACCATGACGTCTTATACGGCCTGTATAGCTCCGTCTCTTTCTCACACCGGAATAATTATTATTTCAGGACGTCACCGTAAAAAGGATGATTCACGTTACACCGTGTCGCTACCGTGGCCCGGCCGTGCCGTGGCGGGGGTACGGCCGGGCCACGTCCACCGGGTTAGTCAGTCATGCTACACCGGGCTGTCACCGTGCCGCCACCGGGCCCCGGCCGAGGCACGGCCGGGGCACGGTCAAGCATGGATCAGTTCATACAAAAAGTATAACTATAGATATTTGACCGTGCAATTGTTTGACCGGCAATTGTTTCCCGGCCGGGGCACGTCCGGGCCCAGTGCACACGTTCAAGTTACACCGTGTCACCACCGAGCCGAGCCCTGGCCGTGCCCCGGTCTAGCATGAATCACTTCAAACAAAATGTATGCAACAATCTTTGACCGGCCCGGTGGCGACATGGTGTAACGTGAATCATCCTTTAGGGCAGACTTTCACCAAAGGTTATGTACACATTACTATTGTTAGGTATACATGAGGCTGCTGGGTTTGATTTCCGGAAGGGAGAAAAGATTTACCGGGTTTTTCCTTCTGAAATTTCTCCCACTGGTCCTGCGCGCGTCTCGCATCCATCGGCTACCCGCAACCCCTAACCAGATCATCGGTCCACCTTGAGGGAGGCCTTCAAACGTTGCGTCTTCCGGTACGCGGTCGCCACTCCAGAACTTTTCGGCCCAACCAGGAATCAATTTGCAAATAATTAAAACCGCCAATCTCTCTATCTCTGCCTAGACTTTCCCCAACTATATTGGGGTCGGCTTCCAGTCTAACCAGATGCAGCTGAATACCAGTATTTTACATGGAGCGACTGCCTATCTTTTTTTTTTGGGGGTGGGAAATCATCCAATGACTTCGCCCGCTCTGGGTGGAGCGGGAGGGCATGTCAGACTCTTACTGACTAAAACCCACCCCTGTTCCTTCCCTGCCTGAGTGCCCAGAGGTGCGATAACTCATTTTCAGAATTTATCCACTACCCCTAGGCGTGCAGGCACTGGCCACGATGGCCCCGTCGTCAGTGGTGGCTGACAATCATGTCTTTGAGGCGCGAGTGGAACACTACGCGCCGTCGACTCACGGGCATGGTGCTGATCGGACGGCGAGCTACCCACTGCTCGCCGTCCGCAGGCTCAGGCAGGTATCGTCACGCGATATCCTATGCCCAGTACGCCCAGTACCTCTCCTGCGGTGGTAGCGGCCGGGGCCGTGAGGGCCACTCCGTTGAGCTTCCCTCACGGGTCCCGCCTCCGAGCGACTGCCTATCTGACCTCCACAACCCAGTAACTGGGTAATACGATACTTCAAATGAAAACCGCCAATGAACTTCCAAAAAAAAACCGTGTATGTAATCGTGATGTTATGTTGTACTAAAAACATAAATCATATTTATTTTGTAAATAGTTTATAAAAAAAACCAGCCAAGTGTGTGTCGGACTTCTCACGTTTAGGGTTCTATTTCATATGTGGAAAATCAATATTTTGGTATTTGTTAGTAAAATATAGGTATGTAATAATAAGCACTATCACCATATTTTGAAGTTCAATGGAAAGTTAAAAAATTCTTCGGAACAAAATTTTGTGACAGACGACGGATAGACGATACGTGAGTAATAGCAATAGGGCGCCGTTTGGACCCGTCGGGTACAGAACCCTTTTTTTTATTTTTTTTTTGTGGGGTGGGAAATCATCCAATGACACTCCCGCTCGGGGTGGAGCGGGAGGGCGTGTCAGACTCTTACTGACTAGAACCCACCCCTGTTCCTTCCCTGCCTGAGTGCCCAGGGGTACGGTAACTCATTTTCAGAATTTATCCGCTACCCCTAGGCATGGGTACAGAACCCTAAAAACACTTTTACACGTCAAAAAACATACGTTGAAAAGGAATTAATGGATATTGTTCGAAAAAAGTTCCTGATGAAAACTTAACCGCTAATAGCTTCGTTAAACTCGTTCAAAGTCGCCCTTTACTAATTATGAACTTTAATTATTTACGAGCCCACTAATCGCATTTTTGAGAAAAAGTTTAGAGCATTTGAGAGGAAAATGATGAAACAGAAGCATGAGTGTAAATTCAAATCTTTTGCCCGAGTAAGTTCTAGATTCGAATATTATCAATAATTATTATAAAATAATATTCCCCGCGGCCGCGTGTTTCTGTCTGTTTGCGTTAAACTCAAAAACTACTGAATTTATTTTCACATACATGTTTACTACCCGTTTTAAACATTAAATAAGTAACAACTTCACCTAAGTATTTTTTTCTGAGGATTTTTTATTTTGGAAATTTTTGAAATATGTACATTTACTCATATACTAATAAAGTTAACTTATCAGTGATAGTTTTCCTTCAAAGTTTGTTTTTTAGATTTCCACGAATATTTTTAGATTTTTCAATCCAAGAGAGCTTTTAGGGAAAGGGGGATGCTTGAATGGACAAAAAATATCACTTTAAAGTTTAAAATTTCGCAAATCGTCATCATCATCATCATCAGCCTTTTAATGTCATCTCTGTGAGAGGGTTAAATCACTGAATCTAAAAAAAATAGACTTCATAATCTATTACAAAATTTTATTGTTTCGTTCTCTTGGCGTGATAAATTTATACATATTTAAACGCAAGATTACAGCTTTCTAGTTTCAAGAATCTCTAAGTTAAGCCTCTGACGGACAGACGGACAGACCGAAAATATAAGGGTTCCTTGTCCGTGTTAGGACTACGGAACCCTAAAAAATGAAGTGAATCTTGTAATATTATAAAACAAAGTCGGGTTATTGACACCATTTATAATTATAACCGAAGGATGGCTGGATCGATTTTTATTGTATTTAATTTTTTGGATTTGTTTCTGCCCTGAATAGTAGAATATGACCACAAAACGGAAAAATTCACAAAAAAAGTGAGGAAAATTTGTTTTCTCATAATATATTTTTAATCGACTTCAAAAAAGAGGAGGTTCTCAATTCGTCTGTGTGTTTTTTTTTATATTTGTTACGCGATATCACCGCCATTTGTGAATCGATTTTGATGATTATTTTTTTTGGTAGGTCATACTTCAGAGGTGGTGGTTCCATATAAATTTTATTGAAATCGATTCAATACTTTAAAAAAAAACAACCCAAACAAAAAATATGTATACACATAATGACGTTTTGGTTTTTTCCAAATGTTCAAATTCCATGTTATTCATTCCATTCCATTCGGGCATAAAAAACTTTTTTACAAAAAATACAACCGACTTCTAAAAATTGCAGAATAACTTTATTTTCGGATGTCGGTGTTTATATTTTGTTTCTTCGTTATTTGACACCGACTTCCGAAAATAAAGTTATTTTGTAATTTATTTTTTTTATTTTGTAAAAAGTTTTTTATTTTTAATTTTTTAGTTGTTGTACCCCAGAACTAAAACTAAATATTAAAGTTATGCCCGAATGGATAACCCCAATAACATGGAATTTGATTTTTTTGGGAGGCTGGGAAATCATCCAATGATTTCTCCCGCTCTGGGTGGAGCGAGAGGGCGTGTCAGACTCTTACTGACTAAAACCCACCCCTGTAAGGAACAGGGGTGGGTTTTAGTCAGTAAGAGTCTGCCTGAGTGCCCAGGGGTGCGATAACTCATTTTCAGAATTTATCCGCTACCCCTAGGCATTGGTTTTGGAAACTTGGTTTTAGTTCTATGCTCAACTCTCTTAGACTTTCGACAAGGGTTATTGCCTTTACGTGGCTTATCGCATATTATAATAAAATTGAACCTAACCATCAAACTAAGTTTGTAATTAATATTTCCGATCGTGTCTGGATTGGTGTTTAGCATATGTATATACTCAACTGATTGTATGAGTAGGTATATTTGGTTTTTGAGGGTTCCGTACCCGAAAGGTCCAAAGGGAGCCCTATTGCTGTCACTCACGTGTCCGTCTGTCTGTCTGTCCGTCGTCTGTCATAAAATTTTGTTTCGAAGAATTTTTTAATTTCCCATTGACCTATGAACTTGAAAGTTAATTACGTATATTTTTTACTAACAGACTTTACTTCACATTTTTTCTTGGATAATTCCCTCTTTTGGTACGGAACCCTAAATGTACGAAGTCTGACACACACTAGGCCGGTTTTTTTACTTTGATAGGCTCGCGCTTGACCACTATCTCACCTTTTCATATTGAAAAAGTTTGGAGTGTCTAATGTTTTTCCTACTTTTCTAAGGTGGTATATGTAAAACTATTAGGGCAAGCATTGACCTACTGAGGTCAAGGTTAGAACATTTAAAAAAATTCAACAGGGCAGATTTATTTTTAACCGACATCGAAAAAGGAGCAGGTTCTATGTTCGACTGTAGTATTTTTATTTATGTATGTTCACCGATTTCCCTGTTAGTTGTGAACCGATTTACAAAATTCTTTTTTTAACCGAAAGAATATACTCCTGAGATAGACCCGTATAAATTTTATCGCAATTGCTTCTGCGCTTTTTGAAAAACTGAACAATAACGAAAAATACGTATACATAGATGACGTTTTGGTTTTCTCCAATTACGAGTTTGTTTAAATTCCACGTTCCCCATGTGTATAACTACTAAAAAGTGAAATAAATAAAAAACTTGTTTACAAAAAAAAACAACCTACTTCCAAAAAAGAAAATACACTAAAAATTTTAAAATAAATTTAATTTCAGAAGTTAGTTATTTTTTATTTTTAGCGTATTTTCTTTTTTGAAAGTCGGTTGTTTTTTTAATAACAGTGATAGGCTCGTCACCACTATCCCACCTGATGGTATGCGATGATCGTACAATTGTTAAGTGTAAGATTTTGTTTCAAAATAGGACGGTGATATGTATATGACATCTGAAACGGTCGACCCCGACTACCCAAGATACGAGCATGTCTCAGTTTGGGAGTCGTTGTCTAATTATAATGCATCTGTACATTCACCTCACAAAAAACTAAAGTTGGTTTCTTTCCATGTCTCAGTTTGGGAGTCGTTGTCTAATTATAATGCCTCTGTACATTCACCTCACAAAAAACTAAAGTTGGTTTCTTTCCATGTCTCAGTTTGGGAGTCGTTGTCTGGAGTTGCCCAAGCGTGTAAATAGCCGTGGGACTCTGCGGATGGAGGACATTAATTACGGCCAAACACTTGGACTGAATGTTGGCCCAAAATTGCCTATATTTGTCTGTATAACTTCAAGTTAGGAGTGGTTGGCAGTAGTCGGCGCATGTGGCCTTACTCTAAGCTATCAAGAACAAGCGTTACCTGACTTTCCTCGCTGTTCTCGCTGGTTGCACGTCGACGTGACGAGTGGCCACTCGTTCTCTTCACTCCAACACTCTTGATTATTCTTGTTCGCTAGTTAACGGACGCGGTAAATATGGGTTATTTATTATTCCCGGAGGATCCCCAAGGTTTACGGGATATTACTCGAGATTTTAGTGTATTTGCGGGGACGATATTAATAAGATATTAATTTAGTCTGCGGTGAGATGCGCTCTGCCTCGCGGCGTTAGGCACACACTGACGTGACGTCGATTGTTGCATTTTAAATTGTCTATAGCTCGCGTAAAGCCGGCCACTCACGCCTGTCTGACAAATTAAAGCGAGACACACACGCGACGTGATACCAACCCCACCCAACTTGCAGAGTGGCGGCAACTCGCCACACCATTGTCTAATTATAATGCCTCTGTACATTCACCTCACAAAAAACTAAAGCTGGTTTCTTGTAACGTTTTTGTACTTTTTTTAAGAATAAATTATTAAAAATTATTATGATGTGGTTGACGATGGAGCACGCTTGCCTTGAAGAAACCTATTGACTCTTGTCTTAAAGACCCCCAGGTTGTAGCTATCAAGAAACACAGATTCGGGCAGGGAATTCCACTCTTTAGCTATATATGTATACGCACAACAAATGTGTTACTAAAACATTTTGTGTGTGTGGATCCACTATGTATTTTCAAAGATCATCTCTAATTCAGTAACTTAAGCGTTAACTGATCATGTCTTTATGCTTTTTAGGAACAGTATGCCTTAACAGGGTAAACAGTGGCCTGGACAAAATGCATCGCTAAGTAGGAATTTATTGTAGATTCTACTTAAAAACATTTTCTCCATCATTTCAGCCCATAATGGATCCCGACAGAGGTCTGCTTTTCCAAAATCGTCATGACCACAAGATCATATGCCCAGACCCTCAACAGGACCCTGGACAGAATACCACGAAGCAAAGGGTATTTTCCCCCAACTATACACAGATTGAAATCTATGACCATGTCGTTAGAAGAAGAAGTTGACGTGTCTTTTATTATTAGATATTGTTTACAGAATAAAGCGCGAGCATTTTCAAGAAATGAGCATTCGGCTTCGAGCATAAGAATGAAATGAGCATTTGTGTTGGATCATCATCGGCCTTATAATGTCCCCAATGTAAAATAATGTAATGTGTGTGTGTGTGTGTGTGTGTATATGTGTGTGTGTGTGTGTGTTGTAATGTGTGTGTTGTGTGTGTATGTGTGTGTGTGTGTTCTTAATGTATGTGTGTCTTATGTTGTGTGTTGTGTGTCTCATGTTTGTGTGTGTGTGGCCTTGTCATGTCCATGTGTGTGTGTGTTATGTGTGTTGTAATGTGTGTGTGTGTGTGTTGTGTGTGTGTGTAGTGTGGAGGTGATGACATCATGACGAAGGCTGCGCTCACGTTCATAGTCGAGGGTCACCAGTGTGGAGGTGAGCGGAACAGAGTGTAAAGTCCCGCAAACCTCCGTTGAAAAGGGAGGATCCTCCGACCAGACGGGTGTTGTGTCTGGTCCGGGCAACTGCCCAATGGTTGATTTCGGACTGTTGTATATGTTCAAATCGCGCGGAGAACTCTGCTTGCGCGATGTAGAATTCTTGCTATTTTTAGTTCGTGTGCGGCGTCATAGATGTCGCTACACCCCAATGCTGGGGCACTGGCCTCCTATCTGTGAGAGCAGTTGTATAGGAGGAGCATTTATTTATGAGGGGTCAACTCCCATAAATACAGCTACTGTCGAAAGTTCTGACGGTTGCCTTCGCTCATTTAGCCGCATCAAATGTATTTTTGACTATTTGTATGGCTTTGAGTCAACAAGATGCTTATACTGTGAAAATTTTAAGTCTGTAGCTCCAACCTTTTGGCTGTAAAACCTGTGTGACAGATGACGGACAGACAGACGACAGACAGACAGACGAACAGACAGACGGACAGACAGACGGACAGACGGACACGAGAGTGACAGCACTAGGTTCCGTTTGGACCCTTCGTGTACGAAATCCTAGAAAGGGACTAACCAATTATTAAACAGTAAATGCCAAGGGCGTTACCTTTTGAATTACTAAAATTAGTTTGAAAGTGAATGATTGACTTGCTGCTCGCAAAAAAAAAAATACAACCATTATCCCTTTTCTTACTTGCGAATGCTCGCGCTATGAAATAAATAAAAATCAGTGCTTTAAGCTTAATCATCTTTATTCGTACTTAAATGCTAGTTAGAACTTGTAAAACATGACCAATATTTTTGTGTCTGGTTCATTAAATTGTAATGTTCTTAATTTAAGCAAGTTTATTTAAAATTATACTTGTATTGTTAACTATTTAGATTGAAACCTTATATTTGAAAATTCGAAATATATACTAAATGTTTTAATCTAGGTTTTGGACTCAATTAAACAACATTTAAAAATAACTTTCACGTGAAGGATTTTGATATAGATGCCTGCTTGCTCGTGTCTAAATATTTATAATAACTAACTTAATTAAATTTATTTTAAGAAGAATTGTGATTTTAATAATAACAAAATATTTAAATGCATGTCTTTTATTTATATTTTATTTTTCATTGCATTTTAGGTACTTTTGTATTATTTGGAATATTTGAAAAAAAAATGCTTAGAGCTAACCTAAGTAATAATATTCAGTGCCTAATATTGACAAATAAATAAAATTAAAAACAAAGACAATTTAAGAAACTCATCAGATTTAAAATAAACAGTAAAAACTCTACTTTCGTCAAAAATTTAAAACAACGAAATCTGTGAAAAAATATAACACTTAAAAAGAAAGGACTTTTTTAACCTATCCTTTCTTAAAAACCTAAACTTGTATATAAAGGAAAATGGAAGTAGGCATACAGCTTACGTACCTAGAAAACTACTTAAAACAAACAAGTTTTTTTCTTTAAACGAGTATGTTACTAAGGAAACTTCTATCAATATTCAGAAGAATGTTCACTTGGTCATCCTTCGCTTTATCCAAAATATTGCTCTCCTTTTTATTTTTGCGACAACTTAAATAAATGCGTTACATAATAGCAAGTGTATACCTATGCCTTTGCCTAGATTGTTTATTAATATTTCATATTCTCTTAGTATCATTATTGACAACATGACATATTCTTAAGCGGCCCCGGGACGACCCATTGCGATTGTCAATTTTACGTCATTTTCAATTGTCATTGATCGTGTACGAGTACAATTGAAGGGATTGCCAATTGCAGTTACGTGACTAAAAGCTATTGCAGAAAAATTTTATTGATGCTCATTGACAGGAGCCATTGAAGCTGCCAATTAAACGTTTAACTGTCTCATTCGCGCATCTGACAGCATTGAAAACAAACATGGCAAATACCCCACATAATATCGAGGGCCGGGAATTTATCTTGCTTTTCATATCTTAATATCGCGATCGTCCAGAGTTAACGCAAACAATTAACAATTGGAATTGAAGTGCAACAATGGCACCTTCGATTGCAATTGTCAATAACGTAGCATATTGACAATCGTCATTAATCGTCTCGGGGCCACTTTACAGTCTTATTTATAAAACTCGCTTTGCTTAATTAAGCTTAGTTTAAATACTGGTTGGTGGATTCTAAATTGAAATTCTCCGTATAAAATTTTGAATTAAAACCCACTAATCAGAGTTTTAAGCTAATAACATACTTATTTTTTTATAAATAAGGCCCCCTATTGTGGATTCCAAGCAGGCAAATGCAGAAAATACATGTTTGAACATAAGACACAGTTATTGGATTCAGCAATAATTCTCCCTCGATAAAGAGCTACAAAACTAGCTTTACTACATTAGAACTAGAAGATACAAATAGGTTGATCAACGAATAAAGCCTAAACGATGAAGCTTCTAAGTCTTCAAATCTTCTATGAAATTAATGTCAGAAATATTATGATTTGTTTTCTGACATTTATTTATTCTTACACACAATAACTTATACTACAATAACGAGATGGTGGAACTCTGGGACTTGAGAGATTCTATGCGAGTCTTCTTGGCCGTTTCTCTGGACGCACTGTGTACTTCAGCCGTTCGCAGTGTGATGCCGAAAATGTCTTCGTGGTATCGGTTTTCGTTCTGAAAGGAAAGAAAAAATCTAATTACAAAGTGCCCTTTAGATAGATCAAGGTACCTCTGTATTTATTTAATACCTACTGTAAAGTTTTTGCTGACACATAAAGGAGAATGAGCAATAATTGTACTAAAAAGTTTCATGCATCAAGATCAAACTTGTATAGTAATTATTTTAATATTTTTTTAATATTTTTTTACGACATTACGCGTCATGGATGTAGTTTTTGAACCGGAAATTTAAATTTTAAAAGTATGAATATAGTTTCACTGTTTTTACATGACGTTCGAAAAATCGTTCATAGTGATTTAGAATGCAATAAAAATATTTTTGATGAATCGGCTAAACAGTTGTTTCAATCGTTTCTTTTGCATAATTAATAACTATAACGCTTCCTTCAAAAACATTTCACGTATTATATGTATTACTTGCTTTCTTTCTGATGTATAACAGTAACTATTAAGTAAAACCAGTACACCAAATCGATTTAGTATTGCTAATTGACACAAAATCGATATTCTTACTACAGATTTTGATTTGACAGAATGTATAACACTACGTTCAGCAGGCACATTTCTGACATTTGATCTGACGTACCTATTAGATTTGCGCTTGAGATTAATTAATTAGTGTATTGTGTTGAATAGTAGAGCTTTTTTGTATTTTGTGAAATTATTTCTGTGTACATATTTCAATTCTGCAAGTATGTCGAGTACTGGAGTCGACCGACTGACGACGTCAGTCACCCGGAAAAACCGATATATCAATTATTGTTCATTTTTGATACCTAGAAGTCTACGTAAACATTTATTAGAACAAGCGTCGACTCCAATGATTAACTTGTAACAGTCGTGCATAATTCCTACTCAGATTTTATTTTACTCTTGTATGACGTGTCAATAAAATATACCTACTTGCCTGGTTTTGAGGTTATGTTCGATGTTATAAAATAAAATTCCAAAACCCGCGTTTACAAAAATAACTTTTGTAAGAGTTAATATGATAAGTGTAGACTATAAAAAACAAAGTTTGATTTTGGCATTGTCCTTTGCGTTATAAAAACATGATAGACAACATAATAAAATGTACATCATATTTGAAAAACAAACAATGCGTTTAACTTTCCTTCTCTTCCCTTTCAAATCATCGCTGAGTTTTATTTTCATTATTTAGTCATATTATAATAAACCAGGTATGCCCAAATATTGACCTTGAGAATAGGACCTCACTAGAGGTGGCGACCAACCCTTTAGACTATTATAATGACTAATATGGCATTAAATTGTTATTTCTTTATGAAATTATTTAACAATAATCTGCTAAACAGAAAAATCAGCACTCAAAATTCAAGAAAAGAGGATAATGTATATTACGTAACTTAAGCGCCTGATACCGGTTAATTGGCAGTCGCGCGTTGGCCCAAATTAGCAGGTATGCAAATGTTCAAGTTATTCAAGAAATAAGTTCCTAATGTCTGGTGGCTCTGGGATCTTACTCTATTTAATTCGTTCACAGAAAACGCACACCCTAAACCGCTGGATTAGCACAGCTACATGGAATTTTCAAAATTCTTTCCACGTTGTTTTTTTTAAACATTGCTTTACACTAGGTATTACTCCTTCATCGTGGGTGCGTTCACAAACATGAAAACTCACATACACATGACACCCAGACTAGAACTAGAACTAGAATCTGTAGGCCATAGAAATATTTGTTACGTGCAGGGATCGAACCCACGACTCGCAGCGCAGCAGCCGACCGCTCAACCACTGCGCCAACAGTGTCGTCAAAATTAATCCTAAACCAACAGAGGTGAGCATTAAGTAAGCATGTTTGAAAATCGTTCAATAAATCAGTCACACACAGAAAAAAGACTATCTCTTACCCGCAAGCTTTCGACAAACTCTTTTGCATCCTCTTCTGTCATATCACCATGTTTCTGAATGATTTCTGTAAGCTTTTGTTCAACATCGTCCGCCATTTTGCAATCACCGCAAACGTAGAAGTGGCCATGTTCTTCGGTTAGTAGTCGAGTCATCTCTGCCCCTTCTTCTTCTAATAGAGCTTGCACGTATTTCTGTTTGTTTGAAAAAATAATAATGAATAAAATGTACGAATATGACGACTGGAAAAATTTAATGTTAACAGTTTACTTGGTTAATTGATAATCTGAAGTATACAACTTCAGATTATCAACAAAAACTATAGCTAAGTTTACTCAAATAAATTCTTTACTTTGAACATTTCGCCATTGGTATAATTTTGGTGGGAATGTACTTTAAATTATTGTTTTTCTTTTGCTAAAATTTCAATGTTAAAATTAATCTTATCCATACTTACTTTATGAGAACCTTCTTCCCTTGACAGAGCCAACCTTGCTTTATGTAGCACACCATCTATAACCGCTGCATCTTTCTCCTCCTTATACAACTCCATTTCTTTGTATCGGCACCCAAAGAATAGCCATACTGGTCCAGGGTTATGAGACAACAAATTCTCGATTAGATGTCTCCTGTGGTGCCAGAATCCTCTAAACGGTGCAATACCAGTACCAGGGCCGACTAGGATAAGCGGTGCTGATATGTCTTTAGGCATGTGGAAGCTTGGTTTACTGCAAATAGCACATCGAGTTAGATATTGCCAGTTAAAATTAGTGTAGAAAATTGTACAATAATTGAAGTAAAACTTACTATCTGATAAATGCTAGAACTTCATCTCCGGGTTTCAGATTTTTGAGATACGTTGAGCAAACGCCGTAGTGTAAGGGTCCTTTGCCATCTGAAATGTTAGCAGGTGATAAAACCATAAAAAATGCAGCATATTCATTGGGTATATGAATATATTATGTATGTAAGACTCTTATGGCTATAAGAGTAGGGAAAATTAGCAAATATTTAAATGGTATATGGAATTGTGTGAAAAATGATATGGCAAAAAGGAGATCACTAAAATTAAGAATGATAGGTAATTAACAGAAGAAGAGCGCCGGCGGATTATGCATATTTGCATATTTCAATAGCTGATAATAAGGAAAAATTTGTAGATATTACTCACCCTGAGTCCTATAAGTAACAACCGCAACAGTAACTTGAACCCTTTGTGGGTGAGCCATAAGTGACGAAGATATGGAATAAAATCGTGGCTGCAAGGGACTCAGTAGCGTAGCTAGCAGCGATGCTTGCGGTCTGCAGGACGGGAACTGCTCGAAAACTTCTGCCAGATGAGGGTAATGGAAGCTAACCCAGTCATGGTACTTGTTTGAATCCTGAAATTGTAAACTCAAGATATAACAATGTAATAAAACAAGCTTGAAGTCTGCTACACCAATAATATTATAATATCAATGTGCTACTAAAAAATCTACGAATATAATAAATAACGCATTTAGATGATGTTATAACACCAATATTCGACCTAATGGTCAAGGAAACCAGTTATAAATACGGTCATTATCGTATCAAAAATTGTTTACACTTATAAATATTATGCTCACCGTAACCAGTTCATCTATCTTCTTGGCTTCCGCCTCATCAGCACACGATTCTGCAAGGTACTGTAGGACTTTTGTGGTAGGTGGTGTTGTGATGTCCAAAAACCTTGTGTAGATGTTTCGGATGGTCGCCGGCGGTAATCTTTCGTATCTCTCCCACGCTTTCACGGTACCTACAATAAAACTTCTTATTATTATTCTCTATAATATTCTAGCCCCTGCTTATTATACTTACTTGACAAAAAGGAAGCTTCGTTTCAAAATCTAGATCTCCAATTTTTTATTACTATTTAATATCTTTGAGGACAGAGAGTTACTTTTACATTTATAATACTAGTTTCTCCCAGTGGCTTCGCCCGCGTGGAGTTGGTACTTTCCCCATTATAAATTATAGCCTATGTGCTATTCCAGCTATCTATCTCTGTGCCAATTTTCATCCAGATCCGTTCAGCCATTCTGGCGTTAATGGGTAACAAACATACCATTAAACTTTCGCATTTATAATATTAGTAGGATTGGATTGTAGTTCAGTAGGTAAGTAAGTATGGAAGAGCTCGTGGCTAAAGTAATAACAACCGCAAATTCTCAATATGAGTTACCGCACCCCTGGGCACTCAGGCAGGGAAGGAACAGGTGTGGGTTTTAGTCAGTAAGAGTCTGACACGCTCTCCCGCTCCACCCAGAGCGGGAGATGTCATTGGAAGATTTCCCACCCCACAAAAAAAGAAACGGGTCGATCCATCTGATTAAGCTACGCTTGCCGGGGTTGGTCCATGGATGGGTGACCATCTTTACATACCGAGACTCCTCCGTGCCTCGGAAAGCACGTTAAGCCGTTGGTCAGGCTGTCAATCGTAGATCTTTGACAGAGTTACGGGTCGTCAGAAGCCCAAAAGTCTGACAACCAGTCTTACCAAGGGGTATTGTATTACCCAGTACTCCATCTAGAATACTGGTATTCAGCTGCATCCGGTTAGACTGTAGGCCGACCCCAAGGTAGTTGGGAAAAGGCTAGGCAGTATACCTATATATATTATTATCTTTGTAGTCTCCATTTTTTTATGCAGACGTAATAATAGCTGTTATTGTTCCAATTCCTGCTAAACCGTGTTTAAGATGAAACTAGTTTTATGCAAATCTAAGCATTCCTTTGCCGTCTGCGTCATTCGAAAATAGTTTTATGATACTAGTTTTATCAACATTGATATTTGTTTCTTTTACCTGTTGGTGTTAACGTCTCCTTCATGACTTGTAGTTGTACTATTTTGTCCAATTCTTCAACACCTTTCAGTTTGTCTAGCACTGCATCTACGATGTCTTTTTGGTTAGGAGCCATTACACCAATATGGTCACCGGGAACGTATTTTATTTCGTTCTAAAAAAGCAAAGTTTATTTATAAGTTGATAGGTTTGTTTATTTTTCATTTTTAAGGAAAGGTCAGCTGCAATATATCAGTATAGGCTATTTTTTTATCTCTGGCAAATCTTATCATTTTTATAACCACTAATTAGGTTCTACATAATTATTAATTGTTATAATAATTTTCCTTCGTGGTTTACGTCAAAGGAAGTAAATTGTTGATTTTGCATAACTTGCTTATTTTTTAAAGGTTTTATGTAACAGCTTTAAAAAAACAAATCATTCTTACCTCGGGTTCCAGATCAACGAATACAGTCTCAGCATTTGTTTCTGAATGCTGTACTAATGTTTTGCTTTCTTTAACTTTGTAAGTAACCAGCTGCTTTCTGAATCCTGCTTCCAGTGCGTTTATTAAAGGTAAATCTGATGAGGGCTTGCCGAATCTAACAGTTTCTTCCGTTACTGGGATTATACCTAATGCGCTCTGCGCATCTCTTACCATATCGTTCTCGTCTAAGCAGAATGTTTTACATGATTCCTGAAAGTCAATATTTTGAGGCATTATTTTGAGTGGTGAAATTACAGACTAGTTTGGCAGATTTATAAAATAATTGGTATTTATTTACCTGGAATACTTCCGACGACCAAGAGCGGAACCGCGCTTCAAGTCCATACATTTCATCCCCGCAACATAATTCCATGATTCTTTCGCCGCCCAAACTACCGAGGATGTTGTCAATGTGTTTTCCAAAGTTACAAAACTTCGGATAGGCACTGGATCCAAGGGCGAATACTGCGAAACGTACGTTGCTCAGTGGAGCTATATGTTCTACGGAAGATGCTGCTGTTACGATGCCTGTAAATAAAAGAGATTTGTGAATGGTTGAAGAGCTAAGTCAGAGAAGGCACACCGGGAAGAGTGGAGGGCTTTTCTTTGCAGTGATACAATATAGCTTGAACGAAAGATATGTGTAATTCGAAGAGAATTGAAAAATTGCAGTTTATATTTTCGTTTTTATGATACAAAAATTCTGAAACGTCCTGAATTTTTTAGCACACTGCTATTTCTCAATTCTTTCCAATTGATTTGTAACCATCTGAAGATCTTCCTTTAGAAAGATATTCTGAGACATCGGTTAATAAATTAGTTTGGCTTACTTCTAGTAGACTCCAAGCGCGTTAACTGCCGGTTGTAATCCATATTTGACGCAAGCACGCTATGAGTCCTTAGCAAAGACTTATTTGGGGGTGTCTTTGGTGTCCTGAAACCCCTGTAATCGAAATATGCTTGAGTATAACATTAAAAAATAAATAATTATAACAACATATAATTTGATTACGCCAAGCCCGTTCCATCTTCGGACCACAAGACGTATGGTGATGCATCACCGGTACATGGTGAACATCCCATCCACACGCACAAAGCGTAAGGTTTATTCTATTAAATATATATGTATGTTTATTATTAATATATATATTTTCGTTCACTTTTTTTTTTAATATTTCTACTTGGTGTTGCTTTGTTTGTTTTTTTTTTTTTTATGCACCTGCCATATTATCTCTCCACCACCCTTGGTTGACTGGTAGAGAATGCCTAAGGCATTAAGTCCGCCTTTGTAGTTTAGTTGCATGAAGTGTAAATAAATAAATAAATAAAGCGTTTTGAGAACACATTCATTTTGCGTGCAGCTAGGGAGTGGAATTCCCTGCCGGAGTCTGTTTCCTGATAGCTTAAACCTAGGCTAGGAAATAGGTTACTTCTAGGCAGGCGTGCTCCATCTTCGACCGCATCATCGCTTACCATCAGGTGAGATAGTGGTCAAACGCGTGTCTATCAAGAATAAAAAATAAAAAAGCACCATTGTGCTCTTCTATATGTATTTGTTCATTTGCTTTCAAGTGTTTGTGTGCACATAAATAAATAGTACCTGGATGACCGTGTTTTTTGGAAATGAAACCTAGCTATATCAATTTATCGCCCCCAAAAACTCTTGCATACGAAATTTCATAAAAATCGTTGGAGCCGTTTCCGAGATCAGATTGTAAATATATTTATACATATATACAAGAATTGCTCGTTTAAAGGTATTAGATATATAAAATAAATTATTTAAATATAATCTTACGTTGAATTGAAGTCCAATATATCTTCTTGACTTTCCTTTTCAGTAATTAACATTTGAAGAAGATGTTCGGCAAAGTCCTGAAAAATGTAATCATGGGTTTGCATCAATTTAACTCCTTGTTGTTTTTTCTTCTTTGAAATGTCATTAAAAACTAAAATTCGAAGACATGTACAAATATATATGTATATTATATATACACTTCTGGACACATCTATTGGCCCACCTTAGAGTTTAGGTTTCGATGGCCCCTACCGAAATATGATTGCTAGATTGAACAAAAACTGTTGATGCAGTTTTAAACCTGATACATTTTACCACCTTTTTCGATCGTATTGTTTTAAATTTGAATTCAGAATACCATACGACATGGAGCTACGCCTAACAAGTCGGATATGCGCCTTGTTAAAGGCAATTGATTTTTGAATAAAAAACATGTTTTATCAAATAAAGGTTTAATTTAGTAACGCGTGTTGCCTCCATGGGCATCTACCACAGCTCTCATACGATTAGGCATAGAGTTTATCAACCGCTCTATGAAATTTTGAGGGATCATCTCCCATTCCTCTTATATGGCAGTTTTCAACTCCTGCATCGTCTGGGCAACTGGCTGACGAGCCCTAACACGTCTTTTTAGCTCGTCCCACATGTGCTCAATGGGATTCATGTCTGGGTTTCTGGCTGGCCAGTCCATAACTGTGATGTTCACATCCCGAAGATATTCCCTGACGATGCCGGCCGCATGGGCTCTTGCATTATCATGCATAAAAAGGAAATTTGGGCCCAAATAGTCCGCGTATGGTATCACGTGAGGTTCTAAGCACTCACGAATGTACCTTTCAGCATTTAATGTTGGCAGCCGTGGTCCTGTAACAACCTCAAGTTGAGTTTTGCCGCTCGCGGATATACCGCCCCAGACAGTCCATGAGCCACCGCCATAAGCAACCCTCTCTTCAAAGCAACATTGTGCGAAACGCTCTCCCTTACGTCGGTAGACCTTCTTCCTTCCATCATTGCCATGTTACACAATTTTAGACTCATCAGAAAAGAGTACACGGCTCCAATCTTGCTTTGTCCAATTTAAATGACTGCGTGCGAAATGAAGGCGCGCTGTTCGGTGGGCTCGCGTTAGTTTGGGCCCATTAGCTGGCTTGTGTGGTACCATATCGCGTTCTTTTAACCTTCTCCGAACAGTTCGAGTGCTCACAGATACTCCGTGGAAGTCGCGAAGTTGGTTTTGTATCTCAATGGAGGTAAGGTGACGATTTCTCAAGCTGGTCGTCACGATGAATCGATCCTGCCTTTCAGTTGTGACCCGAGATCGTGGCCTTCCTTGGCGACGAACAAAGCCGCCAGTCTCTAGGTACCTCCGATAAACATTTCGGACCGCAGATTGACTTAAATTAAGTTGAGCACTCACGTTTCTTTGGCTGTGTCCGGCCTGAATAAGTGCCACAGCTTGGGCGGCGACTTCAGGTGAAGTATCCATAGATTATTGATAGAACCTCACCTTAATGTTAAGAATAAGTAATGTTTGTTGCAAAACCAAAGATATCAATCACTTTTTCAAGAATTAAATCCAAGTAAACCAATAAAACCAAGTTTTCTTAGTATTCGATTGTTTGACATCAACAAATAGGCTCCAAATTGTCTTTTGTTTCTTTAAATTCTGTGTTCGAAATTCAAAAAAAGACTATTGAATGAAATTGTGAATGTGCCAGGTTCAAAACTGCATAAAAACTTTTTGCTCGACCTAATATAAAATTTTAGCTAGGACCAAACGAAACTGAAAATACAAGGTGGGCCAATAGATGTGTCCAGAAGTGTATATATCTACACACCTCCACTTACATATACACACGTCCGTATGCTCTAATGCACAAAGCATGGACTTTTAGTTAAGTTTTCTGATGATGGGGGGGCCTGGAGTTCTAAGATACAGGCCTAGGCTTAGTTTAGACTCCAGATCTCCCACAAATTACATTTTCTATTTTAATTTAAGTACATACTTATGTTTTTCTGCCAAAGAACATAATGGATGTTTGAAGTGTAATTTGTGGAGATAAATAAATAATTTTTTGTTTTTTTTTTTTTGATCCACCAATCAACTCAGGATCTTGACCCGCGTTGTGGTTTACATCCCACTCTGTTTTACAGAGAGGAGGCCTGAATCCCAGCAGTGGGAACGTAATAGGCTGTGCTATTTTTTGTAGGGTGGGATATCATCCAATGACATCTCCCGCTCTGTGTGGAGCGGGAGGGCGTGTCAGACTCTTACTGACTAAAACCCACCCCTGTTCTTTCCCTGCCTGAGTGCCAGGGGTGCGGTAACTTATGTTGAGAATTTATCCGCTACCCCTAGGCATGCAGGCGCCGGCCACGATGGGCCCCGTCAGTGGTGACTGACAATCATCTCTTTGAGGCGCGCGTGGAACACTACGCGCCGTCGACTCACGGGCCTGGTGCTGATCGGACGGCGAGCTACTCACTGCTCTACGTTCGCAGGCCCGGGTCTACGGTGGCCGGAGATCGTCTCGCGACGTTCTACGCCCAGTGCCTCTCCTGCGGTGGTTGCAGCCGGAGCCGTGAGGGCCACTCCGTTGAGATTCCCTCACGCGTCCCACCTCCGCCTTCGCGAGCATTAATGCTACGCAGAAGGAGGAGGCTGTTTTCCATTCCTTCTCGCTCCGTACCATGGCCTGAACCAGAGCCGGGCGCGAGAGGTCGCCGCCACCTACCGCATCCACGAGGACACGGCGGTGCTCCGCCCAAGCGGGGCAGACCGCCACCGAATGCTCCACCGTTGTTTAATATGCTAATAAATTAAATCAGCTGCACATACCACTCCATTGGCTGGAGGCTCTCCATTTCCAAAGGTAGATGTTACAATAAGGAGGAGAGTTTCGTGTTCTATTGAAAACATATCGTAATCCGACATACATTGAACCTGCGAAAAGAAATTGTTACTTGTAACTGAGAATTTATTCAAAAAATTAACAACACATTGAACTAATTGAATTAAGTTAGGTAAGTACTTCAATCCCTTTTAAATATTCGATGAAGCTGTCTGTTTTAAGTGGAAACACGTGGAAACTAGAAACTCGATACGCTTTTAAACTACACGAATCACCCGTAAAAAAATTAATGTTTCCACAGTTACCTCAAACCATCCAATTTAAGAGTAACAAAATGCTTTACACAACTTTAACTCATCCTTATTTAAAGAGCGGAATAAAAACTTACCTGTGCATTGAAAGCGTGTCCAAGAAGCGTCCCTAACTCCTTGGCATACTGTTCAGATTTGCCGGTCTCGGTGGCGTACAAAATTGTTGCCTTGATGCGCTTAGAGAGGGCTCGTCCGAACAGTTTAGAAGTGAACTTGACGGCGCGAGCAATCTGTTTAAAGTGGAACTTTCTGTGTACGGTCTTCGCTCCGTCAGATTTCGTCCATTGGTGGGTCTTCCATGCAGGTTCCTAATAAATAAACGTACACTCTTTTTCACTCATGTTATTGATTCGGCCATTTCACAGGTACTTTGAAATTTTTTTGACAAAGCAGACAATTTCGCATTCAAAAATGAAGTTTCCAAATTATTATTTTTTTCTGACCAACACAGTGACAGAATGACAACTATATTCCCCTCGATTCTGTATTTATCGAAGAATTTACGGCTAGCGTCATGTTTCGTTAGGAATGATCCCGACCCATGGCCCGACCCCGAATAATTGGGATTCAGCGAGGAAGATGAGTAATAGTCCGGGATTAACACAACAATCTGGAATGAACTACGAGTATGTACGACTTTATTTATGAAGATTTATTCACCTAGGTCTAGCTAGATTAAGACTAATGTTAGCTTTGAAAGAAGTAGACACTGCTCGAAAATTGGCACAATATTTTATGATCGCATGTTTTCTAACTGGAAGTGAGAAGTAGAGGACCTATCGATGAAGGTGACGTGATGGCGATGCTTGAGAGGTGGCTATGTTCAGCAGTGCAGCATGACAATGAAACACGCAGTCATCATTTCCAGCTGAAAGAAGTCCACTGCTGGACATAGTCCTCCCCGAGTGTTACCATAACGACTGGTCTTGGCGTCACGCATCCACTTCGAACCTCATCAGGTCATCAGTCTACCTTGTGGGAGCCCGGAAGATCCAGGGTTGAAACACATAGTGTTGTCGCAAAAATAAAGAAAGTGTTTTTTTTTACTGGATTGTGAAATTTTGCTGACGTCTCACCTGGTAATCATACGAAGGTCTGAGGTAATACAAAGCCATTTCTTGATGAAACACTGGAGTTAAAGACGACGACATTGGTGGTACGATCCAGATCCAATCTGATGGGCAACCTCCGCTGAAAACAAAAAAAAATGTTAAGAACAGTAACTAAATAATTTGAGAGTATCAAGACTTTCGCCGAGGGAGTTACGACTGCTAACAAAAATGTCACTAAGTCGTGTTTCCACATATAAGCAAATTGCATGCAAGTTGAATAACGAGCGAGGTACGAACGACCGATCGATCATATCACCCTCGCACCCTTATAACTTGCATGTAATTTGCTTCCAGGTGGAAACGCGGCCTAAGATTTTATACCTATTCCATTTCAAGTACGTAAAGCTATGTACGAGTATATGAACTCATAGATTATTACAGTCTCTTTAAAAAAATTGTGTTAAATTGACACGGTCTATAAAAAACTGGCCAAGTGCGTGTCGGACTTCGCACATTAAGGGTTCCGTACCAAATGTATTTTTGACTGTTTTAATGGCTTTGGATCAACAAGATGCTTATACTGTGAAAATTGGAAGGCTGTAGCTCTAACCATTTGGCTGTAAAACCTGCGTGACAGACAACGAACAGACAGACAGACGGACCCATGAGTGACAGCAATAGGCAATATAGCAACTTTTGACTTACCGGAGTCTGCTCTCATTCTCCATGTGTTTCATGAACTGCTCCGATGCTGAGTGGTGGTCCACTATAGACACGTTGTCTCTATGGTAACTGTACAGTACTGCTATGTTCACTTCTACCAGTGCCTTGTCCTTCCATAAGGATACCATCATGTTCGTGTCTAAGCCCAGTTTTTGGGCCACGGTCTGCAAGAGGAATCATATTTAAAAGCTTTATCTTACAAACCTACCTGAATAGGTACTTACTGGTTGCTAGGAAAAAAAAATCTGGTGTAGTCTAGTGTAATTATAACAAGCGCTACTACATGAGGTCCTGGGTTTGAGTCCTGGGTCGAGTAAAGGGTTATTAGGTTTTTCCAAGTAGCAGTCCGGTGTCTGCAGGTTGATGGTTGTAGGCTTGCCCTTGTATGGGACTTTAAAAAATGTAACCGTCGAAATGTGTGTGTACAGGTACACCTCTGTCTTACCCTTTGGGGACTACAGGCGTGATGTTATGTTATATATATATAATAACAACTAATTATGAATAACTCAATGACATTGGCGGGCAAAAAACAACTAAAAAGTTCAAAACAAGTTACTTTTGAAGCAGTTTGATGCAGTTTGTGGTGCTATTATTAGATCGATTTAATGCCACCAACTGCAAAAAAAAATGAAATTGTCTCTGCAAGACCTCTATTTTTGTATCGTATATGACCTTGTCACAAAAAACGACCACAATACCTAATGGTGGCCGACATTTTTTTAATCAAAGTTCATATGCTATCACTTCGGCAGTCAAGACCAATGTAATGGTACATCATTTGTTAAAATCCATCCAGGCTTCAGGGCGTGCCAAAGAAATAGCCATACAAACGTACTTAGATAGATACTCTTTAAAAAACATTACCCTCCTTCTGAGGCAGTCGGATAAAAATAATATGCCCGATCACTTTTATTGTTTGTTTATTTGCCAAAAAACAGTGCTTAACATTTCCTTATATTTTCAAATGATATTCAGCCTAAAAAGTATGCATATGTTATGATCAGAGGTCGGAATTAGGTAAAGTTATTTATGTAGGTACTTACACTGATTTCACTCAGCGAAATAATAAAGTGGCTATCCCTCAAATCCCTAGATTAATTTTAAAGAGCAGAAAAAATGATTTATTAAATAAAAAAGCTATTTACTTTTACACAACTTAAACCACATCACGCGCGACGTTGCCAAATTTACATCAACGACATAGGATGTCCGAAGTTGCAAACTTCCATTGCGCACACGCGCGATGTAGCCACATTTGTAGTTCACACAACATAGGTTGTGAGAACAAAATAAAACAATAGAGGTTTTTATTATTATTTATCTGTAATATTGTTGGCCACACGGGATAAGTACATAAGTAACTCTACCTAATTCAGACCTCTAGTTATGATTCAAATGATATTCAGTCTAAAAAAAAAAGTAATTCTCACCTCAAGAATGTTAAATCGGTTGTTATCACAGAAGTTTCTGCAGCCGATCTCAGTGCCCATGTACCAGCCGTTGAAGGCTGTAGCTGTGAACTCCAATCCACCGCAGTCCATCCTCATACCAGAGACGGCTGGTAGAGCGTACCAGCGTAGACCAAGGTCTTGGAACCAATCGTAACTGAAAATTAATAATTACTTTATTAAGGCCGATGTCCTACTACGGCAGCTTTTGTTAGTTAATCTTTAGTTGACCTCTTGTTAAGGATTTTAATACACTTATATCGGGTGTAAAAAGACAGTTTCCGAGGCCGAAAGCCACATACTCTAACCATTATTTGGATCATTTTTTTTCCACTAGACCATACCTGGGAAACCACTGGTTCTGAAGGTCAAAGTCGCAATTTTTTTTATACTTTTTTCGAAAACGAATTCTAAGTGTTATTATTAAACTTTTTACCAAACAAAAATTACCTGATTTTTTTTTGAAATTTCGAAATTACGAATTTGCAGTTACGAAAACACAATTAATATCAAACATATCCGACAAGTACCTACCCTACGTGGGTTAGACCGAAGGGGCAGAGTTTAACTCCACTTGCCTGTGTTCGCGTTGCATTGCGCGGAATAAAAAATAGTTATATTTTTCATACCTAAAAATAAAAGTCGTTTCCCAGCAATAATTTTTGCGCAAAACAACTTTGTTAGACGTAGGCGTAGTTAACAGCTCTGTGATGTGTCTTTTTATACCCTGTATATGTCACGGTATAGTTGCAAACACCGTTAGTTTTATGACAAACAAGCTTCTGCCAGCGGCTGCACCCGCGTTGAATTAGTACCTACTTCCCCCGATATAAACTTTCAATTTCCATTTCAGCCTCTCAGGGGTGGAATTTGAAAAAACCCTGTCATAATGGATAGGTACCTACTTTTCACAAAGAACACACCCTCCAAATTTCATGTCTCTAGGACCAGCGGTTTAGGCTGTGCGTTGATATATCAGTCAATCAGTCAGTTACGACTTTGAATTTTTAACCGGCTTCGGCAAAGGAGAAGGTTCGACTGTATGTATGTTTTTTATATATATATATATGTCCACCGATTTCTCTGTCAGTTTTCAGGTGGACCGATTTTCATTTTTTTTTTTATTAAAGAATATACTCCCGAGGTTGCTAGCGAGCGTTTTAGCGACCGCTAAAGCAATTTCGATAAAATTTATATGGGACTACCATATAAATTTTATCGAAATTGCTTTAGCGCTTTTTGAAAAACTGAACAAAAACGAAAAATACGTATACATAGATGATGTTTTGGTTTTCTCCAATTACGGTACGTTTAAATTCCACGTTCCATGTTATTGGGGTTTTAGTTCTGGGGTAAAACAACTAAAAAGTGAAAAATAATAATCTTTTTTACAAAAAAAAAGAAAACAACCGACTTCCAAAAAAGAAAATACACTAAACATTTTTAAAATAACTTTAATTTCGGAAGCCGGTGTCAAATAACGAAGAAATAGAATACAAACATGTATGTATTTTCTTTTTTGGAAGACGGTTGTTTTTTTTTTGTAAATAAGTTTTTTTATATATACAAGATCACGTAAAATAATTGTAACCTCTTTGTTTTCAAGTGTTTAAAATTATCCGGTGACATACAGAACGTTACGGAAATGCATTGTCATATTTTAAATTTTGCTTCAGCACCTTAAAATGAACAAGTTTCTTCAAGGAAGTCATAACCCATTAAAAAAAGTACTTTCCCGTACAAAGTTATCACCAGCTGATCAAAATGAAATATTATGAAGGGCTGACAAAAGTTTCAAATGTCCATATATCTTGTATCCCATATCCCATATCCATATATCTTGTATTATATTTAACCCCGACGAAAATAGAAGGGTGTTATAAGTTTGACCGCTATGTGTCTGTGTGTCTGTCTGTAACATCGTAGCTCTTAAACGGGTGAACTGATTTGAAAGTGGTTTTTTTTATTTGAAAGCAGGTTTTCTATCGATGGTTCTTAGACATGTTTTATCAAGATCGGTTCAGCCATTTCAAGGTCATCAGCTCTTTTGTGTTTTTTAAATGTTCGCTTTTCTTTTAAGCGTTGGAGTTTTTTTAAATTTTTTTTATTCATTGGTACCTTGTATTAAATCTATGTCACATACGTAAATGTAGGTAGAGTATTTTGATTGCAAATCCAGTGTCCTCTCCAGTGACATCTCAGAATGCGGCAGTTTATAAAGAAAAAGGTCGCTTATGTTCAGGATAACGCTTCGAATCTACTTAAGGTCCTACCTCCGCTTTTGTAGCGCTCTCATTTAATAAAACATTCGTAGCAAAGCATAGAAAATAAGGATTAAATAATCCTTTATTGCGTTTGTTAAAAATAGGATAAAGTATTTTTACGTTGTTAAAACAGGACTCTTTGCAACAAACGCAACATAGGATTCTTTAATCTTTATTTTATACGCTTTGCTACGATTTTTTATTCAATGAGGGCGCCACTTTTCGGCTACATACACCTTAAGACGCTATTAGCTGCCAATGACCTTGAGTGGTTAGCTTGCGGTTTCTTCGCTGAGCTCACGTAACGCGTCGTATGTCCACCCAGTAATAGGACTCGCGCATCAAGGAGCGCTGTCCGAAGTTAAACGCATTATTAATTTATTACACATAAAACAACAGGTATTAAACAAAAATACTGAGACTAAACTATAAATGGTGAAGGTTTCATAAAAATACGCTTTACAGTTTCTGCGTGATTCTCAATTTTTTATCCGCGTTAGACATAACTTTACAAATTAATTACACTATGTTTTAAAAATATAATTTCAAATATTCTGAGATCAAATTACGACGGAAATTGTCTAGAGTAACATATATTTTTTTCAAAAATATTAGACTAGTCGTTTAGACGTGATGTTCAATTAAAAACAATTAAAAGTCGTATAATTGCGCCTTAAGCTACAAGACTCAAGTTATGGAACATTGAATTACCATCGTTGCAAATTGCAATGTTCGTTACTATTTATGTCTTTTGCTAATTTAACTTACAGTAATGGGGGAAGGCAGTCTTGCTTACCGTGATTTAACCCTTATTATGGTAAGCTTTATGCTTCAATTAAAGATTTCAGAATTTATATAAATACATAATTCAGGTTTTACTTACTTCGGGTGGTCCATTCGCACTTCCATTACGATTTCTTTAGGAATTTCGAAGTATTCTGGATCCTTGCCGTAAGCCGACAGTACCAAAGGCAGTATATCCCATGCAGTCTTTTCTTTTGGCTTCCATCCTAACTTCAAGCATACCTAAAGAACAAAGCGCAATATAGTTGTGGGCTATCAAGAATTTGTTAAATATGTACGTGACAAATAAAATGAATGAATATGTAAAAGTTAGACTGTTAAACTTGTTCTCTTGTTATTTTTAAGACAGCATATTGATATTGCCATTAAATATTATTAATTGAACGTTATTGCCTATACTAAAAATTATAGTTATTACGACAAAAGTTGCTACTAAATACCAACAGCACATCAGTCTATCAATGTTACAGATCTTATTATGGAGGCTAAAAAGTTTTGAGCCAGTATTCAAAATCTTGATAGAAATATACCTATATAAAAACATACTTTTCTTTGTAATCATCCTCTACTTTAATGTATGTTTAAGGGATATTACAGTTGGGTAATATCCAGTACACATACATATGTACTTACTAAAAATATTCACCATCTTTGCATACCACATACCATGGCCTATGACTCTTTTGCTCGAAGAAGCTGAACGTGTTGTGGTTTCTCAAAAACCTATACAAAGTATTGTTTTACTGTGTATTATACAGGGTGTAACGGAAAGGTGTGTTCATATTTTAAGAACTGCATCGGCCCATCGATTTGAACAACTTTCTTGAAGAAAACCTGAGCATACAAAAAAATATTTTTTCGATCTCCCGTATACATATTGATCAGCTGATGATAACTTTGTATGGAAAGTCCAATTAAATCTTTGTGAATAATCTATTTTTTTCTTAGAGAAAGTTGTTCATTTCCATGGCCAGAACCGGTTCTTAAACTATGACCACACCTTTCCTTTACACCCTGTATAATTGTCGCCTCCTGAGACTCCTCCGTGCCTCGGAAAGCACGTTAAGCCGTTGGTCCCGGGTGTCAATCGTGGATCTTTGACAATCGTTACGGGTCGTCAGAAGCCCGAAAGTCTGACATCCAGTCTTATCACGGGGTATCGTATTACCCAGTAACAGGGTTGTGGAGGTCAGATAGGCAGTCGCTCCATGTAAAATACTGGTATTCAGCTGCATCCGGTTAGACTGGAAGCCGACCCCAAGATAGTTGGGAAAAGGCGGGGGCAGATTGATAATTGTCGTCTCCACTTTACAATACAATACTCTCCAAATTCAAATAAACACACTTTATTTAACTATCCAATATTTACATGATCATTAATTTCATTTATTCATCATCGAATGCATGATAATTAATGAACATAAAACCAATACATCATTGCGTCCAAATATGAATGTACCTACTTGTGTTACTACTATGCCATCTGCATGTTTACGAATATTCACAACAAACTGGTTTTTTTTAATGTTACATCCATATCCAGTTTTAAAATATCATATGGAACGTATTATTATTTGATGAGTTATACTATATTATTATAACTTTATTCAAATTTTCTGTTTTGCTAGTTTAAGCGAGTCATGTGATTTGATATCATATGTTTTTAATGAGGAAAATGGTAGATTTTTTATATTACTATCATTAAAGTGTGTTGCTACACAACACACTTAAATATTATTATGTTTTGTAGCCTACGGACTAATAGATAGAATCCTAAAATGGTTCTATAATGTATTACAACAATTGATGGTTTATGGTCATCATTTATTCTTTAATTCCACAAAGCACGGTGACGTCTCGGCAGCTCCTGCTAGATGCTAGATGGTGCACTATCGTACAAATCAAGTCTGTTAACATTTACTTGCACTATGACAATATAGTAACGTATATTAGGAACTAACGGTTTTGGATAGCAAAGATATAAAAGTCGTGCGACCATCGTACTCGTACTTTCGACCCTACGGAGCTCATGAGTACTACCTCTAGACACCACTGGCGCAGCGATTTCATGCTCTGTGGTTCATTCATAAACACCATTGAGGAATACTCACAACTGGCATAAATGCGATAATGTTGTTTATTACCTCTTGTTTATTCACCTAATATAATGACATGAAAGAAAAGGGAGTCAGTGATAATGTGACCGATGACAAAACGGAACGAAAGAACTGTGTAAAAAAACGTTTCGCACCGGCTGCAAGTGGAACGTGGAACGAATTAAGGCAGGAGGAAAAAGAAGAGTAAAGTTACCTCAGTGAATTCTAAGCGTCCAGGATCACCAAGTATGGAACCGTCTGGCATGCGGTACCCGGCGTAGCTGATGAGCTGAGGGTTCCATATCCTGTAGTCGTGTCTGTCGTCTGTGCGCTGGGGGAATATGGTTATAGCTGACCTGGAATAGAGAAACTCATAAGCTCAAGGTATACTTTTAAAATAAGTGGGGATAGTTTCTTTTCGATTTTGTTAAATATGTTCTATTTTGTCATAAATGCCTATATATTTTTAAAGATTTTAATATAAATAGTGTAATAGGTGGGACTAATGTCACCATCACCACAATTTCAGCCAAAAGTCGTCCACTCCTGGACATAAGCCTCCCCCAAGTGTCACCACAACGACCGGGTCTGTACGTCTCGCATCCATCGGCTACCCGCGACCCTCACCATGTCATCGGCCAACTTGTACGGGGCTTTCCAACGCTGCGTCTTCCGGTACGCGAAACTACTTCATAACTTTGCACCTCCATCGACTATCTGATCTGCCCATCACTGCCACTTAATTTTGGCGATATTTTTTTTTTGGAGTTCTCAAATCATCAACTGATTTCTCTCGCTCTGGGTGGAGCGGGAGGCGTGTCAGACTCTTACTGACTAAAACCCACACGTGTTCCTTCAGTTGCCTGTACCAAGGGGCCGCGGTAACTCATTTTCGAATTTATCCGCGACCCCAGGCATGCATCTACCTTAGCGGACCCTGACAGTTGCTGCTGATATCTCTTTGAGGCGCGCGTGGATCACCACGCGCCGTCCACTCGGGCCAACCTTTGTTCTCCTGCGGATTGATCGATCTGTTCGATCACGGAAACTCCGAGCGTATCCCTCTCCATTGCCATCACCTATTATGAACCCTTGTCTTTTTGTAACCATTATTTCTAGATTGACTACTAACACTAAGAAAACAAACATATTTGAGCGCAGCAGCAACGAAAGCTTATTTTGAACAAACTATTTCATTAAAAGTTTAAAATCTAAGCTCCTCAAATAAGGAAAGTGATTAAAGTAAACCTCTGTTTCTTAACTAATATCCTAACTCATCAAACAGGTAATGTTTAACCCGCTACAAACGAGCAAGAACTTAAGATAATTTTGCAAAGTTTCGCATTAAGGAGAACCACATCTACTTAAGGGAGGAATACACATACCTAATTAATTGTACCTTAAATGGGACCGAGCAGGACATGTATGCCTTTTAGCCGATAAACTGAGGAACAGTACTGGGGGAAATATGTATATCTATATACGAGTATATAAAACAAAGTCGGGAAAGTCACACCATTATAACTCAAGAACGGCTAGACCGATTTTTATGATCTTTTCATTTGTTAGATATGTCTCCGCCGCGATTATCAAAATAACTATAAAAACATCCGAAAAAATAAAAATAAAAAAGATATGAAGCATATTAATTTTCTCATACATTTTGTATCGATCGGCTTTTTTGATGATATCTCGAGAACAGATTCATTTAGTGATTCTAAGGTGGTACAATGTTCGCCGGGTGAGCTAGTTAACTATATTAATAACTTACCTTATGTTTCCTTTATTGGTTCCGAATTTAATGTGAGTGCAGAGGGCTTCAAACATTCCACTGGCTGTGGTCACTTCTCTGCAGTCGAAAATCTGAAAAATAAGATTGTAAGTATACTTGGAATACATGACAAGGGTAAGGCATTTAATTAAGAAAATATATTATTTATGGCATCGACACGCTAAGAAGGGCAAAGACAATTTAATTGCTAAATCAATTAATCACGACAAAATTTTATTTCTGAAAATGAGTTACCGCACCCCTGGGCACTCAGGCAGTGAAGAAACAGGGGTGGGTTTTTATCAGTAAAAGTCTAACACGCTTCCCGCTCCATCCAGAGCGGGAGAAGTCATTGGATGATATCCCACCCCAAAAAAAAAACAGAGTTGCAATGGTTGAGAAGTGTGGCGGGCTTATCCCAATTATGAACAAATTAAAAATAATAACGTGTACATTGATTAGCATCGTTAACGATGTCGACCTTTTGCTATTCTTGTTGACATTTCTGTTGTTATTTTTGAGCTGCTCTGTATGTGCATGTTTTGGTGTTCACTCGACTCTATCGATAACTATCAACGGTGCATGCTCTAAAGTTTTTTTTAGAGAATTTTAAACATTATTGCGTTCAATTATGACCGATTTTCTTTAAATTACTGTAATTTATTATTTAAAAAATCCAGTAGCAATTAGGTCTCGTATACCTGATGGAATGTTGTAGATCTTGGTGATTAAGTTAAGTATTATTTTCAAGGCCAGTACTCCTATCTCTTCAAAATAGGAAGAAAACCATATTATGCCACAATGACGTTTGCCCAAGGATTTCTAATATTACTCAAGTTCAAGTTTTCACTGCAATAATTCACTTCCTTCACCATACCTACATAATTCAGTTTGATTATTTTAATCCTTGTTCAGTAAGTGATTATTCAAATACGAGTATGCATGCCAAACTGGATACTATATTTATGCATATTTACAAGTTTATTTATAAAACTTGCTAACCATGTGCTTACTTTAATACTGATTAGCGGATTCTAAATTCAAGATAACTTAGGTTTCATCCAGAGAAAGAAATTATGACGAAAACCTTCTTCAAATGATTGGTCAGCACTTTACCACCCACATCTACCTTTCTGCCGTGTAAAAAATGTTGCAATAAGAACCTGCTTATCCTAATTACATGGTTATTTTTTAGGGTTCCGTACCCGAAGGGTCCAAACGGAGCATTATTGCTGTCCGTCTGTCCGTCTGTCCGTCTTTCCGTCTGTCCGTCTGTCCGTCTGTCCGACTTCGGCAAACGTTTCTAGCTACAGACTTCTAATTTTCACAGTATAAGCAATTTGTTGACCCAAAGATATATAAATAGTCAAAAATACATTTGGTACGGAACCCTAAATGTGCGAAGTCCGACACGCACTTGGCCGGTTTTTTTATAAATAGGACCCTTAAAGGATAAAGCGCTACATAAGGTCCCAATTAAATTCCCATTCCCTTCCATTTATGCCGATTATAAAACCACAGTATATTCTTGTGCCCATGTGTAACGCAGTCAAAACAGTCCTCCTAGTGTAATGATCCCAGCTCATAGTAGTTTTATTTTTTCGCTGCCCTACCTCAACAGGAATTTTATGAACCGGTCCAGTTTATATTTAAAGTAACCAGCTCGAATGTACCCTTTAAATGCCAACTTTAATGAGGTTCGGAATGAAAATACCACAGTTATTTTTTAAGTTTTTTCTCGTATCGGTAGACCGTAAATAATTAATAGAAGATGCCGTAGTAAAATATAAGTCAATTACCATACCTATAAGCTTAATAACCAAAACTGTCAGGATGACATTACAAAATTTATCGTTTTTTTTTTAGTCTAAATAATTTTGTATCGTAAAACTCATCGACAGAACCTCAAAATTGTTTTGTCAAAGAATGTTAGCGATATGGGATTACATGTGGAACCCTGGAGGAGTTCGCGCCTGATTCGATGCTGCATAAGCGAGCGTGCGTGACCCATCGCCGCCCATTTGGTGTCCACCAGTTCACCGCGCACAGGATGCATTGCGGACCCACCATACCACTGGCCAAACCCCTTGTGGTATGGTGGGTCTATAACTATACTACTGAGAAAATATAAAAATATGTCACTTAAAATACTCGTATTACGCAGTTCGCCATTAACAATCATGTTCGGAATTTGTCCAAGGCATGGCCTACTAATATTTCTCTGTTTATTAACTGCAGTAGCATATTCTAAAATTATTTGTGTTCCATTGTTGTCATTACTGCAAGGCGATTCAATGTGAGGATAAACCAATAAATAAAAAATCCTATTGCTGGGACACCGGCCTCCTCTCTGTGAGGTATTGGGCTGTAATCGACCACGCAGGAGTAGTGCGGCTTGGTGGATTTTTTGTTGGAATCGTTCTTTGTTCATAAAAGTTAATAAGTCTTAGATCTAAGGAGCTGCAGATCGTACAGATAAGGAGACGAATTCCTTGCCGGAGTCCGTGTTTCCTGATAACTACAACCTGGGGGTCTTAAAGAGTGAATAGGTTACTTCTTGGCAAGCGTGCTCCATCGTCGACCACATCATCGTTTACCATGCCATGCCTGTCAATTATTAAAAAAGATCTAATAAAAAGGTTTCACTAAACTGTTGATGTCATGTGACTTCGAAATATTATTTCTAGAACATGGTTCTAACTACGAACTATTTTGTTTACCTAACTATCAGAATGGAGACAATCGCAACATCCTCTTTAAAGCTAAATAACTTGTAGCCTTGTAAGCGCGACTAATGACATCTAGTTTGTGGCTCGTTATAAAGTTCTACTAAGCTGAAACCCTAATTAAAAGTTCGCGTGTTTCTCTTTACCGTGTGTTTGAAGACAAATTTACTACTGTTACTCCTTGATACACGGTTAGCGTTTTCATTTATAGTTACAAAGATTGTTTATTATGTAAAAATGTTTTTGTATTTGGTCGACTGACACATCTCGGCTCCCGTGCCTCAGTGGGACGCCATGGCGGCGCTGCTCGTTCGCGCAGCCAAGTAAATGGATGCAGCTCTATGGTGAGCACATCAACCTGGCAACCTCTTGGTCACGCAGTCAACCATAATTTGTGTTGGTTACATAACCTGGCTACGCTGCCATGGCGTCCTAGAGAGATCCTTTAAACTCATTGGCACTCAAAGATTTTCGTGCAAGTGTATCATAATTTATGTGGTCATAATTTATTATTTAGAAGATATCGCTCTTAATTTATTCTAAAGTACTTATAATAATGAAATCAAATCTGTAAATCTACGACACGTGCTACCAATTCCTAACCAAATTGATTTTTAATTAAAACGGAAAATTACACCACGCTAAAACCCAGATACGTACCTACGTAATTTTCCAATAACAATGCTACATAATACGTCTCACACAATTATATTCAGATCTAAAAATATACCAGAAAAACATTCAGCACATAAAATATTCAAAGCATGTAAATAAATCTGTCATATAAAGCCGTCTTCATGGAAAGAAAAAGCCCAAGATGCTTTAGGAGCCTCGAAATCTAATTTGTGTTTCGGTAACGAGTGATAGTATGTTAAAGTGGCTTCATATGTTAACGTCTACTGTCGACGGGGAAGGGAATTTGGCAAATAGACGTAGTCACGTGAACTTTACTGAAGTCTTTGGGGAGGATGGTGTGTTTCTGTGTTAATTTTGGTTCGATTCGTACAGGATCGACCAATCGAGGTATCCTTTGACTGTCTTATGTTTTAGCAGTGAGCTTCTTTACATTCAGTTTGTATTTGTGTAGAGGGCTTGTGTAGACTAATCCTTAGTAGTCCTACGAATAACTAAGTATATTATATCTGTAAAATATAAAATTCAAAGTCCTGACTGACTGACTGATATTTCAACGCAACCTCGGGAGTATATTCTTTCAAATAAAAAGAAATTTGAAAATCGGTCCACAACTGACAGAGAAATCAGTGGGCACATATAAAAAAAAACATACATACAGTCGAACATAGAACCTCCTCCTTTTCCGAAGTCGGTTAAAAATTCAAAGTCGTAACTGACTGATTGAGTGATATATCAACGCACAGCCTAAACCGCTGGTCTTAGAGACATGAAATTTGGAGGGTTTTTTCTTTGTGAAGAGTAGGTATCCAATAAGAAAGGGTTTTTCGAAATACAACCCTTAAAGGGTGAAAACGGGGTTGAAAGTTTATAACGGGGGAAGTACTAATTCCACGCGGGTGAAGCCGCTGGCAGAAGTTAGTTATTAATATTTTAAATGCGAAAGTAAGTTCGTATGTCTTTTTGTTAACTTTTCACGCCTAAACAACTGAAACGATCATCATTTTTCATCAGGAGTACAGAATAGGATAGAGGGTACCTTTTATCCAGTAAAAAAGTAGTGTTCTCGAGAGAAAGAACAACAAATTTCGACGTCCCCTATAGGGAATGTGCATGATATATTTTTTTATTTGTTCAATTGAAGACTTATTAACTATACTGAACAAATATGAAAGAATTTTCAAAATATCATCATCAGCGACGAAGATAAAAAGCTTTAAAATTGATAATTAGAAAGAGAAGTTCGACGTGTTCTTTGAAGTCAAAGGACATGACGCCCATACAACTGCCATAGAAAACAGCGTTTTCGAGAGGACAGATATATTTGTTTAAAATTGTTATATCTCGTTTAATTTTCAATCAATTTTGATTCTGCTTTCACTGTTTGTACTTTATTTTAGTATATTCATCGATAAATCGGTTATGTAACAAATATTTTTTTCTTGCATATTCCCTATTGATTTAGGACGCTAGATGGCGCTACGTGTCTTTCGTATCATTTTACACCCGTGCAAAGCCAGGGTGGGTCACTAGTACATAATATATTTTGTATGTAAACAAAATTTTTACAGACAGAAGAGCTATCTTACTGAAAAAGATAGCTAGAATAGGCTAAACAGCGAAAAGTTGCGCTACAGCACTTGGGTGTAGTGCAACTTGGGATCTCTGATCTGCAATAGAATAAACGACGAAAATTAAAGTATTCTGGCACAACTTGGGATATCTTATCTACAATAAACTAAACGGCAAAAACCCAAGTGTTGTTGCGCAACTTGGGATCTATGACCTGCAATAGACTAAACGGCAAAAACCCAAGTGGTGTGGCGCTACTTGGGAATGATCTACGCGTATGTCCAACGGCAAAGTTTTCAACGGAGTAATTTAATGCTGTTTTTAATGGCTTAAAGCTTAATGCCGGCGTCCTCACGGACACGGTTGTTTCGGGAGGTTCCTGTGTCGGATAGGGCGGGAGGAGACGCCTGGGTGTTTCCATTGCGCGGATCGTCCCGAGGACACGGTGGAGCATACGGTGGAGGTCTGCCCCGCTTGGGCGGAGCCCCGCCGTGCCCTCGTGGATGCGATAGGCGGCAGCGACCTCTCGCGCTCTGCCCTGGTTCAGGCCATGGTACGGAGCGAGAGGAAATGGGAAGCCGTCTCCTCCTTCTGTGAAGCAGTAATGCTCGCGAAGGCGGAGGCGGGACGCGTGAGGGAGATTCAATAACGGAGTCGCCCTCACGCTCTCAGCAGCAGCAGCCGCCTCAGGAGACGCCTGGAACTTCCGGCGCCGCGAGACGATCTCCGGCCACCGTAGACCCGGGCCTGCGGACGGCGAATAGTAGGTAGCTCGCCGTCCGATCAGCACCAGGCCCGAGAGTCGACTGCGCGTAGTGTTTCACGCGCGCCTCAAAGAGTTGTCAGCAATTAGGACGGGGCCCATCATGGCCGATGCCTGCCCGGGGGTTGAGGATAAATTCGAAACAGAGTTACCTCGCCCCTGGGCACTAAGGGCAGGAAGGAACAGCGGTGGGTTTTAGTCAGTAAGAGTCTGACACGCCCTCCCACTCCACCCAGAGCGGGAGAAGTCATTGGATGATTTCCCACCCCACAAAAAAAAAGGCTTAATGCCATTTTCAATTACAAATTCCTACCACCCGTATCGAATACCAGTTTAAACAATGTACCTACCTGGTTTCTACCTATTTCGTTAGAAAAAAACTTACTTGTCAAGCAATCTGATGCGGCCGCCCGCATGCTTTTTTCTTTGCAAAATTCATTTAGCGTAGGTCTATTTGAAAGTCAAACCAATCGAATGATACCTCAGCCTTCCTTGAAGAAATAGACGTACAGACAGTACATACAAACTTTTGACAAACTTTACGATCCTTCTGGAATAGTCAGGTAATAAATAAGCCCAGCACTTTGCACTCCACAAACGAGTGCTTATGTTCCAACCTACATCATTTAAACATGACAACTGCAAAATAATTTACATAATAACAGTCTCGCATATTTTTTATCGAATATTTTGACTAACGATAACATAGACCTTGGGGCGCAGGTGCCAACAAAACTTCAGATGTTTTTACTATCATTGATTGATGATGAATAAGGAAATACAGTGTGAATTCTTTACGTTTTCCTTAATGAAATTAACATACGTAACTTTTAGATATATGTCATTACTTTGAATTACCGTCCAATACATCTTTCGGTGATTTGAAAAGCTTACTGATATGTTGATTTTAAAGGTTGAGTTAGATACTCTGAGTTCATCCTTTACATAAGTCTGCGATCGTTTTCACATAAGTCTAAGCTTGAAACACGATTCTGGAGTATCGCATCGCCACAAAGAACATAAAAGGAAAAAACCGAAGTTTGACACGCATGCGAAGAGTACCTTACAATTTTTATTATGATTGTGTTTTTAGCGGCAAAGAAATAAACACTTTGAAAATTTCAACTGTCTACCTGTTACGGTTCAGCTGTCTACCAGTTCGGACAGCGGAGGCTTAGTAATAGGGTTCCGTTGGATCTCTTTGGGTACGAAACCCTTAAAAAGATAGAAATACACGTTATTTGGCAAATAAAATGCTGTTTCGCTTTATACTTTTAATTTAATAAATTTTATTCTTATTTAAGAAGTTATTAACTTAAACTTCAAAAATTAACTCAATGAAGTTAACACGAAAGCTATATTCCGTCTGACGAATATCGTTTTCTGTCACATACATATCTTTGCTAATCAACAGGCAAGACTAGTCACATTAAATATTGTAAAGGTAAAAGTTTGTATATATGTATTGTGTCTGTGTGTATATTTGTTACCCTGTCAGGCTCAAACGGCATAATGGATTTGAATGAAATTTGGTATTAGGGTTGTATCCTTTTTTTTTTAATTACCACAAAGGCTAAAGGTTTTTCTTGCTGGCGGATGCAGAGGCGGCATCTAATTTTATTCATAAATCAATATGATTCTAAAATCATAAAATTGCGTCCGCATTCTGACAAACCAAAATCACGAGACACATTACGTCGTTAGATTTATAGGCAAATGTGTTTCCGAAAACTTGTACATCATGAAAAAGCAGGCTTTTCTTGATTTTTATTGACAATAGATTACATTAGCATACCTACCACTAATTTAAGTAAATATTTCTCAAAAAATATTATATAAGTATCAAGTATTTACAACTTTAGCAGGGCATTGAAATGTCACGCAACATGAATTAAAAAAAAAACAGGTTTTTGTTGTCACATCAAACTGGCTAGACACTTCAAATTAATAGTTTAGTAGCCAAAAAAAAAGGGCCGCGGTGAATTTTTTAAACACACTCGCGTTCCTGGCAGGGAGGTCTGACAGGCCATAGTTTGCAGTGAAACCGTCACCATATAGGTGCCGATAGACTTTTTTTTTATCGTCATTAGACTGCGATACTCACCACGTCTGCAGTGATTCATTATTTAATTTGACCCAGTTAGGTCATCGTCATCATCATTTCAGCCAAAAGACGACCACTGCTGGGCATAGCCAGGCCTCCCCCAAGTATCGACCACAATGACCGGTCCTGCTGTGCGTCTCGCATCCATCGGATTCCCGGGACCCTTACCAGGTCATCAGTTTAGCTTGTGGGAGGCCTTCCAACGCTGCGTCTTCCGTATACCTACGGTCGCTACTCCAGAACTTTTCTGCTCCATCAAACATCTATTCTGCGAGCAATGTGCCCTGCCCACTACCACTTCAGTTTGGCGATTCTTCGGGCTACGTCGGTATCCTTGGTTCTCCCGTGGACAACGCAATTTCTGATTCGATCACGCAAGGAAACTCCGAGCCTAGCCCTCTCCATTGCCTTTTGGGTGACTTATTACTTAATTAAGCTTAAAAAAGCTAAGATTTTTAAATAATCAAGAATGACAGAGACTCACCTGTAATTTTTTCCACTGTATTCTTCCAATGCACCTGGTAGCATTTCGCCAAGCTAACTTCGCTCCGAAGACCAACTCCGAAGACTTCAGCTGGTATGTGCCTTTCTCTTTCAGTTCCTTCTTTACATCTTCTAATCTCGCTCTGTGTGCTTCTGAATTTTCCCTGTAATTAAAAAAAATAAAGTTAGCTATATTAACCCGAAGGCATGGAGATAAATATCAATGGCAGGCACCTAACACACTTAACGTTTGCAGACGACATTGTTCTTTTCTCTGAAAGCCCAGTGCAACTGCAATACATCTAGAGTGAGTGAGTGTGAGTGTTGGCTTACTGGTTAACAGAGATAAAACAAAGATCATAATCTTTGTTTTACATAACACTTTGTCATACCAAACAGAGTCAAAAAACAAATTTCAATAAAGTCAGTACCGATACACTATCTAGAAGAATATTTATACATCTTGGCCATTTTAAATCAATTAGATCTCCAAGAAAATTGAACGAATAAGAAAGAGCAGCACGTGGGACAAATACTGATCGATGAAGGAAATATTTAAAGGCCCTATATCAACAAAACTAATACTAGTTAGATCTTGCATAGAGAAAGAAATTCAACGAAGAATAAAGAGCATGTAGAACAAATACTGGTCGATGAAGGAAATATTTAAAGGCCCTATACCAACAAAACTAAAGCTATGAACATCTGCCTGACACACTGCTTGACATATATGCATGTCAAAGCTGGTCGCTTAAAAAAGAACAACTGGACAAAATAAAAGCATGTCAAAGGGGCATCAAAAGAAGTTGAATAAAGACCAAATCAGAAGCTCACGTATCAGGAAAAGGAGATAGGCAAAAGGTGCAGTCAAACAAATATTGACACTCAAATGGAAGTCGACACATATTCATAGGATGACTGTCACAAGGTCACTGTAAAAAGGAGAAGATGAGGCAGACCACTAAAACGATGGAGCGACAAGATCGCAGAAGTGACCGGTGCACTTCAGACAAGAGTGGCAGAGGACAGAGAAAGCTGGCATAAGATGAACGAGGCATTCACCGCAAAAGGCGGCACTTACATATAATTAGAGGAAATTAACCAAATATAGAAAAGTATCCTAACACGGAATTCTACAATTTCTCGTAATTTATTTAAGAGAAATTGCGGAATTCCGTATATGCTTCTAGCCGCACAAAACAGTGATTTTCTATCTCTTTTAATTATAATATTCACGTACTGGTTTCAACTTGTAAGTCGAGCCAGTGGTGAGCCCGCGGTGAGAGAAGTTAGTTTTTTTTCTGTGAGAAAACTTTTTGAGGCAGTTTTTATGATACCGGAGGAGAAACACAATTACCTTAAGGCGTATATATCCGCGAAGTGGCGCCCTCATTGAATAAAAAATTGTAGCAAAGCGTAAGTAATTATTTAATCTGTAAGGTATTTTTACGTGGTTAAAACAGGACTCAAAGTGTTTCGTATCCAAAGTAGTAAGCAAAAGTGTCAAAAACGGCCGTTTTTGGTACTTTTGCCTTTAATCTTTATTTTCTATGTTAGGATACGATTTTTTATTCAATGAAGGCGCCACTTATGGGGAGGTAGGCTCTTAAGTGTGGGCCTTAGGCACAATGATATGGTGATTGCGCTGGTGCAGAAAATCTAACCCCAGTTTTGCCCAAGGAGTATTGAGATACCTACCTGTTTGCTGGGTTGTAGCTACAGGACAAATATGCAGTCGCTATTTTTTAGCGCTAGGTATACCGTTTCACTGCATTTGATCATTTCGCACAAATCATTTTTTTAGCTTTTTTAACTTGTTTTTATAACTTTAACATAAACGATATTTACATATACCTATAAATTTAATGTTTAAAAGCATTCATGTGCTTGTTTTTTTATCAACATACAAAATTTTTCAAGGTTTCAATCAAAAACTTAATTCTGGTTCTAGGACATGCCAGTTTCCTCACGATGTTTTGAGAGCAATGATGATGAAATAATTACACACAGTTAAGCGTTTGGCTGGGTTTAAACCCACGCCCTTAAACTCGTAACTGCGGCTATTATCTTCCACTGGACCACCACTGCTCCTTAACTATTAGCAAAAATATTAGCTAATTCGAACAACTGCTCAATTATGGTTTCTCTAAAATTTTAATATACATTAAACATCAATAAAACTAACTTTTTAAATGACGAGAGTTCTACAGAACAAAAAAAAATCTAGAGAGGGAAAACAAATGAATCTTGAATGCAAAAAGAAACAGATTCCCAGACAAATGATCTTTCCAACAGCTAATCAAATATTTTCTCCAATCGCAAGACTTTCCTTTTGTTATTTAGAAGAAATTACTTTTTGATTAAATACTTAACTCTTTTATAAGCACATTTAAGAATAATTCTCAAGATGGCTTTTTATGCGAAATTCTTTTAAATGTTTAAGGTTAGAAAACAGGATTTTTAAAAGGCGACTTTATAGACTTTGGTCATGTTTTTTTCTTCTTTGTATCAGGAAAAATAATAATTTATTTATGCAATAGGTCAATGAGTAGACACCATCCGTCTTTGTATCTTTATTGATTACTATTAAAGTATGGAGCCTATTGATAAAACTCGTTAATTAAGTTTAAATACTGATTTGCAGATTCTAAATTTAAAATCTCTATAGAACATTATGAATTAAGAACCCGCTGATCAGTGTTTAAAAAAAAAACAATTAAGAAAAAAAAAAACAAAAAAAAATGGTAATTTTTTTAAATAAGGCCAAACTACGGGCGGTATCATCCTACCTATAAATGCTAAAGTTTTTATGTTTGTGTTTCAATCACGCATAAACGGCTGAAGGGATTTGAATGAAATTTTGCACACAGATAGATTAAAATATAGGCTACTTTTTATCATGCGAGCAAAGACGCTGGCAGAAGTTTGTATTAATAGTACTTATTAGAATTATCACAAATCAAACTGTCATACTTTTATATATTATAATCATCATCTGCCTAGCCTTTTCCCAACTATCTTGGGGTCGGCTTCCAGTCTAACCGGATGCAGCTGAATACCAGTATTTTACATGGAGCGACTGCCTATCTGACCTCGACAACCCAGTTACTGGGATAATACGATACCCCTTGGTAAGACTGGATGTCCGACTTTCGGGCTTCTGACGACCCATAACAACTGTCAAAGATCCACGATTGACAGCCGGGACCAACGGCTTAACGTGCTTTCCGAGGCACGGAGGAATTTCGGTATGTAAAGATGGTCACCCATCCATGGACCAACCCCGGCAAGCGTAGCTTAACCTGATATATCGACCCGTGCGGCTGTTATTAATTTAGCCACGAGCTTATTTATATATTATAATAATATAATTTATTGTACACCTGATAATGAGCCCAGAACAAACATTAACAAAACAAGAGTAGGTACAAAGGGTGGTTTTATGGATGGACAAAAACCGGCCAAGTGCGAGTCGGATTCGCGTATGAACGGTTCCGTACCATCCTACAAGATTATACGCGTCTACTTGTTGTCATTATTAAGATCGAGCAAAAAAAGCCAAAAAACACGTTTCTAGTAGGAGGGCCCACATTAATTTTATTTTTTGATTTTTTGTTATAGCGGCAACAGAAATTCGAAACACATTCTGTGATAATTTCAACTGTCTACCTATTACAGATCATGAGATACAGCCCGCTGACAGACAGACCGACGAACGGAAGGACGGATGGATAGCAGAGGCTTAGTAATAAGGTCCCGTTGGTTACCCTTCGGGTACGGAACCCTTTTGAGTAGACTGAGTAGAGCCTAGATGAGGTTGGCAAAGGAGCAAGGGGATTGTAAAGAAGAAAGAAAAAAAAGAAAAGAAGAAGGAAGAGAATGAGAATACGTCTCTCATTCTCTTTTCTCTTGTCTCACATTCTCTTTTCTTCTTCTTGCCCAACACTGGGCGCAGTCGGGATGTGGGTGATGATGATGTAAGATAGACGATAACTCATAAACATAGGTAGTATAAGTAAGTTTAAATGTTTGTGAACGCACCCACGTACATAAATACATACTTGCTACGCCCGCGGATCAAATTTTGACCGAGATACAACCTGACACTGACCTGAAAATTGCAAAAAACGTAGGAAAATTTGAATTTCGCGGGCTACACTGGCGCTTCCACCTTAAATGATTATTACCTGCGTATAGAAGCGTAGTACTGCCTCAGAAAAACTTGTGCCTCTTTGTAAACTTCCTCTGGCGATCGCGGCGTGTCGCCCCGTCCCGGGATGTTCATTATACTCGCCTGGCATACTTTCTCCGTGCATCTTGTATTCTGGAACAGTGGAAAATAATAGTTTTACTAATACGTTAAAGTAATTTTATAGTTTTATGTAGCGGCACAAGTTCTGTGGTTTGAAGCTCCTTTACAAATCAAATGATCGATTGAACCAAGCTTTTCTCTTAGCACAGTTAAAAAGACAAATGTGTGTATTTATTTTAGGTTACAACGATATTCGTGTAATAAAAAAACTTTTTTACAAAAAAAAAACCGACTTCTAAAAATTGCAAAATAACTTTAATTTCGCAAGTCGGTGTTTGTATTTTTTTTTCTTCGTTATTTGACATCGACTTCCGAAATTAAAGTTATTTTGCAATTTTTCGAAGTTAGTTGTATTTTTTGTAAAAAAGTTTTTTATTTTTCACTTTTTAGTTGTTGTAGGTATCCAAGAACTAAAACTAAATAATAAAGTTATGCCCGAATGGATAACCCCAATTAACATGGAATCTGAACATAATTAGAGACAACCAAAACGTCATCTGTGTATACATATTTTTGTTTATGTTGATTTTTTCAAAAAGTGCTGAATCAATTTCTATAAAATTTAAATGGGAGCACTGAAGTATGGACTACCACACAAAACAGAATCATCAAAAAACTTTTTAACAAAAAAATTAACCGACGAAAAAGAACTAAAAAGCAAAAAATAAATAAAACTTTTAAGTCTTGAGTAATGAGCATATTTACCTATATAAAATATCAAATTTTATATAAACTAATTTTGAGTCGGCGCCAAACAACAATCTGATTATTAAATATCTAAATTTTATAAGTACTTACAAATGAAGAAGACTGTAAGTAGGTAATTCATCATTTTATTAATTGGCGCCGACTCAAAATTAGTTTATATAAAATTTGATATTTTATATAGGTAAATATGCTCATTACTCAAGACTTAAAAGTTTTATTTATTTTTTGCTTTTTAGTTCTTTTTCGTCGGTTAATTTTTTTGTTAAAAAGTTTTTTATTTTATGATTTTTTGTGGCTCGCATCATCTTGTAACACTCTGAGGCTAATTTCTAATTCTTCATCATTCCTCTTGCCACTGAGCTGATGAAATAACCATCCTTCCATGAAGTTCCCAGGATATTGACCAGTTGAGGTTACCTCCAACACTGTAAAGACGTCTTTTCTTCAAACCATATTTATTTATTTATTTATTAAAACTTCATGCAACACAAATGTACAAAGGCGGACTAAGCGCATACGGCATATTAAGTGGTATTTGTCACTAAAACTAGTTTTATATCTAACTACTATTGTTTAGGAAAGCTATGGTTTCCATCATCAGCTCAGTTTCATGATGTGATGGTTCCTAAATGCAAATACCTGATTAAGTTATGAAAAGTAAACAGAAACAATATTCGTGCCCAATTTTCGAGGTTCTCTCTCAATTTTTTCAGGATCCCATGATCAGATCCTGATGTCCTTGACATGGGACCACCCTTGAGGTATACCCTATTCAAGAAAAGAAGAATCATCGAAATCGGTTCATAAATAACGGAGTGAGGGCCGAACATACATACAGAAACGCTAAACGTATCCACAATTTTCGAGGTTTTCTCTCAATTTTATCAGGATTCCATTATCACATCCTGACTTCCTTATAATGGGACCATCCTTGAGGTATACCCTATCTAACAAAAAAAGAATAATCAAAATCGGTTCATAAATAACGGAGTGAAGGCCGGACATACACACAGAAACGCTAAACGTGCCCACAATTTTCAAGGTTTTCTCTCAATTTTATCAGGTTTCCACTGTCAGATCCTGACTTCCTTGACATGGGACCACCCTTGAGGTATACCCTACCTAATAAAAAAAGAATAATCAAAATCGGTTCATAAGTGACGGAGTGAGGGCTGAACATACACAAAAAAAAAAAAAAAATATATATATACGGTCGAATTGAGAACCTCCTCCTTTTTTTCGTCGGTTAAAAATCTATTAAAAACAACATAACAACAACTAACAACAGCGTAACATCATACAAAAAAAAAAGAAAAACACACAGATGAATTGAGAACCTTGGAAGTCGGTTAAAAATGAAGATTTTTTTTGCACTCACCCCAGTGTCTAAATTCCTTTGCGTTTTTTTTTTTTTTTTTTTTTTTTTTTTTTTTTTTTTTTTTTTTTTTTTTTTTTTTTGCTCCCGAGGTGACCGAGGTAGAGCTGAGAGCGGCGGTGCGTAGGCTGAATGCCAAAAACACCGCCCCAGGACCCGATGGCTTTCATGGGAAAGCCTGGGTCCTGGCCTTGCAAGAGGCTCTCGGGCCTCGACTCAGAGGGCTTTTAAGCGCATGCTTAGAGAGGGGCCAGTTTCCACGTCGGTGGAAGACGGGGAAGCTGGTCCTGATCAAGAAGGCGGGGCGCCCTGCGGACTCTCCGTCCGCTTACCGGCCCATTGTGCTGCTCGACGAGGTGGGCAAGCTCTTTGAAAGAGTAATTGCAGACCGCCTCGTCGGGCAGTTGATGCGGGTGGGGCCGGACCTGGCGGAGAGCCAGTACGGCTTCCGCAGGGGGCGCTCCACGGTGGACGCAGTAATGCGCGTAAGAGCCCTCACGACGGGGGATGCAGTGGCCCGGGGTAGGGTCGTCTTGGCGGTGTCTCTGGACATCGCCAATGCCTTCAACACCCTGCCCTGGAGTTGTATAGTGGAGGCACTCCGGTATCACCGGGTGCCGCCCTACCTCCGTCGCGTAGTCGAGGCGTATCTGACGGACAGAGCCGTCATCTACCCCGGTCATCAGGGAGTATGGAACCGGCGAGAGATGTCGTGCGGTGTTCCACAGGGATCGGTCCTGGGGCCGCCCTTGTGGAACATCGGATACGACTGGGTGCTGCGCGCCGACCTCCCCGCTGGCGTCAGCGTAGTGTGCTACGCTGACGACACGCTGGTCTTAGCGCAGGGGAGGTCGCACGAGGCGGCGGCCGAACTTATGACACGCGGGGTTGCGACAGTCATAGAGAGGATCCGGCAACTGGGACTCGAGGTGGCATTGCACAAGTCCGAGGCCATGTGTTTTCATGGTCGTCGGAACGCGCCACCTGCGGGTTCCCAGATCACGGTAGGAGGGGTTCGCATCGGCGTCGAGGGTACGATGAAGTACCTGGGACTCGTCCTCGACAGCCGGTGGAACTTTGTCGAACATTTTCGACGTTTGGCTCCCAGATTGGACAGGGCCGGGGCCGCCTTGAAGCGGCTCCTACCCAATCTGAGGGGGCCAAATGCCTCCTGCCGGAGGCTCTACGCGGGGATCGTGCGGTCCATGGCCCTCTACGGGGCACCGGTGTAGGCGCGTTCGTTGAGGCAGCGATCAGCTCGCCTGATGAACGCGTCCCAGAGGGTCATGGCGATCCGAATCATCCGCGGATACCGCACGATCTCCCGTGAGGCGGCGAGCCTCCTTGCCGGACTGTCACCGTGGGATCTGGAGGCAAAAATCCTCGCGCACCTGTACGAGTGGCGCGAGGAGGCCAAACGCCGGGGCGAAACTCCGCTGCCGCGACAACTCGCGGCTCGGCGGACCGAGCTCCGGCAGGATCTCATGGTGACATGGAGAGAGCGACTGTCGCAACCCAGCGCTGGGCACGCCACCATCGAGGCGGTGGTGCCCCTCTTTGAGGAGTGGTTGGAGAGGCGTCACGGCGCCCTCACCTTCCGCCTGACGCAGGTGCTCACCGGACACGGCTGTTTCGGGAGGTACCTGTGTCGGATCAGGGCGGAGGTGACCCCTGAGTGTTTCCACTGCGAGGATCGCCCAGAGGACACGGTGGAGCATACGGTGGAGGTTTGCCCCGCTTGGGCAGAGCACCGCCGTGTCCTCGTGGATGCGATAGGCGACAGCGACCTCTCGCGCCGTGCCCTGGTTCAGGCCATGGTACGGAGCGAGAGGGAATGGGAGGCCGTCTCCTCCTTCTGCGAAACAGTAATGCTCGCGAAGAGGGAGGCGGCACACGTTAGGGAGGCTCAGCAACGGCCGAGTCGCCCTAGCGCCCCCAGCCGCGACCGCCGCAGGAGACGCCAGGGGCCGCGAGACGATCTCCGGCCACCGTAGACCCGGGCCTGCGGACGGCGAGTAGTGGGTAACTCGCCGTCCGATCAGCACCAGGCCCGAGAGTCGACGGCGCGTAGTGTTCCACGCGCGCCTCAAAGAGTTGTCAGCCAAAGGAAGGGGCCTGCCACGGCCGGTGCCTGCCCGGGGGTGGAGGATAAATTCGAAAGAGTTACCTCGCCCCCGGGCACTCGAGGCAGGGAGGAACAGGGGTGGGTTTTAGTCAGTAAGAGTCTGACACGCCCTTCCGCTCCACCCTAGAGCGGAAGAAGTCATTGGATGATTTCCCACCCCCCAAAAAAAAAAAAAAAAAAAAAATTCCTTTGCGTAAAGATTGTTACAGAGTAAAAACATTGTAAGTGAGAGACAACTGCAGTTATAAAAAGGTATATTTAATTACACATCAACCATCAATATTGTTTAAGCGCCATTATTAGAACAAGAGTATAACATTGTAATACAAGTTACACTCTTGTTATCTTATCTTAATACAAGTTATCTCTTTGAGGCGCTCGTGGAACACTACGCGCTGTCGACTCAGGGGCCTGGTGTTGATCGGACGGCGAGCTTACCCACTGCTCGCCGTCCGCAGGCCAAAGTCAAAGTCAAAGTCAAAACGTTTATTGCGAACTAAGTGTACAATGTTGGCGTTATAATATGTTGCTACTTATAACTTAGCAGCCTTTTGCAAGCATTGCGATTTTTTGTTCACCTGCCCTTATTATCCTAAATTAGCATGGCAACTGGCATTTGCATGGCATGGCTACGGTGGCCGTCGATCGTCTCGCGACGTCCTACGCCCAGGGCATCTCCCGCGGCGGCGCGAGGGCCACTCCGTTGAGCCTCCCTCACCCGTTCCGCCTCCTCCTTCGCGAGCATTACTGCTTCACAGAAGGAGGAGACTGCTTCCCATTCCCTCTCGCCCCGTACCATTGCCTGAACCAGGGCCGAGCCCGAGAGGTCGCTGCCGCCTATCGCATCCACCGTATGCTCCATGCACCGTGTCCTCTGGGCGATTCGTACAGTGGTGACACCCGGGCGTTTCCTCCCGCCTTATCCGATACAGGAACCTCCCGAAACAACCGTGTCCGGTGACGACCTGCGTCAGGCGGAAGGTGAGCCACTCGTCAAAGAAGGGCACTACCGCCGCAATGGTGGCGTGCCCAGCGCTGGGTTGCGACAGTCGCTGTCTCCATGTCGCCATGAGATCCTGCCGGAGCTCCGTCCGCCGAGCCGCGAGGAGTCGCGGCAGCGGAGTTTCGCCCCGGCGTTTCGCCTCCTGGTGCCACTCCCAGAGGAGCGCGAGGACCGTGGCCTCCAGATCATAATTCTCCTACCCTTATCCCAATTTATTTGGGGTCGGCGCAACATGTCTTTTTCTTCTATACTCCTCTATTTGTCGTCATCTCTGTAGTCATAGTCACCCCCATCTTTCACACAGTCCAACCATCGTTTCTTTGGCCTTCCCCTACTCTTATAGCCATACACATCCATACACAACACTTTCCTCACGAAATTTTCTTCATTCCTCTACACCACATGCCCATACCACACAACCGATTTCCACACAACTTTTCAGTCAGCGGTGCCACTTTCAGACTTCCTCTTATATACTCATTCCTAATTCTATCCATGCGCGTAACACCACACATCGCTCTTAGCATTCTAATCTCAGCCCAATTGCTTTTCTTTCATCCCTTTTGTGGCCCAACATTCTGAACCATACAAGACAGCAGGTCTGACCATTGTTTTATAAATTTCCCCTTAAGTTTAAGGGGGATGCGGGAGTCGCAGATAGTCCCGGTGACCTGCCGCCATTTCATCCATCCAGTGTTAATTCTGTGCTTAACAGTCCGATCTATTTTGCCATCGCTTTGCACGACTGAACCGAGATACCGAAAATCGGAGCAGACTGGGAGAAGCGCGCCATCTAGCACTATAGCTTCAGAACTGGCCCTGTAGACAAAGTAACATCGCTTCGTAGCGAAACGATATCAAAATTCATCATCGTCTCTGAGATATCGATAAACATTTCCTAGCGTTAGCGTTCCTTCGTTATCTTTTTTGGCGATCACGATCGAGGCGAAGGCGAACTCTGAAAGCGCTGCTTGTCTACGCATTTGTATGGGATAAACACGATAGCAATTCGTTTCTTTATGGTTACGAATTATAACATTGTCTACCAACTTGCGATAACGATGTCGACAGTCGACTGACCACGTGACTTAGCGTGGTTTATGTCAATCTCATACATTTTAGTCTTTTCTAACTTCGTTATCGTTTTTAAATTGTTACTTTGTCTAAGCCCCCTGGAGAGACCGCCGAAATCGCAGAACATGTATTTAGTTTTGGTTCTGCTGATTTTCAAGCCAACTTTCTCTAGCTTCTGTTGCCATTTCTCCAATCTGCTCTGGATCTCAGGTCCATCTTCACCGACCAGAAGATTCAAGACCAATGTCGTTGGCAAACAGCATGCACCAGGGTGCCTCCTCCTGTATTTCCGACGTAAGAGCGTTCATAATCTGTAATCGGAAGAGGTAAGGACTTAAAGCCGACCCTTGATGTAAGCCTAGAGTCACACTGAACTCAACGGTGTTGCCAGCAGCCGACCGGATGTAGGTACTAGATTGTCTGTACATAGCACGAATCAACACAACATACTTCCCAGGCAAACCTTTCTCTTTCAAGGCCCACCACAACACATCACACAGGCCTCAAGATCCCATGGCGAATTATGCGTACAGCTAAGGAGTGGAATTCCCTGCCGGAGTCTATGTTTCCTGATAGCGACTACCTAGGAGTCTTTAAGACAAGAGTGAATTGGTCACTTCTAGGCAAGCGTGCTTCATCGTCGACCTCATCATCGCTTACATCAAGCGTGAGCCAATGTTAAAAAAAAAACCACTAAAGTGCGTGTGAGACTTTGCACATTTAGAGATCCGTACCAAATGTATTTTTGACTAGTTGTATGGCTTTGAGTCAACAAGATGCATATACTGTGAAAATTTTAAGACTGTAGCTCCAACCGTTTGGCTGAAAACCTGTGTGACAGACGACGGACAGACAGACAGGCTCCGTTTAGACCCTTCGGGTATGGAATCCTAAAAAATAAGTATTCATTTGATAAGGATCACGTTTAAAAAAATAAAATTATCGTTTCCCATCGAGCTTTAACAACATATATATAACTCGAAACATTATAAGTTAATCTAAGGTATATTACAAAGATCAAGGTAGCGACCGACAACCGTTTCATTATTAAGTCAATTTCGATCAATGAATCGTTCTTTGAAATTCATTGTTAAGTATTGTTAAAGTCATCGTGACTTTAGTTTTATTTGAATTGAAGGCTAGTACATGGCGTTGTATTTATATCAAAAGATAGTATTATAGATATTAAAATACCCGGAAATAATTTTAAAGGTCCCTCCATCGAGTTTTAGAGAACCATTTCTTCTTTAAAAAAACTTTTGAGTATTAAAGTTATTTAATTTTAAGCTAATCAAGCATTAAATTACATTCGTTACAAATAGATCAATGGTTAGAATACTATTGCCTACTCATGCGTATTTTATTGATTGTTTTAAAAAAAAATTTTTTTAACCAAAACAATATATTACTTAATGCGGATAAAAAAAACTATTACGCAGTAAACAAAATTGCATACCACGAAATCTATTATTTTCGACTAAATACATAGACCGCAGACTACCTACATTATCATATACCCACGTCTGACATCATCTCCACATGTTTACTACTTAATTTAATGTTTAAGTTCGATAACGCACAAAGCATACTAAACCAATACCATCCAACCATACCAATTCACACTGGGCGCGCGTGGTAGATAACGGTATGGACCGTTATCTACCCTCTCACAGAGAGGAGGCCTGTGCCCCAGCAGTAGGGACATTAAAAAGGCTGATGATGATGATACAAAACCAGAAGTAGGCAATCACAAACTTTTAATATAAGTTGGTATGGACCAACTTTTAAAAGAAACTCATTCAATGGACCTTTTTTTTTTTTTTGTGGGTTGGGAAATCATCCAATGACTTCTCCCACTCTGGGTGGAGCGAGAGGGCGTGTCAGACTCTTACTGACTAAAATCCACTACTGTTCCTTCCCTGCGTGAGTGTCCAGGGGTGCGGTAACTCATTTTCAGAATTTATCCGCTACCCATAGGCATGCAGGCACCGGCCACGATGGGCCCCGTCAGTGGTGGCTGACTACATCTCTTTGAGGCGCGCGTGGAACACTACGCGCCGTCGACTCACGGGCCTGGTGCTGATCGGACGGCGAGCTACCCACTGCTCGCCGTCCGCAGGCCCGGGTCTACGGTGGCCGGAAATCGTCTCGCGACGTCCTACGCCCAGTACGCCCAGTACCTCTCCTGCGGTGGTAGCGGCCGGGGCCGTGAGTACCACTCCGTTGAGCTTCCCTCACGCGTCCCGCCTCCGCCTTCACGAGCATTAATGCTTCGCAGAAATTCAATGGACCTTATGAATAAAAATAACCAATGAAAACAAAAAAGAAAGCAAAATAACTTTGAATTCGGAAGTCGGTGTTTCTGGTTTTGTTTCTTCACTTTTTAACACAGACTGCCGAAATTAAAGTTATTTTGCATTTTTTTTTTATTGGAGGTCGGTTGTATGATTTGTAAAAAAAAATCACTTCTTTGTTGTAAAAACAAACGATCGCAGTAATCGCGAGTCATTTGTTGCTAGTTATTGAAGAGCTCCAATGTCTATCTCCGAAGATCTTCATCAGATCCTAATGTATTATATTTTAAACCCTTCCCTGAAAAATATGTATTTGAATTATGACCCCATCCCAAATAAGATCAGTAATTTTCAAGAAAATCACGGACAAACAAATACACATACATATATTCGGATCGAATATAGAACCTCCTTTTTTGAAGTCGGTTAAAAAAACCATGTGCTTAGTTTAAACACTGAGTAGCATAATAATAAGCACGTTATTAGTTTACACTCTGATTAGCAGGTTCTTAATTCAAAATATTTCATGGAGAATTAGAATTTAGAATCCGCTAATCAGTATTTCTTTTTTTTCCGCTAATCAGTATGGTTACCGAGTTTTATAAACAAAGCTGAAAGTTTTTAGGGTTGCGTACCCGAAGGGTAACTAACGAGGCCCTATTACTAAGCCTCTGATGTCCGTCCGTCTGTCTGTCAACGGGTACGAATCATGAGATACAGTCATGATTCGTAATAGGTAGACAGTTGAAATTTTTACAGAATGTACTCGTATATATCTGTTGCCACTATAATAATAAATATCTAATAAAAATAAGTAAATTAAAAGGGGCTCCCCTACTCTAGAAACAAATACCTAATAAAAGTAAGTAAATTAAAAATACATTTTGCTTTGTAAGGTACAATAACAAATACCTAATAAAAATAAGTAAATTAAAAGGGGCTCCCCTACTCTAGAAACAAATACCTAATAAAAGTAAGTAAATTAAAAATACATTTTGCTTTGTAAGGTACAATAACAAATACCTAATAAAAATAAGTAAATTAAAAGGGGCTCCCCTACTCTAGAAACGTGTTTTTTTTGGGCTTTTTTGCTCGATCTTAATAATGGCAACAAGTAGACGCTTTAAATGCTCACAGAGATTGTATTGCTATATTCGCTAAAAAACTTGTAATAAAATAAAATTTGATGGTACGGAACCCTTATTGCGCGAGTCCGACTGGCATTTGGTAGGCTTTTTGGGTTTATGCATTTGCATTCTGCATCAGACCATTGCATCAGATCTGCAGAGTTTTTAGTATCCAGCTGCTAAATTGCAGTTTGCAATTTAATTGCGGACAATATATATATATATTTTTATTATTATTATTATTATAATATAATTGTATTTAAATTTTATGGGCTTTCTTAGCCTGAAATAAAAAAAAAAGACTGTCTTTGCAGGGTGGCTGTAACCAGCGGGATGAGAGTTGCCGAGAATCGAGATGAATGGCATACGATTGAAGAGGTGTATGTCCACCAGCGGTCAGCTGTAGGTTGATGATGAATAATATAATAGCATCAAAAAGACTAACTAACGACTGCTAATGGGACCCTATTTATAAAAACAATAATGGATAATGATTAGTTTAATCATTATTTTCCAGATAATTCTTAATAATAAATTCGCTAATCAATGTATAGCGAGTTTTCATAAATAAGGCTGTTTGTGTCTAGCAATAGTTATTGTACCAGAATGTCTGACTGTCAATCAATTTACAGAAGTAATTAATGATATACCTAACACATAAATCTCTCAGGTACCGCGGCGTTACTGATCGGTAACGCGAGGTTTTTATTATTAATAATTTATTTAATAATATTAAATGTAAGCAAAAAAAAGATGGTTATAATTTCTAATGATAATAATTTTTTTCGCACGGCCTCACTGGTGAGGCGTAGAGCGTGTTAGGTACCTTACAAAGAAAAATGTATTTTTTAATTAACACACAGCTCATCAAATCAATCTGTTATCTACAACATGGCCACAACTAAGCGCTTTATCCACTTTAAAATAACCAGTGTCATGCATTTTATAAAAACAGTCCAAGTATCTATTATTGTATGATCAGATCAAATTTGACAATAGAATAAAAAATGCAGCTAAAAACTTGGGTTTTCTTGACGCAAGCTGGTGGTACATCCGCCATATTGTGTCATCGTTTGTCAGTCAGTTTGATACTAGGAATATTTTTTTGCGCTGATATTAATCGTGTGTTGACAAATTTACGTGTATGTAAAAGAATTTAAATGCATGTATTCTTGCATATAGCCTTTTAAGATTAGATAAATGTGAAGGTTTTCTTTAGAGGAGGCCTTCACCTTCACTTGAGGAGGGGTTCATGCCAACAAGAAGAAAAAAGAAAAAAAAAAGGAAAAATTAAGTGAAATACGTGTAAATATAATTATCTTTCTTTTTATTTTAAACTATGTATGTATATTACTTTTTTGCATGAAATAAAAGGCTTATTATTATTATAAATGTCAAAGGAGTGGGGGCTAAGGTAGATCTTGGGGCCAAAAGAACAACGAGTGGAATTATTTCCTTCCGGAGTCTGTTTTCTGATAGCTACAACTTGGGAATCGTGAATGGTTTACTTCTACGCAAGCATGTTCCATCGTCGACCACATACCCGGGCCTGCGGACGGCGAGCAGTGGGTAGCTCGCCGTCCAATCAGCACCAGGCCCGTGAGTCGACGGCGCGTAGTGTTCCACGAGCGCCTCAAAGATATGATTGTCAGCCACCATCTGACGGGGCCCATCATGGCCCGTGCCTGCATGCCTAGGGGTAACGGATAAATTCTCAACACGAGTTACCGCACCCCTGTTTACTCAGGCAGGGAAGGAACAGGGGTGAGTTTTAGTCAGTAAGAGTCTGACACGCTCTCCCGCTCAACCCAGAGTGGGAGATGTCATTAGATGATTTCACACCCCACAACAAAAAAAAAAAAATCGTCGACCACATCACTGTTTTCCATCAGGTGATATCATTTTATAGAAAAAAACTGCTTAGCAAACATAATAATATAGGTCACACACGCACGTCTATGGTCATTGCGAGGTCTCATGGCATTAACAAGTTCAACTTTTGAAAGAGAAAGGACGAAGAAGAGAAAGAAGAAAAATAAGGTTCAGTTGTAGCCATTACTAAAAGACGCAGGACTGACAGCACGGTTTGCGCAGTCGTTAAGTGATTTGCTGACGCACTTTTTCTCGCGGTTCGATTCCCGCACGAAACAAATGTTTGGGTAACCTACCGATAGTGGTTCCGGGTCTACCTACGATGCAGGATTAACTCCTAGTGTGGGGCAACGTTATTATTAACAAACAAACTGATAGTGCACCGAAGTGCAGAAATTTAGATCTCAAAAATATCATCAAGAGTTATTCATCAAGGGCACCCCGATATGATTAGAAACGGCCTTGAAATGAATTCCGCAGGTCATCAACGCGACCTTTAATCAACTAAAAAGACATAAGTATGTATTCATTCAATAATACATACTTATGTCTTATGTCATCTTGTCTGTTTATTGTATGTATGTACATGAGTAGTTAAATAAATAAATTAAATAAGACTTCATCCAATGGTGGATAATATTATCTGGCTGACAGGCTAACACAACTGACACGATAGTGGTGATACATGAAATTAAATTTTTTAGGCAACAAATTACATACACATCGATGACTACATTACTTAAATAAGTCATAATCATCATAATTTCAGCCGAAAGACGTCCACTGCTGGACATAGGCCTCCCCCAAGTGTCGCCACAATGACCGGTCCTGTGCGTCTCACATCCATCACCTACCCGCAACCCTCACCAGGTCATCGATTCACCTTGTTGGAGGCCTTCCAACGTTGCATCTTCCGGTACAAGGTCGCCACTCTAGAACTTTTCAGCCCCATCGATCGTCTGTTCTGCAGTTACCCTTAATAAGTATCTACGGTATAGTCGGCGTATTCTGACATTTTTTTTATTATTTCAGTTTTTGTATATGGTAATCAATTGTATGCTCATCGTGTCATGGCATTTCAGTTATTGTTTACATTGGATATGTATGTTTAAGAATATGCAAACATAAATTACAAGTATAGAAGCGAGTTTTATTTGAAGTAGCATAAAAATAAACAAACTTAAATGAGCTGTGGCTGATTACTGAATAATTAATGTCCTTTAAACATTGCATAAAATAATGCAGTGTCTGTCAGTCTCCCAGTTTTAATTGCAGTTAGAGTTAGGTTAGTAGTTAGGTTTAAAAATACATTGCCATGCAATTTTACTGGCTGCTGCAATTATAATGGGAATTAGATATTTGAGCCGTTTGGGGTTCAATAAAAAACTTTTTTACAAAAAATAGAACCAACTTCCAAAAGAAGTGCAAAATAACTTTGATTTCGGAACTAAGTCGGTGTTTCTGGTTTTGTGTCTTCGTTTTTTGACACCTCGACAAATTTTTCGATGCCCAATGACTTTTACGTCTCCATAAAAAGTGCCGCTTGTACATATTCGGGTCTGGGTGTCTTCTGTATGTGAATATACATGTTTGTGAACGCACCCACGATACAGGAGTAATTCCTATTATGGAGTAACGTTTTTATAAAAAAATTATATGTATAAACTCGTAATTTAATCGTTTGTATTTGTCTTATCTAATTATTTAATTCAATGGTGTATAAATAACGAAAAAAATGTGATAAAAAACTCAATTTTAAGTGCTAAATTGCTGCTAATTTTTCTAATGTAGCTGGCTAAGCTCAGACAAAGCAATGCAAGTCTCCGGCTCTCCTTGTCTACCTTCTTAAAATAATTTATTTCATCTTTGAGTTCATTTGTGTACTCAGTTTATTACCACATCATCGACCACACAACACGCTCATGACTTCATCAATAGGCACCTTCAGTCTATACACCTGCATCTATGCCCCCTATAAGCCCCCATACACGTCCTATCACTTTTGTGTTCATCTGTCCATAAAAGTATTTAAGATGCAATGAACGAACGTCGTGACTCATTGTCCGCTGTTTGGTGTTTGATTCGTAATTTAAATAATTGCAACTGGTCGGCGAAACAATTGACTACTTGTAGACTTCGATATTTAAACGTAAGGGACATAAATTTTAAGCAAATGCCCCATAAGTTAATTTATAGTAGTAGGCAAAAGTACCAAAAACGGCCGTTTCTGACACTCTTGCTTACTACTTTGGATACGAAACATTCTGAGACCTGTTTTAACAACTTAAAAATACTTTATGCTCTTTGTAACAAACGCGACGTTGGATTCTTTAATATTTATTTTCTATGCTAAGCTACAATTTTTAATTTAATGAGGGCGCTACTTGGCCGGTAGTAGACCCTTAAGCCAACTTTTATTTATTCTGTGGTTAAGGCGCTATTAGCTGCCAATTACCTTGAGTGGTTAGCTTCCGTGTTCTGTGCTGAGCTCACGTAACGTCACGTGACGTGCCCGGGGTAGGGTCGTCTTGGCGGTGTCTCTGGACATCGCCAATGCCTTTAACACCCTGCCCTGGAGTTGCATAGTGGAGGCACTCCAGTATCACCGGGTGCCGCCCTACCTCCGTCGCGTAGTCGAGGCGTATTTGACGGACAGAGCCGTCATCTACCCCGGTCATCAGGGAGTATGGAACCGGCGAGAGATGTCGTGCGGTGTTCCACAGGGATCGGTCCTGGGGCCGCCCTTGTGGAACATCGGATACGACTGGGTGCTGCGCGCCGACCTCCCCATTGGCGTCAGCGTAGTGTGCTACGCTGACGACACGCTAGTCTTAGCGCAGGGGAGGTCGCACGAGGCGGCGGCCGACCTTATGACACGCGGGGTTGCGACAGTCATAGAGAGGATCCGGCAACTGGGACTCGAGGTGGCATTGCACAAGTCCGAGGCCATGTGTTTTCATGGTCGTCGGAACGCGCCACCGTCCCAGATCACGGTAGGAGGGGTTCGCATCGGCGTCGAGGGTACGATGAAGTACCTGGGACTCGTCCTCGACAGCCGGTGGAACTTCGTCGAGCACTTTCGACGTTTGGCTCTCAGATTGGACAGGGCCGGGGCCGCCTTAAAGCGGCTCCTACCCAATCTGAGGGGGCCAAACGCCTCCTGCCGTAGGCTCTATGCGGGGATCGTGCGCTCCATGGCCCTCTACGGAGCGCCGGTGTGGGCGCGTTCATTGAGGCAGCGATCGTCCCAGAGGGTCATGGCGATCCGCATGATCAGAGGTTACCGCACGATCTCCCGTGAGGCTGCGAGCCTCCTTGCCGGACTGTCACCGTGGGATCTGGAGGCAAAAATCCTCGCGCACCTGTACGAGTGGCGCGAGGAGGCCAAACGCCGGGGCAAAACTCTGCTGCCGCGACAACTCGCGGCTCGGCGGACGGAGCTCCGGCAGGATCTCATGGTGACATGGAGAGAGCGACTGTCGCAACCCAGCGCTGGGCACGCCACCATTGAGGCGGTAGTGCCCCTCTTTGAGGCTTGGCTGGAGAGGCGCCATGGCAACCTCACCTTCCGCCTGACGCAGGTGCTCACCGGACACGGCTGTTTCGGGAGGTACCTGTGTCGTGTCAAGGCGGAGGTGACCCCTGAGTGTTTCCACTGCGAGGATCGCCCAGAGGACACGGTGGAGCATACGGTGGAGGTTTGCCCCGCTTGGGCAGAACACCGCCGTGTCCTCGTGGATGCGATAGGCGACAGCGACCTCTCGCGCCGTGCCCTGGTTCAGGCCATGGTACGGAGCGAGAGGGAATGGGAGGCCGTCTCCTTCTTCTGCGAAACAGTAATGCTCGCGAAGAGGGAGGCGGCATACGTTAGGGAGACTCAACAACAGCCGAGTCGCCCTAGCGCCCCCAGCCGCGACCGCCGCAGGAGACGCCAGGGGCCGCGAGACGATCTCCGGCCACCGTAGACCCGGGCCTGCGGACGACGAGTAGTGGGTAACTCGCCGTCCGATCAGCACCAGGCCCGAGAGTCGATGGCGCGTAGTGTTCCACGCGCGCCTCATAGAGTTGTCAGCAATAGGGACGGGGCCTGCCACGGCCGATGCCAGCCCGAGGGTGGAGGATAAATTCGAAAGAGTTACCTCGCCCCTGGGCACTCAAGGCAGGGAGGAACAGGGGTGGGTTTTAGTCAGTAAGAGTCTGACACGCCCTTCCGCTCCACCCTAGAGCGGAAGAAGTCACAGGATGATTTCCCATCCCCCAAAAAAAAAAAAAAAAAACGACACGTGACGTCTTACGTCCACCCAGTAATAGGACTCGCCCATCTTGCTCCTTGGAGCGCTGTCCGAAATTAGACGCATTATTAATTTATTATAAATTAAACAACAGGTATTAAACTAATAATATACGAGTACTTACACCAAATTATAAATAATTAAATGGTCTTTACAATGGTGTAGGTTGGTGGTTTCATCAAAATACGCTTTATAGTTTTTGCGTGATTCTCAATTCTTTATCCGTGTTAGACATAACTTTACAAATTAATTAGACTATGATATAAAAACATAATTTCAAATACTCACATATGAAATTACGACGAAAATTGCTTAGAGTAACATAATTTGTTTTCAAAGAAATAAGACCAGTAGTTTAGACGTGATATTCAATTAAAAACCATTAGAAGTCGTATAACTGTGCCTTAAGCGTGCAAAATCACGCCTTGAGTAATTTGTTTGTCTATATTCATACTTGGATACTAATATATTCTAACTGATATTATAATGCGCATGTGAATTTGTTTGTTTGTGTGGCGTGAAAGCGTTTACTTCTCGACCAATCATCATGAAACGCATACAAGTTGACAATAAAAAAATGCTTGGGTACAGATACTCGTTGGATAATTTTATTATACAGTTTATGGATAATAGGAAAAAAAGTACTGTCGCGAGAGAAGCCGCGGGCAAAAGCTAGTATTAAAGGTTTTGAGTTTGATGAAGCGTGCAAGGTCAAGCTCTCATTCGTGCATTTTTCTCTTGAATGATCTTAATAATAACATCACGTTTAGATTAGATGCAAGTGTGATATCAATCTCATTACCAGGAGAACGAGATTATCAGTCACTTGCTATCAGTATATCGGCCTTATCATCTTTGCATGGGGCCAAAAATATGACCATTCATAAATTTCTTAGATAACAATATTTTGTTTTCTCAGAGGTGGTGGTATGATATATCTAGCTGAAGTGATTAATTTATAACACGTGGCGTTATATTTTTGAGAATAACACGTCAAAATGTAGATACTCGTAATATCAGATTACATAACATAAAATAATCAAGCCTAATAACTTTCCCACTGATGGGACTCAGGTCTCATCTCTAAGAGACGGGGAATTGGCCGCAATCCACTACGCGATCCCAATGTGGGTTGGTACGTTGGTAGATGTCATATGCCTTCGAATGTTTGGTTCGAGGACCTGCCAATATCCTTACGATATTTTCCTTTACCTTTTTGACAGCAGTGGTGAACTGGTGATGGAATACATTACACAGAGTAAAGCGCCAGACTGGGTTTGAACCCAAGATCTACAATTAACTTGTAAGTAGAGGCCGTTACCACTGGGCCACCAGAGCTCAATCGAGACCTATATACTGGGGCCCAATTCTGTAACTTTGAGTTAAGCAACACGCCATCGACACTCTATCGACACACAATCGACATTATTTTGCCACTGTTGCAATTTTGGTATTTTGCAAAAACTTCAAAATGCTATTGACATATTACTGTAGACCAGACTACCAATTATTATAATAGTCTTATTATGACGTTTCAATGGCACTACAGTGGCAAGTCAATGACCATAAATAATTTATAGAATACCAAATGTCAATGACTATTCTATTGAGACACCACTGACACACTACCGACACAGTGTTGACAAGTTAGTTATTTTACAGAATTGGGCCCCTGGACCGCAACTGCTTAATATTATATTAAGAAAAAGTACTCGTGGCATAAAACAAGGTTACCGTGTTACCCGATAGGCTAGTTTCCGGTTAGTCCGTCAGTTAGATTACCAAAAATTATTGGACGCATATTTTTTCTTTTGTCACTTAAGAGGCCGTACACAAAATTTTGCCCTATTTCACTAATTTACGTGATTTTACAGATATGATTTTACAGTTAAAATAATGCATTTCTATAAGTTTTATTGCACAACATGAAAGATCATTTCAATTATGATCTAATGAATGAGCTACGAGTAGATTCGAAGCTTGGGGTGTGTATTATAAAGTCGAGGTTTGGGTTGTTTTAAAAGATTTTATATTGGCAAATTTTTGTAATTTTTTTTTTGTCAATAAATGGATTGATGGTGAACTGAAGTTTTTTTTTTGCTGTTTTAATTTTATGAACGAGAGTTCTAAATAGCTAAAATCAAAAGCAATTATTTGCCCATTTTCTCTAAAATTGTACTAAGTTAAATATATTTTTACTTAAAAATTTTATATAAAAGTGGTATAAACTGATTCATACATTATATAGATGACTTTTGCAACAATACGTTATAATTTTTTCATATCGTTTATACGTCAAAACGATTCAAAATTATGTGATTTTCTAAACCCCTTAAAGCAAAAATTCACAAAACCGTCGTCGGTTTGTGGTCAATTAATCGTAATTGTAATAAAAATAAAAAAAAAACAGCTCATGTATTAGATCATAATTGAAAATATTCATTGAGGGTATTTTAAAAAAAAGTTTTAATACGTAACAATGTCAAATGCGGGGACCGCCCGTGGTGCCTGCCTGACGGGAAAACGAGTTGATGTTTTTTGCGCCCGGTGCCTCACAGGTATGGGCTAAATTATAATCGAATTGACTGTACCTGCACGCAGTTGCATTCGCAGTTTACTTCACACACGCCTTTAAGTTTGACGAATACTATAGACGTATTTAAGTAGCACATTATTAATATGTCGCTTCGTCCTAAATTTACGTACATTCAATTTTAGAATGCTCTAATTAGACTTAATTTACGCAATTATTTAATTGCTTTTGTACTTTGTTTTCAATGAGTTACAATAGGTTTAAAAATTACTGTCGCATAGCGCTGAAATTATTATTATGGTGCTGAATGTCACTGAATATTTTGTAAAAAAAATCACAACCCTCTCAAGATTATTTTAATTCAAAGGTTTTCTCTCAGGTGACAGACACGGTCTCGTATTAAACATTGCATAAAAAAAATGTTATTTAGAGTGTAAGATTAAAGTACCACTATATTATGGCAGAATTATAGGTATTTGACTGATTGACTTTTTAGGGTTTCGTGCCCGATGGGTAACCAACGGAACCTTATTACTAAACCTCCGCTGTCCATCCGTCCGCGGGCTATAGATACCTATCTTATGAACTGTAATTGTGTGGTAATAGGCAGACCATTGAAATTTTCATAGAGTAGGTATGTATTTCTATTGCCGCTACAAGAAAAAACGGTTAAGTGCGAGTTTAACTCGCATACGAAAGGTTCCGTACAATTTTTATTATTTGTGGTTATAGCGGCAACAGAAATACACATTCTGTGATAATTTCAACTGCCTACCTATTACGGATTGTTGAACGATGAGATACAGCCCGCTGACAGACAGCCGGACAGTTATAGGGTCCCGTTGACTACCTACCCTTTGGGCACGGAATCCTAAAAACCTTAAAAATTAAATTAAAATGAAAGCGGGCTCCTAAACAAGAATCGGTTTATGGTACGGAACCCATCGTGTGCGAGTCCGACCAGCACCTGGACGGTTTTCTTTTTAATTACGGTGTTTCATCAATAAAAAGTGTAATGTATGGTCACGTGACTACAACCACGTAACTATTTTAAACTATTGTTAGTTCGACGTATTCTGTTTGCGTTTCGCTACTAATTATCTGTTGCTGAACACTCATTGTATCAATGTGTGTTCGCTGGAACTAATCAAGGCAGTTTCCAATGAGTGGCCAGTGATACAACCTTCTTGATAATGTCTCCATACCTTTCTGGCATCCTGGTACCTAACCTTGACTTAGTTATGTTGGTTTGAAGTTTAATCAACGTTGGTAACGATTCTGGTTTGAACAAACTAAACGTAATTTAGGCTGTTGCTATCATGTTCTCTGTAATAAAACAAGAAAATGACGGACGTGAATTAGAGCTGTCAAATTTAGTTGAACTAATATTTACATACAAATTAAGGGTATACTTAAAAACATGTTGACTAAAAACACGGAAAAGCGCAAGGCATAATTTGACATCTCTAACTTGGTTCATAGCTATAGCCGTCCTTTTTTCGCACTGCCTTTAAGTAAAAGATAGTGATTTTCTAATTTTAGTTACAAGAGAATAGGCACCATTATCAATAAAAATTAAATTAAAGCATGCACCCAAACTAGAATCGGTTTATGATAAAGAACCCATCGTGTGCGAGTCCAACTCGCACTTGGCCGATTTTCTTTTTAACCGACTTCCAAAAAGAGGAGGTTCTCAATTCGTCTGTGTTTTTTTTATTTTGTATGTATGTTAACCGATTTCTCCGTCAGTTGTGAACCAATTTTCAAAATTCTTTTTTCATCTGAAAGAATATACTCCCGAGGTGGCCCCATATAAATTTTATCGAAATTGCTTCAGCGCTTTTTGAGAAACTGAACAAAAACGGAAAATACGTGTACCTCGATGACGTTTTGGTGTTCTCCAAATGTTTAAATTCCACGTTCCATTATATTGGGGTTTTTAGTTCTGGGGTATAACAACTAAAAAGGGAAAAATAAAAAACTTTTTTACAAAAAAAACAACCGAATTCCAAAAAAAAATACACTAAAAATTTATAAATAACTTTAATTTCGGAAGTCCGTGTCAAATAACGAAGAAGTAAAAATACAAACACCGACTTCCGAAATTAAAGTTATTTATAAATTTTTAGAGTATTTTTATTTGGAAGTCGGTTATTTTTTTTGTAAAAAAGTTTTTTATTTTTCACTTTTTTTAATTGCTGTTTTTCATCATTAAAAAAGAGTAATGTATGGTCACGTGACCACAACCACGTAACTATTTTAAACTATTGTTAGTTCGACGAATTCTGTTTGCGTTTAGCTACTAATTATCTGTTGCTGAGCACTCATTGTATCAATGTGTGTTCGCTGGAACTAATCAAGGCAGTTTCCAATGAGTGGCCAGTGATCAATACAACCTGCTATGTTAATGTCTCCATGCCTTTCTGGCATCCTGGTACCTAACCTTGACTTAGATATGTTGTTTTTAAGCTTATTACCAACATTATCAATTAACATGTGTGATCAGAAAGTTGCGATATGATTTAATTAATTGATTTTCATTAATTGGGCACTTTTTAAATAGGTTATGTTAATTAAAGACTAATGAGCACAGATAAAGCTTTATTGTATCTAACTACGAACTGCGTAAATCAATTATTAATAATAATGAGTACTATTTTGATAAAATGCAATTGTTTTCCCTTATATCTTTAATTTCTCTTTCCTAAGTCCTTAGACGAAGTGTGAATATAACAGCAATGTCAAAATATAAGGGATTCAATCTGCCTAGCCTGTTCCCAACAATCTTGGGGTCGGCTTCCAGTCTAACCGGATGCAGCTGAATACCAGTATTTAAAATGGAGCGACTGCTTATCTGACCTCCACAACCCAGTTACTGGGTAATACGATACAGCTTGGTAAGATTGGATGTCAGACTTTCGGGCTTCTGACGCCCAGTAACAACTATCAAAGATACACGCCACAAAGATATGCCAGTATTTGAAATGCTAATTGCTGCTACATTTAAGGCGCTATTAACTGCCAATGACCTTGACTGATTGGCTTGCGTGTTCTGTGCTGACTCACGTAACGCGTCGTACGTCCACCCAGTAATAGGACTCGCCCATCAAGGAGCGCTGTCCGAAATTAGACGCATTATTCATTTAGTACACATAAAATAACAGGTATTAAACTAAAACACTGATACTAAACTAAAAATAATTAAATGTTCTTTAAAATGGTGAAGGTTTCATAAAAATACGCTTTATAGTTTTTGCGTGATTCTCAATTTTTTATCCGGAAATGGTCTAGAGTAACATAATATGTAATTTTTTCAAAGAAATAAGACTACTTAGGGCTGATTTTTCAATAGTCAGATAACTTTTAACTGAGGAATAAAAATGGCATTTTGACAGTTTTTGTATAGAAATTATGTCAAACCGCAATTTTTATTCCTCCGTTAAAAGTTATCTGACTATTGAAAAATCAGCACTTAGTCGTTTAAACGTGATGTTCAATTAAAAACCATTAAAAGTCGTATAACTGTGCCTTAATAACCAATTTTGATGCTGTTTGCAGAAAAATATCTCCATTTATTGTTATTTGCTCTTTCATATAAAATCATCATTATCATCATTCTCCTGCCCTTATCCCAATTTATTTAGGTTCGGCGTAACATGTGTTTTTATTCCATACTTCTCTATTAGTCATCTCTGTAGTCACCCTCTTTTTACCCGTATCCTCATTCACACAGTCCATCCATCGCTTCTTTGGCCTTCTCCTACTCCTATAGCCATCCACATCCATACACAAGTCTTAAAAAAACTGGCCAAGTGCGTGTCGGATTTCCCACATTAATGGTTCCGTACCAAAATATTGGTATTTGCTAGTAAAGTATATTTAAAAATAAACATCACTAAATGTCAAGTTCATAGGTCAATGAGAAGTTAAAAAATTCTTCGTATCAAAATTTTTTGACAGACGACGGATGGACAGACAGATAGACGGACACGTGAGTGACAACAATAGAGCTCCGTTTGGACCCCTCGTGTACGGAACCCTAAAAAGGCTGTTTCATAATTAGAAATTATGGTACAAAAAATACACTAAAACTTTATAAATAACTTTAATTTCGGAAGTCGGTGTTTGTATTTTTACTTCTTCGTTATTTGACACGGACTTCCGAAATTAAAGTTATTTATAAATATTTAGTGTATTTTTTTTTTGGAAGTCGGTTATTTTTTTTGTAAAAAAGTTTTTTATTTTTCCTTTTTAGTTGTTATACCCCAGAACTAAAAACCCCAATATAATGGAACGTGGAATTTAAACATTTGGAGAACACCAAAACGTCATCGAGGAACACGTATTTTCCGTTTTTGTTCAGTTTCTCAAAAAGCGCTGATGCAATTTCGATAAAATTTATATGAGACCACCTCGGGAGTATATTCTTTCAGATGAAAAAAGAATTTAGAAAATTGGTTCAATCGGGTAACATACACACATACAAAAAAACATACAGACGAATTGAGAACCTCCTTTTTTTGGAAGTCGGTTAAAAATAAACACAAAAAGTAAAATGGCTGCCTGCAATTTCGAACCCACGACGTACAACTCGTAAATCGAGGCCGTTACCACTGAGTTACCACTGCTCCTATTATTGTTATGTTACAATAACAACACACTAATAATTTTCCATAAGAGGTAACTTACATAATTATTATGCGATGATTCTTGTTCAAGTTTAATCCTATCCTAAAACAAAATAGCCCCTGACCTTGAAGTAGACGACAAGTAAAAACAAATGACATGACTAATATACTAGTTGTCTTGTCATGTTACCAAGATAATCCCATAGTTCGAGCTATCCGTTAAGACGTGATGCGAGAATCTCATGAGTTTAGGCAACCAGTAACGATAGTTGTGATAAAACTTGTAAAAAGGAGTACGGTTTATTGTTTGTGAGAAAGGAACTTTAAAATAATTATTGTAAACACAATTTAATCTATGCATTGTACACTTAAATTAATTTTTTCACATGGTCAATTTAACTTGACTTACTGCTACTAATGTTGGTGACGCGAACTCACAAATGTTACCAATCCAAAAACAGTCTATCTCGCACATGCTCAGGCTGCTGCGCGTCGCCAGTCTGGCACAAAACGTTATTAGCATGTTGGTGACGTGAACACAAGTTTTGCTCCTATGAAAAATCACTCAACGCGGCTAAACTATTCACTTAAAAAAAAGAAAAGGACATCGTTTAAAATCGTATTTAAAATGGATTTAGGATTACAAAACGTTGTAGGTGCAGGCTAACTTCGAATTCATTCATGGCTGAAAAAATATAGGAAAACTTACTACTATTTCGTGCAAAAAGAATACTGTAAAAGGTACCTGCTGAAAGGGGTTCCTTACAGCATGCAGGCTGATAGAAACTTAGTTCTCACTGGATTTTGAACACTCATTCCACTTTATAATGAACTAGCACTCCGCCCGCGACTTCATCCGCGTGAATTAAAAAAATATTTAGCCTATGACACTCACAAATAACGTGCCTTTCTATTGGTAGAAGAATTTTCAAAATCGGTTCAGTAAATCCAGAGATACCTCCTACAACCTAATAAACTCACAAGCTTTACCTCTTTACAAAGCATAGATAAACTAGAGGCCCGCCCCGGTTTCATACTGATGTAAATTATTTACAAAAACCTTCCTCGTTTATCGCTTTTTAAATTAGTGAAAACTGCATCAAAATTCGTTGCGTAGTTTAGGAGGAGTTAGCGAAGAAAGAGACGCGGCAAACTACCTCATTTTATACTACACTAGCTTCTGCCAGCGGGTTCGCCCGCGTGGAAATAGTACTTCCCCCTTTATAAACTTTCAACCCCTTTTTCACTCAATTAAGGGTTAAATTTCAAAAAACCTTGTAAGTGGGTACCTACTCTTCTCAAAAAACACACACTCCAAATTTCATGACTCTAGGATCAGCGGTTTAGGCTGTGCGTTGATATATCAGTCAGTCAGTCAGTCAGGACTTTGAATTTAATATATACAGCCTTAGACTATGGAAGGTTAGAGACGGAGTGTCAAAATCCAGCAATCTGAAGTATATACCAGAATGAGAAGCCGGCTTGTATCTGTACACGCGAAATAAGCTCACATAGACAAAATGAGAAGCCGATACGTCATCGTTATGTTCGTCAAAGTCACTCACACATTTTAACGATCCTGCTTCATTTAATGTCCAATGACGTTCCGTCTACTTAGACTGAAAGGTACACTTATACAGATATGTTAAGAAGAGGCCGTTTCTATATATAAAAATATTGGATCAATCCTAGCAAACATGGTTTACTAAGGTAATGACCTCAATGAACTTACTTTAAAAATCTATAGTTATTTAACCTACCAATTCTATAAACCATAATTCTATCCCTTAAACTGTCTTTAAACTAAACTATAACTTACTGCTAACAATGACACGGAAAGTTATATCTCTGATCACATTAATGATACAGTGGAAAACAGTTTTCATCATTATCTATAGTTTAATCTAACCATCGTAAAAGCTTTTGTCATGCCTTCGTTTTAAAAATAATGCCGCTAAACACATAACTCGTAAAAGGTAAATATTTACGTGATAATGTGGATAAGCATCAAGGGAGGTGATTCAACAGTGATTAAAGGTTTTTGAAAGTTTGGTAATTGTAATATACAAGGTTTGTTTCGATGTTTTTTTAAATCACTAAAAGATAGTGGAATTACTAAAATATCGTCACTAATTGAACGCCAGATGAAGGACTTCGCGGTCGAGGTCAACCGCAGTGAAGGTGGTGTGACGATCTGTTTGAACTTGCCCAGAAATTAGCCAAGTCAGAGAGGTTTGGAAGGAGAAGCCGCAATTTAGGCTAACAAACAAAAACAATATTTAAAAACCCGACTGTTAAAAAATTAAAATGTTCTAAACAAGCCACTTTTCAAGGAGTCTAATGCAGTTGTTGGCAGTTATTTTAGTTCAATTATTGATTTCATACCACCAACTGCATCAAACTGCTTGAAAAGTGACTTGGAACTTCTTAGTTGTTTTTTACAGTAGGGCTTTTTTAAAATATTCATTTTTTTATTTTCTAAATTTTAGTGAGTTATATTCTTGGAATCGCTTCTTCGAACCCTTTATTTTGATACACCACTTAATATATTACGTCGACTTATTTTTTTTACTTTTTTTACAATATGGCATCTGGTTATCGCCATATTGTATTTTGATTAATATCATGTCTTTAGTAGCACTCCCAAAATTAAGACGAATCAATTGAGGTAAGAATTATCAAAATTGGCACACGTGTTTGGTCTCTAAAACGCCACAAAGGAACAAACATATATTTGTCACAGCCATCTGGTTGAATTAGCCATTCAATTGGACCTCTTTTTTTTTTTTTTTTTTTTGGGGGGTGGGAAATCATCCAATGACTTCTTCCGCTCTAGGGTGGAGCGGAAGGGTGTGTCAGACTCTTACTGACTAAAACCCACCCCTGTTCCTCCCTGCCTCGAGTGCCCGGGGGCGAGGTAACTCTTTCGAATTTATCCTCCACCCCCGGGCAGGCACCGGCCGTGGCAGGCCCCTTCCCTTGGCTGACAACTCTTTGAGGCGCGCGTGGAACACTACGCGCCGTCGACTCTCGGGCCTGGTGCTGATCGGACGGCGAGTTACCCACTACTCGCCGTCCGCAGGCCCGGGTCTACGGTGGCCGGAGATCGTCTCGCGGCCCCTGGCGTCTCCTGCGGCGGTCGCGGCTGGGGGCGCTAGGGCGACTCGGCCGTTGCTGAGCCTCCCTAACGTGTGCCGCCTCCCTCTTCGCGAGCATTACTGCTTCGCAGAAGGAGGAGACGGCCTCCCATTCCCTCTCGCTCCGTACCATGGCCTGAACCAGGGCACGGCGCGAGAGGTCGCTGTCGCCTATCGCATCCACGAGGACACGGCGGTGCTCTGCCCAAGCGGGGCAAACCTCCACCGTATGCTCCACCGTGTCCTCTGGGCGATCCTCGCAGTGGAAACACTCAGGGGTCTCCTCCGCCCTGATCCGACACAGGTACCTCCCGAAACAGCCGTGTCCGGTGAGCACCTGCGTCAGGCGGAAGGTGAGGGCGCCGTGACGCCTCTCCAGCCACTCCTCAAAGAGGGGCACTACCGCCTCGATGGTGGCGTGCCCAGCGCTGGGTTGCGACAGTCGCTCTCTCCATGTCACCATGAGATCCTGCCGGAGCTCGGTCCGCCGAGCCGCGAGTTGTCGCGGCAGCGGAGTTTCGCCCCGGCGTTTGGCCTCCTCGCGCCACTCGTACAGGTGCGCGAGGATTTTTGCCTCCAGATCCCACGGTGACAGTCCGGCAAGGAGGCTCGCCGCCTCACGGGAGATCGTGCGGTATCCGCGGATGATACGGATCGCCATGACCCTCTGGGACGCGTTCATCAGGCGAGCTGATCGCTGCCTCAACGAACGCGCCCACACCGGTGCCCCGTAGAGGGCCATGGACCGCACGATCCCCCAATTGGACCTCTAGGACGTTCATTAAACGCGCATTCAATTAAATGGCTAGGCTGATAGATAACTCAATAAGAATCTCTCAAGGTTCATCAACTTGGCGTATTGAAAGTCGGCTCTTTGAAGATGAATGACCAAGACTCAGCCAAGTGATTTAAATTTACTTCACGTTAAATAAAATATATTAAAATTATTATTTATTAGTGATTCAATTAATTTAAGATGTGTAGTCGGAGCACCGCTTCGCGGAGGTTCTTTGGTTTAAAAAACAATAATCACAAAGGGAATGGCGGGGTCTGAGTTCGCTCACTTCGCTCGCTCACTACCCATCCCCTTCGAACCTAACCTATCCGAGTCGGGATGCCCTATGTCCCGAGCTCGCTACGCTCGCTCTTTCATCCCAACATTGCCTTTTGTACACACATAATCATGATCAGTGTTATCATCAATATCCAGTTTGACTAGACAACATCCAGCCATCTGGTTAAACGTTGCGTTTAACGACTTGGCTGATTGTCCTTCAGCCATTTAATTGAATGCCGGCGTTAATGAACAGCTTAGGCATCCAATTGACTGGCGGATTCAACGAGATGGCTGCGACATATACATAGGCTGATAAACACATTACCCTCCCTTGCGTCTCGCAGTCGGGTAAAAAAAGTCACTGGCACGGAGCCGGTTATTATGTAATGCATGAGTTTTCTTACCAACATCACTCCCATGGCCCATCCCTAAAGAACTATGGCCATCATTTAAGTTCCGTAGGCTACTTTTGATTCCTGAAGAAAAACAAGAATGAAAAGTAGCCCATGGTACTAAGAAATAATTAAGCTTTTTATCAGTAAAAGAATTTTCGAAATCGGATCAGTACTTTCAGAGATACTTATATATGAACACGCATTATACCACATACTCGTAGGTACGCAATCCGTGTCTATATAAGTACTTCTTATATTTTTCAAATAAAAACCATTTATAAAATAATTGAAGAGTTTATTTCGAACTGACATCATTTGTCGAAGAAACACAAAACAAAAAATTATATTGCTCTTTCCAAAGACACCGAAATTAAAACGGTCAAGTTAACTTTAAAGGTTGCCGATCACTTCTCTTCCTGCTTGATACAATCACGCGAAAGGCCTCGATAGGCCTTTCACCACCCAGCGTTATCGACAAACCAATTCTATGTAACTTGGAGGTCTGACTCATGTACCATACTTTTTAATCTAATTTTACACATCGTAAAAGACAATTCACCCGACATTTCTTAAGAATAGTACGAGTATTGTAAATTCGCCTCGGGGTTTCACAGATATTTTTTATCGCACCATCTATTTAAAAAATCTATTGGTAGATCATCAACTTGCGTCCGCCTTGTCAATATTATATATAACACCACACAATGGGTGATAATTTATCATAACTAAAACAACATTTGTTAAAAGGTGATAAACTGTGAACGTAATGTGGTTATTGTAAAATACTTTGATCTGTAAGATGATAACTTACGGCACAGTTATACGACTTTTAATGGTTTTTAATTGAACAGCACGTCTAAACGACTAGTTTTATTTCTTTGAAAAAAATATTATGTTACTCTAGACAATTTTCGTCGTAATTTGATCTGAAAATATTTGAAATTATATTTTTATAAAATAGTGTAATTAAGGTGAAAGCTCCAAGGTAGCCTGTGAAATTCAAATTTTCTTACGTTTTTTGGAATTTACAGGTCAGTGTCAGATTGTATCTATGTCAAAATTTGATTCGCGGGCGAAGCAAGTAGGTATGTATGTAGAGAATTATAATCATTAAAATCATCAATACAAATATCTCAGTTAGAATTGATTCCAAATGTAAGTATTTCATGAAATCATGACATTTGGCATCAATTCTAACTGAAAGAGATGTACTGATGATTTGAATGATTGTAATTCTATAAATACATACTTGCTACGGTCGCAAATCAAATGTTGACCAAGACACAACCTGACACTGACCTGCAAATTGAAAAAACGTAAGAAAATTTGAATTTCGCGGGCTACCCTGGAGCATTCACCTTAATCTGTAAAGTTATGTCTAACGCGGTTAACAATAAAAAACTTTTTACAAAAAAAATACAACCGACTTCCATAAATAATACTAAAAAATGCAAAATAACTTTAATTTCGGAAGTCGGTGTTTCTAGTTTGGTTTCTTCGTTATTTGACACCGACTTCCGAAATTAAAGTTATTTTGCATTTTTTAGTATTATTTATGGAAGTCGGTTGTATTTTTTTTGTAAAAAGTTTTTTATTTTTCACTTTTTAGTTGTTTTACCCCATTCTAAAACTAAATTAATAGTAAAGTTATGCCCGAATTGATAGCCTCAAAAAAATAGGGTATTTGAACGTAGTTGGTGAAATTAGGATGTATCAGGGTGAACTGTACAAATCTGTATACCCCTTCAGAGCGCATCAGCGTGATGTAATGTTGTGGAGTGGTGAAAACAATATACAGACATGCGATTGCAGCAATTCTGGAAGGTTTGCTATCATTTATTGAAGAGTTCCGTTGTGTATCTCCGAAGTCCTTCATCAGATCTTCACCAAATTAAAATGGGACCAAATGTAACGCAACAGCTTTCAAATAAAAAAAAAATCTTTAAAATCGGTTCACGTAGTTAGAAGTTATGAGGTAACACACATAAAAAAAAAAAAAAAAAAAAAAAATACAGTCGAATTGAGAACCTCCTCCTTTTTTTGAAGTCGGTTAAAAATGAGAATCACGTAAAAACTACAGCCCTTCACCATTTTAAAAATCATTTAGTTATTTATAATTTAGTCTCAGTGTTTTATTTTAATACCTGTTGTTTTATGTGTTGATAATAAATTAATAATGCGTCTAATTTCGGACAGCGCTCCTTGATGGGCGAGTCCTATTACTGGGTGGACGTACGACACGTTACGTGAGCTCAGCACAGAACACGCAAGCTAACCACTCAAGGTCACTGGACTTATTTTTTTTTTAAGATCAATCATAGATGATTTAATGTTAATCCTGACCTCGGATTACGAGCAAAATATTGATCTCAAGCAAACATTTTTAACAGTTCAAATAAGGTTTAATATCGTAGCCAATTATCACCTGGTATTATCTTATTTAATGATCATGTCTGTTGCGCGAGAGTCGGTATTCCCCACGTCCGGTTCAATCCTTTATACTACCTACCTACTAGGTATCAGCGCTAATATTATATACCAATAACTTAATATCGAGAGTGCGCGCACGATAAGTCTGCTCGCGGATAGTGGCGCTGCTTGAAATTGCAGGCCTAATTAAATCTATTTCCTTTATTTATTTAAAAACGATATTACGTAACTCAAATTATAATTGAAAGAATTAACTAGCTACGTATATTCATTAGCATAATTATAAAATTACAACGTTTAGTTCCGATTACGACCGCGCGCAGATTTATCGTGCGCGCGCTCTTTTACCATTTTTCTCTCGGCCATCATCCCGCTAGTGTGTCGTCATTGATCAGCAATTGATTGTGTTGCTTTTGTATTGTCATTCAGGCCTTGAAACCAGTGAGACCAAAAAAAATCAATGCTTTGTTATGGACCAATCAGCGAGGAATAAATTATTATGTAGCTTAATTATGATAATATTGTTAGACTTTGTCTTTTGCGTCATGACATGATAAAATATTATAATTATTTGGAGTTCAATTGGTTGGACGTTTTTTAGTATTATTTTGTAAATAGGCACGGTATTTATGCTCTTATTATTTTAATGAGGGCGTTTACATAGGTACTCATACATGTTATGTTATTTCCGCTTTAAACTGTTTTTTTGCATAGTAAGTAGATATTAAAAAAAAACAGCCAAGTACGAGTGGGACTCGCGCACGAAGGGTGCCGTACCATTATCCATAAAAACGGTAACAAAATCATGTCTGATGTATGGGAGCCTTTTTCATTTTTTTTTTCTGATTTATAGTACTTATTTGTTGTTATAGCGGCAACAGAAATACATCATCTTTGAAAATTTCAACTGTCTAACTATTACGATTCATGAGATATACAGCCTGATGACAGACGGACAGCAGAGTCTTAGTAATAGGGTCCCGTTTTACCCTTTGGATACGGAACCCTAAAAAAGTAAAAATGAGACAATCGCCGGCTGTACTAAATTGATAGATAACGAAAATTATTTCACAAATATAAATCAATCCTATCGGAATGATATAGACTACTTTTTGTCTCGGAAAAATGTACCTACTGTTCCTACGTAATAGACGACCGATGACACGAGAAAAAGTTAGTCAAATTATATGCACAGAAACAGGAAAAGTCTCAGAGGTACAAGAACTCGCTCGTTTCCTGGCTCGACTGCAAAATGCAATCGCTATTCAGCAGTTATTTATTTTTTACCATAATAACGGTTAACAATGCCATTGCTAACTCAATGATTTAAGTTCAATTCATTATCAGCCTTTTATTGTCCCCACACCACGCGGGCCCAGTGCGGGTTGGTGGATGTCACATTTCTTTGAATTTTTGGTTCTAGGACATGCCGGTTTCCTCACGATGTTTTCCTTCACCGTTTTGAGAGCAGTGGTGATGAAATAATTTACACAAAGTAAAGCGCCTGCCTGGGTTTGAACTCACGACCTACAACTTGTAAGTCGCAGCCAATACCACTGGGCCACCACTGCTCTCAAGTTCAATTACATACTTTTATTACACGGGGCTTAAGCGGCCCCGAAACGATCAATTGCGATTGTCAATTTTACGTCATTGTCAATTTCCATTGATCGTTTAAGAGTACGATTGAAGGGATTGTCAATCGCAGTTATGTGATTGAAAACAATTGATGAAAACTTTGATTGATGCTCATTGACAGCAGCCATTGCTGCTGCTGCATTGACATCGTTTCCGTCATTCACGCGTCTGACAGCAGTGAAAACAAACATGGCGGATACCCCTCGTAATATCCGTAATACCGAGAATTTATATCACGATCGTCCAGAGTTAGCGCAAACAATTAACACTTGCAATTGAAGTGCATCAATGGCTCCTTCAATTGCAAAATAACGTAGCACATTGACAATCGCCATTGATCGTCTCAAGGCCGCTTTAACCCACCTCCTCATTATTATATCTATTTTATTAGTAGTTCCATAAATAATGAAATAATTCAGTTAGTGTTATCATTATTACACGGGGCTTAAACCACCTCCCCATTATTACTACATAATTATTATAAAACAAAGTCCCCCGCCGCATCTGTCTGTCTGTCTGTTCGCGATAAACTCAAAAACTACTAAACGGATTTTCATGCGTTTTCACCAATAGACAAAGTGATTCATGAGGAAAGTTTAGGTGTATAGTTTTTACCCGTACGAAGCTAGCGGGTCGCTAGTTATATCAATTATTGTTAATAGTTCCATACCTAAATAATGAGATAATTCAATTACCTAACTATTCGTAATTTTATGTAAATTTTATCTACGTCAATAGTTATTGAATAAGTACGTTAAAAAATGCAAGTGTTTGCTACACGACCAGACATTTTTATATTCGTGGAAAACCAGTTATGGTAAATATTATTATCTAAATACAGTTTGCATAATTAAATGATTTAAAGTTGCTACATAGTAAGCTGATTGTGCTTTACGGAAGAATTGTAAATAGAACATAACATATCATAACACATACACGAACATAGAATATCTAAGAAGATTTGAATCTATAAGTATGTAGTTGATTTTGGTACCTACAGCGTACGCACAAGCTAAGGAGTGGAATTCCGTGCCGAAGCCCATGTAACCTGTTAGTTACAACCTCGGGGACTTTAAGTCAAGAGTGAGCAGGTTACTTATAGGCAAGCGTGCTCTATCGTCGACCACATCATCGTTTACCATCAGGTAAAATATTGGTCAAGCGCGAGTACCTATAGTATACGCGAATAATTTTAGAAGCGAAGGGTGTGTATGATTTATGCTTTACTATTAAAAGTTCATGGTTTTTCGAGTCTAGATATGTATGAATCACACACTATATTTTAAAGTTCTAAAAATGAGAGGGAGGGGTTGTATTTAGAGGATTTTACTAACGACTTACAGATAAAATAAAAATAAAATATATTATATATCATCATCATCAGCCTTTTATTGTCCCGACTACTGGGGCACAGGCTTCCTCTCTGTGAGAGGGTGCTGTGGATATAGCTCAGCCAAATCAAGAAACAGTCGATACTTAAATTACACGTCAGTATGTGTGTTAATGCCTGCGGACGGCGAGTAATGGGTAGCTCACCGTCCGATCAGCAGCAGGCCCGAGAGTAGACAGCCCGTAGTGTTCCACGCACGCCTCAAAGAGAATATGTCAGCCACCACTGACGGCCCATCATGACCGATGCCTGCATGCCAAGGGGTTTTTTTTTTTTTTGGGGGGGTGGGAAATCATCTAATGACTCTTTCCGCTCTGGGGTGGAGCGGAAGGGCGTGTCAGACTCTTACTGACTAAAACCCACCCCTGTTCCTCCCTGCCCTACACGCCCGGGGGCGAGGTAACTCTTTCGAATTTATCCTCCACCCCCGGGCAGGCATGCCAAGGGGTAGCGGATAAATTCGTAACAGAGTTACCGCTTCCCTAGGCACTCAGGCAAGGAAGGAACAGGGGTGGGTTTTAGTCAGTAAGAGTCTAACACGCCCTCCCGGTCCACCCAGAGCAGGAGAAGTCATAGGATGATTTCCCATCCATCATTCTCCTGCCCTTATTCCAATTTATTTGGGGTCGGCGCAACATGTCTTTTTCTCCCATACTCCTCTATTAGTCGCCTTTTTACCCATATCCTCTTTCACACAGTCCAACCATCGTTTCTTTGGCTTCCCCTACTCTTATAGCCATCCACATCCATACACAAGACTTTCCTCCCGACATTTTCTTCATTCGTCCGCATCACACGCCCATACCACGACAACCGATTTCCACACAACTTTTCAGTGCGCGGTGCCACTTTCAGACTTCCTCTTATATACTCATTCCTAATTCTATCCATGAATTCTATCCATGCGCGTAACACCACACATCGCTCTTAGCATTCTCATCTCAGCCGCATGTAATTGCTTTTCTTTTATCCCTTTTGTGACCCAACATTCTGAACCATACAAGACAGCAGGTCTGTCCATTGTTTTATAAATCTTCCCCTTAAGTTTAAGGGGAATGCGGGAGTCACAGATAGTCCCGGTGACCTGCCGCCATTTCATCCATCCAGTGTTAATAGATGATTTTCCATCCCAAAAAAAAAAAGTATGTAGGTACGTTAATAATAATTAGTAAGCAAAAAAGAAATATATCTAAAATGAAAATCTAAAAAGTATTCAACTATCCAAAGCTTTCGAACAACAAAACTTAGAAACGCGAGCTTCCAACTCACAGACACATGTCGCAAATTGTTTTTCTTAACTCGTTCCTTTAATCCTGAGCTCCAGAATTTTCCATAATTGATATCTTTAGCTCCAAAAGTTTAGATATTTGCATACCTAACTACAATATAACTTGGAATGTTCCCTGGTGGCAGACTAGGTTAATTCCATGTATTAATTAGCCAAGGGGTCACGGTATGAAAGGGATCCTCTTACAATTGTTAGGCGCAGGTGCTTCGGTGCTTAAAGCCTACTAAAATAGATATTACTTGAAGTCAAGCTGTATAAATAATACAAAAACTTAATTAGTTTTAAGGCTTTTACTTGATTTTTTTGCTACTATAAAGCTAATTTATTTTAATTATTTCAGTTAAAGGCCCTCCGCAGACAGTTGCGGCATGACAATGTGTCACACCATTTGTTTTTTGTAAAAAATAAATACATATTTCAATAAAAAAATGATCGTCGCATTGTCGCGTCTAGCCCGTCTTTGGTAGCCTTAAAAATGCAAAAAAAATTAACTGCAAAAAAAATGAAAAAAAATGTAACAGTGCCAGCGTTCTGGGCACTTTTCCCATTGACAGCGATGTGGACGAATTTTTTGATGCCCAATGAGCTGTACTCCTACCGGATCTTTTATGCCGCTTGTACATATTTTATTTATTAAGTTAATTATTAGTTTAGTATAATATGTATTGTAGTTATAGTTAATCATTTATTTCAAAAAAAACATTTTTTGTATTTTGAAAAAAAAAAATGTAACTAACATATCTTGCGATAAGCTAGTTGTTATTCCCCAATAAAACCTTAGTTATTTTCTTAGTATCTTAGTAAAAATCTACCTATTGAATTTATCAATAGGTAGATTTTCAATTATTGGTTTTAAATACCTTTTTTTATTATTTAGTTTTGGCTTCTCATAGTACGTGAATTTAGCCAGTGTCAGGTTTAGACAGTATTTAGTTTTTAAATACAGAATGCAGTCACTTTTTCCATTAGAATGCGGATGTAACACATTAATATATTTTTTGCAGAATTTGGCAGCAAAAAATGTGTCGAGTCTTCTTGAAAAGCTTCGCAGAGGTAGTCAATACTACGATAAAATTATCAGCTTTATTTTACCGAGATCGCGCCTGTATCAATGATTCCACATATTGTCCATTTGCGAAGACACTTGAATCATAAAACTACACCAATTTTACATCACAATATCCACAAGGAAACAATTTGTAACTTTACTCGAAAATATCCTGCCAAAAACTTTTTCTGAAATGTTTACCCAGGAATAAAACAAATCACAACCTATCACGAAAACTACTTTTATTTTTCAATTTTTTTGTGTTTTTTATTTTTTGGAAGTTCGGTTGTATTTTTTTTTTAAGTTTTTATTTTTAATTTTGTAGATATTGTACCCCTTAACTAAAACTAAATAGTAAAGTTATGCCCGAATTGATAGCCCCACAAAAATGAAATTTGAACTTAATTGGTGAAATTAGGGTGTATCAGGGTGAACTGTACAAACCTGTGTACCCCTTCAGACCGTAACAGTGTGATGTTATGTAATGAAGTGGTGTAAACAATAAACAGACATGCAATTGCAGCAATTCCGGAAGGTTTGCTACAATTTATTGAAGAGTTCCATTGTGTATCTCTGAATTTCTTCATCAGATCTTCACTACATTTAAACGGGGCTACCTGGGAAGTATAACCTACCAAACAAACAAAAAAATCCAGATCGGTCCAGGCGTCTTCGAGTAATCGGGGATCATACATAAAAATAAAAGAGTCCGACGAAACCTCCTATCGAATTCCAAGTAATGGAGTGATTAGACCATACAATCAGCATCTATTGAGATACATATTTAAAAACTGTATCCTCTTTTTGCGCACTTAAGATAAGATAATGACCCTGAAGTAGGTATCTGTCTGTCGATAGTGTGGGCCAATAACTCATTGAAAAAATATTCACATACTTATAAATATATTAGCAGATCACTAGAAGTACATATATTATTATACGATGGAAAGGTCGTTATACACCGAGTACAATTGCTATAAAACAGACTAAATCTATACTTATTAAACTTTGGCTCCGTTTCTGGAACAAGAATCATCGCAAAATTAATGTGAGAAATTATCAAACGAGCGTTAGCTGCTGTATAGCTGTTTTCCAGCAATCATCATAGTAACTGGGTACAAAAAAAAAATCTATTTAGTTTTATTATTTAATAATTTATTTCAAAAATATTAGACGTTTTTTTGCCTTATTAAATCAATAAAAACCTTTTTTACAAAAAAAAACAACCGGAAGTCGGTTTTTGGAAGTCGGTTGTTTTTTTTTGTAAAAAAGGTTTTTATTTTTCACTTTTTAGTTGTTATACTATACCCCAGAACTAAAAACCCCAATATAATGGAACGTGGAATTTAAACATTTGGAGAACACCAAAACGTCATCGAGGTACACGTATTTTCCGTTTTTGTTCAGTTTCTCAAAAATCGCTGAAGCAATTTCGATAAAATTTATATGGGATCACCTTGGGAGTATATTCTTTCAGATGAAAAAAGAATTTTGAAAATTGGTTCACAACTGACGAAGAAATCGGGTAACATACATACAAAAAAAAAAAAAAAACATACAGACGAATTGAGAACCTCCTCTTTTTGGAAGTCGGTTAAAAACGACAGAAATAATACGCATCAAAGTTCAAGAGTGGCTTCTTACGTCACTTGTGGGTAAAAAGTGGTAAGTAGGTACCGAAATTTTTTCAAGTAGGTGAGACGTCTCGCGAAATTTTAACTCACTGTATCGTCCTCATTTTTTGTTTACGTGATAAAAGAATATATATACATAAGTGTCTAATAGTTCTTGGTAATCTAACTGACCTACCAAATATTTATGTTTTTTAGTCATCCAAACTGTTTGGCCCTTATTCGAAATTGGTTAAATTTCTTTACAGAAACCGGGGTGGAATGCCATGCCATTCACTCGCTGTACTGATATTATTTATTTATAAAGCTTTAAAGTTGAAGGTGGTAATCTATTATTACACAATGTCATAATAGTATTAATCCTAACGGGCAGTCACGATACAGTATCGTGCAAAGGAAAACATTCCTAATGATCCATGACTAAATGGTTAATGGTATGTATTTTTCACACATTATGAGCTTCGCAATAAAGGTAATTAAGACAGTTAGTAAACTTAATTGACCAATGAAGTGTTGTAAATCAGCTAGTTAAGAGGTAGGTACGTATTACTTCACAAAACAAGTGACAATGGTCAATCAATTGATCAGTAATTGTAGGTTTCAATATAAACATGACGACATTCTCATAAGAAATCTGAAGAGGTTACCAGGAGAGCAAAAACTGTAATTATCTGAGCTTCAATTTTTTTTTACTATATCTTACTTTGGATTTTGGATTCAACGGGCAATAGAAGAAAAACAGGTGCTTATTGAAGAGATCGCGGACGAATCACCACATTGCGCTCCATAACTCAAGTAGCAGATTTTGGGAAAAAAACAGCCAGGCTGAAGTAGGAGTTGGCTGGCCACGTTGCAAGAATGCACCCGGACAGGTAGAAAAAGATCGTCACTCATTGGACGCCAGAGGATGGACGTCGCCGTCGAGGTCGACCGCGGCGAAGGTGAAGTGACGACCAGCCTGATCATGTTTTTGGCCAGAAATAACCCAAGACAGAGAAATTTGGAAGGATAAAGGGGAGGCCTTTGACCAGCAGAGGCACACAATGTAGGTTAACAAAAAAAAATGAATGATTAGCACTGTTCACTAAGTAAGCACTCTTGAGCACTACTTCAGATTAAACATTTGTTTCGTTTGAAAACTCATTGAAATACTTCGTGTTGACCTATGTTTCAATTTTAATCGTGGGTTCAAGTTTAAAAAAACACCTAAACACGCAATTGTCTACATTTTTTCTCACCTCAAGTCTGAGTGTCGAGACGTTTATCAAACATTGCTTCACAAATTCATACTAATTCCGAGTAGTAAATTAATAAGATGTTCCTAACAAGGTGTTCGGGAAACTCGTTCATTATTTTACGCCAATGTTTGGTTACAAAAGACGCTTTGTTATATAATTAACACTGCACGCACTTTGTTGGCTAGTTGGTTCTCACGGCCTTAAGTGTGTCCTTAACTTTACATGTGGTGATTTGTAATGCAGTATAGGAAGTACCGATTTGTATTACTTTTAATTCATTTAATGTATCTATTTATTTATTTTTATTTTACTGTGTCTTGTGTATGTGAGTTTAAATGTTTGTAAACGCACCCACGATACAGGAGTTATTCCTAGTGTGGGGCAACGTTTTTTAAAAAAAAAAAACTGTATTGTCAGATTTCATTCGATTTTAATATAATCATCATTCTCCTGCCCTTATCCCAATTTATTTGGGGTCGGCGCAACATGTCTTTTTCTTCCATACTCCTCTATTAGTCGTCATCGATTTTAATATAATGTGATAATTAAATTATTTATTTGAAATGATTGTATGTTATGGCAATGTGTGTAAAACTACCTGAATAAATATATGAATTATTACTAATCACCAGGCTTGCTCAAGGGTTTTGGACTTCAGTCTTATATCTATTGATTTCTTACGATGTTTTACCGACTTCACAGATGTCAGTGATACCTAAGATAAAATTCAAATTTCAAAGTCATATTGGTTACCAACTTCGCCCAGTTTGAACCCTCAGTCACATACATGAGAAGCTTTGACAAGACTTTAAGACCTAGTAAAGGAGTAATTCAAGAAAGATAGATCCATGGTACGTACTGTACATGTTTGGTTCATAAATTGGCTTCATTAGGTGGCTTGTCCGATGTTTGACTTATTGTAGGTAATGTATCAATTTATTTGGTAAATCAAAAAAATAAAAGGTAGGTACGAGTACATCTTGAGGATAACGGTCTGACAAGGACATTAATTTAATTGTGATCAATTAGTGTGTATTTTTCTGTGATTTTTAGAAAAAGAAATTCTTTTTAGTTTACGCGGACGAATTAGAGCTAAAAAATATATATTTACTAGTTTCTGCCAGCGGGTTTGGCCGCATAGAATTAATACTTTCCCCATTATAAATCTGTGTTATGCCTATGTGCTATTCCAGACTAATCTTTGTGCCTTCATCCTGATCTGTTTAGCAGTTCTGTTGTGATTGATTAAAAAACATCCATTCATCCATCCAAACGTTCGAATTTATAATATTAGTAAGGTTTTTTACTAGTGATCGATGTAAGATTATTGTAAATTCTCTAAATACAACTTAGTTTGCAGCTGTTCTGTGGTCTAACTTCAAATTTCAAACGCACGTTTGTTCTGCATCTATTGACAACAAATAGCAATCAAATTTATTTTTAGCCTCATTCATTTGCTAAAAAAACCACTGCTTTACAGTATGACTAGGCTAGTCGTATAGGAAAGAAATAACTTAACACAGTCAGTAAAAACACATTGTAACACTCAATATCATATTAGTTCACAACGGGGAACATATTATAAAACTTTTAACAAAGGTTTGTCAATTAATGTTAATACGTTAAAGTACTTATTATTAGGTGTGCCCGTGTACTACCTTTTTTTTCTATAAATAATATATAATTAAAACTTTGCCCCACACTAGGAATTACTCCTGTATCGTGGGTGCGTTCACAAACATGTATACTCACATACACAAGACACCCAGTCCCGGCACAACTATCTGCAGGTCATACAAATATTTGTTCCGTGCGATAATCCAACCCGCGACACACAGCACAGCAGCCGAACGCTCAACCACTGCACCTTTACAACTAAAACATAATTCACTTACAAAAAAAACATAATTCATATGACTTTAACCATATATTTCTTCAAAAGAAGTCCTTGGCTTTACGAAACCGTAATCATTAATCCATTTTCAAGGTAACCCACCTAAAGGTACTACAGTACTCCGGAACCTACAATGCCAGTAATGCCACAAAATAGATAGTAGTACAGAGTGCCCATTGTGAGTTTTTTAACGCACTCGTACGCGTTTGCGTAAAGCTAGCCGTTGTCTTGGTGATTTTTTGTCACCGTGACTTTTTATCACTGTCACCTACTGTCATCCACGATGCGCCCACTTGAAAAGTCACTGGGCAACAAAACGCGCTCGAAAGATTGTTTCAAGGAAAATTTAACACTCTATATTCTAAACTACGTCAGTATCTTGAAGGATACTGACGTAGTTTAGAATATAGAGTGTTAAATTTTTATTCAGTCACCTAGTAACTATTTTTCGCCTTATTGTCACGTTACCATGATCAGCACACTCCATGTGTCTTCATAGCACTCGACTGGGTGGCAAAAAGTCACGCTGACAAAAATCACATGTCAGCGGCTAGCTTAAACTTTCGCTTATGTCTAATCGTATAGAAAAAAAGTGTGTGTACTTATGTACGCACGTAAGAAGTTATACTTCTTTGGCGTAACAAGATAAAAAACCAAACTGTCACAAAAGGAAAACAATCATTAATCATGAACCACAGACCATAGCTAACTTCAGGGTGTCGGTTCTAGCTAACTTCAGGCTGTAGGTCATTTGTGACGGTGTGCGCGCGCATCGTAAATATTTACTCTCATCATTTTTCCCTAACGCGCCAAAAGAAGTATAACTTCAAAAAGAGGTTACTCGTTATTGCCAACAGGCAGTGCTTATACAGTTTTAGTACAAATTGACATTTACTTTAACGCGATCGAGTACGTTAACAAACTCACACTCGAGATACAGAAGATCTTTTCGGGTCTCCACCGTACAATAGGTTAAAAATGCACGTTGTTATGAACATATACAGGGTGACTTTTAATTTATTGACAATCTTTCAGGGGGTAAAAGTATTTACATGTACAGTTTTTTACTTTGGGATCAATTTTGGATTACGAATTTCAAAAATCAGCTGCTCAGTGTATTTCTCACGACTCTAGAGTGGAACAGCAGATTTTTGTGACTTCAGGTATTTCTCATAGTGAAAGTTGTTCATATTCAATAAGTACTTTCAGCCCCTGAAAAGTTGCCACTGCACTATAAGCCAGCCTGTAGACATGGTTCATGTACAGCGAGTGCATACGCACGCACTTGGGACTTACATTAGTTAGAAGCGTGCTTGCGCCATTTTTCTCTTGTTGTATAGTAAAGGAAGATTTATTTGTTTGTTTTTATGCACGCAGTGACGTGAAATGATCAATCAATTTGCCGAAAGAGTGACGGCATTTCGCGTCACTGTGCCTATGTAACGTCATGAAATACTTTTAAAAGTCTATCACCAAATAGCCTCCCTTTACCCTAAAGACCTGGCCTTCTGTATCTGTCTACTCCGTGACAATACCTCCGCTGACCGCAAACTTATTACCAATTAAAACTTAATCGGGAACAGAATTCATCCGTTGAATGTTGTCTATTGTTTTGCAAACAATACCAAACAAAGTGCCTGTTGTAATATGGACAATTGTTTCTTGATTGACTTTCAAATCATAACAATTAGTTGGGTTGCGATGATTTTTATCAGGGCTGTGATGCTGTCTCAATAAATGAGGTACCTACGTGTGAGACAGGCGCCACTCGACAAAGAAACAAGGCGTTTTATTGAAATTTTTCTAATTACCTCCTAATTTTTCTTTTTTTATTATTATTATTAAAAATGTATAATAAAATACGTTATTGCATCTTTGTAGTATATCTGCGGGGGCAAATAATTATTTCTCAAAGAGAAAAAAGAAATTTAAAAATTAAAATTAATCAATTAAAATGTTTAATCTATTTACTATACATTTATCATCATCATTCTCCTGCCCTTATCCCAATTTTATTACTATACATTTATGTCACCGGATAATCGTAAACGCTGTTAGTTTATGAAAAATCCCGTAAAATTGTAAACCCTTTATTTTTAAACGCTTAGAATTATCTATTATCAAAGGATGTGATTCATTGTTTTTGAAATGATCTATTCATAAAGTAAATCGAGAGTTTACACTCTCGCAAAATTTATTACTATTTTACGGTTCGCAATATCCGGTGACATATACCTACACTAAGATGAAAGTTGAGTTCTTTCACAGAGTGTAGATAAAGAAAAGATATTTTTATGAAAGCTTTAATAAATGTTTAAGCAACTTCAAACTCTTTGTCATAATCCTCATTATTTCACCTTTACTCAATGTCACATAGACGGAATGTCTTGTTACTGACATGTGCTAACGAGAAGAGATCCTTTGAACCATCGATGTATAGTCGTCTTTGAAGTTTTGAAGTCGTATTCATTAAAATCTCAGGATATCGATGTACTTGCCTACTCTTGTCTTATCAAAAGTGACGGCCGATAAACGAAGGCTTAATAAGGATATAGTATCGTATTACGAAAACCTGTTTCGTTGTAATGGCACGTGTGTAATATATTTATTATGTGTGTGTATTGTTAGTTATGTATCAACATCCTCATCAGAGGGCCTAGTGTAATTTTACACACACGAACGCGTTTACGTAAACGTTTGCTTATGAAAAATCGTATAGAAAAAAAGAGGTTACCCATAATTTATTGTCACCAGAAAAAGCGAAAGTAACAAGACACGCCTTTAATGGTTTTTAATTGAACATCACGTCTAAACGACTAGTTTTATTTCTTTGAAAAAAATATATGTTACTTTAGACAATTTCCGTTGTAATTTGATCTGAGAATATTTAAAATTATATTTTTATAATATTTTGTAAAGTTATGTCTAACGCGGATAAAAAATTGAGCATCACGAAAAAACTATAAAGCGTATTTTTAAGAAACCTTCACCATTTTAAAGATTATTTAATTATTCATAATTTAGTCCAAGTGTTTTAGTTTTATACCTGTTGTTATAGGTGTAATAAATTAATAATGCGTCTAAAATCGAACAGCGCTCCTTGATGGGCGAGTCCTATTACTGGGTGGACGTACGACGCGTACGTGAGCTCGGCACAGAACACGCAAGCTGAACACTCAAAGTTATTGGTAGCGCCTTAATATGCGATTATTACCCGCATGCTCACCGTTTCGCGACCAGTGCGCACCGTTTTGGCATGCATACATATTTTTGCTGGTGCCGATACACTACTGGCATGGCACGCAACGGTATTAGTCTTTTCAATTCAAAGAATAATAATATTGTTTGACACTTTCCTAACACGGCCATGGAATACCATAATATATATATATGGGTACTTTATTGTACACCAAGAAGTTACATTAAGGAAACCTAAAACTAAAAACATACAATTGGCGGCCTTATCATATTCTGCGATCAATTCCAGGTATGGTCATGGCATGATAGGGTGTAGTAGGTAGATCCCTTTAATCGTGAAGAAATCTTAGTAAATTTATCTATATATAAAATATATTAAGTTATATAAAAGGAGAAACTGACTGACTGACATATCAAGGCACAGCCGAAACTACTGGGACTAGGAACGTGAAATTTTGCACACGGCTTTCTTTTATAATGTAGGGAAGCACTAAGGAGTTTTCGGAAATTCGACCTTTAAGGGGGTGAAAAGGGGGGATTTTGGTTGTAAGAAATTTATCGATCCACGCGGGTGAAGCTGTTGGCGGAAGCCAGTCTTTTTATATTCCTGGACACACATTAGGTAAATGGTATCTGAGCTACTAGCATTTTGGTTGGTCTTTACAAATAACGTAATTAAAATCAATGTATTCTGTTTATTTTAATAGCCGCACAGGTCGATCAATCAGGTTAAGCTACGCTTGCCGGGGTTGATCCATGGATGGGTGACCATCTTTACATACCGAGACTCCTTCGTGCCTCGGAAAGCACGTTAAGCCATTGGTCCCGGCTGTCAATCGTGGATCTTTGACAGTCGTTACGGTTGTCAGAAGCCCGAAAGTCTGACAATCTTACCAAGACGTATCGTATTACCCAGTAACCAGTTTGTGGATGTCAGATAGGCAGTCGCTCCATGTAAAATACAGGTATTGAGCTGCATCCGGTTAGACTGGAAGCCGACCCCAAGATAGTTGGGAAAAGTCTAGGCTGATATTCTGTTTATTTTATTAATAATTAGGGAAATTCCCTGCCGGACTCTGTGCTCCATTGTCGACTTACGTAGCAAAAGTTAGTCTTATTTGTAAAAAAAAAACCTGGCTAAATGTGTTACTAAGCGCAAAACTCGAGAACGGCTTGGACCAATTAAGAGGCCGTACACGAAATTTTGCCGATTTCGCTGATTTATGTCATTTTACAGACTTGTTTTTGCAGTTAAAATAATGTATTTCTAAAAGTTTAATGCACCATATGAAAGATCATTTCAATTTTATTATGATCTAATGTATGAGCTACTTTTTGAATTTTTATTATAATTACGATTAATCGACCACAAACCGACGACGGTTTTGTGAATTTTTGCGGTAAGGGGTTTAGAATATCACATAATTACGAATCGTATTATCGACATGTAAACGATATGAAAAAATTGGAATGTATTGTTGCAAAAGTCGTCTATATAATGTATGAATCACTTTTTACCGCTTTTATATTAAAATTTTGAGTAAAAAAATATTCAACTTAGTCAAATTTTAGAGAAAATGGGCAAAGAATCGCATTTGATTTAAGCTATTTAGAACTCTCGTTCATAGAATTAAAACAGCAAAAAATAAACTTCAATTTACCATCAGTACATTTCTTGAGAAAAAAATGTAAAAATACAAAAATTTGGCAATTAAAAATCTTTTAAATCAACCCAAATCTCGACTCATAATATGCAACGCAAACTTCGAATCTAGCTCATTCATTAGATCATAATTGAAATGATCATGTTGTGCATTAAAAAATAGAGAAATGCATTATTTTAACTGGAAAATCACATCTGTAAAATCACGTAAATTAGTGAAATTGGCCAAAATTTCGTGTACGGCCTGTTTTTTTTTTATGATGAACGTTTTTTAAACTATTGAAGAGAAAAATTGGACACATTTTTATTGATTAAGTATATTACAACTGGTTCTAGATGTCAATCCTGGCGATAGTCTAGAATAGAGCGAGAGCAAAGCCGCGGGCATAAAGCTAGTTCCAGATAAAATTATGTCAACATGAAGCAAAGGTTAACAAATCCAATGAACGAGTCGTCTAAACATTGTCTTAGCAATTTATCGGAACGTTGATCATAAGTCATATTTTCAATTGCTTGACATCACAGATCGTACAACGTGCTGTCTGTAGCGTAGGCAGACATAATGTGTGTTTAAGTAATGATACGTATGTAGGTAGCGATGATAAACACATGGCGGTATTGTAATATCTAGAACAAATAGCCACTGGCTATGTAGACAATTGTTAATAGTAAACTTTAGTGTGTTGGACAGTATTAATGTTTAAGGGTCTACTACCGGCCAAGTGGCGCCCTCATTGAATAAAAAATCATTGCACAGCACAGGAAATAAATATTAAAGAATCCTAAGTCACGTTTGTTACAAAGAGGATAAAGTATTTTAACGTTGTTAAAACAGGTCTCAGAATGTTTCATATCCAAAGTAGTAGGCAAAAGTGTCAGAAACGGCCGATTTTGGTACTTTTGCCTAATATACTTTATCGTCTTTACAACAAACGTGACTTTGATTCTTTAATATTTATTTTCTATGCTATGCTACGATTTTTTATGCAATGAGGGCGCCACTTAGTAGTAGGGACTTAATAGTGAACTTTAGTGTGTTGGACAGTATTAATGTTAAAGATTTTCGACCGCTTTTTTGGTAGGATTGTTTTGAGTTAATTTCAGTGGCTGTATTTTTTTTGTTCCATTGATAGGATTGCGCTTTGACCGCTATCTCACCTGATGGTAGATAAGCGATGTGTGGTGGATGATGGAGCAGTCTTGCTGATATAAAATTGGTGTTCCTAGTTTTGTATCTCAGCAGTAACGCTCGCGAAGGTGGAGGCGGAACGGGTGAGGGAGGCTCAACAAGCCACCACAGGAGACGCCCTGGGAGTAGGACGTCGCGAGACGATCTCCGGCCACCGTAGACCCGGGCCTGCGGACGGCGAGCAGTGAGTAGCTCGCCGTCCGATCAGCACCAGGCCCGAGAGGCGACGGCGCGTAGTGTTCCACGCGCGCCTCAATGAGTTGTCAGCAATACATGACGGAGCCCGTCGTGACCGACGTGCCTGCCCAGGAGTCGTGGATAAATTCGAAACAGAGTTACCGCGCCCCAGCGGCAGCGACACTCAGGGCAGGGAAGGAACAGGGATGATTTCAAAAAGTGTCTAACAACTGGACAAGATGTGGATTCATTAAAACAGTCGCGATCTCGGTAAAATGGAGTTGGGCTTTTTTTTGTTGTATTGACTACCTCAGCGAAGCTTGCCTAGAAGATTGACATTTGCTGCGAATTACTGCAAAAACGTTAGAATGTGTACATACGCATTCTAATAGAAAACGACTGGAAAGCAATTTTATTCTGTATCAAAAAACTAACTACTTTCTAGACTTGATACTGGCTAAATGCACAATCCGTGCAAAGACAAAAAAAAAAACATCGTCGAACACTTTTATAGGCGGATGCATTGTGTGAAAATACAGTTAATCACAGCGTAACGGTTGACAAGACGGAACGAAAGAAGAAAATGTGTTGCGTTGTACTCTAGTAATATTGGGACAGCGGCAGTCCGGAAGATATCACTAACTTAAGAGTAATTATTAAATATTAGACTAATGATAGTCTTTCTAAAATTCTGTTAAATCTAACCTGTCGCGCGTATATGTTAGCAGACACGTCATCATTCTCCTCCTGTCCTTATCCCAATTTATTTGGAGTCGGCGCAACATGTCTAGTTAGCAGACACAATAGATTTTTAATTTTTTACCGCCCATGCTCTGGGCCGGTAGACGCGGGAAGGTTATATAAGCTCAGTCAAATCTATCTTGAGTTCTAGACTGATTCGTCAACGCTTTTTTTTTTCTGGGCTTCACTAAAGCTGGCCTCTAGATTTTCAAAATATAACTCTCGAAAAAGTGAAATAGAGGAAGAGTTTGTCTCAAATCGACACGGCCAAAGTGTGTTTTGTAAATAAAATTTTAATGTGTTTTTTAAATAAAATTTTTAAAATTTTATTTTAAATTTTTAAATAAAATTTTAATGTGTTTTTTAATGTGTTTCGTAAATAAAATTAATATAGTCACAAATTTGAAGGAAAACTACAGAAAAACAAGACAAACACCGGTATTTGTAAAACTCGCTAACCTTATACGCGGATTCTAAATTCAAATTCGCCATAGAAAATTTTGAATTACGAACCGGCTAATCAGTGTTCAAATTAATCAAAACGTTTTTTTTATAAATAAGGCCTAAAGTCAAACAATTATGAAGAAACATTTATTTCCTAGCCTTCACTGTCCCACTGCTGGGCAAAGGCTTCCCCCAAGTCCTTCCAGGAACTTTTCTCCAGTGCTTGCTCAAGCCAGCCCTCGCGGTATGCGACGAGGTCGTGTCGCCACCTCTTTTAAGGCCGACCTCGGTGGTGCCTTCCACTTTCAGGCACCCATTTTTTTTTTGGGGGGTGGGAAATTATCCAGTAACATCTCCCGCTCTAGAGTGGAGCGGAACGGCGTGTCAGACTCTTACTGACTAAAACCCACCCCTGTTCCTTCCCTGCCTTGAATGCCCAGGGGCGAGGTAACTCTTTAGAATTTATCCTCAACCCCCGGGCAGCCTCAACCCCCGTACCCATTACATGGAGAGTTTTGCCCAGCGGTTGTCGTGCATGCGGCTGACGTGACCCGCTCAATCCCACTTGAGTTTGGCAGCCTTCTTGCCTACGTCCTCTATGTGTAATGTGCCTATTTTGGAACACAGCGTCGTGTTCCGAATCCGGTCCTGTCTCTTTACACCCGAAGAAACTGTATATTATTATCTATATACTAATATTATAAAGAGGTAAAGTTTGTGAGGTTGTATGGGGTAATCTCTGGATCTACTGAACCGATTTTGAAAATTCTTCTACCAATAGAAAGCCACGTTATTTGTGAGTATCATGCTATATTTTTTTTGTTGAAGTGCTAGTTTATTATGAAACGATTATGTCACAGACTTGTCATTTAAGTTTCTATAGGTAGGTAATCAAAAACCTATCAGAGAGACACTGGCAAGACTGGTTTAAGCTGTATATAATCTTATTAGTTTGCTAAACGTCTAATTGGTTCATAAGATCAAAGATATTATGGGCTTTCTAACGATTAAATAAACAACTTAATCGCTTTAGAGCTCTTGAAAATGATCATAGTGATCTAAGCTTTCTCTCGGGGGACAGTATTTCTACTAGGTGGTTATTTGCAGTAAAAATGAAAAGTTTTTTTTTATAATAATTATATTTAAAAAAAGTCAAGTTTAAGACCCTCGTTATCTTGTGTAATGGAAAGTACCTACTCATGATAACGAAACATACAAGCCCAAATTCAACTGTCCAACTATTTACAAGGCAATGGTAATTTTTCATCTATTTTCTTAAATAACTTTAAATTGTATATTTTAAAATTATAAAAAAAACACATTCAAGACCCTCACAATGTGCCCTTTCATTTGATATATCGCATGACACAGTTTGAAAAACTTTGTTTTTTAATTTTCAGATTTCCACCCCAAAGGTGGCCCTTATATACCAAAATAGTTTATTCAGGGTACACGGTCATTTTTGGGTCACAGATATTCATGTGTGTACCAAATTTCAACTCTATCGGTTCAGCAGAGTCTGAGCAAATTGGCTGTGACAGACACACGAGTGATCTTAAAAGGGTTCCGTTTTTTCATTTGGATTTTCGGAACCCTAAAAAGGTAAGGAATAGTACGGCCACATGCATCATGACTGGTGGGCAAGTCACCGCACAATGTGTATGCCAGAGAATGGACGGTGTCACCGATGCAGATCCAGAAAACGGTAGCGAGATGACCTGGATGCGCACCATAGGGCTGGTTCAAGGTAGCGCAAGAAAAGAGTTTCTGGAAAATTATGAGGTAAGCCTTTGCCCAGCAGTGGGACACTAAGGCTAAAAAAAAAGTTGTTTAAAAACCTAAAGTATTATTGACATAATGAAATATTTTGCATAAATATTATATTATTATACTAATACATTTATTTTCAAATAAAAATATCCATACAAGGTCATTAAATTAAATACCTACAAATATTAAAAAAAAATCACACATCAGCGAGAACAAGTTTAAATAATATACTTATGTTAAATTAATTCATTAAAATATTAAAACTTAAATTCATTAAAAAATACCTGTGAAGCCCCATGGCAAAATCCGGGTTGTCAAATTAAACCCCGAGGACAACCCGGGTTGACAGCCGATTTTTTTTTTTTATTATTCTCTTTAATTTTTTTTTTTTTGGTCCGACTCACCGGTGAGTTTCGGGGTTTCACAGGTTAATATGAATGAATATGAACTCACTAGTCTTTTCCCGCTGCTTCGCTGTCGTGGCTTTACGCCACAGGAAACTTGCAGTTATGTTATTATATTAAACGATACAGTATGTCCATCAGTGAAAGAAGGTTCGTAATCAGAAAAGATTACTTTTTAAAAGCAAACAAACGAACCTCGATTACACAATAAGAAAAAAATAACAAGTCAAAAAGCTAAAATAAACCCGAAAATCGTAAAAATCGTGAATTGAATCTTAAAGAAAAAACGATCAGAGGTTAGTAATTTCGGTCGTGTACGATTGCGACCTATGGCCGAGGGTTGAGCGCCCCGAGCCGGAACGAAAACGGATGCGTTTATTACTTATGCGGTTTTCTGTACGTCGTAAATCTATTGTATTTGTGACTTTCGGATGTGTTGATGTGTTACTCACTACTACTAGTTGATTTTTGAAGTGAAAACTTATTTAGGTGCGTTGGGCGTTTTTGAGATGGGAAAAAACTATTGAACTTGCGCTACACCGACGCCGCTACGAGTGTTACGACCTGTAGCACACAGTTTTCACATCTGTTGGCAGTCCTCATGACTGCCTATTCTTTTTCATTATATGCTAGCATAGCATAGTATCATCCGCTTACTCCCACTGCTGGGATACTCACCACGCGAACCCAATGCGGGTTGGTAAATGTCACATTTTTGGTTCTAGCACATGCCGGTTTCCGGTTTACGATGTTTTACTTTACCGTTTTGAGAGCAGTGGTGATGAAATAGTTTACACATAATAAAGTGCCCGGCTAAGTTCAAACCCACAACGTACAACTTGTTAGTAGCGGCCTTTACCACTGGGCGATCAATTTCTTCTTTTTTCTCTCCTTTATATGCGTATACTAACAAGGAGCTCGTGGCTAAAGTAATAACAGCCACATGGGTCAATCCATCAGGTTAAGCTACGCTTGCCGGGGTTGGTCCGTGGATGGGTGACCATCTTTACATACCGAGACTCCTCCATGCCTCGGAAAGCACGTTAAGCCGTTGGTCCCGGCTGTCAATCGCGGATCTTTGACAGTCATTACGAGTCGTCAGAAGCCCGAAAGTCTGACATCCAGACTTACCAAGGGGTATCGTATTACCCAGTAACTGGGTTGTGGAGGTCAGATAGGCAGTCGCTCCGTGTAAAATACTGGTATTCAGCTGCATCCGGTTATACTGGAAGCCGACCCTAAGATAGTTGGGAAAAGGCTAGGCACAGACTAACAAATAATTTTCTTTTTAACACATTAGTTAAGATAAGTTTAATAAAGCCCACTCTTTTCCCGCCGTTCTTGTGCTTCAATCAAAAAGAATGCAATGTTGCCAACAACGCAAATTCTAGAAGAAAAAAAAACTGCTGAAAGCACCGACCAAATCGCATGTACTTCTGAAATCTGTCACCTGTTACTTTTTCAACAGGTTGAAGTGCATCGATTTCGATTTTCATTTATTCACTGCCTGAATTTCAAAGCGTCAGCACGTTCGCTTCGGGGAAATAGACGAGTGCTAACTTTAACGTAGAGGTACAAGATTGAATCACGAAACTTCGTTAAAGTTTGTTAAACGATAAATATTTTCAATTAATACTTTCGGTATCTACTATTCCGGACTATTCTGAATAGACGATGTTGTTATACAAAAAAACATTGTTATTTCGCTCTTAACTTTATGACAAGTGTCATAAAACATAGTTCATTCAAATGTTTTAGGTTGACTGTTACAAAACCATTACAATCGTTTCTCATTTTTTAATTATTTACCTAGTTAAAATGAATGAATTGTAAATAATCTTAAAAAAGTATTATTTTAAAACGTCCGAGTCGAAAAAGAGTGATAGTGCTCATTCATGCTTCAAATTTATCCGCATCGCTGTGTGTGAGAAACGCTACTTGATGAAGTTTCCAGTATAACATTACAATTTGTGATTAATATCATAGCATTTAAGGAATGCTGTAGTAGTAGGTAATGTTTGTGTTTCTAAAAAAATCAGCACACAAGAATGTGTACGCGCACCGTTTGTGTTGTGACCGAAATAACAAATGTTTAACAAAACGCAGACTAATCATAACAGAATTAATACATTTGTTAACTCCATTTTATGAGATGTGGCTTTGTGTTACTGTGAGTTTTTTTTTTCGTAGATAAGTCAACCAAAAATAAATAATAGTAGGTAATTAATTCCGGCAAAATGCGTTGATCAATCAATTGTTAGCTCAACCGACGGTCAAATAAATAACTATGCTATTAGTCAAGGAAAATAAATAGACATTTTACGTAATTTAACAATAAGTGACTATTTTTTATTTTGGTGTTGGGGGGTGACACGACTCAACTTCATCAGAAAAAGACAGAGAGGACTTAAGGTGAAAGCGCCAGGGTAGCCCGCGAAATTCAAATTCTAACTGAGAGAGTTGTATTGATGATTTTAATTATTATAGTTCTGTAAATATGTACCTACTGCTACGGCTGCGAATCATATTTTGACCCACATACAACCTGATACTGACCAGCAAATTATAAAAAACGTCTGAAAATTTGATTTTCGCGGGCTACCCTGGCACTTCCACCTTTAACAAACACTTAATTTCCACTTCCCTCCGTATGAAGCAGAAAAAGGATTTACAAATGTCAAGACAAATGTTTAGTATGTAATTAAGCAAATACAAATTTTCTTGTTTCATAACACAAAGTGAGCGACTAATGTACCAGCAACAGGTTTGATGTTTACCACCGAAAAAACGCTTAATCTTTGTAGGTACTCGTATAAATAAGTTTTTTAGATTCGTTAGTACGAAACGGCATTTTTGGTGGCATAAAACAAAAAGTCCGTTTCTGAGAAAAGTGATAATGTAAACTTGTATTATCATAATTGTTTGTTTTCTGTTTGGGAATGTTTCAACTCTATATATATGTGCTGATCCGATTTTCACAATTCTTTCACTGAAAAAAGCTACATTATCGCTGAGTGTCATATGCTACTTTTTCTGCTTAAAAATGACATGTCTCATGTGTCATGTGTGTGTGTGTGTGTGTGTGTTCATGTCTACAGGAGCAAAATCACGAGATAAACTAGTCCTATCTTAACCCTAATCCTATCTTATTAGGGTTCCGTACCGAAATGGTAAAAAAGAACTCCTAGGGTGCGACTCAATCTCGGCGTCCTCACCTGCCGCCTGACGCAGGTCCTCACCGAACACGGTTGTTTCGGGAGGTTCCTGTGTCGGATAAGGCGGGAGGAAACGCCCGGGCGTCACCATTGTGCGGATCGCCCAGAGGACACGGTGGAGATCTGCCCCGCTTGGGCGGAGCACTACTGTGTCCTCATGGATGCGATAAGCGGCAGCGACCTCTCGCGCCCGTCTCTGGTCCAGGCCATGATACGGAGCGAAAGGGAATGGAAAGCAGGATCCTCCTTCTGCGAAGCAGTAATGCTCGCATAGGAGGAGGCGGAACGGGTGAGGGAGACTCAACGGAGTGGCCCTCACGCCCCCAGCCGATGCCGCTGCAGGAGACGCCCTGGGCGTAGGACGTCGCGAGACGATTTCCGGCCACCGTAGACCCGGGCCTGCGGATGGCGAGTAGTGGGTAGCTCACCGTCCGATCAGCACAAGGCCCGAGAGTCCTACGGTGTGGTGTGTTCCACGCGCGCCGCAAAGAGTTGTCAGCAAACCATGACGGAGCCCGTCATGGCCATTAATTCGAAACAGAGTTACCGCGCCCCTGGGCACTCAGGGCAGGGAAGGAACAGGGGTGGTTTTTAGTCAGTAAGAGTCTGACACGCCCTTCCGCTCCACCCAGAGCGGGAGAAGTCATATGATGATTTTCCACCCCAAAAAAAAAGGGTTATACAGAAAAGGACATAGGGTACCATTTATCCGGAAAAAAGTACTGTTGCTCAGCGCTACATATCTTAATCATTCTGCTCCCATGCAAAGTACTGTTCCTGAGCGCTACGTGTCTTAATAATTATGCTCCCGTGCAAAGTACTATTCCTGAGCGCTACGTGTCTTAATCATTTTGCTCCCGTGCAAAGCCGGCGGGTTACTAAATTTTCATAAATATAAATAATCCTTCTCACTATTATGGAGTATAGTTCTGGTATTTACCTCCTAAAAGGTGAACTATTAGATCTATCAAGACTTGCAAGTTAATAATGTTTTTATCGTGTTTTATTAATTAACGACACTTACTCATTAACATAACTTGATCGGTCTCAACTTCTAAACTAGTCGGAACACTTTTTATTACGTACCTACAAGTTTGGACCATGCATATGATATAAATATGGTCCAAACTATCAAGGCACTATGGATAATTATGTAGTATTTTATTGTAACTATAAATGAACTACTCAAACAAATTCAAAGAAGTTATTCTGATATTTGTACCTGGCCATGGGTAAATTTTTTTTTTTTTGTTTAGGTAACTGCACACCCATAACATAATATCATTACAATATCAAATAATCCAAATTGCACATTATATTTAAATCAAATTGAAACAGTAAAATTAGATTTAAAAAAAAATAACAATTAAATTAAATATCAGTAAAGTACAATACAAAACAAACTGGTACATTAAATAAATAAAAATCAATTGAAACTAAACACTAAAATTTAAAAAAAAAATAACATAAAGATCATCTTTCAATAAAGAATATCATTTTAAATTCAAAGCCAAACATTCAGACCGTACAATGACTAACGTACCGACAAAGATAACCATAATCCCGAATGATAAGCAATTATAACTCGTCCGTGGGTTGTGGTCATCAGCTCATTTCCCAATTTGATCCACAAAACGATGTGCGAATCTGCTACAGTGTATTCTGGTTTTGAGAAACAAATGAGTGCACTTAAAATCGCAAAGCATTTGTATAATGAAGATACTTTTGAATATTGCCTAAGATTTCATGACAAAAATGATTTTGGTTGCACTTTATTTACATAAGAATGTTTTTAGAGTTCCGTTTTGAAAGGGTAAACAACGAAACCCTACTACTAAGACTCCTATCAGCACCAGGCCCGTGAGTCGACGGCGCGTAGTGTTCCACGGCGCCTCAAAGAGATTAGTGTCAGCCACCACTAACGGGGCCCATCGTGGCCGGTGCCTGCATGCCTAGGGGTAGCGGATAAATTCTAAAACTGAGTAACCGCACCCCTGGGCACACAGGCAGGAAAGGAACAGGGGTGGGTTTTAGTCAGCAAGAGTCTGACACGCCCTCCCGCTCCACCCAGAGCGGGAGAAGTCATTGGATGATTTCCCACCACCCAAAAAAAAAAAAAAACTACCAAGACTCCGCTAAACGTCAATGAGTGTGTCAGCGGAATGTTGATGAGAGATGAGATACCATGAACCGAAATAGATAGATAGTTGAAAATTCACAGAGTATGTATTTCTATTGACACTATGATAAAGAAAAATAAAAAAATTAAGTCTGAAGAACTTGAGGCAGCTTCAGGAACAACATTATTGTTAGTATTGTAATGTTTATTTGCGGTAATGAGGTTTTACTATTTGTTTTACCTAACCAAACAAACGGACAAGGATGGTCATCTTAGATCATCGTCAATGTACCTAAGATTGTTTTTTAATAAATTGCTTACTCAGCTAAATACAAACATTACGCCAGACATTGAACTAATGGTATGTCAAATACAAATTGGTTTGTTTATATTTATGTTCATAAATAAAAACCACAATAAGCAATATATTTTCCATATAGTCGACTTTTGCAGAATTCTGATGCTTAGATGGGGAATTTCAGTATTTGAATAATACCTACTTAGATATTAATTTGCCGCACCTTTGGCATTTCTAAAGTTTACTAAATATTCTCAAAACATTCGATAAAATTACCAAAATAGATAATTATACAAATTCCAGTCTTTGAACGATAAAGGTCAAATGATAATATTTTAATATCTCGTTTGTCTTGTGTGATGTTCCACTGATTTTTGAGGTTCCGGGTTAGGTTTACGATTTTGAAGATTATATTTATATTAGACGGCACGTTTGGCGTAGTGGATGAGCGATTGTCTGCCGCGATACGTGTCGCGGGTTCGATTCCCGTACGGAGCAAATATTTGTATATATGTGAGTTTACATGTATTGTGAACGCACCCACGATACATGAGTATTCCTAGTGTGGGACAACGTTTTAAAAACCAAAATAATAATAATAAGTCTTTATAATATTCCCACTGCTGGGACACAGGCCTCCTCTCCCGGAGTGGGAATGGGCCGTAATTCACCACGCGGGTCCAGTGCGGGTTGGTGGATGTCACATGTCTTCGAATTTTTGGTTCTAGGACATCCTGCCTGAGTTTGAGCCCACGACGTATCTCGTAGATACCTAAAACTTGTAAGTGGAGGCCGTTACCACTGGGCCAGTTTATAATAATTTATAATAATAAAATATTTTATTACCACTAACATAAAGTCCATATTTGCATACATATGATTTTTACATAGTTTTCAAAAATTGTTATGTAGGAATCCTGTGATTACTAAATTTTAATAACTCCATTAAGCCAAGATGTGAACAGATTCTATCATCATCTATCGTCGAACAGTCCATTTGTTTATATTGTATTGTATTGTTTTCTAGAAACTTAGTTATAAGTTTTTTTTTTAAGGTGATTTAGACACACATTTTTTTTTGCTATCAAACTTGTTTAGTTAAAAATTGAACGTTCTAGTTAGTAGGTACAAGATCCAAGAAAAATTTGAAGTTTGTTAACACATAGTTTATGAGATAAGATAAGACATGATCAAATATCGGTCTTTGATCATGTAGGTAATCATATCTCATAAACTCTCTACCAATCATAATTTGAACGAAGAACACTGATCTTTCAGATTGTATCAACGAAGAGTCTTGGTTTATTATTGAGATAAATTTTCCAATATAACAACAGCTGCATGTTTTAATGTTATTATTTATTTGTAATATTTTTATAATTATTTATTATAAGTATTTTTACCACATTAATATTAAATAAATACTGGTAGTAATAATAATAATATGTACAAACGCGTATGAAAACTACTCATAGGGCATCAACAAATTCATCCACAGCGCTTTCAATTTATAATAACTATCACGTGTGCTGGCGTAAAATTAAAAGCAAGAAAAATAATTTTGTAGTACTTATTTGTTAAATATATTATAAGGATGTATCTGACAAATTAACGCCAATATCCTAATTTTATTGAACAAATTCGTAAAGGTACACTAATGACCAACTCTATTTTTGAAGACAAAAGTTTGTGCAGAAAATAAACTTTTAATAATAATAAAAGTTTTAAATATTTGCGCTTTGCAAAGCTGCAGTAACTTGTTATCAAAAATCATAAATTACTTTATTTATTTTTCGAGTTTTTTTTCGAGTTCCAAGTTCGAAGAAATCTTTACAGATATCGCATAAAAATAAAACTTAAAGGTACTTACGAAGCTACTCGACACGTCCTCGATATGAGAATGCAGAGTATCAAAGTTCTCATATCCTTCAATGACATGATTCTCCAGTTCAATCGGCTGAGCAACTTTTATACGAAGAGCCGGCTTCACTGACTTCTCATCCCCATTAATTTGAGCACTTGCACCACTGAAGGGACAAACCGCCACCGGTACAACATGCCCGTTATGCTGCGCCATTTCACCGAACAGTTTTAAAACAATGATTACAAAAAAGTCTATCGTAAATCCGATCACTGAATTGTCTCTCGCGTGTGTAACGGTCTAACTGGCGGCCGCGGCGTTTGCAGCATAATATATATGCATACCGCAGCAGATCCGGACGAGAACTGAATCGGTTGTCTCGGCAACCGAGCACTGGGCATAAGTAGCGTCTGCAAAAAATTTAACAACAATTAAACGATACACACCGCGCGCCCGCGCCGCTTGCCAGAGACTCGCTTCCACCGACTGTATGACGAATGTTATCACCACGCAGATCAAGGTAACGTAGAGGCATTATCAGGTAGACAAACTATACGGCCACTAATCCGGAGTGGTAGGTACCTACTTAGAGCTGGTCGAAAATAATTAGAAAGTAATCAAAGGTTACAAGGAAGTAAACGCTGTTCTGTTTGTATAATTACAATCATATCATTGTATTTATTGCTTACATTATCGTCTATATACTTTTTTTTTTTTGTTTGGGGTGGGAAATCATCCTATGACTTCTCCCGCTCTGGGTGGAGCGGGAGGGCGTGTCAGACTCTTACTGACTAAAACCCACCCCTGTTCCTTCCTGCCTCGAGTGCCCAGGGGTGAGGTTACTCTGTTTCGAATTTATCCTCAACCCCCGGGCAGGCATCGGCCATGACGGGCCCCGTCTCTTTCTGACAACTCTTTGAGGCGCGCGTGGAACACTACGCGCTGTCGACTATCGGGACTGTTGCTGATCGGATGGCGAGCTACCCATTACTCGCCGCCCGCAGGCCCGGATCTACGGTGGCCGGAGATCGTCTCGCGGTGCCGGAAGTCCCAGGCGTCTCCTGAGGCGGCTGCTGCTGAGGGCCTGAGGGCGACTCCGTTGTTGAGTCTCCCTCACGCGTCCCGCCTCCGCCTTCGCGAGCATTACTGCTTCGCAGAAGGAGGAGACGGCTTCCCATTCCCTCTCGCTCCGTACCATGGCCTGAACCAGGGCAGGGCGCGAGAGGTCATCGTCTATATACATAATCGGCGTAAATACTTACATACCGAGACTCCTCCGTGCCTCGGAAAGCACGTTAAGCCGTTGGTCCCGGCTGTCAATCGTGGATCATTGACAGTCGTTACGGGTCGTCAGAAGCCCGAAAGTCTGACAACCAGTCTTACGAAGGGGTATCGTATTACCCAGTGACTGGGTTGTGGAGGTCAGATAGGCAGTCGCTCCATGTAAAATACTGGTATTCAGCTGCATCCGGTTAGACTGGAAGCCGACCCCAAGATAGTTGGGAAAAGGCTAGGCGGAACAGAACAGAACAACTTAATCGGCGTAAAGTCCAGTTGGACGGATCTAGCGGTCTTTTTGTTTTGGTTTTAAAAAAAGAGTTGCTGTAGTTCCGTTTGTAAAAATGTCCCAGACCCTAAGTTGATATTTTTCCTTATCGCTACTCCTTTTTTCGCAACCGTCTTAAACATAAATGGCATTATTTATAAAAAAAAACGGTTATGTGCGAGTCGGACTCACACGCATAGGGTTCCGAACAAATCATATATTCTTTCAGGTATTTTTTGTACTACTTATAGGTTTTTCTGTAATTTAAATGTAAAGAACTATTTCTTGTATTTTTTCCAAAATTTTAAGCCTTGTGGTTTCGATGATAAGGGGGCGGGGGAATGGTCGGACAGACGAACAGACAGACAGACACACGAGTGATCCTATAAGGGTTCCGTTTTTCATTCGGAACCCTAAAAAATAACTATCTGATTAGTTTAAACACTAATTAGCAGTTTCTTATTTCATCATTTTCTACCCAGAAGAATGGTAGATGTGGGCGGTAAAGTACTGACTTATCATTTAAGGCGCTATTAACTGCCAATGAACTTGAGTGGTTATGGAATATGATCCGACAATGTACATGAGACACCTTCTTTCTTCTGAAGACTTTCTTAGTAGAATATAATAGAACAGAAAACACAAACAAAAGGTAAAGAAAATAATAGTAGGTCTGCTAAGGACTCTCATTATCCACTCAAGAAAGGTTTTAATAAACTAGCAAAGTAAAGCCCCCGTTGGAGCCCTATAGCAATTCTTACGTAACTATTGTAAATTCATTCATAGAGTCGGTTCCTATGCCTGCCTCGAAACAGAGTTACCGTGCCCCTGGGCATTCAGGGCAGGGTTTTAGTCAGTAAGAGTCTGGCATGCCCTTTCACTCCACCCTAGAGCGGGAGATGTCATTGGATGATTTCCCACCCCAAAAAAAAAAAGAGTCGGTTCCTGAATTCGGAATTTGGAGTTCGTGTAAAACCTTACTGTAGTACGAAAGTTTGACAAATACTCAAATTCTTATTTCAGAGACGGGGGGTTATACTTACTAACTTTTTCCTTGATTAAAATCACCATACCGTCATAGACTAGGAAGTCTTTTTTTAAGCCTAGTCACAGGTCAAAAACACAGCACAATGGATTGGTATTACGGTTAGTTTTGATTGGTGTGACGAAACATAATGAGTGCCGTAAGCGCACGTTTTGACAATAATAACTCCCACTAGTATTAGTATTACTGGATGAATGACACGGGACCTTATATTTTTTAATTCATTTTCGCTTAACTACATAATCTGTATATGTATATAAAATTCAAAGTCCTGACTGACTAACTGACTGATATATCGACGCACAGCCTAAATCGCTGGTCTTGCAGACATGAAATTAGGAGGGTGTGTTCTTCGTAAAGAGTAGGTATCCACTAAGATAGGGTTTTTCGAAATTAAACCCTTAAGGGTCACCCCTTAAGGGTTAAATTTTACCCGGGCCTGCGGACCGCGAGTAATGGGTAGCTCGCCGTCCGATCAGCGCCAGGCCCGAGAGTCGACAGCGCGTAGTGTTCCACGCGCGCCTCGAAGAGTTGTCAGCAAGAAGGACGGGGCCCGTCATGGCGCCCCCGGGACACGCCCTCCCGCTCCACCCAGAGCGATAGAAGTCATTGGATGATTTTCCACCCCACAAAAAAAAAATGGTTGAATTTCAATTTCAGACAAGGGACAAGAGGTTGAAAGTTTATGACGGGAGAAGTACTAATTCCACGCGGGTGAAGACGCTGGCGGAAGCTAGTTATATATATAAGGTTCAGAAATAAACCAGTTGTCATCTTAATTCAAACATTTATTGTGCGTACAGCTAGGGAGTGGAATTACCTACCGGAGTCTGTGTTTCCTGATAGCTACAACCTGGGAGTCATTAAGTCAAGCGTGAATAGGTTACTTCGAGGCAAGCGTGCTCCATCTTCGACCACATCATCGCTTACCATCAGGTGAGATAGTGGCCAAACGCGTGCCAAACAACAATAAAAATAAAAATAAATTAGTGCTACGCTCCAGGTTTCAACGAAGAGTTGCCACCCTTCATCATCATTAGCATCCTCATTTTGCGCCATGCTTAAAAAGTAGCTCAGACCAGCAGGTGTATTCGCTAACTCAGTTGACATCAATTTAATAGGCACTATGCAGTACATTGCTCGGTGGACATCGATTATAATAGGCACTACGGTTTTCCTATGCGTCAAAGCAGCAATGTACGGCAAAGTGCCTATCAAATTGATGTCAAATGAGTTAGCGAATAGGCCTGCCGGAGTCTGTACGACTTTTTGCCTTCGTTGAGTACTTTGAAATTAATAGACAAAGACTGATGGACTTGCAATTTTATACAAAAACTTGATATGCTATTAACGTTTGCAAGTTGACATCGGCAGGCACTCTACACTAACAGGTTTACAGGAGCCTTTTTTAAATAGATGTTGAGGATTTTATAAACCCGAGGTTATTGCAGCCTTAGCGTTTAGGAATATTATTGTGCGTTAAAACTCACTTTCTCGGGTGGTAAGGCTAAATGTAAGTCCTAAGAAAGTACCAGTTTTACTACCTAGGAATACGAAAGCTTAGTTATGTAAAAGCTGCTTTTCACCTGTTTATATATTTGATTAAACTCAACAATGAGTAAAACTTTCAGAACGCAAGTAAGATAGAGACAATAAAGTTCACACCTTGTACTTAAATGTTTGTCTATGAAAGCCACACCACGAGCATAATTAGCCGGTCGATTCTGTTCACAGGTCACCGTGAAAAATTAGGTGGAGTGAGCGTGAAGTGAACTGTCATTCCATCTTCACTGTATACAGCCCACTTCAGGTTTTCTTACTCCTCCGCTATCTTTTCTGATTAATTTCGTTGCGGGACCCAAGACAGTTTAATCGTTTCTCTGGGACTCGTCGAGCTTCATTGCCTCGACGTTTTTTTCTGGTGGTCACCACTGTTGATTCTAGCTTACAGAAGTTACAGCGGTTTGTTGTGTGTGGCGGGCATGTCCTAATTAAAAAAAAAAGCTCACTTCACGTTCACTTAACACCTAAGTTTTTACAGTGAGATTTTACAGAATAGTATTACAGCCTATAATGTTTCCACGGCTGAGACACAGGCCTGTTCTCTGTTACAGGAAGTGGGCCGGGCCGTAATCCGCCACGGGGGAGGACGGGGGGGGGGGCAATGCCGGTTGGTGGATGTCACATTTCTTCGAATCTTTTGGTTTTACGACATACTGGTTTCCTCCCGATGTTTTCCTTAACTTTTTGAAAGCAGTCTTGATGAATAAATATTCATACAGCGCCGTGTAGGTAGTTCTTTAAGATAAAATAATCTATATATTAATACGTGAAGCAAAAACTTTCAACCCTTTTTAGGATTCAGTACCCGAAGGGTCCAAAGGGAGCTCTATAGCTGTTACTCACGTATCCGTCTGTCCGTCGTCTGTCACACAGTTTTTCCAGCCAAAGGGTTGGAGCTACAGGCTTCAAATTTTGACAGTATAAGCATCGTGTTGACCTAAAGCCATACAAATTGTCAAACATACATTTGGTACGGATCGGCACTAAATGTGCGAATTCCCACACGAACTTGGCCAGTTTTTGCGAAAATTATGCTGATGGAGGAGTATGAAATTTGGCAATGTTAAAGTTTATATGGAGAAGGATTGCAGTAAGCTAATATTTTTGTATAATTATGCAATAGCAATAACTTAAATTAATTAAAAAAATATTACTCACATTACCATGCGTTTGACACGTATTTGTATATACTCTTTTGTTTATGGTTCACTGTCATGTCATGTCATGTAAGTACTATAGTGTAGGTACATCTTTGAAAACTTCAATCACCGGGCGACCACTAGTAAAAATTATTATATTAACGTCAGGCATGACGCAAACAGGAAATATGAAGAAACAAAAACCTTTTTACAAAAATACAACCGACTTCAAAAAAGAAAATAGGCACCTACACTTAAAATTGAAAAATACTTAACTTTAATTTCGGAAGTCGGTGTTTTTATTTTATTTCTTCGTTAATTGACACCGACTTCCGAAATTTAAGTTATTTTTCAATTTTAAGTGTTTTCTTTTTTGGAAGTCAGTTGTATTTTTTGTAAAAAAGTTTATTATTTTTTTCCGTTTTAGTTGTTATACCCCAGAACTAAAACTAAATAAATTAAAGTTACGTTCGAATTGATAACCTCAATAACATGGAACAAGGAATTTGAACATACTCGTAATTGGAGGAGATCAAAACGTCATCTACGTAAACACATTTTTCGTTTTGTTGATTTTTTCAGAAACCACTAAAGCAAATTCGATAAAATTTATATGGGACCACCTCTGTAGTATACTCTTTGGGATAAAAAAGAATTTTGAAAATCGGTCCGCAACTGACAGAGAAATCGGTGGACATACATAAAAAAAAACATACAGACGAACATAGAACCACCTCCGATTTGCGAAGTCGGTTAAAAACTGGACAAGTGCGAGTCGAACTTGTGTGCAAAGGGCTCCAAACGAATCGTTAAAGAATGAAAGAAAGTAAACATTTACTTGGCAAAAGTCACCGGGCACACAAAAAAAAAATATGTATCCAATTTTTTTAAATTTTTATTTTAGACTCAATAGTTTGGGAGATAAGGGATGATCAATTGTCATCTATTTTCATGAAGAACTTAAAAACTGTACTATTTTACTATTTGTATTGTAACTATGTGTGTACTATTTTCAAATTATGGAAAAATACATAATGGGACCCTCATAATATGCTCTTTCATTTGGTATGGCGCACGGAACTGTAAGATTTTTTTATTTTTATTTTCCAATTTGCACCCCAAAACTGTCCCCATATAATAACTTCAAGGTTAACCAAAGCTTGTCAAGGATGGTATGTGGATGTATAACCATGCCTTACATACCGAAACTCCTGAATCCCCGTGTCTCGGAAAGCACGTTAAACTGTTGCTAAGAGTTATCATCTCTAGATTTCTGAAAGTCAGTACTCAGAAGCTAGAAAATCTGCCACCAATCTTGTCAAGGGTTTACCCAGTTACCGGGTTGTGGACGTGAAGGTCATATCGGCAGTAAAATACTGGTATTCAGCTGCATCTGGTTTGACTGGAAGCCAACCCGTTGGGAAATAAGCAGATTGAATACTCCGTTTCTCGTGGTGTGGGCGTTACTTGACAACTTGGGGAAATCACCAGTCATGCCACCTTTGCTGACCATGTCACTGTGCCAATATTTACTCACGATTGCTCATATCAAGTATCATCAGCATTTGACGTGTATGGGATGTTCTAATGACGAAGTGGGAGTAACAAAACCCAATTATTAGGCGTTATACAGCGATCTATATTTAGTTCATCAGGCTACCTGAGTTATCGCTAGTTGATCGCGAATTAATTAAAGACTTACAAAGATTGACAGCATGAGATCACGGTGGTTGCATCCCGGACTTTTTTGTTAACCTTTTTATAGTGTGTCGATCAATGTATGTAGGTTATTTGTTTGGAGATTAGAACTTTAAGCGTTCTTGTTGTTTGCCTTACAGGAATTCCAATTCAAATCCTATTAATAAATACTCGTAGTACTTATAAATGCGAAAGTTTGTACTCATGGATGTTAGTTACTTAATCATGCCAGAACGGCTGAACGGATCTTAACGAAACTTAACACAGATATAGTCTGAAATAGCACATAGGCTATACTTAAGGGTCTACTACCCGCTGCCCAGGGGTTGAGGATAAATTCGAAAGAGTTACCTCGCCCCTGGGCACTCAGAGCAGGGAAGGAACAGGGGTGGGTTTTAGGGGTGGGTAGTAATAACACTAACATAGCATATAAGCACAATCTGTTACTAACCACTAACAACTTATGGATTGTAAGGTCTGAAATAAAGTTTATTTTTTATTTTTATTTTTTTTTATTTAGTCAGTAAGAGTCTGACACGCCCTTCCGCTCCACCCTAGAGCGGGAGATGTCATTGGATGATTTCCCACGCCACAAACAAAAAAAGGGTCTACTACCCGCCAAGTGGTGCCCTCATTGAATAAAAAATCGTAGCATAGCATAGAAAATAAATATTAAAGAATCCTACGTCACGGTTACCAAAGGTTACCAAAAACGGCTGTTTTTGACACTTTTGCCTACTACTTTGGATACGAAACATTTTTAGACCTGTTTTAACAACGTAAAAGTATTTTATCCTCTTTGTAACAAACGTGACGTTGGATTCTTTAATCTTTATTTCCTGTGCTATGCTACGATTTTTTATTAAATGAGGGCGCCAGTTGGCCGATAGTAGGGCCTTAAAATGAGGTAAGTACTAATTACAGGTGGATGAAGCCGCTGGCAGAATCAGAAGTGTTTTATACAACTTAACTTAATAGTAGGTAGGATCTGTGGATGACTAAAGTCGTATGTTGGCTTTAAGAGTAGAGACACTAGACAACCTCTGGATCTGTCAAGAGGGTTTTTTTCAAGTAGATCATCGCTTTGATAATGTAAAAACCCGCCGCCGCTCGTGTGATACCCAGTGTGAGTGCAGTGACCGTTCTATCCAGAACATGACTCACATACTGGAATGTACCAAGTGCACAGACACCTGTACTAATGTACAAGTAACCTGCAGTAATGTGGCAAGCTTGTGGGCCCAACGTATTTAATAAGATTAAAACCATCGACTCGAAAGAAGAAGGAGACCCAAAAAAATTGTGACACAACTGAATTTGAAGACCCTAATGACAAACAGCCTCATGTAGAAAACTGACAAATAAATCCCGATTTCTAACGGGAAAAACTTTTCTACCGACTGCCGAAATAAAAGTTATTTTTTAATTTTTAGTGTATATTTTTTTGAAAGTCGGTTGTTTTTTTTGTAAAAAAGTTTTTTATTTTTCACTTTTTAGTTGTTATACCCCACAACTAAAACCCCAATAACATGGAACGTGGAATTTAAACATTTGGAGTACACCAAAACGTCATCGAGGTAAACGTATTTTTCGTTTTTGTTCAGTTTCTCAAAAAGCGCTTAAGCAATTTCGATAAAATTTATATGGGACCACCTCGGGAGTATACTCTTTCGGATAAAAAAGAATTTTGAAAATCGGTCCACAAGTGACGTAGAAATCGGCGGACATACATAAAACATACATACAGTCGAACATAGAACCTCCTCCTTTTTCGAATGTCGGTTAAAAACTGAACAATAACCAATCAATCATCTTAATATCGTAGTAAACTAACCTCATTTCCTAGTACGCGGATATTACATGTAAACGGCGCAAGCGCACTGAAATGAGAGATTAGATAACTCCCATAAACCATACACTGATGCGGGTGAGCAATAACTAACTAAACGTTGGCTTACTAATTGTTTTACAAGTCACATTTTTATGAATTGTGAGTACTTTATGAGTAATCTATCACTAATAACTCGGAACGTCGTAATTCATGTTAATTTTGTATAGGCGCTAACCGTAATATTGTTTTAGGGAAAATACTAAGTCCTACTTTGTGAATGTACTCATTATTCAAACCCGACTTCTAGATACTTTACTACTAGTAAAGTATCTAGAAGTCGGGTCGCACTTGAAGCTGACCCTAATGTTCTAGACAATCACGAAAATACATAAAAATCAAAAAAATAGTTTTTTAGACAATCACATAAATTAGCCTTTTATGAACTCGGGAAAAACAAAATCCATTTTTGGTACTCGTGGTTTTCCTGATATACTTTTTTCTTGTTGTTTTTAGGGTTTCGGACGTCCGAATGAAAATATGGAATCCTATACGATCACTAGTGCATCTGTCTGTCCGTCTGTCACAGCCACTTTGCTCCGAATCTACTAAACTGATTTAGTTGAAATTTGGTACACACATGAATTTCTATGACACAAATAAAAACGTGTATCGTAAATAAATAAATTTGGATTACGGGGGTTACTTTCGGGATGCAAACTGGAAAATAAAAAAAAATGTTTTATCAAATTAAACCGTGCGACATATCAAAAGAAAGGGTTTATATATAATTCTTTCTCGAATTATATAAAAAAGTCAGTGAAAAATTATCAGTACCCTTATCTCCGAAATTAGTGACTTTAAAATTTAGAAATAATTTTTTTTTTCGTTACTTAAGTATGTTACAGGAAAACCTACTAGAAGTCTATGGTTTAAAAAAACCTTTTAAAATATTATTTGTTCGGAAGACTGCGTGCGAGTTCGACTCGCACTTGGCCGATTTTTCAGGTAAGGGTCTTCCATTAATTTATAAATCTGGCAGATGTATTCCACTGTCGCCATATTAGCATTTATTGTTGGGCCAACAACAAAATGATAGAAATTTATTGTTGGCCCAACCAAATGCCAGCAATAAATTCTATTAGGGCGAATTCTTTTCTGAGAATGACTCAGGGAAAATGATCTTCATTTACATTACAAGCTGCATTTCACTGTATTATGTCGCTACATGCGGAACCCTAAATTCCTAAGACCGCATTTCTCTCTGCACCATGAGATTCGCCTTCTCAGCAATCCGATGGCGTGGGACCGACGATTGAACATTATAGCTGTGATTAATATTGATTTTAGTGTATTGCTGAATCATTCTTGTTTTTGACATCGAACAATTGTCACGTACCTAATTTTACGAATCTAATATTGTAATAATTCATTAAATAAATCCTCTATGTAAATTAAATCGGTTTTCTTTGCATCCTCGACTGCAGTCGAACGTTATTACTGTGCAAATTTGATGATAAATATTTACATGATTTTCCTTATTTTAATCCCTGAATAGTGTTAATAAAAACACAATAGAATCTCATAATGATCCATATTTTAGTCATTATCATATTTATCTAAATGTGGTTCATGTTATTGTTATCAAACGCCACGGATATCACATCAAAAAGCTCTCACACTCAAGTGGATAGACTATTTACCTAAATAATATATACTTACAGTTTGTTATTGTTTGAAGAAAAGGAGTCTGAATAAGTTACCTATTATTTTACAATCATTCTATAGTTATGGTTGGTTGGTTGGCAAAGACACATTATATCAGCCATGGCGACTCAGATCGTCTAAATGTCAAAATGATTGGGTTTAACCTCGTAGACAGATAGAATAAACTTCATTGTGATAAATGATTTTATTTTTGTAAGTAGGTTTTAACAACACTTTTACACGTTAACATTTTTTTTTAGCTAAATGAGGCCGGTGTTTCGTAGCTGACTACCCTGAGAAGAAACACCGAAACAAACGCAGAGGTTAAAGTCTCTTTTAAAGTGTTTAAATCCATACAATATGTACTGGTCAAACCTTTGGAGAACCATGTACGTTTATATCTGGGATGAGCTTTTGAGGAAAGCAACACACAAGTTCAAGTGGGCCTGTCCAGACAGTGCAAACTTTTGTCAGTTATTGTGAAGCTCAACTCAGAACTTTGAGGAGCTCAACGAACCGACGAACAATACCAAAGTAAGGACATTTGGGTAGGCCGCAAAAATACTCAAACTGCCAGACAATCATAAAATCTACATGAATATAACCAAAAACCGTAACTACCATTCATTCACGTTCATTCGTACCGTATCATTTCGGTAGAGCGCGTCAAACCCATTAATTTAGTATTTTTAGCCGAACTGGTAAAGTCTAAACCCACTGGTAATTTTAATTATATTTGAGAAGCTCGTGTCTAAATAATAACAGCAGCACGGATCGATCTTTGAGTTTAAGCAACCCTTGCCGATGTCGGTTTGTAGATGGGTGACCATGTTGATCTACAAAAGGAATTTCGGTATGCTCAGTTTAGTATACCGAGATTCCTCCGTGGCTCGGAAAGCACGTGAAGCAGTTAGTCCTGGCTGTCGGTTAATCAGAAGCCAAAAAATCAGACACCAGTCTTGCCAAAGGATATCGTATCGCTCAGTTACTGGGTTGTGGAGTTGATCTACGTAAAATACTGGTACCCAGCCGCATCCGGTTAGACAAGAGCCGACCCAAACGTAGTCGGGAAAAGGTTTATAAGGAAAAAGATGTACTACTTAAATCAATAAGCTAATTACTAATTTGAACAAAAAAACTTGTTTCATGGACTGGTTTTGGATTTAACTTGTCACATTCAAGCGTCATAATAGTTAGAAAGGAACTAATTTTAGAAGTAGGTAGATTCTTTACAATGATAACTTGTAACATTTCCTCGTTTAGTTCTATGAACAGAGACTTCATCTAAATGTCACAGTTTACGCATTGGAAAGCTATGATATATCACACGTTTTATTTCCGGTATATCCATGTTCAGGGTCCCTAACTAAATTGCCAGGGCAGTGACTAACTTTTCATTATTCTGAGCGAGTTTTTTCCTCAGTTCAATAGGAAAGAAGAAATCCGATAGGCTGAAGAGTGATGACTCAAAAAATTCTGTATTCATTTCATAGATAAATCTGTAATCATGAAACAGTAATAAAAGAGTACATATTAAAATTGCACGCCTTCAACCTACCTAGATTGCTTATCAGCGAGATAATAAGCTGATAGTGTCAAACACAATATTCCTACAAGTATGACTTGTAACCTCTGTACTCAAGGCGCTATTAACTGCCAATGACCTTGAGTGGTTAGCTTGCGTGTTCTGCGCTGAGCTCACGTAACGCGTCGTACGTCCACCCAGTAATAGGACTCGCGCATCAAGGAGCGCTGTCCGAAATCAGACGCATTATTAATTTATTACACATAAAACAACAAGTATTAAAATATAACACTTAAACTAAATTATAAATAATTAAATGATATTTAAAATGGTGAAGGTTTCATAAAAATACGCTTTATTGTTTTTGCGTGATTCTGATTTTTTTATCCGCGTTAGACATAACTTTACAAATTAATTACACTATGTTATAAAAATATAATTACAAAGATCAAATTATGATGGCAATTGCTAGAGTAACATATATTTTTTTCAAAGAAATAAAACTAGTCGTTTAGACGTGATGTTGAATTAAAAACCATTAAAACTCATATAACTGTGCCATAAGGGTGGTCAGGTCACCCACGACGAATGTTTGCGTCGCTGTATCACTATTTTTGGTCCTTTGTCGCATTTGCAACACGCAACTGTATCGAACAAACTAAAGCATCAACAGGCATTCACAGGTAGTCACTACAGCGAACGACTGTATCCATGCTGCATCGCGTCTGAATCCATGCTGCATCGCGTCTGTATCCATGCTGTATCGCGGCTGTATCCATGCTGCATTGCGTCTGTATCCATGCTGTATCGCGACAGTAACGATGCATAATCGTGGTAACGTGAGCGAACGCATTCGTATAACTACCTACTGAATTGCAGCAAAAAGTCGCGGTGGGCCACCTCCCCGAATGCCTATGTACATAAGTAACCTAGTTGTTACAAACTCATCACCATAGCCGAAAGAAATTCACTGCTACCCAGCAGTGATTTTAAAATTGTGTCCATCAGGCATCCCGCAAGCGCAATGACAATTCAAATTTAAAACAGTAGCTTTTACCCGCGCCTTCACCAGCTTGCAAGTCGAAAATTGTTCTAAGATTATCCTCTGTGTTAGTCCAAGTCGTTGATTACTCATGTGCCAAGTTTCATCCATATTCGGCTCAATCGGCAACATACAGACTCCCACATCTTTCTAATATATAAAAATCTCGTGTCACAGTGTTTGTGGTTGCACTCCTCCGAAACGGCTCGACTGATTATAGTGTTTTTTGTAGGTATGAGAATAGGTCGTAAAGTATTTTTCACCCTACCCCCACCCCCCATTTTTAACCGACTTCCAAAAGGAGGAGGTTATCAATTCGGATTTTAGTACTTTTTTTTTATGTATGTTCGGGCATAACTACGTCATTTATGAACGGATTTCCAAAATTCTTTTTTTGTTCGAAAGGAGTTTGTTTCGAAATGATCCCATTAAAATTTCATAAAGATTTGATGATGCGTTTCGGAGACAGACAACGGAACTCTTCAAAAAATGACAGCAAATCAACCGCGATTGCTGCTATCGCCTAGATATCCATTGTTAACACAATTTAATGGAGAAACAGAACTAAAAAGTGAAAAATAAAAACTTTTTTATTTGTTTCTGGTTTTGTTTCTTCGTTATTTGACACCGACTTCCGAAATTAAAGTTATTTTGCACTTTTTTGTTTTTTTTGGAAGTCGGTTCTATTTTTTTGTAAAACAGTTTTTTATCGAGATTTTTATATGGCAGAAATGTTTGCCGGGTCATCTAGTTTTATAACAATACAAGGTGTAAGGTGAACGCTTCCGAAGCCAGAACGTAGATTATATACAACCTAAATGCAAACAGATACCAGTGATCTTACGTTTTATTTCGGCGTCGCGTGGACGTGGGATCGTTGGCCGCACGGCTGTCAGCGAGAGCGCGCGCACTTTGAACTCGAGGAATGCGCGGGCGTCAGCTGATATTTTACGATTATTACATTGTATGATAAAGTAGTAAAGAAAAAAAGTGTCTTTAACTGCAAATAACGGTTTCATTTAACTATTCTCCCAGCATAGTGTACGCAAAATGCCTTATCACGTGTCTCCGTTTTCGGGAGCTTACCTTACACCCTGTATAGTAGATAGGTAGAATAATGTGATACCTGTTAGTATCAATTTGACTTTGAATTGCATCAATGCACACAGAAGGAAATTCTGTTATATTATCAAAAGTAATAGTAGTTTTCAATGTCAATTAAACTAAAGGAATAGAATCCAAGGTGAATCAGGCGTATACATCTAATCGACTTTCAAGTCTGATCCGTATCCACTATTTGGATCCTGAAAGCCCTGTCTGGCTAGAGACAAACAGTATAATTCTATTAAGCTGTGTCAGTTGAATGGATCACGGGAATGCAAATGTTGATACAGATCTGTATAATATTACCAATATTGTGTAATTACTACATCACTATCATTTCATATTAAAAAAAAAACAAAATTTACAAATAAAAAACTTTTTACAACCCCATTCGAAAACTAAATTAGTAGTAAAGTTATGCCCGAATTGATAGCCCCAAAAATAGGGAATTTGAACATAGTTGGTGAAATTAGGGTGTATCAGGGTGAACTGTACAAATCTGTATACCCCTTAAGAGCGTATCAGCGTGATGTAATGTTATGAAGTGGTGAAAACAATATACAGACATGCGATTGCAGCAATTCTGGAAGGTTTGCTATCAGTTATTGAAGAGTTCCATTGTGTATCTCCGAAGTTCTTTATCAGATCATCACCAAATTAAAATGGGACCACATGTGAAGCAACACCTTTCAAATAAAAACAAAATCTTCAAAATCGGTTCACGTAGTAAAAAGTTATGAGGAACACATAAAAAAAAAATACAGTCGAATTGAGAACCTCCTCCTTTTTTTGAAGTCGGTTAAAAAATAGAACCGATTTCCAAAAAAAGTGCAAAATAACTTTAATTACGGAAGTCGGTGTCAAAAAACGAAGACACAAAACCAGAAACACCGACTGCCGAAATTAAAGTTATTTTTCACTTTTTTTGGAAGTCGGTTCTATTTTTTTGTAAAAAAGTTTTTTATTTTTCACTTTTTAGTTGTGATTCCCCATTAAATTCTGTTAATTAACACTACATAGACCGTATGTCTATGTAGTGTTAATTCATCGCAGCAATTGCAGTTGATTTGCTGTCATTTTTTGAAGAGTTCCGTTGTCTGTCTCCGAAACTCATCATTAGATCTATATGAAATTTAAATTTAACAATATATGACGGAGTTATGACCGACAACACATAAAAAAAATACTATCATCCGAATTGATAACCTCCTTCTTTATGAATTCGGTTAAAAACAAAGTCTTCCGCCGCGTCTGTACGCGATAAACTCAAAAACTACTAACGGATTTTCATGCAGTTTTTACCAATAGACAAAGTAATTCATGAAGAAGGTTTAAGGCGCGGACTGACTGCGATTTGAGATACCCTCAAATAAAGTTGAGAATTGAACATAATAATTGTGTTGACGACGCGAATAGGCATTTATTTTACGGGGTTTTTCTATATTATCCAGAATATACACAATAAATTAAATATTTGTCCGGTCAAAGTTTTAATAAAATGCTAATTCTATTCAATTCTTAAAAAAATAATGTTGTTATCGCTAAAAATACAGAGATGTTCGACGCCAAAGTTTATTTTCGTGGAGCAATTTCCAAATTTTTTATTGATAATATCAAACTATTTTTTACTATTCTATTCGGTTAAAATTTTTCTCTCTGTCCACTGTATTTTTTCAAAGGACATTTTCGTTGCATTACGTCATACTCGACTATCCAACAAACCAATTTTTTTGACTGTATTGAGGTAATACCGCGCCTTAAGTGTATAATTTGTACCCGAGCGAAGCTGAGGCGGGTCGCTAGTATTATTATTTATTATATAATAACATAAGTGGTTTTCCGAATATTGGTATAAGGTACCAATATTGGTACCTAAGTCGTGGTGTAAGTAATTACCGTGGTTTTACCATGGTAAAACCGTGGTGAAACCACGGTAACCTGTTAAACAAGGTAGGTGTTTAGGGTTTTAGTCGATACCACAAGTAGAATGTATAGTGTAAGTAAGGGTGTGTTTTTACTGAAACGGAGCGGAGCGGAGCGGAGCGGAGCGGAGCGGAGCGGAGCGGAGCGGAGCGGAGACGCGCAGGAATCGTCCAATCACAGACGAGACGAGTGACGCGATGAGGATTTCAATAATAATAATAAATTTATTTATTTCTCTCTTCACAAAGGTTGGCTTAGAACTAACATTTTAGGACTAGACAATGTATATTAAGTAGACAAAGCTCCTTTGCGAGAAACTGGAGTCCGTACTAGGGAAACCCTGTGTTACAGACCTCCAGGCTCCCAGTGTCTAGGTCATCATACGGTACATGGTGTGGCGAGTTGCCGCCACTCTGCAAGTTGGGTGGGGTTGGTATCACGTCGCGTGTGTGTCTCGCTTTAATTTGTCAGACAGACGTGAGTGGCCGGCTTTACGCGAGGTATAGACAATTTAAAATGCAACAATCGACGTCACGTCAGTTTGACGTCAGTGTGTGTGTCTAACGCCGCGAGGCACAGCGCGCATCTCACCGCAGACTAATGTCTTAAAATAATATCGTCCCCGAAAATACGCTAAAATCCCGAGTAAATCCCGTAAACGTTGGGGATCCTCCGGGAATAATAAATAACCCATATTTACCGCGTCCGTTAACTACTGAACAAGCATAATCAGGAGTGTTGGTGTGAAGAGAACGAGTGGCCACTCGACAATTCGACGTGCAACCATCGAGAACAGCCCGGAAAGTAAGGTACCACTTGTTTTACAAATTGTGAGTAGGGCCACATTCGCCGACTGCTGCCGACCACTCCTAACTTGAAGTTATACAGACAAATATAGGCAATTTTGGGCCAGCATTCCCTCCAAGTGCTTGGTCGTACTTCTGTTCTACATCCGCAGAGACCCACGGCTATTTACACGCTTGGGCAACTCCATTAGATGGTCCTTCGAGCCGGATAGGCATCAGTAAAATTCAGTACAAATTAAGTACAAGTCATTACAGTAGGTAGGCACATAACTTTATTAGTGCCCCAAAATGGCGTCCCGCAAGCAAGAAGCTAAATTGGCTCAGCTTACCGCTAAAAGACAAATGCTTTTCGAGCGAGTTAATCGCATATATAATGATTCCAGAAACATCTCGAACTATGATTCACGTTCAAATGAGACATTCTTAGCGCAGTCAGAAACAATTACTGAGCAATATAACAAATTTGAGGAAATAATAGAACAAATGAATGAATTGCAATTCGAGATTGACCAAACCGCACCAGACTATTCGAGTCTATATTCTATTGAAGACTTATATTCTAATATTAAATATAAACGTAATCTCATACTTTCGAAAAACGAAACATCGGAACACAAAGTGGGTACTCGGATAAAATTACCGCCCATAGATTTGCCAACGTTTGATGGTAAAGCGGAAAACTGGCCCATATTTTATGAAATGTTTCGAAGCAATGTTCATTTAAATACCGATCTGGTTGACTCGCAGCGTGTCCAGTACTTGATCAGTAAGTTGACTCATGATGCCTTAAAACTGACCGCAGGCATTGTTCCTACAGGTGATACATACAACGTTATGTGGAACAGTCTCGTAAAAAGGTATCAAGATAAGCGTAGTTTAGGGATTCATTATCTCAATAATATACTGGACATTAAACAATGCACCGGAAATGCCGCGAGCCTCAATACTTTTGTGGAACGATATTCAGCGTCCGTCGCAGCCTTGAAGCAGTTAGACATTCCAGACTTACTGGATTTTGTTTTATTACACTGTGGTTTAAGAAAGGTTGACGCGCAAACTGTCTTACAGTTTGAATCACGTGTGAGTGAAAAAGAATTACCTTCCTATGCGGAGTTTATAACATTCATGCAAGAATATGTTAAGGTACTACAACGCTCATACGGTAATAATTTACAGACGGAACCGCGCGCTAAGTCTAGTTCAGTTAATCATCAAACAAAAAATAATACCGCTAAGTCATTCGTATCGCGTAATGAACCGGTTTCGAATGGCAAATGTACGCTTTGCGATAAGGATGACGTACGACATCAGCTGTTCTATTGCCCGCTGTTTAAAAATATTAGAACACCGCTTGCACGTTTTGAATTTATTAAAGCTAAACGTGGCTGTATAAACTGTTTAAGTCTATCCCATTCTTTGGTTAAATGTAAGTCACGTAACGTTTGTAAAATTTGTAAGAAGAACCACCATTCTCTCTTACATTTCCGAGAAAAACATGAGTCATTATCGCCCGAGCCGCAAGCGCCTACTAAGGATACATCTGTTTCGCTCACTACAGCTGTTAAAACTGGGTCAACCATTTTGCTAGCGACCGCGCAGTTATATGCATACTATAGCGACATCAGAGATAAGGAGGTGGTTCGGTGCCTACTAGATAACGGATCGCAAAATAATTTAATTACTGTGGACTGTTGTAAACGTTTGAACTTACCCATAATTAAATTACGCAATTCATTTTTACAAGGTGTTGGAATGTCATCGAAACCAATACACGGTTTTATTCATCTCAACATAGAATCTCGGTTTGACCCTCATACGAAGTTTTCGATACAAGCGTTAGTTGTTGATTGTATTACAGATAGACTTCCCGCGAAATTAATTAGGTTACATAACAATGATAACATGTCATACTTAAGTAACTTGCAGCTCGCTGATCCGCTTTGGAACGTGCCGGGCACGGTAGACGTCGTGCTTGGAGCACAATTGTTCCCCTTTATTTACCTGGGAGACAGGGTCGAAACAGGTACCCGCGCACCCCCTGCTGTACTGACTAGCTTCGGTTATGCACTTATGGGTGATATTGATTGTTGTAGTAGTGATGTGACACACATTGCATCTTCGTTTACCGCGCAGGCCGACATTGAAGTCGAGTCAAGTTTGCATAAGTTTGAGCTAGAGGAAATTCCACCCGCCGCCACCGCCGCGCCGCGCCGCGCCGCGCCGCGTTCCGTTATTGGTCCGCACGAATTAGAGTGTGAAAATAATTTTAATTCTTCAGTCTTATTTGAAGACGGCAGATACTTTGTCGATCGGCCTTTTGCGCGCTCACCCGGCGGGCTAGGTAGCTCGCACGGCTACGCCCCTAGGCGCTTGCTTGCGCTCGAGCGTAAGTTAATGACCCTACGCGAGAATTATAATAAAACTGTCGCGGATTATATAACTCACTCGAGGTTGTCGCTCAATGACATTTTGCATGTCGGACCTAATTTGCAAGCAGACTTGTTTTTGTTATTGCTTGATTTTCGTACATTCCCTGTCGCGATGACAGCGGATATAAAACAAATGTTCTTACGTATCGGTGTAAGAGAGCACCACCGCAAATATTTACGAATCTTGTATCGTTTTAGCAAAGGTGAGCCTATTCGCACCTTTCATTTTAACTGCGTTCCCTTCGGACTAAAACCTAGTCCTTATTTAGCGATGCGCACATTGCGTAACTTGGCGTGTGAGCAAAGCGACCGCTTTCCTGAGGCTTCTAAATTGGTAGAAACTCAGTTTTACATGGACGACTATGTCTACTCTGTTTCGGACGAACAGACAGCTATGCGTCTATCCCGCAATTTGATTGATTTAATGAAGGTAGGTTCCTTTGACTTAGTCAAATGGGCTACCAATTCACCCGCTTTATTAGAGATTCTCCCAGAGTCTCACCGCTTACCAGTTAATTTTTCTGGCATGGATAATGATGTCCATAATTTCAAAATCCTTGGATTAACCTGGGAACCCGCTGATGATTATTTTTCTTTGACAACAATCGCCGTGGATGATAAATGCACGAAGCGCGCGATTCTATCGCTAGTTGCCCGCTTGTTCGACGTACTGGGCCTTGTAGGACCCGTTGTGCTGTACGCGAAGGTATTAATCAAGGAACTTTGGTTAGCTAAAGTAGGATGGGATGAGGTTCCACCGGAATCTATCACAAATCGGTTTGCCGCTTTTACGCGCGATTTTCCTTCGCTCTCTTCTCTAAAGGTTTCTCGCCACATTGGCGTCTTTAGAGAAGCTGTAGTGAACATCGTAGCCTTTTGCGACGCCAGCTTTACTGGTTATGGCTGTTGTATTTATTTACACATTACCAACCCTACTGGTGATATCACTGTCCGACTCTTATGTGCAAAGTCCAAAGTCTCCCCCGCTAAAATAACAACGCTAGCGCGATTAGAACTTGTCGCCGCTTTACTTCTATCTAAACTTGTTCGCGTAGTCAAGGAAAAACTTTCCGCTCGTGTACCTATTACAGGTGTCCACGCTTTCTCGGACTCCACCATAGCTCTCTCGTGGATCCACTCATCTCCCCATAGATGGTCTATTTTTGTCAGCAACCGCATTGCTCAAATACAGGAAAACTTACCTGCCGCTTGTTTCCGTCACGTGTCCGGGAAAGAGAATCCTAGCGATTGTCTGTCTCGCGGCATGCTGCCGTCGGATTTAATAAGACACTCGTTGTGGTGGAACGGCCCCACATGGCTCCATCAGCCCATGAGCGAGTGGCTTTTAAAGTTCGCTCCTGCTCAATGTGAAACATTGCCGGAGTTTAAATCAAAGGTTTTTCTTGTAGAAATTCGAATACTGAACCGCGTATTTTAGATACTATAGCTGACCGTGTTTGCTCATGGAATAAATTGTTACGTGTATTTATGTACATTCTTAAATTTACAAACAGACTACATAGTCATAGTTCTGTTGAAAACATTCAAACCGCCGAAAATTTCATTGTTCGATTAGTTCAAAGTTTACATTTTGCGAGCGATTTAAATTTAATTAAAGCAGGTGAACTTCCAGCTAAGAAGTTGCGCTGTTTATCTGTCTTCATTGATAGCTTCGGAATCTTACGTATTGGGGGCAGATTGTCTAAATCTGACTTACCGTATGAAGCCAAGCATCCCGCGCTTTTACCTAAACGCGACCGCGTAGTTGATCTAATTATCGATCACTATCACAATACGTACTGCCATACGGGCCCAGGGTTATTGATGTCCATTATAAGGCAGCGGTTTTGGATATTGGATGGCCGAACGGTTATACGTTCTCGTTGTCGGAAATGTAATACTTGTTTCCGTCTAAATCCTAAGCATCCAGTACCCAAAATGGCTGAACTTCCTGGATACCGCGTCCGTGATGCTAAAGCCTTTGTACACACCGGTGTAGATTTCGCCGGGCCGCTTGCTTATATACCTATTCGACGTAGAGGTCAACGTTCGCAGAAACTTTACTTATGTTTGTTCGTATGCATGGTGACTAAAGCCATACATATCGAGCTTGTTTCGGATCTCACATCTGAGGCTTTCCTATCCGCATTTAAGAGATTCATTTCTCGCCGCGGTCCAGTGTCTGTTATGTACTCAGACAATGGTACCAATTTTGTTGGCGCTAAGGCGCAATTGGATGATATTTATTCTTTTTTATTAAATTCTACTGTTCAAACGGATATTAAAAATGAGCTTCTTAAATCACGCATCGAGTGGACAAGAATACCGCCGCGAGCTCCACACTTCGGAGGTATTTGGGAGTCGAATATTAAGAGTGTTAAAACTCACTTGTTTAGAGTCGTAGGTAAACAACTTCTCACTTACGAGGAACTCTCGACCGTATTGGTGCAAATTGAGTGCCTTTTGAACTCTCGACCACTTAGTGTCATTTCGTCAGACCCACATCCGGAGGTACTCACGCCCGCGCATTTTTTTAATGTCCAGTCCACTCACGTATTTGCCTTCTTCTGAATTGGCAGAAGAAAACATAAACCTAAACAACCGCAAAAGGCTCTTGGATCAACTTGTGTTATCCTACTGAAATAAATGGCGAATTGAGTACTTGCACACGCTGCAAGTTCGCCAGAAGTGGTGCACTCCCGATCGCCCTATAGAGATAGGTACTGTCGTTCTCTTGGGTCAAGATAACGTACCTCCATTGACTTGGCCATTAGGTATCATAGAGGAAGTTTTTCCGGGATCGGATGGTGTAATTCGAGTCGCTTCAATAAAAACCGCGCCAGGCACGTATAAACGTCCTGTCACTAAGTTGTATCCTTTGCCAACTCAATAGATTATTATTACTACGTAATTTAGTTTAATTTAGTTTAGGGTTCATATTATACGTTCCAATGGTACGCCATTACATAGTTGTAATTTAGTTTATTCGACTTACCATAGTCAAGTCGAACCGCAATTCATTCTTAGGACACTGATAATTATTTTTCCCGAGCATTATATCAATGCGATGGTGTTTCGGACTGCTGCTTGGATTTCCCTCAAAGCTCTTCAACAAGTTAAGGCTTACATATCATCACCGCTTCTTGAACCTCACTCGCTCCGCATAGATTAGCAGCTTTTGAAAGCTCCTGGACCTTTCAAGGCGGGGAGCATGGTGTGGCGAGTTGCCGCCACTCTGCAAGTTGGGTGGGGTTGGTATCACGTCGCGTGTGTGTCTCGCTTTAATTTGTCAGACAGACGTGAGTGGCCGGCTTTACGCGAGGTATAGACAATTTAAAATGCAACAATCGACGTCACGTCAGTTTGACGTCAGTGTGTGTGTCTAACGCCGCGAGGCACAGCGCGCATCTCACCGCAGACTAATGTCTTAAAATAATATCGTCCCCGCAAATACGCTAAAATCCCGAGTAAATCCCGTAAACGTTGGGGATCCTCCGGGAATAATAAATAACCCATATTTACCGCGTCCGTTAACTACTGAACAAGCATAATCAGGAGTGTTGGTGTGAAGAGAACGAGTGGCCACTCGACAATTCGACGTGCAACCATCGAGAACAGCCCGGAAAGTAAGGTACCACTTGTTTTACAAATTGTGAGTAGGGCCACATTCGCCGACTGCTGCCGACCACTCCTAACTTGAAGTTATACAGACAAATATAGGCAATTTTGGGCCAGCATTCCCTCCAAGTGCTTGGTCGTACTTCTGTTCTACATCCGCAGAGACCCACGGCTATTTACACGCTTGGGCAACTCCAGTACATTACAGCAGTTTAAAGTACAAGCACAAACATTTTGTTATTTCTATGAAAGCGAAGAAAAGTAAAAGTAGTTAAAATAAATATTAAAATAAAAATAATAACTGTTATGGGATGTTTTGTATGTATTGGGTGGTCGTGTGTGGAGTGACTGGAGTGTGACGCTGTGTGTGTGTGGAGTGTGACGTTTTGTGTGTGTGGTGCGTGATGTGTGAGTATAAGGTTTACTGTGTGGTGTATGTGTGGAGTCTTGTGGGTAAAATGTTACTGTGAGATGAAAGATGTGTATGTTGTGTTGCGATTATGTGTGAGTGTCACTGTATACGGATACAGTGACACATAATCGCAAAAATTTTCAATCATTATGATCGATTGATTCCTGCACGTCTTCGCTCCACTTCGCCCAGCTCTGCTTCAGTGAAAACGCATCCTTAGATCCCAGAGGCAGCAGGTAAATTTGAAAGAGTTACCGGGGCTCTGGCACAGACAACTGAGGCAACACGAGTGGGTTTTAATCAGTAAGAGTTTGATACGCCCTAGCTCCACCCAGAGCGGGTGAAGTTATTTGAAGATTTCCCATCCAAAAAAATTATCCCAGAGGCATTACATAATTACAAAAATTAACAAAAATGTGTGGGTATATAGTTTTAGTACGTACCTACTTTGAACGTGCCAGCTTTTGCCGACGGCCAATTTTTTCTTTGCGTACAATCACGAACAAAAATATGTACACAAGCAAACTTTACTTGTCAGCGCGAGTATCTTAAATGGACGAAGTAAAGTTTACTTGTGTAGCATATTTTTGTTCGTGACTGTAAAATTTAGATCATATTTGAAAAACCAAGCAAGTAAAACCAAACATATTAAGTAACTTTAGCGCTTGATACCTGTAAATTCGCCGTCGGCCCGAGCTAGCAGATATACGCACATTGCGCACGTTCATAGTAAATTTGCGTGTCTTGTGTATGTGAGTATACATGTTTGTGAACGCACCCACGATACAGGAGTAATTCCTATAGTGGCCAGTTTAAAAAAAAAAACAGTTTTGTTAATAGAAAATTAGTAATGTCTGGCGGCTCTGGGATCCAACTCTAGTAGGTTGAACAATACTTCGCGGAACTCGGATAAATAAAACCGGAATACCTGGACAGTATATTTTATTTTCGTATGAGATCGTAGCTTTTTTTGTGTTTGATTACTCGCAGTTCCACCATAGCGGTTGTCGACTGCTTAAGCGGACGTGATGATCGTAGCCTGATCTTCATTTACCCTATAGGTGAACGACGGAAAATCTTAACACCGTGATTCAGGATTCGCCGCTCACCTAACAACGCCATCTAGTTCACTAAAAATGGAACTAAATTCCATCAAACTTTCGTTGCACAAATTGAATACGAACATAGGTCTTGTCTTTTGTAAATGGCAGTTCTAAAATAAATAGATACAAACGAATTGAAAACCTAATCCGGTACCTATTTCCAATTCAGAAATAAGACAGATGTCCAATCATACGTCACTAAACTGCTTCGTGTCCTTACCAATTTCTTAGAAACTGGGACATAAAACCAAAGTCTACGTGAATCGAAGCATATTCGCTTTTCAGTATTAAAACACCAAACAATGACGTATTTAGATGAAAGATTACCGATAAATATTGTCTTGTCATTCATGAACGCATTCATGACGCAAGCAGTTTGGTTCGGGCTTCTCCCACATCGAGCGCGGGGAAGGACGCCGATAAAAATTAAAAAGAATTGATTAATATTATTTTTGGTGCGTATTTTGGTACCTATATCTTGTTGTTACCTTGTGGTATTTCTAAAATGTTCTTTCAAGGCGCTATTAGCTGCCAATGACCTTGAGTGGTTAGCTTGCGTGTTCTGTGCTGAGCTCACGTAACGCGTCATACGTCCACCCAGTATTAGGACTCGCCCATCAAGGAGCGTTGTCCGAAATTAGACGCATTATTAATTGATGATTTAATTTATTACCTGCACATAAAAGAACAGGTATTAAAAAATCACTGAGACTATATCATATATAATTAAATCATCTTTAAAATGGTGAAGGTTTCATAAAAATACCTACGCTTTATAGTTTTTGCGTGATTCTCAATTTTTTTATCCGCGTTAGATGTAACTATACAAATTAATTACACTATAGTTATAAAAATATAAATTAAATTATTCTCAGATCAAGTTACGACGGAAATTGTTTAGAGTAATATATAATTTTTTCAAAGAAATAAGACTAGCCGTTTAAACGTGATTTTCAATTAAAAACCATTAATGATAAATGATAAATGATGTTTATTCAGTAAATAGGTTACAAGGAACACTTTTACACGTCAATGTTTTTTTGTCAGTTTAAGCTAGATGAGGCCGGTGTTTCCTAGCTGACTACCCTGAGAAGAAACACCGAAACAAACTCAGAGGTCAAAGTCTCTTTTAGTGTTCAAATCCATACAATGTGGACTGGTTAGATCCTATGAGAACCATGTACGTTTATGTCTGGGATGAGCTTTATGAAGAAAGCAACACACGAATTCGAGTGGACCTGTCCAGACAGTGCAAGCATTTGTCAGTCATCGCGAAGCTCAACTCAGAACTCTGAGGTGCTCAACGAACCGACGAACAATACCAAAGTAAGGACATTTGAGTAGGCCGCAAAAAATACTCAAACTGCCAGACAATCATAAAATCTACATGAATATAACGACATACATAGTTCTCGCATTCACATTATTCTATATGAGGACCATGCAGCTTAGTGTCTGTAGTGGTCTTTTGAAGAAAGAACCAAACATATTTGAGTGGACCTGTCCAGTCAGTGCAAGCATTTGTCAATAGTCGAATAGCTCAACTTAAAAACCACTAAGGAGCTCAATGACATGACGAACAATACCAAAGAAAAGACATTTGGGTAGGCCGCAAAAGTACTCAAACTGTCAGACAACGTTGAAAATTACTGTAAAAAGGAGGAGAAAATAATAATAATAACCCACATAGTCCTCACATTTACAATAATTAAGTAATCAAAAAAAAATAAAAATATAATACTTTACAAAGTAAATATTTGTGTCAAACAAAATAGTAATCATAATATGTCAATCAAAAAATAAAAATAAATATAATACTTAACAAAGTATTCAAGTCAAAAAAAAAAATAATAATAATAAAATGTCAATAAAAAAATAAAATAAAAAATATAATGCAATACTATACAAGTATTCATGTCAAAAACGAATATTAAAAAAAATATATATATAAAAAATTTTTCATCAGTAAGTAGTACATATGAAAACAATGGCTCATGTATATCATTGAAGCAGCTCAATCCCACGCCTTTTTGTCCTCAAGAAAGTCATTAATTGTGTAAAAAGCTTTCTGGCATAGCTTACGTTTAATAAATGATTTAAATTTATTTATGCTTAGTTCTAGAAAGATATATATACAAACTAACAATAATACCTAACATGTACAAATGCGTATGAAAAAACAACTCACTGGGCATCAAAAAATTCATCCACATCGCTGTCAATGGAAAAAGTGCCCAGAACGCTAGCAGCAACGCTTAACGCTTAGTTCTTGAATTTGGCTAGGAAGTTTATTATAGAAACGTATACATTGACATCTAAACGAACCACCTATTTTTTTCTTGAGCCTGGTTTTTGGTACAATAAATTTGTGTTTGTTCCTAGTATTTATGCTATGGATATCACTGTATCTTTTAAACAGATTAATATTTTTATGTGCATACATGAGATTCTCATAAATATATTGAGAGGGAACAGTCATAATATTAATCTCTTTAAATTTGTCTCTGAGGGAGTGTCTGGGACTTAATTTATAAATTGCACGAATAGCCCTTTTCTGTAAAACAAAAATTGTCTGAATATCGGCGGCATTTCCCCACAACAGAATGCCGTACGACATCACACTATGAAAATAACTAAAGTATACTAAACGAGCTGTCTCTAAATCAGTTAAACCACGAATTTTCCTTACGGCGTATGCTGCAGAGCTAAGTTTTTTGGACAGTTTATCTATATGGGGGCTCCACTGAAGCTGCGCATCCAAAGTTAAACCTAAGAACACTGTGGAATCCTCGGGTTTCAACTCTTCACCCTTTATTGACACACTAGTGTTCACTTGTATTACATTGGGTAATGTGAACTTTATGCATTTTGTTTTTTTCTCGTTAAGGAGAAGATTATTGACATTAAACCAGTTAACTACAGTTGAAAGAGCATTATTTACATTATCAACAACCACCTGCTGACGTTTGAGTTTAAATAAAAGTGAAGTGTCATCTGCAAACAGCACTATATCATGTTTATCCTTTATGAGGTAAAAGTCGTATAACTGCGCCTTAATAATAACCGCGAGTGGCAATTGTGGTGCCATTTATTTCTGTCACTGCCGCGTACATTGACAACTATACTTTTTAACCGACTTCAAAAAAAAACAACCGACTTCCATAAATAAAACTAAAAAATGCAAAATAACTTTAATTTCGGAAGTCGGTGTGTCTAGTTTGGTTTCTTCGTTATTTGACACCGACTTCCGAAATTAAAGTTATTTTGCATTTTTTAGTTTTATTTATGGAAGTCGGTTGTTTCTTTTTGTAAAAAGTTTTTTATTTTTCACTTTTTAGTTGTTGTACCCCATTCTGAAACTAAATTAATTGTAAAGTTATGCCCGAATTGATAGCCCCAAAAATAGGGAATTTGAACATAGTTGGTGAAATTAGGGTGTATCAGGGTGAACTATATATACAAATCTGTATACCCCTTCAGAGCGTATCAGCGTGATGTAATGTTGTGAAGTGGTGAAAACAATATACAGACATGCGATTGCAGCAATTCTGGAAGGTTTGCTATCATATATTGAAGAGTTCCATTGTATATCTCCGAAGTTCTTCATCAGATCCTCACCAAATTAAAATGGGACCAAATGTGAAGCAACAGCTTTCAAATAAAAAAAAATCTTCAAAATCGGTTCACGTAGTAAGAAGTTATGAGGTAACACACATAAAAAAAAAAATACAGTCGAATTGAGAACCTCCTCCTTTTTAACCGACTTCAAAATAAAAAACTTTTTACAAAAAAAAAAACCTTTTTTCAAAAAAAAACAACCGACTTCCAAAAAAAAAAATACATTAAAAATGAAAAAATAACTTTAATTTCGGAAGTCGGTGTTTGTATTTTACTTCTTGGTTATTTGACACCGACTTCCGAAATTAAAGTTATTTTTTCATTTTTAGTGTATTTTTTTTTGGAAGTCGGTTGTTTTTTTTTGTAAAAAAGTTTTTTATTTTTTACTTTTTAGTTGTTGTACCCCATTGTACAACTAAATTAATAATAAAGTTATACCCGAATGTATAACCCCAAAAATAGGGAATTTGAACATAGTTGGTGAAATTAGGGTGTATCAGGGTGAACTGTAGAGATCTGTATACCCCTTCAGAGCGTATCAGCGTGATGTAATGTTGTGAAGTGGTGAAAACAATACACAGACATGCGATTGCAGCAATTCTGGAAGGTTTGCTATCATTTATTGAAGAGTTCCATGGTGTATCTCCGAAGTTCTTTATCAGATCTTCACCAAACTAAAATGGGACCACATGTGAAGCAACAGCTTTCAAATAAAAAAAAAATCTTCAAAATCGGTTCACGGAGTAAAGAGTTATGAGGTAACACACATAAAAAAAAAAAAAAATTTTATGTGTGTTACCTCATATCTTTTCACTACGTGAACCGATTTTAAAGATTTTTTTTTTATTTGAAAGCTGTTGCTATACATGTGGTCCCATTTTAATTTAGTGAAGATCTGATGAAGAACTTCGGAGATACACAATGGAACTCTTCAATAAATGATAGCAAACCTTCCAGAATTGCTGCAATCGCATGTCTGTATATTGTTTTCACTACTTCACAACATTACATCACGCAAATAACGAAGAAACCAAACTAGAAACACCGACTTCCGAAATTAAAGTTATTTTGCATTTTTTTGTATTATTTGTGGAAGTCGGTTGTATTTTTTTTGTAAAAAGTTTTGTATTTTACTGTCAATAGGCTCGTACTTGACCAGTGTCTCACCTGATGGTAAGCGATGATGAAGCACTCTTTCCTAGAAGTAAGCTATTCACTCTTGACTTAAAGTCCCCCAGATTGTAGCTATTGGGAAACACACCGGACATACACCAGACTCCGGCAGGGAATTCCACTACATACTAATAAATAAATAAAAACTTACTAGTAAATGAAACTCAATACTAGTTATCGATCAGTCATTGTGGTCCATGTTCTTAGGTGAACTACGTGATTACTGAAAACCGGCCAAGTGCGTGTCGAGCCACGCGCAGTATAGGGTTCCGTAGTCACCCGATATAATATGAGGACTTAGAAGGGGGCTTTATGTTTATCACTATGATCATATTAATTGATTTCATGGTTTTACGGACTATAATGTTTACAATACAAACGAAAAAAAGTTTTATTTTTACAAAATTTTACAGTACCCGTTTTAAATATAGCTTCATATAACAAAACCTAAGTAACTCTTTTCTAAGAATGATGTGTTTTATGCGAAATTTTCCAAGTAATAGTTACATTATTTACAGTTGGGCGACTATTACTCTAAAACTAACGGAACTAACTGAGCCATGATAGTTTTCCTTTACAGTTCGTATACTACCATCACGATTTTTTTCTGTTTTTTCATGCCAACAGTTTTTAGTGGGAGAGACGCTTGACTCGAATAAAAATAATCACTTCAAAGTTTAATATTTTGCAAACTCATCACTGAATCGAAAAATAGTCTTCAGGATTCTGCAAATGATTTTGAAAAACCTATCTAACGATACTCTACACTATAAGATAGGCGAGAAAAAAAAAGTCATTCCCACTTTACGTGACCTACCTTAAAAACAAATATTTTTCAACATTTTATTGTTTCGGTTTTGTCTCGTTATTAATAATATAATAATATTCCACAACTATCACACAACGCCATCTAGTCCCAAGCTAAGCAGAGCTTGTGTTATGGGTACTAGACAACTGATAAACATACTTATATATTTCTAAATACATAAATATTATAGATAAATTACACCCAGACACAGAGCAAATGATCGTGCTCATTACACAAACATTTGTCCTGGGTGGGAATCGAACCCACGATCTCCGGCATAGCGGTCAGGGTCACTAACCACTAGACCAACAGGCCAGTCCCACACCAGTATTATTAAAATAATACCCATGCAAAATTGCAGCTTTCTAGTAGGTACTAACCTGACTTCCTTGTTCTAGTTAGGACTACGGAACCCTAAAAATGCATACTGGACAGGTCCACTTAAATCTGTGTAGTTCTTTCCTCAGAAGACCATTTCAGATACGTATCCAAACTGTTATCATATTATCGCTATACTCAATAATGTCTGGATTATACTTAAAAAAGACTTATGATCTCTGAATTTTTTGAGTCATCTTAGAGTTGTTGAAAGTCGAGTGGAAACACCAACGACATCTAGTTTTTTATTTTATTTTATTTCGTTGACATTAAGACGACAAAACCAAAAATAAATGAAGAATTTTCGAGGCAAAGATTTTGGAAGTCGGTTGTATTTTTTGTAAAAAAGTTTTTCTCCGATTTATTAGCAAAGAGACAAAGAATTTATCGGGTAACAGCAACTCGACCCCAACTAGGAAATGGCCGCTCGCTATACCGTTTGAAATGGATATAGTCAGACTGATACGTAACTACCAGCAATCAGCATCAGTTGCAAATGCTATCGCTCTTCAGACCGGTTTACAAACGGTGTTTTTCCCGGGATATGCATTTAAGTGCGCATATAACGGATTATACGATAGAGAATTGAATGGGAAAGTATTACAAATTTAAAAAGGTCGAAAAGATTAAAGCTGTTTCTGGAACTTTGCATGCATTCTTAAAGCATGGTGGGTTCTATTAGAGGGGTGCTTTTATCAGCCTATAGATAACGATATATATACGACATTCAGGATTTAAAGTGATTAAAACAATAAGGCTATTCAACAATAACTTTTTTGTTACAAAAAGTCATGCTTTGCTATTTATGCTTAATTAATTGTACTTTGTTGTAAACTAAAAACTTAGTATACGAGTAGGTACCTACAGTTATTACACAATTTATGTACAAAGGCGAGCCTAACTCAATGTTGAGTTTCCTTTGAGTGATAGAGAGAGAACGCATTCGAGGGCAGAGTCCTGTGTACAATATAAACCGACATAAATAACTCCAAATATACATTATAATATTATACATACTAATAAATACCAATGTACTTGTATATGTTAATTTAAAAGGAAAGTGCTCTTTCCTCTTGAAGACATTCAGAGAAGGGATGTCACGTAGAGAGTGTGGGGGAGAGTTCCAGAGACGCACTGCAGCTGCTGCTACGTCCTGTGATATACATATAGTACCTATACTCTTATTCAAGCACAAGTAATTTTCTATCTTCAAACATTCGAAGTTATGATAGCAATATTGTAATCTCAAAACAAGTTCTATCGCATTCTTGTGTCTTCTATCGCAAATCTCATCAAATCAAAGCTTTTACTGATGTTATCCACGTTAACAGTAGTAATTAATTTGCATAGGTGTTTGTAAGCTGTTGATTATGGTAATGTAGGTACTTAGTTAGGTATTTTCACTATCAACAGTTTCTCACATCGTGTTTGATGTTCTATCCTACCTATAACATGATTCTGGATATTGAATGTACGAGTACATAAGTGTTCCCTTAATCAATGCAAAACATTTTCTGATGATCTGTGGGAATTCTTTGCAATTTATGCAAATCTGTTTTTGGGTATATCTTGAGACAATAGGTATTAATAAAAAGAGGCTTTTGAGTGAAATGTTCACGTTAAATAAGGAAAAACTAAAGTTTTAGGTATTACACTTTAATATTCGACTCAGTCGACTTGAAACATGTGTGCTGAATTTATAATATACTAAAGGAGTAGTAAATAAAAAACGCTGATGCATTTCGAATACGAAGGAACTTTATTTGACCAATAAGAGACAAATATTTCGTAATCAATCATAGTTTTCTTCGTTTAACATTTCCGAATAGGTTTCATTATTAGATGAAATAGTGCGATACGATAATATTTTGCGTGATATGAATTTGATAGTAACAATTTTATTAGTCTCAAATGTCAATCGATTAAATTTAGAAGATATGAAATCCGTAATTTGTAAATATCCGGCAAAGACAGTTATTAACTTATTATATTATATGCTATTTTAATATAGAAATATTAGGTAACATCAGAAAAGATTTTTTTTGTATATTAAATTCTCATAATACGAATAATAGAAAATATGAATACATTTCTTAGGACTAGTTTAAGGATCACAAATTCAACACTCACACCTAATAGTCAGATATAAAGGACATATGAATAAAATACATTTGAATAAACATTATTAATATAGCTGCTCATATTTAACATTACACTTTAATATTGATAGGTACTTTGCGATAAACATGGTCGTTTGGTAGAATATTGATAAAAATCTTAAACAAAATAGTTATACTATAAATAATTTTATTAAATAATTTCAGGTAAAGGTAAATTTATTTTTAATCTAAAACATTCACGATCATAATAGAACTTAAAATACGATTATTTACATTGATAGCATAAAATAACTATACCACATTCTGTACAACATTTGGCAATAAAGGCATTACAACGTAGAGTTGAGATTTATCAACGAAACAATAATTTTGAAAATATTTACCGACTAACTAGACTAGTTAAAATTTTATATTATTATGATACTCTATTAACAAAATATATTTTAAAAATTTGTTAGCAACAAGTGGACAATATTTTATTTTATGACGTCAATGAAAGTCATTATAGTTTTATAGTATTAATATTATAAATGGAACAAAATTACATCTAAATACTATGTAATTGGTATATTCTTATAATTCTGAAATGTTTCGAAGTCAATCGATACAATCCAAAAATTAATGTGAAGCTTTTAAAGTAGAACATATCAGATGGTAATGCGTTTTGTGCGTTATTAAATATTTAATCACCCTGCTTGGAATTCATTTAAAATAATTTTATAAAATATATAAACATTTCAGCTGCCTCTGAAAATTAGCATCCAAAAATAATAATACTGAAATGGAATGTAACTCTGGATTGAAGACTTATGTACAATAAATTCAAGACTCATTACACGCACAACCTATGTATCGGCCGGGTGGCCCAAATTAATTCTTATGCTTGACAAAAGCCAAAGTAGAGTAATTGACTCATTTGAACCAGAAATATTCGCAATATAAATTGACGCTACTAAAAAATTCTTCGCAAATTTAGAAGCTGTTATATTTGAGATTGATGATGTCAATGAAATTATCGAAGCACTTAATTCATTTATTGGTGTAATGAAGTCATATGCAGTTAGGATTAGGGTAGCGAAGATAGTTAGGCTAAGTGAGCGTGGAAGAGTTGGGGAGAAAGCGGGAGGACCGGCGTCATGGCTGCGCGGCCACACGGTTCCTGCGAGCTGACTCCCGGGACGCGGAGTGTACTTCAGCGGTGCGGAGCGTGATGCCAAAGATGTCCTCGTGGTAGCGATTCTCCTCCTAAATGATGGCAATATAAATAATGTTGAAAATAATATAATATTAGACTATCAATCGTGTCTTACATTTACATTAGATTACGTAACTGTTAGAACCTGACAAATACCAAATAAGATAAAAACAAAAATTTTAAATAATTACGAGCTAGCCCTATGCAATTGGGATAATAATGAGGAAATTGATAACCAGTGAAAGAACACTGTGAATAAATTGTCGTGATAAAAATAATGACATGTTTACAAACCTTGAGCATATACATGAAGCTCTGCACCTGCTCATCAGTCATGTTGCCGTGTTTCTTGATAATGCCTTTAAGTTTCTGATGGACGTCTTCAGCCATTTTACAATCGCCGCAGACGTAGAAGTGAGCTCCTTGATTTACCAGCAAATCTTGAATCTCTGGTCCTTCTTGTTCTGCTAAGTCTTGAACGTACATCTAAAAGAAACCATGATTATTAAGCTCGTCTAATTTATTGTAGATTTTTATTTAGTGTAGTTAAGTTTTTAGCATCAACACTACCTTTTGAATGTTTTTCTCCCTAGACAAAGCCAGGAACACTTTAGAAAGAACGCCGTCCTTTACGGCTTGCTCCTTCTCTTCTTGATATAAGTTCATACTCTTTGTTCGACATCCGAAGAACAGCCAGACTGGTCCAGTAGTTGGACGCTTACGAGTATTGAGCTGAGCTCGGCGATGATGCCAGAACCCACGGAATGGAGCAATACCAGTTCCAGGTCCTATTAGTATCAGAGGCACTGACAAGTCCTGAGGAAGATGGAAGTTTGGAGCGCTGGAAAATAAAATATTAAGTTAGAAAAAATAATTTTCGGAATAATGTACCTTATCATTTAAAACTTGAATAATCTTCCAAATACCTCCTGTGAAATAGATACACTTCATCGCCTGGGTTACGGTCCATAAGATAATTTGAGCAAACACCATAGTGGAGAGGTCCTTCGCCATCTGTATGAACATTACATCATTGTTTTACTTCAACTAACCACATCATAAATAGAAAATCATAAATATAACAATGAATAACCTTTTTGATGTCGCTACTCATCTATCAGATTGTTTGGAGCGGACGTCGTTTAACTTAAAATTAGATCATATTGTAAACTGGATTTCAATGAAATCAGCGATGTCAGTGTATGTGGGATTCAGTAGTAATAAACTATGAGACACAATGTTTACAGTAAAGGTTAAAATTAAGCTTTACGCGTACTAACCTTGGGTTCGGTATTGGACGACGGCAACGGTCAGGTGAAGATGTTTTGGATGAGCAATAGGAGACGATGAGATGGAGTAGAATCTCGGCTGCAAAGGCGAAAGAAGAGCAGCGAGCAAAGATGCGCTCGGTCTAGCCGATGAGAATTGTTCCAGTACTTCAGATACTGTGGGGAAGTAGAAGTGACGCCAGTCTTCGTAGGCGCCGGGCTCCTGGAGAAAGTATTCACAATCATTGGAATTTTTTCTTTAAACTATGTATTTGTACTATGTGTATGTGTGTCTTTGTATGTGTGTGTACTATGTTTTTGTTTGTATTTGTTTTCTGTGTTTTTTTAGGGTTAAGACTTAAGTTAGCAAAATCATATTGTTGTGTATGTCGTTAATTTGTGGCAAATAAATACTTTTTCTTTCTTTCTTTCTTATTTGCATCTATATCATTTAACTCATAATACTTACGGTGGCAAGAGAGTTAAGCTGGTTGCGTTCGTCTTCGTTTTCACAGGTGGTTGCTAAGTATTGCAATAAGATTGTGGTTGGCGGTGTAGTGATATCCAAGAAGCGTGTGAACAGCTCGCGAACGCTCATAACGGGGAGTCTCTCATGTGGCTCCCACGATTTAACTGGACCTGTACCAACATTTTCGATATTACTTTTTGATATTTTCTTATCATTAGAGATAGTATTTAATTGTGTCCTATGTTTTCTTTCTTACCGCTTGATGTATGTGTTTCCTTCATAAGCTGTAGTTGTAAAGGCTGGTCATAATCATCAACGTCTTTCAGTCTAAACAGTATACTATCCACGAGTTCCTTGCGATTGCATGCAATTATTCCTACATGATCTCCTGGATCATATTTAAACTCCTCCTGCAAATGAATGATTGCAATTATATTGTTATACTATTTCCCCATTACGGCCTATTGAGAAATGATTCACAGATTTGAGAGATTGACATTTACATTTTTTACCTTTGGTTCCATATCAATAAATATCGTCGACCTTTCAGAAGAACCATGCCCCAAGTCTTTGTTTGCTTTCACAATGCATTGTATGAACTTTTTGTTCAGAGCTGATTTTAAAGCAACTTGCAGAGATGGTGCAGGAGTTTCTGGCGGCGCGAAGCGTACAGTCTCTTCACTGAGTGCAACTGTCCCGAGGGCTTTCTTTGCTTCTTGTAGTGTTTCGTCATCATCCAGACAGAATGTTTCACAAGAAACCTGTTGGAACATTGTTTTTTTTAATCAAACTATAAAAGTAAGCAACTTTTTTAGTGCATTGGTATTTAATTTTACTTAATATCGTGGTATTCTGTGCGCTAAAGATTATTTTTATAGGGAAAAACTTATTTTTATAAACGAATTACTCTTTTGGGTTGGATTTTCAATCAAACATACAAAATAGCCCTGTAATCATATGTTTAGCATCCATGTAAGCCACAAGCTTTGTTTAACAGATTGTAGAGGTGGTTAGAATTCGTCACGAGTAATTTCCAACTTACGTTGAAGACGCCGGAGGCCCACTTCCGGAAGGCCTGGTCTTGCCCACACATTTCGTCACCAGTGGCAAGGTCGTGGATTCGTTCCCCTCCGAGGTCGCCGAGCAACTTATCCACGTATTTGCCGAAGTTGCAGAAATTCGGGTATGCGCTTGAACCCAGAGCGAATACAGCGAAACGAACGTTGCTCAGTGGACCGAAACAGTCTATGGATGTGGCATCAGTTGTACTGCCTGGGGAATCAAAAATGGTTATTAAAACAATATTTACAGAAACTTTAAACTGTTATTAATTATTAATATTGTCTATATTACCTTTCAGAGATTCCAATCGGTTCAGCTTTTTAGGATTCCCGGACCATCTTTGCATTTCCATTTGACTGTTACCTTTTATGAATGATTTTGGTGTTAACATTTGAGTGCTGCAAACATTTTCGCACATTAAAAACCGTAACTACACAATGTTTTGCAATATAAGTTCATTTTCAAATATTTAGTCTTACCCAGAGCCTTCTTCGCCAACTTGATCAGCATACAGAAGCTCGCATAGATGTTCACCAAAAGCCTATAGAACGTCATGAGTTAGAGTTTTGACATATTTTCACTTTTAATTTTTTCATTCTTATAAATTATTAATTAATTCTAATGTAAAAAGGTTAGGCAGATTGATTGTACTTACGACGCCATTTTCAGGAGGATCTCCATTTCCAAATGTCGATGTCACGACCAGCAACAGAGCTTCATGCTCAATCGATGTTATATCGTAATCAGCCATACAGTGTACCTAAAACGCGTCCAAATTGTGAGTGCTAATGAACCCAGTTTTTAGAAAAAAGTTTTTGTTTTACTTAATTTTTTTGACGTTGCTAAGTTAGAAAAATATTGACAAGTTGCACACGAGTAATACATACTTGAGCATTGAAAGCGTGTCCAAATATGACTCCTAATTCCTTGGCAAACTGTTCAGATTTGCCTGTCTCGGTGGCATAAAGGACAGTGGCTTTGATCCTCTTGGACAGGGCCCGTCCAAATAGTTTAGAGGTAAACTTGACAGCACGAGCTATTTGCTTGAAATGGAATTTCCTATTGATTGGTCTCTTGCCCGTTATTGGCTTGGATTTTTGCCATTGGTGAGTCTTCCATGCGGGTTCCTGATAACATAATAATGAATTATTTATAGTTTGAAGTTTTCAGTCTTGCTTCACTTTTCACCTAGTTTAATCATAATGAGACTCGCCTAAGTAAATCCCTTTTGATTAATATTCCTAAAAGCGATAATTATAATACATGCGTTATTTTGACAGACTACTGACCTGATACTCGTAAGAGGGTTTCAAATAGTACAGAGCCATCTCCTGGTGGAACACAGGAGTGATAGATGACGACATCGGCGGGACGATCCAGATCCAATCCGCTGGACAGCCGGACCTGTTGTTAAGCGTAACTCTATACATTTAAATTCAAAATTCGAGATAATTATTAAATTTTGTAAAAACAAACTCTATTTCACAAGTGACAAAGTTAAAATTCCATTGCAGCCCATACTTTTTCAGGGCATTTTTAATATAATACAAATGATCACTTTAAATGCTACTAATAATACACAGCACCATAGTCAATACTTGAGTTATTAGCTATAGATTGAAATGATCAGTAGGTAACCTAATTTTGAATTCAAGTATAGTATAATTTTATCATTGATAGGCTCGCGTTAATAATAATACAGGGTGTAACGGAAAGGTGTGGTCATTTTTAAGAACCGATTCTGCCCATGGAAATTAACAAATTTATCTAAGAAAAAACAGAAAATTCCCAAAAAAAAATTTGACTTCCCATACAAAGTTATCATCAGCGGATCAATATTTGAATGGGAGGTAAAAAAATTTTTTGAGAACTTCCTCAAGTTTTCTTGAATAATATTGTTGGGCGATGGGCAGATGCAGTTCCTAAAATATGACCACACCTTTCCGTTGTATGTCGGTAATTTGTGGCAAATAAATACTTTTTCTTTCTTTCTTTCTTTCAATCTCAACAGAAACTTTCCCTGTACGCAGGAGATATTAGAGTGTACAAGTGTGTGCGCATATACAGGTGCACTCTCTGTTCTTGAACTCTAATAGTCCGATGGGACGGCAATCTGACACGACCGGGGAGAGATCAAGCGGAGGATCAACGGCTTTACGTGCTTTCCGAGGCACGGGGTATCACGTCACCCATTTTCAAATTTCGGGCTACTTCTGAGAAATTTCGGGCTACATCTGAGAAATTTCTAATGAAAAACCTCAATAACACTTTGCTCGACCCGGGAATCGAACCCAGGACCTCACGCTCAGGGGGTCTACTCCGAAGTGTTTTTACGAAGTATCGGCCGAATATTCGGACATATTTGTGTGAAGTGTTAAAGCGAATGTGCCATATCTAAAATTGTAGCGAAATGGCATTTTTTTTTTGGGAGGTGGGAAATCATCTTATGACTTCTTCCGCTCTAGGGTGGAGCGGAAGGCCGTGTCAGACTCTTACTGACTAAAACCCACCCCTGTTCCTCCCTGCCCTACATGCCCAGGGGCGAGGTAAACTCTTTCGAATTTATCCTCATCCCCCGGGCAAGCGAAATGGCATTACGTATGTTTTTGGTGTAAGAAGCTCTCAGAGAAGAGCTACAATTTTGGGTGTGGCACATTTGCTTTAACACGTCACACATATATCCAAACATTCGGCCGATACTTCGTAAAATCACTTCTGAGTAGACCCCCAGCAGTCGCTTTGCGACAACTACACCACAGAGGCAGCTGCTATTTAATTTGGTTTAATCGCATTTTGCGGAAATCTGATGGTAATGACAAAGGTACTGTCTGAATGATTTGGTCGTGCGTGACACAATAATCGTGACTTCCTTGAACAAATTGAAATCATGTTATCAGTTACGCGTAGATTTAAACCCTTCCTTCTAGATTGTAAGTTTATAAAAGAAAAACCCTTAACAGGTTTGATTATAACGCTCTGTTTTTAAATTGAAACATTTAATTAAACAGGGTGTAACTGTAATGTGTGGTCATATTGTAGATTTATATATACAGCATGTCACAAAAACCCTGTCCGACGCAATAAAGGCGTTTTCCTGGTTTAACATACGTACTAGAAAAAGTTGTAAAAAAATGTAACTCATGAACACCAAAAGTTATAGATTTTTTATTTTTATAAAATATGCGAAATTTAACACTAAATATGGCAAATTTTCATAAGTTGACAACACGCCACCGGCTGGCGAAATATTTTCATTTTTTCAAACGATACCGCTCTGCACTGGCCGCGCAACTTTTTCAAGCGCTAAGTGTTGCCTTTGATACACGCTGTATAACTACACTTAGTTTTGAGGAAGGAAATCCATTTTTTGCACATATAGGTGAAATAATATTTTGCATGCAACGCGAATAGGGAATTTGTTCTTCAGAAAATTAAGACCTAAATTTTCTCTAACAGGAAAACGCGAATGTTATTTCATCCGCCTGTATTAGAATCTCATATTACTTAATACGGGCAAGTCCTGATAGGTATGAATTGCAAACATTTGTGCACGATGTATTATAGAAATGAAACTCACTCTGTTCAAGGCGTTTTGCCAGTCTTTCTACACGTGCAGCCTGTGGTTAGACGTACGCAGAGTTCTTCGCGTACAGTATAGTCACGCTTTTAGAGTGCTGTTGGGGTTACCGCGTTTCTGTAGCGTATCGGACATGTTTGCTGAACAGATACAGACAGCTTTCAAGCTATTATGCGAAAAATAACGGCATCCCTGATGCAAAGGATTCGGGGCAGCACCAACAGTATTTTAAAGGTGATAGTGAACAAGCCTGATTGAGCACAGCTGCAGGTCTGGTACAGCGGGAAGCGGAAATTGTTACAGGTTCATGAATTAGTTTTTTTTTTTTTATTTATTTTAATAAGAAATGTTACTAACCTAGGTTTATAATTGTTACTAACAAAAATATGAATCACGTGTATACGATTTAAATAAGTAAATATAATAGTAATTTAAATAAAATGCTTTTTTTATGTCTTCTTAGAAAATCGATAAAAACGATGCTGCAAAAATAAAGTTTTAATGAATTCAACTTTTATTAGATAATAGCTTAGTGGCTGTCTATCGAGTGGAAGCCGGTACCTACTAGGTATTATTTGCATGCCGTGTGTTTAACCATTTGTTTAGATTAAAATATTAATTTAACACCCACACTTCAACTATGTTTGGAATTTGCTTCATTAAAATGTACATACTTATCTTACATTAATAGAAAGATTGTACATAAATGCAACTATGTGTTTTGAACGCATTGGGTTGGTGTTTGTATTTTATTTCTTCGTTTTTTGACACCGACTTCCGAAATTAAAGTTATTTTGCACTTTTTTTGGAAGTATTTTTTTATTTTTATTTTTCACTTTTTAGTTGTGGTGTGGCTAACGTAATAACAGCCGCACGAGTCGATCCATTAGGTTAAGCTACGCTTGCCAGGGTTGGTTCATGGATGGGTGACCATCTTTATACCGAGACTCCTCCGTGCCTCGGTAAACACGACACATTTTTTATTCAATGAGCGCGCCACTTTGTCGGTAGTACGGCCTTAAGCCGTTGGTCCCTGCTGTCAATCGTGGATTTTTGACAGTCGTTACGGATCGTCAGAAACCCGAAAGTCTGACAACCAGTCTTACCAAGGGGTATCGTATTACCCAGTTACTGGGTTGTGAAGGTCAGATCGGCAGTCGCTCCATGTAAAATACTGGTATTCAGCTTCATCCGGCTAACCGGATGCAACCGGATGCAGCAGTCTAAACTGGAAGCCGACCCCAAGATAGTTGGGAAAAAGCTAGGCAGATTTGAATTTGGGGTTCCCAATAAAACTGTGTTAACAATCCATACACATACGATAGCAGCAATCGCGGTTGATTTGCTGTCAATTTTTGAAGAGTTCCGTTGTCCGTCTCCGAAACCCATCATCAAATCTATATAAAATTTAAATGGGACCATTTCGGAACAAACCCCTTTCGAAAAAAAAAGAATTTAGCAAATCCGTCAATGTATATGACGGAGTTATGCCTGAACACAAAAAAAAAACAAACATTCGAATTGATAACCTCCTTCTTTTTGAAGTCGGTTAATAATAAAAAACTGTCCCCTAATTTCGCGGTAAAATGAAAAACAGCATGACGTTAATAATTTTGATGCACCGCAGACGACCCTCCAAATTGTCACCTAAACTGTGTAACGTAATCACGTAGATACCCGAGGACGCGCAAATTGAATTAGACTCGATTAGCCTACGAAATAATTTCGGCAATTTATGTCGCTTCCTTTTGTTGCGTGTTCCCGCTGTATTTGTGGGACTGAATCAAAGGTATGGTTTTCATGATAATATTCAATCTATCTAGCCTTTCCCCAACTATCTTGGGGTCGGCTTCCAGTCTAACCGGATGCGGGTGAATACCAGTATTTTACATGGAGCGACTGCCTATCTGACCTCCACAACCCAGTAACCGGGTAACACGATACCCCTTGGTAAGACTGGTTGTCAGACTTTCGGGCTTCCGACGACCTGTAACGACTGTCAAAGATCCACGATTGACAGTCGGGACCGACGGCTTAAGGCCGTACTACCGGCAAAGTGGCGCCCTCATTGAATAAAAAATCGTAGCATAGCCTAGAAAATAAATATTAAAGAAACCAACGTCACGTTTGTTACAAATAGGATAAAGTATTTTTACGTTGTTAAAACAGGTCTCAGAATGTTTTGCCTACTAATTTTGGTTATGCTACGATTTTTTATTCAATGAGGGCGCCACTTGGCCGGTAGTAGACCCTTAAATAACATGCTTTCCGAGCCACGGAGAAGTCTCGGTATGTAAAGATGGTCACCCATCCATGGACCAACCCCGGCAAGCGTAGCTTAACCTAATGGGTCGACCCGTGCGGCTGTTATTACTTTAGCCACGAGCTCCTCGGTGTTCATGATAGTTATGGTGTTAAATTTAAATTTTTAACCGACGAAAAAAAAGGAGGAGGTTCTCAATTCGACCGTATATATGTTTTTTTTTTTTTTTTTTTTGTGTATGTTCAGCCCTCACTCCGTCATTTATGAACCGATTTCGATTATTCTTTTTTTTGTTAGATAGGGTATACCGCAAGAGTGGTCCCATGTCAAGGAAATCAGGATCTGACTGTGGAATCCTGACAAAATTGAGAGAAAACCTCGAAAATTGTGGGCACGTTTAGCGTTTCTGTATGTGTGTTCAGCCCTCACTCCGTCATTTATGAACCGATTTTGATTATTTTCTTTTTGTTAGATAGGGTATACCTCAAGGGTGGTCCCATGTCAAGGAAATCAGGATCTGACAATGAAATCCTGACAAAATTGAGAGAAAACCTCGAAAATTGTGGGCACGTTTAGCGTTTCTGTATGTGTGTTCAGCCCTCACTCCGTCATTTATGAACCGATTTTGATGATTCTTTTTTTCTTAGATAGGGTATACCTCAAGGATTGTCCCATGTCAAGGATATTAGGATTTGCTCATGGGATCCTGAAAAAATTGAGAGAGAACCTCGAAAATTGGGCACGAATATTGTTTCTGTTTACTTTTCATAACTGAATCAGGTATTTGCATTTAGGAACCATCACATCATAAAACTGAGCTGATGATGGAAACCATACCTTTCCTAAACAATAGAAGTCAGATATAAAAACTGGTTTTAGTGACAAATACCACTTAATATGCTTTGACGAAAAGACGTCTTTACAATATTGGAGGTAAACTCAACTGGTCAATATCCTGGGAACTTCAAGGAAGGATTGTTATATCATCAGCTCAGTGGCAAGAGGAATGATGAAGAATTAGAAATTAGCCTCAGAGTGTTAAAAGATGATGCGAGCCACAAAAAATCATGAAATAAAAAACTTTTTAACAAAAAAATTAACCGACGAAAAAGAACTAAAAAGCAAAAAATAAATAAACCTTTTAAGTCTTGAGTAATGAGCTTATTTACCTACATAAAATATCAAATTTTACATAAACTAATTTTGAGTCGGCGCCAATTAATAAAATGATTAATTACCTACTTACAGCCTTCTTCATTTGTAAGTACTTATAAAATTTAGATATTTAATAATCAGATTGTTGTTTGGCGCCGACTCAAAATTAGTTTATGTAAAATTTGATATTTTATGTAGGTAAATAAGCTCATTACTCAAGACTTAAAAGGTTTATTTATTTTTTGCTTTTTAGTTCTTTTTCGTCGGTTAATTTTTTTGTTAAAAAGTTTTTTATGTATTTAGAATAAATTTATTAATATTAGAAGCTAAAAATGATATTCTATTGTATAAAATTATAAATTGGATAGGTATTTGATCTGATTTTTGTAAGTATTACAGAACGAGGTAAACAAAGTGTCATTTGAGACTGACCGCGAAATGTTTTTTTTATGTCAATTGCGCGTTGTGTCGACGACATCACCAAAGCCGATAGTCGTGGGAGCCACCTGTATACTCACAGAACCGGGAAGCATGGCAGAAACGAAAGGAGGCCTATAAGCCATTGAAAGGGTATACCCAGCCGTGGGTCATTCCAGGATGATGACGTGCAATAGCATCGTCATCGCTGAAAATAAACTGGCCAAGTGCGAGTCGGACTTCGTACATTTTGGGTTCCGTACCATATTCCGTACCGTATCAATATTTTGGTATTTGTAAGTAAAATATAAGTAATAACAAACATAATCATCAAATTTCAAGTTCATAGGTCAATGAGAAGTTAAAAAATTCTTCGGAACAAAATTTTGTGACAGACGACGGAAAGACAGACAGATGAACATACTGACAGACGGACACGTGAGTGTCAGCAATAGGGCTCCGTTTGGACCCTTCTGAAATAGTCACTTTGACCCTCTGATTGTAGATCTTGATGTCGATAGACCATGCAGCTGATTGTTGAATAAAAAACTATAATAATTATTTTACAATCAAAGGGTTGGTGTCGCCATAAAACTGTTACGCATTAGGTACGAGTATTCTACTGATCACTTTACAAGATAGCCGAACGTTAATTGACCATACCATAAATTAGTTTCAATTTGCGCAGCCATTGCGCTGACACTTTGTCAGTGCTTTATTTGCACCAAGATTTATAACCTGGTTTATACTCAATTATGTACATTTTAAAGTGGCTTATTTAGAACAAGATAAGATGTAAGTTACGCATTTTTAGCAACTTTAGTTTACAACGAAATGTTCAGGAAAATCTATCTAGGTATCAATTGTTTTATGCTCTATTCGAGAATAATCATTTCCTTGAAACTCTCTAATTGGACACACTGAAATCTAACAACTAAGTTACTATGATTTTTCGACAGTCGATTCTATGAATTGGTTTCCAATTAAAATGTCTAGGTTTATTTGATCGGTTGTTAGCATAGTAACAATTGTGATTCTTGGGATACTTTAACAATACTATTATGGGTATAATTGAAGAGCAAACGCTCTTCAAGCTCTATGCGTTTTTGTAACATTACCAGAGACTTGACTCACGTTTATATCTGGCAGGCAACAAAGCTTCGTAGTTTTTATCCCGACATTCACTAACCTGAATTTAATTAACTAACACAAAAACTTAGCCCATTTATCGATATCCTACTTTGTCTAGCGCAAAAACTGTAACAGCATCAAGGATGATTTTACAATATCTTAGATACTGATAAATGTATGAATGACGTCACTGGTGTACAGTCGCCTAGTAAAGTGAAGCTGCAAACCAAAACAATCACACGATAGTTCAAAACATTGATGTTTACTTGTCCTTCTGGCCACATGTCCAAGCTAATCGGTCCATCTGCTAAGCTCTAGTGTTGACAGCTTAATGACCGATCGGGTCTGGTTGTAATTAAGTCTAGTTTTCTCATCCGCAATCTGTTTACTAGAAGCGGGCGCGACAATGTCGAAACTTTAATAGATTTTGTTGTACGATTCACGTCTTTAATTACGTCAGGGATGCTTATTCATTGGTGTTAATATTCCGTACTGTTTGCACAAAGATCAGGGTTTAGAAGACGCATTATTTAAATATAAAAACCAAAAAGCAGAGAAAAAATGATTTTCCGAATAGTACCGCGTATGACACATCAAACATACTACCAATAAAATTAAAAGAATGTTACTCTTTTCCACGTATGCAGATACATATAGCCGTTAAATTACCTACTCATTTTTCAACTTTAATGTGCCAGATCCGGATGCTTTTGGTCCACAACGACATTAATCAGATTATCTATGTTTATTCTACGCAGCTTATGGGACTGGGCTGACCACTAAAGCCGGATAGGGGGAACCAACATGTCGCATAAACAGGTGAAAAAATGTTTTATCGCAAACAAATGCGTTATGTTTGACACCGATAATGTTCAATTTTGTTTAAGTGTATTGATAACGTCATTTTTTTTACAAAACAATATTTTTGTTGTTCTCTTGATTTTTTTAAATCAGATATTTTGATCATTGCATTATGTAATCAACTGTACACTCAGTGTTCTGCAGATGTTAATGGTATGTTCAATTACTAAATAATTAAACAGTGGTGTCAATTTAATACGTTTTAGTACGTTTTAATTGACTACAACTAAAATCTTTTTTTAATTTTCGATATCCCTAACATTATACGTCTTATCTTCTTGCCAAATGGCGTCATCTAATTTCGATGAAAAAGATTTTTTTTTAGTTTAGTTCATCAAAGTTTATAATGGCTTACCTCAATCTGTTCTCATTATCCAAATGCTTGATGAAGCTCTCAGAAGCAGTATGATGGTCAACGATGGTAGCGTTATGCTGTTGGAAGCTGTGAAGAACTGCAACGTTGCATTCCACAAGCGCTTTGTCCTTCCAAAGAGTGACTGGAGTCCTTGTGTCCAAGCCCATTTTTTGAGCTACTTTCTATGAGAAAATAATATAAAATTATGATCACCAGGATAAACATAAATGCCTAATTAAACTAAGGCCCATATTTCAAATCAGTTTTCTCGACTTTAATCAGTCGTCATGACAACGGAAAAAGAACCCGCCATAAATTTAAATAACTAATAAGAAGAACAGTCAATTTCGAGGTCTAGTCAATTGGATGACATGGCTTGGAAAATGGGCCTTAGTTACTAATTACATTTACAAGTATATCAAGCTAAAAACCATCCGCTTGACAATTTCTATTGTATTCCATCAAATACTCGTTCAATCAGAATTACAAATTTCAATGCAATTTTGCATCCAATCGAAAATGACAAATGATAAGCCAACGCCATACCAAAGCACTCATGTCCCTTTAATTTGAACGCTCGACCATTTCCTAAAGCAAAACATTACCAGATCGAATGGCCGGTAATTTAGTTGTCAATCATCCGACCAACGTTTCAACCACAGTCCACATACAACAGGCAATGATCGCGGTTTTGTATTCTAAAGGTGAACACATATTTGAGCATTTACTTCTTATGGCTAATGCGCCTCACAACAATAAAATAGATAGATATATCACCGGACAATTGTAAATACCGCAACACTTTTTGTAATAAATCTTGCAGGAGAGTTTACTCTTGATATTAGCTTTTATTGCATTCTTGTTAAAAACAAAAAGTTTAGAATTTTACGTGATTTTTTATAAACTAACGGTGTTTCCCACTATCTGGTATGAAATACAAGGCTTCAAGTTAGATTTCTGAGCAGGTTTCTGAATTGAAAATTTGTAGTTAAGAACATGTTATTTCATAGGTTTTCGGGTTTAAGTCAAGTTTGACTTCAAATTCTTAATTCAGGAATCGGGAGTCAGTCGAGTAATTTGAACATAAAAAGATTTATTGAAAGTTTTTATGATTATAGTGGCAAATAACGTTTTAAATAATAAAAACATAATTAGTACGCTTCAAATTCCGAAAAACGTAAAAACATTTCTTTGCTGCTCTGGGTAATTTTCCTTAACATAGATGGATGCGCCAGGGTAGGCACTTTAGCCCTAAATTAAGCCGCATCGGGTCGCATTGGCATCTATTACAAAAAGGTGTGATGAGAGGGCTGTACGATGTGTTGGTTTATAAAAAATGTACGAAAGTGATGTAGGAGGATGCGGTGCGGTCCGCCTAAATGTACGTGCCCCTTGATAAACAGCAATCAACCTTAGTGAATGTTTTTAAATGAACTTGATCGCTTTAACGTGTGTTGCTATTCCATCATTTCACACTAAGCGTTTCCAAGCGTCTTTTATAATGCGCACAGCAAAGGCTTAGTATAAATATGGACAGTACGAAACTACGTACAAACGTTCGAAACGGCACACTCGCGTGTCTGTACACGCGCATCTACGCTAGCCCTAAGCGATAGTCGCGGAGCGCGCAGTTGCGGCTGCCATGTCGAGACGAGTGGTCATGTTATCTCCTGAGCCACGGACCGTTTCAAAATGCCACGAGCGTATTGCGCAATGTACTGTTGTATGAACTCGGCTTCTTCAAATCCGGGGCTTTCGTTTTTTAAACTCCCTGCTGATCTTGAAAGGTACCTAATAATCATTTAATTATGAAAAATAAAGACTTTTTTTTTAAATGTTAATGGTTTTTCATTTACATCACACGCATTTTCAGGTTGAAACGCGGTAAGGTGCGCTGCCGCAGGGTTAACTAGCTATCGGCCGAGCGCCGCGTATTTTAACTTCACTTTAACACCCTCGAAAACCATGAAAATTTTTGCGTGACTTGAAAAAATAAGGGTACGGGCCTTTGTGGGATATCTTAATATTTTTCAAATTGCGCGGCAACTTTGAAGCATCTTCCATAGAATTTGTTTCCAAACATTAACAGTGACAACCCTAGCTCTCTAATGGAGCGTAGGTAATTATCTCAACAAATAGGCTTAGTTTCCATACTGTTCATATTTATACTGTGACAAAGGAGTGGAACTCTCTGCCTGCGTCTGTGTTTCCGAACGCATACAACCCTAATCTCTTCAAAGTTAGAGTGAACAAGCTTCTTCTGGGTAAGCTCGCTATATCGTCGACTCTGTCTCTGTCACCTCTGACCTAGACTAGAGTCAAGAGCAAACCCATCATAAAAAAGCCTACATTACAATTTATACTGCAACTGAATAAGCGCCGTTTGATGGCGATATGGGATAATGTTTCTTTTGTTTTTGGAGTTGTAAATTATCAAATAACTTCTCCCGCTTTTGGTGGAGCGAGACGAGAGAGTGGGTTTTAGTCAGACTCTTACTGACTAAAACCCACCCGTGATCCTTCAATTGCCTGTGACAGAGCCGCTGTGACTTTTTCAAACTCTCCCGCGACAATGGGGATTCGATTTGGTATACCCGAACGATGGACTTTAAAAGCGGTCCGGTGGACAGGACCCAGTGTCAAAAAAAAACAAGGGAGGCCCAAGAAACGATGAGTAGATGATATAGTAGCGATAGCTGGACAACAATGGATGGCGGAAGCAGCCGATAGAGAAAACTAGAGTAAGCTGGAGGAGGCCTACACCCGAGAAGTCTTAATAACTAAATATATACATATGCTAAATTATAAGTGTTATGTTAGTTAAGTAAAGGCTAAATTAAGTATCATGTAAACCTATATAGTATAATGTAAATGGATAAGAAAATAAAGGCTTTTTATTTTGTTATTATACCCGAACGATTACGTTAACGCGATCAAGTAAGTATAAAACCCCACACACACCAGGCTTTCTGAACATGGAGCACCATGCCGACGCTCGCTGTTTTTTTGCTAACTTTATTTAGAACGTTGCATCGAGCAAAGAGACGAACGCGGGAAAAACATACCTACAATTCGAATTGGATTTTAAAAGAGATGTAGATAATGTTATAAGTCAATGGTTACACGCCAAGGGGGTGAGACAAATTAGGTTTCCGTTAGCGTTCACGCTAACGCTTAGTAAAAAATGTATAGCGAAGACCTTACCTGCGGAGAGATATGTCACGTGACTCGCGACCAGTAATGTCATTGCCATACATTTTATACTAAGCGTTAGCGTGAACGCTAACAGAAAAGTAATTTGTCTCAAGCAACAGAGCAGCAGCTCGTTGAACGCACCGTCGAACATTTCCAATATTATTCTAATACAAATTCATGAAATTGTTTTAGTCAGTGTATGCTCACCTTAATACAAAAGCAAAACAACGTGAAATCTCGTGTACATTATTGTTGTTTTACGGTATGATTCATTACGATAGAGATTATTTTAGTTCAGCGGCTAGTTAATAAGTTAATTTTAGATCGATTAACATCAATGTTTCGTGGAATTTATTGTGGAATTTGCTTGTGATGACGGAATTGTTATGACGTTGGCAGGGAATCCCACATGTTTTCTATTGTGATACCATTTTTAGCTATGATTCGTTTTGTCTATTAATACTTGAAACAGTAATCGTGTTTGTGCACCGGTAAAAGCTCAACAGCAAATAAACAATCTTTCAAGCTTTCCTGCACTTAGCTCTAGTAGCAATTCATGTCCCATGAGATGTAACTACTACAGAGATGTTCTTAAAAGGTAATTTTTTTAAACTTTTCTATTTTACTAAACATCCGTTCTAGTTAATAATGTATTACTTTAGAAAACAGCTCGCTGCCACTTGAACTGTAACAAATAACATATTTTTTGTTTCAGTTTGCCTAAGAAATGAGTACCAAAAAGGCGACTAGACTGGGTAATAGATATTTTGGCAAGACTTGAAAGAGGGCCATATCCGCCAGTGGGCTATGATGGGCTGAATTGATTAATCATCATTATCTTTTAAGCTAAATGACGTTCTTTGCGGGACATAACATATGCAAGCATCGTGACACCGACCGGTGCTTCTGCTCGTGGTCTTGGTCTCGCTTACAGAGGATTGCCGCTGTCTACACCAGTTCTTAGTTGATGGAAGACGCATAATATTTGGGAGCAATTGAATAGGTACGAGCAATTGAATAGGTACTACTATATCTCGCCATTAAACGTAAAAGTTTGGCGAGTTTAGAATTAAGTAACACCTCTGTATTAGAAATTCATTAAATAAAAAAATATTAATGCGGGTTCAAATTCAAATTCAAAGCATTTATTTCAAATGAACCAATTACAGGCACTTTTGAATTGTCAATAAGTCGGTCAGTCAGAAAGATGAAGCTAATTGCACACTCTTCTAAACCATGTTATGTATTACAAACTCCTGGTTACATAATATGTCTTGTTGCTTCTATTACAATATGAGAACAATGATAGATAAACAATACATAAAAAAAGAAAGATTAAAATAAGCCAGTGGCAGTTGAGAGATGACAAGTCTCAACTGACGGTGCCAGTTCACGAACATGACGCGAGGATCAGCACCACTCAGCTCAATCATATTGAAGCGAACTGAATGACCCAACACACGCGCCACCATCAGCGAGACATTTCAGTGAGCGTGACAAACTCACAACTGCCATGTTCGTTCATGTCAAAAAAATAAAATAATAGATCTTACCTCCAACATATTAAGTCTGTTAATATCACAGAAGTTCCTGCAGCCAATCTCAGTGCTCATGTACCAACCGTTGAAGGCATTGGCGGTGAACTCGATGCCACCGCAGTCAAAACGCATATTGGCGACAGCTGGTAAGGCATACCAACGGAGGTTCAGTTCTTCAAACCATTCGTACCTATGGGAGGTAACAACAAGTTCATTATCTAATTAGAGCATTATAATTAAATCCTACAAATATTATAAATGTGAAAGTTTGTGAGGATGGCTGTATGAATATTTGTTACTCTTTCACGCAAAAACCACTGGAAGGATTTTGATGACACTTTTCAGTAATATAGATTATACATTAGAATAACTTAGAGGCTAAAACTTATAATGAGGGTAGTACTTATTCCACGCGGGCGAAAACACTGGCAGAGGCTAATTGGAAATAATTAGTATATAAAAACAATCAAAGTATTTCTCAGAATCGCTGTCAATGGGATACATGACAATACGATTGATGGTCTATTGTCTATCATTAACTGTACTATGTACTATGGACAAAGATGACAGAGTAAGATCCGGATTCAAGAAGTATTAACTGCATGTTCAGAAATTAGAGCTGAATTTTCAGACCAAACTGGTAAAGAAAATTGACTCGAGATTTGCTATTTTGTCTAAAATTCTTACAAGTTACAATTCTGTGATTCCATTTGTGATTGGCTTTGGGTTCCGAAGTAACCAGATGTGTCTGAATATCAATATTTCATACTAAGACGGTTGCCCGACCTTCGCAACCCTGTCGAAGTTACTGAAATTCCGAAATTTCGAGCAGATTTTCCACTTTTCACGTTTTTCATTTAACATTTTAATAATGTGTCATTATAAAGACATGGATTAGAGCATCGTGATGTGTGATATTATTTTTCAAGTCATTCATTGTTTAAGCCGCGTCATCTACGAATATAAAACGATCCATCATTTTCATTGAGCTAATTACAAGGTTTCACAGAATTGAACTGAAAATGATTTCTTATGAATCTGTGTAAGAAAATTTTCCTTGAAAAGATATGTGGGCAGGTAGGAAGTGACGACTTTTTACATTGAAAATTGATGTTTTAAAAAGTATTTAAACCCATGAATCTTCAGAAAAAATAAAAACAGGAATTCAGCTGCATTTTTCGTTAGTGCAAAATAAACAGTAGAAATGCACTTTGTTTTCTAATAAATCCGTTTTCTGTGTTCAGTAAAAGCTCTGAGCAGAACTTCTAAATGTACGAATGTGAAAGTACTAATGGAGCTGTATCGTGCTGGGTTTAAAGATTATTGTTGCATTAGAAGCTTAATGACCCATTTTCTCTAATTAACTTCAAGTGAAACTGTGTGGGAAGTACCTAAAAAGTATTTAAGAATGTTCAACACACACTAAATTTTCTTAACACTAAAACGCGTGTCAAAAAGTAATTCTCTAATACTCACACTCACTCATTCACCATATCACAAAGAGAGGTGCAGAACATACAACCTATTATTTATTATTCCTTTGTTTTGTTAGATGCTAGCATTTAAGAACTCTAATATAATTAAACTCGATAGGATTGGCGCTATTAGCCAAAATACAGGTTCCTCCTAGTTCGGCTCCAGATGCTAAAACTTTTGTGTACTTTTGTTTTACCATAGCAGTTAACTGTAATGTAATCTAAGTACTGTTTCCATTAAATAAAGCTTATTATTATTATTAATACAAGGAAAAGTTAACTAAAAGCATAATATTTAATGGCCGTAAATATCACACGTAATAGCTAATATTAAAATAAAAAAAATGTTGTCAGCCGAGGAATTACCAGACTCCATCACCACTTATCATGGCTGTTTACGACACATTTTCGCCTGTTAACATTATCAATAGCAATAAATAGATTATTGAATAGGCCGAATTTATCACCGATAAACGAAGATTGGAGATCGCTGGACCACACTTTTACGATAGCAATCTGCGCCGAATGTCCGTGTGGTCCCGGGACCACTTCTAGGCATTATATGCATTCCCAGACCTTTTTATGCTGGCATAAATTCCTGATGGAAAATAAGAAAGACGTGTGTTGCCGTGTAATACATAGTTTTCGTCGTAAATCTGCGACCTTTCCATAAGAACCGAGTTTTTTTGCTGCTAAAGAACAATGTTTAGATTTATAGTTGGGGAGTTTGTTGGTTGGGCTGTTTCGGAAATGTAGTATGCAGACGTTTCATTTTCTTTGCATTTCCCCCACATTTTTCACGTAACGCATTTTTTGCATACCGGCGCAATAAAAGTTTCTTGCTGTCGAATGGTCTATAAATAAAACGTGCCTACATCGTTTGTTTTCGCAATGTGGTCTGTAGAATAATAAACAAAAACTGCATTATAAATTAGTTATGGACCAAAATACAGGCTGACTGTGGGAAATGGGTCAGTAAACGTTCAAAACATGCTAACCAATCTGACAAAATACTTGTTAAACTGCTCATGAATAGAGGCTTTTAAAGTGCTATATTTAGTGATCGTTATATATCAAACAAACCGTTTGTATTCCCTTTGGATTTTTGTTCTCAACTATTCCCCAAATGGTCCATTAGAAAGGCGATGTATCACAGAATAGGGAAATATATAGCCGAAGCAAGTTCAAAGACGAAATTGTTTCCATGTATTTTCCTGATCCCATTTAAGTTTTACGAACTAGTCCTTAGGCTAAACGCTGTGTAAATTTAAATACGTCTATTGTTACTCAAAAGTATTTACACTGGTGGTAAAGAAGGGATCGAGAGAGAATGTTCTACTTCTGTGTCAAACTTGGGAATGTGGTACAAATGAATCTTCTATGTTACGATTTCTTAGGACGCAGTATTTACAAAATTTCCTGTATAGTGTAAGCTTTTATTAATTGTAAGACTAAAGTATTGTGGTAAGTATGGAAAAATATGCTCAAGAAAATTCCTATAGGGTGCAGTGGCAGAAAAGCTGTCTTTTATACTCAGGGTCGATACTGTATTTCCCGCTTCATCGGGGAAAAATATTTGCCAGTGTTATTTGTTCCGAGTCTAGGTGTGTGTGAACTGATTTGTGTACGTTAAAGCTTCCAATACGGGGATTCTAATGCGACGCAATGAGCTTGAAACGTTAACTGGATGGCTCAGCAAATAAATGATGTGAAAAATTGTGAGTACGCTCAAATTACGCGTGGAGTCGAATAAAGATTCAAAATATGTTTATTAATTGTAATAAAAATATACGATTCTTTTGGAAGTTATTTACGTAAATGTACCTAATATTGCCATGAAGCCTCAGCTGCGAGTAGACCCATTTCTTCCTTAGGGTATTGTAAGGGACTAAGGGTTTCTTATATGAAGGAAGGGCAACCGTACAGATGTGTTAATAACATCTCGAGTACTTGAAAAGCATTTTCCGAATGTAAGAACTTTTGGTATATTCCCTGGGAACGTAACATTTACGTAATTATTTTGCGAGGAGGAAGTATATGCAATTGTCTGAAGAACTATAAGATGTTAGCTTGACGTACCTATTATTTTTGTGGTTACAGATGAATTATGTTTACCTACAAAAATATTTTAAAATCTTTGATTTAAGATAACTTAAAGGATTTATTGTTATTGATACAACACTTTTGGGATTTCCAAATTGCCAGAAACATGTACAGTCAGCGACAAAATCCATTTGCGCTTCCGTTTTCTAAAGCTTTATTTTTGGGTAAATAACTACTAACTTATTATAGAATAAAGTCCACCGCCGCGTCTGTCTGTTTGCAATAAACTCAAAACTCCTGAACGGATTTTAATACGGTTTTCACCATTAGACACAGTTATTCATGAGGTTTTGAGTGTATAATTTAATTTATACCCGCTAGCAAGTAAAGGATATTAATTTATGCCCATATCATACTAGAAAAGCGAAGTAGCATGCATGTGGCGGACCTTAAACACTGACTATACCTCGCTACCTACCTATTCGGAAAAAAAGTTACAAAATTAGGGAAATAATAAACAGTTCATAACCTACATTATAAAGGTAGTATTTTCTCGGACAAAGTCTTGCACAAAGCTCTGATACTGCTGAAATATGATACCGAGATATTGTGAATTTATTTTGCGTTGCATTGTACGGAAAGACGCACTAAACCACAATTTTATTAGTATTTGATGACGAGGAAATGTTAAAGACAAAAATAATGACGTCAAAGTAAAGTCTTGATTCAAAAAGTCAAATGACGCAAAAATCTGGTTTTGGCACCGATGTAAAGTCCAAAACGATTGCTGATAAGTTGATAATGAACAGTCAATGAAATCAAAATGTATTTAATTAGGCACATTTGATTTTAAAAACCTGTTTTTTTTTTAACTACACAGTAACCAGTAATTCCTATCATCAAACGAGTTCCACAAATGTCAAGACTGAACACAAACATTATAAAATGTAGACTAGAACGACATACTTACATATTTTTACGACGCATTGTAAATTAAATGACATTTAGACATTCATTTTTTTCTATAGCTTTATAAATTATTTTATCAATTCTAGCTTATGATGTGACTTTGTTTTGATATATATTTATAATTATAAACAGTTTTACGATATTGTTCGCTAAAGTATACCGCCATACTCATAGTTCATTTGCTTCACCAAAAAGTCGACATTATTTTTGTTATAAATTAAAGACGTACTAACAAGAATTGAAAAGAATATGCTTAGATGGTATGGTAATGTTGAGAGGATGAATTTAGGACGAAAAAAGATTTTTTTTTACTATCTATTGGCTTCCATTTGACCACTATCTCACCAGATGGTAAGAGATGATGTGGTCGAAACTGGAACACGCTTGCCTAGAAGTAAACTATTTACTCTTGACTTAAAAACCCGTAAGTTGTAGCTATGAGGAAACACAAATCCCGGCAGGGAATTCAACTCCTTAGCTGTTCGCACAATGAATGTGTTTCCAAAACGTCATAGTCAATTTTCTTCGCATCTACAAGACTGATTGAGTTGAAATTTGGTACACACATGAATATATGTGACCCAAAACACGGACGTGTAACTAGGGGTTACTTTATAAAATATGGTTTTTCAAACTTTACCGTGCGACATATCAAATCAAAGGGCACTTTGTGAGGGTTTCAAATAAATGTCTATGGTTTAAAAAAAAAAAGTTAAAAATATGATGTATCGAAACTTTTGCGCGCGAATCCGACTCGCAGTTGGCCAGTTTTTTCACGAACTAATAATATACATTCATATTTATTATGTGCAACACGTGAAAGACAAGCTTCAGCGAATTTGAATATTTCAGTGCTGTCCCTGATATTAATAAAGTGACAGGTGATTCCGGGCGTTTAAACTTTTATTTAAATCCTCAACGACGTGTAATTTTTACGGACAGAGATTTTTTTACTATTTCCTTTTTATTTATAAATAATATTTTACAGTTAATTTTCTAAAAATAGCTTGATCTGAAAAGTAACACATAAACGATATTTCTAAAAACATACGCTCTAATCGTTAACTTACGTGGGATGGGTCATATTTATCTCCATGACGAGCTCCCTGGGGATGTCAAAGTAGTCCGGGTCCTTTCCATTAGCCGAGAGGACAAGGGGCAGGATGTCCCACGCCGTTTTGGGGGGCTTCCACCCCAATTTGAGACAAAGCTGCAACAAAATTTATTGCATCAACTCGTAGATCGCATGTGTTCGAAAGACAGTCAACAGGATAGATGACTAAAAATATATATTTAATTGGCCCGACAGTTAGATTAGATATCAAAAACTATTTGACACATATTTTTCTTTTGTAAACAAAAAAATGAGCACGATATAGTGCGTTGAAATTTCACGTGACGTCACACCTTCGTATACTTTACAAGTGACGTTACAAGCCCCCACTCCTGAACTTTGATACGTTTTATCTTACATTTTTTTATTGATTTGGTTAAGCAAAAAATACGTGTCCTTTTGTACGTAGTTATTAACCCCATTTAAAAGTACAAGTGGGATTGTGATTCATGAATATTGCAAGATAACCTTTATTGGGTCAAGAATTTCAATTGGAAGTCGTTGGTTTAAAGTGATAGAATGGCTCATTTTGATAAAGTGTAGTCTTTGCTGGACAGAGACCTTTCTTTCGCCGACTGCCACATATTCTACCCATTATTTGGATCATTTTTTTCCACTAGACCATACCTGGGAATCTACTGGTTCTGGAGATATAAGGTCAAAGTCACAATTTTTTTTTTTACTTTTTCACGAAATTTACTTCCAAGTGTTATTACTAAACTTTTTTCCAATATAATAATATAAACATTACCTGAATTTTCGATTTTCTTTTTCGAATTTTTTTACAGTAACGAAAACGCAATGAATATCAAACGCATCCGACAAGTACCTACGCGGCTTAGAGCGAAGGGGTGGGGCTTAACTCCGCTTGCCTGGGTTCGCGTTACATTGCGCGCAATAAAAAATTGTTTATTTTTTCATACCTAAAAATAAAAGTCATTTACCAGCAATAATTTTTGCGCAAAGTTTCTTTGGTAGATGTACCTACAGTATGCGTAGTTGATGGCTATGTGATGTGTCTTTTTACACCCTGTATAAAGATGAAATCAGCACTCATCATTGTGCTAATTGCGAGTAGGCGATTTCAGGCTATGCGGATATCCTTACGATGTTTCACTTCACTATTCATTCTTAAAAGAGCACAAGTATGGCTTGTATTTTCAGCCTGTTCCCACTGCAGGGCAAAACCTCTATTTCTTCCTTTCAAACCCGTTTTTTATTTTTTGAGTATGAGTAATCATCAACTGACTTCTCCCGCTCCAGGTAGAGCAGGAGGGATGAGGTAGTGTTTCCCTTTGCAATCCCGCAATCCTGGAGTGTGGTTCCATCCTGCCTGTAGGAGGCGTGTGTCTTTTAAATGAGTGCTTGTTATTTTTCTTTTTTATGTCTAATTCAACATTTAAGCTACCAGAGACATCTGTGACATAACAAACGCGATTACATGACCCAAATATGCAATACAATTGTGATATCCTAAACAAATAGTTAGTTATGCAAGATCGTTTTATACACGTAATCAGTCATTCTATAATAAACAGGCCTAACTAAATTCTACTGTAAACAATGGTTTTGTAAACAATGAAGTTTATTATACGTAGTTTTAGTTCTAGTATTGTTTGCATGTAGCAGGTGCATGGGAACGAGATACGTCAGTGCTGAATGATTTATATGTGGATGGTTTAACTGAATGTTTTTCAATGACCATCAATCGTGTGATACGATCTAGTGTAAAACTTTTATTCAGAATAGAGATGCCGTGGCATCCACCCTGCCCATACGTCCATATTCCGTGGAATATGGACGCGGTTTAGAGTTATTCGACTGGAATTTAAATAGGTTTTGTTTTGGAAAATGAATGAACGCTTTGTGATATTTTTGTTGTGTCTTGTACGCTTAATAATATGTAGGTATTGAATTTAATCCTAGCGTGTTTGATACGATGAATAAAATGTTATAAAATTGCGCAATTTCGGTCATGAAACTTTTATAGCTCCTACCCATAATATTTACACTAATTTATTTGAGCGATATTATTAGTTCGGTATCACAAACTGTTTATGTGCATAATTTGAATGACTGTGTGTAGGTATGATAATATTTTGTTTTTACTCCTTGATACCGCTTTCGACCTCGATCTCGCCTGATGGTAAGCGATGGACGACGTCTAGAAGGGAACGAGCCTACCTAGAAGATGGAAGGATGCTAGGTTAAGATCATCAAGAAACACAAATGCTGGCAGATTTTATGCATAATAAATTATATTTAATTTCTAGTGCACACCTCAGTGCTTGGGACCGCCGAGCATGTTGCCGTCCGTCTATCGGTAGCCGGGGTATTTGATAGGCTGGCGGTTTCGATATCCTGTAGTCATGTTGCATGTCTGACTAGTTACATGTTACGTGCTCACCTCAGTAAACTCGCAGTGCATGGGGTCGCCGAGCACGCTGCCGTCCGGTTGTCGGTAGCCGGCGTAGCTGATGAGCTGGCTATTCCATATTCTGTAGTCATGCTGCATGTCTGTGCGTTGAGGAAACACTGTCATGGCGGACCTGTTAGAATAGATGGTGGATTAAGTATTTTTTGTGCGAGAAAAAACGCTTTATGTACAGCATGTAACAAAAACCCTGTCCGATCCAATAAAGTCGTTTTCCTGGTTTAGTACGTATGTACTAGAAAAAGTTGTAAACAAAATGTAATAGGTTATAGATATTTTATTTTTATAAAATATGCGAAATTTAACACTAAATATGGCAAATTTTCATAAGTTCACAACACTCCACCGGCCGGCGAAATCTTTTCATTTTTACCTAATTTTATTTCAAACGATATCGCCCTGCATTAGCCGCGCTGTAGGCACTCTGTCTCGCTCACGCGGCATGTTTGACACGAATCAGTAGGTGAACTTTGTCGACCGCCCAGTGTTTGCCTTTCATATTTTTTTGATTTTTTTATTAACTATTTTCATTGGGGAAAAATAATTATCTCGTATCCATTAAATGATTACGTATATGTGTACGCAGTACGATACCAAGTAATACCCTTCAGGATCGGACAGGGTTTTTGTTACATGTTGTGTAATTCTAAGTAAATTTCTGTTTTACTGTTTATTTCAAGATATAACTGTGAGTCTGCCGATTGGCTTCATCTCAATGTTAAACAAAGACATTTTACTAATTAATACATCGAGAATGCGTACGTTACGTTACGTTGTCGTTATGCCTATGTTATGCCTGTTTTCAGTAACATTAGGACACATCTAAATGAACGCCTATATATTTTTACACTCTTGGATTCACAAATTGACTTGAATTCTCAGCGCAAAGCGGAGTGTTGCAAATGTGACTGTGAACTGTTATTAAAGCATTTATTTTCGAGTCAATGAAATCTTTTTAATTAATATCTTAAAACAAAATTATTGCGTTCAGTTATTATTTTCTGTCACTCAATTCCAATATCAATAAAATATTTAGGTAGTTTACAAAAAAAAACAATTTAGTCATGCATTTTAGATTATAAAAGGTTATAGACGGAACGTCATTGGACATTAAATGAAGCAGGATCGTTAAAATGTGTGAGTGACCTTGACGAACGTAACGATGACGTATCGGCTTCTCATTTTGTCTATTTGAGCTTATTTCGCGTGTACAGATACAAGCCGGCTTCTCGTTCTGGTACTTCAGATTACTGGATTTTGACACTCCGTCTATAACCTTTCATAGTCTAAGCCATACATATACATCTCGACGTTGAAGAATAAAAGAATGCAATACAATTAGTAATAAAATCTCACCTGATATTCCCTTTGTTAGTACTATATTTCATGTGATTACACAGCGCTTCGAACATGCCGCTCGTGGTTGTCACTTGCCGGCAATCGAACACCTGTTGCACGAACATAAACGAACATTTACGATGAATTCGTTAAGCTAAAGTTACACGGGCAATATTTAGGCAATAATCGTCTGGGTAGTTGCTGGTGGCAGTGAACCAATTAGTGGAGTAATCTATTTTGATTCCATAAAAAACCCGTAATTGTTCTAGTCAAAATACCTCTGATTGCTCCATTTTATGATTCTCCTTTGATTCAATGTTGATAATATGATGTATTGCCTTTTTGTGGGTGGGAAATCATCCTATGACTTCTCCCGCTCTAGGTGGAGCAGGAGATCGTGTCAGACTTTTACTGACTAAAACCCACCCCTGTTCTTTTACTGCCCTGAGCGCCCAAGGGCGCGGTAACTCTGATTCAAATTTATCCACGACCCCTGGGCAGGCCATCGGCCATGACGGATCCCGTCATGCTTTGCTGACAACTCTTTGAGGCGCGCATGGAACAATACGCGCCGTCGATTCTCGGGCCTGATCCTGATCGGACGGTGGCCGGAGATCGTCTCGCGACATCCGACGCCCAGGACGTCACCTGCTACTGGGGGCATGAGGGCGACTCTGTTGAGCCTCCCTCACCCGTTCCACCTCCTCCTTCGCGAACTGCTTCGCAGAAGGAGGCAACTGCTTCTCATTCTCTCTTGCTCCGTACCATGGTCTGGACCAGGGCCGGGCGCGAGAGGTCGCTACCGCCGATCGCCTCCACGAGGACACGACGGGGCTCCGCCCAAGCGGGGCAGATCTCCACCGTATGCTCCACCGTGTCTCACACTGGTGACACCCGGGCGTTTCCCTCCGCCTTATCCTACACAGGAACCTCCTCCTAGGCCTCTCCAGCCACTCCTCAAAGAAGGCCCTTACCACAGCAATTGCGGCGTGCCCAGCACTGGTTTGCGACAGTCGCTGTCTCCATGTCGCCATGAGATCCTGCCGGAGCTCTGTCCGCCAAGCCGCGAGATGTCGCGGCAGCTGAGTTACGCCCCGGCGTTTCGCCTCCTCGCGCCACTCATAGAGACGCTCGAAGACATTTGCTTCCAGATTTCATGGTGGCAGTCCGGCAAGGAGGCTCGCCACCTCACCGGAGGCCGTGCGGTATCCTCAGATCATACGGATGGCCCTTTGGGACGCGTTCAACCGGCGAGATGGTCGCCGCCTCAAGGAACGCGCCCACACCGGTGCCCCGTAAAGGGCCATGGAGCTCACGACCCCCGCGTAGAGCCTCCGGCAGGAAGCGTTTAGGCCCCCCCCCCCCCCAATGATGTATTGCCTAGTTGATTAAGTTGCTCTCTATCTAAATAATAATATGAGCAACATTAATGGTGTAAACATTACTTCATTTACATCGATTCTTTGCTAAGTTTCTCAAGTATGTTATAGCGTTGTAAGAATAATTGTATTGGCACAGCAATAAATTTCTTCCCCTATTTTTTCTTTCTTACTTTTTCTTGTGGTAGTGTTGACATTGCACTATATTTCTTTTCGTTGCCCTGACATATGAGATCAATATTGCTGAAAATTAAGCAATTCAAGTACCCTATTGTGAGCGCACCTTTAGGTACCTATTGTATACCATCACCAAGGCAAGTTTTATTAGAGTTCACTGAATGCCGTTTGGGAATGTTATACAACATTCCGAGCGGATAAAAGAGGGTTGAAGTATTAGCTGTATTAAAACTGCAATGAATTGAAAAGTACAGTTTTTTGTGCTGACACGTTTGACACCTTATATTTTAGAGAGTAAATGTTTTTTATTGGAGCTACAGTTTTTGATTACTTATACCTACTATCTCCTTTAAATGACCTAATAAATGTGATTTGATTAACTAGATAAAGACAGAAAGGAAAATTGTTAAACCTAAACGAGTCTTTGCTAAAATTTCCATTTAAAAAATTCAAATTCATTCCACAAATCCATTTCTTAATTCGTCAGGCTTTGACGAAATTCGTTAAAATCTCATCGGTTGTCGAATAAAATACGAATAAGATACTCGTAGATAAATTTTAGGCAAAGTGGTAAGTGTAGGCAATCGTCGCATCGCTCAGTGTCGTATTAGCAGGTCGAGAGGTGCTGGTGAGAGCACGATATGCCAAATGGGTTATTCTGTAAGTTGTGAATTTATGTCTTTTTTTTTTCTTAATTTATGTCTCAGAGTTTCTTTTTTATCTTTGATAGGCTCGCTTTTGACCACTATCTCACCTAATAGTTAGCGATGAGGTGGTCGAAAATGGAGCACGATTACCTAGAAGTAACCTATAACCCTTGACTTAAAGACTCAGGTTTATTTACAGAAAAATAAAAACAAAATGTGTATTATTTTGACTTTTCAATCAAATAATAAGTGAGACTTTTAAGAAAATATCAACAAATTTTAAATACAGAATAAAATCTACGTAAAACGTTTAACAAAATAACATTATGTAATGCCTACCCGTAATCATTTCTGTCCCTTCCAAATAAATTAGGATAAATTACATTTAGGAATCTCCCTAAGTAGGACCTACCTTACTTTGGATGTTTAACCGATTTCAATTCATTCTAAAGTAGGTAGCAACTCCAGATCAATTAAATCTAATCATTTAGACCTGTCAACACGGAGATTAATTGACAATTATGACTCAGCATCCCAACGTATTGATAGATTAAATATAGATTTTGCGGATCATTGGAGTCTATCAAGTTTACAAACTTAACCCATCTGTGAAAAATGCTGACATCATCGATTGCGTTAAAAATAATGTCCGGAAAAAAATGAGTTGCTGTCTTTTTAAAATGTTTATGGTAAGAACTCAAATAAGGCAAAATGAACTAATCATGAAAATCTTTTTCATAGAAAAAACCTTTTATTTTTTATTGTAAAAAGAAAACTTTCTGTGATGTTAAAATAACAGATAAGATTCTCAGAATAGTCCCTCAAGACCGAGAGTCTATAATCAAATCGTTCGTCCCGATTAACCGAAGCAATCTGTTTAAGCCGCGTAATTACAAAACGTACTCGCGAACATCACAAGGATTTAGCAGTCGGCTCTGGTAATGCCGATTTAAGTCACCCTCATCCTTCGACGACCGAGTGAATGGAAATGAACGAATGAATTAAAGTCGTTACGACGCGACGTCTGCTAGCGGTTCTAATTATGAAAATATTGAGATTTTAAACTTATAAAAAAAAGTAATTAATAACTATCAGGTTTTCTTTATTTTTACAAGCTTGCTTCGTTTGTATGAGCGTCCTAATATTAATTAGCAATCGTTTGTAAGGTTCCATACCCGAAGGGTAACCAACGGGACCATATTACTAAGCCTCCGATATCCGTCTGTCTGTTTGCGGGTTGTATCTCATGATCCGTAATAGGTAGACAGTTTAAATTTTCACAGAATATGTATTTCTGTGGCCGCTATACAAATAATAATAATCGTACGGAACCCTTCGTATGCAAGTCAAGCTCGCACTTAACCGGTTTTTCAATATATTGTTATGAATAAATATGAATATTGTTTATTCAACATAAAATCAGAATTGGTTTCTGTTTTTTTTTTTTTCATCCTATGACTTCTTCCGCTCTAGGGTGGAGCGGAAGGGCGTGTCAGAGTCTTACTGACTAAAACCCACCCCTGTTCCTCTCTGCCTTTAGTGCCCAGGGGCGAGGTAACTCTTTCGAATTTATCCTCAACCCCCGGGCAGGCATCGGCCATGATGGGCCCCGTCCCTATTGCTGACAATTCTTTGAGGCGCGCGTGGAACACTACGCGCCGTCGACTCTCGGGCCTGGTGCTGATCGGGCGGCGAGTTACCCACTACTCGCCGCCCGGGTTTCCCTTTGGGGTTTAAGTCGCAGTTATACTTCTAATAGTTTTTAATTGAATATCACGTCTAAACGACTAGTCCAATTTCTTTGAAAAAAAATTATGTTACTCTAGACAATTTCCGTCGTAACTTGATATACCTATTATATTTACAAATATATATTTTTAATTTTGTTGTATGTATGTATTTAAGTATGTATTTTTTTCCGTTTATTCTTTCCCTTAAGTTGCACCTGCCACGTTCCGTCTCTGCACCACCCTAAGGTCGACTGGTAGAAAATGCCTAATGATAAATGATAAATGATGTTTATTCAGTAAATAGGTTACAAGGAACACTTTTACACGTCAATGGTTTTTGTCAGTTTAAGCTAGATGAGGCCGGTGTTTCCTAGCTGACTACCCTGAGAAGAAACACCGAAACAAACTCAGAGGTCAAAGTCTCTTTTAAGCCTAAGGCATTAAGTCCGCCATTGTACAGTAATTCTTACTTGTGCATTAATTTTAATAAATAAATAAATATGTGAATATTTCTATAACATAGCGATAGATAATCATATTTTATAACACGTGTAATTAATTTGTAAAGTTATGTCTAACGCAGCGTGAGAATCACGCAAAAAGTATAAAACGTATTTCTATGAAAACTACACCATTTTAAACATAATTTAACTATTTATATTTTAGTATACGTGTTTTAGTATAATACTTATTGTTTTATGTATAATAAATTAATAACGCGTTTAATTTCGAACAGCGCTCCTTAATGGGCGAGTCCTATTACTGGGTGGACGTACAACGCATTACGTGAGCTCAGCACAGAACACGCAAGCTAACCACTCCAGGTCATTGGCAGTTAATAGCGCCCTATGGGATTCTGTTAAATATTTCAAGAAAATTCGATTTGAGAGTCAAAGGGAAGCAAATGAAAATGTATTTGAGTTCTGCCATTGTTCAAGCCTGGCTTGAAACAGTTATTATTATTATTATCTAGACTAACTTGAAACAAACAGACAGCTAATTGTACTCATTCTCAGAGCTTTGTAGGCATAATAAGTAAATGTCTGAGACTGTCTATTCAGAAATAAGTCTTGCGTAAGGAAAGGAGATATTACGTTGGTTAAATTTTGTTTTATTCAGTATTTGAATGTACCTGGAATTATTAAATGAATATGAATGTTCATAGCTTCAAATGGTTCTAAAATCTATATAACAAATTCTGAAATTATTTTACTAAGTGCTTTTACAAATTCACTCTTTGCGGACTTTCTATGAAATTGTGAAAATCTGAGTGTGTTCAGTGAAATGTAGTAGAATTAAAATTTCAAGGAACAATTAAATTGGCTTTCTCCCGTCAATACCTCTAGTAACAGCTTGGTAGAACCCTCACGGAAAACTAGCCGTTAATTGCCTACAGTTTTTTTTCTCAGTGCGAAATGGGAGTTTTCTCATTAGAGTCAGCAAATTCATTTAGTTCCGTTTTTCTTGCAGTTCACTAAAGACTGTGCTAGGCAAGTAGGAACCTGTATAATTGATTCTTGAGCCCTCAGTTTTGCTGTCGGTTTGTCTGTTTTTGTTCAGAGGAAAATGTGTTCACTGTAGGACAGTTAGAAGTAGGGTACTTACAATGATCATAATAATATAATTTACGATACGCCCCAGCTTTGCACGGGTACAAATGATACACTTAAACCTTCCTCATGAATCACTCTGTCTATTGGCGAAAACCACATGAAAATCCGTTCAGAAGTTTTGAAATTTATCGCGAACAAAGACAGACGCGGCGGAGTACTTTGTTTTATAATTTACTAGCGACCCGCCCCAGCTTCGCTCGGGTACAAATTATACATATAAACCTTCCTCTTCAATCACTCTATCTATTAAAAAACCGCATCAAAATCCGTTGCGTAGTTTTAAAGATTTAAGCATACATAGGGATATAGGGACAGAGAAAGCGACTTTGTTTTATACTATGTAGTGATAATATATATGTTTATTCATTAAAAATTACAGATATATACAGCAACAAACAGTGGGTAGAGAGTTAAACAGTTAATCAGGTTTGTAGTAAAATCAGTACTTAATATTTTTAAAACCCTACCTCTCAAAATCTGTGTTTTGGGAAACAGTGTACGACCACAAAATTTTTATACACTGTTACTGAACATTTAATGAACGGTGTCGTTCTACCGCTGCGCGCTGTAATGATCTACGAGTATGTGATTCTGTAATAGTTGTGACGTGAATATAATTGTGTGTGAGGGTTAATATGTCGTGATAGTGATTCATATACTTGTATAACTTGTTGCTATTTTTTTTAACTTTGTAGATAGTAGTTAAGTTAATGTCATTTTATTTTTATCACTTTTTTACGTTTTAAAGTTTTTGTTATTTGATTACAATACAGGTACATATTATACATAACTAAACTAATAAATAACTTAAGAAATAAAATATGTACAAGAGGTATAAAAGATCCGGGAGGAGTACAGCTCATTGGGTATCGAAAAATTCGTCCACATCGCTGTCAATGGGAAAAATGCCCAGAAGGCTGGCAGCATTGCCACGTTGAATGGCAATGCTGATTCTTTGGCCAAAAAAAAGGCCAGCCCTTTGGTCACGTGAAGACTCGACTAAAAGTTTGCTGATGTCACGGAAAACTCGATGAGCGGACCCCATGACCCTAGTGTTTCAACCCCAAACGGCTCAAACATATAACTCCCATTATGGTTGTTATATTTGCGCCGTTTGCGGTTTTCTGCACCTGTAGCAGCCGCCCCAGCACAGCCCGCCGTGCTAAGAAGATGAGATGGCGCAAGGGTGTCGACACATGTTGCATCCCACACCAAAGGCCTACCCATCTTCCAAGGCATTACGGTCATCCCGTCAGGCCTCTTTCCATCGTCACGTGCCAGGCTATCGACCGTACGTGCCAGGCTATCGACCACCTTGGACACCACGGTGTCCGAGGTGGTCGACTGCTTCACCACATTGGCAGCGATGCATCACCCAGACGCAGACATGTAGCGATCCGGAAGGTGGTGTCACTCAGCATAGTACCCATGTTGGGTGACGGTAGTGCCTGTAGCCAGAAGCCCGTCTCCCATTGTAGTTAAGTTATATAAGTTCCCAAAACTATAAATTTATACTCGTTAAACATATAAAACGATTGTGTAAAAAAAAGTCCAAGTACTTTTCTAGAAACGACCTCTTCTGTGTCAGAGAGAACAGTGTCTGAAAAACAGGAGGTAAAATTTATCAAGGAAAAAAATATTCAAAAGGACAGTTTAAACAAACGTTAAGAAGTGAGAAAAGTTAAAACAACTGACTTCTCTAATAAGTTCTTTTACATTTTCATTTATGTAATTTGCTCGCGTTTCAAAAGAAATTTAGCCGTCTAGAAATGGCCAGTCAGCAAGCGTTCATTACAGTTTTTCTCTCGTTAGATATAATGAACTAAAATTGTTCTAACAACGTTTAGTGACAATGTTATTTTACTACAACTTGAGCAAACTTGGGAGACTCAGTGAAGAAAAGGTGTGAATGAAGAAACGTGATCTCGTATACTGTGTTATAACTAAGACAAACCTAAAAAAAACCTATGTAAAAAAATAACCATTGTTTTATATAAAGTATTTTTTATTCATTGTTTTAGATATCTTCAGTTTAGTTTTGCATACCAGTAATGGTTAACATGAGGATACTGTTTACAATGCTACCTATACAGTAACGTACATTTTTCAAATACTTTATTTGATTGATTGATTTGAATTGTTATAATTGTTCGTACCATGTTTTACTTTTTAAACAACTCAAGTTTTGCGATCGAATTTTGGCTCGCTGTTTTTTTTCTATTGAATTATCTCATAACTTAATATGTTTATATTATTACAAGTAACCTACATTAAATACTGTTGCATTGAAAAAAATAATTTAAGTTAGCTTAACACATACACTGCCGAACAAAAAATCTTACGAAATTATTTTTTTTTTATTAAATTATTTGTTATTATAGCGGCTATAGAAATACACATACTGTGAAAATTTCAAATATCTAGCTATTACGGATCGTGAGATACAGTCCGCTGACAGACAGACGGAGACTGGAGTTTTTTTTGGGCTGTATCTCTTGGTCCGTAATAGGTAGACAGTTGAAATTTTCACACAGCGTGTATTTCTTTAGCCGCTATAATAACAAATAGAGAGGATAACCGTAACAATCCAATATCATCATAAGCCACGACCACCCTGTCAAGAGTGCACCACTGAAGAGGTTAACAACAAATGTTAAAAAAACAAATTTATTTTTATTATTTGTTGTTAAAGCGGCAACAGGAATACATATTCTGTGAAATTTTTAACTGTGTAGCTATTACAGATTATGTGATACAGCCTCCTGATAAACAGACGGACACCGAGTCTTAGTAACAGGATCCCGTTGGTTAATCTTTGGGTACGGAACCTTAAAAACCGGTTAAGTGCGAATTTAGCACACGATGGGTTCCGTACGAATTTTATTATTTGTTGTTATAGCGGCAACTGAAATACATATTTTGTGAAAATTTTAACTGTCTACCTGTTACGTATCTAGAGATACAGCCCGCTGACAGACCGGCGGACAGCGGAGTCTTAGTAATAGGGCCCCGTTGGTTACCCTTTGGGTACGGAACCCTAAAAAACCTCCGCTAGCGTAAGGCATATGTCTTCTACGTGGCAGTATACTGTAACTTTTCCTTAATCAACAAAATTACTGCAGATCCATACCATTGTACCAAAATCTACGTACCTGTAACTTGGACCACTGTATCCTCCCGATGCATCGGCTAGCGTTCCTCCAAGCTAGTTTGGCGCCAAACACCAGTTCAGTAGTAGTCAGCTGGTAGGTTCCAGTTTTCGCTACTTCTTCCTGGACTGCCTTCCAGCGTGCTTCATGAGCTGCGGTGTTGGCTCTGTATCAAAAATAATAAAAATCAAGAAGACTGAAGACCATACACAGCTAAACTGGAACAGTTAAATTCTCTGCTCTCGTCTCCATAGATTATAAACATGATGTACCTTATTTACTTATAAAAAAGTTAACCATGTGACAAGTCTATCCAACATTTACCAGGTTCTTAATTCAAAATTTACTATGGAGAATTTGAATTTAGAATCTGCTAATTAATATTAAACTGAGCATAAGGTTAACGAGATAATTATGAAAATAAGGGGATAGGTATATGTATGAGTGTATATTATGGCACATCGACTTTGAGAAATTAAATAAATCACAACACAAATCATCTTTCAAAATCATATCTGTTTGACAGTTTCTTTCTAAGATTCGATGTAGGTAACATTTAAATAGCTGGAAATGATACTAAGAAGGAGATATAAAATATTTCATGGCTTACTTACACAAAACTCGCGATAGGCAATATCGTGACAACAATTATATTCATTTTCTTTAATAGCAGTAAAAGACTTACTCAGAGCCGGAATGGTTGTATAATGAAGTATGACTTTACTTCATTACACAACCATTCTGGCTAGCAGTCCAGATACTTATTATGTAACAGAATCTAGTTATTTCTAACGCCTTCATGTTTTTTTTTTGCATAGCAATAGCTTTCTTTTGAGTCATCTTAGATTTTTCTCTTCTCAAAGTGAATATATAGCAAGAGATGATCGGCAAAGCAGACCGTAATATAAAATTGGAAAATTATACAGTAACCATTAAAATTTTAGTACCTACCCAATGTATGGCCTAAAACAATTTTCATATGCGAATTGTTACAAAACATCACATATTGCCCAGAAGCCCAAACAGCTCATGTAATCTCGACTTTCTCTACCCTAATTTTATCGGGCGAATAAAGCCCTAAGTAATGCTCAAATCCCTTGAAGCAATTTATTGCAAATGGTAGCCCAAGTTTATCAACTAACCAGTCAGGGTCTAGTACAAAATAAACCAACTGGATATATTCAAAGTCTATTACAAGGAAAATTAAACTAGTCTTTTGTGCTCTGCGAAAATTTGGTTTCTCTCGAGCAAGTGCAACTTGAGAATGCATTAATTAATTTTGCACAAATTCTACATTCCCGAACTGACAAGAGTCTTATTCTTATCCAAACAAAAGGAATTCTCTGAACCACTTTCTTGTACGGATCTTGTGTCAACGTTTGAAAAATGATCAAATTTTCTCCTCCAAAACCGTATAAAAGAAATAAGCGTTGTTAGACGTCAAAACAAGTCCATATGAATGGCATCGTACTCTCACCGTAATATTAGCATAATATTGTGTGGAACAAAAGTTATTTTTTACGATTATACGACGTCATAATTTTGTTTGGAGGAAAAGGTTTTCATTTTCAGGCAGCTGTGTATTTTTGATAATGTTAAAAAGATGAGTTATCTTTCAATAACGATAGAATTTTGATAATGCTAGTTAATCCTATGCCAAAAATGAGTCAATCGAGAATAGTTTATGTCCAGCAGGTAACCTTTTTATTAAAAAATTACAAGTACGAAAGCCTTTAGAAATTAACTGGGCAATACGTCGTCCGCCAACATCATCATATAGATTCTTTTTTATCAACATTAGCATATTTTCTTACTTTACTGTAGGGACCTTATTACACTTTTTGTAAATCTATCTAACAGAGATAGATTTTATTGGGTTCTAATTCCTGCCAAGAAAATGCGCCCAGAATTTGATTTAAGTAAAAATTTGTGTCTCCGCAAATGCGCCCAACTACAAAACAAAAGAGCAATCTGTTTCTTACCTGCGTATAGACGCGAAGTACTGTCCAAGGAAATCCTTGGCATCGTTGAGAACTTCCTCGGGCTCTCTTGGCACTTCCCCGCGGCCAGGAATGGCCATCAAACTGCCAAGGCACGCTTTTTCGTTGCATAGCGATGGCTGTTGACAAGAAAGTTTCAATTAAAATATATTTTTTGTCAAAAAAGTCCCTAGTAAGTAGGTGAAGAGTTTTTATTGTGACAAGGTCATATATTTAGTTTTTTTAAACATTATTTGATACGTCATTGGTACTACTTTTATTTATCGCTTTGATAAAATTACCTAAGTATATTTTTGTGTTTTACAAAAACTGATTATCTTTCTTTTTTAGCGATATTGTCCTAACTTCTATCTATCGCTACTTTTAAATGCAAAAACCATGGAAAATATTTACACAAATTCAATTATTTTCCGTCTTCAGTAATAGTTTTATCAAGATAAAATCATTGTAATATTTTAACGCAAACAAAAAAATCATCTAAAGCGTTAGCGTCAAAACAAATGATAGTCGACACATAATGAATATTTTATTCGTTTTTCAAACAAACAAAATTCCTTTCGTAATTCAGCCAGTACGGTTATGAGAATAATAGGTAAATACTTTTTCGTTTTGTTTATCCTAGTATTTTAAATACTGATTGGTTCCAAAATATTTGTCATTTTTATTCATTAGACTTTTTTACGAAATACTTTTCAACGCGGAACTGAATTGAGCCTTTAGTCTAATAATTTGGTATGAAGATGACAAGTGTAATGTAAATTATTTATGATGCGGTTATACTCTGAAAATTAACATTGTAAAAAAAAAACTTATTTGACCGGTATTCTTAGCAGACATTTTTCTTGCGAACAAATAAGTAGGTATGATAGAAAAAGGCCGGCAAAAAATGTAAAAAGTAGACCAACTGTCATTTCAGTTATTATTTTAAAACAACAAAGTCATAAAGCGCAAGAAAATGTAATTTCAATCTGAGAGCAGAATAAGTAGTGCATTAGTATTCAGTTGTGAATACTAGATTGTGTTGTGTCTGACTGGATAGGTTCGAATCTTATTAGTATGGAAAATGGATACGCCATTTTCTTGGAGAAAATGCAGTGGAAGCTAGGCGGCTGCCACGAATAAACTGTTTATTTGCCTAGATACTTTTGTTTCCAGTAAAATATGGATTGTCAAGTAATAAGATTTTGTTGTCTGGTTTTGACTGTACTGCTGTAATCCGGCCAAGTGCGTGTAGGACTTCACACATTTAGGGTTTCGTACCATATAACCTCTGAGTTTGTTTCGGTGTTTCTTCTCAGGGTAGTCAGCTAGGAAACACTGGCCTCGTATAGCTAAAACTGACAAAAAAAAAATGTTCACGTGTAAAAGTGTTGTTGAAACCTACTTACAAAAAATACACTAAAAATTCATAAATAACTTTAATTTCGGAAGTCAGTGTTTGTATTTTACTTCTTCGTTATTTGACACCGACTTCCGAAATAAAAGTTATTTTTTAATTTTTAGTGTATTTTTTTGAAAGTCGGTTGTTTTTTTTTTTTGTAAAAAAGTTTTTTATTTTTCACTTTTTAGTTGTTATTCCCCACAACTAAAAACCCCAATAACATGGAACGTGGAATTTAAACATTTGGAGTACACCAAAACGTCATCGAGGTAAACGTATTTTTCGTTTTTGTTCAGTTTCTCAAAAAGCGCTAAAACAATTTCGATAAAATTTATATGGGACCACCTCGGGAGTATATTCTTTCGGATAAAAAAAAAATTTGAATATCGGTCCACAACTGACGGAGAAATCGGCGGACATACATAAAAAAAAAAAAAAAACATACATACAGTCGAACATAGAACCTCCTCCTTTTTCGAAAGTCCGTTAATAAAATCATTTATCATTCATATAATTTATTATTATCCTGTAGGGGGGAAATGACTATTTTGGCATTTTTTTGTAAAATATACATAAACGTTATCACCAGATTTCAAGTTCACAGGTCAGTCAATCTGCCTAGCCTTTTTCCCAACTATCTTGGCTAAGTTCACAGGTCAATGGAATGTAAAAAAATTCTTTGGAACAAAATTTTGTGACAGACGACGGACAAACAGATAGCTGGATAGACGGACACGCGAGTGACAGCAATAGGTCTCCGTTTGGACCCTTCGGGTACGGAATCCTAAAACAAGAATAGTAAAATTTTTTAAATACGAGTACTTTGACTGAATCGGGCAATATAATTTCTAACACGCTTTTTTTAGCTTCACCTGTAATAATTGACTATTTAAAAAAAATTTAGAAGTTAATTTGACGCACTTCCCGGTTTTCGATTCAGCTGAGATTTTGCTTTCATCTTTAGTTTAGATGACACTGCATGGTTAACTAAGTGACGTTATTCTTAACCCTGGGGTACTCCCAAAGATGACGAAATTGTTAGGTATTTTTATGCATTCCCATGATGTGGGTCTATTTAATCTCTACATCAACAAAGAGTTAGTACTTGAGTTTTTTAAATAAATATAAAATTTATGTGATATCTTTTATTTTAATCACGCCGAATGTATTTTAGTCTATGTTATAAAATAACCCATTCACGATCACGTTAAAAAGGCGCACATTTTCGCACAACTCACCAAAAAATCCAATAAAAATGGATGTCAACAAAACGTCTCTTAAACGTCCCATAAAATCAGTACCCTATTCTTTACCTAAAACATGTTTTTCACATAAAAATAAACTTTAATAACATCGGCCTCAATTACGTAAAGAGCAAGGATCACAAATCGTTCTAGCCCGGTAGGTAAATAATTTTTCTTCGTGGTTTGAATATTGAGTGGGTAGGCTGGTCGCACACCGAACCACTCAAGTCAGCGACAAGCTGTGGTCTGCATTATTCATGGCTTGTATTCCCCGCATTCGTTGCCGATGGCTGCCACGTTCTGCCTCTAAGAAGTGGCTCGTTTGTGGAAAGCTTTATATACTCTTTGGCGTATACCGCAAACTGCGTGCTTGATAACTTCATTACGTAAAAACGGTCGCGTTCCATAACCGACCGGAGAGCTTGTTTACCCTCGAAGTTTTTGGCATAATCCCTTTAAAAGTTTGGCTCGATTTTTATATGGGATGTGTGAAGTACGAGTTTTGTTGGTCTGTTTGCTGTACGCCTTTAAGTTTGGCTTTTGGTATGGAAAATAATGCAAATTTTTGTGATGAATCCCTCAATTCGGGCTTAATCGGAACTGATCTTTATAATTTTCATACTTGTAACAATCAATGTTCTTGGTTAAATTTTGTTAACGCCAAATAAGCTAGTTATGCACAAGATGTAATCTGACTGCAGTGGAGTAGTGGTGGCCCAGTGGTAACGGCCACGACTTACAAGTTGTAGGTCATGAGTTCAAACCCAGACAGGCGCTTTACTTCGTGTAAATTATGTCATCACCACTGCTCTAAAAACGGTGAAGGAAAACATCAAGAGGAAACCGGGATTTCCTAGAACCAAAACTTCATAGACATGTGACATCCACACACCCACATTGGGCCCGCGTGGTGGATTACGGCCCACACCCTCTCACAGAGAGGAGGCCTGTGTCCCAGCAGTGGGGACATTAAAAGGCTCTGACCTGACTAATCTTAAAGTCTGAAATCAACATTGTACAAGAAAAACTTATTTGACCGCGTTTGCGTTTGTACTTATTTGTTCGCGAGAAAAATATCTGCTAAAAAAGTAAAAAGTAGACCAACTGTCATTTCAGTCATTATTTTGAAACAACAAAGTCACGAAGCGCACGAAAATGTGATTTCAATCTGAGAGCAGAATAAGTAGTGCATTAGTATTCAGTTGTAAATACTAGATTGCGTTGTGTCTGACTGGATAGGTTCAAAACTTATTAGTAGGGAAAATGGCTACGCCATTTTCTTGGAGAAAACGCAGTGGAAGCTAGGCGTCTGCCACGAATGAACTGTTTATTTGCCTAGATACTTTTGTTTCCATTAAAATATGGATTGTCTAATAATAAGACTTTGCTGTCTGGTTATTGGTTTTTTTTTTAACAATTGTGGCTATGCCACTGACTTGGTTACAAGACCTTTTAGCCTAGTCTTAATTAGATCACTATCACTTTTTCTTTTTCACCATTAGAATGCAGATGTAACACATTCTAATGTATTTTGCAGTATTTGGCAACAAATGTCATGAGTCAGCCTTCTCGGCAAACTTCGCTGAGGTAGTCAATACTACAATAAAATTCTCAGCTCCATTTTACCGAGATCGCGCCTGTTTCAATGATTCCACATATTGTCCAGTTGCGTAGACACAAAACTACACCAATTTTACATCACTAGGAATCAATAAACGAATAATTAAAACAGCACACCCAAACTTCACTCGAGAAAATCACGCCAAAAACCTGTCTGGTTATTGTACCTACTGCTGATGTTACCATAAAGGAAAACTGAATATGACCTGCGGCCTGAGAGAAAATACTTTACTGTTATCTTTCACGCTAACGCTTAGTACAAAATGTATGGCAATGCCATTACCGGACGTGAGTCACGTGACAATTCTCACCGCAGGTAATGTCATTGCCATACATTCTGTACTAAGTTTTAGCGTGAACGCTAACAGAAAAGTATTTTGTCTCAGGCCACTGATCTGACTAATCAACTACTAACAACATATACCTACCCACAGTTAACGTTTGCAATAGCATGCCTGCCCCATTAGCCAAAATACATTTCTGTTAACGTCAACGCTAACGCTTCGTGCAAAATGTATGGCAACGACGTTTTGCACGAAGCGTTAGACAGAGAACTGTCACGTGACTCACGCCCAGTAATGTCTGTGCCAAGAAATGTATTTTGTCTAAAGGCTCTGATTACAGTCACCCTTTCCTTAGTAAGTCAGACGATAAGATTATCCCTTCACAAATACTCTCACAATTTTAACGCTTTCCTTTATTTTATGAAGTTCCTAACTGAATCTCGAGTATTTTTACCTCCATATTTTATGAGTATCAGCAATATGTTCACGCTGTGTTACCATAAAAAGAAAAAGCCTATAAAACATGATGGAGTTTTTATGGAGTTTCAATCATTTCGCGATACAAATTCCCATGGTGTTTATCACTAGTAAAAAGGTTGTAGATCTTAATACTGGCACGACCTTCGAAGTGATAAAATAAGGAGTGCTTAAAGTAGGTTTTCCGCTTTTGTTTTATTTTATACACAAAATGGCGTGTTTTATGCTTAGTTTAGTTTAAATACTGAATAGCGAATTCTAAATTCAAATCCTCCATAGAAAATTTTGAATTTACAATTCGCTACACGGTTTTTGGCGGGATTTTCTCGAGTGAAGTTCAGTGGCTGTTTTAATTATTCGCTTATTAATTCCTAGTGGATATTGTGATGTAAAATTGGTGTAACTACACCAATTCGCACCAGCTGCGTAGACACTTGAGACGCAAAACTTTGTGTCTCAGCAGGGAGGAACAGGGGTGGGTTTTAGTCAGTAAGAGTCTGACACACCCTTCCGCTCCACCCTAGAGCGGAAGAAGTCATAGGATGATTTCCCAGCCCCCAAAAAAAAAAAAAAAGTGCCTACGCAACTGGACAATATGTGGAATCATTGAAACAGGCGCGATCTCGGTAAAATAAAGCTGAGAATTTTGTCGTAGTATTGACTGACTCAGCGAAGCTTCCCGAGAAGGCTGACTCGACTTATTTGCTGCAAGCAAAAAAACTAGAATTTGTTACATCTGCCATTCTAATGGGAAAAAAGTCTAAAACTAAATACTCTTGACACTGGCTAAATGCACAAACCGTGCGAAGCCAAAATTAAGAAAAAAAAAACTGATTAGCGAATTCTAAATTCAAATTCTCCCTATAAAATTTTGAATTTACAATCCGCTACACGCTTAATTTTTATTGTTGTAATTTGAATCATTTTTTGTTTCTTATATGTAGTTAATTTTGCTATATTTTTAACTGTAGGACCTATCTATGTCAAGAATATTTTCAGTCTGCTGAAAGAGTTTCAGTATGCTGGTGAAAACGAGTAATTTTCTGCACTCTATTTACCAATGAAATATGCATGGGGAAATACACTAAACCTACAAGTATTGACTGAATGACAAGTACGACACATCTAGTGAAAAGGGTACAACTCGCCACCTTGTGTAGGATAGACTAACGTATGTCTGTCGCTTAGCTAAACCTATGTTGTGTCTTATTTTCTTGGTAAGTTTATATAAAGACCGCTTCAGTAGTTTGCTATAGTGTTGTCTTCAGTAGTTATAATCCATCCCCATATTCCCATTTATAATATTAGTAAGTAGTAAGATTAACTGTATATATAAAACTCAACCTCCTGACTGACTGATATATCAACGCAAAACCTTAACCGTTGGTTCTAGAGACATGAAATTTGAATGGTGTGTTCTTTGTGAAGAGTAGGTATACACTGAACAGGCTTCGGGATATTTTCCCTAGTCCCTTCCTTGTTCTAAACTTACCGCCACTCGCACTCGCTCCTCGCTGTGAGTGAACCACGGACAACGCATCGCTCCTGCCATCTGACGGCGTGAAGACGCAGATTGCAGATTCAGTTCGAACTCAACGAAAAGACCGGCCGCCAACAAATTCCGCGCACGCGGTAAAAAAATCACCAAGAACCTGGTGAAATACGACTGCTAGTGATACAGTATGGTGATCTACTGGCTCCCAGCATCCTGTGAGTACCTGACCTCTTTCAATTTATATCCCTGTTTCTTGGTAGAAAACTTCAAAAAGCTTTCTTGGCTATACGCGATACTCAATCATCCACTAAGAAAGGGTTTGTCAAAATTTTACCCCCTTTTTATACCCCTGAGATTGTGAAATGGGGGTTGAAAGTTTATAACGAGGGTAGTACTAATTCCTCGCAGGCGAAGCCGCTGGCAGAAGTTAGTTTTCATATAAGTACCATAGATCATAAACCTAATAAGATTATCAGGCTAAAAATAAGCAGCACATTCTCCCCAACAGTATCTTGTTGAGGGCAGTTCGCAAACAAGCTCGCACAAATTTCGCCGATGGCGTGGAATAGTAAGAAGTTGACTCTCGTCACTTTAACGAACGTTAAGCTTTATCGACTAACCGAGGGATGTTCGATTAACTCCGATTAGTCTTCGGTTACAGCTGTGGGTAAATAGATCTTTGGGGCGTGTTGGGTTAACAGGCTAGCTTAAAAAATGTTGTAGGTATTTGCTTAGAAACTAGTTACAGTGCAGTGGTTGAGCGATTGGCTGCTGCGCTGAGTGTCGCGGGTTCGATTCTCCGACGAAACAAATATTTGTATGGCCTAAAGAGTTCCGTATCTGGGTGTCTTGTGTATGTGAGTTTGCATGTTTATGAACGCACCCTAGAACCAGGACAAATTCACATTGTGGGTAAACGTTCTTTTTTAAAAAAAAAAACGTGAATTCGTGGTTCGGAAGTTTGCGGTTGACACTGACATACTAAACTAGCCGTTGGTCCAGCGCCTGATCTCTCCCCGTTCGTGTCAGTTTGCCGTCTCATCGGACTATGACGGAAAAGAAACAGAGAGTACAACTGCGTTGGCGCATACACTTGTGCACTATTTATTATTATGGAATACATATTTCCGGTCCACGTTGAAATTGACCGCAGTGGTAAAAAATTGGTAGTGAGGAAATTATTATTTGTTATTTAAATTAAAGGTAGATCGGTATAGATGATTACACATCAGCAGGGATCAGTGGAGGCCCAGTGGTAACGGGCGTGACTTACAAGTTGTAGGTTGTGAGTTCAAACCCAGGCAGGCGCTTTACTTTGTGTAAATTATTTCATTACCACTGTTCTCAAAACGGTAAATGAAAACATCGTGAGGAAACTGGCATGTCCTACAAACAACAAAATCGAAGACATGTGACATCCACCAACCGGCATTGGGCCCGGGTGGTGGATTACGGCACACACCCTCTCACAGAGAGGAGGCCTGTGCCCCAGCAGTGGGGACATTAAAAGTTGTTGATGATTACACATAGGATATTCACGACGACTATTTTAAACAGTTCTCTGGTTCATTATCTTCTACATAATTTATTAAAGTAGCTATTACGTTGATTGCAATCTCAAAGACGAGGTGAATGCTCTTTGATAACGTGTGCATAATTATATAATTTTATTTGCCTTCACTATTTATTAATAGTTTATGATAGTGGGTACATAGTTACTGCTATTATGGGTAACAGCTATTGTTATTTTAATCCAATGCAAAGATGGTAACATTAATGTTTGTGAATACATAGTGAGTTGCAATAATAATGAAATGAGTACCTATAGTACATTTAGATAGAAGTGGGTAAACGATTTCCCTGCAGCAGAGGTGGAATACACGCCCGAGCCGTAGGCGAGGTTGTTTTGGAAAAGGCTGCAATGACATTAGGGAATATACATGATTTTTTTTTCTAATCCTGGGAGTCTTTAAGTCATGAGTGAATAGGTTACTTCTAGGCAAGCGTGCTCCATCTTCGACCATATCACCGCTTACCATCAGGTGAGATAGTGGTCAAAGGCACGCATATCAAGAGTAAAAAAAAACTTACCGATTCATCGATAAATATACAAAGATGGAATACTAACAGTAAAAACAGAATCAAAATTGATCGAAAAACAAACGAGATATAACATTTTTAAACAAATATATCTGCTCCTCTCTCAAAGACGCTATTTTCAATGTTGGATGTATGGGCTTCATGTTCTTTGACGTCAGATGTTACGTCGGTCTTCTCTTTCTATTTATCAACTTTAGAACTTCATAACTCCGGTTCTGATGTAGACATTTAAAAAAAACATAGCTGTTTACTAAACAAGGTGTAACAGAAAGGTGTGGTCGTATTTTAAGAACTGCATCTGCTCATCGATATGAACAACTTTATGCAGGAAAACCTGAGGAAGTTCTCAAATTTTTCTTATACCTCATACAAATATTGATCAGCTGATGATAATTTTGTATGGAAATTACAATATTTTTTTGGAAATTTCCTATTTTTGCTTAGAAAAGTCGTTCATTTCCGTGGGCAGAACCAATTCTTAAATTATGACCATACCTTTCCGTTCACCCTGTATATAAGCCATGCATGTTCCCTATTGTCCATATTTGTATCAAACCACGTTTTTCTAGACACTTACTCGAAATATATATGTAAATAATAATTTCATAAACGTATTATTTAGGAACCATATAATGTAAGAAATGGCTTGCGGATTTTTTTCCTTTTCCGGACCTTGATAGCTAGACATCAAGAACTAGCCGCGCGACCTGTGGGGTTGGCGGGCGACTAGCCTGATACAATAAATTATGGCGGGGCTGCCGGGACTGGTCGCCGCACTTTTCCGCACTAGTGTGAAATAAGCTAAATTGCGAGCCTACAAGCGGTAGAGGTAGGAGTGGGTTACGAGTACGAAATGTTGTGTTGAGAAATAAATTTTAATGGCTTATCAAGACTTTAATAATCTATATTTTTACTTATTTATTGAAAAAGTAGACAGGGTTTCCATAGGTAATTAAAAACCTTCCAAAGTCAACTTGGCTACCATCCTGAGTGGCTGATAGATATGAACAGAATGATCCTCGTACCCATTTCTCATCTTAACACTGAAAACTACTCTGAATCATTGTAGTCATTGGGTCTAGGTGTGAACACACCTATGATATAGGAATAATTCCTAGTGTGTGCAGTTTTTTTTTTAATTATAAATTAAAAAGATTTTCTTTCTTACATTATTATTTATAAACTCACACTTGACCACTACAACGTGATGTTAAGCGATGATGTGGCCGACGATAAAGCATACTCTTGATTTAAAACCCCTCAGTCTGTTAGAGAAATTGCTACTCTTGTACCAATTTCTCATTGTAACACTGAAAACTACCCTGAAACATTGTAGTTTTTCTTTCGCCTGCAGAAGCCTAGCATTCTAATTATTTACTCATTATGCTGACACAGCCGTTGGCGGCACACGTGACGTGGCATAATCTGCTAAGCTAGAATGTAATACTTAATGACCGAAGCTTATACTTACTTTTATACTGAAGTATATTATTTATAAAGGTCATCAGATGACATCTCAGAAGTTTTATTTATTTATTATTATTTATTAAAAACTTTATGCATTGTAAACACACTGTACCACACTGTACAAAGGCGGACTTAATTCCTTAGGCATTTTCTACCAGTTGAGCTTAGAGTGGTGCAGAGACTATGGCAGTGCTCTTAGGGTTCTGAAGTCCGAATGAAAACGGAACCTTTTATGATCATTCGTGTGTCTGTCTGTCCGTCTGTTACAGCAAATTTACAATTTGAAACTACAGAACCGATTAAGTTAATTTGGTACACATGTAAATAATCGTACACCAAACACAGATGAGCAACGTAAATAAATGAATTTGTTATATGGGGTCACTTTTGGGGTGCAAATCGGAAAATTTTAATATTTTGTTTTTCAAAAAGGGGGTGACTACAGAGATGACGACTAATAGAGGAGTATGGAAGAAAAAGACATGTTGCGCCGACCCCAAATAAAATTGGGATAAGGGCAGGAGAATGATGATGAACTTTACCATGCGATACTTATATCAAATGAAAGGCATGCTGTGAGGAAAAGTCTCAATAAATCAGCAATTCATTATGTGTATTTTGCCGAATTAAGCAAACAGAAATGTAAAGGGATGCTGATTTTTTTTCGCGATTTTATTGTTGGTCCCTTATTAAAAGTTGTTCATAATGATGAATATTACCAGTGCTTTCATTTTAGTGTTGGTCCCCTCATAAAAGTTGTTCATTAGTTGATGAATATTACCAGTGTTTTCATTTTAGTGTTGGTCCCCTAATAAAAGTTGTTCATGATGAATATTAACAGTGTTTTCATTTTAGTGTTGGTCCCTTAGTAAAAGTTGTTCATGATGAATATTACCAGTGTTTTCATTTTAGTGTTGGTCCCTTAGTAAAAGTTGTTCATAATGATGATATTACCAGTGGTTTCATTTATTTTTGTATGGTCGTCTCCACTTGTATAATTATACATTTCGGAATATTTATGCATAAGAGTCTTAGCTTGAACTAGGCCCAGCCTGTATTTCAACCCGGGCCTGCGGACGGCGAGCAGTGGGTAGCTCGCCGTCCGATCAACACCAGGCCTCAAAGAAATGTTGTCAGCCACCACTGACGGGGCCCATCGTGGCCGGTGCCTGCATGCCTAGGGGTAGCGGATAAATTCTGAAAATGAGTTACCACACCCCTGGGCATTCAGGCAGGGAAGGAACAGGCGTGGGTTTTAGTCAGTAAGAGTCTGACACGCCCTCCTGCTCCACCCAGAGTGGGCAAAGTCATTGGATGATTTCGAACCCCCCCCCCCCCAAAAAAAGCCAGTATTTCAGGACGTAATTCACTGCCCAGAAAAGACTGAACATTAATCATTAGTTGAGTTTCATATCCTCGTAATGACGAAATCAAAATATTCTTTTATGACATTACAAAGACTATTTTAAACTCATTGACTAATACGTACTTCGTAAGGGATTAAACAATGTTAAAAGATTTTGTCATAAACCATGGATGTCACTGGATTATTGCAAACACCGTAACTTTACAATAAATCTTGCGAGATTAAATTATCGATATGAACATCCGATGGTTGCAATATATCCGTGTCTAACCGAGAGGAAAGAGCGTATAACCTCTTACGATTGAAGAGAAGAATAACCCGGTGACATGGAGAAATAATATTGATACATCACACATGCTATGCTCAAAAGCATTCTATTTTAAAACTACATACATTACGCGTTATCTTGGGCCCACACCCTACATGAGAAACAAAGTTGGGCGCAGTAACTTTGAAGCGGCGCACCCCGCGGCAATTCTACCACGAGCCAAGTTTCAACGCTCCAAGAAGGATACAAGAAATAAATATTTTATCATTTTTGCGAATGCACGAGTTGGTTAAAACTTGCTATTCTGAAATGTAGGTTTTTAAGTGTTAAATATGCATCGGTGCTAAGCTTTTTGCCTTTTAAATATGAATGCGAGTTCATTTAAGACGAAACTTTGTTTTAATGTTTGTTTTTCATTCAGCCGTATTTTATGGAAAATGCGTGATGAAAAAGCTACTAATTAGTCAGAATAAAACCTTTTAATTCGGTAGGTGTCTTTTTCAAGAGATCGTCCTAATTACATAATATTAACGGGAAAATGGTAATAAGCCGACTTATTTCATTTTTCCAGTCAAATGAGACCATTTTATTATTACCACAGGAATCTGTCCCTATAAATTATACAAATCTTTCGAGTAAGAACGAGAAGAATTCTGTGAATTTTACAGTACTAAGTATTTCTTACACTTCTAAATGAATGAATAACTAACTAAAAACACATTTGTTAAAATATTCAAAACCCAAAGAATTTTATCTCCAATCAGCACTATAGATTTACTTTAGATACGGTGAAACAGAGGCGATTGTTTAACTAAATAAACACACAAATAATAAAGAACAATAATTTTCAATAATTTATCACTGAAACATACGTCAGCCAATAACATTAAAACTAAGTAAACAATAGTAATTCACCGTGAAAATACAGTGCAGTACCTATCATAGTTGTTTTTATCTTTGATTTTCAATGGAGCGCTAGTGTGTGTAAATATAAAGTCAGCGGTCAAAACTGTGGTCGCTTTCTACCAAATCTAAAGTGTCTAAAATTGTTTTTTGGAAGAAGGTTACTAGTTCAGAAGTGATTTAATATAAAGCAGAGTATCTCAAGACGGATGGCGCAGTGGTTGAGCTATCGGCTGCTGCACTGCATGTCGTGGGTTCGATTCCCGCACGGAATAAATATTTGTAGGTATAGCCTATAGCAAAGTCACCCAAAGGGCAATAGAGAGGGCTATGTTCAGAGTTTCCTAACGTGATCGAATCAAAATGATGAGATCCGCAATAGAACTAAGGTTACCGCTATATCCCGAAAAATCGCCAAAGTGAAGTGGCAGTGGACATTGCTCGCAGAACAGACGGTCGATGGGTCTGAAAAGTTCTGGAGTGGCGACCGCGTACCGGAAGACGCAGCGTTGAAAGGTCTCCAACAAGATAGACCGATGACCTGGTGAGTGTCGCGGGTAGCCGATGGATGTGAGACGCACAGGATCGGTCATTGTGGTGACACTTGGGGGAGGCCTATATCCAGCAGTGGACGTCATTCGGCTGAAACGATGGTGATGATGATAGCCTACATCTGTAGGCTATCATCACCATTTGTCACTATCTAGTTGTTCCGGCTCTGGGCGTCGTGTACCTACATATTTGTGAAAGCATCCACGATACAGGAGCAACTTCTAGTGTGGGGTACGTACATCTGGAGCGGTCACGCGTATTTTAGTAGGTAGGTACTGAATCAGAAATTCCCCAAAAACAAATATATTTATGTACTACTCTTTTTTTTATGAATGTCTACCGATTTCTCTGTCAGTTGTGGACCGATTACATATTTTTTTTTTTTATCCAAAAGAATATAGTCCCTAGGTGGTTCCATATAATTTTCATCGAAATTGCTTCAGTGATTTTTGAAAAACTGAACAAATAAAAAAATACGTTATAGATGACGTTTTGGCTTTCTCCAATTACGAGTATGTTTAAATTCCACGTTCCATGTTATTGGGGTGTTTAGTTCTGGGTATAGCAACTAAAAAGTGAAAATAAAAAACTTTTTTACAAAAAAAACAACCGACTTCCAAAAAAGAAAATTCACTAAAAATTAAAAAATAACTTAATTTCGGAAGTCGCTGTCGAATAATGAAGAAATAAAATACAAACACTGACTTCCGAAATTAAAGTTATTTTTTAATTTTTGTTGTATTTTCTTTTTTGGGAGTCGGTTGTTTTTTTTACCCCTGACTGTTCACACACAATGTAAGTTAGTGTGTGTAAATAGACACACACAGAACATATTATGTGTGGGTGTAAATGTACACAGTTACTTTATGTGTGGAACGCACCAAATTGTCGGGTAATAAAATCAGTAACCTCGTCACGGAGTACGAGCTATGATATTAGTGTCGGTACATATTTAACAACTGTGTGAATCAATCAATTACTGGATTGGAAATGTAATACAGACTTCGTTAAAATATTTATACACTAAAGGACTTAGCAGTGGTGGCCCAGTGGTAACAGCCACGACTTACAAGTCAGGCGCTTTACTTTGTGTAAATTATTTCATCACCACTGCTCTTAAAACGGTGAAGAAAAACATCGTGAGGAAACCGGCATGTTCTAGAACCAAAAATTCGAAGACATGTGACATCCATGAACAATTGGGCTCGCGTGGTGGATTGTGGCCCACACCCTCTCACAAAGAGGAGGCCTCAGGCCCCAGCAGTGGGGACATTAAAAGGCTGATGATGGTGAAAGGACTTAAGTTTCTGTTATGATTTTTGCCTACCCATGGAATTTTGAAGAAATCCTACTAATACTATAAATGCGATAGTATCGATGGATGTTTGTAACTCAATCACGCCAGAACGGCTGAACGGATCTGGATGAAATATGGCACAGATATAGATTATATATAATATTATAATTTATAATGAGGGAAGTACCTACTAATCCACACGGGCAAAGCCGGTGGCAGGAGCTAGTAACAATCTAAAGATCACCATAAAACTTTGGAGACTTGGTTGCTGTTATGTTTTATTTAACCTAATATTACAGTTTGTAAGGGCGGGAAAATAGCCACACAGTAATCATATCAAATTGTGGCAAAAAAAAAACACAAAAACATTTTTTTTGAAGTGAAACCTTTAGGCGTAATTTTTGAGATGGGAAAAAACTATTGAACTCGAGCGACACCGCTACGAGTGTTACGACGCGTAGCACACAGATTTCACTTCTGTCGGCAGTCCCCTATAACTGCCTATTTTTTTTTTGTTTTTTTACAAATTACGCGATGATAGCAGAAAGATTTATTTCGAAACAGTGATTTCGTATCCTGCACTCTGTTATCTAAGTATAGTCTCAGAAATTATTGACTTAGCCGACGCGTGCTCTGATCTTTTAGTAAATATGAACACGATTAATATGTGTACTCGTATAATAAATAATTTACAAAAATGCATATTTTAGACAGAAATCTTTATTCATAAAACAAAGTCAGGTTAGTTATTTTCGGGCCATTTATAACTCAAGAACGACGGGATCAATTTTTATGATCTTTGTTTTATTAAATATGTCTCCGTCCCGAATAGCAGAATAACTAATAAAACATTAGAAAATGTAACTATAAAATAATTATGGATATAAATCATTTTCTCATACATTTGTATGGAATGGCTTTTTTAATGATGTCTCGAGATCGGATTCATGTATTGATTCTGAGGCAGTACGAAGTTCACCGGGTCAGCTAGTAACATAATAATAAAAGTTTGTTTACTGAATTGTCTGGAACATATTTCCGTTGTGAATCTGTGAATGTGAATGGACCTAGTAGGTACCAATTTTATTTGGACCTAGTACCAATACCATAATTAATTATTATTGCCAGTATATTATTATGATATCGGAACTAATATTCCATCTGTGCGCAATTGCTGACCTACTACAACAAAGTTATGGAAAGTCTTATTTCGAGAAAATAACCCATTAAAAAAACCATTAGTAAAACCATAATTTTAATACAATGAATAAACATGTCGTCTTTTTCTACCGTTTTTAGATTAAACAAATAATTATATTAAAAAACGGACACATTAATTCTGATAGTGTTCATTCTTCATCCGTTCGTAAGTCTTCCATGAAAAACCGTATCGGAAGAACAAGAAACCCTACGTCAAAAAAAAAAGAAATAATTTGCACTCACCGCCCTAGGACAGGTCGTATCATACAGCCGGTCATACAAGTACTCATGACTCTCCAAATTCTTCAGCACTTTAGGTCTGATGACCCTCCTCACAGGCTTCACCTTCGAGCACGGTAACGCCACAGGACACGCCTTCACAGTTTCCACCAACTCCTTGACGACACTCCCGTTACCATTCGCTATTGTCAAAGTCCCATTGCCGATGGTCAAAGTACCGATCCCGTTAGTCAAAGTACCATTTGAAATGGTCAAATCGTTAATTATGGTCTCAGAATTTTGAGCTACTCCGGGAGCCATTGTAATTAGTTATGCTTCTTCGGTTCCGTTTGTTTTAATGAATGAGGCGCACGCGAAACGCGACGGCACTAATGTTTGGTAGGTGTCGCTGATGTATTTATAAGTATTTTATCTTATGCGGCTATGTGACAGTCATTTCGAGTATTTACTCGAGTCGTGCCACGGCTTAAGATTTGACAGGATTTGACGTTACTTGGAAAGCTTGTCGCGAGCTTAGCTGACATGATTTCTACTTATAGTGGAGTTTCGTATCTTTGCTTTTGGGGCGTAATATTTTTGTAATGTTATTTAGGTCGACTTTTCAGCAACTTTGTCGGAATATGAAAAATTCTAACACGTTGAATATGGTTCCTTTTTCTAATAAGCGAAAAGTTTTTCAGCCAACTTATAAATATTAATAATATAATAATAATCAACTTATGTCGAGCAAAAAAACCCATATTTACAATAATAAAATAAGGTTTTAAATATAATCAAGTTTCTGCAATTACTGATGTTTTTGAACCTAAAATCTGTGGTTGACAATTCCGTTCGTTATTGAAATTTGTTCCAAATTGGATCCAAAGAGCTCCAAATATTTAAGTTCCTATCGCTGTTTTTGGAGACTATTTTAATACTAAACTTGACCTAATCGATCAGAATATTCTGGAAGTTTCAGAAGTAGTTAATACACTCTAACTCGGAGACGGGAAATAGAGCCTAAACGGAACTTCATGAAAACTTTGCTAACCTTAAAACTTATATTCTAAATCTTAGTCTAAAGCTAAAAGTTTGAGACCTCTTACGCTCCTGAGTTAGTTGGTATAGTTTTAGATATATAAAGATGTATTTATCAGTTTCAAGGCGATACTATTTCAAGAATGCGGGTCCTAGTTATTTCATGATGACATTTATAGCTCTTCCTTTAAATGCTGGAAATCCACATTATTAATAACAGTGTTAACAGTGTTTCTACTATGTTTGGAGTGGCTAGTTATCATTTACGACACAAGTACATAACGATTCTTTCTCAAATTCAGCTCGACATCCGTAGTCTACCGCAGGGATCCAGCAAAATATCAGCTTCAGGTATATTTGCCTGACACATGCTGAGTTGGACTCCCATTTGGTGCAACCTTGAGGGCACAGTGCTGTGTGCACTGCGCTATGGTCTTCCTTAACTGTTTAAAAAAAACCGAGTACCTTCTGCTACTATCTGTGTCACGGTGTAAATTTCCTTGTTTTTACGTGTTTTTTGGTTGTATTGGTGTTTGGAGGAATGCGAAATAGGGTGCAAAGTCACCGCAAACCTCCACTGAAAAAGGAGCATACTCCGACCAGTCGAGTGTTGTGTGTCTGGTCCGGGCAACTACCCAATGGTTCGTAGAAGTCGCTACGCCCCTAAGGGGGCCCAATGGTTGATTTCTGACTGTTGTTTAAGTTCAAATCATGCGGAGAACTCTGCTTGCGCGGTTTGAGTGTTTAGTTCGTTTAGATGTCGCTACAGGTGTGTTGGTAATATTGCTATGTATGGTTATCGTAGGTACTCATCTCTTATATTGTATGTTAATTGCTTTTGATTTACCAAGTATGTTGCCACATCATCAATCACAGCATCAAGCACAAACAATCTGAAATTCGTTCTGTTTCCAAAATTACAGCCCTAAAACGGATTTCCCAATTATGCTGTGATAAAAATATCAAAGTTATTATTTTTATTTAGTGCAACTTAATTCGGAGTGTCGCAAGTCCTTTCAAAATACTTGTTAATACCTATCAACTTGAATTAATTTTACTGAAAACGAATGATAATTATCGCAATGCTCAAGCAATCACATGGTGTAATGGAAATATTTGTACTATCTGCTACTATGTTTATAAATACATACTCATAGCTGGTGCTTGTTTCATTTGTACGTTTCATTCATACAATAGAATAGAATAGAATACTCTTTATTATGTACACCATATACTCGTAAGTTACAAATATATACCCCTCCCTGACCTATGCTCACAGTTACTGATATCCCAGTTATTTTTCATTGAATGGTTTTTAGGGTTCCGAAAGTACGAATGAAAACGGAACCCTTAGAGGATCACTCGTGTGTCGTGTGTCGCGTGTCGTCTGTCCGTCTGTCACAGCCATTTGGCTTCGAATCCACTTGACCAATTGAGTTAAAATTTGGTACACACATGAATATCAGTGACCCAAGCAAGTGCATGTAACATAAATAAATGAATTTGAAATATGGGGTCACTTTTAGGGTTCAAAGCAGAACAAAAAAATGTTTTTCAGTTATTTTAGAAAATAAAGAAGGCCTAAAATTAAAAAAAAAAAAAAAACAAATACAGAATATAGTTCTTTACTTAAAGATGACAGGAAAACCTATAAGAAGTACGTTTATATAGTTTAAACCTGAAAAAATATGATTTATTCGGAACCCTGTGCGCGTGACTCCGACTCGCTTTTGGCCAGTTTTTTATTAAAACTTCATATACAAATGCGAACTTAATGCCTTAGGCATTCTCTACCAGTCAACCATGGGTGGTGAAGAGATTACATGGCAGGTGCATCGTTAATCGGTTGGAAGTAAAAAATATGATTTTCCATCAAGATTTCTCTCTTCATCGTCTTCCTGTCCCTATCCATGTCTTTTTTTAAGCGTCAGGATGTCATCTCTAAATTTTCCGTTTTTTATTATTTAAATTATTTTATTTTATTTAATAAGGACAAAAAAAACAGTTACATGTAAAAGGCGATACAATAAGATTCTATAGAAAAATAGGTTAACCCACACAATTGTCCACGGATTAATCAAGTAAGTGAAAAATAAGTTATTTGAATTAAGTGTTAATTTAAAATTTTGATGCTGATGAAGTTATGGCGAGAGTTTTAATTTTTTTTAATAATTGCTTCAAAGTACTCATTCGAGTCTAAAAATGTTCTTAAAGAATGTATGCGATATGGACTACATGTGGAAACCTGAAGAACATGCTGCAAAACCAAGCGTTTACACTTCTCCGCCGCGTACATGATGTTGAAAACGTTGGAAAGCAAGATTCAGAAATACCTAATTGTGTGCTCCATTGATGTATTTGCTGCAGGGCGTTCGGATGCAAGCATAAACGAATAAATAATTAAATCCCATGTTAATCTTTATAAATTATCCCCATCAACCGTCTTGCGATCATTCACTCCCTTTTCTTTAATGACAATTCTCACACAACACTTCTTCTTCTATCTTTTCTTTGGCCTTCCTCTCGATAAAAAATTCTCTCATATTCATCAACAATGATTGAGTGTTTCTTTGCTATCTATGCTAATATTAAATCTGAAACTAAGTCTGTCTGTCTTACGTTTAAGCCTAAACGACTAAACCGTTCGTTATAAGATTGATTAATAAGGTAGCATAGCGTGTAGACCAAGACGTTAAGCCACTTTTGATTCTAGATATTATGTTTCAAAAAAATAATTACCAAATCTGGGTGTCTTGTGTGTGTGATATGTCTTATGTACCCACGATACGGGAATCATTCCTAGCATGGGGCAATTATAAAAAAGAAAAAACAAAAAAAAAATGCATTTCAAAACTGCAAGCAAACGAAGACGTGGGCAATTTCAATTTTTTTTCGGCAAACTCGCTGCTATACCTGAAAGTTAAAATCGACTGAGGCGATTACCAGGAAAACGCCGAGGCAATGAAGCTCAACCAGTCCTAGAAAAAGGTTGTCTTGGATCTCTCAACGCAACTTCAACGCAGCAGCTAGTCTAAACATGTGAAAACAAGCGCTAAGGAAGTAGAATTATTTCACGTGAATTTATAGCCATTATACCTTCAGAACTAACACTAACAGGGGTTACTTTTAATTGTCTGGCAAAGTAACACACACTCTTGACCCTCTTAAAATAAGCGTACCTAACCGTAACTTCTGTTTACTGGGTAACTGCTATTTTTAACACACACTTTAATTTGTTGTAAATAAAACATGTATTGTATTTACGTGTATGTCCATGAAGACGCTAATTAAGGGTGATCTGCTGATATCCCTGAAGTGGAAACTCATCGACCTGTGTATTCTGCCCGTCTTTATCTAGAGTGCTCAGACCTGGTCGCTCACCGATTCGCAAAAATTCCGACTTGGAGTTTGCCAAAGAGCGATGGAACGCAGCATCCTGGGAGAAAAAGACAAGATAGAAGAACACTTCGGAACATCACGCTGCGTTCCAATAGTAGACATGGGCGAGAAAGCCTCCAGGCTGAAAACGGATTGGGCGGGTCACGTTAGCCACGTGCACGATGACCGCTGGGCAAAATTCTCCACACAATGGGTGCCTGAAAATGGACGACGCTGGCAAAGCCGGCAACGAAAAATGTGGCGAGACAACCTGGACTTGTGCCGCAAGAGCTGGTTTGGGGAACCTCGGGAGAAACTTTCCTGAAAGGACTTTGGAAGGCCTTTTCCCAGCAGTGGGACAGTAAGAAGAAGAAGGACCGATGGCCGATGGAGCAGATGAATTCTAGCATTCATTTAATTCCATTTCAGACAAATTGACACGAGCAAGCATAGCGTGGCGCATCCATCTAGGTGGACCGACGACCTAAAAATGAGGTATTGTCAGACAAGTTGCGGAAGGTGTAAGACTGAGTAATGTAGTGCAGCTTGGGAGAGGCGTTTGTCCAGCAATATACCGTAATAGGCTGAGTTTCCTCTCAGAGAGGAGGCCTATGCCCCAGCAGGGGGACATTAAAAGGCCGATGATGATGAGGCTGAGTTTATTGATTGATCTTGAATTCACAAACAAAAATAAAACAAAGTCAATCGAATTTCATTCAAAAACAAATAAAACTAAGGCGTACCCAAACGACACAATCGGGTAAGTAAACACAGTGTAATCAAGTCATGTGCTGCTTCTTACAATATTTGTACAAAGTCATGCACCCACCGTTATCCGCACCCAACATTCTGTTAGCATGTGATAATTCCCCACGAATCTGTTATTATGTGACGTCATCATCAGTTGACTGGGTGACGTAGAAAGTAAACAAATCCATATTTGGCTGAAGCTTTAATTTTGTCTCTTTGTTGACTACAGAACCGTATTTATTCTTTGTTTCTTTCAAATTAATTGGGCTCAGTTAAACGAGCCTTTACATGTCGGGAGCTACTTTGAATTGTTCCCTTGTTTCATTAACGTTAACAATTTTATTCTAAACAAAGGTTTAAGAAAACCGGTTAAAATTTTATGATCCCTCTGTGTAAGTTATACGAAATGTTGTTTTATATGTAGGTAAAAGAGAAAACTACATCATTGGGTTATATAGATTCTATGCAAAGCTTTCGATACTTATTTCGTTACATGCGTAGAATCAAAATAAATACCAAAAGCATTTTTTTTTTCATTGATAGGCTCGCGTTTGTCCACTGCCTAGACGCCCTGATGGTAAGCGATGATAGAAGTTACGTATTCACTCTCGAGTTAAAGACTCCCAAGTTGTAGCAATCAGGAAACATAGACTCTAGCAGGGAATGCCACTCCTTAGCTGTACGCACTAAAATGATAGTTACATTGTATTTCACCAAGACAATTCCATCATTTAACAGTCGAGTCTATAAATTATAAAAACCCTAAAGAGCGTCATTCAGGTGGCCGTTTATTCCAAAAAATATTTTATTTATTACAACAAACACGGAAACATTTTGCTGTTTGTAAAATCGGAATGCTCAGAGGAAGTTTGGCTCTAAAAAGGAATCATAGTGAACACTGCTAGCTAGTAAACTTAAAGGGGTCAGAACGGACTATTGAAAAGAGGAAATACAAGACGTGCAATTTTGCACAAAGAGTGAAATTTTTCGTTTTACAAATAAATGTATGTACGTACCTACAGCCAGCACAGTACAACATAACAAAATTACATACAAGCACATGAGGTTTTCCAGCTATGTCTCTGAGTCGCTCATTTAAATGAGCGGACTTATCACTATGAGGTCGAACATCTGCTCTTTCACCTCTCAAAAGTCTCAAATCAGGAACCATGATAAGCAGATACAACATTGTTTTTAGGGTTTTGTAGTCCTAACAAGTACTAGAAAACCTTATAGTTTCGGTGTCTCCGTCTGTCCGTCCGAGGCATAGCTAAGAGACTGTTACTACTGTTAGTACTAGAGAGCAGCAATTTTGCATGGATTTATAGTAATATATTAATCACGCGAAGATAACGATTTTAATTTGCTTTAAACGTAAAACCGCGACTTAATTAATCTGTTCATAGTAATAAAAATAAAGCCTCCTTCTAAGTCCGCATATTATAAATGGCGGCTACGGAACTCTACCATACGCGGAGCCCGACACGCACTTGACCGGTTTTTATTAAATTTTAAAGTGAACTACGATACACACTAGTCTTCCAATAAAACCGAGGACCCATCTATAATCTACATGATAAATTATGTTTACTCCTATTAATAAAATAAAGGTTCTGAAGTGGCGACCGGATGCAGCGTTGGAAGGCCTCCCACAAGGTGGACTAATGACCTGGTGAGGGTCGCGGGTAGCCGATGGATGCGAGACGCACAGTACCGGTCGTTGTGGCGACACTTGGGTAAGGCCTATGTCCAGCAGTGGACGCCTTTCAGCTGAAACGATGGTGACGACTCCTACGAATTGGTCTATTAATTTTAGACTTGATTTTTGCTATCAGACGAATAAGAAACACCGGAACAAACTCAAATCTCAGTCTCTTTTACCCCAGACATTTTCTTATTGTTTAGAATAATTACAAAGTCACATCATTCTACTGCCCTTATCCCAATTTATTTGGGGTCGGCGCGACATGTCTTTTTCTTCCATACTCCTCTATTAGTCGTCATTTCTGTAGTCACTCTATTTTTACCCATATCCTCCTTAAAAAAATGAAATAAATAACTTTATACAAGCTAAAAGAAAATAAACAAAATATATACAAGCGGCATAAAAAAGAGGTGGCGAAAAACTCATTGGGCATTGAAAAATTCGTCCACATCGCTGTCAATGGGAAAAGCCCCCAGAACACTGGCCACATTGCCACGTTGAATTTCTTGGTTACATCGATCATAATTACGATGATCTCACAACCATCCAAACCTCCCTTCAGTTTATATTATAAACTGCATCATGCCCACGTGGCCTAGTGTTTATTAACACAAGCAACTTGTTTGATTTTGCACTGCATAGATTAGTTTAGCAAATAGTAACATTATCAGGCACAGTATGGCACTATCAAAACAGTTATCGGTACGTACATCTGGAGCAGTCACGCGTATTTTAGTAGGTAGGTACTGAATCAGAAATTCCCCGAAAACAAATATATTTATGTCCTACTTACACATAATTAAAAACCTTGAGTAAATTGATGAAATAGTTCTGCTAAATAAAATTTTTAATTATGTGATGATCAATCTGCCTAGCCTTTACCCAACTATCTTGGGGTCGGCTTCCAGTCTAACTGGATGCAACTGAATACTAGTATTTTACACGGAGCGACTGCCTATATAACCTCCACAACCCAATTACTGGGTAATACGATACCCCTTCGTAAGACTGGGTTGTCAGACCTTCGGACTTCTGACGACCCGTAACGACTGTCAAAGATCCACGATTGACAGCTGGGAGCAACGGCTTAACGTGCTTTCCTAGGCATGGAGGAGTTTCGGTATGTAAAGCTGGTCTCCCATCCATGAACCAACCCCGGCAAACGTAGCTTAACCTGATGGATCGACCCGTGCTGCTGTTATTACTTTAGCCACGAGCTCCTCTTTTAAGTTTGTAATGTGTGGGTGTGCAATGATTTATGATTTTGTCTAAGTTATGCCCGAACGCAGGTCGTGGGTTCAAAACCCGCCTGGGTTTGAACCCACGACCTGCGCTTTACTTTGTATAATTTATTTCATCACCACTGCTCTCAAAACGGTGAAGGAAAGCATTGTGACAAAACTGGTATGTCCTGGAATCAAAAACTTAGAACACATGAGACATCCACCAACCCGCATTAAGCCCGCGTGGTTGATTACGGCCCACACCCTCTCACAGAGAGGAGCCCGTGTCCCAACCGCGGGAATATTAAAAGGCTGTTTATGCTATGATTATTAATTTTGCCTGGTTGACTCTTTTCCACAAACCCAGAAAAAGAAAAAGAAAAGCCGCAGGGGCTTTTACTTAAAAAAAATTAATCAGTCCGTCAGTTAAATAACCAAAAAATTTTGGACACGTATTTTTTCTTTTGTCACGTAAACAAAAATTGAGGCCGATGTGATGACGACAGTGCGTTGAAATGTCTCATGACGTCACACGGTGCGACACTTTTTACCACCAAAGTGATGAACGAGCCCACACTCCTGAAGTTTGATGCGTTTTATCTTTGTCATTTTTTATTGGTTTCGTAAAGCAAAAATATTTTTTGGTTATATAACTGACGGACTATTTAGATTTTTTTAGTAAAATACCCCATTTCAGTTATGCTTTCAGAAGAGAAGAAAGTTCTCTATTTTATTCTCTTACTAGGCTACATACAACTAATCATGAGTAAAGACATGTCCATTGGCGTTTGTTTCCTTTCAGCTCCCTCATTTATGTACTCTGACATTTCTTAAGCCGTATGAGCAGTGGTCGCGCAGTGGTAACGGCCGCGACTTACAAGTTGTAGGTCGTGAGTTCAAACCCAGGCAGGCGCTTTACTTTGTGTAAAATTATTTCATCACCACTGCTCTCAAAACGGTGAAGGAAAACTAAAAATTCGAAGACATGTGACATCCACCAACCCGCATTGGGTCCGCGTGACGCATTACGGCCCACACCCTCTCGCAGAGAGGCCTGTGCCCCAGCAGTGGGGACATTAAAAGGCTAATGATGATGATGATGAAAGAAGAAAGAAAGAAATAAATAAACATTTATTGCCAACACCAAAATGATCATTATTAAAAAAAATAAAACACAAAAAACTCTTACACCAGTGTGGCAAAAGGAGTGAGCTCAGCAAATGTTGAACAGTGTGCAGCATAGCCGCAACGCTGGTCATCGCTGATTTACAGCCCGCCCCCTTCCTCATCACTTTACTCACAAACTAACAACACATTAAGTACCCGTGCAAACATCCGATAAAACATTTACAAATAAATAGATAGGATTTTGATAAACTTCAATAAAAAACAAAAAAAAAAGCAGAAAATACCCACCCAAATAAATAGTACAATATTTGTAACCCTGCCCAATGAGACACAGTTTGTCAGCAGAAAGGAAGCAGTTCACACGGTTCACTTTAAACATTTGAATTTTGCTTGATTATGATGATTTGCCTTCATTTTTTTGAGGGTCGGATGTCATCAGATGACTTCTGCCGCTCTGGGTGGAGGAGGGAGTGTCAGACTCTTACTTACTAAAATCCACCCATGTTCCTTTATGTTCCCTTTGCAGTCCAGGGTCGCGGTAACTGATTCGATCGATCCCGCGACACTGGCAAAGGATAAGCCTGCCTACCATTAATCTGCCTACCATTTAAATGTTTCATAGGAACGCATCTACTACACACAATTCATATTAATGTATCACTATTAATCTCCAGTTTCCTCGTGTTGAACTTGCAATAATACATTTACACAATGACAAACCACCCTGTTAGTCGTGTGGGTCGCAAAAAATAGTGGCGGGACAAACAATGAACTCATTTGCCAGTTCGCCACCCGCTGTTGTGCGGAGTGTATGGAACGACAGCAAAAAAGGCTAGATTAAAACTTGCAGCGCTAATTGTTCGTAAAATAGCTATGGACCGTAAATATTTTATTTCAACCGCTTTCGCAATTATTTATTTTATTTAACAGTAAACGGATAATATATAAAGAAAATCTTTATAACCACTTTAGGTAATACAGGGTGACACGAAAATGTGTTGTCATTTTTTAGGTACCGGTTCTGTCCATGGAAATGAACAAATTTCTTCAAAGAAAATGTAGGCAATTTCCAAAAAAAAATAGACTTACCGTACAAAATTATCATCGGCTGGTCAATATTGGTATGGTCCAATTTTTTTTTTGGGAAGTGACTATTACTTTCTCGAAGAAAGTTATTCATTTCTCTATGGAGCGTGTAGGAACTATAGATGGCAGCACATAAACGTCAACGCCAAGTATTTATACAATAAAAGTTGCGGATTTCACTCACTAGATGCCAGTCTACGTTATGCGTGCTGCATGTGTGCATGATGCGTGTGTGTATACATAAATGGCACGGAAATGTCAACGATAAATTTTTGATGGGTAAAAGTTGCGAATTTACTCCAATAGATGGCACAGACTAAGCCGCCCTATGGCCAGAAGCAATATTTAAATATACTTACGTATTTCCGTTACACCCTGTATAGTGAAATATGATGATTATGTTATGATCAAAAGAACCCTCTTTTGATTCAACCGAATATTGAGATTCAGATAGCGGCTGATAGAGATTTATTAAAGGACAAGATATGTTGCGTCGTTTAAGCACACACACTACGGCAGGAAGATATTCAGTGACATTCAATTCAATTAAAATGCATTTGAAAACATTTTTATGTTTTAGTGTTTATGATATATTTAACACTAGGTGAATAAGCTATCACTTACACTATCACTTTTATTTTATTTATTTTTTTTTTTTTATGTATGTATTCCGTGAGAGTATCCGTGGCTTCGCAGGCCCTATCAGAATACCAGCGCTGTGATATTTATTTTATAAATGTCGCTGCATATGCTGAGATAGGTGCTTTTTTGACCTCGCACAGGTCTTAGCTATGGTTTTTTTTTTTTTGAAGTGGTTTATTTATGTATTATTATTGTTTTGATGGTGTGTTGTAAAATAATTGTGTTTTTCTGTGTGAAGCACAAAATAAACTTTTTTCTTTCTTTCTTTCTTCTTTAAGGTACTTTAGTAGTGATTTTTATTCCAACGGTACTTTCACAGGAATCGTAATGACATGAATTAGGAGGTCACACACTTTATTACGTGTCTGAGCACGTACCTAATAACTAACGGCGATGATTCCAGGGTACATAATAATTATATTTAGTTCGTAAGATTATAAAAAAAATATTGAATATGTATTTTTTGTTTTTCAAATCAATAAATCAAAGATAAAACGCATCAAAGTTTAGGAGTGGGGGCTCTTTTTTTGGGAGGTCGGAAATATTCCAGTGACTTCTCCCGCTCTAGGGTGGAGCGGAAGGGCGTGTCAGACTCTTACTGACTAAAATCCACCCCTGTTCCTCCCTGCCCCGAATGCCCAGGGGCAAGGTAACTCTTTCGAATTTATCCTCAACCCCTAGGCAGGCATCGGCCATGACGGGCCCCGTCATGTATGCTGACAACTCTTTGAGGCATGCGTGGAACACTACGCGCCGTCGACTCTCGGGCCTGGTTCTGATCGGACGGCGATCTACCCATTACTCGCCGTCCGCAGGCCCGGGTAGGGCTTGTTACGTGACTTTTGAGTAAATAGTACACTTTTAACTCAGGTGTGACGTCATGCGAATTTCAACGAACTGTATCGTCCTCATTTCTTAACCCTCGACGCAAAAAGAGGGGTGTTATAAGCTTGCCCGCTATGTGTGTGTGTCTGCCTGTAGCACCATAGCTCTTAAACGGGTGAACAAATTTGAATGCGTTTTTTTTTTATTTGAAAGCAGGTTTTCTGGCGATGGTTTTTAGACATGTTTTATCAAAATCGGTTGAGCAGTTTCAAAGTCATTTGTGTTTTTTTAATGTTCACTTTTCTCCTTTTGCGTTGGGAGTTTTTAAAATTTTTAATTTAATTGGTATTTTGTTGTTTACGTGACAAAAGAAAAAAAACATGTGTCCAATATTTTTTTAATGATAAATGATAAATGATGTTTATTCAGTAAATAGGTTACAAGGAACACTTTTACACGTCAATGGTTTTTGTCAGTTTAAGCTAGATGAGGCCGGTGTTTCCTAGCTGACTACCCTGAGAAGAAACACCGAAACAAACTCAGAGGTCAAAGTCTCTTTTAAAGTGTGTACTGGTTAAATCATATGAGAACCATGTACGTTTATGTCTGGAATGAGCTTTTTGAAGAAAGCAACACACGAATTCGAGTGGACCTGTCCAGACAGTGCAAGCATTTGTCAGTCATCGCGAAGCTCAACTCAGAACTTTGAGGAGCTCAACGAACCGACGAACAATACCAAAGTAAGGATTTGAGTAGGCCGCAAAAATACTCAAACTGCCAGACAATCATAAAATCTACATGAATATAACGACATACATAGTTCTCGCATTCACATTATTCTATATGAGGACCATGCAGCTTAGTGTCTGTTGTGGTCTTTTGAAGAAAGAACCAAACATATTTGAGTGGACCTGTCCAGTCAGTGCAAGCATTTGTCAATAGTCGAATAGCTCAACTTAAAAACCACTAAGGAGCTCAATGACATGACGAACAATACCAAAGAAAAGACATTTGGGTAGGCCGCAAAAGTACTCAAACTGTCAGACAACGTTGAAAATTACTGTAAAAAGGAGGAGAAAATAATAATAATAACCCACATAGTCCTCACATTTACAATAATTAAGTAATCAAAAAAAAATAAAAATATAATACTTTACAAAGTAAATATTCGTGTCAAACAAAATAGTAATAATAATATGTCAATCAAAAAATAAATATAATAAATACTTAACAAAGTATTCAAGTCAAAAAAAATAATAATAATAAAATGTCAATAAAAAAAAATTAAAATATAATATAATACTATACAAGTATTCATGTCAAAAACGAATATTAAAAAAAAATATATAAAAAATTTCATCAGTAAGTACGAGTAGTACATATGAAAACAATGGCTCATGTATATCATTGAAGCAGCTCAATCCCACGCCTTTTTGTCCTCAAGAAAGTCATTAATTGTGTAAAAAGCTTTCTGGCATAGCTTACGTTTAATAAATGATTTAAAATTATTTATGCTTAGTTCTTGAATTTGGCTAGGAAGTTTATTATAGAAACGTATACATTGGCATCTAAACGAACCACCTATTTTTTTCTTGAGCCTGGTTTTAGGTACAATAAATTTGTGATTGTTCCTAGTATTTATGCTATGGATATCACTGTACCTTTTAAACAGATTAATATTTTTATGTGCATACATGAGATTCTCATAAATATATTGAGAGGGAACAGTCATAATATTAATCTCTTTAAATTTGTCTCTGAGGGAGTGTCTGGGACTTAATTTATAAATTGCACGAATAGCCCTTTTCTGTAAAACAAAAATTGTCTGAATATCGGCGGCATTTCCCCACAACAGAATGCCGTACGACATCACACTATGAAAATATTTTGGTAATCTTACTGACAGACTAATTAGATATTTTTAGTCATCTATCCAATTATCTGGATACAATAATACCTAACAATAACAATAGTTATTGTTAACAAAATAACTGTGAATACTTAAGTACCTGCACATCAATATAAAAAATCTGTGTTTAAACCCATTTAAGGTGAAAGCTCCAGGGTAGCTCGCGAAATTCAAATTTTTAACTGATTTCGAAAAAGGTGGAGGTTCTATGTTCGACTGTATGTATGTTTTTTTTTTTATGTATGTCCACCGATTTCTCTGTCAGTTGTGAACTGATTTTCAAAATTCCTTTTTATCCAAAAGAATATACTCGCGAGGTGGTCCCATATAAACTTTATCAAAATAGCTTCAGCGCTTTTTGAAAAACTGAGCAAAAACGAAAAATACATGTACCTAGATGATGTTTTGGTTGTCTCCAATTACGAGTATGTTTAAATGCCACGTTCCATGTTATTGGGATTTTTAGTGCTGGTGTATAACAAATAAAAGTTAAAAATAAAAAAACTTTTTACAAATAAAACAACCGACTTCAAAAAAAGAACATACACTATAAATTAAAAAATAACTTTAATTTCGGAAGTCGGTGTTAAATAACGAAGAAATAAAATACATACACCGACTGTGGCGGTGGGAAATAATCCTATGACTTCTCCCGCTCTGGGTGGAGTGGGAGGGCGTGTCAGACTCTTACTGACTAAAACCTACCCCTGTTCCTTTCTGCCTTTGAATGCCCAGGGGCGAGGTAACTCTGTTTCGAATTTATCCTCAACCCGGGGCAGGCATCGGCCATGACGGCCCCGTCCCTATTGCTGACAACTCTTTGAGGCGCGCGTGGAACACTACGCACCGTCAACTCTCGGGACTGTAGCTGATCGGACGGCGAGCTACCCATTACTCGCCGTCCGCAGGCCCGGGTCTACGGTGGCCGGAGATCGTCTCGCGGCGCCGGAAGTCCCAGGCGTCTCCTGAGGCGGCTGCCGCTGAGAGCGTGACGGCGACTCCATTGTTGGTGCTCTCTCACGCGTCCCGCCTCCGCCTTCGCGAGCATTACTGCTTCGCAGAAGGAGGAGACGGCTTCCCATTCCCTCTCGCTCCGTACCATGGCCTGAACCAGGGCAAAGCGCGAGAGGTCGCTGCCGCCTATCGCATCCACGAGGACACGGCGGTGCTCTGCTCAAGCGGGGCAAACCCCACCGTATGCTCCACCGTGTCCTCTGGGCGATCCTCGCAGTGGAAACACCCGGGGGTAAGATACAACCTGACACTGACCTGCAAATTGCAAAAAACGTAAAAGAAAATGAATTTCGCGGGCTACCCTGGCGCTTCCACCTTAAAGTACACTGTTCTTCAAGATACAGGACCGTATCGTAATTTGAAGTTCAGGAGTTTTATTTATGTGAAACTAGCGACCCGCCTCGGTTTCTCACGGGTACAATTTCTTTTATATGATTTCCCAAAATTTTATTTCATACAAACCTTGTCCTGATAACCACGAACACATCAAAAAAGAATTATCCAATTTGGTGCAGTCGTTCGGAAGTTATGCGCGTACATACATTTCGGCGATTAATTTTTATTTATATAGATAGCCACTGCTATTTTTATAATTTCAACACGTATGTTACCTAAGAGCTAATATTTTTGCGGAATAAATGATCACTTATTTACTATTACAAAGAGAGAAATAAAATAATCGTAATCTCAGCTTTATAAATACAAAATAAATATCAGAGAAAAGCCGGAAAAACACCAAAGAAAAAGCCTAAAGTCATTTAATATTCAACACAAGGGCCAATAATTCTCAAAGTTTACGCGAACGGTCGTGACCTACCTCACTCAACAGACTTATTATCCATTTTATTATCGGGTTATTCATGTTCCCAAAACCGTTTCATGATAATCCTTCTTTTCGCCAAAACTTTTTGCCATTGGAAATTATGATAATACGTATTATGCAAACTAATATTTGTTGAGAGAAAACTTCGTACAATTTGTTTAGGGTTCTTAAAAGCCACTTATTCGGCTGAAAGACTGGCTTTGGGAAACTTTTTGATTGTCCTGTTTACAGGGTCCTGATATCTTAAGATCTTTAATGGTTATCTTAAGACTGGGAAGCTGTTGTTCTGAATTTAAAAAGGATAGGTTTTTGGCCCATATACAAAGTTCTACAACTTTGTATATGGGCCAAAAACCTATCACTTAGCACTTGGTGCCAATTACAATAATTCACATAATATTTCTGTCGTAGATTTTACAATTCCGTTGCCAAAATAAAGCGTTGTTTTGGCTCTTTGTTACATTTTCCCGTTTTATTACTCCACTTCAAGGTCTGCTGTAGTTCCTTGAGAATTATTACTGTAGTCTTAATATTACTAGACGGTACTCAACATCTTACTACCGTTTAATAGCCGGGAATAACCACGCTACCCTTCACTTTCTCGGCTCTCATTTTCACGAGGAAAATAACGAATATAGTAACAATATCAAGTTGCCAAAGTGGATTAGCGCGTTCATCTCCCTGCGAGTGATATCACGTCAAAGCTTTAGTTCCATAGCCGATGGGTATTAATAAAAAAGTTAATCGTGCGTGCAAAGGCAACGCTCCGTGCGGCCTGGCCTGTGTACACGAGAAATTGGACATCATTTTGTCACTTTGAGTGGAAAAGTGACGTTTAAAGCTTTTTTGGAAGAATGTTTGCTATGTCAATATCCTACGTTCCCTTTTTGAATTCTGTTTGGGTCGATTCCGGTGGGATTGACAGCTGTCTTTCAGTATGCTTTGATGTTTTTTTTGTTTCATGTGTTGTTTTCGTAATCAATTTGTGAGTTTTCACTCGGAGAGGCCAACGCTCTTTAAAGATAACAGATAGTAGTAGATAGTTATTCATAGAATGGAGTTCCCGCAATATCTCTCATGTGATATATTTTGTGATAATAACGATAGACTATTGTTAATAGATAACAATTATTCATGAAAATTTATCCGTTTAACTACTTATTAGGTTTTTTTTTTTTTAAAGAACCTTCCCCACTCTAGCAATTACTCTTGTATCGTGGGTGCTATACATACATCTAGACCCGGAAAAACTATCTGTAGGCCCTCTAAATATTTGTTCCGTGCGGGGATCGAACCCGCGACACACAGCGCAGCAGCCGAACGCTCAACCACTACGCCAACCGTTTTTTTTTTTTTTTTTTTTTTGGGGGGTGGGAAATCATCTAATGACTCTTTCCGCTCTGGGGTGGAGCGGAAGGGCGTGTCAGACTCTTACTGACTAAAACCCACCCCTGTTCCTCCCTGCCCTACGCGCCCGGGGGCGAGGTAACTCTTTCGAATTTATCCTCCACCCCCGGGCAGAACTACTACGCCAACCGTACCGTCAAATTATAAGGTATTTGTAGTTGATTTAAATGCATGTTTTTATTTGACAGAATTGTTTATTGGATTACTTTTAGATATCAACGAAGCTTTTAACGTTTTCGCTTGGGAATAGGCTTCATAAATTCTATTAGCTTTTCGATATGCTGGTCCGGAAAAACTGGAACTAAAATCTGAATGATCGATTTTTTAAACTTTATGGGAATACGAGATTTTTATAAAAAAAAGGAACATGAAATATGTGTGAGTGTACATTTGTGCAGAAGATGTACAACCAATCAAAATAACTGTACTTTTGGAGGCACAGTTTCATCAACTTAGTAGCGTTATAGTCATAAGTATCATAACCATGTACAGTCAGAGTCAAAAGTGGAGTAACATTTTAGTTTACTAAATCTTGATTATTTTGCAAAATTTTTAATGAATATCGAAAAACAAGTGAAATTCAAGGACTCTTAACTCTAAACTGTCATAAGAAATGTGGCAAAGTAAATTTTCGAACCATAGTGTGACAATTTAGATGTTATTTACAAATTGTTGTGTTAATCGACTTTTGTTGCTGACTGTACCTAATTATTCTAAGTGTTTTCCAACTTAATAAGAAAAGCCGCTATTTTCTGTATTCCAATATACAAGTTGAAATGGTCTGACGAAACAAATAAGAGTTTTGGAGGCAGCATGTGCCGGGCGGTCCACATTGCAGAAGACCGCAAAACTTGGAGATGCGCCGTATGTAGTCGTGGTGTGGTGTGGCAGTGAGGGAACGACGAATAAGAAGAAGAATATAAAAGTTACTACTACACGGAGAGTAACAGCGTTCGGGGAGTCTTAAGAATGACGGGTCTGTATGTAAACCTGATCTGACCATATAAAGCATATAACAAAAACCCTGTCCTATCCAATTAAGGCGTATTCCTGGTTTAATATACATACTAGAAAAAATACTAAAAAAATTTAACTCATAAAAAACAAAAGTTATAGATTTTTTATTTTTATAAAATATGCGAAATTTAACACTAAATATGGCAAATTTTCACAATTTGACAACACTCCACCAGCCGGCAAAATCTTTTCATTTTTACCTATTTTATTTCAAACGATACCGGCCTCCACTAGCCGCGATTTAGGCACTCTTTAACAAAGGATCAAAAAGACCGTCTTGCTCAGGTTGTTTGACACAAAACTGTAGGTGAACTTTTTCGAGCGGTCAGTGTGTTGCCTTTAATAAGTTTTTCTTTTTTTTTTTTAATTAATTATTTTCATTGGGGGAAAATAATAATCTAGTATCCATTAAATGATTACGTATATGTATACGCAGTACGACACCAAATAATACATTTCAGGATCGGATATGGTTTTGTGACATCATGTATGGATTCTATGACATAACGTTTCGGACCAAAGTCCTGATAACTAACTTAGTACCTAAACACCTAGAATAAATTCAGAACTTCAGCTAAAAGCACCAACAAGACATTAATAAGCCGCAGTAGGCCTCAACGTAATTAATATCTGCCGAGCGAAATTCCAAAGGTTAGATATAAATATTCATCGATCCGTACCCACTGCTTCTCCGATGATAACGATCTAATTCGAGAGTAATGTATTATGAAGCAAGCGTTTGCATAACATTGTTTTGAACTACACCTTATTTAAGGGAAGATGGTGAGAAATTAATTTCGGGAGTTGTAAATTGAAATTGGCGGCAACAAGTGAAGTGGTTAGTATAAATGGCTATTGTGTTATCAATGATACGCCTGGCAAAATGGGATATCATTGAAGCTGAGTGTGTAACCTCCTCATACTACTATCTGCCTAGCCTTTTCCAAACTATCTTGGGTCGGTTTCCACTCTAACCGGATGCAGCTGAATACCAATATTTTACATGGAGCGACTGCCTATCTGAACTCCACAGCCTATTAATAGGCAATACGATACCCCTTGGTAAGACTGGTTGTCAGACTTTCGGGCTTCTGACGACTAGTAACGACTGTCAAAGATCCACGATTGACAGCCGGGACCAACGGCTTTACGTGCTTTCCGAGGCACGGAGGAGTCCCTGCATGTAAAGATGATCACCCATCCATGGACCAACCTCGGCAAGCGTAGCTTAACCTGATGAATCAACCCAATTGCTAATATTAGAAATGCGAAAGTTTGGATGGATTTTTGTTACTTAATCACGCCAGAACAGCTGAACGAATCCCGATGAAATGGCACAGAAATAGATTGTAGTCTGGAATAGCACATAGGCTTTAAGGCGCAGTTATACGATTTTTAATTGTTTTTAATTGAACATTACGTCTAAACAACTAGTCTTATTTCTTTGAAAAAAATATATGTTTTTCTAAAAAAATTCCGTCGTAGTTTGATCTGAGAATATTTGAAATTATATTTTTATAGCATAGCATTTTTATAAAAAATTGATAATCACGCAAAACCTATGAAGCGTATTTTTATGAAACCTTCACCATTTTAAAGATCATTTAATTATTTATAATTTAGTCTCAGTTTTTTATTTTAATACGTGTTGTTTTATGTGTAATAAATTAATAATGCGTCTAATTTCGGACAGCACTCCTTGATGGGCGAGTCCTATTACTGGGTGGACGTACGTCGCGTTACGTGAGATCAGCACAGAACACGCAAGCTAACCATTCAAGATCATTGGTAGTTAATAGCGCCTTAAGTAAGAAAGTAGTAGGCAAAAGTACCAAAAACGGCCGTTTCTGACACTTTTACCTACTACTTTAGATACGAAACATTTTGAGACCTGTTTAAACAACGTAAAAATTCTTTATCCTCTTTGTAACAAAAGTTAAGTTGGATTTTTTAATATTTATTTTCTGTGATATGCTACGATTTTTTATTCAATGAGGGCGCCACTGGACCGTGAGTAGGGCCTTGTATTTTGTTTCTTCGTTATTTGACACCGACTTCCGAAATTAAAGTTGTTTTACAATTTTTAGAAGTCGGTTGTATTTTCTGTAAAAAGTTTTTTGACTTTTTCACTTTAGTTGGCACCCCAGAACTAAAACTAAATAATAAAGTTATGCCCAAATGGATAACCCCATGGAATTTGAGCACAATTATAGACAACCAAAACGTCATCTGTGTATACATATTTTTTGTTTATGTTAATTTTTTCAAAAAGTGCTGAATCAATTTCGATACTTAAATGGGTCCACCTCTGAAGTATGACCTACAAAACAACAAAAGAATAATCAAAATGTAATAAATAAAATAAAACATAAGGACGAATTGAGAACCTCCTTCTTTTGGAAGTCATTTAAAAAGAATATGCTCACAGTAATTTTTTATTGGTAACTAAGTAGTTTATGCCAGCGGCGTCACCCGCTGAACAGAATTAGATGAAAAGGCAAACTATAGCCTGGATTATGACAAATAATACTTATCTACTTTATCCCAGTAATACGTTCCTGCCAGATAGCTTTACGATTACGAAGCTGCGTCTAATAAAGTCATCACAACAGTGCGTATTGTATCCACAACCCACAGCACATATTTACATAATATTAAAAATAATGAGTCACAAACTCACGCTTGGTCCACAAAAGTATCGCGGGCTCAAATCACATGACAACCAGTATTTGTGCTGCGTACACCTACTTAAATAATGTTTGAACTAACATTATCACGCTAAAACAGTGTGTTTTGATATTCACCGACTCTGTTGTTTATAGTAACATGGAATAATCAGGTTTTAACGACAGGGATGATTGGGTACAAAAATAATCATTCTGTTTAGTCTGTATGTTTTTTTTTTTTTTTTGTGGGGTGGGAAATCATCCAATGACTTCTCTCGCTCTGGGTGGAGCGGGAGGGCGTGTCAGACTCTTACTAACTAAAACCCACCCCTGTTCCTTCCCTGCCTGAGTGCCCAGGGGTGCGGTAACTCATTTTCAGAATTTATCCGCTACCCCTAGGCATTAGTCTGTGTTGGATTGTGAAAAATATTTGACTCGTATTTTTTGCTTTACCAAATCAATAAAAAAAATACAAAGATAAAACGCATCAAAGTTCCGGATAGTCATAACTACGAATTGTACCCTACGATACGAAGTGATACGAAGTGTACCAAATACGAAGTGATTGATACGAAGTGTACCAAAGCGTGAGGTCATGCGAAATTTCAATGCATAGAATAGAATAGAAAACGCAGTGTATCTTCTTCATTTTTAGAGTTCCGTACCCGAAGTTTCCAAACGGAGCCCTATTGTTGTCACTCACGTGTCCGTCTGTCTGTCCGTCCGCCGTCTGTTACAAAGAATTATTTAACTTCTCATTGACTTATGAACTTAAAATTTGGTGATAATTTTTATTATTACGTATACTTTACTAACAAATACCAATATTTGGCACAAACTTTTTAACAAAAAAAAAAAAACAACCGACTTCTTCTTTTATGTAAAAAAGTTTTTTATTTTTCACTTTTTGGTTGTTTATACCCCCGAACTAAAAACCCCAATAATATGGAACGTGGAATTGAAACATACTCGTAATTGGAGAACACCAACGTCATCAAGGTATGCATATTTTTCGTTTTTGTTCAGTTTTTCAAAAAGCGCTGAAGCAATTTCGATAAAATTTATATGGGACTACCTCGGGACTATATTCTTTCGGATAAAAAAAAAATGAAAATCAGTCCACAACTGACAGAGAAATCGGTGGACATACATAAAAAAAACATACATACAGTCAAACATAGAACCTCCTCCTTTTTTGAAGTCGGTTAAAAATGCTTCCAAACCCTGATATTCAGTTGCATTCTGTTACTGGTTGTTAACCAAAACAGTTGGGAAAAGTCGGATTGATTTTCCCTTTCAAGTTCTTTTCTTCCTTGTGCAGCCATTATGCCTTATTTTTCTGATTTTAGCCCAAAACCCTAACCTCACTGGTTTGTCTGTATTGCATGAGGAAGCTGGGGTGACGTCACTCCAGCTAACACACACTAAACGACTCATATTAACGAAGTTTTTGTGGCAGCTAAATTAATACTGGGAACTTTGATTGCTGCTATTATGCCTTAAATATGTAGTGTTATTCTATCACATATGAGGAAGCAGGCGTACTACGTAATACTTTGGTGTACAATAAAGAATTAAAGAGAAGAAAAATAAAAATTCGCAAAGTACGAAAATCAAGAAGCCTGTATTGTCCCACAGCAAAGCAAAAGCCTACTCTCTTTCCACTTCAGATTATTTATAGGCTCTAAGTACCAGTATTTTAAGGGTTCCGAAAGTCCGAATGAAAAACAGAACCCTTATAGGATCACTCGTGTGTCTGTCTGTCTGTCTCTCTGTCTGTCCGTCTCTCACAGTCTATTTACTCCGAATCTACTGTACCGATTAAGTTAAAATTTGATACACACACGAATATCACCACCTGCATATTTCCTCTCCACCAGCCTTGGTTGACTGGTAGAGAATCATGGCATTAAGTCCGCCTTTGTACTTTTGTTGCATATATTATAGTGTTAATAAAAAAATAAACATCTGTGCCCAAGCATGGAGGTGTGACTTTTGGGGTGCAAATCAACATATCAAATGAAAGTGCTTATTGTAAGGGTCTCAAATATATTTTTTCCATGTAAAATTACCATTCCCCTTATCTCCGAAACCACCGGGCCGAAAATTAGCCAAAAAAGTACAGAACACAGTTCTTTACCTACAGATTACAGAAAAACCTATACCTTATAACCTTTATGAAGTAAAAAAAAAACGAGAAAAAAGAAATTATTTGTTCGGAACCCTTTGCGTGCGAGACCGACTTGCTCTTGGCCGGCTTTTTAAAAATCCTCGCTTCGTCATCTCTTCAATATTGAAGTAGGTAAACTTAACAAAAACAAGGTGCTTGAAACCATTCCGACATTGTATTTTCTCCTCAATTCTGCCACAAAGCAACCACGACCACGTCGAAACTATTTAATTGTAAAAAGGCGAATTAAACTCGGTCAGTGAAACAAAATATTGTTAGTGTAGCCTTAAATTGCTCGACACGGTAGATTGCAGCCCAATGGCTGGATTAATTTAATTTTATACGAACAAAAACCCGAAAATTTTTCAGTCTGATTGCTTGATTTTTATTTACACGAGAACGAGACTTGGCGGAAAATGAAGTGGAATAATTTTAAATGTCTGCCAGTTATTTTTTATGTTTCTGTTAAAGTTTTAAGACTTCGCTTAAGATCTAAGCTCATTAGAAGGGTTTAGGTCTTCTAAACTAATCTTATAGTTTGTCTATTTATTTTGCCATGAAAGTTAAGCGCTGAACTGGTTTTAGAAAATTTCTCAGTAATTCATTTAGATCGGGCCAAAGACATCAACTAGTAATTTAATTTTACAAAGAGCGAAGGCTCCTGCAACTTCGGTATGATTTCTCGTTTTATTTTTTTGTAAGTTTTTTTATTTTTTTAGGTTTTTAGTGTCTTATCGTGTTAACTAACATTAGTTTCATCGTTTCTGTGTTACTGACAACTTATGAATGTATCTTAACTGCAAATTAAACGGATATAAATAACATATCGTCGCTGTTATATTATAACAACCACGTAAATTATTTATTTGACAAATTACGGTATTTAATTCGTTATGGAATTGAACGACGCAGCTTTAGCTTAGACGAACATGATGATTTGAGGCAAACGGTGATGCGTAATTTAATACCAACAGCAATATGTACGAGTATGTAGTAAAACCGCGTAACTCAATGTTATTGCGGATACCTCAGTTTTTGAAAAAACTGATTAGTAAGCTTCAAAACAGTTTATTTGCTCTCCTGAAAAGTTCTCGATTTTGACATACAATGGTGTTAGAACTGAAGTTACAATTTGAATCAGCCTTATTTATCCCACCGTTGATCAAGATCTCATCCAATCCTATCATTATTGCTACTATAACATCATTAATGCGAAAGTTTGGATGTATGGATGTCTGTTACTCAGTCACACCAGAACGGCTGAACGGATCTGGATGAAATTTGGCACGAATATAGATTATAGTCTGGAATAGCATATTGGCTCTAATTTATTATGGGGGAATAACTAATTCCATGCGGGCGAAGCCGCTGGCTGGAGCAAGTTTGAGATAAATGGCGAAAAAAAAACATAATAAAGCATCCATAGAGCTTTTTTTTTTTGGCTTTGGGAAATCATCGTATGACTTCTCCCGCTCTAGGTGGAGCGGGAGGGCGTGTCAGACTCTTACTGACTAAAACCCACCCCTGTTCCTTCCTTGCCTGAGTGCCCAGGGGCGCGTTAACTCTGTTACGAACTTATCCCATTACGATCGATGCTTCTTAAGCGAAAGATATTATTTGCCCTGTAGTTGAAGTTATTATAAGCCAGGTAGGTATATGGTTCAGAGCAAACTATCACATTACTAATTGAAAATCCTTTGCGGACAAGTCAGGTCAGTTCTGCGCAATCATGTTATGTGATAAAATTATTTTATTACTTTAGTTTGTCTTTTAAATATTTGCTCGTGGATAAACTGAGCTTACCTAACATACTTAATTTGTTATTATTGAGACGTGTACATAATGAACACTCTACACGTGAACATTGAAAGAAATTCACAGCTGTAATCCCCAAAGGACTACAGGTAACGAGGTACTTCATTGATCATCATCATCGTCGGTCTACCTTGTAAGGTGGCTTTCCAACGCTGCGTCTTCTGGTACACGGTTGCCATTCCAGACCCTTTCGGCCCCATCGACCACTATTCTGCGAGCAATGTGCCCCGCGCACTGCCACTTGATTCTTCCGGCTATGTTGGTAACCTTTGTTCTCCTGCGGATATCTTCATTCCTGCTTCAATCACACAAGGAAAATTCGTAGAGCTCTCTCCATTGCCCTTTGGGTAACTTTAAGCCTTCTGATGACACCCATTGTGAGCGACCACATTTAAGCGCCATATGTCATCACTGGCAACTGAGGAGCTCGTAGCTAAAGTAATAACAGCCGCACGGGTCGATCTATCAGGTTAAGCTACGGTTGCCGGGGTTGGTCCATGGATGGGTGACCATCTTCACATACCGAGATTCCTCCGTGCCTCGGAAAGCACGTTAAGCCGTTGGTCCCGGTTGTCAATCGTGAATCTTTGACAGTCGTTACGGGTCGTCAGAAGCCTGAAAGTCTGACAACCAGTCTTACCAAGGGGTATCGTATTACCCAGTAACTAGGTTGTGAAGGTCAGATAGGCAGTCGCTCCCTGTAAAATACTGGTATTCAGCTACATCCGGTAAGACTGGAAGCCGACCCCAAGATAGTTGGGAAAAGGCTAGGCAGATGATGTCATCACTGGCAACACTCACTGGTCATAGATTTTCGTCTTGAGACACTGTGGTTGGTATGTGAGATGAGAAGATTCTGCGCGGCTTTCCGAACACAACCCAGCCATCATGTTCGAGTTGTATTGTGTTGTTGATTAAGGGCGACCTTATTGTTATCAACCGGTACTGCCATAAGTTTGATAGGCTCGCGTTTGACCACTATCTCACCTGATGTTAAGCGATGATGCGGTCGAAGATGGAGCACGCTTGCCTAGAAGTAACCTATTCACTCTTGACTTAAAGACTCCCAGGTTGTATCTTACAGGAAACACAGACTCCGGTAGAGAATTCCACTCTCTAGCTGTACGTGCAATGAATGTTTTCTCAAAACGCTTTGTGCGTATGGATGGGATGTCCACCATGAACCGGTGGCACTTCGCCGTACGTCTTGTGGTCCTTAGATGAAACGGGCTTGGCGGAATCAAATCATGCAATTCCGTCGCACACTCCCCAAAATGTAATCGATAGAAAACCGACAGGCTAGCAACTCGGCGTCTATGTTCAAGACTTTGGAGTTTTGACTCAACGAGTCTATCATTGCCGATGATCCTCCTGGCTCGTTTCTCAATTGACTCAAGGGCATCAAGCTGGTATCTTGCAGATCCGTCCCAAAGATGAGAGCAGTACTCCAGAATTCAGGCTACTATTGAGAAAATTTCAATAACACTTTTCCCGACCGGGAACCGAACCCAACACCTCATGCTCAGCAGTTGCACTTACGCCATCTGGACTAACGAAATATGACGAAAATTAAAAAAAACCGGCCAAGGACGAGTCGGACTCGTGCGCAAAGGGTTCCGAACAAATCATATTTTTTCAGGTTTAAACTACATGTAAGTACTTCTTATAGGTTTTCCTGTAATCTATAAGTAAAGAACTAAATTCATGTGTGTACCAAATTTCAACTCAATCAGTCGAGCAAATTCGGAGTAAATTGGCTGTGACAGACGGACGGACGGACAGACAGACGCAGACACAGTGATACACAGAGTTATCCTATAAGGGTTCCGTTTTTACATTCGGATGTTCGGAACCCTAAAAATCTAAATTCACTAACATTCACACTTCCAAATACAGGTATGTAATGAGATATGTATCTATCTAAAACTTTGATATCGCGTTCAGGAAACGTATCCCCATACACTATTGATAGCTCTAAAGATAGTAGTTACATACAATATTCAGAGGCTATCACGGTTTTCACGTTATTGCCTTTAAAAGAGCCAAGTGAAAGGTGTAGGGAGCCGTTAGATCAGGCTGTGGGCTTAACTGGCAACATTACATAAAGAATTGATGGAGAATGCGTGGTGCGTAGTTTTTAGCGCCAGATATTATTGTTTATTTTTAACTGACTTCGAAAAAGGAGGAGGCTCTATGTTCGACTATATGTATGTTTTTTTTTTAATATGTCCACCTATTCCTCTGTCATTTGTGGACCGATTTACAAAATTCTTTTTTTACCCGAAAGAATATACTCCCGAGGTAGTCCCATATAAGTTTTATCGAAATTGCTTGAGCGGTTTTTGAAAAACTGAACAAAAAAAAAATATGTATACCTAGATGACGTTTTGGTTTTCTCCAATTACGAGTATGTTTAAATTCCACGTTCCATGTTATTGGGGTTTTGAGTTTTGGGGTATAACAACTAAAAAGTGGTAAATTAAAAACTTTTTACAAATAAAAAACTTTTTACAAAAAAAATACAACCGACTTCCATAAATAATACTAAAAAATGCAAAATAACTTTAATTTCGGAAGTCGGTTTTTCTAGTTTGGTTTCTTGACACCGACTTCCGAAATTAAAGTTATTTTGCATTTTTTAGTATTATTTATGGAAGTCGGTTGTATTTTTTTTGTAAAAAGTTTTTTATTTTTCACTTTTTAGTTGTTTTACCCCATTCTAAAACTAAATTAATAGTAAAGTTATGCCCGAATTGATAGCCCCAAAAATAGGGAATTTGAACGTAGTTGGTGAAATTAGGGTGTATCAGGGTGAACTGTACAAATCTGTATACCCCTTCAGAGTGCATCAGCGTGATGTAATGTTGTGAAGTGGTGAAAACAATATACAGACATGCGATTGCAGCAATTCTGGAAGGTCTGCTATCATTTATTGAAGAGTTCCATTGTGTATCTCCGAAGTTCTTCATCAGATCTTCACCAAATTAAAATGGGACCAAATGTGAAGCAACAGCTTTCAAATTAAAAAAAAATCTTCAAAATCGGTTCACGTAGTAAGAAGTTATGAGGTAACACACATAAAAAAAAAAAAAAAAAAAAAAAAAAAAAAAAAAAAAAAAAAAAAAAAATACAGTCGAATTGAGAACCTCCTCCTTTTTTTGAAGTCGGTTAAAAAAACAACCGACTTCCAAAAAAGAAAACTATACACTAAAAATTAAAAAAAATACTTTAACTTCGGAAGTCGGTGTCAAATAACGAAAAAATAAAATACAAACACCGACTTCCGAAATTAAGGTTATTTTTAAATTTTTAGTGTATATATTTTTTTTCTTTATTAAGATTTGAAATCTACGGGGCATCGACTACCTATTTACATAACCTTTAGACCCCGCAAACGTATGTTTGTCATCTCAATCTACAATTGACTCAGGTACCAGCTTTAGACATAGACGCTTATAAGAGTTTTGCATCTTTGTCAGGACCTGTCAATCTGAAAACGCCGGGACTAATTGTCACAAGTAATACTGCTATACCTGTGCGGAGTTTCGGGGAAAACGTGGTCCACCGTGATACAGTTGATATTAAGAGGGAACAGGGCCTGCAAGAATTTACAAAATAGGTATTTGAAGAAACTATTGCCGTCGTGCTGCCTCAAACCTGCCGCCGTAGAGTGCGATAGGGACAGCTGCAGCTCGGACCGATTTTATCACAAAATTTTTGATAAAATACGTTTCGTATTCCCCATTTTTCCCCTCGAAAACTGAGCCGATTCAATTATTTTTGACACCAAAATTTTAAGAAAAAGTATGTTTAGGTCTCTATTAAATGTTTTATGATAAAACTTTTCGAATTTGTATGGCAGTCCTCTAATAACGGCGGTATAAATAGGGGTATTTTTTTGTAATTTTTGGAGGGTCATATTTTCTTTACTTATTATTTGCTGAAAAATAGAAAATGACATCCCGACAGCAAAAGGTCTGCTGACTTTATGAAAAAAACTGATTGCTCTAGAGGCATTATTCAGGAAGAAAAGAGGCGAATAAAAAATCGTAGCAAAGCGTAGAAAATAAAGATTATAGAATCCTATGTTGCGTTTGTTACAAAGCAGATAAGGTATTTTTACGTGGTTAAAACAATACTCAAAATGTTTCGTATCCAAAGTAGTAGGCAAAAGTATCGAAAACAGCCGTTTTTGACACTTTTGCTTACTACTTTGGATACGAAACACTTTTAGTCCTGTTTTAACAATGTAAAAATACCTTATCCTATTTGTAACAAACGCAACATAGGATTCTTTAAAATTTATTTTCTATGCTACGATACGAATTTTTATTCAATGAGGGCGCCACTTATGGGGAGGTAGGCCCTTTATACGGGGAACAGAGTGAATCAGGTCCGTGCAGGCAACCTTCTAAAGTTATCTATGAAGTTTGAAGTCTAACATAATTGTGCAAGGTTGCTTTATTATTATTTTGTGAATAAAGGTATGTTTTTATTTTTTTATTAAAATTCAGTAGGGCTTTCTCATAACTCGGCTAATTGACGATTAATGTTTTTAACACGGTTTTATTAGCTATATCTCTGACTAATAAATAACTTTTATTTATATAATAAACGTTACAATATTTAATTTAATTATAGCTCTATGTACAAATGTATGGCGGGCTCACAAAGATGGCGGACTAGTAATTTTTGATATATTTTGTGCATTTCCATGACGTAGCTATCAAATGAACTGGTTTGCTAAGAAGGATACGAAAAATAATGACGTCACTGTAAGCGTGTTTTATAGTTTTTAGGGGTCCGTACCCGAAGGGTAACCAACGGGACCCTATTACTAAGGCTCTACTGTCCGTCCATCCGTCCGTCTTCCATGACCCATAATAGCTAGATATTTGAAATTTTCACAGAATGTTTATTTCTGTAGCCGCTATATTAACAAATAATAAAAATAAATTCAAAATTTAAGGGGGCCCTACTAGAAACGTGTTTTGTTTAGCTTTTTTGCTCGATCTTAATAATGGCAACAAGTAGACGCATATAACCTTATACGATGATACGGAAACTTTTATGCGCAAGGCCGACTCGCACTTGGCCGGACTTTTTAAACTATAATATTTCGAAAGATAATCATAAGAGGCGGAGGCGTGAAGGCCGTCTGACACACAACATTCAAGGCGTCGACAGGTTTCTTCCCGCTATTTTACCTCTTTGTTCCTTCCCATTACTATGTGAAATATCTAATTTTTTTTTTTTTTTTTATGTTTGATAGGCTCGCGTTTGACCACTATCTCACCTGATGGTAAGCGATGATGTGGTCGAAGATGGAGCACGCTTGCCTAGAAGTAACCTATTCACTCTTGACTTAAAGACTCCCAGGTTGTATCTTACAGGAAACACAGACTCCGGTAGAGAATTCCACTCTCTAGCTGTACGTGCAATGAATGTTTTCTCAAAACGCTTTGTGCGTATGGATGGGATGTCCACCATGAACCGGTGGCACTTCGCCGTACGTCTTGTGGTCCTTAGATGAAACGGGTTTGGCGGAATCAAATCATGCAATTCCGTCGCACACTCCCCAAAATGTAATCGATAGAAAACCGACAGGCTAGCAACTCGGCGTCTATGTTCAAGACTTTGGAGTTTTGACTCAACGAGTCTATCATTGCCGATGATCCTCTTGGCTCGTTTCTCAATTGACTCAAGGGCATCAAGCTGGTATACAGTCGATAAGGGGGATAGCAGTTGATTCTTAAAAACTTATAACCGGTTAGCAATATTTTAAAGTAGTCCACTTAAAAATACCAAAAAATATGTCATAAAACATCTAAAACTAACATTCAATACCAATAATTTTACCCACCCACGCACATTGGCAGGTGCCCAAAAAAATCCATAGATCTATACAATGTCATAAAACGTTCTTTATGTCACTCGTTGCGGCAATAATGCTACTAGACTGTTATATGTTTAGAGGAACACTTCCCAATCTGTTTGCGACAGACAGATAAGCAGTGTTTCATATAAACGACACCTCAAGAGTATACTGAAAGAAATGGTTGTACCGTACTTGAGAGCGAGACGTAGGCGTATGAACTGGAGTATTGTTTTAGGTTGAATTTTTTACATGTTATACATATAAAGCCGTTACTCTTATGTGTTTGCTGTTCGGGATTATAATCAACATCATATTTTTTTTAAATTCGCGCTTCTCCCAGTCTGCTCCGATTTTCGGTATCTCGGTTGACTCGTGCAAAGCAATGGCGAAATTGATCGGACTGTTAGGCACAGAATGCATGAAATGGCGGAAGGTCACCGGCACTATCTGCGACTCCCGCATTCCCCTTAAACTTAAGGGGAAGATTTATAAAACAATGGTCAGACCTGCTGTCTTGTATGGTTCAGAATGTTGGGTCACAAAAGGGATGAATGAAAAGCAATTGCATGCAGCTGAGATGAGAATGCTAAGAGCGATGTGTGGTGTTACGCGCATGGATAAAATTAGGAATGAGTATATAAGAGGATACTGATAGAGAATACCTAAGGCACACATTTAGCCTTTTTACCTTTGTTGTATGAAGATTTAATGAACAAATAGTATTTTTTATTTATTTTTTATTTTAGATGGGTTTGCTCTTGACTCTAGTCTATTGTGTTTGAAACCATTCGCTTCGTCACTAGTCTCTCAAGGTTCATAGGAAGACCAGCGTCAGATAGCATCTGTTTGGCAAAATTGCTGAAATGAACCTTTTTGGCGCAGCCGTGAGGTACCTACACGCCATGTTATTTCCTTTTTAATTTTATTAATATTTGTCACTTTTGGTGGTAACTGGTAACTGTCGCCAAATAAATATATTTTCTTTCTTTCTTTCTTTTTCTTTATATCTCTTGCCCCTATTCCAATTTATTCGGAGTCGGCGAAATAAGTCGTAATCTCATTAGTAACTTAATTTCTGGAGCCACGTATCAACTGTCACACAGTACATTCATAAATTGAATACTTCAAAAGATTTCGAGAAACGAACATTTGCGTATACAAGAGAGATTGAGCCTAGGGCTCGGCTTTAACGCTTTACTTTCACTAAAATACCCATAACAGATGGTCTGGATAAGCAATACATACGATCAATGCGTTTTATACCTACCGATGGATAAACGTATCAATAGTTTAAAATAGAAATACCCTTTGAGGTTACCCAATACCTAGTCATGCGCCAGCAATCAAATTCCCGACGACTTTCAACCAGCTCCAACTATGCGTAGCAAACGTTGTCAATAGGGACAAGTTCCAGCAAAAAGAACACACTGTAATCTCATTCCTTCACAAATCTAGGCATGCCAATCTAAGTTACTTCAATTTACATAAATCCCCGTCTAATTAGGACCTTTTCTAAACAGGTCTATTCTGAAACAAAACACGTCATGTGCTGAGTCGGCCGAGTTTATCCTAGCGACACCCCACGTCAGGGGCGACGTCAGCACGGCTTTTAACGAGAGTCACATAATTACTATACACGACATTAGTCAGCATTAGTCGTTCGCGATACGATTGTGACTCAATTACCATCATGTTGAGTCTTAATTATTTTACTTCAGTTCGCATTAGGTGATAAATGTTTTATGACGGGATTGAGATAATGGTCTGAATTCTGTTGTGTTTCTCTGTGATATGAGATTATTTGTCTGTGAGGGAAATATTGATCGGTATTTTAGTTATTTGTTACGTTATCGTACCAAACCTTTTGACTTTCAAGATTTCTTGGACCCTTCCATGGAGTGCATTCTTACATGTCCTGTCATTTTAGGGTACCGTACTCGAAGGAAGCCCTATTTCTGTCACTCACGTGTCCGTCCGCCCGTCTGTCAGTCTGTCCGTCGTCTATCACAAAATTTTGTTCCCAAGAATTCTTTTTTACTTCCCATAGACCTATGAACTTGAATGGGAAATGCAAAGCCATACAAAAAATGCGTGACATAGATAGAAACTACTAATAGTCCTTATTTCTATTTATAATAAAATGTGTGTTATGGACTATTTAGCAAAGAACATGTGATTTATCTAACCTACGACATGTTTTATAATTAAAAAAATTATTGATTTGAATTACATTATTTATTATTTTAATTAGATTTACGGTACGTAGAGCTCGAATAATACTAAAATTAATGATAACAGTGCACTAATTCTATAAAATAGTTCGATAAGGATTATTTGACAATTTCTATTTAGCTAAATGTCACTTACTCACGTCAAATAAATACGACCTCCAATAAAAATATAAGGCGGATATCAAGTTAAATATTTTTTGTGATCTTTATTATTTTTACCCTAGATTATTTCATTATTCATATTTTATTCTAAAGCATTTATTCTCAAATGAGCTTGTGGCTAAAGTAATAATAGCCGCACGAGTCGATCCATCAGGTTAAGCTACGCTTGCCGGGGTTTGTCCATGGATGGTTTAACTTCTTCACGTAACGAGACTCCTCCGTGCCTCGGAAAGCACGTTAAGCCGTTGGGCCCGGCTTTCAATCGAGGATCATTGACAGTCGTTACGGGTCATCAGAAGCCCGAAAGTCTGACAACCAGTCTTACCAAGGGGTATCGTATTACCCAGTAGCTGGATTGTGGAGATCAAATAGACAGTCGCTCCATGTAAAATACTGGTATTCAGCTGCATCCGGTTAGACTGGAAGCCGACCCCAAGATAGTTGGGAATAGACTAGGCAGATTGACATATTTTATTATAAATAGAATTAAGGCCTAGTAGTAGTTTCTGTCCATTTCAGCCATTTTATGTGCATTCCCCTTTGGTGATAATGTTTATTATAACGTTTATTTTACTAACAAATACCAAAATATTGATATCTCTCATGTGGTACGGAACCTTAAATGTGCGAAGCCCGACACGCACTTGGCCGTCTTTTCTTCTTAGTATAAATATAATAATATGTATTCGCGTGACTAAAAAGTTTTTCTTTGTTCTTCTTTCTTTCTTTTTTTGATGTGAAACATCTATAGCCGCACGTAAAACCGATTTCTGGCGTGGCGACGCATGCCGTGGCGACGCGTCGCCACGCTATACGATGTTTTTTTGTTTTGTTATTACACCATCAAATAGTAAGATTATTTGTTTTGTTATTACACCATCAAATAGTAAAGTAATCGCAATAATGTCGATGTTTCACATCTGCCAGGCATCCCGTGACGGCTCACATTTTTTTTTTTATTATTGATAGGCACGCGTTTGACCACCATCTCACCTGATGGTAAGCGATATGTGGTCGAAGATGGAGCACGCTTGCCCAGAAATTCTATTTTAATTTTATTTTTTTCTTTCTATTTTTATTGTAATTAAGCAGAAACTAATGTGATTTATCTACCCTGGTGAGGGTCGCGATTAGCCGATGGATGCAAGATTAGTCGTTGTGGTGACACTTGGGGAGGCCTATGCCCAGCAGTGGACGTCTTTCGGCTGAAATAATGATGATGATGATGATCAACATGTCAACAGGGACACTGTTTCAGAAACTAGTTTCCTTTATGTATAAACTATTCTACACAATGGGGCATTTTACTAAAAAAAATTATTAGTCCGTCAGTTAAATAACCAAAAAATATTCGAGATGTATTTTTTCTTTTGTCTCGTAAACAAAAAATGACGCGTGACGTCACCCGGCGCGACATTTTGACCACCAAAGTAACATAACGAGCCCACACTCCTGAACTTTGATGCATATTATCTTCGTGATTTTTATTGGTTTGGTAAAGCAAAAATTACGTGTCCAATATTAAAATACCCCATTGTTTGAAAAAGATTTCCACATTGTTGTGTAAGACTGCCAAAACCATAGATGCAAGTTTGACTGCATAGGTGGATATCATGCAAACATGAAGGACAAAAGAAGTTGTAGGAGATATTTAGTCACACCTGGCAGTGGCGAAGTTTATTAAACTGTATCTAGTTTAACTTTAAAAATATGTGCGCAAAATTCAAGCAAATAGTTTATGAAGGAAAATCGACAGTAAACTTGAAGTTATAGCATATTAAATCTTTATACAGAGTGTAACAGAAAGGTGTGGTCATATTTCAAGAACTGGTTCTGCCTATGGAAATGGAACAACTTACTCGAAGAAAAACAGAAAATTCGCAAAAAAAAAAAATGGACTTTCCCTATAAAGTTATCATCAGCTTATCAATATTTGTATGGGAGATAAAAAAATACGTGCCTTGAGCGTGGAGTTGCGGAAACCAGCCCGACATACAAACAAACATACATGGGAGATAAAAAAAAAAAAATTAAATTTCCTCAGGTTTTTTTGAAGAAAGTTGTTCGCATTGACGGGCAGATGCAGTTCTTAAAATATGACTACACCTTTCAGTTACAACCTGTAAATAAAACAAAGTTGGGTTTTTTTTTTTTTTTGGGGGGTGGGAAATCATCTTATGACTTCTTCCGCTCTAGGGTGGAGCGGAAGGGCGTGTCAGACTCTTACTGACTAAAACCCACCCCTGTTCCTCCCTGCCCTACATGCCCAGGGGTGAGGTAACTCTTTCGAATTTATCCTCAACATTGGCCGTGGCAGGCCCCGTCCTTTTGCTGACAACTCTTTGAGGCGCGCGTGGAACACTATGCGCCGTCGACTCTCGGGCCTGGTGCTGATCGGACGGCGAGTTACCCACTACTCGCCGAACAAAGTCGGGTTAGTTACACCACTTATAATTCAAGAACGGCTGTACCGATTTTCATGATCTTTGATGTGTTGGATTTGTGTCCGCCCCGAATAGAAGAATATATTAAAACATCGGAAAATTTACGAAAAAAAAAATGTATGGAACGGCTGTTTTGATGACATCTCGAGAACGGTTTCGTTTATTGATATTGAGGCGGTACGAAGTTTGCCAGGTCAGTTAGTTACTATATATATATACGCTGACATCATGGCAGACTAAGACGATGATAGGGAGACGAGTTCGACTTTTACCGAAAAATCTGATCCGCTTTAGCAGAAGAAAGAATTTTGTTTAATGTATGTATCCTTCTCAGCGGGCCAACATAGACGAGTTAGATTAAATAGGATAAGATAAAATATACCACTAGCTTCTGCCAGCGGCTTCGCCCGAGTGGAATTTGTACTTCCCCCATTATCAATTATAGCCTATGTGCTATTCCAGACTATAATCCATCTCTGTGCCAAATTTTATCCAGATCAGTTCAACCGTTCTGGCTTGATTGAGTAACAAACATCTATACTCCCATCACAACTTTCGCATTTATAATATTACTAGCGGACGTCACGCGTTTTCACCCGCATAGTTCCCGTTCCCATGGGAGTACGGGGATAAAATATAGCCTATGTTACTCGCTGATAATGTAGCTTCCCAACAGTGAAATAATTTTTCAAATCGGTCCATTGGTTTCGGAGCCTATTCAATGCAAACAAACTAACAATCAAATCTTTCCTCTATAAAATATTAGTACTTATAGATATAGTTTAGGATTACTTCAAGTACTCGTATAAGTGAAGATCTTTCCACAGACATCCGTAAAGTCTGGGCATACATTTAACTCTGTTTCGTCTAACGTGTAGACAAAATACACATACATATGCTAAAACAATCCATGTATAGTCTATGCCTGGCCTGTCTCAATGATGTTAGCATAGCGGACATAAGAATGTTATTATAACATAGCACGTTACCTTGCAGGTCAGCTTTGTTTGGAAACAATAATGGTTCAGTTGTGTCTCAGTTATAACAGGCGAGGAATGTACACATTCCAGAGACGATTTATATAAACAATCTGTAAATGGAATCTGAACGAATTTTGATTACGTGTAAATAAGAATAATCATATCGTGATTCAACCACGTCTTCTACATTTTTGGAAGATAACGTTTGGCAAACAGATTTCTCTTGATGCCCTGGGGTTCATTCAGATAAGAGATTTAGAATTTTTTGTATTTCTTTTTTATGTGTCGCTGAATCATGAATGACGTTGTGGCGTTGAGATAATGGGTTTTGTCTTCTTTTGAGTCGATGGATAACTTGTTAAGTGTTTTGGTCCAATAAGTAGCCACGTTACTAGGTTAGGTGACTAAAAATATATTTAGTTTGTCATTTAAATTACCAAAAATATTGGACACGTTTTTTTTAATTTGTCACGTAAATAAAAAATGAGGACGTTGAAGTTTCGCGTAACGTCACACTTACGTCAAAATTGTACCACTTTTTACCTAGAAGTGACGTAACAAGTTCTCACTCCTGACTTTGATGTTTTTTATTTTTCTCATTTTTTATTGATTTGGTAAAGCAAAAAACACGTGTCCAATAATTTTTGATAATCTATCTTACGGACTAAATAGAATTATTGGTTTTGTACCTAGGGATCAAACCAATTTTAGCGTTAGTGGCGTGCATCAGGTCCTCAAAAGTGCACGTGTGTGGACACTTGGGGTACTCCAGCATGTGAGTCATATCGCCCAGAGGACACGGTGGAGCATACGGTGGAGGTCTGCCGCGCCTGGACGGAGCACCGCCGTGTCCTCGTGGATGCGATAGGTGGCGGCGACCTCTCGCGCCCGCCCCTGCTTCAGGCCATGGTACGGAGCGAGAGGGAATGGGAAGCAGTCTCCGCCATCTGCGAAGCAGTAATGCTCGCGAAGGCGGAGGCGGATCGCGTGAGGGAAGCTCAACGGAGTGCCCCTCACGGCCCCGGCCGCTACCACCGCAGGAGAGGTACTGGGCGTAGGACGTTGCGAGACGATCTCCGGCCACCGTAGACCCGGGCCTGCGGACGGTGAGCAATGGGTAGCTCGCCATCCGATTAGCACCAGGCCCGTGAGTCGACGGCGCGTAGCGTTCCACGCGCGCCTCAAAGAGATAAGTGTCAGCCACCACTGACGGGGCCCATCGTGGCCGGTGCCTGCATGCCTAGGGGTAGCGGATAGATTCTGAAAATGAGTTACCGCACCCCTGGGCACTCAGGCAGGGAAGGAACAGGGGTGGGTTTTAGTCAGTAAGAATCTGACACGCCCTCCCGCTCCATCCAGAGCGGGAGAAGTCATTGGATGATTTCCTACCCCCAATAAAAAAAAGCATGTGAGTCATATTCTGAACTAAGCACTGACATTTTTTATTAGATGAATTGTTTTTAGTGACGGTTACTGAGATAGGGCATTGCTATTGCGGTCTCTGAAAGATCATGCAGGGAAACAATTCCCAAATCCCAAACAAATGAGATAAACTGATAGGTATTTTGAGATAGAGATGCTTGGCCCACGTACAGAAATTCATTACAGACTAGATTTTTTCATCCCATCCAATATTCAATTTTCACAAGATGTTTGCCTAAATAACGAGGGACGCTTTCGGAAATTGGACACTGCCTGTGAGATAGGTAATTATTTTTTTATACCTATCGTGTGTAGGCAGGCCAATTATCTACTGGAAATATTTGTTATTCATCAATTTTGTGCGAGCGATTCGTTAAGTAAATTAATTTTGTTTGTTGATACGATCATTATTTTTGTAATTATAGATTCTGGTAATTAGTTACTCTAATAATGTAATTGCGGTAGAGTTTTTGTGAATACATTCTCATATTTTTAACGACTGCGAAAAAGGAGGAGGTTCTATGTTCGACTATGTGTATTTTTTTTTTCATTTATGTCCCCCGATTTCTCTGTCAGTTGTGGACCGATTTTCAAAATTCTTTTTTTTATCCGAAATAATATACTCCCGAGGTGGTCCCATATAAATTGTATACCCAATTACTAAGCCTCCGATGTCCATCCGCCCGTTCGTCTGTCTGTCTGCGGGCTGTATCTCATGATCCCCAATAGGTAGACAGTTGAAATTTTCACAGAATATGTATTTCTGTTGCCGCTATAATAACAAATAATAAAAAATTAAAGGGCTTCCCTACAGACTAGAAACGTGTTGTTTTCGGTTCTTTTTCATCATCAGCCTTTTATTGTCCCCACTGCTGGGGCACAGGCCTCCTCTCTGTGAGAGGGTGTGGGCCGTAGTCCACCTCGCGGGCCCAGTGTGGGTTGGTGGATGTCACATGTCTTCGAATTTTTGGTTCTAGGACATGCCGGTTTTCTCATGTTTTCCTGATGTTTGCTTTCACCGTTTTGAGAGCAGTGGTGATGAAATAATTTACACAAAGTAAAGCGCCTGCCTGGGTTTGAACTCATGACCTATAACTTGTAAGTCGCGGCCAATACCACTGGGCCACCACTGCTGACAGTTCTTTTTGCTCGATCTTAATAATGGCAACAAGTAGACGCGTTTAATCTTGTACGATGGTACGGCACCCTTCAAGCGCGAGATCAACTCGCACTTGGCCAATTTCAATAGGTACAATTCAGTAATCGGAACATTCTAATAATCGGCACCCCTGGTTTTTAATACTGCCGAAAAGGTGAGTCTACTGCATTTTTTTAATTTAGTTTCCTTCGAGATTTATTCAAACATTCAGATGTGTAGTGTATTTTAATAAACTTTTCATTTGAAACGAAGTGATCTCTTGAGTCAAGCGCTGCCATTTCATTTATATAATGCAGCGTACTTTTAAAATTTGAGAGTTATTTTTTGCACTTTTTTGCTAAAAGCGCTTTGTATTCTTCAGTGGAGTAATTAATTAATAATACTAAGCATTTATTCAACAGCAACTTAAACTTCCTTTTCTTCACGTATTTCTTTTATTTAAAGTATTATTATTAAAATGCTTATATAATTTATAATTATTATTTTTATGCTAATTTAGAAGTTTTAAACTTAGCATTAACTTTGCTTAGTCTCTACCAGGTCTAATTTAAATTAGAGTTTTAAGTTTAAATTAGAGCTGATACAGACTGCAGCATGATGTTCTTGCTAAGGAATTAATATTACGTCAATGAAAAGTTTGTGTCAATTACAGACATAACTAGTTTACATTAAAGGAAATCATCATGAAGAGTGATACATCTATATCAATCATCTGCCTAGCCTTTTCCCAACTATCTTGGGGTCGGCTTCCAGTCTAACCGGTTGCAGCTGAATACCAGTGTTTTACATGGAGAGACTGCCTATCTGACCTCCGCAACCCAGTTACTGGGTAATACGATATCCCTTCGTAAGACTGAATCACGTCAAATTGTGTAATTTTATTTTATACGACTTGAATACATTGTAAATTACCAAATTTGAGATTTCTTGTATTTTAAATGATTTATTTCAAATTTACAATCTACACTCTCGCAAGATTTAATACAATCTAACGGTGTTTGTATTCATCTGGTGACATAAACATAATTAAATGAAGTAGATATAAACAGCAAGTAGTAGGTACCTTAATATTTTCTTACGAACTTAGTTTTGTCTCAGTTTGAGTTACGAGTGTAACTCTTTTATAGGCACCATCGCACGTGTCCCTACATAAAGTTAGTAGAGAAACAAGAAACCTAACTATTTGATGAAGTGCGTATAATGCCAGCCATGTCGCGTCTACAAATGTTGGCAAATAACTTTTGTTTACGAATAATATGTGTGGCAAGGCAGTATACATCTGAGACAAACTATTGTCTCGCTCCGAAATCTTGCTCTACGAAATACTAATACCAGTTATTTATTTGTTTATTTACATATACTTTATTGTACACCAAGTAAATACACATATATTAAGGAAAACTTATACTAAAAACTTTTTTCAAAAAATACAACCGACTTCTAAAAATTGCAAAATAACTTTAATTTTGGAAGTCGTTGTTCATATTTTTGTTGTTTCTTCGTTATTTGACACCGACTTCCGAAATTAAAGCTATTTTGCAATTTTTAGAAGCCGGTTGTATTTATTGAAAAACAGTTTTTTATTTTCCACTTTTTAGTTTTTTTTTAATTTTTTTTTTATTGTTGTTGTACACCAGAAGTAAAACTAAATATTAAAGTTATGTCCGAATAGATAAAACCAATAACATGGAATTGGAAACCAAAATGTCATCTGTGTATCATACATATTTTTTGTTTATGTTGATTTTATTCAAAAAGTGCTAAATTAATTTCGATAAAATTTATATGGGACCAGCTCTGATGTATGACCTATCATACAAAAAAAAATCATCAAAATCTATTTCTATTCACAAATGGCGGAGATATCGCGTAACAAATATACAAAAAAAATAAAAAACATACAGACGAATTGAGAACCTCCTCTCTTTTGAAGTCAGTTAAAAACACACAATTGGCGGCCTTATCGCATGCCGCGATCTCTTCCAGGCAGCTTGGAATGTACAGAGATTGCCTGGATACTTAATGGCACTTGGTGCAAATTATAAAGATAATAGATACATATATACTAATTAAATAGGCAAGAAAAAAAGTGACAACGATTGATCAATGAAAATAGCTATATAGAATAAAATAGAATAGAATAGAATAGAATAGAATAGAATAGAATAGAATAGAATAGAATAGAATAGAATAGAATAGAATAGAATAAACATTTATTCGACACAACACAACAGCAACAAACAAAAGGTAAAGAAAATAACAATAGGTACACAAAGATACAATAAAATTGTGCTGAGCGTGCCCATACCGAAAGGGTTCCCATCTCAGCATTTGCTGGGCGTTGGACACCCATCGCTGGTTTTCAGTTGGCACCCCGCAGTGACGCACGGATGAGGGTAAATAAAATAATAACTGAATTAAATATTAATGTTTATGTAGTAGGTAATATTGTAATTAAATGTAATTATATCAAGAACATGATCACAGTGACAAGTAATGCCCCTTTAGTTAGTACTAACTGTGCCCGCGACGTCGTCCCCGTGGGCTTAGGATCTATGTCAGCCTATTATCTTACTTCTTACGGAGACTTGGTAATAGGTTCCCGTGAGCACCTTTGGAATGGTGCCCTATTAATCGCCTTGATTCGCGATGTTTAGCGCTCTATGAAGTTTCATACTAAATTTAAAAAATCGATATCTTTTGATTTTGAGGGTCGATTTTGATGAAATAAACGCTAAATGTTATTCGGGCTACCACTAATTTTTTTTTTAAATCTACCATTGGAATACAATCAGTGGATTTTGTGTGATGCACGAACAAACATACAGACAAACAGATAAACAGTTAACAGCCAAAATTTCTAAAATTGCATTTTTGCGTTCTGCCTTTTTCCTAACATTTCTTTCATTGCCATCTGTGGAAACGCTGCTGAAGGTTTTTAGAAATACGGATATTAATTTTCATTATTTACACAGCCGAACTTTCATAGCCCAAGACACAATTACCTACCAAAGTAAAGACACTCTTTGTTTCGATTTTTCAATACACACTTAATTTGATTTTCAAAGAAAATACATATAAACCTTAGTAGAGGCTTCTGTTTTATTTTAATAAATGTTATACATGACAATAGGTACAGCATGGCAGTTTATTTGTTCGTTTTTCCCCGTTAGTCAGCCGTTAGACGAAAGAATATACGCGCATGTTGCAAGTTTGTAAGTATCGTTTTTTTTTGTAAATTTATATTTTTTTTAGGAAGATGATAAATACTTTTCTACACCTGCTCACGACAGGACTTAAAAATCTTCTAACATCTTGCTATCCTAAAAAAAACTGGCCAAGTGCGTATCGGATTTCGCACATTAAGGGTTCTGTACCAAATATGGGTATTTGTTAGTAAAGTATACGTTATAATAAACATCATCACTAAATTTCAAGTTCACAGGTCAATGGAAAGTTAAAAAAAACTTCGTAACAAAATTTTTTGTCAGATGACGGATGGACAGACGACGGACACGTGAGTGACCACAATAGGGCTCCGTTTGGACCCTTCGGATACGGAACCCTAAAATTAAAATATTATGATAAGAAGTTACTTTTATTTTACACCTAAAATAATTGTTTTATTGGAACGAAGTTCCTTATCGCGCGTTGTGAAAGGGGGCTAGACGGAAAAAATTCTTACGAAAAGTTGTCACGACACTAATGAGGCTGTCCATCCAAAAAGATTGTGTTGGAAAAACAATCTAATAAAAACCTCTTGTATTTTTGGTGGGTAGGTACAAAGTTTGCAAGCAGATCAAGCATTATCTAACCAATTTCGTGTGTTAAATCTAGCGGAGCTTGGAACAAAGCTGAGCTGAGCTGAGCTGAGCTGAGCTGAGCTGAGGTGAGCTGAGCTGAGCTGAGCTGATCTGCGATGAGATGAGATGAGATGAGATGAGATGATGAAGTATAACTTCTTACGTGCGTGCGTGTGTGCGTAGTTAATAATAAAAAAAATATTATAAATTAAAAAAAATAAAATTATATTACAATTCCTTCACTAATTAATCGAAAGGAACTTCGTTCCATCCGGGTGTCCCTTGACACCTCTCAAGTTTTTTAACTCTATAATTATCTATATTATTTATTTATTTAGCTCTTTATTTATTTATTTTACCAAAACCAACTTTCAGGTAACTGAATAACGGTACCGAAAATTATTTATAGGTTACAATACAAAAGCCCAAACAAAAGAATATTTATAACAAATCGCTCACAGCTTCGAACAAAAGCTACATGTGCGTTATCTGAAAGGATCTAATAAATCAGAAGGGGGCTCGTGTGAGAGGCCTTTCGCACCGCTCTATAATCTGTTATCAGTCGTAATCGGTGGTATGATGGAGATCAGAAACGTGGCCTATCTTAGATCGGGGATGTTCCCCCAAATTGCTGGTTTGTGTGGTCTGGATTTGTTGAATCTAGATGTTTCAACTAGTTTACTGGTTCGTCGAGTCTTTGATTAAGAGTTTAGTTTTTCAAAAATCTGATGATGAGTAGTAATGTCTTGAAAACTTAAATTTGTTAGTGTTAGTATTAAATTATGGGTTGTGGGGCCTTATTTATAAAAAAACTAGCTGACCAGCAAACGTTGTTCTGGGATTAAAAAACGGGGGGATGGAGGGTGAAAAACACTTTACGACCAATAATATTCTCATACCTTTTTTTACCAATCAATCTGCCTAGCCTTTTCCCAACTGTCTTGGGATTGGCTTCTAGTCTAACCGGATGCAGCTGAATACCAGTCTTTTACATGGAGCGACTGCCTATGTGACCTCCACAACTCAGTTACTGAATAATACGATACTATTACTACGGTAATATTTTCATATCTACCAAATATGATAAAAAAAAAAACATTAAAATCGGTCGCGCCGAGACACGAGATTTTTATATATTAGATAACCATGTAATTAGTTGAAACACTGATTACCAGGTTTTTAATTCAAAATTTTCTGATAATAATTGGTTTTTAAAATCCGCTAATTAGTATTCTTCCTTTCTATTTTCAAGAATATATTATTAAGAAGAACAAATTATAAAAAATACATACCTAGATACATACATAGATACATCAAAATTAACAATGTCATTGAGACTTACGAATTTACTAATGAACGCTGTGTTGATTTTTCTAACTTCTTGCGAATTAATTATAATTATGAATTTATTGACATGTTTGCAACTACAAAATGATTTATTTAAAAAATTCACTGAATTAGGTGTAAATTGTAGATAGTTTAAATACTGTCATAAGATAAATGCCATTTACTTGGAATTCTTGTTCCTTAAGGAATAGACAGACCTGCCAAAATCCAGGTGACGACATAAGGTCCCAGTACGGGGAGCGAACCTGTCTCCATGTATTTGGCATAATGCCAACAAAATAAACTGAGGATTTGCTAAAAGGAAACCACAATTAAACAACGTTTGTACATTTTGAAACAATATTTTTGACACTTTCAAATTCAGCTAGAAGGTTTAATTTAGTGAAAAAAATATACAAATAAACTTACTTGATGTAACGTGTCACGTCTCTACTAAAAATTAGATTATCGATCTATGAAATAGCTTTAAAGCAAAAAATATCAACTTAGTGGGTTTATTACTAAAGGTGACTTTAAATAAATCGTAATCTTTTTTTAAGTGAAAACTTATTTATCCGCACTTAGCGATTTTTGGTAGGGGCAAAACAAATGGATTTGCTTCCATCACTGACATGCCAGTAACGTGTTGCGCCAGCCTGGCGACGCGCAGCGGCCTGTGTTCATGTATACCTACGCATATATATACTAGCACATTGTATATCATCATCATCATCATCATCAGCCTTTTAAACGTCCCCACTGCTGGGGCACAGGCCTCCTCTCTGTGAGAGGGTGTGGGCCATAATCTATCACGCGGGCCCAATGTGGATTGATGGATGTCACATGTCTTCGAATTTTTGGTTCTGGGACATGCAAGTTTCCTCACGATGTAATCCTTCACCGTTTTAAAAGATTGTATATACTTTACTTTTTTTATCAAGTGCATTTCAAATTATAAAATTTTAATTATTCATACCATAATTCACTTTAAAAAATACTAATATGCCAAAGTTTGAAGTCCGTCAGCAGACCCCATGACTATTTTATAAGTGGTTATTTTGTGCAAAGAACCACTTAATACCGAGATGTGGCCTAGCTTTGGGACCACCAAAGCTAGGCCACATCTCGGTAGACTAAGACGAAATTGGAGAGATGAACTTGACTCTTACCATAGGACTGGCCTGTAATAGCAGAAGACAGACGTCTGTGAAAAAAGTAGAGGATAGAGGTCTTGCCCAGCATTGGGATATAATTAGATAGATAGAGTCTTTTGTGTTTCAGAATCAGAATCACGCTGTAAGTATACATATTAATCAAAGAGCAACATTTACAAAAATACTGTTCCTAGCAAAATGGAAAACGAAGCACAATATTTTCCTTTCTCTAGAGCAGCTCGCAAGTCCATCTGTGAGCTATTAGCACCAGAGTGCAAACTGACCACATTCGTAAAGCCCCGAGGTAGCCCCTCTACGCAGAGTTTGCGTTAAATCACTAAGTCGCTTCAAAACTTTTCGGTGCAGTTCATTGTTATGTTTAATTGCTTCCATGATAGAGAAGCAGTGTTTTCGTTATCAGATTTTATTAAATTTTGGGTCCTTCATCATCTTAATGTCCGTGCCAAACAAATCCTGCTTCGCCCAATTAAAGTTCTTCGCGCGGTTTGAACATAATACAACAGTCTGAAATCAACTATCGGCCAGTTGCCCATACCAGACAAAACATCCGTCTATTCGAAGGACAAAAAAAAAGTCAAAAAACGTCATAACACCCGGCTCAATGGAGTTTTGCGGTACTTTGCACCCTGTTCCACATACTTTTGGACCTGGTTAACCTCGACAATGAACGTCAGCGCAACCTTCGTGTAGAGCTACTTCATCATGACGTCATGATCACTTCCTCAAGCTCTTGAGCGGCGAGTCATTCAGTCAGCCAGTACCCACGTGGCTTAAATGGGTATCCTGATTATGGCCATATTTGGTGATCACCCTCAGGCTCAACAGCGACCTTGGCTTGCAAAACACGACTATGGGGATCGACGCAACACGAACTTTTAGGCCCTAAACAAAAATTTTATTGAATCTCTTTTCATCACTGCCTTTCCTTTTTTATTTTTCTGTAATTTGCAAGTAAAGACTAGTCCCCTTTTCCTCGCTAAGTCTCAGCCCTAGATTGCGTTAGTACTGGAATAAAACTATGAGCAAAACAAAGCCACTACAAGCTTATGCTAAACTTCTGTGACCCACAAAGGATGTCGGTCGTGGATCCCTATTCATCCATCTCATCTTCTTAAAAACTTTGGTAATTTCTTATATAGTATCATTATATCCCAAAAAGCGGGTCCCAGAGTTTTAAACGCGGTTACTTTTTAAGTTAAGGAACCCAGATTATGATAAAAGATTTAAAGACATATCTTACATTTGTATGCAAATTTGGCAAACTTTTTCGCATATTTTATGGTTCTGTATACAGTGGCCCATTTTTGTCATATTCAACTTCCATCGTTTAAGTCGAGTCCGTTAAAATATCAGAAAAAAATATTATCAAAGTTGGAATGACGATTATTATCCGAATTCTTCTGTTTCTTTCATAGGTAATGTCTGTTCTAATCATTTAATTATAAAAATCATTTCAGGTAAAAGCTCCTATCAGTCTATTAATAACATGGTAGTGATTTTTTCTTACTACTAATAGTCTCGCGTTTGACCAGTATCTCACCTGATGGTAAGCGATGATGTGGTAAACATTGGAGCACGTATGCCTTGAAGTAACCTATTAACTCTTGTCTTAAAGAACCCCAGGTTGTAGCCATCAGGAAACACAAACACAGACCGCGGCAGAAAATTTCACTCCTTAGCTGCACGCAAAATGAATGTGTTCCCAAAACGTTTTGTACGTATGGGTGGAATATCCACCCTACCTGTGGCGCATCGCCGTACTTCTAGTGGTCCGATGATGACTTGGCAGAATTAAACTTTGCAATTCCGACGCACAATTCCCAAAATGTTGCCGATAAAACCGACCGACTATAATTATTGACTGAACAAAGTTATGTCGATTCTAGTAATATTTTAGACTTTATTATTTCAATAGCTACCGCAAATAGAATTTCATTTTGTTTAGAGCTTAAAGATATTAAGCATTGACAATTGTGGTGGCTTTCTGAACACATCGCTCCAGGACAAGATCGAGACAATCAACAACAGCTTAATAATATCAGCCTGTTGCCGGATGGAGGCTTAGGCAAGCGGGTTGTAAACCGCAGACTCGAGCCAGTCGAATTATACACGCTTGACAACATCAACGACAAGATGTGCCATCTAGACCCCAAGATTTATACTTGGTCAACTTAAACAAGGTGCAGATACCAAAAATGCAATTTGAATTTATAATTAGAGAAAATAGTAAAATTTTGGAATAACAGACTCTTATGTCATAATTTTTTTTTTTTGTGGCGTGGGAAATCATCCAATGACTTCTCCCGCTCTGGGTGGAGCGGGAGGGCGTGTCAGACTCTTACTGACTAAAACCCACCCCTGTTCCTACCTGCCCTGAATGCCCCGGGGCGAGGTAACTCTTTCGAATTTATCCTCATCCACGTGACAAAGTTCAAATACCATTGCAATGCAACCCATTTCTTTTTTATACAAAAGATCACTATAATTCGAGATAATTTCAGTCCATGAACACAAACTCAACCATCGACTTTTGCATTGTGTGTTTTAAGTGATCTCATGCACCATAAGCTGTCCAACGACCTCAGGTAAGCAATAAAAAAATCGTATAAAGAAACTGTTGAATCTCTAGTTAAACTAAAAACAGCAAAATGTCAAAGGTAACTGAGTACTACTAACTCACGCAGATTTCCAAAAAAACATTACCCGTATTCGGAAAACTTTCATTATCTCTTATTATCTATAACTTTCTCTATCTTATACTAACCACTGAAGAAAATAACTTATTGATAAAAACTACTTGTTTTCTTTCAGTAAAGCTTGCTACATCAAAATAAATAAAACATTTCTTAATATCAAGACTGGACGATTTTCTTTCAATTGTAATACAATAGTAACATTTTTAATCCTGTTCCAACTGCAGCTTCATCTGCTGTCCGGAAGTGGGGATCTTCGGATCTTCGGATTAGTGGGACATGTATCAGCCGTGGTCGTGGGTTCATTGGACGTTTACGGTGGACACCGCGATGGAGCTGAAGTAAATACATTCTCTATGTTGTACTTAATAGGCGCAGATAATGATTTTAAATTGTACATCACGTCTAAACGACTAGTCTTATTTCTTTGAAATAAATATATGTTACTCTAGAAAATATTCTTCGTAGTTTGATATGTAAATATTTGAAATTGTATTTTTATAACATAGTGTAATTAATTTGTAAAGTTATGTCTAACGCGGATAAAAAATTGAGAACCACGCAAAAACTATTCAGTGTATTTTTATGAAACCTTCATCATTTTAAAGATAATTTAATTATTTATCATTTAGTATATATAAGTCGGAAACTTAGTACTTTTCGGCCAATCTACAAAATGACTGAATTGACTGTCAATCTTTCAGAAGGTGAAAATATTCACTAAAACTACCACATTACAAAAAAAGTTGGTCGCTAATTTTAATTATTTTTCATATTTTGGAGTTGGTCTCGTACTGAGTGGAGTTATTCGTATTCATGAATAGGTGACCAATGAATTAAGTCACCCAGTACATAGATCGAGTTTAGATTTTATTTATTTAGATCGATTAATGTTGAGATGTGTTCACAAGAAAGGTGACCCAGTGGTAACACCCCCGGCTAACCAGTTTTAGGTCGTGTTCAAACCCAGGTAGGCGCTTTACTATGTATAAATTATTTCATCACCACTGCTCTCAAAACGGTGAAGAAAAACATCGTCAGGAATGTCTTAGAACCAAAACTTCGAAGACGTATGAAATTCACCAACCCGCTCTTGCCCGTGTGGTGGATTACGGTCCTCACCTTCTGACAGAGAAGAGGCCTGTGTCACATGAAAAAGCTGATTATGAATTTGCTATTAATTCTGTAATTATGGGTGCTGCAAATATACTTAAGTTGATTTATTTGACTCGTTTTGGAACGCATTAATTTCTTTAACGTATATACTTTGATATTTCCACCTTAATTAAAGAAATTTCTTAGGTAATCCATGAAATTAAACACCTACGTACGTCGCAAAGATATTAAAATTAATTGGTTTAATTCTCGTTTAATAGGTTTCTAATGGGAACACCTGAATATTCGTCAAAATAGCCGAATTTGATCGCCACGTCGGCCGAGATTAGATTGAGAAGCTGACGAACCACGTACTTTGATCGATGGAGAATGAATATCAAATCTCGAATGCCGAGAGCCGGAGACTATTAATAACCGTATAGTACTTGGTCAAACAACAAAGTTGTGCTCAAACCATAGATAATTTAAAAATATAAACCTATCCTACTAATATTATAATTGCGAAAATTTGGAAGGATGAACGTGTGTTTGTTACTCAATCACGCCAGAACGGCTGAACGGATCTGGATGAAATTTGGCACAGAGATAGATTATATTCTGGAATAGGACATTTATATATATATATATTTATATAGTGGAGGAAGTATTAATTCCATTTCGGGCGAAGCCGCTTGCACAAGCCAGTATAAGATAAACCAGGTGAGACAGGGGTCAAGTTCTAGCCTATATAATTGATAAAAAGTAATAGATATTTATGTATTTAATTATTATTTATCTTTGTCTCTGAAAACGAAGTTCAAACCATTTGGCAAAGTAAATTTGACCCTTGTCTAAAAACAAATGTGTACTTACTGATATCCCAAGAAAAGTATGCGCTTTAGGAATCATCGTCTAACTTCGGATTCGAGAGAATATACCGAAGCGCATACATTTTCTGGTTTAACTGTATGTTTGCTAACATATCGTCAGTACTGAATATTGATTGTTTTGTGAGGTTGTTGATTTATCCTATTCAAGATATCAAAAGAATTACTTACTTATACTCATTACCATATTGAAACCTTTCTCGTGTTCTCACTCCAGCATCAAAAGCTAAATCGACATTCCTCATCGGATGTTGATTCGCGCCTTCCAATATCTGTCACAGATTTACTTTATTCTCGTTCAATGAACTGTCACTTCTGTATAGAACCTGAAATTGGTTTCACATTTCGAAACATCAGCTTTTTGAATTTATTCAGAACCCATGGGAACTTGCACGGAATTCCTTTGCTTTGTAAAAAAGCGGGAGATTAACAATGTATTCAGATGCAATGGAAATTCAACTTTAAAACATGAACTTTTAGGGTTGAATGTGGCAGGTTCTGTCGCAGAATTCATTACTTATTGGCATTGTCTCAATTAGTACTATTCCTGGGCTAAACCATTGACTAATTGGTGGTTTTTTAACTACCCGTATTGTTCCAGCTTTGCATTGTAAGTCTGTTTTTCTTTTTCCGCAATCTGACCAAACCTTTTGTTATTTTCTAAATAGAAGTAGAGCTAAACATATTTTTAATTTATTTTTTAAAGAAAAGACGATATTCTTACTAATTTTATAAATGCGAAAGTTTTTTTGTTCGTTTGTTACCGTTTTACACCTCAACCACTAAACCGATAATCGTAAAAATTTGTATATTATTCTTTGTCAGAGTTACAATTCCTCTGCCTGGGGTCGCGGATAAATTCGAAAGAGAGTTACCGCGATCCTTGGCACATGCAACTGAAGGAACAAGGGTGGGTTTCTTTGTGTTTTTTTTTTAGTCAGTAAAAGTCTGACACGCCCTCCCGTTCCACTCAAGAGCCTTTAGACAAAATACTTTTCTGTTAACGTTAACGCTAACGCTTCGTGCAAAATGTATGCCAACGACATTACTGGGCGTGACTCTTCTCTCCGCAGGTAATATCCTTGCCATACATTTTGCACGGAGCGTTAGCATTAGCGCTATTATAAAAGTTATTTGGCTATGGGGGCTGAGTGGAGAAGGAGAAGTCATTTGAAGATTTCCCAAGCTAAAAAAAAACAAAAGGGTTACAACTGCTCACATTGCTTTAAGACGCTAGATGGCGCTACGTGTCTTTCGAATCATTTTGGTCCCATGCGAAGCCGGGTCGGGTCACTAGTAAAAAATTATTTATTGAGACTTTAACAGGAAATAAGCTACTCCCATCATGTCCAAGCATCAAAATCAAAATATTACATCACTAGAAAAATATAAAATGTAAAGGTACGAGGTATTGGTATGCATAATAATGCAAAGCCAATGGTGATCATTGCCAGCAGCAAAATATATGTTAAACGGTATTTAACAAAGTTTCAGTTTGAAAAGGAAAAAGTTGAGTCTTAAAATATGGTAAGCGAATAACTATTATAATTTTAAAACAGTCTTACAATTCAGGAACGTCAGCAACTTTTGCAAGTTTTAAAAACTTTTTGGTATTGTTACTGAGTTTCCTGAGAACATTAAAATGTGCTAATCCAGGATATGTTCTGTGAAAATTTCCCGCAACGATGGTTGGACTGTGTGAAAGAGGATTTGGGTAAAAAGGGGGTGACTACAGAGATGACGACTAATAGAGCAGTATGGAAGAAAAAGACATGTTGCGCCGACCCCAAATAATTTGGTATAAGGGCAGGAGAATGATGACGATGATTTTAAAGTTCATGGAAATTCGTTTTCTACCATGTTTATTTAGATAAGGAGTGCAGAAATATTATAAATGCAAAAGTTTGGATGGATGTTTGTTACTCCGTCACGCCAGAAAGGCTGAATGGATCAGGGTGAAATTTGGCACAGAGATAGGTACATTATAGTTTGAAATAACACAGTATAATGGGAGCTCTAATTTCGCGCGCGCAAAGCCACTGACAGAAGCTACTTTCTAATATGTGTTTCGAATTTTCAACCGACTATAAAAAGGAGGAGGTTCTCAATTTGAATAATACACTTCTGGACACATCTATTGGCCCACCTTGTATTTTCAGTTTCGTTTGGTCCTAGCTAAAATTTTATATTATGTCGAGCAAAAAGTTTTTATGCAGTTTTGAACCTGGCACATTCACAATTTCATTCAATAGTCTTTTTTTGAATTTCGAACACAGAATTTAAAGAAACAAAAGACAATTTGGAGCCTGTTTGTTGATATCAAACAATCGAATACTAAGAAAACTTGGTTTTATTGGTTTACTTGGATTTAATTCTTGAAAAAGTGATTGATATCTTTGGTTTTGCAACAAACATTACTTATTCTTAACATTAAGGTGAGGTTCTATCAATAATCTATGGATACTTCACCTGAAGTCGCCGCCCAAGCTGTGGCACTTATTCAGGCCGGACACAGCCAAAGAAACGTGAGTGCTCAACTTAATTTAAGTCGATCTGCGGTCCGAAATGTTTATCGGAGGTACCTAGAGACTGGCGGCTTTGTTCGTCGCCAAGGAAGGCCACGATCTCGGGTCACAACTGAAAGGCAGGATCGATTCATCGTGACGACCAGCTTGAGAAATCGTCACCTTACCTCCATTGAGATACAAAACCAACTTCGCGACTTCCACGGAGTATCTGTGAGCGCTCGAACTGTTCGGAGAAGGTTAAAAGAACGCGATATGGTACGACATAAGCCAGCTAATGGGCCCAAACTAACGCGAGCCCACCGAACAGCGCGCCTTCATTTCGCACGCAGTCATTTAAATTGGACACAGCAAGATTGGAGCCGTGTACTCTTTTCTGATGAGTCTAAAATTGTGTTACATGGCAATGATGGAAGGAAGAAGGTCTACCGACGTAAGGGAGAGCGTTTCGCACAATGCTTCTTTGAAGAGAGGGTTGCTTATGGCGGTGGCTCATGGACTGTCTGGGGCGGTATATCCGCGAGCGGCAAAACTCAACTTGAGGTTGTTACAGGACCACGGCTGCCAACATTAAATGCTGAAAGGTACATTCGTGAGTGCTTAGAACCTCACGTGATACCATACGCGGACTATGTGGGCCCAAATTTCCTTTTTATGCATGATAATGCAAGAGCCCATGCGGCCGGCATCGTCAGGGAATATCTTCGGGATGTGAACATCACAGTTATGGACTGGCCAGCCAGAAGCCCAGACATAAACCCCATTGAGCACATGTGGGACGAGCTAAAAAGACGTGTTAGGGCTCGTCAGCCAGTTGCCCAGACGATGCAGGAGTTGAAAACTGCCATAGAAGAGGAATGGGAGATGATCCCTCAAAATTTCATAGAGCGGTTGATAAACTCTATGCCTAATCGTATGAGAGCTGTGGTAGATGCCCATGGAGGCAACACGCGTTATTAAATTAAACCTTTATTTGATAAAACATGTTTTTTATTCAAAAATCAATTGCCTTTAACAAGGCGCATATCCGACTTGTTAGGCGTAGCTCCATGTCGTATGGTATTCTGAATTCAAATTTAAAACAATACGATAGAAAAAGATGGTAAAATGTATCAGGTTTAAAACTGCATCAACAGTTTTTGTTCAATCTAGCAATCATATTTCGGTAGGAGCCATCGAAACCTAAACTCTAAGGTGGGCCAATAGATGTGTCCAGAAGTGTAGTATATTTTTATGTGTGTTCCCTCAGAACTTTTTTCAAGGTGAACCTATTTTGATGATTCTTTTTTTATTTTAAACCTGGTGCTTCTCTCATTTTATTTATTGAGACTATAATATCAATTCAGGCATAACTTTACTAAGTATTTAGTTATGCATATGGGGTACTTACAACAAATAAAAAATTAAAATTGAAAACTTATATAGTTTTGTTTTTTCGTTATTTGACACCGACTTCTGAGATTAAAGTTATTATGCATTTTTTTGTGTTTTTTTATTGAAGTCGTATTTTTTTTGTGAAACAGTTTTTTTTTAAAATGCATTATGGTTGAGTTTCGACCCCTTATTATAATTAAATAAATAACCAAATGAAAGTAAGTTACACACAAACATTGCATTAAACTTCATCACGCCAATTAATTTCTGAAAATATACATAGTAAACTGGTTAAAGTAATAACAGGAGAAACTCGTGGCTTAAGTAATAGCAGCCGCATGGGTCGATCCATAAGGTTAAGCTATGCTTTCCGGGGTTGGTCCATGGATTGGTGACCATCTTTATATACCCAGACTCCTCCGTGCCTCGGAAAGCACGTTAAGCCGTTGGTCCCGGCTATCAATCGTGGATCTTTGACAGTCGTTACGGGTCGTCAGAAGCCCGAAAGTCTGACATCCAGTCTTACCAAAGGGTATCGTATTGTCAGATAGGCAGTCGCTCCATGTAAAATACTGGTATTCAACTGCATCCGGTTAGACTGGAAGCCGACCCCCAAGATAGTTGGGAAAAGGCTACGCAGATATATAGTAAACTGGCGAAACTAGTCAAAATACAATTTGCCGAGTTCCTAAGCAAACCACGGTCGGTCGCGACAGTCGTTATATTTGCCTTTCGTTAGCAGCATACACAGACGAATAAACTAAGTGTGTATTTGGTAAGTAAGTGTATTCATTTTAGGTTTACACGGGAACGAAACACTTGACATGTGCCCACAGAGTAATGTTTTAGTTTCAAGAAAAGTAAATGTTAAAAGTTTTGCTGAAACATTAAGCTTACTAGTTAAGTTTTGGTTAGCTAACTGGCACTGGAAATATCATCATTAACCTACGGTTTTTTAGGTTATAAAATGGTTTGTTGTTATTGTCAAAAACAAATGTCACATTTTTTGAAGTGAAAACTATTTTAGGCACGTTGGGCATTTTTTTTTTAAGTGATATCTTGTTTAGTGCACTCGTAGCGAATCGCGAGGCGCGTTGAGCATTTTTTTATCAAATTAGATGGATCTTTCTGTGGGGTTTTAAAAAGGGAGCCAAATGTTGGTTATTTTTGCGATTGGACTTACCGTTTCGGAGATATTTATGATCTTATATCTTGAATCGATCGCTACGCGATTCGCTACGAGAGTGCTACGACGCGTCGACGCACTCGTGGCGGATCGCGAAGCGCGTTGGGCATTTTTATTTAAGTTTTCACTTCTGTCGGCACTCCCAGTGCCACTGTTTTTTTTTAAAGCACATTTTACATGTGCTTCTCTACGTTATAAAAAAAACTAGCGACCCGCCCCGGCTCTCCACGGGTACAAATTATTATACACACTAACTTTCCTCGTTCTATTAGTAAAAACCGTATTAAAATCTCCGTTGCGTGGTATTGGAGGAGTTTGCAGAGAAACAGATGGACGCGGCAAGTAACATTGATGTATACTATGTTGAGATGAACACAGTTCCAGTTTGAAGACCCTTCGCAGGATATCTCTCACCTCATTTGTCTGCCCAACATGCCCAAGATCCAACCAAAGCGTTTTGAGAAAGCATTCATTGTGCGTATAGCTAGGGAGTGGAATTCCCTACTGGAGTCTGTCTTTCCTGATAGCTACAACCTGGGAGTCTTTAAGTCAACAGTGAATAGGTAACTTCTAGGCAAGTGTGCTCCATCTTCGACCGCATCATCGCTTACCATCAGGTGAGATAGTGGTCAAACGCGTGCCGATCAACAATAAAAAAAAAAATTGCACTTTCAATGTTCTTAACATGACATATGGCAGAACTGTCCGGGTAGCCTAGTAGAACATACAGGTAAGACAAAATTAAAGAAAAAAAGAATGGCACTTCGGGAGTGCCGACCATAAGTTAAAAAACTTGAGAGGTGTCAAGGGACACCCGGATGGAACGAAGTTCCTTTCGATTAATTAGTGAAGGAATTGTAATATAATTTTATTTTTTTTTAATTTATAATATTTTTTTTATTATTAACTACGCACACACGCACGCACGTAAGAAGTTATACTTCATCATCTCATCTCATCGCAGCTCAGCTCAGCTCAGCTCAGCTCAGCTCAGATCAGCTAAGCTCAGCTCAGCTCAGCTCAGCTCAGCTCAGCTCAGCTCAGTTCAGCTCAGCTCAGCTCAGCTCAGCTCAGCTCAGCTCAGCTCAGCTCAGCTCCGCTCAGCTCAGCTCAGCTCAGCTCAGCTCAGCTCAGCTCAGCTCAGCTCAACTCAACTCTTTAGCAATAACAACAACTATAACAAATAATGTTTGATAATACTTGATCTGCTTGCAAACTTTGTACCCACCCACTAAAAATACAAGAAGTTTTTATTAGATTGTTTTTCCAACACAATCTTTTTGGATGGACAGCCTCATTAGTGTCGTGACAACTTTTCGTAAGAATTTTTTCCGTCTAGCCCCCTTTCACAACGCGCGATAAGGAACTTCGTTCCAAAACTTGAACAAAAATGCCCGACGCGCCTAAAGAAGTTTTCACTCGGTCGATGTCTCGCGAGTTCAATAGTTTTTACCCATCTCACAAATGCCCTCATAGTGTCGGTGGCGAGTTCAATTGTTTCTTCCTATCTCAAAAATGCCCAACACGCCTAAAAAAGGTTTCACTTCAATCAGCTACGCAATGCGCTAAGAGTGCTACGGCTCTACGCATCGTAGCACTCGTAGCGGGTTGGTTTCACGCGAGTTCAATAGTTTTTTCCCATCTCTAAAAGGCCCAATACGCCTAAAGAAATTTTCACTTCAAAAAATCGTTAGACTTAAGAAGATAATAATAATAATAATCCTCCCGACCGAACTTCGATCACGAGTGGCGACTCTCAAGGTCATCAGAGTTTAGCCAAATATGCAGGACATATTATAGTGTACAAACGTTTACCCAAACACAGGTGCACTCTCTGTTCCTTTACTCTTAATAGTCTGATGAAACGGCTACATTCCTAATGGAAAAACCCATATTACTTTATGCCGGACTCGAACACAGTCACGCAAAACAAAAAAAAAAATTCTGTTTAAACACATCTCATCTTAACAATCTTTTTAATCCTAAAACTCTTTTTTCTAACACTAAAAATGAATCACAGTCAGTCAGAATGTCTCTGGTGTTCCTTTGTCTGTGGCAATATAACCAACCTATCAAAGGCAACAGACACCCGAAGTGTAATACCAACGCTATTACGAATAACATTGGAGTATCGAACGTCTCGTAAACCTTGATTTTTCGATCTTCAGATGTCTTTCAGCGAAAACTATCTTGACATCGATAAACGATATTTGCTACAATTTCGTAGGTTTGGGTTCTTTCTTGAATTGTATGCTGATATTTTATAGTACCTACCTTGAAGCTGAGATCTTAAGGTAGTTTCTATTGATAAAATAATAATAGTGATAATCCTATTAATTCCTACCAGTTTTATTTTATGTGACGACACGGTTGGCGCAGGGGTTGAGCGTTCAGCTGCTGCGCTGCGTGTCGCGGGTTCGATTCCCGCACGGAACAAATATTTGTATGACCTACAGATAGTTGTTCCGGGTCTGGGTGTCTTGTGTATGATGTGACACACAAGACACCCAGACCCATCCAGTCACTCACATGTTTGTGAACGCACCTACGATACAGGAGTAATTCCTAGTGTGGGGCAACGTTTTTTTACGAAAAAAAAAATATATACACTTCTGGACACATCTATTGGCCCACCTTGTATTTTCAGTTTCGTTTGGTCCTAGCTAAAATTTTATATTAGGTCGAGCAAAAAGTTTTTATGCAGTTTTGAACCTGGCACATTCACAATTTCATTCAATAGTCTTTTTTTGAATTTCGAACACAGAATTTAAAGAAACAAAAGACAATTTGGAGCCTGTTTGTTGATATCAAACAATCGAATACTAAGAAAACTTGGTTTTATTGGTTTACTTGGATTTAATTCTTGAAAAAGTGATTGATATCTTTGGTTTTGCAACAAACATTACTTATTCTTAACATTAAGGTGAGGTTCTATCAATAATCTATGGATACTTCACCTGAAGTCGCCGCCCAAGCTGTGGCACTTATTCAGGCCGGACACAGCCAAAGAAACGTGAGTGCTCAACTTAATTTAAGTCGATCTGCGGTCCGAAATGTTTATCGGAGGTACCTAGAGACTGGCGACTTTGTTCGTCGCCAAGGAAGGCCACGATCTCGGGTCACAACTGAAAGGCAGGATCGATTCATCGTGACGACCAGCTTGAGAAATCGTCACCTTACCTCCATTGAGATACAAAACCAACTTCGCGACTTCCACGGAGTATCTGTGAGCGCTCGAACTGTTCGGAGAAGGTTAAAAGAACGCGATATGGTACCACACAAGCCAGCTAATGGGCCCAAACTAACGCGAGCCCACCGAACAGCGCGCCTTCATTTCGCACGCAGTCATTTAAATTGGACACAGCAAGATTGGAGCCGTGTACTCTTTTCTGATGAGTCTAAAATTGTGTTACATGGCAATGATGGAAGGGAGAAGGTCTACCGACGTAAGGGAGAGCGTTTCGCACAATGCTGCTTTGAAGAGAGGGTTGCTTATGGCGGTGGCTCATGGACTGTCTGGGGCGGTATATCTGCGAGCGGCAAAACTCAACTTGAGGTTGTTACAGGACCACGGCTGCCAACATTAAATGCTGAAAGGTACATTCGTGAGTGCTTAGAACCTCACGTGATACCATACGCGGACTATGTGGGCCCAAATTTCCTTTTTATGCATGATAATGCAAAAGCCCATGCGGCCGGCATCGTCAGGGAATATCTTCGGGATGTGAACATCACAGTTATGGACTGGCCAGCCAGAAGCCCAGACATGAACCCCATTGAGCACATGTGGGACGAGCTAAAAAGACGTGTTAGGGCTCGTCAGCCAGTTGCCCAGACGATGCAGGAGTTGAAAACTGCCATAGAAGAGGAATGGGAGATGATCCCTCAAAATTTCATAGAGCGGTTGATAAACTCTATGCCTAATCGTTTGAGACTGAGAGCTGTGGTAGATGCCCATGGAGGCAACACGCGTTATTAAATTAAACCTTTATTTGATAAAACATGTTTTTTATTCAAAAATCAATTGCCTTTAACAAGGCGCATATCCGACTTGTTAGGCGTAGCTCCATGTCGTATGGTATTCTGAATTCAAATTTAAAACAATACGATCGAAAAAGATGGTAAAATGTATCAGGTTTAAAACTGCATCAACAGTTTTTGTTCAATCTAGCAATCATATTTCGGTAGGGGCCATCGAAACCTAAACTCTAAGGTGGGCCAATAGATGTGTCCAGAAGTGTAAATTTGAAAGTTTGTGAGGAAGGATCCATGGATGTTAGTTACTCTTTCACCCAAAAACTACTGAACGGATTTTTATGAAACTTTACAGTAATATAGCTTATACTTTTTTTTTTTTGTTTTCGCCTGGAAACCTTTAAAAGGCGCCTGGACTTTGGGTGAAAGACCAAGGAGCTTGGAGTTTTTACCTTAGTAAAACCACCCCGGTGATCACCTTCAGCACATTGAACGGGCCCCGTAACTTCTTAAAACACCACTACGGAACCCCTCTGTGCAACGCCTTTTAGGACATATCCCATAGGAAACATTAAAGAGGTATCCCTGAACCTCGTTGTGCACGACAGCACATGATCGCAGTGCCGCCGTATTCCCTTTTTTTTTTGTGGGGTGGGAAATCATCCAATGACTTCTCCTGCTCTGGGTGGAGCGGGAGAGCGCGTCAGACTCTTACTGACTAAAACCCACCCCTGTTCCTTCCTACCCTGAGTGCCCAGGGGCGAGTTAACTCTGTTTCGAATTTATCCTCAACCCCCGGGCAGGCATCGGCCATGACGGGCCCCGTCATGTTTGCTGACAACTCTTTGAGGCGCGTGTGAAACACTACGCGCCAGCGACTCTCGGGCCTGGTGCTGATCGGACGGCAAGCTACCCATTACTCGCCGTCCGCAGGCCCTGGTCTATTGTGGCCGGAGATCGTCTCGCGGCGCCGGAAATCCCAGGGGTCTCCTAAGGCTGCTGCTGCTAAGGGTGTGAGGGCGACTCCGTTGTTGAGTCTCCCTCACGCGTCCCGCCTCCGCCTTCGCGAGCATTACTGGTTCACAGAAGGAGGAGACGGCTTCTCATTCCCTCTCGCTCCGTACCATGGCCTGAACCAGGGCAGGGCGCGAGAGGTCGCTGCCGCCTATCGCATCTACGAGGACACGGCGGGGTTCCGCCCAAGCGGGGCAGACCTCCACCGCATGCTCCACCGTGTCCTCGGGACGATCCGCGCAGTGGAAACACTCGGAGAGCAATCAAAGTCCCCTCTCTGAACGCCCGAGATTACAAAGTCCCACCTGCATCATAGAATGCAGGTGGGTTTCGGCGAGACAGTTGCCTCCTTAAAGCCTTCTTCTTCGAGCGAGATCGGCCCTTTCAAAAGATAATGTACTAGAGTAGTACTTACCTAATAATTATCATACTCTTTAATTACACCCCCTTTTAAGAACAATGACATCAATTCCCGCTAATCATACTTAATTAAGTATTTTGAAACGTGTGTGAATTTCTGGAAGTGTTTCATTAAATATTTATTAGCAGAAGACTGTTAATTTCACACTGACTTACTGAGTAAGTACTAGCTACAAATTAAGTGTACCTACTTCTCACACATCCAAGTTCTTCTACAATTACTAGCGTGTTATTAATTAGCGTTCGTTAACTTAGTGCGATTGTTTAGTGAGTGCGTATTTTGTGACGTAGTGTTTTTGTTCGAGGTGTGACGATATGGGCGGTGGCGATGAGACATAGGTAATTCCCTAATTATCTGGAAGGCCAACATGTAATTTTGTAAATACCTAAAATAAACAACTAAAAATTCCAAACCAGTTACTTTTCAACCAGAGTAATGCACTTGGCGGTATTTATTTTGGTCCAAACGCAGATTTAATGCCTTCAAACTGTGTGCGACCGACCCGGGCATCAAACCACATGCTCAGCATCAGCAATCGGGCTTGTGACTAACGACCAACGATAAACGCTACAATCAGGTATGGAATTTTGAATATTGGATCCAAACAAATCTTTTTAATATTGGATCGACCTATGAAATTGGCGTTTTTTTCTCACAAATAGAGAACCTCGTCACTTCTATGAATTAAAATATTCATCAATTGCTTGATATTCTATCGAATAACGACCGTCATAGACAACTACGAATAGTAAAAAAAACCTTCTTACTTATAGTTTTATCCAAAAAAAATCTTAGACTCCTCTTTTTGTTAGCAGAAATGAAAACACGATTTGTTTTAACTTAGCCAAAACTTATTTTTGTTGCTTATTCTAAGTGGCATTCGTTATAAAAGTTTTAAAACATTAGTGTTCATAGTTGTTAAATAAATTAAGAAAATGTTAGTATGAAAAATGCAACTTCTTTAAAATTCTCCATACAAAACGCTGATTTCATAGGTGGGGACCTAATATTTCAAACTTCAGTTTAACTTATATATCAAAGTTTCATGCATAGTTTGAACTTAATTTCCCAAAAAGAAAATCGTGTCTTAACAATAGTATTTCAACTAAACAACTTTCAAACACCGTTTACACAAACAACAACAAATGCAAACAACAATTTCACTCCACAAACGAAACCAAACCCCGTAACAGTTTCCACCAAAATATACAATGCAAAACATAGCAGTAATTATATTCGTTGAAAGGGGAGCCAGAGAATCTTATACAAAACGTGGCACGGTGAAAATCCCCGCCTATTATCTGGGGACAAAATGTGGAACAAAATAAAGCCCTCGAAATATTGCAGATACACATTTCGCCTCATTTTTACAGCTATTTTAAGACTTGAAAATGTGGTCGGCGAGGTCAAGAAAAGTAGCGGTGATTATAATAAATTATGGTAAGAATATAAAGGGTTTCGCGGTTTATTTTTGTTCTATTTGTATTTCTAGTTTCTTACTTGTGATATTTGGCATTGTTTCTTGTACATAGAGAGTAAATTTTTCTTTTTTTACTTTTGTAAACCTTTACGGCATGGCACAAAGACACCCGGGCCTTGGACGCCTAGGCTGTTCATTAAACGCGGGCATTCAATTAAATGGCTAGGCCGATAGTTAACTGAACTAAGATCACTCAATATTTAACAACTTGGCGTATTCAAAGTCAGCTTTGAATACGAGTAACATATGAGTTTGCTAACAGTTTCCTTTTTTTTTTGGCGGTGTGGGAAATCATTCAGACATCTTCCGCTCTGGGTGGAGCGGGAGGGTGTTTCAGACTCTTACTGACTAAAACCCACCCCTGTTCCTTCCCTGCCTGAGTGCACAGGGGTGCGGTAACTCTGTGAAGAATTTATCAATAAAAAAAAAAAAAAAAACCCCTAGGCATGCAGGCACCGGCTACGATGGGACCCGTCAGTGGTGGCTGACAATCATCTCTTTGAGGCGCGCGTGGAACACTACACGCGCCGTCAACTCACGGGCCTGGTGCTGATCGGACGGTGAGCTACCCACTACTCGCCGTCCGCAGGCCCAGGTCTACGGTGGCCGGAGATCTTCGCAGAAGGAGAAGACTGCATCCAGAGAAGATGCTCCGCCCAAGAGGGGCAGACCTCCACCTTTATTACTGTCGCTCTACCGTAAAGTTAGCAAGTCGCAAGTCCAGCAAATTGGCTCAAGACCAAAACATATGTTAAATGGTCTTACATGATAACTGAACTACCAACTGTTCTAGACACGAATAAGTTGTAAATAGTATTAATCTTTATGAAACATAAATATGTGTCCAATGAATTTCTTCACTTACTTTGAAATAAGTAGCATGGAATAGAATAATGTTAATCGTTGTTTCAGGTTTATTTTTATTTCTTACTAGCTTTGACACCGGCTTCGCATGCGTGGTATTAATACTTATCCTCCCATTATAAATTATAGCCTATGTGTTATTCTGATGTATAAGCAATATCACCGTAAAGTTTCATCAAAATCCGTTCAGTAGTTTTGGGTAAAAGAGTAACAAACACACATCCTCACAAACTTTCACATTTATAATATTAGTAGAATGTACATTTTGGTTGTATTGCACAAATTCACCTGATGATTGAGGGAAGACACTGACTCCTGTAATACAAGTGTTCGTAGCATAAGAGTAAGGGTCTCACTCTGCGTATACACATTTTGTATGCCAATTTTATCTTATCTCCCTTTGACACACAAGTTTTTTTCTCTACCGTGGCGAGCCATTTATTTCGGTAAGAGTCAACTTCATTTCTCCATCATCATCCTTATATGCCATGACGTCACCTAGCTTTACTCCACGATTCAGGATTAACAGCTTTCCGGTGAATAAAATAAATTCATTCAAGAACGGGAAAACGTACAAAATAAATTTTCACGAAAAGTAAAACATACGAAAATAGGAACGCTAAAAATGAAAAATCTTGATTAAAATTCCCAATTCATAACCCGAAACGTTAACCCTGTTAATTGCAGATACAATTGTCATTGTTTGCGTTACCTTTACGAAGGGTTACCGACTAACGCTGTGCGTACAAACTCAAAAATTTGATTCGGCGCAGGAGTACCTTGTCACGTACATCATTATAGGGTTAATCTCGCGATTAGAAGGTTATTGTCATCTCCTGTACGGTAGGAACCAGAAGTAATTGATGTTGAAGATAGGACCTTTTGCTATTCTTGTGTATCTTCATGGCACAAAAGGTAAAAGGGCTTTACATTTTAGTAGGTGTTACCAGGCTGCTAATAATGATGATATCAGGTGGAAATGTAATTCTCACGAAGGAGAGGCGGAACGCGTGAGGGAGACGCCCTGAGCGTCGAGAGACGCAAGCCGATTCCCGGCCACCGTAGCCGCGGGCTTGCAGACGGCAAATATTGTGTTGCTCACCGTCTGATAAGGACCAGGCCCGAGTCGAGTAGTGATCCACGCGCGTCTCAAAGAGATATCAGTAGTAACTGACGGGGCCCGCTAGAGCTGGAGCCTGCCTGGGGTCGTGGATAAATTCGAAAGAGAGTTACCGCCACCCTTGGCAACAGGCAACTGAAAGAATAAGGGTGGGTTTTAGTCAGTAAAAGTCTGAGTGGAGCGGGAGCTCCACCCAGAGTGAGAGAAGTCGTTGGGTTTATTTTTCAGTATCCAAAAACCGCATGAAAATCCGCTCACGAGTTTTTGAGTTTGTCGCGAACAAACACGGCAGGGGGACTTTGTTTTATAATATGTAGTGATAGTGATAAACATAATAAAGAGTAAAATCATAATTATGTTTTTAAAAATAAATTACTGTTTTGATTAAACACTGCTTTTTGGGGATCAATATATAGCACGATAGTGTCCAGCTTAAATTCCGACAGTCTAGATATCCCAGCTTGTTCTCAACTATCTTGTTCGGTTGCTAATAATAATAATAATCATTTATTTGCAGACGTTGAAGTCCATAGAATTAGAAAAGCTAAGCCTCCAGTCAACAGATTCGTCTAAGTAACTACCACGGCGAGTTACTAGTGATGGCCTATGGCACTGAAACGTGGTCGCTCACAGTTTCACTTGATCAGAAGGCTTAAAGTCACCCAAAAGGCCTTGGAAAGGGCTGTGGTCAGAGTTTACTTGCGTGATCGAATCAGGAATAAAGATATCCACAGAAGAACTAAGGTTACCGACATAGCCCGAAGGATCGCAAAATGAAGTCGCACTGGGCCGTTCAAATGTGCCCTGCCCACAGCCTCTTCAGTTTGATTGTTTTTATAGTTCTGCGGGCTTATACCCACGGAACCAAAAACCAAGAAAATCTTTTTTTTAAATCATTTATAAGCACGCGTTTGAATGCGATCTCACCTTATGGTAAGCGATGATGAGGTCGAAGATGGAGCACGCTTGTCTAGAAGTAACCTATTTACTCTTGTCACATCTTCACCTCCTACAAGGTGGACCGATGACCTGGTGAGGGTCACGACACTAATTGGGAGGCCTATGTCCAGCAGTGGACGACTTTTTCATACTTACTCGACCCAACCTCGATTTTGCCATCCTTAATCAAAAACAGATACAACTTGATATAATAATAAGTAGATTGACATTAACCTCCTCTGAGAGTTCTTTTAGTTCATTTGATACAAACGGATACTTTATCTGAAAAGTTGATCACCAAACGTCACCTTTGAAATTAAGTAAACATTTTAAAACTGTTAAGAAATATTAAAATTTCTTTAAAATTTTGCTTAAAAAGTAACTATCCATTTTTAATGTATTAATAAAGAGTTATTGGGAATTAAAATTTATATTTTATATCTGAAAATAATCAATATAAAAGTACCTATCCATTTAATATATTTATAAAGTTATTTATGGGCATTTATATTTTATATTTGAAAATGATTAATAGTAGGGCCTCGTATATATATAATTACATACAGCTACACACCGGTGGAATACTATTTTTTTTTTATTTTTAAATATTTTTGTATCTTGTTTATTGAAATATTTAAAAATATATAAATTATGTATAAACACATGAATAAACGGAATAATAATCATAATTCAATTATTAATTCGAGTAACACAACTCATAGTATTTGTAAAAATTTGCCTTATGAACAAATGAAAATGAACCTAATAATTATAAATATCGACGTTATTATGCTGCAAGTCCAGCAGAAATTTTGCAGCACCAGTTAACGAATAACGACGATAATACTGTTATCTTCCTATTTTTATCCCATCCTCAAAGAAAGTGGTCCTTAACCTCTCAACACATACCCAAAAATGGTTCAGTCTTCTGATAAAACTTTTTAAATTTTATAATCAGTAAAAAAGTTTAAGGCGTCATTTAAGAAAGTCGAGGGCCGCTATGCTCAGGTTTAATATTCATGAATAATAAAAAGGGCCAAGAGGTCCGTGTAAAACCTTTGCCACCGTGTTAAACCCCCGTTTGGATGTTGAACGGAGTAGTTGGTTTTGGTGTAATCGGACTCGATCTATACTAATATTATAAAGAGGAAAGATTTTTATGCTTGTTTGTACCGAATAAGCTCCGAAACTACTGGACTGATTTTAACCGTTTTTTCACCGATAGATCGCTAAATTATCAGAAAGTAACATAAGCTATATTTTATTTGCGAAAAGGTAAGAGATCCTTAAGAAAATTGCAATAATGTAACTCAAAGTACCAAAATTTGGCCTATAAAATTCATTATTTGGCGTGTGCTGCTGTGCTGAGTAAATTATTGGTGACACATAAAAATTATGGACTACATGATTAAAGTATAAGTACTTTTGTACTTTTTTAAGTTCTTTTCTTGTAGGTAATAATAAGTTATTAGGTACCTACAAAAAAGTCCGCGAGGGAATAAATCTAACTTTAATTGTTAAGTAACAATAGTAGCTTTTGTGTTCTAAAATTTAATTAGATCGCCGGTAGAAACTAAAGTGGGCTATATTCGTATCATAATATTAATTCTTATTCAACTAAACAGTTTTATCATCAAAGGTATTTTATGTAGCAGTAAAATACTTTATGTCATTCGAATCGGACATTTAATTACGAAGTTATCACGAGTTGAATATTCTCATTCCGAACAAACCATCCTAACTAATATTAAATGCGAAAGTAAGTTTGTTTGTTTGATTTTTTTTTGTTTTTCATTTCCTTGTTTTTATAGGAAGATATGTATTTCACTTTGTATGTCGTAAAAGTTGAAGCTTCAAACAATGGGAACAGTTATCACCTGCTGCGGTGCTCTAAGCAAAGAAACAGCGTGAGAATTACTTCATTCATTTTTACATTAGGCACGTAAAAATATTATATAATATACTTTCCATTCCCTTTCATGGAAGGACGCGTTTTTATAATGTTTGAATGGTTATAGGGTTTTTCTCGGGCTGCATAATATAGGACCGATTTCACCAATTCTAAACGCCCAGTTAAACGCGTTTAAGCGAACTTAAACGCGTTTAGCCGCTGTCATAAAGCTGCAGAGTTTGTCTGTTTGTTTGCTAATCTCAGGAACTACTGGATCGAATTAAAAAATATTTTTGAGTTGAACAGTCAATTTATCGAGGAAGGCTGGCTATATCTCTCTGCGACCAACAGGAGAAGAGCATCAATGAAAAATGTAACAAAAACGGAAAAAAATCTTTTTGAGAGCTTCAGTTGCGTGCGCTGCGTAAAAGGTTAAAGTTACGAAAAAAATATATATGACGGAATTGTTCTCCTTTTAAAGTTCTAAAAAAAATCCGCAACAACTGTGTCTATCTTATATGGTTAACTCACTATAATCTTTTTTATGGTTTTTAATTTTTACGCTAAGCTTAGTTCAGTAAAACTTAGTTTATAGAGCGAATGGTGAAATCGGCTTTTAATAAAATTAACGATGATTTCGCCCTCCCTTTATTTTTGATGAAATCTTTACATAAACAAAATAATTTTATGTTTAATAGTCAGCTGAATGTTATGGATGAGACACACTTTAGAATAGAATAGAATACTCTTTATTATGTACACCATATAAATTGCAATAAAAATATGAGGGAAACATTACATAGGGTAGGGTAGGGTAGGGTAGGGTAGGGGACCTCTGAGTTTGTTTCGGTGTTTCTTCTCAGGGTGACTACCCTAGCTAGGAAACACCGGCCTCATTTAGCTCAAACTGACAAAAAACATTGACGTGTAAAAGTGTTCCTTGTAACCTATTTACTGAACAAACATCAGTTATCATTTGACATAAACAATCTTGAATTTAAAATCCGCTTATCCTTATTTCAACGTAGCATTGGGTTGGCGAGTTTTATAAATAAGACTTTTTATCTTCAGTTCAACTAGATGTATAAGCAACCAAACTGTAGCTCAACATAACCCCTCTAAATTCTATTTAACAACAAAAATTCAATCGTAAGAAACAAACAAAACAACACTCGGCACTTCGATCCTTATCCTCACACCAAACGCACTAGATTTTAATGAAAACGAAACACCAGTCACGTCCAACCAAGTTCACTTACGTTCATCCAAGTTCACGTAAGTTCACCCAAGGATCTGCGTATTAGGTAATTGGCGGAAGGTGGCAGCCAACCACAGGGCCCGCTGTCGCCTTAATTGGAGCAGATTATCGAGTTAACACTAACGTTAGTACGGATCGGGGTAATTCCGGTCCCTTGGGTTATCTACCTCAAGAGACCGAAATTATGGTCGGCAGGGTTTATAAAAAAACTTAGCATAATCAGCAGTTTATTGTTACCACTGTTGGGGCACAGGCTCAATGAGCCTCTGTTGGGAAGTAGGCTGTAATCTACTACGCGAGCCTGGTGCGGATTTGTACAGGTCTTCGAATTTTTGGTTCTTGGACATACCGGTTTCCGCACGATGTTTTCCTCCACAGTTTTGAGAGCTGTGGTGATGAAATAATTTACACAAAGTAAAGCGCGTCGTTGGGTTGGTATTACTACTGGGCTATCACTGCTCTCTTAAAACTTGCTGGTACGAATTTATTGATTTAGCCGAAGGTATAGGTTTAGGTAGCTTCAACATTGTAGGTACAGTTTTTTTTCTCTTTATTTATTAGGGACTTGCAACCATTAATAGGTCATGTCAGCCCCATCATATCCTTAAACTAGTTACTTACGAAATGTTCTTAAGACTATTAAATATAAATTTATAAATAAGCTTAGCTTTAATGATTGCAGGGTAAGCTAGAATACATTAAAATTTACCTAAATCTAATGCATTTAATTTTAATCTTTTACATAAATGGATCCTTTCAAAATTATTCCGAATGCAATCTGTAAGGAGGTGTTAGACATCTTTTGGTTTATTACAAACAATACAGTTAGGTGAAATAGATTTTTTCATTAAAAAGGCAAATTTTTTCAGTGGTAGGGTAGGGTGGGGCTGAAAGGTCCATTTTACGTAAATTGCCTTGTAACTATTTATGTGTAAGGTTCAGAAAAATATCATTTTAGCAATGGATACTGCTATCCTCCATTTACAAGAAAGAACAAGTGAACATAAGTAATTTCTATCTCTAACCCAGATACTTGCATTTTTTAAAGTCAAATCGAATGGTCCCTTTTGCCCCAAGGGTGGGGTAAAAAGGACCGGTGCTGGGGTAAAGAGGACCAGTATAATTAAATAGTTTTCTAAGGTTAATTAAAGCAAGTAAATAAATGAAAACTATTTGAAATCAACCAGTCTTTATTTTAATTAAAATAAACTAAACAACTTTACTTATTTTAACTTATGGCACAGCATTTCAGTCTTAATTAGTCCAGCTTTTTGGTCCGAAACCTATAATGTAACATTAACATAACTTTTTTACAATTACTCGTCATCTGAGTCGCAATTAATACATACATAGGTCAAAGATGACAGTGAAGGATTAACACATTTCTCGTGGGACCAACCTTTGCAATTAGAACATTGCATCCAGCCTTCCCCAGGAATGCTCTCCAGGTATGATTCACAGCACACCAAGCAAAAACATTCCTCTTCAGAACTAGAACTGTCCTCCTTTTTATCATTTAAAATTGTTTTCTTCACTTGCTTTTTTTTCTGATCGACAGCCTTTTTTCGGGAAACAGTTTTCTTTTTCTTATTTTGTTGTTCTAAAAGCAGCGCTTCCTTTTCCGGTGTGTCTGTTAAAATAGCTGTCTTGCGTCGCTTTCTTCCACCAGTTCCCTTACGAGCTCCAGCCTTAGGGTAAGGTCTAATGGCTTCGGGAGAAAACACGTTACTCGTAGATGTTGATGGCTGAGGCTCATTGAAAAAAGATAGAACAGCGTGGGAAGTTGATGGCTCGGGCTCCATCATACCAATAGTGCTAGCAGACAGCAATGGATCACTTGGTGACAATAAAAGCGAAGCGGTAGATAAATCAGCTGCTGCTGGGTCGCTAGGTATTAACAAACTTGGTGATGTGGATGACATAGGTGGATAAGTTTGAATAGCTGCGGGTAACTCAGAATTATTATACGGCTCAGTAGACGTAGAATTTGTTGCCTGTTGATTATTAGGGTTTGGTCGATCCGTCACATAGCTTGGAGCGAAGTCCGATTCATTAAAAACTTCTCGATTGAATGGATAAGCGCCCGTTTTTTGAAACCCATTTGAAATATTGTTGGGAGTTAGCGCCAATGGTAATGCAGTTCGAACTATTCCTGGGAGGTCATATATAGTCATGGTTTTGCCGGGATTGTTACGCATCCATGCATCTTGTGCTGATGACAAATACTTTTTAAGTGGACCGAATACTGACACATCCAAGGGCTGCAGCTTGTGTGAACAGTGGGGTGGATACGAAAGCATCACTACTCCATTATCTTTGGCTAGATCCAATACAGGCAAGGAGAGGTGAGAACAGTGATTATCTACCAGAAGCAATACAGGAGAATCTTTACTTGGTTTTACATAGCTAATGAAATGTTTCATAAATTGCAAGAACTCCACATCAGTCATCCAACCGCTTGCATTTCCTGCACCTATGCATTCTGCAGGCCCATCTCGCACAAAATGATCCTGATATTTCTTCCTGGGAAACACAAACAATGGTGGCACGGACCACCAGTTGCTGAAACAGCAACCAGTAATGTAACGTTGGTTCCTCTTTCAGCGGATGTGACTGATCCAACGTTTCGTTTCCCTTTAGCCACTATAATTTTAGAGGGTTTGGAGACAGTTGATACGCCCGTTTCATCGGCATTCCATATTTGAGACCCTCTAAATCTGTGACGATCCATGACCTGTGCTAATTTATCAAAATACTCTGCAACATTCGTTCGATTAAAAGAAGTTGCCCTACTCAAACTGGTAGCTTCTGGTTTCCTTATGGAGAGACGGTCGTTTCTTGACAAGAAACCTTGTAACCAATCTTTGCCAGCCATTTTATTTACATGCCATGTGTTTGGCATCTGAAGATTATATTTTGTGGCACATTCATATGCGAAGCGACGAACATCTTTTGGTCCTAAACCATGAAAGATTTGAGCAAGTGTAAGCAGATACTCACTGAGAGAAGATTCCTGTTCAGCGTTAAATACTAGTCTGGGAGTCCCGTAACCAAATCGTGGTGTTTCTGGATTTTCTTTTAGGCGTGCAATAAATCTTATTAGAGAAGTTTTACTAATTTCGTAGTCACGACAAACTTGACGTATGGATTTATTTTCGTTTGTGACTAGCTCAGCCGCACGTTGCATGATCTGGACGGACTTTTTACCTCTATCGGTGGTTCTTTTGTAATTCCGCATTCTGAAAATAATACCATAACATGATATATTTTGTATAGGGTTAAAAGGTCCACCACGGGGCTTAAAGGTCCAGCGTGGACCTTTATACCCCAACTATACGTTCATTGAAGTTTGAGGTTATAGAGAAAAATCCACACAGACAATTCAATAAATAATGGCTTTACGTAACGTAAAGCCATTGTTACTAAACATTTATTAAAGGTGCAGTTTAACGTATACAGTTTAACACTGTATACGTTAAACTGCACCTTTAATAAATGTTTAGTTCTGTAATGTTATAAGCACAACAGTCAGACTAAAAATAAGTGACGTGAAAAAATTTACTTACGTGAATTTTTAGCACCGGGACCGCGTACACTCTCGTCGGCGCTCGCAAGCTCACTGCGCGGGGCCGCGTGGGTACCCCTCCCGTACCCCCTTCATACGCTTGTCATTTGTTTTGCTCGCGCGCTTATAATTTCTGAGATAGACATGGTGGACCTTTTTACCCGCGGACCTTTAAGCCCCAACCTACCCTACATGTTCAGATCGTATTCTAAAAGCTATTTTAAGTAATTGCCTACCAAGTTTATCATCGGCAAACCACGGTATCCGAGGAGGCTCTCATTGCATAGTTTTGTACCATATTCGTAGGTACAGTTGTAAAGCTTTCAACTCTATCTAAGTAACGTTTAACTCATCACACGTCGATTGCACACCAGGTGTGCAGATAACAATTAAAATCTATTGTGTCTGCTAATGGGGCGTGCGACGGGTAAATTTCTTTTAAATCTTTATAAAAATTACAGTGATTATGTTAACTAAAACAATCGAAAATTCTTGACCTTATTACATTATTACAAACCACTAGTACAAGTTGAAGAGTTTTATCAAGGAAACACACGTCTAATCTTCATCACACCACATAAACTAAAACCCACGCAGAAACATTTCACTTAAACCCGTCAAATTCGACGCAAAACAGTAAAAACTTATTCGGTTTAAAGGATTACACTAAGTCGCTACGTAATCCGAAAAGCGAGTACAACTTAGTTTTAAACTAGGTCTACAACTAAATACTTCAAAATTGTGTGCTTAAACTCCATATTAATTCTTGTAAGTTACAATTATATTATAATAAAAATAAGAAGAAAACGAACAAAGGTAAAGCAATGAGTATATCCCATAATGGGATAAGAAAGTAATTTTTTGTTCAAAGGAGCTGCTGCCTACATGAAAAACCATGTTACTCATGCTATTAAATTACAAGAATTATTGTTATGATTATGTATTCAACAATACATTGCTTAAAATTGAATAACAGAAACCTAATAAAAACCTTCCAAGTGCGACTTGGACTCGCACACGAAGGGTTCCGTACCATATACTGAAAGAAAACGTTTCTAGAAACGTATTTTTTGTTGGGCTGTATCTCATGATCAGTAATAGGTAGACAGTTGAAATTTTCACACAGAATGTATTTCTATAACCGTTAGAACAACAAATAATAAAAATAAATATTATTAAAAAAAAAACATTTATTTTTAATATTTGTTGTTAAGGCCCTACTAACGGTCCAGTGGCGCCCTCATTAAATAAAAAATCGTAGCATAGCATAGAAAATAAATATTAAAAAATCCAACTTCACTTCAAAGGTACCAAAAACAGCCGGTTTTGGTACTTTTGCCTACTACTTTGGATACGAAACATTCTGAGACCTGTTTTAATAACGTAAAACTGCTTTATCCTATTTGTAACAAACGTGAAGTTGGATTTTTTAATATTTATTTTCTGTGCTATGCTACGATTTTTTAGTCAATGAGGGCGCCACTGGACCGTTAGTAGACCCTTAAGCAGGTATAAAAACACATATTCTGTGGAAATTTCAATTATGAAGCTGTTACGGATCGTGAGATACAGCCCGCTGACAGACGGACGGACAGCGGAGGCATAGTAACAGAGTCCCGTCGGTTACCTTTCGGGTACGGAACCCTAAAAACCAAGTATGATAATAGCAAAACATCATGCAAAGTTCAAATATATTAAATTTCATAATCATCCCACTACTAACGCCATCTAGTTACGATAAAATGAACTAACACTCTCACACCTTGTAACGCGCGTTTCTCGCGATATAATAGTCGTCTTTTTCAAAGTAGGGGCATAACTGTGACAAATCCTAGCATTACTCAGGATTTCCAGACGCTGACGCAAACCGATTTACAGACAAGATATGTGTCGTGTTTTGTACTAGGAATTCAAGCTTCTCTGAAAGGATTTAGGCCTCCGTTGACGTGATCCTTGACGGCTCACAAACTACTAAGTAATAATTCCTTAGGTAATCCCCTACGTGAGTTTTATTCCTCCAAACATACTCTTAGGTTTGCGGGTAGGTACCTACATATGTATGTATAAAAATTAAAGATAATCGTGGGATTAAGTCCGCCATTAGGTAGGTACTTGTTTTTCAGGAAAACTAGCAAAATATCATATCTTAGGTCTTAACATTGCGTCAGCAGTATTTCATGGTTTGAATACTCTTTTATTACTTTGGCACTTTAACTAAAGAAGAAGAAGCCTTAAGGGTGCCCTAGTCGGTCATTCTTCCATACAAACGGTTGGCGCAGTGGTTGAGCGTACGGCTACTGCGCTAAGTGTAAAAAAAAAGGTCGCGGGTTCGTTTCCCGCACGGAACAAATATTTGTATGACCTACAGAAAGTTGTTCTGGGTCTGGGTGTCTTGTGTATGTGAGTATATATGTTTGTGAACGCACCCACGATACTGGAGTAATTCCTAGTGTGGAGCAACGTTTTTTTAAAAGAAAAGAAAAAATGGAGATTACTTTACTATTTGATGGTGGAATAACAAAACAAAAATATTTTACAAATTTATTTATGGATTACACTGAAGAATATATTTGTTTCCTCATATTTTCCCAATATTATTTTTATATTTTTTTGCCATTATCTAGCCCTGTATGGAGTCAAAAAAGTAAAAAAAAAATATTTGGAAGTTATGAGATAGAGTTAAGAGTGCAGCTTCGGAACTTAAGATGAGGAGAGTTTTAGCCTGTCGTGGATGTTGATCTATCTCATAACTTCCAATTTTTTTATTTTTTTGTCTCCATAAAGGTCTAGATAATAACGAAATAAATTGATATATTTTTTTATTATGTTATTACACCATTAAATAGTATATTAATAAGTAATCGCCATACAACGTTTGTATGGAAGAATGACAGACTAGGGCACCCTTAAGGGTCTACTACCCGCTAAGTGGCGGCTAAGTGGCATCATTGAATAAAAATTGTAGCATAGCATAGAAAATAAATATTAAAGAATCCAACGTCACGTTTGTTACTTAAGGCTTCTTATGGTTCCTGCTGGAGACGTCTCGAGAGCGGTGCCATGGAAAATAGTACGAGTAGTTTGATGCAAATGTGCAAACTTTGTCATTGCAACCTAGGTGGAAGACACGCCTGAGCCGAAGGTGAGGTCGTTTTATAGGCGAGAAACTGCAATGACAATTACCCACGTCTATCAAACGACGTTTTTCAATATACTTACTCGAAAATAATAATTAAAACTCCATAAACATAATGTTTAGTTCACAAATTAATGTAAGAAATGCCTCGCGGAGCGGGAGGGCGTGTCAAACTCTTACTGACTAAAGCCCACCCCTGTTCCTTCCCTGCCTGAGTGCCCAGGGGTGCGGTAACTCATTTTCAGAATTTATCCGCTACCCCTAGGCATGCAGGCACTGGCCACGAGGCCCCGTCGGTGGTGGCTGCCACTCATCTCTTTGAGGCACGCGTGGAACACTACGCGCCGTCGACTCACGGGCCTGGTGCGGCCAGCCTGATACAATAATGCCTGCACTTTCCCGCAGTAGTGCGAAAATCACTACATTGTACACACAAAAGCGGTAGGGGTAGAAGCGGATTTTGGAGTAAGTGTTTTGAGAAAATAATTTACTATAAATTTAAAAAGTACTAGTTAATAAAAGCTCACGCCATTTTCCCACAAGAGTTAACATAAACTACAGACCGCTGTTTACTTGTTTACTCAACTAAACCCTTTCCAATCCAGCCAGTCGACGAGAAACAATCATAAAAACAAAGTTAAACAAATATTATTGTTACGGAGTTTAACAAAAGGAAAAGAGAGCTGCTCACTTAAATCTCCCCAAGGAGAAAAAAGATAAATAATTCTTTCAACGTTTTAAATTTATTCACCGAAGTATTCCTCTCGGTATCCGGGATTATGTCGACAGAACTCCGGGGTTCCCGCGGAATTCAGTGTCATGAATAATAAAAATTTGTTCATCTTTGAGAATTCAGGAATGTTCAGGAACTTTCAGTTGAGTCTAATTGGAAAATGCAATTAAGTTTTTAATCGTATACTATATAGAATATAACGGAAATGGGTGTGAATGGTGAATGATCTTTGAACTTCCCTTAAGGAAATTATAATAAATTGTCAAAAAACCAATTGAACTTTTCGTACAAAATTATTATCAGCTGATCAAAATTAGTTTGGGTGGTCTAATTTTTAGGGTTCCGTACCTGAAGCATAACCAACGAGACCCTATTACTGAGCTACCACTGTCGGTCCGTCTGTCCGTCTGTCTTTCAGCGGGCTGTATCTCATGATCCGTAATAGGTAGACAGTTGAAATTTTCACAGAATGTGTATTTCTATTGCCACTATAGCAACAAATATTAAAAATAAAAATAAATTAAAAATTAAAGTGGGCTCCCGAACATTTTGATTACTCAAATCTGAAATCGCCCATTGAGTATCTATGAGTATAATAATAATAATTTATTCACATAAAAAATACAAGAGACGTTAAAGTAAAGTATGTTAAATACAGTGTGAGTATTTATAATGTGCACATATCGAAATAAGGGAATCTATGCTTAATTTTATCGACGGAAAACATTTAAAAAAAAATCTAAATATTTGTATACTAAAATAAAACGGTGTAACTTTTAAACTAAATGATCTATCGCGATGAAAGAAACTTCATAATGATTGGAAGTAATTAGACGTCCTCATAAAATGGAAAAAAACTACTCTCAAGTAAAACTAAACATGATTTTTTAGCAAAAATCTGTTTTTTTTTCATTAATTTAAAAAATACAAAATTATTTAGATTTTTTTTATATTTTTTCCGTCGATAAAATTAAGCATAGATTCCCTCATTTTGATATGTGCACATTATAAAGACTCACACTGTATATCCAGAAACGTGTCTTATTTCGGCTTTTTTTACTCGATCCTAATAATGGCAACAATGGACGCGTATAATCTTGTAGGATGGTACGCAACCCTTTCATGCGCAAATCCGACTCGCACTTGGCCGGATTTTATTCAGATTTGACTTTGAATTTCTTGAAGAAAGTTGTTCTCATAAGTAGAAGCCGTATTTAAAAATCAAAAGCTTTTTGTAAACTGTTTTGTTTTTGTGGGTAAAGATAATAATTAATCTAGGCGTTAAGTTTGAAATAGTTTCATCTCAAAGGCTTCCTTCCGCAAGATTGCCTGAAAAGTTTGACGGGAAAATAGTGGTTCACTGCTTTCTTTAGTTTTACTTGACGCAAAAATATAGTTTTTAGGAAGACATGGTGATTAATTTTAGACAGTGTTTTTAGACATACTAGGGGCTTTATTTATTAAAAAATAACCGTATAATTAAACACTGATTAGCTGTTTCTTATTAAACCGTTGGTCCCGGCTGTCAATCGTGGATCTTCGACAGTCATTAGCCCGTCAGAAGCCCGAAAGTCTGACAACCACTCTTACCAAGGGGTATCGTATTACCCGGTAACTGGGTTGTGGAGTACAGATAAGCAGTCGCTCCTTGTAAAATACTGGTATTCAGCTGCATCCGGTTAGACTGGAAGCCGACCTCAAGATAGTTGCGAAAAGGTTAGGCAGGTGATGTAGCAGGTTCTTATTTGAATCTACCCGGAAGAAGGGTTGATGTACCCGTGGTAAAGTGCTGACTAATAATTTAAAGGGGAGTTTGTCCTATAGACAGTTGAATTTAATGTGAGGAGGAGGGTAATTTAAGGCAATGAGAGGTATTTTATCTTGAATTATAAATCCACTAATCAGTGTCTTAAATAAGCATATGGTTAACGAGTTATAATAATAAGGTTGTAAATGTTTCAAGGTTAAGTAAGGTAAGGTTTCAAGAGTTTGTAACTTCTGTAAATATTTAGTACACTTCAATTTGATAATACTAGATAGAAAGCTATACTGAATTTGTCTTATTTCAAATCAAAGTAGTAGGCAAAAGTACACAGCAAGAGTACAGTTTTGATACTTTTGCTTTTACTCATTTGGAAACGAAACATTTTGAGATCTGTTTTAACAACCTAAAAATACTTTATCCTCTTTGTAACAAACGTGACGTTGGATTCTTTAATATTTATTTTCTATGCTATGTTACGATTTTTTATTTAATGAGGGCGCCACTTGGCGGGTAGTAGATCCTTAATATTATTTTTTTTTTTAATTAATGGACATCGCGCAATCCTGATGAATACCGTGAAAAAAAAGTGTTTAAGTACTTATCCTTTTTTTTTGGTCGGCGGACTTGGATTTTTTTTCTGACTTAACCACCATAATTATTATGGTTCAGATAACTTGTTCATTCAGATTCAATTTGTTTTTATGTAGACCTTGATTCTTGATGAGGTACCAACCGGTCTTCTATTCCAGCTTTTTCAAAAAAAATATTGATTGACAAGGATAAAACTGCAAAATGCTATTTTTAACTGACTTCGAAAAAGGAGGAGGTTCTATGTTCGACTGTATGTCTGTTTTTTTATGTATGTCCGGCGATTTATCTCTCAGTTGTGGACCGATTATGAAAATTCTTATTCTTATCCGAATGAATATACCGAGGTGGTCCCATATAAATTTTATCGAAATTGCTTCAGCGCTTTTTGAAAAACTGAAAATATGTATACATAGACGACGTTTTGGTTTCCTCCAATTACGAGTATGTTTTAAATTCCACGTTCCATGTTATTGGGGTTTTCTTTAACAACTAAAAAGTTCTGGGGTTCATTTAACAACTAAAAAGTGAGAAATAATAACAAACAACCGACTTCCTTAAAAGAAAATTACACTAAAAATTTAAAAATAACTTTAATTTCGGCAGTCGGTGTCAAATTACGAAGAAACAAAATACAAACACCGACTTACGAAATTAAAGTTAGTGTAATTTTCTTTTTTGGAAGTCGGTTGTTTTTTATTAAACAAGTTTTATTTATTAACTCACAAATGCATAAACACACAAACGCATCGAAACACCTTCCCATCTACTTTCCTCGCCCACACCGAAAAACAATCACAGAATTCACACAAATAATAAGAAAAACAATGAATACATCACGTCCTTAATACCACAGTACCATCGCTTACTCACGGTGCGAGAAATGTAGCGATATTTACTTTACGTAGGTATTCTTTTAGCAAACCAACCACCCATACCAAAAAAATTACTAGTCGGCCATTTTTGGGAGTCCACCACATTGAATTTAAAATAAAGACACTTAGCTACTGCCCGGGGGTGGAGGATAAATTCGAAAGAGTTACCTCGCCCCTGGGCACTCGAGGCAGGGAGGAACAGGGGTGGGTTTTAGTCAGTAAGAGTCTGACACACCCTTCCGCTCCACCCTAGAGCGGAAGAAGTCATAGGATGATTTTCCACCCAAAAAAAAAAAAAAAAACAAAAAAAAAAAGACACTTAGCTATGTAGCAACCATACCTTATTATCATTCAAATTAAGCATGTATGTAAAACTTCAGCTCAATCGGAAACCGATAAGTGGAATAGCGGCCGTGCGCGGTTTTAGTCTCCCCGGGGCGAAGGAACTGCATGAGGATTTCCAAACGGTAACTTTAAAAAAATTAAAAATGTAGGTTAGGTAGTGCAGGTGAAGCTAATAAACACAGAGTGCCTAATTAATTAACTCTGTCACTGTTCTACGTGTACCCATTAAAACGATACCCATTGGCAAAACTGGTTTCAGATTTGTCTGAGTTCTTCGTGGTTTTGGAGGTCGCATAGGCAGTCATCATCATCATCATCATTTCAGCCAAAAGAAGCCCACTGCTGGACATAGGCCTCCCCCAAGTGTCGCCACAACGACCGCTCCTGTGCGTCTCGCGTCTATCGGATACCCGCGACCCTCACCAGGTCATCGGTCCACCTTATAGAAGGCCTTCCAACGCTGCGTCTTCCGGTAAGCGATCTGTTTTGCGAGCAATGTGGCTGCCCACTGCCACTTCAGTTTGGCGATTCTTGGGGCTACGTCGGTAACCTTAGTTCTCTTGCGGATATAGACAGTCGCTCCATGTAAAATATAGGTATTTAGCTACATTCCGTTAGACTGGCAGCCGGACACAAGTTCACAACAGATTTGGGTGAAGGGCAGGCAGATTGATTTACAAAACAAGTGTTAAAATGGAGGCTTTAAGTCAAGAGTGAATAGATTACTTCTAGGCAAGCGTGCTCCATCGTTGACCACATCATCACTTACCATCAGGTGAGATAATGGTGAATCAATGATAAAAAAAAACTCATTTTTTTTTTTTTCTGTATATCGGACTTACTGAATATTTTGACTATGAAATGTTTTAAGAGTTACTTAGCTGTTAAGGCAATGAGTTACGAGTATGATTTGATGATCATATGACAATGATAAACACTACATGGATCTGCATATGTAGTGTATTGTAAAATAAATAAAAATGAGAATCAATTTTCTTGGTGCCTATTAAATGAAATCGGATTTTAATTTCATCGTTCTTTTCAATTATTTATTGAGTCTATTCTTTGAACTAAAATTGCGTAACTTTATAAGAGTATGCATTTGATCAAGAGATTTATCAATTTATTCCCATAAATTATAAGTCATTAAAAATGCCGTATTCAATGGTAGTAAATCTTCTAGATAGATTTCTTAAATTGCATTTCGGCTAAACTACTAACTTATAAAACGCCTTATTGACACTTCGCGTGACCCAAGGGCTGGCTTTTATCTCGGCCAGAGGTTAAGCATTGCCATGCAACGTGGCAATGCCACCAGTCTTTTGGGTACACTTCCAGTAGACAGCAATGCGGAGGAATTTTTGACGCCATATTTTAGGTTTTATTTAGTTAGGAGTTTTTGTTTTAATTACAGTTAGTTAAGTAATTTAAAACTTTGTAAATAGTATACTTACAAATATGTGCAAAACCGAATTAGAGTAGGTTTTAATGACGCAGGTAAAAACTTCATTGATTTAACAGTAAAGCCTCTGAAATATCATATCAGTATAGTTCCTGTTGGCATACAAGACGTTTACACAATGACACAATATCACCTGTCTGTAAGTGACGTCACCAACATGACGACGTAAACTAAACGCGTCAATATTGGGCTTTAATTTTGAGCCATGTTGACGAATAACAAAATAATATTTTGCCGCAACACTGGGCGAGAAACTAGTGAGTTACTACCTGTCATGTTGGAGAGATACTATGGGAAGATTTTCAGATTAGTTATAAAATGGAGATGGAATAACGACTAAATAATAGTTAGGTATTAGTGATAGCTGAAATATGATACCTGATAAATATTTCAAGCTGTATCTTTAGAGTTACTATATTATATTAGTCGAAAAGATGTTGCTATTGTTGTTGTTGGTTAATGATTGTAAATCTCGCTTTTGACATTGAAAAAGTAATAAAACATAGTTTTCTGCCATTTTTGACAACAATTGCCAGCAAATTGAAAATTTACTCGGTTTAATTGTTCGAAAGAGTTACCGCGGTCCTGGAACGCAAAAATAGAAGAAACACAGGTGGTTTTCAGTCAGTAAGAGTCTGACACTCCTCCCGCTCCACCCAAAGAGGGAGAAGTCATTTGATGACTACCCATCCTTAAAAAAAGGCTCCAAATTCACATACTTTCTATCAGTGTCGATCCCAGACATTTTAGATTTTTTCACTCTGTTAATGTGAATCAAAAACTATACGTCACAAAACATTCTACAGGTACCAACCTAGTAGTTATGAAACCATTAGTAGATAATAATAACAATGAGCTTTAGCTAACTATATCGTAATAGCTCAATCTAACCAAAACTTAGCATAGAAATGGTCGTGCAAACGCACGCGATCAAACGATCAACCATTTGCCGTCATGTTGCTGAATATCTAAACAGATACGCTGTACTCGCAGACATAATCTTAGCATATCTGAGGACAGACAGTTTCGGCTCATGGGAAGACAATATTAATATGCTACGCCGCCCATTGTGCCACCCTATATTAAGTTTTCTTCATTTATATGTTCTGTAATATAAATGGTGTACATAATAAAGATTCTATTCTGTTAATATGCTACTAGAGGGTCTGGGAGCTGCCGTATGAATTGCATAGCACGAAGTTTTACGTTTAGAAATTGGCTTGGCAGGAGATATTTCTTTAAGTCAAGAGTGAATAGGTTACTTCTAGGCAGGCGTGCTCCATCGTTGACCACATCATCACTTACCATCAGGTGAGATAATGGTGAATCAATGATAAAAAAACTCATTTTGATTTTTTTTTTCTGTATATCGGACTTACTGAATATTTTGACGATGAAATGTTTTAAGAGTTACTTGGCTGTTAAGGCAATGAGTTCTTCGAACACATCATCGCTTACCATTCAGGTGAGAAAGTTGTCAGGCGCGTGCCTATAAACAATAAAAAAAAAAAAAAAAGTAGCCGGTTTTTTAACCGACTTCAAAAAGCGGCCAAGTGCGTGTGCAACCGACTTCGCACATTTAGGGTTCCGTACCGTTACGTATACGTTTGACTATTTGTATGGCTTTGGGTCAACAAGATGCTTATCCTGTGAAAATTTGAAACCTGTGTGACAGATGACGGACAGACAGGCAGACGGACACGTGAGTAATAACAATAACAAAAGTAAAAAAGGAAGAGGTTCTCGATTCATTTGTGTTTTTAGGGTTCCGAAAGTCCGAATGAAAAACGGAACCCTTATAGGATCACTCATGTGTCTGTCTGTCTGTCCGTCTGTCACAGTAAATTTTTTCAGAATCTACTGGATCGATTAAGTTGGAATTTGGTATATTCATGAATATCTCTGTGACTCAAACACGGAAGTGTAACGTAAATAAATAGATTTGGAATATGGGGGTCACTTTTGGGGTGAAAATTGAAAAATTAAAAAAAAATGTTTTGCAAACTGTACCTTGCTACATATCTAATGAAAGCTTTCAATAAGCCCTTTTCTTTTTTTTGTGGGTAAGAAATCATCCAATGACATCTCCTGCTCTAGGGTGGAGCGGGAGGGCGTGTCAGACTCTTACTGACTAAAACCCACCCCTGTTCCTTCCCTGCCCTGAATGCCCAGGGGCGAGGTAACTCTGTTTCGAATTTATCCTCAACCCCTGGGCAGCTCTGCCCGGGGGTGGAGGATAAACTGCCCGGGGGTGGAGGATAAATTCGAAAGAGTTACCTCGCCCCTGGGCACTCGAGGCAGGGAGGAACAGGGGTGGGTTTTAGTCAGTAAGAGTCTGACACGCCCTTCCGCTCCACCCTAGAGCGGAAGAAGTCATAGGATGATTTCCCAACCCCAAAAAAAAAAAAAAAAAACCCTGGGCAGTTTCAATATTTCATTAGATATATGTAAACATACTTGAGACCCGGTCTCAAGTATATTTTTTTTTTCATAATTGTAAAAATATATTTTTAAAGTTGTTTCTTTAGTTAGTGGTTTGTTTTTGTGTTGAGAGTTCTGAAATTATATTTTTAATACAGAATTTGAAGTTGAGTAAGTATTTGTGCAACTCTGCTTTAGTCTGAAAACCTTTTAGTCTTTAGAATTAAAGTAGAGTTTTTGTCAAACTCTACTATGTTCACGCATTAACAAACTAAAGACGGTATATTTTCCGGGGTAAAAAAAAAACTCCCGAAACACTATTATAGTCTTTACCCACATCTTTTGTATGCGAATCTCAACATACGAGTAGTATAAAACCAAGTCGCTTTTGTCTGTTTATCCGCTAACTCCTCCTAAACTACGCTACGGATTTTTATGCAGTTTTCACTAATAGAAAGAGCGATAAACGAGGAAGGTTTTTGTATATAATTTGCAACCGGACGGAACCGGGGCGGATCGCTGCTATATTACATGTAACCAAAAACTCGAAACCAATTCCAGTAAATACCGTGTAAAAAGAGCAGCATCGTTTTTTTTTAAAAGTACCAGTACCTACTTAATGTGAATGCTCCAGGGTGGCCCGCGAAATTCAAATATTCTTACGTTTTTTGCAATTTTCAGGTCAGTGTCAAGTTGTATCTTGGTCAAAATTTGATTCGCGGTCGTAGCAAGTATGTTTTTATGGAATTATAATCATGATTTTATGAAATACTTACATTTGGCACCAATTCTAACTGAGAGAGTTGTATTGATGATTTTAATGACACTGATCTGCGAATTGCAAAAAACTTAAGAAAATTTGAATTTCGCGGGCTACCCTGGAGCTTCCACCTTAAAAACAAAATTTCTATATCAACCCGATATTAATTACCTTTAAAACCCTTAGTCGACATCACACAAGAGAAGATACGGGGTCGACTATTTTTAGACAAGGACAATATTTCTTGCATAAACTGAGTTAGTAGGTTTGCCTCGCGACCTCGTTGCGTTGTCAGCTCATGAAATCGGGACTTTGTTTTTAACACGCTTCACCTGTAACTAACTAATTAACTATGTAAAAAATTCTTAGAAGTTAAATTTGAGACCACTTCCCGGTTTCCAATTGAGGAGATTTTTTGCATACAATATGACAATGCATAGTTGCTAAGTGACGTCATTCTAAATCTTAAATGGCGGACTTCCAAAGATGGCGGACTATTAATTTTTTAGGCATTCCTATGATTTATGTAGCAAATTGAAGGAGGAAGAAGATTACGAAAAATAAGAGAAAAATCGTGTTTTTACTTTTTTTTTGTGATTTCCAGTAGCCTTGTAGAAATTATGATACGAAGTTTACTACGTTAGCTGCACGGTTCATTTGTTTTGCTGGCCACGTATCCGTGCGTAGCATGGCCGTGGCGAACAGTGAACAATCCTGTCTATATTTTCATTCGAAATTAAACTTCCCGTGCGTAGTTTAGCTACCTTTCTTTTAAGCTTGAGGCAAGCCTAACAAGTCTAACGCTAAGATATTGTACACCTAATTTTTTTAAGTAAAAACAATTAAATTTAAAAAAGGCAAAAAATATAGTCCAGCCTTCCCGAAACATGGACGTGAGTAAATGACAACTCGGACTGCACCACTTGTAGCATGTCAGAAGTACCAAATGTGGGCTGAGGCTACAAAAACATGAATCTCTGAAGACGTTTATTATCAGCATCTCGTTAAAAAAAATCTGCTGTCCAGTTCATTTTGTCGAGTTACGTAAACATAAATGTTTGGGGAGTGTTCGGTTCGAGTGCGTTTCCAAACGCAGCCTTTGGCTGTCACCTGTCACTTGTGACGTTTGACGTTCATAATGAAAAAAGTAAGAAACATGTTTAAAATGTGAATTTTGGGCTTGTTATTTAAATCTAGCCGAATCTATTGGTTTTTAACCTAATTGTTTGCAATTCAACTAATTTTGATTGAAACCCCATTTGATGTAGTGGTGAAACGACTAATAGTGAAAATACTTGAAAGTTTGGTTTTTCGTGAGAGACCACGCGCTGTGTGGAATCACGAGCGCCTTTTAATCTGGTATACCTACTGAACAAACACTACACTTCTCATCTAACTCTGACATACACACATATAGCCAGGTTGGTCCCCGGACGAAAGACTTAAGTAATCGTGGGTAAGTCTTGTAAAACATTTGTAGATTATTCGATTAGCTCTGCGTGTCGCAGACAGTGTGCGACCTCTGTTTGAGGCCGGGCGTCCGGCAGGCACGCTTCCACAACTCTTGTCTCCTCAAGTCGGATCCATTGCCCTGGCTTGGTTGCATATAGGGAGACTGATTTTTATTTCGCGATTTCAGGGTCGGTCTAGGTCCCATAGTAATAGTTGATCATAATGATGTATTTATTGCCTTTATTGTTGCACAAACTTTCGCCTTTATAATATTAGTGTGATTGTCGTTTTCATCTTGTATGACGCGGTGTCCTGCGTGAGCGACGAACGCGACGCGACGCGACGCAACACGGCGCGACGTAATGTGACGCGATGCTATACGCGACAAATGTCCTACGTGATTTTGGTCATTACTTCTCGAATCATGGAGAAGTACAGTACAATTTTGCTTGAAAGTTCATATTTAAAGTACAGACTTTTAAAAAAATATCGTAAAAAGCACAGAAAGAAAACAAATATAATATTTTTACAAAGAAACACATTTGGCGAGTTCCATCATTTATATCCAAAATTAAGAAACGATTCTAAATTGTTTAAACAATATTGTGGAGTGTTATCAACGCTTCTAAATCAACCATTACATATATTAATTTTCTTCTTAGGGCGAAAAATGTTATAGTTCGTGTTGTCGCATCTGGTCGCCCTCAAAACAAGTGCGCGTTACGTCGCGTCTCGCCGCAGACTGTCATATAGGCCGCATGTAGGGTATGCCGTTGAGTTGATCGCGTTCGTCGCGTTCGCAGCGTCGCGTCGCGTCGAGTTCGTCGCTCACGCAGGACACCGCGTAAGTATATCGTGATGACCCAACTTTTTTTTTGGGTTTGAATATCATCCAATGACTTCCCACCGCTCTGGGTGGAGCTCCGGAAGGTCGTGTCAGACTTTTACTGACTAAAACACATCCCTGTTGCTTCAGTTGCCTGAGTGCACAGAGGCGCGATAACTCTGTTTCGAGCGACCGCTGGCCAGATAATGACCCACCCACCTGGGGTTCAAATCCAGGCTGATAGGTCAGGGTTTTTCAACTCATAAGCTTGATTTTTTATTTGATTTTCTAAGTTTATCTTGCATATTACTGATATTTTGGTAGGAAAACCAAGTGAGAAAACCTGAACTTAGAGGTTTTTTTTTAACGGTGACTCCTACCTTCTCAGTGTAAATATGCCTTTACTACTATAAAACAACTCTGAACATTAGCTATGCCGAGTACCTACCACCTACATTGTTTTGTCACAGACTACCCCACGTAGTTGACACGGAACACAAACACGTGTATGTGTCCTAAACTTTGTTAACTACTGCGTAAACCTGTTGAAATGGCACCACGGACGGGCTGTAACAACTGTAACTGCGACAATGGTCTCTATTGCTCTAAAATTGTCAACATTGTACACGAGCTTTAATAGGTGGTTTTTGTTTGTATGTTGACCGTTGTAAAGTTCGTAGATTTGGCAACAAACGACTCTGCAAGTTATCCGGCTCGGCACGACTGGCGCGGTGGTTTTTTTTTTTTTTTAGGGGGTGGGAAATCATCCTATGACTTCCTCCGCTCTAGGGTGGAGCGGAAGGGCGTGTCAGACTCTTACTGACTAAAACCCACCCCTGTTCCTCCCTGCCCTGAATGCCCAGGGGCGAGGTAACTCTTTCGAATTTATCCTCAACCCCCGGGCAGACATCGGCCGTGACAGGCCCCGTCCTTTTGCTGACAACTCTATGAGGCGCGCGTGGAACACTACGCGCCGTCGACTCTCGGGCCTGGTGCTGGTCGGGCGGCGAGTTACCCACTACTCGCCTCCCACAGGCCCGAGTCTACGGTGGCCGGAGATCGTCTCGCGGCGCCGGAAGCCCCCGGTGTCTCCTGCGGCGGCTGCTGCTGAGGGCGTGAAGGCGACTCTACTGTTGTTGAGCCTCCCTCACATATCCTGCCTCCCTCTTCGCGAGCATTACTGCTTCGCAGAAGGAGGAGACGGCCTCCCATTCCCTCTCGCTCCGTACCATGCCCTGAACCAGGGCACGGCGCGAGAGGTCGCTGCCGCCTATCGCATCTACGAGGACACGACGGTGCTCTGCCCAAGCGGGGCAAACCTCTTGGCGCGGTGGTTGAGCGATTGGTTGCTGCGCTGCGTGTCCCTGGTTCGATTCCCGCACGAAACAAATATTTGTATGGTTTACCGAGTCTGGGTATCTTCTGTATGTGAGTTTTCATATTTGTAAACGCACCCACGATACAGGAGTAATTCCTAGTGTGAGGCATTTTTTTAAATAAGAAATACAATCTTTTTGATAACCACATCAAAGTGTATGTAAGTGTATGCCTATGCTTTCTATACCCCTACAGTGAATCAATATAATAGGTTGGTGTTGTTGTAATTACCTAGGTAACTAACAAAGTATCTACCCAGTATTCCATTAAGCAAGTTGGTACCTTAGTAATTTCTATTTTGTAGAATAAAATTATTGTATACGAGCTTCTGCCGGCGGCTTGTCTCGCGTTGGATCAGAAGTTTCCCCAATATAATGTACATAAGTAAAAGCATTTGTGCTATTCCAGACTTTATGTAATCTTTCTCTGTGCCAAATTTCATCCAACTTCGTTAAGCCGTTCTGGCGTGGGTATATCCATCCAAACGTTCGCATAATAATTATAATAATAGCTTCTACCAGCAGTTTCGCCCGCGTGGTATAAGTATTCTAACAAAAATCCTATGTGGTATGTGTGGTCAGTTGTATATGCAATATTACTATAAAGTTTCATCAAAATCCATTCCGTAGTTTTTGAGTGAAAAAGTAACAAACATACGTCCTCACAAACTTTCACATTTATAATATCAGTAGGAAAATATCGTAAATGCTGCCAGCGTTCTGGGCACTTTCCCATTGACAGCGATGTGGATGAAATTATTGATGCCCAGTGAGTTGTTTTCATACGTGTTTGTAAATATTTTTTTTATTATATTGTTATTTATTAGTTAAGTGGTGAACAATATTGAATTAACAAATCAAAGTGTATATCATAAAACATAAGAATAACACGTAAGTACGTTCACCTCATAAATCAATCACCACTCATTCAAAAGTTTAGACTAAAACTATAACCACATCTTCCTCTAAAATGATCATCCGAACTCAAAATAAATGTAGTTTGTTAAATTAATTGACCAGCAGCCGCTTATCGTTGAACTAGTCCAATATCTCAAACTGTTCAGGCCTTTGGGTCAATTTACATCATCTGTCAGAACTACGAGTATCAACTAGCCCCTCGGAACTTAAGTCTATATCCTCGTCATTATTATTGAAATAGTTTGACAGACAAATTGATCAATTTGGAAGATTTTTATTAAAATTAACTTAAATAAAAGCCTAGTTTCTGGAACGAATTTTAGAAAAATTGATGTGGGAAATTGACAAATACGTGTTATACATTTTTTTTGTTTCTGTCTTTCGGCTGCTGCGCTGCATGTTGCGGATTTGATTCCCGCACGGAACTGTATGGCCTACAAGTAGTTGTTCCGGGTCTGGATATCTTGTGTATGTGAGTTTAGATGTTTGTGAACACACCCAATGTACAGGAATAATTTCGAGTGTGGGACATCGTTTTCATTAAAAAGAAAAATATAAAAATAAACAATATGATTTTTTAAAAACAATATAATAATAACTTTCTATATAATAACTTTCTATCAAAAAGGAACAAAAATTTTTTATTTGTACAATTATTATATACTATTTATAAAATAAATTAAATAAAAAGTTGCAGAAACCTTTTAGTTTTAGGTACATAAAATAAAATAAAAAAGAATTTTCAGTAAAAAAAAAAATTAAGTAAGTGAAAAAAAAAATCGGCTGACATCCCGGGTTGTCGTCAGGGTTTCAATTCGACAACCCGGGTTTGTCCGCGGAGCCTAAGAGGTTTTTAACATTATAACAAGACAAATCTATTTTTCAAGACGTTTTATTAAAATATTTTTAAAATAAAACCACTGTAAAACGTTAAAGCGAAGATGCGAACCTAACCAAAGTTTACGCTTAGTAGCCACCTTGGCGACCCCTGAGCAACGATACGGTTGAGTTAATTCATTTCATTAAGCCTCTAATTATAACTAAACGTGGCTTAAGCGATGCTGATGCAATTAGCGTTAACGCCGGGAAAATATTCGGCGAAAAAACGAAAAAACGCCATTTCTAAAATTCTAACACAGGCCTTTTGGGTTTACCATCGTGGTGAAAGGATTAGTTAACTAGACTCTGGGTTACCGAGTCCTAGCTCCTTCTATGCTATGGAGGAACTGATAAACGCTACTGACGCTGTAACTAATGTGGCAAACTTCTGGGTCCAAAGTATTTAAAAATATAGGAAACCATCGATTCGAACGAAGAAGAGGACCACGTAAGGCGCAGTTATACGACTTTTAATGTTTTTTAATTGAACATCACGTCTGAACAACTAGTCTTATTTCTTTATAAAAAAAAAAAATATGTTACTTTATACAATTTCCGTCGTAACTTGATCTAAGAATATTTTAAATTATATTTTTATAACATAGTGTAATCAATTAGAAGAGTTATGTCTAACGCGGATAAAAATTAAGAATCACGCAAATACTATAAAGCGTATTTTTATGAAACCTTCACCATTATAAAGATCATTTAATTATTTAGTCTCAGTGTTTTAGTTTAACACATGGTATTTTACGTATAATAAATTAATAATGCGTCTAATTTCGGACAGCGCTCCTTGATGGGCGAGTCCTATTACTGGGTGGACGTACGACGCGTTACGTGAGCTCAGCACAAAACACGCAAGCTAACCACTCAAGGTCATTGGCAGTTAATAGCGCCTTAAGCAAAGACAATGAAACTCATATTTAAAAACTTTTGACAGCTGCTCCCTTACACTCAGGTTGAACCTACGGTTCATTGACAATGAAGTTTAGTGATACACAACCAATATTCAGCCTTTAGGGATTTTTCAATACTCAATATATTAATTGCTTCCACATGTGAACTTAGGTGGTAGGTTTTTACAAAAATATGATCATTGTGGACCCTGTCGATCACAGCAAAGTATGTGAAGTACCCGGACAAGAATATTTTTGCGAAAGTTTTAATGGATTGATATATATGTTTGTTTGTTTTTGCAGACGGCTGAACGGATCTAGATGAAATTTGGCACAGAGATAGATTAAAGTCTGGAATACCAATGTATTCCAGACTATAATCTATAATTATTGAACTACGGACCGAAAACTGGTTGTTAATCCCAGTTTTTAACCGACTTCGCAAAAAGGAGGCGATTCTTTCTATGTTCGACTGCGTTTTTTTTATGTATGTCCACCGATTTCTCTGTTAGTTGTGGACCGATTTTCAATTTTTTTTATCCGAAAGAGTATACTCTAGAGGGTACACCAATTTTATCGAAACTGCCATAGCGCTTTTTGAAAAAATCAACAAAAACAAAAAAATGTGTAAACGTGGATGACGTTTTGGTCTCCTCCAATTATGAGTATGTTCAAATTCCATGTTCCATGTTATTAGGGTTATCAATTCGGACTTAACTTTAATATTTAGTTTTAGTTCTGGGGTATAACAACTTAAAAGTGAAAAATAAAAAACTTTTTTACAAAAAATACAACTACTTCCAAAAAAGATAATGCACTTAAAATTGAAAAATATCTTTAATTTCGGAAGTCGGTGTCAATTAGCAAAGAAATAAAATACAAACACCGACTTCTGAAATTAAAGTTATTTTTAAATTTTAAGTGTATTTTCTTTTTTTGAACAACTGGTCAAGTCACTGATCAAGTGATACTGTTGTTCAATCTTACGTTGATAGGTTGTCACCTTGATCCAATTAATATTATATATGAGAAAGTTTGGATGGATGTTTGTGAATCAATCACGTCAGAACGCCTGAACGGATCTGGATGAAATTTGGCACAGAGATAGATTATAGTCTGGAATAGCACATAGACTATAAACTATAGTGGAGGAAGTACTAATTCGACGCGAGCGAAGCCACTGGCACAAGCTAGTAATTTATGACGTTTGACATCGTGCTTGTAAATCTTAAAAAGTTTAATGAACAGCAGTTTATAGTGTATCTTTAATAGTATTAACTCCACCTTGAAATCCACTACACCCAGGAGAAAAGACGTACTCAATTACTGAAAAGAAAATTAACTTGCTCCAACAAAAGGTCGGATCAGAAGTGCCTTTACACCGTATAAGTAAAACATTAGAACTATATTTTACGTCCTAGGTACTCCTTGTGGTTGCTACAAATCTTCACAGAATCCGCAGGAGGTATTTAGAAAATAACTACATATATAAATCCTGTACCTTTGTCTGTTTTATGTACGTCCGAATAACCCACAGAGCAGGGAACACCGCGCTGGCAACGATGTCTGCATGTCAAAACTATACATCAAAACAAAGCGTGTCAGTGTCATTTACTCATAGATATTGACGGCCAGTGATAATTCTGACTATGGCTATGGGTTCAGTCACATTGACTTCGAGTCTGAAAAGGTACATAACATATGGACCCCTATCTCCACAATGACACATTTCTATCAAGATAAAAAGACGATCGCATTTGAAAATACTAAGGACGAATGCGCACGTCTTTAGTAGTCTGTTTGAAGTGAATACTTCTTTAGACTGGTTTCGCAGATGTCCAGGAGATCCGTACGGCCCATTCATGCACGGAGAACCCGTACCAGTAGCGCCCGCAGTGCTCTGAAACGAAGGTTCAGTACGATACGGTTGCTAGCGGGAGACAGACGCATAAAAAATGAATGCGAACGTTTTTAAAATAATTGGTGTATATTTAATTTGTAAGAAACGACGACGACAGAGAAAAAGAATATGGGTACATCCTATCCTCGAAACTCGAAAGTGCATTTGAGAACTTAAACGATAAACTCAGGAATGATCAGTGCAAACGACCCGCGTGGGTGGCGTTGTACAGGATCTACACGGAGCGGGTCGCGTACGTACCAATCCGCATCGCTGTGAAACAATGTTCTAGCGCCTTACGTATGTCTCCGTTCCGGGTACCCGTATGGCCGGCTCGTACGAGTCTCCCGGACAGCTGTGGAACCAGCCTAAGGCGCGATCTGCTGAGGAGTGACCGTAAGTGAACCGTCACGCTCGGGTCGGTAACGCTGAATCGAGTCTACTTGGCTCTATAAAGCATCAAGCGCGCTCGGGTCGCTGACACACTGAAACGTGTATGCTCGGCTCCAGTCGTTATCACCCGCGTTCTGCTTATAAACTTCTAACTAGAAAATTAGAAATATTCTATTCTATCGCACACCCGTTTTTTTTGCTGTGATCCCACTGCTTGTTGCAAGTGACAGTGCATTTACACAACCTTGAATATTATAAGCAATGGCGTCTCAATTTGCTGCTGGCGTTACAATATGCTCTGTGGAAAAACCCTTTTCGGAACCAGGTGTTGTAAACATTTAAGATAATTTGTTCGAAAACGTCGTCACCGTACGGCGTCGAAAACGGGACATATTTTCTTCAACGTAATAAGGGATAATACGCTCATCCCATTAAGTAAATTGAAGGAGCCTCCAACATACTACGTTATATACAGTTAAGGTTTTTTTATTGTAGAGACAGGAATAAATTATAACTTACTTTTTATGTCTAGGTTATGTAAATTTAAGGACTTTTCCATTTGTTTAAGATAGTCTTGTTCAGCATATTCATAATCTCACTTTTCGTCTTCATCCGGTTACAGTTTGAACTGTACAGACAAAGAACAATAAAGGCGGAAAAAGAAAAGTTTATTTTTAGAGTTATTCCACGTTTTTATTAGGGTTCCGTACCCGAAGGGTCCAAACGGGGCTCCGTTTTGCTGTCACTCACGTGTCCGTCTGTCCGTCTTTCTGTCTGTCCGTCGTCTGTCACAGGATTTTTTTTTAACTTCCCATTGACCTACTTGAAATTATGTGATAATGTTACCAATATGTTGATAAATCAGATTTTTTCTTTAGTAATTCTCTCATTTGGTACGGAACCCTAAATATGTGAAACCTGAAACGCACATGGCCGGATTTTTAAAATACCAAACAAAAACATTCGTAGCACATTTTAACAATTTAAATTAGGTACACATGACCCAAAAAAAAACTACCATTACGTTACATTATTTCAGGATTTTTCCATTTAGAACCAACATTTTAGAATTAGCAAGTATATTAAAAATATCATTTTGGTGAGAGCTTTAAAAATTACACCTGGTACGAACATTTTTTTTATGAAACGTAGAAAAATATGTATTATGAACCGCAGTATTTTTGAAGTAAAGTAAACCATCATATTTAATCTATCAAATTTTACAGTAACTCTAATAACTTCGTTATTATAATAGTCTCAACTTTAAAATAATCCTCCTGACCGAATTTCAACCTCAGTGTCCATATTCAAATGGAGATAAGTCAAGTACACAGGAAATATAGTGCACAAGGGTCATGTGCGCAAATACAGGTACACTCTTCACCACCTTCACTCTCATAATCCGATGGGACGGCAATCCGACACGACCGGGGAGAGACCAGGCGTGGGACCAACGGCTCTACGTGCTTTCCGAGGCACGTAGCTCGCCGTCCGATCAGCACCAGGCCCGAGAGTCGACCGCGCGTAGTGTTCCACGCGCGCCTCAAAGAGTTGTCAGCAATCATGACGGGGGCCCGTCATGGCCGATGCCTGCCCAGGGGTTGTGGACAAATTCGAAACAGAGTTACCGCGCCCCTGGGCACTCAGGGCAGGGAAGAAACAGTGGGAGGGTTTTAGTCAGTAAGAGTCTGCACGCCCTCCTGCTTCACCCTAGAGCGGGAGATGTAGTTGGATGTTTCCCGAACCCACAAAAAGAAAACGTATCACACCACCAACATCAAAACTCCTGGCCACTACTGAGTCAATCCTAATGGAAATATCCAATATCACCTTTTTGCTCGACCTGGGATCGAAATCGAATAGGCAGTTTTAGTCTCAACTTAATTGGCTAATCAAAGAAAACTATTAAACAATAGAAATAAATGAACTTGACCTCGTCAGTGTACCTTCGCGAAAATGAATACAATCAAACTTTAAACAATCACAAATCATTGTTCCTATTCCATCTAACCTATTTCGCCCCTCGTCTAGGCAACTCAATAAAATTTAATAATATTTCAATCTATAACTTTGAAACAATCTCTCAAACAATATTCCTTGCTCAGTGTACTCAAATCTTGATGAATTTAATTAATTAATCACGGCATAATCTTAGGCGATGAAATTAATTGGCACGAATAATGAAATTTATTGAAATTAATCCAGACATTGTTAACTTTGTTAAGCTTTTATAATCGTATTGCGTGATAAGTTTCAAGCTCATTACTATGTCATTTTAATAGTTTTACGAATATGAAGTTGATATTATTATTTTAACACTATTTTGCATCTATAATCAGCTTTATGGCTCATCTCTACACTTTTTAGGATTCCGTACCCGATAGGTCCAAACGGAGCCCGATTGCTGTCAGTCATGTGTCCGTCTGTCCATCTATCTGTTTGTCCGTCGTCTGTCACAAAATTTTGTTCCGAAGAATTTTTTAACTTCCCCGTTGACCACAACTTGAAATTTGGAACCCTAAATGTACGAAGTCCGACACGCACTTGACTGGTTTTTTTAAAAACTTCAAAAATAAATTTAATATTCTTGGAATATATTGTGTTTTGCATAACATATTTTCATTTTACATAATATGTTTGTTTTTAAATTATTTTCAAACAAAATAAATGCAAATTTACAAAAGGATTTTTAAAATATCCTGCAGAACGATCTCATTACTTTCAAAATGGCAGCCCATCAAGTAACCGACACAATTTTGATAAGCGAACCCTTTGTTTTGTAACAAAATACAAGCAACAGATACGGACTCCACCGCAGGACTCAAACACGGGGCGAATCTGACTCCTTATAAATTATGAACTTACCACGTCCCGAACAAGCACTTAAACTTAGCCCCAAATGAAACTCTTACCAACACTCAACTTAAAACTTTGGAAACGAAAAGGCAAGATTTTAAAGCAATTATTTAACTAAACAAGTGTTAGAATTAATTCATTCACTGGTGAGCCTACCCCCTACTTACCCACCCACCGACGAATCGTTTTTTCCCGAATTTTAGTGAAGACGAGAACAACAACAATACACCTGAAACTGCTTTGCCTTTACGTGAAAAAAAACGAAATGACAGCACTGAAAATAATGTGGTACAGTTTCATTATGATTCAACCCTTTTTTTAAATAAATTTTGCGTCCAAAAGAAACACAATGGTACTTATTTAAATATATGTTTAGGTGAAGTTTTTTGCGTGTGCAGGTGGGTTATTCTGGACATTAGTCCCTTCCGTTGAGCGAATCTTGTGGAGTTATGGTGTATTTTTTTTCGGTCGTCTGATTTCATTGCTGTTTAGTGGGTGGTGTCATAGTTATGAGATTACAAGCGGTCTGTATAGTACCCAGATAAGAATATTTTACACTTTTTGTTGCAGTGTTGTATTTTTTGGAGGAAGAAATAATTGTAATTATAATCAGACTTTGACATCAAATTTTTATTTAAAAAAAAGGTCAACGTCATCACAAACACAAACACATCATGAGTCTACGTTTTCTAGTACACCTATTATTTTCCAAAACAATCTACTTCCACCGCATTAAAATAGGTAGCCCTATTTTAATGCGGTGGAAGTAGATTGTTATAATTAAATAGTAAAAAAAAGAAAACAAAAAGTAAAACCATCCAGAACACAGTTCACTTGTATTTTATACAGCACAGTCGTAAGATGTCCAGCCCAGTGAACAATTCCACTGCATATCATAGATACCTTACTCTATACATTCTTACCAATCTATTAATTCACAAATAAACCACTTCCCACCGTTACAGACTTGAGTCAAAACAGTCAAAATAAACGCACAAGCTCAATAAAACAAATAATAAAGGGGAACATCCAGAACACAGCAGTTAACTTGTGCTTTATATAGCTCAGGCCCGAGCTAAGCCATCGACAGGGTTAATTCGCCGAATCGTACGAGCATCAAAGTTTACTGCGACGTTGAGTTTCGCGCCAAAAGTGATATTTTATTGTGCTAGGGTGCTATTTGACTTTAAGAGCGTTTTTAATTGTTTGAGAAACTGGATTTTAGATTTTTAATGGGAAGGTTAACGAGGGATCAGTCTCCTCCTTCTGTGAAGCAGTAATGCTCGCGGACGAGAAGGTGGAATGGGTAAGGGAGCCTCAGCGGAGCCTCCCTCACGCCCCAGCCCCAGCCGCAGCTACCGCAGGAGACACCCTGGGCGTCGGGGGTCGCGAGGCGATCTCCAGCCACTTTCCCAACTCTCTTGGGGTCGGCTTCCAGTCTAACCGGATGCAGCTGAATACCAGTATTTTACATGGAGCGACTCCCTATCTGACCTCCACGACCCAGTTACTGGGATACCCCTTGGTAAGGCTGGTTGTCAGACTTTCGGGCTTCTGATGACCCGTAACGACTGTCAAAGATCAACGATTGACAGCCGGGATCAACGGCTTAACGTGTTTCCTCTCTCGTGAGTCTCGGTATGTAAAGATGGTCACCCATCCATGGGCCAACCCCGGAAAGCGTAGCTTAACCTGATGGATCGATGATATATATATCTTAATTTGATAATTATGATTCCTCGTGACTGTTAAAAAAAACCCAAATACTTTACTGTTCAGCAGAATAAGTCAGAAAAACAAACACTTAAATCCACTAAACATTTATTAATAAGCTGCCTCCAACTTTCTACAAACAAAACAAACGAATCGAAAACTCAAACAGGCCGTACAGTCATTCACATAACGCTCACAGCTCTGTTTAGGACAACACCGTACAGTCGCACATAAAAGCGTTTCAAACAAGACCGTTGTGTTCAAAAATCGTCAATGTTTGTCCTAGTACAGGTGCACAAACACACCGTGGCATTATAAATACTGACTGTGTATTTATGTCCTCGATTGTACTTTCAGAAGTACGTACAGATGTGTGGACTGTAACTTCAGGAGTTTATTTAGGACAAGTGTATTGTCGCAGTTAATCAATTATAAGCATGTGGTTGTTTTAGCGAGCGCTGTTTCCTTGTCTGGCTTAGTTGTTGTATGAGAGATGAATGTATGCATGCATGTGCATTAATTTATCACGCTGTAACTAATGTATGAGCGAGATTTTATCATGAGAGTAGTACTAGTGTTGCATAAATTATTTAAATATTGATTAGGTTTTGGTTAACACTGTCCAAGTTAGTTTTAGAAATGATATATTGGCTTAAAATGAAGACAGATGGTTTGTACCCTAAAGAAGATTGAAATAAGCATAATGAACACAACAATGACAATTTTCAATACGAAGAAAACATTAAAACATCCTTCCGACTTGTATAAATAAAAAGGATGTCTGTTCAGAAATATAGGATGTAACAAGAATCGTCATTCATCCGTGATGTAGCAGCGTGTGGAAATCTACACAATATTCCGTGCCCCCCGGCTACGCGACGTAGCGGACCGTAGCCGTAGCGCTACGACGTAGCACTTCGCCACGAGCAACAAACGACATTCACATCTTTATACCTTTGTGCCTGTACTTTGATACGATACGTGTCTTTTTTATTTTTATTGGTGATATTTTACGTCAGAATACATTTAATAGTTACTGTATTAGTAAGAATATTTTTAGGTACTATCTGGAATCTTTATTTGAGATAGGAAGAGTAGCAAAAAAGTTTTTTTGTAGAATAGCATTTTCCATTCAGTTAGTAAGATCCTAACCCACTTTTTCGGAAAGACTTGTGCAACTTTAGGAATAATTCCAAATACGATGATTTTAATTTAAGACACCATTTTCAAATTTGACTTTTGTGCCAGACATGTTACAATATGCTCGCTTACTGCCATGGCACTGGATCAAACTCCCTGTCAGTCTAAACCCACTGTGACGTTTATAACGGAATACACGATGCATGTGCCTATAAAGCAATCCATATACTCTGTTTATTTAAGAGGCCGTATACGAATTTTTGCAGATTTCGCTGATTTACGTGAATTTACAGTTAAAATAATGTATTTCTATAAGTTTAAATGCACAACATGAAAGACCATTTCAATTATGATCTAATGTATGAGCAAATTTTTTTATTTTTATTATAATAACGATTAATCGACCGCAAACTGACGACGGTTTTGTGAATCACAGCCGTAAGAGGCTTAGAATATCACATAATTACGAATCGTTTTGACGTCTAAACAGTATAAAAAAATTAGAACGTATAGTTGTGAAAGTTTTGTATAGAATGTATGCATAACTTATTACCACTTTAGCATAAAATTTTTGAGTAAAAAAATATTTAACTTAGTCAAATTTCAGAGAAAATGAGCAAAGAATTGCTTTTGATTGTGGATAAGTATTTAAAACTCTCGTTCATAAAATTAAAACAGCAAAAAATAAACTTCAGTTCAAAATCAATCCATTTCCTGAGAAAAACTGTAAAAATTACAAAAATTTGGCAATAAAAAATCTTCCGAATCTCGATTTACAATACGCGACGCAAGCTTCGAGTTTAGCTCATTCATTAGATCATAATTGAAATGATCTTTCATGTTGCGCATTAAAACTTATAGAAATACATTATTTTAACTGTAAATTCACGTAAATCAGCAAAATCGGCAAAAAAAATTATACAGTCTCTTAATGGCGCTCGTGGCTAAATAATAACAGTTTCTTTTTCTTCTTCTTCTTCTAAATCGATGGTTTTCTTATTGGAGGGCTTAAAGCACACTGGGTGTTTCAGAATATTTAGACGCGAAGTCACGAAAGGAAAGGGCTCAAATGAGAGAAGAATTATTTAAAGCTAGACAAAACGGACACCACGCAATAATAAGAAACAACCAATTATACATAGATGGAAAATCTTTTAACAAAAAATATCACAACATCAATCCACAACATGTAGGAAACGAAACAACTTACCATGAAAACGATATGAATGCGATGAGCATCATTAACCAATCTCACCATATGCATATGCCGATTGAATCCGTTAACCATACTTTTCGCAAACAAAGACCTACCATTTAAAATACTGTTCCAGAATTTCCAAAGTGTTAACAACAAACAACACTTACTTGATGCTTTCATTACCCAAAATTCTACGTATAAAGCAATATGTATCTCGGAAACCTGGCTCTCCGAAGAAAAACTAGAACTATTTAAGATTAGCGGCTACAAATTTGCATCATCGTACTGTCGCAGTACCCGAACAGGCGGCGGTGTCTGTATTCTACTTCAAGAACATATAGACTGTATACATAGAAGTGATATAACAGATAAATCTATAGAATATGTACTAGAGTTATGTGCTACTGAATTGCCTAAAGAAAACTTATTAATTATAACTATGTATTGGAATAGAAGAGAGGAAGAAGTATTTTACCAGCAATTAAAATTAATTCTAAAATATATAAATAATAAATATTCTAAACTTAATATAATTATAGGAGGCGACTTCAACATTAACATATTATCAGATGACCTTAAATCAAACCAATTCATTAATTTAATGCAGGAATATAAATTTACCCAATACATAAAAAGCCCAACACGTGTAACGTCAACCACAAATACATGCTTAGATTTAATATTTACAAATTTTAAATTCAAAGATATGTACACAACTGTAGAAGAGCTAGGATTCTCAGACCATAATAGTACCATATTACATTTAAACTTGTCTACACAAACAAAAAGAATCGTCTGGTACGTGAAGAAAAGATTTTTCAATCACACAAATATATTAAAATTTAAGTCTAAATTACAAGAAATAAATTGGAATAATATCATAACAACTGAAAAAGATATGAACAGTAATTATGAAGCCTTTAATGAGACACTCATTGAGATATTAAATCAATGTATGCCATTAAAAAAAATAAAGTTAAATCCAAAATATAAAAAATACTGGCTCACCGTGGGCATAAAAAAATCTTCCAAAAATAAAAGATTATTAAAAACACTGACAACGAAAATAAACAATCCGATATTAACTCAATATTATAAAAAATATGAAAAAATTCTAAAGAATACAGTAACGACAGCAAAAAAACTACACTACAAAAATAAAATGACCAAATCTAATAATAAAGTTAGGACACTGTGGAGTATAGTAAATGAACGTACAAACAAAAAAATAGCAAGTGAAAAATGTAACATAACCCTACAAACGAATAATAGCGTAACTTCTGAACCCAAACAGGTAGCAAACATATTTAATAATTTTTTTGCTTCTATCGGGGAGGCTACGAACAACACAACCGGAAAACCGAAAGGATCTCCTGTTGTATGCCCTACAGAGAATACAATCTTCCTCAGTCCAATTGATCCTTATGAGGTGAACTCATTAATTAAAAATTTGAAAAATAAAAAAAGTCACGGCGTTGATGAACTTCCACCTACCTTATTGAGACAATGTGCAGACGAATTGACCTTACCATTTTATAAATTATTAAACCAATCATTTGAAGAAGGAGTTTTTCCCAATCTCTTAAAAAAAGCTCTTATAAAACCTATTCATAAGAAGAATTATAAAACTGATCCGAATAATTACCGCCCCATTGCCCTTTTACCGACAGCTTCCAAAATATTCGAAAAAGCAATGTGTAACCGAGTTTATGCGTTTTGTGAAAAATATCATATATTTAATGACTGTCAAAACGGTTTCCGAAAAAACCGTTCCACCGTCTTGGCTGTTTACAAATATATTCAACAAGCCCTTGATATCATTAATAATAAAAAGTACGCGATAGGACTTCTGCTCGATATGACTAAAGCATATGATAAAGTACAATTTGAAATATTATTAAATAAACTATATAGTATAGGACTCCGCGGCAAATGTTATGACTGGTTTGTATCTTATTTGAAATATAGGGAACAAATAGTTGAAATCGAATATTACAATAACAGCAAAAATGAAATAGAATTAATCAGATCTGATAGCAAACAAATCACCGCCTCAATCCCACAAGGAAGCGTAATAGGGTGTTTCTTATTTCTTGTTTACGTAAACGACCTTCCTAATAATATAAATGAGCCATGTGTCTTGTTTGCGGATGACATATCTATACTTACGTCATGCGAAAATAATACCAATTTAAATGATAAATTAAATTCTATATTAGATTCTACAGTAAATTGGATGTCTGAACACAATCTAGAAATCAACTTCAATAAAACTAAAATAATTTCATTCCACCCTTGCCAAAAAATACCAATAAATATAAACTTTAGCTTTAAAAATAATAAATTAGAAGTAGTTGATAAATTCACCCTTCTAGGCCTAAACATTGATACATACATAAATTGGAAGTCACACATTCAGAAAGTAAGAGCTAAAATATCTAAATTTTCATTCGCCCTCCGCGAGATCAAAAAAACTACAGACCTGAAAACTGCACTAGTAACGTACTACGCGTACGCCTACGCATGGCTGAAATACGGTGTTATCTTATGGGGCAACAGCACAGACACGCCCATGCTATTTACCCTACAAAAAAAACTGATTAGAATCTTAGTAAATATTGAAGTCACCGATAGCTGTAAACCTCATTTTCAGGAACTAAAGATTTTATCCCTACCCTGTCTCTATATATTTGAAGTTTGTAAGTTTGTGCGTCAGTACCCAGAATTCTTTACAAAAAGAGAGGACATACAAACGAACATTATTTTAAGACATAAAAATAGACTAAACTTACCAACATCGCGGCTAATAATGCACTCCAATAGTACCTTTGTCATGTCCATAAAAATTTATAATAAGTTACCCGAAATAATAAAGAATTTAAATAAATACAACATTTTCATAAATAAATTAAAGCTTTTCCTTGTAAGCAAATGCTACTATAGTATAAGTGAATACTTAAATGATAAATTATAAGTAACTTCTTATCTATCTATTTCTATGTACAAATACTCACTAAAAGATACGCCTACCTACTCATAATACGAAAATTTTACACATATATATTTAAGTATATTTTAATAAATATGGAGCGTCCAATAAATAACTCACCTTTAGTAATAAATAAAAATAACAATAAGTTAAAAATAATTAATTATATGTATATATGAACGAATAATCAAAGTGAATAAAACTATAATATAATAATGGTTTTACACAATGTTAGGTACTAACTTATTAGTACATAATAAAAAAAAAAAAAAAAAAAAAAAAAAAAACTATATAATTGTTTAATTGAATTCTATTAATTGTATTAATAAAACAGTAGTTGTCTTCCTCCTCTCTCCTACTTGATCTATGCTGTGCCCGACAGGGTCCATAATTGTGACTAATATAATAATTTCCCTACCAACTATAAACATTATGGTACGCAATAAAGAATTGAGAATTGAGAATTGAGAATTGAGCAATAAAGAGGAGTGAGGTGCGTCTTCGTGGATGGCACTATCTATACTGGTAGTTTTATTTTGCCCTTAAGTCAGTAAATCACTGTTATCGTGTATTGTGGAGGACATATAGGTAATCCCTACATGTAACACTGGTATTCAGCTGCATTCGGTTAGACTGCAAGTAGACCTCAACATATTTGGAAAATGGCTTGGCAAATTGACTATTTTTATTTTATGGTGGTTTATGTAATTTGAAAACTATCAAACAACTAGCTTTCTGCCAGCAGCTTTGTTCGCATGGAATTAGTACTTACGCTATTATAAATTAGAGCCTATTTGCTATTTCAGACTATAATCTATCTCTGTGCCAAATTTCATCGTAATCCGTTCAGCCGTTCTGGCGTGCTTGAGTTACAAAAAACATCCATCCATTCAAACTTATTTACAATATTAGTAGGAACTAGGATTCACTATACATATAATTATAACCAACTTTCAAATTATATATACCCAGCAGACGCTCTAAAACGAGCATTCTGCTTTATGCTGAACAGACAATGATACCTTCCTATCATATATTTAGTATCTCAAAGTCATATTACAGTGTTTGCAGCCGCGTGGGTGTTTGTCCCACGATATGGGCATGTCGTTGCATCAGCTATGCACGACTGTACTGTCCACAGACGGCATATTACAATTTAGCTTTTATTGGATTTGTATGACAATGTCCACAAATTTGCATACGTCGTGAGGATGTTTATGTTGAATATTATGAGGAGGTTCTGCGATACGTTAGTGTCTGGAGTTTGATTCGTATTCTGGGTGGAATACGGAATTCTTTTAGGCAAATCAAGCCAATCACCTAGTCCAAGAAAAATAAATGACTAAATAATAAGAATAAAATTTATTATTCCATTGTTACAGGCATTTTCTTAAGAGGCCTCTTACAGTCCACTAGCGCCGCCAATCGAAAAAATGTCATAACTCGTAAATAGAATCAAAAATACAAAATATGTTCTATTATTAGTGTGGAAAAGGCAATAACGTAATTGTATAACACCTTATCAACACTTGAAATATAGCTGTTTAGCTAAATCGTGCATTCAAAACATAAACGGCCGTTTTTGTTACAAATGCACGATTTAGCTAAACAGCTACTCGTATATTTCAAGTGTTGACAATGCCCCTTAACTATACTCGTACATGAATTGAATTTTGGTAATCGTTTTGTTTTTACGAAATAAGAAATTCGATGGTCCCCAAACTAGGCGTCGCCTGTATCTTGGGGGCTGGAGTTGCGTTACAGTTACAAAATAAAAAGTAGTAAATAATGTGAGCAAGAGTCAATAATCAATAATGTTTATAGAAGTACTAGCTCTTCGCCCGCGACTTCTGTCCGCGTGGATTAAAAAAATAATAGCGTAGGACATTCCCAAATAACGTAGCTTTCTATTGATAAAACAATTTTCAAAATCGGTTCAGTAGATCCAGAGATTACCCTCTACTCACTTGTTACTCACAAACTTTACCTCTTTATAATATTAGTAGAAGTATATACGGTAATTAGGTTTCAAAATTACCCCTTTGATAGTATAAGAGTAACATAAAATAAATATAAAACACAAAAATTGTTTATACTTAAGTCTGTTATAGACTTTGAAACCATTGATCTGATTGTGATGAAACTTTGGTAGGGTGTTCTGGGGATGCCCGCGCCCCGGTTCCTGGGCCAAAAAATCTATGTATGTAGGAGGTTTGGTCGATGTCGTCACAGATGTGAAGAAAACTCGATGGTGACGTGAGTCGTTTAATTTAACAGCAGGATTACAGTGTTTACAAATGATACTTTGACTTTAAACTTTATATAAAATATAGGCGCAGGTCCACACAGCCGAGTCCGCTCGGACGAGAGCTGGGGACTTAGTCCTCTAAACCAAAAAAAGTATACTGGCTCGGCTACTCCGCCAAACTATCATGGGTGTCCCGCGTGACCTTTCCCACAAGGACTAGATCCGCCGATGCACCTCGCTGATAGCAGGAGAAATAGCTTGATTTGACTTGCAATTCCCTTAGGGGGTCATTAGGCTACGGAGTCATAACACCGCGATTTAGAATCGTGACGTAGTCGTACAGAGCCATCTAGTGTCAAGGTGCCATAATTAATCTGTCGAGGGTCACTAATTCACGGAGAATCTTAACACCGCGATCTAGAATCGTGACGTAGTCGTACAGCGCCATCTCGTAGCGTCCGGCGGGACTATTATGACATCGATGATCTAAAGTTATACCACTTGACAGGCTGTGTTAATATTAACTTTAAGTACGTGTGTTACATGTATAAAATTTATTAAAACTTCATGCAACACAAAGCTATATAAGCGGACTTAATTGCCTTAGGCGTTCTCTACCAGTCAACCGAAGGTGGTGGGTGAATAAAATGGCGGTCGTGGATAAATTCGAAATAGAGTTACCGCGGACCTTGTGTTCAGGCAACTGAAGGAACAGGGTTGGGTTTTAGTCAGAAAAAGTCAGAAACGACCTCCCGGTCTCCACAAAAAAAAGGTGCATTGTATGAAAAATACCTTAAAATGCCTCGGATTATTTATTTATTTAATCATTTATGTACACACAGAGACACAGTAACAATGGACATAATTATAAATATAAGTACAAAGGAACTGATTATATTAAAATTATAAATTGATCATGTTTATCTTATTGTTTGATGTTGAAATACTTAAATATTATAGGCTAGGTATACAAACACATTTCATGCTTTACCGTTATTTTAATGAAACAAACAAATTAACTAAAATATAAACAGTACTATAGCGAGTAGAGTAGAAACAGAGTAGGTAAATAATTTGCTCTGTCTGTGCGTACTCTCCACATCAGTTTACTATGTAAGTATGTCTCGGGTATGTAACTAGTATTACCACACAAAAGTTTTACATACTGTTTAAACTTCAAATTGGATAATTCTCAACTGAAATAATATTGTACCCACTTTATTTGGCGACTGTTTTCTGGAACCACGAAAATTGTTTCCAATATACCTACTCGAAAACCAGCTCCTTCCCCTACCGTTTTTGGGAATGTAGTATATTTCACACTAGTACGGAAAAATGTGGCGCCCAGGGGGTGCCACACTTTGACGCGCGACAGCCCACCACTGATCGTGCGCTAGCTCCCACCAAGGCGGATGAAAATAAATTGTTACTAAATATTATAAACTTATGAATTTTAAATTATTATTTTAGAGTAAGCGTGTTGAAAAACGTCGTTCGATATACGTAGGCAACTGTCATTGTAATTTTTCGGCTCCAAAGCAAGCTTGCCTTCGGCTTGGACGAGGATACCGCCTCGGTTGCAATGACATAGTTTGTCCATCATCATCATCAGCCTTTTAATGTCTCCACTGCTGAGGCACAGGTCTCCTCTCTGTGAGAAGGTGAGCCGTACACGCGGGCCCAATGCGGATTGATGGATGCCACATGTCTTCGAATTTTTGGTTCTAGGATATGCCGGTTTCCTCACGATGTTTTCCTTCACCATTTTTTAGAGCAGATAGTTTGCCCACTTGCACCAAAATATACTATTACGTACTTTGTTACCTACATGAAATAAATCGTCACCATACGTATTCCGTCATTTCTTTCATGTTTATTATTACGTACGTATATTTTACTAACAAATACCAATATATTGATATATCAGATTTTTTCTGTGATAATTCACTCAATTGGTACGGAACCCTAAATATGCGAAGTCTGACTCGCACTTGGTCGGTTTTATTATAGCTTGCTTAGATGTTATTAAAAGCATGGTTCCTACACAACATGAATCGCTCCGTTAATTTGCCACTCTCCCTGGAAACGAATTTCCATGTACAGGAAATCACGGAAGTCTGTCTAAGAGCATATTAATTTATTAATTTTTCTTAGCATCCAAGGCTAGGGTTCTCGCAGAAATCTACATGTTGTAGTGTTTTTTGCAGTGCAGTGATATTCTGTAAAAATCTGACTATGAAACTCGATGAAGTGAGCTCTCAATCTTAAGCATCTGTTCTGAAGTGGAATTATAGCCTGATCCAAAGTTAAAAGTTTCACCCAAATCACGATATTTTTTTACAAAATACTTTGGTCAAAAACGGCGTATAATTTTCTATCAGCCAGTATCATTGCATGAGGTTAGGACCCTGTTTAGGACCTATGTGTGTACTACATTGACGTTGATAAAATATTTTTTTTAATTCCGAATCAGTGTAAAGTTTTCAAGTCAGATTTTTTTTTAAACAGAAGATAAAACTTTAAAAGAATAAAAAATACAGGCGACTTTTTTATCAATGATAGGCTCGCGTTTAACCACCATCTCACCTGCTAGTAAGCGATGATGTGGTCGGAAATAGAGCACGCTTTTCTTTTTTTTTTTTTTTTGAAGTAACCTATTCACTCTTGACTTAAAGACTCCCATGATGTTGTAGCTTTCAGGAAACACAGACTCTAGTAGGGAATTCCACTCCTTAGCTGTACCCACAATGAATTTTTCCCAAAATGTTAAAAGATTATTTTATGACCAAAAACAAATCGATGGGTTGAGTCGAGATTATCAGCTAGTCTGATATATTCTCTTTATTACACCCTCTGGGTTCGTTAGTCAGTCATTACTTATAGTCTCACCGCTAATTAGAAATGGTAAGCTTATGTCAATATTTCCATACTTTACGAGTAGTGCCCACAAGGGAGACGCTCATTATGTAAGTACTTAAGGTGAAATACACAGGGTAGCCCGAAAATTCAAATTTTCTGACGTTTTTTTGCAGGTCAGTGTCAGTACCTAAGTCAAAATTTGACTCGCGGCCGTAGCAAGTATGTATTTATAGAATTATAATCATCCTACGTTTCCTCGTTGCGACGGTCTACGAGGTGTGACATCCCTATCTTGAGCCCTATCTATAATATTTGCCTGGTCTCGCGGCGAAGCAGTACTTACTCGTATTAGCTTAGTAGTATTTTTTTTAATATTATAGTGTCTTTTATTAGATACTTAATTTTCCTGTGGCCTATTCCATAAAAACTATGCATTTTTCCAGGACAACAAAACTACTTTAGCTTTCTATCAGTGAAAGAATTTCTGGAATCATATCAGTAGATACTGTAGCGATTGTAGACACAGCCTGAACTCAGCCGGTCTGCACCGGCTTTTAGCTGGCAGTTGAGAATATTGAGGAGTCGTTCGAATGTTAAATAAGGATTAGGTTGGATGACAGACTTGAGTTCGCCCGTGGAAGAAGGCACATGTATCTATTTCTCAAACAATATAAAATCCTCAGTGTTATCTCTTTTTAACCGACTTTCGAAAAAGGAGGAGGTTCTATGTTCGACTGTATGTATGTTTTTTTTTTTTTTATTTATGTATGTCCGCGCATTTCTCCGTCAGTTGTGGACCGATTTTCAAAATTCTTTTTTTATCCAAAAGGATATACTCCCGAGGTGGTCCCATATAAATTTTAACGAAATTGCTTTAGCGCTTTTTGAGAAACTGAACAAAAAAGAAAAATACGCATATCTTGATGACGTTTTTGTGTTCTCCTAATGTTTAAATTCCACGTTCCATGGTATTGGGGTTTTTAGTTCTGGGGTATAACAACTAAAAAGCGAAAAAAAAAACTTTTTTACAAAAAAAACAACCGAATTCCAAAAAAGAAATACACTATATAATACTAATAACTTTAATTTCGGAAGTCGGTGTCAAATAGCGAAGAAATAAAATACAAACACCGACTTCCGAAATTAAAGTTATTTTTAAATTTTTAGTGTATTTCTTTTTTGGAAGTCGGTTGTTTTTTTTTGTAAAAAGTTTTTTTTCTTTTCTAACACTACCCAGTTAAATAATAATACACTTGCCCACACGACACCCTCGTAGTAAGCAAGCGAGTTCCGAAGCTACTAGAGCACCCCTGGAGCCCTGCAGGCCTGACTGGAGCCTTGGGGTCCAACAATACTCACGCTTGAGGTGTGTCCTGCGTGGACTTCTGATTGGCGGCTTTTGGTCGCCAAGATTGGGCAAGACTTGGACTGGAGGGAAATGGCCTCCTTCTGTGAGACCGTGATGGACCAGAAAAAGGCCGCTGAGCGGAATCGTGAGAGGGCCGATCTCACTCGGAGAAGAAGCCGTCTCGGTGAGAGAACCGCCTCGTCACCTTAAACGCCGAAACTCTAGGTACTTGGGACGCCGGGGTCACGGGCGCTCAGAATTGGGCCTCTTTCCGTAAACCGAGTGATCCCAGGAAATACATTAAAGAAGCGGGATGGTAAATAGGTAAGTAAGTATAGCTGTTGGTGTCAATCAGTACAAACACAGTAACCGTTGTACAGTTTATTCACAACTAGAGTCCCATTTTAAGGCCCTCGCAGAAAAGCGCCACAATGTGACAACGCTTTTTCATACAAACTGCTTCACAGATACAATTTTTATGAATGAAAACACGTTGTCTGTTCGTGCCTATTGTGGTAGCCTTATACAGTTTATTGCTAGATCGAATGATGAGCTATCTCTTGATACTAGTTAGTAAAAGATAGAAGTAACAATGAATAAACCAACAAGTCAATGCTTTCAGTTTTATCTCTCACGTATTATGTCAAACGATTACCTTATCCTTATCTACTACAACAGAGGGCTAAATACAATGAATCAAATAATCAGCATTATCATTCAAAGTGGCAACGCTGCCAGCCGTTTGGGTACTTTTCCAATTGACAGCGACGCTAACAATTTAATATGGTGTTTGAGACGTTTCTCCCTTCTTTCTTCTTGCTAATTATTTATTGGAATAAGTACTCCTCTCATTATAAATTTTAGTCTATATATTATTATGATGTATTGGGTAAAAGGGGGTGACTTCAGAGATGACGACTAAAAGAGGAGTATGGAAGAAAAAGACATGTTTCGCCAACCCCAAATAAATTGGGATAAGGGCAGGAGAATGATGATGATGTTATTATGATCTATAAGCTATACCTATTACTGCAAAGTTTGATCAAAATCTGTTCAGTAGTTTTTGCGTGAAAAAAGATGAAACATCCATACATCGATTCACACAAACTACTTTTTTTATCTTTTGATAGGCATTCGTTTGACTACTATCTCACCTGATGGTAAACAATGATGCTAGTAGGATTTACGCCTAATTTTTAAATGTTTTTTTTTTAATATAAAATACTATGATTCCGTCAAATCTAAACCCACATTCGATACTTTAACTTCAAATCTCATACGAGTATATCGCAATGCAAAGTCCACAGAAAGCATATATTCTGCTACAGTAAAACATACAATGAATAAATATTTATATTAATCAAATTTCTCAGATTCAACTTGTGAGCGGCATGCATCATTCATGGGCTGCAATAAGGCACGGGGTTCAAATCCCGTTGTGCTATATTTCTTCTTTGAAAATTGACAAATTAAATTCTGTGGTATTTATTTTTATTTCTAGCTTGTCCCGTTGTCGGTCTTGCAAGCTAAATTAGACCCACTTCCCGATGTTCGAATGGACTCAAATTTGGTGCACTTATGTATCTTTAGTGACAATACAATTATATGGTATCATGGAGCTGGTCTGATGATGGAGACGGAAGATGGCCATAGGAAATTCTGAACTAAACAAGATAAACCCATCCAGTTTGGGCTCGTTTGATTCGTCTAGAGGAGCACTTTACATCACATTATAATATCCGTAGAATAATTTTAAAACATCACGCCTACTCTAAAATACTTACCTACTAAAAGTTAAAAATAAATTCTAGTAAATATTTGTCGTGTAGGTACTTACCTATATTCTTAAAAGCTTCAGGCACAGAAGTATTGTAAGTACCTACCTAACCTGTAACCTGTAACGGGTAGTGCCTCAAGCTTGTTAAATTTGACCCACCTCCCGGTTATTTGTAATATTATTCCTTTGTCGCGTTAGTTTTGTAAATAGGATTTTTGTAAAAAAGTGATTTTATTATTTCGTGATGATTCTATTTATTGTAGATCGTCACATTTTGCCCAACACTTTCACGACTTCTTGTTTTCAATAACAGTGCACCTAACTAGTACAAATACAGATATTCTTTTTTACCAAGGCGGCTTGGTCTTGGATGTATGTGTAGACACACGTGCACATTGTTCTGTGTCCGTAAGCTGTTTTCTATGACACCGAGCACAACGAGCTTACGCGTAAAAAAATAGTGTACGTGAACCTACACACATCCAAAACCAACCCGCCCTGGTGAGGTAGAACAACTATACTCACTTAGGGCCAATTTCACCAATTCTAAACTCCTAGTTTTCCACGTTTAAACGTGTTTAGCCGCTGTCATAAAAATGAAGAGTTTGTTTGTTTGTTTGGTTGAACGCGCTAATCTCAGGAATTACTGGAACGAATTGAAAAAATATTTTTGTGTTCAATAGTCCATTTATCAAAGAAGGCTATATAACATCACGCTACGACCAACAGGAGAGCAGCATCAAGGAAAAATGTGGCAAAAACGTAAAAAAAATCCTTTTCAGAGTTTCAGTTGCGTGCGCTGCGTAAACGGTTAAAGTTACGCAAAAATTATGTATGACGGAATTGTTCTCCTTATAAAGTTGTAAAAAAAAATCCGCGACAGTATATGTCCATCTTTTAAGGTTAACTCACTATAATCTTTTTTATGGTTTTTATTTTTAACACTAAGCTTAGTTCAGTAAAACTTAGTTTATAGAGCGAATGGTGAAATCAGCCCTTACTATTTTGGGTAAGTTTTTTGTAATTATGCGGCAATGGTCTGCCATTGCCGCATTTAGTTATGTGGTCTGCCACATCGTGACATTTTATCAGCGAAAGCATGGCGATAGCAACTGTCAAAAAGACAAAAATGTATGAGATTGACAAGCACTGTCAAAATGTTACGTGATGAACGCTTTACATTTTGGTATTTAGACAAACGCTATCACTGATTGAATGACACTTGTTCTTAGAGTTTCTGAACGCATCTATCAATCAAGTTGGTCAAGCGTCCACAAACATAGACGTTTAGACCAATGTCTAAGACACGTCGTGTCAGCAGCTTGACAACTGCCCCTCAATCGCGACAATACCGACATCTGTCGGCAGTCACTGGAAAAATAACGATCAGAATTTCCGATAGACGCCTGTTTCAAGAATCAGGTTTTTCCTAAAAGATGCTTGACTATGTCCTTAACTAAATAAAAACCGGCCAAGTACGTGTCGGACTTCACACATTTAGGGTTCCGTACCAAATGTATTTATGACTATTTGTATGGCTTTGGGTCAACAAGATGCTTAAACTGTGAAAATTTTAACACTGTAGCTCCAACCGTTTAGCTATAAAACTTGTGTGACAAACGACGGACAGACAGACAGACGGACACGTGAGTGACAGCAATAGGGCTCCGTTTGGATCATTCAGGTACGGAACCCTAAAAAAAATCTCAAAAGAGCTCAATTCAGAAACGGGGCGTTTCTGAATTGAGTATTTCGAGTTAAAAACTTTAATGCATAATTATGACAGGTTTTCAGGCTAAAGTACCTAGAGTTTAAGAAATAATTCGGAAATCGAGGGTAAACGTCCTACCTTTTTTTTCTTTTGAGGGTCGGAAATCATCAGATGACTCTTGGTGGAGCGAGAGGGCGTGTCAGACTCTTACTGACTAAAACCCACCCATGTTCCTTTTTTTTTTTTTTTTTTGGGGGTTGGGAAATCATCCTATGACTTCTTCCGCTCTAGGGTGGAGCGGAAGGGCGTGTCAGACTCTTACTGACTAAAACCCACCCCTGTTCCTTTTTTTTTTTTTTTTGGGGGTTGGGAAATCATCCTATGACTTCTTCCGCTCTAGGGTGGAGCGGAAGGGCGTGTCAGACTCTTACTGACTAAAACCCACCCCTGTTCCTCCCTGCCTCGAGTGCCCGGGGGCGAGGTAACTCTTTCGAATTTATCCTCCACCCCCGGGCAGACCCTTGTTCCTTCAGTGGCCCTTTGCGTTTCAGTGACTCATTTGAACAATCCCGCGACCCAAGTCTCCTACCTTAATCTGGTTATCAAAGCTATTTACGTTTACCTTCTAATAAAATAAAACAAAGACAAAGGAAAAGCCTCGTGTGGTCACAAACCGTTTTACATCTTCTTGGGGATATAAAGGTGACATGTTTAGGAGGAAAGTAATCCTTATCTATAGTCAAGATCACCTTTTCGATAACAGCCTTTGCGTATGTAATGTACCTAACTGTTAGTGTTTATGTTCACCTATTACCGCACTATACAAATGGAAAGGCGTGGTCTAAAAATAAACAACTTTCTCAACTTTTCTTTTCGGTGTTTCTGGTTTTGTGTCTTCGTTTTTGCACCGACTTCCGAAATTAAAGTCTTAAGGACCAGAAGCGGTTATTATTTAAATGAAAATAAATGACTCATCAACCAAGAAAGTTTTATTCCTTAAAAACGTTTTACAATAACAAGTACGTTCCTACTTCTACAACATTATAAACACGATCCTTGAATAACGTTATAACGACTCTAAAATACGTCAGACGCGTCCGGAGTCAAAAGAAGAAGAGAGCTCGTACTGAGTGCGCTGCGCCTTTTACGCAGCACTGCTCAGCCCAGACCCGAGAGTAGGGGAACTTGCTGAGTGGGGGAGCTTGCTAACAAAAGTTATTTGCACTTTTTTGGAAGTCGGTTCTAGTTTTTGTAAAAATAGTTTAATTTTTTATTTTTTTCACTTATTAGTTGAGGTTCTCCATTAAATTGTGTTAACAATACTCGTACATAGACATACGATCGCAGCAATCGCGGTTGATTTGCTGTCATTTTTTGAAGAGTTCTTTGTCTGTCTCCGAAACTCATTATCAGATCTATATGAAATTGAAATGGGACCATTTCGGAAAAAAGCCCTTTCGAACAAAAAAGAATTTAGCAAATCCATCTATATATGACGGAATTATGCCCGAACATAAATTTTTTTTTAAATGTATAAACATCGGAATTGGTAACCTCCTTCTTTTTGCAGTCGGTTAATAAACAACTTTCTTCAAGAAAGTAATAGTCAATTCCGAAGAATGTAAGAATGAAAAAAATAAAGTATTATTTGCATAGGATTCTGTTACACCCTGTAAATACAAGTAGGTACTCGTTTTTCCAAGTGATGTAAGTATGAATAAGTGTAAGAGGGAACAGTGGCTGCGATTCTCCATTCAATTGTATTCCCCTTTTTTCTTCCTGAATTATGAGATCCTCTAGAGCAATCATTTTTTTTTTCATGTAGACACGTCCCTGTTATTTCCTTTTTTTCAGCAACTAATAAGTAAAGAAAATATGACCCTACAAAAATTACAAAAATGGCCCATTTTTACCACCGTGATTAGAGGAATACCAGACAAATTCGAAAAGTTTCTAACATAAACATTTAATAGGAATCTATACATACACTTTCTTAAAATTTTTGATCCAAAAATAATTGAATCGGCTCAGTTTTCGAGGAGAAAAAAGGGGAATACGAAACGTCGATCTCGTCAAAAATTTTGTTATAAAATTCGGTTTGAGCTGCAGCTGTCCCTTTCGCACTCTACGGGGGCAGGTTTGAGGCAGCACGATGGCAATAGTTTCTTCATATACCTATTTTTCAGATTCCTCGCAAGCCCTGTTCCCTCTTAACAGTGGTTGCACAAAAACACCTTTCTAGTTGGGGAGCCGCATTTAATTTTTTATTTATTTTTATTATTTGTTGTTATAGCGGCAACAGAAATACACACTGTGAAAATTTCAACTGTCTACCTATTACGGATCATGAGATACAGCCCGCTGATAGACAGACGGATGGACGGACAGCGGAAGCTTAGTGATAGGGTACCCTTTAGGTACGGTACGTTGGTTACACTTTGGGTACAGAACCCTAAAAAGGTACTCGTATGTAGGATACCTTCATAATAATAAAACCATTTTCAACATTGAACTACGATTACAATAAAATGGAGAATTAATTTATAAATAATGTAATGTGTTAACAGAGAACAATGAGTTGACGAAGAACAGACATTGATGCATAAAGAATGATTTACATATGAATGAATTGTGATATCGTAAACTATAATGAGTTAGGGTTATTAGCAAACAGATGATCCTACTTCCTACTCATTTTACAAACGTGAAAATCTATGTTTGGATGTTTTTAAATCGTAACAGCATTTCGGCTGACGGACCTTGTGAAAACTAGAACAAACCGTGCATTTAAGAATAGAATAGAATAGAATACTCTTTTTTATGTACACTATATATATTACAATAAAAATATGAGGAAAACAAGAAACAAACCAAACCTAACCAAACCAAACCAAACCAAACCAAACCCAAACCAAACCAAACCAAACCAAACCAAATCTATTATTGGAATCAAATGTAGCAGATCACAATTTAGGACCCATTAATATTAGTGTTTTGATCCGTACTCCAGTTGTAAACGCCCCTTTGTACCTATTTTCCTAGCTTTGTTCTTTCTCTAGCTTGATAGGGAGGAAAATGAAAATTATGGTTTTTTTTCATACTCCTCCGCTGTTCTTTTCTGATTAATTTCTTTACGAGACCCAAGACAATTTAGGGCCGATATCAAGTATTCTAAACGCCCAGTTTTCGAAATTTTAGCTCGCTTAAACGCGTTTAGCCACTGTCATAAAGCTGTAGAATTTGTTTGGTTTGTTGAACGCGCTAATCTCAGGAATTACTGGATCGAATTGAAAAAATATTTTTGTGTAGAATCGTCCATTTATCGAGGAAGGCTATTGGCTATATAACATCACGCTGTGACCAACAGGAGCGAAGAATCAATAAATGGTTAAAGTTACGCAAAAATTATGTATGACGGAATTGTTTTCCTTTTAAAGTTCTAAAAAAAGTCCACGACAGCATATGTCTATCTTATAAGGTAAACACACTCTTTTTTAAGGTTTTTATTTTTTACGCTAAGTTTAGTTCAGTAAAACTTAGTATAGAGAGCGAATGGTGAAATCGCTTTAATCGTTTTTCCAGGACTCGTCGAACTTCACTGCCTCGGCGTTTTCCTGGTTTAAAGAGTTGCAGTGGTTGGGAATAGTATGGAGGGCATGGCCCAAATAAAACAAAACCCAAAGACAAAGAATACATTACTCCTAAAACTGATTTACGTTTGTCGCCTGACGCGTCAGGCACGAGTTATCTGACTGAACTGGCACCATTTGACGCAACCGTGAGGCTTACTACGTTTATTTTTTATGAATTGTACTGTTATTTTTTTTTTTTATTTGTGTTTCAGAGAATCGGCTTGCGACTCCCGATGCCCAGGGCGTCTCCTGCGGTGACTGAGGGCGTGAGGTCGCGAAGATTGCCTATTCCTCACGCGTCCCGCCTTTCTATACCAACCTGAACTCACGATGATCGTTTGAACTACGCAAGTAGTACCGTATTTTACCTCCTCACGTATATACTATCAAGTACCAGCACACAATGAACCATCAACTACTAGAAATACTCAAGTTCAAAAGAGCTAATCTGTTACTACATTTTTAAACAACGTATGGTTGTCCTATCTCAGCAAGGCGGGTTGGTCTTGAATGTTGTTGGTGTTGAATGTGTGTGTACATTGTTTCTGTGTGCATAAGTTATTTTCTATGACACCGAGCGCTTCGAGTTTACGCACTCAGAAACAAAATGCACGTAAACCTACACACACATCCAAACCCAACCCGCCTTCGTGAAAAACAATATCTATACCTACTTATCTCAATTTCAAAATATCTATATTTAAAACCACGCGTTCTATAACAACCTCCTAAAAAAATTCAAATAAGAAATACGGAAGAATATTCTTAACATTCGAACGGATTCAATGGCGAATAGCTCGGTAATGACCTGAAGACCCTGTAAGCGCTGAGACATTTTATTGAATCCTTAGGTGACGTAAATAGTGTTATTTGGGCATGACGAAGGTTTGTATGGTAAATCGAACGCAATTAGGTCTTATGTCAATAAGTTTTTCGCTTATCCCGATATCATTCTCCTGCCCTTAGCCTAATTTATTTGGGGTCGGCGCAAAATGTCTTTTTCTTCCTCTATTAGTCGTCATCTCTGTAGTCACCCCCTCTCTCTCTGTTTTTACCCATATCCTCTTTCACACAGTCCATCCATCGTTTCTTTGGCCTTCCCCTACTCTTAAAGCCATCCACATCCACATACAAGACATCGAGATAGTGGAATTATTTTTCGTGTATGTAGCGAAACATAATGGGCCCATAAAAAATGTTAATTATGTGATTAGTTTAAAGTCTAAACTAATCACATGATAGTGTTACTTTAAACACTGCTTCTCTGGATCTAAATTAAATATTTTCCATCCGAAAGGAGGATAAATGTGGGTTGAAAAGTACTGACTAATCGTTTGAAAGAGCTTTTGTCCTATAGACAGCTGAATTTGATGAATGTTGATTCTAACTTGAATTTAGAATCTGCTAATTAGTATTTAAACTAGCTGCGCCCCGTGGTTTTACCCGCCTAGACCGGAATAAAAGGTAGCCTATATGTTAATCCAGGCTATAAGCTATCTACATACTAAATTTCATCCAAATCGGTCAAGCCGTTTGAGCGTGAAGAAGTAACAAACATACACACTCACAAACTTTCACATTTACAGGGTGTAACGGAAAGGTGTGGTCATATTTTAAGAACCGGTTCTGCCCATGGAAATGAACAACTTTCTCTAAGAAAATATAAAAAAAATCCCTGGACTTTGCATACAAAGTGATCATCAGCTAATCAATATTTGTATGGGGGTAAAAAATTTTTTTGAGAATTTTCTAACTTTTTCTTGAATTAAGTTGTTCATATCGATGGGCAGATGCAGTTCTTAAAATATGACCACACCTTTCCGTTACAACCTGTATAATATTAGCAGGAAGTAGGATTAAGCATATTATTATGTGAAATATGTATTTTGCTGGATATTTTGTAGACACATACGTTTAATAGGTGGTGTTCAATGTTACCTTTGGATATTGAATCAGCACTAGGCCCGGCTGACGCGCGGCCCAGACAAAAAATAATGATTTGGTTGCATCGTACACGCATGGGACACAAAGATTTTTGTATAATAGTGTGTGTTAAGAAAAAGTAGTATATAAGCTGTAACATATTGTAAATAAATCAGATTTGAATGTTATATTCTTATCTCATTACCCCTCACTGTGGCCAAGACACCTTTAGCCATCTCTGATCGGTCTCGTGAGTCTGCGGGACTGGCAGTGAGTGTTCCCTTCCCGAACCTGGAATCCACTATCCGTCTGTAACCTTAAGTCGCATGGTGCAGACTTTCTGGGGCCCAATTCTGTAACTTAGAGTTAAGCAACACGCCATCGACACTCTATCGACACACAACAGACATTATTTTGCCACTGTTGCAAATTTGGTATTCTGCAAAAACTTCCAAATGCTATTTAATTGACATGTTATAGTAGACCAGACTACAAATTATTGCAATAGTCTTATTATGGCGTTTCAATGGCACTCCAGTGGCAAATCAATGACCATAAATAATTTATAGAATACCAAATGTCAATGACTATTCTATTGAGACACCACTGACACACTACCGACACAGTATTGACAAGTTAGTTATTTTACAGAATTGGGTCCCTGAACTTATCTATATATTTATTTATCACATAGGCACATGCGCCTCAAAGAGTTGTCAGCAATACATGACGGGTCCCGTCATGGCTAATGCCTGCCCAGGGGTCGTGGATAAATTCGAAACAGAGTTACCGCGCCCCTGGGCACTCAGGGCAGGGAAGGAACAGGGGTGGGTTTTAGTCAGTAAGAGTCTGACACCGCCCTTTCGCTCCACCCAGAGCGGGGAGAAGTCATAGGGTGATTTCCCAACCCAAAAAAAAAAAAAGATGTCCCCACAACGACCGGCCCTGTGCGTCTCCCATCCATCAAATTCCTGCGACCTTCACCAGGTCATCGGTCCACCTTGTGGGAAGCTTTCCAACGCTGCGTTTTAAAGTACCTACGCGGTCGCCAATCCAGAACTTTTCAGCCCCATCGACTATCAATACCTACTATTTTTTTAAAGTGCCCTTTTAAAATGTTTGTTTGTAGTTTTTTTTATAAATGGTTCCTACTTACCTATCTTAAAATTTGTGTTTCCTTTATGAAAACAAGACACAAATACCTCGAAAAGCATAAGAAGCTTGAAAAAATATTTAGGCAGTTTTATTTTACAATTTATTCCACTTTGAAATGCAGTAACATTCATCGTGCGGCAGTCATTTGAAAGCGGTCCCCTGCATTAAACTTTTAAACTCGTTTGTGGCTAAATGAGAAAGTTTAAAGAGTGAATTGCTCATACGAAATGTTTACTGCCTATGTTAGATTAAATTCATAACAACTTTGACGTTTCATACTGTAATCACGCTTGTAACGCGAGATGAGGTACGCAGACGTGTATTAAGTTGCAACTAAAAAGTGGTTTTAGGTGTACCCGAAGAGTAACCAACGAGACCCTATTACTAAGCCTCCGCAGTCCGTCCATCCGTCCGTCCGTCCATATGACTGTCAGCGGGCTGTATTTCATGATCGGTTATAGGTAGACAATTGAAATTTTCACATAATATGTATATCTGTTGCCGTTATAACAACAAAAAACGAAAAGTAATTAAAAATTAAAGGGAGCTCCCCCCTACTAGAAAAATGTTTTTTTTTGTTTTTTTTCTAGACTTTCGACATTATGAGCTTTTTTTTTAAAAAAAATGAACCTTGTTAAAACAACGTTTAATAAAAGGAAGAAGGATAGTAAAGTATACATGGCTACAGAATTTAAATAATGATACAGAGTTTACTCATGCAACGTGTGAGTTAAAAATAAAATATGATATATAGTGATGTTATTTGCTTATGCACTCAAAATCTCTCACACACATACAAACATGCACACGCCATCACACGCACACACAAACAAATGAATGTACTTTTTTTTCTTTTTTATATATAACTATTTGGACGTTTAAAATATAAGGGAAGAGCGGAGCCTTCAACTACAGGCATTTTGTATGCCTTCTCGACATGCATTGTAAGCTAAATATATTATGAAATAGGTAAACTTTTTTTTTAAGTTCCTTCTAAATAATCATTAGAAGAAGATTTTGTCTCATGGACAGCTTCAATTTAATAGATGAGACGTATGTCAGAATCTACTAATTAGTATTTAAACTAAACAAGTCTTATAAGTAAAGCTGAATGACGATATATATCTAAACCATCATAATAGCTCTAAGTTTAATCGATATAATCAATCCTTGTAATTAATTCAGAATACAAGAAAATCTAATGAAGAAAACTGCATAGATTTCGATAAGTGTTCATCTTTATATAAGTAATTGTAGCCACCGTTTTAGTTTTTCTATGTTTATGGTCAATATGCTCGGGCTTGACCAATATCTCACCTGATGGTAAGCGATGATGTGGTCGACGATGATGGACGGTTGTCTAAAAGTAAACAATTTGTAAAACATAGGTATGGTTACAGGTATCATGAAAAATATGTGCACTATGTTTTGCCAATATATGGCGTACAAAATCAACATAAACAAACAATTACAATAGGATATTTTACTCCATATGAGAAAAAAAACTAAAAATATATTATTGAGATAGCTTAGGCAAAAAGCAGTCGGAAAATGTTAGTTTTAGTTCATAAAATAAGAAAATAAATTTTAAAATCAAATTCAAAATTTTCAGTTTTTTTAATCTGTTTTTTAACACCATGGAATAGTAGCCGCCATGTTATACGTCATACGGCTGTGTAAACAATAAAGTGTCAACTGATCAGCGTATCTATGCTTTGTACTTTTATTTACATAGCCATACAACATAGCATAACTGACGTCATGACCACTGACCAATATGGCGTCCACTGCGTCTAGCGTTTTCGTCAAATTACGCGCAAAAATTGAAAATGTAAAATTTAAATGCAACTTTTTTTTATTGTTGATAGGCACGCGTTTGACCACATCTTTATGGCACTTATTGATTAAATAAAAAAATTGTGTTTTTTTTATTGGTTTATTAGCTCTATATAATCTAATTGAGACACTTTTCAAAAATGGATGTAATAGGTACCCTATTAAGATGGCATATCAATAGATTACAATATTAAAAAAAAAACTTGAGAGGTGTCAAGGGACACCCGGATGGAACGAAGTTCCTTTCGATTAATTAGTGAAGGAATTGTAATATAATTTTATTTTTTTTAATTTATAATATTTTTATTATTATTAACTACGCACACACGCACGCACGTAAGAAGTTATACTTCATCATCTCATCTCATCTCATCGCAGCTCAGCTCAGCTCAGCTCAGATCAGCTAAGCTCAGCTCAGCTCAGCTCAGCTCAGCTCGGCTCGGCTTAGCTCAGCTCAACTCAACTCTTTAGCAATAACAACAACTATAACAAATAATGTTTGATAATGCTTGATCTGCTTGCAAACTTTGTACCTACCCACCAAAAATACAAGAAGTTTTTACTATATTGTTTTTCCAACACAATCTTTTTGGATGGACAGCCTCATTAGTGTCGTGACAACTTTTCGTAAGAATTTTTTCCGTCTAGCCCCCTTTCACAACGCGCGATAAGGAACTTCGTTCCAACAATTCAATTAAAATATGGTATACAATTAGGTAAACAGGTCATTATAATTTTAGATATACGTATAAACACATTCATACTCGACCAATAAATACGATCATAAGTGTTTAATCAGCAAGTCGGAATCGTCATACCTCCGTTTATCAGTAGTAAACTCAGTGATGGAGTAGTAACATCTGTCTAAAAAGGATCCCAGACATTCTTTATTTCTAATAGCTGCTGGTATGCTGTTAAATATTTTTGGGGCCAAAAACCTAGCACACTTTTGCCGAAAAATCCGGTTTTATGAGAGGAAACATGAATGGTATTCTGATAACGGCGAGAGCGCAGTTTTACAAACAAATGCAGGTTACATAAGCATTAAAAGCTATTTGCACTGTAATGCGGTTAACTGTTTTAGACAGTTTGTACAGAGCATACGCATATTGGCTAAGCTTCAATTATTGACTCTTGACTTATAGACCCCAGTTGTAGCTATCAGGAAACAAAGGCTCCGGCAAGGAATTCCACACCTTAGCTGTACGCACAATGGCTGTGTGTGACTCCTCGTCAAAGACATGGCAATAACTTTACTTTCATGATGTCAAACCGACTATTTCCATAGTCGAACCCGGAACCTCACACACACTAGACAGTCTCACAATAATAATAAACACAATAATTAATTTATTACGGTTAAACCTCGCACTTCCCACTCAGAACTTCCCATCCGTCTTCTGAGTGGCGGTATCCCACATATCTCCTAGGTACTCTAATTGAGATCCGGAGCTTACCATAAAGTCTAGTTACCAGTCGGCTTAAGCATCACTAATGGACTACCCACACTGCCCACCCAATTCCCAGTAAGGTGGCGCGGCGTTGAGCTTAACAAACTTTTAATACCAAGAACTGAACTGCAATGAAAGTAAAGTGTGTTTCAAACGATTGAGATATTTAAAATTGATTGAGATATTCGACCTTTTTTTTATTATTATTTTGGCTTCGCACGGTTTGTAGTCAGTGTCCAGTTTAGTAAGAATTTAGTTTTTAAAAACAGAATACTGTAGTAACACATTCTTATGTTTTTGCAGTATTTGACAGCAAATGCGTCGAGTCAGCCTTCTCGGCACGCCCTTATATCTCGCTTACTATATGCTTCGTTTATATACTGATTAGCGTATTCTAAATTCAAATTCTCTATACAACATTTTGAATTAAGAACCTGGCAATCAGTGTTTAAACTAATCACATTTATTTTTATAAATAATGCCAAATAGGATGGTTCAGAATGTTGGGCCACAAAAGGGATGAATGAAAAGCAATTGCATACAGCAGAAATGAGAATGGTAGAGCGATGTGTGGTGTTACGCGCATGGATAGAATTAGGAATGAGTATATAAGAAGAAGTCTGAAAGTGGCACCGCTGACTGAAAAGTTGTGTGGAAATCGGTTATCGTGGTATGGGGCATGTGATGCGGAGGAATGAAGAAAATGTCGTGAGGAAGGCCAAAAAAACGATGGATTGACTGTGTGAAAGAGGATATGGGTAAAAAGGGTGACTACAGAGATGATAGAGAAGGCTAATAGAGAAGTATGGAAGACAAATATATGTCGCGCCGACCTCAAATAAATTGGGATAAGGGCAGGAGAATGATGAAGGGCCATTAGGTATTTAAACGGACTGCTCAATATGTACGTATGTTTTTGTGGTACCACATACGGCGGTTTGATTTTCGGACAAAACTTAATTTAGGCAGAATTTGGTTTGAGACTGAGCTGAATATTATTGGCGCTTTGATGATTTACTGTTTGGTATACGTTTGGTTGTTACCATCACGTTCAAATAAGAATATACTTGAATATATATTATTTTGTACAATTTGAATCTAAGCTATAAACTCAAGTGTTGATTTCAGTGTTGTCAATTTAAAGATGATTTTTAAATTTGGAATTACCCTACAAAATTATCATTTTTGGCAGGATTTTTTCGAGTGAAGTTCAGTGGCTGTTTTAATTATTCGCAAATTGATTCCTAGTTGGTGTAGTTTTGTGTATCAAGTCTCTACGCAAGTGGACTTTATGTGGAATCATTGGAACAGGCGCGATCTCGGTAACATAAAGCTGATATTTTTGTCGTAGTATTGAGTACCTCAGCAAAGCTTGCCGAGAAGGCTGGCTCGACTCATTTGCTGATAAATAATGCAAAAACATTAGAATGTAATACATATGCATTCTAATGGGAAAAGTGACAGTATTCTGTATTAAAACTAAATGCACAAACAGTGGGAAGCCAAAATGAAGAAAAATAAAATTTCTTTTTTAAATTAAATTTATTTTCTTTTTTTCGAAATTTACTATTATTTCTCGAAGAAAGTTTTTCATTTCTATGAGCAGAAGCAGTATATAAAAAACCGGCCAAGTGCGTGTCGGACTTAACACATTGCACGTATTGCACATTGCACTATTTGTATAGAATTGGGTCAACAAGATGCTTATACTGTGAACATTTGAAGACTGTAGCTCCAACCGTTTGGCTGTAAAATCTGTGTGACAGACGACGAACAGGCGGACACGTGAGTGACAGCAATAGGGCTCCGTTTGGAGCCTGTGGGTACGGAACCCTAAAAATATGACCACGCTCTAAAATACTCTAGATTTTACAACTTAAAACAAAATATTGACATCTGTTTATTAAATTCACTTGAGAAGTAAGTAGCCTGATCTTGGTCAAGCTACAGAAAACTAGTAGGGAGTTTGAATATATCTAATTTAATATGAGTATTGGAAGTGCGTATTGGAAATACTCGTACGTACTTCCAATACTCATACGCACTAACAAAACTATTTACTCGTTCCACCCCTCACTTTTCTGTCACCGCAGAAAAGAAAAATAAGTAATATTGCACATCCGGTGAAGGAAAACATGGTGAAAACCCCCATAAACCCGAAACGTGGGTAATGTTTGGGTACAAGGGTTTACCTTTAGTTACTTACTACTTTGAGTAATATTCGTCATGTTGTTTACCATTTCACACTAAGGTCACTCTTGCTCAATCTCTTCTCCTACCGCTAATAGACTATGCGGATGTCTGTTTTCTAGATGCTATGGAGGTACTCCTAAATAAACTCGAGCGACTGCAGAACTTGTGCATCCGCTTCATTTTTGGCCTCCGCAAATACGACCATGTGTCGGAGTTTCGGACCAAATTGAGGTGGCTGACGATTCGGCGTCGGCGAGATACCCATACTCTATCTCTTCTCTATACTATCCTGCACAATCCTTTTTCTCCTCAATACCTTCGTGAACGGTTTGAGTACTTCATTCCGAGGGGTAAACCCTGTCGCACTGTCAATTCTCGTCTCCTTCGTACTCCGCGTCACACTTCCAGCCGCTATAATGGCTGGAACTCTCTCCCACACTAGTGAGTGTGGGAGAGAGTTCCAGAGACGCACTGCAGTAACAGAAGTAGTGACGCGACAGTCCTTCTCTAGATGTCTTCAAGAAGAAAATCAAAGAGCACTTCCTTTCAAATTGACATAATATTAGTATATATTGTATTTATTAGTATGTAGGTATAATATACATTTGGAATTATTTATGTAGGTTTATATGTTTTGTGCACTGGATCCTACCCTCAAATGTGATCTCTCTCTATCACTCAAAGGTTTGCTGGGAGAAAACTCAACATTGAGTTAAGCTCGCCTTTGTACATGCATTGTGTAACCACTAAGTACTATGTGAAATTTTTGGTGTACAATAAAGAATTAAGAATTGTTTTGTCCAAACAATACAGGGTATAACAAACGTCAATGGGCGGTCATATTTAAGATACAACTTCCGCCCATGGAAATGAACAACTTTCTTGAAGGTAGTCATCGTAAATACCCAAAAAAAAAAATAGACATTCCGTACAAAGTTGTCATCAACTAATCAAAATTAGAATGGGACGTCGAATTATTTTTTTCGGTTTTTAGTTTCTTGAAGACAGTTGGTCATTTCTATGGGTTGAAGCATTATTTAAAATATGACCTCCCAATTCCATATACATCACCCTTCATACTCTAAATGCATATTTGCCTTTAAATAATATTATTTATTTCGTTTGCTTTCATCTAATACGCAATCAAAATTGCGTAATTTATTAGGTCTTTGTGACCTTATGGTGTTGCCGTTTTAAAAAACGGGTCGCTTTCAACTGTGTTAACTTCGCATTGACTTGGAATTCTAAATACAAATAAACTTTACATTTGAGGTATTTTATTTGTTTTTTCAAAAATATATAATTGATTTGTTTATTTGTGTTTTGTATTTTATGTAATATCGCTATATTTATAACCATTTTTATATAAAATCGAAGAAAACGCGTCTCAAACGGTACGCAACATAAATGAGAAGGGATGGACGAAAGTCCAATACGGGCGCAAGAAAATAAAAAATAGGCGAGGTGTGGCTCAACCACTCAACGAATTTAACTTCAGGGCTGCGGATAGAACTGTGTCCCTGTACGTGTCAAGAGTGCACGTAGATACAACTCCTACAGATATTTTAGGTTTTATTAAGCATAAAACGAACCTTGATGTCAAAGTCTACAAGATAAATACAGTGGATAACCAATTTAATGCATTTAAGGTAGTTGTACCACTTAAAAAGGTGGATTTATTTTTAAATGATAATGGGGACCAATTCTGGCCTGCTGACATAGTTTTCAGGCGGTTCTGGGAACGCAGCAATATCCAGAAAAAGAAAACAGCCACGTGCAAGATTTCACCAAATAAACACTGATGGACTGCAATGTTAAACTTTTATCATACAACTGCCGATCACTTAAAAAATCTTTTCAAGAAATTGTACAGTTCTGTGATGAATACCAGATAATTGCACTTCAAGAAACATGGCTGTTCCCTCATGATTTGGACTTATTAAGTACAATAAACAAGCAGTTTGGCAGCCATGGTGTATCTGCAATTGACACGGAGCGGGGAGTGGTGCGAGGGAGACCGTACGGTGGTGTGGCGCTCCTGTGGGATAAGCGTGTGTTTACAAACGTGGAAATTGTGCAGTGCAATAACGACCGTATGGTTGCAGTGCAGCTCAGGCGCGGGGACCGGAGCATGTTAGTATTCTGTGTGTACATGCCTACCGATAGTGAAGACAACTTCCCGGTGTTGTCACAGTGTCTTGCGAATATAAGTGCGATTATAGAAATTATGGACATTGAAACTGTGCTTCTGATGGGGGACTTCAATGCCCACCCCGGTGCCAGGTTTGGAAAAGAGTTGATGGACTACTGTACGGAAGAGGCGTTATCCTGTATTGACTGTAAGTGGCTAGACGTAAACACTCATACGTCTAGCCACCGTCGATGGCTCGATCACTGTGTTGTCTCCGTGGCGGCCGAGGCAATAGTGAGTCATGTATGCGTGCTGTATGACGCGTTCCTGTCTGACCACTTTCCGCTTGTGGTACAGGTGATGTTTGATAACATTATTTGTAAAGCAATAACTGCAGATACTACGTCGGAACGTATTAAATGTATATGGGGTAACAGGAATAGTAAACAAATAGATACATTTTGTAAATTATGTAATGAGAATTTTAGTGAAATGCGTAACAAAACTTACTTTAATCTTTGTTGTGATAGTGAATTGTGTACGAATTCGGAACATACCAAGTTAATTGATTTATTTTACTCGGATATTGTTCAAACGTTGCAATCGTCTGCGGAACGTACATATTACTGTACAAAACAGACTAAGCATACTGTGGTAGGTTGGAACTATCATGTGAGACAGTTTCACGTTCTGGCTAGGCAAACTTTTTTACAGTGGGTTCAGTGTGGTAGGCCATGCTCGGGATATTATCATGAACAAATGTCTATCGCGCGAAGGGAGTTTAAAACAGCCCTCAAATACGTACAGAATAATCAAGATAAAATCAAAATGGATATACTGGCCCGACATAAATCGTCTAAAAATTTTGTAAAATTCTGGAAGGAAGTTAAGAAGCTGAATCCGAAAACTGGTACTCCTGTTAATGTGGAAGGGGAGACGGATAAGACTGTTATTGCGAATAAATTCCGCAAACACTTTTTTGTGTCGCCACCTGTCAGGCAGTCGCACGTTGAGTCAGTAAAGAAGTTGCAGTATAGCAATGGTGGGGAGGCCTTCCATGTCACAACCGATGACGTACTTGCCGTGCTCAGAGGTATGAAGTGTGGAAGGTCTCCAGGTTATGACGGCCTTAGTTTAGAGCATTTAGTGAATGCGGGCCAGTATATCTGTAGTGTTTTGGCACAGTTTTTTAACCTTTGTGCTAGTCATTGTTACTTGCCAGCGGATCTCATTCGCACTGTAGTTGTTCCTGTCCCTAAAAACAGGACAGGTGATGTCTCGGGCATGGTCAATTACAGACCTATCTCTCTCGCGACAGTTGTGGCCAAGGTGCTTAAGCGATTGATCCATAAAAAGCTGAGTCCGGCAATTAGAATTGACGACGGTCAGTTTGGTTTTCGGCCTGGAGTGTCAACGGATATGGCTATATTCTCCCTCAAACAGGTTGTCAAGTGTTATGTCGATCAGGAAACCAGTGTTTACGCCTGTTTCCTCGACCTCAGTCGCGCTTTTGACACAATTAATCATGACCTGCTATGGGGAAAGCTAGAGCGGAATAATGTTCCAGCTGTGATTACGGGGCTTCTCAAATTTTGGTATTGTAATCAAAATAATAATGTTAGATGGGACGGTGCTGTGTCCGAGGATTATCGGCTGTCATGTGGTGTTAGGCAGGGGGGTTTGACCTCTCCCGACCTGTTTAATCTGTACATAAACGATCTGATTGAGGAGCAGAGCAGGGTACCAGTGGGACTCAGGTTAGGTAATCGTTATGTGAATAACATGAGTTATGCTGATGATATGGTTCTGCTCAGCCCCTCAATTAAAGGCTTAAGGAAGCTGCTGCTTATTTGTGATCAGTATGCGAAAAATCATGACTTACTTTACAATGCTCAGAAAACAGAACTGATGATATTCAGGTCGGGAAAGGGGCCTAATTATGTTCCACCTGTGTCCATTGGGGGGCAGATAGTGAGGGTTGTAGAGAGGTTTAAGTACCTTGGTCACATACTGACATCGAACATGAAGGACGATGCGGATATTGATCGTCAGCGTCGTGCCCTGTCGGTTGTGGGAAACATGGTTGCAAGAAGATTTTTTAAAGCTAAAGTGGAGACTAAGGTGCACCTATTCAGAACGTACTGTCAAAGTTTCTATACGTGCCAGCTCTGGACTGAGTATACGAAGAAGTCCTGGGATGGCATACGTGTTCAGTACAACAACATCTTCAGACACCTAATGGGGTTGAAGCGAAACTGTAGTGCCTCTGGCATGTTCGCGGAAGCAAGGCTGAATGCGTTCAATGCCATTCAGAGGAACAGAATCGTATCATTCATGTCCAGGATTGGTACGTGTAGAAACAGTATAGTAAAAGAACTTGCTGATAGAATGTATGCTACCACGACCTACAAGCGATGGCTGGAAATAGCTGCTTGAGTGTAGGCTGTGTCGTGCCATTTTCTTTTTTTTTTTTGTATTGTTTTTTTCTCTTTATATGGTTGTTCTATTGTATTATTGATTTTATTTAATTTTTTGTCTTATTTATTACATAACTTATTGACATTGTTTTTTTTTTTTTTTTTTTGTTGAATGAATTTATTATTTTAATTTTTTATTTTTTTAATTAACTGACATTTAATTGTAATGATTATTTATTTGACATTTTTGTATATTCTAACTTAATTTAATCGAATTGTTTTTGTACTTTTTTTAGAAATTATGTGTTTATGGATCTGTTATGGTCTGCAATAAAGTTTTATTATTATTATTATTATTAAATATATATATTTAATATTTTGTTATAAAAGTCTGTAATAAGAAGCGAGCGTATTGCATAAAAATTAACAGGCCACAAATCAAGATTCCCGGCTGCTACTGATCTGCTGAAATCTGACTTAAGAATTGAACCCTGGACCTCTCAGCTACTTAGCGTTTAAGACCACTAGACTAACCAGGCATAGTTTAAATATTCTTATCCCACATAATAATTATGTTAAAGTAGATAGTGTGACCACAATCCCTTAGCTTAGTTAATTAAGTAAAAGTTTAAGTCATAATAATAGCCTTTTCCATACAAATAGTTAGCTCAACTATTTTACTAAAACGGTACCGAAGGGTTACCGGTATCTAATAAAATAAACATAATTTCTCAAATAATGTAACTTCTGAATTTCTTACCAGCTTAGGAATATCAAGGGATATATCCCCGAATATTTGAGATATTTTTACTCTTCGAACCCTAATATTAAAAATAGTTAGGTTTACCCTTCAACCAAGGGTAAAAACATTTCAAAAATTACATGCGTGGCTTGATTTTTCATATTTTCTTTGATGTGAAAAAACACAAAAATAAAACTATTTTCAATAACATAAATTACTTACGTAATAGTTATTACAAACTAATGACTTGTGACGTCATCAAATCTCTGTTATTTTCAAAGTCGTTAGGATCAAAAAGTAAAGAAACTTAAAGTAGGCAATAGTTTTAATGACCCTTACGTCGACTGTGACGTAACTACGACAGGTAATATTCTGCTTAATCACCTCTTTCGGCCCGAAATGTCGTCTGGTCATTAGTAAGGTTTCAAATACAAAAATATCTCAAAAGGAGTATGTTAGGATTCTTTCTCCTACTCCCATGGGAAAAGCACGCGAGTTTATAATGTGGAAATGGAAAAAAGCAAAAAGTAATGGGCTCTTGTGTTAAGAATAGATTCGGTATCTAGAATAGACAATTGAAATAATAAGAATTAAAAAAATATTCAAACACTGGCACATTTTTTTTTATCAGACATTTGAAGTTGAAATACGGGTCGATCCAACAGGTTAAGCTACGCTTGCCGGGGTTGGTCCATGGATCGCTGACCATCTTTACTTATCGAGACTCGGAAAGCACGTTAAGCCGTTGGTCCCGGCCGTCAATCGTGGATCTTTGAAAGTCGTTACGGGTCGTCAGAAGCCCGAAAGTCTAACAGCCAGTCTTACCAAGGCGTATCGTATTACCCAGTAACTGGTGGAGGTGGAGGTCAGATAGGCAGTCGCTCCGTGTAAAATATTGATATTCAGCCGGTTAGACTGGAAGCCGAGCCCAAGATAGTTGGGAAAAGACTAGGCTAGGCTATAAAGTCATTTTATTAAATGAACTTGTAGATAATTGAGCATTAAATTAATAATTTAGTAAAATCGCGAGATGAAATTTTTTCACCCAGCTTTACAATCACTGCGTATATCTCGAAAACTAAATGCTGAGAACTGGACCCTTTTTGAATGGACGCATAACTGGACCCTTTTTGCATGACATGCAAGAATTACATGCACATCTTCGATATTTTCACGACGACATAATATGTACCATACCTACTTTGTGAAAAACCCTTCTAAAATTCTGTCTCGTCTATTAACTTTTAGGACTCAACGCATTAAACTCAGCAGAAGCAAGCAAAGCTCCCATTTTAAAAAGTAGTGTACAAAAATATCTGCGTAACATATTTTATAAATAGCATACACAATTACCGGACCACTTCAATCATTCGGACCGCAAACATCCCCACCGAATAACAGCAATGATTGAACAACATACCATTAGCTTAACACACCACTTATCACAAATCCACTGCCAGACTAAAATACTACTAATATTATAAATGGGAAAGTCTGTATGTTTGTAGGTAGTAGGTCAATTTGTACTTTTTAAAATTATTAGTAGACTCGTGTAAGCTCGTGCGTAACTCGATGTTCAAGGTTAAGCAACGCTTGCCGAAGTCAGCCCGTGGATGGGTAACCATCAGCACGTTAAGCAAGTGGTCTCCACTGACGGGGCCCATCATGGCCGGTGCCAGCATGCCTAGGGGTAGCGGATAAATTCGTAACAGAGTTACCGCTCCCCTGAGTACTCAGGCAGGGAAGGAACAGGGGTGGGTTTTAGTCAGTAAGAGTCTGACACGCCCTCCCTCTCCATCCAGAGCGGGAGACGTCATTGGATGATTTCCGACCCCCAAAAAAAAAGACATTATTAGTACGTTTTCGTGGGATTATTTTCGCCTTTTACGTGGAAAATCACTTAAAATTAGGTGTTAAATCACCACCTAAACAGTTGAACGGATTTGGATTTAACTTGGCACTCAAATAGAACATAGGTCATAGTCGTCTTCTGTTCTAATTAACAGACAAGATACTTTGCATCCCAAAATTAAGTTCCCCTTTCACACAGGCAAAGCTGCGGGCAAAAGCTAGTCATAAAATAGCAGCTATGAAATAATCCGCTAGTCCAGTTTACACCAACTAGGTAATAGATTGACCTACCTCCGTCGCCCACACTCTCGCTAGGGCTGTCACACACTGGATTATCGACTTAGCACTTTTCGACTTTCAATAAGCTGTGAAATTGCGCAATCAGCGGTTCCTTCAACTTTTACCGTTCGAAACAAAAGCAAGCCTTTTGCAGGTAATCTACTTTAGTGAAGGAAAATATGGAGATTATTAATAGTCACTTGATATTTAGAGCTTTAATAACTTGGTACCTTTATGAATATTTTAGTGGATGCATGAATACAATACATCCGTAATAGCAATTAAATTGCTGATTTGCTTCGTTTATAGGGTGTAACGAAAATGTTTGGTCAACCACTTTCTTCAAGAATGTAATATTCAATTCCGAACAAAATTATTCGACCTTCCATACTAATTTTGATTAGCCGTATTTATTCCATTTTGGCTTTGTACGGAAAATTAATTTTTTTTTGGGAATTTATTGTGGTTTTCAGAAGAAAGTTGTTTATTTCCATGGACAGAACAGTTAGTCTGTTACGTGGTAATAAGTTGCTTATTATTAAAAACTGCCAAGATTTACAATTTTATTTCATTTTTAACCGACTTCGAAAAAGGAGGAGGTTCTATGTTCGACTGTTTTTTTTCATTTATTTTTTTTGCGTGTGTTCACCGATTTCTCTGTCAGTTGTGGATCGATTTTCAAATATTTTTTTTATCTGAAAGAATATACTCCCAAGGTGGTCCCATATACATTTTATCGAAATTGCTTCAGCGTTTTTTGCAAAACTGAACAAAAACGGAAAATACGTATGCATAGATCACGTTTTGGTTTTCTCCAATTACGAGTTTGTCTAAATTCCACGTTCCATGTTATTAGGGTTTTTAGTTTTGAGATAAAACAACCAAAAAGTGAAAATAAAATAAGTACTTTAAAAAAAAACGAAGGTTCAAATAACGAAGAAATTAAATACAAACACCGACTGCCGAAATTAAAGTTATTTTTAATTTTTTTGTGTATTTTCTTTTTTGGAAGTCGGTTGTTTTTTTTTTTACTAATAGTTTGTTTTGAACCAATTTGATGGAACGAGATAATAAATACTTTACTGCACACCACAACATAGCTCTCATAATAATTATAGCGGGGCAAGTGACAGCCCTTATAAATATTGGTAGAACCAATATTGCCATCTAAAATTAATATTTTGCTCCCGACTGTCTGGTAGTTTCGGGAAATTAATTATTAACTAACTTAGTAATCCGTTAAACTCCAAGTTATTAAGTTAGATCTAGTCAATTTGTTGATAATTTTAAAAGTTGAAAGTTCAACGACTTGTTTATTCCTGTCAATATTTTTCTTTTCTTATGTTTTTGATTGAAATTGACTTAAAGATAGTAAATAAGAGATATTAAATTCTAAGAAGATAAATGCTATGTAATTTAAATTCCTGCTCAGTTAGTAAAGTAGTTATAAACTTAAATTAAAGTAAGTTGTAAGAAATCATACAGACTTACAGATTCTTAGATCTTAGTTGAGACTTCAAATAATTGAAAACTTTATTCTAGGAATCTCATTGAACAGTTTGTAAGAAAACATCAACATTACATACCAACTTGTATCTCACTGTACTTGATATAATTTACAATTAGAGATCATTTTCAAATTACGGAGAACACTAAAGTCGAACTTTGAGTTGGTAACGATGGATTCAAATTAAAGTTATTACTTTAGGAATTACTGAGAACTACCATTTAAGGGTTCCGTACCCGAAGAGTCCAAACGGAGCCCTATTACTGTCGCTCACGTGTCCGTCTGTCCATCTGTCTGTCTGTCCGTCGTCTGTCACAACATTTTATTAGGAAGAATTTTTTAACTGCCCATTGGCCTATGAACTTGAAATTTGGTGATAATGTTTATTAAGCTCTCCCACTCGGCAAGTTCCCCTACTCCCGAGTCTGGGCCGAGCAGTGCTGCGTAAAAGGCGCGGAGCACTCAGTTCGAGCTCTCTTCTTCGTTTGGCTCCCGGACGCAACAGACGTATTTTAGAGTCGTTATAATGTTATTCAAGGATCGTGTTTATAATGTTGTAGAAGTAGGAACGTACTTGTTATTGTAAAACGTTTTTAAGGAATAAAACTTTCTTGGTTGATGAGTCATTTATTTTCATTCAAATAATAACCGCTTTTGGTCCTTAAGACTACATATATTTTAAAAATTTCTAAATGTATTGGTATTTGTTAGTAAAATATATGTAGTCAGTTAGAATTTTTTTTTTCTTTGATAATTCCCTCATTTGGTACGGATCCCTAATTGTGCGAAGTTCGACATGCACTTGGCCGATTTTTTTATTTTTGATCTTTGCCTTCTGCAGTTATACCAAAGCACTAAAAAGATAGCTATCGGACGCAGCTTCCGTATCTCTAGATACAGGGACGGCAATCGTTACTGTGACATATTGCAGTTACTATTTCAGGTACCGAGAAAGGGTAGTACATGTGTACAGTGGAGGTAACATTATTTTTAGGGTTCCGTACCCGAAGGGTCTAAATGGAGCCCTATCGCTGTCACTCACGTGTCCGTCTGTCCGTCTGTCTGTCCGTCCGTAGTCTGTCACAAAATTTTGTTCCGATGAACTTTTTAACTTCCCATTGACTTATGAACTTAAAATTTAGTGATAACTTTTATTATTACGTATATTTAAGTAACAAATACCAATCTGGTAAATCAAATTTTTTCTTTGATAATTCCCATTAAAACGTTTTGTGTGTATGGGTGGGATGTCCACCATGTAAGTACAGGTTGCGCATCGCCGTAGATCTAGAGGACCGAGGCCGACGGGCCTGCGGACGGCGAGTAATGGGTAGCTCGCCGTCCGATCAGCACCAGGCCCGAGAGTCGACGGCGCGTAGTGTTCCACGCGCGCCTCAAAGAGAATTGTCAGCCACCACTGGCGGGGCCCATCATGGCCGGTGTCTACAAGCCTAGGGGTAGCGGATAAATTCGTAACAGAGTTACCGCTCTCCTGGGCACTCAGGCAGGGAAGGAACAGAGGTGGGTTTTTAGTCAGTAAGAGTCTGAACGAAATTTGGCACAGAGATTGATTATAGTCTGGCATAACACATAGGCTACTTGTAATGGGGGAAGTACTTGTAAGGCGAAGCTGCTGGTACAAACTAGTATATAATAAATCAAAATATGAAACACAGCCGTCCTCTGATTGCAATTTTATTCAGGATCGTACTTAGGTGGATTGAAAAGTAATCGGCCTGAAACAGATTCAGGCAAAACTATTCACATTATTTAGTTCAGCTCGTACTAGTTAAGACGCAGTCTAAACGACTAGTCTTATTTTTTTGAAAAAAAAAAAATATTACTCTCGACAATTTCCGTCGTAATTTCATTCGAGAATATTTGAAATTATATTTTTATAACATGGTGTAATTTGTAAATGTATGTCTAGCGCGGATAAAAAATTTAGAATCACGCAAAAAAGCATATTTTTATGAAACCTTCACCATTTTAAAGATCATTTAATTATTTATAATTTAGTCTTAGTATTTTAGTTTAATACTTGTTGTTTTATTTGTAATAAATAAATAATGCGTCTAATTTCGGACAGCGCTCCTTGATGGTGGATTACTAGGTGGACGTAGGACGCGTTACGTGAGTTCAGCACAGAACACGCAAACTAACCACTCAAGGTTTTGGCAGATAATAGCGCCTTAAATGTGTGAAGTTTAAAACGTGAGTGATGATTAATTGTGATTATAATTTATTTCTCAAGGTATCGCGAAACGAGAACGGCGCGTCGGCCAGGGATCTACCCTGAAGTATTTTTACGAAGTATCGGCTGAATGTTCGGACATATTTGTGTGAAGTGTTAAAGTGAATGTGCCATACCTAAAATTGTAGCTCTTCTCTGAGAGCTTCTTCTACCAAAAACATACGTAATGCTATTTTGCTACAATTTTAATTATTTTATCACCACTGCTCTCAAAACGGTGAAGGAAAACATCGTGAGGAAACCGTCATGTCCTGGAACCAAAAATTCGAAGACATGTGACATCCACCAACTCACAGAGGAGGCCTGTGCCCCAGCAGTGGGGACATTAAAAGGCTGATGATGATTCGGCCGACACTTCGTAAAACACTTCGGAGTAGACCCCCAGGTCGAAAGGCGTGAGCGAATTATAATTACATTAACAATATATATTATAGAATATAACATTTTCAAGTACTTATTGCGTTCCCGTGCTTCTTTTAGGACATTACTAGTAGCTACACTCCCTCAGTTATAACAGTACCTACCTAGTTGTAAGTTTACACTTTTTAGAGTTACCCGAAGGGTAACCAACGGGACCCGATTACTAAGTTTCTGCTGTCCGTCCGTCCGTCTGTCTGTCAGCGGGCTGTATCTCATGATCCTTAATAGGTAAACTGTAGAAAGAAGGATGGTCAAATCGTACCAGACGACGAAACGAGTCGAAGAGATGAAGTCTATAATTATTCACGTTTTTCTGAATAGTTGTTAACTGTATTTCAATTCAATTAGTATGTGTGGCATCAAAACAACTAATATGCTGATTTATTATTCATTGGATTCTTGTCATAAAAAACAATTCCATAGGTTCATAGTAAGTATAAGCGTTTTGTTCAATTGCGTACACCGGAACGTCATTTGTCAGCGACAAGTTACTTAATCTGTGGTCATCGACCCGCGCCATTGATTGACACCCGGCAATCATTCGCATCTTATTAACCGACGAAAAAAAAGGAGGAGGTTCTCAATTCGACCGTATATATGTTTTTTTTTTTTTTTGGTGTACTTAACTCAAAATTACTAAGTTTACGGGAAAAATGAAAAACGTTATTGTACTTAATAGTTTGCTAAAGAAAAGCATTTTATATTTTTTTTTTACAATAATATGACAATATTTCTGTTATATCATAATTATATTTTTTAAGCTAAATTATACTGTAGGTACCTACGTCAATGTAAAAATAATAACAAATCCAAGTACTTGTATTTTAAATTCATTTAGCTAAAGTAAGTCCACCGGACTACGGTCGAGCGCAGTTTCCTCGCTCTTCAGACACGACTGCGGAAGTTCGTTACTGGGGCACGGTAGGTATACCCAAGCCCATACCTACCGTAGAAGTTACTACTGGTATTTATTTACTTTATCTTGGCAGTAAATAAAATAAAATAATCTTTATTTCGGATATGTAACATCCATATGGGTTAGTAAACAAAAAGAAAGATAACTTATACCTATGTTAGTAAACTTACTATCTATTTGGAAACAAGGCGATTATGTGATGTTGTTCGAAATACATCTTCGAACAACATCACATAATAAAGGAGACGCGTACCTCCCCGCTATGGTCTTCAGGATGGAGTTGGAGCTCCGCCGCACTCTGCAGAGCAAAGAGGCAGATTTCTGTCTGACGATGGCATGGAAGACATCAACGTGTGCTTGTGCAAACATACCTTATGCACTGCAGAAATGGAGCAGCCCCATCAACATCCTGAACCCGTTATTATATAGGACCGTAAATAAAAGCAGGTCATAAAATATTGAGACTAGCACGCATGCAGGACATTTTCAGCTTTTTACTTTTAGGTGAAGTATAGCAGTGGTCACCCATCGGTAGCAGCCCCCACTTACAAGGGTCGTGGGTTCAAACCCACACAGGTGCTTTATTTTGTGCAATTTACTTATTTACCAACCCCACTGTGTCCGCGTGGTGGATTAAAGCCCACTCTCATTCAGAGAAGGGTCTGTGTGGCCCAGCGGTAGGAACATTATAGACTGATTATGCAAGACAAATACTTGTGTGTCACGTTTGATAACAATAGGGTAGATAAATTTAAAGGGGAATACACAAAAAATGCCTGGAATGGACAGAAACTACCAATATATGGAGGTAGTGTTTATTTGACATGAGTAAGTGACATTAAGCCAAAATGGAATCGTCAAATAATCCTAATCGATTTATTTTGTACAATTAGTGCACAGTTATCATTGATTAAGTATAATTCGGCCTATATGTACCATACATCTAATTAAAATAATATAATTATGCATGTAACTCAAGTCGCAAACGCAAAACCTGAAATGTAGTAATATCAAACTGTCACTAAAGCAAAGTTCACGAGATTCATACAGCCTATGATACGTTTTCTGTTTAAAAAATAATTGATTTGAATTATTTTTTTTTCTTATTGTTGATAGGCATGCGTTTGACCACTATCTCACCTGATAGTAAGCGATGATGTGGTCGAAGATGGAGCACGCTTGCCTAAAAGTAACCCATTCACTCTTGACTAAAAGACAAACAAATATTGACATACATGTATAATATTTAGATTAATAATTAGACTTATGGTACATAAAGGTCGAATAATACTAAATTAATCATTAGTTGTATGAAATAGTTAGATATGGATTATTTGATGATTCTTCTTTGGCTGAATGTCACTTCCTAATGTCAAATAAACACTACGTGAAATAAAAATATAAGGCGGATATCAAGTTAAATATTTTAGTGACCGTTATATTTTTACCATAGTTTAACAAACTCAAGAATAGTTTCTATCCATTTCAGGCACTTTTTTTTGTATGGCAGATTGCCATTCCACTTTGATGCGTTTTACTTTTGTCATATTTGATTGAATTGGTAGGGCAAAAAATACGTTTCCAATATTTTTGGATAATCTAACTTACGGAGTAAATGTTATTATACCCTATTCGCAGTAGGAAAACTATCTAACTGACACATCAAATGGATATTGTCATTTTATGACGTACAAGCAACATTCAACCTTAAGGGTATTTGACTCTACAAGGTATTTTTTACTAAATATTTACCTAACAGACAGCATAGTGAAGAAATGTGACAGTTCACGAACTCTATCAAACTATCCAATCAACATTATTGAATCAATATTTTTGTTAGGTAAGTTAAGGTTTTTCTAAGGATCGTAGTAAGTGGTGTTCTGTAGTTTCTGCCTAACTTCATTGGAAAAGATATAAGTACGAGTATATATAGGTATGCATATTTAGGTTAAAACAATAATGAACAAAACATAATAAACACAAATATATTTTTGAAGTAAGTATATTTTGAAATATATTTTCTTTAATTATGACTTATATTTAATATGACTTTTATTTAATTAGGACTTATATTTAATATGACTTTTATTTAATTATGACTTATATATAATATCTATTACATCATAAATTATAACTTAAATAAATGAATGAACTGAATACAATCAATAAAATCTGAATATTTTTATGTTCAGATTATGGTTTGTATGTTGTAGGTACCTTTACCGGTTGATAATAATGGAATGAAAAATTTGAAAATTACGTTATAAAACCAGCAGATTTCGTATTTATTGCAATAAGTACGAAATCAAATGAAGGTAACAACGACACGAGGTCGCAACACGAGTCGAGAGTCGAGTGAGACAATGAATGAAGTCAACGCCATGGCGCCTTTGTCCATGCAAGGCCTTGTCAAGAGTGAATGAGCAGTGACTAGGGCGAGAGCGGGTGCGGTGACAGGCACGAGCACTAGGTGGTGCATCGAGAGTTGTAGCGAGTAGAGCCTTTACTTGAATAGTCAAGTATCGACTTTAGTGTCAGTTTTGTATTATAAGTTGACTTTTAGGTGAAGCATTTGGGTCATAGTGCAATTTAAACTTTGTCATAAATGTTTTAAGAGTTGGTTGTTTCAAAATTTTATAATTACCTCTAATACTACATTCAAATAGAAATGTTTCACGCGTGTGTGGATCGCTCGCTAGCCGTGACGCGCAATGCGCCACCAACGTCACTTCAGTACATATGAACGCAAACGACGGTTTCTTATAATTTATATATCTATATATATAAAATTAAAAGTCCTGACTGACAGACTGATATATCAACGCACAGCCTAAACCGCTGGTCCTAGAAACATGAAAGTTGAAGGGTGTGCTCTTTGTGAAGAGTAGGTATCTGCTAAGAAAGAGTTTTTCGAAATTCAACCCTTAAGGGGGTGAAAAGGGGGTTGAAATTTTATAACGGCTGAAATACTAATTCCACGCGGACTAAGCCGCTGGCAGAAGCTAATTTATATATATAAGAGTAACAAAAGATACATCGCGTCCACCTAAGCTCCCAAGCAAGCTTCTCACCCTGACCGGGGCCCTAGCGCTCCGACTTTTATTATTGTCTATAGATACAAACAAATGCCGCTCCATTCCCTCCTTGTTTTAATCTGTGCGACATACTTTCTGAGGGGTAATTGAATCGAGGGTAATTGCATGAGTACGGTAGGTACTTGAAAAATAGCCTAACCTACGTGAAAATGAATGAAAACCTATGAACGTGCTAGAAACAGTATTTCAACTAGGAGTAAACATTAAACAGAAGGAAAAACTTAGTATAAATCAGAACAAAAACAAACACACTAAGTAATTTACTATTTATGAAATGAAAACGAAGACAAGTGAAAGTAGCACGGAGTGATACTCTGAATGAATGCGGCGACTTTTCTAATTTTCTTTAGAAACAAACGGATGCCGCTTCGTTCCCCCCTTGTTTTAATCTGTGCGACATACTTTCTGAGGTGATCGAGGGTAATCAGGTGGGTAAAGCTTTACTATAAGGCACCTGGAAGATACCTAGACAATTGTCCATACCTTGGATCAATTAAAACGTCTTCATAAAAAGACGTAAATATAGAAAGTAGGTAATTAATAGAAAAACTAATTATTTTACTGATAGAAAGCAACACTATCGTTAAGAACCTTAGGCAAATTTTTATCCCAAAAAAAAAACATGTTACTGTGAGTCACATAATTTTCCAAACAAACTCCCAAGTTCGGAATTCGTGATAAACCCTGGTGATACGTGAATGGCGTTACAGATTTGATACACAAAATGTGGTCGGCACTTGTGTCAGTTCAGGTATGTTTACACACTTTATTGTAATAAAACACTAAATTCACATTTTTATTCCTCCTCTCTATACACAAACAAGATATCAAATCAAAGCAACGTGAATTGAAAGCTATCAAAGATACGAAACTCCGCCGAACGTTTATTCTTCCTACGAATCTAGACGGGAGTGATTTCAATCTAGCCTTATAAAAGCTGCAAACGATCTGTATGCACCAATCAATGCGTAAAATTGCAGCCCCGTTCGCTACTGAGCCGGTTGACATCGTCGACTCGACTCAGTAGAAAATATCTATTTTCTACTCGTTTGAGTTCTACCCATCCGAGCTTGGTGGGAACGTTTAGCTTTATTTCTATCGGGAGACTTTTTAGTATGCAAGATTTTTATGTTGGGTAAATTTTAAAACGGTTTCACTTATGAAAACTCACTATTTTTGAAGTAAAACTTCACGCTTGACTTGGGGAGTAATCTGGTAAACGCGTGACGAGAGCGTTACGAAAATTGTGATAGGGCGAGGCTTTCGGAGACGGAAGAGATGGAGCTATAGAAGTTTTACTTCAGTCGTGTGGTCTAAACCACACTCATTTTTTTTTTTTATTATTACAAACTTTTATTTAACTTGCAATGTTTGTTCGATCGGGTCAATTCTTGTAAGCTGAATTAGAACCACTTCTCTACGGAGTTGAATTTTTAACCGACTTCAAAAAGGAGGAGATTCTCGATTCGTCTGTGCTTATAATTTTTTTGTATGTTTGTTACGCGATTACTCCGCCACTTGTGAATAGATTTTGATGATTCCTTCATCCATTCCTTAGAAATTTTATCGAAATTGATTCAGTGCTTTTTGAAATAATCCCTAAAAACAAAATATATGTACTTAGTACACAGATGATATTTTCGTTTCATCCAGTTATGTTCAAATTCCATGTTCCATGTTATTGGGGAGATTAACTCGGGCATATCTTTAATGTTTAGTTTTAGTTCTGGGGTACAACATCTAGAAAGTTAAAAATAAAAAACTTTTTTGCCAAAAATACAACCGAATACCAATTTTTAGAGTATTTTCGCTTTTGGAATTTGGTTGTATTTTTTGTAAAAAAAAACGTTTATTATTCAATCCCAGTTATAAATGACAAACCATAGAAACTTTTGACTTTTATCAATGGACTGACAGTCTGACGAATAGGACTAGAATACATAATGAACTTTTGTTACAAAAATGTCAAACAATTTGTACTACAAAGTGCCAAAATTTGTGTTCATGAGCAAAAACTTTCTACAACTACATAAGTGACTACAATAAAGAATAACGAGAGTTCATGATTACTTTTCAGTGGTAAACAAAATTGCGATGCTTATGTTTATTTTGAACTTGGAAAGTCCTTTGCGAAAGCCTAACAACTCGGTGTGTAATATTCTTGCTATAGTTTTAACTGATCGAAATAGTATAATTTTAATAAACATTTTCTGCACTGTACGAAGGGTTCCATACCATTATCTATGAAAATGGCAAAAAAAATACGTTTGTTGTATGGGGTATGGGCGCCCTTAAGTATTTATTTTATTCTGTTTTTTTTTTTGTATTTGTTGTTATAGCGGCAACAGAAATACATCATCTGTGAAAATTTCAACTGTCTAACGATCACGATTCATGTGATACAGCCTGGTGACAGACGGACAGACAGACAGACGGACGGACAGCGGAGTCAGTAATAGGGTCCCGTTTTACCCTTTGGGTACGGAATCATAGAAACCAAAAAACTCTTTATTTTTTATTGTTCGTGTTTTTCTTAGCAAACCCTTTCATTCGATACTGTCAGAGATTTGATATCACGGGAATACATACAAAATAACTAATCCGCCATTTTTGGGAGTCCGCCACTCCCAAAAATGGCGGATTAGATATTGGATATAGAATGACGTCACTCAGCTTACCATGCATTGTCATCCAGACTAAACATGTAATCAAAATTTCAGCTAAATCGGAAACTGGGAAATGGGTCAACTTTAACTTCTAATATTTGTTTACATAGTTTTATGTAAGTTAATTTGTGTGTGTTAATAAAAATAAAATCACTGTCTACGTCAGTCAGTTTCTCCACTTACTTCTTCTTAACTACGCAACGGCTCATGATGCAATTTTCACAAATAGAAAGAGCGGTAAACGAGAAAGGTTTGAGTATGTAAATTGCATTTGTGCGAAGCTGAGGCGTATCGCTAGTAATAGAAATAAAATTGTTTATGTATATGTTTGTAAAAGGTAATCACAGTACTGAACCGTCTCGCCCGGGTGTCACCATTGTGTGGATCACCCGGGGGATACGATGGAGGTCTCCTTCGGCGAAAACATGATGCTCGCGAAGGGGCAGACGGAACGCGTGAGGGAGAGGTAATCCTCGCGCCCTCACGCCCCTAGCCGCCGCAGGAGACGCTCTGGGCGTCGGGAGTCCCAAGCCGATTTCCGGCCACCGTAAGCTCAGGCTTACGGACGGCGAGCAATGGTTAACTTGCCGTCCGATAAGGACTAGGCCCGGGTTGACGGTGCAATGTGTTCCACGCGCGCCTCGAAGAGATGTCAGCAGTCATGGGTGTGTTAGAAAGGGTCACCGTGGGCCTGGCACACGCGACTGAAGGAACAAAGGTGGGTTTTAGTCAGTAATAGTCTGACAAGCCCTCCCGCTCCATACAGAGCGGGAGAATATATTCGATGATTTCCCACAAAAAAAAAGTACTGAACCGACTAAAAAAACTTTAATTGATAGAATATTGCTGAGTCAAAAGCATTGACTTACATAATATTTAAATCTTTAATTCAAGAGTGAATAGGTTACTTCTACGCAAGCATGCTCCATCTTCGACCACATCATCGCTTACCATCAGGTGAGATAGTGGTCAAACGCGTGCCTACCAACAATAAAAAAAACTATGGTCAGACGACAAAGTAAATCAAAGGAAACTTCATGACCTGTGGGATTTGTCTCAGCAGTAATGCCGCAGGAGCTGGTATAGGAAAAATATCATGTCAAATAATGTCAAGACAAATACGGTAGTATCTTATTTGTGCCCTGAACCGAATTCGCGAGTTGACCTTACTTTGCTTGTGTATATTTATACATATTTCTGTGCCCAACCCTCGTCGACCCGATAACATTTGTTTGCATAATGCACTAACATATTCATGTTTCTTTATTTTTATATCATAACTGGCAGTATGGCTGAATATAACATATGTTACATCGACGTGTATTGCTATATTTAGTAAGGTATAGAGATAGAACCGTTATTCCAACAAGCAATTTTCCCGCTATAAATATTTGGAATATGTTTGCAACCAAAAAAACACAGTTTTTCTTTGGTTGTAATGTGATTGTAACCAATAAGGCAGTTTTTCTTTCGTTGTAATGTGTTTGTAACCAAAAGACAAAGATACAGTTTTTCTTTGGCTGGTTGCAGCTGGATTAAACTTGAAGATTGAATTAAATGACGGGCTTGGACAGGCCTATAGTATAGGCAGCTCTGATTTCAACTGGACAGTTCACTTTATTATTACTGTCCTATGTCTATGACTTCTACTGTTGAGGTAACAGTTTAATTCTAATGTTCAAACGATAAATAAAGAGACATCTTTAGCCTTAACTATAGGTAAGTAGTTCTTTTTCACACAAGCTCCGTAACTTCCCAGAAACGAGACATAAGGCCAACAAACACTGCTCCTTACTCGCAAGAAATATTTCTTCCAAACAAAATCCCTAGTTAACTCCAATAAGTAGTTGAACGAGAGGCATCAGGGTCCTAAGCGTTCGCAAACACGAGCCAGTCCCAGCTACGACAAATAGCCTGATTCACTGCGAGGTCAAACAGAAGTTATTTGAGAGCTCGGTGCAAACATGCAGTGGGGACAAGCTTGCTTTCCAAATCTTTTAAAATATTCAGCTTAATATGCTGACTGTCTACGTGAGTGGCTACAGTTGGGTACAATGTGTTCAGATTTTTTTCGAGACAAATGGTGGTTTTGTTGTGAAAATATGGAGGATTCAACTGATTCCTAGCCCTACATACCAAACTTTTATTTATAAAAGTCGTTACTAAATGCTTGGTATACATACTGATTAGCAGATTCTAAATTCAAATTCTCCATAGAAATTGTTTTTTTTTTTCCTTTAATTTTGGCTTTGCACGGTTTGTGCATTTAGCCAGTGTCAAGTTAAGAAAGTATTTAGTTTTAGATACAGAATACTGTCACTTTTTTCCCTATTAAAATGCAGATGATTTTTTATTGATGATTTTTTTTTGATTTGTTGATTCTAATGTTTTTTGCAGTAATTGGCAACAAATGTGTCAGCCTTCTCGGCAAACTTCGCTGAGTTAGTCAATACTGCGACAAAATTCTCAGCTTTATTTTACCGAGATCGCGCCTGTTTTAATGATTACACATATTGTCCAGTTGCGTAAACACTTGAGAAACAAAACTACACCAATTTAACATCACAATATCCACTACGAATCACTTTGCGAATAAGAACTTGCTATTCAGTTTTTACAACAATACGGTTGTCAGATGACATTTTATTATAACATATTCAGCCTTTTAATGTTCCCACTCTTGGGACACAGGCCTTCTCTCTGACAGAAGGTGTGGGCCATAATCCACCACGCGACCCCAATGTGGGTTGGTGGATCACATGTCTTCGAATAACTTTTCTTTTGACGGCACGGTTAGCGCAGTGGTTGGGCGATTGGCTGCAGCGCTGCGTGTCATGGGTTCGATTTCCACACGGAACAAATATTTGTATGGCCTACAGATAATTGTTCTGGATCTGGGTGTCTTGTGTATGTGAGTTAACATGTTTGTGAACGCATAGTGGGTGCGTTCACAGGAGTAATTCCTAGTGTGGGGCAACGTTTATTGAAGTGAAAACTTCTTTAGGCACGTTGGGCATTTTTGAGGTGGGAAAAAACAATTGAACTCGAGCGACACCGTCACCGACCGTCGTAGTGGTCGTGAGGCGCGTTAGGCATTTTTTGTTCAAGTTTTCAGTTTATTTATTTATTTATTTACACTTCATGCAACTAAAGTACAAAGGCGGACTTAATGCCTTAGGCATTCTCTACCAGTCAACCAAGGGTGGTGGAGAGATAATATGGCAGGTGCATAAAAAAAAAACAAACAAAGCAACACCAAGTAGAAATATTTAAAAAAAAAAGTGAACGAAAATATACAGTTCTGTCGGCACTCCCAGAGAGCCACTGTTTTTTTTTTTTTAAAGAAAAGTTAATTTAAATATATTTAATACTATTAATAGGGTGCCTACAAAAGAAACATGCGTATCAATAATAAATGCTGCATATATTTCCAATGGGCATTGTTTGTGTATCCCCTTTGGTTGGCATTCAGTGCGCTATCAGTCTGCCATTTCATTGAGTGACCGCAAGGCTATTCAGACGGCCGGAGCTGAAGCCTTGAAGCTTACGGTTGCATCTTACTGACTATTCTGAGGAAGTGTTGTGAGATCTCTGATAGTAGAGGAAGATAACGAGGCATTCATGTGAATAGGCCAATAGATGGAAATTATTTAAATCGTTTGACTGATATATTATACGACTAAGTTCTACCAGCTGCTTTGCTCGCATGAAATTACTTCCCCCATTATAAATAATAGCCTATGTGCTGTTCTAGACTATAATCTATCTCTGTGCCAAATTTCATACAGATCCATTCTACTGTTCTGGCGTGATTGAGTTACAAACATCCATCCATTCATGTATACTTTAATATCAGTAGGATAGGAGGATCGCTTGGGTCAGAAAATAAACGTCGCTGGATGTAAACAAAAATAATGAAGAGTACCCTATTGGGTCAGAATTTTTGGAAGTTCTGACCCACTAGGGTACTCTCCTGTATTTATTTTTGTACAATGTTTTCTAAGAAAACACAAATAACACTAAAAATAAATCTTTGTCTAGAAACAGCACCAAAAATGGTTATTAAATATAGCAGCAATTATCATTTCAAATATTGTTAAAAGGAAGAGTGGGAGCGTGGTGAGGACATCTCGCTATGTGTTTTGTAATGGCGGTGAAGTCATACGTCAGGAAGTGCATATTTAATCTGTTACTTGACAGTTTCCCTTCCACATGATTCGAAATATTTCTAACTTACTCAATATTGAACAGATTAGAAAAAAAAAGTAATAAATAATAAAGTTACTTTTTAATACAAATAATTTGAACAATCAAGGACCGTACGTACACGTAGGAATGGCCACGGTAGAGAAGCCGCGAAAAAAGCTGGTCAGTTAATGATGGCTTTCAAAAAGGCATTTTTCATTCAAAAGCAGTACATTTTGAGTACAGTTTGAGATATAAGCGGCAGGTAATTCTGTGGGCGATACAATAAAGACCGACCTCGATTTTAGTTTCAAAAAGATTTATTATTATTACGTAGAGAAGCCGCGAAAAAAGCTGGTCAGTTAATGATGGCTTTCAAAAAGGCATTTTTCATTCAAAAGCAGCACATTTTGAGTACAGTTCGAGCCATAAGCGGCAGGTAATTCTGTGGGCGTTACAATAAAGACCGACCTCGATTTTAGTTTCAAAAAGATTTATTATTATTACGTAGAGAAGCCGCGAAAAAAGCTGGTCAGTTAATGATGGCTTTCAAAAAGGCATTTTTCATTCAAAAGCAGCACATTTTGAGTACAGTTTGAGCCATAAGCGGCAGGTAATTCTGTGGGCGATACAATAAAGACCGACCTCGATTTTAGTTTCAAAAAGATTTATTTTTTTAAAATTACAGTGGTAAAATGACAGGTGATGTGATCGCGACAAAAATATGGCGGTTCGTTCCTATGTCGTGCAAAGCGAAGTTAAGTTAGTCGCGTTCCGCCGCCGTGAAGTCAGCAGCGAGCGATGTTAAAATTCTTAGGGTGCGTTCGTAATAACGTCAAATTTTAAAGAAGAGCTGCGTTCAGGCGTAGACAAATTCTCTAAACAAAACAAAAACCCTACCCTAAACTAAACCCTAAACCTATAATGTTATATTTTTTTTTTTAATATCTAAGTAATTTTGAATATTACAAAATTTTATTTAATTACGTTTTTTTTTTGGTGGAGTGGTAAATCATCCAATGACTTCTCCCGCTCTGGGTGGAGCGGGAGGGCGTGTCAGACTCTTGCTGACTAAAATCCACCCCTGTTCCTTCCCTGCCTGAGTGCCCAGGGGTGCGGTAACTCATTTTCAGAATTTATCCGCTACCTGCATGATCAGGTTGTCGAGCAGAGAAATTGTTCAAACATTTTTATTTATCTTACTTCTTACTAATACATATTAGTTTGGATAGATGGATGTTTGTTAGGTACTCAATTACGCCTGATCGGATCTTGATGAAATTTGGAACGGAGATAACTTTTCTAGAAATGTTTTTATCCCAAATCATTCCCTGCTGGAACGATTTTTGATCTTCACGCAGGCGTAGCCGCTGACAGAAGTTAGTTTTGTTATATTTTCATGTAATGAAAGGCAATTCATTCAGAGTGTTACGAAATTAGGGTGCTGGTCGGTGGATAAGTACCCATCTTATCCCCATCACTTTATAATTACCTAGTCTAGACTTATTGTTAGGTTCGCCTTATAGTCCTTTGTTCTTTTTGATATGCTGGACCGTAACGTGTCTGTGGGAGCTATCTTTAAATATAATGTTTAACCACAATGAGAGTAGTGGTGGCCCAGCGGTAACGGTCGTGAGTTACAAGTTGTCCTGGTTGTAGGTTTGAAACCTGGTGGTGCTTTACTTTGTGTAAATTATTTCATCACTACTCCTCTCAAAACGGTTAAGGAAAACTTCGAAAAACATGTGACATTCACCAACCCGCATTGGGCCCGCTTGGTGAACTACAGCCTACACCAGAGAAGAGGTCTGTGTCCCAGCAGTGGGAACATTATACGCTGTTATGCTATGCAATACCAAAATATCCGTTTACCTAATGCGTCATTTGCCTGTTCCCACCTACGTCAAGGTTGGCATCCAGTCTAACCAGATGCAGCTGCACACCAGTATTTTTAACCATTTTTTTAACGTGCTGAAATCCCCTTAAATGTCCTCCGCCCGGGGCGGGCGCAGGGGTCTATCAGCATACTGGCATATGCAGCTACTGGCACTGGAGTGCTTGCGCATTTTGTCAGGCTTCTACGGCTAAGTATGGTAGGGTTCCGTCACCCTCTGCGGTTGCGTACCGACGCAATTCCTCTAGAGAGGCGCGTGCGGAACACGGCGCGCCGCCGTCTCGGTCATCAGACTGTACAGGTGACAGACTCCCCAAGTCTGTTACCTGCAGGCCACACCCTATGGGGGCCGGAGATTGTTCTGCGCCCTCCGGCACCCGGTGCGTCTACTACGGATGGGATGCCAAAGTTGGACATTCCTCGAATGTATGCCGCGTCGTGTTGTGTGACCTTCACAACCCAGCCGGGTAAAACGATACACCTTGGCTTGAAGATCTACAAAGGACAGCCTCAGCTGTCCTTTGTCCTCAGACAACGGCTTTCCGAAAAACGCGAGCCTCAATATGTAATGGATGATCACCTATCCATGTAACGATCTCGGCAAGCATTGATTACCCTTCAGGATCGTCCCCTTGCAGCTGTTTTTAACAGGCTTTTATTACCTTGGTATCTATCGGTAGTCGAGTAACGGAATATTTGAACGTGATTTTCACCCACTTCAAAAAGTCTGATTGAATTGAAACTTCGCACACTTATCAAGGACCGATGACAATGAATGGTTAGCTAAGTGATGTCATTCTAAATCAAATATGGCGAACTCCCAAAGATGGCGGACTTGTTTGCTATACGATAAATAAAAAACAAAGCGTGTTTTTAAAAATAAAACGTATTATTTATTTTATTATTAACAAACTTTTACTGGCTTCACTTGTAACTATGTAAAACAATCTTAGAATTTAACTTTAACCCAATTACCGGTTTTCGATTTGAGCTGTTGCATAAAATATGTTTAGTTGGGATGACAATGCATAGTTAGCGAAGTGACGTCATTGTAAATCGAAATGGTGGATTCCCAATGGCGGACTAAGTATTTTTAGGGTTCCGTACCCGAAGGGTAACCAACGGAACCCTATTACTAAGCCTCCGCTGTCCGTCCGTGCATCCGTCCATCTGTCTGTCAGCGGGCTCATAATCCGTAATAGGTAGACAATTGAATTTTTTACAGAATGTGTATTTCTGTTGCCGCTTTACCAACTTCCAATAATAATTTAAAAAAAGGGTACGGAACCCTTCATACGCGAGTCGACTCGCACTTGGCCGGTTTTTTTATGCATTTCTATTATATATGTATCAAATGAAAGGGAATCGTATAAAACGAAAAACATAATGACATACGTCACTCTAAAACGTGTTTTTAAGTTTTTTTTTAAATATTATTTACTATTACTTAGCCACGAGCTCCTCTTTCTCCATGTGTCATCAGATAATCAAATTCAATGGTGTTCGTAATTAAATTCAAACTGGATATCTAATAACAAAAGTTTATCATTGTAACCACAGTCTTCGACCAAAACTTCTGCGTTAAATTATGACGCCGCCTTAAACAAAATGTCAAGCAAGTTAAATTAAAAATTATTTATTCAAATGATTAATTTTGTACCGAGTTTTATCTAATTTAAAACAAAGGTGGACATGTTCTTTGGTAGATATTAGACAAGTATAAGACGGTCATAATATATATCATGGCAAGGTCACACTCTAAAAACAGCACAATGAATAAGCACTAGGGGACTTATTAATAAAAAACAGAACAATGAATAAGCACTAAGGGACTTATTAATAAAAAACAGCACAATGAATAAGCACTAGGGGACTTATTTATAAAAAACAGCACAATGAATAAGCACTAGGGGCCTTATTAATAAAAAACAGCACAATGGATAAGCACTAGGGGACTTATTAATAAAAAACAGCACAATGCATAAGCACTAGGGGCCTTATTAATAAAAAACAGCACAATGAATAAGCACTAGGGGCCTTATTAATAAAAAACAGCACAATGAATAAGCACTAGGGGCCTTATCAATAAAAAACCGGTCAAGTGCGAGTCGGACTCGCGCACTGAGGGTTCTGTACAAACTTGTACATGCAGGGTGGAAACTTTCAGCAGGGGCAGTAAGGGGAGCTACCTTAACCGTTGCAGCCACACGAAAAAGGTCTTAGGAGACTATCCCTATTTATTCGTGAAATTTTAATCCTCATTCAGATTTTTTTTAAAAATTACAGTTAGCAAACAAGTGGCCATTTTTCAGAAAACATTTTTTTTTATGCCAAGCGATCTTGTTACTAGTACTGATCAAAAACTTCTATGGGTCAACCCAGGTTGGAGTAATAAAAACGTCAGAAATTGCAAAAAAAAATTCCCTTACAAAGTTTTTTTTAAGTCAATCGATCCTGTTTTTAATACTGATCAAAAACTTCTATTAGACGTTGGTCTAATACCGAAACATTCCGAATCCGGAAACAATGGTTGCATTGTTTCCGGATTCGGACACCCAACAGGTGGTTACTTCTTCCTTTTTCACCATAATGAAACCTATAAAGTCTTCTTTGTCCAGCAATTTCCTTATTTTGTGTGGATAGGTTGGTACCTTTTGTCAAAAATTCTCCACTGTCAATAACCACGGCTCATTTAATTACTGAAGTAATACCGCTTGATAAAAGACGCTGTATGTGCTTAAGGCTTTGTCACATAGATAGTGAAGCTCTTTATAGCACAGCAGGGAAACGTCCATTGTTCCACATGTACACACTCCATTTTTGACCTAGCACGTCGGGGTGTGTGATCGTAATGATTTATCATTATATCTGCCCGCGCCTTTTCCGAACTATCTTGGGGTCGGCTTCCAGTCTAACCGGATGCAGCTGAATACCACAGTGTTTTACATGGACCGACTGCCTATCTGACCTCCACAACCCAGTTACTGGGTAATACGATACCCCCATGGTAAGACTGGATGTCAGAGTTTCGGGCTTCTGACGACCCGTAACGACTATCAAAGATCCACGATTGACAGCCGGGACCAACGGTTTAACGTGCTTTCCGAGGCACGGATGAGTCTTGTTATGTAAAGATGGTCACCCATCTACGGACCAACCCCAGCAAGCGTAGCTTAACCTGATGGATCGACCGCAATGATTTATCATAAGTTCAAAAATATGTTAAATTTCATCATCATCGTTTCAGCCGAAAGACGTCCACTATTTGAAATAATGTGGCCCAATTGTCGCTACAACGACCAGTCCTGCAGCCCTACTATGACGTCTTAAAACCATCATCTTTTCGGCGAGAGAAAGGGATAGTGCTATTTGTCCTGTATAACGACATCTCTCTCTCTCTCACCGAAAAGACGTGCGTCTCGCATTCATTAGCTACCCGCGGGTAGCGCCCGGGAAGACCTAGTGTGAGTTCTTTAACGCACTCGAACGCGTTCACGAAAACGTTCATTTGACATAAGTCAATTTTATAAACGACAATACATTGTTCCTAACAACTCTGTAATTTTACTTCACAGTATTTTGATACCCTGGTACAGGTTCTCTTACATGTGTTTTTTTATTGAAGCCGCTACGCTAACGATAACAATAGTCGTTTGTAAAAAAAAGCCGCTCTTCTCTGCTCTACTTCGCCTCGCTATCTATATGATAGAGGTTTTATACTCCTTGTGTCTCAATATAGTGTCAACCTCAAGATCGGACACAACACAGACTTACAGAAGAAGGTAATAAGGTAGAAGACTAAACATATATAATTATTTAGTCCGTCAGTTAGATTACCAAAAACTATTGGACACATATTTCTAATATTATTTAAGTCACGTAAACAAAAAATGATAATGATACAGTGCGTTAAAATTTCGCGTGACGTCACACCTACTTAAGTAAATTGCCACTTTTTACCTACAAGTGACGTAACAAGCCCCCACTCTTGGTAAAGTAGAAAATACAGCCGCACGGGTCGATCCATCAGGTTAAGCTAAGCTTGCCGGGGTTGGTCCATGAATGGGTGACCATCTTTACATACCGAGACTCCTCCCTGCCTCGGAAAGTGCGTTAAGCTGTTGGTCCCGGCTGTCACTCTAGGATCTTTGACAGATGTTACGGGTCGTCAGAAGCCCGAAAGTCTGACAACCAGTCTTACCAAGGGGTATCGTATTACCCAGTAACTGGGTTGTGGAGGTCAGATAGGCAGTCGCTTCATGTAAAATACTGGTATTCAGCTGCATCCGGTTAGACTGGAAGCCTACCCCAAGATAGTTAGGAAAAGGCTAGGAAGATATATATGTACTTACGGACTTAATAGAATAACCCTTGTTGCATTAAGTCCGCCTATGTACCACTATTGTACATGAAGTTTAAATAAATAAATAACCTATTATTTTCGTACCCAAGAATCTTCCCTATTAACTTTCAGCACACTTTCATTCAAGCTTAAGCTTTAGGTGTCCAATGAGTTCATCGAACTTTTAAAATTTTAAGTAGTACCAACGTATGATCAAATTTATATTGTTTTGACAAGTTTTTAATTTAAAAAAAAAACATTGTACTTATGAGTAAATTGGCAGATTTTTTCTTATTATTTTTATGTCCTTAAACCTCTCAGGACCCTGGGGCCCTGAACCATTGAAAGGTGTGCCAGGGGCCGAAGCCAACATGCAAACGGCCTTAAGACATATTTTAATGAAATGTAAAATCAACCGACGATTATCCCTGTACGCACTATGGCAGAATGTTTTCTTGTTATTATTATTGTGAAAATAGGATGTGTGAATGAGAAAAAAAAACTGGTACTCCGGGAGTACCGTCAGAAGTGAAACAAAAAAAGTATGTGTGTACTTATGTACGCACGTAAGAAGTTATACTTCTTTGGCGTAACAAGATAAGAAACCAAACTGTCACAAAGTTTACAAAAGGAAAACAATCATTCTTCATGAACCACATACCATAGCTAACTTCAGGGTGTCGGTACTAGCTAACTTTAGGCTGTAGATTTTTTGTGACGGTGTGCGCGCGCAACGTAAAAATTTACTCTCATCATTTTTCCCTAACGCGCCCAAAGAAGTATAACATCAAAAACGTGAACAAAAATGCAAAACGTGTCTCGTCATCCGTTTCGAGTGCTACGAGTACGTAGCACTCTCGTAGCGAATCGCGTAGTCGTGTCGGTGGCGCGCGAGTTCAATTGTTTTTCCCATCTCAAAACTACCCAACGCGCCAAAAGAAGTTTTCACTTCAAAAATATATAATTATTTTAAGTTTCTCTTACATCTTTCATGTAACAATACCTATTAATAGGCACTGATAAGTTAGTTACTCCACATTATTCAAATCCACTAGAATACCACAGTCTGAAACAATCAAATGAACAACTTTGTTCAATAAAGTGAGTTAACATAGAGCAAATGTTTTCTCTAATTTGATAATTTGCCACGTAGAACTTAGTACCTAATGCTTATTTGCTAGGTAAAGTTAACAAATGATATACGTAACCGTTCCAATAAGCATAATATACTTAGGTTATATTTAAATGATTATTTGCAATAAAAATGATAAGAATACAATACTAGAGTACAAACTTATTAGTGAAACATTGGATTTTAATTTTTCACTTAAAGATTTTATTCTACTATTTTTCAAAATAATTGGAAACTTCCGGATTAAGTGATCTAATGGAAAAAAAATGTCTTCCGTAATCTGTGCTTCCTGATAGCTTTACCTCCTTTTTCTTTGAGGTTGGGATATCATCCTATGACTTCTCCCACTCTGGGTGCAGCGAGAGGGCGTGATAGACTCTTACTGACTAAAACCCACCCCCGTTCCTTCCTTGCCTGAGTTCCCAGAGGAGCGGTAACTCTGTTACGAATTTATGCGCTACCCCTTGGCATGAAGGCATCGGCCATGTTGGGCCTCGTCAGTGGTGGCTAACATATTCTCTATGAGGCGCGCGTGGAACGCTACGCGCCGCCGACTCTTGCGCCTGGTGCCGCCTCCTCTTTCGCGAGCATTACTACTTCGCAGAAGGAGGAGACTGCTTCCCATTCTCTCTCGCTCCGTACCATGGCCTTGACCAGGGCGGGGCGCGACAGGTCACTGCCGCCTATCACATCCACGAGGACACGGCGGTGCACCGCCCAAGCGGGGCAGATCTCCACCGTATGCTCCACCGTGTCCTCTGGGCGATCCGCTTAATGGTGACACCCGCGCGTTTCCTCCCGCCTTGTCCGACACAGGAACCTCCCGAAACAACCGTGTCCGGTGAGGACTTGCGTTTGGCGGAAGATCAGGACGCCGTGTAGCTTTATTTCGTGAGGTTTTTCTTTGTCAAAAATAATAGGTTGCTTCTAGGTAAACGTACTCCACCGTCGTCTATCTCATCGCTTCCCTAACACACATCTATCAATTATAAAAAACTTTTTAACAAAAAATTAAACCGACGAAAAAGAACTAAAAAGCAAAAAATAAATTAACCTTTTTAGTCTTGAGTATCGAGCTTATTTACATAAACTATCAAATTTTATGTTAACTAATTTTGAGTTGGCACCAAATAATAAAATGACTTTAAGAAAGGTATGGTTTACATCATCAGCTCAGCTTCATGATGTGATGATTCCTAAACGCAAATACCTGATTAAGTTATGAAAAGTAAACAGAAAAACTATTCGTGGCCAAAATTCTCGAGGGTTTCCCTCAATTTTAACAGGATTCCATCATTAGATCCTGACTTTCTTGACACGGGACTGCTCTTGAGGTATACCCTATCTAACAAAAAAAAAATCATCAAAATCAGTTTTTAGACAACAGAGTGAGGGCTGAACATACACAAACAAAAAAATAAACGATCGAATTGATAACCTCCTCCTATTTTTTCGTCGGTTATAAAGAAAAAATATTTGACGAATCTATCAATAATTTAAAAAAAATATCACTCCTTAATTTTCTTTACCGACTTGACCTTCTGTCTCATCTCTACGCTGGTCAAAAGATCGTAAAATACATAAGCTCTTAGAGGTTCTTTATTGAAATGAGGCATCGAGGCTCTGACAAGGGGATCCACGCTTAGGTACTTCGGAAACCTGATGAATAGGTGAGTGCTTACAAATGGATCTGCTCAATGGCCACTTATAATTTATTCAGTATTGGTTGTTTACTGATTAAAGTATGCCCTTTGATTGTTGTAAGTATCTTTGTTTTAGAACAATAAACAATGTGTTTAGTTAATTTTATTGATTAGATTGTTGTTGTGACTGCTAGCCGTAACGTGTTGGCCCAGAGGTGACAGAACAATGTGTCATTAAATTTAATTAAATAAGTTATTAGTAAATTAAAAAAAAAAAAAAAAAACAAGCTTTTTTACCGGCTACCACAATCAAAAGTGTACACAAAATATCGTGTCCGTGCTGTTGAGCATTGAAGAGTTCCATCTGGAGCTAATTCTGGATGTCGATTCTTCATATAACAAAGTCGTTAGGATGTGTGGCATAAGTAACCTAAGAACAAGCCAAGTAAAAAAGATTGTTCGCAAATGGCTGCTAGCCCAATCATATAGCGAATCCGAATCTCTTTTAAAGGTAATTTCGTGACAAACCAACACACACACCCACACTATCACATACACACACACACGCCATCACACACACACACACACACACACAACTCTCCTTGTATTAATGAATTAATGTAATGTAATGCACACTTGCACTATACGGTAATAGCACCCATGGGCTCCACGAGACAGGCTCGACGTAGTGTGGAGTCCATAAGCAAAATGCCTTCCTTTGAGTCTTATTTCTCTTTTTATGTAAAAAGATAAATGTAGATTATAAGGATACGAGTATGTTAAGCACTGTTTTATGGCAAATAAACATCATTCATGTTTACAATAAAAATGCATTGTCATCTGAACCGAATCAGCTCCGTAAGATAAGAGGAAATAAATGGTTCTAATTCAGCTTGCAAGATTTGTCCCGAACTTACGTACATACAAACATTACGTTAAGTTAAGGCGCAGTTATACGACTGTTAATGGTTTTTAATTGAACATCACGTCTAAACGACTAGTCTTATTTCCTTGAAAAAAATATATTTTACTTTAAACAATTTCCGTCGTATTTTGATCTGAGAATATTTGAAATTATATTTTTATAACATAGTGAAATTAATTTGTAAAGTTATGTATAACGCGGATAAAAAATTGAGAATCAAGCAAAAACTGTAAAGCGTATTTTTATGAAACCTTCACCATTTCAGTTAGAATTGATGTCAAATGTAGTATTTTCATGAAATCATGACAATTGGCATCAATTCTAACTGAGAGAGTTGTATTGATAATTTTAATGATTATAGTTCTGTAAATACGTACTTGCTACAGCCGCGAATCATATTTTGACCAACATACAACCTGATACTGACCTGCAAATTGCAAAAACGTAAGAAAATTTGAATTTCGCGGGCTACCCTGGCGCTTTCACCTTAAATAAATGCTTTTAAAATCCCTATTAAGTATAGGGTTTTTGATTAAATTAAGAAAAAATCTGCTATAAATTCAAAATGTATTCAAGTTTTTCTTAGATCACATAGCTTTTTTTTTTTGGGTTAGAAATCATCCAATGACATCTCCCGCTCTGGGTGGAGCGGGAGGGCGTGTTACTGACTAAAACCCACCCCTGTTCCTTCCCTGCCTGAGTGCCCAGGGGAGCGGTAACTCTGTTACGAATTTATCCGCTACCCCTAGGCATGCAGTCACCGGCCATGATAGGCCCCGTCAGTGGTTGCTGACAAATTCTCGCGACGGCGAGCTACCCCATTACTCACCGTCCGCAGGCCCGGGTCTAGAGTGGCCGGAGATCGTCTCGCGACGTCTGGAGCCCCAGGCGTCTCCTGCGGCGGCTGCTGCTGAGGGCGTGAGGGCGACTCTGCTGCCTCCCTCACTCGTTCCGCCTCCTCCTTCGCGAGCATCATTACTGCTTCGCAGAAGGAGGAGACTGCTTCCCATTCCCTCTCGCTCCGTACCGTGGCCTGGACCAGGGCAGGGTGCGAGAGGTCACTGCCGCCGATCGCCTCCACGAGGACACGTCGGGGCTCCGCCCATCGGGGCGGTATAAATCTCCACCGTGTGCTCCACCGTGTCCTCTGGGCGATCCTCACAGTGGGGACATCCGGGCGTTTCCCTCCGCCTTATCCTACACAGGAACCTCCCGAAACTTCCATGTCCGGTGAGAACCTGCGTCAGGCGGAAGGTGAGGACGCCGTGATGCCTCTCCATAGGTCACATAGCTGAGGTAATTTTTTATACTTGACTATCCTACTAATATTATAAATGCAAAAATTTAGATGTCTACTACGGTGGAAGTAGACATTCAGAGTTGTGCTGGATGAGCAGTAAAGACTTACAAATCACCAGGAGGCCAGAATCATGGAGAAGTATTTCGGGGATGGCACAGAGGTAAACATTAGTGTGGCGCAGTTATACGACTTCTAATGATTTTTAATTGAGCATCACGTCTAAACAACTAGTCTTATTTCTTTGAAAAAAAAATATGTTACTTTAGACAATTTTCTTCGTAATTTGGTATGTGAATATTTCTAATTATATTTTTTATAACATAGTGCAATTAATTTGTAAAGTTATGTCTAACGCGGATAAGACATTGAGAATCACGCAAAAACTACGTATTTTTTTATGAAACCTTCACTATTTTTAAGATAATTTAATTATTTATATACATGTTTTAGTATAATACCTGTTGTTTTATGTATAATAAATTAGTAATGCGTCTAATTTCGGACAGCGCTCATTGATTGGCGAGTCCTATTACTGAGTGGACGTATGACGTGTTACGTGAGCTCAGCACAGAACACGCAAGCTAACCACTCAAGGTCGTTGGCATTTAATAGCGCCTTATGTGGAAAGATTTAATTGCTATCTAACGTTGGTCATCGACATCACCTGCGTGAACGTCAAAAACTGAACGTTTCATGATTCTGGCCACCGTTAATTTTTAATCACTCACAAAATTTTCATTTCTCTGTGCAACCAATTAGGATGTCTACGGAGACGAGGTCGCGGGTAGAGGCTATGTATTTTAAACCATGTTAGCTTGATAAAAATGAATAATAACCTCAACAATGCGAGCTACGCTAAACTTACATATCTTAGTTCTTGGTCTGCAGCCGGCAAGATTAGTCTTATTAATTTAACAGCAACAAATAAATTGTAACAGATACTAATCAGATGCAATCAAATAGCCCAAAATTGTCTAAGGAGTCTCACAGTACACAATCTGTACGTTTCAAGTTGGTAATCATGACAGTTTAACGATAAAATTAACCATTTTCATTAAAAATTACCGGCATTACTTACTTTTATTAGACAGCATTAATGGTTAATTAAGTGATACTAGCTTCTATAGAGGAGTTCTTGGCTAAAGTAATAACACGGATTGATCCATCAGGTTAAGCTACGCTTGCCGGTGTTGGTCCATGGATGGGTGACCATCTTTACATACCGAGACTCCTCCGTGCCTCGGAAAGCACGTTAAGCCGTTGGTCCCAGCTGTCAATCATGGATCTTTGACAATCGTTACTGGTCGTCAGACGCCCGAAAGTCTGACCAAGGGATGTCGTATTATCCAGTAACTGGGTTGTGGAGGTCAGATAGGCAGTCGCTCCATGTAAAATACTGGTATTCAGCTGCATTCGGTTAGAATGGAAGCCGACCCCAAGATAGTTGGGCAAAGGCTTGGCAGATTGAGATATGTTATACCAGCTTCTGTCAGCGGCTTCACCCGCGAGGTAATAGTACTTGCCCCAATATAAATTATTTGCTACCTATTATATCAATGCCAAATTTCTTCCAGATCCGTTCAGCCTTCCCCGGAGTGATTCAGTAACAAAACATCAATTCTAACTTTCTCGTCAAAAATATTAGTAGGAAGTTGGATTGAAACGGAAAGATGAAAAGAGAACCATGAGGGCTTAGCTCTATACGATAGTCCTTAAGGCCGAACTACCAGCCAAGTGGCGCCCTCATTGAATAAAAAATCGTAGCATAGCCTTGAAAATAAATATTAAAGAATCCAACTTCACATTTGTTACAAATAGGATAAAGTATTTTTACGTTGTTAAAACAGGCCTCAGAATGTTTCGTATCCAAAGTAGTAGGCAAAAGGGATTGGATTCTTTAACATTTATTTTCTAGGCTATGCTACGATTTTTTATTCAATGAGGGCGCCACTTGGCCGGTAGTAGACCCTTAAGCAACAGCTCTATAATTTATAAGCTTGTACATCTGATTTCTTACTTAACATTATAAATGCGAGAGTTTGGATGTTTGTTACTCAATTACGCCAAAACGGCTGACCGGATCTGGTTGAAATTTGACACAGAGATAGATTAGTCTGCAATAGCACAAAGACTATAATTTATAATAGGGGAAGTACTAATTTCACGCGGGCGAAGACGCTGGCAGAAAATAATAGTAATATACATTTTAAAATTACCTTCTTATTAAATAGCTTTGATGTTTTATTTGAAAGTAAAAAGAAACAAAACTAGAAACCACACAGAGATCGCGTCGTGTAAGAGTCAACAAGCTTGACCCCCATTAGAACAGTGGCCGTCGGAAGACCGCGAGATAAATCTTTTTGTTTCAGCGACAAAGCAGCGGCGGAAACCGCAAGAAATATGTCATGATAAGATATACTTTACACTGTTACATCGGACTTACGGAGAGGCTTTGATGTTACTGGCTAAGATATTTTCTATTATGGACGCACCTTTTGCGAAAAACTGTCTGTTTACGACTCTGTTCTCGAATAAGAGACTTACCCCCCGGTTTCTAGAAAGAAATGATCGACGTTTGCGTTTGCGTTAACATAAATTAAACGCGTTTTGATACAACCTGTTGTCATCAAATCACAGCAGTTGAATTTTTTCCTAGATGATATGTCATGATAAAACTCATTATATTTTAATTAAGTATACCTATCGTTCCTGATCGTAGCAAGCAGGTTAGACTGCTTTTGTGAACCACTGCTGCAGGGTTTCAGCTGGGTCTGTGTTGGGTCTGCGGTACTAACTGTTTTTATATTGTTTTGTAATGTCCTATATTGTTAGGGTTCCGAAAGTACGAATGAAAAACGGTACTCTTATAGGATCCCCGTGTGTCTGTCTGTCTGTCTGTCTGTACGTCTGTCCGTCTGTCCGTCTGTCCATCTGTCCGTCTGTCCCTCTGTCCATCTATCCGTCTGTCCGTCAGTCACAGCCAATTTGCTCCGAATCTGCTGGACCGATAGAGTTAAAATTTCGTATACACATGAATATTATCATCATCATCATCATCGTTTACTAACAAACGCATGCTTATTATGTAAAAAAAAATATCTGTGACCCAAACATGAACCTTAAACTAATTTAGAATATGCGGGGTCACCTTTGGGGTGAAAATCAGAAAATTAAAAACAAACTTTGTCAAACTGTGCCGTGCGACATATCAAATGAAAGGGCAAATTGTGAGGGTCTTGTAAGTATTTTTTTCATAATTTTAAAATATATAGTTTTAAAGTTATCTAAGAAAATAGATGAAAAATTACCATTCCCCCCCATTATCTCCGAAATCACTGGGTCTAAACTTAAAAAAAAATACAGAAAGTAAATAGTTCTTTATTTACAGATTACAGAAACACCTATTAGGAGTAGGTAGTTCAAAAAAACCTGAAAAAATATTAATTGTTCGGAACCCTTTGCGCTCGAGTTCGGCTCGCTCTTGGCCGGTTTTTCTGTGTTGTTCTGTACTGTTTGGTGTTATTTTGTATTGTTTTTTACTAATATAATGTAATTTGTAAGTAACTTGTTACTAACACTATAGTCTTTATACTTCCAAATTAAGTTATTATTATATTTGGCCAAAAACTTTCAAATATTGAATCGATCAATTTGTCACAAAGTAAATCTAGTTCCAAAAAGTTATTCATAAGCAAGAAACTGCAGAATCAATCAAGGGATGGTTGTATGGGATCGAATTCTTCCCCTTAATGCCCGGTACCGTGTGGCTTTTGACCGCATTTCACCGATAACTGCTTTAGTCCCGTGTGACGAGAGGTATGGTGGTAAAGGAAAGACATTCCCAAACTCCGCTATGTCGCTGAAAATTTCTACAAGGGAAAACCAATTACGAATCCACTTTGACTAAATCATACCGAGGTAATTGTGTTTCACGTCAAAACATACATACATACTGCATAGCTAGCTACAATATTATACATAATTGTACAACACTAAAGTAATAAATAACTTAAAATAAATAAATAAAACAAGCAGCATAAAAAAGGGTGGCATATTTTATATCTCATTGGGCATCAAAAAATTCGTCCACATCGCTGTCAATGGGAAAGTGCCCAGAACGCTGGCAGCATTACCATAACTAGCTTGGTTCCTGTTTGTAAAGTAAGAAGGCTAATTTTTGTGAAAGTAAATAAATTTCAATACGATTATATGGCAAAACAGAGCAACCCAAATAAAGTTGTCTTCCTTTTCCCAAAGTTTTTTTTTTTCTGTTTCCAACAGTTATCGCTAAAAATAATTTTAATTCAATTTTTTTTTTCATGCATTTGTTACATACTCGCTTCTGCCAGCGGCTTCGCTCTCGTGGAATTGGTACTTCCCCGTTATAACCCTTTTTTGTATGAGTTGAATTTTGAAAAATCCTTTCTTAGTGGATACCTACTCTTCACAAAGAACACATCCTCCAAATTTCATGTTTCTGTGCGTTGATATACCAGTCAGTCAGTCAGGGCTTTGAATTTTATATATACAGAATTATTATCAGTTTGTATACTCGTATACTAATAATACACCTTTTAAGTTATTTATTAGTTTAGTGGTCTCTATGTATATTCTATGCAAGGTTTTGATGACACACACACATGTGTGGAATTGTTTTCTGTACCTATAATATACTTCATATTTGGAATAGGTATTGTATTAGTTTGACGTAGGTATCTAATTACCTGAGTTACCTATTGAGAAATATTGGGTCGGTATGTTCGGCCGTGATTGGCACTAAGTCCCGATACCTGAGTATACATCTTTATATATAAAACAAAGTCGTTCTAGAGTTATAAATACTGTAACTACAACATTACAGTATTTATAACTCTAGAACGACTTTTTTCTGGTGTTGGAAATCATCTAATGACATCTCCCGCTCTGGGTGGAGCGGGAGGGCGTGTCAGACTCTTACTGACTAAATCCCACCCCAGTTCCTTCCCTGCCCTGAGTGCCCAGGGGCGAGGTAACTCTGTTTCGAATTTATTCTTCCCGCTCCACCCAGAGCGGGAGAAGTCATTGGATGATTTCCCACCCCTTAAAAAAGAAAAACCCTGGGCAGAACTCAAGAACGGCTGGACCGATTTTATAAACTTCGATTTGTTGGATTTGTCTCCACTCCGAATAGCAGAATAACTATTAAAACATCCATAGATAAAAATCACGGAAAAAAAGTAATGAAGAGAATTCATTGTCTCATACATTTTGTATAGAACGGATATTATGTTCATTGATTCTGAGGCGGTACGAACTTCGCCGGGACAGATAGTATATAAAATAACAAGCTAAACAAGTATCTTGACTTGGCTCGCGAGGTAGTCGATATGCGGGATGTGAGCTCGGAGATCATTGTACCGACAGTCGTGTCGGCTAATGGCTTAATACCCATGACCCTCGACGACCACCTCAGGAGGGTCTGGATAGGCGGCTGGGTCAAGGACTTGATTCAGAAAACGGTACTTCTGGACACGGTTCGTATTGTTAGGAAGTTCCTCTCTGTGGAGCCCTGACCACCGGTAGCTTCGACCCTGTTCCCGTGTTAAATATTTTATTTTTATTTTTTTATTGAACTATCTATGATTTAAAAATATAATTTATATGTTATGTATAGGTACGAGTATCTAAGTGAATAAACGGAAGTTTACTATATAGGTATCGGTCCAGCAAAATGGTAAACATTTTCCAGGCCATCTTCTGGCTAAGATTAAGCTGTCAATAATGCTGAAACTTCATTAGAACACTAAACTACTTTAGCTATGTTCTGTTCATCTCATAGTTCGACACTGTCGTCTAGAAACTTTTAATCGTTTCAATAATATTAATTTAGTGGAATCTAGATTGAATAGTATGACAACAATTTGTGTGACCCCTGTACAAAGAATCTGTTTATAGTGTGTCCGTTGAAACACGAGCTTCAGATACTTTTGCTAGTTTTAACAAACAATAGGCCCCTATCCGTTTGTTCGTGAAAAGAACGGCCAACGAGAGGAATTCCAAAAATGATTTGTTGTCACCAATGGTTTTGATATTTACAACTAGTACCGCTATTTTTGACTGTTCACATTCAGTGGATTTTGCGTTAACGGGTTGATTAATATACATTTTGACATTGGCCTCGTGGTCACAAGCATGACTTGTTTTGCTATTGATAGGTACGTTTTTCCATTAGCAATTACTCAGTAACAGCCCGAAGTTAAAGGGTCTACTACGGGCCAAGTGGCGCCCTCATTGAATAAAAAATCGTAGCATAGCATTAAAAATAAATATTAAAGAATCCAACGTCACGTTTGTTACAAAGAGTATAAAGTATTTTTACATTGTTAAAACAGGACTCAAAATGTTTCCTATCCAAAGTATTAAGCAAAAGTGTCAAAAACGGTCGTTTTTGGTATTTTCTGTACTATGCTACGATTTGTTATTCAATGAGGGCGCCACTTAGCTGGTAGTAGGGCCTACCTCTTCATAAGTGGCGCCCTCATTGAATAAAAAATCGTATCTTAGCATAGAAAATAAAGATTAAAGAATCCTAGTAAGCAAAAGAGTAGAAGTAGTAAGCAAAAGTACCAAAAAACGGCCGTTTTTGACACTTGCTTACTACTTTGGATACGAAACACTTTGAGTCCTGTTTTAACAACGTAAAAATACTTTATCCTCTTTGTAACAAACGCAACATAGGATTCTTTAATCTTTATTTTCTAAGCTCTGCTACGATTTTTTATTCAAGGAGGGTACCACTTGGCGGCTATATACGCCTTAATAGTTGGTGTTGTGACTCCCCGTTCCTCGGAAAGCTCGAAAAGCTTTAGAGAAGATCCTGCGCCTGGCCCTGTAGACAAAGTAACATCGCTTCGTAGCGAAACGATATCAAAATTCGTCATCGTCTCTGAGATATCGGTAAACATTTCCTAGCGTTAGCGTTCCTTCGTTATCTTTTTTGGCGATCACGATCGAGGCGAAGGCGAACTCTGAAAGTGCTGCTTGTCTACGCATTTGTATGGGATAAACACGATAGCAATTCGTTTCTTTATGGTTTCGTTACGAATTATAACATTGTCTACCAACTTGCGATAACGATGTCGACAGTCGACTGACCACGTGACTTAGCGCGGTTTATGTCAATCTCATACATTTTAGTCTTTTCTAACTTCGTTATCGTTTTTAAATTGTTACTTTGTCTAAGCCCCCCTGATCTCTCCCCGGTCGTGTCGGATTGCCGTCCCATCGGACTATGAGAAAGAAGTAACATAGTATAAGCGCACACGCTTGTGTACTCTAATATCTCCTGCATATCTGACTTATCTCCGTTGAGATTGGCCACTATGATTGAAATTCGGTAGGGAAGATTATTTAATATTGACGGCAAGGTTGGCGCAGTGGTTGAGCATTCGGCTGCTGCGCTGCATATCGCGGGTTCGATCCCCGCACGGAGCCAATATTTGTATGGCCTACAAATAGTTGTTCCGGGTCAGCCCCCTAGCCACATTACTTTTCTATTATCGTTTACGCTAACGCTTAGTACAAAATGTATGGAAATGACATTACCTGCGATAAGTCACGCAGGTAATGTCATTGCCATATATTTTATACTAAGCGTTAGCGTAAACGATAATAGAAAAGTAATATGGCTAGGGGGCTGGGTCTTGTTTATGTGAGTTTAAATGTTTGTGAACGCACCCACAATACAGGGGTAATTCCTAGTGTAGGGCAAAGATTTTCCTTAAAAATATAATATATAATTATATATATATGTATAAATGGACATCGACGTCACAATTTTGCATAACCCTATTTGAACTCAGTATCTAATTCATTAATTAATTCAGTCGTTACGGGTCGTCAGAAGCCCGAAAGTCTAACAACCAGTCTTACCACAGAGTATCGTATTACCCAGTAACTGGGTTGTGGAGGTCAGATAGGCACTCGCTCCATGTAAAATACTGGTATTCCGCTGCATCCGGTTAGACTGAAAGCCGGCCCCAAGACGGTTGGGAAAAGGCTACGCAGATGATGATCTAATTCATTAACGAATACTTTTAAGCATAATTTTCTTAAAAGTATTTAATGGTTTACTGACAGCCTTTACAGACAGTTGCAAATTGTATTAGTAAGTAATTTATCTTCAGAATTACTCTCGAAACATTTTTTTTGCTGACTCTCATTTCAAGGACCAACTATTTAGGAACCATTACCATTCATATTCGAAAACCATTTCCTTTAAATATCTGTAACGGCTACCAGGAGACCATAACCGTCCGGAAAGGTTAACAATAAATAAAAAAAATCCAAGGCATGTCTAAGAATGACCAGATTAACTTGTATTCGAAGCTGGATATAATCGTAATAAAAGGAAAGTATTATATTGTATTCAGTTTATATTCACGCCGTTTTCCCTTTTCATAATGGGTGGTTTTCCTACCGGAAATATCATAGGGAGCGTTCATAATGTCTTGTATGATGGAGTCAAAGACCTTTTAGTAAATTCTAAGTACAAGCTTTGATATAACAATTATGACAAAAGAAAATAACATTGTCGGTTCATTGATAAGTAAAACTTTTGTTTAATAATAATAATTCATTTATTTCATGCTTGCAGTATTATTTATGAATCTCACTAACCGTATGCTTAGCTCAAATACTGATTAGCGGATTCTAAATTCAAATTGTCCGTACAACTTTTTTATTTTATTTTTTTATATACCCGTCAAGCCCCCATTAGCAGACACAATTAAAAACCCATTGTCGCGTCTCCTTAAGGTCTGACGGATTAATTTTAAATATGAATCTGCTAAATAGTGTTTAGACTTATCACATGTTATCTTTTTTCTGTGTTTTATTTTGTGAGATTAACCTACTCAAATGTTTACGTATCTTATGCAATGGTCTATCTGGAAATCACAACGCCACGTTGATAGCATATTTGGTTGCTGAGGCTGTCAGATTAGCTTAATAATATTATTAATATTTTTTAGAAAATCTGGCACTCTTTGCCATTTTTAACCAACTTCGAAAAAGGAGGAGGTTCTATGTTCTACTATATGTATGTTTTTTTTATTTATATGCGCCGATTTCTCCGGCAGTTGTAGACTGATTTTCAAAATTCTTTTTTTATCCGAAAGAATATACTTTCGAAATGGTCCTATATAAATTTTATCGAAATTGCATCAGTGCTTTTTGAGAAACTGCACAAAAACGAAAAATGCGTATACTTAGATGACGTTTTGGTCTTCTCCAATTACAAGTATGTTTAAATTCCACGTTCCATGTTATTGGGGTTTTTAGTTCTGGGGTACAACAACTAAAACGTGAAAAATACTTTTATATTTGTGTAAAAACTTTTACACAAAAAAAACAACCGACTTCCAAAAACGAAAATACACTAAAAATTAGAAAACAACTTTAATTACGGCATTATTGTTTTAATTTTTAGTGTATTTTCTTTTTTGGAAGTCGATTGCTTTTTTTTGTAAAAAGTTTTTAGACTAACCAGTGCCAACCACAACTTCTAAGCTTAGTAAAGCTTAACACGAAACTGAAATCGAAAAATGTAAGCTCACACCACCGAAGAAAGTAAACACAAAAATAAATATCATCTAAACTTACAACAGAACCTAAAAAAAAACTGAAGTACAAAATCTTCAAACACTAGCACAAGTCCTCAAGAATAAAACATGTGTCTCGTGTGTAATAGCCTTAACTTGCCAGCATTTTGCTAAGCTTATTGTGTTATCTAACCGTGTAGCACTGGCTTTATTATCGCCGCAAACAATCCTGTTTTGAGACAGTATCGGATGAAAAGGAATGTCTCGACAATAGGAGTTAACACTGTTTATGTAATTGGCAGGGGGATACGGGGAAAAAGGTATGTATTGTTGTATGTTTGATTAAAGTTTGAGAAGAAGAAAAGCTACCTGAAAATCTGAATGGAGAACTCGAGTTAGAGAATTTGTCAAACACTACACTAGCATGTTAACTTGTCAAACTTTAGCATTCGATTCGGTTTGATTCGGTTTCGGTTTTTTTCCACCCCGGCTAAAGGATAAGGATATTCCAGATAATAAAATTATTCATAACATAAATTGCAAAGATCGTCTGTGCACCCACATCGTAATATTAGCTAGTAGTGCCAAAAGATTACATTGGTTCTTAGTTTTTAGAGTTCCGCCCACGAAGGGTCCAAACGGAGCCCTACTGTTGACTCACGTGTCCCGGACAGACGGCCTGTCCGTCTATCCTCTGTCACAAAATTATATTACGAAGAATTTTTTAATTTCCCATTGACCTATGAACTTGATGTTTATTGTTACGTATACTTTACTAAAAGATACCAATATTTGGTACGGAACCCTTAATGTGCGAAATCCAACACGCACTTGGCCAGTTTTTTTAAATAAGATTATCGCTTTCTTGTAAAATATTGTGACTTTTGTAATTGTGAATAGTTGGCACGCACTATTAATTGTATTTAGACGTTGTTCTTCCAGAGGGGTTTTATTTTTCCACTGTCGCCAGTAGATAACTATACACTGTTATTTATTCTGAGGGCATCTTCGAAATAATACCTATATTCTAAAACCTTTTGAAGGAAACTTTCTCCACTGCACTCGACTCAGTCCCCATAACAATGGAAAAATACACGCGCTTCAAATGTCAATTTCAATAAATAACAATTATTCTGAATGAATTGACTGGAGGAAATATCTTAGAATATAGAGGTTAGGCCTTCTAAAGGAAACTTCCTTCACTTCACTCGGTTCATGTAATAAATAACAAGATTTGATTAAGAATGAATGAATCGAGTTAAAAATATGACTTAAAATATTGGGGTAAGTATCAAAATTGCCATAAAGGTTATCTAGTAAATTTGGTACGAATATTGAAACCGGCTGAAAATTAACTTGTAAAACACATAATATTTACAAAGCTTTTTAATAAAGGCTATTATTATTATAATTGATCGGCATTGTTTGTACTTCCAATTAAACGCAAATAATTTGTTCCAGAGATTTATTGCTGCTTGTCACGCTACAGTAAATAAGCTTTATTTAAAAAAATTGATTTGTCCCGCTGTTTTATAGAGTCGGTTTAAAGTTAGTTTTTTTTTATTATTTATAAAGATAAGTTTGCCGAGATAAAAAATGCATCCATAATATATTCTCACTCTATTGATTCTTTAAATTTAAAAATACAACCTACTTCCAAAAAAGGAAATACACTTAAAATTGAAAAATAACTTTAATTTCGGAAGTCGGTATTTGTATTTTATTTCTTCGTTAATTGACATCACTTCTGAGATTAAAGTTATTTTTCAATTTGAAGTGTATTTTCTTTTTTGGAAGTCGGTTGTATTTTTTATAAAAAGTTTTTTAATTTTCACTTTTTAGTTGTTATACCACAGAACTAAAACTCAATATTAAAATTACGTCCGAATTGATAATTCCAATAATATGGAACATGGAATTTGAACATACTCGTAATTGGAGGAGACCAAAACGTCATCTACCTAAACACATTTTTTGTTATTGTTGATTTTTTCAAAAAGGGCGAAAGCAATTTCCTTAAAATTGGTATGGAACCACCTCTGGAGTATACTCTTCCGGATAAAAAAAAATATTTGAAAATCGGTCCACAACTGACAGAGAAATCGGTGGACATACATAAAAAAAAACAACATACAGTCGAACATAGAACCTCCTTCTTTTTGCGAAGTCGGTTAACAATTAGAAAATGTGTCTGGACGTTTGTTCATCAATCCCGCTCTAACGACTTTTAGTCGAACGGATTTTAATAAAATTTGTAAGTTACCTACTCCACAGCCTGAATTAGAGCATATGCTACTATTTTAAGCCGGTAGTATGCACCCATAAATTATTTTTCAACGTCCTCAAGGGCGACGCCAGTGGCAAAAGCTAAAACTTTCATGAAAAGTAGGTTTCATTTCTATTCGCCCACTAAACTCATTCTTTTCTTTCACATATTTGACTCCAAATCCATCACACATATCAAAAGAAACCCGAATCCTTTGACAGCACTTAAATATTCCTCCGATACACAAAATACGTGCTGTAGTCCGATAGTCTACCGATGTATAAGGGGCAAACTGCCTTCCAATCTACGGCGGGTTTTACAGCCTTCTGCGCGGGGTATGAAACCATTTTCTGATTCTCACGTGACTCCTAACTGAGGGATGGACTGGTTTTATTGCGCTGAGGACGTGTTTTGGACCGAAGACGTGAAAGAAATGCGACATAGGAAAGTTTATATTTTTGGTTGAGTTTTGACAAATTCTAAAGCAATAAAGAAAGAAAAAAAGAAAAATGCGTTTATTGGCATTACAGCAAAAAATAGGTTATCTGGATGCCTTCTTTTCTATTAAGTTAAGTGGTTTAAACTATGCAACTATAATATGACTAGAAATAAAAAAAAATAACATAGTGTTCAAGAACAATGCAAAACTTAGCAAGATTTTCCGTCACTTTGTCAATAGTTTTGTGGTTCGACTCAAATTATTCCATAGCCTACAGACTAATTTCCCAAAACATTTGATTGATATGTAGATATCAATAAAATGTTTTGCAAAATTACAAACACTCATAACTTTACATTAGTTAACATTTATTAGGTATCCTACTGTTATGATTTTAATTATTTATTTATTAAACACTTTACGCACATACAAGTACAGAGGCGGACTTAATGCCTCAGGCATTTTCTACCAGTCAACCTTAGGGTGATACAGAGACAAATAGTGGTAGGTGCCATAAGGAAAAAAACATAAAAAACAGGGCATCTTTATTTAAATGCAAAGGTACATAAATACATATGTAAACTACAAATAAAATATATACTCATATGGATAAATAGAAAATAAATTCGAGGAACTCACCAACTTATACCTACCTATCTACATATTTTTGAACTTCAGTCCATTCAAATGCTGTTTTAAGTTCTGATTAACTTAAAAGCAGAGTTTATTCTTAATTAATTTGCTAAGTTCTTAATGACTTTATTACTTAATTGAATTTTCATTAACATTGAGAATGTAAGGCGCGAATTGTAATAAAAATACAGAAAGAATTCGTATCTCTATTTTATCCTAATTAGGATATCTTAATTAAAACGAACTTGCTCTGAGATTTCCTATACTTTTTTATTTTATCGGGGACAGTTGATGAAATACTATTACAATTTAGTCAAGTATATGTCCTGAAAAACGTGTGACTTAAATTAAATGAGCACTAGGGAAGATTAAGAAAAAAAAATATTTATCGATGCAGTATGTAAGCGCACTCAAACACAATCCCCGATTGGTGCAGGACTATCCTAGGTTATCTTTTTCTTCTTCGTCGTATGGATAATTCCAAAATTAAACCTCTTTTATCCAAAATTTAGCCACGTCAACAGCGTTAGAATTTGCCTAGCCATGTCGACAGCGTTAGGCCGCGGACACGAATTCAGTGGGCGTGAGGTGGCGGCGGCGACGGCGCGGCAACGCACCGGCCTAGACTAGTGCGCATCGCTCGTACGCCGCTCCCCGTGCCGCTACCTTCGAGGCGAGTTCCATATAAATCTATGCATTGAAACGCGCCGCTCGCCGCGCTGTCATGGTCGTCGCTCCGCCGCCCGCTGACTTCGTGTCCGTGACCTTAGAATTTGCCTCGTAAACGTCTTTCAAAGTACAAGTGTAAGGCTTTGATTGGGACGTAGCTCCGCAATCGCATTGTGGTTCATTGGAGTATCCTCATCTGAGATTGATGATGATTCTATGTTATGAAAACAAAAATGCTCCACTATGAATTTGTCTCTTCCTATGGTTTTATAATTAAAAGCCTGTGCAAAATGCCCTATTTACTTAATAACGTATTGACCTTTTCAAGCCATTGAGGTTATTCAGAAACATATACAAGTAATCTACAGTCATGCCGATATCATCAAACACGAGTGTTTAAATCAGAACCGTTGTATCGGAGTGTTATCGCTAAACAAACCGATTGACTAAGTAGTCGGAATCGACGTAGGTAATTATAATGTTTCGGTACTGACGGAAAACCGGCAATTAGATATGTAGTGCGAAGTGTTTGTTTAAACAGGTATATTTATTTAGCGTATAAAATGTAATGACGTCAGAACTTTGACGTTTTGGTTATTTAATTTGAAAAGTTGCAAAAAAATCTAATTTGGAGTTGTAAATCAAGGTTTACACCTTAATTTTAAACTAGATGTTGCTCATCTGCTGAAAAGGTTCATAAATGAAATCACATATTTCATACAATTCAATCTGAACTTATAAAAATGCCTTAAAGTATGACTACTAGCATATGACGTCTCTCTCTTGCGAAATAAAGCGACGCCGTAAAGGACGCAATCGTACGACTACTATACAGTGACGTCACCCGTCACAACTTATCTTTAAAAATATAGAAAATTAAATTCTACCACTTACCATACCATTCGTATACAGCGTATCATACGACTCAGCTTTTGAAGACACGTTCCTCAGCTTGCAGGGTTTCTTCAGCGGCGGCGGTGGCTGGCCATGCTTGTGCGAGGGAGATGGCTGTTGGTTCCCTCCACCTCCCCCACCGGACCCGACGTGGTTCGCATCCACTTTATTCTCCTTCTCTTTCACTATCTTACTGTTATGAGTCAAGTTATTCTTCGTGTATTTTCCCAACTGCTCGAACATGCTGGTCAGATGTTGGGACATCATTTTGGCTGGTTTTAGTGTTCGTGGGTTCTCTACTCAACTACTACAGTTTTGAGGATGGTACATTTCTATGAGCACTGTTTGGGGTATTGCACATGGTTTAGCTGTTGGTTGTGAATGAAAATTCGTCTTTTAATTAAAGTGGAAAATTTTTGAAAAACACAAACACAACATGTACGAGTAGGTATCATGATTCTATCTGAATTATTTGTTTGATTCAATTACTGGCCGTTAAAAAAACCTTGAATATGAGCAAAATTTAAAGAACAAAAACTTGAAATACATTATAGTTTTTCTTGAAATATGCAGAGACGGCGTAAGTTTCAATCTTTGTTCTTGTAAGCAGGCACACCAGTTATGTATGGAGGCTTCTTTAATTTGGTTTAGTGTTTATGCTTGAGTTTGTTTTAAATGGTATGATTGAGTGTGCTAGCTGGCAAGTGGCGGATTATTTAATTTTATGATTATATTTTAGACGACATATATTTATTTTTCTGTTTTACATAATGTTAAGATTGTTGCTTAGAATTATATAGATTCAAGTTCTTAAAACTTAACAAACAGATGTGTTGCTGGGGAGTTTGTTGGCCACTTCTTCTTCACAGCTAAAACACTAGGAAGTGGTGACGGGCGGGCGTTTTTTGGGGGACTGTCTTTATGTAGAACTTTGACGTTCAAAAAGTGCTGGTTCTCAGCCTAGTTTGAATAAATGACTTTTTGATTTTGATTTTTGTAAATCTTATCTTTAGACACAAGTTTTCAATGAAATTTGTAATTTGTTTTAATTTTGATTTAAAATTTTACTGTTACTAAGTAATTAAATTAACTTGTCAAAATATTCAGGGACTTAAAATATTTGCCTACTTGCAACATTAATATCTTAGAGACCAAATTAAATCGTTAGGCGATTTTTAATTATATCGATAGGTACTGCCCAGTGTGAGGAAAAATTTTAGATCATAGCCTGAAAAAATAATTGATTTTCTTGAAATATGTACAAAGACAGCGTACATTTTAACTTGCAAGCACTATTAATCATAAAAAAAAATATATGTTGCCGCTTGTATCAACTAAATTAACTTATCAAAATATTAAATGACATAAAAGTTTGCCTCCTTGCAACATTATTTTTTTAGCGAACGTATTCGGTCGTTACGCGATCGTTAATTATTCCCAGGTCTTTGATGTGAGTCTTATCATATTAGGATTTTTTTTTGTTAAGGTTTTTACTTTTCAGCTAAATTTGAACTCTGCAATATTTGGTACGATTTTTTTTGTGGAAGTATATTATACCTACCTAAATTTTAATTCTGCAAGAAAACCATAGTTTAGCAACATCTCAATAGTGAACACGCCAAAATATTCCCGTTCCGTCTAGCCACGCCGACCTCATTCCCACCAAAACCTGTGTATCTGACAGTACCATTGTACCAATAATTACTAGCTCCTCGTACATCGCACGTTTTACTCGAAAACTTTCCTAAATAAGCTAGGCATGTCGGCGGCATGTTCGAACGGGGTCGACGTGTAAAACAATGACGTCACAGACTGCGATACTGTCATTCTGATTCCGGAGCGAGTTCCCCGAGGCAACTTGTCTTGAAATCAACCTATAGGTAGCTTTAGACACGTTTGCTTCGTAATGAAGTGTGATGCCGTGAAATCATTTGGTAGTATTTTGTTCCTTTGCAACAACAATGATAACAAAAATAAGCTCATTTTTTTTGTTTACGTCATTACTTATGCATGGCAAAACATGTGTGCCATTGTTCGAAACACAACATATTACAGTACAAACTCGAATTTGTACCTATTGCAGAGTCATGTTTTACAAATAATTTTAGGGTTCCATACCCGGAGGGTCCAAACGGAGCCGTATTGCTGTCACTCACGTGTCCGTCTGTCCATACGTTTCTCCGTCGTCTGTCACAAAATTTTGTTCCGAAACATCTTTTAACTTCCCATTGACTTAGGAACTTGAAATTTGGTGATAATATGACGTGTGTTTTACCAACAAATACCAATATATTGATAAATCCGATTTTTTCTTTAATAATTCCCTCATTTAGTACGGAACCTTAAATGTGTGAAGTCCGACACGCACTGGGCCGGTTTCTTTTTTTATATTTTATGGAACGTAATCATCTCGATCGGTTTGTAAAACCAGTCTAAAATGTTAACATTTCTACCAAAAATAGGGACAATAATATCACTGTGCTCTGGTTCGAGAATCATTTATAATATCACGTAGGAACACTATTAATCACAATAACAAACAAAAATATATTCTCATAAAATATAGAGCCATTGACGTAAGTATGATCTATTACTAATGAAATATCTACAATCTACGAGAAATCTATGAACAAGCCTAACATTTCCCAGCACCGTAAGTATAAGGCAATAACTTGTTTGATTTTATACACCTATGTTTTCTCACGTTAAAACAAACCGTAGTAAATTAAACAAAAGTTTTCAGAGAAGCATCGTAAAGTGTTACAGGGTACTACGGTATTTTAATGCTCAACTTCGTTACTTGGTTGAGCTCAACAACTTGTGAATCAACAAGTCAGTGAGCTCCGTTGAGTTCTTGCACTTAATGTTGAGTTTACCCAGCGACAGCTCAGTTAGCTCCGTTATTTAGTTACAATCGCACTTCAGTATTGAATCTGTTTAACTCACTGTTTCGACATTTACATGAAAATTTGATCCGAATTCGGAAATGTAATTCTCTCTATTTAAGAGGCCGTACGACACGAAATACGAAATTTTTCCGATGTCGCTGATTTACGTCATTTTACAGTTAATTTAAATTCAATTATGATCTAATGAATGAGCTGGATTTGAAGCCAACGTTGTGTATTAGTCGAGATTTGGGTTGTTTTAAAAGATTTTTTATTGCCAATTGTTTTGTAATTCTTAAAAAAAAATCTCAGGAAATAGATTGATTACGAACTGAAGTTTATTTTTTGTTTTTTTTTTTTTTAATTTTATGCCAAAATCAAAAGCAATTCTTAGTCCGTTTTCTCTGAAATTTGACTAACTAACTTTTTACTTCTATATAAATGTGGTAAAGCGTGATTAATACATTGTAAAGAAGACTTTCGTAACAATACATTTAAATTTTTTCATAAGGCTTAGACATCAAAACTATTTGTAATTATGTGATATTCTAAACCCCTTACAGCAAAATTTCACAAAACCGTCGTTGGTTTGTGGTCGATTAATCGTAATTATAATAAAAATAAATAACTCATACATTCGATCATAATTGAAATGATCTTTCATGTTGTGCACTAAAACTTTTAGAAATATATTATTTTAACTGTAAAATCCCGTAAATCAGCGAAATCGGCAAATTTCGTATACGGCCTCTTAAAGGTTGAATCGAAATACTTACATACTACTACGGTGTCTTCATAATCCGTTGGCCGAAATAAACGTATTTCCTACTCACTCAACTATTCTTTTAAACCCTTGCAAAAGGAAATTGTGAAAAAAATATTGGAGGCAATGTTTTCGAAAGGAAGCATCTCGGACGAACGAAACAAAGAAGCTTGTCATAATAGAGGAACGGAAAGTTGCGTCAAAGAGGGCCGGCCGCGTGGCAAAGTTGCCTTATCTCGGCCAAGTTTCATCGAATCACACTTATCTGGTCTCCGTATTGATTGGAATTTAGTGTTTTGATTATTGTAGGGCAATACAAAGCGTTTATTATCTTGAAGGTCTTTTCACATTATGAAAAATAAAATCATGTTTTCTGTTGACCCAAGGCGGTTTTCACGTCACAGATCGCACAAAAGTCAAACAAATTAATAAGGGACGAGGATCCTCGGTTTATATGAGCAACGAGAAACATTTTCTTATGACAGAACAGTTCGGTCATACGAAAAAGAATTCTTACGAAAATAACAACGACGAAATTGAGATTAATGTTTGCTTTTAATAATTCCTATTCATATTCAAGAGGCGGTTAATTTTAATTACTTATGATGGTTTAAACGAATACTACTTAAGTACAACTTAATTTCACAATCAAAACAGATTTGGAAGCTTATCTTAACAGTGTTCAGACATTTATTGAGCTAGCTTATCTATAGTCACACTAGATTCGATAAAGATTTACGCATTTGTTATCAGAGTGAAATGGCATAGTATATCAAACAAACACCCAAAAAATGACGTACAGAATATGAACACATACAAGATTAGTTCAATAAAAGAGAAAATCACGTCAATAAAATCGAATCAGTTCTATCAACTTCGAACAAATCATCTGGAAATCTTCAACTATAACTCAACTAGTGATAAAATATAAGAGAACTGTAACCGCGAACGTTTGTAAAATCTGAAAGAAAAGCCAAGTCTTTGACATTTTGATTTTTATGCGTAATCTAAAGGAAACTTTCATGCGTTATAATAACCAGAGTACTAGTATGAATACTTAATGTGTAGTTGCGTTATGCAAGACACATGAATATGTTATTACGTACGTGTTTTGGATACAAGATACAAAAAATACCGTAAAATTTCACCTGAAAACCATCTCGTGGGTTTATCACGTCAGCTTGGATCAGAGACTCATTAAAGTATCAAAACACCAAGGAGACTTAACGTCGAAGATATGTTGAAAAATTGAATGAAAACAAGCGGAATTCTCTGCCAGAGTCTGTGTTTCCGGATAGCTACAACCTGGAAGTCTTTAAGTCAAGAGTGAATAGTTTACTTCTAGGCAAGCGTGCTCCATCTTCGACCGACGCGACGTCATCATCATTTATCTTCAGGTGAGATAGTGGTCAAATGCGTGCCGATCAACAATAAAAAAAAGCTCATGATTGAGACAGATTAGAAACCATAGTTTCTAATGAACAAAACATGCAAGTTGAAAATGATTTCAAGCTATGGTTTGAAATCATTTTCAACTTGCATGTTTTATAAACAAACTTTGAATAATTTACAGGTTTTCAAAATAATGTATAGAAACGAAAATATATTTTTAATCAAGTTTCTGATTTCGCAGCAACATTATAATTGGGGACCTTTTCAAGTGTTACCTATACTCACCCATTTGGTCAACATACATTTAACTATAACAGTATAAAATATGACCTCTCCCTTTTATACCTTACCTTTTGAACTACAAAATCGGCTAACGACAACTTTGAGGACCTACGTTTATAATTGGGTTGTTCTGGTAACCTAATAGGACCATTAAGGTGCCACACAACTACATGTCTGTGTATTCAACGCATAAGTTTTGTAAGTATTGGGTATAAGTTCGCCATATTTGCCTCTAAGAAGAAGATATAATCAGTAAAGATGATGATGGTGATGATGAAAGTGTAGCAACTACTTAAGAAAACTTATCAATGTCTATCGGCAAAGTTATAAATGACCCGTCAAAAATGATTCATAGGAAAACTAATTACGTCCACCATAAAAAGTAAATGCAGTGACATATCGCAAATAAGCGTATTTTCTTTCTTTTTTTTTAACTTAGCGCAATTCCCATACAATAATTTGTTCTTATATACGATACCGGAGAACACAAGGATGTCGTATAAATAAATATAAAGGCATATTTTAGACACACATAGGTCGGTGCTAAACCCCTGCTCCTCGAGGGTTATAAACGACCGCTGGATCATTGGGATCGGTACGTGTATACGTGCTGCCTCTGGATAAGGTGTGGATTCAAAGTAAGTGAGAGATATAAATGTGGTGATAGTCTTAGTGCAGTTCCACTGTTTTGAGACACGTGATTTGCATTTTACCTGTGTATTTCTTGTAAGCTTTTTATTGCGTTACGTTCTCTAAACGCTAATACCCCAAGTTTAAGGGAACTCGTCTTAAGATGTGTAGAGAGAGATATGGTTTTATTTGTAATTCAGCTCAGTTACTCTTACATAGCAGAATTTTTACGGGCCGATATATCTATAAATATTTTACAACCAATCCAAAACATAAAACTGAATATGATGAATTTTGGAAAAAGGAATCAGCAGATTCTATTCCGTTCCGTACCTTTATGGCATAAAATACAGATTCTTGGTTTAGCAAAGTTTTGAAATGGTCTGACTAACGTGTCTACAAAACCAAGGAGGTCCTTAACTCCATTAATATGCTCCCCAGAAATTCATGTAAGATAATCTCCATTAACGACACGACCTCCAGTTTACACTGCAATATGGGATCCAACCCTGCGGCTAGCGGGCCAACTAATCAAGCGTGCATCGCTTTAGCTAAGTTTGCGTAGAATATTAAATACGTCGTACGCCTCTCCCTTGACAATGACGTCTGGCTGGATGTAACACAACACTCTGTTTCTTTGGAGAAATGCTGCATTAATTATTTCGCCGAAACTCAAATATTATCACGTTCTTGGTTTGCGCTGTTTGATGGCGTATGAAGTGTTTAACTCAATACACATGTGGGTACGCAATTGCTTCGTTACTGACATGTTATTCGAAAATACGTAAATGATTCTGAAACCGGTAAAAATCTGAGACACTAGCAAGTTTTGAAAGCATGTCACTACTTTGTAATCAGCCTAAGGGAACTGTGAGGCAATTTCTCTGAATGAATTCATTGGTAATAAAAACATTTTCTAATCAAGATCTCCAACAGTTACGGCAAGAATCGAAGCATATTCTAGGCACGACAGTTATAGAAGTCGGCTGAAGTAAGTGGGTTATTGCGACGCTTGAAGGCAATGACCTAGAAAGCTGGTACTATTTATGTGTAAACCTAATATTAGGTACAGCTGCATGAGTTTCATGGGTAAATAGGCGCAGGTCGATCGTTCAGGCTCATTTGAGAATCGTTACAGGTAGTTAAAACCCAAAGCCAAAGTTAATTGGTCAGACAATTGGGTTTTAGAATCGCCAATTCGTAGTGTAGATCAAAGTACAGATTGATATTCAGCCGTGATACACATATTCAATGACTGAAAACGAATTTCAAAACAGTCAAATCATTTGGATATAACCTTTGCTCTTGTATGACTTGTTCTCTTGCCAATTCGAAAGGATATGTAGAAAATTAAAACCCAAAAATATGACAAACAATAGTTTCAATCTGTGTGTAATGTAGTCATAAGACTAATAATTAGTGTCCGACCGAAATTTCGATTTCGGTTTCGGCCGAGTTTCGCCCAAAAATCAAGTTTCGGCGGCAGTTTCGGTTTCGGCCAAAATTGGCCGAAACTTTTGCCGAAACTGAAATTGATTTCGGAAGTTGTCGTCCACTCTTGCCTAACTTCGTTTCTCGCGGCAACGCTTTGGCGGACGCTGGCGGCCCTGTTTGGGACATGTCGTGCGCAAAAAAAAAATTAATATACTGTGTTTCCATTTCATGTCCTAATTAATGCAGAATAATGGGTAAAATGCACCAAATTTCAGTATTTTAAGGAATTTTATACTTGACCACGTGAGTTTCGGTTTCGGCCGAAACTGAAGCCACGGCCGAATATTCGGTTTCAGATTCGGTTTCGGCTGGAAAACCAGTTTCGGTCGGACTCTACTAATAATACAGCATTTGACTGCGAGTGACCAAGAAATAAAAAAAAATCATCGTGGAAATTTATGAAAAAAGTCTGAATCATCATTGTCTCTCAACTGATAATGATCTGATTCCGTATATCAATCAAAAAATAATGAACAGAAAAACGGTGTACAGGTGAACTTGAAATGGTTGGTCATATTTAAATACTGCTTCTGCCCATAGAAATGAGCAACATTTCAAGAAAGTCATAATCGATTCCGAAAAAAAAATTCGTACCTCCCATACTGGACTTCACGTGTCAGGTACCCTGGCGTTTAATATTTAATTTTTTTTTGCGTTTTCAATAATAATAATTTATATTAATAATAATAATTATATTTTTTTTATAATAATTATTTTTTTCGCTAAGCCTCACTGGTGCGGCGTAGAGCTGTGACGGGTTCATGCGCGTCCAGCATAACAACATCTTCAGCATGATGTTGAGGCTGCCTCGCTTCTGTAGTGAATCGGGAACTTTTGCGCTGTATCACACTGATGGCTTTCATGCCGTCATCCACAAGAAAACTGTGTCCCTGATCTGCAGAATGCATAGCAGCTAGCTGCAACGGTATTCTGAAGACTGTCCTTTATTAAGCGGGTGATTTGAATACCTATGTTTTAATTTATACTGGACTGTATGAATCAAGTTATCTAAAGTAAAGGATTTTTTTTTTTTTTATACTAATTTTGATAACGCAATGATAACCTTGTACGTAAAGTCCAAAGTTTTTTCGGGGTTGACTACCTTGAAGAAAGTTATTAATTTTCAAGGGCATAAGTAATTTCTAAAATATGGCCATGTATTTCCATTACACCCTATATATCTACGAAGATGTCAGCTAATGTGCTTCTTAATGTCAATAAGCGAAGACAGTATCACGGTTAGCTACACAGACAGATCATTAAACCGCCATTACATTTATAATAAGCGTGATATATTGAATTAACGTAAATGGAGTTTAGATTGAATTGCATTAGTCCATGTCTTTGTATCATCGTCCATTATAATATAATCGATAATGGAATCGCTCACTTTCAATCCACTATTGTAATTTTAATGCTCGTTGAAATAAGCAGTTTTCTATGAAAACATTATTCATGAAAGAAAAACTTTTATTATTTTACTAGGAGCGCCCACACTTCTATTCCCACGAGAAGCGTGTTTTTTTTTGGCATATAAAGGTACTTGTTTAATAGGCAGTAATATATGAGCATTATATGAGTAAAATAGATTTAGTGGTAGGTATAGCCTAAACCAACCAACGAATATGAGCACTAAGATTCGTCCCCAAAAGCCGTCAAATAAGAGAGAAAAGTTTTTATGGAAGTTGGTAATTTTGCAAAAATCTTACATTATTATCAAGAGTACCAGGAAGCACACAGAGAGAAGGCCTGTGCCTTGCAGTGGAAACATTAAAAGGCTGATGATGATAGATGAAAGGATCATGATCAGGAAGCGTAATCAAAAACTAAAACGAGCCGACCCGTAGCATTTAAAGATAAATTTCTTAGATTCGAAAATGTAAAAAAAACTACTAACATTTCAAAGACTCAAGATGCAATAAACCTACACATCAAGAGAGAAAACATACAGCATAGATACTGAGGCAAATATTGAGATTAAGCAGATATTGAAGGAAAAGTTATTTCATTCCTTTTGAAAGATGCAAATGTTAGTGTCCAAGTTCCTCTTGGCAGAAACCGATTGCTAGAATGTAAAACGGATACCAAAGTGGATTTTGTAAATAGTTAGTAAAAGCACACGTAATACAAAGTCTAATTCTTCTTATCGGAAAATCAGAAAGGAGACCAGATGGAGAAAATCGAATATCTAGGCGATGACCTAAGAGTGATAGGCGATACTGCGAATGTCAGTGATCAACCCCAAACATTTTGGACTTTGGCAATCGATATCCCTGATAGACCTACTGACTTTTCTTAGAGCCTCAAGAAAAATGAATAAGAATAATTAATAATAATAATTTATTAGGAACCACATTTAAAAACCATTGTAACGTTAACAACTGTAGTACAACACTGTGTCGCAGTTATTAACGCCCGCAATCGTAGCTAACATGATTATTATAAATGGATTCTAATTTAAAAGCTACGAACATTTGATTAATTAAATGAATTACATAAATCGAAAACAAGTCAAAATAAAATCAATAATATGTATATAAAGTAGTTTGTCTGTCAATTATAGTTCGAAAACTATAATTGCTATGGTTTTTCTGTGTTTCTGGGTGTTGCGCTACATACAGTAGGTTCAATTTTTGTATGGTAACAATTTTTGTCGCACTTCCATCGCGCGCTGTCACTGCTGTTTTGGGCAATCATACAAACCCTATAATATATTGGTCAGAACGAAAGAAAAAATATCTAGAACATTGCTTGTTCGACTGCCCTAGTAGAAGGGTAACGTTTTTAATAACATAATTATGATGCAGATGTTTTAGGATAGAAAAGATAAATTTACTAAAAATAGAAAATACTTCTTGCAGCACACTCTCCCTCAATATTCATTGTTTATCTTTATGCACCTTTCCATATTTACGAAATTACATGCATTGATATTCAGGACATCTGACGTTATTCTACATAATATTGTATACTGCGAACACATGAAACATTTTAATATGAAAATTCCATTAAATCAATGAAATAATTTTAATGAACTGCAATCCTTGACATATGGACGGACAGACAGACGTCCAATGCCAAATTATAAGGACAGTACTCTGAATACCGAATAAATGGTGGCGAATGTTAATTGCCGTATTCGTTCCAATACTATTATACTAGTAATATTTTGTTTCATTGCAAACCTGAAACATCAGGCTTTCAGATTTTGACTTTGGTATTATTTGGAGTTTCTGCATATTTCGTATTAAGGACTTAGCAGAAAAGTAATGATGCAATGATTTTTTTATACCTGTATACGGGGGCATCCGTATGTGGGGTGCAGCTGCAAGCGCAAACACCGCATATTGCGAGCTCAAGCGAAATTGGCTCTAAGCTATAGCTGATCACACCCGCATGCGGGCAAAGGAAAACGAATGACGATGTACTCTTGTGATACAGGCTCTCCTAGTGAATAGGTACAAGACCCAGGGCAGTACTAGTGTTGCTAATTGTTAGTAAATAAAATAAATGATCAATAAAAATGAGATTTCTGTTTTAAATGAAAGACGTCTAGATTACAATAAAAGAAAAAAAAAAATATTTGAATCACTGAATGGTGCTGAGGTTTAATGTTTTGCATGAACGTGTATTTTCATAGTTATTTTATTCATTCTATGAATTATATTTATGTTTGTTCATACATATTCCAGTATTAACATAAATAAGCGGCACAGCTTTGCAGTAATTAGAACACGAAAACTTTTGTAGAAATTTGTAAGCACATTGGTGGGCATTAAGTTGATAATTATGTATGCTGCGTCAGGGGATGAACTTACCGTGACTCAATACTGGGCCTAACATAAAATTTAATATTTAAAAATTTTATTTGTCTTCACCACGCTAAGAAGAATAAGTACTGTTTTCTTTTAAACACAAATCCCAGATCTTTCAATGGTTACCAGTGACCAAAATGTTGAAGTTTTAAAAAAATCGTGTACATACATATAGGTGCATATTGTGTCTTTTAATGTAGAGGTCCTTGAGGATATTGTCCACAATTAACAAACTTTATATGATACCTACGGACCCTACAGATATTTTCAGAATAAAATAAAATAATTTGGCATTAATTCTGATACTAAAATTGTCTGACGTCTGATCTCTTTTCGTTAACCAATATGCATCGGATTAATTGAAAAATGTAACAAAATTTTACGCCAGATGGAGGGGTGATGAACATAGTACAAAAATTTGTTAAAAAAATACATATTTCAAAAAGTTAACATATTGGCTTCATCCCCAAATATCGGACGGCCGATGTTAAGCAACAATATCAGCTGAATACACGCTTTTTGATAACCAATTTATTCAAAGTGCTTACGGCCCACTATTACGGCTCCTTCAATAAAAAATATTACATATTCCCTTGTGGGGTTAAAGTTATACATTTATTATTCACGGAACCGATTTCATGTGAAAATGTTATGTTTATAAATAAATAAGGATTCCTTATTAATAATGCGTTGGGTTCGATAAGTAGTTTTAGTTTTATGGGACCAAAAGGTTTTCGAAAGTGTCGTTTTAATGTTAGACATGTCTGTGAAGTTTATGGGGACTATTATGGGGTTCATGATTTAACTTTTTACAACGTATGATCATAAAGATACCAATAGGGAAGTGCTATGAGAAATGGAGGATAAGATTCTCTTTCTACAAGCTTTTATTTAACTTGTAAAGAAATAAAGAAAAATGTTTATTTTGTGCTTCGCACAGAAAAACACAATTATTTTACAAAATACCATCAAAACAATAATAATACATAAAAAACCACGTAATCAAAAAATATTTAAAAAGAAACAGCTAAGACCTGTGCGAGGCCAAAAAAGCACCTATCTCAGCATATGCTGCGACATTTATAAAATAAATATCATAGCTCTGGTATTCTGATAGGGTCTGTGAAGCCACGGATACACTCACTGAATACATAAATAAAAAATAAATAAAATAAAAGTGATAGTGAAACATAATTTTAATAAAAATATTTGTGAATGAAAATAAATATAAAATAAACCATAGGCCGACGCCTAACGCTCCGACATTTGTCAATGTCATAGACAAACCATGTGTAATGTTGGTTTATTCAGGTCAAATCTTGAAATGTGAATTAGAACCACTCCCTCTTATCCTACGGAGTTGAATCTTTATTTGTCAGTTCAGTCCCGATGAGAATGCATATTATGGTAAACATGACCTGAATTGACATTCTGGGTTACGTCCATATAGAGGAACTCTTTAACGGCCTACAGCACAGACACGTGTGTATAAATAATTTTGTGTGTAACTTTTTTTTTTTACTACTTAATTTTAGTTTTGGTTGCGACGGTTTTTCATTTGAGCTTTATTTGAAACTTTTAGAGGTAGATATTTAAGAAAAAAGATTCTGCAACAGCTTTCCTTTCTACTAATAAACTGTAGGTAGGTACAAGTTTCTCAACACTGATTACATTACGTTGTGGTTACAGCAGCACCTTATCAAGGTGTCCCATATAAAGCAGCGGAAGTTTATGGGACATTGAGATTGTGTTATTATCAATCAATTGTTACATTTCGATTAGCATTGTTTTAACTTCAATATCCCTGAACTTTCTTTTACCGAGATGCTAGGAGACCATATTAGGTGTAAATAACTTTTTTAAGTCTACCTAATCTTTGGGAATATAGAAAAAGTCATACGCATGTTTTCGTATAAATATGAAGATCAGGTGCAAAAGTGTGAAAACAGATGCCCTGAGAGAGAGAGAGAGAGAAAGAGATCAAAACCTACGAAATTTAAAAAAAAATCGTGAAAGAAAATACTGACACCGTTATTCTGCTTACATTTGTATGCAAACCATATATGTATGTAGAGTTTGCTTCGAAGAAAATTGCCTACTCATAATAACAATGCGAAGATAAACTTCGCTTCTTATAGACTGACTCAAACAAGGACACCGAAATCGAATGTTTAATTTTGTATTGTTTATAATATAATAATTATTAGTAACAATTGGTTAACAGTAATGGTGACGGGTATTATGTCGTCAATGGGGTCTTTACGTCACATAATTGCGGTTCGTTTTCGGTGCTCTGGCCCCATTTGGGGACATTATTGGGGTACCGACGGCATTTGTTCCAAAATATAATTTTAAGGGTAACGTAGTAAGCTATTTTAGGGTTAATGAGTTTCGAATCAGTGCCCGCTATGTTTTGTAAGCGTTTTAATTATATTTTGGGATTTTGTGAGGAGCAAGCGTGAATAAGAAACATAGGAATTAAATGGCATCTGTTTTAAGCGAATTTGTTTCTCTTACTTCTTTAGAGGTAAAGTTGTTTAGTTGCGCTACTGTTCATAATAATTATACATATAGGTAATTAAAATGTAATTATTTTGTGTACATTTTCCAAAGTCCTCTCATTATAATGCTTCACTTTTGTGTGTGTTTTTTGGACTTAGAAAATATTGTTGACGAGTTAAAATGGAAGATGAAAACGTATTGCACCGACCCATATAGGTACAGAAAATATGTATGTCACCGAATAATTGTGTTTATTAAAAAATCGCGTAAAATTGTAAACTGTATATTTTGAATAAGACTCGGATACATTGAAAATCATCAAATTTGAATGAGATTTATTCTATTTGAAATTATCTTTTTATTTTATTTTTTTTTTCATTGTTGCTAAGCCCACCTATGAAATCAGCGTTTTATACGGAGAATTTAAACAAGTTGGATTTTTAATACTAACATTTTCTTAATTTATTTAACAATTATGAACACTAATGTTTTAAAACTTTTATGCAATAATGTTTAAAAACCACTTAGATTAAGCAACAAAAATAAGTTTTGGCTTAGTTAAAAAACAAATAGTGGTTTCATTTCTGCTAACAAAAAGAGGAGTAATTTTTAAGGTTTTTTTTTTTGTATAAAACTATAAGTAATAAGGTTTTTTTTTACTATTGGCAGTTGTCTATGACGGTCATTATTCGATAGAACATCAAGCAATTGATGAATATTTTAATTCATAGAAGTGACAAGGTTCTCTATTTTGAGAAAAAAAAACGCCGATTTCATAGGTGGGGACCCAATACATAGTGTGTTTACACTCTTGCAAGATGTCTTACTATCTTACGGTATTTATAATTATTCGGTGTCATTCAAACTGGCTTTCGTGAAAAAATCTTAGTAAACTGTACTACAGTTTATGCGAAAGTTTAGGTACCTATGTGTATATAGTTATTTATTTACACAATAGTGTGTGCATTTTGAACAAGATGGAGCAGATCCCGAAAGTTTAAATTGACATAGTTGTGCGACTTTCAGTTTAGAGTGAGGCGGGCAAAGTTGTAAATAACAAAAGTATTTTACGGAAAATTCTGTCTTTTCCTACTATACATAATTTCCTTTCAATATATTTCAGTTTGTTTAGAGTGCAGGAGTTTTAGTTACTGTGCTGACAAAAATAATACGTAATACTTACGTGTTGTGTTTGTGGTTAATATAGTTTAAAAACTTTTTACTTTTAACAGATGAGGCGATTAAAAGAATTTTTGTAAGACAGTTTAGTCAAGTAATATTCCAATAGCTTAAAATAACTTAGAAATTATTTTATAATAGTGTTTAAAAGTAACAAAACTTATAAATATCCAAATCAAACTATTTACCTACATTACATAAGACGAATTTTCATTCAACAAACAACTTTCGATACTTCGCGAAACTTTTACGAACTTGAAAAGTTTTTCAACTTTGTGGAAAGTATTTTTTAAGTAATGTCCGGTCGTCGGAGAGTACTTTCGGCGTAATTATTCACTACGACATGTGTTGAGTTATGCAGAGGTGCATTGGGTTCGCGTCCGCATAGCACTGAGGTATCGCGGCGACTGCTTTGCTGTCCAGCCCGAGCGTGGACGTTGTCGGCGGCGTCAGCCAAGCATTTCTTCAGCGGCTGTACGACGCATGCGCGAACAAGCCCCGCCTCCTCAAACTTTTTCAGAGCAAAGTATACGATCTTTTTTACAAGAACTTTTTTTTTCTATTTCCCCTTTGAACAGAAGGGATATTAAAAAGTTTAAATTAATTGCTTTCATGTTAAAGCTGTTTTTGTTTTTGTCGACAAGATGAGAGTAATGTTATCGGTTACATAATGACGACGTTTTAATTAATGATTCGATTTTGTTTTCAATAAGCTGTATTGTGCTGATCGAATTAATATTAAATTAATGAGCCACTACTTTACTTTAGTAGATGAAACTTCCTGAATATATCTGAAGATTTGGCATAGGTACCTACGCAGATGTGTTAGTACATCCAGTTTGTTTTTGCCAGTTATTTAGAAGTACGAGGACGTCTGCCGAAAGGCATAACGCGACAATGCGACTTGTGAAACCGAGACGACGACCATTTTAGAAAATGGTATTCGCAAAAGAAATCCTTAGATTTTTTTTTATAAAACAGTATTGACGCAACGTGGTCGCAAGATCTCGTCACGCCTGTTTGTGGTGCCTTAAACCATGCTCCAAAAATCCTGACTACGAACTACTCCTGATAATTACCTAATAAGTAAGTAAACCTTATCTTAGATACTTTAAATGACTACCAGAATGTTCGATTGCGACTATCCTCTCATTAAAAGCGTGGGCTCAATGAATGGTCTGTTCCAAACAATTAAACTATGCTATCATGATGACAGGGCAGGTCCTGTACCTAACACAATTGCTTTTATAATTAGCTAGCTAACTCACCAAATGAGGTGCCATATTGTGGAGCCTATTCATTATTTACATAATGTATCGATGAATAGAGATGTTACTTCGACAGATACTGATGCCGATTCTGTTGTGCACTAACTAAACTTAATTTAAGCTTTTGCTATCTTTTTCTCTCTAATAAAACAAGAAAGAGACGGACGTAAATTAAAGCTGTCAAATTTAGTTGAACTAATATTTCCATACAAATTAAGGGTACACGTAAAAACATGTTGATTATAGACGTGTAAAGCACAAGGCGTAAACTAGTTGGACATCTATAACTTAGTTCATAGATTTAGCCGTCCTTTTCTGGCACTGCCTTTTAGTAAAAGATCATCATCAACCTTTTATTGTCCCCACTGCTGGGGCACAGACCTCCTCTCTGTGAGAGGGTGTGGGACATAATTCACCACGCGGGCCCAATGCGGGTTTGTGGGTGTCACATGTCTTCAATTTTTTGGTTCTAGGACATGCCGGTTTCCTCACGATGTTTTCCTTCACCGTTTTGAGAGCAGTGGTGATGAAATAATTTACACAAAGTAAAGCGCCTGCCTGAGTTTGAACTCATGACCTACAACTTGTAAGTCGCGGCCAATACCACTGGGCCATCACTGCTCTAATGATAAAATGCGTAAAAGATAGCGATTCTCTAATAAAATTTTAGTTTAGTTTTTTTTTTTTTTCTTGGGACAAGCCTGCCACACTATTCCCAAACCACTGTAACTTCTGTAAGCCAGAATCAACAGTGGCGACCACCAGAAAAAAACGCCGAGGCAATGAAGCTCGACGAGTCCCAGAGAAACGATTAAACTGTCTTGGGTCCCGCAACGAAATTAATCAGAAAAGACAACGGAGGAGTAAGAAAAACATAATTTCCACTTCCCTCCTAATCAAGCGGGAGACAGAACAAAACTAGGCCATTAGGCACAAAAGGGGGTTTTTACAACTGGGGTTTTAGTTTAGTTGTTGAACAAGAGAATCGGCACCATTACTTGGTATAAGTACCTACCTCTTAAATATTGATATAGGTGTTGGAATTATTTAGTCGTTCTGTAATGTATATGGCGTGTACGTATCTTCTCTAAGTCACCTGATTATGTTAAATGTTAAGAGGGTATAATTACTAGAGATGCATTGTAAGAGCAGTGGTGGCCCAGTGATATTGGCCACGACTTACAAATTGTAGGTCGTGAGTTCAAACCCAGGCAGGTGCTTTACTTTGTGTAAATTATTTCATCACCACTGCTCTCAAAACGGCCAAGGAAAACATCGTGAGGAAACCGGCATGTCCTAGAACCAAAAATTCGAAGACATGTGACATCCAACAATCCGCATTGGGCCCGCGTGGTGGATTACGGCCCGCACCCTCTCACAGAGAGGAGGCCTGTGCCCCAGCAGTGGGGACATTAAAAGGCTGATGATGATGATGCATTGTAAGAGCTTTCACAGCGACGTGCTTTCATTGAAATTGTTTTCATTTTTTAAAAATTTTCAATGATGTTGTCGCATTGTCGTCGCTCCAGTTTTCGCGCGCCTTTAACCCTTAAGGCGCAATTATACGACTTTTAATGGTTTTTAATTGAACATCACGTCTAAACGACTAGTCTTATTTCTTTGAAAAGTTACTCTAGACTATTTCCGTCGTAATTTGATCTCAGAATATTTCAAATTATATTTTTAAATCATTGTGTAATTAATTTGTAAAGTTATGTCTAATGCGGATAAAAGATTGAAAATCACGCAAAAACTATAAAGCGCATTTTTATGAAACCTTCACTATTTTAAAGACCATTTAATTATTTATAATTTAGTTTCAGTGTTTTAGTTTAATACTTGTTGTTTTATGTGTAAATTAATAATGCGTCTAATTTCGGACAGCGCTCCTTGATGGGCGAGTCCTATTACTGGGTGGATGTACAACGCATTACGTGAGCTCTGCGCAGAATACGCAAGCTAACCACTCAAGGTCGTTGGCAGCTAATAGTACCTTAAATGCATCATGATGTAGTTATACATCACCAAACAATTTGACTGACATTTCAATAACGTACAACACTACAGATATAATTCATATTTTTTGTATAATGATAAAAATGATTCAAATTATGGACATTTTATTTGTTGTGTAGAAATAATCAATGTGCACAATCGATAGACACAAAGTTGGTAATTTTACTGTTAAAGTAGCAATTATTTGTTTATTTTTTAGTTTATTTTGATAAAAATAATTAAAATAATGGCTAGGCTTTTGTAGATTTAGTTTTCAATGTGCGTTTGTGGTCTGTGCAAAATAAATATGTTTTTTTTTTTTCATTAGAATATAGAATATTATTCAACTATCAAGTTTCTGATTTATATATATTTTCGTAAATATTTACGAATGCTTATATTCACAATTATTTATTTCGTATTTCTACAGTATGTCTCGGCGACTAGAAAACAGACACATTGACGAATTACCGTCTACGTTGGAGAATGTAGTCATATCTGATGATGGTTTAGAAGATGAGGATTTTTTTTTTTTTGGAGGGTTGGGAAATCATCTAATGACTTCTCCCGCTCTGGGTGGAGCGGGAAGGCGTGTCAGACTCTTACTGACTAAAACCCGCCCCTGTTCCTTCCCTGCCTGAGTGCCCAGGGGTACGGTAACTCATTTTCAGAATTTATCCGCTAGGTACCCCTAGGCATAGAAGATGAGGATGACGATGACAATATGTTTTACAATGATGCCAGAGAAGAACTACAAGATTTAGTCGGGGGTGATGTACAAGAGGAAAACGAAGAAGCGGATAACCAAGAAGCGGATAGCCATTTTCGTTTGCTACATGTTTCCAAGGTTGGAAAACATTTTTTTTTCCACGGTTTTCAATGTGTTTCCACAATACATACGCAAAGTGGAAAAATGTTGCGGTCAATGTTATTGGGTGTTCCATTTTTACAAATTCCCAGAAGTCAGGAGTCTTGATCCGTACTAAGTGAATAGTAATAAGCTCGGACTCTATTTAGTGGCAAAATGTGGGCATAGACATCTTCTATAACAACCCTATCGCCTTTTCTGTAGCGTAATATGGTAGGTACATGGTATTTTAATGTTATTACATACAACAGGTAATGGTCACAAAAAATACATAACTTTTCACAATATTGTGCACCACTCAATCTTGAGCCAAACTACAAGAAAATAAGAAAACCAAACACCCAGTTAACACTGCTGACAAACTAGCCTCATTCGTTAACCCCCGAGTTGCCCAGCGTTTGTTAGCCGACATTATAACAGAGTTAACCCTTCTCCCCCCGCGTAGTCGGCACGGCTGTAAATGTTGAACAACGAGACCGAATCGTGAGCTGTAAAGTGTTTACGAATAGATATAAAGGCAACAATGACCCCGCCAGCGACGGGTTAATATTTGCAGCTTACACCGTTTACTTTGGGATAACCATGGTTTTTTTTAAAAGAAGACTGTCTTTTTGATTTAGGATTTTGCTATTTTGCTTAATTTGAAGTTAAAGTATCTTTAGAGGATACAATACACGAGGATTGCTTGGATAAAAACTAGCATACCCACATAACGACGGTACGATTGGTGAAATGGTGGGTTTGATTTCCGCACGGAACAAATATTTGTAAGGCCTACAAATAGTTGTTCCGGGTCTGGGTGTCTTGTCTATGAGAGTGAGAATTTGTACACGCCCCGCTCCACCCAGAGCGGGAGAAGTAATTGGATGATTACCCAAACAAAAAAAAAAAAAACTGTGTAATAGAAATGCGTGGAAATATTTAAAGTACTGCTTCTGGCCATTGATATGAACAACTTTCTTCAAGAAAGTCATGGTCAATTCAGAAAAAGAAAATTGGATCCCCCATACTTATTTGAATCAGCTGCTGACAACTTTGTAGCAGTGTTTAAAATAGATCCTGTATTAACAGGGTATTTAATTTTTTTTTAAACTATTTAGTCCGTCAGTTAGATAACCTAAAAATATTGGACAAGTATTTTTTCTTTTGTCACGTAATTAAAAATGAGGACGATACAATGAGTTGAAATGTTGAGTGTTGAAAGGTGCGATACTTTTTACCACCAAAGTGACGTAACGAGCCGCTCCTGAACTTTGATGCTTTTTATCTGTCATTATGTCTTTGGAATTAAATTCAATAGCCATTTTAACACAGAACAACCTAAAAAAAAAAAAACTTGAGAGGTGTCAAGGGACACCCGGATGGAACGAAGTTCCTTTCTATTAATCAGTGAAGAAATTGTAATATAATTTTATTTTTTTTAATTTACAATTTTTTTTTTATTATTAACTACGCACACACGCACGCACGTAATAAGTTATACTTCATCATCTCATCTCATCTCATCTCATCGCAGCTCAGCTCAGCTCAGATCAGCTAAGCTCAGCTCAGCTCAGCTCACCTCAGCTCAGCCCAGCTCAGCTCAGCTTAGCTCAGCTCAGCTCAGCTCAGCTCAACTCAACTCAACTCAACTCTTTAGCAATAACAACAACTACAACAAAAGTAATTGTAATAAAATTTTATTTTTTTTACTACAGCAAAAAAGTGTCGTGACAACTTTTTCGTAAGAATTTTTTCCGTCTAGCCCCCTTTCACAACGCGCGATAAGGAACTTCGTTCCAACAAAAAAACAAAATCAACGTGCAATATTTGTGGTTTAGAAAACACATAAAACGTATTCTGTTTAGAGATTAATGGGAAAGTGAAAACAAGGACCCAGGAAATAACTAGCGCCGGACAAAGCAATCGGAAATGTTTTGCCTACTGACCGAAGTGAAATTCTGACTAAATCACATGTCGCTCTATTAACAAACTAATTTCCATCTCATCACAGTTTTACTGAAAACTGACTTGCTTTTATAAATTAAGATTAATTATTAACAAACATAATATCATATATCACGCCTGCAATCCCGAAAAGGTTAGACAGAGGAATATTACTCATCATCACCATGGACTGTGTGAAAGAGGATATGGGTAAAAAGGGGGTGACTACAGAGATGACGACTAATAGAGGAGTATGGAAGAAAAAGACATGTTGCGCCGACCCCAAATAAATTGGGATAAGGGCAGGAGAATGATGATGATCACCATTATCGTCATTTTATCCGAAAGACGTCCACTGCTGGTCATAGGCTTCCCGCAAGTTTCGCCACAATGACCGGTCGTCATTGTGGCGAAACTTGGGGGAGGCCTGTTTGTCTCGTATCCGGATTCCCGCGACACTCACCAGGTCATCGGTCCACCTTGTGGGAGGCCTTCCAACGCTGCATCTTTTGGTACACGGTCGTCACTCCAGAACCTTGAGGCCCCACGGACTATCTGTTCTGCGAGTAATGTGCCCTGCCCACTGCCACTTCAGTTTTGCGATTCTTCGGGCTGTCGGTAACCTTAGATCTTCTGCGGATATTTTATGCGGATACGTGGAACACTACGCGCCGTCGACTCTTGGGCCTGGTCCGTATCGGACGGCTAGCTACCCATTACTCACCTTCCGCAAACCTGCGCCTACGGTGGCCGGAGATCGGTTTGCGACCTCCCAGGGCGTCGAGCTGCTAGGGGCGCGTCTTCGTTGAGTCTCATAATGCGTTCCGCCTTCTCCTTCGCGAGCATTATTGCTTCGCAGAAGGTGTCAAAATCCCATTCCCTTTCGCTCCGTACCATGGCCTGGACTAGGGCCGGGCGCGAGAGGTCACTGCCGCCGATCGCCTACACGAGGACACTGCGGTGCTCCGCCCAATCGGGGCAGAACTCCACTGTATGCTCCACCGTGCTTGGCAATCCACACAGTGGTGACACCCGGCCGTTTCCTCCCACCTAATCCTGAACAGGAACTTCCCGAAACATCCATGTCCGGTGAGGACCTGCGTCAGGGGGAAGGTGAGGACGCCGTGGCACCTCTCCAGCCACTTCTCAAAGAGAGCCCCTTTTCTTGAGGAGTGGCTTCCTACCGCCGCAATTGTGGCGTGCCCAGCGCTGGGTTGCGACAGTCGCTCTCTCCATGTCGCCATGAGATCCTGCAGGAGCTCATCTTCATTCCTGATTCGATCACGCAAGGAACTGCCGAGCATAGCCCTCTCTATTGCCCTTTGGGTGACTTAAAGATATACTTTACTTTTAGAAACATATACTTGTACTTGTTTGTTTAAATCTCATGTAACAGGGGGCGCATTTTAAAAAGGGGTTTATATATTAATGATAGAAACGTTAATTACAATTCACCTACCACCTAGTTTAAACTTAAAGATTCTCTTTTCAGCGACCTGCATACTTTTGTATTGCCAATCAGAAGATTGCGATTTTACTCAAGATGCGCTTCCAAGCGCTCATACTTTCATTTCCTTACTCATACTTCACGCGACATATCATTTACATTTACATTGCTTAAAACGTAGCTCGTATGTCCAAAAAAAACTTGCATCGGTATTGTCGCCCTACTCCAAGAGGGTGAAGGTTTGTGCACTAATACATAATAGCCATCTTTAAAACCTGTATGTTTTTACGACCCAGCAGCAGTTTATCTATGCCCACTGAATAAGTCTGAGATTTTGGCTCTCTAAATTAATTCACACCTACCTGAACTAACATTAATTTTTTTAAACTGCCATGTATTTTCTCTAATGAGCAATAACATTTTAAATAATACTTAAACCTGCCCAAACTCACATAATGTTTTCTAAAATAATATCCGTTATACGTCGGGCGCCATCTTGATAACAATTCAAAATGGCCGCTGAACCACGTAGCTTTGTAACAACAATGTATTGTCCATAATATTTAATGTTATACTTTTTGGCAGACCTCTCTATTTCTTATGTCGTTGAGCCGAGCTAGACTTTATAGGTGAAATGAAAAGATTTTGTTCTAGAATCTTTTTTCGAATAAGCAGAAATGTAATGAGAATTTTTGTCTTTAGCTACTAAGAAGGGGGTCCCGCCGTCCCTTTGCATACGACGAGAATAAAAATATTGAATTAAGAAACATTATTGTGTATCGTAATGCATGGCTTGCGACGTGTCCTATTTTTTAAGTGAAAACTTCTTTAGGCCCGTTGGGCATTTTTGAGATGGGAAAAAACAATTGAACTCGCGCGTCACCAACACCGCTACGCGATCCGCTACGTAAGTGCATTTTTGTTCAAGTTTTTTGTTTTCACTTCTGACGGTACTCCCGGAGTGCCTGGTCTTTTGTTTCCGTTTATTAACCAAGAACATTTTTTACAAACATTTGTTAATCGTAAACATACCATCGCGGGTTTAACAGCGGTATGTCATTAGAACCACGTGTTTTCTAAGCTCAACAGATTAATTTGATGATTCTCAACACGGTAGTAATCATCAGTCACAGTTACACCCCACAATGTGGGCTCTTTCAAGAAGAATAGTACAAAAAATAAGTTGAAGTAATTTTAGGATTCTCTTCCCCCGTAATAGAGTTTTTTTTTTTAATTTGAAAATAAATTGGTGTTAAAAATTCGGTCCTTTTTCAATCCGTTTCGGAATTTGAGTAAAAATTATCGATTTTTTTTCGGTTTTATTGTATGCCACTATTTTCATGACCATGGAAGAAACAACATAATTATTAATTTCATAGCAATCTCTAATACTCATAACCGTCTAACTACACACAATTTTAATTTAAAAAGGTACTTACATTTTATATATTCGAATATGCTAATATGTTTTCCATTTGGAATCTTTCAAATAATGTTCGCTGTGTTCCAATTGACGGGCATTTCAAATAAACGAGACAGACGTCGATTGCCAACATAACAAATGAAATGCGACTTCTTTTTTTGGAAAGTACGGCTCATTAGAATATTTTAATTTTGATGGTGTCCGTACGGACTCGTAAAATATGCTGCGATATTTTTTGATGGACACAGATGTTTTTAACCACATTTAGCTTTTTTTTCATTGTATTCTGAAATAAATGCAACTTAAAAATGAACTCCCACTGATTGTAGAATGCAGAACCTCTTTACATAAAGTCCAGGAGTAACTTTCTGATTCAAGCGCTTCATACCTATCTTTTTTTTGGGAAGTTATAGGTAAGCCTTTTCAGGGTTCCGCAACAAAATTACGACTTTGTCTGTCCGCCTTTCATAGCTGGATTTTTATTTTTATACGGGGTGTAACGGAACGGTGTGGTCATCTTTTAGGATCCGGTTCTGGCCATGGAAATAAACAACTTTCTCTTAGAAAAAATAAAAAAATCCCGAAAAAAGTTGGACTTTCCATACAAAATTATCATCAGCTGATCAATATTTGCATGAGAGGTATTTTTTTTTTTAATTTCCTCAGATTTACGTGAAGAAAGTTGTTTATATCGATGGGCAGATGCAGCTCTTAAATTTTTTTTTTTTTTTAATAACGTTGCCCCACACTAGGAATTAATACTCCTGTATCGTGGGTGCGTTCACAAACATTTAAATTCACATACACAAGACACCCAGACCCGGAACAACTATCTGTAGGCCATACAAATATTTGTTCCGTGCGGGGATCGAACCCGCGACACGCAGCGCAGCAGTCGAACGCTCAACCACTACGCCAACCGTGCCGTCATATGACCACACCTTTCCGTTACACCGTGTATTAGGGTTCCATCGAAAAATTAGTGTCAATAAAACGATTAATTTAGAGTCTGTACATAGGTAGGTACCTACTTTTTGAAATCAGGCAGAGATGGACATTAGATGGACATTGGATCCTTCTGTTTCAAAACCCCAGTTTTATCTTACTATCAAACTGTGTAATTCACATTCGCACCACAAATTACTACAGTATGCAAGGGTTTACCCAGTAGTTAATCAAATTAACGTCAGATAATCAACGCTCGATCCGCATATTATTATCTAGACTATTGACCGTAGCTTAGTAAACCAAGCTGGTGGAATATCAACATATACGTAATTAGAACCCGATGTATTGGAAGGGAGTTGTGATACTAATTGTCGCTGGAATTAATTGTTGCAGCGTAACCAAATCGTAAGACAAAATGCCCAGTAGTCAATTTGTTCAAATCTTAAGGCGTATATATCCGCCAAGTGGCGCGCCCTCATTCAATAAAAAATCGTAGCAAAGCGTAGAAAGTAAATATTAAAGAATCCTATGTTGTGTTTACTACAAAGAGGACAAGGTATTTTTACACAAGGTACTTTTGCCTACTACTTTGGATACCAAACATTTTGAGTTCTGTTTTAACAACGTAAAAACACCTTATCCTCTTTGTAACAAACGCAACATAGGATTCTTTCATCTTTATTTTCTATGCTAAGATATTATTTTTTATTCAATGAGGGCGCCACTTATGCGGAGGTAGGCCCTTAATGTTCTACTACCCGCCAAGTGGCGCCCTCATTGAATAAAAAATCATAGCATAGAAAATAAATATTTAGAGAATCCTACGTTGCCAAAAGTGCCAAAAACGGCCGCTTTTGACACTCTTTACTACTTGGGATACGAAACATTTTGAGTCCTGTTTTAACAACGTAAAAATACTTTATCCTCTTTGTAACAAACGCAACGTAACAATAATAATAATAATAAAATTTAAAAAAAATAATTAAATAAATAAAAAAAAAAAATTCTATGTTAAGCTATGATTTATTATTCAATGAGGGCGTCACTTGGCGGGTAGTAGACCCTTAAGATTTAAACAAATTGACTACTGGGCATTTTGTCTTTAAAACTCGCTGTTGTGTTCAAAAATGCGCTTATTTTTTAGGGTGGGATATCGTCAATTAACTTCTCCTGCTCTGAGTGGAGCGGGAGGGCGTGTCAGACTCTTACAGCCTAAAACACACCCGTGTTCCTTCAGTTGCCTGTGCCAGGGGCGCGGTGACTCTTTCGAACACTCCCGCGACCCTGGCATGTTCAAATATACGCCGACTGACAGAAAAGAACCGCCATTTTTACCTGACTATAATATCTGTTTTTCAGGGTTCCGTACCCGAAGGGTCCAAACGGAGCCCTATTGTTGTCACTCACGTGTCCGTCCGTCGTCTGTCACAAAATTTTGTTACGAAGAATTTCTTAACTTTGCATTGACCAATATATGGTACGGAACCCTTAATGTGCGAAATCTGACACGCACTTGGCCAGTATTTTCAACTCCTAACGGTGTCAATCAAAACGGTGACACTATTTATTTTAAATCAACTCTTGAAAAAGAAATTAGTTGTTCCCTATATTTTGTCGAAGGAAGGGTTCTGTCAAAATACATATTTGTGTTAATGAAACCATTTAATTTGATATCCGCAGAGAAGTTTTTTTTTAATTGACAATAAGCATGGCTTTAGGTCAACAAGACGCTTATACCGTGAAAATTTGGAGACTGTAGCTCTAACCCTTAGACTGTAAAACCTGCGTGAAAGACGACGAACAGACAGACAGATGGACACGTGAGTGACAGCAATAGGGCTCCGTTTGGACCCTTCGGATACGGAACCCTAAAAAGTATTAATAGAGGAAAAGTGGTCCCCCATTTTCCTATCCCAAATGAATTTAACAGTTAAACAAATTAAACCGGATTTTAATCAAACAAAGCGGTTATAATAAAATAATTTAATCGTTTTCAAGTGGTCTTATCGTTCAACACTCCAGTGAGTTATTTATTTTATCGTCTTGAATCAATTTCTTTAATAAACTTGATAACTTTAACTGTTTCAAATCAAAAATCAATCAATTAGTTATTTACACTTTACTTCTAACTTGGAGAAGGAAAGTTTAGTTACTTAATAAACTTGAATTTTTGGTAAACAGTCCTTCAATGTTCAAAAATAATAAACGTTAAATTGCGGTTGTTATTGGAAAGCAACTGTTTATTTGAGAGAAAAACAACTATAAGGAACAACATTGGTTTACCTAAATATTTGTAGATAAAAAAAAGTTAAAAAAAAAAACATTTTTACAAAAAATAGAACCGACTTCCAAAAAAAATGCAAAATAACTTTAATTTCTGAAGTCGGTGTTTTTGGTTTTGTCTTCGTTTTTTGACACCAACTTTCAAAATTAAAGTAATTTTGCACTTTTTTGGAAGTTAGTTCTATTTTTTGTAAAAAAGGGTTTTTATTTTTCACTTTTTAGTTGTGGTTCCCCATTAAATTGTGTTAACAAAGACATACGATTTCAGCAATCGCGGTTGATTTGCTGTCATTTTTTGAAAGTTCCGTCATCTGTCTCCGAAACTCATCATAAGATCTATATGAAATTGAAATGGGACCATTTCGGAGTAACCCCCTATCGAACAAAAAAATAATTTTCCAAATCCGTCTATATATGACGGAGTTAAGCCCGAACCTCCGAATTGATAAACTACTCCTTTTTAAAGTCGATTAAAAACTAAAATCCGACTACAAACAAATCGCGCTCTGAAAAGTGTGAAACAATAAAATTTGAGACATAGTGATATTTAGAGAATAGCAGTGGTCGGATGTCTTGCTTGCTGCTGTTAAAATAGCATATATTTGTTGTATTAAAAAAGAAAAAGAAAATACAAACATCCGAATTGATAACCTCCTCCCTTCGGGTTTCGGTTAAAAACCCGCAGGTAGTCTTCGACCACAGCTATATTCTAAACATCCGTAATAATAAATAATTGGTTTGACAAATGGATTATAAACCACAGTTTTACACGTCCTTCTGTTACGTGAATGTAAACTTATCTCCAGACTCCAGTCTCTTACCTTGCAAGAGACTGAGAGCCGTAATTTGTGGAGAGAGAACAATATATTTTTTTATTTATAATATTTTTTATATTTTTTCCTATTCAAAGACAGCACGCAGAACCAAAATATGAGTTCTACTTCAGCAATCACATCACAGAGACACCCCAACAAATCTCTCATTGCAAGCCAAAATGGCGGCACTTAAAACTTCACACTTACACTGTGTCTAACACCGTATGGTGTTAGACACAGTGTATAAGTACCACGACGTCACACCTAGACGACAGTTGGAAGTCGGGTGTCTTCAACATGAAATGTAGAAGATATACAGTGCATTGTCCCAGGTTCATTCAAGTAGAAGAGATATCGCATATGATTGAAGAAAGAGCTATGGTAGGTAGGCACAGTTAAAAACGTTGGAACTAAGTTTGTTAGATACTTATTTTGTAGTAGTTTGGCCATGAGGTTTGTTGAATGACAGTCCACCTGGACCTAAGATATGGTTCTGATTATAACATGACAATTAAAAGCCACCCTGACAAAAGAGTTTCAATTCCCGAATCGTCGCGTCGTGAAACGAAAATAAAAAACTTTTTTCAAAAGATACAACCGACTTCTAAAAATTGCAAAATAACTTTAATTCCGGTGTATATATTTTTTTGTTGTTCGTTATTTGACACCGACTTCCGAAATTAAAGTTATTGTGCAATTGTCGGTTGTATCTTTTGAAAAAAGTTTTTTATTTTTCACTTTTTAGTTTTTTTTATTTATTTTTTATTGTTATTGTACACCAGAAGTAAAACTAAATATTAAATTATAACATGGAATTTTAACATTTGGAGACAACCAAAATGTCATCTGTGTATACATATTTTCTGTTTATGTTATTTTTTTCAAAAAGTGCTGAATTGATATAAATAAAATTTATATGGGACCACCTCTGAAGTATGACCTATCATACAAAAAAAAGTATCATCAAAATCTATTCACAAATGGCGGAGATATCGCGTAACAAATATACAAAAAAAAAAACGTACAGACGAATTGAGAACCTCCTCTTTTTTGAAGACGGTTAAAAAATAAATGTCACATTCACCTGCAAGTTCATTCAATTTCAGACTCAGTCAAGATGTGTTCACAAACAGCATAATATTATACATACAAATATGCATGATTTTGCATAATTTTCTTGAAACTTGTTAAAGTCAGACTACATTATGAATAACAGTTTATTTGCAATCGATGCTCTACCAAAATTACAGTCTTTTCTAACATACATTATTAACTTATAAATAATACTTTGAAGTAAACGGTACAAGTATAATATTATAATTTAAATCAAATATAATATTACATTATATTATATTTGATTTCTCAAATATAATATTATAATTTTCGTGCTGGAATCAAACACACTACTTGGTAGTTAGCACCAAACTAATCTCCCAACTTCTAACTCCCAAGCTATCTCTCAATATCATCAGATTTATGACAAAAACAATCAGCAATCTACACCCAGGAACATCAAACATTGGACATAATATACACAACACTTAGACACTAATGAATCCCCAACATAATCAGCCAACGTCAACAATGTTGGCTGTATTATGTCAGACAGTTATTTAAACTAATTGCAAAAGTAAAAAATCTATAAATTCTAGGCATTATATTGTTTTAGGCTGGAATCCAACACACGACTTGGTAGTTAGCTCAAAATCAATCTATCAACTTCTAACCCACCAAGCTGTCCCACAATATCATCAGATTCATGACAAAAACAATCACCAATCAGCACCCAGGAACATCAAACATTGGACAAAATAAACACGAGAATTGGACAGTAATCAATCGCCAACATAATCAGCCAATGCCAACAATGTTGGCTGTATTATGTCAGACAGATTATTGGCCATATTCGCTGGTCATCACACTTGATCGGCTATCCGACTGCAAAGCAAACAAAATTGTACAACGTGTTGCTCTAACAGATTGCTTGTTAGGATGTAGAAATTGGCTTTGGCTACTGGATACGGCATTACTTTGACAATGGAGTACCAGTGACCGCTTAACCTAAGTCATAGTTCGTTAACAATGGATTAACCGATTTTGCGTTACGTCACGTTACGTTGCGTTATTTCCTTTTATTCTGATAAGTTGAAGGTTTCGACCGATTATTGCGATTGATATACAAACCCCGGGCTTAAAGACAAACTACATAATGAATGCAGTAAAGGTTATCCTGGTTTCAAAGTAGTGATTCTTGCTTATCAAAATCAAATGAGGGGTACTGTTTCTTTTACTGCTTCGTAAATATGCAGCATGGACGATATGTTCTAAGTAACGTGCGAATAGCCTTAAATTTATTTTGCAGCAGACTACTACGCCAAAAAACGCGCCACATCCAGTCATTGCCTTCCTTGTTCTTCGCCTGAGTCGTAAATTGAATGAATAACTCTACAGCTGCCGTGGCGTGGTACAATGTCGTTTTCTAAGAAGTATTTCAGCATTTATTAACTGAAATCCGTATTAAGTACTCTTTACTGTTGTAGTCATAACATTTTAATGCGTCTTTCGTGCTTTTAAGAAGTCTGCTCAGTACACCGTATCATACTATGACCGTGCTGGGAACGTATCAAGCATAAAAAGAAACACGACACGGGTACTTGAACGTATCAACAGCGTATCATACCCGTGCATAACGTCCATCATACGTGTTTATAACGCTGTAGCGACATCTATGACACCGCACGCGAACTAAAAGAGCAAAAATTCTACATCGCGCAAGCAGAGTTCTCCGCGCGATTTGAACACATACAACAGTCCGAAATCAAACATTGGTCAGTTGCCCGGACCAGACACAACACCCGTCTGGTCGGAGGATCCTCCCTTTTCAATGGAGGTTGTGGAACTTTACACCCTGTTCCACGTACCTCCAAACACCAATAAACCATATTTTAAAATATAACTGTTTTCGAGTGACTTTTGGACTTTTATTTGGTGGACAAATACCTACATATTAGTTTTGAGGTACGTGGGTCAGGGCCAGGCTCATCGTTTCGCCACCTGCGCGCACCGGATTAGCATACATACATATTTTGGTGCAACACCGTCGCGTGCCATGCACGTAACGTATCGGTTACGTGCATGGCACGCGACGGTGTTGGTCGGTGACGGAACGGTTTAGTGGACATTTTCAATACAAACAATATTGACACGTTTCTAGCACAGACATAGTATGATCATGGTACGGTACGTTGTACAGGGCACACTCCTTTACTTTGTTATTATGGAATAAAATGCAATATTAAAATAATTTTATTGCATATATTGACGTGTGAAAGTATTATTTGTAACCTATTTGCATAATAAATATCATTTATCAAATTGTCAGTTTGCATAATTATCACTTAACCAATTAGTGTTGGGCCAAAATATTTTATAAATTCATTGTTTACTTTAATTGTATGGTCTAAGCCCAGTGAGTGGTGACGTTTATAGCGGCATTATAGCCTGAAAAAACTCTTTCCCAAATGGTTTCACACAATTTTTTTTCTTAAAATGCATTGCCAACTAAGTCTATATGTTTATCCTATTCACAAAACACCGAACACTTCAACAACTTACTTTAAAGACAGACAAGCCTAGTGTTATTAAGGGCACACATAACTTAGAACATATATCAGATGACACAAGGATGCAGCGTATAGGCGGCGATCGAGACTATTTTCCACTTTTCCACAGCATGTCCTGCCACAGCCCAATGCGTGTGAAAAATGGCCGCCACTGCTTCGAGTTGATTGAATAAGTTGGATGGGGATATTTAAAGAAAAACAATACTACTGTCTGCCGTCTGCGTCTGCCATTGTTTAATTCAATTTAAAGTTTATGTGACAATTTTTATAATAATTTTAACTTTTTTAATGACCTTTCTATAATTTTTATGCCAAAAAGGCCGAAGATGACGGATCTTTTTTATTTATGAACAACCTGCATTTTTATAATATACTCATGTTTCTACAAATAAATGTCTTATCTAGTCTTGTCTTGTCAGACTCTAGCTTAAGGACGGATGCTGTTATCTGACATTTGGCGTATTTTCGTTTTTAGGGTTCCGTACCCGAAGTTTAACCAACGGGATCCTATTACTAAGCCCCCTGCTGTCCGTCCGTCCGTGTGTCTGTCAGCAGTTTTTTTTTTATCTAGGGATTTTCGTGCATTTTTTGACGATGCCAATCCCATCGTACAGTTACGAATACAAAAGCAGGCTGTATCTCATGATCCGTAATAGGTAGACAGTAGAAATTTTCACACAATATGTAGGTATTTCTGTTGCCGCTATAACCATAAATAATAAAAAAATTAAAGAGAGAGAACCACTACTAGAAACATGTTTGTTTTTTGGCTTTTTTTGTTCGATTTTAATAACGGCAACAAGTAGACGCGTATTAATCTTGTACATACGATGTTAGTCAAATCAAATTATCAATACAACCTTTTTTTTTTGTGGGTTGGGAAATCATCCAACGACATCTCTCACTCTAAGTGGAGCGGGAGGGCGTGTCAGACTCTTACTGACTAAAATCCACCCCTGTTCCTTCCCTGCTCTGAGTGCCCAGGGGCGCGGTAACTCTGTTTCGAATTAACTTAGAAGGATCAATACAACCTTCTAAGTTCATATTGATGTATGGAATGGCTATTTCATGAAATCATGACATTTGACGACATCAATTCTAAGAGAGTTGTATTGATAATTCTAGTTTTATAAATACGTGCTTGCTACGGCCGCGAATCATATTTTCAACAACCTGCAAATTGCAGAAAAACGTGAGAAAAATTTAATTTCGCGGGCTACCCTGTACATAGGTATTTAAGTAATTTCTTTTTTCATACAAGCTATCAAGTGCATGTATCTTCCTTCAGTTTTGTTTAGAAATACAGAGACAATCGAAGATCAGTACCAAACTGTATGTGCTAAATTAACAGCAGTTTACATTAATTAATTAAAATGAAGCTCTCTTGGCGGGATTTGTTAACAGAATAATAATTATGTAAATAATGTATTAAAACATATCTTCTTTCGAATCGTTTTTTTTTTTTTTGGTGGGTTGGGAAATCATCCAATGACTTCTCCCGCTCTGGGTGGAGCGGGAGGGCGTGCCAGACTCTTACTGACTCAAACCCACCCCTGTTCCTTCCTTGCCTGAGTGCCCAGGGGTGTGGTAACTTATTTTCAGAATTTATCCACTACCCCTAGGCATGCAGGCACCGGCCACGATTGACCCCGTCAGTGGTGGCTGACACTTATCTCTTTGAGGCGCGCGTGGAACACTACGCGCCGTCGACTCACGGGCCTGGTGCTGATCGGACGGCGAGCTACCCACTGCTCGCCTTCCGCAGGCCCGGGTCTAGGGTGGCGGGAGATCGTCTCGCGACGTCCTACACCCAGTACGCCCAGTACCTCTCCTGCGGGGGTAGCAGCCGGGGCCGTCCGTTGAGCTTCCCTCACGCGTCCCGCCTCCGCCTTCGCGAGCATTACTGCTTCGCAGAAAGCGGAGACTGCTTCCCATTCCCTCTCGCTCCGTACGATGGCCTGAACCAGGGCCGGGCGCGAGAGGTCGCCGCAACCTATCGCATCCACGAGGACACGGCGGTGCTCCGCCCAAGTGGGGCAGACTCCACTATTTCGAATCGATGGTTTCCTGATTATTAAAATATTTTGTACCCAAAAGCTGACCACAATAATTACACCGTCAATAGTGCTCATCAGTCCTGGTCCTCCATCACAGTGCGGGTGTGTGCCACTTAGGGCACCCCAGTATGTGATTCATGTACTGGTCAGGACAATACTCACATTGGGTATCAGACGAGTCTATAAAATCCCATTTTTAACAGACTTCGAAAAAGGAGGAGGTTCTATGTTCGACTGTTGTTGTTCTGCCTAGCCTTTTCCCAACTATCTTGGGGTCGGCTTCCAGTCTAACCGGATGCAGCTGAATACCAGTATTTTACATGGAGCGACTGCCTATCTGACCTCCACAACCCAGTAATTGGGTAATACGATACCCCTTGGTAAGACTGGTTGTCAGACTTTCGGGCTTCTGACGACGTGTAACGACTGTCAAAGATCCACGATTGACAGCCGGGACCAACGACTTAACGTGCTTTCCGAGGCACGGAGGAGTCTCGGTATGTAAAGATGGTCACCCATCCACGGACAACCCCGGCAAGCGTGGCCTAACCTAATGGATCTACCCGTGCGGCTGTTATTACTTTAGCCACGAGCTCCTCTATGTTCGACTGTGTGTACGTTTTTTTTTTATGTATTTCCACCGAAATCTCTGTCAGTTGTGGACCGATTTTAATTTTTTTTATCCGAAAGAATATACTCCCGAGGTGGTCTCATATATTTTTTTTCGAAATTGCTTCAGCGCTTTTTGAAAAACTGAACAAAAAAACGAAAAATACGTACACATAGATGACGTTTTGGTTTTCTCCAATTACGAGTATGTTTAAATTCCACGTTTCATTTTATTGGGGTTTTTAGTTCTGTGGCTATAACAACTAAAAAGTGAAAAATATTAAAACTTTTTTACAAAAAAAACAACCGACTTCCAAAAAAGAAAATACACTAAAAATTAAAAAATAACTTTAATTTCGTAGGTCGGTGTCAAAAAACGAATACAAAGTTATTTTTTAATTTAAGTGTATTTTCTTTTTTGGAAGTCGGTTGTTTTGCCAAGTTATATTCATATGTTTGTTGTTTTTTGTTGCGTTGTATTTAAACGTATAAAATTTTATTCAAATTGAATACAACTTAAGATAAAATACTAGATAAGCACACTCTGTTCCTAGACTCCATCAAAACCTAAAAGCTCGTTCACACGTTCGATAGCGAAGCTCCTTTGCATAATAACCCTTATCTCTTACCATATCACTATCACTGCGATTACGATGCCTTTCACACTAGTTATTAAGATAAAAAAAAACGGTCTTCGCCAAAAGACTGGTACGAGTACATCTGTGTAAATCTGGATAAATGGCTGTTCATTCAGTTTATCCCGCCCTGGGGAGCATGCTCGACTTCAATATAAGAGCTCTTAAAATATATGTAATGGTCTCATAGTCTGCTATATTATAGGCTGTCTGTTTGTGAAGCTATGAATAGAATTAGCTAGAGCTTTTAAGTCTTGGTTGCAAATTCCCTGCAGTGTATTCGGTTCATGTACCCCATTTACCTGACCTACCTTTATTCTCGCAGTGTATTTATTAATTCTTCGTGTAGTAGTAAGAAACACTGTACAAAGGCGGACTTAATGCCTTAGGCATTTTCTACCAGTCAACCTTAGGGTGGTTCAGAAACAAAATATGGCAGGTACAACTTAAGGTGAATGCTCCAGGGTAGCCCGCGAAATTAAAATTTTCTTACGATTTTTGCAATTTGCAGGTCAGTGTCAGGTTGTATCTTGGATAAAATTTGATTCGCCACCGTAGCTAGTATGTATTTATAGAATTATAATCATTAAAATCATCAATACAACTCTCTCAGTTATAATTGATTCCAAATGTAAGTCATGACATTTGGCATCAATTCTAACTGAGAGCTTCCACCTTAATAGATCGACGCTGTGATGATTCGACCAACTTCTTGCAAATGTGTTCATGTGCCTTCACCTTAAAGGAGAACCGACTGGTGGCCGTCCTGATGTTCAGAGGGAGCGCACTCTATCAGCATTACCTACCAATCATCATCACCATTATCATCTCAGCCGAAAGACGTCCGCTGCTAGCATAGGCTTCCTCTAAACATCAATCAGTCCTGTGATCCGGTGCTGTGGTCATATGTAGTGGTTTTTCGGTCCGAGTGCATTTCCGAACGCAGCCTTTGGCTGTCACACCTTTCCTTTTATACTCTACGACTTTTTTGCCTGTCATCTGTCACTTGTTGGTTTCGACCGCAGTAAAAAAACGTGATGGAAACATAATTTGTAGCTTGCGATTTAATCTGGCCGAATCTGTTGGTTTTGAACCTAATTGTTTGCTATTGAACTAAATTTAATTAAATCTCCATTTGATGTAGTGGTGAAACGGGTTATTTTGTAAAAATTCTTAGCAGTTTGGTTGGTTTGCGAGAGACCACGCGCTGGGCTAGATCACAGGCGCCCTTTTTGGGGTCACCTTTAGAGTCTGGTATACCTACTGACAAGCACTACACTACCACATTTAACTCTGACATACACACATGTAGCCGGTTAGTCCCCGACGAAGACTTCGGAGACCTTGGGTAAGTCCTATGAAATATCTCTTTCATTATTCTTTAGCTCTGCGTACTTGCAGACAGGTTTGTGATCAGGTTGGAGCCGGGGATCCGACAGGCACGCTTCCACACTCTTGTTTCCTCAAGTTGGATCCTTTGCCCTGGCTTGGTCACAAACAGTGGTCTACCTTGACTATTTCCATTACCTTATCGAAACCTTCATGATTTTTTTTTCCACAAACAATAGTCACATAGCACTGAACTATGACGCTAAGGGTCAACTCACACCAAAAGAGCGTCGAAGCGCAGCGCAGTTTCAGTGTCATATGAATTTTAGCTTTATTTTCAGTACTACAATACTTATTATCGCATGAGAAACGAACGAGTCGCGCGGATGCCCGCGGCGCCGCGGGAATTCCAGCGCATTCTATATTCTCATGCGATAATAAGTATTGTAGTAATGAAAATAAAGCTAAAATTCATATGACACTGAAACTGCGCTGCGCTTCGACGCTCTTTTGGTGTGAGTTGACCCTAAGATACTCATCTCTCGTCTTTTGGTTGTTATTTTTTTAAATTAATATATGGAATGGTTTGAAATTTTTAGAGTTCTGCATTTATTTGGATCTCAGGTCTGCCCTATCTTGGCCCAGTATGTCACTAAGACAACATATCAAGAAGATAACTCACGACACAGACAAATGAAACTGGATAAAATGTGTGACACACAGCTTTGTTTTGAAATACGAGTAAGTTTTAATTTTAGTATTGTTTGATGAACAGTAAAAACTAACTTTTACAATATCTGTAAATAAAATTAATGACGCAAACGGGAAACGAAATGAAGTTGGATTTTCGAGCTTTTAACTAGTAGATTTTTGTTCCATTCAAATAAGTCAGAAATATAATCTGAAAATCAAAAATAGGTAGAGTAAAAGTATTTCTTCAGAATAAAAAGGTACATTGCAAAAAGTAACAAAATAAACCACTCTAAGCTTGCCTATAAATGTATAAAAGAAGCCTATTATATCCGGCTGATTGAAAGTAAGCACAAACTAAAGAAAGCGGTCTTTTGCAAATAGGCTTGCTATCGGAAATTATATTCAACGGAAATCTATTGAAAAAATTGATTTCTTCGCCTTACCTTGCTTTATACCGAGCATTCCTTTACTCATCGATTGATTTTCATTGTATTACCAACTTTCGACCCGCCCCGGCTCGGTACGAGTGCCAATTATATACACAAACCTTTTCTTGTTCATCACTTCTATTACCGAAATAAATCTGCCTAGCATTTTCCCAACTATCTTGGGGTCGGCTTCCAGTCTAACCGGATGCAGCTGAATATCAGTATTTTAAATGGAACGACTGCCTATCTGACCTCCACAACCAGTTACTGGGTAAAAGGATACCCCTTGGTAAGACTGGTTCTCAGACTTTCGGGCTTCTGACGACCCGCAACGACTGTTAAAGATCCACGATTGACAGCCGGGACCAACGGCTTAACGTGCTTTCCGAGGCATGGAGGAGTCTCGGTATATAAAGATGGTCACTCATCCACGGACCAACCCCGGCAACCGTAGCTTAACCTGATGGATCGACCCGTGCGGCTGTTATTACTTTAGCCACGAGTTCCTCTTTAGCAGTGAGCTCCTCTTTAGCCATGAGCTCCTCTTTAGCCATGAGCTCTTCTTTAGCCACGAGCTCCTCTTAAGCCATGAGCTCCTCTTTAGCCATGAGCTCCTCTCTAGCCATGAGCTCCTCTTTAGCCAAGAGCTCCTCTTTAGCCAAGAGCTCCTCTTTAGCCACGAGCTCCTCTTTAGCCACGAGCTCTTCTTTAACCACGAGCTCCTCTTCAGCCACGAGCTCCTCTGTAGCCATGAGCTCCTCTCTAGCCACGAGCTCCTCTTTAGCCACGAGCTCCTCTTTAGCCATGAGCTCCTCTTTAGCCACGAACTCCTTTTAAGCCACGAGCTCCTCTTTAGCCACGAGCTCCTTTCCAAACTCTTTATATTAGTGAAAACCGTATCAAAATCCGTTGCGTGGGTAATAAGGAATAAGCGGAGAAACAGACAGACGCAGACAGCGACTCTCTAGAAATACTTCCACAGAAACCGAGCATTATTTCTGGATAAATGTACCTAGCCTGTGACACTCAACGATAGTGTAGCTGATTATGACTATGATTGTAAAACGTTTTTATTTTTCACTTTTTAGTTGTGGTGCCCCAATAAATTGTGTTAACACTACATAGACATACGATCGCGGCAATCGCAGTTGATTTGCTGTCATTTTTTGAAGAATTCCGTTGTTTGTCTCCGAAACTCATCATGAGATCTATATGTTTAAATGGGACCCCCGAAAGCCCTTTCGAACAAAAAGGATTTTGCAAATCCGTCTATATATGACGGAGTTACATCCGAATTGATAACCTCCTCCTTTATGAAGTCAGTTAAAAAATTCATGATAACATAGGTAGGTACTTCTACTAGAGATTATAATCTTTTACAAACGCATGAACAAACAAACGATGTATAATGTTAAGTACATTTTTTATGAGAATGCAATATGCTGACAGGGACCCTACTATAATGTCTTAAAATCATCATAATTACGGCGTTAGAGAGTGACGGAGTTATTCAGGTCGAATAGCACTATCCCTTTCTCACTCCGGAATTATCATGATTTAAGACGACAAGTACCACTACTATGACGTCTTTAGCTCCCCGACTGAACGGGAAAGGCTATGGATTACGCTTTCACACCGCTACGCGCCTACGGTCTACGCGTTGACATCGCTACGCGCCTACAGTGTACGCGTTGACATCGCTACGCGCCTACGGTCTACGCGTTTACATCGCTACGCGCCTACAGTCTACGCGATGACATCGCTACGCTATATAAACGTCCACATAATCAGCCTTATAATGTTGCCACTGCTGGGACTCAGGCGTCCTCTCCAGGAGAGGGAAATAGGCAGTAATCCACTATGCGGGCCCAGTGCGGGTTGCAGGATGTCACATTTCTTCGAAATTCTTCACGACGTTTTCCTTCACCGTTTTGAGCGCAGTGGTAATAAAATAAATTACACAAAGTAAGGCGCCTGCCTGGGTTTGAACCCACGAACTTGATCTCGTAAGTTGGTGTTCGTGTTATTAACACCTTTTATACGAGTTCTGAAGTGCGTCCAGTAATTAGCAATAGGCATCTCTGAGTCATTTTTCTCACAGTCAATTCATCATCTCTGAGCTTCTTCGTGTTAGGGTGTGTCCAGATCTGACGAATCCGCCGCAAATGCGCAGCTCGCGAGCCGCTCGGGAGCTGCCCACGTGATTTTCAAGTTCACGCGCCTACTACGCGCCGTGCGCGAAAGGCGCGCATACCACGTACTGAATAATGCGCGGGCCGCTCGCGCGCTCTGTGCAAACCATGCGTGCGTAAGTTGCTCCAAACAATTGCAGTAACTGCACGCGTCGCATTCGCCACAGCTGGACACTTCCTTACATTGTATAGGTATACAGTAATCGATTAATACATGTGCATACGTGTATGTTGAACAAGGACATCTTTGGACAGTCCGCCGGGAATACAACCTAATCTGACGTTAATTATCACGTCAACAGTATATGTACCAACTGGTTAATGTTACTTTCACAATTACCTACATCAGTGTTTCCCAAACTATCATGAGTCGCGAGCGAATATTGGATGAAAGCGATGCTGAAACTATAATGACAAAAAAACCGGTCAAGTGCGTGTCGAACTTCGCACATTTAAGGTCCGTACCATATTATGAGGGAAATCAATATGTTGGTATTTGTTAGCAAAATATACGTAATAATAATAATAAACATTATTACCAAATTTCAAGTTCATAGGTCACTGTGAAGTTAAAAATTCTTCGGAACAAAATTTTGTGACAGACGACGGACGGACAGACAGACAGACGGACACGTGAGTGACAGTAATAGGGCTCCGTTTGGAGCTTTCGGGTACGGAACCCTAAAAATAGGCTACAAATATATCCTTTTCTTTATTAAAATAGCACTTCTTGTATTTAATTAAATAGTATACTGATGAGAAATTCTTTAAAATTAATCGATTGTAGCTTAATAGGTTACTTCAAGGCAACCACATCATCGCTTATCATCAGGTGAGATAGTGGTCAAACGCGAACCTAACATATATGTATATAATTCAAAGTCCTGACTGACTGACTGACTGATATCAACGCACATCCTAAACCGCTGGTCCAAGAGACATATTTGGAGGGTGGTTCTTTGTGAAGAGTAGGTATCCACGAAGAAAGGATTTCAAAAGTCAACCCTTAGGGGAGCGAAAAAGGGGCTGAAAGTTTATAATAGGGGAATTACTAATTCCACTCGGGCTAAGCCGCTGACAGAAACTAGTCATTGATAAACAAAATAAAACTCATTAAAACAGTTCTTCACTCTTTAAAATAATGCTCCTTACGTGATGTACACGTATAACCACCTCCTGCGTGATGTTTATAATATTCTACGGATATTATGATGTTATGTAAAGTGCTCCTCAAGATGAATCAATCGAGCCCAAACTCTGTGGGGTTATGTTGTTTTATCACAGAGATACCGTGACCACTTTCCTGCTTCATCATCAGACCCTGGATATCGTTTAGGCGTAAAATGCTCCTCAAGACGAATCAATTGAGCCCAGATTCGATGGGTTAATCTTGTTTAGTTCAGAAGTTCCTATGGCCATCTTCCGTCTCCATCATCAGACCAGCTCAATGGTACCATATTATTGTATTGTATTGTCACCGAAGATACATACGTACACCAAATTTGAGTCCAATCGGACATCGGCAAGTGGGTCTAATTTGAGTTACAAGATTTCACCCGAACAAACATAGTTACATAAATACATCCATCGCAAGTTAATTAAAAGCTTGTAAAAAGCTATAATCATGTTTTTAAACTATGAGCACAATTTTATCTGCTATCTTTTATCTATTTTAATTAAGTGTGTTTTATTAGACCTAAAGTTTATAACTTATACCGGGTCACGGGGTCTCATCTCGAACAAAGAAAATTTAGTTCAAATAAATGTCATTAGATGGCGTAATATGCATCGATTTCTTATTGAAGTTTAAGTAATATTAATATTTTGAAAATAAATATGGTAAAAACTGTATTTTCTAATTTATTATACTGCCCTAAGCATAAAATTGTGGAATAATTGACTTGTAATTCAAATTTAGACGATTATTGGAACGAATACATAGAAAATAGATAATAGATGGCACTGTTTGGAGTTTTAGAGTTTATCCATTAGCCTCTTTAAAATTTGAATAGACATTTTGATACTGAATGCTATAAAATAATTCCTCAATGTGTGAGAAAATATTGGTAAGACTTTAATTAAATTCATTCAGCTTGCAAGACGTCGCTGCTAACACCATCTAGCGAGGTGTAGAGGACGGGCCCGAACGAAGAACAAAAGTTACTTGTGCCAGACGAAAACCCGTAGTTACGGCGGTACCGTTTTTTTGTATGGGATGAGGCATCTGTACGCTAGTATTATATTATCTGTGACCGGGTGTAAAAAGACAGTTTCCGAAGCCGAAAGCCAGTTCAACCCATTATTTGGATCATTTTTTATCCACTAGACCATACCTGGGGATCCACTGGTTCTGGAGATATTGAAGGTATACTTTTTTAAACGAAAATGAATTCCAAGTGTTATTACTAAACTTTTTGCCAAACAAAAATTACTTGAATCATTATGTTTTTTTTTTCGAAATTACGCATTTGCAGTTACAAAAACGCAATGAATATCAATCGTATCTGACAAGTACCTACGTGGCTTAGAGCAAAGGGGCGAGTTTAACTCCACTTTCGCGGGGTTCGCGATACATTGCGCGCGATATTTTTTTTTTTCCCAGTAATAATTTTTGCGCAAAGCTATTTTGTTACACGTACAGTATGCATAGTTAACAGCTTTGTGATGTGTCTTCGTTTTGCCCGGGGGTGGAGGATAAATTCGAAAGAGTTACCTCGCCCCCGGGCACTCAAGGCAGGGAGGAACAGGGGTGAGTTTTAGTCAGTAAGAGTCTGACACGCCCTTCCGCTCCACCCTAGAGTGGAAGAAGTCATGAGATGATTTCCTAACCCCCAAAAAAAAAAAAATGTGTCTTCGTTTGTATATATAACCTATAACTTATGTATGTAGGTAGTATTTTAACTGTTAGTATAACTTGGACAATTAAATAAATATATAGTAGATATGACTCGATCAGAATTTTAAAAACCAGAACTTAAGCACAGAACTACAGGCTGTAACGGAAAGGTGTGGTCATATTTTAAGAACTGCATCTGCCCATCGATATGAACAAATTTCTTCAAGAAAATCCGAGGAAATTCTAAAAAAATTTTACCTCCCATACAAAATATTAATCAGGTGATGATAACTTTGTATGGAAATTCCAATTTTTTTTTTGGAATTTTCTATTTTTTCTTAGAAAAAGTTGTTCAACCAACCAGTTGAACCAGCTCCTAAAATATGACCACACCTTTCCGTTACACCCTGTATAAGCTATTACACCACACTTCACAAAACACTATTTTTCAAAAAAAACACCTATTCTCATCAGGCCAGTCAAAATGAATAAATCTTCTCGATAAAAATCCAGTTTAAAAGTTCCGATCCATACGGCCGTTCTGTATGCATATAAAGCAATTTTCAATTTGCGATTGGGTTCGTCCCGGTAGCTCGGGTACCCGGTTGCCCGGTTAGCGGCTGGTGCAAATGGTGCAATAGCTATGATTGGTTCACCACGGACGCTTCAGTAACCACATGGGTACTTGCCGGAAAATTGACCTACCATCGGCGCGACCAGTCGGCGATTTAAAAATGTAAGTTGGGATGTATTGAAATACTTTGTGGAGTGGAAAGTTAAATTAGATGTTTTCTGTGTAAGCTTGAATTTAAATACAGTTAACACTGGTTTAGACGTTAGGGTATTCGTATATTTGTGGTTTACCTTTTAAACCAATAAATGTATTTATTATTTATTTGCTATTTTAATCTAATATATTTTTATTGAGAGCAGTGGTGGCCCAGTGGTATTGGCCGCGACTTACAAATTGTAGGTCGTGAGTTCAAACCCAGGCAAGCGCTTTACTTTGTGTAAATTATTTCATCACCACTGCTCTGAAAACGGAAAAGGAAAACATCGTGAGGAAACCGGCATGTCCCAGAACCAAAAATTGGAAGACATGTGACATTCACCAATCCGCATTGGGCCCGCGTGGTGGATTACGGCCCACATCCTCTCACGAAGAGGAGGCCTTTGCCCCAGCAGTGGGGACGTTAAAAAGGCTGAGATGATGATGATGATATAAAAATCTCGTGTCACTGTGTTTGTGGTTGCACTCCTCCGAAACGGGTCGACTGATTTTAATGATTTTTCTTTTTTATATTTGGTAGGTATGGGAATAGGTCATAAAGTATCTTTCACCCTCCTACCCCCACCCCCCATTTTTTAATCACAGAACAACGTTTGCCGGTTCAGCTACTTTTACATAAATGTTACCAAGGTTTTGAAACAATCACTACTGGCAGATGATTGCTGCAAATATGGCTCAAAAAACATCTTAAAAGTGCCTTTTATATTTAGTTTACCAGCTAACTAAGGAGACTCAAGACCAAATAATGGCCCAAAGCAGCTTTTCTCCTTACAATTTAAAATAACTCGTGGCAAGAACTATCAGCTTCATAAATCCTCTCTGAGCAGCAGCATGGAACACGTAATGTATCGTCTTACAACTTTCTGTAGCGCATTACAAGCTTGTTCCAGTATTTTAAAGTTTCTTGAGAAACAAACGTTGTTGACGATGCTTTTCGCGATAGGCGCGAGGGTTGAGGATTTGTGCGTCGGTTGGCGGTATTGGAGTCTCGCGACACGCTCGTGTGATGAGTGGAGCAGGTGGGTTAATAATTGATGACACAGTTCTTCATAAAAGTTGTATATTATAAAATGTAAAAGATAAAAGTTCCAAATAGCACAGATTTAACACTTTGTAGATACACTGAATTACTTATGTTGACTATCGTGGATTTAAACTGGTTGAAAATACGTAGTATTACTGCCCCAACAGTGGACAATAATAACAGTCTGTCCAAGACAAGACTCAGTCTGTACAAGGTACGGTACAAGACATACACAGTCGGTACAAGGTGTGGTACACGACAACACTCAGTCTGTTCAAGGTGTGGAACAAGACAATAGTCTGTACAAGGTATGGTACAAGACAATAGAGCGAAGCCAGAGGACTTTCGAGCTCACTGAGTCACTGACGCTGAGTAACTGATTTTGACTACTACTGTCTGACGTTCACTACATACTACACTACTGATTTTGACTGGCTGGGGCACCCATATTTATGGCCCAAACACTATGGGGCACGACGTGCGACGACCGCATACGAATGCAACCCAAACAGCCAATAGATTTCGCGCATTTCACGCTTACACTTCAACATTACAACCGGCCAATCACAGGCCCTACATTTTTCTTGGGTTCGCCAATGAGAACCGCTACTTTATTGGCTTAGGTGTTGAACCCCTACACATTTACTTGTTACATATTTACTTCTTTACAAAACAACAAAACTAACATATTCAAAGAAAGTAAAATATGTATCACATGGGGAATCTAATTTTACATTATATTATCCATTTAGATTCTAAGTTTACTCACAAATATACCCGTAATCGACAATAAAAACAAACCAATTTTACATATATATTTTACGGGTATATAAGGTTCACATTGATCTACGTTTAGACACATAGCGGGCTTCCAAAACTTTCCACTGTATCTGGCACGAATACATAGAAAACATGAGTTTAAGTGACCAATAGCGGGCTTGCGAGAATTCCAACTACTGGCTTTGTCCTGATTGGTCAACTTTAGCGCTGTGGCATGCACTACTTGCGCTGTACAAAAAAGTTACCTCATAAATCTTAACATGGAACATATTTTTACCTTTGCTTCTCAGCCAATCATAACAAAGACATACATAATTTTCAGCCAATCATGGCAAAGACATACATATTGTGACATTACGAATTAAATTATGCTACCTATAATTTAATATGGACCAGAGTGATGGCGCTTTCTTGACACTGGGGTGATGGCGCTTCCTCTACAAACGTTGTAGGGAGAAAGAAAGTTAAAGTTTGTGAAGATTATTGATCAAAACACTAAGTTGTAGAAGCAATTTACGTTTTAGGGTACCGTACCCAAAGATGACCAACGGGACCCTATTACTAAGACTTCGCTGTCCATCTGTCTGTCAGCGGGCTGTATCTCACGATCCGTAATAGCTACAATAAATGTGTAACAAAAAATAATAAATATATATATATACGGTCGAATTGAGAACCTCCTCCTTTTTTTTCGTCGGTTAAAAATTAAAATAAATTAAAAATAAAAGGGGCTTTCTAGGGAGCCCCCTAGGAAGCCCCCTTTTATTTTTAATTTATTTTTATTTTGTGTCTCACTCATCCATAATAGGTATACAGTTGAAATTTTCACAGAATGTGTATTTTTGTTGCCACTATAACAACAAATAATAAAAATAAAAAGTTATTAAAAATTAAAGGGGGCTCCCCTACTAGAAACGTGTTGTTTTTTTTTGGGCATTTTTCGATCTAATGGCAACAAGTAGACGCGTATAATCTTGTACGATGGTGCGGAACCCTTCATGCGCGAGTCCCACTCGCACTTGACCGGTTTTTTTTTTTTTAGTGGGGAATCATTAGATGACTTCTCCTGCTCTACGTGGAGCTCAGGGAGTATCAGACACTTTTTTTTTTTTTTTTGGGGGGTGGGAAATCATCCTATGACTTCTTCCGCTCTAGGGTGGAGCGGAAGGGTGTGTCAGACTCTTACTGACTAAAACCCACCCCTGTTCCTCCCTGCCTCGAGTGCCCGGGGGCGAGGTAACTCTTTCGAATTTATCCTCCACCCCCGGGCAGGCACTGGCCGTGGCAGGCCCCGTCCTTTGCTGACAACTCTTTGAGGCGCGCGTGGAACACTACGCGCCGTCGACTCTCGGGCCTGGTGCTGATCGGACGGCGAGTTACCCGCTACTCGCCGTCCGCAGGCCCGGGTCTACGGTGGCCGGAGATCGTCTCGCAGCCCCTGGCGTCTCCTGCGACGGCTGCTGCTGGGGGCGCTAGGGCGACTCGGTCTCTGTTGAGTCTCCCTAACGTGTGCCGCCTCCCTCTTCGCGAGCATTACTGCTTCGCAGAAGGAGGAGACGGCCCCCCATTCCCTCTCGCTCCGTACCATGGCCTGAACCAGGGCACGGCGCGAGAGGTCGCTGCCGCCTATCGCATCCACGAGGACACGGCGGTGTTCTGCCCAGGCGGGGCAAACCTCCACCGTATGCTCCACCGTGTCCACTGGGCGATCCTCGCAGTGGAAACACGCAGGGGTCACCTCCGCCTTGATCCGACACAGGTACTTCCCGAAACAGCCATGTCCGGTGAGCACCTGCGTCAGGCGGAAGGTGAGGGCGCCGTGACGCCTCTCCAGCCACTCCTCAAAGAGGGGCACTACCGCCTCGATGGTGGCGTGCCCAGCGCTGGGTTGCGACAGTCGCTCTCTCCATGTCACCATGAGAGTATCAGACACTTACTGACTAAAACCCACCCATGTTACTTCAGATGCCCTTTACGTTCCAGGACCACTGTAACTTTTTCGACTAATCCCGCAACCCCACTTTTGACCCAAGTGTTGGCTTGCTTCAGGTCTTTTGAGCTTTCTTGTTGCCGTATATTTGCCGATTATAAAGTCAATGAAACTGTCATCAATCTCTATTAAATTCGTTGGTGAACAGAATTTTCTAAAGAAAGAAAAGACAGGATCTAACTTGGCTTCAGGAAGCATTAACGAGTCGCAAGTCACTCAAGTATCTACATTAATACTTACGTAGTATTACGCAATATCGACCTTATTTATAAAACTCGGTAACCATACTGATTACTGAAGAGTGAATAGGTTACTTCTAGGCAAGCGTGCTCCATCGTCGACCACATCATCGCTTACCATCAGATGAGTTAGTGGTCAAGCGCGAACCTATCAATAATAAAAAAGCGGATTCTAAATTCAAATTCTCCATAGAACTAATGAATTAAGAAAATGCTGAATTAAATCAGTTTTAAAATTAATCTAATGGCTATTTTATTTTTTAACAATAAAATTATAACTAGCAAGCAGTAACGGTAATCTGAAAATAATGTGTAACTTATTAGAAATATAATAAAACGAAACTTTTTTTACTAATAAATAACACATTTTATTTTAAGATTGCCGTTGAATTATTTTTCTATTAAGTTACTTTGATATTTTTACTGTGAAAAGTTTTATTTGTATGAAGCTAGGATAAGCGTATTTGAGCTGGTAAGTACACATTTTCAATATCAAATAAAAAATGTTATTGAAAACGAAGCAGTCAACTGTTACATGCATAAAATGAAGAATAGAAGACATAAAACAAACTATTACTTCGCATGACCAGTTACAAATTTGTAACAAATATGGTAAGTCGTAAAAACTAAGTTAATAATATTGTGTCAGTTTATGTACAACTACTGAAAAAGATTTTTGTAATAATTATAATATTTTTCTTTCCGCTAGTATTGAAATAGTAATAAAATCATAATCAGCCTTTTAACGTTCCCACGATTGGGACGTATATATAGTAGTCTATGGCTGGGATACAGGCCTCCTCTCTATGAGAGGGAACGGGCACTAATACACCTCTCGGACCCAGTGCGGGTTGGTTGATATCACAATGTCTTCAAATTTTTGGTTCATGGACATCCCGGTTTCCTCACAATTATTATTTTTCAACACATTTACTCAAAAAATGCATTTACGAAGCCTGTGTACGTTATTCGAAAATTAATAATTACGCACCGTACAATGAAATGTGCGGTAAAATAGATACTCTGAAGTAAGTAGGTACCTCATTTCCCGCATACTCCGTTTTATAGCGTCGTACATGTATATCCTTTAAGGTTTTTTTTCTTTATTTCCAAAAAAAATATAATAATTCTACCAAGGTCACCTTTAGTGGAGGTCTTCAAGAAGAAAATTAAAGAGCACTTCCTTTCACATTGACATAATATTGATATACATTGGTATTTATTTAGTATATATATTCAGATAATTATACTTATTTATGTAAGTTTATGTTGTACACTGGATCCTATCCTCAAATGTGATCTCTCTCTATCACTCAAAGGTTTGCTGGGAGAAAACTCAACATTGAGTTAAGCTCGCCTTTGTACATTAATTATTTAATCACTGTGTATTATGTTAGTTGTTTGGTGTACAATAAAGAATTAAGAATTAAGGAGTTTCACATTACGAGAATAAACAAGCTGAATGAATGATCGAACCTCCTTGGAAGCGTTTTTTCTCTATACGATTGGTCTCACTTTAAGACTAAAGACAAAATGAGACGAAAGATGCAGTTCTAATTTTCACTACGCTCACGTGGCGCCATTTGCAAATTCGCGCCATTTTCATATTAGAAACGTCAGAGTTTTTTGACGGGATTTTTTCGAGTGAAGTTCAGTGGCTGTTTTAATTATTCGCAAATTGATTCCTTGTAGATATTGTGATGTAAAATTGGTTTAGTTTTGTGTCTCAAGTATCTACGCAACTGGACAATATGCGAAATCATTGAAACAAGCGCGATCTCGGTAAAATGAAGCTGAGAATTTTATTGTAGTTGACTACCTCAGCTAAACTTGCCGAGATGGCTCAATACATTTACTGCCAAATCTTGCAAAAACTTCAGAATGTGTTACATCTGCATTCTAATGAGGAAAATACGAACTAACTGATGACTAGGCAGCATGGTCTCTGACATCAGCCTGTTGCACAAGGAACAAAAGGAAAAAAAAAATAGAAACGTCAAAGATTGTTGCGACTTTCCGACTGGTAGCTAAATACAAAAGTTTTTTTCATTACCTATTGTACTGTTTTCTCGCAAATGTATTGAAAAACGCTGTAAGACATACGCGCGGCAATTGGTATTTACAAACTCGTGACTATGGTTCGTCATTTCCAACCATTTCCATTTTAAAAACCAACTTACCGTACTAGTATCAGCTTTTCCAACGTCCGATATAGATAAACAACCTTAGATTATAAAATGTAAACAACTCTAAGAGTTAGTCATATGAAGTTATGATAGATGGCAACTTTTTTTTTATTTTTCTGTACTTGGCTACGTGGTCGCGGACAAAGCCCTATAGTCAAAAAAAAAAGTCAACTGTTACATGCAGTCGTTACGGAAAGTCATATCAGAAGCCAGAAAATCTGATACCAGTCTTGCCAAGGAGTCTCGTGTTACCCAGTTACTAGGTTGTGGCGGTTAGAAATACTGGTACCTAGTTTTATCCGGTTGGACTGGAAGTGGACCCCAGAATAGTTAGGAAAAGGCTAGGCAGATATTTGAGTAAATTTTTAGGGTTCCCGAAGGGTCCAAACGGAGTCCTATTGTTGTCACTCACGTGTCCGTCTGTCTGTCACACGGGTTTTACAGCCAAACGGTTGAAGCTACAGTCTTCAAATTTAACATTAGGTATAAGCATCTTATTGACCCAAAGCCATACAAATAGTCAAAAATACATTTGGTACGGAACCTTAGATTTGCGAAATCCGACACGCACGTGGTCGATTTTTAGATGCTAATGATATTAGGTACATTGGTGTCGGGCCCTCAGAGTGGGGTAGATTGGCATGTAAAAAGAAGAGATAAAAATAAACCTACATACTTATCCATTGGAAGTTTGCTCACCGCGAGCACGAGCGAATCCACGTAACGCAAACTAGTGTGCAATGCGTGCGATTGATTGCTTTTCAAACGGATACGAGCAATTTGTGTTCTGTTTACAATCAATATTGACGGACGGATCCATAGTCGCCGCACGGTATCGACAATGAACATGTTTTGCGGGACTTTTTCATTCATTCGATCATTCAACGTTTGGTTCACTCATTTTGTATGTATTCCTTATTCGAAATTAGTTATTCATTGGTTTCTTTGGGTTTTGTATTTTCTGTAGTATTGCAATATTTATAACCATTTTTGTTTATCATGTAAAGGCTTGATTGCTTGAACTTTATTTTAGTAAATATAAAATACCTAATTTAACTATTATTATGTACAAATAAAAATTACCCTAATATTATGTAATAACTAACCAGTTATAACCTAACTACATACATAATAATATACCTATACAAAAAACAGAATATACCTACTTAGGCGTCGGCGATAGGAATATTTTCCTCCACATCACTAGCATCTGGGCAAGCCGGAAACGTGCCCAGAAGGCTGGCAGCAATGCCCCGTTAAATGGCAACGCTAATTCTTTGGGCGAAGAACGAGCCAGCCCTCTGGTCACGCAAAGTGTTAACCTGTCAGTCAGAAATATCTTTAAAAAGCTGACGTGTACTCGGACCCACGCGTTTCTACTCCAAACGGCTCAAAACTGTAATTTTTGTATGAAATCTGAGAAAACTCGTGTTTTTTTTTTAATATGAGTTCTAAAGTGGAAAGAATGCATCTTAAATGATACCTACGTAATATCAATGTATTCGGGCTTAAAACTGCGTGTTTTTGTTTCTTTCGCTTTCATTTGGGAAATTTTATCTCAAAAATTACCCTTTTTCTTCGGACGTTTAAGGAATTTAATCATTTCCAAAAACAAAGCTATTAAACCGATAAACACACAGTTTGGTCGTTAAAGGTAGTGGTAGGTATACGTCATTAAAATTGCGTCCCTTTTGAAACGCATTGTTACTACATTGGATCTTATTTTATAAAAAAAAAACTCATTGTAACTGAGATTTCATGGTTGTAAATATAGCGGTAATATAAAAAAAAACGAAACTTAAAGAAACAAATTAATAAGTAATTTTGTAAAACCAAAAACTTGCCTTAAATAAAAAGTTTATCTGAACTTAGAATTCCAAGTCAATCCAAAGTTATCATATTTCTAAGTGTGCAGTTTCATAAAATGATATTTTCATAGAAAGACCTAATAAATTGCCAATAACATATCATATCAATTTTTATAGCGATTTGATAGATTTACATATAATGTAACAGTATTAGAGCCACCGTGAAAATAGCAATATTATGTAAATTGGCTTGAAAGTGAATGTACAAATGATACCATCAAAATACACATAATTTATATTATACTATCGAATCACCCTGGTTTCGCACGGGTGCAATTTAATTTACGATGGATTTTAAAAAAAAAAGTTATTTCATACAAATCTTGTACTGACAATTATGAACACCGGCCATATACGTGTCGGACTTCACACATTTAGGGTACCGTACCAAATGTATTTTTGACTATTTGTTTGGCTTTGGGTCAACGAGATGCTTATACTGTGAAAACTTGAAGACTGTAGCTCCAACCATTTGGCTGTAAAACCTGTGTGGCAGACGACGGACAGACAGATAGATGGACAGACGGACATGTGAGTGACAGCAATAGGGCCCCGACACGCACCAAACAAATGCCGGCACGGAACAAATGTTTGTATGGCCTACAGATAGCTGTTCCGGGTCTGGGTGGTAACGTTTTAAAAAAAAAAATGGAATGCCGTATTATACAGATTGCCGGTAGCATATAATAGAGATTTAATAACTATACTTATTAACTATGTTGTCCTTTACTGCTTTAACATATTAGTGTCATAAACGTATATTTTACTGAATGCAGTAGCTGTGTGCCAAGCTTACAAGTACAGACCGCGTACTCAAGTCAAAATTTATATTGGACCCAATGATTGTAAAGTTTAGAAGAACTTGGAATACAATGCAAGTGGTTCTGTTTACCAGTAAAGTTATTTCCTGTTCAATTTACTGCAATGGCGGGCTGAGGCATGATTTTCTTGTTTGATTTTTACAACCGAATTTATTTTCCATTACAATGGTAAGGTATTTATTTTATGTTCCTGCTCCAATTCTTTGGTCTCTGTTTATTGAATGAATTAGTAGAAAAGGAAATTATTCTAACATATAGAAATTCTCTCTCGCGCTCGGCCCTGGTTCAGGCCTGGTACGGCGCGAGAGGGAATGGGAAGCACCTCCTTCTACGAAGCAGTAATGCTCGCGAAGGAGGCGGCGGAACGGGTGAGGGAGACTCAACAGAGTCGCCCTCACGCCCCCAGCAGCAGCCGCCGTAGGAGACACCCTAGGCGTTGGGGGTCGCGAGACGATCTCCGGCCACCGTAGGCGCGAGCCTGCGGACGGCGAGTAGTGGGTAGCTCGCCGTCCGATTAGGACCAGGCCCGAGAGTCGACGGATGTCCTCAAAGAGATGCCAGCAATACCTGACGGGTCCGTCATGGGCGATGCCAGGGGTCGAGGATAAATTCGAAACAGAGTTACGGCGCCCCTGGGCACTCAGGCAACTGAAGGAACAGAGGTGGGTTTTAGTCAGTAAAAGTCTGACTACGCTCGGAGGTAGAAGTCATTGAATGGTTTCCCACCCCAAAAAAAAAGCTACTAAAACGTCATTATTGCTCTCAGAATTAAAAAGAAAAGTAAGAAGTTTATTTGTGACTCGCACAGAAAAACACAAACTGAAGTAAAATATTAACAAGGTATGACAACTAACTAATAATAAAAACATAGAAAATACCTGTGCGAGGCCAAAAAGGCTCCTATCTCAACATATGCTGCGATATTTAAAAAAATAACGAACGCAGAACTTTAAGAAAACGTTTTCTTAAAGTTTATTTCTTATAAACAATGCACAAACGGTTGCTCAAACCATGGAATAAACACAGGTGCACTTTCTGTTCCTTTACTCTCATAGTCCGATGGGACGGCAATCCGACACGACCGGAGAGAGATCAGGCGCAGGTCCAACGACTTTACGTGCTTTCCGAGGCACAAGGGTGTCACACCACAAACTTCCAAACTCCGCTGCTACTGACAAATTCCTAATAGACCCCTTCCCCCCCTCCCTAAAGTCGACTGGTAGAAAATGCTTTTTTTTTTTTTTGGGGGGTCGGAAATCATCCTATGACTTCTTCCGCTCTAGGGTGGAGCGGAAGGGCGTGTCAGACTCTTATTGACTACAACCCACCCCTGTTCCTCCCTGCCTTGAGTGCCCAGGGGCGAGGTAACTCTTTCGAATTTATCCTCCACCCCCGGGCAGGCATCGGCCGTGGCAGGCCCCGTCCCTATTGCTGAAAACTCTTTGAGGCGCGCGTGGAACACTACGCGCCGTCGACTCTCGGGCCTGGTGCTGATCGGGCGGCGAGTTACCCACTACTCGTCGTCCGCAGGCCCGGGTTCGAGTCCGCTTTTCTACAGTGTATTTTATTTGTGCATAAAGTTTTTAAAATAAATATTAAAACCCAATATCACTTTTTGTACGATCTGGGAATTGAGCTCAGCACCTCACGCTCAGCAGTCACGCTTACGACCACGATACCAACGAGGCAGTTTCTCTTTCTATATAGAGCATTGGTAGCATGATTACAATAAGACAACTACAGCTGAAATTGCATAATAATATGAGTATTACACGTGCCAAGTGCCATCGATCCTCTGGTACCCAATTACTAGGAAAAAGCGATATCCCAGGGCTTAAAAAGGACGGTCACACCGCCGCTATCATTATATCCCGTCGACGACCTACATAACAAATAAATGGTACATAACGGATCGATTGCTTCCGCACTTGATGTAATTGCCTTCCCATTGAACCCATAAAAAACCTATGCATTTAAATCCAACCATTCTTGTCATGTTAATAGAAAAATACATTTAAAATTCCAACTTTTGTGTTTTTGTCTGAATTCCCATTAATTGGGTCAATTGGGAACAATTTCCCATCAATGGAACTTCGATTGGATTCGCTCGATGTGAAAATGTTTGATGATCGTGAATATGGAGCTTTTGACCAGTAAGCCTTTTAACCCGACTGCGCGACGCAAGGGAGGGTAATGTGTTTATCAGCCTATGTATGTATGTATGTTTGTTCCTTTGTGGCACTATACATAGAGACCAAACGCGTGGGCCGATTTTGATAATTCTTACGTCAATTGATTCGTCTTAACTTTGCAAGTGCTACTAAAGACATAACAGTTATCAAAATACAACATGGCGACCACCCAATAAAAATTGAATATTTTCAAAAAACCCGACTGAATAAAAAACTAATAAGTTCCAAACAAGTCACTTTTCAAGCAGTCTGATGCAGTTGGTGGCATGAAATCAATAATTTAACTAAAATAACAGCCACCAACTGCATCAGACTGCTCGAAAAGTGACTTGTTTGGATCTTTTTATTTGTTTTTTACAGTCGGGTTTCTTGAAAATATTCAATTATTTAAAATGGAGTGGTTGTTGATGAAAACTTTTTTTACGATTTTTGCTACAGTAGTAAGTAATTTTAACAATTTTATTTTAATCATAGTCGATGAAAATGCGAAAAAGTCATCAATATCCCGCTTACGCTTCGTCGATCACATCATTGCTTACCATCAGGTGAGATAGTGGCCAAGCGCGAGCAGGATGTTGAAAAAAAAATATCGACTATGTGTACAGAAATAAAGGCGTTCTATACATTACTTATTATCATACATATTATTTGGTCTAGTACGAATCCTACCAAGCTGTCAGCGATGAACAGAAGTATATTTCTCAGAGGAACAGACTATAAATAAGAATGCCACGAAACACTCACTTGACGGATTATTTGAATGTATTTTATTTTGTTTATTGTTCCTACCTGTTGGGCTTTCATAAGGTTTATAAGGATTTTAGGATGTAATTTGCGTAATTTAGGGTGTAACTTGCATATTTTTGCGCTTCAATACGGAGTGTTTATCCATGTCATCGGATAATTGTAAACACCGTAGAATTGTAATAAATCTTGCGAGAGTGTAACTCTCGATATATTATAAACTAGCGACCCGCCCCAGCTTCGCTCGGGTACAAATTATACATATAAACCTTCCTCTTCAATCACTCTATCTATTAAAAAAACCGCATCAAAATCCGTTACGTAGTTTTAAAGATTTAACCATACATAGGGATATAGGGACAGAGAAAGCGACTTTGTTTTATACTATGTAGTGATAGATCATTTTAAATAGAATAAATCTCATCCGAAGATAATAAACAAACAAACAAAACAAAACAGAAAAACAAAACAACAACAACAGTTCACAATTTTACGTGATTTTTATAAACTACAGTGTTCACTATTATCCGCTGACATCCACAAAGGATTTGTAGTTGCAAACTAACCGATTTAGGAAAAAATACCAATCGTTTACTTATGCAAAAGTTTCATCGTGCTAGCTATCCGCCAAGGAGTGGAATTCCCAGTTGGTGTCTGTTTCCTGAGAGTATTCAAGACAAGAGTGAATAAGCTACTTCTAGGCAAGCGTGCTCAATCATCGACTACATTATGGGTTACCTTAAGATCAAATCGTGGTTAAATATGAGTCTATAAATAGGAAAAAAAACGTTAAAACTCTAATAAAACCGAATAGCGAAATCAAAATGCGAACTCTTCTCAAAATTCTAAACGCAAAACAGCATTTAATGTAATAACAACCCTTAACTTTTAAACACAAACTCTGCCCAATTAACACCCAACAACTAACAACATAGTACCAATAATCCTTTCCCCGAGACCTTTACCGCCCGATTAGGTACCTATTCGAGCCCGTACCTGTAAACACGCATGTTACAGGTACGGGCCCGTAACCTAGCCCCCGCCTACTATAGCCCCCGGGAATAAACACCTCACTGTCGTTGTCAAGAGATTCACTCCAATTTGTCTCTGCGCTTCTGTCAACCCTTTTTGTCTATGAGTTACGTAGTGTGTAAAAGAAAACGGTTTTACTTTATGCTTTTATTCTATTCACGTACTGTTCGGGACGATTTGGTTTGGATGATTCAATAATAGGTTTTGAATAATCTTAGGTTCGTGCCCGTGGGTAAAGTAAATTACAATTTTTTTTATGGTCAAAATGCGCTGGTCATACGAATGATCTTGGAAAATACAGTAAGTACAATAATAATAATAATAATTCTTTATTATCAGGTAATGCCTAGTGGTAGCGGATAAATTTTTAACATAGTTACCGCACCCCTGGGCACTAAGGCAGGGAAGGAACAGGGGTGGGTTTTAGTCAGTAAGAGTCTGACACACCCTCCCGCTCCACCCAGAGCGGGCGATCTCATTGGATGATTTCCCACCCCACAAAAAAAAAAACTAAGGCGCATAGATAAAATACACAAAATAACCTTAATAACTATAGTACTAGACTGTACTGTACTGTGTCTGTCTGTGGCTGTAATGTCTGTCTGTGGCTGTAATATCTGTCTGTGAGTGTGTCGTGTCTGTGTGTGTGTCTGTGTTCTGTCTGTCTAGTACTAGTGCTCGCTAATGGACTTAGGTAATGTAAAACTACCTATGTATCCACTTTTGTTGGTCATTGTAAGACCAAATAAAACCTATTTGGTCTTACATTGACCAACAAACTTTTTAAATTTGAATTTAAGGACCTTATTTATAAAAAAATTAACCAAGCGATTACTTTTTTTTTTGGCTTCGCACGATTTGTGCATTTAGCCAGTGTCAAGTTAAGAAAGTATTTATTTAGTTTTAGATACTGTCACTTTTTTCGCATTGTAATGCAGATTTAACACATTCTAATGTTTTTGCAGTATTTGGCAGCAAATAAGTCGAGTCAGCCTTCGCGGCAAGCTTCGCTGAGGTAGTCAATACTGCGACAAAATTCTTAGCTTTATTTGACAGAGATACAATTACACTACACCAATTTTACATCACAATATCCAATAGGAATCAATTGGCGAATAATTAAAAAAGCCACTTAACTTCACTCGAAAAAAGCCCGCCAAAAACTAAGCGATTACTTTAAACACTGATTAGCAGGTTCTTAATTCAAAATTATCTATGGTTTTCCATACTTAAATACTGGTTAGTGTAGAGTCCGCTAACCAGTATTTTAACTTGGCATACGGTTAGCTAGTTTTACAAATAAAGTGGTACGGGTACCCACGTCATCTTAATTCAAAGTTTAATTTTCCTTATTAGTAGTTTGTTTTATGTTTGTTAATCTCAGAGCTTCTGTGCTTACGTCACTTTATTACACGCTTAGGAAATAAATATGCAATTTTGAAATGTAATCTCCTAGAAAAAGCTTGTTAACTCTTTTAGGTATAAAACTTTAAAAGAAGATTTATAAAATACTAAGGTTTTATGAACTGCATTACGGAATAATTTAGTCTTTTTATATACCTAAAGGTTGACTGATAAAGAATGCCTTTTTTTTTTTGGCGGGGTGGGAAATCATCCAATGACATCTCCCGCTCTGGGTGGAGCTGGGTGTGTCAGACTTTTACTAACTAAAACCCACCCCTGTTCCTTCCCTGTCCTGAGTGCCCAGGGGCGCGGTAAGTCTGTTTCGAACTTATCTACAACCCCTGGCAGGCATCGGCCATGACGGGCCCCGTCATGGTTTGCTGACACCTCTTTGAGGCGCGCGTGGAACACTACGCGCCGTCGACTCTCGGGCCTGGTGCTGATCGGACGGCGAGCTACCCACTACTCGCCGTCCACAGGGCCCATCCCTGTCGGTCTACGGTGGCCGGAGGTCGTCTCGCGACGTCCTCCGCCCAGGGCGTCTCCTGCGGCGGCTGCTGCTGAGAGCGTGAGGGAGACTCTGTTGTTGAGCCTCCCTCACCCGTTCCACCTCCTCCTTCGCGAGCATTACTGTTTCTCAGAAGGAGGATACTGCTTCCCATTCCCTCTCGCTCCGTATCATAGCCTGAACCAGGGCCGGGCGCGAGAGGTCGCTGCCGCCGATCGCCTCCACGAGGACACGGCCAGGCTCCGCCCAAGCGAGGCCGATCTCCACCGTATGCTCCACCGAGTCCTCTGGGCGATACTCACAGTGGTGACACCCGGGTGTTTCCCTCCGCCTTATCCTACACAGGAACCTTCCGAAGCTTCCATGTCCGGTGAGGACCTGCGGCAGGCAGAAGGTGAGGATGCCTTGGCGTACCTATTTATCGAATCTTATTGTATCGCCTTATGCCTATACGCCCATGTAACTGGTTTTTTGTCCCTAATAAATAAAATAACAATTAAATTAAATTAAAATTATCAATTCCGAAAAAAAATTCATCCTCCCGTACAAATCTTGTTCAACGGATTATATAACTTTTTACGGAAAGTTCAATTTTGTTCATCTGAAAATATAACTTTGTACGGAAATTCAATTTTTTTTTTGGGAATTTACTTTGAATACCTTGTAGAAAGTTGTTCATTTCCATGGTCATACACAACCAATCTGCCTAGCCTTTTCCCAACTATCTTGGGGTCGGCTTCCAGTCTAACCGGATGCAGCCGAATACCAGTATTTTACATGGAGCGACTGCTTATCTGACCTCCACAACCCAGTTACTGTGTAATACGATACCTTTGGAAGACTGGTTGTCAGACTTTCGGGCTTCTGACGACCCGTAACGACTGTCAAAGAACCACGATTGACAGCCGGGACCCATGCTTTCCGAGGCACGGAGGAGTCTCGGTACCTATGTAAAGATGTTCACCCATCCATGAACCAACCCCGGCAAGCGTAGCTTAACCTGATGGATCGACCCATATGGCTGTTATTACTTTAGCCACGAGCTCCTCAGTCCTACACAGTACTCCTCAGTCCGTTCGTTAGTACACACAGCAAGAAATACGCAGTAAAATTATACCTACAGTAATTTTACTGCATATTTCTACTAGTCTAGTAAAACTTTACCCTCTGCATCAATGCTGCTCCTAGTCATACGTTTTTCTAAGAATTTCTACTTAAAAGCGATTCTTCATTCCATACAGCTGTACAAAGAGATACTAAAAGAAAAATGGCGTCTAGTTTGATGAACGTAGTGGAAAATTGTCCTCGCTGCTGCATTTGCTATATCATGCTTAAAATACAGCGCTTGGTTGTGTAATAACTAGGAGATTTATCCAGGATTTACTCGGTAAAATAAATTATAAATAAATAAGAGACACTGCTGTACCTATTTCCACACAAATTTCGCCATTTAGTCCCCTGTGATGAGGGGTCAAGCATATTACCATCCAACAGGCACCAATTCCAACTCTTTTTTTAAATAACTGATGAAATTATTCGGGCTACTTTTGAGAAATTACTGATGGAAAAACCCAATAACACTTAACCTGACCCGGCAATGAAATCCAGGATCTCATGCTCCGAGAGTCGACGGCGCGTAGTGTTCCACGCGCGCCTATATAACTATATAACTTACTAAAATTTAGGAAATAAAAAGTTGAGCTGCAGTTGGTGGCATAAAATCTGTGATTAAACTAAAATAACCGCCATCAACTCCATCAGACTGCTTGAAAAGTGACTTGTTTGAAACTTTTTACTTGTTTTTATCAGTCGGGTTTTTGATATTTTCAATTTTTTTATGCAATACATCGGTCAACGCGTTGGAAGGCCCACGAGATGGACCGCGGACCGGTTAAGGCCGCAAGTATCTGCTGGATGCAAGAAGTGTAAGACCGCTCGATGTGGTGACGGTAGGAGGTGGCTTATATCTTTCAGCTGAAATGCTGATGATGATGATGATATGGGAAATTGGAAACTATCAGTGGAAGGCAAATTTGACATGACCTTCCGTGTATTGCATCCTTTTGTTTTTGTTAGTGTCAGACTTTAACTGACTAAAACCCACCCTTGTTCCTTCAGTTGCTTGTGTGGTAAGGGGCGCGATAAGTCTATTTCGAATTTATCCGTGACCCGTGTATTGCATCATATAATTGTGAAATCACACATTTATTACTTACCAGAATCCTATAAAAAAATCGTACTAACTTTCCTATACCTAATACATACCCTCCGTTATGATAAACGTACCAACAAAACTTCCCCTATATATTAGTTCTATGATAAATCATGCTGCAGTCTATTTTTACGACGCATACTTCACAGAAAATCGCCTTTTACAAGAAAACCCGACTCAAGTAATATGATTTAAACGGTTCCAACTTGTGAGAAATCTGAGAAATTCCTCTTTCTTGTTGAAACGGAATTATTTTTGTAATATATCGTAAAACACGTCTGATTCTACACATCTTTAACAATATGCTAGGTCAGAGAATAGACACATGGGGCATTATTCAATCACATCAGTCAATCACGAGGAGAAATTAGCAAGGAGATCTGAACTAAATAGTTTGGACTATAGAATCGCTTATTCACAGAGACCAATAAATAAGCGATAAAAAAAAAACATACATACGAATTGAGAACCTCCTCTTTTTTGAAGTCGGTTAAAAACCTAAACTAGTGTGTCTCTTTTATGAATGGAGTTATTATTTTTATTGTTTCTAGCCACTATTCCGTACCACTGCAATTCCTGAAAGCCAGAATCAACAACGGCGACCACCAGAAAATTGCCGAGGCAACGAAGCTCGATGAGTCCCGGAGAAACGATTAAACCGCGAAGAATATACTCAGAAAAGAACGGCGAAAAAGTAAGAAAAAATTTAATTTCCGTAAGAGGAGTTAAGAAGTTCGGGAGGAGCTTGTGGCTAAAGTAATAACAGCCGCACGGGTCGATCCATCAGGTTAAGCTACGCTTGCCGAGGTTGGTCCATGGATGGGTGACCATCTTTACATATCGAGACTCCTCCGTGCCTCGGAAAAAACGTTAAGCTGTTGGTCCCGGCTATCAATCGTTGATCTTTGACCGTCGTTACGGGTCGTCAGAAGCCCGAAAGTTTGACATCCAGTCTTACCAAAGGGTATCGTATTTCCCAGTAACTGGGTTGTGGAGGTCGATAGGCAGTCGCTCCATGAAATATACTGGTATTCAGCTGCATCCGGTTAGACTGGAAGCCGACCCCAAGATAGTTGGGAAAAAGCGCGGGCAGATTGATTGAAGAGGAGTTAAGAAGTATTTTCCCTGCAATGAGTCAATTATAATATTATGGTCTTACTATCGATGTGGTAGATTACGGCCCTATCAAAGGATGCCGAGTCCCAGTAGTGGAATCATTATCACTTTCTGTAATTACCTATTCTTGAGGCACTACATTCAGCAGTTCACAGAATATTCAGGCCTACTCACTAAAATCGATTCCCATTCCCAGAATACCAATATTTACCTTCAATAATATCATAAGATTTATGTCAAACAGCAATGGTTCCGCTGGGCGTTTATTATCGAATCCGATTAAATCTCTCCTGCGGAAAGCGAATGTAATTGAACAATAAAATGGGGTATATTGTGTCGGTTAACTATTCGTTATACGTGTCGTTATCTTTTGTACCAATGGTTAGTCGTTATTGGAACTGATCGAATGATAGGGATACGTACGGTTTTGTGTGTTAATTAGGTAAAGCCTGAAGCTTCCTAGGTACCTATAACTTAGAACATAAATAGATGCAGGTATCTAAACCTCCAGAGACGCGGGTGCTAAGAGTGGGGACTCTTGGGCCCAATTCTGTAAAATAACTAACTTGTCAATTGTGTGTCGGTAGTGTGTCAGTGGTATCTCAATAGAATATTCATTGACATTTGGTATTCTATAAATTATTTATGGTCATTGACTTGCCACTGTAGTGCCATTGAAACGCCATAATAAGACTATTGTAATGATTGGTAGTCGGGTCTACTTTAATAAGTCAATATCATTTTGAAGTTTTTGCAGAATACCAAATTTGCAACAGTGGCAAAATAATGTCTGTAGTGTGTCGATGGAGTGTCGATGACGTGTTGCTTAACTCAAAGTTTCAGAATTGGGCCCCTGTTCGCCTACCGAGTGACCTCAGGAAAGACGATGGTATATTGATCACGTACCGTGCACATTGACTCTCAGGGGAGACCTCTTTACAGTCACCTGAGGGCTTGTACAGAGGGGTTTTCGGAGTAGTCTTTTGAGAGGCAACGGGCCATTTTCTGATGGTGATCACCGAAATGGTTTGGTGGGGTAAAAATTCCTGGTCTGTTTTCCAAAAGTCCAGGTGCCTTTTGAAGGTTTCCCCTCGATAACAAAAAAAATGTATGGCTAGTAGCATCTGGATGAGAGTGGCCGAGAATCGTGATAAATTGTGTTATATACGAGAGGCCTATGGCCAGCACTGGACTGCTGAAGGCTGATGACAACCCAGGCCATTTTTAGGGTTTCCGAAGGGTTCAAACGAAGCCCTATTGCCACTCACGAGTCTGTCTGTCCTTCTGTCCGTCCGTCCGTCTGTACATCTGTCTGTCTGTCGGTCTTTTGTCACAAAATTTTGTTCCGAAGAATTTTTTAACTTCTCACTGTCCTATGAACTTGAAATTTGATGATAATGTTTATTATTACGTATATTTTACTAACAAATACCAATATATTGATATATCAGATTTTCTCTTTGATAATTCCTTCATTTGGTACAGAACCTTAAATGTGCGAACTCCGATACGCACTTAGCTGGTTTTTACGGTTCCTCTTCCTTTTCTACTATTTAGCGTTTATTGCCTTTGTTTTTAACCGTTACTAATCTACTCTAAACAAAAATAATATGATTTCTTGAAAGCCACTAAGGCGCCCATTTTGCGGCGCCGAAAACTCTCAGGCGTCCGTCCTCCGCTCACTCGCTCGCGGCCGCACGAGCCCATTTCCCCTTGCCAACTTAAAGCTTAATATCTCGTAAACTGCTGCAGCTACACGCATACAAAAAATACGTGTGTCTAGCTAATACTATAGAGAATCGAATTATGTTATACATAAGTCGCATTAACTAGTAATAAGTACTCAAACAAAATGTTAAACTTAAGATTACGGTTGAAAAACAGTAAAATTTTTGTTCTTACTAAGTTTTTACCTATAATTTTGTAGTTTGTGTCTTTTAAACCTATTTATAATGAAACTAGACTATATAACCTTTCTTTTGATACCCATAACTCATTACTTGGACAGTTCTAAGTAGCAAAATAATCAATTATTTTCTATGTTACATAGCACACACACACAGTACAGCACTCATAGCACTTAAGCTGAGCGATGACCGTTTTGCGTGGATGTGACGCATATTTTCCCCCAGCTTTTCTTTTTTTTTGTTTGTTTCTTTGTTTTTTGCGTCATGTTTACCGTGAATAAACGTATTTTCTTTCTTTCTTTCTTTCTTTTTCTTTTACATGTAGGTACATACAACAAAATAAAATTAAAACAATTTAATTATTACTATTTAGGTATATAACACCCACAAAAAAGTGTCTATTCTAGGTCACAAAATGTTAATTTAGGTGCCAAAGTAAGTACAAACTTTCAAACAGTTCTCGCCTCGAAGATGTCATGCAGTAAAAAGGGTAAGAATTTCAAGGAGTCACGTTTCCCCCAGTCATCGTCTGTGATAAAATGTACCCTCGTCTTGTACTGAAAACAAATATTTACCGAAGAATTTATTGGTGTTAATTAATTGCCACTGAAACATTTCAGGAAGTCTATACAAACCGAAAACCAACGTATTATTTGTTCTATTTACTTATTTTATTACAATTACTCTCTGTACTTACAGTTACTAATAAGTGCGGAGAGTCAACAATTTTAGTACATAATTATACAATTAAAATGCAGAAAAACATAACACTAAAATTTATTTAAATAACAACGTCGACTCTTCACGTGACCAGAGGGCTAGGCTTTTCTTTGGCCAACGAATCAGCATTGCTATTTAACATGGCAATGCTGCTAGTGTTCTGGGCACTTTTTCCATTGACGAATGGAAAAAGTGATGTGGATGAATTTTTTGATACCCAATTTCTTGCAAAGGAAAGTGTCCTAAACAGTGTCAAAAACCTAACACTGACAGAGAAGACCGAAAAGTTAAATACAACCTTGGTGGGCCATCACATCCCTCAGAAACCAATCTTTATATCAGAATGCTTAACACCAAAGGGCAGGCGACTATTTTTCCTGGCCCGTGATTTTGCAACTACGTATAAATACACCTATTGCTGGACATCCTATGGAAAAATTTATTTGCGAAAGAAAGAGGGTATGCCGCACATCCGTGTTAATGAAGAGCAAGACCTCATTAAGCTTAAGGATGAACAGAAGGCCACAGAATGACTATGTCTATATTATTATGTTCTCTCTGATCAACCTTCATCCTCAAGTACTTGTTTATTATACCTGAGATTTTTAATGTTGCATGTTAATTACATAAAAATTACTATCTGTTTCATGAATATTTAATAATTATGTTAATCAAAATGACGGAGTTACAGTTTATTATAAAACAAGTCTACAAGTTATTTGTGAGGAACCGCCATGCCAAGACTGTAATTGTCTCGTCATAAGAATCGGCACTGAAACTGCAATAGTGGCAATTTATAGATCTCCCTCAAATCGAAACACGGATGCCTTTCTTTTATCACTTAATAACATCTTATCTAGTCTCAGAAGCTTTAGAAATGTCTCGGTCATTGGAGACATCAACATAAATATCTGTCCGGAAGGCCAAGGCCCTAAATCCTTAGAATACTTAAATTTATGTGCATACCACGGTATCTTACCTGCCCACACTCTGCCCACGAGAAGTAGCAAAGCATGCCTTGATCACGTGATGCTTAAAACTAAATCTCAGGCCCTTACTGCTGTATTGCAATCAACAATTACTGATCATCAGGCGGTTTTGCTATGTCTTCATCGTGAGCAGATCAGAACATTTTCACACGTCTCCGTTAGCAAAATTAATGTTAAAAAGTTATACTCTGATTTATCCCAAATTGACTGGCAACCAGTCTACTCCATATCTGACGCAAATATTGCCATGGAATATTTTATAACAACTATTCAGCACGAAATTGCAGCAAACACTACCGTCCTAAAATTATCGAAACGTAATAAAATAATTAAACCATGGATAACCCCAGGACTGATCCGTTGCATGAGACACAGGGACAGATTACATACAAAGTTAAGAAAGTCACCTGGAAACAGTACACTTAAGGTTGTTTATTCAAGGTACCGAAATTTCTGCAACCGTCTACTAAAGAAAGTTAAAATATTGTACGAAAGGAACCTGTTGAAAAATGCGGGCACTAATAACAAAAAAATATGGGATGCAGTAAAAACTATAACGAACACCAAGAAGACCAAAAATGCTGCGACAGAATTAATTAATGCATGCAACGCAAGAGAGTCGGTGGGAAAAGTTAATGATTTTTTTGTCAGCGTAGGCAAAGACTTAGCTGATAGTAATACAAATTGTTCTAATACGGAGCACTGTCATTTCGCAACTGAAAACACAAAGCAATGTCTAAAGTCTCTCGCTTTATTGAACACAGATGAGGCAGAGATAGAGAGTTTGATTATGGGTCTCAAAAATATATGCTCCGTTGGCTGGGACTCTATACCAAACAGTCTTCTTAAAGAAAATAAAGACATACTTGTACCTCTTTTAACTTATCTCTTTAATACTTGTTTATCACAAGGTATTTTCCCAGGAGTCCTAAAGAAGTCAGTAGTGCATCCGATACATAAATCCGGAGATAAAGACCACGTCACCAACTACAGGCCTATTTCTATTTTGCCATCTATCTCCAAGCTTCTGGAACGCATCCTTAATAAAAGACTCACAAGCTACTTAGAAAAAAATAACCATATTTCCAACAATCAATTTGGTTTCCGAGCTGGCAAGTCGACAAGTGATGCAGCTCATGAGCTTGTGGATTATGTGGTAGCAAATTTAGATGCCGGCAAGAAGACTTTAGGAATATTCTTAGATTTGGCCAAAGCCTTTGACACGGTCTCTGTGCCATTGCTTTTACAAAAATTAGAACGAATAGGCGTTAGAGGAGACCAACTCAAAATATTTAAAGACTACCTTTCAGATCGCACGCAATGTGTTAAAATAAATGATCACATAAGCAGCGACTTACCCGTCTCTTTTGGTGTACCGCAGGGTAGTATTTTGGGTCCAAGCCTTTTTCTCGTCTATTTAAATGACCTTTGTGAGCTAAATCTTGCTGGAGGTAAAATAATATCGTACGCGGACGATACAGTGCTTCTGTTTTCTGCTGATACTTGGGAGAATGTGTATAAAAGTGCACAGCATTATTTTAATATAGTAAGCCACTGGCTGCAGAAGAATATTCTTACTCTTAATCCAGGCAAAACGCAATATCTCACTTTTTCTATGCGTAACGGTAATCCTCCTCACTCAACTCTCTCTATAATAGCACACAATTGCTGTAATAATGTAAACTGTTCTTGCCCTGCCCTAATTAAAGTCGACAAAATAAAATATTTGGGAATAATTATCGACAATAATCTATCTTTTCGACCTCATATAGACATGGTTACTTCTAGGATAAGAAAACTGATTTTCGTTTTCAATAATTTGAGAAATGCAGCTGAACCTCAATTAATAAAGCAAGTATACCTAGCACTTGGCCAATCCGTGCTGCAGTATTGTATTTCTGTATGGGGAGGCACGTCAAAAACTGTACTCAAACGTTTAGAACTTGCACAAAGAGCAATTCTTAAAGTCAGCACCTTCCGGCCCTATCTGTTCCCAACATACCTTTTGTACGAGTCCTGTGAAGTCCTCACTGTCCGGCAGCTCTTTGTCCTGCACGCAGTCTTGAGATACCATGTTAGTACAAAGTATGACAAGTCCTCATATTTATCTAAGCGCAGACGTAAGGCCATTACACACAATGATCCACCGAACTTTAAACACCCATACGCACGCAAGTACTACTCTTACATGGGCTCCTTTCTGTACGAAAGATTAAATAAGCTTTTAGATATATATACCTTAAATAGGAATAAATGTAAATCTACGGTAATAGACTACATTCGCAGGCTAAACTACAATGAGACCGAAAACCTGTTGTCTGTAGTTAAGTAGCTTCTAAAAATACTCACCCTCCTACACACATACACTCACTGACATTTTACTCACCGGAGGCCATTACTACATCAAAATACAACTAGTTAATTTAAGATTGTTTCCTACATTTTTATTTTAATGTTATAGAAATCTCTTTTATCGAATGTGCTATAGATGTATATAGAGGTCAAATAAAGTTAATATTTAAATGTCGCCTACAATAGGGAAAGAGCGCTGATGTCTGAAGTACAGATATTTTATATCTAGTTCAGACACAGATGTTCAATATCTGATCATAGAATATAGTGTATTGTAACGTATCACCATTATTTAAATGTCTGTATACTTTTGAATAAATAAAATTATTATTTCGTATATTTATTTTTACACATATTATTTACATTTTTAAATATTTTTAAAAGAAAACATATAAAAAAACATTTAAAAATATAAAAAATAGTAGTCCACCGGCATCGGGAGCAGGGTCCAAGCTACCGGTGGTTAGGGCTCCAGAGACAGGAACTTCCTCACAATGCGAGCCGTATCAAGGAGTACTGCCTTCTGAATCAGGCCCTTGATCCAACCGCGCAACGACAGCTTCGACAGGTGGTCGTCGAAGCTTTTAGCCATCAGGCCATTGGCGGTAACGACTATCGGCACAATGACAGCCGAGTCCACATTCCACATATCGACAACCTCGTGTGCCAAGTCAAGATATTTAATTTGTTTCTCTTTCTCAGCTTTCACGAGGTTCTCGTCATGTGGGATGGTGACATCGATTATCATTGTGCGGCGCGCTAATCGGTCTATCACCACTATATCCGGCTTATTGGCAACAATAGTCCTGTCAGTGATGATAGACCGATCCCAGTACAACGTGACATGGTCATTTTCGAGAACTGGGTCGGGCACATACTTGTAATACGGCACCTCAGAATCCACAAGTTTGTATTTTAAAGCAAGCTGCTGATGAATAATCCTGGCCACTTGGTTATGCCTGTGCAAATACTCGCTGTTAGCAAGACGAGAACAACCAGAGATAATATGTCTGATGGACTCACCCGGACGGTGGCATGCCCGACACACGTCAACCGTCCCGTCCTTCATGATATGCCTCCGGTAGTTATTCGTCAAGATAACTTCGTCCATAATCGCACAGACAAAGCCTTCAGTTTCCCCGAAGAGGTTACTGAAACGTAGCCAGGCCACGGACGCCAAGAAATCTACATCAGGCCCATGAAGGGCCCGATAAAAGCGCCCGTGAAGCTCCTTGTTTTTCCATACCTCCTTGCGGTCATCAGTAGTGAGTATTACAGGTTTGCGCCAGTTCTCTTTAGCCATGGACAACGGGGTGAGTCCCTTGTCCACTGCGACCATATCGCGGTGCATACCCACGTCGGTTTCAAGAAAATATTCTCTGAGGCTGCACACCTCGCGGTTGTGGAGAGTTTTCGCATTTAAAAAACCTCGACCTCCACATTTCCGCGGGATGTACAGTCTCATCACCGATGATCGTGGGTGATGCATCCGGTTTGCGGTCATCAGCGTACGGACCCTCCTATCCAGGGCGTCTAGCTCGGTCTGAGTCCATTTGAGTATGCCGAAAGAGTACATCAAAACCGGCATGACCCAACCGTTGAAGGCGCGCACCTTATTTCCGCCCGACAAAAGGCTATTAAATAGCTTTTTCAGGCGGCCAAAGAAGCGCTCCTTCAGCGATTGCTTCATGTCAGTAACGTTAATGCCTAACGCTTCCGACATACCCAAATATTTGTATGTTTCGGTCGAGGAGAGGGATCTAAGGTTTATGGAATCCGAGAGTTGAATCCCTTCGGATTCCATAATCCCTCCTCCCTTTACATGCATGACTGCACATTTGTCCACACCAAATTCCATCCTGATCGCGCTACTGAAAGTTTCAGTTACCTTCAGTAACTCCATCAGTCGCAAATTGTTGGGGGCAAAGAGTTTCAGATCATCCATGTAAAGAAGGTGAGATATGGCCTGACCACCTCTTCTCAACCGATAGCCCAGGCCTGAATCCTCCAGCAATGTGCTGAGAGGATTCAGGGCTAAGCAGAACCAAAGTGGACTCAAACTGTCGCCCTGAAATATTCCCCGTTTAATCCATATAGGTTCATCACTCCCCTGGATTGGTCGACATCCTGGATAGCGAAGGACTGTCTTCCATTGCCCCATACATGACCCAAGGAAGGTGCGAAGAGTTGCATCTATTTTGTACAACTCTAACACCCTCATGAGCCATGTATGTGGAACAGAGTCGTAGGCCTTCTTATAATCTATCCAGCATGTCGACAAATCCGTGTGGGATCGACGAACCTGCTGGCTTATGGCCATGTCTATGAGGAGTAGCTCCTTAGTACCGCGGGACCCGTTCCTACATCCATTCTGAGAGGCAGACATAATTGAATTATTCTCAATGTGCAGATTAATTTTTGCTCTCAGGATGGATGTAAGAAGTTTATAGACCGTTGACAAACATGTAATCGGCCTATAATTCTTGGGTTCCGCGGGACTACCTGTCTTATGGAGCAGGTGGGTGACACCGGTTGTTAGAAACTGAGGCAGCGACCCAAACTCTAAGGATGACTGGAATTGAGATGCCAGGAGCGCGTGTGAGCTGCTATACCATTTCAGCCAAAAGTTGTGCAGTCCGTCCGGTCCCGGAGATTTCCAGTTCGGTAACGGACGAACCGCTTTGGCTACATCTGATGGATTAATGGTGATTTTATCCATTTCTGGTATAGCGTCACACGCGCGCTCGACATCACGCATCCAACCACCCTCAGTATGACAGACGGGCACCGACCAAATGCTGCGCCAGAATGTACTCGTGGTAACATCATCCGGACGGCACCCGTCAGTCACATTTTGTTCAGGTCGCTCCCAAGCTCTATATACCCACCTCTCATCGCTCTGGAACATGCGATTCTGCGAGTACCGGTCAACTCGCCGCTTATACCGCCGAATACGGTTTGCCCATGCACAAACTTTCTGCTTCAGGAAGTCGATGCGCTCTGTGACACGGGACATGTATTCTCGAGGACTAATTTCAGTCCCCGAAAATGCCCGCCTCACAAAGCGCATCACACGTGGTCGTGTATTGCCCTCCCTGAAGCAGAGTAGTTTGCCGATGAGTACCCTGGCCCCATCGATACGCCTCTCGATCCTGCATTGCCAGGCTGGTGCAACAGGCTTTGGCCGAATAGCTCCTTCACCATTCGGAAACTTCACGTTGGCCAAACGACATGCTGCAACAGCCCCGCAATACAAGATTGAGTGCGTATCAACGAGGTTCTCGCTGCTACCAAAGATGTTTTTAAGCAGCGAGTCCAAAGCACACACCAACGCCCTATTTTTTTTGTGCATGGGTAACCGTGGTAAACGGGGTCTAAGTTCGGTCGGAGTGGATCTATACTCGCGAAGCGCATCCTCCAGTGCGCTCCTCAGTCGATCGTTGCACTGGCTACTTACCGTGACAACCCTATCATTTCCCTCATCACTTACGTTAATGGCCCGCGCTGGGATTGCGCCCCTAGCGGGCTCTTGTACCGCGGTCTGTGTCGGGGTCGAGATAATAGGGTTGTTCAGTACCTCTGAGCGCAGCCTATCAAGTGCAGCATCGTCCAACTTGTGGTTACGTTGGATGACCCGCACCTGATCCGACAATCGTTGTGCCGAGACGTTGACGGTTGGTTCCAGGTCCTGGAACAGAGACAGCATCCATTATAAATTATTATTATTATTATTATTATTATTAATGAGTTGTTTTCAATAACATTAACAATAATTAAATTAAATGACTGAAAGATAAAAAATAATTTTATTAGGTGCTTTATGTGCTGAAACATTCCTTAATTTTTTTTTATGTGTAAGTGGTTTTTAGGGCTATATCAGTAGTGGGTTAATATAACGAAGAAAACAATGTAACTAATCTCATGAAAATACTTTAAAAAATAATTTATAATAGGAATCCTAACAGGAAGTATTTTATTTTGTTGAGTTTTAGAGACATAGAAACCGTCAGAAATTAATAAAAAGTCATGGATACGTAATCTTTGTTCAGTACTCATTCGGGTTCGTTCAACCTATCTGAATGAATAATCCCTTTATCAATGAATATATTAATTGGCTGTTATTAAATATTTCATGGTAATAATTTAATACAAGGAAGTGTTTCTCCTAATAAAAGCATCAAAAACTGCTTTAAATTAACCCCACCTGACGTAAATATTTTAGCAATTGCTCATTCAACAACACGCAGCTCAAACACTTTACGTAGGCGCTTTCAACCAGGTTATTACGAGTATTATAATAACGTCTGTATTACCTTTCATGTACTGATTTCTGTTCATTTTCGACTGTCTATCATTACTTGAATCTATTCATGTGTGTCTTAGTACATTCAATACCTATACCAGATCATTCATTTTCATTGAGGCCTGCTAATATATACCTACTGTGGCGATTGTAGACACAGCCTAAACTCAGCGGGTCTGCACCGGTCTTTAGCTGGCAGTTGAGAATATTGAGCAGTCGTTCAAATGTTAGAAGAGTAGTCAGGTTTGATGACAGACTTGAGTTCGCCCGATGCAAGAGGACACATGTATCTATTTCTCCATCAATATGAAATCCTCAGCGTTATCCCTCTTTCTTTTCTAACACTACCCAGTTAAGGCACTATTAGCTGCCAACGACCTTGAGTGGTTAGCTTGCGTGTTCTGCGCTTAGCTCACGTAACGCGTCGTATGTCCACCCAGTAATAGGACTCGCCCATCAAGGAGCGCTGTCCGAAATTAGATGCATTATTAATTTATTACACATAAAACAACAAGTATTAAACTAAAACACCGAGACTAAATTATAAATAACTAGCGACCCGCCCCAGCTTCGCTCGGGTACAAATTATACATATAAACCTTCCTCTTCAATCACTCTATCAATTAAAATAAACCGCATCAAAATCCGTTGCGTAGTTTTAAAGATTTAAGCATACATAGGGATATAGGGACAAAGAAAGCGACTTTGTTTTATACTATGTAGTGATTAAATGATCTTTAAAATGCTGAAGGTTTCATAAAAATACGCTTTATAATTTTTGCGTGATTCTCAATTTCTTATCCGCGTTAGACATAACTTTACAAATTAATTACACAATGATATAAAAATATAATTTGAAATATTCTGAGATCAAATTACGACGGAAATGGTCTAGAGTAACATATTTTTTTTTTTCAAAGAAATAAGACTAATCGTTTAGACGTGATGTTCAATTAAAAACCATTAAAAGTCGTATAACTGCGCCTTAAGTAATAATACACTTGCCCACACAACACCCTCGCAGTAAGCAAGCGAGTCCCCAAGCTACTAGAGCACTCTTGGAGCCCTGCAGGCCTTACTGGAGCCTTGGGATCAAACACTACCTATAAATACTAGGCAGATCCCAAGACAGCAAAATGTAGGTAGGTACTGATATAATTATTATTATACTGATAAATAATGCTGCTTTTGAGGAGCTCGTGGCTAAAATAATAACAGTCGCACGGGTCGATCCATCAGGTTAAGCTACGCTTGCCGGGGTTGGTCCATGGATGGGTGACCATCTTTACATACTGAGACTCCTCCGTGCCTCGTAAAACACGTTAAGCCGTTAGTCCCGGCTGTCAATCGTGAATCTTTGACAGTTGTTACGGGTCTTCAGAAGCCCGAAAGTCTGACATTCAGTCTTACCAAGAGGTATCGTATTTCCCAGTTACTGGGTTGTGGAGGTCAGATAGGCAGTCGCTCCATGTGAAATACTGGTATTCAGCTGCATCCGGTTAGACTGGAAGCCGACCCCAAGATAGTTGGGAAAAGGCTAGGCAGATGGATGATGAAATAATGTTGCTTTTGCAGTGTATTTTGGGTTCACCAACTCCTACTAGTTCGTTTACCAAAGATGTTCCTTGTTCAATGGCCAATACTGGTGATTTAGTAATCTATGTATATAAAAATGAATCCCTATTTGCTTGGTCACGGCATCACGCGTGAACGGTTGGACCGATTTCGCTAATTCTTTTTTGTTGTGTTTTTTACTGTCAGGAGAAGGTTCTTAAAAAAGAAAAAATTAAGAAAGTTGCGCAGAAAATTAGAAAAAAAACGAAAACTTAACGACTATTTAAACTTCACGCGTTTGACAGTTCATAGCTAAGACAGGACAACGTCTGTCGGGTCAGCTAGTCCTGCAATAAAAATAAATAAATAATTCAATCAATATATTAATAAGCAGTATGAATGAGGTTTCCCATTCATATTAATTTCTTTAGTACGTCTATTACCAAACCAAAATTTATATACTTTACCTAATTAGGTATCTACTTTCATTTTTATTTTGGGCGTCTGAGAACACTGCTTTTAGCCAAGAACCAAAATCACTGTCAAACTCAATTTCCTAATCACTGCCTCTAAATATCGCTATCCCAAATAATTCCACTCACTAACTATTTCGGGTTAAAGATTTTCACGAAACCGGGTAAGTAAGTCCGGTTTTGGTTTTCAGGAATGTCGAATCTGATGACCCAAGACTCCGTTTAACAAGACTACTGGTGGTTAATATATGAGAAAGCATTATTAATAAATAATATATTATTAATATACGGACGTTAGCCACACAGCTGCGAGATTAAAGTGGAACTGGATCTGGTCACATCTGCCGCATGTCGGAAGAGCAGTGGGCAAAGATTACCACACAGTGGATCCCGAACGAAAAGAAACGACAACGCGGCAGGCCCAGAAAGAGATGGCGGGATGAGTTGGATTCCTTCTCAAAGGACTGGCCCAAAATTGCAGAAGACCGGGAAAAGTGGAAGGAGGGAAGGGAGGCCTTTGTCCTGCAGTGGGACAGCACAGGCTCATAATAATTATAATTATTAATAACGTGCGTTTTAAAAATATAGAAAAGCAAATGCTTACGTGGCTCTCACTTGTTGCTTTTTGCTATCTGCTAAAACTAGAGTTTTAACATAATTCACATTTCACTCGACGCACTCGCGGAACCTCGGAATAAGCGCTAAGCACTCGTAAGAAGTAAACGGCGGGGCGCGCCGCTTTATTTCGTAATAACACAAAATAACACTTAGTCAATTATAGACAGTCTTAACTTAAGCCTGCAAAGTATTAAGGAAAGTTAGAAAGAAGAAAGAAAGAAAAATTATTTATTTTGCACAGATTACAAAACGCACATTAATTTTCAAAAGCCCAGTATCCAAGCTAAACCAAAATAAAACTAAACTAATTAACTAATGCCTAGTGAAGTAGTGATACCTATCGTTTCTGGTGCGGTGCACCACTACGCGCCATAGACGAAACGTAGGTCTATGACGCCTCGATCAATGACAATGACATTAGATCACTACAGAAACAAAGGTAAAGCCAAGGAATAAAACATAAATGAAACAGTTCATTGTTTATTCATAAACGCGATGTAATAATACTCATAAAAAGCATTACTTTCAGTTAACAGTCACCGCGCTAGCTTTTTGGCCGTAACAACAAGTACCTACGCGATACGAATAAAAAAAAGCATATTAAATTAAAGCATTTGACAAAGTCTGCTTAAAACTTTTAGCACAAAGCATTTAGCAAGTGATTGCCAAAAAGCAACTGTAAATACCACTAAACAAGACCATACTTTAATTTCGATACATTGTTAATCAATAAATATGAGCGGTCGGGTCAATCTTCGAGGGGTAAGCAGCGCTTCCAGACATTCTATGAGTGACTGATCTCTGGAAAAATATTTTTGTAAGTCGCTCTCTCCATGTCACCATGAGATCCTGCCGGAGCTCTGTCCACCGAGCCGCGAGGTTTCGCGGCAGCGGAGTTTCACCCCGGCGTTTTGCCTCCTCGCGCCACTCATACAGGTGCGCGAGGATTTTTGCCTCCAGATCCCACGGTGACAGTTTGGCAAGGAGGCTCGCAGCCTCACGGGAGACCGTGCGGTATCCCCAGATCATGCGGATCGCCATGACCCTCTGGGACGCGTTTGTCAGCAGGATGGAGGTAACTAAGAGTAGATATTTATATCTACCTACATATTAAGCTTTGATGTATTAGTTATTTAGTGTAACTATAGGTATGTAAGTTCCTATTAATGTGGTGTGTAGGGAAGGGTTTATTGAGTAAATCACAAAAAGATAAGACAAGGTATTTATTTCCAACAGGCTTGTCATAAATCGAAAATCTAATGGCCCGTTCGCAAAACTAGGTCTTCGTGGAGAAGAACGAACCAAGAAACTCCATGGTAGCTCTCTTATGGTATTATACCCACACATCATTAATAATCGTTTATCATAATAAATCAAATTCTATGATCTATCGCTTGTGCCAATTTACAACGTGAAATATCTTGCCATTTAGAAACAATAACAGTGACAAGGCGAATGACATGAACATGAATAGGTATTCCTTAATACCATTTAATATAATTAGAAACAAGGGCCTTAACATAGCACATACACAGAATCAACACAATCATTAGCAACAATCAAGATTTAACATCAAATAACTTACGTGAGCCTTTGTAATCAATCTTTCACATCAAGTATATTAGCAGTTATTAGAACAGAGCTTCTTCTCCATGAGGTTGTATAAATTACACTTTCAGCAACTTAATAATGAATCAGAGTAACTAGTAACACATCCTTTATAGTAAGTTGTGAGTAGATACTTTTCTTAAACGTCACATATAATATCCCGCCATTTTCTACCAATCACAGATTGTCATGAATAAACTAATAATAGATGTGATAATAATCAATTATTGTGTAGTCCAATTGTTTTAAAACATAATAAGATTGTATTAAGCAATTTTTAATAACACTGGATCTTTAATTCTTAGTTGATATTCGAAGAATATCAACACTATCTGATAGTATTGTCCCAATCGTTTCAAACAACTTATTACATTAAAGTAGCAATATAAAATCCACGATACAACACAACGATCGTTAAAAAATGCGTAATAATTTATAGGAGTATCATCAATTCAGCTTTTTAGAATTAAGCGTTTTATATCTGTACACACAATTAGATTTACTTAGGTAGGTACGTCTACATTTGTTCCAAGGTTTATAAATGTGACCAATGTTTAAAATGCAACGACCAATATTCTTGGAAAATCAAAATATATAATGAAATGATATCACATAATTCATTAAATCTAACACGATCATCTGGCGAGCTGATCGCTGCCTCAATGAACGCGCCCACACCGGTGCCCCGTAGAGGGCCATGGACCGCACGATCCCCGCGTAGAGCCTCCGGCAGGAGGCGTTTGGCCCCCTCAGATTGGGTAGGAGCCGCTTCAAGGCGGCCCCGGCCCTGTCCAATCTGGGAGCCAAGCGTCGAAAGTGCTCGACGAAGTTCCACCGGCTGTCGAGGACGAGTCCCAGGTACTTCATCGTACCCTCGACGACGATGCGAACCCCTCCTACCGTGATCTGGGAACCCGCCGGTGGCGCGTTCCGAGGACCATGAAAACACATGTCCTCGGACTTGTGCAATACGCTGACGCCAATGGGGAGGTCGGCGCGCAGCACCCAGTCGTATCCGATGTTCCACAAAGGCGGCCCCAGGACCGATCCCTGTGGAACACCGCGCTACATCTCTCGCCGGTTCCATTCTCCCTGATGACCGGGGTAGATGACGGCTCTGTCCGTCAAATACGCCTCGACTACGTGACGGAGGTAGGGCGGCACCCGGTGATACCGGAGTGCCTCCACTATGCAACTCCAGGGCAGGGTGTTAAAGGCATTGGCGATGTCCAGAGACACCGCCAAGACGACCCCACCCCGGGTCACTGCATCGCCTGTCGTGAGGGCTCGTACGCGCATGACTGCGTCCACTGTGGAGCGCCTCCTGCGGAAGCCGTACTGGCTCTCCGCCAGATCCGGCCCCACCCGCACCATCTGCCCGACGAGGCGGTCTGCAATTACTCTTTCAAAGAGCTTGCCCACCTCGTCGAGCAGCACAATGGGCCGGTAAGCGGACGGAGAGTCCGCGGGGCGCCCCACCTTTTTGATCAGGACCAGCTGCCCCGTCTTCCACCGACGTGGAAACTGGTCCCTCTCCAAGCATGCGCTTAGAAGCCCTCTGAGTCGAGGCCCGAGAGCCTCTTGCAAGGCCAGGACCCAGGCTTTCCCATGAAAGCCATCGGGTCCTGGGGCGGTGCTTTTGGCGTTCAGCCTATGCACCGCCGCTCTCAGCTCTACCTCGGTCACCTCGAGAGCATCGTCGTCGTCATCTAGGTCCACGTCAGGTACCGCAGGAGGCGGAGCCATAGGCGGAGGAGTATGTTCCCCTCGCGAGGGGAACAGAGCGCTCACCACGCCCTCCACGAGTTGCGGCCGGAGACTCTGCGTCAGTGGGGGTTGTTTTGTTGTGTTTTGTGTTTTTTGTGTTGTGTTTTTTTATGTGTTTTGTGTTGTTTTATGTTGTGTTTTGTTTTGTGTTGTGTTTTGTTTTGTGTTGTGTTGTTTTGTGTTGTGTTTTGTGTTGTTTTTTGTTTAATTTTGTGTTGTGTTTTGTGTTGTGTTTTATGTTGTTTTGTGTTGTGTTGTGTTTTGTGTTGTTTTGTGTTGTGTTTTGTGTTGTTTTTTGTTTTGTGTTGTGTCTTGTGTTGTGTTTTATTTTGTGTTGTGTTTTGCTTTGTTTTGTGTTGTGTTTTGTGTTGTGGTGTGTTGTGTTTTGTTTTGTGTTGTGTTTTGCTTTGTTTTGTGTTGTGGTTTGTGTTGTGTTTTGTGTAGTTTTGTGTTGTATTGTGTTGTTTGGTGCTTTGTTGTGTTTCGTGTTGTATTTTGTGTTTCGTGTTGTGTTATGTTGTGTTGTGTTTTGTGTTGTTTTGTTTTGTGTTGTGTTTTGTGTAGTTTTATGTTGTATTATGTTGTATTTTGTGTTGAATTTTGTGTTGTTTTTTGTGTTGTAGTGTTGTGATTTGTGTTGTGTTTTGTGATGTGCTTTGTGTAGTTTTGTGTTGTATTATGTTGTGTTTTGTGCTTTGTTGTGTTTCGTGTTGTGTTTTTGTGTTATGTGTTGTGTTTTGTTTTGTGTTGTGTTTTGCTTTGTTTTGTGTTGTGTTTTGTGTTGTGTTTTGTGATGTGTTTTGTGTAGTTTTGTGTAGTATTGTGTTGTTTTGTGCTTTGTTGTGTTTTGTTATGTGTTGTTTTTTGTTTTGTGCTGTGTTTTGTGTTGTTTTATTATGTGTTTTGTGTTGTGTTTTTTTATGTGTGTTGTGTTGTGTTTTGTAACGTGTTTTGTGTTGTTTGTGTTGTGTTTTGTGTTGTGTTTTGTGTAGTTTTGTGTAGTATTGTGTTGTGTTTTGTGTTGTTTTTTGTGTTGTGTTTTGTTTTGTGTTGTGTTTTGCTTTGTTTTGTGTTGTGTTTTGTGTTGTGTTTTGTGTAGTTTTGTGTTGTATTGTGTTGTGTTTTGTGCTTTTTTGTGTTTCGTGTTAAGTGTTGTGTTTTGTTTTGTGTTGTTTTATTATGTATTTTGTGTTGTTTTATTGTGTATCTATACAGCGTGGAGAAGACAATACGACAATAAATGAAAACACGGGCAATACTAGTTTATAAGAATAAGTTTAAGCTATCAAAAATGTCCTAACATCGAAAATAAAAAAATAAAAATTTCAAACAAACTAAATGGCATAAAACTAGAAACGAAATAGAACACCATTTATAAATATGAGTTCACTAACCTGTCGTAAGAGCGGCAACAACGCGTGGTCCTGTAGCGACTTGATTTTTTGGCTTTTAATTATGGATAAAATCAGTAAAATTACACTGAATCACAGATTATTTAGCACAGCCCAAACATTGACAGCAAGTCTGTACTGGTGCGAAGTCTCCCGTCCTAGACGCGGATTCACGTGGCTCCAGTAACGAAGATTCTGTCTGTTCCATAAACCGTTCCTTGTAAATGTACTTTCATCAGTCCACATCACATTGTACAAGAAATCCGGATTCTCGAAATGTTTATTTTCAATCCAGCGACAAAAGTTTTCCCTAACTGGTTTGTCTCTAGGTAACAATGCATGCAATTTCTTGTATTTATACAGCTTCCGTTTGTCGCGTTTTAAAACTTTAAGAATAGTTGTATGGTCAACACCTGACCTGCCCTTCGCGAACTACACGTTGGGTTGCGTTAAAAAAAAAACACGAAAACAATAAAAACTAAGCGTCTAATTTCGCACAATTCACTCACTGTTTAACTAAATACCTATTAAAACGTTACGTGTCCTGTCACCAAAATAAAGCGTCCAATTTCGCACTAATACCGTCGTAAATGAATTTACAAATTTAAACACGAGCGGCGGGGAAGTACCTACACGAAAGTTAGCGGCTCTTACAAAGCGAGGACGCGTGACTCTTCACAGGACCGCGGCGACACACTAAGCTAAAGTAAAAGTAGTAGCAAATTTCTTCAAGAAAGCGAAGTAACAAACGAAACTAGATTTATCTCTTTCGCACACACTAAATTTTCTATTAATATTATGAGTGCATTGCAATTTCCGCATTCGTTACTTTCTTATCCAACTTTGATGACACGCTTTAAGACTCTTATTACTCAGAATTAAGGTATAATTTTCACTAAATCAGATGAAAATACTAATTTGGCGAAAGTGCTTAAGTAGCGAGTTGGCAACGTGACTTTAATGTTTTGATGTTTATACCGATGTGGGTCGTTAACCTGACAGTGTTTCCCTATTATCAGATACATCATGTAGCAAATGTTAAAAATGAAAAATAATTTCCTGTGACTAAACTACTGGATATATTCAAATGATTTTTTGTATGTAGACTGAGAACGTCTTGAGGTATGCGAGGTTTAATTTATTGTCGTATTGTCATCACCACTCTGTATATTAGTAAAATATTCGTAATAATAAACATTATCACCAAGTTCCTAGGTCAATGGGAGGTTAAAAAATTCTTCGGAACAAAATTTTGTGACAGACAACGATCAGTCAGACAGATGGACAGACGGACAGCCGGACACGTGAGTAATATGGCAATAGGCCTCCGTTTGGACCCTTTGAGTACGGAACCCTAAAAATGGACTTACCACCAAGTTTTCATCAGTTTATTATTATTATTATGGGTGGTCCAATTATTTTTTTCGGCATTTGCTATGGCTTTCTTGAAGAAAGTTGTCTTCAGAAACAGTATTTAAAATATGACCACTCATTTCCGAGTCCTGGCCCAGGGCCTGCAGTCTCGACATTGATAGCGATCGCTATGTCCTAACGATCGCTAAATCGGCCGGAAAAATAACTGATTTTCTTGAAATATGTACAAAGACCAGCAGATCAGTTGATCAGTTTTCATGAAAAATAGTGCTTGCAAGTTAAAAATTACGCCGTCTCTGTACATATTTCAAGAAAATCAATTATTTTTCCGACGTAGCGACCAATCGTTAGGACGTAGCGATCGCTATCAATGTCGAGACTGCAGGCCCTGTATTAGGGCGGAGATTCGCAAAAACGGTAAAAAAGGTGTTTTTTTTAAAGCAGTGTATCTCACCGTAAATAATTATGATAAATAAATAAAAATATGATATTTTCAAGTCCTATTTGCATACAGTGATGGAACTCAAAACATAATTTAACATACTATAATGCATCAAAAAAAATCTTCTAACATACCTCTTAATTATCTTTAAAAGCAGTTTATCCCTTCATTAACAATTATAATTATAAAAAAAATATACCATAAAATTTCAAATGCTAAACTATATCCAGTGATGGATTATTTTTCATAAATATATTAATAAATCATAAGTAAATCAATAACATACTTCATATTTGCAATATTGCGAGGATTTGTCGTAGCGCATCTCTTTCTTTTCTATGCAGTCCGAGTACACATTTGGGCTGGGCCAGGCATCAAGCTAATCTAGCGGCACCAGCCTCATTTCTCGATAACATTTTGTTGATCTTTGCTTCAGAATCGATGAAAACATTGAACGTATCTTGTCTGAGTAATTGCAATGATGAGGTTTTTTTTAAATGTCTATAAAACATGTACAAGTAATTTCAAGTATTTTTACGTTGTTACATGTTTCAAAATGTTTCGTATCCAAAGTAAGCAAAAGTGTCAAAAACGACCGTTTTTTTGGTAAAAATACTCTATCCTCTTTGTAACAAAAGTGACATTGGATTCTTTAATATTTATATTCTATGATAAGCTACAATTTTTTATTCAATAAGGGCGGGCCACTTGGCCAGTAGTAGACCCTTAATTAAATGTCGTGTCGGCTAGTGAAGAAACGGCTCTAACATCAATTGATTTCTCTTACTATTTTATTTACATTTAAAACAAATTTTTCAACATTGCTATTCAAAATGTTTAGGCGTATTTTTTTTCCAATTTATAATGCCTCTCGCTTCTTCTATGATCATAAAACCTAAACTATTGTAAATACATAGCTGTAATCTATAACACGACATACTGTTTGTCATGGTGAGATACATGGTGAGATACATGTGGATACATGAATATTTTTTGTTACACGGCTCCTTACAAATTCCGGTCATGTCCTTTAATTAATTTTTAAAAAAACATTACACACACTACCATGCGTTTGACACGTATATGTTTATATTCTCTTGTTTATGGTTCACAGCCATGTCATGTTTATGGTCTTTGACAGTAAAACCTTATTAACTTTCAAACTTAAAATTTAAATTAATTATTATTAAATTTCGATCACCGAGCGACCACTAGTAATAATCATTGAGTTAGCTGCATAATTAGTTGAATATTTAATTATAATAATGAATGCAGCCCACTCGCTTCCGCTGCTATTTGAATAATTATCATTGGTTAATGACATTTAAATAGGTACTCGTAACTAGTTCCATATAATAGAACTAAATCGCTCATGCACGAATTAATTATTAAAACAGCGTAAAAAAGGTAAATAAAAGGTAAATTTTTTCGACAAGCTTTTAATTCATACACAAAATGTCGTGTCTGTCCTGTTTTTTTTTTTTTGTGGAGTGGGATATCATCAATGACATCTCCCGCTCTAGGGTGGAGCGGAAGGGCGTGTCAGACTCTTACTGACTAAAACCCACCCCTGTTCCTTCCCTGCCCTGAATGCCCAGGGTCGAGGTAACTCTTTCGAATTTATCCTCAACCTTCGGGCAGGCATGGGCCATGACGGGCCCCGTCATGTTTGCTGACAACTCTTTGAGGCGCGCGTGGAACACTGCGCGCCGTCGACTCTTGGGCCTGGTGCTGATCGGACGGTGAGTTACCCACTACTCGCCGTCCGCAGGCCCGGGTCTACGGTGGCCGGAGATCGTCTCGCGACGTCCTCCGCCCAGGGCGTCTCCTGCGGCGGCTGCTGCTGAGGGCGTGAGGGCGAGTCTGTTATTGTTGCCTCTCCCTCACCCGTTCCGCCTCCTCCTTCGCGAGCATTACTGCTTCGCAGAAGGAGGAGAGTGTCTGTCCTGTTAACCGTTGAAGAGTTCCTCTATCTAGAGCTACTCCTGAATATCGATTCAGGTCATGCTTATCATAAAAATGCATTTCCATCGGATCTGAACCAACTTGTAAAAAATCAACACTATAGAATAAGATGAAATGGTTCTAATACTTCTAATACGGCTTGCAAGTTAAATAAAAGATTGTAAAAATACCGGTAAATTAAAACTCTTTGAAATTTCATTGATTCGCCATTGAAGGACTGCTTTTTATCAGACAACCCCAGAACTACTTGTTCTAACCACTAATTAACTCGATACATCGACCCGTACTTACATTTACCTCACATTAATCCACTACTTCACCTGGAAGCTTTATCTCTATATTCTCTATGGTTTCAAACGATGTTCCGAGAATAAGTAGCGTTGAAACTGCGTCTATAGCCAACTTGTCTGTAAAGGTTTACAGAAATTTTCTGTGACCAACAAAGAGCCTACTTACATTATAAATGCGAAAGTTTGTGATTGTGTGTGTGTGTATGTTTGTTACTTCTTCACGGTCAAACGGCTGGACCGATATGGATGTGGTATGTGGATAGCTTATACCCTGGAGCCTATGTGTTAGCACATAGGCTCCAGGGTATAACATAGGCTTTTTATCCCGGTCTACGCGATTGAAACCGTGGCGCAGCTAGTCTATAAAAAAAAATAACCATGTGATTCGTTTCTTATTTCAACATGTTCTATCCGGAAGAAGGGTATGTGAGTAGTAAAGTGCTGAATAATCATTTAAAGGAGGTTTTATACTATATACAGTTAATTTTGATGGAAAGTCTTGAGTTTAGAATCCGCTAATCAGTGTTCAAACTAAGTATATGGTTAGTGTAGTGTTAGGGTAGTATTATAAATAAGGCTGCAACCGTTTAGTGATGTTAAAAAGATTTTTTACAGTTTTTATTCGCTCTTCACTTGGGTTTTTTGTTGAAGGTACTATAAAGTCCGAATGGCCTATAAAGGCTATGGCCTAGCTAGAGTATGAAGTCAGAAGTTTGACTAAGTACCTATCTACTGTTAATAGATAAACCGAAACTGTCATTTTTAAGACATTTTGAGACAGATCTTGATTAAATACTCTTTATTTTTCCCAAGGTAGAGCTACCAGGATACTGTAATGACAATTATGTAACCGATTTCCTCCAGAATTACTAGCCAAAGCAATATTTCTACAAAATCCACGTTGAAATTCCGACCATCGGAAAAGACCACAAAATCAGAAATTCAAAGAAAATTCCAGGCTCTGAAAATCCTGAAAATACGTCAAAGTTTTCAGTGCAAAATCCTCTTCTGAAGCAAGGCTGCAGCTAGAAGCGGCTAATAAACAAATGTGACGTAAATCCTCATGCAGCGGAACTCGGAGCTAAGCCCGTACTCCGGGACTAATCACGACATCGCTGCGAGATTATTAATTAACACATAGACAGTTATACTTTACGTCCTTTGTTATGTAGCCGTGTTTTAGAGTGTTAAGGCTGAGACATCATGGCACCTAAAGCGCGGTCACTCTCGGACTGCATAAAAAAAGAAAGAGATGCGCTACGACTAATGCTCGCAATTTATTGCAAAATATGAAGTATTTTATCGATTTACTCAGGATTTAATTAATATTTTTATAAAAAATAATCCATCACTGGATGTAGTTTAGCATTTGAAATTTTATGATATATTTTTTTTATAATTATAATTGTTAATGAAGGGATAAACTGCTTTTAAAGATAATTAAGAGGTATGTTAAAAGATTTTTTTTGGTGCATTATATTATGTTTTGAGTTCCATCACTGTATGCAAATAGGACTTAAATATCATATTATTTTTATTTATGAAAATTATTTACGGTGACACTGCTTTTTAAAAAAACTTTTACAAAAAAATAGAACCGACTTCCAAAAAAAGTCAAAATAACTTCAATTTCGGCAGTCAGTGTTCCTGGTTTTGCGTCTTCATTATTTGACACCGACTGCCGAAATTGAAGTTATTTTGACTTTTTTTGGAAGTCTATTTTTTTGTAAAAAAAGTTTTTTATTTCTCACATGTTGACAATTCATAGACATACGATCGCAGTAATCGCGGTTGATTTGCTGTCAATTTTTGAAGAGTTAAAGAAAGATAGAAAGAAAAAGTTGGTTGGTTGGTTGGTGTTGGTGTTGGTGGGTGGTTGGTTGGTTGGTTGTTGTTGTTGTCTGTCTCCGAAACCCATCATCAAATCTATATTATTATGAAATTTTAATGGGGCCATTTCGGTACAAAACCCCTTTCGAACAAAAAAAAAAATTTTGCAAATCCAATATGTATGTTCGGGCATAACTCCGTCGTAACTCTGGTTTGTATTTTTTTTTTTTTTGTAAAAAAAAAAGAATAAAATACAAACATCCGAATTGATAACCTCCTTCTTTTTAAATTTGGTTAAAAAAACCACCTTTTTACCGTTTTTGGGAATCTCCGCCTTAATACAGGATGCAGGAATGACAACTTTCTTCAAGAAAGCCATAGCAAATGCCGAAAAAAATAATTGGACCACCCATAATAATAATAATAAACTGATGAAAACTTGGTGGTAAGTCCATTTTTAGGGTTCCATACGCGAAGGGTCCAAATGGGGGCTCCGTTTGGACCCTTCGCGTATTACCCCTTCGCATATTGCTCTATTACTCACGTGTCCGTTTGTCCGTCTGTCTGTCTGTTCGTCGTCTGTCATAAAATTTTGTTCCGAAGAATTTTTAAACTTCCCATTGACCTGGGAACTTGGTGATAATGTTTATTATTACGTATATTTTACTAATATATTGATAAATTAGTTTTTCTTTGATTATTTTCATTTGGTAATGAACCCTAAATGTCCGATGTCGGACACGCACTTGGCCGGTTTTTAAAATATTCAAAAGTGAAAGACAATTCAAAAGTGCCAGTAATGGAGTCTGCCATACCGTATCATACCATGACCGCGCTAGTATATCAAGCACGGAAAGAAACACGATACTGGTACTAGAACGTATCAATTGCGTATCATACCCGTGCATAACGGTCATCATTCGCGTTTATAATCCGTATACCTGTTTCGCCATCTTTTGCCAATGTAGATAAACTCTACGTGCATGGCACTCGACGGTGTTGGTCGGTGACGGAACGGTCTAGTGGGCATTATCTCATACTTTTCAATACAAATAATATTTTTTGCGTGACACGTTCATAACACAGTCATGGTATGGTCATGGTATGATACGGCATAGTGGGCTGACTCCTTAAATGGCATACTTTACATAAATGAATGTTTGTGTAATGAGCACGATCATTTGTTCTGTGTCTGGGTGTAATTTATCTATAATATGTAAGTATGTATTTAGAAATATATAAGTATGTTTATCAGTTGTCTAGTACCCATAACACAAGCTCTGCTTAGCTTGGGACTAGATGGCGTTATGTAATAGTTGTGGAATATTATTACTAACATAGTCTTAGGCCTTATTTATTAACACAAGTTTTGGTTATATTAAAATATGTATGTTTAGGTTAAGGTATTTTTTCTATGGGCCTGTGTCGCCTGAAATAAATGGTTTATTATTATTATTATTATTATTATATTAAATGCTTTGAGTTTGTCATTCGGGATATCAAATGAACAAACAAAAAAAAAAATATATATTTAATACCCATCACCGAATCAATTTTATTTATTTTCTTTAACCCGGATTTGGCCGCTGGGGCAGAAGGGTTAAGCTTGTTTACCCTATTAAGTTATTTAATCGTTTAGTTTTGTATATTATGTATATTGTAGTTACAATTTGTAATAAATTAAAAAAATACTTTACCTAATCAAATAACTTAAATAATATGACGAAATAACTTTTAATCGAGACAAAAGCGAGCGAGACAGTGAAAACAGGAATTTCAGGAAATAATAAGAACAATTACTTTAAAAATATCCCACAATAGGAATTACTACTGTATCATGGGTGCGTTCACATACATTCAAACTCGCATACCTACACAAGACACCCAGAACAACTATCTACAGGCCATACAAATATTTGTGCAGTGCGGGAATCAAACCCATGACACGCAGCGCAACAGTCAATCGCTCAACCACTGCACTAACTGTGCTGTCAACAACTTAAGAGGGAACAGGGGCTGCGATTCTCCATACAAATGTACTCCCCTTTTTTCTTCCTGAATAATGCCTCTAGAGCAATATTTTATTTTTCATAAAATTTAGGTCTACTGTAGACACGTCCCTGTCATTTCCTTTTTTTCAACAACTAATAAGTAAAGAAAATATGACCCTCCAGAAATTACAAAAAATAGCCCATTTTAACCGCTGCGATTACAGGACTACCAGACGAATTCGAAAAGTTTTTAACATAAAACATTTAATAGGAACCTAGACTTACTCTTTCTTGAAATTTTTTTGCCAAAAATAATTGAATCGGCTCACTTTTCGAGGAGAAAAAGGGGAATACGAAACGTCGATCTCGTCAAAAATTTTGTGATAAAATTGGTCTGAGATGCAGCTGTCCCTATCGCACTCTACGGGGGCAGCCTTGAGGCAGCACGACGGCAATAGTTTCTTCAGATACCTTTTTTTCAAATTCCTCGCAGGCCCTATTCCCTCTTAAAGCTTGATGGAGTCTTGAGAAATCGGTCGGTATTGTGAATAGTTTTGCCCTTGATCTGAAACGTGTGAGTAATTTATGCAAATAGGTACTTGCGTGCCTTTAATTGGTGTTTAACGAGATTTATAGATATATTAAACATATTCCAATCGAGAATCATTCTGACAGACTCAAAAATAAAGCAATTACAAACACGCAAACAGCAACAAATATTTATAATTCTGTTTGAAACTTAAATATAATTGTTTCGATGTTTACATATATCCTGACTGACACACCTACTAGAAAAAATAATCCTTATGGTAGGAAAAATAGGCCGCTAGTATAATAGGCCTAAGGAAAGCCTATTACTTATGTTATAACTAGCGACCCGCCCCTTCTCCACACGGGTGCAAATTATATACACAAACCTTCCTCGCTTATTGTTCTTTCTATTAGTGAAAACCGTATCAAAACTGGTAGCGTGGTTTAGAAGAAGTAAACGGAAAAACAGACAGACGCAGTATTCGGTCCGAGTGCATTTCCGAACGCAGCCTTTGGCCTTTCCTTATAAACTCTATGATTTTTTCTGTAATCTGTAACTTGTTGGTTTGAACGTTGTGAAAAAACGTGTTGAAAATGTAGATTTGGGCTTGGGATTTTGGGATTCAAATCTAGCTGAATCTATTGGTTTTGGACCTAATTGTTTGCTATTGAACTAATTTTGATTAAAGCCCCGTTTGATGTAGTGGTGAAGCGAGTTATTTTGTGAAAATATTTGGAAGTTTGGTTGGTTTGCGAGAGACCGCGCGCTGGGTGAGATCACCGGTGCCCTTTGGGTCACCTTTAGAGTCTGGTATACCTACTGACAAGCACTACACTACCACATTTAACTCTGACATACACACATATAGCCGGATTGGTCCTCGATGAAGACTTCGGAAACCTTGGGTAAGTCTTATGAAATATCTCTTAAATTATTCTTTAGCTCTGCGTATTGCAGACAAGTTTGTAATCAGGCTGGAGCCAGGGATCCGACAGGCACGCTTCCACACTCTTGTCTCCTCAAGTCGGATTCTTAGCCCTGGCTTGGTCGCAAACACGTAGATAGTGACTTTGTTTTATATTATTTAGAGAAGAGAAGGTACAAACCACGGGCCTGTGGCGTAAACATTTAGGCTGGTTTTAGAGTTGCGCTGACAGCTCAAGCGCGTTGCTCGTCATTGATCACCGCGACGAGCGAGCTGACCACCCGTCAGCGCTGACAGCTACGCGTAATTCTAAAACGCTCCTAGAACAATCATACATATTGGGGCGTCACCGCCGACGGTCAGCGTAACTCTAAAACCAGCCTTATGCAGCAAAATTAAGGCGCTATCAACTGCCAACTACCTTGAGTTAGCTTGCGTGTTCTGTGCTGAGCTCACGTAACGTGTCGTACGTCCACCCAGTAATAGAACTCGCCCATCAAGGAGAGCTATCCGAAATTAGACGCATTATTAATTTATTGTACATAAAACAACAAGTATTATACAAAAACACGTATACTAAAATATAAATATGTAAATGATCTTTGAAATGGTGAAAGTTTCATAAAAATACGCTTTATAGTTTTTGATAGATTCTCATGTTTTTATCCGCGTTAGACATAACTTTACAAATTAATTACACTATGTTATAAAAATATAATTTTAAATGTTCACATAACAAATTACGAAGAAAATTGTCAAGAGAAACATTTTTTTGTTTTCAAAGAAATAAAACTAGTCGTTTCGACGTGATCTTCAATTAAAAATCATTAAAAGTCGTACAACTGCGCTTACGAAAAAAATCTTACATCCTTATTATACAAGCAATTAATCCCATGTCCTTAATTACATCTGGTTTATTTATGTCTCATACAAAAAACCTAGTTTTAAACACGTCTTACAAGTGCCAGACACATTGCCAAGTGTTGCAAGCATGAGCAGAAATATTTTTTTAAAAAGTGCATTGGAATTACAAATACTTAGTCGGACTAAAGTTCTTGCGAAACATCCATGGAATTAAGAAGTTTACACAGTGTGGAGCAACCTGTTTGAGTTCGTTGTGTTTCAATTATTTTGCTTTTCTATGTGAGGTATGGGTTTTTAATTGGCCAGGTATCGGTAGACCAAGGTTATAAAGTTAGAAGTAGAACAGATACAGAAAACTATTTCCTCGCTTTTACTTTCAGGTAACTGATTTTATTTTTTTTTATTTTCTTTTAACATCTTAATAGACTCGCGACTCTAAGCGATGGTGTCGAAAAACGTTCGACTTCAAATAGAGAACTATAAAGTATAATATTGTTTCCGTAAAGAAGTAAACATTTAATATTATTTTTATTGAAATATTATAAACTAATAATGAAAATGAGCTGGTCGTGCACTTTTTCACAACGAAATAAGGAGGTGGTCGTGATTAAACTTTTCATTAATAACAAAATACCTCGAAACAACACTACAATATAATCGAACCTTATTCCGAACTAAGTCAGTGGAGCCGTCAAACTGCTGAGCCTAAAGATAGTCAAGTAAGTCCAGCACTTTGATTGATGGAGCTGTCTCACTGGAAATCGATACGGTATGTTTCTTGAACTGTTTGGCGTTACATAGAGATGATGATACCACTGCCCCAATAATATTTTTCATACCTTATTTATTAAATACTACGCTCCGCTAGTCCATAATTTATCCCAAGGGTAAAAAAAAAAAAGTTACCGGGATAAAAAGTATCCTATGTTCTAATAAAAATTATCATAGGTTATATTCTATCTCAATATTAAAATTTCAGCCTTATAATGTACCAATCCACCACGCGAGCCCAGTGCGTGTTGGTGGATGACACATGTCTTCATTTTTTTAATTCTAGGACATACCGTTTTCCTCACGATGTTTTCCTTCACCGTTTGGAGAGCAGTGATGATAAAAACTTTTTACCAAAAAAATTACCAACGAAAAAGAACTAAAAAGCTAAAAATAAATAAACCCTTTAAGTCTTGAGTATTGAGCTTATTTACCTACATAAAATATCAAATTTTATATAAACTAATTTTGCGTCGGCGCCAAACAAAAATCTGATTATTAAATATCTAAATTTTATAAGTGAAGAAGGCTGTAAGTAGGTAATTAATCATTTTATTAATTGGTGCCGAACGAAAGCCAAACTGTTATTTGCAGAACAGTTTAGCTTTCGTTGTACCTTTTACTTTTTAACCGACTTCGAAAAAGGAGGAGGTTATCAATTCGGATGTTTGTATTTTTTTTTTTTTATGTATGTTCGGGCATAACTCCGTCATATATTGACGGATTTGCAAAATTCTTTTTTTGTTCGAAAGGGGTTTATTCCGAAATGGTCCCATTTAATTAAAAAAAGATCTGATGATGGGTTTCGGAGACAGACAACGGAACTCTTCAAAAATTGACAGCAAATCAACCGCGATTGCTGCTATCGTATGTCTATGAATTGTTAAACCAGTTTAATGTGGAACCACAACTAAAAAGTGAAAAATAAAAAACTTTTTTACAAAAAAATAGAACCGACTTCCAAAAAAAGTGCAAAATAACTTTAATTTCGGAAGTCGGTGTCAAAAAACGAAGACACAAAACAGGACCACCGACTTCCGAAATTAAAGTTATTTTGCACTTTTTTTGGAAGTCGGTTCTATTTTTTTGTAAAAAAGTTTTTTATTAGGTTGGGAAATCATAAGATAACTTCTCCCGCTCTGAGTGGAGCGGGAGGGCGTATCAGACTCTTACTGACTAAATCCCACCCGTATTCCTTCAGTTGCCTTTTGCGATCCAGGGCCAAGGTGTCTCTTTCAAACACTTCCGGCTACGAAAGCCGGGTTGCGGAAGCCCTCTTACCAAAGGCGATTTTCCAACTTCAAGTGTTACTAGGTCCCGGGCCTGCGGACGGTGAGTAGTGGGTAGCTCGCCGTCTGATCAGCACCAGGCCCGAGAGTCGACGGCGCGTAGTGTTCCACGCGCGCCTCAAAGAGTTGTCAGCAATAATGACGGGGGCCCGTCATGGCCGATTCCTGCCCAGGGGTTGAGGATCATGCCTAGGGGTAGCGGATAAATTCTAAAAATGAGTTACCGCACCCCTGGGTACTCAGGCAGGGAAGGAACAGCGGTGGGTTTTAGTCAGTAGGAGTGTGACACGCCCTCCCGCTCCACCCAGAGCGGGAGAAGTCATTGGATGACTTCCCAACCCACCAAAAAAAAAAAAAAGGGGTTGAGGATAAATTCGAAACAGAGTTACCTCGCCCCTGGGCACTCACGGCAGGGAAGCAACAGGGGTGGGTTTTAGTCAGTAAGAGCCTGACACGCCCTCCCGCTCCACCCTAGAGCGGGCGATGTCATTGGATGATTTCCCACCTCACAAACAAAAAAAGTGTTACTAGGTACTGAAGTCGGTTGCCTTACTTTGGCTGAATATTTTAACAACAAATATGTTTAAAGAGCAAAGGGGACAAACCTAAAATTAGTCACATCGTAAAACTCAACTTAAAATTCTCGTCTCGATTTAAACATTCTATTTCAATGAGATTTATTAGTTAATTTGCTTGTTTTATATTCCGAATAAACTACTATTTTTTTAAATAATAAATCTTACTAAGTTCGTTCTATTTTAGGGAGCAGGAACAATGACAATGACATAAAAGCGTAACAAATGTAATACATTACATTGTAAAGTGTATTCGTATCTAATATCTTCTTCTTCATAGATGTTAGAGGATTTATATTTTTACCTAACATTTCCTTTATTCAATAGCAATTTACATTGTGTCTTTTTGGTGTACAATAAAGAATTATGAATTTAGGGTTCCGTACCAAATGAGGGAATTATAAAAGAAAAAATCTGATTTAAGAATATATTCGTAATTGTTAGTTAAATATACGAAATAATAAACATTATCACCTAAGTTCATATCAATGAGAAGTTAAAAAAATTTCGGATCAAAATTTTGTGACAGACAATGGACAGACAGATGGACACGTGAGTAATAGGGCTCTGTTTGGACTCTTCGGGTACGGAACCCTAAAACTTTGAAATATTATTTGATAGAAAAAACCATCACAATCTCAAATTAAATAAATTTTGAAGTCAGTTAAAAAATATCCTTGGGTAACTACTATTACACTATTTATTGATCTCTAATTTTTACAAACTTTATTTTTTTTATTTATATACTTTTTTTGTTTTATTATGCATTTTTTTTATTTAATCTAAATTCGGATGAACATAGACACACATAGACCTAAGTGCCGAACGAGATATCGAAAGTGCATGTTTTTTTTTATTTTTCTACGGTAGGTAACTTTCGTAGAACAGAAACGAAAATAGGTACCTATTCACACATTCGATATTCACATGTGTTAGAACACTATCGAATTTGGCACTTTCGATGAAATTCTGGCTATTGTAAACGTAAAACATCATCGAAAGTGAAGATTACAGAATAGTATCTGAAATATGAAAGTTGTCAAGAAAAAAAAAACAACGTAATATTTACTATCTCCACAAAAGTCACCTTCACTCACACAACTGCTCATCTGAATTACTCACATACATCTCCTACTAGTCTAACACTTCACACAAGATAAACACTCACTTACATATCGTCTCATAGCATGACTCAAAACTTCTGCAGAATTATAGGTAGGTATTTTATTTTTGTTTTTTATTTTGTGTTTTATTGTTATTTATTCTTCTTTTGTTGAATAAGCATATTATTTTACTCTTCTTTAGTTTTTTTTTTCTATGCACATTATTTATCTTCGACTCTTGCACGCTATCTCTGTAAAAGTTAATTCTAGCCGTGGAAGGGGGGCCTGGTGAGCCGGTGACACAGGTTTTTCCCAAAAAATTATATCAGGCACCAGTCTCTCACAAGGGTGGAATACAGCTGAGACATTTTTTTTTGTATTTAGCTTTAAGGCAGCTTTGTTAAGAGAGAATAAATGATTATTGTTACACTATTTATTCCACAGATAATTATTAAATATAAAAGTTAATAATAGTAATTCTTCTACATCAATTTATAACATTGAATTGCTCTCCCTTGAAGTACGTGATTTGTAGTTTCGATATTGTTTGTTGTGGCAGTCGAATAATGTTGACGCCGCTAAGGAAGCAATGATATTTGCGACCAATTCGCTAGGCGCAGATAAACGACTTCTAATGGTTTTTAATTGAACATCACGTCTAAACGACAAGTATATCATAGTGTAATTAATTTGTAAAGTTATGTCTAACCCGGATAAAAAATTAAGATGCACGCAATAATTATAAAACGTATTTTTTTGGAACCTTCACCATTTTAAAGGTAATTTAATTATTTATATTTTAGTATAGGTACGTGTTTTAGTATAATACTTGTTGATTTATGTATAATAAATGAATAATGCGTTTAATTTCGGACGTCGCTCCTTGATGGGTGAGTACCTATTACTGAGTGGACGTACGACGCGTTACGTGAGCTCAGGACAGAGCCTTTAGACAAAATACTTTTCTGTAAACGTTAACGCTAACGCTTTGTGCAAAATGTCGTTGCCATACATTTTGCACGAAGCGTCAGCGTTAACGTTTACAGAAATGTATTTTGGCTAAGGGGGCAGAACACGCCAGCTAACCACTCAAGGTCATTGCCAGTTAATAGCGCTTTAAAGGTGGGTTTACACGATACTGTAGAGACTCTCTTATCAGGACCTCTTTAGAGGGTTTAGAACTCATGGCACGTTATGCATAAAATAAATAAATACTAATTGACAACACGGTCGTGAGCGCAGTGATTGAGCGTTGAGCTGCTGCGCTGCGTGTCGCGGGTTCGATTCCCACACGGGAAAAATATTTGTATAGCCTACAGATAGTTGTTGCGGGTCTGGGGGTCTTGTGTATGTGAGTTTACGTGTTTACACAGGAGTAATTCCTAGTGTGGGGCAAAGTTAAAAAAAAAAACAACTAAAACGTTACAAACAAGTCACTTTTCAAGCAGTCTGCTGATGCAGTTGGTGGCAGTTATTTTAATTCAATTGATTTCATACCACCAACTGCATGCGACTGCTAGAAAAGTGACTTATTAGGAACTTTTTCGTTGTTTACTACAGTCGCGTTTTTTTTTAAATATTCATTCTTTTTTTATCATCTACATTTTAGTGAGTTATATTTTTGGAATCGCCTCCTTGAACCCTTTATTTTGATATCCCACTTAATATAGTTCGTCAACTTTTTTTTTTTTTCACAATTTGGCGTCTGGTTATTGCCATATTGTATTTTGATTACTGTCATGTCTTTAGTAGCACTCGCAAGGTTAAGACGAATCAATTGACGTAAGAATTATTTAAATCAGCCACGCGTTTGGTCTCTAAAGCGCCACAAAGGAAAACACATACATACATAGGCTGATAAACACCCTCCCTTGTACGGTGCAGTCAGGTAAAAAACACTGTTTTAAAATAAATAAGGTTATCAGATAGATTGAGGACGACTGTCAGGCCATTAGGCGCACAAAATTTTATAATTATATTAAAGTAATTAATTAGGATTAGGTAAATCTTAGATCTACTCGCAAATAAGCCTATCATTCATGTACCTCGCCCAGTCTTATAATACTTACTTTACAATTTGGGGTTACTAGAGGTCAATGCAACTTACCCAAAATGTAAGTAAGGTGGTCGTCCTCGTCGACCACCAGTTCTATTTTTAGAACTGTTCCGGGTTCAAAAGGGTTAATTTTTGACTCGTCTCAACTTAATTATTTCCGGAGAGTACAAAAACTGGCCAAGTGCGAGTCGGACTCGCTCATGAAGGGTTCCGTACCATCGTACAAGATTATACGCGTCTACTTGTTGCCATTATTAAGATCGAGCAAAAAAACTTTAAGTTTTAATTTATTTTTTATCGGCGTTAGACATAACTTTACAAATTAATTACACTATGTTATAAAAAATATAATTTCAAATATTCTCAGATAAAATTACGACGGAAATTGTCTAGAGTATAATATTTTTTTTTTCGAAGAAATAAGACTAGTCGTTTAGACGTGATGTTCAATTAAAACCATTAAAAGTCGTATAACTGCGCCTTAAGCGGGTGAAGCCGCAGGCAAAAGCCAGTAATGATGATCTAGTTACCCTTGGTTTCTTCATGTTATGCCATTTTTTAAGGTTCCGTACTCGACGGGTAACCATTGGAACCGTATTACTAAGCCTCCGCTGACTGACCTACCGTCTGTCTATCTGTCAACGGGCTGTGTCTCATGACATGTTTTGACAGATTATTTATTTCTATGGCCACTATGACAACACATAATACCCGGGCCTGCGGACGGCGAGTAATGGGTAGCTCGCCGTCCGATAAGCACCAGGCCCGAGAGTCGACGGCGCGTAGTGTTCCACGCGCGCCTCAAAGAGTTGTCAGCAAGAGACGGGGCCCGTCATGGCCGATGCCTGCCCGGCGGGTTGAGGATAAATTCGAAACAAAGTTACCTCGCCCCTGAGCACTCAAAGGCAGGAAGGAACAGGGGTGGGTTTTAGTCAGTAAGAGTCTGACACGCCCTCCCGCTCCGCCCAGAGCGGGAGAAGTCATAGGATGATTTCCCACCCCACAAAAAAAAAAAAAAAATAAAATAAAAAAAAAATGACAACACATAATAAAAATTAAATTAAAAGGGTACAAGTACAATTTTTTTATTCAGTTTATGGTACGGAACCCTTAGTGTTCGAGTCCGACTCGCACTTGGCCGGTGTTTTAGTATGCAGGGATAAACAATAAATCCGTTATCGCAAGTGTTTACGTAGCTCTTCATAATCCAATTAAAATAATGAGTGATTGGTAGTTTCTGCGTAGTTAATGCGTCATCACATCATTGTGTGGAACAAGTGATAACAAATGAGAATTTATTTATTGACCTCGTGTGTTCTAGCAAATATAATATTCTGGATAACCAATGTCAAGTAATAGGAAGTGCGTGATATACATGGTGTTACGGAAATGCATGGTCATATTTTAAATATTGCTTCTGCTCATAGGAATTAGGGTTGCCACCTTTTTAGAGTTCAGAACATCCGAATGTAAAAACGGAACCCTTATAGGATCACTCGTGTGTCTGTCTGTCTGTCACAGCCAATTTACTCCGAATCTCCACAGGTATGTTTTTATGACCCCAACACGGACAAGTAACGTGAATAAATTAATTTGGAACATGTGGGTAGCTTTTGGGGGAAAATTGGAAAATTTTAAAATAAAGTTTTTCAAACTGTACCGTGCGACATATCAAATTAAACGGCTGATTGTGGAGGTCTCATTTTTTTTCATAATTTTAAAATTAATCGTTTTAAAGTTATTTTAGAAAATAAATGAAAATTGACTATTAGATAACTATTTCAATAAATTCTAATGTTAAAAAAATATAAAATAAAGTATACATAAATTAAAATCTTTTTAAGGCAAGCTTCAATCAAATAAAAACGTAAACTGAAAGTGTTTTATTTTATTTTTTATTTTCTTTATTTAGGCAACCAACAGCGATACATATAATATATTACAGAATAAAGGTGTAACAGTATTAATGGCCAATAATAGGTTTCCCTTTTTATCTGGGATAACCATAGGTAATGCGATCGGATAGTGAGAAAATTAAATTACACAGTTCAGAACAGTATTATTTAAAATTAAATTTGGAACAAAAATTGATAATTTTAATTGAAAGATGAATCGAAATCAATTGCATGTCATTTGCCTTCGCTTATAGTCTTAAGAGCCTATACCATCTCAGCTCAAATTCTAATTTCGCCCCCACTTCCCCGCGTGCCACTGCACTCTTTATCTCGCTCGCACACTTTTGCTCGCAGAGACGCGACACGCGCGGCCTTGAGGTCGAAGCGATTTCGTTAGAGTAAACTACACTATTATCGGACGAGTACTAAGAAATAAAATTATCAATCTAATTTAATTTTAACTTGTCATTTTATGAATATAAAATTATATATTATATCGCAAATACAATTTCAATGTATCTATAAACGATCAGTTTCCAGTATAAGCTGACCTCTCAGTGTGCGGAAAGCCTATAAAATGCGAGATCAGCTTATACTGGACGGTATAGGTGATGTCTAGCCGTGCACACTATTTTATTTTACCTACCAACTTCTATAAAATACTAGTCAAATGCGAGCCAACTTTGCGCTGTGGGTTCCGCCAATTAGTTTTGTAGTAAGTTTGCGTTTTATAGTTTTAGTGTATGTATATTATGTGACAGCCGTTTGCGCATGTAGGTAATTATGTAGGTTGTAGGTATATGCAAGTACCTAGGTATACATACATATGGTATACATAGGTTAGAAAAATCGATTCTAAACCACTACATAAATTGTAGAATTTATGCAGTGGTTTAGAGTCGGTTTAGTAGCAGTAGAGCTAAAAAACTAGTCAAGTGCGAGTCACCATTGCACTGAGGGTTCTGTAGGTACATTGGCTTGGTAGTAAGTTTACGCTGTGCCATTTTAAAATCTTATAATAGGTAGCTTTCTCCTTGTCACTTTCTTAGTTATTATGCATCTATATAAGAATGAATCGCCGAAATGTAGGTATGCGTATATCTTTCGAAGGACTTCACCAAATTGCATAATTCTTTTTTTGTTGTGTTCGTGATTCTCAGGACAAGGTTTGTATAAATATAAGATAGGTAGGTATAGGTAGGATAAGTAGGTAAGTATGCAGGTAGGTATGATAAATACCATAAGTTTTTTTCAAAGTAATTAAAAATAGTCAAAATTAAATAACATTTATTTTTAATCGCTTAAATTTCTAATTTACATAGTTAGAACATGTCTGGAATTGCATAGCTCAGGTAACATGCATGTTTTATAAAAATGTTCTAATTTTAGTTCCATTTCAGAAATATTGGTCATCTTTCTATAATTTCGACTTTGATGTTTTTGTCGCATCCAGACCTTATTCTGAAAATACATTTTTTTTTGTACCGATGATATGTAATTGTCCTTGCACTTGTATATACCAAGGATGTTTTTTATTTACGACAAGTCCGTTTTGAGTTTTTCTCCAAAAATTTACTTCTATCTTATCTATATCTTAGCTTCGTCCAAAGATGTTTAGAATGCTGCAATGGGACGCTTGATTTCAATGATTGTGTATATTCAGTGAACAGCTCATGTTCTCGGGTGATCTGCAAGAAAACACAACATTCATTATAAAACACTTTTTTTGGGGTATGTTATGTTATCATTCAATGACTAGCGTGATGGGCGTTGGTGGCTGCGCCAAAGTTTTAAACTTTTGCAGCTACCATCGTTGTACATTGTTTTTTTATCTGCCTGTATTTGTTGTTCTGTTCCTAATAAACGATTATAATAAAAAAAAATATAAAAAATGACCTCCCGCTCTGGGCGGAGCGGGAGGGCACCTCAGACTTTTACTAACTAAAACCCACCCCTGTTCCTTCAGTTGCCTGTGCCAAGAGCCGCGGTAACTCTCTTTCAAATATACTCGCGACCCCGGCAGCATAATTTTGTCAACATGAATAAATAATACGGAACCCTAAAAAATCCAACATTATGAAAATTTTATTATGAATTCGCCAATTTCGTGATAGTACCGTTACGCGTTAGTACCAAGCGGTAGTGCCATGGGGGAACAGCAAATTTCGTGATTATCACACACGTATGATAGATAGGTACTTACAATTGTATATTTTGTAACACATGAAGATTTGTTTCGTCCGAATTTATTTCTACAGTTTTCGGAGGTCATACCTCCGTCCGTCCGGTCCTGTAACAATCACACGGGACAAATAAATACCTACCTAGACCTCACATATTTTTATTTATGATTTGGCTATGGAACCCTAAAAATATACAAAAGAAGACTAAATCATCCATAGAAGCAGACTTGCCCTATGAATAACAAATAACAATTACCCACCCTACATTTTTTATTGAAATACAAATTTGGTGAATTGGTATTTGATGGTGGAGGGATAATTTTCCAGTACAAGCTGACCTCTCATTGTACGGAATTCCTATACAATGTGAGATCAGCTTATACTGGAAATTTATAGCTTGATAAATTTTTTTTAGATTTTTGTTTGTCTTTTAAAAAAATGTTGCCCCACACTAGGAATATTCTTGTATCGTGGGTGCGTTCACAAGCATGTAAATTCACATACACAAGACACCCAGACCCGGAACAACTATCTGCAGGTCATACAAATATTTGTTCCGTGCGGGGATCGAACCCGTGACACGCAGCGTAGCAGCCGAACGCTCAACCACTGCGCCAACCGTGCCGTCAAAATTATATAGCCATGTGTAGTAATAATAATAACAGATCAGTGTTTTATGGCCTACAGACAGTTGTGTCGGTTCTGCGCGTTTGTGAATGTGAAGATTTGTGTTTGTAATCGCACCGTCTCCGATTCAGTTGAAATCCTGGAGTCGGCAACATTATAAAAAAAAACAATTAGGTACTACATAGATACCTATTTGTTGTATATTGTCAAAACAACAACAAACCTATTTAGGGAACTTTTTAACTTTTTACAAAATTGGACACCCATTTTTCACATTTTTTATCAAAAAAAAAAGTGTACACCTGGATTTCGCCTGAATCGTGAAAGGTGCGTTTACAAACACAAATCTTCACATGCAGAAACACCTGCAACTCCTAACGCAGCAGCCAATCACCTGCCACTGCACCAAACGTGACATGTTTGTAATCACTAATACTGTAAGTAGATAGGTAGCTATATACTTACTTCATTACGTTTATCATGTTTTCCAGTTTCTTTGCGCCAACCCTTTCGTTTCTTATTTTTATTACGGTTATTTCCCATTGCACCAACACTATAAGTATAAGTACTACAAGATTTGTATTTTACGTAGTCTTGTTGCGTAATGTGTGCTCTGAGCGCAAGCGACACAGCCCTCCCGTCCGAAAGCCGAAGCGAGACTGAACGGGGGCGTCGGGCGCCAGGGAACAAGCTTCAAGACGGCATAGTTTAGGTGATAGTTTAGGTATTTTATTTTTACTGTGAAAATAATGGTAATTTAAAAATAAAAAAACTTGTAGGACCTGCTTTATAGTAAGTTCAGTTAGTATGCAAAGTTTCATGATCTAATTTTAAGCATTTTTTGAATGCTAGCGGTTTATTGTTTTCGGTTTAGAGGTAACTTTGGATTTTTTTTCTATCGAGAAAATTTTATGGAATCGTGTTTTTGAGGTTTATAATACTTAACATTGATCCTCAACCTTGCCATATATTTATTTCAAAATTAGAGAGGCAATTAGTGTGACTTAAATTACAAAAAAAAAAAAGTATTTTAGCGTACTTTATTGCCCTCATACAGGATAAAGTACATTTGCCCAAAATAAAGTACAATAATTTATAATAAAGTACGGGTGGCAGCCCTAATAGGAATGAACAACTTTCTCCTTTTTGGGAATTGTCTATGGCTCCCTTGAAGAAACTTGTTCATTTGCATGGGCAGATGCGATATCTAAAATATGAACCCGCATTTGTATTGCACCCTGTAGATAATTATTTATATAAATATAAATATTTAAAAAAACATTATTAAAAAACTGGCCAAGTGCGAGTCGAACTCGCACATGAAGGGTTCCGTACCATAAACTGAAAAAACCATGTTTCCCTTTAATTTTTAATTAATTATTATTTTTTGTTATAGCAGCAACGGAAATACACATTCCGTGAAAATTTCAACTGTCTATCTAAAGCCATTATTAAGATCGAGCAAAAAAAGCCAAAGAAACACTTTTCTGGTAGAAGAGTCCCCTTTAATTTTGAATTTATCTTTATTTTTACTATTTTTTGTTATAGCGGCCACAGAAATATATATTCTGTAAAAATTTCAACTGTCTACCTATTACGGATCATGAGATACAAGCCCGCTAAGAGACGGACGGACAGCGGAGTCTTAGTAATAGGGTCCCGTTGGTTACCCTTTGAGTACGGAACCCTAAAAAACGATTTATTTAAATATTTTTATTTATTTTTATGTACTTAACAAAAAAAAAATTTGTGTAACAAACACAAAATAATTATTTAAAAACAAAATAATCTTTAGAGGTAATCGAAGTGGCTTACTTTATTAATAAAATTTTCTCCTTCCTTTCAGGGTTTCAACAGCTCTATACAGTTCCGTCTCAACCACTTTGTTTAAAGTGGGCAAGTAATGAAAACAACAAAGTACGACAAAGATCTACGTCGAACTAGAGCCGGCTGTCGAACATGTCCTTATCTTTTGTCCCTGTTTCAGCTTGTTTCAGGCCCGTTTAATCGAAAACTGCGGTACTCAAACTTTTCTTGGGCCGCCTCTTTAGGGCCATGTTTGAGATGGTTAGAGGGCCGCAGGCATTTGGAAAACTGGTCTAGTGTTAGTAGCTGTATCTAATTCTTTTAAACGTATGTATATCGCGTGTAAAAAGACAGTTTCCGAAGCTGAAAGCCACATATTCTACCCATTATATGGAACATTTTTTTCCACTAGACCATACCTGGGAATCCACTGGTTCTGGAGATATTGAAGGTCAAAGTAGCAATTTTTCGCGTTACATTGCGCGCAATAAAAAATTTTTTTTTTTTTTTCATACCTAAAAGTAAAAGTCGTTTCCCAGCCACAATTTTTGCGCGAAGCCACTTTGTTAGATGTACAGTATGCGTAGTTGACGGCTCTGTAATGTGTCTTTTTACACCCTGTATATACAGGTTGTAAAAAGACACATCACAGAGCTGTTCCATACTGCAAACATATACTATTACTTCCTTGAAGAAAAGTGTTTCATTTACATGGGCAAAATAATGTATCAAAATATGATCACCTATTTTCGTTACATCCTATAGATATGCGTATAAAGATATTTAAGTAGGTAGGTTTAGATTCTGGGTTCGATTCCCCGGTCCGACCAAAGCGAGGTCGAGGTTTGTTTTAAGGGTTCCGTACCCAAAGAGTCCAAACAGAGCCCCATTGCTTACACTCACGTGTCCGTCTGTCCGTTTGTCTGTCTGTCCGTCGCTTGTCACAAATTTTTGTTCCGAACAATTTACTAACTTCTCATTGACCTATGAACTTGGGCGATAATATTTGTTATTACGTTATATTTTACTCACAAATACCAACATATTGATATATCAGTTTTTTTGTGATAATTCCCTCATTTGGTACGGCACCCTAAATTGGCGAAGTCCGACATGCACTTGGCCGTTTTTTTTCGCTAGCAAATGTGGAAATGCTATTGGTATAACTCTACAGGTAGACTACACAGATTAGGTCTCCAGGTGACCAGTCATGCAACACACACGTAATGTTATGTTATACGATGTTTTCATTCACCATTTTGAGAGCAGTGGTGATGAAATAAATAAAGCAAAGTAAACCGCCTGCCTGGGTTTGAACCCACGACGTACAACTCGTAAGTCGGGGTTGTTTTCATTGATATACCACATCTCCATACACACAAGCACCTGTCAGGCCCCGGAATAGCAAACACAACTAAAAACTTATTGTGCGCGTCTCCGATCGGAGACGCGCGGAGCCTGAATGATTAATGGATATCAAACAAAAGATATTCAAAGCTCACTTCGACACGCTCCTATATCCAGCTGTAAGTTGTAATACTGCATAATAACATAAACTTCATACTTCGCAAAAAGAAAATCTCCGATACCGTCGTAAAACAAAGTTACCTAATAGCACATTCTAGTGCCCCTAAATTATAGAGTCAGCATAAATACGATACAATCTATTAATAGATTTATAGATAGTCTTGTCTATAAATAAACAAGGATGTTATTTACTTATACCACAGATAATAAAGTAGCGTACCTATAGACATTTTTAGAAAGGGCATTCCTGTCTGATGGTACTTGCTTTTATATGGACACTTGGTTTATTATGAAATGAAGGAAGGACGGCTACGTCTTAGTAATCTGTCCCTGAGACTGTTTATAATACCTTAGTATTAAAATTTATTAGGCCGGGCTATTTTTAGATATACTTCTGAGTTTGTAGATAAAGTGTCATTTTTTCAGAGTTAACGATATTGTCCAAAACTTTCCTAAATGTCACGTGCTCAATCCCAAACGACCTTTCGATGGTATTTGTATCAACTGTTTTTATTATTTGTATCAAAAAGTTACTTAACTCCAAATCGAAAACCGAAAGCATTTTTCAAATACGTTCAAAATAAAGCAAGTATTTTTTTTTAATTTTGCCTTCGCACTGTTTGTCCATTTAGCCAGTGTCAAGTTAACAATGTTTTTAACCGACTTCGAAAAAGGAGGAGGTTATCAATTCGGATGTTTGTATTTTTTTTTTTTTTTTTTTATGTATGTTCGGGCATAACTCCGTCATATATTGACGGATTTGCAAAATTCTTTTTTTGTTCGAAAGGGGTTTATTCCGAAATGGTCCCATTTAATTTTCAAAAAGATCTGATGATGGGTTTCGGAGACAGACAACGGAACTCTTCAAAAATTGACAGCAAATCAACCGCAATTGCTGCTATCATATGTATAAGAATTGTTAACACAGTTTAATGGGGAACCACAACTAAAAAGTGAAAAATAAAAAACTTTTTTACAAAAAAATAGAACCGACTTCCAAAAAAAGTGCAAAATAACTTTAATTTCGGAAGTCGGTGTCAAAAAAGGAAGACACAAAACAGGAACACCGACTTCCGAAATTAAAGTTATTTTGCACTTTTTTTGGAAGTCGGTTCTATTTTTTTGTAAAAAAGTTTTTATTAGTTTTAAATACAAAATACTGTCACTTTTTTCCTATTAGAATGCAGATGTAACACTACATTCTAATTTTTTTACAGTATTTGGCATCAAATGAGTCGAGTCAACCATCTCATCAAGCTTCATAGAGGTAGTCAATACTACGACAACATTCTCAGCTTTATTTTACCGAAATCGCGACTGTTTCAATGATTCCACATATTGTCCAGTTGCTTAGACACTTTAGATACAAAACTACACCACTTTTACATCACAATATCCATTAGGAATCAATTTGTGAATATTTCAAACAGCCACTGAACATCAATCGCAAAAATCGCGCCAAAAAAAAAAACTCTAAGCAAATTAGAAACCTTTCAAATCTTGTGGATGAGGAAACTGTCAAGTAACAGAAAAAGGATGCACACACATAAGCCTGGTTACACGCGAACAAAAGGGATAGCGAAATGTACCCTTATTATATTTATATTTATAGTGTGTTCCTTATTATATTTGTATTTGAAATGCTAATTGCTGCTTCAATTAATAACCGACTTTGATGGTGTTTGCGCACACACTTGTATACTATAAAATCTCCTGCGTATTTGGCTAATCCCAGTTAAAATTAGCTACCGTGAAATTTGATCGGAAGGATTTTATTAAGGATTTCCCGTACACAGGATGTCTCGCACACAGGTTTGACGACTTCCAGCCTCCCGAGCAAGCCGGATTCCGAAAAGGCTTCAGCGCTATACATACGCTGCGGCAGGTTATACAGAAAATCGAAGAGTATAACCTGCCTCTTTGCTTAGCGTTTGTGGACTACGAGAAAGCCTTCGATTCGATACTTGGGCTGTACTGCAGTCTCTCCAACGGTGCCAGATCGACTATCGGTACATCCAGGTGCTGAAGTGTTTGTACGAGAACGCCACTATGTCAGTCCGACTTCAGGACCACACCTCGAAACCTGTCCTCCTGCAGCGGGATGTGGGGCAGGGAGACGATATTTCGAAACTGTTCAATGGAGCATGTCTTCAAAGTTCTGGACTGGAGAGGGCTAGGCATTAACATCAATTGCGAGTACATCACTCACCTTCGAATTGCCGACACACGGTCCAGTTAGGTAAGGCTAGCTTCGAGAAAGAGGTCAATCGTCGAATCCGCAGTCGAGACGCAGCTTTGGAAGGCCTCCAACAAGTTGGACCGATAACCTGGTGAGTGTCGCGGGTAGCCGATGGATGCGAGACGCACAGGACCGGTCATAGTGGTGACACTTGGGGGAAGCCTATGTCCAGCAGTGGACGTCTTTTGGCTGAAATCATGATGATGAGTAGGTAAGTCTGATTGCTCAAGGCGGCTTGCTGAATTCGGACTTATGGTAATAAGTCCGAATTCAGAAATTCACCTCGAGCAATCGTGGTGATTGATGTTCGAGTCTACTTTGCGCTGAAGAAGCCTTTCCCCTGCAGTGGTACAGAAGTAGCCTGGAATTATAGTATGGTTTAGCTATGGTCTAGAAGACACTCGATCGCTTGCCTGAATTCCAATGCGCAATGGAATTGAATTGTGAATTGCTCTGCAGAATAGTTCAGGACAATTTAACTGCTTCTTACACTACTGCTGCTGAGCGTGCGCGCCTGCTGGCTGTGGGTGAGAGGAAGTCGGGTCTCTGGCTTCACGCACTACGGTCGCCGAACATCACAGTCAACTTGTGGAATAGCCCACAAGATCTTTTTCCACGGTAGTGAAGCTGCAGCAAATAGGTACACAAAGTTGAAAGTTATTAATTATTTGAATCTAGAGCTTGTTGCTTCCCAAACTGTGGGAAAACGAGAAACAAGAAAGTCTTTCATTGTTTTCATAAAAGTGAATATAATTCAAGATATTACGTATCTAATGAGCACGTTCAATGCAATACAGTAGTTTTAGAGTTACGTACCAATATGGTAATAAAGGAACCCATGGTGAGACTCAGTCTGTCTGTCTGTCTATCATTGCTGGACATCTCAAGAACTACTAATGCTATCAACTTGAAATTTGGAATAGTTTTAGATGATGATAGCTCAACTATTTTGCAAATAAGAAAGATTTTTTTTTTGCAACAGGGACTGAAAGAGTATCTTAATAATTCGAAGTGGGGCTACTAGGGTATGTGGGGTATCACATGAATGAACGCTGCTTGCACAGTCTCAAACATTTTTTCTTGTTTTTTAGGTCGCATAGTTTGCCCCTGTCTCCGAAGTTTGCATAAAGAAAAATCTGAAATAAATCTGCGATAGAAGTGTATGTAAAGATTACATTAGTTCCACTATCGGTCAAGAGATGGCGCTGACCTAAAACTGCAACGGTACTTAAAGTAACACAGTAACACACATCTAAAATTTTTATATAAGATGGTACGGAACCCTGGTGGTGCGCGAGTCTGACTCGCTCTTGACCAGTTTTTTTTAACTATCGTACACTACTTTGCAAAGGGCTCTCAAGTTGTTCCAGGAACTGTTCCTCCCTGCTTCCTCAAACCAGCCCTCGCGATATGCGTCCAGGGCGTCTCCCCACTTCTATCGGCCGATACAGGATGAAAAATTAAATCTGTAGTAGACAGCCGCACGGGTCGATCTATCAGGTTAAGCTACGCTTGCCGGGGCTGGTTCATGGATGGGTGACCATCTTTACATACCGAGATACCTCCGTGACTCGGTAAGCACGTTAAGCCGTTGGTCCCGGCTGTCAACCGTGGATCTTTAACAGTCGTTACGGGTCCTCAGAAGCCCGAAAGAAGTCTGACAACCAGTCTTACCAAAGGAAATATATATATGTACATATATATATATACATATACGGTCGGATTAAGAACCTACTCTTTTTTTATCGTTGGTTAGGTTACTAGTACAGTATTACGTACGTACGGTACTAGGTACAGTCTGTTATAACGTCTAAAATGTGATTGCTTAGAACGAAAAGAAGTATATAGGAACTTATTTATTAAAAAATCTTCTGTTTATGTAAAGTACCCACATCATGCGTGAATCAAATCTGCTTAGCTTTTTCCCAACTATTTTGGGGTTGGCTTCTATATAACCGGATGCAGCTGAATACCAGTATTTTACATGGAGCGACTCCTATCTGACCTCCACAACCCAGTTACTGGGTAATACGATACCCCTTGGTAAGACTGGATGTCAAACTTTCGGGCTTCTGACGACCCGTAACGACTGTCAAAGATCCACGATTGACAGCCGGGACCAACGGCTTAACGTGCTTTCCGAAATTTTCCTCTTTATAACATTAATAAGTATAGATTGTGTTACAGGAATCAGGAAGCAAATCTACTCCCAAAAATGAAGTTCTGGATTGTAAGTAAAAATCTCCTCACTTCTTTTACTGCTGGGTATCAAAAACACTAGCTTTTGCCAGCGTCTTCGCCTGCGTAGAATCAGTACCTCCCTCATTATAAATTATTGCCTATGTGCTATTTCAGACTATAGTCTCTTTGCCATATTTCTTTCAGATACGTTCAGCAGTTTTGGCGTGCTCTTTTTTTTTTGTGGGGTGGGAAATCATCCAATGACTTCTCCCGCTCTGGGTGGAGCGGGAGGGCGTGTCAGACTCTTACTGTCTAAAACCCACCCCTGTTCCTTCCTGCCCTGAGTGCCCAGGGGCGAGGTAACTCTGTTTCGAATTTATCCTCAACCCCCGGGCAGGCATCGGCCATGACGGGCCCCGTCCCTATTGCTGACAACTCTTTGAGGCGCGCGTGGAACACTACGCGCCGTCGACTCTCGGGCCTGGTGCTGATCGGACGGCGAGCTACCCATTACTCGCCGTCCGCAGGCCCGGGTAGTTTTGACGTGCTTGAGTAACAAAAACCCATCCAACCTTTCGCATTTATAATATTAATAAGAAAGTAGCATTATGACTTTGTATGACTTTCATATTTCTTTACAAAAATAATGAACAGATAATAATCCTATCTCTGTAACCGACTACAGTTCACAAAACCTCTCCTTTTTCTCACAGTAGAAGAACAATGAGAAAAAGTTCAATCATTTGTTTATCTTTAAGTTGCTCTGGGATTTAAATATAAATAATTTATAATTCGTCTATTGTACCCATTGAAATTAAAACAATGGGTTCCTTCACAAGAATATACTATTCGAAGAATATGCGCAACAGACATAATATATGTACATTGTTGGTATGTGTGTGTATTTTATTAATATTCATGACGCAATTAAAATAATTAATGACTGCTGGTCATTCGTGCACATATTGTTCGGCTTTATTTACTAGTAATGCATATATTGCAATCTGATCTAAATTAATAACTTCTAAGTCATTGTCTCTATCTTCATTTTTAATTAGGTTATGTAAATATAGTCACATACAGTGACAATAATATATCACGACACATACCTATCTATTAAACGTATAAATTAATGAACAAAAGCATAATAATAATATAATGCATTTAATTGTTTACATCATACTAATTGTGTCGTTTATAACCAGCGTTTTATCCAATATTAATTTATTATAATTATAAACATTGTCCTGCTATTCCCGTCCTTCGTAGAATTGCACAGTACAAAACTCATTATTACATTACTTACGTGCATAATTTTCCAGAAATAAAACGAATTTAATGTTATATATTATGTGTCTTAACAAAAGTGTGCATAATTTATTCATACACAAATGCTACCTATCACCTGTTTCATTAACATTGAACTCATCATGATCATTATTCTACGCAATATGCGCGTACGCAGTATGAATGTATAAGTATTGTAAAAGCACGGTTCTTTACCTAAAAAAAAGGTATCATATACATAATGACTAACGCTTTACCCTTACCACCTACAAAAGAAAAAAATTACCTCTACAAGTAGTCGTCAGAAATGAGGCATGGTTTTAGTTTCCTTTTGCCAGCGGATTCGCCCTCGGAAAGTCAAAAATAACCCCAGCAACGGAGATACTGCCCTCCAGTATCCTAGATGACCTAAATTCATCCCGTGGATAGACCACGTGTTCCGAAATACGGTCGACGAACGAAATTGCCATAACCTTCCCCAGGGTGGTCCAACTTCCCCCCAAAAAGTTGGGTTAAATGACTTGTCTTGACCCCTTGTACCGTAATTGAAGCTAAGGCCACCTCGAATATCAATCGATTTATGAGATTATTCACCAACGGTGCTCGGATCTTGACTGAATGGATGATTATTTTATATGACGTTCACCATACAACGGGGCAATTGAAATATTTATATTTGGATTAATTAATTTCGTACTGTAATTTTTTTATTTGTGGATTATAGAATTATCTCAGGATCATCGTGTGCTATATGTAATAATGTGTATAGTGATTTATATTGTAATTATTTTAATTATGTAGTTTAGTGAGTTTACTTAAAATAATGCGCTAGTTCTTTCTGGCAGCTAAGGCCCACGTGGAATCTCCGGTCCACCGAAAGTTTCAAGTCGGCCACCAAGCCAGCCCTTTTCAGGGGCCCTCTGAATAAATGAATTGTCTAAAATAAAATTTTAGGTTTTTCAGACCCCTAATCCGATCAGTGCTTATTTAGGGAGTTGAGAACATCTTTAAGTATAAAATGTCTTTGGTCTCAGTTAACAAACCGACAAATGTATTATAGGACCCATTTTTTTTTTTTTTTTTTTTTTTTTTTTTTTTTTTTTTTTTTTTTTTTTTTTTTTTTTTTTTTTGGGGGGTGGGAAATCATCTAATGACTCTTTCCGCTCTGGGGTGGAGCGGAAGGGCGTGTCAGACTCTTACTGACTAAAACCCACCCCTGTTCCTCCCTGCCCTACGCGCCCGGGGGCGAGGTAACTCTTTCGAATTTATCCTCCACCCCCGGGAGGACCCATAAGGTAAGTCTTTAACAATTTACAGGACAAGATACAGGTTTATCCTTTATAATTATCTTAGTCATTAGGCATTCTAAGTTGAAGTGGTAAAGCAATGGATACTTAGGCAATATTTATTATGAAAGTATTTTGTGACACTCTTATGACCCTATCACACTGACTGACCTCAGAATCTGAACTGCTATTGGCTGCGTGTGTGAAAGTATGCTGACTTACTAATAATGTTCATTATCATCATCATCATCATCAAGAGGTAGACTAACGCGTAGGTGGGAGAATGATATGAGATCGACAGCAGGCGTGAGATGAAGGAGGTAGCCACGACAGTGAACTATGGTGGGGTCTGGGGCTATGCTGCAAAGCAAAACCAACTCTCTACCTATGTCTAAGGGTATGTTACTTACTTACTTACTTATTTACTGCAATTGTTTGGTCTTTAGCGCAACTCACGCAAGGTTTGCACCAAAGAGTACTATAAGTATACGGGTAGTTTGCACAACGCGCGCGAGCGGCGCATGAACCGCTCGCGTGTATTCGCCAGATCTGGACACACCCTTATGTACTGCATTCCCTCATCTGTTATGTTCCCTCGCTGTAAAAAAGGTAGGGTAACCTATATTTCTATATAAATAAATAGAGTTTATCTGTATATATAAAATTCAAAGTCCTGACTGACTGACTGTCGACTGATATATCAACGTACAGCCTAAACCGCGGAGGGTGTGTTCTTTGTGAAGAGTAGGTTTCCACTAAGAAAGGGTTTTCGAAATTCAACCCTTAAGGGGGTGAAAAAGGGATTGAAAGTTTATAACGGTAGTACTAATTCCACGCGGGCGAAGACGCTGGCAGAAGCTAGTATATTTAATAATATAGGTCCCGGATATAGCTAGGAAACCAATTTGTAATTTATTAATACATAATTATATTCTCTAACATAAACTTTGCTATCTTCAAATAACAAATGAGGCTAAATAGCCCGAAGAATCGCCAAACTAATGTGGTAATGGGCAGGACACATTGTTCGCAGAACAGATGGTCGATGAGACCGAAAAGTTCTAGAGTGGCGACCACGTATACGAAGACGCAGAGTTGGAAGGCCTCCAAGGTGTATCAATGATCTGGTGAGAGTCGCGGGTAGCCGATGGATACGAGACGCTTATGTCCAGCAGTGGACGTCTTTTGGCTGAAATGATGATGATGATGATTAGAAAGAAGTTTGTAAAGTAATACTATTTGAATTGAATCAACATCATCTGTCCAGCCTTTTTCCAACTATAATGACTTCCAGTCTAACCGAGTGCTACACCATACAAATATTTTACATGGATTTACAGGCCATCCACAAACCAGTAACTGGGGAACACGATACCCCTTGGAAAAAGTGGTAACGCCCATTAACAAATGACAAATAATAATAAAAATAAAGTTCTAAAACCCTATAAAAATTCAACCACAGTTCCAAAGACACAAGTTAAATATTTATAAGTCAAAATAGATGGGTAAGTACATTAAGCTACATTTTGCCGTTTTCAAGGTCGGGTATGATTAGGGCAATTTGTATGCGTCGCCATAGTGGTATTACATGGTGTTATGAATTTTGGGGGGTGGTCGACTCCTGCGCATCAATAAGCAAGAACGGACGAATTATCGTGTTTTGGTATTCGATTTCCTTGTTTTGTTATGTCATAGTGGATGTGGAGTACTGACTTCGAATAAATGATCGGTAGATAAACGTAGAATAATGATGTCAGTTGAAGACGCTGTCTATTCCCTCGACATTTGTCATCTCTAATGAAAGAGGAAGTTCAGGAACCCTACCACCTCACCTAAGGTGCTATTCTGTAAGGTTCATTGTGAGCCTTACAGAATAGCGCCTGTATAGTTAAAGATAAAGAAAAAGTAAGTTTGATGTGGGTTGTCAATCCCTATCATCAGGGACAATAAAAGCTCACCTCAAGCTCACTTCGCCTAAGTGTATACGAAAAGATTTTAAAGAAAAACTTACTGCAAAAAACAGCAACAATTTCCAAAGAAGTCACTTTTCAAGAATCAGATGCAGTTGGTAGCAGTTATAATATTTTTTTTATAATATTTTATTAATAATAATAATTTATTTATTGCGAGTAACAATGAGACTCATAAAATGTTAGTAACAAAAGAAACTTAAATAACTATGTTAGTGACATAAAAAAAGTGTGTGTTAGTGAATAATCACGTACATTACATTATGCAGATTGAACGGTGATCCCCAAACTAGACGTTTGTCTCTGTATCTTGGGGATCAGAGTTGTACATTTTGCTGAATTTAAAATAGTGGTACTAAGTGATTATTAAAATAGTAGTCATAGAAGTGAATTTGATAAATTATAATAATGACTAAAACAAAATAAAATTAGATAGAAAAAAACACAAAGTTATTTTTACATTTTAGTGATTTTTGGAATCGCCTCCTCGAGCCCCTTATTTTGATACTCCACATGATACCGTCACAAAAAAAATAGAACCGTGGCCGCCATTTTGTTTTTTTTTTATACCGACTGCGACTTCGAAAAAGGAGGAGGTTCGATGTTATGTCCACCGACTTCTCTGTCAGTTGTGGACCGATTTTCAAAATTGTTTTCATATCCGAAAGAATATACTCCCGAAACAATTTCGATAAAATTTATATGGTGGTCCCATATAAACTTTATCGAAATTGCTTAAGCGCTTTTTGAAAAACTGAACAAATACTTAAAATACGTATACATGGATGACGTTTTAGTTTTCTCCAATTACGAGTATGTTTAAATTCCACGTTGCATTTTATTGGGGTTTTTAGTTACAACTAAAAAGTGAAAAATAAAAAACATTTTTACAAAAAACTCAACCGACTTCCAAAAAAGAAAATACACTACAAATTAAAGTATTTTTTTTTAATTTTTAGTGTATTTTCTTTTTTGAAAGTCAAAAGTTTTTTTTTTTCAAAATTTCACTTCGGCAGTCAAGCCATTTGTTAAAATTAAACCAGGGGTGTGCCAAAGAAATAGACACATACCTACAAACTCTCGAAAATCATTTCCCTCCTTCTGGGGAAGACTGGCTGGCGTCGCTGGCGATACACCTGAAATCCTTAATCCCAAAAAATTACATAGCTCTAGCCATAGCCTAGCCTTGTCACACTAATTAAGTGCCACCACACTAGCTCAGTGATAGCTATTGTGATAATTGACGAAACACGTTTAAGGCCCTTCTCGCGGTCCAGTGGCGCCCTCATTGAATAAAAAATCGTAGCATAGCACAGAAAATAAATATTAAAAAATCCAACTTCACGTTTGTTACACAGAGGATAAAGAATTTTTATGTTGTTAAAACAGGTCTCAAAATGTTTCGTATCCAAAGTAGTAGACAAAAGTGCCAAAAACGGCCGTTTTTGGCACTTTTGTCTAGTTAATATGTAGAAGGTAGACACATAATACGGTATGTGCATATCTACATGCATTCTGCAGTTTTCCTGTATAAAATGGGTTTAGTAATAACAGCCGCACGGGTCGATCCATCAGGTTAAGCTACGCTTGCCGGGGTTGGTCCATGGATGGGTGACCATCTTTAAATACCGAGACTCCTCCGTGCCTCGGAAAGCACGTTAAGCCGTTGATACCGGCTGTCAATCGTGGATCTTTGACAGTCGTTACGAGTCGCCAGAAGCTCGTAAGTGTGACAACCAGTCTTACCAAGGGGTATCGTATGACCCGTAACTATGTTGTAGAGGTCAGATTGAGATAGGCAGTCGCTTCATGTAAAATACTGGTATTCAGCTGCATCCGGTTAGACTGGAAGCCGACCCCAAGCTAGTTAGCAAAAGGTTAGGCAGATAAGGAGGGATGGGAGGTAAGGATAGACATAGACCATGAGTTTCAGCAGGATTATTTTCGGGTGCTTGATTGCTATCTTCTACTCCTTTTAGCTCAAAAACCTTAACACCCCAAATCTAATAAGATAGGCTTTCTTTGATTACTTTTCAGGGTTCCGTACCCGAAGGGTAACTAACGGGACCCTATTACTAAGCCTGCGCTGTCCGTCCGTCCGTTTATTTGTCAGCAGGCTGTATCTAATGATCTGTAGTAGGTAGACAGTTGAAATTTTCACAGCATGTGTATTTCTGGTGCCGCTATAACAATAAATAATAAAAATAAATTAAAAATTAAAGGGGCCTCCCCTACTAGAAACATGTTTTTTTTTTCAATTTATGCTACGGGACCCTTCGTGTGCGATTCCGACTCGCACTTGGCCGGTTTTTTTTTAAAGGAACTTCAAATATGCACGATCTTCATCACTACATAGTATAAATCAAAGTCGCTTGCAGCGACTAATAAATAATAATTTGAAAACCAACAACATCGACCAGCGTCACATCTACGTTTTTTTTATTATTATTATTTCGTTTATACATTATTTTTCTTATTCGTTACATTTTTAAATATATCTTAAAATAAATAAATAAAAAAACATTTCAAAATATGAAAAATAGTTGCCCACCGGCATTGGGAACAGGGTTCAAGCTACCGGTGGTCAGGGCTCCTGAGTTATTATTATTACACAGAGACAGAGTCGACGATGGAGCGAGCTTACCCAGAAGAAGCCTGTTCACTCTAACTTTGAAGAGATTAGGTTTGTATGCGTAGGTACGTATCAGCTTTATTGCATACGTGACGTCTAAGGCCCTGTCCGCACCGCGATTTTTCACCGCGCGATTTTTATTCGCGCGGATTATATTCCGTCGCCGGAATTACACCTAGTACGCACTGCGAATAAAATTTCGCGGATAAAAGTATGGTGCTCTTTCTTTGAGTTGCGGCCACTCTAAGAAAGGAGGGAGGGTAAGGATACTCTGCCACCTCTGTCATTTTGTCGCTGATAATTACCATTAATTTGCCATTATGCCCCCATTTGACTACTGTAACAATCCAGTGTATATTTAATAACTGACGGAGGTAAATAAATCGTAAAGCCCTTCGGGAGACGAAGTGCACGACATGCTGTCAATAGCGCCGGTGCTCGACTGAGAGCAAAACGCGCGAATTTTGTTTCGCAGTGCGGACATAGCCAAAAAGTTGTTTCGTGCACTAAGTGATAGCTCTGGGCTCACCTACAATAGACACTATTAATCAAATCACGGTTCACAACAACTGGTCAGATGGTCACATCCCACATGTAGTCCAACGTGATACATACTGGCCCCGTGCTCCACATCATCGCCATTTGACCTACTTCGAGCAGCTGATCTTTACGTCTCAGTGCGGAAAGATAGAGGAGTACCACCTCTATTCTATATTGTAAATTGAAATAGATGAACACTGATACCATTGTCATTACTTAGCTCCTGTTGTAGGTTAGTAGCTAGGGATCAGATAATTTCAACACAATTACTCGAATACCCGCTTCTGACCCTACCGCTTTTAGCTTGCAATGTAGTGTATTTCGCACTAGTGCGGAAAAGTGCAGCGGTCGGCGTCGACACTATTTATAATATCCTACTAATATTATAAATGTGAATGTTTGTTACTCAATCACAGCAGAACGGCTGAACGGATCTCGATGAAATTTAGCACAGAGATAGATTATAGTCTGGAATACATAGGCTATAATTTATAATGGGGGAATTACTAACTCCACGCAGACAAAGCCGCTGACAGAAGTTAGTTTACTATATCCGGCTGGTCACACGTTAGCCCCCACTGGTCGCGCAGTAGCCCCCACCAAGTCACCAATGAAAAAAATCCTTTTTTAATCATTTTCTAACTAAATATAATGTTTATGAAGTTTTACACTTTTACTTATTATTTTCGAGTAAGTGTGTTGAAAAACGTCGTTTTGTTACACGTGAGTAGTTTTCATTGCAGTTTCTTGGCTTCAAAACGACCCCACCTTCGGCTCGCCTCGTGTGCAATAACAAACTTTGCCCACTTGCATAATGTACTGCGTATATTTTTAACCGACTTCGAAAAAAGGTTCTATGTTCGACTGTATGTATGTTTTTTTTATTTTTTTTTTATGTATGTTCTCCTATTTCTCTGTCAAATGTGGACCGATTTTCAAAATTAGTTTTTATTCGAAAGAGTATACTCCTGAAGTGGTCACATATTTTTATCGAAATTGATTCAGCGCATTTTGAAAAAATCAACAAATACTAAAAATATGTAACGTTTTGGTTTCCTCCAATTATTTTCAAATTCTAAGTTCCATGTCATTGGGGTTATCTATTCGGGCCTAACTTTAATATTTAGTTTTAGTTCTGGAGTATAACCATTAAAAGGCGAAAAATTAAAAACTTTTTTACAAAAAAATACAACTGACTTCCAATAAAATACACTAAAATTAAAAAAAAAACTTTAAGAAGAACTCGAAGAAATAAAATACAAACACCGACTTCCGAAATTAAAGTTATTTTTTTTAGTATTGTACTTTTTTTTTTTTAACCAATACTTTTCGCAGCTAGTAGGTAATTAAGTATAAATAAAACTAATTGTTAGTAAATTTATGATGAATGAAACTAAATAGACAGACAACTCAGAATATGGTAAAGTACTGTATCAATAATGGGTATTTATCATAAGCTACGAGTATAATTACTAACGCTCGTTTATTAGGTCAGGCTCCACCTGCGCCTGTGCTCGTAAACGATCTCTATGAAAATTGTACGCAACTTACCAACAATTATAGACTGCGTAAGGTTACGACTAAGCTTTATGACTGAACATAAATATAATTAATTGTAATAATAAATGGGGTTAAAATTGTATTCTTCCTTATTTCCATTTATTTGCACCGTAATGCATCAGCAATAATTAGTAAAATATTATGTAGGTATAAGTATTCTGATCGTAAATATTGTGCTTATAATGTTATTTTTTCAACGTGCGAAGTATTTGCCCTCTTCTTCATCTCTCTAGTTACAGTACAGGAAAATAATTTTCTCATTTCAGTGAAAATATTAGTCACTCTGAAAGATTGTTTTGTATCATTTGAAAATAATCAACTCTTTTGAACGTCCTTATTCATTTTAAATTATGAAATGATACTTTCATTACAACTATGCTCTTATATTTATGAATGGATAAATCTAAATGGGAACTTTTCAGTGCCTCTTTAGAATAATTAACTTGAGAACTCACAACATTCACCATCTCGTCAGCATCTAAGTCCCTTTAAAGTACTAGAACGATTCTATTTTTTATAGTTTTTACGCAAAAAGCTCAAGGTGCGTGCAGGCGCCAAACAAATAAGGCTTGCAGGAAATTCCTTTGCGTTTAGCACAGATAATCACGTCTGAGGAGATAAAATGTAATATTTCAAGTGGTATATAACCAAAGACACGGTTGGTGATTGAGTTGTGTCCCAGATAAATCATTGTAACGACACGCACTCCCGAAACTGACCTAATTCACAACAACACGGCGCGAAACAGACTTCAAACACGTTCATAAGTTCATAACATTTATTTCAAAACTTAAAATATATTTACAATACGTAAAATTAACTTGTACTAATAATAAAAATTAAAAGAAACGCTTTGGTTGAAAAAGTATGGAAGTTCACAGATAGTTGGATCTAAAAGACAATTTTTCATCTAAGTACAAAAAGCCAATCATAATTTTGCCACATTTTTTAAAACTATTATCGCGTGTTCTAAGCGTCCGGTGTCCAGAGAAACTAAAGTAGCTATAATAATCACTAATAGAGAATTATCACAAGGTTATCACGGCAGTGATAAACTTCGTATCACACGCTACGAGTATATTACAATGAGACTAAAAGTAACTTATCACACTTTAGGACAGGTCGAGCTAGCATTGTAAACATCGTGGATGTGATAATGAGACACTTGACACTTGCACTTCGTAAACTTGAAACAGATTACGATGTTGGAGACGTTCAGTACAATCACTGCTTAAAAAATAAATATCAGAGCACACACTTTTGAAGACGATATTCACATTAAAACGTTAATGAATAAATGCTGTGATTCTAAATTTTCTAGAAGAGATCATCTGTGAATTGTTGGTGTTTTGGACCAGTTCAACCCATCCTCATGATGTTACGTCTTCGGAGCAGGCGCTCCACTGCGTAGAACACGCGATCTGACCCTCAGTAGGGGCACACGATGCCGCCCGCGCCCGGCACCGCTATTGAGTCGGGGAAGTGCACCCTGCAGATCTCCTTGTACGTCTTGCCCTGTCTCGGCGCACGCTCCACGTTCCTCGGCTTGTATTGATAGTTAGGTTGCTGGTAACCACCTCCATAGCCGTAGCCGTCATACCCGTAGTTTCCGTACCCATTGTAGCCGTAAGATCTCCTCGGGTTTCCGTTGATAGCATCGTAGATCGCGTCGAAGAACGGCTTGCACTCAACCGTCACGGCAAAGCATAGCATGGCGACCAGGAGAACACGAAGTGCAGACATCGCGGAAGGGTGGCAGGCAATTGTATCAATTCAGTTGACGGTCAGACTGGCCTCTATCTGCGGAAGCTCACTCCGGTGGCGTTTAATCGCGAATGGTGCCGGGTGCTCATGCCGACGCTTATATATCGGCCTCGGATCATCCGACGGCGGACAAACACGGGTGCGTGCGCGCAGGGTTCACGGTCCATACCCTGGAACCGCATTGGACACTGATTGCTGCGAAATATTCGAAGGGTACGTTTTGTAACACGTTTCGTAAACAGGAAGTGTTCTCAAGATACTTTGTTCGCTTCAAGCTGGACTGTAAGTGGGTTTTACACTTAAATATCAAAGTGGGCTAATCTATTCGTATACCGGCACGGGTTTGTGCAGCGTTACAGTTTCCTTATTGATAAACAATTTAATAATAGACATCTAATGCTAATACTTTACGGTCATAACAACGTTTTGTGTCGTTTTAATTAAAGTCAACGTTCAATGACACCGTTAAACATTAAATTCCTAAGATAAACGCGAGTTCAATATCTGCAAACAATCGTCTTTTAATAGGTTTCTTAGAAGATAATTAAATAAATTACGATTTACGCTTAATATGATGAATACCTAGTGCTATAAACACAACCAATGTTGCAAATGGAGGCCTAAAAATAGAAGAGTATAATCTTAAACCAAAAAGATCCAATTAATCAACCAGACTATTCCTTTCTCAGACCAGTAAAAAGAAAAACAAAACACAATTTGAATATTACGAACGCAAACAGAAAACTTTCATCGAAACCGCAAACTAAAACGGTGGCAAAGGACGCATGCTTAGATCATTTCCTTATGTAATATCTTCACGGTGCGGCAATGTTAAGGTAGCCGAGAGTCAAGTTCAACGAGTGGTGCGAGCATTCACCTCTGTCGGCAATTTACGGTTCAGCACGACGCTTCACCACTAGTATTCTCTTTTGGCTGAGTAAAATTTTGTCTCTGCCTTTCTTTTTTAAATGCTGAACTGTCAAAAGCATAGTCTGATTCGATTTTTGAAATTAGATTGAATATGCAGTCTCTTGGCCTGTTATGAAAATGTTTAATTTTTAAATGATCAATGAAATATACACCGTTTTTACTCTCCGGATTTCACCAGTCAACGGAGTAATGAATATGTCGAATCAATAACTTAATGTTAGAAATACCACTTCCTTAGTACTTCAATACAATTTATTTTACCAGGACACAAAGAAAATCGTAGATGACATTCTCAATTACGGAAACAACAGCGCTCGAAAAAAGTAAATTCTCTCGGGCCAATAACTTCGAATAATAATAGCTTGCCATAAGAATTTAAAAAAAAAAGAAATATTCTGGTCGTGCTGCATTTTAACGACATTATAAATTCACTAGCATTCAAGTACTGGCCACTCACGTATGCTAACCACGTAGTCTCTAAGTAAATTACTCGACCATTCACTAGCCTAATTCGCGTATAATGAAAACACATGTGGTCAGGATATGTGTGTTTTGTGCCTAACTAGCTTAGACTATTAACTCGATTACTTGCCTTATAAGTCATCGATAGCCCTGTAAAATCGAGTTTCGTATTTATAGACCGCAAAGCTATAATAAGATGTATGTAGTCGGACGTAAAAGAACCGTGTGAAGGTATTTCCTTTTGGATTCGTTTAGTTCTAGTTACATCTAGACCTTTTAGTTGCTAGGTAGTGATAGAGACTCTGACTGCCCAGTGAGGAATGGGAATCCATTCCAGGGAATACAGCGGCACTGATCACGTGCTGCCGTGGGCACTGTAATCACGTGCTGCCGTGGGCACTGTGATGACGTGCTGCCGTGGGCACTGTAATCAAGTGCTGCCATGGGCACTGTGATGACGTGCTGCCGTGGGCACTGTAATCACGTGCTGCTGTGGGCACTGTGATGACGTGCTGCCGTGGGCACTGTAATCACGTGCTGCCGTGGGCACTGTGATGACGTGCTGCCGTGTGTACTGTAATCAAGTGCTGCCGTGGGCACTGTGATCACGTGCTGCCGTGGGCACTGTAATCAAGTGCTGCCGTGGGCACTGTAATGACGTGCTGCCGTGGGCATTGTAATCAAGTGCTGCCGTGGGCACTGTGATGACGTGCTGCCGTGGGCACTGTAATCACGTGCTGCCGTGGGCACTGTGATGATGTGCTGCCGTGGGCACTGTAATCAAGTGCTGCCGTGGGCACTGTGATCACGTGCTGCCGTAGGCACTGGAATCAAGTGCGGCCGTGGGCACTGTGATGATGTGCTGCCGTGGGCACTGTAATCAAGTGCTGCCGTGGGCACTGTGATGACGTGCTGCCGTGGGCACTGTAATCAAGTGCTACCGTGGGCACTGTGATGACGTGCTGCCGTGGGCACTGTAATCAAGTGCTGCCGTGGACACTGTGATGACGTGCTGCCATGGGCACTGTAATCACGTGCTGCAAACACCGCCTGTTCTGCTGCTGCTGAGGCGCCTTTTGAAGATTTCCCGGAGTTAGCAAAAAAAAAAAGTAGTTAATGGGACCAAGTCAATTGGTTTTATTAATTCTAAATTTCCTCACTCTTCTAAGAAACCCTTCATTAATTTCATTCATCATCATCAACGTCTTGCTGCCCTTGTCCCATACAATACAACAATATAACACGTTTTTCTTTTCATTCTCCTCTGTATAACGTTATGACTTTATTAAGTTGGTATTTCTGCAACTTGACTCAAAAAATAAAACAGAAATTAAAGGCAGCATACAACTTTTTAGCAATAATTAATACTCCTGGAGTTTTTGGCGGGATTTTTTCGAGTGAAATTCAGTGGCTGTTTTAATTATTCGCAAATTGATTCCTAGTGGATATTGTGAGGTAAAATTGTTGTAGTTTTGTGTCTCAAGTGTTTATGCAACTGGACAATATGTGGAATCATTGAAACAGGCGCGATCTCCGTAAAAGAAAGCTGAGAATTTAGTCGTAATTTTGACTACCTTAGTGAAGCTAGCCGAGAAAGCTGACTCGATACATTTGCTGCCAAATACTGCAAAAATATTAGAATGTGTTACATCTGCATTCTAATGGAAAACATAGTGACTGTATTCTGTATCTAAAAATACACTAAAACTTAAAAAATAACTTTATTTTCGGAAGTCGGTGTTTGTATTTTATTTCTTCGTTATTTGACACAACCATTTTTTCGTTGTTATACCCCAGAACTAAAAACTCCAATAACATGGAACGTGGAATTTAAACATACCTACTCGTATTATAAAAACAAAAACGTCATCTAGGTATAAGTATTTGTTCGCCTTCGTTCAGTTTCTCGAAAATCGCTAAAGCAATTTCGATAAAATTTATATGGGACCACCTCGGGAGTATATGCTTTCGGATAAAAAAAAAATTTTGAAAATCGGTCCACAACTGACGGAGAAATCAGCGGACATAAATAAAAAAAAATAAACATACATACAGTCGAAAATAGAACCTCCTCCTTTTTCGAAAGTCTGTTAAAAATTGGTGTAGTTTTGTGTATCAAGTGTCTAAGCAACTGGACAATATGTAGAATCATTGAAACAGGCGCGATCTCCGTAAAATATAGCTGAGAATTTTGTCGTAGTATTGACTACCTCAGTGCCTCAGTGAAGCTTGCCGAGAAAGCTGACTCGATACATTTGCTGCCAAATACTGCAAAAATATTAGAATGTGTTACATCTACATTCTAATGGGAAATTCTATCTAAAACAAAATACTTCCTAAACTTGACACTGGCTGAAATGCACAAACTGTGCGAACCCAAAATTAAAATATAAAAAATAGGACTCCTTGAAAAGACATGGACATCAAAAGAGGCTCCTTTAAAAGGCTGTCTGTGGAAGAACTTGCACTTGCTCTTTACCTACAAGTATTTCTGTTTACCAAGAGGACTGGGATGCTACTATATTACAAAATACTTTGTGAATGCTACTAAGCTACCTTACTCCGATTTGAAGGATATAGGTGCAAGTGTTCACATAATAGAAGCAACAAGAAATATGTAACCAGGATTTTTATAAAGCAAAACATGGTTGAAAAGAGTGTCCATGGAGTTTCTTGCACGTTCTTCTCCATAGAGATCTACGCCTTGGAATGTGCAATTAGCTTTGAATCATTCTGACTGACCGACTTCATGACAACTCAAAAGTACCTGCAAATGATTTATTTGAAATAAATAATTTGAATATAAAAAACTTTTTTTACAAAAAACAACCGACTTCCAAAAATAAAATACACTAAAAATTTATAAATAACTTTAATTTCGGAAGTCGGTGTTTGTATTTTATTTCTTCGTTATTTGACACCGACTGCCGAAATTAAAGTTATTTTTTAATTTTTAGTGTATTTTCTTTTTTGGAAGTCAGTTGTTTTTTTTTTTTGTAAAAAAGTTTTTATTTTTCAATTTTTAGGTGTTATAATATATACCCCAGAACTCAAAACCCCAATACCATGGAACGTGGAATTTAAACATACTCATAATTGGAGAAAACCAATACGTCATATTTTTCGATTTTGTTCAGTTTTTCAAAAAACGCTGAACCAATTTCGATAAACTTTATATGGGATCACCTCGGGAGAATAAAAACAATTTTGAAAATCGGTCCACAAATGTTAGAGAAATCGGTGGACATACATAAAAAAAAACGTACATAGAACCTCCTTCTTTTTCGAAGTCGGTTAAAAAGAGTGTCCATGGAGTTTCTTGCACGTTTTTCTCCATAGAGATCTACGCTTTGGCATATGCAATTAGCTTCATCATTCTGACTGACCTATTTCTTGAAAACTCAAAAGTACCTGCAAATGGTTTATTTGAAATAAATGCTTTGAATTTGAGTAAAATATACAGACGCATGAGCACAAACATTCCAACTTTGCCCCAAGCTTGGTACATGTTGAGGCATCAATAAATCCCTTTGTGTTACAGGTGGCGGCTATAACCCCTTTCAATCAGGCTAGCCTTTGACCCAATGGCCGGACTATTACATAAAATGATTAGTAGTTAATAACTATATCCTACTAATATTATAAATGAGAAAGTTAGGATGGATGTTTGTTGAAATTTGACACAGAGATAGATAGTCTGGGATAGCACATACGTTATAATTTATAATGGTCTTTTTTTTTTTTTTGGGGGTGGGAAATCATCCTATGACTTCTCCCGCTCTGGGTGGAGCGGGAGGGCGTGTCAGACTCTTACTGACTAAAACCCACCCCTGTTCCTTCCTGCCTCGAGTGCCCAGGGGCGAGGTAACTCTGTTTCGAATTTATCCTCAACCCCCGGGCAGGCATCGGCCATGAATGGCCCCGTCTCTTGCTGACAACTCTTTGAGGCGCGCGTGGAACACTACGCGCCGTCGACTCTCGGGCCTGTTGCTGATCGGACGGCGAGCTACCCATTACTCGCCGTCCGCAGGCCCGGGTCTACGGTGGCCGGAGATCGTCTCGCGGCGCCGGAAGTCCCAGGCGTCTCCTGAGGCGGCTGCTGCTGAGGGCGTGAGGGCGACTCCGTTGTTGGTGCTCTCTCACGCGTCCCGCCTCCGCCTTCGCGAGCATTACTGCTTCGAATTTATAATGGTGGAAGTACTAATTCCATGCGGGCGAAGCCGCTGGCAGAAACTAGTAATCCATATTTACTTCAATATTATTACTAGAGTCCAACCGAAACTGGTTTTCCGACCGAAACTGAAACCGAAACCGAATATTCGGCCGTGGCTTCAGTTTCGGCCGAAACCGAAACCGAAACCGAAACTCACGTGGTCAAGTATAAAATTCCTTTAAATACTGAAATTTTGTGCATTTTACCCATTATTCTGCATTAATTAGGACATGAAATGGAAACACAGTATTTTAATTTTGTGGTATCATTTATAAAAAAAATATTAATAATATTTTTATTATTTTTTCAAATTAAGTTCTCACTTCTCCTATCAAAATTTTTATCAGTTATCAATAATTCAAAACACAACCTCTAAAGAATGTTTACGTCGGGCGATAACGCACTGACTAAGTTGTGTTGCTACTGAGCTACCTGAACGGCGCACGACAATTCCCGAACAGAGCCTTTAGACAAAATACATTTCTGTTAACGTTAACGCTAACGCTTCGTGCAAAATGTATGGCAACGACATTACTGGGCGTGAGTCACGTGTCAGTTCTCTCCGCGGGTAATGTCCTTGCCATACATTTTGCACGAAGCGTTAGCGTTAACGTTAACAGAAATGTATTTTGTCTAAGGGGACAGGGCCGCCAGCGTCCGCCAAAGCGTTGCCGCGAGAAACGAAGTTAGGCAAGAGTGTACGACAACTTCCGAAATCAGTTTCGGTTTCGGCAAAAGTTTCGGCCAGTTTTGGCCGAAACCGAAACTGCCGCCGATACTTGATTTTTGGCCGATTCTCGGCCGAAACCGAAACCGAACTTTCGGTCGGACACTAATTATTACAAAAGTAACTGTCTGTTTGTTACCTCTTCAAGTCTTAACTACTACTAGTACAGTCTAACCGTGTACAAAAGTGTGCAAAAGTAGACAAGAGACTTTTATCCCGGGAGCATGTTCCCTTGGGATAATTTTCGACTATCACGCTGTCGAAGCCGCTGGACATTATTAATAATAATGATAAAAACATAATAATATTTTTATATTTTTAAATATTATTTTTTATCTTTTCTAATTAAATATTTAAAAATACATTTTTTATGTATATACCTACAAATGAAATGATAATAATAGTGTTTATTCATTTTCATTTATTATATACAGGGTGTAACGGAAAGGTGTGGTCATATTTTAAGAACTGCATATGCCCATCGGATGATGGATTTTCTTGAAGAAAGTTGTTCATACAACAACTTTCTGCAAGAAAATCCCAGGAAGTTCTAAAAAAAATCTTTTACCTCCCATACAAATATTGATCAGCTGATGATAGCTTTATATGGAAAGCCCAATTTTTTTTGGACATTTTCTATTTTTTCTTAGAAAAAACTGTTCATTTCCATGGGCAGAACCGGCTCTTAAAATATGACCACACCTTTCCGTTACACTCTGTATACATATAATATAATATAATAAAGAAGTAAAATTGCAAGTATACAGGGTGTAACGGAAAGTTGTGTTCATATTTTAAGAACCGGTTTTGCCCAGGCCCAACAACTTTCTCTAAGAAAAAATAGAAAATTACCAAAACAAAAATTGAACTTCCCACACAAATATATCATCAGCTGATCATTTTATATGATGCGTGAATTTTTTTTGAGAATTTCCTCAGTTTTTCTTGAACAAAGTTGTTCATGTCGATGGGCAGATGCAGTTCTTAAAATATAACCACAACTTTCCGTTACACCCCGTATTTGTAAAGAGTGTGATGACTTCTCCCGCTCTGGGAGAAGCTGGGCGTGTCAGGCCCTTACTAGCTAAAACCCACCCGTATTTCTTTGAGTTGTCTTTTACGTCCCAGGGTCGGACTCTTTCGAACAATCATCTCTTCAACAAAGCGTGTGCTCGAGGTTTTTTTTGTTTTTGTTGCCTGGGTGGAAAATCCTCATGGATACCCTTCGCCTGGGGTGGGCGAAGGGGTCTGTCAGACTTTTACTGACTAAAACCATCCCGGTGTTTCCTCATATACTTGACTCGGTGGCTGCGGGTGCGAATGAAACTTCCGCTGCCCCGGACTAGTACCGGCCCGCTATCTGTATGCCTCGTCCCGTGGTGGGGGTGCTCTGAGAGCTAATCTAACCTAATACAAACACGAAAATTATTTCACTGATATAAAGCTACACTGGCGCTAGTAAAATTAGCTTAACCTCTCGCGTGTCTGGTAGACAGCGCATGGGCCGTAAAAAAATCAAAATTTATTGTGTCTGCTAATCATACTAGCTAGCGACGGGATAAGCAGCCTTAAGTATCCCGAAAAAATGTACGGTTTATCTGTGTAAAGTTTATCGGCCATGGGAGCAAAACCGCGGGAAAAATATAGTAGTAGCACAGATAATATAATACTAGCGTAGTAATAGTATAATATCTTAACGAGCTAAAGCTTCATTAATCTTGCAAATGGAACTAGTGAAGGTACGTTCGTCGTTCATTATCGAGTAAATATCGGCTGTCACGTGTAACGTTGCACTTGCAACACAAGCCACGTTGCAACAAGCTAAATCGACCAATCAGCTCAAAGTAAATACGCAAAATAATGTGTTGCAACATCGTTACATTCTCTGTTAGGTTACATTGTTTTATTTAGCTAAAACAATCAATTGTTTGACAAGCTAAATGCTAAGGCGATTTAAATTTGGAATGCAATTTATTGCAATTCACAGCGATCTTTTTAGGATTCCGTACCCAAAGGGTCCAAACGGAGCCCTATTGCTGTCACTCACATGTCCGTCTGTCCATCCGTCCGTCTGTCTGTCTGCCCGTCGTCTGTCACACAGGTTTTACAGCCAAACGGTTGGAGTTACAATCTTCAAATTTTCACAGTATAAGCATCTTGTTCACCCAAAGCCATATAAATTGTAAAAATACATTTGGTACGGAACCCTAAATGTGTGAAGTCCGACACGCACTTGGTTGGTTTTTTTATAGCCGACTATATTCACTTGAACTAAAATATTTTTTTCTTTTTCTATTTCAATTTGAACAAACACGTCAAAGATCAATCCCATATGTAAATTTTTATTCTATTCTATTCTTCTATTCTATTCCATAGGATAAAAGGTAGTGGTTCTAATTCAACTTGCGAGATTCGACCCAAACAAACAAACTTTGCCCGTACTTTATTTATAAAGTATTGTACTTTATTTTGGGCAAATGTACTTTATACTTTATAACGGCAATAAAGTATGCTAAAATATTTTATTTGTAATAATTTCAGTAACACTAATTGCCTCTTTTCACTGAGCAACACAAAAAAGTAATGTTGAAAATGAGCATTTTATTCACATAGTTGAAACATTGATAATAATAATAACAACTTCTTACTCTTAACTACGAAGAAACAGAAAAATATTTTATTGGGTAAAGTAAACACACACCCTCACACACACACACACACACATACTCCACATTCACACACAACTTTCACACTACATTTTACATCTCTATTTTAATTTCTGCATGCTTGAAATTGTAATTAAAAATCTTAGTTGGTAAAAAAATGTAATGTAATAAATTGGGAGAAGGCGCTGAAATCTGACACACAGGTTTTTACCTAGCTTGGGTTTCAGAGGCTTCATAGGTTTTTTGTAAATGATGTTTATTTCAATAAAGATTATTATTATTATTATTGAAACTGCAAGAATTTATTATTAACATAGATAACCTGTATGAAGAGATTACTTTATTAAAAGAGTGATATGCACAAGGAGTAGATTCTACATATTTATGTGCACAAGTAAATAATACTAAAGAGATTTCGATGATATTATCCACAATCACAAAAGTGGCAATTTTATTTTTTCAATACTTTGTTCAGTTTTTTCTCTGATGAAAAAAAAAGTAACGGGATGAACAAAATGGATCACCCCTAAAGTAAATAAAAAAAATAACTTTTAACAACAAACAAACAAAACAACAAATCTCTCAAAACGGTGAAGAAAAACATTGTGAGGAAACCGGCATGTCCTAGAACCAACAATTTGAAGACATGTGACATCCACCAACCAGCATTGGGCCCGCGCGGTGGATTACGGCCCACACCCTCTCACAGAGAGGAGGCCTGTGCCCCAGCAGGGTGGGGACATTCAAAGGCCGATGATGATTTGTTAGATGTTGCTAGACGAAACAAAAAAAAGTGTGGAACAAATTAATGTCAGTGCAACTTTATTTTCAGATATAGGTACTTAGTACTTTATTTTTTAACCTTAGAAAAGTAAATATACTCTACTTGTCTAAAAAAAGGAAGCAATACTTTAAAGATGTTTTAATAAAAGTGCATAATACTTTTACCGCAAGTTGGATTCGTCTAATCACATTTGTGGTTTGAGATCATTCTGCACTGACTTTCTTTTTGATTTGAAATTACCAACGCTCGCGCTCAAACGAGACACGGAGGGATTATTTTTCATAGTTAGCGACGGATACCCATTGCGTCACCCTATATCATAATTTCTTATTTTGTCTTTTTTGTAAGTAAATTATATAAATATAGGCTCGCAATGAATAGAATTTCGCACTTGAGCGGAAAAAATCGGCGGACTGCCTCAACCTACTCAACATTGCCGGGAAACCACCACGAAAATAAAAAAAAATGTCGAAGCATTTCTCACAATATTTTTTATTATACATGGTGTAAGACAATCACAAAGCCGTTAACTACGCATACTGTACGTCTAACAAAGTAGTTTTGCGCAAAAATTATTGCTGTGAAACGACTTTTATTTTTAGGTATGAAAAATAAAACTATTTTTTATTCCGCGCAATGTAACGCGGACACAGGCAAGTGGGTTTAAGCCCCGCGCCTTCGCTCTTAGCCACATGGGTACCTGTCGGATACGTTTGATATTCATTGTATTTTCGTAACTGTAAATTCGTTATTCAGAAATTTCGAAAAAAAAAAAGAAAATTCTGGTAATGTTTGTTTGGAAAAAAATTTAGTAATAACACTTGGAATTCATTTTCGTAAAAAAGTTAAAAAAAAATTGCGACTTTGACCTTCAATATCTCCAGAAACAGTGGTTTCCCAGGTATGGTCTAGTGGAAAAAAAATATCCAAATAATGGGTAGAATATGTGGCTTTCGGCTTCGGAAACTGTCTTTTTACACGCTATACACTAATAATTTTTTCGAGTATGTGTGTTGAAAAACATAGTTCATGTGCATCAACACATGAACTTTGCCTACTTGCATCAAAATGTACTAAAAATTTTACTCGAGATTATTTATTAATGTAGGTAAATCAGTTATTAGTAAATTTAATTTATTTATTTATTCTATTTTTTACATTTTAGGAAAGCTTACAGACTAATAACATTATAATAACAATATTATATATTTATATTTTGTGTGTTAACACAGTTTAAACTACCGACAGTATTCTAATCCCTGCAATAACCATTGATTGAATGCTAATTACAAACTAGTAACCACCCGATCAAGACAATTTAATTATCCTTCTAACATACGATGTAAAATCAATAGAACGGTTGCACCATAGAATTCACAAACGCGAGTTTTGCAATTAGACTCGAATGCAATGGCGACCGCGTATCAACGCAAACGAATAATTTTGGTCCACTAACCGTTGGTTAGTCGCGAAATGTGGCGTTAAGAGGGAACAGGGCCTGCGATTCTATATACAAATGTATTCTTCCTGAATAATGCCTCTAGAGCAATCTTTTTTTTTTCATAAAGTCAAGGTCTGCTGTTGACACGTCCCTGTCATTTCCTTTTTTTCAGCAACTAATAAGTAAAGAAAATATGACCCTCCAAAAATTACAAAAATGGCTCTATTTTTACCGCCATTCTTAGAAGACTACCAGACAAATTAGAAAAGTTTTAACATAAAACATTTATTAGGGACCTACACATACTCTTTCTTAAAAATTTGGTGCCAAAAATAATTGAATCGGCTCGGTTTTCGAGGAGAAAAAAGGGGAATACGAAACGTCGATATCGTCAAAAAATTTGTGATAAAATCAGTCTGAGTTGCAGCTGTCCCTATCGCACTCTACAGGGGCAGGCTTGAGGGAGCACGATGGCAATAGTTTATTCGAATACCTATTTTGTAAATTCCTCGCAGGCCCTGTTCCCTCTTAATTCCCGATACGTGGTGTAAACAGGCCGCGGTGTTTCGTCAATAGTTCGATTTGAATGAACACAATGTTGGTACACAGTCTATGGTTTCCAATGACATGTTAAGTTAATTAGCTGCATTTTTATACTGAGTAATACAAAGAAAGGTACTCACAATGTTATTTTCAATTTCAATTTCAATTTATTTATTGCATCAAATATGGTGGGTACATCAAGTTCTTATATAAAATATTTAGTAACACACATTTGGCCAATAATTAGCATGCAATAGTACAAGTTTTTACACTAGTTATGATATTTATACTAGATACACCTACATTTTGTCAATTTATTTATTTAGTAAACAGTCAAATATATCTGTGCTTTAATGTATAGAATTTACAGGGACACTTTAGAAAAAATTCATCTATCGAATAAAAACATTCTTGTAACAACCACTTCCGCAACGTAACACAAAACTTATTGAAGGGTAGCTGAGTAATTGATCTAGGCAAAGAATTGTAAATTAGGGGAGCCATGTAAACGCAGCTCCGCCGAAAAAGTTCTAGCTTTGGAACGGGCATTTTAAAATCTATATGTGTAACTTTCCTTTTATTTCTGTTATCTTGCCGTTCAAATAATTCAAGATTTGACCTCACAAACCTGGCAATTTCATAAATATAAATGCATGGGACAGTCAATAATTTGTGCGACTTGAATAAATTTGTATTAATCTATTGTTTTGTGTATCATCACTAATTATAAAACAAAGTCCCCCGGCGTGTCCGTCTGTCTGTCTGTACGCGATAAACTCAAAAACTACTGAACGAATTTTCATGCAGTTTTCACCAATAGACAGAATTTTTACACCGAACTGACTTCCAAAAAAGGAAATTAAACACTAAAAGTTTAAAAGTAACTTTAATTTTGGAAGTAGGTGTTTTTATTTTATTTCTTCGTTATTTGACACCGACTGCCGAAATTAAAGTTATTTTTAAATTTTTAGTGTATAATTTTCTTTTTTGGAAGTCGATTGTTCTTTTTGTAAAAAAGTTTTTTATTTTCCACTTTTTAGTTGTTGTACCCCAGAACTCAAAACCTCAATAACATGGAACATGGAATTTAAACATACTCGTAATTGGAGAAAACCAAAACGTCATCAAGGTACGAGTATACATATTTTTCGTTTTTGTTCAGGTTTTCAAAAACCGCTGAAGCAATTTCGATAAAATTTATATGGGACCACCTCGGGAGTATATTATTGTGGATAAAAAAAGAATTTTGAAAATCGGTCCACAAATGATTGAAATCGGTGGACATACAAAAAAAAAAGTACATACAGTCGAACATAGAACCTCCTCCTTTTTCGAAGTCGGTTAAAAATGAGGACTCTACGGAGGAAAGTCTAAAGGAGATACCTACCTACTGATCCAATGAGGTATAAAATGCATACATTGATAGAAAGACAGATACGCAATTGCACACACAGAATATGTTTCATTATATAATTGACTTCCACGTGAACAAAGTCGTGGGCAGAAGCCAGTTCAATCAGTTTAATGATAACATCATAAAAATAAAACATGTCAAAGAAATAGAATGCTCGCATTGAGTAACAAACTAACTTACACTTATTTGACCTACTTGTTGATAAATTAATCGACAGTCAATCAGTATATGACACGCAATAAATCGGTCTCGTCTAATGTTAACTACTTTTTTTTGGGTTGGCAAATCATCCAATGACTTCTCCCGCTCTGGTTGGAGCGGGAGGGCGTGTCAGACTTTTACTGACTAAAACCCAACCCTGTTCCTTCCTTTCCTGAGTGCCCAGGATCGCAGTAACTCAGTTTCGAATATATCCGCGACCCCTGGCCATGACGGGCCCCGTCCTGATTTGCTGACATCTCTTTGAGGTGCGCTTGGAACACTACGCGCCGTCGACTCTAGAGCCTGGTGCTGATCGGACGGCGAGCTACCCATTACTCGCCGTCCGCAGGCTCGCGATAATGTTAGCTTACTAGCTTCTGTCAGCGGCTTTGCTCGCGTTAAGTCGGGCAATATCCCAAGGGAATACTCCCGGGATTAAAAATATTCTACGTCCTATTCCAGCACATGGTCAAGTATCACCAAAATTCGTAAGACATAAAGTGATAACGAACAGACAGACAGACAGAGTTACTTTCGGCCCAGCTCCGCACGTGTACAAATTATACACCTAAACCTTTCCTTCGTGAATCACTCTGTCTATTGGTGAAAACCGCGTGAAAACCGGTTCACTAGTTTTTGAGTTTATCGCGAACAGCGGACTAACTAACCGTTTTATAACCTGTAGGTAGTGATAGTGATGGAAACGATTACATTTCGAAATCGATCTCCATTCTTGTGGCGTTATTCACGGTTCGATTTATTTTGAACGATATTATCTAGAAGCTTTCAGTTGTGCAACTTTTTACTCGATAAACTTGGTAACTTTTTTTTGTTTTTTCTGTTGTAGACTGGCGTTTGACTACTATCTCACCTGTGTATATCACATGATGTTAAGCGTAGATGTGGTTGACAATGGAGCACATTTGCCTTTTTTTTAGGGGTGGGAAATCATCCAATGACATCTCCCGCTCTGGGTGGAGCCGGAAGGCGTGTCAGACTCTTACTGACTAAAACCCACCCCTGTTCCTTCCTGCCTGAGTGCCCAGGGCCTGCAGTCTCGACATTGATAGCGATCGCTATGTCCTAACGATCGATCGCTAAAAAAATAATGTTGCAAGGAGGCAAACTTTTATGTCCTTTTATATTTCAACAAGTTATTTTAATTGTTACAAGCGGTAAATATATTCATTAAAATTTAAATAAATTATAAGTTTTCATGTAAAATAGTGCTTGCAAGTTAGAATTTACGCCGTCTCTATATATATTTCAAGAAAATCAATAATTTTTTCAGGCTAAGATCTAAAATTTTTCCTCACAAGTGAGGGAGTTTTTTAACGGCTGGTAATTTAGCGATCGGTAAATTACCAGCCGTTGCCTCCACCACATGTAAAGACTCTAGCCCTCTTGTGGGCTGTAGGGTTCCTTCCTCAGAAGCACGTCGACGTTAACGGGAGCGTCGCGTAGCACTGCAACTCGTTGGCACGGTGCGAGAGGACTGTATGTAAGGGATCTATCTACGGAGCGGATAATTTAAAGTATCTGAGGGCGACTACAAATAACTATATTCATAATAATATATCAGAACACCTATTAGCCCACACGGTCGGGCTCGAACTGAACTCCAAAACAAAAGTCTTCCCTATTCTTCTTAAATTCAATCGGCGTTCCAAGAGTTTCTAGAACGTTCCAAACTTCCAACGTGCCAGTCTCCACCATAAGGTCGCCAACATAAGGTCGTCACAGTAGCTAACGTAGCGATCGCTATCAATGTCGAGACTGCAGGGCCAGGGGAGCGGTAACTCTGTTACGAATTTATCTGCTACCCCTAGGCATGCAGGCACCGGCCATGATGGGCCCCGTCAGTGGTGGCTGACAAATCACTACGCGCCGTCGACTCACGGGTCTGGTACTGATCGGACGGCCAGCTACCCATTACTCGCCGTCCGCAGGCCCGGATGAGCACATTTGCCTAGAAGCTAACCTATTCACTCTAGACTTACTCAGTTACTCTAGACAATAAATCTCATGTGAATACTTGAGATTGATACACAGATTGACCACAAATTTAATTAAACAAGCCTTTAGAAACGTCTGTAAGTATTTAGATACCTACTGAAACTATCGAATTAATTAACATAATTAATAAATAAACTAAATTATTTATAGTAAATTGAATAAATTAAAATATACTACGTCTATACACTTAAAATAAATTGAATGAGAACTTTTATTAAACTGCATCGTCTGATGAATACGATGCAGTTTTTAAGAGATTTTTAAGAGATTAATTTCACTCAAAATACATACACTGCTGGACATAGGTAGCCCTCCCCCAAGAGACGCCACATCAGCCGGTTATGTTCATCATATTTTTAATCGACTTCAATAAAAGAAGGAGGTTCTATGTTCGACTGTATTATGTTTTAGTTTTTTTTTATGACCACCGATTTCTCTGTCAGTTGTGAACCGATTTTCAAAATTCTTTTTTATTCGAAAGAGTAAGCTCCAGAGGTGAGACCTATATAAATTTTATCGAAATTGCTTTAGCGCTTTTTGGAAACATCAACAAATACAAAAAATACGTATACAGAGATGACGTTTTGGTTTGCTGCAATTATGCTAAAAAGTTATAAATAAAAACTTTTTTACAAAAAATACAACCGACTTCCAAAAATGAATAAACACAAAAAATTTAAAAATAACTTTAATTTCGGAAGTCGGTGTCAAATAACGAAGAAATGAAATACAAACACCGACTTCCGAAATTAAAGTTATTTTAATTTTTTTGTGTTAATTCTTTTTTGGCAGTCGGTTGTATTTTTTGTAAAAAGTTTTCTGAACTCAAGGATAGTAAGCAGAAACAAGGCGGCCAGTTCGTCAGATATAAGGACGTTCAGAAAATACAAATTATTATGAAGATATTTAATATAGACCCACTCACTGGGAGGAGTTGGCAAAGCATAGACCTGCAGGTGTATTCGCTAACTCAGTTGACATCAATTTTATAGGCACTATGCAGTACATTACTCGGTGGACATCGATTATAATAGTCACTACGGTTTTCCTATACGTCAAAGCAGTAATGTACGGCAAAGTGACTATCAAATTGATGTCAACTGAGTTAGCGGATACGCCGTCTGGTTGGAGACGTTTGATTAAACAAACGTCTATACCTTGAAAGACCAGCGAAAGACAGATCTCGACACCAGGCGAGAGATCATCAAAAATAAACCGCCCACCAACATGCAATACTCTTACAACAATGGTGTTTTTACGTGTCCGCACTGTGCACGCACCTTCACAGCCAAGATAAAACAAACTATTAGCCATATTCTAGCACATTACCGCAACCCACAGTCGCACAGGAGTTAATCACCGTAACCGAAATCGGCATAGGATATGTACATATATATTTTTTTTTTCTTTTGTAACTTAATCTATTTTCTTCTTCTTTGTTTCACTCTTGACGGAGTGGTAGAGGTCACTATGAGTTCTATCCAATTGCTGGTGTTGGTGCAACTCGGCTCACAAACTCTCGCCATCTGATTCTGATAGATATTAATATAGCACATTCATTTACAAGACCCAATCTTTACCCACCCCAAAAATCAATGCTAATGTTGTCTACAACCTTCTTTCAGAATGCAAGCTTCGTTTCAGGTCGCGTCTTTTATAGTTAAGTAGGTATGCTTTCAAAACACCGGCCCCAGAGACGTTGAAATATTTGTATAGGACCAGCTTATGCCCGCATCGCGTTATTGATATAAACGTTCCTCTATTGTCTCTGCCACCTACGGCATATCGAACTGGCTGGAGAGACTAAAGGTGGGTTGTCTATTGGTTATCAATTGTTGTCTGTGGTAAATAATTATGTTGTTTAGGTTTTTTGGCGGGATTTTCTCGAGTGAAGTTTAGTGGATGTTTTAATTATTCGTTTATTGATTCCTAGTGGTTATTGTGATGTAACATTAGCGTAGTTTTGTGTCTCAAGTGTCTACGCAACTGGACAATAAGTGGAATCATTGTAACAGGCGCGATATCGGTGAAATGGAGCTGAGAATTTTATTGTAGTCTACCTCAGCGAAGTTTACCGAGAAGGCTGACTCGAAACATTTGTTGCCAAATACTCCAAAAAACATTAGAAGGTTGTTACATCTGAATGCTAATGAAAAAAAAATACACTAATGATGACTACGTAAGACTAGGCAATATGCAGGCTCCCTTCGGGGTAAAATATATATATATATATTTATTTTTTTTATTTTATTTTTTTGGTAGGGTATATATATATACGTTGTTTCAATTAATTATTGAGTAGTTTATTTGAGTCTGAAGATTCTGAGCTTTGTATAGAAAAAAAATAACCGTTGGATTAGTTAAACATTGATTAGCAGGTTCTTGAATGGAACATTTTCTATTTTGAGAACTTTAAATACGCTTATCAGTATTTAAACTAAGCATATAGTTTTATACGTAAGGGTGTAAAGGAATAGCACATTTTGCCCGGGGGTTGAGGAGGGTTCTAGTCAGTAAGAGTCTGACACGCCCTTCCGCTCCAGCCTAAAGCAGGAGAAGTCATTGGATGATTTCCGAGCCCCCAAAAAAAAAAAAGGAATAGCACATGTAATCTTTCCAACATGTTTCGAAAGATGTGTCTCAGGATTTTTTTTACTTTTTACGCGACTGTGCGACGCAAGATGGACGCAAGGAAGGGTAATGTGTGTGTGCATCAGCCTATGTATGTATGTACGTTTGTTCCTTTGTGGCACTATAGAGACCAAACGCGTGGGCCGATTTTGATAATTCTTACGTCAATTTGTCTTAATCTTGCGAGTGATAATAAAGACATCACAGTAATCAAATTACAATATGGCGACAACCAGACGCCATATTGTGAAAAAGAAAAAAATGAAAGTTACGAACGATATTAAGTGGGGTATCAAAATAAAGGGCTCGAGGAGGCGATTCCAAAAATATAACTCACTAAAATGTAGAAAATAAAAAATAAAAATATTTTCCTTTTAACATAACCTAACCTAACAAGTCACTTTTCAAGCCGTCTGATGCAGTTGGTGGCAGTTATTTTAGTTCAATTATTGATTTCATGCCACAAACTGCATCAGACTGCTTGAAAAGTGACTTGTTTGGAACATTTTGGTTGTTTTTTATTTAGTCAGGTTTTTTGAAAATATTCATTTTTTTTTTATCTTATTAAGTATTTTTAATGAGAAATAAACTCAATTATTTATTCAATACACTTACGGTAAAATATATGTTTGACTTATTAATCTGGGAAAGAAGCACAAGAAGAGGACAGCGGATGTGGCAATTCTCGAAGGAATGCGTGTTTGATGGTGATGCAAAATAGGTTTGTGTGTATTTTGACGACAAAAAGCCTAATCTAAAATGCCTGTGCCCAAAACGAAGGTTTCGTCTTTATAAAATATGTAAAATTGGTCAAGAATTTGACAGACATAAGATAAAGTAACTCACAAATACTTTGTAGTCTCTTAATATCCTAGCTAAGTCAGAAAGTCTATACCTAAGCTTTTAAGTTCAAAACATCACGGTCCAGTAACATCAAAAGTTTATGTAGTTTTGAACGCGAGTGTACTACAGTCGATAACACAATATGATGTGTCCATAGTTTCTGAGTGTTACACATCTTATCGCACATATTACTTTGTTGACTTTATTTGCTATAGGTTGGTACTATTGTAAGTCAAGCTGAAAATGAGTAGATAAGGTATTTCTTTTACTATCTTCAATACTTTAAGGCCTGAATTCGATCAGGTTGTTCTATAAAATACGAGCCTAAGAATAGACTGAACACAGACGGGAATAGTTCATGTAGCTGTAATAATAATGACCAGCTAGAAGGGTTGCGCAACAGTAACTATTTATAGCTAGTTTACACGTGTAGGATATTTGAATGTTAATATTATGTATCAAAAGTTATTCGGGAATGTAACATAAACATACTCCTTTGTTATAGAGAATCCAACTCGGAACAAATTTATACCGAAAATAGGGTTCAAAAACCTCTTTTTACAAAAAAATACAACTTTTTAAAGTAATTTAGAACTTTTTAGTTTTTTATCTTAGGTTCTATAGACTGCCTAGGGGTAGCGGATAAATTCTGAAAATGAGTTACCGCACCTCTGGGCACTCAGGCAGGGAAGGAATAGGGGTGGGATTTAGTCAGTAAGAGTCTGACACGCCCTCCCGCTCCACCCAGAGCGGCAGAAGTCATTGGATGATTTCCCACACCCCCAATAAAAAAAAGGTTCTATAGACAAAGTAACGTTCTATCACCAATAAGGCGGCACGTACACAGTAAATCTCGATCGTGATCCACGATCAAAATTAATGATCGCGATCAAGATTGATAATTTACGAAGTAGATTGACGGATTGATGCACCTGATCGCAAACAAATATTTTGAAATCCGATTTCTTAATCGCGATCATTGATTTTGATCGCAGATCGCGATCGAGATTGACTGTGTAGGGCCGCCTTAATGTCATAGCACACATTCAACTCGGAAAGGGATCGTCATCGGATCGCTTTTCGCATTGTCGTCAAAAAAGTGTCAACCTAACGTAAGCATGTTATCAATAAGCGGATCACCAGCTCCGGTACGTTACTCGGCTACGGCTAGGTGACGCCGCACTTACGGCTCGCTGACCGCTGGTTGACCTGCCTTGCACACAGTTTTAATCTGTTTTTTTTTTTTGTTTTTTTGAAATCTAATCAACAAAGTCAATAAAACGCGCGCAACACGACTGGAAGTTATCTTGTGAATGACATGACAGCACGTTCGGCAACAGTAGTGTGCTACAAACGCGGGGACGACGAGCCGTAAGCGCGAGGACGACGAGCCGTAAGCGCGTTAAGGGTCTACTACCAGCCAAGTGGCGCCCTCATCGAATAAAAAATCGTAGCACAGCATAGAAAATAAATATTAAAGAATCCTACATCACGTTTGTTACAAAGAGGATAAAGTATTTTTACGTTGTTAAAACAGGACTCAAAATGTTTCGTATCCAAAGTAGTAGGCAAAAGTGTCAAAAACGGCCGTTTTTTTTCTTCTTTGTAACAAACGTGACGTTGGATTCTTTAAAATTGATTTTCTGTGCTATGCTACGATTTTTTATACAATGAGGGCGCCACTTGGCCGGTATTAGGGCCTTAACTGCAAGTTGGCCACGCGCCGCACCGCGGTTCGTGAGCTTATCCCGAGGCGTGGCGATTACGTTACGATTCCGATTAGTGTGCGTTGCAGTAGGGAGTTCACACAAAGAATACTAAACTTGCCGAGTTGATACACTCACCGGCACGGAAACTTGGCCACCAATAACTTGCCGATAATTTCTATTTAAATATTTAATTTTCACTATATTATGGGTTTATGCACTAAATTAGGGTTTTTTTATGGTTTTGTAACTCAGTTATTGAAAAAATGATGCACCAGCAGTAATCTTTAAAAAAATAAGCAGTTTCACAAAAATATTGGTTTTAACACTGTCAATTTAAAAAGAACACAAAATGAAAAATAACCAAAAAGTCTTCGTTGTGTTTGCATTTTAATATTGGGTGTTTCCTCGGTACGACTTTACTTAATCTGACGTGGAATTAAGGGTTGAAAGGGGGAGGGGGGGAGGGGGGGAGGGTATAGACCCCCCCCTATGAAAGAAAAAGCGAGGAAACGCCCCCTTTTTTTTTTATGAATTTTTAAAATTCGCATTTTGAGGTTATGTTTACGTAATTTTTTTTGTCAATTTAAAGGGAGGAAGGGTGAGAGAGGAAGGTGTAGAAGCTCCCCCATGAAGAAAAAGTTGCGGCCCCTCCTCCTTTTTAAAAAAAAAATATTTGCTGAACCAGACAATTTTTTTCTAAATAAATTTGTCGTTTCTGGCACTCGCCGGCCGCTGCCGCGGCACCGCTCGCTACGCTCGCTCGGCTCGTGCGTAAAGGATCACAGTTCTAACCTAACCTAACCCAACCCAACCACTTTTTCCGGGTAGCCTACTTAAAATAAAATGTAGTAACCTAACCTAACACAAAATGAGAGCCGGGGTGCCTCAAGTCACAATTTTTTCTATATAATTTAGTCGTTTCTGGCACTCGCCGGCCGCTACCGCGGCACCGCTCGCTACGCTCGCTCGGCTCGTGCGTAGAGGGTCACCGTTCTAACCTAACCTAACCCAACCACTTTTTCCGGTACCCTACTTATGCACTGTATTGTATTGCTGCAAAAAAAATGCGTTTCGTTTCACCTATCAAATACCACAAGAGAAAAAAATAACTTTAAATAGTCAATAAATCAAAATTTTCGTAGTTATTCAGCCAAAAAACACTCATCACTGAGAAATTATTATATACAAATAAAATAACTAATTAAAATGCGAATTAAAAAAAAACATAAAAAATTGCGAGTCGACTTAATAGTTGCATTATCAAAACGCATTATTAAAACACCCTAAAATAGCAACACCAGCTGTCAAAATTACGTCAAAAGTAAGAAAATAGTGTGAAAGTGAGGTTATTTTATCAAAGTTTGATATTTTTTATCTCCGAAACCATTAATTTCCTCGCCTTAAAAACTGTACGCGGATGCTTCTAATAACATGACCTATCTGTGAAAAAAATATGAACTCCCAACTCCACGTCAGATTAACTAAAGTTTAGCCCTTTATTTTTCTTTTAAGCTTGTCCCAGATATGCTCTATTGGATTTAAGTCTGGACTACGAGCTGGCCACTGCAATTTTTGAATACCAACCTCTGTAAGGTATTCCTCCACGCAATGTGCAACGTGTGGGCGCGCGTTATCGTGCATTAGGAGGAATTCGTCAAATCCAATAAACCCTGAATATGGTAACACGTGTAACCTCCACCCGTTTTATCCTATCAAGAATATGGAATAAAACGAGTGTGCACAATATAAAAGTTTAATAACAGCTCAATCGGAGGCTCACAAATTTATAGTCGTGGGTTCATTGGCCCGTTTGTTGTCACCCCTGCAGTGATAGGCACTTCCCTGAAGTATTCCCGCAGAAGTCGCCCAGGCCGGAGATGGTAGATGGCCAATATTCGTGATGCGCACGGTGACTGGGAGAATTGGAGGTCCGGAAGATACGGCGCGGCTGTCCGACTTGCTCGGCGGACACCAACGTTTGATCCGGAAACTCGCCGTAGTTCCTGGAAACCATGGTTTCACGGGTCTTAGTACGGGCCCTTAAAACCGCCGTCCTGGTCTAGGTCCGCCGCCGACGTCATCAAGGAAATTGCCTATGCAGTTGTAGTAGTATTGACGTGACGGAACTGACCAGAACGGAGTTTACATGGGTAATTAAGCGACTAGATGCACAAAAGAAAGTAAAATAACACTATACTCTTTTGGGTTACGCCGCAATCGGGTAAGGAATAAATTAAGCAGAAAATTTACGTATCATATTATAATTATGTTTTATAAAAAAAAGAAAGCGAAGGTAGAAGAAGAATTATTTTTAACGGCACAAATGTAGCATTTTAAAAGAAGTTAAGGAAAATATCGTGAGGAAACCGATATGTCCTAGAACCAAAATTTCGAAGACATGTGACATCCACCAACCCCCATTTGGCCTGCGTGGTGGATTTCGGCCGACATCCTCTCACAGAGAGGAGGCCTGTAACCCAGCGGTGGGAGAACATTATAGGCAGATTATACTATGCTAAAGCAGTCCCTCCCATTTTGAATTTCGACAGTCGTTTTCGCTGATAGAATATCACTGTGTAAAGAGCTTCTTATATTCAAAACGTATAAAGGCCAATATTCACAATGTGCATATCTAAACAAAGAACATCATTAATTTATAACAATCGCATAAAATTTCCATTTTAATAATGCAACTATTTATACAAATTAGCATTCCCATGATTTTCCAATTACAACATGATACATAGATATAATCCCCGACTTCTTTGTCCCACCTGTTTGCTATTCATAAAGCTATTACACATCCAGAAGTCATAAACTCATAATAAAGTCATAATGAAGTCATAAAAGTGCTGCGCCTTTATTCCTATGCATATTACAGACTATTTGATAGATATCAGTGTAATCGTATCATCAATGATATAATATTTACGTATGGCAACATTGAAGTCATAAACCGGTACTTTTGTGCGTGTGTTGAGAATATGCGCATAATTTAGTTACCTCATCGTGTAACAGGGGTAATGTCGGCTATGTAATTACTGGCGACCTAGACCAGTTTTACGTTGCGTTCTTTTTTTGAAGTGCGTAAATTAAGATGGCGTTTACTTTCCACAAAAGTTGTCTTGTCTGTAGAAACTGAAGCAAACCCTGATTCTGTTGAAATATTTCAGTCACAATTATGTATGTTGTCAACCACTAGTGAATTTATTAAAGAGCAGCACAGTATCATGTAACTTGCTCGCGAAATCTAAATATTAAAATAAATGTTAATTTATATGATAGGTATTATAATTTGCCGGTCCTACAATTTCCCGCCAAGGCACACGTAGAATGGCGTGAAAATGATAGACACACGTATTATTACTTTTTTAAATTTACATAAATCTTCAGTGCTACTTTTCAAATTGCATATACCTACATAAACATTTCTTTTTTTTTGTAAGTAGGTGTGTATTTGTTTACCATTTTTTCCTCGTGCACGTGCATGAGATGACTGTCTAACAAACCGCAGAGGTTGAACGAACTCCACCAAATTCTCCGTGTCGTGAAAAAGAATTAATCTATATTCTTAACAACCTGAGATGTCCGATGTGACAGCTATAAATAAACCAAGACAAACTAAAATCCAAAATACTGATTTCTTCTGGCAGGTTTTATGTTTAATAATAAATTGTATACTGTGTACCGGTGGCGTACATGCATGAAATATCAAAATAATGTTAAAAATATATGTAATCAATTTTTTTTATATGTTCAAGCATTTAATAATACAGAAATGATATGCTTTTCTCTTTTTTCTAAATGTAATGTTTGTTAAGTAATTATCGATTTTTAGAACATCGATTTTATTCGGTCAAAAAACGACTTACAACGGTCACAGAACAGCACGCAGCAGCAGTTGAGTGCATTTTTTCAATCAGAAGTGGAAACTTAGTGGTTACGAATGAATCTCATTGCTTTAGTGACTGGTGACATAGTAATTAATTGCAATTATGAATTTAATTTCCCGATTTCTTATGTAGGCGTTCATACAAAGGTACTGTGGCAGAAGTCCGTTTCTCATTATACAAATGAGAAACGTCAATCGGACTTCTTAGATTGTTACTGAATTATAAGTAACCACAGGAACCCAGTGATTTTTTTCAGTATAAAGTAGCCTATGGTACTTAGAGATATAGTCAAGCTTTCTATCATTGATAAAATATTTTCGTAATCCGATCAGGTACTTTTTAGTAGATTATTTTACAAACATATCAATCATTTTACAATTACTCAGCTGTGCACTTTGTGATTTAGACGCTTACACGCTAGGTACTTACATCAGGCGTAACCAACATAATTCATAAATCTCCAATAGTTATGTCTAGCTCCACCAAGTTTCCATTACAGAAACATAAATCTAAGATAAGTAAAAAGTAGCACAAGTGTTGTAAAAAACATTAAGAGAGAAATTTCTATGAACTCCGCTATACTTACTCGTACATATTCTTGTGAAACACAAACCGTTTAAATGCCACGTTCCATGTTATTGGGGTTTTTAGTTCTGGGGTATAACAACTAAAAAGTGAAAAATAGAAACACTTATTTACAAAAAAAACAACTGACTTCCAAAAAAACTTTTTTACAAAAAAAGAACAGACTTCCAAAACAGAAAATACACTAAAAATTTTAAAATAACTTAAATTTCGGAAGTCGATGTCGAATAACGAAGAAAAAATACAAACACCGACTTCCGAAATTAAAGTTATTTTTAAAAAGTGTATTTTCTTTTTTGGAAGTCTGTTGTTTTTTTTTTTAACCGACTTCGAAAAAGGAGGAGGTTATCAATTCGGATGTTTGTATTTTTTTTTTTTTTATGTATGTTCGGGCATAACTCCGTCATGTATTGACGGATTTTCAAAATTCTTTTTTTGTTCGAAAGGGCAGCAAATTAACCGCGATTGCTGCTATCGTATGTCTATGAATTGTTAACACAGTTTAATGGGGAACCACAACTAAAAAGTGAAAAATAAAAAACTTTTTTACAAAAAAATAGAACCGACTTCCAAAAAAAGTGCAAAATAACTTTAATTTCGGAAGTCGGTGTCAAAAAACGAAGACACAAAACAGGAACACCGACTTCCGAAATTAAAGTTATTTTGCACTTTTTTTGGAAGTCGGTTCTATTTTTTTTGTAAAAAGTTTTTTTTTTTATAACAAGTTTTTCAGAAAATTAATTTAGTGTTTTTTGAAAAAATCAACAAAAACAAAAATGTACACAGATGACGTTTTGGTTTCCTCCAAATAACTTTAATTGAACTCAAAAAGGTGTTTTTTTTTTACAATAATTACAACCGACCTCCACAAATGAAATACACTAAAAATTGTAAAATAACTTTAATTTTGGAAGTCGCTGTCAAATAACGAAGAAACATAATACAAACATTGACTGCCGAAATCAAAGTTATTTTACATTTTTTTGTGTATTTTCTTTTTTGGAGGTCGCGTTGTATTTTTACGTATATGTCAGTTCTATTTTTTTTTTTTTTGTTAAACATTATAAATTTTACATTTTTATACCCCACAGCTTGCACACTAAATAGTGTGCAAGTTCTATAGTAAGTTACTTAAAGAATATAACAATTAAATAATTTATAGCTAGAGTGCATTTCATGACAATCCCAATAAACCTAAACATAAAATTCACGGCTAGGACACATTGTTGAGTTCCGGTACCTACCTTCCAGCTATCAGGTTCCAACCATTTAAATTTGCTTCGTTATAGTCACTCAGCCATCTTAATCGGGATATTCTATTGCCATCCGTGAAATATTTTTCATTGAGGAGTTCCTTTGGCCATCTGTGGTCTTTTTCATCAGTTCCACGTAACAAAATGATACTTTCTAAATGGAATTGCTAGGCTTGTTGATGAAAATCTGATGAAAATCTGACATTTAATCACTAATTGTAAAATCACCTTATTTTTGTAAGTACCTAAATGTAGAACCTATAGGCTTAAGACACATTCATTCATACCAGGGCATTCAAATACTTAAAAAAAAACAGCAAACAATTACAAACACCAATAAATGCTCTAGAAATCCTTGACTAGATAAAAACCAAATAAACACAACCACATAAGACAAGCCAATAAACTAACATCCTCAAGAAGGCTATGAAGTTAAAAGCCGTATAGTTTACCTGCAGGGATGCATTATCGTTTTATACCTACGTCGTAATGTGCGCTTGGACGTTAACTAGCCATTTGATGTCCACTCTATTGCTATCTGGCGCTCTCGAGCGATACACAGCTTGTGTGTTTAATGTTGGGACCTAAGGCACAGTTATATGCCAACGGCCTTGAGTGTTTAGCTTGCGTGTTCTGTGCTGAGCCCGTCGAGGAGTGCTGTCCCTAATTAGACGCATTATTAATTTATTATACATAAAATAACAGGTATTATACTAAAACCCGTTTACTAAAAGATAAATAATTAAATTATCTTTAAACTGGTGGAGGTTTCATAGAAATACGCTGAATAGTTTTTGCGTGATTCTCAATTTTTTATCAGCGTTAGAAATTAATTACACTACGTTATATAATTTCAAATATCAAATTACGAATAAAATTGTCTATAGCACAATTTTTTTTTTTTCAAAGAAATTAGACTAGTCGTTTAGAGGTGATGTGCAATTTAAAATCATTAGAAGTCGCATATCTCTCATCTTAAGAAGAATAATAGAAGATGTTTTTTTTTTCTAGTTTTGGAGCAATTCTTAGGCTCCTGCTCTCCCTCAAATCCATCTAAAGGTTATCTGTAAGAGATTGCTTTTTAGCGATAAGACCGCCCGTTGTTACACCCTAACTATAAGTTCCTTCAGTAATTTGTTATGGTGCACAATAAAGAGTTTATCTATCCAGATTTGGTTTAAAGTAACTGCAACCTGACGTGCCATTAAAGATACAATGCCATCATCAACGAAGAGGTCTAAGCTAAGCATTTTGGTACTCAAACTCACAGCACTTCAACTACACCATTTATAGGCAATTTAAAATTATCAATTAGTCTGAAAGCTGAAGTCTTGTATCCCACAACATAGATGTCTATGGAGAAGAGCTAGCAAGAATTTAACTTAGAACACAACGAACGAACACATAATTATCAATGAGTACATACAGGATTATTAGTATATCGACGTACTCCCTGCAGAACCTTTAAAAACGATCTGTATACCCACATCTAGCATGTTATATGTGTGATATAAAATTTAAATTAAATTAAATTTCGTTTATTTCGGACGGCAGCAGTCCATATAGTCAGCACCAGGCCCGTGAGTCGACGGCGCGTAGTGTTCCTCGCGCGCCTCAAAGAGATGATTGTCAGCCACCACTGACTCGGCCGCACCCCTGGGCACTCAGGCAGGGAAGGAACAGGGGTGGGTTTTAGTCAATAAGAGTCTGACACGCTCTCCTGCTCCGGAGAAGTCATTGGATGATTTCACACCCCTACAAAAAAATAAATAATAATAAAATAAAGCAGTCCATATAGTGCTAGTGATGCATAAAATAAACTTGTTATCTAGTGTTAGTAGCAATCATTCTCTGTATAAAATATTTCATCATCGGGGATTAGACAGTCTCCCCTACTGTTTTTAGGATACTGTTTCGACTGTCCCTCACTCTCCTAAAAATAGTGACGCTGTTTTTTTACGCAAAATTGTGTGAAAACCGTCCGTAAAAGATTTTTTTAATAATGTTTATTTTACTAACAAATATATTGGTAGGTATATATTGATAAATCAGATTTTATCTTTGAAATTACCTCATTTGGTACGGAACCCTTGATGTGTGAAGTCTGACACGCACTTGGCCGGTTTTATATCCCGCTGCAGGCTAAGGGTTTCGACTTATCATAAATTAAGTTCTTCGTTACATAGGGTTATTAATAACTCGAGGTATTCCCGTAATACAATTAAGCAACCAAGCAAGATTAAGCGGAAACCCATTGGTTTTGAGAAATCCCAAGTTTTCAATTACCAATTTCAAAGGTAAATGATGTTTAGTACCGACTACTGGCAAAATTTTCAAAAAAATAAAATAGTCTTGGGTACTTAATTGTAGCAAATACTTAGGTCACACTATCACGTCCTGTCGGGAAAACGTCGAGTAACCAATAACCTTTTAAATGAAGAACTTTACTTATGATAAGTTGAAACAGGACTGCAGCCGAAATTAAATGCAACATAGCAAACATTACATTTAAAATTGAACTCCCTTTAATTTTCACAAGACCACATATTTCCTTACAACCACAATCCTTATTTCACATAAAACCTCCTAGTTCGCACAGTTTGTGCATTTAGTCAGTGTCAAGTTTAGAAAGTGTTTTATTTTTGGATAATACAGTCACTATGTTTTCCATTATAACGTAGATGTTACACATTCTAATGTTTTTGCAGTATTTGGCAGCAAAATCTTGGATTGTCATTCATAAGTCAGTGTGTTGTCAATGGAATAAGATTAATTTTAAATGATAGTATACTCTTTTTTGTGTTGGAAGTCATCAAATAACTTCTTCCGCTCTGGGTGGAGTGGAAGAACGTGTCAGACTCTTACTGACTAAAACCCAAAACCCACTCGTTTTCCTTCAGTTGCCTGTGCCAGAGCCTGGGGCTGCGGTGACTCTTTCAAAGACACTCGAGACCCTGACAGAACATATCAAGTCTTGGAATCCGGTTTTTCCTTTAAAACATACCACAACACAAGATCACTCTTAGGAAGTACCTTAGGCCGTTGAGCAACCCGATAGAACCGATCTTTAATAGATTTTAATTAGTAGTTACTTATGTGACTAAATCAATTGGAAAATAATTTTGAACGTAAATTCCTATCATGCTGAGAAGTTGGCTTAATGTGAATCAGCAGAAGATATCTAGAGGAGATAATTCTTATCTCAAAATAGTAAAAAACAAAGTCACTTTCCGCGTCTGTCTGTTTATCCCCTAACTCCTCGTAAACCACAAAACGGATTTTGAAGCGGTCTTTACCTAATAAAAAGAGCGACAAATGAGGAATGGTTACAAACAGGGTAACATACAAATGACTATCATCGTATATCAGCAATGAGTCTATTGCAGTAAGTACACTTACATACGAGGCTGGCCCGAGAGTCGACGGCGCGTAGTGTTACACGCGCGCCTCAAAGAGTTGTCAGCAAACAGGACGGGGCCCGTCATGGCCGATGCCTGCCCGGAGGTTGAGGATAAATTCGAAAGAGTTACCTCGCCCCTGGGCATTCAGGGCAGGGAGGAAGGAACAGGGGTGGGGTTTAGTCAGTAAGAGTCTGACACGCCCTTCCGCTCCACCCAGAGCGGGAGAAGTCATTGGATGATTTCCCACCAAACAAAAAAAAAAAAAAAAAAGGTGCACTTACACGTTCCTCGATAACTCTCATCGAGCTACAACTCTAGCTAGAGATGCCGCATGCATTCCACCAACTTCTATGACAAATCTCTTACGCTTCAAGCAGTACGGTTATGGTGTGCTTTGCCCGTGTCGTGTAAGGCATTCCGTTGTCGGTAGCACGCGTGTTCTGTCTTTATCCACTTTTAAACTTCTGCTTTGTTTCATAATTATCATTGTATATTAGGTACCTATATATTTATTTATTATACAGGGTGTAACGGAAAGGTGTGGTCATATTTTAAGAACCGGGAACTTTACTTATGATAAGTTGAAACAGGACTGCAGCCGAAATTAAATGCAACATAGCAAACATTACATTTAAAATTGAACTCCCTTTAATTTTCACAAGACCACATATTTCCTTACAACCACAATCCTTATCTATACATATAATAAATCTGTAGAACAGTCATTTTTGTACATTGAAGAAATTGAAACAAAAAATAGCCAGCGTGTGAAAAGATAAGTAACAGAACCCATTTCCATCATTTTTGAAATTTTTGTCTGTTTGTCTGTTTGTCTGTTTGTCTGTTTGTTTGTGCGCACATCACGTAAAATCTACGAATTCAATGCTGACAATGTTTATATACAAAAATTATACGCAACTTGAGGATTAACTTAGTTTTTGTTTCATCGAAATCGGTTCACTCTATCAAAAGATATGATTAATTTAGTGAGTTCAAGAAGTAAAATATTACGTTACGCAATTAAGTATAGTACTTGCAACGACATCTTAAGACTAAAAATAGAACTAATGTTGATAGTTGAAATCTAAATCCGATAGATGGCGTTGTGCAAATGACGTCATTTTCTGAATCGCGGTGTTAAGATTTTCCGCGCGAGGATGACGTCCACCGTGTTTACTAGGCAAATTGGGTTTCGTTAGGTGTCTTAAAAGTTCTTGCGTGTGTCGTAAAAGTTCTTTGGTTGCTTGGTTTATCGATTTTCTAAATTGGTCGAAAAAAAAGTATTTGCTTATCTTATTGGTTTCGTTTGGTCAACTTTGGTCATTGGTTTGAAGTACGAAGTAAAGATTGTATTTGATTTACTTCGTAGTTTGAATCCAATAGTGCCAATCGTTATACAGTAAGTTAGTGTTGCCAATTCGTTGAGTCACGACCACGAACAGACGATACGTTGTCACACTAGACTGTTCGACGCACCGTTCTTTTAAGTTTGTAGGCTATTCAGTCATAAGTGTTTTTAGTTTTGTTTATTGCTTTAATTTTCCTTGAAAATGCCTCAAAGAAAAAAAACTAACCTTTCGCTGCGTAGCCGAAATGCGAAAAGGATGAGACTTTGTAGGTCTCAGGAATCGGAAGAAGATCGTGAAGCACGGTTATCTGCTAACCGAGAGCACATCGCTCTTTCACGTGAATCGGAAACGTTCACCGAAAGGGAGTCACGTTTAAGTTCACAAAGAACACGGACCGCGACTTTGCGGTCTCAAGAGAGTATCCAGGAACGCGAAGACCGGCTGTCTGCTGATCGGGAGCGCCACTCTCTCTCACGTGAGTCAGAGACATTCACAGAAAGGGAGTCGCGCTTAAGTTCGCAAAGAACTCGGACCGCGACTTTGCGTTCTCAAGAGAATATCCAGGAACGCGAAGTTCGGCTGTCTGCTGATCGGGAGCGCCAGTCTCTCTCACGCGAGTCAGAGACTTTCACAGAAAGGGAGTCGCGCTTAAGTTCGCAAAGAACTCGGACCGCGACTTTGCGTTCTCAAGAGAATATCCAGGAACGCGAAGTTCGGCTGTCTGCTGATCGGGAGCGCCAGTCTCTCTCACGCGAGTCAGAGACTTTCACAGAAAGGGAGTCGCGCTTAAGTTCGCAAAGAACTCGGACCGCGACTTTGCGTTCTCAAGAGAGTATCGAGGAACGCCAAGCACGTCTGTCATCTGACCGAGAGCGACACGCTCTCTCGCGCGAGTCTGAATCTCTCTCCCAAAGAGAAGAACGATTACAAATAGCTAGACATAACTATGTAGGTGTACAAAGAAACAATGAAAGTTATCTTGCATCTGAAAGGGAAAGAATAGATGAACTAAGACGAGCAGAAACAGCAGAACAACGTCAATCTCGCCTAGAAATAGAACGAGCTCGATACCATATGAATAGAGAAACAAATAGCGGAGCTGATGAGTCCATGGAAAATGACGATGCAAATATTTTATTACCTTGGGACAATAGGGAAAAATCAGGGTTCACATATTCGTCTAGAATTAATTATGCTGGCTTTACTTTCGTGGGTGACATGAGAGAAATTTGTAATTTTTGTCATGCTTTGAAATGGAGGAAAGAGACAGATGGAATGTGCTGCTCAAATGGAAAAATTGTTCTTCCAAATTTCCAAGATCCACCACACTTACTTAAAAGTCTCCTGAATGGCGATCATCCCCAGTCGAACCGTTTTTTGGATAATATTCGTTTATATAACAGTGCTTTCCAAATGACTTCCTTTGGGGCAAAACAAATAACGGAAGGACCGTTCATGCCAACCTTCAAAGTACAAGGTCAAGTTTATCACCTTATTGGATCTTTGCTGCCAGAAAATGAACCCAAATTTCTCCAAATTTATTTTGTATCCGATTACACGCAACAGCTCAATGTTAGAAATCACAATTTTCCCCAGCTCAATGCTGAGCTTTTGGGTCAACTTCAAGAATTGCTGCATCACGTTAACCAGTACGTTCGTGAATTCAAAGCTGCATTGGAGTCAATTCCACAAGGCAGCAATGATTTCAAAATTGTTATAAGTGCCGATAGACGTCCTGTGGGTGAACACCGTGGAAGACACAATGCACCCGTCGCAGATGAAGTTGCAGTTGTTTTAGTCGACCAGGAGTGTGAGAGACGTGATATCGTGTTGCGTACACGCGACGATCGCCTTCAACGCATTTTGGAAACCCACCGAGCTTACGACGCCCTGCAATATCCACTAATTTATTGTCATGGTGAAGATGGGTACAATTTTGGGCTGTACCAAGTGAACCCTACTACGAGAGTCACTAATTATCAAAAAAAAATATCTGCTCAACAATACTATTCCTACCTTTTACAAATAAGGCAAAACAGTTTCGTATATTTGCAACGATTTCGTGGTTTGTTCAGCCAATTTATTGTGGACATGTACGCAAAAATAGAAACTGAACGTTTAGTGTATATTCGCACTAACCAGCGACGGTTACGCGCTGAAGAATACGTGCACTTGCGGGACGCCATGCAATCAGATAATAACGTCGAAAACTTGGGTCGATTGGTTATTTTGCCATCCAGTTTCACAGGCGGTCCGCGGTATATGCACGAACGAACGCAAGATGCTTTTTGTTACGTCCGTAAATACGGCCGGCCGGACCTTTTTATAACATTTACAACAAATCCAAAGTGGACGGAGATTTGCCAGGCACTTCTCACAGGACAGGCGTCATACGACAGACATGACATTATTGCTAGGATTTTTCATTTAAAACTCAAAGTCTTGATTAATCTACTTACAAAGGAGAAAGTTTTCGGTTCAACTCTTTGTTTTATGTATAGCGTCGAGTGGCAAAAGCGTGGTTTACCCCACGCGCACATTCTTCTGTGGCTGGAAGAAAAAATTCGTCCCGATGCTATAGACAGTGTCATAAGTGCAGAATTTCCGGACTATAATGCAGATCCGATTTTGCATGACATAGTAAAAACACATATGGTTCACGGGCCATGTGGCCTCTTAAACAGGGAATCACCGTGCATGAAAGATGGTCAATGCTCAAAAAAATACCCCAGAGCACTGAAAGAACTAACTATGGCTGGGGAAAATGGGTATCCGCAATACCGGCGAAGATCACCGTCACAAGGTGGTTTCACAGCTACTGTCAGATTCCGTGGACAAGAAATAATTCTAAATAATAGTTGGGTGGTACCGTATTCTCCAGTTTTGTCAAACGCTTTTCAAGCACACATTAATGTTGAAATTTGTAATAGCGTCGAATCTATAAAATATATATGTAAATATGTTAATAAAGGTAGTGATCAAGCCATGATAGCACTAAGAAATAACAACCAATTTGATGAAGTGACAAGGTATCAATCTGGCCGATACATAAGCTCTTCGGAGGCAGTTTGGCGCATTTTGAGTTTCCCTATTCATGAAAGGTATCCGCCAGTCATCCATCTTGACGTGCACCTGGAAGGCGGGCAGCGAGTTTACTTTCAGCCAGAAAATGTGGCAGAAAGAATGAACAACCCAAGACAAACCACCTTGCTCGCATTCTTTCGCCTTTGCGAAAGAGACAATTTCGCTAAGTCTCTGTTGTACAATGAAGTGCCACATTATTATACTTATAACAAGCAGCAAGGTGTTTTTAATCGCAGGAGACGTGGAACTGCTGTAGAAGGCGAGTCCGGCATTTTTAAAGAACACGTGATTGGAAGAGTATACACGGTGCACCCAAATAATGCAGAGTGTTATTATTTACGCCTTCTTCTTCACACAGTGCGAGGACCTACTTCTTTTGCTGAGCTCCGCAAAGTGGACGATATAGAATATCCCACATTTCAAGCTGCTTGCCGCGCACGGCATTTATTAGATGGCGATCAGCATTGGGATGATGCTTTAGCCGAAGCATGCGTCAGTGATAGTCCACATCGTTTGCGCCATTTATTTGCCATTTTGTTGACATTTTGTGGCCTATCGGACGCTGGGCAGTTGTGGCAAAAATATAAAGACGCGTTTGCCGAAGATTTTTTGAGACAGCAAAATATAAATAGTGAAACTTCTGACCAAGTACGTGAAAGCTGCCATAATAGGGCTTTGCTGGCTATACAAGATATAGTTACAAGTATAGGAGGGAACCCCCTCAGTCAATACGGCTTGCCGACACCGACAGTTGGTGGGGAACGAATTAATAGGGAGTATACATCTGAAATAAATTACAACCCCGAAGAGTTAGCAGAAATATTGCGAAATGGCTGTTCAAATTTGACGTCAGAACAACGTCAAATCTTTGATAGAGTATGCTGTAGTGTAGAACATTCATTAGGAGAAATGCTGTTTTTAGATGCACCTGGTGGAACAGGTAAAACTTTCCTCACTAAAGTTATCTTGGCTCAAATAAGGAGCCAAAACAAAATTGCCCTTGCCGTCGCTTCCTCAGGAATAGCTGCCACTTTATTACCAGGAGGAAAAACTGCACATACAACATTTAAAATACCAATCGACTTGGACCGCACAGAAAACCCTGTTTGCAACGTGTCTCGCAATAGTGATAAAGCAAGGGTTTTACGCGATTGCGCCCTTATCGTTTGGGACGAGTGTACGATGGCAAATCGTAAAGCTGTGGAAGCTGTAGATAGAACGTTGCGAGATATAAGACAAAATGACCGACCGATGGGAGGCTTAACGGTGCTATTCTGTGGAGACTTCAGGCAGACACTCCCTATAATACCCAGAGGAACGAGGGCCGATGAAATAGGTGCCTGTTTAAAGAGCTCTATTTTATGGCGTAGTGTCATATTAACTAATTTGAGCTTTAATATGCGAGCATATTTGGGAGGTGACGCAAACGCGCAGGTTTTCTCAAATTTACTACTTCAAATTGGTAACGGCACATACCCGACTCAAGAAGGAGGTAAAGTAACTTTAGTCGAAAGCCTGTGTTCTTCTGTTGCCTCACAGCAGGAACTCATTTCCTCTGTATACGGAGATCCATCAGAGATCTCGAACCATGACGCTGCTTGGCTATGCCAACGAGCTATTTTGGCACCTCGCAACGACCAAGCAGCAGCAATAAATTCTCAAATATTGGTACATGTTTCTGGAGAAAGTAGGGAATATTTATCTATTAACACGGTTTTAGAAGAAGGAGATGCCACCCACTATCCAGTAGAGTTTTTAGACTCTCTAAATACACCAGGTCTTCCAGCACACAAAATTTATTTAAAAGTCGGAGTACCAATCATTCTACTCAGAAATTTAAGCCCACCAAAACTATGCAATGGAACTCGGTTGAGAGTAACAAATCTCCAACGAAATGTCATCGAAGCCGAAATCTTAACAGGTTGCGGCTCCGGTGATGTTGTTTTCATTCCCAGGATACCCATTATCCCCAATAATTTTCCGTTTACTTTCAAACGTGTGCAATTTCCTGTAAGCCTCTGTTACGCTATGACTATTAATAAAGCCCAAGGCCAGACGTTATCCGTTGCGGGTGTAGACCTTACTTTTGATTGTTTTTCACACGGCCAACTCTATGTTTCTCTATCACGTGTTAGCAACCCAAACAACCTTTTTGTATATGCTCCGGGTAATTCCACCGCTAACATAGTATATAGAGAAGCATTAACGTAATCAACTATACCAAAGTCAGGACTCTTATCTAAATCATCAAAAAGGTGATATACTCTTATCTAAACGACGTTGTTTTGTTCTCGACAACCACGCGAACGAAGTCGCGGGCACAGCTAGTTTCACATAAAACCTCCTAGATATGGGTATACAGATTATACGTATTTAAGGGCCTACCTCCTCATAAGTGGCGCCCTCGTTAAATAAAAATTCGTATCTTAGCATAGAAAATAAAGATTAAAGAATCAGTCCTCCTCAGTCAAAAGTGTCATAAACAGTCATTTTTGGTACTTTTGACTTCTACTTTGGATACGAAACACTTTGAGTCCTGTTTCCACAACATAAAAATACCTTTTCCTCTTTGTAACAAACGCAACATAGGATTCTTTAATCTTTATTTTCTACGCTTTGCTACGATTTTTTATTCAATGAGGGCGTCAATTGGCGGCTATATACGCCTTAAAGACACATTTACATAACAATAATTGTAAGCAAACTCAATTATATGAACAGAGCCTTCCCTTAGCATACATGTAAATCGTGGGTGAATTAAAAAATCCTATTGTCTTTCTTAATTAGGTCTCAAGTGTTGATACTGGGAAGGATTGCGTGTAGGATTATTTTGTCTGTTGAGTTTTATTTTGCCTATATCATTATGCACATAACAAACATAATTATACTGTGGGAGACTGGTGCCTAAAGTAGACGTGAGCCTGTATTTCAGGACACCAGGTCTCCACCCCTTGGGTAATGTTACATTTTGTTGACATTATGGACTCGTACATGCGGTAAGTTATTTCAAACAATATATTGCAAAAAAAAAAACATTTCGATTTTAAACTGTTTTGATTGAAGCAGTGTTAGTACAGTTAGTAGAAATTTTTATGAATGTTTGTCTGTAAGTGAGTAGGGGTGTGTTTGTGAGTGATGTGTGTGTGTGTGTGTGTGTGTGTGTGTGTGTGTGTGCGTGTGTGTGTGTGTGTGTGTGAAAAACAGCCGTTTCTGACACTTTTGCCTACTACTTTGGATACGAAACACTCTGGGACCTATTTTAACAACGTAAAAATACTTTATCCTATTTGTAACAAACGTGACGTTGGATTCTTTAATACTTATTTTATAGGCTATGCTACGATTTTTTATTCAATGAGGGCGCCACTTGGCCGGTGGTAGACCCTTAACAGTCCGATCTATTTCGCCAGCGCTTTGCACGAGTGAACACAGATACCGAAAATCGGAGCTGACTGGGAGAAGCGTGCCTATAGAAGAAGCACTATAGCTTCAGAACTGGAGAGACCGCCGAAATCGAAGAACGTGTATTCAGTTTTGGTTCTGCTGATTTTCAAGCCAACTTTCTCCAGCTTCTGTAGCCATTTCTCCAATCTGCTCTGGATCTCAGGTCCATCTTCACCGACCAGAACAATGTCGTCGGCAAACAGCATGCACCAGGGTGCCTCTTCCTGTATTTCCGACGTAAGAGCGTCCATAATCAACAGGAAGAGGTAAGGACTTAAAGCCGACCCTTGATGTAAGCCTATAGCCACACTGAACTCATCGGTGTTGCCAGCAGCCGACCGGACGTAGGTACTAGATTGTCTGTACATAGCACGAATCAACTCAACATACTTCCCAGGCAAACCTTTCTCTTTCAAGGCCCACCACAACACATCCCGAGGTACCCTATCATACGCTTTCTCAAGATCAATGAACACCATGTGCAAGTTCTTGCGCACACGTCTGTACTTCTCGCACAATTGACGGAGAGCAAAGGTGGCGTCCATTGTTCCTCGACCTGGCATAAACCCAGACAGAAGCTAATATAAAGGGTGTAACGGAAAGGTGTGGTCATATTTTAAGAACTGCATCTGCCCATCTATATGAACAACTTTCTTCAAGAAAACCTGAGAAAATTCAAAAATATTTTTTTTACCTCCCATTCAAATATTGATCAGCTGATGATAACTTTGTATGGAAAGTCCAATTTTTATTTTGGGAATTTTATATTTTTGCTTAGAGAAAGTTGTTCATTTCCATGGGCAGAACCGGTTCTTAAAATATGACCACACCTTTCCGTTACACCCTGTATAATAAATAAATATATAGGTACCTAATATACAATGATAATTATGAAACAAAGCAGAAGTTTAAAAGTGGATAAAGACAGAACACGCGTGCTACCGACAACGGAATGCCTTACACGACACGGGCAAAGCACACCATAACCGTACTGCTTGAAGCGTAAGAGATTTGTCATAGAAGTTGGTGGAATGCATGCGGCATCTCTAGCTAGAGTTGTAGCTCGATGAGAGTTATCGAGGAACGTGTAAGTGCACCTTTTTTTTTTTTTTTTTTGTTTGGTGGGAAATCATCCAATGACTTCTCCCGCTCTGGGTGGAGCGGAAGGGCGTGTCAGACTCTTACTGACTAAACCCCACCCCTGTTCCTTCCTCCCTGCCCTGAATGCCCAGGGGCGAGGTAACTCTTTCGAATTTATCCTCAACCTCCGGGCAGGCATCGGCCATGACGGGCCCCGTCCTGTTTGCTGACAACTCTTTGAGGCGCGCGTGTAACACTACGCGCCGTCGACTCTCGGGCCAGCCTCGTATGTAAGTGTACTTACTGCAATAGACTCATTGCTGATATACGATGATAGTCATTTGTATGTTACCCTGTTTGTAACCATTCCTCATTTGTCGCTCTTTTTATTAGGTAAAGACCGCTTCAAAATCCGTTTTGTGGTTTACGAGGAGTTAGGGGATAAACAGACAGACGCGGAAAGTGACTTTGTTTTTTACTATTTTGAGATAAGAATTATCTCCTCTAGATATCTTCTGCTGATTCACATTAAGCCAACTTCTCAGCATGATAGGAATTTACGTTCAAAATTATTTTCCAATTGATTTAGTCACATAAGTAACTACTAATTAAAATCTATTAAAGATCGGTTCTATCGGGTTGCTCAACGGCCTAAGGTACTTCCTAAGAGTGATCTTGTGTTGTGGTATGTTTTAAAGGAAAAACCGGATTCCAAGACTTGATATGTTCTGTCAGGGTCTCGAGTGTCTTTGAAAGAGTCACCGCAGCCCCAGGCTCTGGCACAGGCAACTGAAGGAAAACGAGTGGGTTTTGGGTTTTAGTCAGTAAGAGTCTGACACGTTCTTCCACTCCACCCAGAGCGGAAGAAGTTATTTGATGACTTCCAACACAAAAAAGAGTATACTATCATTTAAAATTAATCTTATTCCATTGACAACACACTGACTTATGAATGACAATCCAAGATTTTGCTGCCAAATACTGCAAAAACATTAGAATGTGTAACATCTACGTTATAATGGAAAACATAGTGACTGTATTATCCAAAAATAAAACACTTTCTAAACTTGACACTGACTAAATGCACAAACTGTGCGAAGACAAAAATTAAAAAAAAATAAAAATATTTTATTTAAATACCTATTCTTAATCACCCTTTTTAAAAGTACTATATTTGATTAACCAGCCTGTCTGCTGACAAGGTTGGTATTCTCACTCGACCTCCTTAGACGTCACTATAAATAGTATCTCCAGACTGCTCCAGACATGTCTCAATATTTCGATATGCCTGCCTATTCAAAGAACCAGACATACCTAGACACCTAACGTTCAGATAAAGTAATTAATTAGTAGTTACCTATCAATGACTGCTGCCAATTATTTTAGCTTGTTATTCGCAATGAAAACGTCGCTCGTCTACTGATACGTATTTATGTTGACAAAACCGAACGGACGGTGACAAATTACATGGAGAGAGGTAATAATATCAGACAGAAGTGGAGTGGAGACGGTGATTTTATTTTAGTTTTGAGAAGCCGAACTTTTTCTTGCCCAAATTACCATTATACCTAACATACGAGCCTCAATGAAGGTTTTCAACCTGGCAGATGGACCTCCAGTTTTCTATGTCAATTAACAGCAGACAGCTCGTAAGTACTGCTAACAATCTTGAAAGCAAAAATATATTCACAACTATTATTTCTGCTTTTTCTCGTGGACTTTAACGTTTCAATCTAAAAAGATGCAAAAAACTATTTTACACTACATGGATCAACGGGCATGGTATAACACCGCTTAATTTATTGTAAAAGATAAAGAAATTAAGAGACACTCTAGCTAGGTTGTTCTATTCATACTATACCATAATGCAATACCTAAATGAGCTTTCTCAAATCAACATTTGCTTGTGTGTGCTTTGATGAGGCTTTCGTCAATACGTTGGTGAAATGGGCCTTGCAAACCATAGATAATTTGAACTAGTCTGTGGTTCTATGCAAGTGGAGAGTTTTATGAATCCATAGACATAGAATGTTGATCTATTTGTGAAACATATTTCATTCAAACACCCATTGAGAATTTATGTAAAGCGAGGTCGACTCTATTGCTTCTCGCAATTTCCATTTTAGATTAGATACCACAATATTTTACAGTTAAAACAGTGAGCTGCCTATTTGTGGTTTTTAGTTAACGATAAGTTCTTGTGTAAAGTATATAATTTAAGGTTTCAAAGCTTTCATTTGAACAAATGATTTAGTTGTATTGCATTTACTTATTGTTCTTACATTAATAAGTCGGTTTCATTTGAGGGATTACTCTTAGAGCTGTCAAAGTCAGTGTTACCAACTTAATTTTGTGGGATAGGTACATAAACAACATAAAGCATTATTATGCCATTTTTCCCTGAATGGGTTAGCAGATGTGTAGGTTCAGTAGGAACACTCACATTGATATCACCCGTCAGAACATCTGCAGATGTGAAAAAAATACCCCTATAAATCTCTTTCTCTTTTTTAGGGTTCCGTACCCGAAGGGTTCAAACGGAGCCCTATTGCCGTCACTCACGTATCTGTCTGTCTGTCCGTCGTCTGTCAGTGAATTTAGTTTCGAAGACTTTTTTAACTTCCCATTGACCTATGAACTTGAAATCTGGTGAGAATGTTTATTATTACGTATATTGTACTAACAAATATCAATATACTGATAAATTACTTTTCTTTGAAATTTTCCATTTGAAAGAAAAGAAAGAAAGAAAGAAAAATATTTATTATTTGTACCTCTCACACAAGAACCCGGAACCCTAAATGTGCAAAGTGTGACACGCACCTGGCCGGTTTTTTTTTAACTTCTCCCTCTCTGGGTGAAGCGGGAAGGCGTGTCAGACTCTTACTGACTAAAATCCACCGTTTTTCCTTCAGTTGCCTGCGCCAGGGCCGCGTTAACTCTTTCTAACACACCCGCGCGACCCGCGAAAGGGCTCTAGAGACAAAGTTGTTTCTATCAACGATAAAGATGGTCCTAAATATCACGGGGTCAATCCATTTACATTTTTCGAGAGTCTGACGACACGATTGGCGCAGTGGTTGAACGTTCGGCTGCTGCGCTGCGTGTCGCAGGTTCGATTTCCACACGGAACAAATATTTGTATGACCTACAGATTTGATATTTGTTCCGGGTCTGGGTGTCTTGTCTATTGAGTATACATGTTTGTGAACGCACCCACGCTAGGAATTACTCCTGTATGGAGTAATTCCTAGCGTGGGGCAAAGTTAAAAAAAAAAAAAAAAAAAATTGTTGAATATTTCTGCGGCGTCAAGCCCTACTTCAATGCCAAAGTTAGACAGGTATTCAGGCTAAATAAGAGTTTGGTTTTAGTCAGTAAAAGTCTGACACGCCCTCCCGCTCTACCCAGAGCGGGAGAAGTCATTACATGATTTCCCAGTTCCCACACCCACAAAAAAAAAAATACTAAAGAAGAGTTTGACAAATCCACCTTAAAATTCTTAATTCAGAAATCGGGGTCCTCATATTTCCTGAAACACCTCCACAATCGTTCAGAAAGCGATCTCACGCAATAACGCGAATCGCGATTGAACTGACCTCACTCAAGTTCATTGCCAGTGTGTGTAGACCCGGCGGCGCGGCCATCCTGCCTCAGCCAGACTGCGCGTTTAGCGAGTAAGGTTGAGGCCACCAGTGTTCAAAGATACAGGGCCAACTGGAAGATTTTCTCAAGAGTTATGGGTTCATTCCTGTGCACGAACCGTACGACGTACACTGAATAGTACAAGCTGTTGTTGTATGAACGATCATCAAAGATTTGGGTGACTGACTGGCAGATGCTTGTCGTCCAGATGTTTTCATTCCTTAGCCGGTTTTAAAAAGGCCGTAGAAAACATATATAATTTATTTAATTGTCTAACTATTACCTATTACAGGCCTATTGGGTAACCTGACCTTTTTTTTGTGTCCGGGGTGGGAAATCCTCATGTGTGTCCTCCTCCTGGGGCGGACGAAGGGGTCTGTCAGACTCTTACTGACTAAAAACCACCCCGGTGTTCCTTCCCACACTTGGACCGGAAATCGTGAGAACTAATGCGCTTTCCCGTCACGATCCCCGGCTTGGTTAACCTAACCTTATGCATTATAGAGTACAATCATTTTAATACAACTTATTTAATTAAAAATTTGGTTGGAATTGATTCGTCGGGAAACACTAAATTGTCACCAAAAATGATTTATTTATTTATTTATTATATACTTTATTGTACACCAAAAAAATACACACACATTAAGGAAAACTTATACTAAAAAACATACAATTGGCGGCCTTATCGCATTCCGCGATCTCTTCCAGGCAACCTGGTAAACACACCTAATTGGCTTCTAGCAGATCTGCTATCACAGAAATGGAAACCTTATCTATTAATTTTTTTTTTTAATATATATATACGTTGTTAATAACGTTTAATATACTCAGTTCTTACAACGTGAGTGTCCATTGCGCAGAATTGAAAATGATATAGGGTGTAAAAAGACACATCACATAGCCGTCAACTATGAATACTGTACCTACATCTATATAATACTGTACCAAATTATTGCTAGGAAAGGACTTTTATTTTAAGGTATGAAAAAAAACTATTATTTATTGCGCGCAATGCAAGTGGAGTTAGGCCGGGACTCCACCAAAGCGGAGATGTGTGCGGTGTGCTGTGTGCTGTGCGAGAACAACCAATAGAAGAAGCTGACCGGAGAGGAGATGTGTGAATAACACAATTCTATTGGTTGTTCTCACACAGCACACCGCACACATCTCAGCTTTGGTGGAGTCCCGGCCTTAAGACCCGCCCCTGGCTCGAAACCGCGTAGGTACTGGTCGGATACGTTTGATATTCATTGCGGTTTTGTTACTGCAAATGCGTAATTTCGAAAATTCGAAAAAAAAAATGAAAATTCAGGTAAGTAATGTTCGTTTGAAACGAATTTTTGTAACTAATAACACTTGGAATTCATTTTTTTGAGACTTTGGACCTTCAATATCTGCAGAACCAGTGGATTCCCAGGTATGGTCTAGTAAGTGGAAAAGAAATATCCAAATAATGGGTAGAATACGTGGTTTCGGTTTCGGAAACTGTCTTTTTACACCCGATAATGGTGTTGATTCTGTTGTGCACAAACTAAACTTAATTTAGGCTATTGCTATCTTTTTCTCTCTAATAAAACAAGAAAGAGACGGGCGTAAATTAGAGCTGTCAAATTTAGTTTGAACTAATATTTCCATACAAATTAAGGGTACACGTAAAAACATGTCGTCTAAAAACACGGCGAAGCGTAAGGCGTAAACTAGTTTGACATCTCTAACTTAGTTCATAGCTATAGCCGTCCTTTTCTCGCACTGCCTTTTAGTAAAAGATAGCAATTCTCTAATTTTAGTTTAGTTATTGAACAAGAGAATCCGCGTCAATGTGGTGTTAAACACGGCAGAACCTCATAACTCTTTATGAAAGCCATCTTTATTAGTATAGACCCATCTAATTTTATTATGAACGTGTCAAGAGTTACCTAACTCATCATCTCACAAGGAAGTAATCCACTAAAGTGTCCAATACAAACCTCTTACGTAAGTCAACGCAACGGGATCCAATCATTGCCAAACTTATTGCGGCGTCAATCATTTCGCGAAACGGCCTTAAAACTATCATGCGCCGAATTCAGAGCTAATGGCGACCTCCGAGCCGCTGACAAATTATTTGTTAATGCAGCTCAATGTCGTCTAACTTGTAGGGCTGTCTTGGTTTCTGGATGGGATGGACACGTCTGACCAAGTCTTTTGGCATTTAGAGGTTTGAGGATTAGGTTTGTAAAGCGAGCATGCAGTGGTTGGCTGTTAGTAAATTAGAAAGAATTCTCTTAGTTTCTGACTCAAAAACATGGTCAAAACGAATCTCTCGGAAACTGTCTCCAGTACAGGAATAAGTTCTTTCTTAAGTGATCTTATGGGCACATAACCTCAAGGTACATCTAAATGCATTCCAGTACATGACTCACATAAATGTAGATCTTACTTCTTACATCAAAATATAGGAGTATTACGACTAAATTGTCGCACAACAAATGACAGTGACCGCAAGACTACATAAATAATATTATAATTAAAAAAAAAAACTACAACCCATCCACCCATCCCCATCCTCCTCTCCATCCACCATATTGGATTTAGGAATGACATCACTTAGCTAACCATGCATTGGTGTTGATTCTGTTGTGCACAAACTAAACTTAATTTAGGCTATTGCTATCTTTTTCTCTCTAATAAAACCAAAAAGAGACGGACGTAAATTAGAGCTGTCAAATTTAGTTTCTCTCTCTAACTTAGTGCATAGCTATAGCCGTCCTTTTCTCGCACTGCCTTTTAGTAAAAGATAACTATACAGGGTGTAACGGAAAGGTGTGGTCATATTTTAGGAACCGGTTCTGCCCATGGATATGAACAACTTTCTCTAAGAAAAAACTGAAAATTCCCAAAAAAAACGTTATCGTTAAAAGAGTTATCATCAGCTGATCAATATTTGTATAGGAGGTAAAAAAAAATCTTGAGAATTTCCTCAGGTTTTCTTGAAGAAAGTTCTTCATATCGATGTGCAGATGCAGTTCTTGAAATATGACCACACCTTTCCGTTACATCCTGTAATTTTAGTTTAGTTATTGAACAAGAGAATCCGCACCATTGTCATCCAAACTAAACATGTACGCAATATTTCAGCTTAATCAGAAACCGGGATGTGGGTCAAATTTAACTTCAAGATTATTTTACATGAAGCTAATTAAAGTCTAAAAGAAAGAAAGGGGGGCAACTTGCCAACCCTGGCAGAGGTGGAGGCCGTCCGATATTCGCGTAACACTGACTCATTGAACGTCAATCGTCATGCATTCAATATCAACAGACCTATTCAGACTGGTTAGTCCCTGATCCGGACCACTACCGCGTTTGAGATGACTGGGATATGATACTACCACACACTACCGTGTTTATTGTGTGAGTTATAGTTACTATTTTCCTTATATATTTCGAAGTGTGAACTTCTTTAGCCACTCTAAGCGGTTTTTGGTAGGGGTAAAACGTATGGTTTCGCGTCACCGATTTGCTAGTGACTATTATAATAAGTTTACTATTCCAAACTTTCAAGTTTTCCCTTCTGTCGCCAGTCCCCAAGAAAGTCTATTTTTTTGTTTACAGTGCAGTGTGGTTCGCACAGTACCGGACGTGTGGACTTCGAGGAGGCCTATGTCCAGGCGGTCGATTCTGTTAACAGCTCACCGTGAAAACTTAGGTCGAGTGAGCGTGAAGCCCACTTCACCTAAGTTTTCACGGTGAGATTTTACAGAATAGCACTACAGTAGGTAGTGGACGTTGTTTTTTTGGAGGTGTAATGGGGTATTTTTTTTTTTACTTTGGCGATAGGTCCGTTACGTCCCGTATTAGGTACTGTGGCATATTATGTCATCCATCTATGAAGGTCGCATGAGAACACACAAACCAGACAGGCTTGTCGATGGACATTTTAAAGAGTCGAGAGAGAGAGAATTTACAACATGTTTTGAAAGTTAGAAGAAAATATTGTTTGATAAAAGTCGACATGAATTGTAATTAAAATAAGTCGTATCAAAAAGTATAATAATAGTATTGTGTGATCTAGTGTTTTATTCCAAACACTTCACAAATAGTAAAAATACGCCACATATACGAACACAGTCCCCGATTCCTTATTAGCTTACTTAGTACCTACATAGCGAAATTTGAGTACTATATGTACAAAATTACTCTGCCAAACGCTTTGGGAATTACAAGCAGGCGTGATTTAATGTGTAGTGATGTTATGTTACTTGGTCGTCATCAAGCAACTACCTACTATAACAAGCAGCACACCTTACATAGCAGGTAGCAAGTAGGTATCAACGTCTCAAATACAGTTACTCTCAGGACTAGTAGCTCGTTTGAGATGTGTGACTCTGATATTTATGATCACTACCGTGTTTATCATCCGAGACATGACATTTTCCTGGTAGTGTTTTTGTAGTTATTGGCAATAGGCTTGTCCCCTATTATTATATAATATTAATTATATGCAATATATATGTATAATATATATGTATAGAATAATTAAAACAGCCACTGAACTTCATTCGAGAAAAGCCCGCCAAAAACTCCCCTCTATTATAAGGGACATAAATATTTAAGTAGTCGTTTGTAAATACCGCCTGTAATAACAGGCGGTATTTACAAACGACTTCCAAAAAAAAAACACTAAAAATTTAAAAATAACTTTAGTTTCGGAAGTCGATGTTTGTATTTTATTTCTTCGTTATTCGACACCGAATTCCGAAATTAAAGTTATTTTTTAATTTTTTTTTTTCAGTTGTACATTTTTGTAAAAAAGCTTTTTTTTATTTTTCACTTTTTAGTTGTTGTACCCCAGAACTAAAACTTGAAGTTACGCCCAAATTAATAACCCCAATAACATGGAACATAGCATTTCAACATAATTGGAGGAAACCAAAACGTCATCTTAAGTATGTGTTACATATTTTTTGTTCATATCGATTTTTTCAAAAAGCGCTGAATCTTTTTCAATCAAATTTATACGGGACCACCTCTTTCGAATTAAAAAAAGAATTTCGAAAATCAGTCCACAACAAAAAAAGAAAACATACATAGTCGAACATAGAACCTCCTCCTTTTTTCGATGTCGGTTAAAAAGCTACCTATAGGTTCTGCACAACTAACTAATCTTCTTTACCTTTCGTGGATCACCTTCAGGTACAAGCGTGTACCTGCCTGAGTGCCCAGGGGCGCGGTAACTGTTCCGAATTTATCCGCGCCCCCTGGGCAGGCATCAGCCATGACGGGCCCCGTCATGGTGTTGCTGACATCTCTTTGAGTCGCGCGTGGAACACTACGCGCCGTCGACTCTCGGGCCTGGTGCTGATCGGAAAGCGAGCTACCCATTACTCGCCGTTCGCAGGCCCGCGCCTACGTTGGACGGATGCTGTTGGTGGCGTGAGGGCGATTCTGTTGACTCTCCCTCACCCGTTCCGCCTCCTCCTTCGCGAGCATTACTGCTTCATAACTGCTGCCGATCGCCTCCACGAGGACAAGGCGGTCCTCCGCCCAAGCGGGACAGAAAGGTACAAGCGTAGGTACCTAATGTTATCTTATTTGGTCATCATCAGGCAAACTACCCTAGCAAGCAGAACAGCGGCTTACGCAATCAGCTTCTCAAAAACAGACTCATTCATGCTATTAATATCTGAACCGGACTACCTACTACTGCGTTTGAGATGTGTGATATGACACTACCGTGTTTATGAGTTTAGGGTAGACATAACATTTTCTTTCCTTGTAGTAATTTTGATCATTATCAGACAAACAACCGTAGCAAGTTACTTGAACTTTTTAGTTGTTTTTTCAGTTGGGTTTTTTGAAAATTCTCAATTTTTCTGGGTTACGTGACAAAAGAAAATAACGGCCAATTACGTGTTGGGCCACGTGCAACACGCACTTGGCCGTTTTTCCGTAGCTGCCCGTTATAAACATGCAGACTTAGAAAAGGGCTTAATGTTTATTTTTCCGTAGCTGCCCGTTATAAACATGCAGACTTAGAAAGGGGCTTAATGTTTATTTTTCCGTAGCTGCCCGTTATAAACATGCAGACTTAGAAAGGGGCTTAATGTTTATTACTATGAACATACTTATTAATTGCATTAAAACATACGTTAACGTTTAAAACATAAATAATAGTCATAGGTGAGTTGTCTGATGGAGGATAAGCCTGGTGATCTGTAATACAGGTTTTACCTACAACAGACACCAGTCTCTAGTGTTTTACAAGGACTTGTACTGTGGTTGTGAATATGAGAAATAAAGAATATTATTATTAAAATTTAAAAAAAATTAAAAAACCGGTTAAGTGAGAGTTTGACTCGTATATGAAGGGTTCCGTACAATTTAATTATTTTTTGCTTTAGCGGCAACAGAAACACACATTCTGTGAAAATTTCAATTGTCTACCTATTACGGATCATGAGATACAGCCCGCTGACAGATAGACAGACAGCGGAGGCTTAGTAATAGGGTCCCGTTAGTTACCCTTTGGGTACGGAACCCTAAAAAGATTTATTTTTCCAAATTATTACATGTTTACTACACGTTTTAAATAATAAATAAGTAACTAACTTCACCTTAGTAAAATTATATATTTTCTAAGAATTTTGTACGAAAATTAACAAGTAGAAACAATTAACAACTTGGGCGACTATTACTCTAAAACGAACCGAGCTAACTAAGCGCTGATAGTTTTTCTTTAAAGTTCATTATAATTATACTTGGTACCATCACGAATTTATTTTGATTTTTCAAGCCCCTAGTTTAACTATTAGGGAGAGGGGGGAAGGGGGGGGGGAAGCTCGACAACAAAAAATTCACTTCAAAGTTTGTTATTTCGCAAATGACTCACTGAATCGAAAAAATATTTTGAAAACCCTATCCAACGATACTCCACACAATAGGATAGGCGATAAAAAAACTCATGCCCACTTTATGGGAGCTACCATTAAAAAAAAAACATTTTTAAAGATTTTATTAGCTATCGTCGCGTGATTAATATGCATATATCCATGTGGAATTTCAGCTTTCTAGTACTAACAGTCTCTACGCTATGCCTCGGACGGACAGACCGAAACTATAAGGGTCAACTCACACCAAAAGAGCGTCGAAGCGCAACGCAGTTTCAGTGTCATATGAATTTTAGCTTTATTTTCATTACGACAATACTTATTATCACATGAGAAACGAACGAGTCGCGCGGATGCCCGCGGCGCCGCGGGAATTCCGGCGAATTCTATATTCTCATGCGATAATAAGTATTGTCGTAATGTCGTAACTTTTGGTGTGAGTTGACCCTAAGGGTTTCTTGTCCTTGTTAGGGCTATGAAACCCTAAAAATACTTGTCTAATATTTTTTGATAATCTAACCGACGGGCTTAATAGATTTTGGGGCCATAAACCTTACAGTAATAAATAAATAAGTAAATAGTGTTATCATTCGTGGGAGCTCTTCTGATTCACCTTGAAGATAAGCAACTAGAACATGCCCTATAAACCTTTACCAATGAACTTGTAGGTACTGTGGCGATTGTAGACACATTCTAAACTCAGCAGGTCTGCACCGGCCTCTAGCTGGAAGTTAAGAATATTTAGGAGTCGTTCGAGTATATATTAAAAGCATAGGTTTGGTGTCAGTTGAGTTTTGCCCTTGCAAATGGGCACATGTAATTCTTATAAAAATCAATATACAGTCTATGGCGCCCTCATCTCTTTTCTTATCCACCTGTAGCCAGTTACCCTTTTATACACCGCACCGTCGCAGTAAGCCACAGAGTCTCTAAGCTACGAGACATCCCCCGAACTTCGAAGAACGTCCCAGAATCCCTGTAGGCCGTACTGGTGCCTTGGGCTCCCACATTACTCTCTTTCACGTGGCAATGAGAGCCTTCTTGTAACCACTACCTACAGATATTCCTCGAATCATGAGAAGTCCACTTACGCAAACATCCTGCAGTACTATGTAATAAATTCCTTGAATAACCTGCCCTTGAACTGTCCGAGTTATCATTACGTTCCAATTACTGAAGGATTGTGTATTGAAATACGCAGAAATATTATGTTGTTAATAAATTGTTATCGGCGCTTCATTGAACGTAAACGTACATTTATAATTAAACTAAGTATTTATTATTTTGATTTTCCTCCACATTTACCCTTGGAGGAATAAAATAAATTTATGATTTAGTATTTCTAGCTAAATATACCTACCTATGACTATTCTTTTACCTACCAGCTTCTGCCAGTGGCTTTGCCCGCGTGGTATTAATTCTATAAAAATGCCTATGTGTTATTCTGATGTATAAGCAATATTACTGTAAAGTTTCATCAAAATCCGTTTAGTAGTTTTTGCGTGAAAGAGTAAAAAACTTACATCCTCACAAACTTTCACATTAATAGGTAATATTGCTTTTTTTTTTTTGATGGCGGATTGTATAAGGCGAGTAGCAAAAGATGTGTTTTGAGAATCGCAAGGGAAAGGCATGATAGAAAAGGATACATGGTGGTGGAATGAAGATGTGCAAAAGATGCTGAAAGAAAAGAAAATTTCGTTTAAAGTATGGCAGAATATAGAAACCGGAAATGATAATTTGAAAGAAGATAAGAAGAAAATTTATAAAGAATGGAAGAGAAAGGCAAAAAAGGCGGTTGCAGTTTCCAGGGCTAAGGTGCAGGAAAAGTTATATGATTTACTAGACAGCCCTAGAGGCCAGAAGGAGCTCTACCGGATTACAAAAGTAAGAGAAAGGAGAACGAGGGATATAAATGCATATAAAATGTATGAAAGATTAAATCGGTAAAGTCTTGTTGAAAGATGACGAAATAAAAATGCGATGGAAGGTTTACTTTGAAAAGTTGATGAACGAAGAGAATGAATGGAATGCTGTGCTCAAAGAGGTACAAGTAAATATAGGTTTGGTGAGAGAAATTAGCATGGATGAAGTAAGAAAGGCAGTTCCATGTATAAAAAATGGAAAGGCCATGGGCCCTGATGACATACCAGTAGAAGTATGGAAGTGTTTAAAAGAGGATAGATGTATGTGGCTGACTTTATTCTTCAATAAGTTTTTGTATGAAGAAGGGATCCACAAGAATGGTGCAATAGTTCGCTAGTGCCCAACTGCCCATCTTCAAGAATAAAGGGGATGGTACAGGACTGCAACAACTATCGAGGAATAAAGCTCATGTCACATACTATGAAAGTATGGGAGAAAGTGATAGAGAAAAGATTGCGAGAGGAGAGTGAGAATACCCCGAACCAGTTTGGGTTTATGCCAGGTCGAGGGACAATGGACACCACCTTCGCTCTCCGTCAATTGTGCGAGAAGTACAGACGTGTTCACAAGAACTTGCACATGGTGTTCATCGATCTTGAGAAAACGTATGATAGTGTACCTCGGGATGTGTTGTGGTGGGCCTTGAAAGAGAAAGGTTTGCCTGGGAAGTATGTTGAGTTGATTCGTGCTTTGTACAGACAATCTAGTACCTACGTCCGGTCGGCTGCTGGCAACACCGATGAGTTCAGTGTGGCTGTAGGCTTACATCAAGGGTCGGCTTTAAGTCCTTACCTCTTCCTGTTGATTATGGACGCTCTTACGTCGAAAATACAGGACGAGGCACCCTGGTGCATGCTGTTTGCCGACGACATTGTTCTGGTCGGTGAAGATGGACCTAAGATCCTGATCAGATTGGAGAAATGGCTACCCCTAGGCATGCAGGCACCGGCCACGATTGGCCCCGTCAGTGGTGGCTGACACTAATCTCTTTGAAGCGCGCGTGGAACACTACGCGCCGTCGACTCCCGGGCCTGGTGCTGATCGAACGGCAAGCTACCCACTGCTCGCCGTCCGCAGGCCCGGGTAGGTAATATTGCTTACCTATGAAATTGGCGTTTTTTTCTCACAAATAGAGAACCTCGTCGCTTCTATGAATTAAAATATTCATCAATTTCTTGATATTATATCGAATAATGACCGTCATAGACAACTGCCAATAGTAAAAAAAACCTTATTACTTATAGTTTTATAAACAAAAAAAAATACCTTAAAAATGACTCCTCTTTTTCTTAGCAGAAATGACCAATATATTTGTTTGAACTTGGCCAAAACTTATTTTGTTACTTAATCTAAGTGGCATACGTTATCTTAGTTTTTAAACATTTTTGCATAAAAAATTTTAAAACAGTGTTCATTGTTAAATAAATTATGAAAAATGCAACTTCTTTAAAATTCTCCATACAAAACGCTGATTTCACAGGTGGGGACCTAATATTAGTAGGATTAGTATCTATATCATAGTGTATTCCAAGAATATGTATTTAACCAAACATCTCTAATAATAATAATAAAAGCTTTTTATTGATTCCTTACAATTATATACAATCATTTCATACATTATTAATAAAAAATATAAAGTGCAATTTGATTCAATTTCAATAAAATCATTAACAATTATTGTTTACCTAATATTAAAATTATCACAGTTAAAAAATAGTTTCATCTAAATAGGTTAATTTTCTACATTCTATTAATTATTGTTTATCTAAAACTAATTATTACAGTTAAAAATAATTACAATAAATAAATAAATTTTAAACTTCATTCCAATCAAAATTTTAATAAATATTAGTGTTTGTGAGAAGAAAAAATGTCAGAAATAAATAACTATAAAATCAAATAAATTATACATTGAAATTATTGAAATTATTATCAATCATTGTTATTGTTAGTTTATAAATTCATAATAGTTAGTATTTTTTTTTTTTGAGAATTTTATTTGCTTTACTTATCTAGGATTATTGTAAGGACCGCCTAGTGCGGTAAAAGCCTCCTCCATATGTCTCCATCTTTTTCTATCCCTAGCTAGTCTGCTCCATGTTTTTCCTATCAAGCCTGATATGTCGTCACTCCATCTCTTGTTGGGTCTACCACGACTTCTCTTTTTGTTGATAGGATACCAGTTTGTTATGGTTTTGGTCCATCTGTCATCGCTTACTCTTTGTAAGTGTCCAGCCCATTTCCATTTCAGTGTAAGTGTTTGCTTGATTACGTCGATAGCCTTGGTTTCTTGTCGTATTGAGCTGTTTCTGACTCTACCTCTTAGTTTGTGGCCCGTATAGCTTCTCTCTATTGCTCTCTGGCAAACTCTTAATTTTTCTAGAGATCTTCTTGTTAGAGGCCATGTTTGACAGGCATATGTCAAACACGGCATCAAGCAGATCTCCATAGCTTTTGTCTTTAAGTTGGTAGGAAGTGTACTCTTGAAGATTTCTTTCATAGCCCAGTACTTACTCCATGTGTTCTTTACTCTTCTATCTATTTCCAACTTTGTGCAGTCTTTGGTTGAAATTAGGTGTCCCAGATAAACATATTCTTTGACCCACTCAAGAGGTGTAGAGTTTAGCGTTATTGTAGTTTCCGTGCAGTTCGTCATAACTTTAGTTTTACTCTGGTTCACCTCAAGCCCCACTTTTTTGCTTTCTTGATTGAGGGTCTCCAGCATATATTGTAACTCGTTTGGGTCTTCGGATAGCAAAACAAGGTCGTCAGCAAATCTTAAATGGGATAGATATTTTCCATATATGTTTAGGCCCACGTCGTTCCAGGTCAAGGAACGAAATATTTGTTAGGACAGCTATAAATAATTTTGGTGACAGTGGGTCTCCCTGTCTTACACCCCGCTCTATCTTAAAAGCAGGTCCGGTACTATCCAGTTTAATTTTGGCTTCGCTGTTTTTATATACCTCCTTGCTCTTTCAACGCTCTCCATATAGAGTTGTGGCAGATAGAGTCGAACGCTTTTGAGTAATCTATAAAGCCAATATACAGTGGCATGTTGTATTCGTTGTATTTTTCAATAATTAATTTTAATGTATGGATATGGTCTACCGTAGATCGGGTGCTCATGAATCCTGCTTGCTCTATGGCTTGGTTCTCGTCGATCACTCTACTTATTCGTCTCAGTAATGTTGAAGAAAACACTTTATAAAGGCATGACATTACGCTTATAGGTCTGTAATTAGATATCAAAGTAGGATCGCCTTTTTTATACAACAGTGTAATCTCGGAACATGTCCACTGACTAGGTAGTACTTTTTTCACCATAATATTATTGAATAAGTTAGTTAATGGCGTGACCAATTTGTCGCTTCCAGCTTGTAACATTTCGTTCGTTATTAATTTAATATAATCGGAATCAAACAACAGCAACTTGAAGAAAAAATGGGAAAAATGCAAAAACAATAAAATAATCAATACCGTTACAATAGAAGAAAAAATATTTTGTTATTTGGAGTAGATGAAGAAGAGAAAGGGTATCACGAACTGGAAAACTTAGCTCTTAACATATTAAATAAAAATTCAAGATATATTTTCGAACGAAACGATTTAGAATTTGTGAGAAGATTAGGGAAGAAGGCATCAAAAACTAGACCAATTCTTTTAACATTCACAACAATGGGAAAAAAGATACAACTACTGAAGAATAAAAAACATTTGGAAAACACTCCCTACTACATCAAAGAAGATTTTCCACCTGATGTAATTGAAAAAAGAAAACAGTTATCAGCTCAGCTGGAAGAGGAAAACAAGAAAGGAAACAAAGCAATATTAAGATACGACCGTTTGATAATACTTAAGGACAATTCACACAACCGAAAACATGCTAACAAACGTAACTTATCGCTCTCACCCGAATATACAGATCCAAACATAGAAAAACAGGTAATAAACAACAACCGCATGCCAAAGAAAACCAAAACTACATATTCAGCTCCTGTAACTATAACCGAAAAAGAAAAGTCTTCAAACTCACAGAAAACGATGCTCTCTTACCTAAACAAAAACAACAACAACGACTCAACTGAAGCCGGTCCCGCAGATGGAATCTAGCAACCAGCCTCGCCCCTCCTATACCAATCTCCCCCACAACGGCTTGTCACCGCGGGGGCAGTAGACTACAACCCTCCAACACAAAATAAACCCAAATATTACATCGCTACTCTCAATGCAAGATCACTGTCGAACGAAGTTAGATTAATCGAGCTTGAAAACGCACTATCAACTATAAAATGGGATATTCTTGGTATTTCAGAGGTACGACGTCAAGGCTACATAATAGAAGACCGGGGTGCATATTTGTTTTACTATTATGGTGAATCAAAAGGCATGAAAGGAGTGGGATATCTCATCAAAAAACAGACTGAAATTATTGTTCAAGACTTTATTGGATTATCGGAAAGAGTTGCCCTTCTTCACATAAAAATACAAAACAAATCATACACAGTGATCCAAGTATACGCACCCACAGAAAACGCTGACGAAACTGAAATACAACAATTCTATGACTGTCTTAAACAAGTAATGGAAAAAAGCACGAAAAATATCATATTAATGGGCGATCTAAATGCAAAAGTTGGAAAACCACTGCCAGATGAAGACTTTATAATGGGTAAATTTGGTTACGGTAACAGAAATGAAAGAGGAAAAATGTTTATAGAATTCTGCTATCAATATAATCTGAAGATAATTAACACTTTTTTCAAAAAGTCGCCAAATTTAAGATGGACATGGAAATCACCAGATGGTAAGACCAAAAATGAAATAGACTATATTACCACAAACTTGCCCAGATCATTCATAGAGAATATAAATGTTTTAAGCAATTTCAAGCACTCTAGCGACCATCGTTTAGTTAGAATCACTTTTAAATTTGATAAAACAGCAATTAACCGGAAAAATTTCAACAAGAAACCACTAAATCAATTCGATCAAGAAATATTTAAAGCTCAACTTCACACTGTAAGCTGCCATGATAATAACGAACCAATACAGGCTCAGTACAACATTTTAGAAAATTCTATAATAGATTGTGCAAAACAATCAACTGTATCAACCAAGACACTAAGACAACAAGTTATTATAACAGAAGAGATAACAAAACTTATAAACCGAAGACATTCACTGAAAAATAAAGAAAACAAAACAAGAACAGAAAAGATTTTTCTAAGCCAATTGTACAGAACTATAAATAAAAAAATTGCACAGAACATCAAAACTCACCGAATAAATACAATAGAAAAATACATACAGAAATGTGGAGCAGTCAAAAAAGCGTTCAGAAAACTGAATAAAACGAGATATCTCATGACCCAGCTACAAAATTCATCAGGAGCCAAAGTTACAAACAGACAAGATCTACTAAAAGTAGCTACTCAGTTCTACAAGAAGCTTTACTCTAAAACAAGCTCAAACAATGAGACAAATGTCTTAGAATACACACCAAATATCGACCCTGTTCCACCGTTTTACGAAAATGAGATAGAGTTTTCAATAAGAAAATTAAAATCAGACAAGAGCCCGGGCCCAGACGGCAAACATCTCTACATAGTATAAAATAAAGTCGGTTTTCGCATCTGTTTTTTTTTTGTTTTCTGTTTATCCGCTAAGTCCTCCTAAACCACGCAACGGATATTGATACAGTTTTCACTGATACAAAGAGCGATAAACGAGGAAGTTTTGTATAGCACCCTAGTGAAGCCGGGGCGTGTAGCTAGTTAGTAATAAAAACAAAATATATGAAAAACAACCGACTTCCAAAAAAGAAAATACACTAACAATTAAAAAATAATTTTAATTTCGAAAGTCAGAGTTAGTCAGTCAAGAAAAAAAAGGGTGTTTGCATTTTATTTCTTCGTTTTTTGACACCGACTTCCGAAATCAAAGTTATTTTTAAATTTTTAATGTATTTTCTTTTTTGGAAGTCGGTTGTTTTTTTTGTAATAATGTTTTTTATTTTTCACTTTTTAGTTGTTATACCCCAGAACTAAAAACCCCAATAAAATGGAACGTGGAATTTAAACATACTCGTAATTGGAGAAAACCAAAACGTCATCGAGGTATACGTATTTTTTGTTTTTGTTCAGTTTTTCAAAAAGCGCTGAAGCAGTTTCGATAAAATTTATATGGAACCACCTCGGGAGTATATTCTTACGGTTTAAAAAAGATCTTTGAAAATCGGTCCACAACTGAAAGAGAAATCGGTGGGCATACATAAAAAAAAGAAAAAAAATACATACAGTCGAACAAAGAACCTCCACCTTTTTCGAAGTCGGTTAAACATTAAACTTATAGCCAGAACAAACGACTAAAACTTCCTACTTACGACGTCGTTCGTAAGCAAGGTAGGATGTTTCATCCATTATTGCCATACGCTACATCCCATTCCCACTTATCTAACAGACTTCTCGATATAAATTACTCGCACATTTATATAAGATAAGAAAGATCGTTTCCTCATTATATTATCAGATAGATATAAAAGATAGATACGTTCGATTGCGTGCGAAGCTTAGATTCTATCATCTTACGAAACTCGAAAGCTCTAAGTGCGATTACCAATGCTTATAACAGGGGTGTTCAAATCGCGATTGACGCGCGACGAGCCTATCGCAACAACTATGGCGAGCTCAGTTATTTTGAAAAGGCTATAAGTATAAAATCGAAAAAAAGCAGTAATTTAAAAAAAAAAAAACTTGAGAGGTGTCAAGGAACACCCGGATGGAACGAAGTTCCTTTCGATTAATTAGTGAAGGAATTGTAATATAATTTTATTTTTTTTTAATTTATAATATTTTTTTTATTATTAACTACGCACACACGCACGCACGTAAGAAGTTATACTTCATCATCTCATCTCATCTCATCTCATCGCAGCTCAGCTCAGCTCAGCTCAGCTCAGCTCAGCTCAGCTCAGCTCAGATCAGCTAAGCTCAGCTCAGCTCAGCTCAGCTCAGCTCAGCTCAGCTCAGCTCAGCTCAGCTCGGCTCGGCTCGGCTCAGCTCAGCTCAGCTCAGCTCAGCTCAGCTCAACTCAACTCAACTCTTTAGCAATAACAACAACTATAACAAAAGTAATTGTAATAAAATTTTATTTCTTTTACTATAGCAAAAAAGTGTCGTGACAACTTTTTCGTAAGAATTTTTTTAGCTCTATCTCTTCCGTTCGCCTTGCCCGATCACACTTTTCGTAACGCTCTCGTCACGCATTCAGCATTTTTCTCCCCAAGTCAAGCGTGCGTAAAGAAGTTTTACTTAAAAAAAAAATATATATTATGTGCGTCTGAAGTGAGATTCTGACACAAATCTAACTAAGTAAGCACTAAGCACACATTATAAAGAACTAGTCATTATTTTTGACCACTCATGCGATTTTGAGTTACATAATCGTTTTTCTTTCGTAAGTATTCGGAAGTTTGATTTCACTTGATGCCTAAATATTTTGAGGCCCATCGACGACAAAACAAGTCTGGACACCCCTGCTTTATGGGCAGAACAGTGATGACCTATCACGACTATAATGTACCTACAGACCTACACTCTCCCCTCTTATGTCTACGATGCTATCGAAAATGGACGTGTAAGGAAGCTGGCCCATGCACCAATGATTGGCACCTTTGCACCTGGTAGAACATTATACCGAATAAGGAACAAGCGTCAATGTAGGTAGGTACATTACATGTGAGTTACTGAGATGATTTAAACTATTCATCATGTTCTAAATCCTGAATAAAAACGTGTGAGTCATCAAAATAAAATGTTGCCATCTATCGAGATTTTGTTTTGACAGATAATCACTTCAGTATTAAAGGTACCTATATTAGACCTAGTCTCTTGTAGGTAAATATGCCAGAAGTTTATCAATGGTATATCAGATATTTACGAAAAACAGATTCTGCTATCATTCAAACAATTTTTGCCAAACCCACACATAGGTACCGGAACCGGAACCGGCACCATAATCTCACCATGTGGGTTTCTACTACATATATTATATTATTACGTGTGTAATTACATCCACACTCTGTGCAGATACTAAATAGAAAACTCTAGTTCACGCTTGATCTACCAAAGACCGTATCGGGTATCTGACAAAACTATCTCCACGCCATGCAATAGATTCTCAGATCAAAATAGGTTCATACAATACATATCTTAACTAGGTACCGACAGGATTTAAAAGAATCATCACATAACCGTCATCTCCTTATTCTGTAACTAGGAGGTAAAAAAATGTTTTGAGAATTGCCTCAGGTTTTCTTGAAGAAAGTTTTTCATATCGATGGGCAGATGCAGTTCTTAAAATATGACCACACCTTTCTGTTACACCCTATATTGGACAAACCCTTCTATAAATGATTAGCCAGAGTAGATGTGGGTTGTAAACAACCCACATCTACTCTTCTTCCGTGTTTAGTAATCAGTGTTTAACTAATCACCTAGGTAGTTATTTTTTTATAAATGCCTAAGGCCCATTATGTCAGGTCAAACAGTACTTCAGTAGTACGGTACTACTATAGTAGTCTTTGTACGGTACGGTTCGCCGTCCACGGCCACACGGACAGACGGCCTTCCCGACACTTCACGTCACAATCAATATTAATATGTTTCTATATGTCCACCGTATTCCCAGGCGAAGGGAGCCGGAACAAACAATAGAACTAACGATGATAAGTGAGATAGAAACCCTGAAAACTAACTGGTGCTAAGGTTGTTCTGGAAACAAGTCTGACCTCGAACGGGACTTGACTATTTCAACATACTTGTAGAACTGTATGGATTTCGCAATGGTCGTGACTTCGTGAAAACTCTCAGACGAATTATTATAACAGGTATGATTAAAATGTAAGGATAAATTCTATACCCTCTTACCTTTTGGACAATATTGTCAGGCAGACGACTGACTGCCAAAAGTGAGGTCCTCAGTAGGTATACGATTTTATATGCAATCTCTGCCACATCAGGTGCTGTTTACAATTCATCATCAACATCATCATCATTTCAGCTGAAAGACGTCCACTGCTGGGCATAGGCCTCCGCCAAGTGATGCCACAATGTCCGGTCATCGGTCCACCTTGTTGGAGGCCTTCCAACCCTGTGTCTTTCGGTACGCGGTCGCCACTCCTGAACCTTTCGGCTCCATCGACCGTCCGTTCTGCGGGCAATATGCCCAGCCCACTGGCACTTCAGTTTGGCAATTCTTCGGGCTATGTCGGTAACCTTGGTTCTCCTGCGGATATCATAACTCCTGATTCGATCACGCAAGGAAACTCCGAGCATAGAATAGTTACGCTAGTATTATACTATCTGTGGCATAGCCCTCTCCATTGCCCTTTGGGTGACTTTAAACTTTCTGATGAGGCCCATTGTGAGCGACCACGTTTCGGTTCCATAATACTCGTATGTCATCACTGGCAACACGCACTGGTCATAGACTTTCGTCTTCAGACACTGTGGTATGTGGGACGAGAACATACCGCGCAGCCTCCCGAATGCCGCCCAGCTTAGTCGGATTCGACGATTGATCTCTTTCTCGAAATTAGCCTTACGTAACTGGACCGTTTGTCCTAGGTAAACGTACTCGTCTACAACTTCGAGTGCAGAGTCTCCGATCTTGAAAGGAGTGGGTGCTACATGGGTATTTACCATAATCTTGGTTTTGACCATGTTCATTTTAAGACCCACTCTTACGGAAGCTCCACTGAGGTCATCGAGCATTGTACTGAGGTCCTCCATAGTCTCAGCCATGACCACTATATCGTCGGCAAATCGAAGGTGAGTGATGTACTCGCCATTTATATTAATGCCTAGCCCTCTCCAGTCCAGAACCTTGAAGACATCCTCCATTGCAGCTGTGAACAATTTCGGAGAAATGACGTCTCCCTGCCTCACACCCCGCTGCAGGACAGGTTTCGAGGTCTGGTCCTGAAGTCGGACCGACATGGTGGCGTTCTCGGCTTACCTATTTTATTTATTGTTTACAATTATTTTTCCCTATTACGCCATTCGGAGACACAAAACAAAGTTTAATCCTATTGCACCAATATCTAATTGATGCTAAACACACAACCACTAGTATAGCATCAATAAGCTAATGTGGAAGTATGTCTCTGCTGACCACCCGTTTTGTGATTATTATATCGTATGCGTTACTAGCGACATCTTTCGCAGTGGAGCTAAGACTAATTAATCTTCTATGGCTTGCTATTACCTAGTATTCCCAAGAGATGGCGCTGTTGTCGTATGTTTTTAGAGAGATTAACTACTACAATTAAAAATACCATCTCAATGCAATTCAAGTAATTTTTATTACATATTACTTACAATTCATTATCATAATCCATTATAAATATGTCCTATACATAAAATGATTAAATGGTTATTAGAATATTTAAAATCGCTTTTGTACAATGTACAGACAGACAGCTAAAAAGAACAGGAATGCAAAGAACATGATAACTTTGTCGGTGAAGTCTCGTCGGCCATATTTCTTTAGGAGTTTGCCAGATTCTGATATGGTGCTAGCGGTGTTCTGGAGCTCCGATTGGGTGCCCTGAAACATAATTGAATATTGTAAGTCAAATCAAATTCTAACTAAAAACTTCTTTCAAATCGGTGGTTTCTCAACTTTTTAATTAATTTGGGGCCACATTAATTGCAGTGAGTGCATGTGTATGGGCACTTGGGGCATTCCAGTATGCGAGTCATGTTCTGGCCAGAGGCACCACACACATTAAATTAACTGGCGAAACTCCACAGACGCGATAGGTATCGAAATATATTGACCATAAAAATAAAATGATATATTTTTTAGTCTCAACTAACTAACTGAACACAGGGACGATAGTTGGTATAATTAATTCAAACTAGTTTTCTGTTTTGTTTCATCATCATCATCGTCATTAGACATCGATAAATCAGCACCCAACACACATATAGAATTTTGCTATGTACTTAATTTAATTTGACTGTTTACATACAAATAAATATAGATTACTTTGTTTAGATTTTCCACAATGAACATAGCATCATATCAATGGAATCTAAATGCCAATAAATGCAGGCACAACTATTCCCATTTATAGAATTGTTTTGAAATTTGTAATGAATGATAGGCTCGCGTTTGACCACACATCTCACCTGATGGTAAGCGATGACAGAAGTTGTCGATGACGGAGCATGCTTGCCTGGAGCCCTAGAAGTAAAAATAACTTACATGCACAGTTGAACTGGATTGCACCAAGCTGTCCAGTGTGTCTTGACTCCTCTGAGCAGTGTCCGCCAGTTGTCTACTTATAGAGAGCAGCTGTTCAGTTACACCTGAATTTAAAAAAAAAAAAAAAAAAAAAGAAAAAAAATATATATACGGTCGAATTGAGAACCTCCTCCTTTTTTTTCGTCGGTTAAAAAATATAATAATGTAGGACACAAGTAGATGACAATAAATGAAAGGCAACTGTAATTCGCTAGTGGATCCCTGGTTAGTGAGAAACAATGAGTCTTACTTATTAAAAAATATATATATCAGCTCTTTAACCAAGAGGTTTTCCAGGGTTTCTTCCTTACCAGTTACCACCTAACATTTCCACTTTGCGGCATTATAAAATGAGAAACTTGGTCTATATGTAGATGCTTGAGAACTTTTGTTTGTGTTGTTCATGTTTGACTTGGTATACATCCTAACCCAATGTTCAATATTACAAAATCATACCTCGTCCTACTTTGAACAGTCACAAGTCTGTAACAATAAATTCATCTTCTTTGTTCTACTTATTTATGGCAAACTGCCAGTACACATGTTCGTTATTTAAAGATACTAATTATTGTCAACTGTTAATAGTCGACATGTGGCAATAAATACTAGAATTCCTCATCTCTTGAATGATATTCAGTCAAGAGATTTTTATTTTATTAAAAATGGAGATAGGATATATTCTATCTTTCTTATATTCCCAGCAGAATAAGTGAGAATAGAATAGAATAGAATACTCTTTATTATGTACACCATATAAAGACTGGTTGATGGAAAATTGTTCACTGCTACAAAAAAGAAACACAAAGAAGATTCAAACAAAGGAACAGCCGAACAGCTAAAGGGAAATATAAAAGAAAAAAAAAAGAGACAGGATTGGAACAAATAAAATTTCTATAAAGAATAGTCACTGTTTCAACATTTTTACACGACAAGTAGAAAAATTATTTCATAAATCTAGGAAGCTTTTGATAACTTCAATGCTCCCTAAAGAGGTTATACAAAGAGATTTGTCAGGGACCAGCATCATCAATTTATTTGGGGTCAGCACAGCATGTCTCACTTTTCCATACATCTCTATCTGTCATCTTATTAGTCACATCCGTAAAGGGACCATCAACTAAATAAATGAAGTTAACAAAGAAAACAGAGATTGTGCAAAATAGAGCAGTTTGGAAGGAGAAAGGGGAGGCTTTTGTCCAACTGTGGGATACAAACTAGGCTATGAAAAAAAAATGTAAATAGGCCAATGAATACCTGAAGACATTTTGAGTAGTCCATCTCTCTCCACTTTAGTCTTTCTGTTTCTGATGCCAGAATCATCCTTTTCACCAGATTTTAACAGTTCATCTCTTTCAGCCTTCTCTATGGCAAACATGCTTGTTATGTTGGCATCCTTGAATTCTTTAAGAAGACTGAAAAATTAAAAACAAATAAAAATGAAATCAGGGTAGTTCTTTATTATTTTTATAAATTAGCCCTATGTCTTACACTGCCTGGGAACTCCAGTGGAGGAAAGGGTTTGTTTTAAGTCAAAAATGTGTACAGGGCAATAACACACTTATAACATGTAAGCTGCTATGGCAGGCAAAGGTGATCGCAAATGAATGTTCCATCCAAGTCGCATCATTATCAACTTCAAGTTGCAGGCTTATATAAACTTAAACATATTATTTCAATTATTTTTGTCTTGCAATATTAACATGGTGATAATTTTCTAACATGGTGATCATTTTTAAACATGGTGACTACTTTGCAAATAATTCTCTTTGGCATTAAACATGTTTACAAAAAAATTTGCATAAATAATAAATGGAAAGACAGTTTTTGTTTCAGTCATGTGCATTATGAATGCTTATTGATAGCCCAGAATATAGACCATGGAAGGTAAATTGATATGCCTCTTACCAAGCTAGCTGATGCCTCTGGGAATCCACTTCGCTAGCATATTTCAAGTCCCCCGTATCCTTTCCGTAAAGTTCAAAATTTTCCATCTCATCCCTCAATATTGATATAGTTGCCCTTCCTTTTTCGTTGAGCTTGTTTAAGCTTTCCATGGAGTCTCGACATGCTAATATTTCCTGTAAATTAGTTATGACAATTCTACAAAAGATCTTTCAATTCTTAAGAATGATTGGTATCCTTAATAGGTAGGTATATCTTTAACCACCCATTACCTCTCAAAAATCTTATATATATATATGAGTTCTGACACTTCTTGCACGAAAATTACCAGAAACGGAGCGAATTTACTAATCACGTCATTAAATATCCAAAAGGAAGGAGAAATATTTTTTTAAATACCAGTGCACTTGCATGAAATATATTGTCTACATTGTCCAAGACAATTAAACTAACATTGAGCAAAACATTTGTTAGTCAACAATTTTTTTATCTTTATGTAAATGTTTCACTTCATAGTACCTGAATTATGTTTTTCACAGTGAAATAATGCTTGGCTAGAATTTTCACATGGTTCTGGAATATTACGTCCGGGCTGTCTAATTTTGGTTGAAATAGCTTGCCGTACGCATTTGTAGTCAATTCTCTCTCTGCTCTCAAATTCATGGCGCTTGCATTCAATAATTAGAAATAGGTAAATAAAGCAATGATTTTCTTTTATTTTGAAAACTTTTTGTGACTGATCTGTCATCTGTCAGGATGCGTGACGTTGACACAATAGATGACGTTCCATTATTGACGTTACAAATTTATTTTCAACAGACTATAACTACAATACAAACTAAACTAATAAATAACTTAATAAATAAAATATGTACAAGAGGCATAAAAGATCCGGTAGGAATAAAGCTCATTGGGCATCAAAAAATTCGTCCACATCGCTGTCAATGGGAAAAGTGCCCAGAACGCTGGCAGCATTGCCACGTTGAATGGCAATGCTGATTCGTTGGCTGAAAAAAAGGCCAGCCCTCTGGTCACGTGAAGAGTCGACTAAATGTTTGCTGATGTCACGGAAAACTCGATGAGCACTCGGACCCCATGGCCCTAGTGTTTCAACCCCAAACGACTCAAACATATAACTCCCAATAAGGTTGTTATATTTGCGCCGTTTGAGGTTTTCTGCACCTGTAGCAGCCGCCCCAGCACAGCCCGCCGTGCTAAGAAGTTGAGATGGCGCAAGGGTGTCGACACATGTTGCATCCCACACCAAAGGCCTACCCATCTTCCAAGGCATTATAGTCATCCCGTCGGGCCTCTTTCCATCGTCACGTGCCAGGCCATGAGGTTCTAAAACGGCTGACACACCGGCGGTGACAAGAGCCCGACGGATGATGTCGTTAATGCTGGCTTGCCGTGCCATGCGACCCGCGCTCCTACTGCAGGATAGGCCATGGTGTCCGAGATGGTCGACTGCTTCACCACATTGGCAGCAAGGAGCACCCAGACGCAGACATGTAGCGATCCGGAAGGTGGTGTCACTCAGCATAGTACCTATGTTGGGTGACGGTAGTGCCTGTAGCCAGAGGCCCGACTCCCATTCACCCATAGCCAGCAGGCGGGCACGCTCAGCAGTATTGGTTGACGTATTTAAGAGATTATTCTGTACCAAACTACAGAGCGGCTCGTCCCACTGCCTCTGGGAGAACGGGTTCTCGGGCAACGCCGTGTCTGGGCAAGCCATTTTCCAAGCGTTCATTGCGTTGGTCAAGCACGGCACTTCACAGTTAAACAGTGATGAAGTCAAAATTCTTTTGGTTAACTTGTCAGTGCTGTGGACCGAGGACATGAACGCCGGTAGGCTTATACTAGAAATTTTGCGGATGCCGAGCCCACCAAAAAGAATAGGTAGTGTGGTTTGCAGCCACGCTCGGTCATCCAAGGCCACATTTAAAATGTTTGTAAGTGCATCGAATAATTTCATCAATTTTGTCCAGGAGATGTGAATGCTTCCTTAGAGGGGAAGAGCGGAGAAAATATATATTTGGTCCAAAAAAGCAATATCTAATTAGGGTGAATGCTGAATGTTTTATTTTTGTGAGTCTGTCCGAAATATCATAAAAACGATTAATTTTTCCGTCAATGAATGGAGAAAAACTTTCTTCCAAAATAGGGGAACCTAGGAGGTGCAGTGAACTTTTTTCTAAAATTTTGATTTCTGGTGCAATTGTATTGAATATAAATTCAATACAATTGCACCAAACCACGAAGGGTCGATTGTCTTTCGGTATTGTCACAAAGAAAAATTTCACACTTCGAGTGGTTAAGGTCAAGTCCGATGGATTGAAAATGAGTCTTCAGGAATTGAAAATCTTTTAATACGGTATCGACGTCACCTCCTAATGTTCCATCATCCAAATACCATACGTTAAATTTTGAATTTAGTTGTTGAATGACTGGATGAATAGCCAAACTGAAATTGACTGGCCCGAGAGGGTCACCTTGCTGGCATCCAACTGCAGATTCTAAAAGCTGTTCTTTATATAATAATTTAGAAGGGTGCCTGTAACATTGCCAAATAAAACCGAAAATTTCTGGTAGTCCTTTTTATACCTCGGCCAACAAAGTGTCCCTGTTGACAGAGTTGAAAGCGTTCTTAATGTCAACCTTGAGAATGACCTCACCCTTTTCAGAATTTAAAAAGGAAGATAGTGCATGTACGGCAGCCTCACAGCCCCCTCTGGAGCCAAAGCCAAGCTGTAGGGGCTGGAATTTGTTTGTAAGTCTGTCACTGTACAGTTTACAACAAATTTTGGCTGCCATACGCCTGTAGGTGCACCCGACGGCAATGGGACGAATGCCGCCGTCCCTCTTGCGCAGGGCACATAGGTTGGCCCCGTACAAGACATCGACGACGGCATCGTTCACCCCGCCGGAGAGCATTAGGTGGACTAGTGCCGCAAGCTCCTTCAAAAGCGACTCACCAGCATCCCCGGCGCCTGAACTCAATAGGTCCTTTAAGTGTTGCGGAGTCAGGCCGTCGAGGCCGCCGGCAGAACCGCTTCGAAAGGAGCCCACGGCAGCAAGCAATTGGGGGGCTGAAATGTTGAAAACACATGAATCCGGAACGGGGGTCTCAGGAGGGTCGGGGAAAGTGAGATCATTCGCAGGCGCTGGATGTTTACTCTCCAAGGCTGAGATTGTTTCTGGAGAGTAGGGCACCACCACATCACTGCTGAATAATAGCCGTTACAAATAGCATAAGATAAGACTCCTATACACGACACAAATAAAAGACCACACACTAGGTTGGACCGTCAATGAGATCCATGTGACATTTACATTCTGCGTTACTAATGGGCTGTCACACCATGGGCAGTTGCGTACTAGGCAGTCGCTCAGTCAACCCAGCTACCATCTTTAGCAGTAGCCTCTGGCAGTAGACAATATGTCAAATTATTCACACACGGAGTCCATACAGGCTCAAAGGGCAGTACTTAAAGTTGCACTATTCCTTCCTTTCCATCATCACACGGTAGATGTCTATAAATCCTCTAAAGTCCTCTCAATTCGGCAGCTTTTCATTCTCCATGTTGCTTTGAAACAACGTTCCCTTATTCCTTTTACAAATAACCATCATCATTCCGACATGAGAAACAGAAGAAGGAATGTAGGCCAACCTAAATCAGCAAAAACCAAATTTGCCCGTAATTTCTTTTCTTTTCTTGGCCCATTTCTATACAACAGACTGAATGATGTACTCTCAATCCATATCCTAAACAAAACAACTTTTAAAAGAAAAATAATTAACTGGCTTATCACTATATATTATACCCAAATTGAAGATCTATTCAAAACCATATCCTAATATAATGTTCAACGCACTCACAATTACCCCACACCACACACACTCACTCCACATCACACACACTCACCCCACACACCACACATATTCACATACATTCCTTTGCATGTATTATAATAAATTACTTTATTTCACGAAGAATCTCTATTTTTATTTTTGTAAATCAAGTTTCATGATCAATAATGAAATATGATTATAAGATGTTTATTTTTTTGAATATTATATGTGAATCAGATCGTCTCCAGTACGACAATAAAAATGTAAAACTTTGGGGGCCTGGTGACCTGACATACAGGTTTTGCAAAAAACTTAGTTTAGGCACCAGTCTTCCACAAATTAATTATAAAATTGTGTCTCTAGACTATTTAACTACTTTCTCTGTAATTTGTGGTAAGAAATAAATAAATTATTATTATATTTTTATAAACGGCAAAACGTCGTGTTCGAGCTATTTATCTTATATATCTATGTGTTCGAGATAGATTTTTTACCGTATAGGTACCGTGCGAAGTTGCCACAGAAAATGCAGCGCCTCGAAACGATTATATCGAATTTATGACACGTGATGACACGTATCGAGTATGAACATGAAAATAAGCGCCACTTCGAAACACTTTCCCTTTTAAAACATGTCATTGACATTTCCGTGTCATATATGTATACACACACGCATCATGCACACATGCAGCACGCGTAACGTAGACCATCTATTGAGTGAAATCCGCAACATGTACTGTACAAATACTTGACATTGACATTTATGTGGCGCCATCTATAGTTCCTGCACGCTCCCTATATGAGTCTCACATACGTGACATATCTTCTAGCATGGCTCAAGCGATAATTGTTTTTTTTTTGCGTTCATCTAAATGGGTCCTTCCGAAGGGACGTAATAAGTTATTGAGTAAAGCAAATGTTTCATCACCGACTAATACTAAGGGCACAGAATGGCCAGACTCTGTCAACGGTTTGGGTTCTGATATTGACAAAAAACCATCAATTAGTATCTTCCACTAATTTTTTTTTTTCAAAATTAGGTAATAGCAATTTTTTTCCGCATGAACATAATTATGTCTACATAAACAAATCTATATAATTTGAATCTACGATTGCAAGTAAAACAATAGAATAAAAACCCCTATAATTAAAAAAAAATAACCAACTAGTTCCCTAGTCGGATGATTGCAATATTATTCACTTTGTTTTGATTTTGATAATTTTTGTATGAATATATTTTTGTTTACTTTATTTCCTTAAAAAAAATGGCGAGTTTCATTTTAGTGCTTAGACAGATATTTGATAACACTGCAATTTCTGAGAAACTTTTGTATTAAGTAGGTAGGGTATTTAAAATATTGAATGAATGTGAACGAAAAATGGTAGGATTATTGTATGAGTAATTCAGATAAAATGCGTCCAACCTTCAGCATAGGCCCCTTCCCTAGCGAGGTCTACTGAGTTCATCAGAAAGTGTATTCTAGCTCAGTCGACATTAATTTGATAGGCACTTTGCAGTACGTTGCTCGGTGGACATCGATAATAATAAGGAACGTGCACGGCGTAGTCTGTGCCATCTAGTGGAGTAAATTCGAAACTTTTACCCTTTGAAAACTTGTCACACGCATAATACCTATATTATAATGCACACATGCAGCACGTAACGTAGACTGCCATCTATTGAGTGAAATCCGCAACTTGTACTGTAGAGATACTTGACATTGACATTTATGTGGCGCCATCTATAGTTCCTGCACGCTCCCTTTCCTATACGTCAAAGCAACAATGAACTGTAAAAAAAAAAAAAAAAGTGCCTATCAAATTGATGTCAACTGAGTTAGCTAATATACCTGCTGGAATGACTAAAATTCTACAATTTGTATCTAGCAAATAATTTGAACATTACAAAAGTAGATCTTTTTAATAAATAGTTTTACTTCCGGGCAATAAAAACTGTAGGGTTCATTGTTAAATACAAAAACAAAACATATTTATACAAAAAAAAATATTAACAATCCTAAAATGAGTCACAAAATAATTTGTTAATCTTACACACACTCAAAATACAAGTTGTTTGAATTGATATCATTGGCCGATAGTGATATCGTCGTATACATTGTCGTCCAGGTACAAAGTATGATAACCCTGAGAGCCTGTCAACTTTCTTCGACATGTAGGACATATAGGTTTTAGTAACAACGCCTTCTGCAGACAATTTCTGCAAAATACATGGCCGCACCTTGTCGAAACAACTGATTCTTTGCCCAAGTTGTTAAAACATATAGGGCATCGAATTCGCAGGAGTTGTTTACGTTTTGATTTTGCCTGGAAACAACGTTAACTCAAAGTCAATTAACTAACTCAGAATTAGCTTTTGCAAAAACCATATCTATAATAATTGTATTGAAATTCTATGTGGATTACGATATGCCGAGTTGATAATCAAAAAGATATTTAGGACTATCTTACTTTGGTCTTTTGTTTATTTGTTTTTTTCTCTTTTAGAATTTTCTCCTTTACTTCAGGTATTCCAGGCGTCATTCCTTCGAACAGATATTGTGTTGTCTTAAATGTAATATAAATATTTTCGTTGATACTGTAAAATCATTTTACAAATAATTTGATTTGTCAGACATTATTTTGACATAAAATTTGACAGTCTCTCATGTTAAAAAAAAACTGTTGTCTATTTCTTCCATATTTACCTGCTTTGAAAAAAGATCGTATCGGTCTGAAGAGAGAAATGGTGGTTTAATACCGGCTCGGCGAGGCGTGGATGGGATGGGAGAGAATTGAAATTCATGGCAAAATTTCAATCCGCACCCTGCCCATCTTTGGTGTAAAAGGTTGGGGGCTAGATCCGCGAGGATGTGCGAGACGAGAATTGAAATATTTCTTAGTACAATATTGAACTTTATTGCTCTAAGATTAGAGTACTTATTTAGTACCTTTGTGAAACGGATATATAATTCTCGCACCGGCCATCGAGGACCAGCACGGTCTCTCCGTCAAGCGTTGACTCGCAATGGCTCGCGCTGGCATGCGCTGGCACGCGCCGGCTCGCTCCGACCACCGCGAGACATCGCTGCATGCTATTCAGCTCCCAGTGCCACTTAAATGTTTTCCTTAGTTTTGTTATACAAAGCTGAAGTAACATATTTAACTAGCTTCTGCCAGCGGCTTCGCCCACGTGGAATTATTTTACTTCCCCCGTTATTAACTTTCAACCCCTTTTTCACCCCCTTAAAGGTTGAATTTCGAAAAACCCTTTCTTAGTGGATTACTTTTCTCAAAGAACACACCCTCCAAACATGTCTCTAGGACCAGCGGTTTAGATTGTGCGTTGATATACCTATCAGTCAGTCAGTTAGTCAGAAGTTTGAATTTTATATTTAAACAGATAAGTAATGAATGACGAAACATGGCACAAGACAGACCACCGAACGTTGATTGCACAATACGGGTTCTTTCTCCACAAAACGTAAAGTGCGCGAGACGGCTGGCCGGGCGGCGCGTGATAGCGCGAGCCGGCGCGAGGTAGCGATGGCCGGCGCGTGAAATCGCGAGCTGGCGCGAGGTAGCGATGGCCGGCGCGTGAAATCGCGAGCTGGCGCGAGGTAGCGATGGCCGGCGCGAGAAATCGCGAGCTGGCGCGAGGTAGCGATGGCCGGCGCGTGAAATCGCGAGCTGGCGCGAGGTAGCGATGGCCGGCGCGTGAAATCGCGAGCTGGCGCGAGGTAGCGATGGCCGGCGCGTGAAATCGCGAGCTGGCTCGAGTCGGCGCTGGCCATCGCGAGACATCTTTGGGTGTAAAAGGGTAAGCGTGATTTCATTTCTCGCCCATCCCATCCACGCCTCGCCTCGCCTGGTGTAAAACCACCTTGAGGCTGTAGACACTTGTGTAGAACGTAAGTATTTCAATCAACAATAGCGTCGCGATGGCGATTGACAAATAGGTAGTCAAAAGTGTATGGAACGTCATAGCGAAATGTCACGTGATAAATCCCTTACACACAATCGCCAGCACTAATAGAAGACCACTAGTCTAGAGCCCCTTGGCTATGTGGTGGGACACAATGTCGGCTAACTAAGTCGCACTATTTTTGGTTCTGCTGACGTCGATCACGCGAGATAATCCAGCAAGGTTTTATTGTGATCATTCGCAAAACCTTTTGTTATATGAATATATACAAGACGCCATAGCTGTATCTACCCAACTTACATTCTGTCCTAAAGAAAGTCCTTACAAGGATGAATATCAAAGTTGTTTGTATGAAAATGAAACAACAGCACCATCTTCATAAATGCATTGTATTTATAATAATGAGTAGTTACAATATCACCGATTAAGAGAAACCTTCGTGTACAAACGTAAACTTAGTTTTACTAGTCTTTGAAGCATTTATACAGTTACTTCTCAATAATTTCACTAATTTCTTTGGTCCACAGCAATATAGGTTAAGATGGTCCCTGAAACAGAAAGCAAGCGAATTAATAAGTAAGTCACTACAATAATCCTGTATAATATTGCAACTATTAATTAGGAAGGGACCCAATATTGGACCTTGAGGTACTCCATGATCTCTAGTACTTATGCAATATAATAATTTAGCCAACTACATCAGTAAGACTGATTTAGGAGCTCGTGGCTAAAGAAATAACAGCCGCACGGATCGCTCCATCAGGTTAAGTTATGCTTGCCGGGGTTGGTCCATGGATGAATGACCATCTTTACACACCGAGACTCCTCCGTGCCTCGGAAAACACGTTAAGCCGTTGGTCCCGGCTGTCAATCGTGGATCATTGACAGTTGTTACGGGTCGTCAGAAGCCCGAAAGTCTGACAACCAGTCTTACCAAAGGGTATCGTATTACCCAGTAACTGGGTTATAGAGGTCAGATAGGCAGTCACTCCATGTAAAATACTGGTATTCAGCTGCATCCGGTTAGACTGGAAGCTGACCCTAAGATAGTTGGGAAAAGGCTAGGCAGATTTTGACCAGTAAGACAGGTTTACTCTAAAAATATTAGAAATTCATTGAATGCTTGTCTCTTAAAGCTATAATTACTTAATTATTAAGTTAACCAACTTTAGGCCAACATGAACACACTCAAATACCTTTGTTGTATAGTTACAAAAAACTTTGTTTTTTCAATAGAAAATGTGGAACTCAAGGTACCGTAATAATCAAAAGCAATAATAAAAGGTAGTCAACTTACTCAGGATATAAGTGTACCCAATATCCAAAAACTCTATCCCAATGTGGTCTTCCTCGTCTCACTCTACATCCAATCAGAGGATACTGTTTAGCTATATTATAATTATTGTCTTCATCTCCTCCTGACTTCACTTCGTTAATAGTCCTGTTAAGATTCGGCGTCAGCAAAGTCACTCTCTCATCATCTCTGTCTCTACTCAAAACATGACTGAGTCCTTTTTCGTTTATCACAACCATGTGTGCTACGGGATTATGTGCCTTATTGATATCATTCTTAAGTTCATTTTGTGTGTTAGTGACGTAAAATTCTATGTGCAGTCTATCTGGGCGGTTTGCGTTTCGTAATTGTAATATAGTTTTGTTCGCTAGGTCTGCGAGCCATGTTAACTCTTTTTCGTGTCTTACTATCCAGAGAAGGTGGATTCTACCGGGTAGGCGGTTGCGTGGGTTCCTGAAACGTTACAAATCGAATTTTAGAATGGATAGTCAGTTTTTCAAGAAGCTTCTTGCATCCAAAGTTCAAAAAGAACGTTAATCTCGAAGCTCAGAAATTAGGTGAACTAATATTGAAACTAATCCATATGGGATGACTCGAGGGAACAATGTCTCAGGTATGAATAGGCTTAAGGTTTATAGAATATTTACTATTTATGGAACAACATAACAAATGAAATAGAAGAATACTTACAGCAACATTTCTTGCAACACAGCTACGAACGGCGTAATCCCGACTCCTGCGGCCACGCAGATCGCCACATCACTCCGACACACGCTCTCCATAGGACTTGAGAACGGTCCGTCTACCAATACACTGGAAATTAGGAAAATTAATTTAAAAAAAAAACAATAATTAGACTTAACAGTTACTCGTAGGTACTCGTACCTACGTAAAGTAATGAAAAAGGTCAATATTTTGAGAAATTTGAAACTTAAATAGATAAGTAGAAAGAAAGAAAATAAAAGGGAGTAAGTATACAGGGTGTAACGGAAAGGTGTGGTCATATTTTAAGAACCGGTTCTGCCCATGGAAGTGAACAACTTTCTCTAAGAAATAATAAAAAAATCCCAAAAATAAAATTGTACTTTCCATACAAAGTTATCATCAGCTGCAATATTTGTATGGGAGGTAAAAACAAAATTTGAGAATTTCCTAAGCTTTTCTTGAATAAAGTTATTCATATCGATGGGCAGATGCAGATCTTAAAATATGACCACACCTTACCGTTACACCCTGTATAAGGCGGAAAACAAAAAGGACAGCAGTTACATTTGTCAGACTTTACAGAAGTTAAAGAAATACTAAGAACAGAAGAATGACGATGATAAAAATAATGTATAATGATAAAATTCCGGTTAAAGAAGAATATAGTTTATGATGAACATTACCTTAGTTCACTGGGCCTTCTTTCTAATAACAATTTCTCTAATGATTCAGTCCAATCTCCCTTTACTCTTATCCATACGACGAATCTTCTTTGGTATGACGTAGGAACCTGAAAAGTTGAAACAAATAAAGTTAGCTGGTAACAAACACCAAGGTAAATAGCAAAAACAAAAAAGAAATATAAAGGATAGACAGAAATCATAAAATAACCCTTATACAAAGTTCGAATGCCATCTCACCAGCCCGGTGAGATGGGCATGAGATGGGCATTGGAGAAATAGTAAACAGTCCAAAACTTGTCATTCAACAAAGAACCAATCGGATAACTTTATAAAGAAGAACCCTTTGGTGCGATGACATAATTGTATGAGGAGACAAGTTCTTCAGAAGAAACAGTTATCAAACCATCTGATATAACATAACAATTACGATCTCCCATTTTGGGATACTCCAAAAGCCATTGTCAATAAGCAAATACGCTTAGCGTGATTGCTAATGTATCAACTGCCTTATATGGAATCTCCCATCCCACCCACGAGGTTATAGCTCTTATGGGAGAATATATTATCACTGTAGGACAGTTACGTTACGTAAGCGAATATCGTTTTTCTTGCTAGAACATAAATTATTCACGACAGCATAAGTGGGACGCACATGAAACCGTCATATATTCAGAAATAAAAAAAATCTCTATTGTTTAAAGATAATGGAGACCTACCTACGTGTTATAATATCGCAGAATTTGTATTTTGACGCGGACATGGGCAGACTACCCTATATTTCTTAAAAAATCACGTCGGAGGAACGTGAAGTAAATTGCCAACTTTTTTATTCAGTCTAAAGTAACTGGTGAAGTGCGGTATATCATACACAGGTATCAACACAACACACCAAAATGGCTTGCAAGTCTTTTACCAATGAGCCAATGAGGCTTTAATAGTCTCGACTTCTAGAAGCTGTCGTGGCTATACCAGTTGATTCAATCAATCCTGCTCACAATCCACAACCAATTATGGACCAATACTATGCCAGGAACAGTACCGGCCACCCCCCGACTTTTTAAAACCCCAGGAACACCTGCCACCCGGACGGAAACTGCAGTGGCCTATGTGGAAAGCATTCAATCGGCTGCGTACCCAGGTAGGCCGCTGCAAATACAACTTGGCTAAATGGGGTTTCATAGACTCGACTGATACTCAATGTGAGTGCAGTGCCCCTGTGAAGAACATGACTCATATACTGGAATGCCCCAAGTGCCCATACAACTGCACTCTATAGGACCTGATGAGCGCTACAGAAGCTGCAATTAATATGGCCAGCTTCTAGACCCAAAGTATTTAAAAAGTTAGGAAATCATCAATTCGAAAGAGTAAACTATTGGAGGAACAGTACCGAGCAACCCCCGACTTCTTGAAACCCCAGGAACATCTCTGCCACCCGGACGGAAACTGCAGTAGCCTATATGGCAAGCACTCTGGCTGCGTACCCAGGTAGGCCACTGCAAATACAACTTGGCTAAATGGAGTTTTATAGACTTGTCTGATACCCAATGGAAACCAGTTACGAAACCCCGGTTTTCTTGACAGCCGAAGCGTGTGAGTACGGTGCCCCTGTCCAGAACATGACTCATATCCTTTTTTTTTTTTGAGGTTAGAAATCATCCAATGACATCTCCCGCTCTGGGTGGAGCGGGAGGGCGTGTCAGACTCTTACTGACTAAAACCCACATCTGTTCCTTCCCTGCCTGAGTGCCCAGGGGTGCGGTAACTCATGTTAAGAATTTATCCGCTACCACTAGGCATGCAGGCACCGGCCACGATGGGCCCCGTCAGTGGTGGCTGACAATCATCTCGTTGAGGCGCGCGTGGAAAACTACGCGCCGTCGATTCTCGGCCCTGGTGCTGATTGGACGGCGAGCAGTGGGTAGCTCGCCGTCCGCAGGCCCACGATGACTCATATCCTGGAATGCCCCCAAGTGCCCATATACCTGTACTATGGAGGACCTGAATACCTGTACTAAGGAGGACCTGAAGAAAGCTACAGATGGTGCAATTAATGTTGCCAGCTTCTGAACCCAAAATATTTAAAACATTAGGAAACCATCGATCCAAAAGAAGAAGAATGAACCAATTTGCTCCATTGATGGAACCAAAACTATGCAGCACGGTAAATTGAGTATTGTGACGATTGTAGACACAGCCTAAACTCAGAGGGTCTGTACTGGCCTTCAGCTGGCTGTTGAGGTTATTGGAGAGTCGTTGGAATAATTATAAAAGAATAGGTGTCACTTTTGTTTTGATGTTAGACTAGAGTTTTGCCCTAGCAAGTGGGCACACATGTAATTCTTATAAAAATCAATATAGAGTCTATCGCGCCCTCATCTCTTTTCTTATCCACCTGTAGCAAGTTACCCTTTTATACACCGCACCGTCGCAGTAAGCCAGCGAGTCTCTAAGCTACGAGACATCCCCCGAACTTCGAAGAACGTCCCAGGATCCCTGCAGGCCGTACTGGTGCCTTGGGGTCCCACAGTATGTACCTAAAAGCACTGCTGGCGAATTTAGTTATCTAGAAATAAATCTGCGAAAACCTTGATGAAGCCGACGTCAAGCTTATGATGAACCTACATATAATCTTAGTAGTCTAAGCATACAATATATATTATTACCTTGACGACAGTGAAAGGATGCCACTCAATCAGGGACACATCCAAACACTGCAGCAGAACATACTGTCCGATGCGGCACTGCAGCTCGGGAGGGCAGCTCACTGTCAAGCTTATGGTGCGTCCCGCCATGTGATGCACCTATAATATATGATTTAAATGTTTAATGGTGTGTGTTGTTATATTGTTACTTAAATATGTATCAAATGACTTTTGTAATTCAAGATAAGATAAGATTTATTATTTTCTCCCACAAAGTACAAATTACAATATTTATGTTATAAAATATATTGCCGGTACAATAGTTTGTGGGAGACAGGAATCCAAACTAGGGTACCCTGTGCTATGGACTCCTGGCCCTCGCCGAGAATGAGATTTTATCAATAATTTCAGAACATAGGACTATTGTAAGAAGAGAACAACAAGAGAAGTACTTACAAACTAAATTAAGAAAAAACAAAAATTTTTATAAGAAAAAATAACATTAAAATGCGTGTGTTGTGTGTGTGTGCTGGTGTGTTTGTTATTGTGTGAAGTGTGAATGTGAAGTGGAAGGTGTCGTGTGTGTGGTGTTGTGTTGTGTGTATATGTGAGAAAGAGTATGATGGTGTATTGTGCGTGTACGTATAGTGAAGGATATGTATGCGCACATGTGCGTGATGAGGTGGCGGTATGGCTTTATGGAAAAAGCTACACTAGGACAGGATAATTAGCAGCTTTTCCGTTTCTTCATAATTCAGTCCCAAGAGCCACTGGGTAAGCTTCTTTTTACACTCTACCCTAGGCAAATTAATTTTAATTCAAACATCGTCGTCATCATTATCTTGCCCTTATCCCACTTCGTTTGGGGCTGGCGTAAATGGCTTCTTCTTCCATTCTTCTTACATAACTCAAATATCATCAACAAAGTCTGTGGCTATCGATTTCAGTAGCTGAACAATAAATTCACTGGCATCATTTGCGTTTTATCATCATTTCAGCTGAAATATATCCACTGTTAGGCATAGGCCTCTTCTATCGTCGCCATATCGACTGGTCCACATTTACCTACGCTCATCACAAGGAAGACGCTATGTGTCTTTGCCAATTCAAAATTAAATCTACTTCTGAGTAATCCCATTACCACCTCTTATAGATATTACAACATCCCATCGAAAATTGTACAAGCCTCGGGGAAGTGGTTAACCCATTCATCCCAAACCGCTAATCCCATCAATGCGGAATTACCCATGGGACCATAACCTGTTAGCAGGCTGTTGAGCAAGAAATAATGGGGTTGACAATATTCAATCTAGGGCAAGAGGAATTTTAATAAAAATATCAAACTTTAAAGGAGGAGCATGTAACAAGGAAACTATACCTACGTAGGTACTTTTTGAACATGAGATGGGTGTAAAAAAAGAGACAGGCCAAAGAAAAAATGGAAATTATAAAATAGGAAGTGATCTCTGTGGTGACTGAGAAGTGATAATGAACCTACCTAAGGAAGAAAAAAACAAACTGCACCCACACCCGATAAATTTAGATAAGGGCAAGAAGTTGATAAATAAATAAAAATGAATGGCTACGTAACGAGTTAACGACCGAAACAATTTAAATAATCATTTTTTTAGACTATTCGTGGAAGTCTCAGAAAGGTTCTTAAATAGAAAAATTGTAAAATATTACGTGGATGAAACCGCGGGGCACATTTAGTCAAATATAAAAGTTGACATTGCAGATAAATAAGCAACATTAAAAACATGTTGAAGAAAATTTAATCACAGATCCTGGGATTATACAAAAGAAAAAGCATGAAAAGCGCAGTAAAACAGATAATGCAATTAAAACATGATACGAATCTAAAATATGCAATGAATTCCATCGACCGTAACCCAATAAGAGGATTATGCAAAGCTTGAGCGGTTAGTGGATTAAAACTGCCCACGTAACTATTTTCGTGAAAATCTTTAGCTAAATGTGAACATAAACCCGTATTAGCCTCGTATGTTCGAGGTTTATCTTATTTATAGAGCATTGTTAATGGCCGCGATTAAACAAACAATAAATAGATTACTACTTATTAATTTCAAAATCGTAGCAGAAATATGGTAGATGCCTTGGTAAAAAACCTATTTGGTCCGTTATTTAGATTACCAAAAACTATTTGATAGGTATGTATTTTAATGAGGACGATAAAGTGCGTTGAAATTTCGCATAACGTTACACGGTCTACGTCAAAAATGTACCACACAGTACCTAGAAGTGACGTAAGAAACCCCCACTCAACCAATTTGATGCTTTTTATCTTTGTCATTTTTTATTGATTTGGTAAAGCAAAAAATACTTGTCAAATAATTTTTGATAATCTGCCTGCTTAACTTACTGTCTGTAAGTTAAACAGGCAGTATTTCTTAAAATACAGGTATATTTTAAGAAATACGTACTTTTTTAATAGAAATAATGTTTAGCAATTTCGAAAGTACATACAAAATATATTTGTTTTACAAAAACGTGCTGTACGAGCAATATTCAGGCTAGGGTCAAGAGTTTCCTTATGACAAAATTTCAAAGAGATTGGAATACTTAACTAACTGTAATTAAAACAAAAACTCCTAACTAAATAAAACTTAAAATATGGCGTCAAAAAATTCCTCCGCATCGCTGTCTACTGGAAGTGTACCCAAAAGACTGGCGGCATTGCCACGTTGTATGACAATGCTTAACCTCTGGCCGAGGAAAAAGCCAGCTCTTGGGTCAACAAACATAATATTATTATTTGTGTACCCAAAAATCATCCCTATTCTCACGTCCTTATGATTTTTTCCCTCGGAGATGTCTACAATCTTTTTAGAGAGATCATTAACTTGGAAAAAAATAGGTACCAACTACTACAATGACTTTTGATAAAAAATTCTTGCATACATATAGGTACTTACTTCCAATATATTAACTCTCGCCCTATTCCTAGCACAAATCCGCCACAAAAGATCCAAGGCATAGCAAGTCAACGGCAAGGTCATCCACAGCCAAGTCTGAAAATAAAATACGGAATTAAATTCCTTGAATTTTGCTGTTGCTAGTCAACGACATAAGACACAAAATACAGAGAAGACGTACAGACAATTAAACTTCTAATTTTCATCTCAATCTCGCAAGAATAGTCTACGTGCGAAGCTTAGCTCCTGAGATAAAGACCAAGCAGTTTGTATACAATTATAAATACCTACGATTAAGAATCATTATCTCGGAGCCTCGGTTGTGATAATTTGGTGGGAACCGCTTGAATAAAGCTTTTAAATAGCATAAACAGGTCGATGCAGCATAATATATGGCGATCCAAGCTGTGCAATATATTGTTACGAGCTGGGTATGGGATAAATTATTTTACACCAATTAATTAACTAAATATCTTTTATTAACTCAACAACTTATAAACACAAACACTAATTCGCTAATAATCACTATTCTCTTCGTAATCGCTTGTATTCGCATCCGTTCGCATCCGTAGTCGAAATCAGACTGACTCACTCGCCCGCCGTCCGGCCTATTTATATGGTCATGGAAGTTTCCAGAACATTGTCGAACTATCTTATAGTGGAATATTCTAGAAACATCTATGAACTTCTACACAGTACCACAATGGAATGTTCTCGAACCTAGTGGAAACTTCTGGAAACTTCGACCACATTCTCGAACGTTCCAGTGTAATACGGTCGACGTAACACTGCCCCCTCCTTAGACATGCTCGTCCCGAGCATCATTAGTCCCGTAGTATCGCGCCAATCGGTCTACATGGACTATCTTAGGCGCACCTCGTGGACCCTTCTGTATTCGGTAGGTAACATCGTTGATCCTGGTCACGATTTGGTATGGTCCATCCCATTTTGCTTGCAATTTGGGAGACTTCCCTTTGCTGCGCACTGGGTTATGCATCCACACCAGTGAACCCTCGTCAAAACCTCTATGGTTTGCCTTCCGGTCGTATCGGGTCTTCATCTTACCAGACATTTGTTGGCCGGATTGTCTGATATGCTCATATACATCGTTCAACTTGTTACGCAAGTCATTCGCATAATCGGTTACACTGCGTGGGGCATCAGGGGGGGTTCCAGTGATTAAATCTGCAGGCAACCGTAATTCCCTTCCAAAGTTCGCGAAGGCTGGTGTCACAGTCGTACTTTCGTGAACTGCACTACGGTAGGACAGAAGAAATGGCTGTATGTGCTTGTCCCAATCCCTTTGCCTGCTTTCCACAACTTTTGCCAGATATCTCTCCAACGTTTGGTTGAAACGTTCTACCATTCCATCAGATTGCGGATGGTAAGAAGTGGTTCTGGTCTTGTGAGTACCCATCAGTCGACAAGTCTCCTGGAAAACTTGTGATTCAAAATTCCTCCCTTGGTCGCTGTGAATTTCCAAGGGTACTCCAAAACGACAGAAGACTTCCTGAACCAATTTATCTGCGACTGTTGTTGCTTCTTGGTTGGGAATGGCGAAGACTTCTGGCCACTTTGTGAAGTAATCCATGACAACCATGAAGTACTTGTTTCCGTTTTCACTTTCCGGAAATGGTCCTGCAACGTCTAGTGCTATCCGTTCCCAGGGGGCTCCCACGTTGTATAATTGTAAAGCACCTCTGCTGCGTGTCTGGGGTCCTTTCACAGCCGCACAACTGGTACATTTGCGGCACCAGTCCTCAACATCCTCTCGACAGTGAATCCAGTAAAACCGCTCTCGTATCTTCAGTAGAGTTCTTTTTACCCCCATATGTCCTCCTGAACATCCATCATGGTAGAGCCGTAAAACATCAGGTACTTTGGCTTTGGGGACAACAATTTGTAGATGACAGTTGTCTCCTCGAGCGTTTTCCCATTTACGGCACAAGACTTCATCCTGGATAACCAAGCTGTTCCATTGTGCCCAATAACTCTTTGTGATGGAACTTAACGCCGCAACATCACTCCACTTGGGCTTCGGAGCACCAGCTTGAATCCACTCAAAGATCGGTTTGAGGTCCGTGTCATTTTGCTGAGCAAGCTGTAGGGTTTCCTTCCATTCATTGCTGAGATCCATTCTTAGCATCCTCACGGGCACTGCCTCCTTAGTCTCTTGCTTGGTACAGTGCTTACAATCTTCTGAGCAAGGTCTTCTAGACAGTGCATCTGCGTTACCATGAGTTCTCCCACTACGATGTTCAGTAACGAAGTCAAACTCTTGTAGTAGTTCGATCCATCTTGCCACTTGTCCTTCTGGATTCTTGAACTGCAATAGCCACTTTAATGCAGCGTGGTCAGTTCGCAATTGGAATTTCCGTCCCAGCAAATATTTACTGAAGTGTTGCAATGTCCTTACTACTGCGAGTAGCTCCCGTCTCGTGACGCAGTAATTTCTTTCTGGTTTGGATAAAGATTTGCTGTAGTAAGCTATAACAACTTCCTGGTTTCCTTTCCGTTGAGACAACACGCCTCCAATTCCAGTATTACTTGCGTCTGTGTCAACTATGAAGTCATTTTCAGTGTCAGGATATCCCAGAATAGGTGTATTGCACAGACGTTTCTTTAATTCCCGGAATGCGATGTCACAATTCTCGTCCCAACAGAACTGTTGCTTCTCCTCAGTGAGTTTGTGTAGAGGTTTTGCAATGTCGGCAAAATTCTTGACAAACCGCCGATAGTAGGAGCACAAACCCAAAAATGCTCTGACCTGCGTCTTGTCTTTCGGAACTGGCCAATCCTTGACGGCGACGATTTTCTCCGGATCTGTCTGAACACCTTCCTCCGAAACTATGTGTCCTAAAAAGTTCACTTGTCGTCTGAAAAATGAGCACTTTTTCGGACTTAATTTAAGATTTGCCGTCCGGATTTTTGACAGCACTCGATTGAGATTTTGAAGGTGATCTTCAAATGTACGGCCCACGATAATAATGTCGTCTAAATAGACAAGACATGCGTCTCCGATCAACCCGGCAAGTATTTGCTCCATTAGCCTTTCAAACGTCGCAGGAGCATTGCACAATCCGAATGGCATAACTTTAAACTGCCATAGCCCCTTTCCTGTTGAAAATGCAGTTTTCTCCTTATCCTTAGGGTTTATTTCCACTTGCCAGTAGCCACTTTTCAAGTCTAGCGTGGTAAACCACCTCATTCCAGTCAGTGTATCCAATGTGTCGTCGATCCTAGGCAGTGGGTAACTGTCCTTTTTCGTGACGTCGTTCAATCGTCGATAGTCCACACAAAAGCGCGTGTTGCCGTCCTTTTTCTTCACCAGGACCACAGGAGAACACCATGGACTCGATGAACGCTCTATAACACCATCCTTGACCATACCCTCAATCATCATTTCCACTTCCTTTTCACGTGCAACCGGCAGTCTTCTTGGTCGTTGACGGATTGGTAACTCGTTGCCAGTATTAATTTTGTGCTGAACCAGTCCTGTTCTTCCTATGTCAGCATCATTTGTAGAGAAAGAGTCGGCGTACTGAAGTAACATCTTCTTAGCTTTATCCATTTCTACTTCCGTTAAATCGCAGTTTTCTAAAAGTGTTGACACGTCAAATTTCAGGCGGAAAACTTTTCCTGATGGTACACCTTCCATGAAGATTTCCTCTGTACCACACTTCAATACTCCTTGATCAACGTCGATCTCACAACGATGTTTCCGCATGAAGTCTAATCCCAGGATGCAATCGTCCACTATGTCGGCCACGATGACATTATGCCGATAGAATTTGTTACCTAATTTTAACTCCACCTCCTTTCTGCCTCGGACGATTATGTGCTGACCGGTAGCTGTCAGTAATTGTATACGGTCGTGGTTATTGAAGACGTCCCCAAGGAACCGACTTGCTAGATGAGAATTGACGACCGTGTGAGAAGCTCCAGTATCCAACGTAAATTTGCATGGTTTTCCGTTGACTTCGCCTTTGATGATCAGGCTGTTTCCGTCATGGGCCTGTGAGATCGAGATCCTCGGGGCTCTTTCAATACCAGCCAGCACCCGCCCCTCAGTCCTGGCGTTTACTCGTTTCCCTGCTGTTGCTGGGCAGTTGTATCAGTCGCCCTATCTTGCTGGGATTGATTTTCTCTCAGTGTGCTTCGCTTTGGACAGCTTGACCGAAGATGACCCCTTTCACCACAAGTGTAACACCTAGGGCTATACCCTTGCGGACGATCGCGTACAGGTGATGCCACAACCTCCCTGATACGTTGTGTTCGATGGTCTTGCCTCACTGCCTCTACTTCCAAGGCATGGGCCAAGGCGTCCTTCACTTTCTCATGATGCCCAAGTCTTACAGCGGCTCTAACTTCCAAGTCACGTATTCCGTCGATGAACGCCTGTACCAGATTGCCATTGATGAGTGCAGGGGCGGACTGGTATGCTTTCCGAACCAACTTTTCAACTTCCAAGGCCTACTGCTGTAGGTTCTCGGCACTACGTTGAACGCGATCTCTTAACTTAGCGCGAAATACGTGCTCCAAGTGCGCGTCGCCGTATCTGGACTCTAACGCTTCCAGCAGCTGCTCGTAGGTCACATCCTTGCCAAGAGCCTCAAGTATGGTTAGGGCCTGGTCTCGGAGGCCTAAGGTGAGCGCGGTCATAGCTTGTTCTTTGGTCCACCCATTCGCTTTCATAACGGCCTCAAATTGAATTTTGTAGGCCGACCATGAAGATGTTCCGTCGAATGGCGGCACCTTAAATCCACGTACCGAAGGTGCAGCAACCACTGAAGGCACAACCCCGCCTCCAGCCCTAAGTTCACCTAAAGCCTTCTTCACCCCGGCAATCTGAACTTCAGCTTCTGAGATGCGATTCTCATGCTGGTGAACCTGCTCCTTCATCACCTTGAACTCTTTGCCAAGTATTGAGTGAAGGTCTTTAATGAGGAGCATCTGCTCTTCTTGGCGGCGGGCCTGTAACTCTTCTTGGCGGCGGGCCTGCTCTTCTTGGCGGCGGGCCTGTTCTTCTTGGCGGCGGGCCTGCTCCTCTTTATCTTGTTGAAGCTTCTCTTCCATTCGACGGGCCTGTTCTTCTTGGCGGCGGGCCTGCTCCTCTTTATCTTGATGAAGCTTCTCCTCCAACCGACGGACCTGCTCTTCTTGACGGCGAGCTTGTTCCTGCAACAGCGCCATTAGCGCAGACAAGTCTGGCACCGCTGGTGCTGAAGAAACTCCACATGGGCCAGAGACTGGCTCTGTCGTAGGCTGAACATCACCCGGCGTCTGTATCGGAGAATCTCCAAACCGCCTATGATCCATGTCTTGCTGCCGTTGACTCCTTGTACGAATACCGTCCGTGTCGTCCTTTGGTAAAATTGGCATAATTTATCCCTCACTTCTGACACCAATTTGTTACGAGCTGGGTATGGGATAAATTATTTTACACCAATTAATTAACTAAATATCTTTTATTAACTCAACAACTTATAAACACAAACACTAATTCGCTAATAATCACTATTCTCTTCGTAATCGCTTGTATTCGCATCCGTTCGCATCCGTAGTCGAAATCAGACTGACTCACTCGCCCGCCGTCCGGCCTATTTATATGGTCATGGAAGTTTCCAGAACATTGTCGAACTATCTTATAGTGGAATATTCTAGAAACATCTATGAACTTCTACACAGTACCACAATGGAATGTTCTCGAACCTAGTGGAAACTTCTGGAAACTTCGACCACATTCTCGAACGTTCCAGTGTAATACGGTCGACGTAACAATATAATAATCATCATCAGCCTTTTAATGTCCCCACTGCTGGGGCACAGGCCTCATTTAATTTATCTTACAATCACACAAAAAAGAGATACGATTCTTATAAATAAGTCTATTTTTCTAATTCTCAACAATATGAAAGAACTTTTGGAAGAAATAAGAATAACATTTTGTTAAATAAATTAGAGAATCATTGTGTTATATATTACAACTTACTTCTTAATTAATCATTGCGATTAGCAGACAGAACTACGTTTGTAGTAAAACAAGCAACATTGTAGAACCAAAAGATAATGATGACATTACCGTTTGCAAACGTTTATTAGGTATAGCTTCCCACGGAAAGAAATGAATCGGCCTATTGAACAGGCAGTGACTAACTGTTGGTCACGCATTTAAACGAATATTATTCACTGTACCTACAGCAAACAGGTCGAACATGATGTCACATCAAAATTAGGTCATATGAGTCACATTTACAACTTTACAACAAGATTCCTAAGAAAGCTGACGTAAATATTTACGACTAAAAGCCTGTGTTTAACCATAATGTAATGATGATGGATAGCAGGTCAATATTCTTGGTTAATAAATCGTAAAGAAAACTAGATTTCCTAAAACTACCAGAAGGTTAATTGTTAGAAAACAAGATATATGACACTTAGATAGCGCCTTGGAATAGGGAAACAAATAGACAGACATAAGAAATGAGGTCTTTGAATGGTTTTCTCATTTGAATACTTACACGAAAATCCAAACCTGTTCAGTTTTGGCCAAAAAAACTGGTAAATTAATAGTAGTAATTTTTTTTTTTAATATAACGTTGCCCCACACTAGGAATTACTCCTGTATCGTGGGTGCGTTCACAAACATGTATAGGTACTCACATACACAAGACACCCAGACCCGGAACAACTATCTGTAGGTCATACAAATATTTGTTGCGTGCGGGAATCGAACCCGCGACACGCAGCGCAGCAGCCGAACGCTCAACCACTACGCCAACCGTGTCGTCATAATTGTGTTAGAGACCTAAAAACTAACTCTCTCGTCGTTTATGAGTGTAGGTAATCATCGTTATATTAACTTATTTAGTAATCGATGAAAGTTAGGGCTAGACTTTATAAAAGGTCTGATAATATTTTTTAAGGAAAATTTAGAATTCAATTCGTGTTTCGGTCGGACACTATATCATTAGCGAAGAAAATCGTTTAATTGTCATTAGGTCTCCATTCATCATCTACGCTCCAGCTTCCTGCTATATCGTCTGCTACATTTCTGCTGGTTTGCTAATCTGTGCTTACAATTGTTAGCCAGTGAAACCATTTTCGAAGGTGACTCACGTTGCGCTCTTGCTTCTTGAGAAAGTGAACTCACATGTGACGTCATATTTTATTTTTGAATTATTAAGAAAAGCTCGAACATCAGTGGTCTAGTATAAACAATTAAATTAATTCAATTTATTGAAAAAACAAACGGGTTTTAGATAGTTGCGAAAATCGATGTTTAGGATGACGGACATTTTCCATCTGTAAGATTTTTGCCGATGTACCTTTGTCGTATTAAACGAAAAAAAAAATAACTATGGATACGGGTACCTAGTACACTTAACAATAATTAGTATTATCCCATACAAAGTCTTAAATCAAATCACAATAGGTAAACAAGGACAAATATATAGGTACCATGTTTAATGAGGCTTAACCTAAACGTTTAACATCGTAAATCTATTATAAATCCAACTATTGGACTGGCCACAGCTGGTCAACGAGAATTAGCCGCGCCTGCGATATCAATTTGAGTCCCTACAATGAACATTATGTGGCCAATACTATTGTGTGGTATTAAGTCTCAAAATAGAGCTTCAGCTGTTGGTAATTCAGAAACTAGGTGAACTGATTCGTATCATAATGGTTTGAAGCCTAACATAGGTTTCCTAGTGCTTTATGAATTTTCAATAGTTAGTTCAACGACACCAGTTCCAGCCTATTCAAATTATAAATAAACATATATGTAAGAGAACAAGATGAAGTTGTCACAGGAACTTTTATTTGAAAAGGGCATTTCAAGGATGAAGTCATTGAACTGAAAACTGAAAACTACTTTCGGGATGTGATGAAAGAGATAGCAATAAAAAGCATAGGTATGGTATATTTACGGTTGTCAACATAAACAGCGTAACAACGAACTTGTTTTATCGCTCGGAAATAGAAAAGTGTCTGATGATTTGATGAAATACAGTATGCAGTTCAATTGAAGATATGTGTTCGGGTTGAAAGCTGAAAATGTCTTAAACAATAATTGTCATGAAATAAATTGACGTAGAAAATGTTGTGACGAATTTGGTTCCGTACAACTGCGAAGACAAAACACACGTACAAAAATACCACATTAAGATGAGTGACAATTTCTGTTCCTTACTTAAAAGCACGTCTCACTAATCTAGTTGCTACTTTAGAGGTTATTGCACTAAATATTTCTACTAAGAACCGCAGTAAGCTAAACAAAACGTAAAAGTTCAGAATAGTTGTGTAGGTAAACATCAAAACAATTTTAAGGACCCGTAAGTCTAAGTTTTATTTGCAGATAAATATGGTTACAAAAGTTCTTACAATGCAGTGGTTGTTTAATAGTAGTTAACATATTTAATCATAACATAATGACATGCAAATTTTGGTATACAATAATTATATTATTTAAATTTGAACTGAAGGAATTCTTTTAAAGTATAGAAGGAATTCTGAATTAGCCAACTGCGTAAAGCCCTTCTGAAACGGACCATTGGGAGTTCTTTAATTTGGTTAGGAATCTTCTTGTAAATCTGAATACACATAGGATAGCAACTTCGCCTAAGTTTCGTATAAAGTCTAGGAATAATTAATCTATTATGGTATCTAGTTTTGAACTTACATTTATCTCCTAGTTTTTCAAACATCTCAGGGTGAGATTTGGTAAATTTACATATTTCCTCAAGGTAAATACCAGTTAATGTAAGTATTCTAAGTTTCTTAAACAGTGGTTTACAGGATGTAAGTGGGTCTACATTACAAATCGCACGTATGCACCTCTTTTGTGCGATGAAAGCTCTTCCGATATGCACCGAGTTTCCCCATACCAGTATACCATAACGCAGTATTGAACCAACATATGCATGATTGCCTGTAATGTGGCTTGTCTACTTGTTAGGTTAGATATACGCCAAAACACACAAGGAAACTTACTGAGTTTTTTACATATCTTATCAATATGATTAATCCAGGAACACCTCCCATCTAGTACAATCCCAAGAAAAGTCATACTATCTGATTGTTGTATTTGTTTTTCTTTATAAGTGATGTTTAAATCCATTTTTTTTCCAGTTTTTATTAGAAAATTGTACATATTTGGTTTTATTTCTGTTAGGTTTTAGCTTATTATTTTCCATCCAAGTAGTGCTATTCTGTAAAATCTCACCGTGAAAACTTAGGTGAAGTGAATGTGAAGTGGGCTGTCAATCCATACGATCAAGGTGGAATGAATTTTTAAATCACGCTCACTCCGCCTAAGTCTTCACGGTGAGCTGTTAACAGAATCGACCGGCTGTCTTGTGAAACCCAGGATGTTTAAAGAATAATTTACTTTCAATATTTATAACAGAATTCTGTCGGTTTTACGAGTGATACTTCTAGTTTTTAATCGACTTCAAAAAAGGAGGAGGTTTGCAATTCGTTTCTATTTTTTCATAAACATATTCACAGAAGCTCGGACTAATTTGTGAAGACAAAATCGTTTTGTCAACACTATGTTGGACTAATCGTTTTAAGAGATCTATAAAGATCTATTGTGTAATATCGTTGGCCAACCATTCAATGAATGCGAGCGTGTCGATTGTAATGTTAATTCGGAGAGAATTAATCAAATCATTGGATCGGAACACATGCGTCAGGTCACACCTAAGATATTGTTACGGTAGGTCCGTCATACTCGGAAGATTTATATTTAGAACATGATAATTTGGGAAGGAATGTAAACAAATGTCGTTTAGAATCATCTAACAATAAGAATGTGAATGTGACTGAAAAGTAGGAGTTAATGCGTAATGTAGAAAGAATGTGATATTTCACTTTTTAATAATAACGTTTATAAAGGAGCCTATTTCGTGTCTGGCACAATCAAGTCCTATAATATCTTCTAAGCCAAAATACTCAATGAAAGATATTTATATATACGCTGATATGCACGAACATATCGTCGTCGCTATGCACGAAACGTGATGCCACAAGGACCACAACTCCAGAATACATTAGACGAAGTGCGGGCCCATCGCAGACGCTTTCACGTCTGAATGAGAGTTTACTTAAGGTGCATTATAACGCTGTCCTCCCACGAGAGTGTCGTATGAAAAGGGTTCACGTCAGACACAGACGCAGTAAAGGCCTATACGGTGTACATATAAATCAATCTACACTGTAGATTCTACAGCATAGGTAGGTGGGTAGGTTAAATTTCTAACGCATAATTTAAATCGCTTAAAGGCTTCCACTGAAATAATAATACAGTACACAGTTATCATTATCATACATATCATTCATTATAAGCAATCAACTTTTTCTTGACTTTAAAATGTGAACCCGGGCTAAAAGAATGTACCTATATCCTGATTCTAGGTTCAAAATATGAGATGGTTTTTAGTTTTTACGATTTATTCCATGATGATTTCTTCCCTTGCATTTCGATCTAGCCTTTTTCTACTTACCTTTGATTTGATGGCGATGAATTTCGGAGCATTCTCATTTTGACTAACATTCAGACTAGTTTCAGTTTCAATGACTTCTTCTTTCAGGACACCGCTGAAAGAATTATATTTAGTTACATCAAATTGCAAAGCAAGGTAGATTTTAAAGGTTATATTTAGGTATTTTCTTCCTTTTCTCTTAAATTAAATAACTTTAGGTACATCGGCCAAAAGCTTTCGTACAGTCATCACAAAATTATTTAAAGCTCATCTCTGTCATAATTGATCAGTTCCAATATCATCAAACCTTGACACGTTTTGCAATAAATAATAGGTTTGCAACTAAATATGGTCAAAGCTAGCTTTAATAAAGTTCGACCGACATGATTCATTATTTTCATCTGACTCATACGCATTCATTGACTTGCCGCTCATTCCATTGTGTGGCTTTTGAAACTTTAAGCCACAATTTAAATTCAAGCCTTTAGACATGGTCTGGACTGGACCTTAGATTTTGTTTTATTATTATTGCCAAGACAGTGTTTGAGCAATTACATTTAAGAATAATCAAGCTTAAATAATAAACTGTAAACCATTTTGATAGGTATTAGAGAATAAGATGGATTATGTGTTAATAAAGGGTCAAAAGTATGTAATAAGATACAGTATTAGAGGTACCTACGTAGTCAGTAATCGGCTGTTTAAAAGGCACAAGTTTTAGAAAACCACAGCTTTGTAGAGCGTCATCTCTCGTCAGTATAAGGACGGATTTTATCACATTATTTTTATTCTCTTGCACGCAATTTATTTAAACTTCATGTACAATCGTGGTACATAGGTGGATATAATGCAACAAGGCTTCTCTACCAGTCATCTTCGTAATAGCTTGTTTTAATCATACCTACTTTAAACCCTAAACTTTGTTGCATGTGCTTAAAGCTCCAAAGAAAGGAGTTTCTTTACATTTGTGCAGCTGTTGCGTTAACTTCACAATAGCCATAAGTACTTAAAGAGGCTTTCTTATACTTTTTGCAACCGTTAGGTCGTAAAATATAAACTCAGCTGCAACAAACTGAATTGTGTGAAAAGTAGGGACTATACAAAATACAATAACTACCTACCTAATTAATGAATATAAAATTGAAATGAGGTACTTACCTCAACGGGTGTATAATAAGTAGCACGATGAACAGTAGATATAGCTGGTGGGTATACCAGAAGGCGTTGTAGACTCTTCTACGGACGACCCTCATAGACGTTAGACCCATGGATACAATGATGATAAGCATAGACACGCCTGTAAGACCAGCCGTACTTAGAAGTAGGCATAGTGGATTCTGAAATTAAACAAATGATTAACGCCAAATGCTACCGGCGCCTAGAATGTAAGTACAAAACACATGGGGGTGCAAAACATAAAATTGCCAAAGCGATGGATCTCGGCAAGTCCCATCAATTACAACGGTCTTGGAACCCAATAGGTAAAATAATTGTCATGGAGGAGTGGGAAATGTGGGGATAGCATAAACACGGCATAAAAACGATTCTGAAATTATAAACGTTACATATATTATAGGACATTCTAAGCAACAGCGTAAGGTGAAAGCTTTGACACACAAAATACACAGAATAGGCAGTAAAAATAATATACAACGCTCAAACTAGATAAATAATTTTTGCTCAAGGACTTAAAGTCATAACTAATGATCACTAATGTTAACATTTAGTGTATCACATTCCTAACCGAAAGGCAACCTAAGGTCACTAGGTTATTATGACCCACAGGATGGAGATGACGTAATAAGTACGCATGCCATTCAAGATGATAGCAATCTGGAATTGTTTGATTAAATACAACTTATTTTTTATACCGAGGTAGATATGTGGCGACCGCATACAATATTAGAGATTTGAGCATCTGTCACCTTTTGTATTTCAAGATATTACATTCCATCCATACTAAGTTCAGATTTGTAGTTCATTTGCTGGCTTTTTGGACAAAGTGTCTGCTGCTCTCCATATCTTCCTAACCCTCGATCTAAACAATAGGTCTCGTTAGTTTCATCTCTCATAGTATCTAATCAAAATCATTCACAGATGCAAATACATAATTATACGCGTGTTTACCGCCATACAATTAATTAGGTAAGTAACTGTAATTAGCTAGGTGCCATTCAGAGCAAATTGCACAGATATTGCCCGTAGACTATGGCATTCAAATTAATGCATTAAGCATTCTAATTTATCTGTAATTCGATCCAGAATAATAGATTCATTAGCTCGACTGCATTCTAACTCTTTGCCATGCAAGTTAAATGAGTAAAATGGAAAACTAAATTCTCGATAGACTTACGTAAGACTTCCATAAGCAGCAAAGATTCCTACTAGAGCTATAGAATTTTTGTATTTATATCGTCACCTGTGGTAAACTAACTATGGTGTGTTGGTAACAAGGAACTATGTAATGGCCTATGATGTTGCATTAATTTGTGTAGTGCAAAGTCCAACATTAGACCAAATTTCAATCAGCACTTCCAAACTTTGTTAAATAAAATTCGTTTGCTATAAAGGGTTTCGTTAGCTCTCTTGTATCTCTTTCCTTCTTGTTTCTTTTATCTTTTTATTTTGTAAGTGCATCTTCTTCTAAACTAAGTTCTGTTTATCCAAGTGTTTTATTGACAGTTTTAACTGCTCCGTTAAATCTGACTGAGTTATCATTATATTCTAACATTTTGCAGCTTAAACTTCTAGAACCAAGCACAGCATTAATTCCTTAACTACACACTCACGACTATCCAACATAGGTACTTCCTTGCTCCATGTAACCGCCTACAACTATTACGTTAATACCACTTACACCAGAACAATTCTACTGCAAACCACCTGAGTTACATAAGTCTAAAACGTGGATAGCCTAAAGTTTGTCAAACTAACCTCGTTTCTGTGCCTCGCGAAGTTAATCTCGGTGTGTTGTTGGTCGTACCCTCTGGAGAAATTCCACAAGTTTACCAGGTGGGAAATGGAATGTACAACTGGAAACAATAATGCACCTGTATATACTGTTTGTTCGTAGGTAGGTGCGGTAAAGCAGGTGTTACGAAGCCAGTTGTAAATCCTGGTACGTAAATTGTTAAGGAAGTTTTGAAGTAAATAATGGGCAGTGCTTGCGGTACCGTTATGGGTGGAAAGTATTTTTATTAGAATGAGTTGAATTTAAGATTTTTAGGGGTTTTTGTAAAACATCAGAAATATTTTTAGAATTAAAAATTAGACTTCACAGAATAAATAGGAATCGGTTTTAAAAAAGCTCACTCAACTACCGGCTCTGTAAAATTTTTATGAAGATAAGCAGGTTTGAGAGGTTTATTTCAGGTTTACAAAATTGTTTCAGTTTTATTTACAGGTAGGCTGCAAATTTTCAAGCTAAACCCACGTTCTAGTTCACGAACAAAAGCTAGAAATCCTAACAGTGGTGTTGGCAGCCATTAGCCTTCGTCTCAACAACTTAATGGTGCTCTACATACGCAGAGGGCTTTAACGAGCCTTCCACCATTTCCAATTCGCTTTGTGAATATTTTAAAAATGGAACCCATTGAAAACCTCCTTTTTCAGTTCCTGTGTAAAGACTGACTGGAAATAGCTCCAAAAATATGAAAAAGAAGTCCAACTGTTTCTAAGAAGTTTATATATTGCCGTTCAATAATTTTAAATAGCACAGCTGTCTGGAAATGTTTAAAGATTTCTTAGTACAATAACCGTTCTGTGATTCTTATAACTTGCCTACTTTTACTCAACATATTTTCAGACGTCGTTTATAAAACTCCTCTTTGACTCAGCAACACAAACTGTTTTTAATTACATTCTTTGTAACGTAAACACGCACAATTTTGTGAGTAAAAAATCCAACTCAGTTATATTGAAATTCCGAGTTCCTAGGAAAGCATGGCACTATTTTACTATTTCATTGGAAAAACGTGACTGTTTCTACTACGTAATGAAACCATAGACCACATCAGTCTATCAAAGCTATAAATCTAATGCGTTGGAAGCATAACAAGCACACTTACCGGCAAAAAGTAATAGCGTTATTGCAACAGTCATGTGAAAGCTCTTCGCTTTTTCTAGCCAGAAAAAGAATAATCCTGGCCATAATCTTGATAAAACTCTGTACAGCAATTGATTCAACTTCTTGCATAGAGGAAGTAACACCAGGGCGCAACATAAATTTATAACAGTCGCTGTACCACGGGAGATGCATAGTCCTAACTGAAAATGAAAAAAATAGAAAATATCGCCGACGAGGTTTATTCAACCTTTTTTCAGCCCGTATGCTGAATGCTGGCAGGTGAGAAAAAAATGCGTTTTATGAAATAACATGTTCTTTTTTTTCAAACACATGCTTGATTTTTACAGAGTAGAGGGAGGAATAGGGCTGTCTCGTTATCAAATAATGCATGTAAATGATTTGAAATCTTACCCCTAATATCCTTCGTAAATAATAAAACTGTTGTCCAATATTATAATAAATAAACGTATCATAAAAAAGATACAGAACTAATGAGATCCATAATATCTGAAACAAACAAAAAAAGATAAATTAGCCGAAAAGTCTCAAAAGAATCTTTGAAGAATGGTAATTCTTGTGGCTATTTCAGACGATTTACGAGGTAGGCAATGTAATTTATGTAATTCTTGAATTCTGATTCTGAGATCAAGCGTAGTAGTAGGTACCTATTCAATATTTTTTTTGCCATTTTTTTATAGTGTCTCTATAATTGTCGTATCTCAAGTGCTACGACACATTTCAGCCAGCGCAAAAGAGCATAAACTCCACATTGCATCAGCTTACGTCGGCCGTGCGTCGTAAACGGACGTATATAGCTAGCCACTTCAGACTCTATTCAGCGTCGGTGCGTAGACGGCTTTCTATACACAGCCTTTGACAGCCGTGTTGTGCCTACCTCCATTGAACGAGTGAATGGCGCCGATGACAGCGTGAAGCGAGTGTGGGCCTGCATTAATTAACGATGTCGAACGTCCATATCCAAACAACTGAATGCTATTGAGATGTAGCATGTATTATGATAAATGATATGATCTGTACGATTAGGTGATAGATTCGATCTCAGGCTAATGGCACACTTTAATGGTAAAGATCCATCAGAGAGTCTAGACAAACTGACATTCTATCATCGATAACGATTGTCAGAACGTTCAAAATGTATATGATTGACAAGCGTTATATAAATGTCACGTTGTCAAACCCGCTGATTACCTACATAAAATTTGCTATTAGCAATAACTGCGCAACCACACGCAATCATCGCGCGATCAAGAAAAATCTAGCTAAGTTCCAATTAGGTTTATAATTCAAAGTTTTTTATCAAAAACCTATTAGATACCTAATGATAAAAAGTTTTTTAGTTCATTGATTGTTTCATAGAGGAAGCACGTTGAAAATTGCTATGATGCGACTATCGCATATACGTAATACGGATTTGCTATTAAAGAGCAATTATAGCGCAATAGTCGCCATCGTTTTTTTTTTCAAGATACGTATAAAGGGACCCCATGTAAAATGCTGGTATTCAGCTGCATTCGGTTAGACTGGAAGCCGACCTCAAGATAATTGGGAAAAAGCTAGGCAGGTTGATACATATAGAGGAGGCCGAACATTTTGGACTTTTCACAATCTTTGTCGCTAATAGAATGTCACTTTGTTAGTTGGGATCTACATCGTGGATGGAAATGTGGTCATAGCATAAACCACAGGATTCAACTATTATAAATGAATTTCTTGGGCAAAATAGACATAATTATGCTGATTATTGATTAAACACTTGGTACTTACGAAGCTCTCGACGACCAAACTAAACTGATCATAAAACTTCTAGTAGCAACTCATGATTGGGTAAAGGTAGACCATTAGAACTAGCCAGTGTTAGGTTAGAACATTTAGTTTGAAGATAGGAAATAAACATACAAAGTTATACATTGTGCGAAAATAAACTAGTATTAACATAAACTTGTACCTGTGGGCGTTTGAAGATGGCATAAATGCATGCAATAAAATACAATTTTTTACTAGACGTTGCTAATCTGCACTAGCCCATATACCCATAGCGTAATGCGTTCTTCACGGTCGAGTGTTAAAACATGCTAGTATTTAACCCTGATTAAAAATAGCATCTCTGCGATATTCTTATTTAAAGGGTAATTTATTACCAACACTAATTTGTTTTTCCACTTTAGGCATTCAAGCAGAAAACACTGCTTATTTAACTATCTACCTAAGTAGGTAGACGCTTAGAAAATTCCAAAGAAATTATCATTTTCGACAGCCGTAATACATTTTTTTTTAAATCTCAATATTTTTGGAATCCAAAATTAATAGTATAGACGTGTCCTCAATTAAGTTAATTAATTGAAACAAATCATCTTAATGTTGCTAACCCGTTAATGTGCCCTTTCCCTTCACCTTTGAACGCAAAGCCCCATAGAGGCAACACTATAGGTACTACATTACACGTATGAAGGGTTTTTCCTCCTGAGTGCATTAATCCATCTTATAGGGTGATGGGAATTGATGGCTATCAATCATCCCGTCCCTGCGGATTTAAATATATTAGTATTTGTGTGTAAGCAAAATGGTTCAGGAATGCTGAATATTTTCAATAATGTTTATTTTGATTTATTAGGAGCAGATGGTACTCGTGCCAAAGAGAGGACATTAATTATTTATTTTATGAAATACGAACGTTTAGATTTAATAGCATTCTCGGGAAATGTACCCAATGAAATACAAGTGCTTAGGAATATTTTGTCGAGACATGATTTCACGTAGTCAATAAGACTATCATTTTAACAGTGTGCAGGACATAACTTCTTGCTAAAGCTGTGTTTTGACAGACTTGTCAGAACAGATTATTCTTGGGAAGAAACACCGAACGGAGCAACCATTCAACTTATGAGTAGACTTCCTATTATAAGCAGGATGACGCAAGCAAGTTAATCCAAGATACGTTTTCTTTTATTTTCAGCCAGAGAAGAAATACACGCGACAATATTTCAAATTAATAATACGGCTCAATGATTCATAATAAGCATGAATTCGATTAATTCACAGACACCAGACACAAAGTAAATAGTCTGCCGTAGAAACTAAAAATACTTTAACATACTGTGTCTTAAATCGGATTCCAATAGCTATCTCAACACTTCGCCTTTACAACATACATTCAAAATATTTTATTTTAAAGTTCCGAGAATCTAGAATAGGTATGTCTGAATGCCGATGAATCTCCGCCAAAATTAAATGGTAGTCATCATTAAAATTAAATGATAATCATCATTATTTATTGTTGACTAGCTTCTGCCAGGGGTTTCGCCCGCGTTGAATTAGTACTCCCCTTTATAAACTTTCAACCCCTTTTTCACCCGCTTAAGGGTTGAATTTCGAAAAACCCTTTCATAGTGGATAGCTACTCTTCACAAAGAACACACCCTCCAAATTTCATGTTCCTAGGACCAGCGGTTTAGGCTGTGCGTTGATATATCAGTCAGTCAGGACTTAGAATTTTATATATACAGATATCTCAGACTTTTGCCTTTGTGAAGTAAAAATAACTTTAATTTAGGAAGTCGGTGTTTGTATTTCTTCCTTATTTGACACTGGGGCCGATTCTGTTAGGCACAAACTAAACTTAATTTAGGCTATTGCTATCTTTCTCTCTCTAATAAAACAAGAAAGAGACGGACGTAAATTAGAGCTGTCAAATTTAGTTGAACCAATGTTACCATACAAATTTAGGGTACACGTAAAAACATGTCGACTAAAAACACGGTAAAGTACAAGGCGTAAACTAATTTGACATCTCTAACTTAGTTCATAGCTATAGCCGTCCTTTTCTCGCACTGCCGTTTAGTAAAAGATAGCGATTCTCTAATTTTAGTTTAGATATTCAACAAGAGAATCGGCACCACTGACTTCCGAAATTAAAGTCCTTTTTTAATTTTTGTGTATTTTCTTTTTTGGAAGTCAGTTGCTTTTTTTGTAAAAAAAGCTTTTTATTTTTCACTTTTTAGTTGTTATACCCCCAGAACTAAAAAACCCAATAACATGGAACGTGGAATTTAAACATAGTCGTAATTGGAGAAAACCAAAACGTCATCTGTGTATACGTATTTTTCGTTTTTGTTCAGTTTTTCAAAAAGCGCTGAAGCAATTTAGATAAAATTTATATGGGACCAACTCGGCAGTATATTCTTTCGGATAAAAAAAATTAAAATCGGTCCACAATTGACAGAGAAATCGGTGGACATACATAAAATAAAAAAGATACATACAGTCGAACATAGAAAAGGGAGTTAGTGGTAGCGTGACGGCTGACAGGACAGAATGGAAGAAAAAAACGTGTTGCGCCGACCCCAAGTAACATGGGATAAGGGCAGGAAGATGATGATGACAGTCGAACATAGAACCTTCTCCTTTTTAGAAGTCGGTTAAAAAGGTAGAAATCGATATTTTGGAATGTGCAAATAGCTTCAATTTTCTAACTGTCCGACTCCTTGATAATTCAAAAGTGCCTGTGAATCAATGCCTTTGAGTTTCAATGGTCTTTGCCCAACATTTTGATGGATTGGTCTTTACTATTGAAAAACCAAAAGGATTCCATAGATGAATCATGTAAAATTTTAAACTGTCAGCATTTAAATTATGCGATAAATAATAAATTATTTAGATCACCAATCATCTTCCTACGTCAAGTCAAGAGCCAAGGTCTAGGTCACTATAACAATGGTGATTCTCCTAAGAACCGTACCCATGATGGAAGTATCGATTACTTCCACATAAATAGACGCCTTAATAAGTCATAAATAAGACAAGTTTAACTATGCTGTGCTGTATTTAATGAAGCAGAACTATCTCTTGCTAATAGAGCTGTTTTTGTTTAAGGAAACCATTGACACTGTTCATCAGCGGATACTAAATCTTACACTACGCCCCATTTCCTTTATTTCTTTTTCTTTTTTTAAAAAAAGAACGTTGCACACTAAGAAAAAAATGTAAGTATACTGTATCGCGGGTGCGTTCACAAACATGTAATCTCACATACACAAGACACCCAGACTTGGAACAACTTTCTGTAGAAAAAAAAAAAAATATCGACGCGTCACAAAATTAAACGCAAGTCAAGTAAGTGATGAGATTGTCTGATGATAATTCATCAACCAAACACAGCAGCTGTGCGAGAAACTAGACCTAAGAAATAAGACTAAACTCCTTGATAAGTCTAGTCTAGCCATCTTGACGATGGGAAGAGGATGAGACATGACACTTTAGTATTCTACATTATGATAATAAATCTTGATTCAATAGTAAGTGCTTCCTTCCTCTCAAGTGAAGGGTCTGAAGAAGTGAAAGGGAAATAAGTCTCCTACGTAGGTATCTATTATTATATAAGGTAAATGGGAATCGTATCCTATCGAATAGGGTAGATGACTAAAAAAATCAATTTGGTCCATCAGATGGATTGACAAAAAGTATTGGGCACGTATTTTGAAGTGAAAACTTCTTTTAGGCGCGTTGGGCATTTTTGAGATGGGAAAAAACAATTTAACTCGCGCGATACCGACCCACTACGAGTGCTACGACGCGTAGCAGCGCATCGCGTAGCGGTTTGAAGTGAAAACTTCTTTAGGCGCATTTTTGAGATGGGAGAAAACAATTGAACTCGCGCGACACCGACCCACTACGAGTGCTACGACGCGTAGCAGCGCATCGCGTAGCGGTTTGAAGTGAAAACTTCTTTAGGCGCATTTTTGAGATGGGAAAAAACAATTGAACTCGCCACCAACACCGACGCCGACACAGACACCGACACCGACACCGATGCCTACACCGACACCGATTTCTACACTGACACCGACACCGCGTAGCGGATCGAAGTGAAAACTTCTTTAGGCGTGTTGGGCATTTTTGTTCAAGTTTTCACTTCTGTCGGCACTCCCGGAGTGCCACCCTTTTTATCTTTTGTCATGTAACCAAAAAATTAAGACGATATTGTGCGTTGAATTTTTGCGTACCTACGTAACTGTACTACTAATTATCAATATCAAGCCCCCACTTCAAAACTTATTGTATGTATCTTGTGGTATATATCTTTATAATTTTTATTGATTTGATTAAGCCAATAATCAATAATAAGCATCTATGTTTTTTGATAATCTAACTGGTGGACTACATACATTTTTTTTTACCCAGGAGTCATCTCTATTGGCTCCTACGTTTAACCACCTGGACGCTAGACGCTATGCGCTATAGGAACAGGTCGGTCTATTCTGTAAAAATCTCACCGTGAAAACTTAGGTGAAGTAGGCATATGCTGTCAATCCATTGCGTGAGAGTTCATTTCAAGCTCACTTCACCCTAGTTTTACGGTGAGATGTTTACAGAACAGTGCTGCAGTTTTTCAAAAAGCGCTGAAGCAATTTCGATAAAATTTATATGGTACCACCTCGGGAGTATATTCTTTCGGATAAAAAAGAATTTTGAAAATGTCCACCGATTTCTCTGTCATTTGTAGACACAAATGACAGAGAAATCGGTGGACATACAAAAAAAAAACATACAAACAGTCGAACATCGAACCTCCTCCTTTTTCAAAGTCGGTTAAAAATAAATCTTTTTCTGAAAACAGAATTAAATGAAGCAGCAATTAGTATTTCAAATATTGGGGAATATAAGGAAAAGTGGGGGCGTGGTGAGACATCAGACATCTTGCTATCTCTTTTTCCCCAACTGCCCCAGAAGGAGGATCATGTTTTTCGAGAGTATGTATGTATGTGTGTTTGTCAATTTCTTTGGCACGCGCTATAGCCTAATCGGCTTGATGGATTTTCCTAATTGAGGTATTATTATATTGGTCATGACCGCCGAAGTGACAGCTAGATGAATTTGGAAAAAAAAAAACACACAATGGCGACCGCCATTAGGTAAGTGTTGTCGTATATTTTGTGCCCTGAGGTATTCGCTAACTCAATTGACACCAAGCCTATTAATATCGATGTCCACCGAGCAATGTACTGCATAGTGCCTATCAAATTTATGTCAACTGTGTTAGTTAGCGAATACACCTGCTGATCATGTGGGTTATCAAAGTAAAGAGCTCGAGGAGACGATTGCAAAAATATAACTCAATAAAATTTTGGAAATAATAAAATTTAAATATATAAAAAAGCCGACTGTTAAAAAACAATTAAAAAGTTCCAAACAAGTCACTTTTCAAGCAGTTTGATGCAGTTGGTGGTATAAAATCTGTGATTGAATTAAAATAACTGCCACCAACTGCATCAGACTGCTTGACTTGTTTGGAACTTTTTAGTTGTTTTTTATCAGTCGGGTTTTTTGATATTTTATTTTTTACTCGCGTAACCATAGAAATATAAAATCTTTGTTATATCTATGCGCGTAAGCTAATGGCGATGACGTCATACGTCAGTGAGCGCATCCTTTTTAACCGACTTCAAAAAGGAGGAAGTTCTCAATTCGGTTGGAATTTTTTTTATTGTATGTACATCGATTAATCCGAGGTTTCTGATTCTTTTTTTGTTTGATGCAGTATACCTGCCGTTTGGTCCTTTTGGTGAAGATCTGATGAAGAAATTCGGAGATTGGAACTATTCAATGATAAAAACTTTTTTACAAAAAAAACAACCGACTTCCAAAAAAAAAAATACACTAAAAATTAAAAAATAACTTTAATTTCGGAAGTTGGTGTTTGTATTTTACTTCTTCGTTATTTGACCAACTTGGGAGTATATTCTTTCGGATAAAAAAAGAATTTTGAAAATCGGTCCACAACAGACGGATAAATCGGCGGACATACATAAAAAAAAAAAAAACATACATACAGTCGAACATAGAACCTCCTCCTTTTTCGAAAGTCGGTTAAAAAACGAAATGATAGCAAACCTTCCGGAATTGCTGCAATCGCATGTCTGTTTATTGTTTATACCACTTCATATCATAATATCACGTGATACCTTCTGAAGGGGTAGGTACACAGATTTGTACTTCGGAAAGTGTGCCCAAGAACTCCACGACCTCATCCCACCGGCCCCCTTCTACCAACGGACATCTAGACGCATTGCAAGTTACCATCCCTACCTTAAGTTGCTATTCCACGAATTCGCACTAAGCGTTTCCGAACGTCTTTCATAATGCGCACAGCAAAGGAATGGAACTCTCTGCCTGCGTCTGTATTTGCGAATGTATACAACCCTAATCTCTTCAAAGTGAGAGTGAACAGGCTTCTTCTGGGTAAGCTCGCTCCATCGTCGACTTTGTCTCTGTCATCTCTGACCTAGACTAGAGTCAAGAGCAAACCCATCAAAACTAAAAAAATAAAAATTTGTACAGTTCACTGTTTTTGGGGCTATTATTTCGGGCATAACTTTACTATTTAGTTATAGAGTACTTACAATAACTGAAATGTGAAAAATGAAAAACTTTTTTACAAAAAAAACAACAGACTTTTTTTCTGTTACTGTGACAGTTTCTCCTTCCACAAGTATTGAAACGTTTCTAACTTATTGTGAACGGAGTTTAAGAATTCTTTCGATTTTCAATTTTAGATGGGTTACTTTTTGATACAAATATTAAAAATAATTGAGTCAACAACTACCCTAATATAAATCTTAATTCAAACGCTTCATCCCAAATAAAGTGAAGGGTCTGACTGAAGAAATGAAATGAATAAATCATCTATGTACTTAATCTATGGGAAATGAGAATCACGTCCTCAATAGTATCTACGCCTGTGTTGCGTTTCCTTCAGGTATTGCACGCCGACTAATATCCGGCTTCTTTAAGACCGTTTTTAATTTAAATTTTATCGGTGAGACTGAGAAGGAAATGAGAATTTTCTGAGATCGTTGTTAAGATAAACTTTTTCTCTTTGAAAGGAAATCTTCGAACTGAATTCCAAACCATTTTTTCTAATTTAGAATTCAGATCTACTACTCTCAAGTGTTTTCAGGGTTACTGGTAACCTAACGTATTACCTTACATACCTCGAAAGCTTTGTTAAAGTATAAGCTAACATTTCAAAGAACAATGAAGATCAAAGCAGTTTTAGAGAAAAAAATTACGTATATTGTGTGTGACGAATTCAGGGCAAATTTCAGAAAGACATAAAAGTTGTATTTTCTCGAAACCCATGGGTTTCCGCCTAGGCTTTCTTTGGGCGCTTAATTGTTGCAAATGGGTCACACTATCACGTCCTGCTGGGAATATGTTGAGATATCAGTAACCCTATATTTAATTTTGATACCAGATTGAGATAGGTTTTTCCGAAAATTTTCTTTTGATCCTGGGTTTTCTTATTTTACTATGTTGTAAACACAGTCTATATTGTATAGATACTGCTTAGCTTATAAAAGTTTATTAACATTAAATAGTACCTAACTACCTACCTACATTCACGATAAGCATAAATTGGCAGTCAATTTAGTTATTAAGTTTTCGGTCTGCTGTCTTTTATTATTCAATTGCTTTATATTCTGGCCATTTAAAGATGTTATAGGAATAGGTACGCTCCAAATGGGTTCTTGAGGAAACCCACTTCAAGATGATGCACAATCTAGTTACCGCTCCTTAGAACACGGAAGCATTAGATAAATTAACACATTCCAATATCCAATCGCTTCTATTTTCAATGTGGTATGGCACAAAGAAGACAATTAGGCATAAGTGCATCTTTGCCTTGAAAACTCTTGATAATTTGCGACTGTTGCTAAGGATTCCGATGTGCTACTCGTATTATGTAGATAGTAGTAATAGTAATTAGTATTTCCCCTACTATAAATTAAAGCCTATGTGCTATTCCAACCAAACTATAAATAATCTATCTCTGTGCCAATTCATCCAGATCGGTTCAGCAGTTCTGGCGTGACAAACATCCATCCATCCATCCTCAGCTTTTTCATTTTAGGGTTCGGTACCCGAAGAGTCCAAACGGAGCCCTATTGTTGTCACTTACTTATCCGTCTGTCCGTCTGTCTGTCCGTCCATCGTCTGTCACAAAATTTTGTTACGAAGAATTTTTTAACTTCCCATTGACCTATGAACTTGAAATTTGGTGATAATGTTTATTATTACGTATACTTTACTAACAAATACCAAAATTTGGTGCGGAACCCTTAATGTGCGAAATCCGACACACATTTGGCTAGATTTTTTGTTGTGTTTGGTCTTTCTTTGTCATGTTTACCGCAAATAAACGTATTTTCTTTCTTTCTTTTTTTCTAACTTTTGCATTTATAATATTAGTAGGAAGTAGGATTCTTAGTAGATACTCTTGAATGATTAATTGGGTTGTCTTAATAATTAGGTACATTTCCACCAACTAGATATCAATCAATCACTTGCTCTACAGTTTTTATCAACTTAAGGTAAAACAAACACTATAATATTCTACATCCACCTAATTGTAAGGCGTAGGTATGTTAGCAATTTTGTCAACGAGATGACAAAGCATTTATTTACTCAGGTGTTTGTGGCGTTAATAGACATTACCTAATTTGAGCGGAAGGTCAATGTAACGTTATTTTTAATAGTTCTACTGAATTGCTAAAAAATATATAAAATCTACCTACTTCCTTGGGAAAAAATGTCGTCTATAACTAGGTAGGTACGTTCGTTCGATAGGAACCCAGCTCAGTTCTTGAGTCAAAGATCAGTGGTATTTTAAGATGTCATAGCAACTAGCTAATAAACCCCTGATTTTTATTATCCAACTAAAACACTGCACATCACATCTGCCTAGCCTTTTCCCAACTATCTTGGAGTCGGCTTCCAGTCTAACCGGATGCAGCTGAATACCAGTACTTTACATGGAGCGACTGCCTATCTGACCTCCACAACCCAGTAACTGGGTAATACGATACCCCTTGGTAAGACTGGATGTCAGACTTTCGGGCTTCTGACGACTCGTAACGACTGTCAAAGATCCACGATTGACAGCCGGGACCAACGGCTTAACATGCTTTCCGAAACACGGAGGAGTCTCGGTATGTAAAGTGTTCACCCATCCATGGACCAAACCCGGCAAGCGTAGCTGATGGATTGACCCGTGCGGATGTTATTACTTTAGCCACGAGCTCCTCTAAAACACTGCATAGCCCCAAAAAGTCAGAAACGCATCACTGACTCTTACTTGTAACGGAAAGGTGTGAATCGGTTGTGCCCATGGAAATGATCAACATTCTCTAAGATTTTCGTTACATCCTCTAGATACAGGGTCAGATTAAATAAATGAATGAAACTTTTGGGCACATGACCAGCCGACAGCGATGTGGAGGAATTTTTCGACGCCATATTTTAGATTATTTTTAGTTTTAGTTAGGTAATTTTTTTTTTGTGTTTATATAGTTAAGTTATAGTATATTTTTGTTTTATGTATTTTGTAGAATACAATTATTAGTGTATTTCCATTAAATGGAATAAAAAATACACATAATGAATGTGTTTCACATGATGGATATCGATACTTAATAAGACATTAAAACAAAAAAGTATATCGATAGCAATTACCTCGCGGAGTTTCACTAGCTAAATTAATTTGACCCTCTATGAAGGTGAAACACGGTGATCGCTTATAATCTGATACCTAGCTTAGATAGGGACTTGCTGATTGTTCCCTAGTACTATTAAAGCATTACTAATAAAATTAACTGTAATGAGATTTTTAACCGACTTCAAAAAGAAGGAGGTTATCAATTCGGATGTTTGTATTTTTTTTATGTATGTTCGGGCATAACTTCATCATAATATAGACGGATTTCCAAAATTCTTTTTTGTTCGAAAGGGGTTTGTTCCGAAATGGTCCCATTTAAATTTTATATAGATCTGATGATGAGTTTCGGAGACAGACAACGGAACTCTTCAAAAAATTACAGCAAATCAACTGCGATTGCTGCGATCGTATGTATATGTAGTGTTAACACAATTTAATGGGGAATCACAACTAAAAAGTGAAAAATAAAAACTTTTTTACAAAAAAATAGAACCGACTTCCTAAAAAAGTGCAAATTAACTTTAATTAAATTATATTTAATTTTTTTTTAATAAATTTAAAAAAAAAAAACGAAGAAACTAAACCAGAAACACCGACTTCCGAAATTAAAGTTATTTGCACTTTTTGTGGAAGTCGGTTCTATTTTTTTTTTTTTAAGTTTTTTCTTCTTTCTTTAAACATTGTCTACACTAGGAATTTCTCCTGTATGGGTGCATAAATCGAAGATCATTTGCAATACAAGCAGAAGTACCAAGTTCCACAGACAAAGTTCATGAAGCTGAATTAATTGTAATCAGATTAAATAACATGTTCAATAAGTACGTATGCGCAAATGCTGCAATGATATCATACTGCATGATTGATCGTGCCCGGGTGGTTAAAGCTGATAACTAGAGCAAATAAATCATTTTTATTCGATTTACCCTCACGCTTTATGGCTCTCATGGAACGTAACTTGCATTGTTTAAGCTTAAATTAAATCATTTACGATTGATTAAATGTTTCAGTAAAACCGCTTGCTGTTCATTTTCGGAATAATTGCAAGGATGGCAGCGCAATAGCGCTTGGGTCAAAGAGAATTAAACCACGCTTGGGTATATACTATCCCGTAAAACCACATCACTGGCGTTAAGTTTTCTAAAATTCTTATTAGATTTAATAAAGCAGGGATCTGTTTTTCCACAACACAGATCTGTTTTGTTTAATTGTTGGGTGTTGCTTCCCCTACTTTTTCTCTGGTTATTCGTTGTGAAAAGAAACTAACTTAAACCACAGATGTCTATGGGGAAATTCATTCTGTAAAAGTGGAAAACCTATCAAACAAAAGAATTTATTGGAAGCAGCACAAGCTGAAATTGAGCTTACGTGACTCGGGACACGCTTACTATACTGGGAACTGGGAATACCGATGTGTAACAGATAGATTCAAATCTATCGCATTTTTTGCTCTATCCAATTAGGCCAGTAAGCAAGCTTATTGTTAAATTACGTCACATAAATTGCCCAGTTAATATTATGACGCTCGAAGTCGGAACTGTATCCTTTTGGGGAGTCATTTACATAATGTATGTGCCCAGCATCTATAATCTAGTTAGCTGTCAACGCGTGCGCATAGCGATAAACGATTTACACTCACGCGCATCTTAATTGGTGATAAGTATAATTTATTATCCTTAGCTGCCGTGTTGGTAACCACGTTTAATTTTACGACAAAACGTACGTCGTCGGCATCAAAACTTAAATCATGTTTTACTGAAATGATGTGCGGGCTGCAAGCACGGTCATAGGCCAATAATTTCTCGAAGTTTCCATTATTAAAATGGTATGCCTAGTGATAGACGGACAGATAGACACTAAAACAAAACATAATATTGTATGCTATGAATGCTGATTAGCTTTACGGTGGTCAGGTTTTCCCGCTGGTTAAAAATGATGCTGAGCAGATGATGGTATTCTAATAGGTAGGTATTTTATCCTACAGCCCCCCCGGTCGCGGATAAATTCGAAAGAGAGTTACCGCGGCTCTTTTTTTTGACACCTTGAGTTTTAGTCAGTAAAAGTCTGACACTCTCGCTCGACCCAGAGCGGGAGATGTCACGATTTACCACTCTCCAAATAAAAAAGGAAGGTATTATATCCTATTATGTACCTAATTTTAACATACTTTTAATACAAAGAAGAAAATACACTAAAAACTAAACAATGACTTTAATTTCGGAAGTCGGTGTTTTTATTTTATTTCTTCGTTATTTGACGACGACTTCCGAAATTAAGGGTCTACTACCGGCCAAGTGGCCGCGCCCTCATTGAATAAAAAATCGTAGCATAGCACAGAAAATAAATATTAAAGTATCCAACGTCACGTTTGTTACAAAGAGGATAAAGTATTTTTACGTTGATAAAACCAGGTCTCAGAATGTTTCGTATCCAAAGTAGTAGGCAAAAGTGTCAGAAACGCCCGTTTTTGGTTCTTTTGCCTACTACTAAAAAGAAAGAGTTATTATTTTCTTTTTTGGAAGTCAGTTGTTTTTTTTTTTTGTAAAAAAGTTTGTTATTTTTCAATTTTTAGTTGTTATACCCCAGAACTAAAAACCCCAATAACATGGAACGTGGAATATAAGCATACTCGTAATTGGAGAAAACCAAAACGTCATCTATGTATAGGTATTTTTCGTTTTTGTTCAGTTTTTCAAAAACCGCTGAAGCAATTTCGATATATATGGGGCCACCTCGGGAGTATATTCTTTCGGATAAAAAAATAATTTTGAAAATCGGTCCACAACTGACATAGAACCTCCTTCTTTTTCGAAGTCGGTTAAAAAGTATTCCATAAGTGATAGTTGGAAGATATGCGTTTTAATCGAGCGCTTTTTAGTTTCTTTTTACAGCTGAACTTTACGGCCACGCGAGGCTAACAAACTGCAAGAGTTTGTACTTTACCGCCTGACCCAAATACTTTTATTTGTCCTGCACGCTGTTGTCGCGTATTCTTGAAATAATTAGCATAGCAGTTAAAAGAAGCTTGTGTTTGGTAGGATACTTCTGGAACTAAGTTCTTGAATAAATGGGTTCTTTTTAACCGACTTCGAAAAAGGAGGAGGTTCTATGTTCGAATGTATGCGTTTTGGAACGAAGTTCCTTATCGCGCGTTGTGAAAGGGGGCTAGACGGAAAAAATTCTTACGAAAAGTTGTCACGACACTAATGAGGCTGTCCATCCAAAAAGATTGCGTTGGAAAAACAATCTAATAAAAACTTCTTGTATTTTTGGTGGGTAGGTACAAAGTTTGCAAGCAGATCAAGCATTATCTAACCAATTTCGTGTGTTAATGAGCTGAGCTGAGCAGAGCTGAGCTGAGCTGAGCTGAGCTGAGCTGAGTTGAGCTGAGCTGAGCTGAGCTGAGCAGAGCTGAGCTGAGCTGAGCTGAGCTGAGCTGAGCTGAGCTGAGCTGAGCTGAGCTGAGCTTAGCTGAGCTGAGCTGAGCTGTGCTGAGCTGAGCTGCGATGAGATGAGATGATGAAGTATAACTTCTTACGTGCGTGCGTGTGTGCGTAGTTAATAATAAAAAAAAAATTATAAATTAAAAAAAATAAAATTATATTACAATTCCTTCACTAATTAATCGAAAAGAACTTCGTTCCATCCGGGTGTCCCTTGACACCTCTCAAGTTTAATTTTTTTTTTTTTTATGTATGTGCACCGATTTCTCTGTCAGTTGTGGACCGATTTTCAAAATTCTTTTTTTATCCGAAAGAATATACTCCCGAGGTGGTCCCATATAAATTTTATCGAAATTGCTACAGTGCTTTTTGAAAAACTGAACAAAAACGAAAAATTCGTATTCATAGATGACATTTTGGTTTTCTCCAATTAGGAGTAGGTATGTTTAAATCCCACGTTCCATGTTTTTGGGGTTTTTAGTTCTGGGGTATATCAACTAAAAAGTGAAAAATAAAAAACTTTTTACAAAAAAACAACCGACTGCCAGAAAAGAAAATACGTACCTACTCTAGAAACTAAAAAATAACTTTAATTTCGGAAGTCGGTGTTAAATAACGAAGAAATAAAAATAATATAAACACCGACTTCCGAGATGAAAGTTATTTATTAATTTTTAGTTTACCTAGGTATTTTCTTTTTTGGAAGGCGGTTGTTTTTTTTTTTTTTGTAAAAAAGTTTTTTTCCGAAATTCTCATCCGCTTATATAGCTGAAAACTATTTCTATCATCTGTGAATTACGTACCTATTAAGCCATTGCCCAGCTTTATTTGTTTTATTTTTGGGTACTTTTACGTAGCTTTTGCAAAAAAAATAATGGACGATTTTTAAACCAGACTATCTACATGGACCACATGATGAGCATTTATTTACTACCCCATCTTCAGATGTTCCGCTAACTGTAAATCTACTCTAACTAAAACAACTTTTTACAAAAAAATACAACAGACTTCCTTAAATAATACTAAAAAATGCAAAATAACTTCAATTTCGGAAGTCGGTGTTTCTAGTTTGGTTTCTTCGTTATTTGACACCGACTGCCGAAATTAAAGTTATTTTGCATTTTTTTAGTATTATTTAAGGAAGACGGTTGTATTTTTTTTGTAAAAAGTTTTTTATTTTTCACTTTTTAGTTGCCCCATTCTAAAACTAAATTAATAGTAAAGTTATGCCCGAATTGATGGCCCAAAAATAGGGCATTTGAACATAGTTGGTGAAATTAGGGTGTATCAGGATGAACTGTACAAATCTGTATACCCCTTCAGAGCGTATCAGCGTGATGTAATGTTGTGAAGTGGTGAAAACAATATACAGACATGCGATTGCAGCAATTCTGGAAGGTTTGCTATCATTTATTGAAGAGTTCCATTGTGTATCTCCGAAGTTCTTCATCAGATCTTCAACAAATTTAAATGGGACCACATGTGAAGCACTAGCTTTCAAATAAAAAAAATCAAAATCAACCTAGTAAAAAGTTATGAGGTAACACATAAAAAAATACAGTCGAATTGAGAACCTCCTCCTTTTTTTGAAGTCGGTTAAAAAGTTGTTTCTCCGAATTAAAAGTTACGAAAGATTTCAACCTTCACAAACTCTGCCCGACACCATAAAATTAAGCGTAGCAGATCAATTTCGTTCCCTTAAAATTACACCCTTTACACTGCTTCCTAACAACGCGCGTATTTCGTAAGAGGACAAACAAATGAAGTAATCTGTACCACAATATACCTAAATACAAATAGCTTTTGGTATTGACCGTGAAGTTGAGATCATCATACATAATTCTCGGAATTTTGCAAAATAACCCGCTCGCGCCTTGTGTTCCCGAGGACAGACGCGGCAAAAAGTAGAATGAATAAAACAATGCATTTATTAAATTATGTGTTACAGAATTGTGTACTTTATGCATGCTGAATGTCTACGATCGAAAATCGGGATTGTAAATAGCACCAAAAAATAGTATTTTACTTACCAAATAAAATCGCCTCTTCACACATTCGAAACTGTCGTAAATAAGTGATGTTAACTTCATTTTAGATTAAAACTTTCAAAGAAACTTTATTTGCAAAATAACAATCAAATCAATTTTTATTTTAAACTTCAAAGTTTCGAAATTTAAATTCGTGTCGAATAGAAAAATCATTTTCGCGCTCTTCGTTTTTTTTTTAATTCACTAATACATTGGCTCTGACAAGGAATGCCATGATGCCAGTGATCGCGATGTTCGGCCAACAGCGTGCAGCATGTGACTGCTGACTGCCGCGAATCTGCGTGCCGTGCGGCGATTCGGCCGGCAGACGCGGGATTGTGTGTGTCGCCCGAAAACCCGCGCTGAGATTTCATAGGTCAACGCATTTTAATACTCGTGAACACTCGTTAGACCAGCGTAGGAGTTTACATGTAATTTTAGCTAGATTGTTACGCTAAAAGGAAAACTCAACCGATGTGTGTAGGTACTAGGAGTAAAGTTAATTTAAATTATTTTGAAAAAAATAACGAATAACGTTTTTGGGTCGTCAGAAGATTGAAGATATACTTCGTGCTCGATGAATGTGAATGATTTATTTTCCAAATCAGAGCGTCAAAAACGTGGTAATATGCTGTGATCAGCGGTGGCTACAACATTTATTGAGAATTCCAATTAGGTATGTATAAAAATATAATCCATACTTTGTATGTACTATGTAGATATAACTAAAAAGCTACTATGATTAAGGCACTTGCTCCACCGCCAACGTTGAGCGAGAAGCGAATAGAACTAGAAACTAAAACCGGCCAAGTGCGTGTCGGAATTCGCACATTTAGGGTTCCGTACCAATTTTTGACTATTTATAAGGCTTTGGGTCAACAAGATGCTTATACTGTGAAAATTTGAAGACTCCAACCGTTTGGCTGTAAAATCTGTGTGACAGACGACGGAAAGACAGACAGACGGACACGTGAGTGACAGCAATATGGCTCCGTCTGGACCCTTCGGGTACGGAACCCTAAAAACGAGTTGGTGAGCAGCGAGTGTATAGTTCTGATAGTTTTGTCGCTGGGCTATTAAGCGAGTGTACAAGTGCGACGGAGATTACTCGCACCACTCGCTCGGGGCGGCTAACTAGTCCTCTCGGAGTGAGATCTGACCGCAAGCGAGCTGGCAAGCATCGCTGAGCAAGTATCGTTGAGCGAGTATTATCTTTGATAGCTCTTGTTGCTTAGAGACAAACTTGTGGAGCGAGTCCTCGCCGGCAGTGTAGTCAGCGATCAACTATTCCCGGGCCTGCGGACGGCGAGTTAGGCCGGGACTCCACCAAAGCAGAGACGAGACGAGCGGAGAGGAGATATTTTTTAAACAACCAATAGAATTGTGTTATTGACACATCTCCTCTCCGCTCAGCTTCAGTGGAGATCGCTGTGCGGAAATGTGTAATATTTGTATGGCGCGATGGAAGCGGAGATGTGAGCTGTGCGCGGATGACGCGCAGTGGAGACGAGAGATGTGAGCGGCGTGCAGTGAGCGATGTCACCGTCCCGCCTCTCGCCCGCCAGCAATCCGCAGAGCCCCGCGCGCGCGCCTGCCGGCCATCTACCAATTCTCTATTCTTCGTCTATCAATTCTGCTTCTTCAGACCGTAGTTCTTCTTCTTACAAACACAACAGGACGGGTCCGTCATGGCCGATGCCGGCCCGGGGGTTGAGGATAAATTCGAAAGCGTTACCTCGCCCCTGGGCATTCAGGGCAGGGAGGAACAGGGGTGGGTTTTAGTCAGTAAGAGTCTGACACGCCCTCCCGCTCCACCCAGAGCGGGAGAAGTCATTGGATGATTTCCCACACCACAAAAAAAAAGCGATCAACTATTATATAAATGCATCTGTTTTGTTTACACGGAATGTATAACTATTATTCTATGTTTCTTGAGCAAGAAAATAACCGACAGTTAGTCGCTTCCTCGCCGGGGGTGGGACAGCTGCCTAAGAGCTCCAGTTGACTTCTATGCCAGTCGGATAATCGCGATAAAATAGTCTAATTCTGCTTACTAAGTTAGTGACGTTTCTAGTTTTTTACACTCATAATCTATCTACGAGGTATTCGTATAGGATCCCACCAAACATGTATGTCTCACAGGCCTGGTTACATTACCAGGACTGCATGTTTTATTAACTATTTATTATACCTGCAAAGTATTTGTTTATGTATGCCTGCCGAAAAATTACCGATTAAAGTAAAACCGAAAAAAAATGAATTTCCGATATTTTAGTTCCTTACTACTTTTAGCTTTTGATTTCTGAATAAACCAAGATCACGCTTGACTAAAAAATAATTTTATTGTAAGTTCTGAGAACCTCCATTTTCATTTCGTGTAACAAGGTGATTTTTGTTTAAAATATGGATTTATTTGACTGTCAAGTCTGGAACACAACTCATTGCAGTCAACTGGGGTTTTTGGCGGGATTTTGTCGAGTGAAGTTCAGTGGCTGTTTTAATTAGGTATTCGTCTGTTGATTCCTAGTGGATATTGTGATGTAAAATTGGTGTAGTTTTGTGCATCAAGTGGCAAATGGATAATATGTAGAATCATTGAAACAGGCGCGATCTCGGTAAAATGGAGCTGAGAATTTTATTGTAGTATTGACTACCTCAGCGAAGTTTGCCGAGAAGGCTGACTCGACACATTTGTTGCCAAATACTGCAAAAAACATTAGAATCTGTTACATCTGCATTCTAATGGAAAAAAAGTAAAAATACACTACGTAAGACTAGGTAATATGGTCACTTTAGCCTTCCCTTCGGAGCAAATAAAAAAAAAAGCAGTCAACTGTCAACAACTTGATTTTCCGCCGGCAGAGTTGCCAGAACGTCCCAAAAGGGACGATTTTTGTCCGTTTAGAAATCTTTACGTCCCTTCGATGTCCGTTTATATGTTCCGTCCTTTTTCCGTCCCTTTTCACATAGCCAACTACAATCATTTACTATTTTTATTACAAAAATGCGTGATACTTTAACTAAAAAAGCGAAACGCGTAGTGTGTCAACTTCAGAACACTGCTGGCCAATATCGCGAATATCGCGCCAGCCATCCTTTTTCCACGCACAGCAATCGCATCCCATATCGCTTGTCTGGATGTTCCACGCCCACAAACAAACACAATCATTCGGTTATTCAGCTCAATTTATTACGTACAAGTTAAGCAAGAGACAAACTGATCACGAAATATTTTTAAATGAAACTGATCCCACGAACGCAACGTATGCAACGCATTATATGATATCTGGGCTCCTGATTTTATATGAAAAAGTTTGTTTTTGTGGCGCGGAAATATTCATTTAAAAATAGTAAACTCAATAAATCATCCTCAAACTCGCTATCAGAATCAGAAAACATGACTACAGACATACTAGTGCACCTTCTGAGAAATTACAACAACGTGGCATACATGGGACAAGTGTGCACACCCATTCTCCCACCTTGCATCGCATACGTTGCGTACGTGAGACCAGAAGGTGTATTGGCTAACTCAGTTGACATCAATTTGATAGGCACTTTGCCTTACATAGCTGCTTTGACGTATAGGAAAACCGTAGTGCCTATTATAATCGATGTACACCGAGCAATGAACTGCATAGTGCTTATCAAATTGATGACAACTGAGTTAGCGAATACACCTGCAGTTTGCCTCTAGCTTTACGATTACGAGAAATTGAGCTTTCGTTGTGCGAGTTCCTTTCAAAACATTTTAAAATGACGGAAAGCAGAACCCGCCTCAACACCAATACCTTAGTATCCTTGATGGCAACGAGTTCAGGAATCATGGATGTCGCTAAGTTTGAGCTGACCAAAGACATGCAAGAAACAAAATAATATTGAACGTCTAAAAAAAAAAATTCCCTTTTATTTGTTTGCCTTATAAATATAACAGTAGGTACTCACGCCTTTTTAGGTATACTTTTTTCTCATTCAATCGTTACAAATTAATATTTTTCAAACCGTCCTTTTTGTCCAAAAATCGTCCCATTTCAGGTAGTGAATCGTCCGAAAGTCGACGCAGGTACTGGCAACACTGTACGCCGGCGTACTCCGTACTCTACTCTACTCTGTGCATGTGTTAGTTTGATTTTGATTGATGGACTGATAGTAGGCGCGCGCTTGTTTTAGACTGCGTATCACCTGGTGTTATTTATTCTAAATACAAAAATGTTTCGGTAATTAAAAAGTTATAAACAAGCTCTGATTTAAAGTGAAAAATAAGCCACAGTTTTAAGTACATCTCATTTTTTTCAATTATGGAACCCCCCTCGCCATGGAAGAGGCCAAACGAAGTTATGCAGCTGCACAAGCTGAAAAAGCGTAAAAGAGCGTTACAGGTATACAAACGTTTAAATTAATTTAACTATTGTAATATTCTCGTTAATCAGGGTATTGTTCACTATCAACTGTGACGCCAAACACACCATAGCCTTAATAAAAACAAAACAAAAACGGAACCTAATCTTGCTTTGAATAAAATTAGAAACAGGTGACTTTCATATCTAATGGTATAGTTGCTTGATTAAAAAACAAATATGCCTATAAAAATGTCACTGACCCAATAATTTACCATTGAATACTTATATAGCTACAATAAATTATGCAAAGCATGATTCCTCTTTTAATAACAGCCACTGTCATCAGCAACTTAACATTAATTAATTCCTAAATTCCACCATCTGATCACCTGTTTTTTATACCTCCTTAAATTCAACCAAATGGTAAAGTACTTCTAAGATTTTTTGATGATACTAATATCCTGGTTTTAAGTACAATCAGTTATCACCTCACTACTTCCAAGCAGTCTCATGATCATTTTCTAACCCTCATCCCATCCAATTTATTTGGGGTTGCTGCATCTTGGTATCTTTCCATACTTCTCTATTAGTCAGCCTCTTTCTACCCATATCTGCCACATAGTCCAACTTCAACATCTGTCTATTATGTACAGGTGTATTCCTTGAATAAAGAGTCTCATATTCGTCATCCCACTCAAGTTATTTAGGACGGTCACGAGAATGTTTGAAAGAGTAACCGCGGCTCTGGCACAGGCAACTGAAGGAACATGAGTGGGTTTTAGTCAGTAAGAGTCTGACAAGCCCTCCCACTTACCTGGAGCGAGAGAAGTTATTTAATGAAGTCCCAACCTAAAAAATTTGGGATAAACACCATGTTGCAACACAACATGGGTTTTCTTCCATACTACTCTATGTATGTATGTATGTCGGGCTGGTTTCCGCAACTCCACGCCCAAGGCGCGTATTTTGCATACAGGTGGGACTGCATTGTCATTCGATCCACCCCAGCTCCTCGAGGAAGGCCAGCAGCACCCTGGTGTTACTGACCATCTCGCTTAGGTTACCTGGAGGTCCGAAGTGTTTTGCCCTGTATGCAGCGACTACTGGGCAGCTTAACAGCAGATGAGCTTCTGTCTCGTCCTCCTCCATGCAGGCTCTGCAGAGTGGACTGTCTGTGACTCCTATGACAGAGAGATGCTTATTAAAAGACCCATGGCTAGTTGTAACGGCCGTGACTTTCCGCAACTGAAGTTTGGTCAGTCGTAGGGCTTGCTTTGTGAAGCGGTCATTAATGGAGGGGAGCGCCTCCTTGGCCTGCCTACACTCGCTCTGATCAGCCCATAGCTTGTTGTGTTGATCTCTGGTGCGTTTCCTTACCAGATTGCGTAAGTATCCAAAGGGGAGAGGCACAATGGGTTCAGGTCCTATCGCTGCCATGCTCGACCCCCTTCTGGCGAGTTCGTCTGCTGCATCGTTGCCACGGGAATCGCTGTGTTCTTTAATCCATTGAATGGTTACATTGTTGTGTTTACCTACCTGGTTTAGACGTTGGTGACACTTGTATATTATCCCAGAGTTAACTGTTTGGCTGTTTAGCGCTTGTAGGACTGCCATGCTGTCCGAGAGTATACGTACCAAGTGGTCCTTAACATCCCTAGCTAGGATGGCTGAGGCTGCCAGGGAAATGCCCAAGCACTCTGCTTGGAAGATTTTTATGGACCCCCAGTGGTGTGGCTATATGGATGTTGAGGTCCTCCGAGAAGATCCCCGCACCCGTGCCAGTACCTGTTTTGGATCCATCAGTGAAGATCCGTAGTTCTGCGGGGCACAGCCCCTCACAGCGGTGGTCCTCATGCAGTGCTTGGGTATCCGGTCGTTGATTGCTCTAGTTATTGGGAGATAGTTGTTTAGTCCCATGAGCAGAGCGGTGTGTTGAGTTTCTCTCTTACCCCAGAGATGCAGTGTTTTAAGGCGTACCGCGGCCATCATCGCCTCCTGCTGAATAAACAGATGAAGCGGCGGGAGGCCCAGCATGGCTTCAAGCGCTGCCGTTGGAGTGGTCCTCATGCAGCCTGTGGTTGCCATGCAGGCCAGCCTTTTGCATGTGTTGTAGTTTGTTTACGGCTGTGACTAGCTTGGTGCGGGGCCACCACACTACGGCACCATAAGTGATCATGGGCCGAATTACTGCACTATACAGCCAGAGTATAATTTTGGGAGATAGGCCCCACCTCTTACCTACCATTTTCCTACATTGCCAAAAGGTGATGCAAGCCCTGCTTAGTTGTCTAGATGAACACTCCAGTTTAAATTATTGTCTAATGTGACCCCTAGGTATTTGACTTCTTTAGATAACTGGAGTTCTGTATTGAATAGCTTAGGCAGGCTGAAGCGGCCCAGTGCTCGTTTTTGGGTGAACATGACTAACTTAGTTTTGATGGGGTTTACTGACAAATCATACTCCCTGCACCATCGTTCCACGATGCGTAGCGCTTGTTGAGTGAGGTTGCAGACCGTTCCAGTCACCTTCCCAGGTACGAGGACTGCGAGGTCGTCTGCATAACCTATTGTGTAGTAACGATTCGCGTTGAGTTTGGTAATCAGGTCATTGATTACCAGATTCCATAAGAGGGGTGAGATAACTCCACCTTGTGGGCAGCCCCGGGCTCTCGGCCGATGTTCCTCGAGTCCTCGTACTCTCCGTGGTCGTCAGGTATGGCGATGCCACAACGCACCCGCTTCAGGATCTCCGACTGACTCTTGACAACTAGCGAAGTGCTAGCCGAAAGAGCCAAACCAGAGACCGTCTTCTTTAGCCATGCTAAAGTGAGGTCGTTTCCGCACCACAGCTTGAGGACTCCTCCGACATACCGCGGCTTGGCGTTGAACGTCGGTCCGGGTGTGTCCCGCATAGCGGAGCAGGCCTCGATCTTCTTGTGGATAGTTGCGAGGACCTGGTCCGATACTGCCTGACTGATAGCCCCTGTGCGATCGCAGGTTATCGCGACGCTCAGGTGTGCATTGGCAGCTTGGGCGTAGCTTAGGTTGGTATCCCGCTTGGATTGATCAAGCCGCGGCCGCTTGTGCTCTCCACGAGGTGTTATGGTCTCGTTGAGAGCTCGCTTGGCCATGGCCTGACCACTCCGAGGGAAGGGTAGGAGGGTGCGTAGGAAGGGGAGCACCGGCACTGGTATTAGTCGTCGCCGGTGCTAACGCCTTTGCGTGTGAGGAAGTTAGCCACAGGGCTTCCAGGGGCAGACGAAGTGCAAGCACCTCGCCTAGGAGTTTCGTCAGCTTTCGCCGACTCCACTCCTGTGGTTTTTTCTAATGGCCTTTTGTTATCCATAGTTGTTTGTTATTAAAAGTTCATTTCTCTGGCTCCCACCCTCCATGGAGCCCGCACCTGGGAAAGTCGCACTTTTGAAAAGAGCGGACGTTAGGACTACCAGAGATATAGGTGCGCAAGGCTGGTTTTCAGTGCGACATCGGGTGCTCGATCGGGTTGGCGTCGTAGGTCGAAAGGCCTACCCGCAACGAACTGATCAACCCTCACTTACACCGTCAGCATGACCTTTACCCACCGCTTCCGCGGTCCGAGGACGACCTCAGCCTACCCCACGCACCTCGCCAGTGGCCCTCTGACGGGGCACGTGGCCATTTCCTTGCCATTGGCTAATTGGCAGAGCCACCGTTTTGCCTGAAATCCAGACCAAAGAGGGCGTGTTGCCTCACGGACACATAACCACCAGTGCCGATCGGCTCAACCCCCTAGGACTCCTTCATCCCTGCTCACGGCGCTCAACTGCGCAAGTCCTAGCGCAGGTGACTAAATTCTCCTACTCACCGTCAGCTGGTTTTAGTGACAGCCGAGCCCGCAACCACCCAGTCACGGAAGGGTCGCGGTTAGGAGAGGAATTAGGATATAGGTAGGATACTCAAAGGATGGGGTAGGAGGTGACGGTGAAACTTGGGACAGGAGGTTCATAGACGGGAGATTATGGGGTGAATGGAATAAAGGATGGGAAGGAGTAGAAAGCCCGCTACTCTACGGGTCGCCCGGTGGTTTTGGTTACGTCTAATTCTTAGGGAATTAGACCAAGAACGGGGTGGCACCACGGGAAGGTAACCGACCGAACTTACCTTGAGGATCTACACGACTGTAGCGCTCTCCCTCAAAGCCACGCCATCCTACCCTCTCTGAAGGAGGAGGTAAGATAGGTCTGTATCTACACTACTAAGCAAGCATGTCGTTGTGCAACCGCGAAAGCATACATACAAACCCCCTACCCCTCCCTCCCCCTCCCCCATACTACTCTATTAGTTGTGTAAGTAGTCACCCTCTTTTTGTCTTCAACATAGTCCATCCTTCAACTTTCATCTATTACCTACAGGTGTACTAATTGAGTAAGTAATTAAATAGTTTTTTTTTTGTGTCTAGGAACGCATGAAACAACCTTCACAACCAGTTATAGACGCATCAAGCAGCCAGGAACATGTTGATTTAGACTTCTCAAGAATTCTAGAAAGAAACAAAAGGATAAATCCATTTTCAAAGTGAGTTTCTTTTTAACCGACTTCAAAAAAGGAGGAGGTTCTCAATTCGACTGTATTATTTTTTTTTTATGTGTGTTACCTCATAACTTTTTAGTACGTGAACCGATTTTGAAGATTTTTTTTTTTTTATTTGAAAGCTGCTGCTTCACATGTGGCCCCATTTTAATTTGGTGAAGATCTGATAAAGAACTTCGGAGATACACAATGGAACTCTTCAATAAATGATAGCAAACCTTCCAGAATTGCTGCAATCGCATGTCTGTATATTGTTTTCACCGCTTCACAACATTACATTACGCTAATACGCTCTGAATGGGTATACAGATTTGTACAGTTCACCCTGATACACCCTAATTTCACCAACTATGTTTAAATTCCCTATTTTTGGGGCTATCAATTCGGGCATAACTCATTTACATTAATTCATTACTATTAATTTAGTTTTAGAATGGGGTACAACAACCAAAAAGTGAAAAGTAAAAACTTTTTACAAAAAAAATACAACCAACTTCCATAATAATACTAAAAAATACAAAATAACTTTAATTTCGGAAGTCGGTGACAAATAACGAAGAAACCAAACTAGAAACACCGATTATTAGATAGGGTATACCTCAAGGGTGGTCCCATGTCAAGGAAATCAGGATCTAATAATGGAATCCTGATAAAATTGAGAGAAAACCTCGAAAATTGGCCACGAATATTGTTTCTGTTTACTTTTCATAACTTATTTAGGTATTTGCATTTAGGAATCATCACATCATGAAACTGAGCTGATGATGGAAATCATACCTTTCCTAAACAATAGAAGTTAGATATAAAAAACTGGTTTTAGTGACAGATACCACTTAATATGCTTTAAAGAAAAGACGACTTTTGAATATTGGAGGTAACCTCAACTTGTCAATATCCTGGGAACCTCATGGAAGGATGGTTACATCATCAGCTCAGTGCCAAGAGGAATGATGAAGGATTAGAAATTAGCCTCAGAGTATTAAAAGATGATGCGAGTCACAAAAAATCATAAAATAATAAACTTTTTAACAAAAAATTCAACTGACGAAAAATAACTAAAAAGCAAAAAAATAAATAAACCTTTTAAGTGTTGAGTATTGAGCTTATTTACCTACATAAAATATCAAATCTTATATAGGGTCTAGGCGGAAACAGTGACTCAGGCGGCTACAGTGACTCATTACTACTTCGGCTAGAATAAGACGTACACAGTTGTTGTCTCCCTCCCTCGTTTGAAGCTAATGGTCCTCGGACTTGTACAAACCAGTCAGCCGGCGTCTCAAGCGCCGAACAGTGGTGCCACCACGTGTTTTTGTTTTAGTGCTCACAAAATTATATTTCAACGTAAGTTTGATTGATTTTAATATCTAAAGTATATAATAAATGTTGTAATCATTTTTTCTGTCTTATAGTTATGTTTATGCAGATTGCCTTTGTGTGTTTAACTCAGTTTATTGATTGATTTCTCGATCCATTTGAATATGAAATAATCAAAATGGCGGAGTTGTGTACAGTGACTCAATTTGAAGCGGTACACAGTGACTCGTGAGCCACTGTGTACCTACTTCAGTTTATATTTTGCAGTTCTATGTCTTCCTTTTGATTTTTTTGGTAATTTGTTTAATTATTATATTTTGTTGATAGAATGCCACGGCAAAAATCTACAGAACGAAAAATTGGAAAAGCAACACAAGAAAACATTAAAGAAGGGTTTTTACAAGATTCGGACGACGACATGGAATGGCCAACAGATAACAATCATGGGTATGAAAATGACGCTGACACTGATAACGAAAACATTATTTTAACGGATGAAGATTTAAAGAAACCTTTACCTCATTCACCTCGAGAAGGCGAATATGTTATTGTCCAATTAGCTACCAAAAAACAGAGATCCTTATATATCGGAAAAGTGTTAGAGGAACGAAATGAGAACATGGAATTTTACATATCATTTTTGAGGCGAAAGCCTGGTACTGATAAGTTTATTATGCCAAATAAGCCCGATCTGTCTATTGTAAAAGAGGACGATTTAAAATTTATTCTACCTAAACCGTTAATGATTGGAACAGCTTCGAGACCATTTTATTATTTTTCAATCGATTTTAGTTTTATTACTGTGAATTAGTTAACGACGATTAGATATTAGATATCTGTTTTTTTTGTGAAATTTGATCTCATTTGATTATTTAATTGATTTTTTTATAATTTTTAACATTTGTTAATTATTTTTTTAGGAATTATTTCAGTTTTTGTAGAAAATTAGTCTAGTACCTACAATGTGATCTCATAATTTTAAAAAGTACTAGCGTAAGAAGTTAAAGTGTGAACCAGAGTATAATTAAAATATAATTCTAAGACTGATTATATCACTACATAGTATAAATCAAAGTCGCTTTCTCTGTCCCTATATCCCTATGTATGCTTAAATCTTTAAAACTACGCAACGGATTTTGATACGGTTTTTTTTAATAGATAGAGTGATTGAAGAGGAAGGTTTATATGTATAATTTGTACCCAAGCGAAGCTGGGGCGGGTCGCTAGTTAATTCATATATTGAAGTTCCTACATTTGTATGTCATTTTATGAAAGATAATAAAGAATTTTGATTAAGTATATCTTTTTTATTTTCACTGAGCCACTGTATACTATTAGAGTCACTGTGTACTACACTATTGAGTCACTGTATACATCCACCGGTACACAGTGACTCAAATCTATTTTTTTATATTTTATTTTTTAGTTTAATTAATTTAAAGTGTAATGAAAATATAATGACACATTAGTGAAATGTAGTAACCTGACTTCAAGATCTAAAATAATCACTTTGATTATATATTATTTACTATATTTTTGAGCGTATCGAAAAAATCCGAGTCACTGTTTCCTCCCTGACCCTAAACTAATTTTGAGTAGGCGTCAAATAATAAAATGATTAATTACCTACATCTAGCCTTCTTCATTTCTACGGACATATAAAATTTAGATATTTAATAATCAGGTTGTTTGGCGCCGACTCACGTAACTAAAACCACAAAAAAAAAAAACTAAAAACACACAATAATATCATTTTAATGCAACACTTCATATCAGTCTTATTTTCCTGTCTAAATTTCAAATTTGATTTGGCAAAATTAGACTGCTATGATGGGCAAATTAAATCTGCTCAATTTAGTTTGTAAAACACTGAACTAAACTTAACTGTATTATTCTAGAAACAAACCTCAAGAGAATAAGAAACCCAAAATAGAAGAGCAATTAGATGAGTCGAATGACAGGACTTTAGATGCCTTGCTGAATCGGAAACCAAATGTTGTTGAGAAGCCAATTAAGGATTTGAACACTGAGAAACTTGCCACATTCTCCAATCTCTTACAGAAGTTTACTGCTGAACACGCTGTAGAACCTGTAAGTATCAGTTAAAATGGTAACAGTGGTTTTTTATAATCCAAGCATCTTTTTATTAACCGACTTAAAAAAAGGCGGAGGTTCTCAATTCGATTGTATTTTTTTTTTCTTTTGTTTTTTTTTATTTGTGTTACCTCGTAACTTTTTAGTAGGTGAACCGATTTTGATGATTTTTTTTTATTTGAATGCTGGTGCTTCACATGTGGTCCCATTTAAATTTGGTGAAGATCTGATGAACTTCGGAGATACACAATGGAACTCTTCAATAAATGATAGCAAACTTTCCAAAATTGCTGCAATCGCATGTCTGTATATTGTTTACACCACTTAACAACATTACATCACGCTGATACGCTCTGAAGGGGGAGTCGCTGTCAGATAATGAAGAAACCAAACTAGAAACACCGACTTCCGAAATTAAAGTTATTTTGCATTTTTTAGTATTGATCTATGGAAGTCGGTTGTATTTTTTTTTTGTAAAAAGTTTTTTATAACTAAAATAAAATTGGAAGGAGCACTCATTTTTGTTTTAGGCCAAAAATTCAAAAAGACACTTAAAATTGTTATGGCTTAATTTATCATCCTTCTGCCGCCCCAATTGGACCTTGGATGATGAAGATGATGAATTGATCCGCCTGTAATAGATCTTTTGTAATTGGGATATTTTAATTTTTTCAATGATGTCGGATATTTATTGAAATAAATTCATTTGTATACCTTCTCCTGAATATCACTACAAACTATTATTATCAAACAGGTCTTGCAAGGAAATAGGTAACAATTTAAATAATGCATTCATATTTCTTTACTTGATAAAAAGATATACATATAATAAGTGTCAAAAATAGTAAGTAACATACATTTTTCAGATCCCAGAGAAGAAATACAAACATTTACCTATTGATTGGGCATTAAAAACTAAGTTAAGATTGATGTCACCTAAGCCATTTGCATGGACTTCTAAATTGAAGGCTAGTGAGGAAGCATCAGGAATTACTGGGTAAGTCATCTAAACTAATAATATAAAACGTTTAGGGTTCTGTAGTCTCCCGTTATAACATGCGGACTTAGAAAGGGACTTTATGTTTGTTACCATGATCATGTGTTTACGTTTAAACAGACAAAAACGTTTAAATTAAAAACGAAAAAAAAAAACCAGGCACTCCGGGAGTACCGTCAGAAGTGAAAACAAAGACTTGAACAACAATGCCAAACAGGCATTAAAAAGGAAATCTCCGGTAGTACTGATAGAATATTGATAGAAAGTTGAGTGCTGAGTCAGGCTTTTTAAGCACTGCAGGGTTAAATTCAATAATATCACATTTTTTGCCTTTAAACTGAATTAAACATGAGTACATAAAATGAATAGAGGATAGAGCAATGGTGGCCCAGTGGTATTAGCCGCGACTTACAAGTTTATAGGTCGTGAGCAGGGCTCGGAAACCGGTTAATTTTCCAAACCGGTTTTGGTCATTGACCCCGAACCTGAATCGATTGCGGTTAAGGTTTCGGTTACCGGTATTTTAACCGGTTAGTGGAGAAACCGTTTTTTCCACAAATTCCGTTTCTGTTGAGTGAAATTAACCGGTTAATTTGAGTTTCGACGGTATAAACGAGTTCTACCTACTACGCTATCTCTCTTACAATAACAAAGCTCTCGTTCTACGCCAACGAATACGCAATTACGCACTCACAAGTTTGTGTATTCGACTACTTTGCTGGCTGAGTAGTTTCGTTCTGTGCGGCGTTTGTCGTGTGTGCACTTGAATTTCATGAATTGTGTTGTTATTTTATGGTGTATATTGTCATACCATACTAGTTATAGGGTAATATTATATCATTTGTGTTCACAAGTCTTTCGTGACAATAAATAAATTAAATTGGTTTACTAAATTCGTAAGCCTTTTTACCATACCCTGCAATAATTTTATTAATAAACATTAAAACTTACCTTATGTATTGATTACAACTAGGGTTGCCAAACGTATTCTAAAATAGAGTATTGTACTCTATTTCATGTAGGTGTACTTTATAATCTGTAATACTAATAGAGTACGATAAATACTCTTTTTACCCGACTGCGGAACGCAAAGGAGGGTTATGTGTTTATTTTACACAATGTTTACTATACCTATTCAAAACAAAATACCACAGTATAAAATTGTATAATAAACACATAACTCATGTTGTATGATTCTGTGCTTGTAATAATTTGTAAATGTTAAATTATGGATTCCTTAAAGTTGCCCTAACGTTTCTAGTCACAAATTGATCCAGTGGGTAAGCTTAACATTTGGTTTTATTGCTTAAAGTGCACAAGCGAATTGTGTTTTTGTGACGTTTGATTTTATAACGTTTCCTAAATTTCATAATGTTTCTTGTAAGGATACATATGGACGCACTTAAAGCGACTAGGGTCGTAACCTTGATCCAGGAGGGCCACAGCGCGCTATAGGTTTAATGGCGGGGTATTCGCGGTGAGCTGTTCAAAATGTTTGAAACTGGTACCAGGAGACGGTGTGTGTCGCCAGATGTCGTGGCTCTGTAAAAGTTGGGGTTACAACAGCTCAAGAAGATTTGGGCACGCCACAATTGCGGCTGTGGTGGTAAGGCCCATCTTTGAGGAGTGGCTGGAGAGGCACCACGGCATCCTACTGACGCAGGTTCTCACCAGAAACGGCTGTTTCTGGAGGTTCCTGTGTCGTATAAAGCGGGAGGAAACGCCCGGGTGTCACCACTGTGCGGATCGCCCAGAAGACACAATGGAGCACACGGTTGAGTTCTGCCCCACTTGGGCGGAGCGTCGCCGTGTCCTTGTGGAGCGATCGGCGGCAGCGACCTATCGCGCCCGGCCCTGGTCCGGGACATGGTACGGAGCGAGAGGGAATGGGAAGCAGTCACCTCCTTCTGCGAAGCAGTAATGCTCGTGAAGGAGGAGGCGGAACGCGTGAGGGAGACTCAACAGAGACCCTCACGCCCCCAGCAGCCACCGCAGGAGACGCCCTGGGCGTCTGGACCAGGCCCAAGAGTCGACGGCGCGTAGTGTTCCACGCGCGCCGCCAAGAGATGTAAGCAGTACCTGACGGGGCCCGTTAGAGCCGTTGCCTGCCTGGGGTCGCGGATAAATTCGAAATAGAAATAGAATTCGCAGCCCTTGGCACACAGGCAACTGTAGGAACAAGGGTGGGTTTAAATCAGTAAAAGTCTGCCACGCCTTCCCGCTTCACCCAGACTGGGAGAAGTCATTGAATGATTTCCCACCCTTCAAAAAAAAAAAACAAAAGCTCAAGAAGACTGGTATATCCGTTTAACTGTGTGAAAACCACGAGCGTCCACGGCACTGACTACACAAAATGCGTTACAGTTTCACGCACTCGTGTGGACGACAAAACGGTACGAAATTGAGCTCATGAAGACCATAAATACTCAAGAAGACGCTTAGTCAATATTCAGTTAACTGTAGCATAATATCGTGCAAATGGTTAAAGTTTGCTAAGCAACATCCGGATTGGAGTGTTTCGGACTAGGCTGCAGTGCTCTTTAGGTTTTCGAATGATGATTGACGCATTAAAATGTGGAGAAGATCTGGAGTAAAGGTTTCAGATTCCTGCATACACGAAACAGGCCGTTTTGGTAGACAGAGATTATGGTCTGGGGTGCTACAACGAAAAACTGGGCTCGTAAATTTTAACGAGGGTGTAAAATGTAACATTTTTTCAAATCGTTGTTTTCCTTAATTTTCTCAACTTATCCAAAAAAACGCATTTTCTCTAATAAATGATAAATATACTGTATTTTTCCTAAATTTAACGTAAAATAATCCATTGTAAATATCTTGAAAATTACAGAAAACAGGCTGATTTAATAAAATTAAAACATTAACAACCCACCTACAATTTAATGTTTTAATTTTAATAATATAGTTTATTTCATAATGGGATTGCAGAGTTTACAAAATGTTGCATTTATACATTTTTAAGTTCAATTTATACAATAGAAACAGGTGAAGTACTGTTCTCCTAGATAGGCTAAAATTTAGCCTGTGTTAAGGAGAGACAGTGCCGGTCCCCTGATTGGCGGATTGTTATAAAAGTAGTGTGTAGGTACTTAATATAAAATTAGAGGTTTGAAATTTGAAACAGTATCTGGACATAAGTGTAGTTATTATACAATAGTTATTTTTATTATTACTTATACAAAAAAAAAAATATATATAGTATGTGGGTATGTGTGTGTAGGTGCATTTATGTGTTAAGTGTGTATATGTGTATATGTGGGTGTGTGCGTGTGTATATGTGTGTGTTTACGTGATTAATTTGAGAGGAATAATTCAGTGTCATTATAATTGAGGTCCAAAAGGAGTGTCCGTACAGTTTTTTTACAATTGTAGAGTGAGAGTTTATAGATTTGACATTTAGCATTAATTTTATTATAGAGAGATGGAGCAAGATACAAAGAGAATCGTTTTACGAAAGAGGTACGTGGAGGTGGAATTGTGCAGATTATGTCTTTCCGACGTTTAGAGATAGGTCTATATGGTGTTCTGGAATGTTGTAGTAAAACTATATGTAAAATGTACTGTTGTCGGACATTTAAAACGTTCCAGGATTTATAAAGTTCGGTCGTTGGAAATAAGATAGGGCGAAAGGAGGCAACTTTAAGTATAGCTCTTTGAGCGATCTCTATAGGCTTCATCACTGTCTTTGCAGCCCCTCCCCAGCAGGAAATACAGTAGGTCACTAGTGATTGGCAAAGAGCGAAGTATACATTCCTGATAACTGAGGCATGTGCTACATGTCGCAGGGTTTTAAAAATGTAAATAAGTTTACGTACGCGGCCAGATAGGGTATTAATGTGTGATTTGAAATTTAAGTGTTGGTCAATGAAAACACCAAGATATTTTATTTGATCCACTGGAGTAAGTGATGGGCACTGGCAGGCCAGCTGCGACAATAAACTACACGAGTGAGCTTTTAGGAAAATAGAGGGATTTGGTTGGGAATTTGAGTTTATTGAGAAGGTAATAAAATTAGTTTTAGTGGTATTCAGTGTCAAGGAGTGTGAGTGAAGCCATCTTAACGTGGAGTTAAATCCTTTTTGTGCCATTGATTGTAGTTCCAACCATGAGTTAGCGGTAAAAGTTATTGCAGTGTCATCAGCGTATGAAATTAATTGGGCATTTGGTATATTTAGGTTGCAGAGGTCGTTGATGAATATGAGGAACAAAGTGGGCCCTAAAATACTTCCCTGCGGCACACCGTATTCGATAGAAACTGTATCGCTATTGTGATTGTCCATAGTCACAAATTGTGAACGGTTTGTTAGGTAACTTTTGAATAAATTTAGTGGTGGGCCCCTTACACCTATACGTTCTAGCTTGAGTAAAAGAGTCGGAATGGGCACAGTGTCAAAGGCTTTTGTGAGGTCTAAGAAAATGGTCAATACCTTTTTATTGTTATCTAAATTCTTCACTATATGATCCATCAATTTGTGTATTGCATCATTTGTGGATTTGTTTTTCCGAAAACCAAATTGTTGTGGTGATAGAATATTATAGTGCTCAAGATAGTAAATAAGTCTTTTATTCATTAAGCGTTCGAGTATTTTTGATAAAGTACTAAGTACCGCTATGGGGCGGTAGTTATTTACAAGGCACCCATCGCCGCCCTTGAGAATGGGATGAATAGCTGCCTTTTTGAATGAAGTAGGAAAAATGGCTAAGTCAAAGCAGAGGTTGAAAATATGGCATAGTATAGGTGCGAGGCATGTGGCGTAACGTTTTAAGAACAAGGTGGAGATACCATCCCAGCCGGTAGCCGCATTTGTTCGTAGCATATTTATGGTTGATAAAATTTCGTCAGGATCTGTCTTTTCCAGAACAAATGATTTTTTGAAGTTAGGTGTGTGGGGGAGTGAAATGCGGGTAAGTGATTGTTTGCTGTTGATACTATCTGCAAGATTCCTTCCTATACTTGCAAAAAATTGGTTTACGTCATTGCAAGACTGTATCGGAGATGATGAAGCTGACAACAACTGTGTGTAAGAGTGTTTAATTTTGGTAGTATTTGTGATGTTTTTAATAGTTTCCCAAAGTTTTTTAGGGTTATTCATAGCCTTATTTAATTCTAGAGAATCGAATTGTCTTTTCGCTTTTTTTAATAATGCTGTACAAAAATTTCTGTATCGTTTATAGGTAGTACTGATTATGATGTTGTCAGGCGATTGCTTTACTTTTTTATGTAGAGAGTCACGGTTACGTATACACCTCAGCAAAGCTGGCGTTATCCACGGTTTTAGACTTTGTTTTCTTGCAGATACTTTTATTGTTGTAGTGCAGCCTTCTATGGCTGTTTTAGTTAGCCTTATGAAGGTATCTGCAGCATCATTTGGATCTATCATAGACAGAACTGGTGCGAAGTCTAAACCTGCTATAACTGTGTCAAGAGTGTCGTAGTTTATTTTATTTATATATTTTGAGGAATTTGATTTAATAGTAATTTTGTTAAGGCAAAACAGAGAAGAATAATGATCCGTTACAGTTGAATCATAGACGAGTGTCAAAGGCCTAAACTTGGAGCGAATTATAAGGTGGTCTAAACAGTTACTACCTCTGGTAGGCTTCGTATGTGCAGGTAAGAATCCATAATAAGCTAAGGTATTAAGATACTCATGCGTTCGTGAATCTGATGAGTTATGTTTAATGTCTATGTTAATGTCTCCTGCTATGATTACAGTTTTGTAGTTAGTCAGCGACTGAAGTATAATACTAAGTGCAGAGAGGAATGTTTGAATATCATCGTTTGCGGGTGATCGGTATATACAAAGTATTGCTACATCTGAATCTAATTTTATTATTAAACCAGAGGCTGATCCGTAAAAGTCAGGTTCTTCATAAGCAGATACAAGATTGGATTTTACATAGACGACCACTCCGTCGCTCTTATTTAAGTGTTTGGTGGTGTGGTAGGTAATATAATTTTGTAGAATGGGAATGTGGTTGTTACTGGAGCAATTTAACCAGCATTCTGTTAGTACTAGGAGTTCACAATTAATATCAATACGGTGTAATAAGGTTTGTAGATCAGGAAAATTTACATTAATAGATCTAATATTTTGTGAAAGTATTTTCAATTGATATGTAGATTGTTTAATATAATTTTGTGTCTGTTCTGGGGTGCATGTGTGTGTATCCGATACAGAAAAGAGATCAACATTATCAATTAAATCATAAGTATTGTTAGACATTATTAAAGTAGGTGTTTGGGTAGGTAGCTATAAGGCGGCAATTGGGAGGTATTATGAGAATTATTAAATGATACGAATGTGGCCACAGGGTTAGTATGGGAGTATGTGGGAATATTTGTAGTGTATGTTTAATGAATTTTTTAAAGTTATGTTTTTTAGCGTTGTATTTGTATGTCGTGTATAGTGTAGAGTATGTTATGTTTACAATGAAAATTAGTCTTATAATAAATTTAAAAAACAAAGTACTAAAACGTTGAACACATTTAGCGTAAGAGACATTATATAGGCTAAAATTAGGGCAAGACAGGAATTCTAGTCATGCATTATCCTTTGAGTGCAGTTGGTTGAGCTGTAGTTCACTTTTTATAACGATAGACTGACTTTCTGGATCTTTCTTCAGCATGATACGTCCGTTGGATGTCCAGCAAAATTGGACTTTGTTCACCTTAGCATAGTTTCGAGCAAGGTAGAAGAGTCGCTTGGAGGTGGCAGTCAGTTGTTCTGCTATAAAAACGGGGGTATGTGGTACCATGCCTAGGCTAGCAGAGCTTAGTTTGTTGTTAGAGTGGTGTTTGTTATAAGCTTTGACAGCTGACAAAAAAATACTCTTTATGAGGGTATTTGTAAATTCAACTGTTATTGTAGAATTCGGGGTTTCTTTTTTTGAAGGTTGACGTTGCACATCACGGATGTCGGACACTTGTATGTTGAGTTCTAGTTGTTTTGATAACTCCAGAAAAGAATTGTATAGCATTTCCTTAGTTTCTTTTGACCTTTTTGGAACGTTACGTAGTTCAACACTAGTTTTCACCATGGAACGGTCGAAAGATTCCAGCTTCTCGTCAAGCTCAGCCAACTTTGCAATCATTGAGGTTCGTCCCTTTTCGAGAACCGTTATTTTCAACTCGAGTGAAGCTAACTGATCAGAAATAAATGTCATGGATTTTTCTATTTCGGTATTTGTTCCTTCTATGTTGTTGTTTATTTGTTTAACTTCAAGGATAAGTTTTTCTAAGTGGTCCATGCGAGTGTTCTGTGAGCATATCATACTGTGCAACATATTCTTGATCTCATTCTTAAAGTCTTCCAAGCCGTCATTCACATCCGTCGTTGGAGGACAGCGCCGCTTATGTCTTTGGGTAATGTTTGTAATAGGATTGATTTTATTAGCCCTTATTTTGTTTTGAGTAGCCTATGTGTTCATTGAAGTTAATAAAAATCGGCAAAGTGCGTGTCGGGCCACGCGCAGTGTAGGGTTCCGTAGACGCGCGTTATAACATGTGGACTTAGAAGGGGGCTTTATGAGTAAACATTAATTGAAATTACGGTTTTACGGACAATAACGTTTAAATTAAAAACGAAAAGTCCGGTTTTATTTTTCCAAAATTTTACATGTTATTACTTGTTTTAAGTATTAAATAAGTAACAGCTTAACCTAAGTGTCTTTTTCGAAGGATTTTGAGTTTTGTACGAAATTTTCGAGGTAGGTACATTTTATAAGTTGGACGACTATTACTCGTAAACTAACAGAGCTAACTTAGCCTAGAGGGCTACGGTGGAGGTCTGCCCCGTTTGGGCGGAGCAGGAGCGGAGGGGGGGGGTTGTAAATCATCCCAAGACTTCAGTACAATGCTCGATGACCTTACGTCGAATCCGACTCGGCTGGGCGGCATCTTTTCCCACATATCACAGTGTCTCAAGACAAAAGTCCAGTGCGAGTTGCCAGTGATGACATATGGAACCGAAACGTGGTCGCTCACAATGGGCCTCAGCAGAAGGCTTAAAGTCACCCAAAGGCCAATGGAAAGGGCTGTGCTTGAAGTTTCCTAGCGTGATCGAATCAGGAATGATGATATCCGCAAGAGAACCACGGTTACCGACATAGCCCGAAGAATGACTAAACTGAAGTGGCAGTGGGCTGGGCACATTGCCCGCAGAACGGACGGTCGATGGGGCCGAAAGGTTCCGGAGTGGCGACCGCGTACCGGAAGACGCAGCGTTGGAAGGCCTCCAACAAGATGGACCGATGACCTGGTGAGGGTTGCGTGCGGGTATCCGCACAGGACCGGTCATTGCGGCGACACTTAAGGGAGGTCAATGTCCAGCAGTGGACGTCGGTCGGGTGAAATGATGATGATTTCGAAAACGAATCTCTGAATCAAGAAATAGTCTGCACAACCCTGCAATGATTTTGAAAGACCTATCCTACGATACCTCACACAATAGGATAGGCAAGAAAAATAAATTATAAGTAACTAGTAGTAACTAACTTTACATGTAGGGAATCTGCTATATTTTTTTTTAATTGTGTTGTTTCGTTTTCTTTGCGTAATTAATATATAGGGTGACTAGTAATTAGTGACCGATACTTAAACACGTGATTGTACTCATGATTATAAACAACTTTCCCAAGGAAACTTTTTTTTATACTTATTCACTTTTATCACAATAACAACAGTTTGAAATACGCGTGCGCGCGAGGCAAGTGACTGCTGCAATCAGCTGTTAGACGCGGTTTCGTATCGTACAGAGCACGGCTCGCAAGCCCGCTCGGCCGGGCACCACGTGCCGTTTTCGATGTACCTAAGCAGTGTAGGTACCTACATGTTTCGGTTGTTGCTAAATTAAAAAAATATTTTCAAAGACAGCGTGTTTGACTAATACTTTTAAGATGCAACGCATGTCCGCATTACTACAAAATATCTAAGAACGCGCACGCCGTAACCTTAAAGTAGGCACGATCTATCAGCTGATAGTCTGACCTCGGGAAAGGGCAAATGTACTAGTAGTAGCGTCGCACACTCCCCCGCCGCCCACACCGCTCCCTTTGCCTTTGTGCTAACAGCTGATCGCAGCGGTCACTGCCATCACGCGCGCGCGATTTTAAAACTGTTGATATTGTGAAAAAAGTGAATACGTAGAAAAAAAAAAGTTTCTTTAGAATGTTGATTGTAATCATGAGTACAATCACGTGTTTAAGTATCGGTCACTAATTGCCAGTCACCCTACCCATGCAAATTTCTATATTTCACTATTTTTTCTAAAGGCCTCTTTTTTCTAAGTTGGTACGCTTTGTTTACTGTCTCTGAAATCAGACATATTTTAGTTCTTTTGAAAAAAGTTGACAACCCTAATTACACCCTTCGTCAAACACTTAGATTTTTTTGTCTGGGTTATAATCGAACATAGAATATATTTTAGTAACACTGTCTATGTTATTATAAAACTCGAATTAAGTAGCGGTCGCACGACACTTGAATGAAAGATGCGAACCCAATTCTCTCTGCGGCGAACGACGAAAGAAAACAAACACGAACAAGTAAACGCGCGAGAATGTGACTAACGGCGGCGGCGCGCGTGCTCTGAGTAAAACCGGTTTATTCAGGTTAGCTCGAGTTTTAAAATTCTATTCTCTGTAATAACCGGTAACCAAAATTATTTAGGTTTTATGGATACCGTTTTTGTAATTAACCGGTTAATCGATGAACGATATTATAACGGTTTTATGAACTATATTAACCGGTATTTCAAAACCGGTTCCGAGCCCTGGTCGTGAGTTCAAACCCAGGCAGGCGCTTTACTTTATGTAAATTATTTCATCACGACTGCTCTCAAAACATTGAAGCAAAACATCGTGACGAAACCAACATGTCCTAGAACAAAAAATTAATAATAATAATAATAACTTTATTTCACAAAAAATATATAGATTTCACAATGTAAAATGAGAGAATTTAAAGAGCTTTGGTAGTAACACAATACAGTACAATCTAAATACTAATAACTAATCTGTACACAATAAGGAAAACCCTGCCTCTCAAACTAGGTAGCCTGTATCTTGAGAGACAGTGATTCAGCCTAAAATTGATGCTATAATATTTATAGTAGACTGTGTCGATCTACCCGAGCGTTCTAAGGAAATAATTAGTAGGAAAATATATTTACATTCACTTGATATGTGTGTTTGTGTGTGAGCGTGTATGTATGTGTGTGGGCGCGGGTGTGTGTATGTTTGTGTGTGCGTGGGTGTGTGTTCGAAGACATGTAACATCCACCAATCCGCATTGGGCCCACGTGGTGGATTACCGCCCACACCCTCTCAAAGAGGAGGCCTGTGCCCCAGCAGTGGGGACATTAAAAAAGGCTGATGATGATGACATAAAATGATAAGATAACAATAGTTTTTCTACCACAATTTGTTTAAAAGCAGATTAATTATAATTTTTTATAATTATAACCTTCGTGTTTATCGCTAAATGCAGAGACATTTTCCTAAGGAGATTTTTGTATTATGAGTATGACGCAAGGCCCCAGAAGATTTACTTCTCAACCACACTCAGAATAAGAACTAGAAGTGGTGATGATGATTAAAAGGGTCTTATACATTTTACCTTCGAAATTATATAATTGAATTATTATTTTTCTTATAGTTTCGTCCGCTGCCTCGACACAACCACATCACCAACTTTAGATACATCTCCCCGCGCGCGGTTCCACCAAGCCTGCCTATACTGGCAACACCCACACCTGCCATGGCTGGACCTGTACCCTCGGTCCTCAGGGAAGGTCGCAGCAACCAGTTTCATGGCTACCAATGAGGATGTCAAGCAGGCCCTGCATAGAGAGTGGACGGAGAGCTTTAGGTCTTTGTTTCAGGTGAGAATAATAACTAGAATAGCTTTGCTGTGGTAAAGAAGCGAAAATATAGGATTTTGAACCAAAGTTTAACTTGACCTATTTATTTTTCAACCACTTTGTTGAATAAAATTTATACAACAGTCTTTTTGGCTTTTTTAACAGGCAGCTTTGTCTGGTTTGCGTTTGTGGTCGCGACCGCAGCTTTATGTAATACATTCAGAACATCGCATCGCATTTGTGACTAACAAAGTCGGCCGCCAAACGCCGCGGCTGCGAGAATTTTTAATCTTGTCCGCCAGCTAACTAACAACCGCCGATCGCTTTGCTGAAGTGAACTATTTCAAATACCACAACTGCAAAATTTTACTATCCTACACCGCGGTTTACCTTTCTTACTAGGGATGTTACTGTTACTGAGATCAGATTTCGAATCCGATAAGTCGGAACTTCCGATTGAAATTAGAATTACACTTCGGATTTCGACTTGGGTTCCGGTAAACCCGTTACATCCCTAGTTCCTACACACTAATTGCACTTACAATTGTCTCTGCATCACCCATAAATTTGCAGACTGTTCGACGAGTCTAGTGTACAAGAGGAGGTTATGCACTAACCTCCTCCTTTTTAGGGTTCCGTCTGTCTGTCACAAAATTTTGTTCCTGAAGAATTTTTTAACTTCCCATTGACATAAGAACTTAAACTTTGGTGATAATTTTTATTATTACGTATATTTTATTACAAAATACCTACCAATATATTGATAAATCAGATTTTTTCTTTGAAATTCCCAAATTTGGTACATACAGCTTGGCAAAAAAGAGTGTGGAATAAATGAGGTCGCCAGTATCGCGCACCTGTGGCAACCCGGAATACTACTACTCAACAGTTTTTGATTTTTTTGTGATTTTTGGGGATATGATCCCAACCCCAAGTGGGTGGTTCAGTCCCTCGGACGCTACGCAAACACCATGGAAGGCTTCAATGTCCAGTTTCATTTTTAGTTTCAGCTGTCACCGCGTCAGACTCTTTTTTGCCAAGCTGTAAAAATGTGCGAAGTTCGACACGCGCTTGGCCTGTTTTTAAGTCGTTTATTTCATAAAGAAAACTATCTTTCCATTTAGTTGCTACGAGCGCTCCACTGTCCGTACTTCTACGTGTGTGCGAACACATTCACGTGCCTATTCCGTGCGGCGGGACTGTGCGGGGTGTCGGAGCCGTGTGCGTTAATCGCGCCCACTACCAGGGGATTTAGGCAAATTTTGCGGCAGGAAGGTAAATAAATTGCTCTTTATAGAATTTCTGTCTGTTTATGTAAAAAGGCTCACCACCCAGAAATACAACGCTCGTGTTATGCCTTAATAAAACTTGCTCAAACGTTGTTCATGGGTCGCGGTATTGTTCGAATGAGTTACCGCGGTCCTTAAACTTATCATCATTCTTCTGCCCTTATCCCAATTTATTTGTGGTCGGCGCAACATGTCTTTTTCTTCCATACTTCTCTATTAGCCGTCATCTCTGTAGTCACCCCCTTTTTACCCATATCTTCTTTCACACAGTCCATCGATCATTTCTTTGGCCTTCCCCTACAGCCATCCACATCCATACACAGAACTTTCCTCACGACATATTCTTCATTCCTCCGCATCACATGCCCATACAACGACAACCGATTTCCACACAAGTTTTCAGTCAGCGGTGCCACTTACCACACTCACTCCTAATTCTATTTATGCGCGTAACACCACACACCACTCGTAGCATTCTCATCTCAGCTGCATGCAATTGCCTTTCATTCATCCCTTTTGTGGCCCAACATTGTGAACCATACAAAACAGCAGGTCTGACCATTGTTTATAAATTTTCCCCTAAGTTTAACAGGAATTCGGGAGTCGCAGATAGTCCCGGTGACCTGCCGCCATTTCATCCATCCAGTGTTAATCAAAACTTATCATCATCCCATGGAATAATCCATGCTATTTAAAATGGAGTTGTAGTCAGATTTTTCGCATCGTTAGAAGGAGGCCCATGTCCAGCAATAGATGTCTTAATATTGAAATTATGATGATGAAGTAGCAATAATTATTTCTATAATATTTCAACCACAGATGTAGAATACACAATGCCACTACGGCCGGACAACAAGAAAAAGCTTAACACCTCAGACGAGGACAAACCAAAGAACGCATCTTTCGACAGCTGCTACGACACCATGGATGACAAAATCTCGCAGGATGAGCTGGACAGGAAGGAGGATGAGGATGAAGAGGATCCTGACCAGTTCCTCTCTCAGATGGGCTTCGAGACTGAAGTTATTAAGAAGATTAATATCACACAGGTAATGCAACATAGTTACTGATAACCTTATCAGCCTGTAAATCTGGGTATATTGGTGCCAGGAACTTGTGAATCCTACTAATTATATGTGAAAGTCTGGATGTTAGTTAATCAATCACCCAGAATGTTACCCTGTGCTAAGTAAAATGCCTTTGTTATATCTACTCGCGAAACTTTCGCTTTATTTTACAAATTGACACTTACAAAGTGTCAATTTGTAAAATAAAACTTTGTAAAAGTTCTACATCAAAACTCAACTTTATTCACTCGCAAATACGATAAAATTTAGTACATCATAAAAATAAAAAATATACGGCATTTCTAGCTGAAGGTTAGTAGTCTGACGAGGAGCTCGTGGCTAAAGTAATAACAGCCCCACGGGTCGATCCAGTTCCATTGATGGGTGACCATCTTTACATACCGAGACTTTGCCTCGGAAAGCACGTTAAGCCGTTGGTCCCGGCTGTCAATCGTGGATTTTTTCTGTGATAACTTACTAATTATTACCCCACAGGCCCGAATAACTCACAGTGCTGAAAGCAGCGTAGACAGTGCGGCAGAGTCCCTAGTATTCGTCCGGGGAGCAGATGCGCAGGCGCTGTTCAACTTCCTCCTCAACTGCAAGTCGATCGTCAGCCCCACCGGACCCTTCGCCGGCGTGCCGCCCACGTTACTGGCTCCCACGGCCTTCCATGGAGGGACGCTGCAGTCGTTGAAAGTAAGTTACTCATTCGTATGTTCTTTACCAGTGACACTCCTTGAGGCCGTGGACTAATTAACTACTATGTGAAGCCTTGACATAGTCAGAAGGCTTTTTTTTTTTGTTCTCGGACCAAACCAGCCCCCCAGCCAAATAACTTTTATAATAGCGCTAACGCTAACGCTTCGTGCAAAATGTATGGCAACGACATTACTGGGCGTAAGAGTATTATAAAAGTTATTTGGCTAGAGGGGCTGGACGTGTGGGATTTTTACTTCTCTAGTAACACCCCGGTGATCAGCACATGGAAGGGGTCTTGTGACCTCTTAGGGTGTTATTACACCAATCGATCGATCGTCGATCAATGGTAGAATGCATTAATCGACGTCAATCCATAGCTTCTATTACACCAATCGATCGAGCGTCGATCGATGGTAGAATGACTTTAGTCGACGTCGATCGATAGTTTCTACTAGGTACACCGATCGATCGAGCGTCGATCGATGGTAGAATGAATTAGTCGACATCGATCGATAGTTTCTACTAGGTACGCCGATCGATCGAGTGTCGATCGATGGTAGAATGAATTAGTCGACGTCGTTCGATAGTTTCTACTAGGTACACCGATCGATCGAGCGTCGATCGATGGTAGAATGAATTAGTCGACGTCGATCGATAGTTTCTACTAGGTACGCCAATCGATCGATCGTCGACCGATGGTAGAATGAATTAGTCGACGTCGATCGATAGTTTCTACTAGGTACGCCGATCGATGGTAGAATGAATTAGTCGACGTCGATCGATAGTTTCTACTAGGTACGCCGATCGATCGAGCGTCGATCGATGGTAGAATGGATAAGTCGACGTCAAAGCCATTACACCAATCAATCAACGTCGATCGATGGCATAGATCGACGATCGCTCGATTGGTGTAGTAACACCCTTAAAAGACCATCCCGAATCTTATTGAATCAATCGATTCTTTAATAAAATTTATCTGATAGATAGTGCTTATTATTTATTTATTTATTATATTCTTTATTGTACACCATGCATGATACATAAGTAAAGAAACTTAAAAACTAAAGCAAATATTTGCTTATTTAGCTACTAACATTGTTATTAAATTCTAGGTCCGCGAAAACACAATCCATTCCGATAGCAATAAGTACTACTCAATAGAGCTGAGGGGCCCGATACTACCAACTACCCTACACACGTTGTTCAACGTGTTGAAGACGAGTTCGTCAGCGCAGTTCAGCGCCACCTTCGCGCATCATCAGCCCACGCTGGCCTTCTCGTGGGCTGCCAGCAATATCGCTGAAGGTATGTAGACCTTATAATATAACATTATGCTTGTGCCTCGAAAGGACAGCCAGAGAGGTAGATATAGGTAGAATTAAACCTAAAGCTCCGGTAGAAGCAAATTAATAGAACAGAGGGGACGACGAGAGGGGTACTGCACAGCGAAAAGCGCACTTCACAGACGTCATTAAGTTTAAATCAACGTATATGTACCTATACTACAAATGCGAACACATTTCGGCGGTTTTTAATCCCATGCTATTATCATAAACTGCCACATCTAAGACTCCAGGCTCTGCCCGGGGGTGGAGGATAAATTCGAAAGAGTTACCTCGCCCCTGGCAATTCAGGGCAGGAAGGAACAGGGGTGGGTTTTAGTCAGTAAGAGTCTGGACACGCCCTTCCGCTCCACCCTAGAGCGGAAGAAGTCATAAGATGATTTCCCACCCCCCAAAAACTCCAGGCTGCTATTGAGAAAATCCATATGAAAAGCCCGATAACTTGACCTACCTGGAGCTCGAATCCAATAGCAATACTTAGCTCTCGCGCTTGCGAATCATCATCATCATCAGCCTTAAAAATCCCCACTGCTGGGGCACAGGCCTCCTCTCTGTGAGAGAGTGTAGGCCGTAATCCACCACACGGACCCAATGTGGGTTGGTGGATGTCACATGTCAATACTAGACCAATAATGAATTGATCATTATCTTTTGCAGATGAATCGTCGAAAGAAAACGAGTCTAACCACTTCGCCAAGGCGTTCAACAAAGAGAATCTCTCAGACTGCGGGATCAGTGAGGAAATGCTTCAAAATTTCTGTTCATCGGACCCCAATCTAATCAAACCTCTAGATTGTGTGAAGTACAACAAAGATGATGATACTTACATGTGGTGATATTTTGTGAACATTGTTTGTATTCACAGTTTTCAATCATATTCATATTGTGATCATGAATTAAATGATATTTTTTTACAAGTTTTGTGTTATTTTGTCATCAAATCATGACCGCGCCTAGTGAAATCATTAGATTTAAGTCATTAGACTTCTATTTCAAGTTAATAATGCATTACAATTAAATACAACTACACCGCAGTCATACATTCATCTTACAAAACTCCAGACATACAGACAAGATCTTCCATTCATCCGCGAATACGTCGCAATCAGAGGAGTCGAGGTAGAGTAGGAGACTGGGCACGGGCGATGGTTGGACACCCAGGAACTGCGAATGCCTCCTTTTGCGGTTCTAATTGATTGGAGCAAAAAGGTGGGGTAATTCAGGAGCATCAGTTTTTCCGTGGAAGATCTTATACGTATATATTAATAACTAGCTTCTGCCAGCGGCTTAGACCACGTGGATTACAGTACTTCCTCCACGATAAATTATAGCCTACGTGCTATAATCTATCTCTGTGGCAAATTTTATCCAGATCCATCTACCCACAGTTTTGCATTATATTTGTAGGATTTGGACATTATTTCTTCTAACCTCGAGAGAATTATACCCTAAACTGCCGGGGAGAAAATTCGCAGGGGACCAGAATGGATAACTTCCATACGGACGTTTATAAGCTTTTAGTACCTTTTGTAGTGTGTGTATTTATTTTCATGAGGGACCCAAAATTCCAGACTCATGCGCTAGACTGCAGCGTACTTACTGCGAAAAATAGATTTAATAGCTCTGATGTTCTTAAAATCTTTAGCATTCCGTAGTTGGAAATCTTATAGCCTAAATGAAGCTTTTTCTATCAATACCATTTGATCATGGAACTTTTAGCTTGTTGTCAAGTGATACCCAGATATTTCATTCCACTTTTCATGGTAATGGTGTAGTCAATAATTTTGTCCGCAAAGTTAGGGTATCGTGCAGGATTAGAGCTCACGAAACATTTGGTAGAGTAACACTTTCGCTGCCCAGTTTCCATAATAGTTTTTTATCAACCCGACGTTCGAGAGGTAGCCCGCGAAGTTCAATGCAATTTGCAGGTTGTATATTGGTTAAAATATGATTCGCAGCCGTAGCAAGAATGTATTTATAGAATTTTTATCATTAGAATCATCAATACAAAGTCTCAGCTAATTATAATTGATGTCAAATGTCATGATTTCATGAAATAGTCATTCCTTATAACAATATGAAAATATTGGTACGACTTTATGTAGATTAATTCAACTTGCAAGCCGTCGCTGCTAACACCATCTAGCGAGGTGTAGAGGACGGGCCCGAATCAAGAACAAAAACTAGGCATGGACACAGGCCAACTATAGCTACGCATAAAGGATGATTCACGTTACACTGTCGCCACCGAGCCCCGGCCGGGGCACGTCCACCGGGCTAGTCATTCACGCTACACCGGGCTGTCACCGTGCCGCCACAGGGGCACGGCCAAGCATGGATCAGTTCATACAAAAAGTATACTATAGATATTTGACCGTGCAATTGTTTCCCGGCCGGGGCACGTACGAGCCCGGTGCATACGTTCATGTTACACCGTGTCGCCAGCGGGCCGAGCCCCGGCCGTGCCTCGGCCGTGGCCCGGTCTAGCATAAATCACTTCATACAAAATGTATGCAACAATCTGCGACCGTGCGCCGGCCGGGGCACGGCCCGGTGGTGTCGCCACCGGGCCACCGGTGTAACGTGAATCATCCTTAAAGCCGACTCAGAGGCGGGTTGTGAGCACACGAACGAATTATTGTACAACCCGTAGACTGGGTGCTTGACACCGAAATGTTAAATGCCACTCCATTCTAATATCGCTTTTAAGTCTCGCTGCAGTGCCAGACCATCGGCTTCAGAGTACATTTCGGTTAAAAGTTTCAAAGCATCCGCATACATCATACTTCTGGCGTGATGTATAACTAATGGAAGGACGTTTACCATTATCAAGAGATGGATCCCAAGATCGAGTCGATAAAATGTATCAACTATGCGAGAACTATAGTCACGTGTTGGCTCTTGATCAATATAGCTACTGCAATGTTGGGCCCAAGTTCAGATTGTATGATGAGACATAATTTCTATTCCGAAATATCACTGATAATGTAATCAAAATAACAAGCATATCACTAGCTAATCTAGCCATAAATCATGAGTGAAGTTGTTTTGTATGATTGGTGATCATTGATGCGAAAAACTTCACTCATGACGTCCTTTTGCATGACACTGGTTCAGGTACGGAGGGTAAGTTAAGCCCTCGCCATGAAGGGTGAGTTTACTAAGGGTTATGAAAATAATACAAACAAAATCACTTAAAAGATACGATTTATTCAATTTTCATTTTTGGTAAATTAAAAATAGGTTTCTTAATAGTCCACAATCACTTACACAATAAACAAGATTCATACAGATCAGGATGAAATAAATAATATTGTGAGTTCTGCATCAAAATGACGTAGTATTTGTATATGTTACCTAACATAACTGCACTAATACGCTATAATTATCACTTCAAACCCAAGGTGGAACACGAATCTTGGAAAGTTTACATCTAAAATATTCATCTATGTGACCAATTAGCCGCTCACTAAAACAAATAAGTTATATTTTAATATTATATCAAACATTCTACATCATTCAAAACTTTATTGTAAAATTTACTACTCGCAAGTGTATGTTAATTATAAACTATAAATTGTCTATTTATGAGAAAAGAGAGAAATATAATACCTGCAATTTTCAAGTTGAATTATGTTGTATAAATTACGGAGCTAATGATTTCTGTAAAAGAAAAAACAACAAATTAAAAATCTTAAAACATACAAACCAGAAACCAACTATTTTTCGTTTGTAAAGATCGAAAGAAATAACGTTGTAAATAGCCATGCTAGTCACTTTTCGTCGGAGATACTGCAATACCACGTAACTAGCTTTTTCCATAAGGTCGAACTTGGGATGAAATAACATTGAAAATTAGGCCTTATGGGAAAAGCTAGTTACGCGGTATTAGTGCAGTATCACCGACGTTTTGACATTATCTTCAAATGATTGCCAAATGCGCTGTGTCATTATAGTTGAGTCATGTTTATGAGCTACTCACATTAGAAGATCCACTGGAAGCGGGTTGTCCGGGCACGGAGTACTGCGGCCGGAAGTTGGAGAAGTTAGCGGCAGTCGCCGCCGCCGGGGCGAAGCCCGGAAGCGAGCCACCCGGCTGGAAGCCCGCGGGGAACTGCGCCATTTGCGCTGCGGACACCACACACATTGTTAGTTCATCAGTAAGAGAAGTATCATAGCAAAGGCATGCATGCATGTCTATGGTTGCATTTGCACCTTTACCTTTAGCCTTTTTACCTATCTAGGTTCAATGATACACACGCAACAATAAATCAGTATACGCAAGTGTTCATATCGTTTACTGCTGAAGCGAAAACCAAACGTACAAGAAAAGAAATCCGATTATTTTAAATCAACATCTCGTTTGCGCTTAGGGTTGCCAACCGTACTCTAAAATAGAGTATTGTACTCTATTTCATGTAGGTGTACTCTATAATACTAATAGAGTACGCTAAAATACTCTTTTTTTTTACAATGTATACTATACTAATACCAGTCATGTATACCCATTGTCACATAACCCAAAAATGTAACGTTTACTGTTAAATATGTTCATTGAAATTATTGAAAACTATGCTAAAAAAATAGATTAAGAATGTTTGGAGTCATAATTCTTTTAAAAATGATGAAAAATTGTTATGTGCACAAAAAACATCTTTTCAAAAATAAATGTACTTATTTTTTTTTAAGGTGGGTACTCTTTATTTACCCTGACTGAAATCAGATATACTCTATTTCTTTTAAAAAAAAGTTAGCAACCCTATTTGCGCTATAAATAATCTGTTTGGCTCCTCTTACACGTGTTACATTCTCGGCGCTAATCTCTTCACTGGAAATGCAGCCCTATTTGGTCGAGCAAGTCAGTCACGTTAACTTCATCGGAAAACGCCGCGCTCTCGTACTGTTTGCGAATACCTCAGCAACGTCTCAACTATGCTCTGAACAAAGCGTTCAACTAGAGCCAGTGATCCTTAGTATGAACATGACATAAATAGTAGATATTGTACCAGCGGGCACCGGGTTGCCGGCGGTGGCGGCCAGGCGCGACAGGATGGACCTCTCAGACATCTGCAGACGCTGCGCCACGGGCGGGATGCGCGCCAGCGTGGCGGGCAGGCGCGACACGTCCGACTTCATGTCCGACAGTAGCTCCTCCAGCTGGTTCAGCACCTATACGAAATAAATTTCTTGGTAACAAACCCACAAATATAGAAACAAAGAAGTAGCTTATTGTTGTGTACAACAAATAACCGCTTTTCTATGGACTGATGCTCATTGCAATGGCTGACTAATTATCTGCTTGTCAATTCCTGAGATTTTATGGTTATAAATTCTATAAAAGCCTGATAACTATCTTCATTCAAATTGAAGTGAAAAATTTTGGAACTACTAGCTGTTCCAGACGTCTGGGTGATATGCGGCCCAGGTTACCCGTTAAGCGTCTCAAGTCCTGCTTTTCTTAGTATCAATCAAATCAGATACAAAAGATTTGCTGGTCACATTACATTAAACATCATCTAGTTGTCTCGTAAATAGAACTTGATAGTAAAACGCTCATTCATACCTTGTGCAATACGGCGTTAGCAGGCTTATTACCAGCCAGCGACTCTTTGCTCAGGTGCTGGTGCGACTCTGCGAGACACTCCACCTCAGCGAAGCGCGCGTTCAGCGACATGGCGGGGTGGTTCGGATCCTGAGTTAAGTTCAGGTACGCAGCGCGTCGAAGTTGTTCTTCGATTACTAACGCTTGTTCGAGCAGCTGGAAATAACATGGTAAAGTTAGTGGTAAATAACTGAAATCAGTGCGTTGTTTATATTGTACATTTTGCTTGTTTCATAATAAGACTAAGTCCAAGACGCGAAAGACCTAAGATTATGAGCTTTTATTCTTTTACGTACAAGGGAGAAAAACAACTTCTAGCCTAAGTCGAAGTTATGGCATGCATGTAAAAGAATGATAGGTGTTATCGCTATGTTTAAATGTGTTATTGCGTGACAATAAATTTTGAAAAACCAGCTTTATTACAAACTCACCTTAAAACGTCTTGCCAAGAACTTGTTTTTGATTTCCAAAAAGTTTCCTTTCCCCACGTCCATCTTGAAGGGCTCGTTGATGATAGCGAATCGCAGGTCGTTCTGGATGTCCTGCCAGCGCCCGTAGCCGTGAGTGACGATGCCGGCCAGCAGCCAGTAGTCGTGGCGGCGGTGCCAGATCTCGTACTCGCGGCCCGGCGCCGCCGCTCGCTCCTCGTTGAGCCACAGCGTGTGCAGCTCCGTGAAGCCGCCGTCCGCGATGTTGAACATGAACTTGCGTCGCTCTACCTTCAGATCTTCTTCCTCTTTCACTAGCACCACGTCGTCGTCGTCGTCATCCTGTTAATGTTCCAATTTCGATCAGGAATGTTTCAAATGGACTGGGGATAAGCATGCATGACACTTAAACATCGTTCATATTAATTTATTATGGGGAAAATAGTGTACATTCATATTTAGGAGCAACAAGATCCAAGTTAATACGGTGGGACGTGGGTAACAATTTTGTCCAAGACAAAGAGAGAAGCAAATTAATTATTGTCTTGAGTCTGAGATTTACATAATATAAATGGTTTAAAACTCACATTTACCTTCTTTTCGTCTTTGGGCTTCTCAGAAGCTTCCGACTCGGCCTTATCACTCTTAGCATCTTCTTTCTTATCTACATCTTCTTTCTCATCCTTCACCTTAACTTCTTTTTCCTCTTTCTTTTCCTCTGGCTTCTCTGCATCCTCTTTGGGCTCCTCATCCACCGACATACGTCTTTCACTTTCCTTAGAATCTTCTGATTTATCCTTAGTCGACTCTTTTTCGTCACCATTCTCTTCTTTAATGTCACTGGTGTCCATTGGCTCGTCCTTAATTTCTTTCATGTCCTTTTCTAATTTTTCTTCCTTAATTTCTTCTTTGTCGTCTTTCTCTGAGCCCCCGGGTGTGGGAGCCTGTCCTGAAGTTAGTGTGACTTGCGTGGGTGCCGGCGATGGTGCCGCCGATGTGATAGGTGTCGCCGTGGAAGGAGCAGGAGACGGCGCGGCGCTTTCTCCAGCAGCCGATTTGACTGGTTCCACGGGCTTACGAATCATCTCCGGCATACTATAATACCCGTTAATATGCTCGAATTCTTGCACTTTCTTCCTTATCAGACTCATGACTCCGATTCGGGTCAAAACATGCTGTCTGGATAAGCCTTCTCTAGGCACGCCGTCAGCGAAATTCTCAGCATTATCCGCACCGGGTTCACAAAGATGTCGCATGAATAAGGAGACGTAAGCTTTGAAGTTGCGTTCGGATTTTCCTCGGAGGTCGCGCACTAACCATTGTGAGTTGAATGCGTCTTGTGGCGGCATGCCATAGCGCATTATAGCGTTGAGGAAGGACTTCCTCTGGCGTGCATTGAAGCCGAGTACCTCCATGTTGCCTCCCACCCTCGCTAACAGCGGCGGCAGAGGCCTGTCTCTCTCCTCACGCCTCTCAAGGCGACGCTTGCTGCGTCGGCTCAGCAAGTCACCGTTGTCATTCTTTTCATCAAAGTCGTCATCTTCCTTGTCATCCTCGCTACCTTGTGAGAAGTCAGAGTTATAGTCAGAACCGTTCTCCTGCCACGTGGAGTCTTCTCTGTTCTCAGTCTGTGCGACAATTCCATCGTTGTAATTAACCTGTTTCCGCACTCGCTTGCCTTTACCCAGTGTCCTGGCCTGGTCTTCTTGATGTTGCTCATAGTGATGCCTGAGCAGTTTAATCCAGTAAGCAGGGTCAGTATTCTCAGCTTCCTGTTTGATGATTTCTGTATCAACTTCTTCCTCGCCGTCGCCTTCTTTTGTAGAATAGCTGGCGACTTTGAATGAACTAAGATATTCGTTGGCCCAAGATTCCTTTTGTTCTATACCCTCCTTTGATCTGTCAAGCAGTTCCCCGACAGCCCTGTCGTCATAATGAATGGCTTCTTCCTTCCCATCCTCTTCTTTGAACAGTTCCTCTGTACCAAACCTTAGAATATCGTCTAATTCTTGTTTAGTAAAGTTCGCGCCTTTACCGCCCATACCTGGTCGTACGACCAAGTGAGTCAACATCATTTTCCTCTTAGCTACTTGTGTGACCCTCTCTTCAACACTATTACGCGTTACGAAGCGGTAGATCATGACCTTGTTGGCCTGACCGATACGATGCGCACGAGAGAACGCCTGGATATCGTTGTGAGGATTCCAGTCGGAATCGTAGATGATCACAGTGTCGGCTGTGGCCAAATTAATACCCAGACCACCAGCCCTCGTCGACAGTAAGAACACAAACTGCTGCGCGCCCGGAGCATTGAACCTATCAATAGCTTCCTGACGAATCGTACCGGTAATACCGCCGTCAATTCTCTCATATTTGTAACCTTCTCCCTCTAAGAAATCTTCGAGAATGTCTAACATTTTCGTCATCTGAGAGAAAATCAATACCCTGTGTCCTTGTTCTTTGAGTAGCCTTAACATTTTGGACATAAGAACTAGTTTGCCTGACGCTTTGACTAAGGCCTGTGTGTCGTAATTCCCGTGCGGTCCGAGGGGAGCCTCTTCAGCGGCTACCGGGAATAAATAGGGGTGGTTGCAGCACTTCTTCAGGTCCATCATGACATTAAGGAGTGACACAGTTTGTCCACCGCTCTTAGGGTTCAGAGCCTCGTAGTTCCTCGTCAGAATGTACTTGTAGTACTTCTTCTGCATGGGTGACAACTCTACTCGCACAATAAACTCTGACTTAGTGGGCATGTTCTTGAGCACGTCTGCCTTCAGACGCCGCAGCATGTGAGGTCCCAACATCTCGTGAAGCCTCTTCACCTGTTCTTCCTTAGACACATCAGCGAACTCATTCTGGAATGCGGCGAGGTCATTGAACTTGTCCTTATTTAAGAAATTCAGGAGATGGAACAACTCTTCTAGGTTGTTCTGTAGGGGTGTTCCTGTGAGTAGTAGTTTGTAGTTGATGTGGTATCCAGCTAGTAGCCTGAAGAATTTAGACTGGTTGCTCTTCAGTCTGTGGGCCTCGTCGACGACTAGCACGGACCACTCGATGGAGCCGAGGCAGGTGGCGTCGATGGACACCAACTCGTAAGACGTCAGAAGTACGTTGAACTTGATTTGTGACTTGATCTTTGAAGCTCTTCCCCCTCTATTGGCGCTGTCATCGAAGCTGATTTCGTTCTCTCTGATAACGGCACGCGAGTCTTTATCCCCGACGTAGGTGATGCAGTAGAGATCAGGAGCCCACAGCTCGAATTCTCTCTCCCAATTGATGATTGTTGACAGCGGCACAGAAACCAAGAAAGGTCCTTTGCAGTGTCCCTCCTTAAACAGTGAGTAAAGGAATGTGACTGTCTGAATAGTTTTTCCGAGACCCATCTCATCAGCGAGGATAGTGTCGATGCCTTGTCCCCAGGAGTACCGTAACCAGTTGAGACCTTCTAACTGGTATGGATGGAGCTGCATGCCGGTCTCGTACACGAAAGGTGGTTGATCTTCGTATTTCTTATTCAGGTTGGTGGTAGGACGGTCGGGTGGTGGGTTGTACTTCTTGGGCTTCATTTGCAAGGCGCCACTGCTATCATCTTCGTCAATGATGTCTTTGTTTTTGCTCTTGCGACCGGCTTTCTTGCCTTTAGTGCCCTTTGTCTTGCCTTCAGATGTGATGTAGGCGCGCATGTCCTGTAAATAACAGAAGTACGTTACTAACATTATTTGTCTCCTCAAAAGCCATTTAGTAAGAAATGACTATAAATGTTTGTATGTGTATGAGGCAGTTGGCTACTGGGTAATGTCAGACTGCATCATCCCACTGCTGTGCTAAGTACTCCGATTTCCAGCTCATTTGAGCGAAAGCTAATAAGAGCTACAAGTAGTTTGTTTAAAAAGCAGCTGGTTTTCAAAAATTACCATAGTTAATGAGATAAATATTTATCCAGTGTCATTACAACCATCTGTACTAGCCTGATAGTATTCCATAGCACTCTTCAGGCCTGCTATATCGGCATTCTCTGACTCCCAAGTAGCCTGGTCGTAGGACAGGTCTCTCCATTTGACCAGGTAGTACGTAGTACCATCCCTGGACGTGCGATGGTTGATCACTCGGTGCACGACCAGCCATTCCGGTTTCACGCCGTATCTGAAGTCATTGGTTGTTTGTTAGGATTGTGAATTGGTAGGACAATAGTGAATAGAGTTGTTTTTGGTTGGGCTGTTTGGTAAGTTTATTTTATTTTACCGGGAAATACAAATAATCATAATTCCAGTCTATTGTTTACTGCTGAACTTTGGTCTACAAAAGAAAAATAAATAAATGAATTTAAAAATCACAGTAAGCCCTCTAGTAACAATCAGTCGATTCATTATGATGAACAACCCAAATCAGATATTATAAATATAATGTTGTTTGTGTGTTGTTCTAAAACATAGAAACCATGAGAATAGGGAAAAAGCATGGCATTTTTTATTTTCTAAATTATATACTTTCTTGGTAACCATAGCAAACTATGAAAGAATTTTTAAAATATATTCATCAGAACCGAAGTCATAATGCTTTAAAGTTGTTAATAAGAAAAAAAAGAAAAAGAAGTCCGACGTGCCGACATGACGCCAAAGTTTTTTTTTTTATATATTACCCCTAAATACAGGTACTATAGAAAACAGCGTTTTCGAGAGAGTGACAGATATATTTGTTCAACAATTTTAAACTTTTATCTCTTATATCTCGTTTGTTTCCAATCAATTTTAGTTCTGTTTTTACTGTTAGTATGCCGTTTTTGTATATAAATCAATAAACCGGTTAGATAAGATTTTTTTTTTTTCATACATATTCCCTGTGTTCAAGACAAAACAATACAAAGCAATCAAAGGCGATTGTAGAATCTGTTAAAACTTTTCCCAGTAAACAGTAAGAAAATCGCGAAATCTCATCTCACCTATAATATTTCTCCTCGAGGATCTTCTCGTCGGTGTCATGTTCCTGCTTGTCGCGCAGCCTCTTGACGCGGCCGTCGCGCTCGTCCAGGGGCTCCTCGAGTTTGGGCGGCTCCTCCAGGTCCGACTTGCGCATGTAGTAGCGGTACATGAGCGGGTGGAACACATCCAGCTGCAATGGAAATGGTGATTAAAGTATTAGTTTGTGAAAAGTTATTTTTGGATTTTTTGATAGATTTTATTGGTCTAGTAACTAGACCATTTGCTGATCAACTAGACTCTAGTTGATCAGCAATTAATGGTTATCTTGTGATTTAAAAATTAGTTTTTGAGAAGATAATAGATTTTTGGTCTAGTAGATGATCAACTGTGTTATCACTGGTAGACTATAAACTTTAAAGTAGTAGATTTTATGATCTTGGAAATACATTTGAGACATGGATTTGACAACACATATTGTCTACGAGAAGCGAATCAACCACATGTATGTACAGCCGAATGCGTTCAAAATGCGTCTGTTTTATGTCAGGCAGAAACCATAGAATGAATGAGCTTTGGTCAATTTATCTAGCAGAAAATGTCAAACAAGTTCTGTTTTCTTTTCTTTTATTTATCTTGTAGATGGTGCTAATACAAATAATAAACGATTTATGCAGTCGTCTTGCCATTTTAGGTCGCACTTTTATTCCTTGATCTTTATTTAATCAAACTCACCTGCAGTTCTGATATCCAGCTGCAATGCCAATAGGAGCGGTCGTGCCACTTGACGAAGAACTCCCGCGAGCGAGGAGCCTTGGACTTCGCCGACGGCTCCTTCCATCGCCACGTCAGTATCTTCGCCACTTTTCCATCCAGCGGTGGACACTACAAGGATGAAAAGTTCATTCAATTACAAAGTAAAAGGTTGAGGCCACATTTAAAATTAAAATCGATCGATTAAAGATGTAAGAAATAAATTAACCGATAGGCGAAATAGCGTAAAAAATTCAATCTATTAGATTGCACTAGCAGCACTATGAATAGCATTTTTTTTCGGATCTGCGGTCAATGACCGACGCTTGAAAGAATAACATTTTTATCGATGTTAAACCAGCTTGTTTTTATAGCTTGACGAAAAACGCAAATGTTTTTTTTTCTTTTGCTTCCCACTGTTCAAACCTTGAAACATGCTGAAGAGTATAGTGCAGAAAAAATCGTAAGACCTCAAGGCAAATGGATCATAGCTATTAGTTAGTAGAATATTTCCTCTCAAGGAAGACCAGAATGGCATATTTTCATTGCCTAGAAATGGATCATAGCTATTAGTTAGTAGAATATTTCCTCTCAAGGAAGACCAGAATGGCATATTTTCATTGCCTAGAAATGGATCATAGCTATTAGTTAGTAGAATATTTCCTCTCTAGGAAGACCAGAATGGCATATTTTCATTGCCTAGAAATGGATCATAGCTATTAGTTACTGCCTCACTTTTACACGTCAACATTTTTATTTAAAAAAAATGTTGACATGTAAAAGTTTTGTTAAAACCTACTTACAAAAACCAAATCATTTATCATTTAATGTTTCCTCTCAAGGAAGACTGGATGGCTTATTATCATGTACCTAGTTAAAGTACCTAATTACTACTATTCCTATTGGTTTCTCTTATATTAAATAAAATGTCTATACTTACACTACATCTAGGACACTTCCAATCTCCATCTGGCACCTCTTCCAGTGGCGGATTGAGGCAGAACCGATGGTATGCTGACGGACAAGAGTCACAGCACAGCAGTTCACCGCCATCCTTACAAACTCTGTGGAAGTAAGGAAGTGTTTTATAAACTGTGAGAAGAATTTGATATGTGAACGACTTACAGTAAAAATGGCATAACCTGCACTGGATTCAAAAAGGCAAGGTTGTCAACATAATGAAAGCAAATTATCTAATCTAACTTAGAGTCAGTCAGTCAAGAAATAGGTTACCATTGGTGCCGATTCTCTTGTTCAATAACTCAACTAAAATTAGAGAATCGCTATCTTTTACAGATCGCTATTTTTTGACAGTTCTAAATTACGTCCGTCTCTTTCTTGTTTTATTAGAGAGATAGGAGAGGAAAAAGATAGGAATAGTCTAAATTAAGTTTAGTTTATGCACAACAGAATACGCACCATTGTCATTGTTCAAAAATTCACATAACAAATTAATATTTTTACATACTGATCATTTAATTGTATCATAATGATTTTCCCAAGACCAAAAAGAACTGATATTTTATATCATAGCTAATTTCTAATCACGTCTCAGTAACAACTAAATAATTTTTCTTTTTCCATTTCATAGCAGAATTTCTAAGTCATCAGTAGGCTGACTTTTGTTATTTTTGCTTGGTTCTTAAAAGTTGTGATGTTTAATAGCCAGGAATTATGAAATGTGCTTCTACCAGCGGCTTCGCCCGCATGTACAAAGTAGCTTATGTTTTAATCCAGGTTTATAATTAATCTGTGCAAAATTTCATTCAAATTCCTTCAGCCGTTTTTGCGCAATTGAAACACAAACATACAAACTTTCGCATTTATAATATTAGTAGGATTATTAAGAAATATTTAAAAATTGGGGTTTCAAATACAAAAATATTTTTTCAAATCCAACTTGTTTCAAAAGATTAGCGCGTTCACACAAAAAAAAAACTCGTCAGCTTTATAGATGTAAGCTGTATTCCTACCTGCAGAACTCCTGATGCTCGTCATCGTCTTCCTGCTCCTGGTTGCCCTCAGCCTCGCAGTGCGGACAGGACCAACGACCTTCGGGAGTCTCCTCCAGCTCCGGCTCCAGGCATACCAAGTGGTATGCGCGTGGGCAAGTGTCGCATAGGATTATCTCGCCGCCTTGTTGACACACCTGGGCAAAAGAAAACATTAAATAAAGTTAGTTGTAAGTTTTCGGTATTTATGCTGAATTTTAAAATTGTATTGTTTGGCAAACAGGCAGGTGACTAATGGTAATACATTGGTCACCGCCGAAATAAATAAGCAATAGGACTAGACAAAAGACAATAAAACAGCAATAATGGACAGAAAGATTAAATATCTCATGTCTGTCTGTTAGTTGTGGAAGTGCAATAATAATATTTTAAGAATCTATTGCAATATCTCATAATTTATTTTGCAAATTCAACATTTTGAGGCCAGGTTACAGTGGATGGACTCAACCACAGAATAAAAAAACATGTGGCAAAAGTGTCACAAATATGCGGCAAAACTGTAAAATAATAACAACCTTCGTTAGTTGTAATAAGTATTAATTTTGTATGAATAATAAATTCAATTTTGACGAAAAGCTTATTCGTTGTTCATACAATAATTAAGACTTATTACATATTACAACTGACGAAGGTTGTTATTATTTTACATATTTTTTCGCATAATTGTGACACACGCACGACAGCCGCGTGAGCTCTTCCACTTGTTTTTTTTCTATTCCGTGCACTCACTCAACCAAAAGCAGTTAAAAATGTAAATTATACAATAGAAGATGTTAAAACACATTCAGCCTTATCTATAAAACTCAGTAACCATGTTTAGTTTAAATACTGATTGGCAGATTCTAAAATCAAGAAAACATGTCTCATCCATCAAATTCAACTAAAAATAGGACTTAACCTCCTTTAAATGATTAGTCAGTACTTTATTACTCACATCTACCCCTTCTACCAGGTAGAAAATTTTGTTCTTCTAATCATGTTTATTTTTAGGGTTCCATAGTCGACAAGGAGCCAAGTCTGACAACCAGTCTTAGGTGTATAGTATTACCCAGTAACTGGGTTGTGGAGGTCAGATAGGCAGTCGCTCCATGTAAAACACTGGTATTCAGCTGCATCCGGTTAGACTGGAAGCAGACCCCAAAATAGTTGGGAAAAGGCTAGGCTAATGATGAGTCAACAAGGATCCCTTATAGTTGCTTCATATCCGTCTGTCCGCAGCTTAGCTCAAAGACTCTTAGTACTAAAAAGCTATAATTTGGCATGGATATACATATAATCTAATCACGCCAGCAGTGGTAAAGTAAAATCATGAAAAAAAAATTATGGTACCTCCTGTACAAGTAAAGTGAGGATATTTTTTTTTCTCACCTATTCGTTGGATAGGCCATTCAAAAATATTACGGGTTTGTGAAAACCATTTTTCGATTCAGGGATCTGTTTGCGTAAAATTGTTAATTTTTGTTAGAGTCAAGGGTCCCCCCCACCTGCCAGCTCTATGGTTGCTTTTGGATATGTGAAAAAATTTACGGCAGTAGTATATATGTATAACGAAATTAAATGGAAAACTATCACGGCTAAGTTAGCTCTGTTAGTTTTAGAGTAATAGTCGCCCAACTTTTACTTAGATGAAGTATGGTCTAAGGAACCCTACCTTTTTTTTTTGTGTGGTGGGAAATCATCCAATGACATCTCCCGCTCTGGGTGGAGCTGGAGGGTGTGTCAGACTCTTACTAAAAAAAAAACCCGCCCCTGTTCCTTTCCTGCCTGAGTGGGAGGGGTGTGGTAACTCTGTTAAGAATTTATCTGCTACACACTACCTTGCGCGTGCCCCACACGCAATTGGCCAGTTTTTTTTTAAATAAAGCCCATTACATACAGCCTATTATCATACAGGATGGCATGGGGTACAGACCTCACAATAGTCCTGGTGCTCGTGTTCTCCCTCGGCGCCGTCCGGGAACTTACTCGTGGTCTTCAGTTTCTTCTTCTTTTTGCTCTTATTACCAATCTTAGTCTTTGCCTTCTTTTTGGGTTGCTAGGAAAGAGAAATGTGGTTGAGAATAAATTAACTTGATTATTATAGTATGGATATTTGAAAACAATGACTTGACTTTTATTACAATTCGCAGGCATGAATACAGGTACGAGGTGCATTCAATAAGTACCTAGCCTCATCGCCAGAGGGCGCTGTAGTTTCAAAAGAGTTTTACCACAGTGTAGCACACTCTTTTTTAATTCTTTTTTCAAATTTTCATTCCAATCCCTTCATTTGTTTTAATTTGACAACTTATGGAAGCGAACGTGTCGATCGGTTTTACAAAAATGGAAAAAGAGCAATATCGTTCGGTGATTCGATTCCTATTTTTGGAAGGGAAAACGCGCATCGAAATCAAAGAGCGCTTGGATGCTGTGTACGGTGACTCTTCTCCATCGATGGCCACCGTCAAGAATTGGTTCAACGAGTTTGCACGTGGCCGTACGTCGGTTTTTGATGAACCACGTCCAGGTGCACCGAAAACAGCTGCTACGGAGGAAAACATTAAAAAAATCCATGATCTCGTATTGGCAGATCGCCGATTGAAGGTTCGGGAGCTAGCTGAGACTGTAGGCATTTCAGAAGGAACAGTGCATCATATTCTTCACGAGGAACTCGGCATGAGAAAGCTGTCGGCGCGATGGGTGCCGCGTTTACTCACACCAGAAAACAAGCGCAACCGTGAGACCACATCGGAGACGTGTTTGGCGCTGTTTAAGCGGAATCTAGCGGAGTTTTTGCGTCGTTTTGTGACCGTCGATGAAACCTGGATCCACTGGTACACACCAGAGACCAAGGAGCAATCAAAACAATGGATCCAGACCGGGGAACGTGCTCCAAAGAAGGCGAAAACTGTAAAATCGGCCGGAAAAGTTATGGCCACCGTTTTCTGGGATTCACAAGGTGTGATCTACATCGATTACCTCGAAAAGGGTAAAACAATTACAGGGCTTTACTATGCCGATTTATTGGGCCGATTCGACGCCGAATTAAAGAAAAAACGACCCCATCTGGCGAAGAAAAAAGTGCTGTTTCACCACGACAACGCACCGGTTCACACGTCTGCCGTTGCCATGGCCAAATTGGTCGAATTACGCTACGAATTGCTGCCCCATCCACCGTATTCTCCAGATTTGGCCCCTTGTGACTTCTTTCTGTTTCCTAATCTGAAAAAATCACTCGCCGGGAATAGATATGGATCGAATGAGGAGGTTATCGCCGCCACGGAGGCCTATTTTGCAGAGTTTGACAAAAACTATTTTTCGGACGGGTTAAAAAAGTTGGAGCATCGCTGGGCTAAGTGTATCGAACTAAAAGGAGACTATGTTGAAAAATAAATTGCCACTTTTCCAAAATTTTCGTTTACTTTTTGTAGGCTAAGTATTTATTGAATGACCCTCGTATCTGTTACTAAACCTCAATACACGCAAGGTATGACTGATAAGGATTGATATGTGATAAAAAAAAAAATTGAAAAAACTGTTGTAAAATGATGTTTTTTGGTCATGGCTGATTCTCTGCCGATTTTGAAGTTTGATTTTTTAACTATTTTTAAGATCATCATCATCAGCCTTGGAACAGGCCTCCTCTCTGTGAGAGGGTGTGGGCCGTAAACCACCACGCGGGCCCAATGCGGGTTGGTGAATGTCACATGTCTTCGAATTTTCGGTTCTAGGACATGACACTTCTAAAGATTATATAAAATAGTTACAGGTGCGGAAGGGTCATCCTCCTTGAGCGGCGCGGCTTCGTCGTCGGCGGCGGCGGCGAGCGGCTTGGGTTCCTCGGCCTCCGCCAGCATCTGCTCAAACTCCGCGTCCGAGTCTGAGTTCACAGCACTACCTTCTTGGTCTTCCTCCTAGTAAGAAAAACAGACATTCCTATAGAAATCTGTCGATTTACAAAAAACAATTGTTTTCATTTTTACGATGATTATAATTATCACCTTACTGCACTGGAAGGAAAATGCTTCAGTAATTTGTTTACAGCAAATAGAGTAACAGTCGCTTTTATTTACATCTCTTTAATAATTAGAAATGGTAGCTCACGTGCTGATTTAGCAGAAATTATACATAGCTACTGTAAAACGATCGCATATTGATTTTTTAAGTGTTCTTTGAGCTTTGTAAATTAAAACGTGTGGGCAAATAGACAAACAGTAATAAAACTAAACAGTTTTGTTACTGTATATATGTATAGTGTTCAATATATGAGCGATTCTTCCAATATGTGCCAACAACACCAAGAGAAGAATTAAATAATCAACAAATTAGGCATAATTATAATAGCCAAGTTAGGTTACATCTAGGCAAGCGTGCTCCATCTTCGACCACATCATCGTTTACCATCAGCAGGCGCAGCATGACCAATTCTATCTCTATTCTACCAAGAATAGACAAAGTTCTTTTTATCTAACTTGATATCTTTTCCGCCCGAGTACCATGTTTTACATTGTAGACTTTTGTCGACTGAAGAATAGAAAAATTTCTTCTCTTCAGTTTTAACATCGCATGCTTAGAATGGTAGAAATCTTTCTAAAATCTGTTATTTTGTTTATTCTTCCGTCGACAAAACCCGTTTCTATGGTAGTCATGCTACGCGTGCAGGTAAGATAGTGGTCAAGCGCGAGCCTATAAAAGTTTAAAGTCAAGTAAAGCACAAAACTCACGCTGCTGGTCCTCTTCCGCTTACTGAATTTGATCTTGAGTGTGGGCACCTTGGGCTTGCGGCCCGGCTTGCCGCGCGGGGCGGCGGGCGTGGCTCCGTGCTTGGGCTTGCGACCTCGCTTGCGCGGTGCCGCGGCACCCTCGTCACTCTGTTCCTCTTCCTCTTCTTCCTCTGGTTCCTCTAATACTTCTTCGTTCTACGAAAAGAATTTTTAGTTAAAGCTTAGTTAAGTGGGTGACGACGACTTAGAAAGTTTGACGGCACGGTTGGCACGGTGGTTGAGCGTTCGGCTGCTGCGCTTCGTGTCACGGGTTCGATACCCGCACGGAACAAATATTTGTATGGCCTGCAGATAGTTGTTCCGGGTCTGGGTGTCTTGTGTATCTGACAGGAGTAATTCCTAGTGGGGGGCCAACGTTTTTAAAACAAAAACAAGTGATGAACGCCGCCAAAAGAATGCTGTAAGTAGGGGCTCGGTGAAGCATTGCCAATCATGTCATTTGCCGTTCATGTCCACTATGTATTCCACCAGCTCTGATACCAACCAAACCCCAAGACAAATAACAACATTGATATTTTTGTGTAGGCAGATTTGAAAGTTCCTTTCATGCACGATTAAGCGATAAGCGTCCCCATGATTCTGCACAGTATATGAATCTCCCCTGCGGCGACATTAAATCGAAATAATTTCTCTCCTTTTCCCCACTAATTAAACTCCCATCTCTCTCCCTTTTTTCTTCTACTATTTCTTCCTCTAAGAAAGAAACAAAAAATTATAATTACCTTAACCTCTTTAGGGGTGCGTCCAGGTCGGCCGGGTTTGGGCACGTAGTCCGAAGTGGTGGACGTGTTTGTGTTGTCTTCGGACCCCATGACCGGGGTCCCGCTGCTCAGGTGCGGGTTTGTTTCGCAGAATAGCCGCCATTTTGCTGCTACTAACATCATCAACTTTGATACTGGAACCTGGTTGAACGAAAAACTTTAATAAAGTAAACATTTTATTCTTCGTCATCAGTTCGAGTTTTACAGCGCACGACTGTGTCGATGTTGCATCGCGTCTGTATCGCGATAGTAGCGATGCAGAATCGTGGTTACGTGGGCGAAGGTATAGACACTTGTCCCACCGCCAACGATGAGCTTCAAATTAAAAACGAGTTGGCGAGCAGCGAGGAGCGTGTGTAGTTCCAACAGCTTTGCCGCTGTGCTTTCAGCGAGTGTTCTAATGCGACAGGCGATTACTCGCAGCACTCGCTCGGAGCGGCCAGTCCTGCGCAACACTGCACGCACTAGGTAGAAATGACCGCCGGTTGGAGTCTCTGCGTGAGTTCTGACCTCCAAGCAGGTGTCTCTGAGCGAGTATTCTTTGATATCTCTTGTCGCTCAGCGACAAACTTGTGGAGCGAGTCCTCGCCGGCGGCGGTGTGAACAGTCAGCGATCAACTATTAATATATGCATCTCTTGTCTTTACACGGAATGTATATTGTACGTTTCTTGATCGTCAAAACAGCCGATAGTTGGTCGCTTCCTCCGGTGATACAACTGCCTAAGACCTGCTACAGCATCGCGATTGTATTGGCGTAAAAAGACGTTGTAGGAATCCTCCCTTAGATAGAATAACAGCATCAACTTTAAAACTCGAAAAAAACCATAGAGTATTACAATGAGCGAGTACTTTATGCAGAAATCTGGTACTGGCTATGTTTATTACAGATTCTTAAATACTTCAGAAATTAATCATTGTTCTTTTCGAATCGGTAGGACCAATGAAAACGCAGCAAATATAATGAGGAAGTGCCTAGTTACTTATCTATTCCTAGGATGTCGCTTTATTAGGAGGAAAATGATTTAACTAGTTTAAGTTACTGCATAATTAAGAATTGCAACTGTGACAAAGAGTTTTATGACACATAGGAGTCAATAAAATATGCTGTCATGTATGCTTGGATTAAAATACACGAAGTTTTTTTGGTTGCTAGCTGTTAATTACATCGTGTTGCTTAGTAATGAAGACGCTTAAAAGAGGATTGTGCTTTCACTTATAATACCTGCCGATAACCTTCAATAGATACAACAAGAACATAACGTATTGCTTAGATATCAAATGAAACACTGGTAGTCCTAAGAACTTTATCTTCATTTCCTGCATTCATCTCACAATAACAGTCACCATCATCATCAGCCTTTTAATGTCCCTACAGCTGGGGCACAGGCCTCCTCTCTGTGAGGGTGTGGGCCGTAGTCCACCACGCGGGCCCAATAATACGGGTTGGTTGATGTCACAGTCATGTCTTCGAATTTTTGGTTCTTGGACATGCCGGTTTCCTCACGATATTTTCCTTCACCTTATTGAGAGTACATCATGTAAATTTCTGCCTCCTCTTCTTTACGCAACATTGGTTCTTGCGACAAACATCCGTCGCCAACATATTTTTTAAAATATTTATTTACGTAATCAACATAATATGGAAGTTCCATTCTAACATTGATTATGAAGAACTTACCTTAGGGTTTTCTTTAACGAGCAATGGTCGCACGTGCTGCTGGAACAGTTTGTACGATGTTAAATTCTCTAAGTCGGCGTCTGAATACTGTATGTCCACATCTGTGAGCCCGAATGATGAGCACACTTCTTCCACTGTCGGCATGCCTACTGTGGAAATATTACACAATAAGTAACGCCTTGCAATAGATTAATAGTGGTTTTAAAGCTTACGCGAATAGATTCGAAGCGACAACGATTACGACTAAGCCGTGCCGTGAAAATTGCTCTACATATAGAAAAAAAAAACCTATGACATCGCGTCTTCGCACAGCTGTCACAGGTGCGATTGTCCCAGCAAAAATTATAAAACTTCGCTAGGGTAAACTAAAAAATCCATAAAATGAATCTTTAGTCTGATAATACATCTAGTGGACCAAGGCAAACGATACGCACATTTCTTTTAGACTTATTCTCAAAGTGCACAAAACGCCGCACCATTTTGAGGCTGTGGAATCCCCAAGTAGCTAATTTCATAAGTTTAAAAGTAATTTCGCTCTGTTACTTGATTTCTCATATTCTTTTGAATCAAACACTTAGGGGGGAAACGCCCAGCTCGCCGTCCGATCAGCACCAGCCCCCTTAGCCAAAATACATTTCTGTTAACGTTAACGCTAACGCTTCGTGCAAAATGTATGGCAAAGACATTACTGGGTGTGAGTCACGTGACAGTTCTCTGTCTAACGCTTCGTGCAAAACGTCGTTGCCATACATTTTGCACGAAGCGTTAGCGTTGACGTTAACAGAAATGTATTTTGGCTAAGGGGGCGGGCCCGAGAGTCGACGGCACAGTGTTCCACGCGCGCCTCAAAGAGAATATGTCAGCCACCAAATACGGGGCCCATCATAGCCTGCATGCCAAGGGGTAGCGGATAAATTCGTAACAGAGTTACCGCTCACCTGGGCACTCAGGCAAGGAAGGAACAGGGTTGGGTTCTAGTCAGTAAGACCCCGACATGCCCTCCCGCTCCACCCAGAGCGAGTCATAGGATGATTTCCCAACCGCAAAAAAAAAATGGGGTGAAGCGCCAGGGTAACCCGCGAAATTCAAACTTAGTTACGTTTTTTTGCAATTTTCAAGTCAGTATCAGGTTGTATGTTGATCAAAATATGATTCGCGGCCGTACGTATTTACAGAACTGTAATCATTAAAATCATCAATACAACGTCATGATTTCATGAAATACTAAATTTGACCTAAATTCTAACTGAGAGAGTTATATTGATGATTTTAATGATTACAATAGGGAATATGCAAGATATTTTTATATTTGTTCAAATAAAGTCTTATTAATTATAGTCAACAAATATGAAGGAATTTTCAAAATATCATCAGTGACGAAGTTATAAAAGCTTTAATGTTGATAATTAGAACAGACATATTTGTTTAAAATTGTTATATCTCGTATAATTTTCTATCAATTTTGATTCTGCTTTCACTGTTCGTACTCTATTTTAGTATATTCATCGATAAACCGGTTAGATAACAAATATTTTTTTCATGCATATTCCCTAATAGCTACGGCCGGGAATCATATTTTGACCGACAAACAACCTAACACTGACCTGCAAATTGCAAAAAAACGTGAGAAAATTTGAATTTTGCGGGCTACCCTGTACATAGTCGCTTTCCGCGTGTGTCTGTTTCGCCGCTAACTCCTCCTAAACTACGCAACGGATTTAAATACGGTTTTCACTAGAGGTTTGCACCGGTGCGGAATTTTGTGTACCGGTGATTGGGCGATCTCCGGTGATTCACCGGTGATCTCCGGTTGACGCATTGGAATTATGAGCCTATGATAAAATGAATATTGTTTGCTAAATGGGTTTGCTAATAAAAAAATACAGTTTTCATTCATTTTTTATTAGTTAAAAATGGTATTCAAAAATAAAAATCAAAAGTTTACTCCAGTAAATTAATAAATGATGGTTTTGATTTAAAAATCATAACATTTCGACAGCGTCATTGCGTAACATACTTCTCCTGAGGTTCAGAATGTAACCTGTTGCTGAAAATAATCTTCCTGACTTAACGGAAGTTGCAGGCACAGTTATAATTAAAAGCTATTTCATCTAAAGGCTTAAGATGTTTATTAAATTTCCAAAATTCCACCACATTATCCCAGTTATGATTAATGTCAGAAAAATCCGTTGTGAAAGTGAACTGAATCATATAGATGGACAAGCACGCTTTGAATTAATGTCCGAAATATTATGTCTTATAAAAAAGAAGCAAAATATAAGAAATAATAACTAAATGTAAAATAAAAAACAATATTAAATCATAAACCTTTCTTTTATTTAATCAACATCATTCAAAAAATACTGCTCCAATAGAACCGGTGATCAATCGGTTAATAATCGGTGTTTTCACCGAATAAATTCACCGGTAAATCACCGGTGATTCTCCGGTACTCATTGCTCCGGTGCAAAGCCCTAGTTTTCACTATACATATAGAAAGAGCGATAAACGAGGAAGGTTTAATAAGATTCGTCAAGTCGAAAAGTCGTCATGAGCGATGACTTTGCATCACTACTTTTGGCCGTTTGTCGCATTTGCATCGCGCAACTGCATCTGCATAGATGCGCGTTAGTAGCGATGCAGAATCGTGGTTAGATTACGTGCGCAAAGGCATGAGACCTACGATATCATCGCGACTTTATCACTACTGAATCAATGCAAAAAAATCGCCGCAGGCTCCCAACTTATTTCAACACCTTGACATTGAGAATTTGCGAATATCTATGCATAATTATGACAGCATTTACATTTTGTAATCTATCATTGCATACAAAATACATTAAATCTTAATACGTTATTTAATTATCGACCTTTTGCTTTGACTTTGAACCTTTGACGAAAGTTAACGCCACAAAGTGAGACTTCTGCAAGACTTTGGGATTTTGGTATCCCAATCCCTCCAAAGATTTTGCATCTTGCCTAAGAAATGTGTCGAATCGGTCGAAATGTAAGAAACGACCACCAAACCCAAGTCTTCATAAACAGGAATTAAAAAAAAAGCAATCAGGATACTACTACCAACATGATAACAAAATATGCACAAATGATAGAACAGAGGCAATAGCGATCATGATAGAGAACTGAGCAAGGTCATTATAAACTTGAAGAGGTCATTGCACCGCGCGACGCTAGACTTCGATTACAATACATCTAGGAGATAATGCTTCATTACATTATTATTTGTATGTACCTTTATTTGGGATTTCTAAATAACTGCATTTTAAAGCAAAAGTTTGTTGTTTTTGTTCCAAAGACTCGCGTTATTAATATGCGAGACGCGTGTCTTGTTACGTAACTAATAAAGTACTTGAAATAAGAAGGCGTATGTAAAAACCTAATTATCATTAATTGAATGGCGTTATTGATATTGTAACATTGTTGTCCAATACTGGGCAAAGGCCCTTCACTGTTACTTTCACATATTGGTTATTATATCATTGCAATTTTCAAAATAACCTTGAAATTATTGATTTATTAAAATATGAGAACTGAAATTGGGGTTTAACCCAAAAAACAATATTTTTCCTGTTGAAAATGATGCATGTCATAATGACAGGGACTACTCCCATTGGGGTAATATCACAACAACAAAACAATACTTAATATTTTTTAAATCATGACAAAACAGAAAAATTTGCTCAGCAGTGGTTGTACCACCTTCCATAGCAAATGTGTACTTTAAATCCTACAAGATTAACTTATCTTGAATACACTAGTAAAGCATTATTACCATTTCAATCTGCTGAGCAGACTCATCATCAGGCTTTTAATGTCCCTACTACTGGGGCACAGGCCTCCTCTCTGTGAGAGATTCAGCCCTAATGCTCCCAAAAAACACAGCTTGTCATAAAGAGCTGTAATAAGTACAGTTAGAGAACATTCCATAAAAGAAACAATTATGAAACAAATAAAAAAACACTTACTAGACCCTGAATCAGAGGCAGCCGGTGTGACAGATGTGTTGTGCTTACTTCCTCTACCTTTCCTAGATTTTTTTGTGGACGACATAGCACTAAGTGCATAGTCACTGTCGCCTTCAGCCTCAATCTCAACTCCGCCGCCGCCGCCGCCAAACTCTTCTTCCTAAGTAAAAATTCAAAGATGTCATGACTAGATAGGAGGTAACTACTCAAGATGAAGAAGTATATGTAGAAGAAGTAGTCATGTTGTTCTGACCCTTAATAAATTGAGATAAGGACAAATTAATGATAATGATATGGATATGAGGTGTTATGTTAAAAGGAAAAACAGTTAATATTATCTGAAATTCAAAATTCATTTATTCATGAATGATTTGGGGCTGAGAATAAGCACTGCTTGTGCAATGAACATCTAGTATCAAAAGACTACCCCATAATGTCTACCTTCCACTACTTCTTAGTGTAGATAGTAGTGGTATCAGAAACTCCCTTGTATGTTAGGCCAATACTAATAATACCAGTGCTGTTTTTCTTTCAATACAAATATTCCTTCAAAAAATTAAGTTCCTTTAATAGTGTAAACTACTCTTTTTATTTAGATTTGCAAGTATAATCAAAGTTAATAAATAACTTTGAGATAACACTGAAATTACAAGGTTTTGTTTGTTTTGGAAAAGTCAAAGTACCGTGTGAACTTTCTGTTTGTGAACTCAAAGAGACTTCATTTTTTTATTAGTAGTAAAGACAGCCAACTGACAAGTCAATGGATAAAAATAATAGAGGAATATCAAATTAACATAAGCTGGAGTAGTTTTACTTGATGATTACTTTATTGAGTATTTTTAAATATCACAGATATTATGAAAATTGTAAACTGTCAAAGGTTTAACTCTTTGCTTCAGTGAAAAAAAAAAAAAATTCAAAACAGTGGTCACTTTAAGGGACCACATGTTTTATAACAATCCGCTACAAAATTTTTCATTTGGATAAATGGCCCACATCTTTCAAATGCAATGTAAGAAAATCTAACAGAACCCAAAAAAATATGTGCCACGGAATTAAGAAAAATATAATTAAGATAAATCTGAAGTGACTGTTTTTTAAAAGAGAAAAGAAATAATTTAAATCCATTAATGGAAATGCAAACCTTATCACATTTATAGTAGTGGCACTGATTAACATGTAAATACAATAAAACTCAATCTACAACATGTAATAGAATACCTGATAATCTAAGGTACCTGAGGTTTCTTGCATACAAATTGATTTTATAGAAATGTTGGCTTATAATCTGCTAAGTAAGCTGTGTTCGGTAATTAGATCATTGCTTGGTGACATCACATGACAAGTTTTAAAAACAATCTCAGTGATGTAATCAATAGAATTTATTAGTGAAAGAGAACTTTAAATCGATGACTATTTTGACTTTTCTATTTAGGATGAATGGTTTTATTCAAGATGGAAAGTCACGGAAGAAAAACAATGCGGCTTCAATTTTTTTTCCACACGGCAACCTTCTTTTAAGATTGAGTACCCTAGTTTCAGTAAAATTTCAAACCAATAAAATTAGGTATAATGATATTTTCCAACATACCTCTTCACTTTCATTCTTACGCTTCTTCTTTTTCTTTCTGCCCTTCTTCTCTTCTCCTCGGGCTTTCCTTTTCTTTCCTTTTTTCTTCTTTCTACCATCTTCAGGTGAGTAGTCTTCATCCTCCTAACAATATCAGTCATAGCTAATGAATAACTCCAATAACATAACCAAAACACAAATAGCAGTACCTCAAATGTTTACAAATACAATCATTGACAGTGAAATAATACTAAAAACTAGAATGAATATAATATTTTACAATTACCTTAGGAGGTGCTTCATCACTCTCTCCCGAGTTCTCGTTCTGACCCTCACCTTCCTCCACGTCCTCGTCGCCTGCAAGTTCACAATAAACTGGTCAAACCAGTCGACCACTCCACCTTCTTACCAACACTCTAGCTAAACTTTTACGATACTGCATTTCGCCCCATGAGCACACTCCTCACGCTAAGGTCACTAATCCCTTTGTTTGGCGGCGTCCATTTTGTTAAGTAGTAATGAGGGGATATCGCATGTTCTTTTCTGTCACAAACTGCCACTTAAAAATATTTACAACCACAAAATAACAAATACATCATTAGCTCACTAAGAAACCACTTCTTTGACAACACATCACTCTGTTTGAACTAAATAAGTGGCAAAAACTAAGTCACGGAACCCAAAATTTTCTAAATTTTTAATTGCTTATACCGCAAGTAAACACATGATACCGCTATTCGCGGCTTACCTATGACATGCTAGCTAAATTCAACGTTTACCTGCGAAAGACCCGTCTACTTCATCATCAGATGCCATTTAGATCACTAATCAACACAACCTGCAATAAGATTAAAGATTTTGGTCTAGAAAAGATAAAGGACGCGCAGTTTTTGCGACAAATGGTAATTAATTCAGAAATTGATGCCGCCGTCACTACACGGCAAACTAGCGAGAATCGTTGTCTCGCTCACACACATTCAAAATAATGGAAAAAAGAAATTATAGGGTGATCATACTTTATTGAAAAAATTCTACTACCAAAGTCAATACACAAAACTACCAATGCGTTGACACCTTTATAGGCTATTTCGTGACACGTGTTTCTTCCAGCTAGAGTTATTTTTATGAATAAACAAAAGGAAGACCGTAAAAAATAATCACTGTAGGAAGTACTGGTTATGTATTGCTGTTGTACAATTCACTTTGTTTCACGAACTTTTTGTTTTTTTTTCGTAAGAAAACTGGCGGCTTTTTATCATTTTTATGTTCCTAACCCTAAAATAGGCTTGGGGTACCTGTTTGGAGCATTGTACAGTGCAAGATAGAATGTTGAGATTGATGTGTGGAATAACGAGAATGGATAAAGTGAAAAATGAGTACATAAGAGGTAGTTTAAAAGTGGCGCCAGTCCCAAAAAAGTTGAAAGGGAACCGCTAATCTTGGTATGGTCATGTGAAGAGGAGGGATGAAACACATGTAACTAAAAGAGTTATGAATAAAAATGTCGATGGATGGAGAGGGAGAGAGAGGCCAAAAAAAAGAATGGATGGATTGTGTGAGGAGTGATATGAAAGAAAAGGGAGTTAGTGACAGCGTGACGGCTGACAGGACAGAATGGAAGAAAGAAACGTATTACGCCGACCCCAGGTAAGATGGGATAAGGGCAGGCAGATGATGATGATAAAAAACAATTACTAAGCACATTAAAAAAAAATGAAACAAATAGTAATGTTTAGAAAAAGCTATTTTATTTAATAATTATATCACCATCACAGGAAAAATTGGCCGTCTTTGCTAATTTTTAGGAAAATTTATCAAGACCTGGCCCTGCAGTCTCGACATTGATAGGGATCGCTACGTCCTAACGATCAGTCGTTACGTCGGAAAAATAATTGATTTTCTTGAAATATGTACAGAGACCAGCTGATCAGTTGATCAGGTTTCATGAAAAATAGTGCTTGCAAGTTAAAAATTACGCCGTCTCTGTACATATTTCAAGAAAACCAATTATTTTTCCGACGTAGTGACAGATCGTTAGGACGTAGCGATCCCTATCTATGTCGAGACTGCAGGGCCAGCCTTTAACAAGAAAAATATTTAATAAAAATAATATTTGTTTTTTTTTTTTTTTACAGGTTCTTTCCATAAAAGTCACAGCGTCGATGGACATGGGTTTCACCTGATCGGAAAAAAAACGATCGACTTTGTGCTCTCTAGCAACAGTAAAAGTAGTTAGCGTAATTAAATAAAATAAAATTTAGTTTAGATCATAAGCCAGTTCGTGCAAAAAATGTTGTAAAATAGAGAAATTCAATATATAGTTTAAAAAATCTTTCTATTTACTGTCTATTAAAACAAATCAAAAACCAACAGAGCCAATACCGTAATGTTATAGAAAATATTTCAACAGCTAGCAAGAAAATTAAATGTGCAAGAAAAAAATAAGCTAAGCAATAAAACTATTTAATTAAGGAGAATAGGTTTCCCTCTTCAAACAAAATAGAGTAGAACGTACAAAATAGATAAATTATTTAAGCAAAGTATAAGAAAAGACATTACAGACTGTAATACACTACAATATGATTTAATCAGCTCTACTAAGTAGTATTTCTTTAAGACTTGCTAAACAGGGCATTACAAAGGGAAAGACCTGGATCTCTAGCCTGAAAGATGAAAATGGTATGAAACAAAGTAGTTCTAGCAAAATTATGGAAATATCGACAACATTTTACAAAACCTATACCTGTAGGTGTATTCGATAACTCAGTTGACATTAATTTGATAGGCACTATGCAGTACATTGCTCGGTGGACATAGATTATAATAGGCACCACGGTTTTCCTATACGTCAAAGCAGCAATGTACGGCAAAGTGCCTATCAAATTGATGTCAACTGAGTTAGCGAATACGCCTGCAGGATCAACACAAACGGTTCAGACACTTTGTTTATAACTGTCCGGACTCTATTGATCCCATCAGTCCCTACGAGGTTCATCGAGCTCTTTGCGAGATGAAATACAATAAAAGCTCAGGGACAGATGGAATAACTACAGAAATTTTGAAGTTGGGGCGAAACGTTCTTGTATCTCATATCACATCTTTTTTCAACACTATCCTACACACCGGTCAAATTCCCACTGAAATGTGCCACTCTAGTATGCTATTACTCCACAAAAAAGGAGACAAAGCTGACATCTCAAACTATCGACCCATAAGCCTCATTTCACATTTGTATAAACTGTTTACCAAAATAATACAGAACCGTATCGCTCCAACGCTTGACCTTCACCAACCTCCCGAACAAGCAGGATTTCGGCCCCATTTCTCCACTATACCACAGATAATATAATACTAGCGTACAAATGCCTCATCCCATACAAAGAAACGGTATTGCTGTAACTACGGGGTATCGTCTGGCACAAGTAACTTTTGTTCTTCGTTCGGGCCCGTCCTCTACACCTCGCTAGACGATGTTAGCAGTGACGGCTTGCAAGCTGAATTCATTTACCTTAGTCATCATTTGCCTTAGTATCAATATTTTCTCACACATTGAGGAATTATTTTATAGTATTTTTGGCACTTCATAGCAGTTTTACTGTATCAAAATGTGTCACTATTCAAATTTTAAAGAGGCGAATGTATAAACTCTAAAACTTCAAACAGCGCCACTGGTACAAGAAATATAGATGACGTCTAAATTTGAATTACAAGCCAATTATTCCACAATTTTATGCTTAGAGCAGTATAGTAAATAAGAAAATACAGTTTTTACCATATTTATTAAAAAATATTAACATTACATAAACTTCAATACGAAATCGATGCATATTTCGCCATCTATTGACATTTATTTTAACTAAATTTTCTTTGTTCGAGATGAGACCCCGTGACTATACTATAAACCAAGTTATTGAAAACAACAATTAATTTAACAAACCACTTTATCTGGTCTTTGTGGATTATGCCAAGGCATTCGACAGTATAGACCATCATTCAGTCATGCTTTAGAGTCCCAAAACGTTACACCTACCTACATTGACCTCATTAACACAATTTATAAAAATATCTCTACAAACATCAAGATACACGTTTCTGGTCCAAACTTTAACCTTACTCACCTAAGCTGTTTACAAGCGCACTACAGGACTTTTTTAACAAGTTGCCTAATTCATGGCAGTCACGAGACATACAGGTTAGCGGACACCAACTAACAAACCTTCGCTTTGCTGACGATATTGTGTTATTCTCAACACCACCTACACAACTTGAAGAACAAGATCTCAAAGATCTGACCGCGTCAAGTCTTGAGGTTGGGCTGGCCACGTTGCAAGAATGTACCCAGGCAGGTGGGCAAGGATCATCACTCATTGGAGGGAGGAAGGGGATGCCTTTGCCCAGTAATGGGAAACTATGTAAGTTAACAAAAAAAAAAATTGTTTCATTTTTTTTTCCAGTGCTCAGTCATAGTTAGTATGATTCCATCTGTCCATCCATGACTGAAAATAAAATGATAGACCGCAAGTATAGTCTAAAGGGTATGATCATGAAAACCTACGCATATAGTATGACACACCTGCTGGAGATAATAAAATAACGTAAGCTGTGGAAGTTATTAGGAGCTCCAATAGCCAATAAGCGTAAGATATTAATTCAGTGTTTTGTACACTAAATACTCATACGTTTCAGAGTTGTAACAGATGTGAGCGTAATCCCTCATCATAAAATCAATAATTAATATTAATTTTGTCTTATTCATATAGGACAGTGTTGGATTTTGGGGTTCCGTACGTCCAAATGACAAAACGGAATCTTTATAGAATCACTTTGTTATCCGTCTGTCAAGACCCTTTTTCTCAGGAACGCGTCAAGGTATCAAGCTGAAATTTATACCAAATACTCAGGTCTACAATCCCGTGGAGCAGTGAAAAATACAAACCTCTAAGTCAACGTAATAAAATATACGGCCGTTTATGCTCCGTTTATGCCGCCTATTTTAACACTCTCAAGGAAATCAAAACCTATAGAGTAGGTACGTCCCGTTGACCTAGAATCATGAAATTTTCCAAGAAGCATTAGCATAGAGCACAGGTAAAAGAAAGCCGAAAACCGTAAAATAGTTAATCACAAAAAAAATATTTGTGATTATAAACTTAATTGCAGTTGGTAATGGGGGCCATAGTTTTACAATGGCAAAGTTAAGTTTGTCATTACATTCCTACACCACTAAACAAGTTCAGTTCAAACTTCAGTTAGTTTGTACGGAAACCTTCAATGCGCGAGTCAGACTCGCACTTGGGACCGCCCAAGTGCGAGTCTGACTCGCGCTTTTTTGATTTTAAACTAGTGTTGATATCTGCAGGCGTATTCGCTAACTCAGTTGACATCAATTTGATAGGCACTTTGCCGTACATTACTGCTTTGACGTATAGGAAAACCGTAGTGCTTAGATCGCAATGTACTGCATATTGCCTATCAAATTGATTTCAACTGAGTCAGTGAATACACCTGCTTGTTATGTTTTGTGCTTCCGGAACTTGTAGAAGTTCCGTTTGCTTACACGAAGGCTTGGGTGATGAAGTATTAGGTACTCAAGTAGTTTTTAATGTTAAAATCTACCATTTATACCAGCAATTTGTGATTGGCAATCATTGCTGTGAAATGACAACTTTCATTTTTTTTTACCCCTATGGTATGGCTATAGTCTTTGATCATATTGCCTAGTCTTACGTCTATCACTTTTTCTTTTTCATCATAATGCAGATGTAAGGCCCGGTCCGCACCGCGATTTTTCACCGCGCGATTTTTTTCTCGCAATTCTGTAACACATTAAATCATATAGGAGTAACCGCACTGGCGATTAAAAATTCGCGCGGAAAAAAATCTGTGATTTGATGCAAATTGAACGCGATGCGGTGCGGATTTATTTCCGCACAATTGTTTTGTATAGTATAAAGTAGTATGGCTATGCCCACACTGCGAAAAGAAATTCGCGCGTTTTGCTCTCAGTCGTGCTCAAAGACTACTATAGTATACTGGGTAGTCGTGCACCGGCTTATTGACAGCATGTCGTGCGCTTCGTCTCCCGATCGGCTATATGCATTGACATATAAATATGATGTATTTACCTCTGTCAGCTACTAAATATACACTGAAAATTTACAGTAGTCAAATAGATTAATTAATAGAACATTAATTAAAATGAATGGTTATTATCAGCGACAAAATGACAGAGGTGACAGAGTATTCTTACCTTCGAGAGTGGAGTGTAAGAGTGGCCATAGCTCAAAGAAAGTAGAGTGCACGTCTAAATTGTCATGAAACTAACAAAGGAGCACCATACTTTCTCTTAAGATTGATTTTATATATTTGATAAAAATAAATTCTTTTAAAAGACAGAAAAGCAAGCAAGAGCAAGAAAGCTTATTCTATTTAATCTTGCACTGCTGTACAGGCTCTACCTACTGCCTGGAGGTAGTAGGTGCAGTCTGTACAGCAGTTAGTAGCAGCAGCAGGTTAGTCGTAGTAAATTATCGAATGATTTTATAGTCATTCGGTAATATCTGAAAAACTTTTAACTGTATTTTCGCAGCGCTTGATATTTTTAACCGACTTCGAAAAAGGAGGTTATCAATTCGGATGTTATTATTTTTTTTTTTTATGTATGTTCGGGCATAACTCCGTCATATATGGACGGATTTGCAAAATTCTTTTTTTGTTCGAAAGGGGTTTATTCCGAAATGGTCCCATTTAAATTTCAAAAAGATCTGATGATGGGTTTCGGAGACAGATAACGGAACTCTTCAAAAATTGACAGCAAATCAACCGCGATTGCCGCTATCGTATGTCTATGAAATTTTTAACACAGTTTAATGGGGAACCACAACTAAAAAGTGAAAAATAAAAAACTTTTTTACAAAAAAATAGAACCGACTTCCAAAAAAAGTGCAAAATAACTTTAATTTCGGAAGTCGGTGTCAAAAAACGAAGACACAAAACAGGAACACCTTTCTTAAGCAGTAATGGGTAAACGCAATGTTCATGACATCTTTTGATACGTCTGTAACGCCTCGGCGCCGCCGTAAATTAATAAAAATCCGTTGTTCATTTTAGACATATTTTGATGATTTGACGTTCGTCTCAGCCAGGAATAGCACCTAACTGACAAAAATCGCGCGAAATTTTATTCACAGTGCGTACTGGGTGTAATTCCGGCTACGGAATACAATCCGCGCGAATAAAAATCGCGCGGTAAAAAATCGCGGTGCGGACTGGGCCTAACACATTCTAGTGTATTTTGCAGTATTTGGCAACAAATGTGTCGAGTCAGCCTTCTCGGCAAACTTCCCTGAGGTAGTCTTTACTACAATAAAATTCTCAGCTCCATTTTACCGAGATCGCGTTTCAATGATTTCACATATTGTCCAGTTGCGTAAACACTTGAGACACAAAACTACATCAATTTAACATCACAATATCCATTAAGAATCAATAAGCGAATAATTAAAACAGCCACTGAACTTCACTCGAGAAAATCCCGCCAAAAACTCTGACAACTTTAAAAAAGACGTGTGGCACTCGGAGACTGCCGCGGTAAAGCTATTGCATAGCATTAGCTTTTTATAGAGAAGAAAAGCATAAGAGCTAAAAAAGAAAAAGAAATTGTGAACATCAAAGGGCATATTATCAGCGTCAGAAAGATTTGAAGAAAAATGAAGAAAAAAAAAATATCTTTAATGTATAATAATTGATTGTATGTAAGTACAAAAAACGACTATTTACATAATTATTGTCATTTAACATGATTTTGTTTGAAATCAGTAAAAATAAAAGTGTGTGTGTACTTATGTACGCACGTAAGAAGTTACACTTCTTTGGCGTAACAAGATTAATATCATCATCATCATCATCATCATCACCATCATCATCATCACCATCATCATCATCATCATCATCATCATCGTTATCGTCATCATCATCATCGTCATCATCATCATCATCATCATCACCATCATCATCATCACCATCATCATCATCATCATCATCATCATCATCATCGTTATCGTCATCATCATCATCATCGTCATCATCATCATCATCACCACCACCATCATCATCATCATCATCATCATCGTCATCGTCATCATCATCATCATCGTCATCGTCATCATCATCATCATCGTCATGTTCATCATCATCATCGTCATGTTCATCATCATCATCATCATCATCATCATCATCATTTTCATCGTCATCATCAATATCAACAACACAATATCTCACTCAAGGTAATCTTAATTATAACACAAAGTATCACCGCTGTGCCGGTCGGAGTGGGGGGTGTTAGGTTATTTTCGTTACGTAATTTCTGGATTCGGTCTCCACGCTCAAGGCCCGCGATAGAAGCTATTTCTATATATTATAATGTACTCTGTGGAAGCTATGCAATAGCTTAAAAACTATAACGTTACTAGTTTTTAAAAACTAACGATGCAATCGTATTTCATTCAACATTGACAATAATAAAATACCATAATGAAATAACTCTACGAGAAATGTTTTGGAAAATAATATTTACTGAAAGCATAACGTAAAATCGTTAGTAGTTGTTAGTTTTTTTTCTAGTTCCACATGAAATCAACGTGTACCGTATAAAAGTAGTAAGTTAAAAAATATCTCGAGAGGTTTGGTGTGACCCAGCGTTGCTAACTATATGTCTTTTTACATATTTCTACTTATTTTAAGCCTTTCTTGCACTCCTACGAACTTTAGTCCCAGAAGGTAATTCGTTACTTTTAAAATGGTGTCCTACTTTTTATAATATGTTTTTTTTTTTAAAACAGTTGAAAATTAATTTTAAGTTTGAATCAATTAAATTAAAAAATGAATTAATTGGATAATTATGTTAGTTAGACAGTGCCCCATGTGCTCGGTCGCAATATAGTGGTTCGAGCAGTAGCAGCGATTCTTCTTCAACGGCGCGTAAAAGGAGACATCGTAGGTGAAACGAGCGACGCCTCCGTACAAAGCTAAGTAAATTAGAGGACGCTTTTGAAAAACTTACTGGGAAAGTGTCCTCCTTGCATGAACTGATATTTAAAAATAATACTCAGCCGTGCATGTCTGACAGTGAGTCTATTTTATATTTTTCGAGCCGTACTGGACTGGATAATGAATTGAGCAAAGAAAAAGCATAATATATTTCCGGGTAGGTTACATTTTAAAATGTAACCTACCCGGAAATATACAGGGTGTAAGGGGTACGCTCCCGAAGCCAGAACGTAGATTATATATAACCTAAATATGAAACGGGTACCAGTAACCTTTCGCTTTAAAACGGCATCGCGTGGACATGGGGTCGTTGGCCGCGCGGCTGTCAGCAATCTCGCGCGCACTTTGAACTCTAAGTAATATGCGCGAGCGTCGGCTGATATTTTACGAACACATTGCATGCTAAAGTTGTAAAGAAAAAAAGTATCTTTAATCACACATAACGGTTTCATTTAACTACTCTCACAGTATAGTGGACGAAAAATGACGATGGTAAAGGAGGTATGCAGAACAGGGTGTAAAGTCCTGCAAACCTCTATTGAAGAGGGAGGATTGTCCAACCAGACGGGTGTTGTGTCTGGTCCGAGCAACTGCCCGGTGGTTGATTTCGGACTGTTATATATGTTCAAATCGCTCGGAGAACTCTACTTGTGCGATGTAGGGTTTATTGGTTTTTAGTTCGTTTGTGGCGTCATAGATGTCGCTACAATGGTATCGTATCGAGAGTCATAAACCTAATCACCTGTCTCTGTTTTCGGAAGCGTTTCCCTTACACCCTGTATAGTGCCTGTGTGCAACAGTGCTAACTAGCGCCCCTCCAATAATAGTGGCTCTAATCCTGCGCAAGGACCAAAGAGAAGGGCAAAAGAATTTTTCGAAACACTAAAGATACTCGTTACGGTAAGAAACGTAGTACCCTGATACGGCGTGATAAACGTGTCGATTGACTATCATCAACGTTTTCAAGCCGGGAGAATCAAACACCGGGTGTTTGGAGGAAGTTGGGGGCACCTTTATATATTATAAAGATAATATAGGCTATCGAATCTTCTTTTTGAGAAAACCATTACTTATTCATCCCTTGAGGATTCCCAGAAAATTTCACACAGTAAATTCAAAAGAAAACTGGGTCCATTGTAAATCAAAATGTGTTAGAAATAGCTTCATTGACTCCGAGCTCTCGTTTGTTTGTTTCACCCGGTTTTCAATTTAAAATTACTAACGATTATATCAAAATAGACAAATTTCGATTGGTGAACATGTACAGAGTCCCCGACTTCCTCCAACCACAGTATTTTTTGGTGAAAATATACTTGGAAAATGCATTTTCACCTGCCAATCGCGCCAGGATACAGACGATCCTCAGATTAATAGTATAGGACACACTTTGGGAAATAACCTTCCTCCCCTTCGGTTTGGTAACTGCTCCGAAGGTTTGTGCCAGCCTGATGAATTGGATCGCGCGGATCCTAAGAGACCAAGGTGTGCTATTGTTGGTTTATCTCGACGATTTCCTTCTGGCGAATCTGAATCGAGAAACTGCAAAGTCATGCGAACTTAACGGTAAGACTACTGCAATCCCTTGGCTTTGTAATAAACTTTCAGAAGTCTGTATTGACTCCTCAGCAGTCAGTATTTACTACATCTACTTTCGAATTTATCCTCAACCCTTGACAAAACATAACATTGTTACCACCAGCAAAGGTTCGTTACTGCAATCGAGAATACCGAAAATGGCAAAAGCCACCAAGGTAAGTTTAAAAGAAGTCCAGAGTGTACTAGGACTTTGGAATTTTGCCAGCTTCGTAGTCTCGCGAGGGCGCTTGACTTCTCGTGCAATGCTGACCTTTAGCAATTCCCTATTGCGAAAAAATGTAAAGGGTCGACCTCAGATGCCCGTGAAAGTGATTCCGAATCTGCAATGGTGGATGCAGAGTCACAACATGGCTTCTCAACTTCACGATGCACCTCCAACTTATTTTACGACGGACTCTACCAAGGCAGGTTGGGGCGCAGCTCAATAATGAGACCTTAAGTGGCAGTTGGTCAGTACAGGAAAGTCGCTCACAGCAATATCTTAGGGGTGTTAGCAATTTGGCGAGTAATTCAGGTAAGAGTTCACCTAATGGCCGATACCAGCTTATTAATTCAGAGCGACAACCGAAATGTAGTTTCGTACCTACGCATCGAAGGCGGCACAGTCCTAGTCCCTCCTAAACCTATCATACACAGATGTCGGTGTATCAATTCTCGGTCGATACAGCTACGTAGCTGATCGGCATTCAAGGAATCCTGCCCCGACAGAATGGCATTTGCTTCCCTGTGCTACCAGGATTTTTGGAACGAAGTTCCTTATCGCGCGTTGTGAAAGGGGGCTAGACGGAAAAAATTCTTACGAAAAGTTGTCACGACACTTTTTGCTATAGTAAGCTATTGTAAGCTGTGCGGCGTCGCATGTTTCTCTGTCTGTCTCTCTCTCTCTTATAGAAAGCAAGCCAGATATTATTTTTTTTTTTTTTTTATTATTTTTTTTTTATAATTTTTATTTTTATTTATTATTATTTTTATTATTATTTTTACTATTATTTTTATTATTATTATTAATTTTATTATTATTTTTATTATTATTTTTCCGTCTAGCCCGGAAAAAATTCTTACGAAAAGTTGTCACGACACTTTTTGCTATAGTAAGCTAAGTAAGCTTTTTGCTATACTTTAGCAAAAAGCTTCACTAATTAATCGAAAGGAACTTCGTTCCATCCGGGTGTCCCTTGACACCTCTCAAGTTTTTTTGTATTAAATTTTCAATTGTTTTTTTATAACTTTTCACGAGTTATAATCATTTTAAAGCATTTTTTTTATTTTGTAAATATGAGTAGGTACCATGGGGCATACAATGTAACTGCTTTTTATTTTATTTTATTTTTTTGACATGAACGAGCACTTGACAGTTTGTCATGCTCACAAAAATGTCTCGCTGATGGTGGCGCGTGTGTTGGGTCATTCGGTTCCCTTCAATATCGTTGAGCTGAGTGGTGCTGACCCATGCGTCATGTTCGTCTTCGGGCGCCGTCTGTTGAGACTGGTCATCTCTCAACTGCCACTGGCTTATTTTAATCTTTTTTATTGTTTTTGTTTATGAATTGTTTATTTAACATTGTTCTCAAATATTAGAAGCAACAAGACGTATGTAACCAGGATTTTTATACATAACATGGTTTTAAAGAGTGTCCATGGAGTTTCTTGCACGTTCTTCTCCATAGAGATCTACGCCTTGGAATGTACAATTAGCTTCATCTTTCTGACTGACCGACTTATTGACAATTCAAAAGTGCCTGTAAATGATTTATTTGAAATAAATTATTTGAATTGAACTAGAATTGAATTTGAATTGAACTGAATTTGAATTGAATTTGAATTGAATTGAATTTGAATTGATTTGAATTGAATTTGAATTGAATTTGAATCGAATTTCAATTGAATTTGAATCGAATTTGAATCGAAGTTGAATCGAAATTGAATCGAAATTGAATCGAACTTGAATCGAATTTGAATCGAAATTGAATCGAAATTGAATCGAAATTGAATCGAAATTGAATCGAAATTGAATCGAAATTGAATCGAAATTGAATCGAAATTGAATCGAAATTGAATCGAATTTTAATCGAATTTCAATCGACTTTCAATCGAATTTGAATCGAAACTGAATCGAATTTGAATCGAATTTGAATTGAATTTGAATCGAATTTCAATTGAATTTGAATCGAAGTTGAATCGAAATTGAATCGAAATTGAATCGAACTTGAATCGAATTTGAATCGAATTTGAATTGAATTTGAATCGAATTTCAATTGAATTTGAATCGAAGTTGAATCGAAATTGAATCGAAATTGAATCGAACTTGAATCGAATTTGAATCGAATTTGAATCGAATTTAAATCGAAATTGAATCGAATTTGAATCGAATTTGAATTGAATTTGAATCGAATTTCAATTGAAATTGAATCGAAATTGAATCGAATTTGAATCGAATTTTAACCGAATTTCAATCGTATTTGAATCGAATTTCAATTGAATTTGAATCGAAGTTGAATCGAAATTGAATCGAAATTGAATCGAATTTGTATCGAATTTGAATTGAATTTCAATCGAATTTCAATTGAATTTGAATCGAATTTGAATCGAATTTGAATTGAATTTGAATCGAAATTGAATCGAAATTGAATCGAAATTGAATGGAATTTGAATCGAATTTCAATCGAATTTGAATCGAAATTGAATCGAATTTGAATCGAATTTGAATCGAATTTCAATCAAATTTGAATCGAATTTGAATCGAATTTGAATCGAATTTGAATCGAATTTGAATCGAATTTGAATCGAATTTGAATCGAATTTGAATCGAATTTGAATCGAATTTGAATCGAATTTGAATCGAAATGAATCGAATTTGAATCGAAATTGAATCGAAATTGAATCGAAATTGAATCGAAATTGAATCGAAATTGAATCGAAATTGAATCGAATTTCAATCGAATTTCAATCGAATTTGAATCGAAATTGAATCGAATTTGAATCGAATTTGAATCGAACTTGAATCGAATTTAAATCGAAATTGAATCGAATTTGAATCGAATTTTAACCGAATTTCAATCGTATTTGAATCGAATTTCAGTTGTATTTGAATCGAATTTGAATCGAATTTGAATCGAACTTAAATCGAATTTGAATCGAAATTGAATCGAATTTCAATCGAATTTCAATCGAATTTGAATCGAATTTGAATTGAATTTCAATCGAATTTCAATTGAATTTGAATCGAAGTTGAATCGAAATTGAATCGAAATTGAATCGAAATTGAATCGAATTTGTATCGAATTTGAATTGAATTTCAATCGAATTTCAATTGAATTTGAATCGAAGTTGAATCGAAATTGAATCGAAATTGAATCGAAATTGAATCGAATTTGTATCGAATTTGAATTGAATTTCAATCGAATTTGAATCGAATTTGAATCGAATTTGAATTGAATTTGAATCGAAATTGAATCAAAATTGAATCGAAATTGAATCGAAATTGAATCGAATTTGAATCGAATTTCAATCGAATTTGAATCGAAATTGAATCGAATTTCAATCGAATTTGAATCGAATTTGAGTCGAATTTGAATCAAAGTTGAGATCTACGCCTTGGGATGTACAATTAGCTCATCTTTCTGACTGACCGACTTATTGACAATTCAAAAGTGCCTGTAAATGATTTATTTGAAATAAATTATTTGAATTGAACTTGAATTGAATTTGAATCGAATTTGAATCGAGTTTGAATCGAATTTGAATCGAATTTGAATCGAATATCATTCAAATTCAATTCAAAATCGACTGAAACAGAAATACCTTAATTCACTCACTACATAACATATTTCTGACCTGACATCTCAATAAAAACTTTTTTACAAAAAAATAGAACTGAATCCGTCAATATATGACAGAGTTATGCCCCAACATAATTTAAAAAAATACAAACATCCGAATTGATAACCTCCTCCTTTTGGAAGTCGGTTAAAAAAGTGCAAAATAACCTTATTTTCGGAAGTCGGTGTCAAAAAACCAAGACACAAAACCAAGAACACCGACTTCCGAAATTGAAGTTATTTTGCACTTTTTTTGGAAGTCGGTTCTATTTTTTTGAAAAAAAGTTTTTCGTGATTAGTATTTGGCAAAGACACAAATATTAATGTAACTATGAATTTAAAACTTAAATAAAACAAATTACAAATGGAAAGTAATAATACTTTATTGATGCACATTTAGTGCTACAACTTTGCTCACATTATGACTTACAACAAGTTCTCAAATTCAATACATTTAAAATCACACCTCTTTTACTGCTTACAAGGTACACTCATCTTTCATTGTTAAAAGTACCCTCCTTCTAGGGCAAAAACTGGTTTCGATTCAAACAGATCCTTAATTTCGCGCCTTCCATTCATGTCGTGGAGGCCTGTTCTTTATCTGATCTGCAACTTACGCCCCAGGGTGCGAGTTCAAACCCCAGCGAGCACCAATGTGACTTTTCTAAGTTACATGTGCTTTTCTACGCGGCTATGCGCTAGAAACCACTGACTAACGGTGAAGGGAAACATCGTGAGGAAACCTGGACTTCGGTCTGAAATCACCAACCCGCACTGAGCAAGCGTGGTGATAAAGCTCATTCTGTGTGAGAAGTGGCCTTGCCCATAATATGGCGCGTCAGAGGCAACAAAACCCCTTTTTACTCGACTCCCAGAAGGAGGGTAATGTTTTTATTAGACTTCAAAAAAAGGAAGAGGTTCTATGTTCGACGATATGTATTTTTTAATGTATGTTCACCGATTTCACTGTCAATAAAATTGTGGACCGATTTTCAAAATTCATTTTTTATTCGTAAGAGTACTCTTGAGGTGGATTTGAGTTATATATACATTTTCTCGAAACAGATTTAGCGCTTTTTAAAAAAAAACAACAAAAACAAAAAAATGTATAAACTGATGTCGTTTTGGTTTCCTCCAATTCTGTGCCTCCTGTGTTAAGTGATATAACTCGAGTTGTACCCTTTTTGTGATTTTCACATGAGCATTATCAAAAAAAAAATACGTCTTTTTTGGTCTAACTCACGTTCTTCTATCTGCTATAGTTTCGGAGATAATTTTGTGCAAAGTGATACAACTATAGGGATTTTGGCAAAAAATTCGTTACAATCGATATTTGTCAAGATGTAACCCCAAAACCGGTCACTTATCACACAATTTTTCGTGCTTCGTGATTTAAATGCTATTGTATTTAACTTCACATTTTATTTTTCAGTTCATTTATCGTGAATTTTGATGTGACTAGAGTAATATCCCTTTAAACAGTAAATTGATACAGTTCAACTAAAATATGTAAAGAGGTGACTGATAAGTAAAAAAAATAAATCTTAAGGGTTATATCTTCATCTTTTGTTTTAGCACATTTTGCTAGAATCATTATTCTAATGAGTTATTAGACGTTTTAACTTGATGTATATCAGTTTACACTAAGACAATTTATTGGTGCAAGCTTGGTGCAACGTAATATAACTGTACAAGTATCATTAATAACTTAATTTTAACACAGGTTTTCATGAATTACTTCCAAAATTAAATATCTATCAAAAAATCTAAATTATATAGAGAAAGAAAATGTTTTGTTCTACAAAAGAGTGCACTGATATTTTACCTAGCCCACTTAATTAACGAACTAGATTTTTTAAAATCTTATTTTTGCTGTCCTGTAAAATGACGTTTTTTGACTTGTATCACTATCACAGGAGGCACAGAATTTTTATCAAAAGTCATGTTGTTGGGGTTATCAATGCGAACATAACTTAAATATTTAATTATAGTTCTAGGGTACAACAACTAAAAAGTGAAAAATAAAATACTTTTTGATAAAAAATACAACCGACTTCCAAAAAAGAAAATACACTAAAAATTTAAAAATAACTTTAATTTCGGAAGTCGTTGTCAAATAACAGAAAAATAATAAAAACACCTTTTTTGGAAGTCGGTTGTTCGAGACTATGTGTGCATGTTTGGAGCCAACGTGTAAAAAATCTTTTTACAAAAAGTTGGTTCTAGACTTCTAAAAAAAACAAAAAAAAATTGCACAATAACTTACTTTCGGAAGTCGGTGTTTCTGGTCTTATTTCTTTGTTTATTGAAACCGACTTCCGAAATTAAAGTTATTTAGCATTTTTGGAACGAAGTTCCTTATCGCGCGTTGTGAAAGGGGGCTAGACGGAAAAAATTCTTACGAAAAGTTGTCACGACATCAAAGAGGCTGTCCATCCAAAAAGATTGTGTTGGAAAAACAATCTAATAAAAAAAATTCTTACGAAAAGTTGTCACGACACTAATGAGGCTGTCCATCCAAAAAGATTGTGTTGGAAAAAAAATCTAATAAAAACTTCTTGTATTTTTGGTGGGTAGGTGCAAGCTACTTCGTTCCATCCGGGTGTCCCTTGACACCTCTCAAGTTTTTTTTTTTTCAGCATTTCGGGATTCCCGAAATAGATCTTCTTGCGTAACGAACTGCTCATGTAATACCCAGGTATGTAAGTCTGGATTTAGATCAGGCGACTGTTTTCTACATTGGCTTCGGTCGCCCTTCGAATACCCATGCTAAATACAGGTTAGCATGGGTATTCCCACCACCGTGTTTAATACCCAGAGTAGTAGCGCAACCAAAATCAGGTAACCGGCATGTACCTGTTGATAACACCCGATCATAGGAAAAGGTCTTCTGGAGGGCAGATCTGGTGTCTCGCTTCATGCGCCCTTCCTACTAGGTGACGAATCTGGACAAAGTTTTGATAGACACAACAACAAATCGACCGCGCCTCCACAAGTTCATCAATTCAATTTAGAGGAGTTGCTAGTACAGGGTGGTCATCACTATTAGATTCTCGGCAGAAAGATCAGATTAAAAAATTTAGAAGGCAGCTGGAGAAAATCGGTACTACGTTTCCTGAAGATGTGGCTCGATTTCTAACTGACTTGCATCGTATTTTATTTTATTTTTGAAGTTATACTTCTTTTGTCGCGTTAGGGAAAAATGTTGAGAGTAAATTTTTACGACGCGCGCACACCGTCACAAAAAATATACAGCCTGAAGTTAGCTAGAACCGACCATTGACATATAAATTTTTATATGTCAATGGAACCGACACCCTAAAGTTAGCTATGGTCTGTAGTTCATGAAGAATGATTGTTTTCCTTTTGTAAATTTTGTGACAGTTTGGCTTTTTGTCTTCTAACGCCAAAGAAGTATAACTTCTTACATGCGTACATAAGTACACACACACTTTTTTTTTGCCATTAAATCAATTGCAGTACTTAAGTCGGTGGTACCTATGTACCTTTGTTGTACACTTAGTGGCTTCTCATTAGGCTCTCATATTATTATAAAACACATTAAATGCGAGTCAAACTCAAACATTGACTCAATTTATTGGATTAACAAATTGTTACAGTACTCTAATGGTCGAAGAGGTAATATTGAGAGCCTATTTATTAGCACATCTGGTGAACCTAAACCAGCTACCCACATTACGCCCGGGTGTTACCACTGCGTGGATCGCCCAGAGGACACGGTGGAGCATACGGTGGAGGTCTGCCCCGCTTGGGCGGAGCACCGCCGTGTCCTCGTGGATGCGATAGGTAGCGGCGACCTCTCGCGCCCGGCCCTGGTTCAGGCCATGGTACGAAGCGAGAGGGAATGGGAAGCAGTCTCCGCCTTCTGCGAAGCAGTAATGCTCATGAAGGCGGAGGCGGGACGCGTGAGGAAAGCTTAACGGAGTGGCCCTCACGGCCCCGACCGCTACCACTGCAGGAGAGGTACTGGGCGTACTGGGCGTAGGACGTCGCGAGACGATTTCCGGCCACCGTAGACCGTAGTAGTGGGTAGCTCGCCGTCTGATTAACACCAGGCCCGTGAGTCGACGGCGTGTAGTGTCCCACGCGCGCCTCAAAGAGATGTTGTTAGCCACCACTGACGTGGCCCATCGTGGCCGGTGCCTGCATGCCTAGGGGTAGTGGATCCGGCGCCGCGAGACGATCTCCGGCCACCGTAGACCCGGGCCTGCGGACGGCGAGTAATGGGTAGCTCGCCGTCCGATCAGCAACAGGCCCGAGAGTCGACGGCGCGTAGTGTTCCACGCGCGCCTCAAAGAGTGTCAGCAAGAGACGGGGCCAGTCATGACCGATGCCTGCCCGAGGGTTGAGGATAAATTCGAAACAGAGTTACCTCGCCCCTGGGCACTCGAGGCAGCAAGGAACAGGGGTGGGTTTTAGTCAGTAAGAGTCTGACACGCCCTCCCGCTCCACCCAGAGCGGGAGAAGTCATAGGATGATTTCCCACCCCCCAAAAAAAAAAAAAAAAGGGGTAGCGGATAAATTCTGAAAATGAGTTACCGCACCCCTGGGCACTCAGGCAGGGAAGGAACAGGGGTGGGTTTTAGTCAGTAAGAGTCTGACACGCTCTCCCGCTCCACCCAGAGCGGGAGAAGTCATTGGATGATTTCACACCCCCCGAAAAAAATAAGCTACCCACATTATCATGGTTGGGCTGGATTATGTCATTATTAAAACAAGCTGGAATAAGCACTAGTTCAGGTGCGTAGTGCATTGTGCGATCTACAGTAGCTTCGGCTTGTTGGTCAGATAATATTCAGATTGATCATATTTTGGAAAGAGGAAATTGGCGCTCTGCCTTGACATTTCACAAAATATTATAAAAAAGAGTTGACGGACTACAGCCGGTCGATTCTGTTAACGTCTCACCGTGAAAACTTAGGTGAAGTGATCGTGAAGTGAACTGTTATTCCACCTTGATTGTATGAATTGACAGCTCACTTCATGTTCACTTCACCTAAGTTTTCACGGTGAGTTGTTTACAGAATCGCACTACAGGTCTTCAATTAATCAAATCATTCAATTCAAATCAATAGTCTGTGTCTAACGATAAGATGATTTACTTAATAGTAATATTGATATAGTGTTATAATTAGTCTTAGGAACTAATTTTATATTTATAGATAACCTTTGTTGATCACATTGGCGTTCTAATTTAGTCCCAATCCAGCAGTCGATAACAAACCCTTCTCAATTTATGGCATAGAGAAAGGTACAGTCAAGCTTAAAACAATTTTACCTAAAACAAAATCATCAATACAACTCTCTCAGAAATAATTCCAAATGTAAGTATTTTATAAAATCATGACATTTGCCATCAATTCTAACTGAGAGAGATGTATTAGTGATTTGAATGATTAAAATTCTATAAATATACACTTGCTACGGCCGCGAATCAAATGTTGACCAAGATACAACCTGACACTGACCTGCAAATTGCAAAAACGTAAGAAAATTTGAATTTGGCGGGCTAGCCTGGAGCATTCACCAGACAGTGTCGCCGACAAATGACAAAATGGGTGGCGCGGACTCCAATAAACGTGTCGTCCAATTTCGTTGTAAATTGTGCTTTACCGCGCCACATAAGAAGTTCCCATGAAGTTCCGCAGACGGGGGCGCTAGTGTCCATGTAATTTCTGACAGGTGCTGTCAATTTCGTTGTAAATTGTGACTGTGAGTGAGTGTGTAAAACGAAATGTTTCGTCTCGCCGTAAAGAAAGTGTGTCTGTGACGCAGCCTATAAAAGTTTACAATACCAAGGGTATCATACACGCGTGACTGACTGACCTAGTTTGAAAAGGCCGAAGGCGTCACTACACTAACATTGCAAGGACGAAGAACGGTCCAAACGCAGCCAGTGCCAGTGTCTCCTCCAGGAGCTCTATCTCTCTCTCTCTATAATTAAATAAATTGTTTAACAAAATAATCGTTTTATTCAGCTTCACCTACCCTAACTTCTGCATTTTATAAACACACACTACAATTTACTCGGAAAAAAATAATAATAATAATGGAGGATGCATTCCGGGAGTACCGCTCCACACCGCCTTTGCTTAGACCTCGTCTACCTCGTTTGCCCATGCATAAGAAAAATAAGGCGCTGGTGTGTGCTCTAGATTCGCAGCTATCAAATTGTTTTGATAACAGCAAAGACCTTGCCGATACCCACTCAATCTTATACTGCGCAGCTGCAGCGGCATGTCGTGTAGCTCACGTCAAGTTCACCAATTGTGACAGAGCTACACGACCTGCTATACCAGCTTGGCAGTGTAGAATTGAGCGTCGTATCGGTGAGGCTAGAGCACTCATCGGCAAGCTTATCTGCTTCAGGGAGGGCAACACTCGCCCTAGGGTGATGCGTTTCGTGAGGCGGGCGTTCTCGGGGACTGATATTAGTTCCCGAGATTATCTGACCCGCGTCACAGAGCGTATTGACTTCCTGAAGCAGAAGGTCTATGCATGGGCAAATCGTATTCGTCGGTACAAGCGGCGAGTGGAGCGGTACACTCAGAATCGCACTTTCCAAAGCAACGAAAGGTGGGTTTATAGGGCTTGGGAGCGACCGGACCAAGGTGTGTCTGATAAGCATTTACCGGATGATGACGCTATGAGTTCATTCTGGCGCAGCATCTGGTCGGTGCCTGTCAGGCACACCGAGGGTGATTGGACTCGAGAGGTCGAGCGTGTGTGCGACCTTATACCAGAAATGGGGGCAATTACCATCAGCCCCCAAGATGTAGCTCGTGCAGTCCGTCCGTTGCCTAACTGGAAATCTCCAGGGCCGGACGGGCTGCACAATTTCTGGATTAAATGGTTCCAAAGGTCGCACGCTCGCTTGGCAGCTCAGTTCCAGTCTGCCTTAGAGTCAGGGTCGCTGCCCCAGTTTCTTACGACAGGAATAACCCACCTGCTCCATAAATCAGGTAGTACTGCGGAACCTAAGAATTATAGACCGATCACGTGTTTACCGACGGTCTATAAAGTTCTTACATCCATTCTGAGAGCTAAAATTAACATCCATATTGATAAAAATCGTATCATGTCAGCTTCCCAGAATGGATGTAGGAATGGGTCCCGCGGTACTAAGGAGCTGCTCCTCATCGATATTGCCATTAGCCAACAGGTTCGTCGTTCTCGAAGAGATCTGTCGACATGTTGGATAGATTACAAGAAGGCCTATGACTCAGTGCCACATACATGGCTCATGAGGGTGCTGGAGTTGTACAAAGTTGATGCAACTCTGCGCACCTTCCTGATGTCGTGTATGGGGCAGTGGAGTACAGTCCTTCACTATCCAGGATGTCGGCAGATACAGGAGAACAGCGAACCTATAAGGATCGAGCGTGGCATATTCCAGGGCGACAGTCTGAGTCCACTGTGGTTTTGTCTAGCCCTCAACCCTCTCAGTACACTACTGGAGGGTTCGGGACAAGGCTATCGGTTGAGAAGAGGTGGTCAGGTCATATCACACCTCCTTTACATGGATGATCTGAAACTCTTTGCCCCCAACAACTTGCAACTGATGAAGCTACTGAAGGTAACAGAAACCTTCAGTAGCGCCATCAGGATGGAATTTGGTGTGGACAAATGTGCAGTCATGCATGTAAAGCGAGGGGAGATTATGGAATCCGTGGGAACTCAACTCTCGGATTCCATACACCTTAGATCCCTCTGCTCAACTGAAACCTACAAGTATTTGGGTATGTCGGAAGCGTTAGGCATCAATGCTGCTGGCGTGAAACAGTCGTTGGGGGAGCGCTTCTTTGGCCGCCTGAATAAAGTACTAAATAGTCTTCTATCAGGCGGGAACAGGGTGCGCGCCTTCAACGGTTGGGTCATGCCGGTATTGATGTACTCTTTCGGCATACTCAAATGGACTCAGACGGAACTTGACGCCCTGGATAGGAGGGTCCGCACACTGCTGACCGCAAATCGGATGCATCACCCACGATCATCGGTGATGAGGCTGTATATCCCGCGGAAATGTGGGGGTCGTGGCTTCTTAAATGCTAAGACCCTACACAACCGCGAGGTATGCAGCCTTAGGGAATATTTCCTAGAAACCGACGTGGGTATGCATCGAGATGTGGTCGCTGTGGACAAGGGCCTCACCCCGCTCTCCTTGGCAAACGAGAACTGGCGCAAACTTAAAGTACTGGATACTAATGACCGCAGGGAAGTATGGCAGAGCAAGGAGCTTCACGGACGCTTTTACCGGGTCCTACATGGACCCGATGTAGATCTCTTAGCGTCCGTATCCTGGCTGCGCTTTGGTGACCTATTCGGGGAAACCGAAGGTTTTGTCTTTGCGATTATGGACGAAGTTATGATGACGAATAACTACCGGAAATATATTGTGAAGGACGGTACGGTTGACATCTGTCGGGCATGCCACCGACCCGGGGAATCAATCCGACACATTATTTCTGGTTGTTCTCGTCTAGCTAACGGAGACTATTTGCATAGACACAACCTTGTAGCCAGGATTATCCATCAGCAACTTGCTCTTAAATACAATCTTGTGGAATCTGAAGTACCGTACTATAGGTATGAGCCCGACCCAGTTCTCGAAAATGGCAATATCACGTTGTATTGGGATCGATCTATCATCACTGATAGGACTATTGTTGCCAATAAGCCTGACATAGTGGTGATAGATCGACAAGAGCGTCGCACAATGATTGTTGATATAGCTGTCCCTCATGACGAGAACCTCGTGAAGGCTGAGAAAGATAAAAAAACAAAGTATCTTGATCTGGCTCGCGAGGTTGTCGACATGTGGGAGGTGGATACAGCAGTCATTGTGCCGATAGTCGTGACGGCCAATGGCTTAATAGCCAAGAGCCTCGACGAACACCTAAGGAGGCTCTCGTTGGGCAGCTGGATCAAGGGCTTGATCCAGAAGGCAGTACTCCTGGACACGGCGCGCATAGTTAGGAGGTTCCTCTCTCAGGAGCCCTGACCACCGGTAGCTTGGACCCTATCCCGATACCGGTGGGATACTATTTTTTATATTTTTAAATGTTTTTATATTTTGATATTTTAATATTTAAAAATGTAAATTGTATGTTTAAACTATAAAATAAATGGAATAATAATAATAATGTTTATTTATAGAAATTTAGACATTCATTACAAAATATTTTAGCAGGCTAAATTAGGTCAGATTAAGTGGTGTAGTCATCTGTAGCCGAACTAGGCAGAACCTGTATTTCGGCTATCAGCGCCAAACCCCTCGAGTATTATGCATTTATATAATAGCCATTTTTATTTTTACATTTGTAGATATCTTGTACGAAAAAAGTAAAACAAAAAGGAAAAAGTTTGTGCAGTGTTTGCATGAGGTCCTCTTATTTGTGTGAGATGGGAATGTACGTGTCTGATGTGTAAGAGGATGTGTAGTGTTGTCTAGTGTTTTGGTGTGTGTATGGTGTGAGTGAGCGTGCGCGCATTTGTGTGTAAGTTATGAAAAGTGTATGTACTAGTTTATTACATAGTTTTTTTTTTTTTACTAGGATGGTATGTACAGAAGAAGTTCAGTTTGTTCATAGGTAAGACTTTTCAGATATTCGGTAAGTTTCTTCTTGCATTGCATTTTTGTTAACGGGTATATATCAAGGATTCTGTTTAGCCTATTGTAAATTAATGGACCAATGGAGTGAGCAAAGCGTTGACTAAATTTAGTTTTAAGCAGCTTGGTTCTTTCGCATACTAAATCTTTTCGTCGTTTTTGGAGGAGTAGTGGGTTGTAGCTTAGTTTACTGTGTTGTAGGAAAAGTACGTAAATAACGAGCTTTTCGTGCAAATTGCACTAATTTTACGTATTTTTTTAGTCTGGTCTGAAGTGGTCTGACATGGTTTATGTATAATGTACTCTGTGGTTTATGTGTTCTCTGTGGCTGTGTAAGTGTGAGTGAGGTATGGCGCGAACAGGCAAAACTGTCGCCATCTTCTTCTTTCACATTCATTGATTGGTTTGACTTGAATTTGACAATTTGTTATTGTTTCGGTGCTGCAATCAATGCGAAGCATGCTTTTTTAATTGATTAAATGCAGTTGGAATTACTATTACTGTAGTTTATTCTAAAATAGTTTCAAAGCATCACAAAAATGAACGCTTTACTAAATTACGGGTCATCCTCTAGTGATTCTGAGGAAGATAACACGGAGCTTGAAAAGTAAGTAAAAACTGCAGTTTGAAAACTTTATCGTAATTAATAATTAAAACCGTTGTATAACACATGACTCTGTACGATTTCCAGATCTCCGACAGAGAGCTCAAAGCCTAAACTGCCAAAACCGACGATCGGAGAAAGTAGCCTACAAACTTCTGTTTTTTCCAATCCGTTCGTGGAAGCTGAACTAGCAAAGGCCGCAATACTTGAGAAGCATGTGAAAATGGTATATGTTGACTTTCTATCAGATAAACATGGTTTACAAGTTCATGACAGAGTTTTGCATCAATAAGTTCTTGTTTATCAACATATTGGTTGATACAATTATTGTAGTTGTGTACATACCTACTTGCGAAAGACCAATAACAGGTATCTAAGGAACAAATCAACAATCTATAGTAAATTAGTAACCTGCTATTGGTAACTCAATTTAGATTATCCTGTCAAAATGTAAACTAATAAATCTCTTAAAACTACTAAGTAATTATGATAAGACTAAGTATCATCACATAAAACCTTCATGATTAATTCTTGCATATATTCCATGGTACCTAAAGAACAAAAAATGATAGTATCAAGTGGTGCATACAATCGTCAAGTACATAGGCAAAACTGTAAGGTTCCAGGTAAAGACAACACACAGATGATAAATGGCAAACGGATATGCTGGAACTACCGGAAGGGTCGCTGCCGCTTTGGACACAACTGCAAGTATGCACATGACACGGATATACAGAAGTCTAATGATGAGATGGAAGCAGATAAACAGGTACAGTGGGATTGTCATATTGGATATTGGTAAATATGTTGATAATATAAGGTTAACTAACCTTATGTTTATCAAAGATAACTGATTAAATTTGTATCATTAGCATATTTATAATGTATACAATGAGTATTACATTTTTAGCCGACTATGGCGGAGGGTTATTTTAAATCATTTCATTTTAGTTAGAGATAAATAATGCATCTATAGCAAAATTTCAACAATTTGACATCTAAATTTTTCAACAAAGTAACCTTTGATTTTGCAGAAACTGAAGTCTGTGGTATGTGAGGGTGCAGGCACAATGACTGCAGTCCCCCCACCTATTGCCGTCCTTGAAACTGTGTTGCCTACAGATGACGCCGTCTGGGAGGGCGCGTCAGACAAAAAGAAGCTAAAACGACCAGGGCTTAGCCAGACACTAGTGCCTGGCAAGAAAGTTATCAAAATGTATAAAGAACAAAAAATCAAAGACACAAATAATAAAAACTAAATAATAAAACCTGTTATGGTTGCTGTATTTGTGGCATGGTTGAAATTGGGCAACTTTGTTGTTTTGCTTATAGAATGGTTATGTAGGTGCAGTTTTAGGCTTTATTCTTTAGGTAATTCAGTTGATTCAGTATCAGTTTCTCTGCTGGTTGGCAAATGCTCAGACCTGTATTCTAAAACAATTGTGAAGCATGAATTTTGATTTAAAATTTGACAATAATTCATTGTAAGTCATTACTCGGTCACAAAACTAGTTTCATTTATTTTTTATCGAGAATCATGCTTGAGCGTCTTAGAATATGGGCTTAAGCTAGAAATACTCAAACGTGACTTTATTAGGCTGTTGCAGACCTGGCGAAATGCAGAGCACACACATAGCAGGCTTTAGACCACTATGTTCTGTTACTTAGACCTTTCAGATTGAGGCGAATTTAGCAGCGCTACAGACGCGCGACCGTCGCGCCCCGTCTTTCATATTATAAACAAAAGGAACAAAAGCATGTGCTTCTGCCGCGCTGCTCTAATGTGAAAGCGGCCTTATTTTCGCTTTCCTAGGTCTGTATCTAGCCTTATGATCTGTTCATATGCACTTTCATCGCATTATACACCTTAAAGTTACAGGGTCTTTTGACTTGCATTTGAAGCAGAGAGAACAGCAATCTGGTATCCCCTACTCCCTAGCACAACTAAAATATAGGACAGTGTCCGTTAAGGTGTTGCAATCGTCCAATTTTGTATAGAAATTGTCAGCGCCATAAGTGCATAGGTATAAGGAGTTGTGGTTGTTATAGCTTTTCGTAGATTTATGTGCTAGGGGTAGGTATTAGGTCGCAGATAAATTTGAAAGAGAGTCATCGCGGCCCTAGCACAGGCAACTTAAGGAAAAAGGGTGGGTTTTGATCAGTATGAGTCTGACACACCCTCCCGCTCCACCCAAAGCGGGAGAAGTTTTTTGATGACTGCCCACCCAAAAAAGGGCTACTAAGAAAGGTTCCCAATAATAGCCTTTCTTCAGCAATATCTGTGCAACGGCAGACCTTTTGAAGTGAGATACTTCAGAATTGCCATGGTTTTGGACGCATCCTCTGTAGGATGTACATAATTATCTCTATAGATACAGTTTATTTCCACTTTAGCTTTGTATTTTGGCGTTATTATTTAACCACGATGCATATGCAGCAATCTTTATTTTACTTCCACGTATTTTAAGCTTGATCTGGTGCATTCCATATTCATGTATAGTATTATAAACTAGAAAATGTTAACTTAAGCTGAAAATAAACGATCGCAGAAAATAATAAAATGTGCTTCTATTTTATGTATGGTGAGGATGGATGAGAGAATGAGATGAAAATGTTATAATAATCCCAGGGGATTTGCCCCTACTCAAACTATTTATGCGCGTAGTAGCGCGACTCCTGCCTCCGGACATGAGACACAAAGCCGATGCCCGATACTGAGGGGCCAAGTGGAGACGTTACTTTAAAAATAATCTCTAAATACTGCTGCTAGCAAACATGCTCAGTAACCCCTCCTGCCTCAGCTACAAGATCAGGCTTAGCTTTCAACTTACATGGATTATATTTTATATGTATGTTCATACCTTCGTCATCTCAACTCAACTCAGCCTATCGCAGTCCACTGCTGGACATAGGCCTCTCCCAGGCTGCGCCACAACACCCTGTCCTCCGCCTTCCGCATCCAGTCTATACCTTCGTCATATACAGGGTGCAACGGAAAGGTGTGGTCATATTTTAGGAGCCGGTTCTGCCCATGGAAATGATATGCCTGAAATTACTTTAAAAAAAATACAAACATCCAAATTGATAACCTCTTTCTTTGTGAAGTCTGTTAAAAATAGAACCGACTTTAAAAAAAAATACCAAAAAAGGGCAAAATAACTTTAATTTCGGAAGTCTGTGTTTCTGGTTTTGTGTCTTCTTTATTTGATGTGACTCGGTATGGCTGGACAATTATTCAAAATAGCTCGCATTTAAGTAGGTCAAAAGGGCACTTTAGGTAACACCCATATTTCAGAATTTGTACGCTACAGAATCTTAGATAATCGATCGAAAACGTGTCCAGCCATCTTGAAAAACCACTTTTCGCTGGTCTCTCAATCTCGGTAACGGAAGTGATTTTGACGACTTTTTGCATATCAACGGGCGTTACATTTTGTGACAGGCATCGAGCTAAAAGTTTTGTGATACGTACAGCGGTCCAGTAGAAAAATACAAAAATCTGTGTCCAGCCATCTTGAATTTACGTATAAAACTTCTGGCTGGCACTTCCGAATCTCAGTAACGGGAGCGTTTTCGAATATGGTTCCTTTACTATTATTTAGTGACGCAATTTGTGACAGTATAACGTTTGATTTATGGCGTCACATGTAAGGGTTTTCGAGAAATCAATTAAAACTTAATGTCCAGCCAGCCTGAGTTCAAGATGGCTGGACACATGTATCTCCGCTGCCTGATGATTAACACATACTTACGCTTTTTACTGCGGGAAAACCTTTTATTCCCATGGGAAAATCAAATACAAAGCCTGTGTCTGCTACCGGCCGATTAATCGATTAAAAAGAAATCCTTATTTATGTAAAAATTATGGTCACCTCACAATATTATTAGATGTTTATAAGGGAAAATTTAAATGATCAATATCTTCAAAAATACTCAGTTTCTCCGTCACAAATTCAGGTTATTATTATCGTCCCCGTCACAAAATTTTGAACACATTTAGAAGGTTGTACCTATACCGTGTGTTCCGTGTGTGTTGTGGTTGTTGTTGCATCAGGCAACGGAGATACTTGTGTCCAGCCATCTTGAACTCAGGCTGGCCGGACAAGTTTTATTGATTTCTCGAAAACCCTTACATGTGACGCCATAAATCAAACGTTATTACTGTCACAAATTGCGTCACTAAATATTAGTAAAGGAACCATATTCGAAAACGCTCCCGTTATTGAGATTCGGAAGTGCCAGCCAGAAGTTTTACGTAAATTGAAGTTGGCTGGACACAGATTTTTGCATTTTTCTACTAAACCGCTACACGTATCACAAAACTTTTAGCTCGATGCTTGTCACAAATTTATGTGACGCCCGTTCATATGCAGAAAGTCGTCAAAATCACTTCCGTTACCGAGATTGAGAGACCAGCGAAAACTGTTTTTTTTTTTTTATTAATTTTTTTTTTTTTAAAACGTTGCCCCACACTAGGAATATTCCTGTATCGTGGGTGCGTTCACAAACATGTATATTTCACATACACAACACACCCAGACCCGGAACAACTATCTGCAGGTCATACAAATATTTTTTCCGTGCGGGGATCGAACCCGCGGCACGCAGCGCAGCAGCCGAACGCTCAACCACTGCGCCATCCGTGCCGTCATCGGTTTATCAAGATGGCTGGACACGTTTTCGATCGATTATCTAAGATTCTGTAGCGTCACAAATTCTGAAATAAGGGTGCTTAGCCGCACGTAAAATGCCTCTATTGACCTACTTAAATGCGAGCTATTCTGAAGATTTGTCCAGCCAGTCACATGTTATTTGACACCGAATTCCGAAATTGAAGTAATTTGACTTTTTTTGGAAGTCGGTTCTATTTTTTTCTAATTGCAAAGAATTGAACAAAAAAAACAAGACTTTCTGTAGTTTTTTTTTATTAGGCTAACTACGAGTACAGAAAGTCGTGTTTTTTTGTTCCATTCTTTGCATGTACACTATTATTAATAATACTTACTACTAATCAATAATAATTTCCGACTGCAACATACTCATAAAAGCTAACATGTGGGTAGGATTATATTTTTTTTTATATATCGTTGTCATCGATAGTTGCTGCTGAGTTCAAGATTGGAAGCGTATAACGAGTTGATTTATATCTAATCTATAGTAATTTGAGGCTTATTGCATTATAAAAGACATTTACTGAGTCGTTCAGTGAATATGACAGCGGCGATCAAAATCTTAACAAAGTCGCGGCTGTTGCAGTAAAAAATTTGAATTCTCGATCGACATATATCAATGGTTTAAAATCAAATTAATCAGTTATCACTAAACGACTCGGTAACTGTCTTAATGCAATAAGCCTCAAATTACTTTATATTACATAGAAATCAACTCGATATACGCTTCCATATAGCAACAACTATCGATGACAACGATATATCAAACAAAAAAAAAAATTACCCACATGTTAGCTTTTATCAGTATCTTGCAGTCGGAAATTGTTATTGGGAGTTAGTGTACCACAGGCCAGTTTCCTTGCTTGTCAGTTTCACTAATTCACCAGTTTACTTATTAGACAGTTTCTGAATTCGCCAATTTCCTTATTTGCCAGTTTCACTAAGTGGTCAATTTCCCTATTAAGTTGGTTTCCTGGTTCGCAAGTTTCCTTGTTCGTCAGTTAGTTTAGATTGTCAGTTTTGCTATTTCGTCATGTTCCTAACCCGTTACTTTCCTTGTTCGCAAGTTTTTTTGTTTGTCAGTTACTTTAGATTGTATTTTACTACTCCGTCGTGTCGTGTCATGTCATTCCTTGTGAAGTTATTACCCGATTACATAAGTACCTGCAGAAAACTATTTTCTAAGAGGAAAGGAGGAAGTATCTTTTCTGGTGACTTGAAACTTCGTACAAAAACACTTTGTTAGTTTATTCGCGTTATAATTTCGTTTGACGGAAAAATATTTATTTATATAACATTTAACATTATACAGGGTGTAACGGAAAGGTGTGGTCATATTTTAAGAGCCAGTTTTGCCCATGGAATTAAACAACATTCTCTAAGAAAAATTGTAAATTCCAAAAAAAAATTGGACTTTCCGTACAAAGTTATCATCAGCTGATAAATATTTGTATGGGAAGTAAAATGTTTTTTTTTTAATTTCTTCGGATTTTCTTGAAGAATGTTGTTCATACCGATGGGCAGATGTCTTTCTTAAAATATGACCACACCTTTCCGTTACACCCTGTATATGTCATAGTCAACTCACCTGATGTTAAGCGACGATGTGGAGACGGCTTGAAAAAAAAATTTAAAAATATATATATTTGATTTATTGCTTTACGTTGTACATGTGGTCCTAAGAAAACAGTAGGTATCTTGTGTGTCATCGTGCTGAAATGAATGAAAAAAAATACCTGCACACCACCCAAGCTGTCATTTCATATACCTACTTGTGGAAAGTTGACTTATTCCCTATCTGATATGATAACTGTTTGAGAATAATCTCAGTTGAACACCTAATTTTTAACAATAATACGTTTGATATTTTAACTACTTTGGCCGTTCTAATTGTTTTTGTCACTGACTGTACCAATAACACTAAATATTCTAATAACACACACACAACACACACACACACACATAACACTTAATATATTATTATTATATATATGGCAAAATTGTCTACCTAGCGTGATTGACGAATAGGTAAACCGTTCGATTAGCAAAATTGACAAATAACGAAAGTGGCAGATTGCAATACTGGCAATTTCATGAAACTGACATCCTAACAAAACTAGCAAAGGAGGAAACTGAAGAATCAGGAAAATACCTAAGTAGTGAAATTGTCAACCTACCGTAACTGTCTAATAACTGGTGAATTAGTGAAACTGACGGGCAAGGAAACTGGCCTGTGGTACACTAACTCGTTATTGGTTAGTAGTATTATTAATAATCGTGTAAATTTAACTTAATTGCAAAGAATTGAACCAAAAAAATCACGACTCTGTATTATAATAACATAGTAAAAAAATCTCTAATGAAATCTTTATTCTTTGCCCTAAAAATGTAGACAAACAATATGTTTAGGTATCAAAGAAGTACTAAATTTTTGTAAAGGCGAGTTGAAATTTTGGAGCCCTTACGTGGAGATTCTAAATGTGTACGTCATCCTGACATCAGAATGACTGCCCAATTTTTTAATTAATTTTCTCATTTTTTTTAGGTACCAATTATTTAAACAAAGGTATCAAATAGGTATTAGATTTTAGTAATATTTTAAAGTTGATCGGTCATTTTGGGCAGTCATTCTGATGTTCACGGCCATGCCCACCGTGCCCACAATGCTGAATCCCGCCCTTGGGCAGGGGTTCTCAATACACAAATTGAACATGGGTAGTTTTTCACAAATCAGTAATAAATAAAACCAAAAAATAATCCAATGACGCATTTTCTTTATTAAGAACGGATGCGAAAGTTTTACACAATATGCAATTTTGAGATTTTTACGCCCAAAAGCTATCAGCACGATGCACCAAAATAAATTCATTATAAAATGTAAGATTTTATTCAAAACAATATTTAAAGCCAAGTCTACAAGAAATTCTGGCATTTAAATTGTACACTGCAATAAAGCTAGCTTTTCATTTATCCTTTTGGTGCAACCGGCTCGTAAGATAAATTTCTGTTGGCACGCTCGCCGCCAACAGTTGCTCCGTAGAATAAGAGCCCTCAATTGCTCAATTATAATAGCACAGCCATTAACAATGCTACCGTGGATCTTTGCCAAACGATTGAATAGCTTTACAGCCATTTAGCAATCCGCTATACAGTAGATGTTGTCTTCAACACATTACAAGTTATATTAAAAAGGTGGCTTAAAATAGTTCTGTAAAATTACTTTTTATGATTTTGCGATAAGTACTAGTCTCCATCGACAACAAAAAAAAAATAAAAATAGCGACATTGTAATGACGTCAAGTTCTAAATCGAATTATTCTATGTCACATAAATATATTTCTTTTGATAAAAATATATTTCATTTAAGACAAATTTAACGCTATTATAAGCTTGGGGTCCACTCTAGTGACTGTTTACGAGTAGTGCTACCGCAAACAGTTTGGACCCCTGTAAAGAAATAAGTGTGAACGATCTACGTGACCACACAACATCGAGACATTAAAAATTTCACGATTCAATCTACAAACTAAAACGAATTACTGCAACGTCTTAATTAAGAAGTTTATTTAACGTCGTTATTTAATTAAATAAAGTCTATAAATAAAATGCTATCGCGTTAGGTACATTAAAACCTAAAACACTAATCCATAGTGTTCATCATACTGCCACAATACTTATATTGATATTATTGCAACACTTTAAGTACATACTATTAATGTGAATGACAATAGTTCTTATTACATTTATTATTTTATGAAAAAGTATTTAAATATATTATACTGTGTAAAGGCACAAACAATACAAAACATTTCATTTGATCTGAATTATTTTATTCAGAATGCTCAATATTATATTTTTATATACTGCAGTGTTCTTCAATGCGTTACATATGTAAAATATTGTAATATTTAAGGAATACTACAAAAATAGTTTTCTTTTGGCAATTTATACAATTAGTATGAATAGATACAATAATTATACGAGCTTAAAATGATCCATTTAATGATGATTGGCGATAATTAAGTAGGTAGTTATTACATTTAAATAGATCTTAAAATTATTGGTATTTCATAATTTGGTGTATATTGAAGTGTTACAAAGTGGAATTTCATAAAATTTCAAAATCTAAAGTAGATAAGTTAAATGTTTTTAAATTTTTACAGCGACCTTTGTAATCTTTGGTGATCCGAGATCCATTCTGTGGCTTTTCTTGAATTCGTCTAGTTCAGTGTCGTGCGCGTCCCCATTCAAGGCGGCGCTGTTGAGTTTGGTCGCGTGAGGCTGAGGCGCGTGAGGCTGCGGCGCGTGAGGCTGCTGCGCGTGAGGTAGAGGCGCGTGAGGCTGCGGCGTGTGAGGCTGCTGCGCGTGAGGCTGCTGCGCCTGCGCTTTGGCCGCGCGCGCGCCTCCCTTCTCACTGTACCCGTTAACTTTGTCCCCAGCGTGACCATTCATCTTCACAGCGGAATGACCGTTCATTTTCTCACCTGCGTGCCCATTCATTTTTGCGACTCCATTCTGGCCATTGTGTTTGTCATCGCTGTGGCCGTTAGTCAGCCTTTTAGCATGCCCTGATAAACCAAAGAAAATTTCCTTTAAGCCCCAAACTACGTGTTTCATAGTGACACTGGCGCAAATGTGTTAGTCCGCGTTTTCTAAGCTAAATGGTCTTTACGAAACAAAATTCTAAACTCTTGAATGTTAGGTCGGCAAATGAGTAGATTCATCGGATTGAATCCACTTCGAATCGTTCCATAATATTAACAGCACTCGTATCTGGAAAGTTGAATAGACTCTAGTATACTCGCGGGTACGCGGTGGAAAAGCTAACGAAACTCAGTGATAAAAAAAATTAACTGTATCGATACCTCCCGCGTGTATGTATTTTATTAAATCGTTCTGCAATTTTAAAGTCACATAATCTAACCGTTTTTTTGAAACCGACGCGGTAGTTTTGTTATTCGAGGGCTCTCAAAGTATGTCCCGAAAGAAGTTGACGAGAATAGTGAATGATGCTGTTACGAGGGAGATATTGACGTGTTAGTGCAAAACATTCAATATGTGGTCGTAGCGATGCAAAAACTAATGTTCCTAAAGAAGTCTACCGGAACTAATAAGGGTCTAATCCATACTAGACACAATTACGCCAGTGTTCACTTCACAATATACCATGCAGAGAAATGTCTGACCCAAAAGCTATTAGAACTTTGTATATGTACTGCTCTAAATATATTTTACAATAGTTAAGTATTTTCAACACGTAAACATTTAGTTTTAATAGCATTTGTGGACATTCTTACTTGACAGACATAAAGAGTTAATAGGTGATGTTTCATTTCAATTGCATACAATTCTTTCGATAAAATATCTAGTGATACTCAATAAGATTTCAAGCAATATTAAATATTGTACAATTTGCAGCAAAAATTATTTTTATAAATTAATGTTTTTAGCAAATCTTGGAATGTAAGATTTAGAATTTAGACAGCGAGCGCAAAAGGTTTGGAAAATGACTAGAAATAGTTAAATTCTTTTTATATTCATTTGTATGGAATGAAAGACGAGCACATCCCCTTCATACACATATAATCAACTTGAAATAAATATTTTCCGCCTTACCGTTTGCGCCCGCCTTAGATTCACCGCCAGTGTAGTACTTTTTTGAGGTCTTCCAATCTTCCTTCAAGGACAAATTGTACATGGAGTAGGCAGGGTCGCCGGTCACCTCCTTCTCGATGACGAGGAACTTGGGCAGCGAAGCTATCAACGTGTCCTGGTCATACACAGCACTGTACGTTTCCAACAAAACTAATCCCCGACACCTGGAAATATTTCAATGTAACGTAAATATATGGTTGATAGATAGAAAAGATTGAAAATAATTACTGAATAAAGCATAGGTACATACGTATTGTTACCAATAAACTTGTATCTCTAGCTAGAGGATAAAATATAAATAAATAAGAAAATAAAAAACACAGCCATTTTATTTATTTATAACATAAAAGTAAGCAATATATAAATGAATATATAATTTATAATCCTAATATCTAGTCACCTGGGATGCGAGGGCTGTCTATAAATGTCCAACTGATAGTACTGATTGTTGTAGATGAAGCAGCGACGCTTCTTGAAGATGGTGAAGTGCGCTTCATCACGCTGTGGGAGTAGGTTCAAGTAATCCCTGTGTGTCAGCTGCGTCCTCACTTCGACAGACTGCCCATTGACAGGGTGGACCTTCCTCAACGTGTGAATATAAGACCAGTGGCCCTTCTGACCACGCTTGCGCAATCTGACTTGCGCCTTACGCACATCGCTCTGCAAGTAGTTGTGAACCACATCGAAGTCCTGGAAGGACGGGAACTCCGAGTCGGTAACGATCGGTGACTTGATAAGGAACTTGCGCTTCTTCGAGTTGACGTTGAGGCGGTCGCCGGTGTCGATGCCGATCCTCTGGCACACGCAGTCGATCAGCCGGTTCATCTTCAGGTCGAAGTCTGTGGAGTTGTCGATCACGTCAAAGTACGGGTGGCCGATCCAAGCGGCAGCCGCGTTGTAGTCCAGCTCCCTCGCCAACTCTACCCCTTCGGATCGGCATGCATGATCCTGTTAACAATACAAACACCTTCATTATTTATTATTCATTCAATCAAGCCAGATTACGTATCTGTCAAGGTTGCGCGAAAATAAGTACGGAAACAATTCAGATCAGACGTTGAATTGTTGGATTCCGGATTACGACGTAAGACGATTACGACTATCACATGACATACATCCATCATGGATGATGATATTTTATATTTCTGTAATCAGTGTGTTAATCTCTGATCTTGGAAATTCATAATAAAACGGTAATCCTATCTTTCGATGACGCCATTCAATTATTATTGATACCACACGCTTTTATCAGCATAGTCTTTCAAATGGCACACTGCCAATATTATTGCGAAACCACAAACAGTGAATAGGTTGCATGCGTTGCGGTCATTCATGAAGTTAGTTATACATTTGAATAATATTGTTTTTATAGCTCTGAGCAATTGCTTAGCGAAGTAAACTGCAAACTAATTTAGAATTTAATAGTTTTTGTTTGTTTTGAATGTAGGTACAAACCTTGTGGTTTAGGAACAAATAAGCTACGTACTTAGAAGACTGCCATTGTTATATGAATATGAAAAGCTACTAGGTTTATCGAAGATTGATAACTTTCCATTTATGAACCTACATATCTATAAATAGCATGGCGTGGTGATACACACGCTAATTTAAGTACCTGCTTGTTATTAGGTGTTAATTAAATAATCAGTAGGTACCTACACTCTCAAGATTATAAAAACCCATTATCTATTTCTTTTTATAGATAGTAAGTATGTCGCAGGGAAATGATGATACCAGGAATTTTACGAAATCCCTAGGGATACCACGAAATCACGGTAGATGTAGAATATTCTACGTCTTCTTACTAAAAATGTTTAGTGATAATATGAAAAAATGCTAATATAATATGACATACATACAACTTTTATCAAATTCAGCAAGGCGCAGACAAGACAAAATTATTATTTTACACAAACCAGTTTGACATCCAGTGAAGTTAATGACCATTTCGCAGGGAACCATAACTTGTTATTAAAAACATTGTCGTGTACCATTTCAACATGTGTGGCTCAAATGAATGGGAGGTAACCGTGGCACGGAAGGCAAATTTAATGCCAGTGGTATTACAATGAATGTGCACTCCGAAGCGCTATATTATTATTTAACTCACGTTTCCCACCATGTGTACGTAATCGCGTAGTAGGCCGTCACGACATATACTTACACGTATAAATTTATAAAAATATAATAACAGGAATTATTATGAATGAGATGTAAAATAGTATGATAATTAATTAGTCTCGTTTTTATAGCACGTGCTCATGCAAATAATAATGATAACTTACTTGTCGTCCGTGTTAGTCGTAATAGGGCCCCATAGTTAATACTATTATCCATTGTCTGGGCTAACGAGATTCTCAAATAACGTGCTCAGACTACCTACCCACTTTATTGGAAATCGATAGCCTGAAAGCAGTGTCATGTCATGTCTAGAGCCAAATGAGAAGTTCATACAGTAATGTCTTTCAAACTGATTGATAGAAAGATGGGTGTCAAAATGCTTTTCAACAAGGTGTAAGTGGTCTGTTCCATTGTTATGACAGGAGGATATGAGAATGTTGATGAGTTTCTAGATTAGCTACGACTTTTCAGTTACCTATCACCGGAGCTGCGCGGTTCGGAGTGGGGGTTAGACAAAATTCTTTTCTGTTAACGTTAACGCTAACGCTTCGTGCAAAATGTCGTAGCCATACATTTTGCACGAAGCGTTAGCGTTAACGTTAACAGAAAAGTATTTTGTCTAAAGGCTACGAGCGTGGAAACGACCAATCCCAATGGTTGAAATCCTAATCGCGTCACTAGTCTTGTCTGTGATTGGATGATGCCTGCACATCTCCGCTTCAGTGGAAACGCACCCTAAAGCTTATTTTAAAGGCGTGTGCTATGACGTAAATTGGAAATGGGTTATTACAAAGTAGATTATTTTATCAATAAAAAAACTAGTTATTTCTCGATCTCACAGGAACGTTATACATATATAACTAATTAGTTTATCTACGTTAAATAAAAAGGTGCGACAGGCTATTTTTATAAATCGGGTTTGTTTACGGAAATCATTTCTTTTTTAAATTAATACTTTGTATGTAAAATGAATACTTAAGTTTCTCCACGCGTTATATTTGTTGACATATTCTTTTTACTCACGTATCTTATCTCGCGCTAATTATTTACTATGATGAGGTATGATGTTATCATCATATCAAAACATTCGGTATGTATACATATACGTAGAATTTAACACACGCTATTAAAAGACATATTAAAAAAAAGTTAGTGACATTGAAATCAACCAGTTTTTAAAGATAGTGCGCAGATTCATTTAAATGAACTGAAGTAATAATAGCCGGTAGGAATGTTTCTTGAATAGATTGCTTTCGTCGGATCAATCCGTTTATCTTTATTTTAAACCGTCTGGTTTTACAGACGATAATACCCACACCCATGGCCTGGGTTATGATCCTAACACTTAGCAATTACAATATGATTACTGATTTATCTAATATATTAATTAATGTGAATGTTTGGATGGATGGATGTTTGTAACTCAATCACGCCAGAACGGCACAGAGATTATAGTATGGAATAGACTACTAATTTATAGTGAGGTAAGAACTAATTTCACGCGGGTGAAGCCGTTGGCGAGAGCTAGTGTTAAATAAACAGAAGGATAATACATAGGAATTCTTGCCATCTAATAATGTAAAACTGCTAAAATGCAAGTGTGAAATAGGTACACCTGTGCCTGCCGCCTCGGGGTTTAAAAGCGTGATGGTATGTTTTTGTGTAATATTTACTTATGATTTAAGTGGCTTGAGATAATAAATTCGACGTAATATTTAAATGATAAAAGCAATTAATTGACTTTGGACATCCTTAAGTGTCACGTCTATTTAGATTCTTATGTTCTTTTTATAACCTTTATTATCATTCATTTCATTAACATCAGTTGCTTTAAAATGAGCGTAAATATGGGTATTATTTCACAATTACATAGAGTTATAACCAGGTAAAATAACTTTATTATCAGCATTAGTATTGTTGAATTAACGTTAAAATCATAGCTAGTCAAGATAAACTATTCCATTGTAATGATTACAATTATTTTATGCTGATTTTCTATTTTAATTTGGCGTACAAATATAATCAATTATGTAGGTAACAACAGTATTCTTTGAAAAGAGATTGTATGTAGGAGAAGAAACACTAGTCAACAAAGAAAGAAAAAAACCGGCCAAGTGCGTGTCGGACTTCGCACATTTAGGGTTCCGTACCAATTTTTGACAATTTATATGGCTTTGGGTCAACAAGATGCTTATACTGTGAACATTTGAAGACCGTAGCTCCAACCGTTTGGCTGTAAAGCCTGTGTGACAGACGACAGACAGACGGACACGTGAGTGACAGCAATAAGGCTCCATTCGGTTATGGAACCCTGAAAAAACCGAAAATAGAACGAGCACATTACGAGTATCTAGTGACTTTTATCTAACGAGTATTTTAAACGTGCTCTAGTTCGTGTGTTTGGCCTGCATTTCCTGAGTACGTCAGAGAACGACGCCGGCGCCTGAATAGTATAAGAGAAAGGTTAGTAGTTAACTGTCCGACTTGTTGGTATAGTGGTTTTAAGCGTGACTGCTAATCATGAGGGTCTGTGTTCGCTTTCCAGGTCGAGAAGTGTTCTTGGCTTTTGCTAGGAATTTCTCAGATGCGGCCTAGATTAAGATTTGGACCTGGTTGATAACAATAGGGTCTCAGGTTCGCTTCCTATGGGTCGTGGGATCGTTCGAAAGAGATACCGAGGCCCTTATTATTTTTTGGGACGCAAATGGCGTATGAATGAAGACGTGTGGGTTTTAGTCAGTAAGAGTCTGACACGCCTTCCGCTCCACCCAGAGCGAGAGAAGTTATTTGATGATTTACCACCCTTAAAAAGACAAAAAGGGCTCTTTAAACCGTACGGGCCCGCACTATGTGGGTTACTGGGTAATGCTTACCTCTGTGGAGTAGAAGTCTTCAGCGCCGTTGGCAGCAGAGAGCATATGCACGATGTGGTTGTATCGGTTGTCTCGCAACTCCACGCAGTTCCAGTTGTTAGTTGACAGCATCGCCTCCCACTTCTCTCTTGATATAACTGGAATTTGTTAAACATACATCTATTAGGTACAATCAAAATTATAAATGAATGTAGCATTCGGCTGCCCGCCAATTTTATGTAACGCCCTGACATACTTTTGTTTTTGTTTTACGTTAGTAACACTACGTTACGTTAGTACTACACGGAAGCGTCTACATCTCAATTCACGGAAGCAATGTCTACATCTCAATTGAGTCATGTCCGCGAAGAAATTATCTTTAATGTTCCCTGCCTAATTATTACCACTGCTCTCAAAACAGTGAAAGAAAGCATCGTGAGAAAACAAGCGTGTCCACAAACCAAAAATTCGAAGACATGATTGTGACATCCACCAACCAGCACTGGGCACGCATGGATCCACGATGCTGGCTTAGTGCGGGTTGGTGGTGGATGTGTGATGTTAAGTCCCATTCCCTCTCAAAGCGAGGAGGCCTAAGTTAAAAGGCTGATTATGCTAATCATTACCTATAGATATGATTAATTTTAATTGGACTGGCTGATTAATAAACAGACATAAGCCAAGTATCGCTAGTCATAGTTTGTAGTTATGACCCATTCAGATATCAGTTGTAAGTAAACAAAATTGGAGCTGATATCAGAGCGAATGACCTGCTTGGTGCGCGCGCGTGGCCGGAATTTACATAACTATGTAATGAATACAGGAAAAATACGAGTACCTTTCTTTAGGTAGATGTGCCTGATTAGAGCCTATTGTTTGTTTAAACTCACCATAATTACTACTAGATTACAAAGCACGGTTGCTGTTTGTACAACTTGTGGTCTCGAAAGGAAGTGTATTCTTTGATTTCATTATGTAAATTACTAAGAGTAAACAACATTGTATTCAACCTTAAAATGTATGTAAGCCAAAACCAGCAGCGCTTGTTATTTTTATCAGCAGTGTCTGTCAAGAGATTGCAAACGCACGTTATCTACGGAAATGCATGCCCAGCGGGTATTTTTCTTTCCTAAAATAAAATATTTGTGAACATGTTTACGACCTTCACGTCATTCATTCATTTAAATATCTGTCCCGCATAATGATGGGAATTTTAAATTGTAGGAAACCAAACTATTGAAATAAAATTTTCCTGTGAACTTGCAGTTTTTTTCCAATCTCACAAAAATATACATATATTTTTTTCTGTCAATTGTGCAAGTTTCTAAACGTTGCAAAACTTTAATCTGTTTTAACTGCATTATATTTCAACCTATCATGTCCTAGTTTAAACTGCAAATATAATCGACACAAATAATAACAGAAACATTATAGTTCTGTAAATATTAAAACAAAACATACTTCATAGGTACTTGTTGGTATGCATGTACCACTCTCCGATACAATAGGCGATCCATTTATTGAAATCAATAATTATAAATTATGTCGCCTATTCACTTGTGAATCAGACAATATAAAGAGTTTGCGCAACGAGTTTATTATGATAAATGTAATATGTAGCAATCAATTGCATCCATATCTACACCATGTTACCTAGGTATCTACAGGCAACAATAAAACTTTTGTAACAACTACACACACGTGATAGCCCAAGAGCCCGCGACGATCAGACCTTCGTTATTTTATAAAAGCTTAAAGTTTCTCTTTGTATGTCCCCAATACAGGTAAGAACGGTCCTCGACAAACACGGATCATGGTGGCAGGTAACAAAGGTTTGACACTAACGTAAGTATAATAACAATTTATTATAGTTTAATTAAGGGTGTCTGACTGGGGGTTGCAACAGTACCTACTAAGTATCTGACAATGGACGACGGATATTTTTTATATTATTCTAAATAAAATATATATAAACTGAGCTTTATACTTTTAACGAATTTGGCAACCTTTTCTACCTGTTGCCTGCCAAAGCCACAATGATCCGAACTTGTCGGGGATCGTTATTACCTGTACTGGGGACATAAAAAAAGCTTTTATATAATAACAGAGGTCTGATCGTCGCGGGCTCTTGCTCTATAGTCAGCAACAGACTATGATAAATAGCACCATTTCAACTGCCGATTACTGATAATCTTTCACGTTCTGTTAATGTCAATAAATATTTAATTGAGACTATTCTTATCTACCTTTAAAGTAAGCTAAATCACTCATTTGATTAGGTTCTAATTATGGATTACTACATGCATGGTTTTTTTTGGTGGGAAATCATCAAATAACTTCTCCCGCTCTGGGTGGAGCGAGCTGGAGGGCGTGTCAGACTATTACTGACTAAAACCCACCCGAGTTCCTTCAGTTACCTGTGCCAGGGCCGCGGTGAATTACAAACAAACCCGCGACCAACTACTTGCATGGTTCTAACTAAATTATGCCTCCCTGCTAGTTTATAATGATGTTGAGACTTATCTTCAGAAACCCTGGATCCAGTTGTTGCAAACATGTTTTTTATTCACAACAGACAACCACAGGGTAACATTATCGACTGACAGAAACGAATAACTAACTGGCAGCTTTATTTTTCCATATGGTATAAAACTATTTTCCTGTTTCTGACTCATTAGAAGCTTGTGAGTAAGTTTTCATTATAAAACTAGTTGAGAAACGACTGAGGCTCGTTGCACCAATGATAAGAAACTTTAGCTAAGTTTAACATGCTGTATATTTACATAACTTAGGTAAATATACCTAATAGGGTAGGTACTACAACTTGTCTAGCTTTATATAAAGGGCACGTGTTTTTGTTGTTTTATCTTCCAGGCATCTGTTAGTACCTACGTTGTTGATACTAATATCTTGAGTGCAGATGATAATGGACTTATTTATATTCTCAGACAGATTGCCCGCCCTTCAGACGCCTGTTTGTCTGTCTGTTCGTACTTAATCATAATCATGGCGTGACGTTGTTTTGGGGCCAGTAATAATAGACGTGGTAATTATAGGTTCCGTTTGACTGTGCTTACAATCCAGTTGGTTTAGTCGTTTTAGATCTGGAGAATGAGGTAACATTCTAGGAAAACTACATTTTCCCACTGCTGGACGTAGGACTCCCCCAAGCGTCGCGTTATCGACCGGTCCTGTGCTTCACGCTTCGACACTTCATTTCCCATTCTTTCATTTAAAACAGTAGCCACCGAATATTGTACATTAGGATGCCAATTCCCAACCCTTAACAGTAAGACTTTCAACTTTAGACGTAAGGTAGGCTAGAGGAAGGCCTCTAAGGTGGACCGATGACCTGGGAATCGCGGGTTGCGGGGATCCGATGCGACGCGATGCGAAACGCACGGGAATGGTCGTAGTGAGTCTTTCGGCTGAAATAATGAGGTTATGCTAGAAAGGATAGAACTGAAAACTTACATGCACTGGCATCCATCGCTCCCCTATCGCATATAATGAGGCAATCCCTCTGGCAAGTCCTGCCCAGCTCGAAAAATGTGTTTTCAATCTGTATCATAGTCCTTAGAAGATTCTCCTGGAATTTTAACGCTGTAACAAAGAAAGCATTGTTTATGAATACAAAGGTTTCTGTAATAGGTATTAGAGATGGATGATGTCAGTGCAGTGATGAATAGTTTGCATCATTGTAAGCATGTCAACCCACGCAAGAATGATCAGGAAACCCAACAACAAAGTTAAACAATTTTTTTTTCATAAGCTTTTGACGATTATCTGCCGATAAGTTTCAAATACTATAATGGTCGTTGACTATAATAGTTGCTTTACTACTACAAACAAAACGAATGAATGGAATACTCTTGCCATGAGAAACCACAGATGGTCCGAGTCTATTCCTGCAGGTATTCTAAACATTCTGAACGAGATAAACTTTGCGGATGACGATGCTAGCTCGAACGTTTCCAAATGCAAAATTGACGGCTAGATGAAATAATTATATTCATCAAAAAAGTGTTTGTCAAGAAAAATATGAAGGAAAATTAATTATGTCTATTCATTTAAAGGTACCTACGCCTGTAAAAATTTAATTAGGAAAAAGTTCGTTCGTCAAAAAGTATCTTAATTAGAAAAAGGAATTTCTAGTTAGTTTCATTTAACCGGTTTCAAGACAGTTGTTAGCGTGACTCACAAATGTCAAAAGAACAGATAGGTAGATATAAAATTAAATATTTATGTTCCACAACAATAACCTATAAAATGACGAGTTGAATTGGAGCCAAACACACACGTGCTTTAGCGCAAAGCTATAGAAAACTGAGAGGAATTTACCTAGTTGTACAATGTACATGATGCATCAAGCTTTTTATAACTGGGAAAACGGAATTCCCCCAGAGGACCGGGCACTTGAAACTTTTATCAATTATGTACCAAGATTAATTTGACTAAGCATACACTTGACAATATCTTGTCAAGTAAATATAATTAAGTACTAACGCTTTTATTGGACGTGTATACGAACCTAGACTTGTTATGATAAGTTGATAACACTCGGCTTTGCACGTGGCTAATTTATATCTCGCTATGTTTATGCAGCAGTAATTGGATAATCTTGTGGCTGTAATTGGTCAGCAACGATGTTGTCATACATTATTATGAAATATAATGTAATGTTTGTATATTAAACAATAAAATATGCAAACAACTATAGAACGATACTGCTGGCAAATAATTGTAGCGAACTCGCTAGGTACTACGAAAACCGGCTAAGTGCGTGTCGGACTTAACACATTTAGGGTTCCGTACCAGATTTATCAATATATTGGTGTTTGTTAGTAAAATAAACATTATCACCGAATTTCAAGTTCATAGGTCAACGGGAAGTTAAAAAATCATCGGAACAAAATTATTTGACAGACGACGGATGGACACGTGAGTGATAGCAATAGGACTTCGTTTGGACGCTTCTGGTACGGAACCCCAAAAAGGTGATAAGTAAAAAACTTATCAGATAATACTTCAGGAACTGACTAATAAAATACAAGAAAAAAGTTCCTGTAGGAAATAAAGAAGGGAAAAGCTTCAAAAGAGAATACCTAACTCCAAATCACTGAAAGTTCTTTAGATATTCCGTTTGATTTGAAAACGTTGAAGGTTAAGACTATCTGGCAAATTACCCGCTGCATAATAAACGATGACAGTTAGGTACATTTATCTACATTAAGTTATTAGGAGAATACAAACGTTTGCGAAAGACATGAACGTGGATCACGGCAATTTACGGCACGATCTATACCAATAAACGTCGAACAAAGCGCTAGCACAATTAAATTTAGTGAACTAGGTACCTAGTGTCACGCACGCAATCCGTAGAGTATGCATTTTCCAAATGAACGGAAATCGAATGTCCCGTTCTAGAGAACGTGACTGAAAATCATAGCACAAGTACTCTTATGTTCGTATCACCCAATGAATAAAAGATGAAAATCTATAAAAGCGGAGCGGTAGTCCTTTACATTACAATATTCCATGCATTAGTAATTTTACTAAAATTGAAAAACTTCACTGTCCCGACACTTTTTTTTAACGAAATGGGACTTTAGTGTCAACAAGATGACAGTTAGACAAATATAAATAGCAAGATTTTTCAATATTTTTGTCGCTGTGAGTGCGGACATTGAGATGAGAACCACGAGACAAGGTATGACGCAAGAGGACACCGAAGCGACAAAGCGCGCGGAACACATATTATCACCTACAAATCACTGTTAACGACCCCGGCAGATACCATTGTGATCAATGCCAAAAAATAAGCACGAATTTAGATTTTACAATGAAAACGTTATGTGTTGAGCCATTAAGCTTAATTTCTTACGGCGTATCTAAAAATCGATATCATGATTCGTGCTCATGATGACTCAAGCATCTAAATCATTCATCGACTGTTACTAATTTCCCAGAGAATCCGCTAGTACGACGATACGTAGTAGCTACAGTAGTAACAAACGTGTCCATTGCCAATGACAAGAATCTGATGCTGCGAGTTCACATTGTGATATCAACTAACTAGCAACGACCAATTAGGAAGGTATCACGTCTAGAGGTATCCCGTTAATGTAAGATGATTCCAATTCTGACCATAACCGGTAATGTAGTCATGTTGAATGCCACCGGTTTACACTGCAATACAATCAAGTCAGTAAATATTTATTCACACAGCAGGATATCTGTCTAATAAGAAAGATGGATGGCAAATTATTGTTTGTGGAAAATCTTTTCGCGTTTACAAATATTAACTGAAGTTCCTGCTATGATTGACAAGACAGTTTGTAGCTTAGGGACGGTGCTTCGGTGGTCTATTTAAAAAATAAAGTAATATATTTTAGCTAGAGGCGTGCCGGGTGACGAATTCCGCCGTGCTTGTCCGCTGCGTTTTATTTTCAGCGCAATGAACCCCGCATCCGATGTGGATAATTCAGGTTTTCAGTGGCTTTTTTATTTAAACTAAGTGGGAGTAATTGTAGGATGATAATCGTATCATTTGAAAGTAGGACACGTTTGAGAAAATTCGATATTAAATAGATGGCCAATGATGTCGGCGACAGCTGCCTAGACAATTTACGAGGTTGATATGAAAACGAAGTCATTAAGGAACTTTACGAGTGATAACAGTACCTTCATAAAAAATTATAACCTCATAACAAAATACGAATTTTCAACGCAATGTTTGCATACTAATAGTAGGGTTTAGTGCCTCCATTAAAGTAGGTACAACCTCTCATAATATACTACTAGTTTTACTTGTCATCGGACATAACAATCATAAATTACGTACTTTAGAGTGGACACTCGGGTATCACATGATAGATAAGAAAAATCTATAGCCATGAACTTGATAAAATATCGTGTTTGCTAGGGACCTAGTTAAAAAATCAGCCAAGTGCGAGTCGGACTCGCACACGAAGGGTTCCGTACCACAAACTGAAATTTAAAAAAAAAACATGTTTCTAGATACGTTTTTTTTTTTTGCTGCATCTCATGATCCGTAATAGGTAGACAGTTGTAAATTAAAGATGAAAGTCAAAAATTAAAGGGGGCTCCCAGTAGAGCCCCTTGAATTTTTAATCTATTTTCGTTATTTGATTTTGTAGCGGCAACAGAAATACACATTCACTGAAAATTTCAACTGTCTATCTATTACGGATCAAGAGATACAGAATCCTGAATCCTGAACAGAATCCGCTGACAGACAGACGGACAGCGGAGTCTTAGTAATAGGGTCCCGTTGGTTATCCTTTGGGTACGGAACCCTAAAAAAACCTGCTTTGGCATAATCGCGGTAAACTTCTAGTTACTCCGGTACTTTACAGGTTTCTTGCAAAGAGGAAAATAACGTCGAATAAGGAAATAAGGGGTTTAATTAGATTTCCTCCTTCGAGCAAAAAGATTCGCTTTTTTATATAACAAATTCATCTGTCACTGTGCAATACTGTACTTAATCAATTTTTTCCCCTAATTACCAAGTCAATGTGCCGAGGCCAAATGCTTTCGTACCAAGAACGAAATGGTATTTTATAGGTAAAAGAACAAAGACGTCAAAGCCGCTATATTTATTGCAAGCATTTGCAAGCTGACAGTAGTTGGCTCATCGAAAAAGATAAAAAAAAATTGTCGCCTATCTACATAATTATAAAATGAAGAAAGACGTTCATTCTAAATGGTTAAAAAAGTTGAGTACAGAGGATTCCTTTGTGATAATAAATTTCAAAAATACGATAACTTTATCTCGCTTCACAAATCGGCGGAAAGAATCCGTTAAAATTAAATTACTAGAAAGTTATTTTAGGACATAAACTCTTGTCGAAGATAACGTGGAAATCAAATTTATTTTCGTATCGCGTGCTTTGTTTTCATGACAAATTTCATGCACTATTCAAATTACATTATTCATCGTTATTTGAGTAAGCTTCTGATCGTTTTACATGGCGAATCGACGATACTTCATGACTCAGTCATTTTCTATCATGCCAACCTACTTAAATGAGGGGATTGTATTAAATTTATTTTAGCACTAGCAAATGAATGGTCAAGAACGATCATTATTATTTAAGAATGATTTGAATGTTCAAATTGTTTTTTATTCAAATTCCTGTCTACTCCACAAAATGTTTGGCAGCTCTCTTGTGGACATTGACCAACACGCCTCCACTGACGTCAATGCCTCATAAAAAAAGTTTCAACGCTTTAAGCCACGTCATCAGAAGCCAAACAAAACTCCTGATACCTGACTGAAGCTAATTAGACGGTCACGCCTTAATTACCAAAATTTTCAATCATTGTAACATGACAGTCTTTTCCAAAGGAGGCACCGAAATTCTTAAAATACTGTGCGTGGTTAAATATGGTTACTGGCACGATACCAAACCTAACATATTACCGAGCACATGAACCCAGATAATCCAAAGTGAAAACTACTAAAAACCGAAGTCTGCTAACGATCTTATTAAGGTGAAAGCGCCAGGCTAACCCGCGTAATTCAAATTTTCTGACGTTTTTTTGCATTGGTCAAAATTTGATTTATAGACTTATAATCATTTAAATCATCAATACAACTCTTTCAGTTAGAATTGATGTCAAATGTAAGTATTTCAAATCATGACATTTGGCATCAATTCTAACTGAGAGTGTTAAATTGATATTTTAATGATTACAGTTCCGCAAATACGTACTTGCTACGGCCGTTAATCATATTTTGACCAACATACAACCTGATACTGACTTGCAAATTGCAAAAAAACTCTGGAGCTTTCACCTTAATACCAGATGTGGGTTATTATCACTGCGACAAACTTCGATTACGTGATGTGACGAAATGGATTTAGACTGGAATTCGTCGGTTAGCTTGTTTACTTCCCGATTGGTATCTCTTCTAATAAATAACACTATTTATGGCTATATAGACACAGTGGATACAGTAGTTAGCGTTCTGGTATGGGCTACCTAATTTGATAAGAGCTGTGCGACATGTTATGCTTAGATAGATAGCTAAAGCAATTAGCGATAGACCGATGACCTGAACTGTTGTCATGTGATAAGGCTGCATTTAGCGTCACAGAGCTACCGAGCCTCCATTTGAGCGTTAGGTACCAGTGGCTACCCACTCACCGCTGACACCGTCGCTTGCCCGGCCAACAGCCGCGGCGGTGCACCATTTGCAATTGGTAGAGCACATGTCAACTGAAACACTTTTCGGCAGATCTGCCACATATTCATTATCTATTATAATTTTATGAACATGCTCGTGTTTTGGCGAACTGAACGATTGTGGATTGTGGTGCGTAGCACATGTTTGGTCGAGGTTCCACCATCTAAGATTGTAGTAAACTGGTTTCTAGCATTGCTATAGTACTGATCATGATTGTTTAACCCGTAAGGATCTATAAAGGTGATGTTATGAATATGAGCATGACCGATTTTATAATCATTAAATTTTATATAACCTGAATGACTTTGCGTGTAAAGGTAGATGTTTTTCTAGGTGTTTTATTGTGTCACCAGTAAGTATCCAAGGGCCTGATAATGATACTTTTGTGTTATTACATGAAACTTCAAGGTAAGGCATAATTGATACAGAAAACATTTGTAGGTCGATATTAACTTCAGCATTGAAACTTGGCGCGCCCTACTTCAGAACAAAAGGTTTTTATACGAACTCTTATTAACACTACGTATAAAAATTTAAGGACAAGAAAGCGAACGAACTGTTTGTTTCTGTATTTCGTAAGTTTAGATATTAGGCGAAAAAGGGCACGAGGTCGTACGGTCACTGCCTTAAAGAAATCATAAAAAGTGGTAGTACACTACACGCCTACTAGGTTGTAATGACAAAAAACCTTATTACCGTTACAGGTTATTAACATTTCATAGTGACATTCATTTAGTATGAATCAATATCTGTTTGGTGAGGTCGTCCTGACCTTGAAGCGTCTGTCCGAACGAACTTAGTCACCAACCCCTATAAAGTAAGCTTTATGTGTTTGTCAATAGTACGCTAGGCTAGACTTAAATGTCTACGACGTCACTATGCCCACTATTATTCGAGTAAACGAAGTCTGAATTAACAAGGTCGGAAAATTTTCGTGTTGCCACTTCAAACAACAAAATAACAAATAGGCATTTTGTCAACTCTCGACTGCCATTAGTATTTCTTTTTTTCCTTAATATCCTGACTCATTCCGACATTTTAAAATACTTGAAAATCTTGAAATGATTATAATAGCTACAAGTCACATGGAAAGTGAATATTAATTCAAGCGTGGTGGAATAATGAAAGATAGAGACAACATTGTATTTGAAGATCTCTTTTTATGATGTAGTAGATGTCAGAAAACGAATATTTTTAGTTCAAAAAGATGTAGATTTGTAAGTATGACAGATAAAAGGTGGTAATGCGGGCCAAAAGTAATTAATGTTGTTTTACGTCACAGATGCATGTGACTTCATTTTGTTATGATTAAATATCATCAGAAGATATAAAATGATAAACATATAACGTTGATGGATGTTTAGAATAGGATAGTGAACTTATTCAGGCACTGTTTGATGCTCAGTGTACACAAGTCTGCGTCACAAACTGATGACAAACAGTTTGTATATACAACTAATAGCAAGTACAATGGTTTCGAGTTATATTCAGTTTATTCGAGTGATGGCTAACCGTTGGGAGGCACTGGAACGGAAAACTGCGGTTGAGTGGAACCGGTCACTACTGTCTATTTCTGTTTTTAATGGGTAACATGCGTAAATAATAAACGTTTGCAGGTAGATACGGTTGACTTGTTAGGGTTATAAAGGGACGCGTATGACCATATGCTATAACGACCTTATAAAAAGCCAAAAAAAATCTGTTGTCAAGTCTTTTAACTTACATAGACCAATCTATAAGCAATTTTTTCTGGAAAAATCACGTGTTGGCGGATCTGGTAATACCCGGTCTCTGTATCAATCGCTGAAATTGTGTTGTGACACGTTTCAATTGTATAAGAAATACATTTTATCAGAAACAATTATTGCCGAAGCCGTTCAGGCGTGAAACAGAACAGGCCAACAAAAATATGCAATAAGGAGCTTATCATATCAACACTTGTCGAACGAATACACACTTGCGAAAAATTGATTCATATCAACGCAGTGGGAGGTTTTTATATAAAAGATTATCAATACGATTGCATTTCAGGCGCCACCGGATTTCTTAATTTACCGACGATAATGTAATACCGATATCAAAAATACTACTTCACCGACCGATAATAAATCGACATTATTTCATACCCGAGACCTGCTCCAGAGCCTCTAGTCATCGATCCTAGAGCCTAACAATGCTACAGATCGTAACTACGCATTCCATATACCTACAACGTGTTTCTATCGCCGTGAACGTGACCGTGAACTAGCTTATACTCGATACGTCAGCGACACACACATTAACATTCACGTGTCGAGAGCGGCGAGAAGCCTCATAACGAACCTCCCCCCACCCTCTCCCACACCCCACAGCTTATCTATAAGTTTATAATGAAATTTTTATAAGAAGATACCACCACTGGTAGAAATATGTATTATTCAATGGGTTAAAGCCAGGCGGCCTTGCCGATAATGGAGTAAACTAATTTACAAGCACGTAACGACTCGATACAATCATCAATAGAAAGGACTGAGTGAAGTTAATCTTGCTCTTTTCACTAACAAAGAAGATTGTAAATAAGAGGATTAAAAAAGGACTAAGAACAGAAGATTATTATTTTATCTGTAACTCTTAAACACCTTTTTACTCTAATTAAAAACGGATTGAGCCTTACAAATTAGTATTATAGCAATTAAACTTCTCAACATCGACCAGAAAAACAATATATTAAACTATGACGATTGGACGAAGCATACAATAGCACACAACCAGAAAAAAATTAAGTATCCTTAAAATAGACTAGAAAAGCGTCCCCAAGGGGTAGCAAACAACCAGAAAAAAATTAAATATCCTTAAAATAGACTAGAAAAGCGTCCCCAAGAGGCGATTCGGAGCTTCGCATACAGGGGCTCGCCTATCGGTCTTCACCGAGAGCTTCAGGAGCAAAAATAAACGAACCACGTGACCGTAGCCAATGTAAAACAACCGAAATACATCGCGTAACAGAATACAAACACGCTTGATGTTACGCAACATAATTATTATTGTCCGTTTTAAATTTTATATGAGTTTTATTCAGATCCAGATTGTTTTATATTGGACTTTAGCCCAACGTTACGTCTTGGCAGTGTATGAAATGATAGGTACATCTTCCTATTATGTATGGTGACAAAGCAGAACAGTACGGAATTCTTGGGGACGTGCGAATTCGTACGATTTAAATACTAAACAAGTACATAGGCATGATTCATACATCTGCTGGCTTATACGATGCAGGTGGGAGATTTCCAAGTAGCATGACTTAACGAGTTATTTGAAAACTTACAAGGTTTTGCTTGAAATGATATTTGTCAGTGTTCGAATATTTTAGATAGATAACGTGATAAAGACTAGTTGAAAACGAAAATGGTGTCCCATCAGGCCTTAAAAAATTTGTAGTTTGAACACACACTGTTCCAAAATAGGTGACAATACAGCGTCGAGAGTCGGAAGAAACTAATTCGAATGTTTTTTTTTTAACCTAAACATGAAGTAACAAAAAATCTTATCTTTACAATTAGTATGAATCGAGGGCTTATCATTTTTAAATAAGTTTTGACTGCTGAAACCTACGATTAGTTTGTTTTGATTTGTCGCCTAAATATTAAAACATTGTGGAACACGCGAGACAACGTGATAAGTCAGAATTTTGCTTGGCGACCTTTTAACTGCTTTTAAGGTTTCTCCAACACGGGAGTCGTTTTGCAAAGATTTTTTACAGGATTCTATGCGACAAACCGAAGTTTAAAAAGTGAAGGTACATTTTTATGGCATTCTCCCTTCATGACGAAAATAGATGAATAGCAAGCGAAGGCTGAAAAACGTGATTTACAGAAAGCAACTTTATGAAGAAATCGTAGGGAGCGTGATATTATTTTATTAAAAGGGTTGAACATATTTCTAGACTATATTTAGAAACCTTTCTCGTGTTTTGTTTTCGTATGAAATGTTCCATTTGTCCATCATACCATAATTACTCGCCTTTAGCAATGAAAATTCAATTACCACTTGGCAGAGCGCATGGTCGACCTACCTCACGTGGTTTCTACGTCAATGGTAGTCACGCCCATACCAATATAAAAAGAACACAATATCTACGTGAGAATTTCTACCGAGAAAGTCAATTTAACCTTGTGATTGCCGGTCAAACATCTGAAATACTTCAAGGAGGTAACAAAAAAAAATGTACCGACGTAGATCAAAAAACTTCACTAGTTTTCATAGTGAAATATCGGCTAGAATGGAAATGCAGCATGCATGTACAAGCTTTAAGCATTTGTATGATTAGTAATGAGACGAAACGTGAGTCATTGACACTGAACTTGGGTGGGCTGTGGGTTATGTTACACACACAATGGAATGAGTACGGTCGGTCTCATCAAAAACTATACCAGGGTTTAACAATAAACAGACAATAGAATGTAAGTAGTCTAAACAAAACGATGTACGTACGATAGGGTAAAAAAGCGTGTGATATAAGATTTTGGCAACAGTCAATGCAAACAATAAATGTAAGTACTGGCAGAGGTTTCCGGTCATCAGACTTGCCAATGTTAACAGTCGACATTTGAATTTTCCAAAAATGTTTCGAGAAATTATTTCGTTCTGCGCATTTAACTTTTAATAAGTATTCCAGACTTTTACTGGAAAAGACGTATAAAAACCAACCATCTTTTATTATTCAAACAATGCAATAAAATGTTACGGCAATGTGACATGCCGCCATCAAATCAATTGTTTACCCCCATTGTTACTCTGTTCCGTTAAATATGTTGCTCGTCAATTCAACAGAGGTACCATAACTTGGAAGTTTCTGTTTGTAAATTCTATGGAACAATGTGGGTTAAAATGTTGGCATCCATAATCAAGCAGGTTCCTGTAAGCACTGCTCTTCATAATATAAGCACTTCATTTGTTTGTGTAAACTTAATTCATTACCGCAAATGTGGAATGAAAATAGCTGTATCAATGATGTTTATCTATAGATACATTGGAGAATGTACGGAATAAATTGACGTAAATTATGCATTTGAAATAGGTTAAACATTAATTTTCCTTTCAAGTACGTAATTAGCATTTGTGTGACTTCGTTTAAGGAAAATTAATAACATTTAGCCAAGAATAGTCGTAGATAGCGGGTACCTTATTTCGTGCATTCGAAATTTTTGGATCTATGTTGACAAAAGCTGATTATGTTTATATAATGAAACTAATGTGTTACAGTAGCTGTAAAAGTGAGGTTGCCTTCGCATCTGGCGTTGGCGAACATAGCGTTGTCGCAGCGCTAGCGCCACGTTGACGCAATTTTATACAAAATTTCCCGCTAACGTAAAATGCGAAGGGGGCCTTACTTAAAGCGTGATTTGATGAGAAAGCAGGGGCATGCAGCATGCAATATTTGGAACCTTTTTGGTGTGATTTCTTCAATTTCGTAGATATAAAAGTTGAAATCTTACCTTCGTCTGCGGAGAGATCTGCGAACTTGACACCACCACTGTAAAAGAAAAAATTTAAATTGCAGTACATTTTACATACAAAATATATTTGTATAAATTTCATGTTTTCATTTTTATTACATCACTTATGCATTAGTTCCCAATTCCATAGAACAAGATACAAAAAATTAACAACTACTGCATACTTGTGCAAGCTTTTAAATTTCAAAAACTAAGGCATTGTCACAGCGCACACTTAATAAATCAGGTTTTAAATTTACATTAACTTTCTTTGCATAGATACTTATAGTTTACTGAGAATCATGGAATCGGAAACTACATTTATGACAAAATTAACTTTTCTCTATTGATTAAATAAAAAATTTAGCAATAAATTAGAAGTATTTCATAAAATAACTTTTTCACTACTGAATCAGAAAAACACAAATGTTAAGTTTAACTAACTTTTAGGCAAGTACAATTATTACAAAATTATGATGTGTGATTTTGATAGAGAATGTAAATTTAAAAACTTGAATTAATGTTTGTGATGCACCATGTAGTTTTTGTAGATATCGCATTTACCTGAGGAGCACGTTAGCCGTTTCCGGCACCCGGAACACCTGGAAATAAATACATTGTGGAACCATGTCATATGATCTCCTGATGGAGACACCACAATTCAGAATTCGAGAGGGAAGTAATATTTAGCTACAAACATCTAATTTTTGATGGAATATTATTTCACAATAGAATAGGCCAAATATTAAATACAATTTAAAAATTTAGTTGTGAAATATTAAGTAAATAAAAAAAGTTATTATTATTTTCAACAGCAGTGATAATATGAGCTACAGATAATTTATTCATTATCATGAAGTTTCTACTTTTTATCAATACAAATAAAGGCAATCTATTACAAAATGTTACCTAACTTAGTGACAACAATTTACTAATATTAAATAGGTACAGTCTATGTAGAAACTTAGTTAGGTATCTAGTATAAATAAAAGGTTTTGCTCACCTTCCATCCTAAATTCTCGAAGAACGTGCTGAGACGCGACTGTCCGGTGGTTTTGCCGCCACACGGTCCTGAACAAAAATACAATGTGGTTTCGAGGTGAGATATTCTATGTCGTCGGAAATCCACGTGTTGCTTTTTTCATGACACCATTAACACATACAATAACAAATATGGTACTATGAAATTAAACTACACTTCATCAGTAAAATAAACCATATAAAACATAATAGCGGCAAGGAAAAACTAAAACAATCAGTCTACAAAATATATGAGATATCCTTACCTCCAGTGAGGACCAGTTTGTAAACGATTTTCTGGGTTTGATTCGCCATTTTTAAGAAAACGTAAATATTTAAATTAAATTACACTAAGAAGAATACTAAGCACACAAATATCATAAAAATGTTGAATTTACAAAAGTGTTAAAAAGAGCCATCACTGTTTAACAGGCATCGCCCGCCAGGCGTGCGCTCAAATGAAAGAGTGAATGAAAGGGAGGCGAGTGATTGACTAAGTGTTTCTGTTTTGACGCGCAGCATCGGGTATTGAATTGAATGATTCATAGACAAGTTTCTAGAACCATAAACAAAATAATGCGTTATAAATCTGCAGGGGTAACGCCATCTAGTAGTTAGACGCTGAACTAGTTGGTTACGTTACATGCCAGTAATTTAATATTAGTACTGTAGATGTGTAATTTATTATTAGGTATATAGGTAAAAATTTTGTAATATTTTTTAGTTAACCAATTATATTAGTGCTGTGGGTATAGCCACAGAGTTTTTAGGGCATAGCCAACTTTGACTTTTACCTCGTTTCCGTTTTTACTGGGTTAGTGGGTTTGTATTCTGTAAAATCTTACCGTGGAAACTTAGGTGAAATGAACGTGAATTGGCCTGTCACTTTATACAATCAAGGTGGAATGACAATTCACTTCACGCTCACTCCACCTAAGACCTAAGCTTTCACGGTGAGATTTTACAGAATAACCAGTTAACAGAATCGACCGGCTGTGTTAAATTAAAACAGCTATATTTAATAACATTTGTTTTAATAGCAAGTTCCCTCTCGATTAGACTTCTCACATGCCTTTTATTCTGATGAGCCATCTGTTCATGGTAGAGTTCCAGCGTATCAACTTAATATATTTCACAAGACCAATTTGTTAATCTTTTTTTCATAATGACACTCATTGACAGATTCATGACAAAAGGTATTTTTGATGTTAATTATACTTCTTAAGCGACAGAGCGAGAGTAATTGCGAAAAAAAAAGAATATTATAATAATTTATTAATGATTACGATTGCGATTATGATTAGGATAGTGATAATGCTAATGATAAGTAATGATAATGACATGGGCCTTACTCCTTAACCTCTTGTGCTTGACACTAACGATCGCAGAGAAGTATGGCAGAGTAAGGAACTTCACGGACGCTTTTTCCGGGCCCTACGTGGGCCCGATGTAGACCAACTAGCGTCCGTAGCCTGGCTGCGTGTCGGTGACCTCTTTGGGGAAACCGAAGGTTTTGTCTGTGCAATTATGGACGAAGTTATCGTGACGAAAAATTACCGGCGATTTATTGTGAAGGACGGCACGGTTGACATATGTCGGGCATGTCATCGTCCGGGAGGATCAATCCGCCACATAATCTCTGGTTGTTCTCGTCTAGCTAACGGTGAGTACTTGCATAGGCACATTCTTGTAGCCAGGATTATCCATCAGCAACTTGCTCTGAAATACTCTCTTGTGGAATCGGACTACAGATATGCGCCCGACCCAGTTCTCGATAATGATCATATCTCATTGTACTGGGATCGGTCCATCATCACTGACAGGACTATTGTAGCCAATAAGCCTGATATAGTGGTGGTGGACCGAATCGAGAGGCGTGCAATGATTGTTGACATTACCGTCCCACATGACGAGAACCTCGTGAAAGCCGAGAAAGATAAACAAATCAAGTATATTGACTTGGCTCGCTAGGTTGTCGACATGTGGGATGTGGACTCGGCGATCATTGTACCGATAGTCGTGTCAGCCAATGGCTTAATAGCCACGAGCCTCGACCAACACCTCAGGAGGCTCTCGTTAGGCGGCTGGATCAAGGGCTTGAGTCAGAAAGCAGTACTTCTGGACACGGCTCGCATTGTCAGGCGGTTCCTCTCTCTGGAGCCCTGACCGCCGGTAGCTTGGACCCTGTTCCCGATACCGGTGGGATACTATTTTTTTATATCTTTTCTATTGAAATATTTAAAAATATAATTGATATGTTTACAGAAAAATAAACGGAATGATAATGATTATGTTAATGATTAAGATAATGATAATGATTAAGATAATGATTATGGTTATGATAATGATAATGAATGATAATGATTATAATTACGATAATGATTATGATAATGATTATGGTCATGATAATGAATTATAATGATTATAATTACGATAATGATAATGACTACGATAATGATTATGATAATGATGATAATAATAATAATTATCTTAATACGCCAAAGAAGTATAACTTCTTACGTACGTACATAAGTACACACACACTTTTTTTTCTTACATTGCAAGCATATACTCGTACAACCTTAATATCTTCTCTCAATGAAAACCTATTAATTTTAAAAGCTTCAGCAGCCGTGGTCTGGCTAATGCTTTAATAAACGTATCTGCAAGCTGATTTTCAGTGGTGATCTTACGTACGTTTAACTCTCCTCTTGTTACCATCTCCCTGACAAAGAAGTGTCTAATCCGGATATGCTTAAATAGTACGTTAGTGGTACTCCGGATTTTTAGCTAGCTTGATCGCAGCTTCATTATCAGTGTGTGTGTGTGTTCAGGATAGGAACACCCTTCAGTTTCGTCATATTTCCAATGACTCTGGACAGCCAAATAGATTTCCGTGTGCCTTCACTAGCAGCTACAACCTCTGCTTCGGTGGTAGATATAGCCACGCTTGTCTGACGTTGGCTTATCCATGACACGGCACCTCCAGCATACATGCACAATACACCAGTAGTTGAACGTCCCGAGTTCAAGTAACCGCCATGATCTGCATCACTGTAGCTCTCAAGAATACCTGTCTTGAAATGTCTTTTGTATAGTATTCCTATATCTGGAGCATACTGCAAATATCGTAGTATTCTCTTCAACTTGACACAATCCGGTTCTGTAGGATTTTCGAGGGTCCTTGAAACAACGCTGACTGCATATGCAATATCTGGTCTAGTCCCTATCATCAAATATGCCAATGCCACTTGTCTGTAGTTTTTCAAAAAATTGCTCACATCGCATGAGTCTTGACCCTGAAATTGATCCTCTTTTACTATTGGTGTCATCACCGGTCTGCAATGTTCCATACCAAATCTTTTCAGCTCTTTCTTTGCGTAAGATACCTGAGATATTTTTATCCCATCATCAGTCTTCTCTATTTCAATTCCAAGGAAATATGATGCTGCCTTCGTTGTAATTTTAAACTTAGATTTCATTTTTCCTATGAACTCGTTTATAAGATCCTGGCTCGTTGCAGCCACCAAACCATCATCAACTTATAGGGCAACTATCAGTTTACCACCCGACGGCGTCTTCCTTATGAATAAACAAGGATCTGAGTCACTAACTTCGAATTGCATCTCTTTGAAGTAGTCCAAAATTCGCTTATTTCAGCATCTTGGAGCCTGTTTTAAGCCACAGAGACTTTTCTTCAACAAACAGATACGACCAGAACCATCATCATAGCCTTCGGGCTGTTTCATGATTTCTTCATCGAGTGATCCATACAGAAAAGCTGTTGAAAAATCAAATTGTATCATTGACATGTTTTCATTGGCTGCCATAGCTAATACACTCCTGACTGTTGCCATTTTAGCCACGGGACTGAAAGTTTGATCGTAATCAACCCTTTTCTTCTGACTAAAGCCCTTTACAACAAGTCTAGCTTTATAATTCTCTACTGAACCATCAGCATTCAGTTTCACTTTATATACCCATTTGCACGGTATAACCTTCCTGTTATTAGAAAGAGGCACAAGGACCCAAGTCTTATTCTCCTTCAAGGAATTCATCTCGCAATTAATTGCTTTTTCCCAAAGATTCCGTTCAGAGTTTTAATAGCTTCTCTATAACAACTAGGTTCTCTGTGACAGCTAACCATGTTTAAAACATAGTCTTTGAGTTTAATAGGTGGACGAAGCAATGATCTATCTCTGAGAATCCTTCCACCATGTTCCATGATTTCCTGTTCAGGCATTACATCTCTGGTTTGAATTCCCACCTCATCTTCATTTACTTCCCTTATCTCTCCTCCTAGCTCAAAACTGTGTTCAGAAGCATAACTCCTAGCGTCATCAAAATCACCCAAATCTTCAACTAGAACGTCTTCAGCTTCGCTTAGTGTCCCCAATTTCGGTACCAACACTTTCATTGATATTTTCATAATTGTAGATAGTTCTATCATTGTCTGAATTTCCTGCTTTCAGAGTAACTTGTGGTTGACTCACTGAATTTAATATATCATCTTCAACACTATGCAACTGAGGCAATTCTAAAGGTATTTCAAATTCAGCTTCTGTAGAAGCTTTCACAGGAGCAACCGAACCCAAGGGCTTTTCATCGAAGGAGACATCCCTTGATCTTACCAGCGAATTATTTTGTTCGTTCCACAGCCTGTATCCATCGTCATTATCATATCCCACTAAGATACATTTTACTGATTTCTTGTGCAACATTTTCCTGGTTTGCTTTGGTACATGCGCATAACAAGGCGATCCGATAATCCTCAAGTGCTTTACTTGTGGCTTCTTACCCACCCAAAGCTCAAATAGAGACTTGTTTTCTGCTACAGTTGGACCTGTCCTGTTCAAAATATAAACAGCAGTATTCACCAACTCAGTAAACAACTTCTGAGGAAGTTCCTCATGAGCATGCATCATAGATCTCGCTGCCTCAACAATTGTTCGATTTGCCCTTTCACTACACCCGTTTTGTTCTGGCGTGTATGGCATAACCAATCGTTGCTTTATTCCTTGAGCCGTCAGTACTTTTAGTATCTTCTTATTGTTAAACCCTCCGCCATTGTCACTCAATAGTTCTTTAACAATATGACCAGATACCTTGGTAGATGCCAACATCTCTTCCAGTTTTTCATGTACCTCTGCCTTCTCTCGAACAAAGTACACAAATCTGTAACGCGTGAATTCATTTTTGACCTGTACAAAATAGCGATACTTTGACATCGACAGAGGGAATGGACCACACACATCAGAGTGTGTATGCGTTCTCCTGGCTTAGTGGCCTTTTCCTGTATACCAAACTTCTGTCTGTGGGACTTTCCAAATATACAGCCTTCGCATAATTCTGCAGTTTCCTTGGTTTTAATACCGAGTTCCCTCTCGATTAGACTTCTCACATGCCTTTTATTCTGATGAGCCATCCGTTCATGCTAGAGTTGCAGCGTATCAACTTTCTGCACCAAATTCACAATTACTTTAGATGGTGGTAAAATCCTACAGTTAAGCCTGTACAGACCTCCGTACCTTTCTCTTTGACTTGTAACTGTAGTTTGTCCATCAATCTTCATTGAACAAGAAGTAACGTGCGACTCAATTTTTATCTTGTGACGACAGCACCGAAGATTTGTGTATGCGTTCTCCTGGTTTAGTGTCCTTTTCCCGTATACCAAACAGGCTGGATTATACAGTCTGTAAGGTACATGAACGCACATACGTGTTCCAGTGATTCAGTACAGGATTCTGGACCCCCTAGCGTTGGAATTTTTCGTCGGCTTTTTCCTAATTAAAAAAAAAAATCTGCGTTTTTTTCCATTAAACTGTATAAAATCGTTATACCTATCTACCTCAATGAAATTTTTAATTAAAAAATAATTAATTCGCTTTTTTCTCAAAAAAACGCAATGTAAATATAATTACAAGAAGCTCCCTGCTCAGCTGATTTCCTAAGTTCACCTGAGGTCATCGTGGGCCCAGTAGGTACGCACGCAACATCGGCCAAAGACCGCCGACGATCCTTTGTCCGCAAATGCTCACACAGACATATGAATCTAACAGACGCGACACGTTAGGCATTGTAAGTGTCTAAAAAAATTGATATCCCATTCATCGAAATAAGTAAAGAAGATCTAAAAAAAAATGTGTTACAATTTACTGATAACGACATAATTCTTAGATACATTTTTGTTATCAACAAAGTTAAGTAATACAATACAACAACGTTACTTACTCATTTCGTTAAAACCACATTCCTACATTTCGTATACCTACATCAAAATAATTACTGAGTGAGTAGGTAGTAGGTACAACTTGCGATTGTACAGTCTATAAATTTTATTGATATCAATAAAATTGATAGACTGTCTACTGACTACTATCAATTTTAATCTATGACCATTTCGGCACGTTCAAAAGCGTACTTAGACTATTAAATAAAATTTTATTTCTTCGCCGCATTTCGCCGACGAGGAATTTTTGTTTTTTGTTAGTTCCGTGTTTACGTTCATCGCAAACGGATGTGCAGTTGGTAGCGAATTTAGGTTGTTATCGTAAAGTTATCAAAAACAAGTTATTTTATGTGTTTGTTAGTATGTGTTTTTTGTTTTGCTTGTTGAGTATATGCTTGTTGTGTGCGAGAGTGTTTTTAAACAACACCTCAGTGCCCAGGAAAATTCTCATGCATGAAGCATGTAGGCGCCTCCCTCGTAAGAAATGAACGAACTTTAAGGTGAGTTTGTTCATTAGTTAAGTACACGGTTAATAGCCGCGTCCCTGACAGAGGTGTTCGTGGTTGGCGAGCGGCAGAGCTGTAGGTACCTACGAAATTCAAAATCACCAAGGTCACTTTTGTAGGGACGCGATTGGCGATTGGGTTGGTCGTAATTGACAAAGCTAGCAGGCGCTTTGTCAATTACGAAAAGAGCATGCTTATGAATGACCACGCTACTTATCGCAAACCGTTAAATTTTTTCGAGTTTACTAGCACACGATGTGAGGCGCGGGTGAGAGGGGGTGGCTCCAAAGCATGTCTGAACGCGTTCTATGCGAGCATCGAGCATGCTACTTGAACTGTTTGCGTAGTCTCGATGGGGCGATGACAAAACTTTAAATATATTTTAAAGAAATTATGAATGTTGGAATAATAATCTATTTTAATTAAATGTATTTGAAAATAAAACGTCCATTTTAAATGCTAAATAATAAGCATGTGTATCTCAGACGTGCTACAAAAGAATATGCTCTTTTAATAAGTATGCTACTGAGCTCTGTGCTTTCATGAGCAAATGTAGACACTCTGAGAGCATGCTACTAAAGAGCATACTACCTAGAAGCCAACAAGCGTGCGCTTTTAGTAGTATGTGTATACTATACATGTATGACTTGACATGTCATACATGTGTATGACTTAAAGACTCAATTACATCTTCCGATTTCAAGGGACCCAATTTAGGAACAATCTAACTAGGAAGTAGAAAGCTAGCGATCACCCTAAACTAAATTGGACTCCTAAATCGGCAGTGTTGCAAACTCTTACAAATTCGAGCCCCTAGACACAATATCAAAAGTCGCTAGACAGTCTCTAAAACTGATTCTACCAGGAGCGGACCAAAAAAAAGAGCGGTATCAGATTTCTTTTTTGGGAAGGGATCTTGGTAAGTTAAATTATAATTTAAACACATATAAAAATGCTAATGGCCCATTTGTAGCGACAAAGTAGCTAAATTGCCAACACTTAGCTCTAAATCGTAGTGATGCGATTGCACTCTGCCAGGGCTGCCAGATTGTATAATTGGATACAAAAACTGTATAATTTGGTTACTGATTGTATCCTGGACCCTCATGTATAATTGGATACGGAAAGCCTAATGTGAATTTCTTAGTAATACTATTTATATTATTATTTACCACAAATTATGGTGATATTTTTTGAGTTACCGGATGCGTCTTGGTATTTGTATTTGTCTTGGTATTTCATGATTTCATGAAATACTAACATTTGGTATCAATTCTCTCTCAGTTAGAATTGATACCAAATGTAAGTGTTGTATTGATGATTTTAATGATTATAATTCTATAAATACATATTTGCTACGGCCGCGAATCAAATTGCAAAAAACATAAGAAAATTTGAATTTCGCTGGCTACCCTGGAGCTTCCACCTTAAAGCCTGTAACGTTATTAAATACAAAAAATAACGTGTGTAAGTTCACGTGATTAATCATTATTGTGTTTAAAAAAAAATTAAGCACTGTTTGTATCCTTTTTTTTTTTTGTGGGGTGGGAAATCATCCAATGACTTCTCCCGCTCTGGGTGGAGCGGGAGGGCGTGTCAGACTCTTACTGACTAAAACCCACCCCTGTTCCTTCTTGCCCTGAGTGCCCAGGGGCGAGGTAACTCTGTTTCGAATTTATCCTCAACCCCCGGGCAGGCATCGGCCTTGACGGGCCCCGTCCTTAATGCTGACAACTCTTTGAGGCGCGCGTGGAACACTACGCGCCGTCGACTCTCGGGCCTGGTGCTGATCGGACGGCGAGCTACCCATTACTCGCCGTCCGCAGGCCCGGGTCTACGGTGGCCGGAGATCGTCTCGCGGCGCCGGAAGTCCCAGGCGTTTCCTGAGGCGGCTGCTGCTGAGAGCGTGAGGGTGACTCCGTTGTTGATGCTCCCTCACGCGTCCCGCCTCCGCCTTCGCGAGCATTACAGCTTCACAGAAGGAGGAGACGGCTTCCCATTCCCTCTCGCTCCGTACCATGGCCTGAACCAGGGCAGGGCGCGAGAGGTCGCTGCCGCCTATCGCATCCACGAGGACACGCGGTGCTCTGCCCAAGCGGGGCAAACCTCCACCGTATGCTCCACCGTGTCCTCTGGGCGATCCTCGCAGTGGAAACACCCGGGGGTCACCTCCCGCTTGATCCGAAATAGAAACCTCCCGAAACAGCCATGTCCGGTGAGGACCTGCGTCAGGCGGAAGGTGAGGGCGCCGTGGGGCCTCTCCAGCCACTCCTCAGAGGGGCACTACCGCCGCAATGGTGGCGTGCCCACTGTTTGTATCCTGACATTCAATTTTGTATAATTTCAGAAACATTGCCGAATAATTTAAAAATTTCTACTGGCAGTCCTGCACTATCCTAAATCTTACACAATTTAGGAAGTCAAATCAGGACCTTCCAATCTCACTTAATCGGACACTAACTGCTATTACACCTGTTTCATAAATTGGGTCTCTTGAAATCGGAAAGTGTAATTGAGCCTTAAACTGTGGTATAAACTTAGATTATAAAATGTCCAGATTCCTAGAACGCCATCATAAATTGAAGCCAAAACAAGTAGCCAATATTGACTACTTCGTTCGATACGCGCGCCACATGCAAGGAACGATCGCCGTGCAAACACGTCACGAATCGGAGTTTTGAATAAAAAAAGAATACAGTTTGTGCTGTGCAATCGTATAAAAATTACACGTAAAAAAAAGAAAAATGCAATCATCTCATTTCATATGCAAGTATTTAATGTCACCGTGTATTTCTTTGTTAAATGTGAAAACGAAAAATTAACAAGGTGACAATAAAAGTTAGTGTTGCCAAGGGCACAGATAATATATAATACTAGTCAAAGAGTATAATAATAATACGGGACATACTAGCCTAAGGGCATGAAATCTATTTACCCACATTTTTAATACCTCTCGATAAAAAGTAGGGATGAGAAAGGAGTTTTATAACAAACGATTATTGTTTTTGTGGGGTTGTTTCTTCAACCTCACAGATCTCTGAGCGTTAAACCGATTTCGATGCGGTTTTTACAGTTTGACTTTGAAAGTATTTTTTGCGACATAGCTCGTATTTATGTCGGGAGCATTAGCATTTCCTTTTCTCAAAATTATCATTTTTACTTACATAGATTTCTAACCGATCCCGTAGCTGCCAACGGTTGAATTAAAAAAATATGTACAACTACCTACCTCTTTAAAAAAAATAACTGTGATGATTGAGATTAACTTTTTTATTTTATCCCTAAACCTTGGAAACCTTGCCTGTTAACTCTAAAAAAGTTATTTGCGGGATTTTAGACTTTGTTAGGCGGGACTTAGGCATACTACTTATTAATTATTACCTCTCAGCGACTGTAAGACCCCGGGTCGCTGCCGACTCGCGCTTAAGATGGGACGCAAAGGTACACGCAGGATTTTACACAAATAAAAACAAATCATCAACAGTAATGATGAAAATTATCCTTTAAATTATAGACATTCCTACATTTTTAGAGTAATTCTCTGGCGCTGGTATTATACGCATGACGCACACAAACGCAAATGCGATATGTAATACACTCGCGAGCGTCGCGTTCACTCACACATGTATGAAAATTTGGCTTCACGATAAACGTTGCGTTTTGTATTGAACACAGTATCTGGACATTTTTTAATCGAAGGCATCGAAGGGTATAAACCCACTCAACCGAAACTTATGTATCTTTAGGGATGAACGCTACACAATTTCAAATTGGAAAAACCATTTATTAAAAATCAAGTAATTCCCACTGAACATAAGTTTAAAATACATTGACCATTTTCATTTTTGACTGCATTAGAACATATAACTGAAACCTTAATTTGTGTGCAACTTTCGCTTTCCATAGAGCCGTCTTCATGTTTTTCCAACTGTAATACTAAAGCTGGAATCTGTTCCCAATATCTTCCCAGACAACGGTTCTTTTTTTCAATGTATGTTGGTTCTCTAAATGCAGAAGTTGATTCGCCATCATCTATAACAGTAAACAATTTATAAACATTTTTAAGCTATTGCATAGCTTCTATCGCGGGCCTTGAGCGTGGAGACCGAATCCAGAAATTCCGTAACGAAAATAACCTAACACCCCCCACTCCGACCGGCATCTATCGATGAATAGTGATAATGATGATGGTGATGATGATGACGATGACGATGACGATGATGATGATGATGATGATGATGGTGGTGATGATGATGATGACGATGACGATGATGATGATGGTGATGATGATGATGACGATGATGATGATAGGATGATGATGATATTTATCTTGTTACGCCAAAGAAGTGTAACTTCTTACGTACGTGTAAAAAGTGTAACTTGAATTAATATCAAAGAAAAAAAAAACAGGAAAAAAAATACTGCATAAATAAAATAAATAAATAAGTATAATTGCATAAGTTGTTAAAAAATGCTATGCAATAGCTTTACCGCGGCAGTCTCCGAGTGCCACACGTCTTTTTTTTTAATACAAATTTTAAATTAATAAGACATTCACAGTAATTTTTTAGCTTACCTTCCATATCAGAAATATCACTGTCTATCCATCTTGTTTGTATGTTTATATAAATTATTCCCACATCAAATTCTTTTGCTATATATCTGCTGTAGTTTACAAGGACATTCAAAAGAGAGAGTCCTGAAAATAAAATTACTTTAGTTTTCGTATTGTAGTTGTGTAACAAGACACAGTTGCAAAGAATCATAGTGAAATAAACACACACATTATAGGCTATCTTATAGAAAGAGCCTTCGAAGTTGGCACCTGTACCTAGCTGATTTGGTCACCGGTGCTGGCTATTCATAGGATATGAAAAGATAATAATTAGCTACCTATGAATTACGTGTGCTCTCAGACCAAAGAACAATGTACAAATAAATGTGAAATCTTAAATAAGTAGTTGGTGGTCCAAGTGGCTAAACATCTATTGCATAATTATTTTTCTACCTTCACAAGTCTTCTGTAATTCTTTTTTACTATAATTTAATACTATACAGTTTCTGTTACTGTAGATTTGTTTCTGCAATTATTTTTTTTCATTTCTAGTAATAGAATAAAAAGTTTATTTTAAAATTGTGTTACTTCTACTAATTTTATTAACTTACTTACCCATTTTATTGTCATCACCAAGATGTTGAAACATCAAACATGGTAAGGAATCCACAATAATCATTGCCAAGTTTTCAATTATGAGTGTTCTGTTTTTAAGGCTCTTAAAGAGCTCTACTAAATCCTCCATAGTCCATATGTGAACTACTCTTATTTTGTACATCATTGAAGCCATATCCTGGAAAGTAAATAGGGTCTTTATTTCCCCAACAATGTTATTATAGATCATGGCATAAGGTAACTGGGCTCACAATAAAATACTTTTTCATTTGTGTCCGAGAATCGAACCCAGTACTCCACGCAGCGCCTACTAATTCTACCCTTCTTCAAAGAGAATCTTTGGGGCCCGTCATGGCCGATGCCTGCCCAGGGATTGTGGATCAATTCGAAACAGAGCTACCGCAACCCGTGGGCAATCAGGTAGGGAAGGAACAGGGGTGGGTTTAAGTCAGTAAGTCTGATATGCCCTCCCGCTCCACCCAGAGTGGGAGAAGTCATAGGATGATTGCCCAAACTGATAAAAAAAAAGGTATCCATCAGACTGTATCATTGCAGTGTATGTTACTGTTATGTACTAATGGTGTGTACTGTACCATTAGTACTTCAATTCTATATCTCCCTGGCTCAGGGCTTTCATAACACCTAATTGTAATAAAAACCCACCTTATGAGAATATCTTTGTGCATCTAACATCTTTTGAACTCTGACTGCTGAGAAATCCCCTTTAGTATCAATGTACAGGACATTACTAGCATCATCTTTGACACAGTTTATAGCCAATTGTAATGACAATTGAGTTTTGCCTGATTCTGCTAGGCCACATATCTCTGTAATGTACCTCAATGGTATCCCACCATTTGTTATAGCATCCAACCTGAAATTTAATTTTATGTAACAGTTTCCTCTTGAACAGTTTTTCAATATTAGTGGACTTCAATGTTGTAATCTGCTGTTTCTTACGCCCCTTCCGCATAGATTAAGTTGAAAAATCATAACCCTCCTTTTAGCTTCACCTTAGTGGGGTAAAAAATACAGCGTTAAGAAATTGGTTAAAAGTACCGTGCCTACCGTTCTATATCCGTACTAATTCGACTTCTTGTCTTGTACACTTTTGTAAATAAATCTGTCCCATTTATTATTGGTGCTGAATACTTCGTAAATATTTCATTTCTAATTGCTAATATTTGTGGCAAGCTCAATTTAGTTAGCGCTGATAACTTTGAAACATCTTCTTGAAGAAAATCTAAAATTGTTGAGATACGATTTTGAGCGAGAATTCTTAGCGAACCCTCGGAAAGGTTTCCTAAATTCTGAGACTTTAATTTCTGCATTTAAAACAAACTAAAAATTAAACCATGAGAATAAAAAAAATAAGTTTTCAAAACAAAAGAAAGTAACAAACAAAATATTTTCAAATCGCGAATTCGTACGTAAACTCATAAACTGAGCGAATGAAATTATACTCTGGACTTCTGGAGCGAATGAGAAACGTGACCTTATGACCTAGTGAGTGAAGTGAATGAAATTGAAAGAAAATAACGTCAAAAACTCAAAACAAGCTAGCTACATATTAGTAATCTGTGGTCAAAACCCAGAGACAAAGTGAAATAGAGATGCAATCAAGGGGGTCATTCAACAATGGGGTCAAAAGTTAACTGGTACATAGTAAACACTCGCTCAGTTCGAAAAACGTTAAATAACAAAAAGTTACGTTATATTTTTAGTCGGTTGGCTAAAAATATAACGTGTAGATGTCAATCAGATTTGCTACCATCTTTGCTTATGGAGAAAAGTAGAAATACTATCGTTCTGTGTATTCGAACAGAGCATAGACAATAATGAAAGAAAAGGCGGCAGACATCTCCTCTACCGACGCCCGCCATTTGTGTTTGCTGTCAAAAGCGATGTAATGTCGTGGAGTCGTGAATAAATTGCGATCATTGCGGCGTAATTACGTAGAATATTTTAATTAGTTAAGTTTTATTATTATTTTCCACGATGTCTAATATATCTCTCGATAAAGAAACTTTTTATCGACGCATGAAGAAGCTGTACGCAGCATGGAAGGTCGGTAACTCTTCGTCAACTGATGTCACCGTTTTTGAGGGCCCGCTCTACAGTAACTGCATGTTTTACAGGCTGCTGCAGCGGATGCAAAGGGTGATGATGCCCTGGCGAAGGTCGATTGCCTGGTTTCATGCGTCGGAGTGGACGAAGACACGCTTTACAGCAAGTCAACAGCGCTACAGGTTTGCGCGAGTTTTATTACTCTCCATGTGCTTAAAAACGGGATTTTATCATGTTGTGCGCCTTTTATGTATTGAATTTACATTTGTTTCGATTGAAAGGACGTCTTTGTACAGTATTTGACTGGATCACTTGGTATAAACAGCAATCTCAACAAATTATATTACCCACAACATATCAGATTGTAGTCCTATTGGAAAATCAATGTAAATCATTATAGGAAAAGTACATATCTAATGTGAACTTGATACATCTTATTGTTTAACTTAATATCAATGTTGATATATTTTACAATTTTGTTGATACTTCACCCCGGTTATAATGTGGTATACCTAGTTGCTTTGTTCACTGGGTGTGAATCAAGAACAAAAAACCTTTTTGTAGATGTTACACATTTTCCATGCAGATTAGTTGGCGTATATGAAAAATTATGACAGTTTGTGCATAATTCCATAAATATTCAGCTCAATGAAATAAATTGTTATTGTTTACAATTTTACATGTTTTACAAAAATTGCTTTAGTTAAATTTTATCTTGTTATGAAGGTACTCTGAAATACCTCAATTCCTCAAGCTATCTTGTGATTACAAATCACAAGATAGCTTGAGGCATTGAGGTATTTATGAAGGGTAAAAAAAAAATACCTAGGTAGCCATAGATGTATTATTTGTAGTACTGAGTGACAGCATTCTTTCAATAAGCCAGTACAAGTACTGGGTCAAACATAGTGATTAGGAACGCAGGGGTGAAACAAAACAAAACTTTGATTAGGATTTTCACTTTGAAACCTTATTAGTGGGTTCTAGCAAAGCATTGATTTATTTTTTATTACTTTTATATATTGGAGTATTTAAATCTAAATAATGTGAAAAACTCCTTCAAAGTTTTGTGCAAAAAAGTTTTTATTTTGTTCTATAACTTAACCTCAAAATGTCCCTGGAATTGTAATTAATGGTGAGTAATTATCCAATCAACAATTGAATGAGATGAAAATTTTAAGCATATTTCACAATTTGGTTATTTATTGTGTAATAATCTCTTTTGACGGCACGGTTGGCGCAGTGGTTGAGCGTTCGGCTGCTGCGCAGCGTGTCGCGGGTCCGATCCCCGCACGGAACAAATATTTGTATGGCCTACAGATAGTTGTTCCGGGTCTAAGTGTCTTGTGTATGTGACTTTACATGTTTGTGAACGCACCCACGATACAGTAATAATTCCTAGTGTGGGGCAACAGTTTTCTTAAAAAAAAAAAAATCGTAAAGAAACTGAAATCTATGAAATTTATAATAATAAAATAATAATAATGATTTATTATCAGGCAAGGCCCATAAATAAAATACAAAAAAATAATCTTAAAAAATAATAAATTAATACATATTGAAAAACACACACACACCATAAACCAACCAACCATAAACAAAATTTATTGAAAGTATATAAGACTTAAACCTAAGAGAACAGCCAAATTAACTTTGTAGGTGAAATGTTTTGGAAGAATATGTTTTATTGATTAACCACACCCAAATTTTGTTCTCTAGACTAGACTAAACTTGAAAACGGAACGAAACAACTGTTTCATGAGTCATCACAGATAACAGTCCTTTTCTTACTTTTTATTTGCTACTAGCAACCCACCTTCACATACACACAATATTTTTTTAAGACAAATAGGTGTAGCTGTTCTGAGGTGATGCGCTTACATACATTGGGCAATTGATTTTAATATACGTAGATTATTATTAATTATTTTTATCTAGCCATCGCTGTCCCAGTGCCGGGGCAAAGGCCTCACCTAAGTCCTTCCAGATACTCATCTCATTTTTAATAAATACTTTTATATTTCTATCCAGACTTGGCTGTTTGGCTATGAGCTGCCTGACACAATAACAGTTCTCACAGAAAACAGCATGTGTTTTCTTGCAAGCAAAAAGAAGATTGAATTTTTAAGACAAATAGAAAATGGTAAAGAAGAAACAGAACTGCCACCAGTGAAATTACTTGTTAGAGATAGAGTAAGTATAAGCCAAAAATCATTTTTTGATGTTATCGGGGGCCATGTACATACAGGCTGTCCCATACTAATTTTGATCAGCTGATGATAACTTTGTATGGAAAATCCAATTTTCTAATTTACTGTGACTTCCTTGAATAAAGATGTTCATATCCATGAGCAGAAGTAGTATTTAAAATATGTCCACCCATTTCCGTAACACTCTGTATACACAACAGTGCAATAGTGCATGGACATTTAGCTATGGGCATTGTGCATACATTTATACAGCCAGTGTGGCAACTACTACTAGTTTGGCGTATGTATTTAGCTATTTGTCTATGGACGAGTTTATAAACTCTTGGGTTACAAACACTTGCTGAATATCTGAATAGGCTACTGAAACAGAATAAATAGATACTTGTGTGACACAAAACTTGAGCATTAGTACATACGCACGGCAACGTGCACGCTAACGTCACAAGTCACGTGTTTTGAAAACGGGACTACTCTATTCGTAAATGAGTTTCAAATAATAACACTCATTAAAATAAAAGTTCTTAACCAGATGATTGATAAGACTAGTTAGCGGTTATTACATAAAATGATGTATTGTAAAAATTAAAGTTGTTCTGTTAGGAAAATCTATTTTAGTATACATAATTGATTACTGTGTAAATAACGGGCGTCTGTTACGCGCATGTCTGAACAGTGATGTTTGGCTTGCAAGTTTTCTGAAACAGAAGAAACAAAAACATGATGAGGAAAATAAATGTAATTGGAATGTTTTTATTAAGACATTGTATGTAGTTGAATAGTAAACATTAAACAAGATGCAATTTTTCATGTTCAACGTGTTTTCAGAATGATAAAGATAAAGAAAACTTCAACAAATTAGTACAAGAGATTAAAAAATCAAAATCTGGCAAGACCCTTGGGGTTTTCGCAAAAGATAACTATCCTGGTGAATTTTGTGAAAGTTGGAAGGCTGTAATGAAAGGTGAAAAATTCGAAAATGTAGATATAAGTTCAGCTATTGCAAACCTCATGGCGCCAAAAGAAGATTCAGAAATCATAACCGTGAAGAAAGCGTGTATGGTCACAGTCGACGTGTTCACGAAATATTTGAAAGACCAGATTATGGAAATTATTGATTCAGATAAGGTAAGTTTTAACACAATATATTTCTTTTGAAACTACTACCTACTTTTTAATCTGGCATTATTTTATTATTTCTTCTTTACAGAAAGTAAAACACTTAAAGCTTGCTGAGGGCGTCGAAGCAGCGATATCGGACAAGAAATACGTCACTGGTGTAGACACAAGCCAAGTGGACATGTGCTATCCTCCCATCATCCAATCAGGAGGGAACTACAGTCTCAAATTCAGCGCCGTTTCTGACAAAAATCATCTTCATTTCGGCGCCATCGTCTGTTCTTTAGGCGCTCGATATAAGTCGTACTGCTCAAACATAGTTCGAACACTCCTCGTCAATCCAACAGATGAAATTCAAAGCAATTATAACTTTCTCTTGAATATAGAAGAGGAGGTTATGAAGAAACTTGTCGCTGGCGCTAAACTGTCGGCTGTTTACGAAGCGGGTTTGGAGTTAGCGAAAAAAGAGAAGTCTGATTTAGTTGACAATATTACTAAGTCTTTTGGGTAAGATTGTCTTCAAGAATAAATGAGTTTACTTTACTGCTAAAGGATCAGCTTACATTAACCTCTTCTATGTTATCTTGCAGGTTCGCAATGGGAATAGAGTTTCGTGAAAGTTCAATTATTATAGGGCCCAAAACGACAGCTGTGGCTAAAAAAGGAATGATTTTCAATATTAACATCGGTTTGGCAAACTTAACGAATAAAGCCGCCACGGAAAAGGAAGGCAAGGTATGGTTACTCATAAGATTTTTCAATCAAGTTTGATGCAATTCTTTTATCCCCCACAAAATAATTTTCAATGTTTATATCAGTTCCTTGTTATTCACTACTATCTTTTGACATATCACAACACACAGGTAATTAATGACTTGACTTGTTTAATCTCATTAATTTTCGCAGTAGCGGAAAGTTGCTTCTATTTAAAAACTGCGAAAATCCGCTTCACTTTCACAAATGCGAAAAAGATACAATTTTAAAAATGCAAAAAAACTTTAATTTCAAAACTACGAAAACCCGTTTTAATTTTAAAACTGTGATAAATCTGCATTACTCTCACAACTGCGAAAGAAAGGATTCAATTTCAAAACTGCGAAAATCGACTACAATTTCGTAACCTCAAAAATCTGCTTTAATATCAGTAGTTCTAGTTGGGAGCACATTTTTCAACCATAGCATATTATTTTTTAATGCTCATTCTAGTCATACGCGCTCTTCATCGGCGACACAGTATTAGTGAACGAAGAACAGCCGGCATCACTCCTCACACAATCGAAAAAGAAGATCAAGAACGTTGGCATCTTCTTAAAGGATGATGATGAGGAAGAGGAAGAAGAAAAGGAAAACAAGACTGAAATACTTGGTGAGTCATTGTGATTGTCAAGGGAATTAGGACTTTTTGTGAGAGAAAGATGGTTGAAAGTTCTATGTTGTGCTAGAGAGAGGCATTTGAGTGTGGCGATTTTCATGCACAACAAAATATGATATTTTGTAAGTTGTTACTGTTGTGGGTGTGATTGTCAATCAAGTTTAATCTTTATGGAAGGTTGTTTTTAAAATATTAGAAGGGTGAGTGCAGTTGTCAAAACTTATGATGATACATAGAGTTGAGCTTAAGTTTTTGGACTTTGCATGTTATTTAAAAGTAAGAAGATTGATAAAAAACTCAATTATTTCATGAAAGTGCAGTAACTTACGACTTGCTTATTTATTCTACTTTTTTGTTATTGTTTATGATTGAAGAGATATGATATGAAAAAACACTGAAGAATGAGCCACTTTTTTCTACCTGTATAATATTCTATAAGCTTTCAGTATCTATACCTAGATGCTAAACTAACTACCAACAATACGACGAACTGGATTTTTTATACTTACACCTATTTTTGTTCCATTACATGCTATCGGAAATATAGAGAATGGAGGTGAGTTTCCACTTTTTGAATAAACTAATATTTTTTTTTGACTTTCAAGTTTCGCATGATATGATTATACTGTGTCCAGATTTGGTCAAAACTTTTTTCTTCTTACAAATATAACTAACCTAACCAACATGAAAATCCTGGTGATTATCATTTATCAAAGATTTATTCTAACCTATACAAAACTGCAATATTGCCACCTATTTAAAGGTATTAGTTGGCCCACTCTGTACATAGTGTTATAATCAGAAACATTTTTTACTTCAATAATTTTTTACAAAGGACAGCCTCAAAACACAACATTATTTCAGGAAGAGGCAAAAGAACAGCAGTGATCGAATCAAAACTTCGTACGGAGCATTCCTCAGAAGAAAAACGTAAAGAACATCAAAGGGAACTGGCTATTACTCTCAATGAAAAAGCTAAGGAGCGGTTAGCAAAACAATCGAGTGGGAAGGAAGGAGAAAAATTGAGGAAAAGCACCGTTTCATACAAGAGTACCAGTCAGATGCCAAGGGAAAACGAAGTTAAAGAACTCAAGTTATATGTTGGTGAGTTTGTGTGAATTTAATTATAATAGTCGCAGTTTTGAAAAACAAATGTCAGTGGGAGTGATCGAAGGAGTCACCACAGCCCTGGCACAGGCAACTGAAGGAACACCGGTGGGTTTTAGTCAGTAAGAGTCTGACACGCCCTCCCGCCCGCTTCTCCAAGAGTGGCAGAAGTTATTTGATGATTTCCCACCCAATAAAAAAAAAAGGTTACGTACTGTACGCAATTTTTTTTTTTTTTTCTCAAATAATAGCCCCACACTAGGAATTACTCCTGTATCGTGGGTGCGTTCACAAACATGTATATTTACATACACAAGACATCAAGACCCGGAACAACTATCTTGTAGGCCATAGAAATATTTGTTCCTTTCGGGGATCGAACCCGCGACACGCAGCGCAGCAGCCGAACGCTCCACCACTACGCCAACCATGTCGTCATGAAAATGATAGTCGCCTGTAGTTAACGTACGCATTGATAATATTACGTACATATATGCAATATAGGGGCCTGTTGCAGAGCCAGTAAATAAAGGCACTATTTACCAGGTAATTAAAGAATCAAATTATCTGCTAAATATGCGGACCAGAACTTTTCTGGCGGCTGTGAAACTAGCCGTATAGTTCCTATCATTTTGACACAACCAATTAATACTTTCTATTTATTAGTATCCTGTACTTATTTCTTTGTTTCCAGATCGCAAATATGAAACTGTAATATTGCCGATATTCGGTGTGCCGGTTCCATTCCATATATCAACGATAAAGAATATCTCTCAGTCCGTTGAGGGTGACTACACTTATCTTAGGATAAACTTCTTCCACCCTGGTGCCACTATGGGCAGGAACGAAGGAGGGAACTACTCTCAACCGGATGCTACGTTTGTTAAAGAAGTGTAAGTTTGCAAATTAAGTGATAGTTAATTATCCTGGTTTATCATGTAGGCGACCACACGTCAGTGGTAATAAAAACAGTATAAGCTAGCCTCGTGTTCTATAGCATCTCCATACTATACTAGACCATTGATACCAAAAACGTGCAGTCGACTGTACAGCCAAATAATGCTCAAACTCAAGTCAATCTCATACTGTTCCACTTAGTTTAACGTGTATTGTAGCGACAAATAGATATCAGAGTGATTAGGGGTTGGTGTGCCAATATTCTGTGGCAATGATCAATCATAATCTTCTTCACCATACTAAACTGCAATGTTATACAATTACAGAACATACAGAAGTACAAACACAAAGGAGCCCGGTGAGATATCCCCTCCATCCTCAAACCTCAACACCGGCTTCAGACTTATCAAAGAAGTACAGAAAAAGTTCAAAACAAGAGAGGCAGAAGAGAGAGAAAAGGAGGATCTGGTCAAACAGGACACCCTAGTTCTCTCACAGAGTAAAGGAAATCCGAAACTTAAAGACTTGTACATAAGACCTAATATCGTAACTAAGAGAATGAGCGGGTCTCTAGAAGCACACACGAACGGATTCAGATTCACGTCAGTTAGAGGGGACAAAGTGGATATTTTGTACAATAATATTAAAAATGCATTCTTCCAGCCGTGCGATGGAGAAATGATTATACTGTTACATTTCCATTTGAAGCATGCTATTATGTTTGGTAAGTTGAACCAAAAAACAATAATCATGTCTTTGCAACATTAGTACAACATAAACGCTACGTCAACCAACGCCAATCCGAACGTACCCATTGCGATGGTTATTTTCTTTGTCTCAATCATAACTTATTCACTGTCTTGACCATTTCGGAATTAATACTCCATTCGAAATAGCATTATAAAGAAGAGGCACGTCGAAACACGGATGCAAAAATTTTTATGTCAAAGTTAAGTAAACAGTTTAATGAATACTAATTTTAAAACAGTAACAAATAATAACTAAATCACGAAAATTCGGCAATAATAATAATTATGAAGGCATCGCATTCACATTGTATAACAATCACAGAACATTATTTACGCCAATGTAACAGACGACATAAACCGGTAAAATTGGAAAAACCCGGCTGTCACAACTTATGAAGAACATTTCAAATTTGGTAGAATTATAGTGGAACGAAAAACGTTCTGGGTATATTCACTCCCGCACGAATTGGAATGAAATAATGAAAGCCACATAATTTCTTGAGATAAATAGTTATAATTAAGTGTGACAGCTGCTAAATAAATAGATTATAATATTTATAATAAATTCGGCGTTTATCGTAACTGTAACATGTTTATTCTACTTTTGTTACAAAGTGTGCATTAGAAATAACCCTTTTTAATTTCTGTGTAATGCTATTGTGAATGGAGTATAACACTTAAGCCCACAGACTACAACTACAAGCCTACAGACAAACAAAACTCTTTTGATATAATTTTTATGAATTTCTCATGTCCTTACAAAAAATCTCCAAACTCCAGGAAAAAAGAAACATGTAGACGTCCAATTCTACACGGAAGTGGGTGAGATCACGACTGATTTGGGCAAGCACCAGCATATGCACGACCGAGATGACTTAGCGGCCGAGCAGAGCGAAAGGGAACTCAGACATAAGCTGAAGGTGGCCTTCAAGAGCTTCTGCGAGAGAGTCGAGAACATGACCAAGCAGGAGGTCGAGTTTGATACGCCTTTCAGGTTAGTAGTTACATGTAACATTGACGTTAGCTGTGAATTTCGAAAATGAACAATGAATGCCGATATTAGACACTATCGGCGCAAGCGCATCACTATGTGATGTTGGAAATGATGTTCATCTGCCCCAGATTGACTTGCACTTGCAACTCAAATTTCTCATTTGAATCTCCATACAGACATGAACACACGCCTTTTTCCCATGGGGTTAGGAAGAAACTGCAACACACCATCTGCTACAATCCATTAGTCCGAAATTAGTCAGCCTACAAAGAAACGGTTCGTATATGAAAGTTTCTGGGTTATAAACGAATCAATGAATTCCTCAGACTGGGCAGTAGCAATGACTATAATTCATAATCATCAGCCTTTTAATGTCCACTTGTCCACAATGTGTGAGAGGGTGTGGGGCGTTATCCACCACGCGGTCTCAATGCGGATTGTCGGACGTCACATGTCTTCGATTTTTTTTCGTTTCCTCACGATATTTTCCTTCACCGTTTTGAGAGCAGTGGTGATGAAATAATTTAGGGTTTGAACTCACCTACAACTTGTAAGTCGCGGCCAATATCACTGGGCCACCTCTTTGATTATAATTGCATTTTAAAAAAATATTCGTGGTCCACAGAGAATTAGGCTTCCCCGGAGCCCCGTTCCGCAGCACCGTGCTACTGCAGCCCACGTCTGGCGCGCTCGTCAACCTCACCGAGTGGCCGCCATTCGTCATAGCACTCGAAGACGTCGAGTTGGTCCACTTTGAGCGAGTTCAGTTCCATCTCAAGAACTTCGATATGGTGTTCGTTTTCAAGGATTATGCGAAAAAGGTCGCGATGGTGAATGCTGTGCCCATGAACATGCTGGATCATGTGAAGGAGTGGCTTAAGTGAGTATGTTTTGTAAGTAGAAAGTAGCTCGTAGTTGTTGCAAATTACAAGCGTTTCGTATTGAATTTATGCTTTCATTGTAATTAATTACTAATACGTTACAAGGCAAAACTATACTAAAGCATATATAATCTGTTAGCTAATTTAATAACGATTCCAACTAACTTTAGAGATAGCGCCGTTTTAAACAGACGCGCCGTACTCGCGCAGGACCACCCACGATACCGTGACATACATTATTGACTAAGCGTTAGCGTGAACGCTAACAGAAAAGTAATTTGTCTCACCTCCCTTTGTTTTATTTCCGGATTAGTTTGCATGTCCTTGTGAACTATGACGTCAAAATGAAACAGTATTATCTAGTGTAGTTAACTTCTACCTATTTTCGTAATTACAAAACCTATTTATTTATAGAACCCTCGTATAAATGATTTAGTAATGAAACTCGAATGATAAACATTTCTCCCCAGCTCTTGCGACATTCGTTACTCGGAAGGTATACAATCCCTGAACTGGACCAAGGTCATGAAGACGATCACGGACGACATTGAGGGTTTCTTCGACAACGGCGGTTGGTCGTTCTTGGATCCTGAGTCTGATGAGGAGAATGCTGCTAATGTTAGTACCGTATCAATATTATTTACATTTTGTGAAAAGTTGCTAGCTCTTCGTGTGGACCTCAGGCTTTAAACATTGGAAGGCAACAAATGTATTTCATCCGAAAATGCATCTTACATTCTTTTGCTAATATTTCTATTTTGTCTAGCTATAAGCAGAAAAAATGCTGATATTAATGAGATGATACAGCAAAGGCAACAAACCTTTACATTATTTGTTGCAAATAGTTCAACTATGTGCAGTCCTATGAATAATATTATCATTCGTCACCTAACTACCATATCTATTAACCTCATTTGGATCTTTTTGAGTGAATCTTGTATAGCTCGTCTCGTACCTTCGGTATAGAAGGATAAAATATTGTGTTAGTTGTATGGTCTCAACCTCATGCCAATACCGACACCTGGAATACGGAAGCCGTCCTTACAGGGGCCCAATTCTGTAACTTTGAATTAAGCAACACGCCATCGACACTCTATCGACACACAACAGACATTATTTTGCCACTGTTGCAAATTTGGTATTCTGCAAAACTTCAAAATTATATTGACTTATTATAGTAGACCAGACTACCAATTATTACAATATGGCATTTCAATGGCACTACAGTGGCAAATCAATGACCATAAATAATTTATAGAATACCAAATGTCAATGACTATTCTATTGAGACGCCACTGACACACTATTGACAAGTTACTTATTTTACAGAATTGGGCCCCTGATACAAAATTCTGCACTGTCAATGTCTTGCGTTTACATTCGCACTTTTGTACTTTGCAAGTGTATTTCAAATTAAATTCTTCTTTTACAGGATGTATCGTCGGAGGAGGAAGATGACGCGTACGAGCCCACAGACGTGGAGAGCGAGGAGGACTCTGAGGGCTCCGAGTACGACTCCGAAGCTTCCGACGAGTCTGACGTATCTGGCGAAAGTGATGGTAAGATATTTACTGAATTAGCTATGTTATCCCTCAGGGGTCCAATTACATCCCTTATTGGCCCATACACCTGCACTATGGAGGAACTGATGAAAGCTACTGACGCTGCAATTAATGTGGCCAGCTTCTTTGGCCAAAGTATTTAGAAAGTTCTAAACCATCGATTCGAGAGTAGTGGTTCAATGCTTTTAGACAAGGCTTGATAAAGGGTGATATGTATAATAGTTGAATTATGTTCCAAACTGTAGGTTGGGATACAAAAAAGAATAACTTTATACACGAACTTAAATCTACAGGTACTATGGCAGTCTTATCACTGACAGGGATATCTACCAAACCACCTTTGGATGGACTAAAAGAACTAAGGGTGTTATTACACCTATCATCGATCGATTGGTGTAATAGCTTTGGCTGATAGATGGATACCGGTCGATAAACAATCGATCGGTCGACGTCGACTAATCCATTCTACCATCGATCGATTGGTGTAATAGAAACTGTCGATCGACGTCGACTAATTCATTCTACCATTGATCGATTGCTGTAATAGAAACTGTCGATCGACGTCGACTAATTCATTCAACCATTGATCGATTGGTGTAATAGAAACTGTCGATCGACATTGACTAATTCATTCTACCATCGACCGATTGGTGTAATAGAAACTGTAGATCGACGTCGACTATTTCATTCTACCATCGATCGATTGGTGTAATAGAAACTAACGATCGACGGCGACTAATTCATTCTACCATCGACCGATTGGTGTAATAGAAACTGTCGATCGACGTCGACTAAATCATTCTACCATCGACCGATTGGTGTAATAGAAACTGTCGATCGACGTCGACTAATTCATTCTACCATCGATCGATAATCAATCGATTGGTGTAATAACACCCTAAAACTAAAAAGGGGATAGTCAGTGGTGGTCAAGTTCCTCTCGCTTTCCTCACGTTTGCTGTACGAAAATGTTTACATAGGCGGAGGTGTGAACCTTCGCGATCAGTAAATTCTGCTGATCATCATCTTCCTCCCCTTTTCCCAATTTATATAGGAACGCCGCAGCATGTCTTCTTCCAATCATCTCTATTTGTCGCCATCTTAATAGTCACCTCCCTTCTAGTCATATCCGCGCGTCTAACAACGCTGCCGTTAGTTTGTCTTACCATTTTAATACTCTATTCCAGGCGAAGAAGACGAAGAATCCGGGAAGGACTGGTCAGATCTTGAGCGCGAGGCAGCCGAGGAAGACAAAAAAGAGCGCATATACGATCGAGGCGGAGAGACCGACTTCGACCGCAAGCGCAAAGGCGGCCGCGGGCGCTTCGAGGACGAAGGCCACGGCAAAAAGGGCAAGCACGACAAGAGCTCCAGCAATCATAAGAGCTCGAGCAACCATAAGAGTTCTAGCTCCAACCATAAGAGTTCGAATCACAAGAGTCCGTCGAAACACAGTAACAGCAGGTTGGTTTCTGAGTCGTTATTAATAATCATGTCGCAATGTGATGTCTGCAATGGACAGAGAAAAAAAACTTTTTTACAAAAAAAAACAACCGACTTCAAAAAAAAAATACACTAAAAATTTAAAAATAACTTTAATTTCGGAAGTCGGTGTTTGTATTTTATTTCTTCGATATTTGACACCGACTTCCGAAATTAAAGTTATTTTTAAATTTTTAGTGTATTTTTTTTTGGAAGTCGGTTGTTTTTTTTTTTTTGTATAAAAGTTTTTTATTTTTCGCTTTTTAGTTGTTATACCCCAGAACTAAAAACCCCAATAACATGGAACGTGGAATTTAAACATTTGGAGAACACAAAAACGTCAACGCCAAGATATGCGTATTTTTCGTTTTTGTTCAGTTTCTCAAAAAGCGCTAAAGCAATTTCGATAATATTTATATGGGACCACTTCGGGAGTATATTCTTTCGGATAAAAAAAAAAAATTGGTTGCCTGTAAAGTCGGTATACGGGCGAAAGTTTTACGTGACAACGACTTTGAGTGGTAAAATAATTTTAATGTTGCCCGAGTGGAAGGGACGCGTGCCTCTCACTCGCTCTCATTGTGAGCGCATAACGTGAGCGGAGCGTAACGCAGTTTCTTGAAGTGTCACCCGGCAAACCAATTTATAAGACGTTGTCACGTCAAAAAAGAATTTTGAAAATCGGTCCACAACTGACGGAGAAATGCGCGCAGTCGAACATAGAACCTCCTTCTTTTTCGAAAGTCAGTTAAAATGGAAAGACGGGTACGGTAAGGATAGCCTTTGCCCTACAGTGGAACACATAAGGCTCAACAGTGTGATGTTGAGTGTAAAAGGACTTCTCTATTTTATATGTGGTCACCAACCAAGCAGGCGTACTTTGAGTCCATACCGTAAAAAGTGAGGACAGCCCAATGTAGTGCACTGAACTTGTCTCTTCAAAGTTCAACAATTGGTTTTTCGTCTCTCGCTTTCAGTCTGTCTGCTGGATATGGGCCAAATTACATCACAACACTTTTATACCTTTCCGTCCATTCTTTGCCCACTATCTTTCGACCTTTTCTTATATGTATTACCTATAACTTTTTCTATCCAGCCCCTCAAAGAACCGCGACAAGCACCACAAGTCTTCCCACCACGAGCGAGACCGCGGCAAGAGCGACAGCAAATCCCACAACAAGTCGAACGATAAGAAGCACTCTAGCGACAAGTCGCACAAGCGCTCGCGTGACGATAGCCGGGACCATGACCGCCATCCTAAGAAAGCCAAGTGAGTATACATATTCGATTTTATTGTCTGGGTTCCGTATATACAGGGTGTAACGGAAAGGTGTGGTCATTTTTTAAGAACTGGATCTGCCCATCTATATAAACAACTTTATTCAATAAAACCTTGTGAAATTCTCAAAAATCTTTTTTACCCTCCATACAAATATTGATCCGCTGATGATAACTTTGTATGGAAAGTCTAGTTTTTTTTTTGGGAATTTTATATTTTTTCTTAGAGAAAGTGGTTCATTCCATGGTCAGAACCGGTTCCTAAAATATAACCACACCTTTCCGTTACACCCTGTATTATTTTATTCTATGGCGAGATAAATCCACCAAAATACTAATCCATTGTTTTTATGTTTCAGGAAATAAACCGCCGAGAACTTATGATTTCGTTAGGAGCAAACACGGGTTTCTGTTGCCGCATGGCTCGTAACATTTGATATGTTCTCACACCCAATGTCCGTCTGCCTTGTTCAAAATCAGGTCTGAATGTTATCTGTATGTATGTAGTTTATTTCTGATTCCAATGACAATGTAATAAATTAATACCATGAAGATTAAATGTAAGGATTTTTATTTTTGCTGATTTCATTTATTCCCGAGTCATGGACTAATTCATAATGAACTGATTCTATTCAAATTACAATGGTAATTTTACCATAGAACAAAATAGTAAAATATGTATACATCCATTACTATTTTAGTAATTTCGAGACTATTTTTAGAACATAATTCAAATGATAAGCACACTGAATAAGCTGGCACATGCCCGTGTTACTTAGCACTGTGGCCTAAAAACAAAATCTCTGAGGTTAAGTCGTTATTACTAACTTACGAACATCTAAGTGAATCACATAATTATAATGTACATTATTTACATAAGTACTACATCTACTTCCATGAAGATTAAGTTAGCATGGAACTCTGATCGGCAACAAACGTAGGTATCGCACTAATACAAATTTACATTATATGGAACTTCTATCACATAAGTTTCATATAACCTTCTTTTCTTACATCGACGATTCGATCGATACGACGCAACTAACAAACGTGCGAATCGTACGACTCTTGCCGACTAGTTTACGATTGCCGCTGAATTGACATTCAATAAATATTTACTTAAATTATAGGTAACAAAGACTACAGCGTATGCCCGACAATTTATTCCTCCTGGCGTGTTCGGTTATTATCGATCAGTGGTTCCACTTCTATGCGTCTTCCGACTCTTGCGCAGCCACGAAAGGCCGACGAGGCAACACTGATATCCTCGCGTCGGGAATCTTGACGTCCTGCGCCTTTGGAGTCTCTTGTTCTTGTGTCTCACTTTTGTACCAATTCTTCTTATTGACTAGCATCAGAATCATGAGTGCTGGCAAGTGTATTAGAGAAAACCTGAATAGTTTCCTTGAACTGTTACTATCTGATTTTTGGTGGAATTGCCATGCTGAAAACAAAAAATAAAAGGTACTGTAATTTATCGAAAACAATTATTATTTGCATAACTTTGAAACAAAGTTATGATGAAATACAAAATCTAAACATGTGCATCAATATTTACACACAAATGATAATGTAAAAGATTGCAATATCTTACCTAAGTACATAAAATAAACATTTAATGGTAATGATTCCAGTGCAAACCACATGTTGGTAACTTCTAGATAGGATGAAGCGATACATGTTCCGATAATCACTCCCGTATGCCTCAGAGCTACCCTTCTGCAAAGCCCTGAAAATAATAATAAAGAGTAACTAACTAGACTGCAAATAATTCCAATAACAAAATGGTCTTTAACCAGATTGAACCTGTTATTAGTCTGGTTTTGGACTGGAATCTGTTGACACAATTATTATGTAACAGTTTCATGAACTTGACTGCATTCTATTCCGCTTTGAAAAACTTATTTAAAAAAGAATAATGTTTATTTGAGATTTGTACACAACAAACACAATTACAGGATTTTAATTTGCGCATATTTGTTAAATGTAACATTAGATTAGAAATAAAAGAACCCTTTGTTTCTTGAAACTGACTCGTATCACAATGACAGAAGGTTCAAACTTGTAATCACCCGCATGTTTTTGTAAAAACTAAACTATACTTGACCAATCTTAGACAACGTACAGAGAAAAGTGGAAAACTATAAGGGAGACTAGCAGCGGCACAACCTCGTCCACTGCTGGACATACGAGGTGCATTCAATAAGTACCTAGCCTCATCGCCAGAGGGCGCTGTAGTTTCAAAAGAGTTTTACCACAGTGTAGCACATTCTTTTTTAATTCTTTTTTCAAATTTTCATTCCAATCCCTTCATTTGTTTTAATTTGACAACTTATGGAAGCGAACGTGTCGATCGGTTTTACAAAAAAAACTTTTTAACAAAAAATTCAACCGACGAAAAAGAACTGAAAAGCAAAAAATAAATTAACCTTTTAAGTCTTCAGTATTGAGCTTATTTACCTACATAAAATATCAAATTTTATATAAACTAATTTTGAGTCGGCGCCAAACAACAATCTGATTATTAAATATCTAAATTTTATATGTACGTAGAAATGAAGAAGGCTAGATGTAGGTAATTAATCGTTTTATTATTTGGCGCCGACTCAAAATTAGTTTATATAAAATTTGATATTTTATGTAGGTAAATAAGCTCAATACTGAAGACTTAAAAGGTTAATTTATTTTTTGCTTTTCAGTTCTTTTTCGTCGGTTGAATTTTTTGTTAAAAAGTTTTTTATTTTATGATTTTTTGTGACTCGCATCATCTTTAAATACTCTGAAGCTAATTTCTAATCCTTCATCATTCCTCTTGGCACTGAGCTGATGATGTAACCATCCTTTCATAAGGTTCCCAGGATATTGACCAGTTGAGGTTACCTCCAATATTCCAAAAACGTCTTTTCTTCAAAGTATATTAAGTGGTATCTGTCACTAAAACCAGTTTTTTATAACTAACTTCTATTGTTAAGGAAAGGTATGGTTTCCATCATCAGCTCAGTTTCATGATGTGATGATTCCTAAATGCAAATACTGATAAAGTTATGAAAAGTAAACAGAAACAATATTCGTGCCCAATTTTCGAGGTTTTCTCTCAATTTTCTCAGGATTCCATGATCAGATCCTAATGTCCTGGACATAGGACCATCTTTGAGGTATACCCTATCTATGAAAAAAAGAATCGTCAAAATCGGTTCATAAACAACGGAGTGAGGGCCGAACATACGTACAGAAACGCTAAACGTGCCCACAAATTTCGAGGTTTTCTCTCAATTTTATCAGGATTCCATGATCAGATCCTAATGTCCTTGACATGGGACCACCCTTAAGGTATACCCTATCTATGAAAAAAAGAATCATCGATATCGGTTCATAAACAACGGAGTGAAGGCCGAACATACGTACAGAAACGCTAAACGTGCCAACAATTTTCAAGGTTTTCTCTCAATTTTATCAAGTTTCCATTATCAGATCCTGATTTCCTTGACATGGGACCACCCTTGAGGTATACCCTATCTAATAAAAAAATAATAATTAAGATCGGTTCATAAATGACGGAGTGAGGGCTGAACATACACAAAAAAAAAAAAAAAAACATATATACGGTCGAATTGAGAACCTCCTCCTTTTTTTCGTCGGTTAATTAAAAATGGAAAAAGAGCAATATCGTTCGGTGATTCGATTCCTATTTTTGGAAGGGAAAACGCGCATCGAAATCAAAGAGCGCTTGGAAGCTGTGTACGGTGACTCTTCTCCATCGATGGCCACCGTCAAGAATTGGTTCAACGAGTTTGCACGTGGCCGTACGTCGGTTTTTGATGAACCACGTCCAGGTGCACCGAAAACAGCTGCTACGGAGGAAAACATTAAAAAAATCCATGATCTCGTATTGGCAGATCGCCGATTGAAGGTTCGGGAGCTAGCTGAGACTGTAGGCATTTCAGAAGGAACAGTGCATCATATTCTTCACGAGGAACTCGGCATGAGAAAGCTGTCGGCGCGATGGGTGCCGCGTTTACTCACACCAGAAAACAAGCGCAACCGTGAGACCACATCGGAGACGTGTTTGGCGCTGTTTAAGCGGAATCCAGCGGAGTTTTTGTGTCGTTTTGTGACCGTCGATGAAACCTGGATCCACTGGTACACACCAGAGACCAAGGAGCAATCAAAACAATGGATCCAGACCGGGGAACGTGCTCCAAAGAAGGCGAAAACTGTAAAATCGGCCGGAAAAGTTATGGCCACCGTTTTCTGGGATTCACAAGGTGTGATCTACATCGATTACCTCGAGAAGGGTAAAACAATTACAGGGCTTTACTATGCCGATTCATTGGGCCGATTCGACGCCGAATTAAAGAAAAAACGACCCCATCTGGCGAAGAAAAAAGTGCTGTTTCACCACGACAACGCACCGGTTCACACGTCTGCCGTTGCCATGGCCAAATTCGTCGAATTACGCTACGAATTGCTGCCCCATCCACCGTATTCTCCAGATTTGGCCCCTTGTGACTTCTTTCTGTTTCCTAATCTGAAAAAATCACTCGCCGGGAATAGATATGGATCGAATGAGGAGGTTATCGCCGCCACGGAGGCCTATTTTGCAGAGTTTGACAAAAACTATTTTTCGGACGGGTTAAAAAAGTTGGAGCATCGCTGGGCTAAGTGTATCGAACTAAAAGGAGACTATGTTGAAAAATAAATTGCCACTTTTCCAAAATTTTCGTTTACTTTTTGTAGGCTAAGTATTTATTGAATGACCCTCTTAGGCCTCCCTAAGCGTCACCACATCGACCTGGACAATACAGCTACATACAATTAAAACAATAGAATACGGTTCATGAGATACAGCCTGCTGATAAAGAGACTGACCGAGGGACGTCGGAATAGGGAACTATGAAAAGAACTTAGATAAAGTTTCAGCTTACCAGGATCTGTGACCGCCATCATCCTATACCCGGCTCTCGTGTAGTCGGGCCTGAGGTTCCACGACAGTGCGTTAAAGTGTGGAAATTGCCAGGAGTACAGGATTACGCTGAGGACTATCGCGCCCGGGTCGAGCACGCCTGCGCACCCCGCCCAGCCCATTAAAGGGGGTATGGCTCCAACTGGGAAAGAATAGTACATGATAATAAGGAATAATGGTACGCCATTAAGTTTCCAGACTCGTATGTAGGCATGTGTCATGTGTGTTTTGGAGAAGCAACTTCACAACTAGCACAGTATGTGGCATAGTTATTTGAAATCAACTTAATTGATATAGTAATACAGTTGATATTCGTAAATAACACAAATTGGAAACAATTTACACTAAGTTGTCATTTAACTTTTAGAAACGTTAAATGACTAGACTCTAAACTTTAGATAGTAAGGTGTTAATTCAAAAGGAGATCATGTGTTGTTAAAGGATGATTCACGTTACACCGTGTCGCCACCGGGCCGGGGCACGGTCAAAGATTGTTGCATACATTTTGTATGAAGTGATTCATGCTAGACCGGGCCGCGGCCGTGCCCCGGCCGGGGCACGGCCGAGGCACGGACGGGGCACGGCCAGGGCTCGGCCCGGTGGCGGCACGGTGTAACATGAACGTGTGCACCGGGCTCGGACGTGCCCCGGCCGGGAAACAATTGCACGGTCAAATATCTATAGTATACTTTTTGTATGAACTGATCCATGCTTGGCCGTGCCCCGGACGTGCCCAGGCCGGGGCCCGGTGGCGGCACGGTGACAGCCCGGTGTAGCATGAATGACTAGCCCGGTGGACGTGCCCCGGCCGAGGCTCGGTGGCCGCACGGTGTAACGTGAATCATCCTTAAAAAGGCACTAGTAACTCCTTATTTTCAGAAACAAATTACTACATACATACATTCAGTTGGTATAAAAGAAAAACATAGATAACGCAAAACATAGCTCGGCGAATTAGGAGAGACACCATCACCTCTGTTTCCTTGAGCCAGGTGTGACTGATCTTTCAAATCAGTCCCCAAGAACTCAAATATTAATAAACAAGTTATAAAAACAAAGCTTACCAACAGACCCCAGCCAGGTATTATAAATAGACATCCTCTTCATGGGCGTGTAGATGGACGTGTAAAGTACTAGGTTAGTAGCTCCCAGGGCTGCCGTCAGGGGGTTGACGCCAAAGTACAACAGCCCCAAGCCTGTGGTACCTGTTAGCGCTGCAAAACCTATGGCGTGGACTGGCCTGGGGAGAAGAGTAAACGGTGTGAGGACATTGTACAATGTGTTATTACTTGTGAATGGGGTTTAAAATTGAACATGATAATGCCACACATCACCGCTAGGTAAGGGGGCGTCCATTAATTACGTGAGGCTTCTAAGCGGATGGGCTTTTCTCTACAAGAAATTTATCGCAATCAAGCGTAGATTAGCGTATTGATATAATATGTATTTTTAACAATCCCACGTTTTGGGGAGGAGATTTGGCTCGAAGAGGTCGAGCATCTCGACATCTCACTGGCGGGTGGGAGTCAAAAAATTATTATAAAAGCTTGACTATGTTGGACAACATTATTTCAGCAACATTATTTTGTGTTAACTTATTGGGAACATGAAACTGCAACGTTTAACGGTTGGTGCAGTGCTTGAGCAATTGGCCGCTGCGCTGCGTGTCGCGGGTTCGAATCTCGGACGGAACAAATACTTGCATAGCCTACATATAGTTTTTGCGGGTCTGGGTGTCTTGTGTATTTGAGTTCATGTTTGTGAACGCACCCACGATACAGGAATAATTCCTAGAGTGGGGAAACTTTTATAAAAAACAACAAAAACGTGTCCAGAATCAGATAATGCTTGAGGTAACAATGGTGCACAATAGTTTCTCAACTTTGTGAAGTTCAATGAATAGTTGCGACGCTCATTACCTACCTACATCGCATTTTTTGTGAGAAAACATAAATGGCCATGGAAAATTTTGAAAAAAAAAACCTTAGTTGCCTTGATAGGCGTATTTTACGGGTATTGTGATCAATACCCGTGTCGAATTCAGCGGGGCAATAAAAAAAATAGTTTTACAAATTGTAAGTTACCTTGAAATTTAATCAAATAATTTTTAATTAGGTATGCCTAGTTTTAGTTTGTATTGTGTAAGAAAATGAGAATAATAACGGAATAATATGATTTAGCAAATTTAATTGCAATTTGATTTGCTATTAATATAACAGCAACATTGTACACTTAGTTCGCAATAAACGTTTTGACTTTGACTTTAAATAAAAGGTCATACAATACACGCGTCGAATATTAATTTACTTAATTACCGTTTTACTGCGACGCAATAGATATCTCTATCATAACAAATATAGATAGTTCCTCCAACTTTTTCCATTCTTTCTTTTAAAAAAAAAAGTTTCCCCACACTAGGAATTACTCCTGTATCGTGGGTGCGTTCACCAACATTTAAATTCACTTACACAAGACACCTAGACCCGGAACATCTATCTGTAGGCCATACAAATATTTGTTCCTTTCGGGGATCGAACCCGCGACACGCAGCGCAGCAGCCGAACGCTCAACCACTACGCCAACCGCGTCGTCTAACGGTTTTAGTTAACTGTTTATTCAAAAATGTTTTTGATTCTAAAATATTGTTATGTTTAGGAAAAAAAAAGCAGAGCTAAATTTATCTTTTAATTATAACAAACATGGTTACAAAAGATTAGAATTTTAAAATTTAGACTCGAGTATCCAAACCATTTCCAAAAATACGAAGTACTTACCGTTAGGTATGAAATGATAAGATGGATGACATGAGGTTTGAATAGAAATTATATCTAATTTCTGTGTAACTAAATTTAAATGCCTCGGGCAATTTAGTCCTGGAGTAAATTAAATAAACAAATTGTCGTTGTAACACTCTATTTTATACAGCATGTTTCTAAAAAAAAATTGTTTCAAGAAGAAGAGTTACCAAGCTAGTCTTCCGGCTTTTTTTTTTTGGCGGAGTGGGTAATCATCCAATGACATCTCCCGCTCTGGGTGGAGCGGGAGGGTGTGTCTGACTCTTATTAACTAAAACCCACCCCTGTTTCTTCCCTGCCTGAGTGCCTAGGGGTGCGGTAACTCTGTAGTCTTTCGGCTGAACTGTTAATGGCGATGGAAATAAAGTTTTTTTTTTAAACAAGCTTTACATCTTCGTCATCATGTGAAAGAACTCATGATAACAAAACATAGTAGCCGAAATTCAACTGTCCTACTATTTGCCATCAGAGAGTTCCAGTCCTTACATCCCGGCCCCATCATCAGATCAGGTCGATGGTCTCATAATATTGCATTATCACCGGACTTACATAAGTAGGTATGCCAAATTTCAGCTTTATCGGAAACCATGCAACAAGTGGTTGAAAAATGGTTTGCAAATTTTGTCACGGACAACTTACTTATCAATCTTGCAAATTAAATAAAAGCTTTAAAATATGAAGAAAATGGTTCTTACTCAAGTAATCCTTTGACCAGCACTCTATTCTTAGTCCTAGACATCTGTGCATCGAATGGTACTTCGTGGTATTGGTTGATAGAGTTGGCGGCAGCCGACGTGAGTCCCGTTCCAATCGCGCATAACGCGAACGTCGTCAGATCGAAGGGCGCGGGCGCAAGCGCGTACCCAGCCATCGAGGACATCACTACTAATGCTGGAAAACAAGGATTTTATTAGAACTTTAAATGTTGTAAAAGAATTTCAGGGAAACCCTTTCCCTGAAATTCTTAGTAAGACACTGGCGGTTTTATTCTTATTAAGACACTGGCGGTGATTTCCCCATATGACAAAATACACCACAACCCGAGTACCTATAGAGCTATTTTTTTTTTGATGGTGTAAAATCATCAGATGACTTCTCCCGCTCTGGGTGGAGCGGGAGGGTGTGTCAGACTCTTACTGACTAAAACCCACCCATGTTCCTTCAGTTGCGTGTGCCAGGGCAAGGTGACTCTTTCAAACTCCTCCCCCTCCACTCCCGCGAACCTATAGGGCTACTGCTTGAAGGTTCGTGAGCACATTAGTCGGAGTTTTAGTAAGATGCGAGTACCTTTTTGCCATCCTATGACTTCTCCCGCTCTGGGTGGAGCGGGAGGGCGTGTCAGACTTTTACTGACTAAAAACCACCCCTGTTCCTTCCTGTTCGTGCCTGAGTGCCCAGAGGCGCGGTATCTCTGTTACGAATTTATCCGCGACCCCTTGGCATGCAGGCATCGGCCATGATGGGCCCCGTCAGAGGTGGCTGAAATCTCTTTGAGGCGCGCGTGGAACACTACGCGCCGTCGACTCTCGGGCCTGGTGCTGATCGGACGGCGAGCTACCCATTACTCGCTGTCCGCAGGCCCACGTTTACGGTGGCCGGAGATCGTCCTGCGACCCTTGATGCCCAGGGCGACTCCTGCGGCTGCTGCGGCTAGGGGCCACTCCGTTGTGTCTCCCTCACCCGTTCCGCCTCCTTCTTCGCGAACATTACTGCTTCGCAGCAGGAGGAGACTGCTTCCCATTTCCTGTCGCTCCGTACCATGGCCTGGTCCAGGGCCGGGCGCGAGAGGTCGCCGCCACCGATCGCCTCCACGAGGACACGGCGGTGCTCCGCCCAAGCGGGGCAGATCTCCACCGTATCCTCTGGGGGATGCACACAATGGTGACACTCGGGCGTTTCCTCCCGCCTTATCCGATACAGGAACCTCCCGAAACAAACGTGTCCGGTGAGGACCTGCGTCAGGTGGAAGGTGAGGACGCCGTGGCGCCTCTCTAGCCACTCCTCAAAGAGGGGCACTACCGCCGCAATTTTGGCGAGCCCAGCGCTAGGTTGCGAAAGTCGGTCTCTCCATGTCGCCATGAGATCCTGCCCCGGAGCTCTGCCCGCCGAGCCGCGAGATGTCGCGGCAGCGGAGTTTCGCCCCGACGTTTCGCCTCCCCGCGCCACTCCCAGAGGAGCGCGAGGACCAAGATGCGAGTACCTACAGATGAGTTTAAACTGGTTGTTGACCCATCTTTACACTTGACCATAAACACAGCTTACTCTGGGCTGGTGTTTTCTAGTGTCCGACCGAAACACGATTTTTAGCGAAATGTTCGGCTATAAACGAAACTCACGTGGTAACAGAAGAAAAGCCAAAAATGAAAAATATTGACTTGTAAAAGTTATCAGACCGTTAAAAAGTTAGCCCTTACTTTCTTAAAATACTAAATAAGTTAATAATTCGATGATTACACACAGACTGACGAGACAGTCAGTTTCTAGGTCCCTATTAGAACCTTCAGTTCAAAGACACTAATTTCGGTCTAGCCGAATATTTGGCTTGTTTTCGGTCGAAACCGAACCTTCGGTCTGATACTGGTATTTTCTCAGTCAAAAAACGTGTTCTAGTATATTATATAATAATATCTTGTAAAGAAACAAAGACATACCTACAACCTTCTCAGTGCATATAATAGAACTTGATAGCAGTGTTTGATAAACTAGTGTCGCTGTATTTCCAAACAACGGACTATCAGAATAATGCTGTTGCGAAAACATATATTTAATCCAAACTATGTAACTGACCGGGCGAACTTCATACCACCTCAGAATCAAGAAACAAAAAACCGGTCAAATGCGAGTCGGACACGCGCATGAAGGGTTCCGTACCATCGTACAAAGATCGAGAAAACAAAAAAAAAACACGTTTCTAGTATGGTGATATAGCGGCAACAGAAATACACAATCTGTGAAAATTTCAACTGTCTACCTGTTACGGATCATGAGATACAGCCCGCTTACAGACAGACGGACGGACGGACTGACGGACAGCGGAGGCTTAGTAATAGGGTCCCGTTGGTTACCCTTTGGGTACGGAACCCTTTAAAGCCGTTCCATAAAAATGTATAAAAAATTAAAAATATGATTTTTTTTTATTATTTCTTTTTTTCGTTAATTTTTCCGATTTTTTAATAGTTGTTCTGCTATTCGGGTCTGAGACAATCAAAGATCAAGCCGTTCTTGAATTATGTGTAGTATAGTAAATGGTGTAACTAACCCGATTGTTTCATACATAGAAAAATGAAAAGAAAAAATTATATAAACATCCGAATTGATAACCTCTCCTTTTTGAAGTCAGTTAAAAAGAAAGATTTCATGACGGGAGTCACTTATACTTTTCTATACAAGTCTCGCATAGGTAGGGCTTATATATTATGTTTGATTCAAATCCAGTATCATTGTAGTGCATTATACTAATTGGGGTTATCCAACTAGAAAATACTCAAGACTACTATGTAAAAGCGACATTTTCCTCCTATTTATCGATAAAGGTGCCTGGGTTAAGTTAAGATTATGAAATGTCATCAGTTGATCCGTATCAAGCTCGTTAAGGGTTCTTACCCAAATGCCCTAGAAGGAGGGTTATGTTACCCGGTACTGCGGACGGCGAGTAGTGGGTAACTCGCCGCCCGATCAGCACCAGGCCCGAGAGTCGACGGCGCGTAGTGTTCCACGCGCGCCTCAAAGAGTTGTCAGCAAAGAGAAGGGGCCCGTCATGGCCGATGCCTGCCCGGGGGTTGAGGATAAATTCGAAAGAGTTACCTCGCCCCTGGGCACTCAGGGCAGGGAGGAACAGGGGTGGGTTTTAGTCAGTAAGAGTCTGACACGCCCTTCCGCTCCACCCTAGAGCGGAAGAAGTCATAGGATGATTTCCCACCCCCCAAAAAAAAAAAAAGAAAAAGGAGGGTTATGTTTATCAAGACTGTATATTTATAATGTTTGTATTTAATTTTTTTGGCAAGCCCTGAATGAAGTCCATACGGCTGGATGGATTTTAACAAATGAGATCACTAGATTGGTCTTTCCCGCGAAATGACAGGCTGTATGAATTTCGACATTAAAAACAAAATGGCGACCGCCAATAGGTAATTGTAGTTGTATTTTTACCCAACTGCCCCAGGAGGACGGTAATGTTTTATTATGACATGGGGTATCTAAATAAAAGTCTCGAGGAAACGATTCTAAAAATATGACTCACTAAAATGTGGTAAATTAAACAATTTAAAAAATCCGATTGACAAAAAACAACTAAAAAGTTCCAAACAAGCCATTTTTCAAGCAGTCTGATGCAGTTGGTGGAATTTATTTTAATTCAATCACAGATTTGATGCCACCACATGCATAAGACAAAAGGGCCGATTTCACCATTCGCTCAAATAAACTAAGTTTTACTAAACTATGCTTAGCGTAATAAATAAAAACCATAAAAAAGACTATAGTGAGTTAACCTTAAAAGATAGACATATGCTGTCGCGGACTTTTTTTTAGAAATTTAAAAGGAGAACAATTCCGTCATACATAATTTTTGCGTAACTTTAACCGTTTACGCAGCGCACGCAACTGAAGCTCTTAAAAGGATTTTTTTTCCCGTTTTTGCCACATATTTCATTGATGCTTCGCTCCAGTTGGTCGCAGCGTGATGTTATATAGCTTTTCTCGATAAATGAACTATTCAAAACAAAAATATTTTTTCAATTCGATCCAGTAGTTCCTGAGATTAGCGCGTTCAACCAACCAACCAACCAAACAAACAAACAAACTCTTCAGCTTTATACCAGCGGCTAAACGCGTTTAAGCGAGCTTAAACGTCGAAAACTGGGCGTTTAGTATTGGTGAAATCGGCCCTAAGATGTAGTAAGTATGTATGATCTAGTATTTACTTCTACACGTGGTATAATTTTTTATTAGACCAGTTCGTGCTGTTAGTCACATACAGTTTTCTCTGTGTACATAAAACCAAGATCCATTATACATATTATCTACTATAACTAAAGATATAATGGCGTCGATTATCCACACATACTGATAAGCCAGGAATGTTGAACGGCTAATATAGTTTTTGTAGTTGTTGATATTAAAATACTTCAACATAGAATGTGGTACAGTATTTTTAATCGATTGAACGTTGTGAGTGTACCCGGGCCTGCGGACGGCGAGTAGTGGGTAACTCGCCGCCCGATCAGCACCAGGCCCGAGAGTCGACGGCGCGTAGTGTTCCACGCGCGCCTCAAAGAGTTGTCAGCAATAGGGACGGGGCTCATCATGGCCGATGCCTGCCCGGGGGTTGAGGATAAATTCGAAAGAGTTACCTCGCCCCTGGGCACTCAAGGCAGGAAAGAACAGGGGTGGGTTTTAGTCAGTAAGAGTCTGACACGCCCTTCCGCTCCACCCAAGAGCGGAAGAAGTCATAGGATGATTTCCCACCCCGAAATAGCGATGGCAAAGACAATGTCTGAAGTCTAGACATGCTTGATTTGTGACTGTATCGATCTTGCACTGTCTGAGACGAATTTTGGGGATTTAGAAAACCCGATTGGCGGAGAAAGAAAAGGCAACAGTCATGGATAATCTTAAAGGCTATGATTGTAGAATTAGATTGGATCTATGGGGCGACCGTAATAAATTTGCATGGTCGTAAATAATTCCCGCTCTCCGTAGTACCGTGGGAAAAGTTTTATTATACCCAAAACCCAAGTTCTAAGTAGGCGTTTGAATGAAGGCTCAATATCAATAAGCTGGGGTGTTGCCATTATCATTTTATTTAATAACACTCGGAAAAAAATTAAAAAAACCCGACCGCTGAAACAACTAAAAAGTTCCAAACAGAGTAGTTGTTTTTGCGGTCGGGTTTTTTGAAAATTAGCATTTTTTTTTTATTTTCTACATTTTAGTGACTTACTATTTTTGAAATCGCCTTAACAAGCCCTTTATTTACCGACTTGAAAAAAGGAGGCGGTTCCATGTTCGACTGTATGTATGTTTTTTTCTAAAGGAAGAAATAAAATACTAACACCGACTTCCGAAATTAAAGTTATTTTTTAGTTTTTAGTGTATTTTCTTTTTTGGAAGTCTGTTGTTTTTTTTTTTTGTAAAAAAGTTTTTTAATGGTAAGCATGACCTGAACCGAAATCCAGGATTAGCTCCAGATAGAGAAATTCTCCAACAGCACAGCCACGAAATTTGTATACGCATTTAGTTATGATAAAAGCATGTTTTTAATTTTATTGTTTTTATTTTTTTTTCTACTTACAACTTAACCGAAACTTGGACAGCATCATACAATAGTTCCCCATCTGCTTCTTTCTTTCGAGCGAGGGTGTCTCCTTCCACATCCTGTTGTCCTGTGGCGGTACATTTTTGCTCTTTACCGTAGCTTTGTGTAGTGGCAGTTTACTGTTCCAACATTGTGACGTCGATATCCTTGCCAGTTGCTGAAGAAGTATGCCGTTCTGGAATTAAGGAGGATGTTGATCAAGACGAACGTTGTTAATTGTCTCGAAGTATTTGCGATTGTTTGGAAACTAAGGCATGACTTCTACGAAAGATGACCCTTTTTTTTTGTGGTGTGGAAAATCATCCAATGACTTCTCCCGCTCTGGGTGGAGCGGCAGGGCGTGTCAGACTCTTACTGACTAAAACCCACCCCTGTTCCTTCCCTGCCTGAGTGCCCAGGGGTGCGGTAACTCATTTTCAGAATTTATCCGCTACCCCTAGGCATGCAGGCACCGGCCACGATGGGCCCCGTCAGTAAAGATAGACCCTTATTTTAATAATTGGCATCGTGCCGATTCTCTTGTTCAATAACTAAACTAAAAACTGGGTCTGTCCCATATTAAAAGTTGTTCATAATGATGAGTATTGCTAGTGTTTTTATTTATTTTTGTATTGTCGTTTCCACTTTGTTTAGAATCTGACAACCTAATGTATTTATGACGATATTCTTTCGTAGGACATGGCAGCAGGAAGGACTTCATTATATACGTTTGTAACATGAGCAGGATAATACTGTGCTCCTACTTGTTGTTCAGTCTTGTTATTCATTAGATTATACAAAGCGTGGTAAAGTGCTTGTTAGACAGATACTTCCTGTTTTCTAGATCATTTAACGAAAATACCTTTGTAATAAGACAGTGTTTTAAAAAACGACTTAATAAAAAATATCACAAACGTCAATTTTTTCAAAAATCACGCTATGTTTTTGATAACAATATCCGTTTCCTAAGAACACTTTTGTTTTATTGACCTTTACAAGCCATCACTGATGAACTTTTTTTGTTTTTTTTAATCACAATTTTGGACATTACGATACCTCCATATGTTATCAAGTAATAGGTAGCATGTCACTGTTAAATAAATAATGATAAGTAGAAATATTACTGTTATATTTTCAACTTGAGCAATTGATTGATTCTAGATCATCCGGGATAACAATTATTGGGACTAAATGTAAAAAAAACTTAAAAAATTGATTATTCAATAACAACATACACATGTATATTCCCCAAAGGTTTAGACAGAAGCACACCTATTGTTCACCACCACCCAGTTTTCAACTTATTCACATGAAATCATGGTAAATTATTCTCCACTATTTTTATACAAAAAAAAATACTTTATTACCCCATAACTAAAACTAAATGAATACCTAGTAAAGTTATGCCTGAATTGATAGCCACAAATGTATGGAATTTGAAAAGAATTGGGTGAAACTAGGATGTAACAGGGTGGACTGTACAATGTGATGTTATGTTGTGAAGTGGTGTAAACAATAAATAGACAGGCGATTGCAGCAATTCCGGAAAGTTTGCTATCATTTAATGAAGAGTTCCATTGTGTACCTCCAAAATGCTCCATGAGATCTTCACCAAATTTAAATGGAACCACATGAGAAGCACCAGCTTTCAAATAAAAAAAGAATCATCAAAAACGGTTCACCAGTTCCAAAGTTACACAAAAAAAAAGAAAAGCTGTTCTACTCACTGATAAAAAGAATAACACAGCTCTAAGCAATTTAATTTTATTGTTGCCAAAATAAAAAAAATAAAAAATTAACAATTTCTGTTGCTCTTAATGCATTGATTGTAAATTGTGTTTTTATTTTAATATTTGTGTTGTTTTATTTAAATGATCTTTTTCGTTTGTTGAATTTCAAAAGAATCAGAATACCCGATTTACCCTCTAACTCAATAAAACTATAAAAGACACGTGTTAACCCTAAAATTTTGTTGAATTTTAGGAAGTGCAAAATTACGTTTAAAAATCGTCTTTTAAGGCTCAATACAAAAATATCTTATATTTTGTGTGTTAGTTGCATTCTTTTTTAGATTCTCTATGCTATGACCGTAAAATAACATTAAACATACGCCTCTGTGAAACCTAGGTCCAAAGTTATAGTTGTAAGTTACAACTACTAACTACTACTACTACTACTAACAACTAGAGACCGGATAGTATGCATTTACATATTTGCATATGCATTTACATATTTAAGCCATTTTCAGCGCTAATAGCATATTTTTCCTAAGATCTAATGATGATGCATATTATCGCTATAATTTACAGTATTTTTCGAGCGCAACGCACTCAGCAGCCGCGCGTCTTTTGTTTTGGTACGATAATAAAGAAACTCACGGTTTGGCATTGATTGAATTCATTCAAAGAATGAATAAAATCCGCCAAATTAACTCCACGTTGCCAAATACGTTGCCGCATAAACTTAAAAAAAAGTTTGAAAACATTTTGAACAATAATCCAGGCTTTGAACATCTGTGTCAAATTGATCGCTTTATTAATGGGCCGGCGGAAGTTTTGCCAGAAAATATAAGCGCTAACATAGCACCCAAGTTCAAATTCTGCCCAGTTACCTCAGTAGATGTGGAGCGATCATTTTCGACGTATAAAAATATTTTGAATGATCGAAGACATAATCTTACCACTGAACATTTAGAACAATACTTGATAGTTAATGTTTGCAAAAATATTAAATAATGTAACATGTTACTGTATCGATTATCGTGACTATAATAATATAATAATATTCCACAACTATCACACAACGCCATCCAGTCCCAAGTTACATGGCCTTTAGAATAATTTTTGATAATGGCCACTGCAGCCACTAAAATACTACTATTTAGCTGCATCAAACTAAGAATAGCAAACAATATTTAAAACTAATAAAATTTTAAATTAATTTTATAAATTATACTTCATAAACTTCAAAACTTATTTTCACTCTTACTTAGTTTACTTACTAATCTGGTTTAATATTTTTCTAATTAACACAAAAACCTCAAAAGGCTGAACATTATTAAAAATTTAAAAGATAAGAAAATCCATGGTTGTTCATATTGAAATGATTATCTTAGTTTTACATAATTTTCCTGTTTGTACTATAGTATTTTATTGTTTTTGTTATATTTATTTTTAAGAGTAAGGACATTTCATGGACATTTTACATGTTTAAAGACTTGTTCCATAAGAGCAGCAATAGGAGAGTACATGGTATTTTTTCTAAAACGTACTCCAAAATGAACCATAATATTATTATTTTTAAAAAGGTTCTTGGCAATTGAAATGTTAATAAAAAAATACTTAACATGCAATTTCGCTATGAAAATAAAATATATATAATTAGATTCAATTTAATCCAAACCTAAAAGAGTAAAATTTATAAAAAAAGAAAGAATCACTAAAACAAATAAAATATTAATGAAATTCAACAAATAAATTTTTAGATTTTTGTTAATCTATACATACATATAGATGAATATTTGTATGTTTGTCCTCTATGCGTACCTAAACCATTGATCAGATTGTGATGAATGTTTGATAGGGTCTTCTGAGGAGGAAAAAATCTATACAAATTTAAAAAAAAATGGCATTGCAATGCATGCCGAGTGCAGCTAGTATACAATAAACTTTGGCATGATGGCACAAAATTCAATATCCAATAAATAATAATGATAAAATATTATATTTTATAACTATGTTATTAACAACACTTTTACATGTCAACATTTTTGATTGTCAGTTTAAGCTAAATGAGGCCAGTGTTTCCTAGCTAACTACCCTGAGAAGAAACGCCGAAACAAATTCAGAGGTCAGTCTCTTTTAACGTCCATACTGGTCAAATCCAGATTTGAGTGAACCTGTCCAGACAGTGCATTTGTCAGTTATTGTGAAGCTCAACTCAGAACTTTGAGGAGCTCAACGAACCGACGACAATACCAAAGTAAGGACATTTGGGTAGGCCACAAAAGTACTCAAAACTGCCAGACAATCATAAAATCTATGTGAATATAACAACTTACGTAGTTCTCACATTCACATTATGCTATATAAGGACCATGCAGCTTTATGTCTGTTATGGTCTTTTGAAGAAAGAACTACACAGATGTAAATGGACCTGTCAGTGCAAGCATTTGTCAGTAGTCAAATAGCTCAACTTAGAACTATTAAGGAGCTAAATGACTCAACGAAGAATACCAAAGAAAGGACATTTGGATAGGCCGCATAAGTACTCAAACTGTCAGACAACATTAAAAATTACTGGAAAAAGGAGAAAATAATAATATTAACCCACATAGTCCTTACATAATAATTAAGTAATAAAAAAATAAAAATGGAATAGAACACCACATAGATCTAATTTTCATGTTTATATCAGTGTCATAATCTTACAAGATAATAAAACGCAATAATTTAATGTTATAGATAAAAAACAACACACCATTATGTATTCACCTTTCCTGTAAAAATTAAGTAACAGTTTCCAAAAAACTTACCCCAGAAATGCCGACAGTGCCATGTTTCAGGCAGATCGTGCAGTGCATTACTTTTTTATAGAACATTCTGTCGTTACTCGATTTTTAAATCAACATTCTGTAATATAAAAGTAATAAAGAAATTTATTTTAGTGTGCTAAAAGTGAAATAATTACTGCATCAGTACAAGTGAGAATACCGTACGGTACAAGACCTTAACCAATATTAAACTCAAATAAAAATAACATTGAAGTTAAATAACATACAGTTCCACTCAAAGATTAATTTTAAATGAGTAAATATTTGGCAGTTATTTTGTTGAAGCACTAGTTAGGACTGATTGAAATACATACTACTTACATGTTTACAAATTGGTATCTAGTTTTATAAATATTCTTAAAACCACCCTTATTAACACCACAAAAAAGAATTATGATAAAAACGATAATACGAAAACATTTCAGAGGTTATCACGTTAAAATTCGACATATGACATAAGTGACGTAACTTGTCAGTGCGTACATGGTCATTGCCAGTGTGATATTTTTTTAAATAAAAATTATGTTTTTAGTTTTAGTTGCCCTTCTCATGTGAGGATGTGGAGCTTGTAATTGAAATACCGTAGTGCTGCATGCACATACCTCTCAATTTTTCTTTCTTATCCTTTTTTTTGGTATGATTTACTTGTCCCACCGCCGGCGATGACCGAGTAGCGAAACAAACAAAAAAAACGAATTCCGATAGTTTTTTCGCTGGGCTATAAAAAGTGTTCGAGTGCGACTGGTGATTACTCACACCACTCGGTCAGGTTGATCTCTCGGCGTGAGTTCTGACCGCCGAGCGAGCATCGCTGAGCGAGTGTCGCTGAGCGAGTGTCGCTGAGCGAGCAAGTTTTGATAGCTCTTATCGCTCAGCGAAAAACTTGTGGAGCGAGTCCTCACCAGCGGCGGTGTGAACAGTCAGCGATCAACTATTATTATATGCATCTCTTTTATTTACACGTAATGTATATCTATTGTCCATTTCTTGAACGTCAAAATTGCCGAGAGTTAGTCACTTCCTCAAGGTGGGGCAGTGGGTTTTTAATTATGTATTTGACGACACGGTTTGCATCGGTTGCTGCGCTGTATGTCGGGGGTTCGATCCCCACACGGAACAAATATTTGTATGGTAGCCCGTTGTTCCGGGTATGGGTGTCTTGTGTATGGGACGTACGTTTGTGAACGCACGCACCCACGAATCCACGATACAGGAATACTAAAATTCCTATTGTGGGGGCAACCTTTTATTTATTTTTATTAGGGTTCTGCTGTTTTTTCAAAATACTGTTACGTCGACCGTGTAGTGTCGACGTTCCAGTGTAATAACATTGGAACGTTCGAGAATGTTGTCGATGTTTTCAGAAGTTTCCACTACGTTCGAGAACATTCCATTGTGGTACTGTGTAGAAGTTCATAGATGTTTTTAGAATATTCCACTCTAGGATAGTTCTACAATGTTCTGGAAACTTCTATGACAGTATAAATAGGTTGGACGGGCGACGAGTGAGTCAGTCTGTTTTTGACTACGGATGCCAACGGAAGCGATTACGAAGAGAATAGTGATTATTACCGAATTAGTGTTTGTGTAAATAAGTTGCTAGATAATGAAGGATACTCGTATTTGGTAATTAATCGGTGTAAAATAATTTATCCCATACCCAGCTCGTAACAATACTATACTGGAACGGACAATATACTTATATACTAATATTTTATAGGGGTTGAGTTTGTGAGGTTGTAGGGGGTAATTTCTGGATCTACTGAACCAATTTTTTTACCAATAGAAAGCCACGTTATTTGTGAGTGTCACAGGCAAATTTTTTTGAAATCCACGTGACCAAGTCGCGGGCGAACTGATATACGTATAAAATTTTTTGTTTGTGTTAGTTCGTCACCTCTCCGTTTGTACTATTTCTAAAGATAAATCATTCTAATCCAATAAACGTTTTAGCGTCCGTCTAGCATAGACGTACGACTCGATGTATACTCGATGCTGTAGGACTGTATGGATGGGACAATCACTGTTTTTTTTTTTTTTGAGGTTGGGAAATCATCCTATGACTTCGCCCGCTCTGGGTGGAGCGGGAGGGCCTGTCAGACTCTTAGTGACTAAAACCCACCCCTGTTCCTTCCTTGTCTGATTGCCCAGGGGCGCGGTAACTCTGTTACAAAAATATCCGTGACCCCATGGCATGCAGGCATTGGCCATGATGGGCCCCGTCAGTGGTGGCTGACATATCTTTGAGGCGCGCGTGGAAAACTACGTGCCGTCGACTCACAAACCTAATTAAAATATTAATAAATATTATTATTTATTATAATTAACCGAATTTTGAAATGTCTATGAATTTTCAAAATCGGTTCAGTAGATCCAGAGATTACCCCCCAAAACTTCACAAACTCGCAAACTACCATTTTCTAATATTAGTCTATATTACCAGTTTCGACCAAAGCAAAAGAAGAACAGCGTGGGAATAAAGTACATATTTTATGAAAACATACGTACAATTTTACACTTTTTTTCTATTCCGAACGCTACCTCAATAATCGATCGCTGTATTTTAAATGAATTTTCATATAATGGCAACATCGCCTTTTCAACTGTGCTGCCAGCTCTGTTACCCGTTTATTGGGGAAAAATTACGAAATGAAAAATGGTTGACGGATTTCAATACGCGAAAGTTTAGCTGTAGTAAATAAATGACATAGTTAAAAACTATAATAAAATCAATCGCGATAAATTACCAATACCATTATTCCAATCGAACGTTTTTGTTTATTGATTAGAATGTGAAGTTCTAAGAGAGGGTAATTTTAACAACTGTTCAAAAGCACCATTTTTTTGTTTTTATTTTGATTCGATTGATATTCGAACGCGGAAGTGGTTTCGTGTATTGACGCTCGCATTGCGAAACATGTCCAATTGTTATTTTAGAAATATATAAACATATCTAAATTATGGTGAATATCTCGTCGGCCCCGTAGTAAGAAAAGCAAACCTATAATATGGCCTCGCGAGGAGACAAAGCGAATGGAAATGGCGAAGAGCAGATCGTTGAGGTAAATCGATGTGGCCTACATATTTGACAGTTATGTTGAGTTAACAAGAGTTCTGAATGGGATGATGGTTGCAGACGTTGGCGGAGGTGTTCCGCTGCTTCATCTGTATGGAGAAGCTGGTGGACGCACACCTCTGCCCTCACTGCTCGAAGCTGTGCTGCTACGCGTGCGTGCGGCGATGGCTGACGGAGCAGCGCTCGCAGTGCCCGCACTGCCGCGCCGCCCTGCACCTGCACGAGCTGGTCAACTGCCGCTGGGTCGAGGAGGTCACTCAGCAGATCGAGACCATGCAGCAAAGCAACTCGGCTAGTCAGAGGGAGAGCTTTAGAGATAGGTGATAATTGCATACATTTCTGGCATCATACTTCTTTGACCGACTATACCTAGAAACACCTTAGACGAGAGGGTTCTCTTTTGTAATCCAAAAATTAAGAAACACAATTTTTCCATTATCATCATAATTTATTTGGAATAAAATATTAGTAAATTAAGATACATAATCCATTGCTATCTTATAAAAGGATATAATAAACACATGTAAAGCACCCTGAACAGGTGTCCAACACATCAGGAGAAGCTCACGGTGTACTGTTGGACATGTCGGCGCTGCATCTGCCACCAGTGTGCACTTTGGGGTGGCACTCACTCAGGGCATACGTTCAAGCCATTAGAAGAAGTTTATGAGCAACATGTCACACAAATCCGTGACGAAGTCTCCCAGTTGAGACGTAGATTAATGGAGTTGATCAGTCTGGTGCAAGATGTGGTAAGATTCTTTTTTTAATTTACTGTTGTTATAGAAACACAATTGCATAATATTTTTTTTTGTGTCATAACTATCTACAGTACAAGTATTTTCTTAATGTCCCTCGGCAAACTTCGTGTTTCGTCAGTTGTAAGATTTCTATCAGTTGCCCTTTGCACTTGGTGCAGACCGGACGCTCTCAATCGACTTGCGAGGTATACCTAAAGAGTTGTTAATACTCTTTTAACTTAGTTTTTTATTTAAAAAAACGGTGAAGTAATCTGGCATGTCCTAGAACCAAAAATTCGAATACATGTGACATCCACCAACCCGCATTGGGCTTGCGTGGTGAATTACGGGCCACACCCTCTCACAGAGAGGAGGCCTGTGCCCCAGCAGCGGGGACATTAAAAGGCTGATGATGATGATGATTTTAAAAAAAATAAAAAACTTTTTTACAAAAAAAACTACCAACTTTCAAAAAAAATACACTAAAAATTTAAAAATAACTTTAATTTCGGAAGTCTGTGTTTGTATTTTATTTCTTCGATATTTGACACCGACTTCCGAAATTAAAGTTATTTTTAAATTTTTAGTGTTTTTTTTTTTTGGAAGTCGGTTGTTTTTTTTGTAAAAAAGTTTTTATTTTTCGCTTTTTAGTTGTTATACCCCAGAATTAAAAACCCCAATAACATGGAACGTGGAATTTAAACATTTGGAGAACACAAAAACGTCATCAAGATATGCGTATTTTTCGTTTTTGTTCAGTTTCTCAAAAAGCGCTAAAGCAATTTCGATAAAATTTTTATGGGACCACCTCGGGAGTATATTCTTTCGGATAAAAAAAGAATTTTGAAATTCGGTCCACAACTGACGGAGAAATGCGCGGATACATACAGTCGAACATAGAACCTCCTCCTTTTTCGAAAGTCGGTTAAAAAGGTAAATCGGCTCCCTTCCCATCACCAAAAAGAGTAAAAACCGGCCAAGTGCGTGTCGGATTTCGCAAATTTAGGGTTCCGTTCCAAATGAGGGAATTATCAAAAAAAAATCTAATTTATCGATATATTGGTATTTGATAAAATATACGTAAAAATAAATACCTGTTCGAGCAGTGAAGAAAGTGATCATTCCATCGCTAGTGAACATACTGACACAGCTACATCAGATGAAGAAATTTTCTGACTGAATTGAAAAGATTAATAACGGGATAAATATTTATATTAGTTGCATACTACATGTCGAACATAAGAACCTCCTCTTTTCTTTCTTTCTCTTAGTCTATGGCACTCACAAATAATTTGGTTTTCTATTGGTAAAAGAATTTTCAAAATCGGTTCAGTAGATCCAGAGATTACCGCCTACAACCTCCTTTACCTCTTTCTAATATTAGTACCTCTATATAATATCTATTGAAAAGGAGTAAATGTTATTATAAATACAGAACCTCCTTTTATGAAGTTGGTAAAAAAGGAAAATAGTTTTACTGCTGCTTATAGTTCACACGGTAATCAAAACAAAACAACAATAAAGTACTTAGTTCTGAATTCAAATTATTATACACAATAAATGTAATAATTGATGGACATGGAAATTAGCATTCGTTTTTCGGAAATGCGATGATTGCCGAGGGACATTATGAAAATAGTTGTACTGTACCTACTTATACAGTTCTGAAATTTATTGGTTGTTTGTTTATTGTATTATGGAGTATATAGCCGCCAAGTGGCGCCCTCATTGAATCAAAAATCTTAGCAAAGCGTAGAAAATAAAGATTAAAGAATCCTATGTCGCGTTTGTTACAAAAGGTTTTTTTTTTTTTTGGTGTTGTGGGAAATCATCCAATGACTTCTCCCGCTCTGGGTGGAGCAGGACGGCGTGTCAGACTCTTACTGACTAAACCCCACCCCTGTTCCTTCCCTGCCTGAGTGGCCAGAAAAAAAAAGGGGCGGTAACTCATTTTCAGAATTTATCCGCTACCCGTAGTCATGCAGGCACCGGCCACGATGGGCCCCGTCAGTGGTGGCTGCCACTAATCTCTTTGAGGCACGCGTGGAACACTACGCGCCGTCGACTCACGGGCCTGGTGCTGATCGGACGGCGAGCTACCCACTGCTCGCCGTCCGCAGGCCCGGGGGTTACAAAGAGGATAAGGCGAAAGTTGCGGAATTACCTTCTTAACAAGTAAAGGAGTCGTCTCAAAATCCTTATCTCTAACTTTATATATTATTATTATATATGTAGGTATATTATATTAAATATATAATATGTATGTTTATTTTAACTATATACATATGTGTATTTTCGTAACTATTTTCGTCTTAGTTTTATTATTTTTTTCAGTTTATGCACCTGCCATGTTATCTCTCCACCACCCTTGGTTGACTGGTTGAGAATGCCTAAGGCATTAAGTCCGCCTTTGTACTTTTGTGTTGCATGAAGTTTTAATAAATAAATAAATAAGGTATTTTTACGTGTTCCAACCAAAAACGTCCGTTTTTGACACTTTTGCTTACTACTTTGGATAAGAAACATTTTGAGTCCTGTTTTAACAACGTAAAAATACCTTAGCCTCTTTGTAACAAACGCAACATAGGATTCTGCAATCTTTATTGTTTCTATGCTAAGATGCGATTTTTTATTCTATAAGGGCGTCACTTATGCGGAGTAGGCTCTTAATTACAATGCCTCTAGAGAATATTTTAATGTAAACATTTCTTTGCTCTCGAGATTTATAAAAGTGTAGAATGAGATGAAAATTAGACGCTTGAGCTGCATGACAATTTCTCCGTCATAATATTCAAGCTAGCTGTTTTTTTAAATTACATACTGCAGTGATTAGTTACAAAATACAATTGGTTTTCTCTTCCTTTCTTCTTTGTCAGCAATCACCCTCTCATTAATGTATGTTTCATATATTTATTGTTCACTGCCTTTAATCTCTCTAAAAACAACAAAGAATATAGATTCTATAGACTTAAATGGTCCACATCACCATTGCAGCTATACATAGAAGTTTCAAACATTTTTCACAGGAACGCAATGTAGAATCCGTGCGCGCCGCCAAAGACGAGCGTGTACGCGAGATTCGGAACGCGGTAGAGCTGATGATATCCCGCTTGGACTCTGCGCTGAAAGCCAAACTCCTCACCTTGATGGGGCAGAAGAACAGCCTTACTCAGGAGACTGAGCAGCTCGAACATCTGCTGCAGGAGATCGAGCATCAACTGCATTCCAGTACTAGGTACTAATGTGGACTATTTGGTATTCTGTTGACTTAAATCAGTACTTCACATCCTGCCCTCATGTTCTGGTTTTCCCCTGTTTAATAAGAATGGGCGATATTTAAGAGTAGTCTAAAAGCACACGTTTTCTTAACAGTAAAAAAAACATAATAATATATGTGCAATAATATTATTATTCAATTTTTACAACAAATTAGACAGCTTCAGAGCGGTTGCGCACTACGTCCGGTACTTATCCGTGAAATAACGGTCCGGCGTGGTCGTAAAACCAATTTGTATGGTAGGTTACGCACTATCGATCCGAGTTCGGTCCGAGTTTTCTATAGATCTGTATTTTGACGGATAAATCGGATAAGTATCGGACGTAGTGCGCAACCGCTCTTTTTAAATTTTTTGGTGCTCTGTAGATTATCAATTAGCCATTCTTTGAGTATCATATGTGAGAGGTCCTGCTTTAAGTCAATGGAGTGACAATTTTGAAGCAAACTCTGCTATAACAATTTATAAACAACCTCAAGCATACTAATTGTGTATCTTCTATCTTCATGCTCTAATCTGTTTTGGGGTGACCAGAAAGCGTACATCATCAAATATGTTAGTATTGCATGTGAAAGTTCATTCAATCATGCATGTTTGTCTTTCTGTAATACTGTGTTTATTGTTGTTTATGGTTTTTTTACCGACTTCGAAAAAGGAGGAGGTTCTATGTTCGACTGTATGTTTTTTTTAATGTATTTCCACCGATTTCTCGGTCAGTTGTGGACCGATTTTATAAAATTCTCTGCCTTTTGGTACTTTTTTAACCGACTTTCGAAAAAGGAGGAGGTTTTATGTTCGACTGTATGTATGTTTTTTTTTATGTATGTCCGCCTGTTTCTCCTTCAGTTTTGGACCGATTTTCAAAATTCTGATTCTATCCGAAAGAATATACTCTCGAGGTGGTCCCATATAAATTTTATCGAAATTGCTTCAGCGCTTTTTGAAAAACTGAACAAAAACGAAAAATACGTATACATAGATGACGTTTTGGTTGTCTCCAATTACGAGTATGTTTAAATTCCATGTTCCATGTTATTGGGGTTTTCAGTTCTGGGGCAACTAAATAACTTTAATTTCGGAAGTTTCGGAAGTCGGTGTCAAATAACGAAGAAATAAAATACAAACACCGACTTCCGAAACTTCCCAAATGAGTTATTTTTTAATTTTTAGAGTTCTAATCTTTTTTGGAAGTCGGTTGTTTTTTTTGTAAAAAAGTTTTTTATTCATGTTGGTTTCGGCTTCCTTTGTCGATTTTCCATAAAAATGGCAGAGTTTTTATTCATAAGCTCATCATCAAGCAAGGATGTTTCGTTCGAGCCCGAAACTAGTTGGAAAAACCGAAACAAACGCTATTTTAATACCATAAACAGTAATAAACATCAATGTGTCTCACATTTATAATATTTATTGGAAATTTAAAAGGGTTTATCTTACAGGTTCTTTTAAATGGTCATTATGTTTGCAGGTCTGAATTGATTTCCAAGAGTGGTGAACTCTCGAAGATGATTCACCAAGTCCGTAAGAAACCGATGGCAAGCTTCGTGACTGCGCCGGTACCGGCCGATTTCCACAGGCAAGTCATAATATTGTACCTTTTACAATCATATCTAGGATATAATTATGACTGTCAATCATACCTCCCTTGTACCACTTTCTGCCGTCAAGCACCGAGGCGGTGTTCCAGTTTTTCGTTGTAATCACAGGCACATGAGCTATTTTAGCTTTGTCAGTGGCATATTTTATGCAATTACGACGCACACTCGCCAAAACGTAACCGATAGAAAACCGACAGGCTTGCTTTTTTTTTTTTTTTTTTTTGTGGGGTGGGAAATCATCCTATGACTTCTCCCGCTCTGGGCGGAGCGGGAGGGCGTGTCAGACTCTTACTGACTAAAACCCACCCCTGTTCCTTCCTGCCTTTGAGTGCCCAGGGGCGAGGTAACTCTGTTTCAAATTTATCCTCAACCCCCGGGCAGGCATCGGCCATGACTGCCGCCTATTGCATCCACGAGGACACGGCGGTGCTCTGCCCAAGCGGGGCAAACCTCCACCGTATGCTCCACCGTGTCCTCCGTGAGGTCTCTCCAGCCAAGCCTCAAAGAGGGGCACTACCGCCGCAATGGTGGCGTGCCCAGCGCGGGGTTGTGACAATCGCTGTCTCCATGAGATCCTGCCGGAGCTCTGTCCGCCGAGCCGCGAGTTGTCGCGGCAGCGGAGTTTCGCCCCGGCGTTTCGCCTCCTCGCGCTCCTCATAGAGGTTCGCGAGGATTTTTGCCTCCAGATCCCATGGCGACAATACGGCAAGGAGGCTCGCCGCCTCGCAGGAGATCGTACGGTATCCTCGGATCATTCTGATCGCCATGACCCTTTGGGACGCATTCAGACGGCGAGTAGATCGCTGCCTTAGCGAACGCGCCCACACCGGTGCTCCGTAAAGGGCCATGGACCGCACGATCCCCGCGTAGAGCCTCCGGCAGGAAGCGTTTGGCCCTCTCAGATTGGGCATGAGCCGCCTCAGAGCAGCCCCGGCCCTGTCCAGTCTGGGAGCCAAACGTCGAAAATGCTCGAAGAAGTTCCACCGGCTGTCGAGGACGAGTCCCAGGTACTTCATCGTCCCCTCGACGCCGATGTGAACCCCTCCTACCGTTATCTGGGAACCCGCCGGTGGCGCATTCCGAGGACCATGAAAACACATGGCCTCGGCCTTGTGCAATGCCACCTCGAGTCCCAGTTGCCGGATCCTGTCCACGATTATCGCAACCCCACGTGTCATGATGTTGGCCGCCGCCTCGTGCGACCACCCCTGCGCCAGGACCAGGGTGTCGTCAGCGTAGCATACTACGCTGACGGCGCTAGGGAGGTCGGCGCGCAGCACCCAGTCGTACCCGATGTTCCACAGAGGCGGCCCCAGGACCGATCCCTGTGGAACACCGCACGACATCTCTCGTCGGTTCCATTCTCCCTGGTGACCGGGGTAGATGACGGCCCTGTCCGTCAAATACGCCTCGACTACGCGACGGAGGTAGGGTGGCACCCGGTGATACCGGAGTGCCTCCACTATGCAACTCCAGGGCAGGGTGTTGAAGGCATTGGCGATGTCCAGAGACACCGCCAAGACGACCCTACCCCGGGCTACTGCAGCCCCCGTCGTGAGGGCTCGTACGCGCATGATGGCGTCCACCGTAGATCGCCCCCTGCGGAAGCCGTACTGGCTCTCCGCCAGATCCGGCCCCACCCGCGTCAGCTGCCCGACGAGGCGGTCTGCAATTACTCTTTCAAAGAGTTTGCCCACCTCGTCGAGCAGCACGATGGGCCGGTAAAACCGGTAAAACAGGCTAGCAACTCGGCGTCGATGATTTAGACTTTGTAGCTTTGACTCGACAAGGTTATCATTGCCGATGATCCTCTTAGCTTGTTTCTCAATCGACTCAATCGCATCAGGATCAGATATCCACAGGCGGCGATGACAACTTACTATAAAGTGGGCCGCCTGCTTAATTACAACTCAGTAATGTTGGGCATTATTATATTCTGTCTCTGCGTTAATTTAGTGACTTTTGCTTTGATATTGCAAAGTTAATTTGTTGGCTCTCAAGTCAATTTCAAGATCAATTCTATAAAGTCGTATCATATTTTGAATCTTGAAGCAACGTGTTGCGTAGGTAGATAAATTTATGTTCGATCAACGTTTTTGTGGAAGATAATACTATGTGTGATAAATAATTCGAATGCGTACTGTCGTGTAGTTTAGATATCGATGTTTTATTACGCGTATATTTTTGAGGGTAAACGTAAATATACTATTATTTATGTATCCTACCTAATATCTATACCTTACAAGCAAAAACCATTGATTTTTTAATTTGATAAAAGAATAATTGAGCCTCTCAGTGTGAGTCTTCAAAACTAATTTTAGCCCTATGCAAAATAGCTTCAGTTGAGTTTTATCAAAATTAATAGCTTTAGTCAACGATAGTAAGCTCTAAGTCTATTTATATCTGTTTCGATATTCGTCCTGAGTTCCATCCCAAAAATGTCAATCTACAAGTATTGACAGCGCCTCCACCCCTTCCCCCTCAGTGAAATCGTCCCGAGCTACGACAGCAGCACGTTCCCCCTCACGAACTTCACGCAACTACAACACGCCGCCGCTCCGGTGTACTCCGCCCCCCTACACGTGAACGGTCTCTGCTGGCGCCTGAAAGTGTACCCCGACGGTAACGGAGTGGTCCGGGGCAACTATCTGTCCGTCTTCCTTGAACTCAGCGCGGGATTGCCCGAGACTTCCAAGTAAGTTTCTTATAGTTTTGTTGCATATTATTATAATTATCCCATGTCACAATATCCGAATGTGATTTCTCTACTTTGTATTTTTTTTGTGGGTCTGTTTCACCACAAGTATTACAAAATTATGTCTTCAAAAACAAGCAGATACCAATTTATTATGCCCTTAGAAATTTTTCTAGTAGTATTTGATTTTTAATGGCACATGATGCAGTAATGTCACAAAATACCTTTTATTTCGCATTTATCAAGTAACTAATCTAGCAAAACACATAACATTGGCACATCCCATCTTAAAAGTGGTGAAACAGTAACATGGGACCGTACTATGACGTTTCAATGCCATCATGATTCCTTTGTGAAAAAAAAATGAATAAGTACCGTATTTTCAAAAACCCGACTGACTAAAAACAACTAAAAGTTCCAAACAAGTCACTTTTCAAGCAGTCTGATGCAGTTGGTGGCTGTTAGTTTAGTTCAATTATTGATTTCATGCCACCAACTGTACTGCTTGAAAAGTGACTTGTTTGGAACTTTTTAGTTGTTTTTGACAGTCGGGTTTTTTTTTTAAATATTAATTATTTTATTTTCTACATTTTAGTGAGTAATATTTTTGGAATCGCCTCCTCGAACCCTTTATTTTGATACCCCACTTAATATAGTTCGTCGACTTCCATTTTTTTCTTTTACACAATATGGCGTCTGGTTGTCGCCATATTGTATTTTGATTACTGTCATGTCTTTAGTAGCACTCGCAAGGTTAAGACGAATCAATTGACGTAAGAATTATCAAAATCGGCCCACGCGTTTGGTGTCTATAGTGCCACAAAGGAGCAAACATACATACATACACATACTCTTTCTTGAGCAGTCGGGTAAAAAGGGATAGTGATATTTCTCCTGTATAGCTCCATCTCTCTCCCTCGCACTTGAACAATGATGGCATTTAACACGTTGTAGAACGGCCCTAAACACTTGATTTGAATGCACAACCAGACCCTGATAACTTTGTACCCTGTAACTTGTAAGTGATAGTGGAATAACTTAGTGTTTCGTTATTGCAAGCACTGCTAAGTTAAGAGTAGGCAAGAGGTAAGTGCGGGCTGAGGGGGGTCGCTCATTAGATGTAGCTCCATGTGCTAGCATGCTGTTGGTATTTAAGGCGCTGTTTATATTTGATGAGAGCTTGAGACAGGACGTGGCTTACTTTTAAGGGTACGCGCGCATCTGGCGTTGGTTCATTGGCTACTAAGTATTAGGTATACGTACTTGCGCTAGGCCCTTCGCAAACGCTTCACTGTCATCGCATTATCCGTGTAGCATGTAGTTTTCGGTATACCTACGCAGCGTCTACTCAGCAAGTGCGAATAAGTCTGCGCGAAGACACTCAGGGGTTATCATCATCATTTCAGCCAAAGACGTCCACTGCTGGACATAGGCCTCCCCCAAGTGTCGCCACAGCGACCGGTCACAATGGCCAACGATCAACGAACGGCCGCTTCTCAGGGTTATATGGCAGTGCAGCAGAAAATAATAATTTCTGAAAACCTTGCAAAAGAAAGCTCTGTAACTAAATAGATTCAACATAAAAAATATAACAAGAATTTATTTAATCTCCTTTTCAGTAACTTGATCAGCCTTTTCAATATGCACATAAATTAGCCTATTATAGTAAACAGCTGATCATGACCTTTCCCAAAAAGGTTGCTACCTCCTTTTAGGGCAGGCTCAAAGTTATGGGAAACATTTTGATTGTCTTGTCTCTAAAATGTTATAAAAATTGGCCACGTCCAGGACACTCCTGTATAAATTGTGCCTTAATTCTCTTCTGTGTGCTCACTTCAAACAAATGCTCCTACGCCATGATAAGTGATAAACAGAGGTCGGAATTAGGTAGAGTTATTTATGTACTTACACTGATTACATACAGCGAAAGAATAAAGTGGATATGCCTCAATCCGCGAGATTAATTTTAAAGAGCAGAAAAATCCCGTGATTTTTTAAATAAAAAAGCTATTTACTTTACACAATTTAAACCACTGCACGCGCGACGTTGCCAAATTTACATCAACGATATCGGATGTCCGAAGTTGCAAAATTCCAATGCGCACACGCGCGATTTTGCCACATTTGTAGTTCACACAACATAGCTTATGAGAACAAAAGAAAACAATAGAGGTTTTTATTATTATTATTTATTTGTAATATTGTTGGCCACACGGGATTGTCCATTAGAAATCCTGGGAAGATCCATATTAATATCAACATTTCGATGCAAATACATAAATAACTGTACCTAATTCCGACCTCTGGTGATAAATTGACATCTTACTGACCATCCAACTCATGTCTTGTTACAACTATTGTTTCCTTATGATATCGTCATAACTCTGACGATAAATTACTATCGGATATTCGCTTTTTGATAGAAAAATTAATTTAGGTCATGTTATTTATTAATCAAACAAATATCATTGTGTTTTGTTTCAAATCTACACATTTTAGGTGGTTTAGATGTTAAATTATCACTTGTTAGTTTAAAGACACTCCTTACATTTTGTGGAAATCTAGCTTATCATTGTACCATATCCATACATTGTCGAATTCTTAGACAACTTGAACGTAAACAGTGCCTTCACAAAACATAATATGTCGAGCCCGTTTAGAACGACAGATTTTGAAACTAAAAGACTTCTGAATATCAGATTTCTAAACGATTGCGACACATACCTATATTTTGGTATTGCATTATTTTGTTGTATCAGTTCCTGTTATAAATTCGTACTCCATCCGTATAAATAAATGTCATTTTGCAGCTGTAATAAAGATAGGTATACAAATCAGACATTAGATTTTCGTTACAAATTCCTCAGATCTTCTATGTGGCCTTAATTTGTTTGTACGTAAATCTGTTATATCTGTTGTTAGTGATGCTTATAACTTTTAGAGACTGTTCTACTATTGTATAAAAGAAGAAGCTGTGAACATGTAAGTAAATAATTCAGATAGAAAGTAGGTTAATTATAATTTTTTCAGCATTATAATAAAGTGGGTTCACCCAATCATCTGCAATGTTTGGACAGTTGGCTGGTATTACCATACCAGTACAAAACATAAAAATAAGCTGTAAAAATTCCTTCTCCATGATAAAAGCCGATTGTATACTGTAGGACCCCAAGGCACCAGTACGGCCTGCAGCGATCTTGGGACGCTGTAGTATCTTCAGGGTAGACGTCTCACACGCTGGCAACGCGAGAGTGCGGTGCATAAAAGGGTAACTTGATACGGGCGGATGAGAAAAGAGCTGAGGGCACTTTATTTTAAATAACTATATTGGTAATTATAGAATTACATGTGTGCCCACTTGCAAGGGCAAAACTCCTGACCTAAAACAAAATTGACATCTACTCTTTAAATTATTCCATCGACTCTCCAATATTCTTAACTGCCAGCTAAAGGCCGGTGCAGACCCGCTGAAATTAGGCTGTGTCTACAATCGTCACAGTACCTAGATACTAGATAAATGTATAACGTAAGTATCGACTACGTGAGAATAGGATTTTTTTTAACGTAAAGGATGTTTTCGCGTCCAGTATAGGCGTTCGTAGAACATATACGCTTCTCAAACGCCGCGTTAACGCGACACTTATTTTCAAAACAATCATGTTTCCAGGACGCTAGCGCAGAACGTACTACTACTTCTACTAGACCGACGATCAATGCTAAGACACTCTATATCTCATCGACATAACTAATTTTTTACCTCTTCAAAATTCCTGTGAGCAGAAACTGTACACTCCCTATGTCCCAGATACGAGTACCGCGTGGAGATGCTGCACCAAGTTTCTCGCGACCCCTCAAAGAACATAGTGCGTGAATTTGCGTCTGACTTCGAGGTGGGCGAGTGCTGGGGCTACAACCGGTTCTTCAGGCTGGATCTGCTGGCCAGTGAGGGGTATCTGGACCCGGAGACTGATACTCTTATACTTAGGTATGGACGGACTTTATTTTTGACTTAGTTACAATATTTTCAGAACAAAAAGAAATATAGAAAGAGAATTAAAAAAACATCTGCACAAACTCGTGAAGAAAGTTTTATTGACATCCATAACCGACATGCAGTATGAAAACGTAATTATCATGTCACCTTGTTACTACGTCTCTCTGTCTTTAACTTCATGGAAATGTTATTAAGTTGGGGAAGTCAACTTGTAAAATTAAACACAGTAGCTAGTGTTGAAATCTTGCATGTTTATAAATTTGACCAGCCATGCTTTTTCAAAGTTCAAAGACTTATTTTTTACAGCTATGCTTCAATATTACTCTCATGTGTTTCATCTGTTTTCACGTAAAAGATTCCAAGTGCGTCCGCCGACATTCTACCAGCGATGCCGCGACCAGCAGTGGTACATCAATCAACTGATAACCATGCAGAACCAACACATCCTGCAGATTAATGATCTCAAAGAGGTAACTCTCTCGGTAACTTTTTAACAATAAATAGGCGTTCTAGGCTCAGTGCAGACCTAGACGAACGCAGTGTAGAGATTTTCTGATGGCGTTCAATAAATGCCGTATTATTGTTATAAAAACAGTTTCATAAAGTGCAAAGTTCTATAAACATCAAGAAGTAACACAAACATGAGGGTCCTCGGGCATTATAAAATTATAAAATTCTCTGCCTTTTGGTACTTTTTTAACCGACTTTCGAAAAAGGAGGAGGTTTTATGTTCGACTGTATGTATGTTTTTTTTTTTATGTATGTCCGCCTGTTTCTCCTTCAGTTTTGGATCGATTTTCAAAATTCTGATTCTATCCGAAAGAATATACTCCCGAGGTGGTCCCATATAAATTTTATCGAAATTGCTTCAGCGCTTTTTGAGAAACTGAACAAAAACGAAAAATACGTATACCTCGATGACGTTTTGGTGTTCTCCTAATGTTTAAATTCCACGTTCCATGTTACTGGGGTTTTTGGTTCTGGGGTATAACAACTAAAAAGTGAAAAAAAAAAAATTTTTACAAAATAAACAACCGACTTCCAAAAAAAAAAAAAATTAAAATTAAAAAAATAACTTTAATTTCGCCAGTCGGTGTCAAATAACGAAGAAGTAAAATATAAACACCGAATTTCGAAATTAGTTATTTTTTTAATTTTTAGTGTATTTTTTTTGGAAGTCTGTTGTTTTTTTTTTAAATCATTTAAAGGTTGCTTGCGACCACTATTTCACCTGGTAAGCGATGACGTGGTCGACGATTTTTTTTTTATAGGTTGGCAAATCATCCAATGACTTCTCCCGCTCTGGGTGGAGCGGAAGGGCGTGTCAGACTCTTACTGCTAAAAACCCACTCCTGTTCCTTCCCTGCCTGAGTGCCCAGGGGTGCGGTAACTCATTTTCAGAATTTTTCCGCTACCCCTAGGCATGCAGGCACCGGCCACGATGGGCGCCGTCATGTGGTCGACGATGAAGCACGCTTGCCTAGATGTAACCTATTCACTCTTGACTTCAAAACTCTCAGGTTGTAGCTATCAGGAAACACAGACTCTGACAGCTTTTGGGCTGTGCTGAGCCTTTTATTCGATCAGATCAGATAATCAGTATCTTTCTTATATACTAGTAGTAGTATTTTCATCAAAAACCACTGCAATCAACAATCCAATGTAACAAATGTCCTTTCCCACAGCGTCTTTCCCTGGAGATGTCTCGCAATTCGATCGCGGCGACGCGCGCTCAGTCGGGCTCGAACGCGGCGCAGTCCAATGCGGGCAGCAATGACACCGACAACCCCTCGCAGAACAACCCCGTCGATGGAAACAGTCTCAGTGATTCCCTCGTGTTCGGTAATCAATGGAAGTTCGGCGCGCCGCATAATATTATGAGTGGGCAGAGGCTTGCTAGTCCAGGTCAGTTGAAAGGGTGTTGCTTTTTTATTTTAAAGACATTTTCATTTAGAAAAGTTAAAATTAAAAAAAAAATATTTAAACTAATTTTTTCATTTTTATGAACAGTGTTGAATATATAGTTTATCGATACCATTGCGACCTAAAAAATAAGTCAGATCATCGACCGTAGGTAAAAGCTTCATTTTGATAAATTTACTATAAATTTCCCACAAATGTTGCGAACTTGCTCATTTTGAGCTATCAAAATTAAACATTGTCAGCGGTCAATATGATAACGACATTGATTATAAAATCGCTAAATGACTGTTTTAAGAAATCACAACAGAATCGATAGATTACTTGATTTCTACCTTAAGGCGCGGTATTACCTCAATAGTAAAAAAAAACTTGGTTTCCTGGATAGTCGAGTATGACGTAATGCAATGAAAATATCCTTTGCAAAAAATACAGTGGACAGAGAAGGGTTTAAAGAAAAAATTTAACCGAATAGATTAGTAAAAGATGTTTGATATTCCCAACAAAAGAAATTGGAAATTGCTCCACAAAAATAAACTTTGGCGTCGGACATCTCTGTATTTTCAGCGATAACAACATATTTCTTTTTTAAGAATTGAATAGAATTAGCATTTTATTAAAACTTTGACTGGACAATTATTTAATTGATTTGATTGTATATTCTGGATAATCTAAAGAAAACCCGTAAAATAAATGCCTATTCGCATCGTCAACACAATGTTCAATTCTCAACCTTATTTGAAGCTATCTCAAATCGTAGTCAGTCCGCGCCTTAAGGCTTGAATTGAAGATTGTCACGTGTACCAACTACAATATGGATGTGCATGGTGCTATGCTGCCGCTGAGCATCGTGAATGTTTTGGATGGTACGCGACTGACATCAGCGCAGCAGGAGGCATTCATGCCTAATAGGGAGAATTAATATATACAAACATATTATTATACGAAGTGACATGCTATGAGCCATAACGATTGTCAAATAGTTCAAAATGTATGGGAATGACATGCGCTACCGCAATGTCATGCGGTTATTTTATATTAATAAGGAGCTCGTGGCTAAGAAATAACTGCCGCACGGGTCGATCCATCTGGTTAAGCTACGCTTGCCGGGGTTGGTTCATGGATGGGTGACCATCTTTACATACCGAGACTCCTCCGTGCCTCGGAAAGCACGTTATTAAGCCTTTGGTCCGGGCTGTCAATCGTGGATCTTTGGCTGTCGTTACATCGTCAGAAGCCCGAATGTCTGCCAACCAGTTTTACCCAGTAACTGGGTTGTGGAGGTGAGATAGGCAGTTGCTCCATGTAAAATACTGGTATTCAGCTGCGTCCGGTTAGATTGGAAGCCGACCCCAAAATAGTTGGGAAAAAGGTCAGGCAGATTGATGATAATCGTTATCGCTGGTAGAATGAATTTTTAGATATCCTATTTCACGAATGCGGATCGATCTTGGATGTGCGTGTAGATTCACGTGCACATTGTTTCTGTGTGCTATGACACCGAGCGCTCTGAGCTTACGCACACAGCAAAAATGTACACAAACATCCAAGACCAACCCGCCTTTGTGAGTTAGAACGACTATACTTTACTTGGACTATCAGTGAGTTTTCTCTCCGCCACCAGATCGTAATTCCCTAATACTGGACAAACCCGTCCCCTATGACGTAGACATAGCACAGTACTTGTGGTCAGGGCGCGCTCACGCAGGTTCGCTGCTGAACACCGCTATGTTCGCGGACGAGTCGCGCAACAACGACGTGTCCAGTGCGGCGGCCGGCGCCTTCGGCTACGGCGACTACCCGCCGCTCGAGCGACGAGCTGCGCAGGCGCCGCACCTGCCGCACGCGCTGGATGCGGGGTACAACCTGCCCTCCACTTCACGGTATGTGTTCACTACAACATCGTTTGCTTTTTCATTATTTGTCCGTTTGTGATAAAATAAGATAAAATATTTTAATTTTTTTTTCTTATATACTCCTCTTTTCTTTCGTATCCACCCATCAACTTGTACTGACAGCATTCGCTGAGCGAGGACACATTACAACTAACATCTGGAACATCAAGGACCGAGTGACAAAACGGCCTTTACCTATATTTGTTATCGAGTTATAGTCCAATCATAACAAGGATATATTATAAAATACTTGCTTCATTGTTGTGTCGTCTTTAAGGAACCACGACCCACACGCGAAATCCCATAATGCGCAAACTGCCAAGAATAAACCATACAAAAACGTACTGTCGCCGACGAGCAAAGTGCGCGCAAAACCACCTCTGGGCAGAGTGCTCTCTAATAGAGAAACGAGACAATGTAAAGTGTGCCTTATGTGAAGAAAATCTTCCAGGCAAATTACAAGGGCTGGCAAGTTTACAAAGACCTGCAAAAATCAAGGTTTTTCTTGTGGAAATGAACCTAATTCCTGAACACCAAAAAATACCCTTAAAGAGACATGTATGTATGTGACCTCAATTGGCATTTAGGTGCCCCAGGCAGAGGCTGCGCGATACCTCGGAATGCACTTAGATAGACGCCTTACATGGAGACACCACATATTCAGCAAAAGAAAAGCTCTTGGGCATAAACTCCGTAGCATAAACGGGATGTTCAACAAAAAATCACAAATGTGCCAGGAAAGCAAACTTCTCTTGTACAAATGATCTCTTGAGGGGATACCTACTCAAGCCGATCTGGTTTCACGGTATTCAACTGTGGGGAACTGCAGCCAAATCCAATATCGAAATACTTCAAAGGTTCCAGTCCACAACTCTGAGACAAATACTTACTGCCCAGTGGTACGTCACAAATTAATGAATCCACAAAGACCTGAATATAAAAACAGTCAAAGAAGAAAATATCAAGGCTACTATTTCCACTAATACCAACAGACTAAAAACGCACCCAAATCAACTGGCAATGGAACTGATGTCAAATCCAGTGACCTTCACAAGTTAAAAAAAAAACCACCGACTTCCAAAAAAAAATACACTAAAAATGTAAAAATAACTTTATTTTCGGAAGTCGGTGTTTGTATTTTATTTCTTCGATATTTGAAACCGACTTCCGAAAATAAAGTTATTTTTACATTTTTAGTGTATTTTTTTTTTGGAAGTCGGTTGTTTTTTATTTTATTTGTTATACCCCAGAACTAAAAACCCCAATAACATGGAACGTGGAATTTAAACATTTGGAGAATACAAAAACATCATCAAGATATGCGTATTTTTCGTTTTTGTTCAGTTTCTCAAAAAGCGCTAAAGCAATTTCGATAAAATTTATATGGGACCACCTCGGGAGTATATTCTTTCGGATAAAAAAAGAATTTTGAAAATCGGTCCACAACTGACGGAGAAATGCGCGGACATACATAAAAAAAAAAAAAAAAAACATATATACAGTCGAACATAGAACCTCCTCCTTTTTCGAAAGTCGGTTAAAAAGAAGCCCAAACCAATGTTAACACTTAAAAAAAATAGCTTGAAGGAGCTATAGTATGAGTGAAGCTGAATGTCCTAGGATAGATTGCATTATGAAAAAAAAAAAAAACTCCTATCGTATAACAATGCATATTTATTTTCTTCGCATCACGACTAATTTTCCTTCTCTTAGAACGTACCCAATTAAAGCTAAAAATTGTAACACCCAAATATTTTTTTTTAAATGATGAAATTAAGTAGAATTTTCTACAAGTTTCTTCATATTCTGGTGGGACCTTGCTCATTACTGACAGCTCCAAGGTTAGGAGGGAAAATAATGAGAATCATCATCATCAGCCCATAGCAGTCCACTGCTGGACATAGGCCTCTCCAATTGCACGCCATTCAGCTCGGTTCTCGGCAACTCTCATCCAGCTGCTACCAGCCACCCTGCGAAGCTCATCGCTCCACCTAGCCTGAGGGCGTCCTACCTTACGTTTGGCGATTCGCGGTCTCCACTTGAGAACACGTCTACCCCAACGGTCATCGGTTTTACGGCTAATATGGCCGGCCCATTGCCACTTCAGCTTGCTTATTCTGTGAGCTATGTCGACAACCTTGGTTCTCAGCCGGATCACCTCGTTCCGTATTCGATCCCTCAATGAGACTCCAAGCATAGGCCGTTCCATAGCTCGCTGAGCGATCTTGAATTTATGGACCAGTCGTACCGTGAGTGTCCACGTTTCGGCTCCATAAGTCATAACAGGTAAGGCGCACTGATTAAAGACCTTGGTCTTTAGGCTCTGTGGAATACGCGACGCGTCAGACTCGTCGAAGTTTCCCAAACGCTGCCCAGCCCAGCTGGATCCTTCTGTTGACCTCCCTCTCAAAGTTGTTTTTACCAAACTGCAGAGTTTGCCCGAGGTAAACATATTCTCGAACAACCTTGAGAGCACCGCCATTGTTAACAATCGGTCCCGGAGTGACGTGTTCGTTGAACATAACCTGGGTTTTGTCAAAGTTCATCCGGAGACCAATGCGTCCAGAAGAATCAAGTAGGCCGTCCAACATCTGCTGCAGATAATGCAACGATTCAGCCAGTATGATGATGTCATCTGCAAATCTCAAGTGTGAGATGTATTCGCCGTTGATGTTAATGCCGCGTCCCTCCCAGTTCAGCGTCTTGAACACATCACATTGGAGGTGTTAGAGAACAATTTCGGGGAAATTACGTCCCCTTGTCTCACACCTCGACGCAGGGGTATATGTTCAGTTCGCCGATCTTGAATTTGGACGGCCATTGTCGCGTTTTCATAAAGACATCTCAACACTTGGATGTATCGCCAGTCGACTTGGCATCGCTGCAGAGACTCCAAAACAGACCAGGTCTCGATAGAGTCAAATGCCTTCTCATAGTTCACAAACGCAAGACATAGGGGCCGATTATACTCTGGTGCTGTATCCAGAGAACAGGACAGAGTTGAAAAGCTCCCGAAGCTCTTTCAGCACAGGGCTTCCTCCCGCTTTCAGGAGTTCGGTCGTAATCCCGTCCTCACCAGGGGCTTTTCCATTTTTAAGCTGTTTAAGAGCCGCTTCGATTTCGTCTTGGCTGATTTCTGGCAGGTCTTCTGTGAAGTGGCGGGTTAAGGTGGCTCTGGAATCCTCATTTTCGGGATCAGGTCGCGATGCGTATTATTGGCCGTAGAAGTTTTCGACTTCCGAAAGGATCTCCGGCTTCGAAGCGACGATATCCCCATTGGATTTGGTCAACTTCGTCAGATGGCTCCTCCCAAGTGACTGGACGAACACTTTCGACCCCCGGTTTTGCTCAATCGCTTTTTCTATAGAGCGTGTATTGGAGCGTCGGAGGTCGCGCCGAACCAGTGTCCTAATATTTCTGTTGAGTGCCCTTTGTTCTGACGAAGTGACAGGTGGGTTTTCACGTCGCTCCATCATAAGCTCCAGAGTCTCTTCTGAAAGTTTCGACCTCTTTCCCGAACGCCGCATTTTGCATAATCGCATACCTTCCTCCCTGAGGATTTCCACCATTTGGTCGAGCGCCCGGTTAACGTCAATTGTGGCTTCCACGGCAGCAAATCGGTTCTCCAGGTTTGACTGGAACGCTTCAGATCCCAACATTGAGAATGAAGATAATTAACTTTCAACAATATCCTACAACCCTTTTGCTTGCAATGCTTGTATGTTGTTTCCATCTGTTAGACATTTTAGGCTCTTTGTTTTCTTAAAAATCCTATTATAAACTTTCAGTGATATCCAGACATCTAGTTCCTTATTGTTGAGCTTATATCGAAGTTCGGGTCTTTCATCAACTGGCGTAGGTTGGGGTTGGGATGAAGGGGACTTCGTTTGCTCGTTCACTCTAGCCCCCTTCATTCCTTTCGAACCTAACCTGTCCGTGCCGGGGTGCCCTAAGTTCCCGAGCTCGCTTCGCTCGCTCTTGGACTAAATAATAAATTTAAAAAAAAATAACAAAAAAAATAATAATAAGGTGCTGCCGGTTCCCAACGGCGTTATTTTTGGGAGCCGCCACCAGCTGCGGAAACCTTCCCTAGAAAAAATGCTCCCGACACACAAACCGATCATCAGTCAATCCCAGTCGTGTAATGAATGCATCAAATATATTATTTTTAGCTCCGCAAACTCACTCCACGTATCGGGCACCGACAACATGGCGCTAGTGAGCCTGCACACACTGCTGAGCGCAGCCAACGCGCCGAGCCGCGTGCCCAGCAAACTCGCGCACAAGCGGCAAGGTGAGCCCAGACCTGACAAGCACCACGTGCCCGCCAAGGAGTCCACTCTCACCGGTAACTATATAAAAATAATAACTTTAAAAAATAAGAAAATCTTAAGAAAAATAACCTTGCAATCCTCACACTTTCAAGTACATGATTCCTACGTTCCAAATAATTGAACAGTTTCGTCTTGACGTGACACAAAATTTACACTGTAAAACACTAATAAAACCCATCATCACCATGTTTCTACTAAACGGGATAGAAATGTGTCAATGGGTTTGTTGCCATGGTTACTGGTTTCGTCCAGATGAGTCTATTAGATTATTAATTCTTTGTAGCAATCACCCGGCCCAGAATCTAAAACTTTCAGTACTTACATTCTTTTCCAAATTTATTTTTTCCAACAGCAGTTTCAAGCAGCCCAGTGACTGAAGCAAACAACCCGACGGTGGCGAACGTGGTGCTATGTTCGTCCATCTCGTCACCCGAACTGAACGCTGGCGGTAAACTAGAGTCGTCGGAAGCCGCTCCGCAACACCCTCTACATGCCGCCTCGGAGAGCAGCAGTGATACTGGCGTGAGTTTATTATATTATCTCGTAGTTACTCGACGGTGAAGAACGTAGTACTATGTTGGACTGAATGCAGGCGGTAAGCTGGACTCGACGGAACTCGCCCCGCAACACCACCCTGACTTAGAAAATCAACCCTGACGTAGACAATTGTAACATTTTTAATGTGTACAAGTAGCGGCACGTAAGTCTAGCGCTGAACGATAATTGCTGCGCATTTGGCGCGCGGGGGCGCGCGGGGAACAGAATGCGACTGGAGAGCCAATCGGCGCTACGCACGCTCGCCCTTCATCCCGCTAGCCCCCTCAGGTACCTTAATTTTTACTTCTGCGCAATAACGGTCAGCGCTAAAGTTTCGTGCCGCTACTTGTACACTTAAATTTTGGGCATCAGCACCTACAAGCACACCCAGCACAAGATTTCATTAAGGCTGCATGGCGAAAATAACTGATAGTTCCAAAGCTACCAAGATCCCCGCACTTACCGCAAGCTTTTTAAGTATAGAATAAAATAAATACTCATAGTTGACAATTAATTATTCGTTTTAATATTATCCTTGACAGTCGTCGGTAAACTATATCATAGTTTGTATGTCCCCAAATTACTATGAATACTTATAATTCGGTAGATTATTTATGAACATTGCCAAATTGTACGATAGAGATAGCACTAGAGAATTTTTAGCACTCGCAAAGGTATGGAGTATAAAAAAAAAATGTGTACCTATTGAAGTACAATATTGAAATTAAAAATAGTTTATAAGTTTTTTCCCGCGGACTTCTGTACAGAAACTGTGAATTCGTAACAAAAAGTAACCTACGGCACTCAGTTTTGTATTTGTGCAAAAATACTGAATGTAATATGTTCGAGCAATACGGCTTTCTGTCAATTTTGTCGAAATTGATTCAGCGCTTGTTGAAAAATCAACTAAAACATAATATTTATGTGTACACAGAGATACGGCTTTCTGTAAATTTTGTCGAAATTGATTCAGCGCTTGTTGAAAAATCAACAAAAACATAATATTTATGTGTACACAGAGATGACGTTTTGGTTTCCTCCAATTATGTTCAAATTATATGTTATTGGGGTTATCAATTCGGGTATAACATGAATATTTAGTTTTAGTTCTGGAGTACAAAAACTTAAATTGAAAAAATAATCTTTAACAAAAAAAATACAATCAATCAGTCTGCTTAACTGTTTTCCAACTATCTTGGGGTCAGCTTCCAGTCTAACCGGATGCAACTGAACACCAGTATTTTACATGGAGCGACTGCCTATCTGACCTCCACAACCCAGGTACTGGGTAATACGATACCCCTTGGTAAGACTGGTTGTCAGACTCGGGCTTCTGACGACCCGTAACGACTGTCAAAGATCTACGATTGACAGCCGGGACCAACGGCTTAAGGCACTTTTCCTGTAAAGCGTATTATCACCCGCGCGCGGGTCGCATGTGGGTGATAGCACGGTCCTGGCCACACACAGGACAATGAACGGTGGCACGGCCGTAGAGTGCGCGCTCGCAGCCAATCCGCTCCGCGCGCGTGCTGGCCGCGTGATAGGAAAAACATGTATGAAATGATAGGATGACCGCAGCCCGCACGCGGACCAGATCCGTACGCGGGCGGCCAAATGCATGACAGGAAAAGGGCCCTTAACGTGCTTTCCGAGGCACGGAGGAGTCTCGGTATGTAAAGATGTTCATCTACCAATGGACCAAGCTCGGCAAGTGTAGCTTAACCTGATGGATCGATCCGTGCGGCTGTTACTACTTTAGCCACCAACTCGTCCTTTAAATAAAAAAAAATACAACGGACTTCCAAAAAAGAAATACAGTTGTTGTAATAAAACATCCGCAAAATTATTCAAGTTTACTCACTAATTACTAACTTACTCTTGTCTTGACGCACTAATTTACTCTTTACGTCATTCGAAAGATCAGTATCAATCGCACATAAACCGTTCGCTCAATAACATTATTTAATAAATTGACTACCCTCACATTTTTTTTCAATCATTAATTGGCTCGCGCTTGACCACCATCTCACCCGACGGCAAGCGATGACGCGGCCGAAGATGGAGCATGCCCGCCCAGAAACAACCCATTCACCCTCGACTTAGGCGCTATTAGCTGCCAACGACCTTGAGTGGTTAGCTTGCGTGTTCTGCGCTGAGCTCACGTAACGCGTCGTATGTCCACCCAGTAATAGGCCTCGACCATCAAGGAGCGCTGTCCGAAATTAGACGCGTTATTAATTTATTACACAGAAAACAACAAGTATTAAACTAAAACACTGAGACTAAATTATAAATAATTAAATGATCTTTAAAATGGTGAAGGTTTCATAAAAATACTCTTTATAGTTTTTGCGTGATTCATAATTTTTTACCCGCATTAGACATAACTTTACAAATTAATTACACTATGTTATAAAAATATTATTTGAATATTCTCAGATCAAATTACGACGGAAATAGTCTAGAGTATCATATTTTTTTTTCAAAGAAATAAGATTAGTCGTTTAGACGTGATGTTCAATTAAAAACCTTTTAAAGTCGTATAACTGTGCCTTAAGACTTCCAGGTTGTAGCTATCGGGAAACAGACTGGCATCCCAACTCCACTCCCCAGCCGCACGCATAGGGAATGTGTTAATGTTTAAACTTTATTTAATGAAAGGTCACTAGACTTTCACGCACGATCATTATGTCACTGTGTAAATAATTATCCGGTAAAAAGTGCAATAATATTTCAAGAAAATGACTGTTAATTGTTACTCGAAAATTCCCACGCAATCATTTTGTCACTGTGTAAATAACTATCCGGCAAAAATTGCAATAATATCTCAAAAAGGTGATCGTTACACGATATTAAACTTGTTCTGTGCTGAATACGCGTTGGTCAATACCAGTCATAACAACAACGTTATTAAATCGTTTGCCTGCAAATCGCGCACCAATACTTTCCATAACCAACGAGAATTATGCACCAGAGTCATAAGAAAAACGATACAGCTCACCCGTCATGTAGACAACTCGTAAGAGGTTTCGCGACGCATGCGACTACCCGCCGCTCGGTGCGCGCACCGCCTGCGCAGCCCTACACCAGGCTACCCGCGCTGCCCGTGCACCCGAGCCTAATGTGTCCAGGCTTATCGTATTTGTAGCAGATTCAGGTCTTCGCTGCTGGCTGCACCACCGCTTGTATCTTGTTTGTCAGGACCGAATGCAGGTCCACACACACAGAAAACACACACTAAGCTGGCAGCTTTACAGTAAACTGGTTTCGGTGATTGCAGCACCTCGATCAGTGCTCCCAGTTCTGAGGTCGCATCCTGGGTGGCCGAGATGCAAAACATCGCATCTTCTTCACAATCCGACATAATTTATGCTAGATGTGGGCACTGTCGTGGGTACGCGAACGAAAGATAATTTGGATTACTCTACCGACGATCGTTTCCAAGTGGTGAGGCACGCTTGCGTTTCCGATCGCGTCATTACTAGTTTTCGAAACAAATTGTTAGATGGCGCTGTTTGTTGTATCATAGCACCCTCGATCCACGACAAATATATCAAGAACAAAGGTAGCAAATTACTTACTACCGATAAAGATATAAATGATAGATTTTAACAATCCTGTAATGAACTCATGAATGAAGAATTTCTAAGCCAAAATCAAGTGCTTTTCGCGCTTGTCGAAGGAGCAGTGCATAAAATTGGAAATGAAGAAGTGACTAATGCTGTGAAAACGATGAAAAATAGCAAAGCTGTTGGGTCAGATGATGTACCTTCAGAAATATGGAAACTACTGAGAGGTAATGTATAGAAGGGCTGACTAAACTCCATACCAAGAAAATGCCAGAATCATGGCGACTCTGCCATCTTTTGCCTTTCACAAAAAACAAAGGACAAATTGTCACACAATGCGCAAATTATAAAGGCATTAAACTAACGTCTCACACCCTGAAAATCTGAGAAAGTGTATTAAATCACCACCTTCAGTTACTAATTTCCATAAGCCTAAACCAATTTGAATTCACACCCTCCAGGTCTACAACAGACGCAAAACAAGCGGTCAGAATCTTAGTTGGAAAATATCGTATGAACCGGGTAAATCTGCATCTGATTTTTATAGACCTTGGAAAGGCTTTTGCCCGAGTACCACACGCATTAGTTTGGCAAGCGCTTAGGGCACATCAGATTCCCGTATGCTATAATACTTAGCATACAAGATATGTACTTCGATGTGCGTACGAAAGTTAAGAGAGCGGCTGATCTGACCCAAGCTCTGCTGTGCGGGTGGGGGTCCATCAAGGCTCTACACCGAGTCCACTTTTGTTTAACCTCGTGATGGATCTTGTAACCACTGAAATCCAGGCTCTACGGCTCTACTTCCCTGGAATCTCCTCTATGTAGACGACAATGTTCTAGTTTCTAGGAATACCTACGCATGATATGCAAGCTACTCTCTGCAATTCGGTTAACACAAGAGAACATCTCGTTTGTCGATTCAGTGGAAGCCGCACATACAAACACACACCATCACACATTTTACAGCTGAAAGAGTCCGCTGCTCTACCCTGATAACACACCAGTCTAAACAGTAACCCAATTTAAATATCTCGGCTCAGTAATATCTGGAAACAGAGACTTTGGTGCAGACGTGGCACACAGGGTTAAGGCTACCTGGCAAAGATGGCGAAGTATGACGGGAGTCCTTTGCGATACCCGAAAACCAATACGCACAAAAGGCAAACTCTACAAGACAGCGATTCGGCTGGCAATGATGTACGGTGCCGAATGCTGAGCCGTGAAAGACAGCCACGTCAAATGATAATGATAAATGATATTTATTTTGCAAATAGGTTTTAAAAACAACTTTTACACGTCAATATTTTTCTCTTGTGTGTGACCTTGAACAAAGGTGGTCACAAGTCTTAACACTGTTCTATAAAAAAAAAAACACCTTTTGTGTGCAACATGAAAAATTTTAACTAATTATGTTAATAACAAGGTTTGCTATCATTGAATTGATTTTAGAATTTTTCGGGTATGAACCGTTTTATGGTTGTAATATGTTTTTGAAGTGGAGCTTTCACGTTGAAACTTCAGAACTTTCAGGCTGAAAAAGTTTTCAGGTGATTCCAGAATAGACATACTGTGAAGGAACGATTTTTTAGCAGAGGGCACGTTAGCTTATTTAACTTTTTTAACATAAAAAAATACCAAAATAGAGTTCATGTGTAAGTATATATTTTTTAAACGATCGCGAAGGTGTCAAAAAAATTTTCGAGCTTCTAAAATAACTGTCAAGATTATTTTAACACTTTTTCGACGTTATTTAAGAATTAATTGAAAACACGGCTACTTGGGGAGAGGCATATGTCCAGCAGTGGACGTCTTTCGGCTGAAATGATGATGATGATGATGACAGCTACTCCGCAGGTGTTTATTATTATAATAGCTGTTATTGTGGACATAATGGACTTAGAGTTAGAGGGAAATAAAATATTGAGTCCAGTGTTTGCCATTCATTAGTAAATACAAAAGTCACTGGTTTGATAGAAAAAACAAACATAGGCGCGCCGTGGAACGCAAAGGGACACGCGTGAGTTTTAGTCAGCAAGAGTCTGACACGCCCTCCCGCTCCACTCGAAGCGGGAGAAGTCATATGATGATATCCCACCCTAAAAGGAATAAAAAAGCTACTTTATTGAAAAATAAAAACATCCGCAATAAACAATGTGAAGGGAAAATTATTTTAATGGTAGTAATTTTATTAACCGGTGTTATAATAAATAAAAATAATTGTATGCTGCTGAACTACGAATGTTTACTATTAAGACAATTATTTAAATTACGGAAATCGTAACTGCTGCGATCTGAAAAAAAAAGTGTCAAAGGTCCTGCGTCGATGAGGGCTTCCAACTTACTGAACAAACGAGAGAGAGAATGCAAATACTTCTAAAAGGCAAAAGAAGAGATGGCGATAATATGAGTGCCGCTCGGCATAAATAACGTAAGTGCCAAAATTACAAAGACGACGACACGACAACTACGACGATTACGTAACTAAATTGATAAGTTGGAAATTTCATAAAAATGTAAAAAGATCGATCGAACTTTTTTATTTTGATTCAATCACAGATTTGATGTCAACATCTGCATCAGACTGCATGAAAAGTGTTATAGTGCCGCCATAGACGGACTGCTTGGAGCATTCGAGACCAACTCGCACGAGAGCAGTCGTATGCGGTTGGGGCCTCCATAGACGGACTCCTTGGAGCATTCGAGACCAACTCGCACGAGAGCAGTCGTATGCGGTTGGGGCCTCCATAGACGGACTGCTTGGAGCATTCGAGACCAACTCGCACGAGAGCAGTCGTATGCGGTTGGGGCGTCCATAGACGGACTGCTTGGAGCATTCGAGACCAACTCGCACGAGAGCAGTCGTATGCGGTTGGGGCCTCCATAGACGGACTGCTTGCATCAATCAGTGCATTTTTAATTGCGAAAACAAATGAACTACTTGAGCGGTCCGTGTATGGCGAATGTCAATTTGGTATTGAAACTGCAGATCGCCCAACAGCGACTGCTTGAAGCTGTGGGCACTTATTTAGAACTTTATAGTCGTATCTTGCAGTCGGGTTTTTGTTTAGTTTCGATGTTAGGATTTATTTGATAGTTTAAAAATATTCCTATGAACTTATTTATCAATTCGAGATCATTTCAATTCATCGCCACTAACTCAAATATCGATTTGTGCTTGTTCACGTTAACTCGCGGGCGCGACATCAAACACTATGAAAGACTACTATACTATAGTAGTCTTTGCCCTGGACGAAATGTTTTCTAAACTGGACACTTGCTATATGCATAAACCGTGCGAAGCCAAAGCAAAAAAGGAAATAAAGTACGGCGCGACGCCTAGTCGTAAGCGCGTCATTGTCTACCAGTAGCCACGGGGTCTCATCTCGAAGACAGATTAGTACAAATAGATTTCAACAGATGGCGTGATATGCATCGATTTATTATTGAAGTTTATGTAATATTAAGATTTTGAAAATATTGCTACATAGAACATATTTATGTTCTTACTAGTTTCCACCAGCGAATAAGCTTTATTGTATAGTTTCATCAAAATCTGTTCAGTCGTTTTTGCGTGAAGAAGTAATAAAAATACAAACACACACACACACTTTTGCCTTTATAATATTAGTGTGATTTGTGGTGTCCAAGCAAAAATCAGACATTTGAAGTTGAAACTCTGAAAAAGCTTGGTTTGAGAAAAAGCATAAAAAATAAGTAAAAAGAAAAGTTTAAACGTGACCCATTTAATGATGGTAGACGAGGTCCAGATACACACGCATTTTGGTTTGGCCAGCGGCGCATAAGACTCCCCAGCAAGAAATTTCTGGTACTTAGAAACATCATCTAAAGTGATTTACTATGTGAACTTGTAGATAATTGAGAGCATTAATTAATAATTAAGAGGATCATCGGCAATGATAGGCTCGTCGAGTCGAAGCTCCAAAGTTTTGAGCATAGACGCCGAGTTGCTAGCCTGTCGATTTTCTATCGGTTACATTTTGGGGAGTGTGCGACGGAATTGCATAATTTGATTCCGCCAAGCCCGTTCCATCATCGGACCACAAGACGTACGGCGATGTGCTACCGGCAAAATCCCATCCACACGCACAAAACGTTTTGAGAACACATTCATTGTGCGGACAGCTAGGGAGTGGAATTCCCTGCCGGGGTCTGTGTTTCCTGATAGCTACAACCTGGGAGTCTTTAAGTCAAGAGTGAATTGGTTACTTCTAGGCAAGTGTGCTCCATCTTCGACCACATCATCACTTACCATCAGGTGAGATAGATACAAAAACGTGTCTATCAACAATAATAAAATTAAATAAAAAATGCAATTTTCACCCAACTTTACAAAACTGCCGAAACTAAATGCCGAAAACTGAACCCTTTTTGCTTGGACGCCCACATTTAATTAACTTCCCTGGGCACAAAATTGTGTAATAATAAGCTCCTAATTTAAATTTAGAATATTATTGGTTTGATTTCTTTAACATCTATGTTTTGTGTATCAATAGATGGCGCTGTTTGAAGTTTTAGAGATCATTCGCCTTATTAAAATTTGTAAAGGAACATATTTTGCTAGAATGAAATGAAATGAAAGTGCAAAAAATACTTTAAAACAATATCTCAATGTGTGAGAAAAAAATATGGTAGGACTTACTTTCAAGCCGTCGCTGCCATCTAGCGTGGTGTGCCAGACGGGACAAACACGGAAAATTGTCTTCTTTTGCCTGCCGAAATCCCTATTTAAAGCGATCCCGTTTCTTTGTATGACATGAGGCATTTGTACGCTAGTATTATGATATCTGTACTGTAGCCCCACAGAATAGAAAAAACAGTAGAAATCGCATAGCGCTTTATTAGTATCGGAACCAGCGCACCCAAACTCACACATATACAGGTTAATTGTATTTCGTAACATTAGGAAATCCTTGGTGTGATTGGTAATTTATTATTGAAAGAAAGTAGGAAATATGTCATTCGTCGCTTATTTGAAAATAAACCACAGTATTAGAAGCATAAGAGTCGTTTATTGTCTACTCTTTTTCTGTATTTATTACCTTTTTCATTTCCATTTAATGAGCACACGAAATAGTTTAATGAGCAAGTTACGCTACCCGCCGCTAGATGCCATTATACATGTTAAATACATTCAATTTAAAGCTGTATTGTTTAATGGTAAGATTGATATTTCCGTAACGAGGTTATTAGTACTGCAGTAGAGTAGCTGACATGTGCATAGTAGGAATCTTCGCGAATAATATGTTTGAGTTTAAAAGAAAGTAGACCTTAACTTGTAAAACATAAAGTCAACTTTTACTTGTCTTGTTTAATAAAATATTGTTTTTCAAATTTTATTCGAATTAAAATAAATTAGGACTAAACGACGGTATGATATTCCACCATTTGATAAATTTTTGGTTCTGCTATCGTGTTTACATTCTAAAACAGCACAAAATGGATTTTTGTATTATTTTTTTTCAAGTTTTCGTCACCGTGACGGTTGTAACAACACTGATGCGCGTTGTGTGTGCGCAGAGCAGACATGCGGAACGCCGCAAAACTCGGGGTACGCGAGGCCCCGCCTATTTACGATTTCTACTGTTTTTTCTGTTCTGTGTGTAGCCCAGTCGATGTGTCGGAGGTGCTGATCCACTACGGTTACATGTTTACCGTGAACCTTCACGGCGAGGTGATAGGCGAGGCGGTGACGATCCATTTCCGAGTTGTGTGCGATAACCTTTAAAATATGTGTTCCAGGACTTGATGTTCAGCGAACTAGAAGTGTTCGCCGATGAAAATAATCCAAGTCACGTGGACGAGAACTCTAACGAAGAGAACGATGTGGACGACGAGACTATGTCAGGTAACGATCTACTGTAATATATTATATATTTAAAAAATAATTTTTATTGGTTCAATGATATTTATTTTGGTAGATAGATTTAAAAGAAGCTATATTAATATAATTTCTGGCGAGCACTGTTTGAAGAGTAGTAAGGTAGCGTGAGTGTGTTGGCCCCGGTAGGGTCGTGCCCCGCACCTCCCCTCCGGCCCTCCCGCTTCCTAACCCTGGTCCTGGGGCAGAGGGTACGTCGGGCTCGTCGGGCTGCTCGTGGTGCGGCCTGGGCGCGACCCGCGCGGACGCCCGGCCCGCGCCCTACGCCCGCCCCGGGCCGGGCGCGGCCGCCCCGAGCGCGCTCGCCCCGCGCGCCCCGCACGCCCCGCACGCCGCGCGAGCCCCGCACGCCTCATAGCCGCCACGCTTGCGCCTGCTCCGCACCCTACCTGTCCTCTCCTGAAAATTCCTCAAGTACACAACTTTCAAGACGTCGTCGTTAGATTTTGTCAATGTATGAGTAAGAACGTAAACGACCGCTGCGGGAGCTTCATAAATAAATAAATATTAATAAAGGATGAACCGCCGTCGAGCTTTTAATTTAACAAGAACTGGCATCACGGCCGCAGTAAGTAGCGTCAGTGTAGGGCTGTACCCCACCTGATCACATCGCGCCACGCCGCGCCCGCCGCCGGCGATATGATCAATGCGGAATGAGTTTGCATATAGTACATGCATTTAGCCAAATGCCTACAGTTATGCAACATGCCTCGGCGAAAAATAACGGAATTTATGATGATACTGCGGCTTCGACTTCTTCTATTTATTATGTTTGACGCAGCTTACTGTCGGTATAAGGTACACTTAGTGTGTAAGTTTTTTTTGCTCATTGTACACTGCCTGCTGAGTATGGGCGCGGTGAGGTGTGATCAAGTGGGGTCCAGCCTATTAAGCCGACGTCAGACATAGCTTCAACACTTAAAATTTTGCAAACCGAAGTAAATTTCTTTGTCTATTTGTGTTCAAACTTTGATCTAATATTAAATCGGGCTTATTGAAGCTATGTTTGTCGCTGGGGTTGGATGAAATGTTTGACATTAAATCTAATACATATTTTTCTCTCAGGTGAGAACGACATAGAAGCTGCAAGCGGCGGGGCGGGTTCCGGGGCGGACATTCTCCGTCGCCTAGTCTGCGCGGTGGCGTCCCGGGGCGTAACTCCGGCCGGCACGGATGGGTCAACACCCATGCACGCCCCGCCCCGGCATGACTACGACCCGCAGCTGTCCACGGCGGCCCACACAGACATGTTGCTGCTGAACCTGATGCGCATGAACGGATTGACGCCCAAACATTCTCGCCATAGTAAGTGATCTTATAATAATTTTTACAATAAGACCCGCAGCTGTCCACTGCGACTCGGATTTCGTCTTTGTAACATTCCATGCTAAGTTTTATAATGGGCCGCAGTCGTTTAGGAGCTGTATGTATTATAATGCCGGAGAGCCGGCGGAGTCTTTTGTGTGGTTAATCAAGAAAAAAGACGTGTGGCACTCGGAGACTGCCGCGGTAAAGCTATTGCATAGCATTTTTTATCAACTTATGCAATTATAATTATTTATTTTATTTATGCAGTATTTTTTTTCCTTTGTTTTTTTTTTCTTTGATGTTAATTCAAGTTACACTTTTTACACTTCTTTGGCGTAACAAGATAAATATCATCATCGTCATCATCATCACCGTCACCGTAACCGTCACCGTCACCGTCACCGTCGCCGTCATCATCATCATCATCATCATCATCATCATCATCATCACCATCATCGGAGTGGGGGGTTATTTTTCGTTACGGAATTTCTGGATTCGGTCTCCACGCACAAGGCCCGCGATAGAAGCTATGCGATAACTTAAAAATATTAGTTGTAAAATAGGAAACGTTTCCCTTCAGGTGTACCCACGACTTCGCACGTGCACGGACAGTAGGACGGTTCTTACAAAACCTAAGTGTTTATAATCAACTTACACTGCAAACAACTGTTTCCATATTCTCAGGCGGGAGTAAGCGTCACTGGAGCAGTAGTGCGGGGAGCCCCGAGGCAGGCGCTCGTCGCAGTGCAGCGGCGGGGCGCTCCCGGGGCCGCGCCGCCACCTCCCCCGCCGCGCCCCGCTCGCGACGTCAGCCGCCGCTGTCGCCCGGACAGCTGCGCCACAGGCCTGACACTAGGCACCCTGCCACCTGTACGTACTGTACACACACACGTATGTAACACAACAGCACCGCCACCTCCCCCGCCGCGCCCCGCTCGCGACGCCAGCCGCCGCTGTCGCCCGGACAGCTGCGCCACAGGCCTGACACTAGGCACCCTGCCACCTGTACGTACTGTACACACACACGTATGTAACACAACAGCACCGCCACCTCCCCCGCCGCGCCCCGCTCGCGACGCCAGCCGCCGCTGTCGCCCGGACAGCTGCGCCACAGGCCTGACACTAGGCACCCTGCCACCTGTACGTACTGTACACACACACGTATGTAACACAACAGCACCGCCACCTCCCCCGCCGCGCCCCGCTCGCGACGTCAGCCGCCGCTGTCGCCCGGACAGCTGCGCCACAGGCCTGACACTAGGCACCCTGCCACCTGTACGTACTGTACACACACACGTATGTAACACAACAGCACCGCCACCTCCCCCGCCGCGCCCCGCTCGCGACGCCAGCCGCCGCTGTCGCCCGGACAGCTGCGCCACAGGCCTGACACTAGGCACCCTGCCACCTGTACGTACTGTACACACACACGTATGTAACACAACAGCACCGCCACCTCCCCCGCCGCGCCCCGCTCACGACGCCAGCCGCCGCTGTCGCCCGGACAGCTGCGCCACAGGCCTGACACTAGGCACCTTGCCACCTCTACGTACTGTACACACTGTACACACACATAAACACCTCGTCGAGTGGAATAAATTAGCAGGAGACTGGTAAGAATCGAGTTGTATATTACATTCGCCACTACCTATCAATACTTGAATCTCGTGCGACATGGAGTCGCAGCCAACTAGCATAATTCGCCATTCAATACACAGTCTAGCCTAATAACTAATCTGCGCCGTTCAACTAACGCGATCGCGGCCTGAATGATATTTAGCCGATGTGTCTAATACAGCATTTAATAATCTGGTTAGCTTCGGGCCGCGTTGGGACCTGACGGGGTTCTTAGGGCCGATGCCTGCCTGGGGTTACGGATAAATTCGAAATACAGTTACCGCGGCCCTTAAGGCGGAATCAGACGGTTCACTCGAGTGAATGCTTCATTTTGCTTTCATTCCATGTTCACACGACTAAGCTGGAGTGACCTAGAAAAGAAAAGTCACTGGCTCTTTTCTTTCAATATGTCGTCGAATGAAGTTGTGCGTCTTGGAATTAGTTTAATATTGATAATTTTCAAAGTTCTCCAAAAACAGCAGCGTATTTTGATCGCTCTATTTGAACACCATTTTGCCGCCAAGCCGGTTGACTGGAGACAAAATGATCGAATCATCTGAGTGAATGTTCTCTCTGTGTTCAAACTGTTCATTTATCGTTCATTCAGAGTGTGAGTGAAAGATGCCGAATGCCAATATTCAACATTGTTAGATCGGTTCACTAATGAATTCATTCGGCACTTTTCTTTCATTCCATGTTTAAACGTTTCATTTCGAGGGAAAGTAGCCGAATGAAAGACACAAATGAACGAGAAGTGAATCATCTGATATCACCTTTAGCACACAACCAACTGAAGGAACTAGGGTGGGTTTTAGTCAGTAAAAGTCTGACACGCTCTCTCGCCCAGAGCGGGAGAAGTCATTGGATGATTTCCCACCCTCAAAAAAAAAAAAGGCCTTGGCCTAATGCTTAGGCAATTCAAACAATAGTGTAAAGATGTGGCGAATAATAACTAATGGCAAATCAAGCTAGCTGGCTGCGATATCCAGAATTCAAGTTCTTCTTGTTACAAATATTTTGTTTAACAAATTGGCAATAGTAGCAGTTTTAAATAGTGACCTATCTAAATTACTATTTATCTTATAGACAGAGTGACTCATGAGGAAGGTATCCGTGTGAAGCTGGGGCGGGTCGCTAGTATTAAATCATACCAGGAGAGGAATTTGGGAGCACTTCCTGTCAATGATAATATGACCCATATGTTTTTAAAGGATTTCTTTGTAAGCCATTTATGTTACTTAAATAAACTAAACAAATATGTGATGCATAATACATAATAAGGGTATGTATTATGTTAATGTATCATTTATATTTGTTTAGATTATTTAAGTACAATATTATATTCTAAGTTTTTGTTCTGCACTTAAGATGTAGGTACCTAGTCTTAAGAGGCCTCTTACAGTCCACTAGCGCCGCCAATCGAAAAAATGTCATAACTCGTAAATAGAATCAAAAATACTATTGATTCTATTTACGAGTTATGACATTTTTTCGATTGGCGGCGCTAGTGGACTATAAAAGGCCCCTTAAGCAAATGTATTTTTCACCCTGAGGCAAACAGCAAACTGTAAGAAAACTCAAATGCTGGGTTAAGCTCGTCTTTGTAAGTAACTGTCAATTGCTGTTTTATTTATATGTTTTATATGTGTACAATAAAGAATAAAATAAAAGTGTGTGTGTCTACTTATGTACGCACGTAAGAAGTTATACTTCCAGGATTAAAAAAACCAAACTGTCACAAAGTTTACAAAAGGAAAACAGTCATTCTTCATGAACCACAGACTATAGCCAACTTCAGGGTGTCGGTTTTTTGTGACGGTGTGTAAAAATTTACTCTCATCATTTTTCCCTAACGTGCTAAAAGAAGACTTCAAAAATATACTAGTAAGAAATGAAAGCAATCTGTTGTGTACGTTGCAGCGTGCCTGGGCCTGAGCTTCGGGGCCACGCCGCCGGGCACGCCGGAGCGCGCCCCGCTGTCTCCCGTGTCGTCGCTGGCGCTGCACGACTACTGGCCCTCCGTGTCGTCCGTCAGCGACGCCGACGACGTGGAGGCCGTGCTCGATTACAACGTAAATAACGATGTTCAGCTTAATGTAATGTTGATTTTTGTGCTTTTTTTTTCTCTTCCTGATTTTACACTTTTTTTTTTTTTTGGGGTGGGAAATCATCCAATGACACCCTCCCAGAGCCTCCACCCAGAGCGGGAGATGTCAGACTCTTACTGACTAAAACCCCTTGCCTGAGTGCCCAGGGGAGCGATAGCTCTGTTACGAATTTATCTGCTACCCCTAGGCATGCAGGCACCGGCCATGATGAGCCCCGTCAGTGGTGGCTGACAAACATTTGAACACTACGCGCCGTCGACTCACGGGCCTGGTGCTGATCGGACGGCGAGCTACCCACTACTCGCCGTCCGCAGGCCCGGGTCTACGGTGGCCGGAGATTGTAATCCTGATTTTACACTAAGGGCCAATTTCACCAATGAAACTGAACGCGATCAGCACAGTTCAAGTTTTCATACGAATATTTAGTTGTGGCTCCATATTCATATCACATCATTGACGTTTGATCAGTTTTGATTCTACTTTTACTGTTCGTATTCTATTTTTGAATATTAATCGATAAACCAGTTAGACAACAAATATTTTTTTCATGCATATTCCTTATTGGCCCATAGTGTACAAATTAATCCTAAGTTGGCTCTAGTGCGCAATTATTTTTCTGACCGCATTTTGCAACAAAATATTATGTCCGTATGTTTTTGTTTTTAATTTTTCCACAAGCACCTTGATTTTAGATAGATTTTATTTAGACTTTATTTCCTTGAATCTTTAACTTAAAAGACAAAACGCTTATACTTTGAATAGTTGTAGTGGTTTGATTTTGGTCGTATTGAAGTAGAATATTAGATACCGTTTGCAATCATCATCAGCCTTATTAATGCCCCCGCTGTTGGGGCACAGGCTTCGTCTCTGTAAGAGGGTGTGGGCCGTAATACACCACGCGGGTCCAATGCGGATTGGTGGATGTCACATGTCTTAGAATTTTTGGTTTCTTCATGATGTTTTTCTTCACCGTTTTGGGAGGAGTGGTGATGAAAATAATTTACACAAAGCAAAGCGCCTGCCTGGGTTTAAACTCACGACCTACAGTAAGTAAGTCGCGGCTGTTACCACTGGGCCACCACTACTGCTCCGTTTCCGTTTGCAATATTCGTACACAAAGCAGTATAAGTTGTTGTGTCACATTGCAGGACACGCTGTTCGATATGCTACTGAACAGCCTGGCCATCGAGGGCGGCAGCTCTGCGGGCGACACGCTGGCGGAGGCGCGGCCGCCCACGCCGCCCGGCCAGCCCTGGAGCCCCGCCGCGCCGCCCGCGCCCCGCGAGGACTGACCGCGCCCCGCACGCCTGCTGTGCCGCTACCGCCGCGAGTACCACCACTAGGGACGACCACAGACTAGCCAACACTCCTGATGTGCAGACACTGCAGCGACCCGCCTAAATATACATAACGACAAGTCGTCGCAGCTAAATAACCATTTTCTCCCAGTTTTACAGTTACAATTTATGGTGGCTATAGCGGTAATTGTCAGTTGACGGTTTACTATTGAATTATGGACAGATTCTAGTTTCGCTTAAAGTCCGTAAAACTGAAATAAAGTACCACGTCAACAATTATCTTTTAATGGAATAATTTAAAACGATGCAACGTTTGTCGTCCAAACTCCTAAAAAAAGATAAGCCTAGGAAAGGACCGCTAACGCCATCTATTGTAAAAAGTAAAGGGAGGAACTTGCACATTAGCACTTGATTCGCTGCCTCACCCCAGCGGCCCCGCTCGTCCCATGGCACAGTATGCTGTGGCATTGTCTATGCTACACTAGTTGTTAGTCGGGAAACCTGAGAACATCACTATGTTTAGTCAGATTCAGGATAACCTTCAAATTTAATACAACTTGAATGACATTACTGATCCGTGGCCTTGTACTTGTTAATTTTGCAATGGCCGCCTAACCAAACCGTGGCCATGAGTTCTCTAGGGTGTACCGTGTGCTTTAATCACTGCGTCTCTTGGTCTTGCATTGCACTCTTAGGTGTTAGCTTCCCTTTGTATGTATCTCATGGTAGCATGCTGCTTTGCAACATGCCTTGTAAATCGCAGCAATGTACGAGCCGAATACGCATGGGAGAATGATGGGCAGGACCCCATCCTTCTCCCGTAACGTCCTATATTTAAGTTACTATTATATACTACTGCTCTAATTACTAAGGGAAAGCTTGGGATACTTGAAAGAACAAGAAAAATATTAAATATTTCTCTAGAAATCTAAGTAATGAATTTGTCACTTGATCAGAATAGTGCAACACTACAACTTGTTAGCGGTTTTCTTGTGGTATTAAAAAATGGTCTGACATTAAAAAAAAATGGTTATCGAATTTAGCTAAGTATATAAGTATTTTTGCACATAACTGTGTCACTATTTATACCAAGCGATGACCTATGAGAAAAATGTTTAGCTCAGATCTAACCCATAATCGTGATTCAGAGGTTTGAAAATTGGAGAGAAACCAGTTATTGATTTAAACAGTCAGTACTTCGAGCTGTAGAGCGTCACCAACGAGCTCAAGGAGTGTGAGATAGACTTACCAAGACTGCACGAAACGCTTTTCAACCAATATGGCAGAGTTAGAAAAGGAAGTCGCATGTCTACGCGCAGAAGAGCGATCTCTAAGAAACTATATACAGCAAACGGTTGTTGGAAGAGCAAGTACATCTGTTGCAGTCCCTAGATTGCTGAGCGGTCGACGCTTTGCAGTTTATGCAGAATGACCTATAGACGACCCCGGTAATGCACATTTCACCTTGGCCTAAAGGTAAAACTTGCATCACCGCGATTGTCCGTAGAAAAATGGAAGGCGGCAGCGCACACGCACGTTATAAAGAAGCTATGTTTCAAGAACTCTGAAGCCCGGAAACGAACGAAAACGGAACTAGAAGCTGCCCATGAAGAGTTAAGGCAACGTTGCTATACGCAGGAGGTTCTCGCGCTTGTCCGAAATAGATGCAGCAGTTGGAAAGTATTCAATCTGAAAGAGGAGTTCACATGCTCCGCTCAGTAGGCACGTGATAATGTTGTAACTAGAGCGATACGGGATAATGATAGGCAGGAGGCTCGCACATCGCTGCGGTTTACAAGGCCTATAGTTGCACAGCAGAATGGTACAATGAGATACGTACAAAATGAGTGTGCAATGCAAGACCAAGAAAAGTCTGACACACAAAACAGCCCAGTATAGCCAACACACTATAGTGGCTAAAATATTGGAGAACTCGCCCTAGTATTGCGGTAACAAGACGTATCATAGTGAACAATTCATAGCCACAAAACACTAATGTCATTGGGATCGTATGTAGGATTGTGCTAAATCTTGCTAAACATAGTGATTTTCTGATGTTTTTAGATTAATAACTAGGTAGCACAGACGCTGCTACAGTGCGGCAGCCCTGTCCCCACAGTCGCGTCCCGCAGCTGGTGCGCGGTGCAGCTGAGCTCGCACCTCCGTTCTGCGAACGTTTTTATTTTTATTTGGCACGATATACTCCTTATGATTATTGAGTGTGCCGCCCCCTATGTTTTTTTGAGGGATTCGTGTTTCCTCGTCACGTAGGTAGAGAATGAACGCGTATAAAAAATACGGGCATTAGGTAAAAGACTCAAAATTTAAACGATCTCTTATTTATTTTTTTAGTCATTATTAACGTTTATCAGTACAATTATTACTAGGGTGAACGAGTTGATTCGCCTGCCAAAAATATTAGAGTGCTATTTTTTTGTTCTAATGATATATTTTTATAATTAAATTAGATTCCCTACATTGTCGGTCCTAAAATGCTTACTAGTGTTCGCATTTACGTTTAAACCTATTTAAACAGAACTTCACATTTCAGCACATCAACAACAGCTTGCCATCCCAATTAAAATAAGAATTGCCAATTTTCTCTATAAAGCTTTGTAGACAGTTATTCAATGTAGAAAAAATATTAACATTCATTTATGACGATGATAAATACTCAATTGTCGTTTTGGAAACTCCACTATAGTTAGACTAAGTTTTTGGTGCCAATCGGGAGGCAGTGTGATGTAACTTAACAGGAAAATCGAATGTTTGCCTTATTATTTATGCTTTACATCGACCTGATGGTTCCAGCGCGCTCTCCCGATGGTATCGAGAGCACTCACTTTCATACTTAGTTTCGAGGCTCATTGGTGTCGATAGTTCAAATAAATCGATGTTTCATGTGATTGTACCGATCTCCGGCCGCTCCGGACGTAGTTGTCAGTGTTAAGTATTTAATCTATTAGTTACGTAGATCGACATGACTGAAAAGTTCAAAGTGTGTGATTCTTTATGGTAATGAGGGTTGAGTATTGAGTAGAGTTAAGTCACGTTTTATGTATTAGATCAGTTGATACGTTGACAAAATTATTTTTTTAACAATGAATTTGATTTACTGAATTAATAAAATTATTTAGATTATTTTTGTCAAAAAAAAATGAAAACTAAGGATACAATTCGATGGGTACAAGTTAACTTTCTGATTTTCCGATAGAATGTTTAAATTATCATATTTTTGATTCTATATAACATAAAGTTATATATTGATGTTATGATTAAAATGGATGTAATACATATTAATAAAATGTCACAAAAATGCATTGTTTGTTTTTTTTACTCCTTTGTCCCCTATATTTAGGCCAGACATAAAAAAACCTCTCTACTCCAGTCAAATGGGGAGCGCCAGGCAACGCGAGTAGCACTGGCATGAAAAGTATCGTGTTGAGATACTCCTCCTGGCCATTTCACTGTTTACAACAGTACATGAGGCATGATAACCATTTTTTATGCGACAAGCTCACCACACTATTTCGAACCACTTTGACGCTTGAACGCCTGAACCAGCAGTGGTGGAACCACCAGAAAAGCGCCTAGGCAATTAAGCTTAACTCGTCTCTGATAAACGATTCCACTGTCTTGGATCCCGCGACGAAATAAATCGGAAAAGAACCGCGGCAGATTATGAGTAAACATGTATCTACTTTTATTAAGGCTGGTTTTAGAGTCACGCTGACCGTCGCTGACGGCCCAATATCCTGATTGTCCTAGAAGCGTTTCAGAATTACGAACAACAATATATTATAACGCCTGTATTCCTTGAAGAGTGCGGCAGAGGTGTATTATAGTACACTCATATTTCCGTGCGTCTTGCCATTAATCCGGCACAAATCCAGACTCCGGCGGCAATTGAAGATGGAAAGCCTTTAACAACTTTACCAACCCGGGAATTGAACCTATGACCTGACACTCAGCAGTTATAGCGCTAGCAACTACTAGACCAACGCGGCAGTCAAGTTGGTATGTGATAGTAGCTCAAATTACAAGACGTGCTCGTATCTCTGCACTCAATAGTACGCAAAATTTAATAGTAAAAAAACATTTTTTTAACAGACTTCAAAAAGGAGGTATCAATTCGGTACGGCGGTTCGGTTCGGTTCGGTAGTCGGTTAAAAATGCATTGTCATTGTCATCAGAACTGAACTTACATGTAAAAAAAGAAGAATTTTATTGAACCTCCTCCTTTTGGAAGTCTGTTAAAAATTCGACTGTAGGATACGAGGAAGTGGTTCTAGCATTCAGCATGCAAGATTTGACCCGAACACTATCTTCCAATGTCTGTTACATTGGAAAGATAAATGCTTTGGACGTGGAGTTGCGGAGACCAGCCCGACATAGAAAAAGGAGGAGGGATTTTTTCGAGTGACGTTCAGTGGCTGTTTTAATTATTCGCTAATTGTAATTGTGATGTAAAATGTAAATGTGTGTGTGTGTGTGTGTTAGTGTATACACACTTGAGACACAACGTAGGCAAATGGACAATATATGGAATCTTTGAAACAGGCGCGATCTCGGTAAAATGAAGCTGAGAATTTTATTGTAGTAATTAACTAACTAAGTAGGTACCTTATCTCGACACATTTGCTGCAAAAACTGCAAAATCATTAAAATGCTTAACAAACAATCCACATTCTAATTGGGAAAAAGTCACTGTATTCTGTATCTAAAAACTAAATACTTTCTAAAACTTCACCAGATGCATGTGCATCTGGTCAAGTTTTAGAAAGTATTAAGTTTAGCAAAAAAACATCAGCTGTTGCCTACATTTATGTTCGCAAAACTCGTTAAAATGTACGGAGCAGCTGATTTTTTTTCGCGATTTCAAATTTGGTCCCATAGTAAAAGTTATTCAGTTCGATGGTCCAAAGCACTCCTTAAAGTTTCGAGGGTTAATTTTTTAACACCTTATATACGAGTTATATCAACGCAAACAGTAATAAATGAAAAACTTACCTGTTCTCAAAAAGCATTAGGTTCATGGTTGTGATTTGGTATTTGTTTTGACATCAATTCGTGATTTTACTCGTCACTTAGTTTTGTTATTACGCTAAAGTTACATTTTGCAACGTAATTCACACACCCAATAATGTTTGTTGTTATCCGATTTTTTTCGTATACAGTAAGCGTTTAAATTTATTTTTACAAGAGGAAGCTTTGTGGTTTCGAACGTATGCACCTTATTATCCATTTTTTTTAAATGATCTAATTCACAAGTTGTACCAGTGCCTGCAAACAGTAATTGACTTCACTAAATAGTTTGTGCTATGTACCTACAAAAATGGAACGCGTGAAGTGCCTACGCATTACATTGGAGCAATCATGATTGATTATGCATTGCCAAATATACGGGCATGCACAGAGCAACTGCTTTGCCACGCCCAGATGCGTCAAGTGTCTGGGTGCCCATAGTACGAATGACTGCACCCGACCAAAGGATCGTTCCCTTTGCACGGAACCGGCCAGCTGCGTCCTATGCGGCCAGTCTGGACACCCGGCTAACTACCGCGGTTGTCCAAAAGCCTAAAATAGCTCCCAAGCTAGCAAAGCGGGCCACTGCCCGTCTTCAGAGGGAAACCCCTTCCGTGAGCGCGCCCTCCTCCCAAACCCCCAACCGTATCGCACCGCAGAGACCCTCCCCCTGGAATAGGCTTAACCACCTGAAAGCCTTTCCAGCTCTAGCGGCCCCCCCTTCCCCCTCTAAAACCCTCCATTCCCAGCGGTAATGGCTAAGGCCATCCCAGCGCCAGTCCCCGTGCCAGCGGCCCCAGCCGCCCCCCAAACTGCGTTACCTAGAATTGCTGCCCAGCATCTAAAGGTTTGAAAGCCCCAGCAGTTGGCACTACCGCCACCAGCCCCACCGCCACCACCAAGAAAAGCGTAGCCAGCATCTTATTAAAGGGCTACGCCATTTTCCTCACCCCCGAAGCCAAAGCCTTGGCCGTCATTCTTGACGAAGCCATGGAGTCTGGGCAATATGACCTGATTTCAGCCCGCGAGATTTGGACTGAATTCGAAGGTGTTGCCCAAGCCTTAGACAACCTAAACTACGTACCCAATAATGTAAGTATAAACAAGTTAAACCTTGTAGCCTTAAACCCAGATCCCCTAGAATTGGATTTTTCAATTCTAACGGAATCGCTGGCCAACGTGATGAGATCGCTAAATTCCTACGCGATCATCACTTAGATATTATCCTCATACCGGAGACCTTCCTGAAGCCTCACCGCAGCAACCCTAGAATTTCCAACTATAGAATGGTTCCCAATGATAGGACGCGCTGCCACAAAGGAGGAACCCTGATATACTACAGGAAGGACCTGTATTGCATCCCTCTAGACCCTCCCGCGTCCCTTTCTCATCTTGAGTACTCTGCCTGTTAGTGTTGCCCAAATACAAGACCAAGACGAGACTTAGGTCAGTCTTGGTCTTGGTCTTGCGTCAATACACCTGGTCTTGGTCTTGGTATTGCGCTCTCAGTCTTGGTCTTGGTCTTGCAGCAAGAGTCTCGCAAGTCTTGCAAGTCTTGCAAATACCTATTAGCCTATTGCTATTTATTGAACACGTTAGTTTAGATTTTAGATTATGGTTCGCGCTGTAAGACGTATGTAGTTACAGAATTATAATCATCAAAATCATCAATACAACCCTCCAAGTTCATAAAGGTCGAGGAATTATTTAAAAAAAAAATACTTTTTCAAGGTCAAACTCATTCCTCGAATACCTTTGAATATCAATTTTCAATCTTGCTGCTCACATTTTAGTACTTACCTAGGTATATCACTCACTATCTATCATTTACCGATATTAACAATGATTATTTCGAAATCAAAATATTCGCAATTCAATAGATGCAATACCTACTTAGTTATTAATTATCATCTCGCCCGACAGCTTTAAACGCTGTAGTGTTCGAATTCGAGCCAGTGTGTGAATGTATTTATACAAGAAACTCAGAGCATTCAATTTATACCTACTTACTGCTGAGACATCTTCAAGGTCATTTAATTTTATCCTCCTGTACCAACCCTACCAAAATAGGTAACCATTTTGTGTGCCTCTGTCCGTACTCTTTGTCGGCGAATGAGGCGCTCAAACAGTGTCAAATGCTGTGATACACTTGTTGCAAACCGCGGCGTCTTTGTCGGTAAATTATCAAATAAGTAGGTATATAATACACCGACCGACCAACAGTTTATTCGCAGAACGTCACATTTTCCCAATCAACCTTGAACCTTAATTCTTTAGGAATAAAGTTGAAAATCTGTTAAATAAATTTGACAGATTGTAGTAGCTTGATGTGCTGGCGTCTGTACCATAACATTGGCTGCGTAGAAACTGTTACTAGACCTACTCGACTCGCTGTTTGTTTTAAATTTTGCTGAATAGAAGAATAATATAAACTTTGAAACATAAGTAGGTACCTACATAATGTTTATATAATTTTGTTGGCTATAATTTTAAGCACATACTAACCTACGAGTACTAACGTTAGATCTGCACATTAGACATAAACAAGCATAATATATTATTATAGGCAGATACCTACAAGGTATGAACTTTGCTAGAAAGTTATTCTAGGTACATTTTATCACGTGGGATGATGGGAACAGATTTGTGAGTATTAACACGCTACCTACTTAATAAATAGTTGAAACATAATAAGTACTTACCTACCTAATCAATACAACCTTTTAGGGTTCTTTCAGACGAGCGGCACGTTGCCAACTGCAGATACAACTGCAGCCCTTAGTTTAGTGTTATGACGATACCTACGGTTTTGATACTGGGGAACGTCTCTCAAAATCGGGATTGAAACCAAATATCTACTTAATAACGCCCAAATCTCAGTTTGTCTTAACTGCAAGACGCAAGAGTCTTGCAGGCTTAAGTCTTGTCTTGCTCAAGTCTTGCAGGGTTCAGTCTTGTTCTTGGTCTTGCTACAATAAGGCGGTCTTGGTCTTGGTCTTAGTCTTGCGAAAATGCAAGAACAAGACCAAGACTGCAAGACCAAGACCGATTTTGGGCAACACTACTGCCTGTCGACTGGGCATGACTGGTCATCAACCGATCACCGTCATTTCCGCTTACTTCTCACCGGTGTCGCCACCTGAGGATCCCATCACTATCACCAGCGACTTTACCAACCTCTTCGGCCTGAGTGACTCCGTTATTTTAGTGAGTGATCTCAACGCCAAACATCCAGCATGGAACAGCAGCTTGACCAATTCCAGAGGCAGACTCATGTTTAATAATAATATAATAATAATAATAATATTCCACAACTATCACACAACGCCATCTAGTCCCAAGGTAAGCAAAGCTTGTGTTATGGGCACCTACTAGACAACTGATAAACATACTTATATACTCGTATTTCTAAATACATAAATATTATAGATAAATTACACCCAGACACAGAACAAATGATCGTGCTCATTACACAAACATTTGTCCTGTGTGGGAATCGAACCCACGACCTCCGGCATAGCAGTCAGGGTCACTAACCACTAGACCAACAGGCCAGTCATATAAACTGAGCTCAACCTTAAACTTCGACATCATCGCTCCGATGTGTCCAACCCACTTCCCCCATGATCCCAATCACGCCCGATATTCTCGATGTGGCGCTGCTAAAGAATGTAAACCTCCGTTTGCACTGGATCAAAGCAATAAAATAAAATAAAAAAATAAAATAAAAATAGCCTTTATTTCTACAACCTACAATTTAACTTACAAAAATAAAAAAAAACATATTAAAAACTTAACATAAATTACCTATATAATAATAAATAAATGTTTATTTTATTTCGGGATGGTAGTAGTCGCCTCTGCGGCGTAGGCCTCTCCTAAACCTTTCCATATATCCCTTTCCCGTGCCTTCCGCATCCAATGGGATCCACATCTGTAATTAAAAATGTCTTTCCATCTTTTATTTGGACTCCTTTTCTTATCCCTTGGTATCACTCCGTCAATCGTTTTGTCCATCTATTGCTAGTCATCCTACAAATATGTCTTTTCCGTACATCTATTATTCTTGTCTTTCTTCTGATATCGTCGTTGCAAATTTTATCGGATAGCTTTATTCCAAGCATACATACATACATACGATAAAAGCAATACACGAAATTAACTCAGATCACCGCCCTGTGATCATGCATCTGGGCCCTCGGCATCCCGCTCGGGTCAACCCGACCCCAGCCAACCTCTCCTGACCCAAGTGATTACCAAATGGAAGAAAGTAAACGACAGGCTGAAATCTACCACGTTGGTTCACCTGGAGTCCCGGTCCCGGTCCCGGGAGGGTGGTAGCGACCGACTCGCTTACGGATCACGTACAATCTGTCTTGAACGATTGTTCAAAGGTGGTTCCAGTGACAGAAGACCGTCGCTGGAAGCTTCCGGACGATATACGGAATCTGTTAACCGAGAAGATCGCAGCCATCCGTGCGTACAATACTTTTCCCTGCGACGCAAACAAGGCTCACATGCGCAACTTACAGCGTGCTGTTAAGAAACGCATTACTGAGCATCGTTCTGCGAGTTGGGACATGATGCTGAGCGAAATTGAGCCCACCCACCAGGCCTTCTGGAATCTTCAGAGGAAGCTACGTTCCAAGGATGAGACTTCCATGCCTCCTCTCATTCGCCCAGACAAGAGTGTCGCCTTTGACAACTCTGATAAAGCGGAGTGCATAGCTATGTTATTCCAGCTCTCAACCAGCTGACCAGGCCCACCTTGAACTGGTGGATGCTGAAGTTGAAAGGAGAGCTTGGGATCCCACCCGTCGAAGATCCAGATGACCCTCTACCCCCCGTTACCCCAGACAAGGTGGAGGACATCATCAAAAAGCTACGGCCCAGAAAAGCCCCAGGCTCTGATGGCATCACCAACAGAGTAATCCAACTCTTCCCCGCCCTACTTATTATGCTTATGACTGCCATCTTCAATGGCGCCTTAAGCAATAATATTTTCCCCCAGGCATGGAAGCAGGCCACTGTCATTGGTATTCCCAAACCAGGCAAGCCCCTATCTAACCCTTCCAGCTACCGACCCATCAGTCTCCTCAATGTTTTCGGCAAAATCTATGAAAAGCTTATTTATAAGCGGCTCAAAGATTATGCCGAAGCAAATAATTTCATTCCCAACGAGCAGTTCGGCTTCCGTTCTGAACACTCGTGCGTCCAACAAGTATATCGGATCGTAGAACATGAGCGCTGGGTTCAATGGGTGTAGGGACACAATGTAAGTACAAAAGGCTGAACGCTTGATAAGCTAAAGCTAAATAAATAAATCCATTTACACACCCTCTATCAAGGCACATAACCATGACTGCCTAGACGCAGTATGTATCGGTGGCTGTAGCTGTGTACAGTTCGTCAAGGAACACAAGTACATTGGTCTCATCATCGACTACAAATTTAATTGGGTCCCCCACATTAACTATCTTTGTAATAGACTAAGATCTATCCTGGGACGAATAATCGTACTTAAACATAAAATGCCATACAAAGACTACCTATACCTAGCTCTAGCTGACTCCATAATTAGTTATGGACTGAGTAGCTATGGGAGAACATATAGAAATAGAACAAATTTAGATAAAATTTACAAACTACAGCAACGAATTCTCAAAAATATTGTACCCCATGAAGTAAAAACCAAATACCAAAATGATTACTCTGAACTATTTAATTATTGCAACATATTACCAATACAAAACATGACCAAATTTTCAATACTAAACGATGAATTTAGGTATAAATAACTTCCTGCGGTGCGGTGCATACAAAATAAATACCTCTGCAACCCTAAAAAAGCAAGAAGTGAATTAAAAAAGCATTTTACGCAAATTACTCATTATGATTATACACTTTAGTTTGATATACTTACTACCATCTTTGATTGTGCTATATTAAGTACTTGAAAACACACAATACAACAACAAACAACACAACAACAACAATACAATGTAAAACTCACAAATTTATCATTATGTTAGTATTAGTTAATATCTTACATTTAGTTATTCCGAACTCACTAGCCATATATAAGCCATCGAAGGCTTCTGTGGTTTTTTTTTTTTTTTTTTTATGTTTGATAGGTTCGCGTTTGACCACTATCTCACCTGATGGCAAGCGATGATGTGGTCGAAGATGGAGCACGCTTACCTAGAAGTAACCTATTCACTCTTGACTTAAAGACTCCCAGGTTATAGCTATCAGGAAACACAGACTCCGGTAGGGAATTCCACTCTCTAGCTGTACGCACAATGAATGTTTTCTCAAAACGCTTTGTGCGTATGGATGGGATGTCTACCATGAACCGGTGGCACTTCGCCGTACGTCTTGTGGTCCTTTGATGAAACGGGCTTGGCGGAATCAAATCATGCAATTCCGTAGCACACTCCCCAAAATGTAATCGATAGAAAACCGACAGGCTAGCAACTCGGCGTCTATGTTCAAGACTTTGGAGTTTCGACTCAACGAGTCTATCATTGCCGATGATCCTCTTGGCTCGTTTCTCAATTGACTCAAGGGCATCAAGCTGGTATTTGGCCGATCCGTCCCAAAGATGAGAGCAGTACTCCATACACGATCGGACTTGCGCTTGATAGAGTTGGAGCAGCTGTTCCGGCGTGAAATATCGTCTCACCTTTGCGAGGATCCCCAACTTTTTGGCAGCCACTTGAGCCTTTGCCTCTATGAAGGGACCAAAATTGAGGGTAGATGTTAAAGTAACACCAAGAAGATCAAGTTGATCGGTTATCGGTACGGTTACACCTCGGAAAGTTGGAGCCGGGTGAAATTGGCTCCTTTTAGCAGAAAAAAGACACGCCTGGGTTTTAGAAGCATTGAACTTAACCAGATTGGCATCGCCCCATTCTGAGACAGCCTGCAAGGACAAGTTCAAGCGCCCAACCATAGCCTCGCGGAGAGACCGGACCTGAGACCCACTAACTCGTGCGTCAGGCACGTATCTCCCGGCAACAGTGCTGTCGTCTGCATACCCAAAGGTACCGGGTTTAAGCAGATCGTTAATATGCAGCAAAAACAATGTTGCCGAGAGCACCGACCCCTGAGGAACACCGGCATTAATAGCCAGCAGTCCGGACGAGCAGCCATCTATGACTACTCGGATAGACCGATCCCTCAGGAAATCTGCAATCCAATCACACAAAGCAGCGGGCAGACCGAAGGAAGGAAGCTTGCCAATTAGACTGTCGTGCCAGACCCGGTCGAAGGCCTTCGAGATATCAAGGGAGACCGCAAGGGCTTCCCCTTGTTTGTCGATGGCCTCACTCCAGATGTGAATGGCATACGCTAGAAGATCTCCCGTTGACCGATTTCGACGGAAGCCATATTGTCGGTCACTTAGGATATCGCTAGCTTCTAGGTATGCCAGGAGCTTACCATTCAGTATACGTTCCATACTCTTACAGAGTACGGAAGTTACCGAGATGGGCCTATAATTTGCTGGGTCAGCTCGACTACCCTTCTTGGGTACGGGTTGCACGTTAGCTTGCTTCCAAGCCATCGGCACTTTTCCAGTCTCCAACGAAAGGCGATATAGGCGCGTCAAGATCGGAGACAACTCAGGCGCACAAGTCCTCAATACAATTGCCGGTATCCCGTCGGGGCCACTAGCCTTGTTCACGTCCAGGTTACGCAGTACCCCTCGGACATCCTTCTGATGAATGCGAATGTCTGACATAATCGACTCGCATCCACCAAGAGTACCAGGGGGCCTCGCGCCACCAGGATCTAGACGCGAAGATTCCGCAAACAGAGAGGCAAACAAGCCTGCTTTCTCCTCAGCGGAGTGGGCCAGCGACCCGTCGGGTTTCAGCAGTGGAGGTAATGAGGGGCGGCAGAAGTTCGATTCAACCGACTTAGCCAGGGACCAAAACGCCTTACTACCAGCTGGGTAAGAAGCAAGTTTGTTCCCAATTCGGCCAATGTGGTCAAACCGAGCCTTCCGCAACACCTTCTTGCAGAACTTGGCAGCCCTGTTGAAGGCTCTCTTCTTCTGACTCACGTCACTCGTTTTACGCGTCCGAGCGTCGACCCATGCCAGGTAGGCCGCGTGTTTAAGCGCATCAGCGCGATTGCACTCGGCACCAAACCATGGTCGAGCCCCGCCAGACATTGTTACGTCAGAGAATGGAATGTAGTACTCCATTCCCCGCCGCAACACATCCGTCACGGCGTCCGCGCACGACGAAACATCAGTCGAAGAAAAGCAAGTGGGCCGCCAAGGATAACGTGCGAAGAAAGATCGCATGCCATCCCAATCTGCTGACCTGTATCGCCAAACCCGCCTGGTGCCTCTAGGGCTAGGATCGGGCGGGGAGTAGACGGATACAGATTTCACCAGACAGTGGTCGGAAGTACCTAATGGTGAAGAAATCGACACTGAGTAACGGTCTGGATCTGTTGTCAGCAGAAGGTCCAAGCAATTGGCTGTGTGCGAATCAACATCCGGCACCCTCGTTGCCCCCTGGACCAGCTGGGTAAGATTTAACGCTAGCGCTAGCTTATACGTCTCTTGTCCAGCATGGTCTGTGTACTGGTATGGGAAGAGCCACTCCTGATGGTGGGCGTTGAAGTCCCCCAGTAACACCAATTGGGCAGAAGGGTACCGTTGCTGAGCCACATCCGCCGCTTTACTCAGGTGTTGTGTGAGCCCAGTTGTCTCCAGATCACCGCTGTGCGAACGGTAGACACAGGCGTAGACAATTTTATCTAGGCCTGTGTCCACTAGGACCCAAAGAGTTGAGAACCTGGAGTCCTCAAGGTTACGGAGACGCCGATAGCAGATGTCGTCCCGGGCGTACATGCATATACCAGCGCGTGGCTTAAAATTGTGCTCCAGGGTAAACCCTGGGTAAGATAGGTACGCCACGTCAGACGGACATCCGATCTGCGTCTCCGAAAGGAATAAGAGAGCTGGTTTCTCAGTCTCTAGGTGGTGGTGGACTGCGGCGAGATTTGAGTGCAGACCTCGAATGTTCGATAGGTGCACTTTGTGTGAGAGGGAGTGCTGCCGCTGTACAGCTTTTTTCTTTTTATTTCCTTTGTTCATGATTGAAAGAGTGAAGGAAGGAGAGGAGAAGGAAGTGAAATTAGGTTCCATGCTGGCTACCTTCAGGCACGCACTGACAGGACGGCATCATTGGGGGACTAGTCTGGAGACTGCGGGGACGCCCGAGCCCCCCCGGGAATGTCCATCGGGCCCTCTCGTCTGGTCGCCAACCAGCACGATGGTGCATTCCGGGATTTTTCGTCAGTTGGCGGGGCAGCCTTTCGTGTATGGCTAGTACACTACTTGGGCCCCCAACTAACTGCGGTCGGCCAGCGGTGCACCGTGCCTCGGATCCCGCTACCCTCCGCGACTAGTCTCCCGATACATTCATATCAGCGCGAGCCCGGTTGGTCTGCCTGCAATGGAACAACTATTTCGACCCAACTCCTCTGGATTGGCTACACTGAGCATCGTACCGGAACACGGCCAGGCCGCTTGGCGGTACGTCTTTGCCCAGTGGGTGGTCGCAAGCCATCGGTCGAAACCTACCACCAGTTGGTTTGTAGCATATATATGTAATACTTTGTTATAAATATTTGGATCACTAATAAAAAAAAATAGCGAGACGTATGATCGCTCGGCCAGTTACTGCGCACTGGTCGGCACGGAAGGTTGTATTTCTGGGTTTTCTTCGTAATAAACGTGAATATTATTAAGTTAAAAAAAGACTTTAATTATACGGCCTGTAACCTTCTATGACCAGACGAAGCAGTATTACTTAGGAGTTTACAAACCGCAATTTAACAAACTTATACTCCTAAAGCGGTATAATGACGACCGGTGTCTTGTACTTCGACATTGCGAAAGCATTCGACAAAGTCTGGCACAATGGCTTAATTTATAAGCTGTATCAACTAGGAGTGCCAGATCGTCTCGTACTCATCTTACGAGACTTTCTGTTGAATCGTACTTTTCGCTATCGTCTTGAGGGAGCACTCTCCTCCCCTCACCCTATCAGATCAGGAGTCCCCTTAAGGCTCCGTAGTATCCCCCTTAATTTTCACGCTGTTCACCAGCGAAATCGCAAAGAATAAAAAGTCACAGTTAGCATTATTCGCTGACGACACGGCCATCTACTATACTGGCCGAGCACCCAATCAGACATCTCGCAATCTCCAATCCTCCGCAAACATTTTGGGCAAATGGTTCCGGAAATGGAGAATCGAGGTTAACCCCGATAAAAGTCAGGCTGTTCTCTACTCGAGACCCTGCCACTAAATACCTCCACCCCCTCCGATCACCATGTATGATAAGCCTATTCCTTGGGAGAAGAAAGCTAAATACCTGGGTAAGATTTTGGACCAACACCTTACCTTCGCTGAGCACATAAGGCAGGCTCACTCGCGCGCCGCTTTCGCTCAAGGTAGGCTCCACTACATGATAAACAAACGCAGCACTTTGTCACTCAAGTGCAAATTGCGTACCTTCACCGCGGTCATTCGTCCAATTATGACATACGCTGGCCCTGTCTTCGCACACGCCAAGCCCTGTTTCCTTCATAAAATGCACACCCTTAAGAATCGCTTTCTTCGTAGAGCAGTGGGAGCCCCCTACTTTGTTCGAAATGAAGAGCTGCACGTAGACCTCAAACTCCCAACTATCCAGCAGTTCTTGAAACGACTCACCAAGCGTTTTCTGGACACTGCTGCTAAACATCGCAACCCCTAATAGCATCGGCCGCCCGATATGAACCCTCCCGCATTTCCAAGATCCGCCGTCCCCGGCATTCCCTCCTAATTCCTGACGACGCTACTACCCTGCTCCAAGAGAGCCGTAGGGAAACTAGTACTTTACATAAACACAGACCACCGTCTTTCCGCCCTCGCCGACGAGGGCCGTCGCGAAATTCACATCAACGTCCTCCACGTCCCTTGCCTGAGCCAGCACGCGCCGCTGAGCCAGTAATTCTAAATTCCCTAAATAATTTAAACTCGATCCAGCTATTCCTTGCTGCCCGCCCCCCAGCGACGCCCCAAGCCGAGGCCCGTACCCCGCAGGGGGTGCCCTTAGCGTGTTGTCGCTTAGTTTGTAAGAAAATAATAAGCCCTGGCTGGAGGCTTTAATAAATTAAAGCCGCCACAGGCAAGCCCGGTTAAGCAGCCGACAGCCTCAGAGGTTGACCTGCGAGATGCCACAATAAAAAATAAAAAAAAATCACTTTGCTAGTAATAGAGTTAGAACTAAACCGACCAAAGTTAACATTAGCCCTTTTTAACAAGCTAAGATTGCGTCAATCTTAGCTTGTTGCTTTATTTTTATTAAAGCCAAAACAGGCCAATGTATACATCGGTCCATTTTGCAATAATGATCTTTATCGGACGGCGAGCTACCCATTTCTCGCCGTCCGCAAGCCTGCGCCTTCAGTGGCGGGGCATCGGCTTGCGACTCCCAACGCTCAGGGTGTCTCCTGCGGTGCCTAGGGCCGTGAGGGCGCGATGATTGAATCTCCCTCACGGCGTCCGCCTCCTCCTTCACGAGAATTGCTGCTTCGCAGAAGCCTATCCCCGCCCTCTCTCCCCGTACCAGGGCCTGGACCAGGGTCGGGCGCGAGAGGTCGCTGCCGCCGATCGCCTCCACTCCTACACGGCGGTTCTCCACCCAACCGGGGCAGACCTCCACCGTATGCTCCACCGTGTCCTTCGGGCGATCCACTCAGTGGTGACACCCGGGCGTATCCTCCCGCCGCCGCTTATCCGGAACAGGAACCTCCCGAAACACCCATGTCTGGTGAGGGCCTGCGTCAGGCGGAAGGTGTGGACGCTGTGGCGCCTCTCCAGCCACTACTCAAAGAGGGGGACTTATCGACGTAATTGTGTCTTGCCCAGCGCTGGATTGCGACAGTCGCTCTCTCCATGTCGCCATGTGGTCCTGCCGAAGCTCTGTCCGCCGTGACGACCCAAAACTGTCGTTTCTGACACTTTTGCCTACTACTTTGGATACGAAACATTCTGAGACCTGTTTTAACAACGAAAAATACTTTATCCTCTTTGTAACAAACGTGACGTTGGATTTTTTAATATTTTATTTTCTATGCTATGCTACGATTTTTTATTCAATTAGGGCTCCACCTGGCCGGTAGTAGACCCTTAATTTAACTAATGTTAGATTTTGGCACTATATGAAGTGTGTTGACGGGTGTCTGGATCTGACGCCTAAGTGCTGCTATCTGGTGTACGTCATTTCAGACCCTCAATGACAGAATATTTTTAACTAGGTTCACCCGCATGATAAAAAAAGTAGCTTAGGTGCAAGCTTGTGTGCAAAATTTCATTCAAATTCCTTCAGCCGTTTTTGCGTGATTGAAACACAAACATACAAACTTTCGCATAGGAAGTAGGATTCAAGAGTTACTACTGGCATGAGGTTGACTGCAGTAGTTGTTGTAGTCTTCTTTATTTGTTTGGGTTTTTTTATATTTTAAATTTGTTCGTAGTTCGGCTTCTTTCGTATTGCTCAGATATAGCTCATTAAAATTGTGAATAGGGACGGTAGAACACAAAAACAGGTTTAAATTGATTCAATATTTTATTTTCATTGCTCCAAAATATACACAATGACAAATATTGAAAATGTGGATTCATCCATATTTGCAAATGTCTTTAAAGGTGTTTATTTGAATTTCATAGCTGATTACACGAAGAACATGAATAGATTATTTGAATACAAATCTGTTGCAAGCAGACACTGGCGAGCCGGCTGAAATGTCTTTTATTGTGAACGAGCGGCTCACTACTGCCACCTACCGTCTACGTACAATATGATTCAGTAAAATTAGTAAATTCACTGTTCCTACATTAAATGATATATTTACAAATAAAACTTTAAAAGGAACGCTTTGCAAACATTCAACAAACTTGAGATCGTCTTAACGTAAAAGATGGTATAAAATTTTAAAAGTTAAAGAACGAAATTCTAAAACATCATTTTGCGACGAATATATTTACAATAATAATTACATTTTTCCTCCAAAATGAAATTGTGCCGAATCACGTTTTACATCTCTCACAAATAAATAACAATTGAATTTAGCCTAAAATACTTCTTTGATAAACAAAACAATAAAAAATAATTGCATTCAACAAAGCTACGATAACAAATTTAATATAAATTAATCATAAAAGAAATGTACAATTTTTACAAAGCTAAGAGGGATCACTTTCATTATTATCACTGTAATGTAGTGTTGACGTCTGTTAGTCGCGCGTTACTCGGCCGATTGGCATACACGTACATATAACTATTGTTACCATTATAGTGAATATCTTTAACATTACTACATAATAATAGGTATTGCATTCATTATTTACAATTTAAACACCTCATTCATATATTATAAATGAAATAAAAGCGTTTACAATCTACAAACTTCTGACAATATATTCTAATTAATCATCGTCGCACTCATCTAGTTTTGTCGTCAAAGGAGACACAAGGTAACTTTAATTCGTAGAAGTTAACTATAATAATATTATAATTGAGAATTGTGCATAAAATTCGAATCAGCTAAAGTATTGCGAAGGCAAGTAGGTGATGTATGCATTTTATTTTCATTAATCCTTTCAATAATCACTATTACGAAGCTCCAGGAGACCTACAATTATAATCCTTATGTATATGGCTTACATCTAAGTGGTGTTATAGTAGTGTGGTCAGAATGTCGTGTACCGTGGTACATCTAATCACTTATCATACGAATTAAATATTACGCCCGCGGGCACCATAGCTAATAAAGTTTCATTGTCTGCTCTAACTACATACTAGTAGCACTAATATTATGTATTATGCATTTGTTTTGCACTCTTAACGTCATAGTTCCACAGCAACTCCGTCAATAGTAGTTGTTTATCTACAAAGGGAGTCGCACTACAAACAAATAGTGTAGATGTGTGGAAGGCTCTTGGCCGCGGTACTCTGCAGTACTCTGCAGTACCTGCTAATATTCTCACATTGGAAAGTGCGACATTGTTCCTTGACACGGTCAGCGTGTCGCAGTCGGTGACATCTTACTCCTTGCATTCGTTCACGCTTCGTTCCTTCACTCTGATACGCTCCGCGCATGCGTTCTGTTACTACGTCAGTTTCATATCATTCTTTGGCATTATTTAGTGAGCTAAGTTCGTTAAGACTTCCACTAGTAGATTTAATTCATGTTTTACCGATTGCTTCTATCTAGTCCACGCTTTTTAAAATGTATTGCACTACCGAATTCATAAATTTTTATTTGAATCACTTTTGTTTTGTTTCATTTATAGATATAATATAGTTACTATAACCTACGCCTCAGGTATTAGAGATAATAAAATTGTAATATGCATGGAATTTAAAATTCTGAACATGCTGTTATGAAGTAAACGAATCTGAGTATTATAATTCGTAATATTATACAATATAGATAGATATTTGTGACCTAATCTATTCAGTCAATTGAATCGAATCAAATAATAGCCTCTCTCGAAATGAAGTTTCGAACTGTTAGTATCGACGTGGTAATGGGTAAATGTAAATCAGACTTCTGTTAGACGATTTAGAATAGTACAATACTATATTCGTTTTGCTATAATTCAAACTAATTCTTAAGAAGGTTCGTTCTGCGTCAGCACAAAAGAAAACTAAATCAAGTCAGCACCACTCGAACAATTAGGCACCGGGAGGAAGGTCGCAAACTAAAGAGACGTGTACTTGTCATAGTCGTTCATAGTTCGGTCGGGACCGGCGAGCTCGTCGCGAATGTTCACCGCACGCACAGCACTGCGGCGCGTTCTGTGGTCTGTCTCCTAGACAGAGCAGGTGTGACGTCACACGTGCGACTCGAGCGGCGGGCGCGGCGGCGGCACCAGCGGCGCCGGCCACGCGCCGCACAGCTCGGCGACGTCGCAGGACAGGTCGGGCGACGACGTGCGTGTGTGGCGGGCCGCCCAGCCGTCCTTGTCGAAGTCCTTGGTGCCGCCCACCGTGTGGCGGCGCTTGATGCCGCGCTCCGGCATGCCGTTCTTGCGCTTCAGCTTCGTGGAGCGCCACGCCTGCTCGCGCCGCCGCACGCCCGGCGCGCCCAGCGAGTCCGAGCGGGCCGCGCGCGAGCTGCGGCAGTTCAGCGACTCGGAGCGCAGCACGCGGGACGCGCGCGACGGCGAGCGCGGCAGCGACTCGGAGCGCGCCAGCTTGGCGCCGTCGTCGTCTGCCGCGCGCGGCGGGAGCGCCTCCAGCGCGGCACTGTTCCGCTTGCAGTCCCGCGCGGCCGCCGGGCTCGCGGGCGCCTCGGCCGCGGGCGCCGCGTCGGGCTCGTCTCGTCGCGGACAGTTCTCCTTCTCGGAGTCGTCGGGGTCGTCGCGCGGGTGGCGGCGCGGCCAGGCGGGCTCGTCGCTGGAGCTGGAGGAGTGGCGGTGGTCGCGCGCCAGCCAGGCCGCCTTCAGCTCGTGTGCGCGAGCGGCCGGCGACAGGCGCTCGGGGTCGGAGGGCGAGCTGGCGGAGGACTTGTCCTCGGCCTCGTCCTGGCACTCGTCGGCGTACGGGATGCTGCCGTCGTCGAGCGGCGACGAGTTGTTGAGCGTGCGCAGCTTCTGGTCGAACGTGCTGGTCAGAGACGACACCAAGTCTCCGGTTCCTGCGACAACATGTACAGGTTAGCGCGAGTCGAGCTGCGGGCGGGGGTTAGGCACAGACGGAAGCGTGTTAGGTGGCGTCGTTAGGTGGCCGTTAACTGATGATGATGGGTGATGGCGGTATGTACAGTGATGATGGTCACGCCGCCTATCGCTATACTAATGCACGAGCATATTAAAGCCGTGCTGTGAACAGCCGCCGACTGGAAGCGTTAGTTTGATGCTACGGTTATTCACATCTATTGATCGTTGTGGTGTCGAGGTTGTACTCACAGGTGAGACAATGACGGGTTATGATGTACCTAGTGAGTGCAACGCTCGGCACTCGAGACATACAGATGTGAACAGCAGCACCGTGTTACGCCGGCGCGACACACATTGCAACACGCACGCTCACATTTCTCTACCTTATAATGTGGACAAAAGAAAGGGATTGGTGTGTCTACTCTCTGACGTCAGTACTGGACACCTAGTGGGGCAAATAGCGGACACCTTTATTGTACACGAATATAAATCAAAAGTAATATTATATCATTTCAATCCCAGTTCCATAGCTGAGGCACTGAGTATAAATAAGACAAGCTATCGCGTCCTATGTTTGTTCTTTCTTTTTTTAGTGCTTGTCTTGTTCATACTCTATAAATTAATTTACAGATGGGTGCGGTGTAAACTCACCATCTATGGAGAAGTTGGTGAGCGCGTGAGTATGTCGCGGGAGTTCCTGACGACCGCGACCCAGCGCTTGCATTGACTCCAGTTCAATTCTGGAAAGGTAACACAAATTATAAGCTTGCCTGTTTAAGAGTTGCTAGTTCAAAAATTTATTAAATATTTCAAAATCTGACTTAAATTTTTCTTGGTGTTAAAAGCTGCAATAAGTACTTGCACTCACTTATTTCCATCCTGCGTCTGGCTGTACTTGTGGTTGAGTCCGTCGTAGTCTGCCAGCGACGTGGTGAGGTGGTGTGGCGGCGAGGTGAGCGGCGAGCTGGGCGGCGAGCCCCCGGGGGACACGTCGCGCTTGTCGCGCTTGTCGGGCTTGGAGCGCGGCTTGCGCTGGATCTTGCGGTTCGCCGCCGAGATGATGGACGATACGATGTCCCGCGTCGACACGTCCTTGCCTGGAATATGGAAGGCTACTTTTAATGGTATTATTAGTTGCTTACACGGGATAATGGCGAGGGCAACGTTGGTGCGACAGACAGAAAGAAGTTACGATAAGGTCGAGATTAGCACGTGTTTTCGCTTATCCCTGTCACTCTCGCACAAATGTCAAATCAAAAGTGCCAAATAGAGACGGAAACATATCTATCCAGGGTGTAAAAAGACACATCACATAGCCGTCAACTACGCATACTGTACATACATCTAACAAAGCAGTTTTGCGCAAAAATTATTGCTGGGAAACGACTTTTATTTTTAGGTATGAAAAAAAAAACTATTTTTTATTGCGCGCAATGTAACGCCAACCCAGGCAAGTGCAGTTAAACCCCGCCCCTTCGCTCTAAGCCGCGTAGGTACTTGTCGGATACGTTTGATATTCATTGCGTTTTTATAACTGAAAATGCGTAATTTCGAAAAAAATATCGAAAATGGAGGTAATTTTTGTTTGGAAAAAAGTTTAGTTTTACACTTGGAATTTATTTTCGTAAAAAAGTAAAAAAAAAAATTTGCGACTTTGACCTTCAATATCTCTAGAACCAGTGGATTCCCAGGTATGGGTCTAGTGGAAAAAAATGATCCAAATAATGGGTTGAATATGTGGCTTTCGTTTTCGGAAACTGTCTTTTTACACCCGATATCGATATAAGCCAAAGCATGTGCTAAGTAACGTATTTTGACCATACTATACGCCAGCGCTCGTTGCAGCATTGGTTATAAATCGCGAGATAGCACGAGATTTCTCCGTTCTACTCGCATATTTTAAGACCGCAACAGCCCCGAATCTTAGCGTTTAGTATAGTGCCAATAAAATCAACATTAAAAATACAGATTGAACTAAAAATTGGTGCAAAAACATAGATCACATCAAAATTTCTGTCACATTTTCAAATATTCCCTGGTCGTGTCGACATTTACCTTCAATCTTCTTGACGTTGTGTATGAGCAGGTCGCGCGAGGGCGCAGGCGCGGGGGACAGCTCGTCCCCTGCGGGCGGCGGCTCCAGTGGGGGGTCGCCCTCCTCCTCCTCGAAGTACCACTCGTACTGGAAATAAAGTAGGTAACACATGAATAACTAGTTTTTTGAACTCATACCATTTGGTTTCCAAAATTTTTGAGGGTAATTTTTTATTTTATTTTTAATACAGTACAAAATAGTGCAGTCTTTATGTAGAACTTTGACGTTTAAAAAGTGCTGGCTCTCAGACTAATTCGAAAAAATTACTTTTGATTTTGAAATTAATATATTTTCTTTCAAAAACGGGGTGAAAGTCTAGATGTTAAAAAAAAAAAATGAAGAAATTAACAGTTTGTACTAGCCCTAAGATATCAAGGTACTTACATGTGTGAGGAAAGACTCGATGATTCGACACTGGCTGGACATATCATTGACCATGGCCAACATGTCGTCGCTGGCCGCTCGGACCAGCGTTGGGCCAAACACTATGGCCAGGTTCCGCGCCTCCATCTTGTTGTAGGCGGAATGCGCCACCACTCGGCGCAAATGTTGGATCAGGTACTTGAGTGTTTCGTAGTGCGCGTCGGGTAGTGCGCGGACTAGGCGACGGAGCTCCCGCGCTCTTTCTGGTGACCGGTCGGCCGCTAAAAGAACAGAGAAAGGTTAAGTATTTTTTTTAAATTTTAAGTGAGTTTTTTAAGTCCAGGATGATTTTGTTGAGGAGCATGCCAGATTTATTATCTTTTCTACCCTGTCGCCATTTTAAGGTATGTCTCAAAGACAATATGAATGGCCAGTCAGATCTCGAAGTAACCACAGACTAAACAACTTTTTAAACCACTTACTTCACTGTTTTTTTTTCAATTTAAATACAGAACAGTTTGTGATTTTCTTAGTAGGTAATTTATAATCAGTATTGAAAGTTTCAAGAAAGTGAATCTAATAAAAAGTTAGTTGACCGTTAAAGTGGAGACAGTTGTATTTAATAGTCAAGCACGGTCGACTTTGTTTATTGAACGCGGATGTCACGATAGGCAGCTACATATTAATGATATCCAAGAAGTGTTCACCGTTCTGTATAATGGCAACACTGGGTGTTTCCACTCTGGCCACTTGGAATAGACTTCTTGATAATGAGCAAGGCAACATTAATTACAAAATAGTTTTAGGCAGATCTTCTTGTGTTTCTTCGATTTTCGCACGGAACACATATTTGTATAACCAGCCGGTCGATTCTGTTAACAGCTCACCGTGAAAACAGGTGGAGTGACCGTGAAGTGAACTGTCATTCCACCTTGATTGTATGGATTGACAGCCCACTTCACGTTCAGTTCAGCTAAGTTTTCACGGTGAGATTTTACAGAATAGCACTACTGGTTGTTCCGGATCTGGGCGTCTTTTGTTTGTGAGTTTACATGTTTGTGAACGCACCCAAGATACAGGAGTAATTCTTAGTGTGGTGTAACGTTTTAAAAAAACAGAAGAATGTAGAAGAAGAGTATAGGCAGCATGACATGCAGCAGGCAGGTGTGAGAAATTTTCTTAATTGTTGATAGGGAATTGTCGTAGGTTAGCTCTTGATCTCTCTAGATATGCTATTATCTCTATATAACTTAACATCTTAAGGCGCGGACTGACTACGATTTGAAATACCTTCAAATAAGGTTGAGAATTGAACGTAATAATTATGTTGACGATGCGAATAGGCATTTATTTTACAGGTTTTCTTTAGATTATCCAGAATATACACAATAAATTAAATAATTGTCCGGTCAAAGTTTTACTAAAATGCCAATTCTATTCAATTCTTAAAAAAAATAATGCTGTTATCGCTGAAAATACAGAGATGTTCGACGCCAAAGTTAATTTTTGTGGAGCAATTTCCAAATTTTTTATTGAGAATATCAAACTATTTTTTACTATTCTATTCGGTTAAAATTTTTCTTTAAACCATTCTCTGTCCACCGTATTATTTGCAAAGGATATTTTCATTGCATTACGTCATACTCGACTATCCAAAAAACCATTTTTTTGACTATTGGGGTACTACCGCCCCTTAAGAGGCGAAGGGTCCATACTACTTGATTCCTACCGGCTTCTCTTCAGAACAATGAATCTCTGTCGACATGTTGACGGATGCTTTGCATTCTCGCAACTTTTACACTTGTTTTTTTTGAAGTTATACTTCTTTAGGCGCGTTATGAAAAAAATATGAGAGTGAAATTTTAAGATGCGCGCGCATCACTGTCACACAAAATTCACAGATTGAAGTTAGCTAGAACCGATCCACCCTGAAGTTAGCTATTGGTGCGGATTCTGTTTTGCACGAACTAAACTTAATTTAGGCTATTCCTATCTTTTTCTCTCTAATAAAACAAGAAAGAGACTGACGTAAATTAGAGCTGTCAAATTTAGTTGAACTAATATTTCCACGTAAAAACATGTCGATTAAAAACACGGTGAAGCGCAAGGCGTAAACTAGTTTGACATCTCTAACTTAGTTCATAGCTATAGCCGTCCTTTTCTCGCACTGCCTTTTAGTAAAAGACAGCGATTCTCTAATTTTAGTTTAGTTATTGAATAAGAGAATCGACACCAATGTCTGTGGTTCATGAAGAATGATTATTTCCCTTTTGTAAACGTTGTGACAGTTTGGTTTTTATCTTGTTACGCCAAAGAAGTATTAGTCTTACGTGCGTACATAACACACACTTTTTTTTAACTTTGTAACTAACCAATGAACGCAGGATACAGGTCCGCCGTCAGCAGCGGGTCAGGCAGCCGCCTCAGGTAGGCCTTCAGGAGGCTGGAGGCGACGTGCACGTCAGCCCAGCGCGCGTCGGCGGCGGGCGGCGGCTCCCCGCGGTCCAGCGCGGCGGCCAGCGCGGCCACGCCCGCCGCGTTACCGGGCACGCGGTACACGCCCACTGTTCGGAGACCGTAGGCCTGGAAGAGACGTTAAACATATTATTAAACGACTTCAAAAAGGAGGAGGTTATCAATTCGGATGTTTAGATATTATGATTGGAACGAAGTTCCTTATCGCGCGTTGCGAAAGGGGGCTAGACGGAAAAAATTAAGACCAAAAGTTGTAACGACACTGTTTGCTATAGTTGTAAGCCGTGCGGCGTGCGCGTGTTTCTCTGTCTGTCTCTCTCTCTCTCTCTCTCTCTCTTATAGAAAGCAAGCCAGTTATTTTCGTTTCGTCTTTCTTTATATATACATATACCTATATATACAGGCTGTAACGGAAAGGTGTGGTCATATTTTAAGAACTGCATCTGCCCATCGACATGAACAACTTAATTCAAGAAAAAGTTAGAAAATTCTCAAAAAATTTTTTTACCCCCCATACAAATATTGATCAGCTGATGATCACTTTGTATGCAAAGTCCAATTTTTTTTTTGCGATTTTTTTATTTTTTCTTAGAGAAAGTTGTTCATTTCCGTTACACCCTGTATATATACTATTCTACTTATTATATACTCATTGAACTTCGTTCCATCCGGGTGTCCCTTGACACCTCTCAAGTTTTTTTATGTATGTTCGGGCGTAACTCCGTCATTTAAAGACGGATTTGCAAAATTATTTTTTTTTTGTTCGAAAGGAGTTTATTCCGAAATGGTCCCATTTAAATTTCATATAGATCTGATGAAGGTCTTCGGAGATAGACAGTGGAACTCTTCAATAACTAACAGCAGATGACTCGCGATTATTGCGATCGTTTGGGGAACCAAAACAAAAAAGTGAAAATTAAAAAACTTTTTTACAAAAAATAGAACCAACTTCCAAAAAAAAATAACAAAAAAAGTGCAAAATTACTTGAAGAAACACCGACTTCCGATATTAAAGTTATTTTGCATTTTTTGTTATTTTTTGGAAGTCGGTATTTTTTGTAAAAAAGTTTTATAATCAGAAATATCGAGCTGTTTCTTTAAGATAATCTACTGGATAGTTTAAAATAGCTAAAGATACTACTCTAGGTACTTAACTAGCTCGAGTCTTGCTGTTTCTTCAAAGTTAGATTGTATCTTCCTTGAAATCAAAACTATAGTATCATCTTGCCCACTCAGTAAGGACTAAAGTATAACTTAAGTAACCCCTACCGCCAAGGATCTTCCAAATAAACTATCTACAAACAATTCCAGGTGTTCAGACCAAGCTATGTTGAATCCCAAACATCAATTTCTGATGTAGCCTTCTTGATGGACCCTGGTTGAATTTAATATATTGATAAAAAAAAACGAGTGTGCTTTAGACCACACGACTGAAGTAAAACTTCTTTTGGTACATCTATATGTATGTATATACATTACGTATGTATATATGTCCTCTCAATTTCCGTTCGCCTCGCCCGATCACACTTTTCGTAACGCTCTCGTCTCACATTTACCAGCTTACTCCCAAAATCAAGCGTTCCGTTCGCCTCGCCTGATCACACTTTTCGTAACGCTCTCGTCACACTTTCACCAGTTTACACCCCAAGTCAAGCGTTCCGTTCGCCTCGCCCGATCACACTTTTCGTAACGCTCTCGTCACGCATTCACCAGCTTACTCAGCGTGCGTAAAGAAATTTACTTAAAAAAAAAAGGAATCTTCAAATTCGTACCTCAACAGCATGCGCCGGTAGTGTGACAGCCTTAGGCACGAGCGGGTGGTCCGGGTCGTGCGGACAGCGCTCCAGCGGCGCGCCCAGCCAGCCCGCCGCCGGCGCCGCCGCCGCCGCCGCGCCGCCGTGCATGCGCCGCAGCTGCTTCGCCATGCGCCCCTTCCACGTCTTGTTCTTGGGGGACGAGGGGAGGGTGGGAGTCGGTGGGCCTGTGGGGAGAAAGGGCTGGTTAGGTTTTGTTTCTGTGCGATGAATTGTTGCAGTAAATAAGAAATTAAAAGAGACCAGGAACTTTCGTAAGTTTAGTAAGGTTTTAATTTCTATAGATATGGTTCCAAGCTTTCTTATTGCAGTTAAGATCATTTTCGTTAAAACTACTGTCATTAAAATTTAGATGATGAACTCATGCAGCCACTTACCAGTAGGAGACCTATTCCTGCCGATCTTTTTGCTGCGCTGTGGCGGGAGCGGCGACGAGGAGTCGGGCGCGGGCAGTGGCGCGGGCGTGGCCGGTGCGGCCTGTGTCTGTGTCTGCTGCTGTGTCTGCGGCTGAGCGGGCTCGGCCGGCGGGGGCTCAGCCGAGTGGCGCCGCAGGGCTGCTAGCCAGCGCTGGGCATCTGCTGCACCTTCGGCCTGGGAAAAACGAAGACGATTAAATTAAAGTTAGTAAAATGAGGAGATAGTATGGTGGCGTGATGACTTAGAGGCGTTTATGGAGTATTGGCTGATAAAAACAACGCACAAAGAAGAGTGGAAAGCTATGTGGAAGACCTTTGCTCAGTAGTGAAAGAAAATAGTTTACAGAAATACGTTTTATTTCTACTGGAGTAACTCATGTGATTTGTCAATATTTACCGAGACGTAGTCCATTATAACAAAGCGCCGACGATGTGAATTAATAGAATTTCCATTCGAGTCAGAGGAAGTTTTGTGCAAATTGTAACAATACCATACGGCGTGGTAGCTAATTTTAATTGAAACATTCTAGCATTCAACGATATGCCAAAATTACGTATTCTGGCAAAATGCCGTGCTTGTATTGGATTGGATAGAAAATGTAACAAAACTCATTGTTGTATTTTTATATTCGAATGTTTCGTAAGTGGCAGATAAGGTTAATGAACGTTCGAAATAGAGTTGTTTTCAATCAACAGACAGTAGATAGTTTGAGAACAATATTTAATGTCTATTTAAGGCGCTATTAACTGCCAATGACCTTGAGTGGTTAGCTTGCATGTTCTGTGCTGAGCTCACGTAACGCATCGTACGTCCACCCAGTAATAGGCGCGCCCATCAAGGAGCGCTATCCGAAATTAGACGCATTATTAATTTATTACACAGAAAACAACAGGTATTAAAATAAAACACTTAGACTAAATTATAAATAATTAGATGGTTTTTAAAATGGTGAAGGTTTCATAAAAATACGCTTTATAGTTTTTGCGTGATTCTCATTTTTTTATCCGCGTTAGACATAACTTTACAAATTCATTACACTATGTTATAAAATTATAATTTCAAATATTCTCATATCAAATTACGATGGAAATTGTCTAGAGTAACATTTATTTTTTTCAAAGAAATAAGACTAGTCGTTTAGACGTGATGTTCAATTAAAAACCATTAAAAGTCTTATAACTTCGCCTTAAAGAGAGAAAATTCAGAGTTTATGTTGTGTTTTTAATAGGACAGGTTGTCATGAACAAAATAAGGGTAGGGAGTTGACCCTTGATCAAGTCAGTAGCACAGCCCTCATGATCTAAAAAAGTCATGCAGCGGAACAGGGTGTAAAATCCCGCAAATCTGGGAGGATCCTCCGACCAGACGGGTGTTGTGTCTGGTCTGGGCAACTCCCCGGTGGTTGATTTCGGACTGCTGTATATGTTCAAATCGCGCTGACAACTCTGCTTGCGCGATGCAAGGATTTGTGAGTTTAGTCGTATGTTAAATCACTGCATTCAGGAAGAATCCATCTCTGAACCGCTACTTTCAAAATAAAAAAGTCAAACATACCTGTAGTAACAACTCGGCCCCTGCTGCCGTGGTGACCCTGACCACGTGTTTTCTCTTGGTGTAGTCATCAGCTAGGGCTGCTAGTGAGTAGCGCACGTCCAGGGCGTCTCTGGAGCCGGGCTGCGCCTCCGTGCCTCCGCCGCTGACTGCGCCGGGGCTCTGTTGGCAAAGAGAGGAGACGGTTAGACTTCGGCTTGAAATGCGAGTAAGTAATGGTCAAGCTAGTAGGAGGTCCTAACATGTATGATCCTTTATAAATGTTAGAATTTGTAAATTATTAATTACCAGGCATTTTCTCCCTCACATGTTAATCTTGGGACCTGAGTTCCAAATAGAGTAGTCCCAAATTTTCATGTTCTCTACATTATAAAAAGACCGTTGTCTCTTGAAGTTTATTAACAAGAAAGGTGTCATTTAGTCACGACTTCAGGTACCTATTATAATAAAGAAACGCACCAAATGACGTCCCAGACATGATATTTTGTAAATAAATGAGAAATAGCTTTTCTTTTAAACAGTTTACATTATCAGCGGTGAACCGTAGAAATAACGTGCAGCGATGACGCTAACGATAAAGGGTAACAATAGACTAGTTACCAGCTTATGTACGCGTCTGTTTTCAATGTCTTGGCTCCAGGCCATTTGTACACGATCACACTAGCGAGCTCACACGAGTGGAGGAAGGAGACAGGCAGACAGGCCATTATGACGTAGAACTCTGTAAGACGAATCTCGTAATAAAACAAGATTGTAATCCGACAAATGAAAGCTCAGAATAATTGATAGCCAACTTTTTCATGGCCATCTATTAAGTCGAGGAAGTACCGTGTAATCGAGCCGTGTCTAGCGGTTAACGAAATTATTGTAATTACTGCACATTCCTAAAAACTAGTTGCTGTCAAATCGTGAGGCGACACTGCTCACGGAACTGAAATAAAGGCGTGAGGTGTAACTTTCACCCCTCCCCTGATTATAGGTATTTTTGAAAGAATAGTCGTGAATCAGACAAGTGTTGTGATGCGAATCAGCTTTATTGCAGAGTGAAGGTAGCATTTATCGAGATGACGATGATATAGATTGGAAAGATGCAGAAGGCTTAGTTGTCGACAATACATCCTCACACAGAAACTATACGTTGTGTTATTGTTTTAGATAAAAGAGGGCTGAAGCGCAGAGGTGTGGCCATTCCAATTGTTATTGTGTTTACACAGTTTTTTTTACACACTAGTGATCCTTCTGAACAGTTCGGTACTGTGCTTTGCTTCTGCGCACGCGCACCTCACTGGCGCCAGAACGCCGGAAAAAACGCACCATCACCAAAATAATAGCTCGTTTTTTTACGGTTGTGAATCCATCTGCCAAATTGATTTGTGTATAACACGATAATACCTAACAATCCCAGGATTCTGAGGCATTCGAAAAAGTCTTAAATAACTTTGGGACAACGATAAATATTCGCCAGCAGATATTTTAAGCACGCTTCGAAATAGCTGAGTAATTAATGCGAATGCCAAAAGCTCATTATGACGATTGATCGATGGAAAAAAAATAACAAACTTCAGAATAGTAACGGTTTAAAGATTGGCGTCAGAAAAGTAGGTCGTGTCGTGAACAAGACGGAACATTTCCATAGTGTTAGTGAATAGGTTTAGTTAAGAAGTGTTTGTTTACCCGCTCGCGGCAGTGGCTTGTTAGTCAGAGGAAATCGAAAGCGTCTTCCGCGGATGCATGCGTGCTACATTGTCACGGCAGCACGGCCTCACGGCACGCGATTCAAGGCCCTTGTCACGCCGCCATAGATTATCATCTACTTAACCGTATTTAGATTGAAATCTTAAGAGTTATAATGTTGTCTTTACAATGCTAAGCGTCTTTCACGAACCCGTATTTCACTCTACATGCTAAATGACGCGATGTTTGACTTGCATGATTAATTATAACCGATACGTTTTCGTTCCAGCCAACTTAAAATGGGAAGCAGATGGTTTTAACCAATGTTAGCAATCACATTTCACGGAAAAACATGTGCGAATAATTTATTTCTGACATCCAACCTATTAACCTTTATCCAAAACAACGAACGACATTAACTTGGAGAAGTGACTCGAAAAATGAGCACGACTCTCCGTTTAAAAGACAATACATTTATTTTACAGTAGAGCCATTTAGCTTACCGTGATCGGATGCTATTATACTAAATTTCGGTTTGTGAGAAAACGATCGTGCTTCCAACAGTCTTGAAAACTGTTGGTCCGATAAGAATCGATGATTTATTGAGAGTGACCCACATTAACAGATTTCCGCATATGTAACAGTGAAGTAAAAAATCATGTTCGTCTGTCCGCGCGACGACAACGTTTAGCGATTGTAACCTATTCACATCAAACGCAATTAGTGGGTCAACGGCTTGTCAGAAGTGGTACGCTGACGTAACGAGCCTGCAATCTACCCGAGATGCTAATAAACAATTAGCAGGGGAGCTAATGAGGAAGCTCGTCGACTAGTCCCGCTTGCGAGGGCGAGTGCGTGATTATATAGAAAGTACACGAAGAATGTCGGAACTATCGAGTAATTGACCCGATAGATGCAGGCGGCACCTCTATCGGTAACAGCATATCACTTTACTTGTAGGTCAATTGCCTATACCTTCCAATAATCGTAATTGCGAGGCGTGTTGTCTGCGACGCGACGCCTGCGCTCGGTCGAATTAAAAATGTAGGTAAACGATGCTTAGGCTATTAGAGATCGATCGAGTCGATAGTGTCTCTATTCCATATTATGTTTATGAGAATTTGCTTAACTCTTACTTTCGTAAACGGCTTTTAGTGATCTTTCTTTTTTATAGCTTCAACTGCACGATCATTCTTGAATGAGCAGGTATCTAGCTTGCTCATTGCTGACTGGTTCATCTTAATACCTCAGCATAAACTATTATTGTATACAAGAATAGCTACGAATAAGAAGTTTACGAGTGTCCTCTTGTGTCAGAGACTCGTAAACTTCAATAGAATTTCTATTCTCTTAAAATTAAATGCAGCACTTGAAATAAAATCGGGAAACAGTGAATGCATGCTCACCAATATATCGGTGTACCAGAGTGTCATGACTTGGCGGCTGTCCATGAGCGTCACAGGTGAGCGCGAGGCGTGGTGGTCATTGTCACAGCTTGGCACGCCACACACCACCGGCACACACTATGCACTTATCCGATACACTCAACAAAACAATACCCTTCCAGCGAAATTTTCACGTGAATTCACCGCGAGGGCATTGGCCCTAACATCATTCGCGAACTTCCGAAATATCTCACAGATGAATGACACAAATCCGCAGTCGATATCGAACATTCACACGTGTGTTGTATTATTTCAATCATCCGCTCCGAGTGCTCGACCGAATCGATACCGGCGATATAACAACAATGTGAAAATTGAACAAATTTCCGGAAATGTGCAGCGTGAGGGGCGGGCGGCGCGCGCGCTGGTTTGAAGGACTATGACGGTGTGCCGAGCGGCGTCTGCGCAGAGAAAGTGCTCCCGCGCAGACTCCGCGCCGTCTGCCAAAATGGCTTTTTTCACGGCACGGAAACTAACGATTTTTTCCGGATGACCCATTCGGCACGGTACGACAGTGGTTTCTTCGAATTATTGCCTTCTCTCAGACGTTAATTTGGGTAAATGTTTTGTCATTTTGGAGTAATTTCAAGTGCGGCAAGTCAATTCGTTTTTATTTCACCTACATGCAGCATTCACAAACACAATTTATAGTTCTTCAATAGTTCAACGTCTGGCATAGACAGATGGATTCAACATCATTCGAAGCGTTCAAATGATCAGCGATTTGGTAAATATCTGTCAAGTCATTAGGTACCTTCAGCAAGCATTAGTTAGCGGTGTGAATTCAGTACTAAGATCCGGCTACCATCAATTTGCAGTTAAAGTGAATTATAATCGACTGCTCGTCAATGACCGTGTCACTCGTAATTTCTTCCGAACCGCGAACGCGAGGTACTAATCGTGATTTGTCATACTTTTCCTTCGCGCTTAGAAATACAGGGCTGTCAAATATCTAAGGCACTTGGCAACTGTTGAACTTGAGAGTTCTTTTCCTTTCCCGTCGGATGTGTGACGTGAAGTCTCCCCAAATTCCGAGAACCCATTAATATTTCGAATACTTTTAACAGGATGTATATCATTCCGCAAGTTATTAATTTACATATTTTTATTCACGTCGGACACCCCTTCAGCCAATTTCCTCGGTTTGTCATTGAACTCTTTACGTGAAGTTTTCTCGCTTTCTGTTCACATTATGCCAAAGTGAAAGATTGGTCTGCTGAAACCGGTGAAGCAAATGCCCTACTTTTCTCAATGAACCGTGTCTTAATAGTTACAAACTTTTCAGGGTAAGTCATTGCTCCGATACGCATGTTACTTTGCAATTAAACTTTTTAATTTTGACGTAGTACAGAAATAGGAACCCCGGAGTGATTTGGTCTGACGTCCATATTGACGTTCGACGACTAGTAACTTCTCAGATTTCTCGCGTTTGAAATGAGTGATGTCGAATCGAATGAACCATTCGCATGATACATAACAACGCTTTGAGTAAATAAGTTTGACAGTTTCCGTAATATTTGCGTTTCTTTTTTACGTAACTTTGTTATGTCGATTTGCTTGGGCTAACTATGTCGATTAAATCTACTTATCGTGACTAAGTGTCGAATAAACAATAGGCTGGTCGGATGATTCAGCGCGGCGTCTTGAAAGATTTATGGTGCGTGCAGTAGTGGAGATCGATATTTGGTAATAATGAGTCACTCTTGCGTAACTCCGACAGCCAGACGGCGGTGGCTGAAGTCTTTAGAGCGCCATTTGTACGAGAGATTGTGGCAGATATAAGACTTATAGCTATTAATTTAGTATTATGTAAACGATGGAATCACAAAAGCTTTTAACTGCTAATATTTTATTGAGATAGACGACCATAAAATTATGTTAAGGAAGAGATTGAATTTATCGATAAATTAGTTTTGTGTCTTTAATTGCATACTCTATTACAGGTCGTATTTTTGTGAACTAAAGGTTTTCAAGAATTTCTAAAATTCGTTCGCATGCTAGTACACAATTTTATTATTGCTTTCAAAACTCGATATTCGCCCAGTAAACGCGTTTTGTAACTTTCTACTTAATCGCATCCTGTATTATGATGTGCGGAGTAATGTGCGGATTTGTGTGTTTATCGGTAGAAAGTATAATAGAAACCAGATCCCGTCAGTCAATGGGCTGATCCCGATCGCCTTACGTTGTCTTACGTCAGACTGACGTCAGTCGCGTATTTGGGTCAGGCAGTTTCAAACATTCATGTTTTATAACCTATTTTGCTCTATTTATATCATTGTTTTATGAAAATGGAACGGATATGCGGCCTACGTGGTCATCAGATGCGCTTTATGAAATTACGTAAGTTATTTCACATTTATGCATCTCGACAACCCTGAGACGCGAACTTAATGAATATCAATCATTCATTTTAAAAGCGAATTGACATTACCTAAGAAGTGTGAATAAACAAGTTATTTTACTACTAATACGCCTAATAGTATTTGCCAAGAAAGTAAATATTAGTCGGCCTAAACAAATGAGCCAAAAATAATTTGCAAAGTTGAAAGTTCAGTCGTGCGTGATAGCGGTATCTTCAAAGCGTTGGAGTCTGTTTACTAAACATAATTTACACGTCTGGCGTATGTTTGTATGTATGTTAGGTATGTTCATTTCTGGAAACCTTTCAGATTACTCTACTTATTTACTTTCTGATACGATATAATGAGAAGGGATAGGTATTTTGTTGGGATTTTTGGAAGCGATGTGTTATTTATCACGTAGATGTTTGAAATAGTTTCAGTATTTCTATGAAAATATAATTCTCAAAAATCCATGACTTTTTAGGGTTACAAACTTAAAAAGAAAATGGAACCTTTATGAGATCACTTCTTTTCTTTCTATCACAGAAACCTCTGTGATACTTCGCCAAAAGCTTGATTGAAGAATAACCATCGATCGAGATAGCTCCTTTCGTTATGGTGTCTAAAACAACATAATTTAAAACTGATCACAGGACGACAACACATAATCAAACAGTTACTTACATACAATTACGTTACGATCTAGAAAGCTGATCAAATAAGAACTGTGGGCGAAGCCAGGGGCCACAACTATCATAGTCTTAATATAGGTAATGATAGCCGATAGCCTACTTGCGAATAACAGTTATAATAACAATTGATAACGTTGCGTAACGACACTTTGTTTTTTTTTGTACGCAATACAGACTTGTGACGTAATATGACATTACCTACATTAGAGTCTCATTTGATTTGTAGTTGAATAGGCGTGAAAATAACATTAGTAGGTAGTGTGTATTTAACGGAAAGAAAAAACGCAGGTTCCTACCTAGTAAGTACCTATGTCAAATGTTGTGTAATAAGTAAGTATAGTTCGATTCAAAGTTAATGACGTGTGTGAAGTTCGCGTTTCACTGCGCAGTACTCCCGCTGTCACATGGAATTAATTTGCTACTGCGCAGCGGCCGGAGTGTTCCGATCCGCCATAAGCTTTAATTCTACCTGTACCAATATTGAACGCTCGTACTTAAAAACAAATTCAAGACGCAATATCATCTCGCCAACAATCAATGCCAAAATTAAGGGAAATTAGAGGAGATTTTGACAGATTGAAACTGAGATGCGAATGCGATCATTTCTTAATATTACGGGAATATTCACCGTCTGTAAATTTCGCTCTACATAAGCTTGCAACAGATTCATTTCAATCCGCCATGATTATTGCAGAATAAACATAAATAACTTAATAAAGATGTCTCAAAATTAATCGGGCAGCTCGCAAAAGCTTTTACCCTCATTCCGAATGCAGACTCATTTCTCGCACAAAACGTATACGGAACCGACATAACAATATTTGTACGGAAGTGTACATTATGAATTCATGATTGACACATCTGTTAATTTCTCCTCCTCTAAACGTTATTTCAATTGTATGTGTAGTTGTGTTGTTGAGAAGTTACGGAGAATGATCGCACGTGTCTAAATTTTTAACTTTCTTTGGTACCCACTTGACTGCGTGCAGACTGACTTAAGAAGTACCTAACTGTCAATGTTGCTCTCCTAGGGCTTTAGACAAAGTGACGTTTGTTTTTTTTAATGTGTTATGACAGCGATGCGGAGGCATTGACGGCATATTTTAAAGTATTTTATAAGTACATAAATATAAATATTATATCTAATACCTTTAAACGAGCAATTCTTGTATGAATGTATATAATTATTTAATCTGAATCTCGGAAACGGCTCTAACGATTTTCATGACATTAAGTATGCAGAGGGTTTCGGGGGCGATAAATGGATCTAGCTAGGTTTCATTTTTAGAAAACGTAAAACCGAGCAAAGCAATTTAAACAATCAATTTAAAGATATATAAGCCATTAGACCATGACAAATGTGTTATGAATGTCACGCTGTCTATCACCTCTTGTAAAAGTTGTTTACAATTCTAAAAAAAGCTGTTTTGACCATAGATATCCGAGTTTTGACTCAAGAAAACACAAAACTCTTCCACGCACCGATTCACCTCTTCTCATCTTCATACAGGAGTCAATATCCGATGTGATCTCTGACAAGTGTGATAAGTCTGTTAGTATGACGTTTTGTTTTGTTTACGGCACGATTTGACCCCGAAAGGCAGCCGGCCGATGCTTCGTGCCGCACCATCGATCGCCGATCGCTCGGAACTGATCAACTGATCTGTTTCTTTAATAACTTCATTAAGTTTTGGTCTCTTGATCAGAATGCTCAACGCTGTGGTATCCGATATGCAATGCCGCACGTAATCCTCTACAACGCTGACGCATATATGATTTGAGTCCGGGAACGCATATCGCAGTGTTGTGTGATCAAGAGCCCGAAGCTGTAGGACTGAGAACAGATCACATGAAGCATGTGATTAGCTTAAACATTGATTAACGGGTTCTTAATTCAAAATGTTCTATAGTGAATTTGAATTTAGAACCCGCTAATCAGAGCGTATATGGTAAGCGATAGTTTTATTAATAAGGCTGAGTATTGTTCATCATCATCATCATTTCTGCCGAAAGATGTCCACTGCTGGACATAGGCCTCCCCCAAGTGTCGCCATAATGACCAATCCTGTGCGTTTCGCATCCATGGGCTACCCGCGACCCTCACCAGGTCATCGGTCCACCTTGCTTGAGGCCTTCCGACTGCGAATGAGTATTGTTAACGAGAGCTAATTAATTTGGTATTAATGACGAGAGGACGATAAGCGGATGTGAAACACTTGAATATAAGCTTAATTTAGTATGAGGTTTATTTTAGGAGTAAATTGGACTGTTAAGTGCACCTTCGTGCATTGAGATAACAATTGTTTTTAATGTATATTTTCATTAAAAGAAATCGTAGTAGTAATAGAAATCATAGTGTGTGATACTAGAAATAATAATCATCTTTATAATTGTACAAATATCGGAACCATCAAGCTGTCTGAGTGTCTGCTTGTCTGTCAATATACAAGAAATTGTAAAACCATGAGAGAAAACGCTATTAAAGGTAAATTGTATAGCAATTTATATGCCACTTGTTTCGTTATCTCAAACTAGATAATGGATGTTGTCTTTCTCGGAGGTAATAGTTTATTGTTTTTCTTGAACCAACATTTACTTGGTTATAAACTAAATTCGCATATAGTAAATACTCCATTATGTATTTCTAGGTAAGAAAATGGTTAAGAGAAAATCTTTCTGCAAAGTTTACTTTTCTTTTTGCTAAAACAGATCTTAGGTACTTTCTCAGTAAAAAATGTTGAGCTTAATAAAAACGTTTCGTTTAAGTAAATATTATGGTGTTGCCACGTTTTTCATGTTGCCCTACTTCACTCAATATTGGGGTAGGTATATTACATTCTCTTTAATATTCGATGTAATATTTGTTTACTTAATCTGGATTCAAAGATACCACTATATATGTGTGTGGGCTTTCGTTCTGTCCAATTAATTCGTTGATTAGCTCATATAAACTTCAGTGGAGGAAAGTTGAAAGAGTTTACAGCGAATATAATGAGGTGTAGGAAGTTTATACTTATTAGAACGAATTAAAACGAGCTCATGTTTGTATGTTGTGGTTCGTTGACCGACACAATGGTGAAACAAATGTTCGCAGTACGACATGAAAGGAGAAGTTGTTATTTGAATGTTTCAACTCAAATATTTGACAGTGACCGACTCCTACTATTAATCAGAGTATATCACTTTCTATCGATCGTCCTGATGCCTCATTTAAAAGTTAAAATGAGTAGATACAATGTTATAAATGATGTGTGAAACATTGAGTGACTTCTGGCAAATGTGGGCAGGGATTGGCCAATAGACTGATTAGCCAGTTACTTTTTCAACTCAATTAGTCATGTAAAAATAATTTGTTTCATCTCCAAATCTATTGGTATTTCGAAGGTGTACAGCCCCCATATAGCTCCTGAATCACAGTTATTTCCATCAATACTATAGGTAACTTGACACCATGTGTGATTCACCCTCATAACACAGGATTTTCCTAGCATGGGGGTCATTAATATATAAGCTTGTTAATTGTTTTATAAATGCTCTGTATGTGTCTTCTCTTGTATTCTTGTAATGGCAAATAAACTTATTATTACGTAGATTTTTGCTTCGTAAAATATGCAATTAAGTATAGAAAGTAAACAATAATAATTGGCAAGCGTCAGTCACCCACTCGCTCATTGAATGGGCCACGGATGCGGAAGACTGGATGCGCCACGTGGCCCGTGGGCGACATTGTCTAGGCGAGAAAGTCCCCGATGAGTAAGGCAATTGAGCAAGATCATAAGGTTACTTGACAGATGTCATGGAGAGAGAACATTAACACCGTTACTTAACAGTGATTAGTAAACTCTGTAATTTGTTTTGCGAATTGATGATTCATATTTCGGGCTGAGTTTTCGCAGTCTGTCGATGGACAACGGATTTTCTTGGCTATTAGGGTTGTGTTAATATGTTTTCCGGTAAAAAAAAAACTAGTAGTTTCTAAACTGGCAAAAGAACCGAGCATCGGTTTGTGTTACAACTAATTAACAAAAAAACTGTCGCTTCGTTCTGCCAAAAAAAATTGTAGCAGCACGTGCTACGTCCTCCTACAACCTCTTACCGGTTGCGTAGGCAGACTGTAACACATAATTTTCCCTTAAATGGACAAGTGCAAATTTTCGCAATCATTTCCAGTATTTCATTATATTTCCACGTTGGGCAAGGTCGTAGACCTCGGAAGCCCGCGTGCGGCTGGCGCGGCGTGCACGCAAGCCCAGCGATCGCCGGATAACCGATTGACAGCAAACACTAAAGAGCCTTTTTATTTGTTTTCGGGAGGAGACCTTCAAAAGACTCCTGCTTTTTTGAGGCCGGGATTTTTACCTTACTAAAACCACCTCGGTCATCACCATCAGCACTTGGAAGGGGTCCAGTGACCTCTTTAAAAGACCACCCTGGAACCCGTCTGAAGAGCCTTCAGCCTGCAGAGAGCCACGATGCTATATAGGCCGTATAGCACTATAATCCTTTTCTCACACCGGATTTATGATGATTTTAACGCGTCATGGTTAGTGCACTGAGATGCACTATTGCGATCCTATGTTGCCATTGAGAACCCATATTGTTTTAGAAAACAATTGAAATGTCACGTGCTTCGGTTTTCCCTGTTCTGTTTTCAATCAATTAGATCTTTGTCTCTCTACTTGTTTGTAAGGTTAACTTCGATGTTATTTAAAGGAATTCTCTCGGCAAAGTTATTAGGTTTGAAAATAGCAAAATTATTCTTGGAAAGACTTCCGATGCGACAAAGAAACGTTTTAGAGACTTCCTGTAAGATTATTTGTTTTAAAAAACTACTTAGGAAGTTAATTCATATAGGAAGTCATTAATTTCACCGTCTTTCACTAGATCTATTGATAGAAATATTTGTTACAAATCGACATTGAAAATAAAATTAGGTGCAATGTCAAAGAGACAGATTCGACAAAAACTCCATTAATCTAAGAGAAAGCGTTAAGAATCATGAACATTTGTATTTCATAATTAATGAGCAGTGCGCAAGTGCATCACATTTATCATTCGTTGTGTATGTTCGTATGTGTTCGGTGCGGTTCTCGGAAAGCAGACACTCGGTCTGCCTCGCTCGCCATGTGGTGACTGGTTGATTCTTTGTCCGCACTTGTGCGGCAATTGAGATGTATGCGCTGTTTTCATAGTAAATGCACTGTTTGGAATTAAGGAAAGTTATTGGTTTAATTAAGAAAGGAGAATGTCAAGTTCAGTTCTTTTTAGTGCTAAAACCATTTGTAGAGGTATTCGTAGATCAGATATTTGTCCTGAAATGGGTCACCTCCAAACATTTTGGGAAAGCTAATTATTTAGGGAAAAAACATGTTTGGATACTTTTAAATGAAATGGTAATTTGTCTTAACAGGTAGGAGTTATGTTGACTTTGAAATGCTTGTTTAAGAGTATTTTCTTGTGCCATGTGTCAACTTGCCACAAAAGGAAGCCAAGAAAGATTTATACTGAGAACTCGTATTTTCCTGTTGGACATAACGTATGAAGTAGTGCGTAAGAAACAAGGATAAGATTTTAATAGACATCTACGAACACTGCTTCTGGAATTTTGACATCGTAAAAACCAACAGATGGGTTTTGATGACGTCTTAGAATTTGGTTATGGTTTAGAAAGGGCAGTTGCTAGTTTAGTATCTTTATTTGCAGGTGGGAATAATCGATGGTCGATGTTTCTTGTACATATAAATTTTTAGCGGTTTTAACTACTTTTTATTGGTGACATTTTGTGAAATAGGTCTGTGTTCCACATTTTTGGTTTTTATCTATAGATGGCTTCCATCGGCTTTTGTGTAAGAAAAGAAATGCGACGCTATTAAAATTAATTGATATTCATTTATCAAGAAGTGTGTACACTCCGCGCTAAGTGTTCCATCACGCTACAGATATGGAACATATCAATTACTGGGACGTGTCCACATGATGAAAAGCTTTCCCCGCCGTAACGGTTCATGCTATGCACTTGAGCATAGACATTCGTGTTGACGATTTAATGGTCTACTGGCCCGAGTAGCAAACGAAGCACTTACGGAGTTTTATTATAAGTGTGGCTTCTTGATTATTAATACGTCATGGTGATGAATAGTGAATCTAATGGCCGGATATTAAATGAAACGAACAGCGACGCATCTGACGTCATTATTGTCGATTTACCAAAGGAAATCAAAACAAACAAAAACGTATTTTCTTGAATTCTCACAGTCGGATGGGGACAAAGCCGCACCTGGACTCCCGCACATACTATAAATACTGTTAGCCGTAAAACACTGCAATTAAGCGTCCATTTACGGCACAATCCGAGGCACGCAGAGGTCTAATAGTACGTAATGAGTGGACGTCCTGGAGCGCAGGCGCGGACCGGGAGCCAGGCATCCGTTCTTGGAAGCGCAGGCGCACGATCATGACTGACAGACAGATGGACGCTTGTACAATGTTACAAGCCCGACTGCCCGATGGTCAGATAGGTCGAAAACGGTAGTTGGGTACGAGTGACGACGGGCCCCGCCTGCCGGTCGCTACGAAATAAATCATACGCAGTTTGGTGTAACATAAATACTGACGAGTGACGGACGGTCGGCGAACCGCACAGTAAACAGAAATAGACATTTATTTGTAACTGTATAGGATCGAATTGTAATATCTGCTACTTCATACACTTATGCACGTCATAGGCGTATTTGTAGCGGTTACTGGCCCACCAGATAATTTTTAAGACATGTTATGGTTACATCATTTTATGGGACTTATTAAACCAAATTATAAACTGTTAGATCTGTAATTATATTATAAAACCCACGTCCTTGCTCCAAAAACAAAAATCCATAATCCTGTCCCCTACTATAAAGTGTGAAATTAAAATATATATATATATCAAAGCTATTATTGGGTCAATGGCAAACGCAAGGCATAAAGCAAGTTTTCGAAATCTCTGAACTATTTAATGAATTAAAAAATACTGGAAGCTGCCAAAGAGATGGCTGATATAAAAAGCGTGTAAAGTGTTAATTCAATGTGACTGACATTTAGTTTACGAGGGCTGAGGTTACGAAAGGATTTTTAAAATGGACTAGCCGTGTCGTAACTCACGTACGATGTTATGAGCATTGAATATAACGTGAATCATCAGCCGCAAGCGACTGACAGGCTGGCTTTCTACCTAGCAATACAATACGCACTTAGCGAGCCCCTGTATCGTTATTTATGATGTAAAAATTGTACCACTCTGATTCATTTATAATGTAGCGGTAGTGCGCCACTCTATATAAATTTTCATGTTATGTTTCAGAGAATCAGTTCGAATAAAACTTGATTGTTGAAACGATAGAGAGGAAAGTAGTTTTCCATAGAAACATTAGTATATTTACTTTGCTTCCAGAGTAAATAATGGTTGGACCACACACTACGATAATATGTAAACAAAACACTATGAAGTAATCCTCTGGATTGTGCGAAAAGCACGTGAAAGGGTCTCGCTTGTCAGAATGGCCGTGATTTTAAGAACGATTTTAATGTCAGTGGTGTAGTGTTGACCATGTCAGCGAGTAACCAATGAACTTTACGTAATTATACTTAACTAATAACTCGTTTTAAGGTCTCTGTAGTCAGCCAAATATGAACAAACCAACTTCCATAAAGATACGATCCGAAAAAGCTTCGAGATTTTTTCTCTGACGTTCGTTTAAAGTAAATAGACTCGGAATAAGATCAAGAGTCTTGTTTCAACATTCTCGAGACTTCAATTCCGTTAGTCTGTTCATATCTTTCAAGAAGAACATTTAGTTTTTCTTTTTTGTATTATTTACTTACGGAACTTCTGCGATTTGCCTTGAGATTATTGGCTTATTGCTTTAGTTACAAAAAAAAAACTATCGATCGTGGTTATGACAGCATCTTATAATTATTGAGAAGTTATTATGGTTTTTGTTGCTACTTCCTTATTAAATTTAGAGCCTTTGTTAAAAAATACCAATTATAAACGTGAATTATTATTAATATCATTAATAGATAGGGTGGGGTCGTGAGTATGTGGAATTGGTTTTTATTTTTTTGCTACTAAAATATAAATATCGATTAGGTAGATACGCAAATTCAAGGACAGATAACCTTTCCAATGAGTCGTTTCTTTCTGACAGTTTAGTTTTCAAATTAACGTGAAGCCTTAAATCATATTTTGGCAAAATAATCATTTGATTTAAGTAAGTATTCGATTCACTTGAGTAATTTGTATAATTTAGACAGGTTTATTATTTAATTAAAGCCATAATATGCGGACGGATAAAATTACAGTAAGCCGTTCTTCATCAATTTTAAATAAACTTCATCCGATCATATAATGAACCCAAAGAAAATTATTAAAATAATCGATACAAATTCTTAACAGTTGATTATAAACCGAAGTTAAAGTACTGTATCGATTTACATTGCAAGTGTGATGGTTTAAGACAGCAAACAGTTCCAAATTGATTTGCGATTCGACGCCGCCTGCGAGTTGTTGTGTTGGCAATACGTTATTCGGAATACAAACTATGGTTTAATGAAGTTATGAAATAAATCGAGCCGCGAACGCAGCCCGTTTCAAATGTCACGCATGACATAACGCAGGTCCATGGTACCATAGACAGGCGAAGAAATCGATCGCGTGGGACGACATTTTTTTTTAAATACTACAGTTATTTTGTATTTTCTGAGCTCCTTATAATATAGGAAAATTAACAATTCTATTTTTTATTTGACTGTGATTTTCCTTGCTGGTTTGAGAATGTTAAAGAGAATTATAAGCGGTTTAGGAAGTTAAAAGTCGTCGTCATGTAAATTATTATGGTGTTCACAACTGCACTGTTACGATCGCAAAACTCTGTCTTAGGTTCATACGTGCATGTGATGCTAATACACAGATTGTTTATGCTACCCTGAGGTTTTAACATTATCCAATTCGGTCGTAACGGATGGGACATAATCATGCTATCCAAATCTCAGCTTATTTCGAGCATCAGACATTAAGGAATTTTAAAATAGCACATCCGACACAAAAAGATCAAGACAGTAAAGTACCAATTTATTTAAACGGCCAGTTCCCTGCTTAAAATGTACATATTTAATCCGAGACATTATTGAGGCCCATGATATTTGGATGGCTCGTGCCAACAAATAACAATACAGTTTCTACCTCAAACGATTCAAGGATGAATGTGTGCTTGCGTGTGCGCAGGTCGATTTGCAGGTGGGTCACGCTCGGACACCGCCGTCATGGCGTCATATCCTCACAGAATTGGCCACTATAATTAATAAAAGAATTGCGCGTGCAAGGCAATGCTATGTTCGGTTATGGGCGGCGATCTTGTGGCATTGTTGACGTTTTTGAAGACGAATTGTTGGCAACAAGAAATTGTTGCGTAGACACTAAAGGAACCTTGATTCATAAGCCTTTAATTTCATTGGAAGGGCTTTTATAGCTTTGACTTAGCCCTATAAGGAAACATGACTTTAATGTCCTTTCGGAAGACGCAAAAGCTTACATCACTTCTCATTCATTATGTTGTTCATATCTTATATGAACTTAAAATATAGAGCAAAGGGCACACACCGTAACGAGAAGTCCTTGCTGACATTACATTGAACTATCAGCCAGTAACAGGTAGGTAACATATGACGTCACTTCTCTGGTTAAGGCTCACTACGCGAAATCTTGTGAACTCAAGGTGTACACCAGTTGCGCTATAGTACGGGTAGTTAAGGCCTGCCCATTCTTCTTGACACATGTCATGCTATCCTGTCAGGACTTATCGGCTGTCATCAGCTGCCCATTATGAGCGAATAGACATGTGGCCTCACCTTTGCAGCCGCAAGGTTACGGAGCCTTCCCTACCTTTCCTTTGTGAGATGAATATAATAAATCATTGGATATCGATAGGTTCAAGGCGTGCTGTGAGAATTTGTTGATCGATTGTTCTTTTTTTTTGTTTTCAGTTGAATAAGAAGTTGAATATCATTGTTTTATGAGCAGTAGATTTGGCAGCGAAATCGTGTAGACAACTCACGATTTTTTTTGTATCTCTTCTCCGAATTTGCATATAGTTTATAGTTCGAACCTCTGTATAAATTCAAGTTAAATTCTAAGATACTCCAGTACAATTTATTGTCTTGTTCGTAAATTAAGAATGGTTTCTTTACCGATGAAATCGTAGATTGCAGCGACGTTATTAATGATTCGTTGCGATGATTATCATCTATGTATAGCTTTTTTATTATTCTGTCATGTATATGGCGGTACAGGAAGTCATGCCGGTTATTTCTATACCTCAGTGTCGCAGAGGAAGGATATTATGTACTGAGATACTGTACCTTTGGGATATTTATTGAAACACTGGCTTATCTACATCTTACTATAGTAGCATGGTACAGGTAAGAAGTCTTACTTACGGTTTCTGAAGTGGGAATTTGAAGTTAAGATTTGTCAAACTCTAATGCTAAAGTTCTTCAAGTTTTTTGATGTTAAACTTCTTATGAGGGGGAATAGAAAGAGACAGAGCAAGAGTGAATGCAAAAAATAAAGAATGTAATAATATTATAAAGATTATGATTATGATTACGATTACGATTATTATTATATTTAAAAAATTATAATGATAATAATAATAAAGAAGTATAACTTCTTACGTGCGTACAAAAATACACACACTTTTTTTTTACTAACGCTGAGTCTGACAAGTTCTCAACAGCTGTTGACGAGTTCTCATTGCAAGAGTCATACAGTTATTATATAACGTTCAGTGACCTTTAAAAATTGTACAAATTAAGTTCTTTAAATATCTTTTATCACAGAGAAACAATGGACCCGCAACCTTTAACCTCAGGCACGAATATTAATAAAACGAAACGTCAATTTTCCATATTCTTAGTACAATGACCTCTAAAGGAGGTTTTACATAATATTTGGCGCTGAGCGTGATTCTTTGAGTATAATCTCCAGAATTCATTAAGAGGTTCTATTCACAGTTTAATATTATTATACATAATACGATAAAAATGAGATTAAGTGCATTACTTTTCCTTTTAGTTCTTTGAACGGAAAATTGGAAAGCTTTGGCGTAAAGGAATTTAATTAGGGATCTAAAAGTAGCTACTTTTATTATAGGACGTTGACTTGGTCTTGATCCTGTTAGGGAGGTTTGTGGAAAGTATCTACGCTTGTTACGAACGCATGGTTAGTTACTTTTGGCGGAAATCTTTCCGAGGTTACGTCTCAACCTTTGCTTATTTTTGGGAAACTAGCGACCTTTCAGGTTTCGCACGGATGTAAATTATACACACAAACCTTCTTCTTTTATCGCTCTTGCTATTAGTGAAAACTGTATCATAATCCGCTTCGTGGTTTAGAAGGAGTAAGCGGAGAAACAGACAGACAGCGGTTTCACCCGCATAGACCGCGATAAAACGTAGCCTATGTGTTAATCCAGTGTTTAAACTATCTACATACCAAATTTTATCCAAATCGGTCCAGACATTTGAGCGTAAAGGAGTAACAAACATACAAACACACACACTCACAAACTTTCGCTTTTATAATATTAGTGTGATCTCATGACGACTAATAGAGGAGTATGGAAGAAAAAGACATGTTGCGCCGACCCCAAATAAATTGGGATAAGGGCAGGAGAATAGAGATTAGAGATTTAGAGATTAGAGATGTTTGTTCGGTTTTCGATCTGTCTTTTACGTATTTGCGAATATACAGATACTGGAGTAAAATCTGGCTGAAAAATACTTTTTGACATTTAAGTAGATTTCCATTCGGAAAATGCTGAGGCATTTTTTCAGCATGTATAAATCAATTATTTAGATAATATAGGCCATTGATTGGTCATCAGCCAATCCTAGATCTGCTTTTATGAAAAATGTTCCATAAGCAGTCTATTTCAGGAAAATGAATTACAAGTTGAAAAGAAAATGTATTAACTTCACTTATAATCCTATCCTTCTTTGTAGATAATTTTGCGTCAACAAATTCCTCAAAGGTTACTAACCTGTACAAAAAGAATAAAAGATTTGATCAAGTATCTTTTCTGTTATCAAATCGGCAAATTAGCATATAAATGGTTTCTGAGATTCGCGATAGATTAAAGATTATATTTTGTTTGAAGTTCAAAGGTAGAATGAGGTTGTTGGTATTGAACAAACATTTATTGTAGATATTTTTATTCCTTATTATTTGGAATTGGTACGAAGGAAACCTCAGGAAGCAACAGTGAGGGATTCAACATTCATCATATAACTTGGTAACTCATATGTTTTTTTTTTATGTTACAGGCCCTGCTTTTACAGTTGCATTACATGAAGCAACCACAGCACGGCGAAGAAAATTCTTTGCATAATTGTATGCCTCCAATAAATATTAGGGTCGCCACACACAGGCTTGCGCCATACGCGCGACAACTGGGCCGTGAAGCCGTGATAATAGGGGACTACACCGCACGGACTCTTGTGTAATTGGCTTTCCATGTGCGCACCTTTCTTGGTTAGCCTGGTATGGTCAGTAGGCTGTAATATCGTAGTACATCATGTTACTGGTCTTATGACACACTGTGTTCTTGTACACAAAAGTATACATAGCTCTGCTAATCGCGAGTAGCCAAACATCTAAGTAGCAGTAACAAAATATTGACGAAGCATCAAATTCAACCAGACCACAGCTACTAGTCTATTGAAGTCAAGTACGATATCGAATCAATAATAATACAACACGACCGCTTAAATAAATGAGATCAACAGAAGTCTCCAGTAGCTGCTACTTGCGCTCGTGTGAAAAGGCTCTAACATTACTTGGTACTGTGTATGTAGGCGAAACCGCAAACGATAGAAATCGCGGACATGCAGTTGCGTTGAACAAATACACTGGGAGACAAATAAACTGATTGATTATGTCAAATATGCATGGCAAAATAGGCATTATAAGTGGTGTTTTGAATAGTGTTATGGCTTTGTTTACTTGTCAAAGAATTTGACAGTTGACGAGTCGCACGTACATTGTGTAATTCATTGTTCAATTGTTATATTATATGGAATAGCATCCCTAAATTATATTAAAAGGAAGAAATGGCACGTTTTATTCTTATTTAAGGTGTTTTAACGTCCTGATTTTGTTTTGAGTTTGTTCTGGTTGGTTGTTGGTACAGTACACTTCAAGACTACATGCAGTACGCTCTTCTGCTCTCCTTTAAAGCCATCCAAAGGTTGTCTTTAAAAGATTGCTTTAAGTCAACCTGTGTAACGTTTCCTTCATACTTATACATTTTATGTAACTTATTATAATCAAGTTGCACATAATAAAGAGTATATTATGAATATTCTATATCAAGCTAATTTTCATTGTGTTATGATTAGTTTCTTCTACTTCATTTATCTGCTTAATCTTCTGATGCCCACAGGCAAAGATTCGATGGCTTAAGTCCGAAAAAGAAAGTACAATTAATACTGTATAATTAGGATTGGTTTTCACCTTGATTTCATCCATTGTCAAGTAAACGAATTGCTTAGATTTCTCCTATAATGCGTAAAAGTCGGTCAGAGCCGCCGGCTGTAGGACGACTCGTTAGTAGGCTGATCAAGTAATTCTTTGTTAAATAAATTGATCAAATTAGTCTTAGATGTTACTTGTTGCCATATACGGAGGTTTATGTTCGACAGGGTTCGTGGAGTTTTAAGTTATGTGCGCGGATTCTGAATCTGTTTATCTATTCTGCTCGGTTCTTTGCTATCATTGATTAGTCTTTAGTGCCTTGCTAGTTCTCATTAACATATCATGGGTTAAAATCCAGGCAGGCGCTTTAATTTGTGTTATTTATTTCATCACCACTGCTCTTAAAACGGTGAACGAAAACATCGTGAGGAAACCGCCATATCCTAGAAACAAAAAATCGAAGACATGTGACATCCACCAACCCGCACTGGAGAGAGAGAGGTGTCCTGACTCTGGTAGGAGGTAACGGAGGCAGTGGTAACATTACAAGGCTGATTATTATTCTTATACATATGCTTACTTATATGAAAATACCAGTGAAGAATCCTTCAAAATCGTAACACAATAATGACGAATAGATACCTACATTTTTTTTTGGTGTTGCGGAATCATCCAATGACATCTCCCGCTCTGGGTGGAGCAGGAGGGCGTGTCAGATTTTAACTGATTAAAACCCACCCCTGTTCTATCCTTGCCTGAGTGCCCAGGGGCGCGGTAACTCTGTTTCGAATTTATCCGCGACCCATGAATAGATACCTTTTTTTTTGTGAGGGAAATCATCCAGTGACGAGAGCGAGAGGGCGTGTCAGACTTTTACTGACTAAAACCCACCCCTGTTCCTTCCTTGCCTGAGCGCCTAGGGGCGCGGTAACACTGTTTCGAATTTATCCGCGACCCATGAATAGATACCTGAACTAGATTTACAGCAGGTACATAATCATTTTCATAACAAGTTAGCAGGCTCTACACAACTTCTAAAGAATAACTTTGAATCATAATTTCGACAGTACAGATAAGATCTCTCGATACTCGTACAGATAGCTGAAGAATGAAGAAACGGACGTTACATTGCGCACGCGACTCCTGCGCAGTGTAGCGGACTGGTATTTATTACTACACTTTATTGCAGGAAATTAGACCGCCTTGCGTTTTTCTTCACGAAAATAAATATGTCTTACTTGGCTGGAAACACTTTTATTGACATGACATCAGGCTTGTTTTTCCCGATGGGTTAAGCAGATAATTATGTGCCTACAGTACCTATACTCACATTTCGACAGTTATTTTTAAGTTTCATGTTATGGGGAGGCGAGTCATAAATCCAAGGAATCCAAGAAAGTTTAAAAAAATTGTTAAATTGTAACTATACTTATATCTAATAATTTTCATCTTCTATTATCCCTGAATTGTAAGTACTTGATGCTACAAGTTTTGGAAGAACGAATCGAAGTTACGGGCACTTAAAATAGATACTAGTTGTAAATGAAAAAAATAAAATAAACTTTGGGTTTGGGCATCTACTGAGAAATTCCAGATAGAAAACCCAATAACACTTTAGCCCGACCCGGGAACAGAACCTAGGGGCTCATCCTTAGCAGTAGTACATTTTTTATACTTCCTTGGCGTAACAAGATAAGAAACCAAACTGTCACAAAGTTTACAAAAGGAAAACAACCATTCTTCATGAACCACAGACTATAGCTATAACTTCAGGGTGTCGGTTTTTTGTGACGGTGTGCGCGCGCATCGTAAAAAAATACTCTCATCATTTTTAAAAGGAGTATAACTTCAAAAAGTATTAGCTGTGCACTTTCTTTTTGCAGCATGAGTTACTTTTGATGTCAAGATAATATTATCTCTATTTAAATTACGTCATTATCTATCGGCGTTGTTAATGTAATTTTAATTGCTTTTTAAATTAACATTAAGGTAATGTCGTAAGGAGCGTGGGATTATTAAATAAAAGGGCTCGGCCGCTTGAGCAAACAAAGGCATAATTTGAACCTAGTTAAAACTAGGTATAGTTCGAATGAAACTTAATGGCGGCTGCGAAGTGCACTACTCATAGCGCAATACGCAGTAGGAAGCCCATCCCTCACCCCATTTTTTTTTGCTGTCACTTTTTTTTTTAAATCATTGATTAGATAGAGATAGGTTCGTGTTTGACCGCTATCTCACCTGATGGTAAGCGATGATGTGGTCGAAGATGAAGCACGCCTGCCTAGAAGCATACTATACACCGACTCGCGGAGTGTTTTGAGCCATCATTATTAAGAGGGAACAGGGGCTGCGATTCTCCCTCCATACAAATATATTCCCCTTTTTTCTTCCTGAATAATGCCTCTAGAGCAATTTTTTTTTCATAAAGTCAAGGTCTGCTGTTGACACGCCCCTGTCATTTTCTTTTTTTTAGCAACTAATAAGTAAAGAAAATATGACTCACCAAAAATGACAAAAAATGGCCCTATTTCTACCTCTGTTCTTAGAGGACTACCAGACAAATTCGAAAAGTTTTAACATAAAACCTTTAATAGGGACCTAGACATACTTTTTCTTAAAAAATTTGTGCCAAAAATAATTGAATCAGCTCAGTTTTCGAGGAGAAAAAAGGGGAATACGAAACGTCGATTTCGTCAAAAAATTTGTGATAAAATCGATCTGAGTTGCAGCTGTCCCTATCGCACTTTACTGCGGCAGGCTTGAGGGAGCACGATGGCAATAGTTTCTTCAAATACTTATTTTGTAAATTCTTCATAGGCCCTGTTCCCTCTTAAGTTTCATTCAAACAATACCAAGTAACGGAATAACGCCTTCAGAGTTATGCATATTACCTAACCCCCACGTAATCAAAACGCACCTTCTAAGTTCTAATAAAGCTATTAACATAAACGTTCCGCATCGTCGAAGGCCAAGAGTAGGTACTGACAGGGGTCATCGGGGACACCTGGCTGTTCCCGAGTACATAACACAGCTCACGGCTCGTAAAGTCGTAACTGCAGACATCGCAGACGGGAGGGCTATAAATAGAAATTGTCAAATTATGTTTGTAGTCGCTGGCATGTTGGGTGGGCAGGACTCCAAGACTAGTATGTTTAACACAGGTGCAGAAATCTTGGAGTATGACAATAGAGATCATATTATGTTTAAGATAATCCATACTATCTGTATTGTAAACGCGGAAGTAAGTGTGTCCGACTGTTTGTTTTAACGGCTTAACGGATTTTGATGAAACTTAGGAGTAGGTATTTCCAATTTTCACGCGGGCGGTGCAGCTGGCAGATGCTACTAATATTATAAAGAGGAAACACAAATGTTTTTTCAGGATACAAAAATTAATTCTAAACCTACATTATCGAAAAGCGTCATAGGTCAATTCCTATCTTGGAAAAAACACGATTTCCGTGCGATAGGTACTCGTATGGCTTGAGAGTCATAAGCCGCGGAAAAAGACAGTTAAGGCGCGGGCTGACTACGATTTGAAATACCTTCAAATAAAGGTTGAGAATTGAACATAATAATTGTGTTGACGATGCGAATAGGCATTTATTTTACAGGTTTTCTTTAGATTATCCAGAATATAGACAATAAATTAAATAATTGTCCGGTCAAAGTTTTACTGAAATGCCAATTCTATTCAATTCTTAAAAAAAATAATGCTGTTATCGCTGAAAATACAGAGATGTTCGACGCCAAAGTTTATTGTTGTGGAGCAATTTCCAAACTTTTTATTGAGAATATCAAACTATTTTTTACTATTCTTTTCGGTTAAAATTTTTCTTTAAACCCTTCTCTGTCCACTGTATTTTTTGCAAAGGATATTTTGATTGCATTACGTCATTCTCTATCCAAGAAACCATTTTTTTTTACTATTGAGGTAATACCGCGCCTTAAGAATACTGGAATCTTTCACTCGTCGAAACTTGCGCGGGATGTACAGAATTTCATCATTGAACTTGGACAATAGAATTTTGAGGTCAAGTGATGGGTGGCAGAGAGATACCTATGTCAAGTGATGGTTATCAAAATTGTTATTTATTCTATGATTGATGAGTTGAAACTTTCAATGTCAGATTAAAGCGTCAGTTTCAATTAGTTAACGATACGAAGTTGATTGGGGAAACTTGTGATGTACTAAGTTTCTTTTGTAGCATTGTGTTTGTGACGGGAGGTAAATCGTTTTTTTTGTAAGTAGCTCTCTGAAATTAATTGTAAGAATGTATATGGATATAAGAGTAGCAGAATATTTAAGAATATTAGATTGGATTTGTGTGAAAGATGATATAGCTAATTGGCAAGAAAGTGTGCAATGTCAGCTTAGAGACCGAATGATTTTCTATCGGTTACATTTTGGGGAGTGTGCGACGGAATTGTATAATTTGATTCCGCCAAGCCCGTTTCATCAACGGACCACAAGACGTACGGCGAAGTGCCACCGGTTCATGGTGGACATCCCATCCATACGCACAAAGTGTTTTGAGAACACTTTCATTGTGCGTACAGCTAGGGAGTGGAATTCCCTACTGGAGTCTGTGTTTCCTGATAGCTACAACCTGGGAGTCTTTAAGTCAAGAGTGAATAGGTTACTTCTAGGCAAGCGTGCTCCATCTTCGACCACATCATCGCTTACCATCAGGTGAGATAGTGGTCAAATGCGTGCCTATCAACTATTAAAAAAAAAATCTATGAAAGCCACAGGTAAACGGGGATTAATCATGATGCCTCGACAATGTATAAATATTATTCCTCAAATAGACTAAAACTATCTATCTTGTGAAGATTATTATTCTTATCCAGGTGTCCAACGAAATACATCGCGCAAGCAAACAAGATAGATAAGTCCTTTTTTTGTCGTAAATCAAACGGCTTTATCGTAGAAAGTAAACTCGATATTTGCATATTATCGACGTTTGCATTCAGCTGTTTACTCTGATTTATGAGATGCTAAGATTGTTCGTCTCTATCTGTTGTGATCATCGCTGGCTTTCCTAACAAAGTACTCTCTACTTAAATGGCTTTTATAATGGCTAAAAGTATCTGAAGCTGTTTCTAATAAATTAAGAGCTGATTTTTCAATAAACCAGGTTAACCGAAGAATAAAAATGGCTGTTCTTACGTTCACTGGGCTGTTCGACATATTTCCTTTTGGAAAAACTGTCAGGTAAAAGTTATCTGACTATTGAAAAATTGACCTTATACAATGCAGATTTTATTGTTTCCAAATCGATACATTAAAAAAATCTCTTCGTATGTTATTTTGTACTAAGAGAATAATTCTTTTCTAGTATTTCTTCTCGAACGCTGAACAGATTCGTAATAAATCCTCGAATTTACCGCCAGCTGAACTGGAAAATTACTCGAAATCTGTCTGCAAAACTTACAATACAATTGATATATTTGACGTGAAAACAAAGAAATAACCGTACATCAGTTAACCCTTACACTAAGCACAATGCCAACAATCAAGAGCATTATTGATCCGAGAAAACTTGCAAGTCTTGGTCTTAGTCTACTTGCACAAGTGAAATTTATATGGGACGCTATTGTTTTGATATTTTGTATTATGAGCTTTCACTTTTCTGCATAATACAAAGGCAAGTGGTGTTTAGCTGGGGAATTGTTATTTATTACTGAATATTTGATAACTCCGCTGCCATTGTTTATTTAGATGCTCTTGAAAATTGTTGATTTATCGGTGTTTTACTTTCACTTCATTTTGAGAATATTCCATCTGATATTGAAGAAAGCACAATGTATGAAAAATAAAACATTTTCCTGGTGAAATAAAGAAAGAGCGTAAATGAAAATGTCAATCAAATTGACGCGTTCGGACCGGAATTAGTTAATGACACGGTGAGAACTGAGAACATAAATATAGTGTGAACCTTGACATGTTACACCATGTTGCGTGGGAGAAACATTTTATTTATAACATCGGTCGGCTCATTATTTACTGGTTCGATGTGTGTAAAAATAAATAACTTGTACTACGACCCACGTGAACAGAAACTGCGACGCGATGCAAAGATGTTAAGCGAGATTTTGTAAAGCAACGCGACTGGTTCGAAATTCAAATGGTATAAGGAACAAGTTCAAAATACTCCTTTGGCGTAGGCCACTGCCCACTGCAGCCAGTATCCTGCATGGAGTTAGTAGGTACTACAGTAGATGTTAGGTACTGTTGACTATGACCGAATCGTATCACATAGCGTAGCCGCTTCCTACATTTGGAACAACGGCTTTATGTCTTTGTCACTATTAGTAGACATTACGTAAATTATGCCAAAGATACGTCTCTACAAGCATTGTTATGGGTTCTAAATGTCGTCTGTGATTTACATGAAAATGTGCTCCTCTTATTAATTAGTTTGACGTATTTATGGCAGAAGTAAGGATACTGAGGCGTTCATAGAAATATAGTTATTTCAAATATATCATTCTTATCTCAGTCTGAAGTCTGAAATGTGAATGAAATCCTTCATTCTGAGATATTACGTTACATATTTTTAGGTCTAGATTTATCCGATATTCAATCATTTCTGTTTCTCCGGCCTATGAAAATGTTATGCAAAGTGATGCGAATTCCGCAAACAAGTTTAGTGGGGTGGGCCTTGAGACCATTATAATATTCTGGAAATTGATTTGTTAGGCACTTTCTAAGCTAACATGAAATATAGGGAGAGAGTATGACATTCACATTAGTGATAATGACATTACGTTGGCGAATTACGTAAAGTGTTGGGGCCACCTGACGGCGGACGCAGAACCAGTCCTGCGCCCGCGCATCCGGACCAGTTTAGCGCGGCAAGGTCCCGCCATAGACCAGGTCACTGAAGACCCGAGTCCGCGCAGGGAGCGTTACCCTCCATCAACCCGTTTATTATTTTTATATTTCACGTTCGAACACGCAACATGGCTGACTTTCGTGTTTATTAATTCTTGAGATAGGATCAGAATAGGAAAGGGCCTGTAGGCTTGAATTTATTTTAAATAACGGTCTAGATGTCCGGCTGCAGAACTACAAAGATGAACTTTAGACAGGATATGGAGAAGTTTGTGTTAAAGATCAAAACACTGTCTGTATCAAACTAAAAGCTTCCTCAAGCATTAAACTAGGTGTTCGCACTAATAACAAACATGTCTGTCTGTTGTATACGAGCAGGAATACGATTTGGCAACTAATAGTTGTTGTAGTAACGCTACATAACAGTGGATTTATGATCCTAAAGCTTGCATTGAGGGAAGTTCCGCGTAATCGGAAGCTATGTTATAAATTGGCATAATAAACCGACTTACATAACACAGATAGGAATATAATAACGTTATCGTATAAAACTATTAATAATTCATATGATTTTAAACAATAGACTCACCCATAGTTTTACGATTTGTTTAATTTTCTTGTGAATGACACTAAAACACTGCATTTCTTACAACACTACGCTAACTTCACCACATCACTAACTAGTTATGACAGATTAAAAATTTGTTTTTACGATTCCTAAGTCATTAGACTAATCGTTTACGATCCTGACAGTAATCGTTTTACGGAATAGTAGTAATTGCAAAGTAAATATTGAAAAACGGGTAATTTTACTGTTAGCTGGCTGTTATATAATGAAATGTTTGTATCGTGAACAGTTAAATGTGTTATTAGAATCATATTTATCCGCCATGTGTTTAGTAATTGTAGATGTAGACAAATACCTAAGTAACTGAATGATGCGTTTTTTTTCTTGTTTAATACCTTATTCCGCCCAAAATCCAATAAATGAATCCATTCTCGAGATATCAATAGGGAAAATGATTTTATTACTTTTTTTTTTCGTATAATTTTCCAATGTTTAAATAGTTATTCTGTTATTCGGAACTTAGAAAAATCCAACAATTAAAAAGTCATTAAATTTGGTCCAGCCGTTCTTGAGTTATAAATGGTGTAACTAACGCGACTTTGTTTTATATATAAAGATACTAGCGACCCGCCCCAGCTTCGCTCGGGTACAATTTATACATATAAACCTTCCTCTTTAATCACTCTATCTATTAAAAAAAACCGCATCAAAATCCGTTGCGTAGTTTTAAAGATTTAAGCATACATAGGGATAGAGAAAGCGACTTTGTTTTATACTATGTAGTGATGAAAGTTTGTAAGGATGTATCTTCGATTAATATTTGATCGAAAGGATGTTGTTGATGTTATACATCAGGATCACATGCCTAGGGGTATTTTTTTTTTTTTTTTTTGGGGGGGTGGGAAATCATCTAATGACTCTTTCCGCTCTGGGGTGGAGCGGAAGGGCGTGTCAGACTCTTACTGACTAAAACCCACCCCTGTTCCTCCCTGCCCTACGCGCCCGGGGGCGAGGTAACTCTTTCGAATTTATCCTCCACCCCCGGGCAGGCACTGGCCGTGGCAGGCCCCGTCCTTTGCTGACAACTCTTTGAGGCGCGCGTGGAACACTACGCGCCGTCGACTCTCGGGCCTGGTGCTGATCGGACGGCGAGTTACCCGCTACTCGCCGTCCGCAGGCCCGGGTCTACGGTGGCTGGAGATCGTCTCGCAGCCCCGCAAATTCTTAAAAGAGTTAGCGCTCCCCTGGGCATTCAGGCTGGGAAGGAACAGGGGTGGGTTTTAGTCAGGAAGAGTCTGACACATCCTCCCGCTCCACCCAGAGCGGGAGATGTCATTGGATGATTTCCCACCACACCACAGGACCAGGACCACATAAGCTATAATTTATAGTGTGGGCAGTACTATTAATTCCACGCGGGCGAAGTCGCTGACAGAAACTAGTGTTGGTATAATAAGTATAACATTGTGCTTTGTTCTGGCCTTAGGGTTTTAATAAAGGCCGAAGTTATAAACACATTTAAAATCGACCGAATATTTATTAATGATTCGAAACAAAGCTTTCGAATTTAGTGCGCAGAACAAGTCAAGGGGAAACGGTAAGAGAAAGATTCCCACATCTGTTGCTAGCTAAGTTTATATAGGATATAACAGTCGGCCTATGTTCTATCTTGGGCGATTTCCAAAAGTCTAGCAAATGTAAAATCAATGCTAGAGAGAAAATCCCGTAGCTGTACCTACCTACATGAGATTTCACTACTCGGATGCTGAAATCTGATTCATAGTTTGATAAAATCAATGTTAGGAGAGGAAAGCTCGTATATCATATGTTACATATTTGTAACTTTGATATTCTGATTCGATTTTCGATTTGAATATTTGGAGTTTAGAACGTGTCAAACCCTAGTTTAATGCCACATTTGGCTGGTTTCTGGCTAAATTAGAGTTTAGCGAAGATCGTCCCGCGTAGTGTTCCACGCGCGTCTCAAAGAGATGATTGTCAGCCACCACTGACGGGGCCTGTCGTGGCCGGTGCCTGCATGCCTAGGGGTAGCGGATAAATTCTTAACAGAGTTACCGCTCCCCTGGGCACTCAGGCAAGGAAGGAACAGGGGTGGAATTTAGTCAGTAAGAGTCTGACACACCCTCCCGCTCTACCCAGAGCGGGAGATGTCATTGGATGATTTCCTACCGCGGGCGAAGATCGTAGCGCGTTGGTTTCAGCACTTTCGCACTTCCTTCTTTTCTTCTTTTTATCGATTTGTCTCTAAATAGTATAAAACAAGGCGCTGTCTGCGTCTGTAATTTTTTCGTAAGTTTAATTTTACTTTTTTAAGTGTTTACGCCATAGGTCCATGATTTATATCTCTTATCTCTAAATAGTATAAAACAAAATCGCTGTTTGTGTCAGTATGTTTCGCCGCTTACTTACTTCTAAACCACGCAACAGATTTTGATACGACTTTCACTAAAATAGAAAGAGCGATAAACGAGGAAGGTTTTTAACTTCAAAAATAAAATAAATAAAATAAAAATAAATAAATAAATAAATATTCCACAACTATCACACAACGCCATCTAGTCCCAAGCTAAGCAGAGCTTGTGTTATGGGTACTAGACAACTGATAAACATACTTATATATTTCTAAATACATACAAATTATAGATAAAAAAGGAGAAAAAGAAAAAGAAGGAGGTTATCAATTTTTATTTTTATATATGTATGTTCGGGCATATAACTCCGTCATATATTAACTAACGGATTTGCAAAATTTTTGTTCGAAAGAGGTTTGTTCCGAAATGATCCCATTTAAATTTCAAAAAGATCTGATGATGGGTTTCGGAGACAGACAACGGAACTCTTCAAAAATTGACAGCAAATCAACCGCGATTGCTGCTATCGTATGTCTATGAATTGTTAACACAGTTGAATGGGGAACCACAACTAAGAAGTGAAAATTAAAAAACTTTTTTACAAAAAAATGGAACCGACTTCCAAAAAAGAGCAAAATAACTTTAACTTCGGCAGTCGGCGTCAAAAAATGAAAACACAGAACCAGGAACACCTCACCTTTTTGTATATAAACTGCATCCGAAGCCGGAGCGAGTCGCTAGTTACTAATAGCGTCTAAAAGTGATCAGCCAAATGGTAAAATAATAAAGCACAGAATAAATGGCCCACATAAAAAGCCAATTTACAGCCTGAGAGCTCGTGAAATTCAGGCGCGGCGTCCTAATTGTATCAAATATCTATCACTGAAATATAATAATACAGGTACGTGTCGAGAAGTGGATCACAACGAGACGTCATTGGGAGGGTACTAGAACAATGGAACGTGACCTTAATTTTATGTAGGTACGTCATAAAGGGTTAATACTTAGCTGTAAGTTGGAAATAAGTACCCAAGTAAGGATGTTCTAAGTTTATACTTGAATTGTTTTACTATGCGACTCATAAAGTAAGTATAATAGTAAAGAATTAGTTTCTAACTATAGATACTACTTTTTAGGGTTCCGTACCCGAAGGGTAACAATCGATTGAGAAGCGAGCCAAGAGGATCATCGGCAATGATAGGCTCGTTGAGTCGAAACTCCAAAGTCTTGAACATAGACGCCCAGTTGCTAGCCTGTCGGTTTTCTATCGGTTACATTTTGGGGAGTGTGCGACGGAATTGCATAATTTGATTCCGCCAAGCCCGTTTCATCAACAGACCACAAGACGTACGGTGAAGTGACACCGGTTCATGGTGGACATCCCATCCATATACGCACAAAGCGTTTTGAGAAAACATTCATTGTGCGTACAGCTAGGGAGTGGAATTCCCTACCGGAGTCTGTGTTTCCAGCTACAACCTGGGAGTCTTGAAGTCAAGAGCGAATAGGTTACTTCTAGGCAAGCGTGCTCCATCTTCGACCACATCATCGCTTACCATCAGGTGAGATAGTGGTCAAACGCGTGCCTATCAACAATAAAAAAAAACAATAGGAATCCTATTACTAGGCCTTCGCTGTCCGTCGGCCTGTCTGTCAGCGGGCTTTATCTCATGAACATATGTAAATAGAAAGGTAAAATATTCACAGGGTGTGTTTCAACAAACGTGATTTTTTCGGTTTGTTGGACTGAAAACCTTCGTGTGCGAATACGTCTCGCACTTGGCCAGTTTAAACTCAATTGCGTGGAAATTGGTGGTTCATATATAACTTATATCTGTGTATCTACAAGATTGAGATCAAAACTTCTTGTTGACGAAATAAGAGCAAGAAACGCACTATTCCCTTTGATGAAGTCCCTACTCATCTATAACACAACATACAGCCGATAGCATCAGATAGCGAAACAAACCCCTATTATCACATACGAACATACCAACCAACCTTTATCTACGTAGCCCCGTCAATCCAGATCCTACTTTGCGTTTATCTGACAACAACCCCGTCCAATCAACGCTGGCGGTCATGCGTAGCCTTCGGAAATGACGCGGTCGCCCCTTACCCGTCACGTGACAACTACGTGACGGCCACGCGAGGACCACGCCACCCCTCAATTTGGGTTGGAACCCTACAAGGCTTCGTAATACAATCATTCGTTGGTATTTACGCTGGCACGAAGTTTACGCATGATTCTGTTTGAAGGACATCGTAAAGAGTATTGTATAGGACTGTTCACGTGAATTGGCTCTGTACTTTGCTAGTTTTTTTGTGGGAAAGGAATGCTGTTTGAAAATTGGTAAATGTTTACGAATCTCTAGTTAAAAATGCAGTTTTTGTAAAAAAATGTGTAGAATAGAAAATGTGTGATCGATCAAACACACAGGAAAAAAGAACACAGTTTTTCCTGTGTCTTTGATCATTTTTTTTTCTGTTCCTAAGCATAATTTGAATTGATTTTTCTTCAATGATAGAATTTGAAAAGTGACAACATCAGTACAGAGATCATCAGTGTTTGTGTGGCGTCTATCTGCAGACCATGTCCCACCCCACGTTCCATCTTGCGCCACATGCCCTGTTACCTGCTCCATCCGCCGTGGCCGAATATTGGGCCAGGCAAGAGGTTTAATTAAGTTTAATTAATAAATTATTTATGCCATCGACACGCTAAGAAATATACAGATGAGTTCATTCCCGTTTCTGAACCGTAGAAGACAAAAAACTGAACACATGAACCATGATGTAAGCTTGGCATAGCGATAGCGAACAGATGTGTTACATTCCTGTTTAACCTTGCAAAAATAAAACTTCAAATACTTGTTACAAACGGGTAGACATACCCCCGGCTTCGAAATTGATGATTGGAAGTTAAGAACTACTTTGGCATAGAAAGCGATCGAGCTTAATTAAGCATTAGGGCCTTATTAAAAAAAAATAACCGTGGTATTAGTTTAAACACCGATTACCAGGTTCGTAATTCAAATTTTTTTTATGGGAATTTAGAATCCGCTAATCAGTTTTTAAACTAAGCCTATATGGTTAGCGAGTTGAATAAATAAGGCTGTTAGAGTTTGGTACGTTCATTCAAATTCTCAATTTATAAACCGGGTGATATCTAATCCCAATCAACCAATCAGTATTTTACCGGTTTTTAGGGTTCCGTAGTCATAACGAGGGCAAGAAACCCCGGTCTGTTCGTCCGAGGCATAGCCTAACTATTAAAAAGCAGCAATTTTGCATGGGTACATATATTAATCACGCCAAGAAATAGAAACAATAAAAAATTTTAAAAGATTTTTTTTTATGGTACATACTTACATTACATGTAAAGTGGGTATAATATTTTTTTTCTCCTATCGTTGGATCAGTATCGTTGGATAGGTCTGTCAAAATCATTGCGGGATTGTGACAACTATTTTTCAATTCAGTGATTCGTTTGCGAAATATTTAATTAATATTTTTTGTTCCAGTGGAGCGTCCCTCGCTCACTAAAAGCTAAACTGTTGGCTTGAAAAATCTGAAAAAAAATCGTGATGGTAGTATAAATAACGAACTTTGAAAGAAAGCTATAACGGCTAAGTTAGCTCTGTTAGTTTTAGAGTAATAGTCGACCAACTTATAAAATGTAGCTACTTGGAAAATTTCGCACAAAACACAAAATCCTTAGAAAAAAAAATTAGATGAAGGTGTTACTGATTTAATATTTAAAACGGGTAGTAAACATCTATTTTTTTTTTCGTTATTAATATAAAACCGTGAACGTGAACTCAATTAATATGTTCATAGTAATAAACATAAAGTCCCCTTCTAGTTCCATATTTTATAATGGGCGTCTACGGAACCTTACCATGCGCGTGGCCTGACACGCACTTGGCAGGCTTTTTTACATAATTCCAAAACACCGTTTCGTAATCCATCAATTTAACACGCGATAGATAAAAGAAAACCGTACAAATATTATGTAATACACCGGTAAACATGTGTTTATTTATTTACATATAGCAATTAAAGTCTATTCATAGAGATTAGAGTCGATTGTGTAAATAAGTAGGTTATTACTGTGTCAGAGCCAAATCAGGCGTGTAAAGTGCGAGATGTGATAGTTCTATAGACAATATAGAGATTTCTTTGTTGTTTTCCGATGTTTTGTTTTGTATTTAGGTGATGGTGACATAACACAGTTAGTTAATATGAAGATATTATGGATTTTGGTACATGAACTTTATTTCCTTAGATAATCCATTGATAAAAATTGGAAGAGGAATAATGGATCCCGATTTTTATGATTTTCTTTACAATTCATCTTCATCTTCCTACCCTTATCCCATGTTACTTGGGGTCGGCGCAACACGTTTTTTTCTTCCATTCTGTCCTGTCAGCCGTCACGCTATTACTAACTCACCCCGCCCCACCTTGGCTAGGGTAAACATTATAAAGGTAACTTAGCGACACGCCCCAGCTCCGCTTGGATAATAGTTATAAAGGTAACTAGCGACCCGCCCCAGCTCCGCTTGGATAAAAGTTATAAAGGTAACTAGCGACCCGCCCCAGCTTCGCTAGGGTAAAAATTATAAAGTTAACTAGCGACCCGCCCCAATTTCGATAGGGTAAAAATTATAAAGGTAACTAGCGACCCGCCCCCGCTCCTCTAGGCTAAAGATTATAAAGGTAATTAGCGACCCGCCCCAGCTTCGCTAGGGTAAAAATTATAAAGTTAACTAGCGACCCGCCCCAATTTCGATAGGGTAAAAATTATAAAGGTAACTAGCGACCCGCCCCAGCTCCTCTAGGCTAAAGATTATAAAGGTAACTAGCGACCCGCCCCAGCTTCGCTAGGGTAAAAATTATAAAGTTAACAAGCGACCCGCCCCAGCTCCTCTAGGCTAAAGATTATAAAGGTAACTAGCGACCCGCCCCAGCTTCGCTAGGGTAAAAATTATAAAGTTAACTAGCGACCCGCCCCAGCTCCTCTAGGCTAAAGATTATAAAGGTAACTAGCGACCCGCCCCAGCTTCGCTAGGGTAAAAATTATAAAGTTAACTAGCGACCCGCCCCAATTTCGATAGGGTAAAAATTATAAAGGTAACTAGCGACCCGCCCCCGCTCCTCTAGGCTAAAGATTATAAAGGTAACAAGCGACCCGCCCCAGCTCCGCTAGGGTAAAAATTATACATACAAACCTTCCTCGTTTATCGTTATTTCTATTGATAACTAAAAACCGTTGCGTGGTTTAGGAGATAGCAACAGACAGACGCAGAAGGCGACTTTGATTAATACTATGAAGAGATAGAGATAAAACATAATAATTGAATAATACAGAAAATACGAGTTTCATAATAGCTTGTTGAGTCCGTATCTACATAATTTGTAGTTTTAATTTGAATTGAGAGTATAGGTACGAGTATTACCTGCCTATGATACGCTAACAACCTGTTCTCAAAACATTTGAAGATTTTTCGTTATTAAATCAAGTCGCACAACATAAGTGGTATTTAAGAATGAATAATACGAGTAGCATCAAGCTATGCCAAGTTTAGCAGTAAACAACAATCACATGGCTTGTGACGAAGGAAAAGTTTTGAAAAATAATTAATAAGTAATGATATTAAAATACCAGATTTAGTTTGTGTTTGAAAATTAAGTAAATTATAACTTCTATTAAAAGTACAACTCCTTATCAAAACTATATAAATTTGATTTGAAATGATAACGTTGAATTAATTTTTCAATTATGTAGAATCCTTTTCCTTTATTCCAGTCAGTTTTAAAACACAAAAAGACTATAGAGTACTCTAATAAAAACATTCAACAGTACTAATCATACGACATTTCAAACAAGACGTATTTTTTAAATTACGAAGAATCCTTAATCTCTGCTTACCCACGATCCAGTGGAGCCCCAGCGTTTGAGCCTCTTCCCGAAAATGTTTTGACACTGTGAGAGACAAGACACGGAAGACGCCGGCTGGATCTTGTTCACGAAGCTGTCACCTCTATCTAATGTCATCGTACACTGTCACTAACCACAGTTTAAATAAAGTTCATTTATCAATAATGTTTATTCACTGAAAGATTTTTATATTGTTTATTTAATAGTTCACTATACACAAATTCACAAGCGTCGAGACGCGAGTATCCGTGGGTTGTATGCGTGCGACCGCGTTGCCGGCAGTCGGACGAATGGCGCTCGCTACGTTTTCCCCGACTCAGAATCAGAAAAGCTGCCCCGCCCGCCTAAGCCGCCAAAACCGCCCAAACTTACAATTAGACCATTTTTTTTTACAGAAATCTTATTAGTGTCGTGTATGATGAATTCTAGAGAAAAGTGTTCAAGTTTCGTTAGGAAATCGTAAATGTTACCTTTGACGATTTTCTGAAAAGATCTGTCGTATACTTGGAAAATTGAAAGAACTTTTTTTATCATTGACATTCTTCAGTTTCGCAGGAAGTTATTAGCTATTTCTGATTTACTATGTCGATGTAGTAAATCTAAATATAAAATTGCGTTATTTTAAGTCCCATTAAACATTATTTGTGGTAAGTTGACTCATACTTAGTTTTATAAGCAATCATAAATTTGTTGTTGTATATAGAAATTACCTAGTTTCCGTCATAAATCACACTAATATTATAAAGGCGAAACTTTGTATGCATGTATGTTTGTGTGTGTATGTTTGTTACTCCTTCACGCTCAAATGAATGAACGGATTTGGATGCAATTTGGTACCAGGATAGCTTATATCATGGATTAACACAGGCTATTATTTAGAGGGAGCAGTGTTGGCCCAGTGGTATTGGCCGCGACTTACAAGTTGTAGGTCGTGAGTTCAAACCCGGGTAGGCGCTTTACTTTGTGAAAATTATTTCATCAGAACTGCTCTCAAAACGGCGAAGGAAACCATCGTGAGGAAACCGGCATGTCCTAGAACCAAAAATTCGAAGACATGTGACATCCACTAATCCGCATTGGGCCCGCGTGGTGGATTACGGCCCACAATTCTCACAGAGAGGAAGCCTGTGCCCAAAGTGGGGACATTAAAAAGGCTGATGATGATGATGGTGATGAAAATTTATAAAGTTGGGAAGTACTAAAAATCACTATCTTTCAATTTCATCATAGTTGTTATAAGTATGTATTATTTATTTCATAATATTGTTTAGTATGTATTTTAGTGATATTTATTTGGCATATATATGTATTTGTATCTATTATATTATGGCATCTGTTTGCATTTATGTTATTTTATTTCATCGTTTATTTTTTTTTAGGTTTTATGTATTCATTTTTTCCTACTACTTTACCACACAGTGTCTACTTCCCTTTTTTTTCAACTCTCCTTTCGCAGGTATGCTGGAAGAGATTTCATTAGAAACAAGCATTACCTTTGTACATAATTACTTTTTTTCTGTTTCATTCCTGTCTGCTCTGTGTGTACATAAATTGTTAAATAAATACATAAATAAATAAAATCGCGCGGGCGGAGTCGCGGGCGGCAGCAAGTATCTGATAAAATGGTTTACAAACTGAGGAAAGTTACATGCATTTGTTATGATTGGCCTTACAGTACTTTACGTTACCTTGTTTATTTTACTAGAGTTATCGATAACAGAGCGATGGATGATTTGAGCAATATTGACCATGAACTTGAAAAGCATGTGTGTTCGGAGTGGCAAGAGCATTACGTCTACATCTTACCAAATAAAGGCATTGTGTTTGTTTCTGTAATTGCGGCCATATATCTATCGATATGTACAAAACGAATATGTTCATTAAAAACGAATTTATACCAAGACGAATCTTATTTTTAACCGACATCCAAAAGGAGGTTCTCAATTCGTCTGTATGTTTTTTTTATATAAAATATTAGTTATTCTAAAAACAAAAGAATACCATGCTAACTAGAAGACGAGTTTAAAACCGGACGCGGTTTTAAAAGAACCGTAGGGTTCCCTACCATAAGCTGAAAAAATCACGTTTCTTGTATTTAATTTTTAATTTATTTTTATTATTTGTTGTTATAGCGGAAACAGAAGAATTTCAACTGTGTACCTATTATGGATCATGAGATACAGACAGACGGACGGACGGACAGCGAAGGCTTCCGAAGGGTCCCGTTGCTTCGGGTACGGAACCCTAAAAAAAGAATTAAGAAAGAATATTGTACCCCGGGCAAAAAAAAGTGCTTAAATTAGCACATTATGTAAATATTCCTACTATTTTTGTTTCGATAAATACGATTTATATACCTACGTACCTATATACAGCTGTGGATACATAAGCTAGTAGGATATAAAATTCTTATCTATGATAGGCTCTCGTGCACAGGAAATAGCGTCCTATTGGCTCGGAGCCGCCGACCACATCCGGCCCTGATGCTGAAATATCAACATAGACGTTTGACATTTTAGCTTACTATCATATTTACAGTTGGAGCTCTGTGGTTTCCGGCTGGAAATTGGCTAACCCCTCTCTATACGAGAGTTGAGGAAATTCTAGATTATATCTAGGGGGAGGGAGGAAGATTGCCAGGAACAAACGTCTAAACGTACATTGTACATTTATGTATGTTTGTAAAAATAGTCTCTGGAAGAGCTGAATCGATAGCGAAAATTCTTTCACTTATACAGGGTGTAACGGAAAGGTGTTGTCATATTTTAAGAGCCGGTTCTGCCCATGGAAATGAACAACTTTCTTCAAGAGTAAATAGAAAATTCACAAAAAAAAAAATTGGACTTTCCATACAAAGTTATCATCAGCTGATCAATATTTGTACGGGAGGTAAAAAATTTTTTCCGAGTTTTCTCGGATTTTCTTGAAGAAACTTGTTCATATCGATGGGCAGATGCAGTTCTTAAAATATGACCACACCTTTCCCTTACACCCTGTAGATAGCTATCCCGGAAAAAATATACGGGTTTTGTAGTATGGGTTACGGTCTTTCTTTGATGACTTCTTTCTGCTGATGAGAACTATACGAGATAAACTGCCCAGACAGTGTTTGTTGTTCAGTAGGTATCTCACTAACTTAATGATTACGACAAATTTTATTTACGCCAAAAATAATTGAATCGGCTTAGTTTTCGAGGAGAAAAAAGGGGAATACGAAACGTCGATTTCGTCAAAAATTTTGTGATAAATCAGTCTCAGCTGCAGCTGTCCCTATCGCACTCTACGGGGGCAGGTTTGAGGCAGCACGACGCCAATAGTTTCTTCAAATACCTATTTAGTAAATTCCTTGCAGGCCCTGTTCCCTCTTAATCACCACTTTTGTTTAAGGCGGTTTAGCATGTGGAAATAACTAGTAGTCATGTCATTGTAACAATTTAGTAGTTGTTACAATGACATGAATATTAAAAACCCCACAATATCCTCAAGTAAAAGCAAAAATCTCTCTTTTTAGTGCGTGTGAGTTTTATCGTTCATGTGACATTCAAGTTTTATGAGTGCAAATAAAATTACGTAGGTTATGTGTTTTAAATGAGTTTGCAGCAAACGTTATGTCCCATTAAATTGGATTATGTTTGAACGTAGGTGCGCATGCTCAAGTGTTGTCAGACTAATGACCGTTTAGTGCAGTTTTGTTCTAGATCTGCAGATGTTAATTTAATTTTCGAGTAACTTAGTTAAAAATATCTTCATTATAATGTGACACGTATTCCCCGAAAGATTAGGGTTTAACTGCATACGCTTTTTGCAAGTCAAGGGTGAGCCAAATCACATAACTGGGTACAAATTATTTAGGAAAATAAAGAAGAAGGCACAAAAATGCCCTACGTGTGACTGCAAAGAGAAGTATCTCAAAAATCGCATAAAATTAATAAAAAAGAAATTATTCGTTCAGGGTTAGTATATAATTTAGTAAAATCTGGTGATTTTATTAGAACGACTATAAATGCTTTAAAAACATATGAACTTTCGGTTTTAATCCTTAATTACTAATGTACAAATAAATTGCTTTGAATACAACGCTGTTGCGCTGCTTTGCTTTGTTCTAAAACTAAAATCTGCAGATTTTACTAAATGATATTACTATTTTTTTCGTATGTTAACCAGTAAGCATTAAAACCGGAAACGTTTTTATTGCATTTCTAGTCGTTTTACACCTAAAATCTACGTATTTTAATTAAAAAATAAAGTAAATAAATTTTATCCGCTCCTGATAACTTTGTACGGAAAATCATTTTTTTTTGTGATTTTACCATGACATATTTTTTTTATTGTTTATGGGCACGCGTTTGACCACTATCTCACCTGATGGTAAGCGATGATGTGGTCGAAGACGGAGCACGCATAACTCATAACTGGGTTGTGGAGGTGCCGACAAGGCAGTCGCTTCATGTAAAATACTGATATTCAGCTGCATTCGGTTAGACTGGAAGCCGACCCCAAGATAGTTGGGAAAAGGCTAGGTAGATTGAAATATATAAATGTATCCAAGTAAATATGTAATCAGCTCGTGTAAAAAGATTCTTGTTTACTATCCGTCATATAAATCAAACTGCAACTGGGAGCGAATCCAAGTGGATGAGTTATGCATGTAACGTTACGACCAACTCACGAGCTACGCTACGTTCTCTGAGGAGAACCTATCATAATATAACATACTTTGTTACATCCTAGACGCTGAAAGCATACTTTGAAAAATATATCACTATTCCAGATGGTGATATATTTTTCAAAGTATTGTATTTCTCTTGGGATTTTCAATTTTAAATCACATAAACTGGATGGAACGTGTCTATTACTTGCAATCGACTACAGGCATATTGAATCTTATAACAAACGGGTATCTAAAATTTACTAGCTAAATGTCAACAAAATTACAGTGTACTAGACATCTAATTGAAAAATTCCATCGTGGAAACAAGGTAGAGTGGACCAATTAATTAACGCTGGACGGAGCCCCTCTAATTAATTAGACTAGATAAAGTAGAGGTTTTCGCAATCCGCCACGCTGAGTGAAAACCTTCAGCTGGTGTGCTTACAAAATCGCTTATGAACACACAATTATATCTGATACGAGTTATCGGAAGGATCTTGACTTAACAGATACGATGAACCGGAAAAACGTAATAACCGTCCCTGATACCAAAATAATAATAATCTATATAGATCTAAACGAAGGTTACTTCAGTTTAATATCTAAAAACGAAACACAGTGTCATAAATATACTTCTAATAATTATAAACCTTGTAAGACTAGGAAGGTCGGTCCTGGTACCAGACATCAGTCAGCACCCACGCACACATTGACATGACAGAACCAATCATAATCATGAAATATTTACAAAAAAAATGCTTTTGTTATTAGCTAGAACTCTTAAGAAACTGTGGTAGTCTTACGGCTGTTGCGAAGGGTAAAAAAACAGAGAAGATGCCTATAAAACAATCCACAAGGCGAATCAAAATTAATGACAACGCGACCTTGGCCCATATTGCGGTTTCTGCAAGACCAATAGATTTATGAAGAACATTTTTAATTAACGCTTTGTGTGAAATTGGAACTGATAACTGTTAGCATTCGCATAAATTACAGTCATGAGAGATAAATCTCTTTTTATTTTTGCAATTTCACCGGTGAACGAGGATGTTGAGTGTAAATATTACTGAGATTTTGCTACATGAAAATTGAAACTGAGAAAATTTGTGAAGAAAGCTACAAGGAAAGAAAAAAAAAGAATGAAAAAATATTTTTTTGCACAGATTACAAACGCACATTAATTTTCAAAAGCCTAGTATCCAAGCAAAAATAAAACTAAACTAATTAATTAATGCAAGGCTGAATTTAGCACGTGTTTTTTTACCAACTCTAAGTCGATGAAAACTTAGTCCTGCCAATATACATCTACTGCAATGGTACTACCTGATTATAGTTGATCCATTGTACATCAGTGCACAAAACATATAAAACAAAGACATCAAACAGCAAAACCTGAAGGACATCTCAGCTAAATCCGTCCAACCTTAACACGTCTCGAAGATACCTGATGATGAATTCAACACCCGCCTGACTGTATCCGTGGGCCTAATCCTGATCTGCGTAGGATAATACCAGCATTAATCTTTTGAGAGACGTTTGATCTGTTCATTGTACAAGACTAGGTTACTTGCTGCCTCCGTGGGTCTCTGAAGAGGTCAGGATGTATGTAGGTCAGCACTTTCCTTAAGGGGTGTCAAGGACTTTCTGTGTTCAGATGAGCGTAAATAGAACAGAACTATACAGAGTGAAAATTAAATTAATTGGAAATATTTCAGTAGGTGCAAGTAGTAATACTTGTGAATTTTAAGGCGTTATTAACTGCGAACGACCTTCTTGCGTGTTACGTGCTGAGCTCACGTAACGCGTCGTTACGTCCACCCAGTAATAGGACTCGCCCATCAAGGAGCATTATTAATTTATTAGACATAAAACAACAGGTATTATATCAAAACACGTATACTAAAATATAAATAATTAAATGATCTTTAAAATGGTGAAGGTTTCTTATAACTACGCTTTATAGTTTTTACGTGATTCTCAATTTTTTATCCGCGTTAGACATAACTTTACAAATTAATAATACTATGTTCTATAATATAATTTAAAATATTTACACATCAAATTACGAAGGAAATTGTCTAGAGTAACATTTTTTTTTACAAAGAAATAAGACAGTTAGTCGTTTAGACGTGATCTTCAATTAAAAATCATTAAAAGTCGTATAACTGCGCAACACTTTACTGTGGGATCAACTCTGATAAAAGATAAAAATAAACCACTGTTCAGTAAATTTATCGACGTCTAAGGGAATATCTGATTTATTTTAAGCGATTACTGAGTACTTTTTTACCCCCTGAAAATATGCGTATGAAATAAAAATCACCCTTTGGTTGTTCTCTGAAATTGTTCCACTGTTTCTCATTATACGGGATTGATTGTGAGGATGTGTGGGCAGATATAATTGTTATTGCAGTCCGGAAATGGTTGAAAAAGGCCACAGGTGCCTTCATAAGACGCTGCATTGAAATATATGGATGTAATTACTCTAACTGTTGGCAAACATAGTAGGATGGTGTTACTGATTCAACCTTAAGATGGTCCCACTAACAGGATGTGATACCGACAAAATTGGAGAATGCATTTATTTATTTATTATATATTTTATTGTACACCTCATGATACAGGACTAACATTTGCAAAACAAGTGTACAATAGGCGGTCTTATCGCACAGGGCAATCTTTCAAAGACAATCTTTGGATGGCCTGACCGAAAGGAGTATGAGAATGTAATATTAGAGTCAAGATTATAACGATGTAGCTATGTAATGCACACTATCACGCCTGTTATCCTCGACGGGATAGGCAGAGGTGACCTGAAAATACACATCTACTGAATGTAGTTGGCGTACAGCGATGCGGCCACCTGGTGGACATCCCACCCATAACCACAAAAGGTTTTGGGACCACATTCATTGTTGTGTTAAGGTGGAAGCGCCAGCATAGCCCACGAAATTAAAATTTTCTTACGTTTTTTGCAATTTGCACGTCAGTGACGGTTGTATCTTGGTCAAAATTTGATCCGCGGCCATAGCAAGTATGTATTTATAGAATTATAATCATTAAAATCATTAATACAACTCCTTCAGTTAGGATTGATGTCAAATGTAAGTATTTCATGAAATCATGATATTTGGCATCAATTCTAACTGAGAGAGTTGTATTGATGACTTTAATTATTACAGTTCTGTAGATACGTACTTGCTACGGCCGCGAAACATATTTTGACCAACATACAACCTGATATTGACCTGTAAATTGCAAAAAACATAAGAAAATTTGAATTTCGCGGGCTACCCTGGAGCTTTCATCTTAAGGAGTGGAATTCCCTGCCGGAATCTGTATTTCCTGATAGCTACAAACTGGAAGTCTTTAAGTCAGAGTGAATAGGTTACTTCTAGGCAAGCGTGTTCCAACGTCGACTACGTCCTGATATATAGCGTGAGCCTATGAACGATAAAAAATAAATGTAGTAGGTAGTTACTTGTCTATGGGACTCCATTTTCTGTACTTAGGTACTTGTATATAAAGAAAGTAGTCGTGGCGTATGAATATTGTATAAAAGTGAATTACAACGAAATAAAAGTAACCTTCAGTATCCAAGCACGTGGAAAATAAAGCCGTCTGAAACCTGAATAGCCTTTTTAATGCCCTCTCAACAAAAGCAGGTCAGTGATATAGTTCAAGAAGGTATTATCTGTGGGAGTAGAGTTACTGGGGCCATAGAGAGCTCAAATAAAAGAGACTATAGTAATGTATCGGGAGAATGACGTCAAGGTGCTGGTGTTTGTTAAAGAAATGTCATGTTTTGTCTTCGAACTTCGAAGGTTGGCATTTGTTTTGTAAAGTTGGCCTTGATTGTGGGTTGTGAAAAGTTGAAAATGACGGAGAGAGAAGGTGTTTTATCTGCCAACAAGATTTTGAATAGGTGTGAAATGAATCCTACTAATATTATAAATGTGAAAGTTTGTGTGTATTAGTATGTTTGTTACTTATTCACGCTCAAACGGCTGGACCAATTTGGATGAAATTTGGTATGTAGATAGCTTATACCCTGGATTAACACATAGGTTAATCCAGGGTACTTTATACTTACACGGTATACTTTTATCCTGGTCTACGCGGGTGAAATCGCGGGGCGCAGCTAAATGCGAAAGTTTGGATGGATGTTTGTTACTCAGTAACGCCAGAACGGCTGAATGGATCTGGTTGAAATTTGGCACAGAGATAGATTGTAGTCTGGAATAGCACATAGACTTATATCAATAATTAGGGATAATTTTTGATTTTCACGCGGACGAAGCCTCTGGCAAAAACTAGTATGTGTATATTTATGTTAATAATGGGGTTCTTTGTTCAGTAGTTTGCTTCGGTGACGTGAGAATTATGAAGAAAGATACAAGGTTCATACGTAAAAGAAGTTCATTTTTACAAGTTCCTGTGTGATTTCTCGTTCCTCTATAAAAATAAACTGTTTTTCCTCTTTCAGATCAAAAGAAAGTAAAAGTTTTCCTGAACTATAAGGAAAGCGAATGTATATGCAACACATTTAGTTTTCTCATGAGTTTCGTGTGAAAGTAGGAAGTGATTGAGCACTTATAAAACTTCGCACGCCGTCAATAGCAATCTTATTGGTTGGTATTATAATAGTTTTCTGCACGTGGATCTTGTGTGGCACGTTTGTGTCGTTTTGTAAGGGTGTATACTGTAAAGAATTTAAGGCGCTATTAGCTGCCAACGACCTTGAGTGGTTAGCTTGCGTGTTCTGCGCTGAGCTCACGTAACGCGTCGTATGCCCACCCAGTAATAGGACTCGCCCATCAAGGAGCGCTGTCGGAAATTAGACGCATTATTAATTTATTACACATAACACAACAGGTATTAAACTAAAACACTGAGACTAAATTATAAATAATTAAATGATCTTTAAAATGGTGAAGGTTTCATAAAAATACGCTTTATAGTTTTTGCGTGATTCTCACTTTTTTATCCGCGTCAGACATAACTTTACAAATTAATTACACTATGTTATAAAAATATAATTTCAAATATTCTGAGATCAAATTATGACGGAAATTGTTTAGAGTAACATATATTTTTTTTAAAGAAATAAGACAAGTCGTTTAGGCGTGATGTTCAATTAAAAACCATTAAAAGTCGTATAACTGCGCCTTAAGGCTTCGGTAGTCGGCACAATTGGCTGCAGGTTATTTTTAACACGCTGTATTAGTTTCACCCGTAACTATGTAAAAAATCTTAGAAGTTAAATTTGACATACTTCCCAGTTTCCGATTGAGCTGAAATTTTGGATATATGTTTAGTTGGGATGACAATAGTGCCGATTATCTTGTTCATGATCTAAACTAAAATAAGAGAATATAATACAGAATATAGGACGGCTATAGCTATGACCTAAGTTAGAGATGTCAAATTAGTTTACGCCTTGCGCTTGACCGTATTTTTAGTCGACATGTTTTTACGTGTACCCTTATTTTGTATGGAAATACTAGTTCAACTTAATTTGACAGCTCTAATCTACGTCCGTCTCTTTCTTGTTTTATTAGAGAGAAAAAGATAGCAATAGCCTAAATTAAGTATAGTTTGTGCACAACAGAATCGGCATCAATGCATGGTTAGGTTAGTGACGTCATTCTAAATCCAATATGGAGGCCATTTTATTATTTTTTATGCATTCCCTTGATATGGGTATTAATTTATCAAATGAAAGGGTTAGCTTAGAAGAATACAAAAACTTGTTTTTTTTAGTTTAAATAACTTAAATTTTATTCAATTAATTAATTATGTATTTAGAATTTCTATTTTAACGCACTTATTTAGCTTCACTTATAACATGTATGTAAACAAATCTTAAAAGTTAAATTTGACCCACTACCCCGTTTCCGATTAAGCTGAAATTTTGTGTACATGTTTAGTTAAGATGACAATGCATGTTTAGCTAAGTGACGTCATTCTAAATCCAATATGGCGGAATCCCAAAGATGGCGGAATAGTTATTTTGTATGCAATATTAAAGGATTTGCTGAGAATGAACACGAAAAATAAAAAATAAAGATTTTTATAATTTTTTTAAACTACAGAAAATTATTATGGACAAGGTTAGATATTTTTTAATCCGTTATAAACACCAATCTTTTGCGTTCACTACTCGATGTGGGCCTTATGAAAATTAAATACTGACAGGCCATAAGGAAATATAATCTTCTGAATAACTTAAACATCAAAATAATCTAATTAAAATTTCGTAAATTCACAGCAGTTTTGCGCCGCAGGATTATTTTATCATGCATAGTAAAGCATTATTTTTTACGGAAACAATGACCGTAAATCCGAATTGCAGATATGTATAACTTCGCCTTGATCTGGTTAACGCTTCGTAAACAGTACGTGGAACGAGCTATGCTACTATGTAAATATAATATGATTTATTTGTTAAACTTATAACTAATGTATGAAATGTTTGCCTTGTGTCTTTTATATAACGGCAGATTGCAACATCGAATTTTGTATGCATTACGCACGGGTTAGGGTTCAAAATTGTATGTAAGTACAATGTTACATAGTGCTTCAGGAAAGGTAGAAAGGTCATATCATTATCCTTCAAACATATAATATCTAGTCGTTATCCTCGTCCTTCGTTATAAAATTTATTTAGAGGAGACATGTCATGTTACTTCAAGCTCTAAGGAACTTTACACACGTACCAGCTTCCGGTGCGAGCCAATGGTATGTTTGAAAGCTTTTACGCATACATTCGTCCCCAGGTACCCGGAACGTGTGCACAGGTACTTATTTCTGCCAAAACACGTTCACCTTTCACAGCAAGTGGCTTTTAGCCACTGCACTTAAAAATAAGGGTTTATTCTAAGACATAGAATGGCAGAATAGTAACATTTCGACCTCGGTCTAGTTTGACATTTCTAAAATAGCGCGTCCTATGCAAAGGCGTCGGTTGCATTTCTTTGTTTACCACAATTTATTGTTAGTCTGTGGTCGTAATTCTAAGTGCGTTACTGTGACCACACGGCGGCAACGGTAAATCAGGCGACCGACACCATGTTTAGGGTCTCCATACTCACCATGGAATTTGTAGGACTAAGTTTCTGTTTTGTTCACAATAAAAAATCTCTGAACTATTTAGCGCCTGTCAAATAGATTCTTAATTCAATTTTTTTGTAGAGAATTTTGCTAGTCAGTTGCTAGATTTTTATAAATAACACCTCTTCTTTCTATATTTATTATTGTGTGGGCGTAACGTAGGTTCTACTGAACTGAAAGTTTCCCCTATCCACGGGAAGCGGTGGAACTTTTCACAAGTTTTCTGCGGAAGCTGGTTAGATACGAAAGATGCAGTAGATTTTGTGAAATAAATTTTATGAAAACAGACACTGTTATTATTTTTTTAGATCAATATCAAATGAATATCATAAACATTCACTTTGCACAAAGAAATAAACATATGCGGGTATACGTTTTTACCTTGTTTAAGATGTTCAACTTGGTCGCGGATAAATTTGAAAGAGCGATACCGCAGCCCTGGCACTAGAAACAAAAGGAACAGGGGTGGGTTTTAGTCAGTAAAAGTCTGACACGCCCTCCCGCTCCACCCAGAGTGGGAAAAGTCATTATTGACGATTTACAATTCTCCAAAAAAAAAAAAAAACTAAATACGTTTTCTGTTACCCAGTAGACATTGGTTTAAATATAACATGTTATAAAGCAAGTAGATAATTGGCAAACTTCATACAGATAAGTAGTAGACTAAACATTTATCTTGAAAAATGTGCCGTAATTAGTTTACAAACACCTTCGCGAAAATGAAAGAAAATGATTGATTTATCAGTTGGAAAATTATGCAAGAATACATGGTTACCCTATTTTAGAGTTCGTAAAAATAACTTTAACAGCATAAATATTAAAAGCACGCGTTGCTTTGTTTTATTTTAAGACGTTGATTAATTATAAAACAGATATATCAAGCAACTAATGGATTTTAGTCCGTTTAGATGGAAAGATATTTGTCTTGAAAAAGTTGATGGCGGAGATAGAACAACTCAATTATTCTCGTAACGTACAATAAAGAATGGAGTTATAATAGTCTGGCATCTGAAAATTATTTATCTACGTTTTATTACTTCCGTAGATTATGCTTTTTGTAGATTTATGAAGGGCAGGGACAAAAAACCTGTTAAATAAATTAAATGTTATTTTTTTTTACAAGCTTTACGAGGGTACTCGTTATATGTCATGGAAAGTACTTATGATAGCAAAACATACTAGCCCACATTCAACTGTCCTACCGTTTACCATCAGGGAGTTCCAATCCCTACATCCCGGCGCCATCATCAGATCTGCTCGATGGTATCATAATTGCATTGTCAACTGACTTACATAAGTGTGCCAAACAGCTCTATCGAAAACGAACAAGTGGTCGAAAATAGTTTGCAAATTTTAAGGCGGACAACTTACTCGTACATACGAACATTCCAAGTTAAATTATAAATGAAAAAAACTTTTTTTCCAAAAAAAAAACAGACTTTCAAAAAAGAAAATACACTAAAAATTAAAAAATATCTTTAATTTCGGAAATCGGTGTTTGTATTTTATTTCTTCGTTTTTTGACACCGACTTCCGAAATTAAAGTTATTTTTAAATTTTTAGTGTATTCTCTTTTTTGGAAGTCTGTTTTTTTTTGTTCAGTTATTCAAAAAGCGCTGAAGCAACTTCGATAAAATTTACAGGGGACCAACCTCGGGAGTATATTATTTCAGATAAAAACAGAATTTTGAAAATTGGTTCACAATTGACAGAGAACTCGGTGGACATACATAAAAAAAATAAAAACATAGATACCGTCGAACATAGAACCTCCTCCTTTTTCGAAGTCGGTTAAAAATGAATCAGTATTTTAAAAAAAAACTGAACAACAAACCTCTTAAAATGTGGGCATAAATATACTAAACTGCATATTCGGATTTTATGACCGTAAGCTAATAAAATCTACCTCGCTGATAAAGGAAACAGAAATTCGATAAACTTTTAACATAAACGTTCCCGGAAAACTTCAAACAGATAGATACTTTCGTATGAAAAATATTATTGAATTACACTTGGGTTTTTTGTGGTTAATTTATACAAACAATTAGATCGAAGTAGTGATTGGGAAACCATTATCGTCATCTGTTTAGATATGTTTATAAGGAACTTCGGAAAACTGGCTCAAATCATTTAGAGATAACAAATTGGGTTCATTCTATACATATATACACGTAGATGCGACACTAATGGTCAATTTAAAACCGCTTAATACGACATTTATTAACAAACTACGTATATTTATTCAAAACAGCATCTTTTTCTAAATAATTAAGGGATTTGAGAAATGATGGCGCAGATAAATCCGTGCAACAGAGCGGTTTAAATGTCACCTACGTTCGATAAACTTAGGGAGAGCGTGGGATTAGCTAATGTTATAGCACGAGTGATGTAAATGTAAGGTATTTCATAAGACGATTCTAAAACACAATTTATAATTCTTCTTCTATACCATAACTTAATACTGCGTCAATTAAGAATTGAAGAAAATGGGTTGCAAGAGAAAAAAAAATGTGCTTGGACGTAATACCAAGTGTTTTCAGCTGACATTATGTTGAGCGAAGGCTGTTAATTAAATCTTAATTTTTAACCGACGTCAATAGTAGGAGGTGATTCTCAATTCGTATAATAAAAATAATCATATTTAATTATTTAAGACAGCTTTGGTCCACAATCAGATGCAGTTAGTAATACTTATATAGCTATGTTATTTCTTTCAAAGACGTAATTTTTAAAGCAGGTAAAAATATAGTGTGATCTATTTTAAAATAACATTAAAATTAAATTTACTGTAACTAAGTACAATATTAATAAAAAATAACTAATAAAAATTAAATAATAAAATGAAATAGTCAATAATTGTAAGTAATAAAATCAGTAAATTAAAATTGTGAATATATTATTATTTTATGTATTTACAACTCCGTCATGTAAAAAAAAATATTTTATTCACTTCAAAAAAAAGTGCAAGACTTGACCGAGTGTTACTTAAAAAGCTTGCTTTTAGTTACGACCACTTGCAAGGCTTTTGCTGAAAATATATTTCCCATTGCAGCTCTACGCTAAATTACTCGTGCACATTGAATACACGTAAGAGCTTCTAGTTTAAATATAGTCTGCTTAACGAGCCACAGCTTAAAAATAAAACCCTCAAAGTCCGCTAAATTTCAAACGGTTCCGCTTTTCGCGTCTAAAAATAATAATTTCCGTAAACTTTTACTAGTGGTAGCCGGTAATTACCGCAAGGTCGCGATCAAAGCTGTAAATCACTGGCTGACGTATACCTGGTTAATAATAGACTGCTATTTGAGGGTAAGAGTCACGAAAGAGGACAGGTAACGGTAGGTGTTGACGTGAAATGTGGCCAGTACTGTCTGATGGAATAGACCTAGCGGGGGCTTGCCTAATTACGTCAGACGTCTTTTACGCAAGTTGCGTCAATATTTTCCATTCCAGTTTATAAAAGCTATGATGCTGTCTACCCGTTCGAATGATTCTTAAGACATCTCTTATACTGATGGTTCTGGGATGTACATAATACCTTTTCTATGATAGCTGTTTGTGGAACGATTCATAATCAGATAGGGTATGTTTTAATAAGTACGGACACGATCGCCCTTTATGAAACATACCATATTCTTAGTTTAAATACTGACAAGCGAATTCTAAATTCAAATTCTCCATAGAAAATTTTGAGTTAAGAACCTGCTAATCAGTGGATAAACTAATCACATGGTTTTTTTTCTATAAATATAAGGCCCTAGTTTTAATAAATAAAATTGCATACATACGTCTGGACTTCTCTAAAGAGTTGTTTACAGCTTTGGTAACATACCTGTAACAAAATAAACACAAAACATTAGATTGGTTATTCACAAGCTAAGTTTAATATTAAGTAGGTACGCTGGTCCTTGAACCAGCCAATCGGTAACTCAAAAGTTCGGTCTATTGAATATTGCAATAATTAATAACTTCGTGGGTTTAAGATTGGGTATGATACGATTGTTGGAACTATTAATTAATCAGTCAAATTGGTAGAGTTCTGACAATTAAGCGATAAGCAAATTCCGTTCAAAACGTTTATCAATTTCAAAATATTTTAGATCTTTCATTAATCAAGTTAAGTAGAGATTTAATTTAGATTAATAAAATGCAATTTGAAACTATCCCAAACTTGACCACACGAACCAAAATGGTTCTGAACCTATTCAAATTAATAATTTTAAATATGACAGTTATGATTATGACATTCTAAATGCAAACCGAAATGACATTACACGTCGCTCCCCGAGGTTGTCAGTTTAATTCCAAAGGAGTAACCTCTCGAACTCAAAGGATAGTAGCAATTCTATTTTGGTATCCTATTATAGTTTGAGTTATAAAATATAACGTCACGTTTTCAATTTCAGGTCTCATTTCAATATGTGTTTCGGTGCGGGTTAGATTATGTAAGATTGGTTTTGGTAAGCCATGTTGACGTCATATGTTGAAGATCAAACAGGTACCACCCTATGTTTAAATCGTTATGTACTTACAAGTTAAACGAAACTTGATTCCAGTCACGCATTGTGTTTTGTTAACGTGGAAGCTCCAAGGTAGCCCGCGAAATTCAAATTTTCTTACGTTTTTTGCAATTTTCAGGTCAATATCAGGTTGTATCTTGGTCAATGATTTCATGAAATACTTACATTTGGCATCAATTCTAACTGAGAGAGATGGTATTGATGATTTGAATGATTATAATTCTATAAATACATACTTGCTACGGCCGCGAATCAAATGTTGACCAAGATACAACCTGATACTGACCAGCAAGTTGCAAAAAACGTAAGAAAATTTGAATTTCGCGGGCTACCCTGGAGCTTCCACCTTAAGGAAAAAAATATATAATACGTTTCAGGAAACTTCCAATTCTATTTCTTCTGAACTTGTCAAATATTAAAATGATGAGCTTAAGAAGCAGAGTCACTAAGTAATTACATGAATTTACAAAACCTCGTCACATATAGGATTATAAAATTGTTGGAAAATCGTCTTCTAATACCTATTACCTACACACATATCACATTCCGTTTATATGTTTCTGTCACAATTCTCTCTCTGCCACAACTGAGTATAGTTGCCAATTAGGACGAACAAACGGACGTAACATCAGATTTGGACTGACCGACTCCGAGTGCATTATGCCTACCGCATTTTTTTTTCTAAGAAAACATATGATTAGATACTCATTTAAGACATTTTAAGGTTTTTGGATTGAAATAAGTCCGCAGCTGCATTGGAATAGCGGGTCTAAGTTCTGATCGTAGGTGCCAATTAGGTAAACGGGTTCTCAAGAGTAGGCGATGGTCGTTAGCGGAATGTTACTATTTTGAGTAATGACTAGGGGCACAGGCCTTCTCTCTGTGAGAAGGTGTGGGCCGTAATCCACCACGCGGGCCCAATGCGGGTTGGTGGATGTCAGATGTCTTCAAATTTTCTAGAACATGCCGGTTTCCTCACGATGTTATCCTTCATCGTTTTGAGAGCAGTGGTGATGAAATAATTTACACAAAGTAATGTTCGTTCCAATATCAATGAAATATTTTAGTTAATATTTAGTGATATTCTAATTCATCCACACGCTGAGAGTGAAGAAAAAGGCCAGAACGCTGGTTAAAGAAAATAATATCGAAAGCCTATTATTCCTTTGAGGTTTGAAACCGGCTCCTTAAGTTTTTTTTTATATTAATATGTACCTATATCACAACTAAACTAATAAATAACTTAATAATAAGACATATTAACAAACTGTGACAATATGTATCGTTGTCAATGGGAAAGTGCCCAGAACGCTGGCAGCATTACCACGTTGAATGGCAATGCTGATTCGTTGGCCAAAGAAAGGCCAGCCCTCTGGTCGCGTGAAGAGTCGACTAGCTGTTTGCTGATATCCCGAAAAACTTGATGAGCACTCGGACCCCATGTCCCTAGTGTTTCAACCCCAAACGGCTAATCTATACTAATAAGAAGAAAGAAGTAATGTTTGTGAGGTTGTAGGGGGTAATCTCTGGATCTATATACTGAACCGATTTTCTTTTACCAATAGAAAGCCCCGTTATTTGTGAATGTCGTAAGCTATACATTTTTGAAATCCACGCGGACGAAGTCGCGGGCGAAGTGCTAGTTCCCAATAAAGCTGTTATATTTGCTCCACTCCTTAAGTAAAGAGAAATGCCAAAGTTCAACGTCATTTTCGTGACAAATGATCCTAAAGAGACGTAGTCAATTCAGGATGAAGACGTCTAAACACGCCAGAGACGTCGTCCGCAATCGTTTTATGCCGCCAGGGCTATCGCCCGACATAGTCTATGGTCGCCTAGGGTTCAAGCGACAGATGACCGCTCCGGCCCACTTCACGTCCACATTTCTCGGTAGCTCATAGTACGACTCTGTGATCTGATCTAACAACTCGTAACACATGTAACAGAAGCCCACTGGAGCGTTGCGCACGCGCAATTATTTTTCTCAAAGAAATAGGTTAGGCGGTAAACAATAAAGTGATCTACAATACAACGTGGTATAGTGACACCAGAACATTTATTTATGATAGTGTTTCCTAAGAAAAACGTATTGTATGGATTTTTGGGTTTCTAAATATTAAAGAGCTTGTTTATTGTTTTGTTATTATTATTTTGCCATAATCTTCTCAACATAGTATAAATCAATGGCTTTCCGCATGTATGTTTCTTCAAACGTCAATTCGTCTCAATCCGTCAGGCACCACGGGCGATCCCCGCATTTGACATTTTTACGTATTAATTTAAAAAATACCCTCAATGCAAATTTTTGGTAAAAATCTATGGTTACTACAGACTATATCATGCATGATTGAACCTTGCCACAGTATTAAAAACCTTGCATTATAGTAATAATAGAGGTTTTAAACGCGTGAGTCGAGATGTACAATTTTATACATGCGGTGCCTGAGGGTAGTGGAGTCGAAATGTACAAATTTGTACCCCGCAACGGTTTTTAATGAAGTTTTCAGTAATATAAAGAGCGATAAACGAGGAAGGATTCTGTGTAATTTGTACCCGTGCGAAGCCGGGGCGGGGTCGCTAGTAATTTATAAAGAGCAATAACAACAACATTGACAAACATGCAACATTTCTTCTCGCATAGATCTGTCTTCATGGATTGAATCATTATTCTGAATTTAAGAGTACAGCTTCAGTTGAAAATGCAGCTCAAAGATACCATTGTTTATTTCTAGAAAATACCGAAATTCCAAGCTACCTATATCACTCACGACTAATTACATAAATATGAGATGCACTAACGAGTTCTCAGATTTCTTAAAACAGCTTCAGTGTATTCTAGAGCTTTCTTTTATCTTTGATAAGATATGATGATGTTGTTTGTGTAATGGAAGAAGGGCGTATGTCACTCATTGAATGATGACGTATTTACAATTGGGTCGCTATTCCGTTGACACGAGTTTTGCTCTTATCAATATTATTGTGGGCTGCGTTGTTGTTTACGAGTTTTTTACCTGTGGAATTATACGATCCAATTTTAGGGAAGAAAATTAGTTTTTGTTGTTTGTTTACTTACAAACCTGAGCTTATGACAACCTTGTTAGGTTCTTCAGAAAAAATAATATTAGGTATTATGGTTTTATTCCGAGCAAACATTTTCGCTTCTAACAACATGCACTTATACTTCTGCTACTACCTCAACATATAAATTATTTCAAGCGTAAACATAGTATAAATCGTGATATAAACAACTTACGAAAACTGTGCATCAATGTTTGTATAACTATTAGTTGTTAATGTAACACTCTGTCGAAGATCTGTGGCTTCAATAGATATGCAGGAAGTGCACGCTAAATGCGGGAATGTGTCTAAACTATATACCTACATGTGGCGAAAGAGGTTGGAATGTAGGCAAGAAATAGACATCTTTCGGAACACTTCATGCGTAATACCTAGCTTAAGGATATGTCTCTGTTTGACTACATTTTAGCCTATAAGGTTGATCCCAGTGTGGAACCCAGGTAAGCGTAATTCACCAAGTGAGCTCTTATAAAAACAATTGAATTGTGTCACAAAACCCGACCGCAAAAAAACGATAAAAATGTTCCAAACAAATTATTTTTCAAGCAGTCTGAATTCTGATGCAGTAAGTGGCAGTTATATTAATTCAATCACAGATTTGACGACAGTACCTGCAAAAGGTGTGCCATGTATTGTATCATGTACAAAACCTATCAACATAAATACTTATATATTGACTAATTCTGACGTACTTGAAACATTGTGTCGTAAAATATACTATGAATATAAAAGCATTAATTGTTACTATATTTGGCAGAACAGTAGTGAGTTAAGCGTATGCCGAGTTGCTTGCTATTATTTTTATTATTCCCTGGCTATTATTCATCATCATCATCATCATTATCAGCCGTAAAAGTAGTGTTGAACATTGAACACCCTAGGCTGTTACAATAAACAGTTATGTATTGCTTTAATCTCCAAGCTTGGCAAATGGGAGTAATGATTGCAATATAACCTATGTTCAGGAAGCTGGCTAGTCTTTAGTAAGACATGGGAAAGACTTTGCCGGAAACTTGTGAGACTTTTAAAAATAACGCTTCCTACTTGTAACTAAACAAATTTCGAGAAGATAAAATCTGATTAAAGTTTGGCCGAGAAATCGATAAGAATAAATTGGACTACCCACACTAATTTTGATCAGCGGATGATAATCTTGTACAGAAAGTAAATTTATTTTTTTGGGAATTTACTAGAAGTCCTAGTAAATATTCAAAAAAAGAAATTGGAGAAAGTTGTTCATTTCCACGGGCAGAAGAAGTACCTATTTAAAATACGGCTACGCATTTCCGTTACACACTGTATACTGATAACGTGATAACATGAACACACTACCGCCTTACAATTCAGGCTTTAAAGACTCGAATCTGAACTAAAAGACACCCTGATGGCAACAAAGTAACCAGACGGGTGGATAGTATATTATGCGCACTACCGTGTTCCGATTCTTTCGTCGCAATGTCTGTAGTGTGACTAAGACAAAAGACAGACGCTGCTCGCTACACGGACAGCGCAATAAACCCGAAAAGGGCAACTTTATTATGTACACTGTGGAGGTGTAACAGAAGTACAGGTAGAATTAAAGCTTATGGCGGATCGGAACACTCAGTGGGTCGCTGCGCAGTAGCAAATTCATTCGAAACGGAGTTATCCGCGCCCCTGGGCACTCCGGGCAGGGAAGGAACAGGGTTGGGTTTTAGTCAGTAAGAGTCTGACACGCCCTCCCGCTCCACACAGAGCGGGAGATGTCATTGGACTATTTCCAACCCCCAAAAAAAAAAAGCCGGGTTGAGGGGTGGGGTACTACGCAGCGAAACGCGAACTTCTTCGAACTTCTTTGAATTGAACTATACGGCTCAAATTTCGAAAAAATAAAGTGTGTGTGTACTTATGTACGCACGCAAGAAGTTATACTTCTTTGGCGTAACAAGATAAAAAACCAAACTGTCACAAATTTTACAAAAGGAAAACAATCATTCTTCATGAACCACAGACCATAGCTAACTTCAGGGTGTCGGTTCTAGCTAACTTTAGGCTGCAGGTTTTTTGTGACGGTGTGCGCGCGCATCGTAAATATTTATTCTCATCATTTTCCCTAACGCGCCAAAAGAAGTAAAACTTCAAAAAATGAAAAAATCGTATCATATGGCTCTGGATTCGGGACTAAGGTTCGCGAAACATCGAGTTTCTCAGCTGGTGCAGTAACCATTAAAGTAAGTAAAGGCTTTATAGGTATTAGCTTGTTTATGTACACAATCGTAACAATCGTTTACATAGGGGATTTGCATGTAGATCTTGTTCTTTACATATTGGGCCTTATTTTATAAAAAAAATAACCATGTATGTACCAGCAAAAAATAAGCATATGGTTATGGAGTTATATAAATAAGGCTGATTGTTCAAATGTAAAGAACCAGATTTACAAGACACAAGCCCTCACATCATTGTATGTCTGGTCTGGACCTTCTGTTATTTCCCTAGCCTGTGAACGAGACATTCAGTTTGTAAGCGCAGTCATAAACGCCGATTCGGCAGAAGCTCTTTGCCCAAAGAGAATAAACCAGAGGACATAAATAGTCTTCCTGGTCTGTTCGCGTTAAAAGGACTTGGCACTATTTTATTTATCACTTAATTTCGGTGAATCAAAGGAGTCTTGCTTCCGTTAGATAAAAGAGTATGAAGGACCGAATTCAGCAAAACCATGTTAGTTTTTTTGAAAGATTTTGACGTATTATTTGCCTATATGTCGACGTTCGTCATTGTAATTATTAACTAATTTTATAACTATCAGACTTTGGCAAAATTGGTCCTTAAAATGTTCTTGATTTGAGTAGTTAGGTTATAAATACTTTACCTTAGATAATTAATTTTGATATTTAGGTCAGTATTGGATTCTCGTTAAACAATTACTAGGTCCCTAAAGACAGACGTCTAGCTAGTTTCAAAATTAGTCCCTCACTTGAAGGAGTTGAGGCCAATTGAGGCCTAAAATTAGATAGACAAGTTTGATTAATATTGAGGGTATGATTTGAAATGTAACTTGAAACTTAGGCTAAGGTTGCCAAGAATACTTAAACAATAATACAAATTGTTGTGTAGTTTTAATATTAGTTATTATTTAAGAAGCTATATTATAAGCGGCTTAAAAAAGGGAGGCGTAAAACTTATTGGGCATTGAAAAATTCGTCCACATCGCTGTCAATGGGAAAAGTGCCCAGAACACTCTGCAGCATTGCCACGTTGAATGGCAATGCTGATTCACCGGCCGAAAGTCAGTCCTCGAAGAATCGGTTTACTGAAAACGCAGAGCAATAGAATCACAAAACAAAACTCTTCGAATTTAATGAATTGCACTGTTTTCGGCTCATGTTATCAAGAAACTACTGAGTGATTTATCCTCGTATTATTGAGTATTCATTCATGAATCTTTCACACACATGAAACAAATATTTTCAAATCAAGCCACTGACATACCTTTGTGTTTTTATTGTATTTAAAGGTTAATACACTTTTGCTAATATTGATAAAAAGCTTGTATAGACTTTCAAAGTCTGTGTTGTGACGTCAATAGACGCGAAAGATTTATTTCTGGTGCAAAATATTTGTTTGAGATGGCAGTTTACAATGCGTTGCGTATTGCGGAAGGCAAGCAGAAAATAATGTCAGTAATATGAATGAAAAACATTTTCTTTTTTTCTAGAGTTGAGAATAAATATTGTTTACTAGCGACCCACTGCGATTCCGTACGGGGTTTTGTTATCGTTTATAGGCACGCGTTTGACCTCTATCTCACCTGATGGTAAGCGATGATGAGGTCGAACATGTAGCACGTTTGCCCAGAAGTAACCTATTCCCTTTTGACTTAAAACTCCCAGGTTGTAGCTATCAGGAAACACAGACTCTGGCAGGGAATTCCACTCCTTAGCTGAATACACACAAACCTTTGCAGTAAAATTCCCTGCGTGGTTTAGGAGGAGCTAGCGGAAACAGACACACGAGGAAAGCGACTTGATTTATACTATGTAGAGCAAATTACTATGTAGAGCATATTCTACATACAATGTAAGTTCACTTAGACTGGTGATAAAATGCGATACCTTTTATTATGAGATCAGTATCGTTCCACATTTTTTTCTGACATCATCGTCCTGTCTTTTAAAGAGGTTACGCTTACAACGAATTTAATTTACTTAAATTATTTTACTGAAAGAATACCCCCCATTTTCCGATGCTTACTCATCTCGGATGGCATGGCAGGTGTCCGTTTTCCATTTGTGAAAATGATATGTTAGGAGTTTTGTTTGCACAAAAACAAATGTTTAACTTGGCTCCTGGCCGCCATTTTGGCTCCAGATTAGCAAATTCTTAATACATGTTTTTGTTCCCGAAACCCGATATTTTACGCACATTCAAAATGTGGTTTTGCTGTCGTTTCTTAATATTGTAGTTTTGAGACATACTTTTCATTGATATAAATTCTCAACAGGAATTGAACGCATATTTCATAAATTATCCTAACTCCTAAATCATACTAATATTATAAATGTAAGTGTAAGTTTGTTTGTTACGCTTTCACGCAAAAATTATTTAACCGATCATCATGAAACTTTGTACACATATTCTTGGAGGTATTAGAAGTAACATAGGATAATTTTTATATAAAAAAAAATACGAAAGATATTTACACATATTCTTGGAGGTATTAGAAGTAACATAGGATAATTTTTATATAAAAAAAAATACGAAAGATACATAAACGCGGGTGAAACCGCGGAAACAGCTAGTAATATTATAAATGCGAAAGTAAGTTTGTTTGTTTGTTACATTTTCACGTCTAAACTACTGAACTGATCGTCATGAAATTTGGCATACCAGTTGTCAGGGGCACAGAAAAGGACATAGGCCACCTTGCATCCAGAGAAAAGTACTGTTCCCGAGAGAGAATAATAAACTTGTAACAAAATAAATTACAAATGTCATCTCTAAATAATATTTTAACGATAAATCATGTAGGATAATTGATAAGATGTTGTTCTATATTTAGTTGACCTTATGAAAATTCAGCCATTCTTACCTTACAGTGTGTTATTATTTTCAGATTTAATAGCATAATGATTGACGATGTAGGGCAAAAGGGTGACCCTTAAAAATGAGCCGTCGCCGTCGTGAAGATAATTCTGTTATGAATAAAGAGTAGATTGCGTGGGTTTTAACCCTTTCTAATGTTGTGGTAATGAAATTATGTTGCTATGTCTGTCTATTTTGGTCCTTCGCTACGTATGCATATCATTATGTATATGTCATCGTTTCATTGCAAACGTAAGTTTATGAAAAATTATGTAAAACTTTAAACTTTTTATTTTAAAACTACTCCCGTGCGTGTTCTCGTGCTCCTCTTTTAAGCACGTTAAGCCGTTGGTCCCGGCTGTCAATCGTGGATCTTTGACAGCCGTTACTGTCCGTCAGAATTAGTCAGAAGCCCGAAAGCCTGACAACCAGTCTTACCAAGGGGTATCGTATTACCCAGTTATTGGGTTGCGGATGTCAGATAGGTAGTCGCTCCATGTAAAATACTGGTATTCAGTTGCATTCGGTTAGACTGTAAGCCGACACCAAGATAATTGGGAAAAGGCGCGGGCAGATTGATTTTAAAAATACTCCGATATATGGCAAACTATCGAATTTCGATGGGATTGTATTTGAAATGAACTATTATTAATATATCGAGAGTTTACACTCCCGCAAGATTTACAATCTTACGGTGTGCGCAATTATGCGAGGACAAAGACACATCACAAAGCCGTTAACTACGCATACTAGTACGTCTAACAAAGTAGCTTTGCGCAAAAATTATTGCTGGGAAACGACTTTTATTTTTAGGTATGAAAAAAAAAAAACTATTTTTAGTGCGCGCAATGTAACGCGAACCCAGGCAAGTGGAGTTAAACCCCGCCCCTTCACTCTAAGCCACGTAGGTACTTGTCGGATCAGTTTGATATTTATTGCATTTTTGTAACTGCAAATGCGTAGTTTCGAAAAAAAAAATTAGGTACTTAATGTTTGTTTGGAAAAAAGTATGGTAATAACACTTGGAATTCATTTTCGTAAAAAGTAAAAAAAAAAAAATTGCGACACCTTCAATATCTCCAGAACCAGTGGATTCCCAGGTAATGGTCTAGTGAAAAAAAATGATCCTAATAATGGGTAGAATATGTGGCTTACGGCTTCGGAAACTGTCTTTTTACACCGGATATACGAATACGAATTTGGTTTCTATACGAATTTGGTTTGAACGAATTCGTCAAGTCTGTTTCGTGATGTACAACTGTAACACAAAGGCTGATGACCAGTTTTCACTGATAGTCATAGGTTACTTCTAGGCAAGCGTGCTCCCTCGTCGACCACATCATCGCTTACCATCAGCAGGTGTATTCGCTAACTCAGTTGACATCAATTTGATAGGCACTATGCAGTACATTGCCCGGTGGACATCGATTGATGAGATAGTGGTCAAGCGCGAACGTAGGTTAGCTAGGCTAAAAGGAGGTTTGAAAAGTGATCAACCGCCTTTGTTCACGGTTGAACGTTAGCTAAAGAGCAAAACAATGTTTTAGTAAAGATTTACAGCAAAGTGAATGTTTAGTCTGCAAATTATCATCACAATGGTTCTTCGGCGGACTGGTAACAAATTTGATACATGTCCAAAATAATTCTTGTTTTTGGTCCTTTGAGTCAAATATTCGGAACAAATCGAATTCTTTTGAGAGTATAAAATAACAAGTCATAAAAACCCGTTTTAGTTTTCTGCGACTGTTCACAGTATAAAATAAAATGTGAAAGAATGATGTTAATGGTAATAAAAGTTATGAAAGATATGATTTCATGTGTTCGTGAAATAATAGCTTATTACGTTTATTAGTTTCCCTTACATCGTGAAAGGTATCAGATGTAGGTTTATAGTTTATCAGAAGCTTCTGTGCGATGTTGTAAACTGCGATATATGTACCAGGAACCATAAACTCTCAGTTTCCGCAATACTGCAATTAATTCATTCGGGGGCAGACATGGTTTTGATACCGGAGAATAAAATATATTCAAGGTAATTCGTGTCTTTTAATCTTGTTTGGGATCACACTCTCTCACAGAGCGGAGGCCTGTGCATATAGATGTGAAGCTGGTTACTAACATTTCTAGCCTAGCGGCTAGAAACGTCTTATTTGGCTTGTTATCATTTCTAGCGATAACTAGCGCCTGGAAACGACTGCTTACATTTCATTGATATATTCACATGATTTAGTTTTTTGTTTTTGTTGTTTCTCTTCTGATTTATTTACTATACGATACATATACATAAATACACATAAACAATAACACCACCACCTAAACACAAACATTGTTTCATAGTTTCCTGTTCGTCTCTGAATTAAGTAAATTAGTAGGTATAAACGGTGTCTTCCGTGATTATTTTAATAATAAAAAAAACTTTTTTACAAAAAAAACAACCGACTTCAAAAAAAAAAAAATACACTAAAAATTTATAAATAACTTTAATTTCGGAAGTCGGTGTTTGTATTTTTACTTCTTCGTTATTTGACACCGACTTCCGAAATTAAAGTTATTTATAAATTTTTAGTGTATTTTTTTTTTGAAGTCGGTTGTTTTTTTGTAAAAAAGTTTATTATTTTTCACTTTTTAGTTGTTATACCCCAGAACTAAAAACCCCAATAACATGGAACGTGGAATTTAAACATTTGGAGTACACCAAAACGTCATCGAGGTAAACGTATTTTTCTTAAAAAGCGCATGAGCAATTTCGATAAAATTTATATGGGACCACCTCGGGAGTATATTCTTTCGGATGAAAAATATAGAACTTTTTCGAAAGTCGGTTAAAAATGTGAAAGGATGATGTTAATGGAAATAAAAGTTATGAAAGATATGATTTCATGTGTTCGTGAAATAATAGTTTATTACGTTTATTAGTTTCCCTTACATCGTGAAAGGTATCAGATGTAGGTTTATAGTTTATCAGAAGCTTCTGTGCGATGTTGTAAACTGCGATATATGTACCAGGAACCATAAACTCTCAGTTTCCGCGATACTGCAATTAATTCATTCGGGGGCAGACATGGTTTTGATACCGGAGAATAAAATAAATTCAAGGTAATTCGTGTCTTTTAATCTTGTTTGGGATCACACTCTCTCACAAAGAGGAGGCCTGTGCATATAGATGTGAAGCTGGTTACTAACATTTCTAGCCTAGCGGCTAGAAACGTCTTATTTGGCTTATTATCATTACTAGCGATAACTAGCGGCTAGAAACGGCTGCTTACATCTCATTGATATATTCACATGATTTAGTTTTTTGTTTTTGTTGTTTCTCTTCTGATTTATTTACTATACGATACATATACATAAATACACATAAACAATAACACCACCACCTAAACACTAACGTTGTTTCATAGTTTCCTGTTCGTCTCTGAATTAAGTAAATTAGTAGGTATAAACGGTGTCTTCCGTGATTATTTTAATAATAAAAAAAACTTTTTTACAAAAAAAAACAACCGACTTCAAAAAAAAAAATACACTAAAAATTTATAAATAATTTTAATTTCGGAAGTCGGTGTTTGTATTTTTACTTCTTCGTTATTTGACACCGACTTCCGAAATTAAAGTTATTTATAAATTTTTAGTGTATTTTTTTTTTGAAGTCGGTTGTTTTTTTTGTAAAAAAGTTTTTTATTTTTCACTTTTTAGTTGTTATACCCCAGAACTAAAAACCCCAATATAATGGAAAGTGGAATTTAAACATTTGGAGAACACCAAAATGTCATCGAGGTACACGTAATTTCCGTTTTTGTTCAGTTTCTCAAAAAGCGCTGAAGCAATTTCGATAAAATTTATATGGGACCACCTCGGGAGTATATTCTTTCAGATGAAAAAAGAATTTTGAAAATTGGTTCACAACTGACGGAGAAATCGGGTAACATACATACAAAAAAAAAAAACATACAGACGAATTGAGAACCTCCTCTTTTTGGAAGTCGGTTAAAAATAAGAGTTAACAATAATAAAAATCACTTGTTTTGTGATTCTCAAGTCGGGGTATCTACCCGGTATCAAGCGGCTGGTTATTCTTTTCTAACCGTTGGTTTCGGTAACTACCGGCTTACAAGCCGCTGGTTTACAACTATACCTGTCCCCGAGCAGTGGGGACATTAAAAAAGGCTGAAGATGGTGATGATGAATCTTGTTTGGTTAGCCCATTTAATTTGGCAATGCTGCCTGTCTTCTGGGCACGTTTCTAGCTTGCCCAGATGACAGCGATGTGGAGGAGCACATCGACGCCTAAGTGTATTCCGTTTTTGTTGTATACTTATGTGTAGGTACGTAGTTAGGTTATTAATATGTAGATAGTTAATATTAAAGTATTTTGTTTCAAAATCTATTGAATGAGTTAACTGTTGTAATTTTTCTCCCGTTTAGGCGAATTCTGGCAGTAATCCCAGTTTTGTGTAAATTATACCAATATAACTGCGATATTTCAATGGATTTAAAGAGAAAAGCTTTTGTGTTCCTTAATATAACAGCCGACTGAATTATTCAGTTAAATTTCACTTTATCGCGTTAGCTGAACGGAGACGTTGAAAAATATAAACGCTTTCATCTCCTTTTGAGCAGGAAATGTCTCATTTACGAGTTGCTTTGGTATTGTTACCACAAAAAAAAAACGAAGGTAGACTCGTACTGTCACACAAAAATTTAGGCCAAATTCGATATAAAAATCTCATTTAAAATAAGAGCAGGCCGCCATGTCGATCTCACGCGTGGGGCGAGGAAAGATGGACACGAAGTAAACAGGAATCTCTCAGTGCCCACTCATCTAAACACTCACGTTCCAAATTAGCAATTATCTTTGTTTCGTCCATAACTCCATATTTGATATCGATGTCAGTAGGCCACCGCTTCCTTGCCTTTCTTCGTATTTTCATTTCTTTTAAAAGCCGGTATATCTTTCACATGAAAAATGTTCCCGACGTCCTTGATTTACGAGACGCTTAATTTCAAATGATCGCGTGGTCTGCGATGTGGGGCAGAGACGACGAACATTCTTAGAAAATATTCTTATTACGTGTAAGACAGTATAAGCTCTCATTAGCGGTTAAAGACACCGCACTATAATTATAACGACGCAACATAAAATAAACACTGTTTATTTTGGATGGGCGAATAGCGAGATTATTTATAGACCATGTTGCAAAATACATGGCCGAGTTATGTCAGAGTGTCCGCCGCCGTGCGCATGCGCCGACGGGTTCATGTTAGCACTGTAAGCTTTCACGAAATTGGAACTGTCATCGGAATATGAAATGCACTGAAACATGCTCTCACTAATCATGAACGTGTCGAAAGTTGAAAGTTTCAATAAAATCATTTATTTATCCCTTTTCATCGCTTATCTTTGATCTTCTAATGTTTACTCTCTGATCTTCCATTTATGTGTGTAATTTGTATTCGGGAGCCGCTAATAAATGTATTTTTGGGAAGTAGCCTTGAGCTTTCAGGGTTCGGGGTACTTGCCGACCTTGGGACGTCAGAAACAGTACCTACATGTACGTATACTTATCTGGCTCAAAATATTTTGTACATAAACCAAGTTATCTTTCCATGTTCAATATGGAGTTTACCTTCCGAAATGGAATCTAGGAATCACTCATTGATATAATAACAAATGATAGTAAAACACCCTACCGCAAGATATTTACAGGATTTCCATGGAACTGGTGAACTGAGTGCATTCAAGGTAAACATGTAAACAATGACTGTTCCCAGTGACACAGGCTTCTTCTGTGCGATGATGAAACTAGATTGATAAATGAAACAAATATAGATATTCGTCGAATTACCTGTCTTATTTTTAACCTACTTCAAGGAGGTTCTGTATTCGATCCGTTTGTATACATAGGTAAGAGTACATACGGGTGGAACACAGAAGCTCCTCTTGGTTGTCTGCGATTTTCTCAAAAACCACTGATCCGATTTGGATGGGGTTTTCGTCGTCCAATTGCATATTTTTCAAGGAAGGTTTTAGTGTATAATACATTAGGATCTGATGAAGATCTTCGGAGATAGACAGTGGAACTCTTCAATAACTGACAGCAAATTACTCGCAATTGATGTCTATGTATTGTTAACACAATTTAATGGGGAACCACAACTAAAAATTGAAAAATAAAAACTTTTTTACAAAAAATAGAACCGACTTCCAAAAAAAAAACTGTGTGAACAAATAATAAGTGCAAAATAACTTTAATTTCGGAAGCCGGTGTCAAAAAACGAAGACATAAAACCAGAACCAGAAATTTTTTCATGCAGCCGTCAGTCACCTATTAGACGAAAGGTTATCCATCAGTCACAACCTTAACTTTGGTTAAACTGACATCAAAACATACTGGGTAATGGACGCCTAGCAACAGTAAAATGAAATTCTAAGTTTATCTGTTTTATGCTCTTTCTAGATATATGTCGGTTTAACCCTAGGCATATGAGATGAATTGGAGCTTACATAATATGCGTTTTATATTAAGTTTGCTTTGAAGTCTTGACACGACACCTTTTCTGTTAAAGTACGGTTAAGTGAACACTTAAGACTTTATACACAAAATCTTCGGGTAACTTAATTTGTAGCCGGTTTTTCGTTAAATGGGGCAAGCAGGTAAGTTGTTCTAAATTCGTCTTGAGCTCAAAAATGTTTTAGTAGGTACCAACCTACTGGATAGGGTGAAAATCCGGGTCGTTCCCATCACCGTTGTACTCTTAAACAGTATTTTTTTTAAACCACAAAGATTGTATTTCCAGTTTTATCGAAGCACATTAAAGTGCTAACAAGTCTTTTATATTTAAAGACCTTCTAACATTTATTATCTGTGGTTCAATGACCTGGTTCACGTTTTAGGTCGTCGGAAAGAATAAAAAAGGCTATGAAAATATAAAATGTAGGAGAATGTTTGTAAGACTTTTTCAAGTCGGTTTAAAACCTGATAGGCTATTGTAGAAGTCGTTTAGTTGAATTATGAGTCAGTTTTAAAGTGAGTTTTTCCATACGAATATAAGTGATAAGAGATTGAAGTACATTGTCTAGGAACGTAACATATAAAATCGTTTCACGTCAAACATCAAAAGAAATTATAACTAATAAATAAATTGGACGACAAAAAGAAATTATTTTTTCACTTAGAAAATTTCAATAAGTGGAAATATTTGTAAGTCCTACATAGAACAGTTTCCACGACTCATTCATGAGTACAGAACAATTTTTCTCACCCATTCCAAGAAAACTAAAATAGCATGTCTTTACTTAAACATTCTAAAAGTAAATTAGGCCTAATCTAAATTAGAACGGTAATTACGTAAGGCGAGGTTACACGATACGTTTCGTAGTTATCTCTATGATATATTAAGTAGTTGGCACAATATTAAAGATATTATGTTTTTAACAGATCGTAAAAAGTCGAGTGTATACGTGCGATATTTAAGCGGTTTTACACCGAAGCTGTACTCGTAAATACGTGGGATTCATTGAGTGCGCGGTTGTGTACGCAGTTTAAAAACTGTGAGATTGTTATTGCCGCTTTACCTCAAAAACAATGGCTAATGCAATAATGTGACATTACGATTCGTGTGTGGAAAATCATTTGTCTGAGCATTTCCTTTCAGGAGACGGAAGAAAAGTTTATTTTCTCTTTGTTTGTTTGTTTGTTTACTTTCTGAATGTCGTCGCGTCTTTACGATTATGGAGGTCAATTTTTTTTTAAAGCTTGATTTATGAGAATACTCGTAAATATTATTTTAATGTGATTGATAGGGACGCTAACAGACGCTAACAATTTGAGCGTAAATGTGGAAAGTAATTTACATAATACAATGATTAACATTGTTTGAAAACAGAAGCAAAAAAAAAACTTTACTACAAAAAAAAAACAACCGACTTCCAAAAAGTCGGTGTTTGTATTTTCTTTTTAGGAAGTCGGTTGTTTTTTTTTGTATAAAAGTTTTTTATGTTTCACTTTTTAGTTGTTATACCCCAGAACTAAAAACCCCAATAACATGGAACGCGGAATTTAAACATATTCGTAATTGGAGAAAACAACGTCATCGATGTATACGTATTTTTAGTTTTTGTTCAGTTTTTTAAAAAGTGCTGAAGCATTTTCGATAAAATTTATATGGGACCACCATATAAATTTGATCGAAATTGCTTCAGCACTAATAATTACTTTCTTTTTTGGAAGTCGGTTGTATTTTGTTTTATTTTTTTATTTTATTTTTCACTTTTTAGTTGTTTTACCCCAGAACTAAAAATAAATTATAACGTAAACAGAAACAGAAATAAATAACGTGGAACATAGAATTTGAACATAATTGGAGAAAACCAAAACGTCATCTCTGTATACATAATATATTTTCTTTTTGCTGATTTTTTCAAAATGCCCTTCATATAAATTTCGATAAAATTTATATGGGACCACCTCAGACTATAGTCATTTGAATAAAAAAAGATTTTAAAAATCAGTCCATAATTGACAGAGAAATCGGTGAAAATATATAAAAAAAGAAACATACATACACTCAAACATAGAACCTCCTCCTCTTTTCGAAGTAAAAAAAACACTCATCATAATTGTCCATTTTGTAATATAACTAGCGACCCGCCTCAGCTTTGCACGGGTAAAACTTGTCCACCTAAACCTTCCTCATAAATCACTCTGTCTATTGCTGAAAATCGGATGAAAATCCGTTCAGTAGTTTTTAGTTTACGCCTCCATGTTCGTCGCTTACAGCTCCCAGGTTTTCGAGAAAGATGTCAAGATACTTTGTAAGCAGTTCTTGTATCAGATCTTTGCAGTTATTTGCTTTGTGGTATCCAAAAAATCCAAGCAGATTCCTTTAATGTTTTAAGTCGCAAAACAGATGACTAATATCAGCTTGAGTTAACAAACGATGTTCCTCTCTTTGGTACAAAAGCTGGCTCAAGAATTTCATCTGTAGTTGCAAAGCAGGAAGGTAAATCGGTGGCATTGGTTCCTGTGCATTAGTTTGATTTGGCACTGCAGGTATTGGTAAATCAGCAATATAAGGAAGTGGTCATGTCGCAGAAAGTACATTTACTCATTTCACAGTGTGTTTTGACATCATATTTATCACATTTATACGAGTCACGGACAAGGAAGACGTCTCTGTGGTCTTTGGGATCCTTCTTGGAGGAAGATCCAAAACTTGGAGCTATCGACAGCTATTTATCGCTGTTCTTTTGCCCAAGCTTCATATTTATACACGTATCGTTGTCAAGGTAAGGTTTGGGCGCCTCTTATAAGCTGTAATATAAGAGGCGCCCAAACCTTACCTTGATGAGCCACGGAATAGCCAAAATAATCACGATAGCACCGCTTTACCAGTTCAGTGAAATATCGTTGCTGACTTTTGAAGGTTAGCTGCTACTAAATACATAGCAAAAACTAAGGGTGGTTAATCCACTACCTTATCAAGGCAAGATACAAACAACGATAAGTTTAAATATGTTAAACTCACAGTTGGCCCCTATTTTAAAGGAAAACTTGTTACATTTCAACCGTACGTAGTGGAAAATTTGGTAAATTCGAAACTCGCCGTCACAACAAATCTGAGACTAATAGTTAAAGAGTGTTTTGTAATGAGAATAAGTGCTAAAGTAAAAAAAATAGCATACAGAATCCTTGTGGAAAAAACCTTGTTGACCAGTGTAATTTAAAAGATTTCTTTTAGCAGCCTTTATATACTAAATTTTATTCATGGAATAGCTTGTATAAATGTCGCAGCCATCTGGTTGAATTAGCCAGTCAATTGGGACGCCTAGGCCGTTCATTAAACGCCGCCATTCAATTAAATGGCTGAAGGACAATCAGCCAAGTCGTTGAACGCAACGTTTAACCAGATGGCTGGATGTCGTCTAGTTATTTAGTTAAATTGGATATTGATGAATTTGTGATAGGTACCACTGATCATGATTACGTGTGTACAAAAGGCAATGTTAGGACGCAACAGCCCTGCCCAGCGGTTGTGGATATATTCGAAACAGAGTTACTGCGCCCCTGGGCACTCAGGGCAGGGAAGGAACAGAGGTGGGTTTTAGTCAGTAACAGTCTGACACGCCCTCCCGCTCAACCCAGAGCGGGAAATGTCATTGGATGATTTCCTACCGCAAAAAAAAGGATGCAACAGCGAGCGAAACGAGCTCGGGACCTGGGGCACCCTGACTGAGATAGGTTAGGTTCGTGGTCATTTATTTATTTTTTTATTTACGAACCCAACCGAAAAAAGAACTGATATAAATTGAATCACTAATAAATAAAAAAATTTCATCAAACTAGATAAATAAGTAAATCACTTGGCTGAGTCTTGGTCAGTCATCTTCAAAGGGCTGACTTTCAATACGCCAAGTAGTTAAACGTTGAGTGGTTCTAGTTGAATTAACTATCGGCCTAGCCATTTAATTGAATGGCGTTTAATGAACAGCCTGGGTCCAATTGACTGGCTAATTCAACCTATACAACCTCAGGTATATACTTTATTTCCCACCGTTTTTTTATTTTTATTTTGCATTAGGAAATAGGGAGTGCGTCTCAATACCTATCTACCACAATAGCCCATCACTCGCCATTTCTAACCTTTTCGATCTTGGGTTCAGCATCACCGCTATTGAAGCTCTAATGTTCAATTTATCACTTAATATCATCACGGGCACGTGCTTCGGAAACTCGCTCTAAACTACTTTATGTTTACGAACATAATAAACGTGCGATAACTGAACAAACCAAATTAGATTTCACAATGTTACTCCATTAAAAGCCACGTAACTGCTTTCCGTATCTACGTTGTAGGAAAAAAATGGGTAGGTTCCCCGCAATAATTTACATTTGAAAAGCAAGAAAAATAATAATGAAGGTTTTTTCCATTCATTTAATCAACATAGGTATAATATTTCCATGATGAAAAAACAAAACAAAAGAAAGTGGGCTGTATCAGGTGCTGTCAACCCACGTGCGCAAAAGTTAACAACAATATACAAGTGTGGGTCGGAAAAAACAGGTTAATTTCCGGAGATTGGAATAAAATTAAAAAAAATAACGACGTAAAAGTTATAAAAGAAGTGTATTCTCGGCTTTTTAATTTCCTCAATTACATTGTGGCTTTGGAAAAGCTGTAAAACGTTCAATTTCACTCAATAATAGCCAAAACTCTCATCTCTCAGATATCTTCATCGAGTAAAACGAGTATATAAAGCGCAAAAAACGTAAACAAAACATGGAAACGGGTCAACAGTTCGTTTTAACGATATTTTAACGTTTTACAGTATTTTTTGCGCCTGTTACGCGAGTTTTACGGTTGTGTTCCGTAAACCGAGTTACGTACATCCACGTCACACTAATTTCGTTTCCCTACTGCTGTTTTTGAAACTAACCGTATGTTTGTACATCACTTATGTTAAAAAACTGTGATATTTTTGTAGTTTTCTTAATAAATCTTAGTTGCCAATCAATGTTTTTGTAGTTAATGTGAATGTTGGCCTTGCCAACACTTGTCGTTCTATTTTGAGTTGATTCAATGAATTCCGATGAAATGTTGCATCGGATCACAACAACAGAGTGTTGAGATGAAAAGTCGGAGTAAACTCGAGAAAAGTAGCAGTATTTTAGAAAATTTTACAAAATAATGAGGTTTTTTTTATTAGTTAACCAAATAAACATGTAAGCAAATCAAGTCAGTATGCATTTAACCGAAAGTTGCGGAATTACTTTCTTATCAACTAAAAGAGTTGTCTCAAATTCTTTTCTCTAACTTTATATAAATCATTTTTATTTAATTAGGTATTTTATATTAAATCTAAATGTATGTTTATTTTCACTAAGTATGTAAATATACTTTCGTAACCATTTTCCTCTTAGTAATATTTTTTTAACAGTTAATGCACCTGCCATGTTATCTCTCCACCACCCTTGGTTGACTGGTAGAGAATGCCTAAGGCATTAAGGTGGATGCGCCAGGGTAGCCCGCCAAATTCAAATTTTCTTACGTTTTTTGCAATTTGCAGGTCAGTGTTAGGTTTTATCTTGGTCAAAATTTGATTCGCGGCCGTAGCAAGTACGTATTTACAGAACTGTAATCATTAAAATCATCAATACATAAGTGATGCCAAATGTCATGTTTTCATGAAATTCTTACATTTGGCATCAATTCTAACTGAGAAAGTTGTATTGATGATTTTAATGACTATAATTCTATAAATACATACTTGCTACGCCCGCGAATCAAATTTTGACCAAGATACAACCTGACACTGACCTGCAAATTGCAAAACGCGTAAAAAAAAGCCTTTGTACATTTGTGTTGCATGAAGTTTTAATAAATAAATAAATTATCTTCCTGCTTTTATCCCAATTTATTTAGGGTCAGCGCAGCAGGCCGTTCGTTCCAAACATTTCTGTTCGCCGTCATCTTAATAGTCACTTCCTTTCTAGCTACGTATAACATAGTTCCTCTAATCCTATATCCATCCAAATACTCGTGCATACAAACAGACAAGTAAATTCGCTGCAAATACTAGTACAGACAACTACATACCCAGTAGCCTCATATTATAATTTAACCTCTTGTATAACAGGCCAACTCGAGACCCCAAACAATAAGTATTACGCTATTTTATGTCCGTAGTAAAACTAAAAACATTGGCAACCAACTAAATAGGTCTATTTTCTCATAAATTGTATTTAAACGTTCAATGCGACGTGTAAGAACTCTTGCAAATATTTAAATAATCGACATACTTTTTAGTTGTAAATTCCTGTTTCATGTAATACACGGCTTTTAAGTTTTTATTAAGGCGTTATATCATTTGGAATGGTTTTTTTAATGCTGCTACATTTTTCTTTTACGATATTGTTGTCTAGAAAAAAACTTTTTACAAAAGAGTGTTTCTGGTTTCGTGTCTTCGTTTTTTGACACCGACTTCCGAAATTAAAGTTATTTTGCACTTTTTTTGGAAGTCGGTTCTATTTTTTGTAAAAAGTTTCTGATTTTTTTCTTCTTAGTTGTGGTTCTCAATTAAATTGTGGTATTTATAACCTCCATCTTTTTGAAGTCGGTTAAAAAGAATCTGCTTTCTGAAGTCTACAAGCTATTCTCTTAGTTTGACTAATGCGAAAGTTTTGACGGATGTTTGTTACTCAATCACGCCAAAACGGCTGACCGCATCTGGTTGAATTTAGCACAGATATAGATTCATCATTCTCCTGCCCTTATCCCAATTTATGTGGGGTCGGCGCAACATGTTTTTTTCTTCCATACTCCTCTATTAGTCGTCATCTCTGTAGTCACCACCTTTTTACCCATATCATCTTTCACACAGTCCAACCATCGTTTATTTGGCCTTCCTCTACTCTTATAGCCATCAAGATCCATACACAAGACTTTCCTCACGACATTTTCTTCATTCCTCCGCATCACATGCCTATACCACGTCCAACTGAAAAGTTCCACACAACTTTTCAGTCAGCGGTGCCACTTTTAGACTTCCTGTTATATACTCAGCACAGATATAGATTATTGTCTGGAATAGCACATGCTATTATTTATAATGGGGGAAGTACCTACTAATTGCATGCGGGCCAAGCCGCTGACAGAAGCTAGTCTTTTTCTATATCTGATGACTTTGTTAGAAGAATGGACGAGCAAACTCGTATCGTTTTGTTTTAGATATACATAGATACATGTAGAGAAACATCAAGTGGGTAGGTAATATTTCAATACGATCTACTTTTATGACATTAATGAATATTAATTACCAAACAACAGTTACGAAATTGATCCTGTATTATTAAAATTAACACCATTTCGAAACGTGGAAGTTGTGTAAATATTTTAGGAAACAACTCGGGCAGCCTTGACTGTTTTACTTTCCTACACGAGTCTAACTATTGTTTGGTATACATTGCGTGTTTTATTTTAAACTTTGCAAAGTGTTTTTTGACTAGAATGTTCAATGGACGGTGTGTGGGTAAAAATAGTGTTGTTGTGGTGGCCATGTTCTTTTTGTATCATCCTTGGGAGAGTTCCGGTGGTCTGCAGATATAATGACCGTGTTCCGAACATGTGTCTAAAATAAACTAATTATATGAGGCAGATTGACCAATAGATAATACCGTAAAATTCAAAGGTTAGGTACGCTTCAGTTATTGTATGATTAGGTGAAGTTAGGTTATAAAATTGAATGTAGATTCGTAGATTGTATTTGAGCTTAGAACTAGGGCTTTGGCATTGATTACATGTTATTGTATTGATTACGAACATTATGGAGAAATAATTTTCTATACGATCAAGTCTTGCAAGTGCTTGTACTCGAGATCTTTGTAATGTCGTGTCTATGTTCTTGTAGTACAAACTTGATTCTTCGAAAAGTTTTTTGCGTCGGATAAACGAAAGTATAAATTAAATACAAATTCTCATCAATTAATTTATACTTTTTTTTTCTTTGTAATAATCACTTAATTTGCTATATTTTAGTGCACATTAGCGATACATATCAGCATTGTATAAGCAATAACACTTCTAATTTTGGAGAAGGAACCACACAAAAGACTTTGCTAAAAGCTCATTTGTTTCGTAAATTGATATGTTAGCGTTACAGATCAATTCACAGTGATATTGACGGGGTGCATCTTAATGCATTTTAAGTATATTGTTTTGTTTTTAGGGTTTCATACCCGAAGAGTTCAAACGGGTCCCTATTGCTGTCACTCACGTGTCTGTCTGTCTGTCGTCTGTCACAAAATTCTGTTCCGAAGAATTTTTAACTTCCCATTGACCTATGAACGATGAATGAACTTGAAATTTGGTGATATTACGTATATTTTACGAACAAATGCCAATTCATTGATAAATCTGATTTTTTCTTTGATAATCCCTCATTTGGTACGGAAGTCCGACAAGCTTCCCATTGATCTATGAACTTGAAAGGCGATAATGTTTATTATTACGTAAATTTTACTAACAAATACCATTATATTAATTATTGTAATTACTAACACACTGGATCTTAGTTATCTGAAAAATAAAGACTTATAATTATTATATTGATAAATCTGATTTTTTCTTTGATAATCCCTCATTTGGTACGGAAGTCCGACAAGCTTCCCATTGATCTATGAACTTGAAAGGTGATAATGTTTATTATTACGTATATTTTACTAACAAATACCAATATATTGATAAATCAGATTTTTTCTTTAATAATCATTTGGTACGGAAGTCCGACACGCACTTGACCGGTTTTTTGTATTACTTATTTATGTTGGACACTGATAGCCCTCAATCTATAATCTCCTTTCGGTTAGTCCATCCAGAAGTTGTCTGTAACAGATTGCCCTGTGAGAGAAGACCGCCTATCGTACACTTGTTTTGTAAATGTGTCTCCTGTGCTCATTATGAGGTGTACAATAAAGTAGGTATATAATATTAAAATAAATATTTATATCAACATAAAAAGAAAACAAAAGAAATCTGGAAACGTCGAGAAAGTCATAAGTAATTAGAAATCTTTTTGAATTGAAAGTTTTGTTAAAGCAAAACTTTTTCCTCACAAAAGTAGGACACTTTCCGCAAAAAGGCGTAGCAGAAAACGTAAAAAATTCTACAAAAAGTAAAGATATCTTGCAAGCAGGTTGTATTCCAATAGCAACGCAACTGAATAGGATGCAGGGATCATAAGACGGGGTTTCTATAGGGCATGTCTTTTCCATACGCCTCAGGCGTCTTGTTGGCAAGTATCCTTTCAAGAGGGTCTAACAAGATGGCTTACAGAACATAGGGACTTACTGAGAAAAGTGTGTCACTGGAAAATACAGTGATACTTTTAAAGAAAAAAGCTACATAATATTTTAAATGTCGCGCATAACATGTAGGTACCGTTGAAAGAATAATCATGTGAAAAACCTGTGATTTCCATACTACTTTTCCTGTTCGTTCACTGAAGCGTTATTTATACTAAATACTTGGAATAACTATTCTGAAGTAAACTACGTAGCGTGTAGCAAATATTTCAGAACATCAATTTTATTGCGTTTTTGTGATTTCAGTGAACGGTGTGAAAATTGTTTTTGTGTATACTACGGACCAATATTGGTAACAGAAAATAAACTATGACGTCGTAGGGTCCATACTGGGCCTGCGTGCTGGAGCATGGTCCAGGGTGAATCTGCAGCCCCCGGGGATCGTGGATAAATTCGAAACAGAGTTACCGCGCCCCCTGAGCACTTAGGCAACTAAAGGAACAGGGGTGGGTTTTAGTCAGTAAAAGTCTGACATGCCCTCCCGCTCCACCCAGAGCGGGAGAAGTCATTGGATGATTTCAAACCCCCACAAAAAAATTATAATTGAAAGTACACTAGTAGCATTCATTGCCTAGTAGTAAGAAAGAAAGAAAGAAAGAACTACTACACACACACACACGTACACACACACACACACACACACACACACACACACACACACACACACGCACGCACACACATACTGGAGAGTACTAGTGTACTCCTCTGAAGGCAGCCATTCGTCAAACGTACCATCCTTCAAGCCCCGCCCGCATACGACAAACCGGATTCAAATGTCAGTTTGACATTTTTTCTCGGTTATGACAGCATATATTTTTTGTCGGAGGGCACCTGAGACGACCAATAATGTCTATGGCCAAGCGTGTAAATGTTGCCACAGCATAAAATACATTGCGTTTTGGTAATAATAGAGGTAATAAACGAGTGAATCGCAAGAATCGCAAAACTCACTAGTGAGTTTCAGTGCTCAACGTGTTTTCGATCAATGAAACTCACCAGTGAGTTTCCGGGCTTTACAGGTTAATACTAGTGTATTAAAGTTGAATTTCCCACGATTCGTCATTGTCAGCAGCAACGCCAGGAGATTCACCCACTCCCTCGCATACCAAGGAGTCTTGTGTCTCAGCAGTGGTAAATGTGTATAGGTTAACTATTTAGCTTAGATATCATAATTAAGTGTGTATTTACATACTACGCCTTACTTACGTCTGGACTTTTGTGGAAAAGGCCAGAAAGTGTGGGATTTTGACCTAAAACTACCCAGGTGATCACCATCATCACATGGAGGGGCCCCTTTTATGGAGTGGGAAATCATCCAATGACATCTCCCGCTCTGGGTTGAGCGGGAGGGCGTGTCAGACTCTTACTGACTAAAACCCACCCCTGTTCCTTCCCTACCTGAGTGCCCAGGGGAGCGGTAACTCTGTTAGGAATTTATCCGCTACCCCTAGGCATGCAGGCACCGGCCACGATGGGCCCCGTCAGTGGAAAAATGTGGAACGCTACACGATTTTGTTTTGCGTGTCATCCTTGCGCAGGGGCTATGCAAATCGTCTCTGTATCGTTCCAATATTAGTATATGTACTGCCGAAGAAGACCATTCTGGAACTCCCTCTGTACAACGTCTGTTAGGGCACATTCCCGGGAAGACTGGCCCGCGTGGTGGAGTATGGCTGATATTTTACATAGAGGATGTTTGTGTCCTAGTCAGTCAATCTGCCTTGCTTTTTCCCAACTATCTTGGGGTCAGCTTCCAGTCTAACCGAGTGCAGCTGAATACCAGTATTTTACATGGAGCGACTGCCTTTCTGACTTCCACAATCCAGATACTTACTGGGTAATACGATACCCCTTGGTAATTCTGAAAATGAGTTACCGCACCCCTGGGCACTCAGGCAGGGAAGGAACAAGGGTGGGTTTTAGTCAGTAAGAGTCTGACACGCCCTCCCGCTCCGCCAAGAGCGGGAGAAGTCATTGGATGTTTTCCCACTTCCCAAAAAAAATAACCCCTTGGTAAGACTGGATATCAGACTTTCGGGCTTCAGACGACCCGTAACGACTGTCAAAGAACCACGATCGACAGCCGGGACCAACGGCTTAATGTGCTTTCCGAGGCATGGAGGAGTCTCGGTGTGTAAGGATGGTCAAGCTTAACCTGATGTATCGACCCGTGCGACTGTTATTACTTTAGCCACGAGCTCCTCTAAAGTTTTTGGTCAGTATACAAGTGGAATAAATGGACCTACCTAGGAGAATACACCTGTTGTTTGTTGATGGTCAAGTTTTCCTATTTACTGCCCTGTAGCATTTATCAATGACTAGCTCATATGTAATTCAAATATCGTATAGCTATTGTTTTCCGCTTGACCTCGGCTACATATAGATTTCTTTACTTCCCATAGAAGTGTGAAACTGCTTCCAGGAGTGACGCAGCTTTCTGTTGGGTGAGTCCCTATAAGGCTATTCTATTGAAGACGACTCGGTTAATTAGGGCATAAAAATCATGAAGAAGTGAGAAAAAATTAAGTCCGAAAAATCTTTTAAAACCAGATTGACAACACCTTTCGAATTATTAAAAACACAACCAATTTAAAAAATAAATGTAAAATATTAGTCTTTGAATATCAAAAAAATTGCTCCAAGTTAAGTTAAGTTATAAAAGATGTCCCAATCACCTTTCAGTAGGTGTTTGTATCTAAGTAGATATTTTTTTCTCTCTTCGTTTAAATAGCCTGTTCGTGTCCACAAACTGTTATTTATTTTATTTTTTAAAATTTAATAATGTTAATGTATGATCATTATTTATTTATCATTTAACCCATTGTTGCTAAATTTACTGTTTTTTTTTGTAACTCTTGACTCCTGGTCTAGGGTTTAAGCAGAAAACCAGCGCTTAGCAACCCTCTGGGGGACCTAAGCATAATGCTGAGGCTTGAACCTTTTGCTTCCGATATTATAGTTTTGTGTATGTACCAATACAATCCAGCTGTAATAGTGGAGACAATAAACTTTAATCTATTCATTATATTTTATTAATGAGAACTAGAATTCTGTAACAAAATTATATCCTTCTTTTGTACCCCAAATAATGGGCATTAAACATTAAATTAGTACATAAAAAACGAACTCAATAATAAAAAAAAACTTGAGAGGTGTCAAGGGACACCCGGATGGAACGAAGTTCCTTTCGATTAATTAGTGAAGGAATTGTAATATAATTTTATTTTTTTTAATTTATAATATTTTTTTTTATTATTAACTACGCACACACGCACGCACGTAAGAAGTTATGCTTCATCATCTCATCTCATCGCAGCTCAGCTCAGCTCAGCTCAGCTCAGCTCAGCTCAGCTCAGCTCAGTTCAGCTCAACTCAACTCAACTCAACTCTTTAGCAATAACAATAACTATAACAAAAGTAATTGTAATAAAATTTTATTTTTTTTACTATAGCAAAAAGTGTCGTGACAACTTTTCGTAAGAATTTTTTCCGTCTAGCCCCCTTTCACAACGCGCGATAAGGAACTTCGTTCCAATAGTCTAGTGAACCCAAGCTAAGGTCGTTGTACTCGTACTGTGATGCTTAGCGAAACTTAACAACTTTAAAAGCGCTGATCCGAAGCCTCGATGGTCCTGAACAAACAAGGCCTATAGAAATACATCTCAATAGCGTGAATCTGCTAAACAACATGGCGATTACTAGGGGTGTTAAAACAATTGAAAACCGAAATACGGTGCTTATGTAATACAATGCATAGCAATTAGCTGGCCCTCCCCGAACAGATTCAGTACAGAAGTATTACAACAAAAAAAAAAACACAACAAACCCTCCAACCCGGTTGGTCACCGTGGAGGATTATGACCAAAACCCTCCACTGATCTGGAGGAGGCCTTCACCCTCACAAGGAGGGGTTCTTGCATGTCACAGTAATGATTTTATTTCATTTTTATTGTTTTTCATTGCATGTCAAGTAAATTTAAGTAACTTAAACAAATTCAGTAAATTATAATTTAATTTAATAATACTAGAGAAAGTAATGTTATTATTACAGGAATTTAAATTAATTAATTAATTATTGAATAGATTTATTTATAAATTCATTAATAAACAATCAGTAGTACCATGCAATTATAAATCATGATAATATGATACTATATTGATCATTATATTAATGATACAACATTGATATATAATATATATCAATGTTGTATTTTCATTGCATGTCAAGTAAATTTAAGTAACTTAAACAAGTTCAGTAAATTATAATTTAATTTAATAATACTAGAGAAAATAATGTTATTATTACAGGAATTTAAATTAATTAATTAATTATCGAATAGATTTATTTATAAATTCATTAATAAACAATCAGTAGTACCTAGCAATTATAAATCATGATAATATGATACTATATTGATCATTATATTAATGATACAACATTGATATATACATCATATATGATATATGAACTGATGATACTATGAATAACAAATTGTAAACAACAATAATACTAAATGAACCACAATAATAACATATTTGTAACAATAATTTATTTGTATTTGGATTACGCAAGAAATAAAAGGCTTTTTTTTTTTTTTTTTTATTTTTTTTTTTTAATTTTTTTTAATTTTTTTTTTTTTTTTTTTTAATGTAATACAGTACATACAAGCTGGCTGGAAATATTAGAGATAGCGTTTTCTATGTCACGGGCAAAGCACGAAGTATCATTTACTTGTTAGACCATAGATACCTCTGCCCAGGGGGCATGGATAAATTCGAAACAGAGTTACTGCGCCCCTGCATTCAGGGCAGGGAAGGAACGGGGTGGGTTTTAGTCAGTAAGTCTGACACGCCCTGCCGCTCATTCATAGGATGATTTCCCACCCTACAAAAAAAAGACCATAGATACCTAATGGAAGCTAGCCACAAATACCATTTTTATGAGATGTGAAAGCATCAATTACTAGCGGTACGTAACTTCTCCCGCTCTGGGTGGAACGAGAGCGCATGCCAGACTGTTACTGACTAAACCCCACCCGTGTTTAAATTTTAAATTTTTAGTGAATTTTCTTTTTTGGAAGTCGGTTGTTTTTTTTTGTAAAAAGTTTTTTATTTTTCACTTTTTAGTTATTATACCCCAGAACTCAAAACTCCAATTTCGTGAAACGTGAAATTTGTATAAGTACTAACATATGTTTCGTTTTTGTTTAGTTTTTCAAAAAGCGCTGAAGCAAATTTTTATGGGACCACCTCAGGAGTATATTCTTTCGGATAAAAAAGAATTTAGAAAATCGGTCCACAACTGACAGAGAAATCGGTGGACACACCTACATAAATAAATAAAAAAAAAATATATATATACAGTCGAACATAGAGCCTTTTTCGAAGTCGGTTAAAAACAACATTTTAAATTGTGAATTGCAGAATCATGTCTGTCATCGTCAAAAGTAAAGCAGCTTCTGAAATGGTAACTACTGTTAGCCAATGGAACTATTGAAAGAATGATTGCTTGGCTAATGGCACGTGCTTTGGTTACATCATGTTGCGATGCAATTGCAACCCAGTTTGGGCAGAATACCTATGCATTATCAACCATTACAAAACTAACGACATACACAGACTAATACTTTGTATAAGTGCTTAAATTTAAACTTTCCTTCATAAGCTACCAAAGCCTACCTTTAACAACACTGAGTTAATTCAAAACTTTGTGGTCATGTTATTTAGTACTAAAATACCCTAATCGCCATATTCCAATAACATTATAAGGGTAACAACCCTGCTCAATACTTATTGCTAACCACTGGGTCAATGAACCCAGCATTAGACCCTCGACGATAAAACATCAAATTGATTGTGTTCGACGACAATGAATCAAGTGTATTGGAAACAAAGTACCGAAGACTTTCATGAATTTTCACAATACTTATAAATTCACGATGCTTTTATTAAAAAAAATAGTTAGTATATTTTAAGAATCCGTAATTTATCAAAAATAAACTTCTAGAAGTTCTTAATTTGGCCCTATCTATATGTACGTATAGATGACTCTGAGAGCAGTGTCACTTTGACACCTGTCAAAATACCCTGCTCTTGGAATTCTTCTATCCAGATTTTTGGTGGGATTTTTTCGAGTGAAGTTCAGCAAATTGATTCCTAGTGGATATTGTGACGTAAAATTGGTGTAGTTTTGTATCTCACAGTCTACGCAACTGGACAATATGTGGAATAATTGAAACAGGCGCGATCTCGGTAAAATAAAGCTGAGAATTTTGTCGTAGTTTTGACTACCTAAGCGAAGCTTGCCGAGAAGGCTGATTCGACTCAATTGCTGCCAAATACTGCAAAAACATCTAGTGTTACATCTTCTTTCTAATGGGATAAAAGTGACAGTATTCTGTATTTGTAACTAAAGACTTTCTAAACTTGACACTGGCTTAATGTACAAAGCGTGCGAAGCCAAAATTATAAAAAAAATCCTTCTCACACTACAAACTTTTTGGAAATATAAAAAAAAGTTGGGATATCAGAAATTGTTTCACAAAATTCTATCACCGACAGCTGGAAAAACCACGGATTATATTTTACGAGAAATGCAAGCACTTGGCAAGATTTTTTAACATCTATAAATGTCTGATTTTATTGTCATAGTAGAATTTATAGACATTAATATTTTTTTTTTTGCATTTTTTTTGACGGAATATGTGGGTATTTCGTTCCAGCCGAGATTTCTTGGAAAAACACTTTTCATTCAAGATTAGAATGTGAAAATGTGAGACATAGCACGTAGCCATTGTTTTTACGTAGGTATAGGTGACCAAAAAAAAATTTTATAGTTCATAAAAACGTGTTGTAGATAATTTATTGAAGTACTAGGTGGTTCCGTAGAATCTTTCATTTTACGACTACTTTATGCATCATCTGTCTCCAACAAGTAGTTTTTTTTAGTAGACAGCATGGCTAAGAAATCAATATTGTCTAATTTCATGATTTTTCCGTTTAGATTTAAAACTGTTGTATTTTAAACCAAGAAACAGAAAATAAAACTGTTACTCGGAAGCAACACCATAAAACAAAACAATGACGTAAAGACTCCATTTCGAAACAGGACGACCAAAAGAACAATTAATACAGAGGTAAATTCATTGTCACGTGTCACCGAATGACGTTTATTTCGTCAAATCGACGACGTCAACGAGATGGTGACATCATAATATTTCTGCGATAAAAGCTTTCTAGACAAATTGTAATCGAGTTGACGTCTGTTGTCGTGACGTTTAGATGTAACTAGCTTCTGCCCGCGGTTTCGCACGCGTAAAAGGTTGTTTTTTTATCCCAAGGGAAGTTACTGCTGGGATAAACTTTCCCATGTCATGAAAACATTGGAAAATTTCAAGCAAGGTCATAACCCGTTCAGCGGTTTAGACGTGAAAGCGTCATAGACAGATAGATGCACTTTTAAAGGGTTTTTGGTAAGTCGACGTTATTACAGGCAGGACGTGATAGTGTGACGTATGGGCTACAATTAAGCACTCGAGAAAATCCAAGATTTTAATTAAAAGTTTCAAAGAGTTTTTTTTTATATTTACCCCGAAGGGAAGGCTAAAGTTTTTTGACCATATGGCCTAGTCTTACGTAGTGTATTTTAACTTTTTTCCATTAGAATGCAGATGTAACACATTCTAATGTTTTTTGCAGTATTTGGCAACAAATGTGTCGAGTCAGCCTTTTCGGCAAACTTCGCTGAGGTAGTCAATGCTACAATAAAATTCTGAGCTCCATTTTACCGAGATCGCGCCTGTTTCAATGATTCTACATATTGTCCATTTGCGTTAACACTTGAGACACAAAACTACACCAATTTTAAATCACAATATCCACTAGGAATCAATAAACGAATAATTAAAACAGCCACTGAACTTCACTCGACAAAATCCCGCCAAAAAATCCAGTTTCAAAGAGAAATTGTGTTTAGTACCAAATTCTGGGCAATTAAAAAAAAAAACCTCGGTTGCTACCCGTCAGGGGGGCACGCCCCGCATCGGGGACGCAAGAATAGATTTTTAATAGTGTCTGTTATTCCGGGGCCTGACGGATTAATTGTTGCAAATAGGTTACACTATTACATCCTGCCGGGAATATGTCGAGTTACGAATAACCCTCTATTTATAATAATAGTATGGAATTTGTTGACATAGGATCTAAAATTCTAAATTGAATAGTTTATAGTTATACAACAATTATAGCCTTTTTAATTGATTGCGTACAAGTTGATATTTTGCGTAGTTCAAGTTGACCTGTTGTTAATTGTCAAAGATGTTGATTACGTTTTATTGCTGGTGACATGACATAAATGACGCATTTTAAGCTACAGTGCGGAAAATGCTAAGAAAAATGTCGAAATAAAACAGTAAAATGGCGTATTATAATCATTTGTGTCAAAAGAAGATTGTTTCTAATTCAAATTTCTCTTTACCTAAATATTCGAATCTCGAATTTGGAATGGCTTTTTAAAGATACTGTAAAAATAAGAATAATTAATTTCAGTTTCGTTTCGCAAACGGTTAATGCAAATGTATTGGAATACAAAACAGTGAGTCTTCGCATTTTAGTCGTCAAAAGGTAACGGTAAAAGATGGAAACAAATGAAAACAAATTTTTACTTTTTGTCTGGTTAGGTATTTCAGAATTTTCGACGTAATTATTCATCGTAACACAAAAAGTTGTATTTTTGAAATTTTAGATTTTAAATCGATTTATGAAAATTTTATGCAATTTCATGACTAAACTAAGCGGAAAAACGATGTTTTGTGTGTATCTTCATGTGAATCTTTTTTTAATTCTAGTTTTTTAATTGTTTATTCACGAACTTTAACATAATTAAAACGTTAAAACATAAATCTTCTGCCAAACTGCAGTACAGTTTGTCGCCAGTGTTCTAATGGATACATTCATCTTATCTAATGTAATCTAAAACCACCGATCGCTTAACCTTTTGTTAAATCAACAGCTCAATCAATCAAATCTATAAATAGTTCAAGTTAGTAAGCCCTAGGCTAAGTGTATCATCATCACTTAATGCATGTCAAGCGTCAAGCTACTAATAAACAATATTCAATTACTCAGATACGCTCATACGAGCTTATTTGTCCTATTACTATGACACGTGGTAAACGTGCACATACAACCCCATCCCCCTGTTCCCCTGTCGCCACCCGCCCGGATCTATGACGTCATAACACACCCCTATTGTGTGCGACTAATGTACAGTCATCTTTTGTTCCCCCCGTAGAATGTTCTTGGCAAGAATAGCAGCAAACTTTACAAGATATTGTGCCACTTAGAAAATCAGAAAGTAATTCTGTTAAGCCCATAAATAGACTTTTAAGTAGAGTACCATGGAAACATTCTTCAACAAAAATACCGAAGATTTCCTTCAAATAACATTTGCCGGTTACTAAGCAAATAATAAGAAAACTTGGTTGCCAACAGAGTGGCTTCACTCAATTTCTCAATTTTCCGAGTAAAATGGTTGCAGCCCCTGGAAACAGACAGGTGAACAAGGTTAATTTGGAACGAGGCTGGCTCCCCGACTATTTATAGAATGGCCCAGCTATTTCGATGCTTTATCAAATATGGAAGACGTTTTTGAGGTTAACACTGGAGGATAGACTTCTAAAAAAGCCTAAATTACTTTATAAAACCTGACTAGTTTCTTGAGTCAGTGTTTCTGAGGAAACACTTTTCAGAGAAAAAGCTTTTTTGGTCCTTTTATCTTGAGCTAAGCTGCTAAGTAGCTATTGTTGTAGACCAAGGCAGGGCCACTTTGTCACGACCGCGCCAATTTTTATTTCAAAGCTAAGATAATGATTCATCTTGTGTCCTAAGTTTTTTTAGAGTATGAGTCAGCTATTGATAAGTGTTAAATATCTACATAGTTACTAAATTATGTTGCGGTCAAAATATAAGTCATAGGAAAAAATCGTCAAGGCGAACAACCCATTGCTACTTATGTGTTTTGATTATACCTACTATTGCATTTAGTCTGTGCATGGCACTAATGGCGGGAAAAATAATGGCCACTTCTTTCATTCTAATAAAAAAAGTGTCGTGGCATAACCGGTAAAAAAAAAATGAGAAAAATAAATAACTGTGGTTCTTTTTTCAAAATGGCAAGATGGCCACTCGGATAACGTTTTTGAATTCGTGGAAGCATCTGCTAAACAAAAATGGAGGGAATATCATAGTATTCTTTTATCAAATCCCCAAAATGGCTGAAGATTTATTTATCCATTAATTTTGAAATTGGATAAAAATCAGAGAGCTCAATAAAGACGACCTTTTAATAACATTAAAAGTTTCGTGCAAAAGAAAATCAATTGTTATTTGCGTGACCCAGTCGTATCAGACTTTCACGCTTTGTTGGCGAGCGACATTCTCAGCGACGACCTTGACATTTTAGTAGGGATATTAGTTTCTGCGTTAATAGAGGAGTGTATATTAGTTCCAAAGTAATTCTCCCAGTGGTATATAACACAGTTTTATTGGATTATATCACAGTCTAAAGATTCGAGTATTAACAAAGTTGTTGATGAAGACTTTGAGAGACATTATTTTGAAGGCAGATCTGTTATTATTTAAACCAATATTGACACATCTTAATAACTGGCACTTATCAGCATATAATAATAACAATTAGGTACGCTTTGAAAAGCTTTATTTGTATGAGTTCGTGACATAGGTAGGTACACACAATGGTACCGATTCTGTTGAGCACAAACTGAACTTAATTTAGGCTATTGCTATCTTTTTCTCTTTACTAAAACAAGAAAGAGACGGACGTAAATTAGAGCTGTCAAATTTAGTTGAACTAATATTGCCATGCAAATTAAGGATACACGGTAAAACATGTCAACTAAAAACAAGGTAAAGCGCAAGGCGTAAACTAGTTTGACATCCCTTACTTAGTTCATAGCTATACCCTTCCTTTTCTCGCATTGTTTTTTAGTAAAAGACAGCGATTCTCTAATTTTAGTTTAGTTATTGAACAAGAGAATCGGCACCATTGACGGTTGGGTTTTAGTCTGTAAGAGTCTGACACGCCCTCCCGCTCCAACCAGAGCGGGAGAAGTTATTTGATGGATCCCTCCCTAAAAAAAAGTATATAAATGAAAATGGGGAGTTTAGAAAAGGGGATAGTTTTGTATTTGTGCACACTGTTCTCCCCATTCCTCTTACCAGATTACCTACAACTAGATACAAAAACCATGACACCTGATTTCCCCAGCACATCGTGACTATTTCCGCGCCATCTTATGCAAAGCGGGAGCGGTGTCAGTCTCACTTTCAATGCCACGGCTTAATAATTAGTCCAAGTGGCGGTCGATATACCGGTGAGTCAAAAATAGCAGCACTTTTCATTTATGCCCAACAGTGGGTGTTCCTTATGATGACTAGCGTCGATTGATGGCCGTTCCATTGTTTATTATGGTGATTAAGTCACGAATAGATTTATTGGCGAATTTGCGGGTGTATTGCAAATTGAAAACTGCTAGAATGCTTTTTTATTTGGGTTCCGTACCCGAAATGTTCAAACGGAGCCCTATTGTTGTCACTCACGTGTCCGTCTGTCTGTCCGTCCGTCGTCTGTCACAAAATTTTGTTACGAAGAATTTTTTAACTTCCCATTGACCTATGAACTTGAAATTTGGTATAACGTATACTTTATTAACAAATACTAATATTTGGTACGGGACCCTTAATTTGCGATATTCGATAAGCACTTGGCCAGTTTTTTTTAAGGTGAGTTGTCCCCCTCGTTCAGCACAAAGAGCTGGAGAGCCAGTCACTGGGGTGGATTGTTTGCAAAATGTCAAGGATTTTGTACGGTGCAACTTGGGGAAACTTTTACACGAAACTCAACTCAACTTTTACAACAAGTCTCCTGGAGTTGAAAATAATTTGTAGGATAAACTTGCTTAAATTCTAAATTACACATAACGTTACTTTACGCTTGTATTTCTCAAAGGGTATAGGAAGAAGTGTAGGTAAGTAAGTATATCCACATTTTAAATCAAATTACCTAACATGGAGCGAACCTGATTTATATCATAAATTGTGCACAATTATTAAAAAAAAATTATTAATTTAACCAACTCACGTTAATTATTCCAAAAGCTCAATTAGACAGACCCCTATGACGTGGGCCATAGATAAATATTTACATTGGAACTTTTCCGGTCACCGCCAACGTTACGCAGTAGATATTGTGTCACTAATTCGTTTCGGAAACGTTCTAAATATAGAAATAGAACCCTTATTTGTCTTATTACTTAACTATGGAGGGGAAGCGGAAGTCAACGGAGTAATGAAATAGTGCCTTAAGAAAAGGGTAGAGTTAACGAAGAGAAGTGTTGTTGACAGGTAAGAGTCACGACTTACCGATATTAATTGGTCTAATCTAACATATATTCGTAGATTTAGGAAAAACATCGTGAGGAAACCGGCATGTCCTAGAAGCAAAACTTCGAAGACATGTGACATCCACCAACCCACATTGGGCCGACGTGGTGGATTACGGCCCACCCCTCTCACAGTGAGGAGGCCTGTGCCCCAGCAGTGGAGACATTAAAAGGCTCACTCCATGCCAAAATAACGCAGCCACATCTGAACTTCCCAAAGAGGAGGCCTATGCTTAATGCTGGGAGCATTGGCAACATTATACGTAAGCTGATTTTATTATGCTTATTAAGATTTAACCAATTTGAGTAGGTTCTGATACCAAGAAGATTCGTTCTAAAAATAAGTGTTACAAAATAAATCTAGTTTAAATTGAACGCATCATTACAAAAAAATATTTAAAAAAAATTGTGTTTATGGTAACCACAGACCACATAAAACAATGGATCACTGGCACAACATTGTAGCGGGAATCCTACATATGAACTCGTAAATTGTTATTATATCAGACTCTTCGGTAAGTTACGCAAAAACTCAGATTTTACAGTTTTGTGGTAACCCACTGACTAATAAAGATATAGAGCAACTGTATTAGAACTGAGTAAAAATGTGTGGAGTTGCGGTTCGCGATAGATTTCATAGAAAATCATTAACACAATATGACTATTTTTAGATTAGTTCTACTCAGTTTTGTGGGTCAAGTGATTCATGATCTAAAATAAACAACTTTTTGGCCATTCTTTTGTTATAATATTTAAAAAAAACTAGACTAAGTTTTTTGCTCTGTTTTGTGAGAAGGAAGTGAGTTTTAAGCTTTCATTCTGATGAGGAACTAAAGCTAAAACAACAGTAATTAATTAATTATTTTTCTTTTTATTTCCGGCCCAGTTCACTTACTTCTCATCAACAACTATTGAACTAATTCCTGTTGAAATTTCGGGAACAATACAAAGCAAAATGTTGTAAACAGATATGCGGAATTTAAATGAGCATGGCTCACATATTCTCATTTTAAACCGCCTTCATTAAACATTGGGCTTACCTATTCAGTCTCTCAAAAATAAATAAACCCATTATCTACCCTTCATTACGTAAAGGTCACCTTCCACCTGTTCCAGACAATACCAGCTCAGTTTTATTAACGGATGGCTGGCCCTGCCGACCAAAATCGATCTGTTTAGACTAGGTACGGTCATTTCAGCTGACCTTTACTGATATAACCTACATCAAACGAGATCGGAAGAGGAGGCCTGTTTTGACACATGCGACCTACACGGCCAGCACAGGTGTACCAAATGACGGAAAATTTGGTCAGCAATATCCCAACTTCCTCCGGTTCCTGAGAGATCGATTAGTTCGGTCTCTTAACCAGTCGGTTCTCTTTGAAGGCACGTGAACACATTCGCAAGATGTTGGAAGAATCATCACAGAGCTGATTCGTTGGTTTACTTATTCTCGACGAAATTAGAATAGAATATAGAAGTATGTATTTACTGTTTTTTTTCCCGTTTATACTTTCTCTTAAGTTGCACCTGTCACGTTCCGTCTCTGCATCACTCTTTTTTTGTGCTGGTGGGAAATCATGCAATGACTTCTTCCATCCTGGGTGGAGCTCGAGGGCGTGTCAGACTTTTACTGACTAAAACCCACCCCTGTTCCTTCAGTTGCTCGAGTGCCCAGGGCGCGGTAACTCTGTTTCGAATTTATCCACGACCCCTGGGCAGTCTCTGAACCACCCTAAGGTCGACTGGTAGAAAATGCCATAAGTCCGCCTTTGTACAGTAATTTTTACCTGTGCATGAAGTTTAATAAACCTAAAAAATTGTGAATAGTCTGTAAACGAGGTGACACCAAAACTTCACAAGTTCGGAACGTTCGGGACACGTGGGGCATTTCAGGAATTGTTATGACGATGGACAGCATACGTAAGTGTGGAGAGATTGAGTCATGAGCTAGGAAACGAAAAATCGTATTTTGAACGTAACCTACTTAATAGTTCGAAACTGAATACCTAGTATTTTTAAAGGCTCATTTATTAAACGTTAAACAAGCATTTGTAACATTCAATCGTAATTTCTAGGTTCTAGTAGTAGGCTGGCCACTTATGAGAATGGCGTCGGGAACTAATTGGTTGACGGTCTCTCCCAGTTATTTGATAAAATTATCCAACACAAACATAATGAAATATTAAGACGACTTTTACTGCCCCTTTTAGTAAGTTAATATACCTAAATAAAAAAAGAAAAATGACCAAAATAAAACCAGTGTTTATTTACTTGTATGATTCATCACACCAATGTAACCGATTCTATAACTGCGTAATAAAGTGATTCACCTGAGCTTCACAGCAGTTAAAATTCTGAGTCACACGCTAAAAAACACGATTGTTCTAACTAGACCACTCTAGTAACATCGTCTATTACGTTTAGTAAACAAACAGATGGTTAGATAACAGTTAATCTCTTTGAAATTGAATGATCATTGGAAGTTTCAGAGAGAGTTTGAAATAAATGGTTCGCTGACAGAAGTATGCCGTGCTCTGGAAAGAGATTGAGAGGAACTTAATGAATGTCAAACCGTTGTGGTATTTTGTGGATGTGGCCTATATGCAGTTCAAGAGGCGGCACGTAAAAAACAATTATTGCGTGGTTTTGACTTTCTTATTGGGTAATGAAGATTAGTCAGAGACTTGGAATGCGAGGAAAGCATATTTTTAACAGTTTTCCTCGCTCATATTTTTTCATTAAGGGAGAGCATGGCCTGTTTTTTTTATGCAACAATAAAGAGTCGGGTTACTTTAAATGCAGTTTTATCAAATAAATGGAGATATTTTTTGTTTTAAGTACAACTTTAATTACAGCAAAATATGCCAATACAACAAGAGCCATTCTATTTATGCATATAAAAGATTACTCAAATTTATCTTCTTAATAGAATATAATAAAATAATACTTTATTGTGTTTTGTTTTTTTATCGTTTTTTTTTACTTTATTTTCTTTTTTTAAGTAATTTTAATGATTATGATTCATCAGGTATGAGTTTATTAGGTACCTAATTCACTGATGCAATACCAGGACTTTTTCAGCATAACCAAAGGAGCACTTACTTAATAGTTTTCAGTTTTACGAAGTTTCCCGAATCTAATTTCCACATCTTAAAATAATAAAAAAACATGTATTACACACGCTCCGTTCCAACAAAATTCCGTTGAAAACTGTAACAATTACGTTGCAAATGTGTGTGTAACCACAGACAATATTTGCAATGTTCCCGCCAAACACTACGGCTGTTCCTGTCAGTCATACTTTGCTATATTTCTACACGTTTATAAACGATTTACGATACAGAGAACCCAGTTCCGTTCCATGCAATTTATTTTAATTTAACACGACTATTACATGATAAACATGTTACATGAAAAAACAATTTGTGAATGGAGTTCATGAGACAGCGGAAGCTATTCCATAATCCCGATTTTTTGGTTGACATTATTTTGCGAAGAAATTTTCGGAAGCGCTTTGAACGTTTAAGTAACCTCTTCTAGTTTTGTTCATAATAATTAGCATAATTAGCCTTTTATAATGTTCCCACTGCTGGGACACAGGCCTTTTCTGTTAGAGGGTTTGGGGTGTGGGTAGGGTTGCCAACTGTTTTTTAAAGAAATAGAGTATAATTATCTGATTTCAGACAGGGTAAATTAAGAGTACCGTCTTAGAAACCAAAGTGCACACTTTTTTTTTAAATTTTTGTAAAGATATTTTTTGTGGCTTTTTCGGCACATTACCAATTTTGCATAATTTTTAAAAGAATTGTATGACTCCAAACATTATGAATCTATTTTTTTTAACTTATTTTTAATTAATTTCAATAGACATATTAATAGTAAACGTTACACAATATTTTTGGATTATGACAATGGGTATACATGACTGATATTAGTATTTTAGCGTAGGTACTCTATAGTATTACAGATTATAGAGTACTAGGTGTACATGAAATAGAGTACAATACTCTATTTTAGAGTACGGTTGGCAACCCTATGTGTGGATGTTGACTTTTATTTAACCCAGTGCGGGTTGGTGGATGTCACATGCATTGGAAGTTTTGGTTCTAGGACATGCCGGTTTCCTCATGATGTTTGCCTTCACCGTTTTGAGAGCAGTGGTGATGAAATAATTTACACAAAGTGAAGCGCCTGCATGGGTTCGAACCTATAATCTACAACTTGTAAGTCGCGGCCGTTACCACTGGACCACCCTGCTCAAGTTTTGTTTATATGAAGATAAAGATGTGTGGGACTTTATAAACAAACTAGCTGCGCCCCGCGGTTTCACCTGGGTAGACCGGGATAAAAGTAGCCTATGTGTTAATCCAGGGTAGAAGCTATCTAAATCCCAAATTTCATCTAAATCAGTCCAGCCGTTTGAGCGTGAAGAAGTAACAAACATACACACTCACAAACTTTCGCCTTTATAATATTAGTGTGATACGAGTACATTGTTGCATGGACCAATCCTTCGACATAGATATGCCTAAGTTATTTTCCTGTTCCCAATTCCATGGAAACCGAAATACAGCCCCAAGGTATGCAGTAAACATAACCTCTGCCAAATATCTCGAATACTTTCGCTATTATTGTTTATCGATTTGAACAACAGATGAGTTATCGATAATCGATACTGATCTTATTGACCGATTAATCGTTAAAGTATGTAGGTCAGGCACAGTGACTGTTTACGTATTGTGTTCTTCGCAATTACCCACTTTTATTAAAACGAGCTTTATTACGTAAACAATAAAGTCGATAATATCGTTAATGGGATAACTGAAGGCCTGGAGATTTATTTATGGGATGCTTAACTTCAGTCTAATATACTTAGGTAATGAGTGAAATACGAGCGCCATTTTGATGCGTTCCGTTCGCCAAACGTCTGTCGGCTAAAGTATTTGTTTAGGCTTCCGAAGGCACATTGCGAAGGAAATACGAGTGCTCGAGATTATTTACGTTTTGTGTCGAAATCGAGTTACCGTTACCACAGGCTGATATAATATTATTCTTACCACTACTGTACTGTTTGCTTTCCAAGAAGTTTCTATTCTATAGTCTATGATTTGCCTAAGTACGGTATTATGTGGTGAAAATCCGTAAAGCTCGAGTGATCGCTTGCAGGCTAGTGTTGTGCCATGTGTAACAGTAGTGTTGTTATTAAGGTTGCGCTTGCGACATGCACACGTCGTCACAACAAATTGTCGCGGACCATTAAGTAACCCATTTACCTAGATGACTGCTACAGTTCGCGTGGGAACAGGCAGCTAAATTAATTTATGTTTTTCTTTAATTTCTGGACCGCAGTAGAAGTTGACTGATTAAAAAAGTATTTTTATAATTGCACACGAAATTACAAGTATTTAGTTCGCGATTAGGACCTACATACATTATGTATGATTCAGTGTTGATTTATATATATCTTTCTTAAGAGAAAATAAATCGAATGTTTATCTCCTTAGGCTGCATTTCCACTGAGGCGGAGCTGGGCGGAGCAGAGCGGAGACGTGCAAGAGTCGACAATCACAGTGGTGGAAAACCTCATCGCGTCACTCGTCTCGTCTGTGATTTGACGATTCTTGCACCTCTCCGCTCCGTTCCGCTCCGCTCCGCTCCGCTCCGCTCCGCTCCGCTCCGCTCGCTCGCTGTTATCCGCTCGCAGTGGAAACACACCCTTATAGGTACGCCTCTGCATCTCTATACAGGGAATCCTTACACCAAAATAAACAGAACACGCACACATTTCGTCGAGCATTACTCTTCAAAGCTCACACGAGCCTTTTCAATTTCAACAAAGGAGACTTCTAAAAATAGTAACAAAGAAAAATAACCTAAGCACCTACTTTACGTTACATAATACATAGTATAGGGAGGTATATGTACAGAGAAGCACGATAGAACTGAGGTTTCCCAGATGATTTCACCGTTCGCAAACCCAATTTTGGGAGATTAAGCGATCACTCAGATCCTCTGATATATTGAACATTTCTAGGACAAACCCTGGAGATTAGTACAACCCAAATAGCTCGTGTTTCGTAATTATTTTCTATTCCCGCATTATTTATCGCTAGGCGTTGACGGCGCCATCTTGTCCGGGTGCTGACGACCCCACATTGGCATTCAGTAGCTTGTTTCATTGTTTTGAGGTGAACTCTTTATGTAATTTGTACGGGTCAAGTTCATTCGTGATGCAATACACGTGTCGCCGTCTTTGAGTCAACAAAATATCAGTGAAATTAGATCTCGACCTTCACAAAATTGTTTGAGAGAAAACCCTTTGAAATTGAGCAGTAAAAATATATGTAGCTTCGGCACGTGGAAATTCTGTTCTCGTCAATTTCAGATGTAGGTTAATCCTGTGCCAATATAATTTCTATTTAGCCTAAGACGCTGCGATGAATTGAAAATGGAAATGTCAACTACAAATTAAGATGTAAAATAAAAGCGAAGTTTAGAACTAGGTCAAAGCGTCTGCTAACTTCCGAAAGCTCTAGAGCTTTTAAATTGTCTTCGCATAAGGGTTGCAGAATTTATTACTGTTTGTCAGACGTTTGACAGTGTACTTTCTGCCCCTTCGGCTTCGAGTGATTTAAACGCGTGGTTAGCACTTACAAATTGGCAACCTTCAGGCTCATGGAAAAATGAGGACAATTTTTCATTGTGACCTAAAATGGCAAAGACACTCGCTATTTGCTCACTTTATAAGGACCATTTTATTGGAATATCAATAAGGCAGAAGGGCGTAATAACATGCAGTGACAATATCCATCGTAAAACATATCGAGCCAGATGGAAAGCATCTTCAGTGTGTACTTGATAAATTACGCACAAATGACTGAAGTGCACCCATCGGGCGCATTCCACTTGCCCAACTTATTACACATCACAAAGTTATTACACGTCGGCCTTATCACTCTAAACGGTCCTTATTCTGCAACTGTGGCATTTAAAGTATTTTAAAAGCGCAATCGTGTTTCGTCCGCCGACGCTCCTCGCAACGCGTCGCCCTATTGTTTGAAGCAGCCTACTATCAACCCAATACCGACAATCGAAAGCGACAAAGTAAAATTCCAATTTAAACTGAAAACGGAACTTGTTAATTTAAAGAGAAGTGTAATTTTTGATAGATAAAGTGTCGATTACCGTGTGATGGCCGCTCGGTTGTTTTTGGGCAGTACACGCTGCAAGCTGGCCTCACCCTATAAGGCGCCGCTCTCTCGCGGTCGCCACACACGTTGCTCGATTACGCAAATTCGAGACAACGCGCCCTCAAATTAAGCCCCGAGTCGCCGACAGCAGGACTTAACGAGCTGTCTCACCGCCGTAGGAAGTGATTATTGTTTATTCTTATAATTGGCGGGCCAGGAAGTCGGAACAGCCGCGGCGTGTTGGATCAGGAGGCGCACCTCACACGCGCATGTAAATAAAGCAATTTGCCCAACGACAGCTAATTGAGCAACACCGTCTGAGCCTGAGATATGAGCAGTTCACGTCACCAGCCCGTCGACACGCAAGTTACCGCTGATTACGCTTAATTCGGCAATTATAGATACGTAATCAACGAAGAAATTAATACTGGAATTGTTAATTAAACCAGTGTTGTTCGAAGCCGAGCGTGGTTAGAAAGTGAGACCTTAAGACGTAAATTGTATACAGAAGTTCCGCGAACCCTAAAGGTCAAAGTCCTTGAAGTGTCGAAACGAGAATAGACACAAATAGAGTCGGTTCTAAGAGAACCTGTGTCCTGACGTTTGTTGTTAATAAAAGGTCTTAGTTGACGACTGCTTTTCACTTGTTCCGTCTTGGGATAGAGTTCATCGTCCTCGTAAGGGGTTGTCAGTCAGTAAAAGTCCGTCGACAGGGGAATGAATGACGCCTACGATCGTCGTTAAGAGTATTATTCATGCGTTTCAACAACAAATGAAGCGACAAATGAATAAAGTGTGTTGTGGCGCTTGCTGAAGGTCGGCCATGTTTATAAATAACCACTCGGGAGTCGAGACGCTAGGAGCACTTGACTCGGGACCCGACAAGCAAGGGACAGTTAACGTCTACTGCAACTTCCGCAGACCCGTCTTAGTTGTAATTAAACATACAAAATTGCAAATTACTGCGTGGGAGAATACTAGTAATAGAGATGAGATGTTTTGATGAGCTTATTAGATGAGCTTTTAAACTTTGTTGTGATGTTCGTCAGAAAATACGCGTCTATATTTCGGATCGCGAATTTTCCACCGCACTATAAACAGCTACAAGAAAATCGTATTATGACAACAAGCTCGAAATACAAATCCCCTTTTCTTCAGCCAGTATTCATTCCTCATTTTCCTAGAACTCCACATACCTTTATTATATTAATATTCAACGCACTGTTGTTCTCAACTGTACATTATGTCATAGCACAAAGATTCTCCCTCTGTGTGCAGTATTTCTATTTTAAAAGCGGCCATTTGTAAATCTGAAGTACTTCAATACAGTTTATTTTGAACGTGTTTATTTGTGCATCTTTTGGGACAATGGCGAGCAATTATAACAAAAGATGTTTATTTCTGTTGAGGTCGAATACCTACGCCAAAATTCCTTGCACCTGATGGTCTGACATTGGTGCATGTAGGCAGGTAGGGCTGGCCAATCACAGGAAAAGGATGACTTAAATTCTTTGAAGATATTGTCTACCGTGTGACTGTTTGACTTGGGGTTCTTTAGGCTTTATCGAGGATACCAACACCATGATAGCAGAAGTGCATTCTACGTTCTACTAATCATTATCATCATCAGCTGTGAAGGAAAACATCGTGAGGAAACCGGCATGTCCTAGAACCAAACATTCGAAGACATTTGTGACATCCACCAATCCGCATTGGGCCCGCGTGGTGGATTACGGCCCACACCCTCTCACAGAAAGGAGGCCTGTGCCCCAGCAGTGGGGACATTAAAAGGCTGATGATGATGAAGCCGCTGGCAGAATAAAAATAAGATATAAATTACAGAGAACACCTTAATAAAAATAACTTTAACGATCACAATTCTAATATTAACTTTTCATGCTCAAGTGCAAACATTAATTTAGATAGTAAATTTTAATACAATGATACTCATATTTCCTATGAAGTTTAATGCTTACGAACTTTTAACCCATCACGACTGTATGTGTTTAACATATTACCTTTAGCATTACACACGAGTGCGTTAGGAAACAATAAGCTGTAACCCTGGCTTAAAACAATAGCACGACACCTGCCCAGCAATGCCCAGCATTGACCTGAGATGCTATATCATTCCGTCGTCGCCCGCGCAACGAACGCCATTTTGAGAAAACTTAGATCATGATAAATCTCAATGCATTCATGTCTAATCGTACACCCACTAAAGCAGGGATCTTCCGTTCGAACAAAATAAAACAATGCCTTGAAATATATCTTGTTTTGTTAAGTTGTGATATGTTTACAGCATTAAAGTTTAAGATTACAAGGAGAAGCTCGGAATTTGTGAAATGAGAGTTGGAACTGGAAGACAATGGGCGATTATTGTGCTTACACCGTAATTTTACAGTGCTGAATTAATGTTTTATTAACTTCCTGCTCTTATGTGTCATAATTCGTTGAATAAAGACCTTTGTTGGTATCTGTTGAAACGTGTTTTGCTAAACTTGCACCATAAAAAACTACTTTTTGTCCAGTAAATTACTCATACTCATGTTTACACAGAAAAATTGTCATTGGACTCTAGTGAGGGAAGTGAATATCTTTGTATCTCAGCCCAATTTGATCTTTTCTGGTATCCTACATGTCTTGGTCTAGGGACTAAAACTAGGCTTAGTTTGGTCTTAATTTATATTTTTGTTCTATTATTAGGTATTTACCTAAGTTTCTGATTAATAAAACGGGCCACTTTGAGCTGTGATAATTTCGGATTTACTAGGACTTATAAACTCAAAAGAATTAGATACCTGAGGCGTATTAATCTTTTTTCAAAATTAGTTTTTTAGTTATTTCTACCTATTATTAATAATTCATGAAAAAAGGAGTTTAATTGATCCGCGCGGCACAGAAGCTAAATCCATCAAATATCAAAGGCGTTCAATTACGCAGTCACTTGTAATTCATCGGCTAGTGGGTCGTTTATCGTGTACTCGGATGCGCGGGCGCAGGATCGCGAAACGCGTCTTCGATCGATCATTGATTGCGTGCGAGTCATCCATTACAGTGTGCGCACTGTTAAGTTTAGGTGCCCATTCCATTATTTTAGCTTGCATGCTTGATGATCTGTCCTTTGTCTATTAATGGAGTAGAGATGTCAGGACACGGAGAAAAACGCAGCTAAACACACCTAGCAAGTGGGTGTGTTTTCGGGACCAAACAGACTTTACTTGCTGGCAATAGGTCAATTCGACGGTCGGTCGACACAGTTGGCGCAGTGGTTGAGCGTTCGGCTGATGCGCTGCATGTCGCGTCGCGGGTTCGATCCCCGCACGGAACAAATATTTGTACAGCATACAGATAGTTGTTCCGGGTCTGGGTTTCATCTGTATGTGAGTTTACATGTTTTTGAACGAATATTCCAAGTGTGGGGGCAAAGTTTAAAAAAAAAATATTAGGAACCCTAAAATTCACAGACCTTGCTAAGTATGTAGATAGTGAATATATAAGAACGCGAATATGAAATAACTTGTAAGTTACTCAACACACATGGCTACGAAAATAGATGAGCGAGTAAGCCCAAGTTCAAGAAAAAATAGCTAGGCGAGTGGCTATGAAATGCTTACTCGTGCGAGGCGAAAAAGAATTAATGCCATACCTCACAGCTTGAACAACAAATATTAAGAAAATTATAATTTCTTTATAGTCTAATCTAGTCTGCCACCTTACCGTAATGAAAAATACTTGCGAGTCCGCCAAAACATTGTAATAAATAATAGGATATCAATAGCAATTTCCATATATTAATCCTGACGTGTTAAGAATATGCCTGAGGGTGTGTACGCGAATGTACCTGACCTTGAAGAGGCTTGTTAGTTGTTAGTGTTATACATATGTAGTTTTAAAGAGTTTTTAGATCCCGGTTATGACTTAAAATTGTTGGGAGTATTATTTTTCTAACGGGACCCAATTTGCATACGATTAGTGACAATCCTTTCACAACTGGGCATATAAAATGGCTCATCTATTTAAATAATCCTATTAATAGTATAAATGCTAAAGTTTGGATCGATTGCAGATGTTTGTTACTCATTCACGCCAGAACGTCTGAACGGATCTGGATGAGATTTGGCATAGAGATAGAATACAGTCTGGAATAACACATAGGCTATCCTTTATAATGGTGGAAGGACTAATTCCACACAAGCGAAGCCGCTGGCAGAAGATAGTATTCTATACAGGGTGTAAAAAGACACATCACAGAGCCGTTAACTACGCATACAAAGTAGTTTTGCGCAAAAATTATTGCTGGGAAACGACTTTTATTTTTAGGTATGAAATAAATACTGTTTTTTATTGCGCGCAATGTAACGCAAACCCAGGCAAGTGGAGTTAAACCCTGCCTCTTCGCTCCAAGCCACGTAGGTACTTGTCAGATACGTTTGATATTCATTGCGTTTTTGTAACTGCAAATGCGTACCTAATTTCGAAATTTAGAAAAAAAAATCGCAACTTCAGGTAATGTTTGTTAGGAAAAAAGTTTAGTATAACACTTGGAAATCACTTTCGTAAAAAAGTTAAAAAAAAATTGCGACTTTGACCTTCAATATCTCCAGAGCCAGTGGATTCCCAGATATGGTCTAGTAGAAAAAAAATATCCAAATAATGGGGAATATGTGGCTTTCGGCTTCGGCAACTGTCTTTTTACATCCGTTATAGTAATGATTTAACTAACATAAATCGACTTTAGCCAAACTATCACATGAATATAAAATGACAACCCAATTTCCTGTCAAAATCTTGGAACATCTACAAGTATTTTGCGTAAATAATGGCAGCCATATTATGCCTGGTATCCTCTTGTTTCACATTAGCATTCTTCCTCGAGGCGAAGGCATTTATCCGGGGCAGGACGGGCAACACTAGGTGTGGGTGGCAACACCGAGATAACAAGCCTTCTCGATTTATGGAACTACACGTTATTATAAATAGGAGGGCTTATTCTGGGGTGAGGTAATTGAAATAGACTGAGAATTTTAGGATTTATTTTTATTTTAGATGGGTTTGTTCTTGACTCTAGTCTAGGTCAGAGATGACAGAGACAAAGTCGACGATGGAGCGAGCTTACCTAGAGGAAGCCTGTTCTAACTTTGAAGAAATCAGGGTTGTATGCGTTCGGAAACACAGACGCAGGTAGAGTTCCACTAAATATAATGTGCGCATTATGAAAGACGTTTGGAAACGCTTAGTGCGAATTCGTGGAATAGCAACAAGGTAGGGATGGTACCTTGCAGTGCGTCTAAATGTTCGATGGCAGAAGGGGCCGGTGGGATGAGGTCGTGGAGTTCTTGGGCACACTCTCCGTAGTACAATTGAATTTGTGTGAACTTTTGAAGATTATTTTTGAGAAGTTTCATGAGATGAATCATATTCAAACTCTGAAGACAGGACTGCTTATCAATGGCACACATATGCTAATTTTACTGTCAAGTTGTTCATAGTTTGGTGACTCTTTTAATGCAAGGCTGATCAACCAAATATTCGTCCTGTATTTCAGTGCGCTGCGGATTATTTTAACTTTTCTTGAACTTTCTAAATGACGAAAAGTGTCAGTAAATAGTCTTGTAGACTTTCACACCAGCTTTTCCCATGGAATTCTTACTTTCTTCTAATATTACAAATTGCGAAAGGTAGGATGGATATTTTTTATTCAATCACGCCATAACAGCTGAAGATCTGGATGAAATTTGGCACAGAGATAGATTATAGTCTGGAATAGTACAAAATAAAATTTATAAAGCACTTATCCGCGTGGGCGAAGCCACTGGTAGAAACTATCATCAAAATATATATACCTATTTTATCAATATTTTACAAAAATAAAACCTCCACCAGAATAGAGGCATCGTTCGACATTGATATGATTGCAATAACATGCAACTTCTTACATTTTCGTAGGGTGTTAACTTCATCAATATGTATTTGGCACGTTTAACGCTCGGCCTTATGATAATCACTGTTTTGTTCCATTGATTTACTAGACAAAGTTAAGTGCGCCTACTAAATACTTTGACGGTGTTAAGGTACGTCCACCGACAGGTTCGCGGGTGTATCTATTTGAAAGAGTCACCGTGGCTCCTATCACAGGCAACTGAAGAAACACGGGTAGGTTTTAGTTAGTAAGAATTTGACACACCCAGCCCCACCCAGAGCGAAGTTATTTCATGATATCCCACCCAAAAAAAAAAAACGGGGTTTGGCTGTGTCGTGGACTCAGCCGCGTGTATTACGTGAATACGTAAACAATTTTGTTAACATAGGTTTTTTTGGATTGCCTCCCACTATGGAAGTAAATTTAAACACGTATTCACGTCAAAAAAGGTACATTCCTACGCTACAGATCTTTATAGAATTTTGCACAGTCAAAATTCTATAATCTACCACGTAAGTCTGCATCGTGTGGACGTACCTTTACGCGCGTTCATAAATTGTTCCAAAACGTGGTGTCTAGTGTAAAATTGTTATTCCGATCGGATACTGTTATTAAGTCATAAGATTTAAAGACGTGTGTACCTATATCCTTCACACCTTTTGCTTTCAAGTGGCTATTAATAACTATAGAAAATTACTTGTTCATTAAATATGATGAAGGATTTGTCATAGGTAAAAACGATTCACTCCCATACCTTCATCGTCTATTGAACTTTTTTAGGGGATTTTTGTTGTAAAAGAAACATTTGCACTCGCAAAATTGCATACTTTTAGGCCTAACGTTTAGACGTTCTCTGTCACTGAATTTTTTAGTTTTTAACCGACTTCGAAAAATATGTAGGTTCTATGTTCGACTGTATGTATTTTTTTTAATATATGTCCAGCGATTACTCTGTCATTTGTGGACCGATTTTCAAAATTCTTTTTTTATCCAAAAGAATATACTCCGGAGGTGGTCCCATATAAATTTTATCGAAATTGCTGTAGCGGTTTTAGAAAAACTGAAGAAAAACGAAAAATATGTGTATACCTAGGTGACGTTTTGGTTTTCACCAATTACGAGTATGTTTAAATTCCACGTTCCATGATATTGGGGTTTTGAGTTCTGGGGTATAACAACTAAAAAGCTAAAAAGGAAGTCGGTGTCTGTATTTTATTTCTTCGTTATTTGACACCGACTTCCGAAATTAAAGTTATTTTTAAATTTTTAGTGTATTTTCTTTTTTGGAACTCGGCTGTTTTTTTTGTAAAAAGTATTTTATTTAGTATGTGATACGGATGTTGTAGCAGAACTTTTTAAAGCTTGTAGACAACTACGGCTTTTACCAATATATTCGATAGTAGTATCTTCGATATCCAAGATAACCCTTTAGCTTTATAGCAGGGTAATTGAATCTATTGCTATTCTGTTCATTTTTCTAGCAACTAGATAATAAAAGCTTATACCATCATTTTATTCTTATTAAATTGGGTTTTCACGTGCGTTAAAAAACAGCATTTTTATGATGTGCTAGACACTATTAAAAAGCACTTTAACGTAACTAAATATACGTAGGTTTATATCATAAACCCTAACTTTACGATACATTGAGATTTAATTTATCTGTTTTTGTAGCACTTTGATACTCGGTTCTAGGAAGAATTATTTTGGAAGAGAGAAATTTATATTACTCGGGGAGAGTCCCGATCCCGATCCAGCGTTAAGTATTTTTAGTAATTTTAGTGTCATCTTTATTGTTGATATTTCAGGGCCGCTGGTGGACGAGACTGCAGTCACGTAGGCCTATAGAGAATTTTCCTAAGATTTAGCGAACAACATACTGTAAAGTCGTCCATGTCCTGATAATGATCACCGAGGAGGTTTGAGTGCGGTAAAAATCCCACATTCCCCTGTGCCTGCAGTCTCGACATAGTTAACGATCGTGTAACGACCGAATTCGTTCGCTAAGAAATTAATGTTGCAAGGAGGCAAACTTTTATGTCCTGTATTATTTTGACAAGTTAATTTAATTTTTACAAGTGGTAAAAGTTATTCATTAAAATTTAAATAAATTATAAGTTTTCATGAAAAATAGTGCTTGCAAGTTAAAATTTACGCCGTCTCTGTACCTATTTCAAGAAAATAATTTATTTTTTCAGGTTATGATCTAAAAATTTTCCTCACAAATGAGAGAGTTTTTTAACGGTTAGTAATTTAGCGATCGATAGTTAACGTAAGTTTCGCTATCAATGACGAGACTGCAGGTCCTGGTCTTTTTGCCCTCCCTTTTTTGTATTCCCGATAGCAAAAAAGGTCCGACCTCACTCACGATCGTCGCCCGTTTGGGAACGATTCAAAGCTGAACTGTCAGAGACAAACGTAAAGCTTTACATTGCATTTGAAGAGCTAGGAGGGAAACTCTTTATCCCGAAATTTAGTCAACAACTAAAGTAATTCACAACCATTAACAAAAAAACATGGCACAACTCATAGACTTAAAATATGTATTTTTACAAAACATATGGTTTTAATTCAAGTCAATTTGAAATCATTAATTATTGTCATAGCCTACATTTTAAATCTAGAATGGTCCCCATGTGTAAACAACAAAGATGCTATTTATAAACCTCTCAAGTTACAACAAAGATCCTATTTATAATCCTCTCAAGTTTTTTCCCATTTTGACAATATTAGGTCAAGGAGATATCTCGCGTGATACCAAAACACATCATATTTCCTTATTTACGTGTATCGAATAAGAAGAGGAGTGGGAGTGATAAATCAGAGTATTTGTTATGGGTGAAGTAGAGCAGAGCATTCTCGGCCCTTAGGAAGAAGAATGACAGTTTTAGATATAGTGGGTTGAGGTCGGAATTTTGGTAACACGTAGGTACACTGTGCAAAAATAAGTACCCACGCTGTTCTTGAGAAAAATCAACAACAGATTTTGCTGCCCCCATCCTTTTTAAACTTACCCGAAGGGTCCAAACGGAGCCCTATTGCTGTCACTCACGTGTCCGTCTCTGTGTCGTCTGTCACACAGGTTTTACAGCCAAACCGTCTTCAATTTTTTACAGTATAAGCGCCTTGTTTACCCACAGCCATACAAATACTCAAAAATACATTTGGTACGGAACCCTAAATGTGCTAAATAACTGAACGGATTTTCATGCGGTTTTCACCAGTAGACAGAGTGATTCATGAGGAAGGTTTAAGTGTATAACTTGTACCAGTGTAAAGCTGGGGCGGGTTGCTAGTCCTATTTATTTTGGAAATCTTTATCGCTGATATAAAATTTGTTTAGATTCTAGAGTTTTTTTTTTGGGGTGGGAAATCATTCAATGACTTCTCCTGGAGGGGGGCGTGTCAGACGTTTACTGACTAAAACCCACCCCTGTTCCTTCACTTGCCTGAGTGCCCAGGGGCGCGGTAACTCTGTTTCTAATTTATCCGCGACCCCTGGGCAGAGATTCGAAAGCCTAAGGTATTAGTTGAGTATAAAATCAAACCTACCTCAAACATTTAAATCATTATGTTAGGAGAAAATCGACATTGAATGTTGGTAAGCGAAAAATTTTTCACGTGACTTACATAATCTTGTAAACAGCCAAAATTTCATGTTATGTTCCAAGGACGTGTTACCGTGTTAGTAATATAAATTAGAAGTATAATTACACGAAAATTAGGCAGGTATGGTATTACATTAGCGTGCGTTTGTAACGTTAATTATAATAGTACGAGCGCTAATTAGGACCTTGATTACATTATCAGACTAATGAGACCGCTGAGGAAAGTTTTGCGTGTGAATTTAGTTGGGTCTAAGAGTCGGAGAAAAAGATGAAGAAGCCTTGGATGGACTGTATGAAAAATGATGTGTCTAGTAAGAGGGGGTGAGTATCTACTGAGATGACGATTTATAGAAATGGATGGAAGAAGAAGGTGAATTCATATCTCAAATAAGAGTGAGTTTCCAATGTGTGATTGGTCGATTCTTGCACGTCTCGGCTCCTTACTTTAACGGGGCATGTGGTGCTAACCGATTAGAAATTGTAATACTAACCTTAGTTCATAGTTCAGAAAAACATTATTTTTACTTATATATTATTTGTACTTGTATATACAATTTTTGGTTGGTCAATAAATAAATAATTTGCAAGGGTTCTTATTGTTTCGAACAGTCAAGCAACTGACACCCTCATTTGATCATAGATTATGTACCTATACAGGGTGTAACAGAAAGGTGTGCTCATATTTTAAGAACTGCATCTGCCCATAGATATAAACAACTTTCTTCAAGAAATCTGAGGAAATTAAAAAAAAAAAAATTATCTCCCATACAAATATTGATCAGCTGATGATAACTTTGTATAGAAAGTACAATTTTTTTTTGGCAATTTAATCTTTTCTTAAAGAAAGGTGTTCATTTCCATGGGCAGAACCGGTTCTTAAAATATGACCACACCTTTTCGTTACACCCTGTAAAGGTACATAAAAAAATTGCAAAGATTGACGCAAACATATTTTTAAAGGTACCTGTACCATGTAGGTATAGGAAATATGGTTACGACAATCTTTTCTTGATCCTATAACACCATGGATAAGTGAAAGATCAATCTTCTATATTTATAAGAGCATGGGATTTCCGCAGTAGTCATAATGTCTTATTAATAAACTCAAAATATAGAGGCGACACTTCTTGGAATATCTAAATCCATTTCATTCGCGGCATGTCTTCCGTGAAAGTTTATTACGAACTTGTAACAAAATAGCTCTTATTGTTTTGGCAATAAGGATGAATGATTAAATAAGGTGTATAAAACCAATGTTCGGTTTATTGTACGGAGAAATGTGTAGGTAATGTCAATAATAAATTGTAGGACATGCTTCGGGGAAAAGCTTGACAGTCGTGATGGTATGTTTTTGATTAGAAGCTGTTCCTTCAGGAAACTATGCTGCAGTTTCAGAACTATCTAGATATAAATAAAAATGAATGGCTAAATGTGTTGCTAAGTGCAACTGAAGAATGGCTGGATGAAATTTTTTTAAACTACCTATTCGTTGAAGCCTCAGAAAGATTCTCATGAAGAGAAAAATTGCACGTAAAACCGTAAAAAACAATTTTTTAGGGTTCCGTACCCGAAGGGTCCAGATGGAGCCCTATTGCTGTCACTCACATGTCCGTCTGTCTGTCTGTCCGTCAAAATTTTGTTCCGATTTTTTTTTATTAGGTACTTTCAAACTGTTCCTAGCTGTCAATATTAGGGTTAGCTGTCAATCCTTACCGCTCCTCTGGGCACTCAGTCAGGGAAGGAACAGGGGTGGGTTTTAGTCAGTATGAGTCTGACACGCCCGTAGCTCCACCCAGAGCGGGAGATGTCATTGGGTGATTTCCCAACCCAAAAAAAAGGCTGTCAATCCTAGGGATGGCGCTTTTGACAGAACGACGTCTGTCAATTCAGCTAGTTTGAAATAACCTAACTAGCTAGCTTAGACTATGTGTATGTATGTATGTATACGCAAGTTATAGACAGAGTGTCAAAAACTAGCAATCTGAAGTACCGAAATGAGAAGCCGGCTTGTATCTGTATACGCGAAATAAGCTCACACAGACAAAATGAGAAGCCGAAACGTTATCGTTATGTTCGTCGGGGTCACTCACACATTTTAACGACCCTGCTTCATATAATGTCCAATGACGCTGCGTCTATAACCTTTCATAGTCTAAGATAGCTAGCCCTTATCTACACAATTCTGTATTCTGCAAATAGGGGCTAGTCCATTCTGTAGGAGTCGAGCTCGTCCCGCCATCTTTGCCTTGGTCTGCGATATCGTCTGGCGTTAATATTTTATTAATTTCATTAGAAATGTTGGCGTCTTTTGTCCTTCATTACATTTTCTCTTTCGTGGACAGCACAGTCTTTGTTCCAACCACACTTTCGGAGCAAATATCAAGGAAGCCATAAACAATATTTAAGCTTTACTAAGAAACTACAAAACAACGAGACTAACTTCATTCGCATTCCAGGGCCGATATATTTTAGAGTTCAAACGAAATTAATATATTCAGTAGTATATAGTAAGTATGTGAGGAATAAAAGCAACTTCGACTATATCTAAGGAAACTGATTAACATGAAAATTAATGAACGTAACACGACATAAATTTTGCGTACGTCTACATGACAGGTACACTTAAGGCCACAGATCTCGAACCAAAAATATATCATTTTATAAATTTATTGCGTTTATTGTGAATGAGTGACGTTCGTATGAGCCTTCGGTGTGCGCAAGAGTTGATATTGTTAGAGTTTTGACGTTTAGTGCGTGGCTGAGAGTGGGAGGGAGAGTGACACCTTTTATTGCAAGAAAACAGTGGGTAAGTTGAAGTGAAGTGAGTTGTGACTTCCGTGTTACGCACACTCATTTTGAAGTGGTTTTGTGTATGTTTGTTGTTACACACGACTTCTAACAAAGCGCATACTGTGTCACTGCTCCATATTTTAGTTGTAATTCTTCTTCAACCTCTGTTCCTGATACACATTAAAAATCTGATCTCTTTTAGGTGAACTAAACTGTAAAACTCCTTAGATGAATCACATTGTTTTTACACTCGTCATTATTCTGACCCGATAAAGTCCCAACTCACCAAACAGCTGTATTTCCTATAGAATTATGCCCATAATTAAGAAAGCGACATGTTAATTCCGTGACAGCTGCGGTTCCGCCTTTGATCACGTGGGTCAGGGAAGTTGCCGTTACTTGTACGCTTGGCTAGCTCTTGGGAAGGTGTGGGCTGACCCAGCTGTGGCTAAGGGTTGAATGATAATTGTATGATAACCATATTCAGTTTATTGGGGTTGTTAAGGTTTCGAGACATATCAGCTGCTTAGATGCACAATAAATTTACTTACTACAAGGAACCGTGATAAATTGCACCTAGAGATTGCAATTTTCCAATTGACTTTTCTAGACTTGCTTTATTTACTTGTTTCGTACGAAGATGAACTAAAAAGATAGATTGGAATACTTCGTCAGTAATAAAATTGTTTCACTAGAGCAAAATAATTGATGAGTCAATTTTCTCTACCTCACAGAAAGATAACATCTATTTCTCAAATATTAAATCACTCCAAAAAAAGTCTACCAATTTGACGTCATTACATCCTTATTCGACCTTAAACAATTAAAGTCAACTTATCTAAAATCGATATTTAAGACGTTGACAACCCTAAAGCGTCGTTCGGAGTTTAAACAATGAAGCCAGGTGCGCACGCGCTTATGGCGCGCGACAGGAAGCTGATAGTTTATCTTCAAGATAACCGGCACATCTCTAGAATTCATAATGTGTAACTTATACGGGTATCTCAATTAGTAATTAAGATTAGTCTTTGACTTAATTGGGCTTAGGGTATCGCTTGGTTTATAATGGTGGTACTAATTGCAATTTACTGGTATATAGAGGTAAGATTGTGTGTTTAAACGTCCCCAGTGGTAGTCTTTGGATTAGGAATTACGAAGAATACATTCTATTTTGAATTTTCTTTCAGGCTAAGTTTATGAAATTCTTTGTTTATAAAAATCTTCACTCTCTGTTTGTCTTGTAGAATTCACTCGATTTGCGTTTTATTTTAGGGTATCGGAAAATTACTCTGATGAAAAAAGATGAATCACATTCCAAATCGACCTTTGATCAGGAAACCGATAAACATTCATACCTATTTTAGGCGCCATCACATATCTAAAAACTGCCTAGTCACTTTGTGCATTAACCTGTCGATATTTCATAAACAGTCTGGTATGTAAGCGCCATATTGTAGTAATATTTGTGTAACCGCTGCCTCGTAAGCAAACATTAGTCGTAGCGTAGACAATAGCAAAACAAAAAACATTCCACGTAAAACAATATTCCATTACCTACTGGTTCAAAATATTTGCACTACACTGTAGACCTTTGCAGGGCTGCCGATACAAAGCTTTTTTTCTGGGTGGACCCATAAATAAATAATTTCTCCCGCTCATTGTAGCGCGAGGGTGTGTCAGACTCTAACTGACTAAAACCTACCAGTGTTCCTTCAGTTACCTGTGCCAGGGTCGCGGGGCCAGTGTTTCAAAGAGTAACTTTGAAACTTTTTTGTGGGTTTGGAAATCATCCACCCTGGCAGGACACTACCGCAACCCTGGAACCCTACCACTTGTAAGTGGTAACTTACAAGTGACATAATTAAAAATCTTATAAGCATACCTACCTCCGCATAAGTGGCGCCCTCATTGAATAAAAAATCGTGTCTTTGCAAGGAAAATAAAGATTAAAGAATCGTATGTTGCGGTTATTACTAAGAAGATAACGTATTTTTACGTTGTTAAAATAGGACTTAAGTTTTTCGTATCCAAAGTAGTTTCGTAGCAAAAGTACCAAAAATGGCCGATTTTGAAACTTTTACTACCTAAAAGTACTTTATCCTATTTGTAACAAACGCAACATAGGATTGTTTAATCTTTATTTTTTACGATTTGCTACGATTTTTTAATCAATGAGGGCGCCACTTGGCGGCTATATTGGGTATATAATATTAAGTGAAACTATTATAAACGTATCAAGCGTTAGGTTAGATCTTTTCCCATTATATGGAACGTCTCTGCCCATGCGGAAATGGGTTACTTAATTTGGTTCAGCATCTACATTTACCTTATTTGTTGCGAAACAAAAGTACTAATTATTATGTCAAAATGAAACACAACGCACCTATCTTATATCATACTACATCACCTCCGTCCTACAATTATTAATAATTCATCTCCATTCTGTAGTTTTGGTATCAGATTTTCGTGTAGAACTCGTCAGTAACCGACGATTTTAACTGAACCTAAGATGATAAGAATATTAAAAGTAATCAGTAGAGCAGTTTTTTGTTGTTGCCATTGTTGAAAATTCACCGGACGACCCTGGTCTGTCAGACTCTTACTGACTAAAAACCACCCCGGTGTTCCTTCCCACACTTGGACCGGGGATCGTGAGAACGCCTTCCACGATCCCCGGTTATTGCCGGCCCGCCTATGCGGGCCACCTCAGAACCATTGGACCCTAACACAACCCCCGTACGCATACGACCTGGGATTTAACTTGCCAAGCCGCTGAATTTCCGCCCTTTCACATCTCAGCCATTATTACGCTGAATGCCAAATTCCTTCCAACATCATTCGAATCTCGACAGCCCTGCGGCTACCCACGTGTGCAGACTATACACTGAGGCCAACAAAAAGGTACACCTCGAGAAAAGCATACGTCACTGATCGAAGCGCCAAGGCCGCATACAAATAGAACCTTCCCGTAAAGCTTCCAACTCATATGTTTGGCCTCACTGTAAAAGGATTTTTCCTAGCTTTTTGGATATTGGTTTACACGGATAGCAAGGTTTCTTCGAGAATTGGAGGCTTAAAACAAAGTACCTACATATCAGAAATTGTTTGTTGCTTTTATTCTGGAAGACGTAAGTTACATCTAGGTGACTGGGTCTTTAAAGTTAAAGTAATCATAGGTTTTTAATTTAAAGGAGGAGGAGGAGAGAGAGTCACTTCAGAACAGCTGCTATTTGGCTAATATTTTGTTTGTTTAGGGAATATGCGTGATTTTTTTTTCACATCTAACCGGTTTATCGATAAATATACAAAGATCGAAAAACAAACGAGATATAACAATTTTAAACAAATATATCTGTCCTTCTTTCAAAAATGCCGTTTTCTATGGCAGCTGTATGGGCGTCATGTAATTTGACGTCAGATGTTACGTCGGACTTCTCTTTCTGTTTATCATCTTTAAAGCTTCATATCTTTAACTAAATTCTTGCAATTTTTTTTTAGTAGAGTTAATAAGTATTATAAATAAAAAAATGTCATGCATATATTGTCAGACGAAGGTTTGTATGAAAGAATTATGGAGAGTCGAAAAAAAATATATTGCACCCGTGCGAAGTCGGGGCGGTTCGCACGACAAAATATTATTCAAAGATAAATTTTCGGAGATGCCTACATGGAAAATAGGCTATCCCGGATTCTTCTTCTTCTTTGCGTTACGCTAGCAATGTGTCAGGCGTCAGACCAGAACTGAGCTATGGATTAATACGGTTTCCTCTCAAGGCCTGCGCGCGTCAAACGTCAACACCTGTCAAGCCTCGCTGACAGTCGGCCATCGTAATAATAATAATAATAATAATAATAATAATTTATTTAATAAAGAACAGTATTACATATATTTTTTTACATTGGCCCCAAACTAGGCAAGCCTGTCGCCTGTCTGTCGTGTAACTACAGACTAGGTATATCATGTTCCGACTGTGTGAAACTTGCCACAGGATAAAATACCTTGCTTATTAGTAATTATAGAGGTTTAAAACGCGTGAAACGGCATTTTCGCACTGACTCACTGGTGAGTCATGGAGCCAAAGTGATACACAAGTAACCTATAAAACTAGATAGATATAAACTATATAGCTAGTACATACCTGACTGGGATGGTGTCGGTACAGGTACAGCTTGGTGCCGTGCAGCACTCCCCACACCTGCTTCCACGACCTGTCACTCGCGCGCTGTCACAACAAAAATGGTGGTCAAACAATGGGCCATATTTATATAAAAAGTGTGTGTGTGTGTGTGTACTTATACGCACATAAGAAGTAATACTTCTTTGGCGTAACAAGATAAAAACCAAACTGTCACAAAGTTTACAAAAGGAAAACAATCATTTTTCATGAACCACAGACTATAGCTAACTTCAGGGTGTCGGTTTTTTGTGACGTTGTGCGCGCGCATCGTAAATATTTACTCTCATCATTCTTCCTTAGCGCGCTATAAAAGAAATATAACTTCAAAAATTACTTTAAGCACTGATTCTATTCCATTTTATGTCGATGGCAAGTTGAGCCGATGTCGACTATTCTGCCATTTCTAATAAAGACTTGGCTTAAAGGTCTTGTAACCAAGCTAGTGGCATAGCCACAAAATTAAAAAAAAAAAAACTTTTCTGCCATTGTCAAAAGTAACTTGGAAAAAACACTAATTCGCAGGTTCTTATTACAAAATCACTCACACACACACACAACACACACAACATTGCCACAACACACACACACACAAAACACTTTGACACACACACTTTTGTGTTGTTGTCACAACATTAAATTTTATTGGGATATATAATTTTCCAAATAACTTGGAGAGGGAATACACACAAACATAGCATTACGAAAGCACAGCTTCACATGGAAGTAAAATAATTAAGATAGGGTTTCTATAATAGTGGAAGATATGCAAGATTGTTTACTAAAATGTATGGGTAATTGAGATAACTGTTACTTTGTGCAAATTGCAGTACGATAGGAATCAATAGGGTTTACACGGTATGAACACCGGTTTTGTTTTGGGATACCGGGTATTTTTTTTTGGGATCCTGGTAAATTTTTTATTGGAATACTAGAGTAGATCATCTTTATTTGAAAACACGGAACTTTGTTTTTATATCCCTGAACACCTTTTTGGAATACCTGAACATTTTTTTGGAATATCGGGTATTTTTTTTTTTTGGAATCTCGGATCATTTTTTTTTGCCTTGGCCTCTCTTTCCCTGTCGTTTGGCTTTTTGAGTTTCGGACGGCAAAGTATCTGTAGCTCGAGTAATATAGATGAGTAATTACATTAGATACGGTACGAACCTTCCCGTTGCTGACCACCATCTTGATCTGCACGTTGCCTGACACGTCTCCTTCGACTGCTTCCACTGCATTCTCCGCTATCTCCTCCTCGCCCTTCTTTGTGGTGCTATATGACAATTTACATTCATTAATTTCATCAGTCCTATTGGGGGATGACCCAGGGTTAAAAGTATTGCGAAAATCTTCAAACGGGGCAAGTTTTTTATAGGGTGTGGGTTTTTATCAGATAACTTCTCCCGCTGCGGAGCGGGAGGGCGTGTCAGACTCTTAGGGTCGATTTCACCATTCGCTCTATAAACTAAGTTTTACTGAACTAAGCTTAGCGTAAAAAAAACCATAAAAAAGATTATAGTGAGTTAACCTTAAAAGATAGGCATATGCTGTCGCGGACTTTTTTTTAGAACTTTAAAAGGAGAACAATTCCGTCCTAAATAATTTTTGCGTAACTTTAACCGTTTACGCAGCGCACGCAACTGAAGCTCTCAAAAGGCATATTTTTCCCGTTTTTGCCATATTTTTCATTGATGCTTCGCTCCTGTTGGTCGCAGCGTAATGTTATATCTCCTATAGCCTTCCTCGATAAATGGACTATTCAACACAAAAATAATTTTTTAATTCGATCCAGGATTAGCGCGTTCAACCAAACAAACAAACAAACTCTTCAGATTTATGACAGCGGCTAAACTGGGCGTTTAGAATTGGTGAAATCGGCCCTTACTGATTAAAACCCACCCTTGTTGCTTCAGTTGTCTGGGCCAGGGTCGCGGTGACTCTTTCAAAACACACCCGCGACCCTGGCAGATAAGAATCACGTAAGGTTTCAAGGATTTTCAGATGTAGCCTTTGTCGTAGAGTCCTTTAATTAGACTGAATTTTGAGTGTTGGGAGTTTGTTCTACTGTTAGTAAATTTTGACACTTTGAATAGTAAGTTCGAAAAAGAAAAACAACTATGCCTTTTAGGCGAAAATTATACAAAGTGTTATTTATTGCCAAGTAAATTCTTTTTTTAAGGAATTTTCTTGGAAAATTGTTTTAGGGTTGTTAACAACAGGAGGTGCTTTACCATTTACCTTGTTTGTCTTAAACATAAAGATACTTACAGGTCACTTACATAAATTATACAATAAATATGCTAGACTAACATCGAATAAGTAACACAAACATGCCGTATATACATTCAGCCATTGAATTTTATGTACATACGAATAACACTTAGGTAAATGATTAACATTGAGCTAAACCGAGCATGCACACATCAAATATCTCGAAAATATTCTACATGCAAATATCTGTTATATTGTGACAATATCGACGTCTGTTCCACCGAATACGATATTTACAAAGCTCTCCCCAAACAAGTTAATCTTTAAATCGATTTGCGAATGAATTTGTTTAAAATGAGGGTAGGTCGGTACATTTCGTTATTCAATGATTTTTTTTTGGAATATCCACTGTTATATTTATGATATTCAGTACTTACCGGTCTTATTTATTATTTAATCATGATTCAAGCAGTGCAATGCAATTTAATTCAATACTTTACACTAAAACATCGAAAAATCAAGTTCTTTTATTTGGCTACTAGAGGCGCTATCTATGAACGCAATGGTGTAACTATTGCACACATTGTAAAAAGCGCCATCTATTGGTGGGGCGACATACCGCGTGGGGAGGACAGCTTGCGGGTCGAATATTCTCAGCAGCGGAGTTATGTCATCTGTGAACCGAGGGGGGCGCCACTTTCGCAGTCTGCGTTTTGAACCCAACCACATACACCCCGTTAGTACAATTTATATTACCAATTGAACCCACGCTATGTTAGGTACATGATAATGGTTACTTACTATTGGCTACAGACAATTTATAGTAACAATCGTCTATCTACAACATTTCTATGTGACACAGTGATATTAAAAATTGGTGCTCATCACAAATATTATGTTATCAGGATAGGTATAAACAGTAGTTAACTACTTGGGGTATCTACTGGATAGATCTAATATTAAATAACAGTTATCACTTGTGTTTGTCACTTAAACAATAAAAGTTTGAAGAAAAACCAGCAAAATATTGGTCAAAAGACAGAAGCATAGGTGACAAAACAAATGAGAATTTCTATGTATATTTTTATAATTAAGTCCTTATGACTACTGGGCAAAGAGTTTTAAGGGTACATACCCTCTTAGGCCTTGTGGGTCGTTGTCTGGTTCTACGTCACTGTCGAGGTGCAATCGGTCACCCCATGTAGCTTTCAAGTACGAAACCCTTCGCATGGCGCGTTCTTCTTCTGCTTGAAAGGGAAATGAACCTTATTAGTCATGTCATACGGCTTCAATTAAATTGTAAGATTAGGTGATTTGTAAGATAATGATAAATCAAATTTGAATAGTATTTTCATGCTATTAGGGTTGATTATTAATTACACTTAGTTAGTTGGCATACTGACCACCGAGTTGAGCATCTTTCTTTTGTCTTCTTGTCACCAGATCATCGGCAAAACCTGTCCAAAGAAAATATTTAGTAAAACAAACATTCAGGACACAATACGGCACCACAACATTAGTATATTAGACATCGAATGACCACGACGGTTAGTTCTGCATTAGTAGCACACCTAAAAGCACACAGCATTCCATGAGAAGAGAAGACAGGTAACACCGAATCGCCTCCTCCCTTCATTCAAAGCAATGTCCTCCCAGAAGGACACTGGTTTGAAGACAGATTCGTTATCACATGAACATGGGTCAGGTGTCATACGAAACTGTTAGTAAACGAGCAGGAAATAAGAGTTATTATTGCTTATCGCGTCGCGTTTTAGCGTTAAATTAACAGGCAATTTCGGCAAGGTTGACATCTTAAGTGCGTGGGGAATGCACGGAGTTACGACGTCAACGAAGTCACAGATTGGTTGCAAACAGATTTTGGAGTTCCTAAATTCGTCAACCGGTGCTCTTCCATGCTAGGTGTTAATAACGTCGAATAGTGAACACGGTGACGAATGTAGGGTCTCAACATTAACCGGACGTTTGAATGTCGCTTCGGGTGCACATTGAGATTGCACAATGTGCCACTCCCATGACCGGATTATACGAGTTTTTCAAGCTAGAGTGGCAAAATTATGCTAGTAAGCTCTAAATTAAAGAGCTAAATTCAGGCTTCCTCTGTGGTGTACACAGAACTATCCTCATTTCTATATATGCCAAGCCAACTTCGAAAACTAGCCTCGTGTAACTCGGCATTAAGGCCAGGCATTATAAACCTGTGTAAACAATCTGTGACGTGGAATCTAAGTTGCACATGCAGCGCGACGTCACTCGGCAGGCAGGTGAGGCAGTGAGGCAGGAGGACAGCTCGGGAGCTCCAGGGACCTGAGTCGGCGGGCGTGCTGGGCGTGGGCGACGGCGAGGTGGCGGCCGAGCCGGGCGCCGCGGGCGGCCCGGGCGGCTGCAGGCTCAGCTGCGTGGGCCGCCGCGCGTCGGTCGCCCCCAGCGACACGCGGTTCATCGCCTCCATTTGCTCCTTATTCAGGCCCATTCGTCGCTTCGCGTGACTGCCATCTTGGGGCGGAACGGTGCCATTAGACGCGTGCGAAGCTGTGTACGTGTATGTGTGGGGCCTTCTCATTGGTTGGTGGCTTCAAGCGGGCTTATTCGAATGCTCGGTTTTCAATTTGGGTCCGATTTCATTTTTTTTTTTGGTCCATACGTTAGTGGACACATAGAGAAGTATTAAGCATAGACAAGTAAAGATTTTAAAGATCAAGAATTATTATCAATGATTTTTTTAAATCAAAATGACGAATGAATCTAGTAATGTTTAGACTTGGATGATTCAGATAGTAAAGCATTCAAATAAAAGGAATCGTAAATAAGCGTATCGCCAACCAATAAGCCCAAAGCTAAAGACGTAAGAGTCGCATTGTGTTTATGTATGTAATCAACTATGTGTATAGTTTGTGGTTGTGAAAATATTGTATGAGCGGAAAGTCCATAAACCGAATGAGTTTATTTCAACGTTAGGAAAGAGTCACAATTTTATAAAAAAAATATTTATGGTTCGTTTTAAATGTCAGTACATCGCAACTAGGCAAGGAAGTCATATGTATCTTAGCCCTGAAGCGACCATAAACACAATGCGGAAAGTTTAAACATTGATAATATATTGTTACCCTGGGGATTTATTTTTTATTACTAATTACCTAATTAAAATTAATAATAGAAATAAAATATATTTCTTATTTTTTCTAAAGAGGTTTTTTTTCTTCTTTTTTATAATAAAGACAAGTACAAAGAACTTTTGGTTCTATCTTCGTTATTTTAACGCAAGATGACAATACTAACAACAGCTTTTTAGCAATTATTACATAATTTTATAGTTGTTTATTTCTTCTTGTCAATGTAATTTGAACGTTAACCTAATGTGTGAGGGTTGAAAATTGTAAAAACATAGTAATATCTTTTATTCCCTTTGAAAATATGGATTCATCAAACTTTCCTCCACTCATACGCTCTACCGTGATATGTGTAGTGATGTGAAACCCTGTCTATGTGTGATGTGATGTGATGTGATGTGTTCTAGTGATAATAATGTAAAGTAATGATAGTTTACCTGTGGCATGATGTCTTCTAATAGGTAATCCATCACTTCCGGTACTATTTGACCTTGTTCGCATTTGAACCTTTTCTGCATCTAAAAAAGAGAGATTTAGTTATTTTAAAACAACAAAAAAAATACGTTTGATAGGGCATAGCATATTCAATCTGCCTAGCCTTTTCCCAACTATCTTGGGGTCGGCTGCCAGTCTAACCGGATGCAGTTCGATACCAGTATTTTACATGGAGCGACTGCCTATCTGACCTTCACTACCCAGTTACTGGGTAATACGATACCCCTTGGTAAGACTGGTTGTCAGACTTTCGGGCTTCTGACGACCCGTAACGACTGCCAAAGATCCACGAATGACAGCCGGGACCAACGGCTTAACGTGCTTTCCGAGACACGGAAGAGTCTCGGTATGTTAAGATGGTCACCCATTCATGGAACGACCCCGGCAAGCATAGCTTAACTTGATGGATCGACCCGTGCGGCTGTTATTACTTTAGCCACGAGCTCCTCGAGGGATAAGCATATTATTAACCTTAATTTTTGTAATTCCTTTGTGTTTTATAAAAAATATATTTTAAATGAACCATTTAGAACAAATAATATTATCGTTAATAATATTTTTATTTATAAATTTAGGAATAAGATTAAATTTGTTTTACTTATTATTTTCAAGTAAGTGAGCTGAAAAACGTCGTTTATGTATTCAACGACGTTTTTCAGCTCAATTACTTGTGGGCAAATGTCATTGTAGTATCTTGGCTCCAAGACGACCTTGCCTTCGGCTCGGGCATGTACTCGTATTCCGCTTTGACAGCAATGACGTTTGAAAACTTACATCAAATTTAACTTTATCCATAATATCTTTCGATAGTATCAAGAAGTCACAAATAACGTACCATCACGCCTGTATTCTACGAAGGGTTAAGCAGAGGGGGACCTACAGTACATTTAGAAGTCAAGCATACTCGCAAATAACAGTATTGATAGCTTACCGGGCACATATCCGTCTGGTGGAGGACAATGTAAGTGTTTGCTGCCGGTGATCATCAGCTGGTTGCCTGACAAGCTGCCGCCCAGCACTGACTCGTGATCTAACTCTGCAGTCAAACGAAAAACAATTGTAGTTAGATCTTGCAAACCAAGTTCTTATACACCAGATGTTATGGTAGAATGTAAGAAATTTTTTAACGTACCTAACACCATACGATGTGAAACTACATTCTTACAAAAAAATCCTGAGAGGTGTCAAGGGACACCCGGATGGAACGAAGTTCCTTTCGATTAATTAGTGAAGGAATTGTTATATAATTTTTTTTTTTTTAATTTATAATATTTTTTTTATTATTAACTACGCACACACGCACGCACGTAAGAAGTTATACTTCATCATCTCATCTCATCGCAGCTCAGCTCAGCTCAGCTCAACTCAACTCTTTAGCAATAACAACTATAACAATAATGCTTGATCTGCTTGCAAACTTTGTACCTACCCACCAAAAATACAAGAAGTTTTTATTAGATTGTTTTTCCAACACAATCTTTTTGGATGGACAGCCTCATTAGTGTCGTGACAACTTTTCGTAAGAATTTTTTCCGTCTAGCCCCCTTTCACAACGCGCGATAAGTAACTTCGTTCCAATAAATAAATTCTAATTCTATTGGTTAACCCAACGCACGCCAAATTAGCAGACACAATAGATTTTAATTGTTATCTGCACACCTTGTGTGCAATCGACGTGTGAAGAGTTCAAGGTCAATGACTAAAATTTAATTCTCTTTGATAAAGGCTTTTGAGAACCAGGCAAATTATAGTTATATATTTTTAGGGAGCAATATTGTGAGTAAATATACGACATGATTGGCACCGTGGTTAAGGCGTAGTTATACGACTTTTAATGGTTTTTAATTGAACATCACGTCTAAATAACTAGTCTTATTTCTTTGAAAAAAATATATGTTACTCTAGACAATTTCTTTCGTAATTTGACCTGAGAATATATAAAATTATATTTTTATAACATAGTGTAATTAATTTGTAAAGTTATGTATAACGCGGATAAAAAAATGAGAATCACGTAAAAACTATAAAGCGTATATTTATGAAACCTTCACCATTTTAAAGATCATTTAATTATTTATAATTTAGTCTAAGTGTTTTAGTTTAATATCTGTTGTTTTATGTGTAATAAATTAATAATGCGTCTAATTTCGGAAAGCGCTCCTTGATGGGCGAGTCCTATTATTGGGTTGACGTTTACGTGAGCTCAGCACAGACCACGCAAGCTAACCCCTCAAGGTCACAGATAATAGCGCCTTAAGCGATTGGCTGCTGCGCTGCGTGTCGCGTGTTCGATTCCCGTGCGGAACATTATATATATCCTACAGATAGTTGTTCTGGGTCTGGGTATCTCACCTGATGGTAAGCGATGATGTGGTCAAAGACAATGACTTATAAATTGGCTACATTCCTTTATGCTTAAACACGTGTAGTTTGATAATGATCTACATACCTTGGGGCTGCACATCCAAGCTCCTAGCTTCTCGTCTAGCAGCCCTGGTCTCGAACTCCTTCCGTCTCAGCGCCACGCTGGGCTCCAGCCTGGTGGTGCTCAACCTGGCCAGTTCGCTGCGAGCCACCTCAGTTCTCCGGGAGATGCCACCGCGCGCCTCTTCCAGCTGCCTCGTCCGAGCTGTTACTAGCTGCAGGTCTGTTCCTGTGTATCTGAGGAGACGAAAGAAGAAGGATAAGTATTGGAACAGCAAGTTATTGTGAAGAAGCTCGGTTTGTTTTAAGATACTGGTAAGCAAATGGGTTGACAGACGACTTGGCAAAACGGGGCTACTATTTAGCAGGTTCTATTTGGCTCGTAGGGGATTGCTAATGCATTATAGACCTTAGAAACTAAGTAGTGAAGAACCGGCCACGTGCGAGTAGGATTCGCGCATGAATGGTTCCGTACCATCGTACAATATTACACGCGTCTACTTGTTGTCATTATTAAGATCAGGTAAAAAATCGAAAAAAAAAAAATTGTTTCTAGTAGGGGAGCCCCCTTTATACTTTTTGTAACAAACGCAACATTCTTTAATCTTTATTTTCTACGCTTTGCTACGATGTTTTATTCAATGAGGGCGCCACTTGGTGGCTATATACGCCTTAAGTACTTTCGTGGATTTTTTTTTTCCAAAAGAGTTGCTAGTTATTTTGACCATTTTTTTTAATTTCGGGACATGCTCGCCACACTATTCCCAAAAGCACTGTAACCCACCACGAAAACACCGAGGCATTGAAAGTCGACTAGTCCCAAAAAAACGATTAAACTGTCTTGGGTCCCGCAACGAAATTAATCAGAAAAGAACAGCGGAGTAGTAAGAAAAACATAATTTCCACTTCCCTCCTAATCAAGCGGGAGACAGAACAAAGCTAGGCCATTAACTGTTGAAGTTATTTCGACCTGTTCGCTTTTGGGATATTTGATGTACGATAAAGCTATGATAAAGAAACACTTACTTGTTATCTTGATAAGCATCATCCTTAAATTCCTGTGCTCCATTGCTAACCATCCCCACATTCGTGTTCTGAATGCCGGGCCCGGTCTCCTGTATCTTCGACAGCGTCGACACAAACTGACTCTTGTCCTGTTTCTGTCGACTCTTGTCGTTTTGCGCTCCGTTGACTTCGCCATATCCGCTGAAAGTGCCGCTGTCGACACTAGCAGAACATTCTTCTTTTCTTTCCTGGTTCTGTGGCGGGGGCTGAGGGGGTGGTGACGCGGCGAGGGGTGGGGAAGCCGCAGGCGGAGGCCATGCAGGTTTCTGTAGCTTCTGCGGCCTTGCATAAAACTCTTTCTGCTTGATAGGAGGTGGGGCATCAGGTGTAACCCAGCCAGTAGGCTGGCTCGGCCGTCGGAGGAAGGCCTCCTTCTGTTCGAGGCTCTTTCGTATTCGCGATAGGATTATCGAGTCGTCCAGCTCTCGCCCGGTCAGTGTTGAGTTCGAGTCGAAGGATCCGAGGCTGTCTTTGCTCTCCGTCGCCGATGAGGGCAGAGATGTGTCTGATTCCCGTCTGCTGTGAATAAGAAGAATTTCATTGAGTATTATACTAACCGCGTAAGTAATAAAGCTAATGTTGCATCTGTAGACATAAACAAACAATTAACGTATTAAGACCTGTTTACTATGCACATGATTAAAGATCTTACCCGTCATGCAATAAATAGTGTGGTGGTCCTGGCAGACGCGTGCCTTCGTATCTGGAGGGTGCCAGCGACGCCACGCTGGCGTACTCCGGGTCCTGGAGCCGCGCCGGGGCCTGCGGGGCCGGCAGCGCAGCCCTAGGCCTCCGGTACGCGTCGAACAGCCGCGACTCGTGTTCTGATACTGGCGCCGGCATGTCTAGCGGACGCTGATTTGTTTCGGGGTTGTAAGCTGCTTCGCTGAAATACTGAGAAGGATGTAAGAATTAGTAAAATAATAACCATTTTGTAGTAACATGTGGAAACAGATAGATCGTTTGTTGTTGACTGTTTACTCTATTATGACCGCAATAAAGTGCAACCTTGAGTGAGACACGAATAAACCGCTGATAGAGCTATTTGTTATGTGCTGATGTTTATTTTCTCACTGTTGTATGTACATAAATAACACCATTTTTTATATATAAAAAATGACAATGTACAGTTTATGATCTTACTGCAGAAATAGGGCGACAATTTTACCAAAAATGTTGCAAAATCAGCTTGAATTTGGACGTGAGTGACAGGCAGCATGATCAAAACTAACATTGTACAGTTTACACAACTCACCCTTTGCAATAAATCGTGGTCCCTCGGCACGACAGTCAGCCTCAATATCTTCGGCTCCCGCTGCGCCAGCTGCACGACTCTAGCGTACGGCGCCCGGGACCGGCCGCAAGCGACCGGCTCGCCGTTCACGGCAAGCACGCGGTCGCCGGCGCGCAATCCAGCCGCGGCCGCCGGTCCTCCGGGCCGCACCGACCTTACGAAGATCGTGTCCATTGGCGCACCCACCGCGCCCACCGCGAGGTGGCGCGCATCTTCGTATAGATCCTGGAAGGTATATAGTAGTTGGTTAAACGGAGAACGATGTTATCGATGAGGACAGGACCAATCAATTGAGACAGTCCCAATCGATTGATCGACAGGAAGAAAGAAGGAGTGGAGGGTAGGAAGACAGTAAATAAATGTACGGTGTTATGATGCTAATGTCAATAAGGAAAGAAGTTAACATTAGGGTTTTTTAAGTAATATAAAACATATCTTGCTATTGTCTGATTAGTGTAGTAAATAATGCTTCAGAAATACTTCAAAAAAAAAAAAAGACATTATCTTCAGGACGTTTGAATTGTCACTTGAAGGATTGTTCTTATCTTGGCAGTTCTTAGAATGTGACTACGACTGATTTCCATAAGCAGCGTTAGTTATGTAAATGGATCTGCACCTCTACTGCTATAAGCAGGAAAGTAGAAAGATTCTTCGATTTAGAACATCTTTGGTGATAAGGACTAAGGATGCAATAAAGTTCCTGATTCCTCTTGAGAAGGTGCGAGGAACCTTAAGTCAGATTGGAAAAGCATAATTAGCCTATACCTTCTCACTGCTAGGACACAGGCCTCCTTCCTCTCTGTGAGAAGGAATGGATTGGTGGATGTCACATATCTTAATTTTTTTTGTCCTAGGTTCGGTGTCTTCACAATGTTTGTCTTCACCGTATTGAGAGCAGTGCTGATGAAATAAACCACACAAAGTGCCTGTCTGGATTAGAAACCACTCGTAAGTAGAGGCCTAGCCCTGGGCGTCGGGGGGTCGCAAACCGAATTCCGGCCACCGTAGACGCGGGCTTGTGCACGACGAGTACTGGGGAGCTCGCCGTCCAATAAAGACCAGGCCCGAGAGTCAATGGCGCGTAGTGTTCCACGCGCGCCTCAAAGAGATGTCAGCAAGAACTGACGGGGCCCACCAGGGCCGATGCCTGCCTAGGGGTCGTGGATAAATTCGAAAGAGTCACCACACCTCTTGGCACGGGCAACTGAAGGAACAGGGGTGGGTTTTGGTCAGTAAAATTTTGACACGCCCTCTCCCGCTCCACCCATAGTGAGAGAAGTCATTGGATGATTTCTCACCCCACTCCCCCCCAATAAAAGTAGGGGCCTATATCAATAGTCTTGAGTAAATAAAATGCACTGTGGAAAACCTGGACATCAAGGCACTAATCATACAGCAGTATCCCGAAAGGAATTGTCTTGTTTCATGACCTGCAAAAGAACTTAAAAACTACAAAAAAAAACTAAAATTTTACTCACACCCACCTGTAACGAGTCCGGCGGATAGACTACAAGATGGCGGAGGGTGAACCCGAAGCCGTGCCTCGCGTCGGGGCGCTGGATGACGATGGTACGCGGCGCGGAGGCGTGTGCGGCGGAGAGCGCGGGCGCAGCGGCAGGAGCGGGCAGCGCCAGCGGTGGTGGCGCCTGGGGTAACGGTTGGGGCTGGAAGGAGAAAAAATGACTGTTACTTGGAAGTACCTAGATGCTGTGTACTGCAAGGTGTAGCACAGGTGAGATGGTCAGACGTAATTATTAAGGCTTATGAAGGAAGTATGTACCGAGTACCAAAAGACCCACATAGCTTGGAGATGTTTCGTACGAGTATGTTTTCAGGATACTAAGCAGTCAGGGAATGATGGAAAAGAAGAATAAGATGATTGTGTGGATGACAATTATAGAGAAAACGAGAAATATTTACTTAAAAGATGAAGAATATCTATGAGGAGTTAAAATGCACTTTTGCATCACGCAATGTCATAATGCTGTAAATGGCTGAATATGTTTTAAAATATCAGTAACATTCACAACAGATATGCTGTAATCAACAAACGTACAAATAAAAAAATAGCACGATCAGCATTTGAAAGGAAATTTCAATACGTGTCAGCTTAACCCAACATTATTCACATAAATCATGTTATAACGAAGGTATATCTCCTCAACATACTATAAAGAAGGTATATAATATCCCCTCAACTCAATACCCAGTACGTTTCAGTCAGACAGTTCGTTAAGCGTATTTGATGACGGCCCACACCTCGTTACCGTCTCCCAGCTACTCGTCTATGATAATCAAGGAGAAAATGATGCAAATACTCAGAGAAACCCATCTTATACTGATTATATTGTGGATTTCTTACGTAAATCACGATTTAATACTCGTATTGACTGCCGAGGCATTTGTACACGAAATTACGATTTTGGATCATTTGATGTTTGGAAGCGAAGTCCTTTTCTGAATGGTAGATTTATATCTATAACTATTTCAGGAAAACTCAATTCGTTTAACAGGTATTATCAATAACACAATCATTTTATTTTGAGTTTTTATTCAAATCTTATAAAAACCTACATTATACATTAAGAGGCCTCTTACAGTCCACTAGCGCCGCCAATCGAAAAAATGTCATAACTCGTAAATAGAATCAAAAATACAAAATATGTTCTATTATTAGTGTGGAAAAGGCAATAACGTAATTGTATAACACCTTATCAACACTTGAAATATAGCTGTTTAGCTAAATCGTGCATTCAAAACATAAACGGCCGTTTTTGTTACAAATGCACGATTTAGCTAAACAGCTATATTTCAAGTGTTGACAATGTGTTATAAAATTACGTTATTGCCTTTTCTACACTAATAATAGACCACATTTCGTATTTTTGATTCTATTTACGAGTTATGACATTTTTTCGATTGGCGGTGCTAGTGGACTGTAAAAGGCCCCTTAAGCTTTTGTCATTATTCACCGCCATTTATCCCTAATACACCTAATAGCGTCTGTTTATGAAATTCTGACATTTCAACCAAGATATCCCAACCCATGAGTTCTGGAATGGACCGATGACCGATGGTGAGGGCCGCAGTAGTCTGCTACCGGAGAGGTCTGCCTATGTAGGTGTATCTGCGCAATTAGACCGGAGCGATTATTGTGTGTAAATAAAAAAAAAAACTTTAAAAAAAAATAGAACCGACTTCCAAAAAAAGTGCAAAATAACTTTAATTTCGGAAGTCGGTGTCAAAAAACGAGGACACACTGACTTCCGAAATTACCTAAAGTTATGTTGCACTTTTTTTGGAAGTCGGTTCTAAGTATTTTTTGTAAATAAGTTTTTTTATTTTTCACTTTTTAGTTGTGGTTCCCCATTAAATTGTGTTAACAATACATAGACACGATCGCAGCAATCGCGGTTTTTGAAGAGTTCCGTTGTCTGTCTCCGAAACTCATCATCAGATCTATTATCATTCTCCTGCCCGTATCCCAATTTATTTGGGGTTGGCGCAACATGTCTGTTTCTTCCATACTCCTCTATTAGTCGTCATCTCTGTAGGCACCCCCTTTTTACCCATATCCTCTTTCACACAGTCTAACCAGCATCGTTTCTTTGGCCTTCCTTTACTCTTATAGCCATCCACATCCATACACAAGACTACCCTCACGACATCATCATCAGATCTATATGAAATTTAAATGGGACCATTTCGGTACAAACCCCTTTCGAACAAAAAAAGAATTTTGCAAATCCGTCTATATATGACAAGTTATGCCCGAAAATACAAAAAAACTGCACAGGTCTGTCCCAACACATCATGCTCTGGTCTAGCTGCGCAGGTACACCAGCACAGGCAGATCTCTCTGGTAAACCATAGCGTGTATGGCCGACATTAATGAATACGAAAAGCATAGGACCAATCGAAGTGGCGATAGGAAGGCCTATGTCCAGCAGTGGACGTCTTTCAGCTAAAATGATGACACGATATAGGTTAAAGAAGCTCATGTATAGCTAGACCGATAGTCAAACACGATATTTTCCAGCTTACTGCTTTAATAAAGTAACTATTGACGTAAAAATCACGTGAGTCAATGAGTCACAGTGCGAAGCCCCGCTGTGCATGGCGTGTCGAGTTACCAGTTACTCAGATTATCGAGGATCGTATGCCATCGGATCGAACCTGGTTTTTAACGTGTCTTCCGGATTTGTCATAGTGGTTAATTTACTGTTGCAAAGGGGTGCAATGGAGTCTGTATTTTGGTGACCGGTGCTGGCTTTAAACAAAAACATCAAACCTATAAACTTTATTTCTTAAGACTGTACTGGCGAACCGCCCCACCTCCTACGCTAGTATTATATTATCTGTGGTACGGGTAACAATAATCTTTATTTTCATATATTTCATACAAAATAGTACAAAAGATAGATGCTATAATAGAACAGTATTTTGTACACAAAAGTTTTAGCAGCTGGAGTCGAACTAGGAGGAACTTGTATTTCGGCTCACAGCGCCAACCCCCTCGAGTTACAATTAGATCTGGTTTCTTAAGTACTAGCATATATAACAGTACAAATTATACACAAAAACCTTCCTCGTCGCTCTTTCTATTAGTGACAACCGCATTATAATCCGTTGCGTAGTTTAGGAGAAGTTAGCGGAGAAACACATAGACGCGGGAAGCGACTTTGATGTATACTATGTAGATCTCTATCTACGGCGGACACGCATCTACGATTTGCGCTATAAAACACCAAATGCATAAAATCTCTATCGCAAAAGGTTTTGCTACTCGTTTTTGTCTAAAAAAACACTCGAACTAACGATATAACTCTTAATAATAAACCCAGCAGACGAGTACTCTACCAACTTAAAGAAAATATGGAATACATATCGCGCACAAAAAGTCGACCCAGTATCAAAGTAGGTAACATTTTAAAAATAAACTCCTTACAAGTAGGAGTGTAGAAGAGCAACAAGAAGCCCTTTAGTGTCGTGTTACCAAGAAGGGGGCGCTGTTGTCGCCTGACCAGATTGAGGACAACTCTTCCGGATTTATAGGGCTTGTTCACGTTCGTAGACCGTAGTTTTATTAAATTTAAATAGGATAAACGTGACGAACGAAATATATACCTAAAAAGTGATTATACGAGTACACACAACATAACACAATAAAGAGTGCATCGTAAAGAGCTAAATAACATTATTTTAAAAGAACTCAACCGTGACGATTCATAGCTGGTTTTACCTATTTAAACTGATGAGAAACTTATAAATAATGTATTTTCATTCGCGTTTAAAAAAGAAGGCAGTTCCCTACGTTTATGTAAACACTTACCGCCTACGTAAACTCGTTAATTTATTCATACACTTATCTATTAGATAACTAAAGGGATAATAAAATGACGATGTAGATGTGAAAGTAACATAAAGTACTATGCAAAACTATAAAATCGTTTAGATTTGATCACAAGAGAGACCCTTTCTACATGAATTTGCAATAATTATGTAAAATACTAGATAATTATGTTAAATAATGTAACTGAGGAGAGCGTAATGTTCTTAGGATAGAGTTTTAATGCAAAGTAAGCACTAAGTATCTATTAACAAATGTTGTTAACGTACTTTTCATAGATGCTCGCTTGTAAGTTACACTACTGAATATGTCTTATAAATTTTATTAAGTCAGTTATGTGTTAAATGTTTGATAAAGTATTTTCAATAAAAAACTTTTTTACAAAAAAAAAACAACCGACTTCCTTTTTATATCTTCGTTTTTTTGACACCGACTTCCGAAATTAAAGTTATTTTTTTAATTTTTAGTGTATTTTCTTTTTTGGAAGTCGGTTGTTATTTTTGTAAAAAAGTTTCTTATTTTTCACTTTTTAGTTGTTATACCCCAGAAATAAAAACCTCAATAAAATGGAACGTGGAATTTAAACATACTAGTAATTGGAGAAAACCAAAACGTCATCGAGGTATACGTATTTTTCGTTTTTTGTTCAGTTTTTCAAAAAGCGCTGAAGCAATTTCGATAAAAATTATATGGGCCCATCAGGGGTGTATATTCTTTCGGATAAAAACAATATTTGAAAATCGGTCCACACCTGACGGAGAAATCGGTGGACATACATAAAAAAAATACATAGGTACAGTCGAACATAGAATCTCCTCCTTTTTCGAAGTCGGTTAACAAATAGATATGTCACCAGATAATTGCAAACACCGTTAGTCTGTATATATAAAATTTAAAGTCCTGTCCTGACTGACTGACTGACTGACTGATATATAAACTCTCAGCCTAAAACGCTGGTTCTAGAGACATGAAATTTGGAGGGTGTGTTCTTTGTGAAGAGAAGGTGTCCCTAAGAAAGGGTTTTTCGAAATTCAACCCTTAAGGGGGTGAAAAAGGGGATGACAGTTTATAATGGGGGATGTATAAATTACCACGCGGGCGAAGACGCTGGCAGAAGTTAGTTTATAATAAATCATGTAAAATTGTAAACTCTTTATTTTCATTAATATAAGAACATTTTAAATTATCAAACTTGAATGAGACAATATGTGTTGTATTTTAAATAATCTTTTCATAATATTATATCGAGACACGCTCGCAAGGTTTCGAGATTCGGTGTTTGCAATTCTATCTGGTGAAAGATACATTTTTGAATGTAATCTTTTTCAAAGTCACGAAACAACGTTTATTTTTTTTTTTAGGGTTCCGTACCCGAAGGGTCCAAGCGGAGCGCTATTGTTGTCACTCATGTGTCCGTCTGTCTGTCTGTCACAAAATTTTGTTACGAAGAATTTTTTAACTTCCCATAGACATAAGAAAGTATGAACTTGAAATTTGGTGATAATGTTTATTATTAAGTACACTTTACTAACAAATACCAATATTTGGTACGGAACCCATAACGTTTGAAAGCCGACACACACTTGGCCAGTTTGTTTACTATAACACAAACATAAGAAATAAAATTAAACGCGCGCTACATCCCTAATCGCGATCATAAAAACTTATCGCACAATATTGAGCGGTGTAAATATTTACGATAAGTACAACCGAATGTCCGGTGATATTAAAGGCTGTGCATGCAGTGGCCGTAGTGGCCGTAGCTTGGCCGAAGTGGTCGCAGAGCGGTCTATGCATGTACACCGCAGTGTAAGCTCCTGTATGCGCGTATAAAGCACGGTCACTCTCGGACTGCATAGAAAAGAAAGAGATGCGCTACGATAAATGCTCGCAATTTATTGCAAAATATGAAGCATTTTATTGATTTACAGATTTACTAATAAATTGATAAGAAATAATCCATCACTGGATGCAGTTTAGCATTTGAAATTTTATGGTATAGTTTTTAATACGATTATAATTGTTAATAAAGGGATAAACTGCTTTTAAAGATAATTCAGAGGTATGTTAGAAGATTTTTTTGATGCATTAAAGTATGTTAAATTATGTTTTGAGTTCCATCACTGTATGCAAATAGGACTTGAAAATATCATAATTATTTTATTTGTCAAAATTATTTACAGTTGAGATACACTGCTTTAATCCGTCGGGCCCCTCTCGTCTCCTTAAGGAGACGCGACAATAGGTTTTTTATTGTGTCTGCTAATGAGGGGCTTGACGGGTGTATTGGAGTAGTGGTTTTATGAGAAAATAGAGTAAATGCTTTTATTTTGTTATCACTATGTTTAATAATTAAAAAACCACCTCTTTGACCGTATTTGGGAGTCTCCGCCTTAAGAGTTATGCAGTGGTCTGTGAATATGCACCGCAGTGTACGCTCCGGACCACCGGAACCACTTTCCTTGCAGTGTAAACTTTTCAATATACTTTGATGGTTTACCTTCGTGGACGTGGAGATTTAAGTAAATATTTATAAGTGTGGATAAATTTAGTTAAATGTTTGTGTAGTTGTGTACATATGACTTTCACAGATTTGTTTGGCTGAAATTGATGAATTCCCTAAAAATCACCTCTGATCAATGATGAAAATAAAATCTGAGTCTGTGTACGTATTTGTCTTAAAATAAACAAATATTAATACGGTGTATTTCTAAAACGATACGAGAGAATATATCGTAGACGTAAAATACCTTTCCTACAATTTCTTGGAAACATTAAAACCTTATTAACCTCGATTCACAATAACTTAAGTGCCCAAATTCTACGAAAATCAACCTAAAATAAACACTCCGCAAAAAGTTTATTTTTAGACTAAAATACTCGTAATAATAAAATAACAAGTTGGTAACATTTACGTCTTTTTAATCGACTTACACAATTTAGACATAAATTGGAAAACACGAGACGTGACTCCTGAAAAATTCCAAGTTCTATTACGGTAAGAGATCTCGAGTCGTTTCAGACCTGATCAATTTTATGATAAGATGGCCGTTTGAGATTATCTCTTAGCTTACGGGCATCTTTTCTTGAACTAATGTTCTCTTGCTAAAAATAGACCATTTCGTGTAAAATAACAAAGGAAAATTACTAAGGTTTTCAGGTGATGAAGCCTTCAAAATTACCTGATACTAAATCCATCTATTTTTATCAGACTTTGCTTTTAATTAAAGTTGTTTACCCGAGTTCGCGTTACCTCCAAATTGGCCCCTTGCTCTGTGTCTTGCCTTTGCTCTGTTTACTCATCTTTTACCTAGCGGCTAGGCAGACTCTAACACATTTGGGAATAGGCTATAGTACCTATAACATAATAATGTTCCCACTGCTGGGACTGTGGCAGGCCTGTTGTCTTCTAGTAGACGGAATGAGCCGCAATCCACTACGGAGGTCCAGTGCGGGTAGGTGGATGTCACATGTCTTTTAGTTTTTGGTTTTAGGACATCTTTTCTCCTCAAGATGTTTTCCTTCACTGTTTTGAGAGCAACGCTGATGAAATAAATAACACAACAAAATAAATAACACAAAGTAAAACTGCCTGGGTAACCCACGACGTACAGTCACGAGTAAAAATATGTACACAAGTAAACTTTACTTGTAAGGTCGAGTTTCTTAAAAACGTCCATTTAAGATACTCGACCTTTTAAGTAAAATTGGCTTTTCTCACCCCCACCACACATTTACTGGGTAACAGGATAGGTACTATTACTAAGTACGAATTTTTCTAAATACTATGTTTTGTTTTGTCTATTAAAACAATATTATTCAATGGAAATAACTTAATAGATTTTTATATAAACTGATAATAATACCTAATATGAACGAATGCGTATGAAATCAACGCATTGGGCATCAAAAAATTCATCCACATCGCTGTCAATGGAAAAAGTGCCCAGAACGCTGGCAGCATTGCCACGTTGAACAGCAATGCTGATTTGTCTTTCATGTGATCTACTGTTTTCAAAGATCTGTATCAACCCATTAAAAGTATTTATACTGTTCTTCAAGATACAGGATAATATCCTAGTTTGAAGAACAGGGGTCTTAATTATGTGAAACAGCCACTACCATGTAATTTCAACACGAATGTTACCTATAGATTTTTTTTTTGTAAAATAAATGATTACTTACTTATTCAGGTTCCTTTGGTCGGAGCCTATATTATGGTTTGGTAAATAATGTACCTACAACATGGGAGTCTTTAAGTCCAAGCGAATAGGTTACTTCTAGGCAAACGTGCTCCATCTTCAACCACATCATCGCTTACCATCAGGAGGCTTAGACAAAGTAACAATTTAAAAACGATAACGAAGTTAGAAAAGACTAAAATGTATGAGATTGACATAAACCGCGCTAAGTCACGTGGTCAGTCGACTGTCGACATCGTTATCGCAAGTTGGTAGACAATGTTATAATTCGTAACGAAACCATAAAGAAACGAATTGCTATCGTGTTTATGCCATACAAATGCAAGCAGCGCTTTCAGAGTTCGCCTTCGCCTCGATCGTGATCGCCAAAAAAGATAACGAAGGAACGCTAACGCTAGGAAATGTTTATCGATATCTCAGAGACGATGACGAATTTAGATATCGTTTCGCTACGAAGCGATGTTACTTTGTCCACAGGGCCAGGTGAGATAGTGGGCAAATGCAAGCCTACGTCGTTTTATTACGTCCAGCCTTTAGTCTTACGTACGTATTACCTATGAATTTTGTGGTTTATGTTGCTACAGTAGGTAACGTCGGAGAAAAGTCGTCGGTTTAGTGAGACGTAGACTGATCGACGTCAAACTGGTAGCGTTAAGTTAACTCTATTACAGAGAACGGCAGAGAAAAGCTTCGTAGAATCGCCGGATCTCATAAATCTTAGCCTTGTTAATAGAGATTTAATACTTTATAATTTTTTTTTATAAGCGTAAGGCGTATAATGTTTTGATTTTAGGTTTTATGAGTGGATTCTCAAATTGAAGTTAAGGCCATAGGATACACTTATATAGAGAGATTTGGAGGGATCACTTATCTGCTTTTACTTTTTTGATTTTCTTTTTTGTTCTTATTTGTTTTTAACTTTTTTACAAAAAAAAACAACCGACTTCCAAAAAAGAAAATACAGTAAAAATTTAAAAATAACTTTAATTTTCCGAAATTAAAGTTATTTTTAAAATTTTAGTGTGTGTGTGTGATTTGTAGTGTTTGTTTGTGTGTGTGTGTCTGTGTGTGACTTCCGAGTCGGTGTTTGTATTATATTTCTTCGTTATGTGACACCGACAAAGTTACCGAAATTAAAGTTATTTTTAAATTTTTAGTGTATTTTCTTTTTTGGAAGTCTGTTTATTTATTTGTAAAAAAGTTTTTTTAATTTTCACTTTTTAGTTGTTATACCCCAGAACTAAAAATCCCAATAACATGGAACGTGGAATTTAAACATACTCGTAATTATAGGAAACCAAAACATCATCATCATTTTCGTTTTGGTTCAGTTTTTCAAAAAGCGCTGAAGCAATTTTAATAAAATTTATATGGGACCACCTCGGGAGTATATTCTTACAGATAAAAAAAGAATTTTGAAAATCGGTCCACAACTGACAGAGAAATCGGTGGACATACATAAAAAAAAAATCTTTCTACCTATATTTTCTACCCGAAAAAATATGTGGGTGGTCACGTGCTGACTAATCATTTAAATGGGCTTCGCCCGCGTGGAATTAGTACTTCCCCCGTTATAAACTTACAACCCCTTTTTCACCCCTTTAAGGGTTGAATTTCGAAGAACCCTTTTAGTGGATACCTAGTCTTCACAAAGAACACACCCTCCAAATTCCATGTCTCTAGGAAAAGTGGTTTAGGCTGTGTATATATCAACCAGTCAGTCAGTCAGGACTTTGAATTTTATACATACACTTGAGTTTCAAATCCACTAATCAGTGTTTAAACTAAGCATACGTTTAGTGAGTTTTTTAAATAGGCCTGATAATGTTTGAAAGCTAAAATTGCTTACATAATCTTTGATATTCATTAAGATAGAAGAAGATGAAATCAAACACCACTACAATCTACACATGAATAACTTTATTAACAAGATTTTTAATTAGGCAAGTATCTTCATCGTTACTATGATTACAACTCACTTTTCCTCGACTTACAAATTTGAATAAATCCAATACGGGTAATCAACAAATTTAAATATAGAGGCAGGTGTGGTGAACACTTAATAGGTACTTTGTATTTATTTATAATAAACACAAGTTTTACATAATCATTAATTTCATTGTTAATTATAAATTTAAAGTTTTTTGAATAAAAAAAACAAGCTTTAGACCTTCGTATGTGTAATGGAAAGTACCAACTCATGATAACAAAACATACTAGCCCAAACTCAACTGTCCCACTATTTGCCATCAGGGAGTTCCAGTCTCTAAATGCCGTCGTCATCATCAGATCAGCTCGATGGTATCACATAAGTATGCCAAGTTTCAGCTCTATCGGAAACCAACAAGTATTCGAAAAATGGTTTGTAAATTTTGAAACGGACAACTTACATAAAAAAATTGTAAAAACTTGTAAAAAAAAGCTTAGATCTCGACAATGTAATTTTTTAATATATCATTCTAATTTTACTGTCAAACGATTTTTCCTTTTTGTGATCCTTTATATTCCTTTATTTCATTTAGCAACACGCTAAACAGATACCACGATAAAAAGTTCTTTAAAACAATTTTATTTTCCACGTTAAACAAACCATGTAATTAAAATAAATAAAGTAACTGCATGCGAATTAGAAACTCTATACTTGGTTCTAAAACACAAATTGCGGACGTTAGCCACACAGCTGCGAGATTAAAGTGGAACTGGGCTGGTCACATCTGCCGCATGTCGGAAGAGCAGTGGGCAAAGATTAGCACACAGTGGATCCCGAACGAAAAGAAACGACAACGCGGCAGGCCCAGAAAGAGATGGCGGGATGAGTTGGATTCCTTCTCAAAGGACTGGCCCGAAATTGCAGAAGACCGGGAAAAGTGGAAGGAGGGAAGGGAGGCCTTTGCCCTGCAGTGGGACAGCACAGGCTCATAAAAAAAAAAAAAAGTAACTGCAATGTTACCACTAGATTATAAATTCTAGACGTCTATATCGGTGAATGGCCATAGAGAGCAGGTAAATGTAGAGATTTTCATCAGAATGTCATTGATTTAATTAGTAACGAACGAAATATATTTCGACACGCGACGAATGAGGATAGCTTCATTAAGTCATTGAGAACTAAGCCTTGGTGGTCTGCTAAAGGAAAATTAAATCCTATATAATGTTAACTACATATCATAAGCTTATTATAATCAGCCTTATAATGTACCCACTTAGTGCTCCAGAACATATATAATGATACTTCAGAACATACAAGTAACAATGGATAACCGAATATAATAATAACATAATAATATATACAATAACCCATCTTCTTAGCACTGCGGGCTGTGCTGGGGAGGCTGCTGCAGGTGCAGAAAACCTCAAACGGCGCAAATATAACAACCTTATTGGAAGTTACATGTTTGAGCCGTTTGGGGTTGAAACACTATGACCATGGGGTCTGAGTGCTCAGCGAGTTTTTCGGCATATCAGCAAGCTGTTAGTCGACTCTTCACGTGACCAGAGGGCTGGGCTTTTATTTGGCCAACGAATCAGCATTGCTATTCAACGTGGCAATGCTGCTAGCGTTCTGGGCACTTTTTCCATTGAAAGCTATGTGGATAAATTTTTTGATGCCGAGTGGGTCTTTTTCATACGCATTTGTACATGTTAGGTATTATTGTTAGTTTGTATATATATATTTTAAGTTACTTTCGAAATTAAAGTAACAATTAATTTGTTTAAATTACACTGCTTGGAACAAATTTGCTCATACTAAACTCTGAAATACAAGAAAACATAAAAGGTTACATAAAAACTTAATTAGAATAACCTGCTATGATTACTTCATTTGCCGATTACTACAAAAACGCGAGTACTTGTTTTATTTTCAATACTTAATTTCATGACTGTTCTAGATCTAGAAAACTACTGTGGCATACAAACAAAGTAATAATGTGGCTTAATAACTGATTAATTTGAAATGGGCGCATTTTTGCGGACAATAAAAATAAGTTTCATAAAAACTGACTCATTTAATGTGCTACCTTAAATGGAGGCGATGCTAATTTGAAAGTGGTCGATGTCAACAATCATGATACAGTACCAATGGACGTTAAACACTTTACTGACGTGTTTAATTAATTAAATTATGTATAAAATGAGGTAACTGTCAAGTTTCACGATACACTTCCTTTCATTGATAACTTTATTTAAAAAAACATTCATGGCTAATTGTTCACTGGAACTAAAGGGCTTAAAAACGAAAAGTGAATGGACGCCGTTATGTAGCACGGGTAGCTGATTCATAATGCGAATTTGCATAAGTATATGCAGACCTCAGAATATGCTGAGACAGGATTAATAAGAAATATCAATGAAATCTGCTTAAAGTCTCCAACGCTCCATATATCAAAAGGACTTAAAAAGAAAATAGAGTTTCTGCAAAATGTATCTTCAAGAAATACTTTATGGCCACTCAGGGCTTTGGCGGATGAAGGTTTAAGAGCAATAAGTAATACTTAAGACAGCGAAAAGATCAAAGAAAAAATACTAGGTGAGTTAATGCACGTGGACGAGTATAGAACGTCGACTGACGAGCCTTCAAGTGCAATACTTATGACCCCTTTTAATTTATTAGTGTAATAATTCTGTTGTAATCACATTGTATTTACTAACAACAACAATGTTTAAAGTTTCTATTGTGTGGCTATTGCAGAACAAAGACATAATTTCTCAGTCCAAAAATGTTAATTATAATAAACAAAACTTATGGAATACGACACAGCAAGTTGATCCAAGAACTGACTAACATAATGATGTGAGTTTTAAAACTAGCACAGGTTTCAGACAAAACAATGAATCGTAACTAGATTGTCATCGGGAATGTAATAAAGCTAATGTGATAAACCTTACATCGTCATCGTCGTCTAACATACAAACACACTACAGATAATAGAACAATACAAATAAAACAAATACGACATTCTGCGCGCAATCAATTTCATTCATCAGACCACAGTTAATTTTAACGCTTACGTAACACGAAAAGTTCTCAATGAAATTTCAATATTAAAAGCCGATACCAGCCAATTAACGATCGAAGTAAATCAGAGCAAAACCGTGAGGTCACTGAGACCCTATTAGCGGAGACGGGTTGAGGTTTGTGCCCATTCGAAAGTACCAGTAATTAAGGAAGGCCGCAGTAAACAATATAGCGATGGATATTACGAAGGCCACGGCAATAAGGCTCGGGTTAGTGCCATATAAGGTGGTGAACACAGATGGGTGGGCGGCGGCGACACGCTGGCTGTGAAACTTAACGCCGGCCAAATTGTGTGGTTTTGTTGCTAACAGTCTGACGTGACGTGATCTAATGTAGGTGATAGACGTGAATAATGAAAAATTGCTGTCTGTTTACTATTTGTATATACTTTCGAGGCATTATGTAGTGCTGGTTTCAATGTCACACATTATTCATGTGTAGGTAAATATGTATTTTATTGTTTCCACTACATTTGCTGTTCATCTTTCTTTTGTTCTATTGAATGCGGTGTCAATTTAACTGTCTTTAATTTTTGCTTCTTTTCGCAAAGATTAAAATGTATTCAGCTGCAATTCCTTTAAGTGTTATTTCGCACTATCTTCAATAACCTTATTTTCATGGTTGCTTTTAATCGTACCTTCATAGTTAATCGTAATGTCCTACTTATATTTTTAATGGCGTCACACGTAGTTATTCGCGTAAAGCCTTCTGCTAAATGTCACGTTTTGCACCATTTAGCTAATCAGGAGACGTGACATTTTCACGTCAAACTTCGCTTCACATGTAGGGTAACGAAGCAAAGTTTGATATTTGACCTTTTAATTTTAGGTTGCGCCTGTCTAGTCTAAAATCTTCAAATACAACAGGCTTGTCTCCAAGTTAACGTGGATTGGTGATATAAAATATGATCATGGCTCACCATAATCATCATAATTTCAGCCGAAATATGTCCACTGCTGGACATAGACCGACCCCAAGTGTCGCCACACCGACCAATCCTGTGCGTCTCGCATCCATCGGTTACCCATGTACGCGGTAGCCACTCCAGAACTTTTCGGACATGGTTCATCAAGGTTGTCAACACAGTATTCTTGCCATTGGCAAGATTAGAATCATTTCCGACTCCATTTCGATCGTCATTTGTTTTAAACGTAGATACTTCTTGAAGACCGTCAGATTCTACGTCGACTTGTTCAGTCAATTGTTTTATATCTACATTATGCCGTGCTTCCATTATTTTATTTGGGTTTGCAGTATCTTACCCAACAAGGCCCGTGACAAGGTTACCTCCTCAAACTTCATTAGCACTGCATGTTCATTTAAAGGAACCAAATGTTTCCTAGACATAGACATGTTGTTTGTTTCCTGGTGTTAAATCAATCTGTTAAGTTTCAGTGATTATGTCATGGCTTATTGATTAGTGGGTAGTACGATAAAGTCGTGGACATGGCTTCTAGTGTCAGCTTTGCTTTAGAACATAAATTGCTGTGTTCGTGAATTCTTGATACATTCATTTGCAACTTGATCTTGGAGTGGCGGCTATTTATTGGACGGGATGTTCTGCGTTTAATTGATAGAGGAAGACCTGATTGGGTAAGAAATCCCACTGATATAACTTGTTGTCTGTTTGTTACGATTTCACACCTAAATCAGTGAACTAATTTTTATAAATTTTGATGAAGAGATAAATTGAACCTTGAAGAAGGAGGATGTGGATAAATTTGAAACAGAGTTACCGCGCCCCTGGGCGCTCAGGGCAGGGAAGGAACATGGGTGGGTTTTAGTCAGTAAGAGTCTGACACGCCCTCTCGTTCCACCCAGAGCGGGAGATGTCATTGGATGATATCCCAACCCACAAAAAAAAAAAGCAACGACATAGGGTACTTTTATCCCGCGAGTCTGTTCCTTTGGGATAATTTTCGATATACACGCGGACGGCTTAAAGAAGTTTTTTTCTGCTAAAAGGAGCCAATTTCACCCGGCTCCATCTTTCCGAGGTGTAACCGTACCGATAACCGACCAACTTGGATCTTCTTGGTGTTACTTTAACATCTACCCTCAATTTTGGTCCCTTCATAGAGGCTAAGGCTTAAGTGGCTGCCAAAAAGTTGGGGATCCTCGCAAAGGTGAGACGATACTTCACGCCGGAACAGCTGCTCCAACTCTATCAAGCGCAAGTCCGATCGTGTATGGAGTACTGCTCTCATCTTTGGGACGGATCTGCAAGATACCAGCTTGATACCCTTGAGTCAATTGAGAAACGAGCCATGAGGATCATCGGCAATGATAGACTCGTTGAGTCGAAACTCCAAAGTCTTGAACATAGACGCCGAGTTGCTAGCCTGTCGGTTTTCTGTCGGTTACATTTTGGGGAGTGTGTGACGGAATTGCATGATTTGATTCCGCCAAGCCCGTTTCATCAAAGGACCACAAGACGTACGGCGAAGTGCCACCGGTTCATGGTGGACATCCCATCCATACGCACAAAGCGTTTTGAGAAAACATTCATTGCGCGTACAGCTAGAGAGTGGAATTCTCTACCGGAGTCTGTGTTTCCTGTAAGCTACAACCTGGGAGTCTTTAAGTCAAGAGTGAATAGGTTACTTCTAGGCAAGCGTGCTCCATCTTCGACCACATCATCGCTTACCATCAGGTGAGATAGTGTTCAAACGCGAGCCTATCAAACATAAAAAAAAGCCGCTAGTACTTTATACACATTTTTTTTTTGTAAATACGTTTAGAATTTCAAATGCAGCTCAAATACAAATGGCTTAAGGCCTCTGCCTCGAATCTCGCGGGCAGCGGGGCGGCGGCGGCGGCGGCGCGGGAGCGGCAGGATCTTACGCGTATAATCAAATGGACCGGCCCTCGAATACAGCGGTGCAGGAGCGGCGCGGGGGCGGGCAACGAGCGGTGCACTCCAGTCAAGCGGTGACCGCCCGCGTTGCGCGTCTGCATTGTAGGTATAGTGTTGTACATTTTTTTTGTGACGTATCAAAATGTCTTCGGACGTGCAAGAGCTAATTATTTCGGCAATCTTTGAGAGGACACCCATATGGAACAGCAAAGATGTGAACCATAAAAATAGAAGAATAATTAACCAATTATGGGAAGAAATAAAAAACGAACTGAATATTGAAGGTAAATATAAAAATGATTTATTATGTCAAATACAATATTTATTATGTTTTACAAATTAATTAGTAACTAATGCGATTATTTACAAAATATTCTTTGAATTTTTCACGTATATATTATCGCGAATAAAAACAAATATCTCGACAACACAACCACGAACACAACACTACACCGCTATAGTGCCGCGCGATCTGCCCGCTAGTTTGGAGAACAGGTATGCGTTGCCCGCCCCGCTGCCGCGCCGCCGCCGCCGCCGCCCCGCTGCCCGCAAAATTCGAGGCAGAGGCCTAATACTCTCCACGTAGACCGTCACTAGTTTCACTGGCCAGTTTCTAATTTCACCGCCATCCAAAGTTCAAAAAACCAACAAAACATTACAACGTCCCTTAATCGATGCAACAACATCTCATTACCTTCCAGCCACACCACGTAATTACCAGCATATTACTCGCTTGAAAAACCAATAATCTGCCGCAATCAACGGTCAACTTTCGATTTTATCCAATCACGAGGCGCGATCGCATTCTACTCTCACCTGATTGGCCGATTAAATCTCGCTGTTATTGGTATTAGGTATCTTTTTAATAATGGAAGAAAATTTTGATTTGAGTAAGATAATGTTGAAAAGGTTTCTTGAAATGGATAGAATTATTCTCGGAATCGTTGTAATTACTATAGAACAAATATTAATTTGTCGACAGAGTTAAAAGTTTCTCATTTCATTTTCCTTTCAGAAAGTCTGTATTTATTTCCAGAGTTCTCTGAATTAAATCTTTCACAGAGATTGTCTCATTTTGTCACGTGCAGATTGCCTGAGCAAAGTGCAGAATGCTGAAACCCCACAATTACATAGGTTCACACTCTACCCCATCAACATCCCATCAACCAATTGCATTAGGCCGTAGGTATCATGTGACGCAAGCTAATCACAGAGACCGCAATCTCACGGCGTGAGAAAATTATCCGTAACGAGCTTCTGCCCGCGGTTTCGGCTGCGTGAAAAGTGTTTTAGTCTTCTTCAAATTTCTGGCACGACAGTAATTAAGATGTTTTGGGCCCATAACTTCACCAGTTCCATGATATCGTCGTTGACAGCGCAAAGGTGTCTGAGAGTTTTATTACCCCAAGCAAACGTACTACCAGGTCCAAAAGTATCCTATTCCAGATCTATCTAGTTTCACAATCCGTTCAGCGGATTAGACGTGAAAACATAACAGACGGACAGACACACTTTCGCATTTATAATAGTATGGATATCCAGCCAGTTCGTATAATGACCGAACAGTCGCGTGCTACGGGATGTTTGCTCAGACCGCCTCGTTTGGACGTGAAACTAAATTGCGGTGCGTGAGGTAACATTACACTCTCAAGGATGACAATTTTATGCGCGTGTGTACGCCCTAAATGGTAGGCGATGTGAAGATTGCTGGTAAAGCCAGTGATTTTGTTAGTTAAAAGCTTTTGGAACGAAGTTCCTTATCGCGCGTTGTGAAAGGGGGCTAGACGGAAAAAATTCTTACGAAAAAAGTTGTCACGACACTTTTTGCTATAGTAAGCTATTGTAAGCTGTGCGGCGTCGCATGTTTCTCTGTCTATCTCTCTCTCTCTCTCTTATAGAAAGCAAGCCAGATATTGCTAAAGAGTTGAGTTGAGTTGAGCTGAGCTGAGCTGAGCTGCGATGAGATGAGATGAGATGAGATGAGATGATGAAGTATAACTTCTTACGTGCGTGCGTGTGTGCGTAGTTAATAATAAAAAAAATATTATAAATAAAAAAAAATAAAATTATATTACAATTCCTTCACTAATTAATCGAAAGGAACTTCGTTCCATCCGGGTGTCCCTTGACACCTCTCAAGTTTTTATTTGTACTGGTGGTTTTAAGACGTGACCGCCTGCTAAAGACTGGTAGTTTGGTACCTAATGTTGGTGTGGAGCTCTTATCTCAGTCAGATTTTCTGAAGCCAAAACACACTAAATATTGCTTTTCAAACATCAACCTATATCTCACTGCTAGGCTTAAGTCTTACCCGGGCCGCGGACGGCGAGTAATGGTGTATGGTTCAGAGGTAGCCCGTTGAGTTGTTGAGTGAGTTGACGAAAACCACAGAATCACGTTATAATGTTTATTCGTAAGTTACATTAAAGTTATGTTGGATGCTTATCCGCGGCTATGCGTCAACTGAACGTTGAAATTATAATTAATATAAAGTTGCGAAAAGTAGGTCGCGGCGTAAGCAAATTTGCCTGTACGTAAACCGTACATGCTCCCGAGGGGAAAGTGGGATGAGCATCCATTACAATGTAAAATAAAAGTATAGAAAAGTGTAAAGTAAATAATTAGAGGTAAACAATAAGTAAAACTGTAAAAGTATAGAGAACACTCAATTAAGTTCATCGAAGTGGAATACTTTCTTCGGCCGTGTCGCTTCGCTGTAAATGGGCTCCACGGTTGTCGAATTGCGTATTTCTTGTAACTCGATGTCCCCTCCAAAGTTCTCCCTTCCTCTAGGTGTCACTTCAGTGTTGGCGCCTTTCCTCGTTTTACACCGTCGTTTTAACATAATATAGAGGGCAACCACAGCAATTCCTCCCAACAACAGAGAAGTAACTGAGTAGAGGTAGATGTCGTGACTTGAGATAGAGAGAGACTTCGGTAATATTTCCCTCTTTTTCTGGAATTCCAACTGCTGATCTATTTTTCTTATTTCTACTGCAGTTGGCAGTTGTAGTTCCGCTACGTTAAATTTTGCATTCTTCCAGCCGATGTCAAATATGTTGTTAATCGTTGAATTTATATTTGGGACTTCAATATACGGTTCCATATTCAAACTACTTCCCAGCTGATTATGTGTAAATATGGTGGCGTCCTTTTTCTGGAGTAAGCATTTTGATTTCAAGAAAATCACTCCAGTCCCGTCAATGACCGCTGGTGTAACTTGATCGTTACATATGACGCGCATCAGCTGTTTACCGCACAATGTAAACAACCACATGTTTGTTTTATGTAGCTTCGTCCAGGTTTCTTTGCATTCTACGTCATTGAGAACGCATGATAATGACTCTTGTTGGTTGAAGACTTGGGCCTCACATGGGGCATGTTTATCGTGCATGTTGTAGACAGGTTGACGTGAGAAACAGATGAATTCGTCTTCTCCGTATGAAGTGCATTGGCGCGTGTCTTGATCTTCCATTGATATGTATGAGTTTTTTTTAACAAAGTTAATAGCGATGAAACTTGAACTTGGTTGAACAAGTTTTAAATGTCCTTGTCTTAGGAACGGTATCGGTATGACTCGATGTATCTTGTAGACGTTGATTCTGTTCCTCTTTGTTTACTTGTAGATCTTCAAGTTTCAGCGGTAATGGTGAAAGCTTCGTGATCGGTCGTTTAAGTGACCCTTTCCTAGTTTTCAAGGTAACCACCCGTACTCGACCATCGGTGCCTGAATGAAGTTCCTGGACTCGTCCTAGCGCCCAGCGGCCAGGAGGTAAGTGTTCATCTTTAACTAATACTAGGCTTCCTTGTTTCAGGTTTTCTTTTGATTGCTGCCATTTGCTGCGAACTTGCAGTTGATGCAAATATTCAGTCGACCAGCGCTTCCAGATGTGCACGTTCATTTGTTCAATCAGCCTCCATCTGTTTCTTAGATCATGCTCAGCAAAATCTTGCTCTTCTTGTGGTGGAGACAGTAGGGGGCCGCCTATGAGAAAGTGACCGGGAGTTATATATTCCAGGTCTTCGATGTCCTCTGTTAATGGGCACAACGGACGAGAGTTGAGACAGGCTTCAATTTGCGTTAGTAAAGTAGTGAATTGTTCGAAAGTGAGCTTCTGATCCCCCAGTACTCGATGTAGGTGATATTTCATGGCTTTGACGGCCGCCTCCCACAGGCCTCCAGCGGTTGGCCAAAGTGGAGCATTGAAATGCCACTCAATTTGTAAGTGGCTCATCTCATCGAAGAATTCAGAAGTCATGAACGTTTTGTGTTGTTCAAATTCTTGTTGAAGTAGTTTTGCTGCACCTACAAAGTTCGTTCCGTTGTCGGAGAATACGTGTCGGGGTGTTCCCCTGCGGGCACATAACCTTTTGAAGGCGGCGAGGAACGTTTGTGTACTCAGGTCCGACACCAATTCCAAATGCACGGCTTTGGTCACCATGCATATGAAAATTGCTATGTACGCCTTGCAAGTTTTGACTCCTCTTCCTTTGTTTATTTTCACATCAACATGTCCGGTGTAGTCGACGCCCGTGTTCGTGAATGGTCTTGATGGAGTTACACGCTCCCTTGGTAAGTCTGCCATCAGTTGAACGTTTCGGTTGGGTTTAAAACGATGACATCGGACGCATTGCCGTAGCTCCTTTTTCACTGTTCTGCTACCTCCTATGACCCAAAATTTTTGACGTAAATGGGCCAAAGTGAGTCGCGCGCCTCCGTGGAGGGTGTCGCGATGAGCTTCTTGTATAATAAGCTTCGTTAATCTTCCTGTAGCAGGAAGAATAATAGGATGTTTAGCGTCGGGTGGTAAAGTTGAGTTGTCCAGTCGCCCCTTCACACGCAGTATTCCATTTTCATCCAGAAATGGGGTTAACTTCAGTAGGTTGCTTTTTGTTGATATTGGTCGATTTTTCTTTAAACATTCTATTTCTTCGCCATTATATTCATTTTGAACGTTCTTGATGACCAATACTGTTGCTCCCATAATGTCTTGTGGTGACAAACACAAAACCTCTCTTTTGTTATCGCAGTCGGATAAGTTATTAGTTGAGTGTTGTGTCCGTTTTTGCTTACGAGTGTTGCTTAGTCGTAGAATCCATCCAAGCACTCTAATTACGCGTTTATAATTACTGGTTTTGTTGAGTAATGTTTCAATTATTTCACATTTCTTGTATGTGACTGCGCAGCATTTTATTTCTTGCAACTCATTATTAGTTATGTATGTCACACGATTGTCTTGATTGATTTGCGGCATGTTTGTTTTTAACCAATCTGGTCCATTCCACCAAAGTTTGAAATCAAGGAGTTGAAGTGGTGTGAGCCCTCGAGTTGCACAGTCAGCAGGATTTTCTTCTGACTTCACGTAACTCCAGCAGTTCGCAGGGACAATGTTGTTTATTTGTTTCACTCTGCTTGCTACGTATTTTTCCCATCGGTTTATATCGCCCTGTAACCAGGCTAAGATGACCTTGGAGTCACTCCAGCACCTTATGTGCAGGTTTTTGTTGCAGAGCGTATTTTGTACCTTTTCTAGCAGTTTAGTTAGTAATACAGCCCCGCAGAGTTCCATTCTAGGTACAGTTATCCTATTGCTGATTGGTGCAACCTTTGTTTTTGCCGTGATTAGCGTAGTCACGTATTCACCAGCTTGATTTTTCACTCGGCTGTAAATGACACACGCGTAAGCTTTTTCGCTTGCGTCGCAAAACCCGTGAATCTCTAGGTTGTTTTCTTGGCATTGTAACCATCGTGGTATGGTTAGTTTGTTTAGCAAAGGGATATCTTTTCTCATAGTTTCCCACTCAGTAGTGAGATCGTCGGGTAAGCGTTCATCCCAGTTGATTTTGTACATCCAGATTTTTTGGAACAGAAGTTTAGTTTTTATTGTAAGTGGCGATAATAATCCAAGTGGGTCGTATAGTTTGCTTATCTCGCTCAGTAGTATGCGCTTTGTCAGTTTTTTCTGGATTGGTATATCCCATTTATATGTGAAGCTATCATTTTCTTGATTCCATCTCATGCCCAACATTTTTGCGCTTGAGGTTTGTTCTGGGCGGAAGTCGATGTTTGTGTTGCGGCTCTTTTGATCATCTCGCAAGTCTTCTAAGATGCTCAGTTCGTTTGTTTTCCATTTTCTTAAGTTAAATCCGCCTTTTCGCAGTAACTCAATAAGCTGTATGACCAGTGTTTTCGATGCATCGACAGTATCCTGCCCGTAGACCAAATCATCCATGTAGAAATAGTTTTTTAGGACATTTGCCGCCTCCGGATAGGTAGCTATTTCATCTTCTGCGAGTTTATGTAGAGTTCGCATTGCTAGATAGGGTGCGCTTTTCATTCCGTAGGTTACCGTGCCCAACTGCCAATCTTGTAGAGGTTCGTTAGGGGAAGATCTCCAGATTATAGTTTGCAGATGTTGTTGTTTTTCGTTCAGCCAGATAAAACGATAAAGTTTTTCTACATCTGCTGTAAAGACGTATCTGTACGTTCTCCAGTTAATTAGCAGTGTCAGCATATTCTTTTGTAAGTTCGGACCGCAGTACATGAGATCGTTAAGGCTGCTGTCTCCTTTTGTTTTGTACGACGCGTTGAACACTACTCTTAGTTTTGTTGTGGTGGACTCAGCTCTCAACACGCCATGGTGTGGTAAGTAGACTTGACCTCTTCTTTCTTCAGTTACAAGTTTCATGTGGCCCATAGCGATGTATTCGCTCATAAAACGCTTGTACTCGTTACTGAGTTCCTTGTTGGTCAGCATTTTTCTTTCTAGTTGAAGGAACTGTGCTAATGCTTGTGACCTAGCATTTTTTAGGTTCGTTTGGAAATTGGGCTTCATGGGCATTTGCACCACATATTGTCCATTCGCCAATCTTGTGGTAGTCGCGTTGTAATATTCCTCACAGTGTTGTTCCTCACTCGTCGATGATGAAGCGTCTGGAATTTCTTCGGTTTCCCAAAATCTTGCCATGTTTTCGAAATCGTTGAGTGTTACCAAGCAGTTGTAAGTCTTTACATTTCCGCATAGAATCCAGCCCACTCTGGTTTGTTGGGCTACTGGGTATTTATTGTCACTCCTGATGACTCCATTTAGGATAAGTTCTGAGTAGACGTCCGCGCCCAAGAGCAGATCGATCGGGCCTGACCGATTGAACTGTGGATCAGCTAGTTTTAAGTTTTCCAAATAGTCCCAGTTGCTGATTGAAAATGATGCGGTAGGTAAGTTACTTATGAGTTTCTTCATAATTAATGCCTCCAAATTGAATTGATAGTCTGAATGTATTGACTGGCATTCCAAGTTCATTGCTCCTTTGCAGTTGCCACCGAGTGATCCGACACCCGATACAACAGCGCTCATTTTTCGTCGCTGTAATCTAAGGCGCTGTGCTGCGTTTTCCGTTATTAGGCTTACTTGGGAGCCTTGGTCAAGTAGGCCTCTCAAGTTGATGAAGTTTCCATCAATTGTTTTAACTTTTAGAAGTACAGTTGTCAACAGCACTTCCTTTTCTTCGTTTGTTATGTTGTTGACCCCATAGGAAGTTGAAGGGGCCGACGATGGGTTTGCTTCCCTTCTTGCTTGTTTGTTGCTAGATAGTTGTGTTTCTGCTTCATGCATAAGTGTGTGGTGTGCCTTTTGACACAATTTACACGTCTTTCGTGATTTGCATTGTTTTTCTCCGTGGCTGAATAGACAGTTTATACAAATATGCAAGTTGCGAACGGTGTCATTCCGTTTGTTTGTGTCCATAGCCAAGAATTGTTCGCAATTCATTAAAACATGATTCGTTTTGCATATTGGGCATGTTTTTGCTGTCGTGAAGAACGCTTTTGGTGAGCTTTGTGATTTCTTAAAGTACGATGACCCGTGCGTTTTATTCTTATTAATGTTATTTCGTTGTTCAGATTCTTTGTGTGGCTGTTTTTCCGATTTCCATGGTTTATTGCCATGCAGCGCTTCCAGTGACATGAATTTTGATTCTAAAAACTCGGCGAATTCTTCCAGGTCGGGAAATTCCCTAGGACGTTTGATATCTTTTACGTATTCGTTATACGTACCGCTATCTAGTTTCTGAACCAAAAGGTGTACCACTATCGGATCCCAATTGGTGATGTCTAGCCCGATGTTTTTGAGCCCGTTCAAGCACTCCATCATAATGTCGTGAAGCTTCCGTATGCTTGCAGCGGTTGCTTGCTGAATACTCGCTTGATTCAGGAGTGTGTTCATGTAGGATGTGAATAACAGCCGTTTGTTATCGTAGCGGTGGGTCAGCATCTCCCAGCATGATGCATAGTTTTCAGCACTGATACCTAGATGCTGAACAAGTTTCTCAGCCTCACCCTTCAGCTTGGTTTTCAGGTGTTGCATTTTTTGAGCTCTAGAAAGAGTGGGATTGTTGTGTACACTTTCGAGGTAAAGGTCTCTAAAAGTCAGCCACTGGTTATAGTTGCCGTGAAAATCCGGTATTTCAATTTTTGGCGTAGATTTCTCAAAATGTGCATTATTCCAGATGTTTTGTTGTAGTTTCCTTTTCAGGTCATCATAAAGGTTCTCTGCAGCATTGTACTTTTGTTGGTATGCCGTATCCTCGTCTTGCAGTATGTAGTCAAGTTCCCAATTTGCTCTTTCGATATGTTCCCATTTAGTTTTCAGGACGTTCAAGTTGTCTTCTAGTTCCCATTTTTCCATCGCTACTTCCAAAGCTACGTTGATCTTTCCGATAGTGCGTTCGAACATTTTGAAGTTGCAGTATTGTTGACGCAAAAGATCTTGTTGCTTTTCCGTCGACTCGTTTGTTCCCCGAGGAGGTACGTGGAATTTGATATCGTCGAAAGTAAATTTCGACTTTCCCTTATCTTGCGCAGGCGTCGCAGGTGGTTGTTCCCAATTTGCTCTTTCGATATGTTCCCATTTAGTTTTCAGGACGTTCAAGTTGTCTTCTAGTTCCCATTTTTCCATCGCTACTTCCAAAGCTACGTTGATCTTTCCGATAGTGCGTTCGAACATTTTGAAGTTGCAGTATTGTTGACGCAAAAGATCTTGTTGCTTTTCCGTCGACTCGTTTGTTCCCCGAGGAGGTACGTGGAATTTGATATCGTCGAAAGTAAATTTCGACTTTCCCTTATCTTGCGCAGGCGTCGCAGGTGGTTGTTCCGTCTGACTCGTAGATGCAGACGGTAATTCCGACTTTCGTTTCAACACATCTTGCAGCACTTCTTCATACATCTTCTTCGTACTGCTGAAGATGTCATCAGTGAAATATTGCAAGTCAGTTTCTCCAGACTCTTCCAGTAGTTGGTGGTTGTGAACAAACTTCTCCCAGTTATTGTTCAGCCGAGAAAGACGCTCCTCCAGGTACGCCAAGTTCTTCCTGGTGGGACTGTCCTTCTTGTAGTTGATGCAAATAAGCTTCAAGTCTCTGAAGATAGATTCTTGACGGCTTATCAGTTCGGGTACACCATGAACCATTTTTGTATGCTGTTGGTTTGACCTTTGGTGGAGTAGAGTTGTATCACCGCCGGTACTAGTTCACCAAAGTTGCGAAGTTTCCGCAAGTTTAGGATATTAAGTGCGTCAGCACTCCACTAACGCTGTGTGCACCTTCTCAATCCAACTGGGGCGACCCTCTTCTGGGAGACCCGCTAGACCGATTCGCTAACGCTAATAAAGATATTACGCACCTGTTATATCCGGCTCGAAGGACCAATTTTATGTATGGTTCAGAGGTAGCCCGTTGAGTTGTTGAGTGAGTTGACGAAAACCACAGAATCACGTTATAAGGTTTATTCGTAAGTTACATTAAAGTTATGTTGGATGCTTATCCGCGGCTATGCGTCAACTGAACGTTGAAATTATAATTAATATAAAGTTGCGAAAAGTAGGTCGCGGCGTAAGCAAATTTGCCTGTACGTAAACCGTACAAATGGGTAGCTCGCTGTCCGTTCGGAACAGTTACCGCGCCCCAAGGCATTCAGGGACGGGAAGGAACAGGGGTTGGTTTTAGTCAGTAAGAGTCTGACACGCCCTCCCGCTCCAACCAGAGCGGGAGATGTCATTGGGTGATTTCCCACCCCCAAAAAAAAAGGATAAAGTCTTAGCAACCTGCACTGGGCGCGCGTGATTAATAAGGGCCCGTTCTCTCTCTCCTAAGAGGAGGCCTGAGTCACAGCAGTGGAAACTTTATAAGGCTGATTATGATATGCCTTCTCCAGCTAAGCTTCCGTAAAAACCTCTAAAATCGTCACACTAGCTTTTCCTAGATCTATCGCGGCGACGACGTTAGTCTTCTGGCTTATTCTGCCTGACGACCCTTCCATCACGATGCTTTCTACATAATGATCCCAATATACTACCTGGTAAAATTCGCTGTGCTAGTTCAATTTAAAATAAGTATAATCTACTGCGAAAGACATAACTGTCCCAACCACAACCACACGAGTCGAAAACGACCGTAAGCCCGATTAAACTTCCATCAGCTGTACAATTACACGGCAATAACAAACACGGTTAAGTTCGCAAACGCGCGTTTTATCGTTTACGTTAACTTTCATTTTCGTTCATTACCGAGATAGCTGGTCGATGCTGGTAATGTTCGTTTGGTGTGACTGCTACTCATTACCCGGCTCCACACGTTGGTGCCAACGTTGTATGGTAATTTGTGCTTAGCATTCACAGGTTGGACCCAACGTAAGTTTAGTTTAAGCAGAACCAATGTGAGAATTGTTACCGTATATATTGCTGCATTTGTTTTTACGGTATTATTTATAACAAAATTGAATGTTTTCAAAAAATCCGACTGTAAAAAATAGCTAAAAAGTTCCAATCAAGTCATTTTTCAAGCAGTCTGATGCAGTTGGTGGCAGTTATTTTAGTTCAATTAATGATTTTATGCCACCAACTGCATTAGACTGCTCGAAAAGTGACTTGTTTGGAACTTTTTATCTATTTTTTACAGTCGGATCTTTGGAAAATACTTATTTATTCATTTTTTAATTTCTACATTTTAGTGAGTTATATTTTTGGAATCGCCTCCTCGAACCCTTTATTTTGATACCCCACTTAATATAGTTCGTCGACTTTTAATTTTCACAATATGGCGTCTGTTTGTCGCCATATTGTATTTTGATTACTGTCATGTCTTTATTAGCACTCGCAAGGTTAAGACGAATCAATTGACGTAAGAATTATCAAAATCGGCCCACGCGTTTAGTCTCTATAGTGCCACAAAGGAACAAACATACATACTTATATAGGCTGATAAACACATTACCCTCCCTACGTCTGTTTCGGGAAGTACCTGTGTCGGATCAAGGCGGAGGTGACCCCTGCGTGTTTCCACTGCGAGGATCGCCCAGTGGACACGGTGGAGCATACGGTGGAGGTTTGCCCCGCCTGGGCAGAACACCGCCGTGTCCTCGTGGATGCGATAGGCGGCAGCGACCTCTCGCGCCGTGCCCTGGTTCAGGCCATGGTACGGAGCGAGAGGGAATGGGGGGCCGTCTCCTCCTTCTGCGAAGCAGTAATGCTCGCGAAGAGGGAGGCGGCACACGTTAGGGAGACTCAACAGAGACCGAGTCGCCCTAGCGCCCCCAGCAGCAGCCGTCGCAGGAGACGCCAGGGGCTGCGAGACGATCTCCGGCCACCGTAGACCCGGGCCTGCGGACGGCGAGTAGCGGGTAACTCGCCGTCCGATCAGCACCAGGCCCGAGAGTCGACGGCGCGTAGTGTTCCACGCGCGCCTCAAAGAGTTGTCAGCAAAGGACGGGGCCTGCCACGGCCAGTGCCTGCCCGGGGGTGGAGGATAAATTCGAAAGAGTTACCTCGCCCCCGGGCGCGTAGGGCAGGGAGGAACAGGGGTGGGTTTTAGTCAGTAAGAGTCTGACACGCCCTTCCGCTCCACCCCAGAGCGGAAAGAGTCATAAGATGATTTCCCACCCCCCAAAAAAAAAAAAAAAAAACCCTCCCTACGTCGCGCAGTCGGTAAAAAAAAAAACTTTTAGATGTTGGGAAACCACCAGATAACTTCTCCCGCTTTGGGTGGTGCGGGAGGGGCGTATCACACTCTTACTGACTAAAACCCACCTGTGCATTTGATTTTTGCGTTGCCAGAAACGCGGTGGTTCTTTCAAACACTCCACGTGACCCAGACTTTGTAACAACTAAGATCTCCAAGAGCTGATTTGAGTTTCTTTAATGCATACGACACACGTCGGCAAACTCCCAAAAGTGTTGGGGGCAATGTTGGTGTCGACCCTCGGGACAATACCGCTGTCACCGACTAATGAACTAGTCGTTACGACAAATCGGAATTAAGCTGGAATTCCGTTTCCACGCCAGTAAATGTAGGGTTGTGTAGATCGCTTGATAACTTCGAGGAAACATTAAATGTAATCAATCAATCTGGTCGTGATTGTTGCGTTCATGTTTCTTGTGTTGGTAGGCTGTGTTGTGGTGTTTGATTATAAACTTGGTCAACGAGTATATCTGACAATCGTTTAGACAAGAATAGTAATTCCGACATGCCATTCAGATGTTTTCTATAAATTGCGTGTAGTGTGCTATATGGTAGCTACTTTAAGTAAAATCTATCAGATCTGTATCAATCTGCCTATCGTGTTCCCAACTATCTTGGGGTCGGCTTCCAGTCTAGCCGTATGCAGCTGAATACCAGTATTTTACATGGAGCGATTGCCTATCTGACCTTCACAACCCAGTTACTGGGTAATACGATACCCCTTGGTGAAACTGGTTTTCAGACTTCGGGCTTCTGACGAACCGTAACGACTGTCTAAGATCCACGATTGACACCCGAGGCACGGAGGAGCCATCACCCATCCATGGACCAACCCCGGCAAGCGTAGCTTAACCTGATGGGTCGACCCGTGCGGTTGTTATTGCTTTAGCCACGAGCTCCTTGTGGGCAAAAAGGCTGCCAGGCTAAAATGGGATTGGGTGGATCACGTCAGCCACATGCACAGTGACCACTAGGTGGGCACACACAAAGTGGGTGCCTGAAGTTGGACGGAGCCGCCGCGCCGAAGCCGGCCTAGAAGGAGGTGGCAAGAAGATCTAGACGCCTACCGCAAGGGCTGTTTCGACGTGGCTGGTGGCAAGAATATCTGGAAGGATTTAGGGGAGGTTCTTTGCCAAGAAGTGGGACAATATGGGCTAAAAAAAATACTGTAAGCTAAGAAGTAATGGCGACATCTTAATGAAATGAAGATGATGATTAACATCGCAAAGGTTAATAAGACATCAATGAAGCAACATTAAATAGAACACAAGTCTTATAGATCGCCCATAAATGATCTCTAAGCTTTATTTAAATAAGGATTAAATTGATTGAGCAATAGATGATATAACTTAGATAAAGAAGACTGAAAACATTGAGACAGACCACCAAAAAAATAGGGGACACACTAGCATATTGCAAAACAACGCTTATTCACGACTTCCTTGTTACGCCATTCATTCAAATATGAAGCAAGGATTAAGTCTGAAGTAGTGTCTGACCGAAACATGAATTTTAGCCGAAACCGAAATCGTAACCAAATGTTCGGCTCCCCTTCCAGTTTCGGCCGAAACCGAAACCGAAAGTCCACTTGGAGAGGAGAAAACGGCCCAAAATTTAAAAAAAAATGTAATCGAATGTTAACACACTGACCATTAAAAAATCAGCGCAAACTTTCATAAATCAGTAAGTAAATTAGTAAAACTATGTTTACATAGTCAAAGTTACAATACATAATATAAGTGTCCGATCGAAACACCATTTAAAGCCGAACACCGTATCCGAATGTTCGGCTCCCTTCCAGTTTTGGCCTAAACCGAAACCGAAACTGCACTTGGTGGGGAAAAACGGCCCAAAATTAAAAAAAAATATCTTAGAAAGTTGTCGGACCATTAAAAAGTCAGCCGAACTAAGTTAATTAGTGAAAAAACGATTACATACAAGTGATTACACACCTAGACGAATTAGACAGTCAGTTTTCAGGTCTCTATCACAACCTTCAGCTCAAAGACTCTAGTTTCGGTGGAGCTTGGGTGGAGCCGAATATTCGGCCACTTTTTAGCCAAAACCGATACCGAAACCGAATCTGCGGTCAGACACTAATCTGAAGTAACATGTTTTCTTTAAGCTCTATTATCTGGTCCATATCGAGTTCAAGGGATTAAGATATATCGCATATTATTCTCTCGAGAAGTTGTGTTTCGACCAATGCCGGTGGAGTTTCGTCACTGGCGTCAATCATTGTGATTTATGATCTTTTGACGGCTGATATACTTTTAGAACTCTATTATAACTGGAGGACAATTCACGTCTCAAAGATGTTGTAATAGAATTTCTCTGTCTTTTGTTCTGGTTTCATTTGGATAAATGGGATTCTTGGATTATTGGTTATAAGAAGAAAAGGCGTTGGTATAGTCAGACTTGTTGAAACAGTTAATGAAAATATTATTATGATTTAGAGATGTTGTATCGAGAACACCAAACAGCGAATTGTGATTATTATTTTATTATGTCCGTAAAAAAATCTGCCTGCCTAGCCTTTTCCCAACTATCTTGGCCAGTCTGCTTCCAGTCAAACCGGATGCAGCTGAATACCAGTATTTTAAATGGAGCGACAGCCTATCTGACCTCCACAACCCAGTTACTGGGTAATACGATACCCCTTGGTAAGACTGCCTGTCAGACTTTCGGGCTTCTGACGACCCGTAACGACTGTCAAAGATGTATTATGTCCGTAAGTAAACCAATAAAAATTACAAAGATAAAACGCATCAAAGTTCAGGAGTGACGTCTCTTCTAGGTAAAAAGTGATCCGGTTTTTACGTATGTTGACGTCACGCGACAACGCACTGTATCGTTCTCATTTTTCGTTTACGTGAAAAAAGATAAATAGGTGTTCAATATTTTGTGTTAATCTAAGGCTAGCCGCTGACTTGTGATTTTTGTCACCGTGACTTTTTGTTACCCAGTCGAGTGCTATGAAGATACATGGGAGTGCGCTGATCATGGTGACGTGACAATACGGTGACAAATAGTTCCTAGGTAACTGAATTTTGAAGGATACTGACGTAGTTTAGAATAAAGAGTGTAAATTTTCCTTGAAACAATCTTTCAGTGTATATGGGATGCACCCAGTAGCGTATTTTTCGTTTATTTTTTCTTCTTAAAAGAGCACTTACGAGGTGCATTCAATAAGTACCTAGCCTCATCGCCAGAGGGCGCTGTAGTTTCAAAAGAGTTTTACCACAGTGTAGCACATTCTTTTTTAATTCTTTTTTCAAATTTTCATTCCAATCCCTTAATTTGTTTTAATTTGACAACTTATGGAAGCGAACGTGTCGATCGGTTTTACAAAAATGGAAAAAGAGCAATATCGTTCGGTGATTCGATTCCTATTTTTGGAAGGGAAAACGCGCATCGAAATCAAAGAGCGCTTGGATGCTGTGTACGGTGACTCTTCTCCATCGATGGCCACCGTCAAGAATTGGTTCAACGAGTTTGCACGTGGCCGTACGTCGGTTTTTGATGAACCACGTCCAGGTGCACCGAAAACAGCTGCTACGGAGGAAAACATTAAAAAAATCCATGATCTCGTATTGGCAGATCGCCGATTGAAGGTTCGGGAGCTAGCTGAGACTGTAGGCATTTCAGAAGGAACAGTGCATCATATTCTTCACGAGGAACTCGGCATGAGAAAGCTGTCGGCGCGATGGGTGCCGCGTTTACTCACACCAGAAAACAAGCGCAACCGTGAGACCACATCGGAGACGTGTTTGACGCTGTTTAAGCGGAATCCAGCGGAGTTTTTGCGTCGTTTTGTGACCGTCGATGAAACCTGGATCCACTGGTACACACCAGAGACCAAGGAGCAATCAAAACAATGGATCCAAACCGGGGAACGTGCTCCAAAGAAGGCGAAAACTGTAAAATCGGCCGGCAAAGTTATGGCCACCGTTTTCTGGGATTCACAAGGTGTGATCTACATCGATTACCTCGAGAAGCTAAAATAATTACAGGGCTTTACTATGCCGATTTATTGGGCCGATTCGACGCCGAATTACCGACCCCATCTGGCGAAGAAAAAAGTGCTGTTTCACCACGACAACGCACCGGTTCACACGTCTGCCGTTGCCATGGCCAAATTGGTCGAATTACGCTACGAATTGCTGCCCCATCCACCGTATTCTCCAGATTTGGCCCATTGTGACTTCTTTCTGTTTCCTAATCTGAAAAAATCACTCGCCGGGAATAGATATGGATCGAATGAGGAGGTTATCGCCGCCACGGAGGCCTATTTTGCAGAGTTTGACAAAAACTATTTTTCGGACGGGTTAAAAAAGTTGGAGCATCGCTGGGCTAAGTGTATCGAACTAAAAGGAGACTATGTTGAAAAATAAATTGCCACTTTTCCAAAATTTTCGTTTACTTTTTGTAGGCTAAGTATTTATTGAATGACCCTCGTATTACAGCAATCTGTACGAAATCCATTTCAAGAATGAGCGCGTTTTGTTGCCCAGTGACTTTTGTGGCGCATCGTGGGTGACAGTAGGTGACAGTGACAAAAATCACGAGTCAGCGGGTAGCCTAACTGACGAACAAAATAGTTTTTTTAGTTATCTACACTATTATCGCCAACATAATTAATTAATTATCGCCAACATAATTACAATCCAAGCTCCTGTAATTTAGATAAATTACAGGAGCTTGGATTGCTCTGTAGGAGATTTCTACAGATATCATTAGAAGTAGCAGAGTGTAGATATTAATAACCTCTTCGAAGATATCTAATCATTATAAAACGATGCCATATCTATACGTCATTAAAAACTATCCTTTACGGCTCGCCCTTGTGCCTCTATCTATAAATTCTCTCGGACTATAAACGATGCTGCATCAATTAGGCGTCTGGGCAGCTCTCATGATCATGATGGAGTTGCAGATAGCTCGCGTGGTTGATAAACGGCCGCCATGACTCCACTTCTTGCTTCGTTAAGATTTAGGTATTTACTTATGGGTGAGGGTTGGCAAGCGGATAATTTTCTTTTGCTCTCTAGTTTGTGTTTTGCATTAGTGCTTGGCTGGCCGATTTAGGTATTTTTTTAGACATGTTATAAGAAGTTTTGACTGCAACAGTGCATTCTTTTATTTCTGCTTCTTCGCCATTCTAATTGAGTTACAATTTTGCGAGTTTCAGTAATTCGAAATTCTATTCCTTACCGGAAAAACGTGTTTCAACTGTCTGAATATAGGTGGCCTTCGAAAAGACAAGAAAAATAAAGATCCGCAAATAGATTGCGTCGAGATGAAAGCGAGTCAGATCGCTGTCAAACATTTGTAAGTCATCCGTCTGACAGTTTTCAGACAATTTCTCGTATAAACCTTTATTTTATGTGTTTGTTAAAGCAACCCTACGACTTCCCGGCAATGAATCACGTGTCTCGTGTCTCGTCGGGGGAGTTCGGCTGCTTGCGCTGGAAGAGACTGCGTTAGCTGCGCGGGCGCAACACTGCGCCGATTACGAAAATAGAACGAGTTGACACACATAAATAATATTAGCGTGATCGTAAATAACCAGAGCTTCAGTAAACGTCTAAATCCTCTGTTGAGTGACATGCAACCATGAAATCTACGGCATAGTGTTGCCAGGTAATGTATCGGTGTAAAACTGTAAATATTTTTACTCTACTTCATGATATATGACTTTTTGCGTGCGGATGAGTGATTGATAATTTTACGATGGTTTTATTGCGGTCGTTATTATTTATGTTGGTGTAAATTGAAATAACATTATTAACATTTCAAGACTTTGTGGTGTTATAATAAGGGAACACGTCAAGTAATCTATTTAAGGAAAGCCTAACGTTTTCCGCATTTCAGGCCGATCTGAACATACGACCGGAGCGAAACGGAACTCATTCGGTGCAGCACTTGGAATCAATACTGTGCTCGTAAACGTTCCACAAATACCGCGCCAGCAGTCACCGAACTATTTGGACCACTTGCTTGCCAATTGTTACGGATGTTAGATTTATGTGTGGAAGAGTGACGCGCTGTCATTGGACCGGGGAACTGGAAATTGGACCAAGTTACAGATGGCATTGTCATGTTAAAGCTTTCTATGAACCAGATAAAAGTTCCTGGGGACAGGCGTGAAATGCGACAAAGATTTTTCATTTACAGAAATTGATCTAATCCGTAGAGCTATTTTGACTATTTTTAGTGGTCAAACGAGAGCCTATCAATAATGAAAAAAAAAAAAAAATTAATGACTGCGGGCATACTTCTAATGTGTGATATGTTTCTAAATTGAGGAGTGTCATAAAGGAAACACCAGTCTTTAATACAGAGCCACAGTATTTCGCTGAGCAATGACCATTTTTGTACGGATACGGCGCACAGTTTCATTTATGTAATATTTCTTGTCTTTACGTTTGTGTTAGGTAATATACGTTCCGTTTTGTTTGCTGTGTCGTGATCTCCTAATGTCATTGATCGAGGCGTCATAGACCTACGTTTCGTCTATGGCGTGTAGTGGTGCACCACACATTAGACATAATATTGTCTATGGTTGTTACTTTAGTTTTTTTTTTAAATTTTGTTAATTAATGTTTGTTAGTAATCTATGTGTGTCTAATGGGGTTTTTTTTTTCTTGTACAGTGGCAACACACCTAATTTACATATAATTATGACGATCCAATTTATTTTAAAACTCGAATTAGTGTTTTTTTATTCATAACTAGCTGACCCAGCGAACTTCATACCGCCTCAGAATCAATAAAAAAGTCATTCCAAACAAAACATTTGTGAAAATTAATTTTCTTCATATTTTTTTATTTCTTGAATTTTTCCTATGTTAGTTATTCTGCTATTTGGGGTGAAACAAATCAAAGATCATTAAAATCGGTCCCGCCGTTTTTGAGTTTATAAAAATGGTGTAATTAACCAGACTTTGTTTTATTTAGAAAGAGATGTACTATGAGTTCTAAGCCCTCTAAAGAGTTCCTGATGAAGGAGTTTCTACATTATTTCATTTTCGTGTTGTCAGAGCCATACCCATGTTATGAAGTAAAAGAAAAAGAAAGAAACGTTGTTGATAAATTCAGCTCTTTCGCAGAAAATCATGTTTGCCTGTACATACCTGGGTATGTTTCAAGAAACTCGTGCGCACACTAAACTAACGTAGTTATTAATGAATGGTCTCCTTACGTGGCAAAAGCAGGGAAAATTGTGTTTGCCTGTACCTACCTGGGTATGTTTCATAAAAACTGTTTCAAGAAACTCGTGCGCACATTAAACCAACGTAGTTATTAATGAATGGTCTCCTTACGTGACCGAAGTAGGAAAAATCGATGTCACTGTGATTGATACTGACCTGAAACAAGGAAAATATCATAATTAGTTTATTTAGTACAGTGCGGTTTTAATTAACGACGCATTAAAGGTTAACCAAATTAATGATTAAGTCGTTTGTATTTGTTTTACGAATTCTGTGTTGATATAAACACTTCTATGTAAATCAAAGCAAAAGCAATATGGTATAGTTGACTCAATTTCTTACTTATTTGTATCCAAAGTAACTTAAGGCTAATAAAAAATCGTAGCATAGCATAGAAAATAAATATTAAAGAATCCTACGTTGCGTTTGTTACAAAGAGGATAAAGTATTTTTACGTTGTTAAAACAGGACTCAAAATGTTTTGTATCCAAAGTAGTAAGCAAAAGTGTCAAAAACGGCCGCTTTTGGTACTTTTGCTTACTACTATGCTATGCTACGATTTTATATTCAATGGCGCCAAGTGGCGCCCTCATTATTAATCAGCCCGCGGTCCCTGACGGGCAATCGAAAATAGAAAGAAGGTTCTCTAATCTGGTGAAATCTTTCTAATCTGGTGGAAGCATCATCAGTTCATCAGTCTAAGAAACATCGCTAGAAAACCTGCTTTCAAATAAAATAAAAATTGCATTCAAATCGGTTCACCCATTTAAGAGCTACGGTGCCACAGACAAACACACACACAGCGGTCAAACTTATAACACCACTCTTTTTACGTCGGGGGTTAAAAAGGATGCACATACTGACACATGACGTCACCACCATTAGGTTACGCGCGTACAAAAGAGATAGCGAGATGTCGCCACCATGCCCCCACTCTTCCTTAGACCAATATTTGAAATTGTAAATGCAGCTTCATTTAATAAACAATTTTGATGCTGTTTTCAATTCAATTCATTTATTTCAGATAAATTGCAAATGTAGTTATTATTATGTTATTATTACAGTCATCCATACCAACATGTTTTCAAATAGTACAACAAAATAAGAATAAACTACAAAAAATACACACACCAATGGGAGTATTAAATCAGGACCGCACTAATCGTACATGTAGTTTTGTCCAATGTTCCATCCATCCAATCTACATCCATCCTCCTTACAATCAGCTGCAGGAGGCTGTTGGGGCTGCCCCGTATGCGGCGCATCAGAGACGCTATTCTTTTGCGATGTATCGCTTGAAAGCCGTCCACTTGAGCGTTCGCAAACATACCTGATGCGCTACAAAAGCGTGGCAGCCCCATCAACATCCTAAACGCGTTATTGTACTGGACACGCAGGGCCAGTGCCCTGTAAGCCTTTTGCCTATGCTTTACCCATAGGCTGCACGTACAAAAAGACTGACAGTACGCCTTGAATAAGGCTATTTTTACCTGTGCAGTACAGCGTGCAAACCTACGGACCAGCATATTAGCTCTGACTGACAATGACCTGCGAAATTCATAAAACTATTTATTTTCAGTGTTATATAAAAATATCGTAAAAAAATAAAAACGTGAATTTATTGTCTACAACCCCAGGTTATCGACATTCAAATATAATCATTTCTAACCACCATACTCGTAATAAACAAACCCAATTTGTTGAAACCAGCATGTTGCGTATTCGCAAATGCTGGTACTGGTATACTACCCAAGAAAGGGCAAGCCACAGTATATTATTGCCCTCGGCTAATAGGTAATTGTTGATTGGAGTTACGACACCGCTCACATATTGACTGCTGTTCGATAAATTCTCTTGAATCAAGCTTACTGGGTTGACCGATGACCTTAGGAAGGCATTACGGTCTAAGTATACATCATACCTCAACACGGCCCTGGCACAGGCCACCGAAGAAATATGGGTGGGTTTTACTCAGTAAGAGTTTGACACGCCCTCCCGCTCCATCAAGAGCGAGAGAAGAACAACGCACCCTAAAAAAACCCGGCCAAGAGCGAGTCGAACTAGCTCGCAAAGGGTTCCGAACAAATAATATTTATTTTCAAGTTTTTTATTAACTACCTCCGCCTATAGGTTTTCCTGTAATCTAAAGCAAAGAAATGCTTTCTGGGCTATTATCAAAATTTTAAGCTAGTAGTTTCGGAGATAAAGGGCGGGAATGGCAATTTTCCATCTATTTTCTTAAATACTATTATATTAACTTTTTTTCGGCCAACGAATCAGCATTGCCATTCAACGTGGCAATGCTGCCAGCGTTCTGGGCACTTTTCCCATTGACAGCGAGGTGGACGAATTTTTTGATGCCCAATGAGCTTTACCACTACCGGATTTTTTATGCCTCTTGTACATATTTTATTTATTAAGTTATTTATTAGTTTAATTAGCTATTTTAATTAGATATTATAATAAATCATATTGTTGTGTATGTCGTTAATTTGTGGCAAAAAAAAAATTAACTTTTTATTTTATGTTTTAAAATTATGAAAAAAATACATTCGAGACCCTCACAATGTGCCCTTTTATTAGATATGTCGCACGATTCCAAATTAATTTATTTAGGGTAAACGTTTGGGTCCAGCTGATTCGGAGCAAGTTGACTGTGAGTCTGTGACAGATGGACAGACGGACAGATAGACACACGAGTGATTCTATAAGGGTTCCGTTTTTTCATTCGGACTTTCTGAACCCTAAAAAGGCCGCTAACCGAGACGTCGCCTTTGGAAAATAAAATGTTGAACGAGAAGTTTATGAATTGCTTTTAACACCTGATGTTTCGTGCTATTTGAAACAAAGTCCTTTCTTCAAAACCTCATTCACGCAATTTCATTAAAACAATTTAGATGACTAAACATTCATATTCCCGTCTAAACAGTGTAATTCTAGGAAAAATCACGTCATTTTGAACACATTACACTGCGAGTAGCGAATACCGCGAAATTGACAAACTCGGTCAGTAAGTTTACCATTAAGTGCACTGCCAATGTTAGCCTAGTTAGAAAATAGATGCAAATGTTATGCATTCACATTACACGAGAACCCACTTACCGTTCGCAACGGTTTAGAGTGAACTTCAGTGTATTGGGACCTTTAAACTCCGGTACAAGCAATTAATAGTGCTTTGGTTTTCCTACCTAGTTAAGTGAAGCCACCATGTTGGTAACTGTTTAAATTATAGAAATCGGTACCTAGTTTGCGCATTACAAGGATAAACCGATTTGTAAATCGGAAGATTTTAGATAAAATACTTAGAACTTAGAAGCACTGCGGTTACTATTTTGTTAACAATAGATAAACTAAATATTAAGTAAATAAATACAAATGCAACATTAAATTAACTGTACTCAGAATATTTTCCTTACAATTATATTTCCTAAATTCTCGGTCACAGACAGGAAGTCTCATCTCATGCGTAGCTTCACATGAAAGCCAAATTAGATTCAGACATAGCCAAAGCGGAATTACACTTGATAACCAGACATGTTTGTGCATCATAATCAGGTCTTTCATAGCCTCGTCAGCCGTGCAAATATTTTCACGGTCTGTCGCTTCCCAAAGGCGTGATTGACTAACAAACACACAAACTTTCAGATTTTTATAATATTTAGTATGTAGGCCACCGCAATGACGTCTAGGCGTGTTTATGTCAGTTACCATTATCTGTCAGCTGTCATAAAAAATGACATAAATAAATACTAATTTCTTTGAGTAACAGACACTACGGTTTTTATTTTTATCCATTGCAAGGTCACGTGAGTCAGATTTAGCTTTTTAGCGCAGGTAATATAATAATTACCTGAGTGTTGAAATACTTTCGCTGAATTCTAATTTATAATGCAACAAAAAGTTTGGTTGTCAGCAGCTTAATGCTGGCCGAATTTATGTTTACTTTTAAGAACACCTAGACTGAGTTCGGAATTTAAAGTGTCTGTTTTGACTTTTGTTTAATTTATGGGATTTGTTCGGAGTTTGAAAAAATAGACATGTTTTATTTTTATTTTTACAAAGATATAGAGAAAGTTAGCTTTCAGTTCATAAAGACATGACGTGGCCGACTTTATGGCTTAGCATCAACCCCGACCTCTGAACCAGTCGTAAATTCGCTATCCTAAATCCTTGTTTTACGACAACAACGGTGACATTTAAGTACTTTATCAGATACACTTCGGAAAATACTACCTACCGGTACTAATAACTTACTCGTACTTATATTTATTACCACCCTTTAAAGGTTTTGACGTCAACTGACTTCTGTATTTGAGGTTGGTGTGTACTAATTGGATGGTTATTTCAAACGTGATATTATCAAGAGGTTTTGGTCTTACACCAAATGATTGGCAAGGCATTATGGCCCCACCTTAACATCCGACAAGATTGAGATAACGACGTTTAAACATAGGTTAAAATTGATGCTTTTGGTGTAAGTTCTGAATTGTTTCTAAAAAGTCTGATTAAACCTACGACCAAAGGAGTCTATCCTCCACACAGGCCCACCACTTCCTATTTCAACACAACGATCAAAAACATTGAATTTCCTACTTTCGCAGGATGCACCGTCCCACGGGGGCAATCATGTCATCATACTCGTACATATTATCAAAATGTTCGCCATAATATCGCACGATAAGTGTGGCTCTTAATGAATTAATGTGCTCGTATTAATGTCAAATGACCCGCGCTCTGGAATGCGGATAGCTCCGCGCAATTGATATTATCCACTTACCAGCTACTGTGGATCTGCTTGGTGATTGGTGTAAGTGTGAAGGAGTAACTTTAAACTTTGAAACGGTAAAATTACAAAGAACACTGCCGCTGTGTGTAGTTGTTATACATTTTAGGTTGACGGTGCCAGTTACTGCTAAGATAAAAGCTTGGTGAAACTGTTATTTGGTATTAAGACCCTTAAGGCGTATATAGCTGCCAAGTGACTCATTGAATAAAAAATCGTAGCAAAGGGTAGAAAATAAAGATTTAAGTATCCTATGTTGCGTTTGTTACAAAGAGGATAAGGTATTTTTACGTTGTGGAAGCATGACTCAAAGTGTTTCGTATTCAAAGTAGTAAGCAAAAGTACCAAAAACGGCCGTTTTTGACAATTTGCTTACTACTTTGGATAAGAAACACTTTTGAGTTCTGTTTTAACAACGTAAAAATACCTTATCCTATGTGTAACAAACGCAACATAGGATTCTTTAATCTTTATTTTCTATGTTAAGACATGAATTTTTATTCAATGAGGGTGCCACTTATGGGGAGGTAGGCCCTTAAGACGCTTCTGTTCCACTTTTTTTGTGGCGTGTCTTACTACAGTACCAATATTTTCATGTGGTCATTATAATTTCATAATCATCATCACCAATTCAGCCGAAAGACGTCCACTGCTGGACTTAGGTCTCCCCCAAGTCTCGCCGTAACAACTAGCCCTGTGCGTCTCGCATTCATCGCCCACCCGCGACCCTCACCGTCACCAGGTCATCAGTCCATTATATTTGGTGGTTTCTTATTCCCAAAATCATCGTCGTTACAATCTCATCACTTACACCAATCATCTACGCAAGTGAGTGAGAGCATGGTACGTACAAACATACATTATGTCGCAATATGATGCAGGGCTGGCATGACTGACGTCCGATGTATGAAAGTCGAGTGTTCTAAACCGAATCGTGCGAAACTAATCGACATTATAGCTGTTTAGCGTTGCGTGTGCGTTAAAATCACATGCACTTCGTTTTATGTGAAGCGTAGATTTAGTAAATTATATTAGTTGTTATTATACTCTATCTTATGCAACAATTACGCTTGAATTGATGGTTGTCTTGTTTTAATAAAAGCTTTGCTGAAACTTACAATAAACTAGGAGTAAATGTACATTTAATAAACTTGAACCAGTCATAATTAAGTTTACACAGGAAACATTAATTCTGTAAGCAAGAAGCACTAAAGAATCTCCAGTGCATACTTTGTATATTTTACTGCACTTCAGTTTAAACTTATTATTCATGCACTTATCTGTCGTAATAAAAACGATGCATCGCAAGTTAAACGACAACAATTATCTTGAAACGATGAAAAATTCGACACCAATAAGACATTACGCGACCGATGAATGTGGGGCGACAATAAATCGACGCGACACTCCATCCGTTGCGCAAATGTCGCACGACGGGAGAAAGTGACGAACGCTCTCCTGTAAAGGACCGTGACACCTGCGACCCTATTTCGAACGGTTTTAAGAATAGAACCCTTTCAAACTTGACAGAGTCGACTCTATTGTCAAAGTCGAGTTGATATTTTTCAAATTGTGAAAAACGATCGTCATTTGTTCGTCTTAAGACAGATTTTTCTCCCCAATGAATTTTAATGCGGCAGTAACATGTAAATTTTTACTGTCAGTCACTACAGTCTTTACGCCATTCGAAGCGAGAGATTACCTGTCTTAAATCATAGACATAAAACACAATAAAACCTTATTTATTCATTCCAATTCCTGTACAGAAGCGAACGCAAGATCGCGGTGGAATGAACTAGTTTGCTCGTAATTTAGAGCTTAGAAAGCAAAACTTGCGGTGCCCTTCGTACTGAAGCTAGTAAATAACTTGGACCGGTCATTATCCGTCTTTACTCCAGATAGTGATGTGACAGTAATACTCATTGTTGGTTTAACTGAGGATTGAGATATTGTACCGGTTCGTAGGGATGAAAGTTTTGGAGTAGATTAGATGTGTATTTTATGCTATTGGCTGCGACAAGACTGCTTATGGAAAGTTTACTACAATGGAAAGTGCAAGTAGATTTATAAATAAACTGGCCTTTTTTGGGCAAAGAATTAACATTGCCATTGAATATGGCAATGCTGCCAGTGTTCTAGGCACTTTTCCCATTGAAAGCGATGTGGAAGAATTTTTCAATGCCCAATGAGTTTTACGCCTCCCCTTATTAGGGTTACGTACCCGAAGGGTTCAAACTGAGCCCTATTACTGTCACTCACGTGTCCGTTTTTCTGTCTGTTTGTCCGTCGTCTGTCACAAAATTTTGTTCCGAAGAATTTTTTAACTTCCCATTACTTGAACTTAAAATTTGGTACTTAATGTTTATTATTACGTATATTTTACTAACAAATGCCAAAATATAAGTAAATTTACTAAATTTTAATTTAGATTCAGTTTTTTTAAATACAAACTAATAATAATACCTAACATGTACAAATGCGTATGAAAACAACTCATTGGGCATCAAAAAATTCATCCACATCGCTGTCAATGGAATAAGTGCTCAGAACGCTGGCAGCATTAATATTGATTCCCTCAAATGGTACGGAACCCTAAATTTGCGAAGTCAGACACGCACTTGGCCGATTTTTTATGCCTCTTGCACATATTATTTATTTTCTTTTAGCTTGTATATACTTTGTAATTATTCTAGCTCCCAGAAGATTTATTGGTTACATTCTTTACTTACGAGAAGATCCTCGATGACCGATGAATGGTTTGCTGGCGCTTTCTTTAGCGAGAATTTTTTGTCAGAGAATTACGCAATGAAAATGCAGGTATCACAGGTATTACATACACAAGATTATACCTAATTGACGTCATACTCAAGTATTTCAACAGAAATAATTTAGTGAATCATATTCACAGACAAATAAAACACTCCAAATTCTCGTACCAGCGGTCGTAACTCGTGTTTTATCTAAGGAATAGGTTCAGGAGCACATTAAGCCAGGTGTGGTCTTTCTAACAATACATTACTACGATTACTATGTACTGATTTATATGCTTATGTGTGTGTTCATCGTTATTTTACGCTTAGGAGAGATCGAATGACGTTGATTGTCCATTTGGGCGTTAGTCAAAAGAAATAAGGTTTTATATGACGTTTATTTCGGCTTTATTTAATGTGTATCAATTATTTAGCCCACCCGCGTTGAAGTGATCGTTTATTTCAGACGTTTGCGTTCCCTTATCTTCTATGCGTAACCTGATTAGAACAATTTCTTCGAATATTTTAGTAAGAAAGATCGGTAGTGGAAAATATGATGATGTGGAAAAGAAAGAAAAAGAAAAGAAAGAAAAAAAAGAAAAGAAAGAAAGAAAAGAAAGAAAGGAAAGAAAAGGAAGAAAAGAAAGAAAAGAAAGAAAAGAAAGAAAAGAAAGAAAAGAAAGAAAAGAAAGAAAAGAAAGAAAAGAAAGAAAAGAAAGAAAAGAAAGAAAAGAAAGAAAAGAAAGAAAAGAAAGAAAGAAAAGAAAGCAAAGAAAGAATATTAATATTCAGTTTTGGTATGAGCAATACCAGCTAGATATTATTTATAAGCTAACGACATCATTTCTGCAAATTATTATGTTGGCATTAGATAAAAGTCAATAGAAATATTTACAATAGATATCGATGAGACACGTGGAAAGCTCAGCTCTATTACCATTCTTCACAAACAATAAAGTGTTAAAAACTATCAGCCATTAACCAAAGATTTCTCCAGTACAAATCGTAGACAAATAATCTGAAAACCGTGTCGGTATAATCGGACGATTTTTCGGTATTACACATTACGTTTGATCGTAAAAATAGTAAGTAAGTAATATGGAGCCGTCGCTCGCGCCGCGCCGCCGCCGTTTTAAAGGCGCTCCTCCACAGTAGCTAGCGGCAGCGGCTATGCTATACACGTGAACCGACATCTTCGCTTTGTATGAAATTTAGATTGGACCATACACGCCACGCCACGAATGCAGGAATAAGAATGCGTTTCCCTGAGAGATGTGCAAAAGGCAAGGCGGCCAAGCGGAGCCAAGAAACGGTGAGGCTTTTTCCAGCAAAGACGTTCAAGAAAGCCGAGTGGCACCTGAATGTCTAGCGGAATATACTATGCGGAGACGTGGTCTTGTACAAATTAAATAAACGACTCGCGTACGCGAAATTATTTCATCATTCAGCAGAGCAGCACTGTCGCTAATGATGTAATCCCAATGGTAGGTAATATTCTCGCACAAACGGTGAAAACGTACAGCTAACGTGTAAAATGAGCTACGCAGCTAACGTGTAAAATGAACTACGCAGCTAACGTGTAAAATGAACTACACAGCTAACGTGATCCTACATAACAGTGGACGGTCGGCCTAAAGGCAAGTGTTGCGCAATAGGTAGGTAATATGAACTTTCATTACGGTCAATGTCGCAGTGTGTCGAAGAGTTATGTTTATTTTAGATGGGCGGGTTAGCGTGTCCTTTGTTGTTGAGTTCGAGGTTCAAGAATACAGGTGAGCATATTGACGTATTATTGACGGGTGACGATGAAAGGTGAACAACTATTGTATTCTTTTGCTTCGTCTTGTGTAGATATACAGATCTTTCTAGCTGAATTCTGGCGATAGCAATAGCGATGTACAAAACCTTGAAGAACGACATGTAGGCAACATTAGCATCTGACTTTTTCATAATCTATCTTATAATAAAACTAATGAGCTTTAAAACTTCGGATGAAAAGACAAATAGGTTACCGTTACTAAATCGACCCATCTCGCTCAGTCGACAGCAATTTGTAGTCAAACCTCAAGTCTTGATACAGCTTCTTTTCTTAGACAGACCAAAACAGATATGAGACTAATAACACCATTCAAATTGGTTTTTTACTACAATAATGCTATAGTTCACAATCACTGATTTTGGCACTCTAGATTTCCTGAGACAGATTCTGAAAACTACCACTTACTTATGGATGGAACTGCATGATTCCAATACAATGCAACGTGTAATTTCTGACGAATATGAATGAAATAAACAAGATGCTCCCATCTATATTTCCCCAGATCTACGTCAAGAGACAGGACTCGTCATATTCCACCAATGACAAGACAGTGTGACAAGTGTCTTCAATGCGATTGGTCCATCTTTGCTTAAAGCGTGATCTTCCACCAATAAAAGTTAATTGTCACGGGGATAAACCCAGGCAATACCAGGGCACATGTAGCGTAAGTTCAGCGCTCTTCAGTAAAAAATCTAGCTAATTCCAGCAATGACAAGACAGTTTAGCAAGTGCCTTCAACGCAATTGGTCAATCTTTGTTTATAGCGTGATCTTCCACGTAGGACCCAGCGAGCAATACCAGAGTACCAGGGGCACATGTTGCGTAGGGAGTTCGTTTCTTAGTACTTAAAAGAACTCTGTTCACGGGTTCAGTCCTCTCATTAATCACCCGAATGTTTAATAAAAACAGATCGCTGGCGTTGTAATGAAACGGTGACGGATAGTCCGTCACTCGCATTTGTTTCATGTAGGCCTCAATGAGAACGTTCACCTTTGGCTTTTGTTGCTATCAAAGATCAGATGAGGCAGGTTCAGCGTTGAGAAATAGACGGTTGTTTTGTCTAACCAGTGGTTGCAAAACGAACGAACCAGCAAATTGAGCTTTACGTACTATTGGTTCTTGCTCTGAATTAGAATTTGGCTCAGAATTACGTAAGATCGAATACGTATAAAAATCTGAGCTCAGACTTTATAATTTCTTTTTGGTATCAAGATATTCCTAGGAGACTAAGGATCTGGGAGAGCGGCTGAAGCACCTAATATTGGTACCAACACAGGGTTGTTACCAAATATGTTGCCAGAATATGTGGAAGCAACACTCTCTTAGTTTGCAACGTTAGAATAAAAGCCCACATTTTTTCTCCTTACTTTATCCGTTAATAGAAACACAACTAAATCAACTCGTTCCAAATTAGTATATATTAATTTAAACACACAAAGTTTTAGTCTACAAAGACTTCGGTACAGCAAGCGGATGAAACGCTTTTATGCGTGAAACTCTTTCAGCACGCTTTTAATTCAAATGAAAGCTGCCGCAGCCGACAGTCGTGCAGCACCTTTGAGCTTGAAAAGTTTTCTTTTTATGGCAGCTTTGTAAGGGTGTATTTACGTCTAGACGGTAGATACTCAGGGTTTTTTACCTAGATGGGATAACGGTAGAGTTGAGCTTCCAAACTTTTTGTAGCTTTTCAAAGCCGTAGTGAAATATGTTGAATGTTGGATTTTTCTTACAGCATTTGGCATTCTCTTCCAGTCAGCCTTACTGTCAATACTCCAACCCGGTCTGCGGACGGCGAGTAATGGGTAGCTCGCCGTCCGAACAGCATCAGGCCCGAGAGTCGACGGCGCGTAGTGTTCCACGCGCGCCTCAAAGAGTGGTTAGTAATAACGACGGGGCCCGTCATGGCCGATGCCTGCACAGGGGTTGTGGATAAATTCGAAACAGAGTTACCTCGCCTCTGGGCACTCAGGGCAGGGAAGGAACAGGGGTGGGTTTTAGTCAGTAAGAGTCTGACACGCCCTCCCGCTCCACCCTAGAGCGGGAGATGTCATTGGATGATTTCCAACCCCACAAAAAAAAATGGGTCAATACTCCTCAATGCATAGGGGAAAACTATACAAGTGTTTGAGCCTCCATAACTACTAATTATAAGCATATTTATGTATTTTATTAGTATAATCATCTTTACGATAGTATTTTCAATTTAAAATAATTATTAATTATTATGGAGCAGTGGTGGCCCAGTGGTAACAGCCGCGATTTACAAGTTGTAGGTCGTGAGTTCAAACCCAGATAGGCGCTTTACTTTGATTTACTCAAAGTGTGTATTTCATCACCACTGCTCTCAAAAAGGTGAAGGAAAACATCGTGAGGAAATCAGCATGTCCTAGAACCAAAAATTCGAAGACATGTGACATCCACCAATCCGCATTGGGCCCGCGTGGTGGATTATGGCCCACACCCTCTCAGAGAGAGGCCTGTGTGCCCCAGCAGTGGGAACATTAAAAAAGGCTGATGAAGTTCACCTGTGCGCCACAACTATACCTACATGAAGATTAAATAAATTAATAATATGTTATATTAATAATATATATATTTCTGCAGGTATAAAAAGAGAAAGGAGATTCCTCAGCTAGTGAAGAGTTATCTGCAGAAATGAACAGGATACAAAACAGACGAAAATACACGTGTCCGTAAGAACGTCTGGCACAATTATAACATAAAAGTCATTAATAAAGCGTGTTTAATTAGCAAAACTATGTGGGGGGCGTCCATCAGGAATAAGTTCCAAGGTTAGGGGTTTTTTTTTACTGGCAAGTCTTGGCTTCCCGCCAGGTAGTGACGGCCGTTGATTCATTCGGGTCTAGAAGTCGTAATTAATATTAAAACAGTAATAGTACTAGATTTTATGGATGCTCGTTGACGTATTTATTATAGTTTGTTTTGAGTACTTCGTTATTATTTTTGGATTAGGATTTTCACTATGATACCCTAATATTGGTTACTAGTAAAGCATCGATTTAGTTTTTATAACAATTCATAAATAGATCGGAGTACTTAAATGCTACAAACAATTTCTAAATAATGTGAAAAACCCCTTCAAAGTTTTGTTTCTATTCACCCCGGTGATCCTATTCCTATTCTCTTGACGGGAAGGAAGCAGGTTGTTAAAGTCGAATCTTTTATAAGTACACCGGAAGACATGTCATTTGGTGTGCCTCAGGGTAGCGTATTAGGGCCCACTCTTTTCCTTATCTACGTCAATGAACTGTGCCAGCTATCACTTCCAAACACAAGAATCATTACTTACGCGGATGACACAGCTCTTATAACGCATGGTAAGGACTGGCCTGATACTCGTGAGAGTGCGGAAATCGCTCTGAGTTTGGTCATGGATTGGTTAATCTCAAACCTACTCACACTCAACATTGCAAAGACAAAGTTCATCCCCTTCACACCAGGAATTCTTACACAACCACCAACGTCATTTCAGATCAAGATCCATGTTTGTTCTCATACTGTGGGCACCATATCCTGCAACTGTGCCCATATAGAGCGCTCCGACAACATTAAATATCTTGGAATCACATTGGACAATTGCCTAACGTGGAAAAAACAGGTTGACTCTGTGGTGGTCCGTGTTAGAAGACTTATATACGTGTTCAAAAAGCTCAGGGCGGTTGCCGACTTCCAATGCCTTATATTGATCTACCTCGCACTCGTCCAGTCAGTCCTTGGTTACTGCATTACAGTATGGGGATGTACACACAAGACTATTATTCTGCGCTTGGAGAGAGCACAAAGAGCAGTGCTAAAAGTATTGGCCAAGAAACCTGCCAGATTCCCAACGTCGGAACTTTTTTCGCTCTGTAACGTCCTCACAGTTAGACAGTTATTTATACTTCAAACTGTTATCAAGAAGCACGACCTCACGAAGTACGACCCACAATACTTCTCTAAAAAACGACGTTCCGACACAGTTTGCCAGGTACCTTTCTCCAGATTGGCATTAGTAAGACGCCACTTTAACTACTTTAGCCCTAAAATCTACAATAACATAAATAGAAACATTAAAATCTATCCTCTAACAAGAATTTTAGTTAGAAAAAAACTGTCAGAATTGCTTAAATCCTACTCCTACGAAGCTACAGAAAAACTTGTGTTAACATAACGCTTACATTCCTGTAACATCAATATTATTACATAAACACCACCTGCCCCCGCTCACGCTAAATACTAGCATTCCCCACAATACACAAACACACACCCTCGCTCACACACACCCTCACTCACTCACACACACACGCACACACACACACACACACACACACACTAACACACACACGCACACACACACACGCACACACACACACGCACACACTAACACACACACACACACAATAGTTAGTACCTTTATTCTTTTTTTTTTTTATATAAATTTCTTTCTCTCTAATAACTAGTCTGGAATAAATGAACCATACTTTTGTCCTGGGCGTTGATAGCTGCGCCACAGTTTTAACTTTTGTAGCTATCTTCGTTTCCTTTTGTAAATATGTGTCCTGATGTTTGTTCCAAATAAACTATTATTATTAAAAAAAAAAAAAAAAATTATTCACCCCGGTGATCCTATTCACCCCGGTGATCCTATTCACCCCGGTGATCCTATTCACCCCGTTTGACGGTAGTAGTTGATGAATTGTTTAGCGTGATTTAGACACGAATTTTAGGCTTTCTATCAGCATATCTACCGGGTATCATAATTTAATGTGTTGTGGGTTTCCGTGATATGTCTTGTACACGTGTTTGATTGTAATCCTACTATAATCCTACTAATATTTTCAATGCGAAAGTTTGGATGAATGGATGGATGTTTGTTGCATCACGCCAGAACGGCTGGACGGATCTGGATGAAATTTGGCACAGAGATAGGTTATAGTCTGGAATAGTACATGGACTATAATTTATAATGGGGGAAGTAGGTACTAATTCCACGCGGGCGAAGCCGCTGTCAGAAGCTAGGCATTCAAAATATAAATTAAATAAAAATATTTTATAGCGAGTCCATTATGTATCTGATCTACCTATTTGTATTAATTTTAATACAATTATTATGTTAATTTATGTAATTTCTAGAAATATTAGAAGTGCTATCGGAAGTGCTATAATAACAGGTCACACTAATGACTAATCGTAAAAATTAATTAATCAATTAACATAATCAACGCAAAACAGTATGGTAATATGACGGAATAACCTACTTTGAAATTCATCGAATTAAATGGATTAAATTTTATAAATTAAAAAGATTTCATTATAAAAAAAAATACGAATTAGAATATCATTTTCTTTTCCAAGCGAACACACTTGGAAAAGAAAATGATACTGAATCTGTTTAAAAATATCTTTGACAGCAATTATTTGTTTTAGTTGGATTACCTTATTGTAATTCCAAAACGCCTAACAAACCAGAAACTATAAATTACATAAAACTTATTAATATTAACCTATTAATTTCAGTAACAGCTCGTTAAGCTGTCAAAACATAAAATACAGCAAATTAATCAGCATAAAAATAACTAATCCTATTATAAAAGTTACGTGTCGAATATAAATACGGATTGCAAATAGTCATGACCATGCATTTTAAAACGCAAATTATGCAAATAACAATGTGCTTTGATCTAAAATCTATATTAGAAAACCAGTCTAAATATTGGGTCCTTACATATGAATTTGGCGTTTTTCTCTCATAAATCGAGGACCAATGTCAAAATGTCAATTGTTAATTGTCAATTCATCAATTGCTTGATATTACATCGAATAATGACCGTCATAGACAACTGCCACTAGTAAAAAAACCTTATTATACTTATAGTTTTATATACAAAAAAAAACCTTAAAAATGACTCCTCTTTTTTGTTAGCAGAAATGACCACTACATTTGTTTTAACTTAGTCAACACTTATTTTTGTTGCTTAATCTAAGTGGCGTACGTTATCTTAGTTTTTAAACGTTATTGCATAAAAGTTTTAAAATATAAGTGTTCATAGTTGTTAAATAAATTAAGAAAATGTTAGCATTGTAACTTCTAAACTTAAAAATGTAATATGTATAATCGATGTACTGCAAAGTGCCTATCAAATTGATGTCAACTCAGTTAGCGAATACAACTGCTGATGGTAAGCAGTGATGTGGTCGACGATGTAGAGCACCCTAACCTAGAAGTAACCTATACTCTTTAAGTCGAGAGTGAATAATCCACTCTCGACTTAAAGACCCCCAGTTTGTAACTATCAGGAAACACCGACTCTGGCAGGGAATTCCACACCTTAGCTATACGCACACCGAATGTGTTCCCGAAACGTTTTGTGAGTGTGGGATCGGATAAGCAGTAAAAACGTCACAAACAAAAAGATTTCAGACATTTACGCATTTACAAATTAGTATAGATTTCTGCTTACATAATATCAGTTAATTTTGTCTGGACATGAAACGAGACGGCGCCAAAATATTATTTATGTAACATTTCTTTTTTTTTTTCTCGGACTTTGTCTGATCATCAGCCGTTTTATTTTTATGATGATTTGATATGATAGCAGCTTCCTCAATGTATGACATAATGTGAACAGTTTCACAAGTTCAAAGAGGATGTCTTTATTAAGATGGGTTACGATTTGTTTGTGGTTATAAACGAAGAGAAAAATTACGAGATGAGTAAAGGAAACTGAGACGTGATAACGCTTTTTGATAAAAACAAATGTTAAGAAATAAATAAAACTTGTTTGAATTTTGAGAATAATTTTGTTACAAAAGTCTTTAAATATTTATTTTAGTGAACTGAAATGTTCTTGCCAAAATATTTTTATACAAAAAAAAACAACATTTTCTTAATATTGCACTCACAAAGTAAATTAGCACAGAGATTTAATTTAAAGCAGTAACTACCAGTTGCATTAAGTATCAAAACTGCTGCAATTATAGCAATGTTTATGCAAATAACCAAATATTTACACCAACTAACGTAATTGCAATTTAAATTAACTTAATAGTTACAAAAGTAGCGTAACACCAATAAAATAACGTAACACCAATAAAATAACGTGTTACAAGAATAACGTAACGGTTAAGATAACATTGTAACACGGTATATGGTAAGGTTAAACCCAGAGACCATATGGCGTCGCGAAAGCCCACGGCATAGGATCAATGAACAGATAACTCGCAGAAGGCTTGGTTGTTATTACTTGGAAAATTCTGGTGAAAAGTATTTGAGGAGTAGAAACGAAATTGTTTAGATCTTTGTAAAGATAAGTACTTACATATGTATATACATACCAACCGACCATCTATTAAGAACAGAAGAGCACCGGGCCATTCTGAACTACATTATTTTATACACCAATTAATATCGGAGAATTCAGCACCCAGGTAAGAAGTCCCCACAAGGTATACCAAAGACCTGGTGAGGGTCGCGGGCACCTACAGGACCAGTCGTTGTCGCCTATATCCAGCAGTGGACTGAAATAATAATTCTGGTCATTCGGCTGAAATTATGATGAAAGAAACCTAATACCTGCCATTAAGAACATCCCTATTTGCTGAAGTTTTAAATCTAATAGCCTTTATTATCATGAAATATCATAAAGAATATCAAGTATCCACAAAACTTCTACATTTCAAATGATACATCAGAGTAAATAGTGTTAAAACCCACACACTTGTACCTCAAATGAATATTTATGACGATCACAGCAAGTACAAGTTAGCACCCAAAATGGTAAGAATCTTAATGTCTTCATTACGCTAGCTTTGGCGAGAGGATAGACAGAACGACACCATGTAGGTAAACATCATCGAGGTCTATGGGTGTTTATTGAAACGAGCTGTTTGACTCTAAAGGTTAGGTTTGGTTAACAAGAATGTCTACAAAAGGATTTCTCTAGACGTGTCTGGTGAAATGGAGAGGAAGGCCAAATAATAAATAGAAGTATTGCGTGAGGAAGGATTTGAAAGAAAAAATAGTCAACGACAAGTGACGGATTACATTGACAAGGGAGGAATGAAGAAGAAAAAGTGTTGCCACGATCTCAAGTAACATGGTCATCGTCATCATTGTCGCCACAACGACCAGTCCTGTCTCGCATCTATCAGCTACCCGCGACCCTCACCAGCAGGTGTATTCGCTAACTCAATTGACATCAATTTGATAGGCACTTTGAAGTACATTGCTGCTTTGCTCGGTGGACATTGATTTATAATAGGCACTACGTATTACATTTTTGTTTTCCTATACGTCAAAGCAGCAATGTACTGCAAAGTGCCTATCAAATCGATGTCAACTGAGTTAGCAAATACACTTGCAGGTCATACGTCAGTCCACCTTGTGGGAGGCCAGGCAGATGATGTTACAGTTAGGTAAAACCAATCTATAGTTACGCTATGCTTGCTATGCTATTTTGGTAACATGCCTAGAAACTTCAGCACCGACTTCAGCCCTGCGGTAAAAGCGGCAATACTACCAAAACTGCGCACAAAACAGGATCAAAACTCCGGAAGCCTAACTCAATAAGTCACAGCTTAACGTCGGTAAACATTGCAATTTCGCTCCAAACCCTGCAACCATCTGTTTTGGTTCGAGCGAAATAGCGGCTCAACAACAAATCCCATTGATAAAGTACAACATTACCTCCTAAGTAAGGTCTACAAGTAAGGCAAGAGCGCCTACTATTGCCACGTGCTAATAGTGATTTGTTCTTTCGTCAAGAATCGCGATACCATATGTCGAACCACGTCAAGTTAAATAAGCTTCTATAATAAGTTCCCTAAAGTCTAAATTCTGGTGTAAATTGTTCAGTTAGTGGACACACACTGGCCTGTTACAGTCGGCAATTGGTAGCGAGTTTGCTTGAAGCCTGATTGATGGATAGGCTGACAGCCGTAACCAGGTGTGTAGTACTGAGGAGACGGTTTCTCTAGAAACTATGTGAGATAATAATTGTTTTTGCAATGTTGCGACATGTCTGATTGTAAAATATCCGCGGACAGTGACGTTAACGAGGTGTTTCTCCATAGAATTATGTGTGCTTAGGACGAGTGGACGTGACTTACATGGTAAACTATGTTTCGATTGCTGATAAACCAATTGTCGTATGTCGCTTTAATTTTGCAACCAAGTTGGTAAACCAACCTATGTTTAGTGCTATAAATTCGTGCATAAATCAACCATTAATTAAACCAAAAATGCGTGCAACAAGAACAGGATGTAAAGATATCATAACTTCACCTAAAACATTATTAATAGTGGTTTTCCTGCAAAACTGAAAAATAAGGTAAAGCCTGGCAACAATTGCTCAATAGGTGCGGCGCAGTAAGTATATATATAACAGAAAGCTAATCTGCGCTATCAATCGGCGGGAAGCGACGAGTGCGCTGCGCGGGCGCAGGTGACGAGAACCAGCGGTATAGACCGGACGTGACATTTGATGTATGAAACTCGAAGGGAAAGGGAGGTAATGCGGCTTTTATGGACGAAAAAGAAGGGAAAGGATTTATTCTTTTCAGGATACAAACTAACAAACAGGTAGCTATGTATAAAAATTTGGACGAATAAAAACGAGGATGAATCATATAAATTGAACACATATTTTAGTGGAGTTTGGTTCTAGAGTATGACCAAACATCAGGTGAGATTGTGGTCAAACGCAAACCTATATAATGTAGAAAACAAGGTTTTTCCTCTCTGGGTTTTCTTTAAATAGCTTGAAGACTATTAAAGAAGCCAATCAAGTAACTCAGGTGTTACAAGAAGAAAATACCGAGCGTCATAAGCAAACCATGACTTGACAAAAAAATATAACCTAAATCGACACATTCAGTAGTTTTCAGTTGGCAAATTATGCTCCAGTTTACACGAGCAAAACACAGGGAAAAAAGGCACGTAAAATATGCCTTTTAATAAAGAAAAACGGGGTTAAAAGCTGAAAAAAGTTTTTCTCATTTTCCGTATAATGTTTATGACTTAAAGCTGGTCGGTGTTGGAAAGTAGGTCGGATGAGTGCGACAGTTGTGCCTTATACCCGTTCTTACCCTATACGGAGTGCCTTTCCGATGCTTAGCCACCAAGATATGGCTTTAATCAGAAGATTATGTTTCAGTGCGCATAAATAAACTAGTTAGGCTATAGGTTAAGGGCTTTTGGGGAGGGAAATCATGAATTAAATTCTCCCACTCTGGGTGGAGCGGGTACTCTTACTGGCTAAAACCCACCCCTGTTCCTTAAGTACCTGTGACTCTTTCAAACACACCTGTGACCCTGGCAGAATAGGTTAGGGGCTAAGGGATATGAAAACAGCGTGGGGATTGATATCGACTAAAATATATAATTATTAATAAAATAGAGCAGTGGTGGCCAAGTGGTATTGGCTGCGACTTACAAGTTGTAGGTCGTGAGTTCAAACACAGGCAGGCGCTTTACTTTGTGTAAATTATTTCATCACTCTGCTCTCAAAACGGTGAAGGAAAACAACGTGAGGAAACCGGCATGTCCTAGAACCAAAAATTCGAAGACATGTGACGTCCACCAACCCGCACTGAGCCCGCGTGGTGGATTACGGTCCACACCCTCTCTCAGAGAGGAGGCCTGTGCCACAGCAGTGGGGACAATAAAAGGCTGATGATGATGTTGATGATAATAAAAGAACTGTCGACTAATACTGAGATGCCATGTCACTATTAGCCAGCTGACTTCTAGGTAAATCTAATTACTAGTCCTTTGATTTTATTTACAAGTGTCCTCATTAAAATTTTAATGCTAATTGCTGTCTCGCCCTCCCAAAAGTATTCTTTGCCAAATAATATACCTAAGGTACCCATGACTCATGAATTAATAGCGCATAAATATAACGTTGGACATTACAAGATTGCTATCTTCATAAATATTATCACAAATATTTATCGGTATAAGGAAATTGACTGTTTGATTTCGTAGCAATAAATTCATAGTCGGAACAGACCACTGCAGTGCTATCTAACAAAGTTAATTGGCCAAAGCGTTTAACCTTTAAGAACTCGAAAATTCAATTTGCCTTATGTAAGACGGTTGTTACGATACTAATTCGCGCTTAATATCTGTCGGAACCATTCGGTATGAAGAAATTATTATTAACTGAATATAGAGCGGTGCAATTAGCCCGGTTTTAAGGGAGGAGTCGCTATGAGTAACTGCTCACGTCGCCTTGACAGAAACAACTTAATTCAGACCAATTACGATCACACCGTGTATAAAGCTCACGCATAATTGCTTGTAGACGCCGTATATTAACTAGTATCGATTAATTACTGATCGTTTTATATCGATACCGCACTGAGTGGACACAGCACTAATCGGCGAACCATTGGGAATGTAATGGGCGGCAATAAAAATTGTAACACGTGTTTTATGTTGGACAAAAGGTTTGAAAGAATGTTTAGTATGTTGTTGCGCAAGAGCAGCTCGTTGGGACAGTTCAAGACCCAGCAGAGTGAGTGACATTAAGCATTATAGGCGTCTATGCTGTTTGAAGTGAAGGATGGTAATAAAAAATACTTAAGTAAACTGTCGGGCGGTGCCTTTTTAGTACATTGCAAAAAAATATGCTGCGACACGAACAAGTCACACCTACAGTGTAGTTACGAATGTAAGATCTTGTTAACTCTGCAGGTAACTAACTATAAGAAAACTTGTTGATATATGCCACATAGTCGGTCTCTTTGGTGCAAAGCTGGCTGGCTGGTTACAAAAATTAACTTGAATGTCAAAACACACGTAGGTCAAAGTTATTATTCTAGTTCCTAATTCAAAACAGTTTTTTGTTTCGTTTTTTAAAAAGAGCAACTCAAATTATGGGTGGCCAGTTAAATAAAAGCATCTAGCATAAACTTTAAACAGTAATAAAAGCGTAATGGGGAAGTTTACATGAAAATCACGTACGCTACAATTTTATTCCGTACAAAGAACCAACAGTCTGACATTATGATTTTCCCTGAAGCGCAGTTTATTATGTCAAGTGGCTTTATTCACCGTACAGCGGTAGCAGACTATGGTAGCTCAACCACTGTGTTTAGGGAGTCTAAAACGACATTTTGACTGTATCCGAACTCTCTACCTGTTTTCTCAGATAATAGTGTAATGGCGCGGAGTGTATAAGCTACCGACACAGCCTGAAGAATTACCAAACTTTTTTGGCAGTGGGCAGACCCATTGCTCGCAGAACGGATGGTCGATGGTGCAGCATGGTTTTGGAATGGAAACCGCGAAGATGCAGTGTTGGAAGGCATCTCGTAAGGTAGACCGATAATCATGTAACGGCCGCAGGAGTCTGCTGGATGCCAGAAGCACAGGACCAGACTAAGTGGCGACGGCCTATGTCCGGCAGTGGACTTCTAGGATAGTGATCTGATATCACAAAACCAACAATATTTGGAGCCAAATTTCAAACTGTCTCTTAACCATTTCTTCAAATTATAGTGTAAAGTAATTGTGATTACGTCATCTGCGCAGGAGCACCGCGAATTACATGCTATTGTTGACGTTATGAAACAGAAAATCGAAATTGTCTAACAAATTACTGACATTTTGATAGATTGTTATAGGTTCGCATTCGCAATGTGTATTTATTTTCGTATTGTTGTAAGCACTGCTAATTAATATTTGCTTTCCATTGCGAATTTCTTTCAACAGATTGTTATAAAAATAAAATAAGTGAATCGAATTTAGTGTTTGATTGTAAATTCATAACAGCAGTACATTTTAATACAAGTGGACGGATTTAGTTATTGCAGCCGAGGTGGGATTGACGCTATGGCACCGAGTGTGTAATGACAAATGCTCACGCGTATTTTAAACATGTTAACCTAAAAAAAACTTTTTTGTAAAAAAGCTTTTTAGTTTTCACTTTGTAATTGTTGCACCCAAGAATTACTCGTAACTCTGAATATTAGAGTTATGCCCGAATTGATAACCTCAATAACATAGAATTTGAACATAATTGGAGGAAATCAAAACGTCATGCATATGTGTTTATGTACATATTTTTTGAATTTGCTTTTTCAAAAAGCGCTGAATCAATTTCGATAAAATTTATATGGGATCACCTCAGCAGTACTCATTCTATTTAAAAAAAGAATTTTTTAAATCGGTCCACAATTGATTGAACTTAGAACCACCTCTTTTTTCGAAGTCGGTTAATTAACTCCTCATTCTTACAAATCAAATAAACGAGTCCCCGTCACACAAACGCACAGATAACATAAAAAAAATCACCTTATGCTGTAACCATCACACGAGACAAGTACATAAGTACTCCGATCGTATACCATTGTGCTAAGGTCATTGGCACCATGATTCATGACGATCTATCACTATCTTTTATCTATTTAGGTACCTACTACAGAGTATACTACAGAAACGAAGACGTAAAAAAGCTAATCAATTGTAGTGATGTTTTTCGGTAAGTGCCCTTAGCTTTTTGCGAGGTTTTTTATATGGCACGATGTTTTTAAGTTGGACACACTGGCGTGGCGTTTTACTTATGTGTTTTTCTTTAGTAAAGTTTGGCGGTGAGACCATGACTTTCGTACGACATACTACGTTGTTTTTTTTGACGTGACAACGTTTAATAAATCGATGAACGCCGGCTGCATGCACGAAAAAGTGTCCCGTTACGCTCATTGTACGCATGCGACGCATCTATATTTCATCAATGTTTGTGAGTTATGACGTTGTCACGTTAAACTATCGTCCGTAAACCTTTACAGACAACCAATTTTTTTTATCTATGGTAGGCTCTGACCGCTATCTTACCTGATGGTAAGCGATGATGTGGTCGACGATATGTTTTTTTTTTTTATGGTGGGAAATCATCCAATGACATCTCCCGCTCTGGGTGGAGCGGGAGCGCGTGCCAGACTCTTACTGACAAAAACCCACCCCTGTTCCTTCCCTGTCTGAGTGCCCAGGGGTGCGGTAACTCATGTTAAGAATTTATCCGCTACCCCTAGGCATATGTGGTCGACGATGGAGTTGTCTAATTGTTTAAGTTTTCATAACGACTGCTCAACTGCCTAACGTCAAAAAAGTCTATACTTTTTTATCAGTTTAAGAACTTACTAGCAAAAATAATTCGAGATAATTTCAATCCATCGCCTCCAATTGAAATATCGACTTTAGCTTTGTGTATTTTAAGTTGATTTTTAAGTGACGTAACCAAATAAAAATATGAACTCCAATGCAATTTGAACTTTGTTGGACATTGAGATTGTCTTTCCAAAATTTGAAAATTATTTCGAATTATAAATTCATGTTGGTTTGTAAGTATACAATAATCTCGGTATTTTTAGGGTTGTTTTTGTAGTCTGAAGGTAACAGCGTTTTCTCATACAAAATAACGGCATAATACCTTAGCTAAAAGTAGCTGGTCGAACGGAAAGACAATGTGTAGCATACAACAATAGGAAGACACAGTCACGAACTGCTCCGAGCACTCTACAACACATTAGCTTATCGCCCCACAAAACCTTCACACAATAATCCATCTTAATCCCTTAAAAATACGTACTACTATCGTGCGGTAGTTTCTCTCCAACTGGTACAGTTCGGTGAGGTTGATTGTACGCGACTGATTAGCTCTAAAGAGTACAATGAAAAGGTGTGAAAAGTCACAGTTAAATCGCTAAATGTAGTGTGAAATATCGAATAAATGCAACATTCCTTGGTATATTAGTTTTCTGCAGCAGGAAAACGTAAAACAAAGCAAACAAAGCATTTTATCGTTCTGAGAAATCTGTGTTAGTGATATTTTCGATATGTGGCAAGAAAATTAAATCACTAGGTACCATCAGATTGGGTATGCTTCTGCTTGAAGAATGGCCTTAATTATCAAAAGTCTTTGCCTTATCTTATCACTAGCGACCCGCCCCAGCTTCGGTCGGGTACAAATTATACATATAAACCTTCCTTTTCAATCACTCTATCTATTTAAAAAAAACCGCATCAAAATCCGTTGCGTAATTTTAAAGATTTAAGCATACATAGGGATATAGGGACAGAGAAAGCGACTTTGTTTTTAACCGACTTCCAAAAGGAGGAGGTTCTCAATTCGTCTATGTTTTTTTTTTTTTTTTTTTGTATGTATGTTACGCGATTTCTCCGTCAGTTGTGAACCAATTTTCAAAATTCTTTTTTTATCTGAAAGAATATACTCCCGAGGTGGTCCCATATAAATTTTATCGAAATTGCTTCAGCGCTTTTTGAGAAACTGAACAAAAACGGAAATTACGAGTACCGCGATAACGTTTTGGTGTTCTCCAAATGTTTAAATTCCACGTTCCATTTTATTGGGGTTTTTAGTTCTGGGGTAAAACAACTAAAAAGTGAAAAATAAAAAACTTTTTTACAACAAAAACAACCGACTTCCAAAAAAAATACACTAAAAATTAATAAATAACTTTAATTTCGGAAGTCGGTGTCAAATAACGAAGAAGTAAAATACAAACACCGACTTCCGAAATTAAAGTTATTTATTAATTTTTAGTGTATTTTTTTTTGGAAGTCGGTTGTTTTATACTATGTAGTGATAATGATGAAAGGTTCAACGAGAGCCTTTGAATGACCGTGAAAGGTGAATACAGCCATAACCACTATCTCTGACGAACGGATTAGTTGCTTTTGTACATTCATACAAGCAGAAGCCTCCCACAAGGTGGACCGATGATCTGGTCAGGGTCGCGGGAATCCGATTGACGTGAGACGCATCAGGATCGGTTATTGTGGCGACACTTGAGGGAGGCCTATGTCCAGCAGTGGAAGTCTTTCGGCTGAAATGATGATGAATCATACAGACTTTAAACTCATTCATTTCTTCCACGGAAGAGAAATACAGAACTTCGTCCAATCCTACTCCTGTTTATGGAGCCGGTTACAAAAAGGAACCTCTTGAGCCTCTTCCGGAATAAAGACATCTCCATTATGACACCTTATGTTGGAAGGAAATTATCTCTGGACTAAATTTTTTTCTAAAACATTATCTTTGACATTTACAGACCAGAAACAGTCAACATTAAGTCAGATTAATCTGCCTAGCCTTTGCCCAACTATCTTAGAGTTGGCTTCCAGTCTAACCGTCGCAGCTGAATATATGTCGCATTATTTTATATGGAACGACTGCCTATCTAACCTCCACCACCCAGTTATTGGGTAATACGATGCCTCTTGGTAAGACTGGTTGTCAGGCTTTCGGGCTTCTGACGACCTGTAACGATTGTCAAAGATCCACGATTGACAGCCGTGGCCTTACGTGCTTTCCGAGGCACGGAGGAGTCTCGGTATGTAAAGATGGTCGCCCATCCATATACCGACCCCGGCAAGCGTAGCTTAACCTGATGGATCGACCCGTGCGGCTGTTATTACTTTAGCCACAAGCTCAACATTAAGTCAGATATAAAATCAAAATATTACCTGCTGTAGTACTTAAATAAACGTGTGAAAGTGTCCTTTCCGTCAACTATGACTTTCCAACTAAACGTGTAATAACTTTAAATTATGCTCAAACTTTTATGACATAAGTCTGGAGTTAATATTGTAGTTCTATTAACTGTTGCTTGGTTTAACTCATACGAGTAACTTCATGGTGAGGTAAGTTTCTAATAATTATTATCTAAGTAATGTGTCCCTTTACTTACCTTTTGAAATTACAGGTTTGACTTTGACTGTTTGAATGATTAGGAATTTTTGAGAGACCATGTAGAAATATCCATTCTACATGTGAGTTATTATCCAACTTACTATTGTGATCTTAATCTATGATTGGTTATAGACGGAGTGTCAAAATTCAGCAATCTGAAGTACCAGAATGAGAAGCCGGCTTGTATCTTGTACACGCGAAATAAGCTCTCATAGACAAAATGAGAAGCCGATACGTCATCGTTACGTTCGTCAAGGTCACTCACACATTTTAACGATCCTGCTTCATATAATGTCCAATGACATTGCGTCTATAACCTTTCATAGTCTAAGATTGTGATCATATATAAGATATAATGCATAATATTGACTGGTATTAATTTCATCATCCTCCTGCCCTTATCCCAATTTATTTATTTGGGGTCGGCGTATACTCCTCTATTAGTCGTCATCTCTGTAGTCACCCCCTTTTTACCCAAATCCTCTTTCACAAAGTCCAAGCATCGTTTCTTTGGCCTTCCCCTATTCTTATAGCCATAATATTGACTGGTATTAAGGTACACGAATTATGGAACTCGAGTGGAGTTCGGCAGGGCACCTGGCAAGGCGCGGTGATGATAGGCGGTGACCGAGTGGCGTGCAAGGACTGGAATAAGTATGTTGGTCGTCGGGCGGTGAGGTAGGTAGAGGACCTTGTTATCATCGCGGGTAGGACATGGATGAGACCAGCACAGGAGCGTGTGGATTGGCACAAGAAAGGAGAGGCTTTTGCCCATCAGTGGGCTAAGTCGGGCTGTGGATGATGATGGTGATGATTCAGTTACATAATGATAGCGGATAGCGGAAGCTAACCCACACTATATTGCGAAAATGCGAAACAGATGATAATGGATAGATCTATACTATTTGTGGATATTAAAAATCGAAAGGACACAGGATCCCTTTCTAAAAAAGGTCAACAAAAAAATTCATGTCGTGAAAGCGCCAGTTATTCAATAGATGTCGGAAGTAGATAACCATATTTTAATTACCGACACAACTGTCGATCAGGCAAATTAATTGACACATACTAATTAAATTAGGAACGTGATTTAGCCGTCACTGGCCACACCCATACATCTCAACTTGTCACTAATTACAAATCGATATAATTAGCTACTACACAACGGCAGCTAAAGACAATCCCGTCACAATGGCTGCGCGTGCGCAACGGATTTAGTGTGCCACGTCCGCTTTTGTGCCCGACTGTACTTGTCTGACATTGATCGCATGATTGACAGCTAAGGTCCTGAATTTATATATGCAACTATGCAGGCTAGTTATTAATAGGATTTAGAATAATATAAAAGGATTTGCATGAACGCATGCGTATTTTTCATATTAACAGGATATACACACACAAACATACACATAAATATTAATGTGTAGGTATATGAAAGATATGCAACTTATTCATGCTGTTCACGGTAACTTTGACTTATAACTTATTTATTTTTTTATCGTTTATAGGCACATGTTTGACCGTCATCTCACCTGATGGTCGTGTCGTCGCTTGCTGATGAGGTCGAAGATGGAACACGCTTGCTTAGAAGTAACCTATTCACTCTTGACTTAAAGACTTCTAGGTTGTAGCTATCAGGAAACACAGACTCTGTTTCATTTACTTCTCAGTTCTTCTACTGCGCTGATACAGTTCTAAATGCACCAGGCATACATTAACAAAATGGTGAAGTAAAACATCGTGAGGAAACTGGCATGTCCTAGAACCAAAAAATCGAAGACATGTGACATCCACCAACGTTACGGACCTGTACTGTGTGTTACTGGACCCGCGTGGTGGATAACGGCCCATTCCCTATCCTAGAGGCCTGAGTCCCAGCAGTGGGATATATGCTGATTATGCTTATGCATCATAATCAAATATTTACTCACGGTAATGCATTTTTAAAACGACCACTAATCAGAATTTTTGATCATTGTTCCATACTTCGAATCAACAACGATGAATGAACATAATTTTCCATTGTAAGCAGGTTACATATTTCATGAATCAAAAGTGAAACTTCCAAACCACATTGATATAACATGGTCAACAAAAGAACAATCACAATGTTTCATAACAACTCACAGTGAATATATCCCTAACAAAATACACAACATTTCATCATGCTGAGTTAAGCACTCATATATTACACCTAATTTGCGGCATACTTAATTGTATGCTTTGATTGGTAGATTGTAATACTCGTATATTTGTAACTAGCGATTCACCCCTGCTTCCCACTGGAGCAAAATTATTCGAAAGATACGTACCGCCATCTAGCGTCCAAAAACAATTATAATCGTCGAAAATTGCTATTCCTCGGGAACAATACTTTTTTTTCCGGAATGAAAGATACCCTATGTCTTTTTCTGCACCCCTGACAACGTATATGCAAAACTTCATGATGATCGTGTCCGTGGTTTAAGTGTGAAAAGGTAACAAACACACGTGTAACATTTCACATTTAAAATATTAGTTAGAATTAGTAGTGTGTAGTGTTTGACAAAAGAAGGACATAAGATAAATGTCAGAAATGGCCGTGAAATAGGTTTATGATTTGAAGAAATAATGGTGTGAGGCGTGCTTAGCATAGAATAGGAAACATAGGAAAACACTGGTTTGACAGTTAGGAAGGCCTGAATAAGAAATTAAGAGCTACAAACCATGGAACGGCAAAATCAACAGCACTCTATTTTCAATCCAGCTCTGGTAGTTGATTAGCCTTAAAGCAGAACTATTTCAATAGAAACACGTTAAGTATCGACATTAGTTTCACTCTCTTAAAAGGTAAAAAGCATATATGTGCAGAACGCAATTAGCTTGTAAAATAATTAGTGTTTTGATTGGATTCGCGGAATACACAATATAAAGTGTGTGCGATCGAGGTCGGGCTGACAAGGATAGCGAGTTTGACGGGTTAGACATATCCATTAAATAGAAAGTAGTACGTGGGGACCAGAGAGCCATCGGTCCCTTGACAGGGCTTTAAATTATACAATGATTAGTTTTGCTATGCGACGCACACAGCGCCATAGAGTAGAAAGGCGTTACTCACTTCGAAATTGGAATTTGGTAAATCATGTCAAGTTTACGCTCGCTTCAATGAGTTAACTAGTGATATAGTCGGGAAATCGAGAAGAGGATATACTAATAATATAACCGACCGATATGTTGTAACCGAATACAATTTCAAACATTCAACAATGGAAATAGTTTCTTTCGACACATTTGCAAGGTGTTACAAAGTGCATCAGGAGAAAAGCAAGGTCGAAATAAAATAAAATAAAGTAAGAGGAGAAATATGAAGTGGCGAAATGTCAGTCGTTAATGACCGTGGCGTTATCATTAAAGCGATGTTATTTTTATATTACTTTACTGCCGTTTATAAATTAAAAACATACGTTCAAAGAATTTCACAAAAGTAAAAACAAAAATATCATGAGAAAGTTCAGTGGCCCCGCCACGTGGTGTGTGCGTAAACAAACGGTTAACATATATATAAATTAATAAACATTTCGAGCAGGAAACCCTTGAGAGGATAAATATAGGGTGTTGCGCAGACACGAGACGCGGCGGCGGCGTGCGCGGGCGCAGCCGGGCACGCATGCGCGAATGTTTATATCACTGGACACGAAATTCACTTAAATAATGTTCCAGGAATCGTAATGTTTAATGTTTCACACAACAACTCGAGATTTTTCCGATTCATTAAATTGTTCGTTCGTTGCCAAGGTTAGTGTAAACACATAAACATTCAAGAAATTATTGTAATTTTTCTCGTCACGGATTGGGTGAGATATGAAAATAAAACATCTAAGAAATGCGCCGTTTGACGATAAATTGCGGGGCGTCTTGAAATAGCTAATGTTAAATGGATGAGAAATTCATGAACGTTGCTATGCTAATAAAGCAAAAAGAAGAGAAATAGTAGGTAGTAAGTTTAAAATATGAGTTGGGCGTTTGATGTCTCGGGGGAGACCACCTTGCAGGAATATAAATGGCACAAGAGACAGCTTGTTTAATTACTAGTCGGTGAGCCCGCTGTAATTGATGCTCGCAAACAAGATCAATTCCCAGTGAAAACCGATCCGCCCAACCTAGAAATGAGTCTCTTCCTCTATTAAGATATTGAAAAGTGCTACGTAAGGGTACTTACTACTATAGCAGAAACAAACACATCGATGCTTGCAAGAATTCGGTTGATGGTAGTAGTATCTGAGTTTTCAAACGTACCTGAAAACAAAAAGACACAATAAATTAATTTACAAAATTAACAGTAGAAGACAAAGATTACCAGCTATGCAGATAGCAACGCAATCCTACAAAGAACTACAATTCCTACTAAACAATTGAAAATGATAATGATTACTTCAGCCACACTTAATGTAGTAATTGAACAGCAGTATACTGGATTATTAACACATTTCGATTAAATTTTCACGCAAACAGAAATTGCTGCTGCCCAACAAGGAATAATGTAGAATTTAAACAAATTTCGTATAATATCATAAAAAGTAGAAATAGCATGACGTTTGAAACCGTGTTCATGTGACACAGCACACGTGAAGCAGGAAGACGTATAAGAGACAAGGTTTTAATGAGATTATGCCACGGAATGTAGGCAGTGACAAGTTTCGTGATGATGCATATCTTGCATGTGGTAATGGAAGTGATGTGGCGGTATATTTTCCGAAGGTTTTCTGAAAACCTCTACAAGTTATTCTTTCCTTTTGACAAGGATAAAAATGTGATGATATGTAGACATGGCAGACATTAATAAAGGGTCTTAACGAATAAAAATTGTTGAAGTTTAATAATTGGCCTAAAATTACTTCCAAAAACTAGCAACATATAGGCACCAATGTCAGATGCTAGTGCAGATTTTATATGCAAACCCGGTGAGACTCTTTAGAAAGAAAAATAATGTAGGGAGAATTCTTAATCTTGTCCAGTCTACATTTTTGCGTTTCTGCAGTGAGCAAGAAATTTCGAGATTTGGTACTGAACAAAACAAGAATCAAAACATAAGAACACATTTAAGCCCAGGGCTTATTACTTTGCCTTTCTGTAGTGTCAATTTTCCATTCCACGATAATCCCGTTACAATTATTGCTAGCATAAATAACAGGCTTCCTGACGGCCCAGATTATATCCTTACCCCATACATGATTCTATGTACTCGTCGCTGTACGCATACATACGCAAAGCTCATTTACACCAATCAAACGTTGAAGTAAGGGGAGACTCTTGCCGCAGTTTTTTTGTTGTACAAGCGGGCTGGTTCTTTGATGGTAAGTGGTCACCGAAGCATAAGAACTTCTGTAATACCAGAGGCATTGCATGTTCCATACCAGATACGAAGCGGTAATTTCACATGTCCAAAGTCTGGTGCGCTGCGACCAGAATACAGTAACTTAAAGAGTCCCTGTGAGCAGAGATTGTGTGTGTCCATGCTATTAAAGAGAACTGGTGGATGTCGGATATTTCTATAGCATGCTCAGTTATCGGGCTTCGTGGGAACGGGTCAGTGTCAGTGCCGGCGGCGCCTGCGCAGCGGAAGTCGGCAGGACGTGCTGCACATTACTTTGGATTGCTATATATTTTGTATCCTTGGCAATTTGTTTGTAAATGCCAGGAATGTTTTTAATGTGTTTTAGGATGGAAAAGGAATTCAATGCGGCTTCTTTACACAGCGCTTTTTTACTACTTTGAAAGTTGGAACAAGTGCCTTGTTTCTCTTTCTTAGCTTTTTCATCTTTAACACAATCTATATTCCTTTATTCTGCCTCTTGACCTGAAGATGATAGATGAATGATGTTTAAATAATGCAGAACAGATCAAATCTAAGTTCGAGGAACTTCCATTATTTATGTATGATATGATTGATGAGAACAAGATGATTCAAATGATATCTGTGGCTATTCAGAACAAATACCAGATTCTAGTAGATAAACATTTTCATTTCCCGTTCCTATTTATGAATTGCCACTGATACAATATTTATGGCAATGAAAGGAGTTTATTATCAATCGTCTGCGTAGTAATAACGCGTTCGTTCCCAACACTACTGTTTTAGTCTTCAACAACCATATAAACTTCTGCAGTCCTAATAAATTCTACGTCAAGGGATTAAGGGTCATATTCATTTGTTGCATCGTTTTTGTCGAGCTTAGGCGTTGCTTGATGGATATCTGCGTCTATCCTGAATCCTACTTCTGATGTATTTAAGGGTGCTTTTACTTTGTTCTATGTAAATGTTATATTTGCAGCTTGGGGCACGGACGTGAATATCTTTTGATCTGCAACTGTAGTGAATTCATTAGTCGGTACACACAATATGTGTAAATAGAACGGAAGCCCTGTACATAAGTGTTACCTTTGCGATGTTAATATTGAGCCACTTATATTCTTTAGTCGTGCTTCAACTGACACATTTCCGTTTAGATTGAATAATGTTTAGATTAAAGGTTTAAGCTATCTCACTGCAAAGTTAACTGCAGCTAATCTTCGCTACATGATTGACTTAACTGTAGGTGCAATGAGATCTTTGTTGCTGGTTGTAAACATTGGTTAAGCTTAAGTACATGATTAGAAATTAATCAATTTGTTACTTTTACGGAGTTAAAGACCACTCAAGTTATATTGATCTTTAAAGCTTTTACAGGGCCAAAGGGACTACCATATAGGGAGACCACACAGAAGTCCGTTACTTCAATCAGACAAACGGTTAATCAACTATAACGCATTATTTACGCTTCAAAAGGTACATAGCTAAACCCTTTACACCGAAGACATAAACTCACTCCAAACCTCAGGAATGACCATTAAAACTACAAAGAAGACCCACAGTAATTATCTGAAGCACCAGTCTGTTCCCAATGCGTGAAAAGTGCATTGCAGCGAAAAATGCATCTTCCCTTTTTAGAACAGATTCACGTACGTTGAGGGCTCTTGGGAAAGGCTTTGTGCAGCAGTTTTATCTGAGAGACGAACACTTGAAAGCAGTCTCGAGCCTTGCGTCAGCACGGAGGGTGTTGCCGGGAGATTGTCAAGTGGAACGATGAGGTGAACGACCGCTGTTGCCGTAGGTCGGGAAAATTGTTGCTAACTGACGTAGATGCAGGAAAATTGTTGGTGACTTTTGTTCATATATGACTTTTGTTTTAATTTTCGACGTTTGTGAAGGTTGTATCTAGATTCGTTTTCAGAACAATAGATAATGGTTGTTGGCTTGTATTTCGACTCCGTAAATAACAAGCTGAACTTGTTTATCTGCAAGATGCAACTAATGTCATTAGCGAAATATCACGATTGTTATATTCAGAGGATCTTGATGTCGTATTTTAAATTTCATGACGACAGAGCTCGTTATTTCTATTGAATTATATATACTTATAGACGAAGGGTAGGTGCCCGAGTAGTAGCAATTTACGGGTGAACGGCTTTTGGTTATCCTTTCAAATTAGATTAAAGGCTAAGTTCTATTGACGTCATAGAAGGAGAGAAGAGGGAGGGGGAGGTCGATGACTACGAGGCGCCTACGAAGGAGGGTTGCTAATTTAATTTCATACTATATTAAATCAAAACGCGTTAATTAACTGAAACCAGGCGGGTTATTTTCGGTGGCCTCAGCTAGATTTTACGTTTAGGTATATTATTATTTTCTTATCCGAGAAAGTATTAGGGATTGATTGTAAAAGTATTAATAGCGACCTCTCACACTTCATGTTGTAAAACAATGATAAGGTGGCAATATAGGGAGAAAAGGAAGATAAAGTGTGAGTTATTGTTATTTTTACACATAATAAAACTTATCGATCCGTTTGAATGATGGATGACAAGAAAAAATCTTCAGCCACTGTTATCGGTATCAAATTGTTGGTAATTTCAGAGAAATTCCAGATAAAATCTCTTTCGAGACAGTTGTCAAATATAAAACCACAATTTATATTTTACCCCACAGTTACCTAGGGAGAGTAAACTAATATTTCACAACCTAATGCTAGGGTCTCACTAAAATAATAACGAACGGCTTAATATCAGGCTCGTTACTCACGGACGCACAGCAGGTGAACTTGCGTACAAAAAAGTAATAACAGCCAGTATTACACAGTGGGACGCCAGTTAGTACCAACTGGATGTGTCGTTGGCTGGGGAGAGCAGTGTAGTGGAAAGCTTCGCGAATTGCTTTTTGGATGAAAAAAAAAACTCATTACGGATTTTTTATTTTTAATATGAATGTGATGATAGACAAAGTTTTAGATGTGGAAGATTGCGATGGGAATGACGATGGAGCAGTAAGCAAAGGCTTTAAAGTAACTAACATTGAAATGGTTTTTATTGCTGGAATGAAAATATCAACTAATTTCATGCCAATCATTGGAATGAAAATTTGACAGCATGTAAAAATATCGCAAGCAAATATTATGTGTTAGAAGAGTCTAATGTAACAAAAACCTTGACGAAAACACATTCCAAAAATCATGGTACACTAGAGGCACATTTTTGATTGTGCAATTTGAACATAAGAGCATGCTCAGTAGAGGAAGTGCCCTCCAGCCTTTTGTAGTGAACAGCTCTACATTTGCAACAATGATGACTCAAATTGCTATATGGGGAGCACGATAGGGCTCATGAAATTATAAGTACACTTCTATTAACAGCAGTGACAAAAAAGAAAAATGGCGGTGCACACTTCAATTTTTAACCGATTATTGATGCAGTTATAATAATGATAGCTTTTATATTCAAAGCTGTACTTTTTAACAAAGTAGCAGAAATACCTCCAATAGCTATTCCAAGATCTGTAGCCACAGCCACGCGTTTCCTTGAAACAGCTCCAGTCGCAGTTTCTCAATAAATTACTATAACGGGAACCAGAGTTTCGTAAGTAAAACGCTGGTTTTAGAAGAAATGTTGTAATTCTATAAATAATGACGGAACCCATGGTGCACGCACAAACAGACCCGCGGACAGACATGTACCAGAAGAGAGTACGGGTCAATGTGTTTTCCACAACAATTAAGGGGTAGCATGCAAAGTTATTATAGGAACTATACGATAAGAATAGGAAAATAAAACAAATAACAATAGAAAACTTAAGTAAAAATATGACTCACGACTAAACTAATTGATAATCCAATTGTATCGATAGTTTCATTGAATGTAAAATCAAAGAATGAATAACGTTTATTCGTCAAAAGTGAAATACTATCAAGTTCAATGAAACCCATACAAAAACCAAGATACATAAAAAAGCTACAAAGAATTTAGTACAAAGGGCAGCCCTGAGTAGAATAAACACGATGGATATAAACAAATTGCTGGCACCTGTCATAAAATTTACCTAAAACGGTCACGCACCGCCACATGAACCGTTTGTTTGATGTCGAAACACTTGACACAGAAGAAACGTAAGTATCGAAAACTTACAAAGGTGAAGTGGAAAATTACATAAACAAAACACAAAAAATCACTGATTTCCAAACACAGAAAGATAATACATACTCATCTTTGTAAAAGAAAGAGTGGAAAGAATACAAAGAATCCAGAAATATATCAAATGATAATTGACATTCAAGACAAAGAAATTTTCTGTTAACAATCGTAGTAGTTTGCACATAAAACGTTGGGTTACATTCTCACTATTTTTAGTAACACATTAATTCGCTTTTGTGACTCACAGATGTAGTAAAGGGTCCAAATGAGATTTCAATTCCAGCAGCACAAAGTGAAAACGGACTTTATTTGTTGGTCAGAAGGTTCGAAATGTAATGTTTGGTAAGGGAATCATTTCATAAGGTAATAAATAATAATGGATCGTCTTTGGCCTTGGTGAAATTAGTCACCAACGCGTCTCGGCGCAGTAAATTGTGAATTAATGCCTTGATGTGACAGTAGACGCATATTACAGATGAAATGCAGTATCTTAATAAAGCAGAAAAAGGATACGACCTCGGTTTGAGATATGCAGTATGTAGCAAACAAATTGGCTAGGTTTTGAGGTCAAAATGTGGGTAGTAGATTATAGACGTGAATAAAACATGAAGTGGAGAAGAGGAGAAATGCTAAGCTAACGCAAAAACAAGGTCGTTTTGATACATCTCATTTTGAATGTTCTGCTTATTGAACTCTCGTCCGCATTATATCGTCTGATAAAACATTCACATATTCGGTTGAACTTCCACGTTCAAAATAATCATTAACAATGACCTTACCAATTAAGATAGTGACTGTGGATACCATGTGAACCGGGACGCCTGTGTCTTTATCAATGGGAGCATTTGGCATTGAACTGCCCGTCAATTAATGATACAAGCATGTGAGGTTGCGCAAGATCCCGTGTTGATGTCGAATTATAATTTACATAAAGCAACGGTAAATTTAGATTGCAATAAAACTTAAAATGAAACCAATAAATGCCCGTAAAGGCTTAAGTTGACAAAGAACTATCCGACGGATTAAGTGTATGACATTTCATTAATAACCACAAAAATGTTAAAAGCAGACATGAACCTCGTTACAGTAAGCATAAAACTCAATTAATCACAAATTGAATCCTGTGCCTTCCAATCATATGATTGATTCTGGGTCATTAAAGCTATTCTAGCCAATCAGATAACAATTGGGACACGTATAACCAGTTCTCAACGATGGGTTTAATGCAATGTGCTTTTACGTATATTATTATGTTACGTTTAAGTTTTCCAGAGGATGCTAATTTTATACCCTGAGCGTTGTCTCGTAAATATAGGTGGAGGCAATAAAACGCATTTATTTCTTTTGCTCTTACTTCAGATTAATTTATTGCAGTGTCAAGAGCAGGATATCCCAGGGAATATAACTTTGTTTCTGATTTTATGGAAGATGTTCATGTGATTGGAATTTTGCATTGCATACATTATGATTGATCTCTGCTTGAAAAAGTGTTGCGATGTTAGACTCTTATCTGTAAATAGAGGTGTCGGAATCCATCGAAGTGATTAAACGGATTCACAAGCTCGACGCCAATTTCCTTAAAGACATGAGAATTTGGAAAATTGCCATAGAATTGAATGAAAATGCAATCAAGATTTTCTCAGCAGAACGGTTTACACTTAGCCAATATTTATACCCCGAGAAGCCCACTTTGCGAGTTTCATGTCCAAATAACATACTTTTAAAGATACGAGTGCCAAATTGTTATCCTTTGGCACAGTGTTCGAGGCTGGCAGAAGCCAAGTGGCAATTGTAATCCTCAATCCGAACGTATGCCAGACATGGTCATATCAATCAGTTACAATGAAGAATGCCACACAAAATCTGCTAGTTTAGCAATTGGTTCTTTTATGTGATACTTTTCTTTCATGCAAAATGTTGAATTTGTCTGATTCTTCAGTCTCCGTAGATAGTAGATATTTTTCTTGATTCCTAAAAAATATACGTCATTCGTTATCATTGTCATTTACATTCATTTAATTACCGCTTTTATTCCTCCGTTATCACAAATTCTGATCGTGTCTTAGAGGCGTGATTCTTAATAGCTATGATGAAAAATATAGATAAGCTACTGTTATAATTATTACTCGTGTTATCTTAAATTAATCAGTGTTCAACATTAAGCCAAATTACATGCTATTAGCTTCAATTGAGCCATCAGAGTACAATTAACTGAATCGTTCGCCATTACAGACACCTGCAATCATTGTTTCACGTGTCACGTCAAGTCGACTTGCCGTTTTAAATATAGGAACACGATGCACGATTTTATCATCGTTTTTTTCTGCAAATGCATCAGCTGTAACAACTTTCGCGTCATCAAGTCTAGAAACAATGGCAACTACTTTTTTATTAATTAACTTTATGAAAACGCATAAACTTTAATAACTAAGTTACGTATGAATAATACCATTTCTGTTATTATTTACGCTATGTTAGCTTAGTATATTTGAAAAGGAACTTTCATAACACTGCAGTGCAATTTCACAGAGCACTGCACTTGAATAATTAATATTATAATTATTGTGAAAGCAGTGTTTAATACAAAGCGGGCAGCTGTTGGTCTGGTATTTGAACCATAACGTGGCTTATGACAAATGTGGCGCTGACAGGAAGCAGCTATTATAGAACAAAGATACTAGTACATACATATCCTCCTGCAACGAAATTCACACTGCAGTTTACAAATGAATGAATTACACAAATGTTTGGTCAGAAAATGTGAAATCAAAAAACATTCCTTTCTAAAAAGTTCATATATTGAATAACATCAATACCAAGCCTAAGCAGGTAGTAAGTAGTTAAGTGTTACTACACAACAGTTACATGAGATTCCTAACACCTTAAAAGCCAAGCCCATCAGGAAAATATTGAATACTCCAAACATATGGTCAAGATTATTGTAGATAGTAATAATAACAATCGTAAAATCTAGAAATGGATATGAATGACACGATAAATGGGTAACCAGAACTTGTTTCATCGTTATTTGACTATGTAAGGAAGCGAGGAAATTGTAAGACATCAAAGGTCCATCGAATAGTTTCGATGATCTCGTTAAATATGTCATGGAACGGCGGCTATCAAATGTTGTACCCGGTGTACATTCCTATGGAGATAGGGATGACAATGACAACGTCGCGTTCCTTGTAAATGAAAAGCCTTGTTTTCAGATATTCTCAGATAATAAAGCTCAAATCATCACATCCAAACACACGCAACCATCACTCGCCCACCGCGTCCATCAGGTGAGATAGTGGTCAAACGCGTGCCTATGAACAATAAAAAAAATATCTCGAAACCAGAAAGAAGATCAAATTCTACAAAGGCACAAAGGTAGGAATAAACTTACTCTTAAAAGAAATACAAAGATTAAATTCTTTCTCCTTTGATCTGACTCAATCGGAAACAGAGAACTTTTATAGACAAACTGTAGACGGACAAAAGACAGGCGTCTTGTAACTTGCATCTAAAGACAAGAAAAGAGCAGCCCTGCTATAAACATATAAAAGGAATGTCCCAGATTGTATCAACGTACGTTTTGCATGTTACCTACTCATCGAATAAATTCTTGCATACATCGCATAATCAGAAGCAATATAAATTCACATAGAATTTACATGGAAAATAGACATAAAGATTGTAGTTTACACTGCGGATTAAGGTACACGTTTGTTGATGTTTGTTATATTATTCCATAATATTTAATCAGCTTATGATGGACTGTGTAACAGTAGTTTAAATAATTTACTGTGTATTTAATATGGAAATGAGAAAGGAATTTCATCGGTTGCTTATCTTGATGATGTCGAACGCTTCTTGGAGCTGTATTGATTGGAGACTTGTTACTCTTCTAATTTATGTTTATTATCTGTATCTAAATTCAATATTTTACGAGTTTAGATTGTCGTAACATGAGGTGCCAACATATCTTTTGTAATTAAATGTAACGTAAGTTAAGGCAATATATGTTCTGGAACCTGAGGGTAATGATGTAATAAATTGTGCAATACAACGACCCCTAACCTTCAATAAGAAAACAATTTGGTGTTCCATGTATATCAAGTTACGGCATAATAAGACAAAATTACATACGGATGGAAGAATAATGCAATAAAAAAGGGCTTGCAATTCTTTCCAAGCATTGTCGTTCTCCGCTTCGAGACAAAATTGTACTGAATACGAATTCCTCGTCTATTTTTAGACAGCATTCAGCGAGTCCTTTCATACCAATTATAGTATGCGATGCGTATGTAAAAATAGGCCTCCGCTGACCATTCTCGGAGACTTAAAAAAAGTAAGGTTCTACTATTCAAATGTCTCAGTTGTCTTGCAAACAAACGTTTAATTGAAGCTGCAAGTCTTGTTTCTCATACTAACACAGATCCATTCGAAGTTATTTCTAGTGTTGACAATGAAAATGAGATCTTAACGCGTAATTAATATGATTGGAGTTGATCTAGCTGCATTAATTAAAACTAATGTGCAGTGGTAAGCGAATCTAGAATAAGATACAGAATTAAATAAAGGGACGAGAGCTTCGATAATGGTCCTTGCAGCTTTCGAGATACGGATTATAGAGAATGCAGTTTATTGTGTGGTGCTTAACAAGATGAGACCTCGCCCTGCCACTTGACGATTCATATGCGCGGCGTCGCGTCGCGCCGTCGTTTTATATTTACAATGGCAATAACATGGAGCCATGAGATATGTGGTACCACTTTAGGTATTGTTACTAGTAATACGATCGGCCTAGTTTTCATATTCCATTAAAGTTAAATCTATAGATTTATGTTCCTTCATTGAGTCTCTACCTACTTGGTGTTTATATCTTATTTCGACTTGACTACAACTCCCGATATGACCTATTTTGATGATATTATAAACTTCAAAGTATTTACGACTCTGCCAATGGTATCGAACCGCTATTGAAATCTATAAATCCATAACTTTGATTATGGGAAGCAAATCAAGGCAATAAAACACTAATCAAAGAACTACACCAGACTTTATTTGGTGGCAACTGATTAACTAGAACGGTTATGACTCTGTCAATTAGTGATCGGCATTTTACATTGAATTGGGAGCAGGGCTGTCAGTCGTGGATACATTAGGATATATTATAACGCTACAAATTGAGGCACTGATAGAAAATAGAAATAGGTATGTTGCACAGGTGAATAGGAATTCAAAGCTTTCGATCAGAATCAGCAATAACGCTATTCAGTTTAGAAAAGCGCTATGCAATTTAGGTTTTATCTACTTTTCATCAACAGCCTTTTAATGTCCCCACTGCTGGGGCACAGGCCTCCTCTCCGTGAGAGGGTGTGGGCCGTAATCCACCACGCGGGCCCAATGCGGGTTGGTGGATCTCACATGTCTTCGAATTTTTGGTTCTAGGACATACCGGTTTCCTCACGATGTTTTCCTTCACCGTTTTGAGAGCAGTGGTGTTGAAATAATTTACACAAAGTAAAGCGCCTACCAGGGTTTGAACTCACGACCCACAACTTGTAAGTCGCGGCCGTTACCACTGGGCCACCACTGCTCTATTATCTATCTACTTTTATTAAACATTAATTAACCACAGCTGTATAGTTCGACTCAAAGTTAATGACGTGTGTGAAGTTCGCGTTTCGCTATGCAGTAGCCCACCCATAAACCCCGCTGTCACATGAATTTGCTACTGCGCAACGACCCGCGGAGTATTCCGATCCGCCATAAGCTATAATTTTACCTGCACCTAAGTAGCTCTAAGCTAGTTCATATCAGTTCATGATATTAGTTATTTCTAAACTCGTCTACAAAAGAATAGAAGAAAAGGTTTTAACTGCTGGGTTAGCAGATGCAGAGCTGAGTTACGAGTATTAAGATTGATTGCATTTTAGATCTAGTCAAATCAAAAGTCCGCAGTTTCGTTTTCAGTACATTAATTCTATTTCCATGATTCCACTTGACTAACACGCTAGACAGCCCTGAAAAAAGTTCAATAACACGTGCAGCCGCAATCATCAGATATTTTTATATCATAAACCGTATTACGTCATTTATTAGACCCGATGGGTGATTCCAATCTGATCTCATAGTTTTACAACTTCTAACCTGACCACCAGTCACCGCCATCTTGGATTTAGCGTCTACAGGTAATTTGTTCACGTTAATTTGAAATGTAACAGTATAAGCAAGATTAGGAATAATTTATTGAGTGAGTACTGTTTGCGGAAATGCATTGTAAAAAATAATGATTGGACATGCGTCCGGTTCCATTATCGGTATCCACTTGATGCCCGTGTTTGGAGAATATTAATTGGATTTTAATTGATTACCTAGCATTTTTTATATTGGGATTAAGCAGAAGGTTAAGGTGAATGCTCCAGGGTAGCTCGTGAACTTCAAATTTTCTTACGTTTTTTGCAATTCGCAGGTCAGTGTCAGGTTCTATCTTGGTCAAAATTTGATTCGCGGCTGTAGCAAGTATCTGTCTATAGAATTATAATTAGTAAAATCATCAATACAACTCTCTCAGTTAGAATTAATTCCAAATGTAAGTATTTCATGAAATCATGACATTTGGCATCAATTCTGAGAGAGATGTATTGATGATTTTAATGATTATAATTCTATAAATACATAATTGCTACGGCCGCGAATCAAATTTTGACCAAGATACAATCTGACACTGACCTGCAAATTGCAAAAAACGTAAGAAAATTTGAATTTCGCGGGCCACGCTGGCGCATCCACCTTAACTGAAGATTTATTTACCTACAGCTTTACGATTTCGGTGGTCTGCAATATAATGAAGAAGGTACTAGGTTAGCATATCATGAAGGAAGTTTTTCATAAAGTTTACTGTCTCAAAAAATCGTTTTTCTCTCACTACCATTCCTACCACTTTACGTTTATTTATTACTCCAACAACACTTTGCGGAAAATATAATAGGATGTGGGTAGGATTCCATACGCGTCCAGTTGACCTTGCTTTGATATAAAAATTGCGTTATATTATCCACAATAATGATACATACCACTGCTTTAAGTATTTCGCACTGAGTCGAATAAAAATTCCTTTCGAAATTGTTGCATTCATCGAAGAGGCAAGAGGACGTTGAAAAACTTGCTAAGTTGGAGTTTTTCAGGGCCATTTTCTTGGAAAACTAAATTTATGGGTAAAATGTAGGTATGTGTAGGTTTTTATTTAGGATACCGAGCAGAGCAAAAGACAGGATATCCTTTTCTGATTGGAAACCTTTATGGGTATTGTATTTATACCTATGTAAGCGTGGGTATATGTATAGGTGTCGTCAATATTCACTTCGCGTAAGTACCTACCTACATGTATGTACATAGGTACCTACGGGATTATGCAGCACATACATTATAAAGTACCTACCAAAGACAACGAAGTAACAGTGGTAATTTTGAAACTTATTGAAAAGACAATGTAGTTCAATAAATCAAACTTTTTGCCGCACTTCCGAACACTACACCAGAAAATGTGAACAAAACAGAACTATTAGCACTTCCTCGTACCGCTTACGTCAAAATACTACAAATTTCAAATGATTGATAGATTTCATTGGTTCGAAGCACATCCAAGAGCATTGACCAAGTTGAATGAATCGCAAGATTTCGTAAACACCTGTACTAAATAAATGACACCGGTAAAATCTACTATTCGCGGTATTATCGCCTTTGGATGTCTTATAAATAGAGGTCAGAATCGCATGGAGAATGAGATCATGAAGGTGATTTCTGCACATGGCAGACTGTCGTAAATGTCTTAAACAAATAAATATAACATTCAAGAGTTCCAAGTATGAACAAGTACTTTTAGTCTGTGTCACTAACAAAGTGACCTAGTTAGCCAAACAATGCGATAATTCTGATTTTCTACAAGTAAAGGTGATTCTAATTTAGTAAAGGAAAACACTTCAATTTGGAGTGAGTCTGACCTTGTTCCGTGCCAAATTATATTCTATTTCGTAAACAAGGTGCTTCAAGTCTTTATATTGTTTTAGAAACTTTAGTATCAAAGAGAATACTAGGTGAATAGGAACAAAACTTATAATACCCTAATATTGGTTTCTGTCCCGTCAAGCCCCTCATTAGCAGATACAATTAAAACCTATTATCGGGGGGGCCTGACGGATTAAGCACCGATTTAGTTTTTATAACAATTCATTTCATATCGGAGTACTTAAATGCTACAAACAATTTCTAAATAACGTGAAAAACCCCTTCAAAGTTTTTTTTCTATTCACCCCGGCGTTCTTATTTACAACGTTTGACGGTAGGTAATAATATGTTTTACACACTGGTGTAAAATGCATACGAGTATATGGTGCCTGTTTCCAACTATCCTCTACAGTGGCGATCAATACGTGTTATTTGAGTCTAGTTTCCGCATTCCGTTTCCTCCAGTGATAGGAATATAAATAATTTTAACTTGATACTCAGGACACTGGTCGGAATGGTGCCACAGAGTAGCTACTTACAGTGGTTCATTTTTCGTCCATTTGACTAAAGAAATTATGAAACATAAAAACTTTTTTACAAAAAAATAAAACCGACTTCCAAAAAAAAAACAAAAAGTGCAAAATAACTTTAATTTCGGCAGTCGGTGTTTCTGGTTTTATTTCTTCGTTTTTTGACACCGACTGCCGATATTTTTTTTTTTAATTCATCGGTTAAATATAACCACAGAAAACATTTTTTACAGAAAATCGTGGATGCGACCATGATTTTCGTCGCCGTATTGTCGCGTCACACCGTCTGTGGGAGCGTTAAATGAGTATGACTAAAACGATGACTAGACAGACATGGTGAAACCCACCCATACGCACAAAACGTTTCGGGAACACATTCATTGTATTTACAGCTAAGGAGTGGAATTTCCTGCCGAAGTCTCTTTTTCCTGATAGTTATAATAATACGTTTATTTTACAACAATATTTAACAGAAGAAGAAGAAGTTACAACCTGGAGGTCTTTAAGTCTAGAGTTAATAAGTTATTTCTAGGCAAGTGTGCTCCAAGGCTCCGTCGACTACAACATTGCTTACCATCAGGTGAGATGGTGGTCAAGCACGAGACTATTAAAATAAAAAATAAAAAATTACCGGCTTACGTCCCGAACTCCAACCTGGAAGTGGCTCCTTTAATACGTCGGGCCAATAGGTTTTTAATTTTGTCTGCTAATGAGGGGCTTCACGGACTTACTCGATCCTAAGCAAGATTGCTATATTTGAAAACGCTTCTGTTGTTCCACTGTACTGTAGTTTTAGCTACACTGTGGTGGTAAGTCGTAATATAATCGCATGAATCAGCTGGTTACGTCATTCAAAAGCACGTGGTGGCCATACGTGATGCTACAGCGTGTAAACGTGTTAACTGGCAATGTTGTTAGTGCAAATATATGTTAATGTTATGTACTCACAGCTATTGTTTGTTTGTTTTGAGATACTAGGGGACTATGTGTACTACGAAGTTTGAAATGAGCTTACTAGGAGACGCATTTGGTGCTAAGTAATAACATCATCTTGAAATTACCAACATAAAATACACTGGAGTACCGAAATACTACATTAAAATCGACTCCCCCCCTTTAAGGGTCCAGCAGACAGGCACGATGCGACAAAGGTGCAACGAAGCGTTTTCATTAAAATTGTTCAAGTTTTTTTCATCAGAAGCATAATGAGCTTTTTTTTTGTGGGGTGGGAAATCATCCAATGACAGGGATAGGACGTGTCAGACTCTTACTGACTAAAACCCACCCCTGTCCTTCCTGCCCTGAGTGCCCAGGGGCGAGGTAACTCTGTTTCGAATTTATCCTCAACCCCCGAGCAGGCATCGGCCTTGATGGGCCCCGTCCTTAATGCTGACAACTCTTTGAGGCGCGCGTGGAACACTATGCGCCGTCGACTCTCGGGCCTGGTGCTGATCGGACGGCGAGCTACCCATTACTCGCCGTCCGCAGGCTCGGGTCTACGTTGGCCGGAGATCCGTCTCGCGGCGCCGGCAGTCCCAGGCGTCTCCTGAGGCGGCTGCTGCTGAGAGCGTGAGGGCGACTCCGTTGTTGATGCTCCCTCACGCGTCCCGCCTCCGCCTTCGCGAGCATTACTGCTTCGCAGAAGGAGGAGATGGCTTCCCATTCCCTCTCGCTCCGTACCATGGCCTGAACCAGGGCAGGGCGCGAGAGGTAGCATAATGAGCCTTAATAGAGCCTTTTGGTTCAAAGACGTTCAAAGAATGCCACACGATTTTTTTCATAAGATACAACTATTTCTAAGGGAGCGTTAAGAGCTACGGAACAACATATAGAGAGACAGAAAAGCACATAAAGCACCACTCTTGGCACCAATCTTCGCAAAAACCATGTAATGCTATTTAAATCAATTCAGTCGCCAAAGCTTGACCTGCATTTTCAAGTTAACACGGTCTCCGACTCCGCTTCGCCCGGTTTTCTGGCCCCATTGTACATACATAAATACATAATTACAATGCAACGGACATAAATATATACATACAAAAGTATGGTGTCAAACAGAGCCGAACGTAACCGCGGCAGTTGGAAATTTACCGACACCCGTTACTGATGCTAATTTGCTTAGGTTAATCACCTAGCGCTTAGGCGAAACTATGGCGGAATATAGCTTGCTATTGTAAGAAACTGTGTACTGATGGATAGGCTAAAAATTATATGAATAGAAAGGGACTGCGCTGTTAACACGACAAATAGACATTTAAGGAATATATTGCGCACGTGAGGGTGATTTTAAGAAATTAACCATTTAGCTAAACAGATTTTACCTAGACCGGGACAAATTGGATGCGCAAGGCAGAAAATAAGGTGTAGAAGGGAATCTTGTTAAGAGCTGCAGGTCTGTCATCTAGCAATGGACATCCAAAGTCTGATTTTTTGTTAAAAATTCAAATCACTTGAAGTCCTACACAATATTTAAAAGGAAGTCTTGGTATTCCAATGCCTCGCTTTCTGAATTAAATTTCTGAGAACTTGAATGACAGTAAACAATTTTATATCTTGACTTAAAAATATAGCTTTCGATGTAAAGAATATTATGACAAAATGCATTTCATCTCGCAAAACATGGCCGAGTATATATATGGCTTTAAAAATATAGTCGTCAATATTGAAAGAATAAATAAATATACTTTTGCAAAGTGTGTAAGCGTATTGAGTTTTATATTTTGCCTTCATATCTTCACAATATTGGTTTCTTCAATAATAGCAATCTTGAATTTCTATTTTTTATAGCTTGGCTGACGCAGTAGATTGAGTGGTTTAGTTGGAGCAATGAACTAAGGTATATTGTAGACATTGAAAGTGTTAGTACATTTGCATGCACTGAAATATTTCAATTGATGCTTTCCATATGTTTTTTTAGTGCCGGAAACGGATAGGCGATGGAAGAAGAGAAAATAACAAACAAAATAAACAGGTTAGATTATTTGTTTGCTTTTTTGTTTATATTATGTTTGTAAAAGATAAATACAAACTTGCTGCACTTGACTCAGTGGAACCCAGAGCTAAGAGGCTCATTGGCGATGTAAAACTGGTGGATGGCAACCTTCACAGCTTGGCTCATCGCCGCAAGGTTGCCTGCTTGTCGGTCTTCTACAGAATTTACTTCGGGAAGTGTGGCCTAGAACTCCACGACCTCATTCATCCCACCGGCCCCTTTTACCATCGGACATCTAGACGCACTGCAAGTTACCATCACTACCTTGTTGTTATTCCACGAATTCGCACTAAGCGTTTCCAAACGTCTTTCATAATGCGCACAGCAAAGGAATGGAACTGCGTCTGTGTTTCCGAATGCATACCACTCTAATCTCTTCAAAGTTAGAGTGAACAGGCTTCTTCTGGGTAAGCTCGCTCCATCGTTGACTTTGTCTGTGTCACCTCTGACCTAGACTAGGTTAAGAGCAAACCCACAAGCAAAAAATAAAAAAAGATCTGATTACCAAAATTCTTCCTTTATAGAAAGCTACACGTATGTATGTTTCTTTGGCACGCTATATATAGCTTTGGCCTAAACGGCTGGATGGATATTAAAAAATGAGGTATAATAGATTGGGTTTTGTTTTTGTGATATGAGGCGATTCCAAATCTAAGTCATGAAAATATTATATTAACGTATTTAAGAATATTTTATGAAAATATAATATTCTTAAATATAAAAAAATACACAATTCCTGTAAGATAAGCAGCAGGAAACGCTAGGTCAATATAATTCTTGTCCTATTACCTAGTGACAGAAATAATAAAATGTACAATTTTATTCAACTACTCGAATAAAACTGAACAAAAATTACGTCTCATATACTTATCCACTTTTACCTCACTTTCATAACAAATAACTAAGATTTATAACAGCTAACGTCAGGCAAGACTGTAAAGTGGACTATAATAAATTAGTATGGACGTAACCAAGTGTGAAGAATCTCATTAATTTTATTTAATATAAACCAAAACATACCTACAGGAAATGTGAAGAAATGTTTGCATTACGTAAAAAATGTTTTGGTGGAAATATTGTTTAGAAGGGATGGGATCTCGTACTTATCTATCTAGTCAGACGATGTTAAAAATTTTAAAATTAGTTATTTTTATAATTGTTAAGCTCGCGTTTGATCACTATCTCAAGAGATGATAAGCGAAGATCTAGTCGACGACGGAGCACGCTTGCCTAAAAGGAACCTATTCACTCGCAGCTATCAGGAAACACAGACTCGCCGCAGGCAATTCCGCTCCGTATCTGTACGCACAAACATTGTACCTATAATAGAATCTCGATTATAATTTAACAATCATACAATACGTAATCATGTCTTTTGATAAACAGAACAAATGCAGGGAAAATTAAATAGGTTAGTTGGAAAATAGTGGTCAATTGTGTTTATATTTATTTCTTAATGCAAAAATAATAACGATCAAATCAGCGCGCGTAGAAACCTGAAAGTCAATCTAATAGCTACTTAAAAACGTTCAAATTAAAGTCGCAATCAATTTAAACAAATTACCAAAATGTACACGAACACATGTAGTGAACACGAACGTTCCTTTAAAATACTACATAGTACTGCCTGGTGCCTATCTGGTATAATACCTTTACGCTTTGGTACTTTACCCCTCATTGTTAGAATAAGTGAAATACGAAAGGTTCCATTGTTACGTTCCGGCCAATTACGGAGGCATTACGGAAAATTTCCTCCGCCAATCGCGTAACGTTCGAATTTCGAAAACATAACAATGCGTGTGCGCAGATCGATACCACTTTTAGATAACGAGTACTTACCCAATTGTGTTTTTTGCTTAAGTTGAGTCGGTAATTGCGTTTTTTTATCTAATGAAGTATGCTTTCTGACAAGTTGATGATATCTTGATTTTCCTTTAATTGTTTTGTTTTGTAATTGTACCTGGTTACGTCATTTAATACAATAACCCTGGAGTTTTCAAGGCCACAGTGAATTGGCATTTTGTAAACAAGTATACTCCTTATACTACTGTGTGGTACTTTGGACACCAGACAGCTACTGCGGTCAGTCTTGTTCATATAACCAATAAGTTATTAGGGATAATATGGTCAATCGTTATGGTCATGACGATTTAGTTTTCGAATTTACATAACAATCAATCTGCCTAGCCTTTTTTCCCAACATCTCTTATGTCGGCTTCCAGTTACCTTGATGTCGGCTTCCAGTCTGCATACTAGTATGCAGCTGAATACCAGTACTTTACATGGAGCGACTGCCTATCTGACCTCCACAACCCAGTTACTTGGTAATACGATACCCCTTAGTAAGACTGGTTGTCAGACTTTCGGGCTTCTGACGACCCGTAACGACTGTCAAAGATCCACGACTGACAGTCGGGACCAACGGCTTAACATGTTTTCCGAGGCACGGAGGAGTCTCAGTATGTAAAGATCCCAACCCCAGCAAGCGCAGCTTAACCTGGTGGATCGACACGTGCGGCTGTTATTACTTTAGCCACGAGCTCCTATAAATAACATTGGATCTAAATGGGAACCAAATGATACGAAATAAATGATCCGAAGGTTGGATATCCTTTTTTTTGTGTGGAAAACATCAAATGGCTTCTTCCGCTCTGGGTGGAGCGGGAGGGAGTGTAAGACTCTTGCTGACTAAACCCCACCCGTGTTCCTTCAGCACCCCTTTGCGTTCCAGGGTTGCGGTAACTCTTTCAAACGATCCCGCGACCCGAAGGTTGAATATCCTGGTAGTGGTCAGCGCAACATGTCTTTTTCTGCCATACTCCTCTATTAGTCGTCATCTCTGTAGTCACCCCCTTTTTACCCATATACTCTTTCACACAGTCCATCCATCGTTTCTTTTGCCTTCCCCTACTCTTATAGCCATCCACATCCATACACAAGACTTTCCTCACGATACCACGACAACCGATTTCCACACAACTTTTCAGTCAGCGGTGCCACTTTCAGACTTCCTCTTATATACTCATTCCTAATTCTATCCATGCGCGAAACACCACACATCGCTCTTAGCATTCTCATCTCAGCTGCATGCAATTGCTTTTCATTCATCCCTTTTGTGGCCCAGTATTCTGGACCATACAAGACATAAAGTAAAAATATAATCGAATGTAAGATTGATCGCGGAGGTAAATAATTTCGCCTAACTCGTATCACAAACAAAGGTGATCTAAGTAGGTCAATCCAACAGATATCCACTGGTTAGCGATCAAGACTATTACAAAAGCCAACAGGAAGAGATAATTAGATGCTAATATAGCAATTAACAGAAAAACAAACTCGGCCAGACGTGTCCATTCTTTTCTTTTTTAATTTATATGTTAATTCCGTTCGCTGCCGGACGTTTGTTTGATAAAATATATTTTTATGTTAATTTAGTGAGAAAACAGTAGTTTGAAAATGTATTGGAGTTTTTTATGAGAAGTGGTAATTGAAAATTGTTTGTATGTGATTGTTTTCAAGTGTGTGTGTCTATGATTAGTTTGCGTAACTTTTCTGTTAAGTCATTTTAGATTGTTAGCGTTTAATCAAACATTTCTAAGGTTTACAGCGCTCCGAAAATTGATTTTAAAGAAACTGTACATTAAGGTGTCAGAAAATTTTAGAAAAAAAAAATTATATTGTTGGTTTTTGAGAGAAGGATTTTGGAAGACAACATTGATTTTAAAACTTTACAAATTTATCTACAAAATGTCATAGAGTGACAAGCAGGCGCAGCAAGCTAGTCCAAAAGTACCTTAATCAAAAGTAGTATCTACCTACCTAATATATTTTTTCCATTCCTAAGTATCTGCCGAGAGGAAACGCTCAGTCACGGCTTGCGCAGGCGCAATAATACTCCCAGCCCAAGTGCAATGACTCGACGTAACACAGGTTGCACAACTAGTGCTGTTTACAGAGTTTAATTGCTTGTTAATTTTTTATTTAAACACACATACACACAGTGACAGTGCAGTTTCTAGGAATCTTTACAATATAAGGTGTAACGGCGGTTGTTGTGATTGTTACCCACTTTTGGTATGTCTAAGTTAAATTACGACGGTCAGTCTCGGTTTACTCATTGGAAACAATTTTTGAGGTGTTTATTTGACTAAATTATTATGTACATAAGCAGGTTTTAAGGCTTACGGAAGTCAGCAAATGAAAATGAAAAACATTAAATTAGCAATATGGCACTACATTGCAATTTTTTTTTTGTCTAATTGAAGGAAAACATCAAGAGGAAACCGGCATGTCCTAGAACCAAAAAATCGAAGACATGTGACATCCAGCAACCCGCATTGGGCCCGCGTGGTGGATTACGGCCCACACCCTCTCACAGAGAGGAGGCCTGTGGAGACATTAAAAGGCTCACTCCATGTCAAAATAACGCAGCCACATCTACACTTCATGTACTACACATCTAAACATAAAGATTGTACGCTATTCTAGTTATGATTATGAAGGAAACCCGAACAATAACTTCACATTGCGAACATTTGCTTGGCTAGGCTCCAAAAAAATCCACCACAGTACATGAATTATGTATCCAGGGGCATTGTTAACGGTTCAAAAGAAAAACCAGCCAAGTGCGTGTCGGGCCACGCACAGTGTAGGGTTCCGTAATCGCCCGTTATAACATGCGGACTTAGAAGGGGGCTTTATGTTTATTAATATGCACATATTAATTAAGTTCACGGTTTAATTAATAATAAAAATAAATTTGTTTCTTTGGTATTGTTCGTCATGTCATTGAGCTCCTTAGTGGTTTTTAAGTTGAGCTATTCGGCTATTGACAAATGCTTGCACTGACTGGACAGGTCCACTCAAATATGTTTGGTTCTTTCTTCAAAAGACCACTACAGACACTAAGCTGCATGGTCCTCATATAGAATAATGTGAATGCGAGAACTATGTATGTCGTTATATTCATGTAGATTTTATGATTGTCTGGCAGTTTGAGTATTTTTGCGGCTTACTCAAATGTCCTTACTTTGGTATTGTTCGACGGTTCGTTGAGCTCCTCAAAGTTCTGAGTTGAGCTTCGCGATGACTGACAAATGCTTGCACTGTCTGGACAGGTCCACTCGAATTCGTGTGTTGCTTTCTTCAAAAAGCTCATCCCAGACATAAACGTACATGGTTCTCATATGATTTAACCAGTACACATTGTATGCATTTGAACACTTTAAAAGAGACTGACCTCTGAGTTTGTTTCGGTGTTTCTTCTCAGGGTAGTCAGCTAGGAATCACCGGCCTCATCTAGCTTAAACTGACAAAAACCATTGACGTGTAAAAGTGTTCCTTGTAACCTATTTACTGAATAAACATCATTTATCATTTAATATATTAGTTTAATAATAAAATACAATTTTATATGATCCATTCTACCCGTTTTAAATCCTATTAAATAAGTAACTACTTCATCAAGTATTTTTTCTGAGTATTTTGTTTTTTGTACGAAGTTTTCCAAGTTGGTTCATTTTATAAGTTGGGTAACTATTACTCTTAAACTACGGAACCCTAAAAATGCAAACGGTTTATGAAAAGCGAGGAGCGTTTAGGATTCATTCATAAGTCTAGGCGCCTCGGAGATTTGCATTCAGCTTACGTTTCATCTAAATTGGCGATAAACGGGTTTACATTGTAAATTTTTACGATGTTTTCGTATAAAATATTAGAGATTTCATGCCAAAATTTAAGTACCTGTATTTAAGAGATTTTGTTCTTTCATCAATATGTTATAATTGACTTTGAGAGTAACATTGACTTGAAAACCGACTTGTAATATTGAAAGAATGCAATAATTATCGCGTATGAATACAAATTTGCCAAATTAAGCGTAGATCAAAATAATTAAAAAGAGAAAAAAATATTTATATGAAAGAATATTCAATATTCCGACGTTTCCAACACTTTTCATAACTCGCAGTCAATCAATTTCATATTCACAGAAACATTGGGAAAAAATACCAAGAAGTTCTATTTTGACGTGTGCCTGCATAAAAATGTCGGCAATTCTTATAATTATGAAACAAAGAATCCCGCATATACACAAACACCCCTTATTGACTCTTTTGGCAGTATTAATCATTGTTTTCCGTTTTTAACCGACTTTCGAAAAAAGGAGGAGGTTCTATGTTCGACTATAATATGTTATTTTTTTATGTATGTCCGGCGATTTCTCCTTCAGTTGTGGACCGATTTTCAAAATTCTAGACTAATGCCTTGACTAATGGACACAGATAGAGAGAGATAGAACTATGATAGAGCTTGTTGGTGGCACTATGTGTGTCAGCCGACTTAAATTTATATTCCCAATCGAGGAATACCTAATAGAAAAACCGCTAGTAGAACCACGAGGCAGCTGACGTAACATTGCACAATAACCGCGTATCTTCATCTCACACAGTTGGTACTACCGGATTCTGTGGCGTCTGCTGAGATGACTCTCTCACATTTTAATGAATTAGTCATAGCAGTTACGCGGAGCTTTCGTAAGGTATGCTGTCCCTCTGGTAAGATGAAAGAAAAATCATTACTCACAAATGTTACGTGGGCTTAGAAACTATGCTGTAACTTCTAAACCCGTCATCGCCATTTCCATCTTGAAAACCAGACTTTGTATTTTGATATAGTTTCAACAAAGCTCGAAACAGTTTCCGAGGAATGTTACAATTGGTGGAGGCGCCGTTGTGGCGCTACGTTGCTAGTATTAAAATCTATTTACACATGTTATTTCACAGCTTACAACTATGAAGATATAAGTACAAGATAAACACGCGCGGGGACTGCGGATACATCAATTAGTTTCGGTCAAAATGACCTCTAAACACAGTCGTAAATCTTCTCAGAGCCCGTTTGCATCAAGAAATACATTAATTTGACTTTCTTCTTAAACCGAAATTGATTTTGAAACAGTAGCCGTATTAGCATAATATACAAGTAGGGTAATGTGAAACAATATTTTATATCACGTCATAAATACGGCCGTAATTAATTTATCCATGATATAGCTGTAATAAATATCACCGCTCCCATAACTTAATAAATTTTCACACTTTCCATATAAACAAATTAATATTAATGGAATAATTTCCGGGAATTTGCGGAGTCGTCGACCTTTGGAGCTATGGTCATTTGTATTAATCGCATAGGTACCACACAATTGGGTTCTACGACCTCCAGCAAAAGGTACACAGGTTAAAAAAAAGTTATACACCTGAATAGGCCCTCATCAATCATGAAGTTACGTTGAAAGGAGTTTTTATTCGGTTTGTTGCATCAGAACACTTTCACTGGAGCTCTGTTAGTCATAAATCATAAATATCGAGTTAACGCGTGACTAAAACGGTTTCGCGGTGAAATCCAAGGACATTATTACTGGCAGACGATTAGATATCAACGCTTCTGGCTTGACGAGTTTTATTTCGAAACAAAACTGTATTTACTTGGTGACATGATAAAGAAATTTTGTGTCACTTTATTGAGAACATTTTCTAATTTCATGAAACAAAATAAATTAATGTATTGTTCATCAACAGTGGTTCGAGGCTTCGGGCGCAGGAGAGAATGTCTGGAAGAACTTAGCCCAGCAATGGGACAAAAAAAAACCACTAATTTGCAACTAATGATTTTGCAATCTGTCAACACCTAGGTGACTTATACTCATCTGTCAAATCATCTGACAGTTATAATGACAGATGACATCAATGAATGAGTTGACCCCCATCAGTGAACCATATCATTAAGAATAGACACGAATATTCGTTTTTTTTTATTTTAAATATTGCTTTTTTTTATTATCCCCGAAGGGAAGGCGAAAGTCTTTTGACCATATTGCCTAGTCTTACGTAGTGTATTTATACTTTTTTTTTCATTACAATGCAGATGTAACACATTCTAATGTTATTTACAGTATTAGGCCACAAATGTGGTGAGTTAGCCTTCTCGGCCAACTTCGCTGAGGTAGTCAATCAGCATTTTCCTGAGCTCCATTTTCCCGAGATCGCGCCTGTATCAATGATTCCACATATTGTCCATTTGCGTTGACACTTGAGACACAAGACTACACCAATTTTACATCACAATATCCACTAGGAATCAATAAACGAATAATTAAAACAGCCACTGAACTTCACTCGACAAAATCCCGCCAAAAACTCCTTAAATATTGCTTTCATGTAAAATGTGCAGAGCTTTTCTAACCGGAATGATTTCACTGATTCAATTAAAAATAGACAAAGCTGACTTCTGTCTGTCATTAACAATTCCGATGTGCTGAATCATCAAGCTTACTGTTTCGGTGCGGAATACAAATGGTTCAAAATAAAATTGTGACAGTAGTGACTCATTGTTGGAAAACTGTTACAACACGGAGGACTGAGCTTTCAGAATGTCGTCGAGATTTTTAATGTTGACTGATATCACATCATCAACCTATACAGGATCAAATCCTACTAATATTATAAATTTAATATGTGGAAGTTTGGATGGATGGATATACTTATATGTTTGTTACCCATCACGCCAGAACTGTTAAATGGATCTGGATGAAATTTGGTACACAGATATACAGGCTGGAATTTTGTAATGCCACCTGAAGGAAAAGTACTCTTAATACTGTAGATAGAAAATTTTACTCAAAGAAAAAATTCCTTTATTTTCAAAAGAAAGAAAACTGCATTCAATGAATTTTGAATTTTCAAAGAATTTGCACATATTTGTAATGCAGACTCATGCTCATTTCGAGCAACTAATTAGTTAGTTTACCATTTTTTGTAAATAATTAGAATAATTTAAGATTTCATGGTTTTCCTTTCATTTAATTTATCAAGTTTGTTAGAGAGATTTCGTCCTTATAATTGCCCCTAACGATCAATGTAATAAACACACGTACAGGGTGTAATTTTTAAAGATTTTAGTCAGTTCGATTCTCGGGTGTGGCTTTCGAAAATCTTTGAATGCAGTTTTCTTTCTTTTCAAAAATAAAGGAATGTTTTCTTTGAGTAAAATTTTCTATCTACAGTATTAGGAGTACTTTCCCTTCAGGTGGCATTACAAAATTCCACCCTGTATATACAACGAATTTGAAAAATGTTTGTCAAGACAAAAAAAAACTCCAGTCTTCGTCGTGGCAAAAATGGCGTGTGAGGGTTAATTTGATCTGACGGGGCCCATCGTGGCCGGTGCCTGCATGACTAGGGGTAGCGGATAAATTCTGAAAATGAGTTAACACCTCTGGGCATTCGTGCAGGGAAGGAACAGGGGCGGGTTTTAGTCAGTAAGAGTCTGACACGCCCTCCCGCTCCACCCAGAGCGGGAGAAGTCATTGGATGATTTCCCACCCTCAAAAAAAAAGGGTTAATTTGATCCTATTAGCATAGTGCTAATGGCAGACTAATACTTCTTTGATTCCAAAATTAAAATGTCTTTTGACCGAAATTCAGCCACGTCAACAGCTTTAGCATTTGCCTCGTAAAGTTCTTTCTAAGTGCAGCAGGCTGTTGTTGCGTAGAGAGCATGACAAGAGGTAAGACATTGTTTGGGGCGTAGCTCCGCAATCGCATTGTGGCTCATTGGAATACCCCCATTCGACTAAGCTGTGCCTGCAGCGGCCTACCTGGCTTCGTCGGTTTAGAGATTTCCAGGTAAGCCATGGCAGTTAGTGGACCACAGGGAGACTAATACTAGATGATGTTATACTCAATAACTACCTTCAGTTCAGTTTTCAGTACCGGATTTGATGATTTAATTTGGTTATTGACAAATACCTGAAACAAAAAGATTGCTTTTATTAGTTAAATGTAAAATGGAACACTAAAAATGGTTCAGTTTCTAATTAAATATAGGCCAAGACACATTTTTGGCCGGGAACACGGTACACAAACTAATTTAAGAAAATAAAATATGTATTTAGATCAACGTCTAAAACGAAATCATTACAAATTCATTTAGCAGAAAGCTTTCGGTCGCTACCCTTTTTCAAATTTTCAATGACAGAACCCTTTGCTCTTTAGACAGGCACTAATAGGGTTCAATATAAACGAAAGGTAGGCTTTAGAGAGGAATCAACTTCGAAGGCTACGCAAATCACAGCGTTATTTCAAAATTTATCAATCTGCAATCTCAATAATGCAAGGAAATTATCCAGAAATCTAATATCCAATTACTGTAATAACACAGATCAAGAGACTCGCAATTTGTCAAAATGTTGCCGACATAACTTTGAAACTGCGTACGATTTGACGTTTATCTGATCTAGACTGTGCTTAATTTGAATTTTTAGGCAAGTTAGGTACCTGTGAAGGTCGCATACCCTGCATTTTTAAGTGTTAGCGAATTCAGAACAGGATTTAAAACAGATAGAATTTTCAGGCGGCCAAAGGCTTAGGTGTCACGTAGTAAAACATTGTGATTGAATAGTGTGCTAATAAACCTATCAAATAATAGGTTGTTACTGGCCGCGGAAACGTCGATACAGCACCAATTAATGTCCCCACTGTTGGGGCACAGGCCTGGAGGAGGCCAGTGCTCCTACAGTGGGAGGGTGTGGGTCGTAATCCACCACGTGGGAACGCAGATTAGTGGATGTCATTAAATAATAGGTTTATTACTCCTTGTTTCCACTCCTCTTCAAGAATTAGGTCAGTTTAGTTGTTCAGGTGTAAACCAAGATGAAAAACTCAACATAAATGTTGCAAGAACTTACGTCAACGTAGTAGCGCGTTTTGGATTGAAGACTATAAAATATAGTCTAAGTAATTAATATATAAAATAAGTTTGAAAATCCTACTAGGATTTTTAAACTAAGTTTTTCTTAGCAACCACTTATTGTAAACATACAACGCCATGTTTTCGAAATACTACGTCTCGGTTAAAATCTGTGCAATTCTACACGCCAACAAACAACATTGTAAGAATTGTTATTGCAGCGTTTTATCCTTTTGTGTATAATAATATATGTACAGTATGTACTTTTTACAGACATTTGTGCCTGAACACAATAGCAATGCAGATTCGTTGTATTATTGACCGATAGGCGGTTCCCTGTGATGCAATGAAACTACGTTGTTACAATAATTCAGGTTTTAAAAGAAATTTAAATATTTTCTTAATTGCTGCTGTTGCCTGTGACGAGATAAATTCATATTAAGTAACTTCATCATGTGTAATTAAATTGTAATCACGTGAGCTTACCGGAACTTAGAACACGGCTATTTAAATTAATATAATGTAAAGTATAGTCATGCTTCCTTTACATCAAAGATGATTGCCTGCTTCACCGTATGCTGCGTTCAATCGCAGGTTAAATAAGGATTATGGGCAAAGAAGAACATTAGATAGAAATGTTATTGCAGACTTTACATACCAGACATTTTACATACCCTTCTTTTTTTTTGGGTTGGAAATCATCCTATGATTCTCCTGCTCTGGGTGGAGCGGGAGGGGGTGTCAGACTTTTACTGACTGAAACCCACCCCTTTTCCTTCCTTGCCTGAGTGCCCAGGGGCGCGGTAACTCTGTTACGAATTTATCCGCGACCCCTTGGCATGCAGGCATCGGCCATGATGAGCCCCGTCAGTGATGGCTGACTTCGCTTTGAGGCAGCGGACTAACTCCTGATTTCTGGATTTGAAGTTGAGTATGTGTCTTCGGATAATATTGTAAACGTAAAAGTTGATGAAAAATCACGTAAAATTGTAAACATTTCGTTTTCAAAAAGAATCCGATACATTTTAATTTACTGAATTTGGATGATAGTTATTGTATTTGAAATGATCTATTCTAAAATAATTATCGAAAGTTAACACTCTAGATTTATTACAATCTTACGGTGTTTACAATTTCGGTGTATATAATAAATGTCAAAAATCAATGTCAATGTGTAAATAATACATGTCAAACTCTACTTCAGCCTGAAAACCTTACAAACTTTGGCTATAATAGGGTTTCACACGCTCATAACTTTAAATACTCAATTCAGAAACTGGCCCCATCAAAATGAGTGAAAAACAAATATTTCCATCATCATTAAATCAAGTTTGAAAGGTTATAACGCAGTTTATTTTTTATTAGCTTAGGAAAATTATGAATCACATAAAATTGTAGAAAACTGTTAATGCCGTAATGAGTGAAACACGTATTTGAACTTAGCCAGTTAGTTATAGACTAAGGCCGCGTTTCCATCTGTAAGAAAATTGCATGCAAGTAGAATTACATTGTGGGGTACGAACAACCAATCGATTTAATTACACCCCATCATCATCATCATTTTAGCCGGAAGACGTCCACTGCTGGACATAGGCCTTCCCCAAGTGTCGCCACAACGATCGGTCCTGTGCGTCTCGCATCCATCGACTACCCGCGACCCTCACCACTTCATCGGTTCACATGGTGAGAGGCCTTTCGGTACGCGATCGCCACTACAGAACATTTCGGCCGCATCGACCATCTGTTCTGCCAGCAATGTCTGCCCACTACCGCTTCAGTTTGGCCTTTCTTCGGGCTATGTCGGTAAACTTGGTTCTCTTACGGATACCATCATTCCAGTTTCGATCACGCATGGCAACTTCGAGCATTGTCCTCTCCATTGCCCTTTGGGTGACTTTAAGCCTTATAACACCTCGGTAGCCCTAAATGTAATGCAACTTGCTTACAGGTGGAAACGCGGCCTTAGTGTTAAGTGGCTGTTTTACGATGTAGGAAGCTGGGTATCCGCTCCTATTAACGGTAAACGAGACGATATTTAACCATTACGTTAACTTGCAAATGACATAATTACACGAATTAACTATAACTGTAACCGCGATTTATGTTTTAGCGATAATATACGATATTTAACAAGAATTGGAGTTAGGAAAATGAAGGCTTGAATGGAAAGTAGTACCATGGTAGTATGTATATATAGGCACCTATATATATATATATATATATATATATATATATATATATATATGTATATCAAATTTTATAAATGACAACCGCCGTGAGTTATCATGTCCGAGAAAATAACGAATAGATAATTATATCCTTGATAGAAAATAATCTATGTGTCACCGTAAAATTGCAAACACCGTTTAGTTTAGTTTATGAAAAATCTCGCAAAATTTTAAACTTAGGATTTTCAAAAAGGTTCCAATACATTATTTATTTATTTAAACTTCATGCAACACAAATGTACAAAGGCGGACTTAATGCCTTAGCTTGCTTGTTTTTGCTTTGCTTTGCTTAGCTTTGCTTAATGCTTTATCGAATTTAGATGAGATTTATTGTATTTGAAATGATATATTCATAACATATCGAGAGCTTACACTCTCTCAAGATGTATATACAATCTTACAGTGTTTGTAATTACAAGAAAAAATTGTCCGGTGACATCTTCAATTCTCACACTCACACAAACACTTTTTTCAATGCGATCAGCAGCCAAAGTGCCTCGTTCGTTCTCTACATATTATCACGTGCTCCGTCAATCATTCTTCATTAGTATATCTACCAACTGTCAGGATACTACGTTAGGCTGCCAGTCTATTACGACAGCCTGAAGGATATCTGTCCAGACGAGGAAGGGTAGATAAGAGTTTGTTTAGCCAAGTTTATCTTTCGGAATAATCAATTAGCCCAGCTCAAGCCTAAACAGACACTCTCATATAAAAATAACTAAATTAAAAAAAAGTGTGTGTGTACTTATGTACGCACGTAAGAAGTTATACTTCTTTGGTGTAACAAGATATAAAACCAAACTGTCACAAAGTTTACAAAAGGAAAACAATCATTCTTCATGAACCACAGACCAAAGCTAACTTCAGGGTGGATCGGTACTAGCTAACTTCAACCTGTGAATTTTGTGTGACAGTGATGCGTGCGCATCTTAAAATTTCACTCTCATCATTTTTTCATAACGCGCCTAAAGAAGTAAAACTCCAAAAACACAAAACTGCACACAAACAAACAATCTACATGAAAATCCGTTCAGTAGTTTTTGAGTATCGCGTACAAACATGGCGGTGGACTTTGTTTTTAACCGACTTCGAAAAAGGAGGAGCTTCTATGTTCGACTGCATGTTTTTTTAATTTTTTTTTATGAATGTATATCCACCGATTTCTCTGTTAGTTGTGGACCGATTTTCAAAATTCATTTTTTATCCGAAAGAATATTCTTTCGGATAAAAAAGCGCCGCAAAAGCGCTGGGACCACCTCGGGAATATACACTCCCGAGGTGGTCCCAGCGCTTTTGGAAAAACTGAACAAAAACGAAAAATACATATACATACTCGTAGATGACGTTTTGGTTTTCTCCAATTACGAGTATGTTTAAATTCCACGTTCCATGTTATTGGGGTTTTTAGTTCTGGGGTATAACAACTAAAAAGTGAAAAAAAACTTTTTTCAAAAAAAAACAACCGACTTCCAAAAAAAAAATACACACTTTTTTTGGAGATCGGTGTCAAATAACGAAGAAATAAAATACAAACACCGACTTCCGAAATTAAAGTTATTTTTAATTTTTAGTGTATTTTCGTTTTGGAAGTCGGTTTTTTTTTTGTAAAAAAGTTTTTTTTTATAATATGTAGTGCCGTGCTACTCCAGACTATAATCTATCTCTGTGCCAAAATTAATTCAGATCCGTCTTGCTGTTCTGGCGTGTTCACAAACATTCATCCATCCAACCAAACTTCCGCATTAATAATATTAGTAGGATTTGCTTCTTATGAAAGTATTTGTATATGCAAGAAATCTTCTGCCTGGTATAATTAATCCCAGCTTTTGGCAAAACCCGTCTTAACGTAAAATGAGATTTGGAGTATAAATTGCTGTTATGAACGGAGTGCTTCGTCTTGATTTATTTGTACCATAGTAAGACAATATAATCCATAGAATATTTCGCACATATAGCTAGATATTATCTCAACTTATATATATACCTAGTAAAAAAGTCAAATTCTTGGTTTTTATATTAAGTTGAACCAATTACGAAAGTTCTATCAATGACACAAACCTACATTATCGCCAAGTTTCATAATACAGATAAAAAATAAAAAAGCCTTTTGTTTCTTGAACCAATGAAAAAAATTTAATACCTAGTGTTAATGATTAGTAGGAAACAAAGAGAACTTATTTCTTAATGTTAAATTTGAATAATGTTACTATCATCATCATCTTCCTGCCCTTATCCCATGTTACTTGGGGTCGGCGCAACACGTTTTTTTCTTCAATTCAGTCCTGTCAGCCGTCATGCTATCACTAACTCCCTTTTCTTTCATATCACTCCTCACACAATCCATCCATCCCTTCTTTGGCCTCCCTCTCCCTCTCCATCAATGTTACTTATAGATTAATATTTTGTTGTTTGTAAGATAGTAAATGTCACATAGACTACTTTTAAAGTCGGAAAAACGAGCGGCACCTGTGGGATTGGTCGAAGGAGTAAAGCCGCGGAAGAAAGCAAGTAAAGATTATAAAAAGGCATAAAAGTAAACACTGTCAATAAAACAAACACATTAGAAACCAAAGAACACCACAATACTCCTGCTCTAACATCAGAAGATAAAACGGCTAATCTAACCCCACAGCTAATCGAATACATGTAGTATATACAATAACTCAGGGATGTTCAGTTACTACATTTGCGAGCAAGTGCAATCACGCCAGTGAACTGATAAGAAGTTTGCACCAGACTCCCACGTGGGCGTTTATCGCGTCTGTCGGAGATAAAAAGTTATATTCTGAATTTATTTCAAAGTATTGGATGTTAGTTTGTACAAGCTTAACGGCAGATAAGGCCTGATTTATAGTTTTCTACTTTTCCTCCGTGCAATTTTGCACATCCTCTTTGGAATGGCCACTTGCATCTTGCTTTAGATTTGTATACGATGATGGTTAGAACTGGTCAATAATATTATCTTTAGAGTGTCTGTCTTTTGTACTACACATAACTAGGTAAGTAGCCAGTTTTATCTATCAATATAACTTTCTTTTATCAATTTGTTCTTCCATCATTCCACGGAAGAAAAAGAATACTTAAAACGATTGCCCATAGATGCAAAACCATTATTTATTATAACTGAAAAAAATCACCGTCATGATTGGCTTTATCAAACTCACATTCATCACTACTATCAACTACAAACTTTACATAAACCAAGCCACTGTTTGCATGTTCATTTTCGTCGCTAAACAAAAAGCTATCATAGTTGGCTTCCACAAATTCATATTGATCGAAAGTGTTCAATGCCACACGCCGTCCCAAGGCGATCCAAAGTGCTAACTATTTTCTCAGGTTATCGATCCACTTCGCTGGGAACGCGCCATCTGGCATTTTCTTGACCGTCACGTGTGTATTTCGTGTATTTTCTAAAATTGTATTTTGGCTATATGCGTCTAATGTAGAATAAGACTAAGTAGTGCGATTCTGTTACATAACTTTGTAGCTGTTTTTGAGGGGCGCCGCTTTCAGCTTGCCTACTTACATAAAGATCATCGAACAAAAGCACTGTGTTTTTATTTTATCCATCATCATAGTCATTCCAGCCAGGAATAACTTTCTGTTGAATATAGACTTTAAGCCCTTTTGCATTACCGCCAGACTTCGCGGTTCCATCTGGACAATTCCTTCCAATTTCAATCTGATATTTATACACTTGGATAATTCTTCCCAGACCGTGTTAATGAAAACATGACCGTATCAAGTGAGTGAATACGCGGAAGCAGCAAGCACGAATGTGTATACATACCTAAGAAGACATACGAGCACAACAGAGACAGACAAAAATATGAAGCGATTAAACAAAGGGTATTGTGCATTCGATATCTCGATCATGATACAATCGTGAATCATAAATTTCATCATCGATACGTACATTGTGTTCAACAGTTTAATCATTGTCTCCTTAAATATCGTACGATTGTGGTTTTGTATCTTTTGCATTTATCTTTTCAAGTAAATAATATAGCATGCTACATAATACCTCTACAATGCTCAGAATTTCTAAAGATTCTTCACTGAAAAATTTATCATAATTTGGTCAATTAAAACGTTTGGTTCTCTTTCAGACAGCCTGCTAAATTGCAAAAGTGTTCAAAATTGTCCTGTAATTACATAATTTATTATCACAAATAAAACTGGTTCAAGTCAGATAGTATCATCCATTGCGTGAAGCATTGTAAATGCCTAAGAACCAACCAAATGGAAATGATAGATAACAAAATTCCAGTAAAACTACGGCCAATGCTTGATATAATCTCAGTTATTATGGAACACGGTCTACTAAATTGGCCTGTCTGATTTTAAAATGATTGTGAACTTTATTTGTAGATACTAAACTATGTCGTAAACAAAATTTTGCGTTGTGCCAAAAAGATAAACAATGAATATTTGCGACACCTCACAAATCGAGACGATGAAGAATGTCCGTTGTGTGTTCGCGAGAATTCGGTCAGATGACAACAAAAAAAATATGAAATTCATTCTCAACTGCCATTTAATCAACTTTTTGATTTGTTGGACGCGAAACTAGTTTCAAGAAATATTTTAGGTTCTGTTTTTGCAATATTATTTACTATTGCAATGGCGTGATCGTTCAAACGCTTTTTGTAATAATTTTTGACATTATCTTGAAAGTGCAGCAAGCAATGAACAAAAGAGACTGATCATCATGATGATGATAAAATCAGGAATCAAAATTTCGAAGTCTGATGATTTAGAAGATATATAATTGAATAAGTTAATGTGTTGAGTGAGATAGAAAGCTAAATAAAGAATAGGACAAAATTGTAGCGTAAGGAGAGCGCAAGTCACCCCAGACAAAAGAATTGTTTAATGGGCACGATCATGCAGATAGTGCAATTTTAATATAGGCTTAAATTAAGCTATAAGAGAAAAGCGGGACAACATTTATCGATAGTAATCTAAATATACAAGAGAACTATATATACAGAGGTACAAATCTTCGTTCGTCACTTGTAAGCCAAATGTCGGATGAGTTTCCAAAGGCCTTGGCAAAACCGCAGCAAGATATCGTCTCGCTATTTTATTCTAATTCCGAAGCTAAGTGAGCATAGCCATGTTCAAGAGGCAGAGACAATTAACTGAAGCTGGGTTTATGGCTAAAATATTTTAATGAAATACTTGAAAATCGCGGACGTAAAGGCCAAAATTTAATGAAAGTAGAAAATAGGAACATGGGAAAAATAGTGTGGAATTGCCCAATAAGATGATCGACTTTGAAGAATTAAATAAGAGTCTCACTAATAGGGCACCCTCCACCTGGGTCTACCCCAACACTTCCTACATGGTCCCTTATTATTTCTTCTAATACAATCCAGTAATCCCAACATTCCAGTAATCGGGCATTCCCTTGTTGATATGAAACATCTATTGGCGCGGCTTGGCAATATAATCGCCTCGAATGGCAGTATAATCGCCTCGAATTCCGTGACAGAAACCGCAAGCGCCATGTCACGATGGGCACTACGCCGCCGCATTCGACTCCCTTCTCCCTAGAAAAATCTATGCATAAAAAAGTAACACAACACACAACTACAGCAAGTTGTGTTGTATTTGTGTGCTGTAACAACAACAACCAACAACAACAACTAACAACAACCAACAACAACAATTTTGAATTCTGATATTAAAATAGATGTTTCACATCTGGCGGGCGTCCCGTGATGGCCAACTTTTTTTAAATACTGCCGGATTAGTGAGACTACTGTAATTTAAAGAATCTGTTTCAACAAGCAAAAGATATCTGTGTCTTCGCCGGACTAAGAGTATTTCAAGATCAACAAACAATTTACACAAAATACATGTCTAATATGTCCCGCTGTCTCTCAAGACTCGTTCCACGCCGATTCAGTTCGGTCGGATACAACGATAGAGCACAATCGGTTACGAAACGGCTTTGATACCATCGCACTTTCAAGATGTTATGATGACGTACCGCACAGTTGGCTAACAAAAACTTTGCTTGCGTAAACCCACAGCTTTATCGAGGAGCTTTCATTCAACTGGATTTCCTTTGAACCCGTCATTGATGGGAAACTAACGTTGGAATGGGAAGGCTATAAATCATATGAATGTGAACGAATGATTGGCGGTAGAAAATAGTTTTGTTGAAGCTCAAGAGTTTGATAATTGTGCAGATTTAAACTGACTTATTTAATAAGAATGGAGTGGTAAAGACTTTTGTAAAACATTAAAAAAATACATTTTCTCGCCCATTAAATGGCACATATTATGGTCTAATATTGTTTACAGAATCATAAACCACATCTGTAGCACGTTAATCAGAAGGTCCAGGAAGTTAGATGCGGGAAAAACCCACGAACATGCTTTTAGTAACTCTGAATTTATAATGATAGTCTAGAAAAACTCGATCAATTACAATAGGACAAAAAATCTCTTAAGTACAAATATGTAGTCCGTCTTTCTTTAACAAGCTTAATAGTTTAGCAATCAATCAAGGATTACCACACGTAGTTTGAGTGGTTATTTTTTATAACTAATAATGTAGTTTCAGAAGTAAACAAGTATGAGTCAAAACAGACGAAGGTGTCAAATGTTTAAATTGTAATACAAGATCATCATTCTCCTGCCCTTATCCCAATTTATTTGGGGTCGGCGCAACATGTCTTTTTCTTCCATACTCCTCTATTAGTCGTCATCTCTGTAGTCACCCCCTTTTTACCCATATCCTCTTTCACACAGTCCAACCATCGTTTCTTTGGCCTTCCCCTACTCTTATAGCCATCCACATCCATACACAAGACTTTCCTCACGACATTTTCTTCATTCCTCCGCATCACATGCCCATACCACGACAACCGATTTTTTTTTGTGGGGTGGGAAATCATCCAATGACATCTCCCGCTCTGGGTGGAGCGGGAGGCGGGAGGGAGGGAGGCGTGTCAGACTCTTACTGACTAAAACCCACCCCTGTTCCTTCCCTGTCCTGAATGGCCAGGGGCGCGGTAACTCTGTTTCGAATTTATCCACAATCCCTGGGCAGGCATCGGCAATTTTCATGAAATCACACATTTGACATTAATTCTAACTGACAGAGTTGTATTGATGATTTTAATGATTATAATTCCATAAATGCATACTTGCAAGTGAATGAAAAAGACATACGTGTAAATAAAAGACGACATTTCAAATTCTTTGATAAAGAATAATTTTAACAAAAGGAAACACTGAAACTACTGATTTCTCAAGCCTTCAAAGTTTTCTGGAGAAGGCGAATGCCGGAACTCGATCGATTTCTTTCCTGAAAAGGTAAGGCTCCAAAAAACAAAAAGCGACAGTTCCGTCGGGTCCATTGGGGTGTAACATAATCAGATTACGTCACTCCTGTTGTGATAAAAAAAACTGGTTGAAGAAGTTAAAGATCACGATACCTGCCGGAAGCTGGGTTGATGGGATATAAAGTGCAACGTGTCGCGACTCACGATAAAAAAAAACTGGCCAAGTGCGTGTCGGGTTTCGCACATTAAGGGTTCCGTACTAAATATTGGTATTTGTTAGTAAAGTATACGTAATATCATATACCTACTACTCATATATCACATCATAGACCTACGTTTCGTCTATGGCGTGTAGCGGTGCACCACACCCTAGACATGTATTGTCTATGGTTCTCTTTGGTGTGACCATAAATATGAGATTTAGTTTAGTTATATTAATTTTTTTTGTATTTTTGCTTGGTTAATAGGCTTTTGTAAATTAATGTGCGTTTGTAATCTGTGCAGAATAAATAATTTTTCATACACAATAAACATTATCTCCAAATTTCAAGTTCATAATTATGTCAATGGGAAGTTAAAAAAATTTTTGTAACAAAATTTTGTGACATACGACGGACGGACAGACGGACACGTGAGTGACAACAATAGGGCCGTTTGGCCCTTCGGGTACGGAACCCTAAAAAAACAAAAGCGGAAAGAAAGAATGGGTGTTTACCAATGCGGACGCATATTTATTTGTGCAATATCTAAAGGAAAAGAGAATAAAAACAAGAGTGTATATGTAACCATAAAGAAGCATCTAAAAATAGTGACCATTCTACTTATAGAGCTAAGTTCTTTTACGTCACGCAGGCTTATTCTGGTTCACCAGACAACATTATTTATAGTAGCGATAAACATCCTTAGCTGGAAATAAAGTTAAAAATGTCACGTTAAAAAATAACGTTCCGTTTTTAGCTTATCAACCCAGGTGGTTATGTAGCACGTGACAAGAGACGTGGTTTACACATAATAATGCCTTATTCACACTTCAACAGTATTTTTTAAGGTCAAGTCCACAACAATCCTAAAGCAAAGTCGTTGACGTTAGTTACTCGGAGATTAACTCGCCCACTCATTCAACGTTTATACACAAATCTATTGACAAAACACAAAACCAAATATTGACATAGCGTTCGAGATTAATTTCTCGTTGGAAACTGGAATTTTATACACACACGCTACATTCAAGCATGATCTAAAATATGTAGAAGGTTCAACTCACGCCAACATAAAATCTCCCAAAACCAATATTCTGCCAATTCATGCAAGAAGAACGAGACTATAATACAGTTGAACATGTATGGAATCGTCAAATAATAGGTTCCTTAATGTGTTTTGGCTTCAAGTATCACCTTCTGTGCTCAGTTTTTGTATGGTTTATGCGAAGGCGGCGCGCGCGCACGGTAGCCAGTCGTGACTCACGCCAAGCGGCTCATGGTAATGTGAACATGTTAATTGCTAGAGATTCGAGCCTATCTCATAAATCCTTTTCGTGGGTAGGTAAGATTTTTGGAATACTGGAATTTTATGGCAAATGGGAGTTCGATTGTGTGCCATATTAGTGTGGAGGCGTTGAATTATTGGATTGCTCGCTTCAACTATTTCACGTAGGTACACATTTCTAAAAATAAAACTAAATCTTATAACCAAACTTGAAAAAGATTCCAACTAAAAAAAAATAAGAGAAAAGACGAACGTGCTAGATATATTAAAAAAAAATCCAATGACAACAAACATACATCGATCAATGCACACAACGTGACAAAAAAGAAACACGAAGATAAAAACCGTTACGAAGATGATAAGCAAGAACACAAATCTGAACACATGACAAAACAGGCAAACAAGAGAACTGATCTGAGGCCCAAACGAACGAAATAATCTTAATGACATAACAATAAGAGATAAACGTTATGGAATTTCATTAATCTCCGAAGCGCCAGTGTTGAAAAACAAATAAGTCATATCGAATAAATTAATGTGTTTTGATAATACGCTGGTGGAAGTTAAAGGTTACAAGATAGTGACAGTGCATTACGTATGAAGACGGCAGGTCCATATTTTCATTCATTAGTATTGGTCAGCGTGCTAAATTCCAATGTATTAGCCGATAAATCACGATCGCTAGACAGATGTTCTGCTAATCAAGTCGCTTGCCAAATGTCTTTTGCTATAAGGCCAAGGATGTGTTAAATTTCATTAAACATCTTTTAACTGAGGATATCCTGATTAAAAACAGTTACGGCATGTTCTGTCAGTCCCTTGTTAATCATCAATGAAAATCTCATTCACATTATGGTCAGTTCCTTATATTAACAACGGTATACATATCATAGTCCAGGGACTGCCTCCCTCTATCTTATATCTTGTTGCTTGTATATTCATCTTATCAGGTGTTCTACTGTGCCCATTTGAATGTGAAATGTTTTATAAATCAAATGTTCTCTAAATCTCACTATTGTTGTCGGTTGGAGTTCATAAACACCGAAGGTACGCGACATTGTCACGACTGAAAGTGGTTGCCAACGTTTAGTCGCAGACTCGTAGAGGTGGATCATTTCTAAAGTAGAAATGGACGAGCTATTGTGATGTCAGGCGCACGCCGCGATCCAAGCGTGGTTCCTGGCGATAAATCTGCAACACCGTTAGGATAGCGACAAAATTGATGGTTGGAAAAAAGAAATTTCGATTTTAATGCCATTTGAGAATTGAGATGTTTGTGGTTGGTATTTTCTTGAATGCCGTACAAATTACTTTCTGAAACAAACTACTTTCGGAAGTCTTTGTGAAATTCCAAAATTGCTATTTCTGATTTTCGAAAGTCGTGTATTTGAGCAAATGCCACTTACAATACGGAGGCAACCACCTGTTCGGAGTCATAAACATTTATTCGATAGTCGAGTTCCTTCTTATCAGACAGAATGCACATGCAAGAATCAATCATAATCTAAGAGCCATCAAATAAAACAAAAAGCTTACTTATCAAGTGAAACTTTTACCGATCATCCATCTTCATGAGGCACACGTCACACAACAAGCACACTCGGTGGACCTCTGACACTGCGCGCACGCGTATGCCTCGGGTGGCGTTTGCGCACGATTTTAGGTCAAGGCAGCACTCGCCAGGGATCGCATGAAGATTATTGCAAATTGCACTACACTGCAGTCGCTACGGCCCCTTTTAGTCGCACCAACAATGTTTAATATCATTAAAATTGGCGTTATTATATAAACTTGTCTAGCTTGACGTAAAAGATAACCTGATGAGAAACAGAAATCATGCTGCTGGTGAATTTATTACTGGAATGTATATAATTTTCGGGGCTTATAGCTTCGAGGAGAACAATTGGCGGGTTGCGAAGGTCAGGAAAGGGAATCTATTCAATATGAAATGTTCCGATATTCATGAACCTGCGAGGATTTACATTGTTTATATTAAGGAAACTTATTGGGTGATATATTATGAAACTTTTTTACCAAAACCAAATGATTCCAACGCAACATCATTCGTAAATCTAATCTAATCTCAAGGAAGTGTAAAATTAGGAGCCATTAACGCCTAAACAAGGGCGCCATTTCGTCCAGACGAACTCAAAACGAAAAGTAAATATTATGAACTCGAATTTGATTGATACGTGTTATCGTAATGTGGATAACGGTTCATTTTACTTACAGCTGTAGCTGGCAACATTTCAATACTGGTGATTAAGCCATAAATTCAATCAGGCAAACCTTAAAAGAACATTATTGTTGAGATAAATCAGGCTGTAGCATTTACAAGATCTGAGATAATAGTTGAATCAGAAGTCGGTTCGGTCGTGGGAATGATAATAATTGGCATCATGGGAATGGTGGACGGTCGTGATCTTCGAGATGGATTCGCCGGTGACGTGGCTAATGGCTACGAGTGATCACTCCCTGGCAATGATGTAACTGTGTCGGGACTATTATTTGCAGAATTGCAATTTTAGTCACGTGTAATCTCAGTCATCAGCTTGGAACAGCAGTTTGTTTGACATTTATCCATCTAGTTTTTGATCTTACAGAATCTAGCTTTAGTGAAAACATTCAGAGCATCTCCGGAAGTTAAACAAGACTAAATCTTTATAAAACATGAAGTATCGTTACAAAAACCGACTACAATATAAATATTTGTAAAGGAACCCATAAAGATCGCAACCATATATTAGAGTGCTGACTTAAATACAACTTTCCCTTTAAAATATGGCAGTTGTGTGACAGTAGTAAAATTATGGGGGATGCACAGTACAATTTAAATGTTGGATTCCGTGGGAACAAAGACAACAGGTGATGTACGGACATGTGTAGTGTAGTGTTGTCACGGATCGTGAACACTCACACTAAATAAACCTTCACAGTAGGGACACACACTCATATAAAAATATGTATCGCTAATGCACGGCAATTTATTTTTTTTATTGATACACCGTTCAATAGAGTTGTTTATATAAATACTGTAATATGTGCATCACCTATCAGAGTGATTAAATGAACCTGACCTAGACAATGATTAGGATAAAGTAGTACCTAAGTATAATGTTTTATATCGAACAGTTGGCCTTCTGTAGGATACTACATTTTGTATCATCGAGGTGGCCATGCTTTTGAGGGGGAACATTCCAGCAGTTGGAACATTTGAAGGAGGGTGCGCGCCCAAGTGTGTCCCCTGTGGCATGGGGAGTTATGCTACAAAACTTTTGGTGTACCGACTGTCTTTGTAAACTTATGAAACATTCATGAATTGTCGTCTGCGGTATGAATAAGTTTATATTGCACTCGACAAGGTACTACACAATAATCAAGCCTATATAAAAGTAAATATATCTCAATTCTTATTTGAAGTGGAAAGGAATTTTGATAATTCGGTGGCTGTACTTAACATATTCTATGCGAACGTATTAGAAGATCAAAGAGAGGGCAAAATAAAATATAGCAAACAATGTGAAAGCTTGAGCACGACTATAATATTTTTTGCTGTAGACAAAAACAATAATAGACGTGATAAAAAGGGGATCTTTTTAAACACACAGCACTAAAAATGGGTAAACAGAAAAGTAATCCTAGAAAAAATGGGGAAAGGTCAGAGGTCCCGCCAAGTTTAAAGAGACCCAAGGGTCGGTGGCAATAGTAATCCGGCTCATGTGTCACAGTCATGGTTTTGCGATTAGCCGACGACGGTAGCGAAAGAGATTTTTTTGTTAGAGTTTAGTAAGATTGATGAATGATTGGGGAGACAAATGACGAGTTTTTAGGGATTCAATGCCGGGAGAAATTAGCCCAGCAGTGGGATGATATATTCTCACAGTTAACAGTAATAATGTGTCGTTATTATTAAAAAAAAAAAATAGAAACCCATTAAGAAAAAAAATAGACAACAATTCCAATTAGAAATGGGACAAGGTCTGAAGAAGAAGAAAACAATTCAAATCACAATCTTTCCTCGTTCGTAGTAGTATATACTACTGTAGGCATTATTACTGTAGGCATAAATTTTCTAAATGAAAAATAAGGCTGATTGCGTTCATCACTACCTAAAAGATAAAAGAAACACTTTATCCGTTTCATTAAACAACACATTAAAAACAGAGCTTATTCACCCCAAATGTTGCTGATCTAACAGCCAAAACTAATGTCCAGAAACTGGAAATCGTCCAGAACCAAATCCCGTGAGAATGATCCAAGATAATAACATATCGCCAAAACCAAAGGGTGTTCACTAGGGGAGCATTCTCGGCCCCATAATGCGTCCAACAATATGAACAATAGGCATGCGCTCTTTATTGTACGCGTACGATTTTGGCAGATTTTTTATTTATTTTTTAAACAAAGCACTGCACTGTGGGTCACGCTCTACGACTTCTAACAATGTAGTGATGAAATTAATCATCAGTTCGCCAGTGACGGTTGCATCATTTACATCATCCTCTTTAGATTTTCACTTCGTTTCATAAATGTTTAAATGTTACACAACTAGCGAAATTTGGAAGATCTGTCCCGGAGAGTCATTAGTAGCAATTTCGCAATTTGTAATAGATACTGTATAACAATGGGTAATTATATGTTTTTTGTTTTACACAAAATTGGCATAATAGCAGTGGATATGTCTCTGCTGGCGAAATTAGAATCGTTTGATTAGATAATATTCCGGAAACATAGTGAAATATTCCAATTAGTCTTTGTTTTTGGGACTTTCCAAAACACTTAAGTTGTGTTTACATAAGGAACTTTTACTTTTATGACTTTAAATACTAGAATTATTAAGACAATTAGTTTGTTTCCCTCTTTATATACCCAGAAACACATAAATAGGTACATAAACATACACGTCCAAATAATGAAGCTGAAAATTGCATATTCTTTTAATAAACACATCATGCTGCGGCGGCTTTTGTGTCATTCATCGGATGCACGCTCCACATACTCTGCAGTCTGCACGTGACCAGCACGCGCCTCCCTCTGGCCTCCAACCCTCGAGAGGGAAGAGGGACAAGCCCTAGCAAACTCCTGTGTTGCCCTAGCAACAATGTTGTTCGCGAAATTACTTATGCAGGATGCGCACCCCAATTACTTCTTGGGAGTCTCGTAAATATGCCGCTTTGTTGGTTCTTTTCGAAAGTAACTTTTCCTATGTACCAATAATGTATTCGTAAATAGTGAAATTGTATTTTCATGATAATGAGTCGGTGCTTATTTTTATTCAAGAATTTCATTCTATTGATGCGGGACTGATAGTGATAATGTAAAATAGCGTGACTGATAAAAAAACACAGAATGAAAAATATGGTTCGAAATGACTTATCAACTGATACAATGCTATCGAAATCAAAGAGAAGCGATATCCGTTTTCGATTCTTAAAAATAGGTTTATTTGGGTGTGACATCACCTGGGGAGAAAACACTAGAAAAATTTCCATAACACTTTTCGTAGGTTATCTAAATTCTAGCGACTTTAGAGCTCGACGAGACAACAATGCAACCAATTTGTCTAACAAAAGCAATTGTTAAATGTTCACGAACAACTAAATAATAGACAGAGCAACCAACCAGCTTCACTAAACCCCATTAAGTCTATAAATCATAGTACTCTCATAGTTACATCTACATCTAATCCCGCATAGATAAACCAAAACCCTTGGATTCACAAAGATTTCCATCGCTTAATAAACAGGATGAAATACGTAACTTATCACGTTATAAATTTTGTCTACTATTGTAATAATATAGCCAATAAATTGTCGGTCTATAGCCTTATAATTTATAGTTTTAATAGAAGAGGGGAGTTACCTCAACCCTTCATATTTCAAAAAGTTATTTCTGTGACCTTTTAGAAGTTGGCTTTATGTTGTTACTCTTTTGATGTTGGCTTCTACTTTATAATGTAACTTATGTTCTTCAGTAGACTGTTTGATAACTTGATGCTTAATTACTTTAAAATAATCATCAGCACCTGTCTCACAGGTAATTAAAGATATGCATGAATAATCTTGAAATTTCGATGATAAGTTACTTAAATATATATCTCTACTTTCCTATTCTATCCACATATTCTATATTTACATATTTAGCGAGTATTTGTAAAATCTAATTTCCATTGATGTGGGTATAGACAGGAGTGTGGGGAGCGACATGAGCGTCGTCGAATCGATGCAACACATGCAATATTTAATTACGAAAGGGGTGAACATTGGGGAGGGGTCCAGTGATTGTATTTGCATAATAAAGCGAGAATAACGGACTTTAATGGGGAGTTCGCACTATTATTTTGGGTGTGCACCTTCACAATAAAAATCTATAGAATCGATGACAAAAAATATGCTTTCGTTAACTATGAGGATCACAATTTATTGAGGATGTTATGATAATGTCAGCGTGCGGAATTCGCGTGGCTAAATTCAGGTTCATATTTAATATTGGAACGTTTACGAAGACGAAGAAGAAGGCAAATTGTTGGTCTTGCAGGAAATTCCATAATGTTTTGTTTATGATTCCATGTCAACAGCTCACAACAATAAACTGTCCCACATCACTAGCACCTCGTACACATACGGCAAAGCGTACCGACGCGGCCCGTGTACACTTGAGTGCAACGGAAGCGTCGCGTGCGCAGGCGTGCAATTAACTTTAACCGCATTGTATCCTGTCGCGCGGGGCTAACTGTACTGTGCCAGTTACATGTTAACACATCGACAATCGTCCATTAGGTAGAGGTAATTTGATAAAATATATATTAGGAATTTCTATCAATATGATGAGGAGGATTGAAGGGTATGTGTCGTGGGAAGTTTCTGATGGTAAGTGGGGATGGATATAAAAGCAAGGGAAGATCAAAGAAAAGATGGATAGTGTAGATGACGATACAGCTAAAAGGGCAGAATACTGAGATGATGGCTAATCTATAGGTAAAATATGGAAGAAGAAGACTACCTACCTAATAATTTTTGTTAAGGACAAGAAGTGGCGGTTAATATTTCCGTCAAAACGAGACGAGACATAGATGTATGGACTAGACTTTTCCGACGGCTTAAGATTAGTTGTTGTTTTTCGGCTTATATATATAAGGATTGTCCGCCTAAACATATGTCCGATAAAAACAAACAACGAACTGTGTCATTCAATTTTCTGGTGAGACATGTCTGATAAAAAGCAAACAAAACATGCCATATCGTCCAAAAACAATGATTAGATAATATTGGAACTGCACAAATCTTTCATTGGGCTCTATGGAGATTACAAGATGAATGGTTTGAAAACAGACGAGGATTATGCTAGCATACGAAACACAGCTGATAACAATAGTATAAAAGAAACAAAGGCTAAACCATCAACAACTGACTATGAATTAGATTTTGGGAGTGCAAAAGTAGTACATATTCCGCTTGATTACTTCAAATCCATTCACACTGTCGAAGATATAATATAAGAGGATCAGAGGTTCTAAGAAGCAAAATGCCAGATGGTTCTGGAATTTTAGAAACAACCTTCTTTATCAATTCCTCAAAGTGTCACTACTGGCGGAAATACTTGGATTGTGTAAAACAATATTGAGGCAAAGGTAAAAAAAAGCTTGTAAACAAAGGCTCATTTCGTAGCTGTCAGAAGCATCACTGGAAAAACAAAGGAAAACATTTTCATTTTATGTTTAGAAATATTTCAAGCTTGGCATTGGTCCAAAAGCATTTACGGCGTACCCTCGTTACAAAAGGGTAGCACTCACAAGGGACTTATTAGGACCTCTAGTATAGAAATAACCTTGAAGTCCACCAGAAAAGCTACTTTGTCTATAATTTAGTAGGATAACATGACCATAGCTAAGTATAGCCCGTTTATACCTTAGTAAGCAGGCCACATCACACTTAATGAGATAAACGGGTCACCAGTTCCCAAAGGAAGCGCTGGAGTGGAAAGTTATGAGGACATTATAGGCGTGTCCTTATCACAATGGACTAAAGGTCACTTTACTTTGAGTCAAAATGAAGGTGAACATAAACAAAGCTGAATTAGGAAAGTTGTTATACGTATATGTCGTAATTATTATATTAGAGTGATGTACGAGAAATTCGTCGGTCGGTAATGTAATTTTCTAATTTGTGCTCCGAAACTCGAGCAGAGTTTGGAGCTGTTGATATCAAAGTTTAACTGAATAAGTGGTTCACTTAGTCTTCAGTTACGTGTAACGTATCACCATAATTTTGTACCTAATTCAATCAAAGAGTCATTCAGTATTTGCCAAGTTTCATGGCCATTATATTCATCTTAAATAATTTACAATTTGTTGCCGAGCGGTTCTTAAAGACCATTTCTCGCATTCCATTAAACACCATTGATCCAGTTCTAACATCATAAATCAAAGTTTTCATCTCCCTTTTCTATCAACATACCAGCCAACTTCAATAAGAGCATTCCATCAAATAAATCTACAATTCATTTGAATAGTTGTTAACTAATTTGTATATTCGTACAGGGGCCTGTCCTGCCCCGTATAATTTGTAGCCCGCATGTCAACGGCTCGGGGACTCTGATTCAATGGAAATTGAATAAGTGGAGAGCGATTGTAGACCTCGATAGAGAAGTCGATAACAAGATAATGTGAACATAGCTGACAACATTCCGATTCTATCGGACAAGACCGCGGGAGAAAAATAGCGAGCATACCGACTGGCGAATAGCTTTATAGATGAGAGATATTAACTATCTAGCCATTTACAATCATTGTCTAGTTAACGCAATCATAACTCAACTTACGAAAAAGTACGAAGGCGAAAAAATGGACCTCGTTATGGATGAATAATTAAGAAGAATATTTCATCTAAACCACGAATCTTAATGAAAGCAATAAAATCGTCGTTAGCATCCATCAGCAGAGACAATTAAGAGTAAAATCTAACTGTTCTCATTTTCGCTTAGCCCGTTCTCCTTGACATTCGATCGATCGTGCTAGTACGTATTATTAAACCTCTTGTGTCTCATTTTCTCCTTCAGGTAAGAGGGAGATGAGATTATTTGACAGCTCAACTGTTAAACAGGTGACAATTGCGCAAGTGGATTCGTTCGAGGGTTCACTGGGTCAATGGCAGGTTGAAGAATTAGTTACCTATCTACAAAGGTTAAGTTCGATATCCTTACAGCTAACTGACGGAGCGTGACAACGACCAATTCATTGGGCAAGGGAAATAAACTTTAGTAAATTTGGGTTATATTTATTATCTGCCTTTAGTTTTACTTCAGTTTAATGTCAGCTCTAAATATGGAAGCTTTGATATTTTATTCATAGTTACGTAAGATTTGAGTTCTAACACTCGAACTTAAAACGATGAGGATATCAATATCTCCATACCTATGTCTCTGCAGCAAATCAGCTTATATATAGAATCATAAATTAAATAAACAGAACTGCAGTCACGACCTCGAAACAGGACTTCTAAAACAAAACGTCCTCCATTCTTCGCGGAGAAAGTGAGCAGTAAAAAACATGGACCTACAAACATGTTCTGCATATCAATCGGTGTGTAAAGATTGATTGAACGATTGATAAGCTCCTGAACACTATGGCTGGCACTCTCATAATATCGCGTTTGACATGTCGGGTCAACCGCGATATAATCTGACATTGCGTGATAGCTGGCCAAGAACTTGACATTGAAAGAAGGTTCGCATGTTTGAAAGCGGTAATTTCCAACAGAAATGGCCCAGATTCAAGAAAGGATATGACAGAGTTATCATTCTGTATAATCTTAAGTAAATAACAATTTAGATTATGAGTTTCCTGTTGTTCTACGGTAGGATTATTATTTTGGAAATTTAATTTAATATTGAGTAGTTAATTTAATCTAGAGCGACATTTAGTAATAAAATAAGTTTCCAGGATGTTCATTCTGAACTGACGTGTGCTCCGGGTGTATGCTTCTGCTGTGCATTAAGAAATAAATATAGCATGCACAGGAGAGCAATATTTGATACTTATGTTTTCAGTCACTCCTTTTACATCGATAGCTCAAAACTTCAATTAATTTTTCTACCTTTAAATACTATTCTAAATTTGCACAAACGTTTAAGAGTATATTGAACCGACCAGCGTACTCGTATCTGCTGCCAAAGTTTGTTTTTCATGCGATCTCCTTAAATATCACAATACGTAGAACGAGTAAAGTCTTTGAGAGAGAAATTGCCAACCCATTAGAAAAATAAATAGTTCGTAGATACAAATACCTACACGAAAATGTATTCGTAGTAATTTTTACTGGGCATAATTATCTTCTGTTGGCTTTTCTTCAAGTAATTCTCGGTTTAGTGCAAGGTGTAACATTCGCTGTCAAAGAATTGTTACGGATATGTTTTAGAGCTTATAAAAGAGCTAAAGAGGACTCATTTTTGAACCATTTAGCAGTAAAAAATGGAGAGAAGTTTTTATTTTAGTTTGATTAATTCTTCAGTAAAGATGCAAGTTTAATAATGATTGAAGCGGCTCGTTTTTTGGGGCTGCCGTTAAATTAGCGCTCAGATAAGATTGAAGAATTTCTTCGAATGTACTCTATAGGTACGAATTTTCATAAACTTCGAATGGACTGTATAATCTTTATTTTTATCAAATTATATAATGACAACTTCCATTTACATGCATTTGATATATGTTTAATGCGATTATAGAACACAGTTTGTAAAACAGATACATTATAGAACATGGTTTGTCAACCTGGAACCTAAGTAAAAATGATCAAAATGATGCCAATTCGTTGAAAACTAAATAATTTTCTTTTGCTTGTAAAAAGCAGTACATGAATGAATATAAATTAAAATGAAAAGAACCCATACCAACGTTTGACCTAACCCAATGTAGATCATTCTAAGACCTAACAAATAGATGAAAGAGTGAAAATATCGGCCATAACAGACTGGTAACGGTGTTCTCGTCCCGCTGCGGCCGTGACACGACTAATTGACGTGACGTTAGTCGTGTCGTGTCGCGCGTGACGGACGGTTCGTGCGGAACATCCGAATGTAAAAGGAGAAAGATGCGAGATGTCTTTGCTGCGTTGAAAGAAATGTTTAATAAATACATCTTTCATCATCACCTGTGTATTATATATAAATCATTATAGCATATACATCCACTGTCTATAGACAGGCAGTAGATGTATATGTGACCAACAATAAAGAATTTTAAGAAGAACTGCCAAAACCAATATAAAGTGTTAACAATAAACATGAAATCGATTAAACATTTCTAAAAATAAGAACAAAAGAACGCTAAGGATTAAAATAGAACAAGATTCACAAGAATTTCTTGTTAAAAACTAACATCAAGCGAAGTTTTATCCCAATCTAATCTTACAAGAAAAAGAAACGCCATTTTCCTCAAAGCTGGAGTTAAGATAACTTAAATCGAAAAAACAAAATCCAAGCACGCTTATCTGATAACTTTATGCAGTTATGTTAATATGACATTTATTTTCTGCTCCATAAAGTTCTAAGCACAAATTGTAGAGACAAGGCGAAGTACTCACGCCGTAAATAACTTGGTAAGACGGAAATGTTATGATTTGCATTCGTAGGTCAGTAAGTAGTTCACAATAATTTAAATTTATGCGGAAGAGCATCACGCGATGCGCGGGTTGCTCTGACGTCATTACTTTCCTTTTCTAGGTTCCTTCCTACCGCTTTTATTTCTATTATATAAAGAACTACCTATTCATCACCGTCCTTCCCTTCTACTAATTTATTTTTGATCGGCACGGGATCTACATCTATCTTTTTCTTATCTACTTTTCGATCAGCTAACATCTCAGTGTTAACTTCTGTTCCAACTATATCCGCTATAAATCCTATAATTTATTCTGCTACTGCAAAGCCACCGCGGTTTCTCCCATCGACAGTACCTTCTAAATCAATTCTCTCTACAACATTCAGCCAATAGTTTGTTCCTAGTTCCAATGGTACACAGTCCGTTACAACCAACACTTTTGCGTATCGTGACTACTCTACGTTAGATACATAAATTACTTTAAGATGTGTTTGTGGCACGGAGGAAATAGTAAATGGAGGCGGACAGAACATCACCGGTAGGAGTTTTGCTCATAGACATACATAGAGAATGGGACCGACGTTAGATTATCGAGGTACATAAATAAAGTAAGTACGGAGAGCAAAGTGTGACAGATTATCCCGCTCTGGTTTTAGCCAGACGATCGGTTTATCTTCGATCGTGAGGCCAGTTGATGACTTTTTCTAGAATTATTATTGGGCCACGTCACAAACTTGCAGAAGCAGATGAGTTCTGCAAATAGAACTAGATGGTTTTGTTTGGAAATCTCAGTGCATTCTTTATAGGTATGGTTTTGCTGTGTGACGCGATGGCATTAATTTATCAAATGACAGAGGATTTTTGTCCGTCACAGTCTATCCAGATTATGATGCCAGCTAGCATTCCAGTTGTTAATTACTCCATGTTTAGAAGTTACTGGCCACAAGTCTTCACTTCCTCGGATGGCCCGTTATGGCCTCGATTGTGGCTTAATTAATGAATAATGGATGCAGTGCAATAATTCACTGATTTCACTGTAGCTCCCGAGCCGCTCCGAGCAATACGGGAAGCGAATGTGGTTTTGTAAGTGAAAATACAGAATGTGTATTAGATAATTTGTTGTTAATTACCTATGTAATAATAATATTACCTGGTATTAAGAATTTTGTTGGTATTTTATTGTATATTGAGGCATGGAAAGCTTGAACTATATCTATTCCTTTTTTATGAACTTACAGAAATCAGTATCCATCACTGGCTAGCTAGCTGAGCGCAGGAAGTTTTTCGACCTAATATTATTTGAAAGGTTAGCTAATTTGCTATCCAGCAAGTTTTGTTAAAGTGCTATCATCGCTATAATTTTGCTGACTAGATACGCATACGCAAATACACGGGTCATTAAGTATCTATACACGCTATTAACCTGTAATAAAATTTAACACCCATATTCGTATAGTAAAGACAGAATCTCATAACTGCAATCTCTCCACCCAATAACATGAATCTTTGTAATTCCTTATTAATTTCACGTTCTACTTGATCCATCCATTAATGACAACTTTTACATTCACGGAATGCAATAGCGAACGGAATGCGACTTACGCGCTCTAAGACTTCCAGTATCGCAAAGGAATTTTCTCTTTTCCCGTAGCTAAACTGTTGTAGGAAAAACGAGCAATGAATTTAATTAATTGGCTTGCCACTTACACATACAAGCAATAATGAATCTTATACCTGTGAACGAAGACTCATATCAGCAAAATGTATTTATATTAGCAACTGTATGCTATAATTCACTAGCAATGTTGCCAATCTCATGTGAGAAATATGCGTTATGTTTATGCCAAAATTTTGTACTGCAGACGGTGCAGTTGCTCTTATTAATTTAAGAAAATATGAACGACAGGGTTGAGAGATGAAAATTATATATGGCGGTGCCGACAAACGTTTGAAATGTTTAGATTTATGCTTATGAAGGTTGATCTAGCCTTCGTCACATTACCAAGATCGGAGAGTAAACTTCCACTGACTAAAATGAGGTAGACTTTGGCACTAATATTTTACAATCGTCAGGAAGGAAACTTGCACAATTTTGAAAGCCATAATAAAAATAAAATCTTACGTAAATATTTGCTAACCGTTGCGGATATTATAATGTGCATTTGAATTTCTTAACTTTCCATTATTATAAATTGCTGAGATTTGGCAAAAATAAACCTTGAGGTAAAAATAGAAATATGAGGAAAGAAAATAATAAATACTACATCAGCTAGATACTGTTGAATGAAGATAACAGTGAAAATAAATTGCGTGAAATTACCAAATCATCGTTAGAACATTGGCATATAATAAGCTGATCATGACTAATGTGATTAACTATACTGAGGAAACAACAAAATTAAGAAAGATTAATTTAAACACCGATACTGTAATAAAAACTCATTTCCTTAGATTAGAAATACAGACAAAACACCTCTTCTTTTAACGGAAAATTCACGTTATTATTGCAACTACTACACATATACTCTAGCGCCGTTCCTAATGTTCCTTTACTAGGTTCAATTACCTCAAAAGCAAAAAGTCATAAAGAACTACACGCATTATTATAAAACATGCGTTAGCAACCAACACATAAAGACTCAGGTCATTACTCTTACAACACCTTTCGCTAAGATCCAATATGGATATCCAGCTTGTTTTTTTTTTCCATACCCATATAAGATCGGTCACCTGGTTAGTGCTAGTTTTTATAACTGATTTCCCGAGACTCGGTAACAAGTCAAAATGGATGAAAAACTAAGTTGCATCAAATGAACATAATATAAACTTGCACTTTCACACGAGTGCCATTGACTGCGTTTTTGTAGTAATATGTTTTTATTTGTATTATGTGTTATAATTGGTTCAGTCTTACATGCCTTTGATAGTCTCATCTTTTGCAAACCGGATTTCTCTATAAGAACACTTCTGCTTCTTCTGATGTTCTACATACCTATAGTTTAAAACAAAGATGCTTTCCGAGTCTGTTTGTTTTTCCGTTAACTCTTCGCTAATATGTATATCTTACTCACTAATATATTGTACTAATATAAATACGGTTTTTACTGATGTAAAGAGTGATAAACGAGGAATCGTTAATCGCTCTTTTCTCGTGTTTATAATTTCTCGTGTAGGTATATAATTGGCACCCGTGCGAAGCCGGATCAAGTCGATAGTCACTCCTAAATGACTTAAGGCGCAGTTATACGACTTCTAATGATTTTTAATTGAACGTCACGTCTAAACGACTAGTCTTATTTCTTTGAAAAAAATATATGTTACTCTAGACAATTTTGTTCGTAATTTGATGTGTGAATATTTGAAATTATATTTTTATAACATAGTGTAATTTATTTGTAAAGTTATGTCTAACGCAGATAAAAAATTGAGAATCACGGAACAAAACTATAAAACGTATTTTTATGAAACCTTCATTATTTTAAAGATCATTTAATTTTTTATATTTTAGTATACGTGTTTAGAATAATACCTGTTGTTTAATTTATAATAAATTAATAATGCGTCTAATTTCGGACAGTGCTCTTTGATGGGCGAGTACTATTACTGGGTGGATTTACGACACGTTACGTGAGCTCAGCACAGAACACGCAAGCTAAACCCCCATCATGACCTACGCTGGCCCTGTCTTCGCACACGCCAAGCCCCGGTTCATTCATAAAATGCAGACTCTTCAGAGCCGCTTTCTTCGCAGAGCGGCGGGTCTTTGTCCGTAACGAAGAGCTGCATGTAGATTTCAAACTTCCCACCATCCAGCAGTATTTGAAACGTCTCACGCGTTTTCTAGATACCGCTGCGAATCATCCAAACCCCCTAATCGCATCGGCCGCCCGATACGAACCCTCCCGCATCTCCAAGGTGCGCCGACCCAGACATACCCTCCTCATTCCTGACGACCCTACCACCCTGCTCCAGGAGAGCCGTAGGGAAACGAGCACCACAGTCCGCAAACGCACACAGCCGTCTTTCCGCCCCCGCCGAAGAGGCCCGCGAAGACCTGATCAATGCCCTCCCCGTCTCTCGCCAGCACGTGCCGCTGAGCAAGCATATCCCCCAAATAATGAAAATCAGATCCAGCCTCCCCTTGCTGTCCCCCCAGTGACGCCCTAAGCCGAGGCCCGTACCCCGCAGGGGGTACCCTTAAGTCCTGGCTGGAGGCTTTAATAAATTAGAGCCTTCACAGGCAAGTCCGGTTAAGCAGTCGACAACCAATACGGTTGAACTGCGAGTAGTCAATCATAAAAAAAAAGCAAGCTAAACCACTCAAGGTCGTAGGCAGTTAATAACGCCTTAACGCATTGAGATAATAATTTGGCATACAGATAGATTACGACCTGGTTTACAACTGAGGATACTTTTTATTGGGATTCATGAAGTAGTTCTTCCAGATTGCAAGTAAAACCGTGGGCAACACAAGTCAATTATAAAAGCGTGGTCTAATGTTATACAAACATTCGATTCGATAATACATTACATAATTCTAATTTGTGAACCTCGGGCCGGAAACTTGCATAAACAAGCGTGTAATTTTTATCAGTCCATGTCTTATCTAAGTCGCGTTAAACAAACACGGCAAAGATTATTTACTTGTAGATTAGATACTAGATCGACGTTGTTTTAAATAACAATTGGGTATTTTGCAAGTTACAAATAATGCTGCATTAATGTATTGTTTATTGGTATCAATGAAGTGGATTATTGAGATGACGGCAAGTAGAGATGTGTGGAGGAAGGAGATATGCTGCTCGTTAGGCGGCTGGACCAAAGGCTTGAATCAGAAAGCGGTATTCCTTGACCTGGCTCGTATTGTAAGGAAGTTCCTTTCTTTGGAGCCGCTTGCCGGCAACGGCGGGCTACTATCATTACATATTATACAACAAAGTCCCAGCCGCGCCAGTCTGTTCGCGATAAACTCAAAAACTACTGAAGAGATTTTCATGTGGTTTTCACCAATAGACAGTGATTTATAAGGAAGGTTCAAGTGTATAATTTGCACCCGTGCGAAGCTGAGGCGGGTCGCTAGTTATTTTTTTTTTTATTGAACATATTTAAAAATGTAATTTATATATATAAAATAGTAAACCAACTGCGTAATATAAAGTGAATAAACGAACGAAAATATTAAAGGTCATCATTGTTAAAACAGCATTTGATACAACAACAATCCTCATAAAAACCAAAAGCTGTTGATATTTTTGCAGGAATATATTGCCAATTTTACCATTATATCTCTAATTTTCAATTCGCATTCAATTATTATTTTATTCCTAATCGAATGCTATGTAAGCAGCATTAGCATGTTATAGGGTAAGTCTCACGCTTCTGTATGTGGGTAAGTAGCACTGAAAGCGGCGCCCGCGCATGTTTAGTGCTCCTATTAACAACCATATATGGTGGAGGCGCATTAACTCCAAACACTTTAATCGCTTGTAAGTGGTGACAGATTACTGGAGAGCCTACCACTAGTATTAGATAACCTTCTGGTTAATTTATTAATAAGTTTATTTAAACATTTAGATGTTTTATCGACCCCTAATATGAGATAAGGGTAGGAAGATGATTTTATTTAACTTGTTTTCAGATTTGATCATAACAATTTAGTAAAAACTAAAAGAAAGAGAGAGGAGAATGAGAGCGAGACACAAAGAAAAATAACACGAGAGAAAAGTAAAACAGAAAAAATATTCTATTTCAGTTGTCTTATTACACAATATTCGCCGTAAATTACTAACACAATATACCTAAACATACAATGTATCCAAAACTGTTCTGTGCGTGGGGCATGACGCGGCCGGTACAGTCAGCGAGACAATAAAATGAACGTTACGTTATGCGCGTGAGTTGCTAATCACACGACTCACGCGGTTCGATGATCCATCCATAGTTTGTTGCACTCCAGCAATTTCTAAGGAGATTCTTCTTAAGAAACGAAGTAAAAGGAGGCAAAAGAAATATGCAAGATAAAGATATAGATAAAGATTATTTACTTGTCAAAACATGTGTTAACATACAGTGGCAATGGTCACTCCCTCATGAAGGCGTATTTTAATATTATTCTTTAGAAATTAGAAAAAACCGGCCAAGTGCGGTGTCGGAATTTGCACATTTAGGGTTCCGTATCAATTTTTGAGTATCCGTATGGCTTTGAGTCAACAAGATGCTTATACTGTGAAATTTAGAAGACTGTAGCTCCAACCGTTTGGCTGTAAAACCTGTGTGACAGACAACGGAGAGACAGACGGACACGTGAGTGACAGCAATAGGGCTCCGTTTGGACCGAGTACGGAACCCTAAAAAGACCGGTGTGTTTTTGCCAAATACTTCGGCTCTTTGATATATTTAATAATATCTTGAAATATCCTCATTCCATAGAAATATAAAAACAAATTCCTTGTGTACTTCACAAAGGGAACCACTATGTCAAATTTCAGCTTTCTAGATCCAAGTGTTTGGCCCGTCAGTCAGTGAGTTAGCCAGAATTTTTTTTTTATAGGATGTACTGAAGATGCGTGGTCATGTTTTAAATACTTACTGCTTCTGCCCAAAGAAAAAAAAAAGAGAGTGAGAGATAGAGAGAGCGAGAGATTTAAATGAGCCGTTATTAATTTTATTGTATTTATTTAAGCTGTGTTTTAAATTGTATTGTGATCATTATGGGTTATGTCTGAATTTTTTTTTCATAGGAATGAACAACTTTCTTCAAGAAAGTTACACAATTCCGAAAATAAAAGTGGTATTTAAAATACGATCACGTATTTCCATTACACCCTGTATGTATTCATTAGCCAGACCGAAGTACATACTGTACTACAAGTAAGGCTTAAAAAAAAAAAAAAAAAGTTTAAACCAGCACAATAGGCTATTTTCCCAAAAAAATCTAATAAGTCCGTTGGATAATTACCAAAAAAATCTCGGACAACTATTTTTCTTTTGTCACGGAAACCAATAATGAGGACGAACGCACTGTGCGTTGAAATCTCGCGTGACTTCACACCTCGATACATTTTGTACCGGTTTAGTGACGTTACAAGCTGCACTCCTGAACTTTGATGCGTTTTATCTTCGTCATTTTTTATTGGTTGGTTTAAAGCAAAAAAAATACGTGTCTAATTTTTTTTTGATAATCTAACTTACGGACTAAATAGAATGATTATTTTTTGATAATCTAACTTCCGGACTAAATAGAATTATTATTTTTTGATTATCTAACTTACGGACTAAATATAATTATTATTTTTTGATAATCTAACTTACGGACTAAATAGAATTATTATTTTTTGATAATCTAACTTACGGACTAAATATAATTATTATTTTTTGATAATCTAACTTACGGATTAAATAGAATTATTATTTGCATACTCTGGAAACATATTACTGTATTAACTCTTTTACTGCTTCCGAAAGAATATCGTTAGCCGTAAGTTATCTGTTTTAGTATGATTTCTAAGACCTACACCATAATAATACCTTTAATAAGTAGGTATCGCTTAATTTAGCTTTTAGTACTCACTTACAGCAAATTGCTAGATCATAACTATTTAACAAAGAGGAAAACCTACGCGGTCGCTTATTGTATTCCAAGAAACATCTTTGGTAACGAGAATAAACTAAAATCGATGTTATTAGAGGAAGCTGGGAACCGCACAGCATTTGTTTAGTCTGAACCATTGTGCGGTAACCATGAACCAAAATTCTAAACAAACGCATCAAATTAATCTTAAAGTATCATTTCAGAGAAATTGTAGTTTTTACGTCTAGAAATGAGGGTGAAACGTGCACATAATGCGGTCTTCTTAGAACCAGCGTACGCTTGACACACATTCCTTGGATAAGACATCACTATAAGTTTTAAAACACCAAGAAATTTTAAGTTTTTATGGTGTTAACAGAATTCCGACGAACATAGGCGCAAGCGCAAGCTCTCCGACCATACACAGACGTAATGATACAGGATTTTTTAAATACTTTTATGGTATTGACAAATTAATGAATTAATGCACTACGCAAACTCCAATGACATTCTCGAGAATTTTACAATTTAACTGGCAATGCTGTTTTTATTTATTATCTTGAAAGCTGGATTAGAATCACTTATGCTATGGAATTGAATTTTTAACCGACTTCGAAAAAGGAGCAGGTTCTATGTTCGACTGTATGTATGTTTTTTTTTATGTATGTCCACCGATTACTCTGTCAGTTGTGGACTGATCTTCAAAATTCTTTTTTTATTGGAACAAATATACTCCCGAGGTGATCCCATATAAATTTTATCGAAATTGCTTCAGCGCTTTTTGAAAAAACTGAACCAAAACGAAAAATACGTATACATAGATGACGTTTTGGTTTTTTCCAATTACGAGTATGTTTAAATGTTTAAATTCCACGTTCCATGTTATTTAGGTTTTTTGGTTCTGGAGTATAACAACTTAAAAGTGAAAAATAAAAAACTTTTTTACAAAAAAAAAAACAATCGACTTCCAAAAAAGAAAAAAACACTAAAAACAAACTTTTTACATGATGGATCAACTCCGATGACAATATTTTTATGGTAAGCATGACCATAATCTACATTCAGGTTTAGCTCCAGATAGAGGAACTCTTCAACTGTCTACAGCACAGACACGAAATTTTGTGTATGAATTTAAAAGATTTGTTTAAAAAATGTTTTTTTTAAAATTATTATCTTAGTCTTAGTAGCGTCGATATCTAATGGAATATGTTTGACACACATTCCTCCATCTCTGCACTACTCTACAGCTCGTTCTAAAGTACAGGATAATGTTATGATTACTGTACCGTTAAACCACTCTGCTAGAAGTGTTAGCCTTAAAAGAGCATAGGCCCCGACACTAATTACTATGATTTAGATAAGTTTACACGCCATTTAAGTGCAGCTTAGAACCCAGCCTTTACACTGACAGGATAAACTTGATTATTGAATAATGCTATTAATATCAGGCGACAATTTGATATATTGGCGAGAATTAATAAAATTGCAACACTCCTACATCTGCATTTGAAATAGATTTCCTATTACGGAAACTGATAATTACGTTCGGCTTATCGCAATAAATTCGAAGATAAAAAGTGTCCATGTAGAGGATAATTTCACAACTAAGCAAGAAATATTTTTCCTTATGAGATGTTGTGATGTTAATTGAAATTCTATTTTAATACTGGCATCCGATGCTCCTTGTACGGTTGTCCGCGTTTCCTTTTCGGACACATCTTCGTCAGGCCACATTCCGCATGACCTGCCAATTACGCGGGAGCCGCTGAAACTTTTTTACCAACTATCTGACCGTTATCCGATGACTTCGACAATCGTTAAGAACCTGTCCCTTTGCCCATGTACGTCGGATCATGTTCCGATTTTCTAGCCTCTCATCGCATTACCGCTTTTTTCGTACTCGCTTACTTTACGTACGTATGACATATTGGTGTCAATGCAACAATAACTTTAACATGCATTTATTCATAAGGCCCACTCAGATGCAGCACGTTCGCGCGTTTGTTATCGTCTTATTGAATGATGTCAGTCGAAGATGTTTGTGGACACTGGACATATTTAAAGGGTATTGGAAAATTGACAATGACAGAGACATTAAACACCATAAAGATAAAAAGCGTTTGTCGGTGACACACAGTTCTGAAGACTTTGCCGGCCATGAATACAGTCTGTCCTCGGTAACTCGAGTTTACCGATAACCGACCTCTTAACCAATATTTGGTCATCTTAAATCTTTTGCCGAAACAAATGGCTCTGTTGGATGCGAATCGATTTACGTGTACGAAATTGAAAACAACAATTAATTTGGCGCAGTTCACCGGTCAACAACATTCTTGTTGGCAAAACAAAATCGGATCCAAGGCTGTTCACGGATTAACTTAATACCAACAGAGCGCAGGATCGGAAAGTGAAACTAAATCGTAACTAATTAGTTCGATTAGTCAAACACGAATAGGTCACGAGACCGGTCGGCGCGGGTTTCTCAGCTCAGTTTTTGGCGACTCGACATCATTAATTAAACTTCAGTTTGACGTGCACATTGTTCGCGCAGTCGATGGCCTAATGACATCGATCAAGATCATTGTTCAAACCATCCTCTTCGCGTTGTTACACCTTTTCTATTCAGTCAATATTGATTTACGCAGAACAAAGGCCGCGTAAGATTGATGATCACCGGTAACGAACAAAAATGAATTATCTGGTGAGTAATTACGGTTACAAAACATAAGCCAAGGTTACGAAAACGGAGGACCTACAAACACATATGTAACGTAAACTGTACAAGAACTAATAATAAATACGTAACAATGAGTTGCTCCGCTTTTGATGTGAGCAAACACGTCAGAACTCGGCTGGGTACTCGTAAAACTAATTCAGTGCTGGTAACTAGCAACAACGAAACAGTGCTGCATAGCGATAGCTCGAAATAAAAGAACACAAGAGCACCGGTCCCATTAGACTCGAAGATTGATGTTTGAAAATATTTGCTGGACCAGATAAATGTCGCCAAATCGTGCTTTCACTCGTAAAAACTGTGACTGGCGCCTACTAAACATAGCAGCAGGTCGCGACCGAAGACGTGCTACCATCTCGCAAAATACAGAATGCACGTAAAAGTGGAGCGAACCTTGGCGGCGAGTCCTGGCGGAAGGCCAACTGAGCAATTGAATGAGTGACGATTAGCGAACAAAAAATAACAGGGGTAGACGAACACGGTTCGATCTATTTCGGGGAGGTCGAATTTTCTGAAGTACCTGAGTCAGAAGCAGTTGTGGCACTTGAGGATCGCGCTCATTGAGCTAGAGGAAATGCGTGTCTGTTTACGATAGCGGTGGTACTTGGGTGAAATATTTTAGGCTGGCGTGGTGTATGGCTTCACTGTTAGAGAGAAGGAGGTCCTTTGAGTGTGTCAGACGTGACCGGGCTGGCTAAGCGTCGTCGTTGTGTCACGTCCGACGCGCTGTCTGACTGGACACTCTTATCGACGGCCGTTATCGATTGGACCCGATCATTGTGTTCTTTACTTGATTCCCTATGACTCCAGAAGATTATTGGAGAAACCGAGTTATTTTTTGTAGTCCGATCAAATTTTCACCAACATCAAAAGTGTTTACCTCGATGTTAGACATATTTTCTTGATGAACCCGACACCTAAGTAGCATAAAAGTTTTACGAATTTCAGAACAATCATTTGCGATTACGAGACAGCCATAAATATTTTGAAAATTTTTTGGCATGTTATCAAACTTTACGTCAGCAATCATAAATTATTGTAAATCGTATGTTCCAGTATATACTACGTCAGTAGATAAGGACATACTACTCCATAATTATGTCCTTAATATATAACGACAATGATAATAAAATATAAAACTTGACAGATAAAAAGTATATTTTCGCTGTGGAAATTTTTAAGGCTATATGATTTTCTAAGAGTATATTCAGGAAAATGAACGTTTAAAATTTTGAATGCTTGTAAATACGTTCAGCTTGTTTCTAATTGAAGTTAGGTAGGTTTGTCATAGTGATGACAATAATACCTAAAACTATACAGCTGTTGTGGTTGTGGTATATGTGTGTGTGCACAGTGTGCTATGAATGAGAACTAATGTTGATGACAAACAAAACAATTCATTGCGGAGCGCACATCTGGCAATTGCCTCGAACTTTAAAACAATAGTCAGAAGCAAGCTGGAATTAATAATACGCAAGAACAGAATCTGGCTACAATAAATTCCGTACAAAACTTTTGTAATTAAATTCATGAAAATACTGCTGTTATTTCAGTTGAGAATGTACCAGCCATTATTGATACGCAAACAAAAAAATATGAAAAATTCTGATAAGAAGTTCAATTGTAAACATTATTGGTCGGTATTATTCAGTCGCGACATGCGGAACGTTTCAGATAAGCCGGTGTTGTCCCCGATAACGCTAATTATATGACTATGTTCGTAAAAAAGCCAAAATGTATTTCCAAATTGTAATTTTCCCTCACCTTAGCACCGGAGATGCTGGCGTTCATCCAACTTTCGGTGCTGACGCCTTGGCTGTCGCCGAAATTCGTATTCGAACACTTCAAAACATGCAATGAGTTCGTAAAACTCTAAGAAACGTCGATATCACCAAACACACAGTACAGAACTTGGCACAAACTAAGCACGTCTGAACGAACACAAATTAGGACGTTGAGTTTAAAAACACCAGTAGTAGGCTAAACCAAATGTGGTCGTTCACATCACGACAAATATTTGCGTGGTCACAGGTGCACACTGTGTAAATAATGCAGCGCTCAGCGCCGGCGACACGTGCGCTTCCGAAGGCGAACCGCGAATAACAGTGCAGACGCGAGCGACACGGGACGCCCCTCTACCACGACCGCTGCTCGCACGCGGCACAGCGACACTGCCGACACTGGCGCAGCCGGCCGCTCGGCTCGATTCCACGAGCGCCGCATCTCAACCCCTCAGGCCTACAGCTACACCCAGTGTCCAGTACACCCCGCTCGGCGAACCAATATTTTTTACCCCGAGCAAAATCCTCACATTGCAGTGCGCATCAGACCACTGAGCAAGCTATGGCATCCGACCGCTTTTTCTGCCGACGTCTTCGTAATTATTCAGACCTTTTACGGAACCTTGAATTAACGTACACGAGTAAATAGTAAGTTGACGATTTGCGTGAGAATGCGAGGCATAGATTATCTCGAAGACATTTTTTGTGGAAGACGGAGTGATCCATAAAGTGATTTCTGCATATTTGAGATTCTGCTGCAGACGTACAAAGTGTACCTGACACTTTGTACGAGTTATTTGCCGCGAGACTTCGACATGTTTGGCTTTCTCGCGTGCTTGTTGTCAAGTTGACACAATAAACACCGAAATAGAATCGTCTATTGAAATGCGAAAGTGTGCCACATCCTGAAGCGAGTTAATGTGAAGATAATGACAGGCACCGATAGTGCCGCTAGGCGCTAGGATCACGTAGAGCCAACGGTACCGGGTCTGCGACTGTATGCACCGGGGCTTATTTAAATAATCGTCGCATTGACGACTCAGGGCTTCGGGGACGATTTGTGGTGAGATAACGACGTCCACAGTGGTTATTATGTGTCGTTGTGGTGCTTAGAAGATAATACGTCTCCGCACAAATACCGGGTTTGTTGACAGACCTCGTGGCCTAATTATTTAATGAAAGCCATCATTCTACGAACTTTTATTAGGTCAGACATAAAGCATTTTTTCAACCAATCGAGTCTCATTTGGTAACCCAAAACTTACTTCGAACCTAAAAAGTAGAGCACTGAGCACGCGGCTTCTGCAAAAGCCAATCAGATCATGTTACCAGCAAAACATGAGCTATCACATATTTCATCAATATGTTTCCTCTTCCACTTGCACAGTTGCAATAATTAATACCATATAAAAGATAAGAATGTTCAATTGGCTGGAACGATTGAAATTAGCGATAGCAAACCATACAGAGATGGAAGAAAGCTGATACAATTATATAGGAATCTAGAAGACCCGGTCAGTAGATTGTCGTTATTAATCAAGTGTAAAACGATAAAATAATGATGGTGCGTCGCTAATCGATGCGGTTCTGGTTTGAGAGCTCCTTCATATGGCCGGTTGTCACGAGAGCACCGATGGAGGGAATCCGAGCGACGCCAAGCGTTCCGTCTAGTTACAGTTTCCTGACTTTCTGTGCGATCTTGTTAAATTACAAGCAGAGCCGCGGGTACAAATCTGTCGTCTTCTTTTTAAGGGGCATAGCGAAAATAACTTCAAAGAAAAAATACAAGCTTAATCCAAAAGCAGTAAATACAACCCGTTCACTTCGAAAATAAAAAGTGTGAAAGATACAATGCAATAATTTCTTAAAGACAGAATTTACTTGTTACCTGGACGCCTGCTTACCCATTAAGACTATTTATGTTTTCCTTGATTTTCCAACAGTTTATAACTGTCAGGGTAGATTACAATGACAATACGTTTTCATTTAGAAACAATACAGCGGTGGTAATGAGGTGGTCGGTAAAGTTGCAAGATTTACGCGGATTTTTGTCCCCTCGTGATATTTCCTTAACTTTCTCTTTCCCCATTGTAGTATCGGAGGTGTCGACCGCGATTTATCGCCGACCATCGTCCGACAACGACACGACACGGGAATCGAACCCCGAGACTAACAAAGGCATAAACAAGTTTCACTCCGCCCAAGCTTACAAACTGTTACTGTTATTTAATACGTATTGGATTGCTGTAGCGCAAAAAATATCGTGGATTTTATCATTTGCGTAGTAAAAGGTAGTGCTTGGGTTGCGTAAAAATTGGTATGAGTAAAAATGGGGTAAAAAGTAGTGCATACTGAGATGGATAATGAGGAGATAGATGTAGAGAAGAAGAAGTGTCGTGTGATCCCAAATAAATTGCAGACAAAGCAAGAGGATGATCATCAACATCATTTCTGCCGAAAGACGTCCTCCTCTAAGTATTACAGCAACGATCGGTCCTGTGCCTCTTGCATCCATCGGCTACCCTCACCGTTGGAAGGCCTCACACAAGGTGGACCGATGACCTGATGAGGGTCGAAGGAATCCGGTGGATGCGAGACGCACATGACCGGTAGTTGTGGCGACACTTGGGCGAGACCTACTTCCAGCATTGGACGTTTTTCAACTGAAAGGATGATGATGATGATGAAAGACTGGAGGGTGATGATGATGACAGAAACTGGTGGCGATTTCGATTTACGGCGCTATTTCACTTACTTTGTTTCAGTCTAGAGGGCTGGTTGAAACTGTAAGTAATTAAAAATAATTATGTGCCTTTATTTTGTAATTACCTATCCTCCTCATTCCTTCGTAACTTGCAGTGAACTGAGTCTATGGGTGATCTTTGTCGATTTCAAGTGATACAAAATCGCTTTCGTGTGAGGTTTTTACAATGAGAAAGCGTACAAGTTTAAGTTATATCCTACAATAAACATAGCAGAGGTGGTTTACAGTGACGTTAATAGTGCTTCAAGTGAGAAAGCAATATCGTCAGGAGCCCACGACGACGCCATTTTATTTGTTCACTTTCATGTTTTAGGGCTTGTATGTCTAGCAGGTAGCATTTTGTAAGATGGCACAACACATCGGTTAACCAAATACAGGAATAGGAAATAATTGTTCCGGTGATAGAAGAAAATATTACGACTGATGAACAGCAATGTCAGTGTGGTAAGGGATTAACCCAACTAACACAAATGTATTCATCTTCGTTTTTGGAAAGGCTTAAATACTCAAAACCAGAAGAGAACCAGCGGCTGTTGATGATGAAAACCAAGAATGATACAGTACATGGAGTGAGGATGTTTGCGAATCTAAGCAATAACAGAGCTATATTTTTTTTCTAAAAAATAACAGGTATGGACAATAAAACTGCCACAATATAAAGGAAAGTATCGTGGGAAAATGCCTACCGAACATAGCTGCATACTAAACCGAACACGTGTGCACATTAGTACCGGTCATACGCATACATTGACTGTGCGGCTTCACGACTGACACATAAAAATGGTAGCGGCCACGGAGCTGCTCACTTCTACACCAATAGAAGTACCGAATGCCGAAGATACGTCAAGTGCCGTATTGCTGAGCAAAAAACAACTGAAAGCTACAGCTAATAAATCTTGAGTGACGTCTAAAAGACTATCATAATGCGTTTTAGTGATCAGAGGGATGACATAATCATCATTATCACTAATGATGTTACTGTTTGCAACGTGATCTTGTGTAAATGCAATGCCATCGTCTCTTGCCTTCTCATCATCATGAATCTAGCCCGGTTTCCAGTTCATTGCTGGCCGTTCTTTGATTGTACCAACCATACGCTCCTGCGCCAGTCTTATCCAAGTTTGACACGTGATTAAAACAATAGTCTCTGCACATCACAATGCCAAAATTCCACGAAGCACTTCACAATGCCAAGGATAGGCACAGATAGTAAAGCATCGTAAAAAAGAAAATGATTTCATGTCGGGGGAATCACGACCCTCAGTAATGAGAAACGCGACGTGAGGAGGAGGATCACCGAAAACTGGTTGACCTAATCCCATCGACAACCCATCACCCACAGACGGAAACTGCATATCACATGCATTGATACAATCAATTAGAAGTCTCGTAAGCTAACTATCGGTACAGGTAGCCAGCGAGCAACGCCGGAACATTTCCAACCGTTAATTGATATTTACATAGCTTGTTACGTGAGGTGGGAACCACGGAAGCTGGTAGTTACATCAGTGACCTTACTGATGATTCGTGGTCGGGATTCTGCTGTTATGATTTTAGATTCGATGTGTGAGATGATGTAATGGGTGGTGGTGATACTGTTACTGTTGTGAATGATGGGTTGTCGGAAGAGGTAGATACTAAAAGAGTGAAAACTTACGATGTTGTCCTTAAATTTTATTTGGACCGAGCCCTTGTTTTTAGTTGTAGTCAATCCAAGAGAAGTGTTATTCAAATGATTTGACAAGATAAGACGAGACAGGGAATCACATAAGAAGGTTATAAATAAGAAATGTTGTTATTTCCTACCTTTTTTGTTTCTGATTATCTAGCTGTATAAGCTTTTTCAAAGCATTGCTCCTTTGAAAGAAGAGGTGTTGGAATTGGGATATGCTATTCGGGAAGATTTAAAACTCAAGGTGAATATTGCATGTTGTTGGTGTTACATGCTATGGCCATAATTTTTGGTACTCGGAAGAACTTATTGATGTAGCGACCCGCCTCAGCTTCGCAAGTGTACAAATTCAACACTACTTTCCACATGAATCACTCTGTATATTGGTGAAAACCGCATGAAAATCCTGTAGTTTTTGAGTTTATCGCAAACAGACCGACGAGGCGGGGCTTTATTTTATAATATGTAATGAATATACAATAAATATAACAACCTATGGCACACAAAACAAACACAATAAACATAACAACCTATATATCCATGGCACACAAAACAAACACAATAAATATAACAACATATATACACATGCCACACATAACAAACACAATAAACATAACAACCTATATACCGCTGGCACACAAAACAAAACACAATCGCCTAGCTTCAGAACAAGCATTTAAGCAAATTAAATACAGCATTGGAAGTGTCTGGATGGTATAAAGTGCTCAAAGGAGCGTGATCTCCAATTAAACGGTGCCTATCTTTATATCGGCCGGCCGGTGTTAGGTCTGTGCCGTGGCTCACGACTGAATAGACTCACGACCCTAACAACGATGTTGATATTATATTTTTTTGTGTATTGAGGAAGTGTCGATGGGGTTTCGGTTTAAATGTTTGAGAGGTGATTAATGGTACGATTCATTCTTTGTTCCTTATTGCATTTTCAACCTGTTTCCTTTGTTACCACTTCAACCTTGACCAGACTCTAAATCATCGCAGTTCTAACACGACGTATGCAAAAATCGTGAACTTTTCTGGAGAACTATTTGACTGTTAAGCAGTAGCCGATGCTCTGGGCACTCAGGCAGGGAAGGAACAGGGGTGGGTTTTAGTCAGTAAGAGTCTGACACGCCCTCCCGCTGCACCCAGAGCGGGAGAAGTCATTGGATGATTTCCCCCCCCCCCCTCCCAAAGTAGCCGATGCTATGGCAATACAACTGAGTTACGCGGTTTTGCTATAGCAATACAACTGATTTACGTGCTTTTGCTATGGCAATCATCATCATCGTCAGCCTTTTAAATGTCCACTGCTGGGACACAGGTCTCCTCTCTGTGAGAGGGTGTGGGCCGTTATCCACCACGTGCGCCCAATACGGGTTGGTGGACGTCACATGTCTTTGAATTTTTGGTTCTAGGACAACCCCGTTTCCTCAAGATCCTTCACCGTTTTGAGAGCAGTGGCGAAAAAATTCAGAAGTCAGGTTGGGGGTATACTTCCAATAGTAGCAGTAGTTCTTTTCGTACCTTAAAATGTATTGACTGCTCCAAGCAGTCCGTCTATAGAGGCCCCAACCGCAACACGACTGCTCTCGTGCAGTTGGTATCGACTGCTCTATACAGTCCGTCTATAGACGGCCTTATAGTTCTAATATGAGGATACTTCTTGCATATAATCAATTTCTGCTTGCTTCGGTACACTTCATACTTGAAAGTGACTACATAATGTATGCGGGCTTAACCAGTCAGTATTGATTAAACTAGCTAAAAGTTCATTCACAGACTACAATATTCTCTTACCGAAACGCCAATTCGCATTTAGCTGAGATTGTATTGATTATGCAGTTTGCAGGACTTGCTGTCAACTGCGTACATATGTACCTACTCGTAGTGTTGTATGTCTAGACAAAACTATGACGAAATTAAGTGCAATGGGTGCAAAACAGGATTACGTCATCCTTATTTTTGGTTTATGTTTTGTATATTTATTTAAAACTTCAGGCCTAACTGTACAATGAGAGAATTAATGCCTTAAGTATTCTCTAGAAGTTGACCAAAGGTGGTGTAGAATTGTTTCTGATTATATGGTTAGCTATGACTAACATACTCGTAGTTCTCTCAGGTAGCTTACGTAGCTTAAGACCTCATATAGTTTGGATTCAAAATAACATGTGTATTGAAGTGTAGTGTCTTCGATCCTTTCGCTGCGTTTTTCGAGCCGTTGTACAGAGAGGGTTCCAGGATCTTTTAAGAGCTCACGGGACCCCTTTCATGTGCTGATGATGATCACCGCATCACACTCCCTTATCGTTTTCTAGTCCAGGTGCCTTTGAAGGTTCGCCACGATAACAAACAATAGGAAAACGTATTTTTTTTTAAATAGAACCTCGGTCTTTCTGGAATTCTGTCTTCGTTCTTTGACACCGACTTCCGAAATTAAAGTTATTTTGCACTTTTTTTAGAAGTCTGTTCCATTTTTTTGAAAAAAAGTTTTTCTTTTTCACTTTTTAGTTGTGGTTCCCCATTAAATTGTGATACATACGATCGCAGCAATCGCAGACGATTTGCTGTCATTTTATGAAGAGTTCCGTTGTCTGTCTCCGAAACTCATCATCAGATCTATATGAAATTTAAATGGGACCATTTCTGAATAAAGGCCATTTCGAAATTCAAATTTTGCAAATTCGTATATACATATATGACGGAGTTATGCCCGAACATACGTAGTACATCCGAATTGATAACCTCCTCCTTTTTGAAGTTGATTAAAAAAGTGCCTCGTCTTCGATCCTAATAGGTAAGTACCTATTAGGATCGAAGACGAGGCACAAGATTTATAGTTTGTTACATAAGTATGTAACAAACTATAAATCTTATGGAAATATAACGGGAGTCTCGGATATATATTTCTTTTTCAATAATATGTAGAGCCCACCCGTCAATTTAGTTCACTACTTAATAACTTCCTAATTCCTATATCAAACAACAAGTTGATTATCTATTCAAGTTTTCTGCTTCATTGACCAATTTTTTCCATGTGCTTAGCTGTCAATAGATGTATCGCTTCATAGTGAATAGATCGTTATATTTTACACTTGATCAGTTTTTTGCTGCTTATTTTGTTTTGAAATGTTGTCTAATGCAGATATAATGAAGAGATAATACGGGCGTTACTAAGAAATATAAAATTAAAAGAAGAAGGAAATAAATTAAAATTAATAAAATATTTTTTTAAGGGTTCCGTACCCGAAGGGGACCCTATTACTAAGCCTCCACTGTCCGTCCGTATGTCCGTCCGTCCGTCTATCTGTCAGCGGGCTGTATCTCGTGATCCTTAATAGGTAAACAGTTGAAATTTTCACAGAATGTGTATTTCTATTGTCGGTCTAACAACAAACAATAAAAATATAAAGACCTACTAGAAAAGTGTTTTTTTTTGGCTTTTTTTGCTCGATCTTAATAATGGCAATAAGTAGACGCGTATAATCTTGTACGAAGGTATGGAACCCTTCATGCTAGAGTCCGACTCGGCCGGTTTTTTAAAAACAAACATTAGAACCTCATCGTCATGTGTAATAAATAAATGCTGTATTCATAATAATAATAACAAAACATACTAAATGGGTTAGTCTGTTTGCCATCAGGTACTTCCAGTCCTTACACCCGGGCGTCATCATCAAATCAGCTCATCATCATCATCCTGCCCTTATCCCATGTTACTTGGGGTCGGTGAAACAAGTTTATTGCTTACATTGCGTCCTGTCAGCCTTTACGCTATCCTTTCCTTTCATATCACTCCTCCCTCACACACTCCATCCATCAGATCAGCTTGATGGTATCATAATATTGCATTGTCACCGGACTTACATAAGGAATGCCAAATTTCAGCTCTATCAGAAACCAAAAAATGGTCGAAAAATGTTTTGCTAATTTTGAAGCGGACAACATTCACATTGCAAGCAACAACATACAAACATTGCAAGCTAAATAAAAGCTAGTAAGAAATACCTATGCTTTATAAAACTGTGTTCCTAAAAATCCCGAGCAATGTCAGGGTAGTTCACTAACTAGTACTTAGCTATTTAAAATTCGTGCAGCACATTTAGCATATGTTTTTCGTACAAAAAATATTGCAACACTTATATTTTATGACAAGCGCTGTGAGAACTACAGACATAATATTATGTACTACTGTATTTTGTCCTTGAGTGTATGTTTTTGACTTTATTAATATTCAAATAACGTTTTATTAATTCAGGACGTCAACTTGAATCAGTAACGAATCTTTTTATTTTATACAAAAACTTTGTTATACATCTCATAGTATAAAACAAAGTGGCTTTCCGCGTCTGACGGTTTCTCCGCTTACTTCTGCCACAGATAATATAATACTAGCGTACAGATGCCTCATCCCATAAAAAGAAACGGTACCGCGACAACTACGGGTTTTCGACTTGCACAAGCAACTTTTGCTCTTCGTTCGGGCCCGTCCTCTAGTTTGCAAGTTGAATGCATTTACATAGTCTTACCAATATTTTCTCACACATTGAGGAATTACTATATAGTATTTTTGGCACTACATAACAGTTTGACTGTTTCACTATACACATTTTAAAGAGGCGAATGGATAAACTCTAAAACTTTAAACAGCGCCATCTATTGGTACAAGAAATATAAATGCCTAAGGATTCGTTCCAATAAACATCTAAGTTTGAATTAGGGGTCAATTATTCCACAATTTTATGCTTAAATAAGAAAATACAGTTTTTACCATATCTTTTTTTAAAATATGAATGTTACTTAAACTTCAATAAGAAATTGATGCATATTACGCCATCTATTGTTTGTTTGTTTTAACTTGATTTTCTTTGTTCGAGATGAGACCCCGTGCTTCTGCTAAACCACGCTACGGATTTTGATACGATTTTCACTAATACAAAGAGCGATAAACAAAGAAGGTTTGTGTATATAATTTGCACCCGTGTAAAGCCGGGGCGGGACGCTAGTTACCTAAATATATAGCAATTATTTAAAATAAGGAAGTGCTTATGTGACACAGGATTTCCTTACTACTTTGAATGAGAGTCACGAAATATAATAGCCTACGCTTTAAAAATCTGAGAAACTAGCTCAAAGCATTTATTTTAAGTTTAAACCATTTACAGCCACTGACTAACTGTCTCACCTGATGGTAAGCGATTAAGTGCTCGGCATGGCAGCACGCCTGCCTAGAAGTACCTATCCTCGTTTATTTGATCAGCAAATTGAAGCTATTAGAGACCTTTGGTTTGAGAAAGACTGTCCATTGAGTTTCTTGCATGTTTTTCTCCGTAGACAAACATGCAAGACTCAAAAAACACTTTTTTTTAAAGAAAACTCAGAACCTAATTATTGTAAGTGTTAGTTTTCAGAGCCCCTTCTTATTTATTTAAAAGAAGTCGTACGTTAAACAAGATGGAAAACTTCATTGATCAGTGTTCACAAGTTTTCTACAAACCATTCACTTGTTTATATAACTAATCAATTTTACCAACATCTGCTACAACACCAACACATACCTGTAACAAAAAACAAACAATAAATTAAAATAAAACCGACAATTAGATTGCACAACGGAAAGTATGGCAACAAAATAAAACCGATCGCCATATGGGTTGCCAGAGAGAATACTCGTTACGTCACGCCTGTGGCATTTTCGATCAGATACGTAATGACTTTTAATGGCCGAATTATATTGACGGACAAAACCAATGAACAGAATCTTGCTTTTAGAGTTTGACATTATGACTGCAGAATATGATGGAACAGAAGGCCCACTAATGAGCAAAATCATGCTTTTAGAGTTTGACATTATGACTGCAGAATATGATGGAACAGAAGGCCCACTAATGAGCAGAATCATGCTTTTAGAGTTTGTCATTATGACTGCAGAATATGATGGGACAGAAGGCCCACTAATGAGTAGAATCATGCTTTTAGAGTTTGACATTATGACTGCAGAATATGATGAGACAGAAGGCCCACTTAATAAACAGAATCTTGCTTTTAGAGTTTGTCATTATGACTGCAGAATATGATGGGACAGAAGGCCCACTAATGAGTAGAATCATGCTTTTAGAGTTTGACATTATGACTGCAGAATATGATGAGACAGAAGGCCCACTTAATAAACAGAATCTTGCTTTTAGAGTTTGACATTATGACTGCAGAATATGATGGGACAGAAGGCTCACTAACGAACAGAATCTTGCTTTTAGAGTTTGACATTATGACTGCAGAATATGATGGAACAGAAGGCCCACTAATGAGCAAAATCATGCTTTTAGAGTTTGACATTATGACTGCAGAATATGATGAGACAGAAGGCCCACTTAATAAACAGAATCTTGCTTTTAGAGTTTGACATTATGACTGCAGAATATGATGGGACAGAAGGCTCACTTAATAAACAGAATCTTGCTTTTAGAGTTTGTCATTATGACTGCAGAATATGATGGGACAGAAGGCCCACTAATGAGTAGAATCATGCTTTTAGAGTTTGACATTATGACTGCAGAATATGATGAGACAGAAGGCCCACTTAATAAACAGAATCTTGCTTTTAGAGTTTGTCATTATGACTGCAGAATATGATGGGACAGAGGGCCCACTAGTGAGTAGAATCATGCTTTTAGAGTTTGACATTATGACTGCAGAATATGATGAGACAGAAGGCCCACTTAATAAACAGAATCTTGCTTTTAGAGTTTGACATTATGACTGCAGAATATGATGGGACAGAAGGCTCACTAACGAACAGAATCTTGCTTTTAGAGTTTGACATTATGACTGCAGAATATGATGGAACAGAAGGCCCACTAGCAAAATCATGCTTTTAGAGTTTGACATTATGACTGCAGAATATGATGGAACAGAAGGCCCACTAATGAGCAGAATCATGCTTTTAGAGTTTGACATTATGACTGCAGAATATGATGGAACAGAAGGCCCACTAATGAGCAGAATCATGCTTTTAGAGTTTGACATTATGACAACAGAATATGATGGAACAGAAGGCCCACTAATGAGCAAAATCATGCTTTTAGAGTTTGACATTATGACTGCAGAATATGATGGAACAGAAGGCCCACTAATGAGCAGAATCATGCTTTTAGAGTTTGACATTATGACTGCAGAATATGATGGAACAGAAGGCCCACTAATGAGCAAAATCATGCTTTTAGAGTTTGACATTATGACTGCAGAATATGATGGAACAGAAGGCCCACTAATGAGCAGAATCATGCTTTTAGAGTTTGACATTATGACTGCAGAATATGATGGAACAGAAGGCCCACTAATGAGCAAAATCATGCTTTTAGAGTTTGACATTATGACTGCAGAATATGATGGGACAGAAGGCCCACTAACGAACAGAATCTTGCTTTTATAGTTTGACATTATGACTGAAGAATATATATCCAATAAATGACTTGAATTTGAAAAATTTTAAAAAACATCTTGCGTAATAATAGCCAAAATTAACAATTGGGTAATTGGCAGTGCTCGCAGAGCGGATGGCCGATGGGTCGAAATGCTCAAGAGCCTTCAAGGGCCCACTCAAGAGTGGGCCGATACCTGGTGAAGGTTATGGAAGTCCGATGAATGCGAGAAACCTATGACCGGTCGATTTGGGGCAGCGCGTGGGAGGCCTATATCCAACAGTAGACGTCTTTCGGCTGTAATGATTATGATAATGAAGTCCAGTAATGGGTCACCGAACCGCAAGATAATCAAAACACACTCATATAAAAACAAAAATGCCTATCGTCTAACTGTCGATGGTAGAGTGCTCCAAACGGTGACAATTTTATATTTAAAACTTCCCTAGCTGTACGCCAAAAGTGTACCAATTGTAAATAATTTTTAGTTAGGTATTTTTACTATTGATACGCTGGCGTTTGACCACTATCTCACCTGAGGTAAGCGATGTGTTCGACGTTGAAGCACGCTTGCCTAGAATTAATCTATTCCTTTTGACTTAAGGTGAAAGATCAATTGATGCCAAATGTCATGATTTCATGAAATACTTACATTTCGCATCAATTCTAACTGAGAGAGTTGTATTGATAATTTTAATGATTATAATTCTATAAATACATACTTGCTACGGCCGCGAATCAAATTTTGACCAAGTTACAACCTGAAACTAACCTGCAAATTGCAAAAAACGTAAGAAAATTTGAATTTTGCGGGCTACCCTGGCGCTTCCACCTTAAATACCCCCAGGTTGTAGCTATCTGGAAACACAGACTCCGGCAGGTAATTCCACTTCTTAGCTGAAGGCACAATGAATGTGTTCCCAAAACGTTTTGTGCCTATGGGTGGGAAGTCCACCACGTACCGGTGGCCCATCGCTGTACGTCTATTGGTCCAATTATGGAACGAGCTTGGCGGGATTAAACTATGGAATTCCTTAATAAGAAAAAAACTCTTCCTTTTCCTTCCTCATTCTTTAAACGATTAAAAAATGTAACCGATAGAAAAACCGGCAGGGTAGAAACTCATCTGTTTAGTTAAGTATGGTACTCTAAGTGAGGTGGTTACCCCAAATTGTTTGAAGTGATATTTCTGTGCTTTTCCATGTCTTGATTATCATTTCGATGACTACAATATTGACAGGTGTCAATTACATGACTTTTTTATTGACTTAACAGTGCTAATGAATTTGATAGTGAAACCAATAAGCCATGGTGAATGTTAAACTACAAGAATACCTACAATAATGACAAAAACTTATAAACTCTGCTACTGAAATAAAATTCTAAAGAAGATCCTGAATGTAAATGTGATTGGTTTTTAGAGTTCCGTACCCAAAGGGTAAAACGGGACCCTATTACTAAGACTCCGCTGTCCGTCTGTCTGTCCGTCTGTCACCAGGCTGTATCTCATGAACCGTGATAGTTAGACAGTTGAAATTTTCACAGATGTATTTCTGTTGCCGCTATAACAAGAAACACTAAAAAACAGAATAAAAAAAATATTTATGTGGGGCTCCCATACAACAGACATGATTTTTATGCCATTCTTATAGATAATCGTACGGAACCAATCGTGCGCGAGTCCGACTCGCACTTGGCCGGTTTTTTACAGTTTAAAATCAGAAGTTCTGTTTCAATTAATATTGCAATTATTCGATGATAACATGTATTACATTTCCTACAAAGTTAATTCTGTAACAGTTACATACAAAACGAATCATATTTCTGACACAATAATTATTGTATATAGACAACTAAATCCAAACCGACATTTTGTCAATCTTTAATAATTATTTGTTCGCTGACTTTTGTAATTATAATTAATTACTTTATCGTGTCAATCCGGTGATTAATATTTCCCCCGTGGTGATCAATTCTGTTACATCACCAATTACGATACGTGATTTCTAATTTAATTCTATGCGGATTAGTTTTAATTTTATTTGTAGCAAAAGAATTAATATTCAACTGAACTTACATGTGAAATGTTATATCATAGCCTACTTTTAAACCCGGAAAAATGTAAGGTTCTTGTGGGACCTGGCCTGGAGGGTCGCGGGTAGCCGATGGATGCAAGACGCACAGGACCGGTCATTGTGGCGACACTTGGGGGAGGTCTATGTCCAACAGTGGACGTCTTTCGACTGAAATGATGATGATGAAGCCAAGAAAGCCAAGCCGCGGGAAAAACTGGTTACCTACTTAAAAAGAGATAAAATTATTTGTTTGTTTGTATGTTTACATGTTTTTAGTTTAAATACATGTTTGTAAGTTTACATGTTTGTTAGTTTTTATTTATGTAAGTTTCGATGTTTGTTAGTTTACATTTTTGTAAGTTTACATGTTTGTTAGTTTATATTCTTGTAAGTTTCGATATTTGTTAGTTTACATTTTTGTAAGTTTAGATTTTTGTTAGTTTACATTTTTGTAAGTTTACATTTTTGATAGTTTACATGTTTGTTATTTTACATGTTTTTAAATTTAGATGTTTGTTAGTTTACATGTTTGTAAGTTTTATCCCCGAAAAATATTTTTTTCTGTGGATATAAACCACTTAGGAAGAAGCTAGAATACAATTCTTCTTTTGCTTTTAAAAAAACGTTGCCAAACACTAGGAATTATTCATGTATCGTGGGTGCGTTCACAAAAATGTAAACTCACATAAAGAAGACACCCAGACCCGGAACTATCTGTAGGCCATACAAATATTTGTTCCGTCTGGGAATTGAACCCGCGATACGCATCGCAGCTTCGCAGCAGCCAATCAACTAATTTCGAATTAAGTGTTTGTATTGATACTTCTTTTGTAGACTAATCAGAAAGTGGTTCACATTGTACATAAATATTAAATACACCTACTTCTACACTAGCTTCTCTAAACAAGTCTGCTCCTGATATCGCTCTAGCAACAAAAACTAATCGGGATCATTATGCATCTCCGTGCAGAAAACGGAGGCGACACGCAATTGACGATAAATGTTTATTACAAACCTTTTACTATCAAACCAAAGCAATACCATCCTTAATCCTAACCAGATAAGAACACACTGTGATATTTTTACTACTATTGTTAATCCATGGGATTTTGAACTCTATAGCGTAAAAAATAAAGGTGTGTCAAGTAAATAGACCATTGTTTCAGCCAAATGCGCATGTCACGCCTACGGGCAGACCCGCAGACTGTCGTAAGCTCACAAGTATAGAAACCAGACAAGTGACCGGGACATCGATTCCATTGTCCCAGCTTTTTGTAGAAAACGAAGCGTTCCTACATGCGTTTGTACTAAATGTAAATTGGTTTTGAGGAAAATGTGGAGAACACCCGTGAATGTTGTGTGTAGTACTTTTTACGTATAACAGGAACGTGTTTTGAAAGGTCTACTGGACTAGTCTCTAGAGGGAAGGCGATTAGGCGACCAAAAATTAAAGAGACGCCCAAGTTTTGTTTATAGCTTGGTTCTAAATTAAAAGAAAATTTTAAAAATTGAAAATTTTTGACTTGCAACACTACAGTCATTTTTAAGGTTTGTCAACCCTCCTTTAAATGACCTGCCCCCTTAGACAAAATACATTTCTGTTAACGTTAACGCTAACGCTTCGTGCAAAATGTATGGCAAAAACGTTTTGCACGAAGCGTTAGACAGAGAACTGTCACGTGACTCACGCCCAGTAATGTCTTTGCCACACATTTTGCACGAAGCGTTAGCGTTAACAGAAATGTATTTTGGCTAAGGGGGCAGTTCTGAGAGCAATCTGTAACTTAACAGAAATGTATTTTGTCTAAAGGCTCTGATAAGCACAGAAATGGAGACATGTTAGTCAGGTGACTGTCAGATTGGTCAGATTTCGACACTTATCAGTGGATGTTAACATTGTCAATGTCGACTGATTTTTTTAATAGAAAAAGTTCTGAGGTAAAAAAAAACCCGGCCAAGTGCGAGTCGGACTCGCGAAGGGTTCCGTACCATTGCACAAGATTATACGCGTCTACTTGTTACCATTATTAAGATCGAGCAAAATAATGCTAAAAAAACACGTTTCTAGTAGGGGAGCCCCCTTTAATTTTTAATTTATTTTTATTATTGTTATAGTGGCAACAGAAATACACATTCTGTGAAAATTTCACAGAATGTGTATTTATATACAACGGACGGACTGACGGACTGACGGACGGACGGACAGCGGAGGCTTAGTAACAGGGTCCCGTTAGTTACCTTTCGGGTACGGAACCCTAAAAAATACAGTCGAATTGAGAACCTCCTCTTTTTTTTGAAGTCGGTTAAAATTCAGAAATCTTTGAAAACAAATCTACAAAGCTTTTATAACTTCTTGTTGTCTAGGTTCTCCATTTAAGACAATGTCTTAAGAGCCTACCACCCTATAAGTGGCGCCCTCATTGAATAAAAATTCTTATCTTAGCATAGAAAATAAAGATTAAAGAATCCTACGTTGTGTTTGTTACAAATAGTTTTTGGTACTTTTGCCTACTACTTTGGATACGAAACATTTTGAGTATTGTTTTAACGACGTAAAAATACCTTATCCTCTTCGTAACAAAAGCAACAGGATTCTATAATCTTTATTTTCTACGCTTTGCTACGATTTTTTATTTAATGAGGGCGCCACTTGGCGGATATATACGCCTTAAGTAATTAGTGTTAATGCCACACTGATGCATAATCCCTGTTGACAGAATTTCGAGGCCAGCTTTCGCATTAGCTTCTGAGAAATTATTTCAGACTGCGCTTGCATCTAAATGTCACGCGCAAAAGAATGTAATCGGAATCCTAGAGCCAAAACACAACCAAATGAAAATCAACTTTATCAACTACGTACAACGTTGTTTTTTGAATAAAAGGTAATAGTAAGGCTTACGTTATTTTATTCGAGCAAAAACAACGTGAATATCTGGAATAAAATTTTCGCAATGCTACCAAATCGGGTGGCATTGAATCAACAAATTGTAAGCACCGATACTACGCCACTGTTAAATTGAATTAAGTATATTTTTTATTGAAACATACCATTTAAAGTGATCAGACCTTAAACAATAACAATATAATAACTTAACTACTCAGCTCATTTTGTGCTTCGTTAATGGGCAAAGAATTTATTCACAATTATTGGCAAGTTCTGAGAAATGTATGACGATTTAAACGACAATTAATCAGGACTTACGAATGGCTGTGTTTTTATCTGCAAGTGGTGGCCATTTGTCGGAAATTTGTTTAAGACCATGTTTTGTAGAGGAGCCGACAGTCAAACATGTTTAATAACGATTAAAGTCTGTAAATATTTAAATACATGAGAGTAAGCACCAGGAACTCGTAATTGAAAGCCCGATCTTTAATTGAAAGTCAACTGGAAGGTGATCAATTGATCATTCAGGTACTGTAGGCAATTACGTTTAACATCATGAGAGAAATATAAATTTAAAATCAGCCAAGTGCGAGTCGGAATCGCGCACAAAGTGTTCCGTACCAGTATCTATAAAAACGGCAAAAAAATCATGTTTGTTGTATGGGAGCTTAAATATTTATTTTATTCTGTTTTTTAGTATTTGTTGATAAAGCGGCGACAGAAATACATCATCTGTGAAAATTTCAACTGTCTTACTATCACGGTTCATGAGATACAGCCTGGTGACAGACGGGATAGACCCTATTATTAAGACTCCGTTGTCCAGCGGAGTCTTAGTAATAGGGTCTATCCCGTTTTACCCTTTGGGTACGGAACTCTAAGAAGGTTTCATTCATTCAAGCTACATTTGGAGTCACTTGTATTACACAACTTTAACCTAGTCATCTAAAATAAGTATATAACATTACAGAGGTAGATTTTCTATGTAGATATATATGTTTGTAAAAGACTGGCCAAGTGCGTGTTGGACTTTGCACATTTAGGGTTCTGTATCTAATGAGGGAATTAAAAAAAAACTGATTTATCAATATATTGGTATTTGTTAGTATAGTATATGTAATGATAAACATTAACACCAAATTTCAAGTTCATAGGTCAATGGGAAGGTAAAAAATTCTTCGGAACAAAATTTTGAGGCAGACGACGACGGACAGACGGTCAGACAGATAGACGGACACATCAGTGACAGCAATAGGGCTTTGTTTGGACCCATCGGGTACGGAACCCTAAAAACCATCTCTGAAAGTCCCGATTCGATAACGTAAATTTTAACACTGATAGACTTTTATTCTGAGATAATACGAGGTTTCTGTAATATCAAGTCAAATCAAAAGCCTTCTACTTGATGCTGTGCAAGTTTTTGGTTCTGAATTTGAAACAGCCATAGTGGTCTGAAAGAAATTATCTCTTTGGGGTCTTGAGGTTTTTTTTTTTTTTTTTTTTTCTTTTTTTTTTTTTTTTTTTTGAACCGACTTGATGTAGGCACACTCCATATAATTCTGTCTCAACCAAATGGTGATGATGCGAGGACTCTTTTCAGGTTCATGGCTCAAATGTAATAGACTGATTAAGTGTAATTATTTAGGGTATGATGGGATTGTCATACGCATTGCGTTTACAAAAGTCCCTAATTTAAAGTAGAATAAATAGTAATAAAAAGAAAAACAGCTACTTTAAAATACTAAGCTCTACAAAAAAAATCAACAGCCCAGTGCATCCCCATAAGTAAACGATTACTAATACACACTTTACACAGACATTTGCACGCGAATCGTTTAATTGGCGGATCGGGACAATTGGCTTTTATATTTAGTTGCGCGATTGGATCAGCGCGTGCACGGTCGCGTGATATGCCAGCCCTGGTGGGGCGACATCGGTGGTGAGATCTCACACTGATTCTTATTCGTCAGACTAGCCTTTTACCAAGAGTTTCGTCCTGCTACAAGTCTTACCAGATGAGGTCAATAAGTTACTAGAAGCAAATGCAACTGCAACTTTTTTTTCGAGCAAACATGCTCCATTGTCGACCACATCGTAGCTTAGGTGAGATAGTGGTCAAAGGCAATATATAAATTAAAAAAAAAATAGGCAGTCATAAGTAAATGATAAATGATTTTATTTTTGTATATAGGCTTTAACAACACTTTTAGACGTGAAAACTTCGAGGAGTTCGAGGCTAAAGTAATAACAACCGCAAGGGTGAAGCTACGCTTGCAAGGGTTGGTCCATGGATGGATGACCATCTTTACTTACCGAGACTCCTCCGTGCCTCGGAAAGCACGTAAAGCCGTTGGTCCCGGCTGTCAATCATGGATCTTTGACAGTCGTTACGGGTTGTCAGAAGCCCGAAAGTCTGACAACCAGTCTTACCAAGGAGTATTGTATTACCCAGTAAATGGGTTGTAGAGGTCAGATAGGCAGTTGCTCCATGTAAAATACTGGTATTCATCTGCACCGGTTAGACTGGAAGCCGACCCCAAGATAGTTGGGAAAAGGCCAGGCTTGGAATTTTGGAATAATACACAGGCCGCGGCTCATCGCCAGTCTGGTGCAACATATCATTAGCATGACGGTGAAGTGCGGTGTAGTGATACTCGTATAAGCTTTACCCTTACCAATTAGTCGTATTATGAAAGTTCAAGTATTAGATACCGTCCGTCTGAGTAGAATGGAGGGTTATGTCTAGGGTTACCAACTATTTTTAAAAGAAATAGAGAGTATATCTGATTTCAGAGAGGGTAAATAAAGAGTACCTACCTACCAACTTAGAAAAAAAAAACATAATTTTTAAAAGAATTGTATGACTCCAAACATTCTAAATCTAAGTTAATGGAGATCAAGAGGTCATTTCTTATTCACTTCATTGAACATAAAATATTAACAGTAAACAGTAATAATTTTACCGCTTATGTTGGTATGCTCATGTGAAGAGGAGGGATGAAACACATGTAACTAAAAGAGTTATGAATATAAATGTGGATGAATGGAGAAGGAGAGAGAGGCCAAAGAAAAGATGAATGGATTGTGTGAGTGATATGAAAGAAAAGGGAGTTAGTGATAGCTGACAGGACTGAATGGAAGAAAAAAACGTGTTGCGCCGACTCCAAGTAACATGGGATAAGGGCAGGAAGATGATGAAACAGTAAACATTTTGGGTTAACTATTAGTATAGTTAACATTGTGTAAAAAAGAGTTTTCACGCGTATTTTATTAGTATTACAGATTATAAAGTACACCTACATGAAATAGAGTACAATACTCTATTTTAGAGTACGGTTGGCAACCCTAGTTATATCGAACACCTTTTTATTAGCCTACAGGAGCAGCCAAATGTCTAAATAAATAACGGTCACTCATCGAAACAAAACCGCGTCGAGCACAGCTTAACCTCGCAAATCTCGCGAACTGCGCGCTTGCACGCGGTCTCGCGTGATATGCCAGCCGTGCAGTACCTACCTGCAATCGGTAGCGCGATCTCGGCGCGATTCTTATTGTTTTTAATTAATTATGGAACAGAAAGGTCACTTGGTTAATGCATGTAGCACCTACCTAAAGAACTCACGATTCGAGATTCCCAGAGTTCTAAAAGTAAAGATAACATCTCTACAACTCTTATGAAGGTTAATCTCGGACTTAAAAAATTCAAATTCAAGTTGCAATTTCGTCTCGGCGACAACCATACCTATGTCAAAAAACCGGCCAAGAGCGAATCGGCCTCGCAAGCAAAGGGTTCCGAACAAATCATATTTTGTCCAAAGTTTCTCCTTTTTTATATATATATTGAGGCGGGAGCAGGCCGCTGCACTTTTCCGCACTGATGCGAAATACTGCAACCCTAAAACCGGTACGGGTAGGAGCGAGTTTTCAAGTACTTAATAAAAAGTCTTATCAAAAACTTAAGGAAATTAGGTGTTCTTGAAAGATTGAGACCGAGATAAGAATTGAAACGTTCCTTTAAACTACGGGATTTGCTGTTGCTCCTCTGATATCCTTGACAATTCTCTTACGATATTCACCATATAACAATAAGCTATGGTCTCAAAGCCTTGAACGACAAGTTAAACCTATTTTATTGGATCACCAAGTGAGCCGTTCTATGTGGGATGATATTGATAAATTGCGTGGGAAGTAAATTATGCGTTCCAGATTTCCTGTCAACGCACGACAGAATGAAAGGGACTGTAATGGGGTTGATGGTGTCCTCTGGTTAACTGTACTTGGTATTTTAACATCTACAACTACATGTACACGACAAAAAGGGACAGTTATTACCAAAGTTTGGATGTATGAGGTAATCTATGGAAGTACTGATCCGATTACAAAAAATATTTCACTCATAGACAGCTATACAACATGTCACAAAAACCCTGTCCGGTCCAATAAAGGCGTATTCCTGGTTTATCATACGTACTAGAAAAAGTTGTAAATAAAATGTAACTCATAAAAATCAAAAGTTACAGATTTTTTATTTTTATAAAATATGCGAAATTTAACACTAAATATGGCAAATTTTCTCAAGTTGACAACACTCAACCGGCCGGCGAAATCTTTTCATTTTTACCTATTTTTATTTCAAACCGCCGCCGCGCTGTTGGTACTCTGTCTCGCTCAGGCGGCATCTTTCAAACGAAACAGTAGGTGAACGTTGTCGAGCAAATCACAATTCTAAATTAAAAAGAAAATTAAAAGCAATAATTACCATATACCATAAATAAAATTAAAAAAAAGTGTGTGTACGCACGTAAGAAGTTATACTTCTTTGGCGTAACCAGGTAAAAAACCAAACTGTCACAAAGTTTACAAAAGGAAAACAATCATTCTTCATGAACCACAGGCCATAGCTAACTTCAGGGTGTCGGTTCTAGCTAACTTCAACCTGTGAATTTTGTGTGACAGTGATGTGCACCCATCTTAAAATTTCACTCTCATCATTTTTTCATAACGCGCCTAAAGAAGTATAACTTCAAAAATAAAACGCATTTAAAGATTAGAAATCAATTAAAAATAAAAAACTTGAGAGGTGTCAAGGGACACCCGGATGGAACGAAGTTCCTTTCGATTAATTAGTGAAGGAATTGTAATATAATTTTATTTTTTTAAATTTATAATATTTTTTTTATTATTAATTACGCACACACGCACGCACGTAAGAAGTTATACTTCATCATCTCATCTCATCTCATCGCAGCTCAGCTCAGCTCAGACCAGCTAAGCTCAGCTCAGCTCAGCTCAGCTCAGCTCAGCTCAGCTCAGCTCAGCTCAACTCAACTCAACTCTTTAGCAATAACAACAACTATAACAATAATGCTTGATCTGCTTGCAAACTTTGTACCTACCCACCAAAAATACAAGAAGTTTTTATTAGATTGTTTTTCCAACACAATCTTTTTGGATGGACAGCCTCATTAGTGTCGTGACAACTTTTCGTAAGAATTTTTTCCGTCTAGCCCCCTTTCACAACGCGCGATAAGGAACTTCGTTCCAAAAGTCAGAAAAATTTAAATTACTAATAGAGTCGCTTATCTTAAAAAAAAATGTACATACACACATCATACAATTGATAATATTATGGCACCTTAATAACGCCAAGTCAAACTTTTAGATAGAAAAGCGAAAAGATATCGATCACACGGAGCCACAAAACAACAGTTAAAAACGTTCAATCAATTATAGGCACGCAACAGCTACTTAAAAAAAAAAAAAAAAAAAACAGCTGATCGTGCGAAAGCCACACTACTGGCCCTCGCTAATTGCCACAACAATGTACCTTGTATCGTCGCACAATATAAATCATTAAGCCAGTTTTCGACAATTTCCCTTAATTGGTCTCGTTTCCCAATCGGTAGTCGATTGTGATCTCGCGATGTGTGGCCACTCAGCGAATCAACGGGCTGATCGCAGTGACACTGACCACGACATGAGAAGTAATTAGCACGAATAAGACCACACACAGCAGCCATTAAGCCAAAAAGCCAATCTGAGGCGCCTGGTTCAACTTTCATCTTCGTATCCAAGTCTGGGTCGCATGAATCATTATAGATTCAATTCTGTCTTGTTCACACGCCGCGACTATATCGGTGCCGAGATTTAGCGATAAAATGTGCGTTCCACGTAAATATGTATTTACATGCGCTGTTAAACACGGTTCTTGCCGAAGAAAAAATCCTGACACGCGATGTCGTGTGCATAGGCGATGCAAATCAACTGGTCTAGAACGTGTCAGATACACGTGTTAAATTACAGAACTGATTTAAATGCGTTCATTATCCAATGTTTATGAAAAAATATTGAGCAAGGCTTAGACAGTGTTAGCGGTCAGTAACTTTTCCTAGTGATGCGACAGGATATCAGAGAGTCAGACATGCAGTTAGCTCAGGTATGTATGAACCCGTCATAAACCACAACTGACGCTGACGTCGATATAAAATAGCTGTTCAAATGGTAACTAAGACGGGGACATGACAGGAACAGTGCTGCAAAGGAATTTTACTGCGTTATATTGCATGTAAGCCCGCCAACTGTGGGGGCTGTTATCAACATAATAAATAATATCAAATCGGCTAAATATACGAATAACTTAGTCTAAGCTTATAAGGGCAAAGTAAAATACACAGTGTGAATTATTAAGACACGAAATTGGTGCAGAATCAGACAATACAACGTTTCCTAACACTAAAGGTGAAAACATTATTGACGTCAAATAAATTGTACACAACACTAATTATGACAAAGCGAACAAAAAATTGGATGACTTAATAACTTTAATTTCGGAAGTCGGTGTTTCTGGTTTTGTTTCTTCGTTTTTTGACACCGACTTCCGAAATTAAAGTTATTTTCCACATTTTTTTTTTGGAAGTCGGTTCTATTTTTTTGTAAAAAAGTTATTATTTATCACTTTTTAGTTATGTTTCTCCATTAAATTGTGTTAACAATGGATATCTAGGCGACAGCAGCAATCGCGGTTGATTTGCTGTCATTTTATGAAGAGTTCCGTTGTCTGTCTCCGAAACGCATCATCAGATCTATATGAAATTTAAATGGGACCATTTCGGAACAAACTCCTTACGAACAAAAACAGAATTTTGGAAATCCGTTCATAAATGACGGAGTTATGTCCGAACACACATAAAAAAAAACAAAACAAAAAAATACAAACATCCGAATTGATAACCTCCTCCTTTTGGAAGTCGGTTAAAAATCATAATGTAAAACAAAACATGACTACAAATCATTATAAGCAAAAAACGAGCCATTCACTCAAAAAATCGTACACATGACCGCGGATTTAAAGGAAGAATTTAACGCAACAACGCCTGGCTATTAAAAACTGGTCTAAAAATAAATACTTGCATAACCATGACCATAAATAAGCGCTGTGACAAAAAGCGGAACATTTTTGAGCGCGAAACGTTCTGCAAAGCACTGACAGGCGATTTATCAATCATAAATATACACGAACCTGTTGCAAGAACCATAAGACCAGTGCTACAAGATGGCCTGGATTTTTTTTGGGGGTTGGGAAATCATCCAATGACTTCTCCCACTCTGGGTGGAGCGGGAGGGCGTGTCAGACTATTACTGACTAAAACCCACCCCTGTTCCTTCCCTTCCTGAGTGCCCAGGGGTGCGGTAACTAATTTTCAGAATTTATCCGCTACCGCCTGGTGCTGATCCGACGGCGAGCTACCCCGGCGACCCTGGCAGAGTGGCTTTAGCTAAAACTGTTGTATTTGCAAATGCAGAAATGCAGGAAGAATCGAACCAACCCAAACTATCTCTTAAACCGACAATGGTGCCGATTTTCTTGTTCAATATCTAAACTAAAATTAGAAAATCGCTATCTAAGATGGCCTGGATAAAGTGACATTCTATCAGCGATTCATCATCATCATTTCAGCCGAAAGACGTCCACTGCTGGACATAGGCCTCCCACAAGTGTCGCCACAACGACCAGTCCTGTGCGTCTGGATTCCCGCAACCCTCATTAAATCATCGGACCACCTTACGGTCCAGTATTAACGATTGCGGAAAAGTCCAAAATATATGGAACTGACATTCGCTAGTAACGTATCATGTATCGCCACAAGAATGTCTAATGACCATAGGGAACATTTAGCGCCTTAATGACATTGATACGGTGTTGTTGATTTTTTGACATTCTAAGTTTAAAAAATTGTATTGAAAAACAAGATGGCGGCGTTCCAATTTTGAAAATTCGCCAAACGCTTCTTGAACAGCTATACCTTGATGTATCCCCAAATTGCATAATTGGCACCGAATTATCAGAGAAAGTGAATAATCGTCTCACGAATGCTAATGCACGGCTTAATGATAGATGGCAGCGCAGCGTAGAAAGCTCAGCGATTATTTATTATTTATGATCAGCCGAATCTATTGTTGGTTGCGTTGAGTGATTTACAATGGACGCTGCACGCTCGATTTGACGACTTTAAAATGTCCTCCGTCTATTGTGAGCTATATGATATTACAAATTACTATTTTTTTGGTCGCGGTCTGTGGTGGTCTGTTCGGTAGAAATCAAAAGTATATTAGAATAAAGAAATAATTACTTTCACAGCGGTTGGATTTCTGAATTGAGATTTTGAAATACTTTTCAAACTCTAATCCGAAAACTTCTCAAACTTTTATTTTTAAGTACACGATTGCTCCCGGAGATTACCAATAGCGCAAAATTTTTGGAAAAACCAAAAAAGCGCGCGGTCATCAGTTCTTATTATCTATGTCAATGTTGTTCCCAAATTAAATAGAATTTATTTAATTCAAACGGGAATCAGGACAATATTAGACTTCTTCTTTTGAAGACGTAAAAGGAAATTGTAACGCAAACTAATAGAGTGAATCAAACTTTTTAAGGAAAGGAAACGTTTCAAACAAACAAATTCAGTAAGAGTAAGTACTAGAAAGCCCAACAAAGAACGTAGATAAGTACTATTCCTAAGCTTGCTTATAAATGAGGTGACTATAAAGTACACTGAACAAAACAGCGAATGCATTACAAACTACGAGAACTGGTTTTTCAGACGTCAAAGTGTGTTGCAATTCAAAACAGCACTTGATTCCACATTCAGCTTTAAAGATCAATCTCAGGGATTGCATAACAATGCCTGCATGTTTATCTTTTAATTTAATAGTTGAAAATAAAAAAAAATCACGCATTTTCGAATTCTTTGCAGCATACTTCTTTTCATTTGATACCATATCATTCCCTTGATATGGTATCAAATGAAAAGAAGTATGCATACATAATAAAACTGGCCAAGAGCGAGTCGGACTCGTACGCAAAGGGTTCCGAACAAATCATATTTTTTTTTCAGGATTAAAAAAAAATATATAATATACTTCTTATAGCTTTTCCTGTAATCTATAAGTAAAGAAATACATTCTGTGTATTTTTCAAAATTTTAGGAGTGGAGATAAGGGGGAGGAAAGGGAAGGAATGGTCATTTTTCATCTATTTTCTTAACTAAAAATTATAAATTTAAAATTGTTTCTTTCTTTTTTTTGAAAAACGTTGCCCCACACTAGAAGACTTTGTTGTGTTTGACTTTGAGTTGCCCTACACAAGACACCCAGACCCGGAACAACTATCTGCAGGTCATACAAATATTTGTTCCGTGCGGGAATCGAACCCGCGACACGCAGCGCAGCAGCCGAACGCTCAACCACTGCGCCAATCGTGTCGTCAAATTTAAAAATGTATATATATATATACATATATTTGAGACCCTTACAATAAGCCCTTTCATTTGAAATGTAACACGGTACATTTTTTTTTATATTTTCCTATTTGCACCCTAAAAGTGACACCCATATATTCTAATTCCATTTATTTAGGTTACACTTTCGTGTTTGGGTAACAGATATTTATGTTTATTCCAAATTTCAACTTAATAGGTCCAGTAGATTCGGAGCAAATTGACTGTGACAGACGGACAGAGAGACAGACAAACGTGATATAAGGGTGCCGTTTTTTGTTCGGACTTTAAGAACCCTAAAAATAACTAGTTCGTTATCTTTGGGAGTGCGCCATATTGCATTAAAAAAATACGTCTACGTACGCTAACCATGTATTGCCATCCAAACTACACATGTATGCAAAATTTCAGCTCAATCGGACACCGGGAAGTGGGTGAAATTTAACCTCTAAGATTTTTTTACATACTTACAGAGAACCTAATAAAAGCGTGTCAATTAAGACATCATGGACCAACGAAACAATAATAAATGCAATTTTAAATCTTGATTCACATAATTAACCAGTTTAATTCCCACGAAAAGCAATTTATTTTCGTAAGCCATTAGAAGGGTTTCTTTCCAATACGATAATTACTGACTGCCGACATTTTGAAATGTTTCTAATCATTTAATTGCAATAATGACCATTGCGTGACTAAAGGGCGATTTTGCGATACCATCAAACGAAAAAAGATCTCCATAACCTTCCATTATTAAGGAAGCAAGAGATCTTTACAAATTGGTTAGTACAACAAACTATGGGTTTTAAAAAGAGTTCATGTCAAACGAGAAAGAATATAAGGTATCATTATAACATTTCGTAGACTGGCCTCGATAATAAACGTGTTAATTAGCAGTTAGCAATAACAAGTTTAGAGATACAATGAAAGTTTTGGAGATGGTACTCGTAATAACAGTCGTCATGTCATGACAAATGTGTCGCGACAAGCGATAATTTGAAGTTGTCATACTTTGACGGTGTTGAGGTTAGACTAGAACATGATAGACATCATGAGTTCATGATTGAAACGAAATACGGCGCATATTCTACAACCTAGGGGTCTTTAGGCACTTGTCCTACCGCCGGCGATGAGCGAGAAGCGAGTAGAGCTTCAAAATAAAAAAGAGAGGTAGTTCCGATAGTTTTGTCGTTGGGCTTTAAGGCCCTACTACCGGCCAAGTGGCGTTTTAACAACTACTTTGGATACGAAACATTCTGATACCTGTATTAACAACGTAAAAATACTTTATCCTCTTTGTAACAAACGTGACGTTGCAGGATTCTTTAATATTTATTTTCTATGCTATGCTACGATTTTTTATTCAATGAGGGCGCCACTTGGCGGGTAGTAGACCCTTAAGCGAGTGTTCGAGTGCGGCGATTATTCGCACCACTCGCTCGGGTTGGTCTCTCGGCTTGATTTCAGGACCGCCGAGAGAGCCTCGCTGAGCGAGTGTCGCTGAGCGAGTAAGCTTTGATAGCTCTTGTCGCTCAGCGACAAACTTGAGGAACGAGTGCTCGCCGGGCGGCGGTGTGAACAGTCAGCGATCTACTATTAATATATGCATCTCTTTTATTTATACGGAATGTATATCTATTGTACGTTTCTTGAGCGTCAAAAAAGCCGAGAGTTAGTCGCTTACTCGCCAGCGGTGGGACAACTGCCTTATGTGAAGAGTGAATAGGTTACTTCTAGCCAAGCGTGCTCCATCATCTCCATAGCTTACCATTTTATTTTCTTGACGGTAGCTAATCATCAGATAACTTATCGCTCTCCAAGTAGAGCTCAGGGCGTGTCAGACTCTTACTGACTAAAACCCAAACGTGTTCCTTCAGTTGGCCTTTGCGTTCCAGGTCCGCATTGACTCTTTCATACACTCCCACGACCCATCACTTACCATCTGCAGGTGTATTCGCTAACTCAGTTGACATCAATTTGATAGGAACTTTGCCGTACATTGCTCGGTGGACATCGAATACGGTTTTCCTATACGTCAAAGCAGCAATGTACTGCATAGGGCCTATCAAATTGATGTCAACTGAGTTAGTGAATACGGCTGCAGGTGAGATAGTGGTCAAGAGCAAGCCTATCAACGATAAAAAAGGCTCGAAAAAATTCTATTTGAAGTAAGATTTATGTTTTAGGCTTCCGTACCCGAAGGGTCTAAACGGAGCCTTATTGCTGTCACTCACGTGTCCGTCTGGCCATCTGTCCGTAGTCTGTCAAAAAAAACCTCGCCCCCCAAACCATGTCCCCCGACCCCTCCCCTTCCCATTGACCTATGAACTTGTTTGGTGATAATGTTCATTTTTACGTTATATTTTACTAACAAATCCGACACGCTCTTGGCCGGGTATAATTTGGGAAGAGATTATTACGAAATCTATCAGTATTGAGCTGAAAGTCAATTCAAAATTGTTTAAAACTCTGCAAATCGAAGTAATGCTAAAAGATCTGTTCGTTTTTATGACAGTCAAGTGTTTGAGCTACTGAAAATTCAGACCAATTTAAGACTAAACTGACCAAAGACATCTAACTGACAACACAATTATACTTATCTAGTCTTCTATTGCGTTAATCCCAAATTAATTGGTGACAGAAAAAATACTTAATCAGCCATGTCACTCTTATTATTACTCTCCACGTCATATCAAACCGCAAAGAATCAAACGCAGAGCTAAAAACAAAACTTTCTACACGTCAGTTACTATAAATCGTGGTTGCATCATATTTTGTTATTAATGTTATCACAATAATGGCAATTAAAATCTTCGAGGTGCAAACAAAATTTATGTTGACTTTCGTTCAACGTTTTCCAACAACCGAACACAGAAATCCAAGCCTTATATTCTCTGTGCTAAAATTCCACGCGGTATAACACAATATTACTTTGGGTAAGTTTCAGTGTGTTCATTGTGTGAGGAATTTAGTAGTAAATCATAAGATTTGAAAGGTGATTGCGCTCGATCCAGTTTTTGTTGGTTTTACTGTTTCCATTACAGATTTTAATTAAAATTTAATTAGCAGCCTTGTTTCACAACACAAACCTTTAAGTAGTAAGCTTCGTAATAAGGGAAGAACATAGATTGTGCAACTACTGTACAATTTCGTTTTAATTTGTGGTACAGAGTAATTATGAAACGATTAGAGAGTTTGCTGTAACGTTGAGGAAGTCAGCCCTATAGGGCAATGGCGTTGAAAATCATTTCTTTCAAAGTTGAGGAAACGAACGATTAGTAGGTTGTCACGCAGCGGAGGGACGGAGGAGTGACACGATGAGAAAGAGTATAGGAGTGTGTGTAGACCGTAGAGAAGGAGTTGAATTAAGATAAACACACGACGAGTTAAAACGTATATTTCAATAATTAAAGAAGGCTAGAATATATGAAGAACTTATTAATCATACGTACACCATACACTGTGACTAGGTACATACTCGTATTTAAATTGTATTATTGCCAGGACATAAGCCTGAATCTGCCTAGTTATAAAACTGCACTTCACTGTTCTAGAAAACTCTTGGAAACTGGTAACTGTCAGTAATTGAAGAGTAGGAAAATGACAATGATGCAGAGGTGCTTATTCTAGCTCGGTAGCTGAATCTGAACTGAGATTTAATATAAAAACAGAGGCTAGACAGAGAAGCCAAGTAATATTTGAATTTGTAAAAAAGGTAGGAAAGAACGTTATTTGGAATGGAGATCAGAAAACTAACAAGGCTTAAGCTGCCTTGTTACAAGGTATCAGTTTCAGAACAATTCACAATTCTTTGACAGTTGAGTAGAATCACTGTCAGTGTCGATGCGCTATCAAATCATTTCTGGTATGTACAAAGTTTTCCTTGAAGAAATGTGACCATTTTATCGACTGTTTATTTACAGACATCAACTGTGGCAAGATTTTTTAAGCCCTAGGATGTGCCGGAGTCCTGGAGTCTTACAAATCTTGCAACCAATTAGCTACCAAGGTTTCCCAACCTGGGGTCCACGGACCCCTAGGGGGCTTACGATCATATTCCAAGTGGTCCGCGGAAGAAAATATTAACATTAAAAAAAACTTGCACTAGGTAGACGTGTAAAATCTTAATATTTCAGGATTTTTTTTTCAAGGGTTCCGTGGCTTAATCTACCTAAGGTCCGCAGCTAAAAATGTTTGGGACAGCTATTCGCTCCGTCACGATTCAAGCTTACCTTACAACACCCACCTAAACATAGGGTGTGTCTCACCGGAAACGCAACCTAATAAAATTATCAACAACACTATTACAATACAGCCGGCAAAATTTACTCAAACGATTAAATTACTGAAACTTTTCGCTATGTTCAAGCTTAGGCAATTTGTATCGAAATTAAGCATGACACGGCCCACACACCCACCCGGCGTCGCTTGCGCCACAACTCGTGGCCCGCGCTACCGCTACCGGGTTCCGTGCTTAGACAAAAGCCTTCAGTTTGTCATTGTTCCTTTTAATTGTTCTGACATCTTTCGTCCTTTCACTGGTTGGCCAATTACTGTGATGTACTGATAACATTAGTTTGTATTTGTTTGTTTGTGAGCGGGAAGGAAAGCTTTGAATTGCGAAGGAATTTGAGGTCGAGGTAGGCTGCGTGATTCTTGGCTGGGAGGAATACCGGTAGGCATACTTCTCAAAGAAACGATGACCCCGAGAGATGTGAGAAATAAGTTTCACTTGACAGTTCAAGAAAAAATAATGTTACCTACGTGTTTTCGTTTTTTAAGACCAGTTATTAAATTTAAAATAAAAATTATGCTTGTAAGTACATTATTGAAGTTTAAATAATTTCGTTCATTCTTAAACTAACTCACTATCTGTTTTTTGTAAAAATCTTGTTTACCCCTTCAACTGTCAAGTTACTGAGTACAATTAAAAGTCGAACTATAATAGGAAACTTATTTCTCACATCTCTCGGGCTCATCGTTTCTTTTAGCAGGCATGGTTGAGTGATTGAGCGTTCGGCCGCTGCGCTGCGGGTCGCGGATTCGATCCCCGCACGGAACAAATATTTGTATGGCCTACAGATAGTTGTCCCGGGTCTGGGTGTCTTGCGTATGTGAGTTTACATGTATGTGAACGCACCCACGATACAGGAATAATTCCTAGTGTAAGGCAAAGACAAAAAAAAAAAAAATTAATACTGCTTGAAAGCCACAGTCAAAACCGAAAAAAAGAAATTAGATATACTAACTTTGATCAGCTGATTAAGTTTTTAGGGAACTTCCAGTTTTTAGGAATTATTGGCTTTGACTTCTTTGGGAAGATTTATAAAACAATGGTTAGACTGCTGTTTGTATGGTTCAGAATGTTGGGCCACAAAAGGTATGAATGAAAAGCAATTGCATGCAGCTGAGATGAGAATGCTAAGAGCGATGTGTGGTGTTACGCGCATGGATAGAATTAGGAATGAGTATATAAGAGGAAGTCTGAAAGTGGCACCGCTGACTGAAAAAGTTGTGTGGAAATCGGTTGTCGTGGTACGGGCATGTGATGCGAAGGAATGAAGAAAATGTCATGTGTATGGATCTGGATGGCTATTAGAGTAGAGGAAGGCCAAAGAAACGATGGATGGACTGTGTGAAAGAGAATATAGGTAAAAACGGGGTGACTACAGAGATGACGACTAATAGAGGAATATGGAAGAAAAATACATGTTGCGCCCACCCCAAATAAATTGGGATACGGGCAGGAGAATGATGATAACTGCTTTAAAAAAGGTTGTTCATTCTCACCAATCAAGACATCTCTATACTAATATTATACAAAGGAAAGATTTGTAAAGTATTAGCGATTAACTTATGCTACTTTTTATCCCGGGAAAAATAACAGTTCCCTCGGGATAGGTCACGGGAGCAAAGCCGCGGGTAGCACTTTGCTAGTATTTTATAAACTGCTTCTACTCGTTTCCGTTACAACCTGTATATGTCTATATCTAATGCCATTGCCACATGTAATTCAAAACTAAACTACAAAATACAACAGCCAGTCACCTTAATCCTGACATTTCCTACTTTCCCATTTATCATAACCAGCCCAAAAGATTTAAATTCGCTCACTCATGCACTGTATAAACAAAACTAGCATTTCGCCCGCGAATTCGTCCGCGTGGATTTCGAAAATAAATATAATGTAGTTATAGCACTCAGGAATAATGTAGCTTTCTACTGGTGAAAGAATTTTCAAAATCGGTTCAGCAGTTCCAGAGATTACTTCTTACAAACAAACTCACAATCTTATAAACTTTAAATAGAACAGAAGAACAGAAAAAGCTACAACAGTGCTGTGATGTAACTGTCGAAAACTTGAAAATGATTCAACGTGAAGGTATTAGTTTAAGTTTAACATTTGTATGCCTAATGCGATTATCTAATATCGATTACTGACCTCCCACGCGGTCTGTCACACATCAAACTCGATTCTTGTTCCGAGCAGGGCCTGCAGTCTCGACATATACGAGTAGTTAGCGATCGCGTAACAACTGTATTCGTTATAGCAAACTAATTCGGTTGTTAATGTTGGAAGTAGGCAAACTTTTATGTCCTTAAATAGTTTGATAAGTTAATTTAATTCTTACAAACGGTTAAAGTTAAAAAAATCTTGGATCTTTGATAGTCGTTACGGGCTTACGGGTCGTCAGAAGCCCGAAAGTCTGACAACCAGTCTTACCAAGGGGTATCGTATTTTCCAGTAACTGGGGTTGTGGAGGTCAGATAGGCAGTCGCTCCATGTAAAATACTGGTATTCAGCTGCATCCGGTTAGACTGGAAGCCGACCCTAAGATAGTTGGGAAAAGGCGCGGGCAGATTAATTGGTTAAAGTTAAAAGAAAACTTTTTTACAAAAATACAACCGACTTCTAAAAATTGCAAAATATGTTGTTTGTATTTTTTTGTTTCTTCGTTATTTGACACCGACTTCCGAAATTAAAGTGATTTTGCAATTTTTAGAAGTCGGTTGTATTTTTTGTAAAAAAGTTTTTTATTTTTAACCTTTTAGTTGTTATACCCCAGAAGTAAAACTAAATAATAAAGTTATGCATGAATGGATAACCCTAATACTCGTAACATGGAATTTGAACATTTGGAGACAACCAAAACGTCATCTGTGTTTACATATTTTTTGTTTGTTGATTTTTTCAAAAAAATGCTGAATCAACTTCGATAAAATTTATATGGAACCACCTCTGAAGCCTACTAAACAAAAATAAGAATCATCAAAATCTATTCACAAATGGCGGAGATATCGCGTAACAAACATACAAAAAAAAACATACAGACGAATTGAGAACCTCCTCTTTTTTGAAGTCGGTTAATAAGTTATATTAAATAAAATATATTAATAAATGTTATTAATATATTTTATTATTATTATTTATTCATTTACATATATTTTTTTTAAATAAATTATAAGTGTTCACAAGAACTAGTGTTTTTAAGATTTTACAGACAATTATTGTCTCACGGTATGTTCTAATTTTTTTCCTGATCATCAAGCAACTTGGCGTCTGATACCCAATGTGAGTGCGGTGCCCCTGAACATGACTCACATACTGGAATGCCCCAAGTGCCCATACACCTGCAATATGGAGGACCTGATGAACGCTAATTACATTGAAAATAATGTGACCAGCTTCTGTTTCCCACCCCACACAAAAGCTTCTGGGCCCAACGTATTTAAAAACGTTAGGAAACCGTCGATTCGAAAGAAAAAGAAGACCGGCTAGTAATAAAAAAAAAGCCCGTCAGGCCCCGGAATAGCAGACACAATTAAAACCCTATTGTCGTGTCTCCGATTGGAGACGCGCGGGGCCTGACGTATTAAAGATCGATAGCTAACGTTAGTTTTGCTATCAATGTCGAGACTGCAGGCTCAGGATCGAGTTCCTCATATTAACACGTGTAAGTAGACGAAACAAGCTCAGTGCTGTAGGTAGACAGGTGTCAATATCAGTAACATCACATCAGTAACATGGTTTGGAAATCGATGCTAGTGTTTTCAAGATAAGATTACTCGACTGCTGCCTAAAGGGGGGGGTTGGAAATCATCTAATGACTTCTCCCGCTCTGGGTGGAGCGGGAGGGCGTGTCAGACTCTTACTGACTAAAACCCACCCCTGTTCCTTCCCTGCCTGAGTGTCCTAGGGTGCGGTAACTCATTTTCAGAATTTATCCGCTACCCCTAGGCAAGCAGGCACCGGCCACGATGGGCCCCGTCAGTGGTGACTGACAGTAATCTCTTTGAGGCGTGCGTGGAACACTCACGGGCCTGGTGCTGATCGGACGGCGAGCTACCCACTGCTCGCCGTCCGCAGGCCCGGGTAAAGCATTAAGTTGGCTTTCATACAGAGTTTCTTACTACTGCATAAGGTTTCAATCTGTATTAAAATTAAAAGTCCTGACTGACTGATATATTTACGCACAGCCTAAACCGCTGGTCCTGGACATGAAATTTGGAGGGTGTGTTCTTTGTAAAGAGTAGGTATCCACTAAGAAAGGGTTTTTCAAAATTCAACCCCTAAGGGGGTGAAAAAGGGGTTGAAAGTTTATAACGGGGGAAGTACTAGTTCCACGCGGGCGAAGCCGCTGGCAGAAGCTAGTCTAAACAGGGTATAAAAAGACACATCACATAGCCGTCAACTACGCATACTGTACATCTAACAAAGTAGTTTTGCGCAAAAATTGTTCTGGGAAATGACTTTTATTTTTAGGTATGAAAAAAAAAACTATTTTTTATTGCGCGCAATGTAACGCAAACCCAGGTAAGTGGAGATAAACCCCGCCCCTTCGGTCTAATCCACGTAGGTACTTGTCGGATACGTTTGATATTCATTTCGTTTTTGTAACTGCAAATTCGTAATTTCGAAAATTCAGTTAATGTTTGTTTGGAATTCATTTTCATAAAAAGTAAAAAAACAAATTGCGACTTTGACCTTCAATATCTCCAGGACCAGTGGGTTCCCAGGTATGGTCTGTCTAGTGGAAAAAATGATCCAAATACTGGCTAGAATGTGTGGCTTTCGGTTTCGGAAATTGTCTTTTTACACCCGATATATACTCGTATAATGTGGAGACTGCAGGCCCTGGACCGAGTTCCTCACATTAACACAGGTCGACGAAACAAGCTCAGTGTTGTAGGTAGGTGTCCATATCGGTAATATCATCGATGGTTTGGAAATCGATGCCATTCACTTGCCAACTCGTATTGTTTGCCGAACAATTGGGTAATAATTTTTGGTTATTGTCAATTATATTTTTGTTATACGACTGTAATATCTATATTTACTGCAGTTTTATAAGGCGTTTCACATGAAACTTTGACCGGTAATCCGTCGATAAGACTTCCAGAAAAAAAGAGTTTATTTAATAAGTCTTCGATAAGGCTTAGGCTAGGCGGTGGTGGCCCAGTGGTATTGGCCGCGACTTACAAGTTGTAGGTCGTGAGTTCAAACCCAGGCAGGCGCTTTACTTTGTGTAAATTATTTCATCACCACTGCTCTCAAAACGGTGAAGGAAAACATTGTGAGGAAACCGGCATGTCCTAGAACCAAAAATTCGAAGACATGTGACATTCACCAATCCGCATCGGGCCCGTATGGTGGATTACGGCTCACACCCTCTCACGAAGAGGAGACCTGTGCCCCAGCAGTGGGGACATTAAAAAGCTGAGACGAAGGCTTGAACAAGACCTCAGGAGGCTCTCGTTGTCGCGGATAAATACGAAATAGAGTTCCCGCGGCCCTTGGCACACAGGCAACTGAAGGAACAGGGGTGGGTTTTAGTCAGTAAAAGTCTGACACGCCCTCCCGCTGCACCCAGAGCGGGAGAAGTCATTGGATGATATCCCAACCCCACAAAAAAAGGAGGCTCTCGTTAGGCGGATAGGCTTGATTCAGAATCGGTACTCCTGGACACGGTTCGTATTACTAGGCGGTTCCTCTCTCTGGAGCTCTGACCGCGCCGGTAGTTTGGACCCTGTTACCGATATATATTTTAACCGATACTTATGTTTATTTTTATTGATATATTAAAAATGTAATTTATATGTATATTTAATGAATAAACAGAGTCTTCGATAAAAATAAAACTTCAGTTAAAGCGGAGGAAATAATAAAAATGTGTTACGATTACATCCGTCGATAGATTTATATCTGAAAGCTTTAACTTCCACTAATAAACGCCTATCTATATTGTTATCTATGTTTATTTATGATCACTCACAAGAAAATAAAAGAGAATCAATCCTATACAGTGCAATTATTCAGCCTTATTTATATAAAAGTTAACCATGTCATTCTTATTAGTTTAAACACTAATTAGCTCATTCTAAATTCAACTATTTCTTGGTTTATGAGAACTTGAGTTATGGATATATTACAGGTAATGCTGGAAGATTGAGTAAACCTAGGCTTAATGGGTTTTGGGTAATGTCCGAATATACATAAAACTAGGTGTAGCCGCACTTCAGGCTTTTTAAGGCCCTACTAACGGCCAAGTGGCGCCCTCATTGAATAAAAAATCGTAGCATAGCATAGAAAATGAAATGAAAAACGGCCGTTTCTGAAACTTTTGCCTACTACTTTGGATACGAAACATTCTGAGACCTGTTTTAACAATGTAAAAATACTTTATCCTCTTTGTAACAAACGTGACGTTGGATTCTTTAATATTTATTTTCTGTGCTATGCTACGATTTTTTATTCAATGAGGGCGCCACTGGACCGTGATACCCTTAAAGTTGCTTAAGGCCCTTCTCACGGTCCAGTGGCGCCCTCATTGAATAAAAAATCGTAGCATAGCACAGAAAATAAATATTAAAAAATCCAACTTCACGTTTGTTACAAAGAGGATAAAGAATTTTTACGTTGTTAAAACAGGTCTCAAAATGTTTCGTATCCAAAGTAGTAGGCAAACGTGTCAGAAACGGCCGTTTTTAACGCCGGGGCAAAACTCTGCTGCCGCGACATGTCGCGGCTCGGCGGACAGAGCTCCGGCAAGATCTCATGGCGACATGGAGACAGCGATTGTCGCAACCCAGCGCTGGGCACGCCACCATTGCGGCGGTAGTGCCCCTCTTTGAGGAGTGGCTGGAGAGGCCCCACGGCGCCCTCACCTTGCGCCTGATGTAGGTCCTCACCGGACACGTCTGTTTCGGGAGGTTCCTGTTTCGGATCAAGCGGGAAGTGACCGCCGGGTGTTTCTACACCGAGGATCGCCCAGAGGACACGGTGGAGTATACGGTGGAGGTTTGCCCCGCTTGGGCAGTGTACCGCCGTGTCCTCGTGGATGCGATAGGCGGCAGCGACCTCTCGCGCCCTGCCCTGGTTCAGGCCATGGTACGGAGCAAGAGGGAATGGGAAGCCGTCTCCTCCTTCTGCGAAACAGTAATGCACGCGAAGGCGGAGGCGAGACGCGTGAGGGAGACTCAATAACGGAGTCGACCTCACGCTCTCAGCAGCAACCTCCTCAGGAGACGCCTGGGACTTCCGACGCCGCGAGACGATCTCCGGCCACCGTAGACCCGGGCCTGCGGACGGCGAGTAATGGGTAGCTCGACGTCCGATCAGCAACAGGCCCGAGAGTCGACGGCGCGTAGTGTTCCACGCGCGCCTCAAAGAGTTGTCAGCAATAGAGACGGGGCGCGTCATGGCCGATGCCTGCCCGGGGGTTGAGGATAAATTCGAAACAGAGTTACCTCGCCCCCGGGCACTAAGGGTAGGAAGGAACAGGGGTGGGTTTTAGTCAGTAAGAGTCTGACACGCCCTCCCGCTCCACCCAGAGCGAGAGAAGTCATTGGATGATTTCCCACCCCACAAAAAAAAAGGAGGTACAAATACCGCGAAATCGTGTCCAACGATATCGGACTGTCTCATAACTTCCAAATTATTATTTTTTACTTTTTTGTCTCCATACAGGGCTAGATAATATATAGGCTAAATATATAATAGCCATACTACGTTTGTATGGAAGAATGACCGACTAGGGCACCCTTAAGGGGGTGAAAAGGAGGGATTTAGTTTGTATAAAACTTTGTCATTCCACGCGGGCGAAGACGCTGGCAGAAGCTAGTCAATTTTACCTCATACAATGACATATTAATAAAATCTAAAGTTATCAGTATAACATAACATAACATTGACCACTATATCCGGCGGAAACGCATCGCGGACCGGTCGAAGGCGCGAGAGTGAAAGCATACGCGCCTGCGCCTGCGCATACTACTTAGTACCGAATTTGTTACCGCATCTGCATAATGTTTAGTGCTCTTGACTATCGAAAGTGTGAGTCCGTGTGAATAATGGCTTTGACGTTTTTGATGGGCGATAAAGTATAGGCTAGGTTAGAGTTGCTCGGACGTCAATCTATAACAATTCTGTGGTCAGGTCAGATCAATGTTGAGATAGTAAAATAGCTGACTGAAATGATGGGACCAGAGGGTCTAGACTAAGTGGGCAAGCGTGCGCCATCTTCGACTACATCATCGCTTACCATCAGGTGAGATAGTGGTCAAACGCGTGCCTATCAACAATAAAAAAAAATCGTTTTATCACCGATAACCAATGAAATCAAAACCTAGTTATTTGTTCATAATTAGGCTGAGAGCCAGAATGTTTTGAACATCAGTTTAACATAAAGACAGTCCCCCGAAACGCCCGTCTGTCACCACTTCCTAGTGTGTGAGGAAAAAGTGGCGCAACAAACTTCTCAGCAACAAATTGCCAAGAACTCCAAGACGTATGGGACAAAAGCATGGCATAATTTGTATTTTAAGGCTTTATGTTAATAAATTAAATAATAAGTTATGTTCTTCATGTGTGGATATTAAAAGTGCAGTGATGACATACTTTATAGAACTAGCTAATCTTGATTATTACTCTTTTCAAAGTGAATGCTAATCGTAAAGTGGACTATGCTAATGAGATTTTAACAGAAACTACTGCCCGTAGGCACCTCAGTGACTCATTTACACCTTGAAGGCGTCGTCGAAGGAAGCCGCACAACTAAGGCTAGCCGCTGACTTGTGATTTTTGTCACCGTGACTTTTTGTTACCTAGTCGAGTGCTATGAAGATACATGGGAGTGCGCTGATCATGGTGACGTGACAATACGGTGACAAATAGTTCCTACGTGACTGAATTTTGAAGGATACTGACGATTAGAATATAGAGTATAAAATTTTCCTTGAAACAATCTTTCAGTGCATATGGGATGCACCCAGCAGTGTTTTTTTCGTTTCATTTTTCTTTTTCTTATTTCAAGAGCACTTATTACAGAAATGTGTACGAAATCCATTTCTATGTTGAGCGCGTTTTGTTGCCCTGTGACTTTTCAAGTGGACGCAACGTGGGTGTGACAGTAGGTGACAGTGACAAAAAATCACAAGTCAGCGGCTAGCTTAAGACACCTCCGTCTCTATAAGCTTATAATTTAGTAGCCATTAAAAATTAGATAAAAATAATCTAATTTATGCAGATTTATTATTGTGGAACGTCCGTAGCAATTATACGTCTAGACTTTTGTTTTATTTGTCTGACTTTAATTATTAAAATATTAATATTCATAACCGACTACCTTAAATCGCGGACGTAAAAAATATGATACTCGTATCCTGCTTTCTACAGATTTCTATCAAAAAAATTAAAATGAAAACATAAAAGCAGCCATAATTTATCTTAATTGCATACTGCAGTCGGAATGAGATAAAGAAATCTTATAATTCTTTTGTCAACCGATTATTTACAATGGTACAATGCCGGGCCAGCCACCCAGTGAGGCTGTATAATTACGAGTGACATCTACATACCAAATCACTGTTATCCTTCACTCGCGTCCAGCCGTAGATCACAGATAAAATATGACGCACCCGAAATGGCAGACCGATTAAGACGTCTCGTATCGCGGAACTCGAAAACAATAAGAATCGAGATAAATGTCTCGATTAAAATAATCGAATTGACCTTTGCATCAGCCGATCCGTCATCCCAATATCTCTATATTCATGGCTGTAAAAATGACGTACGTCAAAAACCTTAAAAGGTGCGCAAGCGGCGGGCGCTGACAGAAAAATTGGTGGTGTAAAGGCGGCCTATTGTTTGCTCAGAAAGAGATGTATAGCCAATGGCTTCACTCGATACCGATGTTGCTAAGTGAACGTCCACGTGATTTATTCGATGCGTTACAAGAAAATTATTGTTCTCGACACGGCAGAATAAATGGGAGTTTCACTTTATCCCTTGTTGGATTTTGGGATCTCTCAATTTGGGTAGCTGGCCTTACTGATGTGATCAAACTTGCTTCTTACAGAAATAACACAATTGAACGCAGCATCCGAGAGATTTATATGTGCAAAACAAATCAAGATACCGAGAAATGAATGTCCCGAGATTTGTACCTACAGAGTGTAACGGAAAGGTGTGGTCATGTATGTATTTTAAAAACTGATTTTGCCAATGGTAATGAACAACCTTCTCTGAGGAACTCAAGGAAACTTCCCATACCATTCCATACTAATTTTGATCAGCTGATGATAACTGTACGGAAAGCCCATTTTTATGTTTTGGGAATTTTCTATGACTTCACATGGCTTAATTATGTTAACTATGATGGGCAGAAGGAGTTTTGATGTGTAACATCTTTTCTCTCGCTTTCCTACAATTTGTAGGAGTAATTTCGTGAAAAGGGACGGAAGTGTGTAACAGGAAGCCGGTCGCGCGCGCACGATAAGTCTGCGCGCGGTCGAAATGTATTAATTAAAGAATGTAGATGAAGAATGTTCATGTTGCTTATTAACAAGGTGAGATGTCAAATGTTATACATCATATGCGAATACTGTAAAGCTCGCGCGTTTATTAGGGTTCCGTACCTAAAAAGGAAAAAACGGAACCTTTATACTTAGGATCACTTCGTTGTCCGTCCGTCTGTCAAGACCCTTTATCTCAGAAACGCGTAAAGGTATCGACTTGAAATTAAAACCATTTACTCAGGTCTATAGTCCCTTGAAGCTGTGAAAAAATCAAACTTCTAAGTTAACTTAAAAAAAATATACGGCCGTTTAAGCCGAAAAAAAAACGTACATTTCGACACTCTCAAGGGAATCAAAATTTATTGGGTACTTCCCGCTGTCCTACAATCATGAAATTTGTTAAAAAGCAAGGTCTTATAACACAAGTTAAGGGAAAAGTTTAACTACCGTAAATTTTTAATTACATCACAAAAAATAATCCATACAAGGAATTCGGGTCCAAATTTTAAAGTGGAGCGACCGTAGCATGTGGGGCATCGTATGAAAGGACCTCATTAAAACAAGCTCAAACAGATATTAAATTATTTTAACCACGTCTAATTACCAAAAAATTAAAAAAAAAAGTTTTTCTGGCAAAAATTTTCGAAACTCAACTCCCGAACTATTTAGATACCCGCAAGCTTGTACGGAACCCTCGGTGTGCGAGTCCAACTCGCACTTGGCCGGTTTTTTTTTAAATATGACCACACCGTTCTGTTACACCATGTATATGATCTAGGTTTACACCACTCCTTCTTATTTGCATTAAATCAGTAAGAGAAAAGCGTAATGGCACAATTAACGGCCAGTAGCGTAAATGTGGTCAGCAGTCTAATTCACAGCGTACCCTTTTTACTCGATAAGAAAATCGATATTAAAACATAAATCGACTTTCACGGAACGATTAGCGATGAAAACGTTACCTACCGTCCATTAAACCCATTTTGTTCGGTTATTTGTTGTCTTGTTTCCTTATCTCTGGTTCTGATGCAAATATGGTGTTCCTTATCGGGTGATAAATAAAATTGACACTTGCACTTTCTATAAAGTTGGTGAATTGTCCATTTGTTTCATTTTGAATCGGACCGAAAGGTAATTTTCAAATTATTACGTTTAAGTGGTTTTCTGTGTATTTTTATACAGCATGTAACAAAAACCATTTCCGATCCAATAAAGGCGTATTCCTGGTTTAACATACGTACTAGAAAAAGTTGTAAAAAAAATGTAACTCATAAAAACCAAAAGATATAGATTTTTTAATTTTATGAAATATGCGAAATTTAACACTAAATATCGACGGCGAAGTGCCAATAACTCCTAACTGACGAAGTCAAGAATTTACAAGATTCGAAAAAAACGGTTAATCTCTTGAGAATCTGAAAATTATTTATTTATTTATCAAGAAAAATAGTAACATACGATTTAATTATTATGTTGTATTATGATATTTTATTATAGTGTAGTAGTGTACCATAAAAGTAGAGTGGTAATGTCATAAAACAGACACGTTGGTTTAGTTAGGAGGTATTTCCTCATTTTAATTTAGTTCAGTTGCAACTAGAAATACACTTAGGAGATTTCACTAATACATGCGAAAAACGCCCTTAACTTCAAAGTGATTAAAAACTGATTATCCCGCAAAATGTCAGTTAGAAGGTATTGGCACTTCACCGTCGATATGGCAAATTTTCATAAGTTGACAATACTCTGCTGGCCTGCGAAATCTTTTCATTTTTGCACTAGCCGCGCTGTAGGCACTCCGTCTCGCTCAGGCGGCATGTTTGACCCGAAACAGTAGGTGAACTTTGTCGAGCGCTCAGTGTTGCCTTTGAAAAGTTTTTCTTTTTTTTATTAATTAATTATTTTCATTGGGGAAAAATAATTATCTCATATCCATTAAACGATTACGTATATGCGTACGCAGTACGATACCAAGTAATACCCTTCAGGATCGAATCCTTTGTTACATGCTATATTGAGTTATGATAATATGACGTATGACAATGATGCCATATTAATACAGGGTACCTACTATGTAATTAAACATCTCATTATATCCAACTATAGTTTCTGCCAGCGACTTCGCCCGCGTAAAATTCTTAAACTAAATAAAACTTACGCTTCTATAAATTTTATACAGGGTGGAGAAGACAATACGACAATAAATGAAAACACGGACAATACTAGTTTATAAGAATAAGTTTAAGCTATCAAAAATATCCTAACATCGAAAATAAAAAAATAAAAATTTCAAACAAACTAAATGGCATAAAACTAGAAACGAAATAGAACACCACTTATAAATATGAGTTCACTAACCTGTCGTAAGAGCGGCAACAACGCGCGGTCCTGTAGTGACTTGATTTTTTGGCTTTTAATTATGGATTAATGCTCAGTAAAATTACACTAAATCACAGATTATTTAGCACAGAATCACAGCTGCAAACCAATGCCAGCCCAAACATTGGCAGCAAATCTGTACTGGTGCGAAGTCTCCCGTCCTAGACGCGGATTCACGCGGCTCCAGTAAGGAATATTCTGTCTGTTCCATAAACCGTTCCTTGTAAATGTACTTTCATCAGTCCACATCACATTGTACAAGAAATCCGGATTCTCGAAATGTTTATTTTCAATCCAGCGACAGAAGTTTTACCTAACTGGTTTGTCTCTAGGTAACAATGCATGCAATTTCTTGTATTTATACGGCTTCCGTTTGTCGCGTTTTAAAATTTAAGAATAGTTGTATGGTCAACACCTGAACTACACGTTGGGTTGCGTTAAAAAAAAACACGAAAACAATAAAAACTAAGCGTCTAATTTCGCACAATTCACTCACTGTTTAACTAAATACCTATTAAAACGTTACGTGTCCTGTCACCAAAATAAAGCGTCCAATTTCGCACTAATACCGTCGTAAATGAATTTACAAAAAACACGAGCGGCGGGGAAGTCCCTGAACAAGGCGGGCGCGCGGCGCGAACGAAAGTTAGCGGCATCTGAGGACGCGTGACTCGTCACAGGATCGCGGCGGCCGGCGACACACTAACATAAATTTGTTGTAGCAAATTTCTTCAAGAAAGCGAAGTAACAAACGAAACTAGATTTATCTCTTTCGCACACACTAAATTTTTTATTAATATTATGAGTGCATTGCAATTTCCGCATTCGTTACTTTCTTATCCAACTCTGATGACACGCTTTATGACTCTTATTACTCAGAGTTAAGGTATAATTTTCACTAAATCAGATGAAAATACTAATTTGGCGAAAGTGTTAAAGTAGCGAGTTGGCAACGTGGCTTTAATGTTTTGATGTTTATACCGATGTGGGTCGTTAACCTGACAGTGTTTCCCTATTATCAGATACATCATGTAGCAAATGTTAAAAATCGAAAATAATTTCCTGTTAGTAAACTACTGGATATATTCAAATGATTTTTTGTATGTAGACTGAGAACGTCTTGAGGTATGCGAGGTTTAATTTAATGTCGTATTGTCATCACCACTCTGTATATATACTATAAAGCTTATGTGCTATTCCAGACTCAATCAATCTGCCCGCGCCTTTTCCCAACTATCTTGGGGTCAACTTCCAGTCTAACCGGATGCAGCTGAATACCAGTATTTTACATGGAGCGACTGCCTATCTGACCTCCACAACCCAGTTACTCGGTAATACGATACCCCTTAGTAAGACTGGTTGTCAGACTTACGGCACAGATAACTTTCGGGCTTATGACGACCCGTAAGGACTGTCAAAGATCCACGATTGACAGGCGGGACCAACGGCTTAACGTGCTTTCCGAGGCACGGAGGAATCTCGGTATGTAAAGATGGTCACCCATCCATGGACCAACCCCGGCAAGCGTAGCTTAACCTCATGGATCGACCCGTGTGGCTGTTACTACTTTAGCCACGAGCCCCTCTGTTGGGTGCTATTCCAGACTATAATCAAAAATGTTGCAATCCATCCATCCATCCAAGCTTTGGCATTTGGCATGGCATCCTGTGTTGCCATCTGACATTATGCTGAGCTGAGGCCCTTTTGACATTATTAATCTTTCTGTTTTTTTTTTTATTGTTTTAAGGTGTTATTATTACCATGTTTTGCTGTAATGCCAATAAACACACTTTTCTTTCTTTCTTTTTTTCATTTATAATATTGATAGGATTTAAAATAAAACATGAAATCTGTATTTGGCGTCGTTGCAACTTCAGAAAAGCTCAACAATCAACATGTAAACAAAATTCCTCCAATCTCTCATTGATTTAATCAATAAATAATTACAATGGTCGATTTTCCCAAATTACAACCATTTGCATTTCCTATGCGTGCTTTTCTAAATGACAGGCTCAATGTAGACATCCGAAAGAGGTTTTAAAAACAAAAGTTCTTTATCAAGTGACCATTTATATTGTATATTTATAAACACGTGTTTTATAAATGCTAATTCGGTATCAATTAGTTCAATAAATCATTCTTGATCGAAATCAGTATCATTAAGTGCTGTTTAGGGTTCCGAAAGTCAGAATAAAAAAAAACTGAAATAGGACCACTCATGTGTCTCTGTCCATCTGTCACAGGCAATTTGCTCGGGATCTATTGGATCTGTTGAGTTGAAATTTGGTTCACATATTGACTGCGATTTTCTAATTTCTTAGAATTCCGCTTTTTCTGAATCCGCAACTTTACGCTATTTTATTTGACTACACACTTTTATACGCGTCAGTGCTATCCGCTTTATTTGTATAATAAAAGTCGTATAAATATAAAATACATAAATCCTCTTAGGATCTCTACACACTATCTTATTTTCTGCTCAGTTTGACCGATACACGCAATTACGAATGCTAATTCTGTTCATTAATACCGACTTCAGTCATTAAGAGGGACGTCTGTTAATGAGTTCCTATCCTTAAAGCTTTATGAAGAAAATCTTGAGATATGGGATGTGAAATTGAACGTGTCTTAACGCCTGTCAGTGGGAATGATAATGTTTTCCTAAATCGAAGGGGTTTTATTTAATTAAGACTGTACTAAAATGTAAATAATTGGTAATTAATACGTTACAATTTTAATAATAAGTTGGTTTATTGATAAATGAAATAAACACTAATTCGAGTATTAAAATAAATAAGATTGTCATATATTGAGGACGGGTATTAGTGAATTTAGAAAGAAAGAAAATACGTTTATTTATGGTAAACATGCCGCAATGAAAGACCAAACACAACAAAGGAAGAAAAACCTGGAGGAAACATGCGTCACATGCTACCAAAACGGCCATCGCTCAGCATAATGCTGCGACCCTATGCGAGACAGAGCCCCAGCGCTGGTTTCAGTGACAGCCGGCGCTGACGTGATGACGTCCACCGGTGCAGCAAACAATGAGTAAAATAAATACAAATATAAAATAAATAATAAGTAAAAGTAATTTTTATATGAATAAATCCCTAGATCTACTCGCAAATAAGCCTATGGCTTCATGTACCTCGCCCCATGTTACCTGTTCAATTATTTTCAGTTATCGCACGAACAATGCAGATTTTCAAGATCTATCCATAAAATTTGCATTTAAAGAATAGTGCCAATGTATCACACATTTTACATCTCTAAAAGCACTGAAGAGAAAGCACATAATTTCAATATTCGTCTCAATAACGAGAAAATCTCTAAGTAAAAGGATGCAATAAAAATATTCATTCATGATCGTAGTTCCCCACTTTCCCAGAATAGAAGTGATCACAGTATCAATGAAACTGCATTTAAAGTAAATTATGTACATAATGTACATTTTACATAGACATTCAACATACATAGGTGTGGGCAATGGAGGACGTCCTGTTCCTAATACGTATTTATTCAAGGCGCAGTTATACGACTTCTAATGATTTTTAATTGAACATCACGTCTTAACGACTAGTTTTATTTCTTTGAAAAAAATATGTGTTACTCCAGATAATTTCCTTCGTAATTTGATATGTGAATATTTGAAATTATATTTTTACAACATAGTGTAACTAATTTGTAAAGTTATGTCTAACGCGGATGAAAACTTGAGAATCACACAAAAACTTTAAAGCGTATTTCTATGAAACCTTAACCATTATATAGATAATTTAATTATTCATATTTTAGTATACGTGTTTAAGTATAATACCAGTTGTTTTATGTATAATAAATTAATAATGCGTCTAATTTCGGACAGCGCTCCTTGATGGGCGAGTTCTATTACTGGGTGAACGTAAGTACACAGAACACGCAAGCTAACCACTCAAGATCGTTGGCAGTTAATAACGCCTTAAGGTGCAGTTATACGACTTTTAATGGTTTTTAATTGAACATCACGTCTGAACGACTAGTGTTATTATTTTTTTTTTAAATATATGTTACTCTAGACTATTTCCGTCGTAATTTGGTCTGAGAATATTTGAAATTCTATTTTTATAACATTGTGTAATTAATTTGTAAAGTTATGTCTAATGCGGATCAAAAATTGAGAATCACGCAAAAACTATAAAGAGTATTTTTACGAAACCTTCACCATTTTAAAGATCATTTAATTATTTATAATTTAGTCTCAGTGTTTTAATTTAATACCTGTTGTTTTATGTGTAATAAATTAATAATGCGTCTAATTTCGGACAGCGCTCCTTGATGGGCGAGTCCTATTACTGGGTGGATATACGACGCGTTACGTGAGCTCAGCGCAGAACACGCAAGCTAACCCCTCAAGGTCGTTGGCAGCTAATAGCGCCTTAAGAGGGAAGTGCCAGGGTAACCCGCGAAATTCAATTTCCTTACGTTTTTTGAAATTTGTAGGTCAGTATCAGGTTGTATGTTGATCGAAATATGATTCGCGACCGTAGCAAGTATAAAAGACATCACGAAGCCGTTAGCTAAGCATACTGTACGTCTAACAAAGTAGCTTTGCGCAAAAATTATTGCTGGGAAACGACTTTTATTTTTATGTATGAAAAAAAAAACTATTTTTTATCATGTCAGTCGTAATTTTTTTTTTACTTTTTTATAAAAATTAATTCAGTGATAACTTTTTTACAAACAAACGTTAACTGAATTTTCGCTTTTTTTTAGAATTTTTGAAATTACACATTTAAAGTTACAAAAACGCAATGAATATCAAACGTATCCGACAAGTACCTACGTGGCTTAGAGCGAAGGGGCGGGGTTAAACTCCACTTGCCTAAGATCGCATTACATTGCGTGCAGTAAAACATAGCTTTTTTTAATACCTAAAAATAAAATTCGTTTCCCAGCAATAATTTATGCGCAAAGCTACTTTGTTAGATGTACAGTATGCGTAGTTGACCACTATGTGATGTCTTTTTACACCCTGTCTACTGTCTAAATTTATATATATTATAATTATGATTTATATTATTTATAATAAAATTAATTATATACATTAAAAAAAATTGTATTTGTTAGTTGTAGGTACCCTAAATGAAATTAGTTATTTGAATTGGTACAGTAATTTAGCATTTCGTCTATCAGTGATAGCAATCATTTTCAAAAAGCAAGAATGGATTGAAATAATGTCATTTATATTCCTTCTCATTTATTGACATATTTTGAAGTTTTGATAATCGTTATGACTGATAGTACCTATGTCACTTTGTTGAGAGCCCCTTGCCAAGCTTAACGTTTGTTTGTTGTTGTTGTTGTTGACTTTTCATAATATTCCTATGCACGAAAACATGACAGAGACACTTTTACAAAAAACTGGCCAAGTGCGAGATGGACTCGCGCATGAAAGGTTCCGTACCACTGTACAAGATTATACTCGTCTACTTGTTGCCATTATTAAGATCGAGCAAAAAAAAGCTAAAAAAAACACGTTTCTAGTGAGCCCCTCTTTAATTTTTAATTTATAATTTTTTTAAATATTTGTTGTTTTAGCGGCCACAGAAATACACATACAGACAGACGGACGGACGGACAGCGGTGGCTTAGTAATAGGGTGGGTCCCGTTCCGTTGATTACCCTTCGGGTACGGCACCGTAAAAAAACATATTTATATGAATACTTCATCCAAACTTTCCACAATCACACTAACGATTTCCTAAGTACCTTCATACACGTGTATTTATGGCAATAACAATAAATATTAACGCATGTGTCTAGCTCGTTAATTTAGTGAACAGTGCTAATGGCTACGATAAGGAAGGAAGCGCTACAAGGAACTGTTATAGTGTTTGGATGTAGGTACCTAGTGTCTGAATAGTTGGTATACGAATAGAAGTTTTTGAGCTTGTAAGAAGTACCTGTTTTTCATTAAAATTTTCTTTATTTTTTCTTTTTATGAGCGGTTTCTTAAATATGTCTTTGATTGGTAATGAATGAAATGTCGAATTTTACACATCATATGCGACTACTTAAAGGCGCCCTCGTTTTTTTATCACCATAAAGATATTGTTCAGTCTTTATGTCGATAAAAAAACGAGCGAGCCTTAAAGCACTCGCAAATGATGTGAAACATTTGACATCTCACCTTGGTAATAAGCAACATTAACATTCTATCCAGAAAAATACAACTAAAACGTTTAGTTCCGATTTCGACTGCGCGCAGACTGATCATGCGCGCGTTCTACCATCTGATGCCCAGTTCTACCACCGCGTGCGCTTCCCCAGCTTCCTGTTAATCACATGCGTCCCATTTCACGAAATCACTTTCACAGATTGCAGGAAAGCGAGTGGAAAGATGTTACACATTTCACAAAAAAGATTAGCCTATAGGTAACATTAGTGTTGAAATTACATGGTAATGAAAGAAAGAAAGAAAGAAGCATTATTTAATCTGCACAAACACAACGCACATTACAGAAAAACAGATTTAATAATATAAACATACTAGAATGCTAAAAGCCTCGTATTCACTGAATGTAAGTCTTCTGTAGAGCTATTCTGTAAAATCTCACCGTGAAAACTTAGGTGAAGTGACCGTGAAGTGGGCTGTCAATCCATACAATCAAGGTGGAATGACAGTTCACTTCACGATCACTCCACTAAGTTTTCACGGTGAGCTGTGAACAGAATCGACGGCTGTTCATTGCCTAATGTCAGGGTCCGCCAACAACCAAAGACAATACACATTGCGTACCTAATGTAATAGTAATAATGCGTAATATAATCTGTGCTGCGACACCGTCAAATAACAACAAACAGACCATCAAAGCTATTTTACATGAATAATACCATTTTTAACCAGGTTTCACTATTGGGTTTAAATTCAAAATCAAAATAGCGAATTCCAACACATCTTTTGCAATTTTCTTTTTTTAATAAATATTTAAACATCATTTATTCAATCTTAGTCTATTACTAATCCGACACGCTGCTCACACCGATCAGCATGTAATAGGAAACTATTACCTCTAACACCGAAAGTGGAAATCCATAATGATGATCATTATGGAGTTCCACTTGCGGTGCAACAGCTGTAACATTTTAATTTAAAGCGATAGCAAAACTGATTGGGTAATGCTGTATTTATACAATTAATAGGTAATAATCATATTAATAATGTTGCCTCATTTCATAAAAAAGCGTCCAAAGGGGCCTCTGCGAGTTGGTTTCGGCTCCTCGTCCGAGAAATCTAAACGAATAATAAAATATTTCTACAATCTTGACATACAGACTACCTCCCTCCTCTACAGGTTGTACCTTCATGCTCAGAAGTACAGAGGCGGACTTAATGCCTCAGGCATTTTCTACCATCCAACCTTTGGGTGAGCAGAGACAACTATTGGTAGGTGGAATTTAAAAACAATGCGATGAATATTTCTAAATACATAGCAGAAACAAAATCCGTCGACGCGACTTTCTGTTTATCCGCTAAATCCTCCTAAACCACGTAACGGATTTTGATACAGTTTTCACTATGCGGGTTCCACAAATGGTGGAGGTGCCGGCTATAGGCTGTGTACACAATCATCACAATACTCATAGAAAGAGCGATAAGCGAGGAATTTTTGTGTAAATAATATGCACTCGTGCAAACCCGGGACAGGTCGCTAGATTCAATTTAAAAACATTTAAATATAAAGTAGGTCTCCGGTATCGAGAACAGAGTCCAAGCTACCAGCGCGGCGGTCAGGGCTGCAGAGAGTCCTCCAGCTAATATGAGCCATGTCCGGGAGTACCGCTTTTTAAATCAAGCCTTTGACCCAGCCGCCTAACGAGAGCCTCCTGAGGTGTTGATCGAGGCTCGTCTATTAAGCCATTGGCTTACACGACAGTCGGTACAATGATTGCTGTCTGCTGAGTCCACATTACACATGTTGACAACCTCGCGAGCTAAGTTAAGTATTTGATTATGCAGTACCGGTATCACGTAGTGAACAGGGATGTAGGTGTGAATCGAGACGAAACTTTAAAAAAACTTTTTACCAAAAAAATTAACCGACGAAAAAGAACTAAAAAGCAAAAAATAAATAAACCTTTTAAGTCTTGAGTAATGAGCTTATTTACCTACATAAAATATCAAATTTTACATAAACTAATTTTGAGTCGGCGCCAAACAACAATCTGATTATTAAATATCTAAATTTTATAAGTACTCACAAATGAAGAGGGCTGTAAGTAGGTAATTAATCATTTTATTAATTGGCGCCGACTCAAAATTAGTTTATGTAAAATTTGATATTTTATGTAGGTAAATAAGCTCATTACTCAAGACTTAAAAGGTTTATTTATTTTTTGCTTTTTAGTTCTTTTTCGTCGGTTAATTTTTTTGTTAAAAAGTTTTTTATTTCATGATTTTTTGTGGCTCGCATCATCTTTTAACACGCTGAGGCTAATTTCTAATTCTTCATCATTCCTCTTGCCACTGAGCTGATGATATAACAATCCTTCCATGAAGTTCCCAGGATATTGACCAGTTGAGGTTACCTCCAATATTGTAAAGACGTCTTTTCGTCAAAGCATATTAAGTGGTATTAGTCACTAAAACCAGTTTTTATATCTGACTTCTATTGTTTAGGAAAGGTATGGTTTCCATCATCAGCTCAGTTATATGATGTGATGGTTCCTAAATGCAAATACCTGATTCAGTTATGAAAAGTAAACAGAAACAATATTCGTGCCCAATTTTCGAGGTTCACTCTCAATTTTTTCAGGATCCCATGAGCAAATCCTGATATCCTTGACATGGGACAATTCTTGAGGTATACCCTATCTAAGAAAAAAAGAATCATCAAAATCGGTTCATAAATAACGGAGTGAGGGCCGAACATACATACAGAAACGCTAAAAACGCTAAACGTGCCCACAATTTTCGAGGTTTTCTCTCAATTTTGTCAGGATTCCATTGTCAGATCCTGATTTCCTTGGCATGGGACCACCGTTGAGGTATACCCTATCTAACAAAAAAAGAATAATCAAAATCGGTTCATAAATGACGGAGTGAGGGCTGAACACACATACAGAAACGCTAAACGTGCCCACAATTTTCGAGGTTTTCTCTCAATTTTGTCAGGATTCCACAGTCAGATCCTGATTTCCTTGACATGGGACCACTCTTGCGGTGTACCCTATCTAACAAAAAAAGAATAATCAAAATCGGTTCATAAATGACGGAGTGAGGGCTGAACATACACAAAAAAAAAAAAAAAAAAAAAAACATATATACGGTCGAATTGAGAACCTCCTCCTTTTTTTTCGTCGGTTAAAAAGGGATTTTAACGTTGAAATAATATAGTTTGTAGCCAAGAAGGACACTAAATTATAATTCAGTTAAAATATTTGTCCTTTTTGGCAATAAACTTTCGTTTCGTCCCGATTCACCCCTGCATCCCTATTCACCACGTTTTACGGTACTTAATATAATTGTATCTATGGACACAGCCTTATCCATTTCTATTACAACTGTTTAGTAATGTCTACTGCGTAACTCATAAGTTACGGTAGTTGTAAGTTGTAATGTTATGCTCTAATGTTACGTTGCTATGGACTACCGTATATCAGAGACCTATAATAGATCTGTTATGGGCTAGACAGTGTATTTGTTCTAAAGGCCTTAGTGTGGTTTAGTAGCTTATCCACTCTATATTTGTTGTGTTTATTATATTTCCCCAAAGCAAGCCGGGCAATGGTGGCCCAATGGTAACCGAAAAAATCAACGAACAAACAGAAATCGAACCCTGCACGTCACTGTGTAAATTATTTCATCACCACTGCTCTCGAAACGGTTAAACTATGCCTACACATCGTGAGGCAACCGGCATGTCCTAGAACCAAAACTTCAAAGACATGGGACATCCACCAACACGCATTGGGCCCGCGTGGTGGATTACGGCTCGCACCCTCTCACAGAGAGGAGGCCTGTGTCCCAGCAGTGGGAACATTAAAAGTCTGATTATGCTAAGCTTTGCTATATTTTCCCTAAGTGAAGCAAGTGTGGGCTTATGATGAGGTGAAGACTGGCACGTTAGAAGTTCGGAACTTTCTAGAAACTCTTGAAACGCCAATTGAGAATTTAGATTAAAAGAAGATTTTAGTTTTTAAGTAGACTTCTCCTAGCCCGCTCGAAGAGGGCACTTGTATTAATTTCATTATTCAATATAACGTATAACGTATTAGTATTCCAGTTCTCTTTCTTTTATAACACATCACACATAAGCAGTCACTCTTATTCACCACACTCTCGCACCGCGAGCGAGTAAAACAAACCCCCAGGAACCTAAAAGGAATCTCCAGGGACCAGCACCAAGAGAAGCTGCTCCAGGTCCCTACAAGTGGCGGAGAGCGCCGGGAAAGAACGCCGTATGGAAGAGTGACGGCAACGGTAACGGTGTGCGGTGGACAAACTGAGGACTGATGCAGTAACAGCCACCAGGATAAGAGGAGTATAGTCCAAGCTGAGTGGTTCCATTTTTATTAAGTGTTAAATAATATTAAAAGAGGAAAATGCGTTACTTTTCGGGACACACGTATGAGGTGTGCCTCGAAGAATTTATCGACGAGTTTGTGTCGATGGCCATTGCCAAGGGGTGGCGAAAAAGCGATTATTCGCTAATTCTTGGTGTCTGGTTAAAAGGAGCTGCGCATTATTTTTTTAAATATACGTTCCAGTATGAGATGGAATTTGACACGCTGTGCGCGGAGCTTAGGAGAGAATTCCCATGCAAGTGTGTGTCTTGCAAGCACAGAATCAATCAGTGTTTTTATAATCTTGAGAGGCCGGACGTTGTGTCCGAGGCGGATGAACAGTCCGAAAATAATGTGAGCGAGGATAATCAAATAATATTATTTTCTAAGGAGGACGATGATGACCAGAGCTGCGCTGATGCAGGCCTAGTCAATGATGTCCAGGAATATGAAGACTGCGGTCTGGACGATGATGACCGAAGCTGTGAAAATGAAGATACAGAATCGGGTCGGTTATTTACAATTATTCCTAGTAATAATGTTTCAGAGAAACAAGAGATAATTGTAGTAAAAGAAACATTTGGCGAGCACGAGTCGAATGAAAATTTTATTTGTTTGGGAGTTGTTTCGGCTGATGTTGTCGACATGGAAAGCTGTGAGGTGGAAATTCCGTCGGAGACACATGGTTCTTGTAACGATGATTTTGTTCAAGTTGAGTATGTTTCTGCTGATGTTTGTGAGCAGGAGAGCTTTGAAATGGCGGTGGAGTCCAAAGAGCTGTGCGTGCCGGTGGAAGTCATGCAAAATCCTGCTATTATTGTTCCAATAGGTGATGGTCCAGCGGATATCTATCGGGATGAAAACTGCATCATAAATATCACTTCACAACATCACAACATTTCACAACAAGCGGAACAGCATTTTTCACCGAATAGGCTGGAGGAGGAGATATGGGCCCTCCCGTATTATATGAAGAGGAATAATTTCCATTTCTTTGCTAAACATAAAATTATTTTTGTATCAATTTTATTTATTCTAGCTGACATGCATTGTCATAGCAACGTGACAAACAAGTTTTCGACCATAAATATAAGGTATGGACATAGTAATTACGATGACCCAAATTTTTCGATAAAAATAAAAATATACGAAAGAGGTCAGGAATTGCTTGTAAACTATTTATTAAAGCAATATTCTGTAAATAAATATAAGTGTTGGAAATTTAAGAAAAAATTTATAAATTGTTTTTTGAAAATTATTTTATTTTTAAAAAGATTTTTAGAGAATAGACAGTGGTGTCAGATGTCATTTGACATGACAAATAATTGTCAGATATCTGGTACGTCAACGATATTACGGTTGACAATATAGAAAAAGTTTAAATTTTAACCGACTTCAAAAGTAGGAGGTTCTCATTTGTTTTGTTTTTTATGTGATATTAATCGTTGTGTTTTTGTGTGTTTCATGTAATCGATATGATGAGCTGCACGGACGTGACTGAAGACTGATGGGTGATCTGACCACATATTATGAGAAAAAAAATTAAATTTGTTAGGCGATTATTAGTGGGAAATAGATATGAGTTTCTCCAGAGTGCGATTTTAATAAAGATGATACTACGGTTAGGAGGTAGAGGGAATTGCGGTCCTCTCTCCTAGGGAAAAATGTGTCCGGGTTTTTTGTCGGTTTATACCAACTTTGTTTATGGGGTATAATGCCTTCGCAAAGTAGGATCGAGTTGATTCTGTATGGTGTGACCGAGCCCATGACAATTTTTTTGTATTATTCATTTAGAGAGTATACTTCAAGTTATATTTATGGAGCACTCTGGGGGAAGTTCGGGAACAGTGAGTAGGTGTTCAGAATAGTGGTCGTTTTTCTCCTGGTCTTCATAAACGTCCAATGGAGTTAAAATTATCATAGTTTTGAATTTTATTTTTGTAAACCCCTTCTGGGTAGATGCTAACTAGAGCATCTTAGGTCAGAAAATTTAGCAGAGCAGTGTGGCTTTTAGTGAGGTTTTACCTCACTGAAGCCATGTGCATTGCCGGGATATGTGGTGTGCCGAATGGCTCAAATTAATAAAAAGAAAGTTGACCACATCACTCGGGGTGCAGTATGGTTATCCATAGATGGACTTCTACATCTCCATAGCCCCTCACTTAGGCAGGGAAAAACTGGATAGGGTTAGGTAGGTCTCAATCGGCTTTTCAAATATTTAATTGAATAGAAGACTTACTAGCGTCTGCGCTTCTATTCGTAGGGGCGTAGCTCATGTGACGACCTTATGTTGGCAACCTTATGGTGAAGACTGGCACGTTAGAAGTTCGGAACTTTCTAGAAACTCTTGAAACGCCAATTGAGAATTTAGATTAAAAGAAGATTTTAGTTTTTAAGTAGACTTCTCCTAGCCCGCTCGAAGAGGGCACTTGTATTAATTTCATTATTCAATATAACGTATAACGTATTAGTATTCCAGTTCTCTTTCTTTTATAACACATCACACATAAGCAGTCACTCTTATTCACCACACTCTCGCACCGCGAGCGAGTAAAACAAACCCCCAGGAACCTAAAAGGAATCTCCAGGGACCAGCACCAAGAGAAGCTGCTCCAGGTCCCTACAATATTTATGACAGACTAGTACTTCGCCCGCGACTTCGTCCGCGTGGATTTCAAAAATATAGCCTACGACACTCACAAATGACTTGGCTTTCTATTGGTAAAATAATTTTCAAAATCGATTCAGTACATCCAGAGATTTACCCTCTACAACCTCATTAACTTTACTACTCTATAATATTAGTATAGAAGTATTATTAGTTGATTATTAGTTAGATATACAGAACGTCAATCAAAAGGTTATTTCTAGTAGCCACATCATGTAATGAGTGAAATAGGGATCAAGGGAAAAAGTTATATTTTACTTTATTAGTTAAGTTTAGTTATTTTGCTATCTGACTGTACTTTATAAGCTTACTATATGCAAAAAAATAGGAAATAGTTTTAAAATAATCATTATGAATGAAACAAATGATAAATGCGGCGAAGAAGGAATGAAAAGTCGGGCGAAAACGGAATATCAAAAAATGAGCTGAACTTTGTAGGGCGAATCCGGAACAAACCAAATTCTCACATGTCCTCACCAAAAAACTCCCTTCAAATAAAACGCGAAATTTCTGAAACGTAACCACAAAACGTTTAACATAGAAAATGAAGTCATAAGGAAACAGTGTACACTTGAACCAGCACTCACTACAATATACTAAAGAGCCATTGATCTCATTATCACAAGGGAATTATTGTAAAAGCATTCGAAACACCGTTATGATTGAAAACATCGATTCCAGCCCATGCAAAATTGTAGCTTTCTAGTACTAACAGTTTCTTAGACATGCCTCGGACGGACAGCCGGACAAACCGAAACTATAAGGGTTTCTTGTCCTTGTTAGGACTACGGAACTCTAAAAATGAGGCGAACTTTGTGGGGCGAATCCGGAACAAACTAAATTCTCACTTGTCCTCACCAACAAAACTCCATTCAAAGAAAACGCGACACTTGAACTACACGAAACGTAACCACAAAACGTTCAACATATAAAATGAAGTCATAAGGAAACAGTGTACACTTGAACCAGCACTCACTACAATAGACAATAAAGAGTCATTGATCTCGCTATCACAAGGGCATTATTGTAAAAGCACTCGAAACACCGTTATGGAGTGAAACATCAATTCCTGATGGCCCAGCTTTTATTGACTACAATTTTGTTGAGACGTAAAAGGAGATATGTATTTTATTTCGACTTGTAAAGAGGTCAATTTGTTTTCTTATTGTGTTTCGAGTAATAAACGAGCTTGAGATGTACTTCCGATTGATTTCTTGTTTGTTTTAAAGAATGCGTCACGAGTTGCTAGCCTGTCGGTTTTCGATCGGTTACATTTTGGGGAGTGTGTCCGTTCTATCATCGGACCACTAAACGTAAGGTAATGTGCCACCGGTACTTGGTGGACATTCTACCCACACGCACAAAACGTTTTGGGAATACATTCATTGCCCGTACAGCTAAGGAGTGGAATTCCCTGTCATAGTCTGTTTTTCCTGATAGCAACAACCTGGGAGTCTTTAAGTCAAAAGTGAATATGTTACTTCTAGCCAAACGTGCTCTATCTTCGACCACATTATCGCTTACCATCTTGCAGTCCTATTCGCTAACTCAGTTGACATCAATTTGATAGGCACTTTGCAGTACATTGCTGCTTTGCTCGGTGGACATCAATTTATATTAGGGACTACGTAATACATTTTTCTTTTCCTATACGTCAAAGCAGCAATGTACTGCATAGTGCCTGCCAAATTGATGACAAATGAGTTAGCGCATACACCTGCTGGAGAGATAGCGGTAAAACGGGAGCCGATCAATGATTAAAAAAAAATATAGCGGTTCTACCTCTGATTTTGCTCACATCTTAGGAAAAGTACTACATGAACTCGCATAAAAAGACTCCTATATTTTAATTCAGGTCATAATGTATCCGTATGCTAAATCACATTAAAATCAGAGTGACTGTAAATGCGTGATCGAGGAACAAACATACATCGAACCATAATTTATGTTGAAAATATATAGGTAAGTAGGATATGATGATGGTCGAGCAGTGGTGGCCTAGTGGTAACGGCAGTGACTTACAAGTTATAGGTCGTGAGTTCGAACCCAGGCAGGCGCTTTACTCTGTGTAAATTATTTCATCACCACTGCTCTCAAAACGGTGAAGGAACCTTGAGGAAACCGACATGTCTTAAAACCAAAAATTCGAAGACATGTGACATCCACCAACCCGCATTGGGCCCGCGTGGTGGATTACGGCCCACACCCTCTCACACAGAGTAGGCCTGTGCCCCAGCAGTGGGACATTAAAAGGCTGATGATGATGAAGTAGGATATAAGTGAAAAGGATATATAACGTTGATGAGCATAATCTCTCTTTTCAAGACATTCATGGCGGTAGCAACGAGCTACCTTTACAAATCGCAGTCGTACGTAAGTAGGTAACAAGTAGCAAATTGCAGGCTTAGCCTAGTTTCGAGTTCAAGCATGTGTGTAACCTGCGCCATTTTTGATGAAAAGTAAAGTCTCCTTCACATCAATCTTTAGAAAAAGACGACGGATAGCATAGAGTTTGTGTACCCTGTAAACAAGCAATTAGTAGTTAAGTTATTATCGGTCAGAAGACGCGAGACGTTTAAATTGATCCTTATAAATATTAACTGAGCAGCTGCCACTTGTTATTGACTTGAATTGACAGAACTATAAACTACTGAGTAGTTTGAGAGGGTTTGAACCAATACACTAGAAGTTTTCCTTACGATCTAAAATGGAATGTAAGTCCGATGAACTTCATAATAAAATATAACTCCTTCTCTCGAAACTATTTATCACAAAACTCCATTAGATAAATAACCAATCCAACCTTTATTTTTAACCCAGTCGGAGACAAGGAAGTGGGCAGTTCGTCAAAACGTAACGTGACAACTTTTTATCGTCAATCGGACGACATCAAAGCCATGCGCGTGCGCCGTGCCGCTGACAACACTCGCGTTACGTCAATTGACGTCACCGAAGTAAGCCGTGAAGTGGCCGCGTTTGTTTGTAAACAAACGTCTACTATAGTTCATAAAATATCTTAATAAGCCGCGCCATTGGAAATAGGACAACACGCACTAAATACAGCAATCAAATGACCTAAATGTGACGTCGATTACAGGAAATGGTGTTGGATTACAACGCTGAAACTAGCATGACTCATTTGGTCTCCGAAATCTGTTGTTGTTGTCCTTTTCAGACAAACAACTGTGATAAATGAAAGCCATTAGGCTTAGGATAGTGGATAACGTAATTACGAAAATAAATGATAACATATTTACTAACGCAAATGTGGACTATATACACAAATATGTAGATAGATTAGTTAGTAAATGTAGAGGCCTAGTAGCCAAAACCATTTACTGAACAATTGTAAAAAGGCGGTAAATAAAGTGCAGCAGATAAACTGCTCAGGAGAAAGAAGAGAAGAGGTGAGGAATAGAGGATCGTTTTTTTTATTTATAATTGATAGGCTCGCCCACTATCTCACCTGATACGATGATGTGGTCGAAGATGGAGCACACTTGGCTAGAATCACTCTCGACTTAAAGACCCCAAGCTATCAGAAAACACAGATTCTGGCAGGGAATTCCACTCTTAGCTGTACGCACAATAAATGTGTTCCCAAAACGTTTTGTGCATGTGGGTGGTGGTGGATGGCGCATCATAGTACGTCTAGTGGTCCGATGACGGAATGGGTTTGGCGGAATTATACAATGCAATTCCGACGCACACTCCCCAAAATGTAATCAATAGAAAACCGACAGGCTAGCAGTTTGGCGTCGATGTTCATTTCGGCTTTGGAGCTTCGACTCGACAAGCTTATCATTGTCGATGATTAAGATCTGCAAAATATCCAACCGAAACAATATAACGATAAAAAAATAACAATAGAGGTATAAAAGACAGGAGACCCGTATCCACGCAATAATTAGTCTATGATTTTTAATGAAGATAATGATGACGACTTACAATGTCTTAATCATAATAGAGAAACTTATTACAATTCCACTTCTGAATGAACCAACCTGCCTCAACTGATATATTATTGCAACTAATATGACACATACAGGTCAACATAACCCCCTGCCGACACTTAATCTTGAGACTATTCATATCAAATTGATTGATTGATAGTAATCTTTAATTGCAACAGTAATTAAACAAGAGTAACAATACACCTTTGTTGATCACAATCGCGATTTTGAAATGACTGAAGACTATTTTGAACACAATTGAGATTTTGAAATTTTTGAAGACTATTCCGAAAATGCAATGTGTAACCGCAGAATATTGACACATCAAGTAAGTTCATTCTGTGGCGTGTGAATTTGCATCTAAACTGAGACTGTCATAGGTATGAATGACTTTAGGAGCAGTTATACGACTTCCAGTGATTTTTAATTGAACATCACGTAAAAGTAGAGAGGTAATGCCATAAAACAGACACGTTGGTTTAGTTAGGTGTTTCCTCATTTTAAGGCGCAGTTAAACGACTTTTAATGGTTTTTAATTGAACATCACGTTTAAACGACTAGTCTTATATCTTTGAAAAAAATATATGTTACTCTAAACAATTTCTTTCGTAATTTGATATGTGAATATTTGAAATTATATTTTTATAACATAGTGTAATTAATTTGTAAAGTTATGTCTATCGCGGATAAAAAATTGAGAATAACGCAAAAACTATTACGCGTATTTTTAATGAAACCGTCACCATTCTAAAGATAATTTAATTGTTTATATTTTTGTGTACGTGTTTTAGCTTATTACCTTTTGTTTTATGTATACGACGCGTTACGTGAGCACAGAACACGCAAGCTACTAACCACTCAAGGTCGTTGGCAGTTAATAGCGCCTTAAAGGAAGCCAATGACCAAAGCCGTCCAGTTACATACTACAAATAAGAACAGTATCAGTTTAGATGAAAATTCACAGTAGAGATAAAATTAAAGAAGCAGTATTTAGTCAGAACTACTAAACAACGAAGAGCCATTCTTATTTCAGAGAAAATCTTACGATTACAAGTTTCGCAAAATCAGGAAGCTTTTAAGCAAGGCTGGGACATATTAAAAACCATAAAATATGAATAACCAATCCCATTTCATATCAGGCTTTACAAATCTATAAACTAGGTTTCCTTATTATTAGAGAAGTCTTTAAACTTTCAAGCTATTACTGTTAAGACGACCAACGATCATGTCTACTTATACAACACCATTAGGAATCCGCTGTGGGACATTAAATAAGCAGATAAAAGCAGGTCCAGTAGAGTTCTGATGGCAGGCCTTGATAATCTGGGCTCATCTAGATATAACATAAATGTCACTGCTTGCCCCGTGAAAGCAACGCAAAATGGAGATGGTAATACCGCAAATGAGTTTTGTTCATCATTTAGAAAGTCCTTTGATTGAATTAATGTTGGTTTGAGTGGGTTTAACGAGTTCAGGGCGCTTTCGATTTGTGTCACTGGTTCCCCGTTCGCGATGTGGTTTTAGATGGTTCTTTTACGCTCTGCTATGCTTTGACGTATAGGTAAACCATAAATATACTACATAGTGCCTATTATTGCTCGGTGGACGAGCAAAGCAGCTATGAACTGCAAAGTGCCTATTAAATTGATGTCAACTGAGTTAGCGAATACAGATGCTGGTGTGGTTGTATCGGATAGTTAGTACTTAGATATGTTTGTACTGCCATTTGAGTGGATTTAAATAAATAAATTAAATGTGTGTGATATTACTTAAATCTGTTGAATCTATAATTCGTACTTCCTACTATTCTACTTCTACTAATATTACAAATGCGAAGGTTTGGACGGATGGATGTTTATTACTCAATTACACCAGAATGGCTGAACAGATCTGGATGTAATTTGGCACAGATATAGATTATAGTCTAGAATAGTAAAAAAATATAATGGAAGTAAAATTCCACGCGGGCGAAACCACTGGCAGAGGCTAGTATGATCATAGATTCGAGACAATTTGCAACAGTAGGTATTTATTTTGGAATAGATCATATTCTCGTTAAAAATAGTCTCTCAGTAGAGTTAGAAGTGTAAAGATTATGCCAATATTAAACGCAGTCTAAAATTGCACATTTCAAAAACAATAATAAGGCCCACACCGCTTATTCGGCATGAACAGATCTCATTGAAATAATGACGACCAAAATACTTTTTTCTTCCGATTGTCTTCAAAACAAATATGAAATTAATAAAGCTATAGACTCGGATACATTTTCAGTTAAAACAGATTACAGTCGCCATCAAGTTGCAACGGCAATTGAATCATAAAAACTGGTCGACGCAATAATCTGGAAAACTGTATCAACGGAAACTAAGAAATACACTTTTATTATGACCAGACTACCAAGACCCGCGTCAAATGAAATTTTCATTAAAAATTTGCAGTGAAATGCAACTGCTAGGGGTCAGGATCGATTGGTAGATCATTATCGATGCGCTTAAATTGCTGCTGTCCGGATATCGATTCCATTCGAGTATACATCGATTTCAAGAAATTTTATCTTTGATATCAATCGGTAGCGACGATTTAATTTAGTGTTCTTTACTTAAAGGTGCGAACTGAGATGGCAACATATTTTTAACCCACTTCAAAAAGGAGGAGGTTATCAATTCGAATGTTTGTATTTAATTTGTTTTTATGTATTTTCGGGCATAACTTCGTCATTTATAACGGATTTCCAAAATTCTTTTTTTGTTCAAAAGGGGTTTGTTCCGAAATAGTCCCATTTAAATTTCATATAGATCTGATGATGAGTTTCGGAGACAGACAACGGAACTCTTCAAATAATAACAGCAAATCAACCGCGATTGCTGCTATCGATAAATATGCATTGTTAACACAATTTAATGGGGAATCACCACTAGAAAGTGAAAAATAAAAACTTTTTTACAAAAAAATAGAACCGACTTCCAAAAAAATCAAAAAGTTCAAAAACAAAAGGTGTCAAAAAACGAAGAAACAAAACCAGAAACACCGACTTCCGAAATTAAAGTTATTCTGCACTTTTTGTTTTTTTTTTGGAAGTCGGTTCTATTTTTTCTGAGTTGCTAATAATAAATTTTGAAGCTATCTTACTCAAATTGAGCAATAATGGCCCAGTGATAAGATTTTTTGTGTTGTGGCCCAGTGGTAACAGCCGCGACTTACAAGTTGTAGGTTGTGAGTTCAAACCCAGGCAGGCGCTTTACTTTGTGTAAGTTATTTCATTACCATTAATCTCAAAACGGTGAAGGAAAACATTGTGAGGAATCCGGCATGCCCTAGAACCAAAAATTCGAAGACATGTGGGGGAAATGTTGGGCCCGCGTGGTGGATTACGGCCCACACCCTCTCCTCTCACAGAGAGAAAACCTGTGCCCCAGCAGTGGGGACATTAAAAGGCTGATGATGATGATGATGTTAGTCAAACCTTTTGTTACGACTCTGAATCCTGATACCAATAGAAAATGGTGAGCGACAGTCATTAACATTTATGAAGGTAAGGGGATCCTTCAAGCAGTTCTGGATATCGATAACCAGTCAATTTCTCCTACATGTCGAAAAATAGCAATTTACCTGAAGTACTTCGGACGGCATTATTGGGAACTTGATTTCGTACATACCTGCGAAAAAAGAAAAATAATTGTTAAAAACCTCCATAAATATTTTGTAGAGAATACATCCAAAATCTCTTGCAAAAATCTTCTTAAATTGTGAAGATTTCTATCTCAGTAATTCAAGACTGTATCATACAATAACTCAAGGGACTTTGTGTACGTGTTTCAAGTAGGTAGCGGTGGAGATTTGCAAATTGATAGAACGAAAAGTTTTCTCTTAGCTGATGGCGTATCATCACACGGAGAAACTTCGGCCAAAAAGCTAATAAAAGATAACAAGGTAAGCGTAAAGGCGACCGCAGACAGGTGCGGCGCGACAATACGATAACGATTATGTTCTACGGGTAATACATCCGTTGAACACTTTCTATGAAAAATATTAGTTGCATCGTTGTCGCGCCAGTCTGTGTGAACCAAAAACGGCCGTTTCTGACACTTTTGCCTAATACTTTGGATACGAAACATTTTGAGACCTGTTTTAACAACATAAAAATTCTTTATCCTCTTTGTAACAAACGTGAAGTTGGATTTTTTAATATTTATTTTCTGTGCTATGCTACGATTTTTTATTCAATGAGGGCGCCACTGGACCGCGAGAAGGGCCTTAAGGCACAATTATATGCCAACGACCTTGAGTAGTTAGCTTGCGTGTTATGTGCTGAGCTCACGCAACGCGTCGTATGTCCACCCAGTAATAGGACTCGCCCATAAAGGAGCGCTGTCGCAAATTAGACGCATTATTCATTTATTATACACTAGCGACCCGCCCCAGCTTCGCTCGGGTTCAAATTATACATATAAACCTTCCTCTTCAATCACTCTATCTATTAAAAAAAACCGCATCAAAATCCGTTGCGTAGTTTTAAAGATTTAAGCATACATAGGGATATAGGGACAGAGAAAGCGACTTTGTTTTATACTATGTAGTGATAAAACACTTACACTAAAAGATAAATAATTAAATTATCTTTAAAATGGTGAAGGTTTCAATAAAAATACGCTCATGCGTGATTCTCAATTTTTTATCCGCGTTAGACATAACTTTACAAATTAATTACACTATGTTATAAAAATATAATTTCAAATATTCACATATCAAATTACAAAGAAAATAGTCAAGAGTAAAATAATTTGTTTTTCAAAGAAATAAGACTAGTGGTTTAGACGAGATGTTCAAATTAAAAATATATATACGGTCGAATTGAGAACCTCCTCCTTTTTTTTCGTCGGTTAAAAAACAATACAAATCGTATAATTGCGCCTTAACTCATGGTATGCTAAACCACGACTAAGTGCGTAACAAAGTAGACATTCAAAATTATTCAAACGATCATTTCCTACTGGAAACCTAATGTAATATGTTTTACAAATTAAGTATTATATATTCAACAAGAATTATTGGGTGGGTTACGCAACAAAAATTGTAAACATCTATAGGTACCTACTATATAGGTATAGGTATCTATAGTTAGAGGTACATACCCGGAAATGTTAGCGTTATTTATAGTTTGACCGGCGCAAACGCAGGTTTAGCCAAACGGTAACCTTTAGGATTTGAAGGCGCCGCATACTATCTAGACTTGCCCGTAATCGGCTGTTACGCATGTAAATGTACAATGACTGCATAACTTGATTGTATAGGCCAAATAGGCAGGAAATAAATTTGCATAATAATGCACATTGTATAGGTGTTAATTTTCTCCTTAGGTATGCGTAACTGCAGTTGGTAACAAACCCTAGGAGATGGTACAAATATTGTGAAATTCCTATATTGCATTCTAGTTTAAATGATTCACATGTGGCTACACAATCAACATTGAATAACTACTATCCGAACATTTATCAACTTTAAAAGACTAGTGATAGCCAGCGTTTTAGGGTTCCGCACCCGAAGCCCTATTGCTGTCACTCACGTGTCCGTCTGTTTGTCTGTCTATCGTCTGTCACACAAGTTTTACAGCCAAACGCTTGGAGCTACAGTCTTCAAATTTTCACAGTATAAGCATCTTGTTGACACAAAGTCATACAAATTGCAAAAATACATTTGGTACGGGTAAAAGGTTCAAACACGAACTAGGACAATTGAACCGAGGACCTTGGTAACATGTCATTGTATCAGCGATAACGACTGGTGAAAATGTATTGACATGTGCTACCGAAATGTCACGTGGTTTTCCGAACGACAAACAAAGAAAGAAAGAAAGAAAGAAAACGAGTTTATTTCGCACACACAGATACACACAATGTGGGTACAAATAGAAAATAGTTAATAAAAACAACTTAATTTTAAAACAATGACGTTGTGCCCCGCGGCTGCGCCAAATAGGTCCAGTTCAGCAAAATGCCAGACAACCAAACCAAACCATTGCTTGACAGCCGTGTTATCTCTTATACCTTTAATGTTACTCTGTCCAGGCCCTCAGCTCGTACTAACAACAGCTTTTAAATACATTTTCAAAAAATAGTCTGAAAACCACCACAGCTCCGCAGTTTCAGTGGCCATAAGGCAGAGTAGCTATTGGTCGTAAATCAAAGCTGGAACGTTGCGCGCACGCACCCGTAACAGAGACTTCGACGCGACTCGCGGCAGATTGCAGCCTCGTGAACGATTGTATCGTTCGTTTGGTCAGTGGTACTATGGTACGAACAAACGTTGGACATTCGTTTAGAGTCAAACTAGGTTTCAAATCATGTAGCTGTTTAGAGCACTCGTAATTTTGACCTTTCAAGCGTTGGCAAATGAGACACAATTTGTTTCATATTGTTGCAAGACTCCCGGGAGTCTCGTGTGGGTTTTTGGATTAAGTTAGTTGCAAACATTTGCCGAGCTTTCGTATTTTTTTTAAAACATGGTAAGTCTTGTGGCAAGCAATCGACTTAAGGCCGTACTACCGGTCAAGTGGCGCCCTCATTGAATAAAAAATCGTAGCATAGCATAAAAAATAAATATTAAAGAATCCAACGTCACGTTTGTTACAAATAGGATAAAGTATTTTTACGTCGTTAAAACAGGTCTCAGAATGTTTCGTATCCAAAGTAGTAGGCAAAAGTGTCAGAAACGGCCGTTTTTAGTACATTTATTCAAAGAGGGCGCCACTTGGCCGGTAGTAGACCCTTAAAGTAATTCCAGTATAGATAAGTCTATTTAATTTTGTATGTTGCTAAGTACAATTTGATTAGTTGCTGGTATCTAAACACAAAAGATATTCGAAGATTTCCAAGGTAATCCGCGAATTATCTAATAAAACATGCTCCTAATTAGTGGGAAATTACGCGTTGACACAATGAAAAACTCGACAGTAATGAGCCTTTATCAGAGTTAGATAAGAACATAATGTGAAGTGGTAAACAGGAAGTGTGTCCACACTGATCCATCCGGATATTGCCGCGATAGTGTGCTCAGTAGTGGATTAATTAAACGAGTTTATTAATTAAAGCAGATCGAATTTAAAATATTATGTAGATTTAGCAGAAACTCTCATAATTTATCTTCGTATTAAAATAAACTGTAAGTAAGTGTGGCGCTCTAGCTTGAAAACTTAATCGGCTTATTACGGTCCCACAGCTGGGACACAGGTCTCTCTACGTGTATGAGAGGGAGTGGGCCATGCACCATTGGCCCCGGTGTGGGTTGGTGAATGCCACGTTTTCGATTTTTTTATTCTATGACATGCTGGTTTCCTAAAATTGATTTCTTTTACTGTTTTGATTACAGTTGTCTATTTTTCAAAATGTTATGAAATCACATATATGTGTTCTTTATCGAATAAAATCAAATTATTTATTTGATACAATGCAAAACAAAAAGATCGTAAGAATTAAAGTTGAGCCATACATTCTGCCCAAGATTTGACATGCAAAATTTAAATGAATGAATAGGATGCAAGAATAATAATAAGAACATTAATTACAATTATCATTCGAATATCACATCCAGAGATGTCAAAATTGTACACAAACAAATATTCGCTAGTCAACAAAACTCTCATTAACATCATCAAGTGAAAGTCTACAGAACAAAAGATCTGATAATATTAATTAACGTAAATTATAAGAACTGTCGTCCATTATCATTTTCTATCACAACGGGCGGCCATTAGTGTTGCCAATGCAATATCTACCCCATCTCACGGTAGAGACAGGCGATCCATCATGGGAAACAAGTAATACATAAGGCGATTATTTACCGGTAGCAACACTGGCAAATAGATACGAAATAATGGTGCACCTCTGTGCTCTATTTATTATAGATTATTATTATCTTGGTCTAGAGATATTGGAGTAAGACGGTTATAAACGAACTGACCTGGTGCAGTCCGATGTTGATTTAGTGGTCCGATGTATTGAGGTTATGTTGTGGGCCTGGCTTTTCCAATAAACAAGAAAATTTGGTATTTTCTGTTAATCTAGTATGTTGAACTATGAATTAAACAACATAGTGAGCGTATTCTTAAAATTTTAACAAAATAACAGCCTTTGGTCGAAAGATTTTGACAGTCTATTTTCGGCAAGTACTTTTTGTAGTATCTATATGTACTCGTATATATTTCAGGAGTAATCCGGACTTAGCACGTAATCATAAAAAGGTTGTACTTATTCCATTTACTTACACACCAGAAGCTGAGTCATGATTAGAAACTCTGGTACGCAATGCATTACTTAGCAGAGAGGAAATAGATAGCTTTTGTTGCCAGCATTCAGCAATCAAAAATCTATACCGGGAAATATTTCACGCTGGTAACACTAAACCCGATGGGGGTATCGATTTCACGGCCGAATAAATTGTTGCCACGATTAAAATATCAATGGTCGGCTTTCACTGTGATTGTATGCAAACTACTGTATCATTTAAATAAAGAACAGTGTATTTTCCTGCCGTGAGGCCCGACGCGCGAAACACACGCAACGATTTTATTTACTGCCAGTGATGAGATTTATTTTTCAATTATACAGCAGTTTTGGTTTTTTATAGCTGCTACGAGTATGCGGGCACATCTTTTATTTTTTTTTGTTGACGAAATTCTGAATCCTTACTTTTTTAAGTACTTACTTTAATTATCCCTGTTAGTGAAGGCACAGACAATATAATACTAGCATACAGATGCCTCATCCCATACAAAGAAACGGTACCACCGTAACTACGGGTTTTCGTCTGGCACAAGTAACTTTTGTTCTTCGTTCGGGCTCGTCCTCTACACCTCGCTAGATGGTGTTAGCAGCGACGGCTTGCAAGCAGAATGAATTTACTTAAAGTCTTACCGATATTTTCTAACACATTGAGGAATTATTTTATAGTATTTTTGACACTTCGTAGCTGTTTAACTGTATCCAAATGTGTCACTATTAAAATTTTAAAGAGGCGAATGGATAAACTCTAAAACTTTTAAACAGCGCCATCTATTGGTACAAGAAATATATATATATCTAAGGATTTGTGCCAATAATCGTCTAAATTTGAATTACAAGCCAATTATTCCACAATTTTATGCTTAGGGTTGCAGTTTATTAAATAAGAAAATACAGTTTTTATCATATTTAGTTTCAAAATATTAATATTACTTACTTCAATAAGAAATCGATGCATATACGCCATCTATTAAGATTTATTTGAACTAAATTTTCTTTGTTGGAGGTGAGACCCCGTGGTGAAGGTAAGGTGATCTTTATAGCTAGTCAGAATGATTAAAAAAAAAAAATTGCCCATAATTCATCTCTAAAATCCCAAGATTTTAAAATTAGTTGGAGCATATAGGTAACTTAGACTCTCACAGACGACTAGCAGTTTAAATAACATAAAACCTAACAACAACATAAAACAGCAGCCATTTACTACAATTTCCATGCTCCAGATCAGAGGCCAGCTAATTTATCTCCACATTACTTAATTTGAAGAAAGTGTCTAGCTGTGGCCAGTAGCCAACGGTCGTGACAGACGAACCGAAAGGATGTGCATAGCCAGCTATGCACATCCTTTCGGTATTAGTCACATTCCTACCGATCTCGCTTTCACTTCGAGGAACTGCTTCATAGATATATTATTGCATAACTGGCTTCTGCCCGCGGCTTCGCCCGTTTGGTATGTTAAATAATTCTTCGCCCTTCTTCAGGTCCTAGCGTGCTTAGGCGTGAAAACTCAGCAAACAGACAGACAGACAAAGTTACTTTCGCATTCGGTACTAGTTCTGCTTGCGGCTTTGCTCACGTGAAAAGTGTTTTATTATCCTAAAAACCACATCATATCCTATGGGAGTGTACTCTTTGGCAAACTGAGCGCAATATTATGTTGGATAGTATTCAGTCTACGTCTGGAGTTGTCTTTTACACGGACCTTGTGGAAACTAGAACGAATTTCCGTGCGTTCAAGCGTTTTTGCCATACCTTTTATTGGAATCAAATGTAACAGCTCACAATTTAGGACCCATTAATATTTGTGTTTTAATCCGTGGTGCTTGGCAACTGGGCTTTCCCCAGTTGTAAATATCCCTTTGTGACTAATGACCTAGCTTTGTTCTGTCTGCTGCTTGATTAGGAGGGAAGTGGAAATTATGTTTCTCTTCTGTTTTTCGTTCTTCTTCTGTTTTCTTACTCCTCCGCTGTTATTTTCTGATTAATTTCGTTGCGGGACCCAAGACAATTTAATAGTTTCTCCGGGACTCATCGAGGTTCATTGCCTCGGCGTTTTTTTCTGGTGGTCGCCACACTTATCATGGTTCGTTCAGTTGTAGAGAGGAAAAGTAACAAACAGACTGCCATACAGACAGACGGACAGACAGACAGACACAGCTACTTTCGTAATTATAATATAAGTATGGATATTACATAATTTGTATGCAGACTAGATGTTACTGTTGAACTTTTATAGTTCAGAAGCTTAGCTTGATAACCATCACGGAAGCCATTGTTTCAAATAGGTCATCGCTGAAGAGTGACTGGTAGTTTAACAGGTTCAGTGTCCGAGAAGTAGAAACAATAGGAGAACAATGGCCATGAATCATACAATGACTATGGGTCAGGGATTTTTTTTTTTGGTAGGAGGTCATTTCTGGAAGCTCTGATCTGATAGCCTAAAAAAAATTCACTAGTGGGAAGCCAACTGTTGCTGGAAGCCATATCATCGTCATCATCAGCCTTTTAATGTCCCTACTGCTGGGGCACAGACCTCCTCTGTGTGAGAGGGGGTTGGACAGTATAGTAATCCACCACGCGGGCCCAATGCGGGTTGGTGGATGTCACATGTCTTCGATTTATTTTGGTTCTAGGATATGCCGGTTTCCTCACGAGGGCTGAAAGCTACTACTTTTAATCCTGGAAACATAAATAAACGTTTCCGTCTCAAAAGGTTACTGGAGCAAAGTCAGGGAAAATCTCGTCTAATAAAAAATCTCGTATCTGACCTGATATCTGCGATAAATGCCAAATAATAAGTTGAAACGCCTTTCAAATCTTTGGGCGTAGACGCAACCAATTTTTTGCCTCGAAACATTGCCAGCAACAGTAATTTAATTATTATTAATAATAAAGGTGAGTCGAAAAACTGTGCTACTAAACCCGTCGACATAACAAATTGCGCAGCGGTTATCAGTCGCGATCGGAATTCTGTTCCGTGGCTCACCTCCCACCGGACAACACCCGCCTCGCATTATTCAAATACAAAAACACATTTTTACTGGACTTTTTACAAAGCAGCCCATTTCCTTTTATAACTAACGTATGCTGCAAAAACAATGCGCACATTCTTTTGAAGTTTGTCGACTGTATAAAGAATCGGAGAAAAAGTAACCGAGCAGAAAGTAATAAATCGCTGCAAACCAAGAAGTAGTGTTAACTTCATTGAGGCGAAAACCAGGAAAATAGATCATGAATGATACATTAGTTTTGACTGGTTCCTTAGTTAATGATGTTCTAATCAATAATCCTGATTCGATCACGCAAGGAAACGCCGAGCATAGCCCTCTCCATTGCTCTTTGGGTGACTTTAAGCCTTCTGATGAGGCCCATTGTGAGTGCCCACGTTTCTGATACATATCCGTGTTCCCAGTGATGACAATCACTGGCAACACGTACTGAACATAGATTTTTGTCTTGAGACACTGATGAAATCAGCAAGAGAATCAAGGTTACCGACATAGCCCAAAGAATCGCCAAACTGAAGTGGCAGTGGGCAGGGCACATTGCTCGCAGAACAGACGGTCGGTGGGGCCGAAAAGTTCTAGAGTGGCGACGGCATACCGGACCACCTTGTTGGAAGGCTTCCAACAAGGTGGGCCGATGACCTGGTGAGAGTCGCGGGTAGCCGATGGATGCGAGACGCACAGGATCGGTTGTTGTGGCGAAACTTGGGGGAGGCCTATGTCCAACAGTGGACGTCTTTCGGCTGCAATGATGATGATGATGATGATGAATCAATAATCATGATATCGATGGAAAAAACATTCGCTCAAAAGGTTCCACAAACATTAAAATAACATTAGAGAAAGAGGAATCAACAAACAGACTGCATCTACTCCACAAGAAACTTTTCTCCAAAACTACCAAAAACGGAAAGCACTGGAAGATCTTAAAGGCAAAAAACATTCCGCTATATTCTCTCGTAGTGATGAATAAAACATTTCGCCAAAAACGTACGACGTCCGAGCGCATACCGTTTTGGGCGCAATACGAGCGATCATTTATCATTACCTGTGTACATATGAATGTAACTATTAGTGTCTGACCGAAAGACGATTTTTAGCCGAAACCGTAACCGTTCCCTTCAAATTTCGGCCGAAACCGAAACTCACGTGGTAATAAAAATAAACAGAAATACACATTCTGTGACAATTTGAACTATCTACTTTTTACTGATCATGAGATACAGCCCGCCGATAGACAGACGGACGGACGGACAGCGGAGGCTTAGTAATAGGGTCCTGTTGGTTACCCTTCGGGTACGGAACCCTAAAAATTAAAAAAATATTAAAAAACTACTTAAAAAAGTTAACAGATCATTGAAAAATCAGCCATAACTTTCATAAAATACTGAATAAGTTAGTAAAACGATGATTACATGTAAACGATTACACACATAGACGAACGAGATAGACAGTTTTTAGGTCTCTATCACAACCTTCAGATTCAGATGCCAGTTTCGATAGAGACGAATTTCCGGCCACGTTTTGGCCGAAACTTTCCAAAACCGAAACCGAACCTTCGACTTCGGTCGAACACTAGTATCCATGTTCGTATGTGTTCTACTTCCGTGATTGGAAACTGACAAGCTGTCGGATTAGAGCATATGAACATTAATGATTTACGGACTGCGGTTACAGCTCTTGACGTTTTAAATTAAAAATAATTATTGACAAATTCAATGAAAATAGAAGGTTAGATTGGTTGTTGGAATATGTTAAGGTCTTCATTAACAACATTTATGAAGTTCGCGCATTACGAGGTATAATAAGTTCATATATTATTAGAAGTAGGTACAAGGGTTTATATGATTACAGGTTCTAGACAAAGTGACAATTTATCAGCGTAAACAAATTAGAAAATCACACTAATATTATAAAGGCGAAAGTTTGTGAGTGTGTATGTTTGTTACTTCTTCACGCTCAAATGGCTGGACTGATTTGGATGAATTTTGGTATGTAGATAGCTTATACCCTGGATTAACACATAGGCTACTTTTAGTCCTGGTCCACGCGGGTGAAACCGCGGGGCGCAGCTAGTATATGAGTATTTTCAAAAACCCGACTGCAAAAAGCAACTAAAAGTTGCCAAACAAGTCACATTTCAAGCAGTCTGATGCAGTTGGTGGCAGTTATTTTAGTTCAATCATAGATTGCATGCTCGGGTTTTTTGGATTTTTTTATTTTATAGATATCTTTTTGTGAGTTATAGTTATAGAATCGTCTCGAACCTTTTAATTTGATACCCCACATGACCAAGTCACAAATACGGCATGTAACAAAAACCCTGTCCGATTCAATAAAGGTACGTATTCCTGGTTTAACATACATACCTACTAGAAAAAATTGTAAAAAAAAATGTAACTCATAAAAAACAAAAGCTATAGATTTTTTATTTTTATAAAATATGCGAAATTTAACACTAAATTCGGCAAATTTTCATAAGTTGACAAAACTCCACCGGCCGGCGAAATCTTTTCATTTTTACCTATTTTTATTTCAAACGATACCGCCTTGCACTAGCCGCGCGGCACTCTTTAACAAAGGATCAAAAAGACCCGTCTCGCTCAGGCGGCTTCTTTGACACAAAACTGTAGGTGAACTGTGTCGAGCGCTCAGTGTTGCCTTTGATAAGATTTTCTTTTTTTTAAATTAATTATTTTCATCGGGAAAAAATAATAATCTCGTACCCATTAAATGATTACGTATATGTGTACGCAGTACGATACCAAATAATGCCCTTCAGGGTCGGAAAGGGTTTTTGTTACAAGATGTACACATGGATACATAAATAGTCTCGAAAAACATTAGCCTCCTTCTAGAGCAGTGCCAAATCTGCGAAATGTATGAGAGAAACCATCATTTCGGTAACGTATGACAATGCCATACATTTTATCATTTTTGAAAGATCTGAAGAGTATCACTTTCTGTCGAGCCCCTTTTATTTGAATAGCATAGAGATCAAGCTAAGTATTTCAGTCTTAATTGGATTTTATATTCATTAATTCATTCGATGGAACCCCAACTACATGTAGGTCCATAATCCCATCACATGTCAGTGGGAAGTGAGTGTAAATATAAAAAAAGGAGGTAGCGTTAAATATATATCATTTAATTTGCTTGTACCTGCGCGTTTTATTAACAGATGGTAATTTTATGCGCGCTCATATTCGGTTGGGTGGTCGGCAGGTCGGAAGTGAGACACAACGACATATCAACATGGGTTTGTGTTCCGACTGCATATATAATAAGTTTAATGTAAACACTGGTTGATGATTTTAATCATCCTCAGTGGAAGGAAGATCGCCAGACAATTTGTGCAGTGATAAAAAAGAGACGAGGAGAGCTAAAATCCTAAAGAAAAAACCTGCTTTTACTGCGTTACGCTCGTATTGTCCAGTCTCGCAATAGCAATAACAAGCGACCCGCCCCGTACCGCACGGGTGCAAATTATAAACACAAACCTTCTTCTTTTATCGCTCTTGCTATTAGTGGAAACCGCATCAAAATTCGTTGCGTGGTTCAGGAGGATTTAACGGAGAAACAGACAGACGCGGAAAGTGACTTAGTTTTATACTATGTAAAGATTCTTTATTATCAGGCTACTTTTTCATCCAATGACATCTCCCGCTCCGAGTGGAGCGGGAGGGCGTGTTAGACTCTTACTGACTAAAACCTACCCCTGTTCCTTCACTGTACTGAGTGCCCAGGAGCGAGGTAACTCTGTTTCGAATTTATCCTCAACCCCTGGGCAGGCATCGGCCATGACGGGCCCCGTCATTATTGCTGACAACTCTTTGAGGCGCGCGTGGAACACTACGCGCCGTCGACTCTCGAGCCTGGTGCTGATCGGACGGCGAGCTACCCATTACTCGCCGTCCGCAGGCCCCGGGTATTATCAGGCTACTAAGGGCCGATTTCACCAATGAAACTAATCGCTATTAATTTAAATTAAACTCAGTTCATGCGTTTAATCGAGATTGGAGCTTCATTTTGCGTTTCACCGAATACTGAGCGTTTAGCATTTAAACTAAGTTTAGCTTAAACTAGTTTGTAGTGGTGAAACGCAAAATGAAGTTCTAATCTCGATTAAATGCCTAAACTGAGTTTAGTTTAACTAATCGCGATCAGTTTCATTAGTGAAATCGGCCCTAAGGCCCATAGCAAAAAATGATACAAAAATAACAACATCAAAAAAATAAACTAATATGTAGATAGGTACATAGATGAATTGTAAAAAAAAAAAAACTTACTACAGTAGAACATAGAACCTCCTCCTTTTTCGAAGTCGGTTAATAAAATCAAAACTATTAATTACGCTGTGTCGGTGACATATTGCTCCGAGTCGTGGTGTAATGTCGTGGTCTGTATAAAATAGAGTGACAATAAAACCTTTTAAATACAAAAAGGTCATTAAAGGTCTTCGTACTTTCGAAGCGAGGACGGGCCAAGATGACAAGCATGTCGGAACTCACCAAACAACGTGCGTAAAGATCGCACGCACTCCTGTTGAGTTTAAAGCATACACTTACCTTTATCACGTCTGGAAGTACCAAGAAATTACCGTCGGAACTTTACGAGCAGCTCTTAACCTTTCGCTCTCAACTCACTACCAGATGTCAAAAACACAATGGATCTCCATAAAAATCTCTTCAAAATTCGAGTGACGTAATAAAAGCACTTAAGCCGCTATTAACAGCCAACGACATTGAGTAGTTAGCTTGCGTGTTCTGTGCTGAGCTCACGTAACGCGTCGTACGTCCACCCAGTAATAGGACTCGCCCATCAAGGAGCGCTGTCCGAAATTAGACGCATTATTAATTTATTATACATAAAACAACAGGTATTATACTGAAACACGTAGGTATACTAAAAGATATATAATTAAATTACATTTAAAATGGTGAAAGTTTCATAAAAATACGCTCAATAGTTTTGTTCTATGCTGAGCTCACGTAACGTGTCGTACTTACGTCCACCCAGTAATAGGACTCGCCCATCAAGGAGCGCTATCCGAAATTAGACGCATTATTAATTTATTACACAGAAAACAACAGGTATTAAAATAAAACACTTAGACTAAATTATAAATAATTAAATGATAATTAAAATGGTGAAGGTTTCATAAAAATACACTTTATAGTTTTTGCGTGATTCTCAGTTTTTTATCCGCGTTAGACATAACTTTACAAATAAATTATGCTATGTTATAAAAATATAATTTGAAATATTCACATATCAAATTACGAAAGAAATTGTATAGAGTAACATGTATTTTTTTTTTCAAAGAAATAAGACAAGGCGTTTAGACGTGATCTTCAATTAAAAATCATTAAAAGTCGTATAACTGCGCCTTAACGAAAGAGTCTCAACTGATGAAAGCAAGAGTAATTTCTTAACATCGTTATTGTTCCCTCTAAATAGGCATGCGCGGTCGCCGATGGTACTAGATATGCTAATTTGTAAGTTTACCTTATAAATGAAGCGTTCAAAGGAAGTCTTTAACTAAATTAGTAGGTAAACATTTGCGCAACATACGCACTTTCGCCACCCTGAAAGTCGTTATGGAACATCATGGTTTCCCATTACGGAATGAATAGATACTCAACATGAAACTCCCGATGACGCACCACATGCTATTTTCATCCTCGTTCAGATTAGGGATGTTATGGATATGAAATTTCGGATCTTGTTACGGATAAATATGTGTTTAAAGAAATTTATTCTCATAAAAGACTACAGTCTTACATGAGAAATACAATAAAATAGTACATGTTCTTGGGATTTTGGTCATTCGTTTTTTTTTTTTTGTGTAGGTAGGTACTTCTATAATGCATTCAGTAATAGTTGGTTGCTATTGGAGTTTATCTATATTTTTCGACTACATGTCGAGCAAGTTGTACTTTGAATACATTATAGGAGCTTACATTTTTAATGGACGACGGTAGCTTATTGTAAATATCTGCGCCTGCATATCTAAACATTGATTTGCCGAGCTTCGTTCGTCTTGGGTAGAACTAAAATATAGGAATAATATTATACCGGTTTCAGATACGGTTACGGATATGAAATTATTTCGGACTACCCGCTTTTAGTTTCGGTTACGGATATTAGATTTTTAAAGAATTATAAAAGTAAAATATAACTAAGGAATAGAAATAGTAATCAATGCAAGAGACGCGCGCAGCTTGTGTATCGGCTCGGCCGGGCAAAAACAAAAATACTGTCATAATATGTATCATTTAGACTCCGCACCTATCCGAAATTACTCGAAACTTTTATACCAGTTCGGTTACGGATAAAATTTTATTTCGGAATTCGGATATCCGATAGTTTCGGTTACGGTTACGGAGCACGATAACATCCCTGGTTCAGATTACGCAAAAGGTTAAAACGACTGATCGTTATCAATTAACACCAACGTCTAGGGTTTATTTTACTGTGAATAAACGTATAGAGATTGAAACGGAACTTAGCCAGGAGAACAAAAGATTAATGTACCTTTCTTATTGTTTTCCATATTTGTTATCTTGTTAAATCGTTCCTTAGATGTCTTTTGAGTAGGAGCCTCCGAGTCGTTTTCAGATTTTTTGAGTCTTTGTGAAATTCAATCTGATATCAATTTTGGTCTTTACAAAATGAAATGAAATCTACGGGAAGTAACAGAATCACAATCTATCACAATCGGGACCCTCCCAGCATTCTGGAGCAGTGGTGGCCCTGTGGTAACGGCTCCGATTCACGTGTCGTAGGTCGTGGGTTTGAAGCTAGGCACTTTACTTTGTGTAAATGATTTCATTACTACTGCTCTGAAAACGGTAAAGGAAAACATTGAAGAAATCGGTATGTCCTAAAACCAAAAATTCGAAGACATGTGACATTCACCAACCCGCACTGGGCCCGCGTGCAGAATTAAGGCCCATTACCTGTCGCAGAGAGAGGCCTGTGTCCCAACAGTGGGAACATTACAAGGCTAAATATGTTACATTTTACAATCTTCCTGAAGCTGCTTAAGTCATAAGTCATTTATGTCTTAACAATATACATCGTGTAGAAAGAATAAGTAAAATAGAAGCTAAACAACAAAAAAAGACCGATTAAAAAGAGAAAAAAAACCTGTACATAACAATATCTTAATACGTAACAATATTTATGAATAATTTAAAAATAATAATAGAATGTCAAATGTAAAAGTTTCACGGATCTAACAAAAAATAATTCCATCAAATTCCATTTTAAAATCATTACAGTCAAATAAAAAGTTAAAAGTGAAAAATAAAATTCAATTATAAATTTATAAATATCAATAATGTTAAATGTGTAAGGAATAATGTCACAAAATAATGATGATAATTAAACCAAATTCCAAATCATTTTTGCATTTTATTTCAGTAACAATTTTTACATCGTATAGATACACCAAATTAAAAAAATAAAGAATTATAATAAAAAACATTATTATTACAGTGACCAACATAATTAATTAAAAAGTAAAACATTTTCAATTCCCTATTAAAATATTTAAATTTCAAAATAAAAACAATTAAATCACCAAAAAGTCAAAAGTATAATATAATTTCAATAAAAATAGTAATGTTATAAAGCCTAATCAAGATATTATCAACCTTTAACACCCCACCAAGGTGTTCTAACATTTTCTGTAACGAGGCCATGCGCAAACGCAGCAAACGCTAGTCAATCATAAAGTTTAATTGCGATCGCTTTCCCTGCCCTTATGTGGTGCATAGCGTGATGTCGCTCCTATTAAGGGCTGACGATTTGCCGGCTGTCACCTTCCTCGACGGAGAAATGTTGTATTTCCCATAGCATACGTTTATAGGGACAAATGTTACGAGTCATTTAGAGCTAAGTGCTTTTTAATCCGTCTCGGACATCTTCTTGCGTCACTTCTAATAGCCAAATAGGTGATATATTAACTAGTTCAGATTCAGATTGGTGAACATCCCATCCACACGCACAAACGTTTTAGGAACACATTCATTGTGCGTACAGCTAGGGAATGGAATTCCCTGCCGGAGTCTGTGTTTCCTGATAGCTACAACCTGGGAGTCTTTAAGTCAAAAGTTAATAGGTTACTTCTAGGCAAGCGTGCTCCATCTTCGACCACATCATCGCTTACCATCAGGTGAGATGGTGGTCAAACGCGTGCCTATCTACAATAAAAAAAAAGATTCAACGATTTTTTTTTGCATACAACTTGATCCAGTTCTTTATTATTATTTACGAACGTGTGTATGTTTATCTTACTTTGCTATTGTAAAGGCAAGTCTGTGTTTTCCGATAGAAGACAAGAGTAAATAGGTTACTTCTTAGCAAGCGTGCTCCGTCTTCGACCACATCATCGCTTACCATCAGGTGAGACAGTGGTCAAGCGCTAGCCTATCAAAGAAACAAGTAAATAGTTTCCTAAAGTATAAGACTCACTTTTTCTCGTCTTTATAGGTCAACCGTCTTTCTTTTTATAAAACCTGCTCGTAATTTATGCAGTTCCACGCAAGTTAACACTTGACACCTGCATATTTAGAGCACCGTCTTACAGAAACCTGTTCTTAATTCCTACGCTTTTGATAACAATAAACTCCAACGTTTGGCAATAATATTGTTTCCCAATAAGAATCAATCGATGAACCTAGAATATAGGCGAAGTTTAGCGAAGTTTACGAAACATTTAGTAACAGACAAAAAGGTCAGGGCAGTGAAATCTAACCCAAATCCAACAATGGGGAATGGCTGCCATGAATTCTGTAAAGTGCAATAGAAACGCAATCAAAATGTTCAGTTCAAGTTTGGGCGTAAACTTGGTTTCGCAATCATGAACAAAAACTTTGTGTCGGTAGGTAAGGTTCTTTGTACGAAAAATTTTCGACGAAGTGTTTTCAGGGTTTCACTTAATTTTACGTTTTCCCTTCGTAAGAGTCATTGAAACTCGAAATTTTCGTTGCGTAAACGTTCGTCAAATCGTATAGAAAAAAAGAGGTTGCCCGTTATTGTCACTAGGCGGCACAGTTTTAGAACGAATTGACTTTTACTTTAATGCGTTCGAGTACGTTAAGAAACTTACCCTCGGGGTACAGATCTATCCATCCTAATAACACCCAATTTGACTGCTAGGGTCTAATGAGCAAGGTTATAGAGAAACACATGTGGTGGATACATCGTCATATCAAGCAAAAAGTTCGCACACCGACATCATCATCATCATCATCTTCCTGCCCTTATCCCATGTTCGTCTCAACACGTTTTTTTTTCTTCCATTCTGTCCTGTCAGCCGTCACGCTATCACTAACTCCATTTTCTATCATATCACTGCTTAAGTCCTTACACAACCCATTCATCCTTTCTTTGGCCTCCTTCTCCCTCCCCATCCATCCACATTTATATTCATAACCCTTATCGAAAAGTTCGCACAGCGACATAAAAATAAAAATTAAGGGTCTTACACGACCTCTTTTTTCGATGTGGAAAAAAATATCAAAAACTAGTTTGTTTATGGTCATTGTCCATTGCACTGCTAACAGCGATAATAAACTTTTTTTTGCTCATTACTGACCAACAATGGCGGCAGTAAATGGTCAGCGGTGCGCAGGACGCGAACCTCGCTTTATATTGTTACTGCCCTATAATCTCGTGATTTTAACGCGAATTTTATTTTTAGTACAGTTCTAGAACGCTTTAAGACTTGTAAAGTCATTCTGTTGCGTTTATATAGGTTCTAACAGTCGCTCGCACTTGGAGTCCATTTTTTATTGAATACATTTTGTGCGGTGCTTAATTATCAGATAGGTCTATATATAATATATATACTCGTAGGTTATACCAGGTAGCTGTAAATAAAAACTTTTTTACAAAAAAAAAACCTAACCTAATCTAAAAATTAAAAAATAACTTTAATTTCGGAAGTCGGTGTTTGTATGTTATTTCTTCGGTTTTTACACCGACTTCCGAAATTAATGTTATTTTTAATTTTTAGATTAGGTATTTCTTTTTTGGAAGTCAGTTGTTTTTTTTTGTAAAAAAGTTTTTTTATTTTTCACTTTTTAGTTGTTGTTATACCAACCCAGTAACATGGAACGGGGAATTTCAATATACTCGTAATTGGCGAAAACCAATACGTCATCTATCTATACGTATTTTTCGTTTTTGTTCAGTTTTTCAAAAAGCACTGAAGCAATTTCGATAAAATTTATATGGGACTACCTCGGGAGTAAATTCTTTCGGATAAAAATAATTTTGGAAATCGGTTCAAAATTGACAGAGAAATCGGTGGACATACATAAAAAAAAATACATGCAGTCGAACATAGAACCTCCTCCTTTTTCGAAGTCGGTTAAAAAGGTAACTAAAACGTTTTTATACATAATTTTTTATATATATTTAAGCCCCTTGGCAGACTGGTAGAGACTGCCAAAGTCTTCCTATGTAATTAATCTCTGTTCTGTGTCTCTCCCCTTGTGTTGTACGGAGTTCAAGTAAATAAAACCTGAACATTTTCATAAACAAACGGTACAATTTTCCCTATTATTTCAACAAACGCAATCCAGCAAACAATTTGTATAAATAAGCGTTTCTCTTTGTCCTCTCACAATATCGGGAAAGTGTTAATTTCTCCGGGATTACGATCTGGTCCCGCTGAGTGACTTATCTCCAACAACACAGACCACAATGAGCTGTCTCGCCAGTTTTATTTTCGCCTCGTTCAATGTTCGAGGTACTTTCGACGCCATTTTGTTTGTTTTGTGAAGGTACATAAAATAGCGATGGTTTTGGTCGAATTGGGCTATAAGGGATTGTAGAAAGTTGTTGTTTTGGCTGATTGGAAATCGATAGTGGTTCTTTCATTCATGTCTGAAAACTTTCCTGATTAAACCTAAGCGCCAGATCAAAATTGATAGCTTTCTAGTAGAGTTTGGCTATATGAAGAACTTTAAGTGAAAATTACTTTTTTCCGGTGTGGAAATTAACTTCACTTGTGGATTAACTAAACTTTTTTTTTTAAGTCACTATCATGTAATGGAAATAACTTAATATATATACAAACATAGTAATACCTAATATGTACAAATGCGTATGAAAACCACTCATTGGGCATCAAAAAAATCATCCACATCGCTGTCAATGGAAAAAGTGCCCAGAACGCTAGCAGCATTGCCACGTTGAATAGCAATGCTGATTCATTGGCCAAAGAAAAGCCCAGCCCTCTGGTCACGTGAAGAGTCGACTAACAGCTTGCTAATATGAGGAAAAACTCGATGAGCACTCGGAGCCTATGGGCCTAGTGTTTCAACCCCAAACGGCTCAATACGATTTTTGTTGTTCTGAGTGAAACACCATTTTTCTAGAATAAATTTTAACCTTTATCTCGATCGCCCAGTAACTAGAAAACCAAATATCATAAATAATTTGGTTTCCTCGGTGTACTATTCCGTGGTCCTTCGTTATCAAGTGTCTGACAGTCGACAAATCATACAAGCACCATGAGAGACCAATAAATCGTTCGACATTCGTACAGGGGCCCTATTCGTCTCGCCGCGGGCTCGACAAATTCTCGGGCGATTCGCAAGTACGGGATAAATCACGAGATATCGCCCTTAGTCGTGACAAACGGCGGAAGACACTTAGTTCATTTGGAGTAAAAAAATCGAGTGTGCTTTATGGAGGCGGCAAGACCTTCCACGCTGAATAAACCTTCAGGGTAGGTATAAGACTAAATACTTACCATGTACAATAGATGTTGATGACATACTCTCACTTTTTTTTGTGGGGTGGGAAATCACCCAATGACTTCTCTCGCTCTGGGTGGAGCGACAGGGCGAGTCAGACTTTTACTGACTAAGACCCACCCCTGTTCCTTCAGTTGCCTGTTCTAGTTTCGCAACTCACAAGTTGCGAAACTAGAATACTTATGTACCATCAATGTATAGAAACAATGCAAAGTTACAGCGTGACATGAATATTACTACTAGGTGGACGTACGACGCGTTACGTGAGTTCAGCTCAGAACACGCAAGCTAACCACTCAAGGTAGTAACAGTAAGGCAGTTAATAGCGCTTTAATCGTTGAGTGGTTTAGGAAGAGTTAGCGGAGAAACAGACAAACTTAAAAAAGAAGTGTGTGTGTACTTATTACGCACGTAAGAAGTTATACTTCTTTGGCGTAACAAAAACCAAACTGTCACAAAGTTTACAAAAGGAAAACAATCATTCTTCATGAACCACAGACCATAGCTAACTTCAGGGTGTCGGTTCTAGCTAACTTCAGGCTGTAGGTTTTTTGTGACGGTGTGCGCGCGCATCGTAAAAATTTACTCTCATTATTTTCCCTAATGCGCCAAAAGAAGTATAACTTCAAAAATCTAATTAGTCCTTCAGAATACCAAAAAATATTGGACACGTCTTTTTCTTTAGTCACGTGAATCAAAAATGAGGACGATACAGTGTGTTGAATGTTCGCGTGACGTCACCCCTCGATACACTTTGAACCGTTTATTGACGTAACAATCCCTCCTGAACATTGATGCGTTTTATATTTGTAATTTTTTATTGGTTTGTTAAAGTAAAAAAACGTTTTCCAAAAAAAAAAAATCAACCGACTTCTTTAGATAATAAAAAAAAATGCAAAATAACTTTAATTTCGGCAGTCGGTGTTTCTAGTTTGGTTTCTTCGTTATTTGACCTCCTCCTTTTTTTGAAGTCGGTTAAAAATACGTGTTCAATATTTTTTGACAATCTAACTTATTTTTATACATTTTTTTTATTTTTGATAGGCACGCGTTTGACCACAATCTCACCTGATGTTAAGCAATGATGTGGTCGAAGATGGAGCACGCTTGCCTAGAAGTAACCTATTCACTCTTGACTTAAAGGCTTCCAGGTTGAAGCTATTAGGAAACACAGGCTCCGGCAGGGAATTCCACCCCTAGCTGTACGTACATTAATGAATGTGTTCTCAAAACCTTTTGTGCGTGTGGATGGGATGTTCATCATGTACCGGTGGCGCATCGCCGTACGTCTTGTGGTCCGATGATGGAACGGGCTTGGCGGAATCAAATTATGCAATTCCGTCGCACACTCCCCAAAATGTAACCGATAGAAAACCAAGGCTAGTAACTCGGAGATTATGCTCAAGACTTTGGAGCTTCGACTCGACGAGCCTATCATTGCCGATGATCCTCTTGGCTCGTTTCTCATTTGTCTTAAGGGCATCAAGCTGGTATCTGGCAGATCCGTACCCAGGAAACATCCCTATTTGTGGTATTTCGTAGACAGTAAAGTTAAATTACAATAAATCCAAATATCATAACAAAATAACATTGTTCTCTAAAACGAAGAAGTTAGTTTTCCCCCTCTTTTATCGTTACGGATTTCCTCCCGCTTTTGCGTTCCACACAATTCACAAGTACCTACACATAGCGACAATATGTAAATGAAAACTTATCTGTCTGGGGGAAATAAAATAAGAGATTTAGGGTCCACATTGTGAATAATGGCGACGCTGCAGATTTAAATCTTTTGTTTTACTCACGGATGGCATTAAGATCTCATTGAGTTATTTTCATATAAAACTTTTCTTTGTTCATTCGAAGAATTTTACAGTTTCAGTAAATAAATCTGTAAAAATGTTTTTTACGCATTTATTAATAATAAATTTCAGATTTACAAGGCTGAATCAGTTGCTACTCCTTATTACACTGTTTACTTTCAACATAATCAATACAAAGGTTAACTTTCATTTTCTTTTAAAGTTACAACATTCCATTAAACTATATGTAGTTTCATCATAATCCATTATAATATTTATGTACCTATGTATTTTAATTTAAAATTCTCTTTTTAATGTATTTAGGTGAACAATAAAGTGTATAAATAATAAATAAATATGTACCTACTAATGTTGAACTCGACATTCTAGATCTCTTTTACCCAAAAGGGTAAAACACATAACTGTCAAGTCCAACTTTCATAGCACCTCCTAACTCTTAACCCAATGAAAGCTTATGTAAATTATGCGATAGATACCCACAATCGTCTATTGTTTCAGCCCCCGAAGCTGCGCTCGCGCAGCTGTTGATGCGACAGTTATTAATATTGCCTTCTTTATGCCTACGGCTACACTAGCATACTGAGATAGAAAGGACCTAACTACCATTGAGTAAACTGCAAAAGGGCGTAAATGCTATAAGAATAAATATACCTGGCTCTTTTGATTTCAGATATGTACCCGTTTTCATCTTTTGAACATCTGCAGAAAAAACTCTATCTTTTTTGGTGTGCCGCTAATAAAATCTTTAAAAACTAAGACATTTATAAGATGTAATGGGTTCGTCTAAAAGGTTGTCATAACACAAATCGATCGATTGGTGTAATAACACCCTTAAAACTTTTTGTTTTTATTTAATTTTTCCATTCAAACTTTATGTCAGTTACGCCTTTCTTTCCCAACACACCAGCCCCCGTAGCATGACCATTTCTATCTCTATTCTACCAAGAAAAGACAAAGTTCTTTCTATCCAATTTTGTCGAGTTCGAGTTGTCTTCTGCCCGAGCATGGGGCGCCGGGCGACCCGTAGACTAGTGTTTCTATGAAGACAAAGACATGTATTCATTCTTTCAATAATTATTAAAATATATTACTATTTATCGTCTGTCCGTCTGTCCATCTGTCTGTCTGTCCGTCGTCTGACAAAAAAATTATTGAGTCTTATCGGAGCCTGTCTGTATGTCTGGCCGTTTGTCTGTCGTCCGTCTGTCCATCTGTCCGTCGTCCGTCTGTGCGTCTGTCAGTCTGATCTGTCCGTCTTCCGTCTGTCCGTCTGTCAGTCTGTCTGTCTGTCCGCCGTCCATCTGTCCGTCTGTCCGTCGGTCCATCTGTCCGTCTGTCTGTTTGTCCGGCGTCCGTCTGTCCATCGTCCGTGTGTCCGTCTGTTGTCTGTCCATCTGTCCATCGTCCGTCTGTCCGTCTGTCAGTCTGTGAGACTGTCCGTCTGTCAGTCTGTGAGACTGTCCGTCTGTCAGTCTGTGAGACTGTCTATCTATCAGTCTGTGAGACTGTCCGTCTGTCAGTCTGATCTGTCCGTCTTCCGTCTGTCCGTCTGTCAGTCTGTCTGTCTGTCCGCCGTCCATCTGCCCGTTTGTCCGTCGGTCCATCTGTCCGTCTGTCTGTTTGTCCGGCGTCCGTCTGTCCATCGTCTGTGTGTCCGTCTGTTGTGTGTCCATCTCTCCATCGTCCGTCTGTCCGTCTGTCAGTCTGTGAGACTGTCCGTCTGTCAGTCTATGAGACTGTCCGTCTGTCAGTCTGTGAGACTGCCCATCTATCAGTCTGTGAGACTGTCCGTCTGTCTGTCTGTCTGTCCGTCTTCCGTCTGTCCGTCTGTCAGTCTGTCTGTCCGCCGTCCGTCTGTCCGTCTTCCGTGTGTCCGTCTGTCTGTCTGTCTGTCCATCGTCCGTCTGTCCGTCTGTCAGTCTGTCCGTCTGTTATCTGTCTAACTGTCCGTCTGTCTGTTTGTCCTTCGAATTTTCAATTGAAATTTTTGAATTTTCAAGTATGTAATGAGTCACAAAATTGAGTTTTTTTTTAAATCAGTAGAGAACTTGTCTACGTCTAATGTGATGTAGACTATTTGTCCCTGTTGAGAAGAAATGTTTCTACCCCCAACACGGCGTAGCATGAACATTTCTATCTCTATGTAGAATAGAGATAGAAATGGTCATGCTACGCCGTGAGTAAGGATAGACTAGATAGTTGGATACAAGTTCTTTCTATCCAACTATGTCGAGATCGAGTTTTCTTCTGCCCGAGCACGGGGCGACCCGTAGACTCGCGTTTCTATGAAGACAAAGACATATATTCATTCTTTCAATTTCGTCTGTCCATCGTCTGTCACAAAATTTTGTGCGACTAATCGGAGCCCAATTGCTGTCACTTACGTATCTGTCTATCCGTTTGTGCGTCTGTCCGTCGTCCATTTGTCTGTGCGTCTGTCCGTCTGCCCGTCTGTCTGTATGTCGGTCATCTGTCTGTCTATACCTCTGTCAGTATGTCCGTCTGTATATCTGTACGTCTGTCCGTCTGTCCATCTGTCTGTCTGTCCATCTGTCCGTCTGTCGGTATGTCCGTCTGTAGGTACGTCTGTAAGTCTGTCCGTCTGTCCATTTGTCCGTCTGTCTGTCTGTCTTTCTGTTTGTCTGTGCGTCTGTCCGCCTGCCCGTCTGTCCGCCTGCCCGTCTGTCTGTATGTCGGTCGTCCGTCTGTCCGTCTGTCCAACTGTCTGTCTGTCTATCCGTCTGTCAGTATGTCCATCTGTATATCTGTACGTCTGTCCGTCTGTCCATCTGTCTGTCTGTCCATCTGTCCGTCTGTCCGTCTGTAGGTACGTCCGTCTGTAGGTACGTCTGTGAGTCTGTCCGTCTGTCCGTCTGTCTGTTTGTCTTTCTGTTTGTCTGTCCGTCTGCCCGTCTGTCTGTCTGTCTTTCTGTTTGTCTGTGCGTCTGTCCATCTGTCTGTATGTCGGTCGTCCGTCTGTCCGTCTGTCCATCTGTCTGTCTGTCTATCCGTCTGTCAGTATGTCCGTCTGTATATCTGTACGTACGTCTGTTCGTCTGTCCATCTGTCTGTCTGTCCACCTGGCCGTCTGTCCGTCTGTCGGTATGTCCGTCTGTAGGTACGTCTGTAAGTCTGTCCGTCTGTCCGTCTGTCAATCTGTCTGTCTGTCCATCTGTCGGTCTGTCCGTCTGTTCACCTGTCCGTCTGTCCGTCAAAGTTGAAAGTCTGCGTCTCGTACCTTTGAAACCCTCGCTACGAGTATACTCAGGATTCTACATTTGAACCACTCGCTTCGGTCATCGGTTCAATCCTAGAATCCTTTACTTGCTCAGGCTTCAATACAAGTACTCATTATATATCTTATCTAGGTCCAATGTGATGTAGACTATTTGACACTTGTTGAGAAGAAATGATTCTAACACTTAAAAAAAAAAGTGTTAAAAGTAGAGAAAAATTGGTGGTCATGCTTTGCATTGTAGACTTTTGTCGACTGAAGAAAAGAAACATTTCTTCTCGTCAGTTTTAACATCGCCATGCTTAGGACGGTAGAAATCTTTCTACAATCTGTAATTTTGTCTATTCTTCCGTCGACAAAACCCGTTTCTACGGTGGTCATGCTACGCGTGCAGGACTTGGCTTTCTCAGTAATAAACGGAGTATAGAAGAAAGGAATGATTTTGTAAAAAGTAAGTCGAGACGGTCGTCAAGTGAGATCTCTGCCAGACAGACAGACAAGCTTCATAGACTTATTACGGTTTTTTTTTCTTAGTCTCGCCTCTAGTGTTTAATAGTCTGTAATTTCTTCTATCACGTCTACGTCTGAGTACCTTGACTTACGAGTAGTACCTACACGCGGAGGAATTTCGCACATTGGATTTCAAATGACTGCTTATTTATTTATTACTCGCTTTGAGTACCTATTGTAGTATAAGTTATTTTCACGAACAGCCAACAAATAGACACGAGAACATTTACAGTTAATATAGTAAATTTCGCGCACGGTGACTGTCTGTCTGTCCGTCTGTCAATAAATGAATTTGGAATATGGGTGTCACTTTTGGAATGCAAATCGGAAAATTAAAAACTAAAGTTTTTCCACCTACACATATCAAATATGAAAATATATAAAATAGATGAAAATTGACCATTCCCCGCTAAGATTTGATGATTTGATTTTGATAAAAGTATAGAATATAGTTCTTTACTTACAGAAGTCAGAAGAAGACTTACATTGATTGAATATTACATTGATTGAATATTACATTGATTGAATACGAGGCTTTTAGCATTCATGTATGTTTACGTTATTTAATCCATTTTTTCTGTAATGTGCGTTAAATCTGTGCAGAATAAATTATTTTTCTTTCTTTTTTCTTTCTTTAAGTCTGTGGTTTAAAAAAACATGATAAAAATATGTTTCGTTCGGAACCTTTTACACGCGAGTCGGACTAGCACTTGTTTTCTTTTCCTTATATATGGGAGTACTTTTTTAAAATAAATTCAGTATCTCACCACGTGTTACGATAAACATTTCAACCTAACTTACTGCTATCGTGACGCAGTTAGGGCCGATTTCACCAATTCTAAACGCCCAGTTTTCAACGTTTAAGCTCGCTTAATCGTGTTTAGCCGCTGTCATAAAGCTGAAGAGTTTGTTTGTTTGGTTGAACGCGCTAATCCTGGATCGAATTGAAAAATTATTTTTGTGTTGAATAGTCCATTTACACCACCGCCAACCAACCGGCGACCAACAGGAGCGAAGCATAAATAAAAAAATGTGCCAAAAACGAAAAAAAAAAGAAAATCCTTTTGAGAGCTACAGTTGCGTGCGCTGTGTAAACGGTTAAAGTTACGCAAAAATTATGTATGACTGAATTGTTCTCCTTTTAAAGTTCTAAAATAAAGTCCGCGACAGCATAATTATGTCTATCTTTTAAGGTTAACTCACTATAATCTTTTTATGGTTTTTATTTTTTACGCTAAGCTTAGTTCAGTAAAACTTAGTTTATAGAGCGAATGGAGAAATCGGCCCTTAGACGCAACACTAACAACTAAACTGCGTTAACTCGTGGTTTAGATAACAATTGGAAAATAACGTCACGTAATACATTACGGCCAACAAGTCGGAACAAAAACATCGGCCGACTTATAATGGAGTTTTTTGTATCTCTAATTGTTTATGTAAGTCTTCAAGGAGAAATATTTCACGCAGAAATGGCTTCTGTTAGAAACTAATGTGCGCTTTGCGTGTTATAATGGTTTGGAATTGTGTTTTTAGGCCTACGTAATGAGCTTTGCAATAAAGGCCTACACACACCGGACCTTGACAAATAAAAAAAAAAAGATATTTTCAAGATCTATTTGTATACAGTCATGGTACTCAAAATATAATTTTACATACTTAAATTCATCAAAAAAATCTTGTAACATACCTCTTAATTATCTTTAAAAGCAGTTTACCCCTTCATTAACAAATACATATAATTATAATAAAAAATATACCATAACATTTCAAATGCTAGACTGCATCCAGTGATGGATTATTTTTTATAAATATATTAGTAAATCCTAAGTAAATCGATAAAATACTTCATATTTTGCAATAAATTGCGAGCATTTGTCGTAGCGCATCTCATTCTTTTATATGCAGTCCGAGAGTGAGCGCGCTTTAGGTCACGTCTGGGCCTTAAATACAGATTAGCGGATTCTAAATTCAAGATAGCATACGTCTCATCCATCCAACTCTGCTGTCTATAGGACAAAACCATTTTTTTTTTATTGTTGATAGGCACGCGTTTGACCACTGTCTCACCTGATGGTAAGCGATGATGTGGTCCAAGATGAAGCAAGCTTGCCTAGAAGTAACCTAGTCACTCTTGACTTAAAGACTCCCAGGTCGCGCTATCAGGAAACACAGACTCCGGTAGGGAATTCCACTCCCTAGCTGTACGCACAATGAACGTGTTCTCAAAACGCTTTGTGCGTATGGATGGGATGTCCACCATGACCGGTGGCACTTCGCCGCACGTCTTGTGGTCCGTTGACGAAACGGGCTTGGCGGAATCAATCATGCAATTCCATCGCACACTCCCCAAAATGTAACCGATAGAAAACCGACAGGCTAGCAACTCGGCGTTGCAGCAACTTGCACTCCTCATCCACTCCTTGGAATTTCCTGCCGGAGTTTGTTTCCTGATAGATACAACCTGGGAGTCTTTAAGTCAAGAGTGAATAGGTTACTTCTAGGCAAGCGTGCTCCATCGTCGACCACATCATCGCGTGAGGTAGTGGTTAAACGCTAAAGTCTATCAATAATAATAATACAAAAATTTATCCTTCTACTAGGTACAAAATGTTGAACGACTACTGGGATGACGACTAATAGAGAAGTATTTAACTAACTCAAATAAAAACTGCTAACTGTTAATAACTGCAAAGTGTTGAAAAAAAATAATAATATAGAGAGGCTTTAAGTGCGACAGTTGAATCCAGATTGATTTTAAAATAGAAAACAAGAGGCTAGACAGAAAAGGCAAAGGAATTACAGAATTTTTAAATCACAAACTAGGTAGGTAAAAACGTAATTTAGAATAGAGGTACGAAACCAAACAAGGCTGTAACATCACCTTGTTACAAGGCAAAAGAACTGTCATGTTCCCGTGTTATCTAAAAGTAGCCCTATGATGTTAGGTTTGCAGCTTTCTTGCTATTTGTTTGTGTTTTTTTTTTTTTTTTTTTTAAAAAACGTTGCCCCACACTAGGATCATTCCTGTATCGTGGGTGCGTTCACAAACATGCATATTTCACATACACAAGACACCCAGACCCGGAACAACTATCTGCAGTTCATACAAATATTTGTTCCGTGCGGGGATCGAACCCGCGACACGCAGCGCAGCAGCCGAACGCTCAACCACTGCGCCATCCGTGCCGTCAAATTTGATAAGCATAATCTAATCAGCCTTTTAACGTTTTCACTGCTGGAACATAAGCCTTCTCTCTGTGAGAGGAAATAGGGCTTAATCCACCCCGGGGGCCCAGTGTGGGTTGGTGGATGTCACATGTCTTCGAATTTTGGTCGTAAGATATGTTTGCCTGCGGTTTCCTCACGATATGTTTTCCTTCACCGTTTTCAAAACAGCGATGAGGAAATAATTTGCACATAGTAAAGTGCCTACCTGCTTTCTTGCTATACAAAACAAAATTTCCTCTAATAAAATTGTAAGCTACTTTATACGTCATTGAATATTAAGAACGTAGCAGCATTGGCTGGCCTTTTCCCGCAGTAAAATGGGGAAGCTGAGAATTTTTAACGTTCAATTCAAGTGCATATTTCGAAAAGTGCCCTATAAAACCATCAAACAACCTTCCAGTGTTAATAAAATCCGAGGCTCGAACTTGGCAGATGGCCAAGATTTATGGTCTATGAGCTTCTTGGTGCTATTTTAAGTTCTGTTTCTTTGTTTTTACGATTCTGTACGTTAATAATAAGGGTTTAAAAATATATTGTTGCATACGATACGGACACAACACATCAAAGCTAACTTATTTAAAGAGTGGTTTGTAGGCGATATTGTCTGGAAGTTCTCACCCAACTACGATATCAGTGACAAAGTTACACTATAACTGAGTGGCTATTTAAAAAAAAAATGCTTGATTGCTGTGGGGTAGGCTACAGGAGCCTTGAAAAAAAGCTATTGGAGTAATAAATAGGGAGAAGATAGAAGCATACCTAATCATAAAATAGGGAAACGATAGAGGCGAAATCATTAAATGATAAATGATAAATGATGTTTATTCAGTAAATAGGTTACAAGGAACACTTTTACACGTCAATGTTTTTTTGTCAGTTTAAGCTAGATGAGGCCGGTGTTTCCTAGCTGACTACCCTGAGAAGAAACACCGAAACAAACTCAGAGGTCAAAGTCTCTTTTAGTGTTCAAATCCATACAATGTGGACTGGTTAGATCCTATGAGAACCATGTACGTTTATGTCTGGGATGAGCTTTATGAAGAAAGCAACACACGAATTCGAGTGGACCTGTCCAGACAGTGCAAGCATTTGTCAGTCATCGCGAAGCTCAACTCAGAACTCTGAGGTGCTCAACGAACCGACGAACAATACCAAAGTAAGGACATTTGAGTAGGCCGCAAAAAATACTCAAACTGCCAGACAATCATAAAATCTACATGAATATAACGACATACATAGTTCTCGCATTCACATTATTCTATATGAGGACCATGCAGCTTAGTGTCTGTAGTGGTCTTTTGAAGAAAGAACCAAACATATTTGAGTGGACCTGTCCAGTCAGTGCAAGCATTTGTCAATAGTCGAATAGCTCAACTTAAAAACCACTAAGGAGCTCAATGACATGACGAACAATACCAAAGAAAAGACATTTGGGTAGGCCGCAAAAGTACTCAAACTGTCAGACAACGTTGAAAATTACTGTAAAAAGGAGGAGAAAATAATAATAATAACCCACATAGTCCTCACATTTACAATAATTAAGTAATCAAAAAAAAATAAAAATATAATACTTTACAAAGTAAATATTTGTGTCAAACAAAATAGTAATCATAATATGTCAATCAAAAAATAAAAATAAATATAATACTTAACAAAGTATTCAAGTCAAAAAAAATAATAATAATAATAAAATGTGTAACACACGTACTTAGAATTAATTGATAACACAGCCTGTCAAGTGGTGTAACCTAAGATCATCGATGTCATAACAGTCGCGCCGGACGCTACGAGATGGCGCTGTACGACTACGTCACGATTCTAGATCGCGGTGTTAAGATTCTCCGTGAATTAGTGACCCTCGACAGATTAATTATGGCACCTTGACACTAGATGGCGCTGTACGACTACGTCACGATTCTGAATCGCGGTGTTATGACTCGCCGTAGCCTAATGACCCCCTAAGGGAATCGTAAGGCAAATCAAGCTATTTCTCCTGCTATCAGCGAGGTGCATCGGCGGATCTAGTCCTTGTGGGAAAGGTCACGCGGGACACCCATGATAGTTTGGCGGAGTAGCCGAGCCAGTATACTTTTTGGTTTAGAGGACTAAGTCCCCAGCTCTCGTCCGAGCGGACTCGGCTGTGTGGACCTGCGCCTATATTTTATATAAAGTTTAAAGTCAAAGTATCATTTGTAAACACTGTAATCCTGCTGCTAAAATATGCGTCTCACGTCACCATCGAGTTTTCTTCACTTCTGTGACGACGTCGATCAACCCTCCTACAATCTGGCGACCAACGGTGGGCACGAAGAAAAACCGAAGTACGTCACACGATCCGGAAGAATCACGACTACAATTGCAAGAGGGAAAGCAGACATGACGGTGACCTTGACTAACGCTCAGTTCGAGGCGCTGCTGTCGAGACTTTCACCAGGAAGACACGGTTCTTTCACCACCTGCAAAACGGAATTCGACGGGACGAAGGATACCGAAGTGACAGAGGCATTTTTGGCGGCAGTAACAGTTTTTAAACAAATAGAAAATATAAGTGATGCAGAAGCGCTCACTGGATTACCACTGCTCCTCAAAGGTGAAGCTGCAGTGTGGTGGCAGGGAGTAAAAAAACATGTCTCCACATGGGCAGATTTTAAAGAACGTCTGCGCTATACTTTTGCTCCAAGGAAACCTGCCTTTGTGTTATTTCAAGAAATCGTTCATGAAACACAAGACGACCACACGACCACTGAAAGTTTCGTGGCACATAAGCGGATGCTGTTCGCTCAACTTCCGGAACCTGAAATACCGGAATCCCATCAACTTCACATGGTATACGGTCAGCTGAAACACGGAATACGTGACAAGATTCCACGCAACTCCGTTAAAAGTTACGACGAATTACTAGAAGCTGCTCGGGGCGTCGAACAAATGTGGAAAGACAGGTTGGATGACGGAGACAAACGCAGAGATGAGAAGCCCAAAACTAACTCAAAAATGAAAGTGAAGTGCGAGTTCTGTCATTTCTTAGGCCATGCTACCGAACAGTGTAGAAAGCTGAAAAAGAAGCAACAGGAGTTAGAAGCATCTGGATCGGATAAGGTTCCTGAGGTCTCATCCAAGGATGAAACTCCTACCAAATCTACGCAGGATCCATCTCCGTTCGCATCCAGAGTGTCATGTTACGGCTGTGATACACCTGGCGTAGTTCACAGTAGTTGCCCAACATGCTGCACAAATAAACAACGTTCAACGCAATCGGCAAACTTAAGCTTTTGCCCGATTAATGTCCAATCAGATGTAAGAAAAACGCTTAAGACTCTGTTAACAACCGCCCCGGTATTACGGCAGGCCGATAAAACAAAGCCCTACACCCTCAAGACCGATGCCAGTAGCTACGCGCTTGGAGCAGTTCTGGTCCAGGGGGAGAAGGAAGATGATCACCCGATTGAAAATACGGAAGCCATGAAACACCGGCGAAGAAGAGGACGACTTAGAAAGGAGAGAGTTGTCAGCACGCCTCTCCCTGGATCCAAACGAGGACTTGGACGTCCTAAGAAACAATAGTGACCCATTATCCAGTCCTTCTCGCCGGGACGTCTTCGAGGACTGAGGGGGAGATTGTAACACACGTACTTAGAATTAATTGATAACACAGCCTGTCAAGTGGTGTAACCTAAGATCATCGATGTCATAACAGTCGCGCCGGACGCTACGAGATGGCGCTGTACGACTACGTCACGATTCTAGATCGCGGTGTTAAGATTTTCCGTGAATTAGTGACCCTCGACAGATTAATTATGGCACCTTGACACTAGATGGCGCTGTACGACTACGTCACGATTCTGAATCGCGGTGTTATGACTCGCCGTAGCCTAATGACCCCCTAAGGGAATCGTAAGGCAAATCAAGCTATTTCTCCTGCTATCAGCGAGGTGCATCGGCGGATCTAGTCCTTGTGGGAAAGGTCACGCGGGACACCCATGATAGTTTGGCGGAGTAGCCGAGCCAGTATACTTTTTGGTTTAGAGGACTAAGTCCCCAGCTCTCGTCCGAGCGGACTCGGCTGTGTGGACCTGCGCCTATATTTTATATAAAGTTTAAAGTCAAAGTATCATTTGTAAACACTGTAATCCTGCTGAACAATTAAACGTCTCAAGCTATCTTCGAGTTTCCTTCACTTCTGTGACGACATCGACCAAACCTCCTACAAATGTCAATAAAAAAATAAAATAAAAAATATAATGCAATACTATACAAGTATTCATGTCAAAAACGAATAATAAAAAAAAAATATATATAAAAAAATTAAATAGGGGGAGGATGAAGGCGAACTCATTTAATAGAGAGAACATAGGGGCAAAATAATTTAATACGGAGAAGATAGGGTAGAAGATGAGGCTAAATCATTACATAGGGAGAAGATGAGGCTAAATAATTAAATAGGGAGAAATTAGAGACGAAATCATTAAATAGGGGGAAGATGAGGCTAAATCAATAAATAGGGAGAGAAGATAGAGGCCGAAGGAAATTTAAACAAAACACGACCAAGGGATAGTAGTCACATCATTACAATATTACTTCACAGAGCCCAGCAACAGTACTCTTACTTAATTACACCCAACCATAACACCATAGATAGTAATTTTAATTAAGAGAGTTTGAACAATGAACGGCACGGCGTCCCTAAACTTTTCTCAGACTTCCGATGGCATGACCTCGTACCGAGGACGAAATTCGAAAGTACTGAAGACAATACGCCTTAAAACTGATAGCATCGCCACATTTAATTAACGGAGTGGACACACGGACGAGACGGCTGATAAGCAATGTATTGTTGGATTTGGTACTTACAGGGCTGGTGATGGGGGTATCTGTAACGGATCTCGGAAAAAGGTGCTTAAATTGGAGCTGGTTTGTTTAATGATGTAAACAATATTGCGTGCTATACCACTGGAGCAGATTTCGTCAAGTTAAGCGTAATATAAAATACAAGCTCCCGAGGCTTATTCCACAGGCACCGTGCACTCCTCCGGGATAAAAAGTATCCAATCACACACAGCGTGTACTTACAGATATTGGTGCCGATTCTCTTGATGAATATGTAAACTAAAATTAGAGAATCGCTATCTTTTACTAAAAGGCAGTGCGAGAAAAGGACGGCTATAGCTATTAACTAAGTTAGAGATGTCAAATTAGTTTACGCCTTGCACTTTACCGTATTTTTAGTCGACATGTTTTTACGTGTAACCTAAATTTGTATGGTAATATTGGTTCAACTAAATTTGACAGCTCTAATTTACGTCCGTCTCTTTCTTGTTTTATTAGAGAGAAAAAGATAGTAATAGCCTAAATTAAGTTTAGTTTGTGCATAACAGAATCGGCAGCATTAACTCTTACAAAGAATCAATTTTACTTCTTCATAATATTTTAGTTAGGAGTTGAGATTATTCCATTTCACAGAATTTAAAAATGATTAGTTCAATATAACTGTTGCAGTTTCAATCGTAGATGGAAAGAAAACCTTACTTATTCTATTTTTCGCAGAGTTATAGTTTTAATTAGTTTCCCCCAAATATTCAGTAAGTCTAACTGGAATCGGCTGATACGATACCAACACATCCTTTGACAAAAATCTGAAAGGTTTCGGAATGCCGTAAGCTCAGAGTTCGTCAAACTTCCCGGCTGTAAATCTCGAACGTTACCAATATACGTTGATAAATTGAAAAAGGTACAAGCGCGGATATTAATTATAGCTGCTCGTACTGTCCGATCGTTATGGAATCGTTACCGGCTTCAGATAATAAGCCCTGATTTATTGGCATGTCGCTGATCGCCCCTTTTCCGGGTGGCTCGCGGATGACGCACTCAGAAGATTACGTAAACACTTACTTTCGGACTATATATACTGTTGTTTGTCTAAGATTTTCTTTGGCTGTTATGAAAAGTTTTATGTCTGAAGAAAATGTTGATCTGAATGAAATACTCGTAAGCATCAGAACAATGGTAAGGTTTGATTGGATATATGTTTGGGTATTATTATTGATGTGTGGATTATTATTGTCCGAAATAAATGTTTTGAATTGAATTGAATTAGCTGGAGGGCCTAGAGTCTCTTTATTTTTTGGGAGAAACCTTGCAAAGGCACCTAGACGAGGGAGTGTGGGGTTTTTACCTCAATAAAACCACCTTGGTAATCATCATTCGCACAGCTCCGCGACCTCTTAAAGACCACCCCAAAATACCTTCTGTGCAACGCCTTTTCGAGCACATACTTTTTTTTTGGAGGGTCGGAAATCAACCAATGACTTCTCCCGCTCTGGGTGGAGCGAGAGGGTGTCGGCCTTCGACAGACTAAAACCCACCCTTGTTTCTTCAGTTGCCCGTGCCAAGGGCCATACGGTATCTCTCTTTCGAATTTATTCGCAACCCCAGGCAGAAAAAAAAGGCAGGTATCGTTCCTAGCGGGCCCCGTCAGTTGTTGCTGACACATCTTTGAGGCGCGCGTGGAACACTACGCGCTGTCGACCTAGTCCTTATCGGAACCCCCATCTGTGGAAAAGTTTTCGAGGTCTGCTATGGCGATGCGTGTCCAGGTGAAGGGCTCTCCGACGGCTCAATGAAACATCAGGAATTTTGAACATCAAAACATCATTGTTACAAACACATATTGTTATTCAAATAAAATAAATTAGCTTTTCTATAATGCCAACACGATTATATCGAATAAGGATGGCGCTGTCTTAATACTGATATAGATTTCCTCAGTTCTTACAAAACCCCCTGGAAGAAATGCGGTTTCCTATTCACAGCGGAGACCACATGGCGGGAATAATAAGATATAATTGGCAACACTGACAATAGTGTTGCGGTGTTGCCATATGGGTCGTTAGTAAAGATTTAAACCAGTGCGGTGTCGGCACCTGTTACGTGTTATATAACAATGTTTATCGGTATATCTCGATAGATATCGGACACACGATTACAATCGATTGTTTCCGAGTATGGTTAGCAAGATACACAAGATTAGTGGGATAGCCAAATACGCTTTTTATAACAGATGAAAAAACAGATTATAAAACAGCACTGTCATCAATCAAAATGGTGGCGGTAGGTTATATTTATTTTCGTAGTGGGTCAACTCGTAAACTCATAAACAAATTTCTATTATGATGAGGTGTAAGTATGTTTTATTTTGTAGGTAGGTAATCTCTGGAAGGACTGATTCAGTTAAGAAAGTTCATTTACTGATAGAAAGCCACTCACTGGACGGTCTCATCAATTGCTTTACTTTGCGAAAGCAGCAACCTACTTGGATGTCGTTCGTCACAAATATTATGCTATAATTAGAAGGTGTTAAGCAAGGTACCGGAGATGAGAATGTTGAGATGTATGTGTGGGGTAACGAGAATGGATAAAGTGAGAATTGAGTGCATTAGAGGTAGTGTAAAACTGGCGCCTGTCACCGAAAAGTTGAGAGGGAACCGCTTATCTTGGTATTGTGTGGTCATGTAAAGAGGAGGGATGAAACACATGTAACTAAAAGAGTTATGAATATAAATGTGGATGGATAGAGAGGGAGAGGGAGGCCAAAGAAAGGATGGATGGATTGTGTGAGGAGTGATATGAAAGAAAAGGGAGTAAGTGATAGCGTGACGGCTGACAGGACAGAATGGAAGAAAAAAACGTGCTGCGCCGACCCCAAGTAATGGGATAAGGGCAGGAAGATGATGATTGAGTCAGGCAATAACTGTGAACCATCTATACTTTAATATAACTTTAAACTCAACTTGTGGCTCTTTCTGTGTACTCCATAACTAAACCAACATTAACCAAGTGATAATGAATCTTTGTTTGCGGGTGGTAAATCACCCTATGACTTCTCCCGCTCTGGGAGGAGCGGGAGGGTGTGTCCTGCTCTTACTGACTAAAACCCACCCCTGTGCCTTCTCTGCCCTGAGTGCCCAGGGGCGTGGTAACTCTGTATCAAATGTATCCACGACCAACAATGTGATAATGTACGGTGCCTATAACCATTGGCTCCTACAGCCACATTATCGATGAGTGCCATACGATACTTTTTTATCCCAGAATAATGAACGTTTTCTTAGTGATAGACCACAGGAGCCACGGCGAAAAGCTAGTTAAACATTAATCAAATCGACAAATAAGAACAATATTTAAGCTTCTACCTATCTATAACGTTGTTTAAGTGGATTGATTCCGTTTTAGCTGATAATCATTTTATCCTCTTCATTCTTCATTTTTAACCGACTTCGAAAAAGGAGGAGGTCGTGTGTTCGACTGTATGTATTTTATGTATGTCCACCGATTGCTCTGTCAGTTGTGGACCGATTTTCAAAATTCTTTTTTTATCCAAAAGAACATACCTACTCCCGAGGTGGTCTTAGATAAATTTTATAGAAATTGCTTAAGCGCTTTTTGAAAAACTGAATAAAAACGAAAAATACGTATACCTACACAGATGACGTTTTGGTTTTCTCCAATTGCGAGTATGTTTAAATGTCACGTTCCATTTTATTGGGGTTTTTAGTTCTGGGGTACCTATTACAACTAAAAAGTGAAAAATAAAAAACTTTTTACAAAAAAAAACAACCGACTTCCAAAAAAGAAAATACACTAAAAATAACTTAATTTTGGAAGTCGGTTGTTTTTTTTTTTTGTAAAAAAGTATTTTTATAGGTTCCGCACGGGTGCATATTAAATACCTTTCTCGTCTTTCGCCCTATTCTTCTTTTAGTGAAAACCGCATCAAAATCCATCGCGTGGTTTAGGAGGAGTAAGTGGAGACACAAACGCGGAAAGCGAATTTGTTTTATACTATTTAGATATATGTACAAGAAAGACTGACTTTTAAAGACCAGCAGTTTTTGCCAACCCTACTCTGAACTGATACGTAGAGACAAAAGGGAACCCACCAGACAGCTACTTACATGTCATTGTTATACTTGTAAGTCTTAAATATCACTTGCTACTTTCCTTTCCCGAGAGTTGTGTGCAACTAATACCATATAAGCTATGTATTGCGATAAATCACTAACTCCTGCGCACTTTCGGTTTTCCCGATAGATACCGATATCGATACTGGACCACAGATCTCGGAGACGACACTGCGGTCACTGGTAGAGATGGCATTGTCGAACTTTCCATACAAATGAAGCGTGTCAAACGTTTGGTTTGTATGCGTCGTATCGTCGGCCCGTGGCAATGAGGAATTTTTGAAATGACGTCACCAGATGGCATTACTGCGGCGTCAGGTTAAGACATATGTCAAAACGCTTCAGATAATGTCAAAAACGGACATATTTTAAGTTGACGTCAACTTCATATTTGACGACATTATGTTCCATTTTAAAAGTAAAGGAAAAAAAAAAACAAAAAAAAAAAAAAAAGCACCAGCCCCCTTAGACAAATAACTTTTATAATAGCGCTAACGCTAACTCTTCGCGCAAAATGTATGGTAAGGACATTTCCTGCGGAGAGAACTGTCACGTGACTCATGCCCAGTAATGTCGTTGCCATACATTTTGCACGAAGCGTTATCGTTAACAGAAAAGTATTTTGTCTAAAGGTTCTTAAGCCTAAGTGGTATCAACTGGTGGCGTAAATTTTCTTGAAAACGCTCACTCAGGCAGTGTGTGTGTGTGCTGAAACACATTTAAAATCAATATGGCTATCTTTTTCCCCGCTCTGTGCTCGGGGGTTTTCGGCCAAGGTTGGATATGCAAGCCTCATACAGCCAACAGAGCAGCAAATTTGAGCTCGCAACCACTATGAGGACCCAAGGAATGAGGTCCTAGTGGCCGAAATCGGCTAGATAGGTGGTATTATGACCATCTGCCACCACGATGTTCCTCGCTCTATGGCTAGGACGATGTATGCGATTCAGTAGTATCGATTCTGCGGTGATTTATTATAGCAGTTCTCCTAACATGGTATTTATGTTGTAATTGAACTGAGATATCAATATCGCAAGAATGTGGAGCCCTTGGGCTACTGTGTGATATTATAATGGGCTTGATGTAGAAATGTTGTGGTTAGAGGAACTAAATATATTCAGAAACTGTGAAAGGAGCATTTGAGGATGTTGATTTTGATATTGGTACCTAATGCTAAATGAGGAGATACACAATTTTCAGTACATTAACTTTGGTTCAGACGGTTGTGAAAACCTTGACATGTCTTTAGAAGGTATAGGTATGCCAGAGTCTATGTTTCCTGATAGCTACCAGGGAATCTTTAAGTCAAGAGTGAATAGGTGACTTCTAAGCAAGTGTGCTCCATCTTCGACCACATCAAGTAGATAGTGGACAAACACGAGCCTATCAATGAAAAAATAAATATATATGTAGTTTCATTTAACTTATTGCCTGTCAAAAAGAGCAGGAACCATCGAACATCGACTGTAAAAGGATGCTACATATACGGAGTAATTTGTTTCTTCTGGACAAGCGTGGGTGACGTTTAACAGGCCATAAACCACGGCACATGCTGTCAATAATAAATAAAAGTTATCGTCAAAAGCACGTGCGATTCCTTCCTAGTGTGAGTAATGTTCTGAGCGGAACCGATATTAACATTTACATAAATTCTCCCATATGCGAAACAGCAACATTGTATTAATCGATGTGTATGCAGACTGGAATTATATGGAAGCGAAAATTAGCATACTGGTAGTTTATCATCCGATTTGTTTACTCTAGTGGTGAGCTGGTGGTAAAGAGAAATAAATCACGATTTATCCCACGAATGTCGTGCTATTGACAAGTGGATTTCAAAGTGGGTTTTTGATTTCATATTTTTATGTTTATTAGATTGTTTTATGGCTACAAATGTTAGAAATGTTCTCAACATCCATCTTCAGTTCTAGGCCACTTTTTTCATTTTGATTTCTAGATAAAGTTGCAACTTTCATCTTCCAATTGATTCCAATTATGTTTTCATGTCTCCCAATGCTTTCAAGTCTTAAATTGCAGAGATTTCAATCATCTTTAAATCTTTATGCAGATAGATCTGAATTTAATATCACTGAGCGATTATTAAAGGAGCTCAAACCGTTATAAACAGAACGTTTTGATAATTGAAGCGCCAGAATTGCCAAACATAAATTGGATCTTGTCAAATTAAACAATTTTATTGATACATAATAACGCTTTCGTATAATAGTAGCTGAATTAATAGAATAACATTCGTCAGAAATAAATCAATTTGATATTATTAATATAAAAGAGAAAGGATCAGAACTGGGTACAGTGAGGCGTTATAAAAATCAAATGAATTTATGTCTTTAGAAATTCAAATGACAAAACTTGTAATGGTGTTTCCGTAGTGCGAAGTATGAGATTCTCGTGTTGATAAAATTAATTGGTGAACGAATTTACTTCCGATAAGCTTTCTAGTATAAATAATACCGGAGTCATCTTCTACCTGCGACGATCGACGAGTTAATAACTAGTTTTTTAACGGACTTAATTATGTAATTTAATTAATATTTTTGTAATCTCTCTCATTAATCAGAGAAGTGTTTTTATTAAGGAATGAAGTGTTGATCACAGGCTTAGTTTTATAGTGGGTCGTAAAAGTATGGCGGTTATTGTAGCCAACACCCATGGCCATACTTATGTGATCAAGATCATACTCGCACGGGAAGTCAAACAGGTGTAAGATACATTACAAGTTTTATTGTAAGCTAAACCCATCACCTCATTTCTATAACAGTCAATAAACGGTACAAAATATATCTAATCTACTGTCTAGTCCCAGATCTGCATAGAAAACTAACATCAGCCTATTTTATTCCAGTCATAAACAAAATAAAGTCGTCAGCGAAAACCAGTGAAGGGTCGCCTCACTTCGCTTGTTTATTCATTGCCATAATTAAAATAATTAATCGAATTTCGTTTCGTTTGAATACGCAATTAATATATACGAGATTTAGATCGAGAGATAAGCGCGAATTAAGGGCCAGTCGTACTTGAAACGTGCAGTTTGTACTCGTTCGGCGTTCATTCACGGTATTTCCTTTGCGGAGTAAGAAGCAGGTATATGAATCATTATTTAAACCATTCACTTTTACGATATATGTTTTTTTTACATAAATAATACCTGTATGTCTGTTATATGGATGTTGTTACTATTTATTTTTACACAGAACATTACGCAAACTTATTTTTCTCAAAGATCAAAGATTATTTTCAAGGAAAAACTACACGAACCGAGCGCTGTAATATTCTTGTAAAAACACCGTTTACCTGAATCAACAATTTCTTGCTCCTAAATTATACAATGTACACAGAAAAGAAAGTGCAGCGACACTGCAATTCTTTGAACAATGTTAAACACTCCCCGGTACTCAGTGACCCGAGATAGCAGCAAAACAACGCCGATACAAGATAGAAAAGCGACTTTATCGCTTGACAGATAGCTGCGATTGTCTGACATGATATTTCAGCAGCAAAAAGTGACATTAAGCCCGAACAAAAGGAGTGAAAGTGTATTAACAGACGCTGGGGGCAAGATCTTATGACAATAGCTGAGACATGAACATCAAAGTGATTGTGCGTACGCCCGAACGTGTTATTATGGCTGCAGCGAAAAACGCGCGGGAAAATTGACAGTTGTCGCTGTCAAGATGGAGAGCAAGGGCAAAAAGCGCGGGAATAGTGACGTGCACGTGTGTTAATGTCACAGAAATCACAAGTTTACACGTGATTTATATTCGGACGAGAGAGAAAATAACAGGTTCAAATAACAATTTGCTAGAGTAAAGATTATGGTTGAAACGTTATAAATTGTTAACGGAGCAATATTTATTAGCCAAAAAATATTGATTGCGATTTATGGAGACTAATAAGATTTTAAATCATAAACTTGTAGGCATAAACATTAGAAACGAGCGTGTGAACCAATCTGCCAATAAGAACATCCTTCTTCTTCACACGAAGTCTTATAATATAAACAACTGTTACTTCTATCATAAACTGATATTTTACCGTAACTCTAATCATACACATTAAAATAAGCCTCCTGGTTGATAGTTGCCTTGTTATTCTGGTGGTAGCAAGCTTGACTGGCAAGTCTTAGGGTTTCAGATTTTATACTTTAATCGGTCATAATTTAGGTTGGATTTTCTGACGAGGATTTTTTCAGTAGCAGCTGTGAGTTTCATTTGTCCCCGGATGAGGGACTTGCTCCCAATAACATTAACCTGTGTGTAAGTATCTACTATACATCTCTGCTTATATCTGCTCAAACACGCGTGATTTTATGTTGTGTCAAAATGACAGTAATTCACAAATCGATTGATCGCACTGCGCCCGCGCAGGCATCATAATAAATTAGCATGCGAAGCGCGTGCTCGGTACTTCATGGTTCATTTAATGGTAAATGTTTTACGACAAACAGCTTTAGCGATCGCGCTGGCTTATTGACTGTACCGACGTACCTGTGCCTTCTAATGATGCGTGACGTTGGTCGCTTTGGTTGGTCATTATAAACCTTTACGATCTTTATTACGTGAAGGTATCATAATGTGTTAGGAATATATTCTATAATAGCAGGTGAGGTGTTTGAGTGAGTTTCAGGTCAGGCGTGGGTTTTATTTGATTTTTGGACGATCGTAGTAGGGAAATGGCAGTAGGCTCGCTCCTTATAACAATGTACTCGATGTCGTTAAAAAACTGTGGGTGCACAACACTACACTTCTGTCGGCCACCACAGACAATAAATAAAGTCGTTTTCTTATTTTCAATTTACAACAAGTCCTTCATATTTCAATTTCGGTTTGAATATCGAACGTTTTCTACTTGTAAGTTGCAATGATTGGTGTAAAATCGCTAATAATACCGCGTAACATAAATTGTTAGCCAATGAATAAACTCGCATACTTTATAAGGGGATATTTATTAGTTTCCTACCTGACAACTGTGACCCACATGTCGCGATCTTACTAACGAACTGTTTAACATTTCGCGGACGAGACTGTTATAAATTTTACTCCGTACAGAGGTTAAAACGTCGATATCTCTATGTACTTGTATTTATTTAAGTAGCGGAGGTAAAGCTGGGGTTATATGAAGCTCCTAGTGAAACTTTAAACATAGAATTTGAACTTGGCTCTTAGTTTTGGATCAAAAAATAATAATTTGCTTCTGTGTCTCAAGCTACGTTTAAATATATTAAACACTAGCTGCGCCCCGCGGTTTTACACACCTAGACCGGAATAAAAGGTAGCCTATATGTTAATCCAGGCTATAAGCTATCTACATACTTTTAAAATTCATCCAAATCGGTCCAGCCGTTTGAGCGTGAAGAAGTAACAAACATACACACTCACAAATGGTGAGTGTGTATGTTTGTACTCATGGTGTCCCACCCCTAGTGTTTCAACTTGTCTTCTCCCGTGCCACTGTGTCCATCCTCCTCCACCCTTAGGTAGTTACATACATGTGAAGATTTAGTTGGTACTACAACATTTTCAAACGTAACTACCAGTGGCTTGGTGTCGTAATATTAACCTCCCTTTAAGGAAAAGTTGTGATCCCAAGAGTTGTGTAAGTCACGTCTTATTTCGAAACTAGTTTTATAGTTTATAGCTAATAATTGTGGAATCATATCAGCAGCCTGACCTTTCTTTTCATGTACAAACGTTATGAAATTAACAACAATTTTCAAGCCCATTTATTTTAACTGTAAGCGCTAATGCGTAAACGGAGACATCTTTTTTTTTTGGGGTGGGAAATCATCCAACGTCTTCTCCCGCTCTGGGTGGAGCGGGAGGGCGGGTCAGACTCTTACTGACACCCACCCCACCCCTGTTCCTTCCTGCCTTGAGTGCCCAGGGGCGAGGTAACTCTGTTTCGAATTTAACCTCAACCCCCGGGCAAACGGAGACATCTAACGTTTAGCATTAGTTCTTTTTGTTTTCAGGGGTAAAACTTCTAAATGGACTTTTGGGGAAATACCATGGAGTGTAGGATGTTTATCTCACTACACCCCGGTGATAACCATCTGCACATAGAAGGAGTCCCCCGAAACCCTCTCTGTAGCGTCGAGGCGGTAGAAAGAATGAAAAAAAAAAAGACGTGTGGCACTCGGAGACTGCCGCGGTAAAGCTATTGCATAGCATTTTTTATCAAGTTATGCAATTATAATTATTTATTTATTTTATTTATGCAGTTTTTTTTCCTTTGTTTTTTTTTCTTTGATATTAATTCAAGTTACACTTTTTACACGCACGTAAGAAGTTACACTTCTTTGGCGTAACAAGATAAATATCATCATCGTCATTATCATCGTCATCGTCATCGTCACCGTCACCGTCATCGTCGTCATCATCATCATCATCATCATCATCACCATCATCGGAGTGGGGGGTGTTAGGTTATTTTTCGTTACGGAATTTCTGGATTCGGTCTCCACGCTCAAGGCCCGCGATAGAAGCTATGCAATAGCTTAAAAAAAATGTCATCGTTCAGCATAATGCTGTGATCCTATGCGAGACAGAGGTTTTCACCGCTAAAGCTGCTATAAGATTTCAATCCCGTAAGACTAAAATAAGCGGAAAATTAATTTGAAGTGATGTTTATGTGCAAGTTGGTTCCTTAATGGTGTTAGCTAATCTGTCAGAGCAAAAGGTCTTGTAATCTGCACCAATCTACGGTAATCTATAGGTGATTACAGAGTGACTAACACCGCTGGCGAAAGTAACTATTACCAACACGTAATTATTCCGCAAAAGCGTATTTCCCCTTTATTTACGCCTTTTTTTGTGTTTAGTCTATTTTCTTTTAGTTAGTTTATACCTCGTTCCGTAAGTGTGTCCAGCGGAGAAAATAAAAAATAAAAATATTTTCAAAAAACCCGACTGTAAAAAACAAGTGAAAATTGCCAAACAAGTCACTTTTCAAGCAGTCTGATGCAGTTGGTGGCATGAAATCAGTATATGAACTAAAAAAACGAACATAAATACATACGGGTCGAATACAGAACCACCTTTTTTGAAGTCGGTTAATAACTGCCACCAACTATTATATTATATTATCAAAAAACTTCTCCCGCACTGTGTGGAGCGGGAGGACATGTCAGACTCTTACTGACTAAAACCCACCCATGTCCCTTTCCCTTCAGTTTCCTGTGGCAGGGGCCACGGTGACTCCATCGATCACTTCAGCGACCTTGGCAGATACTTTGACCTCAGAGTTTGTTTCGGTGTTTCTTCTCAGGGTAGTCAGCTAGGGTAGCGGATAAATTCGTAACAGAGTCACCGCTCCCCTGGGCACTCAGGCAAGGAAGGCACAGGGGTAGGTTTTAGTCAGTAAGAGTCTGACACGCCCTCTTGCTCCACTCAGAGCGGGAGATGTCATTGGATGATTTCCCACCATCATCATTCTCCTGCCCTTATCCCAATTTATTTGGGGTCGGCGCAACATTGTTTTTTCTTCCATACTCCTCTATTAGTCGTCATCTCTGTCGTCACTCCCGTTTTACTCATATCCTCTTTTTTTCCCACCCCAAAAAAAAAAGGTTAGTCAGCTAGGAAACACCGGCCTCATCTAGTTTAAATTGACGAAAAAAATTATCGTGTAAAATTTACAACCAACTTGCAAAGTAAACATCATTTATCATTATCATTTATCTAGCTTCAGACTGTAAACAAAAATCCTATCAATACCAAGTATCATAGAGTAATTGAATATTGTAGAAGATAATCAGTAGGTAATCCTAAACATTGTAAACAACACTGAAAGCGATAAACTCAAAAACTCCAGCTGGCTTATCCTTATGCGGGTATCGTAAGGAATAAACAAAACACACAGTTAAATGGCTATAATAATAAATAGAAAAATAATACAAACTATATTTCTGATAGGAAACGTAAGTTAGTACTCGAGTAGGGAAGCACTTGCACAATCCGATACGATACTTTATAATATCGATACTACATGACACGGTACTGCGATATTTTGGATTATACAAATGAATTACGCTTCATGCTTGGATGAAGACACCAGTAGATATCAGAATCGATGGATCTTTTCACTGATCATAGCCTTTAGACAAAATATATTTCTGTTAACGTTAACGCTAACGCTTCGTGCAAAATGTATGGCAACGACATTACAGGGCGTGAGCCACGTGACAGTTCTCTCCGTAGGTAATGTCCTTGCCATACATTTTGCACGAAGCGTTAGCGTTAACGTTAACAGAAATGTATTTTGTCTAAAGGCTAAGAAGGCCTACCAAGGAAAACATGATTGAATGATACTTGACTAAAACCGATTTTTATTTTTACTATGATATATCGTATCGAATTGCTGTGATCCAAGGTATCGTTTTTTAGTATTATTATTATTCAATGAAATCCCACTGCAGAATAATAGCAATCCTTCTCTCTTTCCACTTTTCGTTTAGTGATGCGATTAGTTATCGATACAAATACAACTAACTCACATCCCTAGCGCGCGGGACATTCGATATGCTGGATCGCGGAAGGGTTTGGTGCGGATAATAATCCCACTGTACCATCCAATCGGGCACGCATTACACGGGCATCAAGCCGAAGTGGGGCGTGGGCGAGCCCGCCAAAAGCCTATAAATTGGCGGCTAACTGACCCGCCATGTTTGAGGCGCGCGCGCATTAAGTGCTCAACACATTGATTGTGGCTAAGAAACCGTCCGAAAATAACGGAGTGCAAGGTTCATTTTAAATTCAAAAGCTCTGCGAAACACGCCTGAGATGCTATGGGCTGGTGATGAGAAAACCAGAAGAACAACCTGACCAGATAAGTCCTGAGCTGACATAGATCCGAAAAAACGTGGAAGTCTTCCTCTAAACCGGATATCCAGCGTAAACAACGACCCGAAGGCAGACAATTTGGATGTCTCGACGACTCAGCAGTCAGCACAGAAACGTACGGTCAAGGATGACCGCTAATAATGGGTAAAGGATAGGTAGAGAAAGAGTTCATTTTAAATTCCCTGCTTATATTGCATAATAATACAAATATGGTTTTACCCAGAATAAAAACCGATATTTGATTGTCGACCCGTTTCACAGTAAGTTAAGCTTTGGCTTACAATCAGCAGTAAACAGCAAAGATACACAGAAAATTAGCACAACAAAGGGTACAGTGCGTCGCAGTTTGCATATACATGGAAAAGTATTGGCCATACAAGCTGGGATTACGAAGAAGTGAATCGAATGTAATGTCATAGAGTTAGTCGTTAATCGCGTGCTAGCGTGTATTGCATGCCAGTTTAGCTCTAGAGTGCGTACTGTACACAAATACTGCTAAACGAGACTGGTTATGTTATTTAATAACCGCAGTTGAAATCAATGTCATCAATGGAGTTGTGTTTAATGGGAATACTGAAATTCTGGTCGACGGTTTCCAGACACATTTTTAAGGCTGAATGTAAATAAGTATAACAAAATTATAGGTCACTAGCTTCTGCCAGCGGCTTCGTCCGCGTGGAATTAGTACTTCCACAACTATAAATTATAGCCTATGATCTATTCCAGAATACAATTTATATTTGTGGCAAATTTCATTCAGATCCGCTCAGCCGTTTTGGCGTGATTGGGAAACAAACATACATCCAAACTTTCGCATTTATAATATTAGTATGATAATAAAAATAAATTGTGAAAATCACCGATCAACTGACTTTAAAATTACCGAAACGATAGATTTATTCTATTGTATAATATGTAGTTTCTATTAGTCAAGTCCAGTCAATAATAAATTACATAGAAATAGTAATAAATTAACCGCAATTAATTCCCCGTAATTTCCCTGGTTATAAAGTCGTTAAACCAAAACAATGAGACAAAATAAGCTGTAAAACGGTTGGCCGACTGCGCGTAGGGAGGGGCAAGAGTCGACAAGATCTTGTCGATAATAGTGGCTATTTGGAGGCGACCGAAGGCAACTGCCCTCGTTTGTATCGCGTTAATATGTTAATACAGACATCCAGTCACGATCTTGCATCCAGTCCACGTACTACTCTCGGTTTACTTACACTGTTTTCGATTCACTTTTGACACATTTATAACGTTACTTTATAGTGATGGAGGCCGATGAACTCACTGAAGATCGTCCACTTAAATTAATTTAATTGTAATTGCGTTTGCGCCAAAATACATTTTGAATGCATTGACAATGTCTCCGGAATTCCTCGAGTAATTCGTCTGTATGCAAATCGTTTTACTAACCTAACCTACATATGTACATATTTATGTCAAATAGTATCTTAAATTACAAAGCAAAGCACAACAGGAAAGCAAAACGACACAGATAAATCCAGTCTAAATGTCGCTGTTCCAGTCTCAAAGATAAAAGGACTCCTAATTGACCACACTGACCCACAGAAAGCTGGAACTGATAACCACAAGAGTTGACACACTGTGATAACTAATTTCACTTGCATTTCCGAGAACATTCATCTCAGATGTACTACAAAGGCTTGAAGGACAATAACAGCATGTAAGAGCAAACTTGATTCAGATTAGACAAGGCGTGTTCCTTGTTAAAGCCTCCTTTGCATTTTATATGCATGTTTATTTTGACAGGCTGCCATTTTGCATCTGCAAGTGAGTTATTTCTTACGACTATGTTTTAAGAGCAATTTTCTGTAAGCATTAATGATGGGGCTGTTAAAACTTAGAAACGTGTAATGTAATCGGATTAGAGCAGTTAGAGCAAAGCTTGACAGTTGTTATTATCTTTAATTTTATCATCCAAATTAACTGCTTAAGTTAATTTTGAGTAGATCAGCATAAAACAATATTTTTACGACCGCTTACGAACAAAAAAATCGATATATCACTAAAGAACTTTTATTAGTTTTAAAACACACATTACATTTAATTTGAATTCCCATAAAGTGTATATTTATAGGGCAATAACTGGCCGATACTGGAAAACAAACTCGTAATACGGGACGTTATTGGTGTATAACTGCTGGCAGCACCCATATAGTTTTCACTTTTATCGATAAAATACACCGATGTTTTGCCGATACAGGTGAAACACTAGGTACGAAGTTGAAATATCTGGTAGTAATACAATGCTATATTTTATAAGAAACTTAATGGTTTAATCAGCTGGTGGTAGAAAGTGGACTAAATCTAACCTGTCTGGTAGATCTAGTACTTTTATATTGTGTAATTTAAAAGCCATATGACCTTTTTGTTTTATTGAGATGGATGCACTTTATTCGAGTAATGTTTTATTGTAATTTTGTAACAGCATGATGAGTAAAGAAGTCTCAAGTCTGAACCGTCTGAACTAACATAATCTGCCTAGCCTTTTCCCAACTATCTTGGGGTCGGCTTCCAGTCTAACCGGATGCAGCTGAATACCAGTATTTTACATGGAGCGACTGCCTATCTGACGTCCACAACCCAGTTACTGCGTAATACGATACCCCTTGGTAAGACTGGTTGTCAGACTTTCGGGCTTCTGTCGACCCGTAACGACTTTCAAAGACCCATGATTGACAGCCAGGACCTACAGCTTAACGTGTTTTTCGAGGCACGGAGGAGTCTCGGTATGTTAAGATGGTCACCCATCCATGGGGCAACCCCGGCAAGCGTAGCTTAACCTGACGAATCGACCCGTGCGGCTGTTATTACTTTAGCCACGAGCTCCTCCGCTCCTCTGAACCGTCTGAACTATATTAGAATTAAATTAACCATTTATGACTGGCAGGATCAAGGTATACCTACTACACAACTCTATAACGTAAAAATTAAGGAGACATGGTTTAGGTAAATATTAAAAAGCTTTAGCTCAATAAATAATCAAAAAAATATAGAAACTGCCAATGTTCTTTCAACATAATTTAAATCGAATACACATAAACTTGTCGTAAGCTTAGAAAAATCTTTATCCAATGTGTAAACCGAGATATCAACCGCGTACTTTGTAATGGTCGATATGATTACTTAAATTAATTAATTATTACTTAAATTCGAAGAGCAATTAGGTAAGTATTCAAAATTTTCTTCGAAGATACCCGTCACAATTCTACGCCGTGCGGCGTAGAGTTGTGACGGGTACCTACTTGGCGAAAAAAAAAAATATTAAAAATTATTATTATTAACACTAATTTTTATTATTAAAAACGCAAAAAAATAATATTAAATATTAAACGCCACGTTACCTGACACGTTAAGGAAAAGTTTAACTCTACTCAAAGTTTTCAACATAAAAATTGGAACTCAACAGAAATGCAAGTATGAATCACAATATTTTTCTTTTAAACCGGATCAATAAGTAAACAAGCAAACTCGCAACACATAACACTTCAAGAAATTACCAACTCCCGTATATCAGCTGCTTCTATTTGTGAACAGCTTATCTGGAGCTGCGCCGATATCCGCAGGTTATCAACCAGTTACGTTATTAGGGATGTTACAGAGATAGCCGGGGCTACAACCACTGCATAACGATTAGATTTCCTACGCCCATCACTTATTAGTCCGTTCGTTCCACAGAGCATCGAAAACGACAGCCAATAACAGCTACATAAGTCAATCTTTAAGGTTAAGCAACGATTGCCGAGATCAATATGTAGATGGGTAACCATTTATACAAATCGAGACAGCTTCGTGCTTCAGAAAGCAGGTTAAATCGTTCCAGGCTGTCATTTGAAGATCATTGAATTTAGTTACGGGTTAGCGAGAGGACCGAAAATCTAAGGGTGTTATTACACCAATCGAAGGATCGTCGATCGATGCCATCGATCGACGTTGATCGATTGGTGTAAATAGCTTTGGCTGATCGACGGATACCGGTCGATAAACTGTCGATCGGTCGACCTCGATCGACGATCGATCGATTGGTATAATAACACCCTAACACCAGATATGCCAAGAGCCAAGTGGTATCGTGTGACCGCTCCATGTAAAATACTGATATTCAGGTGTATCTGGACTGATCTGAAAGACAACCCCATTAATGTTGGGAAAAGGTTAGGCAGATTTATTGATCGACACGCCGCAGAGCCACTGCTAGAGAAGGCGGTGTCAAGACATTAATCTTAAAGTACTTTTCACAATGGATTTTTTTTTGGAACTATTTAGTCAGGACATCTGACATATTAACATAGTTTTATGAGTTAATGATACTGCGGCGTTGATAAAACATGTGGACGACTCCACTGGTTGGCTAGACTGTTCGCTATTTGAAGAATAGGTAATTCGAATGATGAATTAGTTTTAAAAGTAGTGCTTATTTTGTTTAGAATTGGGAGTGAGTCCAGAGGACCCTGCGAAGAGGGCGCATGTTTGTGTTAGCTAAAAATATAACAGCATAGCTATACACTGCACACGTGTAGCTGCTCAGCATTTAACGTACCTCTCGCTGGAGAGTGAACTCTACAAGCTCCTGAACCCTTGAAGCCCCGAAAGCTTCACAATACAATACAATACAATTTTGTACATTATGAAATTGATTTCTAAAATAAAAAGATTATTATTTACTTATATGATACTATAAAAATTGACGGCCTGTGACAATTCTGACTATGGCAATGACAGCCAAAACTTTTGTTTAATCAGCACACATTGCGTGGGCAAGAATATTATAAAGCAAAGGCATCTCTAGTAGATCCGTACTCTGTGGTTGATTCGAAACCAATTTGCAACTTCCCCGTACAAATGTGGCGGTGAGAGAATGTTATTGGTCGTTTCCTGATGCTACTAGTTCTAGAACCTGTATTTTTCTTTATGAGGAGCTTAGTTTCATCGCAATTGGATCGTGTTATCATGTTGTTACGGTTAATCGGAAGTATGAGGACGTTTAACGCTGAATAATTATTGTATTTATTTATTTATTTACGTATTTCAGAACATTATTACTAAGAAATAGATACTTATAAAAATATTGATATGTAATCAATATTTTTATAAGTATCTATTTCTTAGTGGAAAACGGATCGCGGTTGAAACACTATACTGCGCACCAAACGCAGATCGTTAAAGGCGGCCTAACTTAAATGGGACTGGTCTGGACATGTCATGCCGAACGAGCGGTGGGCCCGGAAAACTCAAGATTGGCGTCCTGAAACCGCAAGACGAGGCCGCGGCAGACCACTAAGGAGATGGTGGGATGAATTAGATGTCTTCCTTGAGAATAGGAAAGAGGCAACACAGAACCGAGAGCAGTGGAAACAAATGAGGGAGGCCTTTGCACAGCAGTGGGAGAGTATAGGCTAGATATAACAATAATATCTATTTAACCCTTGTTCGCGACACTGTGGGGTGCTTAACTAAAAATCAGCGCTGTGTGTCTGACGCTGTGTGTGGGCACACTCATCGCAATTTTACTGTATCTTTCTGTTCTATTTCTGTACTATTCTTCTCTTTTCCTGTGTGTTTGTTGCTGTTATGTTTTCTGTATCAAATAAATATTTTCATCACGCACTGGGACATAAACTCTCAGAAGAACCCCCCAACTAGACAGTCTAACAAACCGACATCAGAACAACGTTGTACCCGCAGCAGTTTCACCAATATATCGATCAAGCCGTGTAGCAGCGACACATCCACAGATAAACGGGTCGAGTACTTTCTACGCACGCGTGGGCGCAACAACTGCTGAACATTAATTAATGCAACTGCACACAGACGCGGATCGGGTGAAACCGGACTATGGAATAAGAAGGTGCAGAAGACACACTACGAACAAGGCAAGAATATATTTTATTTTTATGCAAATTTATTGTGAAGTATTCAAAATCAAAATCAAAATCAAAAGTCATTTATTCAAACTAGGCTGAGAACCAGCACTTTTTGAACGTCAAAGTTCTACATAAAGACAGTCCCCCAAAAAACGCCCGCCCGTCACCACTTCCTAGTGTTTTAGCTGTGAAGAAGAAGTGGCCAACAAACTCCCCAGCAACACATCTGTCTGTTAAGTTTTAAGAACTTGAATCTATATAATTCTAAGCAACAATCTTAACATTATGTAAAACAGAAAAATAAATATATGCCGTCTAAAATATAATCATAAAATTAAATTAAATAATCCGCCACTTGCCAGCTAGCACACTCAATCATGCCATTAAAAACCAACTCAAGCATAAACACTAAACCAAATTAAAGAAGCCTCCATACATAACTGGTGTGCCTGCTTACAAGAACAAAGATTGAAACTATCAAAGGGCTGTGATTCGAAGCCACAAGTGATGAACTAGGGCCATCACACTAAATTTGGTAGACAATTATTATATGAACTCATATAATCTGTTATAACCATAAGCTAAATATGGAGAAAGAACATCAAGTGTAACATTGTCTTGCGTTCAACACAGCGACCAACTATTATTATCTTCTAAGTAGTCGTTGATGGAATAGTATGCTTTCGAACAGAGACTAGATTTAATTTTAGTTTTAAATGCATTAAAAGGCAAGTCAAGAAAAGAACGGGGTAGCTTATTGTAAAATTCGATACCGAGACCCTCAAACGAACCATGAACCCTACGAACACGGTGGGAAGGAACATGAAGTTTATACTTATTTCTGGTGTTAAAATTGTGGATATCACTGGTCTTTTTGTACAAATGTATATTTTGTCTAATGTATAATATGTTTGCAAAAATGAATTGAGATGCCACCGTGAGAATTCCAATCTCTTTGAAAATTTCTCGTAAAGAAACTCTTGACCTTAACCTATAGATTGCTCGTACAGCACGTTTTTGTAAAACAAATATATTTTGTATGTCCGCAGCTTTACCCCACAAAAGAATACCATAAGACATAACACTATGGAAATAACTAAAATAGACTAACCGTGCTGTGTCAACGTCAGTATATTGTCTAACTTTTCTGACGGCGTAGGCGGCAGAACTGAGCTATTGCCATTCAACGTGGCAATGCTGCCAGCGTTCTGGTCACTTTTCCCATTGACAGCAATGTGGACGAATTTTTCGATGCCCAATGAATTATACTCCTCCCTTTTTTATGCCGCTTGTACATATTTTATTTTGTGTAGCCTCTCTAACCTATTACGTTATTTATTAGTTTAGTTATGTATAAAAGAATGAACTATCAAAATATTATAAACATCGAATAGCATTAGGTACATATAATAATTCCCAGACTGCACCTTCTGTTTATTAAATACTTGCACATTGCCAATACAGAATCGTAAAGTGATACAAATAAATATGAAAAGCCGTGAGAAAGTACTGACTCACCTGTCTGTACGCAACTGCGATGACTATGCGTTTGATACTTTATCACCCTTACATTAAACTTTAAAGTTTATCATGACCCGTCACCTGTTAGTGGCTGGTTATGCTGACCAATTAAATATTGTGATTTAACACTTTCCGGGGCATAATAGGACGTAATAGCAGTTTTGTTAACACACCTACTGGCGTTCGAGACTTCGAGAGACGTATTAAGGCCCTACTAATGGCCAAGTGGCGCCCTCATTGAATAAAAAATCGTAGCGTATGAAATAAATATTAAAGAATCCTACGTCACGTTTGTTACAAAGAGGATAAAGTATTGTTACGTTGTTAAAACAGGTCTCAAAATGTTTCGTATTCAAAGTTGCAAGCAAAAGTGTCAGAAACGGCCGTTTTACGTTTCCTCAATGAGGGCGCCACTTCGCCGGTAGTAGGGCCTTAAGAGGCTTTAGATAAAATTACATTCTATCAGTAATAATTACTAAAACTAATTTAAAAAAAAACCCGGCCAAGTGCGTGTCGGACTTCACATTTTGGGTTCCGTACCAAAATGTATTTTTGACTAAGTATATATATGGCTTTGGGTCAACCATGCTTGTACTGTGAAAATTTGAAGACTAGTTCCAACCGTTTGACTGTAAAACCTGTGTGACAGACGACGGACAAACAGACGGACAGACGGACACGTGAGTGACAGCCATAGGGTTCCGTTTGGACCCTTCGGGTACGGAACCCTAAAACCCAGCTTCAACAAGCACCCATACCATCATAATATATAATAGAAAATACTCATGATAACAAAACATACTTGCCCAAATTCAACTATCCTATCACCAGGGAATTTCAGTCCCTACATCCTGGCGCCATCATCAGATCAGTTCGATGGTATTGCGACACATGACGTGAACCCGGCGCTGCTGGCTGGTTAGACTGTTCGGTATTTGAAGAGTAATTCGAATGATAAATTAGAATCGAGTATTCCCGTTTCAAATACCTAGTAAAGTAGGAAGTAATCTATTGTTTCTAGAGTTATTCCGAAGTAGCCCGTTGAAGAAGGCGCATGTTTGTGTTAGAAAAATATAAAACCTACACTACTCGCGAAGTTGATCGAAGTTAAGCGAATACAACAGTGTAGAAGGGCACTTCGGTTTGCTTCGTACAACCTCGGCTCGCATACTTACATACTTCGGTCAACTTCGAAGAGTAGTTTTACAGTGCGGTGCTAGTCTTTGATTTGTAAGGCACACTACCCAAGTAAAGTATTACATTTACTACACGACCCTCGCTGCCTACGAGTGACACAGCTGCCCAAGCTATACAAGAACCCCTGAAGCCCCGAATACTTCACAGTATCATAACATAACATTGTCACCGGACGACAAGTATGCCATCGGAATTTAACTGGTCGAAAAATGGTAGGTAAGTATGCAAATTTTGAAGCGGCAAACTTACAAACGAGTACGAACATGGAGGATTTCTAAACTACTAACTATTTAAAGTTGTCTGGTGAGTAAGAAGTGTAAATGACAAATGTGAGTAATCAATTATACTTGCACGAATCCTTGCCGGCGTGGCGCCATATTGGATTAAGAGGAAAAAATATTCTAAGTAAAGACTTTTGACATCATCACGACACGCAGGTCAGCATCCAAATTAGAATATTAACATACTAGTTGACTAATTACTTCATTACCGTTAATTAGTGTCACTAGTACGAGTCTAGACTTTGTTTACGAGTTTATTTTGCTGCAGAAGCGAAAGTGATGACCTTGGGCTCAAAATAAAGGGAGTAAGACTTTCGACAATCGTAATCGCTGATAGTTTAACAACCCTTGGGGGGTGGGAAATCATCCAATGACTTCTCCCGCTCTGGGTGGAGCGGGAGGGCGTGTCAGACTCTTACTGACTAAAATCCACCCCTGTTCCTTCCTGCCTCGAGTGCCCAGGGGCGAGGTAACTCTGTTTCGAATTTATCCTCAACCCCCGGGCAGGCATCGGCCATGACGGGCCCCGTCCTTAATGCTGACAACTCTTTGAGGCGCGCTGGAACACTACGCGCCGTCGACTCTCGGGCCTGTTGCTGATCGGACGGCGAGCTACCCATTACTTGCCGTCCGCAGGCCCGGGAACCCTTGTGGGGGTGGGAAATCATCCAAAGTCTCACCCAGACTTTCACTGACTTTTACTGACTAAAACCCACCCTGGTTCCTTCAGTTGCCTGAGTGCCAAGGGCTGCGAGAACTCTGTTACGAATTTATTTGCGACCCCACGCAGGCATCGGCGCTGACAGGCCCCGTCAGGTATTGCTGACAACTCTTTGAGGCGAGCGTGGAATACTACGCGCCGTCGACTCTCGGGCCTGGTCCTGATCGGACGGCGAGCTACCCACTACTCGCCGTCCGCAGGCCCGGGTCTGCGGTGGCCGAAGATCGGTTTGCGACCACCGAGGCCCAGGGAGTTTAGCAACCCTAGTGATGCTATATGTATTTGTGATATGCATAACCGAATTATTGTGAAACAAGATTAAACGATTAGTATATTAAACGATCAGTTTAAGATGTTTTTAGATCTCCATTCATCAGGGCCTTTAATAGATAACAAGCACAACAATAGTAAGTCACATTATCTAGACCCTCTTATACCTTCATTAGTATACTCTATCGCGCCCTCCAGCCTGCGAAGAGCCTTATTGCTATCCTCCAGCACACATCTTAGTAGGTAAGCATACAGGGTGTAAAAAGACACATCACAGAGCCGTTAACTACGCATACTGTACGTCTAACAAAGTAGTTTTGCGCAAAAATGACTTTTACTTTTTGGTATGAAAAAAAAATCATTTTTTTTATTACGAGCAATGTAACGCAAACACAGGCAAGTGGAGTTAAACCCCGCCCCTTCCCTCTAAGCCACGTAGGTACTTGTCGGATACGTTTGATATTCATTACGTTTTTGTAACTGCAAATGCGTAATTTTAAAATTTGGAAAAAAAATAGAAAATTCAGGTAATGTTTTTTAGGAAAAAAGTTTAGTAATAACACTTGGAATTCATTTTCGTAAAAAAGAAAAGTTGCGACTGTGACCTTCAATATATTCTCCAGAACCAGTGGATTCCCAGGTATGGTCTAGTGGAAAAAATGATCCAAATAATGGGTAGAATAAGAGGCTTTCGGCTTTGGAAACTGTCTTTTTACACCCGTTATGTAGATAACATTTTCGCATTGATATAATTTAACAGCTTCCCCATCGCCTTAAGATACCGTCTCGTTAAGCAAGTTTTGTTGCTCTTGGCTCACTGGAATCAGTTAAACCGCCTGGGGTGTGACGTCATGCAATAGATGAATGGGTTACTATTTATGAAGCGAGGTTTCCGTGTTTTGATTGTAAGGGAGTAGAAAGATGAAAGTAAAAAAACCCGACTGTAAAAAAACAAGTAAAAAGTTCCAAACAAGTCACTTTTCAAGCAGTCTAAAGCAGTTGGTGGCATGAAATCAATAATTGAATGAAAATAACTGCGACCAACTGCATCAGACTGCTCGCTGCTTTTTTGCTGCTTTTTTTTTTTTTTTATTCTATTCTACGAGTATTTTTGTTTGGAACTTTTCATTTGTTTTTTACAGTCGGGTTTTATGAAAATATTCAATTTTTTTTTCTACATTTTAGAGAGTTATATTTTTGGAATCGCTTCCTCGAAACCTTTATTTTGATACCCCACTTAATATATATAGTTAGAGAACTTTACTTTTTTGTTTTTCACAATATGGAGTCTGGTTATCGCCATATTGTATTTTGATTACTGTCATGTATTTAGTTGCACTCGCAAGATTAAGGCGAATGAATTTTTAGTCTCTTTAGTAAGTATCACAGAGGAACTAACATACATGACATACCTACATACAAAGGCTGATAAACACATTACCCTCCCTTGTGTCGTGCAGTGGGGTAAAAAGGGGAAGCTGCAAAGACGCATTTCTAAAATAAGTGTGGAGAAAGAAGAAATATGGCGCTGACTTCAAATAAATTGGGAAAAGTGGTGGAAGAGAAATGTGATGATAATAAGACTTAGAGAATAGAAGAATAAAATTTATTGTAACCCAAAAAATATATATGGGACAATGGCGGTCTTATCGCTGCCAGCGATATCTACCAGACAACCTTTTGGATGGACTAAAATAATTAAAAATAAAAAGGGGGTGGTCAGTGGTGTATTGCTAATAAATATGTAATGTATTGTTCTCTTCAGGGGTTGAGGACAAATTCGAAACAGAGTTACCTCGCCCCTGGGCACTCAGGGCAGGGAAGGAACAGGGTGGTGGTCAGGGGGCTGGGTTTTAGTCAGTAAGAGTCTGACACGCCCTCCCGCACCACCCTAAAGCGCGAGATGTCATTGGATGATTTCCCAAGCTAGAAAAAAAAAAAAAGAGGAGCTCTTATTTTTTTTTTTGTTTAAAGTGAAAAGTAATGTGTGCATGGAGTTTCTTGCACTTTATTCTCCATAGAGATCTACGCTTTGGAATGTGCAATTAGCTTCATCTTTCTGACTGACCGACTTCTTGACAGTTCAAAGTTCAAAAGTGCCTGTAAATGGTTTATTTGAAATAAATGCTTTGAATTTGAATGTTTTTGAAACATTATACATCCTATCAGAAGATAGGCATGATGGAGTGATGGAGTTCACGTCAATTTGTATATGTCCTGCTAACCTAAAAACAATATATTTTTACCGAATGCTTCAATAAAATCATTCAAAAGATGGATTCGAAATGAACTTTCTTTTTATTTTTCCAAGCTAGAGAGCTCAGTTAAGTGAGTCTTTAGAGAACCTACTCAATAAAACCCCAATATGAACAAAGCAATATCTATTTGTAAGCCCGTGAAAGAACGACATTAATAAAAGGTTATAAGCTCTTTCAAACCGAGAAAGTTGAACAAAAACATTGATATTTATACTGATTGGAACGTTCCACGTAAAGACCTCATAGAAATGTCACGATATTACTTCCTTCGTATTAGTTAAGTTTTCAACAAAACCGATATTCTCAGTTATATCGTTGTTTACGACTCCACTCTAAAGCAGCTTCATTTACTTTTAAATTGAAAGCTAATAAAATAATAATGATTTCTGCAAGTCCTGCTTTCACCACACCATTTATGGGATAATTTCATATTATAAATGAAATGGTTTATCTTTAGAAGATGTCTTCCTTTTCACCACTTTAGATTTCTCTTTAATAAATCTTTTGAAGATAAATTTAATGACATTAGCTTCCGTTTCTACATTTACCTAAAACTCATTTACTGAAGAGTTCTTTTATACCTAACTGATAAACAGTATTTCTTCACATAAAATACAAAATCTTTGCAAAGACCAACAAAACGTACTCATTTCAACTGAATCGCTAAGCAAATGTTTAATCACAATCTTAAAATATTTGACTTACACATTACGGAATTTAGTGTCAAAAGGTCAAACCCCTCGTCATAGACAAACAAAAAAAAACACAAAATCTTTATCTATGACACTGCAGACACTTACAAATGTCAAAACCAGTAAGAGCAGGTACTCAAACAAGACAATTAAGCTGTGTTTGCTCTCTTATTGACATCTTGACAGAATAACCCACATTTTATATAGTTATACAACGAGGAACTATGGCTATGTGTGACATAACAAAGCTTTAGGTTCACACGGTGATTAATTAGCAAAATGTTGAACAGCGGTGGTGAAAGCATTGTCTTAGACTCGACATTAGGATAGGTTACTGTGGGAAGCCAGTGGGTGGCGTGGGCAGTGCATAATTACCAACACCGATATACCCTGACCTCCCACACCCCCTTTACTTTACCCAAACCCCCCATAACAGGGGAGATTGAACGTTATCTAGAGTTCACCGTAAAATGGTCGAAGGAACAAAGACCGTTAATTTGTCCGGGATCAAAATTGCCTTGTCCATGAAATCGATTACGGTTTTGTTTAATCGATGAAAAAATCGTTTGTGGGATCGATTTTGTGTTTGTGGGATTGAAATAATGACACTATTAAATTTGATTGCAGTTTGAATGAAAACTTCGGAATAACATATTAATTACTTAACTGACATCAATTACTCTAAGATAACATAACATATGTAACCGCAAAGCAATCATTTTAATGAGAAAAATACAAGGGCATCATAACAATACCCGAAGATTTCATTAGAACAAATTACGACACAGATAATTTAATATTCCTAAGCAGACCAACACATATTCCAAATTAAAAACAAATTATAGTAAACCCATGAAATCAGAGAACCTAACAGGGCGGTGCCTTACCCCATACCATTGCCCCATTAAAGTCTATAGTCAATGGTAAAATACTATGGCATTAATAAGGAAATAATTTAGCGAATAGTTAACGTCCCACAGATATAGGAGGCGATAACCATGTTATTTACTGGGACTTAAGTCATGCGCGTTTCGCTTTGAGATCGCTATTAGTAAACACGCATTCTGGTTTGCGTGTATGGGGACACACTGGCTCGGAGAACACCTAACAATTTTAAAGAAATAAAATGAAATTGGCACAAATGTGGCACTCATTCCATTTTATAAACCGACTTCGTAAAAACACAGTCACTTCGTAAAAGTACAGTCGAACATAGAACGTCTTCCAGGTTCTATGTTCGACAGTATTTTTGTTTTATATATGTATGTCCATTGTCCACCGATTTCTCTGTCAGTTGTGGACCGATTTAAAATAAATCTTTTTTTATCTGAAAGCATATACTCCCGAGGTGGTCCCAAATAAATTTTATCGAAATTGCTTTAACGCTTTTTGAAAAACTGAACAAAAACGAAAAATACGTGTACATAGATGACGTTTATAATTAGTATAATTTACTAAAGGCGACAAAAATTAACGTATAGTAAAGTTAAAAAAAAAACCATAACAATGATTATGCTTTTTTAAGGGTTTGAAGTCATCAGATGACTTCTTCTGCTGTGGGTGGAGCGAGTGTCAGACTCTTACTGACTAAAACCCATATATTCCTTCAGTTGTCCTTTGTGTTCCGGAGCCGCGGTGACTCTTTCGAACACTCCCGCGACGCTGGCCGACATCGAACAATTATTATGCAACTTAATAAAGTAATTAATAACAATTATTATTATTACTTAGTAAAGTAATGAATAAAAATTATTATGCAACTTAATAAAGTAATTAATAATAATTATTATGCAACTTTAAACAACTTAATAAAGTTAACCGAACACTCAAGCAGTGTGTACAATCAGTTAGAAGGTCCAAGACAAACGGTTTTGTTGCGCTCGCGCAATTTGCCATACTTGATGAGCTAGAGTTATGGAAACAAATGGCCAATCGTCCATATAGGTACGTTAATAAATGAATAGTGAACAATAGGACAGGTCAATAATTATCTTATTTACGGCTGCGGATTGCGTGTGAAAGTGATTGAAAAAGAGGTTGGTCTTTTAATGCAGGTGTATAGTTTAGTAACAGGTCAACAATTACTGAGTATAAAATTTACACTATATCCATTTGATATTTTCGCATGGTTCCCCACAGACAGGCGTAACGCGACATTACGATCACCACACGCTATTCTTTATTATATTTTTCTCTCCTTTATTTTTACGCTTATTTACAGAGTAACAAAAACGCGTAGTCATATTTTAGAGCCTATGCACACCGCGTTTTTTATTCGCCAGCGCGTTTAATAAACGCGGTGTACATAGTCTCTTAGACACTGCTTATGCTCATAGAAATGAACAATTTTCTTCAAGAAATTCATACAGAATTCCGACAAAAAATTAGACCGCCCATATTAATTTTAATCAGCTGATGATAAGTTGTAATTTGCAAGGAAAGTTTTTTTTTTGGAAATAGTCTATTATTTTCTTGAAGAAAATTGTTAATTTCCAAGGGCAGAAGCAGTATTTAATATATGACCACGCATCTCCATTACAGCCTGTATATGTAAATACATACAATGTACTGTGGCGCGTGTGCACTCAGCACGCCCGACCGCACATATAAACCAGGCACTGCTGGCAGCTTGTAATATTTGAAGAGTTATTCGAATAATTCATTTAGAATAAGTTTTTTTATAACATTTTTTGTTTGGAGAGCCAGTTCAGCTCAGCCCGTGGAAGTTGGCTCATGTAGGTATTAGTTTGATTCAAGAATAATATAGTAAGAGTGCCGTTCCCTCCTCTTTTAATCCACACACTCCACAGTTAAATCTGTTCACTTGCCTCCCCAAGCTATAGAAGCAACCCTAGAGACCCAAAGGTTTTACAGTACCTACATGTTTATTATTTATTAGCCGTAAAACAAATTCGTCGCATCGTGTCGTCGCGCTTGTCTGCGGGAGCTTTAAACGTGCGACTAAGTGACAGAGTAATGAACATCTCAAATGAAAATTCAACTGTTATTCATTTGCTATTTCTGTTATATAACTTTAACCTCTGGTTCTAATTTATGGCAACTTAAATAAATTCTATAGCCATTGGTTATAAAGAGTCATAAAACCCGATTCTGGAGTTAATTTCGCAACCGATTTGGTAGTTTACGACTGCAATAAACTTGTAATAGACATCATCAGTAGACATTAATAGTCACGTCTGCATAATATTTAGGAAACAACTAAAATACCTATTAAGAAAATTGGTGTTTTTAGAAAGTTCGAAAAATATTAAATATTTTGCTATTTTAGATAAAAGAAGTTTCGTCAAATCTCGTTTCTTCATTATCATCCACGAGCGAGCCCAGCTCCGCACGGGTACATATTATACACACAAACCTTCCTCGTTTATCGTTCTTTCTATTAGTGAAAATTGCATTAAAATAAAAACGCGGCAAGCGACTTTGATTTATACTATGTAGAGATTTAGCCGGGAATCACCCACTACGGAATATAAGTCCGGTTCCGTGCGACCCTCATCATCATCTTCCTGCCCTTATCCCATGTTACTTGGGGTCGGCGCAACGCGTTTTTTTCTTCCATTCTATCCTGTCAGCAGTCACGCTATCACTAACTCCCTTTTCTTTCATATCTCACACAATCCATCCATATTTTCTTTGGCCTCTCCCTCTCCATCCATCTACATTTACGAGTATATTCATAACTCTTTTAGTTACATGTGTTTCATCCCTGCTCTTCACATGACCATACCAAGATAAGCGGCTCCCTTTCAAGACTTTCAACTTTTCTGTCCGACCGTACGAGTTACGACCCTCATCTAGATTATTCCCGGGACTTTCATCATCAGCCTTTTAAATTCCCCACTGCTGGGGCACAGGCGCCCTCTCTGTGAGGGTGTGGGCCTTAATCCGCCACGCGGGCCCAATGACAGTTGGTGGACGTCACATGTCTTCGAATGCTTGGTTCTAGGACATGCCGGTTTCCTCACAATGTTTTCCTTCACCGTTTTGAGAGCAGTGGTGATGAAATAATTTACATAAAGTAAAACGCCTGTCTGGGTTTTAACTCACGATCTACAACTTGTAAGTCGCGGCCGTTACCACTAGGCCACCACTGCTCACTGCTTGGGACTTTGACAAACACAAATTCACGTTATTTTTTTCTTTAAACTTTCATAAAAAACTTTGAAAAATTATTCCTCAAGACATTTACTAAAGTAAAACAGTACCTTTAAAGGATACAAAGACATAAAAACCAAACCACAACCTTTCGCGATCAACTGCGAAAACACACCCACAAACTACGGCCGAAGTTCATTGACTCATCGTCTAGCACAATGAAACAGTGACGCAAACTGTTACGCTATCGACATCGATAGTCGCCTCGCAGATAACTCGTTGTATAATCGAGCGATATCGAGATACCATCGCAGACGCGTGTCGTGGGCGGCAGACGCGAATAGGGTTGCTAACTTGCCAAGCGTCCGGATAAATCCGGACGTAGGGTTTTCAGATGTCGCGGGAGTTATAGAAGGAAACCGCGGCCCTAGCACAGGCAACGGAAGGAACAGGGGTGGGTTTTAGTCGGCAAGAGTCTGATACGCTCTCCCGCTCCACTCAGAGCGGGAGAAAATATTTGATAATTTCGCACCCTATAAAAAAAGGGTTTTCGGATGCGTGTACGACGAATTAGACGGTGTCCGACCTGGGTCTCTAGACAAAACGACAATCTATTGGAGATGTCGAAATGACAAAATATTTGGGATTTACGTGACATTTCGATAGCGCAAGTCGATCCCATTGGTTTTTATTTCTACAAGCTTTTATTTAACTTGTTGGTATCCGATTGAGCTGAAATTTTGCATGTGGGTTCAGTTCCAAAGACAATGCACTATGGTAAGCATGACCTGAATCGACATCCAGGATTAGCTCCAGATAAAGGAACTCTTCAAAGCTTACCAACACGTACACGAAATTTTGTCTAGGTACGTATTTAATTATGATAGCCGTTATAAAAGCTAGTTTATTTATTTTTTGTCAACCTTAATCGTTGATAGAATATCACTGCTCACTTGAAGTCCCACTCCAAATTTTGCTAAGGTTTTCACAATTAGCTCGGTCATTTAGATTTTCGCTTATTGCATAATAAAGAAAACTGATTCATTTCTCAAGTTGTTTCATTTTAAAAATATAACAGAAAATTCTTAAAGTCAAGCAAGTTTTTTTTTCCTAATTTGACCTAAAAGCCTGTATAAAAGTGGCAACCCTAGATCCGAACATGGCATAGGAAGCAAATAAAGTGCACACGCGAATATTTACCTGCTACTGTCAGGTGGGAGATGAAAGATCTGTTATTGGATGATTGCCGGGATGTGGGACTTGGAGGTGCTCCATTTGGCGACCGTTTCTATTCATAGGTGTGATGAAATATACTTTGTATTCGCTGTAAGATATCCAGCGCTTATAGAGATAAAGTATAAGAAAATTTAGTGACTAAATATTTTATTTAGGGCTATTTTTTACCATTAAGGCGCAGTTACACGACTTTTAAGGGTGTTTAATTGAACATCACGTCTAAACAACTAGTTTCAATTGTTTGAAAAAAATATATGTTACTCTAGACAATTTTTGTCGTAATTTGATCTGAGAACATTTGAAATTATATTTTTATAACATAGTCTAATTAATTTGTAAAGTTATGTCTAACGCGTATAGAAAATTGAGAATCACGCAAATACTATAAAGCGTATTTTTATGAAACCTTCACCATTTGAAAGATTATTTAATTATTTATAATTTAGTCTCAGTGTTTTAGTTTATTACTTGTTATTTTATGTGTAATAAATTAATAATGCGTCTAATTTCGGACAGCGCTCCTTGATGGGCGAGTCCTATTACTGGGTGGAAATACGACACGTTACGTGAGCTCAGCGCAGAACACGCAAGCTAACCATTCAAGGTCGTTGGCAGGTAATAGCGCCTTAATTGGCTCGCGTTTGACCACTATATAACCTGATGGTAAGCGATGATGTGGTCGATGATGGAGCACGCTTGCCCAGAAGAAGAGTAAATAGAAGTAACCTATTTACTTCTTAACGTAAAGACCTCCAGGTTATAGCTATCAGGAGACCCAAACTCCAACAGAGAATTCCACTCCGTCCGATCCGTTCTTCCTTCAGTTCATCCCGCTGTCTCTGTCTGGGCTTGCCGCGATGTCGCCTGCCTCCAAATCCACAAGATTTATAGCTTAGCAATTAATGTTCTTCCATTCTGAACTTAATCAGTGCTTTGGTAAGCAATGACTTCTCGTTTTAAGATGCCAGTCGTATCAACGCAACAAGTTAAAAAAAAAAAAACTGATAAATAACAAACATAAATAATTATTTACTTTTTTCACTCTGATATTACGTGTCCACATAAATTGATAGTCGGCTCTTGTGGACGGAACTCAGAATTAATAACTACGTAACCAGCGGATACCGGCGGAAGTTTCGAAACACTGTCATTTTAGTAATATCATAACACTAGTTTCTGTCTGCGGCTTCGCCCGCGTTAAAGTCGGAACTATCCCAAGTTCCGATCTATCTCTACAATAAAATTCATAGCAAACAATCAGAGTTATAATATGAAAATTATGCACACAAAATAAAAAAAATATTATAAATAGATAAATAGGTATATTTATCTATTTATAAAATATTAGTACGGATTAACGAGCCGTGAGTAATTCGCACTACAGCTACATTACATAGATATTTCCGGTCAGTAATTAATATAAATAAATACGCCAATAAAGTTGAATGTCTTACTTATAAGGAGAGTAATTTGAAACACGCAAGTCTCCCACGGGTTTTTTTTTTTTTTTGGGGGGTGGGAAATCATCTTATGACTCTTTCCGCTCTGGGGTGGAGCGGAAGGGCGTGTCAGACTCTTACTGACTAAAACCCACCCCTGTTCCTCCCTGCCCTACGCGCCCGGGGGCGAGGTAACTCTTTCGAATTTATCCTCCACCCCCGGGCAGGCACTGGCCGTGGCAGGCCCCCTCCTTTGCTGACAACTCTTTGAGGCGCGCGTGGAACACTACGCGCCGTCGACTCTCGGGCCTGGTGCTGATCGGACGGCGAGTTACCCGCTACTCGCCGTCCGCAGGCCCGGGTCTACGGTGGCCGGAGATCGTCTCGCAGCCCCTGGCGTCTCCTGCGACGGCTGCTGCTGAGGGCGCTAGGGCGACTCTGACTCCGTTGAGTCTCCCTAACGTGTGCCGCCTCCCTCTTCGCGAGCATTACTGCTTCGCAGAAGGAGGAGACGGCCCCCCATTCCCTCTCGCTCCGTACCATGGCCTGAACCAGGGCACGGCGCGAGAGGTCGCTGCCGCCTATCGCCGTGTCCGGTGAGCACCTGCGTCAGGCGGAAGGTGAGGTTGCCATGGCGCCTCTCCAGAGGTAGGGTTTGACACGTTTTAAACTCCAATTCTCAATTCTGAAATCAGGTGTTGATTTTGCTCTTTTACTTACATCTTGATTGTTTCTCTCTGTGATGCATAATGCTCACTGCAGCTTATTACTGAAGTAGGTACATACCTGTAACAAAAAGAAAATACAATTCAGTTTAAACTTGAACTCACACAATTAACTTCTAAGTTTAAATAAAGGTACATAGTTTTCAATAACACTTTTTACCTTCAACATGTTTAAACACAAACCCCTATTACCAACGAGTAACTTCGCCCTGACCATAAAAAGAAAAATATACAATAAAAATAAAAACGGTCGGATATGGTTGACCTAGGCAGGCGAAGGTCGCGTGAAGGATAAACATCGAAGCCCCGAAGGTCAGGTTCAGGGTTTACTGCCAAGGTCAGCTCGAGTATTGATTTTACCTGACATTAGCGTGTACTACGGATATGATTGTAGCTGTTGTGAAAATGATTCCATAATTGTCGGTTTCATGTCTACAGGCCATTTGGAATGTTTGTTGATAGATATTTGCGAGGGAAAGGCTATAACTAGAATAGGTTTCATATAGGTTGTCTCATTTTTCATTTGCCACAAGGTTTTCTAAGATAAAGCATTTGGTGGCCCAGTGATAACAGCCGCAACTTTTAAGTTGTAAGACGTGGATTCAAAACCAGGCAGTCGCTTTACTTTATGTAATGCTAACTGTTCTCAAAACGGTAAAGGAAAACATCTTAAGGAAACCGTCATGCCCTAGAACCAACAACTTCGAAGACATGTGACTTACACCAACCCGCACTGGGTCCACGTGGTGGATTACGGCCCACACCTTCTCACACAGAGGAGGCCTGTGTCCTAGCAGTACAAACCCAACGTTGCAATGCAAAGCAGCAACAAATCGAACTTTGTTGATTAGCTTCTTTATAAGGGTGTTATTAGCAATAGCTTTGGCTGGTCGACGGATACCGGTCGTTAAACAATCGACCGGTCGACGTCGACTAATCCATTCTACCATCGATCGACGCTCGATCGATTGGTGTAACCTAGTAGAAACTATCGATCGACGTCGACTTATTCATTCTACCATCGATCGACGGTCGATCGATTGGTGTAATAGAAACAATCGATCGACGTCGACTAATTGATTCTACCATCGATCGGCGGTCGATCCGGTCGTTAAACAATCGTGATCGATCGACGTCGACTAATCCATTCTACAATCGATTGACGCTCGATCGATTAGTGTAATAGAAACAATCGATAGACGTCGACTAATTCATTCTAAGTACTATCGATCGACAGTCGATACGGTCGTTAAACAAACGAGACCCGTCGACGTCGACTAATCCATTCTATAATCGATTGACGCTCGATCGATTATTGTAATAGAAAGTATCGATTGACGTCGACTAATTCGTTCTACCATCGATCGACGATCGATCGATTGGTGTAATAACACCCTAACAAAGGCGCGTTGCTAATGACGTAAGGAGAAAGCCAATGCATGGTAGAATACATGTAATCCTACCGACTGAATTTCAATCATGGTGGCCGATCTCATCTGAGATTACCCAAGTACGCAGGAGTTATTATAGTGCAAAAGCGTGTGCGCAGATACAGGTGCACTCTTTGTTCCTTGAGTCTCATAGTCCGATGGAACGGCAATCCGACACGACCGGGGAGAGACCAGCGCAGAACCAACGGCTTTACGTCCTTTCCGAGGCCCGTGCCTCGGAAAGGACGTTAGCCGTTGGTTCACACCCCCGTGGGTGTCACACCACCAATTTCCAAACTCCGGACTACATGTCAAACCATATTGAGTTTTCTGTTCGCTGAAACCGTATTTCTAAGTCACTATAAGTTCAAGTCTCCTCAAATCAAACTTTCTATGTCGACATTCTATTATTTAATTAGACCCCTTGTCCTCCAGACAAGATTACTTTATGCCTCCGCAGTCAAGTTATGGTGGCGCTATTAATTGCCAATGACCTTGACCTTGACCTTGTAACGCGTCGTACGTCCACCCAGTAATAGGACTCGCCCATCAAGGAGCGCTGTCCGAAATTAGATGCATTAAACTAAAACACTTAATAAGACTAGTCGTGTAGACGTGATGTTCAATTAAAAGTCGTATAACAGCGCCTTAATGAAAGCTTCATTTCCAAAGATGTAATCCTCCATGTCAAGGACATTCTGTTGATCCCAGGTCAAAGTCGCCCCGGTTGCGGCCCAAGGATAGGCCGACTAAATAGGTCGCGCAAATGGGTCGCCACGGAATTTATGAGGTGAAAGGAATGCCTGATACGGGTTTAAATAGAATTTAATGTGCCTGCTGTTCTTGAAAGTTAAGGGTGTTAAAGTACTTATGAGGAAGGGTTGGGTTATCTTCTCCAACATGAGGGTAATTAAAGCTTAGTTGTTAAAACGATTATCATATTTAAAGGCTTACGAGGATATTTTAAAAGCCGCGTTAGAGAGCCACTTTACGAGGCCTACTGAGGCCTTAATAACAACTTAAGGCGTATAATTATATCCGCCAAGTGGGGCCCTCATTGAATAAAAAATCGTAGCAAAGCGTAGAAAATAAAGATTATAGAATCATAAGTTGCGTTTGTTACAAAGAGGATAAGGTATTTTTACGTGGTTAAAACAATACTCAAAATGTTTCGTATCTAAAGTAGTAGGCAAAAGTACCAAAAACGGCAGTTTTTGACACTTTTGCATACTACTATGGATATGAAACACTTTTGAGTCCTGTTTTAACAATGTAAAACTACCTTATCTTATTTGTAACAAACGCAACATAGGATTCTTTCATCTTTATTTTCTATGCTAAGATACGAATTTTTATTCAATGAGGGCGCCACCTTAGGGAGGTAGGCCCTTAACTACTGATTTTAACATGAACTTTAAACACTGACCTACACCAACATAAAGCAGTTCAATTACAATACATTTAAAATTTAAACAATTCAAAATTATCCAACTGTCGCAAAAAATCAACGAACGAGTTCCAAGAATTGACTGAGGATAAAAACTGGTCTCATAAATACGGCTGTGTAGGTACCTACGGCCACCCTGACCCCAACGTGGTTCATTTATATTCCATCGTTCAAGAAAAACCTCGGTCATACATCAATATATCGATTTAAATTGTAATATGTTTTTGTGTGTAAAGTCCCAACCTTCCGTCAGAAATCAATTGGTATTTTGTAAACATTAATTGTTCTTGAATAAATATGACTTTAGGTTGCTTGCACATTGATGTGGCGGTGTCAATGTTCGGTTGGTAGTTTTTAGTTGCGTTTAGCACGCGATAGCCAGGCGGCTTTGGCCTTGATCTTGTTCATAGTTAGAATACCCAATTTGTAATTCAAATTTTTCATGCAGAACTTACAGGGTTCTTCAATGCCTAACCAAGAATAAGACGCGTATTTTTAAAGGTACGTCCACAGCCACACGATACAGACTTACGTAGATTTCTACAGGATTTTGTCTCTGCAACATATTGCAGACAAATGTCGGAAAAAAAGCCAAAAGTCTGTATGTATTAATACATAGACTTTTGGCTTTTTCGTTGTTTTTATCGTGTGGACGTACCTTAAGTTGGAAAGCCATTGCTAAAAACTGGCCTGAAGAATACGAGACGGAATAAATAAGCTTATCTCAAGAGACAACAACACGACACGAAAATGTTCTTCCCAAGATTAGGTACCAATCATAATTCTATTTATTTTAGCTACATGATTAGGCAAGGTTTAACTCTTTACACGTCTAGCGGACAAAAAGTGGGTGAGACACCTTTACACGTCTAGCGGACACAAAGTGGGTGAGACACAAATAAAATCTATTGTATCTGCTAATTGGACGCGCCACGGGATAATGATATTAAAATAAATACCTACCTAGATACTGTGTTTCTGTTACGCCGCAGTGGGTCTCAATCCTCACATCTTTCAGATTGCAACAATGTTGCGACTTTTGGTGTTAATATTTTTACTGACGCCATTTCAAGTGCGAATATTTGTGATGACCAATAAATAGCTGAAACGTTCTTGAAATATCTTAAACCGAATGAATTATTGTTTGCACTCCGTTAAAGATGAACTTTAAGTTGAAATACTTTAATTACTATTTAAAATTAACAGCGTGCCAGACATAATTTGTTTTTTATTTTGCTGCATGTAAAAAAATGCATAAACATATCCGCAAAAACACAATGCAATTGAAAGATGACCTCTACAGATATTAATTTTTGATGGATCATGACATTATCAAAGACCATCATTAGTAAATCTATCTTCTTTTTTCATGTCATACGGACACCTTGACATTCAAATAAATACATACTAATAGAATAATACATTGAAACTTATTAAGAAACAGACAGACGATATCTTGATTTTCAAATTACCAAACCGTTTAAGGTCCAAAAATGGCGCGAAATAAAAACATAAAGCGAGCTTGGAATCTGTAAAAAAAACCATTTGGCAATACATTCAGTCGAAATTATGGATTGGTTGGAACAATGGCCGATGCAAATTGTGACCGCATGCTGCATTTTATTTTTTAAGAGATGCATAAAAAAGACTCATCGTGTTCAATTGAATGCACCGTAAAGGGTAAGCACCATAAGCATTTTAAGGCAGCAGCGCCATTGTCCGGCAAATATTAATAAAAAAATGCCCCGGAAATGTCGAAGTTGTTGTACAATTCTAAAAGAATGTAGAGGTACAATCTGTACAAGAGATTAAGAAATGCCTGCATTTAAATCAGCTTATTTTCGTGAAGAAAAATTAAAAATAAAAGCTATATACCGTCGTCATCACGTGTAATGGAAAGTACCTACTCATGACAACAAAACATACTAGCCCAAATTCAACTGTCCTACCATTTGCCATCAGGGAGTTCCAGCCCCTACATCCCGGTGCCATCAGACCAGCTCGATAGTATCATAATATTGCATTGTCACCGGACTTACATCATCATCATCATCATCAGCCTAAAGCAGTACACTGCTGGACATAGGCCTCTCCAATTACACGCCACTCAGCTTGATTCTCGGCAACTCTTATCCAGCTGCTACCAACCACCCTGCGAAGATCATTGCGCCACCTAGCCAGAGGGTGTCCTACCTTACGTTTGCCGATTCGCGGTCTCCACTCATGAACACGTCTACCCCAATGATCATCGGTTCCAGACTTACCTAAGTATACCAAATTTCAGATCTATCGAAAATCAACTGGTTTCAAAAATGTTTTGCAAATTTCGAAGAAAACAACTTACGAATATTGCAAGTTAAATAAAAGTTTGTAAAAAGACCAAGAACTAGATCCAAAACGTCAATACATACAAATTGACACACACAACAGCTCACTCATTCAAAACCCACAAAGTTTCCACAAATGTATTCGCAATAAATTTAAATACAATAGAAATCAACAATAATCGAAATGAGAGCCTTTCACTACAATCCCAGCGTGCAGTGAACGCAGCCATAACCACAGATGCAGTAATAATTCAAACTATTAGTCGAATTTCGTGTTCCCAGGGCGCAGAGTGAAAGTAGTCCGCTACTGGGCTTTGCTGTGCCCTAGGCGTGGTTTGAGTGATAAGCGACGAGCGGTGAATAGATAGCGATAGCAGATTAATTGGTAGATGTCAATAGTTTCTGCCTCGAGTTTTAGTAGATGCCACGGAGCATGTTAACGCAAATGATGCTGCAATTTGCCGGAATTCTATGTTATTAGGTAATAGACTAGCGGTCCAAAATGTGTCATCGAGACCTAATCTATAGCCAAAACTCCAATGCCGCCGACGTTACGACGATGTCGACAAAACTATACGTGGCAGATGGACAAAAAGGAATCTTATCAAGGTGTCGATATCCTTTTAAGGTCGGGACCCTAAAAAAGCTTTACCCGATAGCCAGTCGCCGCATTTCGCTAAATTGGAATATTCTTGTTTCTGATACAACAGTCAACAAAGTATCAAGAAACTCAAGATTGCAACCTACATGATACCTAAAACAAAATATAAACGTAAATGGTACACGCGGCAATTCTGTTAGCATGTCTTTATCGAACCATTACCATACTATCTGTCTCTATTGCGGACATCTACCAGCAAATAATCTCAGTGTTACGTATTAGTAGACGTAATAGCGGCCGCTCGTACCTTGCACCTATGTTCAACAAGCGCGTGCTACGCTACTACCGACGATGGTTATCGCCTATTTATTGCCACATTAACTTGTAAAAAGCCTATAATTTAGCCTCTCCATCGACCAACGGTGAAAAATGTCCTTAGGGCTGCACGCACCTCGCTCGATACTCGATACCGACATAACGTATCGATCAGATTATCGCGAAATTGGACATCGATAAACTGCCCGATATCGATAATTTGTTTCGACCAATTACGTCAAATGACACTTAAGTGCTGAAAGTGACGAGGTTATGGACAACCTTAATCAATGAACTTAATTGGTTATTATGCTGTTTAGCAGTTCGAAGTACATAAATGTTTATGGTAACGAGATATTTCCCAGGGTTTCTCTCGGGCGAGTTGGGGAAATCGCTCTTTAATACTGCTCCCACACATAACAGCTTTAGACTGAAGATAAATCTACCTACGCGTACCTACAAGAACAGACTCAAAAATATGACAGACAGACAGATAGACTGAGTACATAACATGACACACTGCATTATAGAAACGATCTTAACTTCAATTAAAGTCAAAGTTATCGAGTTCAGTTCTGTCAGCTTGATTTCTAAAACTAACATAGAAACTACTGTAGGTATGCTTTAGCTAAGTGGTACAATTTCGTAATTTGTAACAGCAGTCTAGCATAGAGCATTAACATATTTTTCTAATATGCGGCAATAGGGAACGTGCACGGCGTAGTCTGTGCCATCTAGTGGAGTAAATACGAAACTTTTACACTTTAAAAACTTTTCATTGACATTTCCGTGCCATATATGTATACCTACACACATGCATCGCGCACACATGCAGAACGCATAACGTAGACTGACATCTAGTGAGTGAAATCCGCAACTTTTACTGTTTAGATACTTGACATTGACATTTACGTGCCGCCATCTATAGTCCCTGCACGTTCCCTATAAGTATTGTAACGCCTTTAAACACACGGCTGCCTGTCATATCATACATGATAACCATCGCAAATACCCATACATAAATGTCTACAAACATTCCTTCTCCTGACAATCCCCACAATTACCAACAAGCGAAGCTCTCATGCCATAAATCTGCCAACGATTCGAAGTTAAAGCAGCTAATGCGCACGGACAGACGGTGGCTCGGTTAATATAGTTCGAGTCGAAGGCATATGAATCACGGTGCGATGAAAGGCCGTGGGTGTCCGTATGAAACTTCCTGGCCCACCCACGGGTGAACCACGAAGGAAGACTAGGAAGCAAACGCCAATAAATTGCCCTTGGCTGCACATTGACGTAAGACCTAAATGTAATTTTCTTAGAGCGAAAGCAATTACCCGGAATGTCGAGAATTATGTAACGGTTGAAATCTAATGTGGCAGCCATCTTGAAAAATATAGGTTCATTGAGTTTCTGTTTCCTTTTGAAAATAATGGATATGATGAGCAACATTCTGATGTAATACTAGCGAGAGACTGTAACAGAGAAACGTTTTATTTATTTTTTTGACATAGTTTTAGTTTAAGACCAATATGTGACATTAAATAACAACTAACTAACTGTGACTAATGCAACAAGCACATGTGGATCTAAACAGCTATTCGGTAACAAAAGCCTGCGCCTACGCAGGCCAGCTCGCTAGTGTGACGTGTGACAGGTAGCCGAGATAAATGTTAGGAAGGCTCGGCTAATAGCTGCAGTGATGAAGTGTTCGCGCCTCATGATTTGTTAGCTGCAGATGGGTTATGTCTTGTTTGTTTTTCTATCGTTGGAGTGTAGATACATAATATGTTTCAGGATCAAAATCTAGGAGTGACGAAGTTATTGATTTATTAGAAACTTTGAAAGGTGCTTTGGTTATTGATGTTTTGGTATATGCTTCAGAATATCATCATCACCTACCTACTTCTTGTCTCGTGTTACTTGGGGTCTCGTCAACTGTCAAGCTTCCGTCCTATCTTTTCTTTGACCTACCTTCATCTCTCTCTTCACCCATCCACATTTTGAATTTCTTAAGACCCAAAAATAATATGACAGTATTTACAAAACTTCTAGATTCTGTGGTATCGACCTCTTTTCCTATTTTCTGCAAAGGCTTCCAAGTAACTCATCCCACTATGCAGCTGCTTGATAATAAGCAATTTACCTTATGATGCGTTTAATGTTTCTAGTAAGATATAAACAATTGAAAACGGGAAATAACAGATAGTACAGGCACTCCTTGTTGCATATCATTATTATTAGAATTCCCAACGAGACTTTCATAAGTTTCACTGAGAATACATTCACTAAGCTGAAGATTATCATCAAGGGCAATTCGAAAGGGAACTCTATGAGATAGGGTCAGTTCCCTCAAGTGCAATGTTGGGTAGGAAGCCTGGGGCCACGGGGAGGCGTCGAGCGGTTGGTAATTTCGACTCATGTTTTCAATATTTAAATTGTAGTTTAATTGAGGGCTTATCTTTCTAAATTTCTTTTTATTTTTTTTTTTTAATTCTTGAAAATCCACCATCGTAAAGTTATCTTCCGGTATTGTTCTTTTCTATCACCAGTCACCACTATCGTACTTAATACCAACTGTCGGTCAACTTAAAGACCGACTTTATCAAATTTATCCAGATTTCGTCAAACTAGCAATAGCTTAAATTTGTGGCTGTCTTCATCAGCCTTAATTTATCCTTAAAATTACCGAGGGTAGAAAGTAACAAGAGGGAGGGAGAAAACAAGAATATTCTGCTAAAAGATAAACACTGTCGGAAATAGCAATATCCGCTACACGCTCCGTTTATCACAATAACCGCACCCTGAAAACTTGGAATGGCGAACGGCAGATAAGAAAAAGCTGGCTGCGATAAAACCGTACTCGCGCATTTCACTAAAGGAACGTTTATCTTATTTGGAAATGTGTATGTTACATTGAAACTTGAGATATTGTTGGAACACTTGGCACTGAATGAAAATGTTAACAAGGGAAGTGAGTTTGCTTTACACTAAGCAACGCTAGTATTATATTATATTGGTGCTGATTCTCTTGTTCAAAACCAAACTAAAATTAGAGAATCGCTATCTTTTACTAAAAGGCAGTGTAAGAAAAGGACGGCTATGAACTAAGTTAGATATGTCTAACTAGTTTACGCCTTGCGCTTTACCGTGTTTTTAGTCGACATGTTTTTACGTGTACCCTTAATTTGTACGGAAATATTAGTTCAACTAAATTTGACAGCTCTAATTTACGTCTGTCTCTTTCTTGATTTATTAGAGAAAAAATAACAATAGTCTAAATTAAGTTTATTTTGTGCATAACAGAATCGGCACCAATATCTACTACGTACGACTGAGCATTAATTTTAGCTTTAAATTTAAGTATTGAAAAATCAAAGTATTGGAGAGCAGTAGTGGCCCAGTGGTAACGGCCGACTTACAAGCTGTAGGTAGTGAGTTCGAATCCAGGCAGGCGCTTTACTTTGTGTAAATTATTTCATCACCATTGCTCTCAAAACGGTGAAGGAAAACATCGTGAGTAAACCAGAATGTCCTACAACCAAAACTTGGAAGACATGTGACATCCACCAATACGCATTGGGCCCGCGTAGTGGATCATAGCCCACACCTTCTCACAGAGAAGAGACCTGTGTCCCAGCAGTGGGACACTACTGGTTTCTATGTATTTCTATGAAATACCTTCCGTAATAGCAAACGACACGTCGCCCGACCGCAGATCAGTAGTGCACCGACGCTGTTCAGAATCATGACTGCAACGACATGTCGTCACGACGTGTCGCCTGCTGCTTCTATCTGCAGTCGGCTACGAACTCCCCTTCCTAACCTTTATTATTGAAAATTTCGCTTATGTACGGAAATAAAGAAGACGCAGTTAGGTATGGAACAGATGGAAAGATGACATGGTGAAGGTCGCGGGAATCTGCTAGATTCTAGAAGCATAGGGCTTGTTTATGACGTCTTTCTGTTGAACGATGTTGATGATGATGATGATGATGACGATAGAAAGACAATATTTAATTTTTATAGAAAGCTTACAGGTTAGTTACAAACTTAAAAAATATTCCTCGGTATAAATTCGCTAATAGCTAAGGTGCCTAGCTGCCCTAATAAGCTTCCACATGAGATAATATCCGCAAGAGAACCAAGGTTATCGATATAGCCCGAAGAATCGCGAAATTTTTGTGGAAGTGGGCAGGTTACATTGTTCGAACAGATGGTCGATGGGGCCGAAAAGTTCTGGAGTGGCGACCGCGTACCGGAAGACGGAGAGTTAGAAGGTCTCCCACAAGGTAGACCGATGACCTGGTGAGGTTCGAAAGTAGCCGTTGGATGCGAGACGCATAGGACCGGTCGTAGTAGCAACACTTGGGGGAGGCCTATGTCCAGCAGTGGACGTCTTCAGGCTGAAATGATGATGATGACATGAGCAAATGTGGCCCTTCCCGTAATGTGGACATTCCTTTATATGCGTTTTTATATACCTAGAAAAAAATCCGTACATATTATATTAATTTTACAGTACTTGCCAGGTAAGGTGCTGTAAGTAAATCATTTCAATTATTCAAATGGTATTTCAATAAAAGCGGAACGAGGAAACTATAAAACGATAAACAACATTTCCCTTCGACGTGACAAATTGTTGATCTAGGTGTCATGTTTATTCATTTGTGTGTTATTTATGAGACGTGTCTTGAAGAGAGAAGGCGTGAGTGCATTGGAGAAACAATGAATAGGCAAGAAAAAAAGTAAAAGGTTGTGAGCTAACTTAGGCCGGGAATTAAAGATTTCATTAGGATCTTCATCGGTATCCGATTTAGGGGTTGACTTTGATCAAGATGTGGCACAACTTGGTATTTGATATACCTATCATATTGGTGGGGAGAGATTTCGTGAAATGGGACCGAAGTGAGTAACTGGAAGCTAGGGAAGCGCGCGCTATTTGATTTGACCAATGAGCGAGAGCGGTGGTAGAGTTGCCCGTCAGATGGTAGAGCGCACGCACGATAAGTCGGCGCGCGGTCGAAATTACAACTAAACGTTTTATTTTTCAGGATAGAATGTTAATGTTGCTCATTACCAAGGTGAGACGTCAAATGTTACACATCATATGCGACTACCGGCTTAAGTTTTTTTAAGGCTTGCTCGTTTTTTTTTAACAGCCACTGTCGCCCAGCAAATAGAGATAGTAACCCTTTCGGTACGCGCACGCTCAGCGCAATTTAATTGTATCCTTGTGTACCTACTACTCATTTCTTTTTCCTTGTGTTTGTTGCTGTTGTGTTGTGTCTGTATCGGATACATGTTTTCTATTATATTCTATTCTAACAAATAGGTACGCCAGTTATGTTTAAATTTCATGTAATAGGGGTCTCGGGGGTGAACCCATTGCCATCACCCGGGCAGAAGTCCAAACTCCTGGCTGCCACTGAGAAATAAATTCTTCGAATAAAGTAAGGAGCGGAGCGTCATCAAAGCTAAAGACTAAAATATTAAAATCAAAACAACATTATTAATTTAAAACAATACCTCGTTACATTAAATCTGAAAGCACGCCAGTGTACCTACTGATGAAAGCACTTTGCAATCATTTGCATGAGGAAGCCAGATGCAGTGTAGTGCATGCTAAGATAGCGCAGCAGACCAGGGTGGCCTCGATGTGCCCTACTCTTAAGATTGCCAGTGTTGCCACATAACACTTTCTAGATTAGGGTGCTTTAAACTTACCTATACGAGTACCTGAGCTGATATGGCAGTGAAGTTATCTGGAACTTTGTGCAAGTATTTAAAAGGGTGGTCTGGTTTAGAGATAAAAATTCACAAAAAAAACGCATGTCCTGTCACCTTCTTGCCTGCCCAGCATGCGCAACTACCGGCACCTTAAATGATTTAAACGAAGCCTAGCTACAAAACTATCCAGGTGGCTACATACTGGCCGGACCAAAATTTGAGTCAATGACGACACGAAAAATAGAAGACAAAACTAGAAGCATTAGAGGCTATGAAAATAATAAAGAAGAAAAAAGGAAGGAGAAAGATCAACATAACTTAGGATTTGCCGATGATATTAAAGGTACTTTCAAACGCGCGAATACGAGCCGCATTGAAAGTGATGAATCGAAGTATTATATCAATAAAATGGTCAACCACCGTCAAGATACTGATAATATCTTATTGCGAACTCTGGTTTCACTAAGTGCTAAAGGTCAGATGGCAGTCACCCCAAATGAAATTAATAGATTGTCAACGAAAGGAAACAGTCGTGCATTAGCTAAAGACACCATAATTGGTTTCTGCAACATAAACGGACATAAGAATTTAAATTTCAAATATAATATTGAAAGGATGACGATATTAATCGAACAATGGCTTCAAGCTAATCTAAAATATCTGAAGGTGTAAATGACACCACCAATAAGTTAAACACAAATACAATTGCGAGAGGCAGCGTTGATTTAAATACAATCCGATTCGAGTATTGCAATGTCGATCGAGCTCGTAAATCCTACACTCGTACACACATTAAAATCGGTAGCAACGACTGTGTCGACATCATAACATTATTTATGGTTTCGTTTTATCTGGAGGACATAACGCGCGCCATACGCGGCCAGGGGACTGAAACAATAGACAGACGAAAGCCAAGCTGGACAACCGGGCCGAGGTACCGTTGCAGCCAAAAGTCTCGATATAAAATCGAAATTGTAAATACGATGGGTCAACAAGATACGATCCTCCTTAAACCAACAACGAGAGAAAGGCCCACTAAAACCACGAGTGCGAAGTTCAATTTATTACCCCTCGGAAGTGGGAACCAGGACGGACGAAGAAAACAAAATTTGGTCGTAAATCAACGCATACTTAAAAACTTTAATACTTCCTACAATTACAGTGAGCCGAATTCTTAATGAAAGACTCGATGTCCGATGATGTTCGTCAAATCATTATCAGTAATGAATATGAATCGACGGCGGCATTAATGACTGCCGATCATTACAGCTAGACGCCCACTTTGTGTCAGTGTCAGCGCACTCAGCGTCCAAGGAAATGATATAACAGCTTTTAAAGGTCCGTTCGATGCTTCTATAGTAATTTCCTTTTTATCGATGTTAAAATACGGTTTTTGCGTACATTGCAACGACCGTCATTAGATAATGTAGCCATAGAGTAAATTACTGCTACTTCTACTCCCACGTGCAGGTAAACATTTCCTTTATCGAGTCAGCTCACCACGAATCATGCATCGGTACCGCGGGGCACTGTCTTTACAAGCTCTACGAGTACTTATAGACACGATCATTGATTTCGCCGAGATTTATCCACAGTTTAGAACGACGTATTAAAAGATATAAAGATATGCACAAGATTACGATCGTGATCGACTGCAAAATCAATACACCGAAGGGATCGTGCACAAAGTGGGCGTTTAACCTCTGACCGAGGGCGTGGGCCGCGCGGGCGCACACGCCGCGTCAAACAATCCATCATGGCCGCTATCTGTGGCAAATTAACCCACTAAAGATGCCACCGACGCTAACCGGCCAATATCTATGATACCTGATAGGAAGCACCTGACACGGCGTCAGAGGTCATGCACTCCGGTCGGGAGCGAGCCCTGCTACCCGCGTGTGACGTGTACAAATCGCCCGAACACCGAGTACGTCACGGTTTCCAATTTGCTTTCTTCCGTGAGTTGAATGGCGCTGACCCCGTAGACCAGAGGAATCGTGAAATCGATATCATGGGAAAAGCTTTATTTGCATGCTGATGAACATTGCGTGTTGCGAAACGTATACAACATTGTAATACTGATTGAAAGATTATAATTTCCAATCGCTCACTTTGTAAGACAAGTTCCTGAGTATTAAAATTCATGGGTTTAGCTACCGAGATGGTGTAACGGCATTATTTTCCGAGGGAGAAACATTAATCTTGTAGTCTATTTACAATCTCCGAAGGTAAAAGTCACCCTTCGACTGGAGGCAAGTGGTTAATGAAGCGAAATAGTGTCACTGTGAGCAAGACAAGCGGCACAGGCGACACTTAACGTCAGTCAAGATGACGCCTCGATCGCGGCGTCGATATGGAACGAGTTTATATCATCGGCAAACGTCAATTACGCGCGTAAACAATTACGCAAGCGTAACACAAGTGGAGCAAGCGCCGAGCCCGAGCGGGATCGTGAATGAAATCGAATGATACGGGCAATTAAGGCGTGTTCCAAGTGATTTTTGAAATAAATTGTCCATCTACCAACTTACCGTTCTACTTTAAAAAGAACAGTTCTCAAATTGTGTAAAGATGCAACTTATTACATTTTAATGAGAATGCTCCATTTGAAAATCCAATTTTGCATCATTCGATCGTGACATTAAAAAGTTGAACAACAAAGACTTTAAAAAAAGACATTTCGTAATTCATGTTTTAGTCAGATAGAAATGTCCCAACATTGACAAGCTAATCCATCAACCACAGGAAACAGCTTAATATTGTATACAACTGCTATAAAAGAGATACAGCCAAACTTGCAAAAGCACCATGTTGAGGAATTCTGACAACCCATCTATTTATGAAATTATTAACAATCCAGTATGGAAGTAAGTAAGCTCTTTGTTAACAATTTCACTAGATAATGTTGGTAGTACACCTCACCACCATCAGAACAATGAAACCGGACAGAAAAGCAAAAAAAGTTGAGCATAAAAGCTACGACACGCTAACTGAATTCTCTACGCCCGTCAATATGACAGACTAAACCTTAGGTTGCGCACATAACTCCGGACGACCTATATATTTGAATTCTGCGTGTAAGCACGCACGTATACTCTTCGCCGCAAAACTTGCAAACTGCTCGCAGGTTCGCGCTTCTAGGTAATTAGTAGCAAGAGATACCCAAGATGTGTCCGCACCCTAACAAATATAAATAAATGGTTTTGCAACGTTGTGTACACTTGCTGTCTCGTACCATTTCACGGAGAATTAGCAATGCTCGCTTAAATGAAATATTAATAAAGAAAGCACGGTGGTCCGAAGTACAGGACCAGGTAAAGTCAATTTCATTTAAACCCGCAGCTATGGTAGCCGTAATAAAAATAACAGCTTCCTGCATAACTCCTTTGTAATTAAAAACCTTATTGTGCCGGCTATATCGCCTCAAGAAACAGACGTTTAATTACTGAGAGAAAAAAACTGCATAAATTAAATTATAGGCTACACAGAGTACTGAGGAATAAAAGGCCTGCCTTCGCTAGCTTCATCAGAGCATCGCCGAAGTGACAAGCCAACGATTTGAACTGATAGGCGTATCAATGGTTCGCTTCACGGTTGTAAGCCCGACAGACGTGAACTTTCAACATAATTAATATTGTTCCGATGCCATTTATATTTGCTGACCCGAGATTGCAGAAACGGTTCATCTCGTATTATTCGTATATGCTCTTTAGGCAATATTATTCATGATAAATTGGGCATGAGGAATAGGCTTTCGAAATTTTAAGTGTCTATCTTCGACGTCAATAGTCACGATTTGTGAAGACTTTCGATTCTCGATACTTTATAAATAAATTATTGTTACCTCATTTCAATTTTCTAAACTATCCAAAGAATGTATAAGAAATATGATGAAATCACAAAATTCCGTTGCATATCCCGAAGAAAATTCAATTTTAAGAATTTTCTTCGAGATATTTTACCGTTATTTTTTAATACTCATTTCTGTATTTTGCATCTTTATTATAAAAATAACGATAACAAAATTAGATAAATAACAAAAAGATAAATTTTACCGGTATTTTTAATACTTATTTCTGTATTTTGTATCTTTATTTCTAATATTAGCTGTGCAACGGAATTTTGTGAAGGAAAGCCAATAAAAGTACACGCTTAAAATGAAGTACAGTTTTATAACAGTAGAAGATATTATTCAGACGTGCAATATAATCAGCAACATTGTTGCTAATAAGCCAATGAAATGCGACGATTGCAGCACTTGGGTTTAAAGAAACACGACCACTTCGGATTTATGGGCTAATGACTGTTCGAACTTCCTCAGTGACTTTACTTGGCTTAGGTAGTTAGAGATTGACACAAAATCCGTATAAACAAAAAAGTTGACTTAGGAATTTGTGGAAAGTTATGCAAATGCGCTTTCTTAGGAGTCAACTGATACATTGAGATTTTAAGAAAGATTGGAGATTAAAAGTTTAAAACATCAACAGAGGTAAAGGAAATGGTTGACATCTTCGAAGATTTGGCCATATGGGCTTTTCGCTGTTAGGGCATAAACATACTTGGTGTTGATTCGTCTTTTACCAGCCAAAGGACATTGACCAATGCTGCCCATTGCAGACATCAGAGTGCTTTCAAATGGTGCTTATCATCAATTTAAAATATAATAAATATCGGCCCTAGGCTTCCAAAATTTCGTTTTTAAGGTTTTTGTGGTAGTTTTAGATGTCAAATGGATTCCACCAGGCATTCAGGTTAGCAGAAAATACTTGGCCAGAAGTGTCATGCGAATTTAGAAACGGATTTAAAAATATAGAAAATTAATTGTCAGGAGGCTGACCGGGCTGAGGCGCGTTTTAATTGTACGAGTAATTAAAAACTTAACTTTCTTAAACAACTTATTATTCATGTACTTAGTTCTTTTTTTTTCTCAATACTCTTCCAATTTTGATGTGCTTTGGTTTACAGGCTAGTATTAGTAAGGAACATAATGCACTATGTTTCCATTCTGAGCAGCGCTTGATCCAATTAAAAAGATTCCCAGACGTGAGGTCAATGTTATTTAATGATAAAAGTTCAATCCAAATTTTTAAATAATACTAAAAATCATATAAACCCCGCTTTCTCACACAAACCAATAAACAAATAGTATCAAGTCCAAACAAGTCCTGTCTACGAGGGACAGCTTGAGTAATGCCGTTAGTATCGATTTAAGGACGTATTAGCTTTTATAGGAAGACAGACCAGGTCCGTGACTCGAAGGAGATTGATCGGATCTCTCCCTTGTGTCGTAAGGTGCTTTATAAGTCCCTATTGGCCTTATCTGGTATGTTATAGCGTTGGTCAATCATAGGTCTGATGTATTGCGTTCAGTTGCGTTGTGGGCATGTTGAATTGTGCTGCTAAATGGTTTTGACGTTTATGTATGTTTGGTGACCGGTTTAGGAGGTTCGGCGACTAAGTTCTGACTTCTTATATAGGAAAGAAAGTGATTTAGTTTAGTGTATAGCCATTATATTTGCTAAACAGCCACTATTTCTGTTATTCAACGAGTCATCATCATTCTCCTGCCCTTATCCCAATTTATTTGGGGTTGGCGCAACATGTCTCTTTCTTCCATAGTCCTCTATTAGTCGTCATCACTGTAGTCACCCCCTTTTTACCCATATCCTCTTTCACACAGTCCAACCACCGTTTCTTTGGCCTTCTCCTATTCTTATAGCTATCCAAATCCATACACAAGACTGTTCTGTTCTTCAATGAGTAAGGACCAGTTAAATCTCTAAATCAGTTCCGTCCATCTAAAAAGGAATGACACAAATATGTCGCATCAAAAGCTAGTTCAAAAACTGTAAACACAGCTTCCTAGTGCATTATCATCAAATCTCTACATGTCAACATTCTAATTTGCCTGTCGTTCCATTTTCTGTAAACTTATCGTGACTCTGACTCCCAGCACGCCGCGGGCACAAATCTTAATAGATTTCTTCATTATTGGACGAGCGACGTCGATATGCATCGCAGATATTATGCGCAGTAAATTATGGCGAGTCCCCTTCGGCTAATTGTGACGCCAGATCTACTATCGATGAATCGATAACGGTTTGTGATCTCGATTCTTTGATCGGTTGTCCTGAAAATCTTGTTAACGGGGACATTCTTTTTGTGGCTTTCGCTGTGATGATTATTTATGATGTGGATCAATTAACAGGATATATACACAAATATAATTGAAATCACAATGATACAAGGCTGTTTTACATGTGCTCCTTCAGTCATAGGAGACAACACGATGCACATACTCTTGAAACTAGGCGAAAACAGATACAATAATAGCGTACTTAGAATAGGTTTGAAAAAAAAAATGTCCTCCAAGAATAGCTATCAATCTGCCTAGCCTTTTCCCAACTATCTTAGGGTCGGCTTCCAGTCTAACCGGATGCAGCTGAATACCAGTATTTTACGTGAAGCGACTGCTTATCTGACTTCCACAACCCACTTACTGGGTAATACGACTCTAGCTCTTGGTAAAACTAGTTGTCAGACTTTTGGGCTTCTGACGACCCGTAACGACTTTCAAAGATCCACGATTGACAGCCGGGACCAACGGCTTAACGTGCTTTCCGAGGCACGGAGGAGTCTAGGTATCTAAAGGTGGTCAGCCATCCATGGACCAACCCCGGCAAGCGTAGCTTAACCTGATAGATCGACCCGTGCGACTGTTATTACTTTAGCTCGCATCTAAAGTTAAGATGAAATAATCAATATCACGCGAGTTTAGATGCTAAGGACTACATTAAACTAGTTGTAGACTGAGATTGAGACTGCCTTTTTGACCCTTAAGTGTACAAAGAACAATATCAGAAGCGATGCTTCTATCTTTTCAATACAAGTGAAACTACGATTGTAATATATTTGTTTGTAAATCAAATACGAGAAGGATTTTCGAATTTCCTGTATATGGGAGCTAGAAAGTGGGCAATATTTCATGGATCCCATTAATAAAATGGTCTGCAATAGGTCGCCGGCGAGAGCGAATCGGTTCGTTGCATTGAGGGGTAAGTGAAAATGGCATAAATCAAGCTTCGGATGCGCTCTGATTGCCAAAGGAACAATAATTCAAGTGAGCAAAGCGGACGGCTAAGCTTTCACAAGCCATTTTAATGTTAGGTTCACAGTTAAATCCTTTCCAGTATTATTATTAGTGTTTATTTTAACTATATCTTTATCTTTTCTTAATAATGGAATTCCCTGCCGGAGTCTGTGTTTCCTGGTAGCTACAACCTGGGAGTCTTTAAGTCAAGAGTGTATAGGTTACTTTTAGGCAAGCGTGCTCCATCTTCGACCACATCATCGTTTACCATCAGGTGAGATGGTGGTCAAACGCGTGCCTATCAACAATTAAAAAAAAACTGACTTTTTTATGCACCTGCCATATTATCTCCCCACCACCCTTGGTTGACTGGTAGAGAATGCCTAGGGCATTAAGTTCGCATTTGTACTTTTGTTGCATATAATTTTAATAAATAAATAATTATGGTTTTCAATAACGTGACTAGTTTTTTGTGTACCTAATCAGATATTGGAGCTTTTACAAACCAGCCTCTTTACAATATTAGTTTAGATGAAAATGTTCTTGTTCCAATTTATCGAGAGTTTATAATCTCGCGGGATTCTCCACTTAAGTTCTTACTTTCTTCTTCTCTCAGTAACTAATCCGATGCATATCTATTAAATATTAGGTAGATAATGGTGCCGATTCTGGTTTGTACAAACTAAACTTCATTTAAGCTATTGCTATCTTTCTCTCTCTAATAAAACAAGAAAGAGAACGACGTAAATTAGAGCTGTCTAATTTAGTTGAACTAATATTTCCATACAAATTAAGGGTAAAGCGCAAGGTGTAAACTACTCGTAGTTTGACATCTCTAAATTAGTTCATAGCTATAGCCGTCCTTTTCTCGTACTGTCTTTTAGTAAAAGATAGTGATTCTCTAATTTTAATTTAGTTATTGAACAAGAGAATCGGCGCCAATGTGTGTCAACGCGATTCTGATAACCTCTCTGGCGGACAGCGTATGGGCCGTAAACAATTAAAAACCAATGGGTCTACGTACTAGACCCGCGACGGGTTAAAGCTTTTCTTGTGTAAAAACTGCTAAAAATAAACCTTTAAACTCCGAAGCTGACACTCAGTAATAAACTCCGCCGTGCATATCAATAAAACCATTAATAACAATTTCTTGAAATATCTCGGAACACGATTTATATTAAAAATAAGCATTGTATGTAAAGATAAGATCTTAAACGGCAAAAAAATCAATGTTCGGATCGATTACCCGAGGCATAATAGTCCAATATTGTTATTATTAAAATGACACAGTGTCCTCCAGTGGCTACTTACCCATGATTGATGAGCAGACCATCTGGTCGGATGTCGGATATAATGATGTTTAATTTGATAAGAAAATACGTGCATAATGTTGAGTAAATTGGTGGTTTATGAATGGATGATAAATGTGATCGGAAGCTAACGGGAGGCGTTATGGCGTTGTTCATGTAGATATTAATTTAAAAGTAAAAACACTGCTTCTGCTGCTGTTGTTGGCGCAGTGGTTGAGCGATTGGCTGCTGTGTTGCGTGTCGCGGGTTTGATTCCTGCACGGAACAAAATATTTGTATGGCCTACATATAGTTGTTCCGGTCTGGGTGTCTTGTGTATGTGAGTTTACATGTTTGTGATCGCACCCACGATACAGGAATACCTACTGTATGCGCATATATACTATATGAGTATTACTAATTTCACCCTCATCCGTTTACTTTTTACCCGACAGCGCGACGCAAGGAGGGTAATGTGTTTATCAGCCTATGTATGTATGTATATATATGTTTGCTTGTTACTTTGTGGCACTATAGAGATTAAACGCGTGGGCCGATTTTGATAATTCTTACGTAAATTGATATGTCTTAATTAACCTTTTTTTTTGCGTGTGCTACTAAAGACATGACGTTAATCAAAATACAATATGGCGAAAACCAGACGCCATATTGTGAAAAATAATAAAATAAAACTCGACGAACTATATTAAGTGGGATTTGTGTAAATTATTTCATCACCACTACTCTCAAAACGGCGAAGGAAAACATCGTTAGGAAACCGAAATGTCTTACAACCAACAATTCGAAGATTTGTGACATCCACCAACCCGCATTGGGCCCGCGTGGTGGATTACGGCCCACACCCTCTCACAGAGAGGAGGTCTGTGCCCCAGCAGTGGGGACATTAAAAGGCCGATGATGAATATTTACAAAAAACCCGACCGTAAAAAATAACCAAAAAGTTCCAAACAAGTCTCTTTTCAAGCAGTCTGATGCAGATAGTGGCATGAAATGAACTAAAATAACAGCCAACCACTCCGGGTCTTTTGAAATATATATATTTATTTTATTTTATATGTCCTCTAGCTACCTAACTACCTTCGTCTGTATCTGACCTGTTCTTCCATTCTATCTCATGATGTTCTATTTGATTTAATCCCATCCAATCAAAAACCACTGACACAACTTGAATCCCCAAATTCGTTTATCAATTTATTATCTGATATCAGCAATTATCTGGTCATTCATGTATCCAGTAGTGGTTTTAAAAATAATTAATACACATCACACGTGCTGTGTTATTGAGGAAGTAAATTATAACGGCTGATGTACCGGAAGAAATTATAGTGATCATCAAGTCGTTGTACCATGCACCATCGTGAACTTGTACCATGTCTAGTGTCTGGCCGAAGGTTCGGTTTCGGATTGAAATACCTTCAGATAATTTGATTGTAACGTAATACTAGAATCTATAGGACCAGGGCTCGGATACCGGTATATTTTTTGAAACGGTTTCGTCTTTTTTACCTAAGAAACGATTTGTTTCGGTTACGTTCGAACAGAACGTTATAAAAAACGTTATTGAAGAACAAAATATAAATCGTTTTCGATTAATTAAACGTTTTTTAACAGTTTTTTTTTTTTCATTTTCGAATGGTGCGATACAACGATATTTACGATTTTCATTCAGTTGTCGCCCTGCGCCCTGCAGAATAAACCGGTTTTTGAAAGCGGTCCTATTTCGTTTTTGTTCCCAACAAAATGTTGAAAATGTTGTACAGAACTGTTCTAACCGTTTTAAAAATGTTATTTTAAATAACGGTTCCGAGCCTTGTACACTCAAATTATTTTAAAAATCATGCCTTCAAGGCATACAGGTCGCAGGACTGTTTGAAAGAGTCACCGCAGTACTGGAACTCAAAGGGCAACTGAAGGCACACAGGTCAGGGAGGAACAGGGGTGGGTTTTAGTCAGTAAGAGTCTGACACACCCTTCCGCTCCACCCTAGAGCGGAAGAAGTCATAGGATGATTTCCCACCCCCCAAAAAAAAAAAAAAAAGCACACAGGTGGGTTTTAGTCAGTAGTAGTAGTATCTGATGATTTCCCATCACAAAAACCAAGTGCGTGATGGGCCACGCGTAAGGGGTTCCGTAGACTGTGCTTTACCTTTATAGCAATTTTTAACTGACTTCGAAAAAGGAGGACGTTCTATGTCCGACTGTTTTTTTTTACGTAAAAAAATAACTTTAATTTCGGTTGTCGGTGTCAAATAACGATAAAATAAAATAAAAACACCGACTTCCGAAATTAATTTTTTAAATTTTTAGCGTAATTTCTTAAAAAAGTTCTTTTTGCAAGGAATTTATTTATTTTAGGCGGCGTGATTACATTACTTATCCATGCAAAATTGCAGCTTTCTAGTAGGTACTAACATTCTCTTCGCTATGCCTCGGATGGACAGACGGACAGACCGAAACTATGAGGGTTTCTTGTCCTTGTTATGACTACGAATCCCTAAAAAAGCATAGAAATAAAGTTAAATGTAAATATAACGTCCCAAAAGAAAAACATTTCAATCAGCTAAAGTGTTAAATTTAGAACATTTTAACAATCACAAAACCCGCCCGAAGAAACAGAGAAACAGTCATAACAATAGATTCTGTAGTCTAACAATGGCCTCCGCAGAATAGCAAGACTTTCAGTATTGATTAACATTTATTTAGAAACATAAATGTAGGTCGCAAGAAAGGTATAGCCCTGCCCCCATCACTGGAGCGGAGCAAGGGGACAGGGCATTCAGATGAAATGGGTGCATCTATTTAAGACGACTTATACGCCTTAGGCATTGCCTTTTGAAGATTTTATTGAAAGAGCTGTTCTGTGGGTGTTAGCTTAGATTCTGAATTTTGTAGACTAAATCTTTTATGTTTAGACTAATTTCAGACCCAATAAGGTTTCTGTAGGATGTTAAATGTGGTGCAGCAGAAGACTGTGTTCTTTATCATTGATAGGCTAAAATGCTCGGAGTTTCCTTGCGTGATAGAATCAGAAATGATGCTATCCGCAAGAGAACTAAGGTTACTGATATAGCCTGAAGAGTCGCCAAACTGAAGTGGCAGTGGGCAGGGCACATTGCTCGCAGAACAGATGGTCGACTGGGCAGAAAAGTTCTGGAATGATGACCGCGTACCGGAAGATGTAGCGTTGGAAGGCCTACAACAAGGTGGACCGATGACCTGGTGAGAGTCACGGGTAGCCGATGGATGCGAGACGCACAGGACCGATCATTGTGGCGACACTTGATGCCTATGTCCAGCAGTGGACGTCTTGCGGCTGAAATGATGATGATGATGATGAGGCTTTCGTTTGATCTCTATCTTACCTGATCGTAAGCGATGATGTGGCGGTGCCTAGAAGTAAACTACTCGTATTCACTCTTGGCTAAAATGCCCCAGGTTGTAACTATCACGAAACACAGACTCCGGCAGGGAATTCCATTCCTTGCGATTTGGTTAACGTGCCAAACAAGTTGTTCTAACAACCACATGCCTCCCCACCGAGTGTTTCCACGTTGCCGTCGTGGTGGGGCTTATGGGTCTCCATGATCCTGGGGACTTCCGGCATGAGTGACTAACTTGTGCCGGAAGGCTCCAGGGGAGAGGCCCGACTAAGAGGAACACACCGGGGGTCGCGTCCATTGTCAGTCGATCATCGTCGACTGCCAGTGGATGCGACCTCCACCCAATCCTAAGCTTGGAGGCGTGGCTATGGGATGCGTACCGGAGGGATGTCCGGATGCTAGCGCCTCACAAGAGGGCCGCGCCGTTGGGAGACTTGAGCAAGCTGTTCGAGCCTCCTAACGGCGTGGAAACTGGGGGAATCTTCGTCGCTGCTCTCTGGTACGCATCTGTTCATCAGATGTGACCTTGAGAGCGGCGCCGAAACTAGGGGAGGGCCCATAAGGGCAGAGTGTGTGAATGAGTGAGCGAATGTGTCAGATGCGATATGATAGAAGAAGATAGGGAGGTTGAGTAGAGGAGTCAGGGACCACACCCTTAAAAGGAAACAATATGGAAAGTAAGATTAAAGTAATAAACTCCCAGTCACGCCCCCGTTCGTATGCTGGGGGGGGCGGCTCTGATCTTCTGGACAATATCCGTTTGTCGGGGACAATCCCGACAACAAGAGCCGAGGAGGCTCCAGATCATCTCCTACATTCGAGGAGATGATCAACTTCAGCTACAAGACGCCCGACAAGCCGCGGTCGGGCGATGATAGCCAAATAGAAGTCGGCAAGGAGGTGGAGCGTGGTGCTGCGTCGGAGTCCGGCGCACCACTGGCAGCAGCTCCGGGCTCTGGGAGTCCGGAGAATGAGGAGGAAGTGGGTGCTTCCGGGGGAGTCGTGGGTGAATGCTCGCGGTTCTTCCGGAACCAAAAGCGCTCCAAGTCGGGGGATGGCGGGGAGTCGTCCTCTGATGTAGAGGTGATGGCCCCGCCTCCCAAGATCCCCACCGGTCGGAGGGGAGGAGGAGCGATCCGGAGGCCCAACAAGGCCACCAAGGCGGGCAGGAGAGCCGCAAGGCTCGCCCTGGAGGCGCGCCACCCCGCTGCGTTGGGGTCTTGTGCCTCGGCCTCTGGGTCCTCGGGTGGAGAGCCGGACGCCGCTAGCTCCAACTCGGAGCGAGCGGCCAGGCTTGCGGAGGTCGTGGAGGCCGCCATCAAGGGTGTGGTGCAGAAGAGGCTGCCCACATCCAGAAACAGGGCCACCTCCGAAGCCACGGCCTCCATAGTGGCGGCGGCAGAGGCGAGTTTCGGCGGGCCTCCGTCTGCATTGGACGAGACGTCCAAACTGCGGGCGGAGGTCGCCCGCCTGACCGCCACTACGGAGCTTCTGGTTAAGGAGAACCAGAAGCTCCGGGCAGACCTGGCCGAACTCCGAGGAGGTCACCGGAGGGACGCGCAGGAGGAGCTCCAGCACGGGCCGAGTCAGCCCCTGCCCGCCGCGGAGAACCAAGTTCTCGACCTGGTGCGGCAGGAGCTGGCTGCCTTCAACAGGCGGTTCTCCGTGCTGGAGGGCATTGTGTTGCGCCCTCCGCTAGCGGCGAGCCAGCTGGCCTCGGGCCAGCGGCAAACGCGCTCGTTTGCCGCCGCCGCGGCTGCTGCGCCCAAGGGTGCGGCGGGACGGGCCGACCGCGGGGCAGTGCTGAAGCCCGCGGGGCCGGCCCCGTCTAAGGCGACGAAGGCGCCGAAGGCGCCGCCAAAGCCACCTGGGAGGGTCCCAGCAAAGGCGACAAGGCGGCCGCCCCAGACTGCCCCGCCTTCTGAACCTCCTGCGACCGGGGCTGCCGAATGGCAAGTGGTCGGGGAGAAGAAGAAGGCGGGCAAGGCGGCAAGGGCGGCCAAGCGAAGGGAGAGGCGCAAGCGGCAGAAGGAGCGAGCCGCCGCGGCTGGGCTCCGCGCCCCGAAGTCCGCAGCTGTAGTGATCACACTACAGCCGGAGGCGGTTAAGAGGGGCGTGACCTACCGCGCCGTGCTCGCTAAGACGAAGGCGGCGGTGAGCCTCGAAGAGGTGGGGTGCGCCGACGGCGTCCGGGTGAAGGTCACCAAGACCGGAGCCCGGATGCTGGAGGTCCCCGGTGCCTCCAGCGGCCCAGCCGCTGACGCCCTGGCCGAAAGGATCAGGGCGTTGCTGGTGGACGAGGCCCGGGTGTCCAGGCCCACGAAATGCGCTGACATCCGCATTATGGGCCTGGACGACTCCGTGACGGAGGGTGAGGTGGTGGCCGCTGTTGCCAGGACTGGAGGGTGCCCTGCTGAGCAGGTGAGGGCGGGCACCATCCATTCTGACACTGCGGGGCTGCAAACCATCACGGTGAGCTGCCCCGTGTCGGCGGCCCGAGCCATCACCGCGGGGGGCCGGAGGCTTTTGGTGGGCTGGGTTTCAGCGCAGGTTAAGCTGCTGGAGCCCAGGCCTCTGAGGTGTTTCCGCTGCCATGTGGGCGACCATGTGGCGGCTAAGTGCACCTCGGAGGTGGACCGCAGTGACCACTGCTTCCGATGTGGTCAGCCCGGTCACAGGGCCGGCTCGTGTAACGCCGCGCCGCACTGCATGGTATGTGCGTCGGCAGGCAAGCCGGCCGATCACCGGGCTGGGAGCAACCATTGCGCTCCACCCGCCAAGGCCAAGGCCAAGACCAGAGGCAAGGCCAAGCCCTCCGCCACCGCCGTCACCGTCACCGCCGCAGCAGCCGTCACCGCCGCTTCCGCCGCTGCCGCCCCCATAGCCGTCGTCGTCGCCGCCGCAACCGCCGCGGCGGCGGGACCCTCACAGGGGGCTCAGGAGGAGGCTGTAATGGAATGCCAATAACGGCCCCATTACGCCTCCTCCAGACGAATCTCAACCACTGTGCCACTGCTCAGGACCTGTTGTTCCAGAGCATGGCGCAGTGGTCGATTAACGTCGCTGTGGTCGCCGAGCCGTATTATGTCCCGCCCAGGGATGACTGGGTGGAGGACCTGGACGGCTCGGTGGCCATCATTTCGTCGGCCGCCGCCGGTACCCCGACCCTTGAGGATGTCAAGAGAGGTCGGGGTTGCGTAGCAGCACGGTTCGGGGATATAGTAGTAGTAGGGGTGTACTTCTCCCCGAACCGATCTCTCGCCGAGTTCCAAATCTCTCTCGCGGAGTTGAGAGACGTCGTCGTCGTCGGGTACCGTTCCCTCCCCGTGCTCGTCCTCGGGGACTTCAATGCCAAGAACTTGGCTTGGGGTTCCCGGTACACGGATGCGCGGGGCAGGATGGTGGAGGACTGGGCTCTGGAGACAGACCTGGTCGTCCTGAACCGGGGTTCTGTCCCCACGTGCGTGCGGTGGCAGGGCGAATCGGTGGTGGATATCTCGTTCGCCAGCCCCGCCCTGTCACCGTGCGTAGTTGACTGGCACGTCATGGAGGAGGTGGAGACGCATTCCGATCATCGGTATATCCGGTTTGACGTCTCCGCCCAGACCTCCAGCGCGCCGGTCCGACAGACCCCGAGTGGTCCGCGTTGGTCGCTGAAGCAGCTGGACCGGGAGCTACTCCTGGAAGCCTCGATCGTGCAGGCCTGGGTGACATCACCGGACAGGCCTGCCGACATAAACGACGAGGCAGAGTGGTTCCAGGATGCCATGTCCGAGATTTGTGACGTGGCAATGCCCCGGGTCCGGCCTTGTGCTCGGCGCCAAGTGTACTGGTGGTCGGCGGCGCTTACGGCTTTACGCCAGGGGTGTATTGCCGCGCGACACCGGTACACCAGGTACCGCAGGCGGCTCCGTAACCGCACGCCGGAAACGGAAGCCGTCGAGGCGGAGCTATACGAGGGGTACAGAGCTGCGAGGACCGCCCTCCGAGCGGAGATCTTGCGGGCCAAGAAATCGGCCCGCGAGGAGTCGCTGGAGGCTCTCAACAGAGACCCGTGGAGGCGCCCGTACAAAGCGGTGCGGCAGAAACTCCGCCCATGGGCCCCCCCGCTGACGCAGAGTCTCCGGCCGCAGCTCGTGGAGGGCGTGGTGAGCGCTCTGTTCCCCTCGCGAGGGGAACATACCCCTCCGCCTATGGCTCCGCCTCCTGCGGTACCTGACGCGGACCAACCCGACGACGACGACGTTCCCGAAGTGACCGAGGTAGAGCTGAGAGCGGCGGTGCGTAGGCTGAACGCCAAAAGCACCGCCCCAGGACCCGACGGCTTTCATGGGAAAGCCTGGGTCCTGGCCTTGCAAGAGGCTCTCGGGCCTCGACTCAGAGGGCTTTTAAGCGCATGCTTGGAGAGGGGCCAGTTTCCACGTCGGTGGAAGACGGGGAAGCTGGTCCTGATCAAGAAGGTGGGGCGCCCTGCGGACTCTCCGTCCGCTTACCGGCCCATTGTGCTGCTCGACGAGGTGGGCAAGCTCTTTGAAAGAGTAATTGCAGACCGCCTCGTCGGGCAGATGGTGCGGGTGGGGCCGGATCTGGCGGAGAGCCAGTACGGCTTCCGCAGGGGGCGCTCCACGGTGGACGCCATCATGCGCGTACGAGCCCTCACGACGGGGGAGGCAGTTGCCCGGGGCAGGGTCGTCTTGGCGGTGTCTTTGGACATCTCCAATGCCTTCAACACCCTGCCCTGGAGTTGCATAGTGGAGGCACTCCGGTATCACCGGGTGCCGCCCTACCTCCGTCGCGTAGTCGAGGCGTATTTGACGGACAGAGCCGTCATCTACCCCGGTCATCAGGGAGAATGGAACCGGCGAGAGATGTCGTGCGGTGTTCCACAGGGATCGGTCCTGGGGCCGCCTTTGTGGAACATCGGATACGACTGGGTGCTGCGCTGCGACCTCCCCATTGGCGTCAGCGTAGTGTGCTACGCTGACGACACGCTAGTCTTAGCGCAGGGGTGGTCGCACGAGGCGGCGGCCGACCGTATGACACGCGGGGTTGCGACAGTCATAGGGAGGATCCGGCAACTGGGACTCGAGGTGGCATTGCACAAGTCCGAGGCCATGTGCTTTCATGGCTATCGGAACGAGCCACCGGCGGGTTCCCAGATCACGGTAGGAGGGGTTCGCATCGGCGTCGAGGGTACGATGAAGTACCTGGGACTCGTCCTCGACAGCCGGTGGAACTTCGTCGAGCATTTTCGACGTTTGGCTCCCAGATTGGACAGGGCCGGGGCCGCCTTGAAGCGGCTCCTACCCAATCTGAAGGGGCCAAACGCCTCCTGCCGGAGGCTCTACGCGGGGATCGTGCGGTCCATGGCCCTCTACGGGGCACCGGTGTGGGCGCGTTCGTTGACGCAGCGGTCAACGCGCCAGATGAACGCGGCCCAGAGGGTCATGGCCATCCGCATCATCCGCGGATACTGCACGATCTCCCGTGAGGCGGCGAGCCTCCTTGCCGGACTGTCACCGTGGGATCTGGAGGCAAAAATCCTCGCGCACCTGTACGAGTGGCGCGAGGAGGCTAAACGTCGGGGCGAAACTCCGCTGCCGCGACAACTCGCGGCTCGGCGGACAGAGCTCCGGCAGGATCTCATGGTGACATGGAGAGAGCGATTGTCGCAACCCAGCGCTGGGCACGCCACCATCGAGGCGGTAGTGCCCCTCTTTGAGGAGTGGCTGGAGAGGCGCCATGGCGCCCTCACCTTCCGGCTGACGCAGGAGCTCACCGGACATGGCTGTTTCGGGAGGTACCTGTGTCGGATCAAGGCGGAGGTGACCCCTGCGTGTTTCCACTGCGAGGATCGCCCCGTGGACACGGTGGAGCATACGGTGGAGGTTTGCCCCGCCTGGGCAGAACACCGCCGTGTCCTCGTGGATGCGATAGGCGGTAGCGACCTCTCGCGCCGTGCCCTGGTTCAGGCCATGGTACGGAGTGAGAGGGAATGGGGGGCCGTCTCCAACTTCTGCGAAGCAGTAATGCTCGCGAAGAGGGAGGCGGCACACGTTAGGGAGACTCAACAGAGACCGAGTCGCCCTAGCGCCTCCAGCAGCAGCCGTCGCAGGAGACGCCGGGGGCTGCGAGACGATCTCCGGCCACCGTAGACCCGGGCCTGCGGACGGCGAGTAGCGGGTAACTCGCCGTCCGATCAGCACCAGGCCCGAGAGTCGACGGCGCGTAGTGTTCCACGCGCGCCTCAAAGAGTTGTCAGCAAAGGACGGGGCCTGCCACGGCCAGTGCCTGCCCGGGGGTGGAGGATAAATTCGAAAGAGTTACCTCGCCCCCGGGCGCGTAGGGCAGGGAGGAACAGGGGTGGGTTTTAGTCAGTAAGAGTCTGACACGCCCTTCCGCTCCACCCCAGAGCGGAAAGAGTCATTAGATGATTTCCCACCCCCCAAAAAAAAAAAAAAAACAACCACATGCCTAAAAGATTCATCTCAAGAATTTTGTATCCTGTCTTACTTAGCGCTAAATTAGACACGACTAGTGACTAGTGACCCGCCCCAGTTTCGCACTTTTACAAATTATACACTTAAGTCTTCCTCATGAATCACTCTGTCTACTGATGAAAACCGCATGAAAATCCGTTCAGTAGTTTTAGAGTTTGTCACGACAAACAGACTCGGTGGGGGACTTTGTTTTATCTATATTAATATATATATGTATAAAGAGGTAAAGTTTGTGAGTTTGTGAGGTTGTAGGGGGTAATCTCTGGATCTGCTGAACCGATTTTGAAAATTCTTTTACCAATAGAAAGCCACGTTTAAGAGGCTTTTTTTTGTTTGTTTGTTAGTACCGAATAAACTCCAAAACCACAGGACCAATTTTAACCATGTTTTCACCAATAGAAAGCTAAATTATCAGCGACTAACATAGGCTGATTTTTATCCCGGGCAAAATAACAGGTCCCGCGGGATAGGTCACGGGAGCAAAGCCGCGGGCAAAGTGCTAGTATATTACGAGTATATAGTGATAGTGATACGAAATTCAGGAGACCCTTCCGTCCACTCCACGTCCACACGAATATTATCTAAAGAAGTATAGATCTTTGTAAATCAGCGTACAATTCTAAGTACCTACTTTCAAATGAACCAAATGTCAATTACGTGTGAAACACTAACCATTCATTAGATGTCTTATGTAAGAATGCAAATCATCGCCGTGGCAACATAACAGATGTTATCCAGATAACTGATGCACAAGGTAATGACGTTGTTAGAGCAATCTGCGATTGGATTCGGCTCGTCGGGCCGAGTGGGCGGCACGACCATTTATGGCACGGAGAATGGTCGTCGTTCAAAACTAAATAAGCACAAAACATTGCATAATAATAATGGTCGTGTTAAGTATATTTAATGTAATAATAGAAGTCGCATTTCTTTGGGCACTTTTCAATTTAATAGTGACAAGAAGTGTGATTATAGTCATCAATTAAAATGAGGCAGCCAAGTTTCTATGTACTATATATAATTGGCTCAATTAAGAAAAAAACCGGCCAAGTACGTGTCGGACTTCGCACATTAAGGGTTCCGTACCAAAAGTATTTTTTTTATTGTGAAAAGTTAAAGAATAGGCTCCAACCGTTTGGCTGTTAAACCTGTATGACAGACGACGGACACGTGAGTGACAACAATAGGGCTCGGTTTGGAGTTTGGACCCTTCGGGTACAGAACCCTAAAAACAAAACGTGTAAAACAGAATCTGCATACCTAGATTGGAACACGCGTGTCGCGGGTTCGATTCCCAAACGGAATAGATATTTGTACGGTCTACAGATAGTTGTTCTGGGTCTGGATGTCTTGCGTATGTGAGTTTACATGTTTGTGATCGCACCCACGATACAGGAGTAATTACTAGAGTGCAACGTTTTTAAAAAAGAAGAAGAAGAAACTGAGATTGGCAAACGCTTTCAGAACCAAGAAACGGCAATATTCATAATTGTAAAGCTTTCTTTTCAGTAAAACCAAAAGCTACCAGGTATTTCCGATGTAGGTATTAACACAATTACTTTATGTAACCAGTACTGACAGGTGATCAAATAATGACCACCTTCAAATCAATTGGTGGTCATATTCAGCTTCCATATCGAGATAATTAGCCAGAGTAGCCAACCGTTCGTAACGCAATTTAGTTATTTTTTTACTCTACAGTTATAGACGAGTAATCTTCAGACCCAATGGAGCCGTTATAACTCGCGCAGACGTAACACAATCAGACATCGAAGCTAGTGGGTACAAATATTAACGTAATGTATGTAAAATTAGCTTTTGCCAGTGGCTTCGCCCGCGTAGAATTAGTAATATAAATTACAGCCTATGTGTTATTCCAGACTATAATCTATCTCTGTGCCAAATTTTATCCAGATCCGTTCAGCAATTCTGGCGTGATTGAACAAACATCCATCCGTCCATCCAAACTTTCGCATTTAGAATATTAGTTAGTAGCGTTAGTTAGAAGTAGGATTAAATTTTAAGTTTGTTAGCTTTTCTGCATATTTTCCTATAAGACATGAAAAATGCATTATTAGAAGACTCCTGATGGTTAACTTTAGGAATCCAAAATATGACATTCAATCAGCGTTATATGTAGAATGATAAAAGTAAGTAATCTGATCAAACTATGGTTTTAACACAAGTAATTTTTTTATTTTTGAGAGGCTCATGCTTGACCTACCCCTGGTGTATGCTGTTTGCTGATGACATTGTGCTGGTTGCCAAAAGTGGTTTAGAGGTCCAGAGCAGATTGGAGACGTGGTGGCAAAGACTGTAGAATGTGGGCCTGAAATTGAGCCGAACCAAAACAGAATATCTGTTCTGCGATTTCAGCGGCCTCTCCAGTCCTATGCCTGTAGCTCTCAACGGAACGCCTATACCGATCTGCGCCGTCTTTCGGTACCTCGGGTCGCTTGTTCAGGGGGATGGCGATATAGACCGAGACGTAACGCACAGGATCAACTCAGGATGGATGAAATGGCGACAGGTCACTGGAAAAACTTGCGCCTGACGGATGCCCCTTAAGTTAAAGGGGAAAATCTATAAATCCGTGATTAGACCTGTCGTAGGTACTGTATGGGTCAGAACGTTGGGCTATGAAAAAGGCGGATGAAAAAAGATTGCATGTGGCGGAGATGAGAATGTTGGGATGCATGTGAGTACATTAGAGGTAGTTTAAAAGTGGCGCCAGTCACATAAAATTTGAAAGGGAACCGCTTATCTTGGTATGGTCATGTGAAGGGGAGGGATGAAACACATGTAACTAAAAGAGTTATGAATATAAATGTGGATGGATGGAGAGGGAGAGGGAGGCCAAAGAAAGGATGGATGGATTGTGTGAGGAGTGATATGAAAGAAAGCTTGTCTAGAATTAACCTATTTACTCTAGATTTAAAGAACTTCAGGTTGTTGCTATCAGGAAACACTGATTCTGGCTGAGAATTCCACTCCTTAGCTGTACGCATAAATAATGTATTCCCAAATAATTTTTTTTAATGGAAAAAGTAAAAAAATAAGAAAATAGCCTGTTCAATTGCACACATGGATGAATCCATAGCGAAATATCGCTTCACAACACACACGCATCGCTTCGCCCGGACAACTCGCCCAACGGCCGAACACGTCTAATCACATTATGCAAGCGAATCGCGCACAGAACCGATAATTCGATTCGATCTAACGTCCGATTTCTAATTCGATTGTGATCGCGTTCCGAATAGCTCCGAACAGTTCCGATTGTAATGATAGTGGGTCGGAATGGATATGACAGTTCATAAATACTGGCGCCGTTACTAATTTAGTCACAATGCCTGGGGGAGGGTACAATTGAGTTTTCGGTTTTGTTGCGACTCTAATAATTATTGTTACGTAAATTGAGAGGCTATTCCATTGTGCCTCGAGTGTAGTGTCCAAATTAGACGTGTTATTAAAATAGAGTTGGAGTCGTAATCAATTGACTGGCCTTTCTTGGTCTTGATTTGTCTAACTGCCTGTGACCTAGATTTTTTAATTGCTAGGATGCAAAAAATCTTTGCGTAGATTATAATTAGGCACCACGTTCGTTACATAAGGTTATATTACTCGAATAAATCCTTATGACCAATGAGTAAATTGACTAATGCAAAGTCCCAGCAGTGTATGGAGATAGGCTAAGACATTATAAATGAAATCTACATAGTATTCATCAAAGTTGCCTGCCGCGTCTGTCATTTTCGCCGCTAACTCCCTAAACCACGCAAATTAAAAAAATACTTAGATTAAAGTAACAAATAAATAATTATAATTGGCAAGTTCAAGACTAAGGCCAGGACTCCACCAAAGCGGAGATGTGTGCGGTGTGCTGTGTGTTGTGCGAGATGAGATGTTTTTCAGCTCGGGTGCGAGGCGTTGAGTGTTCAGTACGCATTCTGACATGAAAAGTAGACGATGACGCTATTATTACAAAAAAGTACATGTGTGGCATTGTGTTCTTTTACTTGAAGAAGAAGAACTACAGTCTGAAGAAGCAGAATTGATAGATGAAGAATAGAGGGTAGATGGCCGGCCGGCGCGCGCGCGAGGCTCTGCGGGTTGCTGGCGGGCGAGAGGGGGGAGGGTGACATCGCTCACTGCACGCCGCTCACATATCTCGTCTCCACTGCGCGTTGTCCGCGCACAGCTCCCATCTCCGCTTCCATCGCGCCATACAAATATTACACATCTCCGCACAGCGATCTCCACTGAAGCTGAGCGGAGAGATATGTCAATAACACAATTCTATTGGTTGTTTAAAAAACAGCTCCTCTCCGCTCGTCTCGCCTCCGCTTTGGTGGAGTCCCGGCCTAACACAAGTCCATTTCTTCCTGAATTCCTTTTTTTATGTCGAATTATAATGGCGAGTTATTCGACTATTCGCCATAGGAAATGGCGGTTAATCGGTATTCGACTATTCACTATAACAACTATTCCCGGCATCTCTAGACAATTGGTTTCACACATAGATCGATAAACCCTCTATAGGTATGATGGGTCTTAGCAAAGTTCTACAACGCTACAAGTGCTCCGTACTTGTTAACCGACTGCAGCAAAGTCAAAAGGAGAGTTAAGAAGAAAGGCAAACGTGCTCTATCGGCGACCTTGTGGTCATCGTCTTTTACCATCAGGTGGTCATTGAGCACAACAATAAATCCGACCACAACTTCAGTTACGCTGACCGCTCCAGCTCCACCTAGAGCGCGAAAAGTCATTGGATGATTTACCAACCCAAAAAAAAAAAAATGTGGTCATCGAGCAATAAAGATTCAGCATCTTTGCATTTAGCCAGCAAATGTCAACACAGCAGGTTGTGTCAATCTATAGAAAGTCACATGTATAGATTTATCAATAAAGCCGAACACAGCCGAGTTCTGCCGAAGTAAGTTCGTGAGGTCGCGTTCCCTGGGCCATGTTCCCGTCAGACGTGACGTACTGCGCGGACGCACGTCACACTGTGTCCTTTCACTAATATTGCGCTATGCGATGAGGCGACGAATTAAATTAATGTGTAGTTTATAGGCGCCCGAGACAATGGCTGCGAGACTTTGTTACAGCCTCTTCGCTATATTGTTGAGATGGTTTGATTGATTTGTGATGTTTTATTGTGATTTCTTTTTAATAGGCGGGATGAATAAATGTATCGAGTCTCTATAACTTTAGAACTATTTTTATGATTTTAGGGATCGTCTTTTTAACCGACTTCCAAAAGGAGGAGGTTATCAATTCGGTTGTTTGTATTTTTTTTAATGTATGTTCGGGCATAACTGTCATATATTGACGGATTTGCAAAATTCTTTTTTTTTTTTAAAGGGGTTTGTTCATATACATCTGATGATGAGGTTCGGAGACAGCCAACGGAACTCTTCAAAAATTAACAGCAAATCAACCGCGATTGCTGCGATCGTATGTCTATGAATTGTTAACACAATTTAATGGGGAACCACAACTAAAAAGTGAAAAATAAAAAACTCTTTTACAAAAAAATAGAACCGACTTCCAAAAAAAGCGCAAAATAACTTTAATTTCGGAAGTCGGTGTCAAAAAACGAAGACACAAAAAACTTATTTACAAAAAAATAGAACCGACTTCCAAAAAAAGTGCAAAATAACTTTAATTTCGGAAGTGTTTCTGGTTTTGTGTCACCTGCTTCTTTTTGAAGTCGGTTAATAACCAGAAACATCGACTTTCGAAATTAAAGTTATTTTGCACTTTTTTTTGGAACTCAGTTCTATTTTTTTGTAAAAAAGCTTTTTATTTCAATATTCGAAAAGTGACTTTCTAAGTAGAATATCTATAACTAATGAAATTGACCGGCCCCGACTACGAACAGAGGTGGCCCACTTTACTTTGTGTAATTTATTTCATAAACACTGCTCTCAAAACGGTGAAGGAAAACATCGAGAGGAAACCGCCATGTCGTCTCTTTCAACCGAAAATTCGAAGACTTCACGTCTTCCACCAACCCGCACTGGGCCCGCGTAGTGAATTATAGCCCATACCCTCTCACGGAGAGGAGCCTGTCTGTAAAACATTTTTTTTCAAAAGGGAATAATAAAATCGATTTATTTTAATCGATATTTCTGCGGACAGCGGCAAAGTTGATTTACTAGCAACACTCAAGTAAGTTTATCAGAATCATTACATCGCCATTTGTAAAGAACCTAATGCACATTAGCCTCGGACGTCGTTCTATAATTTATGGTATCAAGTCTTCCCTAGAAACGGGAGGATGTGCTTGTCTATGGTAATGTATTATTAAACTCAGAGCATGGAATCGCCGTGCCCGGCAGAGAGAGATACGCCATTTCAAATCTGGTGTGCATAATGTTAAGTAGATATTGCCTGAGGCATTAAGTCCGCCTCTGTGCTTGTATGTGCGTAAAGTGTTAAAATAAATAAATAAATATTGTTATTGTACCTAAACAGAGGTTAGGTGGTTCCGATGGGGCTGACATACCATAAAGGATAAAAGTCCCTAAAAAATAAAGATAAAAACATAACCATGTCACAAAAAGGGAGTTACTCAATGGGCCGCCAAAAAAACGACCACACTTCCCTAATGGCGTCCGCCATTTTTTTTTTTTCAATATTCATAATATAGTCTACTTATGTCACTTCGAGTTCGACAGTCAAACCCAATCAAATAATACTTCATTTGTTGAAATCCATTCAGCCGTTTAGCTTACAGAGCGTGCCAAGGAAATAGACATACATAGGTACACATTATCTCGAAAAATGTAGGTAACCTATTCACTCTTGATTTAAAGACGCCATTCTATGGCCGCGGACACGAAGTCAGCGAGCGCGGAGAGGCGGCGCACATACGAGTATTGGCATAGAAAACCTGGCCATAAGTCGAATATTCAAAGTTTGGCTTAGCTCAATGCAAACATCACTTTCTGACAGCTAAATAACCTGTTCATAATATACTGCAACCCCCGCGCCCCTATCCCTTCACCACGCGGCACACAGGTAGTCGGAACTCAGTCGTCGTCCAGTACGGTCCATTATTTTCTCGATAACCTTATTTTTTGTGCTCCTAACATTTGCTGTTTTAGTCATTTTGTTAATAGTTGGTGAGATAAACACGACGAATATGGAAGTTCAAGGTATGTAACAACACAAATAATATCATTTCATTTTAGTTATAGGCTCACAAATGTTTTTTTTTTTTAATTTCGCAAAGGATACTAAAATAATCTTTTTTTCTTTAAAAAAAAAACAATTCAGAAGAGGTTTTGTATGTGTTCCGAGCATTTCCGGGTTAAGATCTATTATTTTAAATAAAGTTTAGACTTTCCTAAAGAGAATTATGAAAGAAAATATTCCACTTTGTTCCACCATTTTGTTTAGCACACATTCAAACAAAATGGAGAATTAATTTAAAACAAGATTATTTACAGTAAATTCTCTTTTTATTTTTAGATTCCATTGTGTTTTAAGTAGCACTAGAAAACCACCACGGAAGAAAAGTAACCCATTCTGTTCGGAAACCATAAGTCTTTTGCTCCCTGACGCAGAAAATACACCAATAGAAAGCAGCGACGAAGAACACAACACAACAGCAACAGATGAAAACGATGAATCTGATTTTGATGATTGATTTTTTTGTTTTATTATAATAAACGTTTGAAAACTATCTTAATTTATTTATTTCATAGTTTCCACGTCAAAATAGTCACGAAATAATATTGGCCAGGTTTTTAGTACAAATACTCCTATGTGCGGCGGTGGCGGCGCGGCAACGCACCGGGCCGGACTGGTGCGCATCGCTCGTACGCCGCTCCCCGCTCCGCTGCCTTCGAGGCCAGTTCCATACAAATCTATGCATTGAAACGCGCCGCTCCTCGCGCCACCGCCACCGCTGCCGCCCAGCCGCTCGCTAACTTCGTATCCGCGGCCTTATATTTGAAAAAAAAACCTACCTACCATTCGGGCCTGCGCAATGTGCAAATCGGAATTGTCATAATTATGCCTCCAATATCTGTAAGTAAACGGTAACAAGCTCGGGTTGTATGTCACGTTCTTCATTGCGCTATTTCTTCACTAGGAAGTGGTGACGGGCGTACGTTTTGGGGGACTGTCTTAAGTACATTTTGACGTTCAATAAGTGCTGATACCCAGACTAAAAACTAAAAATTACTTTTGATCTGAATTTCGTAGTAGTGTCCACATAGAAATCTCGTTGCTCTGTGATTATGATTAAACCTATACCTACATACTTGTGATTTGCGAGTGGGCGAACCGAGGACAGATTTATCGTGGAAACTATCGGCCGATATCTCTGAGGTAATTTCTATTAGGTAGGTACGGGTAATTTGTAAACATTGGGCGGAAGTCAGGTGGATGGGATTAGACGTGTTTTATAATTAATTAGAATTGTTCATACAAGTGTTCATTAGGTTTGTAATCAGGTCACGAGAGAAAGAGTCACTGTGGTCCTAGAACGCAAAGGGTAACTGAAGGAACACGGTTAGGTTTTAGTCAATAATAGTCTGACACGCCTTCCCTCTCCACTCAGACCTCGAGAAGTCGTCTGGTGAAAATGGAATCTGACATTAATTAAACTTGTTAATTCGTATTTATTGTATCAATTCAATTAATTTCAATCAAAAATCAATTCAAGTATACGTATTAAATTATAAGTGAATTTTAATGTAATTTTATCTAATTTTAATTTAGAATTTTAGTTTAATTTATATTTGTGATTTGTATTTAATTATATTTTAACAGGCTCTGTAAACATTTATATAGTTATGGAAGAGTGAGGTCTTCTGTTACAGGTATCTCAATACTTAAAAGAAAAGAGAGAGGCCTCTACATAATACTTGTAAACCCTGTTTATTACGTTAATCAATTATTATTATTATTATCTGGTGATTTCCCATCCAAAAAAAAGGCTTATAATCTGAAACAGACGAGATGTTGACTAGGGTGATGATGGTTCCAGCTAACCCCCTGTAAAGAAGTTATCATAACTACATAATTAAAACTACTATTGTGAAGAGGACCGCCATAGGCCCTAGTATTCTATTTTAAATAGCCTATGCGATAGGTTACTTTTTATTTCAGAATAATACGTGGTTCCTGCGGGAAACACTACAAGAGCGAAACCGCGGAAAAAACTAAAAACAAATAAAATTCGACTGCAAAAACATATAGCCTACATAATATCGTCGTATGCTACGAATAGTGCCCTAACGAACATAGGGGCTTTCTTTTTTTATTGCATAATTCAATTCTGCTCATCATACCACATATAACCAGTTCAACAAAATAATTAAAAACAGTTCAAGTTATCAAATAATTAGGTATTCTAAAAAGCCACAATTGTAAGGACTACGTTTTCAACGAAGAAGAAAGCCACAATCGCCGTCGCGTCCTCTTTTTTCGCGAGAAGTGGGGGTGCGCGGGCGCGGGTAGAGCGTGCTAGCGCCGATCGGCCACTAGTCGGCGGAACGCAGAGATTGTTAGCTGTGGCGAGCGTTAACTGAATTTTAAATAAATAACATTACCTACCCTAGGCCTATACTATTAGTTTAGTCATAGTATTTTATAATGAAACGCCGAAGACGAAAGTTGGTGGAATTGGTTGGAAAGGAAGATGTGTTGTGGATGAAATATAACAGACAAAGATTAAGTAAATCAAAATATTTTATAGCTCAAGGGATTTTAAGGTTGAAATTATGTTTTATTAAATTGTATTGTATTGATTTCGTTCAAATAACATAATATCAACGAGTCTATACTTAATTGAGTCATTCTAGTTACTTATTCAATTTTCAATATTGGGTACATAGAAAAAAACCCTCGTGGTGATTGTGGCCGTGTTCTATGGAATGGATAAATTGCGTATCTATAGAAGAGACGAAGCCCTAATTACGTTTGTGTCTTTCTTCTACGTTCAAATTATGTTTTTGTCTTTTATTCTTTCTTTGATGCATTTGACATGTCCATATTGTTATTTTAAGTACAATATTTTTACGCTCACATGATTTTAACCCTGCTGTACTAATTTAAACACTGAATACATAATTTCATGCTTTTTCTGGTTTGGGGCTTACCTAAGTGCACTTAGGTTTTTTTTCTATTGCTTGAAAATTGATACAAAAGCATTTGTGGCCGCACTATTAGCATTCCGCACGAAAATTACAATTATGCTTATTATATTATTTTACCTTTTTCCTATAGTTTTAGAAGAATTCTGTTTTATATGTTATGGTTATTTAATGTTAATAAGAATACATGCAAATTTATTCGATTATGAAATTAATGAATGTGTGATGAATGGTTGCAACGGCTGCTGCTGAGGGCGTGAGGGCGACTCTGTTGTTGAGCCTCCCTCACCCGTTCCGTCTTCTCTTTCGCGAGCATTACTGCTTCGCAGAAGGAGTAGACTGCTTCCCATTCCCTCTAGCTCCGTACCATGGCCTGGATCAGGGCCGGGCGCGAGAGGTCGCTGCCGCCGATCGCCTCCACGAAGACACGGCGGGGCTCCGCCCAAGCGAGGCAAATCTCCACCGTATGCTCGACCGTGTCCTCTGGGCGATCCTCACAGTGGGGACACCCGGGCATTTCCCTCCACCTGATCCTACACAGGAACCTCCCGAAACTTTCGTGTCCGGTGAGGACGCCGTGGCACTTCTCCAGCCACTCCTCAAAGAGGGGTTAAGGTGATGTGCTGGAGTGCAACAACTATAGAGGAATAAAGCTAATGTCACATAGTATGAAAGCATGGAAAAAAGTTATTGAAAAGCGGCTGAGAGAAGAGAGTGAAATCTCACAAAACTAGTTCGGTTTTATGCCTGGTCGGGATACAAAAAAAAAAAAAAAAACTATTTCGGACAAGCAATATCCATAGGGGGTGCAACGGATGCCATTTTCGCTATCCACCAGCTGTGCGAAAAATACAGAGCTGTGCATAAAAACTTGCACATGGTGTTCATTGACCTCGAAAAGGCATATGACCGGGTGTCTCGAGTTTTGTGGTGGGCCCTTAAGGAGAAAGGTGTGCCTGGGAAGTTTGTGCAGTTGATCCGAGCGATGTACAGTCGATGCAGTACCCAAGTCCGGTCTGCAGTGGGCACCACTGACAGTTTCAGTGTAGCGGTCGGTTTGCACCAGGGGTCGGCCCTCAGCCCTTACCTCTTCCTGTTGATGATGAACGCTCAGACGTCGGACATCCAGGAAGAGGCTCCCTGGTGTATGCTGTTTGCTTATGACATTGTGCTGGTGGCCGAAAGCGGCTTAGAGGTCCAGAGCAGATCGGAGACGTGGTGGAAAACACTGAAGAGTGTGAGCCTGAAATTGAGCAGAACCAAAACAGAATCTGTTCTGCGATTTCGGCGGTCTCTCAAGTCCTATGCCTGTAGTTCTCAACGGAACGCCTATACCGATCTACTCCAACTTTCACTACCTCGGATCGCTTGTTCAGGGGGATGGCGATATAGACCGAGTAGTTACGCACAGGAACAACTCAGGATGGATGAAATGGCGGCAGGTCACTGGAACAACTTGCAACAGACGGATGCTCCTTAAGTTAAAGGGAAAATCTATAAGTCCGTGATTAGACCTGTCGTACTGTATGGGTCAGAATGTTGGGCTGTGAAAAAGACGGATGAAATAAGATTGCATGTGGCGGAGATGAGAATGTTGAGATGGATGTGTGATATTAATACATTGGAGGTAGTTCAAAAGTGGCGCCAGTCACAGAAAGTTGAAAGGGAACCGCTTGTCTTGGTATGGTCATGTGAAGAGGAGGGATGAAAGACATGTAACTAAAAGAGTTATGCATATAAATGTGAATTAATGGAGAGGGAGAGGGAGGCCAAAGGAAAGATGGATGGATTGTGTGAGGAGTGATATGAAAGAAAAGGGAGTTAGTGATAGTGTGACGGCTGACAGGACAGAATGGAAGAAAAAACGTGTTGCGCCGACCCCAAGTAACATGGGATAAGGGCAGCAAGATGAAAGAATGATGAAGGTGTAAAAGTTATATGGAATAAAATTAAAGAAGTGCAAGTCAGTAAGGATAAACGTTCTAAAATATGAATATGAACTGGATGAGGATTACAAAAAAAAATCACTACAGTAAGAAAGGGCACTAGAGGGAAAAAAGGTGTCGGAAGTCACGCCAGTAACTGGAATTTCATTAAAAATAAATTATGATAAATATAAAGACCTGTTGTCAATGTGTGAAGCTAAAATTATTCCAGAGGAATACCACACAGTTTTTATAACATTGCCTCATGAGCAGGCTGGTTATGCCAATATTTCTGAGAGTACTGACGAAGAAGACGACTGAATGTGAATTTGACTGATTTCGGTTGTGTTATTTGATTTTAAGTTATGATTGTGATAATGTGCAATTTTATTTTAAAGGCGGATTTTCATTACGTTAAGTTTGATTTTAAGGACTGATTGTGATTATGATTACGTGTCGCTTAATATTAAGCTCTGATTTTAAAAAATTAAAGGTTTGTTTCCAAACATTTACATAATCGTATCATTTAAGAAAATACAATTGTTTGGTTTATGGAGGTATAAGAACTATCCTTTTATTTTGTTTTTTAGACTTTTTATTATTTGTACTTGAATAAAAAATATGTGTATCTTAATCCTATACATATTTTTTTTTTGTATGAAAACACTTTTTTTTGTTAATGTCGATTCACTTGGCATGCTTAAATATTTACCAAAGCAAATAGATTAATAAAATTCAGATTTAGTTTCGAATAATATGTTGTAATTCTATAATAACTTGCTTTTACTACGTTCACATGTTCCCAGTAATGGTAAAATAGTTAATATACATAAATTTCTATGTCACAAAAATAAATACCACCAACAGAATACTATAAAAATGATATAAAGGCGATTGGGGCCTCGACGTTTCCGCAGATAAAAGGCATAATGTAACTTATTGCTTAAGTCCAGCCCTACTTCGCATTAACACAACAGAGAATAAGGATTTAAGGGACAAAATGCGTATAAAATATAATAATAATAAATTGAAAATAATCTTAGCAGAACCTTAAGATACCAATACACATTATATGAAATCACCAATACATATTTGGTCGTAATTTATTTAAATAAACACAAAAAAGTGTCTCCTGAAAAGTAGCTATTATGCAGTTACGCCCCTATCCGTAGGATACGACGATATGTCTCTTCCAAAAACATATAGCAAAGCCTTTATAATATCATCATCATCCTTTTAATGTCCCCACTGTTGGGGCACAGGCCTCTCTATGAGAGGGTGTGGGCCGTAATCCACCACGCGGGCCCAATGCGGATTGGTGGATGTCACATGTCTTCGAATTTATTTTTTTTGGTTCTAGGACATGCCGGTTTCCTCACATACATAACATGTCACTTTAAAAAAAAATAGCCTATATAATATGTCACTTCAAAAAACATATAGCGTAGCCTACATAATATGTCACTTCCAAAAACATATAGCTTAGCCTACATAATATGTATCTTCCAAAAATATATAGCATAGCCTATATAATATGTCACTTCCAAAAAGATATAGCATAGCCTATATAATAAATCCATTCCAAAAAAATATAGCATAGCCTACATAATATGTCACTACCAAAAACATATAGCATAGCCTACATAATATGTCACTTCCCAAAACCCAATCTAATAATACCTTATTTTGTTGAAATCCATCCAGCCGGCTTGCCAAAGAAATAGACATACAAACATACATAGAAACTTTCGTAAAACATTACCCTCTTTCTGGCGCGGTCGGATAAAAACAGAAAACTTCTTAAAAGTTACGAATGCAACTGCGCAGCTGATATTGATAACAAATGACTTACTAACAAGAAACTTTGTAAGAAGATTAAATAAACAAACAAGTCCCTAGTAAAAATCAACTTTGTGTCAATCTTTACCTATCATAATAACTGCCTCATACAACATTAACACTGTGAGTAAATATTTTTCTCATGTCAAAAACAATAGCTCGTTTCATGACAAAGTAACGCTAAGTACTTACTTATTTATTATGAGAAAGGGCACTATTTGACCATGACAGGGTTGACGATATGACAGGGTGACATTCAAACAAATGACAGTAGGAAAACAATGTAGTATTTCAATGAACTTCAAGTCGAACAAATATTTGGGTCAATTTCGGCTGCATTCCAGAGCATGACAAACGGAAAGGACAACTGTTATATTACTGACATTAATGAGGGGCTTTCTGAACCGAAGTACACCAGATGGCAGTACTGAGGAGTCAGGTCCAGACACCTGTCAAAACTCTGAAACAATGTCAAAAATGTGATGTCAACGTCATGTTTACGTCAATATGTTTCGTTTTCAAAACAGATGACATGTCGCTTCAGTGGCGCCACCTGTTGTCGTAAGTTTTTTGAAAACTCTCAGTGCTGTCAACGTAGATTAACTCATTGGTCTATTGGCCGAAAGCACTACAGCTGAGTCTGAGGTCCTCGGTTCGGTTGGGTCCGTCAAAGCTGCTGGGTTGGATTTTCCATTCTCAGTAGCAGACCAGTCTGGATTTGTGCTCTGTTGATAGCAATAGGCTCGCCCCCTACTTCATAGGACTTTTTAATAGTGATAAGCTTGTGCTTGACCATTGTCTCACCTGATGGTAAGTGATGATGTGGTCGAAGAGAAGAAGTAACCTTAATTTCACTCTTGGCTTAAAGACCAGGTTGTAGCTATCAGAAAACATAGACCCTGGCAGGTAATTTAACACCTTAGCTGTATCAATTAATGTGTTCCCAAAACTTTATTTGTGCGCAGGTGGCATGTCCACTATGTACTTACTGTTGGCGCATCGCCGTACTTACATCTAGTGGTCCGATTATGGACTTGCGAAGATTGCCTTTAAAGAAGAGACATGATGTTACCAACAGCATTATCTAAGAACAAACACCGAATTTGTTGATAGATGATGGACATCCCATCCACACGCACAAAACGTTTTAGGAACACATTTATTGTGCGTACAGCTAGGGAGTGGAATTCCCTGCCGGAGTCTGTCTTTCCTGATAGCTACAACCTGGAGTCTTTAAGTCAAGAGTGAATAGGTTACTTCTAGGCAAACGTGCTCCATCTTCGACCACATCATCGCTTACCATCAGGTGAGATGGTGGTCAAACGCGTGCCTATCAACAATAATAAAAAAAGATAATACCTTGTGGCATTAAGTCCGCCTTAAGCACCTACCTGCCTACCATTGTGCAAATAAATTGATCAATGATCGCCTGTAAATATTACTTAACTATAAATTCCAACACAACTAAACTAAATTTAAACGGATATAGAAACTAGAATGTGTGTATTATAACAGTTTATGCAAATTAGGTGTTAACTTTTATAACACACTAGCATATCCTCAAAGGAAATGTTCACACCACGGCATTAAGGCGCTTCGCAGACCGAGCAACTCTCATCTCCAAATTTCGGCAACTGATATGATTTGAAGAAACTGTGTAGATATAGCAGCTTAGTTGTGAGTTTTGGTGATCGGGCTCGGGTTTCGTGGCTACACTCGGTGACAAAATCAATTCCGAATTGCTGCAACTAGCAGCTGGCTAATTTGTACCACTTGTGTCAAGACAGTTTAATCAATTCTCCGCGACTCATCGAACTTCATTGCTTCGGTATTTTTCTGGTAGTCACTACTGTTGATCAGAATCAACAAACACACTGAAAGCCAGAGCTCTCAGGAGTTGCATTGGTTGGGAATACTGTGACGGGCATATCTAAAAAAAAAGAGTGGCACTACGGGAGTGCCAACAGAAGTGAAAACTTGAACAAAAATGCCCAACGCATTAGAGAGAGAGAGAGAGAGTTCCCCGGTAGAGAGTTCAATAGTTTTTTCCCATCTCAAAAATAAAATAATAATTTTTGGTATCCGCAACCGTTAACCGCAACTCGTAAAGTGACTTCAGTCCCTCCCCATCCCTCACAGCGCCGAGGCGTCGGTCTTGCTCAGTCAATCGCAGGAACGTAAACTGTTACATTTTATTGCTGTAACTGGTAACCGTCACTACAACTGCAGAACCTTTAGACAAAATTCATTTCTGTTAACGTTAACGCTAACGCTTCGTGCAAAATGTATGGCAAGGACATTACCTGCGGAGAGAACTGGCACGTGACTCACGCCCAGTAATGTCGTTGCCATACATTTTGCACGAAGCGTTAGTGTTAGCGCTATTATAAAAGTTACTTGGCTAAGGGGGCAGGACACTTTAGAAAAGTTGGTAGTTGCGTCGTCTAAAGTAGCTCCATGTGTGGAGAGCTTTAAATGACGCAATTTACAACGCACGTAACATTCCGAGTTGATTGACATCTCTTACAACTGTAGCGAGTAAATTGATCGATTATAATCACATAATACGGACAAGGACTATCGATAAACGTGTTTATTTTTATATCGATGACAGATACAAGAATATCGAGGCTTTCGTTTTAAATGATTGACTGAACAACTGAGCAAGACAATAACAATGATTGATGTATGAATGGTAATGCCTGTCATTTAGATTTCGTTGTATTTACATGATAAAAGCAATGGAAATGGAAAAAGGGTATAGATTTTATCTTTGGATATGCAGACCACCTTACGCGATGTCGAGGGGAATTGCGATATTTGCAATCAACATTGTCTCGTTGCTTTTGAAATTGGTTATTTTCCGATACATAGGTAACGAAATTATGGAGCAGTAATTTAAGGACAATAAATACAAAAGCAAGTGAAAGGAAAGGCTTCCTAGCTATCGTATTTTGCACATAGATGTTAAAAATGTTTAATCTATCTATACATATATAAATGAATCCTTTTTTCCTTGGTCACGGCATCACGCTTGAACGGTTGGACCGATTTCGCTAACTCTTTTTTTGTTGTGTTTGTTATTGTCAGGAGAAGGTTCTTATGAATTCAAAAATTAGGAAAGTTGCGCAGAAAATTGTAAAATTTCAGAAAACCGATCATCGCGAGTTAGACAGTTTCCGCGTCAGAACAACGTCTGTCGGGTCAGCTAGTGGTTAATAATCAACGATTGAACTTTGTTGAATCGAACAGGATGAGTAGAACACACACACACACAAGTGACTTGTCCGCCCCACCAAGTGACCTCGAAGAAAGGCGGTGACACAGTACTTAAGGACCTTCTCACGGTCCAGTAGCGCCCTCATTGAATAAAAAATCGTAGCATAGCACAGAAAATAAATATTAAAAAATCCAACTTCACGTTTATTACAAAGAGGATAAAGAATTTTTACGTTGTTAAAACAGGTCTCAAAATGTTTCGTATCCAAAGTAGTAGGCAAAAGTGTCAGAAACGGCCGTTTTTGGTACTTTTGCCTACTACTTTGGATACGACCGTGAGATGGGCCTTAATCACGTCCAACGTCAGAGGAGACCCCTTTATGGTCTGCCCAAGAATGTGCCCTAACAGGCGTTAAAGTTTCCCCAGAAGTCCAGGCGATTTTTGAAGGTTTCCCCTCCATAACAAAAAATAAGTTTCCAAGTAAAGTTTTACCCATATGCGGATTTTTCACATTTTCACGGAGAAATTGTATCTACAATAGTGTTATTACATTATGTTGTGTAGGTATTCGTTGTATATTTGTAGTTCCCTTGAGCCACATGCTAGACAAATATGTAATGGTTCACAAAAAATGACAAATTGTTGGGCTGTCGCCAGGGGCCGGTAACTAACCTATTTCCTTCATTTGTCTCTCGTAATTAGCAGCAGACGAGACACAAATAATTATGTGCATACCTACTACGAGTTTATTACTGAATTTTATGTAACAGAACCCTTTGAATTTCAGAGAAGTACATATTTATTATAGAAAAATAAATTACGTCTACGTTTGAGCATAGATTTGTTTACTTCTTAGGTACATTTGCAGATTTTAATCGTGCTGAACAAACACCGGAACCAAAGTCAATATACCACCATAGCCATCTTTATTATACTTAGAATTCTGATAAAAACTTTTTACAAAAAAAATACAACCGACTTCCATAAATAATACTAAAAAATGCAAAATAACTTTAATTTCGGAAGTCGGTGTTTCTAGTTTGGTTTCTTCTTTATTTGACACCGACTGCCGAAATTAAAGTTATTTTGCATTTTTTTAGTATTATTTATGGAAGTCGGTTGTATTTTTTAAAAAAGTTTTTTATTTTTCACTTTTTAGTTGTTGTACCCCATTCTAAAACTAAATTAGTAGTAAAGTTATACCCGAATTGATAGCCCCAAAAATAGGGAATTTGAACATAGTTGGTGAAATTAGGATGTATCAGGGTGAACTGTACAAATCTGTATACCTCTTTAGAGCGTATCAGCGTGATGTAATGTTGTGAAGTGGTGAAAACAATATACAGGCAGACATTCTGGAAGGTTTTCTATCATTTATTGAAGAGTTCCATTGTGTATCTCTGAAGTTCTTTATCAGATCTTCACCAAATTAAAATGGGACCACATGTGTCAAAATCGGTTCACGTAGTAAAGTTATGAGGTAACACACATTAAAAAAAAAAAAAAATACAGTCGAATTGACCTCCTCCTTTTTTTGAAGTCGGTTAAAAATAGGGTTCTGCATCCGCAGCGCATAGCCGTCTAAATCCACTTAAAAAGATCCAAAACCATCTTTGCTAACATTACATGCTTTTCTTTCCAAGAAAATCACAGTAATTTTAATACACACTACAAAATGCTTCCAGACATAAACACAACTCGATAGTACTCATATACTAAACATACATAACACAGACTACTTTCATTAACATTTATAATATTAGCATATCAAAGGCGTTTTCACTGGCGCATCGAGTATGGCCGTACGGGGCTTTGTATGGGCATTGTATGCGCAGGCGCAAGACGTGTGCGTAAAGAAAATATTTGCATAATCATCGCGCAATGGATTCATTGCCGCGGGTGCGTGTCCAATGTTTCTTATGGTACGTCAAGGGATTTCTTGAAATGGGAGAAAACATTTAAAGTGAATAATTGGAATAACAGTAAAGATATGTAAGTGGTGAGGAGCTCGTGGCTAAAGTAATAACAGCCGCACGGGTCGATCCATCAGGTTAAGCTACGCTTGCCGGGGTTGGTCCATGGATGGGTGACCATCTTTACATACCGAGACTCCTCCATGTCTCGAAAAGCACGTAAAGCCGTTGGTCCCGGCTGTCAATCGTGGATCTTTGACAGTCGTTACGGGTCGTCAGAAGCCCGAAAGTCTGACAACCATTCTTACCAAGGGGTATCGTATTACCAAGTAACTTGGTTGTGCAGGTCAGATAGGCAGTCGCTCCATGTAAAATACTGGTATTCAGCTACATCCGGTTAGACTGGAAGCTGAGCCCAAGATAGTTGGGAAAAGGCGCGGGCAGATGATGACTAAAGATACGAGTATGTAAGTAAGTACGCTGCTCTCCCGTCACGACGAAGTTGATAAAGTCTGGGCAACTAAAGATATACGAGGGTCATTCAATAAATACTTAGCCTACAAAAAGTAAACGAAAATTTTGGAAAAGTGGCAATTTATTTTTCAACATAGTCTCCTTTTAGTTCGATACACTTAGCCCAGCGATGCTCCAACTTTTTTAACCCGTCCGAAAAATAGTTTTTGTCAAACTCTGCAAAATAGGCCTCCGTGGCGGCGATAACCTCCTCATTCGATCCATATCTATTCCCGGCGAGTGATTTTTTCAGATTAGGAAACAGAAAGAAGTCACAAGGGGCCAAATCTGGAGAATACGGTGGATGGGGCAGCAATTCGTAGCGTAATTCGACCAATTTGGCCATGGCAACGGCAGACGTGTGAACCGGTGCGTTGTCGTGGTGAAACAGCACTTTTTTCTTCGCCAGATGGGGTCGTTTTTTCTTTAATTCGGCGTCGAATCGGCCCAATAAATCGGCATAGTAAAGCCCTGTAATTGTTTTACCCTTCTCGAGGTAATCGATGTAGATCACACCTTGTGAATCCCAGAAAACGGTGGCCATAACTTTTCCGGCCGATTTTACAGTTTTCGCCTTCTTTGGAGCACGTTCCCCGGTCTGGATTGTTTTGATTGCTCCTTGGTCTCTGGTGTGTACCAGTGGATCCAGGTTTCATCGACGGTCACAAAACGACGCAAAAACTCCGCTGGATTCCGCTTAAACAGCGCCAAACACGTCTCCGATGTGGTCTCACGGTTGCGCTTGTTTTCTGGTGTGAGTAAACGCGGCACCCATCGCGCCGACAGCTTTCTCATGCCGAGTTCCTCGTGAAGAATATGATGCACTGTTCCTTCTGAAATGCCTACAGTCTCAGCTAGCTCCCGAACCTTCAATCGGCGATCTGCCAATACGAGATCATGGATTTTTTTAATGTTTTCCTCCGTAGCAGCTGTTTTCGGTGCACCTGGACGTGGTTCATCAAAAACCGACGTACGGCCACGTGCAAACTCGTTGAACCAATTCTTGACGGTGGCCATCGATGGAGAAGAGTCACCGTACACAGCATCCAAGCGCTCTTTGATTTCGATGCGCGTTTTCCCTTCCAAAAATAGGAATCGAATCACCGAACGATATTGCTCTTTTTCCATTTTTGTAAAACCAATCGACACGTTCGCTTCCATAAGTTGTCAAAGTAAAACAAATGAAGGGATTGGAATGAAAATTTGAAAAAAGAATTAAAAAAGAATGTGCTACACTGTGGTAAAACTCTTTTGAAACTACAGCGCCCTCTGGCGATGAAGCTAGGTACTTATTAATACTACTTATTTATTACTTATGTATTACTTATTTATTGAATGCACCTCGTACTTTAAGTTATTCACAAATACCGCATAATATGTTCGAAACAATTACTGAAGTTAACGCAAAGGGCAACTGAAGGAACATGAATGGGTTTTGGTCAATAAGAGTCTGACACCTCCTGCACTGAGCAGTGGTGGCCCAGTGATATTGGCCGCGACTTACAAGTTGTAGGTCGTGAGTCAAGACAGTCAAACCCAGGCAGGCGCTTTACTTTGTGTAAATTATTTCATTACCACTGCTCTCAAAACGGCGAAGGAAAACATCGTGAGGACACCGGCATGTCCTAGAACCAAAAATTTGAAGACATCTGACATCCACCAATCCGCATTAGGCCCGCGTGGTGGATTACCGCCCACACCCTCTCACAGAGAGGAGGCCTGTGCCCCAGCAGTAGAATAGGGCAATTTTTAAGTAAAGTTATCTGAATCTCAACTAAATTTATTATTGCGTTTCTGATCTACTTTTAGGCAAAATCTATCTTCATTAATTGTATTGCGAGTCTGTACTATGCTAGCCAAAGTGCAGGCGAACCCGGGATCATAGGAGCAGATCGTAGCAATTACAAGACCTTCTCATCACAGATTACCACTAGAGATGACATAAAGACCAGTCTATCCTGACAACGAGCTAAACACGTAATATAACGGTGAGCCAACAATTCATCTACAAGGTATAACAGAAAATGTGGTCATATTTTAAAAAAACCTTCCAAGTGCATGCAATTATCAAAGAAAAAATCTAATTTATCAATATATTGGTATTTTTTACTAAAATATACGTAATAATAAACATTATCACCAAACAAGCATAAGTCAGTGGGAAGTTAAAAAATTCTTCAGAATAAAATTTTGTGATAGACGACGGACCGACAGACGGACAGAGGGACACGTGAGTGTCAGCAATAGGGCTCCGTTTAGACCCTTCGGGTACGGAACCCTAAAAACTGCTTCTGCCCATCGGAATGAACAACTTTCTTTTAGGAAGACGTCAATTTAGAAAAAAAAATTGGGCCTCCCATACTAATTTTGACCAGCTGATGATAACTTTGTACGGAAAGCTTTTTTTTTTTTGGTTTACAATGATTTCCTTGAAGATTTTTTTCATTTTCATGGGCAGAAGCAGTAACTAAAATATGATCACACATATCCGTTACATCCTGTATACGGTTTGACGTGTCTTTCAAACAATGGGCGCACGCGCACCCAGTGCAGTCAGCTGTCAATCAGTCGCGCGCCAACGTGGGCGTCGAATGTACGTTGACATTGGAAAGTGGCTGCGCTATCATTTTAGTGTTAAATAATATACTTTACTACTATAGTTTACATAAATAAATACTTGACTTCTATTCGGTGCAAATTACAGAAAAACAAGCCCTGGGATTTCGGCAAGAATGCTGAATTTTCATAAATTTTTGATCACTTATTTATTAAATTAATTTTCAAAAATCCTTTCTTAGTGCTAAGGTAACCTATTCTCCGTTATATGGAACTTTTGTGGAAAATTTCATGCTTCCAGATCCAGTGGTTTAGGGTGTCAGTAAATTTAAGATTTATCTTAAGTACATACAAGATACCGCTTGATTTGAAAATGAAATACATTACGTTTTTAATAAAAATGCGGTACTTCGAAAAATACCAAACTTTAGTATTTCCCTGACTACTAAAAAGCGATTTATATGTATATTGGCTTTTCAGCATGTCCTTGCATTTTGGACCAACATAATTAACAGGTAACATTTTTGAGAACACAAGATGACCCATACCGAAACGCGTCTATAAAGAGCTAAGACGTAATGTTGCTCTGTCGCTGTAAATTCCCTTATGTAACGGTCTGTTGTCACCGTATTATCTCAACTGGGCTGGGATCTGGCGACCTGCCTGCAAGGAAAATTGAAACGAGCAGAATTCAGGCGCCAGGTCTTTTAACTGTAGCTCTTATTAAGATTGGATGAGTTGATAACGGGAATCAGTACAAGTAGCACGGAACGTGATCTAGCCAGACACACAATGTGATTTGAAGAAGCGGGTAATAGATTGAACGGGCCAGGATACCCTTGATATGAAGCCTAGGTGTGGATAAATTCGAAAAAGAGTTACCGCGCCCCTGGGCTCTCAGGGCAGGGAAGGAACAGGGGTAGGTTTTAGTCAGTAAGAGTCTGACACGCCCTCCCGCTCCACCCAGAGCGGGAGAAATCATAGGATGATTTCCCACACCAAAAAAAAAAGGTGTGGCATAAGATATAATATACTAGCTACCCTTTCCTGCTTCGCACGGGTGCAAATTATATACACAAACCTTCCTCGTTTATCGCTCTTTCTATTAGTGAAAACCGTATCAAAATCCCTTGCGTGGTTTAAAAGAAGTAAGCGGAGAAACAGACAGACGAAGATAGCGACTTTATTTTATACTATTTACAGTTAGAGAAGAGAAGTTTAGATAAGGTATAGATACCTCTTCGGCTACTCCTACTTTCACTAAATTAAACCCACATTTTAATTTACCTACATAACTACGTAATAAAATAAATTAAACCCCAAGACAAAGGGACTCAAGAAGTCCGTGCAAGACTGCAAGCTGAAAACCGATACGGTTTATTGACTTTTTACGAGTTTTACGTCTTTTTTTTACTGTGCGCACTTTATCCGGGCAGTAGCCAGTAATCCCTGGATCCTGTTACCCGTCAATATTGAGTTTCAAGTCTGTAATGTTTGACATGCCAGTAAAAAGAAAAGGGAAATTGAATGGTGGAGAAAGCTGTACGGGTGATGAAGGAAGAGATTAAATACGAAGGCGATTGTGGCACTTCAATGGTCAAATTGAGAAGACTGCATCTTTGAAAAGATGAAAACGGGAGGAGTTTCTAAACTCGTCCAATACTAAAGACGAAAAACAAACACTTAAATATTTCCAGTAAGTAACTCGAGTGTGTTTTTAGGGTTCCTTACCCAAAGGGAAAAACGGGACCCTATTACTAAGACTTCGCTGTCCGTACGTCTGTCTGTCTGTCCGTCTGTCACCAGGCTGTATCTCATGAACCGTGATAGTAAGACAGTTGAAATTTTCACAGATGATGTATTTCTTTTGCTGTTATAACAAAAAATACTAAAAAACAGAATAACATTTATATTTAAAGGGGCTCTCATACAACAAACATGTTTTTTTTGCCGTTTTTTATAGATAATGGTACGGAACCCTTCGTGCGCGAGTCCGACTCGCACTTCGCCGGTATTTTAACGTACTCGATCGCGTTAAAGTAAACGTTTATTTGTAAGTACTAAAACTATAAGCGCCGCCTGGTGACAATAACGGGTAACCTCTTTTTTAACCGACTTCCAAAAAGAGGAGGTTCTCAATTCGTCTGTGTTTTTTTTTTTTTTTTGTATGTATGTTACCCGATTTCTCCGTCAGTTGTGAACCAATTTTCAAATTTCTTTTTTCATCTGAAAGAATATACTCCCGAGGTGGTCCCATATAAATTATCGAAATTGCTTCAGCGCTTTTTGAGAAACTGAACAAAAACGGAAAATACGTGTACCTCGATGACGTTTTGGTGTTCTCCAAATGTTTAAATTCCTCGTTCCATTATATTGGAGTTTTTAGTTCTGGGGTATAACAACTAAAAAGTGAAAAATAAAAAACTTTTTTACAAAAAAAACAACCGACTTCCAAAAAAAAAATACACTCAAAATTTATAAATAACTTTAATTTCGGCAGTCGGTGTCAAATAACGAAGAACTTAAAATACAAACACCGACTGCCGAAATGAAAGTTATTTATAAATTTTTAGTGTATTTTTTTTTTTTGGAAGTCGGTTGTTTTTTTTGTTTTCTACACGATTTGACATAAGCGAACGTTTACGCAAACGTGTTTTTTTTTTTTTGGGGTGGGAAATCATCCTATGACTTCTTCCGCTCTAGGGTGGGCGGGTGGGCGTGTCAGACTCTTACTGACTAAAACCCACCCCTGTTCCTCCCTGCCTTGAGTGCCCAGGGGCGAGGTAACTCTTTCGAATTTATCCTCAACCCCCGGGCAGGCATCGGCCATGATGGGCCCCGTCCCTATTGCTGACAACTCTTTGAGGCGCGCGTGGAACACTACGCGCCGTCGACTCTCGGGCCTGGTGCTGATCGGGCGGCGAGTTACCCACTACTCGCCGTCCGCAGGCCCGGGCTACGCAAACGTGTTCGAGTGAGTTAAAACACACACAAGGCCCTCACTTGTTTTTTGCCTATTGTCATTTCGGTAGTTAAACTCAATCTAATGATACGAATGATACCTTACTCGTATTTGTTGAAATCCATCCAACCGTTTAGGCTACAGGACGTGTCAAACAAATAGACATACAAAAATACATAAACCTTTCGAAAAACATTACTCTCCTTCTGAGGCAGTCCATTTAAAACGCTAAGAGTTTCTCAAGCCGACCATTACTATTTTTAGGGTTCCGTACCCGAAGGGTCAATACGGAGCCCTATTGCTGTGACTCACGTGTCCTTCTGTCCGTCATCTGTCACACAGGTTTTACGGCCAAACCGTTGGAGGTCTTCAAATGTTCACAGTATAAGCATCTTGTTGACCCAAAGCCATACAAATAGACAAAAATACATTTGGTACGGGACCATGTGCGAAGTCTGACACGCACTTAACCGGTCTTTTTTTTAAGTCATCATCATCTGTCTAGCCTTTTCCCAACTATCCTGGGGTCGGCTTTCAGTCTAACCGGGTGCATCTGAATACCAGTATTTTACATGGAGCGACTGCCTATCTGACCTCCACAACCCAGTTACTGGGTAATACGATACCCCTTGGTAAGACTGGTTGTCAGACTTTCGGTCTTCTGATGACCCGTAACGACTGTCAAAGATTGACGATTGACAGCCGGGACTAACGGCTTAACGTGCTTTACGTGGCACGGAGGAGTTTCGTGTAATCTTTCTTAGTTAAGTAAAATATTTCATTCAAGATATGCAAAGAAACGGTTAGACCTAGTTCGTTTACTGTTGGCTTATTAAAGCCGTTACCCCATTGTGCAACAAAGCCCGGAGTACCAAAAAGCCATCAACAACACCATTGTCTAAACGAAAAAGCTTTTTGTCACTCGTGTAAATAAATAACTGTTTAACAGAAGATTTATCGCTGCATTTTCCTCAAGCTACTAGAGCTCGAAAAAAAAGATTAATAGCTTCAACTTTTTCCCCTTTCCAAGCTACAACGGACCAAATTCCAACAATTTTCCTTAAACAACTTCTCTTTTCGTTTCGTTTCGCAAAAACCCGATTACAAGCAACTTCTCTCTATTCGTTTCAGAGAATACAATCCCTTCCAAATCAAAAACTTGAAACTTAATTCCACATAATTTTCCTTAACAAAAAAGGGTAGAAAGGGCCACGCTGCGCACGCGCAAGCAGGTGATAATATAATAATGAATCGGTCACTGCGCAGTAAATCAGAGGCGCTGGAGGGTACCACGCCCTCTCTACTCCCCTCCCCCTCCCTTCTTACCTTACACTTTCAGCGAAAGCGACATCCTCGCGAAGGGCGATGCTAATGTGTGTAGTATGACCAGAATACTTGATTATAATGTGAATAAGTGTCAGTATTTGAAGAAATAGGCCTCCCACAAGGTGGACTGATGACCTGGTGGCGGTCACGGGAATTCGATGGATGAGAGACTCACAGGACCGGTGGTTGTGGCAACACTTAAGGTGGGGGGCTATGTCCAGCAGTGGACTTCTTCCGACTGAAATGGTGATGATGATGATTTAAATAAATTGAAAAGGAAAAATAATACCGATTGGCAATAGGCTCGTACATGGAACTTACTTAACTAACTTAACTAGCGAAATGTGGTCGTACCCTCTTTAGGTACACCTCTGCTTAGCCCTTCGGAGAATATCGGCATAATGCTATGACAAAATGTATAGACATTTACAATCAGCGATAGTCACATTAACGGCATATAAACATTTGCAAAATAGATAAGTTCTAAGTGCAGAAGTAGTATCGAAGACAGTCAGATAGAACATGAGCGAGAAGATGCACTTCGTGCCATTTCTATGCGATCTTCGACTCTCGACTATCTAGTCGAGAGTCATTGAGAGAGGCATTGTAGAATATCTATTCTACAATGCTAAGTAATACCTATACAACAGGCTGACCTGTATTGCTTTAAGGTACATGACATAATACCATAACTATAACCAGCATTCTATTTTGGAAAGCTCAGATCTAGACTGAACCAACAACTCTACAGTTCAATATTTTAATCTTTACTGCCCGTTTCAATTGGGTACAACCACTAATACGTTGTTTCGCGAATTGAAACAGCGTAACACAACCCGGCTATGCAAGTAATTGATGGTCACTGGCTGCGTCGATAGCGCTTGCAGCCGTCAGCTATAGAATCCGACCACAGAGCACGAATTGACAGCAAGCAGGCCCTTGAGGAATTAAGAAAGAAATGAAGAGAGATATGAAGAAAGTAAGAAAGGAAGGAAGGGAGGAAGGAAGAAAGGAAGAAAGGAAGAAAAGAAGAAGGAAGAAAATATTGTCAAAACTCTCGATCAAGTGTATCAGTGAGTGTCACCGTTTACTCATAGAAATTGACGGCCTATGACCATTTTGCGTATGGCTATGACAACTGAAACTTGTGCTCAGTGCACATTGCGCGGGTACGAATTTACTAGTATGTTATCTATTAATGCTGCTTGTATTCCAAGGGTAAGCTTGTGGCTAAAGTAATAACAGCCACACGGGTCGATCTATCAGGTTAAGCTACGCATGCCGGGGTTGGTCTATGGATGGGTGACCTTCTTTACATACCGAGACTCGTCCGTGCCTCGGAAAGCACGTTAAGCCGTTGGTCCCGGCTGTCAATCGTGGATCTTTGTCAGTCGTGACAGGTTGTCAGAAGCCCGAAAGCCTGAGAACCAGTCTTAACAAGGGGTTTTGTATTACCCAGTAATTGGGTGGTGGAGGTCAGATAGGCAGTCGCTTCATGTAAAATACTAGTATTCAGCTACATCCGGTTAGACTGGAAACCGACACCAAGATAGTTGGGAAAAGGCTAGGCAGATTGATTCCAAGTAATGCTCCAATCTACACAGCTATTTTTTTAAAGTAAAATAGGCTGGCAATTCGAAGCAGCGCACTCTAGTCATGGCGTTCTAGTCGCTGCCAGGGGGTGATACCTTGCTCTGTGGTATCGACGGACGAATTATTGCGGAGGGTATAACAAAGATTGTGATGCACTTTCTACGGCAGCCTCTTATTGGGCGGAGGTAATACGCTATTTTTCAATTGCACATTCGATTCCTTTCGCGTTTTACTTTCGCATTGATTGTAAATTGTACTTCCTAGCAAGGTTTTATTCTTGTTTCTTTAGATGAAGAAATTATTGAAATTGTCCGGAAAAAGTTGAAGCTGTCTATACCTTTTTTTTTAGGGAAAATGGGGGAAATTATCAGACAACTTCTCCCGTTCTGGGAGCGGGAGGGCGTGTCAGACTCTTACTGACTAACACCGTGTTCCTTCAGATGCCTGTGCGTTCCGTGACTCTTTCAAACACTTCCCGCGACCAAGTTTTCTAGGTCTGACTTTACCGTTGTCATTTACTTACAGGGCATGCGCAACTGGTAGGTGCAAATAAAAAAAAAACGAGTGTGCTTTAGACCACACGACTGAAGTAAAACTTCTTTAGCTCCATCTCTTTCGTTCGCCTCGCCCGATCACACTTTTCGTAACGCTCTCGTCACGTATTCACCAGCTTACTCCCCAAGACAAGCGTGCATATAGAAGACATACTATAAAAAAACACTTCTAATTTTGATTTTCTATAAGAGTGTATGGTACTCCTTCTAAAGGTCAACCTGTCCCTATCTACTATCAACCATCGATTCAATTCCAAATACCTCACTCAACAGTTCTGACAGCCAATTTAATTTGTCAAATACATAGTAATCAAAAGTTACGATCGGCCTCAAAACATCAGCGCACAACAGACATTGTAATACGTTTTGCAATAGATACATCAGTTACTAACGGATTACCAAACAACATTAGTGTCAGTCTGCGAGGCCCTACATAGCCAACCGTGGGTGTTATCCCATATTCAATAATGCACAATTAAAAGGCTAATGCTCTCGCTAATGGTAAGACCGTCATATCGATACTTCATCATCATCATCATTCTCCTGCCCTTATCCCAATTTATTTGGGGTCGGCGCAACATGTCTTTTTCTTCCATACTCCTCTATTAGTCGTCATCTCTGTAGTCACCCCTTTTTTACCCATATCCTCTTTCACACAGTACAACCATCGTTTCTTTGGCCTTCCCCTACTCTTATAGCCATCCACATCCATACACAAGACTTTCCTCACGACATTTTCTTCATTCCTCCGCATCACATGCCCATACCACGACAACCGATCATACCGATACTTATACAATCAATATGACAAAGTATCGAATAGTACATCGATGAATACAAAGTCACCCACGCTGCTACGGGCGGTCTGACCCGGTCTATTTATTAGTATGCCCGATTCGAGTCGGTTAAAGTGATATTATGTCAATAGATGCCGACAGAGACCTGAGTTATATTTAATTTGGATTATGGGTATGGTCATAGACTTTCGTCTTGAGACACTGTGGTATGTGAGACGAGAAGATACCACGCAACTTCCCGAACGCCGCCCAGCCGAGTCCGATTCGACGGTTGACCTCTTTCTTCGAAGTTAGCCTTGCCTAACTGGACCGTTTGTTCCAGGTAGACGTACTCGTCTACAACTTCAAGTGTAGAGTCTCCGATCTTGATAGGAGTGGGTGCTACATGGGTATTTACCATAGGTGCGTGTTGCCAGTGATGACTTATGGAACCGAAACGTGGTCGCGCACAATGAGCCTCATCAGAAGGCTTACAGTCACCCAAAGGGCAATGGTGATAGAATCAGAAATGATGATATCCGCAAGAGAACTAAGGTTACTGACATAGCCCGAAGAATCGCCAAACTGAAGTGGCAGTGGGCAGGGCACATTGCTCGCAGAACAGATGGTCGATGGAGCCGGAAAGTTCTGGAATGGCGACCGCGTACCGGAAGACGCAGTGTTGGAAGGCCTCCCACAAGGTGGACCGATGACCTGGTGAGGGTCGCGGGTGGCCGATGGATGCGAGACGCACAGGACCGATCATTGTGGCGACATTTGGGGTACGCCTATGTCCAGCAGTGGACGTCTTTCACCTGAAATGATGATGATGATGATGATGGGTATGGTAACAGGGAAGGACTTTTGTTGTGGGTGGTATTGGCTTTATAAACATTCAACACAGCGGAATATAGCACTACGTCTTCCTTAGCATTGTCGCATTTCGTAGTTGAAATCATCACTCACTACATATTAGTCCCCCGCTGCGCCTGTCTATCTATTCGCGACAAACTCAAAAACTACTGAACGTATTTTCATGCGGTGTTCACCAATAGATAGAGTGATTCATGAGGAAGGTTTTGGTATAATTTGTACCTATGCAAAGCTGGAGCGGGTCGCTAGTGCTTACATATTTTTAATAGGACATGCAACAAAAAATCTCAGGCTTATTAGCAAGTATTTTAAAAAGATTACCCTTAGCTAGTTTCTCTAAAATGTTAAACGAACAAAAAGACTCATTTCCTTCCTTTTACTCGTAAGTCCTATTTAAGAAGAATCTCAGTTTTTCCCTCAGCTAATCGCGAGCCACATAGATCGTACATTTAAGCTCGCAATCGGCATCTAAGCGTGGTATTTATAATTGGCTCCTGTTGGCGAGTCTGTTCTGTTAATTGGCACAACGAGATTCTCTCGAAGCCGCCGTAATTACGGAGCAAGCGAGAAATTGTCTCCGGAGAAGGCTAGACTTAACTATGGTAAAGTAATTGAATAACTTGGTCATTTGCATGCTGATATTTTTATGTCTTGAGTACACTGAAAAAAATAATTTCTTACTACAGCACATTAAAGCGATTTCATTAACATTCACTGACTTTATACAGTAAAGCGAAATGTTTGTAACACATTAAAAGGCAAAACAGTAACGTTTAATGATTGAACAGTTAATTTAACGGATAGCACTGTAAAACACACTGATCTTGATGCCCGAAAAAGTAACCGTGTTGTAGCAGTAAATTTTAAAGGTTTGAAAGATATCTCCAAATGACTAAAACAGTTAATTTAACAGACAGCACGATAAAACTAACTGATCATGATTCCCGAAAGAGTACCCGTGTTGTAGCAGTAAATTGTAATGGTTTGAACGATATCATCAAATGACTAAAACAATTAATTTAACAGATAGCACAGTAAAACTAACTGATGATTATTCTCCAAAAAGTACCCATGCTGTAGCAGTACGTTATAATGATAGAAACGATATCACTAAATGATTAAAACAGTTAATTTGACAGATAGTACGGTAAAACTAACTGATCATGATTCCGGAAAAAATACCCGTGCTGTAGCAGTAAATTTTAATGGTTTGAACGATATCATCAAATGACTAAAACAGTTAATTTAATAGATAGCACAGTAAAACTAACTGATCATGATTCTCGAAAAAGTACCCGTGTTGTAGCAGTAAATTGTAATGGTTTGAACGATATCACCAAATGACTAAAACAATTAATTCAACAGATAGCACAGTAAAACTAACTGATGATTATTCCTCGAAAAGTACCCGTGCTGTAGCAGTACATTGTAATGGTTTGAACGGTATCACAAAATGATTAAAACAGTTAATTTGACAGATAGCACGGTAAAACTAACTGATCATGATTCCGGAAAAAGTACACGTGCTGTAGCAGTAAATTGTAATGGTTTGAACGATATCATCGAATGACTAAAACAGTTAATTTAATAGATAGCACAGTAAAACTAACTGATCATGATTCCGGAAAAAAATACCCGTGCTGTAGCAGTAAATTTTAATGGTTTGAACGATATCATCAAATGACTAAAACAGTTACTTTAATAGATAGCACAGTAAAACTAACTGATCATGATTCTCGAAAAAGTACCCGTGTTGTAGCAGTAAATTGTAATGGTTTGAACGATATCACCAAATGACTAAAACAATTAATTCAACAGATAGCACAGTAAAACTAACTGATGATTATTCCTCGAAAAGTACCCGTGCTGTAGCAGTACATTGTAATGGTTTGAACGATATCATCGAATGACTAAAACAGTTAATTTAATAGATAGCACAGTAAAACTAACTGATCATGATTCCCGTAAAAGTACCCGTGTTGTAGCAGTAAATTGTAATGGTTTAAACGATATCACCAAATGACTAAAACAGTTAATTTAATAGATAGCACAGTAAAAGACACTGATCATGATGCCCGAAAAAGTAACCGTGTTGTAGCAGTAAATTTTATAGGTTTGAACGATATCTCCAAATGACTAAAACAGTTAATTTGACAGATAGCACGGTAAAACTAACTGATCATGATTCCGGAAAAAGTACCCGTGCTGTGGCAGTAAATTGTAATGGTTTGAACGATATCATCGAATGACTAAAACAGTTAATTTAATAGATAGCACAGTAAAACTAACTGATCATGATTCCCGTAAAAGTACCCGTGTTGTACCAGTAAATTGTAATGGTTTAAACGATATCACCAAATGACTAAAACAGTTAATTTAATAGATAGCACAGTAAAAGACACTGATCATGATGCCCGAAAAAGAAACCGTGTTGTAGCAGTAAATTTTATAGGTTTGAACGATATCTCCAAATGACTAAAACAGTTAATTTAACAGACAGCACGATAAAACTAACTGATCGTGATTCCTGAAAAAGTACCCGTGCTATAGCAGTAAATTCTAATGGTTTAAACGATATCATCAAATGACTAAAACAATTAATTTAACAGATAGCACAGTAAAACTAACTGATCATGATTCCGGAAAAAAATACCCGTGCTGTAGCAGTAAATTTTAATGGTTTGAACGATATCATCAAATGACTAAAACAGTTAATTTAATAGATAGCACAGTAAAACTAACTGATCATGATTAATAATAATAATATAATAATAATAATAATATTTTTATTGCCATAGTCAAGTTACAGAAAAGTGTGAGACCCTGGCTCCAGAGCTAGGCAAAATTACCTGTATTTCAGGAGCCAGTGACTTCTTCCAATTTTAGGTTACACTAAGCAAGTCCTATAAGCGAAACTTGTTAAAATTATATTACTTAAAACTAAGTTTAATAGTAAACATTTAATTTAAGTACTAAAATGTGTTAAAAAATAAAATTAGAACAATTTAAATAATCTCCTATAGTAAAAAAATAAATAAACAAAATTAGGTTAAAATTAAGATTAAAATAAATAAAATTACTTATGTCAAAAATAAATTACAATAAAGCCAGGTTAAACAAAATTCAATTTAAAACAAGGGGTGCTGGTAAGTGTGTGTGTATGTGTGCGTTTGTGTTATGATGCGCGTGTGTGTGTGTGTGTGTGTGTGTGTGAATACCAATGATTTGTGTTTTTATTTATGTTGACTGCAGTAAATTTTCGGTTTCATTGTAGTCCTGTGTCAGTAGCCAGATCTTTACCTTCATTTTTGTTTCACGAGTCGTAAGGGGATTTATGTTCAGAATTTTATTCAACTTATTATAAAGAAAAGTGGCAAGATATACCCGCTGTCGCCTAGCGGACGTCGTGTGACAGAGTAAAGGCAAGCAAACGTTTGTTCTGGTGCGCTTCTTATTATTTTGTTCATTATAAGGTGTAACACTGTGCTGCTTGGTAACAACTTGCAAAATATAATTTTGTCTTACTGTAAGTACTTTACAATTCTCATATAAGAGTCTGGTGGAAAATCTAAAGGGTTTGAAAGTCATTACTTTAAGTAGAGATCTTTGGGCCCTTTCTAGGTGAATCATGAAAGTCTTGCATCCACCACCCCATACAACAACACAATATCCCACGACTGACTGCACAAGCGCATAGTACACAGTCCGAAGGAGTTCGAAGTCGGCTACGTGTCTAAGTTTTTTAAAAGTCCAAATAAGTTTCCTTATGCGCATTGTGGTGAGGTCTATGTGCTGACGCCAGCCAAGCTTTTCATCCACAATCACACCAAGGTATCTCACATGTGTAGACTTAGCGATAGGTGTGCATGAACATGTTGTTGAAGAAGCCAAGTTGCAGACATGTAGTCTAATATCTAAATTGACAGATTTAATTTTATGATTCTCGAAAAAGTACCCGTGTTGTAGCAGTAAATTGTAATGGTTTGAACGATATCACCAAATGACTAAAACAATTAATTCAACAGATAGCACAGTAAAACTAACTGATGATTATTCCTCGAAAAGTACCCGTGCTGTAGCAGTACATTGTAATGGTTTGAACGATATCATCGAATGACTAAAACAGTTAATTTAATAGATAGCACAGTAAAACTAACTGATCATGATTCCCGTAAAAGTACCCGTGTTGTAGCAGTAAATTGTAATGGTTTAAACGATATCACCAAATGACTAAAACAGTTAATTTAATAGATAGCACAGTAAAAGACACTGATCATGATGCCCGAAAAAGTAACCGTGTTGTAGCAGTAAATTTTATAGGTTTGAACGATATCTCCAAATGACTAAAACAGTTAATTTGACAGATAGCACGGTAAAACTAACTGATCATGATTCCGGAAAAAGTACCCGTGCTGTGGCAGTAAATTGTAATGGTTTGAACGATATCATCGAATGACTAAAACAGTTAATTTAATAGATAGCACAGTAAAACTAACTGATCATGATTCCCGTAAAAGTACCCGTGTTGTACCAGTAAATTGTAATGGTTTAAACGATATCACCAAATGACTAAAACAGTTAATTTAATAGATAGCACAGTAAAAGACACTGATCATGATGCCCGAAAAAGAAACCGTGTTGTAGCAGTAAATTTTATAGGTTTGAACGATATCTCCAAATGACTAAAACAGTTAATTTAACAGACAGCACGATAAAACTAACTGATCGTGATTCCTGAAAAAGTACCCGTGCTATAGCAGTAAATTCTAATGGTTTGAACGATATCATCAAATGACTAAAACAATTAATTTAACAGATAGCACAGTAAAACTAACTGATGATTATTCCACAAAAAGTACCCGTGCTGTAGCAGTACATTGTAATGGTTTGAACGATATCACCAAATGACTAAAACAGTTAATTTAATAGATAGCACAGTAAAAGACACTGATCATGATGCCCGAAAAAGTAACCGTGTTGTAGCAGTAAATTTTATAGGTTTGAACGATATCTCCAAATGACTAAAACAGTTAATTAACAGACAGCACGATAAAACTAACTGATCGTGATTCCTGAAAAAGTACCCGTGCTATAGCAGTAAATTCTAATGGTTTGAACGATATCATCAAATGACTTAAACAATTAATTTAACAGATAGCACAGTAAAACTAACTGATGATTATTCCACAAAAAGTACCCGTGCTGTAGCAGTACATTGTAATGGTTTGAACGATATCACTAAATGATTAAAACAGTTAATTTGACATATAGCATGGTAAAACTAACTGATCATGATTCCGGTAAAAGTACCTGTGCTGTAGCAGTAAATTGTAATGGTTTGAGCGATATCATCAAATGAATAAAACAGTTAATTTAACAGATAGCACGGTAAAAGTAACTGATCATAAATCTCGAAAAAATACTCTTGCTGTAGCAGTAATTTGTAATGGTTTGAACGATATCACCAAATGAATAAAACGGTTAATTTAGGGTGTGTGTTCATGAAAATGGATAATAAACAACCTTTATGGGACAAAAGAAATAATTTCCTATCATACTGATGGTGACTAGTAGTCTTTCTTCGGGTGAAATGGGTTGAACATGCCAGTTACACCATCTCTTACCGATTTTCTATTTTATTAAATACTAACTGCGCCCCGCGGTTTCACCCACGTAGACCAGGATAAAAAGTAGCCTATGTGTTAATCCAGGGTATAAGCTATCTACATACCAAAATTAATCCAAATCCGTCCAGCCATTTGAACGTGACGAAGTAACAAACATACACACTCACAAACTTTCGCCTTTATAATATTAGTGTGATGTAGTTACTTATATGTTTCTTGTGTCATCCAGGTATAATCATAAAACTTTTGTTCATCAAACTTTGTCTTTTATAAATAAACTAGCTGCGCCCCGCGGTTTCACCTACGTAGACCAGGATAAAAAGTAGCCTATGTGTTAATCCAAGGTATAAGCTATCTACATACCAAAATTAATCCAAATCCGTCCAGCCATTTGAGCGTGAAGAAGTAACAAACATACACACTCACAAACTTTCGCATTTATAATATTAGTGTGATGTAGTTACTTATATGTTTGTTGTGTCATCCTGGTATAATCATAAAACTTTTGTTTATCAAACTTTGTCTTTTATAAATATACTAGCTGCGCCCCGCGGTTTTACCCGCCTAGAAATATAAGGTAGCCTTTATGTTAATCCAGGCTATAAGCTATCTACATACCAAATTTCATCCAAATCGGTCCAGCCGTTTGAGCGTGAAGAAGTAACAAACATACACACTCACAAACTTTCACATTTATAATATTAGTAGGACTAGCTGCGGCCCGCGGTTTCACCCGCGTAGACCAGGATAAAAAGTAGCCTATGTGTTAATCCAGGGTACAAGCTATCTACATACCAAAATTCGTCAAAATCAGTCTAGCCATTTGAGCGTGAAGGAGTAACAAACATACACACTCACTAACTTTCGCCTTTATAATATTAGTGTGATGATAATATGACCCATACCTACTTTTTTCTTTTCCTGTTTGTTAGGTTTTCTTTTAATAATGCCTTGTGCATTTTCTTTATGAATTTAATTATTTATTTTTGCAACTTTAAAGTTGTGAATTGAGTGTTTTAGAATTTATTGGAATCTCACATGATGTAACATCCGGGAACGGTTGACGAATGGAGGGAGGCCCCTCCATTCGTTAGTTCGATGGTTGGGCAGTTGAGTGAGTGGGGGGCAGTCTGATCGTGGCGACCGAATACGACGGTTGTATTTACCTAAGAGGATATTAGTTGATGTTAAGTGTGATGTACTGAAGTAAACAATAAATGAATTATTTAAAAAGTGAAACCCGAGTGTTATTTCTATATCCAAGGGGTGATATTACATTTCAGAAGTGGGATGTACGCGCCTAATAATATATTTTAAGTGTTTGAATTTCACTTTAAAATCATGGATTCCGATTCTATTAGATTACACTAACAGAATGTTGTGTTTTAACTATATTTAATTTTACTTGAAAAAAAAAACGAAGTTCGAACAAAATGTTGTTTTAAATATGAATTTTGTTTTTATGGATCGTTCCAAGTTGTATACTAAAGGGGTTAAACATTTAGGTTATTTTTGAGCTCAAGCGTACCCTAACAAAAATATTATCATAATACCCTGCAAAACTTTTCGTGACTTTTATCGAGTGTGTATTGTTCTAAAACCCTTTTTATTATTTGTTTTATGAACGTCGCGAGCTGTCGGACAGAAATCGTGAGTATTTATATTGAAGAGTCTTCATAACGCGGCGGTAGCGGTGTGCAGTGTATGCAGACTTTAAGATGCTATTATTTTTTTTATTTCGACTGCATTGGGCTGTTCATTGATAGTGAGGTGAACATTCATAACTCATGTAAATTCAAAATAAGCTGTTGAGTTTCCAAATAAACAAATAACTGTGTTAACATTCTTTTGTGCGGAAAAGTTCGGTGAGCTATTTAATGTTAATATATGTAGCTAATCTGAAAACATTCAAACATATTCTTGCCTATACTACGTGGTTGGAATAATGCAAGAGGTGCCTTCAATAGAGGCAACTCCTCGATGGGGTAATTGTTGCATTTAACTAATTATTAGATTGGGTAAATAATCGGACTGACGCCCGTGGTATCTTTGGCCGAGGCAACTCTTTGATAAAATTATCGTTGTGTTGGATAGATAAAAGCTGAATAGTTGTATCGGTACATGTGATACTCTTGACCGAGGCGTACGTCCTCGGTAGAGTTATCGGTGTACTGGAGCATATAGAACAATTTTAAGTTGTATTTCAACAAACTTTTTAATTTCGCTCACTGAATTTTCGATACGGATGGATGTTTGCATGGTTGTGGGATCCCTATGCGGCGTGCACTCCAGATGAGATGTGCGAGTATGGGATTTAGTAGACCCCTATGCGGCGTGCACTCCAGATGAGATGTACGAGTATGGGATTTAGTGGACCCCTATGCGGCGTGCACTCCAGATGAGATGTACGAGTATAGGATGTAGTGGACCCCTATGCGGCGTGCACTCCAGATGAGATGTACGAGTATAGGATGTAGTAGACCCCTATGCGGCGTGCACTCTAGATGAGATGTACGAGTATAGAATTTAGTAGACCCCTATGCGGCGTGCACTCAAGATGAGATGTACGAGTATAGGATGTAGTAGACCCCTACGCAGCGAGGTGGAGAGAAAGAAGAAGCTTATTTGTCGCGGCCAGTGTGGGACGGCTCCGGTAGGATCTGGCATGCCGCTGTGTCCTGTAGTGCTGGCGGTGCAGCTATGCGTGTCTACTCTACGAAGTCGGGCCGTCGTAGAATACACACTGGTGAAGACCAGCTGGACCTTGAGATGGTGCAGAAGTTGGAGGCGCGCATAACCTCGATTTCAAGTCGTTCGTGGTGCGCTTTCCGCCTCACCGTTTGGTGACCTTCCTCAAGGAAGAGTTTTGACCGAAAGGTGAGCTATAGTTCAGATTTTAATAGATGTTGTCATTATTATGCAGTATGTGCTGCAGTTTCTGTTTAATAGACTCTTGTAACATGCTGCCATGTAGGTGAGTTGTAGTACAGTTTAGTTGACGCTTGTGTCGTGTGAAGACACGTAGGTGAAATGATAGTGAAGAATATGGTACATTAAATGGTCCTAAAGTTAGTGAATGGTATCATCACATTCTGCCAAGTATGGAGTACAAATATGTAAAGTACATAATATTTATTAAAGGACAGAGATTATTAAGTTAGTATTAACATTATTGATTGCATAATTACAAATTAAAATTACAATTTGAGGTATGTCAGTTAAAAATAATTTCACAAACTCACACAATTTATTTAGGATGTCAAAGTATCATTAAAATAGTCGATTACATTTTAATAACATTTATTACATCGTAAAGTCTACAGTTTAGTAGAGTCCTCAGTCAAGTGAAGTAGTCTTAAGTCAAAATATGAAGTTGAGTTGACATGTTTCTTTTTTTTAAATATTGTGGTGCACACAGTCAAAAGCTTGCGTCATATTTAGATTTATTATTAGGTTTAAAAAAAAAAATAGCTTGATTACAAATAGTTACATGAGTAGGTATTTGTACAAATTTTATGATAAAAGAATTTATTTTTGTGAATAAATCATTACTTACTTATGTTCTTTAGATTTTGATTTCCATGTTTCTGGATTGATAAAAAAAAAATAATAATAATAAATAGCCTAGTAGTAAAAAAAAAAAATAGAAAAACCACGTTAAAATGTTTTAAAACACACTAAGCTTGATAACAAATAATTTGACCGACGTTTATCAACTTTTGTGAAAATAGTTTTGATTTTAGTGAGTAAACCATTATTTACTTGTTTGCTTTACATTTTTATTTGCATAAAGTCACAAATAACAATTGGTGCAACTGTTACTGAAGAGGTTAAGTTTGAAAACAAATAGTTACGTTAAGCTGTATATTAAATATGTAGTTAATTACGTGATCAGTCGCTTAGGATATTATTCAAACTTTATTTCTATCGATAGCATCTCGTTTGCGTAAATTAACCACTATTGTTTTTGTGTTCCGAGGTACGAGCAATGGATCAAAATACTGAATGCAATAGACAGCCTATACGTGTTGGAAAGCCTAGACATCTGTTGGAAATAGAGCGACTTCGCGTCCGTTTATGCAGGCTTGAAGGTGACAAGCGAAGTCAACGGGCCTCAGCATGTTTCCGGTCATGACCGTGAATGATCTCCATCCAGGAAGTCTCAAAGTGGAAGGTGTGAGCAAGTCTACGGACGAGCCGGCTCAAGAGGATGTTCACCATGCAGAGAGCAACCCAGTTACCGTGTCTCCAGGAGTACACTTGCCAGGCACCGTTCAACACAAAGGGAACCTAGTGAACATCGGGAACCTCCTAGGCTACATGGCAAGTACCACGATACCAGAGAAGGACTCAATGAGTACGGAGAGAGATGTTCAAAGCTGAGTGAACTTGATTTTTCTGTTTCCGATATTATGATTATGGGTGGGACGACAATATCACTGTTACAGTTCATCTAGCTATGCAAAAATTACGGGGTTATTCTATCCACTTGGCAAGATTGGCAAGTAAATAAATAGTAATAAATTTATTTAGCCAACAAAGTTAGTGTTACAATGAAATAGATTTGTAAAACTATTAAATGTTTTTCCAAGTGAGCAATATTTCGGTCAAACTTTGGAAAATACGTTAAATGTTGAGGTTTACTATTACGAAAAATTAGCTTTAAATCAATGGGATATAACTGGCAAACGGGCTGTAGATTGCGTACGTGGATGTTGAAAGCGAAGTTACAATGATCGGAGAGTATGTTGCTTATACATTATGACTAAAACATGGCGGGCTAACGTCTTCTATGAAAGTTTTCGGTCCGAAGGTAGTCGGTTCATTCGGAAATGTGACAGTTACTCTAGGCATTCAAAACGTTGAGGCCATACCAGGTCTTTGTAGTCGAAGACATGAGGTCTATGTTGCGGCTCACGAGGCAAATGATACAGAGAATTAGGTACCCGATAATGTTTCAGAATCTGATTAATAATAATGCTATGATGAAATCTCGGTAATATACTGAGAGCGGTTTTTTTTGTAGAAGTTTGATGGTTGTTTGATTTTTGTTTATTAAAATAAATAACATTAATCAATATAGAAGAAATTTGAAGTAATAATAATTATCGCGACGACTATTCTAGGTGTGAATATATCGCAGGACCATAGAATCGTGACCGTTTCTAGATTTTCTGACTAGATAATTAGTAATTCTATAGGAATAAATCGCGGTACTTAGCTTTGTGACAATCGGTTTGTTTCACGGGATGGGTAAATATAAGTCTATCTGCGAATAAATCGCAGGGCTTATATTTTATTAATAGAGGGAGACTATGTGCGAATAAATCGCAGGGCTCCGCCCCGTGAACATTGTTTGTTCGCGGAATAGTCTATGGTTTTCAATATAAACCAAATCAAATATTTTTATTGCATTCATGTGTTTTTTACAATATAGGTATAAGTAAGTTCTAACATGAAACCCGGTTAGGGCACGAGAACATAATAATAACTTTAACATCATAATAATAACATAACGTAATATATAATCCAATCTTTATTACTGTAATTACTCATCATATTATCTTACGAGTTTAAATGGGAGGTCAATTTTATTTCGCTAATTGAACTACAATGTGTCAAATTAGAATGAATTATTAATCTTTGAACAAATTATTTTTGAATCATTACTGTAACAATTTAATTATTTTTTGTTATTACTGAATCAATATTACTATTACTGAATTGATAATTTAAATATGAAATTGGAATAATTATGGTATTTTGTAGATTTTTAATTTATAATAATGATTTTATAATGCATGAAATGGTTTAGATATTAGGGAGTGTTCTGGATTTAATTTGTTACTTTTTATACTTTGGGATTGGTATTATTATTACTTCAGATTAGGTAAATTTGCATTTATTTTACTAAATAGTAGTACAGGTTTTAGGTAACGATCGTTACAGAGTTACAGCCGTACGAGGTTTTAGTAGCCGAAAACATGAGCATAAAAATTCGGTAGCAGCAGATAAAATGCTACCCAATGTTCATGTTGTGGCTCCCGAGGTAAATGAAACTGAGGAACAGGCTTCCGAAGTTGATTCAGAATCTAATTAATAATGGGATGTCATGATCACCTCAATAATTATACTGCAGTGATTTTTGTTGTAACAGTTGATTGATTTTATTTGCAAGTTTTGATTTTATTCAAACAATAATTATAGAAGAAACTAATGATAGAATTCATAAAAATAAGTATCGAGATGACTAAAGTCGAAGTGCGAATAAATCGCCAAAACCTTAGCATCGTGATCATTTTCAGATTTTCTAATTACATACTCGTAAGTCTATGTGCGAGTCAATTATAGGACTAAGCATGGTGATCATCGGTGGAGCATACGGTGGAGGTCTGCCCCGCTTGGGCGGAGCCACGCCGTGACCTCGTGGATGCGATAGGCGGCAGCGACCTCTCGCGCCCTGCCCTGGTTCAGGCCATGGTACGGAGCGAGAGGGAATGGGAAGCCGTCTCCTCCTTCTGCGAAGCAGTAATGCTCGCGAAGGCGGAGGCGGGACGCGTGAGAGAGCATCAACAACGGAGTCGCCCTCACGCCCTCACCAGCAGCCGCCTCAGAAGACGCCAGGGACTTCTGGCGCCGCGAGACGATCTCCGGCCGCCATAGATCCGGGCCTGCGGACGGTGAGTAATGGGTAGCTCGCCGTCCAATCAGCAACAGGCCTATGAGTCGACGGCGCGTAGTGTTCCACGCGCGCCTCAAAGAGTTGTCAGCAAGAGACGGGGCCCGTCATGGCCGATGCCTGCCCGGGGGTTGAGGATAAATTCGAAACAGAGTTACCTCGCCCCTGGGCACTCAAAGGCAGGAAGGAACAGGGGTGGGTTTTAGTCAGTAAGAGTCTGACACGCCCTACCGCTCCACCCAGAGCGGGAGAAGTCATACGATGATTTCCCACCCCACACAAAAAAAAAAAGGATGGTGATCACTGATTGGTTTATGGTATAGATAATAGTGAGTATATGGGCGAATAAATCGCAGGATTTAGCCTATTGACAATCGATTTGTTCACTGGATAGCTGAATAGTGAGTCTATGTGCGAATAAATCGCAGGACTTGGCTTTGTGACAATCGATTGCATCACAGGATAGCTGAATAGTGAGTCCATGTGCGAATAAATCGCAGGACTTATAATTTATTAATAGCGGGAGTCTATGTGCGAATAAATCGCAGGACTTGGCTTTGTGACAATCGATTGCATCACTAGATAGCTGAATAGTTCGTCCATGTGCGAATAAATCGCAGGACTTATAATTTATTAATAACGGGAGTCTATGTGCAAATAAATTGCAGGGCTCCGTCCCGTAAATATTGTTTTGTACACGGGATAGTTTTCATATTTATGAAATGATTAATGTAAAATGTACAATCTTAATTATTAGAAATGGATAAGACTTGTTTCTTAAAATACTTAATGTTTTTTTTTTTATATATTCAATAAAAAGGCAATATAAGTTTGTTAAAATTCACATTTGTTTGTAAATCTGACTCAACAGGCAGAGTGTTAGGTTATCACCTGATACGTGTATGAGGTCATACACGCTGTCAGGATGGTCGAGTGTTAGGTTTTCTTTTAATAATGCCTTGTGCATTTTCTTTATGAATTTAATTATTTATTTTTGCAACTTTAAAGTTGTGAATTGAGTGTTTTAGAATTTATTGGAATCTCACATGATGTAACATCCGGGAACGGTTGACGAATGGAGGGAGGCCCCTCCATTCGTTAGTTCGATGGTTGGGCAGTTGAGTGAGTGGGGGGCAGTCTGATCGTGGCGACCGAATACGACGGTTGTATTTACCTAAGAGGATATTAGTTGATGTTAAGTGTGATGTACTGAAGTAAACAATAAATGAATTATTTAAAAAGTGAAACCCGAGTGTTATTTCTATATCCAAGGGGTGATATTACATGTTATAGACACAAACTGTTCTTTTCTTTCTAAATTTATAATAACACTTTCCCAGAGTTAAAAATTTGTCGTCGAACAAACTGGAGGCCGTGGTTGTCAATAAGGGCAGATTTACTTGTTTCTTTATACAGACCAACAGCTGATCGCGGCGGTCACTGCCCTCACGCGCGCGCGAATTTCGAACTGTTGTTATTGTGAAAAAGTGAATACGTGTAAAAAAAAAGTTTCTTTGGGAAAGTTGTTTGTAATCATGAGTACAATCACGTGTTTAATTAAGTATCGGTCAATAATTACCAGTCACCCTATATATGTATATATTTGATACATTTTATTCAAATTTTAATTACCTCGATTAAAACTACGACATTGTACAAAATCACTACATAGTATAAAACAAAGTCGCTTTCTCTGTCCCTATATCCCTATGTATGCTTAAATCTTTAAAACTACGCAACGGATTTTGATGCGGTTTTTTTTAATAGATAGAGTGATTGAAGAGGAAGGTTTATATGTATAATTTGTACCCGAGCGAAGCTGGGGCGGGTCGCTAGTTTCAAATAAACTACTTTCGTCTTACGAGTATGTATTTCAAAAACATACATTTTCTCATATTTAACGGTTGCATCTGGGGAGTGTGCGGACGGAATTGAAACCCGTTTCATCATCGGACCATAAGATGTACGGCGATGCGCCACCGGTAGATGGTGGACATCCCACCTACACGCACAAAACGTTTTCAGAACACATTCATTGTGCGCACAGCTAGGGAGTGGAATTCCCTACCAGAGTCTGTGTTTTCTCATAGCTACAACCTGGGAGCCTTTAAGTAAAGAGTGATTAGCTATGTCCACACTATGCCCTTTAGGCAAGCGTAATCCATCGTCGACCACCATACAGAATAAATTACCTATTAATTACCTGTACAGAATAAATTACGAGTATTTTTCATTTCTTTTTTTCTTTTTTTTATTTCAACAACTTATGGCTTATTCAAAAGCACGTTTTTCCTGGCACAAGTGTATTGCTTTGTACTTAATTTTTTGTTTTACTATTATGCGTTAAAAAGAGGTAGGTAAATACCTGTCAATTGCCAGAAGACATAATGGTTAAATAGTACGTACACCGTTTAGAATCTTCATTAGGTACATCATATTGAATAATAATCAAAAATGTAGGTACAGAAAACAAATAAAATCTAGATTGTGTTCTTTGTTTCAACTTTTTCGCTTAGATTTTTCGGGACCCTGAGGTCCCGGATCTTTGGAAAGCATACCTAGCTACGAGGGGCCGAAACCAACTCGCAGAGGCCCATTTAGACGCTTTTTATGAAATGAGGCACACGATTATTTTTATTTTTAAACTAGGTACTTAAGTACCTATTCTTAAGCAAGTTTATTGTTTACGAATAATGAAAAAAAATTACATATTTACAAAATTTACACCCTATTTTAACTGAGAATAATCTTGTAAAAAAGTGCTTTCTACAACGAATCTTAAGCTGCAACTAATGATCTTATTTTGATTTAAAAATTTAAGCAGCTGACCCATTGTCCTTGACAAAACTCTTTATAGTAATACTAGTGACCCATCCCAGCTTCGCACGGCTACAAATTACACCTAAACCTTTTTCATGAATCATTCGGTGTATTGGTGAAAACCGCATGAAAATCTGTTCAGTAGTTTTTGAGTTTATCGCGTAGGACGCGGCGGAGGACTTTGTAGATCAAAAAATATTTTTAAAAACAAGCTCATAGCTGGGACAAAAAACTAAAAAGTTAAAAATAAATTCTAGTAAGTAGGTATCTGGCTTGTAGATACTTACCTATATTCTTAAAAGCTTGAGGCACTACCCGTTACAGGTTAGAGGTTAGGTGCCTACTTACTATACTTCTGTGCCTCAAGCTTTTAAGAATATAGGTGAGTACCTACCTAACTAGCTACAAGCTGTAGGGACACATGTACAAGCTTACTCAGCGCAATATTAGTTGTGACGCACGGCTGCGCCCGTGATACTTACAGAGAGGATTTTAGTCGCTAATAAACTACAGTCGTAAATGGTCGTTTCTATTAAACCTGCACCCCAACAATAAATAAGTAGAACACGTAGACTGGATATTACCCAACTGTAATATCTCTTAAAGTGGTGACCCCTGTGAACATTACGAGTATTATTATATTTTGGTGAGGTGCGTGGAAAGACAGAAACGGAATGAGTCTACAACAAAGTGTTCCGTCGCGTGCGCAAAATGCGAAGGGCATGTCTGAAGCTGACGCCGAGAAAGAGCTGGCCAGTGTAACGGTCTCTTCGCGTATTCCCGAGTTTTGGGCAGACCAAACGCGGCTCTGGTTCGTCCAATTCGAGGCCGCGATAGAAAATCAAAAACTGAGTGATGCAGCCAAACAAAATCTGGTTGTTACAAAGTTGAGCAAGGCTGCTATACAGCAGGTGAGCGATTTGTTGCTTGCTCCGCCGGAGTCTCGAAAGTATCAGACGCTGAAGGAAAGGCTACTGGAGGTGTTCGAGGAGTCGGAGGCGAGGAAGTTGCAGAAGCTGATCGGTGAAATGGAGTTAGGAGATCAGCGCCCATCACATTTACTGCGACGAATGCGTGAGTTGGCCAGGGAGAAAGTACCTGACGATACCCTAAGGTTGATGTGGCAATCACACCTACCGACATCGGTGCGGGCTGTACTGGCAGTAGCTGACTCGAAGAATTTGGATGTGCTCGCTACTATAGCAGACAAGGTGTTAGAAAGCACGGGAGAAGGCTCGTCAACGCTAGCCGAGGTCAAAGCAGTAGAGGTTCAGAGCAAGACTACAGGGAAGAGGCGTGATGTATCATCGGATATCGGCCAAATCCTGGGGGAACTGGCGAAGATCAACCTGCGTCTCGCAGGTCTGGAGCGTGGCAGAGGCAGAGAGCGTTGGGATAACGGCAACCGAAGATCGAGATCGGCATCGAAGCATGGTGATACGGTTGGCGAGAGAAAGAGTGCTAATTGGTTGTGTTTTTACCACTATCGTTACAGGGAGAAAGCAACAAAGTGTGTGAAACCCTGTAATTGGAGCAATGGCCAGGAGAAGTCGGCGGGAAACTAGACTTGGTGCAGCCGACGGCGGGACGTTGCACAATATACAACCGCCTAGTAATTTGTGATAAGAAAACAGGTATGAGATTTTTAATTGATACGGGAGCTAATGTGTCCGTAATACCCGTGAAGAGAAATAGTTCGCGTAGTTATTATAATAGTAATAAGTCTAACTTTACATTGTATGCCGCTAACGGCACAATAATTAAAACTTATGGTATTCAGACATTAACGCTAAATTTGGGATTAAGACGTCCGTATACTTGGCATTTTATTGTAGCAGACGTAAATCAGCCTATTATAGGCGCAGATTTTTTGTTAAAATATAAGTTGTTAGTAGATTTAAGCGGCCGACGTCTCTTAGATCAAGTAACTAGTTTAAGTGCACTAGGTTCAATTGTAGCGTGGAAGGGGCCATCCTTAACTACAATCGATAACACTTGCATTTATTCGGATATACTAGCGGAATTTCCCGAGATCACTAAACCTGTGTCTTTTAGGGAGGAACCCCCACATGCCGTGTTTCATTACATTGAGACACACGGACCGCCTGTATTTGCTCGAGCTAGACCATTAGCCCCAGAGAAATATGTCAGAGTTAAGGAAGAGTTTCGGCGCATGCAGGAAATGGGAATATGCAGGCCGTCGAAAAGTCCTTGGGCCAGTCCGCTGCATGTGGTACCCAAAAAGGATGGGCAGATACGTCCTTGCGGTGATTATAGGGCCTTGAACGCTATTACAATACCTGATAGGTATCCCATCCCGCGGATAAATGATTTTACGTATATTTTAGGAAATAAGTACATATTCTCGCGTTTAGATTTAAATAGGGCGTACCACAATATTTTGATTGCACCGGAAGACATAGAAAAAACTGCTATAACTACTCCTTTCGGTTTGTATGAGTTTACGCGGATGACTTTTGGTTTACGGAACGCTGCGCAAACTTTTCAGCGATATATGAATAACGTGGTATTACAAGGCTTAGATGCACAATTCCAGATAGGTTCAGAAGGTCAATCAGAGTCAAATTTCTACTTCTGTTACATAGATGACATCATCGTGGCTAGCGAGACGCCCGAGCTCCATAAATTACACTTAAAGGCGATATTTGAGCGATTAAATCGATTCGGTATAACTATCAATATGGCGAAATGTAGTTTCGGAAAAGAAAAGATAGAATTTTTAGGTTACGAGGTCATGGCATCAGGAATCAGACCATTACCAGATAAAGTTCAGGCAATAATCGATTTCCCAAAACCCAAAACGGTAGATCAGTTACGGCGTTTCTTGGGAATGGTAAATTTTTATAGGTCAAGCCTACCTAGGGCAGCGGAATATCAATCTGTGTTGAATAAGTATTTACAGAATGTTAAAAAAAAAGATAAGTCTATAATTGATTGGTCGCAAGAGGCAGACATTGCGTTTGCGAAATGCAAAACTAGCCTACAGAATGCAACTGTGTTATCGTATCCGGTGATGAACGCTGAGCTTGCTATATGGGCGGACGCGTCGAACGACTGTGTTGGTGGCGTGTTGCAAGTCAAGGTTGACTCACACTGGTGCCCGTTAGGTTATTTTTCTAGGAAACTCAGTGATGTGCAACTAAAATATAGCACATATGACAGGGAGCTTTTAGCTATCTATTTAGCGGTACAGCATTTTCGTTATATGGTAGAAGGCAGATCATTTACAATTTATACGGATCATAAGCCATTAGTTTATGCGTTCACACAAAAACCCAGTGATAAAGAGACAACTAGACGCGTCAGACAACTTATGTTTATCAGTGAGTTTACAACAGATATTCAGCACATCAGCGGTAATGACAATATTGTAGCGGATGCACTGTCTCGGGTTGACACTATCACATGCCCGACAGCGCTCGATTTCAGCGAATTAGCATTAGCGCAACGGACTGACGACGACCTGACGTTGCTCTTATCGGCAGAACATAAATTGATGCAATTTAAGCGAATTATTTTACCCGACTGTCAAAGTGAGGTAATGTGCGAAGTGTCTACTAGGGTTGCAAGGCCATATCTACCAGTAGCTTTTAGGAAAAGGGCATTTCAGGCTGTACATAGTTTGTCCCACCCAGGAATTCGTACTACTCGGAAATTAGTGACGTCTAAGTATTTTTGGCCGAACATGAACACAGACGTAGGAAAGTGGGCCAAAACCTGTGTTCAATGCCAAAAGTCAAAGGTAATACGTCATACTGTATCGGGACTAGGACAATACGAAAACAGTGGACGATTTGAGCACATACATGTTGATCTAGTAGGACCATTGCCTACGTCACCTGATGATTATAGGTATTGCCTTACGGTGGTTGATAGGGCGACAGGCTGGCCGGAAGCTTTTGCAATTAGGGACATTCACGCTAGCACGGTAGCCAAGACGTTGTACGAAGGCTGGATTACGAGGTACGGTTGCCCGGTAAGGGTTACTACAGACCAGGGCAGGCAATTTGAGAGTAGCCTGTTTAATGAGTTGATGAAATGTTTAGGAATAAATAAATTAAGAACTACAGCGTATCACCCGCAAGCGAACGGCACTGTAGAAAGGTTTCATCGGGTGTTAAAGGCAGCACTGATGGCCAGAAGGGACAGTGGCACGTGGGTTGAAGAGTTGCAGACAGTTCTGTTTGGGTTACGCGCGACACCGCGGAGCGACACTGGTGTCAGTGCCGCGGAATTAGCATTTGGAAAGACATTGCGGTTACCCGGCGATTTTTACGGTGACAATAGCATGAGCGTCAGCGATTCAAACGAATATGTTAGCAAAATTAGGAATATTATCGAAAACCTTAGGCCAAGACCGACGAAACAGAGAGATGCGAGGACTATTTTTGTGCATTCAGATTTACAGACTTGTTCACATGTTTTTGTGAGAGTAGATCTGGTTAAAAGATCCTTACAACCTCCTTATGACGGCCCATATCAGGTTTTAGAGAGGAAGGAAAAATATTTCTTGTTACAAATAGCAGATAAGCGAGTAAAAATATCAATAGATAGATTAAAACCGGCATACGTAGTTAACGAAGGAACCCTTCCACTAAAACAGCAGGAAAAAGATAATGTTGTAATTAATCCTAATAATAAATTGTTTAGTGATAAGACTAGTAGCTCTAAGCGTGTAACTTATACCACACACAGTGGTCGAACGGTTAGGCAGCCGATAAGATTTGTAAATCAAAACTATGTTGTAACTTAGGTACAGTGAGCCATAATGTTACGAATAAGTGGGTTTGATTCCTACCTAGAAAAAAAAACAAAACAACGATTTTATTTAAGCAATTTGTTAAATTAATAATATAAGTTTTAGGTGTACGATTTCAAACAACAAGTACCTATGTAACACTTTAATTGTTTTGCATATTGACAATTTAAAAGCATGTTGTAATAAACGATGAAATAATGTAATTCTTGCATGTTAACGTACCTATGTTTTTCTAGGTCAACGAAATGTATAAGTTTCATAAAGAATTACTGACTAAGATAAATTATAATAATTATAGAATGATCTTAATCTATAGAAATAGTATTTTAGCATTAAACGTAATTTATTCATTGTATGAATAAGACCTACAATTATTAAGAATAAAATATCTCTGTAATTAAAATGGGTTGGGGCCAAAGTAAACCACAGCAGAGCAATGTAGCTTTAGCGCAAACGGTGTCTAATGAGACGATTGGACAAAGAGTTGGATCTTTGGAAATTATTGTGATTGTGTGCGCTGTTCTCATGGGATTTTTGATACTGTATTTGATCAGAAGCCAGTGTAAGAAACGGGTACGAGGCTGGTTTCAGAAGGAAGCGGTCGTGGCCGGTTGGAGCCCACCCGTAGTAAAGGTGCAAACAGTGCCGCCACCGAATGTACCCCGTAACCCAGATGTGTATTAGTGTTGAGTGTTTAAAAACATAGTATTGTGTGGTGTCGTATGTGCGTCGTGTTATTTTTCATAAATACGTATCATGTTCTTCTTCAACATAAAATAGGATTGTGTAATGTTATAATAATAGTGTTTGGATTAAATAAAACAATGTAATTAGACATACATTTTTATAATAATATATTGTTGTTGAAAAAAAATAGATATACATTAGCGTAAATACTTCTTTTAAGAAGGGGGCTACTGTAGGGACACATGTACAAGCTTACTCAGCGCAATATTAGTTGTGACGCACGGCTGCGCCCGTGATACTTACAGAGAGGATTTTAGTCGCTAATAAACTACAGTCGTAAATGGTCGTTTCTATTAAACCTGCACCCCAACAATAAATAAGTAGAACACGTAGACTGGATATTACCCAACTGTAATATCTCTTAGGTACTAGAACTTATTGATATTCCTGGAGGAACATTGGCTCATACACGGAATAGAAAAAATATCTATTCCGTGGGCTCATATAACACAGGCTTTTTGCCTAGTTTAGGAGGCTGCAATTCGAGTTTTGATTGTCACCATGTAGGTACAACATTATGTTTTGTAACTGTGTTCTAAATATTCAAGTGTAAATGTACAAATGAAAGATTAGTAGGTATTATTATTTTTAACTTTTTAGTTCATAGTCCCAGAGCTCGTGGCTAAAATAATAACAGCCGCACGGGTCGATCCCTCAGGTACGCTTGTCGGGGTTGGTCCATGGATGGGTGACCATCTTCACATATCGAGACTCCTCCGTGCCTCGGAAAGCACCTTATGCCGTTGGTCCCGGCTGTCAATCGTGGATCTTTGACAATCGTTACGGGTCGTCAGAAGCCCGAAAGTCTGACATCCAGTATTACAAGGGGGTATCGTATAACCCAGTAACTGGGTTGTGGAGGTCAGATAGGCAGTCACTCCATGTAAAATACTGGTATTTAGCTGCATCCGGTTAGAATGGAAGCCGACCCCAAGATAGTTGGGAAAAGGGTAGGCAGATTTGAGTCCCAGATAAGCTTGTTTTTTTAAATTATTTTTTACTTTATAGTAAGTAGGGTATTTTAGAGTAGGCGTAATGCTTTAAAATATTCTACGGATATTATGATGTGATGTAAAGTGCTCCTCAAGACGAACGATCGAGTGCAAACTCGGTGAGGTTATGTTATTTTATCACAGAGATGCTGTGGCCACCTTCTAGCTTCATCATCAGACCTTGGATATTGTCTAGGTGTAAAGTGCTCCTGAAGACGAATCTATCGAGCCCAAACTCGGTGGAGATATGTTGTTTTATCACAGAGAAGCTTTGGCCACCTTCCAGCTTCATCATCAGACCTTGGATATCATCTAGGTGTAAAGTGCTCCTCAAGACGAATAAATCGAGCCCAAACTCATTGGTGTCACGTTGTTTTACCACAGAGATGCTGTGGCCACCTTCCAGCTTCATCATCAGACCCTGGATATAATTTGGGCGTAAAATGCTCCTGCAAGACGAATTAATCGAACCCAGACTCGATGATTTTATCTTGTTTAGTTCAGAAGTTCCTAAGGCCATCTTCCGTCTCCATCATTAGACCAGCGTCATGGTACCATATCATTATATTGTCACCAAAGATACATAAGTACACAAAATTTCAGTTCATTCGGACTTTGGGAAGTGGGTCTAATTTGAGTTGCAAGATTCCACCCGAACAAACATACCTACATTGCAAGTTAAAAGCTGTCGACCCACTGTCCTTGACAAAATTCTTAATAATAATACTAGCTAACCATTCCAGCTTCGCACGGGTACAAATTATGTACACCTAAACCTTTCAACCACGAATCACTCTGTATTTTGTTGAAAATCGCATGAATATCCGTTCAGTACCTATTTTTTTAATTTTTCGCGAACAGACGTTAAAAGTTATTGTTTAAACGGTTAAAATAATGGTTTGTTTCATCGAACAAGTCATAACTCGATTTCTTCTAAAAAAATATATTATTATTTAACTAAAAAACTGTTTGATAACCAGTGACTCCCACAATATTTACAAAAAGATAGTAATATCTTTTTGTAAATATTGTTGGAGTTTTTTTTAAATTGGAGTTATTGATTTAAATAAAAATATTACTGCATAAAGGATGATTCAAGTACACCGTGTCGCCACCGAGCCTCGGCCGTGCCCCGGCCGGGGCACGTCCACCGGGCTAGTCGTTCATGCTACACTGGGCTGTCACCGTGCCGCCACCGGGCCCCGGCCGCCGGCACGTCCGGGGCACGGCCAGGAATGGATCAGTTCATACAAAAAGTATACTACTTATAGATATTTGACCGTGCAATTGTTTGACCGGCAATTGTTTCCCGGCCGGGGCACGTCCGAGCCCAGTGCGCACGTTCATGTTACACCGTGTAGCCACCGGGTCGGTCGTTTATTTCTTTTTCGTCGGTTTAATTTTTTTTTTTTGTTTTTTATATTATGATTTTTTTGTGGCTCCTATCATCTTTTTGTGTCTAACTACTAATTGTTTAGGAAAGGTATGGTTTCCATCATCAGCTCAGCTTCATGATTTGTGATTAATCCTAAACGTAAATACTTGAAAAGTATTTGTGCCCACAATTTTCGAGGGTTTCTTTCAATTTTATCAGGATCCCATTATCAGATCCTGACTTTCTTGACATGGGACCACCCTTGAGGTATACCCTATTTAACAAAAAAATAATCATCAAAATATGTTCTTAAATAACGAAGTGAGGGCTGAACATTATGTTAAAAACCTCCTCTTTTTTTTTCGTCTGTTAAAAACAAAGATTTTTTATCAAATAAATGGATTTTCATTTGTGTATTGATTCTAAAAATCGGCGTAGTAAAATAAGGCGTTGACAAAATCTAATATTATTATTTTAGTTGAGTGAAGTGCGTCCCACAGACTCCACAAAGCACTAATATAATAGGTGCGTCCTCAACAGCTATAACAACAACATGTCTAATTATGAATAATTGAATATGAAAGCGTGCAGTGCAAAGTGAAATTATGGTGTAGGTATGTTCCAGGGTAGCCCTCGAAATTCAAATTTTCTTACGTTTTTTGCAATTTGCAGGTCAGTGTCAGGTTGTATCTTGGTCAAAATTTGCTCGCGGCCGTAGCAAGTATGTATTTATAGAATTTTAATCATTAAAATCATCAATACAACTCTTTCATTTAGAATTGATGTCAAATGTAAGTATTTCATGAAATCATGACATTTTTAAGAAAAAGAAGAATTTTTGAAGTATTATGAATGTGTTTAAGTGTACCTAGTGTTTCGATTTAAACATTATCTACTTATTATAAAGAACATAATTATATAATTATAAGTAGCGATGTGTTGCATTTGCGTCGCCGCGTCAAAGTTAGGTCGCGCCGTACACGCACGCCGCTACAAAGATCGTTTCCGCCGCCAGCGCTCGCTCGCGAGTCGCGTATTCAGTCAGTCAGTCGGCCGGCCTCCCGCTATGCAAGTACGCATCTAGAAACACCACCTAGCGTACGCTGCGGTCGTGCAACTGACGCCATAATTTGTCGTAACGTTAACTATCCAGACTTATTGAGTGTTTATTGTGCTGTTACCAATATATATTGTTTTACCGAATCCGTGTAGTTCCTACTGAAGAAATACCCCCTAATAAATTGCACCCAACTCGTGTCACGCGCTGCGTATCCGTACGGCAAATACCTACCTACGAATCGGAAAAATAACCGACGCGTGTGTACGAAATCCACGCGAACTGTGTTCTACGTTCTACTTCTACCTAGTCACGGATCGAGTAATTTGTGTACCTACTGGACTATTCTGCCGTTATTCACCGTTTGCGTTCATCGCAGAGTGTTATCTTCGAGAAAACGCCGCCGAAAAAACGTCACGCGCGCGCAAACAATTAGGAAAACAATGTTTCCAGTAGCGATGACAAAAGCCACGCGGTAGCTAAAAAGCGTGCTCATCTACAAAAGAGTGCGCAAGTGTAGGTATCCGATGACTACGCCCTTCGAGGTCTACCTATGTTACGGAGACGCCGCAGTGAAATCTACCGTGGAAACCTGGGACGAAGCGATACGACGACTTTGATTCATGTTTGGCGCCCCGCGCCCTCCCCACCGGATCCTTCGAGAAATATTCGCGCACGAACAAAGTGATATTGATAGTGTCGATGCCTTTATATAGTGAGTGAATATTTATTTGTACCTCACAACAAGAACTTAGTAACTATAAATACAAAAAAAAAACGACTGCGAGGCCAAAAAGTCTTTGTCACTACCACGCTACAAGCTACCAGATGTTATACAAGTAGTTATATTTTACGGCCTTTTACACCGTAAATTCCGTAAAAGAGTGTCACGATACTATTACCTATAGTGTTTAAGTTTTTTTTCTTACTGTTTTCAGAAAATGAAATGACTGCATGTGCGTTGTTATTATTAGATAATGTGCAAGTGACGGCATTAATTCCCGCGTTGTGACCGCACACAAAATTCAAAAAAGTTATTCCAAAAAGGAAGAGGAAAAGTTAACAGACAGTCTCAGTAAGTCTCAAAAGATAATATTTTCTGAGTTTGTTTTGTTTTCACGATCATCAGTATGTGTGTCTTTTTCACTGGGCCAATTTGTAAGTAGATTTATAGGGTTCCGTACCCGAAGGGTCCAAACGGAGCCCTATTGCTGTCACTCACGTGTCCGTCTGTCTGTCTGTCCGTCGACTGTCACAAAATTTTGTTCCGAAGAATTTTTTAACATCCCATTGACCTATGAACTTTATGGTGATAATGTTTATTATTACGTATATTTTACTAACAAATACCAAAATATTGATTTCCCACATGGTACGTAACCTTAAATCTGCAAAGATTGAGAGTTTTTTTTATTTGTACTACAAAATCACCAATACCAGTCTCCTGAATGGTACACATGATAAAATCAAGCCACTGTCCCCTATTTTTAACAAACCACACAAAACATTTTAGTTATTTTATACATACCTATAAGACGATGAATGACATGTTTTTATTTTTAGGGTCTTGTTCGCTCTTGGGAATTACCAGAGATGGTCAATTGCAACATGATCAAGAAAAGACCTATGTCTTTGGACAGGAGAACAATATATAAATATATTAGTACAAGCAATTTCCATGGAAATCCTTAGACATGATCCCAAGGCAAATGTAACTGCAAAAACTTATTTAAGTTGGCTTAACGAAATAAGTAAATAAGCTTTGGAACTTTTAATGCACTTCACGTCTTTTAATGCTTTGTTGGTGTTTTTCTTTTCAGAATGGTTATTACCTTTAAAAATCTACACTGTTGTAACATCAAACCAAAAACTGATATACAGTGGCAAATTTAAAAGCCAAGTATAGACGCTCTCAAGCGAAGACTCCATCTGCCTTGTGTGCAGAAAAGTGGCAAAGAGAGAGAATTATATACAAAAAATCCCGTTATCCCGTTTATAGCGCTCGTGTGGACATGAATTGGTAAACTTTTCTTTCACTGTTAAGGCTCCCCCACACAGGCGCGTTATTATAGGTCGATAATATCGCATGCGTTATTGCGATATCTGTTTTCAGTACATTTTGTATTAGGATGGTCATGTAGTTACACACTCCTGCGATAATAACGCTGCAATGGAAGTAGGACGTTATCGCAATACCGCATGACAAAAAACCTATTTACTAAATAAACATAATTTATCATTTATAATAACTCGCCTGTGTGGGGGAGCCTTTAAGAGTGTCTATTACCTTAGTCGTAAATTTCAGGTGACTGCTGACTTCAATCACTGCTATCCTTAAAATTAACATTAATTGGATAAACTACTGCTACTAAAGAGCAAATTACTCAAGCATCTAAAACCTTATCAAGATGATCACCATTTAAAGAAGAACTACATAAACTTGCACAAGGTGAGTTTGCTATATTCATACTTTCATAGGTATTGCCATTATGTTACACTGTATTTTTCTGCAGGTATGTCACAGTCAACTAGTTGAATCAGCCAGTTATTTGGATGTCTAGTCAGTTAATTGGTCGGGGCCCTGCCAATTTCAAAGTCAAGATTTGTCATGGGTTTACAGTACTGTGTAATGAAGATATCGCAGCCATCTGGTTGAATTCGCCATTCAATTGGACACCTAGGCCATTCATTAAATGCCAGCATTCCATTTAATGACTGAAGGACAACCAGCCAAGTCGTTGAACGCAACGTTTAACCAGATGGCTGGATGTCGTCTAGTCACATAGTTAAATTGGATGTTGATGAGTTTGTGATACCACTGATCATGATTATGTATGTACATAAAAAACTTTTTTTTTAAAAAATAGAACCGACTTCCAAAATAAGTGCAAAATAACTTTAATTTCGGAAGTAGGTGTTCCTGGTTTTGTGTCTTCGTTTTTTGACACCGACTGCCGAGATTAAATTATTTTGCACTTATTTTGGAAGTAGGTTCTAATTTTTATTTTTAAGTTTTTTATTTTTTAGTTGTTGTTCGCCATTAAACTGTGTTAACAATTCATAGACATACAATAGCAGCAAACGCGGTTTATTTGCTGTCAATTTTAGAAGAGTTCCGTTGTCTGTCTCCTAAACCCATGATCAGATTTATATGAAATTTAAATGGGACCATTTCGGAACAAACCCCTTTCGAACAAAAAAGAACTTTGCAAATTCGTCAATAAATGACGGAGAAAATACAAACATCCGAATTGATAACCTCCTACTTTTTTGAAGTCGGTTAAAAAGGCAATGTTAGGATGCAAGAGCGATGCAGCAAATAAATTGTTTTTTTTTATGAATTTAGATCGTATGGATATATACGGATATGGATATCTACGGAAACTATTAAACTCGCGCGTCACCGTCATCAACCGTCGTAGCACTCGTAGCTATTTTTTGTTACAAATTTAGATCGTACGGATCTTTCTATGGGGTTTTTTAAAGGGAGCCCAAATTTTGATTATTTTTGCGATTGGACTTACCGTTTTCGAGATATTTGTGATTTTATATCTTAAGGTGCGGTATTACCTCAATAGTCAAAAAAATTGGTTTCTTGGATAGTCGAGTATGACGTAATGCAATGAAAATATCCTTTGCAAAAAATACAGTGGATAGAGAAGGGTTTAAAGAAAAATTGTAACGGAATAGAATATTAAAAAAAATAGTTTGATATTCCCAATAAATAATTTGGAAATTGCTCCACAAAAATAAACTTTGGCGTCGAACATCTCTGTATTTTCAGCGATAACAATATATTTTTTTAAGAATTGAATACTATTAGCATTTTATTAAAATTTTGACCGAACAATTATTTAATTTATTGTGTATATTCTGCATAATCTAAAGAAAACCCGTAAAATAAACAACACAACTATTATGTTTAATTCTCAACCTTATTTGAAGCTATCTCAAATCGTAGTCAGCCCGCACCTGAATAACCCCCTCTAAGCCCCATCTATCATCATTTTTCATTTAACTTGAAGTTTTGAATCACTTGGCTGAGTCTTGGTCAGTCATCTTCAACGGGCTGACTTTTAACATGTCAGGTTGTTAAACGTTGAGTGATCCTAGTTGAATTAACTATCTGCTTAGCAATTTAATTGAATTAATTTTACGCGTTGCGCGTTGCATTTAATAAACGGCCTAAGCATCCTATTGAATGACGAATTCAACCAGATGGCTGCGACATAGATACAACATACATTTCCAGACACTTAAAGATATCAGTAAAATTCATTCATTTGTCCACCTCGATGATAAAAAATGATGGTCACTAATTTTCGTTCTTGTTGCTTGACAGATAAAGATCCTGAAATGATTATTCTCGTTGTATTACTCCTTATGCCGCACATCATTGGACCAGTTCACTTAAAAAGGAAGAGAATATCTGCTGCATGAGTGTGTCAAAGTTTTATTTTACACTTTGAAGAGAAAACGAAGCGCCACAGGTTCGAACAATATTACTATGCAGAAGACAATTGTTTCCGTAGACATCCTTTCGTAGACATCACGGTTTGTTAGCATTCTAGTTTCATTCTTTTCTAAAAGTGAAAGCTTGTATGTGGCCCAGATTTCAACAAAAACAAAATTTTAATTTTTTTTGGCTGTAAGTTTCCAAATAAAATAAATAAAAACATAATTAACTTTTTAGGGTTAAGGTCACCAAAATTCTTTCAAAAATCGATATTTATAGAATAAATTAAAAATATGTTTAATGAAAGTACTGCATCTAGAGTAAATCTTATTAAAATTATTTATTAGAATTAAACTTTTGTTTAATCAAAAAAGCTAACTAACTATTAACTTTATAGCTAAAGTACTTTAATTTAACATATTTTGTTTATTTAACCAGATTTGTTCTTTAAATATCGAGGATTTGGAACAATACTTTTCGCAGAATTTTGTGAAATGGCTCTTAAGACACTAGGAGGTTTATCTCATTAGGTTTGCTAGCAGTCCATCTGGTTAAAGTTAAAAGAGTAATGTGCATTACCCGGGCAAAATGTTGTGCTTTAGAGAGGTGAGACTATAACAAATAATTAGTGTATCATGAGAAGCAATTTGATTACTAATAGCAAAATTTGTGTGAATTGTAGTTTTAAGGTTATATGAGAAAACCAGATTTTGCTGGTGTAACGTTTGAAACATTACCCTGGCAAAATCGTTTTTCAAAAAATCGTTTCAGCCCGAAACCAAAATACATGAATATTTATTCATGTATTTGGTGTATTTAATTGTGAAACGATGTATTTAATTGTGTGTTATGGTTCTTAAGTTATTTAAGATTTTACTGGGGTAACGTTTTGGGATTCGCTGGTAGCGATGAAATATGCAATTGCCAAAACATTAAAAGAAAAATGGCATACTTTAAACAAATTAAAATTATTCATGAACATTTTTTCCTGTAAATTTCAGCATTCAATTACGGCTATAATGAAAGTTATATCAAAAACAAGAATCTGTCAGAAATTCTCTAATAAGCCGACCAAATTGAAAAGTTAGCAGCTTAGTGTCCGATGTTTTGTACAGTTAAGCAGAAAAACTTTATTCGTGAAGCCGAATTTTTTAATTTAAAAAGTGCAGTTACCATTACACAATTTCTCTTAGTTTTCTATTTTATTAATTGAAATAATGTTAATTAATAGTAGTTTAAAACAATTACTTAAAGTCAAAGTAACTTTAAAAAGGTTAGTAATAATCTGAATAAATAAATTAATAGTGTGATTTGAAATCAATACAAATATATATATGTATATAAATACTTTTAGTTATTGAGCATTATAATTAGTTATATAGCAACGCCACCCTAAACTTATATGCGTTTTCTTACTTACTCTTTATCTGTGAGTAGTTAAGTACGCTATGATTTTATACAATTGTTACAGGATAGACACAATACCGGCCCTCATAACGACAAGAAAGATAGACAAAACGATAATACCTATTTCGTTAAATTTATCATTGCATATGCTTTGAGGTCTTCGCACATTACGCCGACGCAACGCCGACTCCATTCTATCTCAACTCACACTGTTGCTTTGAAATGTGGGCTTTATGTAGTGTCACTAAAGTGGATATTTCAACATTAAGTTTAAAGAAGTGACGACGCGTTGACGATGCGTGGTTCATGCGTTGATCACCTGTGACAGTCACATGTAATGTTGAAATATCCACTCTAAGTAACACGTGCATCATCAGCTTTTTTAATGTGCCCACTGCTGGGGCACAGGCCTCCTTTCTGTGACAGGGTATGGGCCGTAATCCACCACGCGGGCCCAATGTGGATTGGTGGATGTCACATGTCTTCAATTATTTTGTTCTAGGACATGCCGGTTTCCTCACGATGTTTTCCTTCACTGTTTTGGGAGCAGTGGTGAAAAAATAATTTACACAAAGTAAAGCGCCTGCCTGAGTTTGAAATCGCGACCTACAATTTGTAAGTCGCGGCCACCACTGGGCCACCACTGCTCACCACGTTAATTTAGTAATACGTTACAAAGCTCATATTTAAATGCCATACTGTGAGTCCAGGTGGAATGTAGCCCACCAACTTACCTAGGTTATTCGTACCTATCTACCTCTTAAGGAAAATTGGACAAACTATTACATTGTATTTTAAGTTTTGAACATTGGTACAAACAGAAAAGTATTATGTATCCAAATATTAAAATTAAGTAAATACTAAACTTATCCGTGATTTTTCTTTAAAAACGTCAATGCTTAGGCAAAGCAATACATATAATTTATATAGGATTGATTTTTAAATCAAAATAATGAATTTTACCTTTTTATTATTTTTACTACCCCGACCAGTAAACTCTTGTATACAACTGTACTAACAGAACATCAATATTATGACGTTCATTTAAAATGATTGCGCTTACGTATGGTGCGATCGCTTTTAAGTGATCTTTTCAATTTGATCGGCTTATTAGAGAATTTATGACATATTCTTGTTTTTGATATAACTTTCATTATAGCCGTAATTGAATGCTGAAATTTACAGAAACTAATCTTCATGAATCATTTTATTTGCTTAAAGTATGCCATGTTTTTTTATGTTTTGGGAACTGCGTATTTAATCGCAAGAGTACGATCAGTCTCAAATCAATCAAATTTGTTTCTATCTTCTTATCGTGTAAAGTTACAAAATCTAAAATTCCTGACGTTATAAGCATCTACCACGGGTATATTATTTGGTTATAAGTGTTTTGGTTTACTTGCAAATCCGTTTTTTCTGATTTTTGAAACCATTTAATTACATTGGTGTACGTCAACCAAATCAAAAAGTAATGTTTAAACAAATTAAGGTTTCTTATTGATATTCTTTTCAAACTTCTGCCTTGAGCCGTTTTCGAGATCTGGGTAATCCTAAAACGTTACCGCAACAAAATCTTAAATAACTTAAGAACCACAACACACACAAATTTATCTATTTACAAACATTTAACACGCAACAAAAGCTATATTCATGTATTTGGTTCCGGGCTGAAACGAATTTTTGAAAAACGATTTTACCAGGGTAATTTTTCAACGTTACTCCAGCAAATCTGTTTTTCTCAAATAACTTTAAAACTACAGTATTCACACAAATTTTGATATTAGTAAACAAATTGTTCCTTATGGTACACTAATTATTTGTTATAGTCTCACCTCTCTAAAGCACAACATTTTGCCCCGTTAATGCACACAAAATATTAATAATTTGCAGTTGTTGAGCACAGTGTTATCATATTATATTGTGTTGGCATTGTATTTGAATTTAGTGTAGGTGGATATTTAATTTATAGCAGACTAATTTCAGTAGCAATTACCCCAGACTCAAACCATAGTTCGATTTTTCTTCAAAAGGTGTTTCAGAACAAAATTGTTTTGAATTTATTTAATTAGAAACATTTTCAATATTATATTGTTTAACTATCGTTTTAATTCTAAATGTTGTACTTAAATTTTTGACTGTCGTAATATTAATAGTAATAAGTTTATTTCACAATAACCTAGCACTTTTCACTGTATACATTCTTTAAAAAAAATATTTACATTATGATAAAATAGTAGACTATCTTTTAAACTAGGACTAGCCTGTATCTTAAAAGATAAGGTTCAGCCAAATGGATTCTGTTAATATTCACAACCTAAAACAAGTGTAAACAGTGTCACTGATTAGTAATCTGTACAGAAAAATACAAAATTTAAAAATAAAATATTAACAAAAAGTAATCTTAAGTAACACAAAGAGTGTGAAAGACAGCAGACATGCATGTGTATGTATGTATGTGTAGGCGTGTGTGGGTGTATGTGAGGGGTGTATATAGGGTGACTGGTAATTAGTGACCGATACTTTAACACGTGATTCTACTCATGATAGCAAACAACTTTTCTATGGGACAAAACCTGAAATCGCAAAAAAAAAAATAGGCAGTACAGTACATTTTGACCAGTTAGTAGGCCAACATAAATGTACTGAACAGCAGATTTTTGCGCAATTTCAGGTTTGATCCCATAGTAAAAGTTGTTTGTAATCATGAGTACAATCACGTGTTTAAGTATCGGTCACTAATTACCAGTCATCCTATATAGGTGTGTGTGTGTGTGAGGCAAGTGATTCCGTTAATGTAATAAATATGTAGTAATTGGATATAAAGTGTGATTACAACAAAGGTTTTAAATTAAATTTTAGGTTTAAAAAGGTTTCTGGTAAACATAAGAATTTTACAAGTTTAATATGTGTGATTGTTTTATAATAAATATCTTAAATAACATATTTTTTTAAATTTATTTCACGTCACCTGCTACTCTACACATACAGTACTCGCTACTGTAAGTGCACAGTTACAGGTAATGTGAAGGAAAATACATTTTAATGTGCATGCTCAGTAGTGAGTACGGTTAGTGGCCAGTTACAAGAACGTGAAGGACAGTACTTTTTAATGTGCATGCACATTAAAAAGTACTGTATTTCACGTTACCTTTTACTGTAAAATTCATTATCCGCTACTGCGCATGCACATTTAGAAGTACTGTGCATGCACATTAAAAAGTACTGTCCTTCACGTTACCTTTAACTGTGAAATTCATTATCCGCTACTGCGCATACACATTTAAAAGTACTGTGCATGCACATTGAAAAGTACTGTCCTTCACGTTACCTTTAACTGTGCATGCTCGTTAAAAAGTACTGTCCTTCACGTTATCTTTAACTGTGCATGTACATTAAAAAGTACTGTCCTTCACATTACCTTTTACTGTGAAATTCATTATCCGCTACTGCGCATGCACATTAAAAAGTACTGTCCTTCACGTTACCTCTAACTGTGCATGCACATTAAAAAGTACTGTCCTTCACGTTACCTTTTACTGTGAAATTCATTATTCGCTACTGCGCATGCACATTTAAAAGTAATGTCCTTCACGTTAGCTTTAACTGTGCATGCACATTAAAAAGTACTGTCCTTGACGTTACCTTTTACTGTGAAATTCATTATCCGCTACTGCGCATGTACATTTAAAAATACTGTGCATGCACATTAAAAAGTACTGTCCTTCACGTTACCTTTAACTGTGCATGCTCATTTAAAAGTACTGTCCTTCACGTTACCTTTTACTGTGAAATTCATTATTCGCTACTGCGCATGCTCATTAAAAAGTACTGTCCTTTACGTTACGTTTAACTGTGAAATTCATTACCGGCTACTGTGCATGCACATTAAAAAGTACTGTCTTTCACGTTACCTTTAACTGGGCACTTACAGTACCCGCTACTGTGTATTCACATGATTTTTAACTGTTTTAAACATTTCATTTATTAACTGTTTTACACAGTAAATTTTTACTGTTTTAAACAGTATTTTTTTTATTGTTTTACACAGTACTAAATTTTACTGTTTTTATAACAGTAAAATTTAGTACTGTGTAAAACAATAAAAAAAATACTGTTTAAAACAGTAAAAAAAACGGTTATTTTTTTTACTGTTATAAACGGTTATTTTTTTTACTGTTTTAAACAGTACATTTTTTTACTGTTTTAAACAGTACATTTTTTTACTGTTTTAAACAGTACATTTTTTTATTGTTTTAAACAGTACATTTTTTACTGTTTTAATCAGTACAATTTTTTATTGTTTTAATCATTACAATCTTTTACTGATTTAATCAGTACTATATTTTACTGTTCTGAACAGTTGCATTTTTTACTGTTTTTAACAATTTTATTTTGTGACCCATAAAACAGTAATAAATTAATCCACATAAAACATTAAAATTTACCGTCATGACGGTAGCATTTTGCCAGAAGCTTTAACTGTTTTCGGATCAGTAAAAAATACTGTTTTGAACGATAGGCTCATATGGAACTGTTAAAAGCAGTTCAGAGTAATGCTTTTTCATTATTATTTACTGCTTATTTTTTTCAGTGTAGAGGAAGTGTCTTTGTCCCATCAACGCTTATCGAAACTATGATCCTAGGCGATGAAGAAGCAAGCCTGTCAAGTTATTTTTTTAAGGTTCTGTACCCGAAGGGTAATCAACGGAACCCTATTGCAAAGCTTCCGCTGTCCATCCATCCATCCGTCCGTCCCTCCGTCTGCCAGCGGGCTGTATCTCATAATCCGTAATAGGTAGGCAGTTGAAATTTTCGCAGATTTTGTATTTCTTTTCACGCTTTAACAACAAATAATAAAAATAAATTTAAAATGAAGGGGGGTTCTACTAGCAACATTTTTTTTTATTTTGCTTTTTTTGTTCGATCTTAATAATGGCAACAAGTAAACGGGTATAATTTTGTACGGTGGTAAGGAACCCTTTATGCGCGAGTGCGACTCGCATTTGGGCGGTTGTATTTAGGGTTCCGTACCCGAAGGGTCCAAACTGAGCCCTATTGTTGTCACTCACGTGTCCGTCTGTCCGTCTGTGCATCGTCTGTCACAAAATTTTGATACGAAGGATTATATAACTTCCCATTGACCTATGAACTTGAAATTTGATGATAATGTTTACTATAACTTATACTTTACTAACAAATACCAATATTTGGTACGGAACCCTTAATGTGTGAAATCCGACACGCACTTGGCCAGTTTTTTATAACTTTGATAAGCTCGTGCTTGACCACTCTCTCCTGATGATAAGCGTTGATGTGGTCGCTAATGGAGCTCGCTTGCCTAGAAGTGACTTATTAACGCTTGTCTTAATGAACCCCAAGTTGTAGCGCTCAGGAAACACAGATTCCGGCAGGGAATTCCACTCCTTGCATGTACGCTCAATGAATGTGTTCCCAAAACGTTTTGTACGAGTGGGTGGTGTTGTAAAGTGTAGTTTTGATCTACATAGTTGAATTTTAGCCAGATAACAGGTATTGAAACAGCGCTTGAGCAGATAGAAAACTAGTACCATATCTTGTAGTACAAATAAAAACATGACGGAAACACCACAAGCAAATAACCACAACTTTTATCCGCCCTAAATTAAAACAACAGAGTGACAATGCAAATGAAATCGCTCAACATACTACCGTTACCCGTAATGCCACCGGTTTACATGACCAAACAATCACCAGTCAATAAAACCAAGACAAACGATCTCCTTCATATCTCTGTTGATTGCCTGTCCGACACAGAACGCAGTACCAATCAGGGATGTTATGGAACTTTGTAACCGTATCCTAAACTATCGGATATCCGAATTAAAAATATATCCGTAACCTAAACCGATATAAAAGTTTCGAATATTTTCGTATAGGGGCGGAGTCTAAATGATACATGTTATGACAGGTTTTTGTTTTTGCCCAGTCAAAAAATGCCAAGGGCTTGTGTTTGTGTGTCGGCTCATACACAAACACAAGCCCTTGGCATTTTTTATTATTTTTATTACTTAGTCATATTTTACTTTTATAATCCTCTCAAAATCTAATTTCCGTAACAGAAACTATCCGAAACTACCAGATAATCCGAATTAATTTATAATGGTAACCGTATCTGAAACCGGTATTACATTATTCCTTTATCCGTATCCGTATCCAGATCCGAAATTTCATATCCGTAACATCCCTAGTACCAATACTCAATCACTTCGAAGTAGGGCGAGTCATTAGCGGGCCCTTAACTGGGTCGTATTGTGAATTGAATATTGTGATAATTTACCAAGAGATGACGGAGATTACGGATGAAATGAGACAGGTAATAAGTGGGCATGTTGTATGAAATAGGAACGAATGGCTGTAGCTGAGATATGATTAGTTTCGAATGTGGCAGTTGGTGCTTGCAATCTGTTACTGTGTTTTGTAGCCTATTAACAGTTTTTATTTCTGCTAAACAGCTGCCCACAAATGAATTTTCAAGAAAGTGATAGTATATTCCGAATAAACGAATTCAACCTACCTTAGGTACTAATTTTGATCAGCTGATGATAACTTATTTATTTTATTTATTTAAACAGGCTGTAACGGAAAGGTGTGGTCATATTTTAAGAACCGAACTTTTTCAAGAAAACCTGAGGAAATTCTCAAAATTTTTTTTTACCTCCCATACAAATATTGATCAGCTGATGATAACTTAGTATGGGAAAGTCCATTTTTTTTTGAAAAATCTTTTTTTCTTAGAGAAAGTTGTACATTTCCATGGGCAGAACCGGTTCATAAAATATGACCACACTTTCCGTTAGGGTCAGGGAGGAAACAGTGACTCGGATTTTTTCGATACGCTCAAAAATATAGTAAATAATATATAATCAAAGTGATTTTTTTAGATCTTGAAGTCAGGTTACTACATTTCACTAATGTGTCATTATATTTTCATTACACTTTAAATTAATTAAACTAAAAAATAAAATATAAAAAAATAGATTTGAGTCACTGTGTACCGGTGGATGTATACAGTGACTCAATAGTGTAGTACACAGTGACTCTAATAGTATACAGTGGCTCAGTGAAAATAAAAAAGATATACTTAATCAAAATTCTTTATTATCTTTCATAAAATGACATACAAATGTAGGAACTTCAATATATGAATTAATATAATCAGTCTTAGAATTATATTTTCATTATACTCTGGTTCACACTTTAACTTCTTACGCTATTACTTTTTAAAATTATGAGATCACATTGTAGGTACTAGACTAATTTTCTACAAAAACTGAAATAATTCCTAAAAAAATAATTAACAAATGTTAAAAATTATAAAAAAATCAACTAAATAATCAAATGAGATCAAATTTCACAAAAAAAAACAGATCTAATATCTAATCGTCGTTAACTAATTCACAGTAATAAAACTAAAATCGATTGAAAAATAATAAAATGGTCTCGAAGCTGTTCCAATCATTAACGGTTTAGGTAGAATAAATTTTAAATCGTCCTCTTTTACAATAGACAGATCGGGCTTATTTGGCATAATAAACTTATCAGTACCAGGCTTTCGCCTCAAAAATGATATGTAAAATTCCATGTTCTCATTTCGTTCCTCTAACACTTTTCCGATATTTATGGATCTCTGTTTTTTGGTAGCTAATTGGACAATAACATATTCGCCTTCTCGAGGTGAATGAGGTAAAGGTTTCTTTAAATCTTCATCCGTTAAAATAATGTTTTCGTTATCAGTGTCAGCGTCATTTTCATACCCATGATTGTTATCTGTTGGCCATTCCATTCCATTTTTCGTTCTGTAGATTTTTGCCGTGGCATTCTATCAACAAAATATAATAATTAAACAAATTACCAAAAAAATCAAAAGGAAGACATAGAACTGCAAAATATAAACTGAAGTAGGTACACAGTGGCTCACGAGTCACTGTGTACCGCTTCAAATTGAGTCACTGTACACAACTCCGCCATTTTGATTATTTCATATTCAAATGGATCGAGAAATCAATCAATAAACTGAGTTAAACACACAAAGGCAATCTGCATAAACATAACTATAAGACAGAAAAAATGATTACAACATTTATTATATACTTTAGATATTAAAATCAATCAAACTTACGTTGAAATATAATTTTGTGAGCACTAAAACAAAAACACGTGGTGGCACCACTGTTCGGCGCTTGAGACGCCGGCTGACTGGTTTGTACAAGTCCGAGGACCGTTAGCTTCAAACGAGGGAGGGAGACAACAACTGTGTACGTCTTATTCTAGCCGAAGTAGTAATGAGTCACTGTAGCCGCCTGAGTCACTGTTTCCGCCTAGACCCTACATCCTGTATAGGCACACCTACGATTTATTAACAAATAATATCAACAATATTTTATAATAATTAAGAGGGATCCTGTGTAAAAAAGTCAATTATAGGTCTAATTAATTGATACTTGAGATACAATACAAATTTTGAAAATAAACAATAATCATTAAAATATTTAAAAAAAAGACGAAAATTAATAACGAATGTCGCAACAAAATATACAAACTTAGTACAGAAAGACTTTTTTTTTGGGAATTATTTATGACTTCCTTGAAGAATGTAGTTCATTTCCATGGGCTTCTAGAAACAGAATCTAAAAATTACCACCCGTTTACGTTACACCCTGTATACAGTTTTGTAATTGGTTTTCTCAGACTTCCACATAAAATCACTACCACCTATTGCCAAACTCATTAGGAGAATCTTACAAGTTTCCAAGAAAAACTATAAATGTAAGTAAGTAGGTAGTAAGTACTAAGAAAACATGATTGGTTAATAATTTCAAGCGCCAGCACACCTACACACATGAATAAAAGACTTCCCAGAAGGTTTAAACTTACTCCCACTACCTTCTGAAATTGCTTATTCCATTTCTTACTATTAGAGATAATTTTTAAATCAGTTATTCATTTGTTTGTTTGTGTTTTAGAATAGAATAGAATGTTCTTTATTATGTACACCAAACAATCTGCCTAGCCTTTTCCCAACTATCTTGGGGTCGGCTGCCAGTCTAACCGGAAGTAGCTGAATACCAGTATTTTACATGGAGCGACTGCCTATCTGACCTCCACAACCCAGTAGTTACTAGGTTGTGGAGCTCAGATAGGCAGTCGTAAGACTAACGGGTAAGACTGGTTGTCAGACTTTCGAACTTCTGACGACCCGTAACGACTGTCAAAGATCCATGATTGACAGCCGGGACCAACGGCTTAACGTGCTTTCCGAGGCACGGAGGAGTCTCGGTATGTAAAGATGGTCACCCATCCACGGACCAACCCCGGCAAGCGTAGCTTAACCTGATGGATCGACCCGTGCGGCTGTTATTACTTTCCTCCTCCTCTTACGAGCTTTATTATGTACACCGTATACCTAAATAATAATAATGTTAAATTTTTTTTTTTTTTTGTGACAAGGCCGCCACACTATTCCCAAACCACTGTAACTTCTGTAAGCCAGAATCAACAGTGGCGACCACCAGAAAAAACCGCCTCCCCCCCCCCCCTTTTAAAGTGAAAATTTCTTTAGGTGCGTTAGGCATTTTTGAGATGGGAAAAAACTATTGAACTCAAGCGCCACCGACACCGCTACGACACCGACACCGCTATTTGGATTGAAGTAAAAACTTCTTTGGTGCGTTGGGCATTTTTGAGATCGGAAAAAACTATTCAACTCAAGCGCCACCGACACCGCTACGAGTGCTACGACACCGACACCGCTATTTGGATTGAAGTGAAAACTTCTTTAAGCGCGTTGGGCATTTTTGTTAAAGTTTTCACTTCTGTCGGCACTCCCGGAGTGCCACTCTTTTTTTTCGCGATTTCAGGGTTGGTCCCATTGTAAAAGTTGTTCATAATGATAATGAGAATTACTAGTGTTTTCATTTATCATTGTCGTCTTCGTCTCCACCTAGTAGAAATATGAAAGTTATGGGCTGTTACAATAACATTAGGTCCCCACTTAAGAAATCAGCGTTTTGTATGGAGAATTTAAAAGTAGTTGCATTTTTCATACTAACATTTTCTTAATTCATTTAACAACTATGAACACTAATGTTTTAAGGCCCCTCTCGCGGTCCAGTGGCGCCCTCATTGAATAAAAAATCGTAGCATAGCACAGAAAATAAATATTAAAAAATCAGAAACGGCCGTTTTTGGCACTTTTGCCTACTACTTTGGATACGAAACATTTTGAGACCTGTTTTAACAACATAAAAATTCTTTATCCTCTTTGTAACAAACGTCAAGTTGGATTTTTTAATATTTATTTTCTGTGCTATGCTACGATTTTTTATTCAATGAGGGCGCCACTGGACCACGAGAAGGGCCTTAAAACTTTTATGCAATTATGTTTAAAAACTAAGATAACGTATGCCACTTAGATTAAGCAACAAAAATAAGTTTTGGCTAAGTTAAAACAAATAGTGGTTTCATTTCTGCTAACAAAAAAAACTTTTTTACAAAGAAAAGCAACCGACTTCCAAAAAAAAATGGATGTTTGTATTTTACTTCTTCGTTATTTGACACCGACTTCCGAAATTAAAGTTATTTATTAATTTTTAGTGTATTTTTTTTTGGAAGTCGGTTGTTTTTTTTTGTAAAAAAGTTTTTTATTTCTCACTTTTTAGTTGTTACACCCCAGAACTAAAAACCCCAATATTATGGAACGTGGAATTTAAACATTTGGAGAACACCAAAACGTCATCGAGGTACACGTATTTTCCGTTTTTGTTCAGTTTCTCAAAAAGCGCTGAAGCAATTTCGATAAAATTTATATGGGACCACTTCGGGAGTATATTCTTTCAGATGAAAAAAGAATTTTGAAAATTGGTTCACAACTGACGGAGAAATCGGGTAACATACATACAAAAAAAAAAAAAAACATACAGACGAATTGAGAACCTCCTCTTTTTGGAAGTCGGTTAAAAAGAAGAGTCATTTTTAGTTTAAAAAAAAAAAAAACTATAAGTAATAAGGTTTTTTTACTATTGGCAGTTGTCTGTGACAATCATTATTTGATATAATATCAAGCAATTCATTAATATTTTAATTCATAGAAGTGACGAGGTTCGAGGTAGAAAACATCGTGAGGAAACCGGCATGTCTTAGAACCAAAAATTCGAAGATATGTGACATCCACCAATATGCATTGAGCCCGCGTGGTGGATTACGGCCCACACCCTCTCACAGAGAGGAGGCCTGTGCCCCAGCAGTGGCGACATTAGAAGGCTGATGATGATGATGACGAGGTTCTCTATTTATGAGAAAAAACGGCAATTTCATAGGATTTAAGTAACATTCTAAAACGTGATAAGAAAAGTGAACCTCACAATGTTAAGTATATTTATCAACTTAATATACTTTGACGATTTTGTTATGGCATGCGTTATCGCTACACTTAATTGTAATTCGATTCATATTGCTCTGACTTACTGATAAGAACTGTAGTAGCTACCTACACAGGTGAAACTAAATAGCTATTTTTTTTTGTTATTATTACTTTCAGTTAATTTTTCAGTCTTTGATGATATCTCTCTTTAATTTTTAATATTAGCGACCTGCCCCAGCTTAGCACGGTTACAAATTATTAGTGTCCGACCGAAATTTTGGTTTCGGTTTCGGCCAGTTTCAGCCAAAAAATCAAGTTTCGGCCCGAGTTTCGGTTTCGGCCAAAAACGGCCGAACCCTTCGGCCGCGCCGAAACTTACAACATCGCACCTGCGGGTCGCGCTTATGCACCTTACATAATAAAAAAAAGGTTCGCTAAAATGATTACCAAAGGTGATCAATTTGATTATTTTGATTATCTAATTATATTTGAATTAGCCATTCGAGGCTAACTGATTGTGATATTTGTGAGTATAATTAAAATGTAAGTAACTGAAAATAAATAAACATAATATATATATGAGCATCATATATTAATAATAAATTTGTTTTATTTTATACCACCATTAAAAAATCGCTAACTTTGTGTTACAAATAATGTATTTTTTTCACTTTATAGGGTAGTTAAATTTTCAAATAGAACCTCTGTAACTGTGCTGAAATTTCATTGTGATAAATCTTTGAAACGCCGACCTATAATTACAGGTTTTTTCTAAAAACCTGTAATTATAGGTCGGCGAGATATTAATTTTAGAAAAAAACGGGCTTACTAACATTTTTTCGACTTTTAAAGGACTTTTTTTTTATAAAAGGTTCGGTTTCGGTTTCGGCCGAAACTACAATCAAACCGAACCTTCGGTTTCGGTTTCGGCAAAATAACATGTTTCGGTCGGTCACTACAAATTATACACCTCTAAACCTTCCCCATGCTGTTTTTTTTTTAAAGATACGTTGCCCCTCACTAGGAATTACTCCTGTATCGTGGGTGCGTTCACAAACATGTATACTCACATGCACAAGACACCCAGACCCGTAACAACTATGTTCATACAAATAATTGTTCCGTGCGAGAATCGCACCCGCGACACGCAGCTCTGCATCTTGGTGAAAACCCGTTCAGTAGTTTTTGAGTCCAGACAGACAGACGCGGCTGGAGACTTTGTTTTATATTATGTAGTGATATGTATTATTATAAGCTCTTAATGAATGTCCGCATCAAAAGCAAACCATTCTTAGACCACTTGTTGGTTTCCGATAGAGCTGAAATTTAGCATACATAAGTAAGTCCGGTGACAAAGCAATATTATGATACTATCGAGCTGATCTGATGCTGATCAGATCAGCTCGATGGTATCCCAGATGGGACTGGAACTCGCTGTTGGCAAAATAGGAGGACAGTGAATTTGGGCTAGAATGTTTTGTTATCATGAGTATTTTCCATTATACATGATGATGTGAGTCTAAAGCTTGTTTTTTTTTGAAACATCAAGCTTTTGTTTATGATAGGTATTGATTTTATTTATGTAAGTAGGTTTTAACAACACTTTTACACGTCAATATTTTTTTTTTGTCAGTTTTAGCTAGATATTGTATGGTGTTTCCTAGCTGACTACCCTGAGAAGAAGCACCGAAACAAACTCAGAGGTCAAAGTCTCTTTTAAAGTGTTCAAATCCATACAATATGTACTGGTCAAATCATTATGAGAACCATGCACGTTAATGTCTGGGATGTGCTTTTACGAAAAGCATATACTCAGATTTGAGTAGACCTGTCCAGACAGTGCAAGCATTTGTCAGTTATCGTGAAGCTCAACTCAAAATTTTGAGGAGCTCAACGCACCGGCTAACAATACCAAAGTAAAGAAATTTGGGTAGGCCGCAAAAGTACTCAAACTGCCAGACAATCATAAAATCTACGTCCTACACAGTTCTCACATTCACATTATGCTATATTATTATGAAGACCATGCACCTTAGTGTCCGTAATGGTATTTTGAAGAAAGAACCACAAATATTTGAGTGGACCTGTCCAGTCAGTGCAAGCATTTGTCAATAGTCGAATAGCTCAACTTAGAACTAGTAAGGAGCTCAATGACTTATGTTTACGATTCAATTTGAATGACCAACAGATTGTAACAGAGATTTTATCGAAAGCATTTCCGATTAAGTCTATTCTTTTTGCTCCGATTGTATCACAATAGCCGGACAGCAGTAAACCGATGCAATTTTAGGCCAAGGCACGACTCCGCCCCGTCTCGCCGGGTTATTAGCCGACAGCATGTTTGGACGGGCCCTTATCTGGGTCAAGCCAAATTCAAATGGACATATAAAAAGTTTTATTACATAAAATTGCAGACAATTATTAAAATATTGACCCTTTTAAAATTCAAGATGGAGATAATTTCTCCAGTTCCTTTAAATGAGTCACTCGTTATGACCGAATTGTGCCAAATATTTGAGACATCGCTGCTCGTATTTCTTTTTTATGGACTGCGTTTGTCTCTCACATTATAAACATTTTGGATAAACAGAGAGCGCATTTATGAGCTGTACTATATCATTTTTAATGTTACAATTACGTCAAAATTCTTTTACACTCTAAACTTAAGAGTGCCAAATAATTTTTGATGTAAGTAAGCTTTCTTCAAAGATCCTACTTTAATAGGTATTATTATAATTATATAAATAAAGGATCGAATGAAATTTGGCATAGAGATAGATTATAGTCTGCAACAGTACATACTTTCTATATATACTGTAGGTATATGATATATAACATAACATACATAATATATTATAAAGCTGAAGAGTTTATTTGGTTGAACGCGCTAATCTCAGTTTTACCGAATTGAAAAATTCTTTTTGTGTTGTATAGTCCATTTATCGAGGAAGGCTATAGGCTACATAACATCACGCTACGACCAATAGGAGCGGAGCATTAATGAATTAAGTGGCAAAAACGGGAAAAAATATTCCTTTCGAGAGCTTCCGTTCGCGACAGCATATATCTATCTTTTTAAGTTAAACTTACAGGTACCGCTCACTATAATCTTTTTTAAGGTAATCTTTGTTCTAAAATATTATAAAGCTGAAGAGTTTGTTTGGTTGAACGCATTAAGCTCTGAAACTACCGGTCGGATTTCAAAAAATCTTCTTGTACTGTATAGCCTATTTATTGAGGAAGGTTTATAGACTTTATAACATCACGCTACGACACAGTGACCATAAACGCGGGTAAAACCGCGGGCAGAAGCTATTATCTCAATAAAACTTCTAATAATCCATTTTACCCTTCCCAGAAACTTCATACGTCTTGCAACACGTCATCCATCGCTATTGTGGTGCCAAACTGGCCGGCACCCACTTTGGCTCATTATAATAAGAAAACCGTCAATGACTCAAACCGGGAAGGAACTGCAAACCATTCGGAGAGCGAGCTCGGTTTTAAATTACATGCATTCCGGGTGGCGCCGAGCCGGGAGCGAGAACACTGTTTTATTGACTTATTGTCAGTGAAGACGATTTGGGTTCAATTTGATCAGAGCTACCAGAAAAAACATCTTCGCAGATTGTGAGGTTTTCAAAAAACGTTGGAAGAAAATGAGTAAAGCTTTGTGAATGAAGTTATGTTTTGTGCCTCATTAGTCCCGATACGAAATCATAAGACTGACATAACTGCTATTGACATGGTGTTAAACTTGTCTGTCAATCACGTCAAACTTCACACTTTAGTAGGTAATATTATAAACTAGCTTCGTCTCTGTGTCTATCTAGCTGTGTGCAAAATTTCATTCAAATCCCTTCAGCCGTTTTTGCGTGATTAAAACACAAACATACAAACTTTCTCAATTATAATATTAGTAAGATGCGAATGGATGGATGTTTGTTACTCAATCACGCCAGAACGGCTGAACGGATCTCGATGAAATTTGGCACAGGTATAGATTATAATCTAGAATAGTATATAAAATACTTTTAATGCCAGGAGTGTGGTCCTGGGATGATGTTGAAGCTCGTTGAACATGACTCTCACTCATACCAAGATAGTTTAACAATCTAGCTAGAAGGATCCTCTGCTATGACAAGACAACTGATTGCTATTTGATTTACAGCTAAAATTTAACACACGGTTCACCAGACTTTTGTCTTATTTCAATTAGTATAAACTACAGAACTGACGGAACCCATCCCACAAATAATGGACCGTCATTCTTGTTTTCTTCAGCGATTGTTCGTGAATCACTTTGCTATCACTTTCGCATCAATGTATTTTGTATATAAAGGATGTTACGAAAATGACTTCAGACCAAATGTAAGTATTTCATGAAATCATGACATTTGGTATCAATTCTAACTGAGAGAGATGTATTGATGATTTTAATGATTATAATTCTATAAATACATACTTGCTACGGCCGCGAATCAAATATTGATCTAGACAGAACCTGACACTGACCAGCAAATTGCAAAAAACGTAAGAAAATTTGAATTTTGCGGGCTACCCTGGAGCATTCACCTTAAGGAAGTCCCGAAAAAAATATTGAACTTTCCTTACAAAGTTTTCATTAACTGATCAAAATTTTTACGGCAAATCTGCTTTTTTTAACCGACTTCGAAAAAGGAGCAGGTTCTATTTTTGACTGTATGTATGTTTTTCTTTTTATTATGTAGGTATGTCCACCGACTTCTCTGTCAGTTGTGGATTTTCAAAATTCTTTTTTTATCCGTAAGTATATACTCCCGAGCAGGTCCCATATAAATTTTATCGAAATTGCTTCTTGAAAAGCTGAACAAAAACGACAAATTTGTATATAAGATGACGTTTTGGTTTTCTCCAATTACGAGTATGTTTAAATTCTACGTTCCATGTTATTGTGGTTTTTAGTTCTGGGGGTATAGGATTTGTCACACTGGATGCGTTCTATTCTGCGGCCTGCGGTCAGGTCAAAGCGAACGCAGCCCGCAAATATATTGCCGGTATCAATATATTTCGTATAGAATGCGATCTGACCGTGCGAGCACAACCAAAGAACGCATGTTGGCCCGACGGGGCGGTGGGGAGGGAAGGACGCGTACGGACCGGCTGGCTGCGGGCATGCGGGCTGCCGGCTGCGGGCGGCGGGCAACGGCCAGTTTGTTTAAGTTCATCAGCGGAGTGCACACAAGTTCTTAAGAAAAATAACCAACAACCCAATAATAAAAGAACTGATCACCAGCACCACTGATACACGCACTCAACTGAACTAAGATGGCCGCTGTTTAGGCCAAACATCGCCCGGACGCCCGGACCGCTGACCGGTTGCCCTGCCCGGATCGCTGACCGATTGCTCTGCCCTGACCGCAGACCGATTGTCCCGACCGACAGCGTTGTTCATACATGATGCGGGCTGCGTTCACTTTGACCTGACCGCAGGCCGCAGAACGCATTCAGTGTGACAAATCCTTATAACAACCAAAAAGTGAAAAAAATAACTTTAATTTCGGAAGTCGGTGTTTGTATTTTATTTCTACGTTATTTGACACAGACTTTCGAAATTAAAGCTATCTTTTAAATTTTTAGTGTATTTTCTTTTTTGGAAGTCGGTTGTTTTTTTTTTGTAAAAAAGTTTTTTTTTTGTTAAAAATTTAATCTTCCTAGAAATAAGCTGTTAAATTCCATGGAGTATCCAAAATATGATCACCCGTTTCCGTTACACCCTGTAGAGTAAGATACAAACATCTGAATACTGCGCGTCATCATATTCAGAATATGATTAGCATAACGAGGAAGAGAGATAATGCCTACTCATGTAACTATTGAAATCTTGTAAATACATCGAGGATATACATACAAATTTTGTACTCGTAAATGCGATAGTAACTCTGTCTGTCTGTTTGTTACGTTTTTCAACTTAAACTGCTCAATCAATTCTGATTAACTTTGGTATAGATATACAGGGTCTAACGGAAAGGTGTGGTCATATTTTAAGAGCCGGTTCTGCCCATGGAAATGAACAACATTCTCTAAGAAAAAATATAAAATTCCCAAAAAAAAATTGGACTTTCGATACATAGTTATCATCAGCTGATCAATATTTGTATGGGAGGTAAAATGTTTTTTTTAGAATCGCCTAGAATTTTCTTGAAGAAAGTTGTTCATATCGATGGGCAGATGCAGTTCTTAAAATATGACCACACCATTCCGTTACACCCTGTAGATTAGACCTTGGAAAAGGACAAAAAGTAGGATACTTTTTAGGGTTCCGTACCCGAAGGGTTCAAACGGAGCCCTATTGCTGTCACTCACGTGTCCATCTATCTGTCGTCTGTCACATAATTTTGTTCCGAAGAATTTTTTAACTTCCTATTGACCTACGAACTTGACATTTGGTGATAATGTTTATTATTACGTATATTTTACTAACAAATACCACTATATTAATAAATCGGATATTTTCTTTGAAATCCCTCATTCGGTACGGAACCCAAAATGTGCGAGGTTTTTATCTCGAGAGTAAGTTGGTTCCTTTCGGATTATTTACAACTTATACCTACGCGGGTGAAGCCGTAGCCAGTAGGTAGTCATATATAAATGACTTGGAGGCTCTTATTAGATGTGACATAATTATGTTTAATTGTATAGCGCCCCAATAATGATAAGGCTTTTTGACGATTATTTTAATATGGGGTCTTGCTTGATCACTATCTCACTTGTGATTAAGTGATCATGGAGAAGTAGCTTATTCACTTTATTGGGTATATTTTCCGTGATCTGCGTTGACCACAAATGGAGGAATGACTATCAAAACATTGATTAAGTGCGCATTTTACGGTTATAATGCAGATTTATTTAAAACTGCGTTGCACGTTATGGTTTTTATTTTTATGCAAAGGAGATTTTTACAATTAGTTACGGATGGAACCGTTACCAACCTAATGAAAATGCAAAATCGTTTGCAATGTGCGCAGACGCAGAAAAGTTTTACTCGACGGAAGCGCATTATGTTTCAGTATTTCAGTAAGTTTGTCAGCAAATGTTCGTAACAAAAACATTGTAAGTTATGTAACGTGAGAATGAATTATCATTGTTCTACGTTCTCGGAAGGCTTGTGTATTATCCTACTAATATCATAAATGTGAAAGTTTGTGAGGATGTATGTTTGTTACTCTTTCACGCAAAAACTACTGAACGGATTTAGATGAAACTTTACAATAATATAGCTTATACATCAGAATAATATGTAGGCTATAATTTATAATAAGAGCAAGCCGGAAAGTACTAATTGTAAACAGGATTTAGTAATGATCATAATTCTAACTACCAATCCGTGAAGCCTACCTCGTCATAACAACGAGCAATAAATAATTATTGGATTAATTCTAATGATCTATTTGAGAGAGTCATGAAGACCTCCGAAATTAGGTCATGGCAGTCAATTTCTGCACAAGTGTGTGCGCAAACATAGGCGTACTCTCGGTTCCCTCACTTTCATAGTCTGATGGGACGGCTCTCCAACACAACTGGAGAGATTAGGCGCTGGCTTCCTGAGACACGGGCTTATTACTGTCACTGTCATCGTAATGAGTAGGTAATGTGCATGCAACCTACCTGAACATCTCTCCTAGGAAGGTTAGGTGGTGGCCTCATGACCGGTGGTCCGGGAGCTGGCATCCTCATCGGCGGCGGCGCAACGTGCCTATACACCGGAGGCTGCGGCTGCGGCGGTGGCAGTGGCGGCCTAGGCCCGTGCAGCACCGTCACAGCCGGCACCAGCGGCGGCGGCCGGCGCTCCATAGCCCTTTCTACGATGGCTAGGTGCTCCGACGGGCGGATCAGCCGCGGAGGCGCCGTCAGCCGCAGCGGGTCCGGCTGGATCCGCGGGTCGGAATGCATGCGCGGGCGCGGTTCCGGCGGGCGTACGGTTTGGCGCGGCGGGGGCGCGGGCGCGCGCCTTGCCCTCGCCGCTTCCGATTCGTCTGCCATCGGTGCGCGCCAATCTGTTGACAATATGAGAAAATAATTAATAACTTTTTCATTAAATTGCACCAAATTGCTACATGGATTTATAGTATAGGGGGGTGAGAACAGATACTATTATGACCGGAAAATGGGGACCCTTTTGAATGGCGACGAGGTTTTTCCTATTTTCGCAAGCACCTCCTCAACAAGTATTTTCAAACATCGGAGTCGGACTCAAGAACTTTATTACACATTTGAAGAGGGTTCCAACTTCCAACTATCCTTTAAAAATGTCAGTGTATTTCAAATTGTCTTTCTATTCAATTAATTTCCATGGGTATTTCCTCACACCAACCTAAACACAATCAATCTCACGGAGAAACAAGCGATAGCCCAATTAATAGAAAAACACGTCTCTCCCCTAAACAAACAAAGAAAAACGCATATAGTGAAATAGGGTCCCCTCTCTATTGACAAGTGTGCCCAAGGCAATGAAATAACAACGTGTCACGCAATCCCTCCTATCAATCTTGTTCACGCGTAAATAAAAGAAAATGTCGATGAAAATGTGTTTTATTTTCCCTTCAATTTTAACTTTTGAACAGCGCGCCATCTATCTGCAACGCGCGGAACTCGGTAGACTGGTAGCATACCAACTTACAAAGTGATTTTTACGCTGGACACGGCGCTTTGCTGGCGAGGCGACGCTGTGTCTGCGCCTGCGTACTATTGAACTCTACATGGTACTGTACTAACTTGTAGGCAATAAAGGCATTCAAAACGATACCCACTTACAAGCTATTTTTAAAGCACGTAAACAGATATTTTTCCTGATAGTCGTTTTGTACGAGCGTTGAATATACCTAAACGCGATTGGATTCTCTACTATCGTCTACTGATCTAAATGCAAGAAACAAGGTCTTTTGAGATTTAAAATGTCTGTCTGCATTTAGCGGTGTCTAAATTTAAAACGGCTATTACAATAGTGTGAAAATAGATCTAGATAAATCCTCAGTACTGATTCAGTGTGTCTAATAGCCATGAATAAAACATGACAATGTTGATAATGTTACATAACGGACTCTCGTTTATGGGTTGCCATTTTATAAATGATTACTGTTGCATTTGCATACGGTATCTGATTGGAGATTTGAATTATAACAGCGCAATGGCTTTACGATCCGTTTTTTTCATGCAGGTGTTAAAACACGTCAGGGATTATTGTTTGTGATGTCATTATCAGTAATATGGTACCTATCTTATTGTCTCTAAATAAATGTTTTGTTTTTAATATAACTATTTCGTCTCCAAGTTGATAGATCTCTTTCTTTCTTTTTTAGGGTTCCGTACCCAAAGGGTCCAAACGGAGCCCTATTGTTGTCACTCACGTGTCCGTCTTTCCGTCCGTCGTCTGTCACAAAATTTAACTACCCAATGACCTATGAACTTGTTTGGTGATAATGTTTATTACATAGAACATATACTTTACTAACAAATACCAGTATTTGGTACAGAAGCCTTCATGTCCGAAATCCGATACGCACTTTGCCAGTTTTTTAATACTGTTATGATCGCGTTTGACCACTATTTCACCAGATCGTAAGCGAAAAATGCTTGTCTAGTACTTAGGTCCCTACGTAGTATAAAAGTAGTCTTTCTCAACCATGATCACTCACAATTTTTTCAAAATTTCACATTGCGGCAAAATGCCAACATGTGTGGTGAGAAATATCCAATGTCATCTCCCGCTCTAGGGTGGAGCGGGAGGGCGTGTCAGACTCTTACTGACTAAAACCCACCCCTGTTCCTTCCTTGCCCTGAGTTCCCAGGGGCGCGGTAACTCTGTTTCGAATTTATCCTCAACCCCTGGGCAGAAAATTCAAAGCTGACAATATGGATATATGAAATTCAGACACCGTTTCCTTCAGGACATATATTGCTATAAATATTAGCACTCGCATTTCATATTAAATACATATAGCTTTCAAATTAAATTCTTAGTACATTTTACGCGTGTGTCTAGGGCCGGCTGTTGGAGAGTTGAAGCCTACATTTTACGAGGAACATTATCAAGCTAACAAGTGTGCAAGCGCAGCATATCTGACACATTTCAGCTTTCTAGCCAAACCACTTGGACTTGACAAACTTGACCATAGAGTTTGATATCGCTGGTTTTCTATCGATGCGACGGACGTTGGACAAGTAAACAAATCTATTACACGTGGGAATCGAGATTATCTAGATAGATCTCTTTTAATATTGCTAAAATGCTTATTTATTATAAAACCAAACCCGGACCGCGTCTGTCTGTCCGCGATAAACACTGAACTGATTTTCATGTGATTTTCACCAATTAATTTATTATATTATTATTAATTAGTAGGTACCTACTCGTGCGAAGTTGGAGCGGTTGGATAGTTTTAACAATAAATGGTTTAAGAATTATAAGATAATATGCAATTTTTATTAAATACTAAACAAAATCACAAAAGACAGTTACTATGAGTGACTTTAAGAATTTAAATACAAAGGTCAAGTAGCTCCAAAATTTTCATTCTGGCAAACCTTGGCAACCTTGTATATACCTTTACACCACATTACTCACCCATAAATCCCACTACTCAACATTGATACCACTTAAGACTGATAATAACCACCGATATCAAAGTTCAAGTACCCACCTATCCCTTCGATCCTTAAAATAAACCACAAACAATATCACCGCTCGACTCCAACCCAAAAAATCCGGTTCTCACAAGATTTATATATATCCAACCAAAAAGACAAAATGGAAGGGTGGCTCGGCTACTTGACTAACAGGTCTAAAAGCCAGCAATTAACCGAAGCCGAGTTGAAAGGTCTAATTGACAAACACAATACTAAAAGGTAGGTAGTAGGGATGTAACGGAGGTGAGTTTACCGAAACCGAAGTAGAATCGGAGTTTCAAAATTTAATTTTTCGGAATCTGACCCAAAATCGAAATCGGAGGCAGAAGAGAGATGTGTTTTAATCAATTAACACAAATTAAAAACAGGATAAGTTTAATTGAAGCGCGAACGCACAAAATGCGAAACCAACCAAGTGAAATAGTAATCGGGATTTCCCGCGCAACAAGCATAAACATGATCGTACGCGCTGGCAGCGACCAGCTGCGCCGCCCGTGAGCTTTTTTTTAATTTTAATTTTAGATGGGGTTGCTCTTGACTCTAGTCTAGGTCAGAGGTGACAGAGACAAAGTCGACGATGGAGTGAGCTTACCCAGAAGAAACCTGTTCACTCTAACTTTGAAGAGATTAGGCTTGTGCATTCGGAAATACAGCCTCGACTTCTGATTTAAACAGTCGGAACCGAAGTCGAAATCGGAAGTGTAGTTTCAATAGGAAGTTCTGACTTATCGGAATCGAAATCGAACCTCCGTAACATGCTAACATCCCTAGTGGGTAGGATGGGTAGCGGAGAATGGAGCGAATGGCCATGTTTCTTTACCCCATCGGCGTCTTCCCGTCAAGCATTCTCAAAGGATCGGCGATTAATTACGTCATACATGCTAATTAACGTCTTACGGCCCTTTTCCCTTTGTTTATAGTCATTGAAATTTATAGCAAAGCGTTTGTACGGAGATATATGGAAGATTTATAGTGAACCCGTAATAATGTCAATACCGAACTCGGATAAAGATGGTGGACTTAACGCCGACAGATTTGCTCAGCAATTTATTTTTATTGAGCTTTTATCGCCATTATTTCTTGAGTATCTCACTCGTTTTTATCTTTACGCGAACTGTAATTCAACTTTGTTTCTTATTAAAAAACAAATGTAAATCTAGAAGGAACTTGAAACAAAGACAATAGGTATAAAAACGGCATAGTAAAAGATTACGAGAGTGATAAAGCAGATAAAACGCCTACTTCACACGTTAACAAACCTTGTGAAGTCCAATCACAACAGAACACTTGAAACAAAGGCTTTAATTCACCACTATTTATTTTGCACAGAACCGCCGCACGGCTAAACGGTTCTTGATAACCGATAGAGTTTAAGACTGACGCAGGCAACACAAGTGCAATGAACACACGGATAGGTGCAATATACACCGTTGCTATGACAACACTGTATACGTTTTTCCCTCCAAAACGAACGCATGCGCGTCACAATAACCCTGTCTATGCAATCGATGAAACGAAATTAGACTCTAAAGTGTTTGAATTAAGCTGTAGGTTGGTAAATATTGTACGGCAAGGGGTCGCGTGTCTTGCCCCACGCAAACTTATTCCTTTCGAATGATAGCCCGCAGTAGCAATTTTCCTATTATTATTAAAATATGTATGGGTATGTAGGGGTGATTGCACGGGGGAAGCTGGCTCATTTTCTGCTTGCGTAAGATTGCTTGTATCATTTTCACTACCGGTGTTTAGACCGCGCTGCCGACTACCGTAATGATGACTTTGTCCATAACATAATAACTTGCAACTAGTACGTGCTCAAAGAGTATTGCGATAGGGCTGTAACATTCTGTTGGATATTACTTTGTGTTGTAAATTTCCTTTTTCATAAGCAGTATCATCACCTTTATTCCAATTAATTCGGGATCGGGGCATCATATTTTCTTCTTCCAAATTTCTTTATTAAGGCGCTATTAACTGCCAATGACCTTGAGTGTTTAGCTTGCGTGTTCTGTGCTGAGCTCACGCAACGCGTCGTACATCCACCCAGTAATAGGACTCGCCCATCAAGGAGCGCTTTCCCAAATTAGAAGCAATATTCATTTATTATACACAAAACACGTATACTAAAATATAAATAATTAAATGATCTCTAAAATGGTGAGGCTTTCATAAAAATACTCTCTATAGTTTTTGCGTGATTCTAAATTTTTTATCCGCGTTAGACATTACTTTTTAGTTACAAATTAATTACACTATGTTGTAAAAATATAATTTTAAATATTCTTAGATCAAATTACGACGGAAATTGCCTAGAGTACCATATATTTTTTTCAAAGAAATAAGACTAGTCTTTTAGACGCATCACGTCTTTCAATTAAAAATCACTAGAAGTCGTATAACTGCGCGCCTTAATCTTCTCCTGGTCATCAGTGGTCACCCCCATGTCGTCTCTTTGGTCTTGCTCTCAACATATTGTTATGGTCATCTACATTCATACGCAAAAACTTTCATATGAAGCTTATAATGAGTTTAGCTATAGATATTCTATTTCACGAAGTCGGGTTGATCTTGGATGTGTGTGTAGATTCACGTGCACATTGTTTCTGTGTGTGTAAGCTATTGTCGTTGACACAAAGCGCTCCGAGCTTACGCACACAGAAAAAAAGTGTACACAGTTACACACACACATCCTATACCAACCCGCCTTGGTAAGATAGAACAACTATTTATCTACAATTAGTTTTTTTTTTTTTTTTGGGGGGTGGGAAATCATCCAATGACTCTTTCCGCTCTGGGGTGGAGCGGAAGGGCGTGTCAGACTCTTACTGACTAAAACCCACCCCTGTTCCTCCCTGCCCTACGCGCCCGGGGGCGAGGTAACTCTTTCGAATTTATCCTCCACCCCCGGGCAGATCTACAATTAGTTAAGCTTGTCATTAGTATTTATGCTTCTTAGTACATCCAATTATAACTGTAACGAAGAACCCCAATCCGTAATCGACTTAAAACATTTGCATACAAATATCGTTTTCCTGCACCCCTTGCTTCTTTTGATAACATTTTAAAAGTTAAGCTTATCCTTTACATTCTAATGCGATTATGCGACAAAAAATAGGGGACGGAAACTTGATATCTTTCCTGACATTATTCTAATGACTGATTTTATCTTTTATATTACCATAAAGCTCCAACTTTGAGAAGCTCGTTGCTAAGGCACGGGTCGATCTTTAAGGTTAAGCAATACTTACTTGCCGAGGTCGGCCCTTGGATGGGTGACCATATAGGTAGGTATTCACAAAATTTCGTTCTTTTGTACATTCGAAGTTCGACAACTGTTACCAGGCCAGGGGGCTTAGACAAAGTAACAATTTAAAAACGATAACGAAGTTAGAAAAGACTAAAATGTATGAGATTGACATAAACCGCGCTAAGTCACGTGGTCAGTCGACTGTCGACATCGTTATCGCAAGTTGGTAGACAATGTTATAATTCGTAACGAAACCATAAAGAAACGAATTGCTATCGTGTTTATCCCATACAAATGCGTAGACAAGCAGCGCTTTCAGAGTTCGCCTTCGCCTCGATCGTGATCGCCAAAAAAGATAACGAAGGAACGCTAACGCTAGGAAATGTTTATCGATATCTCAGAGACGATGACGAATTTAGATATCGTTTCGCTACGAAGCGATGTTACTTTGTCTACAGGGCCAGGCCACCATTATTTAAATCGTTACGGGTAGTCGGAAGACTAGAAAGCCACCACCTCTCTTGCCAATATAAGTATTACCCAGTTGCTGGTTTTTAGAGGTCAGACCTGCGGTCACGCCATTGAAATACAAATTCAGCAGCATACGATCAAACCACAAACCGACCTCGATATAGGTAGTTCTCCATATTAAATTTTAGAATTTACAACCCGCTAATAAAGTGTTTCTCAACACAACGACAAAAATTGAAGACGTAACAAAGAGAAATAACAATTGAATTAATAAAAATCGTAATGGACTGTAAGAGGAATCGAAAAATGGAACAGAACCATAGTATTTTGGTTTCCAAGAAAAAGAAAAACAAAACAAGGTCCACACCACAGTGCTGAAGGTGGGAAGTGGACTGACCACATAGTAAGAGGAATCGGAAAATAGAACAGAAACATAGTATTTTGGTTTCCAAGAAATAGAAAAAGAAAACAAGGTAGACAGTTGCAAAGGTGGGAAGACGAAATAAAGATCACAGCATTAAAAACATGGACTAGGAAAGCGCTAAACAGAACGGAATGTGGAAATTGGACTGGCCACATAGTAAAAGGAATCGGAAAATAGAACAGAAACATAGTATTTTGGTTTCCAAGAAATAGAAAAAGAAAACAAGGTAGACAGTTGCAAAGGTGGGAAGACGAAATAAAGATCACAGCATTAAAAACATGGACTAGGAAAGCGCTAAACAGAACGGAATGTGGAAATTGGACTGGCCACATAGTAAAAGGAATCGAAAAATAGAACAGAAACATAGTATTTTGGTTTCCAAGTAATAGAAAAAGGAAACAAGGCAGACAGTTTCGAAGGTGGGAAGACGAAATAAAGATCACAGCAGGAAAAAAATTGACTAGGAAAGCGCTAAACAGAACGGAATGGAAAAAAATGGAGAAAGCTTTGGCCAAAAATGGGCAAAAAGTTGATACTTTTAGATGGCTCGGGACCTTGAGCTGGAGACCGGTGTAAGAAGTGTTTATTTATAACACGCTTTTATTAGCTTGATATGTATCTAATATCTATGTATCAGAATTTTTGAAAGTGATTTTCACCCACTTAAAAGCGTCGGATTGAATTGAAACTTCGCACACATATCAAGGACCGATGACAATGCATGGTTACTTAAGTGACGTCATTCTAAATCAAAGATGGCGGACTAGTTATTTTTTATGCATTTCCATGATATAGGTATCAAATGAAAGGGTTTGCTGAGAACGAATACAAAAAATATATAATAAAGCGTATTTTTTGTTTATTTTTTTAAACTTGAAAATTATTTATAAATAAGGGCCATTGATTGTACCTTAGCTCTAGCTTAGAGCGCGGATCGCCCAGAGGACACGGTGGAGCATACGGTGGAGGTCTGCCCCGCTTGGGCGGAACACCGCCGTGTCCTCGTGGATGCGATAGGTGGCGGCGACCTCTCGCGCCCGGCCCTGGTTCAGGCCATGGTACGGAGCGAGAGGGAATGGGAGCCGAAGCAGTAATGCTCGTGAAGGCGGAGGCGGGACCACTGCAGGAGAGGTACTGGGCGTACCAGGCGTAGGACGTCGCGAGACGATTTCCGGCCACCGTAGCTAGCACCGTAGCAGGCCTGGGTCCTGCGGACGGCGAGCACTGGGTAGCTCGCCGTCCGATCAGCACCAGGCCCGTAAGTCGACGGCGCGTAGTGTTCCACGCGCGCCTCAAAGAGATGTAGTCAGCCACCACTGACCGGGCCCATCGTGGCCGGTGCCTGCATGCCTAGGGGTAGCGGATAAATTCTGAAAATGAGTTACCGCACCCTTGGGCACTCAGGCAGGGAAGGAACAGGGGTGGGTATTAGTTAGTAAGAGTCTGACAAGCCCTTCCGCTCCACCCTAGACCGGGAGAAGTCATAACTTAGAACATTCAATCCCTGAACGACTTGTAATAGATATCTCAGGTATGTCATTAAAGTGAATATGGTCGTATGTTTTTCCATCTGTCTGACTGGTATGTGTATAATCTGTATGTACTCGCAATTAGAGAGATTCAAATCAGATGGTGAGATGTTAGTCACTCCCGCATGCTTACTACTATCGTCAGAAGGCATTGTGCATTGTTTTATCATAATAAAGAATTATTCTTAGGAATCACGGCCACCGAGTGCAGATTCCAGGGAATACGGCGGCACTGTGTTCACGTGCTGCCGTGAACAGCGAGGCTCAGGGGAGACCCCTTTACAGTCTCCTCAGGGATGTGCCTTAACAGGCCTTGCACAGCGTGAGTTCCGGAACGGTCTTTTAAGGCGCAGTTATACGACTTCTAATAATTTTTAATTGAACATTACGTCACGTTAACGACTAGTCTTATTTCTTTGAATAAAATATATGTTACTCTAGACAATTCCCATCGTAATTTGACATGTGAATATTTGAAATTATATTTTTGTAACATAGTGTAATTAATTTGTAAACTTATGTCTAACTCGGATAAAAAATTGAGAATCACGCAAAAACTATAAAGCGTATTTTTATGAAACGTTCACCATTTTAAAGATCATTTAATTATTTATATTTAAATATACGTGTTTTAGTTTAATACTCTATATTTTATGTATAATAAATAAATAATGCGTCTAATTTCGGACAGTGCTCCTTGATAGGCGAGTCCTATTACTGGGGGGAACGTACGACGCATTAGGTATATGAGCTCAGCACAGAACACGCAAGCTAACCACTCAAGGTCATTGGCAGTTAATAGTGCCTTAAGAGGTAATAGGTTCCATGTGCTGATGGTGATCACGGGGGTAGTTTTAGTGATGTAAGAATCCCACACTCCTGGTTTTTTTCCCCAAAAATCTAGGCGCCTTTTGAAGATTTCTTCACTGCGAGTCGCGGGTTCGATTCCCGCACGGAACAAATATTTGTATGACCTACAGATAGTTGTTCCGGGTCTGGGTGTCTTGTGTATGTGAGTATACATGTTTGGGAACGCACCCACGATACAGGAGTAATTCCTAGTGTTTAAAAAAAAGTTACGTCTCTTATTTTTATATTTTCCCTAGACACTCACCACGTCGGTGAAAATTTTCCTTTTAATTAAAAAAACTCATTGTACCCATATTGTGTTACTAGCGATTAATCAAAATAGAAGCAATAAACACAAAGAACACGTCTCAAGGCCTTATATCAAGCAAGGCGGTATATTTTTATATGATTTAAATGTGAGAAAAGATGAATATCTTCAACTCGACGAGTGACCGGTCGGATAGAGAACAAAGAAAAGTATAGTGTCAATAAATTGAAGAGAACGTATTTTGTATGCGAGTCACAGGTAATTATCGCGCGTTCGTATCGTAGAGGTGCACATTAATGAGGGTCTGGAGGACCACCCTAGAGGATAGACGTGGGGCGAATGACACCGCGGCGATGGGTAAGCTTCGAAATTTAAAATTACGTTTGAGTGGGCAAACGTTTGTCTATGACTGAATTTGTTGAGTCAAAACTCATTTTTAACCGACTTCGAAAAAGGAGGACGTTACCAATTCGGATGTTTGTATTTTTTTTTTTTTTTTTTATGTATATTCGGGCATACCTCTGTCATATATTGACGGATTTGCAAAATTCTTTTTTTGTTCGAAAGGGGTTTATTCCGAAATGGTCCCATTTAAATTTCAAAAAGATCTGATGATGGGTTTCGGAGACAGACAACGGAACTCTTCAAAAATTGACAGCAAATCAACCGCAATTGCTGCTATCGTATGTCAATGCATTGTTAACACAGTTTAATGGGGAGCCACAACTAAAAAGTGAAAAATAAAAAACTTTTTTACAAAAAAATAGAACCGACTTCCAAAAAAAGTGCAAAATAACTTTAATTTCGGAAGTCGGTGTCAAAAAACGAAGACACAAAACAGGAACACCGACTTCCGAAATTAAAGTTATTTTGCACTTTTTTTGAAAGTCGGTTCTATTTTTTTGTAAAAAAGTTTTTTTGTTAGTTTGTTTTGAAGAAAGTATGTTTGCAAGGTAATCTCGGAACTGATGATCCGATTACGAAGAATCAAATAATGATAAAACGCTCCTCTATCGCTTGGGTGTCACACCGTCTTAAGCTTTTTTAACTCGGAAAATGTACGGTTCCTATGCAAGAAGCAATAAAAGAAATAAGTTAATAGTAAAAAAAAAAAATTAAACAAGCTTCTATACCGGCTATAATATTTGAATGTATACACAAAATTTCGTGTCCGTGCTGTTGAGCATTGAAGAGTTCCTTTATCTGGAGCTAATCCTGGATGTCCATTCAGGTCATGCTTACCATAAAAATGCATTATCATCGGAACTAAACCCACATGTAAAAATTCAACTCCGTAGGATAAGAGGAAGTGGTTCTAATTCGGCTTGCAAGATTTGACCCGATCTTACGCACTACAATTATTGCAAGTTAATGCCCTTCTGGGCCGCAAATTGGCGGGCCCTTGACACTTTTTAAGCGACTTCAAAAAAGAGGAGGTTCTCAATTCGTGTTTTTTTTTTTGTATATTTGTTACGCGATATCTCCGCCATTTGTGAATCGATTTTGATGATTCTTTTTTTGTTTGGTAGGTCATACTCAGAGGTGGTTCCATATATAAACTTTATCGAAATCGATTCAGCACTTTTTTAAAAAATCAACAGAAACCAAAAATACACAGATGACGTTTTGGTTGTCTACAAATGTTCAAATTCTATGTTATCCACTCGGACATAACTTAATTATTTACTTTTACTTCTGGTGTACAAGAACAATAAAAAAAAAAACTAAAAAGTGAAAGAAAAAAACTTTCTAAAAAAAATACAACCGACTTCTAAAAATTGCAAAATAACTTTAATTTCGGAAGTCGATGTCAAATAACGAAGAAAAAATATATACACCGACTTCCGAAATTAAAATTATTTTGCAATTTTTAGAAGTCGGTTGTATTTTTTGAAAAAAGTTTTTGGTTACTACATTGGATACGAAACATTTTTGAGTCCTGTTTTAACAACGTAAAAATACTTTATCCTCTTTGTATGCTACGATTTTTTATTCAATGAGGACCCCACTTAGCGGGTAGAAAGCCCTTAAATAAAAACTTGTAATAACAACATTACTTTAATTCTCTCCCACAAGTAACGAATTATGTACATGGCTTTCAAAAAGTCGTTGGTGTATAAATGGTCAATGCTTTTCTCTTTATTAATTTTATTTAAGACAGTAAACAATTTAAAAAGAAATCCAATCGGGATTTCAGCATTGCGAAGTGTCGAAATTCAATTAATTGCGAAGAAAGGTATTTAATGTTCCTATTTAACATTTCACGTGTCCAATGAACGATGGGTACTTAATAACATAATTGCACGTCCAAGTGAAAATATCCACATTTAATTAACAAACTGCCTTATAGAGGGGTGAAACTGCCGAAATTAAGAAAATTATAGGCAGCAATTAGTATATTGAGTACACACTGTCAGATCTTATTTATTTATGTTATTGAAAAAAGGTTGGCTGGAAATTAATTCTCGATTTTTGAAGTGACCTGTCGCTTCTTTAGACCCGTTGATGTTTGGTAGGGTAAAACTTATGGGTCGAGTCACCGAAATACTGTGTTCCATTGCGTTTAAAAATAATAGATGTGAAACATTACCCTCCTTCTGGGGCAGTTAGGTAAAAACCAGATTAATGTTAATAATTAGAATTTACAAATTTATCAAATTCTATTTATTCATACCATAATAAATAAAAAATACAAAATAAATAACTGTTATTCCAAAGTTTCAAGTTTTGTCCCATGACTGTTAATTTTTTGAAGTTATACTTCTTCTGGCGCGTTAGGGAAAAATGATGAGAGTAATTTTTAACGATGCGCGCGCACACCGTCACAAAAAACCTACAACCTGAAGTTAGCTAGAACCCTGAAGTTAGCTATGGTCTGTGGTTCATGAAGAATGATTGTTTTCCTTTTGTAAACTTTGTGACAGTTTGGTTTTTTATCTTGTTACGCCAAAGAAGTATAACTTCTTACGTGCGTACGTAAGTACACACCCACTTTTTTCTTTTTTTTTAGCTACTTCCCATTACGCACTGCAGATAGTAATTAGACACAGGTCAGAATAAAATTCGTCTAACACAAAAACTTTTGGGTCAATTATAGCGCAATCCCAGAACATCAACAATTTAGTCTGCCCAAAAATTACTTCGCAAGACACGAAAAAACTATTCCAAATTCTCAATTTCATTTTTACAAGGATACTCAACAAACACCTCAGCATTCACACAAATCGTCCCAACACATACGGTAAACGAAGCATGGATTTCGCCCAGAGAAACGCTGATCTTACGATAAGCGCTGTCGTCGGTGCGACAAAGTGGCTGGATGTCACCGCGCGAATATTAACAGCTCCATTCGCCAGACAGATGTCGAGATACGCGGTGACCTCTGCCGCGGCCGCCTTACATGCGAACATGTGCTGCCGAGATAATGGGACTATTGTCATATTTATAGGCTTCTATGGGCTTGAGGTTTGTGGTATAAGGCAGGTGAAAACTGCACGTTTCTGAATGTAGTGAGTTCTGAATGCGTGAGACAACACTAGTGAGTTCTGCCAGGGTCGCGGGAGTGTTTGAATGAGTCACCTTGCCCTGGCACAGGCAACTGAAGGGACACTGGTGGGTTTTAGTCAGTAAATGTCTGTCACGCCCTCACGCTCCACCCAGAGCGGAAGAGGTCATTATTTTTTCTATTCTAGATAAGCACACGTTTAACCACTATCGCACCTGATGGTAAGCGATGATGTGGTCGAAGATGGAGCACGCTTGCCTAGAAGTAACCTATTCACTCTTGACTTTAAGACTCCCAGGTTGTAGCTATCATGAAACACAGACTTCGGCAGGGAATTCCACTCCCTAGCTGTGCGCAAAATGAATGTGTTCTCAAAACGTTTTATGCGCGAGGATGGGATGTTCTCCATGTACCGGTGGCGGCTCGCCGTATGTTATTTCATGATTTCACGCCCTAAAAAAAAAGAATGGCACTCCGGGAGTGCCGACAGAAGTGTAAACTTGAACAAAAATGTCCAACGCGCCTAAAGAAGTTTTCACTTCAATCCGCTATGCGACGCGCTACCTCTGAAAATTTCCTTGTGCAGCAAGATCGAAAGTTTTAGAACTGTGCTGAATAAATATTCTTCACTAGGCAAGGCACCACAATTTAAAATAGTCTTTAATATTTTGACTGTCATAATAATATTTTAACTAGCACAAAAACAGAGGAAGAACGATATTCATCATCCAACAAGTAGCGATATAAGCGGATGTATTTACACTCGTATCATAAAAACGAATATCAATCAATATCATAACGAAACACAACCCATATCTTGTAGAACAATTACAATAATTTGCTACTTCCTTTTTAAAATAAATAACTGACGTAATCGCATAAAAACAACAATAGTTTTCATACAAGGTTACTGTGTTAATCACCACTTCAATGATTGAGTGTATCGTAACGCTAATTGGTATGATATATGGCCATATAATGTTACACCTGGAGGAAGAACTATTAGATGTAAATGGTTTGCCATGTGTCTGTGAGGTGTCTACATTGTCATGCTTCATTAGTAAGTCAAATGCACGTAACCGTCACGCGTTGATTCCCCAAGGGTTAGTAACACGTGTACTGTTGGATAGAAGACATACTAACTATGACTATATGCAGGATATACACGACGAACATTTTTATTTAACACACAAAACCAAACAAGATGTTAGACTTTTTTTTCATCACAGGAGATCAGAACACTAAACGAACGCTAAAAAAACGAACATAATACCTAAACTGACTAGGTACTATAGGAAAGGAACCAAAACAATTCAGTATTACGACAAAAAACAATCAAATGGATTAACTAAACCTAGACAATTAAATATAGCAGAAGTAGAAGTCGTGGCAATAGTACAGAATTAAAGCAACAACAAATTAAAGTTAGCCGTAAAGGTAAGTAGACAAGCAACTAGTGCATCGCCTGTAGCGAGCGGAATGAGCAGTTGTGATTCTAACTTGTTGAATGGTACCACTGGGCACAAAGCTTTCCTTTCATTCGAAATTACTGAAAGTGGAATTCGTAGGCAAAAGGAAACTAATACTTACAACGATGTACCGTTTCCAAACAGCAAAAGATAGATTCTTGATGATATGGTTCTCAATCAAGCATCGGAAGAATCGAAGCATTAATCTCAGTTCAAGATCTTAATTACAGCTTCTATTGCAAGACTTTTATTATCACTATCAAGTAATCACATTATAGTTTATAGAGCCAGAACAGAGATGTAACTATTAGAAATGCAGTTCAAAGATTCCTAGCCATTACATAAAATACTGTGGTATTTAGCAAAGTGCACTGCTTGTTTTACAACTTTATTGCTCCGACATTACAGTTAACGTTGCACGACGTGGATTGGATACGTAATCTGCTATATTTCACCGATATTAATGTCACTCAGTTACTTAATAAGCTCCATTTGTCGTACTCTTAACCCATTCGCGAACATAAGGACAGTTTCACTTACGTTGACGTCGTATAAATAATAACAACTATACAATAAATTAGGCGACTTAATTAAATGTTAAGGGCCGCTGTTAATTGGCTTGAATTAACGATGGCTCGTTTTATATAGGACGTTTTACAACGACGAATGTTGAGGCACCGAAACAAAGTGTGAAAAGTGTCGTTACGAGATTATATCAGTAAGAAAGAATGACACTGCAGATACGGAACAAGACTAACCTTAATACGCAGTACGCACTTTCTTTGGAGATAAAATTTTATTAACGCTGTAAAAGGATGAGGAATAAGAGAAATTGGGCAGTGGTGACGCAAGTGGGAATGCTGACAGCGAAATGCACACGTAGCGAACATAAAGTGGTAAAAGCTAGATTAGGTTTATGATTGCAGCTGAGGCGTGGAATCGAACGCCTTTCTCTTGCAGCTAACAAATGAGTCGGGATGCGAGCGTGATTTATTTATTCAAATCCGATGGCCGGTGATGCTGGTCACGTCTGCACTTCGTTTGTAGTCTGGGCACGAACTGTATAGGTGTCGCTGATTTGTGATGATACGAGCACCAGTTAACGTGTTTTGAATAATTGCCATAACTTCCGTGTTAAACATTTGTAGGTGTGAGCTTTCTTTTATTAATGGTGTTGGTTCTTATTACGAGTCGTGTTATCATGGGCTAGCTATGGGATGTCTGCTGGTGCGATTCAGTAATATATGTCGGAAATTTTGAATCCCACTTTGGTGTTTGCTTAGAAACATCTGTAAGATTCTTTCATATTTGGCACTACAGCCATCAGTTTGACAAACGTTCTGATGAACCCTTGAGATCATATTCAAAACTTCAAGGAATTTGTGTTTAAATCGCCTTGTAATAACGACAAAGCATTATTTGAAATGCGTTAATTCTCCTCAATGAAGCCACACAGCTTTACGACACCACTATTCAAACAGCAAACCGATCATACTCACAACAAATGATCACAGAATGGGGAGGTAACAAGTAACAACACCAAACACCGAGATATTTGATGAGTGTTGCGTTGCCAATGTGGCCAATGATAGCTAAAGTTCAGTCACGAGCGCAGATAATTTGCAAGTTTTGGCATTTGCACTAACCTCAAGCTAAGAATATGCACGCAGAGCAAAAACTTTGTTATTATGTTGTGTACAGTTATTGTCGGAGGTGAGGGGAGTGACCCTGGGTCCTTTAATGTTGAGAGAAAAATACGGTACCGCAACAGATTTATTTTGAAACAAAGACTTGTGAGCAGGGTTTTGTTTGTTTTGTGGTGTTGGATATTCAAATAATATTTCTTTAGGTATTTTTTTTTTGACAATGGAATATTGAGAGCCACGTATGAAGCTAATTATTTCTTTGTTTAGGGTTGTCAATATTCCTGCTAAGTACTGTGTTTGTATGTTTTTAATACAACTGTTGTAGTGTATGAATAATAGTAATGAATCCTTATGTAATTTGTAGTGTTGTAATCAATATGGGAATAATTTCCTGAAATAAATGATTTAATTTAATTTAAAACCCAGGATTTGTACCCAGTACGTGTAAACCCAGGGCGTTTTCTACAGGCCATTGTTAGGCGAAAACGAGCGAACCTAACAGTAGTTGCATTGTAACATTTGACATCTCACCTTGGTATTAAGCAAAATTAACTTTCTATCCTGAAAAATAAAATTAAAACGTTTAGTTCTGATTTCGACCGCGCGCAGAGTTATCGTGCGAGCGCTCTACCATCTGATAGCCAACTCTACCACCGCGCGCGCTCATTAGTCAAATCAAATAGCGCGTGCTTCCCCAGCTTCCTGTTACACACTTCCGTCCCATTTCACGAAATCACTCTCACAGATTGCACGAAAGCGAGTGAAAAGATGTTACACATCAAAAAGTAAGTATCTTCCATTACCTTTCTTCGTAGTACAGCTTAGCTCTATGAAGGCTACTTCTAGGCAAGCGTGCTCCCTCGTCGAATTCATCATCGCTTACCATTAGGTGAGATAGTGACCAAGCGCGGAGCTATTAAGGCGCTATTAGCTGGCAATGACCTTGAGTGGTTAGCTTGCGTGTTCTGTGCTGAGCTCACTAAAGCGTCGTACGTTAACCCAGTAATAGGACTCGCCCATCAAGGAGCGCTGTCCGAAATTAGACGCATTATTAATTAATTTATATATTACACATAAAAAAACAGGTATTAAAATAAAACACTGAGACTAAATTATAAATAATTAAATGATCTTTAAAATGGTGAATATTTAATAAAAATACGCTTTATAGTTTCTGCCTGATTCTGAATTTTTTATCCGAGTTAGACATAACTTTACAAATTAATTACACTAAGTTATAAAAATATAATTTCAAATATTCTGAGATCAAATTACGACGAAAATTGTCTAGAGTAACATACATTTTTTTTTAAAGAAATAAGACAAGTCGTTTAGACGTGATGTTCAATTAAAAACCATTAAAAGTGGTTTAACTACGCCTTAATGATAAAGATGCCCGAAATTAAATAAATAGCAAATACTAAGGTCTAATTTCTCTATGATCTCCACTACCCCTGTTCTGTACAAATTTACATTTGATAAAAAAATTTATAAGCTTACATTTTATCCTTTCCATTCATACCAAAGCCGGGCATTATAGAACTAGACGAGCGTGCATAAATTAAAATAGCAAATGGACACATAGTTCAATTACGCATCGGTAACAATAGTCTTTTGAGAGATAATCCCTACACAAATACGGCATTACGTGATTAGCACATTTCAAAGGGTTCCGTACCCCTTGCGTTATGTAATCATGTTACTGGAAAAGGGTTGTTTGTATTTGAAGCAGAATAAATTGATGTTAGTTAAGCATGCTAATGCAAGTCGGCTTTGGCTTTGTGGACTAATGAGTAGGAAAGCAATATGCATGGCGAGTAACTTATAGATTTGAATATTGAGCGAGGGACTGTCTAGGATAGATTGCATTGCATTGTTGATTATTGCGACTTCCAATGACTTTTAATTGAACATCAAGTCTAAACGACTTGTCTTATTTCTTTGAAAAAAATATGTGTTACTCTAGACAATTTTCCTCGTAATTTGATATGTGAATATTTGAAATTATATTTTTATAACACAGTGTAATTAATTTGTAAAGTTGTGTCTAACGCGGATAAAAAATTGAGAATCGCGCAAAAACTATAAAGCGTATTTTTATGAAACCTTCACCATTTTAAAGCTCATTTAATTATTTATATTTTAGTGTACGTGTTTTAGTATAATACTTGATATTTTATGTATAATAATTTAATTATGCGTCTAATTTCGGACAGCGCTCCTTGATGGGCGAGTCCTATTACTGGGTGGCAGTTAATAGCGCCTTAATCAATTAAACTTCAGTAGAAAACCAAATTGCACCGTGTGTACATCTCAAAACTTATTGTGATGCATCTATACAAATATTATAAAGAGGTAAAGTTTTTTTTAAGTTTGTATGCAGGAGTTGATCTCCGGAAATTACCAAATCCTAAAAAAAAAACGCTGGTAGCCTACATTATCTGTGGGTGCTATACATGTATAGGCTATACCTCTATAGGTACTAATATTATAAAGAGGAAAGATTTTTTTGTTTGTACCGAAATCCCCGAAATTACTCCGAAATTACTGGCCCGATTTTAACCATTTTTTTAACCAATAGAAAGCTAAATTATCAGCAAGTAACATATGCTACTTTTTATCCCAAGAAAAATAACGGTTCCCGCGGGATAGGTCACGGGAGCTAAGCCGCGAGCAAAGTGCTAGTTATATTTATTTTCGAAATCCACGCGGGCGAAGTTGCGGGCGAGTTGATAATTTTAAATATAGACAGGTTTTCTGATGGGTTCCTAGTCGACTAGATAATAGACCATCGTTCATTCTAGGATAGATAATGGGGTATTTGACAAAAAAATCTAATTTAGTCCGTCAGTTAAATAAAAAAAAAACCTTTTTGCAAAAAAAAAAACAACCGACTTCCAAAAAAAAATACACTAAAAATTAAAAAATAACTTTAATTTCGGAAGTCGGTGTTTGTATTTTACTTCTTCGTTATTTGACACCGACTTTCCGAAATTAAAGTTATTTTTTAATTTTTAGTGTATTTCATTTTTGGAAGTCGGTTGTTTTTTTTTGTACAAGTTTTTATTTTTCACTTTTTAGTTGTTTCCTCATAAAATTGTGTTAACAATGCATATTTATGCGATAGCAGCAATCGCGGTTTTGATTTGCTGTAATTTTTTGAAGAGTTCCGTTGTCTGTCTCCGAAAATCATTGTCAGATCTACATGAAATTTAAATGGGACCATTTCGGAACAAACCCCTTTCGAACAAAAAAGAATTTTGGAAATCCGTCTATAAATGACGAAGTTATGCCCGAACATATATAAAAAAAAAAAAAAATACAAACAACCGAATTGATAACCTTTTTGAAGTCGGTTAAAAATTATCACAAAACTTTTGGTAATATTCGTACGTATATTTAAATGCAGACGGATATTTTTGTTCGTCCATGCATCATTACTATCGGTACGGTATGTGATGTACAAACATAAATACTCTGCCAGTAAGTTTTGTTTATTAATAATAAACCAATTCCAAGGATACCGCGTAGGATAGGATACCGCGCGCTCAGTCAAGAATTCTTTCTCAGAAACGATGTAAAGAGCTTTAAGTTCGACTTTACTACCTATCCAGCGTTAGTAATTACGTTGGGCTCACGTTCGGAACTTATCGGATAGTTTCGGCGCAAGTCGGGCGCGACTGCGCGGGCGCAGGGCACCGTTATCGTAATAAGCAGCTGACTCGCGAAACAATTATCCACCCAGCTGATGTTGGTATGTTGCGCCAACGGGATATCTAGTGCGTGAGACAGACATACCATGGGGTTTGTATGGAAATGTGACGGATAACGTTTTGTAATTTTTACGCTTGCGAGCATCCGTTCGTACTTACAAATACAACTCCCAGAACATAATGGCGGCTTTTCGCTGTATAATTGGCGTAGGTAATTGCTGTACACGTTCGTTCGTATTGCTAGACATAGGACAATGGAAGTCATTTGAATATGCGGCCGCTGAGAACGTGATGCTAAAAATCCTCATTAAGGTTCCGTACCCGAAGGGTAACCAACGGAACCCTATTACTAAGACTCCGCTGTCCCTCCGTCTGTCTATCAACAGGTTGTTTCTCAGAAACCGTAATAAATAACAGTGTGTATTTATTTCTATTTCCACTATAGCAAGAAATATCTAATAAAATATACACAAAATTATTGCAAAACAAAACGGACACTGAATGTAAAAAGTAAAATTACATTAATTAATTTGTATAAATTGTCCAAAAGGTTTCAAAGTTTTAATAATTCGCGCCATTAATATCACAATAATCATTTGTTTTCTTCAGTTAATTGAAAAATTTAAAAATGGAATTTCCAGCATTCATGCCAGGACACTTAAATTACATCGTCAAATCAATAAAACCTCTTTCTTGTTTTAAAAGTTAGAGAAAAAACAAAAGTGCCCGTTTTTTTTTCACAAAAGTGTTTATATAGAGTACCTACATCTGGTACCCACTTTAAAAACAAAGCACCAAAGACCAAAAACCCCATTGAGTCGTACCTACCACCTAACTAAAGTCAAGATAGCAATCTCAATCGTTTCTGTTGGACGTCGATCAGCCAGCAAGGGCCAGCAATGTTATCAGATGGCAATGATGGTCGGCCTAATGAAGCTGTGAGGCGACCGCCCATTTAACGAGCTCATCATTAGCTGGCTCGCGATCGGATTGCGATGACTTTGAACCTTTGGGCTGGAGGAAATTGAGAGGGAAGGAAAAGGAAATAGTCAATTGCGTCGTTATTATAGTGAAGTGTCTCGTTGGCTTTAATTTGAACTTTTGATTTTGGAATTTTAAGGACTGAGGTGCTCAGCGGTTAAAATACGATAAATTTATTTATTAATTTATATACACACAAAACACTTACAAGAGAAAAAAAAACTTTTTAATAGAACCGATTTCCAAAAAAAGTGCAAAATAACTTTAATTTCGGAAGTCGGTGTTCCTGTTTTGTGTCTTCGTTTTTTGACACCGACTTCCGAAATTAAAGTTATTTTGCACTTTTTTTGGAAGTCGGTTCTATTTTTTTGTAAAAAAGTTTTTTATTTTTCACTTTTTAGTTGTGGATCAATGGTTGTCTGAATAAAAATTATTATTATTATGTCGTTTATTAATTTTCTATACATATATAAATTATAATTTTAAATATTTCTTACAAATCATATAAAAAAGAAAAAAAAACATTTAAAATTATAAAAAATAGTAGTCCGCCGGTGTCGGGAGCAGGGTCCAAGCTACCGGTGGTTAGGGCTCCAGAGACAGGAACCTCCTCACAATGCGAGCCGTATCGAGGAGTACTGCCTTCTGTATCAGGCCCTTGATCCAACCGTGCAACGACAGCTTCGACAGGTGGTCGTCGAGGCTTTTGGCTATCAGGCCGTTGGCGGTAACGACTATCGGCACAATGACAGCCGAGTCCACATTCCACATATCGACAACCTCGTGTGCTAAATCAAGATATTTCATTTGTTTCTCTTTCTCAGCTTTCACGAGGTTCTCGTCATGTGGGATGGTGACATCGATTATCATTGTGCGGCGCGCTAATCGGTCTATCACCACTATATCAGGCTTATTTGCAACAATAGTCCTGTCAGTGATGATAGACCGATCCCAGTACAACGTGACATGGTCATTTTCGAGAACTGGGTCGGGCACATATTTGTAATACGGCACCTCAGAATCCACAAGTTTGTATTTCAAAGCAAGTTGCTGGTGAATAATCCTGGCCACTTGGTTATGCCTGTGCAAATACTCGCTGTTAGCAAGACGAGAACAACCAGAGATAATATGTCTGATGGACTCACCCGGACGATGGCATGCCCGACACACGTCAACCGTCCCATCCTTCATAATATGTCTCCGGTAGTTATTCGTCAAGATAACTTCGTCCATAATCGCACAGACAAAACCTTCAGTTTCCCCGAAGAGGTCGCTGAAACGTAGCCAGGCCACGGACGCTAAGAAATCTACATCAGGCCCATGAAGAGCCCGATAAAAGCGCCCGTGAAGCTCCTTGCTTTTCCATATCTCCTTGCGGTCATCAGCAGTGAGTACTACAGGTTTGCGCCAGTTCTCTTTTGCCATGGACAACGGGGTGAGTCCCTTGTCCACTGAGACCACATCTCGGTGCATACCCACGTCGGTTTCTAGAAAATATTCTCTTAGACTGCACACCTCGCGGTTGTGGAGAGTCTTAGCGTTTAAAAAGCCTCGACCTCCACACTTCCGCGGGATGTACAGTCTCATCACCGATGAACGTGGGTGATGCATCCGGTTTGCGGTCAGCAGCGTACGGACCCTCCTATCCAGGGCGTCGAGTTCGGTCTGAGTCCATTTGAGTATGCCGAAAGAGTACATCAAAACCGGCATGACCCAACCGTTGAAGGCGCGCACCTTATTCCCGCCCGATAAAAGGCTGTTCAAAACCTTTTTCAGGCGGCCAAAGAAGCGCTCCTTCAGCGATTGTTTCATGTCAGTAACATTAATGCCTAACGCATCCGACATACCCAAATATTTGTATGTTTCGGTCGAGGAGAGGGATCTAAGGTGTATGAAATCCGAGAGTTGGATCCCTTCGGATTCCATAATCTCCCCTCGCTTTACATGCATGACTGCACATTTGTCCACACCAAATTCCATCCTGATCGCGCTACTGAAAGTTTCAGTTACCTTCAGTAACTCCATCAGTCGCAAATTGTTGGGGGCAAAGAGTTTCAGGTCATCCATGTAAAGAAGGTGAGATATGGCTTGACCACCTCTTCTCAACCGATAGCCCAGCCCCGAGTCCTCCAGCAATGTGCTTAGAGGATTCAGGGCCAAGCAGAACCAAAGAGGACTCAAACTGTCGCCCTGAAATATTCCCCGTTTAATCCATATAGGTTCATCACTCCCCTGGATTGGTCGACATCCTGGATAGCGAAGGACTGTCTTCCATTGCCCCATAAATGACCCAAGGAAGGTGCGCAGAGTTGTATCTATTTTGTACAACTCCAACACCCTCATGAGCCATGTATGTGGAACAGAGTCGTAGGCCTTCTTATAATCTATCCAGCATGTCGACAAATCCTTGTGGGATCGACGAACCTGCTGGCTTATGGCCATGTCTATGAGGAGTAGCTCCTTAGTACCGCGGGACCTGTTCCTACATCCATTCTGAGAGGCAGACATAATTGAATTACTGGTAATGTGCAGATTAATTTTCGCTCTCAGGATGGATGTAAGAAGTTTATAGACCGTCGACAAACACGTTATCGGTCTATAATTCTTAGGTTCCGCGGACTACCTGTTTTATGGAGCAGGTGGGTAACACCAGTTGTTAGGAACTCAGGCAGCGACCCAGACTCTAAGGATGACTGGAACTGAGATGCTAGAAGCGCGTGTGAGCTGCTATACCACTTTAGCCAGAAGTTATGCAGCCCGTCCGGTCCTGGAGACTTCCAATTCGGTAACGGACGGACTGCTCTGGCTACATCTAATGGGCTGATGTCTATTTTCTCCATTTCTGGTATAGCTTCGCACACACGCTCGAGATCACGCATCCAGCCACCCTCAGTGTGACAGACGGGCACTGACCAAATGCTGCGCCAGAATGTACTCGTGGCAACATCATCCGGGCGGCACCCATCCGTCACATTTTGTTCAGGTCGCTCCCAAGCTCTATATACCCACCTCTCATCGCTCTGGAACATGCGATTCTGCGAGTACCGGTCAACTCGCCGCTTATACCGCCGAAAACGGTTTGCCCATGCACAAACTTTCTGCTTCAGGAAGTCGATGCGCTCTGTGACTCGGGACATGTATTCTCGAGGGTTGATTTCAGTCCCCGAGAACGCCCGCCTCACAAAGCGCATCACACGTGGGCGTGTATTGCCCTCCCTGAAGCAGATTAGTTTGCCGATGAGTACCCTGGCCCCATCGATACGCCTCTCGATCCTGCATTGCCAGGCTGGTACAGCAGGCTTTGGCCGAATATCTCCGTCGCTAATCGGAAACTTCACGTTGGCCAAACGACATGCCGCAACAGCCCCGCAATACAAGATTGAGTGCGTATCAACGAGGTTCTCGCTGCTTTCAAAGATGTTTTTAAGCAGCGAGTCCAAAGCACACACCAACGCCCTATTTTTTTTGTGCATGGGTAAACGTGGTAAACGGGGTCTAAGTTCGGTCGGAGTGAACCTATACTCGCGAAGCGCATCCTCCAGTGCGCTCCTCAGTCGATCGTTGCACTGGCTACTTACCGTAACAACCCTATCATCTGCCTCATCATTTATATGAATGGGACGCGGTGGAATTGCGCCCCTAGCGGGTGCTTGTACCGCTGTCTGTGTCGGGGTTGAGATGATAAGGTTGCTCAGTACCTCTGAGCGCAGCCTATCAAGTACAGCAACGTCCAACCTGCGGTTACGTTGGATGACCCGCACCTGATCCGACAATCGTTGCGCCGTGACGTCGACGGTTGGTTCTAGTTCCTGGAACAGAGACAGCATCCTGACACGGTACGCAGTGAGGTTAGTTCCCCCCTCTGTAGACCCATAATATGCGCGCATGACGTTCTCGTTCATGGACTGAGTCCATTTCATGCGCTGCACACAACCACCGGCAGCGGGGACCCGGCTCGGGGTCGGTTGGCCCCTAAGTCCCAGGCTGTTCGGTGGCCGGCCTCTCCCCTGCCGACGTACAGGTGTTGGCGACGTCGGCGGGGAGAAATACTCGTCGCTCGAGCTCGACGCGGCTGCAGCCGCCGGTGACACTGGTGATCCGAGGACCGGCGGCGGCGAGGCGGAACTGAGCAGCGAGTCCGGGGGTGGAAGGCGTGCGCTACGGGCAGCTGCTCTGGTCAACATTTAATTTTATTTATTCCATTTTTCCATCATTTTGTTTACATAATGTACGTCGCCATTGACAGACGTCATACTGCGATCCTGCATAAATATTCTTCTTTTTTGTTTATTATTTGGTTTGTTTGAGTATTTGAAGGTTTTGCTATAATATTTCTTGTATGGGCTTCTTGTTTGGTACAATTGATTCCAGTTTTGGGTGAAAAAATATGGATTTTATGATTTTAAAGAGGAATAGAAAAAAATATGACATGTGTTGCCAGTGGGTTGCCATCATAATATCATTGCCATCATTATTATTATTATTAAACTGTGTTAACAATTCATAGACATACGATAGCAGCAATCGCGGTTGATTTGCTGTCAATTTTTGAAGAGTTCCGTTGTCTGTCTCCGAAACCCATAATCAGATCTTTTTTTAAATTTAAATGGGACCATTTCGGAATAAACCCCTTTCGAACAAAAAAAAGAATTTTGCAAATCCGTCAATATATGACGGAGTTATGCCCGAACATACATAAAAAAAAAAAAATACAAACATCCGAATTGATAACCTCCTCCTTTTTCGAAGTCGGTTAAAAAAGAACAATTACAGAAAGAAGAGTACAAAGCTGCTGCTTATTTCAAGAGAAATTTCTTCCAGTAGACCTGCGACAGGAAAGTTGGATAAGAGACGTAGACACAGTATGTATAAATAAATAAAGATAAATTATTCAAGGAAATAGTTTTATTTTTTATTTAAAAATACAAAATAACAAGTAACACAAATAGAGAAGACTAGCTGTGCCCCGCGGTTTTAACAGCGTAGGCCGTGATAAAAAGTAATGTGTTAATCCAGGGTATAAGCTAACTACATACCCAATTTCATCCAAATCGGTATAGCCGTTTGAGCGTTAAGAATTAACAAACACATAAAGACACACACTCACAAACTTTCGCCTAGTGCGATATACATAGGTAGATAAGTGACTTACTACGATACGAAATGACTTTAATATTAAACGATAATGTCAATCTATTTATACAGGCTGATGTAACTGAAACCACACCTAATATGCTAAAAGATCCATTGATATATATGAGAAAATAAAGCTTTGTTAATAACAAAGAAAATGTTAATCTTATGAGTAGGTAACGATACCATATTGAAGGTTAATATCATATCTATTTAAGGCAGCATATAAGTCTGTATTTTTAACATTATGTTACAGTTTTATAGTTATTTATGTCTGTCAATATCAAGTAAATAACAGGAGTCTAGCTCTCCATTCTCCATCTTAACCTAGAAATTAAAATATTAATAATAACAACAACTGTTTTATTAAGGCGCTATTAGCTGCCAATGACCTTGAGTGGTTAGCTTGCGTGTTCTGTGCTGAGCTCACGTAACGCGTCGTACGTCCACCCAGTAATAGGACTCGCCCATCAAAGAGCGCTGTCCGAAATTAGACGCATTATTAATTTATTACACATAAAACAACATGTATTAAACTAAAACACTAAGACTAAATTATAAATAATTAAATGATCTTTAAAATAGTGAAGATTTCATAAAATACGCGTTATAGTTTTTGCGTGATTCTCAATTTTTTATCCGAGTTAGACATAACTTTACAAATTAATTACACTATGTTATAAAAATATAAATATAAATATTCTCAGATCAAATTACGACAGAAATTGTCTAGAGTAACATACTTATATTTTTTTTCAAAAAAAGTCCTGTAGACGTGATGGTCAATTAAAAACCATTAAAAGTCGTATAACTGCGCCTTAAGTCACTGTTGCCAAGAGGAAAACAGATGTGTAGATCTAATCAAATTAAAACCTAATCACAGAATCGAATCTCTAACGCTTCAGACGAATAAAAACTCCTTGCTATACCTATCAAAAGTACATTCAAATACATAAATGCTTTCACTTAAATGACTCTAGCCTATGAAAGCGCAGTAAATCTCGACACCGAGATGTCAGCATGTATTGAAAGATGACGTCATAATAATGTCGTTATCCTTCGTACGATCCTCCAACAATGACATGGGGCGGCCCACGCCACCATAACTCCACCACCCCCGTAACACGACACTGCTGTAAATAAGTCAAACCTTCAACGTTAGACTTAATAAGGTGCATGCATAAAATCGATTCATATCTCCTGAACCTTCTAAGTCACAAGCGAAAATCAACTTTAAAACCCCGGAACAACTTCTAATTTACATATTTACATTCTTATGAAACACTAACATCTCTTGATGACATCACTTTCACAAATTCGCATAAATAAGTTCCTTAAAAATGATATCACCAATACAACGTTCGTTGGGCACCCACACAAGCCCCGCCATGTTGAGAGGCGGGGGTGACTCAGCCGAAAGCCCGAACATTAAATGCACTTGTACGAAATATTGCATTTATATTCGAATGAATCAATTCTGGAAGCGACTGTACCTTACCGTACTGTATTTATCTTCGAAAATGAATTAACAAGGTTGTTTTTTTTGCGGGAATTGTTCGAGTCTTCGCAAAATGCATCCTAATGGATAGTGTGATGGATGTAAAATCGGTGTAGTGTCTCTACGCAACTGGACAATAATATCGAAATCATTGAAACAGGCACGATCTCGGTAAAATAAAGCTGAGAATTTTAATGTAGGTGGTATTGAACTATTGACTACCCCAGCGAAGCTAGCCGAGAAGGCTGACTCGACACAATTTGCGCCAAATACTAGAAAAACATTAGAATGTGTTACATCTGCATTCTAGTGAAAAAAATAAGTGACAGTATTCTGTATCTAAAAACTAAATACTTTTTTAACTTGACACGGGGGTTTTTGGCGGGATTTTGTCGAGTGAAGTTCAGTGGCTGTTTTAATTATTCGTTTATTGATTCCTAGTCGATATTGTGATGTAAAATTGGTGTGGTTTGTGTCTCGAGTGTCAACGCAAATTGACAATATGTGGAATCATTGAAACAGGCAAATGGAGCTGAGAATTTTATTGTAGTATTGACTACCTCAGCGAAGTTTGCCAAGAAGGCTGACTCGACACATTTGTTGCCAAATACTGCAAAAAACATTAGAATGTGAATCGGCATTCTAATGGAAAAAAGTAAAAATACACTACGTAAGACTAGGCAATATGGTCAAAAGACTTTAGCCTTCCCTTCGGAGTAAATAATAATAATAAAAAAAATAACTTGACACTGGCTAAATGCACAAACCGAGGGAAAATTAATAAAAAAAAAAATCGTAATGCACTTTTAACGTCTCGTAAAGTTCAGGTAAATATTACCTTCAACTTTCGATACATATAAAACTATTCATGTCGAGTTATAAAACCTTAGGAAGGAAACGTATGCCCCGGCAAGATTAATTAAACATCCCAGAAGTATACACATGCCCCCCCTTAAAACAAATACCAAGTCCTATACAATATTGTTTTCTCATTGGATATCTTATCAGCACGGTAATAATAATTAGAACCGTTTCGTACTTAATCGGGAAACATAAATTAAATGCCATTAATTTGATAAAATATCAAGTTTTACAGCACAGTATTACAGTACATAAACATGATAAGAACGGCCACCTAGAAGGTTACCTAAATACGAATTTGTTCAAGATACTGAGATATCAATAACTATTCCAGTCTGTCTAGTGTCTATATCCGAATATCCGGCGCCTGACCTCAATAAGTCGGCACAAGAATAGGGGTGCTACCCTACACGAGAGGGGTTGGTCCTAAGAGACAATATACCCCTGAATTTCGAAGATAAATGTTATTTATGAAAGTAAACTTACTCTAGGGGAGGATAACAATTAATTATGTCCACTACTACGCTGACATTAATTGGGCTTACAAAAATATGTTAGTTATTAAAAGCCATCATTATAAAGAACTTTTAATTATTCCGTACAAGCACATGAGCATATTAAACAAGACTTCTAACCAATTTTCTGTCTATTTCAATGAAGTTAAATTAAGCGTTCGTAAAATCTGTTTGATATCACGAGTATTAAATTTTATAGGCAAATAAACTATTAAAACGTCGTAAAGATCTCCTTTCAAGAGGAAAACTGTGTAACTATAATTATTTTGATTATTTTTATGATAGAGAGGTACAATTGTTGGCTCGAAGCCAAGAAAATAATCTTACGAGGCATATCATCACAATCAAAGAAATTATGAACTGTTTGCTTTGAGCATCGAGCAACATTCAAGTTGCATCTATTAAAACTTAAAGCACAAGTAAAAAAAAAAAAGATTACGACTTTTAATAATTTTAAATTGAACATCACGTCTAAACGACTAGTTTTATTCCTTTGAAAAAAATATATGTTACTCTAGACAATTTTGTTCGTAATTTGATATGTGAATATTCGAAATTATTAATTTATAACATAGTGTAATTAATTTGTAAAGTTATGTCTAACGCAGATAAAAAATTGAGAATCACGCAAAATTTATTGAGCGTATTTTTATGAAACCTTCACCATTTTAAAGATAATTTAATAATTATTTTTTTAGTATACGTGTTTTAGTATATTACCTGTTGTTTCATGTATAATAATAATTGAATATTGCTTCTAATTTGGGAAAGCGCTCCTTGATGGGTGAGTCGTATTACTGGGTGGACGTACGAAGCATTTCGTGAGCTCAGCAGAGAACACACAAGGTATCTACTCAAAGTCGTTGGCATATAACTACGCCTTAAGCTCAAGACACCCAATAATTACACAAAGATTTGGATCATTCTGCGGAATCACAAGGCTTTTATGACTGAATAGAGACCCGCCCGGCTCCGCACGAGTACAAATTATACACACAAACCTTTCTCGTTTGTCGTTCTTTCTATTAGTGAAAACCGCATCAAAATTCGTTGCGTGGTTTATGAGGAAGTGGAGAAACAGACAGACGCGGAATGCAATTTTGATTTATACAGACTATGTGTGTAGTGCTAGAGAAAGCTCCTACACCAGATATCAAAACATAATAATATTGGAGTCATTAATGGCACTCTTATAACGTGTGCGCCGAAGTCACTCCATCACGTTTCCCTGCGGTGGACGATGTACGCCCCGTTCGTATATATACGCTCAATATATACAGAGCCTATCTCCCGACTTGCGGTCGCCAGCGCCATAGGTAATCATGAAGTGTACTTTGGTATAATAGAAAGTAAAACTAACCACATGATCGTTCTCGGTTTCAGAAAGGCCCTGGATTGTGAGCTTCGTTAAGACGTAAATGTTATAATAAAGGAAAGATTGGCACTCCGGGAGTGCCGACAGAAGTGAAAACTTGAACAAAAAAAGAGTGGCACTCAAGAGTGCCGACGAAAATGCCCAACGCGCCTATAGAAATTTTCACTTCAATAATAATCCTCCGGACCGATTTTCGTTCACGGTGGCCAATCTCTCAACTGAGATTAGCCAAGTACACAGGAGATATTATTTATTTATAAAAGGTACAGTTACAGAATACAGACCAAGTTGTGATCAGGATTACTTTTACATGATAACATTTTTTAATCTGTACTCTAATTACTACTGTACATAGCATTCAGAATGTATACAGCTTCAAAGATGCAAGTGAAGGCTACAAAAAAATAGAACCGACTTCCAAAAAAGTGCAAAATAACTTTAATTTCGGAAGTCGGTGTTCCTGTTTTGTGTTTTCGTTTTTCGACACCGACTTCCGAAATTAAAGTTATTTTGCACTTTTTTGGAAGTCGGTTCTATTTTTTTGTAAAAAAGTTTTTTATTTTTCACTTTTTAGTTGTGGTTCCCCATTAAACTGTGTTAACAATTCATAGACATACGATAGCAGCAATCGCGGTTGATTTGCTGTCAATTTTTGAAGAGTTCCGTTGTCTGTCTCCGAAACCCATCATCAGATCTTTTTGAAATTTAAATGGGACCATTTCGGAATAAACCTCTTTCAAACAAAAAAAGAATTTTACAAATCCGTCAATATATGACGGAGTTATGCCCGAACATACATAAAAAAAAAAATACAAACATCCGAATTGGTAACCTCCTCCTTTTTCGAAGTCGGTTAAAAATACAATATGTTATGGTGTATTCAATTTTCGCAAGGATTCTATGAATCTGCCGTGACTATCCACAAATATATCAACATGAGTGCAAATATCATTATACTGTCTACACATTCGAAACAGTAGACTATTTAGTGATTATAGTGCACAATCGTGTGCGCAGACACAGGGGCACTCTCTGTTCCTTTACTCTCATAGTCTGATGGGACAGCAATCCGACACGACCTGACAGAGATCAGGCACAGGACCAATGGCTTTACGTGCTTTCCGAGGCACCGAGGGTGTCACACCACCAAATTACAAACTCTAGGCTACTATTGAGTAAATCCTAATGGAAAAACCCAAAAGAACTTTTTGCCCGACCCGGGAATAGAACCCAGGACATCACGCTCAGAAGTCGCGCTTGCGACCTCGAGACTAACGTCATCATCTCATCTTCCTGCCCTTATCCCATGTTACTTGAGGTCGGCGCAACACGTTTTTTTCTTCCATTCTGTCCTGTCAGCCGTCACGCTATCACTAACTCTCTTTTCTTTCATATCACTCCTCACACAATCCATCCATCCTTTCTTTGGCCTCCCTCTCCCTCTCCATCCATCCACATTTATATTCATAACTCTTTTAGTTACATGTGTTTTATCCTCTTGTTCACATGACCATACCAAGATAACTATTAATTAAAGCTGTGCACAGAATGATTTTCTAGAGATTTACAACTAGCACATAAGCCCGTTTGACTAGCTCAAAAATGGAGTTCGAAGAATCATTTCAACTGCAGTAAGATATGATTTACCACTGTCTATTAAAACTATTAGTGCATAAATAACACTATATTCATTACTGACTGTAAAGCCTATATTAACACCACTATTTGTTATTGCTATATCGTCCAAATTCCATGTTGTCTTCTGTTGGTTTAGTAGGCTGTGCGTTGCCAGGCTTTCAGTCAACCACGTAACTGGATATTTTATAATTATATTTCTTCTAATACCACAGCTGAACGAATTCCTTGCACAATGCGTTTAGTATTTACATTTTGCAATTTGTATACGCAAGACAGTGGTTGCTTTAGGTTGAAACATGTAACCACCTGGGACCCGGTGTCCTTTAGCCAACGTAGTATTTATCTGTAACTGGAGTTGTCTCCTCTTGTTGTTTCATTGTTTCTAACACCACCAGTTTTAAAGTCGCAATTTTTGATTTATTCCTTTCAACAAGATTACGTTCAATTAAACCCAACACTATATATCAAACACTAATTGAAAGATTGAACTAAAAATATCCATCGGTCCCACTTCAACCGACGGGCGTTCTCCAAATATGGTTTTCAATGGTTTAGTTTTAGCAATCAAAGCGGGGGCTATTCCTGGACTTAATAGATAAATTAAACTGATAAGAGACGAGACGCCACCGGCAATTTGAGCAGGTTCGAGAAAACGATGGGCCACGATGTGCAAAGATGTTGGAGATTTTACAATAGAGTGTTTAGATGGGCCTGAAATGTTTAAGGTAAGAGGTTAACAATCATGTTTATTAGATAAATATGCAGTGGAATAGATGGATTTTGTGGAAGGTTATGTGGTAAAGAACGAAATAATCACTGATAGAGACGAATGGAAGATTAAACAGAGACACTAAGCCGATTGTGTTTATTTTGGTAAAAGAGCAGGAGAGTGAAAACTGACTGAATTAACTTCTGTCTTTAAAACAAATTGCTATTTGCATATAGCACAGGTTACGCCATAAATTGGTGTGTTTTCATCATTGATAGGCACGCGTTTGACCACTATCTCACCTGATGGTAAGCGATGATGTGTTCGAAGACGGAGCACGCTTGCCTAGAAGTAACCTATTCACTCTTGACTTAAAGACTCGCAGGTTGTAGCTATCAGGAAACAGACTCTGGCAAGGAAGAATGTGTTCCCAAAACGTTTTGTGCGTGTGGGTGGGATGTCCACCATGTACCGGTGGTGCATCGTCGTACGTCTAGTGGTCCGATAATGGAACGGGCTTGGCGGAATTAAACTATGCAATTCCGACGCACACTCCCCAAAATGTAACCGATAGAAAACCGACAGGCTAGCAACTCGATGTCGATGCTCAAGACTTTGGAGCTTTGACTCGAGCTTATCATTGTCGATGCTCCTCTTAGCTCGTTTTGCAATTGACTCAAGCAAGAAAGATTATATATTGGCCGTCGTTACGCGTTCACTAACTTGCCTACCTACAAATATGTACATATGTTCACAATCGTCTTATGAATCATCACGGTCAAGGCTAACGTTATTTTTCTCGGCACAACAGTGTTTGATTTACATATTCGATATTTATTCTCTTTCTTCCTCAACACTTGTTTAATATATTTCAAAAGTAAATAATTCAATGAAATCATACTCCATTGTTTATTTTGTGGCGGAAATTTTCAAGGGCCCCAATACCTAGAATGAAAATTAATCAGTGCCTGTGTGACGTCACAAAGCGTGCCGAAACGGTGAGCAAACTCGGCTTGAGCAAAAAAGCAAAAAGCACGAACCTTTTTACGCTTACTTGAGCGACATGTAAGAGCAATTTACTGCTAACATACAAAATTATGTGTGGTCCATGTATGGAGCAGTTGTACTTAAAATAAATAAACAGTGTCCTGATTTCTTTTAAATTCTTATTGATCGGAAACACGCGTTTTTACAGCTATCACGAGTTCAATTTATACCCGTAGCACAGCTGAAGTCATTGAGTTTGTGAAGTGGAAACTTCTTTAGGCGCGTTGGGCATTTTTGAGATAGGAATAAACTATTGAACTCGCCCGTCACCGTCACCGACCGTCGTAGCACTCGTAGGGGATTGTTTTTATTTGAAATGAAAACCGACACCGACACATTGTTCAAGTTTTCACTTCTGTCGGCACTCCCTGATTGCCACTCTTTTCTTTTTAATTGGCTCGCGTTTGACCTCACCCTGATGGCAAGCGATGATATGGTCGACGATGGAGCAAGCTTGAACACAAGTAACCTATTCACTATTGACTCTAAGACACTCAGGTTGGGGCTGTATGGTCGTTGCTTTCAAGAAACACAGACTCCGGCAAGGAATTCCACCCACACTTAGCTTCACGCACATTTAATGTAGGTGTTCCACATGACACCTTTGTAACATTTAGTGACAATAAACATATTTCCAATTAATCTCGTTCTGCTCTACTTCTTTTATAACATGATATCCTGTAGTAACTCTGCCTACCTAACAGATAGACTGATGGACCAAAACAAAAAAGCTCTGACCTACATTCCCGCCTTTAGAACCATTTAAATGACTACACTCAGCGTTCTCTCGTAAATTGCACCAGCGGGACCGGTTTGCGGAATATCAGCAACCACGTCAAATTGAGGAAGCCCTAATAACTTAAGCGCTCCATATTCCGTGTCGTTTGGCCGCGTTCAGATAAATATACACGGCGCAGTTTTTTTTTTTTTTAGTCTGTAGCAAATGGAAATAATTTAAGTGGAATTGTAGCATTTAGAATATTAGTTTGGTTGAAAACCGGCTTTTGCAAAACCAAATCGGGAGTTTTATTTGAGATTTTGCAGTACATATTCAAAAATTAATGGGAAGGAGTGAATTGTATTCACTGCTAGGGAAAGGTTTGCTAGCTTTTCATTCTTCCCTGAACGAATTGGTAAAAAAAAATTTAAAAAATATTTACAACTAGAAATCCGTCAACCCGAATTGTAAGCCAACAGGTGTTTTGCTCGCAATATTTGCTATCGATTATATTGGTGTCAATTCGAAACATATGTTTCTGGCATAGTATTTCACGCTAACCACTCGTAAATTACAACTATGCCAGACTAATCTACAAGCACTTTATGTTTCACTATAATGCTACACGCGCACTGTTAAAGTCTTATCTCTGTCACGAAGCACTGAAAAGTGTATACAAGGAAAGTAATTAGGTATTTTTTCGAGGTAATTTGCATACGCGATAGCTAACGCTTTGCGCAAGAATATTCATATAAATCCAAGAAATATTCGCTCATTTCTCAATCTCCCGGAAACCGTCGTAAACGCGCGCATTCATACGTTTAATAACCTTCTTTTTATAATATAAAATTACGTTTCAAAAGATCAATCTCGCTTGTAAAGGCTCAAATAAAAAGATTTTCTATCGTAGATGCTCAGATCGTTTATTGTTCTCAATGGCCACCTACAAGAACCTATTATATGACATTAATAGATTGCTATCGAAGTCATCCGATGCTCGCATCGATCAATAAGTACCCTATCTTAGATGGGGTTCACATTAACGGAGAGCCTACGTAACTAATGATATATCAAGACTCCGCATCTCGCTCGGATCATGTTATCTTTCTGAGGCTGAATTACATTTTTTCTTTTTTTTTAATCCGACTTCGAAAAAGGGGGAGGTTCTATGTTCGACTGTATGCCGATTTCTCTTCTCTTTCTCAGTTGTAGACCGATTTTCAAAATTATTTTTTGTCCGAAAGAATATACTCCCAAGGTGGTCCCATATAAATTTTATCGAAATCGCTTCAGCGCTTTTTGAAAAACTGAACAAAAACAAAAAATACGTATACATAGATGACGTTTTGGTTTTCTCCAATTACGAGTATGTTTAAATACCGCGTTCCATGTTATTGGGAATTTTATTTCTGTGGTACTTATAACAACAAATTATTATTATTATTATTAACAACAAAAAAGTGAAAAATAAAAAATTTGTACAAAAAAACAAAGTCGGTGTTTGTATTTTATTTCTTCGTTATTTGACACCGACTTCCGAAATTAAAGTTTTTTTATTATTGAACGTTTTAATGAAGAATTTTAGTTTATTTTAGACTATTGTCCTGCCTTGGCTCAGCACGGGTACAAATCATACACACAAAACTTCCTCGTTTATCGCTCTTTCTATTATTAAAAACACGCATCAAAATTTGTTGTGTGTTTTCGGAGGATTAAGCAGAGAAACAGACAGACGCAAACAGCAACTTTGTTTTATACCTACAATTTATTTTAGAAGTAGATGCAATTGTAGCCACGCCAATATACGAATGCTCCTCATCCTTGCCGGTGGAAAAACCCATCGAGCACACGGCTTGTTATAATTACAAATTGCTACCAAGAAGTAACTAGCAAAGATCTATTTATGATCAGCATTAAGTAACTACCGATGCAAAAAAATAACTAAAATAACTACAGGCTGCGGGTAGTCGAAATCATTTACACGCACATAATACAGACACAAAGCAATCTTTCCAAGTCGTAAATATAGTAATATCGACTAAAAAAAACATGAACACATTTTTACGCGAACACAATTACATTATAAAAAATCAATGGTCGATTTAGTGGCCTCGCGCACCATTAACTATAGTACGGAATAGGGATGTCCCGTTTGTAAGTTCTAGTGGATACGAAAGCGAATAAAATTGAGCCAATAACTAAAGTCTCTCTCAACACACAATCTAATTAATTCAGCAACTATTAAGGTCAAAAACTTGCCAAAGTGTAAGTTAAAGTGTAATTGAATTGTGTAATTTTCCCGGCTGTCAATCGTGGATCTGTGACAGTCGTTACGGGTCGTCAGAAGCCCGAAAGTCTGACAACCAGTCTAACTAAGGGGTATCGTATTACCCAGTAACTGGGTTGTGGAGGTCAGATAGGCAGTCGCTCCATGTAAAATACTGGTATTTAGCTGCATCCGGTTACACTGGAAGCCGACCCCATGATAGTTGGGAAAAACGCTAGGCAGATTGATTGAACTGTGTAATTTTCAGGTGTTTTTTCGTGATTGAGATTGAGGATTAGTATGCGAAAGTTCTTGAAAATATGGGCATTGGTCCTCTGATAACCTACTTATGACGAAAACTAAAAAAAGCCCATTGCACATTTTTGAGATTCCAACTTTCCGAAAGTCTACAACTTGAAAAAAGGTTGGCAACTGTAACACGATTTTGCTTAGAGACTAGATGAAAATTAATCAAAAAAACTGAAACTTGAAAACATGCTTTTCAATTGTTACGAAAAATGGCAAAATAATAGGCCTGAAACTAACATTCAACGCCTAATTCAAACTGCATCAAAAATATACAAATCTATCTCGTCAAAACTAACACCACTATAAACCGAAACCGAATATTCAGCGAAACATAAATCGAACATCACCCCAACACTATTACAAGCCATTCGGGTGTATCTGATAACATCTGGCAGATATCTCGAGAACGGCACATTAATCATACTGGATAATACTACTGTCTATTAACGCGCTTACGGTTTATTAAATAAAAATTATAGATTTGTATGAGACATATATTTGCTGTATTGTGGAGAGATACTCGTAGACAACGCTGTAACTACGTCATTATTGTGTGGGTACTTGATATAAGTAGTTCTGGAAACTGGCTACTCGTCTGAGGCCGATTGCACCATTCGCTATAAAAACTTAGTTTTACTGAACTAAGCTTGCTTAGCGTAATCTTATTTTACCATACAATTACCATAAAAAAGATTATAGTGAATTAACGTATGCTGTCAAGGAATTTTTTTAGAACTTTTAAAAGGAGAACAATTCCGTCATACATAATTTTTTTTGTAACTTTAACCGTTTACGCAGCGCACGCAACTGAAGCTCTCAAAAAGATTTTTTGTTCCCGTTTTTGTCACATTTTTCATTGACGCTCCGCTCCTGTTGGTCGCAGCGTGATGTTATAACATAGCCTATAGCCTTCCTCGATAAAATAATGGACTATTCTAAAATAAAATATTTTTTCAATTCGATCCAGTACTTCCTGAGATTAGCGCGTTCAACCAAACAAACTCTTTAGCTCTATGACAGCGGCTTTTTTTTTTGTTTTTTTTTGGGGGGGTTATGACAGCGGCTAAACGCGTTTAAGCGAGCTTAAACGTCGAAAACTGGACGTTTAGAATTGGTGAAATCGGCCCTGAATAAACTTCAGATTCCCGAAGAAGATTTTACGATAACTTGTTTAAAAGGATAGTGGTCCATGGTGTTTCTTGCATGGGTCGCGGGAGTGTTTGAAAAAGTCACTGCGACCCTAGAACGCAAAAGGAAACTGAAGGAATACGGGCGAGTTGTTGTCAGTAAGAGCCTGACACGCCCTCCCGCTAGGGTTACCGTACTCTAAAATAGAGTATTGTACTCTATTTCATGTAGGTGTACTCTATAATCTGTAATAATAATAGAGTACGCTAAAATACTCTTTTTTTTACAATGTTTACTATACTAATACCAGTCATGTACATACCCATTGTCATAACCCAAAAATGTAACGTTTAGTGTTAATGGACATATATTATTATCCAATGAAATTAATAAAAAAATAATCTAAAAAATAGAATAGGAATGTTTGGAGTCATACAATTCTTTTAAAAATTACGAAAAATTGTTATGTGCGGCAAAAGGCACAAAAATCTCTACTCTTTATTTATCCTGTCTGAAATCTAAATATTCTTTTTCTTTTAAAAAAAATTGGCAACCGTACCTCCCGCTCCACCCAGAGCGGCAGAAGTCATCTAATGGTTTCCCACCCTCAAAAAAGGTGTTTCTTGCAAGTTGTTCTCCATTCAGATCTATGTGCGTTTGAGACCGTGTAAATGCTTCAACTTACTGACTGACCGAATCCTCGACAGCTCAAAAGTGCCAGAAAAATGGCTTTGAGTTTGAATTATGTTCAGAGGTCGGAATTAGATAGAGTTATTTATGTACTTACACTGAATTCATACAGCGAAAGAATAAAGTGGATATGCCTCAAATCCCGAGATTAATTTTAAAATCTCATGATTTATTAAATAAAAAAGCTATTTACTTTTACACAATTTATCTATCTTTTAATAAATTTACATCAACGACATCGGATGTCCGAAGTTGCAAAATTCCAATGCGCACACGCGCGATGTTGCCACATTTGTAGTTCACACAACATATAGCTTGTGAGATCAAAAGAAAACAAAAGAGGTTTTTATTATTATTTATTTGTAATATTGTTGGCCACACGGGATTGTCCATTAGAAATCCCAGGAAGATCCATATTAATATCAACATTTCGATGAAAGTACATAAATAACTTTACCTAATTCCGACCTGTGATTATGATTCATCGGCGCTTATGTTACAGAAATCGGTCCAGCCATTTCGAGGATATTGAATACTAGCGACCTGACCCGGCTCCGCACGGGTAAAATACATACAAACCTTCCTCGTTTATAGCTCCTTCTATTAGTGAGAACCGCATTAAAATCCTTTGTGTGATTTAAGACGAGTTAGCGAAGAAACACACAGACGCCGAAAGCGACTTTGATTTACCTATACATATACATAATACATCCACAATATGTAGAGATAGAGATATCAAACATGGGCCCACCTACATGAACATATCTTTCTAAGTTTGGTTGCCACCCAAAATTAGGAATGCCACATCAGAATTTGCAGATCCATTTAAGGATATGCGAAAGTCAATTAAAGACTCATTCCGTCTCTCGAAGTTTGATCACTTTTTATCGATAAGCGTTTTAACGTTTTCGGTATACGGCTGCAAGTACGGAATTCTTCACATTGTTTTGTGACCAACAGCCTCGGACACCACGGCCTGTCGTGCAGCCGAAGCGCGGGTCGCATAGCGCGGCACGCGAATATCAACATCATCCGACGAGCTCTTGTCACCGCCGGCGCGCGTTCCGGCTGTATTAAAACCACATGGTCTGGCTCGCGACGATGGTAAAAGACCGGACGGGATGCCGTCATTTCCGTGGAAGTTGGGTAGGCCTTTAGTGTGGGACGCTACATGTGCCGATACTCTTGCACTATCTCATCTTCCTAGTTCGTCGTGCTGTGCCGGTGCTGCCGCTGCGGCTGCGGAACACCTCAAGCAGCGGAAATGTAACAACCTCGTCGGTAGCTACATTTTCGAGCCGTTTGGGGTTGAAACCCTAGGGTCGTGGGGTCCAAGTGCTCATATATTATTTAAAGATCTGTCTAAACGTCTTTTTGACACTTCGCGTGACACAAGGGCTGGCTTTTACCTCGGCTAGAGGTTAAGCATTGCCATACAACGTGGCAATGCCGCCAGTCTTTTGGGTACACTTCCAGTCGACAGCAATGCGGAGGAATGTTTTGACGCCATATTTTAAGTTTTATTTAGTTAGGAGTTTTTGTTTTAATTACAGTTAGTTAAGTATTTTATAAGTTTTTAAATAATAGTTGTTTTGTTGACATATATAATGCCTAGTTCGTGTTTGACCGATAAGAGTGGCGCCCACAGGGTTATTGTTAGTAAATGACCGATTACGCGTGGCCTCTATTATTATGTAAATCCACTGGAATGACTTAGCTAGACAATGGGTAAGCTAGAGATATCGGCAGTCGAGATTATTATGCTTTTGATAGGAATAACTTTTTATGTTCATAGTGAAACGTTTCTGAGGAATTCTGTGGTGAATAAGGTTGTTTCCTGGATAGAAAAATATAATTCTACTAGTTTCTGTCAGCGACTTCACCCGCATGGTAAAAAGAACTATGCTTTCATCCAGGTTACAATCTGTGTGCAATCCTACTAATCACACTAAATAATCCTACTATTATCACACTAATATTATAAATGCGAAAGTTTGTGAGTGTGTGTGTTTGATACTTCTTCACGCGCAAACGGCTGGACCGATTTGGATGAAATTTAGTATGTAGATAGCTTATAGCCTGGATTAACATATAAGCTACCTTTTATTCTTGTCTAGGCGGGTAAAACCGCGGGGCGCAGCTAGTATCCTACTAATATTATAAATGTGAAAGTTTGTGAGTGTGTATGTTTGTTACTTCTTCACGATCAAACGGCTGGACTGATTTGGATAAAATTTGTTATGCAGATAGCTTATAGCCTGGATTAACATATAAGCTACCTTTTATTCTTCGGTCTACGCGGGTGAAACCGCGGGGCGCAGCTAGTATTTCAATATTTCATACAAATCCCGTCAGTCGTTTTTACGTGATTGAAACACAAACATACAAACTTTCCCACGTATTTTTGCTTTACCAAATCAATAAAAAATAACAAAGATAAAACGCATCAAAGTTCAGGAGTAGGGGCTTGTGACGTCATTTGTGAAAAAAGTGATACATTTTTTACGTGGGCGTGACGTCACGTGACAACTCACTGTATCGTCCTAACTTTTTGTTTACGTAACAAAAGAATAATACGTGACCAATAGTTTTTGGTGATCTAACTGACTGACCAAATATGATTTTTAATCCTATTTGGATTAAGAAACATACTCATTTATACTTGATGAGCTAGTTGTCTGGCATTTTGCTGAACTGGACCTATTTGGCGCAGCCGCGGGGCACACAATGTCATTGTTTTAAAATTAAGTTGTATTTATTATTATTTTCTATTTATACCCACATTGTGTGTATCTGTGTGTGCCAAATAAACTCGTTCTTTCTTTCTTTTCTTTCAAGCTCTTGGCGAGGTGAGGGTGTCTATGGCGGAACGAGCGTGCCCAGAAAATGCGTGTTCATTCTTTCTTTGAATGCTGTCGGAATATCGATGGTAAACACATACCCTGCCAAAGAGTGCTTGTGACTTTAGTTTTTTTTTAGGTTGGGAAACCATCAACTATTTTATCCAAGGGAGGGAGGTAAACCGGGCCTGCGGACAGCGAGTAGTGGGTAGCTCGCCGTCCGATCAGCACCAGGCCCGAAAGTCAACGGCGCGTAGTGTTCCACGCGCGCCTCAAAGAGTTGTCAGCAAAACATGACGGGGCCCGAAATGGCCGATGCCTGCCCAGGGGTTGTGGATAAATACGAAACAGAGTTACCGGGCCCCTGGGCACTCAAGGCAGGGAAGGAACAGGTGTGGGTTCTAGTCAGTAAGAGTCTGAAACGCCCTCCCGCTCCACCCAGAGCGGGAGATGTCATTGGATGATTTCCCACCACAAAAAAAATATAAAATAAAAAGGAAGGGAGGTAAGGCGTTTCAGACTCTTACTGACTAAAACCCATACGTGTTTTTTTTTTGTGGGGTGGGAAATCATCCAATGACATCTCCCGCTCGCCTGTGCCAGTGCCGCGGTGACTCGTTTCGAACACCTCGGCGACTCTAGCAGAGTGGCTTTAGCTAAAAGTGTTGTATTTGCAAATGCAGAAATGCAGGAAGAACCGAACAAACCCAAACTATCTCTTAAACCGACAATGGTGCCTATTTTTTTGTTCAATAACTAAACTAAATATAGAGAATCGCTATCTTATACCAAGGCAGTACGAGAAAAGGACGGCTATAGCTATGAACTAATTTAGAGATGTCCAACTAGTTTACGCCTAGCGCTTTACCGTGCTTTTAGTCGACATGTTTTTACGTGTACCCTTAATTTGTATGGAAATATTAGTTCAACTAAATTTGACAGCTCTAATTTACGTCCGTCTCTTTCTTGTTTTATTCTCTAATAAAACAAGAAAGAGACGGACGTAAATTAGAGCAATAAGAAAAAAGCAAAAGATAGCAATAGCCTTTTTCTGTCTTTTTTTTTTAAATTAAGTTTAGTTTGTGCAAACCAGAATCGGCACCAATGTAACACTTACGGGTTGAAGTGAAGACTGTAGATTGTAACGTGGCACTAAGTGGGGTAATAATGGGACATCGCCAGGCACCGTAGCAGCCCATTTCCTTCACTCCACGCATATTATTACCACTTGCATTTATTTGTAACAACTTACATTGTTGCTAACATTTCCTCTCTCACTAGACATCCTACGATATTTCTGCACTAGCCTCTGCTAGCGGCTTCGCCCACGTGGATTTAGTACTTCCCCCATTATAACCCTATGTGTATCAGACTATAATCTATCTCTGTGCCAAATTTCATCCAGATCCGTTCAGCCGTTTTGGTGTGATTGAGTAACAAACATTCATCGAAACTTTCTCATTTGATTGAGCTGACATTTTGCATACATCTTTAGTTCTGGCACCGATAATATAATACTAGGTTCTGGTGACAATGCATTTTTTAACCGACTTTCAAAATTATTTTTTATCCGAAAGAATATACTCCCGAGGTGGTCCCATATAAATTTTATCGAAATTGCTTCAACGCTTTTTGAAAAACTGAACAAAAACGAAAAATACGTGTACCTAGATGACGTTTTGGTATTATCCAATTACGAATATGTTTAAATTCCATGTTCCATGTCATTGGGGTTTTTCGTTCTGGGGTCAACTAAAAAGTGAAAAACGTTTTTACAAAAAAAAAAAACTAAAATTAAAAATAACTTTAATTTCGGAAGTCTATGTCAAATAACGAAGAAATAAAATACAAACACCGACTTCCGAAATTAAAGTAATTTTTAATTCTAGTTTTTTTTTTTTGGAAGCCGGTTGTTTTTTTTGTAAAAAAGTTTTATTATGATAAGCATGACCTGAATCGACCTTCAGGATTAATACATTTAGCTCCAGATAAAGGAACTCTTCAATTCTCAACAGCACGGACACGAAATTTTGTGTAGGTACATATTTAATTGATAGCCGTTTACTTGTTAAAAAAAAAGTTAACCATAAACTTCTAAACAATCGCTATTACAAACTTTTACTCGACTTGCAATGTTCGTACGTAAGTTGTCCGCTTCATAATTTCCAAATCGTTTTTAGACCACTTGTTGGTCTCCGATAGAGCTGAAATTTGTCATACTTATGTAAATTTGTGACAGTCTAATATTAAGACACGACCGAGCTGATCTGATGATGTCGCCGGGATGTAGAATGGTAGGACAATTGAATTTGGGCTAGTATGTTTTGTTATCATGAGAATTTTCCATTACACATCATGATGACGAGGGTCTAGAGCACTGCTGACAGATAGGAATAGATCGAGCATATCAGTGTTTCTCTATTTTTCACAATCATAGCGATACTGTTAAGTACAGATTCTCCCAATATAGATCGTAATGGCTTTTAACAAGATACCAATGTTGGGGGTTATTTAATTTTAATGAAAATTAAAAAAAACTCCCAACGCTTAAAAGAAAAGCGGCTGAACCGATTTTGATAAAACAAGTCTGAAAACCATGCCTAGAAAACCTGCTCTCAAATAAAAAAAAACCGCATTCACATAGGTTCACCCGCTTAAGAGCTACGATGCCACAGACAGACACACACATTTACATTATTATTATTATTATTATTATTAGCCCGTACTGTCCCACTGCTCGGCAAAGGCCTCCCTCCATTCCTTCCAACGGTCACGATCTTTTGCTTCTTCTTTCCAATTCTTAAGGAAGACATCCAGGTCGTCCCGCCATCTCCTTCGTGGTCTGCCGGGCGCCCCGGGTCACTGTGTCAGGACACCAATCCTGTGTTTTACGGGCCCACAGCTCGTCAGGCATGCGGCAGACATGTCCAACCCTGTCCCACTTAACACCATTTTTTTTGCGTCGGGGGTTAAAAATATAAGATTGGAAAATTAGTAAAAGTGTAGGGTTTTTTTTGTGGGGTTGGAAATCATCCAATGACATCTCCCGCTTTAGGGTGGAGCGGGAGTGCGTGTCAGACTCTTACTGACTAAAACCCACCCCTGTTCCTTCCTGCCCTGAATGCAATTCAGTGAAATTCAAGTAACGAAAGTTGTAAGTTATTGCAGTGCTACTCAAAACCACTTCGAATAATCATCTTGTAAGTTCCAAGCGTGAGCCTCAGACAACAAATACATTAGCTACTTCAATTAGTTCGTTAAGTCATAATGTTATTTGTAACAACACCATACAAATCACCTCTCATACATTACATCAGTGGTGCCCAACCTTTTTTGACCTGGGACCACTATGATTTCTTTGTTGTTAGCGGGATACAGAAATCCAGAAAAAAATTAAACTTCGTGAATCTAAAAACTAAACTTACATCATAAATTCATAACTTTTAGCATAAATAGCTATATTCATTATAATCGAAAGTCTGGAGTCATAAACAACATTTCCGATAGAAACTTAAAGTCAGTTTGCATTAATGTTATTTTTAGGTCAAAAGTTTGAAGGTTTAGCTTTCAGGGACCATAATCTTGCCTAGGGGTAGCGGATAAATTCTGAAAATGAGTTACCGCACCCCTGGGCACTCAGGCAGGGAGGGAACAGGGGTGGGTTTTAGTCAGTAAGAGTCTGACACGCCTTCCCGCTTCACACAGAGCGGGAGAAGTCATTGTATGATTTCCCAACCCACAAAAAAAAATGGGACCATAATCTAGCTACGGACCAAATGTGAGTCCAACTGCGGACAACGGAGTCCCTATACAACTACTAGTGGGGTTAACGATTAGATCCATAACCTAACTTTTACGGACCACCAGTGGTACGCGAACCACAGGTTGGGAACCAATGCATTACATACTCTCATTACGCAGTCACGTTCATACCTTTACTCGATAATACATCTCCATGTATGGTGGATGACATCATTCGACAAAAAAGAGAATAGCATATTAATGTTCGCTGAAAGCGCTTGAGGCAGCGCGCCAGCGCTTAATTGCTTTACAAGCTAAAGTTCGGTAACCAACGAAATTGTTTTAAGCACACGTGTGTTATGTAAGAGATGATTAATTGTGGCTAGGCTGTGAGCTCTGGTCTGAGGTCATACTGGATAATTTATGGAGTGTTATTGACTTTGGGATCAACTTTCGTAGGTCTCTCTCAAGCTTGTTTGATCTTTTATTTTAGTGTGGAAAGCTTGGCAATAGTTGGCAAGTCATCATGTTTTCTTCTTCAGATATAGAAGTCAGTCCAGACTTCCTTTCATAGACATACTAAACGCTAGCGGTTGCAGAGCGGTTAGTTAGTCATTTGAATTAAGATGTTCTAAAATTAGTAAACTAAAAAAAAAATTGAGACCAATTTCTAATCTCTGTTTTTTATTTTTATTTAGCTCAATAATTTTACTCGTGTGCAATTAGTCACTTAATATTTTCTTCTTTTTTTTTGTTATTATTGTTTATTGACATTTTGGTGTAACTGTTGGTTTTCCAGAACTAATTAAATAAACCATCTTACACAAACTATTTGTAGAAAACAGTAGGTACTCACACATGAACTCAACAGCGTAATGTCCGAAGATGAAAAAGCGACAAAGTGAAAAATGTCATTGACACACCACAAAAACTCCGAAGCCATTATGATAGCTAATTGACCATAAACCCAACACCATGAAAACCTTTGTCAGATACAGATTGACATCGGCTATCGTAAATATTTTGCCATTCAAGAGAAGAAAATAAAAAGTGTCCGTGAGAATACCAATTTGAAACGTGACTAATATTTTTTTGTATGTTTTAATTTTAAATATTCAATGAGAAACGTGGACAGCAGAAGCAAATATTATTAGTTTTGCAAATAAAACTTTGAGTCTATATTTGCTATATATCAACAAATTAACTTGAATGCAAACAAAATTATTATGAGAGTGGAGGAAGACAAAAGAAAGGATTATATCAATTGAGAGTGTGAGAGATAATATAGCTCGATGTATGGAATGACTATTTAATGAAATTATGACATTTGACATCAATTCTAACTGAGAGAGTTGTAATGATGATTATTCTAATAGATACATACTGACCTGCAAATTGTAAAAAAACGTAAGAAAATTTGAATTTCGCGGTCTACCCTGGCGCTTCTACCTTAAGGGTCTACTAACCGCCAAGTGGCGCCCTCATTGAATAAAAAATCGTAGCATGGCGTAGAAAATAAATATTAAAGAATCCAACGTCACGTTTGTTACAAAGAGGATAATAAGAAAATGTTTCGTATCCAAAGTACTAAGCAAAAGTGTCAAAAACGGACACGAAACATTTTGAGATCTGTTTTAACAACGTAAAAATACTTTATCCTTTTTGTAACAAACGTGACGTTGGATTTCTATGCTATGCTACGATTTTTTATTCAATGAGGGCGCCACTTGGCCGGTAGTAGGTATTGCCTTAAGAAAGACATGCTGCGACCCCTTCAAATAGATTGGGTAAAGGGCAAGAGGGTACTTACAAAATTAGTCTTAGAAGAGTTTCACAAGCCCAAAACCGCTCATGTGCTAAATGACTAACGCCTTGCAAGTCCCTAATCAAAGCCGGTTTAAACAGGGTCTAATTAGTACCCAAGATAGGAGCCAATTAGAGCGGGTTATAAATCAGTAACATTTCCGATTTTCGTAACACATAACGCACTTAGCCCCGGGGTAAATGACCGTAAAGAACAAATACACATAAGTACTCATAAAGTGCTAATTTTATCACTTGACTTCGGTTAAGAGTGGGACGCCTTTGATTCGATAGTTATGGCGCATATAAAAATATCGTTGGTGATCAATATTGACGTTTATCGGCGTACTGCGATCTTTGGATAGTACTCGTATTTTGTTTGATGAACGGTAAAGAGGAAGTACAGTACATGGTCGTAAATATGTTACTTCGAGCTTAAGAATGAGACTATTAAGAGAGGGAGAGTATTTAGAAGTCTCAAACAGAAGTAAAGCGTCTATTTTTTTTTTGTGATGTGGTCAAAGATGGAGCACGCTTGCCTAGAAGTAACCTATTCACTCTTGACTTAAAGACTCCCAGGTTGTAGCTATCAGGAAACACAGACTCCGGTAGGGAATTCCACTCCCTATAGCTGTACGCACAATGAATGTTTTCTCAAAACGCTTTGTGCGTATGGATGGGATGTCCACCATGCACCGGTGGCACTTCGCCGTACGTCTTGTGGTCCGTTGATGAAACGGGCTTGGCGGAATCAAATTATGCAATTCCGTCGCACACTCCCCAAAATGTACCCGAAAGAAAAGCGGCAGGCTAGCAACTCGGCGTCTATGTTCAAGACTTTGGAGTTTCGACTCAACGAGCCTATCATTGCCAATGATCCTCTTGGCTCGTCTAGACGGTAGGTTTTGCTGTCAGTTTAACCACAGTCAAGGTTCTGACTGACGGAGAACCTATCGTCTAATACAGTGAGTGCGCCTGATGGTTACCTACATGCCAAATTCTTGACACTTTGATTTTTGCATCATGCAACCATCAGTCATGACTTTAGGAATTGAGTGACGCTTACATGAACGTGTAATGGACGCCTAACTGGATGGATTGTGAATGGAATTAAATTAAGCAAAAATACTTTTACAAAAAAAATACAACCGACTTCCATAAATAATACCTACTAAAAAATGCATAATAACTTTAATTTCGGCAGTCGGTTTTTCTAGTTTGGTTTCTTCGTTATTTGACACCGACTTGCGAAATTAAAGTTATTTTGCATTCTTTAGTATTATTTATGGAAGTCGGTTGTATTTTTTTGTAAGAAGTTTATTTTTATTTTTCACTTTTTAGTTGTTGTACCCCATTTTATAACTAAATTAATAGTAAAGTTATGCCCGAATTGATAGCCCTAAAAATAGGGAATTTGAACATACATATTTGGTGAAATTAGGGTGTATCAGGGTGAACTGTATAAATCTGTGTACCCCTTCAGATCGTATCAGCGTGATGTTATGTTGTGAAGTGGTGAAAACAATATACAGACGTATGTCTGTATATTGTTTTTAACCGACTTTCGAAAAAGGAGGAGGTTCTATGTTCGACTGCATGTATGTTTTTTTTTTTTTATTATTTATGTCCGCCGATTTCTCCGTCTTATTACAAACTTAAACTTTTTACAAAAAAAAACAACCGACTTTAAAAAAAAAATACACTAAAAATTAAAAAATAACTTTAATTTCGGAAGTCGGTGTCAATAACGATGAAGTAAATTACAAACACCGACTTCCGAAATTAAAGTAATTTTTTAATTTTTAGTGTATTTTTTTTTAAAGTCGGTTGTTTTTTTTTTGTAAAAAGTTTTTTTCACCACTTAGTATTCGTATGATTGCAGCAATTCTGGAAGGTTTGCTATCATTTATTGAAGAGTTCCATTGTGTATCTCCGAATTTCTTTATCAGATCTTCACCAAATTTCAAATAAAAGAAAAATCTTCAAAATCGGTTCAAAAGTAGTAAAAAGTTATGAGGTAACACACATAAAAAAAAAATACAGTCAAATTGAGAACCTCCTCCTTTTTTTGAAGTTGGTTAAAATGGAGCAAATAATAGAAACTGTTGACAGGGCAGAAGAAGAAAGGAAGGAAGAAGCATATACGTTTTGCGTCGACCCAAAGTAACAAGGGACAAGAAGAAAAGTATGGATAATGATGACACAGGTAGCATGCTTGCCTTATAGATTCACTCTTTTTTTAAAGACCCCTAGGTTGTACCTATCAGGAAACACTGTCTCCGGCAGAGAATTCCACTCCTTAGCTATACTCACAATGAATGTGTTCCCAAAACGTTTTGTGCGTGTGGTTGGAATGTCCACTATGTACCGGTGGCGTGGCCCATCCATCGCCGTACGTCTAGTAGTCCGATGATGGAACGGGCTTGGCGAAATTAAACTATACAATTACTATTATTTAACTATGGAATTAAAGTATTGCTTTTGAAATTAGTTAGCTCATTACTTAAAACTCGTTTAAGGTAGAGAAATTTTAGAAAAATGAAAAGAAAAACTTTTTTACAAAAAAAACAACTGACTTCCAAAAAAAAAATACACTAAAAATTAAAAAATAACTTTAATTTCGGAAGTAGGTGTTTGTATTTTATTTCTTCGTTATTTGACACCGACTTCCGAAATTAGAGTTATTTTTAAATTTTTAGTGTATTTTCTTTTTTGGAAGTCGGTTGTTTTTTTTGTAAAAAAGTTTTTTATTTATCAGTTTTTAGTTACACCCCAGAACTAAAGACCCCAATTACATGAAACGTGGAATTTAAACATAGTCGTAAATGGAGAACACCAAAACGTCATCTAGGTAAACGTATTTTTCGTTTTTATTCAGTTTTCAAAACAGCGCTAAAGCGATTTCGATAAAATTTATATGGGACCACCTCGGGAGTATATTCTATCGGATAAAACATACATACAGTCGAACATAGAACCTCCTCCTTTTTCGAAGTCGTTTAAAATGAAAGAAAGAAAATACGTTACGTTTTGATATTTTCTGTCTTTCTCTAGAGAAATATATTAAGATAACTGTGCTTGATTTATGCAATATGGGGTCCATGGTGTTAGTAGCTTTTGTCATCAGAATCCCATCACTTCTATAAGTGGTTATGGGGCTATTGTGAAGGTTATGTAACGGTGTAACTATCTATGGGTTTTGGACCATCCATTAGAAATAACGGCCATATGGCAATGATAAGTGTGTATTCCTGCTATAAAATAATCATTGGAATAACTGTTTTGTAATGGCTTCCTATCCAAGAATTGATAATCTTTAAATTGAAGACAGTGAGATGAAGTTAGCAGTATTAAGTAACTAACAGTGAACTATAGCTAAATAGAGATTAGAATAAAAAGGCAGGTAAGTACACATGTCTGAATATGCGTAGATTTTTAACCGACTTTCGAAAAAGGAGGAGGTTCTATGTTCGACTCTATGTATGTTTTTTTTTATGTATGTCCGCCGATTTTTCCGTCAGTTGTGGACCGATTTTAACAATTCGAAAATTAAAAAATAACTTTAATTTCGGAAGTCGGTGTCAAATAACGAAGAAATAAAAACAAACACCGACTTCCGAAATTAAAGTTATTTTTTAGTGTATTTTTCTTTTTCAGAAGTCGGTTGCTTTTTTTTTGTGAAAACGTTTTGTAAATAATGCTGAGGATTACAAAATGTTTTTTTCCAAGAACGTAAAGCTATTTATTCAAGTTAAATAATGTAAATTAGAATGTTGAATGGTTATTTAAAAACCTCAAAAACCTGGTATAATTCCTTATTACATTTTGAGGGAACAGCTATTTCTTGTTAAAGCTGAAGGGGAGTACTTCAGCTTTAACAAGAAATAGCTGTTCCCCCATTACAAATTATAGCCTATGTGCTATTCCAGACTATAATCTATCTCTGGGCCAAATTTCGTCCAGATCCGTTCAGTCGTTCTGGCGTGATTGAGTAACAAACATCCAACCAAACTATCGCATTTATAATACGAGTATTAAGAAGGATTCTTCAAGTTCGTTCAAAATGTATACCCACACAAAGCTGGCGGTCGTTACCTAAATAGCATTATCCATCACGCGTCTTTTGTGTTCACACATACCATGGTACTTACAAAACTTAATGGTATTTCGTTGATGTCAAAAACTGACGCGAACCGTGGCCATGGCAAAAACTATACGACGGAATATAAAGGTCGGTTCATACCGAAATGCGACGGCGGCGGCGGATGCTGCGCGCAATGTGTATGATAGTTATACCTACTTCTCGGGCCTGCGGACGGCGAGTAGTGGGTAGCTCGCCGTCCGATCAGCACCAGGCCCGTGAGTCGACGGCGCGTAGTGTTCCACGCGCGCCTCAGAGTTGTCAGCAAACAGGACGGGGCCCGTCATGGCCGATGCCTGCCCGAGGGTCGAGGATAAATTCGAAAAAGTTACCTCGCCCCTGGGCATTCAGGGCAGGAAAAAAAGCTATACCTACTTGCAATTATGAATTTTACTGATTACTTAAAAAGGTTAAAGTGAAACATTTTGAATGCACCTCGCAGAATTTAAAATTCGGATTTGTTCTAATTCTCTCACAGAAATGTGTACCTTTTTTGTACAGTAATTAAAGTGCTATTAGTTTAAAAAATAAAATAATAGTCACCCTTATTCTATTCGTATTTTTCTCAACAAGGAAACCCTTTCATTTGATAACCATCATAAAAACAGAAATGCATAAAAAATAACTTATCCGCCATCTTTGGGAGTCCGACGATATTGTATTTAGGATGACGTCACTTAGATAACCATGCATTGTCATCCAAACTAAACATGTTTGCAAAATTTCAGCTCAATCCGAAACCGGAAAGTGTTTCAAATTCAATCTTGTATGATTTTTTTACATAGTCCTGTGACTATCTGTCACATTTGAAGCTAATAAGAATGTGTAAAGGGCCTACCGCCCCGCATGTGGCGCCCTCATTGAATAAAAATTCGTATCTTAGCATAGAAAATAAAGATTAAAGAATCCTATGTTGCGTTTGTTACAAATAGGACAAGCTATTTTTACGTTGTTAAAACAGGACTCAAAGTGTTTCGTATCCAAAGTAGTAAGCAAAAGTGTCAAAACCGGCCGTTTTTGGTACTTTTGACCTGTTTTAACAACGTAAAAATGCTTTATCCACTTTGTAACAAACGTGACGATGGATTTTCTAATATTTATTTTCTGTGCTATGCTACGATTTTTTATTCAATGAGGGCGCCACTGGACCGTTAGTAGGGCCTTAAAAAGAGCTCGCTGAGTCACGTCGCGTTGCGTCGCTCTCGGTGTGAGCTGACCCTAAACGAGTATTTTTTGCTAGCCAAACAATGATTTACCAATTATACCTACTACGCAAGTGCCTGGAGTAGATACTAAAGCTCTTTGTAATTACGGCTATATGTGTATTTGCATAAAAACTCACGTAAATAGATCATAATGGATAACAATGTTTATATTGTATGGAGAATCCGATACTGTCATTGTTTTTATTATTTTTAGCGAATATAGGACGTACACGAACATCTGCCTCGCAAGATAAATACTTCAGCATGTAAATACATCTGCATTTTAGTTGCCATCGCGGGTAGAACCTGGATGAGGGTGGCACAGGAACGTGGGATTTGCCATAAAAGAAGCGTATGCGCAACGGTGGACGAAGAGATTTTTTTTTAATAACTACTATAACGCTATTGGACACTACAATATTGGTATACTAATAACATAGTAACATTTATTTATTGTCTCCCACAAGTACCAAATTATACATAGTTCATGAAGAAAAAAGTTTGAAGATTCCCGAGCCTTTACTAAGTAAACCCTTTTTTTTTGGTGTTGGGAAATCATCCAATGACTTTTCACGCTCTGGGTGGAACGTGTCAGACTTTTACTGACTAAAACCCACCCCTGTTCCTTTAGTTGCCAGTGCACGGGGTCTCATCTCGAACAAAGAAAATTTTGTTCAAACAAACAAACAATAGATGGCACATTAGGCATCGATTTGTTATTGAAGTATAGGTAACATTAATACTTTGAAACAAAAAAATATCGTAAAAACTGTATTTTCATATTTAATAAACTACCCTAAGCATAAAATTGTGGAATAATTGGCTTCTAATTCAAATTTAGATGTTTATTGGAACGAATCCTTAGGCATTTATATTTCGTGTACCAATAGATGGCGCTGTTTGAAGTTTTAGAGTTCAGCTTAGTATTTTGGCACTTCATAACAGTAAAACTGTTATGAAGTGCCAAAATACTATATAGTAATGCCTCAATATGTGAGAAAATATTGGTAAGACTTTATGTAAATTCATTCAACTTGCAAGCCGTCGCTGCTAACACCATCTAGCGAAGTGTAGAGGACGGGCCCGAACGAAGAACAAAAGTTGCTTTTGCAAGTCGTAAACCCGTAGTTACGGCGGTACCGTTTCTTTGTATGGGATGAGGCATCTGTACGCTAGTATTATATTATCTGTGCCTGTGCCAAGGGGCGTAGTGACTCACTTTCGAATTTATGTCTCCTGGTGTCCTTATCCTTAATGCATTATAGAGATCTATGGCAAGGATATACATAATTATAGCAGGGAACGCTTCTATCTCATGAATGATTAGATTAAATAAGAATATAATATTATCCATTGGCAACATAGCATATTCCAAAAAAACTAATGCCATAAACATTAAGTTATATCCATTTAGTACATTCTCGGTTTATGACCTACCACCAAACAGCTGACCTGACTATAACAGTAGGCGCGAATAGGCGAATAGGCAGACAAAACAATAATAACGATGAAGATACAATCTTTTTAATATTTATTGCCAGACGTAAAAACTAACCCGGTTATTTTTTATACAGCCTGTGAACCAGTAAAATCAATTTAGGTTTTTTCCCCCCAAAAAAATACATTGATTTCAACGCTTTTATAATGATCGCGCAATCTATTGAACGAAATAATGACGTGGGTAAAAAAATGGTTCCATAGTTGTATTAATAGCAGCAGTTCAGATTAATGCTATGTTTGATATAGCCAGATAACTAACTGGCTTGGTAACTTAAGGATTTGACAGCATTATACCAGCAGATTGTATAGTAAATGATGGTACGGTAGGAGAGAGAAAACCGCTGAGTTTTAGCCGAGTGGTCCATCTCCCATAAATATAACCCTGTTCGCTGTAACGAAGGGGAAACAAGGATTTGCCCATAAAACGAAAAATAGGGTTAGTATTTTGTTTAGTCTGTGTTCCGTGAATGTGTCCTCCGCATTACAGGCTCTATCAGAATATGCCAAGGGGTAGCGGATAAATTTATAACAGAGTTACCGCTACACTTGGCACTCAGGCAAGGAAGGAACAGGCGTGGGTTTTAGTCAGTAAGAGTATGACACGCCTTCCCGCTCCACCCAGAGCGGGAGATGTCATTGAATGATTGCCTACCCCCAAAAAAAAGGGCTCTATCAGAATACCAGCGGTACGTTATTTTTTTTTAATATATTTTCATATGCAGAGATGGGCCTTTTTAGCTTCCCATTTTTTTAAAAGAAGTATTGTTATTTTGTTGGTATTTTTTAGTATTAGTTAGTTGATAGGGCTGGTAAATAATTTATTTTATTTTGTGTTTTACCTGTGCGAGTCACAAATATTTTTTTTTCTTTCCTTATATTTTCAAATGATCCAGTCGTAGGTCTATGATTCTTGTTCTTGGACCTTTCTTCCTCAAAACGTTATCTAGTCACATATTTCTAAGATGACATCATCCTGGAAAACGAAAGGAACTCTCCTTGCTGGCGCAGTAGTAACAGCTCATCATAGATCTTATAGATTCAATCATTGATTGCAGCGAATGCTTGGCACCGGTGTTGCCAGTCGTGTCGATAAATTAACGTCGACCATGACAGGTGGCGCTACCGTTCCACTAAGTAAATTATATAGAAGGTGCATTTCGAGCAATTTGTGAGACCCAGACCCAGTTCGACCTCCTTGTATATACTGTTGGCAAACAATATGGCACATAAGGAGGAACGAACCGATTTATCTACGATACCAACACAAATTGTAAACTCGAACCAACATACCTAGACAGAAGTCTCAAACAATATTTGTCATACTACTTATCTACCGTTTGCGGTTTCGCTCTCGTCAAAATATCATCTCAAGGGAACCCATGTAACTACTCGTTCAAACTCGAGAGCGGCTGGTACAATTTTGGAAAAACTTTTTTTAAACTATTCGTTGAAGTCTCAGGCAGGTTCTTATGAAAAATAGTCTAGAAGAGAACGAGAGCAAAGCCGCGAAAAAAAGGCTAGTTTATAATATTAGCAGGATTCGTTCTTCAGTCCTTCTTTCAATTGCTACAATACACGAACTGACAGAAACAGTCTGGAGTCTTGCATCTCAAAATTGATCTACGTTTGAGAATTCTACAGAGTAAATTTTAGATGTAGTTAATCGATCTGTCAGTGTGGACCTTTTCCACTTTCTCTATTATAGTGACGGCTTCCGCAGCATAACACACGTTAAATTATGAATGTGTGGGTTTCCCTCGCTGTTCGAAACTGGAGCTTACACGTGTTTCCCGAACCACGTCATTATCAACTAGTTCCATCACGCGACGTCATGTTTTATATGTGATGTGTACAGCTCAATATGTTCTGCTTTCGAAAGCACATGTTTTGGTGACTAAGAGGATTGTGAAGCGCCGATATGAGGCGAGAGGGAGTTACAAGTCTTGGAAGCAATTACCTACATTTCCTTTTTGAAATATTGTTCCGGGCGATAACGTTTCCCCCCCCCAAACCTTTACGAAATGAGACAATTTTGGTCTCATTAGATTCAGTTTATCTTAATCTGTACGTTTTTCTTTTTTAGTAATTCAGTTTAGTATATAAATCAAAAAAATATATATTTAGATGCTAATAACTAATACCGTACGCATTTTCTTAAAAATAACGGACCTAGTTAGGGTTCCGTACCCAAAGGGTAAAACGGGACTTGCCCGGGGGTTGAGGATAAACTGCCCGTGGGTTGAAGATAAATTCGAAAGAGTTACCTCGCCCCTGGGCATTCAGGGCAGGGAGGAACAGGGGTGGGTTTTAGTCAATAAGAGTCTGACACGCCGTTCCGCTCCACCCTAGAGCGGGAGATGTCATTGGATGATTTCCCACCCCATAAAAAAAGGATAAAACGGAACCCTATTACTAAGACTCTGTTGTCCGTCCGCCTGTCTGTCCGTCTGTCACCAGGCTGTATCTCATGAACCGTGATAGTTAAACAGTTGAAATTTTCACAGACTGATGTACTCGTATTTCTGTTGCCACTATAACAACAAATACTAAAAAACAGAATAAAATAAATACTTATTTAAGGGGGCCTATACAACAGACATGATGTTTTGCCGTTTTTATAGATAATGGTACGGAACCTTTCGTGCGCGAGTCCGACTCGCACTTGGCCAGTTTTTTTTTTTTTCATTATATCTCCTACATTTCCAAAAATAATGAAAATTGGACTATATTTTTACTGGGGGCAAAACGTTATCGCTTTTTGTATGAAAATTGAAAGCTTCACAATTCTTTTAAGAAGTAATTTTGAGGTAGAAACTGTTATTTTGGTAAAGGACGTATGCAACGCCACATTAGTATTTAATTAGGTGCACTTCGAGCTCTTTCCCCTTGACTGGCGCCTAGCAACCAAGCGTGGATTTACGATTTTACCATACAGATATAACCACATTTTACATCACCACTCCAGGGATCCATTATTTTAGCTCGCTGTCCGATCAGCACCAGGCCCGTGAGTCGACGGCGCGTAGTGTTCCACGCGTGCCTCAAAGAGATGTTTGTCAGCCACCACTGACGGGGCCCATCATGGACGGTGCTTGCTTGCACAGGGGTTTTTTTTTTTTTTGGGGGGTGGGAAATCATCCAATGACTTCTTCCGCTCTAGGGTGGAGCGGAAGGGTGTGTCAGACTCTTACTGACTAAAACCCACCCCTGTTCCTCCCTGCCTCGAGTGCCCGGGGGCGAGGTAACTCTTTCGAATTTATCCTCCACCCCCGGGCAGGCACCGGCCGTGGCAGGCCCCTTCCCTTGGCTGACAACTCTTTGAGGCGCGCGTGGAACACTACGCGCCGTCGACTCTCGGGCCTGGTGCTGATCGGACGGCGAGTTACCCACTACTCGCCGTCCGCAGGCCCGGGTCTACGGTGGCCGGAGATCGTCTCGCGGCCCCTGGCGTCTCCTGCGGCGGTCGCGGCTGGGGGCGCTAGGGCGACTCGGCTGTTGCTGAGCCTCCCTAACGTGTGCCGCCTCCCTCTTCGCGAGCATTACTGCTTCGCAGAAGGAGGAGACGGCCTCCCATTCCCTCTCGCTCCGTACCATGGCCTGAACCAGGGCACGGCGCGAGAGGTCGCTGTCGCCTATCGCATCCACGAGGACACGGCGGTGCTCTGCCCAAGCGGGGCAAACCTCCACCGTATGCTCCTGCCTGCACAGGGGTAGCGGATAAATTCGTAACAGAGTTACCGCTCTCCTGGGCACTCAGGCAAGGAAGGAACAGGGGTGGGTTTTAGTCACTAAGAGTCTGACACGCCCTCCGGCTCCACCAAAAGCAATGTCATTGGATGATTTCCCACCCCCAAAAAAAAAAGGTGTAAATTATTTGGATCGCGGATAAATTCTAAATTGAGTTACCGCGGCCCTTGGCACACAAGCAACATAAGGAACAAAGGTGGGTTTTAGTCGGTAAAAGTCGGACACGCCCTCCCGCTCCGGGCGAAGTCATTGGATAATTTAACACCCTCCATAAAAAAGAAGGTGTAAGTACATTATTTTACTTCCTAAGGTCGTTATATTGTATACTTACTCATATTCCAATAATATTTTAATGATCATTATAAAACGGATGCGAATTTAACCATACTTGCCGGGGTTGGTCCGTGGATGGGTGACCATCTTTACATACCGAGACTCCTCCGTGCCTCGGAAAGCACGTTAAGTCGTAGGTCCCGGCTGTCAATTATGGATCTTTGACAGTCGTTACGGGTCGTCAGAACCCCGAAAGTCTGACATTCAGTCTTACCAAGAGTAATCGTATTACCCAGTAACTGGGTTGTGGAGGTCAGATAGACAGTCGCTCCATGTAAAATACTGGTATTCAGCTGCATCCGGTTAGACTGGAAGCCGACCCCAAGATAGTTGGGAAAAGGCTAGGCAGATTGACCTGTCTCTAAGTATAGATTAGAGACCACTTAGAGAGGCTCAAATAATAACAAGTTTATTTAAAGATGCACATTTGCTCAAAAGATTTATGCTACGTATAAAGCTTACATCTTTTACGACTAAGTACTATTTACCTTTACTATATTTAAAGCTGAGTTTACTGCACTTGTAAACTAAACAAACATAGTTTATAGCCGTCATTCATTCGTTGTTAATTTTATAGCATACGAACTAGGAACATATTGAGAGGTTCACGCTAGATATTGTCAGCTCTTATACTGCCGTAAAAGTACCTAATTAATGAAAATAGATTTTACTGGCTTCAAAAAACTAATAATATGTTTATACTTTACCTGTTAACGATAAGGTAAGAACTAGAGAGAAATAAGATACAGCCTTATTTATAAAACCCGCTCACAATAATAATTTGCAGTTTTTTTTTTATTTGTGCGTTTAGCCAGTGTCAAGTTTAGAAAGTGTTTTGTTTTTAATAATACAGTCATTAGAATGCAGATTTCATACATTCTAATATTATTATTGCAGTATTTGGCAGCAAATGTATCGAGTCAGCGTTCTCGGCAAGCTTCACTGAGGTAGTCAATACTACAATAAAATTCTCAGCTTCAATTTACCGAGATCGATGCCATATATTGTCCAGTTGCGTAGACACTTGAGACACAAAACTAATCCAATCTCTCTTTGCCCCAGACTAACTATGACACTTTGACGTTTTATGAACGCTCACCATAGACTTTTAGGCAATGTTTTTTCTTTCATCTTTATAGAATGAGCGATCGACGCAGTTGTGTCAACTTGGCTACGAACTAATCGTTTCGTAAAATCGCTTTCGCTAATGGCTATAACCACGTGACTTAGCGATAAAGATTATGTCATTCCTATAGATTTTTGAGTTTTCTATAGCGTTAACGATTATAGAAAGTGAATAGCTAAGAAACGTTTGTAACTTGGCTAGGCCCCCAGTTGCGTCACTTGCGACACTTGAGATACAAAACTACACGAATTTTACATCACAATATCCACCAGAAATCAATTTGAAAATAATAAAACAGCCACTGAACTTCACCCGAAGAAATCCCGCCAAAAACTCCACGTTAAGCTTAGTTTAAAAAAAAATACTGATTAGTGGATTCTAAATTCAATTACTGAATCAAACATTTTGAATTAAGAACCTGCCAATCAGATTTTAAACTGATCAGTTATTGATCACAAATGTTTATTTTTTTTATAAATAAGACCCATAATGTTTATATTTCTCTGAACTATATTAGATTGGACATACAGTACTAGGAATGTGAGAAAAACACTGGATTTTTCCATTAGGCATTTCACAGTAGGTTAATTAGCTCGGTGTCTGGACTTTTGCTCGATTGATGGCGTTACGCAAACAATAGGGATCTTAAAAAAAATAACCATGTGGTTAGCTTAAGGCGCAGTTATACGACTTGTAATGGTTTTTAATTGAACATCACGTCTAAACGACTAGTCTTATTTCTTTGAAAAAAATATATGTCACTAGACCATTTCCGTCGTTATTTGATCTCAGAATATTTGAAATAATATTTTTTTAACATAGTATAATTTATTTGTAAAGTTTTGTCTAACGCGGATAAAAAATTGAGAATCACGCAAAAACTGTAAAGCGTATTTTTACGAAACTCTCACCATTTTAAAGATCATTTAATTATTTATAATTTAGTCTCAGTATTTTAGTTTAATACTTGTTGTTTTATGTGTAATAAATTAATAATGCATCTAATTTCGGAGAGCGCTCCTTGATGGGCGAGTCCTATTATTACTGAGTGGACATACGACGCGTTACGTGAGCTCAGCGCACTCAAGGTCGTTGGCAGCCAATAGCGCCTTAAACAGTGATTAGCAGGTTTTTCATTCAACTCAATTCCTATTCGTGTAGATAAGTTCTTATGTATGGAATGTTGCAAGTAGAAGCAGGAGTCATCCTAAACATTACCAGAGGGTTTTGGAACCTTTTTGTATGAAGAATCTTGAATTTAGAATGCACTAATCAATATTAAAAATAAACAGAATGACTAGCGAGTTTCATTACATGGCTGCATAATTTATGGGACATTAATTTTGTGCATAGTTACGTTACTAAACGAGTTGTTTACAACCTTGAACAGTAAACAGCGCATGATCTAAGTTCATGTACTTACCATGAGAATCATAATCCTATTCATTTGTATTGATGGTATGATAATACCATTCATAAGAGGATATTGGCTTTATGATATCAACTGGCGACCCGCCCGGGTACAAATTATACACACAAACCTTCCTCGTTTATCGCTCTTTCTATTAGTGGAAACTGCATTAATATCCGTCGCGTGGTTTAGGAGCAGTTAGCGGAGTAACAGACAGACGCGGCAAGCTACTTTGACTTATACTATGTAGAGATGGAGATGTAAGGGTGCTACTGCTATGCCCAGTGTGAGCAGATACCCGGGCCTGCGGACGGCGAGTAGTGGGTAGCTCGCCGTCCGATCAGCACCAGGCCCGAGAGTCGACGGCGCTTTGTGTTCTACGCGCGCCTCAGAGTTGCCAGCAATAATTAAGGGGCCCGTCATGGCCGATGCCTGACAGGGGTTGAGGATAAATTCGAAACAGAGTTAACTCTCGAAGGAACAGGGGTGGTTTTTAGTCAGTAAGAGTCTGACACACCCTCGCGCTCCACCCAGAGCGGGAGATGTCATTGGGTGATTTCCCACCCAAAAAAAAAAAACGGGTGCTACTGCTAGTACAGTTAGGGTTGCCACCGTTTTTTTAGGCAATTAGAGTATATTTACTTTTATAAGGATAAAAAACAGTACTTGGTACATCTGATTTCTTGCACTGAGATATTTCCCACACTTTTGTTTTGTTTGTTCTAGCAACATCTAACAAATATTTGATACTAGTTCGGTTCGGTTCGGTTAGAAGTAACCAATTCACTCAGTAAGTAAATAATACGAACGATTTTTCGATATTTTTCACATCACAAAAGTGGCAATGTTCTACCTACTTCAGCATTTACTGACAGAGTTATTTCTCTGATGAATGATAAGTAGCGGGATGAACGAAATCCCTAAAGTTAATAAAAAAATAACTATTTATTCATCGTTATTTTTTTTACAATAATAACATATTCATTCTGCGTACAGCTAAGGAGTGAAATTCCATGCCGAAGTCTCGTTTCCTGATAACTACAACCTAGTGGTCTTTAACACATGAGCGAATTGGTTACTTTAGGCAAACGTGCTCCAACGTCGACCACATCATCGCTTACCATCAGTGGGGTTAGACAAAATACTATTCTGTTATCGTTCACGCTAACGCTTCGTGCAAAATGTATGGCAACTACATTACCTGCGGAGAGAACTGTCACGTGACTCACGCCCAGTAATGTCGATGCCATACATTTTGCACGAAGCGTCAGCGTTATCGTTAACAGAAAAGTATTTTGTCTAGCCCCCCAGGTGTGATAGTGGTCAAGCGCGAGACCATCTATATTTAAAAAATATAAGGCGTACAAACCAGTCGCATTTCGCAATCCACAGCTGGACAAAGCCCTCTCGCAAGCCGCGCCTCAACAAACAGTCCTAGCCATCTTTTTAAGATCTTGGGTTCATCTATGCAGTTGGAGACCCTCCCACGCTTCCCGAGAATAACGTACCCGAAAGCAGACATACCAGTACCAAAAGTAAGACAATACCTACAAAAACCGCTACAAAACAATTAAATTTCTCAAACGCATCGCTATTTAACATAGTTTCCCATGAAATCGACCTCAAGGTTAGCAAACAAATGGGATATCAAACACTCTTCTCACGAAAGTCGATACAATCGGCGCAGACGCAACGCGTATCGCGTCGCTTTGCTATATACGCCTCCTATGACGGTAAAGGTACCTTCTTCAGTTACCATCCTCCGTTACCGGCCAAGTGGCGCAGCATAGCATAGAAAATAAATAATAAAGAATCCTACGTTGCGTTTGCTATAAAAAGGATAAAGTATTTTTACGTTGTCAGAACAGGACTCAAAATGTTTCGTATACTAATTAGTAAGCCAAAGTGTCAAAAAACGGCTGTTTTTGGTAAGTTTTCAATGAGGGCGCCACTTGGCCGGTAGTACAGCCTTAAACCGTGAACTCAATAATATGTATAAGCAAACGCTATTAATTTAGACAAGGAAAGACTTGTAGATAAGTGAGTAAAATTAGATTGTGGAAGAAATCGTACAAAACGTTTTGGAAGACAGTCATAAAATATAAGCTTCCTTCTAAATCTACTAAGAAACCCTATACTGCGCGTAGCCCCACACGCACTTCGCCGTGTTTTTTAATGCCTTATAATTATAACGTAAACATTACTTTTTTTAATACCTTATAATTATAACGTAAACATTACTTTTTTTAAAGTTTACCCACCAGCGCTTGACAATGTATTGTACAAATAATAATAATAATTTATTAACCATAAGCCAGCTTTACAAATGAAACAGACACAATTAAATACAAAAATAAAATAAATTGGTTGAAGGAATAAAAACTAGTCATTTTAAAATTCTCTGACTCCTAAACTAGGTGTAAGTTCCTGTGACTTAGGAGTCAGTGATCCTGCGTACAAACAAAGCCAATCAATATTTGTCAGTCATTTTACAATAATTCGAAGACATGTGACATCCACCAATCCGCATTGGGCCCGCGTGGTGGATTACGGCTCACACCCTCTTACAGAGAGAAGGCCTGTACCCCACCAGTGGGGACATTAAAAGGCTGATGATAAAGATTTTACAATAAATAATGGATAACAGAACAAATACAATTGAATTAGAATTATAAAACCAATATAATTATATCTAATATACATTTCAATATATAAAGCGCATGACAAGTATGTTTGTGTGTGATCTGTGTAAGTGTAGGGGTTTTTTTTATGTATCACTGTAAGTTACTGTATGTTTTTTTTTTTTTGGGGGGTGGGAAATCATCCTATGACTTCTTCCGCTCTAGGGTGGAGCGGAAGGGTGTGTCAGACTCTTACTGACTAAAACCCACCCCTGTTCCTCCCTGCCTCGAGTGCCCGGGGGCGAGGTAACTCTTTCGAATTTATCCTCCACCCCCGGGCAGGCACTGGCCGTGGCAGGCCCCGTCCTTTGCTGACAACTCTTTGAGGCGCGCGTGGAACACTACGCGCCGTCGACTCTCGGGCCTGGTGCTGATCGGACGGCGAGTTACCCGCTACTCGCCGTCCGCAGGCCCGGGTCTACGGTGGCCGGAGATCGTCTCGCAGCCCCTGGCGTCTCCTGCGACGGCTGCTGCTTGGGGCGCTAGGGCGACTCGGTCTCTGTTGAGTCTCCCTAACGTGTGCCGCCTCCCTCTTCGCGAGCATTACTGCTTCGCAGAAGGAGGAGACGGCCCCCCATTCCCTCTCGCTCCGTACCATGGCCTGAACCAGGGCACGGCGCGAGAGGTCGCTGCCGCCTATCGCATCCACGAGGACACGGCGGTGTTCTGCCCAGGCGGGGCAAACCTCCACCGTATGCTCCACCGTGTCCACTGGGCGATCCTCGCAGTGGAAACACGCAGGGGTCACCTCCGCCTTGATCCGACACAGGTACTTCCCGAAACAGCCATGTCCGGTGAGCACCTGCGTCAGGCGGAAGGTGAGGGCGCCGTGACGCCTCTCCAGCCACTCAAGTTACTGTATGTTACCCAGCAGAATATCCTCTGTGTTATTATAAGAAAGTGTTTGAAGGTAGGTACTAACTCCCTAAGTACCTTTTTGCATTGGGATTTCGTATACTGATAAATCTTTAACTTTTTGTTAAGGGTCTACTACCGGCCAAGTGGCGCCCTCATTGAATAAAAAATCGTAGCATAGCACAGAAAATGAATATTAAAGAATCCAATGTCACGTTTGTTACAAAGAGGATAAAGTATTTTTACGTTGTTAAAACGGGTCTCAGAATGTTTCGTATCGAAAGTAGTAGGCAAAAGTGTCAGAAACGGCCGTTTTTTCTATGCTATGCTACGATTTTTTATTCAATGAGGGCGCCACTTGGCCGTTAGTAGGGCCTTAAGGGTGCTATACAATTTAATGCTAGTAACGTAGAATTGATGTTTGGCAAGGGCTGTTCTATGACGTTCCGAAGGGAAATAGTTATGCCTATGTCTGCCAGTCGGCTCCGTAGGGGGACGTAATGGGTGTTCGCGTAGAGTCGACAGGAGCACAAAACAAAAAAAAAATTGAATCTGCAGTGTGGCCGCACCATAATAAAGCTACGTCGACTTACGAGCCATTGTATGAAAATGACATCCATCACAGGGAGTAAGTTGAAATGTCATCAAGATGATTATTTGTATGCTTGTTTGGTTTTATGATCGGTAAGAGCTCATTACAATAATAATGACGAAGGTTTAATAGCTTGTAATGATTTGTAGTCAATTAAATAAAAATAAATTTAAATGTGTATGGAATTGGTTTTTTAAATTTTGTAGATAGAATAAAATAAACTGATAAAACTAGATCTGAGACTAGATCAATAGGATACTATGTACCTCGTATAATTTACAGAAAAGACAAATAAAGGAATTCTTTCTGATGGTGACACAATGGGACGCGACCCTGGCACAAGCAACTGAAGGAACAACGGGTGGTTGTAGTAAGTAAGAGTCTGACATCCCCTCCCGCTCCACCCAGAGATTTCCCACCCACAAAAAAAAGGCAACACAACGGACGGTTTTACAGGAAAGCAAAACGAAAATTAAAGATTTATTCAAAGAATTTACACTATTTCCTACTGAGAAAAAGCTAGATGGGCATACAATGTAAAAAATAGATATAAATTGTGAGATTCCATTGTATTTCAAATTAACAGTTTTTATGTTCTTACATACCTCTTAACTATTAACATTCCGATCTGATTGGGAAAAAAATATGTATAGAGAAGAAACGATGCCCGTTGCACTAAAATCTATCTCAGTTAATAAACGAATTTATCTGAAAGAATAGACCGTAAATAATTGTTAAATAACATAAACAAAGAACGACCTTCAAACAACGAAGTATAGTCACGCGAATATAATTATAATAACAAAAGTTATTTGTTGCCTAATTAACTGACGTCCGGTCGAATATCTAATGATGTATTAACACACATCAATCAATCTGACTAATTAAAAACGAATTAGGGCAAAATGTGTTCTGAAATATGAGTTTTCGGGGTCAGATCTAAAGGGCTGGCCAGACGATTTTGACCAATTTTTTTGTGTTCTGTAATTTTGGATCATATTTTCGAACCGGCCAGACAAAGAGTAGATTTTTAACCGACTTCAAAAAGGTTATCAATTCGGATGTTTGTATTTTTTTTTTTATGTATATTCGGCCATTTATAGACGGATTTCCAAAATTATTTTCTTTTTTCGAAAGGGGTTTGTTCCGAAAATGTCCCATTTAAATTTCATATACATCTGATGATGAGTTTCGGAGACAGGCAACGGAACTCTTCAAATAATGACAGAAAATCACGCGCGATTGCTGCTATCACATAGATACGCATTGTTAACACAATTTAATGGGGAATCACCACTACAAAGTGAAAAATTAAAATATTTTTACAAAAAAATAGAACCGACTTCCAAAAAAGTGCAAAATGACTTTAATTTCAGAAGTCGGTGTCAAAAAACGAAGAAACAAAACTAGAAACACCGACTTCCGAAATTAAAGTTATTTTGCACTTTTTGTTTTTTTTTTGGAAGCCGGTTCTATTTTTTTGTAAAAAAAGTTTTTATGGAATATTTTTTTTTCTGTCTCAAAAAGTTTGATATTTTCGATTCAAAGACAAAATCGAGATCATAATCTCAAATGTAGTCTAGACTCAAACCCGCTCAAACATCTATTTGCGAATAAAAACTCGTTAAAAGCAAGTTATTAAAATAACAGAATAAAATTAACCCAAATGATGTAAGAATTAGCAGAAAAACGTTGCATATAAAGCGTTGACATCAAATGCAGTGCAACACTTAAATGTTGCATCAGAAGTTACCCCAACTTAGTAGTTTACACGGTTTGATAATAATTGTTGCGATTTCAACAACATTATTGTTATATACAGTTTAGAGTTAAGTAGAGAATTAAATTATTTTACAAGAACGGGGATTTTGGTTGAAAATACTAATTTAATCTGTGGCAATAGTTTGTTTGCTAACGTAAAATTGACCGAAAAAGAGATGGCGCAATTTCAAAGAATGCGAGACGCGATGTTTTTTTTGAGGGTGACGTCTCCCGCTCTGGGTGGAGCGGGAGGGCGTGTCCTGTCTTACTAAAATCCAACCGTGTTCCTTCAGTAGCCTTTTGCGTTCCATGGCCGTGGTCATTCTTTCAAACACTCCCTGACATGACAAAACACCCTGCAGGTTATACCTACAGAGAATTAATTCTCTTCACAATAAAATCACAAAAGACATAAAAATCAATAATAACGAGCCAACACTAGCAACTATTTGTTACATAAGTACATAAATAAATAACGCACGTCAAAGGGCCCGATCATCTGTAAGAGCCCTAACAGTGACAAGCTATTAATCCATAACACAAATCTTGACCTTGTTTCTCAATCCATGCGCGTGAGCAATTTGTTGCGTTAAAATGCGTCTGATTCGCTTACTTACTACTTCTTTACTCACTTAATAATATAGACTTCGCATTGGCTGTTTGATAGGGTATGATGGAGTCGCTATGGCCTTAAGGGACCTACTTTTCATATACTTACCAGGAAAGGATAGTTCAAAACCTGGTAAGCACCACGTCACCAAGTTTATCATGACCGACGGTAACTAAGCAAGAAAAACTAGGCCACATGCTTGACTTAAAGATGCTCTGAAAAAAGCCAGCTGCCCAATTTGAGTAACATTTGCAAAGGCAATAACCTTCATAACGTTATTTACGTTGTCCACAACGTCAACGTCAAACAAGATACCAATAAAATTTAAAAAAAACACAATAGAACTGAACCTTGGAAACAGATCTAAGAAAACATCCTTTTTACATTCTTAGAAAACATGTACAAGAACCAGCGCTAGAAAATTTGCTTTCTAATAAAAAAACCGCATAAACTTTTAAAAGCTACGGTGCCACAAACAGACAGACACACACATAGTGGTTAAACTTATAACACCCCTCTTTTTGCATCGGGGATTAAAAAATAACGACCTACAGCCTTATTTATAAAACTCGCAAACATGACGAACGTCTCTTCCATCACATTCAACTATCTATAAGATAAAACCGCCAACCACATCCATCCATTTCGTACATGGATACGCCAGAGATCAACTGATCTTCACAACAACACAGGTGGTCACAGGCAACAGACTGTAGGCAGTCAAGAATGGCCATGCCGAGCCTGCACTCGCGACTAACCAAACAATTGCTTAGCCTCAATAAAAGTAACCTCAAAATAATGATACGGACAATCACGGGCCACTGTCTCTAAAACAAGCATCTTTTCAATCCAGGCATCACGGACAGTCCTCTCTGCAGAGGATGTTTTGACGCCGAAGAATCAGTCGCCCACGTCATCCTGGAATGCGAGGCCGTGGCTACCCAGCGTGAACAAATCCTCGGAACAGTGAGGTCACTCCGCGAAGCCTGGGAAGCTCCCAGGCGGAGCTAGACTGACTATGTTAGTCAGGACTCCCAGGCACAACGGAATAAATGCGAGTCTAAGTGCAGACAAAGGAGTCCCTTTTCTATTCTATTCACATCCATCCTTTCTTCCGGTAAGAAAGTTTTGCTAATCAGTGTTTAAACTGATCACATATTAATTTTTTCTATAAACTAGGCCCTAACTTCTACGAGTACTCAGTAGAAGAACGTTGCAAACATCAGCAGTGGAAAAGGAATTACCTTCAAAATCCTTCGGACTGTGATAGAAATCTGGGGTCTTTCAAGTCAAAGAGAGAATAGGCAAGCGTGTTTCATCTGCGACCACATCATCGCTTACCATCAGGTGAGATAGTGGTCAAACGTGAGCCTATCAATAATAAAAAACCGGCCAAGTGCGTGACGGACTTCGCACATTTAGGGTTCCGTACCAAATGAGGGAATTATCAAAGAAAAAATCTGATTTATCTATATATTGGCATTTGTTAGTAAAATATACGTAATAATAAACGTTAGCACCAAATTTCACGTTCAGAGGTCAATGAGAAGTTAAAAAAATCTTTGGAACAAAATTTCATGACAGACGACGGACACGTGAGTGGACCCTTCGGATAAGGAACCCTAAAAAACCGCCCAAGTGCGTATCGGAATTCGCACATTTAGGGTCCCGTACCAAATGTATTTTCGACAATTTGTATGGCTTTAGGTCAACAAGATGCTTTATAAATTCTGTGAACATTTGAACACTGTAGCTCCAACCGTTTGGCTGAAAACCTGTGTGACAGACGACGGACGTACAGACAGACAAACGGACAGGTGAACACGTGAGTGACAGCAATAGGGCTCCGTTTGGACCCCTCGGGTACGGAACCCTAAAAAAAGGAAAGAGTGCAAATGCAATTTTGGTGTCGAACTTCTCCGTATGATTCTGCCTTCGCCAGTAAGTATACTATTTGCAAGGATTATCGAGTTAAAAGCTTCCGCCATCTATCCGCATGTCGACGCCCGACCGAACCGATATTAGAGCATTGCACTCGTTTCGAAGGATTGGTGTCACTTCCTGCTTGCTAATCCGTTGGTTACTGCGAAATTGATGGCTGGTAATTACCTGGAACAAAGAAATACAAGTTATGAGTATGGTTTTAAAATATACAAGAGTTTACAGACAAAGTTACTTTCTAGTAGCAATGACGACGATCAGAGTTCATAAGCATTAGGTATGTGATTTTATTTTTATAGACATGGTTTTTTTACCATCATTTTTTATTTTGAGTTAATAGAAATGTTTTTTTTTTTTACTTTTTAAAAATATTGTAAAATAAATATTACATTTTCTAATTTTGTAAATATGAGTACCATGGGGTCCACGGGGGTCCTGCCCAGGGGTTGTGGATAAATTCGAAACAGAATTACCGCGCCCTTGGGCACTCAGGGCAGAAAGGAACAGGGGTGGATTTTAACCAGTAAGAGTCTGACATGATCTCTCACTCTGGGTGGAGCGGGAGGTCTCCCGCTCCACCCAGAGCGGAAGAAGTCATAGGATGATTTCCCACCCCACAAAAAAAAGAAGAGAGATGTCGTGGCCAGTAATTAATTCCGTTGTTACAGACATTTAAACTCTTCGACAACGCTGAAAAAATGTCACTTTGTCATGAGCCCAAGGTGTTATATTTTAGAAAAATTGAAGAGGCAAGGCGCAGCTGCCGATTGGCGCCGTATTGTCCGGTATTATCAAAGAAATTTTGATTAAAATCTTCGCGAATGTACACAAACACTCTTCACTCCTTATTCCAAACCAATCAAACTCTCAAAAGGCCCTATCAAACTTGCGTACCAAAAAAAGAACAGTTAACCACCATTAACATTGTTAACAACAGCATTATCGTTCGCGCCCTACACAATACAACCAATCAGGGCTAACAAAAAGCATACTTTAAGGTGCGAGTACTTCATCATCAGTTGTTTGGCAACACTTTGATGGCTGATACTGGCCCAGTGGGGCATTCCATCACGTGCGCCGCCGGCCATTGAGCCGCTCGCCACTTTGACAGCAAAATGATGCAAACAAAAACTGACTCGGAACATTTCCCCCTTAAATTATAGCTGGCAATTGGTGCACTTTACGAATCACAGATGAAACGGTTTTAAAGGCCAATGCTAGAGGCAGAACAGATCTATTTGAAAACGGAACTGTGTTGCCACGTGATCATAAACATTCTACTTTTACCTGCAAACATGGCGGAAAAGAAACAAAAATAGAAAAAAAAAACACGTATTATGTGGACTGTTTTTAATTATCTAAAACAATGGACGGTAAAACAAACAAAGAGACGTTACGTGTATCTGTCATAAACGTCACCTAGGTACTGATTTATATCTCGAATTTCCCTAAATAATGTTATTTATAATCTCGCATTGTTATCATTGAGGCCGGATCATGAAAGCGACAGTTTTATGTAGGTATGTACATAAATTCGTTTGGTGCCACACACCTGTTACATTTATAAACATTAAGTGCTGTCAAATAGGTATTTCCCGCCAACTAATGCCGCGTACTTTTGACATTAGCCACTCTATGACGATCCATAGATAAAACTGTGCCGATGAGTAAACTTCATGGTCTGTGACGATTCTTTAGACTTTGAAGCAGGAAGAACATGAAACGCTATTTACAAGTTTTACTACCTACATTTTCATCGTTAACTAACATAAAATAAAAATGTCATCAGGTAACTAGATTCTCAGTGTAATCTAATTTATTGATACATTTTTACTGTTGCAAAAAAATGTAACGGGCAAGTAATTGCGTCCGGGTGTCCGGGAATTCCATTAATTTGGAAGGTTTATAGCGAACCTATTCTATTGATAGGAACGAACGAGAGATAAAGCAAAATACTCTATTCAATTCAATTTTCGGAGTTAAATTTTTACAAGTCGGTTCATTTCCGATAACAGTGCATTTTTATGGTAAACAAAGTGATGCGCGCGCATCTTAATATTTCACTCTCATCACCGCGCCTAAAGAAGTTTATCTTCAAAAATGTTTTTGATGAGAGTGAAATTTTAAGATGCGCGCATCACTTTGTTTACCATAAAAATGCACTGTTGAAGTTAGCTAGAACCGATCCACCCTGAAGTTAGCTATGGTCTGTGGTTCATGAAGAATGATTGTTTTCCTTTTGTAAACTTTGTGACAGTTTGGTTTTTTATCTTGTTACGCCAAAGAAGTATAACTTCTTACGTGCGTACATAAGCACACATACACTTTTTTTTTATCTATTAACTTATTTTAATTTTGGTTTAATTACCATAAGGTAAAGCCGAGTTCGATGTTTTCCACTTGACTTAATGATGTGCGCTAACGCAAACAAACCCTTCTGATTGCTATTTGCCAACGATTTCAAACTTTATAGTTGTCAATGTCAATTAAAGTCAATGATGATGAAGTGTCTTCTAATGGCGCTTTACGGTGTGAGGTAATAAATTGATTCTGCCAGTAACAAATATTGTAATAATTTTAATAATTTCGAGTGGGAATGAAGTACTGTTTATACGTCAGTTTCGTGACGTGTCAGATAGGTACTTAATTAATGATGGTATTAATGTCAAGTGTTCATGAGACTTGACAGTTATCGGTGCAAAAAAAGTTGTGTAATTTCTTTCTAATTAATGAAAGTAACCATTACGTACCTAATAAAAATAGATAGATATTATATTTTCTGAAGTTATACTTCTTTTGGCGCGTTAGGGAAAAATGATGAGAGTAATTTTTTACGATGTGTTCGCACACCGTCACAAAAAACCTACAGCCTGAAGTTAGCTAGAACCGACACCCTGAAGTTAGCTACAGTTGTTTTCCTTTTGTAAATTTTGTGACAGTTTGGTTTTTTATCTTGTTACGCCAAAGAAGTATAACTTCTTAAGTGCGTACATAAGTAGGTACACACACACACTTTTTTTATTCTTCTTCTTCTTAGCGTGGCATAAATAATTTATTACAATAGTTAAATCCCTTGCCTGGCCCAATGTTCGGCCGCGGCAATGCCGTCCGCTGACGCTGCGCTGTCATTAGATCCTTAGGTGAGAATGTAACAGAGCGTCCCGGGACTGCGGACGACGAGTAATGGGTAGCTCGCCGTCCGATCAGCACCAGGCTCGAGAGTCGACGACGCGTAGTGTTCCACGCACGCCTCAAAGAGTTGTCATTGGAAATTGGTGGTATTCCCACACGCCATTGAGTTTGACGAATACTATAACAAAAATACAGTATAATAAATTATGATGTCAAAATCACACCCACGAGATTCAATCCTCAATGTTCGAAGCTACGTGGGCAAAAAAACATGGCATCTAGAGCCCTCCATAAGCGTAAGTATGTCCTTATAAGTCACTCACTCCTGGGACCAGGCTAATTAAAGGATATTCAAAGAGTGACAGTGACAGCTAGCTTGAAAAGTGTGAGAATGCCATAGACAAACTACATTCTTAAACATTGGGCATTCTAAAGCGAACCCTAAAAAGTACGACTTTAAAGTAGTGATGGGATGTCTCGCATTCCCTTCCCTTATTAATAGTTTGATAACGTGTCTAATAACTGGCAAATCTACGTCAATATTGAGAAACTTTTTTTATGTAAACGCGTGCACGTGCAGACAACGGTTTCAAGTTACTAATCCGAAAGCTCCACGGTAGTCAAACTACAGTTATTAAGGCATTGTTTTCGTTAATTAACAGACTACAAGTCAATCAAACCGGTAATTCATAACCTTGAATGCGTGCTTCAACGCATTAAAACTAAAATAGAGCTGAACCAAATAAATATCGATAATAAATTGATCGGAACGTTAATAATAAATTAATACAACTAGGGCATCGTTATCATTTAATCGTTTCGCCATTGGCAACAACGGGTTGTGCAAAAAGACAATTAATTATTGAATCACTGAATATTCAGACTGCGGCTTTATACATAATACAGTTCATTATGTTCCAATAAAAAGTTGAGAATTAAGAAATCACTCAATTGAATAGATATGTCGCAGTAGCAGTGATATAGTTATACAGAGTGTAACGGAAAGGTGTTGTCATATTTAAAGAACTGCATCTTCCCATCGATATGAACCTTTCTTCAAGAAAACCTGAGGATATTCTCAAAAAAAAATAGTTTTACCTCCCATAAAAACATTGATCAGCTGATGATAACTTTGTATGGAAAGTCCAATTATTTATTTTTTAATTTTCTATTTTTTTTTAGAGAAAGTTGTTCATTTCCATAGGCAGAACCCATTCTTAAAATATGACCACACCTTTCTGTTACACCCTGTATTACTAAATCATGCTCGTATCATAGTTAGTTACAATATTCTTAGTAAGACAGTTATGAGCCGCTTTCATGTAACTATATAACGGAATAACTAAAGTGATATCCCTAGGGATTCATATAACTTATATCAGGGCTACAATCATCTTATTGCGACAGACACATTCATGTAAGTATAAATGTAGGTATATTTTCATAATTTCACTAAACAAACAAAAGCAAGTAAGTTATCGAGTTAATAAAAGCGGATTTTCTTTCATCAACATTTATCAGCGCTCATAAAATATTCGCACTTGATCTACATACCTTGGTTTATCGATGCATTGATATCTACCGTTATCGATACTTATCGGGAATCCCTAAAAGCCTTGGGCTTAAAGCGAACACCGCTGCATCGCCCGCAGCGATCGGCAGCGATGAGTATCGCCAAAACGTTACGAAAGTGGCTACAACTGGAGCACTGGCCTGTAGTAGCCATTGGCCACTGACATCTGAGCGAAGGGAATTTAAAATAAGAACAAAAAGTGGCGGGAATTGTGTAAGGTTTCGAGCGGTTTCGGCGGGAAGGTTTAACGGTCTTTTTTTGAATTCCAGTCTCGAAACTTTCAATCAGTTTATTTCAGAGAAATTTCTTATTTCAAATTCTGAACCAATGTTTTTTAAAGGTACTTAAAATACGACCAAGCTACATAGTTTGTAATATGAAACCATCTTTATTCCACGTTGTAATTAAACAGAAAATAGTAATCACTTAGGCAATTTTTATGACATCAAAGGTGACTGACATTTCATTAGTCATATTATTCATACCACGGCCAATAACATTATTCTTTTATTTTTTTATCTTAGCTTTTTTTCCTGCTAATAGTCGTGAATATGTCATACAACGTCAGATAATACAAAAAGCATTTTGTTCAAGATTAACTTCGTGACAAGTTTGCCGACTAATTGTTGATAAGGCACAGAATTGCTTTTTCTTAAGAAATGAATTTATTTATTAAGAATAATATCGTCATGCTGTATAAAAGTGCTGCCCAGGAGTTGTGGATAAATTCGTAACAGAGTTACCGCGCCCCTGGGCATTCAGGGCAGGGAAGGAACAGGGGTGGGTTTTAGTCAGTAAGAGTCTGACACGTCCTCTCGCTCCACCCTAGAGCGGGAAAAAATCATAAATCATCCAATGACATCTCATTGGATGATTTACTAACCCACAAAAAAAAAAAGAAATGCTGTTTAAAAGTAACTCAAAGATACTTAGACCCAGTTTCTGGAAACACAATTATAGCAAAATGGTCAAACGCGTGTTAGCTGCTGGGATTGGTTGACAAAATTTTAAATACATAGCCAATCGTTGCATCTATCCTATCCTACTTTATTTGATGGATGTATGTTTTTTATTTGTTACTCAATCACGGCAGAACAGCTGTACGGATCTGGATGAAATTTGGTACAGAGATAGATTATAGTCTGAAATAGCACATTGGCTATAATTTATAATAGGGGAAGTCTTAATACCACGCGGGCGAAGCCGCTGGCAGAAACTAGTCTAGCATAAGGGTCATTGATATTTGTGCACAAAAAAAAACTGGTCAAGTGCGTGTCGGACTGCACACATTTAGTTTCGTACAAAATTTCAAAGAAAAAATCTGATTACTCAATACAGGGTGTAAAAAGACACATTACATAGCCATTATTATATATGTAGGTATATTATATTAAATATATATGTATGTTTATTTTAACTATATTTATATATACTTTTGTAATTATTTTCGTCTTAGAATTATTTTATTTTTTCAGTTTATGCACCTGCCATGTTATCTCTCCACCACCCTTGGTTGACTGGTAGAGAATGCCTAAGGCATTAAGTCCGCCTTTGTACATTTGTGTTGCATGAAGTTTTAATAAATAAATAAATAGCCGTCAACTACGCATACTGTACATCTAACAAAGTAGCTTTGCGCAAAAATTATTGCGGGCAAACAACTTTTATTTTTAGGTAAGTATTAAAAAAAAGTAATTTTTTTCTTGCGCGCAATGTAACGCGAACCCAGGCAAGTGGAGATAAACCCCGCCCCTTTGCTCTAAGCCACGTATGTACTTGTCGGATATGTTTGATATTCATTGCGTTTTTGTAACTGCAAATGCGTAATTTCGAAAAAAATAATCGAAAATTCGGGTAATGTTAGTTTGGAATAAAGTTTAGTAATAACACTCGGCATTCATTTTCATAAAAAAGTTAAAAAAAAAATGCGACTTTGACCTTCAATATCTCCAGGGCCAGTGGAACCCCAGGTATGGTCTAGTGGAAAAAAATGATCCAAATAATGGGTACAATGTGTGGCTTTCGGCTTCGGAAACTGTCTTTTTACACCCGATAGAATGGTATTTGTTAATAAGATACGAGTATGTCTACGTAATAATAAACATTATTGCAACTCAAGTTCATAGGTCAATGAGAAGTTAAGAAATTCTTCGGAATAAAATTTTGCGACATAGACGAACACACGGCACGTGAATGAGAGCAATAGGGCTCCGTTTGGAGCCTTAGGGTGGGGAACCCTAAAAAACACTTGTGAAGCGTCGATAATAATTTCATTCCATACCAGCACGATTTTTTTTTTTATTGTTGATAGGCCACCTGATGGTAAGCGATGATGTGGTCGAAGATGGAGCACGCTTGCCTAGAAGTAACCTATTCACTCTTGACTTAAAGACTCCCAGGTTGTAGCTACCAGGAAACACAGACTCCGGTAGGGAATTCCACTCCCTAGCTGTATAGCTCCCTAGTCTGTACGATTCGAGCTTTCATCTGGTTTCAAGTTTCAATACAAGAAAGTTCAATACGAAACATTTCAATAACTGTAGGAGGTAATTAGTAAGTGTCCCACGATTTTATGGACAAATTCAGATCATACTTTCACTTGATACAATTTGTAGTATTTTGTTCTCATGTCATTAATACTTTCTACTTCAATTAAAGATCAAGTTCGTACATGATACCTTTGATACACTTCACTTGTATCGGTATGCTGGAACAATTAAAAAAGTTAAATTATGATAGTGATTCATTCATTTAAGGCGCTATTAACTGCCAATGACCTTGAGTGGTTAGCTTGCGTGTTCTGTGCTGAGCTCACGTAACGCGTCGTACATCCACCCAGTAATAGGACTCGTCCATCAAGGAGCGCTGTCCGAAATTAGACACATTATTAATTTATTACATATAAAAGAACAGGTATTTAAATAAAACACTGAGACTAAATTATAAATAATTAAATGATCTTTAAAATGGTGAAGGTTTCATAAAAAGACGCTTTAAAGCTTTTGCGTGATTCCCAATTTTTGATCCGCGTTAGACGTAACTTTACTAATTAATTACACTATGTTATAAAAATATAATTTCAAATAATCTTAGATGAAATTACGACGGAAATTGTCTAGAGTAACATATATTTTTTTTAAGAAGTAAAACTAGTCGTTTGGACGTGAAGTTCAATTTAAAATCATTAAAAGTCGTATAACCGCATATTTCCTCACGTCACCGCTCAACGCCTCACTAGCAAGCACGTGGGAAAAAAAAATATTATTAAAATTTTTAATAATAATTATTATTAAAAAGCTATTGTCGCGTTACCGATCGGTAACGCCGCGGTACTGGGGTTAGACAAAATACTTTTCTGTTATCGTTCACGCTAACGCTACGTGCAAAATGTATGGCAACGACATTACCTGCGGAGAGAACTGTCACGGATAAGAGGTCAACCCATGTTTTCTTTCCAAATGACAGTGAAGTGGAGTACTCCGACGCCTTTGTGTCTGTTATCGTATAAACGAGTATGTATTTATGTAGTTAGTAAATATTTAAATAATATTTAAGTCATTAATGTACATGTATTTGGTTTTTCTATTCCTTCTTCTAGTCTGTTTATTTTGTGTACATTAATTAATTGGTAAATAAATAAAATATTTAAATGTTTTCTTTTCAAACATTCTGCTGAAAACGAAATACGTAGGTACCTACAGCTAATAACTTATCTTCTTAGCTCTTTAACATCGACCAAACGCAGTTATAAAATCGTCTGCCGCCTCTTTAAAAAATAAGTGGCAGCATGAAACTGCACTTTGCGTTGAAAACAAAAAAAAAGCGACAAGACACATGTACGGGACAAGTTTTTGAAAATAAGTAATCAGCCTGCGATTGCTCCACGCTCCACCAATCGACAAGCACCTCTACTGTGACATCATGAGCAACAAGTATAAGTTATAATCATTCAAAAATAAGCTTTTAATGAAGTAAAAAAAAAACTGCCTAGCCTTTTCCCAACTATCTTGGGGTCGGCTTCCAGTATAACCGGATGCAACTGAATACCAGTATTTTACATGGAGCGACTGCCTATCTGACCTCCACAACCCAGTAACTGGGTAACACGATACCCCTTGGTAAGACTGGTTGTCAGACTTTCGGACTTCTGACGACCCGTAACGACTGTCAAAGATCCACGATGACAGCTGGGACCAACGGCTTAACGTGCTTTCATCATTTTGTTGTGTATGTCGCTAATTTGTGGCAAATAAATTCTTTTTCTTTCTTTTCGAGGCACGGAGGAGTCTCGGTATGTAATGATGATCACCCATCCATGGAACAACCCCGGCAAGCGTAGCTTAATCTGATAGATCGACCCGTGCGGCTGTTATTACTTTAGCCACGAGCTCCTCAATAAAAAAGCTTTTAATTAAGTTATCATAATTTCTGTCGAAACTCGTCCACAGCTGGACATAGGCCTCCCAAGTGTCCAAACGACTGGTCCTGTGCGTCTCGCATCCATCGGATGCCCGGGACCCTCACCAGATCATCTAAAACCAACACATACCTACTCAATGAGCATAAATACGATGGTTTTGGTTGATTGGATGCTAGGGAGTGCTTAAACAATTGATGACTAATTGGGAACCAGAAACACATACGATCGAAGCAAGTACCTAGGTAAATGGAACTCTTGTAAAGGGCGCATCTGAAAAGTTGAATATTTATTCGGCCAAACTACACTTTTCTCTAGTCTAACTCGAGCTCCCATGAGCTCGACGGAAAATTTACAAAAAAGATATTACTATTTGAATTTAGTCTGAATATTTTTTCCCGATTCCGAATAATGTAAATAACTCAATTTTGCCTAAAAGGATAGATGTGCCTCTTTTTCCTTGGAAGGCAGTACTGTCGTCGCCCTCTTTTTTATCCGATTATCGATAACTGCATTTGTTACCCAACATCGATAAGTGAACGATAATTTTATAGAGTTTAAACAACCTATCTGCAGTAAATAGTCGTTTAGTGTTATCGAGTTTGGAATTGGTGTTTGCTGTAGGATATCATGTTTCTGCGATAAGACTTGGTTGCTTGTTGGTTCATGTAGGTAACTGGATTTAAAAAAACTTTTTTACAAAAAAATAGAACCGACTTCCAAAAAAAGTGCAAAATAACTTTAATTTCGGAAGTCGGTGTTCCTGTTTTGTGTCTTCGTTTTTTGACACCGACTTCCGAAATTAAAGTTATTTTGCACTTTTTTTGGAAGTCGGTTCTATTTTTTTGTAAAAAAGTTTTTTATTTTTCACTTTTTGGTTGTGGTTCCCCATTAAACTGTTTTAACAATTCATATACATACGATAGCAGCAATCGCGGTTGATTTGCTGTCAATTTTTGAAGAGTTCCGTTGTCTGTCTCCGGAACCCATCATCAGATCTTTTTTAAATTTAAATGGGACCATTTCGGAATAAACCCCTTTCGAACAAAAACAGAATTTTGCAAATCCGTCAATATATGACGGAGTTATGCCCGAACATACATAATAAAAAAAAAAACAAAAAAAAAAATACAAACATTCGAATTGATAACCTCCTCCTTTTTCGAATTCGGTTAAAAAATCGTAAGATACCAACAGCGAATGCATAATGAAGTCATGTATTGACAGAATTTCCCAGCCTAAAAACTTCGCCTGAGTTTATTATTATTAACCGACTTCAAAAAGGAGGAGGTTATCAATTCGGATGTTTGCATTTTTTTTAATTTTTTTTTTATGTATGTTCGGGCATAACTTCGACATTTATAGACGGATTTCCAAAATTCTTTTTTGTTCGAAAGGGGTTTGTTCCGAAATGGTCCCATTTAAATTTCATGTAGATCTGACGATGATTTTCGGAGACAGACAACGAAACTCTTCAAAAAATTACAGCAGATCAACCGCGATTGCTGCTATCTCATAAATATAATACATTATTAACACAATTTCATGAGGAACACAACTAAAAAGTGAAAAATAAAAACTTTTTTACAAAAAAAAAAAACCGACTTCCAAAAAAAACAAAATGTAAAATAACTTTAATTTCGAAAGTCGGTGTCAAAAAACGAAGAAATAAAACCAGAAACACCGACTTCCGAAATTAAAGTTATTTTACACTTGTTTTTTTTGGAAGTCGGTTTTATTTATTTTTTTTGTAAAAAAGTTTTTTATTTTATCGCATGATCGCTACAAATTGGCACAATGAGGTAATGGTGCCGGTTCTGTTGTGTATCTTTTTCAATAATAAAACAAGAAAGAGACGAACGTAAATTAGAGCTGTCAAATTTAATTGAACTAATATTTAACTCACTAAACATAAGGTTTTTTTTTTTACAATTTTTCAGAATAAAAATTAGAAAAGTGTGAGGTACTAATTATTCCTTGTGCTCTGTTGGTACCGTTACCTCGCTATTCGATACACTATTATTGGTTTATCGATTCTTCACTGTTTTTTTTTATGTAAGTTTAAGTCTATTGGTTACCGCGTCTTAATGATTTAGGGCCGATTTCACCATTCGCTCTATAAACTAAGTATTACTGAACTAAGCTTAGCGTAAAAAATAAAAACCATAAAAAAGAATATACTAAGTGAGTTAACCATAAAAGATAGACATATGCTGTCGCGGACTTTTTTTTAGAACTTTAATAGGAAAACAATTCCGTCTGACATAATTTTTGCGTAACTTTAACCGTTTACGCAGCGTACGCTACTGAAGCTCTGAAAAGATTTTTTTTCCCGTTTTTGCCACATTTTTCATTGATGCTCTGCTCCTGTTGGTCGCAGCGGGGTTATATAGCCTATAGCCTTCCTCGATAAATGGACTATTCAACTCAAAAATATTTTTTCAATTTGATCCAGCAGTTTCTGAGATTAGCGAACAAACAAACAAACTCTTCAGCTTTATGACAGCGGCTAAACGCGTTTAAGCTCGCTTAAGCGCGTTTAACTGGGCGTTTAGAATTGGTGAAATCGGCCCTTAGTCGTTACAGTCTTACAGTTTACAGTCTACTAAATCAGTAGCAAAAATATATACTTATGTAGTATTTTGTGTAACGGACACAAAAGGTTACATTTGACCCACTTTGCGTTGATATCATATTTAATTTTGTTATTCGATAAATAATACAAGGATTAAACTTGAAAGCAACATCGACCTTCGATTTCGATACTAAGATTAAATACTTTATTGTCTTTCTGTAACCTTCGTGATTTAATAAACATTATCATTAAAACACGAATAACATTGTTAAATACTCTACTGAAATGTCACGGACCACGAGGTATTATTGTACCAAATATATAGACAATGGCGCCGATTCTGTTAAGCACAAACTAAACTTAATTTAAGTTATTGCTATCTTTGTCTCTCTAATAATACAAGAAAGAGTTAACGTTAACGTATTTTAGAGCTGTCAAATTTAGTTGAACTAATATTTTCATACAAATTAAGGGTACACGTAAAAACATGTCGATTAAAAACACGATAAAGCGCAAGGCGTAAACTAGTTTGACATCTCTAACTTAATTCGTAGCTATAGCCGTCCTTTTCTCGCACTGCCTTTTAGTAAAAGATAGCGATTCTCTAAATTTAGTTTAGTTATTGACCAAAAGAATCGGCACCAATAGCACTCCGCTCGCGACTTCGTCCGCGTGAATTTCAAAAATATTTATAGTCTATGACACTCACAAATAACGTGGCTTTCTATTGGTAAAAGAATTTTCAAAATCAGTTCTGTAGATCCAGAGATTACCCCTACAAACTCACAAAATTTACCTCTTTATAATATTAGTATATATAATGAACAGTAACTTAGAATTGTATGCGTGGAACTAGGAAGTATCGGCTGTGGAATATTGCAACAAAACAAATAAAAGAGCAGCATTAAGCTTTCTGGTTCCGCGGAGTTCCGCCTTTCTAAAATACTGTGTAAAATAAAATAGGTACCTACACAATATGAGTACTTAAGTAACATAAATTTAAACATAATTTTGAAACTAAATTTCAGTCGAGGAATATAAGAAAACGTAAAAAGAAAAAGTCCTACAGTGTGTAATTAATTAAAGAATAATCAGTCGGCACTGAAATAATTTTTTTTATTTTTAGGCGAGATGGGTTTGCTCTTGACTCTAGTCTAGGTCAGAGGTGACAGAGACAAAGTCGACGATGGAGCGAGCTTACCCAGAAGAAAACTGTTCACTCTAACTTTGAAGAGATTAGGGTTGTATGCGTTCGGAAATACAGACGCAGGTAGAGAGTTCCACTCCTTTGCAGTGCGCATTATGAAAGACGTTCGGAAACGTTTAGTGCGAATTCGTGGAACAGCAACAAGGTAGGGATGGTAACTGGCAGTGCGTTTAGATGTCCGTTGGTTGAAGGGGGCCGGTGGGATGAGGTCGTGGAGTTCCTGGGCATACTCTCCGAAGTACAATCTGTAGAAGACCGACAAGCAGGCCACCTTGCGGCAATGAGGTATGTATGTATATGTAATATGTAACTGTAAGTACCTAAACAGCATTTACACCTACTAGTTAAGTGAAAGAAAAGACGTGTGGCACTCGGAGACTGCCGCGGTAAAGCTATTGCATAGCATTTTTTATCAACTTATGCAATTATAATTATTTATTTATTTTATTTATGCCGTATTTTTTTTCCTTTGTTTTTTTTTTCTTTGATATTAATTCAAGTTACACTTTTTACACGCACGTAAGAAGTTACACTTCTTTGGCGTAACAAGATAAATATCATCATCATCATCATCCTCATCATCACCATCATCATCATCGTCATCATCATCATCATCGTCATCATCGTCATCGTCATCATCATCATCGTCATCATCATCATCATCGTCATCATCATGATCATCATCATCATCATCATCATGATCATCATCCCTATTCATCGATAGATGGCAAAACTAAAAAGTATCACCGCTGTGCCGGTCGGAGTCCGGTGTTAGGTTATTTTCGTTACGGAATTTCTGGATTCGGTCTCCACGCTCAAGGCCCGCGATAGAAGCTATGCAATAGCTTAAAAAAAGAAAAAAAAAGCATTGCCATACAACGTGGCAATGCCGCCAGTGTTTTCGGCACATTTCCAGTTCACAGCGATGTTGAGAAATTTTTTGACACCATTATTTTTTTTTTTTAAGTTAGGTGTATTTATTTTAATTATACTCGTAGTTAGTTGTGTATTTTATTACTATGTAAATATTATATCTTAAAAAAATATTTCTTCAAAAAAAAAGATAAATAAATCACATCATGAAGAGCGTATAGTTTTTTTTTTATACATGCTTAGTACAAATTTTCACTAAACACAGCTAGTAAGCAGGTAGGACTAGAAATGAATCTTTCGAAAACAATGGTCATGACAAATAGTATACAGAGAAGAATATCAGTGGACAATGAAATTCTAAGATATACAGAGAAGTACATATACCTTGGAAAACAAATTGGCTTCAACAGAAAACAAAACGAACTAGAAGTAGAACGAAGAGTACAAAATACTTGGAACAAGTACTGGTCCTTGAAAGAGATATTTAAAAGTAACATGCCAACAAATATCAAAACAAAAGTCATGATGGCATGCCTCCTACCTTGTCTAACCTACGCATGTCAAACTTGGAAATTTAGATCCAAATTAAAAAGCAAAATCACTACCTGCCAACGCGGAATGGAACGAAGTATGCTCAACATTAAAAAGATGCAAAAAATTCGTCACACAAAGATTAGAGAAACCACTAAGGTGACGGATGCTCTAACCTACGCTAAAAAACTAAAATCGAAGTGGGCTGGACACGTAGCGAGGCTAAAGGATGAGAGATGGACCAACTGGGTAACAACGTGGAAGGGTCCAATCGGCAAACGTCTCAAAGGCAGACCCCACACTAGATGGGCAGACGAGTTGATAAAAATAGCTGGTACCTGTTGGTCGCAACGAGCTCAAGATAGAGACGCATGGTTTTCTTTAGAGGAGGCCTTCACCTTCACTTGAGGAGGGGTTCATGCCAACAAGAAGAAAAAAAGAAAAAAAAAAGGAAAAAATAAGTGAAATACGTGTAAATAACATCATTATCTTTCTTTTCATTTTAAACTATGTATGTATATTACTTTTTGCATGAAATAAAAGGCTTATTATTATTATTATAGTACAAATTTATGTGCAAGAATGGACAGATGATGTACTGCTGGTACTTAAAAAAGGAAACCCTGAGCTATAAGTACCAGCTGCCCTTAAGTGACACAGTGAGAGGAGTTCATGATATTACATGGAGACATGTTAGATGAAGTTGCCGTGACAATAATAATACATTTAATTAATAATATGGAATACAAAATGTTTAAAGAGTAGAATCGCTTGACCTAGTAGTAAACTAAGCCTCTGGTTATTTGTGTATTGCGTGTGTGTGTGTAATGGTGTATGTGTGCGTGTATATGTGTTTGTTACATTAGTTACTTAACTGGATGAAGGAGATTCTCTGTCCCATCATAGGTAAGTTTTAGTAGCCAATCAGTCACGTAGCGTTTAGTAGTCCACAAGTGGACATCTAGTCTCACAGCTCTGAACTCGATCCTCAGCCACACCCAGCTGCAACCAGAATCAGATGGACTGCAATATCAACTCCAAAATCAAGAGTAACGAACATACAAAATGTCTCATCTCCTAAATTGCCTTCAGTCAGAAGTCTTCCAACGTAATTATAAACACAGAGTCACAAACGTCAAAACAGTCTGAAAGACGAAAAGCCCTAAACCTCGTGTTGTTACTCCATTGTGACGTCAATTGGCAAGTCGTCGCTGTTACGTAAAACATGCTAAATAAGGGATCTCTGTTACAGAAATACTTTTTACTCTTTGTCCCGTTTGTGAGTTATCTTTGTGAGGTTAGATAAGATTTTTGTTGGAGGCTATTTCGTTTCGTCGCGTTGCTAAGTGCACAAGCACATGCTTGAATTAACAGCATGGTTCAACTTGACAGTAAATTATAAATACAGTAGTCTCACCAATCCAGCAGGATTAAAAACAAGTGGGTGCTGGATTATTGGAAAGTTCGAATTACCTACTGGATTGTATAGAAACAAGAGCGAGTCGGATCCGCGCGCAAAGGGTTCCGAACAAATCATATTTTTTTTAGGTTTAAACTTTGATAGGTACTTCTTATAGGGTTTCTTGTAATCTATAAGTAAAGAACTATATACTGTATTTTTTTCAAAATTTTGAAGTGGGGGGAATGGTAATGTTTCATCTATTTTCTCAAATAACTTAAAAACTATTTGTAAATTTTGGAATTATGAAAAAAAAAAATTTGTAATCCTTACAATAAGCCCTTTCATTTGACATGTAGCACACTACAGTTTAATAATTTTTTTTTTTAATTTTCTGATTTGCACCACCAAAGTGAAACCCACATATTCCAAATTCATTTGTTTACGTTACACGTTCATGTTTGGGTCACAGATATTCATGTGAGTACCAAATTTCAACTAAATTAGCTGTGACAGCCGGACAGAGAACAGACAGACAGGCGCACGAGTGATCCTATGAAGGGTTCCGTTTTTACAACTAAGGGTTCCGATTTTACAATGTCCTAATTTAATAAGGGAGCAGTAAGTGGTGGAATAGGCCTTTTTTTTTTTTTTTGCCTGGGTACTGAAGTGCCAGATTAGTGAGACTCAACTGTAGTTACTAAACGTTTTATTGCACTGAAATACAGGTAGGTCAGTCAATCTACTCGCGCCTTTTCTCAACTATTTTGGGGTCCGCTTCCAGTCTAACCGGATGCAGCTGAATACCAGTATTTTACATAACCCAGTAACTGGGTATTAAGCTACCCCTTGGTAAGACTGGTTGTCAGTCTTTCGGGTTTCTGACGACCCGTAACGACAGTAAATATCGACGATTCACAGCCGGGACGAACGGCTTAACGTGCTTTCCTAGGCACGGAGGCGTCTTGGTATGTAAAGATAGTCACCCATCCATGGACCAACCCTGGCAAGCGTAGCTTAACATGATGGATCGACCCGTGCGGCTGTTATTACTTTAGCCACGAGCTCTTGAAATACAGGTAGGTATCAGATAGAAATCAAGCATTATCGTAATCGACTAATTACGGATACTAGTATTACTAGTGGTCGCTCGGTGATTTATTGTCAAAGACCATGAACATGACATGAAACATGACTGCGAACCATAACCCAAAGACTAGGTGACAAAGGCATGGTGTTATGTTTTTGTTTATTATTTTATTACTATTGCATATTTTATACAAATATTACCTTTCTGCACTATGAATTAATGAAAAGCAATTGCATGCGGCTGAGATGAGAATGCTAAGAGCGACGTGTGGTGTTACGCGCATGGATAGAATTAGGAATGAGTATATAAGAGGAAGTCTGAAAGTGGCACCGCTGACTGAAAAATTGTGTGGAAATCGGTTGTCGTGGTATGGGCATGTGATACGGAGGAATGAAGAAAATGTCGTGAGGAAAGTCTTGTATATGGATGTGGATGGCTATAAGAGTAGAGGAAGGCCAAAGAAACGATGGTTGGACTGTGTGAAAGATTGTATGGGTAAAAAGGGGGTGACTACAGAGATGACGACTGATAGAGAAGTATGGATGAAAAAAACATGTTGCGCCGACCCCAAAGAAATTGGGATAAGGGCAGGAGAATGATGATTACCTTTCTGCACTCCTTCTCCATATAAACTTTAACTGTGCCAAATTTCATTCTCCTCCGTCCACGTAATTTCATGAAAAGGGGTCGAAAGTTTTTCCTTCACGTATCAATTACGGTTATTTACTTAAAAGCTACAAGCTTTTGAGATCGACTTTTATTTTTGGAATGTATAAAATGGGAACACGCAGTCATTGTGTCAGTTTTACGTTTTACAATAAAATCTTTAAATGATTACTTTCTTTCGTCACTTTCTCGTTCGTATTGTGCTCAAAAACATGAACATGAACTTTTAAACCATGTAAAACCGACGTCAAACTCCATTACATACCTACAAAGTAAAAGCTATGCAAGTGAGATAAGGTTCATGACATTATTATCAAAGTGGCCTTCAAAAGATCACATTATTAGATCGGTTTTAGCGATAAGATCGCCCATTGTGTCACCCTATGAAATGGTTTAAACATTTCTGTAGGAACTTGTGACATTCTATCAAGGATAAAGATTGTCTTAAGCCTTAAGACTTAAGGCGCTATTAACTAACAACGACCTTGAGTGGTTAGCTTGCATGTTCCGTGCTGAGCTCACGTAACGCGTCGTACGTCCACCCAGTAATAGGACTCGCCCATCAAGGAGCGCTGTCCGAAATTAGAATAGAACGCATTATTAATTTATGATACATAACAAACAGGTAGGTATTCTACTAAAACACGTATACTAAAATATAAATAATTAAATGATCTATAAAATAGTGAAGGTTTCATAAAAATACGCTTTATAGTTTTTGCGTGATTCTCAATTTTTTATCCGCGTCAGACATAACTTTACAAACTAATTACACTATGTAATAAAAATATAATTTCAAATATTCACATATCAAATTACGAAGGAAATTGTCTAGAGTAACATGCATTTTTTTCAAAGAAATAAGTCGTATAGACGTGATGTTCAATTAAAAATCATTAGAAGTCGTATAACTGCGCCCGATGTCGAAAATATTTCGGATATGCGATATTTCGGTAGTTCATGTTAACCCCATTCATTTTGAACTATTATTTAATCTCATACAACGTGGCAATGCCGCCAACCTTTTGGGCACATTACAATTCAACATCGATGCTGAGGAATTTTTCGACAATTTTTTTTTTAATATTAAAAGTGTTTAGTTATAGTTTTTTTTAATTCAAATAAATAATATTGAAGCTGAGAAAAAAGGTGTTAAGTTCAAAATTCTCTCTACGTTCACATCTGGGACAATAACAAAGCAACCATATCATTACCGCCTTGTTAAAAATCAGTTTGAAAATTCTACACAAACAGACCCACTCTCAGTCTCAATGTCATTCTCATTAAACATAATATCCCTCTCGATTTCAGCAGAACAACAGAGCAGTGACCACAAAATGCGATATTAATACAGCGGGTCAAACCACCGTATGCTCTTGACATTTACTTCTTTTGTAACCTATACCTTCTATACTTGTTACGATTATATCTTAGTCTTACTTACCCATACTACAAGTTCTCGATAGCAATCGTTCACTCTCTACTTAGTCTTGTCCCAACTCTTTGAAGTCAGCTGCCCGTCTATTCGGAGGCAGTTCATTAACTGACAAGCCTTTTTTACATGGAGCGGCTGCCTATCTGACCACTACTCCATAGCTAACTGGGCTGTGGTGTCCCCTTGGTACTCGTAATATTGGTTGCTAGACATTCTAGTTACGTTTTTTAAAAATTTACGAATTAAAACAGGACCGGAAGCTCAACGTGATTGCCGAGTCATGGAGGGGTCTTATTAAAAGATAGATGGTCGCTCATCCACGAACCAACCACACCAAGCATAGCACAACCTTGATCACTCGACCCGTACTGTTACACAGCCACGAGCCCCTCTCGGTAGCAATCGGTATAGAGTTATATTTGCTCGTTAATTGTGTCCATACAATACTTCCACTGTACTGCATCAAGTCGACCTTGCGGGCTGATCACGACTCCGCACACCTGCGCAGAGGTTGTCAACCATTAGTTCTCGATTAGAACTTGATCAATTTTAATGGTTATTCCATTAATAGGCTGTTTCCGCAATCTAAACACGATTCGAATAGATAAAGTGTCTAGTTTACCTCCACTTTAAGTATCTTCGAAGATGTTCTTGCCAAATTACAATTAAAACCTTGTTAATAATGAACGATAAAGCACGCAGAAGCTATAAAATAGTAGGTACCTAATTCTAATTATTTTGAACTGCGACCATGCCTAACAAATAACAAACAGATTCTTAACTACACTATGGTTAAAATCCTAATTTAAAACAGTTTCAGGTAACGCAGCTCACGTAAAGCAATTTCTTGCACAAAATAAATAAAATTAGACGAAGTTCTTGAAACTCGATAGTAGAGGTCCGTTTATGGCCCAGTTGATCCCCTGTTATATGAGGAATTCACGGTTAAGGAAGGATCTGAGCGAATTCCTCAGCTCTGTTTAGGTCAACAGCGATAAAAGCAACTTGTTTTTTTTGCTGTCGCTGGAAGCGATTCGAAGGTTTACGAATCATAAAATTGCTTTTAATTTGTGCCTTGTAAAAATATAAGTAATGAGTGGACAGTTATTTTAAAATATTGCAATAAATTGTTTTAAAAATGAACACATAAAGACTCCTGCAAAATTATTTTCCGTTACTTTTTGGAAATGTGTAACAGTTTTTTGAACGAGATCTCTCGCAGTTTCGATTCAATCTCTACATTACACGTTCATGCGGTTATGATGTTCTCAATTATCATCTAACACCATCTAAGCCATGCACCATCTGGGCTTCTTAAGGCAAGGAGGCTCTTACTGGCCTGGTTTGGGCTCGTTCGTGCACGCTAGTCTCGAGTCGAGGCCGCTCTAGCCCACGTTGTGATGTTTCGATAGTAAATAAAGGTATGAATTGTCACGTCTGTGTGTTGCCTTATCAAATTTTCTGTTATCTCAACGTAAGGTTACCTAGAATTGGTAATTTTATACACCATTTATGACTTGAAAGATTTCATGTTTTGATATAGAAATCGATATTTTGCTGTATTTATTTTCAAGAATTAAGCATTGTCGTCATCACTAGTGACTAATATAATCATACTTTTTTATCCTACCAGAAGAAAGTAAGATAGTAAAAAGTTTATTGACGATATAAAAGAACAAACCTTACTACATACAAATCCCGCAGTCCTGTGATTTGTGTCTACTTTTTTATAAATATAATTATGACCCTATATGCGGTTGTTTGAGCTTAATTCACACTGACCTCCGTACTAGTGAAAACTGTATCACGGCAGGTCAGTCTTCCTCGTTCACAAACACAAACACTTCCAACACAATTAATAATTTTCATTTGACTGCTAAACAATATGAAGCACTGGTTTTATGAGTATAAGGCTATAAATACAAAAACTTAGTAGGTATCATTTGATGATTAGATGACAATAATAACGAAGATAGTTATAAAATATTAAAAGTATTAAAATACTAAGAACTGCCGCTTCATCTCTTACATATCAAAGGCAATTTACTTAATTCTAATAAGCTTGCAATAAGCAATCAGCAGAGGTGACCCAGTGGTAACGGCCGCGACTTACAAGTTGTAGGTCGTGAGTTCAAACCTAAAACAGGCGTTTTACTTTGGGTAAATTATTTCATCACCACTGTTCTCAAAACGGTGACGGAAAACATCGTGAGGAAACCGGCATGTCCTAGAACCAAAAACTGCCAAGACATGTGACATCCACCAACCCGCATTGGGCCCGCGTGGTGGATTATATCCCTCACCTCACAGAGAGCAGTCCTGTGCCCCAGCAGTGGGTACATTATAAAGGCTATTATGCTCATATTATAATACTTTTCATCCCGAAAAAATCCACGGTTCCTGTAGGTAGAGCACTCGTGAAAAGCTAGTCTACAATTTTTTCTGATAAGACAACCGACAGACCGTTTACGGATACAAACAAATAATCCATCTCGAGATAATGAATCTAAACTTGACATTGCCCTGGTCAAACAGTAAAATTGACCCCCGGAGCCAAGTGTTTTCCAAATATTTCGGTTCTGGATTACCGTCTATCCTAATGTAGCTCTGCCTAGCCTCTGCCCAACTATGTTGGGGTTAGATTCCAGTCTAAACGGATGGAGCTAAATAGGAACCAAGTTTTAAATGTAGTTGACCTCCACCAACTCTTGGTAAGCTTCTTCTAAGACAGCTGAGAGACCAAACAAAGAATCTCTTTTGAGAAAATGAATCTAAACTTGACATTGCCCCGGGGTCAAACAGTAGGATTGCACATGTTGTCTGTTATCGATTGCGAAATGGCATCAATTGCCAAACGCCAGAGCGTGGCGAACTGTCGATTGATAAACACACAATGTAGCGATTACCCGCGTTTATAGTTTGAGTGTGAGGATGAATAATGTGTGGGGTAATTATTTATGTACCAACAATTAATGTGAGACGGAAAATGGCTATAAAATTGCCAAAGATTTGCATACTTTTACTAATTACATATTTTGAAGACATCGTGTAAAGACAGAACTCCTTCATTTTTTTTTAATACTGACATTATGCAGATCCCGTAAGTGAAAAAAAAAATCCTGACGGCAGTCATCCATCAATCCTCAGATCCCAGAACTTCAAACACAAACAATAACTAACTTCTAAGTGTCTCTATTAATTTCCGCCACTTGAATGAGAAATGTAGTCTCAAGTACCGTAATCCGTTTAGAAGAAACAAATCTTTCTTTCATCTCCGGGGTTAACATACCCATTACAAAGATTAATTCAGCAACAATGCAGCAAAAAATATAGCAAATTACAGCCTAAGCATTAATTTATCATTTAACCCCGCCCTCCGAACGGAATAATAAGGCTTCGTGACTGAACCCCATGCGGCCTGCTTAATTAACCCGTAAAGAATGAACTCGCGAACACAAAAAATAGAACCGGTCAAGACTAAATTGAAATGTCAAAGTGAATATGTCAGAATTGACGTTTCCGATGTTGCGCTTGCGTCGCATCAAAATATTAATCTAGTAGATTAGCCTCAGGTCACATTACGCAACTCACAAACAACGGTTCGTTGAGTAAATTCATGCGAAAATTACTTGTAATTTGTGCGAGGTCATCTGCACATAATACTCTCATTCGTATCGTACAGTGCTACAATTTAGCGTAATGGAGCCATAATATACCAGCCTTGTCAATTATAACCTAGGCACTATTGTTAGTCATAAATCAATACCGACATCAGTAGCCCATAGTTGAATAATACATAATTTATAACCCAGAAATAGAAAACGTAAATTACTGCAACAATGAAAATCTTACCTGTATAAATCTTGTACAGCGAATCCAATAAACCCTGCATCATTTTGACTTGTATTTAGGCACTAGTTAATCACAATACACTTAAACAAAAACATGTCTAGACTAGCTGGCACACAATAATCAGCACTGAACACTATAGCTTTATTATTTTTAAAATAACAAGACGTGATCAATTGGTAACATAACTGAAAACTCAAATTCTTCAAACTAAATGACCAGTTTATCAAGAGAGCTAATTAGTCCCAAATCTGAACAAAAGCGTGAGCAGATCAATAAGGAATATGCATGATTCAATTGAAGACTTTTTAAAATATCATCATCAGCGATGAAGTTATAAAGCTTTATGATAATTAGAAAGAGAAGTCCTAAGTGTTTTTTGATGTCAAAGGACATGACAGGCCCATACAACTGCCATAGAAAACAGCGTTTTCGAGAGAGGGACAGATATATGTTTAAAATTGTTATATCTCGTTTAATTTTGATTCTGCTTTCACTGTTCGTACTATTTTAGTATATTCATCGATAAACCGGTTAGATAAACAAATATTTTTTTCATGCATATTCCCTATTGGTATAGGGTAAAATAAATGAAGACACAAACGAGAAATTACTATAAGTTTTGAAGGTGAACGAACTAATAGTCAACACGGTGGCCAAATTGAAGTAACGGTAACCACGGTCGGATCTTTATCATCAATCAGATTTGCGTAACTATTTTTTAGCAATTACTTCGTACACTTGAGTAGTCCAAATGACTGGTTACGTGGAATGCAGTCAACGTATACAATTACATGTACTAAGGACAAAAGAAATGTGATCCAGTTACTACTAATATTGAGAACACAAGACAAGGCTACTATTTGAGCCCAACGAAGCGTGTCTAAATATGTGGCTAATGAAAATAGCGATATCAAAGCAATATATTAAAATATAGAACCAAAACTCAACCTAGACCCCGATGCCCATACAAGTATCATGGAAAATGATAAAGTATTATGCAAGGTCGCATAAGTTGATACAACGACCTGTACTACGCCTACGGCAGTAATAGTCTGAGTGGCCCATAACACCATGTTTTACAAGATGTAGTACAATATGGGCCTAATAGTGTCGAAAGTTTCGATGTAGGCGGGAACTCGGACGTGTAATAAATTGTAGCAGACGCAATAAGAAGTCTACAAATGTCGTAACACTAGTAGCGATGAGAAAAGAAAATAATATGCACCTCAACAAGATCTACATCACCTTCGTCAAAAGAGAAACTTCACATCACAAATCATTCTGAAACATATCTTTATCCTACGTCTTTTACTTTACGTTATGTTTACTCGTAATATTTTCTTTATATTTTGCAACTCAACGTTATTAACTGGGATGCATTCTAAAAGTGAAACAAATTATCCGGATCATTTGTAGGAAGTTTTCCTCGGGCAAACGTAAAAACACACTTCAATTTTATTAATCTTGGCACGAGTTTTAGCATAACAAATAAACTTAACAAGCGTTTCCTAAAATCATTTATCACTGGTCAAATAGTAAGAGAATGGTTTGACGGGTTCGCAGAAGACGTTATAATAATTCAACCTGAAGCCATTGCACAGAAACGTTATAGATGTGTGACAAAACAAGGTCTTTTTCTTGATGTTAAGAAAACCAATAAACAATTTACTGTGAAGAACATTAATCATTTGAATATTAAACCTTACCATGATCTACACACGAATTTAGTCGCACTAAAGTAACCAAGTCTCGAAACCAAAGAAGTTTTATTGGTCATAAGAGCAACAGGTATGAAAATAATAAGCAATGCCATTTAAGTGAAACAAAACCTCGTACCGAATTACGACCAAAACAAAGAATCCTAATTAATACGAACGAACTCAGCAATGTTACTTCTAAACTCTTACGTGAAGGTAGAAACGTGCACGGCCAAAAATAGAATACGAATAACAATGTGTTGGTAAATGAAGACAGTAATGACATGTCTACATGAATGTAAAGCAAAATTAGCCACACAAAAAAGCCATTACGAAATCAATGGGAAGAACGCAGACATAATACAAAGCGGCACCATTGAAACTGGGTAACTTTATGAAGATCTCGACTGGTTGGAAATATAAAAGATAGCTTTAGCGAACTTTTATTTACGTTGAATCCTTTTATGAAATAAAATGCATTTAATACAAAATACATCATGAATTCTTGAATGCAATTGTTCAGGATCAACATTACTGACATACTTAGCCGTCTCGCTTTATTCGTGGACACAGACTAGTCTTTTTGTTAAGGAACTATGGCCGGGTAAAATTAGAATTTCAAATGCATTCACCCGCAGTAATTCATCTTCTCTGAAGCAAAATGCAAAAATATTATCCCACCAAGTTTGTGGAGTATAAAAGATACATCTTTGAGAGATTACTTCGCAAATAATACGATGAAAGATTTGCGAGTGTCCCGAACAAACGACAATTTATTCTCCTGTAAATTGGAAGTGGCATGTCTGCGCTTAATCAAGCGAGTAACGGAGCAAAAATCTCGGTGACCGGTCAAACCGAACAAGATGAACGAAGACTTTGCAAAAAGAAAGTTCTTTGAAAGTTTTTCCATATCATCAAATTCAAAACCTGTTTAAGACAAAACGTATTTGTTTAGCAGAACACATATTCGCACTTGCATTACAACAAACTGTCATCTATCGTTAATAGACGACGTTGATGGCAAATATTTAATACACTGTCACTTTTGGAACCACATTGCACTCGCGGCGACCACTAGTATGTACAGCACATACACGCGACTCCAGATGTAAGTCCAGCGATGTTTCTCTGACTTAGCTACGAGTTATGATCAAATCGCAGAAGTCGATTAGGGCGGGCGCTCATTGCGGATCGCGCGCCCGCGCCGTCCGCGGTCTGCCGCACCGCCGCCGCCACTGGCGTACCGGGATTATTTATAAATTCATACAGACAGGGGGTCGTAGAATTTTGCACGACGTCGTCGTGGTATGCCAAAGCTAATGACTGCATCAGGTCAAACCGGAAACACATTGTCACGGTACCTTCCTCAAGTTAACGAACTCCAGTGTCTAAGATGTGTTTCTGTATCTATTGTCCAATGCAAAGTTATTTATTTTTGAATACCGGATTTCCACACCTTTATTTTGGACTCAATCGATCAACGTAGCTTTGTATATTAATTAACAATTCAATATACAAAGCTACGTTGCGTATAAGCCAAATATGTACAGACCCCACCCACGGTGGACCGCGAACTAATTCTAAAAAATGTTTCGCAATATACTTGTAACTCAAAGAATATTCCGGCGGCCCTGGCCATGCCGCCCACCTGGACAGGTGTCCAGCGCGATGGCTCATATACCACGACATTACGTTTAACGTGAGCAAGATTTAAATTAAGCAGTATGATCGGTTTTGACGTTAAAATTTATGAATTGCTTACACACGAAGTGCCAATGATTTGCGTTTACTAGTTTATCGTACTCTGGTTATTAATTGGCCATCTTAAACGTTTCCACTGGTATGATTGAAGATTCTCAAACAAATATGTGACGAACACATATGAATCACCTGCAAGCAGAATACAAAAGACTTGGCGTTTGGCACTACTGGCTATTCATTCCAAGTTTCTTGACAAATGACAGCTAAAATTAAAACAAAGAGCAAATTGAATAAACATAACTGAAGCAAAGCCAAACTACCTGTACGTGTGATAGTGAACAAGTTAATAAAGGGTTTGTAAATTGATCAAGTAAATCAATGTGTAGCAGTACTCTTCAATCCATATTCTTCAAAACTAAAAATTAGATAATGCTTAAAGATAAACGTTCAATTGTAAACTGATAAGACCGAGAAAGTGTACCGTAAACGTATATTGTCAGTATGCCCAAGGGCAATTTCCTTAAATTTACACCGTGCCACGAACAAATTCATCCTGATTACAAAGTTCCAAAAATACACAACAATTACCCGTCAAATTAGACTCGAAATGCCGCGACACGTCCATACGCCTGACAGACATCCAAAGAATGCCAACATCCCATCTTTCACCGGACAGACGAAGTCAGACAGCAGTGACGGCCCTGCCTATTTGTATTCTAGAATATTCATTGCGCGGTATACATCAGTATTTACGGGTTTAGTTCAGTCTCACACAGCTGTCGACGCTGACGTGGTTTCATTGTGGACTTTATTATTGATCGTAAAGTATCGTTAGTAATGTTTCTTTGACGTAAACGTTACGTTTCGAAGTAAACTGAATCTCTTCATCTTGTCGGGTAATGTGAAGTTTTGCATCAGGGCTTTACGCTGCTATATTGGAATAGAACGTTACTAATAGGCAATATGACGCTCCTCTGATTTCAATGAGAATTTTGCATGATCGTAAATATTATCATTGAAAGTAATTTTTATGAAGTGGATTCCAGAATTTCCAGATGTCTCGTATTTAATATCTTGGCAAACGCTCGCCTTTTCTCACTTAAAACGAAACCTCAGCAAACAAAAAGAATTCGTATCACACTAACACGGTACCCTTTGGAGATATATTGTATACCTAGGTACGATATAACCTTTATCTTGAATTTCAACTACATGAAAATAAACGTTTCCAAATACATTTCCAGAAAAAGAAACAGGAACAAATAAACAAACGCACACATTTCCAATAATACGTTGTTACCTAAGCGATAGTTTGTTTAATGTTTATGCTGTAGTATATTTGTAAGGTAATATAAACAATATGTCTGAAAGAACATTATTCGGTAAACCTGAGTCAATGTTATTTAATAAAACACGTTTGAACCTTACCTTTATGTATTGTAAAAATAAAACTTTAGCACCTTCAGAGTTAAATATGGTTGTATGTTTAATCTCTTGTAAATCCTTGGAGTCCTATTTATTTAAATAGTTTTTAACACCACCGGCCATTCTTTCTGAATCAATCGTAATTGCGTGTTCTACATCAATCGAATACCAATTCTTCTCACTTTCAATCCCCGTAAATGCTGCTCACATGTAACGAAGGGAATTCTTAGTAAGTACGGTACCTATTTATTTTCCAGGTAAAATTCCTGTGTAAAATATAGAACTGCGAACGATTGCTCCATCAACGTTGTGCTAAATCTCGACTTTTCAGGTAATTACGTATGTGTACTATTAGAGAGAATCATGATGTTGATCAGTAATCTTCACAAAGCAATTTGACTGTAATAAATGTAAAATAAAAGATATTTCACCCATGCGTACAACATCAAGAGTCAAATCTTAGATTAGATTTAAACCTCGAATCAGAAGAATAGAAATCTGGATCGAACATAAATCTACTATCTATATTAAGTGTCCTAGCAAACACAGTAATATCAGAGCTCCTCAATGACTCCAGACACTATTGAAAACACATTCTTATTAGTAAGTAGGCGACACAAAGGTATAAATAAAGCTGAAGTGAGCCCACCAACGGATACATTTACCGGCGACAATTGAGCGCTGGCGTGTGCTAGCCGCTTCCTCAATGACCTCATGCAAAACTGTAGCATTTCTACAAACCGCGCCATTTAGGGAACGACATTTGGGTCAGGCCAATTGTGTCATTTAGATGAGGATGCCTTTGATTAGAACAACCGACCCTTTTAATGGCTGGAACTAGGCTCTTGTAACACGATAGCGTTTTGCTGATTGCTATCATTGTATGTGGAGCGTGCAATGATATTTTGTGTATCATGTTTTTGAACTTTGAGATTTGGTTTGAGGGAGGCTTTTGATACAGTGAATCATAATCATCCTGACCGAAATGAAGTATGCAGGTCACTTATCGCTTTCACGCGCAAAAGATCGCTGTCGCACGTTGGTGGGTGGTAAAAATATTTTTATCTACACATTTAATAGGTACTGAAAAGATATTTCGACCCACACCACAATATCCGATATGGTCTAGTGGCTAGGATACCTGGCTCTCACCCAGGAGGCTCGGGTTCGATTCCCGGTATCGGAAAAACTTTTTACTTTTTGAAGTAAGATTTGAAAGGCTGGCAAATAAATAGAATTACTTCAAAGAAACTCGTTAGAGCTCCTCAACTTATTATTTAAGTTATTATGAGTTTAGCGGAAGTCAAAGGAAAGAATTCAACGAATCGAGAATTTGTAAAGTCTTATTGATAAGATTATAGTCGAATAAATATTGAATAATCAAATACAATCATGTTTGTATTACGCGTAGACATTGGTTACTAGGAATTCTGAATTTCTTTTGACGCGTTTGGTAAAAAATTGTAGTTAAATATGTTTAGGTTAAAGACAGCTGTCAACTTGTCCATTATGTCGTGTCGCTGTAAAAAAACTGTGACATTTCTTAGAAATAACATTTCTCGAAATTTGTTGCCACTAATGATTCTACTGTCCACTCATAATTTTACCGTTCTAACCAAGGTTTTCTGCAATTCCTCTGAACTGCAGAATTGAGTGGGTTTATAACTTAAACATGCTCTCACTTGCAAACCATTACTTTATACAAGCACTTTCCTGGAGAGCTTAGAGGGCATTCCTCCCTCAAACTGTCGGCCATGTTGCGGTCACAATGGGTGCGCCGGCGCACGTCTTTATTAGCCATGAATGGCGACGGCAGTAAACAATTCAAAATAGACGCGGTTCCCGGTCGCGCTGCCGACCGATCTCTAGTCGGCCACGAGTTACAACTTTATACCACGTGGAACTTTTGTCTACGATACCCGTCATTAATCTTCGGGTCTTACTCACATTCTCTGGAAAGGTCAGACGAGGTCTTCTGTGGAATAAGTACTACGTACGATAAGTAGGGTGTGTAAAAGGATATGGGCGGGAATTGTCTCAATGTTTTATGAAGAGTTAACATTGACGCGAATTAATGATTTCTTGGAGAAAAGATAACCAAAGTTAGAGTTAAAAACTTGTTTGACAAAATCAATTGTTAATGTTGGCTCACATCTGAACGCTATTAATTACGGTAATGTGTATTGGCAATAGTTTGTAATCAATTCTATGAATTCAAAGTGCAAATTGCGTTTTGTGTGCATGATGTAGTGTCCTATCGAATGGTTTAGACTTATGGAATAAAAAAGGGAAAGGATTGTTGAATTTTATCAAAACCTTTATTAAAATATAATATTAATAGAATAGAAAGCATTTATTCATTAAGCATTATAAGGTCAAAAGCTTAGGTGTTTTCCTGGACTGCTATCTATCTTGGAATATTCACAATGCAGAAGTAAGCAGGAGGGTGTTTTGTTCGTTTCGGTCTCTGAAACGTCTCCAGAAGTTCCTGCCTTTTTCGACCAAAGTTACTCTCGCTCAGTCTCTTCTTCTACCTCTTCTAGACTATGCTGATGTCTGCTTCCTTGATGCGACTGAAGAACTTCTTGATAAGCTCGAACGTCTGCAGAATTTGTGCATACGCTTCATCTTTGGCATTCGGAAATACGATCGTGTATCGGAATTTCGGAAGCGGTTGAGGTGGCTGCCTATTCGGCAACGTCGGGATACCCACATTCTTTCCTTACTCTTTTCAGTTCCTCACACTCCCAACTCCCCCTTGTATCTCCGGGAACGCTTTGAGTATCTTGTTCCAAGAGGAAAACCTTGCCGCTCATCGTCCTCTCTTCTCCTTCGGTTTCCTTCCCACTCTTCTAGTCGTTACGGTGGATCCTTTACTGTTCGTGCTGTACGCCTTTGGAACTCTCTTCCACACACTCTAAGGGATAGCCCTTCGTTGGAGGTGTTCAGGAGAGGAATAAGGGGGCATTTCCTGCCAACATGACCCATAATAATATGTTTTTATAGAATTTCTTTGTTTATATTATAGGTATATATTATGTTTGTGTATCACATATTTGTTTAGTTTATTTAAGCAATTATATTAGATTTTGAGTTTTGTTTGGAGTGAATTATGTATTTCTCACCTTGTGGTTTGCTGTAAGAATACCCAAACGCTGGGTTAAGCTCGCTTTTGTAATTAACTGTCCCATTGTGTTTTTCTGTAAGTATATGTTTTATGTGTACAATAAAGAATAATAATAATATTCAACACAGACACAACACAACAGCAACAAACAAAAGGTGAAATAAAAACGTAGTGCACAAAGATAGATTGAGTCGAAGACGATATGACTAGGAAAGAACTTATCAATGAGATGATGGATACGAGGATCATCATCATTCTCCTGCCCTTATCCCATTTTTTTTTTTTTTTTATTTTTTTTTATTTTTTTGTTTTTTTTTGATGGATACGAGGATATAAGGAAGAAAAATGGGTACTTACTCCAAATAAATTGGCAAAAGGGCAGTACAGGAGGTCGAGGATAATGATGATGAGCGGTCGTAACAATTTGCCTTATATGACTTCCGTTTCACAACACTTTTCCTGATCAGATTGAGAGAAGTACATAACAAATACGATAAAGAATCTTATCACAAGTGTTTTGTTCTGATATCTTCAGAGTTTTTAGTGCGTGTCTTGTCTCTAAGGCGTAACTTGTAAGAACGAGACCATATAATAGACCAATATTCGAGATAAACTGTTTGCGAGACGAGCCTATCTTACTGGGTCAAAGATAACGAATGGGAGTTTAAAAATAATGCTAAAAGTACTCGTATATTTCTTGTTATTGACAAACAGTTTATCCATTGATAGAACATCCCGAACTGGATACAGGGGCGTCTTTTTCTTACTCCTCCTATGTTTTTTGTCTGATTTATTTCGTTGTAGGTTCTAAGATTTTTGAATCCAGAGGACTCGTTGAGCTTCATTACCTGGGCACTGGTGGTCGTCACTTTTGATTCTGGTTTTTAGATGTTGCAGTTGGGAATGGTTCGGCGGGATGATCACAAAAAAATGTCAGTTTTATTTAAATCAAAAAAGGTAGTTATCAGACGATAAAAGTCATGTAACACACTTAAGAGGCCGTACATGAAATTTTGGCCAATTTCACTGGTTTACGTGATTTTACAGTTACAATAATGTATTTCTATAAGTTTTAATGCACAACATGAAAGAACATTTCAATAAAGAACTTGCAAACAATAGTTTGCCTTCATTTTGCATAAGACACAGAGATAAACTCCATCAAAAAACAAAAAAAATACCCCGATAATTTAATAATCCTGAACTCATATAAAAGATACAGGAATTTCTGCAACAATCTTCTAAAGAAGCTGAAAAATAATTATGACAAAAATGAATTAAATAAAGCAGGTAACAATAGCAAGCAACTTTGGAAACATATTAAAAACGTCACTTATATGACTAAACAACGTGAATCAAATTCGAGTTTACTGCTTACTAATCCTTCACCTCTGCTGTCCGCAAACAATGTAAATAACTTTTTTGTAAATGTTGGGAGAAATTTGGCAGAACAGATCCCGAAACGTTGCGTCCAAACATCTTTCCAAAAACTAAGCAACAGCTGTAACCAGAAATCATTTGTTTTGCTGGATACAGATGAAGAAGAAATATCACGTATCATTGCTGGCCTAAAAGATGACTGTGCAGTTGGATGGGATAATATAAACAATAGGATGCTTAAACTATTTAAGCATATATTTGTACCTCCCTTAACGCATGTGTTTCGAATCTGTCTTTCTAAAGGAATTTTCCCGAGTTGTCTAAAAAAGGCAGTTGTCATCCCGATTTATAAAACTGGAAGCAGAGAAGTGACTAGCAACTATAGGCCAATATCGATACTCCCTTCTATGTCAAAAATACTTGAGAAAATAATTAACAACAGACTAGTAAGCTATTTAGAAAAAAACAACTTCTTGTCACCTGCGCAATTTGGCTTCAGGGCCAAATTGTCCACAGCCGATGCAGTGCATAGCCTAACAGATTATGTCTCTAAAGAGCTAGACAAAGGGAATAAGGTCCTAGGAGTCTTCCTTGATCTAGCGAAAGCCTTTGACACTGTCTCAGTCTCCGCGCTTCTTGACAAATTAGAGGCTATAGGAATAAGGGGAACGCCGCTGTCGCTACTTGCTGACTACTTAAACGGCCGATATCAACGTGTTAGGATAGATAATTTCACGAGCGATGAGCAGAAAAATACTGGTTTTGGTGTTCCCCAGGGAAGTATTTTGGCCCCAACGCTTTTCCTGGTTTATATTAACGACTTGTGTAATTTGAACATTAAGCACGGCAAAATAGTATCATATGCTGACGACACGGCGTTAATATTTACAGCTAAAACCAGTAGCGAACTGCACGAAAACGCTCAACTAGGTTTTAATATTGTGACTAATTGGCTTCAAAGCAATTTACTAACATTAAATGCTGACAAAACAAAATATATACACTTCTCCATGCGCAAGCCTCAACTTAACACTGCTAGCTTTCATCTATACGCCCATCAATGTGGTAACCCTTCAGTCAACATGTGTCATTGTCCTCTTATCCTCAAAACCTGTAACATCAAATACCTCGGGGTAATAATTGACGATACACTCACATTTAGACATCATATTGAAACTCTGGTTAAAAGAGTGCGCAAGTTAATATATGTATTTAAAAAAATACGAACTTTTGCAAATTCAAAATTAATCGCACAAGTTTATCTGGCCCTATGCCAGTCTATAATTCAATACTGCATTACTTCATGGGGTGGCGCATCAAAAACCCTCTTGCTTCCTCTTGAAAGAGCTCAGAGAGCAATTTTAAAAGTAGCAAACTTCCATCCCTTTTTCTTTCCCACAGATCAGTTATATAAATCCTGCAACGTGCTGACTGTTCGCCAGCTTTTCATTTTGCACTTAGTATTAAAACAACATACTATGCTTTCGTACATTTCTGACAGTACTAACAAGAGGCGGAATGATATAGTGTGCACTTCTAATGCAACCTCCAAAAATGTCTTTGCAGAAAGATTCTTCTCATTTTTAGGCCCATTTCTGTACAATAGGTTAAATAAAAAACTAAGTTTTTATAAGTTGAACTATTTTAATTGTAAAAAAACTGTCATTTCATTTCTACGAAGCATTGCTTATGAACAGACAGAGGATCTACTCATTGTCGACAAATAACCCGCTAACATGCTGATTCTATTTTTATGTAAGTTTTAATTTTAGTACTTTATACTGTTTAATTTATTTATAATTCTTATAAGATATTTATGAACTGTCTAGCCTGAAACACAGGTTCCACCTAGTTCAGGCTAATATAAAACTGTGCTCTAGTCTAATTGTTAAGATATTTTTATTGTATTTGTCTCCCTTTTATAAAATAAACGATTTTTATTATTATTATTATTTTTCGGTATTTATTTTTACACATATTATTTACATTTTTAAATATTTTAAAAGAAAACATATAAAAAACATTTAAAAATATAAAAAATAGTAGTCCACCGGTATCGGGAGCAGGGTCCAAGCTACCGGTGGTTAGGGCTCCAGAGACAGGAACTTCCTCACAATGCGAGCCGTATCAAGCTGGCAACTCTCAACGTCAAGAAGTTTATTTTCATTCACGAATTTTAATATTTTTCTAAACAGTTTTTGTCCGTTATAATAAATAAATACAAATTCAACAGAAGAAACTATATACACAAACAAACAATAAAAACTATAGATAACCAGAATAAATAAGGAAAATTAAGCAAAACAGAAAAATGAATCAAGATTGGACAGATGACATAATATGTCACACTGAAATAAATGATGATACAACAATAAACCAATAAGAATGAAAATATAATAATGATAACAAGAGCAGCTGCCCATCGCGCACGCCATCCACCCCCGGACTCGCCGCTCAGCTCCGCCTCGCCGCCGCCGGACCTCGGATCACCAGTGTTACCGGCGGCTGCAGCCGCGTCGAGCTCGAGCGACGAGTATTTCTCCCCGCCGACGTCGCCAACACCTGTACGTCGGCAGGGGAGAGGCCGGCCACCGAACAGCCTGGGACTTAGGGGCCAACCGGCCCCGAGCCGGGTCCCGCTGCCGGTGGTTGTGTGCAGCGCATGAAATGGACTCAATCCATGAACGAGAACGTCATGCGCGCATATTACGGGTCTACAGAGGGGGGAACTAACCTCATTATTATTATTATTATTATTTGTTTCCAAGTCAGAGATTACAAGTTTTAATAATTATAAGCATAACTGTAATGACAGCAATTAATTCACCTGACAAATAATGTTAATAAAAAAGAAATACAATAATAAAGGATATGGAATGGGTTTAAAATCCTTGGCCGACAAAATAAAAATAAAAGTGATGTAAACTCCAGTACTGAGAAATCGGCTATTCTTCGCAAATATTACTCGATAGTACGAGATATGTGATTTAAAATCGATAATAAGTGTTAAAAGTAATCGGATATCTGTGAATTTTATTAAAATAATGGTAAGTAAGTGCCACGTGAAGATACGATTTTACCCAAAAATGGTCAGGTTTAAAACGGTGCTTCATAATTATCATTATCATTTAAAAGTGCTTATTATAGTGCCCACGCAGTGTATTGGTAAAGTGGGCCGAGATAGTGGCCCTTTGAGACGCCAAGTTTTGCATGCGAATTAATTTAATTAATGATAAATGATAAATGATAAATGATGTTTATTCAGTAAATAGGTTACAAGGAACACTTTTACACGTCAATGTTTTTTGTCAGTTTAAGCTAGATGAGGCCGGTGTTTCCTAGCTGACTACCCTGAGAAGAAACACCGAAACAAACTCAGAGGTCAAAGTCTCTTTTAGTGTTCAAATCCATACAATGTGGACTGGTTAGATCATATGAGAACCATGTACGTTTATGTCTGGGATGAGCTTTATGAAGAAAGCAACACACGAATTCGAGTGGACCTGTCCAGACAGTGCAAGCATTTGTCAGTCATCGCGAAGCTCAACTCAGAACTCTGAGGTGCTCAACGAACCGACGAACAATACCAAAGTAAGGACATTTGAGTAGGCCGCAAAAAATACTCAAACTGCCAGACAATCATAAAATCTACATGAATATAACGACATACATAGTTCTCGCATTCACATTATTCTATATGAGGACCATGCAGCTTAGTGTCTGTAGTGGTCTTTTGAAGAAAGAACCAAACATATTTGAGTGGACCTGTCCAGTCAGTGCAAGCATTTGTCAATAGTCGAATAGCTCAACTTAAAAACCACTAAGGAGCTCAATGACATGACGAACAATACCAAAGAAAAGACATTTGGGTAGGCCGCAAAAGTACTCAAACTGTCAGACAACGTTGAAAATTACTGTAAAAAGGAGGAGAAAATAATAATAATAACCCACATAGTCCTCACATTTACAATAATTAAGTAATCAAAAAAAAAAAAAAAATATAATACTTTACAAAGTAAATATTTGTGTCAAACAAAATAGTAATCATAATATGTCAATCAAAAAAATAAAAATAAATATAATACTTAACAAAGTATTCAAGTCAAAAAAAAAAAATAATAATAATAAAATGTCAATAAAAAAATAAAATAAAAAATATAATACAATACTATACAAGTATTCATGTCAAAACGAATATTAAAAAAAATATATATATATAAAAAATTTTTCATTATCAATGCTAAGCATTCTAGCTAATCGAGATGTCGCAAGACTACCTGTGGGTATTGTTTACTAAAAGCTGTACACTAGGGCTGAAAAATGTAATGTGAGTGGATAGTATTTACCACGGATTATATTCTATGGTAGGTTACGTATCTAGAGGAGCTCGTGGCTAAATTAATAACAGACGCACGGGTCGATCCATCAGGTTAAGCTACGCTTGCCGGGGTTGGTCCATGGATGGGTGACCATCTTTACATTCCGAGACTCCTCCGTCCCTCGGAAAGCACGTTAAGCCGTTGGTCCCCGCTGTCAATCGTAGATCTTTGACAGTCGTTACGGGTCGTCAGAGGCCCGAAAGTCTGACAACCAGTCTTACCAAGGGGTATCGTATTACCCAGTAACTGGGTTGTGGAGGTCAGATAGGCAGGCGCTCCATGTAAAATACTGGTATTCAGCTGCATCCGGTTAGACTGGAAGCCGACCCCAAGATAGTTGGGAAAAGGCTAGGCAGAAGGAAGGTAGGTTACGTATCTAGACAAATTGATGTTTTTAACACACTTTATCCCGTCAAGCCCCTCATTAGCAGACACAATTAAAAACCTATTGTCGCGTCTCCACAAGGAGACGCGAGGGGCCTGACGGATTTTATTAGCTTCACTTTTAAACTAATTAAGTAAACAAATCTTAGAAGTTAAATTTGACCCACTTGGGAGGTTTCTGATTAGCTGAAATTTTGCGTACATGTTAAGTTTGAATGACAATGCATGGTGAGCTAAGTGACGTCATTCTAAATCCAATATGGCGGACTAGTTATATAATATTTTAGGCATTCCCATAATATGGGTATCAAATGAAAGGGTTTGCTGAATGAATACCTACTACTAGTGTATTAAAGTTAAATTTCCCACGATTCGTCATTCCCGGCAACTGTCTGTCATTATTATCAGCCTAACGCCTGGAGATTCACCCTCCACTATTTATGCTCGTATCAAGCTGGGAGCTGCTGGCACCTTGCTTGTTGAAACGTGGTAGATCTCCATTTGAGGACTTCTGCTTTAACAGTAATGAAAATATTTTTACAAAATTTCATCGTCTTTGTTGACACGTAGTTCTGATCATTTTGAACATAAATAATTTTCTATAGATTTTAGTTTTTAAAAACTATAGAAAATTATTTATGTTTGTAAAAGGTAATCTCTGGAAGTTCGTACAGGATTATGAAAATTCTTTCACTGATATTCGCTGAGTTAATATACTTTTGTCCCGAACAAAATGCACGGTTTACACGTTACGAGAGCGAAGTCGTGTTTAAAAGTTATTATGTACTTGTAATGTTTGCCAAGTTGATCTGTCTTGAAGTTTGGTAGCCACGGTTAGCGACATAGCCCGAAGAATCGACCAAGTTTAAGTTAAGTTACATATTCCTCTCAGAACTGCCCCCTTAATAAAGCCCCCAAAATACATTTCTTTTAAGGTTAACGCTAACCCTTCGTGCAAAATGTGTGGCAAAGACATTACTGGGCGTGAGTCACGTGACAGTTCTCTGTCTAACGCTTCGTGCAAAACGTCGTTGCCATACATTTTGCACGAAGCGTAGCGTTAATGTTAACAGAAAAGTATTTTGTCTAACCCCCCTTTTTTTTTTTTTTTTTTTTTTTTTTTTGTGGGGTGGGAAATCATCCTATGACTTCTCCCGCTCTGGGCGGAGCGGGAGGGCGTGTCAGACTCTTACTGACTAAAACCCACCCCTGTTCCTTCCTGCCTTTGAGTGCCCAGGGGCGAGGTAACTCTGTTTCGAATTTATCCTCAACCCCCGGGCAGGCATCGGCCATGACGGGCCCCGTCTCTTGCTGACAACTCTTTGAGGCGCGCGTGGAACACTACGCGCCGTCGACTCTCGGGCCTGGTGCTGATCGGACGGCGAGTTACCCACTACTCGCCGTCCGCAGGCCCGGGTCTACGGTGGCCGGAGATCGTCTCGCGGCGCCGGTAGTCCCCGGCGTCTCCTGAGGCGGCTGCTGCTGAGGGCGTGAGGGCGACTCCGTTGTTGGTGCTCTCTCACGCGTCCCGCCTCCGCCTTCGCGAGCATTACTGCTTCGCAGAAGGAGGAGACGGCTTCCCATTCCCTCTCGCCCCGTACCATGGCCTGAACCAGGGCAGGGCGCGAGAGGTCGCTGCCGCCTATCGCATCCACGAGGACACGGCGTTGCTCCGCCCAAGCGGGGCAGACCTCCACCGTATGCTCCACCGTGTCCTCGGGGCGATCCGTGCAATGGAAACACCCGGGCGTCACCTCCCGCTTGATCCGAAACAGGAACCTCCCGAAACAACCGTGTCCGGTGAGGACCTGCGTCAGGCGGAAGGTGAGGGCGCCGTGAGGTCTCTCCAGCCAAGCCTCAAAGAGGGGCACCACCGCCGCAATGGTGGCGTGCCCAGCGCGGGGTTGTGACAATCGCTGTCTCCATGTCGCCATGAGATCCTGCCGGAGCTCCGTCCGCCGAGCCGCGAGTTGTCGCGGCAGCGGAGTTTCACCCCGGCGTTTCGCCTCCTCGCGGTCCTCATAGAGGCTCGCGAGGATTATTGCCTCCAGATCCCATGGCGATAATCCGGCAAGGAGGCTCGCCGCCTCGCAGGAGATCGTACGGTATCCTCGGATCATTCTGATCGCCATGACCCTTTGGGACGCGTTCAGAAAGCGAATAGATCGCTTCCTTAGCGAACGCGCCCACACCGGTGCTCCGTAAAGGGCCATGGACCGCACGATCCCCGCGTAGAGCCTCCGGCAGGAGGCGTTTGGCCCCCTCAGATTGGGCAGGAGCCGCCTCAAAGCAGCCCCGGCCCTGTTCAGTCTGGGAGCCAAACGTCGGAAGTGCTCAACGAAGTTCCACCGGCTGTCGAGGACGAGTCCCAGGTACTTCATCGTCCCCTCGACGCCGATGTGAACCCCTCCTACCGTTATCTGGGAACCCGCCGGTGGCGCATTCCGAGAACCATGAAAACACATGGCCTCGGACTTGTGCAATGCCACCTCGAGTCCCAGTTGCCGGATCCTGTCCACGATTATCGCAACCCCGCGTGTCATGATGTTGGCCGCCGCCTCGTGCGACCACCCCTGCGCCAGGACCAGGGTGTCGTCAGCGTAGCATACTACGCTGACGGCGCTAGGGAGGTCGGCGCGCAGCACCCAGTCGTACCCGATGTTCCACAGAGGCGGCCCAAGGACCGATCCCTGCGGAACACCGCACGACATCTCTCGTCGGTTCCATTCTCCCTGGTGACCGGGGTAGATGACGGCCCTGTCCGTCAAATACGCCTCGACTACGCGACGGAGGTAGGGCGGCACCCGGTGATACCGGAGTGCCTCCACTATGCAACTCCAGGGCAGGGTGTTGAAGGCATTGGCGATGTCCAGAGACACCGCCAAGACGACCCTACCCCGGGCTACTGCATCCCCCGTCGTGAGGGCTCGTACGCGCATGATGGCGTCCACTGTAGAGCGCCCCCTGCGGAAGCCGTACTGGCTCTCCGCCAGATCCGGCCCCACCCGCGTCAGCTGCCCGACGAGGCGGTCTGCAATTACTCTTTCAAAGAGCTTGCCCACCTCGTCGAGCAGCACGATGGGCCGGTATGCGGACGGAGAGTCCGCGGGGCGCCCCGGCTTCTTGATGAGGACCAGCTTCCCCGTCTTCCAACGGAGTGGAAACTGGCCCCTCTCCAAGCATGCGCTTAAGAGCCCTCTGAGTCGAGGCCCGAGAGCCTCCTGCAAAGCCAGGACCAAGGCTTTACCGTGCACGCCATCTGGTCCTGGGGCGGTGCTTTTGGCATTCAGCCTACGCACCGCCGCTCTCAGCTCTACCTCGGTCACTTCGGGAGCATCGTCGTCGTCGTCGGGTTGGTCCGCGTCAGGCACCACAGGAGGAGGCGGAGCCATAGGCGGGGGAGTATGTTCCCCTCGCGAAGGGAACAGAGCGCTCACCACGCCCTCCACGAGCTGCGGCCGGAGACTCTGCGTCAGCGGGGGCGCCCATGGGCGGAGTTTATCCCGCACCACTTTGTATGGGCGCCCCCACGGGTCTCTGTTCAGAGTCCCCAGCGACTCCTCGCGGGCCAATTCTTTGGCCCGCTTGATCTCCGCTCGGAGGGCGAATCTCGCAGCTCTGTACCCCTCGTACAGCTCCGCCTCGATGGCTTCCGTATCCGGCGTGCGGTTACGGAGCCGCCTGCGGTACCTGGTGTACCGGCGTCGCGCGGCAATACACGCTTGGCGTAAAGCCGTAAGCGCCGGCGACCACCAGTACATCTGGCGCCGAGCACATCCTGGCTGGACCCGGGGCATTGCCACGTCACAGATCTCGGACATGGCCTCCTGGAACCACACCACCTCGTCATTGATGTCGGCAGGCCTGTCCGGTGATGACACCCAGGCCTGCACGATCGAGGCTTCCAGGAGTAGCTCCCGGTCCAGCTGCTTCAGCGACCAACGCGGACCACTCGGGGTCTGTCGGACCGGCGCGGTCGAGGTCTGGGCGGAGACGTCAAACCGGATATACCGATGATCGGAATACGTCTCCACCCCCTCCATGACGCGCCAGTCGACGACACGCGGTGACAGAGCGGGGCTGGCGAACGAGATGTCCACCACCGATTCACCCCGCATCCGCACACACGTGGGGACAGAACCCCGGTTCAGGTTGACCAGGCCCGTCTCTAGGGCCCAGTCCTCCGCCATCCTCCCCCGTGCGTCCGTGTACCGGGAACCCCAAGCCAAGTTCTTGGCATTGAAGTCCCCGAGGACGAGCACAGGGAGGGAACGGTACCCGGCGACGACGTCTCTCAACTCCGCGAGGGAGTTGTGGAACTCGACGAGAGTTCGGTTCGGGGAGAAGTACACCCCTACCACTGCTATCTCCCCGAACCGTGCTGCTACGCAACCCCGACCCCTCCTGACATCCTCAAGGGTCGGGGTACCGGCGGCGGCCGACGAAATGATGGTCACTGAGCCGTCCAGGTCCTCCACCCAGTCATCCCTGGGCGGGATATAGTACGGCTCAGCGACCACGGCGACGTTAATCGACCACTGCGCCATGCTCTGGAACAACAGGTCCTGAGCAGGGGCGCAGTGGTTGATGTTCGTCTGGAGGAGGCGTAATGGGGCCGTTATTGGCATTCCATTACAGCCTCCTCCTCTCCAGCCCTCCGTGAGGGTCCCGCCACCGCGATGTTGGCGGCGGCGACGACGGCTGTGGGGGTGGCAACGGCGGAAGCGGCGACGGCGGCGGCTGCGGTGGTGACGGTGACGGTGGCAGCGGTGGCGGTAGAGGGCCTGCCCCTGGCCCTGGTCTTGGTGGGTGGAGCGCAGGTCTTGCTTCCAGCCCGGTGATCGGCCGGCTTGCCAGCAGCCGCACATGCTGTGCAGTGCGGCGCGGCATCGCACGAGCCGGCCTTGTGACCGGGCTGTCCGCAGCGGAAGCAATTGCTCCCTCGGTCCACCTCCGAGGTGCACTTAGCCGCCACGTGGTCGCCCACATGGCAGCGAAAGCACCTCAGAGGTCTGGGCTCCAGCAGCTTGACCTGCGCAGACACCCAGCCCACCAAGAGCCTTCGGCCCTCTATTTTCCTAGCCGCCGACACGGGGCAGCTCACCGTTACGGTTTGCAGCCCCGTGAGGTCAGGACGGAGAGCGCCCACCCTCACCTGCTCGGCAGGGCACTCTCCAGTCTTGGCGACGGCAGCCACCACCTCTGCCTCCGTCACGGAGTCGTCCAGGCCCATGATGCGCATGTCTGCGCTCTTGGTGGGCCTGGACACTCGAGCCTCGTCGACCAGCAACGCCCTGATCATCGCGGCCAGGGCGTCAGCAGCTGGGCCGCTGGAGGCGCCGGGGACCTCTAGCATCCGGGCTCCGGTCTTGGTGACCTTCACCCGGACGCCGTCGGCACACCCCACCTCCTCGAGGCTCACCGCCGCCTTAGTTTTGGCGAGCACGCTGCGGTAGGTCACGCCCTTCTGTACCGCTTCTGGCTGTAGGGTTATGACTACAGCCGCGGACTTCGGGGCGCGGAGCCTAGCCGCAGCGGCCCGCTCTTTGCGCCGCTTCCGCCTCTCCCGTCGTTTGGCCGCCCTTTTTGCCTTTCCCGCCTTCTTTTTCTCCCCGGCCACTTGCCATTCGGCAGCCTCGGCCGGAGGAGGTTGGGAAGTCGGGGCAGGCTGTGACGGCCGTCCCGCCGCCTGGGCTGGGGCTTTCGGGGCTTTCGCCGCCCGTGCAGCCGCTCCACCCGGTTTGGGTGGCGCCTTTGACGCCTTCGGCGGGGCCGATCCCGCGGGCTTCAGCACTGCCCCGCGGTCGGCCCGTCCCGCCGCACCCTTGGGCGCAGCAGCCGCGGCGGCGGCAAACGAGCGCGTTTGCCGCTGGCCCGAGGCCGGCTGGCTCGCCGCTAGCGGAGGGCGCAACACAATGCCCTCCAGCACGGAGAACCGCCTGTTGAAGGCAGCCAGCTCCTGCCGCACCAGGTCGAGAACTTGGTTCTCCGCGGCGGGCAGGGGCTGACTCGGCCCGTGCTGGAGCTCCTCCTGCGCGTCCCTCCGGTGACCTCCTCGGAGCTCGGCCAGGTCTGCCCGGAGCTTCTGGTTCTCCTTAACCAGAAGCTCCGTAGTGGCGGTCAGGCGGGCGACCTCCGCCCGCAGTTTGGACGTCTCGTCCAATGCAGACGGAGGCCCGCCGAAACTCGCCTCTGCCGCCGCCACTATGGAGGCCGTGGCTTCGGAGGTGGCCCTGTTTCTGGATGTGGGCAGCCTCTTCTGCACCACACCCTTGATGGCGGCCTCCACGACCTCCGCAAGCCCGGCCGCTCGCTCCGAGTTGGAGCTAGCGGCGTCCGGCTCTCCACCCGAGGACCCAGAGGCCGAGGCACAAGACCCCAACGCAGCGGGGTGGCGCGCCTCCTTGGCGAGCCTTGCGGCTCTCCTGCCCGCCTTGGTGGCCTTGCTGGGCCTCCGGATCGCTCCTCCTCCCCTCCGACCGGTGGGGATCTTGGGAGGCGGGGCCATCACCTCTACATCAGAGGACGACTCCCCGCCATCCCCCGACTTGGAGCGCTTTTGGTTCCGGAAGAACCGCGAGCATTCACCCACGACTCCCCCGGAAGCACCCACTTCCCCCTCATTCTCCGGGCTCCCAGAGCCCGGAGCTGCTACCAGTGCTGCGCCGGACTCCGACGCAGCACCACGCTCCACCTCCTTGCCGACTTCAGTTTGGCTATTATCGCCCGACCGCGGCTTGTCGGGCGTCTTATAGCAGAAATTGATCATCTCCTCAAATGGAGGAGATGATCTGGAGCCTCCTCGGCTCTTGTTGTCGGGATTGTCCCCGACAGACGGATCCAGGTCGTCGTTATTGTCCAGAAGATCAGAGCCGCCCCCCCCAGCATACGAACGGGGGCGTGACTGGGAGTTAATTACTGTAATCTTACTTTCCATTTTGTTTTTCCTTTGGAGGGTGTGGTCCCTGTCTCCTCCTATCAACCTCCCTATCTTTTCCTCACATATCGTATAACCACATTCACTCTCTCTCATTCATTCACTCACTCACACACTCTGCCCTTATGGGCCCCCCCCCAGTTTCGGCGCCACTCTCAAGGTCGCTTCTGATGAACAGATGCGTACCAGAGAGCAGCGACGAAGATTCCCCCAGTTTCCACGCCGTTAGGAGGCTCGAACAGCTTGCTCAAGTCTCCCAACGGCGCGGCCCTCTTGTGAGGCGCTAGCATCCGGACCTCCCTCCGGTACGCATCCCATAGCCACGCCTCCAAGCTTAGGATTGGGTGGAGGTCGCATCCACTGGCAGTCGACGATGATCGACTGACAATGGACGCGACCCCCGGTGTGTTCCTCTTAGTCGGGCCTCTCCCCTGGAGCCTTCCGGCCCAAGTTAGTCACTCATGCCGGAAGTCCCCAGGATCATGGAGACCCATAAGCCCCACCACGACGGCAACGTAGAAACACTCGGTGGGGGTCTAACCCCCCTGAGCCTTTACACAAAATACTTTTCTGTTAACTTTAACGCTAACGCTTCGTGCAAAATGTATGGCAACGACATTACTGGGCGTGAGTCACGTGATAGTTCTCTCCGCGGGTAATATCCTTGCAATATATTTTGCACGAAGCGTTAGCGCTAGCGCTAGTATAAAAGTATTTGGCTAAGGGGGCTACCCCCTTAGCCAAAATACATTTCTGTTAACGTTAACGCTAAAGCTTCGTGCAAAATGTATGGCAACGACGCTTTGCACGAAGCGTTAGACAGAGAACTGTCACGTGACTCACGCCCCAAATGGTCGATGGGGGAAGACGCAGCGCTGTAAGGCCTCCCCCAAGGTGGACCGATGACTTGGTGAGGGTTACGAGAATCCGATGGATACGAGACGCATAGGACCGGTCGTTGTGGCGACACTTTGGGGGTCTCCCCATGACCTATGTCCTATAACCAGCAGTATACGTCTTTCGGCTGCAATTATGATGATGATGACTGGTAATAGTTTTATACGGCATTGTAATTTGATCAAGGTTGGCCTTTTACACAATTCCCAACTTTTGAAACATCCATGTAGATCTAGAGCACGGTGACTTGATTTATTTTCTCTCAAAATTAAGCAATTTGCAAAATCTGCCGCAAGATTTATTGATAATAAAGGTTTCCAGAACAGCTTAATTTGTCACGGCATTAAGCCCAACCTATGAAGAAAACGTTACCCTACAGGTAGCCGTGTTAAAGTAAATGTCAAAATGAACTTTACCGTTCGTGTTTGTAAAAGGATTATATTATCTCCGCTGGTACAGACGGTGGCAAAAATATGTGGTGAACAGACCGTTCAAAATGATCAGAACAACTACGTGTCAACTAAGAAGATGAAACTTTGTAAAAATATTTTCATTACTGTTCAAACAGAAGTCCTCAAATGGAGATCTACAACGTTACAGCAAGCAAGGTGCCAGCGTCAGCTCCCAGCTTGATACGAGCATAAATAGTGGAGGGTGAATCTCCAGGCGTTAGGGTGATAATAATGACAGACTGTTGCCGGCAATGACGAATCGTGGGAAATTCAACTTAAATACTATAAAAGTATTAAAGTTTGTTTTTTCATAAAATTACACAAATTATTTACATATTGTCATGTTCTACTTGACGTACAAAATGTCTGACAATTTATTTATTTATTTTATTTACCATGTCAAATGACATCTGACACCTCTGTCTATTCTCTACAAATGAACACTACTAGTGTACTTTATGCGTAAAGTTGAATTTCCCACGATTCGTCATTCCCGGCAACAGTCTGTCATTATTGTCAGCCTAAGGCCTGGAGATTCACCCGGGATGAGACAGACAGAATGCGGATTGTGTCAAATCGGGTTTTGTGGAGCCACGTAGGAGAGGCCTATGTCCAGCAGTGTACCGAGATTGGCTGAGGCATTGAGTTTATTTTTTAATTATTTATTTATGGCAAATCAACAATACAAACATTTTGTTCTAGAACGTCTTTGGCTTGTGCCTTGAGTTATATAAAATTTTCTTTGTAGGTACTTGTTCTTTTCTTTTCCTTTATTTTTGTTATCTTTTATTTCAATTCCATTTTTCTTTCATAGTTGTTCTGAGGGATAACTCGCGTTATTTTAAGGAACGTTCGCATTCGGAAACTATCAAAAACACCTCGAATATACATTTTGACATGTGTTTGACATTGATTGTCGCAGAGATGATAATGCGACTTAAATTTGAAAGCTCTTGAAGTAAAACTTCTTTACGCACGCTTGACTTGGGGAGTAAGCTGGTGCATGCGTGACGAGAGCGTTACGAAAAGTGTGATCGGGCGAGGCGAAAGGAGATGGAGCTAAAGAAGTTTTACTTCAGTCGTGTGGTCTAAAGCACACTCGTTTTTTTTTATTTTAATACGAGAATTGACCTTCTGATAATTTTGAAACTGTCGCATATTTTTGTCTCTTACTGTACAGTAAGCCAACCTTTTCGATGTACTGTCGTGTCTATTGTTTCTAAGGCGATTGCTCAAGCACCTACCCTCAACGACTCGGTTCTCCGATCATGCACGAATCGATTGAACCGTGAATTGATTGAGACACCGATATGATAGTACAATCGAGTACAGTGGCGCCTGTGGAGGCGCCTCATAGACATTACCATACAGGTTTTAGTTCTCATCTGATTGGTGGATTGAAATATATGAGACTGTGTTTGTTTAATATGGTGAGTACCTACATTTAGTTTACTCTTTATGGTGCATTTTTTAGGGTTCCGTACCCGAGGGGTCCAAACGGAACCCTATTGCGGTCACTCACGTATCCGTCGTCTGTCACATAGGTTTTACAGCCAAACGGTTGGAGCTACAGTCTTCAAATTTTCACAGTATAAGCATCTTGTTGACCCAAAGCCATACAAACTGTCAAATATTGGTACGCTTTCGGCCGGTATTTTCTATTTTGTTTTCCGGTGCGAGATAAAATTAAGTAATTTAACTCCGTAGATATTGGGATTGGTATGTAATGGCAAAACAAAAAAAAAAACCGGCCAATGCGAGTCGGACTCGCGCACGAAAGGTTCCGTACCATCACTACATAGTATTATTAAACAAAGTCGCTTTTCTGTCCCTATATCCTTATGTATGCTTAAATCTTTAAAATTACGCAACGGATTTTGTTGCGGTTTTTTTTAATAGATAGAGTGATTGAAGAGGAAGGTTTATTATGTATAATTTGTACCCGAGCAAAGCTGGGGCGGGTCGCTAGTTATTTATAAAAACGGCAAAAAAATCACGTTTGTTGTAAGAAGCCCCCTTAAATAATTATTTTATTCCGTTTTTTAGTATTTGTTGTTATAGCGGCAACAAAAAATACATCATCTGTGAAAATTTCAACTGTCTAACTATCACAACACACACAATATGCGCACGCATTTTGTGCTCACAATGGACCTATTAATATTAGTGTTTTTAACCAGCGGTGCTTGGCAACTGGGCTTACCCCAGTTGTAAATACCCCTTTTGTGCCTAATGTCCTGGCTTTGTTCTGTCTCCCGCTTGATTAGGAGGGAAGTGGAAATTATGTTTTTCTTACTCTTCCGCTGTCTTTTCTGTTCAGGGATCCAAGACAGTTTAATCGTTTCTCTGGGACGTGGTGGTCGCCACTGTTGATTACCTATTACGGATCATGTGATACACCCCGCTCACAGACAGACGGACGGACGGACGGAGGGACGGAGGACGGACAGCGGAGGCTTAGTAATAAGGTCTCGGTTGGCCTTCGGGTACGAAACCCTAAAAAAAGATTCTAATTTCATTCAATTCAAGTTGAGATTTTTTTTACGGCAGTCTGCGGAGTTTCGCTTAGCAATTTAATTTGACCCTGTATTTGTTTCGACTTTAGTTAAGTTTAGATTTTGTCTGTGTGACGTAATAGGTCTAAATCTAAATCTAAATCTTCTTTGTTATATATGATTCAGTTAACAATAGCACAACAATAATTGGAAAGTTTCCCACCGGTGATAATAGGAGAAATCCGAGGATATATCAAAAGCTGCCTAACCTGTAAGTATTTTGGATACTATCGAATCTAGCTGAAATTTTGCAACCCACCCAAACTGGTATTGCTGTTTATAATATAAGAATGGCGTTAAATAAATCTATGTTGTATTGATTAGAGCAATCCGGTTTAGTTAAATTTTAGATATCGGTTGATTCGGTGAGATGTCCTGAATTTGCAACACACGTGTGGAAAACTAATCGTTATCGTTTTCAACGTATTTTGCAATTTAGACGATCCATCAGTTCACTTAGATATTTGAATTATAAATAATTCAAGACTTTAAAAATGTTGTAATCTGTTACGTTACCACGAGTGTATATTGACGCCACTTATCGTTAAATCTTAATAATTTTAATACTAAAAGTGAGAAGATACCCATTCCACTAATTAACTGCATGATAGAACCACTCAATATAAGATCATAAATATTTCCAAAGTTTATCAAAACGTATGATCACATCACCGTCTGTATGGCATCTATTAATTTTTGGTAACATAATGAATTCGTGATCATAATCTGCATATTTTATGGCTTTTACAAATTAATGGCTACTGATATAGATGATTCATATTTTTATGAGGTTATTAAAGCAGTTGAAGATGCATGTGTGGCATATATATTATATAACTATGGTATTAGAGCAGTGGTGGCCGAGAGGTAACGGCCCTGACTTACGGTTTGTAGGTCACGGGTTCAGACCCAGGCAGGCGTTTTTTTAAATTTATTTCATCACCACTGCTCTCAAAACGGTGAAGGAAAACATCGTGAGGAAACCGGCATGTCCAACAACCAAAAATTCGAAGACATCCACCAACCCGCCACTGCTCTCAAAACGGTGAAGGAAAGCATCGCGAGGAAACCGGCATGTCCAACAACCAAAAATTCGAAGACATCCACCAACCCATTCATCATTCTACACTATAGACAAAAAGCGCAATTTTGAAGCCATTGTATCAAGAGTTACGCTTCTATACAAGCTATTTATTTGTTCTATGTCTGTAATAAAATAACAGCAACTCCAAATGTGTATTACATTCACGTACTGCCGTTTAGCCGTCAATAACACCGATAAGGTGTTTTATAATTCTAATTCTGACAGCCTGACAAGGTTGCGAAGTCTGACACTTGTAATGCTTGTAACGTATCATATCTGAACATAATAATAAATTAGGATTACTATCGTGATATCGACCTTACGGTAGCATTGTAGCGGTATTCATAATGTATTTAGTTGTCGGATCAAATTTATTTTTACATGGTCCACAATCACTTCTGGGTACCATTAAGATAATTGTCTGTTATTAAATTAACAATTTGTTGGTACCTGTGAGCTGTGTAGCAATGTTTTATTACAATGCCATGGTTATTATAGAAATAAAGTGCGCACTACATTGGGTATAATAACAGGAAAATTATTGAGCCTCATTGACGGACTCTTAGACTCAGTATTTAATAAGGCAACCAACGATCCACCACCTTTGTTTTCACCTTTTCAGCCAATGACATCTCCCGCTCTGGGTGGAGCGGGAGGGCGTGTCAGACTCTTACTGACTAAAACCCACCCCTGTTCCTTCTCTGCCTGAGTGTCCAGGGGAGCGGTAACTCTGTTAAGAATTTATCCGCTACCCAACGATTGACCACCTACAACCCAAAACTTAAAATGTTTGGTTTCAATTTCAAAACAAAAACATCCGAATATAAACACGCACAGCATATGGCTGCCAATACCTTTATCTGGACTGCTATGCGTTTTTAATACTCATCATACGTTTATTGTAAACAATATGATAAAAACTGAACCTTGTCCGTCCTTATATGGGGACAAAACGTGACATAAGGATCCAACTTAAATAAAGATGGTTATGATGGGTCGATTGTAGTTTTAAGCTTCTGGGCAACGAAAAAGTCGAATGGAATGAGGTTGGTCTCATATTATTTGATATGTACAATCTGATACCTTAGGTTTGCTCACATACGTCATCTCCATGTACTAAAAGAGAAGACTCAAGAATTCAAGATAAACATTACTATTCGGATTTTGGTAATTTGGTAATCTGAAATGACGTACTTTTCTAAGGCCAGGTCCAGTCAAAATGCTTCAGCTAATGTCAAAAAACTGACATATATGTCAAGTTTACGTCATTATGTTTGAAAAAGTTAAAGACCTGACACCTTAGTGGTGCCAAATGGTGGTATAAATTTCTCTGAAAGCTCATTGATTTGCAATGTGAACCTAACTAGACGTTGTCCTTGCTTCTAAAGACAGCCTCAAATTCCTGCCAATTTTAATTCAACTGAAGGTACTCATTCATATTTTTCAATCTTATCTAACATATTGAAGATGTAAAACTGTTTGTTTGTACTAGTTAATCTCTGAAATTACTGATCTAATTACGTAAATTCTTCCACCAGTGAAATTACTGATCTAATTACGTAAATTCTTTCACTAGTGAAATTACTGATCTAATTACGTAAATTCTTTCACTAGAGCTACAATATGGCTAAATGCCAGGCTACTTTTTAGGGTTCCGTACCTGAAGGGTAACCAACGGAACCCTATCACTAAGCCTCTGCTTTCCGTCCGTCTGTCAACAAATAATATTGTCACTTTATCAACAAATAATAATAATCGAACGGAACCTGTCGTTTGCGAGTCCAACTCGCACTTAACAAGTTTTTTTAGTTATTCCGGGATAATGATCGGTTCCTGTAGGACAGGCCACGCGCGAAGTTGAGCAAAAACTTACAAGTGGTAAACTATCACTTAGTAGCCTACGGAACCTTAACTCACCTTTATCAATACCATATGGAAAGGAAGACAAGAATAATAAAATAACAGCTCTATGTTCAAAGGTCACAGTCTTCGGTCAGTAGGTGTGCAATGCGTGTTAACTGCCATTTCTCTCCTTATAAGGAGAGGTGACAACGGTGACACCGACCACACCCTTATTGTGCCTCTGTGTGACGCTACTTTGCTTATGTTTTCCCTTATGGGGTTATGCTTTAAGACAAGACATGTGTTGTTCGATGGTAAACCTTTTGGAAATAGAAATAAAGTTACTTTTATGCAAGCGTTAGAGGTTATGTTGATTTTTGGATTTGAGTAAAGCGTTTGACACGTTGCATCATGATGTAAATTCATCAACAACTGATTTTCTTACTTATATGTCGTATTGGACCACTACAAATACATAAATAACACGATTCAAAGATTTTTTTCCAGGAGCTTCATTTAGCCCTGTTGTTGAGTAAAATAAGGGCGATAATGAATATACACGCCTAGTATGCATGACAAGGACATATTTATTTTAACAAAAAGTTGTCATAATTCAAATCTGATAAATAAGCACGAAATGGTGCTAACAAATTTCATGTTAGCTAGAAAAATTTACGCCAATTTCTAAAAATATTAGGTGTAAACCAGTCATAACTGAAAAATAGATTTAGCCCATACATTATAACATTACTCATACTTCAAATTTCACTTTGTAGAGTAAATAACATTACCCATTTATCTTCGCTGCAACAGCCAAAAGATATCTAGACTATGCAGTTGGATTTATTGCCTCAATGAGTAATGTTCCCAAAGTAATATGAAATGTAAAATTTGTATTATTGTAAATTCTTTCTTGGACTTAAGAGGGAACTTAGGGGGTATTCCCCTTTTTTCTTCCTGAATAATGCCTCTAGAGCAATTTTTTTTTTTCATAAAGTCAAGGTCTGCTGTTGACACGTCCCTGTCATTTTCTTTTTTTCAGCAACTAATAAGTTAGGAAAATATGACTGCAAAAATGACTAAAAATGGCCCTATTTTTACCGCTGTTCTTAGAGGACTACCAGACAAATTCGAAAAGTTTTAACATAAAACCTTTATAGGGACCTAGACATACTTTTTCTTAAAAATTTGGTGCCAAAAATAATTGAATCGGCCGAGTTTTCGAGAAGAAAAAACCCCTGTCAAAAATTTTGTGATAAAATGGGTCTAAGTTGTAGCTGTCCCTATCGCAGGTTTGAGGGAACACGATGGCAATAGTTTCTTCAAATACCTATTTTGTAAATTCCTCACAGGCCCTGTTCCCTCTTAATACATTTTGGAAAGCTAAACTGGACTCGTTATTTTATATTCCGAAAAAAATCAACGTGGGCGACCACATGTTCGAAAAAAGTTAATAAGAAACTGCACGCTATTACTGTTATTCCTCCTTTACATCAGTTGAAATGATTCCACTCAGCTTGGAATTGATGCCCGAAACAGAAATCCTAAATAAATAAGTTAGCATTCGAATCGTTAAAAAGATTCCGTCTGACAGTTATCGTAAATTCCGTGTACAATATAGGAAAGTGACGTCCCTGTTTATATTAAATCGTTTTTAAGAATGTTACTAGCTGGTTTGTTACTAAAACACAAAACAGAACACATCGCAAATATACTAAAGAATACAAGATATAGTCAAATATTTACACAGCAAATCGGGCGTGAACGAAAATTTGTGCGTAATGTAAATAACAGCAGTTATTCTATTAGTGCCAATTCACACAAGTGTGATTATGAGTACAAACAAAAATAAGCGTATCAAAGCGTGGAGGCCTCTCACGACGCTCGCAAATACAATACTTGAGGCGTGAAAGACGGCAACAAGTGTATATTGAGAACATTGTCGAGTGAACCATTCAAACGACACTTTAACATCTCGCCAATCGTAATACCGATGACACGATCATTCATAACTGATGACTAACGACGCGTCCGTGCAATACAAGTGTCTCATTACGCCGCATTAACAAATGCAGTAACATGATTCTAGTGACACAATGCATCACGAACGTAAAAAATAAATTCAATATTCGATGAAGCGTCGGATTGTCAACATTTGATTTTGTAAGACCACCCTGCGCGGGCATCGAACCCGATCAAATAAACTGTTCCCGGTGAGGCCAACGATATTTTCCCTTCGCAATAGTAAAGGCTTGTGAAACAATAGTGGTTACACTGGCCACAATGAAACGAGCGCACGGCTAGAAACAGAAAACGCCGTACGCCCGTGAATAAAAACGTTTCGCAATTTTACAATCCTATAAACGTCCACATCAAAGCTTTAAGACGACTTAGACGGGACCGGGACGATTACTACGACATTCTGAACTGCCTTTTATTTGTAGTATCAAACAATGTTTGACACGATCTGTTCTATTTCAAGGCTAAATTGTTACTGTCTCGATTTTCTTTTCCTTGACTTTTAGGAATTTATTGTGGCAAAAAATAGGCTTCGATCGTTCCCATGAAAAGTACTGATCGAATCTCGAAGCAGAACAGGTGAAGGCCCTTGATTTTTTCGGTCTCCTTTTTCGTAGTGCGCCTTTAATAAACATGAGCCGACCAAAATTTCTCGTAAATTGGTCGCCGCTATCAATGATGAAGCCATTTTAAGAATATTGCACTTGCAAACATTACATAAAGTTTATACCGAATACAAAAGCAGTTCCTAGGAATTTGAAACGCATTTTTTTTACGTGGGTAGAACAGAAACACTTAATCCTTCCAATAAAAAGTGCGTCATTCCGAAGTAATACAAGCTTTAGGCCGGGACTCCACCAAAGCGGAGATGTGTGCGGTGTGCTGTGTGCTGTGCGAGAAGAGATGTTTTTCAGCTCGGGGGACTCCACCAAAGCGGAGACGTGTGCGGTGTGCTGTGTGCTGTGCGAGAAGAAATGTTTTTCAGCTTAAGTGGGAGGCGTTGAGTGCTCAGTACGCATTCTGACACGAAAGGTAGACGATATATAGCCGGCGACAGGGGGGAGGGTGACATCGCTCACTGCACGCCGCTCACATCTCTCGTCTCCACTGCGCGTCGTCCGCGCACAGCTCACATCTCCGCTTCCATCGTGCCCTACAAATATTACACATCTCCGCACAGCGATTTCCACTCAAGCTGAGTGGAAAGGAGATGTGTCAATAACACAATTCTATTGGTTGTTTAAAAAACATCTCCTCTCCGCTCGTCTCGCCTCCGCTTTGGTGGAGTCCCGGCCTTAAGGCTAAGTTTAGACTAGGTATCATCAAAATCCATTCAACAGTTTTTGCTTTGTAGTAAGAAATTGAAAAGATCCAGTTGTTTCCGTAATACGATTTCCGAGAACTTTGCGAATTGTAACACTCAAAGTAAATCGATTCCGCTAATTTCTTAGAACAAAGTGGCGTGTTGTTTCAACGGAACTCTCTCGGGCTACCGTACAGATAGACCTTATAATTAACATAGCTGTTTTAATTAACATTAAGGCAATCTGTGCTCAGGAAAAGCATCAGTTTTAAACAAGACTTTCAATTCAACTTCTCACTTTGTTGAATTTAGGTTTAGCCTCGCTGCTGCGATTGACTGAGCCATTAATTTATTTCAATTTAGTAATTTTCCAGCCACGGAGATACCGTAAATTACTTTAGCTGACAGAATTAAGGCTTGAGACATTTTTACTTCGACACTAGCAAGTTTACTGGCATGATTTAAGACTGCATGTTACATAAACTTTAATAAGATTAACACCGATATATTCAAGATTTCAGACAGGCTTCAACCTCCTTTAAGAACCAAATTGTCTTTTAATTATGTGCCCGAAAGCGTGTTGTACAAACCGCGAAGCCTTGAAATCGATCCAACCACATCATAGATGCTAACCTACTTTATGGTCTCTAAGTAGATATTATTTTCCTCTTTATTTACGATCGCGTCTATCACCTTTATAACAAAGAGTGAGAGGCTAGAATCCTTTGAAGGTAAGCTCTGCTGTAGACGGAGAGTGACTCGACCACCTTAGCGACATAAATCCAGACAAGTCGTTAATTAGACATGTGTCAACACTGCCTTAAATCGATATTTTAATTGAAGTATTAATCTGATTTACTTTTGCATATATTTTAAATAGTCAGTAGACCTTTCTCTTCAAAGCTTAGCACTAAACAAGACAGCAGAGCATTGTAGCTGAAAATATCTAATTCATTTAAATTTCTATATTCCACTATCACCTTGAAATTGTCCGTGGTCAGTGTCGGTTTGTCCATCTAACATAAAGTTCGTGAGTTGTAGGTGATAGCTACACGGGACCCCGGACTGGCGTGGGTGTCACAGTGTCACCAAACCGTTTTCGAATGGACACGAAATCGAAAGTTGTTAACCCATTACTAAAGTATTCACAAAGCAATTTTTCAAGACTTCCTTAAAGTTAAAACTTCTGACGTTACAACCATTTATCATAATTTCGACATCACAATGAAATACCGATAATTCAATGATTCACGTATACTTGCAACATTTATTGCTGAACTAACATAATAATAAATTTAACCAACAACAGTGAAACATTCTTTGATCACTAATCGAACAACATCTAGAAGACATAAAGATTTATTAATTCACAAACGTGTTCTCCTTATTAAGGTTTCTGTAACGCTCAATAGAATCGGATAATAATAAATCAATTTAGATTTTCTGTCTGACACACATATATGAATAGGTTTTAGGGATAAATTATTACGATTTGATAGAACGAGGAGTCATCGAACTCTATAAATAGCTGTTATGGGCTCACAATGGGCACTATCTGATCTATTGAGGTCCAACTCTAAATCGTATTGACTAGACTCTAACAGAAGGCCAATTCACGCCGAGCGCGCCAACAAAATGCATGGAGGTGTTCATAGAATGGGCCGGTAATAATTGCTTTGAACATTTTATTGAAAATATTTTCAATCATATTTTAAATTTACGGTTATTAATCAATACGTCTGCAACGCTACCTCTTCAAGTTTCGAAAATAGAGACTGTACTAATGACCAATAATCCTCAAACGACAGCAAAAACACTTCCTCATGACCAAAGATTTCATCAATTCTACACTGAAACCATTTGCAAAAAGTCATTATGGAACCTATTAGCGTTTTACTGTTGTTAACAGCTGGTTGCCTTAAGATATGCCGTTAGACCTCGTGACGAGGTCTTAATTGAGCTTTTAGTGTTGACAAAGAATAATGTGAGGCACGATTGGTATCAAATCCGAGTCTCCGAGATAGTTCTGTTGGCCTAGTTTAGCAAATGGATGTCTCCGATATGTGATTGATAGACGAAAGTTATGTTTTGTTAATTGATACATTTTGCTACTCAGATTGTAACACAATACAATATGATCTAATTAAAGCTATTGTAGAACATAGACAGAAGCGTTGAATTTACGTTGAAGGGGCTTATTTAAAAAAAACCATAAACAATGACAAGCAGGTTCTTAATTCAAAATTTGTCTATGGAGAATTTGAATTTAGAATCCGGTATTTCGTCACTGCGCCTGACAAGTTTCATAATAATGTGCTATGTAAGAACATTACAAAAAAAACACCAATTGCCACTTGTCAGGCGCAGCGACCCAGCGACACCCGGGCCTGCGGACGGCGAGTAATGGGTAGCTCGCCGTCCGATCAGCACCAGGCCCGAGAGTCGACGGCGCGTAGTGTTTGTTCCACGCGCGCCTCAAAGAGTTGTCAGCAATAAGGACGGGGCCCGTCATGGTCGATGCCTGCCCGGGGATTGAGAATAAATTCGAAACAGAGATACCTCGCCCCTGGGCACTCAGGGCAGAAAGGAACAGGGGTGGGTTTTAGTCAGTAAGAGTCTGACACACCCTCCTGCTTCACCCTAGAGCGGGAGAAGTCATTGGATGATTTCCCACCACAAAAAAAAGCGACCCAGCGACGATTAAAACTAAGTATTTGGCTAACTAGTTTTATAAATAAGGCTGTTGTTCGATCAATATGTACATGTCAGGTCTATAATGTATCTGCAGTTTCAAATCAAAGGCGAGTCCCACGTTATCCGTCTAAAATCACATATTTATGGCAAACAAAGTGAAACAAATCTGTTCATTTGCTAACGGGTAAACCAGCAAAAACTATACAGTTTGTTAGGATAAAACATTACATGTTTCTATCATGAAGAACAATCGGAATCTCTGCAATTTTACGTCATTTGTATAGAGCGCGTTTACATCATATCTGACCGCCATGTTGTTATTATGAACATAGATGTTTATGTTGAAATTATCCCGTTTCGTGTAAATATACATAATACTATGTAGGTAGGTGAATAGTCATAGTAATGTCTTCATTAGTTTTATAAACCTACAGATGGAACTAGGAATTTTAGAGGAGCATATTAGCCAATAATCAGACAGGACTCAAAGTGTTTCGTATCCAAAGTAGTAAGCAAAAGTGTATAAAATGGCCGTTTTTGGTACTTTTGCTTACTACTTTGGATACGAAACACTTTGAGTCCTATTTCAACAAGGTAAAAGTACCTTAAACTCTTTGTAACAAACGCAACATAGGATTTTTAATCTTTGTTTTCTATTATACGCTTTGCTACGATTTTTTATTCAATGAGGGTGCCATTTACGGGGAGGTAGGCCCATAAATGGACCTACTATCATTCTAGGAGAGCTGATGCCTCTGCATCAGACTTCTTCAGAAACTTCTTTATGTTTGCCATAGAACTAACACCCCTTTCGTACCACACGCAATAGGTATTTAGATATATATGGGAATACCTACGTGAAGCCATATAAAGACAAGGTGCGTCGGCGTCTCGGCATTACTACATTTATTACCCCAGTTGGTTTGAAGGTTCAAAGTTCGCTAACCAGTTAATTTAGCCCGCAGGCATCATAATAACCAGTTTCGCCACAACTTGTCCAAAATCCAACGAATTGTCTGTTGTTCTCGTGTTGCAATAAAATAGCTATTCAAACCGAATCATCGAAATTGTAGAAGTGTCGTCATGGCGACGAAGTGAATTGTCTTTGAGAAAAAGGAGTGGATCCCGCTCATTTCTGAATATAGGTATTGGATAAAATTGATTTATCTGTGGCCACAATTCATAAGTGCAGACATGAAAAGTAAACAGACGAGGGTGAAACACAAGTAATGTATTAACAGCCAGTTTTCGAGAGTGTGTTGTAGACTAAAAAATAAACCTCAATCGTAGTGTCGCATATTGCACGACTGCATGCCTTATCTTAGTATTCTGAAAGGTAACACGAGCAGATGTGATAACATTCCACGTGCAACCAGTACAATAACTGCGAAGAAAACGCACAAATATGTTAATTACCTTTCACGCGAAATTGATTACATACGGTACTAAAAATACCTAACCTACTAACTAGATAAAGTTAGTAGTAAGAACTACGAGCAAATTAATACTTTAATAGCTCTGTTCTACATAGCAGTCCTCAGATTACGCTTGCAGGTCACAGACCTCATAAAAAAAGACATAATACTTAAAGCACATTACATTTAAGTAAATAAAGCGATAAAACCAAATAACAGCGAGACAGACACCATAATTCTGCAAGAAGCGTTCCTAAGTTATCGCGAAGCAATAAAATGCCAATAAACTAAAGCATGAAATCTATAAAAATAATATCGGCCAGGAACATAAAAAAAACTCATAAAGAACTAACAGGACAACAGTTAATGTCAGCAAAGGCTATGTAACGTAAATTGGATTATTGAAAGAAAGAAAGAAAAAGGTTTATTTGTGACTCGCACAGGAAAACACAAAATAAAGTAAAATATTGTCAAAGCATGACAACTAACTAATAATAAAATGAAATAAAAACATTATAGCAATATAGAAAAGACCTGTGGGAGGCCAAAAAGCCTCCTATTTCAGCATACGCCGCAATATAAAAAAAAAATAAAGCGCTGGTATTCTGAGGGCCTTTTTTTTTGTGGGGTGGAAAATCATCCAATGACTTCTCCCGCTCTGGGTGCAGCGGGAGGGCGTGTCAGACTCTTACTGACTAAAACCCACCCCTGTTCCTTCCTGCTCTGAGTGCCCAGGGGCGAGGTAACTCTGTTTCGAATTTATCCTCAACCCCCGGGCAGGCATCGGCCATGACGGGCCCCGTCTCTATTGCTGACAACTCTTTGAGGCGCGCGTGGAACACTACGCGCCGTCGACTCTCGGGATTCTGAGGGGCCTGTGAATCCTGTGATGCCACGGACACAATCACTTATTGAAGTAAGGAACTTAAAGGGTTCCTTATCAAACCTTTGACTGGCTACTCATGAAGAACTAAGAAATAAAAGCAGAGGTAAAATCAAATAATTCTGCGATTTCCTAGCTTTCTATGAACAAATCCTCAGAATGTTCAAGCCTGTGGCTTTTCACATTAAAAAAAAGAAGTGTTAAAAGTACATAGCCATGCACGAACAGCACGATATGAGTCTCAAAGGTAATGGTAACGGCGCAAGCAGGCAAGCCGATAACTCTTAACTGGAACTATCGGCCAAATAACTCGGCAATGACGCAACGCTTCCCAATACGGTTTGTTTTCACTCGATATCCAAATACGACTACTTCTTAACTCTACTAGTTGTAATCGTCAGAATGCTTTCTATTTCACTGGAGTTTTCGACGAGACGAGGCAGCCGTAGCCACATATGGCGCAGATCCGGTGGCCAGTGTGAATGTGGGATAGGAAGTAGAATTTAAACCGAACCGGACGACGGAACGGCGGTCGTCAGCTGGTTAGATGGATAGATGACAATTGACATTAAGATTGGAGACAAGTCTTTACAGCGGCAGAAATTGAATAGAAAAGTGGGTCTACAACCGGCCAAGTGGCGCCCTCATTGAATAAAAAATCGTAGCATAGCTTAGAAAATAAATATTAAAGAATCTTACGTCACGTTTGTTACAAAGAGGATAAAGTATTGTTACGTTGTTAAAACAGGACTCAAAATGTTTCGTATCCAAAGTAGTAAGCAAGTGTCAAAAATTTTAATATTTATTTTCTATGTTATGCTACGATTTTTTTTTCAATGAGAGCGCCACTTGGCCGGTAGGATCTTAAATAAGCAGGGGAAAGTAAAAAGGCACGATTTTAATAACATCAAAATCGACTAATATGAACATAAGTTTAAATACAGTTTAATTTTAGTTACATTAGACGAGTGAAGAAACGAACAAGTAAGTTACAGTACTTTAATGAGTACTCATGTACATGAGCAAATGTCATTGCCTGATAAATCAAATCAATTTATCTTACAGAACCAATCATAGTAATAACCAGAATCTTAAGTATGAACAATAATGAACATATCGACGGACTAATTGCTTAGAAATTCACATCTTCATTTCAATGACAATGCAATTGAAAACAATTATATTCTAGATAAGAGATTCGTTTCGCAATGATATTGATTGATAGTTACAAACTGAGATTTTACGCAAGATTTGTCTGTACTTTACACTTACGAACCATGAAATTGAAGAAACATGTGTAATTGGATAAAAATGCGATGCAACATCATGTGGCGCGGATGGCGTCAACGTTTAAAGTAATAGCGGGTTATTACCGCTGTGCCATGGTAATGGCTGTGCGGACGCAGCGTTATCGCGTCAAGGTCACACGTGAGATGCGCCCGCGTCACTCGGGTAAAGCTTTTGTGTTGAATATGAACTTAGATTCAATTGAGAACGAAGGAATTGTCTTTTGGATTTCATATAATTGTATTTTCTTTTACAATCAACATTCTTTTCTCAGACTTAACAAACTGTAATTATTAATAAGCTAACAAAATAATTAACGCGTTAAATTCTGAACTAGTTTTATCGCGAATCTCAGCTCATTCTTACTTGACCCGAGCGTACTGGGCGCCTATGGATATCTGACCATCTGACCCGCGGTCGCTTGCTATGAATATTGATCGGGCCTGCATTAATATGGATGCCACGGCCTTAATTATATCTGTTTACAGTATGCATGATCATGCACGTTGCCGCTCGACAACAGAATAGACAAACTCGGCTACTGTATTTAGTGTTTCCTCTAAACAACCTTCTCAATACGGCTTAGCGAGAATACAATCAATCTGCCTAGCCTTTTCCTAACTATCTTGGGGTCGGCTTCCAGTCTAACTGGATGCAACTGAATACCAGTATTTTTAACCCAGTTACTGGGTAATACGATACCCCTTGGTAAGACTGGTTGTCAGACTTTCGGGCTTCTGACGACCCGTAACGACTGTCAAAGATCCACGTTTGACAGCCGAGACCAACGGCTTAACGTGCTTTCCGAGGCACGCAGGAGTCTCGGTATGTAAAGATGGTCACCCATCCATGGACGAACCTCGGCAAGCATAGCTTTGCCTGATGGATCGACCCGTGCGGCTGTTATTACTTAAGCTACAATATGGATTTTAATGGTAAGATTCTTCTTGAAACATCAAGATGGCGGTAGCTTGCCATATACGCTTGAAAGATCCACGATCTTAAATTCATGCTTTCGTAGTACCTCTCAAAATGTCAATCTTAATGGAAACTTAACATTCATAAAAGGGTATCATTTAAGCTATCACCAATTTAATTAGTTTTGTGTTTCTTAAATAATAGGGTTTGTCCTCCAAATAGTAGATCTGTCACCAAAATGTAGTCACCAAACAATGCAAAATCAGTTCCACAATAAATCACCTAAAATCCTGAGATATAAGGTCTAGTACCAAATAAATGTTTTTGTATGTATTATAATAGGTGTGTCCTAATAAGTATTTAAGCAAACTAATTTAAAGAGATCACCAATAAATCATATTATGTTACTAGAAAATTGCATTAAGTTCAAATAAAAAATTAGGGTTGTCATCATCGTTTCAACCAAAAGATTCTGCTACTTAACTAGACTCCCAATGTTTTAAATTTCCACTGGTAGTATAAATTATATTTAAATAAAATTTTTAGCAGAGTAGTAAATAAAACAATTAAAGTCAAAATAATCAATATTTATTGTTTAAAATAATTACCACTGAACAATCAGCGCTGGTTTAAAATAGCTGGCTTATGGTTAGCAGAATAATAGATAAAACACTTAATTAAAGTTAAAATAATTGGTCAATTTTTAAAGCGCGCCAATTTGTCTCCGCCCCTTTGATCATTTTTTCATTAAAATTATAAATTGATGTATTAAATTGGTAACGAATACTATTAATTTAATATCTGAACGAAATAAAAGGTTACTACTGTATTGGTGACAAAATATCAAATAAAAAGGGGTCGCAGTCTGGGATCGATAATCGATTTATTTGGTGACAGATCTACCATTCTGAGCACAGAGCTATTATTTAAGTAACAAAACTGTTATTATAAGAACGAAGTTTATATTCATGTAATGCAATATAATTTTATTGGTTATCGATCTCTTATTTTACACATATATTAACATTAATTTGATAATTCATACCTGGGAACAATTTTTGTTTATCTGAGAACGAAAATATTTCGTGGCGATAGATCTATTTATTAGGTGATACAACTTGATGACAAATATAAATTTTGGTGATAGAAAATATAGTTCCCTTCATAAAATCCACTTCAAAGTAATTAAAGCCGTTACTTAACCTCACAAACAGGCTGCGCGTCCTGAATAAGTCTCGGATTACACGAAAACTTTCAAAGCATTTTGTAACTGCCCTACCAGGCTTCTTAAGGGATTATGCGTTTAATTGCTACATAAATCCGAAAACCGTCTACCGTAATTGCAGGTAAATATAGTAATTTACCTCGAGTCAAGCAAGTTCTCGACTGAGACTGATGCATTTGGAAGGCCAAATATTAGCGAATGTGTCATAGCTAACGGAAAACATCAACTTAACGAGCCTTTTATAGGAACTGGTCGCTTCTCTCGGCCACTACGGAATGATACTCGTAATCTCGATGATACGAACTTACCTGAACACGCAGGTATTGCCAATAGTGTGCTTTCATCGGCACGTTTCACTTCTGCTAAAAAGGAAGCCGTTAAAACAAGCACGAGTCGCAAATGATCGATGAACCTAAGAAACCTTTTAGTAATTTCCTGGGCCAGCCAATTACTCCACATTTACACTTCCTTGTTTGGACAAAAGTAACAGGCAGGACGTTCATTATTTACCCGTATCTTGACAATAGCGCCACTACTCCTATTCTCCAATATAATAGAACAGGCTTTATTTATTGAAAGCAATAATAAATGCCAATATTGTCTAACAAACTACTTTTAGCTGAAGGGGAAAAGGATATCAGTTTTTCCATCAGAACTGAAATTGAATAAACTTATCAGGATATGTTTCAGACTATAAAGCGAGGGGATCCAAAAAAGTAATTGAGTTTTCTCAACAAAAACATACAGGCAGGCTACACAATTCATCAGAATCGAGTATGATTCATCGACTGGATCGATTCGATTGATGTTATCGTGTTCGTTTTATAAAAACAGTGTACACAAGGTTTGGGCCGTAAACCCGTAATTGTGGACATGCAAAAGTGATTCAACGCGGTCACTCGATAGGGATCGCTACAACCGGCTTCATTTTTGCGGCTTATCCGGTGTGTTACACAACCACCAACCGTCATTACGTTATTCGTATTTAAAAGGCTTTATTCATAAACAAAATGTTCCTTTTTAACACTTTACTGATTTCGGTAATTGACGTGCAATTTTGGTTTATTAAAGGAAAGAGTTGAACTAATATCGTCAAGGAAGTCAGACCCGTCAGGGACTAATAAAGGCTTGTTATGCAGAATTTTACTGGAGCATTGCACTGCAGCGGTGCGCACTGTAGGATAATTAAGGGTCGGTGACCCGGTGCAAAGCTCACAAAGGGAGCTAGTGCTAAAATTCAACCTCCCACTAAACACGAGTCCGGGAAATATGCAATTCAATAGCTGTTAGTCAGGTTTATAGCAATGTAAATACCCAATATTAATAATATATGCGTTCTCAGTTCGTAATCTTCAAGTGGGTTCTATTCTTTTGCTTTCGCAACGTCTCAAACAATGTGTTAAGTTAAGTTTCTCACTTATCTTTAGTCCGTTTTATCTGGTCGACCTTCAATATGCAACAATGAATGCTTTGTTTCTCAATTCCTCTTGAACAATTTGTACCATTTTTTGTAAGAGGGTTTATACTCCGTATGGGTTCGAGAAGAGGTCGCGTTTGATACATTCAAATTCTGTATTCTTAAGTTATAGAGTTGTGAGTGTAAGTATACACTCACACTCACAACTGCAGTTTTGATGATCAATAAATACGACTATGTCTGTTTTGACAAAAAGTAAATAAATCCATGGAGAAATCCAACTTTCATTCTGTTCTGAAGCAAACATAAACTTAAGAGACTTGAATCCTATCAGTTGGCAATTTGCTTGAGTATAATCCACACAATACCTCTCGTATATTATGGTACCTTTTAAGGCCTTTTCCCCCAGCCTACATTTCTGAACGCTGCTCCATGTTCGGGTAGCTATGTGATGTCACATGGTAAACGCATCGGCATTCAAGTGTCAGCCCGGGTATTGTCCAAAACAAGTCGGCCATGTTCCCGGCTCGGTTTTTGTTCAGATACGTGAGACTACACGGCGCGTCTTAACGAGCATCAAACCAGTTCCACATATCATCGCGTCATGCCAAATCTGGTAGTAAATACTTCGACACTCCGTTTGTTCTCGCGGTTTTTGCATCGCTATGAAAATAACAGGCATTTGACGGACAGTTAAACCAGATGCAATGGTTAAAATGGGTCCCGAAATTAAAATTCTTCGTTCAACCGTGTGGATCTCTTTTATTGCTATTATGTATAATTATGGACTTTCACTTGTCTGTTAATGTGACCGATGCCATAGTAATTGGTTCCGATCCGAACAAGAAACTGCAAGATTGGCGAAATTATTCTCATTATAATACCATAGGTGGTGTAAAAAAAAACAGTATCACGCGAGACTTTCCTTTCACGTTCTTGGAACGTAACCCGCTAATTACAGAGTTCAGCGGTCTCAAGTTACATTGAAACCGATTTAAGAAGAACATTAGGCTATTTATCATCGTCGACTAATATTGTAAGACTGCTTGCTTCTTTTTGTTACGTAACCGTTCGAGCAGAAGTTGCATGATGATAATAAACAAATCTGTCTGGTGGTTAAATGAGACTAATAGTTGCGGTATGAAATACTTCATAATTTGTTTCAAATACTTGTTTTCCATGACAACGAACGTAGTGAAATAAGGAAACAGGTGTATTGTGTGGTTAGAATTACTTGAGCGGAAGTAAGAATTTGATTCTAATAAACCAAGCTGACGGTTTAAATCGCCCTTGCCTGAGTAAAATTAGAAACAGAACACTTGGATAGGTGGTGTACCTACTAGTAGATTAGAAACTCCATGCAATTTACGACAGACAATCACAGCAGCCTTTTCCTATCTCGTTTCTACTCGGACCTACTAGTTTGGCAAATGGCGACCGTCTCATTACACAGCTCTTTAATATTATTGATGTAGAATATTGCAACGCAGACAGGTTAAATAGTTATCCAAGTGAAACAGGTTAAAACGGAAATCTAGGCACCGATTTAATTAATCGCATCCGTGGCTGTCGCAAGCTGCGACAGACAAGTAAACTTCTTAGGACGACTAACTAAGTAAGCAGCCTCATTAATCGATAACTGGCAGCAAACCAGCGTTTATCAGCGGCTGATTTAAAGGACTTCTTGCTGCCAATCTTCGATAATCACTTTTCAATAAGAGGGCAATTTGTATCGGTCCAATGTTACCGTAATAAAGGCGGTATGTTTATCTCGATTTGATTGAAAATAAGCTTGTTTATAATGTGCTTAAAGTTCTTAAATCTCTTTTCATTTTTAAAATAATGGAACAGTACCTTCGATTCTTGAAACTTTCTTTTAGATTCAATGCAACATGTGGCTTTTTCAACCGTTCCTTCATTTCACAGCCTCGAATATTCATCTGCAAAAACGTGGAGGTTATAAATTTATGAAACTACAACAGGCCTGAAAACATTAAATCAAACATTACCACTTGGTTCCTTTAAATCTTCAAATACGTTTCCTATAATGTTCAGTGTATCTTCTAGCATTGAAGTCACACACGCTTCTAGCCTGTTAAGCAAACGCAGTTCGCCTCGACGACGATACAGCACGCAATCTTTATCGAGAAGCTGTGTGTTTCGACCTTTGTCGGCTTGCTAGTAACTATGCCGTGACTTCGCGCAATTAGTTCGAACAACGATATCTAGATCTCCGTGTTATTGGTTTTGTCAAGCCTGCAATGTTTAAGAATTATTGATTAGAGAAATTAAGGGTTTGTTTTTCTGTGGATCTTTGAACGAGGTTAAAGCTACATTTGCTACTTGGGACAGGAGAAATAAATCGACATATGACATATAAGGCACGTATAGCATGCCGCCTTCTATTTTTTGTCTACGAAGAAAACATATCTTTCTACACAAAATGACATTTCTTTTTTTGACATCACACCAAGCCGTAGAAATCTTTCTCTGACATTTCCGTTTCACCGACAATGATCAAGCTACGCATGCTGGTTTAACTAACCTGCTTATTCAGATATCTCCGTGATTAGGAATGAATTTCTATGCATGTAAGTAGGTATGCTAATTTTGATCATTTGCAACTTCAATTTCTGCGAAAACGAACATCAAAGTTCGTGGTCGTACCCGCGGCAGGTTTGGTCATCAATGCATCTAATTTCTCAATGTAGTCTTGATAGCACTAATTTTATATCTGCAGAACGGAATTGAGACATAGTTACAATATATTTTAGTAAGTAGCTGCAAATAGCCAATCTTATTTGAATGTGGTTAGGACTGGGTGTTTTATTACAATGACGTCATATTCATAAGTTAGACATCGAACGCCCACCGACAATCTAGAGTGGTTTTATCTATTTTGATAACATGAGTGGACACCACAGGTTTTAGCCCTGTGTAAAATCCGATAAGTACGGACTACGGAGTACTTAGGAAAGAAAACAGTTCGGTTTTAATCAATAACGGTTAAACCGGTTTCGTACGTGTAAGGGTTATAAGTGGATTATTTAATACTTCGCCAATTTATTTTAATGAGTCTGTACCTGGTACACTTACATTATTTCCAGGCCATATCATTCAACTTTGGAAAACTTTTTTTTATATTTGTTTTACACCAGAATAGCCAGTTCTTTTCCTTGTCCGAACATGAAGGATCATAGAGTACAATCTGTTGTTTATAAAAAACACAAACATGTGACGCGCTCGGGGTAAATTAACATCAGAATAGACGAAACAGCCGCCAGGATGTTTGACGTAAAAAATAGAATCGACTGTTCTATTGTTTCTAGCTAAGTAGATCATCTGGGGTATTGTATTTAACAGCAACACGCGTATAGTTGTTACCAAAATTGCTCTCGCTCGCGTAAACAAAATGATTATGATCTTCATAATGGGTTTAATCACACCCATTCAAGTTGGATGCCTACCAAATACCTTTACCGGTGTGTTCTGATTATAAAACGATAGTGTACTACACTTAATAAGGTTCAAAATGGTATCTGATGCATCTTGAAGAGTTCATACAACCAAAAAAGCTTGGTAATCAATTCAACTCGTCAATTTCATCAACCAGTTCCATCGACAATCTTAAACGTCTAACAGCAGATCATAAAAAAGAAACATTGGGATAATCAATGCCTCGTCCTTGTTTCACTTTAGTCCCTTTGTAATTCCTGTGGCGAGGTTGCATTCTCTCCGTGGCGTGGCGCGCCGCGCGCCTTGCCTTGTCCGCTGAGGTGCAAGGCAAGCTTCGCGGGCCTGCGCCTGCTACGTTCATCGCGACTTGAGACTTAACGCCAATTGAACGACTAAGTCTTTGTATTCTAAACTTACAAGTTAAGTTATGAGTTTATGACCTTTGTTGTTCACTGAACATTGTTTTGAACTCGTTTATACATGTTTATTTAAAACTTGTAACTTCCCGCGTAAACAACTTCTCAAAGTTATCTTAGGTTAGAATTTTAAGTAAGAACAAGTTAGCTTTAAGTTAGGTCTAAAGGTATCTCTTGGTGAGTTAAAATAACAAAAGGTCTGTTCTAAACAAAAACGTAGATATATAATCAGTAGTCACAACAAGAATATAGGACAAACGATAAATAAACACCGTATTATCAGTACCGATAAAATAACTGGACGTCTTACTAACCTGATGGCTCGGCGCAGTCGCTCATAATCCAAGCTGCATTTTAACCTCAAAAGACACCTTTAGCACAGTCACGAAACGCGAAGGTCACGGTTATGCTATCTTGCATAATATCACCAAGCCTTAACACCAGAAATTGAAGGATTTACAAAAAAACAATACACGACCGAGGATTACTGTTAATGCTGTTATCATAAACACACGAATGCACAGTTCGATGCACGTTTATAATTCAACAAACGACGCGAGTATCCATTCAAGACTCCATCAAATCGCATATTTGAAGAGTTATCTAAATAAAACAAGCACCAGTGAGGACTCGATGTCATAAGTTTTATGCAGTTTACGAATAAACATGTCACAGCCGTGCACTGCACTCCGTCTGACACGACGAATATGGCGGATGAATTTGAACTACGCTTGCGCGGAGCAGAGCGAACGCCCGTTGTTCGCCGGGCCCGGCAGGTACAAAAACATGGGCGGAAGTGCTGCCATCTAACAATATTGCAGTGAACTTTTGTGAGTTTACTAAAGAGACTGTCAAAGATGTGGAGTGACGTAGTTAAATAGATAGTTGCTAGATGGCAGTAACATAATTATCAATTAAAAAAATGTTGATTTGATTCAACTGAAATAATCAAACCGATTTTCAAGAACTCAAATTGATTTTAATCTAATATTACAGTAAAAATAATATGAGATTTTTGTGTTTTATTTATTTTAATTACTACAATGTTTGCAAATATGTTGTTTGTTTGGTTTGGAAAAGGAAGACGTTTACGGAAATGAGGAAAATATCTTTTTGTTTTTCAAAATCTATGTAAAATAGTGAATTAGGCACACGCAGTAGCAAAAAAAGCGTAGTTTTTATTTGTATAAAATACACTTATTAGACATGAACCCTGTATCACCCACCTGATGTTAAGTAAGCGATCAGACTTTCCATGGTGATGGAGCCCTCGCCCAGAAGACAAGTCACTTAGCACAGCACAACACTCGAAGTTTGCACTATAAAATCACATTGGCCACTGAATGGCTAGCCCTACTGATGCTCGTGATTAATTCAAAATCAGTGCCAAATAGCGAAATGACATTTCTATTGAGCGATAGATTTTTATAGCCTCTGATGAATGATGCTGGCATGATGATATCATAACGTCATTATCACACCTGTTCCCCGTTGGGGTAGCCAGTGGTGGAGGAGCAAAAAATAACACATTTTCTTCAAAAACTTTAAATTCAGTTATATCACCCTTTTGAGAGCATACTGCCAGTCTTTTTACACGCAGTCTGTGGGTCAGGTATACGCTGACCCGGGCCTGCGGACGGCGAGTCATGGGTAGCTCGCCGTCCAATCAGCAACAGGCCCGAGAGTCGACGGCGCGTAGTGTTCCACGCGCGCCTCAAAGAGTTGTCAGCAAGAGACGGGGCCCGTCATGGCCGATGCCTGCCCGGGGGTTGAGGATAAATTCGAAACAGAGTTACCTCGCCCCTGGGCACTCGAGGCAGGAAGGAACAGGGGTGGGTTTTAGTTAGTAAGAGTCTGGCACGCCCTCCCGCTCCACCCAGAGCGGGAGAAGTCATAGGATAATTTCCCACCCCACAAAAAAAAAAAAAGGTATACGCTGAGGGCATACAACGCCCTGCGTGTCCATTACAACAATGTATTCAGGATGCTGTTGGGTCTACCACGCTTTTGTAGCGCTGCCGGGATGTTCACAGAGGCCAGGGTTGATGGCTTTCATGCCATTATACGGAATCGGTGCGCTTCTATTCTCGGTAGAATACGTGCTAGCTCCCACAGCATCCTGAGTATTTTGTGTGATAGGTGGGACAGCCCCATGCTAGCTCACTGGATACGGCTGCACACGTAGGTGTCAGCCGTTTAAATTTTGTATATAGAGTGGTTTTTTTTTACTAACATTAGGTTAAGACTTTTACTAACAATTTATGGATTTCATTGATCTGAAGTAAATAAATAATAATAATATATTGGTGGGTGGGTAAGCCTAAATTGGTTTCCTGGTTGCAACCACTTCGTTCGTTTCAAAAATTGTAATTGGACTTTTCCAACGGGTATTTGGCAGTAGCAGCCCGGAGTTAGGAAGTTGGTGGTAGGATTTACCATAAATCAGTGATTCGGTTTCCGAAACGAAAAAAAAATCAGTAGGTACAATAAAATTCTTTATTTAAATTATTTACATCTCGCGGAATACACATTTATCATAATAGACACCATACCAAAAACAATTAAAAACCATAGACACAAAACCATAAACTAATTATTTTCTCCTGGTCCTGTGCCTTAGGGCCAGGACGGCTAGGCTGTGGAAACCTAGGTAGAGGACGAAGAGGGCTAGGACATCTATCCAAAGGTTACTGCTCTCGAAGTCATAGGTGGTCAAGACTTCTTCCCCGGTGCTGAGGCACGGCATTCCTATTTCATCGGAGATGCAGGCTGTAACAAGAGAAAAAGTGGTGATTAGAATTTTTCAAAAAGGTATGAAGACAATATATAATTTTTAGGGTTTCGCACCCAAAGGGTAACCAACGGGACCCTTTTATTAAGATTCCGCTGTCCGTCCGTCTGTCGGTCTGTTAGTCTGTCACCAGGCTGTATCTCATGAACCGTGATAGTTAGACAGTTGAAATTTTCACAGATGATGTATTTCTGTTGCCGCTATAACTATAAGAAATAAACTGTGCAAGATCAAGATATTGATAAAACTGAGGTTTCGTTTTTTTCATTAGGTATTATTAATTATTAATCATTTTATTTCAGAACATTACATTCCATAAATTGTTAGTAAAATAATACTTATAGCTATGTTACTAAAATTATGAATATTTATTTTTTTTATTTACAAATTGTTCTATTTAATATTATAAGGAACGTGCACGGCGTAGTCTGTGCCATCTAGTGGTATAAATTCGAAACTTTTACCCTATAAAAACTTTTCATTGACATTTCCGTGTCATATATGTATACACACACGCATCGTGCACACATGCAGCACGCTTAACGTAGACTGCCACCTATTGAGTGAAATCCGCAACTTGTACTGTAGAAATACTTGACATTGACATTTATGTGGCGCCCTCTATGGTACCTGCACGCTCCATAAAAAGGGCACCTCCAGAGTGTGGAGTTCCAGTGCTTCACAACCGGGCAGTCAACCCTTCCCAATATGGTATTCAGAAGGCTGTATCTAATTATACTATATACATATATTAGCTATTATCCCATGAACTACCTACGTACAATGATCTAGATAATTTTAATACTTTTTAAATAGATGATTACGAGTCCTACACAAATAGAAGTACCTTTCTGTGTTTTGTATAGACTTATTGCTCGAAGACTCGACGAGAAGTCTACTTGACTCGGTACCCGGGTCGTCGACCTCAATTTGTCAAAAAGCCTGATACCATAACAAAGGCGCCAGTACGTTGTTTAACAACAGGTTTAACACATTTCTAAATGCAATAGACGTATTGCTTCTTCTAAATACACTATTGTTATAACTTTTTGCCCCATTTACCTGGTAGACCCTTTTTGTGGGGAATATCCCGGGCGCCATAATAATCTACCTGCGCGTAGAAAAAAACAAAACAGATGGCAGATTGCGTTAAAAAAAGTTGTGTTAAAAAATGTGGCTCATTGATTTATTTTTGGTTATACATACTTCTCGAGTGAATTAATTTGATAGGTGGGTTAAACTTTTTTTTCGAAATTATGCGCGTCATCTACCGGTTGGATTTTAAATGGATAGAAAAAAAAAAATTATTTGATGCAATAAAAAAAAAAGATACAGAAAAGCACAAATAAATTTTAATCTATAAAAACCTTTTTTTTCCAAAATACGAGCGTGCCGTTTGGATTTTAAATGGGAAAAAAACATTTATTTGAGGCAATAAAAAAAATGGTACAGAAAAGCACAATTAAATCACAATGAACAAAATAAAAACTAAAAAACCGGCCAAGTGCGAGTCGGACTCGCGCATGAAGGGTTCCGTACCATCGTACAAAAATAAACGCGTCTATTTGTTGCCGTTATTAAATGTCAGGCAAAAAAGCCCAAAAAACATGTTTCTAGTAGGTTTTAAAATTATGGGGCTCCTTTGAATTTTATTTGTTGATAGAGTGGCAACAGAAATACCTACACATTCTGTGAAAATTTAATCTGTCTATCTATTACGGATCATGAGATACAGCCAGCTGACAGACAGACGGACAGCGGAGGCTTAGGAATGGGGTCCCGCTGGTTACCCTTTGGGTATGGAAACTTAAAAAATACATTTATAAAAAAAAAATTGGTTGCCTGTAAAGTCGGTATACGGGCGAAAGTTTTACGTGACAACGACTTTGAGTGGTAAAATAATTTTAATGTTGCCCGAGTGGAAGGGACGCGTGCCTCTCACTCGCTCTCATTGTGAGCGCATAACGTGAGCGGAGCGTAACGCAGTTTCTTGAAGTGTCACCCGGCAAACCAATTTATAGGACGTTGTCACGTCAAAAACTTTTTACAAAAAAAAAAACGTATTTTATTTCTTCGTTTTTAGACACCGACTTCCGAAATAAAAGTTATTTTTTAATTTTCAGTATATTTTCTTTTTGGCAATCTGTTTTGTTTTTTTTTTTATAAAAAGGTTTTTTTACTTTTCAGTTTTTAGTTGTTATACCCCAGAACTAAAAACCCCAATAAAATGGAACGTGGAATTTAAACATACTCGTAATTGGAGAAAACCAGAACGTCATCTATGTATACGTACTTTTCGTTTTTGTTCAGATTTTTAAAAAGAGCTGAAGCAATTTCGATAAAATTTATATGGGACCACCTCGGGAATATATTCTTTCGGATAAAAAAAGAATTTTGAAAATCGGTCCACAACTGACAGAAAAAACATACATACCGTCGAACATAGAACATCCTTCTTTTTCGAAGTCGGTTAAAAAGGAAAGAAGTTGACGGTATGTCTATGGCACCGGGGTTTTTTTGGCGGGAATTCGCAAATTGACTCCTGGTGGATCAAGTTATGTAAAATTGGTGTAGTTTTTTTGTCTTAAGTGTCTACGCAACTGGACAATATTTTATGCGGAATCAAAGAAACAGGCGCGATCTCGGTAAAATGAAGCTGAAAATTTTATTGTAGTATTGACTACCTTTTTTTTTTACTACTTCAACGAAACTGCCAAATACCTACTGCAAAAACATTAGTATGTGTTACCTACATTGCATTTTAATGGGGAAAATACGAAATAACTGGTGACTATAGGCCGCAAGGAATAAAAGGAAAAAAAGAAAAAGGTCTATGGCACCTCTTAAAATTTTAAACATGGAATAATAATGTGCAGTGTGAGAGCGTCTCCCAGTTAGTTGCAACATTTGCCAGGCAAATATAATATAAGAGAGTTTTGGCGGGATTTTCTCGAGTGAAGTTCAGTGGCTGTTTTAATTATTCGCTTATTGATTCCTAGTGGATATTGTGATGTAAAATTGGTGTAGTTTTGTGTCTCAAGTGTCTACGCAACTGGACAATATAGAATCATTGAAACAGGATCTCGGTAAAATAGAGCTGAGAATTTTATTAAAGTTATACTTCTTTAGGCCCGTTATGAAAAAATGATAAGATTGAAATTTTAAGATGCGCGCGCTTCACTGCCACACAAAATTCACAGGTAGAAGTTACTAGCTAGAACCAACACCCTGAAGTTAGCTATGCTCTGTGGTTCATGAATAATGATTGTTTTCCTTTTGTAAACTTTGTGACAGTTTGGTTTTTTATTTTGTTACGCCAAAGAAGCATAACTTCTTACGTGCGTACGTAAGTACACACACACTTTTTTTGTAGTAAAGACTACCTCAGCGAAGTTTGCCGAAAAGGCTGACTCGACACATTTGTTGCCAAATATTATAAAATTCATTAGAATGTGTTACATCTGCATTCTAATGGGAAAAAAAGAAAAAGTGATAGTGATCAAATTAAGACTTGGCTTTAAAGTCTTGTAACCAAGCCAGTGGCGTAGCCACAATTGTTTTACAAAAAAAATTATACAAGACGGAATTTTTGGCAAGATTTTTTGAAATGAAGGTCAGTGCCTGTTTTATTCAAAGTGGATATTTTGTTGTAAAATTGGTGTACCTACTCAAATGACTTCCTAAAAAACAATGTCTATACTTTGGATGCCCAGCAAATACAAATTCAATCACAGTTTTAATAAAAAAGAGTTCTTAAAATTGAGATTTCCGGCATACGGAAGTGATTTGTAAGTACCTACCTATAGCCACAATGTTATTTCATTATTATTAGGTACGTGTAATTTGTTCTATGAGGAATGGTTCTTCTAATATTTATATCATTCACAGACAAATTTTTCATGCAATTTACCTATAATATTATAAGTATCTGTAGGTTTTGCCTGTAAGCCATTTTTCAGCTACCACATTAAACGGGCCGTCATCACAGGTATTTTAAATATCTACTTTATTACCTACCATAATTCATCACCCCCTCATCCCTATCTAGATTCTTACCGATTACGAAGTCCTACGCACGAATTTAGGACTATTTATAAATCTCCTAAATAGACATCTACGAAGCATTGTAAGAATACCATGGTATATAAATAGTTATCGATATATTGCCAAATGTCTTGAGGGCTTGCTAAAAATATTTCATTATGCTTCACTTTACCTATGGCTAGGGTTGCCAACATTTCTTCGGCGAAATATTATAGTATTTTTCAAAATAAGCAATACATTATAAATGTGAATGTAAGTTTGTTTGTTACGCTTTCACGCAAAAGCTACTTAACCGATCATCATGAAACTTTGTACACATATTCTTGGAGGTATTAGAAGTAACATAGGATACTTTATATGAAAAAAAATGTCATAATTCATAGCGGGAAAGTACTAATTCCACGCGGGCGAAGCCGCTGGTAGAAGCTAGTATAGTAATAAAGGGGAAAAAATAATAATAAGTATTTTCAAAAAACCCAAGTTACCAAAAAATACTAAATAGTTTTAAACAAATCACTTTTCAAGCAGTCTTATGTGGCAGTTATTGTAGTTCAATCAAAATACAAAGATAACATATTATTTAATTTTGTCCGTAGTTTATAAATTATAAAACTTGACTTTGTCAATTTGACATTATTGACAAGTTCGGAACGCATTATGACAAATCGTCACCCTCCTTGCTAACTGTCCTAACTAGCATTTGATAGTTTTCCAGGGCAACAGTTTTTCGGTCGGGCGTTACAATCATGTTACTGTAGTTGCGGTAGCTGTGGCTTTATTAATGAATTAATAAGTTTTGGGACGAAGTTCCTTATCGCGCGTTGTGAAAGGGGGCTAGACGGAAAAAATTCTTACGAAAAGTTGTCACGACACTTTTTGCTATAGTAAAAAAAATAAAATTTTATTACAATTACTTTTGTTATAGTTGTTGTTATTGCTAAAGAGTTGGGTTGAGTTGAGTTGAGCTGAGCTGAGCTGAGCTGAGCTTAGCTGATCTGAGCTGAGCTGAGCTGAGCTGCGATGAGATGAGATGAGATGAGATGAGATGATGAAGTTTAACTTCTTACGTGCGTGCGTGTGTGCGTAGTTAATAATAAAAAAAATATTATAAATTAAAAAAAATAAAATTATATTACAATTCCTTCACTAATTAATCGAAAGGAACTTCGTTCCATCCGGGTGTCCCTTGACACCTCTCAAGTTTTTTTTATATTGCTCTTGGCTTACTCTTTAAGTTAGTAGTTGCTCTAAAGCCCTAAGATATCTATTTATTTATTTCTATTAATTTGAAGTAGATACGTCACTCTGTGAGAACTTTGTTTTACAACTTGTGTCTGTTAAACCGTGATTATTTGGTGTAAAATATAAATAAAAGTCTATTAATATCATATAAATTTATTAAAAGTAATTAAGAATTTCATTACTAAGCTTAAAAAGTTACAAGTTACGTTTAAGAAGTTACAAAAAATAATTTTTTAACATTTTTTTGCTTGCTCCTTCATGCCATGTCTAGCACGAACAGGCCCCGCGGGCCGCTGACTTCTTGCCCGCCGCCTAAGAGACGCGACCTGTCACTATACGAAGAATTTGTCGACCATTGATGTCAAATGCAAGTATTTCATGAAATCATGACATTTGGCATCAATTCTAACTGAGAGCGTTGTATTGATGATTTTAATGATTACAGTTTTGTAAATACGTACTTGCTACGGCCGCGAATCATATTTTGACCAACATACAACCTGATACTAACCTGCAAATTACAAAAAACGTTAGAAAATTTGAATTTCGCGGGCTACCCTAGAGCTTCCACCTTAATGCTATGACAATAAGCTTCATATTCGTAAAAAAAGCATTGATCTAGACGACGTACATGAATAAAAATGTGTAAACATCGTAGAAAAGAAATCACACATACTTCAGTCATTTTGAATCATGACGAAAAAAATAAAATCTTACTAACTGTAGTATGTGTCATATACGACAGGTAGTGAGAATATTTTTTCCCTCCTTTTGCACTTACGCAAAACAAAATACGTGATTATCTTCTAAACGGCAAACGATACAGAAACGACGATTAGAGAGAACTTATTCGAAACAAAGTTATGAACACGTAGGTAATGTCAGTGCAGATACGTCAGTTTGTGAGATACGACAGTTAGCGGGGAGGGTGACGAAATGAGTTCAAATGAATCATAATTAAAAAAAAAAGGATTTGTTTGTTAGATTTCGGTGTTGAAAATGTAATATTTTAGCGTAAGTACCTACTTTAGATATGTTTAACAGTATTAGTAGGTACGCAGACCTGAAATATAGTATAATACCTACTATATTATAGCACGGTTGACAAACCTAGTTATGACGTACGATCAAGATAAAACCTCCTGCTAGGGTCGTGGGTGTCTGCAGCTCGCCTTCCGATCAGCACCACGCCCGAGAGTCGACGACGCGTAGTGTTTCACGCGCGCCTCAAAGAGTTGTCAGCAAAACATGACGGGGCCCGTCATGGCCGATGACTGCCCAGGGGTCGTGGATAAATTCGAAACAGAGTTACCGCTCCCCTGGGCACTCAGGGCAGGGACGGAACAGGGGTGGGTTTTAGTCAGTAAGAGTCTGACACGCCCTCCCGCTCCACCCAGAGCGGGAGAAGTCATTGGATGATTCCCTACCCCAAAAAAAAAAGGCTCACGGGTGTTTTCTGAGCGAATAAATTCGAAACAGAGTTAACTCAGGCAACTGAAGGAACCTAGGGTTGGGTTTTAAATCAGTAAAAGTCTGACACGCCCTCACTCCACCCAAAGCGGAAAAGTCATTGGATGATACCACAAAAAAAAAAGGGTCGCGTGTGTGTTGTTTGAAAGAGTCACCGCGGCCCCTGGCTCACAGGCAAATGAAGGAACACGAACACACTCAGGGTGGAGTGAAAGGGCGTGTCAGACTTTTACTGACTAAAACCCACCCTCTGTTCATTCAGTTACCTGAGTGCCTAGGGTATCGAATCTATCCACGACCCAAGATGTAACACCTACTAGGCTTATTTGAGGAGAAACATACTAAAAACTATATCTATCAAAACGACCAATAGCAGTATTTTGCATGGAGTAACTACTTACTTATCTGACTTCCACCATTAGTGTAAACACAAGTAAGCGGGATTTTTTTTTTAAAAAAAGTCAACGAGTTCTTAATTCAAAATTTTCTAATTCTAATTAAAATGTAGATTTTGAATTTAGAATCCGCTAATCGGTATTTGAACTAGTATGGATAGCGACTTTTCTATATGACACGACTAGAGTGGCACTACTGCCGTCTACACTTTCGAGCTTCTCACAACCCGCCACGAGTTCACGACTGTCAAAGGATGCGGTCTCGGTAATAATGTATGGTCACCCATCCGCAGACTGGCCTGTTGAGGATCGACCCGCGGCTGTTATTATTCAGCCACGAGTCTTTCTAACGAGATCGAGCCACTGTTAATGTCGCACGGACGTTTGATTGCCTGTACAACTGAAAGATGGTACCTACGTCAGTTGCCGATACAAAGATGAATGTCATGAAGGATCGCTGCGCATGCGACCATCAATCCGCGCTGGTATTCTGCGTATGTCATAGATGGCGTCACTGTGCCGGTGTCTCGGCTAGGGATGTCAGTTCATAAACGTTAGATAGGCGTGGGATATGTTGAAACAAGCGGATAACTTCAGTGGGTTTGAATTTTTGAAACCCGTGTGGCCTCTATTTTTTCCCATATATAAAGTTTATTTAATTTTGGTCGGCACGGTTGGCGCAGTGTTTGAGCGATTAGCTGCTGCACTGCGTGTAGCGGGTTCGATTCCAGCACAGAAAAAATATTTATGATTATAGCCTACTGATAGTTGCTCCGGGTCTGGGTGTTTGAATGTTTGTGAACACACCTACGATACAGGACTAACAAGTGATTGGGCATAGTCCTTAAAAAAAAAATTGGTATCTCTCCATCTTCGGTTACCCATCTATGTGGGACCCCTAACAACCAATCCTTCCTGCTACCATGAGTCGCTCGCATATGCTTTGCCCTGCCTGCATTACTCCCAAGAATGACTTGCAATTGCAACCTGCTTGAAACCTGTCATAGTTAACAGTTGGCCACAAAGAGTGCTTAAAGTAGTAAAGCGGAAGTTGAATTCATTTTATAATAACAGCCGCCCGGGTCGACTTTTAAGGTTAAGGAACGCTTGTCGAGGTCGGTCCGTGGATGGGTGACGATCTTAACATACCAAGGTTCTTCAGTGCCTCTGAAAGCCAGCCCATTTGAAGATATTTGACAGTCGTTACGGGTAGTCAGAAGGCGTCACACGTCACAGACGGCGAGTGTGCTATAATAGTCTGTGATTTTATTGAAATTTCGTGAGGGCCCATAGTCCGAAAACTGTACTCTCTAGTGCATCCATTAAAACAAAATTGTAACTCTTTAGTTTTAGAGCCTTACAATAAGCGAAACCAATAAAGCCATACAATCTGACACTTGCCGAGGGAGACCGTGTTACTCAGTTACTGGGTTGGAGATAGGCAGTCGCTTAGACTATGAAAGATTATAGACGGAGTATCAAAATTCGCCAATCTGAAGTACCAGAATGAAAAGCCGGCTTGTACACGCGAAATAATTTCACATCTAATACAAAATGAGAAGCCGATCGTTACGTTCGTGTAGGTCCCTCACACATTTTAACGATCCTGCTTCGTTTAAATTTGACCAAGATACAACCTGACACTGACCTGCAAATCGCAAAAAACGTAAGAAAATTTGAATTTCGCGGGCTACCCTGGCGCTTCCACCTTAATTGGAATCCTCATTTCTGTGTCTGGAAGTTTATCTTATCTTCATAAACAATCTTCTAGAGTCTAGAAGATTGTTTGTGAAGACGAAGACATACTAGAATCTAGACCTAGGTTATGGCTTCGCTATTGCCCCACCATTGTCAAGATATAGATACGTCTATAAAATACGTAATTGGAATTGTAATAGGTATCTATATCTGAATCTTTCGGATGGCATACCTTGCCTATAAAAAATATCTAAAATGATTAGACCGCCCGCAGTCTTCATGACGCACTTTCTTATATGTTTCAAGTTATACATATAATAACTACAATTTAAAATGACAGGTTTTCAAGGTCACTATTGGCGCGGTCTATCAAAACGCATGTTAAAATATTGCACAACAGTTGTAAAATGTTGCTGCCTACTTCAAAAAGCCAAAATTATCAAAGAGAATCATCATTCTCCTGCCCTTATCCCAATTTATTTGGGGTAGGCGTAACATGTCTTTTTCTTCCATACTCCTCTATTAGTCGTCATCTCTGTAGTCACCCCCTTTTTACCCATATCCTCTTTCACACAGTCCAACCATCGTTTCTTTGGCCTTCCCCTACTCTTATAGCCATCCACATCAAATCCCTCCCTCTCTCCTTCCCTCTTTAATAAATAAGGGTTTGGAAGACAGAAAAAACTTGTTGTGTCGTGCCCCTGGTATTGCCGCATACTATTTTGTCACTCTATCCATGGAATAAAAAACTAGCCAAGTGTAAGTTGGACTCGCGTGCAAAAGGTCCCGATCGAATAGAATAGAATAATACTTTATTGTACACCAAAACAGTTAATAAACTTGTATAAATGAACTTAAATCTATGAGTACAATGGCGGTGGTATTTTAGACTTCTTATTTATGTTTTCCTGTAATAAGCAAAATAAAAACTATTTTCTGTATTTTTTGTCAAAATTGTAGACTCAGTAGTTTCGGAGATAAGGGGGAATGGTCACTTTATCTAGTTTTGATATGTCGCACGTTACAGTTTTAAAAGCCTTTTTTATCAATTTACACTCCAAAAGTGACTCCCTTATTCCAAATTAATTTATATACGTTACACGCCCGTGTTTGGGTCACAGATATTAATGTGTGTACCAAATTTCAACTCATTCGGTCCAGTAGATTCGGAGTAAATTGGCTGTGACAGACGGACTAACAGACACACACATAAGTGATCCTATAAGGGTTCCGTTTTTTCATTCGAACTTACGGAACCCTAAAAGAAGAACTTACTTATATTTTGGACTCCATCCCACTGCAATATGCTCATGGCTTCATTGGAGTACATCAGCCAGGACAGATGTCGGATCCAGGACACGTATTTTGGCATTGAACTGAAAAAAACGTTAAAACAGGTCAATAAAAAACGATTAATTTTATGACTGTCTGCTTACTGTTTGTTAAAACTTGTTTTATGCTAGGCTGATAAATCCAGCTTCATAGGTACTTTGAAAAAAAAATCTGAGAACCACGAAAATATTGAATACCTATATAATTTAATATTATACCTACTCAAACTATACTTATATTATAAAGTGGTAAAGTATGTTTGTAGCAAATTATCTCTGGAACTTCTGAACCGATTTTGAAAATTCTTTCACCAGTAGAAAGCTATGTTATTCCTGAGTGGCATAGACGAATATATTTGATTGTATTAAGGACGCTAGATGGCGCGACGTCCTCCTCCTTCTGCGAAGCAGTAACGCTCGCGAAGGAGGAGGCGGCACGGGTGAGGGAGAGGCAGCAACAGCAGACTCGCCCTCACGCATCGCCTCAGCAGCAGCCGCCGCAGGAGACGCCAGGGGCTCCAGGCGCCGCGAGACGATCTCCGGCCACCGTAGACCCGGGCCTGCGGACGGCGAGTAGTGGGTAACTCGCCGTCCGATCAGCACCAGGCCCGAGAGTCGATGGCGCGTAGTGTTCCACGCGCGCCTCAAAGAGTTGTCAGCATTCATGATAGGGCCCGTCATGGCTGATGCCTGCCTAGGGGTTGAGGATAAATTCGAAAGAGTTACCTCGCCCCTGAGCACTCAGGCAGGGAAGTAACAGGGGTGGGTTGGTTAAGTCAGTAAGAGTCTGACATCCCGCTCCACCCAGAGCGGGAGAAGTCATTGGATGATTTCCCACCACACCAAAAAAAAAAAAAGATGGCGCGACGTTCCTTTCAAATCATTTTGCTCCCGTGCCAAGCCAGGGCGGGTCGCTAGTCTATACTTATATTATAAAGAGGTAAACTTTGTGAGTTTGTGGGGTTGTAGAGGGTAATCTCTGTTGAATCAAATCAAGGAACAATGACCTACCTACTTATTTTGCCATAGGTAATGGCGTTCAAAATAAAAATTGCATACTATGTATGCAGTGGCGTATTTACCCTTAGGCCAACAGGGCCATAGCTGGGGCGGCAGACTACCAGGGGCGACGAATGCTTCTTGCTGCCGTTTTTTCAAGTTGGATAAGCACAACTATTTCTACTTTTCTTGCCACCCCGTAAATTCTTGTCTATCACAAGAAAATCTTACCTATCCAAATCGTGTAGCTCAAATTTTAAATAAGCAATAGCAAAAAAGAACATTCCCTTTTTTTTGTTAACTATGGGGCAGCACAAAGATTTGGCTCAGGGCGCCAAATCTTTGAATACGCCACTGTATGTATGCACAAGTAGTTAGCCGGATTAAGTGCCAACATAAGCTGTTGCTTCACTAACTAAAATAGAACCACATGGTCCCATTTTAATTTGGTGAAGATCTGATAAAGAACTTCGGAGATACACAATGGAACTCTTCAATAAATGATAGCAAACCTTCCAGAATTGCTGCAATCGCATGTCTATATATTTTTTTCACCACTTCACAACATTACATCACGCTGATACGCTATGAAGGGGTATACAGATTTGTACAGTTCACCCTGATACACCCTAATTTCAGCAACTATGTTCAAATTCCCTCTTTTTGGGGCTATCAATTCGGGCATAACTTTACTACTAATTTAGTTTTAGAATGAGGTACAACAACTACAAAGTGAAAAATAAAAAAACTTTTTACAAAAAAATACAACCGACTTCCATAAAAAATGCAAAATAACTTTAATTTCGGAAGTCGGTGTCAAATAACGAAGAAACCAAACTAGAAACACCATGTACAATATTTCTTAAAAAATAGAACCGACTTCCAAAAAAAGTGCAAAATAACTTTAATCGGAAGTCGGTGTTCCTGGTTTTGTGTCTTCGTTTTTGGACACCGACTTCCGAAATTAAAGTTATAATGCACTTTTTTTGGAGGTCGGTTCTATTTTATTGTACAAAAGTTTTTTATTTTTCACTTTTTAGTGTTAACAATTTATATGTTGATTTGCCGTCAGTTTTTGAAGAGTTCCGTTGTCTGTCTCCAAAACCCATCATCAGATCTATATGAAATTTAAATGGGACCATTTCGGAACAAAAACCCCTTTCGAACAAAAAAAAATATTGCAAATCCGTCAATATATGAGGGAGTTATGCCCGAACATACATAAAAAAAATACAAACATCCGAATTGATAACCTCCTTCTTTTTGAAATCAGTTAAAAAAGAGACATTTAAAAACAAAAATAAATAGTTGCCCACCAGCAAGGGAACAGGGTTCGAGCTACCGGTGGTCAGGGCTCCTGAGAAAGGAATCTCCTAACAATACGCGCTATGTCCAGGAGTACCGCTTTCATAGCAAGCAACCGCTTGATCCAACTACTCAACGAGAGCCTCCTTAGCTGTTCGTCGAGGCTCTTGGCTATTAAGCCATTGGCCGTCACGATTATCGGCACAATGACTGCTGTATCCACCTCCATGTCGATAACCTCGCGAGCCAGAAAAAGATACTTGTTTGCTTATCTTTCTCAGCTTTCACAAAGTTCTCGTCATGAGGGACAGCTATATCAACAATCATTGTGCGACGCTCTTATCGATCTATCACCAACTATGTCAGGCTTGTTGGCAACAATAGTCCTGTCAGTGATAATGGATCGATCCCAATACAACGTGATATTGCCATTTTCGAGAACTGGGTCGGGCACATACCTATAGTACGGTACTTCCAAATCCACAAGATTGTATTTAAAAGTAAATTGCTGGTGAATAATCCTGGCGACAAGGTTGTGTCTATGCAAATAGTCTCCGTTAGCTAGACGAGAATAACCAGAAATAACGTGTCGGATTGATTCCCCGGGCCGGTAGCATGCCCGACAGATGTCAACCATACCATCCTTCACAATATATATTAACTTCGTCCATAATCGCACAGACAAAACTTTCGGTTTCCCCAAAGAGGTCACCAAAGCGCAGCCAGGATACGGACGCTAAAAGATCTACATCTGGTCCATGTAGGACCCGGTAAAAGCGCCCATGGAGCTTCTTGTTCTGCCATACTTCCCTGCGGTAATTAGTATCCAGTACTACATTACAGGTTTGCGACAGTTCTCGGTTGCCAAGGAGAGCGAGGTGAGGCCTTTGTCCACAGCGACCACATCTCGATGCATACCCACGTCGGCTTTGAGGAAGTATTCCCTAAGGCTGCATACCTCGCGGTTGTGTAGGGTCTTACTTAGTATTTAAGAATCCACGACCCCCACACATCCGCGGGATTATACAGGGTGTAAGGTATACATGAACGCACATACGTGTACTAGTGATTCAGTACATGATTCTGGACTAGCGTTGGAATTTTTCGTCGGCTTTTTCCTAATTTTTGAAAAAAAAATATTTTTTATTTCACTTTAAACTGTATGAAATCGTTATACATATCTACCCCAAAGACATTTTAAATGAAATTTTTTTAATTAAAATGTCTTTGGGGTAAAAAAAAAAATTAAAGAGAAAAAATTTTTTTTTTTTTAAATATTAGAAAAAGGCCGACGAAAAATTTCAACGCTAGGGGGTCCAGAATCATGTACTGAATCACTAGTACACACGTATGTGCGTTCATGTACCTTACACCCTATATAGCCTCATCACCGAAGACCGTCCTATACAGGGCGTCAAGTTTCTGCTGAGTCTATTTGAGTACGCCAAAAGAGTACATCAATACCGGCATGACCCAACCGTTGAAGGCGCGCCTTGTTTCCGCCTGATATAAGACTATTAATTACTTTATTCAGGCGGCCAAAGAAGCGCTCCTTCAACGACTATTTCACGTCAACAGCTTTGATGCCTAACGCTTCCGACATAACCAACTACTTGTAGGTTTCGGTTGAGCAGATCCTCTAAGGTATGGAATCCGAGAGTTGGGTTCCCACGGATTTCATAATCGCTTCACATGCATAACTGAACATTTGTCCACACCAAATTCCATCCTGATGACTCTACTGAAGGTTTCTGTTACCTTCAGCAGCTTCAAAAAAAAAAGAAAAAATATTATTAATAATATTATTTTGTATAGTTATTATAAGAAACTAATCAGTATACCGAACAAGCCCCTCATTAGCAGACACAATTAAAAACCTATTGTCGAGTACGCGAGGGGCCTGATGGATTAACAAAAATCTGTCTACAAGTAATTAAACAAAGTTACCCACCAAAATCATTCTGTAAAAAAATAGCCAAGTCTCGATGGAGCTGCTAATTATTTATAGAGATAAACAATTAACAGCTCCATCGAGACTTGGTCTTGGTAACTTAGTCTAGAGATTTTTTTACTTTTTAGAGAATAAGTAATGAAATATCTAGACTAAGTTGAGCCAAGTCTAAGGTTAGGGAACCTTAGACTTGGCTCTGCAATTTCTATACTATTGTCTTTAATGTTATGTGACTTGGCCGTTGACCTGTACCGACTAACGTGTAATAAATGTTCTACGGTTGAACATTTTTTCACGCTCTAGATATTGAAAAAAATGCGATCAACGGTTGAACATTAAATATAATAATAAAGAAATTGCAGTAAGGAACCTTAGACTTGGCTCAATTTTGTCTAGAGATTTCATTACTTTTTAGAGATAAACAAGTAGCTCCATCGCGACTTGGCTATTTTTTACAGAATGTTTTTGGAGGGATTTCACTTCTTTTTGCAGAAATTTCATTTTATATTCATATTAAAAGCAGAGTCCCACTACGCAGAATAAATTTTGCAAAGACAGTCGGTCGATAACGCTAATAGTTTGGGTGTGCTCTTTATATCTAAACCTACTGAGATTTTTATAGTAGAAACAACGCAAGCCCTTTTAAATAAAAATCAAATTAGATCGTCGAATAGTTTTATTTAAATTTTAAAAGATGTGTTTTATGTGTGAATAATTAAATAGATGAATATACAATTCAAATATTACTCCATAAACGTCTCCCGCCGATTTTTATGGTGTCGTTAACTAATAAGGTCGCAATTAATAATCTTAAATGAATAGGCAACTTATTAACAGTCAATAAATAAGGGCTATAAATAGTGGTTAGTTTAATAAATGAGGTAAATTTTTCTGTTTTCGAATAATTTATAACATAATAAATTCGTTACGTGAGGCTTACGTACACGTGCCATGATATCAAAATTAACATGTATGAAAATTAAATTATGCAAGACTGAAACATCTCATTTCACAATCCCTTTTTTCTGCGAATTTCGTACCAACTCCGAATCAATAAACAAAATTTTATTTACAAAAATGTTTTACAATTTTTAGTGTGTATTTACTTTTTTGGAAGAATTTTTGTAAAAACCTCCTCCTTTTTGATTTTTTCCAATGTTTTAATGATTATTCTGCTATTCGGGGCGGAGAAAAATCCAAAAATTTAAAGATCGTAAAGATTGGTCCAGCCGTTCTTGAGTTATAAATGGTGTAACTAACCCGACTTTGTTTTAAACTGTATATAGATATGTAAAATATGGATAGAAGATAGATTATAGGCAACATAACATTACGTCTAGGTGAAGGTGTGCAAAGTAGAGTATTCTCCTCAGCCACAACTGACGGGGCCCGTCATGGCCGATGCCCGCATGCCAACAGGTCGCGGATAAATTCGTAGCAGAGTTACCGCACCTCTGGGCACTCAGGTAAGGAAGAAACAGGGGTGGGTGTAAGTCAGTAAAAGTCTGACACGCCCTGCCGCTCCACCCAGCGGAAGAAGTCATAGGATGATTTCCCAACCCAAAAAAAAGGGCATCAGTGACTTAGTTCTTTTTTGGGACCCTCGCTATAGTGACTGAATTCTTCACCTCTCCGCTAGCACCAGTCTCTGAAACGTTTGATTTTACCTTCGCAACCTATCGCAGTAGTACTTACGTAATAGCGAAAAGCAGAATCTCCTAAACTTAGGCCCGTCCATTGTCGAAAATTTTAAATGAAATGTCTCAATGAGGCCTTGGGTTTGTTTGAATCTGTCAATGTCAACCCTTCAGGATTCTAGGATAAACTCCGCTCGAGATTCCATATGGCACCCGTTACATAAGACACTGCTTTATCCTCTCGGAGCGTTAATCTTCAATTATCATTTATTTTATAAACGAAGTTTAAATAGGTAATTAAATACCTAATAAGCCGAATAAACGATTCACAGTTTACCCCATATACATTTTCAATCGTTATTTATAGTATTGTTAACGAATAAGGTCAGTCCTATTAAAAAACAACACCATAAAATAGAGCAATAAAAGTTATCAGCATATTTATAAGGGCAATTTTCTTATTTTCGAAGATCTTCGAGCATAATAAGATCGTAACCGTAACACATGTCATGATGTCAGAATAATAACTATAAAGTCATCGAATAATGTAAATTCCTTACCTTAACTTGATGAAGAGGCCGGAGGTCATCATGAGAGCGTAGTCGAAGGGCACGAGGTACGCAATGGCTACCGGCATTGAACCAAACGCACATGAGAAGAACGAACCTGGACACAAATAGGAAATGATTACACATCCTGCCACTAAGATTCGTCCGCAAAATTGCAAACAACAGTGCCAGATAATTCAGTAATGTAGCATACAATGGCGGTAGCCCCTTGGAGCCTGGCGTGACGGGATATTATAGGAAATGGTCAACCCGTTTGCCAATTTCCCACACAAAAATTAAGGTTTCATCCAAACTCGTTCAGACTTTAGGGCGTGAAAGCTTGTCATACCTATTTATTCCTGTTCTATGTATTATGAGTATGACTCCAGGCCCCAGGAGGATGAACGTACTTATGAGAATGTTCAGATTTTGCCCTGATGGATAAATAAGGCAAAGATTACCACTATACACAGGCAGAGATTACTGCAAAAGAAATCTGCTGTAACTGCAAATTACCGCGCCCAGTATTTTGTTACCTAACTTATTGAACTGCGGTCATCAATTCAATCCAACACTCCAATACCAATGTGGCCAGCTTCTGGGTCCAAATAATTTAATGAGTAAGGAAACCTTCGATTTGAAAGAAGAAGAAGAAGAAGAATCCGATACTGACTATGGAGATTTCGCCTTTGATCATTTAACAGTAGGAGGAGTTTTTAAAAGCATTACTTAGGTACTCAAAGTACCTTAAATTTCACTTACCACAAGCAATAGCCACATTTAGCACCAGTATAGCCAAGAAGACAGTGAAACTAAACGCATATAAGGACCCACGAAGGCCTGCGATCCAGTACACCACCAAGGTGAACAGAGTTGGCTCTACCAGCAGGCCTGGCAACTGGGAACAAAAATATGACAGTTATTAGGCGGTATTCACGCATTTAAAGTCAAATATCTTACCTAGAACCCATTCATAACTGGTTGTAGCTCGGAAACATTTCCGTCAACAGGAGTTGAATAATTGCCAGGTAGTTTTTAAGCACGTGGGTTTTCTAGCTAAAAACATTTGAACAGAAGGTACAGTATTTACAACGTAACATGTAGAAGCTAAGCTAGTGCTTCAGCTTAGGTGTTCTGTCTTTCTCTGGGTATGTAATAAGTACCCAGTAGTCTTTGGTAAAAACCCTGAAGGTGGTTTTACACCGGCGAGGCGAGGCGTGGATTGGATGGTCGAGAATTGAAATCCCGGTACCCTAGGGAACGGTGCGAGGATCGCCCAGAGGACACGGTGGAGCATACGGTGGAGGTTTGCCCCGCTTGGGCAGAGCACCGCCGTGTCCTCGTGGATGCGATAGGCGACAGCGACCTCTCGCGCCGTGCCCTGGTTCAGGCCATGGTACGGAGCGAGAGGGAATGGGAGGCCGTCTCCTCCTTCTGCGAAGCAGTAATGCTCGCGAAGAGGGAGGCGGCACACGTTAGGGAGGCTCAGCAACGGCCGAGTCGCCCTAGCGCCCCCAGCCGCGACCGCCGCAGGAGACGCCAGGGGCCGCGAGACGATCTCCGGCCACCGTAGACCCGGGCCTGCGGACGGCGAGTAGTGGGTAACTCGCCGTCCGATCAGCACCAGGCCCGAGAGTCGACGGCGCGTAGTGTTCCACGCGCGCCTCAAAGAGTTGTCTGCAAAGTGTAGGGGCCTGCCAAGGCCGGTGCCTGCCCGGGGGTGGAGGATAAATTCGAAAGAGTTACCTCGCCCCCGGGCACTCGAGGCAGGGAGGAACAGGGGTGGGTTTTAGTCAGTAAGAGTCTGACACACCCTTCCGCTCCACCCTAGAGCGGAAGAAGTCATTGGATGATTTCCCACCCCCCAAAAAAAAAAAAAAAAAAAAAACCCTAGGGAACGGTAGGGGGTAGGGGGTAGGTAGGGTACGGCACCCTTTAACACCGAAAGATGTATATAATAATAATAATAATAATAATATAATTTTTATTTCAGACCAGAGATGATGTCCATTTTGTTAGTAACAATGTTCTTATAGACTAGTGTTAATAATACTTAAAATTACCCACAACCAAACACAAAAAAGACAGTAAACCCATCTATCACTACCTCGCCATTCCATGACAAATGGCGCAGCAATGACCGATGTAATCGCAGTCCAGCCGACTAGCAATCATGCTAAGGATGCTGTTGGCGCTGCCACGTACTCTACGCACCAGGGATGCGCATCTTTTACGCATCGTAGCGTAAAAGCAGTCTACACGATGTTCCGCAAACATCCCTGATGCACTACAGAATCGCCGCAGCCCCATCAGCACCCTGAATGCATTATTAAATTGAACTCGGAGGGCACTGTAAGACTTTTGAGTATAGTCGGCCCACAGGCTGCACGTGTAGAATGATGTACAATATGATCTAAAAAGTGTAATTTTGACTTCTGTCGAACAACGTGCAAACCTGCGAGCTATCATGTTCGCTCGCACTGCCAGCGCCCTCCGTTCCCTCTCGATGTCATCATTGTCCTTGAGGTCAGAGGTCAGCACATGTCCTAAATACTTAAATTTAGACACTCTACGCAAAGCTGTACCATTAAGCGTAATATTGGGAAACACGTAACCTGGACTGTTTCCTCTGGCCTCAAAGACCATGACTTCACTTTTGAGTGGATTATATTTTAATCCGTGTTGCTCGGCATAAGCTTCACAGATGGTAAGCAGCTTCTTAATGCCACATACCGATGCACTCAGTAGAACCATGTCATCAGCATAGCTTATGTTGTTTATATTAATTCCGTCTATGTGACAACCTACCCGGGTGCTACTGAGTGCCACAATCAGATCGTTCATATACAGATTGAATAGGGTTGGCGAGGACAATCCCCCCTGCCTCACCCCGCACTCCAACCTGTACGATTGCGACATGGTTCCCGACCAACGCACGCCATTGACCTGATTTCCATACCAGTACTTGCAGATGTTGATGAGTTCTATTGGTAGACTAGTGTTTTCCAACTTTTTCCATAGAATATCATAGGAAACCAGGTCAAACGCTCTCGAAAGATCAAGAAAGCATGCATGAACTGCAGTTTGACGTCTAGTGTAGTATTTGACAGCATGTTTAACACACAAAACTGCACTTTCAGTGGAAAGTCCGCCCCGGAAACCGAACTGATTGTCGTGAAGTTTAATGTGTTTGGTCAGCTGTGAGTTCAACACGCCGTCAAACACCTTCGATACAACTGTGGCAAGAGAGATAGGTCTATAGTTATTCCTATCTGATAGATCAGCTGTTTTATTTTTAACAATAGGTATTATAATTGTTTTAATCATTTCTTGTGGCAGATATGAGTGGCTTAGACAAAGGTTAAACAGCATAGCCAACAATCTCGGTAAGTGGGGTCCAGCATGCTGCAGATGTTCAATGCTCAACCCATCATGGCCGGCAGATTTACCTCTAGTCATTGATTTGATTATGAACTTCACTTCTCTAGTTGTACATCTAAAACCTATCTTTTCACCGTTCACAACACTAATCACCGACTGCGAGGACCCCAATGGCGAATTTACAGTAAAATGTTGTCGAAACAGATCCGCTATTTCACCGGCATCGCTTACGCCGTCGATACACACAGGAGTAACCGGTTTGTTATTTAGTTTATTAGTAGCTTTCCAAAAAGATCGAAAATCGTTTTTTGAGTGATGGGAGGCCAGGATATCCATTTTTACCTGCTCTTCATGGTTCTGACACCATCTCAGTCGGTTCTTAAAGATTTTCCTGGCCCCACACATCTCGTTATAAATTGCCCCTGAATTTGGTTTGCCATACCAACACCACAAATAAAATTTCTTCTTAGCTTCCCTGTGTGCATCGCCAACATGTAAGTTCCACCCCGCAATAGGTTTCCTCTTCTTACATACATGTTTACTACGTTTGCTACAAAGTGCTGCCTCTCTTAATATTTTTACAATATTGTTATACAAACCATCAATGACCTGTCTATGCTGCAAAATATTACAAGTGTAATCTGCACAATTTATAAACTCCTCAGGAAAGTCAAGAAGTCTTAAGTGTCTGTGACATTCAGTCATGTATTGATTTACTTGATCTAAACTTCTTTCTCCCCATATAGCATCATTTACAGTCAATTTACATTCTAGTAACTTAGGTGAGACAATGCCCAGATTACACTCCATCACCAACGGAAAGTGGTCCGACCACAGTACGTCATACTTGACAAACACTCTGCGCACAGACGGCACAGCTGCTTTAGAGACTATACAGTGATCAAGCCATCGTTGCGAACCGTGAGCCTCGCTTACAAATGTGATATATATGTACGTCAAAAATGAACCACTTTTTGCCTAGAAGTGAAGTTTCACTTTTTACTTTTTTTGAATTTTTTTATTGGTTTGGTAAAGTATTAGATAAATTGAATATTTAAAAAACCCGACTGTAAAAAACAGCTGAAAAGTTCGAAACAAGTCACTTTTCAAGCAGTCTGATGCAGTTGGTCGCAGTTATTTTAGTTTACTAATTAATTTCATGCCATCAACTGCATCAGACTGCTTGAAAAGTGACTTGTTTGGAACTTTTTAGTTATTTTTTACAGTCTGGTTTTTTGAAAATATTTTTTATATTTATTTTTTACATTTTAGTGAGTTATATTTTTGGAATCGCCTCCTCAAACCCTTTATTTTGATACCCCACTTCGTTCGTCGACTTTCATTTTTTCTTTTTCACAATATGGCGTCTGGTTGTCGCCATAATGTATTTTGATTACTGTCATGTCTTTAGTAGCACTCGCAAGATTAAGATGAATCAATTGACGTAAGAATTTCATATAAATCGGCCCACGCGTTTAGTCTCTATAGTGCCACAGAGGAACATACTTATAAAGTAAAAAATACAGTTCCCACAGAGTTGGCCTTTTGCTCTGTATGATCTGTCTCTGTGAGGATGTTACATCTTTATATGTTACCGAAACAAGTTTTAATATATTGGTCATAACAAACGTTTTGACAAGCAACTACTAACCGAAACTCAGCTGGTGGTTACTGGTTTACATAATTTTCATATTTTAAACAAATTTGAATACCGGTACGTTTATCACTGTAATTTATATGTATTTGTGAGACAATTAAAAGGCAATCTATATTATTTTGTTCTTTGGTGTGACAATAATAATTTATGTGCCTATAAATTAAATGGCCCTTGGAGTAGGTACCACGCGATTCTAAAATCCTAACTAACGTCACCTAACGGACAAGTTTACACAAGGATTGCACAACATTTAATAAAACCAAAAAAATAGTAATGTTCTCGAAAAGAAACAGGAATTACAACACGCGCAGATCATACATATTCGCGAGTCAAGAGGCGATAGACTAGCCTCAAAAAATGAGAGGCACGTGTAATTAATTATGGTAATACCTAACCACGACATTAAAATCCCGTCTGTGTATTAGCTCGTAAGAGAACCATTGATACTGCTAAGCGAGATTAATTCTTGCATAGTCAGCAGTACTCGTGCGAAAGGATTAAAATTTATGAAATGCTCAGAAATATAATTTCATTGACTATAGTCAATGAATGCTTGTAAGCAAGACCAACTTCGAAGACATGTGACATACACCAACCCCCATTGGGCCCGCGTGGTGGATTACTGCCCACATCACTCTCTTAGAGAGGAGAGCTGTGTTCTAGCAGTGGGAACATTATGGGTAGATTATGCGCTTTGTTTATGCTACAAGCAAGACTTGAATTGTGTTTTGGGCTGCGGTGAACTAATGTCAATCTACCCAGCCAACGACGATACTGATATTTAACTAATGAACTTTGAATGTTAACTATTCTAAGAAACCTCTACTTACCAAAGCAACCATCCTGGCCGTATAATAAATCGGTGCCGTATACAATCCAGCCTTCAGCTCTCTATTTAGAAGCGGGAATTCTTCAGGGAACATGTGGAGAACTGAGTACATTGGACTGAAGGTGTTCTCTGCAATGATGATAAATAAAGCACCCTGGACGTCCTGGATTCCTGACTGTGTGAGCCTGGCGGTGCCCATGAAGCACATTCCTGCTGTTAGTGCTATAGCCTAAAACAGAAAAGTTCACATAATTTTGCAGTCTTTTTTAATGAAAACCATGGATGTATGGCTATAAGAGTAGTAGAGGAAGATTAAAGAAACGATGGATGGAATTTTTGCTAGAAACACATTCACTGTGCGTACAGCTAAGGAGTAAAATTCTCTGCCGGAGTATATATACTCCGGGAAACATATATGTTTCCTGATAGCTACAATCTGGAAGGGGTCTTTAAGATAAGAGTGTATATGTTACTTCTAGGCAAGCGTGTTTCATCGTCGACCACATCATCACTTACCACACATTCACTGCGCGTACAGCTAAGGAGTAAAATTCCCTGCCGGAGTAATGTTTCCTGATAGCTACAATCTGGAAGGGGTCTTTAAGACAAGAGTGTATATGTTACTTCTAGGCAAGCGTGCTTCATCGTCGACCACATCATAACTTACCACAAGGTGAGATAGTGGTCAAGTGTGAATTTACCAGAGTTAAAAAAAATGTTTATGTCTAGAAAGAGGAATATCTAGAAAAAAAACGAATAGAGAAATATGGAAGAAACACACCAAATTAATTGGGATAAGGGCAAAATAATGTTTTTTTTATTTGTATAAATACTTGCATATAGGCATATTCTCTGTTTAGCCATGTCTGTTTCTCTGATCTGACATATGCATGACATGTGTATGTGTTAGACTACTGAGTTAATGTTTAAGTAATTTCACTAGCCCATATACCGCTAATGTCTTGATTTATGAATTACTAATGGTTTGACATATAATGGACATAATCTGTTCAACATACCAATTTCTGTAATATCCTTACGAATTGAACTCGTGGATCTCGGATTACTACAAGTAGATATCTGTATATTAACCACCATAGCTTCGTTAGGGAGAAAGGAGGTTCGAAGGTATCATGTGTTTCTTGGTTCATCTGGGAAAAGAACAATAAAATAGTAAAGAGCTTTATCAAGATCTCAGAACGAAACAGAAAAATGACGGGCCTAGACCTAGGCCCTGAGGTACGCCCCAATTTTATAGAGGCGACAATATCGTCAATAGACGTCTAATAAACAGTAGCATTACGCATGCTTGGCTCAAAACCAGTACGGTCTAGAATGAATCATCGTTAAGCGTACTTGTTTACTAGCAGTCGACCATTTTAATTTACGCGCGCTTATTTTTTTGACAGTATAGTACATTCGACTTTCACCCCTGAGATTTTCAATATTTACGATGACCGGTAAAACACAACTTCAGAAGGTACAATTTATTATTAAATTGTTCTCATAAAGTTTTGGTTAAAACAGGTTCAACTTGTAAACTTACGGAACGTGTGGACTCCTCATTATCCATCATATGGAATTCGAAATGTATTTCCATGTCCAGTTCTTTGGCAGCGTCGCTGACTGCGAATCTATCGCAGACACTCTTGATGGCTTGGCGTGAGGCTGACTCCGACCCTGGAGTCAGGGACAGCACCTTGATGAAGTAGTCTGTAGGGTTGTACATGAGAGGGCATTGGTACCCCAGGCTGAAACAAATGAAGGTAGATTAGAAAATGAATGTGTAGCGGAGGAAATACCGAATGTTTGCATTTTTTCGTGTGATTCAGAAGTCTAGAATGTCTAGTTTTTTTTCTAGCATGCTTTTTTTTCTAGCATGCCATTTTTTTTTACATTGATAGGCTCGCATGGGCAATGTCGGTACATGATTGACGAATGACGTCTGTTCTCTTGTCTATGTATACATCCGGATTGCTTTGTTAGCTCATAATGTGAGAGGAACGGAAAGAGAACCTTCGCCCTGCAGTGGGAGAATCTTACCAATCTTGTAGTTAATTTATTTTGTTCTTTAACTTCTGGCAGTATCCAAATAACCAGAGACAGCAATTTAAGTAGACCAACTTAATGAAAGGTGTTAGACATTCCGGACTTATGGGTGGTCGACCAAGTTTCTTGATGTTGGCATGAGGTATTTATTATGTATAATAAAATATTATTTTGAATCATAAATAAAAAATATTTTATTATCAATTTGTTACGATTGCCAAGCCAATTTACTTTTTTACACAAGTTTTGGTATTCATTAATATAACTTATTCTTTCATCCAGTCGATAACATCTGTTGCAGATTTTTTTTGTTTTTTGATTATGACTTTTATGATACCTACAATTAACTTTAGGATTGAGGTGAAAACTAGTAAAACCGGAAAAACACTGAGGTTCTTGCCCCCTTAGAAAAATGCATAGGTTAAAATATTATTAGTTATGCAGATTGTAACAGAAAGGTGTCGTCATATCTTATAAACTGTTTCTACCTATGGAAATGAACAACTTTATCTAAGGAAGTAAGAGATTCTCAAAAACAAAAAATTGAACTTTCCAAAAAGAGTTATCATCAGCTGATCAAAATTAGTATGGTGTTTCTTTTTTGATAATTTACCTTAACTTCTACGACGAAAGTTGTTCTTGATGAGCAGAACCAGTTCTTAAAATATACATTTTTCTGTTACACTCTGTAAAATACTACTGGCTGCATTCTTCGAAACATTTAGGTGTTATGTTTTTTTTTTTTTTTAAATAACTTGTGGAACGATGACAGTATTAACCGCACTGGACATTCTCGCATCGAGTTTCCGATTCGCATAGTAGCTGTTAATTTTTTTATTTGCTATTTTGATAACTTCTTTCAAAAAGAGTCACGTTTAACTTAACTCAGTTTAAAAAAAAAGGCTAGGTGTTTTGTGACGTGCGTTTGATTTTATTTGTTGTTATAGCGGCAATAGAAATCCATTTTCTATAAAAATCTCAAGTGTGTACCTATAACGGTTCATGAGACAGACAGCAGACGGTCGGACGATGGAACAGCGGAGCCTTAGTAAATCTATTAGTTACTCTTCGTGTACAGAAACCTAAAAATAGGTTATAAGTAACCTTACTACGAGAAATATCCCAAGTGCTTAACAGTTAAGAGATTTTTATGAACCGGTAAGACTGCCGTCTATAATTTTAGCAAAAAAAAAAAGATTGGCACTCCGAGAGTGCCGACAGAAGTGAAAACTTTAACAAAAATCTCTCGCATAAAGAAGTTTTCACTTCAATCCGCTACGCGATCTGCTACGAGTGGGGTGCTAACGGTGTCGGTGTCGGCGTCGGTGTCAGTGTCGGTGTCGATGGCGAGTTCAATAGTTGTTTCCCAATTTAAAAAATGCGCAAAGCGCCTATAGAAGTTTTCACTTCAAAACAACCGAGTTCCAAAATTCTTTTATTTTTCACTTTTTAGTTATAATACCCCAGAACTAAAAACCCCAATAACATGGAACGTGGAATTTAAACACACTCGTAATTGGAGAAAACAAAAACGTCATCGAAGTATACGTATTTTTCGTTTTTGTTCAGTTTCTCAAAAAGCGCTGAAGCAAATTCAATAAAATTTATATGGGACCACCTCGAGAGTATATTCTTTCGGATAAAAAAAAAATTTTGAAAATCGGTCCACAACTGACGGAGAAATCGGCGGACATACATAAATAAAAACATACATACCGTCGAACATAGAACCTCCTCCTTTTTAGAAAGTCGTTTAAAAAATACAGACAGACATCTGTCAGTTTTACCTATACGTTGAAAAATACCAGCTTCATCTTTTAGCTGTGTATTATTAGTTCTTTAATTTTGGCTTCGCACGTTTGTGCATTTAGCCAGTATCAAGTTTAGAAAGTATTTACTTTTGACATACAGAATACTGTCACTTTTTACCATTAGAATGCAAATGTGACACATTCTAATGTTTTTGCAGTATTTGGCAGCAAATGTGTCGTGTCAGCCTTCTCGGCAAGCTTCGCTGAGGTAGTAAATTTCTCAGCTTCATTACCGAGATCGCGCCTGTTTTAATGATTACGTATATTTTCCAGTTGCGTTGACACATGAAACATAAAACTACACCAATTTTACATGACATTATCAATTAAGAATCAATTTGGGAGTAATTAGAACAGCCACTGAACTTCTCTCGAAAAAATCCCGCCAAAAACTCCTTTAGCTGTCTAGTACACCAACTAAATGACCTAGATGCAGAAAATCAAATAATGCACAGAGCTAATAAGAGAATGCATTTGTATGTCGTTACAAAGGAGTCGGGAAGTTCTATTAGGGTCACATAGACCAACCCAGTTAAACGATGGAGCACAATTGTATTGGATCAATATTGTTCGATTACAATCGACTTGCCAAATAAAACATGATCATCTGTCTAATTTATTTTTTCTTGTAGGTTCTGGCATCCAACGTTTTGGAACTGAAACCTTTATTTTGTCTAAAATTATTGCTAATATTAAGGCTTTTCCTATGAAGTTGCCGTTTTATCGAGGCACTTAGAACTGTGATAACTTTAGTTAGATTTGGAATTATAAATTCAAATAAACCTTACATTCATTTCTCGAGATTATTAAATGATAAATGATGTTTATTCAGTAAATAGGTTACAAGGAACACTTTTACACGTCAATGTTTTTTGTCAGCTAGATGAGGCCGGTGTTTCCTAGCTGACGACCCTGAGAAGAAACACCGAAACAAACTCAGAGGTCAAAGTCTCTTTTAAAGTGTTGAAATCCATACAATGTGTACTGGTTAAATCATATGAGAACCATGTACGTTTATGTCTGGGATGAGCTTTTTGAAGAAAGCAACACACAAATTCGAGTGGACCTGTCCAGACAGTGCAAGCATTTGTCAGTCATCGCGAAGCTCAACTCAGGACTTTGAGGAGCTCAACGAACCGACGAACAATACCAAAGTAAGGACATTTGAGTAGGCCGCAAAAATACTCAAACTGCCAGACAATCATAAAATCTACATGAATATAACGACATACATAGTTCTCGCATTCACATTATTCTATATGAGGACCATGCAGCTTAGTGTCTGTAGTGGTCTTTTGAAGAAAGAACCAAACATATTTGAGTGGACCTGTCCAGTCAGTGCAAGCATTTGTCAATAGTCCAATAGCTCAACTTAAAAACCACTAAGGAGCTCAATGACTTAAAGAACAATACCAAAGAAAAGACATTTGGGTAGGCCGCAAAAGTACTCAAACTGTCAGACAACGTAAAAATTACTGTAAAAAGGAGAAGAAAATAATAATAATAACCTACATAGTCCTCACATTTACAATAACTAAGTAATCAATAAAAAATTAAAATATAATACTTTACAAAGTAAATATTCGTGTCAAACAAAATAGTAATAATAATATGTCAATCAAAAAATAAAAAAAATAATAGTAAAATGTCAATCAAAAAAAATATTAAAAATATAATATAATACTATACAAGTATTCATGTCAAAAACGAATATTAAAAAAAAATATATATAAAAAATTTCATCAGTAAGTAGTACATATGAAAACAATGGCTCATGTATATCATTGAAGCAGCTCAATCCCACGCCTTTTTGTCCTCAAGAAAGTCATTAATTGTGTAAAAAGCTTTCTGGCATAGCTTACGTTTAATAAATGATTTAAATTTATTTATGCTTAGTTCTTGAATTTGGCTAGGAAGTTTATTATAGTAACGTATACATTGGCATCTAAACGAACCACCTATTTTTTTCTTGAGCCTGGTTTTAGGTACAATAAATTTGTGTTTGTTCCTAGTATTTATGCTATGAATATCAGTGTATCTTTTAAACAGATTAATATTTTTATGTGTATACATGAGATTCTCATAAATATATTGAGAGGGAACAGTCATAATATTAATCTCTTTAAATTTGTCTCTGAGGGAGTGTCTGGGACTTAATTTATAAATTGCACGAATAGCCCTTTTCTGTAAAACAAAAATTGTCTGAATATCGGCGGCATTTCCCCACAACAGAATGCCGTACGACATCACATTATGAAAATAACTAAAGTATACTAAACGAGCTGTCTCTAAATCAGTTAAACCACGAATTTTCCTTACGGCGTATGCTGCAGAGCTAAGTTTTTTGGACAGTTTATCTATATGGGGGCTCCACTGAAGCTGCGCATCCAAAGTTAAACCTAAGAACACTGTGGAATTCTCGGGTTTCAACTCTTCACCCTTTATTGACACACTAGTGTTCACTTGTATTACATTGGGTAATGTGAACTTTATGCATTTTGTTTTTTTCTCGTTAAGGAGAAGATTATTGATGTTGAACCAGTTAACTACTGTTGAAAGAGCATTATTTACATCATCAACAACCACCTGCTGACGTTTGAGTTTAAATAAAAGTGAAGTGTCATCTGCAAACAGCACTATATCATGTTTATCCTTTATGAGATAAGGCAAGTCGTTGATTTATATTAGAAACAAAAAAGGACCCAGAATTGAGCATTGAGGAACCCCCATTCTGACTACAGACCCGGGAGACCTTTTGCCGTTCACATCAACTCTCTGAATCCTATTACTCAAGTATGAAGTAAGAAGATCCAGAGAGGCGCCCCGGACTCCGTAGTAGTGCAGCTTCCTGATCAATGTATCATGGAGAACGCAATCGAAAGCCTTAGACAAATCACAAAAAATGCCCAACGCATCGCATTTATCTTCCCATGCATTATAAATGTGTCCCAAAAGTTCAACACCAGCATCAGTTGTTTTTTTTTTTTTTAATCTTTATTTATTTATAGAGGGTTTGATCAGTATGATCACGCCACCCTCATAAGTACAATCTACACAGTTATCTACGTTTTATTCCTAAATTTACAATGTTATATAGGCCTTTGGCGGCTTTTGACAGGGGAGCCGCCAGAACACTATTATAAATACCAATATTATTACAATCCAAACTATTCTCTAATAAATAATTACTCCTTTCAACCTCGTTCCGGACGCACTCCGCTAAAATATGAGTGACGTCCTCTATTTTATCACACTCGGAACAGTTGGGTGAGTCAGTCTTCTTCATCAAAAACGCAAAGCTATTTAAGGGAATGTGTCCAGAACGAAGTCGGAACGCAGTCACAATGTCTCTACGAAATATCTCCGTGCCCCTAAACCACGGAAGGCGGCAAAGGCTGGGCTGAATGGTCCTGTACCAAATCCCTTTACTCAGTGACCTCTCATCAAAGTATTCTTTCCACAATACCAAACACTGTTCTCGTACTCGAAACAACAGATCACTAAACAAGGGTAGGCATTCGAAAATTATTCCGTCTGTGATCGCCTCTTTCGCTAATCGATCAACTTCCTCATTACCATAAAGGCCAATATGGGATGGAATCCATTGCAAAGTAATTTTACTCCTCCTTTGGACCCTGGTAAGGGATTCCAAGATGCTGTAGGCTATCGGTGCACCTCGACAATTCGAGGTGCATCGAGCCAGGTGTTGGAGAGCACTCCTGGAATCCGTCAGAATTACATAGTTTCCTGATTCGAATGACTCGATGTACGAGATAGCTTCTGCTATTGCCAATAGTTCCACGTACATAATCGAAACTTTAACACATGTTCTAAACTTAATGGATGTCTTCGTTTGCGGATCAAATACAGCCCAACCCGACTCGTTTCCGTCCTGTGATCCATCAGTATAGATTGAGTAATAATGTGCATAGTTAGCGGTTAGGTATTGCTCACAAATTTTCTGTATGTTGTTACATGTATACTGATGTTTTGGTTTGTCTATTCTATCTATAAAAGGCTTAACTACATCGGATAGGTCCACACTGCTAACCCACATGTTTAAATAAAATCTTTCCAATTGTAAGGATGAATGTATCGGGTAATCAATAAGAAACTCGTGTACCGTCACTAACATTGGTTTCTTTTTACGCCGCCAATACAAACACTGGCATGAATCGACTAGATTGTTTATAGCGGGAAATATTTTATTACCCTGGAACGAATTCATCCTCAACCAATATTTGCCAGCTAGGTAGTACCTGCGCACATATAAAGGTTGAATGTGAAGCTCGCACTCCATCACGTGAATCGCAGTCGTCCTAACAAAACCACCAATAATGCGCAAACACTGATTTTGTACTCGGTCCAATTTCAATAAACTACTTTTTAACCCGTTATCATAAAGAAAATTGCCGTAGTCTAATCTCGAGCGTATAATAGATATATATAACTGCCTCAAGTAATATGGATGTACACCCCATCCAGACCCAGCCAGCACTTGGAAGACTTTAAGAGATTTTAAACATTTTTCAGCCAATTCACCAATGTGTTTTTTCCACCTAAGCGAGCGGTCTAGCCAGAAACCTAAATACTTTATATTATCTACCACTTCTATTGATGTTTCATTAATTAAAATATTGACACGTTCTCTTTTATAACCTCTCTTAAAAATGCAAACTTTACTCTTTGAGGACGAAATTACTAAGCCTATATTTGAAAGTAATTCAACTAGCATTACTAATGAGTTTTGTATGCGATGAACGATTTCTATTATGTTTTTGCCTACTAAATAGATAACAAAATCGTCCGCATATTGCGATATCATAACTCCGCAGGTCATTATATTTGGACAGATATTTGAAGTCACTATGTTAAAAAGTAAAGGTGAAAGAGGGTCACCTTGTGCTAAACCGCGGCCGGTAGTTCGACAAATGTAAACGTTATCAACTAAAATCTTCAACCTTCTTTCTTTCAAAAAGTGCCATAAATATTGACAAATTTTGGAGCCCACCCCAATTAAATCCATTGTTTGCATTAATGAAATATTTGTTTGCATTTGCATTGTTTGCATCAAGCGGCGCAAATACTGTAACCTTATTGGTAATTACAGTTTTGAGCCGTTTGGGGTCGAAACGCTTGGGTCATGGGGTCCGAGTGCACGTCATCTTTTTAAAGATATCTCACTGACTGGTTGACACTTTGCGTGACCAGAGGGCTGGCTCGTTCTTCGCCCAAAGAATTAGCATTGACATTCAATGTGGCAATGCTGCCAGTCTTCTGGGCACGTTTCCGGCTTGCCTAGATGACAGTGATGTGGAGGAATACTTCGGCGCCTAAGTATATTGTTTTTTTTTTGTATGTAGTTAGGTTACAAAAAGTTAGTTATTACATAATATTTAGTTAAGTATTTTATAAAAATGTGTGATTGTCAATATCATTAAAACACCAAAGAAGTGAAAAACTTACCTACTTACATATTTCTTAAATCGATGACATCGACCAAAATGATTATTTTTGGATTCGTCATTACTTTTTTATATTTGACCATTATATTGTTGAAGTGACACCTGTGACAAATTATCTATAATTCTCTAATAATTTGTCATATCAGATACAAATTAATGCCTAAAAGTTCTTGACGTTTTAATTAAATTTAAATTAATTGGTGACCTAGGCCTAGTGCGTAGGTGTGTAAAATATTTTTATTTATAGCATTAAAATTCATTAATATTAAACCAAAAAAGCTAGTTTTAGATATCTATACGTAGATAATTAACCGGTTTGACGTAGGTCATACCGTTCATTCCCACTAGTTCGATTCATTAGTTCGATCGTCGAACTAGTGAGAATTTTTTTTCTCATCTGTTCGACCGTCGAACTAGTGAGAACTTTTTTTCTCATTAGGATCTAGGTGTAACGGAAAGGTGTGGTCATATTTTAGGAACTGTATCTGCCCATCAATGTGAACAAGTTTCTTCAAGAAAACATGAGGAAGTTAAAAAAAAAAATTTTAGCTCCCATACAAATATTGATCAGCTGGTGATAACTTTGTACGGAAAGTCCAATTTTTTTTTTAGAATTTTGTATTTTTCTTAGACAAAGTTGTTCATTTCCATGGGCAGAACCGGTTCTTAATTAAAAATATGACCACACCTTTCCGTTACACCCTGTATACATAACCAGATCGTCATGCTGTAAAGCCGGTACGTGCATAATTATGCCTAAATAGGTACCCACAAAAACAACGCTGAGCTGATCACGATTATCTAAAACAAGTTTCCAAAACTAACCTTTTAAAAAAACTTAAAGCTTGCGCAGAAGTCCCAGCAAAGGCCACCCTCCCTTCAGCCAGAAGTACCAGCTTATCAAACTGGGCCATCAGCTCCGTGTTAGGCTGGTGGATAGTGCAGATGACCGTCTTGCCCTGGGCTGCGCTGGCTCTGAGGAGGGTCATCATCTGGTGGGCGGAGGACGAGTCCAGGCCTGTGGTAGGCTCATCGCAGAAGAGGAGGCCAGGATCTGTTAAGAGCTGGAAGAGAAGGTTTTATAAGAAACTAGCTTCTGACAGCGGCTTCTCCCGCGTGATAGCTGCAAATAATCCCAAGGAGCGTACACTCCTGGGATGTAAAGTATCTTATGTCTTAATCCAGGGCGTGGTCCTGTCGTGTGCCTAGTTTTATACTAATACATGAAACAGTAGCAGACAGACAATGTTACATAAGCACTTATATGATTTAAAGTGTACGTTTTCATTTGCAGCAGGATTTTTGCCAGAGTTTGAATTCTTTCATGAAATTTCTGAGTTTTACATTTTTGAATTTATAAATAATGCTTTTGGCACGTTAGGGAAAAATGATGAGAGTAAATTTTAAAGATGCGCGCGCACCCTGTCACAAAAAACCGACACCCTGAAGATAGCTAGAACCGACACCCTGAAGTTAGTTATAATCTGTAGTTCATGAAGAATGATTGTTTTCCTTTTGTAAACTTTGTGACAGTTTGGTTTTTTATCTTGTTACGCCAAAGAAGTATAACTTCTTACGTGCGTACATAAGTACACACACACTTTTTTTTTTTTTCGTAAGCATAAGTATATCAATAACAGCAATCAGAGTTTGACAGAACATTTGCTATTTCTCATAAATGTCAATCAAAAAAAGATCTACACATCGTTTGACAAATAAAACTATAATAAAATGTAAAATAACCGCTAGAAGGTTGATAAATGGCTGCTTTATATAAATGAATATATAAATGTACGCAAGTATATCTTGTTTTCAATGTGTGTCTGGTAAAAATACAAATTGCATAATTATGTATTTAGGGATAGTCACGTGTCGTGTAGGATCCACACAATGTTTCGACACGTGACAATCCTATCCTTTATGCAAAGCGGTTTGATAGTTTTTTTTAAGCTATTAATTAATTCCAGTAATGGGATATCTATTGCTTCTAAAAAAGAAGTTGTTTAAGAAACCTGAAGAAAAATATATACCTTATCTAAGTTGTATGGCCCGTTAATATTTTAAGACTAAGTAACTAAAGCACAATCAAATACAGAACCAGATATACAAGCCTAACATTTATCTGCCAGATCTTTTTATTAATTCTTCAAATGTTTATAAATATGTTAAACATTAAAAAAACTGACCTTTCAGTTTAAGATTATTCAAAATTCGAGAGTTTAAAAAAATTGGTAAATAATAACAGACGAATAAATGACAAAAAGCCTTCTAAAATGTTACTAAAACAAACTAAATGTTGTAGGTATGTAAATTAAAATTTTGGTTTTTTATTTGACGCATTATAGAAAAGTATAAAAAGCATATTGCTCTATTACTATTATTTTCAAACCCGGCTGCTGGGAAAATGTATTCCTTTAACCTTCTACTCTCTTCTCGGGACATTTGATAATTGCTTGAGGCGCTATTAGCTGCCAACGACCTTGAGTGGTTAGCTTGCGTGTTCTGCGCTGAGCTCACGCAACGCGTCGTATGTCCACCCAGTAATAGAACTCGCCCATCAAGGAGCGCTGTCCGAAATTAGACGCATTATTAATTTATTACACATAAAACAACAAGTATTAAACTAAACACTGAGACTAAATTGTAAATAATTAAATGATCTTTAATGGTGAAGGTTTCATAAAAATACGCTTTATAGTTTTTGCGTGATTCTCAGTATTTTATCCGAGGTAGACATAACTTTACAAATTAATTACATTATGTTATAAAAATGTAATTTCATATTTTCTGAGATCAAATTTCGAAGAAAATTGTCTAGAGTAACATATATTTTTTGCAAAGAAAAAAGACAAGTCGTTTAGACGTGATGTTCAATTAAAACCATTAAAATTCGTTTAACTGCGCCTTAACAAATAGATTTTTGTACCAATAAATTATTCCTTACACGTTCCCTACTGATAGATTAAACTCATAAATTGCATAAGATTTTGAAAATTCAAACACATTGTCGACGACATCAACCAGATTAAATGAAATCAAATGCTGAAATGAGGTGAATAAGGTTACTAGTTAATGTGAAGGGTAATCGATTGTTTGTACAATTAAAAACAAATTTGACTGTGAAACGCTAATTATGTTTTATGTTCTAATTAAGGCCGCGACGTAAACACTCAACAAGTCATACGTAACACTATAAGTAAAAAAAAAAATTAGAGATAACTTGCCAGGTCGCACTAATGAGTAGCATGTTATTAGCATTGTTTATTGAGTAGCGAGTCTCACTATTGAGCAGCAATGTTATGATGTTACTTATGTTATATACTAACACAATTTTTCTTTTAAAGCAACTGAAGAACGTTGTCCATGACAGGAGCTATATCTTGGTTAGATCTCACTTCTTTGAAAAGAACTTTGATTTTTTTCACATTTATGTTTTTAGTGGGATAAAAAAATGCTATCAAAGGTGTGAAGCTTGCAACTTATTAATACTACTGGGGTGATACGATCTAGATGACACGCTAAGAAATACAAATAATATTTTCATACCTCTGTCGCAAACGCCAGTCTCTTCCTCTCCCCACCGGACAAAGTCTTCCTTCCATCCAGTCCTCCTATGAGGGTGAATCTGGATCCATACAATGACAGCTGGCGCAGAAGTTGGTTGATTCGTCTTTTACGGGCTAGTGATGATGTGCGGCCGTCCATGCGCAATCGGGCCTAAGAGAGAACCACCCTTGGTTAAAGAACATAAAATCATAATTTCTCTCGGATATAAAAAAGATGTCATAGAAAAGATAAAGCTTGATTACCAGACTTTACACATGGTATAACTTTTACTTGATACATAAGGATGGCATAAAATAAATAAGATGAAAATACATTACTGTAGGGTACTAAAGTACATAATATATATATTTCTCGCTTCTCCAGGACCTTAGAGAGATACCGTCGTAGAAACAAACCGGCTAAGAGCGAGTCAGATTAGCTCCCAAAGAGTTTCAAACAATTATTTTTTTCTGGCTTGAACTTTAAGTGTAGTAGAGAAATGAGGATATCAGGGATTTCACGAAATCCCTAGGGATACCGCAGAATCATGGTAGATGCCGAATATTCTTCTTTATTACGGCTTTTTACTAAAAATGTTTTGTGATATGACAAAATGCTAATGCAGCATTTAAAAAAAACCCTGTCCGGTTCTGAAGGGTATTACTTGGTATCGTACTGCATACACATATACGTAATCATTGATTGGATACGAGATAATTATTTTTCCCCAATGAAAATAATTCATTAAAAAAAAAACTTATCAAAGGCAACACTGAGCGCTCGACAAAGTTCACCTACTGTTTCGTTTCAAACATGCCGCCTGAGCGAGACAGAGTGCCTACATCGCGGCTTTTGCAGGGCGGTATCGTTTGAAATAAAAATAGGTAAAAAATGAAAAGATTTCGCCGGCCGGTGAAGTGTTGTCAACTTATGAAAATTTTCCATATTTAGTATTAAATTTCGCATATTTTATAAAAATAAAATTCTATAACTTTTGGTTTTTATGAGTTACATTTTTTTTTACAAATTTGTCTAGTACGTACGTTAAACCAGGAATCAACCTTTATTGGATCGGACAGGGTTTTTGTTACATAATGCCAGTGATATGTCGTTTCACTAAACTAAATAGTAATAACTAGCTGTGCCCGCGACTTCGTTCGCGTGGTTGTCGAGAACAAAACAACGTCGTTTAGATAAGAGTATATCACCTTTTTGATGATTTAGATAAGAGTCCTGACTTTGGTATAGTTGATTACGTTAATGCTTCTCTATATACTATGTTAGCGGTGGAATTACCCGGAGCATATACAAAAAGGTTGTTTGGGTTGCTAACACGTGATAGAGAAACATAGAGTTGGCCGTGTGAAAAACAATCAAAAGTAAGGTCTACACCCGCAACGGATAACGTCTGGCCTTGGGCTTTATTAATAGTCATAGCGTAACAGAGGCTTACAGGAAATTGCACACGTTTGAAAGTAAACGGAAAATTATTGGGGATAATGGGTATCCTGGGAATGAAAACAACATCACCGGAGCCGCAACCTGTTAAGATTTCGGCTTCGATGACATTTCGTTGGAGATTTGTTACTCTCAACCGAGTTCCATTGCATAGTTTTGGTGGGCTTAAATTTCTGAGTAGAATGATTGGTACTCCGACTTTTAAATAAATTTTGTGTGCTGGAAGACCTGGTGTATTTAGAGAGTCTAAAAACTCTACTGGATAGTGGGTGGCATCTCCTTCTTCTAAAACCGTGTTAATAGATAAATATTCCCTACTTTCTCCAGAAACATGTACCAATATTTGAGAATTTATTGCTGCTGCTTGGTCGTTGCGAGGTGCCAAAATAGCTCGTTGGCATAGCCAAGCAGCGTCATGGTTCGAGATCTCTGATGGATCTCCGTATACAGAGGAAATGAGTTCCTGCTGTGAGGCAACAGAAGAACACAGGCTTTCGACTAAAGTTACTTTACCTCCTTCTTGAGTCGGGTATGTGCCGTTACCAATTTGAAGTAGTAAATTTGAGAAAACCTGCGCGTTTGCGTCACCTCCCAAATATGCTCGCATATTAAAGCTCAAATTAGTTAATATGACACTACGCCATAAAATAGAGCTCTTTAAACAGGCACCTATTTCATCGGCCCTCGTTCCTCTGGGTATTATAGGGAGTGTCTGCCTGAAGTCTCCACAGAATAGCACCGTTAAGCCTCCCATCGGTCGGTCATTTTGTCTTATATCTCGCAACGTTCTATCTACAGCTTCCACAGCTTTACGATTTGCCATCGTACACTCGTCCCAAACGATAAGGGCGCAATCGCGTAAAACCCTTGCTTTATCACTATTGCGAGACACGTTGCAAACAGGGTTTTCTGTGCGGTCCAAGTCGATTGGTATTTTAAATGTTGTATGTGCAGTTTTTCCTCCTGGTAATAAAGTGGCAGCTATTCCTGAGGAAGCGACGGCAAGGGCAATTTTGTTTTGGCTCCTTATTTGAGCCAAGATAACTTTAGTGAGGAAAGTTTTACCTGTTCCACCAGGTGCATCTAAAAACAGCATTTCTCCTAATGAATGTTCTACACTACAGCATACTCTATCAAAGATTTGACGTTGTTCTGTCGTCAAATTTGAACAGCCATTTCGCAATATTTCTGCTAACTCTTCGGGGTTGTAATTTATTTCAGATGTATACTCCCTATTAATTCGTTCCCCACCAACTGTCGGTGTCGGCAAGCCGTATTGACTGAGAGGGTTCCCTCCTATACTTGTAACTATATCTTGTATAGCCAGCAAAGCCCTATTATGGCAGCTTTCACGTACTTGGTCAGAAGTTTCACTATTTATATTTTGCTGTCTCAAAAAATCTTCGGCAAACGCGTCTTTATATTTTTGCCACAACTGCCCAGCGTCCGATAGGCCACAAAATGTCAACAAAATGGCAAATAAATGGCGCAAACGATGTGGACTATCACTGACGCATGCTTCGGCTAAAGCATCATCCCAATGCTGATCGCCATCTAATAAATGCCGTGCGCGGCAAGCAGCTTGAAATGTGGGATATTCTATATCGTCCACTTTGCGGAGCTCAGCAAAAGAAGTAGGTCCTCGCACTGTGTGAAGAAGAAGGCGTAAATAATAACACTCTGCATTATTTGGGTGCACCGTGTATACTCTTCCAATCACGTGTTCTTTTAAATGCCGGACTCGCCTTCTACAGCAGTTCCACGTCTCCTGCGATTAAAAACACCTTGCTGCTTGTTATAAGTATAATAATGTGGCACTTCATTGTACAACAGAGACTTAGCGAAATTGTCTCTTTCGCAAAGGCGAAAGAATGCGAGCAAGGTGGTTTGTCTTGGGTTGTTCATTCTTTCTGCCACATTTTCTGGCTGAAAGTAAACTCGCTGCCCGCCTTCCAGGTGCACGTCAAGATGGATGACTGGCGGATACCTTTCATGAATAGGGAAACTCAAAATGCGCCAAACTGCCTCCGAAGAGCTTATGTATCGGCCAGATTGATACCTTGTCACTTCATCAAATTGGTTGTTATTTCTTAGTGCTATCATGGCTTGATCACTACCTTTATTAACATATTTACATATATATTTTATAGATTCGACGCTATTACAAATTTCAACATTAATGTGTGCTTGAAAAGCGTTTGACAAAACTGGAGAATACGGTACCACCCAACTATTATTTAGAATTATTTCTTGTCCACGGAATCTGACAGTAGCTGTGAAACCACCTTGTGACGGTGATCTTCGCCGGTATTGCGGATACCCATTTTCCCCAGCCATAGTTAGTTCTTTCAGTGCTCTGGGGTATTTTTTTGAGCATTGACCATCTTTCATGCACGGTGATTCCCTGTTTAAGAGGCCACATGGCCCGTGAACCATATGTGTTTTTACTATGTCATGCAAAATCGGATCTGCATTATAGTCCGGAAATTCTGCACTTATGACACTGTCTATAGCATCGGGACGAATTTTTTCTTCCAGCCACAGAAGAATGTGCGCGTGGGGTAAACCACGCTTTTGCCACTCGACGCTATACATAAAACAAAGAGTTGAACCGAAAACTTTCTCCTTTGTAAGTAGATTAATCAAGACTTTGAGTTTTAAATGAAAAATCCTAGCAATAATGTCATGTCTGTCGTATGACGCCTGTCCTGTGAGAAGTGCCTGGCAAATCTCCGTCCACTTTGGATTTGTTGTAAATGTTATAAAAAGGTCCGGCCGGCCGTATTTACGGACGTAACAAAAAGCATCTTGCGTTCGTTCGTGCATATACCGCGGACCGCCTGTGAAACTGGATGGCAAAATAACCAATCGACCCAAGTTTTCGACGTTATTATCTGATTGCATGGCGTCCCGCAAGTGCACGTATTCTTCAGCGCGTAACCGTCGCTGGTTAGTGCGAATATACACTAAACGTTCAGTTTCTATTTTTGCGTACATGTCCACAATAAATTGGCTGAACAAACCACGAAATCGTTGCAAATATACGAAACTGTTTTGCCTTATTTGTAAAAGGTAGGAATAGTATTGTTGAGCAGATATTTTTTTTTGATAATTAGTGACTCTCGTAGTAGGGTTCACTTGGTACAGCCCAAAATTGTACCCATCTTCACCATGACAATAAATTAGTGGATATTGCAGGGCGTCGTAAGCTCGGTGGGTTTCCAAAATGCGTTGAAGGCGATCGTCGCGTGTACGCAACACGATATCACGTCTCTCACACTCCTGGTCGACTAAAACAACTACAACTTCATCTGCGACGGGTGCATTGTGTCTTCCACGGTGTTCACCCACAGGACGTCTATCGGCACTTATAACAATTTTGAAATCATTGCTGCCTTGTGGAATTGACTCCAATGCAGCTTTGAATTCACGAACGTACTGGTTAACGTGATGCAGCAATTCTTGAAGTTGACCCAAAAGCTCAGCATTGAGCTGGGGAAAATTGTGATTTCTAACATTGAGCTGTTGCGTGTAATCGGATACAAAATAAATTTGGAGAAATTTGGGTTCATTTTCTGGCAGCAAAGATCCAATAAGGTGATAAACTTGACCTTGTACTTTGAAGGTTGGCATGAACGGTCCTTCCGTTATTTGTTTTGCCCCAAAGGAAGTCATTTGGAAAGCACTGTTATATAAACGAATATTATCCAAAAAACGGTTCGACTGGGGATGATCGCCATTCAGGAGACTTTTAAGTAAGTGTGGTGGATCTTGGAAATTTGGAAGAACAATTTTTCCATTTGAGCAGCACATTCCATCTGTCTCTTTCCTCCATTTCAAAGCATGACAAAAATTACAAATTTCTCTCATGTCACCCACGAAAGTAAAGCCAGCATAATTAATTCTAGACGAATATGTGAACCCTGATTTTTCCCTATTGTCCCAAGGTAATAAAATATTTGCATCGTCATTTTCCATGGACTCATCAGCTCCGCTATTTGTTTCTCTATTCATATGGTATCGAGCTCGTTCTATTTCTAGGCGAGATTGACGTTGTTCTGCTGTTTCTGCTCGTCTTAGTTCATCTATTCTTTCCCTTTCAGATGCAAGATAACTTTCATTGTTTCTTTGTACACCTACATAGTTATGTCTAGCTATTTGTAATCGTTCTTCTCTTTGGGAGAGAGATTCAGACTCGCGCGAGAGAGCGTGTCGCTCTCGGTCAGATGACAGACGTGCTTGGCGTTCCTCGATACTCTCTTGAGAACGCAAAGTCGCGGTCCGAGTTCTTTGCGAACTTAAGCGCGACTCCCTTTCTGTGAAAGTCTCTGACTCGCGTGAGAGAGACTGGCGCTCCCGATCAGCAGACAGCCGAACTTCGCGTTCCTGGATATTCTCTTGAGAACGCAAAGTCGCGGTCCGAGTTCTTTGCGAACTTAAGCGCGACTCCCTTTCTGTGAAAGTCTCTGACTCGCGTGAGAGAGACTGGCGCTCCCGATCAGCAGACAGCCGAACTTCGCGTTCCTGGATATTCTCTTGAGAACGCAAAGTCGCGGTCCGAGTTCTTTGCGAACTTAAGCGCGACTCCCTTTCTGTGAATGTCTCTGACTCACGTGAGAGAGAGTGGCGCTCCCGATCAGCAGACAGCCGGTCTTCGCGTTCCTGGATACTCTCTTGAGACCGCAAAGTCGCGGTCCGTGTTCTTTGTGAACTTAAACGTGACTCCCTTTCGGTGAACGTTTCCGATTCACGTGAAAGAGCGATGTGCTCTCGGTTAGCAGATAACCGTGCTTCACGATCTTCTTCCGATTCCTGAGACCTACAAAGTCTCATCCTTTTCGCATTTCGGCTACGCAGCGAAAGGTTAGTTTTTTTTCTTTGAGGCATTTTCAAGGAAAATTAAAGCAATAAACAAAACTAACAACACTTATGACTGAATAGCCTACAAACTTAAAAGATCGGTGCGTCGAACAGTCTAGTGTGACAACGTATCGTCTGTTCGTGGTCGTGACTCAACGAATTGGCAACACTAACTTACTGTATAACGATTGGCACTATTGGATTCAAACTACGAAGTAAATCAAATACAATCTTTACTTCGTACTTCAAACCAATGACCAAAGTTGACCAAACGAAACCAATAAGATAAGCAAATACTTTTTTTTCGACCAATTTAGAAAATCGATAAACCAAGCAACCAAAGAACTTTTACGACACACGCAAGAACTTTTAAGACACCTAACGAAACCCAATTTGCCTAGTAAACACGGTGGACGTCATCCTCGCGCGGAAAATCTTAACACCGCGATTCAGAAAATGACGTCATTTGCACAACGCCATCTATCGGATTTAGATTTCAACTATCAACATTAGTTCTATTTTTAGTCTTAAGATGTCGTTGCAAGTACTATACTTAATTGCGTAACGTAATATTTTACTTCTTGAACTCACTAAATTAATCATATCTTTTGATAGAGTGAACCGATTTCGATGAAACAAAAACTAAGTTAATCCTCAAGTTGCGTATAATTTTTGTATATAAACATTGTCAGCATTGAATTCGTAGATTTTACGTGATGTGCGCACAAACAAACAGACAAACAGACAAACAGACAAACAGACAAAAATTTCAAAAATGATGGAAATGGGTTCTGTTACTTATCTTTTCACACGCTGGCTATTTTTTGTTTCAATTTCTTCAATGTACAAAAATGACTTTTCTACAGATTTATTATATGTATAGATTATGAGAAAAACCGGTTTCTTTAAACCCTGCAGACAGAAATAGGAGCCCCGCGCAGCGGGACTCCGTCGGTTTAACTTACTTACGACTGTCGTTAGCACATTGCCGGCTGAACTTCTGACATCTGTTTTTTTATGTTAAGTTGATTGAAACATCTAATAAAAATGAATCATTAATTTGTTATTTTATTATTTTATCGATCAACACTTTTCTCGTATTGCTAGATTTAGTTTAGTAAATCCCATTAATCCTATTAATCCCATTATCCCATTAATTACATTAATCCCATTAATCCTATCAATCCCATTAAACCCATTAATATCTTCGAATTCGCCAAAAAAAAAATCAGCTGTTCCGTACATTTTGACGAGTTATGCGAACATAAATGTAGGGAACAGCTGATTTTCTTTTCGCGATTTCAAGGTTGGTCCCATAGTAAAAGTTATTCTATTCGATGGTCTAAAGTACTCTAAAGCACTCCTTAAAGTTTCGAGAGTTAAGTTTTTAACACCTTATAGATACTTCTTTTAAGTTTTTCTGTAATCTATATGTAAAGAACTACATTCTATATTTTTTCCAAAACTTTAGGCCCAGTGGTTTCGGAGATAAGGGATGGTAATTTTTCATCTGTTTTCTTAAATAAGTAAAAAATATGTATTTTGAAATTGTGAAAAAAATATATTTGAAATCCTTACAATAAGCCTATATCCTATATCCTATATCCTTACAGTAATTGAAATGTAAGTACACAGTACAGTTTGAAAAACAATTTTTTTGTTAATTTGCCGATTTGCACCCGAAAAGTAACCCCCATATTCCAAATTCATTTATTTACGTTAGGTACATGTCCGTGTTTGGGTCACAGATATTTATGTGTGTACCAACTTTCAGCTCAACCAGTCAAGTAGATTCGATGAAAATTGGCTCTGACAGCCAGGACGGACAGACACACAGGTGATTCTATAAGGGTTCCGTTTTTCATTCGGACTTTCGGAACCCTAAAAATAAACTCATATTAGGTATACCTACACGGAACGACCTAATTGCCCATCATTCTTTAACTCTTGACTTACAAAAGATGGTCAATTATACTGATTACTAACACACGGTTAATTTGGTAATCAATTATTTGAATTTAAGAACCTTGTCAAACTCTACTTTGGTACTAAAGATCTCAATTCAGAAACCGACTATCAAGGTACACCCATACGATTTAGTGAAGAAATGGTAAGGTAAGGTAAGGTGCTTACTGTCACGTTCACGGTATCGTAAGAGGTCCAAAATTTGACGACCAATAAAAAAAATGTTGATTTAAGAAGTTGGTTGTCTGATAGTATCTTTCGACTTTTAACATTAATGTATGAACAAAACTTAGCGGGAACTAGTATTTACTCGTTTTCTATTTACTTACCATAATCGTAAGGTGTTCGATAACAGTGAGGTTCTCCACAAACAGGTCATCTTGGTGCATGTAGCCGCTCTCTTGATGCATGAACTCTCCGAGATGAGCCCCGTTCATGAGTATGTCTCCATCTACCATCGTTCCCACTGTCGAATGATTAATAAATTAAATGCCATCCTAAGATACATCAATGACAGAAAATATTTCACGGATAGATCCTATTATCTAATAACTATATTAAATGTCAAAGTCTGTATGTTTAGATGTTTAGTGAATCATGCCTTAAAGGCTTGATGAAACTTAGCACAAGGATAGATCATACCTGGGTTAGGAATTTTTACTAAAAGTTTAGGAACCTTGGGATGATATTATCACCATGAAAGGATCAAGGGCACCTGCAAGTTCACTAGCTACCTACTGAGAACATGCTGTTGTGATTCGATCAATCATCATTTCACCGATGTTAAATAATAAATGTGAAAAAATCCGATCAAGTGCGTGTCGGACTTCACACATTTAAGGGTCCGTACCAAATGAGGGAATTATTAAAGAAAAATCTGATTATCAATAAGTATAGATATTGGTATTTGTTAGTAAAATTTCAAGTTCTTAGGTCAATGGCATGCTATGGTAACTTGGAACATTTCGAAATTCCGCATTTATTTATTAAGAACAGCGCCATCTATAACTTGGGTAACAAAATAAAAATACTGTGTTGCAATATGAAAATATATGGTTAAGGTGCAGGGAGCTGGTATTACACTCAGTAAGAAAAAAAGATAATCATTGCATAATTCATTGAAATAGCAAAAAAATAAGTTCATGCTCGTCAGACTATGTTTGTGAAATTTTTAAACTGATTGGAAACATGAAATCAATATTTTAGTTTAAAGACTTTTTATTAAATTTATGGTAATTTATTATTATTGCAATGGTAACACTTGAATTGCAAATGTCTGTCAGCGCAGACGTGACGGTTATTTTCAGTATTTTTCTGTATTTTCCGTATTGATTTTCTTTTGCTAAAAAAACTGTAAAAAAAAAACTGTATAAAATCGTTATACCTATCTACCCCAAAGACATTTTAAATGAAAAAAAATAATTAATTTTTTTTTTCATTTAAATTTTTTTTTTTCACTTAAAACAGTATAAAATCGTTATACCTATCTACCCCAAAGACATTTTAAATGAAAAAATAATTATATTAAATTAAAATTTTTGAAAAAAAAAAGATTTTATTTTTTTTTAAATTAGGAAAAGGCCGACGAAAAATTGCAACGCTAGGGGTCCAGAATTATGTACTGAATCACTAGTACACGTATGTGCGTTCATGTACCTTACAGCCTGTATATGTACCTACATATACTCGTAAATCGATGGGTCGATTGTTCAATGTGTGCTAAATAAAAATTGTGGTTCGACAGTTATAACCGGACTACTACAAAGGAGGATAACATGTTTCTCTAGAAAATAATGTCAAACAACCATATCTTTTCTTCAGTCATATGTTAAATAATAATATTTGTATTTAATTGGTCAGGTGCCTATTCACAAATCCGAGCAAAGTCGGTGCGATAATTACTGACCTATAAGAGGGAGAAGCTGCAGGCAAAAGGTACCATACCTACTTTCTTTACATAATAAAAATCATATAAGAATATTTCATTGGGAGTACCTTGCCCCCACTAGTGATGTGCTTTGCCCTAATTTGAAGCCTCTATGTAACATCGAAGAAAATCTGTGGAATGCAATAAACTATTAATAGAACAGCAAATTTCTATGTCAATGTCTTTATGGACGGATGGACAAAGAATAATTTTTTAGATTGAAAAATTTTGTCTATAAAGTAGATACATACGTAGTCGTATTCTCGTTAGTATTTATCTTATTATACGATCCGTCTTAAACAATTCTGTAAGGTTTTTTGTTGTAAATTTATTCTATTATGTTGTTTGAATTGTTTTCCAAATTCTGTTGAAATAAAATTATAATAATTTAACATAATTCAAGTTACTTGCAACGAACTTCTTTTATTATACAGGGTGTAACGGAAATGGGTGGTCATATTTTAGATACTGGTTCTGCCCACGGAAATGAACAGCTTTCTTCAAATGAACAGCTGTCTTTAAATGAACAGCTTTCTTCAAATGAACAGCAGTCTTTGAATAAACAGCTTTCTTAAATCAAATGGGTGGTCATATTCTAGATACTGGTTCTGCCTATAGAAATGAACTGCTTTCTTCAAATGAACAGCTGTCTTTAAATGAACAGCTTTCTTTAATGAAATGGGTGATCATATTTTAGATACTGTTTCTGCTCATGGAAATGAACAGCTTTCTTCAAATGAACAGCTTTCTTAAATCAAATGGGTGGTCATATTTAAGATACTGGTTCTGCCCATGGAAATGAACAGCTTTCTTCAAATGAACAGCTGTCTTTAAATGAACAGCTTTCTTTAATGAAATGGGTGATCATATTTTAGATACTGTTTCTGCCCATGGAAATGAACAGCTTTCTTCAAATGAACAGCTGTCTTGAAATGAACAGCTTTCTTAAATCAAATGGGTGGTCATATTTTAGATACTGGTTCTGCCTATAGAAATAAACTGCTTTCTTCAAATGAACAGCTGTCTTTAAATGAAAAGCTTTCTTAAATCAAATGGGTGGTCATATTTTAGATACTGGTTCTGCCCATGGAAATGAACAGCTTTCTTCAAATGAACAGCTGTCTTTAAATGAACAGCTTTCTTTAATGAAATGGGTGATCATATTTTAGATAATGTTTCTGCCCATGGTAATGAACAGCTTTCTTCAAATGAACAGCTGTCTTTCAATGAACAGCTTTCTTAAATGAAATGGTGATATTTTTAATGATCATATTTTAGATACTGCTTCTGCCCATGAAAATGAACAGCTTTTTTCAAATGAACAGCTGTCTTTAAATGAACAGCTTTCTTAAATGAAATGGTGATCATATTTTAGATACGGTTTCTGCCCATGGAATGAACAGCTTCTTCAAATGAACAGCTGTCTTTAAATGAACAGCTGTCTTTAAATGAACAGCTTTCTTCAAATGAACAGCTGTCTTTAAATGAACAGCTTTCTTAAATCAAATGGGTGGTCATATTTTAGATACTGGTTCTGCCTATAGAAATGAACTGCTTCCTTCAAGGAAGTCATAGTTAATTCCTAAAAACCGGCCAAGTGCGTGACGGACTTACATTTAGGGTACCGTATCAAATGAGTGAATTATCAAACAAAAAATCTGATTTACCAATCTATTGGTATTTCTTAGTAAAATATACGTAACAATAATCATTATCACCAAATTTCGAGTTCATAGGTCAATTGGAAGTTAAAAAATTCTTCGGAACAAAATTTTGTGACTGCTTATTGGACTTGCCGTACAAAGCTATCATCAGCTCATCAAAATTAGTGTGGGAGGACCAATTATTTTTTGGGATTGTCTATTTACTTTCTTGAAGAAAGTTGTTTATTTATAAGGGCAGGAGCAGTATGTATAATATGATCACCCATGTTACACCCTTTTTATGGTTCCGTACCCAAAGGATCCAAACGGAGCCCTATTGCTGTCACTCACGAGTCCGTCTGTCTGTCCGTCCGTCGTCTGTCACACAGGTTTTACAGTCAAACGGTTGGAGCTACAGTCTCCAAATTTTCACAGAATAAGCATCTTGTGGATCCAAAGCCACACAAATTGTCGCAATTTTTGTTTTAATGTTGTTAAGGGGAGCTCCCACACAGATAAAGGGGAGCGCGAAAAAAAAAATTTGACCTATCCCATCAAATGGACTATCGTTATTTAGAGCTCGTTTAGTAGACAAACTCTATATTTTTGGTTTTAAAAAATATTTAAAAACAAAGGGATTAGAAGCCACCAAAGTCAGCTTTTTTAACAATATTTTGTTAAAAAGAATTTTTTAACTTCTTAGTGACCTAATACGTATATTTTACTAACAAATACCAATATATTGATAAATCAGATTTTTTCTTGAAAATTCCCTTATTTAGTACGGAACCCTAAATGTGCGAAGTCCGACACGCACTTGGCCTGTTTTTTTTTTTTTTTTGGGGGAGGGAAATCATTTCTCCCGCTCTGGGTGGAGGGCGTGTCAGACTTTTACTGACTAAAACCCACCCCTGTTCCTTCCTTGCCTAAGTGCCCAGGGTCGCGGTCATTCTGTTTCGAATTTATCCGCGACCCGCCCATGTTACACCCTGTAGAACAGATGAACTTTCCAGAAATCAAGAAACATTAAGCCTGTACTTATTTGCAGACGATTAACGGCCACATTAAGTCTTGTGTATGGATGTGGATGGCTATTAGAGTAGGGGAAGGCCAAAGAAACGATGGATGGACTGTGTGTATGAGGATATGGGTAAAAAGGCGGTGACTATAGTGATGACGACTAATAAGTGTAATATGGAAGTAAAGACATGTTGCGGCGACGCGGCGACCCCAAATAAATTGGGATAAGGGCAGGAGAATGATGATAACGGACACATTTCTTGTGTAAGGTTCTACCATAGAAATACACTTTTTTGTATCTATGGGACCTACCTAGTCCATTAATTCTTCACTCACTTCACCACCAAAATCATTACCCCTCTGGCCTTCGTCGGTACTACCTTAAGGCACAATTATACGACTTTTAATAGTTTTTAATTGAACATCACGTCTAAACCACTAGTCTTAATTCTTTGAAAAAAAAATATGTTACTCTAGACAATTTCCGTCGTAATTTGATTTCAGAATATTTGAAATTATATTTTAATAACATAGTGTAATTAATTTGTAAAGTTATGTCTGACGCGGATAAAAAATTAAGAATCACGCAAAAACTATAAAGCGTATTTTTATGAAACCTTCACCATTTTAAAGATCATTTAATTATTTATAATTTAGTCTCAGTGTTTTAGTTTTATACTTGTTATTTTATGTGTAATAAATTAATAATGCGTTTAATTTCGGACAGCGCTCCTTGATGGGCGAGTCCTATTACTGGGTGGACACACGACGCGTTACGTGAGCTCAGCGCAGAATACGCAAGCTAACCACTCAAGGTCATTGGCAGCTAATAGCGCCTTAAGCTGATATAGCTGAGCTGTCTGAACATTTAATAAATCATTATTATGGAGTTGTTACAAGATGCTGACTGTACCTTTCGTTTATAATTTAGTGACCAATAAGGCAAAAAAACATATTAGGTAGGTAATGACAAAAAAATATTTTTCTATTGTGTGACTTTTTTTTTCTCATGTCATTTTTAATGACATTTAATTATTTACATTCCCAAAACAGTTTTCGATCGCAAAAACTTCGTAATTTAGGTGTAAACAAGTTTTTAATTGCTTAAACTTTTTAATGTGATTCTAAGCAGTAAAAAGTAATAAAATGCGTCGCTAATCTATCTGTCCATGACAATTTTTTCCTTTTTTAGGTTTTTTTTAGGTAAAAAACTGCTTGATCGCAAAATACTTCGTAATTTAGGCGTAAACAAGTTTTTAATTGCTCTAATTTTTAATTTGATTTTAATTAAGCAGTAAAAAATCATAAAATGCGTCGGTAATGTAGTTATAGCTGCATTTTTGTTCTTTTTTATAATTCCTTTGTTTAAATAAAGTATGCAATTCAAGAGTGCTGTGATTTTATTTTTCGATCATAACTTTGTTTCTAATCGGCAATAACTAATTTACAATCATTTAGGTAATGACCAAAAAAACTTATTTGTAATATTTTAATGACTTTTAATTCAATTCTTAGAACACTGTTCGATCGCAAAATACTTCGTAATTTAGTTGTTTCCGTATTAACATAGTAAGTAACTGCATTCAATGATTTCTAAACCGGGAATCGAACCAGCTAAAAATTCAAAAAATAAACACTCGCTATTTTACTGTACTAATCGACAGGATTATTGTTCAGGATAAAATCTTTCTAAGAAACATTTGGTCTTAGCCCTAGTAGCATTTTCTGTTGGCATCAAGTGGCCAACAGTGGGGAATCCGTTGGGATATAGTTAGTTAGATTCCCTACATCAAACTTACAATGACCCAACGCAGTAAATTATTATCATTATACCAACCATTTACCAACGTTGGGCCAATGCTACTACTGCCTACCTTTACTTAAAAGCTGTTGGCGTTTTTGCAGTGCTTATAACGTAGGCCCTACAAATATCAACTGCATTGGGCCAATGACTGCCCAATGCAGTTAAATATTATCATTACGCCAAAGTTTTTACAAAACGCTCCATATTTTCAAAATGGTTGCTCGGATGAAAATCTTTTCAAGAAAGAAATTGTTGCTCTACTCGAAAACCATGAGATAATGAAAAAAACTCGAAAAATTATTGAGAAAAAAAAATTATTGCAAAATTCTTCTAAGTGTCGGGCCGGATCATCAAAGGACTTAGTAAAATTTTCAGAGATTTTTTTTTTAATAGATTTCTGCCCTTTTTATTGTAGCACCTTACTAACCTTGTCCATAGAAACTATTTAGGCTCTGAGAAGCATGGCCCTCCGACGCACCGTTCCCGAGTTATGGGCCTCCAAATTTTATTTTATTTTTTAGAAAACGATCCATATTTTCAAAATGGTTGCTCGGATGAAAATCTTTTAAGAAAGAAATTGTTGCTCTACTCGAAAACCATGAGATAATGTAAAAAACTCGAGAAATTATTTAAAAAAAAAAAAAATTATTGTAAAATTTTTCTAAGTGTCGGCGATCATCAAAGGACTTAGTAAAATTTTTAGAGATTTTTTTTTAACAGATTTCTGCCCTTATTATTGCAGCACCTTACTAACTTTGTCCATAGAAACCATTTAGGTTCTGTGAAGCATGGCCCTCCGACGCACCGTTCCCGAGTTATGGGACTCCAAATTTTATTTTATTTTTTACAAAACGATCCATATTTTCAAAATGGTTGCTCGGATGAAAATCTTTTTAAGAAAGAAATTGTTGCTCTACTCGAAAACCATGAGATAATGTGAAAAACTCGAAAAATTATTGAGAAAAAAAAATGATTGCAAAATTCTTCTAAGTGTCGGGCTGGATCATCAAAGGACAGTAAAATTTTCAGAGATTTTTTTTTTACATATTTCTGCCCTTTTTATTGCAGCACCTTACTAACCTTGTCCATAGAAACCATTTAGGCTCTGAGAAGCATGGCCCTCCGACGCACCGTTCCCGAGTTATGGGCCTCCAAATTTTATTTTATTTTTTACAAAACGATCTATATTTTCAAAATGGTTGCTCGGATGAAAATCTTTTCAATAAAGAAATTGTTGCTCTATTCGAAAACCATGAGATAATGTGAAAAACTCGAAAAATGATTGAGAAAAAAAATGATTGCAAAATTCTTCTAAGTGTCGGGCTGGATCATCAAAGGACAGTAAAATTTTCAGAGATTTTTTTTTACATATTTCTGCCCTTTTTATTGCAGCACCTTACTAACCTTGTTCATAGAAACCATTTGAGATCTGAGAAGCATGGCCCTCCGACGCACCGTTCCCGAGTTATGGGCCTCCAAATTTTATTTTATTTTTTACAAAACGATCCATATTTTCAAAATGGTTGCTCGGATGAAAATCTTTTAAGAAAGAAATTGTTGCTATACTCGAAAACCATGAGATAATGTATAAACTCCAGAAATTATTTAAGAAAAAAAAATTATTGTAAAATTTTTCTAAGTGTGCGCGATCATCAAAGGACTTAGTAAAATTTTCAGTTTTTTTTTTTAACTGATTTCTGCCCTTTTTATTGCAGCACCTTACTATCCTTGTCCATAGAAACCATTTAGGCTCTGTGAAGCATTGCCCTCCGACGCACCGTTCCCGACTTATGGGCCTCCAAATTTTATTTTATTTTTTTCAAAACGATCCATATTTTCAAAATGGTTGCTCGGATGAAAATCTTTTAAGAAAGAAATTGTTGCTCTACTCGAAAACCATGAAATAATGTAAAAAACTCGAGAAATTATTGAGAAAAAAAAAATGATTGCAAAATTCTTTTAAGTGTCGGGCCGGATCATTAAAATTTTCAGAGATTTTTTTTAACAGATTTCGGCCTGTTTTATTGGAGCACCTTATTAACCTTGTCCGTAGAAACCATTTAGCCTCTGAGAAGCATGGCCCTCCGACGCACCGTTCCCGAGTTATAGGCCTCCAAATTTTATTTTATTTTTTACATAACGCTCCATATTTTCAAAATAGTTGCTCGGATGAAAATCTTTTCAAGGAAGAAATTGTTGCTCTAGTCGAAAACCATGAGATGATGTAAAAATCTCGAGAAAAAATTGAGTAATTGGAGGGTAGTCCCAAATAATACAGTTACAATTTTGAGCTCTCATATAATTAATTTAATAATATATTAAAAACAACTTTTAAATGCAAGAAACATAATAAAGTAGTAACATTAACCTCTGGTGCACTCAGTCAGTTCATCAAATCTCCTTGACACCACTTCTCTACACTGCAAGCACTGCTCTTTGCTGAAATGGACCTGTACTCCAAATCGTCAAGCACTGTGGAGGAGCTGTCTCCTACATTTGCTTCAAGAATGTCACAGTATGAGGAAGACTTGAAGAATGCCAGTGGTGAAGCTTCACATAAGACTATTGCCAGCCTATCCCAGGACTTCACTGAGTTGAAGACCCTAGTTTGGAAAACATTGAGTTCACTGAAATCCCAGATGGAGTTGCTTGTGTTTGGCTGGATAGGCACGAAATGACAACCCGTGCTAAGGTTCTTCTGTTGCATGGCCTGAGTGAGGACAAGGGAGCAGATCTAAGCAATGGTTTCCTGAAAGTTTTGTCGGAGCGTCTGGAAATGGCCAACGTCGCCTCTAAAGATATAACAGCCTGTCACCGCCTTGGAAGCAACACCAGCAAACCTCGTCCCCTCTTAGTTAGATTTGAAAGCCGCATCGTAAGGAATGAGGTGTGGCGAAATAACAACCAAGCTGAAAGGCTCTGGTTTAACGCTTTCTGAGTTCCTGACTAAGCTCAGACACGATATTTTTATGAATGCTCGGAAGTACTTCGGAATACTTAAGTGTTGGACGTCTGAGGGGAAGATTGTCATCCAGGTTTCCGAAAAATCGCGACGGAAGATTGAGTTTGCTTCGGAATATCAAGAACTTGTGGCTCAGTTTCCCGTTGCTGAGCCCTCAGCCGTAACTTCGAAGCCAGTGCCCGATAAGAGAATATGCTAGACAGTAAAGTGATGAGTCTTCGTTGCGGGTCTTCCATTTTTCTGAGTATATAATATACTAGGTACTTATAATTTTTATGTTTTATGTCGTTCATGTGTCGGTCATTCAATTTTTTTAGTTTTTTGTTTTGATTTGATTTTTTACTTATGTTATTATTGTCATTTGACATTTAGACCGTTCGGTGTTACTCAAAGTTTTCGTTCGGAAACATACTAACGTGTATTTATTTTGTTTGGACTACAGGCTTTTTATCTTTTAATTATAAAACTAATGTAGCCGGCGAGTGCATCGAGGTTTGAGTGCTGAAATTATTTTTTTCTTGTTTATTGTTAGATTACTTAATTTTTTTTTTAAATTATTTATTTATTTTTATTGTTATTTGTATTTAGTTAAAATGGAAATGGACTGGTCACATGATGAGATCAACAACAGGAAAGTGGACTAAAAAAGTAACAGAATGCTACCATGACCTCATTTACCTTTCCTATAAAATTTGACTTCCTCAACGCAAGGCCAAATTTCTCTTTCTTCGCAGTTTTAAAAACGTTGATTTGGAGCGTTTGAGGGCTGATGCGGGTGGGATTGACTGGTCTTCTGTGTTCACCGGCGAGAATATGGACTCTATGGTGTCAGTTTTCAGCAGTACTACATTGTATTTGTATGATGCACCCCTTAAAAAGGTAAGAGTCAAACACCTTCCTGCACCATGGCTTTCCCCAGCTATAAAAAACCTGATGGCGAAACGTGATAAGGCCAAGCGTTTATACAGGAATCGGGCTACTGAGGAAAACTGGGACCTTTATAAGAAGATGCGAAATCGCTGCAGTTGTTTGTGTAGGAATGCCAAAAGGCATCACATTCACAACTCAATTGATAACTTCAACCCGACACAAGTATGGCAATTTTTAAAGACTATTGGTATTGGCAAAGCCTCTAGCAAGAGTTCTTCTGATAAAATGGACCTCAATGCACTTGATGCGCACTTTTCTACATCACCAATTATACTCGATATCGATGTTAAATCTTCGACTCTCAATGATCTTTCCAATCTTCCTTTACCAGCAAATACTTCTTTCACTTTCCACCCAATTACTGAGCTAGATATTAAGAAATGTTTTCAATCCATCTCCATTAAGGCGTTAGGTGACTATGGTCTTCAGTTCCAAATGTTCCTACCTATTTTGAGTGAAATAGTTCCTGTTGTAACTCACATAGTAATTTTTTCTCTTTTCACTAACACGTTTCCTTCTGCTTAGAAGAAGGCTCACGTCTTACCACTTCCTAAAGTTTCAAATCCCTCTTCTCCATCTCAGTTCCGTCCAATATCCATCCTCCCAATCCTTTCCAAAGTTCTCGAGAGCGTTGTTCAGAAGCAACTGTCTTGTTATCTATCCTCTAATGGCCTGCTGAGTCCTTACCTCTGGTTTCAGACCTGACCATAGCACTGTGACAACTCTTGTCAAAATAACTGACGATATAAGACTGGCTATGGAAAACAAATGCTTGACAGTGTTGGTTTTACTGGACTTCAGCAGTGCCTTTAATTCAGTGTACTTTGACATTCTCTTAGGAATCCTTTCCTCCCTTAATGTCTCTGCGCCAGTAATTGAGTGTTTCAAATCTTATCTTCGAGGCCGCTCGCAGTATGTTCGGTCTGATGAGGATTTCTCTGAATGGTGTGATTTGGCTGCGGTTGTACCTTAGGGTGGCGTCCTCTCTCCTCTTCTTTTTTCAGTTTTTATAAACGCTATCACTAAGGTCTTTACTTCTAACTATCATCTCTATGCAGACGACTTGCAGTTATACCGTCACTTTAGAATGGGTTAACTCGCTGAGGCTGTGGATGCCATCAATGATGACCTTGAAAATATCAACAAGTTGGCTAAATCCTTTGGACTCTTACTGAACCCAACTAAGTCGCAAGCTACATGCTCAGCCTTTTAGATCATCAGTCTCTCCCGCCAGTAGTGTATGATTCGGTGCCCATATTGTACTCGAAAAGCCCTAAAAACCTAGGCGTCCATATAGACACTAACCTCTCTTGGGAGGTTCATATTGCTGACGTTAGTAAGAGCGTTTTCTACTCTTTTCAGTCTCTTAAACGTCTCCAAAAATTCTTATTATTCTTCCATTTCACACTAAGGTCACTCTTTCACAATTTCTTCTCCTACCGCTAATAGACTATGCGGATGTCTGTTATCTAGATGCAACGGAGGTACTTCTTAACAAACTCGAGCGGCTGCAGAACTTATGCATCCTTTTCATTTTTGGCCTCCGCAAGTACGACCATGTGTCGAAGTTTCGGACCAGATTGAGGTGGCTGCCAATTCGGCATCGCCGAGATACTCATATCCTATCTCTTCTCTATACTATCCTGCATAATCCTAATTCTTCTCAATACCTTCGTGAACGGTTTGAGTACTTCGTTCCGAGGGCTAAACCCTATCGCACTGCCAATTCTCTTCTCCTTCATATTCCGCGTCACACTTCCAGCCGCTATAATGGCTCCTTTTCTAGTACTGCATTGCGTCTCTGGAACTCTCTCCCACACTCCCTACGCGACAGTCCTTCTCTAGATGTCTTCAAGAAGAAAATAAAAAAGCACTTCCTTTCAAATTGACATAATATTAGTATTATATTGGTATTAATATGTATAATATATATTTAGAATTATTTATGTAGGTTTATAAGTATTGTACACTGAATCCTACCCTCAACAGTGATCTCTCTCTATCACTCAAAGGTTTGCTGGGAGAAAACTCAACATTTAGTTAAGCTCGCCTTTGTACATGTATTGTGTAACCATATGTAATATGTAAAATTTTTGTGTACAATAAAGAATTAAGAAGAAGAAAAAAATTGCAAAAATATTTCCAAGTGCCAAAGGATTTAGACAAATTTTCGGAGTTTTTTTTTTAACTGATTTCGGCTATTTTTATTGTAGCACTTTATTAACCTTGTCCATAGAAACCATTTAATTTAAGGTCTGAGAAGCATGGCCCTCCGACGCACCGTTTCCGAATTACGGGCCTCCAAATTTTATTTTATTTTTTAGAAAATAAATTAAAATTTGGAGGAAAAAGGAAGAAAAAAGGAAAGTCTAAACCACCACATCTAGTGGAAAATCCACTGAGTTGGCAACACTGTGATGTGATAACACTTTTAAAATGGCGTCGTTTCACGTTTGGTTTCACTTATCGGCAATAGCCGGTAAATTATTGTAAGTGTTAATTTAAATAACACTTATTTATATCAGCGAAAAATATGTAATAATAATAAAATATGCCTAAAAATTATCTAAATCACTAGATATACACAAATCAGAAAGACAAAAAAAAAACGAACTAACTGATGACTAGGCAGCATGGTCTCTGACCGTAGTCTGTTCCACAAGGAACAAAAGCCAAAAAAGTGACAGACGTCAAGACGTGACAGTTATTTTTTTCTTTCGGAATGGTAGTTTTTACTAGAAATAATGTTCCAACTATATAAAAATACTTAATAGATACTAATATCCGTTTAGTGTGTATAAAGTGCATTTTTTTGTGTAACACGAGTACAAAAAGCTTGTGAGAATTGAACCTTTGTGGTATGGATGAAAATAGAAGGAAATGTTTAAGTGTGACTGTTCACCAGCCAAACAAAACGAAAAACTGTTCCGCTTTCCTAAAACCCGGAGTTTGAAACCTTCGTATTCTGAGGCTACTGCAAACAGATTGTAAATAAATCATTTGAATACGTGAACATAATATGCAACTTGGAGAGACTGTGGTGAGTGCCCTCAGAGATGTTGTTGTTATTGTTAGGTGACCTTAAAAAGGGCTGTTGTACATGGCTCTGAAGAGAGCTGTTTGGATTTACCATTGTGGTGAAAGGAATGATCAGCTAGACTCTGCGTTACCAGCTGCTAGCCGTCCAGGGTGTGCAGGGCGTTTGGAATGGCAAAACGATATAGTTAACACCACTCGGGAAGGCTCCTTTAATGCTCCCCTGAAAACCATGGGAAGACCAATACCACCCAGCTCCTGACTTCTTAGAACCCAGGGAACACCTGCCACCTGGACGTGAACTGCAGTGGCCTATATGGAAATCACTCAATGGGTTGCAAATTTAGGTAGGCCGCTGCAAATACAACTTGGTAAAATTCATAGACTGGTCTGATACCCAATGTGAGTGCGGTGCCCCTGTCCAGACCATGAATCACCTACTGGGTATCATCAACGACAACAACAGCCCCGGTATCTGCACACCTTAATAATAAATGATTATTTTACAGATCGACTCTAAAGTTAGACAAAAATGTAAAAAGGCTGAAAGTAGATCGGAATTGGCTTCAACCGTTATAGGAGTAGAAACCGAAAAATGGACAAGGAAGTTCGTCCTTTTCAAATTGACAGTGATGGCCATCTGCTGCCAAAAATAATTTTACCACCAGTATGTACAGCTACACCTAGTTCATCACCAAATCTTATACAAGATTTTAATGTTGGTAAGTAACAAAGTTTGTCACTTGTAAGAAAATATAAGATTTCAAAATATTTGTCAGCTAACTTTTACTATGGGACCAACCTCAAAATAAATAAAATCTATGCATATAATATTTAATATTATTTATTTATTTAATCAGACAATTAAGTTATTATTTCAGTAACAATAAGTATTCACAAAATTATTACAATACATAGAAATATAAAAACTTAAAACTTATCAGCCCGGGATTGAGTCTGACAATTACTTGACCATTTTTTACCCGCAATTTTGAGGTTGATTCTTTAGCAAAAATTGCTTGTGTTGGTAGGTTATGTCACCCCCTAATATAAAATACAACAATCCTACATCCTACTAATATTATAAATGTGAATGTTTGTATGTTTGCCTATCAATCACACAATAACGGCTGAAGGGATTTGAATGAAATTTTGCACACGGGTAGGTTTTTTATTTTTGCCTTTTTATTTTTGAAGTTATAATAATAATAATAATATGATTATATTATATAATATTGATATGGGTATCGTGTAGGTTTTCGAGGGCGCCGATTGCAAATCTGACAGTCATTTTAAAATCAAAGATGGCGGATGCCACTTTTTCTCAAACATTCGATATGGGTATCGTGTAATAGGTTTTTGGGAGTGCCGATTGCAAATCTGACACTTATTTTGAAATCAAAGATGGCGGATGCAACTTTTTCTCAAACATTCGATATGGGTATCGTGTAATAGGTTTTTGGGAGTGCCGATTGCAAATCTGACACTTATTTTGAAATCAAAGATGGCGGATGCAACTTTTACTCAAACATTCGATATGGGTATCGTTTAATAGGTTTTTGGGAGTGCCGATTACAAATCTGACACTTATTTTGAAATCAAAGATGGCGGATGCAACTTTTTCTCAAACATTCGATATGGGTATCGTGTAATAGGTTTTTGGGGCTGCCGATTGCAAATCTGACATTCATTTTTATATCAAAGATGGCGGCTGCCACTTTTTCTCAAAAATTCGATATGGGTATCGTGTAATAGGTTTTTGGGGGTGCTGATTGCGAATTAGACATTCATTTTAAAATCCAAGATGGTGGATGCAACTTTTTCTCAAAAATTCGATATGGGTATCGTGTAATAGGTTTTTGGGGTTGCTGATTGCAAATTAGACATTCATTTTAAAATCCAAGATGGCGGATGCAACTTTCTCTCTAAAATATGATATGGGTATCGTGTAATAGGTTTTTGGGGGTGCTGATTGCGAATTAGACATTCATTTTAAAATTCAAGATGGCGGATGCAACTTTTTCTCAAAGATTCGATATGGGTATCGTGTAATAGGTTTTTGGGGGTGCCGATTGCAAATCTGACATTCATTTTAGAATCCACGATGGTGGATCATTGTTTTTCTTAAAATTGTGAATTTATTTTACTTTAAATCTATCAAAAGAAACAGTAGTAGGCATACTGTTTTTGAAGTTATACTTCTTTAGGTACGTTAGGGCAAAATGATGAGAGTAAATTTTTACGATGCTCGCGCACACCGTCACAAAAACCTACAGCCTGAAGTTAGCTAGAACCGACACCGTTAAGTTAGCTATGGTCTGTGGTTCATGAAGAATGATTGTTTTCGTTTTGTAAACTTTGTAACAGTTTGGTTTTTTATCTGGTTTTGCCAAAGAAGTATAACTTCTTACGTGCGTACATAAGTACACACACACTTTTTTATATTGTTTTGGAATCTTCTATCTTGGAAATGTATTACTTTATTATTATTATTATTTTAGATGTCATTGCCCAATGTCTTGGACACATTCAAACCGCAATGGAGGACCTGAAGCAAACTCAAAATGATATTTTACTGAGAATATCACTCTCCTTCAACACATGTGTCTAGTGCAGCCACTTTGCTGGTAGATATAGACATACCATTAAAATCACTTGACGATATTAGATAAATAGAAAATTGGCTTGAAGATGAAGAACACAAAGAACAATTGGTAAGTACAATATTCTGATAGAAATATACAAGCTTTACAAGCAAGCAAGACCACTGGACGTACTGATGATATACTATGTAGTTATAATACTACTATTATATGAAATTTAATAGATAAACGAGTATACATACATTGTTTTACGTTTATTTATGATTGCTTATTGACTATGAGCCGATAAATGTTTTGGCCTATGTTGGTGGCAAAGGAACTGCCACAATTACCAGAAGAAATCTGGAACGGGTTTTCACCAACTCTCTGGCAATTCAATGCAACTGGACTGTATAAAATAATAAGTTTAGTTTGAAAAATTTACAATTATTGTCAAAAGTCATTGTAAGTAGGTATGACTATGAAAATTACAGATAATATTAGATATATTTATGTAACCATATTAGATTCATTTATTTATGGAGAAGCTCGTGGCTTAAGGGCCTTCCTCCCCATAAGTGGCGCCCTCATTGAATAAAAACTCGTATCTTAGCATAGAAAATAAAGATTAACGAATCCTATGTTGCGTTTGTTACAAATAGGATAAGGTATTTTGAAATTGTTAAAACAGGACTCAAAGTGTTTCGTATTCAAAGTAGTAAGCAAATTTGTCAAAAACGGCCGTTTTTGGTACTTTTGCCTACTACTTTGGATACGAAACATTTTGAGTATTGTTTTAACCACGTAAAAATACCTTAGCCTCTTTGTAACAAACGCAACATAGGATTTTAAAATCTTTATTTTCTACGCTTTGCTACGATTTTTTATTGAATGAGGGCGCCACTTGGCGGATATATACGCCTTAAGTAATAACAGCTGCACGGGCCGATCCATCAGTTTAAGCTACGTTTGCCGGGATTCATGGATGGGTGACCATCTTTACATACTGAGACTCCTCCGTGCCTCGGAAAGCACGTTAAGCTGTTGGTCCCGGCTATCAATCGTGGATCTTTAACAGTCGTTACGGGTCGTCAGAAGCCCGAAAGTGACAACCAGTCTTATCAAGGGGTATCGTATTACCCAGTAATATTATTTGTGGTTTATTATTACTTTATCGATTGTGTTATTCTAAATGAAATGCTAAAGTACTGCTTCGTAATATTTACAGTTGCAGTGTGAAGAAACAAGTTGGCAGATACAGCAACTGACGCTGGAATCACAGGTGTCATAACAAACAGGTTTAGATTTGCTAGAGATCGAGATGGCGGAAGAGATAACAGAAGAATATGATGAAGCTAATAACAGCAGCTCTACACGACAATATTCTGGACTATCTGCAAGAACAAAGAGGCGTCATCTAAATGCAATAAAAACTGAATTAAGAGGTAAATTAAGGATCAACGATAAAAGTAATGTTACTAGTAATAATGCAGGTACTAATTCATCATTTATTAATGAACATCATAATAATTGTATATCAGAAAATTATACTGATGCTTTTAATGCCGAGGAAATCACTTTCACGCGTAATATATCTACTAGTAAAATTGAAAATGCTGATTTTAAGGATACTGATCTTACCTGTTTGATCTATAATTAAGGAGGTGGTAATTTGGAGGTAAAATTAAACACTGCACCCGCGGGTTTTAATGACTTAGCGTCATATTAACAAATGGCAAACATACAAATGACTCATTGTCCTCAAAATTAGGTAGAACTAAATGATGCCCTAAAAATCTAAAAAAAATATATGTTTAAGTGTCAAATAGGTACTAATTTTTTAAAGGCGAATTGAAATTTTGGAGCCCTTACGTGGAGATTCTAAATGTGGGTAGTCATCTTGACATCAGAATGACTGCCCAATTTTTGAATCACCATTTTTGAATTTCATTTTCTCAGTTATTAATTAGGTACCAATTTTAAAAACAAACGTATCAAATAGTAGCAAATAGGCATTAGATTTTAGTCATATTTTAAAGCTGATCGGTCATTTTGGCCAGTCATTCTGATGTTCACAAGTGTCGTTAGTCACGTTTTGGTCTGTATTAGTGTCAGCCACTATTTATTTTTCTAATAAAAAAGTTTCTATGAATGTATGATTTTCTGCATTTTGTAATTAAACGCAAAAATAGCATTTCTTTCTTTATACGAATAAGTTTATTTTTGTAAAGTTTCTATGTTATGATTGTATTGTATTCGTAATGTTTCATTTAAAAATACGATTATTCTGAAATCCAAAGTGACGTTAGTCAGTCACGTTTTGGTCTGTATTAGTGTCAGCCACAATTTATTTTTCTAATAAAAAAGTTTTTACGAATGTAAGGTTTTCCATTTCAACACATCCCAATATTTTTTTTCATGTACAAATACAAACACAAATTACGACTACTATTACAAATTAGTTATAAAACATGCATCGAGAAAGATCTGTAGTTCAAAAACACTTCATCACGAGTTCATTTTGCATGAAGTGTCAGTCACATTTACATTTGTTTAAATAAACCTTAACTTTTTTAACCTCTCAAGCCCGGGACGTGTCACGTTTCAGCATATGTCAGTCCCCGTTGACAGGCGGCCATCGTGTAACTACAGACTTGGTCAGGTTCCGTGTGTATGAACCTTGTTACAGGTCTAAAGACCTTGGTTAATAGTGATAATAGCGGTTTAAAACGCGTGAATCGGGTTTTTGGCAAGGCAAACTAGCGGAAAACTAGCGGCACACATGAGAGCCACCGGGGTTATAAAGTACACATTTTTTACCACGGAGGTAAATAAAACTCAAATCGTGTCAAATGTAGAGTTACTCGTAGTCACATATGGCATTACCCTAACATATTTTTTGGAACAGTGGTGGCCCAGTGGTGACTGTCGCGACTTACAAGTTGTAGGTTGTGAGTTCAAACCCAGGCAGGCGCTTTACTTCATGTAAATTATTTCATCACGACTGCTCTCAAAACGGTGAAGGATAACATCGTGAGGAAACTGGCAAGTCCTAGTACCAAAAATTTGAAGACATGTGACATCCATCAATCTGCATTGGGCCCGCGTGGTGGATTACGGTCCACACCCTCTCACAGAGAGGAAGCCTGTGCTCTAGCAGTGGGGACATTAAAATGCTGATGATGATGATTTTTTAATTCTAATTATATTTGTACCACAGCTGTAATTCTAAAATACTACACTTAAGGCTAGCTTCACAGCTATCCGGGAGACCCGTACGGGCCGCCTGTAAGGGATCCCAGAACGGAGACTTACGTAGGCGCTAGAACATCGTTTCACAGCGACGCGGATTGGTCCGTATGCGACCCGCTCCGCGTCGCTGTGAAACAATGTTCTAGCGCCTCACGTATGTCTCCGTTCCGGGTGCCAGTACGGGCGGCCCGTACGGGTCTCCCGGACAGCTGTGAAACCAGCCTAACCAAACCCTAACCATTTGTCAACTGTAGGATAACTGTCAATATTGTGTAAGAAGGCCGCACAATGCAAAACAACCAATGGAATAAAAAATCTACAATGGCCCCCCCCAGGCCCAGTTGTTGGCCCCCCCCAGGCCCAGTTGTTGGCCCCTTTTTGGCCATTTTTTGTGGGCCCTTTGATGTAGGCCCTACCTCTATTAGATGGCCAAATCTAACAGTTGGCCAACCCACGAAGTGCACGTGGCCCAACTGAATGCCCACAATAAATGCTATTAGGGAGATCATGAAATCTGACATTAATTTTATTTTATCACCCATTTAATTAAGAAGGACACGTTTAAATTTATAAACTTTTCTTTAGAACGCGTCATCTCAGAAGGAAATGTGTATTATTTTTAACTATTCAATAGTAATGTTTCCTGGATATGAAAATAATAATTCTATTCAGTTCGAGTTAGAATATCAAAAAATATTGTACAAACCAATAAAAAATGATAAAGATAAAACGCATCAAAGTTCAGAAGTGGGGGCTCGTTACGTCACTTAGTGGTAAAAAGTGTCGCACAACGTGACGTCACGCGAACTTTCAACGCACTGTATCGTTCTCATGTTTTGTTTACGTGACAAAAAAATAAATATCCTATAAGTGTCTAATTTACCTGCATGCAAATTATAAACAAATAGGTATTTGAGGTCGAACACCACAATTAAGCGTCAAGAAACGAATGTGCGTCAGAAAAGGTTATATTTTTTGACGTATCTAACGTCGTGACCTCAAAAGTTAATATTTAAAAGTAGGTATGTCCATTTATTCGAAGCTATTTTTAAATAGATTACTAAATTATATATTTCGGATTATCTGCATAATTTAAGAGAAGAATACAGAGCAGTGCATTTTATTATAATAATATACAATAAGGATAAGAATTTACTCATGCATCACTAATATATCTTTGAAGGTTCGTAGTGACGCTAAGCTTACTATTAAAAATCCATCTAAAGTTTCAGAAGCGTATTTTAAAACGGCAAAAAAAAAAAAACCAGCTAATTCAGAAAAATTCACAACGATGTTTTCTTCCTCGTGAAATCGATCCTGCTATCAAAAAAAATTGTATCGATCGTCACGCGTTTAAAAATGAAAAGAATATGTAATGTACCTGCTACAATAAATAATTTATTATTATTATTATTAAACTCACCCGGATTTCGATGTGCCAATGCATTCATTAGTGTAGTTTTCCCTGCTCCACTACAACAAAACAAAAACAAAAATCAGCAAAAAAAAATATATATATATATATATCGTTATCCCGTATCAATCTGGATCTTACTTCGACCCCATTTTCTGTATCAGCAAATAAACAACTCTCGGCTTGTTTTTAGGGTTCCGTACCTCAAAAGGAAAAAAACGGAACCCTTATAGGATCACTTTGTTGTCCGTCTGTCTGTCTGTCAAGACCCTTTTTCTCAGGAACGCGTTGAGGTATCAAGCTGAAATTCATATCAAATACTCAGGTCTACTGTCCCTTGGAGCTGTGAAAAAATCAATCTTCTAAACCAACGCAATCAAAAGATTCAGCTTAAACGGCTGTATCTTTTGATTGCTGCACGACACTTGCAAGGGAATCAAAAACTACAGGGTACCCGTGAACTATTTAAAAAAAAAAATACTATAGGTTTGTGCGGAACCCTTGATGCGCGAGTCCGACTCGCTCTTGGCCGGTTTTTTAACTCTTATGATTTATTTACTTGTAGGTGCCTACAAAGTCCTACATATAGAACGGTATCAGAGTACAAACAGACCTATCACATTAGACAGTAGGTAGATTAGAAATACCTCAGAGTCGAGGCCTAGGCGCATGCGCAGCGTAACATGAGACTTGTCCTGAATGTAGATCATAACTTTCCAGTTGAGTTATTTGTACCGATAACTGACCGTAATGAGGAAATATATTTCTGTTTCAATGATAGCACGTACCTATCTGGGTACTTATTAAAAATAGCAGATTTTAAGAAAAACAAAAATAATAATTGAATAAGTATTAGCCCTAATCATGAATAAAGAACATTAATTAATTATGTTAGAAATACCTAGTTTAACAGTTGTAAAATGATTATAAAAGAATAAACTCGGTTATTTTTAGAAAAATATTTAATAGATACTAATATGCAAACTAATAATTAATAAAGAAAAGATAATGAATACGTCCGTTGGTACTACTACCCACTATACTTACTTAGTAGAATACATAAACATCTATTCACTTATTATATTAAGGTCTCATAATGCAAATTTTTATCAAATTTATTTTTATATTAAATAAATTGTAAGCGGACGAAATAATTACTAAAATATTTTAAATAATTAATTAATTATTTCATTGATGATGACGTCTTGATGAGTTTGACTTGACGTATATTAAAAATAAAAAAGATCAAGTTTCATCAATGAAATAATATGCAAAAAATGACGCAGGCTGCGTAACATAATTGGAAAAGCATGTCCACGCTAAAGTTATCATTGATTAATTAATGAAAGACTAATAAAATAAACCGATATAATTTAAATCAAATTAAAGTAATACGTCCTACTGTGATCTATTTTTAAAATAGTTAAAATATTTTTTTAGCGTTTCTTTTCAGTTATAAAATGCTAAGCATTGTGCATATCAAATGTAGCGGTATTTGAGTCAATTTAATAAGAAAAAGAGCTTCCATGTTTCCCATGGTTTGTGTTGCATAACGCATTTTATGGCAATATATAAGAATAATTTTCTTTTTAACCAAGTTATATCTGAAAAGGCAAGTGTCGCTTAAAAGTAAAAAACTGGCCAAGTGCGTATCGGATTTCGCACATTAAGGGTTCCGTACCAAATATTGGTATTTTTTTAAAAGTACCTATACGTTATAATAAACACTATCATAAAATTTCAAGTTCATAGGTAATTGGGAAATTAAAAAATTCTTCGTAACAAAATTTTGTTACAGACGACAGACGGACAAACAGACAGATGGACAAATGGACAGACGGACACGTGAGTGACAATAATAGGACTCCGTTTGGACCCTTCGGGTACAGAACCCTAAAAATCGACTGTAATATAATAACGTAATAATGTTGTCAATTTGTCAAAATTACATTGATTGTGTGCATTACGTAATAACTTGGCAGCGTGTTTATGCATCCATAATTTTACACGTTGAATAAATTATTAATTAACCATTTATAACCCATGATACCAATAAAAAACAATATTTAAATAAAATGTTTAATTGAATACATTGCCATCACGGGCCCTACTATGTCTTCTTAAAATCATCATAATTCCAGTCAAAGAGAGAGACGGAGCTATACAGGATGAATAGCACATCCATTACTCACACCGGAATTATGATGATCTTTAGACTTTCATCATCTGCCTAGCCTTTTCCCAACTATCTTGGGGTCGGCTTCCAGTCTAACCGGATGATCTTTAGACTTTATGGCTCGTAATAAGCAGAACCAATTGACTTTAGATGTTGGCAGAATAGTCGAATAGAATAGAAGAAAACAGTTATTTAAATAGTTAGATAAAGTTTTGACTTACCTGGGTCCCATTAAGGCTGTCATTGTACCAGGTTTTGCGATCCCGCTGACTAAAACAAAAGTATAATGTCAATACACAACATGGTGACGAGATTCAGCTGTTAGCAGCTGATATGGTACCTACAAACGGGGTGAATAGGAACACAGGGGTAAGTAGAAACAAAACTTTGATGAGGTTTTCACTTTGATACCGGTTACCTTTGATATCGGTTTGAAGCACAGCATCGATTTATTTACAATCCAGAAATAAATTGAAGTAGATAAATACTAGTTTAAAGGCTGCAAACTATTTTTAAGTAACGCATTCAAATTTTCTTTTCTCATTCTCTTTCTATTCTCATATACAAAGTAACATCCTAAAAGAAAGCGGTTGTCAAAATATCCAAAAGCAGACAAGTGGATTTTTGTGATACAGAAATGTCAAGTAGTAAAAAAACCGGCCAAGTGCGAGTTGGACTCGTACATGAAGGGTTCCGTACCATAAACTGAAAAAAAAACACAAAAAAAACACGTTTCTAGAAACATGTTTTTTTGGCCTTTTTTTTGGCTGTATGGCTCTTTATAATATTAGTATAGATATAGATAGAGAAAGATCGCTTTAATAATGATCCTTATTTAGTACTAATTAACGTTGCTGATTGAATATTACTTTGCCCTAACCTTAAGATCAGAGTAGCTGAGAATAGAGTATTGTGGCGTGCTATTGGTGAGGCCTATAACCAGCTGAGGAATACTATGTAGGCTAAACGTATAGCCTACATAGGTCATCATCATCATCATCAGCCATTAAATGTCCCGACTGCTGGGGCACAAGCCTCCTCTCGTGAGAGGGTGTGGGCAGTAATCCACCACGCGGGCCCAATGCATGTTAGTGGACATGTCTTCGAATTTTGGATTCTAGGAAATGCCGGTTTCCTCACGATATATTATCATGATGTCATAGTGTAATCACCCAAAAATGTCCCCACTGCTGGCGCACAGGCCTCCTCTCGTGAGAGGGTGCGTGGGCCCAATGTGGGTTGGTGGATGTCACATGTCTTCGAATTTTTGGCTCTAGGACCTGCCGGTTTCCTCACGATATACAATACAGGGTGTAAAAAGACACATGACAGAGCCGTTAACTACGCATACTGTATGTCTAACAAAGTAGTTTTGCGCAAAAAATATTGTTGGGAAACGACTTTTATTTTAAGGTATGAAAACGTGAACACAGGCAAGTGGAGTTAAACCCCGCCCCTTCGCTCTAGGCCACGTAGGTACTTGTCGGATACGTTTGATATTCATTGCGTTTTCGTAACAGCAAATACGTAATTTCGAAAAAAAAAAACGAAAATTTAGGTAATGTTTGTTTGGAAAAAAGTTTATAACACGTAAAATTCATTTTCGTAAAAAAGTAAAAAAAAAAAATTCGTCTTTGACCTTCAATATCTTCAGAACCAGTGATTTCCCAGGTATGGTCTAGTGGAAAAAAATTATCCAAATAATGAGTAGAATAAGTGGCTTTCGGCCTCAGAAACTGTCTTTTTACATACCTAGTACAATCAGCCTATAATGTTCCCACTCCCACGGACAGAGGCTTCCTCTCAGTTGCCTCTAAGTAATACTTAATTTATAAAACTCGCTAACCACATGCTTAAGTTAGCTTAGTTTAAACACTGATTAGCGAATTCAGAATTCAAATTGTCCATAGAATTTTTAAATAAGGCACCTGCTAGTCAGTGTTTACACCAATCAGATGCTTATTTTTTTATAAATAGTGCCCATGATGTCTATGTATTAATCAGTTCCTGATCTAAATTTACCAAGGTCATTCAGTCCTGTATTAATCTTATGATATGACAAAGCGTTTGTATTTTATTTAGAGAACATTATTGAAATGACGAACATGTTTTTTCGTATAAAATTTCATCAAATGTCACAAACACAAATAGAACATTAGGCTGCGCAGACGCTTTTGGTTCATATTTCACATACACATACATTTCAACCTTTAATTAATGTTTTTTAGAGTAAGACAAAATTAATAGCACTTGAATGACGAATAAATAGATGAACATTTCTGGTCGGTAATCATATAAGTAACGTGAGGAGCACGTGAGTCTCGGCAATGACAGTCGCACGGGCCGATACATCAGGTTAAGCTATACGCTTGCCCGGGTTGGTCCATGGATGGGTGACCATCTTTACATACCGAGAATCCTCCGTGTCTTGGAAAGCACGTTAAGCCGTTGGTCCCGGCTGTTAATCGTGGATCTTTGACAGTCGTTACGGGTCGTCAGAAACCCGGAACTCTGACAACCAGTCTCATCAAGGGGTATCGTATTACCCAGTAACTGGGTTGCGGAGGTCGGATAGGTAGTCGCTCCATGTAAAATACTGGTATTCAGCTGCATCCGGTTAGACTAGAAGCCGACCCCAAGAGAGTTGGGAAAAGGCTAGGCAGATTGAATACATATAAGTAACTTAGACCGAGCTGGGTAAGGGTAGATATTAGAAGATTTGGATGACCCCAAGATAGTTGGGAAAAGGCTAGGCAGATTGAATACATATAAGTAACTTAGACCGAGCTGGGTAAGGGTAGATATTAGGAGATTTGGATGAAAAGTACCAGGATAGCTTCTATCCTGGATTAACTCCTCTTAATACCCCGGGAGTAGGTATGATCCCTGGAGATAATTCTCGACATTCACGGGGGCGGAACAGACAGAAGCCATTCTATCATATAATTATTAGTAAGTACTCTGAGCTTGAAACAGACTCAAGTGACCAGCTACCTATGTAGTGTGTTAAAATGTTTTAAGTTGTTATTTTAGTACCTTCAAAAGACACCCAAAATTTTCCAATAAAAATAACTTCATAAATAAAACCAGGTTTTCTACCAACAATTAAAACACAAGGTTCTTGACACTATAATGAATTGGTGTGTTAAAATAAATGGAATGTAATACAGTAGCCAGTATGTTACGCGTGGTTGGGTCCGCGTCGGCGTTATTGATCATGTAACCGATCCATGGGACTATGTACGGTATATCGCACCGAAAAATCGTGACACAAAAAACACGGTCCCATACAGCAGAAAATATATTCATTTATGCCCATATCATGTTATGTACAATTGGTTTCTCACGACTGTAACGGAACAGCGCAATTTGATATGTCTACAAAAAGAGTCATTCTATCAGTCGAAAATGTACGGCATTGACATAATGCTACGCTACTGAAATGTACGGCATTGACATGACGCTACGCTACTGAAATGTACGGCATTGACATGACGCTACGCTACTGAAATGTACGGCATTGATATGACGCTATGCTACTGAAATGTACGGCATTGACATGACGCTACGCTACTGAAATGTACGGCATTGACATGACGCTACGCTACTGAAATGCACGACATTGACATGACGCTACGCTACTGAAATGTACGACATTGACATGACGCTACGCTACTGAAATGTACGGCATTGACATGACGCTACGCTACTGAAATGTACGGCATTGACATGACGCTACGCTACTGAAATGTACGGCATTGACATGACGCTACGCTACTGAAATGTACGACATTGACATGATGCTAGGCTACTGAAATGTACGACATTGACATGACGCTACGCTACTGAAATGTACGGCATTGACATGACGCTACGCTACTGAAATGTACGGCATTGACATGACGCTACGCTACTGAAATGTACGGCATTGACATGACGCTACGCTACTGAAATGTACGGCATTGACATGACGCTACGCTACTGAAATGTACGGCATTGACATGACGCTACGCTACTGAAATGTACGGCATTGACATGACGCTACGCTACTGAAATGTACGGCATTGACATGATGCTACGCTACTGAAATGTCACTAGGGCAATCAAAAGTATTTTGGATTTTTAATGTTCGTTATAACTGATAAAAAGTCACTATGTGTGGAGCTCACGTTGAATACTTTTTTTGTGTAGGAAATCATCAAATGACTTCTCTCGCTCAAGGTGGACCGGTGTCAGACTCTTACTGACTATAACCCAGCCGTGTTACTTCAGTTGCCTGTGCCAGGACCGCAGTGGTTCTTTCAAACACTCTAGCCACCCTTTTTTTTTGGTGGGTGGGAAATCATCCAATGACTTCTCCCGCTCTAGGGTGGAGCGGAAGGGCATGTAAGACTCTTACTGACTAAAACCCACCCCTGTTCCTCCCTGCCTTGAAAGCCCAGGGGCGAGGTAACTCTTTCGAATTTATCCTCAACCCCTAGGCAGGCCATGACGGGCCATCGGCCATGACGGGCCCCGTCATGTATGCTGACAACTCTTTGAGGCGCGCGTGGAACACTACGCGCCGTCGACTCTCGGGCCTGGTGCTGATCGGACGGCGAGTTACCAATTACTCGCCGTCCACCCTGGCAGCTCACGTTGGATACTTGAATTTGATTTTTTCAGGTGTCTTTTATTTGATTGCTACCCTCAAGCTGGGTCCAGATATGTTCTTTTGTTCGTACCGTTCCTCCGTATCGTAATAGTGTCGCGATCCAAGAAACACTGGACGCCTGTTCGGTACTGTGGGGTTAGACAAAATACTATTCTGTTATCGTTCACGCTAACGCTTCGTACAAAATGTATGGCACCTACATTACCGGCGGAGACAACTGTCACGTGACTCACGCCCAATAATGTCGTTGCCATACATTTTGCACGAAGCGTCAGCGTCAACGTTAACAGAAAAGTATTTTGTCTAACCTCCTTGTACCGTACCACCCTATGTACCGTCCGACCGCCCGCCGTGCGTCCACCGAACGGGTGTCCACCTAGCATTTCTTGGATCGTGACGCTGTTTCGATACGGAGGAACGGTACGGACAAAAGAACATAACTTTTTGGGGGGGGGGAGGGGAATCATCCAATGACTTCTCCCGCTCTGGGTGGAGCGGGCGGGCGTGTCAGACTCTTACTGACTAAAACCCACCCCTGTTCCTTCCCTGCCTGAGTGCCCAGGGGTGCGGTAACTCATTTTCAGAATTCATCCGCTGTCCCTAGGCATGCAGGCCTGATGCGCCCCGTCAGAAAAGAACATATCTAGACCCAGCTTTAGGAAACCAGATTGTAATTATGCAGATTAATGCGGAAAAAAAAAACCTTAAAAACGCAGAACAAAATATATTTTGGCATATTCTTAGCTTTATAAATACACCTACAGGATGACCACGTGGCCGAAAGCAATCAATCATTGCAAGATTCCACTTAGGATGAAATTATGTGAACTTGAGGTACCTACATTTTAATAGATAAAGAAAATACCTGCTTTTTGTTCTAAGTAAGCATGCATAGTGTGCATCACGAAAATTAGAGTTTTAAACGTAAAACTCGGAAACCTAACCTCAAACTGCGCAAAAATTTTACATTACATGAACAGCCTTTTAATTCTCACTGTTGGGACAGGCCTTCTCAAGAGAATCCACCACGTGGTCCAAGTGCGGGTTAGTGGATGTCACATGTCTTCGAATTTTTGGTTCTAGGATATGCCGGTTTCCTCACGATCCACGCAAAAGCTTTACTTAAGAGGATATTTACAAAATAACGTAAGTATATCTCGTTTAGTTCAAAAATGTGGTTATGAATTCAACATTTACAGCTTTTTTTTTTGTCGTGGTGGGAAATCATCCAATGACATCTCCAGCTCTGGGTGGAGCGGGAGGGTGTGTCAGACTCTTACTGACTAAAACCCGCCCCTATAGCTTAAGTTTGACAAGTTCTCAACTTGACATTCTTAATTCAGAAAAAGGGTTATAGAAACCCAGTAGTTTAAAACCAATACAAGGAACTCAGTGTGGCAATGACGAAGTAATTGATAGAGCACTCAATAGTAAGAGCCGTACAAATTCGGGCCCTAGCGACCGTTCGAATTACGGTCATGAAGCCATATGAAGAGGAATATTGAATTAGTATCAACTTAACAGTGAGTGTAGTCGATATTCTTATTTATTTAGAAGAAAGAGCCCATTTTAAATAGACCTCCGATTTATTTAAAAATGGGCTAGTTTTGGGACATTCTATTTTCTTTAAAATTTAAAAAAAAATATGGAAAATAAAAAAGAACATTTCTAATACAATATACTGGAATTATCACAATAGGTTTTTTCCTAGCCTATGTTTAAAAGGCAGGTTATATAACATCCGAAAACCTGATTGGAAAAAATAGACTGTCACATTGTCAGATTTTTTCTCAATTGATGTAAATGGCGGAAGAATTTCAGTCATTGACATTGTTCAGAAACCAGAAGTCCTAGACGTGGCCTAGGTCCTTGATAGACAAGTTGACGTTCTATTAGCAATTACTATTAGTCAATAAGCAAAGGCTACCAAAAAGTTACGTAAAAAGGATCCAATGCACATTGAACTGCAATATGGATTGGATCCTTTTTGCGGAACTGCGTCTTGTCAAGCATTAAGTATCACTGCTAGAATTTCACTTTACCAAGAGCTGGGGCTCTAGACAAATAATAAGAGGGTAACATTTATGTCACAATCAGTTCTAAAAGGATATTCCTTCAGCAAATAAATAACTTACCGTTATTAACTAGCCTCTTCAGTTTCCCATCTTTGAGTTTGATGTGGACTGTCACGTCTCGCCAGACCAGCGTACAGGGTCTGAAGGTTGGTGCTGGACCCAACACCTCTTCGATTTCGGGGAACAAGAGGTCATACTTTGACCTTGTGTCCTTTGCTTTTGAATTGTGAGGAATCATTTCCTATGAAGGTTGAAAAAAATGTGTTTATTTTTGTCTTTTAATATATATTTAAACAGATTGCTATGAAACTTCATTTGTAAATTTTTGAATAAAATTCATATTTGTAAATTGAAACTCTACACAAAACCATTTTTAAGTATTTGAACTGTGAACTATCGCGACGGTAGCAAAATAGTTAAAGATTGACATTATTACAAAAAAAAAAAAACAAAACAATCAATTTTTTTTTAATTATTAAAATAGTTGAAAATATATAAGTACATAATTAGATATACAATATACATTCACTTATTAATACAATTACATTAGCACATATCGTAGATACATGCATATCTATCTATCTGTTGTATTTATGTTCTTGGGTTCCGGAAATAAACCTTTAGTTTCAGGTATCTACTGACATAAGCTTTCTCATACTTATCTTAGAAGACAGTAAGTAAACCACTGAGAAGTCAATATGCTCTCGAACTTTTTAAGTTGGTACCTCTACTAAGAAAATTGAATTAGACATTCGACGCTATATTATTATGTCATGTATTATTCGATGAATATTCAAATAGCCGAGAATAGTTTGTGATTAGCACATCCAATACAAAAATAATCCAAACGTTTTATTGTAAAATATTCACCAGATCGAGCACTGAAAATACACTTTATCACTTTCTAAATTTGAATAAAAAAAAAAAGTAGTAAATACTATGAAATTCGAACACGTCTTACATAGTTCTCCGCAGTTGCTTGTTCCGTTTTGAAACTCAATCTGTCTTCATTTAACTTTGGGCTGGCACTCATTTTCTATTACACAAAATCTTTACTAATTGTTAAAAAAAATAAAAACGATTAAGTAATTTTTTAAATGAATGGGAGCGATCTGGTCGGTATCGTCGGCGCGTTCATTTTACCGATAGCTACGGAGATTTGGCGCCCGAACATAGCGCGTCTGTCTACCAGTGTAGCGTTGATAGTTTGACATAGCGACTCGCATTAGAGAGGGACGGAGGAACACGAATGCAGTTAGAGAGTAGAGCGGGATGAATGCAGTTTGTTGGAAACTAAAGCCGGCCGGATAAATAAGCTTCTACGGCATTGATAACAGTTGTATTGTTTTAATTGATGAATGTGTATTGGTTGACCGAACTTTTAGATGAAAATTAGAATTTTTTGCACTTAGCGTCAATCGTTTAGCAGTAGATAGCTGTCTTTTATGTATTACTAAACTTCGAAGTAAGACATTATTTTGGGCTGAAATATACATTTTATAGTGATGAAATTGTGCAAACTTTGTTTATTTGAACGCACAAAACATTTAGAAGAGAAAAGAATATGCAGAGAGAAGAGCACAAAGGTACTGCTAATTTCAAAAGAAATTTCTTACAGTAGACCTTTGTCATTGCAGTCCAGGACCAGTAGTCTCTACATATATAATTTTTTTGTAACTACCGAATTCAGTATCTTGCAAGTACGCAAACTTTTTTGTCCTTCAAAATATTTTGACAAGTTAATTTAAATCTTACGAACGACATAATTATTAATAAAATTTTAACTAAACTATAAGTTGCCATGAAAAATGGTGTTTACAAGATTTATAATTATTGAGGACATTATATAAAGACGTGGTTTTATTTAATAACAGTCTAAGTATAACAATATACGCAAATAAAAATATTATTTAAAGGAGAGTGTCAATTATTGAGTACACTATGTAACGACGTGGTTTTATTTAATAACAATGTAAGTAACATATATACGCAAATAAAAATATTATTTAAAGGAGAGTAGCAATTATATATACGAGTACAATACCAGTACCTTTGTCATTGGATAGATCTCTTCAAGGCAATTGTTTTTTTAAGCAGACGATTTCTCTGTGTTGTGGATACGTGAGGAGCTACAGAGCTCTGAATGTGAGTCCCCAGATCTAATCTTTACCATGCCTACGTAATATTGCTCAATAAAAATGATTGCACAATATTATTAAACGTGTAGGGGTTATAGGCCGCCTTAAAATACTTGTATTTCGAATTCATTAAGTTAATTACAAATAAGCCTAGCTCAGTGTGGTTGGCTCAGAGTTGTTTTTTATAGGTTGGGAAGTCATCAAATTACTCCTATTCTATCGCTCTGGGTGGAGAGGACGTGTCAGACTCTTACTGACTAAAACCCTTGACCCTTGACTTTAGGTGCCTGTGCCACGACACGGTGGAGCATACGGTGGAGGTCTGCCCCGCTTGGGCGGAGCACTGCCGTGTCCTCGAAGATGCGGTAGCGACCTCTCGCGCCCGGCCCTGGTTCAGGCCATGGTACGGGGCGAGAGGGAATGGGATGCCGTCTCCTCCTTCTGCGAAGCAGTAATTCTCGCGAAGGCGGAGGCGGGATGGGTGAGGGAAGCTCAACAGAGTGGCCCTCACATCCGTGGCCGCTACCGCTGCAGGAGAAGCACTGGGCGTAGGACGTCGAGAGACGATCTCCGGCCACCGTAGACCCGGGCCTGCGGACGGCGAACAGTGGATAGCTCGCCGTCCGATCAGCACCAGGCCCGTGAGTCGACGGCGCGTAGTGTTCCACGTGCGCCTCAAAGAGATGTTGTCAGCCACCACTGACGGGGCCCATCGTGGCCGGTGTCTGCATGCCTAGGGGTAGCAAATAAATTCGTAACAGAGTTACTGCCAATTGACGTAAGGATTATCAAAATCGGCCCACGCGTTTGGTCTCTAAAGCGCCACAAAGGAACAAACATATATTTATACATACATAGGATGATAAACACATTACCCTCCCTTGCCTTGCCTTGCCTGCATGCCTAAGGGTAGCGGATAAATTCTGAAAATGAGTTACCGCACCCTTGGGCACTCAGGCAGGAAAGGAACAGGGGTGGGTTTTAGTCAGTAAGTCTGACACATTTTTTCTTTTAGATTATTATCCTATTGTCCTGTAGCTTTAGCTTAATATTAGTGGCCACAAACAAACCAGCTGCAAATTACAGTTCAATCAACTCCTGTCACATAATCCATCGCAAATTGGATAGACCTTGCCTCTGAACTTTCTTTAGGTTTATCATAACCTACTATTCACGGAATATACTCGTACACACATACATTGATAGGTAGTACCCACAGAACACAGAATCGGCGAACACAAGAGATGCTATTAATAAGGCGCAATTATACGACTTTTAATGGTTTTTAATTGAACATCACGTCTAAACGACTAGTCTTATTTCTTTGAAAAAAATATATGTTACTCTAGACAATTTCCGTCGTTATTTAATCTCAGAATATTTGAAATGATATTTTTATAACGTAATGTAATTAATTTGTAAAGTTATGTCTGACGCGGATAAAGAATTGAGAATCACGCAAAAACTATAAAGCGTATTTTTATGAAACCTTCACCATTTTAAAGATCATTTAATTATTTATAATTTAGTCTCAGAGTTTTAGTCTAGAATACCTGTTGTTTTATGTGTAATAAATTAATAATGCGTCTAATTTCACTCAAGGTCATTGGCAGCTATAATTTTCGTATCCGCACAATGTGAGCTGAGCGCTAATCAGCAGTCAGAATTGGGTTGATGGATGACTAAAATCACCTAATTAGTCCGACAGTTAGATTAACAAAAAATATTGGACATGTTTTTTATCTTTTGTCACGTAAACAAAAAATTAAGACTGTATAGCGCGTTGAAAAATCACACCTGAGTTGTAATTGTACCACTTTTTACTCAAAAGTGACGTAACAAGCCCCCCCACACAGTCGGTATCGTAAGCCCGTACGTATGTCAGTCACTGACACATTCTGAGAGATTAGTGCGAGCTTTTATAATTATACAATTTGACCTTTTTTTGCGGGGAGGGCGTGTCAGACTCTTACTGACTAAAACCGACCCCTGTTCCTTACTGCCCTGAGTGCCCAGGGGCGAGGTAACTCTGTTTCGAATTTATCCTCAACCCCGGGGACAGGCATCGGCCATGACGGGCCCCGTCCTAATTGCTGACAACTCTTTGAGGCGCGTGGAACACTACGCGCCGTCGACTCTCGGGCCTGGTGCTGATCGGACGGCGAGCTACCCATTACTCGCCGTCCGCAGGCCCGGGTATACAAATTGACCTTAACGTTTGTGTGAGATAGTAAAAGAAAAAAAAGTATTAAAACCTGCCAAGTGCGTATCGTACTTTGCATATTTAGGGTTATTTATTAGTTAAATATACGTAATAATAAACATTATCACTAAATTTCTTTTTTAACTTCTCATTTACGTAAGTCAATGGCAAGTGAAAAAAATCTTCGAAACAAAATTTAGTGACAGACGACGGACAGACAGGTAGACAGACGGACACGTGAGTGACAGCAATAGGGTTCCGTTAGGACCCTTCGGGTACGGAACCCTAAAAAGTAAAAAAACTTGCACTCATGGAAATTTTTGACTTCAAGTTCGACCCAACCCGTCTCTTGCTGCCTTTCCCACCCTTGGCGCTCTAAGTCGAGCTCCATTCCTCACAGGGGATGCCCTTACCGTGTAGTCGCTTAGTTTTTAAGTTTTTATAACCTCTGGCTGAAGGCTTTAATTTTATTAAAGTCGCCAGAAGCAAGTCCGGTTAAGTAGATGACAACCTCATAGGTTGAACTGCGAGAAGCAAATCTTAAAAAAAAGAATGGCACTCCGGGAGTGCCGACAGAAGTGAAAACATGAACCAAAATGACGACGCTATGCGTCGTAGCACTCGTAGCAGATCGCGTAGCGGTGTCGGCGTCGGTGTCGGTGGCGCGTGAGTTCAATAGTTTTTTTCCCATTTCAAAAATGCCCGACGAAGTTGTCACTTCAAAAAAATTACAATGCCGTCTCTAGCAGTGGCCTCTACGACATCTCCGTGCTCTATGTTCCGTACCGTGCTGTATGGCGATCGCTGATTGGTGTAGACGAAAGCGATGTGACGGCGAGTTTGAAAGGCTTCGGTTTTCATGTAACGTATCCGAGACATGTGACACCGCCCTACGGTCGGGTCACTGCGCACGGCCACAGGATAAAAAGATCAGCACGATAACACCCGAATGACTGATCGGTAGAGACCACTCAGCTAGCCGAATTTAATTTTTTATAGCATTTAGAACATTGTATGTAGGTACTGAAAAGAGCAGTGGTGGCCTAGTGGTAACCGCTTCGAGTTACGTGTAGTAGGTTGTGGGTACGTACCCAGGTAGGCTCTTTCCTTTGTGTAAATTATTTCGTCGTGAGGAAACCGGCATGGCCTAGAACCAAAAATTCGAAGACATTGTGACATCCATCTACCCGCTCTAGCCTCACGTAGAGGCCCATGCCTTCTCACAGAGATGAGGCCTATGTCCCAGCAGTGGGAACGTTATAAGACTGGTTATGCCATGTTATTATAATTATGTATTTAAAGAACGAATGAAGATCATCAATATTTCAGCTGATAGACGGGCCACATCAACCGGTCATGTTTTTCTCACAATTAGCGGTTTTCCGCTAAAAAAAAAAACGACTGTAAAATACAACTAAAAAGTTCCAAACAAGTCACTTTTCAAACAGTCTGATGCAGGTGGTGGCAGTTAATTTAGTCCATTTATTGATTTCATGCCACCAACTGCATCAGACTGCTTGAAAAGTGACTTGTTTGGAACTTTTTAGTTGTTTACAGTCGGGTTTTTTTGAAAAGATTTAATTTTTTTTTTATTTTCTACTAAAAAGTGACTTATTTTTTGGAATCGCCTCCTCGAACCCTTTATTTTGATACCCCACTTAATATATAGTTCTTAATTTTTTTCTTTTTCACAATATGGCGTCTGGTTGGCGCCATATCGTATTTTGATTACTGTCATGTCTTTAGTAGCACTCGCAAGATTAAGACGAATAAATTGTCGTAAGAATTATAAAAATCGGCCCACGCGTTTGGTCTCTAAAGCGCCACAAAGGAACAAACATACATAGGCTGATAAACACATTACCCTCCCTTGCGTCGCGTAGTCGGGTAAAAAGAAGATGTTGTCACTTGTTTTCATGCAATCGTCAGTTTATCAGCCCAAATGAGGCCTCAGAGAGATAGAGCCTAGAGTATTTATCTTATCGCAAATATTAAAAATAACATGAGTAAATAAACTAGACGAACGATGATCATTCGCTCTACGGCTACCGTAATACCCATGAAGCTATCAATTTGAATAATTGAATTTGATCATGGGAATAAATTAGGCTAAACTTATGAATGATAATAAATACACAAACATGGTGTAACATAAGTATTGAGATAAGAGATAAGATAATTTTACACCTATATAGTTAAGATCTTAATCTATTGATATCTTAACCTTATTAAAATGAGTCATCAGGTATAAATTAAGATAAGAATCAATAGCCAATGAACCTTTACAAATCGGTCCCTTTAGCTATTGTAAACATAACAAATCATCAATAGCTAGTTGTCTGTATAGTGATTTATTAGGTGTTATTTTTGTTTGATTTACATAAATATTAGGAAATATCTAAAAATAAGGCGTAACAACCTTCCTTAAATAAAGAACTGAAAATAAAAACACCCAGAGTCTGTCCTCTATTTGTCTAAACGGTGCTGTGAGTTATTATGGCCATATCGCACAAAGGGGGGGCCAACAACTTAGAAAATCTGGTAGTGACGGGAAAGGTCGAAGGTTATAGAGCCAGAGGGCGAAGCCCGGTCCGACTTGGTCGGACCATACTCCGAACAGCTGGAGTTATCGTCGATAGACCGCAGACAGTTCAAAAATCCAATCTGCCTAGCCTTTTCCCAACTATCTTGGGGTCGGCTTCCAGTCTAACGGAATGCAGCTGAATATTGGTAATATTTTACATGGAGCGACTGCCTATCTGACCTCCTCAACCCAGTTACTGGGTAATACGATACCCCTTGGTAAGACTGGTTGTCAGACTTTCGGGCTTCTGACGACCCGTAACGACTGTCAAGGACCCACGATTGACAGCCGGGACCAACGGCTTAACGGTTTCGGTTTCTCGGCGGTTTTTTATTTAATAAAAAATTATTTAAAAAAAACTGTAACTTTATATTTTAAGAGAGGTATAAGAAATTCTATTAGTTATTCAAATTACTAATCAACCGATTAAACCTCACCTAGTGTCACAAATTAGATGTGGCTATTTACGAGTAAATGATTGTCAGTTTATGCAGTCAGATTCGTGAGCTCGGCCCGGCCGAAACTTTGACTTGCAAGGAGGCCAAACTCTGTGGCAACTTTTACACGTAGATGCAAGCGGGTTAAGGATCTTAGTGGAAGAGAACTAGCATAAGTGAAAGTAGCTTTTAAGACAATAATATTATATTTAAAAATAAACACGCTCCTTAAACACGTTCTTAGCAAAACCTTTCAATTTATACCCATATCATGGAAATGCATAAAAAATACTAGTCCGCCATCTTTGGAAGACATATTTATTTATTTTAACTTCATGTACAATAGTGGTACATAGGCGGACTTAATGTAACAAGACATTCTCTACCAGTCAACCTTTGGGTTAAATAGACAACTCTGTGGTAGGTGTACAACCACAAATTGACCATATTAAATATTTAAAATCGAAAATACTAGACCGATAATAAAATACATAAATATGCTAAAATAATACACTACACATTAGATTTAAGATTGCTACATATGGATTTAGAATGATGTCATTTAGCTAAGCATGATTTGTCATCCAAACTAAACATGTACTAATGAAGACAGAAGTGCATGGAGAGTTCCAAACCAAAATCGTTAGTACAGGGTCTCATCGCCTTAATAATACGTCTTGAACGACATAGATGGCGCTAGTATAGTAGTTGGATTGGAAAATATACATCTCTCGTTAAAGAACATTATCTTGTTTTTTGCTAGTTACAATATTACTTAATTTTATCACAAATTCTCCTACGACATTACAAACCTTATAAAGCAAAGCTCGTAATAACTAGGATTCGAACTCGGTGGCATAAAATTTACCGATACCATAGCCACTGGACAATTGCGTCATTACGCAATGAGTTGAAATTATCCTACTCTTTATTATATCGAAGTTGTTTAGCGACTTTAACCTGTATCATAAATCTCAAAAGAATTGAGGGTAGTTTAATATTGACTGTATAAAAATTAAATCTTTTTGTTCAATCATAACGTTCTTTACTATCTTTGAGTGAGTTCAGTTACGATTGCATTTAACAATTTTTTAATATTTATCTTTACCATGAGTTCGCGTTCTAATATTGATATAGCTACGAGGGCCCAAATAATAGCATTGCATAATCAAGGCCTAAATTATTCTGAAATTTCGAGAGAAACTGGCTTAAACGTAAGTAATGTTTTAAAATCACTGTTCGTTATTTATTTTATTATCCATGGTTATCGATACACGAAAATAATAAATAATATATTTCCCTTATAGGTAAAGACTGTCACTTTATGGATAAAGCGGTTTCAAGAAGAGGGTTCGTTGGAACACCGCAGTAGATCTGGCAGAAGACGCCATATTGACTCAGACCAGCGTCAACTTATGGTGCAAGGTTATGAGGAAAATGGCTTTACACCAACAAGATATTACGCAGAGTTGTTTGATACATCTTTGCGGACGGTGTATCGTGCTCTTCATAGTGAAGGTCTGCATTATCGTCGACATGCTATTAAGCCATTGCTAACCGAAGCTAATAAAAGAGCACGATTGGAGTTCGCTTTGAAATACAGACATTTCGACTGGAGCAACGTTATCTTCAGTGATGAAAAGACTTTCAAGTCTAGCCAGCACGGGCGAGTTAGGTTGTGGCGTAGGAATAATACGCGTTATGATAGTGATCACGTTGTGCCTAACTCTGAATCCGGTCGTATAACAGTGAACATTTGGGGATGGATGACAGCTGCAGGACCAGGAGAACTTACTGTAATACCCAGTCGTGCAAACAGTGTTAACTACTTAGATGTGCTGAATGACATCATGTTGCCCACTGTGCGGAATGTTTTTCCTGTAGAAGACATGCCAGTAATAACGTTCGTGCAGGACAATTGTCCTATACACCGTTCCATAATTGTGCAAGAGTGGTTTAGCCAGCAATCGGACATACGAATTATTCCTTGGCCTGCGAGATCGCCAGATTTAAACCCCATTGAAAATTTATGGGGCGTTATGGTTCAAAAGTGGGACAATAGGAACGAAAGGACTAAGGAAGCACTGAGTACTCACTGCATGGAGGTATGGGATTCTATACGGGGTCACAATTTATGTGAAAAATTAATAGACTCCATGGGTTCGCGGTTGCAAGCTGTAATCGATCAAAATGGCGGATACACGAAATATTAAAGAATATAAAGTGTTGACTATTGAATTGAGTAATAATGATTGAGTAAAAATGAAAAGACCGGGGTAGCTATAATTTATATGATAAATTACAGTAATCAAACTTGGTGTAAGTTGGATAAATTTATACATTACTTTATAACAACAAAATGTTATTACACTATCATCATCTGCCTAGCCTTTTCCCAACTACCTTGGGGTCGGCTTCCAGTCTAACCGGATGCAGCTGAATACCAGTATTTTACATGGAGCGACTGCCTATCTGACCTCCACAACCCAGTTACTGGGTATTACGATACTCCTTGGTAAGACTGGATGTCAGACTTTCGGGCTTCTGACGACCCGTAACGACTGTCAAAGATCCACAATTGACAGCCGGGACCAACGGCTTAACGTGCTTTCCGAGGCACGGAGGAGTCTCGGTATGTAAAGATGGTCACCCATCCATGGACCAACCCCGGCAAGCGTAGCTTAACCTTATGGATCGACCCGTGCGGCTGTTATTACTTTAGCCACGAGCTCTCCTCATGTTATTACACTAATGATTTTGATTTCTTATATAATATAAGAAATTAAAATAAAAACAATATAAATATAGATTCCTTTCCAACATAATAAATTATTTATTTATTATTATAAACAACTCGGTCCCAAAATGACAGCTATAACCCGGTCTTACAATTGTTATTGATTTTAGGTTTAGCTTCAATTTCTTCCTCCTTCTGGAACGAATACTTAAGCTATGAACCTTAGTCATAACATAATGCACAAATCAATCATTATAGTCAATACCACTAAACATAATTATGCAAAAAGTAAAATTTTTATAATTTATGAGTAGGTAAAATATTTACAGAACTAAGGTTGCATATATAGTGAAAGTTATTATAACATAATGTAAATAAAACTAAATAATAGAAGAATAGCACAACACAGTTTTGATTTAGAATACTTATAATATCTATTATACAGTTTTACTTTGTTAAGGTCTTCTATTTTGTAATAGAGTTATTCAGTTATAAATTTTACTTGTATTTCTCCTTAACAAGTGAATTAAATCATTGTTAATTGGATGTAAAACTGCTAGGTTAGGTTATACATTCTATAAGAAAGAAAGACATAAATTGTATTCTTCTTTGAGAATTAAATGTCTTAAACTATAGGTAATCAATAAAATAGTTTCATTTCTTATCCTTTACGAGAATTAAACTTAGTAAATCTTAAGCTGTAAGAAAAATATATCTAAATCTTCTACATAAATGTTTTTTACTAATAATACTAATACTTACCACCAATTATGAAAGTAATTTTATATAATATATATTTATATAATGTTATATATAGTAGTATATGTATACTTGTATATTATCCCTATATTCATTTATACATCTTATACCTCATATTTTTTATATTATTTATAACAAAAAATAAAATAAAAACGTTTAAAAATACAAAAAATAGAATATAAATTATATATTATAATAATTAAATTTAAAAAAAGTCGACAGAGAGCTGGGTTGCGAACCGGTGCCCTGTTGAACGATCTATGTTATTCTGCCATGCTTATCCACCTGAGCTACTGATTATTTATTCTGGAACGTGAAAATAAGAGCTACTTTGTGAATGTAGGGATTTTTATTATTTATGATCGACGCCATCTGTAGTCGAATTAACCGATATACCAATTGGCTTATTTAGTTTGGTTTAGATGGCGCTGTATTAAGTACTCGGAAATAAGAAAATATAGTAATTTTTGTTTATTTGAATATAAATATATTATTATTACTTAGTAATTATTTTAGGTATTAAAAACCTTATTATCTGCCTCTGCATAATAAGGTTTATAAGCTTTGCAGTGTTATTTTCATGATTGAACAGCGCCATCTAGTCGTCTCATGAAAGTCATGATACGTAATGCAAAACCTCACAGTCAAAAGTCGACCTTAGGCTCTCCATGCACTTTTGTCTTCAATAGTATGTAAAATTTCAGCTCAATCGGAAACCGGCAAGTGGGTCAAATTTAACTTCTAAGATTTGTTTATATTTGTGTAAGTATAGTTAGTCATTTGGTTAGTTAGTAACAGATAAAGCTTTACATTTAAGCGTGTTAAAAATACGATCATTTAGATCTACTCTTCTGAGTGCAGTGGGTACCTATTGTTTGTTTCTTATTACCAGGTCATAATAAGCCTAGTAATATATACTGTGTATGTTACTGGGCTGAACAATATTCAGCTGCATCCGGTAAGACTCGAAGCTGCATCTCAACAAGGCTGGGGAAAGGCTAGCCAGATTCATTGATTTAGATAAAAATATAACCGTCGTAGTTCAAGCGTACGCGCATACACCCGTGCGTGACTTGAAGTCGCGCTCCAAGTTAAACCATGAGTAGATAGACGTAAATATGACACGACTGGTTCCATGTAGTTCCAATCTGCATCTCCGAAAGGATTAATACAAAGAATCCTGGTTTCTCCGGTTACCAGCCTCAAATCTCGTCATATTCCACCTGGTGGTGAACAGCGTCGACCTCGGATTTTGCGTTCAGGTGAATTGAATAATGACCCTAATTTATTAACAAACAGTTATCTTTTGAAAAAAAAAAACAAATTGTTTTAATTAGCAAGTTTACATTACAAGTCATCCCCATATTTTAAATTAGAATCAGAAGTTGTGCCTAGATCTAAAATGCGATGGGTCACTATAATCTAGGTCACCCTGGCAATAGCACTATCTAGAGTTTTACACGTGTTTCTTATGTCCCTGCTACTAAATAACTGTCGGCATTTCATTTAGTTTAAAAATAAAACATGGTCAAACTTTGAATTGGAAATGAGTGACATTCAGTTTAGAAACACGTGCAAAGTCTTCTGGTTAGATGCTAACGCTCCATTCTAATGATAAATGATTTTTGTTCAGTAAATAGGTTACAAGGAACTCTTTTACATGTCAATGTTTTTTGTCAGTTTAAGCTAGATGAGGACGGTGTTTCCTAGCTGACTACCCTGAGAAGAAACACCGAAACAAACTTGGAGGTCAGTCTCTTTTAAAGTGTCCCAAACCATACAATATGTACTGGTCAAATCATATGAGAACCATGTACATAAGTACGAGTATCTTAGATGAGCTTTTGAGGAAAGCACCATGTAGGTTTGAGTGGACCTGGCCCTGTAGACAAAGTAACATCGCTTCGTAGCGAAACGATATCTAAATTCGTCATCGTCTCTGAGATATCGATAAACATTTCCTAGCGTTAGCGTTCCTTCGTTATCTTTTTTGGCGATCACGATCGAGGCGAAGGCGAACTCTGAAAGCGCTGCTTGTCTACGCATTTGTATGGGATAAACACGATAGCAATTCGTTTCTTTATGGTTTCGTTACGAATTATAACATTGTCTACCAACTTGCGATAACGATGTCGACAGTCCACTGACCACGTGACTTAGCGCGGTTTATGTCAATCTCATACATTTTAGTCTTTTCTAACTTCGTTATCGTTTTTAAATTGTTACTTTGTCTAAGCCCCCTGTCCATACAGTGCAAGCATTTGTCAGTTATCGTGTAGCTCAACTCAGAACTTTAAGGAGCTCAACGAATCGACGAACAATACCAAAGTAAGGACATTTGGGTGGGCCGCAAAAGTACTCAAACTATCAATCAGGAAATCTACGTGAATATACGACCTACACAGTTCTCACATTCACAATATGCTGAGATAGATAGATAAATGATACAAATTTTTCAAAATCACTGACCCCGAAACATGAACCATAACATATAATTATTATGTGGTGCATGAGGCGGGAAAAGGGAAGTACACATTATATATATCTATAACCTTCGTAGTTCTTCTTAGAAGACCAAACTAAGAAAAAATTGTTTTCAAATCATCAAACAAGTTAATTTATTGTCCAGCTAAATGTATTATGGTAGGCTGTGACTGCGGCATTCCACATAGGCGTTTGATACTTCTGAATGTAGAGCAAATAAACTTTATCCTAATTTGTATGACGATGGATGGATTTCTGAGCAAAATAGTTTTACTTTTCTTTGCAAAATGTATTGGATTTTTGAAGTGAAAACTTCTTTAGGCGCGTTGGGCATGTTTGAGATGGGGGACAAACTATTGAAATCGCCACCGACACCGACACCAACGCCGCTATTTGGATTGAAGTGAAAACTTCTTTAGGCGCGTTGGGCATTTTTGTTCAAGTTTTCACTTCTGTCGGCACTCCCGGAGTGCCACTCTTTTTATCCGACTGCGCGACGCAATGGAGGGTAATGTGTTTATTAGCCTATGTATGTTTAAATGTATGTATGTTTGTTCCTTTGTGGCACTATAGAGACCAAACGCGTGGGTCATTTTGATAATTCTTACGTCAATTGATTCGTCTTAATCTTGCGAGTGCTACTAAAGATATGACAGTAATCAAAATACAATATGGCGACAACCAGACGCCATATTGTGAAAAACAAAAAAAGTGAATGTCGACGAACTATACATAAGTGGGGTATCAAAATAAAGGGTTCGAGGAGGCGATTCCAAAAATACAACTCACTAAAATGTAGAAAATAAAAAAATGAAATATATTTTCATAAATCCGACTGTCAAAAACAAGTAAAAAGTTCCAAACAAGTCACTTTTCAAGCAGTCTGATGCAGTTGGTGGCATGAAATCAATAATTAAACTAAAACAACAGCCACCAACTGCATCAGACTGCTTGAAAAGTGACTTGTTTGGAACTTTTTAGTTGTTTTTGACAGTCGGGTTTATGAAAATATTCAATTGTTTTTTATGTGTGTGTTTTTTTTTGCGGAATAAATAGGTACTTTGCCAATTCCACGGCATCGTCGGTAGCAGCCACATGTTGCTTCTTCTGCAGGTTTTGGGACATAGAGTGCACGAAAGAAGGTCTCAAAGTCTGTGATACAGTTCCATTTCCGAACCTTTCAACCGTCTTGTCAAGATATACCCACTTCAACAAGTTGTTACTTCCAACAGTAAGGAATAAACTAGTACTAACTCGTTTAAAAACAAAACTAGCTTCTACCAGCGGCATCACCCACGAGGAATAAGTACTTCCCCCACTTTAAAATATAGCCTATGTACTATTCCAGACTATAATCCATCTCTGTGCCCAATTTCATTCAGATCGGTCCAGCCGTTCTGGCGTGATTGAGTAACAAACACTCATCCTTTTTTTGCATACTTTCACATTTATAAGTAGAATTAAACACTAATAAATACCTAACACGTAAGTACACAAAGCTGGGTGAAACAGAATACCATACTACAAGTAAGTAAATACGTAAGTTCCAGACGTCAAGAATGTCTTAGACAGCTCTAAGCATTGTAGCGAAAGGCCGGATTTTGCGGTTACCATCCCGCGTGCTTATTGTGGTTACTTCAATCAGTTTCTCCACACAATCGAGATACTAGACCTTGTTTTCAACTTAATATTTATTCATTTGAAAACAGGGTCCAGTATCACTGAAACTGAACCTCCTGGGGTTCAGTTTCTAAATTAATAGGGACTTAACTCAATTTTGTTTATTATTTGTATCAAAAGGTAACTTATCCAAAATCGAAAAAGAATTGCCTATTTAAATCCGTTCAAAATTAAATTAGAAACATTTCAAATCTGGAAGGAGAAACTGCCAAGGAACAGAAAAAGAATGGACACACGCCCGCACTCTTCCTTATACCAATATTTAAAATGCTAATTGCTTGTTGTTTGATTACTTCATTTAATAACCAATTTTTATATAGTTTTCAGAAAAAAGATTTATTATAATTATATAGATATGTCTCCACCACGCCCCCACTCTTCCTTATACCAATATTTAAAATGCTAATTGCTGCTTCATTTAATAACCAATTTTTATATTGTTTTCAGAAAAAAAGATTTATTATTTGCAGGTATTATTTGTTGTAAAATTTAAAATTATATTTACAGTATTAGGTATAGATTTATGTAAGTATATTTATTTTTAACCGACTTAAAAAAAGAAGGAGGTTCTATATTGTTTTTTTTTATGTATGTCCACCGATTTCACTGTCAATAGAGGACCGATTTTTAAAATTCTTTGCTTATCCGAAAGAATATACTCCCAAGGTGGTCCCATATAAATTTTATCGAAATTGCTTCAGTGCTTTTTGAAAAACTGAACAAAAAACAAAAAATACGCATACCTAGATGACGTTTTGGTGTTCTCCAATTAAGACTATGTTTAAATTCCACGTTCCATGTTATTGGATTTTTTTAGTTCTGGGGTATAACAAGTAATAAGTGAAAAATAAAAAACTTTTTTACAATAAAAAAAACAGCCTACTTCAAAAATAACTTTAATTCTTAATTCTTTTTTTTTTTTTTTTTTTCTTCGTTATTTAACACCGACTTCCGAAACTAAAGTTATTTTTTAATTTACAGTGTTTTTTTTTTTTGGAAGTCGGTTGTTTTTAAAAAAAAAAAGGTTATGATTACATTACGTGTAGGTTTATTTGATACCTTAGTATAAGACATCACGTACTCTTTTTTCTGTTTCTTGCACACTTTTGTCTACATTTCTTTCTCACTTCTCCTTTCGCAGGTCTGCTGGTAGAAATTTCTTAAGAAATAAGCAGTTCCTTTGTACTATATGTATAATGATGTCTATTGTTACTGTGTCTCTGTTATAAATGATTAAAAATAATTAAATTAAATATTGTACAAAAGTAAACACAGGAGTCTATTGGTAAAATACCTACTACTTAGTAGTACTTCAAAAAAAGAATATTCTCCACGGACAAGCTTTACGAATTATGTAATCTGCTGTCAGTGAGAAAATTGTATATCCTTCTTATCATTCTCAAAACGCACAAAGAGATACCATATGATCCTAAGATACTAGAAAAAGAAATAGACACTGCATAGTAAACGTTCCCATTACTAAAACAGAATTTGCCAGCAGTCAATATAAAAAACGCTCAGCCTTCTTATACAATAAAATAAATAAACTAATATTCATTTATGATAAAAAAATATGAATATAAAAAAAACTTAATAATATGACTACACAGTTTAAATTATGATGATACAGAGTTACTCTTGCAACGTGTGACTTAATAATAAATAATGTACATTGATGTTATTTGCTTATTTTGTCACTCATGTACACTCAAAATATCACTCTCTCTCTCACACACACACACACACATACACACACCATCACACACACACGCATACAATTATAATATGTACTTTTTTTTTTCCTTTGTAACTATTTAGAGGTTTAAAATGTAAAGGTGGAGCGGAACCTTCAAATACAGGCATTTTCCATGCCTAAATGGAGGTTCCTCGACATGTATTGTAAGCCAAATATAATTTGTAAATGAATAAATGAAAAAAAAAAGAAAAAAAATGACTTAGTAGGCATTAAAGACAAAAATGTCTGGTTACATAAACGATTTAGCAAGTATGAGTTATCAAGACTTGTCCAGTAAAGATGGCTACAACAGTACATGATTGTGATTGATCAAGCCAACAATGTACCCATTGAACCGAATTTATCAGAAGGAGTAGACAATGTATCTCTGTTGAGAAAAGTTATGAGAATTTCGGAACTTTGATCCGTATTTGTCGTTATCAATGTCATCACAACCATGGGTCGCGGATAAATTTGAAAGAGAGTTAACGCAGCCCTGGCACAAGCAACTGAAGGAACAGAGGTGGGTTTTAGTTACTAAAAGTTTGATACGCCCTCGCGCTCCATCCGCAGTGGGAGAAGTCATTGGATGATTTCCCACCCTCCAAAAAGAAATCACAACCATAAAGAAAAGTGTTAAAAGTGTCATCGAGACAGCAAAAACAAAACGTATCAATTTGGTATTTATGATGGTGCTACTGCTATTATCCTAGGTCCCAGATAACCTATATCTAGGAATATGTAATCGATCACACGTCGGTATATAAGATTACATAGACCTTCATTTTTTTTTGTTTTGTGGGGGAGGGGGGATAACCTTCAAAAGGCGTCTGGAATTTTGCATGATAGACGAGTGTGGGATTTTTATCTCAATATAACCACCCCGGTGATCGCAATCAGCACATGGATGGGGGCCCGTGACCTCTTAAAAGACCAGCCCGAAACCGTCTCTATACAACGCCAGTTAGTCACATACCTGGGGATTGTTTGTATAACTTACCTACTTCTTTTAATAATTCTAAAAATAGAACATTTGTATATAAGTTGTTAAAAAATTAACCCTCGAAACTTGAAGGAGTGCTTTGGACCATCGAACTGAATAACTTTTACTATGGGACCAACTTTGAAATCGCGAAAAAGAAACCCGCTGTTGTCTACATTTATGTTCGAAAAACTCGTCATAATGTACGGAACAGCAGATTTTTTATTGCGATTTCAAAGTTGGTCCCATAGTAAAAGTTATTCAGTTCGATGGTCCAAAGCACTCCTTAAAGTTTCGAGGGTTCATTTTTTAATACAAGCTCAGGTGGCCCAGTAGTAGGTAATAGCCTTCACTTACGAGTCTTACATCGTGGGTTTGAACCCAGCCAGGTGCTTTATTTAGTGTAAATTATTTCATCTTCGCTGCTCTCAAAACGGTGAAGGAAAACATAGTGCGGAAAACGGCAGGTCCTGGATACATTCGAAGTCTTCCAATCCGCACTGGACAATCCGTACTTCTCCCACTCTAGGGTAGAGCGGGAGGGCGTGTCAGACTCTTACTGACTAAAACCCACCCCTGTTCCTTCCTGCCCTGAGTGCCCAGGGGTGAGGTAACTCTGTTTCGAATTTATCCTCAACCCCCGGGCAGGCATCGGCCATGACGGGCCCCGTCCTTATTGCTGACAACTCTTAGAGGCGCGCGTGGAACACTACGCGCCGTCGACTCTCGGGCCTGGTGCTGATCGGACGGCGAGCTACCCGTTACTCGCCGTCCGCAGGCCCGGGTCTACGGTGGCCGGAGATCGTCTCGCGGCGCCGGAAGTCCCAGGTGTCTCCGGAGGCGGCTGCTGCTGAGGGCGTGAGGGCGACTCCGTTGTTGAGTCTCCCTCACGCGTGCCGCCTCCGCCTTCGCGAGCATTACTGCTTCGCAAAAGGATAAGACGCTTCCCATTCCCTGTCGCTCCGTACCATGGCCTGAACCAGGGTAGGGCACGAGAGGTCGCTGCCGCCTATCGCATCGACGAGGACACGGCGGGGCTCCGCCCAAGCGGGGCAGACCTCCACCGTATGCTCATCCGTGTCTTCGGGATTATCCGCGCAGTGGAATCACCCGGGCGTTTCCTCCCGTCCTATCCGACACAGGAACCTCCCGAAACAACCGTGTCCGGTGAGGACCTGCGTCAGGCGGAAGGTGAGGGCGCCGTGGGGCCACTCCAGCCACTCTTCAAAGAGGGGCACTACCGCCGCAATGGTGGGGTGCCCAGCGCTGGGTTGCGACAATCGCTGTCTCCATGTCGCCATGAGATCTTGCCCCTGCGTCTCAGCAATGGGAACATTGAAAGGTTGTTTTTTTTATTTAGGTATACCTAATCTACTCGTTATTTCCCGCTCTCGAAGGCTATCTCTCATGAACATGTATTTTGCCAAGGTAAAAAGTAGCCTGTGAGCTTACTTATAGGACTGCTTGTTGGCTGCCGATAGTGTAAACTTATAAACACAAGTGAAATATTTTTTAGTATTTTGATCAAAACTTCCAAAGATTACCTCCTACTAACAATTTTACCTTTTTATAATTTTAGTTCAGATAAAGGTTTTCTTATTTCTTATGTATGAGCTCGTGGCTAAAGTAATAACAGCTGCACGGGTCGATCCATCAGGTTAAGCTACGCTGGCCGGGGTTGGTCCGTGGATGGGTGACCATCTTTACATACCGAAACTCCTCCGTGCCTCGGCAAGCATGTTAAGCCGTTGGTCCCGGGTGTCAATCGTGGATCTTTGACAGACGTTACGGGTCATCAGAAGCCCGCAAGTCCAGTCTTACCAAGGGGTATCGTATAACCCAGTAACTGGGTTGTGAAGGTCACATAGGCAGTTGCTCCATGTAAAATACTGGTATTCAGCTGCATACAGTTAGACTGGGAGCCGACCACAAGACAGTTGGGAAAAAAGCTAGGCAGATTGATATAGGTTTTCTTATAGAATTTCTATAACACTAACAGCTAGATCTCAAGGTCAATTTCTATAAAAATAACAGCTAGATCTCAAGGTCAAATTTTTTTCGGGAGTATTTAAAAAAAGAATCACCGCAGTGCTGCCACAGGCGACTGAAGGAACATGGCTGAGTCTGACACGCCCCTCCGCTCCAACCAGAGGGCCTAGTGTGAGTTTTTTAACGCACTCGAACGCGTTTGCGTAAACGTCAATTTGTACTAAAACTGTATAAGCGCCGCCTGGTGACAATAACGAGTAACCTCTTTTTTTCTATACGATTTGACTTCAGCGAACGTTTACGCAAACGCGTTCGAGTGCGTTAAAAAACTCACACTAGGCCCACTGAGCAGTTGAAGTTATTAGATGATATCCTATAAATAAACCGGCCTAGAACGAGTCGGGCTCCCGCGCAAAGGGCTCATATTAAAAAAAACTAATCATGTTTTTTTTAATATTATACTATATTATTATGTAGGTACTTCTTAAAAGTTTTCCTGTAATCTATAAGTAAAGAACTACATTCTGTGTTTATTTTTCAAAATTTTAGGTCTAGCGGTTTCGGAGCTAGGGGTAGGGGGATTCGACATTTTTTATCTATTTTCATAAATAACTTAAAAATTATATATTTTTAAATTATGAAAAAATATATTTGATATACATGCATTTTGAAAAACTTTTTTTTAATTTTCTGATTTGCACCCCAAAAGACGGACAGACAGACAGATAGACCGACAGACTATAAGGGTTTCGTTTTTCATTTGAACTTTCGGAACCCTAAAAAGCAAGCGAAAAGAATCAATAAAATTAATTTTAACTGTAAAAAAAATTTTTTTGTTAAGTAATAAGTAATGAGACTGAAAAGTTTTATTTACAGTCCTAAGTTCTCTGTTTCATGATGATTACAAATTACATAATCAGATCTCAGAGATTTTTTTTTTTTGTTGATTGGTTATTATCTCTTCTTTCTCCCTTCATCACACTTCTGATCATATTGCACCTCTACCAATTTACAACTATTAATCATAGAGCATACGAACCAAACGATTTATTAAAATCACACCCGAATAGAAGTACCCATCGAATTGACGACAATTCCCGACTTCCTCTCCCAGCAATAGCTTGCGAGTACTTGCGACATCATTAATGGAAGATCCCCGCTAATCTTGCCACATTAGGCAGCTCTTAAATAAATCTAAAATATATAATGTACATATATGTACACAATGCAGTTCACATGATAAACTGTATTTGTATCCTTCCTTTGTTGTGGAGACTGAATATTATATTTGAAGTAGACCTGTGTTGTTTCATACTATAGAGCAGAGTTTGTGGTTTTGCCTAAGTCCTAAAGTAGTTTTTATTCAAATTAATTTTCAACACACTCGAAAACTCGTTCCTACCCCTACCGCTTACTGACGGGGCCAATCGTGGCCGGTGCCTGCATGCCTAGGGGTAGCGGATAAATTCTGAAAAAGAGTTACCGCACCCCTAGGCACTCAGGCAGGGAAGGAACAGGGGTGGGTTTTAGTCAGTAAAACCACATTTTGAGTTACGTACAAAAATGCAGCCCTAATTTCAAAGAAATCAAGGGAATTACCGGTGATTTTATTAATTACGAGTACCTATATGGGAATCTATTGATACTAAAATAATACTGCTTAGAAAGATCGATAAATATTCTTTGGCTGATTACCGTGGCTTTAAAAAGCTTTAGCTGAAGGAGCCAGATCATCGTCATCCTGCCTCTATCCCAATTTATTTTGGGAAGGTACAGCATGCCTACCGCTTTTATTTCGCACTAGTGCGAAAAAGTGCGGCGTTTATACCCGCCACAATTTGTTATATTTACTGGACGCCGCGTAGCCGCCAATGGTCGCCGGGCAGCCCCCACCAAGGTGCATGAAAATAAAGTTTTACTTATTTATTTTCGAGTGTGTTAAAAAACCTCGTTTGGTACACGGGGGCAACTGTCATTACAGATTCTCGGTTTCAAAACACAAAGTTTACCCATATAAAGAAAGTAAGTATATGTTTGGGCAAATACTATTCTCACTCTCTGCAAGGTGCAACTTGCAAACCCTGCTCATAATTTCTGTATAGGGTTATTTTTCAATGGCCAGTGAATTTCTTTTCAGGCATAAGGTATCAATCAAAGACACAATTTATGCATAAAATTACAATTAAAAAAGAATAAGCATACTGATAGCCTTAGACTATGAAAGGTTATAGACGGAGTGTCAAAATCCAACAATCTGAAGTACCACCAGAATGAAAAGCCGGCTTGTATCTGTACACGCGAAATAAGCTCACATAGACAAAATGAGGAGCCGATACGTCATCGTTACGTTCGTCAAGGTCACTCACACATTTTAACGATCCTGCTTCATTTCATGTCCAATGACGTTCTGTCTATAGCCTTGGTAGATTTTTTGATTTTCTTTATCCCAGTTCCGACGCAAACCTCAAAAACGCGTTTTGCTTTTAAAAATGTACGCGTTGGCTAAAGTGTACCTAGTGATTTTTCTGCAGGTCAGGTGTTTGAAACATAAATGAAAAACAAAACATTTTTAAATACGATTTATTTCCTAATACACGTTTATTTAAAACTAAATAAAAAGCTTTACAAACTTATTCCAATGGTTTGCAAGTTGCTCTGAGTGCTTTCAAAAAAAATCTGAAATCTCAAGATTATTATTATTACATAATTTTTTTAAAGAAAATTTTGACATCTGATTTTATTAAAATGGTTAAACTAAAATTTTAATTATTTAGCTATACAAAGTTTGTATAATTGTTTTCGTTACTCTGTAACCTATAAATGTGCGTCCATTACTCTATATTTTTTAAGACAGTAAAAAAAAACCATGTGTCATATGAGGTAGTTTTAGTTCAATATTGGGAAGTCAGATTCATCTTTTAGAAACAGTACATACACGTATTAAAATACCCATAGTTACACTTAATCAATACCTATACATAATTACACGGCTTAAGTTTTAAATATAACAATAACAACACATTTATAAACCATTCTCACACAACTTTGAATAAACTAATTGTTCAAACTGGCCAACTTTCAAACATATTTCTATTGGCCAAACACTCATTTTGTCTGGTCTCAAACTTATAGGACAAAGCTTGATTAAAAAAAAAATCAGATTACGAGATTTGTTTAAAAACACAAATTAACATAAATGTACTATGTATGTATTCTCTTTTATATTCAAATAACTTGAAAAACTAATGATTTACTTTACAGTTATAAACCAATCAGTCAAAAACTATTTAGATGCATGTGGACAGACACTAACAATATAATACCTTCAGAAATCCAAATATCAGAACTTTTTCCTAAAGCATATCCTTATTATATTTCATTATACTAATTACCTATGTTTCGTTCTTATATGGCCAAGGAATTAGAAGGTCTATGACATAATTAGAAGGCTCACTTTCCCCTGCGCGCGCGGTACAGAAGAGCGAGGTACGCCAAGAATCTGAAGCCGATGAAGAGCAGCACCATGCTGACCACGTCCATTGTGAAGTCAGCCTAGGAAAAGAAGAAATTAAGGTTTAATAACTTTTTTAGATGGGATTTAAAATTAACACTAGAAGTACTCGAACCCGGGCGACTGGGACCAAAGGCTTACAAGAATATTCTCTGGATAAAGTAACATTTTATCAGCGATATAATATAATGGTAGTCAAAAGTCCAAAATGCTTGTGATTGATTGTGACATTTCCTTAGCGCATGCCATTCCCATATTTTTTTTACCGCCGATGAAAAGAGGGCTGTTATAAGTTTGACCGCTATGTGTGTGTCTCTCTGTCTGTGACACAGTAGCTCTTGAACGGGTGAAGCGATTTGAATGCGATTTTTTTTATTTGCAAGCAGGTTTTCTAACGATGGTTCTTAGACATGTTTTATCAAAATCGGTTCAGCTTTTTCAAAGTCATCTCTCTCTTTTGCGTGTTTTAAATGTTCGCTTTTTTTTTGCGTTGGGGATTTTTTAATTTAAGTGGTAGGTATTGTGACGATTGTAGTCACAGCCTAATTTTAGCGGGTCTGTACCGGCCTTTACTGGCAGGTAAGGATTGTTGGAGAGTCGATGGAATTATGATTAGAGATTAGGTGTCACATTTTGTTTTATGTCAGAGATAGAAGTTTAGCCCTTGGAAGTGGGCACTCATGTATTTCTATTTAAAAATGAATATAGAGTATATAACGCCCTCAGCTCGTTTCCTTATCCACCCGTAGCGAGCATCCTTTCGTACAGTCCTCTCGCAGTCGCCTAGCTACGTGATATCCCCCGGGACTTCGAAGAACGTCCTAAGATCCCTGCAGGCCGTACTGGTGCCTTGGGGTCCTACAGTATCTTGTAATCTTTATGACAATCGATATCGGTGATAGAACGTCACTTGATCAAAAGCCTCTATAAGCTAATATTGGTTATACAAGATGGAGACTACAATACAATACAATAATAAATGAAAACAATAACAATACTCATGATTATGAACAACTTTAGCTATGGGACTTGACCTGAAAACTCGAAAAAAAACCGGCCAAGTGCGAGTCAGACCGGCGCATGAAGGGACCATCGCACAAGATTATACGCGTCTACTTGTCACGCCATTGCCATTATTAAAACCGACCTCAAAAAGCAAAAAAAATCCCGTTTCTAGGAGCCCCCTTTAATTTTTAATTAATTTTTATTATTTGTTGTTACAGCGGCAACAGAAATACATATTCTGTGAAAATTTCAACTGTCTTACGGGTCATGAGATAGGTACAGCCCGCTGTCAGACGGACGGACGGACAACGGATAATTGGCAATAGGGTATCGTTAGTTACCCTTCGGGTACGGAACCCTAAAAAGTCAGCTGTTCAGTATATTTTGTCGAGTTATGCAAACATAAATGTATGGGGGGTTTTCTTTTTATTTTCCACCCCACAAAAAAAAATGTGTGGGGGCTGCCCCCTACATTTATGTTTTCAAAAACAGCTGTTTTCTTTTCGCGATTATTGTTGTATTGTCGTCCCTGTCTTATAAAAAGTCATAGCTAGCAACCTGTTCATATCTTAAGAGCAAAATCTTATACAGTGCCAATGAATAGATAATCTGTTTTTCATTTAAGGAGCTGGCCAATAGCCCTCGTCCTACAAGATGATAAACAGCATCCTGTATTAAATTACGTAACACGTGCGTGTGTAGGTACAACTCAGGCGTCATTCATCGTTCTCTCCCGTCCATGTATAAGTTAGTATTCAGCGTTACTGGTATCTCGATGTATTCCCCGCAGGTCGATCACGACTTGTCAAGACACTATCAAGTGTGACCTAATTTGGAATAAGTAAGCACCCGAGGAAAAGTTCAAGATATTTTTAATTTTTCCCAAAATTTGTCATATTTTTTTAAACTGCTATTTGAAAACTTGGTTTTCTCAAAACCAATGGGCCTAGGCTAGTGATTCATTTTTGCAAATTGGTCACACTATCATGTCCTGCGGGGAATACGTCGAGTTACCAGTAACCCCAAAGATGTGGTCATTATGTTGTTGTTGGTATACTTATCAAATTCCGAGAGAAAATATTTCAGACGTAAAGTCTCTAGTCTCCACTCCAGACCGACCTCGGTTGACCCGCACTTCGTTGCCGTAGTGGAACCAAGACAGATATGCGATCCCAAGGTAGGGTGATACAGAACTGCAGTTGCCGTTCAAAAGTTGCTGTTTTCCAACCTATATATGTAGGATAAATGATTTTATTCTTACCTCAGAAAAGCTAAGCGTATCAAGCACGACCTGGCCAGAGGCAGGACAGGTGAAGTTCTCGCGGGTGCAGGCGATCGTCTCCACGCCGGCCCACTGGTTGACCAGCAGAGCCTCATTGCCGTAGTGGAACCACGACAGATATGATATCCAGCCCAGGTAGGGAGGGACGGAGCTGTAGGGGGAAGATTTTGGGTTAGGTTTTGCTTACAAAAAATATATATGTACAAGTTTTAATAAGACAAGAATAAGAAGAAAAAATAGTTAGTTTTAAAAGTAGATACATCAAAAATGACGACTTTTGGGTCATTTAGATCAAGTGCTCTTTTAGCTGTGTCATTAGAAATAATTTCTACGTTTATGTTTTAGAAGAAAATCAATAGAATAATTAATATCCTTGCAACATTCCAATATTCATTGCACAATATGTTCAAATTCGCTAATACGTTTTTGATGTTTTGGTAAAGGGTACAGTTATTTTCCTGTTAGACACGAATAGGAATCTTATTCGTTTAATGTTTGTGTCAACCTAAATGATTCTTGGAGCATTCAAATTATTTCTTCTTTCTTTTAAAATATAACGTTGCCCCACACTAAGAATTACTCCTGCATCGTGGGTGCGTTCACAAACAAGACACCCAGACCCGGAACAACTATCCAACTATCTGCAGGTCATACAAAAATTTGTTCCGCACGGAAATCACACCCGCGAAACGTAGCACTGCAGTTAATCGCTCAACCACTGCGCCATCCGTGCGCAAAATTAGCATACTACACTACTACACACACTACGCTACTACACTACTATACTGGTGACGAAGTTACGAGTTGATATAAATAAAATCTGTCGAACAATCTAAATAAAACTGGTTTATTCAACGTTTGTGAGAGTTTTATTCACCTTGACATTGCTGATTAGTGGTTTTATTTTACACGTGCTGTTCTGACCTTGTTAGTCCTTAAATGTGACGATACTTGTTTATTCATAGGGTGATTTCACAAAGATTACGAAGAAAGATTAAATAATAAATTTTGATTTTTTCTCATTTTTGATTTCAATAATCCGTCTGTCCTACAAATATTATAAACTAGCGACCAGCTCCAGCTAAAGCAGTAAAAATTATACACTTAAACCTTCCTCATGAATCACTGTCTATTGATGGACACCGCATGAAAATCCGTTTAATAGTTTTTAAGTTTATCGCGTACAAACGCGGCGGGGGACTTTGTTTTATAAAAAGTTTGAATGGATGGGTATTTGTTACGCAATCACACCAGAATGGCAGATCGGATCTGGATAAAATTTGGCACAGAGATAGGTTTTATTCTGGAATAGCACTTAGGTCAAAAATTATAATGGGGAAAGTACTAATTCCACGCGGGTGAAGCAACTGGCAGAAGCTAATTTAATTTAAAAAAAAAAATCTAAATGTAAAGTAAATGGCAATACAATAATAGTGACTACCTATAGATACAAATTACTCAATATGTGTAAGGGAAAAGACTACTACGCAAAAAGTTTGCAAACCTCGTAGCGGTTACGAATAGGATCCGTAGACCGTATACGGCGTAGCGGTCTACGCGGGTCTACGAATTTCTGCAATGTGCGCAAAAATTTACTGCTGACACTTGACTAAATAGAGGAATCCCAGAACAGCCAGACATTATTTAAATTCTGATTCAAAATGTGTGAGATTGAGTAGTGTTGGTACTTTGAACGTACGCATACCTTTTAGCTTGGGGCCGAGGGCCAATATTTTTTTTGGCTTTTTTATTGATCATTTTTGAAATATCAAAGCGTTTTGCGCTTTCCCAAATTATGGTAGTATTCTTTTCGTTAATTACACCTAATAAATAAACTAGATATAACGGAAACTGTAATTATCTATTAAAAATATTCATTGACAAACGCGTTGCCTAAACCGCTTGGTCTAGAAGCATGTTTTGCAAAATAAACAGATTCTTACATATCGAAGGTGCACTAAGACGGGCTTTTTGAAAATTCACTGCCTAAAGTGGTTGCATTGCGGACGGTGAGTAATGGGTAGCTCGCCGTCCGATCAGCACCAGGCCCGAGAGTCGACGGCGCGTAGTGTTCCACGCGCGCCTCAAAGAGTTGTCAGCATACATGACGGGGCCCGTCATGGCCGATGCCTGCCTAGGGGTTGAGGATAAATTCGAAAGAGTTACCTCGCCCCTGGGCATTCAGGGCAGGGAGGATCTGGGGTGGGTTTTAGTCAGTAAGAGTCTGACGCGCCCTCCCGCTCCACCCAGAGCTGGAAAAGTCATTGGAAGACTTCCCACCCCACAAAAAAAAAAAAGGTGTTTGCGTATGAAGATTTAGCATGGGTTTTCGTCAATTGGCAAATTTAAGGCGCTATTAGCTGCCAACGACCTTGAGTGGTTAGCTTGCGTGTTCTACGCTGAGCTCACGCAACGCGTCGTATGTCCACCCAGTAATAGAACTCGCCCATCAAGGAGCTCTGTCCGAAATTAGATTCATTATTAATTTATTACACATAGAACAGCAAGTATTAAACTAAAATACTGAGACTAAATTGTAAATAATTAAATGATCTTTAAAATGGTGAAGGTTTCATAAAAATACGCTTTATAGTTTTTGCGTGATTCTCAATTTTTTATCCGAGTTAGACATAACTTTATAAATTAATTACACTATGTTATAAAAATATAATTTCAAATATTCTGAGATCAAGTTACGAAAGAAATTGTCTAGAGTAACATATATTTTTTTCAAAGAAATAAGACAAGTCGTTTAGACGTGATGTTCAATTAAAAACCATTAAAAGTCGTTTAACTGCGCCTTAATGCCGATTTGTATTCGTGAATAGTTCAGGGATCACTTACCCAGTGTTCAGGAAGAATCCTCCGAACAGCATGAAGGGGATGATGATGGGCGGGCCCACCGACGCAGCCATGCTCACGCTGTTGCTGGCACACGATATCAGGTATCCTGGACGAGAAATACAGGTTTAAATGAAACGGAAATACAGATAGTACAGACATAATGTGCTAAGTGAGGAGTATCATAACATAGCCTAAGTAAGGTGGTACTACAAAATAGCTATTCAAGTAAATATAACCGTTTTATTTGAGAGCTGTTCCAAGAGTTCGACAGAACGGAAAGATTAATTATAATACGTAATGAAATGTTTTATTCAACAATCAAAATAATCAAATTTAATCACACCATGGAAAAGAACAAGCTTTTATGACCACCATCAATCAATCATTAAATTGTGTGTGTTGACATAGATATACATCAATACAACCATAAAGTCACGAATTTATCTCGTGGGGAAGGCAAAAAACTACAGAACGTCACCTGCCTTATTCCAGCCACCCACTTGTTTAATAGGTATTCATTATACAGAACAACTTATTACTATGGGACCAACCCTTTTTTATGTGGGGGGTTGGGGAATCGTCCAATGACTTCTCCTGCTCTGGGTGGAGCGGGAGGGCGTGTCAGTTTTTTACTGACTAAAACCCACCCCTGTTCCTTCAGTTGCCTGAGTGCCCAGGGGCGCAGTGACTCTTTCTTTACCCACGATCACTTTCCGTACCCCTGACACAAAAGGGATACAGAACGTACCTTTCATTCAGAAAAAACGTAGGTAATGTTCCCGAGGGAAAAACAATATCCTTCGACAGTCGCGATTGCTTTTGGACGCTAAATGGCGCTATGTGTTTTTCGTTTCATTTTGCTACCGTGCAAAGCCAGGGCGGGGGGGGACCCAGGGATTGTGGATAAATTCGAAACAGAGTTACCGCGCCCCTGGGCACTCAAGGCAAGGTAAGGAACAGGGGTGGGCAGTAAGAGTCTGACACGCCCTTCCGCTCCACCCAGAGCGGGAGGGTGGAATGACATCTGTCATTGGATGATTTCCCAACCCCAAGGGAATTAACAGTGATTTTATTAATTAAGAGTATATGGGAATCTATTGATACTAAAATAATACTGCTTAGAAAGATCGATAAAGATTCTTTGGCTGATTACCGTGGTGTCAAAAAGATTTAGCTGAAGGACGGTAGATCATCGTCATCCTACCTTTATCCCAATTTATTTGGAGAAGGCACAGCATGCCTCTTCGTTCCATATTATTGACCGTCATCTTAATAGTCACCTCCTTTTTAACCCTAATATCATCTTCCACACAATTCATCCATAGTCTATTTATCTACCATATATCACTAGCTTCTGCCAGCGTCTATTCCCGCTTGTAATTGGTACTTCCTCTACTATATATCATAGCCTATGTGCTATACCAGACAATAATCTATCTCTGTGCCAAATTTCATCCAGATCCGTTTAGACGTTCTGGCGTGATTGAGTTACAAACATCCATTCATCCCTTCACATTTATTACTAGCACTTCGCCCGCGACTTTGTCCGCGTATATTTCGCAAATACAGCCCCTAATAAATGATATAATTTTAATATTTATAACATACTTAACTAACAATATCTACACTAAAACAAAAAAAAACCTTACCTAACTACGTACATATATACAAAAACCAAATACAAAACAAATATTTAGTTAAATATTAATAGCACCCACAAATAAAGTGGCTACCTGCCACTGATAAGAATTTAAAATCCGTTCGGCATTTCCAGAGATTACTTCCTACATACAAACTCACAAACTTACAAAGTTTACCTCTTTATAATATTAGTAAAAACAACCGACTTCCAAAAAAAAAATATACTAAAAATTTAAAAATAACTTTAATTTCGGAAGTCGGTGTTTGTATTTTATTTCTTCGATATTTGACACCGACTTCCGAAATTAAAGTTATTTTTAAATTTTTAGTGTATTTTTTTTTTGGAAGTCCGTTGTTGTTTTTGTAAAAAAAGTTTTTTATTTTTCGCTTTTTAGTGGTTATACCCCAGAACTAAAAACCCCAATAACATGGAACGTGGAATTTAAAACATTTGGAGAACACAAAAACGTCATCAAGATATGCGTATTTTTCGTTTTTGTTCAGTTTCTCAAAAAGCGCTAAAGCAATTTCGATAAAATATATGGGACCACCTAGGCAGTACATTATTTCGGATAAAAAAAGAATTTTGAAAATCCGTCCACAACTAAAGGAGAAATGCGCGGAAAAAAAAAAAAAAAAACAGTTGAACATAGAACCTCCTCCTTTTTCGAAAGTTGGTTAAAAATATAGTAGGTTTCCCCTATAACCATCCACATTCTTTCTCAAAACCGAGATGTTCCCCATTTCTCCTTTTCATCATCCATTCAAAAATCGCATTTCGTTTCCTGACAATCTGACATATTGATACCACAAATTTATTGCACCTTAACCGCAATAGTCGCGTGCTTATGTCAATTGTGGAAAACTTAACTGTGTTTGGTATTGTATTGCACGACACAAGAGAAGCTGCGGTCCAGAGATATTTTGTATCTAGTTACATCTCATATTGATCGGGGAAATATCGCGAGAAAACTATTAAATTGTAAATAGCTGTATGGGTAATGTTGGTGGTTTTGTAGGTATGTATTTAGATGTTGGTTTAAGCCATTCACTGATAGGTACGGTATGAGTGACTGTAGGTAACCCGGATTATGTCGCAGTTATAAGACTTCTAATGATTTTTAATTGAACATCACGCCTAAACAACTGGTCTTATTTCTTAACAACAAAAAAATGTTACTCTAAACAATTTCTTTCGTAATTTGATATGTGAATATTTGAAATAATATTTTTATAACATAGCGTAATTGATTTGTAAAGTTATGTCTAATGCGGATAAAAATTGAGAATCACGTAAAAACCATAAAGCGTATTTTTATGAAACTTTCACCATCTTAAAGATCATTTAAATATTTACATTTTAGTATACGTGTTTTACTATAATACTTGTTGTTTTATGTATAATAAATTAAAGGAATAGAATACTCTTTATTATGTACACCATAGAAATTACAATAAAAATATTAAGAAAACAGTAATGTTTTATTTAATATGTATTTAATACTATGTAAATAGGGAATAATGCGTCTAATTTAGGAGTCCTATTATTGGGTAGACGTACGACGCGTCACGTGAGCTCAGCACAGAACACGCAAGCTAACCACTCAAGGTCATTGGCAGTTAATAGCGCCTTAAGGAGACGCGACAATAGGTTTTTAATTGTGTCTGCTAATGAGGGGTTTGACAGGAGGAGAAGAGCACTATCCGTCGTGAATATGAGTGTTTAAGTAAAGATTGTAGATCATTGCAAAGTTCGTTTGAATTTATTAATAGCTTAACTAGCAACATGATTAAACTTGAGAGATTAATTATTTATTTTGTGTTATTGTTCGTGGTTGTTGGTGTTGAACCTTTGATTTGTCGTTAGTTAATAAATAACAACGAACAATTTGTTTATTCCATTGCTTATACATCAGAATAACACATAGGCTTTAATTTAAAATGGGGGGAAGTACTAACACCACGCGGGCGAAGCCGCTGGCAGTAGCTAGTCCTTCATAATATTTGATCATTGCCTGACGACTCAAGTTTCTACCAAACCAAGTACTTAAGAAAAAACACCAAACTTCGGAATATCTATCTACTTAAGTATACAAAGTTAATCTATAGCAAACTTAGCATAGTCAAGATAATAAAAAAGGTTCAAGATAAGGAAGGCTACATTCTTAAGAGGCTATTCGTTTTGTAATCGTTGCGCAATGTAAAACCCGTTTCGACTCGTGCGTCAAAAAAGTTGTAGTTTAATAAAGGTCTACTAAGGTACTGCTTGCCTTACGCGTGGAATTGTGGGTTGACGTTCGAGTTGTGTGTGGGAATTATGAGTTTCAAAGCAGACAAGTGAGGTTTTTAATATTTATTTTTTTGTTTAATTAAAACGTTGCCCCGCTCTAATTACACTTGTATTCTGGGAGTTTTTACAAACATTCAAACTCATTTAGACAAGACACACAGACTCGGAACAACTATCTGTATGCCATACAAATATTTGTTCCTAACGGGAGTCGGAACCACGACACGCAGCGCAGCAGCCAATTGCTCAACCACCGCTCTAACTAGTGTTGCCCAAATGCAAGACCAAGACGAGACTTAGGCCAGTCTTGGTCTTGGTCTTGCGTCAATACACCTGGTCTTGGTCTTGGTCTTGGTATTGCGCTCTCAGTCTTGGTCTTGGTCTTGGTCTTGCAGCAAGAGTCTCGCAAGTCTTGCAAATACCTATTAGCCTATTGCTATTTATTGAACACGTTAGTTTCGATTTCAGATTATGATTCGCGCTGTAAGACGTATGTAATTACAGAATTATAATCATCAAAATCATCAATACAACCCTCCAAATTCATAAAGGTCGAGGAATTATTTAAAAAAAAAAGACTTTTTAAGGTCAAACTCATTCCTCGACCTTTGAATATCAATTTTCAATCTTGCTGCTCACATTTTAGTACCTAGGTATATCACTCACTATCTATCATTTACCGATATTAACAATGATTATTTCGAAATCAAAATATTCGCAATTCAATAGATGCAATACCTACTTAGTTATTAATTATCATCTCGCCCGACAGCTTTAAACGCTGTAGTGTTCGAATTCGAGCCAGTGTGTGAATGTATTTATACAAGAAACTCAGAGCATTCAATTTATACCTTACTGCTGAGACATCTTCAAGGTCATTTAATTTTATCCTCCTGTACCAACCCTACCAAAATAGGTAACAATTTTGTGTGCCTCTATCCGTACTCTTTGTCGGCGAAGGCGGCGCTCCAACAGTGTCAAATGCTGTGATACACTTGTTGCAAACCGCGGCGTCTTTGTCGGTAAATGATCAAATAAGTAGGTATATAATACACCGACCGACCAACAGTTTATTCGCAGAACGTCACATTTTCCCAATCAACCTTGAACCTTAATTTTTTAGCGATAAAGTTGAAAATCTGTTAAAGAAATTTGACAGATTGTAGTAGCTTGATGTGCTGGCGTCTGTACCATAACATTGGCTGCCATAGAAACTGTTACTAGACCTACTCGACTCGCTGTTAGTTTTAAATTTTGCTGAATAGAAGAATAATATAAACTTTGAAACATAAGTAGGTACCTACATAATGTTTATATAATTTTGTTGGCTATAATTTTAAGCACATACCAACCTACGAGTACTAACGTTAGATCTGCACATTAGACATAAACAAGCATAATATATTATTATAGGTAGATACCTACAAGGTATGAACTTTGCTAGAAAGTTATTCTAGGTACATTTTATCACATGGGATGATGGGAATAGATTTGTGAGTATTAACACGCTACCTACTTAATAAATTGTTGAAATATAATAAGTACTTACCTACCTAATCAATACAATACCTTTTCGGGTTCTTTCAGACGAACGGCACGTTGCCAACTGCAGATACAACTGCAGCCCTTAGTTTAGTGTTATGACGATACCTACCGTTTTGATACTGGGGAACGTCTCTCAAAATCGGGATTGAAACCAAATACCTACTTAATAACGCCCAAATCTCAGTTTGTCTTAACTGCAAGACGCAAGAGTCTTGCAGGCTTAAGTCTTGTCTTGCTCAAGTCTTGCAGGGTTCAGTCTTGGTCTTGGTCTTGCTACAATAAGGCGGTCTTGGTCTTGGTCTTGGTCTTGCGAAAATGCAAGAACAAGACCAAGACTGCAAGACCAAGACCGATTTTGGGCAACACTAGCTCTAACCGTGCTTTATTATTGTTACATAGGGTTCAAAAATCTATCAGACCACTTCTTAGTTCTTAAGTGTAGTCAATAATCAATAGTAGTCCAAAAAGTAAAGAAAGATTTTATTTCCTTATAACCTACAACAAATATAGTGTGATAGGGTCGACCACTCAACACACTTCTAAGTGAAAATAATTCACTGAAAAGTGCATTTTAACTGCAAGCTCATCACAAATGTGTATCAATTATCTGGTTTTAATTACGTTCATAAAAGGTAGTTTTCACGAAAAAGTACCGCAATACGTTACCAAACTACTAAATTCATTTCGCCTAGTATGTGGCTACGTCACACTCACACTCATAATTTCAAAACTAAAAAAGGCGAAATCCAAATTCGAGATTTTGTGGTAGCTCCCCAGCCATAATCAATCATCTACTTATAATGGTTGTGAAATAATCATTTAATATAGGCTTAATTAGGCTTTTATCAAAATGTGGTTGCGGTATTCTCTTTTAACTTCCATTATTTTAGTAACAACATTTAAAACCGCAGGGCTGTTGCACAATATTTCTTAAATGTTGAGTGATCAGTCACTTTGTATAGACCATAATTGGACAACACCGTCTTTTATTTGCTTTTTGTTGCTAGCGTGCACAACATTTATTGTTGTTGGTACGCAGACTTTAAAATACCAGCTGTGTAAAAAAACGATAACTAACTTCGGTATTTTTTATTATATTTTGATAGAACGAAGTGTTTGGGTGCGATTTGATTTGTTAGCAAAGGCTGTTGTTTAAATTCAGCGTGGTTTTCCGTAAAGAACTCTTTCACAAGAATAGCCAAAAATTGTCTTTTAATGGGGCTCCTGGATAGTCTCCGCCTAGGGAGAACAGAGTTATGTCGGACTCCTACCGACTATAACCCGACTGTTACTGCCGCTACCATGAGCCGGCCCCGGGATACAATTAAATTATCGCCCACCAACTGTTATCAGCCCGCCATTGCTAGCGGGCCCCATCACCTAGTGAGGCCGATCTAACGACCGCACATATTCCCATAAAGGCGTGCATGTAACTACTACGCACCCCCTCTTTAGGGCCAAAACCTGCCCTAACCACCGTACAGGGGTGTCTTCAGGGTTAAACATTGATTTGACGGCACGGTTGGCGCAGTGGTTGAGCGTTCGGCTGCTGCGCTGCGTGTCGCGGGTTCGATTCCCGCACGGAACAAATATTTGTATGGCCTACAGATAGCTGTGCCGGGTCTGGGTGTCTTGTGTGTGTGAATTATACATGTTTGTGAACGCACCCACGATACAGGAATAATCTTAGTGTGGGGCAACTTTTTTTTTTAAGAAAAAAAAAAAAACAGACAACGCGGTCACACCGAGACGAAGAGTTATAGATTTTTGAAAGTTGTTACGGGTAATAGTATAGAATATAGAAAATAGAGTATAGAACCCAGAAATTCTGACAACCTTCTTGCGTTTTATCCGGTTGTAGAGGTCAGATACTGGTGTTCAGCTGCATCTGGTTAGACTTATTTTTTTTGTATGCCAACCCCAACATGGTTGGAAAAAAGCTTAGAAGGTGATGATAATAGCCGAACCACTTAACGAAGTATTAACATTACTGATAACGGCTGCCAACCCCGAGACGATGAAGTACCTCTCCGGTTTAGGGTTCAGTCCTCTTATGTTGTAAGTATGTGATAGAAGTGAATACTAGCGAATACCCGTGACTAAAACTATACGGTTCTATCTTTAAGCTGAAGCAACGCTTGCCGAGAACAGCCTGCGGATGTGTGACCATTTATTACATATCGAAAAATACGTTAAACAGTTGGTCCCGGCTGTCATTCATTAGTAGGTTGATGACAGTCGTTGCGAATAGTATGAAGCCCGAAAGTCTGATATCTAATAATAAATAATATAATAAAATCGTTTATTTTGTCATCCACAAATAAAACAAAATGAAAAACTTATTACATACAAAATAGAGGAACTTAGCTCCAAAATCCTGATGACTCCAGTAAGTATTATTAGAAATGACATACATAGGAAAAATATTTTATTTGTGGGACCTATGGATATCAAGCGGTATGCTGTTACCCAGTTACTGTTTTGTGCAAGCCCGATAGTTAGTCCCTCTATGTAAAATAATGGTATCAGCTGCTTCCAGTGAAACATGAAGACGAATCCAAAAAAAAAAAAAAAACATAGCTGGCAAAAAATCAAGTCAGATGATGGTAACCACCGAAACAAAAATAGTCACAAAACGAAGCACAGTGTTAGTGGTGAGCTCTACCAAGATCCGCTTGGGTTCAGGGTTGAGACCCATCATGTAGTATATGATGGTTGTAAGACCAGCAGAATGAAAACAGCAACAAATATTAACTTACCGAATGAAGTAGCGACATTAGTAATGAGGGCTGCTAATCCTGACGCGATGAAGAACCGCTTCGGATCAGGGTTGAGCCCTATCATGTAGTACGCTATGGTTGTGAAGACCAGGGGTATCGTTGCGAAGACCGGCGCCTCGGCCAAGGTCTTGGATAAGAAGTAGACGTCGGCTCGATACATCCCTGAATGATGCTCTCGTATGAAGATTGGTAATTCTGAGCAGAAAACCTGTTGACAAATAGATACGGCGTTATATGCTTGCATTTTGTCAAAGACGAATACGGAAAGTGTAATGCTTATCAAAGGCTTGTAAGTAAATAGAAACGACTGCCAAAGTTACAAATGGATAGGCGGTAGGTGTAAGAAGCCCAACAGGTATATTCGTTAACTCAGTTGACATAAATTTGATAGGCACTACGCAGTACATTGCTGCTTTGACGTATAGGAATACAAAAATGTACTACGTAGTGCCTATTATAATCGATGTCCACCGAGCAAAGCAGCAATGTACTGCATAGTGCTTATCAAATTGATTTCAACTGATTTCACCTGCTGATAACATGACTGTTAAAAAGTTGAGCATCAAAAAGTGCAATCGCCTAGAACTGAGGTTCAACATTTTTCAGAATGTTTTATAAAGTTCTATTAAGTGCTATCCAGATTTCCGCTACCAACTTTGCAGCAATATATTGAGTTCAATATGCATGGGATCTCTTTTTACCTACACAAGTAAGTAGCTCGCATGTGCTACCTTCTCGTGAACCTACCAGCACGAAAAGAGATGCTCACGCCCCGGAAAAATATGAACCATTTATCGATGTAACCACATTGATAAATGGTTCAAATGGTTGTCGGGTTGAATCCAGTCTACTCATGGATGATTCCTTAAAGATTGATTTTAAATCGAAAGCTGTGGATGTATAAAAAAACTATACTAACGTTGATAACAGCGAAGATGTTCTGGAAGGTCATGTTGGTGAGGAACATGAAGATGGCGCCGTTGATGTTCATCACGCCGTCCTGATCGAGGTTCTGCCCGAAGTAGATCACGCCTATGAGGATTGATACCATCTGTAACAAGAAAGAGAGCGATCAGTAATCTTAATGATATAACCTTTTTTTTTATTAACTGGCTATATCTAGGTCTTCGCTAACTATAGTCATGATAAACGCCAGAGGCTTTGCCCGCGTGGAATTATTACTTCACCCATTATACATTATAGTCTTTGTGCTATTCCAGACTATAATCTATCTCTGTGAAAATTTCATCCAGATCCGCTCAGCCGTTCTGGCGTGAATTAGTTACAAACATAAATCCATCCAAACTTTCGAATTTATAATATTATAGTAGGAAGTAGGATAATATTAGTACGATCCCTTGATCAAAACGTTATTCAGAGCCTTTAGACAAATTGGCATTCAATCAGTGATAAAGATTGACGGAAAGTTAAAATTGTATGAGATTGACATGACCTACCTACGAACGGGGTAAATAGGAACGAAGGGGTGAATAGAAACAAAACTTTGATTAGGATTTTCACTATGGTAACCTTATATTGATTTCTAGTAAAGCATCGTTTTAATTTTTTAAAACAATTCATAAATAAATCGGAGTACTTAAATGCTACGAACAATTTCTGAATAACGTGAAAAACCCGTTCAAAGTTTTGTTTATATTCACCTCAGTGTTCCTATTCACCCCCCGTTTGACGGTACCGAAATATCCTGGGGTCAATCCCAAACATTTTCGCATTTCAAAAAATGCTGTCACTGTGTACAGCACAAGATCATTAATTTCTTTGGCTTTTGCAAAAAGCAAGTGGTTAGATGGTCGAATGGAATATCCAAATAGTTCCAGAGCCAAGTAGGTAGGCTTACCTTGGTGATTTTATTCATCTTCAACCACTGTTATAGTTATTATCAGTACAAATGGTCATTGGCAATTTTTCGTCTGCGTTCTAATTTTCAATTTCATGAAGCTGTGTAAAGATGGATGGATTGTGTAAGGAGTGATATGAAAGAAAAGGGAGTGGGGAGGGGTGACGGCTGAAAGAATGGAAGAAATAAACGTGTTGCACCGACCCAAGTAACAAAGGATAAAGGCAGGAAGATGATGATGAAGCTGTGTAAATCATAAATTATTTATTCAAGAATACTCACAATAGTCTGCAGGAACCGCACTTTGATGAGCATAGGCTCCTTAGTAACAGAGAGCCAGGACCTCCACAGAACTGCTCTGAACTGTGCGCACCACGACGCCTTGTAGGGGGAGCGACGAGCGCGGATGGCGGTAGCCTCCGACCACGCCGGGTCTGCCCAGCCGGAGGAGACTTTGCGCTATATAGCAAAAAAAAACACATAAAATCACATTTTCAAGTCGTTAGATCATGGAGATGACATCACACAAGTTGCAGGCAAAAATTGGCTGACAGAAGCCAAAGACCGCGACCGCTGGGGTTATCTGGAGGAGGCCTTCACCCTCACTACCTGAGGGGTTCATGCATGCATAATATTTTTTATTTTATTTTATTTTAAATCTCTATTATAATCTAATCTACAAAATGAATATTAATATTGAAATCTAATCTTGAATCTAATTTACACAAATTGTTATACTATTTATTGAATCAAACTGAATTTAACATTTAAAATATTGTTATTATTTATATTTTTTTATCGAAATCAATAAATCAAAATTGCAATGAATGGATGTTAAGAAAAATATAAAAAAATAATAACATTGAAAAAAAAAATTTAACAACTTTTTTAAAATTATTACGATGTTTAAATAATGTAAACACTCATGTAAAAATGATATTTATTCTTCGGCATGAAATAAAAGGCTTTTTTATTTTTATTTTATTTATTTTATTAGATCATGGAGTGAAATCACCGTCTCGCGACCGGGCCGGACCCCGGCCAAGCCCCGGCCGAGACACGGTCAAACATTAGTACTTTTTGTATGAAGTGATCCATGCTTGACCGTGGCCCGACCGTGCGCCGCCGGGACCCGGCCCGGTCACGGCTTCGAAATGTCGGTGGGAATTGTTTCCCGGCTCCGGGTCGGCCTGGCCCCGACACGTTGTAACATGAACGTGTGCGCCGGGCCCGGCTGTGCCCCCGCCGGGACCCAGCCGGGGGCGTTGTAAGAAGAGGTTTGTTCGAAAATCGAACTGGCCACCATAAAGCCCGGTGTAGCATGAATGACTGGCCCGGCCGGGGCCCGGCCCGGTCGCGACACGGTGTAACGTGAAACATCCTATCATTTCAAATTGGTAGTGTCTGTGATTGCTCGAGTGATTATTGATTTTTCGCTGATGAACGAAACCCCCAATCTATTAGTGAGGTCATTAGTGAGCTACAAACGTGGTGTCAATGGTTGACAAGATCCAATTAATAAGTGATGTCACAGAACATTTTAAATAAAGAGAATACGGTTTCATGCCCCATACCTCAAAATACAATGCATTCTCAGCTTCAGCGGCGATCTTGCAGCCGACCTCGGACCGTGCGTAGGCGGTGCACACCGTGTCGATGGTGCTCCTGGTGGTCTCCTCTCGCCCTGGTACGCCCGCCAGGAGCTGGATGAAGTGGTCGGCTGGGTTGTAGTTAGGAGGACAGGCTGCCCCTAAGCTAGAGATAAGATATGGTATTTGTTAAAGCTGGTGAAACAAATGCACTGGATTTTACAATCAATCAAAAATTAGAAGGACTTGTATTTTTTTTCTGAAACTACAGGAAGTCCAGAAATTAGGAATGCCAAAACAAAAACAGTAGAAATGACGTGTCAAAAATGATACAGCTTAAGTGGTCTTATGATTTAAGCCAATTTGTAAGAAGTGTATTATGTTACGTAAAAGTGTCTTAAGAGGTTAAGCCCCAATGGCATGACATGTATGAGAAACGTCTTAGTTCAGTTGGGTGGGACTAAATGGAACTACTTCTAAAACCTTTTTAGGGTTCCGTACCCGAAGAGTCCAAACGGAGGCCTATTGTTTTCACTCACGTGTCCGTCTGTCTGTCCGTTCGTCGTCTGTCACAAAATTTTGTTACGAAGAAATTTTTGACTCCCCATTGACCTATGAACTTGAAATTTGGTGATAATGTTATTGTAACGTATACCTTAGTAATAAATACCAATATTTGGTACGGAACCCTTAATGTGCGAAATCCGACACGCACTTGACCAGTTTTTTATTTATCGCTTATAAGAGGCCTCTTTCGATATGGCATTTTATCAGGCAGGTGCGAGAAACATGGTGAAGACTTTATCGAAACCCTGATCCACCATTAAAAATAGAGAAAAGGGAGGAACCGACAAGCCGAAACTTATGCACTCTGTACTGAATCGATATGGTATTTCACAAGAACAAAAACGGCTTCAGAACACTGGGTCTTTTAGATCAGAAGACATAAAAGCTACTTACTCTTTAAAGAAGTCGTTAGCCTGATCTGGCGAGCCGAGGAAAGCGACCTTCCCGTCCGCCATGATGAGCAGCTTATCAAACATGGCGTACAGCTCCGAAGACGGCTGGTGGATGGTGCACACCACCGTCTTGCCTTTTTGCGCTAGGCCTTTTAGTACCTGGTGGGAGAAATGGAATTATTAAAAGGTATTTAGAGGGTTTTAAACTAGATAAGAGGTAATAGACAGATCGTCAAATTCTGCTGTGGTTTGCTTTCTTTAATAACAGCTTGCTAGAAAATTATTCGTTTGATCGGTCTTCTTTCAGAAGTGTGAGTAAAAGATCTTGATCATGGTGTGGTCAGAAGCATGAGTTACAAGGTATACTAACTAATCTATACCAATATTATAAAGAGGTAAAGCTTATGAGGTTGTATGAGGTAATCTCTGGATCTACTGAACCGATTTTGAAAACCAATAGAAAGCCACGTTATTTGTGAGTGTCAATCCATCTGCCTAACCTTTTCCCAACTATCTTAGGGTCAGCTGCCAGTCTAACCGGATGCAGCTGAATACCAGTATATTACATGGAGCGACTGATTATCTGACCTCCACAACCCAGTTACTGGGTAATACGATACCCCTTGGTAAGACCGGTTGTCAGATTTTCGGGCTTCTGACGATGCGTAACAACTGTCAAAGATCCACAATTGACAGCCGGAACCAACGGCTTAACGTGCTTTCCGAGGGACGGAGAAGTCTCGGTATGTAAAGATGGTCACCCATCCACGGACCACCCCGGCAAGCGTAGCTTAACCTGATAGATCGACCCGTGCGGCTGTTATTACTTTAGCCACGAGCTCCTTTATATCATAGGCTAAAAATATTTTTGAAATTCACGCGGACGAAGTCGCGGGCGGAGTGCTAGTATTATAAATGCGTAAGTAAGTTTATTTACTTATTACGTTTTCACGCCTAGACCACTAAATCGATAATCATGAAATTTTATACATAGGTAGTTACGTTGTCAGGGGTACTGAAAAGAATATAAGGAATCTTTCGTCCAGAAAAAAGTGTGTGTGTACTTATGTACGCACGTAAGAAGTTATACTTCTTTGGCGTAACAAGATATAAAACCAAACTGTCACAAAGTTACGATCTCCGGCCACCGTAGAACGATCTCCGGCCACCGTAGACCCGGGCCTGCGGACGGCGAGTAGTGGGTAACTCGCCGTCCGATCAGCACCAGGCCCGAGAGTCGACGGCGCGTAGTGTTCCACGCGCGCCTCAAAGAGTTGTCAGCAAAAGGACGGGGCCTGCCACGGCCGATGCCTGCCCGGGGGTTGAGGATAAATTCGAAAGAGTTACCTCGCCCCTGGGCATGTAGGGCAGGGAGGAACAGGGGTGGGTTTTAGTCAGTAAGCGTCTGACACGCCCTTCCGTTCCACCCTAGAGCGGAAGAAGTCATAAGATGATTTCCCACCCCCCAAAAAAAAAAAAAACTGTCACAAAGTTTACAAAAGGGAAACAATCATTCTTCATGAACCACAGACTATAGCTAACTTCAGGGTGTCGGTTCTAGCCAACTTCAGGGTGTCGGTTTTATGTGACGGTGTGCGCGCGCATCGTAAAAATTTACTCTCATAATTTTTCCCTAACGCGCCAAAAGAATTATCTCTCTTTCTTTTTCTTTCTTTCTTTCTTATGTTCCCGGCGTTAAACGCCTTTGTTTAAAAACTGCCGTTTCTGACACTTTTGCCTACTACTTTGGAAACGAAACATTTTGAGACCTGTTTTAACAACGTAAAAATACTTTACCTTCTTTGTAACAAACGTGACGTTGGATTTTTTAATATTTATTTTCTGTGCTATGCTACTATTTTTTATTCAATGAGGACGCCACTTGGCCGTTAGTACGGCCTTAAGCGAGTGTTCGAGTGCGACGGGCGATTACTCGCACCACTGGCTCAGGTTGATTTCCCGGCGTGAGTTCTGACCATCGAGCGAGCATCGCTGAGCGAGTGACGCTGAGCGAGTAAGTAAGTAATTACTATATGCATCTCCTTTGTTTACACGGATTTTACGTTGCTTCAGCGTCAAAATAGAGTTAGTCGCTTACTCGCCGGCAGTGGGACAACTGCCTTACTGTGAAACAGCCGACTGCTATGAAAATCTGCAATGTTTCGGATATATTATTTTTGTATTCAAACATGGTTCTCTTTTTTGTCATTTCTGGTGGTGGTGGATTTTTTTTAAATAAGAAAAATGGCAAAACATCTTCTCTACAATCTTCAACAACATTTTGCGTTACACTGCAGTTGATAGAGATCCTTCCGACTTCATACTAATGAAATCAACATACCTGTAACACATTCTGTGCCATGAAAGAGTCCAGGCCCGAGGTGGGTTCGTCACAGAACATAAGAGGGGGATCCGTGAGGACTTCACTAGCAAACGATAGCCTCTTCATCTCTCCTCCTGAGATACCCTTCAGCCGACCTGGGATACCGATGACGGTATTCTGGCATTTTGTGAGCGCCAGCTGCAAAGAAAAAAATGGGTTAAATAAGTTTTGATGAGTTTAAACTCAATATTAAATTTATAACACCGTCTCTGCAAAGGTTGACTGGTAGTTAATGCCTAGGCATTAAGGCGCAATTATACGACTTTTAATGTTTTTTATTTGAACATCACGTCTAAACGACTAGTCTTATTTCTTTGAAAAAAAATACCTTACTCTAGACAATTGTCGTCGTAATTTGATCTCAGAATATTTGTATATTTGTTTTTTTTATAACATAGCGTAATTAATTTGTAAAGTTATGTCTAACGCGGATAAAAAATTGAGAATCACGCAAAAACTATAAAGCGTATTTTTATGAAACTTTCACCACTTTAAAGATCATTTAATTATTTAAAATTTAGTCTCAGTATTTTAGTTTAATACTTGTTGTTTTATGTGTAGTAAATTAATAATGCGTCTAATTTCGGACAGCGCTCCTTGATGGTCGAGTCCTATTACTGAGTGGACATACGACGCGTTACGTGAGCTCAGCGCAGAACACGCAAGCTAACCACTCAAGGTCATTGGCAGCTAATAGCGCCTTAAGTCCCCCTCTGTATATTTGTGTGTGTAAAGTGTCCAATAAATAAATAATTTTTTCGAAGATTTTGCTATGTATGGTTAGCTTTGCGTGACAAATAATGTCATCAGATAATGTAACTATTCTGTTTTATATAAAATTCAAAGACCTGACTGACTGACTGATATTGATAACGCACAGCCTAAACCGCTGGTCCTAGAGACATGAAATTTGTAACCCTGTGTTCTTTGTGAAGAGCAGGTATACTAAGAAAGGGTTTTTCAGAAATTGGACCCTTAAAGGGATGAAAAGGGGTTGAAAATTTATAACGGGGGAAGTACTTACTCCACGCGGACGAAGCCGCTGGCAGAAGCTAGTACTAACTAAAATTTAAAAAAAACTGTGAAATCTAGACAAAGAAATGGATTCTTTGTAAGTTTTATTATTTGTTGGAATTAATGCGTCAGGCTCCTGCGTCGCCACCAACAATAGGTTTTTAATTGCGTCTGCTAATGAGGGACTTGACGCGTCCTGTGAAGCCCCATGGCAAAATCCGGGTTGTCAAATTAAACCCCGAGGACAACCCAGGTTGACAGCCGATGTTTTTTTTTTTTGTATTCTCAGTAATTTTTTTTTTTTTTGGTCCGACTCACCGGTGAGTTTCGGGGCTTTACAGGTTAATGCTAGACTTATCAAATTAGATTAAATACCTACATTGGGTTTGCTGTCATAAACTAACGATTTAAGCGTCAAGCCACGGGAACAAGCAAGGCCTCAACTTGCTAGTTCCCGCATACATCTAAATTTGGTTAGGATGACCATTCGTCATAATAGTTATTTCATCGCTATCTCTATGAGGTTACATAAACTAACACGTCACCTTGTACATCTGGTAAGTTTTTCTAACTCGTTTCATGCTCTATTTCGTCTCATTCCCAACTCGTCCGATGCAATGTACAGACAGCGTCAAAAATATATATAAATAAACTTCTTACAAAGACCTCTAAAAAAGTTAAACTTTACCTAAATTGAATACTAGAACTTGACATTCATGATACCGCGAGAGTGACTAAAGGAACTTTAAAATATCATTTCAGAGGTTCAAGGACATCTCGAAATTTGAGTCTAAAAATGTAGCCGGATGTCCATCAGACATTGTATGCCAACGAAATCCAGTAAAATTATATGTAGATATGACATTTGATGTAACTGGTATAAAAATTAATGATGTGCGTGCTATTTTTATCTTTATATACTCATAAAGATAAATCAACGATCTAAACACTAGCCTACATATCCTCTAAGTAAGATAATCTTATTCAAATGAGATAAATATAATTTGTGTATCTCGCAAACATCAACAAAAATTGGTCCTCCCATACTATTTGATCAGCTGATGGTAACTTCGTACGGATGATTCTTTGAAGAAAAATTATCCTTTTCCATGGGCAGAAGAAATATCTAAAATCATCATCATTCTCCTGCCCTTATCCCAATTTATTTGAGGTTGGTGCAACATGTTTTCTATTCCATACATCTCTATTAGTCATCATCTCTGTAGTCACCCCCTTTTTACCCATATCCTCTTTCACACAGTCCATCCATCGTTTCTTAGGCCTTCCCCTACTCTCATAGCCATCCACATCCATACACAAGACTTTCCTCATGACATATTCTTCATTCCTCCGCATCACATGCCCATTCCACGACAACCGATTTCCACACAACTTTTCGATCAGCGGTGCCACTTTCAGACTTCTTATATACTCATCGTTCCTAATTCTAATGCATGCGTGTAGCACCACACATCGCTCTTAGCATTCTCATCTCAGCTGCATGCAATTGCCTTTCATTCATTCCTTTTGTGGCCCATCATTCTGAACCACACAAGACAGTAGGTCAGACTATTTTTTAATAAATCTTTCCCTTAAGTTTAAGGGGAATTGGGGAGTCGCAGATACCACCACCACCACCTATTTCCGTAACACTCTATAGATACCATTCAGAATTTCTTGGGTGACTAGTCCAGGAACTTAATTAAAATATCTATCTTTTTTTTAGGAGGAATCAGCTCTTAGCCTCTACGATGGAACGAGATCGAGGGTACCGAGGTGGTATCGACGGTGGTTATAGGTGCTCGGGCAGAGTGTTTCACACTGTAGCTCTACGAATAATAGGTAATATTTATTTTTACATTGATGGCAAAACAAATTAATTCTAAATTTAATAAATTACTACAAATTTAATTGAATTCTGATGAATTTTCGTTCGAAACATCTAATGTGATATTAATTATTTAACAAAACTGCATTTTGAAGCAGGTTTTGACGAATATTTAAAACGCTTTTCTATCGGTAAATATTGTAGTGTACGAACAATAAGTTAACCAAAAAATTTTAAAGCTAAATGATGTTCATACTTTATCTCATTCAAATATTTTAACAATTAACAAACCTAAAGGCGCAAACCCACCGCGGCGCACGGAGAGGCCACGCATGTTAAGCTTCGCTTTGCAAGAAAATGTCATGTGATTGTGTCCATAGTAACCCACGGACACGCTAAGCATCAATTAACGTCATTGGTAGCGTATAGCTCAACGCTGTCAACGCCTTGCACGCTGTGCATACGGTACACACTATACACTATTAACCCACGACTATGTACAACTGTATCAACACGTGCGTAGATTTCGTCACGTCACGTGTACTACAGTGGAAACGTTGACCCACGTGGTCAAACAAATGAATCCACGCAGCTAAAATCAGCCGCGTGCCCGTGCACAGCATGCGCCGCAGTGGTTCTGGCCCTTAAAGGGTCTATCAGCCTTATTTATAAAACTCGCTAACCATATGCTTAGTTTAAATTCTGATTAATGGATTCTAAATTCAAATTCAAACTATCAATAGAATATTTTTAATTAAGAACCTGCTAATCAGTGTTTAAACTAATCACAAGATTTTTATTTATGAATAAGGCTAAAGTTTCAAGGAATCAAAAGTACGCTACGTGCTGATGATGGTGTGGGTGACCACACCCGTTTAATCCTTTTCATTAACGACAACCAAAAGCATCATCATTTGTCAGGTTTAAAATTCCGGTCTGATGTGTTAAAAAGCCCAGTCTCATATCTCACCTCAGTAATAACTTCTTGTACACGCCGCATCCGCTGTGCGTAAGGAATGTGTCGATCCATGCGCACCAAAGCCTATAGAAAAAAAAAACATACAAATTTATCATCATCATAGACACCTTTAACGGACGTAAAAAAAAAACATATTTCCCATAAGCAGCCATAAAAAAACATTTCGAGCTCATTTTCCATGGTTTCAAGCGGCAATTATTTCAATATCATGGTGTCAAGGCCTTTCGGCTTTGGACTGACTGGTTTTATTTTTAACAAACCGGTTTAAACAATGTTACCTAATATTAAAGTTTAGGAGAGACTATTATGGCAAGAGGTATTCGAAATCATCGTTAGTGAATGATGAATGTGTGATTCAGATAAAATGGCTTCCCATTTTTAAGTAACAAGGAACTTTGTTGTTGAGCGGTATGGTTGATGTTATGTGAGTTCTTTATGCCAGACATAAAAAAGATATTAACAAGAAATCCAATATATCGGTGGACATAACACCACCATTACGCTGCTTAAAAAGCACGTTAGAACTACAAGGGCTAAAACAAGTAAATCTTATAATAAACTTAGAATATCTTATAATCGACACCCAAAACAAGAAGTGTGATTGGAATTGAAGTGGAAGTCGGTTGTTTTTTTTTGTAAAAAGTTTGTTATTTTTCAATTTTTAGTTGTTATATCCCAGAACTAAAAAGTCCAATAACATGGAACGTGGAATTTAAACATACTCGTAAGAAAGAGGAGCGTGGAGAAAACAAAAACGTCATATAAGTATACGTTTTTGTTCAGTTTCTCAAAAAGCGCTGAAGCAATTTCGATAAAATGTATGTGGAACCACCTCGCGGCGGGAGTATATGCTTCCGGATAAAAAGAGATTTTTGAAAATCGGTCCACAACTGACGGAGAAATCGGCGGACATAGGTACACAAAACAAAACATACATACAGCCGAACATAGAACCTCCTCCTTTTACAAAAGTCGGTTAAAAAACTTGAAATTCATGCTTGGCTCTTAACTCACCTGGAAAATCAAATGCTCCTTCACCGTCAGCGTCCCAATAAACAAATCCTGCTGCTGCACGTACGCCGACAGCGCTGAAAGCGCTTCAGGAGTAGCTGGCTGGCCATTTAACGCCCTTGTCCCACTGGACAGCACTCCGCTAGGAGTCCGAAATGTCAGCGTGTTGAGGAGTGTGGTCTTCCCCGCGCCTGATGAGCCCATGATGGCCAGGAGCTCGCCGGGGTATGCGGCGCCATTTACTATAGAAAAAGAAAACGATAGAATCAATGATGGAGATAAGAATAGTGAGTAATGAAACGGATGGAGGAAAGGCTTTTACCTACTTATCCTGAGCTCGCGAGGCGGATTACATTACAGGCCCCTCTGCCAGAGAGGAGGTCTATGCCTCAGCACAGTGGGAACGTAACAGGCTGATTATGCTTTTCTCTAAGCAATAGGGAATATGCATGGAAAAAATATTTGTTATCTAACCGGTTTATCGATTAATATACAAAAATAGAGTACGATTAGTGAAAGCAGAATCAAAATTGATCGAAAATTAAACGAGATATGAAAATTTTAAACAAATATATCTGTTCCTTTCTTAAAAACGCTGTTTTCTATGGCAGTTGTACGGGCGTCATGTCCTTTGATGTCAAAAACACGTCGGACTTCTCTTTCTAATTATCAATTTTAACGCTTTATAACTTCGTCGCTGATGATGATATTTTGAAAATTCCTTCATATTGGTTCACTATTAGTTAATAAGTCTTAAATTCAACAAATAAAAAAATATCATGCATATTCCATATTAGACCCTGATCCATATTAGATCCTTAGCCCAATAATGAATCAATAAAGACTTTACTATGATGTCACTAGAGGCCTATCCAACACTTTTTTATTAGGGTTCTGAAAGTCCAAATGAAAAAACGGAACCCTTATAGGATCACTCTTACGTCTGTCTGTCTGTCTGTCCGTGTTTCACAGCCAATTCGCTTCGAATCTGCTCGACCGATTGAGTTGAAATTTAGTACACACATGAATATTTGTGACCCACACGAACTTGTACCCTAAATAAATAAATTTGAAATATGGAGGTTACTTTTGGTGTGAAAATCGGAAAATAAAAAACAAAGTTTTTCAAACCGTGCCGTGCGACATATCAAATGAAAGGGCACGTTATGAGGATCTCGAATAATTTTAAAATTTATAGTTTTGAAGTTATTTAAGAAAATAGATGAAAATATACCTCACGGCCAGTTTTTTTTCTAGTTTGGTTAAAAATCCCTTGGAAAATTTTTAAAATATTGGGTTTGCTTTCTACCAAAGCAGAACGAGAGAAATTTCAATACAACTTGTAACACCACTTCTAAAATCGTGACTGGCTTTTGGCATTAATTAATTCTTATCATTTTACACTTTAATACAAGAGTCTACTAAAGTTTCCATCACCATTTAATTCAGTAAGTGGTCCTTGCCAATGGCTTTTCCATACCTAAGCTGCCTTGTCGGATTCTTGTGAATTTTATCTCGATAATTAACATTCCAAGATTTTAGAACTGATAAGAATCAATCAATTGAATAATTATGTTACATGATATCTAGACCTTCTGTGAGAAACTTGTGTTAGTGAATTAATATTCAATTCTACATCTGTTGTTATCTTGATTGATCTTGCTTTGTTTAATACTACCTTCTACCCGCGGCTTCGCCCGCAGTTTTGTTAACTAGAATAAGTAAAAATGCTGTAATATGGAAGGAGGCTCCATACGTTAAATCCTTTTTGTAAACTGAAGCATTAATAAACTAATTATTATGAAGCGTGTTTTATTATCCCAAAGGAACATACCTCCGGGGTAAACAATGTCCTATATCTAAATTCAGGTTATGGTCCACCCATGTGGCAAGTTTTATAAGAATCTGTTCAGAATATAAGGTGTGAAAAGGTAACAGACAGACTTATATTTACTTTAAAATTTATATTATAACTTCACTTCACTTTAACTTCTGGGATAAAAAGTATCCTCTGGCCTTCTCCAAGGTTTTGTTCTATCTCTAAGCCAAAATTTATCAAAAATGATTGAGCGGTTTAGTCGTGAAAGCGTAACAAACAAATAAATAAACGTTCATAAACTCACATTCGCATTTATAATATTAAGTTAGGATAAATATGGATTTTATTCATCGTCTCTCTATGTGATCTTTTAAACCGATTAGATTATAAGGAAACACTTGATAGCAGCCAAAGATAATGTTCCGGTTTTACAATCATATTTAAATGAGTATAGCAGACTTAGCACGAAAAGGCTTGAAAAAATTGATAGTTTCGGTTTTATATTTGCAACTACTTAGCTTCAGAATAATGCTCCTAACCTAAGTGATAACTTGGAGAATAGTTTCTCTGTAAAAAATAAAAAGAAAACCCGAAAAAGTCACACTGAACTCACCATTTCTCAACAGCTGTTTCCTCTGCTGGAACATGCCGCTCGCTGACGGCTTCCAGAAGTTCCACACACGTCGAGATCTGGACCTGGACTCAGTGGCGAAGGCGTTGATGTCCGCCCAGGTGTATGTGACCTTCTCCACCCCTCCGATGGCTCCATAGTTGCGGTGGGACGGTATTGCCAAGGTCACTTCGCCGCCGCTTCCACGAGGCGTCGATTCTGGGGTGGGACCATCCTGGAAAAAAAATAAAGAAGTTAGTTAGAAGACATTGTATTACTCTGCGAGCCACTGTGAGGACCGCGCGTTTCATAACCTTCTCCTGACAATTACGAACACAACCAAAAAGAATTAGCGAAATAGGTGCAGCCGTTCTGATTTGACGCTTATATATACATTCAGCAAATAATTTTAATTTATACTGATTTATCAGTTAATAATGTATTTTTCATGTTAATTTTTAAGTGCGAAAATAAAATATGCAGCAAATCTTCTAAATACATTTATTAACATTTATACAATAAACTGTGTGTGCCAAAACTGTGCTAGTCACCTTTATGAGGTCTCACACCTGCCAATAACGCATACAAAGCATTTTATTTATATACCTTGAATCCACTTCAATATTGCTCGATTCGAAAGTTGACATTTAGAAACGATTTTCGCTCAGTGGGAAATAATTTAGACAAATCTGGTTTTACACCTGCCTCAACATCATAGTTAGAACAGGCTTATAATTAAAACATTAAACTTACGTCTGGCATAAGGATACTGGGTGGTTGCCGATACACCATCCGATAAGGACCAGTGGCTTGAGAGAAATTACTTTTCGGTCAAAATGTATGGCAATGACATTACTGGACGTGAGTCACGTGACAGTTATTTGCGCAGGTAATGTCATTGCCATACATTTTTTACGAAGCGTTAGCGTGAACGCTAACAGAAAAGTAATTTGTGTTCCACGCGCGCCTCTAAGAGACGTCAGCAGTAGCTGACGGGGCCCGTTAGGGCCGATGCCTGCCTGGGGTCGCGGATAAATTCGAAATAAAGTTACCGCGGCCCTTGGCACGGGCAACTGAAGGAACAAGGGTAGGTTTTAGCCAGTAAAAGTCTGACACTCCTTCTCGCTCCACCCAGAGCGGGAGAAGTCATTGGATGATTTCCCACACTCCAAAAAAAAAAGTGAACAATGGGTGCACATTGATGCTAGTGGGCCAACTTTGTCACAGAATCCGAGGCGAATAGACGCCCGAGCCGAAGGCGGGGCCGTTGTGGAGCCGAGAGATTGTGATGACAATTGCCCACGAATATCAAACGACGCTTTTGAACACATTGCGATAATTTTCATTTCAGAAACATAATCTTTTTTTTTAATACGTGGACAATGCATTGATTTGATTACAATATACATATACATAACGAAACTAACAAATAACTTAATAGGATAAACAGGCTAAAAGAAAATAAATGAAATATGTACAAGCGGCATATAAAAAAGGGAGGCATATATCTCATTGGGCATCGAAAAATTCGTTCACATCGCTGTCAATGGGAAAAGTGCCCAGAATGCTGGCAGTATTACTGATTCCAGAAACTAGGTATATTCCTGTTGAGTAACTCTGGCTAAAAATTTATATATTACGTCTTATCAGCATGCATCTTTGTAACATCTTTACAAATTTTACCTATCATTACAATTGACTCAATGTTTAAAATTAATAACTGTGATACCGATCATGCAACAAACTATTTATGTACCAGTATAAGATTTCTGCACGACATTCTCGTAATACATACCTACCTAGGTATTAACATACACACAGGGTACTTCTTGATAACCTCTTACTCAACATTTGATACTCAGTTTCTGATACAGATCTCATTCCGTGTTCCTTGTTCTGGGTAAATTGAGACTGTCCTTTGTTTTTACGGTATAAATTATGTAATCAACCGTAACGACATAGTTATTAGTATTTTGGGCATATGGGACATCTCTCAATTATTGAATTAAAGAGTCATTATTATATTTGACGGTTTTGTTATTTGGTAATGCAATGGTTTATCAAGATCTACAGTAGTTAAGCAAGCTAATTATGATTCTTAATTTGATAGAAATTAAGAACCTCTTTGGTCATAAGCAGGTATAACATTTTTTTAACGTTTATAGGCTCGTGGTTGACCACTAACTCACCTGATGGTAAGAAATGATGTGGTCGAAGATGGAGCACGCATGCCTAGAAGTAACCTATTCACTCTTTACTTTACATATGATTATAGAGTTAGGTTACTTACCTATAAGATTAGACTTGATACTGTGGTGATCGTATACACAGCTTATACTCAGTGGGTGAAAATCGGGATTCAGCTGGATATTGAAGAGTGGTTCGAATGTAGAAATAGGTTTTTGCTTTTGTTTTTTAGCCCTTGGAAGTGGGCACACATATATTGACATTGAATCAGTAATAAAACTATTAAGAGTGCGCACCCTCATGGTTTTACTTATCACACTCCACAAGTACCCAGTCACTCTTACACACCACACTCTCGTTCAGCCAACGAGTGACACAGCTCCCTAAAAGCTACGAGAGCACCCCTGGAGCCCTACGGGTTCCACAATACATTACACATGATTAGTTTTTTTCGGTCTAGTTTCGGATCGAGTACCTATATAGAGTTAAGAATGTGTCAAAAGCTAAAGGTTGGTAGGTTTTCAGGCTAAAATAAGAGTTTAATAAATATCTACTCAACTACAAATTCTTGATTCGTAAATTGGCGATTTTGTCTCCGTTTTGACAGAACGCTACAGCTTTTCTATAAGTAGACGACCTAACTGTTTATTTTCTGCTGTTATTTCCAAAATTCAGGTTTTTGAATTACAAACAGTAGCTACAGTGAGTTTTCCTTGCAATGACAAGTCTTCGTGTAACTCCTACATTGTAACAATTGAAGGGTTACGAGTTAATCGTATCGTAATGGACACTGGCGCCTCCCCTTGCAATAGTATCGGTTTTCCTTTTAAGTGTTAAGTAATCGCTTGGAAAACTACCATCCTGGGTCTCATTTTCTAAGTCTTTCAACCCGACTGTGATAGCCTGCTGCTCCCAATACACGATAGATTTGTTTTAATTAAACATGATCAGGGTCATTAATTGTATCATTGCTACGCTTTGCAAGCAGGAATTGGTTACTATACGCATGATAAGTGATATTTATATTGCAAACAGTTTACAAATAAAACTTTTACACGTCAATGTTTTTTGTCAGTTTAAGCTAGATGAGGCCGGTGTTTCCTAGCTGACTACCCTGAGAAGAAACACCGAAACAAACTCAGTGGTCAAAGTCTCTTTTAAAGTGTTTTAATCCTTATAAAAAAATTGTCAAATCTTAAGATAACCATGTACGTTAAAGTCTGAGATGAGCTTTTGAGGAAAGCACCACGCAAATTTGAGTAGACCTGTCCAAACAGTGCAAGCATTTGTCAGTCATCGTGTAGCTCAACTCAGAACTTTAAGGACTTCAACGAACCGACGAACAATACCAAAGTAAGGACATTTGGGCAGGCTGCAAAAGTACTCGAACTTCCAGAAAATCATGAAATCTACGTGATTATAACAACCTACTTAGTTCTCACATTAACAATATGCTGAGGACCATGCAAATTAGTGTCTATAATGATCTTTTGAAGAAAGAACCACACATATTTGTGTGGGCCTGTCCAGTCAGTGCAGCAAGCATCTGTCAGTAGTAGAATGTAATAATCCCTTGATCTACTTCTACGATAGACTTGGGGGAAGACCTACTAATCTATGCCAATTCTTTAACTTAAAAACAATTGCAATATCATCTTGGCGACCATGAAACTCAAAATATAGGAAGAGGAAATAGGCTATTTTCCTAAAAAATAATAATAAGTCCCTCAGTAAACTAAAATGAAAAGAAACTACACTTTTTTGGAAGTCGGTTGTATATTTTGTAAAAAGATTTTTATTTTTCACTTTTTAGTTGTTATACCCCAGAACTAACTATCAATGGGCCTCATCAGAAAGCTTACAGTCACCCAAAGGGCAATAGAGAGGGCAAAGCTCGGAGTTTCCTTGCGTGATAAAATCAGAAATGATGATATCCGCAAGAGAACTAAGGTTACCGACATAGCCCGAAGAATCACCAAACTGAAGTGGCAGTGGGCATTGCTCGCAAAACAGATGGTCGATGGGACCGAAAAGTTCTGGAGTGGCGACCGCGTACCGGAAGACGCAGCGTTGGAAGGCCTCCCACAAGGTGGACCGATGACTGGAGAGGGTCGCGGGTAGCCGATGGATGCGAGACGCACAGAACCGATCATTGTGGCGACACTTGGGGGAGGCCTATGTCCAGCAGTGGACGTCTTTCGGCTGAAATGATGATGATGATGATGATGATGATGACCCCAGAACTAAAACTAAATATTTAAGGTTATACGACTTTTAATGGTTTTAATTGAACATCACGTCTAGACGACTAGTTTTATTTCTTTGAATAAAATATATGTTACTCTAGACAATTTCCTTCGTAATTTGATTTCAGAATATTTGAAATTATATTTTTATAACATAGTGTAATTCATTTGTAAAGTTATGTCTAACGCGGATAAAAAATTGAGAATCACGCAAAAACTATAAAGCGTATTTTTATGAAACCTTCACCTAAAGAGCATCTAATTATTTATAATTTAGTCTCAGTTTTTTATTTTAATACCTGTTGTTGTATGTGTAATAAATTAATAATGTGTGTAATAAATTAATAATAATAGTTTATTTCGGACAGCGCTCCTTGATGGGCGAGTCCTATTACTGGGTGGACGTACGACGCGTTAAGTGAGCTCAGCACAGAACACGCAAGCTAATCACTCAAGGTCATTGGAAGTTAATAGCGCCTTAAGTTACGCCCTAATTGATAACCCCAATGACATGGAACATGGAATTCGAACATACTCGTAATTGAAGGTAACCAAAACGTCATCATCGCATACATAGCTTTTGTTTTTGTTGTTTTTTTTTCAAAAAGCGCTGAAACAATTTCGATAAAAATTATATGGGACCACCTCTGTAGCATACTCTTTCGGATTAAAAAAATAATTTTGAAATTAGGTCAAAAACTGACAGAGTAATCGATAAATATACTTAAAAAAAACATACTTGCATACAATCGAACATAGAACCTCGTCCTTTTTTCGAAGTCGGTTAAAAATAAGAATTGCCCAAAGAAAAGAAAGAAAGAAGTTTACATTACATTAAGTAGATACTGCATCATATACTATCCCACGATCAATACCACCAATTAGTTATCAATACAATGAACTCCTAATTAAGAAACCCGACGGTAAATTTGGTGTTTTATTACGACGGAATTAGGGGTGCTCCGATATCCGGAACTAGTGTCGAGTTACCAGCACGTGGGAGTTCCGTAACACCCTGTATAAGCCGACAGGTGCCGAAGATTAGGTGCTAAGTTTGTCGCTACTTGGAAATATTAAAAATAATATATATGTAAAAATTTATCGTAGTAGAAAACTAGGATATGGGTAGGTCATGTAGGTACGCGAGCAAGGTCGGGTGACGGAATCTGTTGCATCAGATTTACAAATCGGTATTCAAGATATATATATATATGTCACCATATAATTTATTGCAAAGACCGTTAGTTTATGAAAAATCATCATCGTAAAATTGTTAAATTTAAAAAAAGTGTGTGTGTACTTATGTACACACGTAAGAAGTTATACTTCTTTGGCGTAACAAGATAAAAAACCAAAATGTCACAAAGTTTACAAAAGGAAAAGAATCATTCTTCATAAACCACAGACTATAGCTAACTTCAGGGTGTCGGCTCTTGCTAACTTCAGGGTGTCGGTTTTTATGTGACGATGTGCCATCTTCCTCTTCATCATCAATACTTCTTTTGGCGCGTTAGGGAAAAATTGTGAGAGTAAATTTTTAAGATGTGCGCAACTTAAAAATTTACTCTCATAATTTTTCCCTAACGCGCCAAAAGAAGTATAACTTCAAAAAAGACTGCGATATTTGTAAATTATCGAATTTGATTTCCTCCTCCTCCTCCTCCTCGCGTCGTGTTCCTCATTACTAAGGGTCGTGATTCCCCCGACGTGAAGCCATAATATGTTTCTTGATGCTACGCTATCTGTGCCTATCCTTAGTATTGTGAAGCGCTTCGTGGAATTTCGTGTCTAGGGATGAGCGAATTCGGTCCGACCATCTAAGTGGACTGTGACCCCTCGTAAGTTTGCCGTTCTAGGTTATGTCCATCTTTTCTTGCAATGTGACCGAAAAATTGTAGGATTTTCTGCAGACAGGTGGTAGAGAGTTTGGTTTGCACCTTTAAGTCGCGGAGAATACTCATTGGTGCTGAATGCAGTCCAGGGAATCCGCAACAATTTTCTCTAGCACCACATCTCTTGGATCGTATTTATTGTACTTGAAATAATCTATTTACTCCCTGTTGTATACTTACTTCCGCAAGATTTACTTCTATATTACGGTGTGTGCATTCATCCGGTGACACATGCAACAAAATGTCGTCCTGACGGGTTAAATTCAGTGTTGTGTTGCGTTCAGTGTTGCGATCGCTATACAGGGTGTAAGAGGAACGCTTCTGAAGCCAGAACGTAGATTATATACAACCTAAATGCAAAAGGTACCAGTGATCTTTCGCTTTACTTCGGCGTCACATGGACGTGGGGTCGTTGGCCGCGTGGCTGTCGGTGAGTGCGCGCGCACTTTGAACTCAAGGAATGCGCGAGCGTCAGCTGTTATTTTACGAATATTACATTACATGCTAAAGTTGTAATGACAAAAAGTGTATTTATCTGCAAATAACGGTTTCATTTAACTGTTCCCACAGCATAGTATACGCAATATGCTAAAAAAATAAGGCAATTTTTTTTTATTCAGATTTTTGATGGTATTATATCGAGAATCACTAGCCTTATCAGCTGTCTCCATTTTCGGAAGCGTTTCCCTTACACCCTGTATTAGAGTTGGAAATCATGGTTAACATACACCGTACTATTCAGTTTCTAACTACATCGTTGGTCTCGTGGTCGCAAGCGCGGCTGCTAAACGTGTGGGTTCGATTCCCGGGTCGGGAAAAAGTGTTATTAGGTTTTTCCTTTAGGAATGACTCGGTAGCAGCCCGGAGTTTGTAAGTTGGTGGTGTGACACCCTTGTGCCTCGGAAAGCACGTAAAGTCGTTGGACCTGCGCCTGATCTCTGCCAGGTCGTGTCGGATTGCCGTCCCATCGGACTATGAGAGTAAAGGAACAGAGAGTGCACCTGAGTTTTGCGCAAACGCTGGTGCATTATAATATCTCCTGCGAACTTGGCTAATGGCACGGATTCTCTTGTTCAATATGTAAACTAAAATTAAAGAGTTGCTATCTTTTACTAAAAGACAGTGCGAGAAAAGGACGGCTATAGCTATGCACTAAGTTAGAGATGTCAAACTAGTTTACGCCTTGCGCTTCGCCGTGTTTTTAGTCGACATGTTTTTACGTGTACCCATAATTTGTATGGAAATATTAGTTCAAACTAAATTTGACAGCTCTAATTTACGTCCGTCTCTTTCTTGTTTTATTAGAGAGAAAAAGATAGCAATAGCCTAAATTAAGTTTAGTTTGTGCATAACAGAATCAACACCATTGTCTGTTAACATTGGCCACCGGGATCGAAATTCTGTCATTCAGTTCGTTTCCCGATGTAATTTCTAGTAAAGTATAAATTTTTACTCTAGATAACTCATAACGTAATGCATCAGAATTATTTATTTTTTACCTCTCGATAACGATCATAATCAACCTTTGAAACCGTGGCTTTGAAGTCATGGCTACATTAAATAACGATTTTAATTGGGACTATATAATCAATATTGAGACCAAAACTTCGTGGCTTTATAAAATTAAATAATAATTTGACCAGTTTGCTGCGTGGGTTCTAGCTTCTACTTTAAATCTCGTAGACATCATCATTTGCAAGGGCTATAACTTTTTTTGAAGTTATACTTATTTTGGCGCGTTAGGGAAAAATGATGAGAGTATACTTTTACGATGCGCGCGCACACCGTCACAAAAAACCGAAACCCTGAAGTTAGCTAGAACCGACACCCTGAAGTTAGCTATAGTCTGTGGTTCATGATGAATAATTGTTTTCCTTTTGTAAACTTTGTGACAGTTTGGTTTTTTATCTTGTTACGCCAAAGAAGTACCTATCTATAACTTCTACGTGCGTACATAAGTATACACACACTTTTTTTTTATTCTACTGCATTTTTGGTCACCTCCTGTTATATAGGCTTGTCGTATTTAATTGGGTAGATGAAATAAAAAAATCTAGTTAGTCCCTCAGTTATATTATCAAAAAATGTTGGACACGTATTTTTTCTTTTGTAACGTAAACCAAAAATTAAGACGATACAGCGCATTGAAATTTCGCATGACGTCAGACTTGAGTTAAAATTGTACCACTTTTTACTCAAAAGTGACGTAATAAGCCCCCCACTCCTGAACTTTGATGCGTTTTATCTTCGTCATTATTTATTGATTTGATAAAGCAAAAAGTACGTGTCCAATATTTTTTGTTATTCTTATTTACGGACTGAATAGTTTTTTTTTTTACCCTGGAATCATTCCTGGTCCGTTACCTTACGACACTTGGTAGAGGCCTATGTCCAGAAGTGGACGTCTTTCGGCTGAAATGACATGGTGATCATTTAAAGTGATGGTATTAAGTACCACCTTTTTTTAAATTAAATGAATTATCTCTCAATGGATGGATTATCTCATATTCTTTACTTGCGACCGACCCTGACTTTGCACGGGTGCAAATTATATTCAAACCTTCATCGTTTTATCGCTCAACGGAGCAACAGACTGAGGAACAGCCACTTTAGACGCGTTTCGTAGCTTCAGTGCTTACGACCTGCTCAGACATTCTGAAGTATCTGTAGATATGTTTAAAATTTAAAGTTCTGACTGACTGAGATATATCAACTAGCCTAAACCGCTGGTCCTAGGGACATGAAATTTGGAGGGTGTGTTCTTTGTGAAGAGTAACCACTAAGAAAGGGATTTTCGAAATTCCAGCCCTAAAAGAGTGAAATAGGGGTTGACATTTTATAACGGGGAAAGTACAATTTTCACGCGGGCGAAGCCACTGGCAGTAGTTAGTATTATAAAGTCTGTTTGTCTTAATTATGTTTATTTTTGCATTTAAAATGCCAAACAAATGTATAATGATTAAATAAACAAACGAATAGATGGCTATTATATGTAAATCCTTACATTATTATTTCATTTACATATTGTTTCTTGTCATCGCCTAGTTAAAAACATCTTTGTCTTGAGCACTATATTACTTTTATCTAAATAAAATCAAGGCAAAGAAACCAAGTGAATCACGAATGACTTGTTTTTGGTCTCGTGAAACCGACATACAATACGTAGATAAAATTAGGTGGGTTGATAACAGGTTTCTCAAATGTCTACTAGTGAACGAAAGTTCCGTTTCAATTATACGTCTTTTTATATTGGAAATGTTATGAATTTATGATAAAGGTACAACTGCATCTGTATTGGAAACCGGTTGAAAACAACACATTCCGAAAATGTATATGATTTTGTTTCATTTCGGTTGCAGAACCCGGGGTCATCTCCTATCTCATCTCCCGTCTCATCTCGTCTCAATCACCCTTATCCATTTATTCGGCATCAGTCATCTCTACATCCAGCGTTGCTTTGGTCTTTCCCTATCTTTATCCACATTCATCACAGCTCCCAGGGGTTCTGTCCCTGGGGGCTCTGTCATCATTGGCTGTTGAATTTCTATGTTATTCGGCATCAGATATATCGATATCCACCTCTTTCCCGGCCTTATCATCTATCACAAAATACACCCAGGCGTTGCTTTGGTCTTTCCCTATCTTTATCCATATTCGTCACAGCTCCCCAGGGGTTCTGTCCCTGGGGGCTCTGTCATCATTGGCTGATGAAGTTCTATGTGATGTTTTCTTTGAGTCTAGCTTTCAGTTTAGTTATAATTTATTTATTTTAGTCGCTACAACTTATTGTGTTATTAGTGTCCAATCGGATTCAGCTTGACCGAAATAGCGTCTTTGAGCTGAAGGTTGTGATAAAGATCTACACATAGACTCATTCATCATTGTGTCATATCATCGTCTTATTAATTTATTTAGAATTTTATGAAAAATAAGTCTAAATTTTTAATAGTCTGAGAACATTGTCAATTCAAAATTTGTAATTTTTGTTAATTTATTTCTTACCACGTGAGTTTCGGTCTCGGCTGAAACTTTATACAATTTTTAACGTCTGGTGAAAGCGTCAGGGTAGCCCGCGAAAATCAAATTTTCTTACGTTTTTTGCAATTTGCAGGTCAGTGTCAGGTTGTAAGTTGATCAAAATATGATTTGCGGCCGTAGCAAGTACGTATTTACAGAACTGTAATCATTAAATCATCAATACAACTCTGTTAGTTTTAATGCCGCATTTAATGTAGTATTTTATGAAATCATGACAATTGTCATTAATAAACAGAAAGTTAGTAATGCCAAACACTGACCTGCAAATTGCAAAAAAACGTAAGAAAATTAGAATTTCGCGGTCTACCCTGGCATTTCCACCTTAAAAACGATAATCAGATAAAGTGTGATAAAATCCGAATTAAAATTGCTTCCTTACGATATAATACATCATAATTGATAGCTTGACCTTTATGAAGATGGAAGTTTGATATTAGGATTGATCTGATGTTAGGATCCTAATAGATAAGGCTCATAGCAACAGAAAACTAGAACTATCGACGTTTATTGTATCTAAGTAATGTGTTCGTTTTCTTAAGCAGTAGGAAGTAACCCATTGAACTAAATTGAAGGCGATCAGTGGGGTTATAGACCAGAGAGTAACGTCTAACTAGACTCCACAGTACCTACTTATTGAGAACAGATGGTGAAAAGAGTATTATAGTACAGACTGGCTAGACTTAACAGTACTTATTGAGAACAGATGGTGAAAAGAGATGTGCCTAGGTAATTCACTGCTTTTGTGATGAATGAATGAATTTAGGTGATCCAGATGGCAGCATCTGATCACCTAAATGGGAGTATATGGGTGCAGACCCATATACTCCCATAGGTACTTACTGGGTGTAACGGAAATTCGTGGTCATATATTATATAGCGCTTCTGCTTCTTCTTCTGACTTAGGTACGTACAAAATTACCATCAGCTAAACAAAATTAGTATGCGAGGTCCAAAATTAGTATTTTAGGTCCAAAATTAGTAGGTATGGGAGGTCCAACATTTCTATTCGGAATTGACTAGGTACTTATTACTTTCTTGAAGAAAGTTGTGCAGAAGTAGTAATTAAAATATGACATTTTCGTTACACTCTGTATAATTTTATAAATGCGAAAGAAAATAGAAAGAAAGAAAGAAACAATATTTAATTAGGTATGTCTTGTCTCTATTGTTACCTCCTGGACGGATTTGCATGAAATTATGGGACATAGGATTTTTATGAACTTTTTATCCTGATAGTGGGTTTCCTTGGAATAACTGTCGACATGGAAGGGAGCGAAGATTTCTCATAATTCTTCAAAAACTCGAAATCCATTAAATTTTAAATGTTTTAGAGTGTTTTCGGTATCAAAAGAATCGGGGAAACTACATTTTTTATTAAGTTTAGGCGATAGAATTTTTTGTGACCAACTTCGTTGTGCGTAAACTATTAAAAATAAACTTAGTTGCTTATAAACTACATTTGTGCCATGAACCAACAGCTGTTGCGACACACCACAACTTAACTGTTCATCGGTCGAAAGCGAAGGGCGAGGAGGCCCTTCTAACGTCAGTTTTGAAGATTATTCGTCCAAATGGTGTCGCAAGTGTTACGATAACTTTACTCACATATATGTTTATAACACCACGCCTTTAATACTTGAGGGTTTAAGCAGAGGTGTAGCTATAGTTCACCGGTATTTTACCAGTTTTGTTTAAATCTTTTGGGCTCTCCGCTAAGTTGGAAGCGCCAGGGTAGCCCGCGAAATTCAAATTTTCTTACGTTTTTTGCAATTTGCATGTCAGCGTCAGGTTGTATCTTGGTCTTAATTTTATTCGCGGCCGTAGCACGTACGTATTAATAAAATTATAATCATTAAAATCATCAATACAACTCTTTCAGTTAGAATTGATGTCAAATGTAAGTATTTCATGAAATCATGACATTTGGCATCAATTCTGACTGAGAGAGTTGTATTGATGATTTTAATGATTACAGTTCTGTAAATACGTACTTGCTACGGCCGCGAATCATATTTTGACCAACATACAACCAGATACTGATGTGCAAATTGCAAAAAAAGTAAGAAAATTTAAATTTCGCGGGCTAAACCCTGGAGCTTTCACCTTAACCGGGCTAGGCAGCCATTGAGAAATTCCAGTTAGAAAATATCCAATAACATTTTGCCCTAACTGGGATTTGAACCCAGGATTTCATGCTTAGCAGTAGCACTTGAAGTTTTTTAATTAGGTAGTTAACTCAAAAAGTTAATTAGGTACTTAACACAAGACCAGAAACCTGTTACTTGCTACTTAATTGGGACATTCAAATCAATTAGGGCAAAGTTCGATTTAAAAAAACCGGTGCAGTAAGAAACCAGTTCCAACTTCTTGTGAGTTCGTCTCTAGCCGACGGAATTCACGTTACAGCCTTGGTTACATTTTTACTCCGGAGTCCGGTTTTTTTTTCTTTTCGCTTGAAACATTAATATTATAATTATGTCGTTTTTGGTATTATATTACATTTTAATAGTATGTTTCATTAATTGTCTTGTAACAGGTTTTCTTATTGTTACGATGTAGGTAATCACCTAATATGCACAAAAAATCACTACGCTCAAAAGATATTTTAGAAAACCCTGTACCTACGTATATAAATAACCCATGATAACACTACGTAAGGAAGTGGCTTCGAATCTGTTTTTCGTTTATTTATTCCATGTGGAAATTGTGCAGCTTTTTGCGGTACGAGCGGCTTCTGTCCGAAGTAGCTCGTAGCACTTATATTATATTTTGTCCTGTTATATTATTTTTGTATTAAATTATACAGTAGATATTCTAATTCGACAGGTTCTGGTATTAGCCACTAATAAAATAAACATTATCCCATGGTGAAGCCAGTTTCAATTGAATGAATTCGCTTCTATTATAACCGAACACTTAAATTGACTAGCTAGATGGGCCTATAGGTAATTCTATTTCTGAATGTACTTAGTAAATAGATCTAGTTATCTATTGCCTAGTAATTTATCTCATCGAAACAAAACAATGTCTGTTCTACTAACAACTCAATACAATCACATAACTTTAAAACTTGTGTTTAACAAAGAATTTTCACAGAAAATTGAGAAAGCAGTTTTCCTCATACAAAAATTGTTTTTTACAGATAATACAATAGTTTTCAAAAATAAATAATTTATACACTTACTGGTGGCGAGTTACTGTAAGCAACACGCTGGTTGTCAACAGAAGATGTGATCAGGGGCTCATGCTCTTCATTCCCAGCCGTCATTTTAATTTTATTCCTTTGTCACGATATTAATAATTTTAAAAAAAATCACACATATTCACACAGATCACGAAAAGTTTGTTACGTCACAATTTTGGCGGGAAAATGTGGTGATGCCTGTAGCGCGCTGTAGCAAGTTTGGTGGCGATGTGACTCCGCCGCTCCGAGGAATAAACTAAAACGGGCTATTGACTAATCAGTGAGTAGCGGACATTAAACTATGTTTTGTCTGTCTATCGCGACCACTAGGCATTCTTGAATTTGTACGAACACGTGCAATCTTATTAACTTAATGATAATTACGTTTATTTAACGTTGACTGTATTTCTGGCTCGTTTGTTTCGAATACAAAGGCTTTCGTTTGTTTTGAGAGTGAATGAAATAAAGAAAAATATGGAAAGGGTGTACCTACGTAGTCAAATTAGTCATTCATTTGATTTTCTGTTTAGTTCTTAGTGTTCTTGGTTCACAACTTTTTTATAACTTGGAAGTTTGAGATTTTTTATTCAATCTTTAGCTTATGTGAATTTTTATTTTAGAATTTAAGCTATTGATGGTTTAGCGTGTTTTCCCGATTCAATCACGTCGCATCGTTTGTTGAATAAAAAAGTTATAAATAAACTATAAGTAGATTTTAAAAGATTACTCTTGTTAGCTAATCCAATTAATTTTCAATTAAAATAAAAAGTTAAAAGAAAGGTAAGAAGAAGGAAGAAAGGTAAAGAGAAGAAAGTTAGAATCTTTTCTTCGAAAAAGGTTGAAAATATATTTATTTATTTGTTTATTCATGAATTTAATATAACGTTGATACATGAATCTTTTGCCAAACTGCTGCAACTCTGTCGTGGCTTGTTTTATTTTGATTTTATTTTTTGCACGCGTAGATCTTCGGACTTCTGACATATGTACGAGTATGTAGAAGCCCGATGAATGATTTTCAGTTCATTGTAAAAAATGTTTTCTAATTTAAAATTAATGGTTTGGGAGCTAAGTTACTTCTAATAGTACACATTTTTTTTAAAGAAAATTTTGAGTGTTTGTGCCTATTGGTTTCCACATTTCCTAAATAACTATGCTTCATTTGCCTCAGCATTTTCATGAGCACCTGAAATATCTATGCTAAATAGTTCAGGTGCTCACTTATCAATTATTTAAATCGTGTCATTTAAAATACAGTGCGTAAACAGAGGAAGTCCAAATCTTAAACATTTCTAATTTGAGAATAAACCAACCTAACAATAAATATAATGAAATCATAATGAAATACTGTTTGTTGATAAGCTAACCACTTGGGAGTGGCTGGACCGATTCGGTTTTTTTAATGTTCGCTAAAGTCCAATTAAGATTATATTGTAAGGATAGAAAAAAAATGGAAAAGTAGCCCGGAAAATTGGAAAATTCGGGGAAAAATGAAACAATATCCTATAAGTCAGCTACAGTCTTCTATACCTACATATAAATAAAAATCAATTGTCGAATGTATGTACGCGTATCACTTCGGAACGGCTGTACATATATGGCTATTACTATATATACTATTATTGTTTGGTTGTATTTGTAACTTCGTAATTGTCAGGACAAGGTTTGTATGAAATAAAATTTTGGGAAATCGAAAAAAAAATACTGTACCCGTGAAAAACTGGGGCGGGTCGCTAGTATCTAATAAAAATGTACTTGATTTGACCGTACCTTAATCAAGGGCGTCTCATCAGCGGACCGCGCCGTAAGGTCGATCTCAAACATGTTGAATACATTTACGTTACGAATGACGCGCTCGCGCACCAAATCATTGTGGATATTTTTACACAATGCCACGTACATACATAATTCTTTAGTATTTAACACAATAAGATGAATCCCCCCCAAATTAGCGACTGAATTTATTATTGAAACCGTTCTCTATTGCTAAATGCATGACATGTTAGTCTGTATGTGTCACCGTACGATTGCAATAAATCTTGCGAGAGTGAAAATTCTTCATATATTATGATTATCTAGATGATTTCAATTACAATCTAATGTAAATTCTATAATGTACAATATCTTGCAGTATTTTTGAAAATAAAATGTTAAGTAACAATACCTGATTTTTCATATAGTAAACTGGAAATGTTATAAACTGTGACACATGCATTAAATAATATGCCTAGGGGTAGCGGATAAAATAAAAATGATATCTGAAAATGAGTTACCGCACTCCTGGGCACTCAGGCAGGGAAGGAACAGGGATGGGTTTTAGTCAGTAAGAGTCTGACACGCCGTCCCGCTCGACCCAGAGCGGGAGATGTCATTGGATGATTTCCCACCCCCGTCAGTGGTTGCTGACAAATTCTCTTTGAGGCGCGCGTGGAACACTACGCTCCGTCGACTCACGGGCCTGGTGCTGATCGGACGGCGAGCTACCCATTACTCGCCGTCCGCAGGCCCGGGCCTACGGTGGCCGAAAATCGTCTCGCGGCGCCGGAAGCCCCAGGCGTCTCCTACGGCGGCTGCTGCTAAAGGCGTGAGGGTGACTCTGTTGTTGAGCCTCCCTCACGCGTTCCGCCTCCTCCTTCGCGAGCATTACTTCTTCGCAGAAGAAGGAGACTGCTTTCCATTCCCTTTTGCTCCGTACTATGGCCTGGACCAGGGCCGGGTGCGGGACACGGCGGGGCTCCGCCCAAGCGGGGCAGATCTCCACCGTATGCTCCACCGTGTCCTCTGGGCAAGTAGCGAACACTTGCACTGCCCATCATTCTTCTTTTAATTATGACTTTGCGTATCACAGTCCCATCATACCTAAAATAAATACAATCTGTCAGTCAATTACATTTAGGCCATGAACCTGAAAAGACTCTTCGCATAATCACCATTTGGTAGAGACAGAACTCTTAAGACCTGATGTGGGCACATCAAGTCGGCTCAACCTCAAGATTCCAAAAAGATTATTTCTGGCAGACTCATATCAGACACAATCCATCAATATGGTGTAGGTAGACTTAAATCATCTATTTCCACACCTTTGTCTTTGCTAGCGACAGTTAAGTTAATGTTTTTTCCATACATTCAATACCTACCCTGGCTACCTATACCTACCCCCTACATTACTACTTTGTTAAGGCTATACCTACCTACCTATACCTACCCCCTACATTGCTACTTTGTTAAGGCTTGTAATCATCTTCTAAAAAACCAACTGTTCGCTCTGCCCAGGGTATTTCAAGGAATAATAATAGCTGTATGTTGTAATATAGATGGAAAGTTTGAAGACCTTAATTGGAAAATGATTTTTCACACGCACGCCAAAGTGAGGTGGAAAGGTATAGTAGATTATTATACAAGGGTGGAAAGGAACCAATTCCCATACGAGGTATTCACGAGACTAATAGGACGTAATACGATACCCCTTGGTAAGACTGGTTGTCAGACTCTCGGGCTTCTGACGACCCGTAACGACTGTTAAAGATCCACGATTGACAGCTGGGGGCACCGGTTTTTTTTTTTTGTGTTGGGAAATCATCCAATGACTTCTCCCGCTCTGGGTGGAGCGGGAGGGTGTGTCAGACTCTTACTAACTAAAACCCACCCCTGTTCCTTCCCTGCCGGAGTGCCCAGGGGTGCGGTAACTCATTTTCAGAATTTATCCGCTACCCCTAGGCATGCAGGCACCGGCCACGATGGGCCCCGTCAGTGGTGGCTGACACTAATCTCTTTGAGGCGCGCGTGGAACACTACGCGCTGTCAGGGAGCAACGGCTTAACGTGCTTTCCGAAGCACGGAGGAGTCTCGGTATGTAAAGATTGTCACCCATCCATGGACCAACCCCGGCAAGCCTAACCTTATGGATCGACCCGTGCGGCTGTTATTACTTTAAAGTGTAGTAGTTTGTGAATTATTAATGATATTTCTTAATTGATATATGATATCACAGGAACAACTGTTATCTAGTATCTACGAATACTTGTGATGTGTAACTGTTACAATAAATACACCTCACTCCTACTGTAATTTGACGGGTTACTAACTCTGTAAGCTGTACCAAAATTCAAAATTTCGGTTTTATATACGTATATTTTATTTATTTTTACTTTCCTTATATTTGAAATGAAAAGTAGAGTGTTTAACACGCCTCGCTACGCTCGGGCGTCTAAATGCCTCGTATGGGAATTGGTTCCTTTCAACCCTTGTATAACAATCTACTATTCCTATACAAAGTGCACCTGTCTAACATACGAAGTCTGCACTCAAATCTCGCCGCAGTCCACCACCACCTAGAGACTGAGAAACCAGCTCTATTGTTTCTTTCGGAGACGCAGATCGGATGTCCGTCTGACGTTTCGTACCTATCATACCCAGGGTTTACCCTGGAGCACAATTTTAAGCCACACGCTGGTATATGCATGTACGCCATCTGCTATCGGCGTCTCCGTAACCTTGAGGATTCCAGGTTCTCAACTCTTTGGGTCCTAGTGGACACAGGCCTAGATAAAATTGTCTACGTCTGTGTCAACCGTTTGCGCAGCGGTGATTTTGGAGACAACTAGGCTCACACAACACCTCATTGAGGCGGCAGGTGTGGTTTAGCAGCGGTACCCTTCTGCCCAATTGGTGTTACTGGGGGACTTCAACGCCCATTAGCTGGCATGGGTCGACGCTCGGACGCGTAAAGCAAATGACGTGAGTCAGAAGAAGAGAGCCTTCAACAGGGCTGCCAAGTCCTGCCAGAAGGTGTTGTGGAGGGCTCGGTTTGACCACATTAGCCGAATTGGGAACAAACTTGCTTCTGACCCACCTGGTAGTAAGGCGTTTTGGTCCCTGGCTAAGTCGGTTGAATCGAACTTCTGCCGCCCCTCACTACCTCCACTGCTTAAACCCGACGGCTGGCTGGCCCACTCCGCTGAGGAGAAAGCAAACTTGTTTGCCTCTCTGTTTGCGGAATCTTCGCATCTAGATCCTGGTGGCGCGAGGCCCCCTGGTACTCTTGGTGGATGCGAGTCGATTATGTCAGACATTCGCATTCATCAGAAGGATGTCCGAAGGGTACTGCGTAACCTGGACGTGAACAAGGCTAGTGGCCCCGACGGGATACCGGCACTGCGTTTACTGAGGACTTGTGCGCCTGAGTTGTCTCCGATCTTGACACGCCTATATCGCCTTTCGTTTGAGACTGGAAAAGTGCCGATAGCTTGGAAGCAAGCTAACGTGCAACCCGTGCCCAAGACGGGTAGTCGAGCTGAACCAGCAAATTATAGGCCCATCTCGGTAACTTCCGTACTCTGTAAGAGTATGGAACGTATACTGAATGGCAAGCTCCTGGCATACCTAGAAGCTAACGACATCCTCAGTGACCGACAATACGGCTGCCGCCGAAATCGGTCAACTGGGGATCTTCTAGCATATGCCATTCACATCTGGAGTGAGGCCATCGACAAACAAGGGGAAGCCCTTGCGGTCTGCCTTGACATCTCAAAGGCCTTCGACCGGGTCTGGCACGACAGCCTAATTGGCAAGCTTTCTTCCTTCGGTCTGCCCGCTGGTTTCTGAGATTGGATTACAGATTTCCTCTACTCGGAAAGACCGATTATCCGAGTAGTCATAAATGGCTGCTCGTTCAGACTGCTGGCTATTAATGCCGGTGTTCCTCAGGGGTCGGTGCTCTCGGTAACATTGTTTTTGCTGCATATTAACGATCTGCTAAAACCCGGTACTTTTGGGTATGCAGACGACAGCACTGTTGCCGAGAGATACGTGCCCGACGCACGAGCTAGTGGGTCTCAGGTCCGGTCTCTCCGAGAGGCTATGGTTGGGCGCTTCAACTTTTCCTTACAGGCTGTCTCAGAATGGGCGATGAAAATCTGGTCAAGTTCAATGCTGCTAAGACCCAGGCGTGTCTTTTTTCCGCTAAGAGGAGCCAATTTCACCCGGCTCCAACTTTCCGAGGTGTGACCGTGCCGATAACCGACCAACTTGATCTTCTTGGTGTTACTTTAATATCTACCCTCAATTTTGGACTCTTCATAGAGGCAAAGGCTCAAGTGGCTGCCATAAAGTTGGAGATCCTTGCAAAGGTGAGACGGTACTTCGCGCCGGAACAGCTGCTCCAGCTATATATACAGCGTGTAACAGAAAGGTGTGGTCATATTTTAAGAACCGGTTCTGCCCAAGGAAATGAACAACTTTCTATATGAAAAAATAGAAAATTAAAAAAAAAATTAGACTTTCCATACAAAGTTATAATCAGCTGATCAATATTTGTATGGGAAGTAAAAAATTTTTTTTAGAATTGCCTCAGTTTTTCTTGAAGAAAGTTGTTCATATCGATGAGCAGATGCAGTTCTTAAAATATGACCACACCTTTCCGTTACAGCCTGTATATAACCGCAAGTTCGATCGTGTATGGAGTACTACTCTCATCTTTGGGACGGATCTGCCAGATACCAGCTTGAGGCCCTTGAGACAATTGAGAAACGATCCAAGAGAATCATCGGCAATGATAGGCTCGTTGAGTCGAAACTCCAAAGTCTTGAGCATAGACGCCGAGTTGCCAGCCTGCCGGTTTTCTATCGGTTACATTTTGGGGAGTGTGCGACGGAATTGCATAATGTGATTCCGCCAAGCCCGTTTCGTCAACGGACGACAAGACGTAGCGCGAAGTGCCACCGGTTCCTGGTGGACAACCCATTCATACGTACAAAGCGTTTTGAGAAAACATTCAATGTGTAAATAAAAAAAAAATACAAAACTATTTTCAGAATATTTGTCTTAGTTAAAAACAAGTTTTCAAACCTTATGATTTAAAGTACATATATGTCATATATATGTGAGTCAGTAAAGTATCATGTCCTATTCCATAACATGGTCTACCCAAAAAGGCTACTAATAGGCGAACTAAATGATACGTGGCAGCCAAGACCCTTATAATAACATCTAATGGTCAAAAATTATACACTCCACCATCCATTATAAAACTTAAAAAACTGGCCAAGTGCGAGTCGGACTCGCGCATGAAGGGTTCCGTACCTTTCGTACAAGATTATACGCGTCTACTTGTTGCCATTATTAAGCTCGGCTGTTTCTTTTGTTTTTTTTTGGCTTTTGTTTTGGTGGGGGCTCCCCAGCCCCCTTTAATTTTTATTATTTGTTGTTATAGCGGCAACAGAAATACATATTCTGTGAAAATTTCAACTTTCTACCTTTTACGGCTCATGAGATACAGCCCGCTGACAGACAGACGGACAGCGGAGTCTTAGTAATAGGGTCCCGTTGGTTACCCTTTGGGTACCGAACCCTAAAAAGGTCCACCTTGGAAATTAAGAATAAAGAATACAATCGAAGACATTAGGAAAGAGCTAGGTAGACTCATAGAAATAATAAAAAGAGAAGTTAACACTAGAAGAATGAAACAAATATGAGCCAATTTATACCATACATACAACACTTTCACTGAGCAAGATCACATGTTAAAACATTAGCAGGTAGAATAAAAAGTACGATGATTTCTCGTCTTCGATACTATCGCAGCCTGTCTCGTACAACAAAAATGCAACATGGAGCCCAGAGATCCAAAATGAGATGCTGAACATACAGGAGCATAGGTTTGAAGAAATAGATATAAAGATGGTAAAAGAAGCTTTAAGAAAAACTCACAACTGAAAGACATCTGGGAAAGATGAAATACAAAATTACTATTTAAAATATCATACAAGTACACATGAATATATAACAAAACGATTCAATAGAATACATAACAAAACAGATCCAATAGAAAACTGGTATACAACAGGACAAGCAATATTTATACCCAAAAACTTTTTTACAAAAAAAAAAAAAACCGACTTCCAAAAAAAAAATACACTAAAAATTAATAAAGGAAAAAGGAAGAAAAAAGTGACACCTGACAGTCGTGTTATTTTTCCTCAGATTTTTAAAAAATATATTTAAATCATTTAATCAACGAAAAATTATGCTATTTAGTGATATTAGTGCATTAAACCTGAATTTTATCAATTTAATCTGGCGAATTGGGGAACACAAAGACATTTAGAAAATACAAGCAGGTACGAAACATCCAAACGTCCAAAAATCCTGCCCGAAACCCAGGAAGGGCGGGATACGCAGCAAGAAGCTACGACGAGTTTATGTACAGGTACTGTTACCAACCGTACAGAAGACAATATGAAGCGAGCTGCCTCTAATCAGCTGATAAAGAGGTATTTCTATCAGTTTCTTGATTGCTGAGGCAAACCCAACTGCAACAATTTGTGCTGTGCATCAAGCGGAGAGTCCACGCATTGCCAAGGTAACGCATAGAAGGAAGACTGCGCCCCCTGCGGCTGTCACTCGTTTATTGACAATATATTTGGACATTTATTACTTTTGTTTATTTTTTTGGAATATGTGTAAGTGCAGTGTTTTTATTATAGTTCTTTAATATTTGGGTAAGTTTAATCAACTTATTTTATGTTTAATGCCGGCTGTAGCGATGCCGGAACCTGTAGCAGTCAACCTGCCACATCGCTTGAGGTCCAACAGGTGAGATGTCCCAATTGCTCGCAGGCACGCTTTTTTAAAGGCGAACGGGGGCTGAGGATACACTATGGCAAGGTTCACAAACCACATAGTGTTCCTTTGTGCCCCCCAGCTACATCTACACCTCACGAACAGACCTTGTGGAAAACGCTCTCAAAATTTAAAAATTCAACACCAGTTTTAAAAAGAGTTCCTCGGGGTGCAAGACGATCCGTTGCTCTGAGTTTGGCACAATGCGTCCGTCTTGCGACCCAAGAGAACTCAGTAAGTGCCTGGGAGCAATTGCTCACCTTCCCCTACAGAATTCTGCACGTTCAAAAAGATTTGGCAACTAAAAAAACTTTAACAAATCAAATTAAAGAAAATTGTAACTTTTAGATCCAAAATTACCACCATTTAATAACCGTTCACAGAAAAGCCTATGTTCGCATGTGGAATCGAAAATAAGTGAAGGTGACATTAGGGGAGCGGCCAGGCTATTATTCAGCAGTGATGTGGTGGCGCCTTACTCTCCAGAAACAATCTCAGCCTTGGAGAGTAAACATCCAGCGCCTGCAAATGATCTCACTTTCCCCGACCCCCCTGAGACCCCCGTTTCGGATTCATGTGCTTTTAACATTTCAGCCCCCCAATTGCTTGCTGCCGTGGGCTCCTTTCGAAGTGGTTCTGCCGGCGGCCTCGACGGCCTGACTCCGCAACACTTAAAGGACCTATTGAGTTCAGGCGCCGGGGATGCTGGTGAGTCGCTTTTGAAGGAGCTTGCGGCACTAGTCAACCTAATGCTCTCCGGCGGCGTGAACGATGCCGTCGTCGATGTCTTGTACGGGGCCAACCTATGTGCCCTGCGCAAGAAGGACGGCGGCATTCGTCCCATTGCCGTCGGGTGCACCTACAGGCGTATGGCAGCCAAAATTTGTTGTAAACTGTACAGTGACAGACTTACAAACAAATTCCAGCCCCTACAGCTTGGCTTTGGCTCCAGAGGGGGCTGTGAGGCTGCCGTACATGCACTATCTTCCTTTTTAAATTCTGAAAAGGGTGAGGTCATTCTCAAGGTTGACATTAAGAACGCTTTCAACTCTGTCAACAGGGACACTTTGTTGGCCGAGGCAAAAAAAGAACTACCCGAAATTTTCGGTTTTATTTGGCAATGTTACAGGCACCCTTCTAAATTATTATATAAAGAACAGCTTTTAGAATCTGCAGTTGGATGCCAGCAAGGTGACCCTCTCGGGCCAGTCATTTTCAGTTTGGCTATTCATCCAGTCATTCAACAACTAAATTCAAAATTTAACGTATGGTATTTGGATGATGGAACATTAGGAGGTGACGTCGATACCGTATTAAAAGACTTTCAATTCCTGAAGACTCATTTTCAATCCATCGGACTTGACCTTAACCACTCGAAGTGTGAAATTTTTCTTTGTGACAATACCGAAAGACAATCGACCCTTCATAAATTCAATACAATTGCACCAGAAATCAAAATTTTAGAAAAAAGTTCACTGCACCTCCTAGGTTCCCCTATTTTGGAAGAAAGTTTTTCTCCATTCATTGACGGAAAAATTAATCATTTTAATGATATTTCGGACAGACTCACAAAAATAAATTTACATTCGGCATTCACCCTAATTAGATATTGCTGTTTTGGACCAAATTTTATATATTTTCTCCGCTCTTCCCCTTTATGGAAGCATTCACATCTCCTGGACAAAATTGATGAAATTATTCGATGCACTCTTACAACCATTTTAAATGTGGCCTTGGATGACCGAGCGTGGCTGCAAACCACACTACCTATTCGTTTTGGTGGGCTCGGCATCCGCAAAATTTCTAGTATAAGCCTACTGGCGTTCCTGTCCTCGGTCCACAGCACTGAAAAGTTAACCAAAAGAATTTTGACTTCATCACTGGTTAACTGTGAAGTGCCGTGCTTGACCGACGCAATGAACACTTGGAAAATGGCTTGCCCGGACACGGCGTTGCCCGAGAACCCGTTCTCCCAGAGGCAGTGGGACGAGCCGCTCTGTAGTTTGGTACGGAATAATCTCTTAAATACGTCAACCAATACTGCTGAGCGTGCCCGCCTGCTGGCTGTGGGTGAATGGGAGTCGGGCCTCTGGCTACAGGCACTGCCGTCACCCAACATAGGTACTATGCTGAGTGACACCACCTTCCGGATCGCTACATGTCTGCGTCTGGGTGCTCCTTGCGGAGATCCACATCGCTGCCAATGTGGTGAAGCAGTCGACCATCTCGGACACCATGGCCTATCCTGCAGTAGGAGCGCGGGTCGTATGGCACGGCACGCCAGCATTAACGACATCATCCGTCGGGCTCTTGTCACCGCCGGTGTGTCAGCCGTTTTAGAACCTCATGGCCTGGCACGTGACGATGGAAAGAGGCCCGACGGGATGACTATAATGCCTTGGAAGATGGGTAGGCCTTTGGTGTGGGATGCAACATGTGTCGACACCCTTGCGCCATCTCATCTTCTTAGCACGGCGGGCTGTGCTGGGGCGGCTGCTACAGGTGCAGAAAACCTCAAACGGCGCAAATATAACAACCTTATTGGGAGTTATATGTTTGAGCCGTTTGGGGTTGAAACACTAGGGCCATGGGGTCCGAGTGCTCATCGAGTTTTCCATGACATCAGCAAACTTTTAGTCGACTCTTCACGTGACCAGAGGGCTGGCCTTTTTTTCGGCCAACGAATCAGCATTGCCATTCAACGTGGCAATGCTGCCAGCGTTCTGGGCACTTTTCCCATTGACAGCGAGGTGGACGAATTTTTTGATGCCCAATGAGCTTTACCACTACCGGATTTTTTATGCCTCTTTTACATATTTTATTTATTAAGTTTAGTATAATATGTATTGTAGTTATAGTCTGATAAATAAACAAGAATTTAAATTATGAGAGTCGGTGTCAAATAACGAAGAAACATTAATAAATAACTTTAATTTCGGAAGTCGGTGTCAAATATCGAAGAAATAAAATACAAACACCGACTTCCGAAATTAAAGTTATTTATTAATTTTTAGTGTATTTTTTTTTTGGAAGTCGGTTGTTTTTTTTTTGTAAAAAAGTTTTTTATTTTTCACTTTTTAGTTGTTATACCTCAGAACTAAAAACCCCAATACAATGGAACGTGGAATTTAAACATTTGGAGAACACCAAAACGTCATCGAAGTACACGTATTTTCCGTTTTTGTTCAGTTTCTCAAAAACCGCTGAAGCAATTTCGATAAAATTTATATGGTACCTCCTCGGGAGTATATTCTTTTAGACAAAATGAGAATTTTGAAAATTGGAAAAAAAAACATACAGACGAATTGAGAACCTCCTCCTTTTGGAAGTCGGTTAAAAAGTGAAAACACTAAAGAACCACAAAACTGGCGCCCCATACTTACCGACAATGTATAAACTTTTAACTTCCATATTATCCAACGAACTGTACAGACATTGTGAAAGTAACGACATTATTGCTCCAGAACAGAGAGGATGCAGGTGACGCGTCGGGGGCTGCAAGGACCACCTCATGATTAACAAAGCCATACTAGAAGATGCACATCAATGCCATAAAAAGTTAAATATGGGATGGGTAGACTATCGAAAGGCCTTTGATAGCATCTCACGCGAATGGCTTCTTCAGGTGTTGAGGCTATGCAAGTGCTCGGGTGCTATCATAGGTTTTCTAGAGATGGTCATGCCTATATGGAATGTTATCATGACGACCCGTGATGTTAACGCTTCTGTAATTACTGATCCCATAGCTATTTGCCGAGGAGTCTTCCAAAATACAAATACAAAATGCAAATACAAATATTTTATTGGAACAAAAACATATAACAATTTATTTTGTGTACGAGAGAAAGAAGGAGATTCATTATCACCGTTACTGTTTTGTTTAGGTATAAACCCAATTTCAACTATACTAAAGAAATAAATTTAATAAGGTTATAAACTCAAGAGTAATTTATCAGTTAATCACAATATATTATGTGTATATGGACGATTTGAAAGTTTATGCAAGCAATAAAAATACCTTTTAAAAAATTGACTTGATAGTACTGAAATATTTACGCGAGACATAGAAATGCAGTTTGGATTAAATAAATGAAACGTCCTACATATATAACAGCCGGTAAAGTCAATGAATAGCATGAAGAAGGACACACACTACTAAGCTGATTGAGATTTGAACACCTGAAGAAAGACGAGACGTATAAATATTTAGGTATTAATGAGGCCGGCAAAATAGATCACAGTGAAATCAGGGAACGGTTAAAAAAGGAATATTTTGGACGGATAAAATCAATAGCTAATACACAATTAAATGCTAGGAATCTGATAAAAGCAGACATAGAAACACTACACAAAACACAAATAATACTTAGCTATATATACAAACAATACTTATATATACAAACAGTACTTAGCTAATGATCAGGACGATATGGTTACGATGATAGTTAGACATGATAAAGATAAATACTCAATATTTAAAGAATGTAGAACTAATGTATTAGAAATAAGAAATAATTTTAAAAAATTAGTACGTCAGATAAATTACCAAAAAATATTGGACCCATATTTTTTCTTTTGTCACGTAAACAAAAAAAAAGCCGGCCAAGTGCGAGTCAGACTCGTGCACGAAGGGTTCCGTACCCTTATTTCGTGTAATAATAGTTTTTATATATCTGTCGTCGCAAGCAATTTCAAGACGACAACACAATCGAAATATCGTTGATTTCATAATGTTGGTCAAACTGTAACTTCATTCTTATTGGTTGATTGATTAGTACAGTGAACGCCGCGTGGTGGCGCTGTTAATTTCCAGCCACACACGTGGACAGAATCGATTGTAAAGCGAGTGCTCACATTGCGGTGGCTGACACCATAGAGTTCAGACCATTACCATCAAAACTGTCACGTTCACCGTACAAGCCTTTGTTCTTTGTTACTCACTGTGAATTACCAAATAAACGTAACTGTAAATTTGTTCTTCAACCAACTTACGTTTTACTGGTTTGCCCGAGTACCCACCTGCCTCTTGGAACCCGTACCAAGAAACGATGGCGATGAACCTGCTATCGCTACACCCACGCTACCGCCGTCATATCTATAAAAACGGCAACAAAATCACGTTTGTTGTATGGGAGCCCCATATATATTTATTTTATTCTATTTTTTAGTATTTTTTGTTACAGCGGCAACAGAAATACATCATCTGTGAAAATTTCAACTGTCTAACTATCACGATTCATGAGATATAGCCTGGTGTCAGACGGACAGCGGAGTCTTAGTAATTTTACCCGTTTTACCCTTTGGGTACGAAACCCTAAAAAGACGAGCACAGTGCGATGAAATTTCGCATGACATCACACATGAGATATAATTATACCACGTTTTACTCAAAAGTGACGTAACAAGCCAGAGACTCCTTTTTTTTGGGGGGGGATGGGAAATCATCCAATGAGTTCTACCGCTCTGGGTGGAGCGGGAGGGCGAGTCAGACTCTTACTGACTAAAACCCACCCCTGTTACTTCCCTGCCTGAGTGCCCAGGGGTGCGGTAACTCATGTTGAGAATTTGTCAGCTACCACTAGGCATGCAGGCACCAGCCACGATGGGCCCCGTCAGTGGTGGCTGACAACAACTCTTTGAGGCGCGCGTGGAACACTACGCGCTGTCGACTCACGGGCCTGGTGCTGATCGGACGGCGAGCTACCCACTGCTCGCCGTCCGCAGGTCCGGGTCTACGGTGGCTGGAGATCGTCTCGCGACGTCCTACACCCAGTGCTTCTCCTGCGGTGGTAGCGGCCGGGGCTGTGAGGGCCACTCCGTTGAGCTTCCCTCACGCGTCCCGTCTCCACCTTCGCGAGCATTACTGCTTCGCAGAAGGCGGAGACTGCTTCCCACTCCCTCTCGCTCCGTACCATGGCCTGAACCAGGGCAGGGCGCGAGAGGTCGCCGCCACCTATCGCATCCACGAGGACACGGCAGTGCTCCGCCCAAGCGGGGCAGACCTTCACCGTATGCTCCACCGTGTCCTCAAACAGGAACCCCCCGAAACCATGTCCGGTGAGAACCTGCGTCATGCGGAAGGTGAGGACGCCGTGACTCCTCTCTAGCCACTCCTCAAAGAGGGGCACTACCGCCGCTATGGTGGCGTGCCCAGCGCTGGGTTGCGACAATCGCTGTCTCCATGTCGCCATGAGATCCAGCTGGAGCTCCGTCCGCCGAGCCGTGAGGTGTCGCGGCAGCGGAGTTTCGCCCTGGCGTTTGACCTCCTCGCGCCACTCCCAGAGCAGCGCAAGGACCTTAGCCTCCAGATCCCATGGCGACAGTCCGGCAAGGAGGCTCGCCGCCTCACAGGAGACCGTGCGGTATCCTCGGATCAGCCGAACGGCCATGACCCTTTGGGACGCGTTCAACCGGCGAGTTGGTCGCCGTCTCAAGGAACGCGCCCACACCGGTGCCCCGTAAAGGGCCATGGACCGCACGATCCCCGCACACACTTCTCTGTGTTTGATATCTAGCGTATGGCACTCGTGGGTTGCAGCTGAAAATCAGCGTCAGATGGCATCCTGTGTTGTCATCTGACATTATGCTGAGCCGAGGCCCTTTTGGTATTATTATTCTTTCTGTTTTTTTTTATTGTTTTAAGGTGTAATTATTACCATTTTTTGCTGTAAAAAAAATGCGTTTATTGGCAACACATTTTTCTTTCTTTCTTTCATAAAGGCAATAATTTATAGTGGGGGGAAGTAGGTACAAATTCTATATGGGTGAAGCCGCTGGCAGAAGCTAGTACTAAATAAGTTTTTATTAATAGGTAAAAAGTAGTCCTAGGCACTTCGTAAATAATAAAATCTTTTTTACAAAAAATAGAACAGACTTCCAAAAAAAAAACAAAAAAAGTGAAAAATTACTTTAATTTCGGAAGTCTGTGTTTCTCGTTTTGATTCTTCGTTTTTAGGATTACGTACCCAAAGGGTAAAACGGTAAGGGTATTACTAAAACTTCGCTGTCCGTCCGTCTGTCTGTCTGTCTGTCCGTCCGCCTGTCCGTCCGTTTGTCACTAGGCTGTATCTCATGAACCGTGATAGTTAGACAGTTGAAATTTTTACAGATGATGTATTTCTGTTGTCTAACAATTAATACTAAAAAACAGAATAAAATAAATATTTGCTCCCATACAACAAATGTGATTTTTTTGCCGTTTTTATACATAATGGTACGGAACCTTTCGCGCGCGAGTCCGACTCGCACTTGGCCGGTCTTTAACATCGACTTTTTTGTAAAAAAGTTTTTTAATTTTCACTTTTTTGTTTTGGTGCCTGATCGTATGTCTATTATTTAATGGCCATTAAATTGTGTTAACAATACATATACATGATCGCAGTATTCGCGAGTCATTTGCTGTTAGTTATTGAAAAGTTCCATTATCCTAACGTATTATATACTCAAACATTCCTTGAGAAATATGCATTTGAATAACGAAAACCCCATCCAACTCGGATCACTAGTTTTCGAGAAAATTGTAGACATACATACATACGGGTCGAATACAGAGTCTCCTTTTTGAAGCCGGTTAAAAATAGAGAATAAGAGTTAAGCAAGTGTCAATAATGTGATTGATTTAGGTAAATGATAATATAAACACTACTACATACAGATGTTATAATTATTTCCTAATAATAACACTTTCTTTTAGATTTTTCGGGACCCTTAGGTCCCGGACCTTTGGAAGGCGTACGAGAGGCCGAAGCCAATTCGCCCAACCGACGACTATTCCTGTACAGGTGCACACAAGGACAAACCCCGGCGTTGCAAGATAAGGAAAACAAAGATATCGGGCTATGGTTTTGGGAGGATAAAGTTGACTGGTTACCAAGAACTATGTTTTGTAAAGACTATGGCCCCTGATCTAACAATTTTACTAAAAAACATCGATAAAAAAGGGAGGGGGTGACTTGCACACTCAATAAATGAGCCCCCAAAAACGGCCGCTAGCGAGTAGTGTAACGTAGCAACAAGGAGGCAACATATTTTGAGGTGCTTAAGTACCTAATGGTCCTAATGTATTTGTTCAATAACGTTCTGAACACAGGCCAGGTACCGATGCAGTGGAAAAAATCTGATATAATCCTTATATACAAGAAAGGAGCCCCCCAAGACATCTCTAATTACCGCCCGATTAGTCTTCTTTCGAGCGTGTACAAATTGTTCACGTCAATCCTACAAAGCCGGCTGAGCCCGAAGATAGATAACTATCAGCCAGTTGAACAAGCAGGGTTCCGTTCCGGATTTTCTACAACGGATCATATACAAGTCCTACAACAAGTAATGGAGAAATATAAGGAATTCAATAAGCCACTTTACATTGCCTTCATCGATTACGCCAAAGCGTTTGACACGATCTCTCATGATGCTATTTGGGAAGCGTTGAATAAATGCTACATAAACGAAAATTATGCAAGAGTACTGAAAAACATCTACGAGGGTAGCGTAAGTCAAGTTAAACTGGAGACGCGAGGGCCTGATATACCGATCTGTAGAGGAGTGAGACAAGGAGACCCCCTCTCACCCAAGCTGTTTATAATGGTACTACAACACATCTTTGACAACCTTAACTGGCAGTCGGAGGGGATTAGAATTAACAAAGATCGACTGACACACCTCAGATTCGCGGACGACATTGTCTTATTTGCTGAAACAAGCAAAGGATTAGAAGGAATGATAAGTAGTTTGAATGAAGAAAGCGAAAAGGTGGGCCTCAAAATGAACGAAAATAAAACTAAAATAGTGACTAACAGCTACGCTAACGCCATATACTTGAACGGGAAGCCGCTTGAATATGTGAGCAATTACATATACCTGGGGAAACAACTGTCATTCGATGACAAAAATGAAGAACTAGAGGTCGAGCGGCGTATTAACATGAGCTGGAAAAAGTTTTGGTCCCTGAAGGAAATCTTGAAAGGGGAATTCCCCCTCTACTTAAAGAAAATTATCTTGGACACCTGTGTCTTACCTACTCTTACATACGGATGCCAAACGTGGACATACAACACAAAAATAAAAACTAAACTAGTAACATGTCAAAGATCAATGGAAAGAAGCGTACTAAAAATAAGAAGAATACAAAAAGTAAAAAGCAAGAAAATTAGACAAAAGACTAAAGTTATAGATGCCTTACAATACGCCCTAAAACAAAAGTGGCAGTGGGCAGGACATATAGCAAGACGCACAGACAAAAGATGGACATTACAGACAACTATATGGAAAGGACCCAGAGGAAAAAGAAGAAGAGGGCGCCCTAGGAAAAGGTGGATAGAAGATATAAAAGCGATAGCAGGAAGCGATTGGAGAAAGAAAGCCATGGACAGAGAGGTTTGGAAGAAGCTGGAGGAGGCCTTTACCCGAGAAGGGGTTCCGATCAATGGTACTGAAGAAAGTAACGATGGCGAGTAAAAGAAATCTTTATATATATGATTTTTAATCATATAATTAATGTTAATGTAATTTAAAACGCATGTAATAACAATTATTATTGTGGATTGGAAATAAATGGGCTTTATTATTATTATTATTATTATTAAGTACCTAATGGAGAGGTATACCACACGGCTATCAGCAGCCCTATTTTGTTTTTGTTTGTTTTTTTTTTGTCGTGTTCTTAAAACCATCGTCTTTTCGGTGAGAGAAAGGGATAGACGTCATGGTAGGGCTGCAGGACAATCCCGGAAGTACGGTCAATATCCCTCCACCATCCTATTGGTCTACACTTACTTTTATAATTATAGTGTGCTTAAAATTGTTCAGTAGATATTACGGTTAAATGTAACTTTCTTTTTATCTTTACTAGCTAGTGGATGCCCCATAGGTCGAAATTCGACCTCATATAAATTTTGTAACCAAGATCAGATAAAAATGGACATAATTGTTATTTTCTCAATTTTTGAAAACCACAAATAAGCTTAATTTGAAACCTGGTCTCCCTGTGAGCATTGTAGGACAGACGGAAGCTAAAGACATAGAAAACCTTTTTAAAGAACTTTCAAGTTCAATCATCGCTAAGTACCTGTACCGGGCGGGTGTTCAGTGCTGAGACGGTTCAGAATGACCAGTCATGTAGTGTAGTGGTGTTCAAAGTTGCTTTTTGGCAATCACTTGCTAAATGCTTTGTGCTAAAAGTTTTAAGCAGACTTTGTTAAATGCTTTAATTTAACATGCTTTTTTTTTGTTCGTATCGTGTAGGTACTTGTTGTTACGGCCAAAAAGCTAGCGCGGTGACTTTTAACTGAGAGTAATGCTTTTTATGAGTATTATTACATCGCGTTTATGAATAAACAATGAACTTTCCTTCATACTTTGCAGGCTTTTGATTAAGTGTTATAACGAAATAAATTGTTATTATGCAACGGCGTATTTAAAAGTTTATTAATCATAATCATAATCATCATCGTCATCATCATCATCATCATCATCATCGTCATCATCATCGTCATCATCATCATCATCATCATCATCATCATCATCATCGTCATCGTCATCATCATCATCATCATCATCATCATCATCGTCATCGTCATCATCATCATCATCGTCATCATCATCGTCATCATCATCATCATCATCATCATCGTCATCGTCATCATCATCATCATCATCATCATCATCATCATCATCATCATCATCGTCATCATCATCATCATCATCACACAATATCTCACTCAATCTCAATCAATCGTCCTTACACAATTATACACTTATACAATAAGATTCAATAATGCGTGTCCTATCACTGTTTATTAACACAAAAAACATTTAACAAAACAACCTATCTGATTTATTTAACACGTTAAATTATTACGTGATCGTAAATTCGCGCGCAGCGCTTAAAACATTTACGCACGTGAAATGAAATGAAATGTGAATTATGTTAAAACCAGATAAGCAGATAAGCAAAAAGCAACAAGTGAGAGCCGTGTAAGCATTTGCTTATCTATATTTTTAAATAACGCGTTATTTATATTGCTTTCTGTTAAATTAACCACCACTAATGTAGTGTTAGGTTTACGGCGAGGGAGGTGAAAGTCATACTACAGAACATGAGTAGGGGTAAACCGCCAGGCCATGATGGTCTTAGCATTGAGCACCTGCAGTATGCAGGATCACATTTACTGCGGGTACTCGCTACGTTCTTCTCCCTGTGTATTTCACATTCTTATTTGTCAATGAACCTGATGAAAACTATTGTGGTGCCGATAGTTAAGAACAGAACAGAAGACATTGCTGATAAAAGTAATTACAGGCAATATCGCTGGCTACTATTATTGCGAAGATTCTGGATCGCTTGATGGACAATTACCTAGAAAAGCACATACATCTGCATGACGGACAATTTGGTTTCCGTAAAGGTCTGTCCACAGAAAGTGCCATTTTAACCCTAAAGCACACCGTAAGATACTAAGTATTTAGATAGAAATACACCAGTCTACGCATGTTTTGTGGACCTATCTGGGGTTTTCGATATAGTGGATTATGGTGTTCTATGGAGCAAACTACGTAATACTAGCCTACCTAAAGAGCTGTGTTCTGTTTTTGAATATTGGTATGACAATCAGATCAATTATGTTAAATGGGCAGGAGAATTATCGGATGCATATGGCTTAAGGTGTGGTGTGAGACAGGGGGGAGTAACCTCTCCCAAGCTTTTCAACTTATATATTAACGAGCTGATAGGTGGCCTCAGCAGCATGCAGGCCGGCTGTTCCATCGACGGTATTTTTGTTAACAACTTAAGTTATGCAGACGACATGGTGCTGCTGGCGTCATCTAATCATAACACTTACTTTTAGATTTCTCGGGACCCTTAGGTCCCGGACCTTTGGAAGGCGTACGAGAGGCCGAAACCAATTCGCCCAACCGACGATTATTCCTGTACAGGTGCACCCAAGGACAAACCCCGGCATTGCAAGATAAGGAAAACAAAGATGTCGGGCTATGGTTTTTTTGGGAGGCTAAAGTGGACTGGTTACCAAGAACTATGTCTTGTACAGACTATGGCCCCTCCCTGAACAATGTTACTAAAATACATCGATAAAAAAGGCAGGGGTGACTTGCACACTCAATAAATGGGCCCCCAAAAACGGCCGCTAACGAGTAGTGTGACGTAGCAACAAGGAGGCAACATATTTTGAGGTGCTTAAGTACTTAATGGAGAGGTCCACACGGCTATCAGGACAATCCCAGAAGTACAGTCAAGATCCCTACCACCATCTTATTGGTCTACACTTACTTTTATAATTAGTGTGCTTAAATTTGTTCAGTAGATATTACGGTTAAATGTAACTTAACTTTCTTTTCATCTTTACTAGCTTGTGGTCGCCCCATAGGTCGAAATTCGACCTCATATAAATTTAAGTATGAGGTTCATTATCAAAGACTTACCCATAAACATTTGTGACATGACTTGACATGCCTGTGAACCATAAACAAAAGAGACACGTATATAGTGTCAAAGGCATGGTAGTGTGTGTAATGTTTTGAGGGTTCCGTACCCGAAGGATCCAAACGGGCTCCGTTTGGATAAAAAAATAAATGTTTCGTATCCAAAGTAGTAGGCAAAAGTGTCAGAAACGGCCCTATTTGGTACTTTTGCCTACTACTTTGGATACGAAACATTTTGAGACCTGTTTTAACAACGTAAAAATTCTTTATCCTCTTTGTAACAAACGTGAAGTTGGATTTTTTAATATTTATTTTCCGTGCAATACTACGATTTTTTATTCAATGAGGGCGCCACTGGACCGTGAGTAGGGCCTTAAGACCAACATTAAACGTGTACCCTGAATTAGAATTGAAATTCAGTGTAATTAATATATGTAATCATTTGTAATTTTACTACTATATAATAATTGTGTTCTTTAAGGCATTTCAAATGTATTCATTGTTAAATTTTAATTGTATTGTATTTTTAAATAATTATTTTTATTTCTTAGTCAACGTATTGCAAATGTTCTGTAAGCCGTTATTGTCACGTACATCAGACCACTTACGAAGCAATTGTTTTGACTTTTTAATATTTGAATGGCTCAACGACCCGCTGAGCAATTTTCATAAAACCCTGGCAATACGGATAAAAAAGAAGGATATTCATGCCCTTTCATCTGAAATTTTATAATTTGGGAAAAGGTTCTGTAGCTCTATTTTACAGAGGTCCCCTAAGAAAATAATGGCATTCCACACATTATATGCGTCTCTAAGCCATGATTATAATAAAAAGGAGATAACTTACACAAGAAGGGACGCTTTACGGCGTTGCTCCGCCCGAAGGAACATTCCATCAGCATAACATGTGTCTTGTCATATTATCCGGGATGCATTGTCGCCATCGCCCTGATTCAAGATGAACACAGTTTAGGTAGGCCATTTTAGGGTTCTGAAAGTCCGAATGAAAATACGGAAGCCTTATAGGATCACTCGTGTGTCTGTCTGTCACAGCCACTTTGCTCCGAATCTGCTGGACCGATAGAGTTAAAATTTGGTTCACACATGAATATCTGTGACCCAAACACGAACGTGTTGCGTAAATAAATAAATTTGGAATATGGGGGTCACTTTTGGGGTGAATTTTAATTTCGGAAGTCAAAAAACGAAGAAACAAAACGAGAAACACCGAATTTTGGAAGTCTCTTCTATTTTTTGTACAAACGTTTTTGTCTCTATGTTGCTACAAAAGTGGTTTCCTACGTAAACAGGAAGATTTGATCAACTTACGTAAAGAAGCAAATAGGACCTACCTGTTTGGCTTGTGCAATTTCTTGCGTAGGTTCATCTCACGCATGCCATGGTAGATTTTCCACCAAAATCTACCTCTGCTGCGCTATCTGCGCAGCAGGTTACGTTATTATGACAAATTTGGGTTCAGGACACGTCAGTAAGACTAGGATAACGAGGTTTCGACTCCGTCCTGGAACACGACATGACATAATATTTCAATTTAAAGGCTATACCTAGATAATGGAATGTTCAGGTGGATGATTAGGAGGAGTACCTACCTATCTATTGAAGGGATGTGTTGTTGATCGAGATATGTTTAGGTATACGACGGTATATTTATTTCAGTAGCATTGAAGTATTACGGTGGTTCTGGTCAATCACCCTGCATATCTTATTGTTCTAAAATTAATTTGATGCTTTGCAACTTTCAAAATGGCGGCGTAGATCGGCGTCATTGTAGCAGCCTGCGTAGCACGCCTTCCATTAATTATAATCAAGTGTAGTTACGTAATTATCTAGACTTTCAAAGATTTAATGAAAAAGTGCACTATCCCGATTGTTTAGGCATACACATTTAGGCAAATAGGCAATGCACTTAGGTGTTTCAGGATCAGACAAACGGACACTGACAAAAGTTTCATAGACTTGAAGTATATTACCACTCCCCGAAATTAGATTCAGGCTAGGCCAATTTTTGTGGTGTTTGAAACTATTTCTAAAGTAAGATGCACAAACATCTGGGTAGAAATAGCATCTTAAATTGCGATACAAATGCTTAGTCGTTTTATTGAACTAGATAAAAATAGAATCGTTTCGGTATTGCAAAAAAACAAAACTTATCTCAATGTCTACAAAAAGTTTTGTTTTCGAGATGTCGGTCGTGTTAATGAGGGCTAACAAAATTAACGAAAATTAATATTTACATACCTTGATTGAAAGGCACTAGCTAGCAAACTTAACATAATGTGCACAAACATGACTGTAACTAAACACCTTTCGAAGCGCACTGAATGGCGCGAAAATCGGTCACCGGTTCTCTACTTCGACTGTCGCAGGTGGTGAGATGACGCACAGACCCTCGAAGGCTGCACTACCACTAAATTCTCGTAACCACTTATCTGCTGCATTTGTTTATCAATATGCCGTGTGCCACGGAGAAGGCAATGTTGCAGTTAATCAGCTTGAGAACTCCTAAACCATCTTTGCCACCCCCACATGCCACTCCGAGTACTGTAAACGGGTGGATAATTTAGTTCTTGTTTTATTTTGCTTTCAGCCGGCACTACATTTTTTTCAACACACTCGAAACAACAAATACTTGAAGAAAATTTAAAAATAAAGTTTTGAAACTACCGTGCCACGTATCAAATGAAAGGGCACATTGTGATGCCCTCAAATGTATTTTTTTTTTCAGAATTTTAAAATAAATCGTTATATAAATAAAATACATAAAAATTGACCATTCAACCTTCATCAATGAAACTACAGAGTATATAATTTTGAAAAAATATATCTACAGAAAATATCTACCTATGTACTTAGTTCTTTACATACCTACATGTAGACGACAGGAAAACCTATTGGTTTCATAGTGTAGGTTCCTCTATGAAGACAATATTAAGAAAAATAATAAGAAGTATAATTTTGTTCGAAAACCTTGGCGCGCGAGTCCGTCTCGCACTTGGCTGATTTTTGTTCCACGATTTTCGATAACAAAGGAGCGCGTTTTGTAAGATTGACTGGTAGAAATGCCTAAGGCATACCTAAGTCCGCCTTCGTAGGTTTAATAAATATTATATTTCATCAAATTATTTACTATTATCAACAAATTCTATCTGTATTTAAGTACATTATATGAAAATTAAAAGGTTCTATTTTTATTTTCCTCTTTCCCCGGACCGCCGCTAGGTGCTAACGTGTTTTTGGCTCCGTATTGTTTTTATCTTTGAAAATAAGTAATTATTAGTTAAATTTTAATTCACCAAGAAAAATAGGAGTGCATCAGACTCGCAGAGGTGTCTAATACAACGCGCACCGCACTGTGTCTAACTCCACCGCACGTGAGAGCCTGGTACTTGGACCCCGGACATTGGCTAGGAAGACCCCGCCCTGGTCTGCGTACGCGCACTGACTCCACCCAGGTTACGCCCTGCTACTGGGCGTCTCGAGATCTGGCGAAGCGTTGCCCCGCCCTGGACATACTGGACGCAAGACAACCACACCTCCACTGGGCTACTGCTGCCCTAGTACTTCATACGACCACTGTTTGTAAATTAGCGAGACGCGGTGAGTGCTTCTTTCTGCTTGCTTAATACGCTTAGGTACCTATACATTCTCTTGACGCTTATAATTTCCTAGTACCTAAAATGGATAAGTCACTCTCCGAATCGAATTTAACTGTACAAAGCTCGGATGTAACTCTCACTACTCCTCCCAATTATGTCTCTCTGCGGGGTAAAAGAAGGAGAGAGGATGAGCTAGACGTACTTAAAGAAGACATGATTAATATGATTAAATCGATGTTATTAAAACAAGAAAATGAGCTCAAAAAAATTACCCCAACGCTCATGGAAATAAAACAGACCAATTCCAACATAGAAAGTTCTGTAGCTTACCTCACTGCGCAGAACGAAGAGTTTAAAAGGAAAATAGAACAAATGGAGATTCAAGCTAAAAAGGACAAGGAATACATCACCATTCTTGAGGAAAAAATGGAAGATCTGCAACGAGGTTGTCGTAAATCTAACCTTGAAATAAAAAACGTTCCTAGGCAAGTGAAAGAAACGAAGGAAGACTTAATTAACATGGTGTTATGTTTAACTAAAAACATAAAATGTGAAATCGCAACATCCGACATAAGAGATATTTACAGAATAAAGGGGAAGAAACAGGGGACTATGAACACCCCTATCATAGTGGAAATCTCATCCACCTTATTAAAAACCGATATTATAAGGATGTGTAAGGCACATAATACCAAACATAAAGTTAAGCTATGCGCCAAACACCTAGGCTTTAAAAATAATGAAGACACACCCATCTTTGTCTCGGAACAACTTACTGCGAAAGGTGCACGACTGCACTTCCTAGCACGGGACCTTGTAAAATCTAAAGGATACAAATATTGCTGGACCGCCTACGGTAAAGTTTACGTTAAAAGACACGATGAATCGCCGACTTACATAATTAAGACTGAATCCCAAATTCAAGCTTTAATGCAAGAGATGTGACTAGAGACAAGATGTTTATACCGCATGCTACAGTCCTTACTTTTAATGATTTGTTTGTTAAAGCTTATTATTGAAGTAATTTCAACTCCTTTGCATGCACTTAATCCAATACATTTGTTATATAGTATAATTGTAACAGTTTTAACTCCTTCACACACTCTATTTCCACTAAAAATACGCACATATAAACCAGTACACTACGTTCCACACAGCAACCACAAGCATCCATCCACTCTTACATACATACACATACAACGCGGTTATACAATAAAAAAAACTGAAACAGATAAGATAAAATTAATAATATATAATAACAAAATAACATGTAACATAAAACCAACTTATCATCATATTTGCAGTTTAAGCATAATCCATGATTTAATTATCAGAAATAAAAATCGTACCTGTATGGTCTTGAATCACAGCCCGCTGTATTATCTTATCTATGGATAGTACACACAGAATTATGCAAGAAATAGACGATGCAGTTATTGCGCAATGTAATGAATTTGCAATTGAGGATTTTTCTAAGCAGCTCAATGTACAAAACTTAGATTTCACAATTGTCTCACAGAACATTAGAAGCATCTATAGTAATCTGGATGATTTACAAGTTACTTTAACTCACTTCAAGTTTGATGTCGATCTAATAATTTTAAGTGAATGCAGGCTGGACGCTAACAAACCTCTCCCCGTAATTGAACATTATCTATCATTCTCCACTACAAACCACATAAACCGCTGTGACGGCGTAGTTGCTTATGTTAAAAACTCGAACAAAATTAGTGTCAAAGAAATAATATTGGCTCAAGCATCTTGCCTACAAATAAGCATGCCGAATCTTATAGTCCTAGGTATCTATCGCTCACCATCAAACGCTAATTCTGACAACTTTATAACTTCTCTCAATGAGCATCTAAGTTCCCTAAAATCATGTCATAACATTGTAATAACAGGCGATATAAATATAAATATTATCCATAAAATAAACGGACAACCAATTGAGCGCGCAAACCGACAAAGTTACCTAAACATGCTGGCAATGCACGGCTTATTACCAGGTCATTCACTGCCAACCAGAGGTAAAAATTGTCTGGATCATTTTATTTTGAAATTAGACAAAAACAAAAAATCTGCGTCTATCGCTGTATTAAATACTACGATAACGGATCACTTCATGATTTTCTTAAAGTTATCTGATGTCGTCAACGCGCCTATATGCTCTAAAATAAAAACAGTTGTTGATCTTGAGGGAGCGATGTCTACTCTTAAAGAAAGTAATATTTTTGATCTGATTTCAATGACTGATCCTGTTTCATTGACTGAACTTTTGGTTGACAAACTCAGATATTGCCTTTTACAAAATACCATTACAACCTTAGTCCCGAGAAATAACCGCATAATTAAGCCATGGATAAGTTTAGGAATCTTACGATGTATTCAGAACAGAAATAACATGCAGAGAAAATTACGCTCAGACCCTAATAACGATATCTTAAAACTCACATACAGAAGATATCGTAATCACTGCAATAACCTTATTAAAAAACTTAAAAGAAAATATGACAGAGAACAGATTGATAATGCAAATAAAAATACTAAAAAAATGTGGAAAGCTGTAAATAATATCACGCATCGCAAACAAAGCAAAAATCAAAATATAGATTTGTTAGATATAGAGCCAACTCCCCAGGACTCAGTTAATCACGTAAATAAATACTTTTCTAATATTGGTAAGACGTTGGCTGAAGAAATTATTTCTTCCAATTTATCGCGGGATTCAAGTACTTATACACTAACCGACTCACAAGCCTCATCTTTTGTGCTTCTAGAAACGAATCCTGAGGAGGTGCATGTTGTATTGATGAGTCTTAAAACTGACAGCGCACCGGGATGGGACACTATATCTACCAAATTGCTTAAATCTTCCCACGAAGTGCTGGTACCAATAATATCACATCTGGTTAATCTATGTTTTACGCAAGGTATTTTCCCACCCGCCCTGAAAAAAGCCATTATTACGCCTGTGTACAAGGGTGGCAACAGAGACGATGCAAGCAATTATAGACCCATCTCGGTTTTACCTGCTATCTCAAAAATTGTAGAAAAGTTAATTAACACTCGGTTAATAAATTACCTGAACAAATTTAACATAATATCTCGTGCTCAATACGGATTTAGACAAGGATTATCGACAGAAGACGCAGTCTCAGCATTGACTTCTCATATTGTGGAACAGGTGGATACAGGAAAAAAGTGTCTAACTGTTTTCCTGGATCTAAAAAAAGCTTTCGACACTGTCTCTGTTCCCATCCTTGTGCGGTGCCTGGATAACATAGGAATTAGAGGAGTTCCCTTAGCTTTGCTAACAGATTATCTCCAGGATAGAAAGCAATGTGTAAAAATAGGAAATTACGTGAGTGATGAGTTAGGGGTGAGTTTCGGTGTCCCGCAGGGCAGTGTTTTGGGTCCGACGCTTTTCCTTATTTACATTAATAATCTCTGCAAAATGAAGCTTGAGAATGGGCGTGTTTTCTCCTATGCAGATGATACAGCACTTGCTTTCGCTGGAGATACATGGTTATCTGTATATGGAAGTGCTGAAGGGGGGCTCGCAAAGATTGCTAAATGGTTAAATTCTAATTTGCTAACATTAAACACCTCTAAAACTAAGTACATCGCGTTTACAAAATGCAACATCACTCAACCTGGACCTAACTATAACCTTAGAATCCATAGGTGTGATCATTTTCTACTAAGCACAAATTGTTCTTGTAATAAAATTACAAAAGTAACTGAAATCAAATATCTTGGTATCATGGTTGACCAACGATTATCTTGGCATCTACACACGGAAATGGTCATGGCTCGAACTAGAAAGCTCATTTGGATCTTCAAGACTTTAAGGCATGTTACCTCTAAGACTCTCTTAAAACAAATTTATGTTTCTCTGGTTCAGTCAGTTTTGGTGTACTGTATACCTGTTTGGGGCGGGGCTACAAAGATTAAATTTCTAGAATTAGAGCGAGCACAAAGATCTCTCTTGAAAGTGATGTTTTTCAAATTGTATAGATTCCCTACTGAAAACCTTTATTCGCTAAGTGGTCTTCTCACAGTCAGGAAATTATATGTCCTCCATGCTGTTTTAAAACTCCATAAAAGTCTCCCTTATGATCCCAGCCTCGACAAAAAAAGAAGGAAATATCTTGTTGCACCGGAAGTCTCAGTTAAAACGACATACGCAAAAAGACAGTATACCAGGCAATCCGCTTCCATCTACAACAAGTTAAATAAACTTTTAAATATTTTCCCCATGACTTATCGGGATTGTAAAAAATCTCTGATAGAATGGCTAAAAAGCAAAAGCTATGTCGACATCGAAACTCTTTTACAAACTATCGTGTGATAAATCTGGTGATAAGTAACGCACACGCACACACACCTCCATATACACAGGCACATTCTTTACATACACACACACACTGACACAGCACTCATCTACCCACACCCACACACACCCATACACACACATGTTTTAAGCTAATCATTTTTGTTTGTTTACCTTTCTTTTCTTTCATTAGTTTATAAGTTATTCAAATTGGTAAAGTTCATGTAAGCACACTCCTACATACTTTTGTACTAGTTTTAGAAGAGCGGGGCCTCCTAGCACAGGTATTTCTCATACTTAAAAGGAGACCCCTATGTAAGATATATTGTAGAAGTTGTAAAGTTACTGAAATAAATATTTATTATTATTATTAAAAAAAAAAAAAAAAATATTTATTATTTTTAGGCTGTTTGGTACCCAGCAAAACTTATATGGCGCACAAAATAAATGTGCGTAAACCTTACCTATTTTCATACGTTGTTCGCAATAAACATGTGAAAAAAGCTGAGATTTTTTTTTTTCAATTTGTTACAGATGATCCGCTATGAGCATAAAACGTGATCCTTTAATTTTTTCAAAACTTCAATCGCTTAAAACAAAAAAAAGCGGCTGGCTGCACATAGACTGTAGATTTGGGGGATTAATGAACTGTAAAAGGCACAGTTAACCTTAGTGGTTGTTTCGATATTTTTGATTAAGCGTTTGATTTTTCAAAAATCCACGAAAAAGCCCTTTTGTTGTTGCTTTTTCTTCATGTCAAAAAAAAAAATATTCGAAGATTTTATGGCCAATCCTTGTAGAAAATTTATTCAACTTCTTAAAATCCACCTTCAATTTTCTGTGCGATTATTGTTTGCTGAGATATCGTTGATGAAAACGATCAGAAAGACAAAACGATCTTGTTACATTCAAAGTCCGATATTTCAGCGATATGTGGTCGAATCAAGGTTTTCAAAAGAATTAAATTGGAACTGAACGAACAAGTTATCCGCTGCATATGGCAGTTAAGTCAAAAAAAAAATCCAAGTCCGTAGACATAACGAATTTTAAAAAAAATGCCTTTTTCCACGGTATTCATTAAGATTGCGCGACGCACATTACTGTGAAAAAAAGTGTAGTCTTAAGATCAATTAGAGACTAAGCTTCAAATTGTGTCTTTTACGACTTCGATACTTTTAACAAACATAATATGGTCATTTGAAAAATATTTTTTTTAGATCCCTTGTTGCCATTAGTGTATGTGTAACACTGTATGTCATGTCAAAATAGTTGAGAATTTCTTGACACAATATATTAGGTATATTAATAATACTTATTATTTTTACTGGTGTGTTGAAAAACGTCGTTTGATACAAAACGGGCTCCAAAACGACCTCCGCATTGGTTGCATTGACAAACTTTGCATTGATTTTTTTTTATCGTTTATAGGCACGTGTTTGACCGCTGTCTCATCTGATGAGGTCGAAGATGGAGCACGCTTCCTTAGAAGTACCTATTCACTCTTGCCTTAAAGACTCCTAGGTTGTAGCTATCAGGAAACACCGACAGCTTAAGAGCTTGCCTTTGCTTTAAACAAAACTTAGTAGAAAGTTTAAAGGGTGTGAAGGGTTAAGAATAAACAAGTATTTAAGCGTAATATAATAATTTTAATTTATTCTATAAAATGACATTTGAGATAGATGCAAATATTTTCAGTAAATTACTTTATACAATATTAAAACGAATCTATTACACATTCTCGTTAGTAGTACGATTACAAAATGACACATGACAAAGGAACTATTGTATGTAGACTTGAGATGTATCGTGATTCTTAACTATAATAATGATTTAGGAATATGGCTAATTAATGTTTGTATCATTTATTATTAAACTTGATGACAATCCTCTAACACTTAATCCTTCAATAATTTTTGGTGACAACTTACTGGTGATAGCAGAGCTACTTCTGCGTCAGTATCACAATAACCCAGCTTCATATCTCCATCGTGCATTAATTCATTTAACATAAATTCAAACATTCACGTATCCACACGCACTCCAGACGTTCTGACAATGTTCTGTTATCACTCATAAATAAGACGACGGTAATATTTACATTGCACAAACGAACTAGTGTAAATTTAAAAAGTATGTGACGTTGCGCGACGCAGGCGACCGAGCTGTTTACATGTCGCTGACAATTTTACAACAAGTCAACATTACCCAAACCTTAAGATAAATACTAAATACCACGTATTTCATTTCTAATTTGAGGATAAATTGTCTCAGTCAAGTATCTTTCACTTACAAATGTTTTTTTCTTGACAAACACTTAAAACTATAAAAATACAAAGTTTATCTAAACAAAAGTAACGATGATACATCAGAATCGTTCCCCTCGCGCAACGCTACATTTACAAACTAATTGATATTTAGCACTACATAGGAAGCAATATAACTTACACAATATACCATGAGCCGTACATACTTATAAACTAGGATCTAGGTATAAGAGCACATAACACAATACACTGAGTGACTTAAACGGAACCAAAATAATTTTTAACTAGTACACCTTAAAGTTCTATTTCATTTGCATATGGTTCAAGAAATAAAAATATTTTCATCAACGGTTGTATATTTTTTATCTCTGAAATGTACAAAAAATCTATGTATAATTAATTTTCAATCGAAAAAATCTCTTTTATTTTAATCAGCTGCATTTACGATAAGTCTATTGTTCGATAACCCTAAATTCAATACAGGTAGATAATATTATGAATGACGTACGTAAAGATGAGGACACATGGCTATGTTAAAACATCACAAGGATGCGTTTACGCACTTTTAAATTAACCTTCAGTTCCATTAATATCTTTAAAATATCAGTTGTGACTATATTGCTGCTAGATTTTTAAATATTCCTATGTTATCTTATCCGCAATTTAAGAGACACGCCTATTTATTTGTAAATAATGCAACATTTCCAAGGTAACCAATATGTCTGGCTATGCGTAAAGAAGCTGGTCACGCACTTTCTAATCAGCGGGTATCCAGCTGACTGGGCACGCATCACCGTATCAAGACATGATTGTATCCTTAATTCATTGTTTTTTCTTTCTGTATAAAACCTGGGACTCGTGTCTTCTGTGGAAAATTCTGCAAGCTTCCAAATAAAATATATTCCAAACGAAAATACCATAAGCAGCTTATGGAAAAAAAAGCTCTAATAGAACTCTTAAGATCCTCTCATAGGCATAATCATTGCTGCGCCATTTGTCATGGAATGACGCAGTGATAGTTGAGTTGACTTTCTTTTTATTATATGTTTTGCTGTGGGTAATTTTAAGTATTATTAACAATAGTCTTTAAGAACATTGTTACTAACAAAAAAAACCGACTTCCAAAAAAGAAAATACACTAAAAATTAAAAAAATAACTTTAATTTAAGTCGGTGTTTGCATTTAATTTCTTCGTTTTTTGACACCGACTGCCGAAATTAAAGTTATTTTTTAATTTTTAGTGTATAAAATTTTCTTTTTTGGAAGTCGGTTGTTTTTTTGGTAAAAAAAGTTAATTATTTTTCACTTTTTAGTTGTTATACCCCAGAACTAAAAACCCCAATAACATGAAACGTGGAATTTAAACATACTCGTAATTGGAGAAAACCAAAACGTCATCTATGTAAGTATACGTATTTTTCGTGTTTGTTCAGTTTTTCAAAAAGCGCTGAACCAATTTCGATAAAATTTATATAGGACCACATCGGGAGTATATTCTATCGGATAAAAAAAGAATTTTGAAAAGCGGTCCACAACTGAAGGAAAAACCGGCAGACATACATAAAAAAAAATACATACAGTCGAACATAGAACCTCCACCTTTTTCAAACTCTGTTAAAAAGACAGGAATACAAAAGGACTCCTAATCTTCTAGCTTTTGCGGCAGACTCACCACAACTCTTCATATCTCGTCTTGTGATAATATAAAATCTATCCAAGGATAAATTAGTATAATGGATCAAATCAAATCTATGTATTAGCCATAATGTCCCCATCTCGAAATTAAAGTTACATGATGACTTATTAAGTTTACTGTGACTATTATAACTAAAAATCTGTCATATCAAATACGATAACGTTTCATACACTCGCTATGGAAGCTACTGTTTCTAAAGGAAGTATTTATTTAAGCAAGTTTATGGCAATGAGAGGCTTATGGAACTATATTTTAGGGCTGGAAAACTGTATCAATGTAATTTTGGTATTATTTTATTAAGATAATTAAGTCTTGAATTATACACACAAATAATAAAAAGCAATTAAATGAAATCAGTACTAATCAGTAAAATTGATCAGAAAAATTAATAATAATAATTAATTAATAATAATTAATTAGTTAATTAGTTTAGTTTTATTTTAGTTTAGCTTGGATACTGGGCTTTTGAAAATTAATGTGCGTTTTGTAATCTGTGCAAAATAAATAATTTTTCTTTCTTTCTTTCTTTCTTTTCTTTCAAAAATCACTTTTAATATTTTTTTAGATTTTGTTCCATTGAAGGCTTAATCAAACGAGGGAAAACAACGCTGCAATTTTTTTAACGATGAGAATAGCCCAAAGGGAATTAATTTCCACACGTGTTTAATCTCCCTTTTTTGAGCCTGAATGGATGACATGTTGTACCATTTGAGACCGTCCTTAATTTGAGGTTTTTATCTTATCTGTCCCATACTTCATAGGTGCATTTTAAATACAATCTTCAACAATATCCTTCGCTTGGCCGTACATTGATACAGTTTTACTGACCAACTTGTATTATATTTATAACAATAACACGTCGTTGCGTACTTAGCGATTATATTACCTGAGCTTGAGCTACATATGTCGGTACCGTCTATGTATTATAACTGTATATCTATTGCTAACTATTGTGAGAAGGCGTTCAGTCTACTATTGACATATTGGCAGTGTTAAATGGTTCATTTTGATAGGTACTTGTCACAGATCAAGTAGATACACACTTTAGTTCTTCAATTTCTTAGCCACTGTTAACTATTGCTTTACTTTTTTTGATAGGAGCAATTCTCATATTTTTATGGAACTTTAAATAGAACTTCGAAATACGAAAGTTCCTTATAAATATACTTGGGACGTGTAGGGTGTATTTCTGACAGAGTGAAACTCAAGTTTCAATCTGTCAGAAATACACCCTACACGTCCCAATATTTGAAAAGTTTTTGAGATTGATTGTCGACTTGGAATTAACGTCTTTTAAGGACAAAAATTGGCATTTTGCTTCTCAGGGAAGTATATTATGATACCTTCAAGGCATCAATGCCTGGTGACTTAAGAATTTGATTAAAACTAAAGCATCTATATAGCAGCCCGTGACCTCGCAGAGTATACCATCTAATATTTTAATTTAACTGTTTTGGTCTACACTTTTTTTTAAACCTACGCAGGAAAATCGACATTTAACAAAAAGATTCAACTTATTTTTGATTACTTATTTCATGACGTGCTTGAATGAAGCTATGACGCGCGAAGTCCTTACAAATCCCTGAACAGCTTGTTTTAGTCTGATTAACATCAAAATGACGTGTTAATGTACCCTCTATTAGCATAATTATTTTTGTATTTCCTGTAATAATTCCGTCTAATAAAATAATATAATTATCGTGAAAACCGTAAATAGATTTAATTTTCGGCCTTATTAAGTTCCTATATTTGCAATGCAATGACGTTAGTGTTAAGTTGCACACGTCAGTAAGTTATGTTAATTTTAAAATGTTTATTTTTGTCTAATTTATTCCATAACTAATCAACTCGGTTGGCGCCTACTTAATATTTATTACACATAAAAGTGTGAAAGTTTGTCTAAATGTCTGTTATTTAATCATGCATAAACGGCAGTACAGATAACTTGCAAAAACGAAAGAATAACACAGGATATCTTCAATCAGGATTCATAAAGCTGTTAGGTATCCTAGGTCTGTGTTTCCTGATAGCTACAACTTGGGGGCAAGCGTTCTTCACCATCGACCACACCGTCGCTTACCATCAGGTGAGATAGTGGTCAAGCACGAACCTATAAATGCTAAAAAAAAACTAAGATACGAGTGAAATCAATGACCACTTCTAGTATTTAGAATGACGGAATTACAAATCATAATATTCGCGCTATCTAAAGAACTACATTGGCGCCAATAATTCTATTTATAAGCGCTGACACAGAAATCAATCAAATATGAACAGATGATATTTGATATCTATTATAGCGACACTATCTATCTATCGGTTGTGGTTACCGCAATAAGAGTACTTGGAACTAGACATGGGAAAGAAAAAATACTAAAACCAATTCCATTTGGCAACGAATATAAATAACTCGCTTCTGCCAGCGGCTTCATTCCCTCATTGTAAATTATAACCTATGTGCTATTCCAGACTATAATCTATCTCTGAACCAAATTTCATACAGATCCATTGCAGCCGTTATGGTGTGATTTTTTTTTTGACATGGGTTTGCTCTTGACTCTAGGTCAGAGGTGACAGGGACAGAGTCGACGATGGAGCGAGCTTACCCAGAAGAAGCCTGTTCACTCTAACTTTGAATAGATTAGGGTTATACGTGTTCGGAAACACAGACGCAGGAAGAGAGTTCCACTCCTTGACTGTGCGCATTATAAAAGACGCTTGGAAACGCTAACGACTATTGAGTAACAGACATCCATCCATACTTTAGCATTTATAATATTGGGTCCTTACATATGAAATTGGCGTTTCTTTCTCACAAATAGAGAACCTCGTCACTTCTATGAATTAAAATATTCATCAATTGCTTGATATTCTATCGAATAATGACCGTCATAGACAACTGCCAATAGTAATAAAACCTTATTACTTATAGTTTTATAAACAAAAATAAATACTTTAAAAATGACTCCTTTTTTGTTAGCAGAAATGACCACTACATTTGTTTTAACTTAACCAAAACTTACTTTTGTTGCTCATTGCTAAGTGGCATACGTTATCTTAGTTTTTAAACATTATTGCATAAAAGTTTTAAAACATTAGTGTTCATAGTTGTTAAATAAATTAAGAAAATGTTAGTATGAAAAATGCAACTTCTTTAAAATTCTCCATACAAAACGCTAATTTCATAGGTATCTAATATTAATAGGAAGTAGAATTAGTTAATTTCGATAAGCACTGAACTCTTAGTAGATATCTAACGGTCTCACTACTTGGTCACTTCGTGGCCAGTGGAATGAGACATGACAGTATTGACCTAATAATTCGATCTATAGGATCGGTGTCACAACTGTGGTATTCAGCTCAAGTTCCAGACTTCACGCGTCACTTCAGACAAACTGGATTCAACTAGAATACTAGATGGTAAGACTCTGTGCTTAACGGTACCTTAGTTTATAATTTACAATATTTCTGCGAAGGCCACGCAAAGGTAGTTTTCGTGTTATTAATCTTTGAAGGTCGAATGTTTCTGATCACAGTTACCTACATAATAATAATTATAATTTTATTTGCCATTACAAAAAATACAAGAGAAGACACATACAGAGCACTTTTTAACAATTAACAAGGTAATAGATTAATGACCCCAATGCTAGAAAAATCCTGTGTTATGAGGGGAAACATATTTCTGAAGTATCTGAATTTTCATAGCATAGCATAATCAGCCTTTTAAATTAAGGTGGATGCGCCAGCGTAGCCCGCGAAATTCAAATTTTCTTACGTTTTTTGCAATTTGCAGGTCAGTGTCAGTCAGGTTGTATCTTGGTCAAAATTTGATTCGCGGCTGTAGCAAGTATGTATTTATAGAATTATAATCATTAAAATCATCAATACAACTTTCTCAGTTAGAATTGATGCCAAATAAGAAAGAATTTCATCAAATCATGACATTTAGCATCAATTTTAACTGAAACAGTTGTATTGATGATTTTAATGATTACAGTTCTGTAAATACGTACATGCTACGGTCGCGAATCATATTTTGACCAACATACAACCTGATACTGACCTGCAAATTACTACAAAAAACGTAAGAAACATGCTTCCACCTTAAACGATATGGAACAATAGGCCAAATTAACTAGCATTACAGTAGGCGAAACTAGTTTCAGCTACTGCAAACCAATTCGTAACAACTCAAATGGAATTATATCGATGTTATACACACTGACACCTAAACCACATTTTTAACAAGTTAGTTTTATTAATTGGCTGTTCTAACAAACCTGTCGTATAAAATAAACTGTGACAGAAACACTTGACCGCATATTGGTTATAATTTCTTGGCTATCTACATATCTATTGCATGGCTCAATTTGTGATATGTCTAATATTATTCGAGTTAGAGGCAAAGTTAACTAAGTCTGTCTTTTGTGGCTTTGAAAAAGATTTCAAGGAAGAAATGTTTTACTACAGAAAATTATTTTGAATTTATTTTTATCTGCCAAAAGCATGCCGTTTGCTATGGTCATATTATGCGACTAATATACCAAAGTTTGCAGTTACAAAAATAACGCAAAATGGTTATTATGTTGTACGAATTTCGAAACATAAGAAACCAATAAACTTAAATATCGAAGTTGTTTATACAGTCTAAAAAAATGGTTGATTCTTCGAATTCTAGAATTATTTTTATTTTTTAACGAAAGACAATACAAGGCATCGCCAGCAATGGGTTTGGAGAGCTTAAATTTTTTATTTCACATCCTATTACTTATAAAATGACTTACCTGCAGACTAATCGTTAAGACTATATAATTGAAGACAACTGCAATGCAATAATTGTATCATTGTAACTAATCAACATTGAACATTCGCTTATCAAAAGTATTTTTGAACCACCAGTGGGATTTTGACTTGAGAAACCTCGTTTTCTGAATATTGGTAGTTAGTAGGTACTATATCGTGGCTTAAGTAATAACAGCCGCACGGGTCGATCCATCAGGTTAAGCTACGCTATGGATGGGCGACCATCTTTACATACCGAGACTCCTCCGTGCCTCGGAAAGCACGTACAGCCATTGGTCCCGGCTGTCAATCGTGGATCTTTGACAGTCGTTACAGGTCGTTAGGAGCCCGAAAGTGTGACAACCAGTCTTACCAAGGAGTATCGTATTATCCAGTAACTGGATTGTGCAGGTTAGATGGCAGTCGCTCCATGTAAAATACTGTAGCCCTACCATGACGTCTTAAAACCATCATCTTTTCGGTGAGAGAGACGTCGTTATACAGGACGAATAGCACTATCCCTTTCTCTCACCGAACAGATGATGGTTTTAAAACGTCATGGTAGGGCTACTGGTATTCAGCTGCATCCGGTCAGACTGGAAGCCGACCCCAAGATAGTTGGTAAAAGGCTAGGCAGATAGTAGTTAGTATACTTGAGTATTTTCAGAACTGGTCAGACATAGTATAAAACAAAGTCACTTTCCGCGTCTACATGTTTCTCCGCTAACTCCTCCTAAACTACGCAACGGATTTTGATGCATTCACTCATATAAAAAACAATAAAGAAGGTTCTGGTACATAGTTTGCACCTCTGCGAAACTGTGGAGGGCCGCTAGTTAATGCTACAGTTTAAAAAGTCATCATGCTGAAGTAAAGTTTGCCAAGACTTTGAAATCTCAATTAAGTAACAGTGGTAAAGTCTCACATTGCAAGCCGGCATGATAAAAGTTTCCGTTACTAAAAGTACCTTGTAAATCACCGGTGTTTTTAAAAACCACATACAGGGTGTAAGGGGAACGCTTCCGAAGCCAGAACGTAGATTAAACAGGGTGTAACGGAATGGTGTGGTCATATGATAAGAAATGCATCTGCCCATCAATATAACTTTATTTAAGAAAACCTGAGGAAATTCTCAAAAAAAATTTTACCTCCCATACAAATATTGATCAGCTAATGATAACTTTGTATGGAAAGTCCAATTTTTTTTTGTGGAAATTTTCAATATTTTTTTAGAGAAATTAGTTTATCTCCATGGGCAGAACCGGTTTTTAAAATATGACCACACCTTTCCGTTACACCCTGTATACAACCTAAATGCAAACGGATTCCAGTAACCTTTCGCTTTAGGTCGGCGTCGCGTGGACGTGGGGTCGTTGGCCACGCGGCCGTCGGCGAGCGCGCGCGCACTTTAAACTCGTGTTAGTGTGCGAGCGTCAGCTAATATTTTACGAATACATTGTATGCTAAAGTTGTAAAGAAATAATGTGTCTTTAATCGCAAATAACGGTTTCATTTAACTGTTCTCATAACATAGTGAACGCAAAATGCTAAAAAATAGTTTTAAAAAAAAAACAGACTTTTTTTATGGTATCGTATCAAGAATCACTAGGTTTATCACCTGTCTCCTTTTTCGGAAGCGTTTCCCTTACACCCTGAATATAAAGATTTATTAGTATTATTACATGGTGCATGCAATAATATTATTAAGTAGCTTAGGACCTTAGCTAAATGTTTATTACATTTTCATCCCGTCCATAGCACGGTCGCTTCATCGACAACAAAATCAACAAATACGTATTGCCTAAGCGAATGTTCAATGCTTACCGCCTTCATTTAGCTATGCAATCTAGAATTCGACGTAGCCATCAAACTGCATTATATTATAATTAATAAAATTACGAGATCTGCGCAAAATACTCTGCATTAACGATATAATTTGACAGTAAAAATAATTATCAAGTATGACCGGCCATTGTCTAATTCGAGAGGTATGTATACTTGAATTCAGAATCTTAGATACTAATGATCGCTTACGCCACAATTAACTTTAATTCTGAGTAATTAAAGTTGATTTTGAGTGACCTTAATAAAAGGTCTTATATAAATTTCGGTTTCAATGGACTTTGAATTTTGTCATGTTTGATATAAGATTCTGAATTAAAGTTTTGGGTTATATAATTACTCGTATATTGGGCGATATAACACTATACTGAACTCGACGCATAACAATTCACCTAAAACGTTCACAACTGCCGTGTAGCGACAACTTAACTCTAAACTATAATGATAACGCATTTTTGTTATAATAAAATTCATCAGTCGACTTTACGTCGTATATATTTTCACTAGAGCTATCGAACGACTGATAATTTATTCTATGTGGTTAATGTGTAAGCTATGGTAAGTTTTGCCGCGAAAAATTATTGCGACTAAGCTATATTACCAGTCAGTTTCTACTTTGCCCGGGGACTGACAATACGCACATAGATTTTTTCTGTAAAAGATAGTAACGGTCATTTTTTTTTTTTTAATGGCGTCGAATAAATTGTTTCCGATTAATACACGACAGCCTGAGGTAGCGCGAAGTAATATAAAACTTAAAAGCGAGTGTTTACTCCGATTAAGAACATATGACAATATAATACTGCTAAGCCTATGATTTAAAATTTTAAATTGTATCCCGCTAGCGACAAAATTTATCGAAAAAAATCGGATCGTAATTTTGATAATCGAACAAGTTAATCGATAATAGAATATCGTCGCTGTCAAAAACGCGGGGGACTCGAAATAATCGTGCGGAAACAATGTTTTTTTACTAATTACATCTACGCTTATAAATGAGAGCAATTCGCCTAATATTATTTAAGGAAGTTCACTTTTAAAATGCACGATATTTACCATACTAAACCGTTTAGTCCAACACAAGATAGATTTTTCTAATTGAAAGTCAAATGAAGCCCTCTTTTAACATATTAAATGGCTACTTTGGTTCAAAATTTTCCTGTTATTAGTATCCTTAGAATACCGTGCATTACAAAAGTGTCTATAACTATATTTCTTCAAGTTTCAGGAGTGCGGCAGCCATCCTTATCATCCCTTTCTCTTCTCCACAAACACCCTTACCATTACCTAGTATACGCATGCCTTATTCTAAAAAGTAAAATTAAAATTTTGATCCAACTAACACCTAACGAAATTAAATACAATTTCCATACAATTTTATCAACTACATTCTAGATAGGTATAACCCGTCTTTTATATCTCTTGAAGGAGACAAGATTTCATGCTAGTTCAACCAAGACTAACTAATTACCAATTATAACTGCCAAGGCAGTTTATTTGTATTTCCATCCAAATAGCTTTACTATCCAAATAATAAGTTATAATAAAGTTTACATATCGACTTAAATACCAAACATAATCAGTTTGTTTGAAAACGAAGCTCTCAGTGCCGACTATTATTACCAAGTCCGAACAAAACATCTTAAAAGCAAGTCCTTCAACTAGATGCGCATACGCAGCGCGATTATATCACAGCCAAATTTGCCGCCGCACGCCCTACTACCGTCGGAAGGCCCTAGACATGGCGTCACAAAACTGCATCAATTTTGGTGACTCAAACATCCCTAGAATTCCGAATATACCTTAATTTGTTACAAAAAAAAACTGTGGTTGATGATGATCATTAAAAATCCATAAGTTATTGGTATATTTCTTCAATAAACCGAAATAACGAGCGACATCGGAATGTCTGGGCCGCAACTAAACGACAATAAAGTGATATATTTTTGAAGTTCATAACTTTTTTGAAGCTTCTAAGTAAAATCGTTAATTTTCTCTACTTAGAGCGCTGAGGTCGAATTATAAGTCGAGACAAATGTTGATTTACAACATCAATGATTCTATTCCACTGGTCGATAGCAAAATTAGTGCCTTTTCATACTATATATAAGTTTACAAATGTCTGGTGTTTCCAATGGCAATCCTTAACATGGAAGTTCTAATTTTGACACCTTATAGTGTCTTATATTGTAAGTTATATTAGCTAATGACCAGCATGGTAGCTTGGGTCACTGCACACAACTTTCCGTTAACATTTTTCAGTCTTGGACAACCTCATCCCGTTCACAAGTTGAATTATTATTACAAAAATAACCAACAGTCGAACATGTTTAATTGTTTTGCGATAACCTGTTCTCAATACAATCCATGCCAGTATTTTGTATAAATAAAACAATATGGCGACAGAGTAATTATAAACAGGATTGACTAGTTCAGTAGGATCCATTTTAAGTAAAGTATATATTATGTATAGTATATATATATTTTAAGCAGTAAATTCTTCTTCATCTTTACTGGATGTAAATTCTCGGGCATGGATTATATTTTGACTGTTAAGGCATACTGTCTTATTAACCATATGCTCACTTTAAACACTGATTAGCGGATTCTAAAAATTGAAATTCTCTATTGATGAATTTGAAGAACTTGCTTATCAGTGTTCATCACATTTTTTTTTTTTTATAAATAAGTATTGTTTTGACTACCGATATAAAATACAGTTTGTTTATTATTCAACTTTTGAGATATAACTTTAAAACTTACATATTCCCGTCCAACATTTCTAAACTCTCCTTACAACCGTTTCACAATTTGATAGACAAAGTTTCGGTCTAGCGATCTAGTTCATTTCAAATGTAAGTGCTATCTTTGTATAAATATTTTAATGTTAATTTATGTGAACGGGATTAATCCGTTAGTATATCAGTTCATTCAGGTAAAAAGCGCGGTGAAGGGCGAGCGATAATCACTGTTTAAAGATTAAACAGGCAAAAGATTGTCTCGGATTGTATCAATTTTAAACAGTGTTAACATGTAGCGACATCTATGACGCCACATACGAACTAAACACATAAATCCAGCATCGAATTTAAACGTTTACAACAGTCCGAAATCAACCATCACCCTATTCTTAAACTGCGCGATGGTGCAAAAAGGCGATTTAAGACCAATAGAAATTCTATTATTTCGAATGTCCTCAAAATTAAATTAATTTTATCACTCGCCCTATATATTCGAAATATCAACAATGGCTTTGTCACAACATTAATGTTCTCAATAATTGACCAAAATATTATTTTCCACAGCGCTATAAAATGATTCCACAACTTCATAAGCTAATTCATTGCTAAATTATCTACTATTGTTTCATGGTGTAAAACTTGTACAATAATTTCAAACATTACTTCAGTTCATTAAGGCATGACTAATTCTTGTCTAACCGCTATAATAATTAAAAAATGATTACATATTTGATACCACTATCTGTCTATTAAAACCTCTAAAAATGTATACTGATCAATGGTAAATATTAACTGATTAAAATGCCGAAATAATTAAGTATTTTTCAATTACCTCGTTTTTATAATGTGAAGCAATAAGCATTGCTAATGTCCGCGGTTGTAAACTGGACCTTATGTAATGGTTCTACCGTTTTACTTTTGATTATAGTTTAATTTCACGCACTTTTACAGCACCCCTCCCCTCCCCCCCAGCCATATTACTTTTCTGTTATCGTTTACACTAACGCTTAGTACAAAATGTATGGCAATGACATTACCTGCGATAAGTCACGTGACACTTATCTTTGTCATACATTTTGTACTAAGCGTTAGCATAAACGATAATAGAAAAGTAATATGGTTACGGGGCTGGTTAGATTAATTTCACCGCATTTTATATACAATTAGGCGAGTAGTAACTTTACATGTACGGTTTAACTAATTTTCGGTGGTAAAAGTGTGTGTTATAACCTCTTTTCCGGTATGTCAGTCGCCCATGTTGTTGTTAGTGCCTCCATAGACGGAGTGCTTGGAGCAGTCGATGCCTACAGCCTCAAGCGTCAAAAAATGTTCAATACTAAATTGACATTCGCCATACACGGACCGCTCAAGCAGTTCATTTGCAGTCGCAGCTAAAAATGTATTGACTGCTCCAAGCAGTCCATCTATGGAGGCCCCAACCCCAACACGACTGCTCTCGTGCAGTTGGTCTTGACTGCTATAAGCAGTCCGTCTATGAATGGCCTTAGTGTGTGTGTGTGGGTGGCGGGAGCCGGCGGCTCGCGGGTCAGTGTCAGTTGTTCTTGTCGATGTTGTGGATAGCCCAATTAAACGAAGTCGTCCATCTGTTCTTCATGGCCTCGTTGAACTTTTGTCTGAAGTGCTCCAGCGCTTTGTCCTCTGATAGGTCCATTACCTGTTCAAATGTTCACAAGTTATTTCAGTTTAACAAATTTTTTTTAAGGTTGGAAATCATCAAATAACTTCTACCGCTCTGGGTGGAGTGGGAGGGCGTGTGAGACTCTTACTGACTAAAACCCACCCGTGTTTCTTTAGTTGTGTGTGCCAGGGTCGCGGTGACTCTTTCACTCCCGTAATCATTTTTTTTTTTTGGGGTGGTAAATCATCCAATGACATCTCCCGCTCTGGGTGAAGCGGGAGGGTGTGTGTGGAGACTTTTACGGACTAAAACGGGAGCGGTAACTCTCGTTACAAATTTATCCGCTACCCCTGGGCATAAAAAAAATGTGGAACGCTTCACGATTTTGCGTGTCACCCTTGCGCAGGGGCCATGCTTATCTTCTCTGTATCGTTCCAATTTTAGTATATGTACTTCCGAAGCAAGTACACTCCCGTAACCCTGGCAGACACTTAAAATAACTCTCGCTTTGTTTCCATGGAGGTAGGCAGAAACTACAGAATGTACTCCTATAGCTTCGTTTACGTTCAAATAACTGGTCGTACCGTAACTGATATGTACCCCGAGCAGTGTGTGAATATGATAGACTTATTAAAAAGGCTCACAACTTTATTCGTAGCTCACAACCTTTAAGTGTTATTGCAATTTATTAGCCAGGAGGCCCCCAAAACTCATTTATATAGGGTGACTGGTAATGAGTGACCGATACTTAAACACGTGATTGTACTCATGATAACAAACAACTTTCCCAAAGAAACATAATATAGTAAGCCAGATCGGCGTCACGCAGCTAACAGCTGATAGGTAGGCGCGAGCGCGCGAATTTCATACGGCTTTTGTGTTATTGTGATAAAAGTGAATGAGTATAAAAAAATGTTTCTTTGGGAAAGTTGTTTGTTATCATGAGTACAATCATGTGTTTAAGTATCGGTTACTAATTTCCAGTCACCCTATATATTATACCAAGTATGTTATTTGAAAGGTTCACCATTCAATTTATGAGCCAGATTAGACCTGAAATGATCTTGAATGACCTGTCGCTGCTTATAAAATGAGTTTATTAGACTGGTAGCGTCTTCGACATAGTTGGGAAATAATTTGATTTGTGATAATGAAATACTCACCAAAGTTTCACGTAGATATTGTAAATCCTTCTCTGAGCTAAGCTCGGGCAGACCCGTTGAGATCATCATTGAAAACAGGGAGAGAATTAGGTGCCCGTGCTTACGGAGGATTTTGAACGCCTGTGAAAAATAGAAAATGTTATAACTTTACTAGTTTCGAGGACTACCCTGGGGCCGATTTGACCGATCGATTGATGAAAATGATAGCAAAAAAAAACAACCGACTTCCAAAAAAGAAAACACACTAAAAATTAAACAATAACTTTATTTTCGGAAGTCGGTGTTTGCATTTCATTTCTTCGTTTTTTGACACCGACTTCCGAAATTAAAGTTATTTTTTAATTTTTAGTGTGTTTTCTTTTTTGGAAGCCGGTTGTTTTTTTTTTGTAAAAAAGTTTATTATTTTTCACTTTTTAGTTGTTATTCCCCAGAACTAAAAACCGCAATAAAATGGCATGTGGAATTTAAACATACTCGTAATTGGAGAAAACCAAAACGTCATCGAGGTATACGTATTTTTCGTTTTTCTTCAGTTTTTCAAAAAGCGCTGAAGCAATTTCGATAAAATTTATATGGGACCACCTCGGGAGTATATTCTTAACATAGAACCTCCTCCTTTTTCGAAGTCGGTTAAAAATTAAAAGATGGATACTTAATTTTAAGTTTCAGCTAATACGAGTACGATATCGGAATCAGTCAAAGGTGAAAGGATAGTCTTATATAATTTGTCATTTAAGATAATCGGGTCAATTTTCAACGTGTTGCAATTTTCTGAACATCTCATATCGAAACAGATTTCATACACAATAAATGAAAACCAACATTTGGAAGTAATTTTTTTTTAATCGGGGACGACTATTTATGGGTAACATGACCGATTTTTTCAAGATAACGTCAAGTCTTGAGACTGTTATGTACGCTTTTATTTCGGTGTTTCTTCAGTCAGTTAGTGTTTACTGGCTTACTACTCTGAAGTAGTAATAAGACAGTAAACACTGGCACGGATTCTCTTGTTCAATATCTAAACTAAAATTAAAGAATTGCTATCTTTTACTAAAAGGCAGTGCGAGAAAAGGACGGCTATAGCTATGCACTAAGTTAGAGATGTCAAACTAGTTTACGCCTTGCGCTTCGCCGTGTTTTTAGACGACATGTTTTTACGTGTACCCTTAATTTGTATGGAAATATTAGTTCAACTAAATTTGACAGCTCTAATTTACGTCCGTCTCTTTCTTGTTTTATTAGAGAGAAAAGATAGCAATAGCCTAAATTAAGTTTAGTTTGTGCACAACAGAATCAACACCACTGACTGACTAACCTAACATTCTTAGATTAATTGAAAAATACACTCGGCCTGACACGGATTCAGTCTGATATGAAGTTTGAAATGTGTGTGATAATTATTGTTATTATACAAATTTATTTTTCAAGCAATCCGTTTTTTGGGTAGCGGTAAAGGGTATGTAACAACATATACTAAAAATCAGAATAAAAAAATATTTAAGCGGGGCTCCCATACAACGGACATGATTTTTTTGCCGTTTTTATAGATAATGGTACGGAACCCTTCGTGGGTGAGTCAGACTCGCACTTGGCCTGTTTTTTTTAAATATAGGTTCGCGTTCGATCACTATTTCACCTGATAGGAATCGCTAATGTGGTCGACGATGGAGCACGATTGCCTAGTCACTCTTGACTTGTAGACACTTTTATTTTTCTGTTGTAACTTATCAAACAACTTCTCGTGCGGGCGTGTCAAAATCTTACTGGGTAAAATCTACCCGTGTTCCTTCAGTTGCCTGGGTGAATCTCCAGGCGTTAGGCTGATAATAATGGCAGACTGTTGCCGGCAATGACGAATCGTGGAATATTCGCCGCACCAGTGAGACTTGGCGAAAACAATTATAATTATTAAAAAAAATTATAATTATTATTAATTTAAGTTATTATTACAAAAACGCAAAAAGAATATATATATATATATATATTAAACGCCATGGTACCTGACACGAGTACACTAGTAGTATTCATTGCCTACTAGTACTAGTGTAAAAATATATACAGAGTGGTGATGACAATACGACATTAAATTAAAGCTCGCATACCTCAAGACGTTCTCAGTCTACATGCAAAAAATTATTTGAATATATCCAGTAGTTTAGTCACAGGAAATTATTTTTCATTTTTAACATTTGCTACATGATGTATCTGATAATAGGGAAACACTGTCAGGTGAACGACCCACATCGGTATAAACATCAAAACATTAAAGTCACGTTGCCAACTCGCTACGAGGACATAAACACTTTCGCCAAATTAGTATTTTCATCTAATTTAGTGAAAATTATACCTTACTTCTGAGTAATAAGAGTCATAAAGCGTGTCATCAGAGTTGGATAAGAAAGGAACGAATGCGGAAATTGCAATGCACTCATAATATTAATAGAAAATTTAGTGTGTGCGAAAGAGATAAATCTAGTTTCGTTTGTTACTTCGCTTTCTTGAAGAAATTTGCTACAACAAATTTAGGTTAGTGTGTCGCCGGCCGCGATCCTGTGATGAGTTACGCGTCCTCGCTTTGTAGTGCAGCCGCGTCTTTGATGTAGGTACTTCCCCGCCGCTCGTGTGTGTCGTGTTTTGTAAATTCATTTACGGCGGTATTAGTGCGAAATTGGACGCTTTATTTTGGTGACAGGACACGTAACGTTTTAATAGGTATTTAGTTAAACAGTGAGTGAATTGTGCGAAATTAGACGCTTAGTTTTTATTGTTTTCGTGTTTTTTTTTTTAATAATCATGCCGCGCTACAATTACACAGCTTCGGAATACACCGACATGATTTTAATTTATGGGGAGTGTCAAAGAAATGCCGCTTTGGCTATACGGACATACCGAGAGAGGTTTGGAAACACTCGAGTTTGTCCGACCAACGGGCGCACCATTGTCCAAGCTGTCCAGAGGATGCGAGAAAATCGATCCTTAATCCCGCATGTGGATAGTGCTCTTCCACGTGTAAAAGTGACCCTTGAGGAACGAATTTTAAATTTTAATTTAAATGCTGAAAAGTTTTTAGAACTCCTCAATGGACCTGTTTGCGAGTACATGGATGAGCTTTCGGTAACTGCGTACAGGCAGATGTGGTACCAATTAGACGGAGCACCAGCTCATTCAGTGGTGTCTGCTAGAGAGCGTTTGTCTCAAATGTTCGGACAGCAGTGGATTGGCCGTTATGGACCAACGCGTTGGCCAGCCAGGTCCCCCGACCTTACACCACTGGATTTTTTCTTGTGGGGTCATATCAAAAATGAAGTGTAGGTACTCAACAGCTGTTGATACTGTTGATGATTTAAAAGATAGAATAATCATATCTTTTAATAAATTAAAACACATGGCTGCGAATGGGGACCTTTTGTCAGACGTTAGAAATAACCTTTTACGACGGTGCAATTTGTGTATTCGAATTCATGGCGGCCATATTGAAAAACGAAAAATTTAGTGACTTTCATACCTACATCCTGATCGTGATTAATAATTTGATTAATAAATAACACGCGGTTGAGAGATGCCTGATTATTTGGTTAATAATCTGTGATTCAGTGTAATTTTATTGAGCATTAATCCATAATTAAAAGCCAAAAAATCAAGTCGCTACAGGACCGCGCGTTGTTACCGCTCTTACGACAGGTTAGTGAACTCATATTTATAAATGGTGTTCTATTTCGTTTCTAGTTTTATGCCATTTAGTTTGTTTGAAATTTTTATTTTTTTATTTTCGATGTTAGGATTTTTTTGATAGCTTAAACTTATTCTTATGAACTAGTATTGTCCGTGTTTTCATTTATTGTCGTATTGTCTTCTCCACCCTGTATATATATATATATATATTAAACGCCATGGTACCTGACACGAGTACACTAGTAGTATTCATTGCCTACTAGTACTAGTGTAAATATATATATATATATATATATTAAACGCCATGGTACCTGACACGAGTACACTAGTAGTATTCATTGCCTACTAGTACTAGTGTAAAAATATATATATATATATATTAAACGCCATGGTACCTGACACGAGTACACTAGTAGTATTCATTGCCTACTAGTACTAGTGTAAAAATACTAGTCTATTAAAGTTGAATTTCTCACGATTTGTCATTGCCGGCAACAGTCTTTTTTTTTTGTTGATGGGCACGCCTCTGACCACTACCTCACCTGATGGTAAGCGATGATGTGGTTGAAGATGGAGCACGCTTGCCTAGAAGTAACCTATTCACTCTTGACTTAAAGACCTCCCAGGTTGTAGCTATCAGGAAACACAGACTCCGGTAGGGAATACCACTCCCTAGCTGTACGCACAATGAATGTGTTCTCAAAAAGCTTTGTGCGTATGAATGGGATGTCCACCATGAACCGGTGGCACTTCGCCGTACGTCTTGTGGTCCGTTGATGAAACGGGCTTGGCGGAATCAAATTATGCAATTCCGTCGCAAACCGACAGGGTAGCAACTCGGCGTCTATGCTCAAGACTTTGGAGTTTCGACTCAACGAGCCTATCATTGTCGATGATCAGTCTGTCATTATTATGAGCCTATCGCCTGGAGATTCACCCGCCTGTGCCAGAGCCGCGGTGACTCTTCCAAACACTCACGCGACCGACTTTCATCGCGCGCGGGCTGGCAACGTCGCATTTCTAGAGATTTTTTGTGATTATTTTATTAAATTTAAATGAAAGTACTATATTTTCTCAGTCAATTAACTAGATCGTTATATTTTTAACATTTACTCTAAAATATTTAATCGTAATACGTAGTAATACTGCAAAAAGTACCACCGAAACGTAATGAAGACTGCAAAAATAAAATAATTGACTGTAATGTAATTTTTCATGCTTATAGTAAATACCAAGGATCTAGTTTTTATTAAAAGATATATACAAACTAATAATAATACCTAACATGTACAAATGCGTTTAAAAACAACTCATTGGGCATCAAAAAAATCATCCACATCGCTGTCATTGGAAAAAGTGCCCAGAACACTAGCAGCATTGCCACGTTGAATAGCAATGCTGATTCGTTGGCCAAAGAAAAGCCCAGGCCTCTGGTCAATTGAAGAGTCGACTAACAGCTTGATCGATTAATGATCTAGTAAATTGACTTACATCACAGGCTCCGCGTGCGTCACGTGTCGGCGGTATCTGTCAGTCCCCGTTGACAGTCGGCCATCGTGTAACGACAGACTTTTTCAGGTACCGGGTGTATTAACCGTGTCACAGGTCTAAAGACCTTGGGTAATTAATAGTGATAATAGCTGTTTAAAACGCGTGAATCGGGTTTTTGACAATTTTTATGGCAAAGCAAACTAGCGGCACACATGTGTGCCACCGCGCACCGGGGTTATAAGATTTGCCTTGCCAAAAACCCGATTCACGCTATTATCACTATTACCCAAGGTCTTTAGACCTGTGACAAGGTTCATACACCCGGAACCTGACAAAGTCTGTAGTTACACGATGGCCGACTGTCAACGGGGATTGACAGAAGACCGACACGTGACGCGCGCGGGGCCTGAGGGGACCCTAATAAAATAATCACAAAAAACCTCTAGAAATACGGCATTGCCAGCCCGCGCGCGTTGTACTCCTTAAAGCCCCTGAACTTGTAGCTATCAGAGACAAACACTCCGACAGGCAACCACCACCATTATCATACCATTTATGATTTGTTTTGTTCTTACCGTTTCACAATGCTCCTTAAATATCTTGAAGTCTATGGGCAGGTTGTCCCCGGAACCCTTTTGCCCCTTGTTGATGACGTGTATGAAGTCGTGCGTCATCACGAAGGGTGCGCGCTCTCGCTTGAAGCCGTACCACTGCTTGAAGTGGCCCAGGAAGTGACCGAAGTCTATGTGGAATAGCTGTAGAAGAAGAAGGGTGTTATTTTAATGTTGTAAATTTTTGCTGAACTTCTAAACCAAATTATGTTAAGAAAGTGACCTTTTTTTGTGGGGTGGGAAATCATCCAATGAAATCTCCCGCTCTGGATGGAGCGGGAGGGCGTGTCAGATCTGAGTGCCCAGGGAAGCGGTAACTCGGTTACGAATTTATCCCTTACTCCTAGGCATAAAAAAAGATGTGCAACGCTTCACGATTTTGCGTGTCATCCTTGCGCAGGGGCCATGCTAATCTTCTCTGTATCGTTCCAATTTTGTGTATGTACTGCCGAAGCAAGTACAGGGTTTCTCTCTGGGTCTAGGTTTTTCTTAAGGTGAAAGCACCAGGGTAGCCCGCGAAATTCAATTTTTTTAACGTTAATGCCGTCATCATTCTCCTGCCCTTATCCCAATTTATTTGGGGTCGGCGCAACATGTCTTTTTCTTCCATACTCCTCTATTAGTCGTCATCTCTGTAGTCACCCCCTTTTTACCCATATCCTCTTTCACACAGTCCAACCATCTTTTCTTTGGCCTTCCCCTACTCTTATAGCCATCCACATCCATACACAACACTTTCCTCACGACATTTTCTTCATTCCTCCGCATCACATGCCCATACCACGACAACCGATTTCCACACAATTTTTCAGTCAGCGGTGCCACTTTCAGACTTCCTCTTATATACTCATTCCTAATTCTATCCATGCGCGTAACACCACACATCGCTCTTAGCATTCTCATCTCAGCTACATGCAATTGCTTTTCATTCATCCCTTTTGTGGCCCAACATTCTGAACCATACAAGACAGCAGGTCTGACCATTGTTTTATAAATCTTCCCCTTAAGTTTTAGGGGAATGCGGGAGTCACAGATAGTCCCGGTGACCTGCCGCCATTTCATCCATCCAGTGTTAATTCTGTGCTTAACAGTCCGATCTATTTCGCCATCGCTTTGCACGAGTGAACCGAGATACCGAAAATCGGAGCAGACTGGGAGAAGCGCGCCATCTAGCACTACAGCTTCAGAACTGGAGAGACCGCCGAAATCGCAGAACATGTATTCAGTTTTGGTTCTGCTGATTTTCAAGCCAACTTTCTCCAGCTTCTGTTGCCATTTCTCCAATCTGCTCTGGATCTCAGGTCCATCTTCACCGACCAGAACAATGTCGTCGGCAAACAGCATGCACCAGGGTGCCTCTTCCTGTATTTCCGACGTAAGAGCGTCCATAATCAACAGGAAGAGGTAAGGACTTAAAGCCGAGCCTTGATGCAAGCCTACAGCCACACTGAACTCATCGGTGTTGCCAGCAGCCGACCGGACGTAGGTACTAGATTGTCTGTACATAGCACGAATCAACTCAACATACTTCCCAGGCAAACCTTTCTCTTTCAAGGCCCACCACAACACATCCCGAGGTACCCTATCATACGCTTTCTCAAGATCAATGAACACCATGTGCAAGTTCTTGTGCACACGTCTGTACTTCTCGCACAATTGACGGAGGGCGAAGGTGGCGTCCATTGTCCCTCGACCTGGCATAAACCCAAACTGGTTCGGGGTAATCTCACTCTCCTCTCGCAATCTTTTCTCTATCACTTTCTCCCATACTTTCATAGTATGTGACATGAGCTTTATCCCTCGATAGTTGTTGCAGTCCTATACATCCCCTTTATTCTTGAAGATGGGCACTAGCGAACTATTGCACCATTCTTGTGGGATCACTTCTTCATACAACAACTTATTGAAGAATAAAGTCAGCCACATACATCCATCCTCTTTTAAACACTTCCATACTTCTACTGGTATGTCATCAGGGCCCATGGCCTTTCCATTTTTCATACATTGAACTGCCTTTCTTACTTCATCCATGCTAATTTTTCTCACCAAACCCATATTTACTTGTACCTCTTTGAGCACACCATTCCATTCATTCTCTTCGTTCATCAACTTTTCAAAATAAACCTTCCATCGCTCTTTTATTTCGTCATCTTTCGACAAGACTTTACCGAGTTCATCTTTCATACATTTTATGTGCATTATATCCCTCGTTCTCCTTTCTCTTAATTTTGTAATCCGGTAGAGCTCCTTCTGGCCTCTAGGGCTGTCCAGTAAATCATATAACTTTTCCTGCGCCTTAGCCCTGGAAACTGCAACCGCCTTTTTTGCCTTCCTCTTCCATTCTTTATAAATTTTCTTTTTCTCTTCTTTCAAATTATCATTTCCGGTTTCTACATTCTGCCATACTTTAAACGAAATTTTCTTTTCTTTTAGCATCTTTTGCACATCTTCATTCCACCACCATGTATCCTTTTCTATCATGCCTTTACCTTGCGATTCTCCAAACACATCCTTTGCTACTCGCCTTATACAATCCGCCATCTCTTTCCAACATTCATCCACAGATTTTCCTTCCATATCCTTCATGTCTATCATTTTATCTACCACTTGACTCTTAAACATACTTGCACACTCCTCATTTTCTATCATACGCCATCTGATTTTGGGTGGGGGCCGTTCTTTGTTCCTACTGGACGAGACACTGACTGTTACGTCCATCATTATGAGCCTGTGTTGAGAGACTAAGCCTTTTAACGTTAATGCCGTATTAATAAAAAATATGATTCGCGGCCGTAGTAAATGTATTAATAGAATTATAATCATTAAAATCATCAATACCACTCTTTTAGTTAGAATTGATGTCAAATGTAAGTATTTCATGAAATCATGACATTTGGCATTAATGCTAACTGAGATAGTTATATTAATGATTTTAATGATAACAGTTCTATAAACAAGTACTTGCTACGACCGCGAATCATATTCTGACCAAGATACAACCTGACACTGACCTGCAAATTGCAAAAAAAACGCAAGAAAATTTGAATTTCGCGGGCTACCCTGGCACTTCCACCTTAACAACCCGAGCTTCAGTTATGGTTATCATTGTTTATTCAAGTCTTGTTAATGACAGAGACCCTCTATCTATATGGACGCTTGTGAACTGTGAAATGTGTATGAAGACACATGTATACAGCATAATTATGTGTGTTGTATATCCAAAATTGCATAGCTGATGTTTATTTGGATGCTAGTATCTCACCTGACCACTATTCTTGACCATTATGTTGTCGGGGTGCCTGTCCGCGATACCTAGCACGTAGGTGGCGACGCAGTAGCCACACAACTAATGTAATGGATGCTAGTATCTCACCTGACCACTATTCTTGACCATTATGTTGTCGGGGTGCCTGTCCGCGATACCTAGCACGTAGGTGGCGACGCAGTAGCCACACAACTAATGTAATGGATGCTAGTATCTCACCTGACCACTATTCTTGACCATTATGTTGTCGGGGTGCCTGTCCGCGATACCTAGCACGTAGGTGGCGACGCAGTAACCGGCACAACTCATCGTGAACTCGTCAACTGCCTTGTTAAACGCAGCCTCGTTGTTTTCTGTGTTTCTTCGTAGCCATTCTGTGATAATAACAAAAATTTTAATACTTCATTATATAAGTTCAACAAGTTTTTTTTTTGCTTTTTTTGAGTTTTATTTACATAAAACTCCAACACCTTTTTTCGTTAAAAGCTTTTTTCTTTACAATGTAATACTGTAACTGTTATATTTTCGACATTAAAACTAGACAGATGATTCATAAAAGAAATCAATAAGGTTCTTGACGACTTAAAAATTCATCATAATGATTTCAGTTTGCCGACCGCGTGGTAACCACGTGGCGGTCACAAGAAAAGTTTCGCGTCAGTCAACTGAGGTCCTAATCTTGCCTAACAAAATAAAAGGAAATAAAACAAGGAAGCAATACAATACTCACGTAGTAACGTAGACTTATAGATAGTGGAGGCGGCGTTGAAGAGCGCGTACTGCTTCTGTATGTAGGCCACCGTCTGCGCATGCTCCACAACCTCGATCATACCTACTGCGTACTCCATCGAGATGCAGTTGTACGGGTTCATTCTGGGGGAGGATCACAGGAAATAGGGTAGTTGAGTATTTTGTTTTTATTACACATAATATTTGTATCAAAAAGTTCATCATCATCATCAGCCTTTTAATGTCCCCACTGCTGGGGCACAGGCCTCCTCTCTATGAGACGTAACCCACCACGCGGGCCCAATGCGGGTTAGTGGATGTCACATGTCTTCGAATTTTTGGTTCTAGGACATGCCAGTTTCCTCACGATGTTTTCCTTCACCTTTTTGAGAGCAGTGGTGATGAAATAATTTACACAAAGTAAAGCGCCTGTCTGGGTTTGAACTCACGACCTACCTTGTAAGTCGCGGCCGTTTCCACTGGACCACCACTGCTCACCATCAAAAAGTTAGTTTATCCAAATTCGAAAATAGGAAGAATTATTCAAATCCGTTCAAAATTAATTAAGTTAGATACCTTTCAAATCTGGTCGAAGGGGAAACTGTCAAGTCAAAGAAAAAGAATGCACAAACTGACACGTGACGTCATCGCTATTAGGTTACGCGCGTAAAAAAGAGATACTGGGATGTCCCCCCACCCCCTCCCCCCACTCTTCTTCATACCAATATTTGAAATGCTAATTGGTGCTCCATTTAATAACCAATTTTGATGTTGTATTCAGAAAAAAAACCAGCCCAAGTGCGTGTCGGGCCACGCGCAGTGTAGGGTTCCGTAGTTGCCCATTATAACATGCGGACTAAGAAGGAAATTTTATGTTTATTAATATGAACCTATTAATTGAGTTCACGATATGGATGGATGACCATCGAATATTTTTTTTATTTCGGATATCGGATAGTTACAGTTACGGAGCTCCATAGCATCCTTGAACCACACATTAGGAATCCCACCACAGAGCTACACGCCCCCAGTCATTATAATACACACCTAAAATCATATCCATGGTTCTTCCACAGCCTGTCCATGATCCGCAGCATCTGCAGCGTGAACATATCCTGGCGCAGATCGTCTCCAATCTTCAAAATGATGCTGATGTCGTCCCCCGTGGGGTCCGCGTTCTCGAAGCGAAGCTGGAGAGGCCTCATCTTGCTGTCCATTACCTTGCAGTCATCAGGCCTAGGATTTGAAGCTTTAGTAAGAATCGGGTATTGTAGTGTGATCAGATCAAGCGAAATAAGTACATTTGTAAGACGCATACTCAACAATATGGTTGATTGATATGAAAGAGTTGCAATTAATTTCTGAAAATAATTTCTGTAATTTCACTGTTTTGCCAATCAGTTTTAATCGTTTCTGATAATGAATTAAGTATAATATGTAACTATACAGGTTAAAATAAGCGTAAAAGATACGCTCTTACACAGGCAACTGTTTGGAGTGAACATTTTAAAGCAATAACATTTATTTTTTTTGGTGTGGGAAATCATCCAATGACTCTCCCGCTCTGGGTGGAGCGGGAGGGCGTGTCAGGACTGATTCCCAGATCAAAAACAATAATTCTTTTTAGTCCGTAAGTAATTTAGATTATCATAAAATATTGGACACGGTTTTTTTTGCTAAATGATACTCGTATTTATTTTGTAAATCTAATATATATAAAACAAAGTCGGGTTAGTTAAACCATTTATAAGTCAAGAACGGTTGGACCGATTTAAATAAAAGTGAAGTGTCTGCAAACAACACTTTTCATGTTTATCCTTAATGAGTTACGACAAGTCATTGATATTTAAAATAGAAACAAAAAAGGACCTAGAATTGAGCATTGGGGAACCCCCATTCTGACTACAGGTCTAGGAGATCTTTTAACATTCACATCAACTCTCTGAATCCTATTACTCAAGTATGAAGTAAGACGATCCAGAGAAGCGCCCCGGATACCGTAGTAGTGTAGCTTCCTGATCAATGTCATGGGGAACGCAATTGAAAGCCTTGAACGGATCACAAAAATTACCAACGCATCGCATTTATCTTCCCATGCATTATAAATGTGTCCCAAAAGTTCAACACCAGCATCAGTTGTTGAACGACCCTTTGTGAAACCAAACTGTTTGTTATGTAATAATTTGTGTTTAATAAAATACACCACAATATAGACAATTATTAAAAATTACTGCTAAAGTAGGTGCTACAATGTTTTTAATTAGCAACATCAACAGAATTACCCCATAGATATACTGAAAGACTGTAGTCTTTTTAACATTTAAAGTATTAAAAGTTTTAATTACATCATTACAAATGACATATTGGAAATTAAACTGGAACGTTTTATTTAAGTAATGTTTCTGCAGCAGTCCGTGATGAATTCATAGATTTTGTAGTCGATGCAGGATCCTCTGCAAATAAATGTTCAAATGCAGCGGCGACTTTCGAATCTGATTTAATGATACCTGTCATCACTACTTCGGTTGCAAGACCCTCCCGTTTCGCTATAAGCTATAATAATCTCCCAAGTCATTTTAATTACATTACTATTATCTTAAATTTTTGAAAAGTAGCGAAATTTCGATTTTGCTTTATCAAACCAATAAACAATGGCAGTGAATACAATGAGTTTAACTCATTGTATTTAGTCAGGAAAGCCCCCATTCCTGACTAAATATTATGATTTTAATCACTGCCATTTTTGATGGCACTCAAAGTGGTACATTTTTGATGTAGGTGTGACGTAACGCGAAATTTCAACGCACTGTATCGTCCTCATTTTGTGTTTACGTGTCAAAAGAAAAAATACATACACAATATTTTTAACCGACGAAAAAAAGGAGGAGGTTCTCAATTCGACCGATTTTCGACTTATTCGACATATTTTTTAATCATTTACTTATTACGCAATTTCAGTTGCCCGTGTAAGCGCACCTTTAACATATCTTTATAATGGCGACACAAATGTTCAGTTATTAAACTTGTTACTAACAAAATAATATTACTGTCCAAGTCCTCTCAGGACACAAGCTTTTATTAAATTTCTTCACAGCATAACCTCAGGCCAACTATGTTTTTTTTAATGAACACTTACTTGATCCTCTTGCACACAAAGCTAGGGTTAAGCGGCGACACAAAATCACAGAGTGTCTCGACACAGTGCTGCTCCTGGAGGTGGTGGATGAGCGCAGCGCGGGCTTGCTTGATGTGATTCTTCTGGCGCACGCACTGGCTGGCCCCTAACACAGCCAAAATTATGCTCAGACAACTGTATTACGAATGAGTATATAGGAACAAACATGTATAAGATGGAAATCCTACTAATATTATAAAGTTTTGATGGATGTATGTTTGTTACTCAATCACACCAGAACGGCTGAACGGATCGGGATGAAATTTGGCACACAGATAAATTATAGTCTGGAATAGGAAGCACTTCTCCCACGCGGACAAAGCCGCCGATAGACACTAGTACGCATATGACCAGACCTACATTATGATTTATCAAGCTCTGGCTGTAACGCAGGATATGATTGAGAGCGACATTATTCTACAACGCCGTGGAAACGATCTGCCTCCCTAGCCAAATAACTTTTAACAGGCAGGCGCTTCACTTATGTAAATTATTTCATCACCACTGCTCTCAAAACGGTGAAGGACAACATCGTGAGGAAACCGGCATGTCCTAAAACAAAAAATTCGAAGACATGTGACATCCACCTATCCGCATTGGGCCAGCGTGGTAGATTACGGCCCACACCCTCTTACAGAGAGGAGGCCTGTGCCCCAGCAGTGGGAACATTAAACGGCTGATGATGATGAATAGCGCTAACGCTACGTACAAAATTGATGGCAACGACATTACTGGATCTGAGTCACGTGACAGTTCTCTGCGCAGGTAATGTCGTTGCCACAAATTTTGCACGAAGCGTTAGCGTTAGCGCTATTATAAAAGTTATTTGGTTAGGGGGGGCAGCTGTATTTACGGTTAGTTACTGTACCGTTTTAATCTGCATATGTATTGCGATTTTTAGATTTTATTTTGTCTCCATAGATGTCGCAAATTAAATGTTTCATAATTTTTATTGCCAGCGTAATATTGATTCTGGTAAATCACAGACACATGACATAACAGCTGTGTGGAGACAAAAGCAAATTTTTCAGACACAAAACTCTAGTTCAATTATATGAATAGAATAGAATAGAATAGAATAAACATTTATTCGAAAATAAATTATAAATAAAAATACATAAATTATAATAATAATTATTATACATAAATTCAAGTTCTTCAAACTTAACAGAAAGATGTTTTGCTGGGGAGTTTGTTGCGTCACTTATTCCTATCTAAAACACTAGGAAGTGGTGACGGGCGGGCGTTTTCGGGGGACTGTCATTAATTAGAACTTTGACGGTCCAAAACTGCTGGCTGAAGCCTAATTTGAATAAATTACTTTTGATTATGAAATCATATCAATACAAGCTCCCAGCTACATGATAAAGGGAATACAAGGAGACAAGATCTAGCACGTATGACTTACACTTGAGCTTGTCGAGGCACGTGATCTGCCTGGTGAGACTGTTGATGTGGTCCTGGCAGCCGCGGCAGTACGCCTCCAGCAGCAGCCCGAACCGCACGGCCACCGCCGGCACGTGCATCTCCGACCTACACACAAAATCATTATTATTATTTGATAAGGTCATCATCATCATCATTTCAGCTGAAAGACGTCTACTGCTGGACATAGGCGCCCCACAAGTATCGCCACAATGACTGGTTCTGTGCATCTCGCATCTATCGGCTACCCGCGACCCTCACCAGGTCATCGGTCCACCTTGTTGGAGGCCTTCCAACACTGCGTTCCGGTACGCGGTCGCCACTCCAGAACTTTTCGGCCCCATCGACCGTCATTTGGTAAGACACACTATTAGCCGATGCGTGTTTTTTAAATAGCTTGGAGATGTTTAGTCTATCCAATCGGTTTTTGAAGCAGTTCAATGTTGGAGCTGTCACCACACTTTCTGGAAGACTATTCCATGCTGTTACGACTCGGTTAGGCAGGAATAGGGAATATGCATGAAAAAAATATTTGTTATTTAACCGGTTTATCGACGAATATACTTAAAGAGAGTACGAACAGTGAAAGCAGAATCAAAATTGATCGAAAATTAAACGAGATATAACAATTTTAAATAAATATATCTGTTCCTCTCTCGAAAACTCTGTTTTCTATGGCAGTTGTGTGGGCGTCATGTCCTTTGACGTCAAAGAACACGTCGGACTTCTCTTTCTAATTATGAACTTTATAACTTCGTCACTGATGATGATATTTTGAAAATTCCTTCATATTTGTTCACTATAGTTAATAAGTCTTCAAATCAACTAATAAAAAAATATCATGCATATTCCCTATTGCTTCAAAGGCTTCTTCCTGGATGAATTTCCCCATAGCTTCAGAAAATGCCCTAATAAATGTTTGTTGGCATTCAGTGAGTAAAGGAAATCACGTTAGGGAAACAAGTGGAGAAAGGGGGAAGAGATATTTTTGTTTAGCACAAGTTAACTATCAACATTCTTAGGAATTGACGCAGCTTGCCTTCGCTGCTTCTTCTTCTTCTATACAAAGAAAAAAACTTTTTAACAAAAAAATTAACCGACGAAAAAGAACTAAAAAGCAAAAAATAAATAAAACTTTTAAGTCTTGAGTAATGAGCATATTTACCCTACATAAAATATCAAATTTTATATAAACTAATTTTGAGTCGGCGCCAAAGAACAATCTGATTATTAAATATCTAAATTTTATAAGTACTTACAAATGAAGAAGGCTGTAAGTAGGTAATTAATCATTTTATTAATTGGCGCCGACTCAAAATTAGTTTATATAAAATTTGATATTTTATGTAGGGTAAATATGCTCATTACTCAAGACTTAAAAGTTTTATTTATTTTTTGCTTTTTAGTTCTTTTTCGTCGGTTAATTTTTTTGTTAAAAAGTTTTTTATTTTATGATTTTTTGTGGCTCGCATCATCTTGTAACACTCTGAGGCTAATTTCTAATTCTTCATCATTTCTCTTGCCACTGAGCTGATGAAATAACCATCCTTCCATGAAGTTCCCAGAATATTGACCAGTTGAGGTTACCTCCAATACTGTAAAGACGTCTTTTCTTTAAACCATATTAAGTGGTATTTGTCACTAAAACTAGTTTTTATATCTAACTTCTATTGTTTAGGAAAGCTATGATTTCCATCATCAGCTCAGTTTCATGATGTGATGGTTCCTAAATGCAAATACCTGATTAAGTTATGAAAAGTAAACAGGAACAATATTCGTGCCCAATTTTCGAGGTTCTCTCTCAATTTTTTCAGGATCCCATGATCAGATCCTGATGTCCTTAACATGGGACCATCCTTGAGGTATACCCTATCCAAAACAAGAAGAATCATCAAAATCGGTTCATAAATAACGGAGTGAAGGCCGAACATACATACAGAAACGCTAGACGTGCCCACAATTTTCAAGGTTTTCTCTCAATTTTATCAGGTTTCCACTGTCAGATCCTGACTTCCTTGACATGGGACCACCCTTGAGGTGTACCCTATCTAAGAAAAAAAGAATAATCAAAATCGGTTCATAAATGACGGAGTGAGGGCTGAACATACACAAAAAAAAAAAAAAAAAAAAAAAAAAAAAACATATATACGGTCGAATTGAGAACCTCCTCCTTTTTTTTCGTCGGTTAAAAAGTAAAAGCCAATTCGCCTAGCGTAACAGAACTTCACATTCGATTTCATAACTTTTTTCCATTCAAAGGTTGAGGGGTTGTTGGTTGAAGGTTGGTTGAGGTGGGAAGAAGAAGATACAACACAAATTGATATTTATTTACACGAACAGGTATTAGTTTCCACATCCAAAGAAAGGATCAGTGGCGTTAGCAAGGGGGGGCGGGGGCGGGCCGCACTGCGAATCACCCGTTTTGGGGTGACACGGTGACAACTTTAAGAACAAAATTAAATCGCTAGCAAAGCTGTATTTTTCGGGGATTCTCCCACAAGCACTAGCTCAGCTCTATGTTTCGGAATGTCTATAATTCGGAAATTCCCCCAAAAGCGCACGAAGCTGTCGTGTGGGATTTTCCATCCTATAATAGCGATAAATCTTTGACGCTCAGTCACTGGCGGTACTTTCATACAGGCCCAGAAGCCGGCATTACTTCGTGAACCTAACAGCAATAGGTACATAACATACGAATTGATAAGAACATTAACTTTAAACTTCGCGCGCTTTTCGTCCGCACGTCTCATTCATATATTTATTAAAATAACGGTGAGCATTGTTTTTTTTTTATTTTGGGGGTGTGGGAAATCTGACTTCTCCCGCTCTTGTGTCAGACTCTTACTGACTAAAACCCACCCCTGTTCCTTCCCTGCCTGAGTGCCCAGGGGTGCGGTAACTCATTTTCAGAATTTATCCGCTACCCCTAGGCATGCAGGCACCGGCCACGATGGGCCCCGTCAGTGGTGTGAGCATTGCTTGGAATGTCATGACCGATTCAGAGTTGAACTCTAAACAAGATCGAAGTCTCTTTAAGATGTGGCTTCATTGTTCGAGATCGTAAAAATCACTGACTAGCTACATCAAAACTTACTGATTTTTAGAGAGTCCATACAAACGTAATACCAAAATCGTTTGCAGTTTGAGCATATTTCCACCATATTATGCTGATATTTGGATTTAGACAGTATTTATCTAGGTTCCTACATCTTTTTTTTTAAACTTACCTGAAATGAAGTTTATTAAGCGAATTGCATTTCGCACATTTTTACGGCGTAAATGGAATGTTTTCTTTTTGTTTTTTCTGTATTATAAGCAACAATATTTCTAATATTGTTTACGCAGAAACATAGCTTATATTATCAAGTTACAAGTTATCGAAAAAAATGTGTGTGTGTGTACTTATGTACACACGTAAGAAGTTATACTTCTTTGGCGTAACAAGATAAACAACCAAACTGTCACAAAGTTTACAAAAGGAAAACAATCATTCTTCATGAACCACAGACCATAGCTAACTTCAGGGTGGATCGGTTCTAGCTTCTAGCTAACTTCAACCTGTGAATTTTGTGTGACAGTGATGCGCGCGCATCTTATAATTTCGCTCTCATCATTTTTTCATAACGCGCCTAAAGAAGTATAACTTCAAAAATTGGAAATACATTAATTTTTCATTTATCATTTTTGGTAATACGGAACACACCCAAAATTATCATAAATTTGCAATAGCTAGTAGTGCTGTCACATCAAGCAAAATATCAATACCCGGACCTGCGGACGGTGAGTAATGGGTAGCTCGTCGTCCAATCAGCATCAGGCCCGAGAGTCGACGGCGCGTAGTGTTCCACGCGCGCCTCAAAGAGTTGTCAGCAAACAGGACTGGGTCCGTCATGGCCGATGCCTGCCCGGGGGTTGAGGATAAATCCGAAAGAGTTACCTCGCCCCTGGGCATTCAGGGCAGGGAGGAACAGGGGTGGGTTTTAGTCAGTAAGAGTCTGACACGCCCTCCCGCTCCACTCAGAGCGGGAGAAGCCATTGGATGATATCACACATCACAAAAAAAAAACAATGTGTTAAAAATAAAAACATGTTAAAAAATTATTTTAAAAGTTTTTATTTATTTTCACCTGTCCCATTGTCTGTAATCAAATCTTGCAAGCTAAATTAGAGCCACTTCCCGATTTCCGATTAGAATCTAACTGTATGTATCTTTGGTGACATTACAATGATATGGTACCATGGAGCTAGGCTGATGATGGAGACGGAACGTCTGAACTAAACAAGATAAACCCATCTAGTTTGGGCTTGATTGATTCGTTTTCTGGAGCACTTTACTCCTAGACAATATCTACGGTCTGAAGATGAAGCTGGAAGGTGGCCACGGCATCTCTGTGATAAAACAACATAACCCCACTGAGTTTGGATTCGATTGATTAGTCCTGGGGAGCACTTTACGCCTAGACGATATTGAAGGTCTGATGACGAAGCCAGAAGGTGGCCACGGCATCTCTGTGATAAAACAACATAACCCCACCTAGTTTGGGCTCGATTGATTCGTCTTGAGGAGCACTTTACACCTAGACGATCCCTAGAGCCCCTTCGAGCTCCATTATAAGACCCTGGATGGTCTGATAATGAAGCACGAAGGTGGCCACGTCATAGTATTTAGCGTGTAGGTATTTATCTATATTCTTAAAAGCTTGAGGCACAGAAGTATTGTAAGTACCTAACCTGTAACCTGTAACGGGTAGTGCCTCAAGCTTTTAAGAATATAGGTAAATATCTACACCCTTAATACTGACTAGAATTTATTTTTAACTTTACAGTGCGTTGAAATTTCGCGTGATATCACAGTGGTGACGTAACGAAAAACGTAGCATTGGAAGGCCTCCAACAAGGTGGACCGATGAAGTTTTTTTTTAGTTGGGGTGTGGGAAACCATCCAATGACTTCTCCCACTCTGGGTGGAGCGGGAGGGTGTGTCAGACTCTTACTGGCTAAAACCCACCCCTGTTCCTTCCCTGCCTGAGTGCCCAGGGGTGCGGTAACTCATTTTCAGAAGGATCGATGACCTGGTGAGTTGAAATTTCGCGTGATGTCACGGTGGTGACGTAACGAAAGACGCAGCGTTGAAAGGCCTCCAAAAATTATTATTATTAAAAGGTGCAGGTTGGCCGATGGATTTGAGACGCACAGGACCGGTCGTTGTAACGACACTTGGTGGAGGCCTATGTCCAGCAGTGGACGTCTTTCGACTGAAATGATGATGATGATGACGCAACGAGCCCCCACTCCTGAACTTTGATGCGTTTTATCTTTGTCATTTTTTATTGGTTTGGTATTTGTGTAAAGCAAAACAAATTAAAAGTAAAAAAATATTTCACAAAACAAGCTTTTACCTGGGACAGAACTAAAAAGTTAAAAATAAATTCTAGTCAGTATTAAGGGTGTAGATATTTACCTATATTCTTAAAAGCTGGAGGCACTACCCGTTACAGGTTACAGGTTGTACTGACAATACTTCTGTGTTTTTTTATAGGTAAATTCCTACACGCTAAATACTATGACGTGGCCACCTTCCAGTTTCATTATCAGACCCTGGATATCGTCTAGGTGTAAAGTGCTCCTCAAGACGAATCAATCGAGCCCAAACTCGGTGGGGCTATGTTGTTTTATCACAGAGATGCCGTGGCCACCTTCCAGCTTAGTCATCAGACCCTGGATATCGTCTAGGCGTAAAGTGCTCCCCAAGACGAATCAAGCGAACCCAAACTCGGTGGGGTTATGTTGTTTTATCACAGAGATGCCGTGGCCACCAACAAACCGACTTTCGAAAAAGGAGGAGATTCTATATTCGACTGTATGTATGTTTTTTTTTTGTATGTCCGCCGATTTCTCAGTCAGTTGTGGACCGATTTCCAAAATTCTTTTTTATCCGAAAGAATATACACCCGAGGTGGTCCCAAACAAATTTTATCGAAATTGCTTTAGCGCTTTTTGAGAAACTGAACAAAAACGAAAAATACGAATACCTCGATGACGTTTTGGTGTTCTCAAAATGTTTAAATTCCACGTTCCATGTTATTGGGGTTTTTAGTTCTGGGGTATAACAACTAAAAAGTGAAAAATAAAAAACTTTAAAAAAAAAAACAACCGACTTCCAAAAAAAAATACACTAAAAATTAAAAAATAACTTTAATTTCGGAAGTCGGTGTCAAATAACGAAGAAGTAAAATACAAACACCGACTTCCGAAATTAAACTTATTTTTTAATTTTTAGTGTATATTTTTTTTTTTTTGAAGTCGGTTGTTTTTTATTTCATAAACTGTAACAACAAATAACTACTGACATCTTTATCGAAACAGGCAGCCCTGGCAGTTCACAATAACCACGCAGCGGCGCGCAGTTTCAAAGCAAAACTCACTTTACGCTTGTAAGATTTAAGTACATTTTCGTTCGCAGCGTCTAGTGACTCGAAGGTGTAGGCTATTATAGCAGTAGGTATTGAAAATTTCGTATGGAGTGATTTATCTGGTAATCTGTGCCACTGGTCTCACAGAAGAAAAAAATATTGCGCGTGGAGTCCCTCCGCGCGGAAGAAGTGAAACTTCGTTATGTGGAAATGAAAATAGGAAGGGGTAGAAATTGATTTTTAGTGAAATCATATTGTTTCTTTACTCATTTCTTATAATTCTTATCCACTAAATTTGAAAAAAAAAATACTACCCTATTAAATTATATGTGCATCAAATCAAACTAAGAAAAAACAAGTAAATGAAATAATGAATATTGTAAATTAAAATAGAACAACAAGTACGTATTTCAGCTAATTTCACGACGCTCACACTGTTTACTTCGCTGCATAGCAAGAATACCACGCGCTTGTGATTGGGTTCTACTAACTCACTCTCTTTCTATCTCCTATTTTCTACCTTTGAGTATCTTTCTTTCTCTTTCCTTCTTGCGTTGGAATATTGGACGCTACTCGTTGCTAACGCTCGCGCTGGCCTGTATACTACGCGCATGCGTTCGAGTGCCACGCATTCACTCTCGCTGTCTCTTTCTATTCCCCCTCCCCAGGAGCGTTGAACGTTTAACGCAATGAAAGCACTGTTGCGTTAAACGCAACCTTGTTGGAAGTCACATTAGAAGTTTCACTTCAATTACAATATCTGAGCAATAACAACGGAACGTTACCTTAAATGCCAGAAGAGGTAGTGTCCAATAGTCATGTTCTTGAAGGCCCGCTTCAGTAGGAACACGGAGAGGTCGCACATCAGGTAGGACTCGTGCTTCAGCGCCTGCACCAGCTGCAGCAGGTACAGCAGCAGGTCGTTGTCACTGTGGACATAAATTGATGTTATATTCAACTGTATATTTATATTATTTATATACCGGGTGTAACGAAATGGTGTGGTCATATTTTACGAGCCGGTTCTGCCCATGGAAATTAACAACTTTCTCTAAGAAAAAGTAGAAAATTCCCAAAAAAAAAAATTGGACCTTTCATATAAACTTCATCATCATTCTCCTGCCCTTATCCCAATTTATTTGGGGTCGGCGCAACATGTCTTTTTCTTCCATACTCCTCTATTAGTCGTCATCTCTGTAGTCACCCCCTTTTTACCCATATCCTCTTTCACACAGTCCAACCATCGTTTCTTTGGCCTTCCCCTACTCTTATAGCCATCCACATCCATACACATATCCATATATATTCTCATCTCAGCTACATGCAATTGCTTTTCATTCATCCCTTTTGTGGCCCAACATTCTGAACCATACAAGACAGCAGGTCTGACCATTGTTTTATAAACCTTCCCCTTAAGTTTTAGGGGAATGCGGGAGTCACAGATAGTCCCGGTGACCTGCCGCCATTTCATCCATCCAGTGTTAATTCTGTGCTTAACAGTCCGATCTATTTCGCCATCGCTTTGCACGAGTGAACCGAGATACCGAAAATCGGAGCAGACTGGGAGAAGCGCGCCATCTAGCACTACAGCTTCAGAACTGGAGAGACCGCCGAAATCGCAGAACTTGTATTCTGTTTTGGTTCTGCTGATTTTCAAGCCAACTTTCTCCAGCTTCTGTTGCCACTTCTCCAATCTGCTCTGGATCTCAGGTCCATCTTCACCGACCAGAACAATGTCGTCGGCAAACAGCATGCACCAGGGTGCCTCTTCCTGTATTTCCGACGTAACAGCGTCCATAATCAACAGGAAGTGGTAAGGACTTAAAGCCGACCCTTGATGCAAGCCTACAGCCACACTGAACTCATCGGTGTTGCCAGCAGCCGACCGCACGTAGGTACTAGATTGTCTGTACATAGCACGAATCAACTCAACATACTTCCCAGGCAAACCTTTCTCTTTCAAGGCCCACCACAACACATCCCGAGGTACCCTATCATACGCTTTCTCAAGATCAATGAACACCATGTGCAAGTTCTTGTGCACACGTCTGTACTTCTCGCACAATTGACGGAGAGCGAAGGTGGCGTCCATTGTCCCTCGACCTGGCATAAACCCAAACTGGTTCGGGGTAATCTCTTTCATATAAACTTATCATCAGCTAATCAATATTTGTATGGGAGGTAAAAAAAAATTTTTGAAATTCCTCGGATTTTCTTGAAGAAAGTTGTTCATATTGATAGGCAGATGCAGTTCTAAAAATATGACCATACCTTTCCGTCACACCCGGCATGTGATAGGTCTTGCAACAAAACTATAAATTAAAATTTTAGTTTCAAAAACTAAAAAAAAAAAAACATGTTTCTGTTTCTTCTCAGCAATCCCTTTTATTTGATGCATACAAAATAACTAGTCCGCCATACTGGATTTAGAATCACGACACTAAGCTAACCATGCATTGTTAACATTAAACAATTAACATTTTGTGCAATACTTTGTGATGAGAAATAAAGAATGGCATGTGCAATATTTTTTGATGGCATAAATGTATTATATTATTAGCATCCAAAGTGTACGCAAAATTTCAGCTTAATCGGAAACCGGGAAGTGGATCAAATTTAACTTCTAAGATTTTTGAAGTTATGCTTCTTTTGGCGCGTTTGGGATAAATTTATGAGAGTATTTTTTTACGATACGCGCGCACCACGTCACTATAAACCGGCACCCTGAAGTTCCTGAAGTTAGCTATAGTCTGTGGTTCATGAAGAATGATTGTTTTCCTTTTGTAAACTTTGTGACAGTTTGGTTTTTTATCTTGTTACGCCAAAGAAGTATAACTTCTTACGTGCGTACATAAGTACACACACACTTTTTTTTACATACCTACATAGTTGAGATATGTGACTATCTCAACTATGTGCCCACTTCCCGGTTTCCGATTAAGCTGAAATTTTACGTACATGTTTACTTTAGGTGAAGCTAAGTGTGTTAAGGTGGATGCGCCAAAGTAGCTCGCGAAATTCAAATTTTCTTACGTTTTTTGCAATTTGCAGGCCAGGAAAATTAAGGTAAGAAAATTTGAATTTCGCGAGCTACCCTGGAGCTTGCACCTTAAAGAGGTAGGTAAACATTTAGGTACCTGATCTTGCTGAGGCACTTGACGGCGAAGCTCCTGACGGCGCAGTCCGCGTAGGCGTAGTCCAGCAGCTCCAGCGCCGACTCCACCTGCAGCATGGGCCAGTCCGCCAGCATGCGCCGCACGCTGGCGGCCTCGGCGCGCTCGCCCCACTCCACGCACGACAGCAGCTTTGGTAGGAGTTGCGGCGCCTCTTTGCGGAAACGTTCCCTGAAAAATGGTAGATATGCGATACAGTGACATGTTTTAGGGTAATTTTGTACGTCAAATCATATCACACCATAATTATATTAGGTCGGACCTATGAAATCACCGTTTTGTATGGAGAATTTTAAAGAAGTTGCATTTTTCTTACTAACATTTTCTTAATTTATTTAACAACAATGAACACTAATAATGTTTTAAAACTTTTATGCAATAATGTTTAAAAACTAAGATAACATATGCCACTTAGATTAAGCAACAAAAATAAGTTTTGGCTAAGTTAAAACAAATAGTGGTTTGTTTCATTTCTGCTAACAAAAAGGAGTCATTTTTAAGTAAAACTATAAGTAATAAGGTTTTTTTTTACTATTGGCAGTTGTCTAAGACAGTCATTATTCGATAGAATATCAAGCAATTTATGAATATTTTAATTCATAGAAGTGACGACGTCCTCTATTTGTGAGAAAAAAACGCCAATTTCATAGGTGGGAACCCAATATGGTAGTTTCCAAAAAAAAACCTTATTAGTATGTCTGTTAAATTACCAAAAAGTGTTAGACACGTATTTCTTCTTTCGTCACGTAAAAAAAAAATGAGGACAATACAGTGCGTTGAAATTTCGCTTGACGTCACGGTGTGCGACACACTCCTGAATTTGGATGCGTTTTATCTTTGTCATTTTGTATTAGTTTGGTAAAGCAACAAATACATATTTGTTGATAATCTTTTTTTTTTAAACTACGCTATTCGATGTCCTGCGGCCCTTTTAGTGAGAATTTTAGTGCGTGACACCAGTGACGCCCTCATGCTTCGGTAAGCACTTACGAGCTCATCTCACCCAAGCTCAGCTCTCACAAGTGTCGAATTGCCGTCCCATCGGATTATATGACTAAGGAACAGAAAATGCATCTGTGTCTACGCATATACGGTGTTCAAAGTGGTCAAACGCGAGCCTATCAAACATAAAAAAATATATATATATATACTTTTGCACTATATTATCTCGCACATGTTAATCTCCTCTGAGATCGGCCACTATGATCGAAATTCATCCGGGAGGATAATTTGTTATATTATTATGTCTATCTGGACTAATATTTAGTTTTAAATGGTGAAAGATTTTTTCAAATAGATGCTGTGGTTGCAGAGATTACTCTCCGGAATATAAAACTCAAAAAAATCTCCGTGTTATTTATAACATTGATACATATCAATTATTATTTATTGATCTTTTTTAACTTTTAAATGTGACTAAAATTACTGAACTTACCTCGAAGCCCAGATATCTTTTCTGTCCTGTTCGTGCATTTCATACATGGCGTCCTTCTCCGCGAAGGTCCGTAGCCTCTCGAAGTCTCTGCTCAGCCTATCCATGACTTCCGGCGACACAGTCTCGACGTGCTCCGAGTAATCCTTCACCGTCTCTTCTTTGGGGAATAGAACTGGGTATTGGCAGTCGTAGCTGGAAATTATTATATTATTATTAAGTTTCTAGAGGTATTTTTATGGCAACTATATATCAGTAGTTGCTTTAATTTCCTTTTCTAAATACATGTGTGTACCCCTGGTATTATAGACATCCATAGGCAGGAATAACCTCAGGTCCCTGCTTATTTGCCAATCTATACCATAAAAACTGGCCAAGCGCGAGCAGGACCCGCACGCAAAGAGTTCTGACCGAAATATATATATTTTTTTTAAACTTTATTTTTCCGATTTGCACCTCAAAAAGTGACCCCCAATTCCAAATTAATACATTAACCTACGTAACGTGACCGTGTTTCATCAGTCCAGTAGATTCGGAGCAAATTGGCTGTGACAGACGAACAGACAGACAGGCAGACACACGAGTGATTCTATATGGATTCCGTTTTTTTCATTCGGACGTTCGGAATCCTAAAAAAGCAGAACTATTTGAATGCGGCCAAAACCTATACTCACTTAGAGAACTTGACCTGCAGCGCTGCGCAGGAGTCCGTGTTAGGGTTGGACACGACGGTACCCAGGGGGTGAAGTACGAGGTCATCGCCCTGCGTGTCATCGGCCACGTGCGTCCACATTGACAGCGTGACGCCATCGGTCCGCAGCTGTTCTTTGTAGTCGAATATCATCGTGTTTGCCCATGTCAGTCTGTTTACACCCTCCTGGAAATTATTTCAAAGGGTGAAGTATAAATAGAGGTAAAGAAAGCTGGGTACGGTTCTAAAGAGTCTACTGTTGAAAATAAAAAAAAATGGGTCCCGTTATCATTTGTAAGACATTTTATCTCTCAATGTAACATTTTTTAACACGATGTTATTATAGCCTGTCTGACTATGTAAACAAATCTTAGATGTTAAATTTTGCCCACTTCCCGGTTTTCAGTTAAGCCAAAATTTTGCATACATATTAAGTTTGGATGACAATGCATGGTTAGCTATGTGACGTCATTCTAAATTCAATATGGCGGACTCCCAAAGATGGCGGACTAGTTATTTTTTATGCATTCCATAATATAGGTATCAAATTAGGGAAAAGAGTACAAAAAATTACATGACGTCACTCTATTTTTTTTAGTATTTATAAAGTACTTATAATTTATCTATCGTAAAACTACTTGTAATAAGTAAAACACAAAACTACGACAGTTTCAAAAGTGACTATGTTTTCAATTCATATTACAAAAGTTAAAGTGTAATAGCGAGCTGATACATAATCCATACATCTTTAATTTCAGTGGATTTATCAATATTTCATCTATTAGGTATTGTCAGTTGACACCCTGTCTTCTTTTTAATAATATATTTTCGCTTGTTTTTGGTTCAATAGAAAGTAATTGCACACACTATTAACTCTTCAAATGGTGATAAAAGTCCATTTTTAGGGTCCGTACCCGAAGGGTCCAAATGGAGCCCTATTAGAATAGAATAGAATAAAACTTTATTGTACACCAAAACAGTCACACAATACCCCCCAATACACCCACCCGCCCTAATGCCCTATTGCACTATTGTTGTCACTCACGTGTCCGCCTGTCTGTCTGTCCGTCCGTCATCTGTCACAAAATTTTGTTATGAAGAATGAAGAATTTTTTAACTTCCCATTGACCTTTGAACTTGAAATTTGGTGATAATATTTATTATTACGTATACTTTACTAACAAATACTAATATTTGGTACGGGACCCTTGTGCAAAATTCGACACGCACTTTGACAGTTTTTATGACATTATTTTCTACAATTCCCTACCTTATTTGAGTCTTTCCCTCTCCTCTTGCTCTTGCTCTTCGTGACCTCGTAGACGCCGAAGCACACCCTGGCCATGCGCGGCAGGTTAGACACCGTGATGGGGAAGGTCAGCTCCTGGTCCCACACCACCACGCCGTCCGCCATGACAGCCGCGCTCGTCTTCTGCGTCTCGCAGAGAGGCTTGCCGCCGTGGAAGATGCCCACTTGGCATATTACCTGTGAATTTAAAAATTAACAAACATTTGAGAACGTGTTTTAAAATTATGTGGATGAATACATGTCTCGGCTGGAGGTTTTACTCATGAATACTGCGAGTTTTTACAAAATGAAGATAGAATCTCAGCCCAAATTCCTTTCCTTTTTGCGTTGTTGTATTTAGTCCACCTACATACCACTACTGTACATATTATGAAGTTCAAATAAGTAAATAAATAATGCAAATTATATAAATCGTTAACATTATTAGTAGTTACATACGAACTTATACCTAAATAGATTGGGGGATATTTCATGCCAGGACAGCTTTTATCCCTTTACAAAGCACAAGTCAGATCCTGCATGGAGTATTGCAGCCACCTTTGGGATGTCTCAGCTGAATACCAACTTGCTGCGCTTAACTCGGTGGAACGCAGAGGTAAGAGGCTCATTGGTGACGTAAAAAAGTGGATGCCAAGCTTCATAGCTTGGCTCATCGCCGCAAGGTTGCCTGCTTGTCGTTCTTCTACAGAATGTACTTCGGAGAGTGGGCTCAAGAACTCCACGACCTCATCCCACCGGCCCCCTTCTACCATCAGACTTCTAGACGCACAGCAAGTTACCATGCCTACCTTGTTGCTATTCCATCAATTCGCACTAAGCGTTTCTAAACGTCTTTCATAATCCGCACAGCAAAGGAGTGGATAGGTAGAGTTCTATACCTGCGTCTGTGTTTCCGAAAGCATACAACCCTAATCTCTTCGAAGTTAGAGTGAACAGGCTTCTTCTGGGTAAGCTCGTTCCATCGTCGACTCTGTCTCTGTCACCTCTGACCTAGACTCGAGTCAAGAGCAAAACCATTTCTAATAAAATAAAAATGGGGTTTGGCTGTGTCGTGGGGACAGCAGACACAGGACACATGTTCTTTACGTAAATACGGGTAAAGAAAATCAAATAAAAAGAAAGAAAAAAATGGAAATCTTTAAATACAGCAAATTGACCTCAAAATGGCGGCACTTCTCCTTCCACCGCGTGCGATGCTTCACAGATATCACTTAGCGTAAAAAAATAATTACTCCTTTAGCTATCCAGTGGTGTAATTAAATATTGGATGGAGATGATAGATTTATAGCTGCAACCTTAGACTATGAAATAAACTTTCATAGTCTAAGGCTGCAACACTAAACTGTATCCCCCGATTTTGTTATCATTGGTTTTTTTTTGGATTGCCCCTCTTTTTTTGTGGTGGGAAATCATCCAATGACATCTCCCGCTCTGGGTGGAGCGGGAGGGCGTGTCAGACTCTTACTGACTAAAACCCACCTCTGTTCCTTTCCTGCCCTGAGTGCCCAGGGGCGCGGTAATTCTGTTTCGAATTTATCCACAACCCCAGAGCAGGCATCGGCCATGATGGGCTCCGTAATTTTTTGCTGACAACTCTTTGAGGCGCGCGTGGAATACTACGCGCCGTCGACTCTCGGGCCTGGTGCTGATCGGACGGCGAACTACCCACTCCTCGCCGTCCGCAGGCTCGGGTGGATTATTTTAGTTTCAGAATCAGGGAAAGAGCGCCCCCGCTCTTAGACCTAAAAAAGCTGTAGTTTATGTGATCCTTCAACCAAATCTTTGGATCAACTTATCATTAGATTCCTCATGGATACTCTCCGTCTGGAGAGAACGGAGAGTTATGACGGACTCGACCTACCGACTTAATACCCACGGTTCCTACCGCTACCATGAGTCGGGGGTCCGGGATACCTTATGGTGACCAGAGATCGTTAAGTGCCCGTCGACGCCCGGCTGCTCTTCTGGTGCGAGTGGAGGGAGAGGTATGCTAACCCTCCCTAACCACCGCCTCCTTTGCATGCATCACCTCCTCAAAAAAAGCGGCGACAGCATCCCACGCACTCTCGCTTCCGACTGTGGTTCAGTCCATTGACTGAACCACAGTCGGAAGCGAGAGAATCAGATTTATCCTACCCAATCATCAGAGCAACTTGTCTTAATCTTGCATTAGCCGCCATCTCGACATAGTAATGTTTTCTTTTTTGCTACGTCTTCTTTCACGCAACGGATGGGTTGTGTTGTCATTAATTCTCTCTCTTCATTCATTCATCTACATACAAACATTGGTAACTCACCGCAGCACCATTCCCGGGGTCCACGTTCAGTTTGCCGACGCTCTGTATGACACACGAGTAGTCTTTGTGAATGTTCCATGCCGACTCGTTCTTCTTCCGCCGCATTGTGTTGGAATGCTCTGACGTCAGTCGTCTCCGCTCCGGCAGGCAGTACGGGTAGTAGGGCAGGTCACGGTTCACTGTAGGATATGGTGATGTCAGTACATGTTGGTTAATTGAAAAAAAAAACGTTTAAAATCCTAAGATTATTGATTAGTGTTACAATTTTGGTCTACAATAAAGTAAATTTATATTCTAGCTTTTAGAGTTTATTTTATTAATAAGACGCCGGTATCCGTCTGTCTGTCAGCGGGCTGTATCTCTTGATCCGTATTAGGTAGACAATTAAATGTTTTACATAATATGTATTCATTTTTATTATTTGTTGTTGTAGCGGCAACAGAAATACACATTCACTGAAAGATTTTCTGTCTACCTATTATGGATCATGAGATACAGCCCAAAAAAAAATCCGCGCGAACCATCGGGGACGCAACAGGGTAGGTTTTTAATTGTGTCTGTCATTCCGGGGCCTGACGGATTAAAAATCAAAACACACTAAGTATTAATTAATTATTATCAGTTGGCAGCATTTAAAAATGTAAAATCTGTATGATATGAGAGGATATGAGACTGATCTTCATACTTGAACTTTATAGTTTTCTTTTCTCAATAACCTTAGAAAAGTGTTAGATTACAAGCGTGTTATTATTACTTATTTGATAACAAATAAATGTTTTTTATGTTGAATAATAATGTATGTATAATAGTACAACTATTCGCGGCATATCTAGTTTTTTTATTAAGCCTATACTATCCCATTGCTGGGCAAAAACCTCCCCCAAATCCTTCCAGATTTTCTTTTCACGAGCCAAGTCGAACCAGCCCTTACGGTAGGCGTCTAGGTCGTCTGGCCACCTCTTCCTAGGTCGGCCTCAGCCGCGAAATATGAGCTTGAACGTGGAGTTGCGGACCCCAGCCCGAAATACAAAGGTACATACATGTTTCACGTGACGGCTGACAGGGCAGAATGGAAGAAAATAAAAAAAAAAATTACAAAAAAAATTCCATAAATAATACAAAAAAATGGAAAATAACTTTAATTTCGGAAGTCGGTATTTCTAGTTTGGTTTCTTCGTTATTTGACACCGACTTCCGAAATTAAAGTTATTTTTTAGTATTATTTAAGGAAGTCGGTTGTATTTTTTTAACCGACTTCAAAAAAGAGGAGGTTCTCAATTCGTCTATGTTTTTTTTTTTGTAATAAGCGTTTTATTTTTCACTTTTTAGTTGCTGCACCCCATTCTAAATCTAAATTAATAGTAAAGCTATGCACGGATTGATAGCCCCAAAACTAGGGAATTTGAACATAGTTGGTGAAATTAGGGTGTATCAGGATGAAATGTACAAATCTGTATACCCCTTCAGAGCGTATCAGCGTGATGTAATGTTGTGAAATGGTGAAAACAATATACAGACATGCGATTGCAGCAATTCTGGAAGGTCTGCTATCATTTATTGAATAGATCTTCAGCAAATTTAAATGAGACCACATGTGAAGCACCAGCTTCCAAATAAAAAAACAAAATCGGTTTACCTAGTAAAAAGTTATGAGTAACACACATAAAAAAAAAATACAGTCGAATTGAGAACCTCCTCCTTTTTTGAAGTCGGTTAAAAACATGTTGCGCCGACCCCAAGTAACATGGGATAAGGGCAGGAAGATGAAGATGATTCACTAATAGATACTCCATCGCTGAGTGTCAAAAGCCTTTATCCCGAAAAAACACAGATTTATTGATTGATTTTTTTTTTTTGGTGTAAAGTCCCGCAAACCTCCATTGAAAACGGAGGTTTGCGGGACTTCGACCAAACAGGATGTTGTGTCTGGTGTGGGCAACTACCCGGTGGTTGATATCGGACTGTAGAATGTGCGAGTTTTTAGTTCGTAGGTGGCGTCATAGATGTCGCTATACCTGCTTAAAAAGCTAGTCCTAGTTATAAAATTACTATTAGGCTGCCCTATGCCATGAAACAACACAGATCACCAACTCACGTGTCAGCGGCAGCCTGTCCATGCTAACAGTCATGACGGCCGGCACCCCATCCGTAGCCAGCATCTCCTGGATGTACAGGAATTGGATGAGCGGGTAGTCGCCGAACAGGTACTCTTCGCGGCCGCACACCTTCAGTACGTAGTTGTGAGGATGCTCGCCGCGCATGTTCAGGGAGTTGGCCAACCTGCGCAGGATCGCCTCGATGTGTTGCTGTGGTGTGCGCGTCGCAGGGACGCTTAACGTGAATGATACCTGTGAATGATGAATAGAATAGAAAACATTTATTCGACACAAATACAGCACAACAGAACAAACACAAAGAGAATTATTAAAGAATCCATACTAATATTATAAAGCTGAAGAGTTTGTTTGAACGCGCTTATCTCAGGAACTACTGGTTCGAATTGAAAAAATATTTTTGTGTTGGATAGTTCATTTATCGAGGAAGGCTTTAGGCTATATAACGCTGCAACTAATAGGAGCGAAGCATCAGTGAAAAATGTTTCAAAAACGGGGCAAATTATTCATATTTGAAGGCTTCCGTTGCGTGCGCTGCGTAAACGATTCAAGTTACCCAAAAAATATGTATAAAAGAATTATTCCTTTTTAAATTATCTAAAAAAATATCCGCGACAGTATATGTCAATGTTTTAAGATTGACTCACTATATTTTAAACTTTTTTATGGTAATCAAATTTGGTCGAAATTAATGCATTACTTGCGAAGGTGTAAACATAAGCATGGTATTTATCCTTATCCAAATAAATACTCGTACATTATTCATCATAAGTATTTAATTTTGAACAAAATTGCCCTCGACATCATTTGATTTCAACGAATATCTTAGGATATACTCGTATCATAGTTTTAATCAAGTACCACGCGCACATTCATGATGTGCTAGGCGCGATCATGAGGGATGTGGGGGTGCGCTTGCGCTGAGCGGCCGCCGCCAGTAGCTCTGCGAGGTACCATTTTGCACTGTATAGCCTATTTATTGAGGAAGGTTTATAGACTTTATAACTGTTAAATGCAGACTCCTTGGACCCTTTGCTCCATAGAGTCGAGTAATTGTCTGGCACCATAGTGATGGAAAAATAACAGTGTTGTCAAAAAAAATGTGTGCAATGCGATGTAAAATGTTGATGATATAATTCATAAAATACGTTGTACCTTGTATACTGTTTACTTTGCTTTTATATATATATTTATATATATATATATATATATATACGAGGGCGGGTCAATAAGTCCGTGACTTCACTACATAGTATAAAACAAAGTCGCTTTCTCTGTCCCTATATCCCTATGTATGCTTAAATCTTTAAAACTACGCAACGGATTTTGATGCGGTTTTTTTAATAGATAGAGTGATTGAAGAGGAAGGTTTATATGTATAATTTGTACCCGAGCGAAGCTGGGGCGGGTCGCTAGTTTGGAATAAAACACAAATTTTTTGATAAATAAATCATTTTATTTTTCAACGTAGTCTCCCTTGAGCTCTATACACTTTGTCCAACGCTTCTCCAATTTTTTTATCCCTTCCAAAAATATGATTTGTCGAGGTCTTGGTCTTGAGGTTTGGGAACAAGAAGTAGTCACTCGGAGCCAAATCTGGAGAATAGGGCGGATGAGGGAGCAATTCATAGCCCAATTCATGGTTTTTTGCATGGAGTCGAGTAATTGTCTGGCACCATAGTGATGGAAAAATAACAGTGTTGTCAAAAAAAATGTGTGCAATGCGATGTAAAATGTTGATGATATAATTCATAAAATACGTTGTACCTTGTATACTGTTTACTTTGCTTTTATATATATATATATATATATATATATATATACGAGGGCGGGTCAATAAGTCCGTGACTTTTGGAATAAAACACAAATTTTTTGATAAATAAATCATTTTATTTTTCAACGTAGTCTCCCTTGAGCTCTATACACTTTGTCCAACGCTTCTCCAATTTTTTTATCCCTTCCAAAAATATGATTTGTCGAGGTCTTGGTCTTGAGGTTTGGGAACAAGAAGTAGTCACTCGGAGCCAAATCTGGAGAATAGGGCGGATGAGGGAGCAATTCATAGCCCAATTCATGGATTTTTGCCATGGCAACTGCACATGTTTTCTTGGCCAAATGAGGTCGGTTTTTTTTCAAATCGTCATTGAATCGGTCCAATAAGTTGGCATAATATTCCCCATTGATTGTTCTTCCCTTTTGAAGGTAGTCAATTTGGATTATCCCGCGTGCATCCCAAAAAACAGTCGCCATAACTTTATTGGCTGACAAACCCACCTTGGCCTTCTTTGGCGCCGATTCACCCTTAGAAACCCACTGTTTTGACTGTTGTTTGGTCTCTGGTGTGTTGTGATGGATCCATGTTTCGTCCACGGTTACAAAACGGCGCAAAAACTCCTCCATATTGCGATTCAACAACGCCAAACCTTCCTGTGAAGTTGTTACACGATTGCGTTTGTGGTCGACTGTGAGCAAACGCGGCACCCATCTTGCGGAAAGCTTTCTCATGCCCAAGTGATCATTCAAAATTGAAACCACTGAAGCCATGCGAGATCCCTACGGCTTCCACAATCTCTTGCACTTTCAATCTTCGGTCGGCCAACCATATCGTGAATTTTTTCGATTGTTTCGGGTGAAGAGACCTCAACTGGGCGTCCAGGACGTTCGGCATCTTCAGTGCTTGTACGGCCACAACGAAATTCAGTAAACCACTTTTTTACCATTGAAATCGATGGTGCAGAGTCCCCATAGTATTTATCAAGCTTAGCCTTGGTCTCGGTAATGTTTTTTTTTTTCGCAAAAAACAATGCTTAATAAGCACACGAAATTCACTTTTTTCCATTTTTTCCTCAAATTACTGGGTAGTCTGATAAAGATAGTTGTCAAACACAAACTAACTGACGCAGCAAGTTCAAATTTTGACAGGAGTCAACTGACAGATGCCTGTTGACAGGAGTAGTGTTGCTTTTTCAGTAAAGAGGTCAGAAATTCAAAAAGTCACGGACTTATTGACCCGCCCTCGTATATATATATACTTTGCTTTCACAACTGCGTTCCTCCGTTTTAAAAAGCGTATATTCTAAGAGGTTACGGACCCGCACGTAAACGGAAAAAGTGTCACGTCACGAAATGGATTACTCAACTAAAATCGATATCGGCAAGTTAGTTGGTAAAGAAAACTGGCAAACATGATACAAAATGCAGCCGTCGTAGGCAAATTGAAAGAACCAACACCAGTTGATCAATCGGAAGTTGACGCCGCTGTCAGCTCTTATAGATCGGCTCTAGCCAAGTATAAGAAGGCCGAAACTGGCGCTTTTCTGATGCTAACCACTAACATGTCGGAAGACATACTGAAGAAAGTAATGAGATACAGGACTGCACGCGAAGTCTAGCAAGAATTGCACAGACTATTCGACGGGCTGACGGAAGATAGAGAATATAACATATGTCTAGAGTTCTTTGGACTGAAACACGACAAAGTGGATGACATACCCACTCATATGGCCAAACTAAAGAACCTCTGGAATGAGCTGAAGGCGGAAGTCACGAAGATTGACGCTACTGCTAAACTTCCCGAGATGTTTCTCATATGCAAGGTGTTAGATACGTTGGACGAAAGGTACCTCAACTTCAAGTCAAGCTGGCTCATGCTTAAGCAGACGGAGAAGACCATAGACAGTCTGACGACTCACCTCTGTGCATTCGAAAGAGATCTGGGTAGTCAAGAGATTCCAAAACAGGAAGCGCTAGTAGCTACATCCAATGAGCATCCTACCAAACATGACAAGGAGCAGCTGATCTGCAACTACTGTTCTAGAAAAGGACACAGTTCGCAATTGCAAGAAGTGGATTAGAGATGGGAGGCCACCTAATTCAACTCAAGGCACATTAGGAGCTGGTTCAAAGTCCAAGCAGGTGCAACACATCTCGCTAATGGTAAACGCATGTACAGACTGTTGTCAACATTACCTGACCCACCCTAAAATCAAACGACTTTGGACCCTCTGCATGTAACATTAAGGTTTATTTAATTTATAAGAGCTTATCAGACAACTGCTCGAGGATTTGATGAACAAATACAATAATAATATAGACACGCAAATTTGATCTTTAAAACGTTAGCATTAGGTTATATTTTATAACTATTTGTTATAATATAATAAGTGTAATAGCTTATTTTAATGATTGAATTCAAGTAATACTGGTCTCGTGGTCTGTGTGTAAGACTGAGAAAAACAAGTTTCGAGATCAAATCCTCCGGCAAAGATATTGTTTTGCTTTCAATATAGAATTTATATTCCAAAACTATTTCTTGTATTATTGTAAAGAACTACAGACTATACATAAACTTTTTAAAATAGTAATACTTTCACATAAATTGTAATAAGTAGTTGAAAAATAAATATTCGTATTCATTATAAAGAACTGTGAACTTAAAGTTTTTTAAACTACCCACCCGTTTACAAGATAAGTTATTAGGCGAAAATCATATTGGTCGTTCTTTAATATTGTAAGCAATATTGTAGAAATGAAAACAAATTAAAAAAGAAACTGATGTATAGGTGGACTGTGTTTTCGAACCCACATGCTGTTCGTCGTCAATCCAGCATCAAACCGCTAAGCCAGAAGAACTTGTTGGGAATACGCGAAATTAAAGATTGGGTTGTAATTATGTAGTGTGACTTAAAAGCTTTTCAACTTTAATGTTAACGAGATAATGATTAAAATAGCTTAACAAAAACATATATAATGCCGGTGGCTCCGACTGTGTTGGGTGGGTTTACCTTAACGTTACGTGTTTTTTTTTTTTTTTTTGGGGGTGGGAAATCATCCTATGACTTCTTCCGCTCTAGGGTGGAGCGGAAGGGTGTGTCAGACTAAAACCCACCCCTGTTCCTCCCTGCCTCGAGTGCCCGGGGGCGAGGTAACTCTTTCGAATTTATCCTCCACCCCCGGGCAGAACGTTACGTGTTAAAGATCAAATTTGAGTGTCTGTGTTATTATTGTATTTTTGTTCATCGAGTCCTCGTGCACTTGTGTGATAAGCTCATATAAATTAAATAAACCTTAATGTTACAGGCAGAGGATCCAAAGTCGTTTGATTTTAGGGTGGATCAGGTAATGTTGACAACAGTCTGTACTACAGGACAAACTCAAGACCGAGAGAACTGGTTTGTCGATAACGGGGCAACAACCCACATCGCAGTAAGGAGCGACTTCTTCAGCGATTTTCATGAATTTGATCTAAACCACACAGTAATAACAGCTGACGGAAGTACAATTCCTGTCGTAGGAAAAGGCTCTGTGGTGGTAGAAACAAATGTAAACGATAAGAGGGAGAAGATAACACTTAACGATGTGTGGCTCGTACCAAATCTAACCAAAAATTTGTTCTCACCGTTGGCAGCGCAAGATAGGATGCAAAATAGCCTATTCACGTCAACGACTAGACAGTGCAAGCTCGACATTGAAGGCCATACTAGAATTGTTGGCAAGAGAGTACCCTTTGGTGGACTCTACAAACTAGAAATGAAGGCGGTCATGCCCACAAAGCATACATCAATAGTGGTTAATGCTATTAATGGTACAAACATGCTGCAGCTCTATCATGAGCGCTTCGCACACCAAGACAAGAACCACGTCATTCGTGTAGCTAAACGCGAGCTAGGCATCGAGTTACGTTCAGATAAAGTGAAATGCGAGGGCTGCATCTATGGAAAGGCTCACCGAAAACCCTTCGGAACTAGGGAAAGAGTCTCAGCATGTGGAGAGTTGGTACACACCGACGTATGTGGCCCCTTCACGGAAAGTATCTCAAAGTACAAGTATTTTGTATTGTTTAAAGACGATTATTCAAGCTACCGCTTCATGTACTTCATAAAGCAGAAGTCAGAAGTAAAAGACAAACTTACACAGATGCTCCAAGAAGGTAGTAACGCTGGGCACATTGTCAAAACCTTACTGAGTGACAACGGTGGCGAGTTTGATAACAAGGACGCCCGGAAAATACTGCAAAGACACGGTATTCAGCATAGGCTGACAATGCCTTACACGCCTGAGCAGAACGGCTGTAGTGAGCGAGAAAACCGACGGCTGTAGTGAGCGAGAAAACCGAACGCTTGTCGAAGCTGCGAGATCCATGCTATATGCAAGAGAAATGCCTCAAAAACTTTGGGCAGAGCTGATAAACACAGCTGCTTACGTGCTCAATAGAACGGGGCCTACAAAAGTAGAATCGAAAGTTCCTTTCGAGTTGTGGCACGGTAAGAAACCAAAAATAAGTCACTTAAAGATAATCGGCAGTGAATGCTATGCCCAATCAAAACTAAAGCGTAAGAAAATGAGCAAGAAAGCCATAAAAGGCAGGCTCATAGGCTACGAAGGCGACGACGGCTACCGGATCTGGAACGGACGAGAGACACTGAAATCAAGAGATATCTCATTCCAGACCGATGTTGAATTTAAAATCAACACCAGCATGCCCTTACGGTCAGAGGGAGCCGAGAGTGATTACAGAAGCATCCCTGACCCTGTGCCTGATGCCGAAAACCAGGAACTTGCTCAAGAGGGAGAAAGAGAGGATGACCAAGTTCTGGTCCCAGACGAAGTCTTCCTCGACGCTCGCGACGAAGGAGAGCTAGAGATCACTGACGCTAGCTACGAAGGAGAGCTAGAGATCACTGAGCCTCAAACTGCTGATGGTACCCCAGCTGAACAGGAACCTCGCTACAATCTTAGAGAGAGATCCACAATAACGAAACCCAAAAGATACGAGGACTTTGTGTGCTCAATAAGTAATGAGAGATTCCCAGAAACCTACAAAGAAGCCATTGTAAGAGAGGATAACGAAGAATGGCGCTAAGCAATGGAGAGTGAGATTAATTCACTAAGAGACCTAAACGTCTGGACACCATGCCCGTTGCCCGAAGGCAGGAAGGCACTGCCCTGCAAATGGGTCCTACGTATTAAAAGGAACCCTGACGGCTCTATCGATAAATATAAAGCCCGACTTGTCGTAAAAGGTTTTAAACAAAGTAAAGTCATCGATTATGAACAGACTTTTAGTTCGGTTGCGCGTATGGCAACGATAAGAGCCTTACTGAATGTAAGCGCGCAAGAGAATCTACATCTTGTCCAGTTTGATGTGTGTACTGCATTCTTAAACGGCAAACTTCAAGAAGAGATTTATGTACAACAACCGGATGGCTACACTGATGGTTCGTCAAATGTTTTAAAGCTTAACCGAAGCCTGTACGGTCTAAAACAAGCCCCAAGATGTTGGAACTCCTGCTTCGAACAAATTCTGCTGGATATGGACTTTAAACAAAGTGAATCCGACTGCTGCCTGTATACCAAGCAAGTTAATGGCAAAAAGCTACTCATCACCCTTTATGTTGATGATGGTTTGGTAGCTGCGACTGACATGAGGACCTTGCCAACAGCTTTCTAAATGATTTGAAGATGAGACTGAAAATTACGACGAAACCTTCGTCTTACTACCTAGGCTTAGAAATAGTCAGAGAATCAGACGGGTCTATCTTCATCAAACAAGAAGCCTATGCCAAGAAGGTCCTGGACCGATTCAGATTGGGAAACTGCAATTCAATTGGGACGCCTATAGATAATAATGCTCAATCAGGGAAAGTTGATGCAGTAGAGGCACACTACCCTTATCGTGAAGCTGTTGGGTCCCTCGCATATCTGATGACCGGGACACGCCCAGATATTGCATAAATGCTGTCGGAGTTGCATCCCGGAAACTAGAATCACCGACTAAATAAGATTGTCTTCTAGTAAAACGGATTATGCGCTATATTAAAGGCACTCTTTCTTTTGGAATAAATTACAAGGCCAACCATGAATGTGGCCTATTGGAAGGCTATAGCGACGCTGATCACGGTGGTTGTCAAATGAGTGGACGTTCAACCACAGGAGTGATATGCTGCTATACTGGAGGCATTGTATCGTGGCTGAGTCAAAGACAAGCCTCAGTCGCCATATCAACGACCGAAGCGGAAATTGTCGCTGCAAGTGAAGCTGATAAAGAACTAGTATGGCTCACTAGGATCTTTAATGATCTGACTGAATTAACAGAAGTACCAGTACTGCATGTTGACAATGAAGCTGCTATACGCTTGGCGCACAACCCCGAGTTCCACAAGAGAACGAAACATATCAGAATAAGACATTTCTTCATAAGAGAAATCGTGAAAGAGGGAGGCATAGTAGTCAAGAAAGTAAGCTCGAATGAGCAACTGGCTGATTTTTTACCCACCCATCAAAGAACATGTACTGTAGAGCTATTCTGTAAAATCTCACCGTGAAAACTTAGGTGAAGTGACCGTGAAGTGGGCTGTCAATCCATACAATCAAGGTGGAATGACAGTTCACTTCATACTCACTCCACCTAAGTTTTCACGGTGAGCTGTGAACAGAATCGACCGGCTGAACTAGGTATATGTAAAACAGACAATTAAGGGAAAGTGTTAAATGCAGACTCCTTGTCTGTGACCATAGTGATGGAAAAATAACAGTGTTATCAAAAAAAAAATCATAAAATACGTTGTACCTTTTATACTGTTTACTTTGCTTTCACAACTGCGTTCCTCCGTTTTAAAAAGCTTATATTCTAATAATAACATCACGCTACGACAGTAACCATAAACGCGGGTGAAACCGCGGGCACAGCTAGTAATACAATAAAATAGCGCTGAGCGTGCATGCTCCTATTGAAAGGACGATAAATATAACGACTTTTTTTTTAGGTACTGTTTTCACTTATACGCTTCTTTATGCCGTCGCGGTCGTCGTTTAATATGCTCAAGAAACACTAAAAATAGTTATTGGGACTGTAAAACTTTTTAATGTTTCAATGTTTGTAGTCATAAAATAATAAAAAAAATAGTAAATAAAAAAAAAAAAAAAAAAAACAAAACAAAATAACCTAACAACGATATATTGAACTTGTTGACTTCGTCAAAACTTATTTGTCACAATTCATTTCTTCGAGAGCTTCATCAAATAGACTACATAAACAAAGACTACAATAATATCTAGAAGAAAATGTTGAGATCCCGTTTCAAAATAAATTATGGTGATGAAGAAATAGAGGAGGATCCCTCCAAGACAATGGCAAAGGTCAGTAGATCAAACTCCCTTGGCATGAGTTCGCGAGAGTTAACGAAAGGGTACGACTTTAGAAGATGTGACGTGGAAGTAAGAGATGAAATTTGGAGGGGGGAAGGGGGGGCAGGTGTAGACCCCCCCCCCCCCCCCTCCTATAAAGGAAAAAGCACGGAAACACCCCCTTTTTTTAATGATTTTTTTAAAATCGTGTTTTGAGGTTATGTTTACGATTTTTTTTGTCGATTTAAAGGGAAGAAGAGAGAGGGGGGAAGGTGTAGAACCCCCCTATGAAGAAAAAGTCCTGGAAGTCCCTTCCCTGTTTGTTTGAACGTTTTTTTAAATACATGTTCTGAATCAGACAATTTTTTTCTAAAAAATTTAGTCGTTTCTGGCACTCGCCGACCGCTGCCGCGGTCGGCGAGTGCCAGAAACTCGCTACGCTCGCTCGGCTCGCGCGTTGTGGTCGCAGTTCCCAGTGATCTATGCCAGCGTGTCCCAAGTCTCAAGCTACATGATTTTTTAAGAGATATTTAAAATAAGACAACTAAATGTAAATAAACATTTATTTTACATAAAGATGTGTAATATATTTTAAATAAAACAAAAATTTAATTCTCATTCATTTAATCAATTTTATAAACATATTGAACTGCCTTTAACAATTCCTCGAAAGGGTCTTTATGATATATCCTTATTTTTCTCCTCCACGAATACTCTATAAGCCACTCTGTAAAATTTCCCTTATATTGGTCTTTATTAAATAATACTTTTAAATTTCGCCAATGGCTTTCTATGCGCTGGGTGTGTGTCCCGTCTGGTGCCACAAATTTATTCACGGGGTCACTGTGATTCACTTTTTTATGTATATACCCATATTGAGGAAGGCAGTCATATGCTCTCCAAAAATCTGTATGTAGTTCAGTGCCTTCCTGAACATGTTTCTGTATCAATCACCAATCCTTCAGCAGTCCTTTCATTATTAGGACACACTTCAAGCCGTAAATCATCACTGCCGTCTTCAATCATCCCCAACACCCAGTGGCCCTCAATATGTCTTCCTCTATTGTATTTTCTTTTTCCAAATTTTGATTCATCTAGTTGAACAATTTTTCCTGGTCCACCAATCTTGCTTTGATTGTCTTGATGCTCCAATTCATAAACTACTATTGTCTCCCGGCAATATGAATACCAGTCTGCAATACTGGATGTAGAAAGCACGGTTTCTCTGTCGTCTCGGGCTGTCTCAACTTGAACTTGAAGGTACGAGTACCTATGGCTGAACATGTACATGATTTGGAATATCAAATCTATAGGTATCTTTACATTCTCAAACCATATACCTTTTGCTCGACTCTCCGCTTGGATCCGGCAGTTGCTCTTTCTGCAACGAAAGCTACCCAACTGCCCAGTCCCACATTTGCTTAATATCATTGGTTTTCTATGGTTTCTACATATTTTCTCCCTCAGAATAAGTCTGTGCTCTTCAGCAAACTGAATACACTGAGCTGTTGCGCCCAGTCTAGTCAGTATTTTTATCATATTCCAATGGGACCTGAAAAAATCGAAACATAAATTAGAACTGTTTTAGCTTACAAGTTTTTTTAGCGAAGAAGTTTTCTGAAGGAGGTGGGCAAGATAATAAATCGATTACCAACCTTATTTCTGCCGAAAAATAACGGATACGGCGGCCAGACGACCCAGAAGGACGAGGTCCCGCATCACTCGCACTGCCCTCAGACCAAGTCGGTGATGCAGGCATCACCGACGCGGCAGTGGCAGCGGTAGCACGGGAACAACCAGCTTCTGGTTCCGATGACGGAATCACGGGCACAAGCGGCTCATTAGAGTCCAACACTTGCACACACGAAGGGCCTAGAGAAGAGCTCGCAACAAGTGGCTCATTAGAGTCCAACACTTGCACTACACTCGATTCTTCAGACGATATCACAGCAGAACACAAAACCTGGGGCTTCGGAGACGCCATGATAGTAGTCAAACGTTGATTCACAAACAGGAGTACGTAATCGCTCTCAACTGCAAGGGACGCAAACGATGACTAAAATCCAAAAATGGCGCCATTTCAAGTTTGGTTTCACTTATCGGTAATAGTCGGTAAATTATTCTAAATGCTAATTTAAATAGCACTTATTTAAATCAGTGAAATATATGTACATATTATAATGAAATATGACTTAGAAACCATTTAAATCACTAGATATACATATTTATTTCATCATTAATAAGGAGTAAAACATTTTAGTGCTTTGAATTTTCTCTAGTATATCTATAGTAGTCTATGCTTCCGTAAAACGAAACGTACAATGACGAGACTTAACCTCAAAAGTGTCATAATATTGTTGAATTTTTATGTTTTTGTTGAATTTTTATGTTTTTCTTTTTTTTATATCTCGTAAACTATAAATTTCCGTGCGAAAAGAACTACACGTAGAAGCTTCTAATAATATTATCTTTCTGTAAAAAAAAATATGGACTCTAAATTCCACGTCACATCATCTAAAGCTTAACCAACGAAAGAGTCAACGCGGCCCTGACAAGGCAAGGCAACTGAAGTAAAACGGGTGGGTTTTAGTCAGTAAGAGTCTGACACGTCCTCCCACTTGGAGGAGGAGAGAGTTGGAGAAGTTATTTGATGATTTCCCACCCAAAAAAAAAAGTTACAGTAAACTATACAGTTTGTCTTTATAATGTGCACATATCGAAATAAGGGAATCTATGTTTAATTTTACCAACGGAAAAAATATAAAAAAAATATATATTTTTTCTTTTTTAACCGACTTCCAAAAGGAGGAGGTTATCAATTCGGATGTTATTATTTTTTTTCTTTTTTTTTATGTATGTTCGGGCATAACTCCGTCATTTATGGACGGATATCCAAAATTCTTTTTTTATTCGAAAGGAGTTTGTTCCGAAATGGTCCCATTTAAATTTCATAAAGATCTGATGATGCGTTTCGGAGACAGACAACGGAACTCTTCAAAAAATGACAGCAAATCAACCGCGATTGCTGCTATCGCCTCAACATCCATTGTTAACACACTTTCATGGAGAAACACAACCAAAAAGTGAAAAATAAAAACTTTTTTCCAAAAAAATAGAACCGACTTCCAAAAAAAAACAAAGTGCAAAATAACTTTAATTTCGGAAGTCGGTGTTTCTTCGTTTTTTGACGCCGACTTCCGAAATTAGTTATTTTGCACTTTTTGTAAAAAGTTTTTATTAAAAAACAAACTAAAACAAAGCGGTGAAACTTTTAAACTAAATGATCTATCGCGATGAAACAAACTCCTTAATTATTGAAAATAATTATGCGTCCACAAAAAATGAAAATTGTGAAAATAAACTTTCCTCAATTGAAAAAAAAACATGTTTTTTTTAGCAAAAATCTGTTTGTCGGACTTCGCACATTTAGGATTACGTACCAAATGTATTTTTTTGTATGGCTTTGGGTCAACAAGATGCTTTTTTTTTTTTTTTTGTGGGGTGGGAAATCATCCCATGACTTCTCCCGCTCTGGGCGGAGCGGGAGGGCGTGTCAGACTCTTACTGACTAAAACCCACCCCTGTTCCTTCCTGCCTTTGAGGGCCCAGGGGCGAGGTAACTCTGTTTCGAATTTATCCTCAACCCCCGGGCAGGCATCGGCCATGACGGGCCCCGTCTCTTGCTGACAACTCTTTGAGGCGCGCGTGGAACACTACGCGCCGTCGACTCTCGGGCCTGGTGCTGATCGGACGGCGAGCTACCCATTACTCACCGTCCGCAGGCCCGGGTCTACGGTGGCCGGAGATCGTCTCGCGGCGCCGGAAGTCCCCGGCGTCTCCTGAGGCGGCTGCTGCTGAGGGCGACTCCGTTGTTGGTGCTCTCTCACGCGTCCCGCCTCCGCCTTCGCGAGCATTACTGCTTCGCAGAAGGAGGAGCCGGCTTCCCATTCCCTCTCGCTCCGTACCATGGCCTGAACCAGGGCAGGGCGCGAGAGGTCGCTGCCGCCTATCGCATCCACGAGGACACGGCGGTGCTCTGCCCAAGCGGGGCAAACCTCCACCGTATGCTGCACCGTGTCCTCTGGGCGATCCGTGCAATGGAAACACCCGGGCGTCACCTCCCGCCTGATCCGAAACAGGAACCTCCCGAAACAGCCGTGTCCGGTGAGAACCTGCGTCAGGCGGAAGGTGAGGGCGCCGTGAGGTCTCTCCAGCCAAGCCTCAAAGAGGGGCACTACCGCCGCAATGGTGGCGTGCCCAGCGCGGGGTTGTGACAATCGCTGTCTCCATGTCGCCATGAGATCCTGCCGGAGCTCTGTCCGCCGAGCCGCTAGATGTCGCGGCAGCGGAGTTTCGCCTTCTCGCGCTCCTCATAGAGGTTCGCGAGGATTTTTGCCTCCAGATCCCATGGCGATAATCCGGCAAGGAGGCTCGCCGCCTCGCAGGAGATCGTACGGTATCCCCGGATCATTCTGATCGCCATGACCCTTTGGGACGCGTTCAGACGGCGAGTAGGTCGCTGCCTCAGCGAACGCGCCCACACCGGTGCTCCGTAAAGGGCCATGGACCGCACGATCCCCGCGTAGAGCCTCCGGCAGGAGGCGTTTGGCCCCCTCAGATTGGGCATGAGCCGCCTCAGAGCAGCCCCGGCCCTGTCCAGTCTGGGAGACAAACGTCGAAAATGCTCGACGAAGTTCCACCGGCTGTCGAGGACGAGTCCCAAGTACTTCATCGTCCCCTCGACGCCGATGTGAACCCCTCCTACCGTGGCGCATTCCGAGGACCATGAAAACACATGGCCTCGGACTTGTGCAATGCCACCTCGAGTCCCTGTTGCCGGATCCTGTCCACGATTATCGCAACCCCGCGTGTCATGATGTTGGCCGCCGCCTCGTGCGACCACCCCTGCGCCAGGACCAGGGTGTCGTCAGCGTAGCATACTACGCTGACGGCGCTAGGGAGGTGTCAACAAGATGCTTAAACTGTGAAAATTTGAAGACTGTAGCTCCAACCGTTCGGCTGTAAGCCTGTGTGACAGGCAACGGACAGACAGACTGACAGACAGACTGGCTCCGTTTTGACCCATCGGCTACAGAACCCTAACAAATTGACTTTTGTCTAAAAAAACTGACCGCAAAAAACGACTAAAAAGTTCCAAACAAGTCACTTTACAAGCAGTCTGACTCAGTTGGTGACATATTTTTGTTCATTTTTTTGACACCAGTCAATGTTTTTATTTCCTACCGAGTTACATTAGAATCGTCTCCTCGAAGCCTTATTTTGATGGAGCAGGGTAAAAAGAGATCCATTAACTAGTCAAATACAAATCCTTATTCGTTACATTGTCATAACAACAAAATATTTCTTTTCGAATAAGTATGTCATACTAATGCGTCAAAACGTGTTAGTAGATTTTTTTGATTTTATTTTTGAATAATTTTGACAAATGCTGGTATCGCGTTTTGATATAACTGACAAGGATGAAGAAGTGCCAGAAGAAGAACATGAAGTCGTCGAAGCTGAAAAGATACAAGAAATCGCTGTCAGGAAGCTCCACAGCTCGGAAGTCGGCGAAAGATGCACCATGCTCGGCAAGACTGCTGAAGGGGACGGGTAAGACGCTCATGTGTAACCTTTACCATCTCATCACCTTACCTTTGTTATACAACATGTTATACCAAGAAGGAGCGATGATCTTCGCAGGGTGGCTACTAGCAGCTGGATGAGAGTTGCCAAGAACCGAGCTGAATGGCGCGCAATTGGAGAGGCCTATGTCCAGCAGTGGACTGCTATAGGCTGATGGTGATGATGATGATGATGATTATATCAAGAAAGAGAACAGTTTTGGCAGCGTTTGTTGGAACAAAGCAAAACTTTATTGATATAAAATTTTACCGAAAGTATTCATGACGATACGTCCTTTTTTATTAACTTGTTAAAAATAAATGTACTTTAGTCTGAGAGCAGTGGTGGTCAAGTGGTAACGGCCGCGGCTTACTAAGTTGTAGGTCGTGAGTTCGAACCTAGGCAGGCGCTTTACTCTGTAAATTATTTCATCACCACTGCTCTCAAAACGATGAAGGAAAACATCGTGAGGAAACCGGCAAGTCCGAAACCGAAGTGTCGAAACTTCGAAGACATGTGACATCCACCAACCCGCATGATGTATTACTGCCACACTTTAACTCAGAGAGGAGGGTTGTGTCTCAGAAGTGGGATATTATAGGCTGATTAATGTTATAGGTACTAGACCGTTTAATATTTTCAACAGGTACACATATTTGAAATGCGCAATTAACGGATTGAAGATAACAAACATCAAGGCAATAAAGCACTACCGACACCTCATGTTCTTGGACGTCTCCCACAACTTCCTCGACTTAGCCGCATTACAAGTTATTGCAGAACTACCGTACTTGATTCTAATACATGCAGATAATAACAGGTTAACCTCTGCAGCAATAAAATCAATGAAATATCTTCAATGCATCATATTGAACGACAACCAAATAAAATCCGTCCATGATGTATTTCAAAAGGAACTTAGCACTCTAGAACTTGGTGGCAACCAAATAGAAACCATCGCCTTCGATAACAGGATGCATAAATTAAAAGTTCTGGATTTCAGAAAAAATCTCATTGCCGATATATCGAATTTCGATTTTCCTCTTTTAGACAGCTTGTATTTAGAAGGAAATAAGCTGACGTCTCTAGTGGGGCTGGAGAAACTTGTGAATTTAAGGATTCTTCATGTGCGCAATAATCCTATAAAGCTGTTGAACGGATTCGACGAAGGCCTCACGAAACTTATTTACATCAATCTTAGGAACTGTAAAGTTGGAACAATGATACAAATCAAGAAGCTGAGGGTATGCATCTGTATTATTTATATATTCCGCAGCCAACTAGCTTAATTCGCCATTCAGTTAACAGCCTAGCCTTTACACAAATGGCGCCAATCAACTAGCCGCCCGAGTGATAATTCAGCCATTCAATGAAATAGCTAGGCAAATGACTTGGATCGATAACGTTTAATTACTTGCCTAGCCCAGCCACCATCTCCTTCGAACCTAACCTGTCAGTCTCCTGTTTCGTATAAGGCGGGAGGAAACGCCCGGGTGTTTCCACTGCGCGGATCGCCCAGAGGACACGGTGGAGCATACGGTGGAGGTCTGCACCGCTTGGGCTGCGACCTCTCGCGCCCGGCCTTAATTCGGGCCATGGTACGAAGCGAGAGGGAATGGGAAGCAGTCTCCTCCTTCTGCGAAGCATTAATGCTCGCAAAGAGAGAGGCGGCTTGGGTGAGGGAGGCTCAACAACAGAGTCGCCCTCATGCCCTCAGCGGCAGCCGCCGCAGGAGATGCCTGGGGCTACCGGCGCCGCGAGACGATCTCCGGCCACCGTAGCCCCGGGCCTGCGGACGGCGAGTAATGGGTAGCTCGCCGTCCGATCAGCACCAGGCCCGTGAGTCGACAGCGCGTAGTGTTCCACACGCACCTCTGAGTAGTCAGCAATCATGACAGGGCCCGTCATGGCCGATGGTTGCCCAGGGGTTGTGGATAAATTCGAAACAGTTACCGCACCCCTGGGCCCTCAAGGCAGGGAAGGAACAGGGGTGGGTTTTAGTCAGTAAGAGTCTCACACGCCCTCCCGCTCCACCCAGAGCGGGAGATGTCATTGGATGATTTACCAACCCACAAAAAAAAAACCTGTCAGTGTCAGCGTGCCCCTAAGTTTTTATTCGTCACATGGAGCTCTCTATTGTATGAATGGCCGGCGCCGTTTAGTTATCAGGCTAGACTTAACTGAATGGCGAATTAAACTAGGCTGCGACATATACTTAATTACTAATTAGCAAAAAACAAAAAGTACAAAATTTTCTGTAAAAAGTCCAAAACAAAGTCGCTGTCTGCCTCAGTCTGTTTATTCGCTCATATATTCTAAATCACTCAACGGATCTTGATACTGTTTTCACTAATGGAAACAGCCGGTAAATTTCATTGCGGAGCCGGAGCGTTTGCAGAGGTTGTAGTATTACTTTATTTATCAATCTCCAAATTAACCCAGAAAATCCTTGTTTTATCGATGAATTCTATAAAAGCTAGGGGTCAAGATTCACTAGTTCACCAGCACTGCGTTTCACCAGTTACGTAACAATTAATGTTTATTTTTATTTTTTAGGTACTCAAAGGGGCAGAGACACTTATACTAAGAGGATGCCCAGTGATGGGAGGGACGGGTGACGAGGAAACTGAGGTAAAAGAGGAAGAGGACGATCCTCAGCTGAGGGTCGAGATAATAGCAGCGCTGCCAAGAATCAAGAGGCTTAACAAATACATTGTTACTGACGAGGAAAGGTAATGAAATTCACTTGAAATCACCTATTTCCCGAAGGGTTAGGCAGAGGCATATATTACACCCACGTTTCGTAAGTTATTTAGGAAGTTGAACCTTTTGCCATCAACCGGGTACGTATACTGACTCCGAGCTGCTACTGACAAATTCCTGATCGAACCTAGGATCCTGGCTAGGCTCATCAGTCGCGCTTGCGGTCACTAGATCAACAAGGCAGTGACAATCACAATCATTACATCACACCAGGATTCCTCGAAGGATTGGGCAGACATGTACCGATAGTAATCGGGATCGAAAACGGGAATCGATCTCAGGACCAGCTCAGCGACAACTAGACCGACTTTTGATTGATCTTCGTGCCACATACCTATGGCTATGTTATGGCAGTAATATTTGATATTTCAGAGAGGAGGCCAAATCACTGATGCTGCAGTGGTTTGAAGAAGGCGAAAATGACGAAGAGGAAATTGAGCCGGAAGAAAATTTGGGAGAGGAAGAGCCTCAGAGTACTGATGAACTACAATGATTTAAACATGTTTATTTTCAAACAGTCTATAGCCCTTCAGGTCATTAAACACAAAGACAACTCGCGGAAGGCCGTAATCCAAAGAGTCCCAATTTCTCGCTTATGGTTGACCGAGCAAATGTTTTCTGGCTATACCTATTCATTTTATGGTGCATAATTATGGAGTGCTTACCTATTATAGTCACTTGACTTTGAGATCATCGCAGAATTTGACTTTTGATGTCCTCGCATCTGCTGAATTTGAGATTTTTGATACCTCGCATCTGCTAAATTTGAGACTTTTGATGCCCTCGCATCTGCTAAATTTGAGACTTTTGATGCCTCGCATCTGCTAAATTTGAGACTAATTATTTTTTTTAGGAAACTAGCCTATTTTATTATGTCTCTACCTACTATACTTCCTTTTTTTCTCACTACCACTATAATGCATGTATAAGACGTACCTATATAAATTTATATATTACATAATATGTTTATTAGCAGTACACCACTGTCTGCACTCTTTATTTTAAGTTCTTTCAGTCCTCCCAATGTTGTCTGATAGATATCGCTGTCAGCGACAAGACCGCCATTGTACCTATGGATTTAAGTTCATGTAATTAAAAAATTGTGTACCTTTTTTGTGTACAATAATGTTAATTCTATGTATGTAAGTAGTGATAACTATAATAAACTTTTTAGTTGTTTTCTTAGTCGGGTTTTTTTTTTTGAAAATTTTGATTTCCTTTTTTTTGCTCATCAAGTTTACCGTGACATCAGCAAGTAGTTAGTCGACTCTTCACGTGACCTCACCAATTTATTTTAGTTCAATTACAGGTTTGATGCCACCAACTGCATCAGACTGCTTGAAAAGTGACTTGTTTGGAACATTTTTGTTTTTTTACAGTCCGGTTTCTTTTTTCCTACATTTTAGTAAGTTATATGTATTTGGAAACGTCTCCTCGAGCTCTTTATTTTGATACCCCACATGCCCATGTCACCAAAAAATACGACTATACTTACCTAATGGCGGTCGCCATTTTGTTTTTTTTTTTTCAAAATTAATAGAGCCTATGTCACTTCGGCGGTCAAGACCAATCTATTAACACCTCATTTGTTAAAATTCATCAAGCCATTTAGGCTTCAGCAGGTGCTAAAGAAATAAGACATACAAACATACACACATAATATATACATACGAGTACATACAATCAATCTGCCCGCGCCTTTTCCCAACTATCTTGGGGTCGGCTTCCAGTCTAACTGGATGCAGCTGGGTACCAGTATTTTACATGGAGCGACTGCCTATCTCACCTCTACAACCCAGTTACTGGGTAATAAGATACCCCTTAAATAAAAAATTGTAGCAAAGCGTAGAAGATAAAGATTAAAAAAATCCTATTTTGCGTTTGTTACAAAGAGCTTAAGTTGTTTTTATATTTTTGAAACAGGACTCAAAGTGTTTCGTATCCAAAGTAGTAAGCAAAAGTACCAAAAACGGCCGTTTTTGACACGGATTCTTTAATCTTTATTTTCTAGGCTAAGATACGAATTTTTATTCAATGATGGCGCCACTTATGGGGAGGTAAGCTCTTAAAATCATCAACACAACTTAGAATTGATGCCAGATGTCATGATTTTGAAATACTTACATTTGGCATCAATTCTAACTGAAAGATTGTATTGATGATTTTAATTACTATAATTCTATAAATACAGACTACGGCTACGGCTGCGAATCAAATTTTGACCTAGATACAACCTTACACTGACCTGCAAATTGCAAAAAACGTAAGAAAATTTGAATTTCGCGGGCTACCCTGGCGCATCAAGTAACAGAAATTCTTTGTCGTTTAAAATATTTGTGGGAAACGAATGTTTTTTTACCTAGAAGTAGAGTAATATTTTTCTAGAGTATCTACGTATATTTAAACTCTCGAAAAACATCACCCTCCTTCTAGGGCAGTCAGGTAAAAAACATTCGTTTCCCACAAATATTTTAAACGACAAAGAATTTCTGAAATTCAAAAAATAATGAAAATAGCGTCTCTGGCAGCTGGAACCCGGGCTAGTAGCAAAAGCATTAAAACAGTGGCCGAGAGTGGGTTTTCCCCTTTTCTGAGGCATTTTATGGAGAGGATGAGCTAGTAAGAAACTTCGTACGTTTATCTTCTGTGTAAAATGCTTCCTAAACTCTTAAACTCTAATTTATGTACTAACACTATATACAGGGTGTAACAGAAAGGTGTGGTCATATTTTAAGAGCCGGTTCTGCCCATGGAAATGAACAGCTTTCTCTAAGAAAAAATATAAAATTCTCAAAAAAAAAATTGGACTTTCCATACAAAGTTATCATCAGCTGATCAATATTTATATGGGAGGTAACAAAAAAATTTTTGAATTTCCTCGGATTTTCTTGAAGAAAGTTGTTCATGTCGATGGGCAGATGCAGTTCTTAAAATATGACCACACCTTTCCGTTACACCCAGTATAAGGTATGTTACTAACACTATGGATTTCTGTTATCCGATTGTAGAAATAAATAAATAAAATGAAAAAAAAAACGAAAAATTTTTGCGATAAATTACAAGCTTTACAAATTGCATCATGAATAGGAAGCCACTATTTGTTTCAATAAAACTGTCAAATGTGCGACTGGGCCGTAAGATTTATGAAGTAAGTTTGTGTGCCATAGATATAAATATAAAAAAACATTGATGATTTTCATTGTCATTGCCAGCGAGAGGCGGCGAAATTTAGCTCGTCTAGACTAGTTAAAACCTGTTGTTGATATTTATATCAACAACAGCTGATTTTCTTCCCTTGAAACTAGATTATGGCACGTATTTTCGGACCAGACCTATATTTATTTGGGTCAATTCGTTTGCGTGTTTTTATGAATAAACATGAAATTTTATTTTATTTATGTCATGTGTGTATTAAATAGGGTAAACCAATTTTAATGACGTATAATATATATGATTTACATAGGCATTTAATTGCTATAGAGATAGCCATTTTAAGTGAAGCAATACCATTTGTGGTTGGCTTTCCATTTTCAACTACAAAATACCTAATATTTTTGGAATGCCCACAATTAAGGCCGTAATAATATATTTATCCTTATTACATAAAATAATTAGCATCATTATTTAATTCTCAAATTATATTGAAGTGTTATTTAACGTTAAAAGCCACAAGTGAATCAACATGAATCATTTCAGCAGGTGTATTCGCTAACTCAGTGGACATCAATTTGACAGGCACTTTGCAGTACATTGCTCGGTGGACATCGATTATAATAACACTAAGGGCTGATTTTTCAATAGTCAGATAACTTTTAACTGAGGAATAAAAATTGCGGTTTGACATAATTTCTATACAAAAACTGTCAAAATGCCATTTTTATTCCTCAGTTAAAAGTTATCTGACTATTGAAAAATCAGCCCTAAGTAGTACATTTTTGTTCTCATATACGTCAAAGCAGCAATGTATGTACTGCATTGCAAATACGTCCACTGCTATATTTTAAATACCGTACTGCTTCCAATGTACTAATTTTGATCAGCTGATAATAACTTTTGTATGGAAAGTCTAATTTCTTAGGGTTCCGTACTCGAAGGCTAAACATTTTTTTTTGTGGTGTTGGGGAAACCACCTAATGACTTCTCCCGCTCCTTGTGTCAGATTTCTAAAACCCACCCCTGTTCCTTCAGTTGCCTGAGTGTCCAGGGGCGCGGTAACTCTGTTTCGAATTTATCCGCTACCCCTAAGCAGAACCAATTATTACTAAGCCTCCGCTGTCAGTCCGTCCGTATGTCAGCGGGCTGTATCTCATGATACGTAATAGGTAGACAGTTGCAATTTTCACAGATTGTGTATTTCTGTTGCCGCTATAACGCTATAATCCTACTAGAAATGAGTATTTTTTTTGGCCTTTCTTGCTCGATCATAATAATGGCAACAAGTAGACGTATATAATCTTGTACGATGGTACGGAACCCTTCATGTGCGAGTCCGACTTGCACTTGGCTGGGTTTTTTTTGGGTATTTCCTATGGCTTCTTTGAAGAAATTTGTTCGTTTACATAAGCAGAAGCAGTTTACCAAATACTAGTAATTCGCCCGCGACTTCATTCGCGTGGATTTCAAAAATTTATAGCATGACACTCACAAATAACGTGGCTTTCCATTGGTAAAAGAATTTTCAAAATCGGTTTAGTAGATCCAGAGATTACGCCCTACAACCTCACAAACTTTACCTCTTTATAATATTAGTATAGAGATATAGATGAGCACCCATTTCCGTTATGTACCTACCCTGTATACAGGATATAACAGAAAGGTGTGGTCATATTTTAAGAGCCGGTTCTGCCCATGGAAATGAAATAACATTTTCTAAGAAAAAAATAGAAAATTCCCAAAATAAAATTGGACTTTCCATACAAAGTTATCATCAGCTGATCAATATTTGTATGGGAGGTAAAAAAATTCTTTTTGAATAATCTCGGATTTTCTTGAAGAAAGTTGTTCATATCGATGGACAGATGTAGTTCTTAAAATATGACCACACCTTTCCGTTACACCCTGTATACAGGGTAGGTACATAACGGAAATGGGTGGTCATCTATATCTCTATAATAATATTATAAAGAGGTATTTGTGAGGTTGTAGGGCGTAATAATTACAGCATAAAAGCATAGTACAATCAGCCTATAATCTTCCCACTACTGGGCCACAAGCCACAAGCCACTCTGAGGAGGATACAAGTAGCGGCACGAAACTTTAGCGCTGACCGTTATTGCGCAGAAGTAAAAATTAAGGTACCTGAGGGGGCTAGCGGGATGAAGGGCGAGCGAGTCGCATTCTGTTCCCCGCGCGCCACCCGCGCCACCCACCCATGCGCAGCAATTATCGTTCAGCGCTAGACTTACGTGCCGCTACTTGTACCATGTATACTAATATTTTAAAGTGAGAGGGCGAGTATTTGTGACTTTGTGTACATGTTACCTACATGTCCAGAACCTAGTGTTAGCATTTTTGGCATATTAAATATTTTCGTCAAACGGGGTGAATAGGAATGCCGGGGTGAATAGAAACAAAACTTTGAAGGGGTTTTTCACGTTATTTAGATATTGTTCGTAGCATTTAAGGCGCATTTATACGACTTCTAATGATTATTAATTGAAAACCAAGTCTAAACGACTAGTCTTTAAAAAAAATATATCTTACTCTAGACAATTTCCTTCGTAATTTGATATGTGAATATTTGAAATTATATTTTTATAACATAGTGAACTCTAATCATTTGGGATAATTGGGACAAGGGCAGGAGAATGATGAGTGTAATTAATTTGTAAAGTATGTCTAACGCGGATGAAAAATTGAGAATCACGCAAAAACTTTAAACCGTATTTTTATGAAACCTTCACCATTTTAAAGATCATTTAATTAATTATATTTTAGTATATATGTGTTTTAGTCTATTACCTGTTGTTTTATCTGCACTAATATTGTTACGTCGACTGTATTACTCTGGAACGTTCGAGAATGTGGTCGAAGTTTCCAGAAGTTTCCACTAGGTTCGAGAACATTCCATTGTGGTACTGTATAGAAGTTCATAGATGTTTCTAGAATATTCCAGTATAAGATAGTTCGACAATGTTCTGGAAACTTCCATGACCGTATAAATAGGCCGGACGGCGGGCGAGTAAGTCAGTCTGGTTTCGACTACGGATGCGAACGGATGCGAATACAAGCGATTACCAAGAGAATAGTGATTATTAGTGAATTAGTGTTTGTTTAAATAAGTTGTTGAGTTAATAAAGGATATTTGGTTAATTAATTGGTGTAAAATAATTTATCCCATACCCAGCTCGTAACAAATTGGTGTCAGAAGTGAGGGATAAATTATGCCAATTTTACCAAAGGACGACACGGAGGGTATTCCTACAAGGAGTCAACGGCAGCAAGACATGGATCAGAGGCGGTTTGGAGATTCCCCGATACAGACGCCGGGTGGTGCTCAGCCTGCGACAGAGCCAGTCGCTGGCCCATGTGGAGTTTCTTCGGCACCAGTGGTGCCAGACTTGTCTGCGCTAATGGTGCTGTTGCAGGAACAGGCTCGTCGTCAAGAAGAGCAGGCCCGTCGGCTGGAAGAGAAGCTTCAACAAGATAAAGAGGAGCAGGCCCGCCGCCAAGAAGAGCAGGCCCGTCGGTTGGAAGAGAAGCTTCAACAAGATAAAGAGGAGCAGGCCCGCCGCCAAGAAGAGCAGGCCCGCCGGATGGAAGAGAAGCTTCACCAAGACAAAGAGGAGCAGGCTCGCCGCCAAGAAGAGCAGATGCTCCTCATAAAAGGCCTTCATTCAACACTTGGCAAGGAGCTCCAGGTGATGAAGGAGCAGGTTCACCAGCATGAGAATCGTATCTCAGAAGCTGAAGTTCAGATTGCTGGGATGAAGAAGGCTTTAGGTGAACTTAGGGCTGGAGACGGGGTTGTGCCTTCAGTGGTTGCTGCACCTTCGGCACGTGGATTTAAGGTGCCGCCATTCGACGGAACATCTTCATGGTCGGCCTACAAAATTCAATTTGAAGCCGTTATGAAGGCGAATGGGTGGACCAAAGAGCAAGCTATGACCGTGCTAACCTTAGGCCTCCGAGACCAGGCCCTAACCATACTTGAGGCTCTTGGCAAGGATGTGACCTATGAGCAGCTGCTGGAAGCCTTAGAGTCCAGATATGGTGACGCGCACTTGGAGCACGTATTTCGCGCTAAGTTAAGAGATCGTGTTCAACGTAGTGCCGAGAACCTACAGCAGTGGGCATTGGAAGTTGAAAAGTTGGTTCGGAAAGCATACCAGTCCGCCCCTGCACTCATCAATGGAAATCTGGTACAGGCGTTCATCGACGGAATACGTGACTTGGAAGTTAGAGCCGCTGTAAGACTTGGGCATCATGAGACACTGAAGGACGCCTTGGCCCATGCCTTGGAAGTAGAGGCAGTGAGGCAAGACCATCGAACACACCGTATCAGGGAGGTTGTGGCATCACCTGTACGCGATCGTCCGCAAGGGTATAGCCCTAGATGTTACACTTGTGGAGAAAGGGGTCATCTTCGGTTAAGCTGTCCAAAGCGAGGCATACTGAGAGAAGATCAATCCCAGCAAGGAAGGGCGGCTCGGCCAGTTCGGTGGAGGAGCGCAAGTGGCGCGACATGGCGCACGACCGTGGCGGAGGCCCCTGAAAGTATTAGTTCAAGTGATGTCGTCAAGGTCGGTGCGGCACCCGACAGGTGCATAAAAAAGAAGCAAGTGAAGAGTAAAGTGAATGCAGGTGCGAATGGTGTTGCCAGCGACGTGGCCTCCAAGAAGGACAACTGTGTGATAGTGTGCGCGCGCGATACGGACGACAGGTCCGACCCGGGAATGAGCGGAGTGAGGATGCTAAGAATGGATGTCAACAATGAATGGAAGGAAATCCTACAGCTTGCTCAGCAAAATGACCCGGACCTTAAACCGATCTTCGACTGGATTAAAGCTGGTGCTCCTAAACCCAAGTGGAGTGATGTTGCGGCGTTGAGTTCAATCACGAAAAGTTATTGGGCACAATGGAACAGCTTGGTTATCCAGGATGAAGTCTTGTGCCGTAAATGGGAAAACGCTCGAGGAGACAACTGTCATCTACAAATTGTTGTCCCCAAAGCCAAAGTACCGGATGTCTTACGGCTCTACCATGATGGATGTTCAGGAGGACATATGGGGGTAAAAAGAACTCTACTGAAGATACGAGAGCGGTTTTACTGGATTCACTGTCGAGAGGATGTTGAGGACTGGTGCCGCAAATGTACCAGTTGTGCGGCTGTGAAAGGACCCCAGACACGCAGCAGAGGTGCTTTACAATTATACAACGTGGGAGCCCCCTGGGAACGGATAGCACTAGACGTTGCAGGACCATTTCCGGAAAGTGAAAACGGAAACAAGTACTTCATGGTTGTCATGGATTACTTCACGAAGTGGCCAGAAGTCTTCGCCATTCCCAACCAAGAAGCAACAACAGTCGCAGATAAATTGGTTCAGGAAGTCTTCTGTCGTTTTGGAGTACCCTTGGAAATTCACAGCGACCAAGGGAGGAATTTTGAATCACAAGTTTTTCAGGAGACTTGTCGACTGATGGGTACTCACAAGACCAGAACCACTTCTTACCATCCGCAATCTGATGGAATGGTAGAACGTTTCAACCAAACGTTGGAGAGATATCTGGCAAAAGTTGTGGAAAGCAGGCAAAGGGATTGGGACAAGCACATACAGCCATTTCTTCTGTCCTACCGTAGTGCAGTTCACGAAAGTACGACTGTAACACCAGCCTTCGCGAACTTTGGAAGGGAATTACGGTTGCCTGCAGATTTAATCACCGGAACCCCCCCTGATGCCCCACGCAGTGTAACCGATTATGCGAATGACTTGCGTAACAAGTTGAATGATGTATATGAGCATATCAGACAATCCGGCCAACAAATGTCTGATAAGATGAAGACCCGATACGACCGGAAGGCAAACCATAGAGGTTTTGACGAAGGTTCACTGGTGTGGTTGCATAACCCAGTGCGCAGCAAAGGGAAGTCTCCCAAATTGCAAGCAAAATGGGATGGACCATACCGAATCGTGACCAGGATCAACGATGTCACCTACCGAATACAGAAGGGTCCACGAGGTGCGCCTAAGATTGTCCATGTAGACCGTTTGGCGCGATACTACGGGACTAATGATGCTCGGGACGAGCATGTCTAAGGAGGGGGCAGTGTTACGTCGACTGTATTACTCTGGAACGTTCGAGAATGTGGTCGAAGTTTCCAGAAGTTTCCACTAGGTTCGAGAACATTCCATTGTGGTACTGTATAGAAGTTCATAGATGTTTCTAGAATATTCCAGTATAAGATAGTTCGACAATGTTCTGGAAACTTCCATGACCGTATAAATAGGCCGGACGGCGGGCGAGTGAGTCAGTCTGGTTTCGACTACGGATGCGAACGGATGCGAATACAAGCGATTACCAAGAGAATAGTGATTATTAGTGAATTAGTGTTTGTTTAAATAAGTTGTTGAGTTAATAAAGGATATTTGGTTAATTAATTGGTGTAAAATAATTTATCCCATACCCAGCTCGTAACAATATTATAAAGCGGAAAGATTTGTATTTTTGGTCCCATTTAAATTTCATATAGATCTGATGATGAGTTTAGAAGACAGACAACGGAACTCTTCAAACAATGACAGATAATCCACCACGATTGCTGCTATCGCATAAATATGCATGGTTAACACAATTTAATAGGGAATCACAACTAAAAACTGAAAAAAAAAACTTTTTTACTAAAATTTTTTTTTAGTAAGATTTATTACCATATTTATGTTTAAATAATAATTTTAAAGTCGGTGTTCAGGTGATAAATATGATGTATTGACTCAACTGTCATTCAGTCGAACGTTCGTTCGTTCGTTCACTTAAGGTGGAAGCTCTAGGGTAGCCCGCGAAATTCAAATTATCTTACGTTTTTTTGGAATTTGCAGGTCAGTGTCAGGTTGTATCTAAGACCTTGTCCAGAAGAAGCGAATTCGTCGCGAAACGTTTCGCGCGAATTCATTCGCGCGCTATTGAGATACTAGGCACGAATACATCGCGTCCACAAGCATCGCGCGAATTCAAAATACGCGAGTAAATCGCGTGCATAACGCCAGACCCTCGACTCGCGCGTGATTCGCCCTTTCTGGACAAGCCCTTAGTCAAAATTTGATTCGCGGGCGTAGCAAGTATGTATTTATAGAATTATAATCATTAAAATCATCAATACAACTCTCTCAGTTAGAATTGATTCCTAATGTTAGTATTTCATGAAATGGGTAAAACACGGTCAAAGCTGGGGTGGGCTACTAGTAATATTATAATATATCTTCCCATGACGAATGGATGATTTATATCCCTACATCGGCTTGCCACCACCAACACCGAAATGAAGCACAAGGCTAGAAAAATATATACTATAATAAGCTAAGTGTTCGTTTAAAGTTCATTCTGTATCCAATTATCGTAAACATGTAGCTACTGAGTTCTCAAATTCCACGCTCTTTGTCACTACAAAATACATAAACAAGGGAAAAAAAACATGGTTCTTGTTACAAGCAGCAGTATCAACAGTTTGTTGAACTTAGGATTTCGCAATAGTTAATTTACGTACATACAGGATTTAAAGAACACACACTGTCATAAAAGAAAAGTCGATAACCACTTCAATAAAACCAGCGTTAGCATAGTTCTTAGTTCAGACCCCTTTTACCACAAGTGTAGCATCTAGGGCTATACCCTTATGCCTAGGGGTAGCGGATAAATTCGTAACAGAGTTACCGCTCCCCTGGGCACTCAGGCAGGGAAGGAACAGGGGTGGGTTTTAGTCAGTAAGAGTCTGACACACCCTCCCGCTACACCCAGAGCTGGAAAAGTCATTGGACGATTTCCCAACCCAAAGAAAAAAAAAAAGGCAGGCATCAGTGACCAGCTCAGACCCAGTACTATATTTTTGATTGTCATTTTTTATTTGACATGAAGTATTACATTTTTTTTAAATTACTATATTATTATAAATAAGGGGACTATGTGGATTATTGTTTTCTTTTTTTTTTCCTTTTCCTGTAGTTTTGTAACGTTTTCTGACAGTTTGAGTACTTTTGCGGCCTACACAAATGTCCTGTCTTTAGTATTGTTCGTCGAGCCATTGAGCTCCTTAGTAGTTCTAGGTTGAGCTATTCGACTACTGACAGATGCTTGCACTGACTGGGCAGGTCCACTCAAATGTGTGGTTCTTTCTTCAAAAGACCATTATAAATGAATTAATCAATCATAATATTATGAATGTGAGAACTATGTAGGTTGTTATATTCACGTAGATTTCATGATTGTCTGGCATTTTGAGTACTTTTGCGGCCTACCCAAATGTCTTTCAACAACCAAGTTAGGAACTGGGTTGGGTTGGTAAGAGTGGTTGTCAGATTTTCGGCCTTCTGACTATAACTACAGTAAAACAATACATACATCTTCTATCTTCTTATATTATAAAGAGATATAATAATTTGTTAATATATTGGTTTCTTGGGTTCTTCTTACACTCACAGAAAGCTACACTTCCGCTGAGCGTTACTTATTTTTAATCTCGGACAAATTCGCGGTTCCAATGGGATAGATCAAAAAGCTAATAAATAATAAACAAACAGTTCAAATCTCCCTGCCTACCTCTGAGTTGTGGACGCGCGTGGTAAGTAGAAAGCAGTGTTGGTTCAGGTTTGTCTTCAGAGTCGTCGGGGTGTCAGGATGGTCGGCAAGTCTCGGGGGGCACTGGTACCGCAGCCTCTCGAGCCGGGTGCTCTGAGCTCGCTTGATTAGACTCTCTTCCGCTATGTAACGCATCCTCATCCGAAAGTCATTCACCTCCGAACTTCGAATGTTGTCGAATTCGTTGAGGCCTGGAGAGAAGAAAATGGTTTTAGGAATTTGAACTTTATGTAACGCGAATATATCATTTTCATTAGTCTATAAGAACGTTTTCTAAAAACGCATGCCGTGACCCACTTTCAGGGAACAATTTTTATTTTTATTGATAAACAAATGGCAATGTTGTGAAATCATAAAGGAGTCTGTCCGTATCATACCATGACCGTGCTAGGAACGTGTCACGCAAAAAACATTCGTTGTATTGAAAAGTTTGAGACAATAATGCCCACTAGACCGTTCCGTCACTGACCAGTGACCAACAACGTCGCGTGCCATGCACTTAGCGTATATATATATCGGCAAAATATGTATGCATACCAAACCGGTACATTTAAATCTCAGATACATTTAAATTTGGCTCCAGAATCGACTTATTCCTATCTCGTTTTAATATTAGAAAGAAGCATTACCCGTATACTTATAGCACTCTCTGGGATGATTTTAATAACATGTGTAATAAAAATATTTAAAAGCCACGTAGGTTTTTTTATTTAATATACCAGAATTGTATTATATGTCAAAGACACAAACAAGTTTTTTCTTCATCCTGTAAAGTTGTCAAAATTGAGATAGTACCGGTTGCCAGTTCACTGTTGATATGCCACATTGCGTATAGGCGGAAAATGGCCCACGCATTGTTGACACCGATCAGGTCAACTGGACATCACAACGCCGTTATCCTGTCCTGTGCAGGGGACTCCCCAAAATTTGTGGCAGTCTCGCGTCGTACACGCAGGTACACAGTAAAATTAGTGCGTTTGCGCACTGGATCCGATCCGAATCACCCAGAGCTCCCGAATTCTGGAAATGTTTTGACTTCGGATAGTCGGAGTTCGGATCTAGTGTGCAACCCCTCCTACAAATAGTACTACGGTTACTTCGGACATTCGATCAACAAGACATTTCTTGGATCGGACAATTGGATATGCTCTCAGCATCTCCGAGTGCTGTGTAGTGTGTATCGACCGAGTCGATACCCAATGAAAATGAGCCTTTAAGGGTCCAAAGCCATATTGTTCGACAATGAAGGTGAGCTAGTCCATTGTGTGGTAACTTTGTTTTTTAACAAACATTTTATAAAGTAAACAAATAACATAGTGATGTTACAAGGCCTTATCAATTCAATGTTCAATAAACAAATTATTGTATCACCAGTAGTTTAGGTTGTCACCAAACTTTACAACAGAAATTAGATACACATAACATACACAATCGTTATAAGAGGTCAACAACCTTTTGTGGGTAGTTAATCATTCATTCACAAAAAGTTACGTAATGAATGAATGAAATAATGATAAGTATTTGTAAATCTTGATTTTAATTATGCATCAATGTGAAATTTAGTTACTTCTGTTTAATCTAGTACCATAGTTCATGCAAAGTACACAATAAAAATTGTTTTTACTGAAACCTGCCTGTGATTGGGGGTTGCAGTCAAATGAGTTTGTTTTTTATTCACTCGCATCTAGAAGATATCCCAATCAACCAAAAAATACTTATCTTATATGGTACAGTTGTTTTTAATGTCCATACATAAAGCTTAAAATATATTAGAGTGAGGTAATAAAATAAGGTAGGACCAGTGTGGGTACCGGGCCTGAGTGATTGATAACATTAACAGTTAGATGTATCCGTATTTAGATTCTTGTTTATTGCTATACTTTTCCCTACACATTAAGGAAGACATATGCCTGGTAAAACCAGGCAATTGGTGCATTTGAACAAAGGAACTTGATTGACTAAACTCTAAAAATAAGTAGTTGAGAAATTATTGCAAACAAATTATTATATCCTACCTACATAATTATGCATGAAAGCTTCACATGAACACATAGATAAAAAATGATGACCAATCTTTTAAATACACAACAACAGTGTATTTAAAAGATTGGTCACCATCGGTCATCAGCTTTTCTTAACATTTTTGACGCAAGCCATTTGTGTCTCTGATGGTGGCTTCTGCATGATATGGTAGAGCACGGACTTGGGTTGGGTTGTAGCATTTTTGAAGTACGTATGTTGAAAGTAACAAAATACTCACGTTTTCCAATCAAATGACTTATATGTGTGTTCAGCAACTGTTCTCCAGGTCTTTCAATTGACTTTTTTACTATCATAAGCACACCGCATACTGGTTTAATGTCACGGATGCGCTTGTTCTCATCGTCAACTTCCTCGGGCACCGCAAGAGAGTTGACAAATTGGAACACATAGCTGGACATCTCGTGCAACATCCCGAAAAGGGGATAGTTGACGGCCCGGTCCCATATGTCCTGTAAAGAAAGAAAGGTTGCAAATGATTTTTTTTTTTTTGAGTTGACTATTTCATGGAATGGTGCGTGATATCCATTCATGGCTCATTTCAGTTCTGGCAATTTGTGGAAAGCCAATTATAATAATAAAAAAGTAATTTACTAACTCAGGAATAACATTATTATTGGATACAACATTATATAAAACATATAGATGGACACTTTGGACTGTCCTGACTGCAGGGTCCTGCAGGTTTGCTGTTTTTTTTTTTTCCTGTGGTTGATATTACTTATTTTCTGACTAATTTCTAGGTTTTTGTCCATATTGCCCGTGTTAATGGTAGGTTCTGTTGAACTTGACATACATATATTTTGTTTTCTTAAATTAGTATGATGGTTACTATCACTCGTAGTCTCATCATGCCACTGTGAAACAAAGGCCTGCTATATGATGTTCAGATACTCCTGGCTTCTCCCGGTTTAATAGCAAGTCATATATACTATTATGAAGATGTACATGTTTTTAAAATGGCTAATACAAAATTATCTAGTCATAGTAATAGATGATTCATAATCATATCAGCTAAATAATTACCTCATGTTGTTATTTAATGCATACAGTTGCAAATAACTAGGATGAATACCTACATCATCCCATTCTCTAAATAAAGCTACAGTTATTTTGTGAATGTTATTTTCCTTACCTTTACATAGCATGATTATAAAAATATAAATGATAAACAATAACAGGAAATGTTTAAATAAGAATAATAACCTGAGTTTTCTAAATAAGGTATAAATTATTGTAAGGAATTATTGGATGAAAAAGTTTCATAATGTAACTTTTGCGAGATTCATACAGCAACCAAACCAATACAAGACTTAAATAAACCTAATACAAGAAGGTGATTTAAACTAAAATAAAACTGAATTCTACAGGTGTAAGATTCAATTTCAAATCTTAAACAATAAACAAGAATTTGACTTCATTTGGAACCAGAGTTTGATGGTAAAAAGATAAATAAAGGATTGTAGGTTTCACATGTTTTTCCAAAAATCTCTAACAGATAACTGGTTAGCAGAAATTCTAGAACATGCATAAAACCACCTACATGATAAAAAATAGTGCAAGGTATTGTAAACAATGTAAACTACTTTCTAAATGTAACTAACAAATGTATCTGTAAACATGTTACTCAATACTTTGACCCACTTTCCAAAAATGCAATCAAAATATCATGCCTCAGCATGAGTCACGCGAGGGAGTTCCTCTCTCTCACTAACCTCTTTGACATCCTGAAGAGTGGCATCCCAGCTTATCCTCAGGGGAATGTAAACAGAGTTTGGCAGCAGGCACGTGAGCTCCACCACGTCCGACGGCGAAGAGTTCCAGTAGTCCCACGTAAACGGACAACTCGGCGCAGGAACCATTGTTTTGGTATTATTTTCCCAGGTTACTCAAATTACCCCCGCGACATTTTACAAACTTTCACTGGTATCTTGCGTCTACAGCGACCCGGTCGCTGTACCCAACTGAAAATAATGCACACAACACTTCAGTCACTGTTGTTGAAATCGCAGCGATGTTGAATCATAGCATTTCCTGGTATTTTACGACAAGCGTATCGCCATTCGAAACGAAACTGTCAATGATAATATTACACAAACATCACAACAAGCGTGGTAGACTTATTTATTTAATACCTCGTCATAAATATTTTACATAATTCGTACAATAGAAAATGTACGAACGTAAATTATTAAAAATATGTTTTTGTGAAATTGTAAATAAAGATTACGTGCAACAAACTATGAGCAAAGTAATTGTCTATGGTATACATAGATCATCTATGGTACAGATCTTTGGTATAGAATTATAGAGATCACTGACTTATAAATCTTATGGACTGGGCATACCTACAAGAAAAACGTGCCATACCTACACTTCACAGAGAGGATAAAATGGCGGATAATAGGGTAGCCCATATCGATATCTCTATACTAAAAACATCGATAAAAGATTGTGAGAATGTTTTCATATTGTTACGGTACAATATCAACGGCTATTTTTACCAGTGGCATTGAGGTATTAAGTTACTACGTAATAGAGAGGCTATCATAAAAGCAAAGGAAATGCTACATTTTGACAAGAGTAACTAATGTTCGCGCTAAAACAATAATTAGTCGTCTTAACAAAACAGTATAGACACGCAGCGCTAGAACGCTTCTAAGGTGTAGTTGTCTCGCGACCAGAAAGTCAGAAGCGCCGTGATTTTCCAGAACCCCGCAATATGTAGTTTCCTTTCTACCCGACTGCGCGCCGCAAGGGAGGGTAATGTGTTTATCAGCCTATGTATGTATTTATGATTAAATGTATGTATATTTATTTTGTTACTTTAAGGTGACGTGTACGTCAATTGATTTATTTTAATCTTACGAGTGCTACTAATGACATGACAGTAATCAAAATAAAATATGGTGATTTCAATATATATTCGAGGAGGCGATTCCAAAAATCTAACTCACTGAAGTGTATAAAAAAAAATAAAAAACATTTTCAAAAACCCGACTTAAAAGCTCAAATGAAAAGTTCCAAACAAGTCACTTTTCAAGCAGTCTGATGTAGTTGGTGTCATGAAATCAATAATTGAACTGAAATAACTCCCACCAACTTGTTTTTCAGCCAGGTTTTTTTAAATAATGTTTTTTTTTATTTGAAGTCAGTTTTTTTTAGTGTCTTGGAGTTTATGCTTTTAGCTATTACAAGAAACGAAATGCAGTAAGTAGGTACATCGAATACTTTGTGTCAATTAAAATGAAAAGTAACAGTGTTAGTGTTATTCTAGAGCCTTGCGTTAAGTAGACCTTCGAGACGGAGGTAACAAGTTCAAAGAAAACAAATGACGCTGAATCCGCAGTGGGCTCCCGACACGGACATCTCCAATACATATGTTTTCTAACATGTAGATGATTTTTGGGTTTTAATTAAAAGTCAACAATAATTATAATAAAGTCTTTATATTAAACAAATCAATCTCATTCATTTCTGAACAATACACTTTTGTTCAGGTAATTTCTGTGTGATATTTTTTCAGTAGAGTAGTAGTAGTTCTTCCCACAATATTTGTATCTCAAATTCATGTATACCTCTATTACACTTTTAATTAATAAACAAAGCTTGGGGTTTTGAATTTAATAAATTTTTTTCCTTTTAAATCTATCAAAGATTTAAAAGGCAAAGAAATTATTACTGAAGAGATTTTTTTTTCGTTTGTTTTATAACTTACTCATTAAGTCTCTTTTTGGACTTTTCTTCTTGGACTGTTTTTGACATTTGTCCTTTAATTTCTTAATCATTTTAAATGTGTACCTGAAATCAAATAAAATAAAAGTAAGCTTTAATAGATATTGAAGACAAGCGAGAGATATCTCCCACACAGTCTTAATTCAGTCGATGACATATTATTATTGATATCAAATTCGCAAATAATGATGACAAGAAAAACTGAAGCTAGTCATACCGATAAATCTGGCGCAGCAGAGGTGCTAGCGGCTAAACCTAGTGCAGTGGAGGTGCTAACAGCCAAATCTGGTGCAGCGGAGACGTTAGCGGCTAAACCTGGCGCAGCAGACATGCTGGTGACTAAATACCATATTCAGAGCACCATATCCAGATGTTGAGAGTTCGTCTGCTTTTGATCACTTTCAATTAAAATGCCAGACATATTTGATGGAATTGCAGACTGTAAACAAGCAATAAAATTATTAATATTTTTGATGTTTCTCAATTTTATTATAAGTAACAATTACTTATTATTATAAATGGCCTCATTTAATTTGCAATTTGTAGGTTGAGAAGAGTTCTCGTTCGGTCGTTGAGTGCACTTCTCACTCACTCGCTCAATAGCTCACTAGTTCAGTAGCTCTCGAGTGGATAATGAGCTAAATAATCGTAAGTACATAAGCTCACTTTATGTTCACCTTACCCAAGTTTTCACAGGGAGATTTTGACAGAATAACACTGCTAATATACTTTAACAGTCCTCGTAATATAATTTAAAATTCTATTGACACAAAAAGCAGACTACTGGTGACATTAAAAAACTCCTTTAAAAGGAGTATGTACGTATGTACTGTAGGGACCTAGAGCACCTTCTCGTACTGCAGGGTCCCTGGGGGTTCTTCGAAAGCGTCTAGGGGCTGTCGTACTCGCTGGCAACGCGAGAGTGTGGTGTATGAGAGTGACTGCTTATTGTGTGTAGTATTATAAAAGAAAGAGGAATAGCGCACTCAGAGGAACTATATTAAATTATTAAAATATAACATGTGTGCCCTCTTCGGTCGGGCTAGCAGAACTGAACTCCAAAACAAAAGTCTTCCCTATTCTTCTTAAATTCAATCGGCGTTCCAAGAGTTTCTAGAACGTTCCAAACTTCCAACGTGCCAGTCTCCACCATAAGAACGCCAACATAAGGTCGTCACAGTACTTAGTGCAACCAAATAAACAAGTTTATCTTATTTTGGCAATTAATCTTAGGACTACACTCAAACACTTGAAGTCATCACCATCATTTATCACCCACTACGCAATCATTTAATAACAAACAATGTAACTTACCATTATGGTTCGTGAACGTAAAGCATCGTCACGCAGTGTTACTTTATTCAGTGTCCGGTTGAAACATGATTCGCTTCAAAGTGAAGGGAACAGAATATGAATTGTTTTTGTTGACATCTTTTATACAACACTGATTGTTTCCAGCAAAATTTCCAATTTTCGTTTATTAGCAGGCAGCCTTGACAGTAAAACGTAAAACCAATAAAGAACCATAATAATATAGCATTATCGATAAACAAAAATGTCATGCATGCACTACTCTATCCCTACAAAAACAAGAAAATGATTTCATGAAATACAACTGTTAAAAAGAAAGGCAAACGGGAAATTATGAATGCTTTTTACATAAACTCTTCAACGAATACAGAATCTTTTGTTTAATAACTAAATCTAAAGATATTTCAGCTAAAATTAAGTATACGTACTGGTGCAAAGTTATGTTCGGGTGATTTCCGCTTCTTTTGATGCCAAATCCGATTATATTGCAATTGGGCATCTTGCTATTGACGACTTCCACTAAACAACCGAGTTCAAACGCAATAACACAGCAAAATTACTCCAAAATTCACAAAACATATCCATTGTTTACGAGCATTTGACAGTTGACGTACCCAACTTTGGTACCAAACACCGAGAGGATAAAATGGCGAACTGGCCGAAAATAGGTGTTTTAATGACGATAGGAATGAAGGGTTGCCATTATAGTAACTGTCAAAAATACTACTAGCCTTTTTCACTTATGCAAAATTAAGAAAGTTAAAAAGAGCTATCAGTATTTTTATGATTTTGGCGTCGATATGCCACATATTTGTATAACTGTTTTTTCTATAGTTAAACATGTCCAGTCCATATAATTTATATGTCAATGGTCAAGTACTCATGTCGGAGTGCAATATTTTTTGCAAATCATTGAAAAAATTTTAAACACTGTATTTTAATTTTAATCTAAATAATTAATAAAATATAACTAAATTCAATAAATTTACTGTCGTTCATTGAAATTTGTTTCGTTCAACAATCTCGAATTTTTTTTTTTTAGTGTTGATAGGCACGCGTTTGACGACTATCTCACCTGATGGTAAGAGATATGTGGTCGAAGATGGAGCACGCTTGCCTAGAAGTAACCTACTCACTCTTGACTTAAAGACTCCCAGGTTGTAGCTATCAGGAAACACAGACTCCGGTAGGGAATTCCACTCCCTAGCTGTACGCAGAATGAATGTTTTCTCAAAACGCTTTGTGCGTATGGATGGGATGTTCAGCATGGACCGGTGGCAATTCGCCGTACGTCTTGTGGTCCGTTGTTGAAACGGGCTTGGCAGAATCAAATTATGCAATTTCGTCGCAAACTCCCCAAAATGTAACCGAGAGCAAACCCACAGGCTAGCAACTTGGCGTCTATGTTCAAGACTTTGGAGTTTCGACTCAACGAGCCTATCATTGCCGATGATCCTCTTGGCTCGTTTCTCAATTGACTCAAGGGCATCTAGCTGGTATCTGGCAGATCCGTCCCAAAGATAAGAGCAGTACTCCATACACGATCGAACTTGTGCTTGCTAGAGTTGGAGCAGCTGTTCCGGCGTGAAGTACCGTCTCACCTTTGCGAGGATCCCCAACTTTTTGGCAGCCACTTGAGCCTTTGCCTCTATGAAGGGACCAAAATTGAGGGTAGATGTTACAGTAACACCAAGAAGATCAAGTTGGTCGGTTATCGGCACGGTCACACCTCGGAAAGATGGAGCCGAGTGAAATTGGTTCTTCTTAGCGGAAAAAAGACAACCCTGGAGCTAAGACTAACAGCACTGAACTTGACCAGATTGGCATCACCCCATTCTGAGACAGCCTGTAAGTACAAGTTCAAGCGCCCAACCATAGCCTCTCGGAGAGACCGGAACTGAGACCCACTAGCTCGTGCGTCGGGCACGTATCTCTCGGCAACAGTGCTGTCGTCTGCATTCCCAAAGGTACCGGGTTTTAACAGATCGTTAATATGCAGCAAAAACAATGTTACCGAGAGCACCGACCCCTGAGGAACACCAGCATTAATTGCCAGCAGTCCGGACGAGTAGCCATCTATGACTACTCGAATAGACCGATCCCTCAGGAAATCTGCAATCCAATCACACAAACCAGCGGACAGACCGAAGGAAGCTTGCCAATTAGGCTGTCGTGCCAGACCCGGTCGAAAGCCTTCGAGATGTCAAGGGAGACCGCAAGGGCTTCCCGTTGTTTGTCGATGGCCTCACTCCAGATGTGAATGGCATACGCTAGAAGAATCCCAGTTGACCGATTTCGGCGGAAGCCGTATTGTCGGTCACTGAGGATATCGTTAGCTTCTAGGTATGCCAGGTGCTTGCCATTCAGTATACGTTCCATACTCTTACAGAGTACGGAAGTTACCGAGATGAGCCTATAATTTGCTGGGTCAGCTCGACTATCTTTCTTGGGCACGGGTTTCACGTTAGCTTGCTTCCAAGCCATCGGCACTTTTCCAGTCTCAAACGAAAGGCGAAATAGGCGTGTCAAGATCGGAGACAACTCAGGCGCACAAGTGCTCAGTACAATTGCCGGTATCCCGTCGGGGCCACTAGCCTTGTTCACGTCCAGGTTACGCAGTACCCTTCGGACATCCTTCTGATGAATGCGAATGTACATGCATAATCGACTCGCATCCACCAAAAGTACCAGGGGGCCTCGCGCCACCAGGATCTAGACGCGAAGATTCCGCAAACAGAGAGGCAAACAAGTTTGCTTTCTCCTCAGCGTAGTGGGCCAGCGACCCGTTGGGTTTCAGCAGTGGAGGTAGTGAGGGGCGGCAGAAGTTCGATTCAACCGACTTAGTCAGGGACCAAAACGCCTTACTACGAGCTGGGTAAGAAGCAAGTTTGTTCCCAATTCGGTTAATGTGGTCATACCGAGCCCTCCGCAACACCTTCTTGCAGGACTTGGCAGGCCTGTTGAAGGCTCTCTGCTTCTGACTCACGTCATTTGCTTTACGTGTCCGAGCGTCGACCTATGCCAGGTAGGCCGCGTGTTTAAGCGCATCAGCGCGATTGCACTCGGCACCAAACCATGGTCGAGCTTCGCCAGACATTGTTACGTCAGAGAATAGAATGTAGTACTCCATTCTCTGCCACACCACATCCGTCACAGCTTCCGCGCACGACGAAACATCAGTCGAAAAAAAGCAAGTAGGCTGCCAAGGATAACATGCGAAGAAAGATCGCATGCCATCCCAGTCTGCTGGCCTGTATCGCCAAACCCGCCTGGTGCCTCTAGGGCTAGGATCGGGCGGGGAGTAGACGGATACAGACTTCACCAGACAGTGGTCGGAAGTACCTAATGGTGAAGAAATCGACACCGAGTAACGGTCTTGATCTGTTGTCAGCAATTGGCCGTGTGCGAATCAACATCCGGCACCCTCGTTGCCCCTTGGACCAGCTGGGTGAGATTTAACGCTAGCGCTAGCTTACGCGTCTCTTGTCCATGCTAGATAAGAGACGCGTAAGCTAGCGCTAGCACTGGTGTGGTCTGTGCACTGGTATGGGAAGAGCCACTCCGCCGGTGTTACTGGCGGACTTTAACGCCCTAAGCGTTGAAGTCCGCCAGTAACACCAATTGGGCAGAAGGGTACCGCTGCTGAGCCACATCCGCTGCCTCACTGAGGTGTTGTGGGAGCCTAGTTGTCTCCAAGTCCAAATCACCGCTGTGCGAACGGTAGACACGGGCGTAGACAATTTTATCTAGGCCTGTGTCTACTAGGACCCAAAGAGTTGAGAACCTGGAGTCCTCAAGGTTACGGAGACGCCGATAGCAGATGTCGTCTCGGGCGTACATGTATATACTAGCGTGTGGCTTAAAATTGTGCTCCAGGGTAAATCCTGGGTAAGATAGGTACGCAACATCAGACGGACATCCGATCTGAGTCTCCGAAAGGAACAGGTGAGCTGGTTTCTCAGTCTCTAGGTGGTGGTGGACTGCGGCGAGATTTGAGTGCAGACCTCGTATGTTAGACAGGTGCACTTTGTGAGAGAGGGAGTGCTGCCGCTGTACAGCTTTTTTTCTTTTTGTTCCTTTTTTTCATAATTGAAGAGTGAAGGAGGTAGAGGAGAAGGAAGTGAAATGAGTTTCCACACTGCTAACCTTCAGGCACGCTCTGACAGGACGACATCATTGGGGGACTAGTCTGGAGACTGCGGGGACGCCCGAGCCCCCCCGGGAATGTCCATCGGGCCCTCTAGTCTGGTCGCCAACCAGCACGATGGTGCATTCCGGGATTTTTCGACAGTCGGCGGGGCAGCCTTTCATGTGTGGCTAGCACACTATTTGGGCCCCCAACTACCTGCGGTCGGCCAGCGGCGTCTCGGAATCCGCTACCCTCCGCGACTAGTCTCCCGATACATACATATCAGCGCGAGCCTGGTTGGTCTGCCTGCAATGGAACAACTATTTCGACTCAACTCCTCTGGATTGGCTACACTGAGCATCGTACCGGAACACGGCCAGGCCGCTTGGAAACCTACCACCAGTTAGTGTCACCAGATTAGCACCACCCGGGGACCACGTGTAGGGACTCAATGGGTATACTCCTACGGACGCGGGTGACAAGGCCTCCAAAAACGTAAAGTAGTATAGGTGTTTTGACTTCTGTGGTCAAAATGCCGTCTGACTACAGCGAATAATCGATACACTTATTTTGTATCAAAAAAAATAAAACCAAAATCGAAATTCAAATCCGTTCAAAAAGCAAGTTTAAAACTGTCAAGTAGATAACAGAAAAAGCCGGCCAAGTGCGTGTCAGACTTCGCACATTTAAGGTTCCGTACCAAAGGTAGAATTTATGTATAATATGAAAAATGAGGGAATTAAAAATAAAACTGAGCCAGAATGATATTTATTAGTAAAATATACGCTATAATAAACATTATCACCACATTTTTTCATAGGTTATTGAGAAGTTAAAAAATTATTCGGAACAAAATTTTGTAAAAAAAAAGCTGACTTTGGTGGCTTCTCATTCCTTTGTTTCCCAATAAAGTTTATAACAAAAAATACAGCATTTATCTACTCGACAAGCTCTTAACAACGATACCCCACTCAATGGGGGAGGTCAATTTTTTTTTCTCGTTACACTTTGGCTGTATGGGAGCCCTTAAAAACGTATAAAAATCCTTTTTGACAATTTGTATGACTTGTTGACCCAAGTCAACAAGATGCTGTGAAAATTTAAAGAGCGTAACTCCAACCGTTTGGCTGTAAAACCTGTGTGACAGACGACAGACAGACGGACACGTGAAAACGTGAGTGACGTGAGCATTGTACATCACCGTTTGAAGCCTTCGGATACGGAACCCTAAAAAGGATGCACACACATAAGTATGACGTCACCACCATTAGGTTACGCGGGTACTAAAGAGACAGCAAGATGTGCCCTTCACGCTCCCACTCTTCCAACCATTATTTGAAATGCTAAATTTCTGCTTCATTTAAATCAATTTTGATGCTGTTTTCAGACTGTAAATGGACTGGAGTTTAGGAGCCTATGTTTAATATGTTGCAGTTCGTAAACTCCTAATTTATACTGCTTCGTCTGGTCATAGAAGGTCTTTTGATAATTTAATAATGTTCACCTTTATTATGTGAAAAACACAGAAATACAACCTTCCGTGTCGACCAGTGCGCAGTAACTGACCGACCGATCATACGTCTCGCTAACATAAACTTTAGCTTATCAAGCGTTCTGCCTTTTGTACTTACGAGTACATTGTGTCCCTACAGATTTTATTTTAGTGTTATTTGCTGTTTCATTAGAAATATTGTACAAAAATAAAGAGAATACCATACCTTAGTGCTAGCCTAACTAAATCTATTTCCTTCATTATAGTAGGGGAGCCCAATACATCTCCAATGTACCTGCACCATATATAAGCTCCTTTTATTATCTGTTTTAGGCCCTGTTCGCACCGCGATTTTTCACCGCGCGATTTCTATTCGTGCGGTGAAAAATGAGGAGCTCGTGGCTAAAGTAATAACAGCTGCACGGGTTGATCCGTCAGGTTAAGCTACGCTTGCCGGGGTCGGTCCATGAATGGGTGACCATTTTTACGTACCGAGACTCCTCCTTGCCTCGGAAAGCACGTTAAGCCGTTGGTCCCGGCTGTCAATCGTGGATCTTTGACAGTCGTTACGGGTCGTCAGAAGCCCGAAAGTCTGACAACCAGTCTTACCATGGGGTATCGTATTACCCAGTGCAGATAGGCAGTCGCTCCATATAAAATACTGGTGTTCAGCTGCATTCGGGTAGACTGGAAGCCGACCCCAAGATAGTTGGGAAAAGGCTAGGCAGATTGATTATTTTTTGGATAGTTTTCTTTCAAAGAATCAAGTAATTATGTACTAAGTAGTAATTAGCGAAAGAACAGTGATATTTTTTGTCATTATTTGAATAAATTATTCTTATTCAGCAGCATCCGGTTAGACTGGAAGCCGACCCCAAGATAGTTGTGAAAAGTCTAGGCAGATTGATTGATTTCTATTCGCACGGATAATATTCCGTAGTCAGAATTACACCTAGTACGCACTGCGAATAAAATTTTGCGCGATTTTTGTCAGTTCGATGCTGTTCCCAGCTGAGACGAACGTCAAATGTCTAAAATGAACAACAGATTTTTTTTAATTTACGGCGGCGGCGCGGCATAACAAACGTATCAAAAGATGTCATGAACATTGGGTTTACCCATTACGGTCTATGAAAGAATTTGTCTAAATAAAAACATCAAGCGCTGCGAAAATACAATTATAAGTTTTTCAGATATTACAGAATGACTGTATAAATCATTCGATAATTTACTACGATTAGTTGGTCGGGCAAAAGATGTTCCAAACTTAGAGCTAGTAGGTACAGTCTGTACAGCAGTGTAAGATTAAAAATAATAATATCTAGGCTTTCTTACTCTTAATACTTTCTTATTTCCTGCCATTGACATGTTAACGACTTTGCTCACATAAAACGCTTCACTGACGCTTCTATTGGTGCGAGGCACTTGAAGTTTTTTTTTAGTTGTTGAATAAACAGAACTTATATAAAACCTTATATAATAAAATGTAAACAATACTTGTCGAACAAGGCGGAACAGAGTGTAAAGTTCCACAACCTCCATTGAAAAGGGAGGATCCTCCGACCAGACGGGTGTTGTGTCTGGTACGGGCAACTGCCCAATGGTTGATTTTGGGCTGTTGTATATGTTCAAATCGCGCTGAGAACACTGCTTGCGCGATGTAGGAATTTGCTGTTTTAGTTCGTATATAGCGTCATAAATGTCGCTACATCGCTCCCTTCCGGAGATCGGAGATCGATAGTTCTTTGATGAGTCGTCCATACATGATGCTTGCCGAGCCAGTGGAAGGTTGGTTCCAGTGAGTCGGAACCGGAAGAGCCGCAAAGTTCACGGTGTGTCGGAACTGTCTGCGGTGATGATATCCCAGAGAGTCGGGATGATGTTGCAGGCTCCAGTGAGTCGGATTACTGCTGCGGGTTCCAGTGAGTCGGAGTGGTGCGTCGTCGTCGTTTGTCGTTGTCGTCGTTTTTCGTTGTCGTCGTTATCGTTGTCCTCGTCATCGAGGGTGACGAAAGAAGCTGAGGATGCTGAACAGGTATGAGCGTTTGCTGCGTGCTGGTGGTCAGGATACCCGTAGAAGTCATTGGTACTGGCTGGCTGTATGACTAGTTGCTGAAGAGCTTCAAGGAAGTGATGATGATGACATCACGCTGGAGTAGTTGCACGAAAACTGCACTGGCGTTCATAGCAAACCTCCGTTGAAAAGGGGAGATCCTCCGACCAGAAGGGTGTTGTGTCTGGACCGGACAACTGCCCGATAGTTGATTTCGTACTGTTGTATAGTGTATATGTTCAAATTGCGCGGAGAACTCAGCTTGCGCGATGTAGGATTTTGCTGTTTTAGTTCGTATGTAGCGTCATAGATGTCGCTACATGTGTTACGAGAGTTGAATTCTAATCAAATGCTGTTATCAACGACTTGGCGGGCATAGTATTTGTTCACGTATTAGGTTCATTTCTGATAAAACGACTGCATCAATTTACACGAAATTTTGCATGTTACACTATGACCACTGGCCCGTCTAGAGCCTGAATCTCAGCATTTTTAAAATGGCTCAGAACCGTTGCTACCGCAATTATGGCAACCGCGGTGTGTTCCCATTAAAATCGGTTTTTATCTATGGTCCTCAGCTTTTAGTCGGTTTTTCTCTATTAGAGACGTTACTCAACTAAATTTTGCGTCAAATAATACTGGGCGGACTGTTATGCAACCTATGAGAATACCAGAAAAAAAAGTTTAAAGTTGATTTTCTGTGGTCATTTTCTGTTGTTGCCAAACTGACAGGAGCTCTGCATTTACAATGTAAATACAATTGTATTTAAAACCCTGTGTATTAGTGTAATATATCAAAAGAATCTTCAAGATTCAAGCTTAACGAAAAACTAAACATGCAGTAGGTTCAAAGTGTGTTGAAAACGACAATATTGAAATAAAAAACAAGGGGAGAGCGCCGCGTCCGGCGTCCGTATTTTGTTGATAATTTTGTATGATTTACTAACTAATCTGTTAGAATATTGCTCGTAATATGGAAATTAGTTCATTATTAGTATTTACACATACTTCGACAGTAAAAATAGGACGAAAATATATAGGATTCCATGTTTTAATGATTTCATTCCACAGGTCGTCAGTACTTGCCATAATTCTGGTATAAACGCTTTTTTTAAATGTCCACAGTAAAGGTTTGTATAAACATGGAAATTACGAGAGTAATGGCTTGTTTTTTGTCAACGGTTTACCCGACTACGGGGATCACAAAGAAGGGTTATTATTTGAGCTTTAGCACGATGTTTTTAATAAAGCGTACTAACCTTAATGTGATGGTTTGGATTGAATGATTTAGTATTTTTTTCCAACGGTTTACTGACCACAATTTGAGTTTAACCACAATATTAATGCTTACTAATGTGATGGTTCAGATTTAATGATTTAGTATATAAATCTTTTTCAACGGTTTAGCCGACTGCAGCAGAAAGAAGTGTTATGATATTTTCGTTGCACTTTTTTTTCTTTCTTGTCTTTCAATGGTTTTGGGCATGAGAATAATATTTTTTTTAATGCCTAATTGCTGTCATAAATTAAAAATAAATTGGAATCTAAGACAAGTTTCGATTTCAGGTCTCAGGATAATTACAATAATTACGGTCTGGAAGAAGAGGTGGAGGATGTGTCTATATATCTGAGTTTCGCTAGCTACTTTATTAAAAAGCCTCCTCCTCGTAATCTGTGTAAACCTCGTAATACACCTTCCTTTTAATGTGTGTGTAATGTATTTCGTTAGAGTAAATATGTAAATTAAAAAAAGATATCACATAAAAAAAGTTTATTTTAAATAGGTAATACATTTTTTACAATATTAAACAACTATGTACATTAATCATTGTCTCATTTCAACAAAAATCACAAAATAAACTAAATGTCGAAATTAAAATATAGGACGGGCCTTAGGCAGCCATACGTATGAGCCCTACGGGCGGCCATCTTGCCGTATTTTGCCTTATTTTTGCTAGCGCAGGCGGCATGAAATTAATGCGGGAAGGGGTGTTTTGTTTTCATCTTGTGTGCTACTTAAAACCGTCCAAGTAATGACTTATGGGTATCAAAAGAAAGCTTATATAGTCTAGTTTTATGATACATAAAACATACACACAAGGTTTAAAAGACATAAACTACAAAATTATTAGTAAAAACTTAGTAAGAACAAAAATTTTACTGTTTTTCAACCCAAAATCTCAAGTTTAACTTTTTTTTTAAGTACTTAGAACTAGTTTTTGTGACTTAGTTATCACATAAGTCAATTCTATATAGTATCAGCTATACACACGTATTTTTTACTTGTGTGTAGAAGCAGGAGATTACGAGATATTAAGCTTTAAATTGGCAACGGGACCCGGCGCTTGCGCGGAAAATTACCAGAGCGAGCGAGCGGACGCAGGTTGGCACTTTTTGGCGTCTGGACTGACGTTTGGACAAGTAGTTTATTAACACTGTTTTTTTTTTGTAGAGTCCGTTATAATATTTTCATTCTCAATAATATTCATTCTCAAACTTCATATCACGAAAACCAAACCAAGTAACGGTTTTTTCAAATTGCGTTACTGCGTTTGCGTTGCGTTGTGAGATGCGTTATTTTTCTAATACTATGTAATAACTACCTGAGAATAAATAAATACCTTCAAACTGTGTTCAAACACACAAAAAGTGACATCATTTACCATTACAATAACAATGTAAACAAAACCGGTTGACCTTGACAAGAAATGTCATAACGTAATAATTCTTCAAAATATTTATCTAGAACGATGTTATAATGACGTAATAACAACATAGTAACGAATATATGAACTCAACATATCAAAATTTTCGTCCGCCATTGACAAACGTAAACATGCAAACAGCGTAAACATTTTTTTATTACTTTTCAAAACAGTATTTATCTATGGAAATGTTTTTAAAAGTACGATACTATCACGCTCCGAGTGTGTAAAAATTTCCACAGGAATATGACGTTTCGTTAATAGAGGTTGAAAGAACGCGTGCCGCCCGCGGCCCAATCGGGCCTTACCACCCGTAAGGCCCGATCGGGCCGCGGGCTGACGGTTAAATTCATGTTTGCGGGCCGATCGGGCCTTACGGGAGCTTAAAAGAAAATATGGTGCTCTTTTGTTAGTTTCTTCGAAATAATTGGAAGTGAACCCTACTTTCTTTGAGTTATCCCACTACTCTAAGGAAGGAGGATAGGAAAGAACACTCTGCCACCTCTGTCATTTTGTCGCTGATAATAACCATTCATTTTTATTAAGGTGAATGCTCCAGGGTAGTCCGCGAAATTCAAATTTTCTAACGTTTTTTGGAATTTGCTGGTCAGTATCAGGTTCTATGTTGGTCAAAATACGATTGCGGCCGTAACAAGTAAGTATTTACAGATCGGTAATCATTAAAATCATCAATACAACTGTCTCAGTTAGAATTGAAGTCAAATGTCATGATTTCATAAAATACTTACATTTGGCATCAATTCTAACTGTCAGAGTTGTATTGATGATTTTAATGATTACAATTCTATAGATACATACTTGCTACGACCGCGAATCAAATTTGGACCAAGATTTGATTACTGTAACATTCCTGTGTATATTTAGCAACTGAGGGAGGTAAATAAATCATAAAGCTGATCGGGAGACACGACATTTTGTCAATAGCGCCGGTGCACGACTGAGAGCAAAACGCGCGAATTTTATTTCGCAGTGCGGACATAGCCATCTTACTACTGTATAAAACATTCGCGCGGAAATAAATCCCCACCGCATCGCGTTCAATCACATCAGCACATGCTGCATCAAATCACAGATTTTATTCCGCGCGAATTTTTAACCGCCAGTACGGCTACTCCCGTATGATTCAATGTGTCACAGAATTGCGAGAAAAAAATCGCGCGGTAAAAAATCGCGGGGCGGTCAGGGCCTTAGTGCCAAAGAGTATAATAATAATACGGGTTTAGTGCTCTGTGCTTTGGCTAATAATTTCATGCATGTACCTAGGCTATGGAACGCATTGACATATAAATTATAGGGACTTGAATGTTTAACTATAGAAAAAACAGTCATATACAAATATGTGTCATATCGACGCCAAAATCATAAAAATACTGCCATCTCTTTTTAACTTTCTTAATTTTGCGTAAGTGAAAAAGGATAACAGTGTTTTTGACGGTTACTATTATGACAACCCTTCATTCCTAGCATCATTGAAATACCTATTTGCGGCCAGTTCGCCATTTTATCCTCTCGTTGGTACTAAAGTTGGCTATGTCAACTGTCAAATGCTCATAAACAATGGATATAAAAAAAAAATATTTTGTGAATTTTGGAGTAATTTTGCTGTGTTATTGCGTTTGAACTCGGTTCTATAGTGGAAGTCATCAATAGCAAGATGCCCAATTGCAATATAATCGGATTTGGCATCAAAAGAAGCGGAAATCACCCGAACATAACTTTGCACCAGTACGTATACTTTAATTTTTGCTGAAATATCTTTAGATTTAGTTATTAAACAAAAGATTCTGTATTCGTCGAAGAGTTTATGTAAAAAGCATTCATAATTTCCCGTTTGCCTTTCTTTTTAACAGTTGTATTTCATGAAATCATTTTCTTGTTTTTGTAGGGATAGAGTAGTGCATGCATGACATTTTTGTTTATCGATAATGCTATATTATTATGGTTCTTTATTGGTTTTACGTTTTACTGTCAAGGCTGCCTGCTAATAAACGAAAAAAGAAAATTTTGCTGGAAACAATCAATGTTGTAAAAAAGATGTCAACAAAAACAATTCATATTCTGTTCCTTTCACTTTGAAGGGAACAAAATATGAATTGTTTTTGTCTCTCATGTTTCAACCGGGCACTGAATAAAGTAACATTGCGTGACGATGCTTTACGTTCAGGAACCATAATGGTATGTAACATTGTTTGTTATAAAATTGTCCAACATGATTGCGTAGTGGGTGATAAATGATGGTGATGACTTCAAGTGCAACACTTGCCTAACGGGCACAAAGAGGGAACCACTTTCATTTAGCGCCAATCGCGTATTTATATTAGGTATTGTTTTTTTTTGGGTAGAGGATACCCTTTTTAGAGTTAATTTGAAAACCCCAAAACGCGCAAAATCACAGGGGCTGAGAAAAAAATTGTCAATTTTTTTTTAAATTGGTGAAAAATTAAGGGTGAAGAAGATCACGTGATGGGTGTAAAGACTATTTCCAAGCAATAATACGATCGATGGCATCTTCAAGGTCAAGATTAACACCCCAAAAGCCGAAGGTCAAGGTCATTCGTCGAAGGGTAAAGGCATTTTTTATTTTATTATAATGTTTTAGGTTTGCATGTCGATGGAGCCACGTGTCGACGGAGCGCCGCTTTGCGGGGCTCCTACTTCTGAGTGGTTTATAAAATAAATAACCACGAAGGGGATGGCGGGGTCAAGAGAGCGAGCGAAGCGAGCGAACAGACCCCGCCATCCTCTTCTAACCTAACCTGTCCGAGTCGGGGTGCCCTAAGTCCCGAGCTCGCTTCGTCTGTTCTTGCATCCTAAGTTGTCATTGCTTTTTTGCTAAGTGAAGATTAAGTGAGTGAATATTAAGTTTAGTGTGTAGTGTAACAGGTAACATAATAAAAAAAACAAAAATAATTAAATAGAACCACGAGTGACAACTGTCAACGTTTTTTTCGCGCTAATCTTACATTCGATTACGTTTCGTTACTTACGATCTTTAGAGTAAATAAAAATAGTACAACTTTTTTAAATTTAATTTTATTAAATTTGCTTAATAATTGAGTTCGATAAATGATAAATGATGTTTATTCAGTAAATAGGTTACAAGGAACACTTTTACACGTCAATGTTTTTTGTCAGTTTAAGCTAGATGAGGCCGGTGTTTCCTAGCTGACTACCCTGAGAAGAAACACCGAAAGAAACTCAGAGGTCAAAGTCTCTTTTAAAGTGTTCAAATCGATACAATGTGTACTGGTTAAATCATATGAGAACCATGTACGTTTATGTCTGGGATGAGCTTTTTGAAGAAAACAACACACGAATTCGAGTGGACCTGTCCAGACAGTGCAAGCATTTGTCAGTCATCGCGAAGCTCAACTCAGAACTTTGAGGAGCTCAACGAACCGAAAAACAATACCAAAGTAAGGACATTTGAGTAGGCCGCAAAAATACTCAAACTGCCAGACAATCATAAAATCTACATGAATATAACGACATACATAGTTCTCGCATTCACATTATTCTATATGAGGACCATGCAGCTTAGTGTCTGTAGTGGTCTTTTGAAGAAAGAACCAAACATATTTGAGTGGACCTGTCCAGTCAGTGCAAGCATTTGTCAATAGTCGAATAGCTCAACTTAAAAACCACTAAGGAGCTCAATGACATGACGAACAATACCAAAGAAACGACATTTGGGTAGGCCGCAAAAATACTCAAACTGTCAGACAACGTTAAAAATTACTGTAAAAAGGAGGAAAAAATAATAATAATAACCCACATAGTCCTCACATTTACAATAATTAAGTAATCAATAAAAATAAAAATATAATACTTTACAAAGTAAATATTCGTGTCAAACAAAATAGTAATAATAATATGTCAATCAAAAAATAAATAATAATACTTAACAAAGTATTCAAGTCAAAAAAAAAAAAAAATAATAATAATAAAATGTCAATAAAAAAATTGGTTGCCTGTAAAGTCGGTATACGGGCGAAAGTTTTACGTGACAACGACTTTGAGTGGTAAAATAATTTTAATGTGAATATTCATTCGTATAATAGGAAGAAGGATGAAATAATAGTAACAATTTAAAACATTTATTTATACAAAGAATTATATTTAAACCATTAATTTATACAAAGAATCTCGCACTGAATTTCATATTAACAAAATTTTATTTTTACCTTTACACATACATCTAAGCGAAATAGAAGCGCAAGACATGAACCGGTGTGTATGCCTATCTCTCTCACTCTCTCTCTCTCGCTCTGTCTCTCTCGCTCTTAGGCGGGCTAACTGTGCTCGAGTGGAAGGGACGCGTGCCTTTCACTTTTTATGTCTGTCTCTCTCGCTCTTAGGCGGGCTAACCATGCCCGAGTGGAAGGGACGCGTGCCTCTCACTCGCTCTCATTGTGAGCGCATAACGTGAGCGGAGCGTAACGCAGTTTCTTGAAGTGTCACCCGGCAAACCAATTTATAAGACGTTGTCACGTCAAAAAAATTAAAAATATAATATAATACTATACAAGTATTCATGTCAAAAACGAATATTAAAAGAAAAATATATAAAAATTTCATCAGTAAGTAGTAGGTACATATAAAAACAATGGCTCTTGTATATCATTGAAGCAGCTCAATCCCACGCCTTTTTGTCCTCAAGAAAGTCATTAATTGTGTAAAAAGCTTTCTGGCATAGCTTACGTTTAATAAATGATATATATTTATTTATGCTTAGTTCTTGAATTTGGCTAGGCAGTTTATTATAGAAACATATACATTGGCATCTAAACGAACCACCTATTTTTTTTTGAGCCTGGTTTTAGGTACAATAAATTTGTGTTTGTTCCTAGTATTTATGCTATGGATATCACTGTATCTTTTAAACAGATTAATATTTTTATGTGCATACATGAGATTCTCATAAATATATTGACAGGGAACCGTCATAATATTAATCTCTTTAAATTTGTCTCTGAGGATGTGTCTGGGACTTAATTTATAAATTGCACGAATAGCCCTTTTCTGTAAAACAAAAATTGTCTGAATGTCGGCGTCGTTTCCCCACAACAGAATGCCGTACGATATCACACTATGAAAATAACTAAAGTATACTAAACGAGCTGTCTCTAAATCAGTTAAACCACGAATTTTCCTTACGGCGTATGCTGCAGAGCTAAGTTTTTGGGACAGTTTATCTATATGGGGGCTCCACTGAAGCTGCGCATCCAAAGTTAAACCTAAGAACACTGTGGCATCCTCGGGTTTCAACTCTTCACCCTTTATTGACACACTAGTGTTCACTTGTATTACATTGGGTAATGTGAACTTTATGCATTTTGTTTTTTTTCTCGTTAAGGAGAAGATTATTGATGTTGAACCAGTTAACTACTGTTCATGACGGTAGCAGATATTTAACAATGAATTAAAGGTAAAAACACAATATTTACACTAAAAACCATTAACCTGTGAAGCCCCGCGGCCAAATCCGGGTTGTCAAATTGAACCCCGGCGACAACCCGGGTTGACAGCCGATTTTTTTTTTTTTTTTGTTTCTCTTTAATTTTTTTTTTTTTTGTCCGACTCACCAGTGAGTTGCGTGGCTTCACAGGTCCATTGTTCCTTTGTCTAAACGTAAAACGAAACGATCTAGGAATGAAATTCGTAAATTCGTACATTATCTGTGTCAAAATGTCAATTTTATTAAGTAATTATGTAGAATTTTTTGAAACTTTAGGATTTTTTTATCGAAAAGTAGACGTTTGCGCGGTGTAATATTTTACAAAAGTATTTTACTTATATACATGTTCAAGCTGTAAAATTGTGAAGCCTCGCACAGATTGGCGGTAAAGGAAAGTGGAGTCACAAAGAGTGATGCAAAGAATGTGTTTGAGTGTAGTCCTGAGATTAATTGCTAAAATAAGACAAACGTGTTTATTTGGTAGCACTAAGTACATACGTACATACTCCTTTTAAAGGAGTTTATTAATGACACCAGTAGGTATCTAGCATTTTAATTGAAAGTGATCAAAATCAGACGTCTGGATATGGTGCTCTGAATATGGTATTTAGTCACCAGCACCTCCGCTGCGCCAGGTTCAGCCGCTAACGTCTCCGCTGCACCAGATTTAGCACCTCCACTGCACCAGGTTTAGCCACTAGCACCTCTGCTGCGTCAGATTTATCGGTATGACTAGCTTCAGTTTTTCTTGTCATCATTATTTGCGAATTTGATCTCAATGATAATATGTCATCGACTGAATTAAGACTGTGTGTGAGATATCTCTCGCTTGTCTTCAATATCTATTTAGGCTTACTTTTATTTTATTTGATTTCAGGTACACATTTAAAATGATTAAGAAATTAAAAGACAAATGTCAAAAACAGTCCAAGAAGAAAAGTTCAAAAAGAGACTTAATGAGAAAGTTAGAAAAAAACGAAAAAAAAATCTCTTTTCGGTAATAATTTCTTTAAATTGATTAAATTCAGAACCCCAAGCTTTGTTTATTAATTAAAAGTGTAATAGAGGTATACATGAATTTGAGATACAAATATTGTGGGAGGAACTACTACTACTCTACTTAAAGAATATCACACAGAAATTACCTGAACAAAATTGTATTGTTCAAAAATGAATGAGTTTGATTTGTTTAATATAAAGACTTTATTATAATTATTGTTGACTTTTAATTAAAACCCAAAAATTATTTGCATGTTAGAAAAGATATGTGTTGGAGATGTCCGTGCCGGGAGCCCACTGCGGATTCAGCGTCATTTGTTTTCTTTGAACTTGTTGCCTCCGTCTCGAAGGTCTACTTAACGCAAAGCTCTAGAATAACACACACTGTTACTTTTCATTTTAATTGACACAAAATATTCTATGTACCTACTTACTGCATTTCGTTTCTTGTAATAGCTAAAAGCAAAAATAAAAAATATTTTTTCAGAAAACCTGGCTGAAAAACAAGTTGTTGGGAGTTATTTTAGTTCAATTATTGATTTCATGCAACCAACATTTCATGCAACCAACTACATCAGACTGCTTGAAAAGTGACTTGTTTGGAACTTTTCATTTGATTTTTTAAGTCGGGTTTTTGAAAATGTTTTTTATTTTTGTTTTATACACTTAAGTGAGTTAGATTTTTGGAATCGCCTCCTCGAACCCTCTCTTTTGATACCCCACTTAGTATAGTTAGTCGACTTTCATTTTTTTCTTTTTCAGAATTTATGGCGTCTGGTGGTCGCCATATTTTATTTTGATTATTGTCATGTCATTAGTAGCACTCGCAAGATTAAAATAAATCAATTGACGTAAGAATGATCAAAATCGGCCCACGCTTTCGGTCTCTAAAACACCTCAAAGGAACAAATAGACATTCATTTAATCATAAATACATACATAGGCTGATAACCACATTACCCTCCCTTGCGTCGCGCAGTCGGGTAAAAAGGAAACTACGTGTTAAAGAAGTCGCCACACATCACTACTGTGTTCCGTTCAAGTGCGGGGTTCTGGAAAATAGCGGCGCTTCTGACCTTCTGGTCGCGAGAAAACTACACCTTAGAAGCGTTCTAGCGCTGCGTGTCTATACTGCTTTGTTAAGACTACTAATTATTGTTTCAGCGCGAACATAGTTACTCTTGCCAAATGTAGCATTTCCTTTGCTTTTATGATAGCCTCTCTATTACATATTAACATATTATCTCAATGCCACTCTTAAAAATACCCGTTGATATTGTAGGTACCTTAACAATATGAAAACATTCTCACAATCTTTTATCGATGTTTTTAATAAAGAGATATCGATATGGGCTACCCTATTATCCGCCATTTTATCCTCTCAGTGAAGTGTAGGTATGGTATGTTTTTCTTGTAAGTATGCCCAGTCCCTAAGATTTATAAGTCGGTGGATGGAACGCGATAATCTGTAATAGTGTAATCTGTAGAAACTTTAGTTGGATGAAATTATGTTCTCTCTGGTTGGGTTTTTTGGCGGGATTTTGTCGGGTGAAGTTCAGTGGCTGTTTTAATTATTCGTTCATTGATTCCTAGTGGATATTGTGATGTAAAATTGGTGTAGTTTTGTGTCTCAAGTGTCAACGTAAATGGACAATATGTAGAATCTTTGAAACAGGCGCGATCTCGGGCAAATGGAGCTGAGAATTTTATTGTAGTAGTGACTACCTCAGTGAAGTTTGCCGAGAAGGCTGACTCGACACATTTGTTGTCAAATACTGCAAAAAACATTAGAATGTGTTACATCTGCATTCTAATGGAAAAAAGAAGGATAAAACTGAAGACGTGGCTTCGGCCTTACTTACTTTTGAACAAGAAGGATTTCACTGAAGACGAGGCTTTGGCCTTACTTATAAACAAGAAAGATAATAAGCACTGAAGACGAGGCGGTATGGTTCAAGACCTTAGCCTGCCCACGAAGGGCGAAGGAAAAAAAAAAAATCTCTCTGGTTGGATACGTTCGGATACGTTCATAGAATTTTAGATAGTTTTTTTGCCTAACAGCTACATTTTTTTTGACAGATTGAGTAAAACTTTTCTTTGTTTAGTATCAAGCAAAGTGGGTATGCAAAAACACCGTAAACCTTTGTGGCGTAATTAGCACTAAATTATTAACTTGATAACGATTTTATTTGAATTGAATCTTTCGAAACTTATGATCTTAGGATGAATGAATTTTAACCTAAAACCATACAATCAATGATTTGACATTTGTCTCGTGACCAATTGACCACGAACGAGTATTGGGCAATATTATTTAGCTATGAAAATGTTTTTATGAACGTATTACGCTAAATAAAATGTTTGAACATTCAGTCAAGGTACCAAGACATTACAAAATTGCTGCGAATATCTTTAAGCAAGTTTCGACTGAAGGCGGCAGCGTCAAAACTTTATTGTACGACGATAAACTACGGCATTTCGTAAGTTTTTCAACAATACATTTTAGTTTACACGATTTTTGTACGTTAATACTATTAGTTTGTCATATTTACAGAGGACGAATGTGCTCTTTGCACTGATAACAGAAACGATCAAACATGCGAGTGACATAGACAAAATATTTGAAAATTGTAAAATATTAGAAAACGAGTCACGTTTAGACCCATGGCTTGCCAAAATTCTCACGGCAGAACTCCTGTTTGGCAAAAAGGCTCTACCTGGCAAAAGCAAGCCGGAGCAAACAGTTCTCTCTTATAAAGACCAGTTTGAGAAATACACATCTGCCAACCAAGATGACTTGAAGACACAAGGTAATTTATTTTTATTCTTTTTCAGATCTAATTTCGCCATTAACTAAGCGCAATGGCAGACACAGGCGATGCTGGTTATGCTGAAATAATGTCTCGGCAATCAAAACAAATGATGATAGTATTGGCAAATCTATTCATTTTCAGTGTTGCTATGTTTACTCTACCATTTATCACATTTTTCGGTGTACGGCATTTGCTTACTGAATCCTATCCTGGACAAACATTTTTCATCAATGTGTGCTCTGTATCTGGTGCGGTTGTGGTAGTGAACATTATAATAGGTGCTTATGTCTACAAAGCATACTATGAAAAAGAATATGATGCAGCTGGAAATGAGATAGACCAGCATGCATATCCAGCTCCTCCAGTAATAGCACTAACCAGGCCTGAAGCCACAACTGACAAAAACACTTTAAACTTGAAACATGAATGAAACATTCCTTAGCAAATACAATATTATAATGTTTGGTTTTGTAACTGCTTTGTGCTTCCTTTTTGGAATACAAATTTAAAATTTTAAAAAATGTGTTCGTGAGTGCTGAGTAAAGTGTGTTGAACTGTTGATGCTACAAAATGTATGTTAATACCAAAATTTCATAGTTAGTTCTATTAAACATAGAAGATAATATACAGTCTTTGTTTTTATTTTACCTCTTCTGTCTGCCATAGCCTGCCTATAACAACTCTATCTAATACAGACAGTTGCTAATAAATTCTCCATCAGAAATGCAAGGCAAGTAGTAGTGGATGCTTTAACCTAAAAAGCGTGTTTTGATTTGAACCAGTAGGCGGTTGCTGAGCATTGAATGTGTCCAAGATTATTGTATATTACTAAATTGAGTTATCATCATTTAAATACTAACACCAAAGATGTGGAAATCTGAAAATTTACAGGAGAGTAAAGAAATTATTTAGCAGCACATAAAATAGAGAGTTTTATTATTTTGCTATTGCAAAAAACTCTATTTTTGCTGTGTACAACACTGTCATAGATAGGTAATTTTTTTTTAATATAAATATTACCATCAGATAAAATTCTCTTATTTGATTTGTCAAATGCTGAGTCTTTCTATTTCTTAGTCAAAGACATTGAGCTATATGCCTCCCTTTTTACGCCATTTGAACATATTTTATTTATTTTCTTTTAACTTGTTTTATCCTATTAAGTTATTATTAGTTTAGTACATATATGTATATTGTTATACATTATGAATGATTTTTTTCTTCCTTGGTGTTAGAACTTAACGCTATATCATGTCATTCCATGAAACAAGACAAAACAAACTGTTTTGTCACAGAATCAGCTTAAGTAAATATACATAAGTTACTTTGCAACAAAAAAAGAATAATGGCAAGACTTCTCTTTGTGTTAACATCTGTTTTGCTTATCTAGTTGCTCCCAGACCGAGATATGTCCGCATCAATACCAACCTCTTCACAACATCGGATGCCATCAGAGCGTTCCAAGATGAGGGGTATCGCTTCATACGGTGCACTTCCGGGTCTTATGCGGACTACTTGGAACAGATACAGAATCTTACGGAGGAAGACTTCACTCAAGACTATCATGTGAAGACCATGTTTGTCTTCTCATCTGGAACGAAGTTGCATGAACATGAGTTGTACTTGGAGAACAAGATTATTTTGCAAGATAAGGTAGGTAGTAACTATTTTAAAGAATTAAGCGATAGGTTTACATGATCAAGTTTAAAAAGAAGCATTCACAATTTAAAAGTCGGCCAAGTGCGGGTTGGACTCGCGCGCAAAGGTTTCCGTACGTATCGTATAGATTTCCCTGTAATCTATTAAGTAAAAAAAATATTTACTGTATTTTTTTTTAATAAAATAGTTTAGAAAAAAAATTAAGAGACTTATAAAGTGCCCTATCATTTGATACGTATCTACAATTTCAAAAACAATTTTTTTAAAATGCCCAATTTGCACCCCAAATGTGACCCCTACATTCAAAATTTATTTACTTATATTACATGTCCATGTTGGGGTCACAATTCATAATGTCACCAAATTTCAACTCAATCCGGATATCCGACGTCAGAGCGTCCATTATCATCAGGAAGAGGTAAGGGCTGAGGGCCGACCCCTGTTGCAAACCGACTGCTATACTGAAGCTGTCAGTGGTGCCCACTGCAGACCGGACTTGGGTACTGAATCGACTGTACATCGCTCGGATCAACTGCACGTACTTCCCCGGCACACCTTTCTTCTTAACGGCCCACCACAAATCCTCTCCAGGGCACCCGGTCGTATGCCTTTTCGAGATCAACGAACACCATGTGCACAGTTGTTTTTATGCACAGTTCTGTATTTTTCGCACAGCTGGCGGATAGCTAAAATGCCATCCGTTGTACCCCGACCAGGCATAAAACCGAACTGGTTTTGTGAGATTTCACTCTCTTCTCTCAGCCGCTTTTCAATAACTTTTTCCCATGCTTTCATATTATGTGACATTAGCTTTATTCCTCTATAGTTGTTGCACTCCAGCAAATCACCTTTGTTCTTGAAGATGGGCACCAACGAACTGTTGCCCCATTCATTAGGTATGGCTTCTTTCAGCAACAACTTATTGAAGAACAAAGCTAACCACATCCAGAGTGAAGATATTGGTTGTAAATCAAAATCTTATTTCTCTCAACCTCATACTGCTGCTTTCATAGCTTTTTCTTTCAAAAACAAGTATTTATTTGCAATGTAATATATATTTGCTCCTAATATAATCAAACCCTTCTCTTCATGCCATGCATGAAGAGAAGGGCATGAGAACTAGCACACCTACTCATCACTGAAATTATACTGTCAAACAAACTTCAATTTTTCTCATCTCTTTTCAGGCTACCGCTATGGCTGTACACTTACTAGCTCCTCCATCTGGCAGCGTCGTGCTGGACATGTGCGCAGCTCCCGGCATGAAGACCACGCAGCTGGCGGCCTATATCAGAAATACTGTACGTAGTATAGTATAAATCCTGCAATACTTTATCCAAGGGCTATTATAGAGACATGCATCTTTGATTGCCAATCAATGTGGTTGCAGGCAAGGAAGGAAAGTCGATTGCAATAGTTTGCAATTGCATACTGGCATAATTAACATAACTGTACTTATTCTCCAAAACTTTAGGTATAGAATAGAATAGAAAATATTTATTCGACACAGACACAACACAACAACAACAAACATAAAGAAAAGAAAATAATAGTACTTACAATTTTTTTTTTATAACATTGCCCTGTACTAGGAATAACTCCTGTATCGTGGGTGCGTTCACAAACATGTAAACTCACATACACAAGACATCCAGACCCGGAACTACTATCTATAGGCCATACAAATATTAGACCCGTGCGGGAATCGAACCCGCGACACGCAGCGCAGCAGCCGAACGCTCAACCACTGCGCCAACCGTGCCGTGACGTCGTCAGAATGATACAACAAAATTGCGCTGAGCGTTTTTTTTTTTTTTTTTTTATGTTTGATAGGCTCGCGTTTGACCACTATCTCACCCGATGTTAAGCGATGATGCGGTCGAAGATGGAGCACGCTTGCCTAGAAGTAACCTATTCACTCTTGACTTAAAGACTCCCAGGTTGTATCTTACAGGAAACACAGACTCCGGTAGAGAATTCCACTCTCTAGCTGTACGTGCAATGAATGTTTTCTCAAAACGCTTTGTGCGTATGGATGGGATGTCCACCATGAACCGGTGGCACTTCGCCGTACGTCTTGTGGTCCTTAGATGAAACGGGCTTGGCGGAATCAAATCATGCAATTCCGTCGCACACTCCCCAAAATGTAATCGATAGAAAACCGACAGGCTAGCAACTCGGCGTCTATGTTCAAGACTTTGGAGTTTTGACTCAACGAGTCTTATCATTGCCGATGATCCTCTTGGCTCGTTTCTCAATTGACTCAAGGGCATCAAGCTGGTATCTTGCAGATCCGTCCCAAAGATGAGAGCAGTACTCCATACACGATCGGACCTGCGCTTGATAGAGTTGGAGCAGCTGTTCCGGCGTGAAGTATCGTCTCACCTTTGCGAGGACCCCCAACTTTTTGGCAGCCACTTGAGCCTTAGCCTCTATGAAGGGACCAAAATTGAGGGTAGATGTTAAAGTAACACCAAGAAGATCAAGTCGGTCGGTTATCGGCACGGTTACACCTCGGAAAGATGGAGCCGGGTGAAATTGGCTCTTTTTAGCAGAAAAAAGACACGCCTGGGTCTTAGCAGCATTGAACTTAACCAGATTGGCATCGCCCCATTCTGAGACAGCCTGCAAGGACAAGTTCAAGCGCCCAACCATAGCCTCTCGGAGAGACCGGACCTGAGACCCACTAACTCGTGCGTCCGGCACGTATCTCTCGGCAACAGTGCTGTCGTCTGCATACCCAAAGGTACCGGGTTTTAGCAGATCGTTAATATGCAGCAAAAACAATGTTGCCGAGAGCACCGACCCCTGAGGAACACCGGCATTAATAGCCAGCAGTCCGGACGAGCAGCCATCTATGACTACTCGGATAGACCGATCCCTCAGGAAATCAGCTATCCAATCACACAATCCAGCGGGCAGACCGAAGGAAGGAAGCTTGCCAATTAAGCTGTCGTGCCAGACCCGGTCGAAGGCCTTCGAGATATCAAGGGAGACCGCAAGGGCTTCCCCTTGTTTGTCGATGGCCTCACTCCAGATGTGAATGGCATACGCTAGAAGATCTCCTGTTGACCGATTTCGGCGGAAGCGGTATTGTCGGTCACTTAGGATATCGTTAGCTTCTAGGTATGCTAGGAGCTTACCATTCAGTATACGTTCCATACTCTTACAGAGAACGGAAGTTACCGAGATGGGCCTGTAATTTGCTGGGTCAGCTCGACTACCCTTCTTGGGTACGGGTTGCACGTTAGCTTGCTTCCAAGCCATCGGCACTTTTCCAGTCTCAAACGAAAGGCGATATAGGCGTGTCAAGATCGGAGACAACTCAGGCGCACAAGTCCTCAGTACAATTGCCGGTATCCCGTCGGGACCACTAGCCTTGTTCACGTCCAGGTTACGCAGTACCCTCCGGACATCCCTCTGATGAATGCGAATGTCTGACATAATCGACTCGCATCCACCAAGAGTGCCAGGGGGCCTCGCGCCACCAGGATCTAGACGCGAAGATTCCGCAAACATAGAGGCAAACAAGGTTGCTTTCTCCTCAGCGGAGTGGGCCAGCGTCCCGTCGGGTTTCAGCAGTGGAGGTAGTGAGGGGCGGCAGAAGTTCGATTCAACCGACTTAGCCAGGGACCAAAACGCCTTACTACCAGCTGGGTAAGAAGCAAGTTTGTTCCCAATTCGGCCAATGTGGTCAAACCGAGCCTTCCGAAACACCTTCTTGCAGAACTTGGCAGCCCTGTTGAAGGCTCTCTTCTTCTGACTCACGTCACTCGCTTTACGCGTCCGAGCATCGACCCATGCTAGGTAGGCCGCGTGTTTAAGCGCATCAGCGCGATTGCACTCGGCACCAAACCATGGTCGAGCCCCGCCAGACATTGTTACGTCAGAGAATGGAATGCAGTACTCCACTCCCCGCCGCAACACATCCGTCACGGCGTCCGCGCACGACGAAACATCAGTCGAAGAAAAGCAAGTGGGCCCCCAAGGATAACATGCGAAGAAAGATCGCATGCCATCCCAATCTGCTGACCTGTATCGCCAAACCCGCCTGGTGCCTCTAGGGCTAGGATCGGGCGGGGAGTAGACGGATACAGATTTCACCAGACAGTGGTCGGAAGTACCTAATGGTGAAGAAATCGACACTGAGTAACGGTCTGGATCTGTTGTCAGCAGAAGGTCCAAGCAATTGGCTGTGTGCGAATCAACATCCGGCACCCTCGTTGCCCCCTGGACCAGCTGGGTAAGGTTTAACGCCAGCGCTAGCTTATACGTCTCTTGTCCAGCATGGTCTGTGTACTGGTATGGGAAGAGCCACTCCTGATGGTGGGCGTTGAAGTCCCCCAGTAACACTAATTGGGCAGAAGGGTACCGTTGCTGAGCCACATCCGCCGCTTTACTCAGATGTTGTGTGAGCCCAGTTGTCTCCAGATCACCGCTGTGCGAACGGTAGACACAGGCGTAGACAATTTTATCTAGGCCTGTGTCCACTAGGACCCAAAGAGTAGAGAACCTGGAGTCCTCAAGGTTACGGAGACGCCGATAGCAGATGTCGTCCCGGGCGTACATGCATATACCAGCGCGTGGCTTAAAATTGTGCTCCAGGGTAAACCCTGGGTAAGATAGGTACGCCACGTCAGACGGACATCCGATCTGCGTCTCCGAAAGGAATAAGAGAGCTGGTTTCTCAGTCTCTAGGTGATGGTGGACTGCGGCGAGATTTGAGTGCAGACCTCGAATGTTAGAAAGGTGCACTTTGTGTGAGAGGGAGTGCTGCCGCTGTACAGCTTTTTTCTTTTTAGTTCCTTTTTTCATGAATAAAAGAGTGAAGGAAGGAGAGGAGAAGGAAGTGAAATGAGGTTCCATGCTGGCTACCTTCAGGCACGCACTGACAGGACGGTATCATTGGGGGACTAGTCTGGAGACTGCGGGGACGCCCGAGCCCCCCCGGGAATGTCCATCGGGCCCTCTCGTCTGGTCGCCAACCAGCACGATGGTGCATTCCGGGATTTTTCGTCAGTTGGCGGGGCAGCCTTTCGTGTGTGGCTAGTACACTACTTGGGCCCCCAACTAACTGCGGTCGGCCAGCGGCGCACCGTGCCTCGGATCCCGCTACCCTCCGCGACTAGTCTCCCGATACAATCACATCAGCGCGAGCCCGGTTGGTCTGCCTGCAATGGAACAACTATTTCGACCCAACTCCTCTGGATTGGCTACACTGAGCATCGTACCGGAACACGGCCAGGCCGCTTGGCGGTACGTCTTTGCCCAGTGGGTGGTCGCAAGCCATCGGTCGAAACCTACCACCAGTTTGTCACCTGATTAGCACCACCCGGGGACCACGTGTAGGGACTCAATGGGTATACTCCTACGGACGCGGGTGACTCGGCCCCCAAAAGCGTGCCCACATCGAAAGGTTTCATCTCAGCATTTGCTGGGTATCAGACGCCCAGCGCTGGTTTTCAGCTGGCACCCTGCCTGCAGTGACACGGGCGAGGGTAAATAAAATAAATACTTAATTCAATATCGATATCTGGATAGGGGTACACATCTCCAGTTAAAAAAAAAACTTATTTTCTTCTTCTTCCCGTTACTCGTGGTTGGCTTTCCTAGTCCTGAGGCGCTGGTAAGCATCATCAGTTGATAGACCGCACTTCTTCATATCTTCTGGACTTTCGACATTAAAGATGTTAGCGGTCTACTTCTCCCTCTCCTTTGTGTCGTCATGGAAAGGTACTTTTTCACAGAGGCGGTGTAAGGCGTGGGCGAAGTGGGCCACCGCCTACGGCCTCGTGGTCCTGGGGGCCTTGCGTCTCGATAATGCGTGAACGTGATGAAAAATTATTGCTCGTCTTGTCCTATCCGAGACGTGATGCTAAAATTTTCGAGCTCACGCTTATAGCCTATGTTCTCTTGGCTCTTTCAGCGTGAAACGAAACATTTACTTCTAAGACCTATGCTTACCTGACTCCTGACTTGTGGAGGGACATCCCACTGTCCAAGTCACCCTACTCGGAGTTCAAAGCCTAAAGACAGTTTGGTTAAACTGAAATAAATGTGACTTTAACATCTATTTCTGTATCTAGACACACGAAAAGTTAACTCGAGTCGCGGTACTAATAATTTCTTAGGCTTTTCTTTAAAACTTAACAAAGTTGTTACTATTACTTAGTGTATTGTAATTAAAGAAAAATTTACCTCTCCACTACGGGTTGCTATAACTTTCGAGCTCGCTTCTATGTTACTTTCACGCTTCCCAATAGCTAGAAAACCAATCAAAGTATAATATCGGGCACAGTGACACAGTCTTGCGCCGTTCGGATGTAATATTATATTGTATTTAAAAGTTTTTTTTTTATTTAAAAAAATCCGTCTTACGTCAAAATGGGCCTCGCGTAATGTAACTTGCCCACATCAAATTTAGATCTGGCCCTCCACTGCTTTTTCACTACATGGTCATCTAGTTTCCGCTTTACATGACCGTGCCATCTCAGCCTGGATTCTGTTAGCTTTTCGATTTTGTCCTTAAGAATGACACCACCTGCCCAACGCAGCATGCGCATTGTTCTGCAGTTTTTGATCGTCTCTCTTTGTAAGTCGCAAATAACTGCAGACATAATAAAACGGGGGTGTGTTCTAAAAGTAAACCAATAAAAAAATAAAAACAAAAGGTGTGTTTTTTTTTTTTTTTTTTTATGTTTGATAGGCTCGCGTTTGACCACTATCTCACCTGATGTTAAGCGATGATGCGGTCGAAGATGGAGCACGCTTGCCTAGAAGGCTGTACAGGCTGTGTGTGTGTGAAGGTGTGACAGGCTGGAACAAGCATTGCAAAAAGGCATATGGGGAGGCTAGGCTTCGGTTTCATGAGTGGGTCGCCCAGGGCAAAAATACGTCGGGTCAGACCTATGACCAAATGCGAAGCTCACGAAGTTGGTTTAAACATCAGCTCAAGTGGTGTAGAGACAATGAAACTCAGATAAAGATGGACAATCTTGCATTACAGCACACCACTAAGAACTTTAGTAAGTTTTGGAAGGAGACCAACAAATTGAATCCGAGGCCGAGTGTTCCAGTTAGTGTAGAGGGGGTTAGTGACTCCGATCATATTGCCAACTTATTCAAGGAGCATTTTAGGATACTTTCTCCACTGGTACCCGCGACGACCACTACAGAGGCGGGAGGTACTAGTCTAGCGAAACAGCTTGTTCGGATCACTGCGAAACAGGTTGCCAGGGTGATCAGAGACATGAAGCGAGGAAAATCCCCAGGCCATGACTCGCTCAGCATAGAACACTTGCAGCATGCGGGTGTTCATCTGCCGAGGGTGCTCGCTATGTTGTTCACATTCTGCATAAGGCATTCATACCTCCCTGAGGCAATGATGAGAACTATAGTTGTCCCCATAGTAAAGAGCAAGACAGGAGACGTCTCTAAATTAAGTAACTATTATAGGCCTATATCACTTGCGACAATCATTGCTAAAGTGTTGGGCGGTGTTATTGACATTCAGTTGAGACAACATCTACAGCTTCATGATGCACAGTTTGGCTTTCGCCCTGGTCTTAATCTTATACTGAATCTTAAGCATACCGTCCGATACTACACTGACAGGAGCACACCTGTCTATGCCTGTTTCTTAGACTTATCGAAAGCATTTGATCTTGTGGCATACGACAGGTTGTGGCAAAAGTTGTCGGGTGATACGGATCTACCTACTGAGTACATAAGTCTCCTAAAGTATTGGTATGGCAACCAGAGCAATTTTGTGCGGTGGTCGGGGTCGCTATCGGTTGAGTACGGGTTGGAATGTGGTTTAAGGCAGGGCGGGCTAACCTCGCCCACTCTCTTCAACTTGTATATTGACCGTCTGGTCCGTGAACTCAGTAGCGCCGGTGTGGGCTGTTTGATTGATGGTGTTATTGTCAACAACATCAGTTACGCGGACGATATGGTGCTGCTGAGTCCATCGATCAGTGCCCTTCGAAAACTGCTTTCGATCTGCGAGCGTTATGCGGGGGCCCATGGACTCAGATATAACGCCATTAAAAGTGAGCTCATGGTGTTTAAGGCGGGATCTAAAACCTATGACACTGTCCCACAGGTCATGCTGAATGGCAGTGTCCTTAAAAGAGTCTCGCAGTTCAAGTATCTGGGCCACTGGGTCACCGAGACGCTTGTAGATGATATTGATATAGATGGAGCGCAGGGCTTTATCTGTTAGAGCTAATATGCTGGCTCGTAGGTTCGCGCGCTGTACTACGGAAGTAAAAGCTACGTTGTTTAGGGCATTTTGCCAATCGTTTTACACGTGCAGCCTATGGGTCAAGCATACGAAAAAATCCTACGACACCTTGCGTGTTCTCTATAATAAAGCCTTCAGGGCGCTGATGAGGCTGCCTCGCTACTGTAGCGCGTCGGGTATGTTTGCGGATGCAAACACGGATGCAAATACGGGGCAGTTCCAACAGCTACGTTCGGTTGTTCGCATGGAGGATGGATCTGGATCTGGATTGCCCAATAATGCGGTACTGGACCAGGCTGCATGTTGAGCACTCCGGATCCAAACCTAAATTTAGACTAAGGTGAAATAATGCATTTAATTTAATAATGTAAAATCGTAATGTACTCGTATATGTTTCTAATGACGACCTATGAGATGAACTATGAAATGTTTTTGTGTTGTTTTTGTTTATGTAATTGTAATCCTATCTAATATTTTTAATTTCACATGTATGCATAATATGGACTAGTTCTGAATTAAATAAATTTATTATTATATAATAAAGCTCTAACAGAACATTCATCGAAGCTTAGACTCCTCAAGTCCAGTTATCAGTAGTATGAGTAGTACTGACTAGACATCATATTTGGCGAAGGTTAGAATGCAAAATCGCAACAAGACCCAAACACACTACTTCTAGGTAAAAACACATAGTTGGCGCAAAGCTATATTAACATAAAATAATTAAGTATTAACGCAAATGAATGAGGTAATAAAAAAAACGTTAAGTATAGAAAACTTCTTTAATAAAACTTATTTGCCTCGTGTCATAAAATAATAATGAAAGCACCACATGATATAATATTTAATTACTTTTTTACGCAGTAATGTTGTCAAAGAATAGGTCACCTAGATCTTAAGGTCGAATATTTGGAGTGGCCAGGCTTAGAGTTTGCAGTAAAGCATCTGTTATTATGAGCAGTTCCAACCCCACGCTGCACCTGTCATTCTCGATTGTCAGCCTGTGTGATCTTATAAATTTTATGTGTTAAATTGAGTGAATATCTTCTGATCAACGCATATTCTCTACTAGCTGTGTCCGCGGTTTCACCCGCGTTTATTACTGTGTCGTTGCGTGATGTTATAAAGTCTGTAACCTTCCTCAGTAAATAGGCTATACAATGCAAAATGGTAGTCGCAGAGCTACTGGCGGCGGCCTGTCAGCGAAAGCGCACCGGGACCCATCCCTCATGTTCGCCCGCCTTGCACATCATGAATGTGCGCGTGGTACTTGATTAAAACTATGATTCTCTTAAGATATTCGTTGAAATTAAATGTTGTCACAGGCAATTTCGTTCAAAATTAAATACTTATGATGAATAAAGTATTTATTTGGATAAGGATTAATTTAATGTTTCTAAAAACACCATCGCAAATAATGAATTATTTTAGAACAAATTTGATTAGGTACCTAAGATAGACGTACGTTGTCGTGGCCTTTTTTTTTAGAATTTTTAAAGGGGAGCAGTTTCGTCATATATATTTTTTGCGTAACTTTAACCGTTTACGCAGCGCACGCAACGGAAGCTCTCAAAAGGATTTTTGTTTCCCGTTTTTGCCACATTTTTCATTGATGTTCCGCTCCTATTGGTCACAGCGTGATGTTATATAGCTTAAAGCCTTCCTCGATAAATGGACTATTCAACAGTAGTTCCTGAGATTAGCGCGTTCAACCAAACAAACAAACTCTTCAGCTTCATAATATTAGTATAGATGAGGAGTAATTTAAGTTACCCATCTCACAATAAATTTCTTTTTCAGGGCCGAGTTTTTGCTGTTGAAAGAAATGAGAAGAGATACCAAGTTCTGCGCGATTTTGTCTCAAAAACTGGGTCAACTTGCGTGGAGACTATGCATAAAGACTCCTTAGAAATCAAAAGGGGTGAAATGGATGATGTCGAATACATTCTTCTTGATCCGAGCTGTTCAGGATCAGGTAAAAAACTACCTTAAGTTTTAAGCACTAAAGTAGAATATTCAAAAGTCGAAACGGACTTGAAAACCAGATTTCACACCGTTATTCTTTTCTCAGGTATGGACTTCTGCGTGCACAGCTACATAGAAAGTTCAAGACTCGCCAAACTGACATCACTGCAGGAGAAATTCCTGAAACACGCAATGAACGCCTTTCCTAAAGTCAAACGAATAGTCTACAGTACTTGCTCCGTATTCCCTGAAGAGAACGAAAGAGTTATCACTAACGTCGTGAAGACATCACGAGCCAAATGGAGGGTGCAAGACGTCAAAGAGTTACTGAAAGGACAGTGGAACAACTTCGGTTCCGGCATGTATGGCAGTATGGGCACAAGGTGTTTGTACTCCAAACCCGAATCCGACTTCACTACAGGATTCTTTTTAGCTGTTCTCGATAGAGATCAAAAAGACATGGAAAAGAGTTTGAATTCTGAAAAGAAACTTCAGAAAGAGTGGAGAACTATAAATAAAGCTCAATCCAAAAATGAGGAGAGTAATGACGCTGATAAAAAAAGTAAATCAAAGAATGTGCTAGATGCAGAAGAAGCTGCTGGAAATGATGATGAAATCAATCAAGAGTACATTGATGAATTCGTTGAAGAAATACCGAAGTCTAAAAAGAAGAAACATAAAGTTGATACTGAGGTCAATGAAACTGCAGACCCAGATCTAATAGTTATAACAGAAGAAACAGATGAAACTCCCAAAAAGAAGAAGAAAAAGCGTAAAAATGGTGAAAATAATCAACCAGTAGAGAACATTATAGAGCAACTAAGCGATTTAGTTGTGGAATCGACAGACGAAGTTCGTAAAAAGAAAAAAAAGAAAGATAAACGTAAAGAAATACAAGCAAATGAGGATAATACAAACGTAGAAGACACTAATGATGTAGATGGCGTTCAGAAAAAATCAAAAAAGAAAAAGAAACGAAAATGTGAGCCGGATGAAATTGAATCTATGGAAACTCAAATAATTGATCTATTTGAAAAAAAAGTTATAGATATAAACGATGGCGACGTTCCACAGAGTGTACCCAAAAAGAAAAAGAAGAAAAACAAAGATGCCTGATACTGTATTTTTTAGTTTTCTAATAAACATCATGAATTCATATTGATTTTCGTAATATTTCTTGAACTTCTTTAGTAACCTGTTACTAAGAATATACAGGGTGTAACGGAAAGGTGTGGTCATATTTTAAGAACTGCATCTGCCCATCGATATGATCAACTTTCTTCAAGAAAAGCCGAGGCAATTCTAAAAAAACATTTTTACCTCCCATACAAATATTTATCAGCTGATGATGACTTTGTATGGAAAGTCCAATTTTTTTTTTGGGAATTTTCTATTTTTTCTTAGAGAAAGTTGTTCATTTCCATGGGCAGAATCGGCTCTTAAAATATGACCACACCTTTCCGTTACAGTCTGTAGACAACTCGAAATTGTAATTTTCGGGAATTTTTCAAGACTAAAGTTGGCTTCTCACGGCGCGTCGTGCCGCGCCAAGCCGATTTGTCGAGCGAACACACGCCACCCGTTCACACTGGCGCGTTTTTTTTTTTTTGCGGCGCGCATGATCCTGCCGCCCGCACCGCCGCCGCATCAAAGTGGCCGAGGAGTGATTGATACATCGAGGGTCGCCACGATACGGACGCGGCGCGGCGGTCGTTGAACCCTCTGCGCCCCATATCGAGGCACGCAACGCACCTGAAATGTCGCACCTCCAGCCATGGAGCAATGTCTCTGAAGAAACTATCGCTGTTGCTTCAACCGATTACTGACATTTAGCGGATCGGATGCACCAGCCCGAGTCACGCCGAGCCATTGCCTTCACACGGCGTGTTGCGCCAGCGGGCGCGGCGCGACTCGTGGTATTACGCGCCGTGTGAAGCCAGCTTAAGATAACTAACTCTTCAGTTCTTTTCACTCACTAATTCGCGGCCCATGACAACGTATGAGTAGTAGTGTAGGTATTCAGTGTCCATGTGCTGATGGTGATCACCGGGGTCGTTTTAGTGAGGTAAAAAGACCGCATCCCGCGGACTTATCACCAAAGCCCCGCCTTTTGAAGGTTTATCCCGAAAACAAAAAAAAAGTGTTTAGCTTTAACTACACTTTGCATACTTTCCGATTTCAAGGGACCCAATTTAGGAAACAGGAAGGTGTAATAGCAGTTAGAGCAGTTAATGGTGCGGATTCTGTTGTGCACAAACTAAACTTAATTTAGGCTATTGCTGTCTTTTTCTCTCTAATAAAACAAGAAAGAGACGGGCGTATATTAGAGCTGTCAAATTTAGTGGAACTAATATTTCCATACAAATTAAGGGTACCCTACACGTAAAAACATGTTGATTAAAAACACTGTACAGCGCGTAAACTAGTTTGACATCTCTAACTTAGTGCATAGATAAAGCCGTCCTTTTTTCGCACTGCCTTTTAGTAAAAGATAGCGATTCTTTCATTTTAGTTTAGTAATTGAAAAAGAGAATCGGCACCAGTGTCCGATTTAGTGAGATTGAAAGGTCCCGATTTGACTTCATAAATTGTGTACGATTTAGGATAGTGTAATTGCATCACTACGATTTTGAGCTAAGTGTTGCCAATTTAGCGACTTTGTTGCTACAAATGGGCTATTAGTATTTTTATGTGTTTAAAATAAAATTAATTAAATTGCCCAAGGTCCCTTTCCCAGAAAAAGAAATCTAAGTCCGCTCTTTTTCTTTTTGGTCCGCTCCGGTTAGAATCAGTTTTAGAGACTTTCTAGCGACTTTTGATATTCTGTCTAGGGGCTTGAATTTGTATTCCGATTTAGGAGTCCAATTTAGGATAGGTAGTGTAATCGCTAGCTTCCTACTTCCTAGTTAGATTGTTCCTAAATTGGGTCCCTTGAAATCGGAAGATGTAGGTAATTGAGCCTTTAACCTCGAGCGAGCCAATAAGATGGGTTATAGATACTGGTTCCACAATTTAGCGGTGCACATAATAAATCTGGACAAGAAGCACTTATAAGGGCCACACGATGTTTGGTTTCTAAACTTGGCCCTCTTGCTCAAGGCTCGATCTAGCCATTTAGCCGCTTCGAACAAACACAACATTTGCCGCCCTTTGCAATGACACCCTTGTAAGGGGGCAATTGTTTCTTGTCTTGTTTTAGGCGACTTGAGCGAGAAAACGGAGTGAGCTCTAAAATTTAAGCATTCAGGACCGGAGACCTAAGAATTTTCACAACGTCATTGATGGTTTTATCGGTGGTTTTACCAAATGAACCAATAACATGTGAGATCGAGCGAAGCGAGCTCTTCAGAAGTATTTTCATGTTCTAATTTTTTTTTCTTAGCCTTCCATTTAATACGTACATGATAAAATTACCCTTCTAATAGCTGAAGACAGCTTTCAATTTTGCATTTACGTTTGCCCCGCACGGCCCCCCAGAATTTGCGTTTTAGGTGTGCACCAATGCAATGTACTCTCCTCTAGGAGTAATGTACCTGTTTATTTTTCTATGTACCTCTGTACATTTGAAGATAATTGCAAAAAAAGGGGGCCGTGCCAGCCAAACGTTTTCAGCACGGCCCCCGTGTAACTTGAACAGTCTAAAGCGTATTAAAAAGTTTCTTAAACTCAAGGAATGTACTCTATTAACACGTTATATGTACCGCAACAGATATTGTGAATTCGTAATAACAAATAATCTAGAGATGTTGAAAGGGGGCCGTGCTGGAAAAAAAATATAAGAAAATATCTAAATAAAAAGACAAAACAACCTAGCCAAAAACTATTAAAAAATAATTGATGTTTGGCAAGTAACTTAGGCAACGCATTGGTTTCTCATACAACTTGCTAAATTTGAAAAATAAACCAATTTTAGTTCATTCAGCACGGCTCTCTATAGTTGCATATCTTTTTAAATATGACATGTTTGTTTACAAAATTCGTCTTTCTGAATTATGTATAGGAGTATATTCGTTCCAAATAAATAGCGATTCTGCTGGTTTAGTACTTTAAAAAATTAATTGGATCTAAAATTGGTTTATTTTTCAAATTTAGCAAGTTATATGAGAAATCAATGCGTTACAAATGTTAGTTGCCAAACATCAAAAATTTTTAATAGTTTTTGGCTAAGATTGTTTTGTCTTTTTTAGATATTTTCTTATAATTTTTTTTTCCAGCACGGCCCCCTATCCACATCTATACATTATTTGTCATTACGAATTCACAATATCTGTTGCGGTCTTGCGGTACATATAACGTGTTAATAGAGTACATTCCTTGAGTCTAAGAAACTTTTTAATGTCTACGCTATATATTTTTCAAGTCAAGGGGGCCGTGCCAGCCAAACGTTTTTAGCACGGCTCCCGTGTCGTGCTAAATACGTTTAGCTGGCACAGCCCCCTTTTTTTGCATATATCTTAAAAAGTATAGAGGTACATTGAAAAAGAAACAGGTACATATACTCCTAGAGGCGAGTACATTGCATTAGTGCACACCTAAAACGCAAATTCTGTGGGGCCATAATAATTTTGCCGCCCCTTTTTTTGCCGCTTGCTCGCCCCTCCTATTTCGGGCCCTGCTGTAGCTAACTTATACTTGCAATACCTACTATCTACGTACATGACACACCTATTCGAGTAACTACAAAATTGCACAAATTAAAAAGATTCCATCGTCTAGACCAGCCATTAGGTACCACATAAATACTGAAAAAAAATCACTTCTCGTCATACTTGATAAATCTCGGACATAAGTGGGGCAAACGTCATAAGCGACGTTTATTTCGTCTAGCCATCGTTTCTACGAAATACAAGTACACTACCATTCTTTGTTTATTACCACTTTGTTGCAATTTCAACCTTATTTGTTTAGATTTAGGTGTTACAGTTGTAAAATGAGTGTTAAATGAGTTACACGCTATGGCGTTATGGTGTCACGAATGTGTCGTGTGCCCTTATTTTCTTTGCATATTTGGCGGGTCGTATGAAATTACGATTGTTATAGTAAGTTATATTGTACTGATAAATGGAATGACAGCATAAATTGTAATTTTACTAACATTTTTAGAGTTATATATCCCATACGGGATCACCCCTGTGTTTGTCTGTTCGTCTGTCACAGCGAATTTGCTCTGAATCTACTGGTCTGATCTATAACCCAAACACGAACGTGTAACCTAAATAAACGAAATTGGAAAATGGGGTCATTTTCGGGGTGTACCTAAATCGGAAAAATGAAAAATAAAGTTTTTCAAACTGTTTACTGTGCGTCATACTGTAAACAGTTGTAAATAAAATTTACACTAACTTATTATGTTGTGAGGGTCTCAAACGTATTTTTTATTTATTTGCAAAAAGTACACAATTACAGGTGACACTTAGACGACGTACAAAATAATGATCAATGACCCCCATGCTAGGAAAACCTGTGTTACACGGGTCATCCATCCGTCCGAATGATAAAGGTTAATATAGTAAGTAATATGCACATAAAGTAACAATAAAAATAAACTAGACCCTAGTGGGTACCTAGAATTTGGGGATTTGGAGAGGGAGAGGGAAAAGAAAGAGAGAAAAAAAAAATTATTAGGGAACAAGGGAATAATATTTCGTGTCGGGTGTGTTTTGTTTAATTATGTATTGTATGTATGTATATAAGTGTATCTGTCTTTTTTTTTGTGTGGTGGGAAATCATCCAGTGACTTCTCCCGCTCTGGGTGGAGCGGGAGGGCGTGTCAGACTCTTACTGACTAAAACCCACTCCTGTTCCTTTCTGCCCTGAGTGCTCAGGGGCGAGGTAACTCTGTTTCGAATTTATCCTCAACCCGGGGGCAGGCATCGGCCATGACGGGCTCCGTCTCTTTTGCTGACAACTCTTTGAGGCGCGCGTGGAACACTACGCGCCGTCGACTCTCGGCCTGGTGCTGATCGGACGGCGAGCTACCCATTACTCGCCGTCCGCAGGCCCGGGTAAGTGTATCTGTCTAGTTCATCATCTGCCTAGCCTTTTCCCAACTATCTTGGGGTCGGCTTCCAGTCTAACCGGATGCAGCTGAATACCAGTATTTTACATGGAGCGACTGCCTATCTGACCTCCACAACCCAGTTACTGGGTAATACGATACCCCTTGGTAAGACTGGATGTCAGACTTTCGTGCTTCTGACGACCCGTAACGACTGTCAAAGATCCGCGATTGACAGCCGGGACCAACGGCTTAACGTGCTTTCCGAGGCACGGAGGAGTCTCGATATGTAAAGATGGTTACCCATCCACGGACCAACCCCGGCAAGCGTAGCTTAACCTGATAGATCGACCCAAGCGGCTGTTATTACTTTAGCCACGAGCTCCTCTCTAATGTATCTGTCTAGTTATGGTTTAAGATATTCTTCCGTGTCTTCATAGTTTAGGGTAAGCAGAAATTCTTCTACCTTTGATTTACAATGGAACTTGTTCAATTTGTGTAGGTATAATCAGTTTGTCGGAATATACTTCTTTAGGTACCTACAGGAAAACCTCTAAGAAGTCAATGGTTTTAAAAAACCCATTAAATAATATAATTCGTTCGGAACCCTTTGCACGCGGCCCGCGAGTTGGACTCACACTTGGCCGGTTTTTTTCTATAAACCTATCACCTGTATTTGACGAAGGGAGCAGAGGTGTAAACCTTATAGTAGATAAAAAAAAAAAAAAAAAAAAAAAAAATAGTAGGTACCTTTTTACCAATAACCAAAATTTCGCCAATTATTTATTTTTCAAGTCTGATGCAATAGAGGGCGAACCATTGTCATCAACCGGGCACAGATCCAGACTCCGGGATGCTACTCAAATATGAGACGGAAAAATTACACTTTCCGACCAGGAAATCGAATTATCAAGATGAACATGAGGCAGTACCGACTAGCGCTGGCTGAAAATTTGCATTTCGCGATTTTAATTGATTATTAATTAATGCTCAATTATTATCATAGTTCATAATTTAAAAAAATAGAAACTGCTCACGACTCGACTTTAAATAATAATAATTAAATTATTTATTCGAGCAACACAACTCATAGTATTAGTAACATTTTGACTTTTAACTATGTTAGTAAATGATGTTTATAAGTACTTTTTTTTTACTTTTTTCTAATATTAATTTATAACAAATGTTTTTCTCAAATCAAGCTTTTTCAGAGTTTCAACTTCAAATATCTGATAAAAAGAAATGTGCCAGTTTTTGAATATTTTTTTAATGAATATTTTTTTAATCCTTATTAACAATTGACTATTCTAGATACTGAATCTAGTTTTATCTCAATACCCCACTACTGGACCCTTTTAGCTTGGACGGACGCCCACATAATTCATCATCATTTCAGCCGAAAGAAGCCCACTGCTGGATATAGGCCTCCCCCAAGTGTCGCCACAACGACCGGTCCTGTGCGTCTCGCATCCATCGGCTACCCGCGACCCTCACCAGGTCATCGCTCCACCTTGTTGGGGGACTTCCAACGCTACCACATAATTATGTGGAATTATTGAAACAGGCGCGATTTGGGTAAAATGAAGCCGAGAATTTTATTATAGTATTGACTACCTTTGCGAAGCTTACCGAGAAGGCTGACTAGACACATTTACTGTTAAATACTGCATAAACATATGTGTTACATCCGCATTCTAATAGCAAACAAAGTGACTGTATTCTGTATCTAAAAACTAAATACTGTCATATACGAGTAGGTACGCAAACCGTGAGAAGTCAAAAGAAAAAAAACTGGCCAAATGCGAGTCGGACTCGCGCACCGAGGGTTCCGTATAAACTTAACATTGCCGTGTGAAAACTATTGTCCCCATACATCGACATAAGACGCCGGTCAGTTTACTAACAGCAAATACGTTTGTGATCACAAAAATATGTTTTTTTTTTTGTGATTAACTACTTTACGGTTTCTGGACTGTTTCCTTTTCTTGTTCTCTGTGCCAACGCTTCTTGCCACATTTCATGATTATAGGTCAACGGGATAAGTACGCGGTTTTGATTCTCTTGAGAGAATCATCATCATCATTCTCCTGCCCTTATCCCAATTTATTTGGGGTCGGCGCAACATGTCTTTTTCTTCCATACTCCTCTATTAGTCGTCATCTCTGTAGTCACCCCCTTTTTACCCATATCCTCTTTCACACAGTCCAACCATCGTTTCTTTGGCCTTCCCCTACTCTTATAGCCATCCACATCCACACACAAGACTTGAGAGAACCAATCAATTCAAAATATGCGGCATATCATTCTCCTGCCCTTATCCCAATTTATTTGGGGTCATCTTTACCCATATCCTCTTTCACACGGTCCATCCATCGTTCTTTGGCCTTCCCCTACTCTTATAGCCATACACATGCATACACAAGACTTTCCTCACGACATTTTCTTCATTCCTCCGCATCACATGTCCAAACCACGAAAGCCGATTTCCACACAATTTTTCAGTCAGCGGTGCCACTTTCAGACTTCCTCTTATAAAATATATACTCATTCCTAATTCTATCCATGCGGGTAACACCACACATCGCTCTTAGCATTCTCATCTCAGCTGCATGCAATTGCTTTTCATTCATACCTTTTGTGGCCCAACATTGTAAAACCCAAGACAGCAGGTTTGACCATTGTTTTTTAAAATCATCCCCTTAAGTTTAAGAGGAATGCGTGAGTTGCAGATAGTACCGGTGACCTGCTGCCATTTCATCCATCCAGTGTTAATTCTGTGCCTAACAGTCCGATTTACTTCGCCTGCGCTTTGCACCAGTGAACCGAGATACCGAAAATCGGAGCAGACTGGGAGAAACAGCGGCATAAAAAGAGCATAAACGGCCGTATCTTTTGATTCCGTTGACTTAGAAATTTGATTTTTTCACTGCAGACTGTAATTTACATTAATTTCAGCTTGATACCTGCACGCCTTCCTGAGAAAAAGGGTATTGACAGATGGACAGACAGACGGACAACAAAGTGATCCTGTAAGGGTTCCTTTTTTCCTTGTGAGGTACCTACGGAACCCTAAAAAAAGGATTACGAATATACAGGGTATAACGGAAAGGTGTGGTCATATTTTAAGAACCGGTTCTGCCCATGGAAATGAACCACTTTCTCTAAGAAAAAATAGAAAATTCCCAAAAAAAAAAATTGAACTTTCCATACAAAGTTATAATCAGGTGATCAATATTTGTATAGGAGGTAAAATTTTTTTTTGAGAATTTCCACAGATCTTCTTGAAGAAAGTTGTTCATATCGATGGGCAGATGCAGTCCTTAAAATATGACCACACCTTTCCGTTACACCCTGTATGTAAAGAAACAAGTCGAGCATGGATTCAAAATTATTTGATTGCCGTTGATGCTGTATCTACCTAATTCTGTTACTACAATAAGGTCTCGAAACTTTTAATCAGAAGATAGGATCAAAGTTAACCTTTTAAAACTATTATTTTATAGGCAGCAGGTAGGTACTTAACCCCTATTAGTTTTAATCTTACGCGTAAATCTAATAATCGATTACATAAACACGACCACATCAAAAATTAAACTACCCTAGGTATTCTCTTAGCACGACACGACCCGATGGAAATTTGTTACCCGCCTTTTGAAGGATTCCCGCGAAAACAAAAAAACTTTTTTACAAAAAATACAACTGACTTCCAAAAAACAAAATACATTTAAAATTGAATAATAGTCGCTGTTTGTATTTTATTTCTTCGTTAATTGACACCGACTTCCGAAATTAAAGTTATTTTTCAATTTTAAATGTATTTTCTTTTTTGGAAGTCGGTCACAAAAAAAAAACATATTTTTGTGATCACAAACTTATTTGCTGTTAGTAAACTGACCGGCGTCTTATGTCGATGTTTGGGGACAATAGTTTTCCAACGGCAATGTTAAGTTTGTACGGAACCCTTTTTTTTCTTTTGACTTCTTACGGTTTGCGTACCTATATAGCTAGTGTCAAGCTTAGACAGTATTTAGTTTTTAGATACAGAATACAGTCACTTTGTTTGCTATTAGAATGCGGATGGAACACATATAATGTTTATGCAGTATTTAACAGTCAATGTGTCTAGTCAGCCTTCTCGGTAAGCTTCGCAAAGGTAGTCAATACTATAGTAAAATTCTCGGCTTCATTATACCCAAATCGCACCTGTTTCAATGATTCCACATATATATATTCTATTAAATTTATTTAATTAATGAAATTACAATAAAGAGGTGTAACTTTTTTTATTATTTTTTTTTTTCTTATTTTATTCTTTTTTATTTGGTCGTCCGTCCAAACAAAACGGGTCCAGCAGTGGGATGTTGAGTTAAAACTAGATGCGGTATCTAGAATAGTCAATTGATAATAAGGATTAAAAAATATACAAAAACTGGCACATTTCTTTTTATCAGATATTTGAAGTTGAAACTCTGAAAAAGCTTGATTTGAGAAAAACATTAAAAAATATATTAGCAAAAAAGGTACTTGGAAACATCATATAAAGTCGATTCGTAAGCAGTTGTTTTTTTTTTTGTTTATGAACTATGATAATTGAGCATTAATCATTAATCAATTAAAATCGCGAAATACAATTTTTCAGCCAGCCAGCCTGGCTGATCACTTCTCATGGATGGCCGATCGCTGCTCATCTTGATAATTCGATTTCCTAGTCGGAAAGTGTAATTTTTCCGTCTCATGTTTGAGTAGCATCCCGGAGTCTGTGTCTGTGCCCGGTTGATGACAATGGTCCGCCCTCTATTGCATCAGACTCATCAGACTTGAAAAATAACTGGCGAAATTTGGTTTTAGGTAAAAAGGTACCTTCTTAAAAGGTTTACACCTCTGCTCCCTTCGTCAAATACAGGTGTTATGTTACAAAAAACCGACCAAGTGGGAGACCAACTCGCGGGCCGCGACACGAAAATACGAGTCGTTTCATTAGAAACTTTTTTTTTTTGGCGAAACATGCTTTCGTCATCCATTCACACAATCAGTTTTTAACCGACTTTCGAAAAAGGAGGAGGTTCTATGTTCGACTGTATGTATGTTTTTTTTTTTATGTATGTCCGCGCATGTCTCCGTCAGTTGTGGACCGATTTTCAAAATTCTTTTTTTATCCGAAAGAATATACTCTCGAGGTGGTCCCATATAAATTTTATAGAAATTGCTGTAGCGCTTTTTGAGAAATTGAACAAAAACAAAAAATACGCATATCTTGATGACGTTTTTGTGTTCTCCAAATGTTTAAATTCCGCGTTCCATGTTATTGGGGCTTTTAGATCTGGGGTATAACAACTAAAAAGCGAAAAATAAAAAACTTTTTTACAAAAAAAACAACCGACTTCCAAAAAAAAAAATACACTAAAAATTTAAAAATAACTTTAATTTCGGAAGTCGCTGTCAAATATCGAAGAAATAAAATACAAACACCGACTTCCGAAATTAAAGTTATTTTTAAATTTTTAGTGTATTTTTTTTTGGAAGTCGGTTGTTTTTTTTGTAAAAAAGTTTTATATAGCATTATTGATTAGTAATCCCCCGCGCTTTCATAATCTGTTACTAAAATTTCATAACGATTACTGGGTCAAGCTCTTTGGGTCATTATGAGGTGGGCAACTCTTAAGGAAACCCCTTATCGGCTTAGCCTTGAGCTAATAGGTAAAACAACTAAGTAATATTGTCGAGCGTGCTTAGATGAATTGATTAAACATAATGATTTGAGTGTTTTTTCAAAATTAGGGAAGTAGGTTTAGGTTAGGTTACTACCTACTTTCATAGGTAGATACTTAATTATTATATGGCCTAAAACCTTACGTAATAGTGTTCTAAAGAGGTTGCAAGTGAGACTATGGTAGACTACTGGTTTAGTTGATCTATCTCACTTAGGCGGGTTTATCTTGAATGTGTTTGTAGGTTCATGTATACATGTTTTTTTTTCTGTGTGCGTAAGCTTGGAGCGCTTGGTGTCATATAAAACAGCTTATGCACACAAGAGACAATGTGCATTTGAATCTACGCACATTTCCAAGACCGACTTGCCCTCGTAAGATAGAACAACTTGGTATGTGAGCTTTGAGGCCATACAATAATTGAGATACCTAGCCTAAACCTATTTCCGTAATAATAAAAAAAAGACATTCAAATCTATACGAGCTAGGTTCGATTACCTGGTAGTGCAAAATTTACATAAGGAGTACCATATTAGCATGATTGCTGTATTTGTGCCCAGTTAGTGGTTACTGGTTATAGACTCGCTCCCTTTAATATTAATAATAATTTAATATTAATAATTAATAATAAAGCCGGTTGCAAACAAAAACCTTACCTAAATTACAATTCTAAACTTGCATAATAAGCCGGGTAATTTTACCTATTTGTGAGCATACCGCAAACTATGTTGAGTAATTTGTGTTGGTATGAAAAAATAAGCGTAGCTATCCGACCGCTTTAGGTTCGCAACCGATTTCAATATAGGGCACACCTCTGCTTAACCCTTTGAAGAATTCAGTCGATTCTTTCATTTCAGATTTTATGTACTAAATAAAGATGTGACTGTGAGTCATTAAACTGCAAAGAAAACCAGTACCAAACATTCCCACTTCATTCTTTACCAACCAGCAAAGTACGACCTAATAACAACTCCCGTTGCCAAGCAACCCGAGTTGTATCCTCCAACTGGGCGGGTGTACAACATAGGCGGGCGGGCCTACATCTGCCCGATATTCAACCAATCGGCGACCGGATACCCGATATTATGACAGTGGTGTCACTCAGTGCCTGTCACTCAACAAACCTTCAAAGTGAAAGCGACTTTAATTAAATGGAGTGGAGTTGGAATTGGATTGGCAGGTGGAGGCTTCCGTTATTGGCCGTAGCTATTGATGTTACCACCTCATTTAGTCATTAAAGGCTGTTTGTTTTGTTCGTAAAAAAGCTTCATTGATTAGTTTTTATACCTAAAGTAGAGCATTACAAAATATTATAAAATAACAGGTATGTATATAATCGAGACAAGATTATACTTAAATATGCGACTGTAGAAAAGTATCATTATATGCCGAGCCTTTCCCCAACTATCTTGGGGTCGGCTTCCAGTCTAACCGAATGCAGCCGAATACCAGTATTTTACATGCGACTTCCTATCTGACCTTCACAACCCAGTTACTGGGTACTTAATACAAATTTGCAGAACTTGGTAATACTGGTTGTCAGACTTTCGGGGTTCTGACGACCCGTAACGACTGTCAAAGATCCACGATTGACAGTCGGAACCAACGGCTTAACGTGGTTTGAGGAGTTTCGGTATGTAAAGATGGTCACCCATCCATGGACCAACCCCGGCAAGCGTAGCTTAACCTGATGGATCGATCCGTGCGGCTGTTATTACTTTAGCGACTATAGAGAAGTATGATTCAATCAAATCTAGATTTAAACCTAGAATGTATACCACTCGACGTACAGCGATGCGCCACCGGTACATGGTGAACATCCCACCCACATTTAAAGAGTTGTCAGCAATCATGACGGGGCCTGTCATGGCCGATGCCTGCCCAGGTTTTGGATAAATTCGAAACAGAGTTACCGCGCCCCTGGGCACTCAGGGCAGGGAAGGAACAGGGGTGGGTTTTAGTCAGTAAGAGTCTGACACGCCCTCCCGCTCCACCCAGAGCGGGAGATGTCGTTGGATGATTATCCAACCCCCCAAAAAAAAAGAAAAACTCACACATTCACTGTGCGTACAGCTAGGGAGTGGAATTCCTTGCCGTTTCCTGATTGTTGCAACCTAAGAGTCTTTAAAACAAGAGTGAATAGTTTACTTCTAGGCAAGCGTGCTCCATCTTCGACCACATCATCGCTTACCATCAGGTGAGATAGTGGTCAAGCACATACCTGTCACAGCTAAAAAACAAATATAGGTACCTAATAGTTTGTCAAACGAGCCAGCACTTACGCCATCAAAGGAAAATTACGGAAGTCGTATTTAAATAATAATTTTCTTTTTGGTAACAAGGAACTAAAAAACGGCTGGGTGCCGGGTGTCAGTGCGTGTTAGGCTCCATAAAGAAGTTATCGCCGAACAATCTGCCGCTATATGTTATTTATTATTATTGTACTTTGTTATTATAATAAACACGTCTCACTGTCGGTAAGAAAGTTACAGGGTCAAAGTTAGAACAGAACTAAAAAAATTGTATGAAATTGTGACACTTTTCTAGGTGTGTTGTTGGGTATTTCATAATATCAAAGTATACGAAATTGGCGAGATGTTTGGTTACTACCATAGAGTTAATGTAATCATCACATCATCATCAGTATTTATAATGCCCACTGCTGGGGCACAGGCCTCCTCTCTGTGAGAGGGTTTTTTTTTTTGGTGGGTGGGAAATCATCCAATGACTTCTCCCGCTCTCGGTAGAGCGGGAGGGCGTGTCAGACTCTTACTGACTAAAACCCACCACTGTTCATTCCCTGCCTGAGTGCCCAGGGGTGCGGTAACTTCAGAATTTATCCGCTACCCCTAGGCATGCAGGCACCGGCCACGATGGGTCCCGTTAGTGGTGGCTGACATTAATCTCTTCGAGGCGCGCGTGGAACACTACGCGCCGTCGACTCACTGCTGATCGGATGGCGAGCTACCCACTGCCCCTATAATTCAAATTTATTTATTCACGTTATTCGTCCGTTTTTGGGTCATAGATACGTGTGTGCCAAATTTTTACTTAATCGGTCCTGTAGATTCGGAGCAAAATAGCTGTGACAGACGGACAGACAGACACTCGAGTGATCCTATAACAATTTCTACAAAAAATCACTTACAATTCACCTCCCCTACGCCGTAGCACGGCTACGAGTCGTAGCAACCGCTACGCTAAAGCAAAGGAAATACCGAAGACATATTTGTGACAATCCGCCATACGGCTAGAATCAGGTCAAGTACGAGCCGTTTTAATCGTAATTGGAGGTAACAAGCGCTTGTTTGTTCCTCAAACGACTGAGCATTGAGGAAATTATAAGCATTTCTGAGGTGCCGACACGACACTACTTACCATATTATTATTAGGCTTTTGTACTGACTGCAGATAAATAATATAAAAGACTAGTGTTAAGTACATAAATATGTAGGTTTAATGACGAAACAGAAATTTCCTATGTTGTGTTAGCGAAGAGTCCCGCGTAGCGCTACGAAAGTACTACGCATGTGCTACAGAATATTCGTAGCATTATTAAAATGAAAATGAAATCCCACCCCACAACCAGCAGCCCGGGGGTGGAGGACTGCCCGGGGGTGGAGGATAACTGCCCGGGGGTGGAGGATAAATTCGAAAGAGTTACCTCGCCCCCGGGCGCGTAAGGCAGGGAGGAACAGGGGTGGGTTTTAGTCAGTAAGAGTCTGACACGCCCTTCCGCTCCACCCTAGAGCGGAAGAAGTCATGAGATGATTTCCCACCCCCCAAAAAAAAAAAAACCCCACAACCAGACCCCCCGACACAGGGAATTCTTGTGTGGGATCTCGGGTTTATATTTCATTGTATAAGTGTATTTTCTTCGGAAAATAATGTTTTATTTTGTTTTATTACATGTCAATACAACGGTGCCGATTCTGGTTTGTACAAACTAAACTTAATTTAGGCTATTGCTATCTTTTTCTCTCTAATAAAACAAGAAAGAGACGGACGTAAATTAGAGCTGTCAAATTTAGTTAAACTAATATTTTCATGCAAATTAAGGATACACGTAAAAACATGTTGTTAACTATTTTGTCATCTCTAAATTAGTTTATAGCTATAGCCGTCCTTTTCTCGCACTACCTTTTGGTAAAAGATAGCGATTCTGTTATTTTAATTTAGTTATTATTTAACAAGAGAATCGGCACCATTGTCGTCTATATTGGTGCTTATTCGTTAAGTTCATATTCTTCAAATAAAAAGGTAAATTAAAATCAATTGCTACATTAACATTAATGGCGGAGCATCACTTGAGAACGACTCGACCGATTTGGGTTATTTTTAACCGAATTCAAAAAGAAGGAGGTTATAATTTTTTTTTTTGTTTATGTATGTTTGGGCATAACTCCTTCATTTATTGACGGATTTGCAAAATTCTTTTTTTGTTCGAAATGTTTTTGTTACGAAATGGGCCAATTTAAATTTCATATAGATCTGATGATGGGTTTCGGAGACAGACAACGGAACTTTTCAAATATTGCCAGCAAATCAACCGCGATTGCTGCTATCGTATGTCTATGAATTGTTAACACAGTTTAATGGGAAACCACAACTAAAAAGTTAAAAAAAGTGCAAAATAACTTAAATTTCGGAAGTCGGTGTTCCTGGTTTTGAGTCTTAGTTTTTTGACACCGACTTCCGAAATTAAAGTTATTTTGCACTTTTTTTTGAAGTCGGTTCTATTAATTTGTAAAAAAGTTTTTATTCCTTTGTTACACTGTGTTTGTAATTGTCAGGACAAGGTTTGTGTAAAAGATTTTTTTTGGAAATTCTAGCGGAAATTAAATATCTTCGCTAGATCTTTATAAAAATCTATGATTTGTGTATGCTGATGCATTTTACTGCAAACAACTCCATTTGCCAGATAGTCAGTTCAGTTTTACTTATGGACTAGCTATGTCGGAGTCAGCTGCCAGTCTTTCTTTTACCTCTAATTTAATTAATCTGAATACCATTTGCCTCACTGTTTCTTGAAAGTTTTTTGAAGTGAAAACTTTTGGGCGATTTTTGCGCGGCGAAAGCGTTTTTGGTAGGGGAAAAACTTATGGGTTTGCGTCACCGACATACGAATGACGTGTTGCGCCAGACGTAGTCAGTTTTCACTTCTGTCTATAGTCCCCATGGCTGTCTATTTGTAACCGACTTCGAAAAAGGAGAAGGCTCTAAAGGTAAAAGGTTCGACTGTATGTATGTTTTTTTTATGTATGTCCACCGATTTCTCTGTCAGTTGTGGACCGATTTTCAAAATTCTTTTTTATCCGAAAGAATATCCTCCTCTTTTTGAAAAACTGAACAAAATCGAAAAATATGTATACCTACATAGATGACGTTTTGGTTTTCTCCAATTACGAGTATGTTTAAATTCTACGTTCCATGATAGTGGGGTTTTTAGTTCTGGGGTATAAACAACTAAATAGTGAAATATAAAAAAACTTAAAAAAAAAACCGATTTCCAAAAAAGAAAAAACACAAAATTTAAAAATAACTTTAACTTCGGCAGTCGGTGTCAAATAACGAAGAAATAAAATACAAACATTTATTTTTCAAGTTTTTTTGAATTTTCTTGTGCAACTTATTGTTAAACAATCTCAGTTTTTCCGAAGCTTGTAAATGAGGTTATTTATTTTTCTTATAGTGGCATAGATTAATCATACAAACTCATGCCTACAATAAATTATAAAGCAGCTTGGTTTGCAAAACATACACAAGCGTCCAATCACGCGAGAGCATAATATTTAACGTCCTATCGTTTATGCAAATCCGCTGAGCTTGCAAATGTCAGAGCATATTATGTGGCATTATAGTGTTTACTGTAATTACTATATTTTATTACCAATTACAGACAATGAGAGCCTATTTTTTTTTTGGGGTGGGAAATCATCCTATGACTTTTCACGCTCTGGGTGGAGCGGGAGGGCGTGTCAGACTCTTGCTGACTAAAACTCGACCCTGTTCCTTCCTTGCCTGAGTGCCCAGGGGCGCCGTAACTCTGTTACGACTTTATCCGCGACCCCTTGGCATGCAGGCATCGGCCATGATGGGCCCCGTCAGTGGTGGCTGATATCTCTTTGAGGCACGCGTGGAACACTACACGACCCTCGGGCCTGGTGCTAATAGGACGGCGATTTACTCATTACTCGCCGTCCGCAGGCCCGCGTCTACGGTGGCCGGAGATCGTCCTGCAACCCCCGACGCCCGACGCGGGCGTCTCCTGCAGTGGCTGCGGCTGGGGGCGTGAGGGCCACTACGTTGAGTCTCCCCCACCCGTTCCACCTCCTCCTTCGCGAGCATTACTGTTTCGCAGACAATAAGAGCCTGGGCCTGCAGTCTCGACATTGATAGCGAAACTTACGCTAGCTACCAATCGCTAAATTACTAGTCGTTAAAAAACTCACTCATTTATGAGGGACAATGTTAGATCATAACCTGAAAAAATAATTGATTTTCTTGATATAAGTACAGATACGGTGCCAGCACTATTTTTCATGAAAACTTATAATTTATAATGAATAACTTTTAGCGATTGTAACAATTAAATTAACTTGTCAAAATATTAAAGGACATAAAAGTTTGCCTCCTTGCAACATTAATTTTTTAGCGAATGATTTCGGTCTTTACGCGATCGTTAACTATGTCAAAACTGCAGGCCCAGGGCCTACAGTCTCGACATTGATAGCGATCGCTACGTTAGCTACCGATCGCTAAATTACCAGCCGTTAAAAAACTCCCTCATTTGTGAGGAAAAATTTTAGATCTTAGCCTTAAAAATAAAAATAAAAATTCTTGAAATATGTACAGAGACGGCGTAAATTCTAACTTGCAAGCACTATTTAACATGAAAACTTATAATTTATTTAAATTTTAAAGAATATATTTACCGCTTGTAACAATTAAATTAGCTTGTCAAAATATAAAAGGACATAAAAGTTTGCCTTCTTACAACGTTATTTTTTTAACGACCGATTACCGTTAGGACATAGCGATCGCTATCAATGTCGAGACTGCAGGCCCTGGTCTCTAGACAAAGTGACTATATAGGAGCGCTAACGATTGTCGATAAGTTAAAATGTTCACGTGACATTATGATTGCTCTAGTCTATCCCATACAGTTTGAATTTTTTGACAATCGTTGCTACTGTCGCCGATAGAGTACCATTTCGACGGTTCCAAAAGTCTAGATGTAAAAACGGACCCTTATAGGATCACTCATGTGTGTGTCTGTCTGTCCGTCTGTCACAGCCAATTTGCTACGAATGTACTGGACCGATTGAGTTGAAATTTGGTACACGCGTGAATATTTGTAACCCAAACACGGATGAGTAACATGAATATAAATTTGGAATATGGGAGTCTTTTGGGGTGCAAATACCGTGTCTGTACCGTGCGACATATTAAATGAAAGGGCGCATTGTGAGGGTCTTAAATGTATTTGTTTCATAATTTTATAAAAATTGTTTAAATTTTTTTAATAAAATAGATGAAAAATTACTATCCCCTCCCCGTATCTCAGAAATAGGCCAAAGAAACGATGGTTGGACTGTGTGAAAGAGGATATAGGTAAAAAGGGGGTGACTACAGAGATGACGACTAATAGAGGAGTATGGCAGAAAAAGACGTGTTGCGCCGACCCCAAATAAATTGGGAAAAGGGCGTGAGAATGATGAAATTGTCCATGGTTAAAAACAATATTTAAAAAAAAAAATTGGAACCCTTTTTACAGTCTTGAGCCTCTCAACTTTATATTTTCTTTCGTCATTGATGTTACGAAGTTTAAAATTTATCGTCTTATAGGATGCATTAAGTCAATAGAATATTTGTTTATTTTGGTGTCGATACCTAGTATTAACTCCTCTTTTTTAATCAATTAGTAGGTAAAGAACATAACAGTTTTAATCAGCATTGTTGGTACAGAATTGGGGCCAGTGTAACACAATTTTCCGAATCACATGCATATTTACGTGTTGGAGAAAATCCTAGGAATTCGTCAGCACTTATTATTCACACTAGTATTAAAATTAAGTTAGTAATTACCGCTCTAGGTTAATAAAACTAACTAGAAGAATAACCTAATTACTGATTTTATTACATACAAGCTGTGCCCGCAGCCCTGCCCCCTAAAATGGGTTCCATTTTGATTTCCCAAAAAATGTAAAGGAGTTTTCAAGAGTGTGTGAGTGCAAGAGTACATTTTTTAAATGCCAACGAATTTACAAGATTGTATTTTATTGCGTGAAAGATGATCTTGTTAGCTTCGTTCAGTTCATCCAAGCGGTGATATCATGGTGGGTATTACATCTACGACCGCCGTCTTCAATAAAATTGGAATAATTAATATAATATACTCGTAGCTCGTGTTACAATTTCGGTGTACAATCAAGTAGGTGTCCATTGTTTATTTATCTGGCTTAAAGTGAGTTAATGTTTGTAAGCAAAAGAGGTGATACATAATTTAGTTAAGGATGGCGTTCGTCGTCATCACCTAATAGAAAATGTTTTTTTTTCATATTTTTTTTAGAGACTTTTTTGCCGATGTTTACTTATTTTTAACCCACGAAAAAAAGGAGGAGGTTCTCAATTCGACCTTAGGTATAGTTGAATATGTTTTTTATATGCACATAAAAAAAATATCACTTGTCAATTTATTTACATCAATTAAATATTTTTACATCAAAATAATTAAAATAAATAAATAAGGGCACCCCGAAACGGATAGGTTAGGTTTGAAGGGGATGACGGGGCTACAGTGAGCGAGCAAAGCGAGCGATCGCAGCTTCCGTCATCCCCTTCGTGATAGATTCCTTTAAACCCTGCAAACAGAAATAGGAGCCCCACGCCGCGGGGCTCCGTCAACCTACAACATTCGGTATTGTATAGAATGCCTAGGCAAAGTTTGAGATTAATATAATATTTCCACTGTCTACAGTATCAGCAACATTCCTTTCCAATTAATAGCGATGCGTCACGAACTCAAACAGTTGTTAAAATAATAATATTTTGAGGTAATTCTATTGCTGTGCAATCAGTGTTTTGATTAGGATTGTGATTTTTTTTATAATAAGGAAGATTTGTTGATTTACAGTTAAATACAAGCCGTTTTTATATAAATATTATATTATTAAATGAATTATTATTTATATATGAATGGATATTATTATATGACATATTTTAGTTATTCTGCTATATAGAGCAGAGGCAAATCCAATAAATCAACGATCGATGGAATCGGTCCAACCGTTCTTGACTTATAAATACTGTAACTTACCTGAATTTGCTTAAACGGTATGAGGATTATGGGCAAACTACCCTACGTTTTTCATCTCTTATTTCCGTTAAGTCCACTAGCCCGCACCTCTAGGTTTGGCAAACGGCCAAAGTGGCTCCTGGTGTTGTGTCCTTAGAACGATTAAACTTACCTGCAGTAGAGTTACGAACAATTAGGTATGTGAGTACTTAGGTAGGCACTTTGTGTGCATGTTTTGGCATGGTATGCATGTTTGGTTGTTTGCTGTTTTTACGGAGGATAATAGTTTTACTGTTAGCAATAATAATATACTGGTATTGTTATTAAGATTATTACAGTTTGCAAATACGTTTCTTGCTGTCCATACTATTGAAGTCAATGCTGCATGATTTTGTGTATTATATTAAAATAACCTTTCAACAGAAAGGTAATATGAAAAATATTCTAAATTACAATATTACGAAATCAATGAAAACTTAATTTCCTGATTGTAACAACTTACTTAAAGTAGAGCACCCATTTTTTGAATTACGAAACATTATGATGTCCGTATAAACATAAATAATAATTAGAAAACGTAATTGGGACTCATAAAAACGCGAAACATTCCCTAAAGTAAGAGGTGAAAAAATATAGTCTTAACCTACATAAACACGCCGCCACGATATGCTTCGTTGACCGGCGGGCAACTGGTGTACGTCAGGCTAGCTAGACCACTTGTAATTTTCTCAATAAAAACTTTATTTTTGAAATCTATCTATTTAAATAAATATGAATGGGTAAATATGTTGCTAAGCGCAAAACTCGAGAACGGATGGACTAATTTGGATGATCGTTTTTTTTTAAACCAGTCTTTGAAGTCTTATGAAGGTTCTAATAAGAAAAAAATTATTGTTTTTTTATTGTTTGATTGATTTTACTTTATGCTTTATTTTTAAATGCACATCAAAAAACTTATTACTAGTCAATTTATTTACATCAATTAAAAACTGATTGCACGTCAAATTAACGACGTACGTTGTCTAAAAGCGAGCGAAGCGAGCTCAGGAACTTTCGGAGTCGGGTCACTCCGACAAGGATAGGTCATCTCCTTCGTATTAGATTTCTTTAAACCTTGCAGACAGTTACGTTCCTTTCCGTTTGAAAAAAATAGGTCCACTTTTCAAAATAGTGATGCGTCACAAACTCAAATTATTGTTAAAATAATAATATTTTGAGGTAACTATTTTGCTGTGCAATCAGTATTTTTCATTAGGATTGGGTTTCTTTTTATAAAAAAGGTAAATGTTTTAATTTGCCCAGTTAAATACAACCCATAGACTTTATTACATTTAAACTGATCCTAGCTTTCAGTATTAGGGTAAGCTGTCAATCCTAAGCATGACGAGGACTTTCGACAGAACGGCGTCTGTCGGGTTAGTTAGTATGGAATAAATTTAATAACACAAAACCATTTACAAAATTGGTATGCAACTTTATTAATTTATATTCTACACCATACAACAAATCTCCAAATTTAAAAATCTTTGTGCTCATGGTAAATTTTGGGATGTGAAAATCTACCCCGAACCTATTGCCTAATTTTAAGATGATCTACCTACACATTTATATCTATAGGATAGGTATCAGTTTTTTTGAAGATCATAATAGTACAAAATACTGTTGCGGATTCAAACTGGCTACGGCGTAGCAGGTGACTACGGCGTAGCAATTTGGACTGCATTGCTATGCCGCACTATGATTATATTTTTGGAAATATTTATTAAATGTATTTATGTAGGTTGCCTAAACTATTTTTTTTTTGTAATTGTAAAAGCTTATTTTAGATTAAGCTGTCTAACCGTATTTCAAGTTTTACCCAAAGTGTGAATCTGTATCTATTTAGATAACACTCAAAGTCCTGACTGACTGACTGATAATATCAACGCACAGCCAAACCGCTGGTCCTAGAAACGTGAAATTTGGAGGCTGTGTTCTTTGTGAAAAGTAGGTATCCACTAAGAAAGGGTTTTACGATTTTTTTTTATAGGCACGCGTTTGACCTGATGGTGGATGGTGATAATGGTCACCTGATTGTAAGAGAGGATTCGAATTCAACATTTAAGGGGGTGAAAAAGGGGTTGAACGTTTATAATAGGGGAAGTACTAATTCCACGCGGGCCAAGCTGCTGGCAGAAGCTAGTGTGTTTATATGAATGAACACCTGACTTCATCTACAATAAAATAAAATAACTGAAGTCCTGTGTCCTAGATCGTATATCGATTAAGTTCTCACCCTGCCTCGCCACGCTAACGCACACGGGTGCGCTGGCCGCTGCCGCCCGTTGCCGCCCATTCGAAGAGCCGTCACTCTGTTCCGTTAACAAAACATAACCGGACGACTACCACATTCACAACAAAAACAATCATACACTTGTAAGAACATTATTTAAAAATTAACATTTTAAAACTCCAAAAGCCTTAAGCAAAGTGCTAAAATAAAAAAAAAAAATTGAATTTTTAATCCGTCGTCGTGAATTTAAACATCGAATGTTTTTACCCGGAAGTTATGTAGTACAGAGGCGAGCTCGCGAATTGTAATTCTGAATTTATTACAACTGGATTTTTGTGCTGTGATTGGTGTTTTTAGTTTTTGAATTAAAATGGCGACTGAAGAAGCGATGCCGGCAACTGCTGTGGTAAGATTAGATTTATTTATTGTGATATTTATTCGTTGGAGTTTATGTAAATTTGTGACGTTACAATCATTTCATAATTGTGTAATTTGTAGAATTTATATGCAATTAATAACGTCACCTGTTGAATGAAGACAAATAATTATGTAGATATTTTTATGTACATTTTCCACTCAAGAACAGTTTTCATTTGCTAGTGCTTCATTATGATGATAAACTAAACAAAAGAATCAATATTATGTTAATGTAAAACAATCACTGAAACGTCTCTCTTTCACAAGACAATAGTACCTATAAGTACTATCATATTTTATTGGCAGTACTGTGCCACCAATTTTTCGATGAAATCTTATAGTTAGGTATTTTACTTATACAGAAATCATCTGAAAAACGTAATACAGCAAACCAAACTCATATAGGTAGCAATTACAAGAAAACAAAGAAAAAATCAATTCCAATTTCCCCGAACTTTGACTCACACAATCCGTACCTAATCAAAGCCCACTCAACTTATGATTGCAGTCATAACTTCCACAATCACGTGTGACTAACTTATTTGTTTTACCTACAAGCTGAATCATTTTACAGCTTATATTATAAGTTAAAGTAACCGTCCATTGGTCGGTCGTGACCAGGGTTACTTAGTCACGCAGTTGGCTGACTCGTTAACCGTTATCTGAGAGAATATCTAACGATTTCTAGGCTCAGGTTAAACTTTTACAAATCATTAGCAGAGCCGCTACGAAGCGGAGTCAAGGTTTTGGCAATGATTTCGGTTGTCTTGGATTATTGTGTGAGTGTTTTGTGATTATATGTATAATACAGGGCGTAACGAAAATGGATGAATACGGATATGCTAAGATTATATAGATTCAAGTTCTTCAAACTTAACGTCAGTTCGATCGATCATGTGGAAGCTCCCGTGCTCAATTAGATAAATTGAGAGACAATCAACACCCGACACAACACATTGAGATTGACAACAAACTCCCCAGCAACACATCTTGACAGATGTGTTGCTGGGGAATTTGTTGCGCCACAGCTAAAGCACTAGGAAGTGGTGACGGGCGGGCGTTTTGGGGACTACAATATGTAGAACTTTGAGGTTCAAAAAGTGCTGGTTCCCAGCCTAGTTTGATTGATTTTGATGGTCATATTTTCGATCCTATTTATGACCATGAACTGAACAACTTTCTTCAAGGAGGCCATAGTGAATTCCTGAAAAAAAATTGGATTTACCGTACAAAGTTATCATCAGCTGGTTAAACATTTTTTTTTCCGAATTTACAACTGCTTTCTTTAAGAGAGTTGTTCTTATCTATAGGCACAATGGATATTTAAAATATGACCATGCATTTCCGTTACCCCCTGTATAATTATGATTTAAAACTGAAGTAAAGAGTGCCACTTATTTATAAAAAAATAACCATGTCAACTATGACATGAAATAGTTAGGGTGACCTAGCTTTCAACATTTATCTAATTGAGCACGGGTGCTACCACATGATACGGTCTGAAAGTCTGATGATGACCAGGTAAGTGCTTATTGGTTCTCAATAACGGAAATAGTTAGGGTGTCCTAGTTTTCTACATTTATCTAATTGAGCACGGGAGATTCCACATGATCAATTCTGAAAGTCTGATGATGACCAGCGGGGTTTAGCCATCTAATCCACGTTTAAACTATTAAACGTGGATTAAATGGCTCTTCATTTTGAATTTATAATCCGAAAATCAATATTTAAACTAAGCATGTGGTTAACGAGTTTTATAATAAGGCTAATAATGTTAGAGAGGTTGCCTTAAAAAATCTCGTGGATTAGGGGCTTTTACGCATAGCGTATGTCAGTCCCATCGTATCCTTAATAATTTCACTTTCCACGACGTGGGCCATGGCAAGGTTTGTTCAAATTCATGAATTTGAACAAACCTTTCGCATCGTCGCCATTTGGTTGTGATAGAATTGTATGGAACATGCACACTCTGTTGAAATTCAACGACCTCACTAAATTATTTCTACTGGACTCATATTGGACACACTCCATCAATAAATGTTGTAGGTCCTCGACAACTCCATACTCCTCACAATTGGGTGAAGCGATCTAAGTTGCTTTCATGATGAAGTCATCATGAAAGCAATTTTTTTGCATGGAATTTGTCCAGATCTGAGTCTAAGAGCAGTAACAATCAGTTTTCTACTAACAACACTATTCATGAACCAGAGCACGCGAAGAGGTTCAGACTGTATGGTTTTATTCCCCTGTATATAAACATAGACCCTTCTCTAATGACCGTTTATTAAAAATGATTAAAATGTACCCTTTATCTTAAAGAAATAGGTACTCGCATCTACTATCAGTCTTGTAAAAACTAGACACAGTGGATGAAAGAATGAATACTAAACACAGACTTATAAATTAACATATTTTGGTAATTAACCATAGCGTAGCCAACACAAGCGTGTGGATCGACGCCCAAAATCCACGCTCTATATAAATAATTCATTGCTGATAATAAAGCCACTTATACTATGGTAAATGAATGTTTATTCAAATCTTCCATCAAGCTGAGTCCAACAATAATTGACAATAACATTTCTGATCAAAATTTTGAGCCATGCATAACTAAGTTTGTCAGTACATTCTAGTTTAAGTGATAACCCACCTACTCCCAATCAATCAAACACGGGGCCGGCATGAATCGTCAGTTCATGAATGAACATAGACAGTGGTATCAGTTGATTGGAAGTGGGTGGGTGTGTGGGGCGCGCGGCAGTCCGCGGGCGGGCCGGTCCGAGGGATGTCGCGTCGCCCGCACCCCAGGCCGCGCCTACTGACGCGCCCCTGTCGCCAGACTGCACCAGAACCCGCACCGGCGCCTGATCCACCGCCCCAGCAGCCGCCCGACCAGCACTCCGACGACGAGCGAGAACCCGGCGACTGGCGCCCCTCCCGCCCCGGAACACCGCCGCAACGCAATGAAGACGTCTCCGAAGGCTCTGAAGCAACTGCCAGACCCACCAGAGCAGAACCGGCCAGCCGATACGCAAACCTCAACTATTGGAAAGCTCGTCGCGTTACCTTCTACAGGAATGGAGATCCTTTCCATCCCGGGGTCGAGTTCCGCTTCAAGCCGGGCCGAGACCTGGCCTCGATAGATGCGCTCCTCGACAGGCTGTCGGAGAGGCTGGAACTGCCTCGAGGAGCGAGATTCATCTTTGGCATGGACGGCGACAGGAAGTTCAGGCTTGAGGAGCTGGAAGACGGGGCTTCGTATGTCGTTTCGTCTTATAAGACTTTTAAGGTAAGATTCAATACCACAACAGCTAGATTACAGACAGATTAGCTAATCTGTCTGTAATCATAGTATCCATTCCCAAAAACGTTTTCTAAATTAATGATAAACACGACGATAGGGTTAAGTTTGCATGAGCTACCAAGGCCTAAAGGACCGTATAGGTCGACAAGACCATCAAATCACAAGAGAACCGGTACATCTTGTAATGGTTGAAACTTCAAACAAGTGCGTTCGTTCTAAGCTTATAACTAACCATTATAGGTATGTAATTATTCAAGCGTACGTTCAATCATTACACATAGCGCGTAAGGGCCAAATTCGTAGTTATTTATGCTATGTTTGAAGAATATTCAGGTTCAGATTTGGCTTAAAGCAACAAAAGCTTAAAACTTCGGTGGCCTCGGAATATGCATAGAATAGGAATATCTACAAGTTCATATCTAACTTCTCCATCAGCACAACATCCTGTTGTAGGTATATTTATGTCTGCGTCATCACATGTCAGATTGGTTAATTATTAAAATTATGCTCGAAGTTATGTACTTTCCTCCCACATCAAAATTATGCTGCAAAATAAGTATAGAGTCTAGACGACGAAACCTGCAATATATAATTAACACCTGCCCCACTTCTTAAACGCGAAAAATATTCAATTACTGCCATTCATTTATAAAAACAATTGCGGGTTTCGTGAACGCCAAAATGTCGTGGGGGACCAACCTTGGAGATGTGGGTCACAGGATAAGACCCACGCAGCGCCACCTTTTATTTGCATTTTGATTACATACAACTTTGTTTTCGTAACATCGATAACATTAATTGCAAATAAATTACTTTAACTAAACACTGTTTTAACATAGGGTGCGGAAATTAGTCGAAAGAGGAAACGGTTTTCCGAAACCGTAAGTTTTGATTTGCGTGCTTGCTAATCCCTTTTGCAATTGAATTTGGTTAGGCGATGCGATAATGTTTTTGAAATCTAATCATCGTTATGTAAATGTGGGATGTTATTAAACCAAGGGACTCTTATTAACTTTAAATAAGTATCTCGAGGTACGAGCAGTAGGCAGGTTTCCCACAAGGTGGGCTGATGATCTGCGGCCTGTGACAATATACTTTTCTGTTAGCGTTCACGCTAAAGTTTAGTACAAAATGTATGGCAATGACATTTACCTGGACGTGAGTCACGTGACAATTCTCTCCGCAAGTGATGATTTCTCAGGCCCCTGGTAAGGGTCGTAGGTAGCCGATGGATGCGTAACGCAAAAAACGCGTCGTTGTGGCGGCACTTGGAGGAGACCTATGGCCAGTAGTGGACGTCTTTCGGCTGAAATGATAATGATGACGAGCAGTACAGCATAATCAGTTTATCGTCCAATGGCTGGGACATAAACCTCCTATCAGTGAGAGGCTATAATACTCGGCCCCGATCACATATCTTCGGTAGCTTTGATTCGTTTTGGTGCATTAAATAACCAAATAGATTCGCTGAATGGTTAAAAATTCAACGTCGTCGATTTTAGGCTTTATTCGTATAATCATCAGTATTAATTAAATCTTTTTAATCCATTTTACATCTATTAAAAAAAAACGTAACGTACTTAAATAAATCAATTAATTTGATAAGAGCTCTAAAGAAATGACCACAAATAAGCTTCAAATAATATAAAACAATTTTCAAATTTTTAACAAAACTTCATGCTCAAATTACCAACCAAAGACCAAAGTTAAATATCCACTCAATTATCGACACTACGAAAAACCGGCGACTTTTTCCATCATGGCCGCCCGTGTCAAATGCCTACGACCGCTAAGCTGGCAACGACATCTACAGGGCAATGCACCACCTTGCACTTAATATGCATCAAGGCAACGCGTGGATTGCCCACCATTAACATTCGAGCTGTCGACGGCGGTACACGTCTTATCTGGACGTAAAGAAAGACGTACTGTATACGTTTGGTTAAGATTAGAAGTGGTTTAACGGTGCGTTTTAGTATGTATGTAGGTGGATTTTTGTTAAGTACTTTGTTTGATTTCGTACTGAGGTAGGGTTGTTATAATAATGGATATGCAGGCACAAAACCTGCCTGCATTAAATTTGTCCGCCTAAAAGACAATTACAATACACTTAGATTATTTGTTGTAACTTTGCCATTCGTCATTAGGGGCCTAATTTAAAAAAATATGCTTATAGTTTAAATACTGTTCACTATTCTTAATTCAAAATTGTCTATGGAGTATTTGAATTTAGAATCCGATAACCGGTATTTTTTTGTATTTTTTTATCATTGATATGCTTGCGTTTGACCACTATCTCACCTGATGGTAGGCGATGATGTGGTCGAAAATGAAACACGCTTGCCTAGAAGTAATCTATACCTTAGTATTTAAATTAGGCATATAAGGATAGCAAGTTTTATGAATAAGAGTTTTTTTTGTGGGGTGGGAAATCATCATATTCGCTACCCCTAGGCATGCAGGCACCAGCCATGATGGGCCCCATCAGTGGTGGCTGACAATCATCTATTTGAGGCGCGCGTGCAACACTACGCGCCGTCGACTAACGGGCCTGGTGCTGATCGGACGGCGAGCTATTCACTGCTCGCCGTCCGCAGGCCAGGGTCTACGGTGGCCGGAGATCGTCTCGCGACGTCCTATGCCCAATGCGTCTCCTGCGGTGGTAGCGGCCAGGGCCGTGAGGGCCATTCCGTTGAGCTTCCCTCACCCGTCCTGCCTCCGCCTTCGCGAGCATTACTGCTTCACAGAAGGAGGAGACTGCTTCCCATTCCCTCTCGCTTCATACTATGGCCTGAAGAACCAGAGCCGGGCGCGAGAGGTCACCGCCGCCTATCGCATCCACGAGGGCATGTGGTGCTCAAAGTTAGTAGCAGGTAAACTTCTGTTATCAAGTGAACACGAATATAAGATGCTTGGCATGACTCATCTCATGCCTCTTTTGATATCGTCAACTAAATTCCACTGCGCCAAACTTAAATAAATTTCATTTTCGTCCTAAAACAGCGCAACAAAGAAACATTTCTTTCATCGACCAAACTATAAACGTTTAGTTAATATTTCAGTAGGTACTCTAGTAAGGTCAATATTAGCATACACATAACCTAATAGTGCCCTCGTATTTAATACTTGTCTTATACGAAGGACGTTCGCAATTGACCACCAAGTGCTATTTAGTATTCAGTGCGTCCACAACGCCTCATACTATCACTCTTCCTTTCATATCATATCTTTGGATTTGCATATTGACCTGGAAAATCAAACTTATGGTAGATAGGGGTGCTATGCTAAGGACAGACTGGATGTAAATCGTAAAGGTTCTACATATGCTACGATGTATAAATGTTTGTATAGCTTCAGCAGTTTTCTTCTAATGCTAAGGACAGACTGAATGTAAATCGGTTCTACATACGCCACGATGTATAAATGTTTGTAAAGCTTCAACAGTTTTCTTGTAATGCTATGGACAGACAGAATGTAAATCGGTTCTACATACGCCACGATGTATAAATGTTTGTGTAACTTCAACAGTTTTCTTCTATGTGAGAGAAAGAAATAGAAAAAAACCGGCCAAGTGCGAGTCGGATGTAGGTATTGGCATTATTAAGAGATCTAGTAAAAAAGCCAAAAAAAAAACACGTTTCTATTAGGGGAGCCCCCTTTAATTTTTAATTTATTTTTATTATTTGTTGTTGTAGCGGTAACAGAAATACACATTCTGTGGAAATTTCAACTGTCTACCTATTACGGATCAGGAAATACAGCCCGCTGACAGACAGACCGAAGCATAGCGGAGGCTTAGTATTTTTTTTTTTTGGGGGTGTGGGAAATCATCCAATGAGTTCTCCCGCTCTGGGTGGAGTGGGAGGGCGTGTCAGACTCTTACTGACTAAAACCCACCCCTGTTCCTTCCCTGCCTGAGTGCCCAGGGGTGCGGTAACTCATTTTCAGAATTTATCCGCCACCCCTAGGCGTGCAGGCACCGGCCACGATGGGCCTCGTCAGTGGTGGCTGACAATCATCTCTTTGAGGCACGTGATAGATTATCCTAATTATAGATACTTATTGTTATTATCATGAGTATTCTTTTTATTGTTAAAAGTTGCTAAAATGGTAATGTTTGGCATAATCTAAAACTCGTTACAAGTATGTAATACCTAATTTACAATAATTCTTACATTATTTCAGTATGTCTGAAAAATTAACTAGTTAAAATATTGAGGAATAATGTAGCAAAACATAGAAAATATTTCAAACGGATATCCACCTTTAATGACAGTAGATAGAAGTGTCAAAGTTGTTTGTTCACGACTATAAAGGGGGAGCTCCGAGTGACAGAGACCATTCTTGTTCGAGACGACGACTAGAACGGAGCTCCGGCCTACAAGTAAAAGTTAAGTAATTTTATTGCTGTTATTATATTTTTGGTTATTATTTTGAAATATTTGCTGATTGGCTGTGTTTAATTGCTATTGTTATTATGTTGAATAGAATAATGGTCATGAACCATTATTTACACCAATAGTTCGGTCTTTTGGCTAGTTGTTGCTATAATTATATATTATGAAAGCTCGACTACCAAGGCTTACCAAAGCTCACTTAAAGTTATTTGATGTTATATTATTGTTTCTACTTATGTTAAATGGTATTGAGAAATTAATGCTCTTTGCCTGACAAGATATTTATCGTGTAAATATAGCACAATTAATAAATCATAGAATTAGATTTATTGTGATAAACGATTATGATGTGTCGATATAACAATAAAATCAAGCTTCCATGGAGTTTCTTGCCGTTCTTCTCCATGAAGACCTAGTATTGTGAACAGGCAACTAGATTCTCGATTAATGACTATTGGAAATAAATACCTGGTCTTGTCTTTGTGCTTTTTCTTAATAAATCCCTTCCTTAAAACACCACATTCACAATAAGTAAATAAGCAAATAAATAGGTAAATGAAAGATCAATAAATAGGTAAACAGATAGATAAGTAACGAATATTAAATATTTACCTACATCTGGTTACATATCTACACAAATATATACATTAATCCTAACATCAGAAGTGGGATAGTTCTCTGGCTTACATAACAGATTATTAATGAGTTTCAATTTTGTTATTTTCATGGGCGATGTTGGAGCAATGGCTGTTTTCTAAATGCCGTTTGAGACGATGGGTCGCCGAGTCCACTTTCGCCAAGATGACATCGCGATGCCGCAATATAGCCCCAGACAACGGCACTACTGGAATCTAGAAGCTGTGGATGTATGTGTGTGGGATTGTGGATCTTCAAACTCTTGTCAAAGCATCTGGAGTATTTCGTCTGAAATCAACAGATGTAGGACAGAGTAGCAAAAGTCGGTAAGGCCTTCAGAGGCATTGTTTTTAATTTACTTTTAAAATATGATTTATCTGGAGGATGCAAATGTCTGTGAATATAGAATAACTATCTTAATAAATAGTTATTAAGATATTTTTATAGATAGATATAAAACGATAACCTCTAGTATACTGTTGAAAATAGGATACTTGCGGTAAACAAGGGCCACCTCAATTTATGAAATAATATATATAAAAAAAAAAAATTCTTGAATTTTACAAATTTTATAACACGATTTATTTAATCGATATAAAATGGTAACACTTTGTTCTGTTTCACCGTAATTTGACATACCAAGAGTATTTAATACCTGTTATTTTAAAGTTATTTTAAATATGATAACAAAATCTTGTAAGATATTTGGGGTAGAATCTCTTCTTCCTAGCCTTTCCTCACCTGAGGTGGGGTCGGCTCTCTATATCGCACGGCGCGAAGAGGTTCTCTTTAGGACGAAAGTATGTAGGTTCTGATATTTTGATTACCAGAGGGTATTTTCATAAAAGTGTACCTAACTCGTAATGCGTTACCACAGATAAATATAAAATCGACGTTAGTCTATGTAAATAGGATATTATTATATTGCGTATTATTCTCACGTTTACAAGAAATCTTCTGTTCTGTTTTCCTTGGGTGTCTTGTTTGTTTAAAAAAAAAAAAAAAAATGGTAACTATGGCGAAAGCTGTAACGAAGTAATTCAAATTTTCAAGGTTAGTCCATATTTAAACATAAACATTAAAAATAAATGTTCCGGATCTTAAGAAACAATAAAATAAATCAATCTATTTCATATTTTCATGAGCATGAATTTTAGTTAGTCCTTTATTACGATTCTTTACGTATGTTTCTCAAGAGAGAATTAATACTTTCTTAGAGAACATGATAACAGTAATGCAAAAATAATGCGTATTTTTCGAGAGGTTAGTTTTCAAAGTGAAATAATAGGAGAGAGAAAGAAACTGGAGTTAAATATCCATTATTTTGGTAGAATTTTTAGTATAATAATTTTCGGAGCATTTTAAAGTTGAATAGATTGGAGGTATTTTTTTAATCTCGTATTTATTTGAAATTTTCGGTGCTTATAGTTGTGATCCCTGAGTGGTTATTCACTACAATGTCAATGAAAATAAAAATGAGACTTGACATCCTAGTGCTTGCCAAGTTATAGTCAAAACGGATTTGAGGCTAAGAATAGTCAATTCTAGTGCTCTCTCGGTTGAGAATTGTATTTTGACATTGAAATGGAGATATATGATAGAAAATTGAAGGTACAGTTACAGAATACAGACAAAGACAAAGTTCGCAAATCATTTTATTACGATATCTTTTGAGGGAAAACTCAATAATTATGGAAAAAAAAAACAACAGAATAAGTACTTGGTTTATTGCCATGAAATAGATTGAATATTATATATTCTCCGTTTTTATCGGTAGTGAGTATTAGTGATATAATTATGATCAAAAGTAATATTCGTCATCGTTAGTTGATCATTAGCCCAATATTAGTTCAGATTTCACAAATAGCAGATGAAAATTCTAGTCATTCTTAATAGAATGACTAGTATTTTAGTAAATATTAACATAAAATTGATGTTCGGAACTATTGCAATTGGCGCGGGGCCTCGTCTCGAACAATGAAAATTTAGTTCAAAAAATTTACTGTAATTTGAAGTTTATGTAATATAAATATTTTGAAAAAATATGATGGTAAATACAGTACTTTCTGAATATTTGGTTCCTAATTCAAAATTAAATGATTATTGGAACGAATTTTACACTTATATTACTTACTTATACCAAAAGATGGCGCTGTTTGAAGTTTTGTTTTTCCATTTGCTTCCGTTTTTCCTAAAATTTATATATTAATACATTTTCATACAGTGAAACGCTGTTATGAAGTGAAAAATAAGAAAAAATACCTGACTGCCAGCCGAAATCCTTTGTTACAGTTTCGATTCTTTGTATGAGATGAGGCATCTGTTCGCTAGTATTATTTATTAAAAACTTTATGTACAAGTAAACACACTGTACAAAGGCTGAGTATGCCTCAGGAATTTTCTACCAGTCTACCATGAGGTGGTGCAGAGACACAATATGGCAGATGAAATTTATATAAATAACAAATAGAAAAAAAAGTACACCAATTAATACTTATAAAGTCAATTAAAGTATTATCTGTGGCAATAATATTGTCAGATTGGCCGAACGAACTATGGAAAGTTCAGCAGGTCCATAAATACTACCAATTTGGGACTATTAATGCTGAGAATGTTATGTAACTGACTGAGACTGGAACCAAAATTAGTGATGAGACTATGAGGTTTGGACTGTGACCAAAATAGCGCTGATGCTATGAGGTTCTGACTGTGACGAAAATTAGCGTTGAGACCATGAGATTCTATAAAAAATGTGGCTGTGCCTGTGGCTGTGCCTGTGGCTGTGCCTGTGGCTGTGCCTGTGGCTATGCCTGTGGCTGTGCCTGTGGCTGTGCCTATGCCTGTGGCTGTGCCTGTGGCTGTGCCTATGCCTGTGGCTGTGCCTGTGGCTATGCCTGTGGCTGTGCCTGTGGCTGTGCCTGTGGCTGTGCCAATAATAATATTATACAATTTTAAAACAAAAGTAATTGATTACCAGAAATCTTTAAAATTTTCGTGTAATTTAAAAATAATTCGTGAAATAAATGTTTTATGATTATAATGTGATTTCAAAATAGTCAATATGTATGTTAGTTAATTTTAATAATTAAATAAATAAGAAACGATGTACTTCGAGAACGAAGTACATATCAGAATGGCCGTGATAGATTATCCTAATTATAGATACTTATTGTTATTATCATGAGTATTCTTTTTATTGTTAAAAGTTGCTAAAATGGTAATGTTTGGCATAATCTAAAACTCGTTACAAGTATGTAATACCTAATTTACAATAATTCTTACATTATTTCAGTATGTCTGAAAAATTAACTAGTTAAAATATTGAGGAATAATGTAGCAAAACATAGAAAATATTTCAAACGGATATCCACCTTTAATGACAGTAGATAGAAGTGTCAAAGTTGTTTGTTCACGACTATAAAGGGGGAGCTCCGAGTGACAGAGACCATTCTTGTTCGAGACGACGACTAGAACGGAGCTCCGGCCTACAAGTAAAAGTTAAGTAATTTTATTGCTGTTATTATATTTTTGGTTATTATTTTGAAATATTTGCTGATTGGCTGTGTTTAATTGCTATTGTTATTATGTTGAATAGAATAATGGTCATGAACCATTATTTACACCAATAGTTCGGTCTTTTGGCTAGTTGTTGCTATAATTATATATTATGAAAGCTCGACTACCAAGGCTTACCAAAGCTCACTTAAAGTTATTTGATGTTATATTATTGTTTCTACTTATGTTAAATGGTATTGAGAAATTAATGCTCTTTGCCTGACAAGATATTTATCGTGTAAATATAGCACAATTAATAAATCATAGAATTAGATTTATTGTGATAAACGATTATGATGTGTCGATATAACAATAAAATCAAGCTTCCATGGAGTTTCTTGCCGTTCTTCTCCATGAAGACCTAGTATTGTGAACAGGCAACTAGATTCTCGATTAATGACTATTGGAAATAAATACCTGGTCTTGTCTTTGTGCTTTTTCTTAATAAATCCCTTCCTTAAAACACCACATTCACAATAAGTAAATAGCAAATAAATAGGTAAATGAAAGATCAATAAATAGGTAAACAGATAGATAAGTAACGAATATTAAATATTTACCTACATCTGGTTACATATCTACACAAATATATACATTAATCCTAACACACGCGTGCTGATCGGATGGCGAGCTACCCACTGCTCGCCTGTCGCAGGCGGTGGCCGGAGATCGTCTCGCGACGTCCTACGCCCGGTACGCCCAGTACCTCAGGCTTAGTAATAGGGTTATTTTTAATTCAAGTAACCAAGACAAATTTTTTAGTAAAGAACTACTACCAAATCTACCCCCCCCCCCCTCCCTTATCTACCTATAATAAATTTAATAATTTTGCGATCTACTTTGACCGTTTATAATAATGGCCATTGCATCAAGTATGTTTAGTAGTGGTCTGTAACTGACTTAAGTAGGTACTGATAATAACATAAAAGAAGTTTTATCAATACAAATAATTAAAATTGAAGGGTCTGTTAGTAATTTCAAAATAATTGTTTTTTTTTAAGGCCATACAATTATTTGCACGATACATTTGTCTTAAAATCAGTTTTTAAATTGTATGTGTGTCTTTTGTCTGTCTGTCTGTTTGTTACGGCTAATCTTTGAAACGGCAGGACCGATTCTGACAAAATCTTAATGGCAGCTAGCTGATTATATATTTAATAAAAGGAGTCGCTTGGTCTAATAAAATTCCACGCGGGCGAAGCTGGCAGAAGCTAGTCACAAATAGTTCTGCAGAAATTTAAACATGACAGCTGTTTCGTATGAAACTAAAATATGCTTAGCCAAGTCAAGCTTTTTAAGCTAAGCCAGCCCTATAATGGAGAAAATGTCAAAATCGTCACGATACCTTGACCTCAAAATGGTTTGGCCTAGTCTTTACGCAAACCTGCGTGAATGTCACTCACAGTCAGTTAGTATAGCATAATCAGCCTTTTAATGTCCCCACTGCTGGGACTCAGGCCCTCCTCTCTGTGAGTGGGTGTGGGCTGTAATCCACCACGCGGGCCCAATGCGGGTTGATGGATGTCACATGTCTTTGAAGTTTTGGTTCTAGGACATGCCGGTTTCCCCACGATGTTTTCATTCACCGTTTTGAGAGCAGTGGTGTTGAAATAAGTTACACAAAGTAGTGCCTCTGGTCGAATTCACGACCAACAACTTGTAAGCCGCTTTTACCACTGGGCCTCCACTACTCACATTCAGATAGTTTCATAAAATTACAATAATTTCAAACTTTTTATTTCAGGTGACACAGGCCCATGCAAAAATACCTTAACTTAACCCTTATAGTCCCGATGACAACCCGGGTTGTCATCGGGCTTCTTCGACAACCCGAGTTTGTCCGCGGATCTTAAGAGGTAGGAGGCTGTTTTTTCTTTGTTTTCAAACTCAGTTGAGTTTCGGATCCTAAGAGGGTAAATTTTTTTCCAAGCAAACGTTAACCTTTGGTTGTCGAAGAAGCCCGGTGACAGCCCGGGTTGTCATCTGGACTATAAAGGTTAAAACATACATCTCTCATACTTCTATACTAATATTATAAAGAGGTAAAGTTTGTAAGGTTGTAGGGAGAGATCTCTGGATCTACTGAACCGATTTTGAAAATTCTCTTACCAACACAAACGCCACGTTATTCGTGAGTGTCATAGGCCATCATTTTTTTAAATCCACGCAGATGAAGTCGCGGACGAAGTGCTAGTATTTTAATATAAACAAAACTTGTATTAATAAATAAGTCTTAGTGCAAAGTAAAGTGCTACTAATGTTAGTGCACTTTGTGTTGCACTAGTCTAACTTTGTGCTGTCCTGTGGTACTCGTCCACGGAAGCGACAGAACACCACGTCCTGCGGCCAAAAGTCTTCTTCCACGACGAGGGAGAGATAACAATTCTGTACACGCACCACGAGTTGACGTTGCAGCGCGACTCCAGTACCCTCGGCGAGTACCAATTACTCCACGATGTCCTCCGCCTTCAGCGGCCCCGACACGTTCAATTACGATTGTCAATGTGCTACGTTATTGACAATTGCATTTGAAGGTGCCATTGATGCACTTCAATTGCAATTGTCAATTGTTTGCGCTAACTCTGGACGATAGCGATATAAATTCCCAGTCCTTGATATTACGGTATTACGGTAGTATCCACCATGTTTGTTTTCACTGCTGTCAGACGCGCGAATGACGGAAACGAAAGTCAATGACTCAGTTAAACCATCAATTGGCAGCTTCAATGGCTCTGTCAGTGAGCATCAATCAAATTTTTCATCAATTGCTTTCAATCACGTAACTGCGATTGACAATCTCTTCAATTGTACTCGTCAACGATCAATCGCAATTGACAATGACGTAAAATTGACAATCGCAATTAATTGAACGTTTCGGGGCTGCTTTTGTGGTGTAGTGCAGGCGGGAGATGTACACCGGTGTGTTCGGCTTTGCGGCACGCAGGCTCACTTCGGGATCCGTAGGAGCTTTGCCGCAGCGGTTCTTGGTAGGTCGCGATCGGCGCTTCCTCCTTTGCACCGTTACAAAACCCTCATCATTCTAAGCCCTATTCGGCATCTAAACAAATGAAACGCCATGTCGCGTAACTCAATCAAAACTACAATCATTTTTATTGCCTCATAAAAAGGCGTAAACTATTATTAAGATAAGCTTTGAAGGACATAATGAAAAATCTAAAAGCATTATAAAAGTAATTCGTCTTAGTGGCCCAGTTTTAATATTTTTCCGCGTCGTTAATTTACGTTGTATTATTACTCATACAGGTAATTGTAACACATACTTCATTTTGAAAAATGGTTCTGTATATTTGTTTTTTCCTCTATAATGTTGTTTTGTTTATTAATTGTAGAAAAGAATGTTGTCATAACTTAGAAATAAACTGTCGTATGTTTCTATAGGAAACATCGAATTTGTGATGTATGAAATCATTGCTTTTTGACTGAAATGACAACTTTGCGAGATGGATATGTACCTATTAAACATATACTTACGACACACTATTTTTTTATTTATACAGACGGAATGACTGTCGCAGTGGTTGAGTAATTGACTGCTGCGCTGCGTGTCGTGGGTTCGATTCCCGCACCGAGCAAATATTTGTATGGCCTACAGATAGTTGTTCCGGGTCTGGGTGATTTGTTTGTGTGAGTTTATGTTTGTTTCACCCACGATACAGGAGCAATTCCTTCTGTGCGGCAACTTTAATCATCAGCTTCCTATTCCTGACTGTACAATCATGTTGGAAAAACTACCCATGATAGATATAAATTAAAATTAAAAAGATTCTTGTTTGAGGTGTTTCTAACTCCTCCGCTGTCTTTTCTGATTAATTTCGTTGCGGGACTCAAGACAGTTTAATCATATAATTTGCCTCGGCGTTTTTTCTGGTGGTCGCCACTGTTGATTCTGGCTTACAGAAGTTGCAGTGATTTGGAAACAGTGTGGCGGGCCTGTCCCAAAAAGAGATTCTTGTTTGTAGCACCCAGAAACATACGACCACGTACTAATACATAAAATAACAACTGACGTCGTTCGGGTTAAGTCGCACAAAATAACATGTTATTTCTACCCTACATTCACGATCGCGCACATTTCACGTATCCCTCACCCATCCCTAAAAAACAAACCGCCATCAACACTATCGATAACGAGTGAATAAATGAATAATAAGTTAATAGAATAATAGTCGGTCACCGTCCCACGTATATAATGTATGTAAGAAAACCTTTACCAAGTATATGGAAGCACGCGAAGTCTGACAACCAGTCTTACCAAGGGTTATCATATTACCCAGTAACTGGGTTGTGGAGTCGTCGTCGAATAATAGTCGCTCCATGAAAAATACTGGTATTCAACTGCATCTGGTTAGACTGGAAGCCGACCCCAAGATAATTGGGAAAAGGCTAAGCAGATTGAAGTAAGTACGCGATTAGAAATTATGTAAACTTAGGTACATGGTGGACACACGGTGGACCATACGCACAAAAGGTTTTGAGAACATATCATTGTGCGTACAGCTAAGGAGTGAAATTACCTGCCGGAGTCTGCGTTTCCTGATCGCTACAACCTGGGGGTCTATAAGTCGAGAGTGAATAGGGTACTTCTAGGCAAGCGTGCTCCATCGTCGACCACATCATCGCTTACCAATGGAAAGCTACCATCAGGTGACATAGTGGTCAAACGGGTGCCTATAACAGTAAAAAAAAAAAATCGGCCAAGTGCGTGTCGGTCTTCGCACATTTAAGGTTCCGTACCAAATGAGGGGATTTAAAAAAAAAACTTTTTTACAAAAAAATAGAACCGACTTCCAAAAAAAGTGCAAAATAACTTTAATTTCGGAAGTCGGTGTTCCTGTTTTGTGTCTTCGTTTTTTGACACCGACTTCCGAAATTAAAGTTATTTTGCACTTTTTTTGGAAGTCGGTTCTATTTTTTTGTAAAAAAGTTTTTTATTTTTCACTTTTTAGTTGTGGTTCCCCATTAAACAGTGTTAACAATTCATAGACATACGATAGCAGCAATCGCGGTTGATTTGCTGTCAATTTTTGAAGAGTTCTGTTGTCTGTCTCCGAAACCCAGATCTTTTTGAAATTTAAATGGGACCATTTCGAAATAAACCCCTTTCGAACAAAAAATAATTTTGCAAATCCGTCAATATATGACGGAGTTATGCCCGAACATACATAAAAAAAAAAAATACAAACATCCGAATTGATAACCTCCTCCTTTTTCGAAGTCGGTTAAAAAATCTGATTTATCAATATATTATTTGTTAGTAAAATATACGTAATAATAAACATTATCACCAAATTTCAAGTTCATAGGTCAATAGGAAGTTAAAAAAATATTCGGAACAAAAGTTTGTGACAGACGACAGACAGATGGATAGACGGATTCGTGAGTGACAACAATAGGGCTCCGTTTGGACCCTTCGGATACGGAACCCTAAAACAGAATCCACTTCTTTGTGTTCCTAACGATGACTATCGCAAAACGTGGCGTAAATAATTCAATTTATTATGCCAGTGTTGTGTAAGCTTGACTTATGGTGTTATTAAGATTTGTCGTCGGTTTCAGCATTGATTCCGTGAGATTATGGCCACTGATTTACTGGCAGACGAGGTCGCGAATGGCGAAATCGGATGTAGATTTTTTGGCAGGGTTGCCATAATTTAGATTTGATTTCGATAACCTAAATTAGAAATAACTGTGACCGCGAGAATTTTTGAAGCTGTGACCAATAGCAGAATATATTACATCATAGTATGAGGTGGACCGACGACTTGGTGAGGGTCGTGGGTCGTTGGCTGCGAGACGCACGTGACCGGTCATTGTGGCGACACTTGGAGGAGGCCTATGTACAGCAGTGGACGTCTTTCGGCTGAAATGATCACGATGATGATGATGAAATTGCTGAACGCATTTTCAAAACACCTCACCTGTTTTCTTCGCAATACCTATAGAAAAATCACATTTGCAAGCCGATTACCTCCAATCTGTACTTCGGACGACTACTGAGAAGCTACATAGAAAACGCTAATAATACATTTCCCGACCAGGGAATAGGGCCAAGAGCAGCGAATGACGCAGTTGCAGCTTTATCGCACTAAACAAATAGTTTAAAACAGTTACAAATTGCGCACCCCGCGTAGCACTGTCGTAGCACTGTCATCGCACTGTCGCGGCACTGTCGTAGCACTGTCATCGCACTGTCGCGGCACTGTCGTAGCACTGTCATCGCACTGTCGCGGCACTGTCGTAGCACTGTCGTAGCACTGTCGTAGCACTGTCGTAGCACTGTCGTCACACTGTCGTAGCACTGTCGTAGCACTGTCGTCGCACTGTCGTGGCACGGTCGTGGCACTGTCGTCGCACTGTCGTGTCACTGTCGTGGCACTGTCGTAGCACTGTCGTCACACTGTAGTCGCACTGTCGTGGCACTGTCGTGGCACTGTCGTGGCACTGTCGTGGCACTGTCGTGGCACTGTCGTGGCACTGTCGTGGCACTGTCATGGCACTGTCGTAGCACTGTCGTCACACTGTCGTAGCACTGTCGTAGCACTGTCGTCGCACTGTCGTGGCACGGACGTGGCATTGTCGTCGCACTGTCGTGTCACTGTCGTGGCACTGTCGTGGAACTGTCGTAGCACTGTAGTCGCACTGTCGTGGCACTGTCGTGCCACTGTCGTGGCACTGTCGTGGCACTGTCGTGGCACTGTCGTTTATTTAATATCTATCATATTACGATTATTCAATATAAATTAAGAGAATCATAATTAAAACGAAATTAAGAGAATCAACACTTGACGATTTTAAAAAACGCGTAAGTATATTCAATTGAATTAACCACGATGATAAGGAGAAAATCTAATAACGTGAAGTGTTTCTCGAACAATGTTTCATACAGCTAATACAATACTGCGGAGTCCCTAACGACTTGGGCGCGGTCGTACAGTCACGATGTAAATTACTGGAAGTCGGACTTGTGTGAGAAATGCATTACTTCATATTAATATTTATAAAGGGAATTAAATGTAGGAGTGGTCGGCTAAAGAAGCACTTGTGGTGGATTATAAAAACAGTTTGAAGTTTATATAATGCAGTTTTTATAAGATTATTATAACTCAATTCACAGGCACTTTTCAATTGTAAAAAAGATTTCACTTTTGAAATTTAAGAGGTAAAGCTGCATTTTTCTGACCATTTTGCGTTCAAAATACGTAAATACGAAACAATAGAGAGCGAAAAATCATCAAAAAAAAATAAGGGAAAGCGACAATAAATTTCAAAAATTTGAATTAATGTAGACGTATTTTTGTCTGATTCAGATTTAGATAACAATCCCAACGGTTATTAATTAAAAAGAAAATGATTGATTTATTTTTTCCCCACTTTGTAATTAATTCTACATACTGTTAATTTTGAACACTACTCATTCTACGCTCTTGGCGTAGCAGCTACTACGGCGTAGCGGGCTACGCTCGTAGCCGATCAGCTACGCTCTGAAGCCTACGCGTAAAAATGTTTGTTGCTATAAATTATATCTGCACAGTATTTCGGGTCTACTTGAATTAAAGGGGATGAAAAGTTTAGGAATTTCATATTAATTAAATGAATAAATAGGCCAGGCAAGCACAGCCAACCACAATGTTCCAATAGGATAATAAAATAAACCGTTTAAGATCCACATTACAATTTCAACTAACGATTCGCCCCAGCTTCGCACGGGTACAAATTATACATTCAAACCTACCTCATGAATCACTCTGTCTATTGGTAAAAATCGCATGAAAATCTGTTCAGCAATTTTTGAGCTTACCGGGAACGAAGAAAGACGACGGCGACATTGTTTTAAAATATGTAGCGTTTTGATTTTTTTTTCGTGTTTATTACTAATATTATGAATGCGAAAGTCTGTATGTTTAGATGATTGGCTATTTCGATGATTTGATGCGCTTCAACACAGCTACACAGCTGAACGTAATTCAATTAGACCTGCATGACCCAGATAAGGACACAGGATACTTTTAAACCCTGTAGTACGTTCCCTTGGGATAAGATCTTATTATATTGTACCTATGTTTTACAAATAAATAATTTGAATTTGAAAAAAAAAATTACTTATAAATTTCACGCGGGCGAACCCAATGTCAAAAACTAGTATTCGCATACTACATTAAACGTTTTCCATCCACCAGTACATTCAGCAGGAAATGTCTAAATTGCACTTTTGTTCCGCTAACGTCGTTCGTGATTTCAGTGTAGCGTATCGAAACATTGTAAACGAAGGTTCCGAGCTATCGAGTGCTTAGTGAACTGAACTGCTGACCAAATCCCCGATGTGGGTCAGCAGGCTGCTACCTAATAGCTTGACGTAACGTAACTTTGCGTTTACGTTTTGAGGAAAGTAAGAGATGTGCTGTGTCATTGTTGAGGATTTTTTTGGTGATATGATGAATAATGTGTGTTCAAAATATTAATCATTTAAATAGGTCTTGTCATTGTTGAAAAAAACGTTGCCCCACACTAGGAATTACTCCTGTATCGTGGGTGCGTTCACAAACATGTATATTCACATACACAAGACACTCAGACCCGGAACAACTATCTGTAGGTCATAAAAATATTTGTTCCGTGCGGGAATCGAACCCGCGACACGCAGCGCAGCAGCCGAACGCTCAACCACTGCGCCAACCGTGTCGTCAAACTCGTCGTTTTTGTGTTAATGGAATAGTAAAGATAGAGACAAACTCTTGAAGCTACCATCTGAGTTATTTTAAGTTAAATTATGAAATACTTACATTTCAATTAAATCATTAAAAGCACAGTGTGCATGACTGAAAGAATAAATTATTTAAAGAAATGCAAGTCCTATAAAAAAATATTTGCATATTTCTCATAATAAAAACTACAATTTCTTCCCGAGCATGCAAAGGGTTCAACAATAGCAACAATTACAAAAAACTGGCCAAGTGCGTGTCGGTTTTCGCACATTAAGGGTTCCGCACCAAATGTTGTTATTTGTTAGTAAAATATACGTAATAATAAACATTATCACCAAATTTCAAGTTGTCAATGGGAAGTTTAAAAAATTCTTCGGAACTAAATTTTATGTCAGACGTCTGTCGTCTGACACAAAACGGGCAGACAGACAGACGCGTGAGTGACAACAATAGGGCTCCGTTTGTATCCTTCGGGTACGGAACCCAAAAAAAATAAAACGTAATCCGACTTTGACACACTTTGCGAAACTTTCATTTAGCATGTAATTTAATTACAATTCTCGGCTTCCAAGAATTATTACGTAAAATTAGTACCAAAAAAATTGGATCAAGGTCGGCCTGAAGTGGCCCTTTTTGTTTACGTTACCTTTAATGAGTGGGTCGAAATTCTTATCGGTTGCGTGCTCCAGTCGCCTGATCGACCACCAGTGGGCATAACAGCTCATAATTGCTTCTCGTGGAACATAAAGAGCTTATAGCGACGTCTGGGCTGATGCATATCTGCCTGTACTTTAGTAACATTGCGTGGATTCTACTGAGAGTGACCTTGGCGCCCCCCGCCCTGCCCTAACCCTCTACCGACAAATAAAATTTCGAATAGTCTGCTTCATCCAACCGTAGTAATCGTACCTCCAGCATTCGGAGTAACATAGAACCCTATTACGTGTGTTTACGGTATCATCTCGCGTGTCCCTCGCGTGTCTTAAGCCGTTCCGCTGTTGCGATGGGCTTTTGTTTTGTTGGTACTGCAAATTAGTCAGCTGTTGCGAGTGGGCCTAGTACCATATATGCTGGCTGAGAATATAGTCGTGTTTTCTCTGTGAAATTAAACAATAATACGGAAGTTCTTCATTTAACTGCGGACGTCCCTTCGGTTGTCTAAAATATTTGAGTGCATTCAAAGTAAAGTGGCCTAAATAAAACACTTCATGTTTTCAAGTTTATCGAAGTAAAATCGATTATTTTATGACCTAGTTTGTATCTGTTCGGTGCATCTGTAATAAGCTATTAGGTATGTAAATAAACTTCACAAACTAAACAGAAACATGCAGATGATAGGTGAACTGGTTCATGTGTGCACTTCTAACATTATGTGCTGTCTATTTAAAGTTAGTGAAACTCTAAAATCACAAACTCAATATTTAAAATAATTATCTCTAGTATAGGAAGATAAAAGGGTACGTATTTAGGCAGACAACTCCTAAATCTCTGACCGTTTTAAAAATCTTATAGTGTTGCCAAATCAAATTTTCATAACAGCGTGATACCTACACTTCTGCAGTTACAATTATTTTTGTACACATAAGTGGTTCAAAATAATAATAAAAAAAATATTATTAAATCTATCTGTTAAGATTATTCGCTGTTGTTATTCTACCAATGACAGCAGTTAACATGGTGTTGACTTTTTACAGTGTTAGTTAATTTTTGTGTTTACCAGTCGTTCAGAAATAAATAATAATTGCAACCTAATCTACACAATAACGTACACATAGTTCAGTTAATGTGTTAAGCGTACATAAACTGACTTATATGACCAGTAACTCAACTAAAAAACTACTCTTGCATTAACTCATATAAAACCTTTACCGCCGTACAGTAAAGTTCTATGTAATCATAAAATAAATACAATAATACTACATAAAGTCGAGGGTTATTAAGCATGGAGATCACGCTACGGTAACATAATCGCTTTAAGACTTTTTTATTTTTTTATAGTCGTATAAAAGCGCATGGGGTCGCGTGTATGAGATTCGATCTCCGTTGACAGAGCGGGACTGACGTGAAGCATTTGCCCTATTTAAAAAAAGTGCATTTTTTTATTAGCGTGACCGCGGGCGTGACCATTCTATAGTTAATAGGTTTCGCATTTGCATTTCCAGAGCCTTAGAAAGAGCCACGGCAAAGTGTTGCTAATAATTAAATTAAATAATATGTTGTGAGTTGTGAAATAACAGTGTCAGTAACGTCTATTTGTTATGACGTCTGTGATGGTTCAGGTAAAACGTTTCAATTATTATAAAGACTCTGGAGCAGTAGACAAGCTTCATTTCAATGCAAATTAATTCAGACTTGCACTTTAGTGCGACAGACTAGGTTTCACTCAGTGTGTGTCTAACTAAATAAACGTTGGTTATCTCGCTTCTAGATTATCTTTGACCACTGCACACAACCATGAATCCTTTCTCTAATATTTTTATAAAAACTGATAATAATAATAATATGTATATATGTACAAACGCGTATAATAATAACTCATTGGGCATAAAAAAATTCATCAACTTCGTTGTCAATGGGAAAGTGCCCAGAACGCTGGCAGCATTACCACGTTGAATAGCAATGCTGATTCGTTGGCATATGAAAAACCCAACCTACTGGTCGCGTGAGGAGTTAACCTACTGTTTTTTTTTTTAATTATTTATGCTACCGGTTTTTATAATCTGCTCTTTTTTTATTTTTTATTTTTTTATTTTTAGAAGCTTTTATTTTACTTTGTATTTGTGAGCGCCACCGAAACAGCGTATTTTGTGTCCAATTGATAATTTATTGTTCTGTGCCTCGGAACAATGAATAATACGTCTGTTTTATTTATTGTTCTGAGACAGCGACACGCTGCAGCTCACGCTGAAAACCAGCGCCGTGGATTCGTGCCTGCGTGCATGGGCCGCTGCAAAAAGCTGAGCGTTAGCCATTTTGCGTGGTAGTGGTGCATATATCCGTCTAGGATATATTATGTATTAATTTTTTATGTATGTGCGTCGCTTTAACGTGAATAAACAGTTTTTCTTTCTTTCTTTCTTTCTGTTTGCTGAAATTCCGAAAAATACGATTCAAAGCACTCGGACCCCATGGCTCCAGTGTTTATCATTAAATAAGACGTTATTAAACAAAAACTCCCAACGAATAACGTTCAAACGTTAAATCGCGTATCTTTCGTGTAAGTACATGCAAATGTATGCCTTCGCGACCGGACAGACGTCACCCCCTATACGTTACGGCTATCACTGCATGCAAAATGGCGGGCGGACACGAAGACACACGCGCCACTAGCTGTAGGTACTTGAACTTGACTTGAGCTGTTGAACGCAAGTGACATTTAGAGTCAAAGTCTTTGACTCTCCACTCACACACATGAATGGATGGAACGTTTCACTATCTTCCCTGTCCTGGTTACAATTTTTTTATGGTCGGCTCCGTATGTTTTTTTCTTGCAAATTTATCAAAGTTAGCTGTAGCTTTTCAGTAGTTACCTCCAAACTTGAGTCGAAGTGTTGAAGGAAAGTGACATTTACAGTGAAATTCTTTGATTCTCCCTTTGACTCCCACACATGAATGGATGAAACGTTTCATTGTCCTCCCTCTCCTTATCTCAATTTATTCGAGGTCGGCGCAGTATGTTTTTTTCTTCCACATTATATCAAAGTTAGCTGTAGCATGTCAGTATTCAGCTCGTAACTTGTGTCGACGTGTTGAATGCAAGTGACATTTTACTAATAAAGTCTTTGACGCTCCTCTCACACAGTATGTGTGATTGAGCGGAACGATTAATCTCTGCGCTAAACCAAGTTTATATCTTCTTCTAAAAGAAGAGAGAAAGACCTAGAAGAACCTTTCTTTCTTTTTTAGGGTTCCGTACCCAAAGGGTAACCAACAGGACCCTATTACTAAGACTCCGTCCGTCTGTCTGTCAGCGGGCTGTATCTCATCAGCTACACAGTTGCAATTTGCACAGAATGTGTTTTTCTGTTGCCGCTATGAAAACAAATAATAAAAATTAATTTAAAGTTACTCGCTTATTTTTTGTTGTTATAGCGGCTATAGGAATACACGCTGTGTGAAAATTTCAACTGTCTACCTATTACGGATAATGAGATACAGCCCAAAAAAAACAAAAAGAACACGTTTCTAGAAACGTCTTCTTTTGTTTTTTTACCAGTTTATGGTACGGAACCCTTCGTGTGCGAGTCGGACTCGCACTTGGCTGGGTTTTTTTCGTGGGGAAGCCTTCAAAAGACGGACACTTTTGGGGAAAAGACTAGAGAATGCGGGATTTTACCACATAGAAGGGGCTCCGTGACCTCTTAAACACCACTCGGTCCCCCTCTGTGCAACGCCTATTCGGGGACATCTTAGGGATGTCTCTTACGTACCTAGAACTTTATTAACTTTTTCACGTTACTGTCTTTCTTGTCATATTATATCCTCTTAAAAATGAAAGTCAAACGTTTTATCATCCACCGTCCCTTATTTCAATTTTATTTGGCGTCGGCACAACATTTCTTGTACTTCCAGACATCTCTATTAGCTGTCTTCTGAGTTTGAGTGTTGAACGTAAGCACCGTTTACAATAAGTCTGACTCCACATCTTTACACACAGTTTTCTCGCTTTTAATGAATGAATCGATTCGAAGCTTTAATTACGAACATGAGAAGTTTTATTAGGCCACTTCGCTCGTAAAAATATTTCACGCAACGTATGACGTCATAAGCCCTGTGCGCGTTCTGAGCTGGTGGTAGTGGGGTTCTGGTGGGGTAGGAACAGCTACAAAGCTGTGGCGGCCGAGCAGGTACCGGTGGCTGCAGGCTGCTGACAGCTCCATGCTGGACAGCGACGAGGAGTCGCCATTCGTCGTCATCGCTCTGCCGGTGTACTCCACGGAGCCAATAGTGAGTTGCTTTTTTTGCTGATGTAGAATCTCTGGTCCAGCCGTTTGGAGGTCTTCGTCCGACGTGCTGCAAGCAAGTTAACAGCTAAAACAAGGTAATTACATACTTAGAATAGATGTAGAATTAGAGAGAACCGCAACATGGGTAAAGAAAACACTAAGGGCATTTTTTTTTATGTTTCAAACTAGGATCTCACACTAGAATTCCCTTTGCTTTGAGGTCCAGCATCCAATCTTACAATCAATGATTTGAAGATTAATTACGTACATGAAGTGTTTGATTTGGCCATTTCGCTCGTAAATATTCTTCGCCCGCTCTATGACGTCATAAGCTCTATACGCGATCCGATCTGGTGGTAGTCGTTTCTGGTAGGGCAGGAACAGCTACAATGGTGTGGCACCCGAGCAGGTACCGGTGGCTGCAGGCTGCTGACAGCTCCATGCTGGATAGCGACGAGGAGTCGCCGTTCATTGTCGTCAACTTGCCAGTGTACTCCACGAAGCCAATAGTGAGTTAACGAACGTTTTTTGCTGATGTAGGTGATCCTGGTCGGGTGATTTGGAAATCTTTGTTGGAGATGCTTCAAAAGAACAGCCGAGACAAGGTAATGAAGTAGAACATTGAGTAGGTTTCACAAATGACTGCAGCAGGGAAAGAGACCAGGCTAAAAATTTACAGGGCAGCACTTAGATTAACTTTTTGAACACTTGTTTTGTAGTGTAAATCAAAAACATCATGTAAGACGACTAAAAAGAAAAAAGCCAGGATTTGTGAACGCACAATTTTATAAAAGCAAGTTATTTATTCTAAACTCTACGTAGCCCATCACAGCTCATTAGCGTGCTAGTTTAAGTACCTACATACGGTATTATAACGTACTTTACATAAATACATACTTATAAGAACTGCAACCATTACAATTTTATATTTAATAACAGCATAGGTCAACGTCGCCCACAATAATATCAGACTTAACACCTAAATCAAACTCATTTGTGCCTTTGTGGAAAAATCCATGAATATTTTTTCTAACATCATTACTAAGGTCCTACAAAATCCATTTACAAGGAAATGGAATACATAATACTTTCTTATCAATTACATAAGCCAATGTTTTCCTTGAGTATTCAAATGAATTGCGTGAGCCGACCGCGGTTGTCGAAACCGCTCGTCAAAAGTGAGGTTATGTCACAAATGCCTTAATGAATGCGTAGTATTTAAATATTTTCTAGTGTTTGCTGTCACTAATGGTAGTTATTAAGTTCAGGGTAAAAGTAATTGGCACTAGAGCATATTGAGAACGATGTAGCAAGGTTTTTTTAAGTCCTTAACGTTATTATTATTCCCAGCCCAAAAATTTTCAGTACTTTATTATTTATTTTACGTTGAATGAGACTTAATAGAAACTAATAATATTTTGTGAAATGCCCTTTGGATAACCTATCTAATTATTGCTTGACTTGAGTTTAACAGAAATCTATTTCGAATAATATCCGGTTACTTTGCATTTTACACCAGTATTAAAAGAAAAACAATTTAAACACCTCACAAAATGTTGGCGATCCCTTTTAATCCAACTTCCTTATGAACACGAAATACAATTTTCCTCGTAAACGACAAAATGACTAACATTTTCAGACATATTAATTTCAAACGCCGCAGTCTACTAGTTATGCAGCAATTTGAGACGTGACCTCGACGAGCGAGCCCCACACACGTGGTGGCGATAGATGTGTGGACAGACCAGTTTGTAAAGACCCTCGAACCATCAACTGAGCCCCAAGATTCGCGTGAATGCAGAACTTTCGCGAGGGGGCGGGGAGGTCAATTCGCCGGACTCGCTGGTATAATTGCACGCATAGACTTACGATAAGAGTGTCCTTGGAAGACGGTCAGTACCACCGGCCAAGGACTTCGGAATAATTTGGAAGAAGCAGGGCTTTTGTTTACGCTCAGTGGTCGGTCGGACGCCGGTGGGTTCTGTCCTCGGTGGAGACTTGTCGTGACAAAATACCGCGGATTAAGATTCGGCATTGCGCGAACAGCGAGGAAGATTTCAGGGTTTCTATCATGGTGAGCCTTGCTTTTTGTTATTGTTTTCCATCATATTTTCGTCATTTAGAAAGCTTACCTACTTCTTACGTCAATTATAATCATTTAAATTTATTTAAGTTCAATTTAACAGAATGTTAGAAGAATTTAGACGGACTTGGCAAATTTCCAAATTCTCTGCAATTTATTTTATTGCGCAATTAATTTATCACGTTGCAAAACTAAACCAAATACTAGGTACCTAACATTACTTTTTACCAATTAAAATAAATATTTATACATTTTATCAGAAACAAGTTGGACATTATACGGGAGATAACCAATAGTAGTAACAATGAAATGGTCTACTTGTTCCACAAACAAACAACGCAGAAGGAGTTTCTAAGTGGGTAATAAAGAGGACATCAAAATCAACTGATAGGACTTTGATTTCAAACAAAATCCAAATATCTGCCTAAACTTCGCTTAAATTCGAGTCGCATAACAAAACTAGGTTATAGCAGTACCTATTTGCGGGAAACTAAAAAGTAACGGCCAGTGACGGAACGGAAGCGAGGGAATTTACCAAAGAACCATAAAATACTGAATAAATCCACTTTTCTTGTAACATTCCCCACACGTCGGCCATTGGAAAAACGTTAAACACTCACCGGTGGAATAAACTTGCATTGCAATGTGTTATATCAGACATGCAGTCAAATAGTTCAGCGGTTTTAATTTTTCACCGTTTTCTTATTCGTATTTTCATTCTTTTCATACACATTTCAAGATTAAACCTTTTTAACTGAACTGTTTCACTTGAGTTTCAGTGTCTTGCCGTCTGAGGGCCGATTTCATCAGTTCTAAACGCCCAGTTAAACGCGCTTAAACGCGTTTAGCCGCTGTCATAAAGCTGACGAGTTTGTTTGTTTGTTTGTTTGGTTAAACGCGCTAATCTCAGGAACTACTGGGTCGAATAGAAAAATATTTTTGGGTTGAATAGTCCATTTATCGAGTAAGGCATCAATGAAAAATGTGGCAAAAACGGAAAAAAAAACTTTTGAGTTGCGTGCGCTGCGTAAACGGTTAAAGTTACGGAAAAAATTTGCATAACCGCATTGTTCTCCTTTTACAGTTCTAAAAAGAAGTCCGCGATGGCATATGTCTATCTTTTAAGGTTAACTCACTGTAATCTTTTTCATGGTTTTTATTTTTACGCTAAGCTTAGTTCAGTAATACTTAGTTCATAGAGCGAATGGTGAAATCGGCCTTGAAACTAGAATTGACATAACTTTTTAACATAACAGGGTAGCAAGTCGCAAATGTAAATTCACATTTAAAGATTCGCCTACGATACAGTCATACTCGTCCAAAATCATAGCTAATGCAGGCTTTTCGTATGCATGTCAGTGAAAATTCGCAGTTTGTTTGCACATTCATCAAACTACGTATTCGTGTCAGGGGCACACAGCTCCATAGTTTTAGGTCGGGCCGCTTATATACCGAAATAACTGAAATCATTTACTTCTCATGACGTCATTCGAAAGCCTAATAAAAGCAATTGAAGCCTAAATTCGGAGGAATGTTGTAACTTTCGAGCTGTTGAAAGAAACGCGGACTCCCATTGACCTGAATAAAATAACTTATTTCTCCGGTATTTAGTTTGTTAATGGTATGCTAGGCATGCCAACCCGTAAAATTAATAGCTTTTAATGAGTCATTCATTTAATTTTAATAATTCTATTAATAACAGTAACTTCTGAAAGAAGTTTTAATAACCCTGCAACCAATATTTCCTGCCTTTTGTCTTAAAAACACTTCTTTTTCACAACAGAAAAATTCTTACCTTGCCGTCGCGTCGGTACCGAGTGAAAAGAAACAAATGAATAAGGTAATTAAATGCTGAAGCATGTGTCTCATTAGGCTGTAGGCAAGTCATCAAGGCACGTGTGATTTTTTCTAGGAAAGACACCGATTTAATTCCTCTTCATAAAAAATCGCACTGGTCATTAGGCACTGTCTCTAATAGGTAACATTCTTCTTTCTCCCTCTGTCGCTATGTGCTCTCCTGGTCTGGTCTAGCTCTCTTCTGGCCGTAGGTAAGTATTCACTTTCCGCATTTAAAGCTATACCAATCTATGGCATTCTTGCACTATATCTAATACCTAATTGAGTCAATTTTAACAGACTCCAACTTGCTTTGTCCCTTGGTTGCGTCTACAGATTTATCTTCTTTGGTACAGACAGGTGAATTAGCTTAAGTAATATGAACAAGCAGTTCACACAGCTGAACTTAAAAAAAACATTCTGTAACTACAGTACCTACATACCTTCTGTGAAGTTTGATAACTCAATTGGTGACAAGTAATCGGTATTTTGGGTATCTCTAAATTCTAATTTCCCTTAGGCTTAGCCCCAGACTGGCCCCAGACCATCAACCACGCTATTGTTATAAACCCTTACAATAACAATGACATTCCACAAGCAGGCAGCAAGCTACGGTAAGAAGAACGGGATGTGGTACGGAGGCACAGCAACCGGAACGACCAGCGCCTGGTCGCGAGCTGGCACCCGCAAGCAGTCGGTGGCGGAGTCCGACGCGCCTCCCCCGGGCGGCGGCAAGCCGGCGAGTGGGCGAGTCATACGGATCATCAACAATATGGACCATTCTATACAGGTAACTGATTTGAGGTAACTTACATATATTTTTTTAAATTTATTATTATTTTTTATTTTATTTATTATATACTCTTAAATATATCTCGCAATATCTCGCAGTATTTAGAGTTCGAGCAGCATGTCTTTTTTTTTTTAGATTAGTTAGGTACTAGCTTTAGCTCATGACTTCACCTGGAATAGTTACTTTGAGCAGTATTTATGAAATTTTAAGATCCTAATTTTGCAAATATAATACCACCGCAAATACGAGTATATAACCATTGATAGATTTTTTTGGACTTCCATACAAACTTTCATCCCCTATTTCAACCCCTTCAAGCCTTTATTTACCTTTTCGCGAGAAAGGGTAGCCCTATGTCCTTCGCCAAGATCTATAATCTATTTCCGTACCAAATTTCATCAAAATCGGTTTAGCATTTAGGCGTGAAAGCGTAACAGACAGACTAACAGAGTTACTTTATTACATAATACGTTTTAATAGTTACATTTATAATATTAGTAGGGATTAAATTAGCTATTTCACGACTAAAACTTTTACTTGGTCTGGACTCTTTTATTATAGGCTTGGAACACTTGCTATTTACTGGTATGTAAAGAGTATTAGCATGAATCCCACTGTAGGCTGAACATTGATTTTATTATGCATTTTCAATAAAAATTTACAAAACATCAGTGTTCAGAACAGACTCTCCAACTTGCTTATGGTTTAAGGGGTCCACAGAAAACACTTAAAAAAAACATATTTTAGTGTTTTCAATTAGGACGCTAATTAAGAATTCTGCCATTCATTCCATTCTGGAAACGGACCATACAAAAGTGCTTCAAAAACTTTTCCTACAGTAAATATCAACAGTAACATATTCCTACTATTCAATTACATGTTACTAAGCGGAAACTCATAATTAAAACAGCTATTAAAAACCCTGTATTTTATGCCAACAAAGTTAAAGAAAAGCGTCATAGATTGTGAGGTTCTGCTAAATGCGATTTCACGCCAAAACGATTTGTAGTGTAATAATAAGAGCTTTCAGTGCAAAGGCCTTGGGGAGTAAACACTGGTGATTGCCGAAGCTTTGCGAAAACCGAGGTCGACTCATAAGTGGCCATATTCGTATTAGAGAACTATTAGGTCCGTTCGGTAATGTTAGGTTAAGTTCTGTAAAGGTTTTACAGGGTATCATCATAACTGAAAAGTAATTGCAATTTTTAAAGTTGTTGAATTTTTTTTTTATTGTGTTCCTCATTTTCTATAATACTATGGTTCTTACCAATATTAAAAATAACATTTTTTTTTTGTAGTTAGGTACTGGCACGTTAGGGAAAAATGAATTGAGTAAATTTTTACGACGGGCGCGCACACCGTCACAAAAAACCGACACCCTGAAGTTAGCTATAGTCTGTGGTTCATGAAGAATTATTGTTTTCCTTTTGTGAACTTTGTGATAGTCTGGTTTTTTATCTTGTTACGCCAAAGAAGTATAACTCCTTACGTGCACATATAGGTATATACGAGTAAGTAAGTAATATATATAAATAACATATATATAATATAAGTACACACACACTTTTTAACCGACTTCAAAAAAAGGAGAAGGTTCTCAAATCGACTGTTTTTTTTTTTTTTTTTTTTTTATGTGTGTTACCTCATAACTTTTTACTACGTGAACCGATTTTAAAGATTTTTTTTTATTTGAAAGCTGTTGCTTCACATGTGGTCCCATTTTAATTTGGTGAAGATCTGATGAAGAACTTCGGAGATACACAATGGAACTCTTCAATAAATGATAGCAAACCTTCCAGAATTGCTGCAATCGCATGTCTGTATATTGTTTTCACCACTTCACAACATTACATCACGCTGATACGCTCTGAAGGGGTATACAGATTTGTACAGTTCACTCTGATACACCCTAATTTCACCAACTATGTTCAAATTCCCTATTTTTGGGGCTATCAATTCGGGCATAACTTTACTATTAATTTAGTTTTAGAATGGGGTACAACAACTAAAAAATGAAAAATAAAAAACTTTTTACAAAAAAAATACAACCGACTTCCATAAATAAAACTAAAAAATGCAAAATAACTTTAATTTCGGAAGTCGGTGTCAAATAACGAAGAAACCAAACTAGAAACACCGACTTTCGAAATTAAAGTTATTTTGCATTTTTTAGTTTTATTTATGGAAGTCGGTTGTATTTTTTTTGTAAAAAGTTTTTTTTTGTTAACTTTAATGGCTCTACACGAAGTAATGAGGGCTACCACTTTTGTGGCTTTTAAAAGTTGTAACACGAACGGAAGTAAAGTTTGAATTAAAAATATTTGTAAATCCGTAAAAGTGCGATAAAATTTTACACTGAATATGTTGCAGTGTTGCGCAGTCAGGTGTAGTTTAAAAAAAAAACCGACCAAGGGCGAGTCTTAGTATTATCTATAAAAACGGCAAAATAATCACGTTTGTTGTATGGGAGCCCCCATATTTATTTTATTCTATTTTTTAGTATTTGCTGTTATCGGTAACAGAAATACATCATCTGTGAAAATTTCAACTGATAGTTCATGAGATACAGCCCGGTGACAGACATACAGAAAGACTGACAGACAGACAGACGGACAGCGGAGTCTTAGTAATAGGGTCTCGTTTTACCCTTTGGGTACGGAACCCTAAAAAAATAGAATATGAGTTTCCGAAAGATAAAACTCTTCTAAAACAGTAGTTGGTAGAACCCAAAGAGAAAGAACCGCATTTTAATCTGCCGTAAATTAATCGGTTATTGTAACGTATTCATAACAATGATAAAAATTGTTAAGACGTATATAGGCCAAGTGGCGCCCTCATTGAATAAAAAATCGTAAGCAAAGCGTAGAAAATAAAGATTAAAGAATCCTATGTTGCGGTTGTTACAAAGAGGATAAGGTATTTTTACGTTGTTGAAACAGGACTCAAAAGTACCAAAAACGGCCGTTTTTGACACTTTTGCCTACTACTTTGGATAAAAACACTTTGAATCCTGTTTTAACAACGAAAAAATACCTTATACTCTTTGTAACAAACGCAACATAGGATTCTTTAATCTTTATTTCCTAAGCTAAGATACGATTTTTTATTCAATGAGGGCGCCACTTATGCGAAGGTAGGCCCATGAAAGCAAATAGTGTCATTTAACATTTCCACGACCTCACTCAACACAAGCGCCTCTAGCAGCGAATTCGAACACTTTCAGTATTTTCGAAAATTTAAATGCTTAGCTAAAGCACGTCGTTTTCGAAAAGGCAAATTAACAGCATGCTTCTTTGTGAATTCGATAATCTTTTCATGAAATGATTTCCTTTGCAGTGTCGTGTCTTATTAAACTTACGTACAACACAGCCGTTCGAGGAGGTGTTGGAAGACTTGGGTCAGGTCCTGAAGATGAGCGGGGCTAAGAGAATGTACACAATAACCGGTCAAGAGGTAACATTGCTGGAAGAACTTAGTTAAAATGTCATAACATCTCATTCTTTCATGAATCTTCCAACTGTCATCTCAGTCATTATTTTAAGTTTGTACTAGTATTCTACGGGTGCTTTATTTTCACAACGTGGCAGTGAATTCAATATTTAACCAAAGCTGAAGCAATCTAAATAGCCTCCTGGACCTGAGTTTGTTTCGGTGTTTCTTCTCAGGGTAGTCAGCTAGGAAACACCGGCCTCATCTAGCTTAAACTGACTAAAACCATTGACGTGTAAAAGTGTTCCTTGTAACCTATTTACTGAATAAACATCATTTTTCATCTTTGGTAGAATTGGTAGTTTCCACAAAGTAATAATATTTGGCTTTAGGGCTCTGCAGTCCTGACCTGTAAAGTTAGCACTTTGGGATAGCTCTCGACTTACATACGCCTTTATGCTAATCTATTATTTTTCTACAAATACACAACAACCTTATAGAGTAACAAATTGTCCTTAATTTTAGGTGAGAAGCTTCTCACAGCTGCGGAACGAGTTCGCAGATGTGGAGACGTTTTACTTGGGCTCTCTGATGGTGGCTCCGGCTTTAAGCCCAGGAGTGAGTGCCCCACTTCCCATCGAGTCGCCTATCAGAAGGTTTGTAACATGTTTCGACAGACATGGGTGTTTACCGGCGAAGAGCGAGTGGTACTCGCACGCATAGGGTTTAGAACAAATAATTTTTTTTCAGGTATTTTCTCAAACTATATACTTCTTACAGGTTTTCCTGTAATCTATAGGTAAAAAACTCGTTTTTTTTTTTTTTGGCCTTGTGGTTTCGGAATTCGGGGGGAATGGTTGGACAGACAGATAGACAGATACACGAGTGATCCTATAAGCGTTCCAATTTTCATTCGGTCTTTTGGAACGCTGAAAAAGGTGATTGCTGTTGGTTACTTGGCACGAAGATATGGGTGACCAAACCATACAGAGGGACAAACGAGAGGTCTTGAGTTAGAACCTCCTCTATCCGCTCATTAATATTATTGTATTTATTGGTTAACAGATATTTTTTTAACGCCGTCATTTTATAATAAATCTTGCGACATTGTAAACTAGCGAGTTGACCATTTCTTTTCAATAAAACGCATATTTTTTTCCGAATCTTAGGGTCCAAGTACATTTACGCTTCGACTCTCCGCCAGTGTACCTTACTTAGCCCAACTTTGCTGCTAAAAATCGTGAGACCAAAAATTAATACTGGACAAGCATGAATCATAATATCGTGAGTTGTAGATCTCGGTCACGGGGCAACGTGGCGGCGCCCCCGATGGCAGAAGACATGCGCGGCAGACGCGCCAGGAGCAAAAGTCGACCTCGGGTACTGTATGCGCCAGAAGGAGAGATCGTTCGCAATTCAGGTAATCGACTAATCAATCATTTTTAACACAGCCAAAACAATAGGGCATCATCCAGACAGGGCCTTGACTTATTCTTCTTAAAAAATAATCTTCTTTGCCATACGTAAGTGATTTTTTTATGATTTAATATTGAAAGGCTCGAACTTCTCTACTATCTCACCTGATGGTAAGCGATGATGATGACATATTCACTCTTGACTTAACACCCCCAGGTTGTAACTATCACAAATGGAGTGTTCTTCCAAATTCTATGTTATTGTAATATTTTCCAAACTTCATACCTGTACTAATAAAGTAGACACTTGAAACTTTCATTTGAGGGTGTAATATCGATTGCCACCTCAAGATGCTGTCGGCATTTTGTGTTACCAAAATAATTTATTTAAAGCTAAGAAAAACATTAATATTTGTACAGACTATACGCTACTAGAAGTCCTCAAAGAGGAGCCGATCCGGGTTACGATCCGAGGCTTACGGCGAACATTCTACCCGCCCATACACCACGCGCCCATTGACAACTCACCACCGGAGAAAAAACTACAACTTGATTGGGTGTAAGTAACAAAACAGTCAAATCCAGATCCAGAACTTCTGCATCTCCATAGCCTGGCACTTTTCTAGGCAACATTTCTTGTAAACCAAATTACACTGACTTTCGTTGGTAAAAAACTGTCTCTTTTTAAAGTTTGCATTCGTTCTTTATTTCTATTTTAATATCGATTTATTTGAAGTAAAAATTGGTATTTTCGGCCAGGATTATTATTGGAGAAAAATCTCTAGCTCATTCACACCCTACACAAGTTTAACTACCTTTCATCCTGCAGCTACGGCTACCGCGGATCAGATTCCCGCCGCAACCTGTGGGTGCTACCGACGGGAGAGCTGCTGTACTATGTGGCGGCAGTCGCCATCATGTACGACAGAGATGAGGAGTCCCAACGGCACTACATTGGCCATACAGAGGACATACAGTGGTAAGACTTCACAGTTCGTTATACCAGATGGCGAAGACGCCAAATTAGATGGCGTTATAGTTTCCTTTACAAAATAGCATTTTGTAACCATCTTTTATTTACATTCAAATCTACTTCCAGTCTAACCAGATGCAGCTGAATACCAGTATTTTACACAGAGCTGCCTATCTGACCTCCACAACCCAGTTACTGGGTAATACGATACCCCTTGGTAAGATTGGTTGTCAGACTTTCGGGCTTCTGACGACCCTTAACGACTGTCAAAGATCCACGATTGACAGCATCTTTTATGTATGGTTCAGAGGTAGCCCGTTGAGTTGACGAGTGAGTTGACGAAAACCACAGAATCACGTTATAAGGTTTATTCGTAAGTTACATTAAAGTTACGTTGGATGCTTATCCGCGGCTATGCGTCAACTGAACGTTGAAATTATAATTAATTTAAATAAAATAAAGTTGCGAAAAGTAGGTCGCGGCGTAAGCAAATTTGCCTGTACGTGAACCGTACATGCTCCCGAGGGGAAAGTGGGATGAGCATCCATTACAATGTAAAATAAAAGTATAGAAAAGTGTAAAGTAAATAATTAGAGGTAAACAATAAGTAAAAGTGTAAAAGTATAGAGAACACTCAATTAAGTTCATCGAAGTGGAATACTTTCTTCGGCCGTGTCGCTTCGCTGTAACATGGGCTCCACGGTTGTCGAATTGCGTATTTCTTGTAACTCGATGTCCCCTCCAAAGTTCTCCCTTCCTCTAGGTGTCACTTCAGTGTTGGCGCCTTTCCTCGTTTTACACCGTCGTTTTAACATAATATAGAGGGCAACCACAGCAATTCCTCCCAACAACAGAGAAGTAACTGAGTAGAGGTAGATGTCGTGACTTGAGATGTCAGACGACTTCGGTAATATTTCCCTCTTTTTCTGGAATTACAACTGCTGATCTATTTTTCTTATTTCTACTGCAGTTGGCAGTTGTAGTTCCGCTACGTTAAATTTTGCATTCTTCCAGCCGATGTCAAATATGTTGTTAATCGTTGAATTTATATTTGGGACTTCAATATATGGTTCCATATTCAAACTACTTCCCAGCTGATTATGTGTAAATATGGTGGCGTCCTTTTTCTGGAGTAAGCATTTTGATTTCAAGAAAATCACTCCAGTCCCGTCAATGACCGCTGGCGTAACTTGATCGTTACATATGACGCGCATCAGCTGTTTACCGCACAATGTAAACAACCACATGTTTGTTTTATGTAGCTTCGTCCAGGTTTCTTTGCATTCTACGTCATTGAGAACGCATGATAATGACTCTTGTTGGTTGAAGACTTGGGCCTCACATGGGGCATGTTTATCGTGCATGTTGTAGACAGGTTGACGTGAGAAACAGATGAATTCGTCTTCTCCGTATGAAGTGCATTGGCGTATGTCTTGATCTTCCATTGATATGTATGAGTTTTTAACATAGTTAATTGCGATAAAACTTGAACTTGGTTGAACAAGTTTTAAATGTCCTTGTCTTAGGAACGGTATCGGTATGACTCGATTATTTTGTTTTCTGCCTCTACGATCAACGTTTGATTTTTCATAAGTTGTAGTAAGTAGGCATCATTTAATTGTAAATTCTGTATGTCTTTTTCGTACTTTTCTGCAAAGTCTGCATCGAGCACTCCGAAAAGAGTTCTTGCTAATTTCCCAACACCATCAAAGTAGCCTCGTTTTGGTCTTGAATGTTGAGTGAGCAACATAGAGTTGTAGTCGGCTAGGTGACTCAGTTCATGCCGTAGGTGGCTGACGATTGCTAGGCAAGGCTTGTACTCATGTGATATTCTTTGGCATAGTTTGTCAATTTGATTCACATAATCATTGATCCGCTCTGTTGCTTGCCAGTATGACGTTAAGTTGTAGTAGACCAAGAGGTTCCATTCGTCATGTATCAGTTGAATTTTCCCAGCTTCATCGAAGTAAATCGGGTGATTGCTCGATATCGGCGTGACCTTCCAGTTATCAGTCATTGGCGCAGATTGTCCAAGTCCCATCAATACTACTATGGATAGAAGAACAAGTGACAGCCAATTGTTCTTGTTTCTTGTTGTGCCTCCCCGTTTTTTGACTTCCGGAGTAGGTACCCTTTTCTGTTCCTCTTTGTTTACTTGTAGATCTTCAAGTTTCAGCGGTAATGGTGTTAGCTTCGTGATCGGTCGTTTAAGTGACCCTTTCCTAGTTTTCAAGGTAACCACCCGTACTCGACCATCGGTGCCTGAATGAAGTTCCTGGACTCGTCCTAGCGCCCAGCGGCCAGGAGGTAAGTGTTCATCTTTAACTAATACTAGGCTTCCTTGTTTCAGGTTTTCTTTTGATTGCTGCCATTTGCTGCGAACTTGCAGTTGATGCAAATATTCAGTCGACCAGCGCTTCCAGATATGCACGTTCATTTGTTCAATCAGCCTCCATCTGTTTCTTAGATCATGCTCAGCAAAATCTTGCTCTTCTTGTGGTGGAGACAGTAGCGGGCCGCCTATGAGAAAGTGACCGGGAGTTATATATTCCAGGTCTTCGATGTCCTCTGTTAATGGGCACAACGGACGAGAGTTGAGACAGGCTTCAATTTGCGTTAGTAAAGTAGTGAATTGTTCGAAAATGAGCTTCTGATCCCCCAGTACTCGATGTAGGTGATATTTCATGGCTTTGACGGCCGCCTCCCACAGGCCTCCAGCGGTTGGCCAAAGTGGAGCATTGAAATGCCACTCAATTTGTAAGTGGCTCATCTCATCGAAGAGTTCAGAAGTCATGAACGTTTTGTGTTGTTCAAATTCTTGTTGAAGTAGTTTTGCTGCACCTACAAAGTTCGTTCCGTTGTCGGAGAATACGTGTCGGGGTGTTCCCCTGCGGGCACATAACCTTTTGAAGGCGGCGAGGAACGTTTGTGTACTCAGGTCCGACACCAATTCCAAATGCACGGCTTTGGTCACCATGCATATGAAAATTGCTATGTACGCCTTACAAGTTTTGACTCCTCTTCCTTTGTTTATTTTCACATCAACATGTCCGGTGTAGTCGACGCCCGTGTTCGTGAATGATGATATGATGGAGTTACACGCTCCCTTGGTAAGTCTGCCATCAGTTGAACGTTTCGGTTGGGTTTAAAACGATGACATCGGACGCATTGCCGTAGCTCCTTTTTCACTGTTCTGCTAACTCAAAATTTTTGACGTAAATGGGCCAAAGTGATTCGCGCGCCTCCGTGGAGGGTGTCGCGATGAGCTTCTTGTATAATAAGCTTCGTTAATCTTCCTGTAGCAGGAAGAATAATAGGATGTTTAGCGTCGGGTGGTAAAGTTGAGTTGTCTAGTCGCCCCTTCACGCGCAGTATTCCATTTTCATCCAGAAATGGGGTTAACTTCAGTAGGTTGCTTTTTGTTGATATTGGTCGATTTTTCTTTAAACATTCTATTTCTTCGCCATTATATTCATTTTGAACGTTCTTGATGACCAAACTGTTGCTCCCATAATGTCTTGTGGTGACAAACACAAAACCTCTCTTTTGTTATCGCAGTCGGATAAGTTATTAGTTGAGTGTTGTGTCCGTTTTTGCTTACGAGTGTTGCTTAGTCGTAGAATCCATCCAAGCACTCTAATTACGCGTTTATAATTACTGGTTTTGTTGAGTAATGTTTCAATTATTTCACATTTCTTGTATGTGACTGCGCAGCATTTTATTTCTTGCAACTCATTATTAGTTATGTATGTCACACGATTGTCTTGATTGATTTGCGGCATGTTTGTTTTTAACCAATCTGGTCCATTCCACCAAAGTTTGAAATCAAGGAGTTGAAGTGGTGTGAGCCCTCGAGTTGCACAGTCAGCAGGATTTTCTTCTGACTTCACGTAACTCCAGCAGTTCGCAGGGACAATGTTGTTTATTTGTTTCACTCTGCTTGCTACGTATTTTTCCCATCGTTTTATATCGCCCTGTAACCAGGCTAAGATGACCTTGGAGTCACTCCAGCACCTCATGTGCAGGTTTTTGTTGCAGAGCGTATTTTGTACCTTTTCTAGCAGTTTAGTTAGTAATACAGCCCCGCAGAGTTCCATTCTAGGTACAGTTATCCTATTGCTGATTGGTGCAACCTTTGTTTTTGCCGTGATTAGCGTAGTCACGTATTCACCAGCTTGATTTTTCAGTCGGCTGTAAATGACGCACGCGTAAGCTTTTTCGCTTGCGTCGCAAAACCCGTGAATCTCTAGGTTGTTTTCTTGGCATTGTAACCATCGTGGTATGGTTAGTTTGTTTAGCAAAGGGATATCTTTTCTCATAGTTTCCCACTCAGTAGTGAGATCGTCGGGTAAGCGTTCATCCCAGTTGATTTTGTACATCCAGATTTTTTGGAACAGAAGTTTAGTTTTTATTGTAAGTGACGATAATAATCCAAGTGGGTCGTATAGTTTGCTTATCTCGCTCAGTAGTATGCGCTTTGTCAGTTTTTTCTGGATTGGTATATCCCATTTATATGTGAAGCTATCATTTTCTTGATTCCATCTCATGCCCAACATTTTTGCGCTTGAGGTTTGTTCTGGGCGGAAGTCGATGTTTGTGTTGCGGCTCTTTTGATCATCTCGCAAGTCTTCTAAGATGCTCAGTTCGTTTGTTTTCCATTTTCTTAAGTAAAATCCGCCTTTTCGCAGTAACTCAATAAGCTGTGTGACCAGTGTTTTCGATGCATCGACAGTATCCTGCCCGTAGACCAAATCATCCATGTAGAAATAGTTTTTTAGGACATTTGCCGCCTCCGGATAGGTAGCTATTTCATCTTCTGCGAGTTTATGTAGAGTTCGCATTGCTAGATAGGGTGCGCTTTTCATTCCGTAGGTTACCGTGCCCAACTGCCAATCTTGTAGAGGTTCGTTAGGGGAAGATCTCCAGATCATAGTTTGCAGATGTTGTTGTTTTTCGTTCAGCCAGATAAAACGATAAAGTTTTTCTATATCTACTGTAAAGACGTATCTGTACGTTCTCCAGTTAATTAGCAGTGTCAGCATATCCTTTTGTAAGTTCGGACCGCAGTACATGAGATCGTTAAGGCTGCTGTCTCCTTCTGTCTTGTACGACGCGTTGAACACTACTCTTAGTTTTGTTGTGGTGGACTCAGCTCTCAACACGCCATGGTGTGGTAAGTAGACTTGACCTCTTCTTTCTTCAGTTACAAGTTTCATGTGGCCCATAGCGATGTATTCGCTCATAAAACGCTTGTACTCGTTACTGAGTTCCTTGTTGGTCAGCATTAGTTTTAAGTTTTCCAAATAGTCCCAGTTACTGATTGAAAATGATGCGGTAGGTAAGTTACTTATGAGTTTCTTCATAATTAATGCCTCCAAATTGAATTGATAGTCTGAATGTATTGACTGGCATTCCAAGTTCATTGCTCCTTTGCAGTTGCCACCGAGTGATCCGACACCCGATACAACAGCGCTCATTTTTCGTCGCTGTAATCTAAGGCGCTGTGCTGCGTTTTCCGTTATTAGGCTTACTTGGGAGCCTTGGTCAAGTACGCCTCTCAAGTTGATGAAGTTTCCATCAATTGTTTTAACTTTTAGAAGTACAGTTGTCAACAGCACTTCCTTTTCTTCGTTTGTTATGTTGTTGACCCCATAGGAAGTTGAAGGGGCCGACGATGGGTTTGCTTCCCTTCTTGCTTGTTTGTTGCTAGATAGTTGCGTTTCTGCTTCATGCATAAGTGTGTGGTGTGCCTTTTGACACAATTTACACGTCTTTCGTGATTTGCATTGTTTTTCTCCGTGGCTGAATAGACAGTATATACAAATATGCAAGTTGCGAACGGTGTCATTCCGTTTGTTTGTGTCCATAGCCAAGAATTGTTCGCAATTCATTAAAACATGATTCGTTTTGCATATTGGGCATGTTTTTGCTGTCGTGAAGAACGCTTTTGGTGAGCTTTGTGATTTTTTAAAGTACGATGACCCGTGCGTTTTATTCTTATTAATGTTATTTCGGTGTTCAGATTCTTTGTGTGGCTGTTTTTCCGATTGCCATGGTTTGTTGCCATGCAGCGCTTCCAGTGACATGAATTTTGATTCTAAAAACTCGGCGAATTCTTCCAGGTCGGGAAATTCCCTAGGACGTTTGATATCTTTTACGTATTCGTTATACGTACCGCTATCTAGTTTCTGAACCAAAAGGTGTACCACTATCGGATCCCAATTGGTGATGTCTAGCCCGATGTTTTTGAGCCCGTTCAAGCACTCCATCATGATGTCGTGAAGCTTCCGTATGCTTGCAGCGGTTGCTTGCTGAATACTCGCTTGATTCAGGAGTGTGTTCATGTAGGATGTGAATAACAGCCGTTTGTTATCGTAGCGGTGGGTCAGCATCTCCCAGCATGATGCATAGTTTTCAGCACTGATACCAAGATGCTGAACAAGTTTCTCAGCCTCACCCTCCAGCTTGGTTTTCAGGTGTTGCATTTTTTGAGCTCTAGAAAGAGTGGGATTGTTGTGTACACTTTCGAGGTAAAGGTCTCTAAAAGTCAGCCACTGGTTATAGTTGCCGTGAAAAGCCGGTATTTCAATTTTTGGCGTAGATTTCTCAAAATGTGCATTATTCCAGATGTTTTGTTGTAGTTTCCTTTTCAGGTCATCATAAAGGTTCTCTGCAGCATTGTACTTTTGTTGGTAAACCGTATCCTCGTCTTGCAGTATGTAGTCAAGATCCCAATTTGCTCTTTCGATATGTTCCCATTTAGTTTTCAGGACGTTCAAGTTGTCTTCTAGTTCCCATTTTTCCATCGCTACTTCCAAAGCTACGTTGATCTTTCCGATAGTGCGTTCGAACATTTTGAAGTTGCAGTATTGTTGACGCAAAAGATCTTGTTGCTTTTCCGTCGACTCGCTTGTTCCCCGAGGAGGTACGTGGAATTTGATATCGTCGAAAGTAAATTTCGACTTTCCCTTATCTTGCGCAGGCGTCGCAGGTGGTTGTTCCGTCTGACTCGTAGATGCAGACGGTAATTCCGACTTTCGTTTCAACACATCTTGCAGCACTTCTTCATACATCTTCTTCGTACTGCTGAAGATGTCATCAGTGAAATATTGCAAGTCAGTTTCTCCAGACTCTTCCAGTAGTTGGTGGTTGTGAACAAACTTCTCCCAGTTATTGTTCAGCCGAGAAAGACGCTCCTCCAGGTACGCCAAGTTCTTCCTGGTGGGACTGTCCTTCTTGTAGTTGATGCAAATAAGCTTCAAGTCTCTGAAGATAGATTCTTGACGGCTTATCAGTTCGGGTACACCATGAACCATTTTTGTAAGCTGTTGGTTTGACCTTTGGTGGAGTAGAGTTGTATCACCGCAGGTTCACCAAAGTTGCGAAGTTTCCGCAAGTTTAGGATATTAAGTGCGTCAGCACTCCACTAACGCTGTGTGCACCTTCTCAATCCAACTGGGGCGACCCTCTTCTGGGAGACCCGCTAGACCGATTCGCTAACGCTAATAAATATACTACGCACCTGTTATAAGTAATTCAAATACATACATACTTCAAAACTTTCAATAAAAATAAATAACAGATGCCAAACAAATTCAAAGATGTCAAAAAATTAAATTAAAAATGTCACTAAAGTAAGTTAAAAATGTCAAAAAATTAAATTAAAAATGTCAAAATTTGAAAATTAAATTAAATAATAATAATGATTTTAATTCGGGTGGCATAGACCCATAGAACCCATAGAAACCTTATTCTAGTATACAATATCTTTAAATTTTTATTTGCCATGACTGGCCACACCCACAAAAGACTTGACCCACTGGTTTTGAAAGGGACAGTCAAAACGTGCCGCTATTGCGCTCAGAATGCCGTTGTTGCTACCCCGTAAACGGACCAGCAGGGAAGCTGCTTTTTTGCGCATGATGGCCTGGAAACCATCAGCGCGCGCTTCAGCAAACATTCCAGACGCGCTGCACCTCCACGGCAGACCCAACAACATCCTGAATGCATTATTGTACTGAGTGCGCAGGGCTCTGTAGGCTCGCTGCGTATATCTCACCCACAGGCCGCTTGAGTAGAAGCACTGGCAATAAGCTTTGAATAGCGTCACTTTCACTTCTCTCGTGCATCGTGCGAACCTGCGTGCGAGCATATTAGCTCTCACCGCCAGAGCCCTGCGCTCCCGCTCAATATCCTCATCGTCCCTGAGGTCACCAGTCACAATGTGACCCAGATATTTAAAGGCTTGAACCTGCTTTAGGGCTATTCCATTGAGAAATACAGGAGGCACATGGGTAGGCTGTTGTCGGCCTGATTTAAATACTAAAATTTCACTCTTTTTAGAGTTATATTGTAACCCATGCGCCTCCGCGTACTTCTCACAAATGGACAAAAGTTTCCTTAGCCCGCTTATGGAGGGGCTCAGCAGAACCATATCGTCTGCATAACTAATATTATTAAAACAAGTGTCATCAATGTGGCAGCCGACATGCGTGCTACTGAGCCGCTCGACAAGCTGGTTAACATAAATGTTAAATAATAGAGGTGAGCTTAAACCACCCTGCCTAACGCCACATTCTAATATAAACTCATCCGACAGCGCCCCTGCCCACTTCACCTGGTTTTTCTGGTTTGCATACCAATACCTCAGGAGAGAGATACACTCCCCCGGCACACCCGCGCTGCCCAGCTTATCCCACAGAAGGTCGTATTCGACACGGTCGAACGCCCTTGACAGGTCCAGGAAGCACGCGTATACCGGCGTTCTTCTGGCTGTATAGTACCCGACAGCATGCTTTAGACTTAAAATAGCACTTTCAGTAGACAACCCTGCTCTGAATCCAAACTGGGCATCATGCAGGTCGACCACTTTCGCGAGGTTGGCATTAAGCATGCTGTCAAGCACCTTGGCTGCAGTAGTGGCCAGTGAAATGGGCCGGTAGTTAGCCCTGTCAGATGAGTCTCCCGTCCTATTTTTTAAAATAGGTACCACAATAGTACGCATGAGCGGCTCCGGTAGGTATGAATGTGACATACAAAAATTAAAAAACATTGACAAAACACGCGGCAAATGAACACCAGCATATTTAAAGTGTTCCATGCTGAGGCCGTCATGACCGGGCGATTTTCCACGCTGCATATGGTTTATAACTTTTCTGATATCCTTTGCAGAAAAGAACGTCTTACGCTTAGTCGTGACGGCACTTGCATCGTGAACATAACTTGCTGACGATGGTCCCAGGGACGACGGGTTTTTAAACTGTTCCTTAAACATTCCAGCAATAGTTTTGTGATCGCTAACGCCGCCGACGCTCACCGGGAGGCTTGTTTTCACATTTGATCGATTAACATTCTTCCAAAAATCTTTAAACTTTTTTACCGAATGGTTAGAGGCAAGAATATTCATTTTAAATTGTTCTTGCCGGTCTTGACATGATTTTAACCTGGATTTAAATCCGGCTATATCCGGCTCGAAGGACCAATTTTATGTATGGCTCAGAGGTAGCCCGTTGAGTTGTTGAGTGAGTTGACGAAAACCACAGAATCACGTTATAAGGTTTATTCGTAAGTTACATTAAAGTTATGTTGGATGCTTATCCGCGGCTATTCGTCAACTGAACGTTGAAATTATAATTAATTTAAATAAAATAAAGTTGCGAAAAGTAGGTCGCGGCGTAAGCAAATTTGCCTGTACGTGAACCGTACATTTTATTTACATTGTGGAATGCAAATAAAATATAGGTAGTAATTAATTAAACCTGATTAGTCTTTGCTTTACTCCCACCAACGACGTTCTAAGCTGGAGGCCTCATACCACAGGGGTTGTCGATACTGCAGTCCTGTTTGGAGGTTTGGCGTTGTTTTTAAAATCATGTCATTAATAATTTCTCCTCTTCCCAGTATGGAACTGCACCCATCCCGCGAGCTGGTGGCGAGTGGGCAGCGCGCAGGGCGCGGGCGCCGGGCGCAGGCGCACGTGCGCATCTGGAGCACCGACACGCTGCAGACGCTGCACGTGTTCGGCATGGCGGAGTTCGAGGCGGGCGTGTCAGCAGTCGCCTTCTCTCAGCTAGTGAGTCCATACCACTAGGAAAACACGATATAAGGGATGACTTAAGATCCTATGTCCCCTAGCTGGGGCAGAGAGCGTCTACAGTAGTCCTCCATCGGAAACGGTCTTGAGCTTCAGCTTCACCTCGCTGCACGTCATTCCGATGCTCACCGCTTAAATAAGGGATACCAGAAAAAAAATACAGCATCAGAAGAACGTTTGCTAATGCAATTTTGCTAAGTGACACTGCAGAACGGTTTGTAGATAAGGTCTTCATCAGCAGATCCACTCGATTCAACTCCACAAGACTCAAACGTTTGTCTTTTGTTTTTCTTTTATGTGAAACATCTATTGGCGCGGCTTGGCATGAATGGTGTGACGACAAACGGCATGACGCTGTCGCGCCACGATGCCCCCACTACGCTGCCGCTCTCGACTCAATTCTCCCTAAAAACATCTATGCGAAAAAAAGTAACGCAACACACAACTACAACAACAACACATCACCACCAACAACAGCAACAACCAACAAAAACAAACAACAACTAACAACAATTTTGAATTCTAATATTAAAATAGGGCGTCCTTTTTTTTCGATTTGACCATGGAGACAGTTGTTCATCCATGGATAGAAGCAGTATGATCTAAGATATGACCACTTGTATCTACAATTATTTTCAGCCGACCATAGTGAGTTATTGTGTTGTGTTTTCTAACAGAACGGCGGTAGTTACGTGTTGGCGGTGGACGCCGGCCGCGAGAGCATTCTCTCAGTGTGGCAGTGGCAATGGGGACATCTACTCGGCAAAGTGGCTGTAAGTTCAATCTCTAAATATTCGTGAAATCCTCCTTTTAAGACATTTTTACTAGTGTGTTCAGGGAAAATGCGACAAAGCTTCGAAAGGCTGTTGGAAATCATAACAACAACAACATGGAAGTAATAAAAACAATAAGTTCTTAGCATTGCAATATGCGTGCTCCGCCATAATGAGTTTCTTTAGTTTTTCTGCGAAATGTTATGACTGTAAACTTCAAAGTTTTACATGAACAATGTTTTATAAGACCATAAATAAGTATAGATATAAGATTTTTTTTTATCGGGGGTAACTTTTAAAAGGCACCTGGACTTTTGGTGAAAATACCAGGGACTGTGGGATTCTTACCTCACTAATACCACCCCGTATGATTACCGGGGTAGTTTTAGATCACCATCAGCACATGGAAGGGGTCCCGTTACCCCTTAAAAGACCACTCTGGAACTCCCTCTGTGCCACGCCTATTAGGGCACATCCTCGAGGAGACTGTAAAGAGTACCTACTAATACGTTGCAGTGGGGTACTAGCATAGTACCAAGTAGTTACCTTGGTCGAGGGGATTTCGGGACCGGGACCGCGGTCCCGAATTCCACCTGTATTTATTTTTGAGTGGTATTGTGGGACCACAAATAAAACAAATGAAGTTTATATTGGGAAAGTACAGTCACCCAAATTCAGAAGTAACACAAATAAAAGGCGAAAATTAATGGAAGATGACCGATGAAGTTATGGGATATGGATAGGTTATAGGAAAAAGGAAATACATAGGTCAGGAGCACATACCTTACGATTTCAGGTAGGATCCTGGTGGTGAGATGAAGATTGATCCCGAAATGCGCTCCTTCGAACTGGAACGGAGGGACTTCGGCGGGAAGTCACTCCAACGACAATTCGATGAACTACCTAAATACGATGCTACACAAGCTGTCAATAGCTCATGTCACCAATAGATCGAGCGAGGGTAACGATAGTTGTAGACGTCTCGATCACACACAAGCTAAGGTTTTTGTCCAGGAAAAGGATAGGAGATGTTTCAATACCACCAACCTATCCAACAATTAATTCAGTTTGCCAACCAAAACAATATTGAAAGAAAGAAAGAAAGAAAAAATTTATTTGCCACAAATTAACGACATACACAAAAATATGATTCGAAGTTCGTTTTCTGGCGCAATCACAGCCTTGTAATAAAATTAAACCCAAAAAAATAAAATAAATATTCTCAATAAGAAACATAATAACTTTAATCTTGAGTATTTAAAAATTAAATTACAACAGTTAAATTGAAAACATTTCTGCTTTTATTTCCTTCAATCTACACAATTGCACATAAAAGTCACCTCTTCATGTGAAACGTCAACAATAAACTTAAAAAAACTTAACTTTCTTAACAAGCATAAGGCAGAGGTCATAATCATTGCAATTATTGAATATTTTTCATTATCATCATCATCAGTGGCCTTTTTAAAAGGCGGATATATCCGCCAAGTGGCACCCTCATTCAATAAAAAAATCGTAGTTAAGCGTAGAAAATAAAGATTAAAGAATCCTATGTTGCGTTTGTTACACATAAGATAAGGTATTTAGACGTTGTAAAAACAGGACTCAAAGTGTCGTATCCAAAGTAGTAAGCAAGTGTCAAAAACGGCCTTTTTTTAAAATTTTATTTATTTTAAACTATTTATTTCCATTTTATTTTAATTTGAGTAGGGCATTTCACTATAGTCTGAAATAAAATAATTTTAATTTTATTATTTAGTTAAATGTATTAAAATCAATATAATCGAACAGGCGTCCACACTAGCTTACTTGGATCGCGACGCTGTTATGATACGGAGGAACGGTACGGACAAAAGAACATAATAATATCTGGGTTACTTATTAGATACTTTAAAACCTTAATTTTTCTAGACAATGACCAATATGTATCTGGCCATGTAACAATTCCTGCAATGTCAGTATGATCTTCTTTTTAATCATTACACTTTCTGGAGATCTTTTTGAAATATTGTTCGAATTTTTAACTTTTTCCCAGTAAAAGTGACTGTCTTTTCTAATGCCCTCCAAAAATTGCACTATATTTGATTTTGGCTTTAAATATTTTTTTAAGTGGTTATGCCACGCTTCGACAATATTGTTTGTTTTGTGGTCCTCATCATAACTACACCATAATGTTGAATAAATATCATTTTCCAACCATGTGCTGACAAAATAATAGTTAAAAGATGTTATTTCGCTGGTTCTCGGACATTCTTCCATTATGTAAAGCCAACCTTCACTGATCAAATGTTGCGGGAGGTGGGAAAGTGCTGAACACAACTTCACATGAATTTTTCCAAGTTTAGATTTGGTTGTCCCCAACTGTTTTGCTTTTCTCCATAAACATCTTGTAAAATGGAAATAGCAACCAAGTATCTTCACACCTGGTATAATGCTTCGAAGTGCTAATATAGCAGATACTTCAAAATCCATGCTTACTTTTAATGGGTTCCACTGAGGTACTCTATTCTTGATTAACGAAAAAAGAATCTCATAAGTTGCACGGGTTTTGTCAGGTAAAAGTATGTAGAGTACCGGGACCACATTGACAAAAGAATTGTTGCTGCCAATATCTGCATGCATTGTATACAGCTGATAAAAGTTTTTCTGACACAGTCTGAAAGTGCCATCAATGAAGAAGTGGCTTGATTTTGATAATAATTTTAACATTTCTTCATTACAAAAAATTAAAATTCTTTTATTTTTATGCTTATAATCAGCGAATAATAAATTTCCATATCTTTTGGGAATCACGATATCTCTCGCCTTTTGACACTATCTTTTTCACTCCCAGTGCCACATTCCTTTTCCTATATAAAGTTTTCTTGCGATTTTCAAATAAAGGAATTGGTGCCAAACCTGCATCTTTTATTCTGTCGATGGTCTGTTCAAAGATAGTAGACACTGGTGTTGTAATATTCTGCACTGTATTCTGTCTTTTAAACATAGCTCCATTTCCGACTGTATTGTGAGCTCTGATATATTTTTTGGAGGGTGAGTGTGGTTGTCACTTTCGTGAACAATTATTTTCTTTAATATTTTTATAGTGGCGTTGCACATAGTTTTTTTTCGACACCTCCATAAATCTGACCCATCTTTGTTAGTTCTCTTGTGTATGTACTCATAATCATTTCTATAAAGGTATCATATCTTTGATTTTGAAAGAGATGTCTTCTTTTTTTTTTTGAATTCTTCGATGTCGATGGCTGATTTTCATCCATAATCATGTGTGTATATACACTATTTAAATATTATTACACTATATATTTAATAATATATAAACACTATATATATTATTGTAGTCTTTAGATAATAACTAAAATAAACAAATAAATTAAACCATTTACTTAGTTCGGAAGCAAACTTTGAGATCACACACAAAAAAATCTGACATAACGTCCCGACTCAATTGTCATTCGAATTGTGAAATTTAAAAAGAAGAGCAAAAAAATATAGAATAAACTCACCAACAAGTTTGCAAATTTTATAAAAATAAAAGAGTTCTTAAGGGCCTACCTCCCCATAAGTGGCGCCCTCATTGAATAAAAATTCGTATCTTAGCATAGAAAATAAAGATTAAAGAATCCTAAGTTGCGTTTGTTACACATAAGATAAGGTATTTTTACGTTGTCAAAATAGGACTCAAAAGTGTTTCGTATCCAAAGTAGTAAGCAAAAGTGTCAAAAATGGCCGTTTTTGGTACTGTTTTTTGATGCTTCCACAACGTAAATATACCTTATCCCCTTTGTAACAAACGCAACATAGGATTCTTTTATCTTTATTTTCTACGCTTTGCTACGATTGTTTATTCAATGAGGGCGCCACTTGGAGGCTATATACGCCTTAATACAGAAAATATTAAAACGTAGTATGAAATACTACAATATGTTTTCGAATTTTTGGTTCTAAGACATGCCGGTTTCCTCACGACGTTTTCCTTCACTGTTTTGAGATCAATGGTGATGAAATAATTTACACAAAGTAAAACGCCTACCTGGGTTTGAACTCACGACCTACTTGTAAGTCGCGGCCGTTACCACTGGGCCACCACTGCTGCAATTTCTGTATGATGTATCAAATCGCGAAAGTATAAAAAGAAACATATTTATACTTGGTAACTATCAAATGTATGATTGAATTTATTATAAAGCATATTTTAATTTAACCAGATAAAGAAAAAGAATTTAAGTAAAGTAAAAAGAAAATAATTATTCTTACCTTTTTATGTAAAACACTGTAAACACTGTCACTGTCATTGTCACACTTTCTCTTCAAGATGCATCGCAAATACTTAAAACCTTTACGTTTCTAAGTGGGAATTCCTTCATCAATGGTATTAGATAAACCTATCAACATAATGTGTACACATATGTTACAATATAAACTTAGCTTCCAGATAGTAACAATATTTTTACGAGGCTGTGGTTTGCAGCCGCAGGCGAGGGCGTAATTCAGCTGAGTGTGTAATGAGCATAGCTCACGAGTTTCACACGACGTTTTTCAACACATTACAAGCAAGTGTGTTGAAAATAATATTACCTTTTATTTTGTACCGGTAATCAAAATATTATATCAGCGGTTTCGTTAACTGTACTTTAACTTCATTTTTCTTGTGGTCCCAAAATACCACTCAAAAATAATATAGGTGGAATCCGGGACCGCGGTCCCGGTCCCAAAAGCCCCACGACCCAATTACACAAATCTGGTTTTTGGTGACGTAGGTAGGTACTACGTATCTTGTATTATAAATTGCATAATGTAAGTACCTATATGTGGGCGTCCAATCAAAAAGGTTTCAGTAGTGGGGTATTGATAGATTTGGTATCTAGAATCATCAACATTATCATCATCATCAGCCTTCTAATGTCCCCACTGCTGGGCCACAGGCCTCCTCTCTGTGAGAGGGCGTGGGCCGACAAGATACCAGTAAATGACCGCTGATGATGATGGGACACAGGTTAACTCTCTGTGAGAGGGTGTGGGCTGTAATCCAACACGCGGGCCCCATGCGGTTTGGTAGATGTCACATGTCTTTGAATTTTTGGTTCTAGGATATACCGGTTTCCTCACGATGTATCCTTCACCGTTTTGAGAGCAGTGGTGATGAAATAATTAACACAAAGTAAAGAGCCTGCCTGAATTTGAACTCACGACCTATAACTTGTAAGTCGCGGCCGTTACCACTGGGCCACCACTGCTCTCGTATCTAAAATAGTCAATTGATAATAAGGATTAAAAAAATATTCAAAAACTGTCACATTTTTTTTTATCAGACATTTGAAGTTGAAACTCTGTAAAAGCTTAATTTGAGAAATAGCATAAAAAAAGAAATTTAAACGTTAAAGAAATTTCTGGCACTTAGAAACATCATATAAAGTAAAGTATCACTGTAAGAACTTGTAGATAATTGAGATCATTATTTAAAAATCAAATAAAATCGCGAAATAAGTAGCTAGTTATGTAAAGAAAACATAAAAAAACCTACTCACCATGATACATAAATTCATGAATACCGAAAATTAACCTTATGTATAAATAGCTACTTAAACATATCTGCATTCAGGTATTCGAGTACCTAATATGACATTACGATAAATTTAATAAAATCTAGATAGCCACGGAATGTACAGTGTATGACGTACTGTCTGCAACCTTGTGACCCTCAAGGTTGCGCGGCACATTAAAATGTGGGGCCATGGGTGTAGCTATGGTTGCCAGCTGTCCGGATAAAGCCGGGGATAGGCTTATATAGATGCAAATCCGGACGAATTAGACTATGCAGATGTTCCACCAGTTTGCGTTTTGTTAATTAAGCTTATTACATGTCCAAGAAGAAGGCAAGAATTGTGAAAATTCATCCAATTTTGCAGTCATTTCATTGGAAGTTAGGATGATTTTATCTATATCTTAATCATAATCATAAATCATTTATTTGCCAATAACGTACGTACGTACGTTGTGTTTGTTATTGTCAGGAGAAGGTTCTTATTGAAAGAAAAAAATAAGAAACTTGCATGAAAATTAGAAAATTTCAGAAAATTTAACGACTAAACTTCGCGCCTTTGACAGTTCATAGCTAAGACAGGACAACGTCTGTCAGATCAGCTAGTGATGAATAAAATCGTTCAACTTCCAGTGTTGCAAAAGTGTGTCTTCAAATGTTTACCATTTTATAACTGAAACATAATCCTTAATAGGTTTATAAGTTGTCCAGGCTTTTAACTCTCACCCAGAGGACACGGTGGAGCATATGGTTGAGGTCTGCCCCGCTTGGGCGGAGCACCGCCGTGTCCTTGTGGATGCGATAGGTGGCGGCGACCTCTCGCGCCCGGCCCTGGTTGAGGCCATGGTACGGAGCGAGAGGGAATGGGAGGCAGTCTCCGCCTTCTGCGAAGCAGTAATGCTTGCGAAGGCGGAGGAGGGACGCGTGAGGGAAGCTCAACGGAGTGGCCCTCACGGCCCCGGCCGCTACCACCGCAGGAGAAGTACTGGGCGTAGGACGTCGCGAGACGATCTCCGGCCACCGTAGACCCGGGCCTGCGGACGGCGAGCAGCGGGTAGCTCGCCGTTCGATCAGTACCAGACCCGTGAGTCGACGGCGCGTAGTGTTCCACGCACGCCTCAAAGAGATGAGTGACAGCCACCATCACTGACGGGGCCCATCGTGGCCGGTGCCTGCATCCCTAGGCATGCATTATCCGTAGCGGATAAATTCTGAAAATGAATTACCGCACCCCTGGGCACTCAGGCAGGGAAGAAACAGGGGTGGGTTTTAGTCAGTAAGAGTCTGACACACCCTCCCGCTCCACCCAGAGCGCGAGAAGTCATTGGATGATTTCCCAACCACCAAAACAAAAAGAAAAGGCTTTTAATTCAAACCTCTAACTTAAATGATTGGTTGGTTCGGCTTTCCGGTTTCAGGACCTGGGGTTTTGGGCAAAGTAACATATTATTCTATCAGCAAAACCGACTGCCGAAGTACTAAAATTTATGAAATTGACCACATGAAATTTCGGTAGCGCAAACAATTTTATTTTCATGACAATCGTTAGTTATTCCATAGTTTAATTCCGCCAGACGGAAAGACGGACGGACGAACAGCGGAGACTTAGTAATAGGGTCCCGTTGTTACCCTTCGAATACGGAACCCTGAAAATGATCGCTGATATAATTCAGACACTCTTGGTTCTCTGGCAGCCCTAGTTGCATCGATAGCAACACATAAAGTTTGTCACTTGACCTGAGAAACGCGAGGGTTTGCCACCTTGTGACGTTTTAAAATGTCCCCCGCTTTTTAATTTAGATACGAGATAGGATCTGAGATATGGTTGCTGCAGAATGCATTTATTTTAGGTGTGGTCAACTTGGTGGTGGAGGATTTTTTAGTATTCCGAGAATTTTAAATGTTTACCCAAAAGATTTTTTTTTCCTTTTTAAATCGCGCACATTTTTAAGTGGAAAATGTGCATAGTTGTTTAAAAATGTTGTTAATGAATGTTGCTTACCAGTAGGTAAGCAACATAAATAAACGGTTAGTAAAACGTTTGTTTTTTGAACGGCTCTTTGAAAATACTTAACAGACGATCTGTTTGCGGATGAATGGACGAAGATTTTATTGGCATGTCAGAAGTACTGTGAGTGGGATTTATGATAGAGTTTCGAGACCCTTTTTTTATATTAGATATTTTGTAGTTTTCTCTTTTAATTTTTGTCTTTTTGTTAAAAATCTTTAGTTTTAGTTACTGAAATTGGTTTTAAACCGTTGTAATTAATTAAATAAATAATATCTTACTAATATTATAAACGTGAAAGTTTGTGAGGACGTACCTATGTTTGTTACTCTTTCACGTAAAAACTACTAAACGGATTTGGACGAAACTTTACAGTAATATACTCGTAGCATCAGAATAATATATAGGCTATAATTTATAATGGGAGGATGTACTAATTCCACGCGGACTAAGCCGCTGGCAGAAGTTAGTGACTCATAAACTATGGCGAGGAAGAAATTCGTAAAGAAAAAAATGCGTTTCAATATTGACTAGTTACTGAAGCTTGCTTTACATACGTATAAACACCTTAAAAAGTATCTAGTAAGATATGAATAATAAATATTCAGAGTAGCGTATGAATAGCACAGTAAAATAATTTATACCAACGAAAAAGTCTGAGTTGCTTTCTTTAAAAAAAAAAAATATAGTGCAACGTAAACAAAGAAACAATAAACTCAAAGAAAGCAATTTTTCGCAATCGCAAAGAAACTAAAAACTACATCCATAGATTACGATAAGGCGCGCAAATGCAAGCTCTACGAAAGCATAAATCAGTTCGTAGCGTTCGGTCGTAACTCGGCAAGTTCAACACACTGAGCGTGGCCACGCCCCCTGGCTACGAGTGCTACGATAAGGCTACGAAATATTGCTACGAAATAAAAATATAGATACAAAATATTTTATTTATTTTTATAGTTTCTGATTAGTTAATATTTATATGTTGTAACCACAGCAATATTATAGCATAATAACAGTAGTAAGCAATCTTAACGGCGAACAAAAATAAAAAATAATGGTGGCCATACGACGTTTCATACTTTTCAGAGTGTGACCATTTTACAATATTATGGTTTTACAGATACACAAAAATAACTTTTTAAAGCTTTCTATAACTACTTATTTGTGTGTTAATGTTGTTGTTATTTTTATGTCACTAACATAGTTATTTAAGTTTGTTTTTGTTATTAACATTTTATGAGTCTCATTGTTACTCGCAATAAATAAATAATTATTATTATAAACAGTTTTACATACCTAAAATAATTCATAGAATATTTTTCTAAAAAAGGGGTGGTTTCTTTATTCCCTTCTTTTACTGTTACGCTTTTTTGTAAAGCTACTGTAATATATTGTCGTTATTATTTAAAAGTAACACCTTGTTCCTATTCCTATTTATGTTGGATTACAACATTAATCTTATAAATTGTGTCAAGCTTATGACTGGAGAACATTTAAAGCCAATAATTAAGCCCTCAGGTACTCTTAACGCGTCATAGAACCACACAGTTTTTCAAAATGGCTTCCTCATCGTATAAACCTCATGCTAAAGAACTCTCAATCATTATTATAACCACAATTGATCTTAAGTAACACCTGTTTTATCACAAGAAAATAAAGTATGAAAATATTATTTTTCTCGCTAGCGAGGTAATAATTCTTCATAATTGTCAAGTAACATCTTATCGGGTCACGCGACGACTTTTGAACATGGTTGGTACATTACGTGCATGGAAAAAAGCATATCGCGTTCTAGGTATAACTTTTGCATTTTAGTACTTAGACCATTTAGGATGTAGAATGGATACTGCTAGTACTCTATAAACACGATAAAGTATAGCTTAACTGAACTCGCATATTTTGGCGCGTAGCCAAGATCAGAACGAATGCCGCCATTTTTTTTTTCAATTGAATTTCCACAGAAAATTTCAGAAATGTTTTCGAAGTGAAAACTTCTTTAGGCGCGTTGGGCATTTTTGAGATGGGAAAAAACTATTGAACTCGCGGGACACCGACCTTCTTTAGTCGCGTTGGACATTTTTGTTTAAGTTTTCACTTCTGTCGGCACTCCCGGAGTGCCACTATTTGTTTTTTATAATAATTATTACCCCTCTGTCGATGTCACTCAGGCGCCAAAAGATCGTTGTAGACGTTGTAGTACCGTCATTGTTTTTTTGCAGATTCGCGCCCTCACTATCAACACTCGTATCTAGTTGTTTTTTGATCATCTAGAAATTACAAGTAAATAAAATAACTGTGTTTACATTATACTGTGTACACCTACACTACAGTACATACGGTATACCATTTGATTGTCGATTACAGACTTTGCAAGAGGAGCTCACTGGCGCTGCCTTCCATCCACTTGACGACAACTTGCTCATCACACACGGAAAGGGACATTTGGCATTCTGGAATCGCAGAAAAGATGGATTCTTTGAACGCACTGATATTATTAAACCGGTATGTTTTTTTTATATTCTTTCAAATCGTTTTTAAAATAAAGTTCTATTTGATATTTGAATTATGCTTAATATGTCCTACAATGCAGATAAGGAACGCGCGAGTAGTTTCCCGCGTAAGTTGTAGAGTGGAGTAGTAGAATCAACCGTATGAAACAGTAATTATCGGTTTTTAAATATGTTTTTATTATTTATTACAGCCGTCACGCACACATGTAACTGCGTTACAGTTTGAGCAGGACGGTGATGTTGTAACGGCTGATAGTGATGGTTTCATCACAATATACAGCGTTGATAGCGATGGAGCTTACTTTGTGCGAATGGAATTTGAGGTACATATAAAAACTATCACAAATGGTTACAAAATACTTAGGTTTACTACATAGTTTATTTTATTATAAAACCATAGGGAATTCATGTTTTGAATATATTTTTTAGGCTCACATCAAAGGAATAAGCTCTCTGGTTATGCTTTCTGAAGGAACGTTAATATCAGGAGGAGAAAAAGATAGAAAGATAGCGGCTTGGGATTCTCTTCAAAACTATAAGAGAATAACTGAGACAAAGGTTTGTTGGACAACATTCTTAAATCATCTTCGAACTAAGTATTAAATTTATTAATGCAAAATATACTTTTGGTTTTTCAGTTGCCTGAGTCTGTAGGAGGGGTGCGTAGTATTTATCCTCAGAGGCCTGGCAGAAACGATGGTAATATTTACGTTGGTACGACTCGAAACAATATCATGGAAGGTTCTTTACAAAGAAGATTTAATCAGGTACTATGTAATTCAGTGTCACATTTTAAATTTTAATGGGTAGACCGGGAGTGAATTTAAAACTATTGCAGCAGTGAAGAAGATTAGGTATTAATTAAAATAATGTATTTATAGGTGGTATTCGGACATCACAAACAGCTTATGGGGCTAGCTGTACATCCTGACGATGAAATGTTCGCTACTGCTGGACATGATAAAAATATTGCCCTATGGAAGGGACATAAACTGGTGTTTGCTACTCAGGTAAAGTAAAGAAACAGAGTGACTTTATTTTATAAAAAATAGCAATGATTGTGTGTTTATTTACAATGTTATCATTTTATTTTTCAGGTCGGTTATGAGTGTGTATCTTTGGCGTGGCATCCAAGTGGAGGAGCGCTAGCTGCAGGAAGCACTGAAGGTCATCTTGTAGTCCTGAATGCAGATGCAGGGGCCCATGTAGCCACTCTACGAGTTTGTGGCTCACCTCTTAGTTGTTTAGCGTATAATTCTGGTAAGCTATATTTGCTTTACTAACAACAAAACTTTCAATACAAATTAATTTGTTATTTCAAATATATTTCCTTACTCTGCTTAACCCTTGAGAAAGTACAGGCGCATGTTATGTATTGTCTTCTTAAAGCTTTAGTCTGTTAGTAATAATTTCTATGCATTTCAGCTGGAGATACTCTCGCCATAGGCTCACAAAACGGTAGCATCTACCTCTTCCGTGTCTCGCGCGACGGATTTTCATACAAAAAATCGAACAAAATCCGAGGAGCCCAACCTCTCGTGCAACTCGACTGGAGTCTAGACGGCAATTACTTGCAAACCGTAACAGCAGATTACGATCTAGCCTTTTGTAAGTATACCACCATTATATACTATAGTTTCTTACTTGCAAACTGTTTCATATCGGCTCAATTTTATTAAAAGGTTTCGAATTTAACTGTATAATTTTCTTGCAGGGGATATTAAATCTTTATCGCCAGAAAAAAGTCCGATCGCTATGAAAGACGTAAAGTGGTCCACATACAACTCTACTGTTGGATTCCTTGTATCAGGTACGAAGTCTTCTAATAAGTTATTCTTTAGTTACAGTTGTAGAGAATATACCTAACCCAATGGTCTTATTTCTTTAGGGATGTGGAACAACCGATTCTACCCAATGACGACACTGATATCTACGGCGAGTCGCTCGGCTGCTCACGACCTTCTCGTTAGCGGTGACTTGGATGGATACGTGCGCTTGTTCAGGTAATGATGTTTCTCATCAGATAGAAAAAAATGTAACAATTACCACCTTGTTCCACTGAATAATATTGAGCTCTTTTTACTCTCCTGCATTTTTCTCAGGTATCCGTGTGCAAGTCCGAAAGCCGAATACAATGAAATGAAAGTCTACAGCGGAGCTATATACAGCGCTCGCTTCCTGTTCAACGACCGCTGCATGATCAGCGCAGGAGGCACTGACGCCGCGCTCATGCTGTGGGACCTGGTGGATGACTAGCATCCAGTAGCGCCGGGACTGCGGCCGCCGGCGGTTGTGGTAGCTCCACCCACGCCCTCGCCGCCGCCCCTCGCGCTCATCTCCCATCCTACTTTCAAAGTGCTGGATTTTGATGAACTTGATTGAAACAGTTTTTGAAGTTCTGAAGGTTTTAATGACATGGATTTAACGTTGTCTGGCGTTAATCCTATGAATTTTAACATGAAAATGAATTACGTATTTTTGAAATACTGTGACAGAAAAGTAATTCTGTACAAATATTCCTGACATGATTATAAGACACGACACTTTTACCACGTAACATGTAAGACACGATTTTTATCACGTAACATGTCAGTCGTTGATATGAGAATTTGTCTATTATATTTTAGTTACGTAGGTTTACATGACACTGCCATTCTAAAGTTGCATAATATAATTATAGGTGCATAGTTAATTATTAATCACGCTATGATGTGTTAAGTATATTGGAAGATATTTATAGCGCAGTTGCGGTAAAAATGTTAAACATTTTATCTAAAAGAATGCAAGCATTTTAATATGTACAATTGGTTACCCACTGGTGCTGATAAGTTAAGTGTTTATAATGAAATTGGAAATTATATCTATACCTACTTTGTGCAATAATTATATTTCCGTATTTATGATACACCAAAAGAAAATTTATTTCAGTTTCAGCCTAGTGACACTGCATAAAAATCATTGAATATTGATAAAAAATCTTATCGATGTAGTCAAGACCACTATTTACATTCTAGAAGTAATATAGATATTAAATAAACTAAATAAAACTAGATTACACGAGGACTTCCGAAATGTGGCAGGCCACAGACAAAAATTTTGTATGTTATCCTATTTTTATTTGTCATTTTTACACCGAATATTGTACCATTTATATTTCGTACTGCTAGAAAACTTCATTTACTTAGACTTGGTACAGAATAATCAATAGATTTAATGAAATATTATGTATAAAAAAACAATTTGTAAATTAATACAATAACGTATTTCTATGATGGAGTAAATATAATAGGAACTCGTTAGTGACACTACACCAACCCCATATTATCTAGCTATTTAATTTATACTTAAATCATGGTTTCACATTCACAACCAGTTTCCACTTTCAAAAGGTTAGTCGCTTAATCATACAAAAACTACTTAGACATTTTGCTAATAAGCGGCCGTGCCTGCACCCTATAAATTAAATTTATACTTTATTTTAAAATCACGTACCAACTTAAATTAAAAATAGTATATCACAGACATACATTGTGTTATTGGAGCTTTATTTGAGTAACAATCGGGATTGTGCAAAGCCGAAAACTCTCTTGTGCGTGAACGAAATGCAGCTTTATCTAACTAGTCATACTTTAGCTTAAAACTTTGATTATCGTTCTAGTAAAACTAAGATCTAATAAAATGATACTAACACATTTCACGAAGATAAGCTTCTCAATCACAATAATATACCTACCCATAATTATAGTAGTTGCTTTCATGAATTTATGAAATAACTAAATAACTACATTTATTTCTGCAGGTTTTGACAAAAAATAAAAACCTTTTATGCTATTTTAGGTGTTATTATGGCTTACCGTATTTTTAAACCGACTTCAAAAAGGAGGAGGTTCTCAAGTCGTATGTATGTTTTTTTTTTTAATGTGTAACTGTAATATTTAGTTCTAGTTCTGGGGTAGGTACAACTACTAGAAAGTGAAAAATAAAAAAGCATCATTCTGAAAAAGTATTTCACTTTAAAAAATCTTGTACCTCCCAACCTACTTTGTTTTATTGTAAGTACATAGATATTTTATAAATATTATGTGAAAATAATAAAAAAGTTGCATAAAATAATAAAGCTTTGCAAGAACATACCTACCTGGACTATTATTATAAATACGGTCGTGCTATTGTTTACGCTAAGTAATATTAAATGTGAAACATTTGGAAAAACATTCTGTTTTTATATACATAATAATTGATGAATCAATAAATTAATGTCAGTTATCATGTAACGTGGTTTTATTTGCTTTTTCACCGTGTTCCTTATTTTATCTACTAAAAAAACACTTTATTAAGGATTGTAACTAAGAAGACTTGAATTGGCGCACACGACACGCCCGACACGGCTGGCGCAGTGGTTGAGCGTTCGGCTGCTGCGCTGCGTGTCGCGGGTTCGATTCCCGCACGGAACAAATATTTGTATGGCCTACAGATAGTTGTTCCTGGTCTGGGTGTCTTGTGTATGTGAGTTTATATGTTTGTGAACGCACCCACGATACAGGAAGTAATTCCTAGTTTAAGGCAATGTTTAAAAAAAAATCTGTAAGTACAGAAAAAACGTCATTATATTAGAAAACTTAGATGGGGGAAAAGGATTAGTTGCTAAGCAACTAACTTGTTGTTGTGCAAGCATAGTTGCCAAGGGTAGATGAACTGACCTTTCGACTTTTATCGTAATGACTTAATTTCGGTTTCCCAATTTACGGCAAAAGCCGGTTTATTCATGCTCAAAAATATTCCAATTGTCTGAACTGGAACACGACCGTAAATGTCAGCTTGACATAGATAAAAGTGACACACGTCGTTTTGATCAGTCACAGTCACAGTTTGCGGCGGACAATCGTGAAATAAGTCGAATGGTTTCAAACCACAGCATATTATTAATCATTGTGAAACAATGACGAAGCCGCGTCCGTGTGGTTGTAAAGGCTGTAGAACATGTTTGATTTGTGAGACACATTATGGAGCCGAAAAGTTAAAACTACAGCTGGAACTTGACAAAAGCAAAGGATACGTTTATTGTCCATTTTGTAATAAAGCGTGGCGAGGCTGGGACCTAGACTCCTATAAACAGCATCCAAACCATGAAGGAGACTCTATAGACTACCCAGGTGTATACATCCAAATGGATTTCATATCGGAAGAAGAGGAAAGATTTCTGACGAAAAACATCGATGAGGTGCCATGGGACGTGTCTCAAAGTGGTAGAAGGAAGCAAAACTATGGTCCCAAGACTAACTTTAAAAAGAAAAAAGTTGTAGTTGGCAAATTCGAGGGATATCCGGGATTTTCCAAGTATTTGCAGGAGAGATTCGATAGTATAGATTTGTTGAAGAACTATTATGTTATTGAGCAGTGCTCTTTGGAGTATGATCCGAGTAAGGGGGCGTCTATAGACCCTCACATAGATGATTGTTGGATATGGGGTGAGAGGATAATCACTGTGAACTGTTTAACTGACTCTGTGCTTACTATGACTAAGTTCAAAGGAGATATAAAGAAATACAATCTGTATTGTGCTGAACAATATGGCCCGGTGGTTGCTGCTGATGGTAGTATTATCACAGAGAACAAGATGGAACAGTCAATGTTTGAAGCAAGCAAATCTGTGATTGATGATGATGTTATAATTAGAATACCTATGCCCAGGTAAGTTTCGTTGTTAATTCTATCATTCTATTAATAAAATGAAATATATAGAGAGTTTTTGGTGCAGATTTAGTACTTTATAAATTGCCACATGTTTTGTCAAACTATTTTATTCTTGCCAATCAATAATTTATTTAAAACTGCAAGCATATTACACAATGATTATGTTTCATGAAAATAGTAAAACATTGTGCAATATATAAGACTGAGTATAGTATGTTTGATTACTACGTACACAAGGTCAATGTTTGAAGACTTGTTTACACAGCTGATCTTAGCAGAGTTATACACAAAGAATAAATATTCACATTACCTATTAACAATTCCAGGAGATCGTTGATAATCATTTATGGAGAAGCAAGATACCACTGGGAACATTGCGTTCTTCGTGAGGATATCTCATCAAGAAGAGTATGTATTGCATACAGGGAGTTCACTCCACCGTACCTGTATGGCGACCAACAAGAGATCGGCAACACCATCAGGGAAATTGGTAAAAAATTCTGGGATCACAAAACTAAAATTTATGAAACTATAGAAGAAGTAAAACAAAACAATCAGAAGGAAATATTGAATGGTCATGAAGATTTACCTAATGATGGTATTAAATCTCCTGGGCTGAGCCTATCACCCCTCATCGGTCAAAACAAGAAGGTAGAAAACCAAATAGCTTAGGATAAGGACTGTGAAAGTTAGTATTTGTTACCACTAGACAAATTACGGAACATGACTTAGATATAATTTATATTTATTTCAGATTTAATTAGGTAGTTTTTAGTTGTTTCAGTCAAGTTGAGAAGATGAATGAACGTGGATTAAAAAAGGAACTTGTAAGAGTAATGTCAGTGGAAGAGCTGAGGGGTGAACGCCCTAGGTGAATGTACTCTGACCTTAATGGTGATGTCATTCAAAAAGAAGATATGGCACTGTATTTGTGTGTGACCAGTTGAATAAATGTAGATGAAGTAAAAGAAGTATATTAGAATTATATGCATGTGGTATTTTCTAGTTTCTACCAATCCTGTGGCAAAAGGTTTGTCTATGGATTTTTTTTTTTTGAATTTTTTTGGTTTTTAAAATCAGTAAGTACTTTTGTATCAAGCCACTAGCTTCATACAGCCTTAAATTATTAGGTTCCATTGTAGTATTACTTTTTTAAATACTGGTTGAGTTTTTGTGTGGATACATGGCCAAATTCAAAGCATGAGGCAGATAAATTTAGCAGCATGTTCTATGTATAGAATTTATCTGCTCAATTATGAAGTCAACAATTTTTTGATTCATCCTCATTAATTCAACTGTATAATATGACTATTAGTTTTTTTTCTTAAATGTGGTTTAAGATGTTGTTTTCTTTAAGTTATTGACTGCAGGAAAGTTTAATAACAAGGTTTTGTGTTATTATTGTTAGGCTCAACTTACATTGCTGTGGAATGGTATGGAAGCGACAATGTAAACTAAATACGCGCGACGTCTTTGTGTAGTTAGTCTGTACGTTATGCAATTGACATAAAGTTCATTATACTATATAAAATTCTGTGGCAATCTAAATTGAGCCTTAAGTTCTAAGGGTACTTTGCAATCAATACTTTGTAATTATTATTAATTTTAGATCACAAAACAACTATAATCATTTTATTTAATTTGATCCTACTTTACATTATCACCTAATACCTATGTGTAATTATATTTATTTTTAATAGTTGAAATTAGTTAGGTTTTTATTTGGTTAATGTCCACTTTTAAGTGTGGATATTCACATTTAGAATATAAATGAACCTTAATATGTTCTCACTTCCCAGTTCTTGGAAGGAACAGTGATCATTCATTCAAATGAGTAGATAAAGCTATGGAAATGTGTGGTAGGTACATATTGATCACATTCTTGAATAATTACATTATTTCTTAGTACCTAATCTACTTAAGTTGTGTGATGATTCTGGTATAGGTATGTATATTTAGCAGGCAAAATGAGTTAAAAACGTAAATATATAAGTATTTAAACTTTTATTTTATAATGCGTATTGTGATTGCTAACAAAGTACTAATCATAATGTTATTTATTTAGCACAAATTAGCAAAATTATCTTTTATAATTATATTACTTTGACCTTATCTTTAGTTAAATGCTTAAGTTTATGTGCCTACACTGAATGTACTTACAAAACACGCTAAATTGCTGTGATGTTAACCCAAATAACGGTCGTAGTCCTGTACCACATTGGGGCGCCAAGCCAGAGGCCCAGGTCTCATTACTTACAAGAACATATCTCGACTCAAGTGTGCGATGACTAAGACGCTGCGCAAACGTAGACACTTTTGTCCGACACGGCAAACCATCACAGGAGATCGTAGTTGCTTGTGTAGCATCAATTGGACAAAGTCGCCGGTGCCTGATGTTGTTTGGAAATTGGTTAAATTTGCTTGTGTCTTCAACTGGTTACTTGATTTCCAGTTACCTACACCAAATACTTTTTGATTGTAAATCCGTATATATTGTCAATTGAAATCAACTGCAAACTAGTGTCTACGTCTGCGCTGGGAGCGGTTGATTTCCTATTGATTATATATGAAATGAGCAGTGGTGGCCCAGTGGTATTGGCCGCGATTTAAAAGTTGTAGGTCGTGAGTTCAAACCCAGGCAGGCGCTTTACTTTGTGTAAATTATTTCATCACCACTGCTCTTAAAACGGTGAAGGAAAACACCGTGCAGAGACCGGCATGTCCTAGAACCAAAAATTTGAAGACATGTGACATCCACCAACCCGCATTGGGCCCGCGTGGTGGATTACAGCCCACACCCTCTCACAGACAGTTGGCCTGTTGATGATGATGATGATATATGAAAATAAAATATTCACTGGTATCTTGTATCCAACACAAGACACAAGCGTCCACGTTAGCGCAGCGTCTACTTCTCAATTCTGTGCCGGACTTTTACGCACAAATGCAGTAATGTAAAGTAAAACACACTGCATAATGAACCTAAAAAGCCTTGAAAAATATGCTAGGTACAGCTAGGTAGGACATACAGCTTTATAGTACCCGCACTATAAAGCTGTATGTATTTTATTGAAAACAAGCCGTTCCACCACGGCGCCCCAATCTGGTGTTATCCTTAAGTTGATCCGGCCCGTGGCTTTGTTAAAAATGCATTAAATTTTATGATTATGTTCTATCATTGAGGTCATATTTTTTATTACTTAGTTCGATAATAAACTTTTGTAAATATTAGATACAACGTCAGTAAGGCGTGTGTTAATCGACGTGCAGAATGTCCTATAAATCATCCCAGTATTATATACAAGACTCAGTGATTTGATTAATAATACCTATTAACATATTTAAATTCACATTATTTTAGTATCTGCATCGTATGAAAACACTCTTATCTGCGTTTCTTTTGTATAATCACGTAATTAGTTTGAAATCTAGCAATAAATTATTATCGTTTGTATTATATTCAGATAAGCACGATTAGTTATTTTAAGAGCTTATTGTTCATATTGAAGTATGTATAAAGGTTTTTATATTTAAATAAATATGTTTTACCAGTACTTTTATAACATACAAATGGATAGTTTTCATCGGAAAGTACAAAACCGTTGGTCCCGGCTGTCAATCATGGATCTTTGACAGTCTTACCAAGGGGTATCGTATTACCCAATAACTGGGTTGTGGAGGTCAGATAGGCAGTCGCTCCTTGTAAAATACTGGTATTTAGCTGCATCCGGTTAGACTGGAAGCCGAGCCGGAAGGCAGCTGATTTTTTTTGGATAGTTTTCTTTCAAAGAATCAAGTAATTACTAAGTAGTAATTAGCGAAAGAACAATGATATTTTTTGTCATTATTTGAGTAAATTATTCTTATTTTAAAACATATTGTATGACGATGTCTATAAGAAGTTTAATAGTTTAGTTAAAATATACAGGATGTATCACGAAATGTGGCTCAAAACACCATACACATTTTCTGTTTACGTATCAACCTCTAGTCTGGTTTATACAGGATAAATAATTTCCACTGATGTCTGCATTGGTTGCACTTCTAGGTGAATGTTTTTCTAAATAATTTGCATGTGCTTATAATGTTCCTACGCTAAGTTATCTCATAGTCATCGGTAATATAGGATTTTTAAATAAATGCCAAATATCGCAGCCCAACTTCATAGTTTTATTTCTGTCATTACACCCATGTGTATCTAACAAGTTACAACTGCTTTTAAAATAATTCTTATTTTAAGAGACTGCCAATCAGTAAGTCTAGTAATCAAAACACTTATTTCAACTGTTTTATTTACAAAATGTTTGGTACAACGAAAAATACAATGACACATGTAATAATCATAATATAAGCAAAAATAAATTTTACGATTAACAATAATTTAAAAAAAAACAGTATAAATTGTCTCAATAATAACAATAAATTGGTAGGTAGGTACCATAGACAAGTAGTGCAACTTTATCTACAAAATGATGTCTACGAAAAACTGATAAAATTCAGGCAGTAGGCTATTGCCCTGTTTTGTCCACAAGAACCTACATACAAATGCGGAAAATACCTACTTAAAAAATAAGTTGATATGTATAATTTTTTAAAATATGTTTAAGCTTGACTGGAGTCCTGCTGCTCAATGTAGACCTGGCCTTCATTCTTCTGCATCTCCTCTGCTTCTCTTTGCATAATCATGTTCTCCCTGAGTTTCCATGTGATCAGGGCCCTTGCGCTCTTCATTTTCCTGATGCAACGGGCCAGGAGTAGAGCGAAGACTATGCCGAGGAGCTGCAAATGAAATATTTTACGAATTGCTATGAAAAAGGTACGTAAGTATCATAGTAGTTTAAAACTACTAAGCTTAGTGAAAAAATTAGATTGTCTCTCCCCTTGGAGACAAATTTGAATCTAAAGGTTGTAACAGACATGTCTGGTGGCAGGTTCATCATAATCTTCAGCCTATAGCAGTGTACTGCTGGACATAGGCCTCTCCAATTGCGGGCCATTCGAGCTCGGTTCTCGGCAAATCTCATCTAGCTGTGGCAGGTTGTCTGTTAGAAATCGCTGTCAGCGATAGACCGCCATTGTACCCATAGATATTTAAGCTCGTGTTTATCAATTGTTTGACTGTTTTGGTGTATAATATAGTTCCATTCTATTCTACTGCATCTGCCCATGGCAGTGAACAACTTTCTTCAAGGAAGACCTAATAAATTCCCAAAAAAAAAAAAACGCTCTCCGGGAGTACCGACTGAAGTGAAAACTAACAAAATCCGCTACGAGTGCTACGACGGTCGAAGACGGTGACGCGCGAGTTCAATAGTTTTTTCCCATTTCAAAAATGCCCAACGCGCCTAAAGAAGTTTTCACTTCAAAAATCACTTTCCGTACAAAGTTATCATCAGCTGATTAGAATTAGAGGTCAATTTGTTTTTCGGAATTAAATATGACTTTCTTCAAGAAAGTTGTTCACTGTCATGGGCAGATGTAGTATTTAAAATATGATCACCCATTTTCGTTACACCCTGTATAAAAAATACTTATATAATCTGCCTCAGTAAGTCTTGTACTCAAGAGCAGCGAAGAGTGAGAACGATTAGATCTCAGGAGCAAATCAGAGCACGGGCCTGCGGACGGCGAGTAATGGGTAGCTCGCCGTCCGATCAGCACCAGGCCCGTGAGTCGACGGCGCGTAGTGTTCCACACGCGCCTCAAAGACAAAATGTCATGGCCGGTGCCTGCATGACAAGGGGTGGCGGATAAATTCGTAACAGAGTTACCGCTCCCCTGGGCACTCAGGCAAGGAAGGAACAGGGGTGCGTATTAGTCAGCAAGAGCCTGACACGCCCTCCCATAAGTCCATCCCAGAAGTCATTGGATGATTTGCCACAACCAAAAAAAAAAGGAGCAAATCGGAGCATATCAAGAAAGGCAGCAGCCACAACTTACGAGTAGCGCTGGTCGTGAGCGCCATAGATTATTTCCCTCCTGGCACAAGAAAAGAGAGGTCTATTCTCAGCAGTGGGCTAAGTCGGGCTTCCTCGTTTATCGTTCTTTTTAACCGACTTTCGAAAAAGGAGGATTATGTTCTATGGTCACAGGTTCTATGTTCGACTGTATCTTTCTTTTATTTTTTTTTTATGCATGTCCGCCGATTTCTCCGTCAGTTGTGGACCGATTTTCAAAATTCTTTTTTTATCCGAAAGAATATACTCCCGAGGTGTTTCCCATATACATTTTATAGAAATTGCTTCAGCGCTTTTTGAGAAACTAAACAAAAACGAAAAATACGTGTACCTAGATGACGTTTTGGTTTTCTCCAATTACGAGTATGTTTAAATTCCACGTTCCATGTTATTGGGGTTTTTAGTGCTGGTGTATAACAAAGAAGTGAAAAAAAAACTTAAAAAAAAAACAACCGACTTCCAAAAAAGAAAATACACTAAAAATTAAAAAATAACTTTAATTTAGGAAGTCGGTGTCAAATAACTAAGAAATAAAATACAAACACCGACTTCCGAAATTAAAGTTATTTTTTAATTTTTAGTTATTTTCTTTTTTGGAAGTCGGTTGTTTTTTTTTAGTAGTGAAAACCGCATCAAAATTCTTTGGGTGGTTTCGAAGAAGTATGCGGAGAAACAGACAGACGCAGACAACAACTTTGTTTTATAACATTATTAGATTGTCACGTCACAGGTTTAAAATTAAAAAAAAAAAGTGGCCAAGTGCGTGTCGGACTTCGCACATTTAGGGTTGTACCAAATGTATTTTTGTCTATTTGTATGGCTTTGGGTGAATGGCGTGTAATTGGAGAGACCTATGTCCAGCAGTGGGCTGCTATAGGCTGATGATGATGATGAGGTAGGTGTGGCTTTGGATCAACAAGATAAGATACTGTGAAAATTTTAAGACGACGGACAGACGGACACGTGAGTGACAGCAATAGGGCTCCGTTAGGACCCTTCGGGTACGACTAGCAGTGTACTTAAAAGACTGTCGAAATCAATGCCAACGCCTTTGGGCAAAAATTCAAATGAAATCAGGTCATGGATATCTTAGGAAGATATCTATGACCTGACTTCATTTTCAGTCGGGGATGCTGATGCCGAAAATGTAATCAAACAAATCCCAAGATAGCAGCCTTCAACAACGGCGTTGAGCGAAACATGGAGGTGAGAATATTGTATTGTATTGTATTGTGTTGTTGTTGTTGTAATAATGTACCTACTACTAGCACCTATTGTGGACCAAAAGCCGTCTTATAAAAATGAATTATAATATTTTTTTATTATTGAAGTTACACTTCTTATGGCGCGCGCGCAAAAATGATGAGAGTAAATTTTTACGATGCGCGCGCACACCGTCACAAAAAACCTACAGCCTGAAGTTAGCTAGAACAGACACCCTGAAGTTAGCTATGGTCTGTGGTTCATGAAGAATGATTGTTTACCTTTTGTAAACTTTGTGACAGTTTGGTTTTTTATCTTGTTACACCAAAGAAGTATAACTTCTTACGTGCGTACTACATAAGTACACACACACTTTTTTTTTTGTATATTTCCAGCAACGCAAAAATATATGACTGCAACTATGTTGATGAACAAGTGTTTACCATGAATACGAGGCCAAAAACATGTTTTGAGTGTGAATAAATAAAAAATATTTGTTTTTCCAAATTAATTTCTGAAATTCTTGGCACTGACGGGTTTCAACATATTAATTAGGTATCAAAACAAAGCGTACCTAATTAGATAAGTACACAGTATTATCAAAACAACCTCAAAGTCTTAACTAGGGCACACTACGTTACCTACGTAGGTATCGTTGCAAACAGTGTGTGTATGTTTGTCAAATTACTTTCTTTGAACTATGAAGTCTTAAGATGATAGGATCTAACAATCTAGGGCAAGATAACAAACAATTCGTCTATAAACCTACGGATTTACCTATACCTAGAGGGTGTAGGTACCTATATGGAAATGCATGGTCATATTTTCTTATACAGGGTGTAGGTACCTATATGAAAATGCATGGTCATATTTTCCTATACAGAGTGTAAGTATATGGAAAAGCGTGGTCATATTTTCCTATACAGGGTGTAAGTATATGGAAATGCATGGTCATATTTTCCTATACAGGGTGTAAGTAGGTATATGGAAATGCATGGTCATATTTTCCTATACAGAGTGTTAGTATAACTGAAAAAAAAACACGTTTCTAGAAACGTGTTTTTTTTTGGGTTTTTTATTGGGCTATATCGCATGATCCATAATAGATAGACAGTTGAAATTTTTACACAGCGTGTATTTCTGTAGCCGCTATAACAACAAATAATAAAAATAAATCAACAGAAATACACATTCTGTAGATTTTTTTTGTTCAGTTTGTCTGTGAGCCCGCTGACACAAACGGACAGCGGGGTCTTAGTAATAGGGTCCCGTTGGTTACCCTTTGGGTGCAGAACCCTAAAAATTGGGCCTCCCATTCTAATTTTAATCAGCTGATGATGACTTTGTACGGAAAGTCCATATTTTTTTGGAAGTTTATACATCCTCAAGAAAGTTGTTATTTCCATGGACAGAAGAATATCTAAAATATAGTTACGTCGTCGACCGTATTATTTAAGTTTCAGTCAGTATTCGGCTGTAGATGATAACTCTCTTTTACATGACTTCAGTGAATCCCAAAAGGAGGCAATGTTTTAAAAAACGTTAAACTTATCTCGAAATTCTACAAGAGTAGGTACCTAATTACTTTGATGACATTGGTTTTTTGCTGGAACTCTATGGGTACGTGCCTAGGGATCTAATTCTTGATCACCGATCTCAACTACAAAAATACCTCCCGGAGGAAGAATACTATGCCTAAACAATAACAATAAAAGTAGACCAGTTAGTTTTACTTTAGGTTCTACCTATAAAGTCCCTAACTTTGACTAAGACTGCCTAGTTGCCTGAAATTGGAACCAAATTAGCAAAATAAAGTATATACATAACTTGACGTCACAACTGTACTTATTCCCCGAAAAGTTAGGTAAAGTTGCACCTAAAGTAGAGGCCCTGATTTCACCAGTTATGTCTTAGTCCCATGTAATAGGGAGCGAAAACAAAAAGCCATACTTTGTGTCAAATATTTCATAAACACTACTCTCAAAACAGTGAAGGCAAACATCGTGAGGAAACTGGCATGTCCTAGAGCCAGAAACTGCGAAGACATATGACATACACCAACCCGCATTGGGCCCACGTGGGGGATTACGGCCCACACCCTCTCACAGAGAGGAGGCCTGTGGTTCAGCGAGGGGAACATTAAAAGGCCTTTGCTAAATTCTTTGCCATCAACCAGGCACAATCCCAGACTCCTGGCTGCTACTGAGAAATTCTAGAAGGAAAACAAAGCACACTCACGTTAATAAACATCACAGAAACGCCGAGGACACCGATGACAGTGGAATTCTGTATCAGCGCGTTAACCAAAGCATCCTTGCAACCCGTGCCAGATATCCTGTCGCACACCCCGTTGACGCTGGAGAAGCAGCAGGACCTGGGCACCATCAGGGTGACGATGTCACCATCGATGTTCACGTTGGCCTTCACGACTTCTTGGTTGTTGGTGTAGTTGAAGTCCAGGTAATCCATGAAAGTGGTGCTGCCGCAGCAACCGAACTGGAAAATATTATTGGAAATTAAACACATTTCGCATTCCGCAAGGTGTACAGAAAATGCGCGGTCATGTTTTTAACCGAATTCAAAAAAGAGGTTCTCAATTCGTCTGTATGTTTTCTGTTTTGTATGTTTGTTACGCGATTTCTCCGCCACTTGAGAATAGATTTTGATGATTCTTTTCTGTTTGGTAGGCCATAATTCAGAGGTGGTCCCATATAAATTTTATAGTAAATTGAGACAGCACTATTTGAAAAAATCAAGATAAACAAAAAAATATCATGTATATACATATGACATTTTGGTTGTCTCCAAATATGTTCAAATTCCATGTTACTGGGGTTATCCATTCGGGCATAGTTTTAATATACAGAGTGTAACGGCAAGATGTGGTCATATTTTAAGAACTGCATCTGAGGATATTCACAAAAAAAAATTTTACCTCCCATACAATTATATTGATCAGCTGATGATAACTTTGTATGGAAAGGTAGTTTTAGGGTACAGCAACAAAAAAGTGAAAAATAACTTGAGGGAAGTCGATGTCAAATAACGAAGAAACCAAACACAAACACCGACTTCCGAAGTTAAAGTTGTTTTGCATTTTTAGTTTAAGTAGGTATTTTCTGTTTTGGAAGTCGGTTGTATTCTTGTAAAGTTTTTTAGATACTGCTCCTGCCCATGGAAAATGACGACACGTTTGGCGCAGTGGCTGAGCGTTCGGCTGCTGCGCTACGTGTCGCGGGTTCGATTCCCGCACGAAACAAATATTTGTATGGCCTACAGATAAGTTGTTCCGGGTCTGGTGTCTTGTGCATGTGAATTTACATGTTTGTGAATGCACCCACAATACAGAAGTAATTCCTAGTTTAAGTTTAAAAAAAACAAAAAAATAACAGCTACAAAGTTATCATCAAAATTAGTAAGTATGGGAGGTTCAATTTTTTTTTCTGAGTTAACTATGACATTCTTGAAGAAAGTTGTTAATTTGTTGTAAAAGCAGTATTTACGCATTTTCGTTACATGCGGCTAAATAAATAGTTCTCTCTAAGTAGGTCCTTAGCTAAGACGCAGATAATAGATGGATAAGCAGATTATCTTTGGTCAATATTATCGCCATAACGCCATTTCATACTGATAATTTATCCCCCTACTTATAACCTAGTATCCGCATATGGCTCTTGAATTAAGTTATCTCCATTTTTGATCATTTTCGAGGTGTTTCTGCACTGCTTAAGAAAATAAAAACGAACGGCTTCCGTTAAAAAAATATTTTAACGGAAGCCGGTCGAAAACCTCCCATATGGGTATCCATATGGGAGGTTTTCATTGAAAGTAATCCCTCCCAAAGATAAAACGAAAACAAACACACATCTAATATGCAATGCATTGTTTTATGGAAGAGCTCTAAGCCGCTCTAGAGGCCGGGCATGTTTACCGTTCTAAGCCCTTTTTTGGTCTCGCGTCGAGTTTATCAACACGTAGGTAGGTATTTGTATTTTGAATAAGATAATTAGGTAGGTAGTAGAATCAATGCGGCTCGGAACAATCCGCAAGACGCTGCGCAGTAGAAAATCCATGATTGTGACAGCGGAGGTAAGGGATACTGCACAGCCCAAAACGAACTTCACGAACGTCATTAAGTTTGAATCGACCTATTCTTATTAGATGAAATCTTGTGTAACTCACAGTAGTTTGTAGAGCATCAACTTCTTGCTGGATCTCGGCGTCGTTGTAGCCCCAAACTGGTATGTTGATGTAATGCACGATCTTGTTACTGTCCATCGTGAAAGCGAGGATCACTGCCACCAACTTAATGATGAACACTGTCATCAAGATGCATGCGTACTGAAAAGAGAAACCTTTATTAGTTCGAGTTTCGAATAGGTTATTAGTAGCTAGCTAACCCTACTATGTAAGCTCTAGAGAGCTCTTCGTGTGAAGTTTATAATTAAGTAAGGGTAATTAAACCGTGAGAATCGATATCAATCTTAACAAAAATATCATAAGAATCGGTCGCTGAAGGGAAATGGCTTTATCTCTTGATCCAAAATTCAGCCATAACATAGTTGAAAAGAGACTAAGCTGATGTAGAGTTGACATGCATTCTAGAGCATCAATCATGCTGCTGTAGAAGAGAGAACATGTTATCAAAGTCATAGGTCCATCTCCTATATCACTAGAAGATTAGAGGAACTTCCAACATTCATGCTTTTTACATGTTGTACATCCCGTCCATACGCACAAACCGTTTTAGGAATACTTTAATTGTGCGTACAGCTAACGAGTGGAATTCCCTGTCGAATCCTGTTTTCTGATCGCTACAACCTGGGTGTCTATAATCAAGAGTGAACAGGTTACGGTAAGCGTGTTCCATCGTCGAGCACATCGTCGCTTGCCATCAGGTAGGATAATGATCAAACACGAGCCTATAACATAAAAAAAAACCCTTTCCTATAAAATTCCTATTATAAGGTAAATAAGTCCTAATCTGACGATGACACTTACCACATTGACCATGCAAGTGCTGAGCTTGAGACTGCCGAAGAACCCGAAGATGGAGACGACCAGCAGTGCTAGGCCGATGAACACGCTCATGGCTGACGGAGTCATGAGGCCGCTCACCTTGCCCTCGTAGAAGAAGGAGTATCCATGATAGTGAGAGTACACTGAGATACCCAGGACTATCATGAGCGTTGCAATCACCTGGAATGGACAATTTAAGGTATAGTTTTGATTTGGTTGATTTATTAATTCGTTGGTGTGACTATTTGCTTGTATGACAAAATGTATGAATGTAAAGGACGTACAAGGAGTCTGTTGGATCGTACCAGGTGGGGTTCTGTAGTTTTTGCCTACCTCCAAGGGAACAAAGGCGTGAATATAGATGTACATATTTATTTTGAGCTTCACTTTGTATGTAAACAAATCTCTGACCCACTTCCCGGTTTCTGATTTAGCTGAAATTTTGCGTACTTGTTTAGTTTGGATGACAATGTATGGTTTGCACGCTGTACCTACTGATTCTGTGAAGATAACGCTTTTTAAGGCCTTCTGCCAGTCGTTTTACACGAGCAGCCTGTGGACCAAGTATACCCAGCGTGCATATAGTGACCTGCGCGTACAGTACAATAACGCATTCAGGGTGCTATTGGGGTTGCCTTGGCGATGTAGTGCGTCAGGGATGTTTGCGGAAGCGTGGGTCGACGGGTTCGCCGCGATCATGTGGAAGCGATGCGTTTCCATGATGGTGCGCTTGCGCCCCTCCTCCAATGGCATCCTGAATATGTTTTTAGACCGGTGGGACTCTCCCCTCTTACGAAGGTGGGTAAGAGTTCAGACACACTGATACGTAAACTGGTGTACTTACCATTGAACAAACAGGTCAATGATACATTGGCAATTATTGTTAATTTAAATTTAATACTAACTTTAGGCTAAGTCATACTATTACTAACGTTTTATGGATTTCCTTATCTCAAAAAATTAAAAAAAATTGAATTGAATTAGCTAAATGACGTCATTCTTCAAATCCTATATTTCGAACTCCCAAAAATGGCGGACTGGTTATTTGGTATACATTCCCATGTTAAGGGTATCAACTGAACGGGTATACTGAGATGAACACGAAAAAATAAAAATAAAGTGAAATTTTTTAAACCAACAGAAAATTATTTTAATATTATTGCCGGTGTTTGATTTTGTCTAGTAGATCAGTGAACTGTTGGCAGGATAAAGGATTTATGATTTTGAAAAGAAACTAAGAATTGGTAAGAAACTATTTTATACTTAATATTCATTTCTAAAGCCCGGGTTACACGAGGCTAGTTTTTCAGGCTTTTTGGGCTAGTAAACTGCTTTGATAGTTTTATAAGTAAGGATGGGATTTTACCATCCGGATTTATTTAAATCCGTGCCAGCCTAATAGCCATTTTTTTTCTGGCGGGGTGGGAAATCATCCAATGACGTCTCCCGCTCTGTGTGTGATCGATGGAGCGGGAGGGTGTGTCAGACTCTTACTGACTAAAACCCACCCCTGTTCCTTCCCTGCCTGAGTGCCCAGGGGAGCGGTAACTCTGTTAAGAATTTATCCGCTACCCCTAGGCATTGCCTAATAGCCTTGTCTGGAAGTCAGTACCTACCTACTCAATCGGATTATTTCGCTCCACTGCCTGTCACTACCTTTCTAGTAGGTAGCACAAGATTTCCTAACATCGTGTAAACATCCCTGGTCTCTAGCATGTGCTATGTGATAGTAAACCTTTAGGATGTGCCAGGATATTACTTTCTTGTGATTCTAGCTAGCGAGTGTACCTACTCGTACTCTTAAATAACATATTTAAGTCTTTATTTGATATTATTTCACTACTTACTTCTGCTAGCAGCTTCGCCCACGTGTAAATACTACTTCCTCTACGCTATAATCTATATAGCCTATGTGCTACTAACTATATTCTATCTCTGTGCCAAATTTCATCCAGATTCGTTCTGGCGTGATTGAGTTACAAAAATCCCTCCATCCATCCATACAAACATTCGCATTTATAATATTATAGTATTCATTTTTTATTCTAATTTTTAACCCCCTTCTATTAATTTGGTATGTATCTATATAAAGGAATCTATGAAAGTGATTTTCACCCACTTCAAAACGTGGAACAGAATTGAAACTTCACACACTTATCAAGGACCGATGACAATGCATGGTTCGAAGTGACGTCATTCTAAATCAAATATGGCGGACTCTCGAGGATGAAGACTAGTTATTTTTTATGCATTTTCATGTTAAGGGTATCAAATGAAAAGGTTTGCCTACCATCGGACATCTAGACGCACTGCAAGTTACTATCCCTACCTTGTTGCTATTCCACGAATTCGCACTAAGCGTTTCCGAACGTCTTTCATAATGCGCACAGCAAAGGAGTGGAACTCTCTACCTGCGTCTGTATTTCCGAATGCATACAACCCTAATCTCTTCAAAGTTAGAGTGAACAGGCTTCTTCTGGGTAAGCTCGGTCCATCGTCGACTTTGTCCCGGTCACCTCTGACCTAGACTAGAGTCAAGAGCAAACCCAACTAAAATAAAAAAATAAATAAAAAGCGTGTTTTTAGCATCTTTTTAAACTATAGAAAATGATTTAATTAGTAGGTATGATTTCAATACTTCACAACATTGGCTCCGTCCTACGCAATCTTAAATGAGTCATTTTCAGACAATATTTTCCGTCGCAGATTACTTATGATATTTTTATAAATTATTATCGATAAGATGGTTTTTATGATTGAATACTCAGCAAACAACGTTGCTTTCCTCTTTTTTTGATAAGAATAAACGTAATCCTGACAAAGTCAAATACCAGACTGTGTTTGTGTGGTTCTTGCTTGACGCTTGACTTTGGTGTTTCCAACAAAAACTAACATAAATAGATACAATGATTCCTTTGTGAGAGTACATCAGAGGTAGTTTAAAAGTGGCGCCAGTCACAGAAAAGTTGAAAGGGAACCGCTTGTCTTGGTATGGTCATGTGAAGAGGAGGGATGAAACACATGTAACTAAAAGAGTTATGAATATAAATGTGGATGGATGGAGAGGGAGAGGGAGGCCAAAGAAAGGATGGATGGATTGTGTGAGGAGTGATATGAAAGAAAAGGGAGTTAGTGATGGTGTGACGGTTGACAGGACAGAATGGAAGAAAAAAAGATGTTGCGCCGACCCCAAGTAACATGGGATAAGGGCAGGAAGATGATGATGATTTCTTTGTGAGAAACAAAAGAAACATTGTATCTATATAATATAATCATTGTATATACGATAATCCTGTCACACAGATTACCACAACCACAAACATGCCCTAAGGGCGAGCCTTTTTTTTTGTGTGGTAAATCATCAAATGATTTCTCTCGATCTGGGTGGAGCGGCAGGGTGTGTCAGACTCTTACTAACTAAAACTCACCCTTGATAGGGGGCGAGCCTGATGTAGCTAGTGTTGCCCAAAATCGGTCTTGGTCTTGCAGTCTTGGTCTTGTTCTTGCATTTTCGCAAGACCAAGACCAAGACCAAGACCGCCTTATTGTAGCAAGACCAAGACCAAGACTGAACCCTGCAAGACTTGAGCAAGACAAGACTTAAGCCTGCAAGACTCTTGCGTCTTGCAGTTAAGACAAACTGAGATTTGGGCGTTATTAAGTAGGTATTTGGTTTCAATCCCGATTTTGAGAGACGTTCCCCAGTATCAAAACCGTAGGTATCGTCATAACACTAAACTAAGGGCTGCAGTTGTATCTGCAGTTGGTAACGTGCCGCTCGTCTGAAAGAACCCTAAAAGGTATTGATTAGGTAGGTAAGTACTTATTATATTTCAATTATTTATTAAATAGGTAGCGTGTTAATACTCACAAATCTGTTCCCATCATCCCATGTGATAAAATGTACCTAGAATAACTTTCTAGCAAAGTTCATACCTTGTAGGTACCTATATTATGCTTGTTTATGTCTAATGTGCAGATCTAACGTTAGTACTCGTAGGTTGGTATGTGCTTAAAATTATAGCCAACAAAATTATAAAAACATTATGTAGGTACCTACTTACGTTTCAAAGTTTATATTATTCTTCTATTCAGCAAAATTTAAAACTAACAGCGAGTCGAGTAGGTCTACTAACAGTTTCTACGGCAGCCAATGTTATGGTACAGACGCCAGCACATCAAGCTACTACAATCTGTCAAATTTCTTTAACAGATTTTCAACTTTATCGCTAAAGAATTAAGGTTCAAGGTTGATTGGGAAAATGTGACGTTCTGCGAATAAACTGTTGGTCGGTCGGTGTATTATATACCCACTTATTTGATAATTTACCGACAAAGGCCGCGGTTTGCAACAAGTGTATCACAGCATTTGACACTGTTTGAGCGCCGCATTCGCCGACAAAGAGTACGGACACAGGCACACAAAATTGTTACCTATTTCGGTAGGGTTGGTACAGGAGGATAAAATTAAATGACCTTGAAGATGTCTCAGCAGTAAGTAGGTAAAAATTGAATGCTCTGAGTTTCTTGTATAAATACATTCACACACTGGCTCGAATTCGAACACTACAGCGTTTAAAGCTGTCGGGCGAGATGATAATTAATAACTAAGTAGGTATTGCATCTATTGAATAGCGAATATTTTGATTTCGAAATAATCATTGTTAATATCGGTAAATGACAGATAGTAAGTGATTTATTTTATTTATTTATTCATTTCCAAATTATATTTGGCTTACAATACATGTCGAGGAACCTCCATTTAGGCATGGAAAATGCCTGTATTTGAAGGTTCCGCTCCACCCTTACATTTTAAACTTCTAAATAGTTACAAAGGAAAAAAAAAGTAGATATTATAATTGTATGTGTGTGTGTGTGTGTGTGATGGTGTGTGTATGTGTGTGTGTGTGTGTGAGAGAGAGAGAGAGTGATATTTTGAGTGTACATGAGTGACAAAATGAGCAAATAACATCAATGTATAATAAGTGATATACCTAGGTACTAAAATGTGAGCAGCAAGATTGAAAATTGATATTCAAAGGTCGAGGAATGAGTTTGACCTTGAAAAAGTCATTTTTTTTTAAATAATTCCTCGACCTTTATGAACTTGGAGGGTTGTATTGATGGTTTCGATGATTATAATTCTGTAACTACATACGTCTTACAGCGCGAATCATAATCTAAAATCTAAACTAACGTGTTCAATAAATAGCAATAGGCTAATAGGTATTTGCAAGACTTGCAAGACTTGCGAGACTCTTGCTGCAAGACCAAGACCAAGACCAAGACTGAGAGCGCAATACCAAGACCAAGACCAAGACCAGGTGTATTGACGCAAGACCAAGACCAAGACTGGCCTAAGTCTCGTCTTGGTCTTGCATTTGGGCAACACTAGATGTAGCGTTTGCGACCACTAGAATAACGACGTTGTGCCTCGAAAAACCATTTAGCCTTCTTTTTAACCGACTTTCGAAAAAGGAGGAGGTTCTATGTTCGACTATATGTATGTTTTTTTTTTATGTATGTCCGCGCATTTCTCTGTCAGTTGTGGAGCGATTTTCAAAATTCTTTTTTTATCCGAAATAATATACTCCCGAGGTGGTCCCATATAAATTTTATCGAAATTGCTTTAGCGCTTTTTGAGAAACTGAACAAAAACGAAAAATACGCATATCTTGATGACGTTTTTGTGTTCTCCAAATGTTTAAATTCCACGTTCCATGTTATTGGGGTTTTTAGTTCTGGGGTATAACAACTAAAAAGCGAAAAATAAAAAACTTTTTCGGCCGGTAGTAGGGCCTTAAGAGTCCCAGACTATTACTATGTCGAGAACAATTAGACGAAGAGATTCAGTATTTTCTTCTCACGTGAATATTTGTTTTAGCATGCCGGGAAATTATAACAAGGATATTAGGGTCAACGTTGACTAACCGATAAGATAATATTATGTGCCGATGACACCAAAGACTTTTTTCCATTACCAACTTTTGTTCTGAAAAAGGTGCAAGCATGGATTAATTAGGATGTCCTATGACTAACTCTGGGGTCCAATCGGGGGGCGTACCGAGCCAGCGGAGGTTCGTATGTCAGGATCCAATGGGGGGTCGCACCGAACTACACGGTTAATTCGAGGTGCTCTACGTAAAATATGGGTGCACTGCACAACATCGTCGTTCAGACAGACAGCTTAGCTTTTCCCCACATGAGCTTACGGGGGAAGCGCCAGGGCAACCCGCGAAATTTAAATTTTCTTACGTTTTTTTTGCAATTTCAGTCAGTATCAGGTTGTATAATAATCAAAATATGCTTCGCGGCCGTACCAAGTAAGTACGTATTTACAGAACTGTAATCATTAAAATCATTAATACAACCTTCTGAGACGATAACCCTCCAGCTAAGTTGAAGGAAAAAAATAAGTGCCTAAAAATTGGTTTCCGATGCTAGGACATCGGAAAAAAAGTATATATAGAATTGATATACTCACTATAGAAGATAGAAATAGACATAACAGGTTTAGCGTAAGTTAGAAGAATGGGATGTAACATGAAAGAATCAAATTCAAAAGTCATTTATTCAAATTAAGCTGAGAGCCACTTTTTGAATGTCAAAGTTCTACATAAAGACAGTCTCCTAAAAACGCCCGCCCGTCACGCCCGGAAGAACATGAAGATTACATCTTCTGCTACAAAGGAGGCTGGCCAGGCTTGTATAGAGTAGGCTTCTTAGTTAAGAAAGAGCATAAAGACAAGATACTAAACTTCTCAGGTCTATCCGAATGAGTTGCTATGTTACAAATGAAATATAAAAAACTTTTTACAAAAAAAAAAAACAACCGACTTACAAAAAGAAAATACACTAAAAACCTAAAAAAAACTTTAATTTCGGAAGTCGGTGATTGTATTTATTTCTTCGTTTTTTGACACCGACTTAACTGCATAGTGACTATCAAATTGATGTCAACTGAGTTAGCAAATACACCTGCAGAAGAGGATATTGTCTCAATCTACGAAATTTTAGAAACAGCGCTAAACCAGGCAGGCAAACATGTCCTTATCGGTGACTTTAACACTCAGGTGGGCTAAACATGTTTGAACGACAGCATAGTCATGGAAAAATTCGTATACAGAAAGCTAAGAACCAACTATCGATTATGAATACCTTTTTCAAAACAAGAAAAAGCCGTAAATAGACGTGGTTATCTCCAGATGGAGATAGGAAGATAGAGGTTCTCCATGGCTTAGAATTCAGAGCTACATACATCTACACTCTATAAAAAGAAAAGAAAAGCGGAACAACATTTAAATCACAACCCCAGTCATTTAAAACAACAGAAGATATTACCTGTTATTTGAAGAACTTAGAACAAAACATTCAAGGCAAAATGACTAGCAAAACATTCAAACATTCTACAATGCACTAGAAAGCATCATTAGACACAAGAGTATGCCATCAAAACAGAAAGAGCTAAAAATAGATGCTGTTGGGAAAATTCTCAGTAAACATAGATATTATGCTCACAAAACGAATAGAACTAGTAAAAATAAAACAAAAAAAGTAAAGAAATGAAAAATGAACTAAGCGCTTTATACAACCATCAACCAAAACTATAGGAACAAAATAATAGAGGACAAGCTACAAAAATATTTAAGTCCCAAAAGAGCCTACAAGCAACTGACAACACACAAACTGGATCCAAAACCTAAAAACAAACAATATAGAGACCAAAACTAGAGATGATGTAATAAATTGTGCTACAGAATTTTACAAAATACTGTATGAAGAGAAAACTGACACCTCTCTGAGCTCGACTACTTCTTATTCTAGTAGGAATCACAAGTACTGCGAATATACCACGGAGAAAATTGATATAACAGCAGTAGACGTTATGGAAATTATCAAACATATCCAAAAGTTTTAAGCAAGACAAAAGCCCAAGACACGGTGGTTTACAAAATGAGGCTATAAAAAGTGGTTCTGCTCTGCTAGTGCACACTCTTACCTACTTATTAAACAAAGTCCTATAGATACTGGTCAGGTGCCAGAACAGTGGAAGAAATCCGATGTAATATTACTGTACAAAAAAGAAGATCCAAAAGAAATAGGCAACTGACCCGTAAGCCTTCTTTCAAGTGCGTACAAGCTATTCACATCAATGTTACTAAGCAGAATGACTCCAAAAATCGACGAAAACCAGCCGATCGAACAGGCGGGATTCTGTTCTGGATTTTCCACAACAGACTATGGTTGCATAACATGATATGTCATGTTATGCAACAAGTCATAAAGACTGGCCTGTTGGTCTAGTGGTTAGTGACCCTGACTGCTATGCCGGAGGTCGTGGGTTCGATTCCCACCCAGGACAAATGTTTGTGTGATGAGCACGATCATTTGTTCTGTGTCTGGGTGTAATTTATCTATAATATGTATGTATTTAGAAATATATAAGTATGTTTATCAGTTGTCTAGTACCCATAACACAAGCTCTGCTTCCAGAAAAGAAGAGAAAAGAAGAGTTACGTAACAGCAGGGACTTAACAAATGGCGTCAAATACTTTTTTGGCAAGAGACAGCAGTAGTTTACGAAATCGACATCCAATTATCGATAGTAGCCCAGTCGAAGAATGGTCAGAACATCCAACGGCAAAATCCAGAGTCAAAATCCATAGTGGACCGAATTTGATTGAATCCGCACCAACATAAGATGAGATAAGTTCGATTCAGAAGTTTGCAATCCGGATTCAGATCCACGTTCGCATAAACAAAGATCAAAGTGAAATACTCAGACAAATAGATTTTATCTATGACATGAATCAGCCAGATAATGTTCTGCTTTTGTTTGTTACACGTAAAAATATGTGGAGAAAGGTTTGTGCTCTCGCTTTTTCCGTTGATACGCTTGTATTTAATAATAATAATAGTAATAATTGACATATGTCGGGCATGTCATCGGGAGAATCAATCCGCCACATAATCTCTGGTTGTTCTCGTCTGGCTAACGGTGAGTACTTGCATAGGCACAACCTTGTAGCCAGGATTATCCATCAGCAACTTGCTCTGAAATACTCTCTTGTGGAATCGGAAGTGCCGTACTACAGATATGCGCCCGACCCAGTTCTCGATAATGGTCATATCTCATTGTACTGGGATCGGTCCATCATCACTGACAGGACTATTGTAGCCAATAAGCCTGATATCGAGAGGCGTGCAATGATTGCTGACATTCCCGTCCCACATGACGAGAACCTTGTAAAAGCCGAGAAAGATAAACAAATCAAGTATACCTATTGTCTTGGCTCGCGAGGTTGTCGACATGTGGGATGTGGACTCAGCGATCATTGTACCGATAGTCGTGTCAGCCAATGGCTTAATAGCCACGAGCCTCGACCAACATCTCAGGAGGCTCTCGTTAGGCGGTTGGATCAAGGGCTTGATTCAGAAAGCAGTACTTCTGGACACGGCTCGCATTGTCAGGCGGTTCCTCTCTCTGGAGCCCTGACCGCCGGTAGCTTGGACCCTGTTCCCGATACCGGTGGGATACTATTTTTTATATTTTTAAATGTTTTTTTTTTACTTTTTTTTTTAATAGAAATATTTAAAAATATAATGTAATATGAAACAAATGAATAAACGAAATAATAATAAAACTACTACTACTTTACTATTTTTATTTTTTTTTTATTCGTTCCAATTTTTATCCCGAACGGATCGACTATTAGTCATTACTCGTATGTACCAATACTCTTTGTTTTGTTCGATGATTGGAAACGCAAAAATACGGTTGGACAAGTACAAATAAATTGTGTGCGAGTTTGGACAATTTTATGTACGATCTACGCTGTGATTGGGTAATGAAAGGATATGGTACTGTATTTGGTGATGTGGTGTGTTCATTAATAAACCAGTTTAAATATTTTTTTTACCTGTAATCATACTTTTTTATATATTTTTATGATATTAAACTAACATTTTTTACTTTATACAACATGGCTATGAACGTAATAAAATATTTTTTTATTAGATATCTTAAAAAATAGTAATCGACTAAGCATTCGCGCTCGCACCTACAGTGGACTTTCGATGTGTCTGGCAAGATGTAAAAACCATGAAAACTGTCCGGCTGTTGAGGTAACATCTTTTTATAGGTCCCCAAGTAACATACATAAAATTTAGCTTTTATACTATAACGAAAGTATAATTGTAATTTATCAAAGTTTAGGGGTGTCTGGCAGGGGGTAGCAACTGTCATAAGTGTCCGGCAATGGATGATGAGATTTCTAAAGTTATCCCGAAGAAAATATAAAAAAATTGAGCTTTATACTCTAACAAATTTTAAGTACTATTTTATACACCTTTACTACCTGTTACCTGCCCAGGTAACCACAACCCAAACTCTATAGTCGCTGGTCGTTCTTACCTGTATAGGAGACATGTACAGAGAAACTTTCAACTTTTATAAAATAATGAAGGTCTGGCCGTCGTGGGCTCTTGGGCTCATTCAGAGACAACAACGAAGGAGAGGAAGTCGAACACCGAACAGGAACAGCTCATATTTACGAGCTGGATGAAATTCTGGAGCTTAAAAGAAATTCTAAAAGGGTCTTTCATTCTTCATCTGAAAAAGACTATTAAGGACACTTGTATCCTACCGACTCTCACATACGGCTGCCAAAGATGGATACACAGAACCAAAATAGAAGCAAAATTAACGACCTGTCAGAAAGCGATAGAAAGAAGTATACAGAAAATAAGAAAGTTCAAAAGATAAAAAGCGCACACATTAGAAAAAAGACAAAGTTACTAGATGCTCTTAGTACACTCTAAAAAAAAGTTGCATTGGGTGGTACATCTAGCAAGAGTCACGGACAAGAGATGGGCATTAGAAACAACAAGATGGGAAGGACCAGTGGGCAAAAGAAGAAGAGACCGTCCAAGGAACAGATGGAGCGACGAAATAATAGCAACAGCAGGAAAAGAATGGAGAAGCAACGCAAATAATAGGGAAACATGGAGTAAGCTGGAGGAGGCCTATACCCTACCAATAACATAATGAAATGTATATACGTATAGTTTTAAGAAAAACAGGTTTTGTAAGGTTGCTGGTAACAAAAAGGCTTATTATTATTACAATAATATTATTATTTATGTCCATAAAAAGTTGGGTACCTAATGGGGAAACTCAACAACAACACATTCAGTCATTGGTAGGCAAATAAGCAGGTCCCTATCGATAGTAACCTTCTCTACAACTGCAACTCAACTGTAATGCAGCTGGGAGCAGCTGGCTGATGGTATTCTAAAACTGGTTGTGACTAGGAATCTAAAACCTTTTTAAGTTTTGTAAAAGCAAAATTATCAGTTACCAATGTCTTCATCATCACCTTAATGACCATATCTACAATTGTACATTATCCTATATGAATTCGATCGATTTAAATTCGTAGAATTAACATAATATGTAGTTTCGGCCCGGGGCTTTCTTTTCAGTGCCTTGAACTTGAACAGATATTTTATTTTAGACCTGTCTACGATAGCAAAAAGGGCTAAACAACCTAATACTTTTGCTATAAAATTGATAAGACATATCAATCATTTTTTTATCACCGATGACGTAGCCTTTATTTTGTATATGGGTGATAGGGAATTTACCGGAAAAAATACTGAGTAGTGACCCCACCAAAATGCAATCTTGTTTTTATCAATAGAAATTTTCTATCAATAAACAGTATCTGAAAATGTAGGAAAATGGTATGGCTGGCTAATGAAATGATGGCTCACAAAGAGACTTGTGTCCCAGCCGCGGGAACAGAAAAGACTAAATGATATGCTTGCTTTGCATATAATTGCACGATGTCCACTGCAAGTCGTGTCGTACGAAGCTATCTTGCACAATGTAAACAGCACACAGATTCGTAACCTACCACGTAAGTACCTAGGTATGATTACAAGTAAATAAATAAAAAAACGCATTCAAATCGCTTCACCCGTTAAGGAGCTACGGTAGACAGACTCACAGGTATACAGACAGACATACACACATAGCCGTCAAACTTATAACACCCCTCTTTTTGCGTTGGGGATTAAAAATAGACTTTGCGGAAGTCTACTTGAGCAATTTGATACCTTTTTAGAAGATTGGACGCGTGTGTTTCGAAAACAATGTTAATTTATGAACTTCTCGATCCCTTGGTCTATCCTGTTAACCCTGAAGTTCCATTCGGGCAAGATCAGCACTGGATGAGACTCGCACAGATTAGTGAAGCAAAACACAAACAGAGGAGGCCTTCATATATCTAGGTACTCAGCAGTTGGGTAGAAAGCCGATGACAATGATGATGATGAAAATGGATACATGCTTACTAATTCACTGCTGAATCGGTAGGGAATATGCATGAAATTTTTTTATTTGTTCAATTGAAGACTTATTACCTATAGTGAACAAATATGAAGGAATTATCAAAATATCATCATCAGCGACGAAGTTATAAAGCTTTAAAGTTGATAGTTAGAAAGAGAAGTCCGACGTGTTCTTTGACGTCAAAGGACATGACGCCCATACGACTGCCACAGAAAACAGTGTTTTCGAGAGAGGGACAGATTATAGATTTGTTTAAAATTGTTATATCTCGTTTAATTTTCAATCAATTTTGATTCTGCTTTCACTGTTCGTATTCTATTTTAGTATATTCATCGAAAAACCGGTTAGATAACAAATATTTTTTCATGCATATTCCCTATTAGTTAAATTGCGCAATAAACAAAATAGTCCATTTATCTGACGATAAGGACAAACTTATTGGTAAGTACCAAAAATAAATACAAGGATACTTACAATGAACATAGCTGTGATGGTCAATAATAGAAATCTAATAGACTTCATATTGTACTCCGTCTCCGTCTTAGTGAAATGCATCCCTGAGTTATTGTTCACAGCTGCCGGGGCAGGAGAGGCAGGAGCTGCTTCACCCGTCATTTTTTTTTTTAAATTACCACTTATTATGCGACTAAGCGATTCCTTAGCCGATACGATACAAGCGAGTATCTTAGCGATAACTGAAATGAAATCTGATAACAATTGTTTTACGAACACAGAGCGTTTTCCAACTAGTCGCACTGATTACGTAGAACCTTTGAAAATCACTTATGCGTGTCTAACTTCTGCCTGAAACGGAGCGTGCTCTACCGTAGATAATGACAAAAGAACTAATTATAAACAACGTTATTTAGTTGGTACTCACAAAGGCTTTCAATAGATTAGTATCGCAAGTTATCTTTCAATACTAATTAATGCACTAGAAATTTTATCTTTGCCCAATTTTGATAAGCAATCACAATTTTTAACTAAGTTTTTTTGTTTTTCAATTCGAAAATGTCGACTCTACATAAGTTTCACGACGGATTTCAGTTGCGAGCTGTAATCTACTAACAGTAACGGTTAATATCGATTGGCCACTGGTTATATTTGACCTTCAGCCATTCAGTGTATTAAATATTAATTTAGTACGACCGTCATGTTTGTATTGACCGGTCTGCGTGGTACAATCAGAAGAGATGAACTGTTTGTTACTAACGCTCTGTTGGGAAATGGTGGTAATGATAAAAATAGGACCCTATTTTAGATAACAGGAATGCTTATCATTAGATATCTGGCTAACAAAGTTATTAAACCCATATACAGATCAATGCAACGACGCGCTTTCATAGAAATTGTTCTAAAATTGCTCTCACAAATACTACAATTTCTATGAAAAGCGTTGTCGCATCTTTGTCGTAGTGTCGCGGCGCGCCTGTCTGCCTTCTAACAGTGATAAACTGCTAAAGAAGACACGCATCACGTAAAGATTGATCATTTCAGTGCATTTTTCTAAGACAAGCTCAAACGAGGAACTCTTAGCTAATTACAGCCACACGAGTCGAAATTTAAAGTTAAGCTACGCTTGCGGAGGATGGGTGACGATCCATTACATACCGATTTCCTCTGTGCCTCGACAAGCACGCTAAGCTGTCAGTCCCACCCGGGCCTGCGGACGGCGAGCAGTGAGTAGCTCGCCGTCCGATCAGCACCTGGCTCGTGAGTCGACGGCACGTAGTGTTCCACGCGCGCCTCAAAGAGATGATTGTCTGCTACCGCTGACGAGCCCATCATAGCCGGTGCCTGCATGCCTAGGGGTAGCGGATAAATTCGTAACAGAGTTACCGCTACCCTGGGCACTCAGGCACGGAAGGAACAGGGGATGGTTTTAGTCAGTAAGAACCCCCCCCGCTCCACCCAGAGCGGGAGATGTCATTGGAAGATTTCCGACACCACAAAAAAAAAGCCATCAGTCCCGGCTGTCATTTGAACATCTTTGACAGTCGTTACTGGTAGTCAGAAACCGGCAAATCTAACACCAGTATTCCAAGTAAAATACTGGTACTGAGCTGCATACTGATCGAATCAGAAATGAGGGCACATTGGTCGATGGAGCTAAAAAGTTCTGGAGTGGCGACCGCGTACCGGAAGACGCAGCGTTAGAAGGTCTCCCACAAGGTGGACCGATGACCGATGACTGGAGAGGGTCGGGGGTAGTTAATGGATGCGAGACGCACAGGACCGGTCGTAGTAGCGACAATTGGGTTAGGCCTATGTCCAGCAGTGGACGTCTTTCGGCCGAAATAACGACGATGATGATTCAGCTTCATCCGGTTAGACTGGAAGTGGACCCTAGTTGGGAAAAGACTAAGCAGGTTGATATTTCTAAAGCTAGTAATTTCTCTGGTAATATGAGAATTTACAATCTCAAACAAATCTTAATAAACTTGTTTTGTTAACATCAGAATGAACAACCAACTCATTTAAAGTACACTGTTCTTCAAGATTCAGGAAAATCGTTGAAGTTTGAAGGACAGGGGTTATTTAGTTTCACCTGTCCCGTTGTCTGTAATCAAATCTTGCAAGTCCTATTAGACCCACTTTCTGATGTCCGATTGGGCTTAAATTTGGTGTAGTATCTTCGGTGACAATCATCCAGCTGGTCTGATGACGAAGGGAGACGCAAGGTGGCTATAGGAACTTCTGAACTTTCAATCAGCGTAACTTACTGATAAACATAAACTGTTTATTTAATTTCAGCGATAAAATAAAATTCTAGACCTCATAAGCCCCATCTTCTGATAAGTGAGAGTTAATAGGTTACTTCTAGCCAAGCGTGCTCCATCTTCGACCACATCATCGCATAGCATCAGCCCCCCTAGCCAAATAACTTTTATAACAGCGCTAACGCTAACGCTTCGTGCAAAATATATGGCAAGGACATTACCTGCGGAGAGAACTGTCACGTGATTCACGCCCAGGTATGTTGTTGCCATACATTTTGCACGAAGCGTTAGCGCTGACGTTAACAGAAAAGTATTTTGTCTAACTCCGCAGGTGAGATAGAGGTCAAACGTGAGCCTATTTAATGATAAAAAATGAAAATTTTACAATGAACCAATTGATATCGTCTCATAAGTACCTACTAAGACAAACCTATCAGTAGGATATATTTTAGTATCGAAGTAGCAGGGACAAGTGCCGTGTAAATATGCGTGTTACATTAATATAGATACATAAGGATTTCAGCATGATAACGACCTCCATACGCTTATCGCTTAAGCCCTATCGGTTGTCGCTTGTCGCTGATATCACGGTATGTACTCATAGTAAAGTCGAGTTGATAAAGTATCAACAGATTATAATGTTTTAAGTTTTTCTTTGTTTTTTTCAGATACGGAAATGCCTCACATTTCAGATCATAACCCAAAGTGACCAGAGAAAGACAAAGTACTTTTTTTCTGTTAACGTTAACGCTAACGCTTCGTGTATAATGTATGGGAACGACATTATTGGGCGTAAGTCACGTGACAGTTCTCTCCGCAGTTAATGTCGTTGCCATACATTTTTCACGAAGCGTTAGCGTTAGCGCTATTATAAAAGTTGTTTGGCTAAGGGGGCTGACTGAAAAGGATTTTGGTTTTTGTTAGGATATTATGTTTCTGAAAGGGTTTTTTTTTCATATTGCGATGATCTAGCTGCAAATCTAGTTTTAGTATTTTATATTCCTCCTGGGAATTTTCGTACCCAACGCTCTGTCCGTCGTCTGTCACTAAAATTTTGTTCAGAAGAATTTTTAAACTTACTATTGACCTATGAACTTGAAATTTGGTAATAATGTTTATTATTACGTGTATTTTACTAATCACGTATATTTTATTTTATAAATCTGATTTTTTCTTTGATAATTCTCTCATTTAGTACGGAACCTTAATCATTTCCGATTTCTACATTCTGCCATACTTTAAACGAAATTTTCTTTTCTTTTAGCATCTTTCGCACATCTTCATTCCACCACCATGTATCCTTTTCTATCATGCCTTTACCCTGCGATTCTCCAAACACATCTTTTGCTACTCGCCTTATACAATCCGCCATCTCTGTCCAACATTCATCCACAGATTTTCCTTCCATATCCTTCATGTCTATCATTTTATCTACCACTTAACTCTTAAACATACTTGCACACTCCTCATTTTCTATCATACGCCATCTGATTTTGGGTGGGGGCCGGTCTTTGTTCCTACTGGACGAGACACTGACTGTTACGTCCATCATTATGAGCCTGTGTTGAGAGACTAAGCCTTCGCCTGGCAACACTTTACAGTTTTTGACTGTTTTGAGACTGTTTCGTTTCACCAAGAAAAAGTCAATTTGGGTCGCGTGCTGGCCACTTTTGTAAGTGATCAGGTGTTCGTCTTTCTTTTTGAACCAGGTGTTAGTTATTGCCAGGTCAAAAGCCGAAGCAGCTTGCAGCAATGTCTCGCCATCAGTATTACGGTCTCCGTACCCCCAACCACCATGCACTCTCTCATAACCGTACTTCAGACTTCCTACATGCCCATTAAAATCACCCCCCACAAACACCTCTTCACTCTCCTGTACATTCATCATCACACAATCGAAGTCCTTCCAAAACTTCTCTTTTACACTATCCTCACATCCTGATTGGGGTGCATACGCACTAATAACATTTACTATCATACTCTCCATAACCACTTTAATAGCTATCACTCTATCACTTACTCTTTTAACATCCACCACACATTCTTTTAACTCACTATCCAAAACTATGCCCACACCATTCCGTTTGCCATCACTTCCACAGTAATAAAACTTATAACCTTCTCCTAAGTCTCTTGCTTTTGCACCCTTCCATTTCATTTCTTGCAAACACGCTATATTTATCCGTCGCCTTTTTAAAACATCTGCTAACTCTCTTCCTTTTCCAGTCATAGTACCTATATTCCAGCTCGCACACCTCAATCTTAATTCTCTCACTCTCCGAGCTTGCGTCTTACGTCGCACCCGCCCGTCCTGGTGCGATAACCCTTGTCCATTTCCCACAGGAGCCGGGTGCTGCCCCTGCGCGTCGCCTGTGGGGTACGCCCTAGCCCTATCGCACATCATATTTTTCCAGACCATGTTGCAAAAAGGTTTTGGCAGAAGTTTTATAGCCGGCCGCCTGCCTGACGCCAACCCTCCTTGGGAATGCTGTTGTTGGTGGTTTACCCGCCACCGCGCGGGTGGCCCATGGTGCTATAGTAGTATGCACTAGGTCTCAAGCTCCCTTAGATCCAACAGATAAATATAGAATTAAAATAAATGTATTAATTGAAAAGCCAACCACCGTCACTTGGAATGTAGTGACCTCTTTCTGCTCAATAATTTACTCAGCAATGCTGAATACCTAAGACATTAAGGATGGATATGGCCTAAAACGCATAGAAAACAAAGAGGTGCTCGACGACGCAATGCTTGCAATTTATTGCAAAATATTTTTAAAATTTTTGTTGTTGATAGGCACGCGTTTGACTACTATCTCACCTGATGGTAAGCGATGATGTCGAAGATGGAGCACGCTTGCCTAGAAGTAACCTATTCACTCTTGACTTAAAGACTCCCAGGTTGTAGCTATCTGGAAACACAAATACTACATATAATCAGTTTACTCAAAAAATAGTTGAGTTATTAAAAATCTAAAACAAGCAAGTATTGCATTAGGATTCTGTTCATTGCTCGTTATTATATTAACGTACGTTGGCTAGTAATACGGGCTTTGTTTTAACAAAATCTATGTTGTTTTCTATAAAAAAAAAAAAACTCAGAAATATAGTCAAGATTAACATATAATTTTGTACCGTAGCCTCAAATTAAATGGCTTTGCCAAATTTTTATTTTTACTGTACATCTAACAGAGTAGCTTTGCGCAAAAAATATTGCTGGGAAACGACTTTTACTTTTAGGTATGAAAAAAAGACCTATTTTTTTTGCGCGCAATGTAACGCGAACCCAGGTAAGTGGAGTTAAACCCCACCCCTTCGCTCTAATCCACGTAGGTATTAGTCGGATTCATTGCGTTTTTGTAACTTCGAAAGCGTAATTTCGAAAATTCGAAAAAGTATGAAAATTCAGGTAATGTTTGTTTGGATAAAACTTTAGTAATAACACTTGGAATTAATTTTCGTAATAAAGAAAAAAAAATTGCTACTTTGACCTTCAATATTTCCAGACCCAGTGGATTCCCAGGTATGGTACAGTGGAAAAAAATAATCCAAATAATGGGTAGAATATATGTGGCTTTCGGCTTCGGAAACTGTCTATTTACATCCGATATATCATATCATACCTAGTATAATCAGCCTATAAGGTTCCCACTCCCACGGACACAGGCTTGCCGGCTGCAGCTAGTAGGCTATAATTTAAAATGGGAAATTACTAATTCCACGCGGGCGAAGCCGCAAGCATAGAGCAACACGGGCCACCGACGTAATGGCCGCAAGGCACCGGGCGCAAAAAACGTCAAATGGTCTTCAGAATATTTTATTCTTTTGTTAAAAGGGTCACTTAAACATTCAAGCACAGTCTACTAACTATTCATACTACAAATATCTAGAATTTAACACCAACCACAACTGTGCGAAAACATAACTCCAGATTTTCCTGTCTTAACAATTATGAAAAGGCAGATAAATAATAAAACACCAAAATATTGTGTAAATAAAAATATTTCTTTCTTTACAATACGTTTACTAATACTTACATACGCTTAGGTGATAAAATATAATTATTAAATAGGTAATTTAGAATTTTTATTAATCTTAAAAGTTAAATAAGAGTTTTGAAATGGCAAAAAAACATAGGTAAGAAGGAATATAGAGAATAGGACGTAATCAATTTACTTTTAAAACCCTATTTATAAAAGCTGAGAACAAGTGGAATGTTTTTGAACTTATAAATATAATTTCACAGACATTTGTCATCAACTGACTTAATATTTATTTTATCATTTCGATATGTAAAAAGTATATAAATATTATATTTCTATCACAAATGTGTACGTGACGGCACGTTTTTCCCGATATTGGAAAATATGTATTTTTGGTGTGGTTTTCCCTAAAATGAAACAAAACTCTGGTTCTGTAAATCATATAAGTTCGTTACACCCTATAATTGACTTTTTAGCGTACTTTAAATCTAGAACAAGTGCTATCACAATAGTAATCGGGTTCTATAAACCTTATTTTTAAACTTAGAACCAGGACTAAGGCATTGTCCTTTCAGCCCCTTAGGCGGTCGTTTGTCCATGGAAGGGGACATAGACAACTGGTGCTTTTTTCTCGTCGTTGGGGTTGAGGGAGGTGTAGGCATTGATCACTCGCTCCTGGATCTCCCACCGTCTGCGTTCACGTTCGGATTTCGCCTTGCGGATCGAGCTGGCCAGCGAGAATGAGAACACAATGCCGATAATCTGAAATTCGATAAGATAAACGTGAATATTTATGATACAGGAAATGGGTGCTAGATTTATGGCACTGGTAAAACTGATAAAATAGTGATAGGATCGATTTTAATGCGTTTTAGCAAGTAGGTATTTTTTAAAAAACAAACGCTACATATCTATTATAATGATACTTTATTTGAAGTTCAACGACTTTGTCTGAAGGACGTCGTTGCCACATCATAAGACCTTAATGTTATATTTTTATATATCCATGCATGTCACATATTTGTTGGACAACAAGGCAATCAAGGATGACATCACGCGTGAGCATCAAAGACACAAATATTTTAGGGTCAGCATATCTTTAAAATATAAAACAAAGTCGGGTTATTTACACCATTTATAACTCAAGAACGGCTGGACAGATTTTAATGATCTTTGTTTTGTTGGATTTGTCTTCGCTTCGCATATCAGAATAACTATTAAAAAACGGAAAATTACACGAAAAAAAGGCACAAAATTTATTTTCTTAAACATTTTGTATGGAACGGACATTATGTTCATTGATTCTGAGGCGGTACGAAGTTCGCCGGGACAGCTAGTTATTCATAATAAGGGATATAGAAAACAGACTCAAATCATCATTCATCGTTCTTCTGCCCTTATCCCAATTTATTTGCGGTCGACGCAACATACTTGTATCTTTTTCTTTCATACTTCTCTATTAGTCATCATCTCTGTAGTCACCCCCTTTTACCCATATCCTCTTTCATACAGTCCATCCATCGTTTCTTTGGCCTCAGAGAACAGACCCAAATATGAGTTTTTAATAATCGTCTTTGGATACATGGTGTTCACAGCAATTTCAACAATTAGGGCAAAGTTAACATCTTCAATAGATGAGTAAAAATCTGAGATCCCGTTCATCAATCTATTCAGCCAATTGCAGTTCACTCCTCGCATCATAAGCCTTCCCCAAAGTGAACTACAAACCCTCGGTCCTGATCATGCAGAATTCTTTCATAACGCAAAAACTCATCCTTTTTTATCATTAATAAGCTCTCATTTGCCCACTATCTCACCATCAGGTGGTTTCCATCAGGTAAGCGATGATGTGGTCGAAAATGGAGAACGCTTGCCTAGAAGCAACTTATTCACCCTTGACTTAAATACTCCCAGGTTGTAGCTATCAGGAAATGCAGACTGGCAGGGAATACCACTCCTTAGCTGTACGCACAATGAATGTGTTCCCAAAACGTTTTGTGTGTGTGAGTGGGATGTCCACCATGTACCGGTGGCACATCGCTGTACGTCGAGTGGTCCGATGGTGGAACGGGCTTGGCGGATTTAAACTATGCAATTCCGACGCACATTACCCAAAATGTAATCGATAGAAAATCGACAGGCTAGCAACTCGGCGTCGCCGCGTCGATGCTTAAGAATTTGGAGCTTCGACTCGACGAGTTTATCATTGCCAATGATCCTCTCGGCTCGTTTTTCAATTGACTCAAATTGACTCGATTCTTACTACCAAGAAACCCGTATGACTCATATTGAGATTTAAAATGAGGCAAAACTAACCTGAATGAAAGCAATAGTCATGGCGCCAGCGCCCAACAGCCCAGCGCTCTGGTATACCAAGTAGAACACCCTGGGAAGGCATCCATTGGCGTACAGCTTCGTGCATTCATCAATTTCGAGGTCTCCTATGATCTCGTAACGGGACTCGGCACAGCAGGAGTTGGGGACGGTTATGTTGCTGATGGAGATGCCGCTGACCCCTGCAGGAGGAGGCACCACGCTCCAGTCCATGTAGCTGTCCACTCCGCAGCAGTTCAGCTGGAAGATGGAGACGTTTGTGTTTAGTTTTTCGTCATACATACATCTCATTCTCTTAATTCGTTTTTGATCGTTATCATGCTTCAGTCGTTGTGGTTGACCGAGCACAATACTAAACAATTACATACCGGAAAATGCCGACTAATTAACATTTAACAGCTACATAAAAATGGCTTTACACAATTATTACGGGCAGTTAAAGTTACAGTATTATATAATGTTATTGTTTCAAAGGAAAATACCTACGCTGCGCGGGCGCAGCCAATCGTCTTACCAAAACCACTTGAACGCATTAACAAATGTGATATACAGCATGTAAAAAAAACCCTGTCCGATCCTGAAGGGTATTTATATTTGGTATCGTACTGCGTACACATATACGTAATCATTTATTGGATACGAGACTATTATTTTTCCCCAATGAAAATAATTAATTTAAAAAAAAAAATTGTCAAAGCCCACACTGATCGCTTGACAAAGTTCACCTACAGTTTCGTGTCAAAGACACCGCCTGTGCGAGACGGTCTTTTTGATCCTTTGTTAATAGAGTGCCTACAGCGCGGCTAGTGCAGGGCGGTAAATTCTCAAAAAAAAAAAAATTACTTGCCATATAAATATTGCTCAATATTATTCAGCTTGTGATGATAACTTTGTATGGTAAGCCCGATTTTTTTTTGGGATTTTTCTATTTTTTCTTAGAGAAAGTTTTTCATTTTCATGGGCAGACAGAACTGGTTCCTAAAATATGAGAAATATGACCACACCTATCCGTTACACCCTGTATATAATTATAGTAAGTTAAGTATTTTATAAGGAAGTACATAAATAGTATAATATCAATTGTAAAATAAATAATATTTAATACAGTTGAATAATATAGTATTGTATCTGAACAATAAACAATGTAGGATGAACAATGAACCTAATGTTCAAAAAAGGACACCAAAGCCGTAATCATAAAAACAGTACATTTTCCTCAATTATATTCCTTAAATAATATGAGCTCTGGTTTTGAACTCCGACTTTTCCTTAATAGTTTTTAATATTAAATATATTTGACTGAGGATATTCAATAATACAATATACCTATAAAGGTGTAATTATATATTAAAATCTTCTTTATACAGCATGTAACAAAAACCCTGTCCGATCCAATAAAGGCGTATTCCTGGTTTAACATACTCGTACGTACTAGAAAAAGTTGTAAAAAAATGTATCTCATACAAATCGAAAGTTTTATGAGATACATTGATTTTTATTTTTTTTAAATATGCGAAATTTAACACTAAATATGGCAAATTTTTATGGCGAAAACTTTTAATTCTTACCTATTTTATTTCAAACGATACCGCCATGCACTAGCCGCGCTGTACGCACTCTTTAACAAAGGATAAAAAAGACCGTCTCGCTAAGGCGGCTTCTTTGACACAAAACTAGGTAAACTTTGTCGAGCGCTCAGTTTTGCCTTTGATAAGTTTATCTTTTTTTTTAATTCATTATTTTCATTGGAGAAAAATAATAATCTCGTATCCATCAAACGATTACGTATAAGTTTACGCAGTACGATACCAAATAATACCCTTCAGGATCGGACAGGGTTTTTGTTACATGCATATAAAACAAACTCGTGTTAGTTACACCATTTCTAACTCAAGAACGGCAAGACCGATTTAAATGATCTTTGATTTGTTAGATTTATCTCTGCCCCGAATAGCAGAATAACTATTAAAACATAAGAAAAATAAAAAAATAAAAATTATGAAGAAAATTATTTTCACAAACATTTTAGAGGCGGTACGAAGTCCACCGGGGTCAGCTAGTTATAGTATACCTAAGTTAAAAAAAATGACTCATGGGAATAAATACTGTAAGTATAGGACTTGACACGTAATTTAGGACCTTTGATTAGCAGGTTCTTAATTTAAACATTTCTATTGAGAATTTAAATTTAGGATCCGACAATCAGTATTTACACTAAACATAGCGAGCGAGTTTTGTAAATAAGACAGATAATATTTAATATCTAGGTAGGCATTATGTATACCAACATGGCGATACACTGAAACACTCCACGCATGACGCATGTTCATTGGGCAAGATAAAATTTGACCAATGAGCACGCATTTGCGTTAGTTGTGGGATGCTCAATGTGTCCCTAATGTCTACTGTTCAGCAATATTATTCTTTGGAAACGTTATGGCAAAGGAGCACGTTCAACTTTTACATTCTTTTTTATATAGTTTTTTTTTAGGTTTGGTTGGGTTTAGTTTTGGGATGCTCAATGTGTCCCTAGTTTCTACTGTTCAACAGTATTATTTTTTTTAGGGGCGGGGGGTTTACTTGTGGGATGCTCAATGTGTCCCTAGTTTCTACTGTTCAGCAATATTATTCTTTAGAAACGTTATGGCAAAGGAGGGCGTTCAACTTGTAAAACCTATTGTTGCGTTACCTTATGGTAACGCGAGGGGCCTGACGCGTTAAGCACCGATACGAAAGACGAGAACTGTGGTAACTTGGGCACTATGTTTTCAGTGATGCGGGGTAGGTATCTCCGGCATTCAACATTAAACAGGCAAACTATTAAAAGAGCCTTAAACAAGGAATTAAAGAGAATAATGAAGAAAAATAGTGGTGAGACCAAGGCATATCTCTCAAACCTATACCTAAGGATGGGAATGTGAAGGTCACGATTAACAATCATCATAAGCATTAAGATGAAAAAACTTTAATTTGATGTTTTTTTTTTGTGGGGTGGGAAATCATCCAATGACTTCTTCCGCTCTGGGTGGAGCGGGAGGGCGTGTCAGACTCTTACTGACTAAAACCCACCCCTGTTCCTCCCCTGCCTAAGTGCCCAGGGGTGCGGTAACTCATTTTCAGAATTTATCCGCTCCATTAGGCATGAGTGCCTAGGGCCGCAGTCTCGACATTAATAGCGAAAATTATGTTACCGATCGCTAAATTTCAGCCGTTATAAAAACTCCCTTATTGTGAGGAAAATTTTTAGATCATAACCTGAAAAAATAATTGATTTTCTTGAAATAGGTACGTAAATTTTAACTTGCAAGCACCATTTTCCATGAAAACTTATAATTTATTTAAATATGAATGAATAACTTTTACTGATTGTAACAATTAAATTAACTTGTCAAAATATAAAAGGACATAAAAGTTTGCCTTCTTGCAACATTAATTTCTTAGGTATTCGGTTGTTACGCGGTCGTTAACTATGTCGAGCGCCGTCTCTGTACATATTTCAAGAAAATCAATTATTTTTTTCAGGTTATGATCTAAAATTTTTCCTCACAAATGAGAGACTTCTTTAACGGCTAGTAATTTAGCTATCGGTAGTTAACATAAGTTTCGCTATCAATGTCGAGACTGAAGGCCCAGGGTGCGCCGGACGTAACAGAAGGTCGGGTGGTACGTAAGGGAGGCCCATAATTAAAGACCTTTAGACCCTTAGTCAAAGTTTCAAGTCTTTTGAGTTAAAAAATGCGGCATACACAGACAACAGCCCATAAACAAGCAATCGTAATAAAAATTCTAGCAATACAACTTACCCTGCTCTGAATGAAGTCGAAGGCATCTTCGACCTCTTCATTCTGGTAGTAGTACGGCAGTGTGACCCTCAGCTTCTCGTCCAGCATGCCGGTGACCTGCGAGCGTAGGCTGTACGCGGCGATGGCGGCTGCGATCTCCAGGATGAAGACCAGACTGAGGATGACTGCAAACTGGTGAGGAAGAAAAGAGATGATAAGAAATAAGAAGATAAAGATCCTCTTAGGCACTGAAACTCACCGGTGAGTTTGACAAAAAAAAAATCGGCTGTCAACCCGGGTTGTCGTCGGGGTTCAATTTGACAACCCGGGTTTGTCCGCTGGGGCTGAAGGGAACGCACGGTTTTCTAAAATATTTTTTAAAAGTCAGTAGTCAGAATTGTTTTCAGTTACTGACTGAAAACGATTCTGACTACTGGCGTTCGCTCGCGCTCGTGGTGTTCATTCAGCCTTACAGAGAAGATCAAATTTATAATTAGCATCATCATCATCATCACTTCAGCCGACAGACGTCCATTGCTGGACACCTCCCCCAAGTATCGCCTCAACGACCGGTCCTAAGCTTCTCGCATCCATCGGCTACCCGCGACCCTACTTTGTTGGAGGCCTGCTAACGCTGCGTCTTTCGGTACGCGGTCGCAACTCCACAACTTTTCAGCTCCATCGATCATCTGTTTTCCGAGCAATGTGCTCTGCCCACTGCCACTTCAGTTTGACGATACTTTGGGCTATGTCGGTAATCTTGGTTCTCTTGCGGATATCATCGTTCCTGATTCGATCACGCAAGTACTGAGCAATATAAGGACATAAATATGACCATTAAAAAAAAGGTTGAGCTTCGTACAGATCCAGTCTACTTATTATCTTTGTAAAGTTTTGAGTCATATCGACGCCCTGATCTGTCAACATCATCATTCCAGCCGAAAGAGTTTCAGGTATATACGCGTCGTCACATCGACCGGTCCTGTTTTATTTTACCCTAGTACCCTTTTTTATTTTTTGGGGGTGAGAAATCATCCAATGACTTCTCCCGTTCTGGGTGGAGCGGGAGGGCGTGTCAGACTTTTACTGACTAAAACCCACCCCTGTTCCTTCAGTTGCCTGTGCCAAGGGGCGTGGTGATGCTCTTTCGTTTTTCCACGACCCCTAGGCATCTGGCATCACCTCGGAGACTCTGTCGGGCCTTGTCAGTTATTTCTGATACCTCTATGAGGCGCGCGTGGAACACTACGCGCCGTTGACTGTCAGGCCTAGTCCTTATCGGACGGCGAGCTACCCATTGCTCGCCGTCCGCAAGCCCGCGCCTACGGTGGCCGGAGATCGGCTTCCGACCCCCCGACGCCCAGGGTGTCTTCTGCGGCGGCTGCTAGGGGCGTGAGCGCGTCTATGTTGCGTCTCCCTCACGCGTTCCGCCTCCTCCTTCACGTGCATTACTGCTTGGCAGAAGAAGGTGACAGTTTCCCATTCCCTCTAGCTTCGTACCATGGCCTGGAGCAGAAACGGACGCGAGAGGTCGCTACTGTGACAATTATAGTCACAACCTTATGTTTGCGGCCTTTTGTTGGCGACTGGCAGGTTAGAACGTTCTAGAATTGTTGGAAAGTCGGTTGAAATTAAGAAGAATAAATGATAGGCTTGACGGATGTGTCAGTTAGTTAGAGTTCAGCGAGCCCGTCCAAGTGGGCAGATGTGTTTTCCCTATTATTTGAATATAGTTAATTGAAGTCGCCCTCAGCAGTTTAACTTATCCGCCCGTAGACAGATCTCTTCCATATAGTCCTCTCGCACCGAGGCAACGAGTCGCCGAGCTACGCGACGTCCCCGATAACGTCGAAGTGCCTCCAAGGTGCCCTGTAGCTCACAAGAGAGCTTGGGTTCTTACACTACCGCCGATCGCCTCCACGAGGACACGGCGGTGCTACACTCAAGCGGGGCAGACCTTCACCGTGTGCTCCACCATGTCCCCTGGGCGATACCCTAGTACCCTACAAAGGTAAAATACTGGTATTCAACTGCATACAGCTTGACTGGAAGCTGACCACAACATAGTTGTGAAAAGGCTAGATAGATTGATTGACTACGAAGTTAAATGGTCTACTTACAATGTTAACCAAGCAGGTGCTCTCCTTCAGTGCGCCAACACACCCGAAGAGGGAGACGAACAGCATAATGATCCCGATGGCGATGACGAAAGTCGCCGGAGAGAAGAACTTGTCGTCGAGGAAGAACGACACGTCATGGTAGATCGCGTAGATCGTCGTGCCCACTGAGATTATTAGTGCTGAAGTAAGCTGGAAAGAAAGACATGATCAATTAGTAATAGTACAGTTTTCTGAAGGATTACATTCATACTAAACTTCATTTCATTTGCGAGCTTGGATAAGTTTAAGAGTGGCATTACTCATCACTATGGTTATTCAACGCACTCTGATAGAAGTCAGCCCCTCTAGCCAATCAACATCAACTCTACAAAGCTAACCATTGTTACAAATGGTCGTGTTACCCATTAACTGGGTTGTGAATGTCACTTACGCATTAGGTAGTCGCTCCTTTTAAGATTAGACTGACAGCCGACCCCCAACATGGTTGGGAGGGCAAGGCAAATTATGCTAATTGTATGTAGGTTTTTTTTGGGTGGGCTCTAGGTGAATCGGGAGGGCGTGTTCTGACACAGACAAGAGTCTGCTCTTGCTAACTAAAACCCACACGGATAGGCCCTCTGAGCCATTCTTTATAGTTCGAATCAGTTAGACAAAATAAGAAGTTATAAAACTAGGGTACTGGCTCGCAAGTAATGCGAGCGATATCTACATTTTTTTTTTGTGGGATGGGAAATCATCCAATGACATCTCCCGCTCTGAGTGGAGCGGGAGGGCGTGTTAGACTCATACTGACTAAAACCCAGCCCTGTTCCTTCCCTGCCTGAGTGCCCAGGGGTGCGGGATCCGCTACTCCTAGGCATGCAGGCAACGGCCACGATGGGCTCCGTCAGTGATGGCTGACAATCATCTCTTTGAGGCGCGCGTGGAACACTACGCGCCGTCGACACACGGGCCTGGTGCTGATCGGACGGCAAGCTACCCACTGTTCGCCGTCCGCAGGCCCGGGTCTACGGCGGCGGTGAATTTTAACATTTGAGGTTCTTTGTGAAAGGTTTTCCTTATAGATCACGAACAATAAATACATTAAAAATTGAAGTGGCAAGAAGCTGCTTAACATGCACGAGGCAGACAGTAGACATATTTACAAGTATAAACGAGGTATTGTTTTGTCCGAGGAGGAAATTGAGACCAATTAAATAATTATATGAGGCACTGAAACCAAGTCTTGTGCGTACTAAATGCTGTTCTACATATGTAACAAATATTTTGCCTGTGAAGTCCAGAGTTAGTGATCGAGTAACTAGTTTTCAGATGTCCTAAAGATGACCACAGTGTCATTTGGTAGAGAGGAATCTGACAACCGTATCTATTGTTAAGATTTCCACAAGTAAATAAAGAAACAAAATACCCGTCCATCACAAGCCAAGCATTCAGATTTAAAGCGTTGTTATTTAAAATAACGAGATACTTAACAGCTGTCTGTCAAAACCTCTGAAAACCTGAAACTAAACATTATTGTAATATTCTCACGCGCAACTAAATTCATTAGTCTCTTTCATCTCTCATAGAGCAGTGAACTTTTTATACAAAACTTATTGTTTGCTGTCCTATGTCCTTTCAGTGGGTTTCGCGTCACGATGGGGTATACAAAACTTATTCTAGATCAGTCTAGCAAGCTCACGTTTCTGATATAGCTAAAGTGAATTATGTTAAACTGGGTTTTTCCCCAGGATTCGATTACGTAGCCTATTCTAGATTGAAATAATTTTGATTTTTTATGATCATCAATTGCTATATAATTGGGCCGTGGGGTCCCAGTGCTCATATATTATTTAAAGATCTGTCTAAACGCTTTGTTGACACTTCGCGTGACCCAAGGGCTGGCTTTTACCTCGGCCAGAGGTTAAGCATTGCCATGCAACGTGGCAATGCCGCTAGTCTTTTGGGTACACTTCCAGTAGACAGCGATGCGGAGGAATTTTTTGACGCCATATTTTAAGTTTTATTTAGTTAGGAGTTTTTGTTTTAATTACAGTTAGTTAAGTATTTTATAAGTTTTTAAAATAGAATAATAATAATTAAAACGTACTGCATGAATATATCTCATCTCAACTAACTAACTAATGGTTAAAAGTTATAATGTTCATATTTTAAGTAAAAGACTTGATTGTTGAGTAAGTATAAGAATTCTGTGATCTAATGAACACTTAATATAATTAATTTTGGGGTAAAGTCTACTTAAATAAAGTTTACAAGTAACATAAGTTGACGGAGCGGCTGTTAGTTCTGTTTGCAGGGTTTAAAGAACATTAAGGTAGATCACGGGGTTTCATTCGGTTCGCTCGCTCACTCTAGCTCATCTCCTAACCGATCCGTGTCAACTGTCGAGGTGCCCTAAGTTCTGAGCTCGCAATCGCTCGCTCTTCGTTCAACGGTTAAAATGAAATTATAAAAAACCAACTATAATTAACAATATATAATTATATCAAAGGAGAATTATATATCTACTAAATGACAATATAGGTACTAAACGAACATTAGAGAAAATGTTGTAACATAAACTGATCGTTATACTAGATGATAATTAATAGGTAAAGTGTTGTTAGATTAAGTAAACGTTATGTCATTTGAGCGTTATGGCTTTTGATAATACGTAAATCAAATATTCTTATATTAAATTAGCGACACCCATATTTCCGAAATCAAAAATAGCCTATAACTTGGTGACAATGAAGTTAAAAGATATTTTAGTAACTAGGCCTGATGACTAAAAATAATTATTTTATTCGTCAGTTAGATTACAATATAATATTGGACACGTATCCGTTTCCTTTTGTCACGTAAACAAAAAATTAAGACGATATAGTGAGGTGAAATTTCGCATGACGTTCACTCGTGTTAAAATATATTGTAGGTACCACTTTTTACTCAAAAGTGACGTAACAAGCCCAAACTCTTGAACTTTGATGCGTTTTATCTTTGTAATTTTTCATTGATTTCTGATAAAATAAAAAATATACATATATTATTTTCTTTTTACCCTGGGTTCATCCCTATTGATGCAGGACTTCCAGAGATTACCTTTTCCAAACACATAAACAGTTTTACTTCTTTGAACGATGGTTTAGTTTTACATTACCTGGGAACCAAGGTGAGTTCTCACGTCAAGTTCTTACGTGTATATTTACTAAACATAACATTGAACGATGGTATGCATATGAAACTCCATAATATTGATTGCATCATATAAAGGCAAGTGGCCACGATCGCGCGAGGACCTTGACATTTCAGTGGACGTTGAAAATCAATACACTCGTGACCAACCGCTTAAGTCATTCTGCAGAGGTCGAATAATTTCTTTCAGTTTAGTTTATAAGCTGAAATAGCAAACCTTTTAAACATACTTAGGAAAAAAATATGGGCCTGTAGCTTTGTTTTCTTCATCGGAACGCAAAACGTTGCGGTATGCGGTGCCGGATACATAATCGTATGAAAAAAGTCTAGAAGGACCGCTAACGTAAACGGCGGCGGAACATAACACCATTCTGGGCTTTTTTGTTTTTGTCTGGTGACGCGGATTATACATCTGGCACCGCATATCGCAGCGTTGTGCGTTCCAAACACCGAAAGATACTTATTTTATTTATAAAGTGTACATAACATGTAGTTACACTTGGAGATACTGCGATTTTTTTTTTTTGTAATTCAGTAGTCTGTCAGTCTGTCCAGGTCTACTTGAAAAAGCAAGCAATCGTCAAGTGCTTGTATCGCTTTAAATATCTTTAAATCATCAGCGTACATCAAAAACTTGACATTTTTAAAACACTTCCTAATATCATTGATATAGATGATAAATAAAAGCGGTCCTAAAATTGAGCCCTGTGGAACACCAGAAGTAATACCAACATAGACATACTGGTGACCATTAACCACGACCATATATTTAATAGGTATGTACCTACTAATAACAAACCACATGGGAAGGATTTATTTTCGTTAATTAAATTTCTTTTATAATAAATACGAAAACAAAACAGGACAGTCACATTAAATGGAGTGACATTTTAATTATTTTTTAAATATTTATCAAACAGTCAACATAATAAAATGTTATCTCGTGTACCTATGTAAGTACATAGAAACCAAGTAAGTATTCCTTCTAGACAAACAATATTGTGAGTTAAAAACGTGACAACTCAAAACAGAAGTCTAATCCTTGTGAATAGTCATTGTATTTTCTTCTACTGACTTTAATATTCCGAGCCATTCTATAGACTGCTATAACTGCTTATATGGCCTGAAAACTTTTACGCAGTAAGAGTCTTTAGATTTATTAACATAAAGGCGTTAATGGCGTGGATGTCACGTGGAATGACACCGATAGATACATACTATACATAGCTATAAATAGTCTGAAATCAATAAAGCTGATAAACGGCTGAAAACAATGACAGACAACCTCGCTCGAGTTCTGAATAGTTTATTTTATGCACTGAAGCTGCTTTTACCTGTTTCAACTAAAATTAGACCTGTACATTTGGCTCTGTTGGATTTTATACTTCGGCCCTGAATCGAGCGTTGAAAAACCTACAGTGCGCTCAAACTTAAACCATTTATTTGAATTAAACCAAATACAGGTTAAGGAGCTGGTCATCCACAAAGATAAAGCTAGTTATACGTTCCCAAGCATTGATCACGATGGAGAAGAGCGTGCAAGAAAACCCATGGACATTCGTGCTTCCAATGCTGGTGGTAGTTCAGAAGGTGCTCATTTAGGTACCTCACCTAGTGTTACTGAAAGCAAGCATTAGGTTGTAAACGATTTGAAAGAAGAAGTTTACAAAGAGGCTTTAGTTCTCAAATAACGACTAACCTCTTTTGGAGAGCCCTAATCTTTAAAGTCCACACCGAATTGTCCTATCAGCACCGCAAGCGTAAGTTTAAAAGTGGATTGACTTTAATATCACTAAGACTGGTAGCGACTATAGCGTAGTGATTGATGGGTAGGATATCTATCGTATTGTAGAAATACTAGGCGACAAACACGAAAGGACATAGAGTCGAACTACAAAAAAAAAAGTTTCGAATTGAGAACCTCCTCCTTTTTTTTCGTCGGTTAATAAAGGCCATTTCGGAATAAGATTTTTCAGGAAGATCACCGGAAACATTTAAATGGATTGCAACATTGCTGAAATGGCTGAGCTAAGATAAAGCAAACAGTAACAGATAAGATAGAGGGGCTAGTGAAACCAATGAATTAAATGCTACCAAAACACCCAAAGGATACCCAGACCTGCGGATGGCGAGTAATGAGTAGCTCGCCGTCCGATCAGCACCAGGCCCGAGAGTCGACGGCGCGTAGTGTTCCACGCGCGCCTCAAAGAGTTATCAGCAATAATGATGGGGCCTGTTATGGCCGATGCCTACCCAGGGGTTGAGGATAAATTCGAAACAGAGTTATGTCATTAGATGATTGCCCAAACCACAAAAAAAAAAAAACACCTAAAGGATCAGATCTCAATGATGTCTTATTTATATCACCTTATAATGGTAAACACCGTTAGTTAATAAAAAATAGCGTAAAATTGTAAACATTTTCTTTTCAAAAAGACTAACACATTGTAAGTTATTAGAATATTGAAGAGATTTATTGTATTTGAACTTATCTATTTATAAATTATTGCAATCTTACTGTGTTTCCAATTACAATAATAAAAAATTATCCGGTGACAAATGATACAAAAAACCAATATGTTGGCAAAAACAAAAAAATAGAGACTCGGGGAACCCGGCAGTTTTTCAGACTCTAGTCGGTAATATTTAAGAGCAATAAGATGCCATAACCGCAAAGTATGGCTAAATTCCGATCACGTGGAAGTGAAGAACAATATAATCTACGGTTCATTGTTTCTATGGCACGGCCATTGAAATGTAAGTAAACATGGCGATATGTTACTAGCAATATGAGAATAAATTGAAACACATTCATATTATTTTGCTTATAATATGTCTGTCTGCGTCCTATTTGGATATGAACATAATTATGAAAAGAGAATATGAATTTCTAGAGTTTTGCTGGTATTTATTTAATATTTCTTATTCCTAATTAAAATACATCCTAGTCCTAGCTTCAGAACTTGAGTATCGTGATGACAGTCTAAATAAATGGGTATACGGAACTCGATCACCACGCTTTACAGATTATTATAATTAATTGGTGAGACCCACTATCAGGGTCGGGTCATTTATCATTTATCATTTCATGTTTTTCAGCTAGAGTGTATCCACCGAAGCTGTGTGGAGATGCGTACTGGCTAGAGCGGAGATGTGTGCTGTCTAGAGCGGAAACGAGCTGAACGGTAAGCATTGGAAGTTGAGACGAACGCACAGTTTACTACATTAGTGGCACCGCTCAATGACAGCCACTCACATCACCACTCAATTTGTGAGCCACAGCTCACATCTCCGCTTCGATCATGCCATACAAATGTGATACATCTCCGCTCAGTGGCATCCACTGTAGCTGAGCGGAGACAAGAAGTGTGAATAACGAAATTCTATTGGTTGTTTAAAACACATCTTTTCTCCTGTCGTCTCGTCTCCGCCAAATAATATCACCCCAAAGAAAAACTATTAACTGATGCGTTTGTTTCAAATAGCTTTTAGATATTTAGTCAGTCCAATCGGTTCTTGAAGCAGTTCACTGTGTGAGCTGTCACACACAACACTTTCATAGTTTCATGGATGCATTGGATATTCATTATTATATTGCAGTGTTTTTGAGAGGACATCTGCAGTTGTATTCGCTAACTCAGTTGACATCAATTCGATAGGCACTATGCAGTACGTTGCTGCTTTGATGTATAGGAAAACAAAAATGTACTACGTAGTGCCTATTAGAATGGATGTCCACCGAGCAAAGCAGCAATGTACTGAATAGTGCCTATTAAATTGATGTCAACTGAGTTAGCAAATACATCTGCTGGACTGCTGCTTATCCTAGTTGATGCATAGTTGTAGCTACCACTAACATAATAGTTACCGTTTACCATACGAATTACCGGAAAAGAGGTGTCCGATAGTTAACGTTCTGACGTAGAAGAAAATGAGATAAAAATTCAAAGAATACTCAGTTCTTAAATGTATTTTCTATAAAGGACAATGGTGTACTATCTATAGACTGATGTACCTATTTGCAAATACTTCATTATTAATGTAAATAATAACATCATGGGTAACAATCCCTTTAGCATATAGACCAATGTCTATGATAAAACATCGCTTCATATTATAGCTTACTTAATCCGGCAAATGGATGGTAAACGTACAAAGTATGTATCAATTGTGGTTGACGTCATGGCCATATCTTGTACTCACTACAAGATAAGGCCATGATATGAAAAACCCAGCGAACGTGGTTAGTGTGGTTACGATTTTTTTCTTAAACGTCATCAGCCGAAAGGTGGACACGGAACTGTTGGACACACATTTGCATCATCATCATTTGAATCGGTTTCCAGTCTGATCGGATGCAGCTGGATACAATTACATGGTGCGACTGCCTGTCCAGCATAAGTGCAAATTCAGAATTTAAGGCACAGTTATACGACTTTCAATGGTTTTTAATTGAACATCACGTCTAAACGACTTGTCTTATTTCTTTGAAAAAAATATATGTTACTCTAGACAATTTTTGTCGTAATTTGATCTGAGAATATTTGAAATTATCTTTTTCTAACATAGTGTAATTAATTTGTAAAGTTATATCTAACGCGGAAAATAAATTGAGAATCACGCAAAAACTATAAAGCATATTTTATGAAACCTTCACCATTTTAAAGATCATTTAATTATTTAGAATTTAGTCTAAGTTTAATACCTGTTGTATTATGTGTAATAAATGAATAATGCGTCTAATCGACTTCTAATAATAACGAGTCCTATTACCGGGTGGACGTACGACGCGTTACGTGAGCTCACCACAGAATACGCAAGCTAACCACTCAAGGTCATTGGCAGTTAATAGCGCCTTAATGTTCCGCTGCTGGGACTCAGGCCTCCTCGGTAGAAAAGGGTGTGGCCCGTAATCCACCACGCGGGCCCAGTGCGAGATGGTAGGTGCCACATGTCTTCGAATGCTTAGCTCTAGGACATGCCGGTTTCCTCACAATGTTTTCCTTCACCGTTTTAAGAGCAGTGGTGATGAAATAAATTACACAAAGTCAACCGCCTGCCTGGGTTACCACTGGGCCATCACTTCTAGACTATCTGCCTGCCTATCTGCCAACCTGTAATAAGATGTGGAGGGTAATAAATACCCCTTTATAAGACTGGTATTGATATCAAAGTATCCCACGGTATAAATTCCCCAAGATACTTGTAACTTTGTTTTCCACTCTATCGGTCTCAAGGGTGCGATTATTGGGCACGGCCAGACTGAAAGGCTCAAGAGATATGTCTATTATTTTCCAACTTAAAATCCGGCGCAATTAAATCAATAGTCTGGTCGAAATCAACGGACTTTTGTAAAGTAAGAATAATCTTCATTGTGCCAAGAAAATATATTATTCAATTAAATATTATAAACCCTAGACCCACACTAGGATTCCCTGTGTCGTGGGGTCTAGTCTCTTTCAGTCCATAAAAAAGTTTTCAGTTGATATACACATTAGGTGCATCTCTTTTTTTTTTTTTTTGTGTGGTGAGTAATCATCCAATGACTTCTCCCGCTCTGAGTGGAGCGGGAGGGCGTGTCAGACTCTTACTGACTAAAACCCACCCCTGTTCCTTCCTTGCCCTGAATGCCCAGGGGCGAGGTTACTCTGTTTCGAATTTATCCTCAACCCCTGGGCAGGCATCGGCCCTGACGGGCCTCGTCATAAATGCTGACAACTCTTTGAGGCGCGCGTGGAATACCACGCGCCGTCGACTCTCGGGCCTGGTGCTGATCGGACGGCGAGCTACCCGTTACTCGCCGTCCGCAAGCCCGGGTCTACGGTGACCGGAGATCGTCTCGCGGCGTCAGAAGCCCCAGGCGTCTCCTGATGCGGCTGCTGCTGAAGGCATGAGGGCGACTCTGTTGTTGAGTCGCCCTCACCCATGCCGCCTCCTTCTTCGTGAGCATTACTGCGTCGCAGAAGGAGGAGACAGCTTCCCATTCCCTCTCGCCCCGTACTATGGCCTGAACCAGGGCAGGGCGCGAGTAGGTGCATTTCTAAGGTATACCTACACCTCTTGAGGCCAATAGATCCTTGTTTGCAAGGAGGACCGATTTCTTTAATTATAACTTTAAGATAATGCACCTTAGTTTTTTAACCGACGAATAAAAAGGAGGAGGTTCTCAATTCGACCGTATATATGTTTTTTTTTTTTTTTTTGTATGTTCAGCCCTCACTCCGTCATTTATGAACCGATTTTGATTATTCTTTTTTTGTTAGATAGGGTACACCTCAAGGGTGGTTCCATGTCAAGGAAGTCAGGATCTGACAGTGGAATCCTGATAAAATTGAGAGAAAACCTCGAAAATTGTGGGCACGTTTAGCGTTTCTGTATGTATGCTCAGCCCTCACTCCGTCATTTATGAACCGATTTTGAATATTCTTTTTTTGTTAGATAGGGTACACCTCAAGGGTAGTCCCATGTCAAGGAAATCAGGATCTAACAATGGAATCCTGATAAAATTAAGAGGAAACCTCGAAAATTGTGGGCACGTTTAGCGTTTCTGTATGTATGTTCAGCCCTCACTCCGTCATTTATGAACCGATTTTGATTATTCTTTTTTTGTCAGATAGGGTACTCCTCAAGGGTGGTCCCATGTCAAGGAAATCAGGATCTGACAGTGGAATCCTGATAAAATTGAGAGAAAACCTCGAAAATTGTGGGCTCGTTTAGCGTTTCTATATGTATGTTCGGCCCTCACTCCGTTATTTATGAACCGATTTTGATGATTCTTCTTTTCTTAGATAGAGTATACCTCAAGGATGGTCCCATGTTAAGGACATCAGGATTTGATTATGGGATCCTGAAAAAATTGAGAGAGAACCTCGAAAATTGGGCACGAATATTGTTTCTGTTTACTTTTCATAACTGAATCAGGTATTTGCATTTAGGAACCATCACATCATGAAACTGAGCTGATGATGGAAACCATACCTTTCCTAAACAATAGAAGTCAGATATAAAAACTGGTTTTAGTGACAAATACCACTTAATATGCTTTGACGAAAAGACGTCTTTACAATATTGGAGGTAACCTCAACTGGTCAATATCCTGGGAACTTCATGGACGGATTGTTATATCATCAGCTCAGTGGCAAGAGGGATGATGAAGAATTAGAAATTAGCCTCAGAGTGTTAAAAGATGATGCGAGCCACAAAAAAACATAAAATAAAAAACTTTTTAACAAAAAAATTAACCGACGAAAAAGAACTAAAAAGCAAAAAATAAAAAACTTTTTTACAAAAAAATAGAACCGACTTTCAAAAAACTGCAAAATAACTTTAATTTCGGAAGTCGGTGTTCCTGTTTTGTGTCTTCGTTTTTGACACCGACTTCCGAAATTAAAGTTATTTTGCAGTTTTTTGGAAGTCGGTTCTATTTTTTTGTAAAAAAGTTTTTTATTTTTCACTTTTTAGTTGTGGTTCCCCATTAAACTGTGTTAATAATTCATAGACATACGATAGCAGCAATCGCGGTTGATTTGCTGTCAATTTTTGAAGAGTTCCGTTGTCTGTCTCCGAAACCCATCATCAGACCTTTTTGAAACTTAAATGGGACCATTTCGGAATAAACCCCTTTCGAACAAAAAAAGAGTTATGCAAATCCGTCAATATATGACGGAGTTATGCCCGAACATACATAAAAAAAAAAAAAAAAAATACAAACATCCGAATTGATAACCTCCTCCTTTTTCGAAGTCGGTTAATAAATAAACCTTTTAAGTCTTGAGTAATGAGCTTATTTACCTACACAAAATATCAAATTTTATATAAACTAATTTTGAGTCGGCGCCAATTAATAAAATGATTAATTACCTACTTACAGCCTTCTTCATTTGTAAGTACTTATAAAATATAGATATTTAATAATCAGATTGTTGTTTGGCGCCGACTCAAAATTAGTTTATATAAAATTTGATATTTTATGTAGGTAAATAAGCTCATTACTCAAGACTTAAAAGGTTTATTTATTTTTTGCTTTTTAGTTCTTTTTCGTCGGTTATTTTTTTTGTTAAAAAATTTTTATTTATTTTTATTTGAGATGGGTTTGCTCTTGACTCTAGTCTTGGTCAGAGGTGACAGAGACAGAGTCGACGATGGAGCGAGCGAAAAGTTAACTATAATAATTAGTTTTAACACTGATTGGCAGGTTCTTAATTCAAAATTTTCTAAGGAGAATTTGAAACACATAACAGTATATAAACTAAGCCTAAGGCTAGCGAGTTTTATAAATAAGGCTGATTGTTAGCACATAGATAAAAGACAGGTGTGGAGTGACATTGTTGCTCTTCATAAACAACTCTACGATAACTTCGGTGACCTGTGTCTATAGCGACTTCTTAGCTCAACATTTAGAAAAAAAAAAAGAATGATTGACTTTGCATTTTTATAAATTGAACTTTGATCAGAAATTTTAGACTTTATTTTGGTAGTTTTTGCGACATTTCAAGATTTTGTACGAGTAGTGGAGTATTTATTTATTAGGAAATCTTCATCAATGAAGTGTGTAAAAAAACCGGCCAAGTGAGTGTCGGACTTCGCACATTTAGGGTTCCGTACCAGATGTATTTTTGACTATTTGTATGGCTTTGGGTTAGCAAGATGCTTATACTGTGTAAAAATATTAGCTCTGACCGTTTGGCTGTAAAACCTGTGTGACAGACAACGGACAAACAGACAGACGGACACGTGAGTGACAGCAATAGGCTCCGTTTGGACCCTTCGGGTACGGAACCCTAAAAACTACTTACAGTCTAAAATCCCAGAGCCGCCAGACATTTACTTATTTTCTGAATAACAAAATTTGTGGGATTGAGTAGTGTTAGCATTAACTTTGAATGTACGCATACCTGTTAGGCGAAAGAAAAGATGGATGGGTTGTGTGTGGAGTGATATGAAAGAAAAGGGAGTTAGTGATAGCGTGACGGCTGACAGGACAGAAGAAGAAAAAAACATATTGCGCCGACCCCAAGTAACATGCGATAAGGGCAGGAAGATGATGATGTACACATACCTGTTAGCCATTTTTTTTTTGGGTATTTCATAATATAACTTTTTTCGCTCTGGGTGAAGTGGAGCGGGAGGGCGTGTCAGACTCTAATTGACTAAAACCCACTCCTGTTCCTTCAGTTGCCTGTGCCAGGGCAGCGGTGGCTCTTTCAAATTTACTCGCGATCCAGGCATTGGCTCTAGCGGACCCCTTCAGATACTGCTGACATCTCTTTAAGGCGCGCGTGGAACAACGCGCCGTTGTCGACCAAGGCCTGGTCCTTATCCGACCGGAGGAATCGGCTTGCGACTCCCGATGCCTAGGGCGTCTACCGCGGTGACTAGGAGCGTGAGGGCGCGAGGATTGTCTCTATACCTCTGCTAGCTTGGGCCGACGAATCCCACAAATTTTGTTATTTAGAAAACCAGTAATGTCTGGCTGCTATGGGGATCTTACTGTTTTACAAAAAATATTGTGTTTTTATATATCAGAGCTCAAACACGTGTATAAGACTTGTAGTTACGTCAGTTCCCAATCTAAACAATTAATAAGTAAAGTAAGTAAGTTTAATAAGTAAATAAACATTGTGTACTTCTTGACATTATCTATCTCAAGGATTGGTATTCTTTTAATATTATGCTAAATTCCTACAAATGTTATAACTACATTAGTGTAAGTCTGAATCTATTGTAAGATGTTTGTATGATTGCTAATATCTCAATCAAGTCTCAACGGCTGAACAGGTTTGGATGAAATTTAGAATCTGTACATTATGGCCTGGATATGTACTTTGGATACATTTTATACTTTACTATAATTATCAGCAAGAAACGATGGTTGGACTGTGTGAAAGAGGATATGGGTAAAAAGGGGGTGACTACAGAGATGACGACTAATAGAGGAGTAAGTATGGAAGAAAAAGACATGTTGCGCCGACCCCAAATAAATTGGGATAAGGGCAGGAGAATGATGATGATTTTACTATATCAGCAAAATTTAATTTTGTTTATTAATTTATAATTGTATTTAAATTTTATGGGCTTTTATAGCCTGAAATAAATGAATTTATTATTATTATTTTGTCCTGATACAGATTCCTGTAGGAGATTTTTCGAGTTCCAAGCGGGCGTTTTTTGTCCTGATAATTCCTGTAGGACATTTTTTGAGTTCCACGCGGGTGCTTTTTATCCTGATACTAGGATTCCTGAAGGACTTTTTTCGAGTTCCTAGCGCGCGTTTCTTGTCCTGATAATTCCTGTAAGACATTTTTTGAGTTCATCGCGGGCGTTTTTTATCCTGATATTAGATTCCCGTAGGACATTTTTCGAGTTCCTCGGGGGTGTTTTTAATCCCGATAATGCCTGTACGACATTTTTCGAGTTCCACGCGGGTGCTTTTTATCCTGATTCCTGAATCCTGTAGGACATTTTTCGAGATCCTAGCGAGCGAAGGTGCTTTTAAAACCTAGACTCGTTATTGTACTTTTTGGGGCATTTAATTGTTGACGTTTATTGGACTAAATAAGGCAATTTACGTCGCAGTTTGCAAGTATGTGGGTGGGAAATCAATATCTATAGTAAGCCTCTACTGATAGCGATAAGTTTCCTCAAGTATTGATGACTACTTGCAAGTCTGGCCCTTGGGTGTTTTGTTTATTTTTTCCTTGAATTGTTGACTAATCTGTTCTTTATTCTTTATAGATAAGGTATTCACAATAAAATTATTAACACAAACGACTGTTTTGTACCTATTTCGCCTAGCTGCATAGTTTTTAATTACCCATTAGTTTGACCACTAAATAACCTGTAGCGTTATTCACAAAAGAGTTATTTTACTTACAAGACGAATAAGTCATTAAAATCAATTATGAAAGAAGAATGGTCGACGAGGGTCATTGTGAACCGCCAACACGTAACATGATCGATATTCGAAATACAAAGCTGAATGATGCCTTCAAAATATTGCCAGCCTTCAAACTCGTGTAGATAAGCCGCTTAAATGTATCGCTGGCAACATTTTGTGTAGTACATTACGCAAATTATCGCGGTTGTGACTAAAAGAGCGAGCATCACCGTTAATTAGCCTTCAGCGTTATCATTGGCGTTAATTATTCCACTTTGGAACGTTATCATCATAAAGAACGTTAAATACAAAATTCCTGTACAGTCATATCCTTTCAGTTTCCTTTAAACAACCAAATATTTATATAGTGAAGCTTATCATTAATTTAATTTGCATTTTATTACTTTTGCAATATTTGTGTCCGTGTTTTTATCTATAAAGCTAATTTAATACCTATTTGCATTTTATACTTTGGTATCTCTCTACTTGTTCAAAAGTAAAAAAAGTTTGAAGTCGATATTCATCTACTCTATTATTTACACACACTTTTTTTACTAACAACAATTTAGTCTAAATATCATAATATAAATCCCTTCTATTCAAAACCCTTTAAAACAATAGAAACAAAGGTAACATCACCTATCAAACAAAGTTGAATCACATCTATATAACAGAGATAAGAACCTTGCGCAAATAATGTGGCGCAATTACACAAACGATGGAACAAAACACCATTGATTTAAAAACTCACCACAAATATTGCTGTTATGCACAACAGCATGTATTTAATGCACTTCATTCCTACTTCTAGACTGTTCCGCGTCATTTTTGTAGCACAAAATGATCGAATAATCTTTCCACCTCGGTTATCGAAACTGTACTGAAAATTTTCACTGGTTCTTATCAAGTTGATATCGCTCGCGCGCTGCGTCCAACGCCGACTGTTTTGCGGACTTTGCGGTAGACATTTTAGAGGCAGGAAAATATGACGTTTTTCTTTTAGCCAATTAGCTCGTCGCTTTTGTGTGAGCGCTAATGTTATAGCAAATAGTAGACGTCACGCGACGGACGCCGCTAAATGTTATGTGATCCAAATGGACGAGTGTTATGTAAAGTTTAATTTCTTTTATTATTTGTTACTGATTTGGTTTAATCACTGGTTTTTCGATTTTCCTCATGCATGTTGAGGAAAACTGACCATGCGACCATATGCGGTTTAATATGTAGGTATACCTATATATAACTAGAGGATAATAAATTTAGGCACGCGTTTGACCACTATCTCACCTGATGGTAAGCGATGATGTGGTCGAAGATGGAGCACGCTTGCTTAGAAGTAACCTATTCACTCTTGACTTAAAGACTCCCAGGTTGTAGCTATCAGGAAACACAGACTCCGATAGAGAATTCCACTCCCTAGCTGTACGCACAATGAATGTGTTCTCAAAACGCTTTGTGCGTATGAATGGGATGTCCACCATGAACCGGTGGCACTTCGCCGTACGTCTTGTGGTCCGTTGATGAAACGGGTTTGGCGGAATCAAATTATGCAATTCCGTCGCACACTCCCCAAAATGTAACTGATAGAAAACCGACAGGCTAGCAACTCGGCGTCTATGTTCTAGACTTTGGAGTTTCGACTCAACGAGCCTATCATTGCCGATGATCCTCTTGGCTCTTTTCTCAATTGACTCAAGGGCATCAAGCTGGTATCTGGCAGATCCGTCCCAAAGATGAGAACAGTAGCAGTTCCGGCGTAAAGTACCGTCTCACCTTTGCGAGGATCTCCAACTTTTTGGCAGCCACTTGAGCCTTTGCCTCTATGAAGGGACCAAAATTGAGGGTAGATGTTAAAGTAACACCAAGAAGATCAAGTTGGTCGGTTATCGGCACGGTCACACCTCGAAAAGATGGAGCCGGGTGAAATTGGCTCCTCTTAGCGGAAAAAAGACACGCCTGGGTCTTAGCAGCATTGAACATGACCAGATTGGCATCGCCCCATTCTGAGACAGCCTGTAAGGGCAAGTTCAAGCGCCCAACCATAGCCTCTCGGAGAGACCGGACCTGAGACCCACTGGCTCGTGCGTCAGGCACGTATCTCTCGGCAATAGTGATTTCGTCTGCATACCCAAATGTACCGGGTTTTAGCAGGTCGTTAATATGCAGCAAAAACAATGTTGCCGAGAGCACCGACCCCTGAGGAACACCGGCATTAATAGCCAGCAGTCCGGACGAGCAGCCATCTATGACTACTCGGATAGACCGATCCCTCAGGAAATCTGCAATCCAATCACACAAACCAGCGGGCAGACCGAAGGAAGGAAGCTTGCCAATTAGGTTGTCGTGCCAGACCCGGTCGAAGGCCTTCGAGATGTCAAGGGAGACTGCAAGGGCTTCCCCTTGTTTGTCGATGGCCTCACTCCAGATGTAAATGGCATACGCTAGAAGATCCCCAGTTGACCGATTTCGGCGGAAGCCGTATTGTCGGTCACTGAGGATATCGTTAGCTTCTAGGTATGCCAGGAGCTTGCCATTCAGTATACGTTCCATACTCTTACAGAGTACGGAAGTTACCAAGATGGGCCTATAATTTGCTGGGTCAGCTCGAACCCTTCTTGGGCACGGGTTGCACGTTAGCTTGCTTCCAAGCCATCGGCACTTTTCCAGTCTCATACGAAAGGCGAAATAAGCGTGTTAAGATCGGAGACAACTCAGGCGCACAAGTCCTCAGTACAATTGCCGGTACCCCGTCGGGGCCATTAGCCTTGTTCACGTCTAGGTTACGCAGTACCCTTCGGACATCCTTCTGGTGAATGCGAATGTCAGACATAATCGACTCGCATCCACCAAGAGTACCAGAGGGCCTCGCGCCTCCAGGATCTAGACGCGACGATTCCGCAAACAGAGAGGCAAACAAGTTTGCTTTCCCCTCAGCGGAGTGGGCCAGCGACCCGTCGGGTTTCAGCATTGGAGGTAGTGAGGGGCGCCAGAAGTTCGATTCAACCGACTTAGCCAGGGACCAAAACGCCTTACTACCAGCTGGGTAAGAAGCAAGTTTGTTCCCAATTCGGCTAATGTGGTCAAACCGAGCTCTTCGCAACACCTTCTTGCAGGACTTGGCAGCCCTGTTGAAGGCTCTCTTCTTCTGACTCACATCATTGATTTGGTTTAATCACTGGTTTGTCAATTTTCCTCATGCATGTTAAGGAAAACTGACCATGCGACCATATGTGGTTTAATATGTAGGTATACCTATATATAACTACAGGATAATAAATTTAGGCACGCGTTTGACCACTATCTCACCTGATGGTAAGCGATGATCTGGTCGACGATGGAGCACGCTTGCCTAGAAGTAACCTATTCACTCTTGACTTAAAGACTCCCAGGTTGTAGCTATCAGCAAACACAGACTCCGATAGGAAATTCCACTCCCTAGCTGTACGCACAATGAATGTGTTCTCAAAACGCTTTGTGCGTATGGATGGGATGTCCACCATGAACCGGTGGCACTTCGCCGTACGTCTTGTGGTCCTTTGATGAAACGGGCTTGGCGGAATCAAATTATGCAATTCCGTCAAAATGCAACCGATAGAAAACCGACAGGCTAGCATTCGGCGTCTATGCTCAAGACTTTGGAGCTTCGACTCAACGAGCCTATCATTGTCGATAATCCTTTTGGCTCGTTTCTCAATTGACTCAAGGGCATCAAGCTGGTATCTGGCAGATCCGTCCCAAAGATGAGAGCAGTACTCCATACACGATCGAACTTGCGCTTCGGTCGAAGGCCTTCGAGATGTCAAGGGAGACCGCAAGGGGCACTAGGCGGATTTGGCGATACAGGTCAGCAGATTGGGATGGCATGCAATCTTTCTTCGCATGTTATCCTTGGCAGCTACTTGCTTTTCTTCGACTGATGATTCGTCGTGCGCGGACGCCGTGACGAATGTGTTGCGGCAGGGAATGGAGTACTACATTCCATTCTCTGATGTAGAATTGTCTGGCGTAGCTCGACCATGGTTTGTTGCCGAGTGCAATCGTGCTGATGCGCTTAAACACGCGGCCTACCTGGCATGGGTCGACGCTCGGACGCGTAAAGCAAATGACGTGAGTCAGAAGAAGAGAGCCTTCAACAGGGCTGCCAAGTCCTGCAAGAAGGTGTTGCGGAAGGCTCGGTTTGACCACATTAGCCGAATTGGGAACAAACTTGCTTCTTACCCAGCTGCTAGTAAGGCGTTTTGGTCCCTGACTAAGTCGGTTGAATTGAACTTCTGCCGCCCCTCACTACCTGATAGCTACAACCTGGGAGTCTTTAAGTCAAAAGTGAATAGGTTACTTCTAGGCAAGCGTGCTCCATCTTCGGTCACGTCATCGCTTACCATCAGGTGAGATAGTGGTCAAACGCGTGACTATCATCAAAAAAAAAATCAAGTGATGAATGCTATAATTGTCTAAAATATAAAAAAACTCCAGTCACGGTGTTTATGGTTGCACTCGACCTCTGAAACGGCTCGACCGATTTTAATGATTTTTTTTTTGTTTGGTAGGTATGAGAATAGGTCGTAAAGTATTTTTCAATCGCAGAACATCCTTTGCTGGGTTGTTTTTTTTTTTTGGGGGTGGGAAATCATCTTATGACTTCTTCCGCTCTAGGGTGGAGCGGAAGGGCGTGTCAGACTCTTACTGACTAAAACCCACCCCTGTTCCTCCCTGCCCTACATGCCCAGGGGCGAGGTAACTCTTTCGAATTTATCCTCAACCCCCGGGCAGGCATTGGCCGTGGCAAGCCCCGTCCTTTGCTGACAACTCTTTGAGGCGCGCGTGGAACACTACGCGCCGTAACTCTCGGGCCTGGTGCTGATCGAGCGGCGAGTTACCCACTACTCGCCGTCCGCAGGCCCGGGTATCCTTTGCTGGGTCAGATAGTAAATTAAAAAGAAACACTTGTATAATTTTAAAACATTTATTCTATAGCACAAATGCACATACACTTACTTTCTCAACTAATTTAAATAAAACGTGTAACAAATAAAATATGTAAATAAAAATATTTTGTCGTCTACTACAAAATATTTTCCAAGAATACGGGGCTTCTACAGGGTGTAACGGAAAGGTGTGGTCATATTTTAAGAACCGGTTCTGCCCACGGAACTGAACCACATATTACACTGAACTACTTTCTCCAAGAAAAAATTTAAAATTTCTAATAAAAAAAATTGGACTTTCCATACAAAGTTATCATATGGATGATATGATAACTTTGTATGGAAAGTCCAATTTTTTGCAGCTGATGGCAGCTGATCAATATTTGTAAAGGAGGTAAAAAATTTTTTTGAGAATTTCCTCACGTTTTCTTGAATAAAGTTGTTCATATTAATGGGCAGATGCAGTTCTTAAAATATGACCACACCTTTCCGTTACACCCTGAATAAAATAATAGCAATGTGTTTTTTGAAATTTTGAATTCTGACACAAAATATTATAATTATGTATTCAATTTTTCAGATTTAGTTGGAGTATGTACTTATATAAATATGAAATAATTAAGTAGCTGCATATCTCAGGTTTTATACATTTAAGTATTTATAACGTATCTAAATTTCAACAATATAGGTTTATATAAATTATTTTTTTCATAATTATAATAAATGATTAAAACAATTAAGGCTTCTCTCTGTTCTATGTAAAAAATAAATATGTTATGATAAATAATTAAAAAATACTGGTATTTTACAACGTACGATTCTGAACAGTGATTTCTAGTACACACCTACTTTTAAAATAATAACGTAATAATATTTATAACAAACTAAAATACAGGTACCTAATAATATAGTTACACTAAACCTTCCTCGTTTATCACTCTTTTTATGAGCGAAAACCGCATTAAAATCCGTTGCTTGGTTTAGTAGGATTAAGCGGATAAACAGACAGACGCGGAAAGCGACTTTGATTTATTCTATGTAGAGAAGAGATAAATATGACTCGCCATGGTAACAAAACAGGTTCATTAAGTAGCTACAGCAATATTCAATGTTAGTTACCACAATATACCTTTATGTGTAATTAGTTATTAATTACAGTTTAATTTTTGAAGTCATAAAACAAACAGACTGTCTCACTCACAGGAATTATTATTGTACAAGTAAATTATATGATACGCAGTGATTAAAGATATTTTCATTTATGCCTAAAAGGCATTGGAAGTTCATCTCTAATGTACAGTACATCCGAAAATTGTTGGCCACAGAATAAAAATACAATCTCTTTTTTTTTAAACTATTTTGAATTGATGGCTATTTCAATACAAATCTCCTTCGTGAACATCATTGGCCTCCTATGTGTAGTTCTTTTTTTTTAATTTTTAAAGATTTTCTGTCACTCTTGTTTAGTTCGAGGCCGTCGAAGAATTTCGGCGGTCATTTTTCGACCTCCCGCAAGATACATTTTTTAAATGTTTCGAAAGCTGATTCACCCGAATGCAAAGCTTTAAATAAACTTTTTTCATATTCTATATTTCATTTCACTAACAATTTTTGAAACAGCCCACGTATTTATTTAATTTGGGCCTTATTTATAAAAAAGCATGTGATTAGTTTAAACACTAATGAGCAGGACCGTTATTCAAAATTTTCTATGGAGAATTTGAATTTAGTATCCGCTATTTAGTATTCAGTATTTAAATTTTAAGAATTTATAATTATGGCTGTTGGTTTTAAATAATTATTTAAGTAAATGTTTAAGCATTTATAAGTAAGGTGTTGGTTTTAAATTATTTAAGTAAATGTTTAAGCATATAAAAATAAGGCTGTTGGTTTTCAATTATTTAAGCAAATCTTTAAGCATTTATAAATAAGGTTGTTGGTTTTAAATTATTTAAGTAAATGTTTAAAAACTTGATTTATTAATTATTTTATTATTCAGTTGACGACAAGAGTTGCTACCATTTATTTAAACTTACTTTTTAACCCCCGATGCAAAAAGAGAGGTGTTATAAGTTTGACCGCTATGTTTGTATGTCTGTATAAGGCACCCTAGTTCTTAAACGAGTGGACCGATTTGAATGGGGTTTTCTTGATTTGAAAGCAGGTGTTCAAGCGATGGTTGGTTGGTTTTTAACCGACTTCAAAAAAAGTATTATAGTGTATTTTTTTAAATAAAAATCTGTCCAGCCGGTTCAAGGTCATCAGTTCTTTTGTGTTTTTTAAATTTTAGCTTTTCTTTTAAGCGTTGGGGGTTTTGTACATTTTTAATTTAATTGGTATCTTGTGTACATATGTACTTTGGTACTTTTGTAGTTATGCTTACATTTCATAATAAAGGGTGTAACAGAAATGGGTGGTCATATTTTAAATACTGCATCTGTCCAGAAATATGTACAACTTTCTTCATCTTAGTCAATGTCGAAAAAAAAATTGAACTCGACCTCATACTAATTTTGATCAACTGATGATAACTTTGCATGGAAACTTCAATTTTTTGCCATATTGTTGTCACTCACATCTCCGTCTGTCTGCCTGACCATCGTCTGTCACAAAATTTTGTTCCGAAGAATTTTTTAACTTCCCATTGACCTATGACCTTGAAACTTGGTGATAATCTTTATTATTACGTATATTTTACTAAAAAATACCAATACATTGATAAATCAGTTTGTTTCTTTGATAATTCCCTCAGGTACGAAACCCTAAAAGAGCGAAGTCCGAAACGCACTAGGCCGAATTTTTTTGACTATTGACTGTTCTTCCTTGAAGAAAGGCAGACATGGGCAGAATCATTATATAAAATAGGCCCACCCATTTCTATAACTCCCTGTATATTTATCTAGTATAGGTTGTACTTACATTTTGCTGTAGTAACAAATTTATAATATCATAATTATTATTATAATAGTTGGCATTAACATTACAAAACTTAACTAAGGTAAGTAGGGGCTTTATATGATTTTTGCTGAAAATTTGTATTCAAGAAAATCCCTAAGGGTAAAATGTTAGAACATCAAGTGATTATTTTTTAAACAATTAAATAAATAGTTTGTTTAATTACAAATGCTTTACTATAATTATACGAAATGCGTAAGTTTTACATCATATTAAGTTTTTTTATTATTTGTTCTGTTTGCTAATGTCACAGATTGTTGGACCGACACTCCTTCTCTTAACATTAATAATTAAGGTCCTTATTTGTAAAAAAATAACCATGTGATTAGTTTAAACACTGATTAACAGGTTCGTAATTCAAAATTTTCTGTAGAGAATTTGAATTTAGAATCTGCTAACCAGTAACTTAAACCCAGCTTAAGTGGGCGTCCAAGCAAAAAGGGTCCAGTAGTCTACTGAACCCTTTTTGGGCAGTATAGTGGGGTATTGAGTTAAGACTAGATTCAGTTTCTAGAATAGTATAGTATTCAATCGATAATAAGGATGGAAAAAAAATTCTAAATCTGGCACATTTTTTTATCAGATATTTGAAGTTGAAACACTGAAAAAGCTTCATTTGAGATATTAAAATTAAAATTTAAGCAAAAAACAAATTTCTTGTACTTATAAACATCATGTAAAGTCTTATATGAACTTGTAGATAACTGAGAGCATTAATTAATAATCAAATAAAATCGCGAAATGCTCACCCAACTTTACAAAACCGCGTATATCTCGGCAACTAAAAGTCGAGAACTGGACCTTTTTTGCTTGGGCGCTCACGTATTGTTAACGAGTTTTATAAATACAGGTGTAAGTATAATAATATCAAACTTAAGGGTAACAGTTAAGGGTAGGCGCCTCGCTCTTCTCTGGATATTTTTGCCATCCATAATGCGCCAGCTACTGCCAAGGCCTGAAAAATAAAATAAAACAAAATTTATAAACCCATGCTAATATTATAAAAGCGAAATCTGTTTATTCATTACATTGTCACGAGTTTTCGAAAACATCAAATAACTTCTCCCACCCTGGGTTAAGCGGGACGTGTTAGACTTTTAATGACTAAAACCCACACGTGTTAACTCAGTTGCCTGTATCAGGGCCGTGGTCCTCCGTAGACCCGGGCCTGCGGACGGCGAGTAATGGGTAGCTCGCCGTCCGATCAGCACCAGGCCCGAGAGTCGACGGCGCGTAGTGTACCACGCACGCCTCAACGAGATGTCAGCCACCACAGACGGGGCCCGTCATGGCCGATGCATGCATGCCAAGTGGTCGCGGATAAATTCGAAACAGAGTTACCGCGCCCCTGGGCACTCAAGCAAGGAAGGAACAGGGGTGGGTTTTAGTCAGTAGGTGTCTGTGAGTTAGGATAAGTGTATTTATTATGTTTGTTACTCCTTCACGCTAAAACTGTGAAACAGATTTGGATGAAATTTTGTTCCAAGATAGGTTATGTTCTAGATTAACACAGAGACTATCTATATCTATACTTAATATTATAAAGCTGCAGAGTTTGTTGGTTTGGTTGAACGCGCTAATCTCAAGAACTCCTTGATCGAATTTAAAAATTCTTTTTGTGTTGAATAGTCCATTTATCGGGGAAGGCTATAGGCTACCTAGCATTACGTTATAAGTCTTGGTTAGCCTTAAATATTGATCAAATTTAAAAATACTTTAATTTAATTAAGCACATGCAGAAGCAGTCATCATCTGCCTAGCCTTTTCCCAACTATCTTGGGGTCGGCTTCCAGTCTAACCGGATGCAGCTGAATACCAGTATTTTACATGGAGCGACTGTCTATCTGACCTCCACAACCCAGTTACTGGGTAATACGATACCCCTTGGTAAGACTGGATGTCAGACTTTCGGGCTTCTGACGACCCGTAACGACTGTCAAAGATCCACAATTGACAGCCGGGACCAACGGCTTAACGTGCTGCTTAACTCACATGCAGAAGCAGTATTTAAGTAAAACATTTTTTATTTTTTTTGCAGTAACGAGCTACCTCTGTTATGTTCTGCTTTGATCAATTAAGATTACCTAACCAATTGAAACGGTTAACCGGGCCAGTAAAATTGCAATGATTAGGTTATTAAAATATTTTTGACGTTACACACGCAATTTAAAAATACAAAGCGGTACAGTATTCCCAAATTAATAATGCGCATGCAGATCTTCGCTAATTGTCGTATTCCCGGAAACACCCGAATCATTGAATCGTAAGAGCCCTAAACGATGCACTTGTAAAATGCACTTAACTACTCTATACAGGGTGTAACGGAAAGGTGTGGTCATATTTTAAGAACTGCATCTGCCTATCAATATAAACAACTGTCTTCAAGAAAATCTGAAGAAATTCTAAAAATTTTTTTTTACTCCCCATACAAATATTGATCAGCTGATGACAACTTTGTATGGAAAGTACAATTTTTTTTTTGGGAATTTTCTATTTTTTCTTAGAGAAAGTTGTTCATTTCCATGGGCAGAACCGGCTCCTAAAATATGACCACACCTTTCCGTTACACCCTGTATACATATCGTCTTCCGACGCTCGGGGAATACGACCGTTGCCGAACAGTGACGAAGATTTCTATGCGCATTATCACTTTGGGAGACCTTTATTTATCTAGATAAAACTAAAAAATAAGTACTTATTATTTTGTAAAACTCGCTAACCATAGTGTTATGCTTAGTTTAAATTCTGATTAGTGGATCCTAAATTCAAATTCTCTATAGAAATTTTTTAATTAAGAACTTGCAAAACAGTGTTTAAACTAATCATTAACTTTTTTATAAATAAGGCCCGTATACACCGAGACGTCAAAACTTTAGAAATAAAAACGAAGGTGACAAGAGCGTTTTTTGTAAATATTTTATTTTATAATTATATTGAAAGTGCCAGTGGATCCTCTTACACGTCCCCCCCCCCCCCCCCTTCCTGGCAGCCGTTGCTAAAGACGATATTAAGTGGCGTGTCCCTGTTTACCCTATGTATACAAATTATCGGATATGACAATAATTCTGACTTTGGCTATGACTACCGAAACTTGCTTAAACCTTCCTCATGAATCACTATCTTTTGGTGAAAACCGCATGAAAATCCCTTCAGTAGTTTTTGAGTTTATCGCGATACAGACAGACAGACGCGGCCGGGTACTTTGTTTTATTATGTAGTATTAAATACAAAAATTCACGCTCCCAAGTTCTCACCTGCATTAAAACTAAGAAGATACCAGCTATGCCGATCCCCGCCGCATGGGACTGCACCCAGTAGCCGAAGGACTCCGAGCAGCCCGTCCTGTGCGCGGTCTCAAGCGTACAGTTGAAGATGGCGACCGCTCCGTAGATGTGGTTGCAGCAGCTGACGGGCAGACCCTGGGTTTCTGTCGTGCCCAGAGGATGGAACCAGTCGCTGGCGTTGTTGACGCCGCAACATTGGAACTGGGGAACAGAGAATACCTTATCATTTTCTTGTGGTTTTATATGGTTCGTTTGGGAAATAGAAAATGTATTGTGGTTACTTTATATTACGCTTAGTTATGAGCTTCTATAAAATATACTTTGGACGATAATTTCATTAATCAAGAAATAATTTTATTAAGTGTAAGTTTTAAAGATATATTCCCAAATATACATCATTATCATCATTATTTCAGCCGAAAGACGTCTACTGCTAGACATAGGCCTCCCCCTAGTGTCACTACAACGACCTGTTCCTACCTACCTTCACCAGGCCATCTGTCTACCTTGTGGGATGCCTTCCACTGCTGCATCTTAAGGTACGCGGTCGGCGCTCTAGAACTTCTCGACCCCAAATAAACATATTTGTTTACACATATGGAAACTAAATTGCAAACCCATAATAGATGTGACACTATGTAACATGTGTTTTGCGTGGACACTAAAAACATTTCATATGTTGCGTGCACAAGGTGAGGGTCACGAGATAATAATATAACAGACCTCGTCGTTATTAGGTAAAGGCTTTTACTAGAAGGCTTGGCTTGATATACTAACCTACATATAATAACATCGAACATATTATTTATAGGTTAAACTAGTTAATAGAAATCAGAGCTAAGATTCAGGGTTTATTGTTGAAGTAACATCATAAACTCCATTTAAGCGTGCTCCGTCGTCGACTACATCATCGCTTACCATCAGGTCAGGTGGTCAAACGCGATCCAATCATACACAGGGTTGCAAAAACTTTAATTTCCCCTTCCAACGATAACGTAATTTTTTTTAATATCTCGGTAACAAAGGTTAAATTAAAATACTTTTTCAACACATTTGCTCAAAAAATGCACTTACGAAGCCTGTATACATCGTTCGAAAGTTCAAAATTACGCACCATACAATTGAACGTGCGGTAAAATAGATACTCTCACCTAAGTACCTATTTTACCGCACGCTCCGTTGTATAGCGGCGTGCGTATCCTTTACGGTTTTTTTTTATTTACTTATAAAATATATAAGAATTCCACCAAGGAGTTTCGCATTACGAGAAAAAAATATTGGCCGTCACGGGATGCCCAGCAGATGTGAAACATCTATTTCGTGTGTTGTGTTTTTTTGTTTTGTAGTTGTTTGTTGTTTGTGTTGTTGATGGTTGTGGTGGTTGTTGTTGTTGGTAGTGTTGTTGTTGTTGTTAGTTGTGGTTGTTGTTTTTGGTTGTGGTTGTTGTTGGTAGAGTTGTTGGTTGTTGTTACTGTTGTTGGTTGTTGTTGTGGTAGTTGTTGTTGTTGTTAGTAGTGGTTGTAGTTGTTGGTCGTGGTGGTTGTTGTTGTTGTTGTTGGTAGTTATTGTTGTTAGTTGTGGTTGTAGTTATTGGTTGTGGTTGTTGTTGGTAGTATTGTTGGTTGTTGTTTGTTGTTGTTGTTAGTTGTAGTTGTTGTAACTGCTTGTTGTTGTTATTGGTAGTGTTGTTGTTGGTAGTTGTTGCTGGTTGTAGTTTGTTGTTGCTGGTTGTTGTTGATGTTTGTTGTTGGTTGTTGTTGTTATTGGTTGTATTGTTGTTGGCTGTTGTTGCTGGTTGTTGTTTGTTGTTGTTCTTGGTTGTTGTGTTTGTTGTTGTTGTTGGTTGTTATTGTGTTCATTTTTTCGCATAGATGTTTCTAGGGAGAAAGGGGTCGAGAGCGGTGGCGTAGTGGGGGCATCGTGGCACGACGGTGTCATGCCGTTTTTCGTCACGACATTCGAGTCGGTTTTACTGCCAAGCCGTGCCAATAGATGATTCACATCAAAAACAAAAGTTTGTCTCATTGCCTAGTAGGTACTGTTTTCTCGCAAATGTGTTGAAAAACGTTGTATGACACACGTGCGGATTGGTATTTACAAACTCGTGACTATGGTAAGCCCTCGACTACGTCTCGGGCTTACATTCGTCTACTCGTTTGTAAAAACCAACTTACCGCACTAGTATCATAAATAACTATTTTTTTTCTATAACGTCGAGATCGAGATATGAATGACTTGACTTTGCCCTCTGCTAAGCATAAACCTCTCTTTCCTTGTGTCAATCCTTATGCTCCTACGCCACCGACCTCATTCAGGTTTTACAAGCGATAGCCCGAAAATCATCTGCCCGTCCTACATTCAATACAGGAGTAAAGCGTTAATAATATTAATAAATATGAGCAAACCGTATTCGCAGGTAGAAGCGGCGAGTGGAACGATACACCCAGAATCACACATTCCGAAGTAATGAAAGGCGTATAGGGATTGGGAGCGACCGGACCAAGGTGTGACTAATACGCACCTGCCAGATGATGACGCCATATACTCGTTCTGGCGCAGCATCTGGTCGGTGCCTGTCTGTCATACCGAGGGCGATTGGATTCAGGATGTTGAGCGCGCGTATGATCCAATACCAGAAATGGGGGCAATTATGATCAGCCCCCAAGATGTAGCTCGTGCAGTCCGTCGGTTAGCTAACTGGAAATCTCCAGGGCCGGACGGGCTGCACAACTTCGGGATAAAATGGTTTAACTACAAGGTTGCATGCTCGCTTGGCATCTCAGATCCAGTCTGCCTTAGAGTCAGGGTCGCTGCCCCAATTTCTAACTACCAGGAATAACCCATCTGCTCCATAAATCAGGTAGTACTGCGGAACCTAAAAATTATAGACCGATCACGTGCTTACCGACGGTCTATAATGTTCTTACATCCATTTTGAGAGTCAAGATTAACACACATATAGATTGTAACTGTATCATGTCTGCCTCTCAAAATGGATGTAGGAATGGGTCCCGCGGTACTAAGGAGCTTCTCCTCATAGATATGACCATTAGCCAACAGATTCGGCGTTTCCGAAAGGATCTGTCGATATGTTGGATAGACTATAAGAAGGCCTATGACTCTCTTCCTCATACATGACTCATGAGTGTGCTAGAATTGTATAAAATTGATGCAACGCTACGCACCTTCCTGATGTCATGTATGGGGCAATGGAGGACGGTCCTTCGCTATCCAGGATGTTGACAAATCCAGAGGAATAGCGAACCGATAAAAATCGAGCGGGGTATATTCCAGGGTGACAGTTTGAGTCCGCTTTGGTTTTGCCTAGCTTTGAATCTTCTGAGCACACTGCGGGAGAATTCAGCGCTAGGCTATCGGTTGAAGAAAGGTGGTCAGGTTATATCTCACCTCTTTTACATGGATGACTTGAACCTTTTCGCCCCCAGCAATCTGCAACTGATGGAGCTACTGAAGGTAACTGAAACCTTCAGTAGTGCCATCAGGATGGAGTTTGGTGTGGACAAATGTGCGGTCATACATGTAAAGCGAGGGGAGATTGTGGAATCCGTGGGAACTTAACTCTCGGATTCCATAAACCTGAGATCCCTGTCTCCAACCGAAACCTATAAGTATTTGGGTATGTTGGAAGCGTTAAGTATCAATGTTACTGACATGAAGCAATCGTTGAAAGAGCGCTTCTTTGGCCGCCTGAAGAAGGTATTTAATAGCCTTCTATCGGGCGGAAACAAGGTGTGCGCCTTCAACGGTTGGGTCATGCCGGTATTGGCGTACTCAAATGGACTCAAACAGAACTTGACGCCCTGGATAGGCGTGTCCGTACACTGCTGACTGCATTTCGAATGCATCACCCACGTTCGTCGGTGATGACTTGATGAGACTGTATATCCCGCGGAAGTGTGGAGGCCGAGGCTTTTTAAATGATAAGACCCTCCACAACCGCGAGGTATGCAGACTAAGGGAATATTTCCTAGCTGCTGACGTGGGTATGCATCGAGATGTAGTGGCAGTGGACAAGGGCCTTACACCACTCTCCTTGGCTAACGAGAACTGGCGCAAACCTTTAGTGTTTGACACTAACGATCGCAGAGAAGTATGGCAGAGTAAGGAACTTCACGGACGCTTTTTCCGGGCCCTACATGGGCCCGATGTAGACCAACTGGCGTCCGTAGTCTGGCTACGTATCGGTAACCTCTTTGGGAAAACCGAAGGTTTTGTCTGTGCAATTATAGACGAAGTTATCATGACCAAAAATTACCGGAGATTTATTGTGAAGGACGGCACGGTTGACATATGTCGGGCGTGTCATCGTCCGGGAGGATCAATCCGCCACATAATCTCTGGTTGTTCTCGTCTAGCTAACGGTGAGTACTTGCATAGGCACAACCTTGTAGCCAGGATTATCCATCAACAACTTGATCTGAAATACTCTCTTGTGATATCAGAAGTGCCGTACTACAGATATGCGCCCGACCCAGTTCTCGATAATGGTCATATCTCATTGTACTGGGATCGGTCCGTCATCACTGACAGAACTATTGTAGCCAATAAGCCTGATATAGTAGTGGTGGACCGAATCGAGAGGCGTGCAATGATTGTTGACATTACCGTGCCACATGACGAGAACCTCGTGAAAGCCGAGAAAGATAAACAAATCAAGTATATTGACTTGACTCGCGAGGTTGTCGACATGTGGGATGTGGACTCAGCGATCATTGTACCGATAGTCGTGTCAGCCAATGGCCTAATAGCCACGAGCCTCGACCAACACCTCAGGAGGCTCTCGTTAGGCGGCTGGATCAAGGGCTTGATTCAGAAAGCAGTACTTCTGGACACGGCTCGCATTGTCTGGTAGTTCCTCTCTCTGGAGCCCTGACCGCCGGCCGGTCTGCCGCTTGTACCCTGTTCGCGATACCGGTGGGATACTATTATTTATATTTTTAAATGTTTTTTATTTCTTTTCTATTGAAATATTTATATGTTTACAGAACAATAAACGGAATAACAAATAAAATACTCACATCCTCCTGAACTTGGTCCCAAAGCGTGGTGACTTCAATGCTCTTGTTGACGCCATACAGTTCCATTGAGGAAATGAGCTGGCTCTGAACCAGGACGACTGTGTTGCCCTTCAGCGCGTACCCGGCGATGCAGGCCGATAGTTGGAAGATGAACATCAGAATCATGGCGCCAGCGAACTGGAAAGATAGGATGAGATAGTCAGATTTATTAGGATTTAATATTTGGGAACCTAGAACTGGACGGAAGTTTGAAAGTGGCACCGCGTGTTTTGGTATGGCCATTTCATGTGTCATGTGAGAGCAGTGGTAGCCCAGTGGTATCGGCCGCCACTTACAAATTGTAGTTCGTGAGTTCCAGTTCCAGTGAACCCGGTCAGGCACTTTTTAAATAAATAAATTAATAAAAAACCTGTTTATTCCTCAACAATAATTAAATACATTGTTCGGTTTGATTTTATACTGTTCACTAAAAGTATAATTACGATCAATTGGGCCCTCTTTGGGTAGAGGCCTCCTCCAGTTTGTGCCATTTTTCTTGGTCTTTTGCCAGAGTTAGCCAATGCTGGCCGGCCACTTTGCGTATTTCGTCAGCCCATCTGTCTTGTGGTTTCACCCCCTTTTTTGCCTTTTGGGCCTGTCCACTTAGTCTCTTGCTTGGCCCACTTATTGTTGTGAGATTTGGCTACATGTCCTGCCCATTTCCACTTCAGCTTCTGTGAGTGTTTCAGTGCATTTTGCATTTTTTTGCATTTTTTTTTCCATAGCGCAGTGTTCCGTTGTTTGTCCTTTATTCTTATATTTAAAATAATTCTTTCCATGACGCGCTGGCATACTATACTTGTAATTTACTTCTTGCCTCTTTGTTGTAAGTCCAAGTTTAGCAGCCATATGTAGGCAGGCGCTTTACTTTGTGAAGGAAAACATCATGAGGAAACCAGCATGTCCTAGAACCAAAAATTCGAAGACATGTGTCATCCACCAACCCGCATTGGGCCCGCGTGGTGGGTTCCGGCCCACACCCTTTCACAGAGAGAAGGCCTGTGCCCCAGCAGTGGGACCTTAAAAGACTGATAATGATGATGATGGCCATGTCACCATCATTATCATTTCAGCCGAAACACGACCACGACCAGTCCTGTGCGTCCCGCTGTCCCGCATCCATCAAATTCCCGCAACCCTCACCAGGTAATGGGTTCACCTTGTGGGAGGCCTTCCAACGTTGCTTCTTCCGCCACGCGGTCGCCACTCCAGAACTTTTGGGCACCGTCGACCATATCGGTTCTGTGAGAAATGCCGTGCCCACTGCCATTTAAGTTTGGTCGATTCTTCGGGCTGTCTGTAACCTTCTCCTGCGGATATCTTCTTTTCTGATTCGATCACCATTCGCCCTTTGGGTAACTTTAAGCCGTCTCAATGAGGCTCATTGTGTCATCACTGGTAACACGCACTGGTCACAGACTTTCGTCTTGAGACACTCTGGTATGTGGCCATGTGATGCAGAGGAATGAGAAATAATAAGGATACTTTTGCGTATAAATATGGAAGGTTGTAAGAATAGAGGAAGATGTTGAGTAACGCCACAGATAATATAATGTAATGCTTAGTTACTTAAGATACTCTTTAAAGAAGGGTCTAATTAGTTGGTTATTCCTCGGAGATCTTATGTGCAACTCAGTCTGTCTGTCTGTCTGTCTGTCCATCTGTCACAGCTGGATATCTCAAGAACAACTAATGCTATCGACTTGAAATTTGGAATAGTTTTAGATGACGTTTCCCAGGAACTATTTTGCAATTAAGAATTTATTTTTTTGCATCAGTGTCTTGGAAATTCGAAGTGGGGCTACTAGGGCCATGTGGGTGGTAACATAATTATGAAAGAGCGCGCTGTTTGCTCATTCTCAAACATTCTTTTTTTGGGATTATCCATTATAGAATTAGGCCTTATTTATAAGTATATAAAAAAAGATCCATGTTTAAACACTGACTAGCAGGTTCTTATTTTAACACTTTCTACTATCTTCCCACTTCCCACATCTAACCTTCTTCCTACCTGGAAGAAGGTTAGATCTGGGTAGTAAAGTACTGACTGATAATTTAAACATTATGTCATATAAACAGCTGAATTTGATGGATGAGACGTTATGCTATCCTGAACTAAGAATCCGCTTATCAGTTTTTAACAGACTTCGAAAAATATATATGTTCGATTCTATTTTCGACTGTATGTATGTTCTGTTTTGTTTATTTATGTCCACCGATTTCTCTGTCAGTTGTGGACTAATTTTCAAAATTATTTTTTTATCCGAAAGAATATACTTCCGAGGAGAATATACTTTCGTTTTTGTTCAGTTTCTCATAAAGCGCTAAAGCAATTCGATAAAACTTTTATGGGACCACCATAAAAGTTTTATCGAATTGCTTTAGCGCTTTATGAGAAACTGAACAAAAACGAAAAATACGCATATCTCGATGACGTTTTGGTGTTCTCCAAATGTTTAAATTCCACGTTCCATGTTATTGGGGTTTTTTATCCGAAAGAATATACTTCCGAGGTGGTCCCATAAAAGTTTTATCGAATTGCTTAAGCGCTTTTTGAAAAACTGAACAAAAACGAAAAATATGTATAAGTACATAGATGACGTTTTGGTTTTCTCCAATTACGAGTATGTTTAAATCTATATATTATATAATTAAATTTCTATATATTATAATGTACTCTGTGGTTTAAATTCCACGTTCCATTTTATTGGGTTTTTAGTTCTGGGGTATAACAACTAAAAAGTGAAAAATAAAAAACTTTTTTACAAAAAAAAAAAAAACAACCGACTTCCAAAAAAGAAAATACACTAAAAATTAAATAAAAACTTTAATTTCGGAAGACGGTGTCAAAAAACGAAGAAATAAAATACAAACACCGAACCTTCTTTTTTTGAAGTCAGTTTTTTTTTTTGTAAAAAAGTTTTTTAATAAATTAAGCATTTGGTTATTGAATTTTATAAAGAAGGCGTTAGAATCTGGAAAATTCATGGAGCCAGTGTTTGAAGGTTAACCTGTACTCTCCCCCTCTTGAGGCCTTGCCTATAAGTCATTGAGTAAAAAGTGATATTGTCTTTGGGAATAATAGCGATACTTACTGCTGATAAATGGTGTTCCTATGTATTTAATTGCTGATAAACGAAAACACCTTGTAAAAGATTGTTATCATAAAACAATACTCGGTAATTAAACAAATAAGTAATGAATAATGATAGTACCAGCTGATCAAGCTTATTTTTTTTCTGTAAACAATGGTGAAAGAGCGCAGCTGTATTTTAAACCTACTCTGCAAAAATAATTTTTAATAATCCTACAAAATATTGACATTAATATATTTACAAGTGTTTATCTAAGTCTCATGTGGTCTATCTTATCTTTTGGTTCCTTAGTAGTACAAACAGGAAATTGGTATGACATTGGGTGTAAAACTTTGAAAAAGATTTATCATTTAGGTGCGCTAAGTAAGTTGATAATAAGCCTATCAATAATAATATGATAGCAGCATTTGAACTAATATCATAGGTGGGTTAACTCGTTAAACCGTTAATTGTTAGTTAACGAAGTTAACAATTTTTTTAACTTCGTTAACTAACGATTAACGGTTTAACTTTTAAGTTAACTCAAAAAAATGTTAACGCTCTGGTTAACTTCCGTTAACTTTAGTCCGTTACATTGGTTGTTTGCTGACATGTTATTATTTGCGCAGGCACACCGGGCAGTGCGGCGCGCGCGGCGCGGCTTGGTGCTTTTGCTCAAAAGGGAAGAATCCAGAGCCGGGACACTCTTGAAATAGAGCTGCCCTGTTGATTACTTGCTCTGTGCCAGTGAATACGACAAATTATTATGACTTGACTTTTTATCATTCATATCCTACCGAGATGTAAAAGTGCAGGCCAGAAAACCAAAATACTAGTCTTCTTTTTCTTTTCACATCGATTTGAATCATATTTTGTACGACCAGTATTTTTTCACCTGCAATTCTAGAAAAGTCACACTATCAGTGCTAGTGTGGCGATACCGATTCTCAAAAAATCAAATATACCTACATATAAGTTACGTGCAATGTCAATCCCGTACATTTTGACATTTCGACAATCGCTATCGCTACTATACATACATTTTGTCTAGAGTCTGACAGCTCTGTCTTGGGCTTAGTTAATGCCAGTGTTTTTTAATAGGAAATAACCTCCAGTGGCTCTCGACAAGTGACATTCTATCAGCGAGAGCGTGACAACAGCGATTGTCAAAAATTAAAAAAATGTATGGGATTGACAAGCGCTGTCAAAATATCACGTGATCAATCCCACACATTTTGGCATTACGACAATCAGTCAGTTCAGAGGCTGGAGCGATAGTCGCTCCAGCCTCTGAACATTTATTTCCAACTACAGCAAAAGTCTCCGGCACTTTCACGTTTGGGTGCTAATTGTTCGACGGCTGAATGATCTCCTTTTTAAGGCGCCTTGTTATGGTTTTTAATTGAACATCACGTCTAAACGACTAGTCTTATTTCTTTGAAAAAAAATTATGTTCTCTTAGACAATTTCCGTCGTAATTTGTTTTGAGAATATTTGAAATTATATTTTTATAACATAGTGTAATTCATTTGTAAAGTTATGTCTAACGCGGATAAAAAGTTGAGAATCACGCAAAAACAATAAAGTGTATTTTTATGAAACCTTCACCATTTCAAAGATCACTTTATTATTTAGTCTAAGTGTTTTATTTCAATACCTGTTGTATTATGTGGAATAAATTAATAATGCGTCTAATTTCGGACAGCGCTCTTTGATGGGCGAGTCCTATTACTGGGTGGAGGTACGACGCATTACATGAGCTCAGCACAGAACACGCAAGCTAACCAATCAAGGTCATTGACGGTTAATAGCGCCTTAAGGTTCCATAGTCCTAAGAAGGACAAGGAACCCTTATAGTTTCGGTCTGTCCGTCTGTCCGTCCGAGGCATAGCTTAGAGACCGTAAATACTAGAAGGCTGCAATTTTGTACGGGTATAACTATTTTATCAATCACGCCAAAAAACGGAACAATAAAATTATGAAAAAGATTTTTTTTTATAATAGCTCCCGTACAGTTAAAGTGGGGGATGACTTTTTTCTCACCTATCCTAGCATGGAGTACCTATCGTTGTAGTATCAGTGATTCGTTAAGGCGCAGTTATACGACTTTTAATGATTTTTAATTGAACATCACGTCTAAACGACTTGTATTATTTCTTTGAAAAAAATATATGTTACTCTAAACAATTTCCGTCGTTTGATCTCAGAATATTTGAAATTATATTTTTATAACATAGTGTAATTAATTTGTAAAGTTATGTCTAACTCGGATAAAAAATTGAGAATCACGCAAAAACAATAAAGCGTATTTTTATGCAACCTTCACCATTTTAAAGATCATTTAATTATTTATAATTTAGTCTCAGTGTTTTTAGTTTAATACTTGTTGTTTTATTTGTAATCAATGAATAATGCGTCTAATTTCGGACAGCGCTCCTTGATGAGAGAGTCCTATTACTAGGTGGACATGCGACGCGGTCAGCTCAGCGCAGAACACGCAAGCTAACCACTCAAGGTCGTTGGCAGCTAATAGCGTCTTAAATTACAATTTTGGATTGTCTGTGCGTAACGAAGGTCGTAAGTTACTCGTAGATTTTCAAAACATATTGGACACGTATATTTTGCTTACCAAATTAATAAAAAAAATTCAAAGCTAAAACACATCAAAGTTTAGGTGTGGGGGCGGAGCTTGTTACGTCACTTGTAGGTTGATGGTGGTACATTTTGAAGAACGTGTGAAGTCGCGCGAAATTTCAACGCACTGTATGACGTCCATTATACGGTAGGTTTTGCTGACCACAATCCACCCTATTGAAGTCAGCCTAAAAACCCAACATACTTAGATACTACTAAACTTCGCAAAATCCTTATGGGAAATAAATCCTGATCATCGTCAACCTTTTTTTTTAAGGTGGGAATTCTTGAAGTTGGTAACTTCTGCCGCCCTTACTGACTAAAATCCAATAGTTTCCTTTAGTTACCTATGTCAGGGCTGTAGTGACTCTTTCGATCACTCTCTCCCTTTCGACCAAAAAAAAAAGAAAAAGTATGTTAACGATCTGCCAGGGTCACCTCTTTATTTTTTGTGGGGCGGGAAATCATCCAATGACATCTCCCGCTCTAGGGTGGAGCGGAAGGGCGTGTCAGACTCTTACTGACTAAAACCCACCCCTGTTCCTTCCCTGCCCTAAGTGCCCAGGGGCGAGGTAACTCAGTTTCGAATTTATCCTCAACCCCTGGGCTGGCATCGGCCATAACGGGCCCCGTCATGAATGCTGACAACTCATTGAGGCGCGCGTGGAAAACTACGCGCCGTCGACTCTCGGGCCTAGTGCTGATCGGACGGCGAGCTACCCATTAGTCGCCGTCCCCGGCAGATCGTTTACATCTCTTTTTTTTTTTTTTGGGGTTGGGAAATCATCCTATGACATCTCCCGCGCTGGGCGGAGCGGGAGGGCGTGTCAGACTCTTACTGACTAAAACCCGCCCCTGTTCCTTCCTTGACTGAGTGCCCAGGGTAGCCGTAACTCTGTTACGAATTTATCCGCTACCCCTAACCACCTGACCTCACAATTTTATTAGGCGTGTCGATCCCAGCACGTCTCTTCTTCTGTGCATCTTCATCAGAATATATCTCTGAGCCATATCATCAATCCATCGCATTGTACTCATACCATATTCTCCGCATACACTTACACCCACCCTTCCCACACACACATAGACGCACGCACCTCCACACCCTCCCTCACACACACACTCACCCACACACACACTCACTTCACCCACATATACTGCTACAACTTTTATAAATAAATATTTAGTCCTAGTTTTATTATTATGAAATGTCTATACTAACTTTTCCTGTATGTATAAGTTATAACCAAAATGTTTTTATGGAACTCAGTTGTCTTTTGCTCCTGGGGTGGGCGCTAACAACTGCGACACAGTTACTAAACTAACGCAGTATTAACGTACACAAAATAAATTGCTATATGTTTTTGTTCCAATAAAATATTTGTATTTGTATTTGTATCGATTATTTGACCTTCACCTCCTTTCAAACTAAAAACTTTCGTCACAAAATCAGTACCTTTTTATGTACCTATTGGGATCAAAACAAGATCAAAAAGATAACTGCAATTGCGTGTAGTCTGATGATTCATGTTTAGTTCTATTTACAAGTGCCCATTTCCTTTATCAGTAATCATGACATCTTCAGAAAGTTCTTTGTATTTTCGAGTGTAGCTCGACGCTATATCTTACAACGCAAAAGACTTCCCTTTATCATTCACTAGCTTCTGCCAGCGGCTTCGGCCGCATGGTAAATAGTAGCCTATGCTTTAATCCAGGTTATAATCTATCATCATTCTCCTGCTCTTATCCCAATTTATTTGTGGTCGGCGCAACATGCATTTTTCTTCCATACTCCTCTATTAGTCGCCATCTCTGTAGTTTTTACCCATATCCTCTTTCACACAGTCCAACCATCGCTATAATCAATCTGTGTGCAAAATTTCATTCAAATCCCTTCAGCCGTTTTTGCGTGATTGAAACACAAACATACAAACTTTCGCCTTTTTATTATTAGTGTGATTATTATCATTAGGATTCAGATCATAATGGCATGCTTTAACGCCAATCTAATTACGATCCATGGCATCAATTTAATGTTAAATGACACAGCAGCTTTCCACCAGGTTCTTTGAATACCATGAAGTACTAAGGGTGTTATTACACCAATCGATCGATGCCATCGATCGACGTTGATTGATTGGTGTAAAAACTTTGGTTGTTCGACGGATACCGGTCGATAAACGACCGGTCGACGTCGAATAATCCATTCTACCATCGATCGACTGTCGATCGATTGGTGTAATAGAAACCATTGATCGACGATCGCACGATTGGTTTAATAAAACCCTAAAACATATTAAAATTAGATAATGTAGGGACAGTGGGGCTCTTTGAGGCTCGGGGTACAATGGAACAAGATCGATATTTTTTTTTTTCAAACGAATTTGCGCGTTTTCATTTCGGCTAATAACAGCGTTGCATGAGCCATGTGCTGTCGCTGTGAAATATGGTCAGTCTGTGACAGAAAAGTCGTGAAAAGTTGTTTTCTGCAGTGAATAGTAAGAATTTCATGCCAGGGTTTAGTTTTTGCAGAGAAAATAGTTATAGCAAAAAGTATTTTTATTTCATAAAACTTAATCATATCAATTATTTAAGGCCCTACTCAAGGTCCAGTGCCGCCCTCGTTGAATAAAAAATCGTAGCATAGCACAGAAAATAAATATTAAAAAATCCAACTTCACGTTTGTTACAAAGAGGATAAAGAATATGGATATCACTGTATCTTTTAAAAAGATTAATATTTTTATGTGCATACATGAGATTCTCATAAATATATTGAGAGAGAACAGTCATAATATTAATCTCTTTAAATTTGTCTCTGAGGGAGTGTCTGGGACTTAATTTATAAATTGCACGAATAGCCCTTTCTGTAAAACAAAAATTGTCTGAATATCGGCGGCATTTCCCCACAACAGAATGCCGTACGACATCACACTATGAAAATAACTAAAGTATACTAAACGAGCTGTCTCTAAATCAGTTAAACCACGAATTTTCTTTACGGCGTATGCTGCAGAGCTAAGTTTTTTGGACAGTTTATCTATATGGGGGCTCCACTGAAGCTGCGCATCCAAAGTTAAACCTAAGAACACTGTGGAATCCTCGGGTTTTAACTCTTCACCCTTTATTGACACACTAGTGTTCACTTGTTTTACATTGGGTAATGTGAACTTTATGCATTTTGTTTTTTCTCGTTAAGGAGAAGATTATTGACATTAAACCAGTTAACTACAGTTGAAAGAGCATTATTTACATTATCAACAACCACCTGCTGACGTTTGAGTTTAAATAAAAGTGAAGTGTCATCTGCAAACAGCACTATATCATGTTTATCCTTTATGAGGTAAGGCAAGTCGTTGATATAGATTAGAAACAAAAAAGGACCCAGAATTGAGCCTTGAGGAACCCCCATTCTGACTACAGACCCGGGAGACCTTTTGCCGTTCACATCAACTCTCTGAATCCTATTACTCAAGTATGAAGTAAGAAGATCCAGAGAGGCGCCCCGGACTCCGTAGTAGTGCAGCTTCCTGATCAATGTATCATGGAGAACGCAATCGAAAGCCTTAGACAAATCACAAAAAAATGCCCAACGCATCGCATTTATCTTCCCATGCATTATAAATGTGTCCCAAAAGTTCAACACCAGCATCAGTTGTTGAACGACCCTTTGTGAAACCAAACTGTTTGTTGTGTAATAATTTGTGTTTATTAAAATATCTTTGAATTTGATCTAAAATAATTTTCTCAAAAATTTTACTAAAAGTAGGTAGCACTGATATAGGTCTATAATTAGTAGGGTCTGATGTACTACCCGATGTAAACAATGGTATAATTTTACTATATTTCATTAGATCAGGAAACTCACCACAATCTATACAATTATTAAAAATTACTGCTAAAGTAGGTGCTACAATGTCTATAATAGACCTAGCAACGTCAACAGAATTACCCCATAGATCTGCAGTCTTTTTAACATTAAAAGTATTAAAAGTTTTAATTACATCATTACAAGCGACATATTGGAAATAAAATTGGGATTCACAAACTGGAACGTTTTCTTTAAGTAAAATTTCTGCAGCAGTTGGTGATGAATTTAGAGATTTTGTAGTCGATACGGGAATCTCTGCAAAGAAATTTTCAAATGCCGCGGCGACTTGCGAATCTGATTTAATGATACTGTCATCACAAGGCAAGGGATCAAGGCTGTAATCACTACTTCGGTTGCAAGACCTTCCCGTTTCGCTATTAATAATATCCCAAGTCATTTTAATTATATTACTACTATTTTTAATTTTTGAACTTAAGTAGCGAGATTTCGCCAAATAACATACTTTTTTAAATAATGTAGAATAATTCTTAACATATAAATTAAATTCTACAGTGTTAATATAAGTCCGTTCTTCATACAGCTCATACAGCCGTTTTACTTTTATTAATACCAATGGTGGCCCAGTCACTGAAGGAAGTATTGCTATTTACCGAAATCGTCTTAGGAATAAAAGTAGTATCAAATTGCGTGCAATATATTTTGAAAAAATCATTATAATGTTGATTAGGGTCATCATTAGTTGACACAAGTGGGATTTTATTTGAGAGTTTCGATTTAAATGTTTCCAAGCGACCTTTAGATTTTGGGTTAACAGTGATATCTTTTTTTCGTTTATATTTGTTTATATTTGGTATAGTGATCAATAGTCCACTATGATCAGAGTCTAATAAATTAATAATTTTTTTGTGGGTAGGTAAAATATCTGCATAAATATTATCTAGGCAAGATGCAGTAGTGGGGGTTATTCTAGTAGGCTCCATAAATAGATTTACAAGATTGTATGACTGAAACAAACTTATAACTTTAGTGCTTAGGCTAGATGTTTCTAACAAATTAACGTTGAAGTCGCCACAAACGATGACAGACTTACTAGAGTTACAAATTTTTTGCAACACTTCATCCATTACTTTTTCAAAACAATCATACAATCCTTTAGGTGGTCTGTACACACTTAATATAACAAACTGCTCCAATTCAATACAGGCAATTTCAACTGTCTGTTCAACAGAGAGGCTCACAATATCCTTGCGGTCTTTAAACTTAAGTATATTATTTATGAAAATTAATGAGCCACCATGTATAGCGTTTACTCTGCTGAACGAACTACCAACCTGGTGATTACTATAATTAAACATAATCTGATGGCTTTTAAGCCAATGTTCAGTTATACAAAGAATATCTACATTGTTAAATTTAAGGAATAATTCTATTTCTAAATCCTTGCCCATACAACCATAAATATTTTGGTGCACCAGGTTGATACTATTTGTTGATTTTAAAACATTGTTTTCACCATTCTTTGAATAATTGCTAGAGATTGTCTCTGTTGTCTTAATTTCTAATTTAAATTATTAATAATGTCAAAATTTGATGCCAAGACATTGGCAGAATTATGAAAAATGTCATTGCATTGCTCAATAGAAGCAATTTGTTTAGCCAAATTCTTGGCTGTTATACAAAATAAATATGATAGCGACACAGCTATCTGTCTCCTACAATAATTTGAAAGATAGTATCTATCTATATGATTCCTATCCTTTGTCAAATAAAAACGATTACCAATATAATTGTTAAGGTCAATTAGATGGAATAAGTTATTATTAAATAACAAATTGTGCAATTTTATATTCATATGATATCTAATTTGATTTTCTTCCTGTGGCAAACTTTGGCTATAAGGGAAAGTGAACATCAGAATTTTTCTTAAATTAAGGTCAGACAAGGTTCTATAATATTGGAGCAATTCTCCTTTGTTCACGGTACCCCTATCACCAACTAAAATTATGAGTATAGTATCCTGGTTAAAATTACATTTTATAATCTCTTTCATTATTTCCAACAAAGTACAACCAGGCATGCAGTTATTCATTATAGAGTGTCCCGGATATTCATTTATCAAAAAGTGGCCTAAATCCTTTCCAATCTCATCACAATAGATAACTATTTCTTTATTTACACTTTGTTGTTTTGTATTGTGTTGTGCTTTGTGTTGTGTTGTGTTTTGTGTTGTGATGTGTTGTGTTATGTTTTGTGTTGTGTTGTGTTTTGTGCCGTGTTTTGTATTGTGTTTTGACTTTCGTTTCGTTTTGTGTTTTGTGTTGTGTTGTTTTGTGTTGTGTTTTGTGTTCTGTTTTGTGCTGTGTTATGTTGTTTTGTGTTAAGTTTTGTGTTGTGTTGTGTGTGTGTTTTATCGAAAATGCTTTAGCACTTTTTGAAAAAATCAACAAATCAAAAAATGTGTATACGTAAATAACGTTTTGGTCACCTCCAATTACGAGTATGTTCCAAATACCATGTGCTATGTTATTGGGGCTACAATTCGGACTTAACTTTAATATTTAGTTTTAGTTCTGGGGTATAACAACCAAAAAGTGAAGAACAAATATTTTTATTACAATAAATACAACCTTCTTCCAAAAAAAGAAAATTCAATTATAATTGAAAACAAAAAAAAAACATTTTTTGTCAAAAATCTTTTAAATGGTTAATCCTCAATACTGGTACCCAAGATACAGGCTTGCCTAGTTTGGGGCCAACGTAAAAAAATATTTGTTATGTAATAAAATAACTTTAATTTCGGAAGTCGTTGTCAATTAACGAAGAAATAAAATACAAACACCGACTACCGAAATTAAAGTTATTTCTCAATCATCAAATAATATCTCATGCTCTGGGTGGCGGTTGGTGGGTGGGCGTGTAAGACTCTTTCTGACTAAAACCTACCCGTGATCCTTCAGTTGCCTGGGCCAGGGCCGCGGTGACTCCGTCAATTATCTATTGTAGTCAGGCCCGCCGCTACCGAGGACACGGTGGAGCATACGGTGGAAGTCTGCCCCGTTTGGGTGGAGCACCGCCGTGTCCTTGTGGATGCAATAGGTGGCGGCGACCTCTCGCGCCCGGCACTGGTTCAGGCCATGGTACGGAACGAGAGGGAATGGGAGGCAGTCTCCGCCTTCTGCGAAGCAGTAATGCTCGTGAAGGCAGAGGCGGGACGCGTGAGGGAAGCTCAACGGAGTGGCCCACACGGCCACGGCCGCTACCACCGCAGGAGAGGTACTGGGCGTACTGGGCGTAGGACGTCGCGAGACGAATTACGGCCACCGTAAGACCCGGGCCTGTGGACGGCGAGCAGTGCCGCAGCAATCGTGGCCGGTGCCTGCATGCCTAGGGGTGACGGATAAATTCTGAAAATGAGTTACCGCACCCCTGGGCACTCAGGCAAGGAAGGAACAGGGGTGGGTTTTAGTCAGTAAGAGTCTGACACGCCCTCCCGCTCCACTCAGAGCGGGAGAAGTCATTGGATTATTTCCCACCTCGCCAAAAAAAAAAAAGCCCGCCGCTAGCTTTTTGATTAGATAAGTACTTAGTTATTTTTGTTTGTGAAGTGTAAAACAATATACCTACATACTCGTAACTATTTCATATTTGCACCAACTTTCTTGTATTCAAGCTGTCTAAAATTTCAAGTTCAATTGAAACTATATCTAAATTACTTAGTCTTTGCTAGAGCATTTTTGATCTTAAATAGTTTTAGATAATTATTAATTTTGAAAAGGATCTTTGAATATTAGGTACGTGATGAGTCACTCGATTTGCTGCCCCCCTGGACAAGCCGCCCGCGTGCGGTGCACGCCTTGCACTCTCGCTTACGGGCTGTCCGTAGTTCCTTCCAACTAAAAAGGCGTGACTTCGTGTATATGTTTATGTCCTTTTCTTTCTGCCGTGTCATCGTAACCTTAAAAGTCTCGACAAAAACACCTACTCATCACACCTTATCAGTTTAAGGTTGCTCTTCATTCCTCACTAAAACACACACAGTTTCTACTAATTAAAATCTAAAAATTGCACAAACAATTACATTAATTGCTTTTATTATCTCTGAAGAATATGTGCATGTAATTTGTAACTATTGACATTTCTTTGGGACGTTCATAGTCTGAAGTAGGGCAGTCGCCCGGTACATCATACAAAAAGTAAACTAAGATCTAATTCCGTACATTCCAGGCCTAATAACGTGTCAACAACGAACATTTTGTGCCAAAAGGGCTATTCTGTTTTTTTTTAACAGACTTCAAAAAGACGGAGGTTATCAATCCAGATGTTCGCTGTTTCTGGTTTTGTGCTTCGTTTTTGACATCGAATTCCGAAATTAAAGTTCTTTAGCACTTTTTTTGGAATTCGGTTCTATTTTTTTATTAAAATGTTTTTTTTGGAAATAGTTTTTATTTTTTAGTTGTGGTTCCCCATTAAATAGAGTAAACACTACATAAACATACGAGCGTAGTAATCGCAGTGGATTTGCTGTAATTTTTTGAAGAGGTTTGTTGTCTGTCTCCGAAACTCATCATCAGATCTACTTATATGAAATTTAAATGGGACCATCTCGGAATAAAGCCATTTCGAACAAAAATAGAATTTTGCAAATCTGTCTATACAGGGTGTGACGGAAAGGTGTGGTCATATTTTAAGAAATGCATCTGCCCATCGATAGGAACAACTTTCTTCAAGAAAACCTGAGGAAATTCTCAAAAAAAAAAATTTTACCTCCCATACAAATATTGATCAGCTGATGATAACTTTGTATGGAAAGTCCATTTTTTTTTTTTGAGAATTTTCTCATTTTTCTTAGATAAAGTTGTTCATTTCCACGGGCAGCAGTATGTGGATGGCAAGAGTAGAGGAAAACTAAAGAAACGATGGATGGATTGTGTGAAGGATGATGAATTACTAGAGAGGGCAAGCGACTACTAATATGACAACTAAGAGAGGTATGAAAGAAGAAGAGGTGGCGCACATTGAACTTATTGTTAAAAACATAGAAGGTATAAGGACACGCTTGAGGCCGATGACGGCCATTTTAGCTGCTAAGACAAAAGTACCAGCGCATGTGCTTCGCGGACCGATGCTCAGGTCAGATAAAGTGTGGGGTTTTCCGTTATGATTTTATATTGCAGCTTGAGCGCCATTTCATTTTAAGATTTTTTCAAACAAAATTCAGCACCATCTTGCTAGGGCCCGGCCGTTTAGAAAGGGTGCGAGGGGCTGAAGCTAACGTGCAGAGGGCTGTGAGACAATCTAAATGTTTAGATAATAGACATCAAATTATATTATCAATATCTACTAGAATTATTAAATAGTATTTTGTGGCTGGAATCATGAGCAGTAAATGATAAAATAAATGATACTTATTTTGTCAATTGGTTATAAAAAACACTTTTAAACGTCAACATTTTTTGTCAGTTTAAGCTAGATGAGGCAAAGATTCACAAACTACCAAGAGTCATAAAATTTTAGAGAGCTAACAACTATTACAACGTACAATTTATTTATTTTAATAATATTAGTAGAATAACACATTTTTCATAATTTCAGATAAAGGTATAATAGATATTATACCTTTTTCTGAAATCTGGAGAGAACGAAGTCGCGAGCATAAGCTCTACTATTATAATCATACCTAGTAAACAATTTTTTTTTACAAGTCAAAGCGACTTCATTTCTTCCTTAGGCTTATACTTGACATATTGATGTTTAATGTCATTTTTTACTATTTGAATGTGTAGTTACGAATAAAAAAAATACGTTATATATTGATCAAGGTCACAAGAACACCCACACACACAGTGTAAAGACTTGTAAAATACTAATTATAATAAATAATATTTTTTTGCTGCTGAATTACGAACGTTTACTGTAAAACAATAATTTAAATTACGAAAATCTGACAGCTACGATCTGAAAAAAAAGTGCCATAGGTCCGTCAATAAAGTCCAGCGGCCATCTGACTTACTGACAGATGAGCGTGATGCAAATACTTTTAATAGCCAAAAAAGAGATGGCGATAATAAGAGTGCCGCTCGGAATAAATAACGTAAGCGCCAAAATTTATTTCTTGTATTTTATAACATAAAAGTAAAACATAATCTGTTCAATCAAACGTTTGATAAGTTTATTTTCCATGTTTTAAAGGAAATTTCATAAAATACCTCTGAAGCGTTACGCCTTGTAGCTAAAAAAAAAATTGTAAAAATATTGATCAAACTTTGCATTTTTTTTCTATCGAGAAATTTGTGTATTCCTTCAATCAAATTGAAGATCTTAAGTCAAAAAGCCTATAACGAAATGTTATATCCCTATTTCAAGTACTTGGCAAGATACACTAAAAAGACAAACAGCCTTTTTATCAATGTATCCCCTTAATGTTATTTTGCACTTTTTTGGAATTTGGTTCCATTTTTTTTGTAAATAGTTTTTTATAAACTTTATGCACCTTTACCGCTGGGCAAAGTTACCACAAAATGGTGCCAGAGAATGGACGGAGTGGCCGAGGCCGGCCCAGAAAGCGGTAGCGAGATGACTGGTTTGAGGTGGCGCAAGAAAAGAGTGTCTTAGCCTAGCAGTGGGACAATAAGGCTAATAAAAAAAAAACTTTTGCAATACAAATGTACAATGTGCTCAATAACGACTGCGTTACCTAAGAATAACAACGTTAAATTAATTAATTAGCTCGTAATTTTCATATCATGACACTTTTATTCAACAAAAGGTTAGGTAGAGGTGCACCTAAAATAAAAATTAATACTTAACATTTATTTAGATTAGCGTAAAACGGGACTACTCGTGGTCGCGACACATTTTGACAATAACAAACCTACCTATATAAATAAAATCGAATGTTTGTATGTTTGTCCTCTATGCATTCCTAAACCATTGATTACCTAGATTGTAATGAAACTTTCATAGGGTCTTCTGAGGACGACCGTGACGGTTTCTAGCCCAAAAAATCTGTACAAAAAAAAAACCAAACACTATATACGGTGACTGGTAATTAGTGACCAATACTTAAACACGTGATTGTACTCATGATAACAAACAACTTTCCCAAAGAAACCTTTTATTTTTACTCATTCACTTTTATCACAGTAACACAACAGCCGTATGAAATTCGCGGGCGCGTGCCTGTAACCTATCAGCTGTTAGCCGCGGGACGCCATTCTTTCTTTGAGAAAGTTGTTTGTTATCATTAGTACAATCATTTGTTTAATTATTGGTCACTAAGTAATTACCAGTCACCCTATATATTTACTTATGTGGCATTTCAACGCATGTAGTAGATATCGCTATTAAAATGCTATGGTAAAAAACTTTTTTACAAAAAAAACAACCGACTTCCAAAAAAGAAAATACCTAGGTACACTAAAAATTAAAAAATAACTTTAATTTCGGAATTCGGTGTTTGTTTTTTATTTCTTCGTTAGTTGACACCGACTTCCGAAATTAAAGTTGTTTTTTAATTTTTAGTGTACCTAGGTATTTTCTTTTTTGAAAGTCGGTAGTTTTTTTTCTAAAAAAGTTTTTTATTTTTCACTTTTTAGTTGTTATACCCCAGAACTAAAAACCCCAATAACATGGAACGTGGAATTTAAGCATACCTACTCGTAATTGGAGAAAACCAATGCGTCATCTATCTAAACGTATTTTTCGTTTTTGTTCAGTTTTTCAAAAAGCACTGAAGCAATTTCGATAAAATTTATATGGGACCACCTCGGGGGTATATTCTTTCGGATAAAAAAAGAATTTTGAAAATCGGTCAACAACTGACTGAGAAATCGGTGGACATACGAAAAAAAAAATACAAACCATCGAACACAGAACCTCCTCCATTTTGGAAGTCGGTTAAAAAAATTATAGGTATGAGTCGGAGAACCCCTTACTTATGCAGATATACCTACGTTTGAAATAGCTAATGCATTAAAATTAAAAACGTTCTAAAGGAAAAAAGTAACTACCTACTGTGTTTTTTACTCAGGGACAGGTTTATATCCGTCTAAAAACAGAATCGTCTAAAAGCAGAATGGCCCAAAAAGTTATGTTCCAACAAAGAATGATGTAATTATCTCGTCAATATCGTCGCGATCATGATAATTGTGTTTACTTTCCAGCAGTGACGCAGCCTCACAGATGTTAGCATTGCTGTGATAATGTGCCTCTAGAATAGAACAAAAGGTTCCGTTGACATTGCGATCTACATGAAAATTTATGGCCCGTGATTATGTATCTACTAAATTACTGTGTAACTTAGAAGCCCTATCAGTTTGTTTCAAATGTTTTAATAGTTCTGTCTATACATTTCCGTATAATTAACGCCAGTTCAGCAGCTCAATGCCATGGACCATCGTTTAATAGCAACAATTATCATGAATGAATCACAAATAGTCACTACGATTTGCACAAATCGGAACGGAAAACAGACTATGAGATAACAGCCTTTCACGGCCATCGAATGACGTTAAGATAACATGTTCTACTTACCACCATGTTCATAATGTAGTTCTCCATGAAGGCTCCATAGAAGCCGAAGAACGAGATCAGGAATATGATGACTCCAGTCGCGATGCAAAACGCCGGCAGAGAGAAGAACCTCTCTGATAGGAACGGATGGTAACCATTGTATGCCGATTGTACCGACGCGCCGACCGATAGAATAATAATGCCAGTGATCTGTAAATAACACAAGCGACACTAAATAACAACGAACTACCTCCACTACCTATCACAATAACAGCGTACGTACACACACTACTTACCACAAACAGAAAATTGATAGTCACTAATATGTACTTAACAGTAGTAAACAGTTTTGACCACATTTTTTTGTAATTTATTCAAATTGCTACGTGTACGCTCGCGTGACAGCTTCCACTGTTCGTCGTCTTAACTGGCTACAGATATTTTTATCACTATAGGTAGGTACATTAATCTTGATAAGGAAAACAAGCGGATTTATCTCATCGGAGGCGAACGTCGCTCACTCATGCACGAAATGTTTCAAACTGAACCACACACTGACACGATTTTAAAATTTTGAAATTGGAATTGGGCTCTATGAATAATGGATTTGATTCTCGATAGAAAACGTCACTAATGATTTATTTAATCCATAGAAATAGAGAGAAATAATAGCACACAACTCTTCGCTTGCAATTTACAGTCGTTATGACAAAATGTGTTAATTTTAACTCGCTTCGTGATGTTCGTAACGACTACGATGTTAGTACTTACAGGTTGCGATAAGAAAAACACATGCTGCATTTTACATTTTCATTTTAATCTGAACATTTTATTCATACAAACGGCGGGAAATGACGTCACCTGTCATTTTCTTGAGCAAAGGGGATTCTATGAAAAAGGGAAATCGTGCCTGTATTTTCCAGCACGACATACAGAATGTAACGAAAAGGTGTGGTCATATTTTAAGCACTGCATGTCCATCGATATGAACAACTTTGTTCAAGAAAACCTGAAGAAATTCTGAAAATAATTTTTAACCCCCATACAAATATTGATCAGCTGATGATAACTTTATGTTATGGAAAGTCCAATTTTTTTTTGGTAATTTTCTATTTTGTCTTAGAGAAAGTTGTTCATTTCCATGGGTAGAACCGGTTCTTAAAATGTGACCACACCTTTCCGATACACCCTGTATTGTATATCTATCTACTTGGCTTCAACTTAGCTTACCTCTTTGTATTGTTTTTTTTTTAAATATAAATGAAGGTAGTGTGTATCTCGCTACCTGTAGGGGTACCTAGGTGTATTATATAGGAAAAACATAGTTTCACCAATTCTTTGCTTTTTATTCATTTGACGTGAACAAAGACTACTTAATATAGTACTGTAGGACCAGTAGGACCCCAAGGCATCAGTACAGCCTGCAGGGATCCTGGGACGTTCTTCGTAGCTCCGGGGGATGTCACGTAGCTTGGGGACTGCGAGAGGACTGTACGAAAGGATACTCGCTACGGGTGGATAAGGAAAAATGCTGAGGGCGATTTAAATTATGCTATATTGGGATTCATCAGAAAATTACATCAGTGCCCACTTCCGGCCTAAAACAAACATCATGCCTACACCTTCTAAATTCAAACGGCTCTCCAATACTCTTACTTGCCAGTTGAAGGCCGGTACAGACTACAGACCCGCTAATATTAGGCTGTGACTACAATCGTCACAGTACCTACCTATACGACGCGAACGAGTAGAGTAACGATAATTAAATATTTAGTAGATCTACCTATTAAACTTAATTATATTACACAATGTTATGTGTTGTGTTACCAGTAATGCAATTATGTTTTTATCAAAATTAATATTTGCACAAATATTAAGTAAGTAAATAATGCAATATTATGTCAGATTTAGCTTTGGTAGGTTTTATTTATTGCGTAAATTCTCTTACTGACAGCCAAAGTAAAACAAACAACTCTTACTAGAAACTAATGAATAAAATAAAAAATACAGAAATAAAATACAAAAATGTTTATTTCATCTCAAACGTAGTGTCATACATAAACTGAGGTAGCGCCAGTAAGTTACAATAGTACTTGTGTCGGACCTGTCTCACTCTTCCCCTAAGTGGTATCATAACAATGAAAATGCTGAAGCTAATGAACCGAAGAAAAAAATAGAACCGACTTCCAAAAAAAGTGCAAAATAACTTTAATTTCGGCAGTCGGTGTTTCTGGTTTTGTGTCTTCGTTTTTTGACACCGACTGGCGAAATTAAAGTTATTTTGCACTTTTTTTGGAAATCGGTTCTATTTTTTTCTTCGGTTTTTTGTCTTTTTCTTGAGCTAGTTAAATTTAAGAGAACCATAGCATGATCAGTGATTGTTGTATTAAGCACTACCACAAATGCCAAGTTTTTAGTTTTATCAAGCTTCAGGACGGTATCTCAGTATAAATATGGACAGTACAAACTACAAACGTTCGAAACGGCACACTCACACAGACGCTCGCATCTATGCTAGCCCTAAGCGATAGTCGCGGTGCGCGCAATTGCGGCTGCCGTGTCGTGACGAGTGGTCGTGTTATTTCCTGAGCCACGGACCGTTTTAAAATGCCACGAACGTATTGCGCAGTGTACTGTTGTATGAACTCGGCATCTTCAAATCCGGGACTTTCGTTTTTAAACTCCTTGCTTATCTTGAAAGGTACCTAATAATGATTTAATTATGAAAAACATAGACGTTTTTTAAAATGTTAATGGTTTTTCATTTACATCACACGCATTTTCAGGTTGAAACGCGGTAAGGTATGCTGCCGCAGGGTTAACTAGCTATCGGCCGAGCGCCACGCATTTTGACTTCACTTTAACACCCTCGAAAACCATGAAAATTTATGCGTGACGTGAAAAAAAAAGGGTACGAGCCTTTGTGGGATATCTTAATGTTTTTCAAATTGCGCGGCAACTTTGAAGCATCTTCCATAGATTTTTTTTCCAAACATTAACAGTGACAACCCTAGCTCTATAATGGAGCGTAGGTAATTATCTCAACAAATAGGCTTAGTTTCCATACTGTCCATATTTATACTGTGACGGTATGGTCAAAGCAATTCTGTTCTCTAATGGAGGGTAGGTAATTATCTCAACAAATAGGCTTAGTTTCCATACTGTCCATATTTATACTGTGACGGTATGGTCAAAGCAATTCTGTTCTCTAGTGGAGAAGCAGTGTCCCTGAAGGAGACCGTGCACCGATAACATATTCAGATAATTTAGCCTATTTAATCTTTGTTGTGTTATTTCCGTGGGTTTTTCGATTATATTAATATTATTGTCACCCATGACAATAATATTTTTGTGTGCACTACTAGCTTCAAGATAGCTGTTTAACGAAGGGGAACGGTACAAAATAAAACAATAACCTAAAAAAACAATATTTATTTACGACTCCAACTCGACCACTTCAAACTTCGATCTATAAGCTAAGTAGCCGCCCATCAGTGAGAGAAGCACCTGAAAATAAAGAACAATTACTTAAATAATTGTCACGAGAATATACCTATCTAACTTAACTATATAAACACAAAAAAATACCTAACTAAAAATAATCTAAAATCATCATCATCTTCCTGCCCTTATCCCATGTTACTTGGGGTCGGCGCAACACTGTTTTTTCTTCCATTCTGTCCTGTCAGCCGTCACGCTATCACTAACTACCTTATTTCATATCACTCCTCACATAATCCATCCATCTACAATTATATTCATTACTCTTTTATAGTTACATGTGTTTCATCCTTCCTCTTCACATGACCATACCAAAATAAGCGGCTCTCTTTCAACTTTTCTGTCACTGGCGCCACTTTTAAACTACCTCTAATGTACTCATTTCTCACTTTATCCATTCTCGTTACTCCACACATCCATCTCAACATTCTCATCTCCGCCACATGCAATCTTTTTTCATCCGTCTTTGATCCATAGCCATACAGTACGACAGGTCTAATCACGAATAATAATCTAAAATATGGTGTCGAAAAATTGCTCCACATCGCTGTCGGCTGGTAATGTGCCCAAAAGGCTGGCGGCATTGCCACGTTGTATCGCAATGCTTATTTTTTGTCCAAGGAAAAAGCCAGTCTTTGGGTCATGCGAAGTGTGAACAAGGCGTTTAGATATATTTTTAAATAATTTGTGAGCACTCAGACCCCACGATCCGAGAGTTTCAACCCCAAACGGCTCGAAAATATAATTACCAACAAGGTTATTATATTTCCGCCGCTTGAGGTTTTCAGCAGCCGCAGCGGCAGCGCCAGCACAGCACGATGAGCTTGGAAGATGGGATGGCGCAAGAGTATCGACACAAGTAGCGTCCCACACTAAAGGCCTACCCATCTTCCAAGGAAACAAAGACATGCCGTCCGGTCTCTTGCCATCGTCGCGTGCCAAGCCATTTTTTTTTTGTGGGTTGGGAAATCATCCAATGACATCTCTCCCGCTCTGGGTGGAGTGGGAGGGCGTGTCAGACTCTTACTGACTAAGACCCACCCCCGTTCCTTCGCCGCCCTGAGTGCCCAGGGGCGCGGTAACTCTGTTTCGAATTTATCCACAACCCCTGGGCAGGCATCGGCCATGACGGACCCCGTCATAATTGCTGACAACTAGTGTTGCCCAAATGCAAGACCAAGACGAGACTTAGGCCAGTCTTGGTCTTGGTCTTGCGTCAATACACCTGGTCTTGGTCTTGGTCTTGGTATTGCGCTCTCAGTCTTGGTCTTGGTCTTGCAGCAAGAGTCTCGCAAGTCTTGCAAGTCTTGCAAATACCTATTAGCCTATTGCTATTTATTGAACACGTTAGTTTAGATTTTAGATTATGATTCGCGCTGTAAGACGTATGTAGTTACAGATTGTATTTCTGGTAAGTTCATAAAGGTCGAGGAATTATTAAAAAAAAAAATTTTTTCAAGGTCAAACTCATTCCTCGACCTTTGAATATCAATTTTCAATCTTGCTGCTCATATATTAGTACCTAGGTATATCACTCACTATCTATCATTTACCGATATTAACAATGATTATTTTGAAATCAAAATATTCGCAATTCAATAGATGCAATACCTACTTAGTTATTAATTATCATTTCGCCCGACAGCTTTAAACGCTGTAGTGTTCGAATTCGAGCCAGTGTGTGAATGTATTTATACAAGAAACTCAGAGCATTCAATTTATACCTACTTACTGCTGAGACATCTTCAAGGTCATTTAATTTTATCCTCCTGTACCAACCCTACCAAAATAGGTAACAATTTTGTGTGCCTCTGTTCGTACTATTTGCCGGCGAATACGGCGCTCAAACAGTGTCAAATGCTGTGATACACTTGTTGCAAACCGCGGCGTCTTTCTCGGTAAATTATCAAATAAGTAGGTATATAATATACCGACCAACCAACAGTTTATTCGCAGAACGTCACATTTTCCCAATCAACCTTGAACCTTAATTCTTTAGTGATAAAGTTGAAAATCTGTTAAAGAAATTTGACAGATTGTAGTAGCTTGATGTGCTGGCTGCTGGCGTCTGTACCATAACATTGGCTGCCGTAGAAACTGTTACTAGACCTACTCGACTCGCTGTTAGTTTTAAATTTTGCTGAATAGAAGAATAATATAAACTTTGAAACATAAGTAGGTAAGTACCTACATAATGTTTATATAATTTTATTGGCTATAATTTTAAGCACATACCAACCTACGAGTACTAACGTTAGATCTGTACATTAGACATAAACAAGCATAATATATTATTATAGGTAGATACCTACAAGGTATGAACTTTGCTAGAAAGTTATTCTAGGTACATTTTATCACATGGGATGATGGGAACAGATTTGTGAGTATTAATACGCTACCTACTTAATAAATAGTTGAAACATAATAAGTACTTACCTACCTAATCAATACAACCTTTTAGGGTTCTTTCAGACGAGCGGCACGTTGCCAACTGCAGATACAACTGCAGCCCTTAGTTTAGTGTTATGACGATACCTACGGTTTTGATACTGGGGAACGTCTCTCAAAATCGGGATTGAAACCAAATACCTACTTAATAACGCCCAAATCTCAGTTTGTCTTAACTGCAAGACGCAAGAGTCTTGCAGGCTTAAGTCTTGTCTTGCTCAAGTCTTGCAGGGTTCAGTCTTGGTCTTGGTCTTGCTACAATAAGGCGGTCTTGGTCTTGGTCTTGCGAAAATGCAAGAACAAGACCAAGACTGCAAGACCAAGACCGATTTTGGGCAACACTACTGACAACTCTTTGAGGTGCGCGTGGAACACTACGCGCCGTCGACTCTCGGGCCTGGTGCTGATCGAACGGCGAGCTACCCACTACTCGCCGTCCGCAGGCCCGGGAGGCCATGGGGTTCTAATACAGCCGGAACGCCGACGGCGACAAGAGCACGTCGGATGATGTCGTTAATATTCGCGTTCCGCGCTATGCGACCTGCGCTATGCGACCTGCGCTTCGGCTGCATGACAGGCCGTGATGTCCGAGGCTGTTGACAACTTCGCCATAGTGGCAGCGATGAGGAGGGAGCATATTGCAACAGCGACTCAGCGAGGCGAAAAGTAGTATCGTCGAACAAGGTGCCTATGTTCAACGACGGTAGTGCGTGATTAATTGTCTAGGTCGGTAAGTATCCAGGCAATACGGCGGCACTGTGGTCACGTGCTGCCGTGCACGGCGAGGCTCACGGGAGACCCCTTTACAATCATCTAAAGGCTCGATTACACTATCCAATTTCAAGGGAGCCAATCTAGGAACAATCTAACTAGGAAGTTGGAAGCTAGTGATCACACTACACTAAATTGGATTCGTAACTGCTATTACACCTTCCGATTGCCTAAATTGGCTCCCTTGAAATTGGATAGTGTAATTGAGCCTTTAGGAATGTGCCCTAAGGTAACCAGAGTTGTACAGAGTGAGTTCTGGTGTTTGTTGTCTGGTGACCACCGCGGTGGTTTTAGTAAGGTGATAATCCCAAGTCTCTTACCTTAAGTCCAGGTACCTTTTGAAAGATTCCCCCAACACACAGATAATTCTAGTAGCAAGCTTTCTATAATTCTCGTAGCAAGCTCTAAAGCTATGGTTGGATATTTCCTCTAGATAATAAGAGTAACTCCATTGGAAAGAATAAAGAAAAATTTTAAGTACAGAATGCCTACAATTACGTGAGTCTTAATAAACGCTGTACTGAGCCAATTATAAACTTAGGTAGATAGGACTAAGTTTATGTTTTATTAAGATTATTTAATCGATTAGTTATTATATTACCTATAGTTCTTACCAGCAATTAATATTTTAGAATAAGAACATGTTAGGTACTTTTTTGTACAAATAGAAAATGAATGGAAAAGCTCAATAACATCAAACGGCTACATACTGTTTGAAGTTTTTGAGCGTTTCCATTCCCCTCAACCATATCTATAGTAACAACACATTTTGATACAGTGAAACTGTTACGAAGTGCAAAAAATGACATGTCAAAATGAAAGGCCTTTTTTTTGGCGGGGTGGGAAATCATCCAATGACATCTCCCGCTCTGGGTGGAGCGGGAGGGCGTGTCAGACTCTTACTGACTAAAACCCACCCCTGTTCCTTCCCTGCCTGAGTGCCCAGGGGAGCGGTAACTCTGTTAAGAATTTATCCGCTACCCCTAGGCATGCAGGCACCGACCACGATGGGCCCCGTCAGTGGTGGCTGACAAACATCTCTTTGAGGCCCGTGTGGAACACTACGCGCCGTCGACTGACGGGCCTGGTGCTGATCGGAAGGCGAGCTACCCACTGCTCGCCGTCCGCAGGCTCAGGTCTACGGTGGCCGGAGATCGTCTCGCAAAGTCCTACGCCCAGTACCTCTCCTGCGGTGGTAGCGGCCGGGGCGTAGAGAGCCACTACGTTGAGCTTCCCTCACGCGTCCCGCCTCCGCCTTCGCGAGCATTACTGCTTCGCAGAATGCGGAGACTGCTTCCCATTCCCTCTCGCTCCGTACCATGCCCTGAACCAGGGCCGGGCGCGAGAGGTCGCCGCCACTTCTTTATAAGGGATGAGGTATTGTACGCTACTGTTCATTTAGTTTATTAGCTAGTATTATTATTATCTGTGGTACCTATTAGATGACGTTATCTGCCCCACTAGTCAAAGCTATATGAGAGAAGATGTAAAGAAGTAGCTATGTGTGAAGTAGCTTGTAATTGAGAACGGTCAAGGCCAAGCAATTTAAGATGATTTTAATTAATTCAATTGACACGGCATGCGACACGGCGAATCCAGTGATACTTTAGCCATGATGGAAGATTATTGACCAGACGACATTACATACGATACGGACGCGTCAATATAATTTGAGCCACTTGAAAAAAATTCTAAGTAGGTACCTTCAAAAAGGGGCTATAATCGTAAAACATTACACAGTAGCACTATGAAATATTTGCTATTAAATTCAAATTCAAATTCATTTATTTACCAGAATGTAGGTTTACAAAGTATGATCTTAAATCTATGATGGCCCCTTTACATTCTACCATACTCCTCAACGGCCGCGCCTCTTATCGCAGTTTGACATATTTACGAAAGGGCTCACAAAAAACAACTTGCTGATGTTTCTATTGGAGCGAGGCACTTAAAGTAAACTTTTTTGGGTTGTTGAATAAACAGAGTAAACAATACTTGTAATTCAAGAGTTGAATTTTATTCAAATTCTGTTATCAACGATTTGTCGGGAATAGTGTGTGTGTGTGTGTGTGTGTGGGTAGTTGTTAAAACCACTGTATCAATTTACATGAAATTTTGCATGTTGCACTATGAATAGACAAGTAATAGAGTTGTTGTGTTGGAGTTGTAGAGTCCGATATCATATTTTCCTATTATTCACACTCAAAACTTCAAATTACGAAATCAAAACAACATAACGGCTTTTTAAAATTGCGTTTCTGCGTTTGCGTTGCGTTTTGTGTTGCGTTTTTTTTCTAACACTATGTAATAACTATCTCAGAATGCATGTGCACCATGCCACAGGATATAAGATCTTTAGTTATTTAATAATAGAGGTTTAAGCCGCGTAATCTGGATCGGCATACTGGTATGCCGCTGGACGTTCAGGGGTTAAATATGGTGTGTAAATATTTTAATTAAGAAAAAAGACAGTAACAACATAAAAGACCTCATGCATTAGGATTTTTAAGGAACAAATCAATTAATTGATGTCAGAGTTATACTATATACATATGTCAGTTCAAGAGATAAATTAACATCATTTGCCCTTCTTTGGACTATAGATATTCGTCATTGATTGGGCCTGCCGAGTTTATTTGCATTACTTCCTCCAAGACTCAAGGCCCAATAGATAGGTACCCGGTAGTAATATTATCTATCAATCATCATCATCTGCCCAGCCTTTTCTCAACTACTTATGTTGGGATTGGATTCTATTCTAACCCATGCAGATCCTTTCCAGTAGGTATTTAAAATACCGTCTATACCTCTATGTCCTCCACAACACAGGATATGTAACACATAGTTCTTAGCAAGACTAGGTTTGTCAGATTATCTCACTTCTGACTTCCCGTAACGACTGTTAAAGATCCACAAATTCATTCATCTGATCCAGCTCCAGTTACACACGAAAGAACTATAAAATTGAATAGATCTACTAACATTACTGACCTGCAAACATGTAGCAACCACCGCAGAGACGGCCATAACATAGGCGTTGTATGACAACCACTCGCCGAGAAGAGGCCCACATCCATCGCTGTGAGCGTTGGCATTCACGCACTCGAAAGGCGAGATGGTTCCGTAGTCTATGTAGCAACAGCTGACCGGGATCTGGTTAGATATCCAGTCGCCACGACCCTGAACCCCACAGCATTCAAACTGAAGGAGAAACAAGATACTTTAACGTTCATACCTACTTGGTTGTTTTTCATTAAATTATTTTATGACAACGAAAAGTCCAATAGAAGTATTGCTCTCAGTTTTTGACAAGGAGTTATACGACTTTTAATTCATTGACTTATGTGGGCACACTTAATCCAAAAGTTAACGTCGTTAATCGTTAGCTAAAGTTAACCATTCAAACCGTATCTATACTGCTTTTGGCGCCTTTTGGAATGGGATACATAACATAGGTAATCGCTAGAAAACAAATTACGATAGTGAAGAGCCAGTACGGCTTCCGCAGGGGGCGCTCCACGGTGGACGCTGTCATGCGCGTAAGAGCCCTCACGACGGGGGATGCAGTGGCCCGGGGTAGGGTCGTCTTGGCGGTGTCTCTGGACATCGCCAATGCCTTTAACACCCTGCCCTGGAGTTGCATAGTGGAGGCACTCCGGTATCACCGGGTGCCGCCCTACCTCCGTCGCGTAGTCGAGGCGTATTTGACGGACAGAGCCGTCATCTACCCCGGTCATCAGGGAGTATGGAACCGGCGAGAGATGTCGTGCGGTGTTCCACAGGGATCGGTCCTGGGGCCGCCCTTGTGGAACATCGGATACGACTGGGTGCTGCGCGCCGACCTCCCCATTGGCGTCAGCGTAGTGTGCTACGCTGACGACACGCTAGTCTTAGCGCAGGGGAGGTCACACGAGGCGGCGGCCGAACTTATGACACGCGGGGTTGCGACAGTCATAGAGAGGATCCGGCAACTGGGACTCGAGGTGGCATTGCACAAGTCCGAGGCCATGTGTTTTCATGGTCGTCGGAACGCGCCACCGTCGGGTTCCCAGATCACGGTAGGAGGGGTTCGCATCGGCGTCGAGGGTACGATGAAGTACCTGGGACTCGTCCTCGACAGCCGGTGGAACTTCGTCGAGCACTTTCGACGTTTGGCTCCCAGATTGGACAGGGCCGGGGCCGCCTTAAAGCGGCTCCTACCCAATCTGAGGGGGCCAAACGCCTCCTGCCGTAGGCTCTACGCGGGGATCGTGCGGTCCATGGCCCTCTACGGAGCGCCGGTGTGGGCGCGTTCGTTGAGGCAGCGATCAGCTCGCCAGATGAACGCGTCCCAGAGGGTCATGGCGATCCGTATGATCCGAGGATACCGCACGATCTCCCGCGAGGCTGCGAGCCTCCTTGCCGGACTTTCACCATGGGATCTGGAGGCAAAAATCCTCGCGCACCTGTACGAGTGGCGCGAGGAGGCCAAACGCCGGGGCGAAACTCCGCTGCCGCGACAACTCGCGGCTCGGCGGACGGAGCTCCGGCAGGATCTCATGGTGACATGGAGAGAGCGACTGTCGCAACCCAGCGCTGGGCACGCCACCATTGAGGCGGTAGTGCCCCTCTTTGAGGCTTGGCTGGAGAGGCGCCATGGCAACCTCACCTTCCGCCTGACGCAGGTGCTCACCGGACACGGCTGTTTCGGGAGGTACCTGTGTCGTGTCAAGGCGGAGGTGACCCCTGAGTGTTTCCACTGCGAGGATCGCCCAGAGGACACGGTGGAGCATACGGTGGAGGTTTGCCCCGCTTGGGCAGAACACCGCCGTGTCCTCGTGGATGCGATAGGCGACAGTGACCTCTCGCGCCGTGCCCTGGTTCAGGCCATGGTACGGAGCGAGAGGGAATGGGAGGCCGTCTCCTCCTTCTGCGAAGCAGTAATGCTCGCGAAGAGGGAGGCGGCATACGTTAGGGACTCAACAACAGCCGAGTCGCCCTAGCGCCCCCAGCCGCGACCGCCGCAGGAGACGCCAGGGGCCGCGAGACGATCTCCGGCCACCTTAGACCCGGGCCTGCGGACGACGAGTAGTGGGTAACTCGCCGCCCGATCAGCACCAGGCCCGAGAGTCGACGGCGCGTAGTGTTCCACGCGCGCCTCAAAGAGTTGTCAGCAATAGGGACGGGGCCTGCCACGGCCGATGCCTGCCCGGGGGTGGAGGATAAATTCGAAAGAGTTACCTCGCCCCTGGGCACTCAAGGCAGGGAGGAACAGGGGTGGGTTTTAGTCAGTAAGAGTCTGACACGCCCTTCCGCTCAACCCTAGAGCGGAAGAAGTCATAGGATGATTTCCCAACCCCCAAAAAAAAAAAAAAAAATAGGGAAAGAAAGAAAAAGGAAAAATTCAGCCATCGCACATATAGTACCCAAACGTAAGTGCCAGAGTCGCTGTAGTTGGAAAAAATGTTCAGTGGTTGAAGAGATAGTGATTGTCGAAATACCAAAATGTAAGGGATTGATCTCGTGACATTTCGACAGCGCTTGTCAATCCCATACATTTTTGACTTCTTAAGGATTTGTCACACTGGATGCGTTCTGCGGCCTGCGGTCAGATCAAAGCGAACGCAGCCCGCATCATGTATGAACAACATTGCCGGTATCAATATATTTTGTATAGAATGCGATCTGACCGTGCGAGCACAACCAAAGAACGCATGTTGGCCCGACGGGGCTGTGGGGAGGGACCGGCTGGCTGCGGGCACGCGACGGGCATCGGCCAGTTTGTTGAAGTTCGTCAGCGGAGTGCACACAAGTTCATAAAAAAAATAACCAACAACCCAATAACAAAAGAACTGATCACCAGCACCACAGATACACGCACTCAAATAACTGAAATAAGATGGCCGGTGTTTGGCCTGCCCGCATCGCCCGGACCGCTGACCGGTTGCCCTGCCCGGATCGCTGACCGATTGCTCTGCCCTGACCGCAGACCGATTGTCCCGACCGACAGCGTTGTTCATACATGATGCGGGCTGCGTTCACTTTGACCTGACCGCAGGCCGCAGAACGCATCCAGTGTGACAAATCCTTTAACAATGGCAGCTTCTGGAGATTATTTCCAATAGGGAATATACATGAAAATAATATTTATTATCTAACCGGTTTATGGATGAATACACAAAAATAGAGTACGAAAAGTGAAATAATAATCATTATTGATCGAAAATTAAACGAGATATAACAACTTTAAACAAATTATCTGTCCCTCTCTCGAAAACGCCGATTTCTATGGCAGTTATAATATGGGCGTCATGTCCTTTGACGTCAAAAAACACGTCGGACTTCTCTTTCTAATTATCAACTTAAAAGCTATGTAGCTTCGTCGCTGATGATGATATTTTGAAAATTCCTTCATATTTGTTCACTATAGTTAATAAGTCTACAATTGAACAAATAAAATAATATCATGCATGTTACCTATTAGCAAACACTGGTATTAACTAGGCTAGGCCAATGACAGTGCTGTTAGACTCTAGACAAAGTGTATTTATATTAGCGAAAGCGATTGTCGAAATTTCAAAATGAACGGGATTGATCACGTAACTTAGGTACTTAATTGTATTTTTGATTATTTGATAATTGGTATCGCAACACTGGCGCTGCTACAATGTCACTTCTCTAGAACTTCAGGTTCGAACATACTGGTCGGACAAAGATGAGTCAAATCGACGTGAACCGGACGACGTGGACGTTAAAAATTACCAAGTCAATCTTAAATTCTTAATCAACTTTTTTAGGTACTCACTCCTCTCTGCAGATCATCCCACAACTGGCTTATTTCCACCCTGCTGCCGTACTGCTGTATAGTCTGCAACATCGGCACTCGTAGCTCCTCGGTCGCATCGTTGCTTAGAGAGAAGGCCGCTATCATTATCGCGGTCTCGAAGATCAGCACCACCAGAAGAAGCACCACATACTGTAATATTGACTGGATTCATAATTTTGAGGAAGTAGCGTTGCTTCCAGGGTCTAATCCAGATGTGTGCAAGGATGGTAATGTCCATACTGTCTTAATCCAGGTCTTAGGGTTCTGTACCCGAAGGGTCCAACCCTAGCCCTATTGCTGTCACTCACTTGTCCGTCTATCCATCGTCTGTCACAAAATTTTGATCTGAAGAATTTTTTAACTTCCATTGACCTATGAACTTGAAAGGGGAATGCTAAATTGCCCATCTGCCATACAAAAAAATGCCTGGAATGGACAGAAACTACTAATAGTCCTTAATTCTATTTCGAATAAAATATGTATAGTGAAATTATTCTTGAGTTTGTTTAACTAGGGTAAAAATATAACGATCACTAAATATATTACTTGGCCAATTTTTAATAATAGCAATCTAAAATGTATAATATAGCAATATAATAATAAGCTAATTAACAAAACACACCGCAAAACATTAAAATGTTAGCAGTACCTAATTCAAGCCAGAAGACGTCTACTCATTATAGGCATCTCCCAAGATTCGCCACCCATTATGTGTGTATCTAGTCTATATTTCTGAGTTAAAAAAAAATACGGTGTAATTTTGTTTAAATAGCTTTCTTTTGACAGTTCCTGTAGCTTTCTAGCTAAAGAAATCAATCAACAAGAGAAGTTTGTCTTCCTTTGTTCCTTTTCTATCTCCCCATCAATACTTACACCAGCCACAAAGTAGAACTGTTGCGAGATGGCACTGTAGAACCCGAGCCCGGAGCCCAGCAGTATTATGATGCCTGTAGCCATCACAAAACCAGCGACATTGAAGAAGCGCTTCGTGAGGAGAGCATCGTATTCCCTGAATGCCACCAGGACTGCTATACCCACGATGAGCAGAAGGAAGCCTGTGAGCTGGAAGAAAGAATTATAGACATTTCGTGATTTCACCACTCAATAAGAATTGCATCTCAGTTTGAGTACTTTACCATCATATATGACAGTTGAAATTTTCACAGAATGTGTATTTCTGTTGCCGCTATAACAAAATATAATAAAAATAAATTAAAAATGAAAGGGTGCTTTTTTTTTCATTAACGGGATGGGAAATCATCCAATGACATCTCCCGCTCTGGGCGGCGCGGGAGGGTCTGTCAGACTCTTACTGACTTTCCTTCCCCGCCTGAGTGCCCAGGGGTGCGGTAACCTTGTTAAGAATTTATCCGCTACCCCTAGGCATAAGGAAGCTCCCCTACTAGAAACGTGTATTTTTTTGCTCAATCTTCATAATGGCAACAAGTAGACGAGTATAATCTTGTACGATGGTACGGAACCATTCATGCGGGAGTCCGACTCGCACTTGGTGGAAACTATAAGGGGTGCACTATAATAATACATATATAATAATAATAATTTATTCCTCAAAAAAGTACAAAACCGTTACAAGAAACAAACTTTAATTTTTGTGAGGTGAATGTACAGAGGCATTATAATTAGAGACAGCGACTTCCAAACTGAGACATGCTCGTATCTTTAGTAGCCGAGGTCGACCGTTTCAGCAGATGTCGTATACATATCACCGTCCTATCTTAAACCAAAATCTTACACTTAAGATACTGCACTATGGGATAGACGAGAAAAAAAATCGGGCAAGTGCGAGCCGCAATCGCGCACGAAAGATTCCGTACCATTATCAATAACACGGCAAAAAAAACACGTTTGTTGTATGGGAGCCCCCTTAAATATTTATTTTATTCTGTTCTTGTTATTGGCAACAGAAATACATCATCTGTGAAAATTTCAACTGTCTAACTATCACGGTTCATGAGATACAGCCTGGTGACAGACGGAGAGAAAGACAGACAGACGGACGGACGGACAGCGGAGTCTTAGTAATAGGGTCTCGTTTTACCCTTTGGGTACGGAACCCTAAAAAATCGTCCCCACTTGACATGTAAGGGGAGATACCCTTTTTTTAAGGTTTTTTTACTACTTGTTGTCGGCGTCATTAATATACCCATGCAAAATTATTACACAGCTTTCTAGGTACTAACAGTCTCTAAGCTAAGCCGTGGACGAACATACGGACATGGCGAAACCACAGGTAAGGGTTCCTTCCTTACGCCACAATTGCGGCGGTAGTGCCCCTCTTTGAGGAGTGGCTGGAGAGGCGCCACGGCGTCCTCACCTTCCGCCTGACGCAGGTCCTCACCGGACACGGAAGTTTCGGGAGGTTCCTGTGTAGGATAAGGCGGAGGGAAACGCCCGGGTGTCCCCACTGTGAGGATCGCCCTGAGGACACGGTGGAGCACACGGTGGAGATCTGCCCCGCTTGTGCGGAGTCCCGCCGTGTCCTCGTGGAGGCGATCGGAGGCAGCGACCTCTCGCGCCCGTCCCTGGTCCAGGCCATGGTACGGAGCGAGAGGGAATGGGAAGCAGTCTCCTCCTTCTGCGAAGCAGTAATGAATGGCGAAGGAACGGGTGAGGGAGAGGCTGTAACAACAGACTCGCCCTCACACCCTCAGAAGCAGCCGCCGCAGGAGGCGCCCTGGGCGGAGGATCTCCGGCCACCTTAGACCCGGGCTTGCGGACGGCGAGTAGTGGGTAACTTGCCGTCCGATCAGCACCAGGCCCGAGAGTCGACGGCGCGTAGTGTTCCACGCGCGCCTCAAAGAGTTGTCAGCAAATAGGACGGGGCCCGTCATGGCCGATGCCTGCCCGGGGGTTGAGGATAACTTCGAAAGAGTTACCTCGCCCCTGGGCATTCAGGGCAGGGAAGAACAGGGGTGGGTTTTAGTCAGTAAGAGTCTGACACGCCCGTCCGCTGCACCCTAGAGCGGGAGAAGTCATTGGATGATTTCCCACCCACCAAAAAAAAAAAAAGGGTTCCTTCCTTGTTAGGACCACGGAATCCAAAAGGACTTAAAACACGTGTTTGCCAAATAGAACTTTTAAGTCCGACTTCATGTCTTCAGTTAGCTCTTTTATTTGTAGAATTTGAGTTTAGAAAGAACGGATCTATCTATAATAGCCTAACTTGATCGAGGGTCGTGAACTGAAACCTTTTCAAACAAACATGTTTACCAGACAGATACTTAATCTCAAGAAGGAAAACAGGATGTCAATCTCTTGTTTTGTTTGTTATAAACTTTTTATCAGTAGGTACTTTCTGAAATACTTAGTTAATATTTTATCTATGTGGCAGCATAATAAAAACTGATATCACGCCTGTGTTTACAATGCATTTTTTTCCTCTTTCGCTCTGGGTGGAACGCGAGGGCGTGTCAGACTCTTACTGACTAAAACTCGCCCCTGTTCCTTCCTTGCTTGAATGCCTAGAGGAGCGGTATCTCTGTTACGAATTTATCCGCTACCTCTGATCATGCATGTATACCTGGGTATGCCGATAGTAAGGTACAAGTACTAAAAACGGCCGTTTCTGACACTTTTGCCTACTACTTCGGATACGAAGCATTCTGAGACCGGTTTTAAAAATGTAAAAATACTTTATCCTATTTGTAACAAACGTGACGTTGGTTTCTTTAATATTTATTTTCTAGACTATGCTACGATTTTTTATTCAATGAGGGCGCCACTTGGCCGGTAGTAGACCTGCCTGGGTCACGGGACTGTTCCAAAGAGTCACCGCGGCCCTGGCATAGGCTTAACTGAAGGAACACCCCGGTAGGTTTTAGTCAGTAAACCCAAATGTCCTTACTTTGGTAGTTCGTCGGTTCGTTTAGCTCCTCAAAGTTCTGAGTTGAGCTTCACGATAACTGACAAATGCTTGCACTGTCTGGACAGGTCCACTCGAATTTGCGTGTTGCTTTCCTCAAAAACTCAGACATAAACGTACACGGTTCTCATATGATTTGACCAGTACATGTTGTATGGATTTGAACACTTTAAAAGAGACTTTAACCTCTGAGTTTGTTTCGGTGTTTCTTCTCAGGGTAATAGTCAGTTAGGAGACACCGACCTCATCTAGCTAAAACTGACAAAAAAAAATGTTGACGTGTAGAAGTGTTGTTAAAACCTACTTACAAAATTAAAATCATTTATCATTTTAAGAGTCTGACACCACTCAGACCGGTAGAAACTATTTGATGATTTCCCACCTTAAAAAAGGTACCAAGACACAGTGCGTAACTACATTTCACCATTATGCCAAATGGGTAAGTACCTAGTTAACTCAATTTTTTAGGGTTCCATCCCCGAAGGGCCCAAACGGAGCCCTATTACTGTCACTCCGTCTGTCTGTCTGTCCGTCGTCTGTCACACAGGTTTTACATCCAAACAGTTGCAGTTACAGTCTTTCACAGTATAAGCATCTTGTTGACCCAAAGCCATACAAATAGTCCAAAAAACAATTTGGTACGGATCCCTAAATGAGCGAAGTCCGACTCGCACTTGGCCGGTTTTTTTATTATTTGTATCAAAAAGTAACTTTATCCAAAATTGGGAGAAACAGTCAAGTAACAGAAATGCAACGTTACTTCTAGGCAAACGTGCTCCATCTTCGAGCACATTATAGCTTACCATCAGGTGAGATAGTGGTCAAAGGCGCGCCTATAAACAATAATAAAAAAATAAAAAATGCAAAAGATGCACACTCTGAAATGTGACGTGACCGCCATTAGATAACGTGCGTACAAAAGAGATAGCGACATGTTCCCACCACGCTCCCACTCTTCCTAAATCGTAATCGGTTATTTACAGAAAAAGAGTTATTTTTAGTGTTATTTGTTGTTTAGTAAAAGATATTGCACAAAATAAACACACACACACACAGAAAAATACCCAATTGATGGAAAATTTCCATCAATCAAAGCCTACAAGTGAATCCACTTTCCATTCAAACTCCTATTAAGAAACTTGTAAATAGATACCTAATGGAAAAACTAACTTTTAGACTTGCCGAACTGGGAATTGAACCCAAGCCCCAGGACAGGAACCCCATAATACTTTATTGCTTCGAGCAGTTGCGTAAACATCGCGTCGTCTCACAAGTATTTAATAAATAGTAAATTCAGATAGAAATACCATCATTACTAAAGAAATATGTCAAATACAACAAAACAATAAACTTAAACAGAGGTTAAAAAGATTATATTTACATAGTACCTACCTAACACATATTACGAAATATCGATCACGCGATTGTCAAAATAAATCCCCCACAACACAAGATAGTTATGTCAATTCAACTCTAATTCAACTACATAATTATGTTCGCGGGTTTTTTTTTTGTGGGTCGGGTCGGGAAACCATCCAACGACATTCTCCCGCTCTAGGGTGGAGCGGGAGGGCGTGTCAGACTCTCACTGACTAAAACCCACGCCTGCGGCCCATTTCTGTAAAATAACTAACTTGTCAATAGTGTGTCGGTAGTGTGTCAGTGGTGTCTCAATAGAATAGTCATTTGACATTTGTTATTCTATAAATTATTTATTATCATTGACTTGCCACTGTAATGGCATTGAAACGCCATAATAAGACTATTGTAATAATTGGTAGTCTGGTCTACTATAATATGTCAATATAATTTTGAAGTTTTAGCAGAATACCAAATTTGCAACAGTGGCAAAATAATGTCTGTTGTGTGTCGATGGAGTGTCAATGGCGAGTTACAGAATTGGGCCCATGTTCGTTCCCTGCCATGAGTGCCCAGGGGCGCGGTAACTCTGTTTCGAATTTATCCACAACCCCTGGGCAGGATTTTCGCGGATGACATTGACAATGACACTATTCGAGGTCAACACTTCAAAACTCACCAAAAATACCCCATTTACGGCTGCTAACGAATATCGCACTGACTTCAGAACCTTCGGAATTTTAAATTTTGAATTAAAATCAAAACCCATTTTTTCAAACATCTACTTATGTATTTTAAAAAATAACTTCAACACATTTAGGTAGCTATAACCACCGAATATGATAGGTTTACTGAAAAATGAGATGCTGCATTATCAATCATGCACGACCAATATCTTTGTTATCTCGACATATCCATCTAATCTCCGAACAAGAAACTGTGAGTCGTGGCTCAATATAAATCATTGGACTAGCTAACTGATTAGACGAAGAACAACACAATGCTACAAAAGAAAACCAGATAAAAATTACGAATACTGTCTATGTAGGCTAAAAGCCGAGGCCGTAGATACTATGACGTCATAATCATATTGGCATCATGATGGTATAAAAAAAAATATTTTTAAAAACAAGTCACTCAAGCAGTCTGATGCAGTTGGTGGCAGTTATTTCAGTTCAACAACTCACTGCTTGAAAAGTGACTTGTTTGGAACTTTTAAGTTGTTTTTTGCAGTCGGTTTTTTTGAAAATATTCAATTTATTTATTTTCTACATTTTAGTTTGTTATATTTTAGAAATCGCCTCCTCGAATCCTTCATTCTAGACGGCATGGTTGGCACCGTGATTGAGCGTTCGGCTGCTGCGCTGCGTGTCGCGGGTTCGATCCCCGCACGGAACAAATATTTGTATGACCTGCAGATAGTTGTTCCGGGGTTGGTATCTTGTGTATGTGAGTTTACAAGTTTAAAAAATCCCAGCTAAAAATATGGAGCTATTTCTGCGACGCGATTCTCTTTGACACCCCATCTAAGAGAATCGCGTCGCAGAAATAGCGCTACACAAGTGTAACAAAACGCCAGTAGAAATTTTCAACCTATCAAAGTCACTAGCGAGTTCCTCTATCGTACTATTAAAAGATTCACCGAGATGTCTTCTGGCGATGACAGACCTAGGAGCGGCCGCCCACATTATTCAAGGAAACCAGCAGCGATCAAAGCCGTTGGTAAGCGAATTTCCCAAAATCCTCTCCGCAAACAGAAATTCGTGGCCAGAGAAATGAAAATTCCAGCTAGGACCATGTCTCGCATATCATTGGGATGGATTTTGCAGGGCCCTATCACATACTAAATAAAAAGGTCGTGGTGCTCGCGTATCCAAGTGCTATTTATGTCTCTTTATCTGCCTTAGGTTCAAGTGTGTGCACTTGGAGGCCGTCAGCGACCTCTCTAAAGACGCATTTATTTCTGATTTAAAACGCTTTATTTCACGTAGAGGAAAACCCTTAGAAAAATTCTCAGACAACGGGCGTAATTTCGTGGCAGCGTCCAAGAAAGTAGGTCAATTTCTAAAATGCACCCACGATACAGGAATAAATTCCAGAGTGGGGCAACGTTTATTTAATAAATAAAAATAAATTAATAAAATAAAGTATTTATTTTGATACCCCACATAACACAGTTCGTCGACTTTTATTTTTTTCTTTTTCATAATAATGGCGTCTGATGGTCGCCATATTTTAATTTGTATACTGACATGTCTATACTAGCACTCGCAAGATTAAGACGAATCAATTGACGTAGTAATTATCAAAATTGGCCCACGTGTTTCAAAATATACGCCGCTTACAAGCCGCCCGCAACTCATCTAGACCTACCAGAGTTGCGGGCCCTACTACTGACATCTGTACCCACTCTCCTCGTCAGCGACTTGAATTGTAAGCATAAGGCGTGGAACGCGGCCAATACGAACAGCGGGGGAAGTCGGCTCTTTGCAGACGTGGAGGCCTTCGGGTACACAGTGTCCGGCCCTGAGACGCCCACACACTAACCAGACGTACCTAGCCACATGCCTGACGTGCTGCTGCTGGACATTGTTGTCTACCGAGAGCTACGCTGCCAGGTCACCCAGCAGGTGATTGTTGACGAGCTACAGTCGGACCATTTTCCCGTGCTCGTCAACTTATCCTAGACTTTCATGGGAAAGCATGGGTCCTGGCCTAGGAGGAGGCTCTCGGGCCTCGACTGAGAGGGCTCCTAAGCGCATGCATGGAGAGGGGCCAGTTTCCGCTTCGTTGGAAGACGGGGAAGCTGGTCCAGATCAAGAAGCCGGGGCGCTCCGTGGACTCTCCGTCCGCTTACCGGCCCATTGTGCTGCTCGACAAGGTGGGCAAGCTCTTCGAAAGAGTAATTGCAGACCGCCTCGTCGGGCAGCTGGTGCGGGTGGGGCCGGATCTGGCGGAGAGCCAGTACGGCTTCCGTAGGGGGCGCTCCACGGTGGACGCCATCATGCGCGTACGAGCCCTCACGACGGGGGATGCAGTGGCCCGGGGTAGAGTCGTCTTGGCGGTGTCTCTGGACATCGCCAATGCCTTCAGCACCCTGTCCTGGAGTTGCATAGTGGAGGCACTCCGGTATCACCGGGTGCCGCTCTACGTCCGTCGCGTGGTCGAGGCGTATCTGACGGACAGGGCCGTCATGTACCCCGGTCACCAGGGAGAATGGAACCAACGAGAGATGTCGTGCGGTGTTCCACAGGGATCGGTCCTGGGACCACCTCTGTGGAACATCGGGTACGACTGGGTGCTGCGCGCCGACCTCCCTAGCCGGCGTCAGCGTAGTTTGCTACGCTGACGACACGCTGGTCCTGGCACAGGGGAGGTCGTACCAGGCGGCGGCCTACTTGGTGTCACGCGGGATTGCGACAGTCGTTGCGAGAATCCGGCAGCTGGGAGTCGAGGTGGCATGGCACAAGTCGAGGCCATGTGTTTTCATAGTCCTCGGAACGCGCCACCGTCGGGTTCACGGATAACGGTAGAAGGGGTTAACATCGGCGTCGAGGGGACGATGAGGTACCTGGGTCTCGTCCTCGGCAGCCGGAAGTCAACGTACTTTGATCGCGAATAAAAATCGACCTGAGTTTTTGACGCGATTTTCTCGAGTGAAGTTCAGTGGCTGTTTTAATTATTCGCTTATTAATTCCTATTTGTTATTGTGATGTAAAATTGGTGAAGTTTTGTGTCTCAAGTGTCTACGCAACTGGACAATGTGTGGAATCATTGAAACAGGCGCGATCTCGGTAAAATGGAGCTGAGAATTTTATTGTAGTATTGACTACCGCAGCGAAGTTTGCCGAGAAGGCTGACTCGACACGTTTGTTGCCAAATACTGCAAAAACATTAGAATGTGTTACATCTGCATTCTAATGGTAAAAAAAAGTAAAAATACACTACGTAAGACTAGGCATTATGGTCAAAAGGCCTTCCCTTCGGGGTAAATAATAAAAAAAAAGAAAACTACCATACACTGGCAGCACTTGCTATTCAAGACAGTAGAGATTTATTAAGAATTTATGGCAACACAGACATTCGCTATTTTCGGCGTATATCGGACGTCGCTTGTGTTGTATTGTTTTATCGCAAAAGATAAATTTTGGCGGTAAGCTTTGTTTTCATACTGTCGGTATAAATAAACGAGAAGCGGTCTAGCTTTGCTATAATTAAAAATCAGAAAGAAGTGCAAATAGTAACTAGAGTGATTCACCTGGCGGTGCCATCAACAAGCAAAAACTCCAATCGATGTTTACCTTGCGCGACCATACGGAGAGAAAGGAATTAAAATATTGGTGTCTTTTGTTCCAGATCTAAATATTTATAATTAGATTAAAAGACAAGATTTCAACATGGCTATCGGCGCAGGAATGTCTTGTGTGAAATATCTGCTGTTTTGCTTCAATCTTATGTTTGCGGTAAGTGAGCGAGCATTTTTTTTCTTGAAGGCTGTATGTAGTGTAGTTCACCTTCGATTTTTTCAAGTTATGCGCTTGAATCGGTGTCTTATTCCATAACGAAAGTAATATAACTATATATTACTTTAATATAATCAGGACAGCTCCAGAGTAGGTTTCATATAAATATATGGTATGAAAATGAAAATACCACGCAGTTAGCGCGATGTACCCTCACACCGTTATGTTATGATGACTGATGACTCATTACTTACTAGGAAGTTGAGAAACATTGCACAACTTAAAACTCTCTGGGTTTTTGTGCGACATTCATAATAATACCTTGTGATTATTCAATTATATTAACAACATTTTATGGAGTCTCTAAAAACATCTCAGCTAAGTTTTTTCGTAAAAGTTAATTTATTATTTTTGTTCATTTTAACGCGTCAAGTCCCTCATTAGCAGACACAATTAAAAGCCTAGTGTTGGTGGCGACGCAACGGCTTGACGCGTTAAATAAAAAAACTAAATATTTGTCTGTTATTTTTTTAATGCAAGGCAACAAAAACATTTACAACATCCACCCTTATAAATTTAATTACCCATAACATCTGAACATATTTCCTATTTCTAGATCACGGGTCTCATAATCCTGATCGTGGGCATCAAAGCAGAAATTAACTCCTCACCATACATTGACCTGACCGATGAAAACTTCTACACATCCGGACCCATCGTCCTGATCATTGTTGGAGTTATTGTGTTTATTGTCGCTTTCTTCGGATGCTGCGGTGCTGTCAAGGAGAATCACTGTATGATAGTGACTGTGAGTTTTAATTTTATATTTAAAGCATTGTATTTGTCTTGATTTTCAGCTTATGTCTCCAGTTAAGGCGCTATTAACTGCCAATGACCTTAAGTGGTTAGCTTGCGTGTTCTGTGCTGAGCTCACGTAACGCATCGTACGTCCACCCAGTAATAGGCCTCCGAAATTAGACGCATTATTAATTTTTTTACACATAAAACAACAGGTATTTAAATAAAACACTGAGACTAAATGATAAATAATTAAATGATCTTTTTAAATGGCGAAGGTTTCATAAAAATATGCTTTATAGTTTTTGCGTGATTCTCATTTTTTTATCTGCGCTGGACATAACTACAAATTAATTACACTATGTTATAAAAATATAATATCAAATATTCTCAGATCAAATTACGACGAAAATTAATTTTCTAGAGTAACATGTATTTTTTTTTTTTTCAAAGAAATAAGACTAGTCGTTTAAACGTGATGTTCAATTAAAAACAATTAATATTTCGTATAACATCCTACTTTTCAGAAAGGACATTCAGCCTTTAGCAATTTTTTATGGACATCAAGGAATATACCATCTAGATTGATTAGCATTTCTACACAGAACCTTTCAAGATATTCTCAGAAAGAAAAAGAAAACCTCAAAATATTTCTAACATAATTCCTAAACATAAACCTATTTCATTTTCGTTGATTTGGTTTTCACAGTATTTTTATAATTAGGTAGTTAATATAACAGACATACAAAAATATGCAAAAGGAGGAGCTTGTGGCTAAAGTAATAACAGCCGCACGGGTCGATCCATCAGGTTAAGCTTTCTCTTTACATACCGAGACTGCTCTGTGCCTCGGAAAGCACGTTGAGCTGTTGGTCCCGTGGATCTTTGACAGTCGTTATGGGTCGTCAGAAGCCTGAGAGTCTGACAACCAGTCTTACCAAAGGGTATCATATTACCCAGTAACTAGGTTGTGAAGGTCAGATAGGCAGTTGCTCCATATAAAATACTGGTATCCAGCTGCATCCGGTTAGACTGGAAGCCGTCCTCAATTCCAAACTAAAAAAAAGATAGTTGGGAAAAGGGTAGGCAGATGATGACAAAGATGTGCTAAACTAAATAAACAGATGTTCAATCGTTTTGTTGTTATGATCACGAATTGGTAGAACAGGGACAGCAGTACTAATCTGTAAAATCGAATCAATCAGTAAATAATTAACATAATAAATCATTACTAGAAACACGCTTAAAATGATGTCACTTAACTAACCATGCATTTCCACCTTAACTAAACATTTGTATACAAAATTTCAGCTCAATTGGAAACAGGGAAGTGGGTCAAATTTAATGTCTAAGATTTTTGTACATAGTTGGTTAGTCAATTCTATTCTAATAATCTCAATTATTTTGCATAATAGGATAAGGAATATGTAAACATTTAAATTTGCTGTCTATCGCCTTGCTTGTTACTTTCTGAAGTAGTTACAACAAAACAGCCACAGATAGGTTCTTTCATTCACTGCAGGGTTTCCTTAGATAACATTGGCACGGATTCTCTTGTTCAATATCTAAACTAAAATTAGAGAATTGCTATCTTTTACTAAAAGGCAGTGCGAGAAAAGGACGGTTATAGCTATGCACTAAGTTAGAGATGTCAAACTAGTTTACGCCTTGCACTTCGCCGTGTTTTTAGACAACATGTTTTTACGTGTACCCTTAATTTGTATGGAAATATTAGTTCAAACTAAATTTGACAGCTCTAATTTACGTCCGTCTCTTTCTTGTTTTATTAGAGAGAAAAAGATAGCAATAGCCTAAATTAAGTTTAGTTTGTGCATAACAGAATCAACACCATTGTCTTCAATTATGGTAGACAACCTATTACTGTGTCTCTAATTTATTTACAAAGAATTATATTCACGCTTAGGTATGACAGAGGACATTATTATCTGCAATACTGGCCTTTAAACCTGTCACGGATAAATTTGAAAGAGAGTTATCGCGGTCCTGGCATAGGCAATTGTAGGAACAAGAGTGGGTTTAGTTTAGTCAGTAAAAGTCAGACAGTTATTTGACAATTTCCCAGTTAAAAAAAAGAAGGCCGAACCTAGCTCAGAAATCAGGGTATTCATAAGAAGTGTTCTTATATGAACATACGATTTATTATCATTATTGCTAGTTACGGTAAAATATTATTGAATTGTGTGACTTGAGGAAGTTTCCGGTATTTGCGAAAAGGTTACAACTTACAATAATACACTGCTACATTTTTTTTTTTTGTGGTGGGAAATCGTCCTATGACTTCTCCCGCTCTTGAGTGGAGCGTGTCTGACTCTTACTGACTAAAACCCACCCCTGTTCCTTCCCTGCCCTGAGTGCCTAGGGGGCGGTTACTCTGTTTCGAATTTATCCACAACACCTGGGCAACACTGCTACAACTTGGAACAATCATTTCTGTATTTATGTACCTACTGGCTTACCAAATAAATATATACTTAGCTTCACAGCCTTTAACCCACAAACATGAGATAGAACTAGCAGAATAATTCGATGGAACCAGTTTAATTTAAATAATATAGAAGGCAAAATACCTAATATCCCAACCGCGTCTGTTGAATGATAGAATGATTAAGTATTTAATATTACATATATATCAACACAACTGACAAAATGTGACAATATCTGCCTAGCCCGTCAGGGATACAGGGGTGATTGTAAGGGTGGTATTCCACTTATCCAATATCTTTGTCCAATGTACGTTTGATCAAATAAGTAGGATGACTTCATCAAATGTGACAGCAACACCGATATTTGATCAAAGATAAATGACATTTAAATCAAAATGGCTACAACTAAGATTTTGTGATACTTTCACAACAATGAATGTCGAGTCATATAACGTAAAAAACGCTTATTGTTAATATTTGTCCTCGACTTTTAATTCTTTTGAATGCTTTTTCTCGTCGCTTTTCGATCCATGGCTTCACCAAAAGCTTTTTTTCTTTGATTTTTCTTTTTTAATAATGGTAATAGCAGCACACAAAGTCGCTCCACGTTCCTTCATTTTCTCAGACTACACAAAATCTTGGACAAAGTTATTGGACAAGTGGGATGGGCATCCGTCAAAGAAATTTTATCAAATGTAGGACATAGATATTGGACAAAGGTATTGGATAAGTGGAATACCAGCCTAATGCATGTATGTGATATTATAAAAAAAACCGGTCAAGTTCGTGTCGGATTTGTTTCTAAGTGCGTGTCGCGGATAAATTCGAAACAGAGCTACCGCACCCCTGGGCACTCGAGCAACTGAAGGAACAGGGGTTGGTTTTAGTCAGTAAAAGTCTGACACGCCCTCCCGCTCCACCCAGAGCGGGAGAAGTCATTTGATGATTTCCCATCCCCACAAAAAAAAAGGGTTAGTACCATATGAGGCAAATCGATATTTTCGTATTTGTTTGTAAAATATACGTAATAATAAACATTATCACCAAATTTCAAGTTCTTAGTCAATGGGAAGTTAAAAAAAAAAATCCGAACAAAATATTTGACAGATGACGGATACGTGAGTGACAGCAATGGCAAGCGGCTCCGTTTGGACCCTTTTGTTACGGAACCCTAAAAACTGTTTTTTTTTAATGCCTTGAAAAACCAGCCCTAACTTTCATAAAATACTAAATAAATTAATAAAACAATGACGTACAGATAGGCGAACGAGACAGTCAGTTTTTAGGTCTCTATCACAACCTTCAGCTCAAAGATGCTACTTTTGGCCGAGCCGAATATTCGGACACTTTTTGGCCGAAGACGAACCTTCAATCGGACACTAAAATATGTCGTTTATCATCTATTTGTAAACTAAGTTATAACCAACCAAGTCACACATTACGACGGTAGCATATCGATCCAGCGGTACCATCGCACCTATTGTTCTGTCACTCTCATTACCGGAACGAAACGCGTGAAGGACTCTTAACAAGTACTTCCTACTCGTGCAACCGGATTCCGTGTTTACATCGTTTTCTCCGACGTCTCGATGACATAGTAATCAATACTATTAGTGGAGTGCGGTAAGACAGGAGTTTCCAAACTGTGACGCCCCAGGGCATCGCAAACTGGTACGCTTGGCGTCGGGGGTCGCGAGACGCTCTCCTGCCACCGTAGACGCGGGCCTGCGTACGGCGAGTAATAGCTCGCCGTCCGATCAGCACCAGACCCGAGAGTCGACGGCGCGTGTGTGCCACGCACGCCTCAAAGAGATGTCAGCAACCACTGACGGGGCCTGTCATGGATGGCCGATGCATACAAGCCAAGAGGTAGCGGATAAATTCGAAACAACAGTTACCGCGCCCGTGGGCACTCAGACAGGGAAGGAACCCACCCCTGGTTTTAATCAGTAAGAGTCCGACCCGCCCTCGCGCTCCACCCGGAGCGAGTCATTGAATGATATCCCACCCCAAAAAAAATAAAATAAAATACTGTCGAATTGAGAACCTCCTCCTTTTTTTGAAGTCGGTTAAAAAAAGATTGCTGGCACTGTCAGTAATCGAGGAAAAACATCTGTTTGAACGATTTTGAGATACGAGCCTAAAACTACGATTCGATAAAACCTTTTTTCTTTTTGGAGTGTGGGAAATCAGATGACTTCTCCCGCGCCGGGAGCGGGAGGGGGCGCTATTAGCTGCCAATGACCTTGAGTGGTTAGCTTGCGTGTTCTGCGCTGAGCTCACGTAACGCGCCGTAATGTCCACCCCAGTAATAGGACTCGCCCATCAAGGAGCGCTGTCCGAAATTAGACGCATTATTAATTTATTACACATAAAAAAAACTGGTATTAAACTAAAACACTGAGACTAAATTATAAATAATTGAATGATCTTTAAAATGGTGAAGGTTTCATAAAAATACGCTTTATAGTTTTTGCGTGATTCTCAATTTTGTATGCGCGTTAGACATAATCTTACAAATTAATTACACTATGATAAAAAAATATAATTTCAAATATTCTGAGATCAAATTGTGACGGAAATTGTCTAGAGTGACATATATATATTTTTTTTTTTTTTCAAAGAAATAAGTTTAGTCGTTTAGACGTGATGTTCAATTAAAAACCATTAAAAGTCGTATAATTGTGCCTTAAACCCACCCGTGGTTCTTCAGTTGCTCTTTTCGTTCCAGGACCACCGTGACTCTTTTGAACAAGCCCGCGACCCTGGTGCACTGAACAGATTTTCATAAAACCTTTTCGATTGTTTTGTTAAAAGCTTAAATGAAAAAGCCAACCCATTAAAATTTTCCGTTCAGTGAACCAGCGATCCGAATTATAAACAAAACGGTACTTCACTAACATCCTTATTTTTTAAATTGAGTGTGAGTAAAACTATGCTCAGTCTCGAATCTATTTTTAAACCCGCGAGATACAAATCTCAGCTGTAATCTAGTTTAAAATCAAGATTCATCGTTCCGGAATTTGGGAATTACAATAAAAAATTTCACACCTTTGAGTTCCTTCTAAATCTAATAAACCTAGGTTCGTAAGTCAGAGGGGCAGGTTTTTATCATCCAAAACATTCATTATGACTACAAAAGAATACATTAAATTACATTCTCACGTTTTTATCAGTATTTCAGTGGGTTAAAGACTCATTGGAATTTTCCAAAAAAACTCATTGAAGTATATTTAGGTAGGTACCGTAAAACGTGGTGAATAGGGATGCAGGGGTAGATCGGGACAAAACTTTGAAAGGGATTTTAACGCTGAAATAATAAAGCTTATTGCCAACAAGGACTTTTATAATTTAGTGTCCATGTTGGCGACAAACTATATTATTTCAACGTTAAAATCCCTTTTAAATTTTCGTCCCGATTCACCCCTTCACCACGTTTTACCGGTAGCATACTAGCACTTCTGTCAGCGGCTTCACACGCATGGAATTAGTACTTTCCCCACTATACATAATAGCTTATGTGCTATTCTAGACTATAACCTATCTTTGTGACAGATTTCAAACAATTTCAACAAACATATGGATCGATGGATGTTTTCGCATAACTTTCGAATTTAAAATATTTGTAGGAAAGAAAGAAAGAAAAATGCGTTTATTGGCATTACAGCAAAATGGTTATAATTACACCTTAAAACAATAAAAATAAATAGAAATTTAATATTAATAATGCCAAAAGGGCCTCAGCTCAGCATAATGTAAGCAGATGACAACACAGGATGTCATCTGACTCTGATTTTCAGCTACAACCCACGAGTGCCAGGGAAAGACAGTAGGAAGCTACTTCATAGTCCGCTCTCCGTAAAGACCTTTACACCAATATTAAGTTAACTTAGCATTCAACTCGTGATTCGTGGCTGTCACCCGTATATTAATCAAGCGGTGTACTCGGACCAGCCTACGCCCGCATTTCTTTGCGGAATATATTAGCATTTAGCACTCGTTTTGCAAGTAAAAGATCCGTTGATTTATATTACCTGCAGTTTTTGCAAGTTTATATCAAGCAGTTTTTAGTCTAACTAACGTAAGAACATACCAAATTGATGCCATATTCTTACCTCAATCGATTTTCATTAGTATAGCTAGGTACTGTTCCTTTTCGAAACTATGTAGGGGCCGACCATCAGTCTAGCCGAGTGCAGTTGAATACCGGTATTCTTCTATCTCTACAATATGTCGTAGAGAAATGAGGAAATCAGGGGTTTCACTAAATCCCTAGGGATACCACGAAATCACGGTAGATGACAAATATTCTTGTTTATTACGTCTTCTCACTAAAAATGTTTAGTGATATGACATAATACTAATATAGCCAGTGATATTATTATGTCGTTTCACTAAACTAAATCTAGATAGATAGATAAAACATTTATTCAGTGCACACAAAAGACACACAAAATCACAGTAAAATTATTTTTTTTATTTTTTTTTTTAATTTTTTTTTTTATTATTTTAATCTAGTAAAATGAGAAAACTGTTGATGGGTTTATATAAAACAAAATTACAAATTTATTGATGCATTGTTATTAGCTATTAAATTTTCAAACAATTGACAATGTGGTCTATACATAATAATATAAAGTAAGAAACTGACTGGCTGACTGATCGATCAACGCACAGCTGAAACCGCTGGGTCTAGAAGCATGAAATTTTGCACTAATGTTCTGTAAATGTCGTAAGTTTTCACAAAGAAGGCATTTTTTGAATTTAAAGTGAGGGTTGAAAGTTTGAAAAGTTACCACGCGGGCGAAGCCGGTAGCAGAAGCTGGTTTTATATAAAATGACAGCCTATGTTTTCTCAACTACCCGTAACCCGTATGATCTACTAAATGACAGCCAGGAGCAACGGCTTCACGTGCGGTAACGGCCAAGTTTCCAATTTCCGAGTTATAGAGGCATAGAAGATCAAGTTTTCTGTTTGAGTACTTAAGTAGCGGGGACAGGGCTTATAGGGCCGACAAGTTCTGTAGTGGCGACCGCGTACCGGAAGACGCGGCGTTGGAAGGCCTCCTACAGGACGATGACCTGCCCCGCTAGCCAAATAACTTTTCTATTATCGTTTACGCTAACGCTTAGTACAAAATGTATGGCAATGACATTACCTGCGGAGAAAATTGTCACATGACTTAGCGCAGGTAATGTCATAGCCATACATTTTGTACTAAGCGTTAGCGTAAACGGTAATAGAAAAGTTATTTGGCTAGGGGGCTGGTGAGGGTCGCGGGAATCCGATAGACGCGAGACGCACAGAGGCTTTAGACAAAATACATTTCTGTTAACGTTAACGCTAACGCTTCGTGCAAAATGTATGGCAACGACGTTTTGCACGAAGCCTTAGACAAAGAAATGTCTTTGCCATACATTTTGCACGAAGCGTTAACGTTAACAGAAATGTATTTTTGCTAAGGGGGCAGTACCGGTCGATGTAGCGACACTTAGAGCGGTTGCGCACTACGTCCGATACTTATCCGTGAAATAACGGTCCGGCGTGGTCGTAGAACAATTTGTATAGTAGGTTACGCACTACCGATCCGAATTCGGTCCGAGTTTTCAATAGATCTGTATTACGACGGATAAGTATCGGACATAGTGCGCAACCGCTCTTAGAAGAGGCCTTAGATTCAGCAGTGGATGCCTTTCGGCTGAAACGATGATGATAAGTTAACGTAACATTATTTTAAATAAGCAGAAATACATACCTGCACATTCCAAAACAAAATGTTATTTACAACACTGGAGCAATAACTGATAAGAAATTGAAGTACTCATTATTGATTAGTAATAATCACGACGTTAAATGTGCAATGAGTAATTAAGAACTGCATTGCGATACGTAATTGGTCAGTCAACGAAAGCCAAGTGGAGTGTCGTCCCGGAATGCACTTCACTTGGCCAATCGGACCGCCACTTTAACCCATAGAATCCTACTTCCTAAATTCCTACTATTCTACTTCTCTACTCCACATTACTACTGTTATTTTGAAAGGCTGTATGGGCTTTATTTATAAACATAATAACCATGTGATTAGTTTTTTTTTTTTGAGGACTCGCATAGTGTGAAAATCTCGTGAAGAGCTTACTATAGAGATGATCCTATGAAGTAATAAACACTGATTAGCAGGTTCTTTATTCAAAATTTTATATGGAGAATTTGAATTTAGAAACCGCTAATAATTATTTGAAGAGCTTACTATAGAAATGATCCTATGAAGTAATAAACACTGAATAGCAGGTTCTTTATTCAAAATTTTCTATGGAGAATTTGAATTTAGAAACCGCTAATAATTATTTGAAGAACTTACTATAGATATGATCCTATGAAGTAATAAACACTGATTAGCAGGTTCTTTATTCAAAATTTTCTATGGGGGATTTGAATTTAGAAACCGCTAATAATTATTTAAACTAAGAATGTAGTTCTTTAGATAGTTTTATAAATAAAGCAGTTTGTTTTGTGAAATAAATCACGCCTCACCAGCTGAACGTAACGACTTTTCAACCCGGGGTTATGTTCCTCTGGAATATTTTTCAAATATTTGTTATTTTGTAGCCACGTGTTTTTAACCCTAAGTTTAACTGGTAGAGAATGTCTCGTTGCCTTAAGTCCGCCTATGTACACTTCTGTACATAAAGTTTATGTTTTCGAATTTCACGGCTAGTAGAAATTTTGTCCATACACCTTTTACTTTATAATAAATTAAATTCTATCGATCTATCAACTAGCGGACAAAATATTAATAAATGCACCTAAACAAAATGCTCATAAATAATGAAAGTCATTTATCAATTAAGTATTACGACGTGGGTTACTTTCGAGAACAGAGAAAACCTGTCGTAAACAATCCAGTGCTTAATTAAAACAAAACAGTTAAATGCCATGATGAAGTTAACAGATGGCATGCTTTCCCGATTTCATTCATCAAATGATATACCCCCGATTTTTAACCGACTTCGAAAAAGGAGGAGGTTCTATGTTCGACTGTACGTATTTTATCTATATCATGTTTTTCCACCGGTTTCTCCGTCAGTTGTGGACCGATTTTCAAAATTCTTTTTTTATCCGAAAGAATATACTCCCGAAGTGGTCCCATATAAATTTTATCGAAATTGCTTCAGCGCTTTTTGAAAAACTGTACAAAAACGAAAAATACGTATACCCTCGATGACGTTTTGGTTTTCTCCAATTACGAGTATGTTTAAATTCCACGTTCCATTTTATTGGCGTAGTTCTGAGGTAAAACAACTAAAAAGTGAAAAAATAAAACTGTTTTACAACAAAACAAACGACTTCCAAAAAACAAAATACACTAAAAATTAAAATTAACTAATTTTAGAAGTCGGTGTCAAAAAACGAAGAAATAAAATGCAAACACTGACTTCCGAAACTAAAGTTATTTTTGAATTTTTAGTGTATTTTCTTTTTTGGAAGTCTGTTTTTTTTTTGTAAAAAGTTTTTTTACAAGCTCTAAATGTTCATTGTAAGGTAAGTTGTCCGCTTAAAAATAAACAAACCAGTTTTCGACCACTTGTTGGTTTCTGATCGAGCTGAGATTTGGCATACTTATGGAAGTCTGGTGACAATGCAATATTATGTATGTATGATACCATCGAGCTGATCTGATGATGGAGCCGGGATGTTGGTACTGGAACTCCTTGGTGGCAAATATTAGGACTGTTGATTATGGGCTAGTTTGTTTTGTTATCATGAGTACTTTCCATTACATATGAAGACGAGGATTTACGTGGTTTAAAAAAAAAAGATCAAATTATGAATTAGAAGTTGAGTATTTGCCACTATTTAAAAAAAAAGAAAACCTGTCAAACTTTGGCATTAAAGTAGGGTTTGACACGTTCTTAACTCCGAATACTCAATGTAGTAACCTGCCTTTTAAGTTCTTTGGTGATTTTTTTTCGTCAATATTAATTAACTTCGTAGAACCATAGACATCCTTACAAATTATCGTCTGCGATGTCGTCCTCGAGCCACACTAACAAACTGTTTGCTAGTTTAGCATACATTCACAACACAATGTAACAAATTGCAGTTTTATTGCATAACTAGTCACCATCACATGACTGTGTACGACATATTGACTTGTTAGATAGATACCTGAAAATGTAGGCGAACATATGTTTACGTACGTTTATGTCAGAGAACACAAGGTTTATACTCGGGAGTCTGTGTCAAAAGTTAATAGATACTTCTAGGCGAGCGTACTCCATCGTCGACCACATCATCGCTTATCATCAAGTGAGATGGTGCTCAAATGCGAGCTTATCAATAATAATACAAAATATATTATAGCTAGCCTGTACTTTCCCATTGCTGGGCTAAGATTCCCCTCCATTCTTTCCATCGTTCCCTGTTCCGTGCCATTTGCCAATTCCTAAGAAAGACATCCAAGGTCTTTCGCTATCTTTTTCCTAGTCTGTCGCGGCCCCTTCTTTTGGTCGCTGGACAAGTGGGCACCAATCTTGTGTTTTCCGGGGTCCCATTTAAGCTGAGCCACGTCAGTGATAAAATCTACGTATTGAAGACGTTTATTTTTGTTCATAAACTATACGAATTAGTCATAGATAGTTAAGTCAGCTACGTCATTAGGAAAATCCAAATATTCCTAATGTTAAACTTGTTGACTAACACTAAATACACAAGAAATCATCTTTGTATTTGTGTGATTGGATTTTGCATAAATGTTTCTTTGGAGGGGGAGAAGGGGGGGGGGGTGAAATCATCTAATGACTTCTCCCGCTCTGGGTGGAGCGGGAGGGCGTGTCAGACTCTTACTGACTAAAACCCACCCCTGTTCCTTCCCTGCCTGAGTGCCCAGGGGTGCGGTAACTCATATTCAGAATTTATCCGCTTCCCCTAGGCATGCAGGCACCGGCCACTATGGGCCCCGTCAGTGGTGGCTGACAACATCTCTTTGAGGCGCGCGTGGAACAATACGCGCCGTCGACTCACTGGCCTGGTGCTGATCGGACGGCGAGCTACCCACTGCTCGCCGTCCGCAGGCCCGGGTTGCATAAATGTTTGAGATATTAGTGACTGTTTAATTGCAAAAGTCGTGTAAGCTAAGGCGAAGATTTGCTCCAATTTCAATCATCATCATTTGAACCGAAAAACGTCCACTGTTGGACTAAGGCCTCCCCAAGTGTCGCCACAATAAAGTAATTTGTCTCACCCCCCAGGTCGTCGGTCCACCTTGTGGGAGGTCTTCCAACGAAAAAAAAAATCTATATAGGCCGTAAGTTAGATTATAAAAAAAAAATGGACAAGTGTTTTTTGTTTTACCAAACCAATAAAAATTACAAAGATAAAACGCATCAAAGTTCAGGAGTGGGGCTTGTTATGTCTCTAAACGGTACAAAGTGTATGGAGGTGTCTCTAAACGGTACAAAGTGTATCGAGGTGTGACGTTACGCAAAATTTCAACGCACTGTATCGTCCCCATTTTTTGTTTACGTGACTAATGAAAAAATTATGTGTCCTAACATTTTTTGGTAATCTGTCCGGCTATAGCCTGTTGAGCAACAAATAAACAAACAAGGACTAATTCATACGGCAGCCCTGCGGTCAATTGACTGAGATGAAGTCAACCTGCGACCTTTGACACTCAACTGTCGTCTCATCCACTCGACCAGTTAAATGGCCACATCCTTTTCTACTTATAAACCAACTATTATATCGCTGTGTTCCTAATAGACTAAGATTTTCGACTAAATAGTGTGGGTAGAACATGAAACTACAGATGATTTGGTTTCGTAGGCGTAGAATAGTCTAAAAGGTCGTAACCTGAAGTTGTGCAAACATCAATTAGTATTTATACATAGAACGTTGGTATTTACTCTAATTGATAGTTCCTAAATGACGTTTACATTTACTCATTAACGTTAATCTAGTTAATAACTGCGTCCACCAATCAAACCATTTCATACTGAGTTCCTGTCCGTTGATTCTGGGAAGTGACTCGAGTGAGATTAGGTTCGGTTTCACGCCTCGCCAACGGATGTTAACTTTTGCGATAAGCTAATTCACATTATCCGTAGCAAAGTCCTTTGCAAACATACCTCGTTTCATAGACTACCCAAATATTGTGTATCAACATTTTTTGTTTAAAAAAAATTGTTTCGAACGAAATCATCAAACTAGGCCGTGAGTGGACTTTTTGAACATTGTACATAAAGAAAAGAGAAAGAAACAATATTTATTTGTACCTCACAATAACAAAAAGTCTCCTAACTCAAACTCAAAACAAATGTAACTTTAAATTTTACTAAAAATAAAACCATCATATGATACACATACACACTGTGCGATGCCCCTCTGCTTAAACTTAACTCTATTCGTGATCTCGGTGTTATCATTGATTCTATGCTTTGCTTAGACTTACACATAGAAAAAATTGTAAGTAAAGCCTATCAACTATACGGCTTTGTAATGCGTTCTACAATAGATTTTAAAAATACATCCTCTTTGTTTATACAGAGTGTAACGGAAAGGTGTGGTCATATTTTAAGAACTGCATCTGCGCATCGATATGAACAACTTTTTTCAAGAAAATACGAGGAAATTCTAAAAATTTTTTTTTACTCCCCATACAAATATTGCTCAGCTGATGATAACTTTGTATGGATAGTCCAATTTTTTTTTTTGGAAATCTTCTATTTTTTCTTAGAGAAAGTTGTTCATTTCCATGGGCAGAACCAGCTCCTAAAATATGACCACACCATTCCGTTACACCCTGTATAAATCCCTAGTACGCTCTCAATTAGAGTATGTCCGTCTGGAGTCCATACTACAAAAAATATGGTGATATGATTGAGCGTGTTCAGCACAAATTTTTACGAACCATGCATTATAGATGCTACGGGTATTATATGTCGTACCAAAATTTGCTTAACAAGTACAAGCTTGCAACACTGGAAAGTAGACGACTATACTTAGAAGCCGTAAATTTATATAAAATTGTAAGAAATAATTTTGACTGCATTGACTTGTCTTGCATGGTATGCTATGTGGTTCCTAGAACCGTCCATAGGCGAAAGGTGCGCGCTGGTATGTTATTTTCAGTGGGCTCCTGCAAGTCCAATTCTGGGATGCGTTCGCCTGTTCGTCGAATGGTCGATACTTATAATAAGACATTCGAACATATAGACATTTTTGCATGTCCTGCCCATAAATTCAAACGCCTTATACTCGAGGAGATTTCATGAGTAATTTTCTTTTTCTTTTCCTTCTATCTATTTGTACCCTACTTGGCTGTATTATTGTTTTCTTTTTTTGTTTGTTATCTGTGATGCGATAGTTAAGTAGTTTTAGTTTTATATTTGTTTATTGCATGTGTCCACCTAGTGATTATTTTTGCATAATCCCACAGTTAATCTGTGAACAGCGTTGTGGGCTACAATATTGTTGTTTTCTACCATCCAATATCTGAGTTTTGTTTTATATTGTAGCTGTTTGTTGTTCCTATGAAATAAAAAAAAAATAACTCAGCGTTATGGTGCGATATTTATGCAATAAAGCAATAAATGACGCAGCGCTGGTATTCTCTTAGGGCCCGTTGCCACAGACATACTCACGGGACACGGTACAAAATTACTAAAACAAAATAAAATAAAAAATAAGCCATAATTAACACAAAAAACAGACATAAAGACAGTAACAACCGTCCGTCACCACTTGCTAGTGTTTTAGCTGTGAAGAAGTGGCGCAACAAGCTCCCTAAACTTCGTAGCAACACAGCTGCCTGTTAAATTTGAAGAACTTGAATTTATACAAATAGTATACAAAAGTAATTAACATTACATATACTAAGTAACATAACACAGAAAAAAAAATAGCATCTATATGTTATGGACCAAGTAATAAATAGGGGCATTTTTCATAATGCCCGCGCAATATGTAAAATGACAAGCTTAGGGCGACATAAATAATTATAATTTGAACTTCCTTATTTATCACATTGCCTCAACATTATAAATATTGCCGTGTGGTCTTTGGGCAATCTGATAATACACAGGTATGGTGTGGTGGCGGGGGTTAGTATCCAGTAAATACCAAGAACACTTTAATACCGATGCACATTTATATACACAACAGAACTATTGGGTACGTTTACCTTTACGTATCACGGCACGGGCTGCGGAGGGACTTCCAGATTGGGAGTGTCTTCACGACCAGCGCCGAGACCCAAAAAGAACGCTGTTGGAAACCGACAGTACTTTTACTCTTTTTTTTTTTAATTCTTTTTTTTTAGACCATTCAGAAGTAGGAGCCCGGGGTTCTTTCTACCACCTCTCCTTATACGGGGCTCCGTCGTCTTTCCTTATTTATGACCATGGTTAGCGCATACCATCTTCCTATAATATTGATTCTACGTTTGAAATAAAAATAACAGTAATAAAACCTGTTTCTTTTTTATTTTTAGATGGGTTTGCTCAGTCTTTAGTCTAGGTCAGAAGTGACAGAGACAAAGTCGACGATGGAGCGAGCTTACCCAGAATAAGCTTGTTCACTTTAACTTTGAAGAGATTAGGGTTGTATGCATTCGGAATTACAGACGCAGGTAGAGTTCCACTCCTACCGGCGGTTGTAATTGTTCTGCTCCATAGGGGCCTATAAAAAATGATTGAGATTCGATTATTTCAATAGTTGTTATCAGACTGCCCTTTCATATTGGGCATATTTCAAACTGTCCGTTCATTTTTTATAATGTCCTAATAATTACTTGGTCCATAACATATACACGGCGATGAATAAAATCATTTATTTTATTTAGCAATCACAATGGCGGGTTAACAAGTCATCAGCCACACAGCGCTAAGTGGTCGCGTTAGAAAAGTCTAGAATGTGGACAATGCCACAGTTTACGACCAGTTGAGTCAGTACGAGCTGGCCCGCTCGCTGGCAGTATCATTGATGCTATCTTATCTATTAGAATCAAAGACGTTGTGACCAATATACGTATTTATTATTATAATCTTTTACACTTTCTCATTCACTTAATACAGAATATACTATACTAGGCTCCACAATATTAAGTCAATATGTCGAAGGCACCCGCTACAGAGGTTGGGCTGCCACTGCCTTCTTCTGCAATCCCATTATTTTTCCTCCCTACCCCGGTACATAATTTTGACCACCTACGCTAAACTACATTGTAGGAGTACAAGGCACCTATTGTAGTGCAATATTTTGCCATTCAGTTAAACTGTAGTTTACAAAGGTACTGATTAAACTTCCTTTGTATCCTTATAAATGATTTTGACCGCCTAAGCTAAATTACATTGTAATACAAGGCACCTATTCTAGGGCCATTAAGCTAAAATGTAGTGTACAAAGGTCCTGATTCTTTGTAGCGACAACATATCTTCCTGTGGTTTTTCCTTAACATTTACTGTAACAATCGCGAATAGGCTTAACGGGATAGATCGGGACGGAAATCATATGTAACTATGTATAATAGAAGGAAAACCGAATCTATTTTCCAAACATTAAAAACCAATATTAACTAAATGAGATAAGTAAACAGTTTATGGTCATGAAAACTACATCAATCAATTTGCCTAGCCTTTTCCCAACTATCTTGGGGTCGGCTTCCAGTCTAACCGGATGCAGCTGAATACCAGTATTTTACATGGAGCGACTGCCTGTCTCACCTCCAAAAGCCAGTTACTGGGTAATACGATACCACTTGGTAAGACTGGTTGTCAGACTTTCGGGCTTCTGACGACCCGTAACGACTTTATAAGATCCACGATTGACAGCCCGGACATGCTTTCCGAGGCACGGAGGTGTCTCGGTATGTAAAGATGGTCACCCATCCATGGACCAACCCCGGCCGAGCCGGCCGGTCATGAAAACTGCATACAAAACAGAAAAGTAAAAAATCATTTATCAGACAAAACCCGAATTTCCGTTAAAAAAAATAGCATACATAAGCGTGACGTTCCAGTATAAAACTCTCGATTAAACCTATTTATACATAAAACAATGTGCGGACGTGATATCCAGATAAAGTAATTAGCACTAGTACAGTTAAACGTGCTTACAGCGGCCATGTGGAATTTCCTGTTCGTTATTAACACAATTAAACAAAAACTGTTGTAATTAATTGCCGGGTGGCGATTTAGCAATGAGTAGCAAGGATTGTATGAGGAATGACATGAAATAAAAGGGACTGTTGACAGGGAATACGGAATATAAAAGAAAACGTGTAGCGTCGACCCCAGATAACATAACTTGTGATTGTGACATACCAGGAAAATGATGTGTTGGCACGATGAGGAAGTGCGATGATCCAACAAGTTGATTGAAATAAAGGAATTGAATTGGATGTGTAGGAAACCGAAGCCGTAGAAATACGTGTAGCGACATATATGTACATATGTAGCCACATACGTACTAAACACACAAATCCTGCATGGCGCAATCAAATTTCCCCGCGCGAATGGAACATAATTAGACAACAGTCCGAAATCAACCATCGGGCAAATTGCCCAGACCAGACACAACACCGATCTTGTCGGAGGATCCTCCCTTTTCAATGTAGGTTTGCGCAACTATACAACCTGTTCCGAAAACCTCTATAGAAGCTTGTCAATTTTTCACCATGCATAATGCCTGTATTGGCTGGAAGCCTGGAACGTTAACACAAACTACAATTATTGTTATCCAACCCAAAGAAATAAAAACGAGTAGTATATTTCTACTAAAATACGTAATAAAACATCCAATCTTCTTTTTTTTCAACTCTTTCACCTGTCAAAACCAGAAAACTTGGCAAGGCGCTCGGAAATAAACTATGCTTCGGAAAACGAAAACTTTTCTTACATACACTACACAACAACAACTGTGCTATCGAGTACCGACCTATCGACCCGTACTAATTTTGCTCGGGATATTTCTGGGCGTATGTAGCATAGTCTCCCCTGGCATGTGGGAAAAGAATTGCCGAAATAAATGTAGCAGTTTATTCGGTTACCTTTCATGCACATACACACAAACAAACGCACAATATTTCTCTTTCACGAACCGTTACATTGCATGTGTCAGCCTCATTAAATCGCCCTACTAATTCACCTATGCGTAAGGGTCCTACTTATCGCTGACTGAATACTTGTTGACTGCAATCCGACGGGTACTGACCGATAGCAATTTTATTGTATAAAAGTATAAATTCTACGTAGCAAATGTTGTCTCATTTTATTTATAAATAAGTACAAAAATGAGTCAGTGTTGTTTTTGCGTGATTATAATATCGTCATTGTATCTAGGCGTATTCTAATTCGTGATTGTTATCATTATATTTGTTGGACATGGAAAAATAAACGATATATAAAAACGGACCGCTGACGTTCAATTAATATGTAGGTATGAACCTGCATAAATTAAATGAATCCTACCATCCTACTTCATTACATATTATTATAAAACAACGTACCCTGTCACGTGAGTTCGCGATAAATTCAAAAACTATGAACGGATTTTTATGCTGTAGATGAGCGATTAATGAAGAAGGTTTAGGTGTATAATATGTACCCGTGCGAAGCTGGGGACCCGCTAGTACAAATATTATAAATGCGAAAGTTCTCGCATTTATAATATTACTACTATTATTATTACTATTATTGTTTTATTTTTTACTAGCAAAATAAAACGAATGTATGTTTGTTACTCAATCACGCCAGAACGGCTAAACGGATCTGGATGAAATTTGCCACAGATATAGATTATAGTCAGGAATACCACATAGGCTATAATTTATTATGGAGGAACCACTAATTCCACGAGGGCGAAGCCACTGGCAAAAACTAATAAAATATAATTTATCAACGCAAAAATGGAAAATATGTAGGAAGGTATTCAGTGGCACCAATTATTCGCAACAGTTAGTGCGTTTTCACACGTGCCGGTTGCCGGGTAGCCAGTCTCGCCTGTCCGGTAAAAAATAAAAGTAAATTACGCCAGTATGTGTGAAAGCTAATGTTTATGGCTAAACACCTCGCCGCCGGGTATCCGGCACCGGTTACCGCCGCAACCGGGGCGTGTGAAAAGGTACTAACTCCTTTACACCCATCTCATTTCTGTAAGCAAAAACATCTTCCGTCATTTGTTTTGAGAACAATTTGGGTGTCCATACAGACATTGAAAATATCTCACAGCTCTCGTATTCACATTACAAAACAATTTACTGTAATATTTCCACCATATCATAAATATTGTTTCATGCCGTTTATCGCGCTGGGTGGTGAGTCAGGTTGGCATCAAAATATCCCGCCATTGAATCATTTGAAGCGTTGTGAAGGCACATTCATGACATCAGTAATTGGTACCTACATTGTATGTCGTTGGTATGTAACCGCAATTCATACGAATTGTGTACTTCAGGGAAATATTCAGTAAATGAAACCTGTGCTTTAAAGACGAACAAAGAGATACCAGAGACGGAAATATCTTCCAAAGTGGCATAAGAATAGAATAGAATAAACATTTATTCGACACAGACACAACACAACAGCAACAAACAAAAGGTAAAGAAAATAACAGTAGGTACACAAAGATACAAAGCACATAACACAAGCACATACAACGGTATAAGCACATTACATAGAAGTTAAACTTTGGTTTTAGGCAAACCGCAAAGATTTACAAGTTATTGTCATCATGTTCCTGCCTTTATCCCATATTACTTGGGTTAAGAAGAATTTACAAATCATAAACAAAATAGAGACCTTACTTCAGCGTACTAATTATTGCAAAAATCACGATTCAATTTACGAATTATTTTTAAGTTAAATTACGTTAAAAGATATTGAGAAAGTGAGACTGCTCTCAAGAATACAAGATATAAGCATAATATCATCGTATACTTGATCGCTTTATTTGCACTTCTGATCGATAATGCAAAGGTCGTCCGGTCAATAACACAAGATCGGAGTGCTTTCTGCCATCTAGCAATGTGTGCTCGGGTTTGAAGGTAAGACACAGGTACATACTCGTATTTAAATCGTAGGTATTAACTTTGTCTCTTAGATAGCAATGCATTTTTGCCTCTGATATTGTTGATGGACATTTGAAGGCGACCGTAACCACTTAAAATCAGAACCTAACTCCACTGATTTATAAACGTGTCAGTAACGTGTCTCTTTAGTAAGTGTTTTCATAGATTTGTCAAACAAAATGTAGTGTTAAAGCCCTGGTAAACCTTCGGCGACTAAAAAAAATACTATATCAAAACGGTCCTTTCGAACCTGTGGAGGTTTTCGTGGCCTGCCAATGTACAGGGGCCCAATTCTGTATCTTTGAGTTAAGCAACACGCCATCGACACACAACAGACATTATTTTGCCACTGTTGCAAATTTGGTATTCTGCAAAAACGTCAGACATAATTATTATAGTAGACCAGTACCAATTATTACAATAGTCTTATTATGGCGTTTCAATGGAACTACAGTGGCAAGTCAATGACCATAAATAATTTATAGAATACCAAATGTCAATGACTATTCTATTGAGACACCACTGACACACTAAAGACACACTATTGACAAGTTAGTTATTTTACAGAATTGGGCCCCAGTTAGTAGTGACTGTTCTTATAAACTAGTCTACTGTTAGGCAATCTGCGCCGCAACCCACAACAGTTGCTAATCCTAAGTTTCTACGTAATAAAATGCTATCTATCCGTCTCTTTAAATAAATATTTATTCTAGTTTGCATTCAGGAAAAGTCTGAGTAAAACATCTTGTTTTGCATTTGTGGAATTTACAGAAATTAGCAGCCCGCAAATCAATCGCTTTCCTTATTTGATGGCTCATCTTCTAATTATATTTGCTGTTACTGTTCCTCTGCAGAGCAATTATGTTACAATTTCCCTTATACGTAGAAGGCACAAGGCATTAATCATCACTCTTGCTCAAGGCGGGCTAGCGATTTCAGATGTTTGTAAAGTAAACTAATTGGATGTTCAATTTTCCTCATGATGTTTTCCTTCACCGATATCAGATTCTCATCTTCTCGAAAGGAATTGTCCTTGACATAGACATAGAGTTCACTTCTGTAGTAAGGCCCTGTGATATGTCTGGGCGCAGGTTAAAACTGAATCGGTATACGCCTCCAATTAGCACTTCTCTGAGATATCGAACGGCCATCTTGTTTTCGTTTACCGATACAAATGAAAAAATACTTCGACCAAAGGCTGGAAAAGCCGTCTAAAATGAAGAAAATCTCCAGCATCGAACTGGGTCAACGTTAATGGAATTCTGCACAACCTAAATTAATAAATTAGCAGCAGCTATAATAGCCTAGATAGACACAAGTCTTCCATTAAGGTTCACAGCGGGGTAGCTGAGCAACACTTGTTGTTTTAGTTCAGCGCTGGTAGGTCTGGACAATGGATAACATTATTTTGTAGCGACCTTGCAGAGCGATAAATAATACGAGTCGGTCGATGACGGTCAAGGACTTACCGGTCTTGCTCATGCGCATCAATTTTCATTAGGAATTTAATGTTATTTTAAAACTGTATTCAATTCTATGAGTTAGGTAGTTCGTTGGACGTTGCTCAACGAAGATTAACCTAAATGCATATTTCTACGATTTTCATATTTTATTTGAATGTCGCACCTCAGTCCGTCAGAGAAACTCTTCGTTTTAGGTTCAAAATCAGGCACATGCCCTTTCCATATGCCCGTTCAATTATCCCCTATTATCCCTTCCCTGTGATGAAAAGTAGCCTTTGTACTGAAGAGGGACAAATTATAGGCCCAAATTAATTCATTTAGAGAGTGCCTACCCACCCTCAGTCTTTACAAACGTCTACCTACGTCATACCGAAATAACGGATCTCCGCAACCTTGTTCTTAGGCACATAAGTTTTAAGAACAACTTCAGAGAACTTTGCCAATATTGAAACTGGTTACCGGCACACGTTTACAAATACCAGTTCTACGTTTTCCTCAATGGGTTTCCTGCTCAAATTATGCCATACATTCACTTTTTGCAGCGCACGGGGGTTTTTGGTACGATACACAAAGAACTTTAAATTAAAGTTGTGACTAACTAGGTAGTCTTGATTCGTGTGATGAGGTGATTTCATAAGGATAAGTCGTATTAAAATATCAAGCTCCCAGTTTCAATAGAAGCAAACTTAAAAACATGCTTCTGCCAGCATCTCCAAGTCAAAAACAATCCCACGGGAACGTACTTCGGAGTTATAAAAGTATCATATTCCCTTAGCCATGTTCTTTCTGCTCGTGTTCCTCATCAAAATAACTAAAAAAAAAACTAAAATAAATGTCCGTGGGTCACTGGCCGCTATTTTTTATTGCCAGTAAGAAGCTATAATGGTATTTATTCACGTGATGAGGAAATCAGAATAAAATATAAAGCTCGCAGTCCCAGCAAACACAAAACTGTAATACAATTACTTTATCATTGTTTGAGAATAAACAAACATAATTAATTACTTTACCCATTTCAAGATGAGCGTTCTAGAAAAATACAGAATTGCTATTTTTCAGACAAAGCTTCTGCTGTCACAAGTATTTTTAGATGAAATAGGTTATTGGGCCACTTTAGAAGCCCCTCACGAAGTCTGCGAATCAATAACCGATTTAATATTGTGGCGGAAACGGCTTTAGATAACACCGTTTTCGCTGTGACCGAAGGAAAACTACTAATACAACGCATACGTTGAGGAGTTCATGCAGTGGCGTAGTTAGTCCCACAGGGGTCCTGTATCAAAAGTAGTAGTGTATGGAGTCCCTTTTTTACCCGACTGTGGTAAAGCCCAAATTATGGGTTATGTTTTTGTTTTTACAAAATAAGCTATACTAGCACAACATTGACTGGCCTGTTGGTCTAGTGGTTAGTGACCCTGACTGCTATGCCGGAGGTCGTGGGTTCGATTCCCACCCAGGACAAATGTTTGTGTAATGCGCACGATCATTTGTTGTGTGTCTGGGTGTAATTTATCTATAATATGTATGTATTTAGAAATATATAAGTATGTTTATCAGTTGTCTAGTACCCATAACACAAGCTCTGCTTAGCTTGGGACTAGATGGCGTTGTGTGATAGTTATGGAATATTATTATTTGAGCATCCTATCAAATCATGATTATTCATAAATTGCGAGCCTCTCATTTATAATAATTTGAGGTAGTTCACTATATTTTACGATTTTGTGCTTCCACACGTTGGGTGGATATTATTGATACGGCTGATACCTCGGTAACTACGCTTCTCGAGTTCATGTGTCCCTGTGGCCTGCGATTTTTCTCATTCTATAAACCTAGTACTTGAATGTGTGTACCAATGTCTGTCTACGACATTGCCTAAGTGTGACAAACATTCAAATCTGTTTAGCCGTAGTATGTATAGATCATTAATGTTGAACATTTCTAATAACAAATCAAAATACAAGTAGAACAAAAATATTATGACGCCGTGTTTGTCACACGTTGGTAGGTAATAATCAAGATAAATAAATGTTTTTAATCTTTCCCAGACACAATTCACGGCATGTGTTTAATGTTGTGTCGCTAGTGTTTTTTGAATTCTGTTTTCATGTTTTTACTGATAAAGTAACACTCCACTGACTTGAATTCACAACTAGCTTTTTCAACGATCCCGGATGAGTTTGAAATAGAGCCACCAAGGCCCTTGCACAGTTAACTGAATGAACAAGGGTAGGTTTTAGTCAATAAGAGTTTGACACGCCCTCCCGCTCCACCCAGAGCGGGAGAAGTCATTTTATGATTTCCCACCCTAAATAAACAAAGGCTCGTAATAGTTTTCCCTCTTTTGCGAGGTACCAATTATTTGATGTCTGGTACCAAATAGGTACTAAAACTTGGTATTGCTCAAACTTCCAAAATCTCTCTTGGTTCAGTCATCCTGACGCAGACGCGTATTACACAGGAACCGAGGATTTGCTGGTATAAAAAAGTAGCCTATGGCACTTAGCGATATTGTAGATTTTTGTCAGTGAATGAATTTTCCTAACCGAATCAGGGGGGCCTGCGGACGGCGAGTAGTGGGGAACTCGCCGCCCGATCAGCACCAGGCCCGAGAGTCGACGGCGCGTAGTGTTCCACGCGGGCCTCAAAGAGTTGTCAGCAAAGGACGGGGCCTGCCACGGCCAATGCCTGCCCGGGGGTTGAGGATAAATTCGAAAGAGTTACCTCGCCCCTGGGCACGTAGGGCAGGGAGGAACAGGGGTGGGTTTTAGTCAGTAAGAGTCTGACATGCCCTTCCGCTCCACCCTAGAGCGGAAGAAGTCATAAGATGATTTCCCACCTCCAAAAAAAACCAAATCAGGGGGTCTACTCCGAAGTGTCTTTACGAAGTATCGACCGAATGTTCGAACATATTTGTGTGAAGTGTTAAAGTGAATGTGCCATACCTAAAATTGTAGCGAAATGGCATTACGTATGTTTTTGGATGAAGAAGGTCTCAGAGAAGAGCTACAATTTTAGGTATGGCACATTCACTTTAACACTTCACACAAATATTGTTATGTCCGAACATTCGGCCGATACTTCGTAAAAACACTTCGAAGTAGACCCCTAGTACTTCTAGAGATTATCTTTGGGAGAAACAATTAATTTACCTATACAGGGTGTAACGGAAAGATGTGGTCATATTTTAAGAGCCGGTTCTGCCCACGGAAATAAACAACTTTCTTTAACAAAAAAAACAAAAATATCCCAAAAAAAAAAATTGAACTTTCCATACAAAGTTATCATCAGCTGATCAAAATTTGTATGGGAGGTAAAAAATTTTTTTTTTTATTTCCTCGGATTTTCTTGAAGAAACTTGTTCATATCGATGGGCAGATGCAGTTCTTAAAATATGACCACACCTTTCCGTTACACCCTGTATATAATATTAGTAAAGATTAATTTGCCTCGTTGTTCTCGTAATCGCAAACGCGACTGCTGAGCGTGAGGTCCTGGTTTCGATTCGGGTCGGAGTGCTATTGGGTTTTTCCATTATAAATTACTCTGTAGCAGCCCGGAGTTATCTTGGGATCGGCTTCCAGTCTAACCGGATGCAGCTGGATACCAGTATTTTACATGGAGCGACTGCCTATCTGACAACCCAGTTACTGGGTAATACGATACCCCTTTGGTAAGACTGGATGTCAGACTTTCGGGCTTCTTACGACCCGTAACGACTGTCAAAGATCCACGATTGACAGCCGGGACCAACGGCTTAACGTGCTTTCCGAGGCACGGAGGAGTCTCGGTATGTAAAGATGGTCACCCATCCATGGACAACCCCGGCAAGCGTAGCTTAACCTGATGGACCTGTGCGGCTGTTATTACTTTAGCCACGAGCTTGGTGTGACACCCTTGTGCCTCAGAAAGCACGTAAAGGCGTTGGTCCTGCGCTTGATCTCTCCCCGGTCGTGCCGGATTGGATCGGAGAGTCAGTGGGGTATTCAAAGATTTGGCGCCTCGGGCCAAATATTTATGCTGCCTCATAGTTAACAAAAAAAAGGAATATTCTTTTTTGCTATTGCTTATTTAGAATTTGAGCTACACGATTCGGATAGGTAAGATTTTCTTGTGATAGACAAGTTACGGGGTGGCAAGAAAAGTAGAAATAGTAGTGCTTATCCAACTTGAAACATATGGCAGCAGGTAGCATTCGTCGCCCCTGGCAGTCTGCCGCCCCGGGCCATGGCCCTCTTGGCCTAAGGGTAAATACGCCACTGCGGAGAGTGCACTTGTGTTTGTAACATGCTTGTGCACAATAATATCGCCTGCGTAGAGAGAGGCCAGCAGAGTTTAAAAGTTAGTATTCAAATTGCTTTCTAGGCCGCTGCCTTTTCATGATTAATTTAACTCTTGTGTAAAAGTTGCTGACCTGTAAATTATAAAGGTACGGTCCACACGTTTATAATGACTTTGGGCAATTTTGCGCGCATGGACCGTGAACGATTACCATAATTATATTTTGTAAACAGTTACCCCTAGGTTACGAGGAGCTCGTGGCTAAAGTAATAACAGCCGCATGGATCGATCCATCAGGTTAAGCTACGCTTGCCGGGGTTCATCCATGGATGGGTGACCATCTTTACATACCGAGAGTTTTCGGTGCCTCGGAAAGCACGTTAAGCCGTTGGTCCCGGCTGTCAATCGTGGATCTTTGACAGTAGTTACGGATCGTCAGAAGCCCGAAAGTCTGACAACCAGTCTTACCAAGGGGTATCGTATTACCCAGGAACTGGGTTGTGGAGGTCAGATAGGCAGTCGCTCCATGTAAAATACTGGTATTCAGCTGCATTCGGTTAGAATGGAAGGCCGACCCCAAGATAGTTGGGAAAAGGCTAGGCGTATGCAGGCAAATGCAGTTACCCCTAGGATTCTGAAAACCTATTCGATTTGTTGACGAAACTCATGTCTAGAATAGAATACTCTTTATTCACAACACAACAAACAACCACACACAACAACAAGACACAACACAAGCCATAACCTACAAGTTAAACATATTGTTTCACAAAATGAAACTCTCTTTTCCTATACCTAAAGGTACCTACATCTCGTGACTTCGCTACACATGTATTCTCCGAACGGATAAGCAAACCTAATTGTTCTTTCACAATTTGCGCAGCTAATTTGTCAGTTTATTATGTTAATTTTTTATTGAAAACGGTACGCAATACGTATTTTTCGCCCTCGTGTAAATTATTCTAAAAAAGAATATAAGGGCGTTCAGCCAACTACAGCTGCCAGAGGTGACGTCAACCCCAACGAAACTCATCATTACTAGGTTTATAGACATGTAACAATTACTAACGAGATAAGCAAGATGTTCTAGATAAATAACAAACAAAGACCAGCAATGTTACAAGTGGGACAATCAGATATGTGATCATTTTGTGGATTGTGTCGTCATTTGCACACAAATGGCAATCAACACCACTCCACAGTGTCACACGTGTAATCAAATGTTATTTTTATCTCGACTTGTTCCTAGAAGCCTTCGACAAGCTTTCTATTTATATCCTGTTATGATAAAGGCTTCGAACATAGGTTATTATTTATTTTAATTCTGTTGTGTCACCTAAACTATTGAATTAAAAACCAAAACTTATAAAAAAAATAAAGTTAAGTAAGTTTAGATAATAAGAAACTTTAAAAAAAAAAGTTGTGACCAATATAGGTACCTATTTATTATTACAGTGTTTTACACTTTGTCATTCACTTAATACCGGTATGTCTTAACTCGGCTCCATAATAAGGATGGGCCGAAATTCGTTTCACATTCGGTTTACCCGAACTTCGGCATTCGACCGAAATTCGGTTCAAATGCCGAACATTCGGTACATGAAAATATTAAAATAACTGAACTGTTTAGTCTAAAATAATGAAACTAAACCAGCAAAATAAAATCATACACATTTATTCATTGTTTGTTAGTTATTACTTATTTAACAATTAAATGTATTCTTAACTAAACATTGAAATAATTATCGCCAAAAATAAAATCATTATTTTTAATTTTTAAAGAGTTAAATGAAATCTTATCCAATAGTATTTAAAATTTACCAAGGGCAGGTTATGGTGCAAAAACAAGATTCGACGTCTTACTCTCGAAAAAACACAGTGAAAATAACCTAACTTCGGCCGAACTTTTTTATTTTTACCGAACGTCGGCCGAAGTTCGTATTTGGTTCAAACCACATTCGGCCCATCCCTAGGACTAATAATTAGTCAATATCCCGAAGGCACTCGCTATAGAGGTCGGGCTGCGAGTGCCTTCTCCCGCGATCCCATCCCATTGTACTCCCTTTATGTACATGGTTTTGACCACCTAAGCTAAATTACATTGTTAAGCAGTATTTCGCCATTAAGCTAAACAACATTTTGATACAAGGCACCTATTGTAGTGCTATATTTTGCCATTCAGCTAAAATATAGTTTACAAAAGTACTGATTCTGTGTAGCGTTTTCTTATCCAAGTTACTTTCCAATTCAATTGGGGGACGGCTCCAGCTGCTAAAGAAACCCTAGCCACCCAAGACTGGCGCAGATTTATGTATCAACTCTCAGCAACATTACTAGTTAGCCTAAAGAAATCAGCTGCGGGACATAAGCCTCACCTTACGTCGTCATTACTACCCGCATCTGTTGAATTCCACTTACAGTTTATCTTTCTTTTTTCCAGTTCTCAGTGTTCCTGCTTATCATCTTCGTAGCTGAGCTGGCCGTCGGCATCGCAGGCTACATGAAGCACCAGGATCTGGAGAACTCCATAGTGGATCACCTGAACAAGACCATCAAGGAATACAATACTAACAAGGACGTTGCCAAGACATTCGACATCGTTCAGACTGACGTGAGTAGTTTTTTGAGGAATTAATGCGTTAGGAACTATGTTCTTTTATTGTATAGGCGAGGTAGGTGAGTAAGAGAATTGCGGGTTAGTGCGCGACTATAGAGTATCACCCGTGACCTGATTCCGTGAGGTTTTGGTCGAAATAGAAGGATGAAACCCGGTGATTTTCCTAGACGGAGGCTATCCATGAGAGGTATCTTCACTTGGACAAGCAGAATCATATCTTGATATGAATATTAGCTTGTCAGCACGGTGGTAAGGGGACTGACTGCCCATGCCATGTTTTTTCAGCATCCCCTATTATTGTTAGCAGATAAATGCCTGCCTTAAAAAATCATATAAGGCCAACATGTTGCAATAAGTTTTAAAAGAAATAAAGCTAATCGGCGAAGTCTGACAAGCATTACTAATTTCGTTTACATTATCCTTTCTATTTTGAGTCTGCTTGCAACGATTCCTTTGTCTGGATTCATTATTTATTCATTCACGGCTGGGTATGTTATAGCTACATTATGTGAAGCATTTCATGTGGCCATGTGGCGTGCACAATACGTTATGTTAATTGAAATTGTACAGGATTGTATACAAGTAACATTGGCTTTGAAATATAAGTATTTTAAATTTAGTAACTCTAAAGGCAATTTGGTTTTGATCCATCCCACTAATATTATAAAATGTGAAGGTTTGTGAGGATGTATGTTTGTTACTCTTTCACGCAAAAACTACTGAATGGATTTTGATGAAACTGTACAGTAATATTGCTTATACATCAGAATAACAAGGCTATAATTTATAATGACGGGAAGTACTAACACAATGCGAGCAAAGCCGCTGGCAGAAGCTAATAATATGTATATAATATTATAAAGGCGTTTGTGAGTGTGTGTGTTTGTATGTTTGTTACTCCTTCACGCTCAAACCGCTGGACCGATTTGGATGAAATTTGGTATGTAGATAGCTTATACCCTGGATTAACACATAGGCTAGGTAATCTTTATCCCGGTCTACGCGGGTGCAGCTAGTTAGAAATAACAGCCCCAGGATGAATGCAAGCGTTTCTACAAAGTGTAACGGAGGTGTGGACATAATTTACGAACTGGTCCTAGCCATCGAAATGAAAAACTTGCTTTATGGAAGTAATTAAGCATTTCCCAAAAAAAAATACCTCCTATACTAATTTTGATCACCTCATACCAAATAATTGGATTTTCTGTACAAGGTTGTCATCAGATAACCTTGTACGGAAACACCAATTATTTGACGAGAGTTGACTATGACTCGAAGCTCACTCTCGAAACTCTATGCCTTGAAGAAAGTTGTTCATAACAATGGGTAGAAGCAGTTTTTACCCGACTGCGCGACGCTAGGGAGGTTAATGTGTTTATCAGCCTATGTATGTATGTTTGTTCCTTTGTGGAGCTTCAGAGACCAAACGCGTAGGTCGATTTTGATAATTCTTACGTCAATTGATTGGTCTTAATATTGCGAGTGCTACTAAAGATATGAAAGTAATTTAGGTTTAAGAACAACTTTATTTCTCATAAAGAATTGCATACATAATTTACTTATTGAGAAAAATTAACTAAAACTAAGATTAATAATTATTAGAGCGCACAGGTAGGTGTACGTACCTATATAAAATAACAAAACAGCGAAGGGGGAAAAAAGTAATCAAAATACAATATGGCGACAACCAGACGGCATATTGTGAAAAAGATAAAAATGAAAGTCGACGAACTACCAAAATAAAGGGTTTGAGGAGGCGATTCCAAAAACATAACTCACTAAAATGTAGAAAATAAAATATAAAAATATTTTCAAAAAATCAAACTAAAATGCAACTAAAAAGTTCCAAACAAGTTACTTTTCAAACAGTCTGATGCAGTTGGTTGAATCAATAACTGAACTGAAATAACTGCCACCAACTGCATCAGACTGCTTGAAAAGTAACTTTTTTGGAACTTTTTAGTTGTTTTTAGTCAGGTTTTTTGAAAATATTCTATTTATATATTAGGTATATTATTTTTTTTTCTAAATAAAACCTACCTTTCCGTTACACTTTGTATTAGTAATTGTTATATTTTCGAGAACTGAAGTTTACTCCCTCGCAATTTAAAAGATTAGAATTGATGTCCTGGATCTAAAAGGATAATAAAAGGGAAAAAGCGGCCTTATCCAGCAGTGGGATATTACAGGCTAGACAGATGGCAGTATGCGCTGCGATAACGCATATACTAATCTCCCAATTTTCTATTTCCAGTTGCAATGCTGCGGTATCTACGGTCCCGGAGACTGGGCCGCCAACAACATCACCACTCTGCCCAGCACCTGCTGCGCGGGCCAGGAGATCACCAAAGGAGTCCCCGCACCTTGCACCGAGACATCCGAACACTTCCACAAAGACGGCTGCCTGAACAAGCTCGTTGCTTACTTCCAGGAGATCGCTATGGTGCTCGGCGGCGTTGGTATAGGAGTCGCTGTTGTGCAGGTAAATATTCCTCAACATGTTTAGAGCTTCGTAAAAATGTTGGCAGCGAAGTATGTTTTAGGCACAAGGTAAGGATTGACCATGCACGATATGCGGCGTGCAACTATTGTTCGTTGTCCCCTGCAGACTTAACCGATTTACCCTTGCTGCAAATGATAATGTTGTTTATAATAAATCAGCTAGATAAATACTGAGATGACGACTATTAGTGAAGTACATAATCTAAAAATACATGTTGCGCCGACTGCAAATAAATAGGGTTAGAGTACAAGATAATTATTATGGTGAAAATCAACTCATTAAGTCCACTGCTGGATTCAAACCATTGTACACGACGAAATTGTTAAGTAGAACAACCATTACGTTATCCAATTTACTGAGTGCTAAATCTAGTGCACTAGAGCAAGCGTAGCAGAGCCCATACGATCGCACTAGATTGGGTCACCAACTGCCTTAACTCTCTAGCTCACATCATCATTTCAGCCGAAAGACGTCCACTACTGGACATAGGCGGGGCAAGTCACTACAACGACCGGTTCTGTCCCGGCACCTTGCAAATGGTGACACATGTCACCAGTGATAACAAAACCTCTGGTGACTACTGATATGTTTATAATGTGTACTACTACTGGCAACAAATGGGATTTTTTTCCCCCGTTGGTCATCCATCAGTGGCGACAGTCGGTGGTAACAACTGGGAACACACGAGTTCTGTGCGTATCGCTCACATAGCGCTCTGCAAATTGAAAAATACTTTAGGACAAGTGATTAACGATTGTTTTTCTTTTTCAGCTGCTTGGTGTGATATTCGCGTGCTGTCTCGCTCGCTCCATTCGCAGTCAGTACGAGACCGTATAAACACGTAAACGGTATTTCTTGCGTAATCTTTAGATCCTAGATGTTAATAGCAGTCCAATATTTTCCACAAATACCTACATCTTTTTTTTTACTAAGTTGTGATCAAATACCTACTCCAATGTCTTGTATATTTTGAAATAATTTATTTTATTAATGTTATTCCAGATAATTTGTTCATTTTGTTGTAAGATTTAATGTTTACGTAAGTCCAACATTAGAAAGTATCAGGAGGTACTGTATTGTCAATACAAAATGCGTGTAATTTAAATTTTGCCATATGTATTTGCAAGTGAGGGAGTGATAAAAGCACAATGCACAGATTTTTCTTAAAGTTCACCATGAAGTGTGCTCAGTGTAGAAGACTGATTTTTCGAATAGAAATGGATACATTATGCCAAAAACTTTATCGGAATTTCCTACTTTTTATACTTACCTAAATCTCAATTCAATTTTCTAGTATTAAAATAATTACTGTACCTTTTACTATTCATATGTAACCAATGTAGAAGTGGTGCACATTTATTATTACCTACTTATATTATATTAGATTTGTACGATTCGTTTGTTGATTAGACGCAATTGTCACAAACAAGACGCGATCTCTCTTCGGTTGCGAAGTCCCTGAATTATAAGAATTGCATCTAATTTAAAAACGGAACCATTAGGTCATGTAAAGTTTGAAAAGTGTTCTAGGTCGTGTATATTTATAATAAAATCTGCATTATCCAAAAATGAGTTTTAATCAGGAATATAATAAAACAGCATTCAGTGTCCTAGTTACACACATTTTATTTTCCTATTTTATACCATGATATAAATTGTAATAACAAAGGATGGTTATTAGGTATCAGAGCATGAACGTTGAATTCAGAGGACCATCAGTCGCGTTAAATACAGCTGTTGTCTTGCAAGCAACACATGTCGAGTCACAGTATAAAATAATTTAAAAATCACAATGACAAATTATACCAGTCCCGAATACAAATCAGTATTCATTCACCTGTTGTATGTCGCAAGCATCTGAATCTCACAGCACCAGTTCCGACACTCGCGATATCACCCAATTTATAAAATCTTTATTTTCACGACGGTATCACCTAAACATTCATATACGCGCGACATACATACACCTTTAGCTAAAATCATTACAACGCTAAAATTCTAATTAGTACTAGGGTTAAGACATACATTATCTAGACAATAAAATAACTTACATCTAATACTGTTTACATACTAAACGGAATATTTTAGAAAATGGAGATGTCAGACTGGAGCGGAGGCCAATGTGCCCGAGTTTTGGCACTTTATCAAGATAATAGTAAAGATAGTCGCAATTATTTCACCAAAAAAAAATCTAAATTTCACTTCTTCGTCCGGGTGTTACATTGATATGTGATAGTGAGTAAAACATGCTATCAAATTCGTCCGCTGCTTACATGACGCCGCTTAATACATATTGTCGAATCACTTTATATCAAACAATAAAAAAAATCATTTAACACAGTATGTAATGTAAACTTTCAAAGTCCATAATATAAAAATAAATAAGTTTTTAATCATTATTATATCCCAGACCTATTCTACTCAATGATAAATCGTATATTATAGTGAATAATGTAAAAATATAACTCAATTCTTTCTTATAAAACCACATTACATTGCACAATTAAAAACAAATTATACGTCCCCAAAAATCCTTTTTGTTACGAAGTCCTATAAAATTCCAAATAATTTGACTATCTAATCCTTAACAAAATGGACAAGTTGAAAAACCTATCTAATGTAACTTTCCTTCGTTTTCAGTCAAATAAGGCTTTTTAGTGACATTCATTCGACCTTCTGTAAAAATAATAAAACCAAAATTAGATTCGATTTATAAATATGATACGTAGTACTTCAAAGTACCGGCTGACCAAAACCTTGACCCTCCGACACAAGCCATTCATTTTTACATTCACAAAACAATAATTTTGTGTTTCTTCAGCCTGTGACATCTCACTGGAAAATTAGCAACTGATTCACCTTTATTTTATTTATTATTGTTGATAGGCACGCGTTTGACCACCATCTCACCTGATGGTAAGCGTTACCTCGTCATGAAATAAGATTTCTTAATTATAATTACAAAGCATTGAAGTTTGTTGTTTATGAATCTTTTAAAACCATCTTAGTTTGTACTTGTCAATGCTGCCAGTTCTGTCACAATCTATCCAAGAAATATAAGTGGGTAGATACTATCATATTATTACGAATTACAAAATTTTATTCACAACAGGATAATAGAAATTACAACCATTCAGTAACTCATTTGAAGGTTTAAGTGGCGGAGGTAGAAAATGTGTGAAGGGACACGAGTAGGACACGGTTGGAGGTCAGCCCCGCTTGGGCGGAGCACCGCCGTGTCCTTGTGGAGGCGATCGGCGGCAGCGACCTCTCGCGCCCCTGGTCCAGGCCATGGTACGGAGCTAGACGGAATTGGAAGCTGTCACCTCGTTCTGCGAAGTAGTAATGCTCGCGAAGGAGGAAGCGGAACGCGTGAGGGAGACTCAACGCCATCAGGAGCTCAGGAGCTCACTAGCAGCCGCCGCAGGAGACGACCCGAGCGTCGGGAGACGCTGGCTTGCGGACGGCGAGTAATAGGTAGCTCGCCATACGATAAGGACCAGGCCCGAGTCGAAGGCGCGTAGTGTTCCACGCGCGCCTCAAAGCGACGTGAGCAGTACCTGACGGGTCCCGATAGGGTCGATACCTGCCTAGGGTCGCGGATGAATTCGAAAGAGAGTTACCGCGGCCTTTGGCACAGGCAACTGAAGGAACAAGGGTGGGTTTTAGTCAGTATAAGTTTGACACTGCCCGAGTCCCGCTCCACCCAGAGCGGTAGAAGTCATTGGATGATTTCCCATGCGCCAAAAAAAAAGGGGGACACTGATAGAAATCTTTTCTTGGCATTTATGTACAGGGGCACTGCCCTCATATTTGGTGTAAGATGTCAAAACCCAATTATTTGCAGTGGCATACCTGGGTTTGGGTTACATATTATCAGCCGCTGCAGTTCACATCTAAGTGAAAGATGTTCTCGAGGTTTCAAAAAGATGGGGGAGGTGGTGGGTACTGGTCTTACCATAACTTACTTCTCACTTTAGGTGTTTGACCTTGGATGGCCTGAGTGCAGCGAAGAAAACTACCCGGGGCGGTTATGTGTTTGTTAAGGGGATATCGGGGATCGGATTCGTGGTTATTTTTCTCAGGCGCGTATGTTGCATCCCTTCGTATTACTGGTGGTGCAATTCCAGCCGACCGATAGAGCTTGTTGAGCGGAGTCGGTTTGACGCGTCAGGCCCCTCGCGTATCAATAAAGTAACGCAACAATAGGTTTTTAATTGTGTCTGCTAATGAGGGGCTTGACGCGTTAAGGCATCTCAATATTATTCGAGACATCTCGTTGAGGGCGATATCGATTTGCTTTGCGTGAGCGGATCGGAGCCACGCTGGACACGCAAATTCTCCAGCAGAGGCAGGACACGCCGGTCGCGGTTGTGCTAACAAGATTGGGTGCTGCCCCGCGAGTAAATTATCGTTTTAAAAATATTAGGAACATTTTACAGGACATTATAGAAGTTTGATTTCCAAATAATTTCACAATATGAAATTAAAGTTGAGGGACACTGACAGCAGTAAAATATTGTTTAAAAATATGAATCTAAGGGTGTTATTACACCAACCGATCGATCGACCATCGATCGATTGTTTATGTACCGGTATCCGACAGCCAAAGATATTACACACCGATCGATCGACGTCCATCGATTGGTGTATTATCACCCTAAGTCCAATACGACATGCAAGTTTTTCCCTGAAATTTTGAAACATTTTTCGGGGAAAAAAATGGCGATTTATATTAAAATACCAAATAAAATAAATATGAAATTAAAATTGAGGGACACTGACAGCAGTAAAATATTGTTTAAAAATATGAATCTAAATCCAATACGACATGCAAGTTTTACCCTGAAATTAGAAACATTTTACGGGACAAAAATGGCGATTTACATCAAAATACCAAATAATTACAAAATAGTAGGCATCGCAATAGTCCAGACATTACACATAAGTAGTAACAGTTGAAGAGTGTATGAGATCATCGCGTTATAGCGGCAAAATTGACTCAAATCACTTGTTAAACCTACGATACACTTCATTAGTAAACTTATCACTGTATTTATATAACACAGAGCTAGAAACATCAACAGAAATTCATTCAATTAACAACTAAATCGTTCATCATTCTAAAATTATTTCAGACCGTCTTCATTAAGCATGTTGACACCACATTAATTGCAACTAAAAATTAATAAGCTGTATAAACATCGCGCGCTGGGTGGGGCACATTTGTTACGTGTAGTTGAGTTTGGATGTTAACAAATGTGTCTCAAGGAGCGCGTAGTGATCGGATATAACATTATAAGCTTACATTTACGTGAACAGGATGGATTTAGAACAGAATGGTATTGAGTATGATACTGCAGGTTGTTCCGTGGCGGCTGGTGGGGGCAGCGCAATCATGTTGCGTAGCGCTTGGTCCAGAGGCGTGCGATGCGGTCGTGCTCCTCTCTGTTCTGGAGATACTGCGTCGCAATGCTGCCCACTAGGGGATCAGCTGGAATTGAAAAAAGGTCAGCGTTAGTCACTAAAGGGCCATACATAAATTACGTGAGGGCAGGGGGTCGACGAAGTGTGACATTGTGTGTGACAAGAGGTGGGGAAATTATGACTTCCCCACCTCCAATTTTTTTAAAAATGTGACATCAAGTAACTTATGAGTTACTTGATGTCACATTTAAAAAAAAAAATCTAAGTATTAATCCGTCGCACGCTAATTAGCAGACACAATAGATTTTAATTGTTATCTGCACACCTGGTGTGCAATCGATGTGTGAAGAGTGAAAACCGCGCCGTCGTGATTACATTAAAATGACAGTTGATAATTCAATTCAATTTTTGAGGTTATGGCTCCATCGAAGACATTCGATGATTTTGCCAATGTCAAGGTATGAGAGATTGACTTGTCGTAAAATATTACACCATTGATCAGTGTTTTTAGCGTTGGCATCCATAGATCCCCATGCTAAAAAAAAAGGGACAAAACAATTTTGGTTAGTACCCATGTAAGACGTCACAAAAAAAAAAAAATGTTACAACATCAAGCGTATGATAAATAAATAGAGCTACAGCTGGATTTTATTAATGTTAATAAATTTATATAGGATCTTAACAGCAGGGGTATGGACTAAGGATAATAGAAAAGCAATGTTAATTGGGCGGGGAATATCAGAAGTGAGTAAGTCGTAAAGGGGAGTGGTTAAACGAGGACAAGAAAAAAACAAGTGTTCCAGAGTACCCTCCTCCAAACCGCATTCACACAAAGAGGAGTCCCTCACATGGATTTTGGCCAAAAAAACTGGAGTGCAAACAAACCCAAGTCGGAGTCTAATAATGACAGAGGTCGCTAACTTACTCGAAAATTTTAGTTTGCTGAACCAACATTTAGGTGGAATGAATGGTTGGATAGAGCCATAAAATTTGCCCTTCGATATCCGAGTTTTTTGCCAGTGCTCATTCCAACTCTTCATCATCTCGGGTTTCGCAAGAGAGCGCAGATCACGGGGATAACAGGACGAATAAGAATCGATTCCATTCCGAGTAGCCAGCTTGGCGATCGTATCCGCATTCTCATTGCCGGCAATTCCTGAATGGCTGGGGATCCAAGCCAATGCAATTTCTATGCCTAAGCAGTGGCATCTATACAGGAGTTGTTTTATCTGTAGGATAACGTGGAAATTGTGTCGAGAGCGAAAAGGTGATTTCATTAAATCCTGTAGGCAGCTCAGAGAATCCGAGAGAATAAGGCTTTTGTTGAGACCATGCGATTCAATGTAGGAGACTGCTTCCAAAAGAGCTATTGCTTCCCCTGTAAATATGGAGCCAAATGCAGAGCTACGAAAATTAAGAATGATTTTATATTTTGGGATCCACACAGCTGAACCGACATTACTGTTATCTGACAACTTGGAAGCATCGGTAAATAACGTCAGCCAGTCATGCCAGTCCTCTGCCAGAATCCTATTGAATTTGACATTAGCTGCAGGGTCATGTTTGGATATACCAAAGTTAAAAATTATTTTTGGTTGGAAAAGCAAGGAATCAAAATTTACTTCAAATATGGGATTTCTATTTAACTGAAATAAGGAAGTATGCATATTACTCAATTTACTGAAGCTGTTAACAAGGAGTGGAGGATTTTTATGAGACGAATAGCCAGATGTTGGGATTAGCTGATAAAGTGTACGAAGAAGAGGGAGAAGAGGATGACATTTAGTTTGGATGACTTTATAAAAAAATCGATCACAGAGATATTGTCTACGTAAGTGTAGGGGGGGCTCTAAACATTCTACCTGAAGGGCATTAATAGGTGAGCATTTCATAGCACCCGTGATAATACGCAAGCATTTGGATTGAATCCTTTCCAGTTTGGCAAGGGCTATTTTATTGCATGGTTCCAACAGAAAGCATCCATAGTCAAAGTGACTACGGACTATGGCGTTATATAAAATTTTCTGGGAAGTTGGATGAGCTCCCCAGCGAACTCCAGAAAGGGCACGTAACACATTAACGCCTCTTTCGCATTTTTTTAAAATGTAATCCAGATGATAGAGACCAGACAATTTTGAGTCAAGAATGAGGCCAAGAAATTTTACTTTGTCTCGGATCAGAATGGGTTCATTTTCAACATTAAGGTTAATAGGTGGAATAATACGCTTGCGAGAAAAGACAACTGCATTGCATTTGGAGACTGACAAACTTAAGCCGTGATCAATAAGCCACTGGTTTAAATAATAAAGGGCAGAATTTAGGCGAGATGAGGCATCCGAAAGGGAAGCTGAAGTAAAGTAAAGAGCAATGTCGTCAGCATATTGAAGGATTTTGCAGAAACAACTCACTGAAGACTCCAAATCGTATGTGTATATATTATAAAGAATGGGGCTTAAGACCGACCCCTGGGGTAGGCCCTTCCACACTAGACGGGATGGGGAGAGGGAGTTTTGATGACGAACAGAAATAGAACGGGACATAAGGAGATTACAAATGATGTTGACCATCCTCACAGGGATACTCAGCTGTAGCAGCTTTTGCCTGAGTATTGGAAGTTGGACATTATCATAGGCTGAAGCAATGTCTAGAAAAACACAAAGAACACTTTCATTATTGGAGAAGGCAATGCGAACGTCAGACATAAAAACACTAAGGCTATCTAGAGTTCCCATACCTCTTCGAAAACCGAACTGAGAACTGGGAAGGATACCTTTCGTTTCTAAGATCCATTCAAGCCGGTTCTTGATGAGATTCTCCATAATTTTAGCCAAGACAGAAGAGAGGGCGATAGGACGATAGGAAGTAGAATCTTTTGGGTCTTTCCCAGGTTTCAAAATTGGAATTATTATTTGGAATTTCCAAGAGTCTGGAACTTGACCAGTTACGAAAAAAGAATTTATTAAGTTCAGAAATATAGATTTACAATTAGGAGAAGATTTGGAGATAAAAGAGTAGGGTATTCCATCAGCACCCGGAGCAGAATCCCTAAGATGATCCAAGGCACAAATAAGTTCTGAATAAGAGAAAGGGTCATCAAATCTATCAGAGGAAGTAGCAGGAGGATCTATAGTGGGAAGGCATTCAAAATTAGGAACAAAGGGGGGGGCTAATGTGGATATAAAGTCTTCCAACCAGGTGACGTGGTCATTGGAAGAAATGTCGGGATGCTGACTGTCACAAGCTCTACGGTAGATTTTAATTTTTTTCCACACAAGGGAAACTGGAGAACGTGGAGACAGAGACTCGCAAAACTTGAGCCAGCCGCATCTTTTCTTCTTTGCCAATAACCTACATGTAGTTGCAGAAGTCTTTTTAAAATTTAAATAGTCTGACATATTTAAACTAGAAGACAAGGAGTTTTCAGCTTCTTTACGTTTGCGGACGCTTTCAGTGCATTCAGCATCCCACCAAGGAGGAGAAGGTATTAGGTGTCGGGCAGAGTTTTTAAGGGGGATTGAAGAATTGGCCGCTCTCAACAGACAATCAACAAAATCACTGTATAGGTTTAGGGAGTTGGATGAATTTATTTGAGGAAAATTTTGAAGTTCTGCATCCAAATGGGACATGAACTTAGACCAGTCAGCTTGGGGCAGGCGGTACTTTTGTAGAGGTTGAATGGGAGGAGAACGTGGGGTAGTACTAGGGAGTGAAATTAGTATAGGAAGATGATCACTCCCATATGAATTAGGGAGAACAGACCAGGAAAGTGTTGCCACTAGTGAAGGTGAAGAGAAAGTAAGGTCAGGAATACTAATATTTTGGGTAGGGGAGACTCTACGGGTAGCAGATCCATCATTAAGAATGCAAAGGTTACGATCATCTAAAAGGTCTAGCAAAAAGCTGGAGGAGGGGTCATTACAGTGAGAGCCCCAAAGGGTGTTACGACAATTAAAATCACCCAACACAATCAGGGGGTCAGGAATAGAAGAAAGGATAGAGTTAAATTCTGTTAAAATATCAGCATTAGGATGAGGAATGTAGACAGATACATAGGATATGCCCATAGCTCTAATGGCCACTACTTGAAGACCAGTATCATGATTGGGAAGAGGAATCTGGGAATAAGTGATAGACCTGCTAACCAATAGGGCGCAACCCGCCCGTCCGTCATCTCTATCGTCCCGAAGACACGAATATCCGGGAACCCTAAAGAGAGATCCAGGCCTGAGCCATGTCTCCGACACAGCAAAGACAACAGGATTATATCTATTTATAAGATAGAAAATATCATGCTTTTTCCTGCGAATGGATCTACAATTCCACTGAAGTATTTTTTCCATTTTGGTGAGTCCAGGATTCGAGGAGTTGTTGAACTAATATAACGACATTGTCCGGTATTGCGTCACTAAATTTAGACAGCATATTTATAAGGGAGCAAGCGAGGAGCTCTATCAAGTTGTCATTAGGAGTGGAAAGGGGAGTGGTTTCAACATAAGGGGAATTCAAAGCACATCCATTAGGCTGAGAAGAATTAGGAGTATAGACCATGGACTTAAACGCTTGGGTATCATATGACTTGCCCAATTCTGGCCGAGGTCTTGGGGAACGATAAACTGTCTTGTTATAAGAGGTTTTAACAGGGGATGCATTTGGAGAAGAAGAAGGAGTGTTAAGAGGGGACGAGGCAAGAAGGGGTTCAGAAGGATAATCTTGAGATAGTTTAGATTGGGAGGGACCTGCTGTAACATTAGAGTATGGCAATTTACGGGGACGGGGAAACCTTACTGAAGCCTCACGGTAACTTAAGTTTTCTTGAGACATTACCATTTTAATTGATTTCTGTCTTGAGTGTTCAGGGCACTTATTATCAGTGGCTTTATGTCTTCCACCGTCACACAAAAGACATGAGACCTGTATATCCGGAACATTACAGCTATCTCCAGGGTGTGGTTGAGCGCAACGGTAACAGCGAGGCTTAGACCTGCACTGAGTGCTTATATGGCCAAATCGTAAGCAGTTGCGGCATTGGATAGTGGGGAGGTGATAGATTGAGACAGGAAGAGAAGCATTGTAGCAGAAGACTTTCTCTGGGAGAACTTGACCAGCGAAAGTAAGCACTACAGTTGATGATGGGGACCAAGTTACAGAGTCCTCTTTTTTGTTTTTAAAATTAAGCCGTCTAGCCCTAATGACTTCCCCACAATTACGAGGGGTTTCTATACCGAGGACTAGCTCCTCTAGTGTCCAGTCAGTAGGAATATCCCTAACAACTCCCATGCGACTTACATGAAAACGTGGGATAGCTGCCGAGTATTTGTTTTCAACAAGAATGGGATTGCTGACAAAGTTGTTGGCATCTTTGAATGTCACGAAATCAATAGACATCCTGTTACGGCCCATAGACTTAACACTGCCTTGGACAACACCTTTAAATCCTTTAGTGAAAATAAATTGGGCAAACTTAAGAGCATTCAAGGTTAGGCCTTGCTTAGGGTCTGTTTCCAACCTAGAGACAAATACAGTGAAGGGAGCTCTGTCACTATCGCTATAGAGAATTTTGGAGTCGCTCTCAAAACCCGGTCTCGTAAATACAGACTGAATTGAGTCAGACGGCGGCTTATTTCTTTTCGCGTCAACAAAACTCTCCGGTACTCCGGGGCGTTTTCTAATATCCGATCTTACGCGACCAGTGTTTTGGGAACACTCCACAACGTCCATATCTGAAGGCGTCCCTCCACCCCCATCAGGGGGTTCTTCGGCACTCATTTCCTTAGGAAATGAGTGCCAAAAAGCTTAAAATACTAACCTTATACCTTTATACACAAACCAGACAACACAAAACAATAGCCACAACACTAAAAACAGATTATGTTATCAAAATAAACTGTGAGGTTAAGAATCGCGTGCTTAATCTCACCAAGACAATAGCAAAAAAAACCAGTTGATAATTAAAACATTTATCATTTCTAGGTATAAAATTAAAAAAATATGTGATTTCATACTAAGGGTGGGAGGAGTCTCGAAAATGTGACCAGCTGTGACTAGGACGAGGTGTAGTAAAAAATCATGAAATTCTTGTGACGTAATTCATGGATGGCCCCTAATAAAAAATTGATAAACAATTCGTAAATCTGAAACGTCCCACTATTGGGCATCAGCCTCCCTCCACTTTATCAATTGGTCGCTATGCGCAATTTTTTTTTTCGCCTTTTGTTGACTTCCTAATCAAATATTTGCAACATAATAAATAGTTCATTATCAATCCTCATCAGTTTTTTAATGTCCCTACTGCTGGGGCACAGGCAGCGAGAGGGAGGAAACTGTGTGTGTGGGAGAATAAATTGTTGAACTTCTAATTGCATAATATGCTGATCACAAAAATAGGCAAAATGCCGTTTCAGCTTTTTATCTATATAATCATGATTCCCGTTCCATCCATCATCGGTTTTTAATAAACGACGCAAAAAACTAGTATCGATATAAATAAACACGCGCGTTAGGATGGTAGCTTGAACAAAACATCAAGAGGACAAAAGGGCTTTGACCTCTCGAGACTATGGAGCAAAAGCTTTGTTAGAAACTTTACAAGTTACATACAATGGATATTATCGATTCCATAGTTAATGCTGGTCTCAACTCTTCAGCTGTTTTTATCTTCACGATAATCACTAAATGACATAAGCAGAAATTCTTATAGACAAATAAAAATATCTTCGATTTTGTTTGCATTAGAATAATTATTGAAATAACTCTACTTGGCAGTTAAAGGGCTCATAATTACACTGATAAGGGTTTAAAAGCTGCCCTTAAATGAAAGGGAAGTTAACTTATTAAGGAAGCAAATCAAGAAAAAAAACAGGCCAAGTGCGTGTCGTACTTGGCACAATTTAGGGTTCCGTACCAAATGAAGGAGTTATCAAAGAAAAATGTATTTAACAATATATTAGTATTTGTTAGTAAAATATAAGTAAAAATTTCAACTTCTTAGGTCAATGGGAAGTTAAAAAAATCTTCGGAACAAAATTTTGTGACAGACGACGGACAGATAAATACCGCGCCAGACCACGCTTTATCAATATAATAATTATCTAAACGATATTAGAGGTGAAACTGTTTATATATTATCTATCTCTACATAGTATAAATCAAAGTCGATTGCCGCGTCTGTCTGTTACTCCGCTAACTCCTAAACCACGCGACGGATTTTGATACAGTTTTCAATAATAGAAAGAGCGATAAACGAGGCAGGTTTGTGTGCATAATTTGTACCCGTGCGGAGCAACGGCGCTAGTGTTTGGTAATCTTCTGAAATACTGATCTGATTACGAACATTTTCTCATTGATAGAAGACTACACACAATAACAATGTTCATGTAGCTACGACAGTGAAACCGGGGGGCAAAAACTAGTGTAGAGATAAAGAGCATCATATCATACCTGGATTGCAGTCAGTGAGCAGTGAGCATATTGACAGTAATACTTTCGATATAGTCAGCGCCGGCGACCAGTTATCTTTGAGAATATCTAGACATATCACCCCCTGGCTATTGATGTTACAATGATATATCCTAGTCCGGAATGTCACCTGGAACAGAGAACGCAAATCATTAAGAAACTAATATCACAAAGATTTTTTTTTGGTAGTGGAAGTTATCTTTAGAAGTAGGTACTATTTACGAGAATTCTTCCACTGTTAAATAGTCGCTAAAGCACACAGCTCCTGTGCGATAGGCCGCCGGTGACAAACCATCGGGCAAAAGCTGGTAATTATAATAGAGCCACAAATGTTCACAAAATGATAAACCCTTCGGCATCAATCAATGTTACCACCACACCACAGAACTAATAATGAAAATACTGTGTGTTGAGTGAGAGAGAAACAGTCACTGAACTTCGATGGCAGTCATTCAGTCGCTTCACAGGGTAGAGATAACCCACGGCACAGGGTTTTTATTTTTATTGGTTGGGAAATCATAAAATAACTTCTTCCTCTTCTTGCTCTGGGTGTCGCGGGACGGCGTGTCAGTCTTACTGACTAAAACCCACCCATATTCCTTCATTTGCTGCTTGTGTCAGGAGCCGGTGACTCCATCTTTGCCAGATTTTATTTAATTGCATAAAATAGTATTAAATAAATATAAAATAAATATGTTGAGAACAATAGCTTAAATCTTCTTTCTGCTTTCAAATAAAAAGTTGCAACTTTCGCGAGATTTCGAGTCATAAAATCATTTGGCCAATCAATATTTCTGTCTATCTGAATATAACTTATGGAGAAATCTACCAAAACTAATTTATAATCTGTGCGAAACCACAGATCTCTCTATCGATCTATCTACGAAGTACCAACGTCACCTTAGTAGGAAACAACTTACCATGATACGCTTCGTCTATTTGAGATCCGTAACATTAACAATCTATCCAGTCAGGATATTGCCATAACGAAAAATAGCATACCGAGTTCAATCATGCGAAACTTGTCAGTCCCGAGATACGTGAGAAAACAGAAAATTGCACGGAAATGTTGAGAGATGACCTAAAGAACCACATGCTTTAATCTGATCAACAGTTTCTCGAACGAGAATGGTAAAGAAACCACGATACACAAAAAAAACCCTTAAGTATCTATTGGATGTCATAGTATAAATAAAAGTCGCTTTCTGCGTCTGCTTCTTTCTCCGCTAACTTCTCCCAAACCACGCCACAGATTTAATGTGGATTTCACTAATAGAAAAAGTGATAAACGAGGAAGGTTTTTGTATATAATTTGTACCCGTCGGAGCCGCAGCGGGACGCTAGTCAACTGATAAAGCCAAAAAGAACTGACAATAAAATTCGCATAAAGGAAGCTGCATCACGGAAAAGGATACAGGTACTTTTGGTGACGCCATCAGCTATTTATAGGAGGGACGAAAATGTATCTCATCTCACGCCATTTGCAAGAGAATTAAGGGCAATGTGTTGTAAAAATATGTATCAAGTTATTGCAAATCAGTGTCATAGTAACTATTAGCTGAAAACCAATTGCATTTATGGCTGTAAAATATATGCCTTAACGATGTGCCGCCAGCACCCGTAACTCTACACTCTGTAAGGGTGGCCACACAACAATACTGTTAACGAGAAACCCTCTAAAGCTTTAACAAGGTGTATAAACCCACATGGCGATGAATAGTTACGAAACTCGTCGCTTATTCTCTCGATGCATCTTTTGTGCTTGTTGTACCCGATTCAATACCCTTGTAACTGCAAAAAAAGTGGTTTGAAAGGCGAAATATAACCCAAAAGTATTTCTAAGAACCTTTTGCCTGTTCGGACAATAAACAAAAACTCATAATTAGGATCCAATTTAGATGAGGTAAAGATACGTCAGAAATATCGAAATGAATGCGTACAAAAATCGCGAGACTGTAAATTAGTTATTCCGTCTACACGGATATCTTATGCGGTTAAGTAGGTGTGATGCACAATACATTTTGATGAGTCAAGAAAATGATGCGTGACATTGATTGATGAGATGCGCCCGCGATGTATTTTTAGTGGACTGCCCTCGTCCTACATTCTAGCAACTATTTTCATCCTTAAGAAGTTCGAAAATGTACATGGAGAAAAACTATAGAAAAATGTCTGGATCAATGTTAATTTACCGACATCTTTGCCGGTTTTCACCTTCCTCTAAATAAACACGACGTGTAATGAACTTTTTAGGCATGTCTGGCATTCCCTGATTGATTTGTCGGACAACGGCGAGTGCAGAGGGATGTCGGCACTAATTAAATAGTAGGGGCGTCCCGCGACCCCTCGCAGGGATCGGACCTCGGTTTAGGGTGGTGCTAGACACGGCCGACTAGAGTTTGGGGAGACTGAATTGATTTGATGTTATATTTATAGGTAAGTTAGTGCAAGGGGTGGAATGGAAAAGCCATGATTGATATTGCTGTTTCTTTTTTGTTGTATGGATGCATTTTAAGCGACTTTGGATAAATTTTGTCGCGAAGTACTTATATTAGATCTATTTTAGCACGGAATTACGTGTGGATTTATTAATAAAATATACAATAAAGTCTGTGTGTATTTTTCAAAAAAGATGCGTGTTGACCAGAAATGTTACAAAACACAAAATCGTAACTAAATTGATCTAATCGCAAGATCTTTGTTTCCTTCAATATTATTATGCTACTTTGTATGGTTAATTAATTCTTTTCATTTCCTTTCCACATATTATTATTTAGTTACATTGTATTGAAAAACATGGGATGTCTGAAAAAAAAAAAAACATCCAAATGATACTATATTTTGTGAAGAGTTGCAGAGGGAGACTTGGAAATCCATTTCATGGCCTTTTCTGTCAGTTCCTTCACATAAATTAGGTCTATGAGGAGAGGAATCTAAAAACCATGACTAATTAAAATTGTCTACATTGTTGTATTTTTCATTACAATTGTGGTTGAACTTCTGGGAAAATGCCATTGAACATACATACATCATAAAAATACAAGTTTTGTGTATATGATCCAAAAAATACTTAAGTCTCCCAGGGATCGGGATCAACATACGGCCGATACTGCCATAATGATTTATAGCAGGGTTAAGGATCCTTGATATTCTTGAGAAATTTAGGTACTTGAAATAATATGGACAAGAGTTAAAAAGATATAAATAAAAAAATACATACCTTAGGAGGCTTGAATGGATATTCTGGTGAGAAGTGGATGTCTAGGAAGAAAACCCCACCTTCGTAGACTGAACCAGGCGGACCTAAGATGGTGGACACCCATTCATATAGGTTGTCTCCTTTTGGCCCTGCACTGCAGTTTGGTGGCGGGTCCAGTGTAATCTCTGCAAGCTCTTTCTGGATCCTCTTGGCTGAAGTCCCTAGTGCCTTCGACATCTTAGGATTTGGTTTGTTTTCTTTTGTTTCTGGTTTACTGTCTGCAACTGAGCCAGCACCGCCTCTGCCGCGTCCCGTACCACTCCCTGATGAACCAGACGCACCGCTCATTATCTAAAAGCACCAAACGTCTCATTCCGCTACACCAAAAAGCTGCTAGTTCAAAAGCTTGTGATATGATTGATGAGAAAGCTTGCAACAATGACTGGTAAACACATGCTTTCATGATTTTCAAAGGAATTAACATTGGCTTTGATAATTGTATGAGTATTCAAAGAATAATGACTCCCAAAATAAACATGTTTGATGATACAACATTGTTGTGCAAATAACTCGTGAAAGTGCAATGACATGATAGTGAGACATGATCCTCATTGATAATTGTAGAACCATTGATGGCGTGTCATATAAATGCAGCTACAACTACATAGCAAGTAATTTTTAGTCACAAAATCACAAAAGATGAACATGTTTTTTTTATTTCAAGCAAGAACAAAATCACTAGAACAAAGACATTCCTAATCCCTACAATTTGCACACCAAACATCAGCATTATAACAAACAAAAAACTACTGCGCTCTACTGGCAATTTCTGAACTACTAAACTCAAATTAACAATGAAAAACTTAAATGGAAAAAGATTTATTTGTACCTTACGAATAACAGTCGGCCATCTTGTGGGCTGGCGTTATCCGATAATTTACAATTTTTGATTCACCAGTGACCCAATTGAATGAAAATGTCGGCTCCCGATACGAAATAGGTAGTTAGTATAAAACAAAATTCATCCACGACATGTGCAAAATTTGTGCAACGCTATTAGTGTAATCTCCGTGTTTTATGCCCCGCACTGCAAAGCGTAATAAATAGCCAGCCTGTTACTTTCCGCACTAATACCGCTTCGTGATAACAGATAGAGGAATTAATTATACCTTATTCAATGATAAAACTCGAACTTGGTGTATTCCGGAAAGGTTTTCAGAGCTTCGATCCTCTTCTACCACATTTCATCCATTTGTCTGTCACCCTCACCAACACAAACAACCACTGAAATTCACGGAATGCACACAAGCTCAGATATAAATCAAATACATGTAAAAAGTATCTCAGGAATTTGAATACTTACAGATTTATAGTTAAAACTAATTATGCTAGTTTATTACTAGAAAAATAAGCAATAGTTAGTAATCGAAATCATGAAGCTATGAACAAAAATTACACAAAGCACAACCACATTCCGACATTTTCTAACTTTTTTTTTTGGCCGGGGATTTTAATGGTGTTGCCACAAAAGTAAAATAAAAACTATTTTTATTTAATCATTGTACACACAGAGACACAGTAACAATAAACATAATTATAAATACAGTACAAAGGAACTGCTTAATTCTTAAGAAATTTCTACCAGCAGACCCGCGATAGGAGAAGTGAGAAAGAAATTAGACAAAAGTGTGTAAGAAACAGAAAAAAGAATACGAGATGTCCTCTATTAAGGTATCAAATAAACCTACACATATTATTATTGTAAATATATTTATATATATATATATATACTTACATAAATCTATACCTAATACTGTAAATAGATACATGACATACAAATATATAAAAAAAAAAATCTAAATTATATTATAATAGAGAGGAAAGGTAGTGCTCTTTAACACGATTTTTGAAGAGAGAAATTGACTTCAAGTCTCGAATGCTAGGCGGAAGCGTGTTCCACAATCTTACTGCATGGACAGAGAAAGAGTAGGAATAGTAACTGGATTTATGAGGATGGGTTTTGAGGAGGGATCTAAGGTGAGATCTGCACGGCGCGTCACCAGGGCGAGCGTAAGAAATTCGCTCACGCAGGTAGGATGGATAACACGGGTTGTGTAGAATGTTGAAAAGGAGACAAAGAATCCGAGTGTTCCTGCGAAGTCGGATTGGGAGCCACTTGAGCTCCTTGCGAAGGTGAGAGACATGGTCATACTTACGCAGACCAAAAACAAACCGGATACCTAAGTTTTGCAGACGCTCAGGCTTGCTTAGTAGCTCCTCAGTAGCATCCAGGTAGCAGGCATCGGCATAGTCTATAATCGGCTGAATAAGAGTTTGGGCTAAAGAGATTTTTGTTTTTAAAGGCAATAGACCCTGACTGAAGGCATTTAAGCGAATGGAAAGAATAGTTTACCTTTCGACTGACCTCATTGACCTGCGCACGCCACGACAGATTGGAGTCAATAATAACACCCAGATCTTTGGCAGTATCGGAATATTCAATAAGAACACCATCGAGATATAAAGGTGACAGGGACGAGACAACAGCCGCAGTACGCACAAACCTGCTGCCTATGATTATGGCCTGAGATTTAGTTGGGTTGATCTGTAAGCCAAATGACTTGGCCCAGGCGCTGATACAAGCCAGGTCATGATTCACAGCGGCGATAGCAGCATCCGCATCGGCTACAGTAAAATGTCGATAAAGCTGCAAGTCATCTGCGTAAAGATGGAAACTGGAAGAGATGACTCTTGTAACAAAGTTAATAAAAATGGAAAATAGAAGAGGAGAGAGAACGCTACCCTGAGGAACACCCTCAGTGAGGCTACACCAATCAGAGAAGGAATCTTCAAGGCGGACACACTGAGAGCGTCCCCGAAGATACGAATTGAACCAGTCTAACGCAGAAGAAGAGAAATTAATAGCTTTAAGGATTCCTAGTAAGATGTCGAAATCTACTGAGTTGAAGGCACTGCTAAAGTCAAGTAACACAAGGACAGTAAGGGACTTATTCTCCATAGCCCAGCGGATATCGTCAGTCACTTTTAAAAGCGCAGTAACCGTACTGTGACCTGCACGAAAACCGGATTGGAAGGGAGATATTATCGAATTCGACGCCAAGAAAGAAGATAGTTGTCTATGAACTATGTGCTCAAAAACTTTAGAGAGAAATGGAAGAATAGAAATAGGTCTAAAGTGAGTTCATAATGAAGGATTGTTCGTTTTAGGCAGCGGTATAATGTGCGCCTGTTTCCAGACTGACGGAAAGGAGCAAGAGGTAAATGAGTGATTAAATATATGAGTGAGAATAGGAAGTAATGAGGGAAGGATGAGAGTTATCATTCTGGAACACAACTTATCATTACCAACTGCAGAAGAAGTAATAGCGAGAATAGATTTCCTAACGTCAACCTCAGTAACATCTTTAAGGTTAAAATGAGAACAATGAAGCAAAGGCAAACTAGCAAGACTCTCTAATGTCGCAGCTTTGACACAAGGATCAAGAGAAAAGGGAAGGTGAGAGAAATGCTTATTTAGATCGTCCTTACACTGGCTGGTAGATGATTTGCCTATGCCAACAGACTTAAGAAATTTCCAAATATCAGAGGAACTGCGGTTATCGACTTGTTCGTGGAAATAGCGTCTCTTAGCATCTTGACACAGACGCCTGCAGCGATTACGTAGCGATTTGTAATAATTGAGATTCAGCTCTGAGGGTCTGCGCTTATATCTCCTCTTAGCTTTATCCCTGTAGGCCATAAGTTCTTTAATTTCCTGTGTTATCCATGGAGCAGGGTTATATTTTACCTTGACACGTCGAATAGGGGCATGTTTGTCATACAAGTCGAGAACAGTCGAGTTAAAGGAATTCACCTTTCCATCGATGTCATTGATCTCAACCAGCCGAGACCAGTCGACATCCCCGGCATCACGCTGCAACGCCTCCAGGTCCATGCCCTTATAATTACGGAGATACAGGAACTGAGACTTACGCTTGGGAACACGGATACGGTACGACAGGTAAATAAGGTCGTGGTAAGAAAAGTTGGCAGTGAGTTGACCATGATAAGAGACATTACTAGGAGAAGAAACAATCATAAGATCTAGTAAAGAGGGTGTACAGTTAGGGGAATAGTGAGTTGCAGAAAGTGGTAAGACTTGAAGATTAAAAGAAGATAGGAGCGAAAGGAGTTTATGAGAGCGAGTGTCATTTTTAATCAGGCAAGTGTTAAAATCGCCCATCAAAATAACGTGTTCATACAAAGGGCAAAGATTACTGAGAGTGCAGTCAAGAGTATCAAAGTAGTCAATATGAAGGTTAGGGCTGTACAGCACTGCAAGCAAGACTTTTGTGTGATGTACAGAAATTTCAAGAAACAAGTATTCAGCCGACTCAGAGTACAGAGAAGGAGATGAGCTGACTATCTTGTAGGGTAGGTCAGCGCGTAAGTACATAGCTACACCTCCTCCACCTTTACCAGTCCTATCGTTGCGGATCAAGACGAAGCCAGGAAGTGTAAATTGCGTAGAGAGAAGAGAAGGCTTCAGATAAGATTCCGAGATCAATAGGGCATCAAGGTGGGCACTGCTAAAGGATGCCAGAAGATCAGAATAGTGACCAGGAACACTCTGGGCATTTATGTGCGCTATATGCAGATTTTTAGGATCAGTAGAGAAAAGAGATGAGAGTTTACTATGTAAAGTGAGCGGAAACGAAGAGTCACTGTCCGCACTAGCAAAACTATCAGAAGAAGAGCAAGAGAAAAAGCTGTCGTTAAAGTCAGCTACATTGTTCATATTAAACAAATAATAATATTATAAATTAATATATAAATAATGTAATATTATACAATATTAACTTAACTAAAATGTAAAACGCTAAAATAGATTTTCTTTCAAGAAGAAAAGAAAACCACCCCACCTCGCTGGTATATTGACAGAAATCTCACAATAATAGTTGTAGCTACAAGAAACGCAAAAGAGACATAAAAATTACGTAAAACGAAAACAAAACGAGAACAACGATTCACACATCTTAACGCACATATAGTAAAACGCAACACGATCACGGCCACCACACACATGGTGGCATTTTTATTATTTTTCATTATGCAGTTCATCAGAAACACCGAGGAAAACAGCAAGAAATAGACAGAAACTATTATCTAGTCTCGCAGTGGCAAAATATGGAATTCAGAAGATTAACCACAAAAAAATAATTATGCTGAAAAAATGTTTGTTAGCCCTCAATTACACCTTTCGATTTCAATGGACCCAATTTAAAAACAATCTAACTAGGAAGTAGGAAGCCAACGACCACTATCATATTATATTGAACGAAATTATATTCTCTTTGGATTGAACTCCTAAATCGGAAGAGTTGGCAGCACTGCCGATTTACGGCAGTCTTGCCAACTCTTACAAATTTAAGCCACAGACAGAATATCAAAAGTTGCTAGAAAGTCTCTAAAACTGTTTCTACCAGGAGCGGACCAAAAAAGAAAAAGAGCGAGCACAGATTTTTTTTCTAGGAAAGGGACCTTGGGAAATTTAATTTAATTTTAAACACATAAAAATACTAATAGCCCATTTGTAGCGACAAAGTCGCTAAATTGGTAACACTTGGTTCCAAATCGTAGTGATGCGATTACACATGTAGTATCCACGCAATGTGTATAATAATACACAGATTACTAATATGTAAGTATTGTACTTAGCTTGCCAACGCACCAGCGCACAGGCCGACCTCAACTGTAGTGCTATTCTGTAAAATCTCACCGTGAAAACTTAGGTGAAGTGAACGTGAAGTGGACTGTCAATACATACAATCAAGGTGGAATGACAGTTCACTTAACGCTCACTCCACCTAAGTTTTCACGGTGAGCTGTTAACAGAATCGACCGGCTGCTGGCCCCATTTTTTTTTTTTTTTTTTTTTTGTGGGACATCTTGCAGGTCAGCCTAGGAGGCTGTCGTCTGCTTAACCGAGCTTGCCTGTGAAGGCTCTAATTTATTAAAGCCTCCAGCCAGGACTTATAATTTCTTACAAACTAAGTGACAACGCTAGGGGCACTCCCTGCGGAGTACGGGCCTCGGCTTAGGGCGTCACTGGGGGAGGGACAGCAAGGGAAGGCTGGATCAAGTTTCCATTATTTGGGGAATCAGTTGGCTCAGCGGCGTGTGCTGGCAAGAGACTGGGAGGGCATTGACTGGGTCTTCGCGACGGACCTCGACGGCGGGCGACTCGAGGGCGGAACGACGGCGGTCTGCGTTTGCGTATGCTGCCCCCACCATTCGGACCGTTATTTATAACCACGGCAACGTATGCGTTCAAGATAAGTCATAAGTATGTACATACACTACAACACATTACACTATCCTAAATCATACACAATTTAGGAAGTAAAATCGGGACCTTTCAATCTCACTAATTCTGACACTAACTGCTCTGACTGCTAGTACACCTTCCTATTTCCTAAATTGATTCCTTTGAAATCGGAAGGTGTAATTGAGGCTTTAGGAGTCCAATTTAGGATAGCGTAATCGCTAGATTCCTACTTCGGAAGGTGTAATTGAGCTCTAAGTCGCAACACTCTTAATAATACCTACGCGTTTATGTGGTGCGCACGGAATAGGTCTTTACGCGTCCAGCCAAAAACTTATTCCAGTATACGTCTCACCTCTATTTTGAAGTTAGTGACAATCAAAGACTCAAAGAGTATAATAATAATACGGGACAAAAGACTCCTATAGCCAACCTGCAGGTGTATTCGCTAAGTCAGTTGTCAGTTGAGTTGTTGTTACTATGCAGTACATTGCTCGGTGGACATCAATTATAATAGGCACTACGGTTTTACTATACGTCAAAGCAGCAATGTACGGCAATAAAATAAATATAAATAAAATAAGCCTTTTTTTGCTGTTCTACAAATTTACAGTACACACATTTTCCTTATTAACAGTAATAATGATATTCATGTATTCACAGATCGACTACACGATCGGTTTCACTTTTTTTTTTTTTTTGGGGGGGTGGGAAATCATCCTATGACTTCTTCCGCTCTAGGGTGGAGCGGAAGGGTGTGTCAGACTCTTACTGACTAAAACCCACCCCTGTTCCTCCCTGCCTCGAGTGCCCGGGGGCGAGGTAACTCTTTCGAATTTATCCTCCACCCCCGGGCAGGCATCGGCCGTGGCAGGCCCCTTCCCTTGGCTGACAACTCTTTGAGGCGCGCGTGGAACACTACGCGCCGTCGACTCTCGGGCCTGGTGCTGATCGGACGGCGAGTTACCCACTACTCGCCGTCCGCAGGCCCGGGTCTACGGTGGCCAGAGATCGTCTCGCGGCGTCCGAACCCCCTGGCGTCTCAGGCGGCGGTTGCGGCTGGGAGCGCTAGGGCGACTCGGCTGTGTTCGAGTCTCCCTAGCGTATGCCGCCTCCCTCTTCGCGAGCATTACTGCTTCGCAGAAGGAGGAGACGGCCTCCCATTCCCTCTCGCTCCGTACCATGGCCTGAACCAGGGCACGGCGCGAGAGGTCGCTGCCGCCTATCGCATCCACGAGGACACGGCGGTGCTCTGCCCAAGCGGGGCAATCCTCCACCGTATGCTCCACCGTGTCCACTGGGCGATCCTCGCAATGGAAACACCCGGGGGTCACCTCCGCCTTGATCCGACACAGGTACTTACCGAAACAGCCGTGTCCGGTGAGCACCTGCGTCAGACGGAAGGTGAGGGCGCCGTGACGCCTCTCCAGCCACTCCTCAAAGAGGGGCACTACCGCCTCGATGGTGGCGTGCCCAGCGCTGGGTTGCGACAGTCATCGGTTTCACTTCACAGCTTGTCTTTCGACAAAGGCCTCCTCTAAAGCTTTCCATTTCTGCCTGAATAAAATATTATTATGGTTCTATAATGGTTTTACTTTCAAGGCTGCCTGCTAATAAACGAAAAAAGAAAATTTTGCTGGAAACAATCAGTGTTGTAAAAAAGATGTCAACAAAAACAATTCACTTTCTGTTCCCTTCACTTTGAAGAGAATCATGTTTCAACCGGACACTGTATAAAGTAACACTGCGTGACGATACTTTACGTTCACGAACCATAATGGTAAGTAACATTGTTTGCTATAAAATGATTGCGTAGTGGGTGATAAATGATGGTGATGACTTCAAGTTCAACACTTGCCTAACGGGCACAAAGAGTGTGTTTGAGTGTAGTCCTAAGATTAATTGCCAAAATAAGACAAACTTGTTTATTTGGTTGCAATAAGTACGAGTACATACGTACATAAAGTAGTTTTTAATGTCACCAGTAGTCTGCTTTTTGTGTCAATGGACTTTTAAATTATATTATGAGGACTTTTAAGTATATTAGCAGTGTTATTCTGTAAAAATCTCCCTGTGAAAACTTGAGTGAAGTGAACATTAAGTGAGCTTATGTACAATTATTTAACTCATTATCCACTCGAGACCTACTGAACTAGTGAGCTATTGAGCGAGTGAGTGAGAAGTGCACTCAACGACCGAACGAGAACTCTTCTCAACCTACAAATTAAATGAGGCCATTTAAAATAATAAGTAAAAATCCTTATAATAAAATTGAGAAACATCAAACATATTAATAATTTTATTGTTTGTTTACAGCCTGCAATTCCATCAAATATGTCTGGCATTTTAATTGAAAGTGATCAAAATCAAGACGAACTCTCAACATCTGGATATGGTGCTCTGAATATGGTATTTAGTCACCAGCACGTCCGCTGCGCCAGGTTTAGCTGCTAACATCTCCACTGCACTAGGTTTAGCCGCTAGCACCTCTGCTGCGCCAGATTTATCGGTATGACTGGCTTCAGTTTTTCTTGTCATCATTATTTGCGAATTTGATCTCTATGATAATATGTCATCGACTGAATTAAGACTGTGTGGGAGATATCTCTCGCTTGTCTTCAATATCTATTAAAGCTTACTTTTATTTTATTTGATTTCAGGTACACATTTTAAGGATGATTCACGTGTTACGAGCTGGGTATGGGATAAATTATTTTACACCAATTAATTTACTAAATATCCTTTATTAACTCAACAACTTATAAACACAAACACTAATTCGCTAATAATCACTATTCTCTTCGTAATCGCTTGTATTCACATCCGTTCGCATCCGTAGTCGAAATCAGACTGCCCCACTCGCCCGCCGTCCGGCCTATTTATACGGTCATGGAAGTTTCCAGAACATTGTCGAACTATTCTATAGTGGAATATTCTAGAAACATCTATGAACTTCTATACAGTACCACAATGGAATGTTCTCGAACCTAGTGGAAACTTCTGGAAACTTCGACCACATTCTCGAACGTTCCAGAGTAATACGGTCGACGTAACACTGCCCCCTCCTTAGACATGCTCGTCCCGAGCATCATTAGTCCCGTAGTATCGCGCCAAACGGTCTACATGAACAATCTTAGGCGCACCTCGTGGACCCTTCTGTATTCGGTAGGTGACATCGTTGATCCTGGTCACGATTCGGTATGGTCCATCCCATTTTGCTTGCAATTTGGGAGACTTCCCTTTGCTGCGCACTGGGTTATGCAACCACACCAGTGAACCCTCGTCAAAACCTCTATGGTTTGCCTTCCGGTCGTATCGGGTCTTCATCTTATCAGACATTTGTTGGCCGGATTGTCTGATATGCTCATATACATCATTCAACTTGTTACGCAAGTCATTCACATAATCGGTTACACTGCGTGGGGCATCAGGGGGGGTTCCAGTGATTAAATCTGCAGGTAACCGTAATTCCCTTCCAAAGTTCGCGAAGGCTGGTGTCACAGTCGTACTTTCGTGAACTGCACTACGGTAGGACAGAAGAAATGGCTGTATGTGCTTGTCCCAATCCCTTTGCCTGCTTTCCACAACTTTTGCCAGATATCTCTCCAACGTTTGGTTGAAACGTTCTACCATTCCATCAGATTGCGGATGGTAAGAAGTGGTTCTGGTCTTGTGAGTACCCATCAGTCGACAAGTCTCCTGGAAAACTTGTGATTCAAAATTCCTCCCTTGGTCGCTGTGAATTTCCAAGGGTACTCCAAAACGACAGAAGACTTCCTGAACCAATTTATCTGCGACTGTTGTTGCTTCTTGGTTGGGAATGGCGAAGACTTCTGGCCACTTTGTGAAGTAATCCATGACAACCATGAAGTACTTGTTTCCGTTTTCACTTTCCGGAAATGGTCCTGCAACGTCTAGTGCTATCCGTTCCCAGGGGGCTCCCACGTTGTATAATTGTAAAGCACCTCTGCTGCGTGTCTGGGGTCCTTTCACAGCCGCACAACTGGTACATTTGCGGCACCAGTCCTCAACATCCTCTCGACAGTGAATCCAGTAAAACCGCTCTCGTATCTTCAGTAGAGTTCTTTTTACCCCCATATGTCCTCCTGAACATCCATCATGGTAGAGCCGTAAAACATCAGGTACTTTGGCTTTGGGGACAACAATTTGTAGATGACAGTTGTCTCCTCGAGCGTTTTCCCATTTACGGCACAAGACTTCATCCTGGATAACCAAGCTGTTCCATTGTGCCCAATAGCTCTTTGTGATGGAACTTAACGCCGCAACATCACTCCACTTGGGTTTCGGAGCACCAGCTTTAATCCACTCAAAGATCCGTTTGAGGTCCGTGTCATTTCGCTGAGCAAGCTGTAGGGTTTCCTTCCATTCATTGCTGAGATCCATTCTTAGCATCCTCACGGGAACTACTTCCTTAGTCTCTTGCTTGGTACAATGCTTACAGTCTTCAGGGCAAGGTCTTCTAGACAGTGCATCTGCGTTACCATGAGTTCTCCCACTACGATGTTCCGTTACGAAGTCAAACTCTTGTAGTAGTTCGATCCATCTTGCCACTTGTCCCTCTGGATTCTTGAACTGCAATAGCCACTTTAATGCAGCGTGGTCAGTTCGCAATTGGAATTTCCGTCCCAGCAAATATTTACTGAAGTGTTGCAATGTCCTTACTACTGCGAGTAGCTCCCGTCTCGTGACGCAGTAATTTCTTTCTGGTTTGGATAAAGATTTGCTGTAGTAAGCTATAACAACTTCCTGGTTTCCTTTCCGTTGAGACAACACGCCTCCAATTCCAGTATTACTTGCGTCTGTGTCAACTATGAAGCCATTTTCAGTGTCAGGATATCCCAGAATAGGTGTATTGCACAGACGTTTTTTTAATTCCCGAAATGCGATGTCACAATTCTCGTCCCAACAGAACTGTTGCTTCTCCTCAGTGAGTTTGTGTAAAGGTTTTGCAATGTCGGCAAAATTCTTGACAAACCGCCGATAGTAGGAGCACAAACCCAGAAATGCTCTGACCTGCGTCTTGTCTTTCGGAACTGGCCAATCCTTGACGGCGACGATTTTCTCTGGATCTGTCTGAATACCTTCCTCCGAAACTATGTGTCCTAAAAAGTTCACTTGTCGTCTGAAAAATGAGCACTTTTTCGGACTTAATTTAAGATTTGCCGTCCGGATTTTTGACAGCACTCGATTGAGATTTTGAAGGTGATCTTTAAATGTACGGCCCACGATAATAATGTCGTCTAAATAGACAAGACATGCGTCTCCGATCAATCCGGCAAGTATTTGCTCCATTAGCCTTTCAAACGTCGCAGGAGCATTGCACAATCCGAATGGCATAACATTAAACTGCCATAGCCCCTTTCCTGTTGAAAATGCAGTTTTCTCCTTATCCTTAGGGTCTATTTCCACTTGCCAGTAGCCACTTTTCAAGTCTAGCGTGGTAAACCACCTCATTCCAGTCAGTGTATCCAATGTGTCGTCGATCCTAGGCAGTGGGTAACTGTCCTTTTTCGTGACGTCGTTCAATCGTCGATAGTCCACACAAAAGCGCGTGTTGCCGTCCTTTTTCTTCACCAGGACCACAGGAGAACACCATGGACTCGATGAAGGCTCTATAACACCATCCTTGACCATACCCTCAATCATCATTTCCACTTCCTTTTCACGTGCAACCGGCAATCTTCTTGGTCGTTGACGGATTGGTAACTCGATGCCAGTATTAATTTTGTGCTGAACCAGTCCTGTTCTTCCTATGTCAGCATCATTTGTAGAGAAAGAGTCGGCGTACTGAAGTAACGTCTTCTTAGCCTTATCCATTTCTACTTCCGTTAAATCGCAGTTTTCCAAAAGTGTTGACACGTCAAATTTCAAACGGAACACTTTTCCTGATGGTACACCTTCCATGAAGATTTCCTCTGTACCACACTTCAATACTCCTTGATCAACGTCGATCTCACAACGATGTTTCCGCATGAAGTCTAAACCCAGGATGCAATCGTCCACTATGTCAGCCACGATGACATTATGCCGATAAATTTTGTTACCTAATTTTAACTCCACCTCCTTCCTGCCTCGGACGATTATGTGCTGACCGGTAGCTGTCAGTAATTGTATACGGTCGTGGTTATTGAAGAAGTCCCCAAGGAACCGACTTGCTAAGTGAGAATTGACGACCGTGTGAGAAGCTCCAGTATCTAACGTCAATTTGCATGGTTTTCCGTTGACTTCGCCTTTGATGATCAGACTATTTCCGTCATGGGCCTGTGAGATCGAGATCCTCGGGGCTCTTTCAATACCAGCCAGCACCCGCCCCCCAGTCCTGGCGTTTACTCGTTTCCCTGCTGTTGCTGGGCAGTCGTATCAGTTGCCCTTTCTTGCTGGGATTGATCTTCTCTCAGTGAGCTGCGCTTTGGACATCCTGATGAATACCGTCCGTGTCGTCCTTTGGTAAAATTGGCATAATTTATCCCTCACTTCTGACACCAATTTGTTACGAGCTGGGTATGGGATAAATTATTTTACACCAATTAATTTACTAAATATCCTTTATTAACTCAACAACTTATAAACACAAACACTAATTCGCTAATAATCACTATTCTCTTCGTAATCGCTTGTATTCACATCCGTTCGCATCCGTAGTCGAAATCAGACTGCCCCACTCGCCCGCCGTCCGGCCTATTTATACGGTCATGGAAGTTTCCAGAACATTGTCGAACTATTCTATAGTGGAATATTCTAGAAACATCTATGAACTTCTATACAGTACCACAATGGAATGTTCTCGAACCTAGTGGAAACTTCTGGAAACTTCGACCACATTCTCGAACGTTCCAGAGTAATACGGTCGACGTAACACACGTTACACCGTGTGGCCACCGAGCCTCGGCCGTGCCCCGGCCGGGGCACGGCCGGGGCACGTCCGCCGGGCTAGTCATTCATGCTACACCGCGCTGTCACCGTGCCGCCACCGGGCCCCGGCCGGGGCACGGCCGAGGCACGGCCGGGGCACGTCCGGGGCACGGCCAAGCATGGATCAGTTCATACAAAAAGTATACTATAGATATTTGACCGTGCAATTGTTTGACCGGCAATTGTTTCCCGGCCGGGGCACGGCCGGGGCACGTCCGAGCCCGGTGCACACGTTCATGTTACACCGTGTCGCCACCGGGCCGAGCCCTGGCTGTGCCCCGTCCGTGCCTCGGCCATGCCTCGTCCGTGCCCCGGCCGGGGCACGGCCGCGGCCCGGTCTAGCATGAATCACTTCATACAAAATGTATGCAACAATCTTTGACCGTGCCCGGTGGCCCGGTGGCGACACGGTGTAACGTGAATCATCCTTAAAATGATTAAGAAATTAAAGGACAAATGTCAAAAACAGTCCAAGAAGAAAAGTCCAAAAAGAGACTTAATGAGAAAGTTAGAAAACAAACGAAAAAAAAATCGCTTCAGTAATAATTTCTTTCCCTTTTAAACCTTTGATAGAAAGAAATTTATTAAATTTAAAACCCCAAGCTTTGTCTATTAATTAAAAGTGTAATAAATATTTACAGGTATATATGAATTTGAGATACAAATATTGTGGGAAGAACTACTACTACTCTACTGAAAGTATATCACACAGCAATTACCTGAACAAAATTGTATTGTGCAGAAATGAATGAGATTGATTTCTTTAAAAGACTTTATTATAATTATTGTTGACTTTTAATTAAAACCCAAAAATTATCTGCATGTTAGAAAAGATATGTGTTGTAGAAGTCTGTGCCGGGAGCCCACTGCGGATTCAGCGTCATTTCTTTTCTTTGAACTTGTTGCCTCCGTCTCGAAGGTATAGTTAACGCAAGGCTCTAGAATAACACTAACACTGTTACTTTTCATTTTAATTGACACAATATATTCGATATACTGGATATACTTACTGCATTTCGTTTCTTGTAATAGCTAAAAGCATAAATTCCAAGACACTAAAAAAAACTAACTTCAAATAAAAAAAATTTTTTTTTTTCAAAAAACCTGCCTGAAAAACAAGTTGGTGGGAGTTATTTTAGTTCAATTATTGACTTCATGCAACCAACTACATCAGACTGCTTGAAAAGTGACTTGTTTCGAACTTTTCATTTGATTTTTTAAGTCGGCTTTTTGAAAATGTTTTTTATTTTTGTTTTATACACTTCAGTGAGTTAGATTTTTGGATTCGCCTCCTCGAACCCTTTATTTTGATACCCCACCTAATATAGTTAGTCGACTTTAATTTTTTTCTTTTTTACAATTTATGGCGTCTGGTGGTCGCCATATTTTATTTTGATTACTGTCATGTCATTAGTAGTACTCGCATGATTAAAATAAATCAATTGAAGTAAGAATGATCAAAATTGGCTCACGCTTTCGGTCTCAAACACCTCAAAGGAACAAATATACATACATTTAATCATAACTACATACATAGGCTAATAAACACTTTACCCTCCCTTGCGTCGCGCAGTCGGGTAAAAAGTAAACTACGTATTGCGGGGTTCTGGAAAATCACGGCGCTTCTGACCCTGGTCGCGAGAAAACTACACCTTAGAAGCGTTCTAGCGCTGCGTGTCAATACTGTTTTGCTAGGACGACTAATTATTGTTTCAGCGCAAACATTAGTTACTCTTGTCAAAATGTAGCATTTCCTTTGCTTTTATGATAGCCTCTCTATTACGTAGTAACATATTACCTTAATGCCACTGGTAAAAATAGCCGTTGATATTGTACCGTAACAATATGAAAACATAATCACAATCTTTTATCGATGTTTTTAATAAAGAGATATCGATATGTGCTATCCTATTATCCGCCATTTTATCCTCTCAGTGAAGTGTAGGTATAGCACGTTTTTCTTGTAGGTATGCCACAGATGACTATAATAGTAGAGGTATGCCCAGTCCATATGATTTATAAGTCAGTGAGCAAAGAGTATAATAATAATACGGTCTGTCATCTTTGCTGTCATCTGTGCTTGACTTGACGGATGTCGGATTGACGTGTGTTTTATGTTTGGGACATTATATTAGCTTGCTAGGCTTGCTACTATTATAGTCATCTGTGCATTATATTACTCTTTGTTTGGGACTGAATGAAGCTGTTTGTGCCTCTTAGTCCGAAATCTAAATTAATTACTTTTCTTTATATAATTACTTCCGAGTAAATACAATCATTTTTTCTAATAGTGTAACAGAACAACTAACAAAATGGGTAAACGACAGCACCAAAAGGATAAAATGTAAGGTTTATGCTACATGTTCAAGTTACACCTCATTCAGTGAATTTTACTAATGTATTTTTATTAGGTACCTCACGTACACGGAGTGGACTACACTGTATGGAGGCAAAAGATCAGGCACTGCTAAGGAAGAGGACACTACATTCAAACGCTTACCGTTTGACCATTGCTGCTTATGTCTTCAGCCATTTGATGACCCTTACTGCGATTCTGATGGCAATATATTTGAGTTACAAGCCATACTAGAATTCGTGAAAAAGTTTAAAGTTAACCCTGTTACTGGGAAAGTAAGTAAACTTATTTATTTACCCATAAATGTAAATAAAAACCTGTTGCCCAGAGTGGGAAACCAAATATCTTTAGTTGTTTTTGTTTACCATCAACTGCATACAAAGGACAAATTTCTTTCCAGAAACAAGACATCAAAACTCTGACAAAATTGAACTTCTTCAAGAATGCTGAAGGGAATTACCACTGCCCTGTTCTCTTCAAACCGTTCACAAAGAACTCTTATATTGTTGCGATTAAAACCAGTGGTAATGTGTACTCAAATGAGGCAGTGGAACAGCTTAACATTAAAGGGAAGAACTGGAAGGACCTTATCAATGACACACCATTTGTTAGGACTGATATTATTGTTATACAAGATCCCAATAACTTGAACAAGTTCAATATATCTACTTTTCATCATATCAAGAATAATTTGAGGGTGGAGACTGAAGGTAAAAACATGTTTTATTTTGAAAAAACCTACACACAAACAACAACCTGCATAGGTTACACATTTGTTAATTCCACGTTTATAAATTATGAAGTTAAAGTTCTTTATTTTGTTTTTCTCACATTCATCACATTGTAAACATCCTTTGAATTTGAAAATTTAAAATGAAAATTAATACATTGTTAGTATACCCCTTAACCACCCTGCGTTGAGCCTGCATGGTGGATTACAGCCCACTCCCTATTGCAGAGAGGAAGCCTGTATCCCAACAGTGGGAACATTAATAGGCTCATTATGCTTATAACCTTTAGGCAATAAGATAACTACATAATCACAAAACATACAATATTGATAATCGGTGTTTATGTTACAGAGGAAATAGCTATGCGAAAAGACCCACATGCTAGACTTAAGACTGTGTCAGCTGAAACAAAAGACATCCTGCAGGAACTAGAGAAAGAATACAAGGCTCCAGAAAAAAAAGAAGTCAAGAAAGAGGTTGGTATAACTTAATTCAATAAATTCCTGTTTTTTGCTTAGTGCAAAAGCACTAAGAAACTGCAAAAAACAGGAATTTGCTTAGGGTAAACTAGTCATAGTTATGCACTTGTGCATAGTACATCCATTACTTGCTTTCAGGCACGATTGAGATAAAGCCAAGGCTCACCAGAAATAAAAGATAATTACAATGTAAAAGTCAAACCATTTACTTGTTTAAATTCGACCACGAAAAACAATTTCTGAAATACATGTATATAAAAGAAAAGGGGAAAAAAATGATAACTGTGTCCCATTTCAAAATGGAGTTTCCTTTGAAGAATAATGTGCTGCCCAAACCCGCAACATCATCATTTCAGCTGAAAGATGACCACTGCTGAACATAGGCCTCCCTCAAGTGTCGCCACAACAACCAGTCCTTTGCATCTCACATCCATCCCAAACACACATAATAACAGTTTACATTGGTCTTAAATCATTAATGGAAAGAATGACTGAAGACTGCAATAAGCTATTTATCACATAGAGGAGGTCTGTGCCCCAGCAGTGGGGACATTAAGGGCCTACCTCTGCTTTCCGCCCTCATTGAATAAAAAATCGTGTCATAGCCTGCCTAGGCTTTTCCCAACTATCTTGGGGTCGGGTTCCAGTCTAACCGGATGCAGCTGAATACCAGTATTTTACATGAAGCGACTGCCTATCTGACCTCCACAACCCAGTAACTGGGTAATACGATACCCCTTGGTAAGACTGGTTGTCAGACTTTCGGGCTTCTGACGACCCGTAACGACTGTCAAAGAACCACGATTGACAGCCGAAAATAAAGATTAAAGAATCCTATGTTGCATTTGTTACAAATAAGATAAGGTATTTTTATGTTGTTAAAACAGGACTCAAAATGTTTCGTATCCAAAGTAGTACAGTGACACTTTTGCTTACTCTTTGTAACAAACACAACATATGATTCTTTAATCTTTATTTTCTATGCTTTGCTACGATTTTTTATTCAATGCCACGTGGCCGCTATATGGGCCTTTTTTTTTGTAGGGTGGGAAATCATCCAACGACATCTCCCGCTCTGGGTGGAGCGGGAGGGCGTGTCAGCCTCTTACTGACTAAAACCCACCCTTGTTCCTTCCCTGCCCTGAATGCACAGGGGAGAGGTACTCTGTTTCGAATTTATCCTCAACCCCTGGGCAGACTATATAGGCCTTAAAGGGCTGATGATGATGATAATTTATAAAGCAACATTTTAAACTAGGTTGCAGATAAGTTCAATGCTGCTCACTACTCCACGGGCATGGTAGCTGCCAGCTTCACCTCCACTGGGATGACGCCAGAAACAGTCCACGAGGCAGCCATCATCTGTGAAGATGATGTCAAATATGATATGGTGAAGAAAAAAGGTTGGTAGCTAAGCTCAACTATCCTTTTACACATTTTGCTTTTTGCATGGGTCCATTGTGAGTGACTTATTATCAAGATCTTTTGGACTATTGACTAAATATGAAATAGAAGAAAGAAATAAAATTTATTTGCATATATCACATAAAATAATCAGCCTTGTAATGTTCCCACCTCTCTAGGAGAGGGAATGGGCCGCAATCCACGATGCGGGCTCAGTGCGGGATAGTAGATATGGCATGTCTTCGAATTTTTATGTTTTTTGTTCACCGTTTTGAGAGCAGTGGTGATGGAATAAAATACAAAATAAATACACAAAATAAAACGTCTACCTTGGTTTGAATTTGAACCCACAACCAACAAACTCGGTAATTCGTTGCCACTGGGTCACCACTGCTCGATTTTATTTGCGCCAGGCAGGAAATAGCTTATATTTACAATTTCTATAATATGGTCTCAATAAAAAAAAAATCATAGCGTGGCGGCTGACAGGACAGAATGGAAGAAAAAAACGCGTTGCACCGACCCCAAGTAACATGGGATAAGGGCAGGAAGATGATGATGGTCTCAATCAATTAGCCTATCCTTTGCACAATGTTGGGGTTGGCTTTCAGTCTAACTGAATGCAGCTGGATACTAGTATTTATCATTGGCATGACAGGTCGTCTTACTTTTGGGTTTCTGACTTCCAAAATCGCCAATAATTTAGTCCGTAATTAGAGATGTATTAACTACATAATTATTATAAAATAATGTCCCCCTCAGCTTCTATCTGTCTATTTGTTCGCGATAAACTCATGTGGTTTTCACCAATAGACAATGTGATGATTCATAGGGAAGGTTTTATCGGGCCCTGGGCTTAAGGTGTAAGCTCCAGGGTAGCCCGCGAGATTCAAATTTTTTACGTTTTTGTGTCAGGTTGTATCTTAGTCAAAATTTGATTCGCGGCCGTAGAAAGTATGTATTTATAGAATTATAATTTAAAATCTTCATTACAACTCTCTCAGTTAGAATTGATTCCTAATGTAAGTATTTCAGGAAATCATAACATTTGGCATCAATTCTAACTGAGAGACCTTATAAGGTGAATGCTCCGGGGTAGCCCGCGAAAATAAAATTTTCTTACGTTTTTTGCAATTTGCATTTCGCGGCCTGGCGCTTCGTGTAAAGCTGAGGCGGGTCGGGGCGACTTATTGTTGTGTTGTATTAATTAACTGCCCTTCAATATTGTTTCTTACGACTTTTTCAAGTTTCTCACCCCTCAACAGATTTCTGCAACAACCATATCCAATAGTGTCACGTTATTTTCTCAGGATATGTGAGGCTCGTAACAAACCTGGGTCCTCTAAACTTTGAACTGTACTGTGACCTGACACCGAAAGCCTGCGACAACTTCATAAGGCACTGCAACAATGGGTACTACAACGGTACCAAGTTCCATAGATCCATTCGAAATTTTATGGTAAGTAAATGGCCTTTACCTCAATTAACTCACATTACACGTTTTGAGACAGTGAGAATTTTAATGTGTGATATTTCAATCTCCCATAGGCATATGAAAAAGACATGTTGCGCCGACCCCAAATAAATTGGGATAAGGGCAGGAGAATGATGATGGGCATATGATCCATAATAACCCAGGTTCCCACAACCGCCAAACTTTACTTATTTTCTAATTAACAAAATGTGTGGGATTGAGTAGTTTTAATAAGTACTTTGAACATACGCGTACCTGCTGGATTAAGGCTCAATTACACCTTCCGATTTCAAGGCATGCAATTTAGGAAACAGGAAGGTGTAATAGCAGTTAGAGCAGTTAGTGTCCGATTTAGTGAGATTGGGAGGTCCCGATTTGACTTCCTAAATTGTGTACGATTTAGGATAGTGTCTATCGCATCACTACGATTTAGAGCTAAGTGTTGCCAATTAAGCGACTTTGTCGCTACAAATGGGCTATTAGTATTTTTATATGTGTTTAAAATTATATTAAATTTCCCAAGGTCCCTTTTCTAGTAAAAAAAATTGAGACTGCTCTATTTCTTTTTTGGTCCGCTCCTGGTAGAATCAGTTTTAGAGACTTTCAGGCGACTTTTGATATTCTGTCTAGGGGCTTGAATTTGTAAGAGTTGGCAACACTGCCGATTTAGTATTGGGATTTAGGATAGTGTAATCGCTAGCTTCCATTTCCTAGTTAGATTGTTCCTAAATTGGGTTCCCTGAAATCGAAAGGTGTAATTGAGCCTTTAGGCCGACTGGCATCTTGGACTACTATGTATCATGTGCCCATGAGATCGAAATACCACATAAAAATTGTCAGGGTGAAAAGGCGTTTGCGAATCAGAAAATAAGTCATTTCTGGCGGCTCTCTGATCTTACTCTCTATTGTGATTAGTGCCAAAGGTGTGTATAGAATAAGTATGGACAGTGTCATGGTATCATGTGCAGCTAAATTGTCTTATTTTAAGTAGACTATACTGTCCAATACTAATATGCATGCCATTTTTATGGTTCCATACCAGAAGGGTAACCAATGGGACCCCTATTACTTAGCCTCCGCTGTCCGTCTGTCTGTCAGTAATAGGTAGAAAGTTTAAATTTTCACAGAATGTGTATTTCTGTTGCCCCTATAACAACAAATAATAAAAATGATTTGAAAATTAAAGGGGGCTCCCCTACTTAGAGTAGAAGAGCCCCCTAAAATAAACCCCAAAAAAAACACGTTTCTGTTCATGTTGACCCAAAGCCATACAAAATAGTCAAAAATACATTTAGTACGGAACCCTTCGTGTGTGAGTCCGACTCGTACTTGGCCGGTTTTTTCTCCGTTTGGACCCTTCGGGTAGGAAACCCTAAAAACTGACGTCAAAGGACATGACGCGCATACAGCTGCCGTAGAAAACGGCGTTTTCGAAAGAGGGACAGATATATTTGTTTAAAACAAGAGAATCCAATGTATGGTTAGCTAAGTAACGTCTTTCTAAATCCAATTATGGGGGACTCCCAAAAATGGCGGACTAGTTATTTTTTATGCACGCCCATGACATGGGTATAAGCGTATTTTTGTTTAAAATTTTTATATCTCGTTTGTTTTTCGATAAATTTTATTTCTCGATAAACCGGTTAGATATGAAAAAAAAATTTCATGCACGTTCCATAGTGCAGTACAAAAGCCTCCCTCTCCCTTTTTACAATTCTGTTTTCTGCTCGTGTTTATTTGTGACTTTATAAAACAGTTGTTTTACGAAACTGTTTCTGAAATTTTGCAGTTAAAACAGTTGATGCTCAAACTAAATAAAGTCTAATAAAGGATTTAACCATTTCAGATACAAGGCGGCGATCCAACAGGCACGGGACTGGGCGGCGAATCTGTGTGGAAGAAACCGTTTGAAGATGAGGTCAAACCGAACTTGCATCATACTGGTCGAGGAGTGCTGTCAATGGCTAACTCTGGACCAAACACCAATGGATCACAGTTGTAAGTACACCAGCACCAGGCTCAAGGGTCGATGGCGCGTAGTGTTCCACGCGCGCCTCAAAGAGTTGTCAGCAAACATGACGGGGCCCGTCATGGCCGATGCCTGCCGAGGGGTTGTGGATAAATTCGAAACAGAGTTACCGCGCCCCTGGGCACTCAGGGCAGGGAAGGAACAGGGGTGAGTTTTAGTCAGTAAGAGTCTGACACGCCCTCCCGCTCCACGCAGAGCGGGAGATGTCATTGGATGACTACCCAAACAAAAAAAAAACAAAAAAAGTGAACTTATTTTTATTTTTCAAAGACGACTGACAATGAGATGCTTTATTGCTACGACGTACAAAATATAGAAAAGCAACATACGAAAGACATGTCGTCTATGTGTAGTAAACTGAACAGTCACATACCAGTCGTGATTTTCTAATAGACAACCATCAATTGCTGTTGATCAGTGTCTTAACTTAACTCTTAAACCCCTGGCTACGTGCTCGGACGTCTTTACTGCACAGTTAAAACTACACTGGAAAAACTGGAATGTGTAGCGAGACTACATAATTATTATGTGTATGGTTTCTTTTTTTTATTATTATACTTATTTTAATCTGTAACTAGCGACCCACTCTAGCTTCGCATGGGTGCAAATAGGGTATTTAATTCAATTGTTGTTATGATTCAAAAAGTCGAAAAAAAAATTCAAATCTATTCAAAAGTGAGCAAGTTACCTTTCAAATCTTGTGGAAGGGGAAACTGTCAAGTAACAGAAAAAGGATGGACACACATATGTATGACGTCACCGCCACCGCCATTATGTTACGCGCGTACAGAAGAGATAGCGAGATGTCCCCACAACGCTCTCACTCTTCCTTAAGCCAGTATTTGAAATGCTAATTGTTGCTTCATTTAATAACCAATTTTGATGCAGTTTTCAGAAAAATATTTATGTTTAGTGTCTATAACAAAAATAAACACAATAGAAAACCCTATTATATGTAACACAATGCGTGTTGTATTATATATATACACAATGCGTGTTGCCATTGATGACTTATGGAACCGAAACGTGGTCGCTCACAATGGGCCTTATCAGAAGGCTTACAGTCACCCAAAGGGCAATGGAGAGGGCAATGCTCGGAGTTTCCTTGCGTGATAGAATCAGAAATGATGATATCCGCAAGAGAACTAAGATTACCGACATAGCCCGAAGAATCGCCAAACTGAAGTGGCAGTGGGCAGGGCACATTGCTCGCAGAACAGATGGTCGATGGGGCCGAAAAGTTCTGGAATGGCGACCGCGTACTGGAAGACGCAGTGTTGGAAGGCCTCCCACAAGGTGGACAGATGACCAGGTGAGGGTCGCGGGTAGCCGATGGATGCGAGACGCACAGGACCGATCATTGTGGCGACACTTGGGGGAGGCCTATGTCCAGCAGTGGACGTCTTTCGGCTGAAATGATGATGATGATGTATACACAAACCTTTCTCGTTTATCGCCCTGTCTATTAGTGAAAACCGCATCAAAATACGTTACGTGGTTTAGAAGAATTAAGGGGAGAAACAGACAGTCACTTTGCTGTACAATATTTCGAGATATTTTGTTTTACTCTGTTTAATAGCTAGTCTAAAAGCCGGCTTCAAAACAAATGATACCTAACTTTAATGTGAAACCTTCTCCATTCCAGTTTCATAACCTTCCGATCCTGCAAGCAACTGGACAGCAAGCACACGATCTTCGGCAAGCTGGTGGGCGGCATGGACACGCTCACTGCCATGGAGCAGATAGAAGTAGACAACAAGGACCGGCCCATCCAGGATATCGTTATAGATGTCGCGCAGGTGTTCGTGGATCCTTTCGCTGAGGCTGAAGAACAGGTAATATTCATAAACTGCTTGTTTATTTTACAAACTTTTATTTAACTTGCAATGTTTGTTCATCATCAGCCTTTTATTGTCCCCACTGCTGGGGCACAGGCCTCCTCTCTGAGAGAGGGTGTGGGCCGTAATTCACAACGCGGGCCCAGTGCGGGTTGGTGGATGTCACATGTCTTCGAAGTTTTGGTTTTAGGATATGCCGGTTTCCTCACGATGTTTTCCTTCACCGTTTTGAGAGCAGTGGTGATGAAATAATTTACACAAAGTAAAGCGCCAGCCTGGGTTTGAACTCACGACCTACAATTTGTAAGTCGCAGCCAATACCACTGGGCCACCACTGTAATGTTTGTTTGTTCGGGTCAAATCTTATGAGCCAAATTAGACCCACTTCCTCTTAAGGTTACTGCTCTAGGGTAGCCCGCGAAATTTAAATTTTCTTACGTTTTTTGCAATTTGCGGGCGTACCTTGGTCAAAATTTGATTCGCGGCCGTAGCAACTATGTATTAATAGAATTATAATCATTAAAATCATCAATACATCTCTCTCAGTTAGAATTGATGCCAAATATCATGATTTCATGAAATACTTACATTTGGAATTTTTATCACGATCGTCCAGAGTTAGCGCAAACAGTTGACAATTGCAATTGAAGTGCATCAATGGCATCTTCAATTGCAATTGTCAATAACGTAGCACATTGAAAATCGCAATTGATCGTGTCGGGTTCAATTTTTACAAGTTAGTTCAGTTCTCATGACAATGAATTTTATGGTAAACATATAATAATAATAATAATTAGTAATAACCTGGCAACCCACTGGCAACACAAGTCATATTTTTTCTAATCCATTTATAATCGCAAAAACCCACTTTTTTTACCTTTAATCGGACTTAATATTACCGTACAGAAAGCAAACTGAAAAATTACAACAAAACCATTGATTATCATCCAAACAAATAAAGTAAACAAAAAAGAAGAAAACTAAAATCAAGAAATCACAGAATGACGTCTGTCAACGACGACAGACTATGTTTACAGGAAAACAATGAAAATGGTATGAAATAAATAAAATGTTGACCAGAGCAGCTGCCCGTCGCGCACGCGTTTCACCCCCGGACTCGCCGCTCAGCTCCGCCTCGCCGCCGCCGGACCTTGGATCACCAGTGTTACCGGCGGCTGCAGCCGCGTCGAGCTCAAGCGACGAGTATTTCTCCCCGCCGACGTCGCCAACACCTGTACGTCGGCAGGGGAGAGGCCGGCCACCGAACAGCTTGGGACTTAGGGGCCAACCGGCCCCGAGCCGGGTCCCCGCTGCCGGTGGTTGTGTGCAGCGCATGAAATGGACTCAGTCCATGAACGAGAACGTCATGCGCGCATATTATGGGTCTACAGAGGGGGGAACTAACCTCACTGCGTACCGTGTCAGGATGCTGTCTCTGTTCCAGGACCTAGAACCAACCGTCGACGTCTCGGCACAACGATTGTCGGATCAGGTGCGGGTCATCCAACGTAACCACAAGTTGGACGATGCTGCACTTGATAGGCTGCGCTCAGAGGTACTGAACAACCCTATCATCTCGACCCCGACACAGACCGCGGTACAAGCGCCCGCTAGGGGCGCAATCCCAGCGCGGGCCATTAACGTAAGTGATGAGGGGGATGATAGGGTTGTCACGGTAAGTAGCCAGTGCAACGATCGACTGAGGAGCGCACTGGAGGATGCGCTTCGCGAGTATAGATCCACTCCGACCGAACTTAGACCCCGTTTACCACGGTTACCCATGCACAAAAAAAATAGGGCGTTGGTGTGTGCTTTGGACTCGCTACTTAAAAACATCTTTGAAAGCAGCGAGGACCTCGTTGATACGCACTCAATCTTGTATTGCGGGGCTGTTGCAGCATGTCGTTTGGCCAACGTGAAGTTTCCGAATAGTGAAGGAGCTATTCGGCCAAAGCCTGCTGCACCAGCCTGGCAATGCAGGATTGAGAGGCGTATCGATGGGGCCAGGGTACTCATCGGCAAACTACTCTGCTTCAGGGAGGGCAATACACGACCACGTGTGATGCGCTTTGTGAGGCGGGCATTTTCGGGGACTGAAATTAGTCCTCGAGAATACATGTCCCGTGTCACAGAGCGCATCGACTTCCTGAAGCAGAAAGTTTGTGCATGGGCAAACCGTATTCGGCGGTATAAGCGGCGAGTTGACCGGTACTCGCAGAATCGCATGTTCCAGAGCGATGAGAGGTGGGTATATAGAGCTTGGGAGCGACCTGAACAAAATGTGACTGACGGGTGCCGTCCGGATGATGTTACCACGAGTACATTCTGGCGCAGCATTTGGTCGGTGCCCGTCTGTCACACTGAGGGTGGTTGGATGCGTGATGTCGAGCGCGCGTGTGACGCTATACCAGAAATGGATAAATTCACCATAAATCCATCAGATGTAGCCAAAGCAGTTCGTCCGTTACCGAACTGGAAATCTCCGGGACCGGACGGACTGCACAACTTTTGGCTGAAATGGTACAGCAGCTCACACGCGCTCCTGGCATCTCAATTCCAGTCATCCTTAGAGTCTGGGTCGCTGCCTCAGTTTCTAACAACCGGTGTCACCCACCTGCTCCATAAGACAGGTAGTCCCGCGGAACCCAAGAATTATAGACCGATTACATGTTTGTCAACGGTTTATAAACTTCTTACATCCATTCTGAGAGCGAAAATTAATCTGCACATTAACAGTAATTCAATTATGTCTGCCTCTCAGAATGGATGTAGGAACGGGTCTCGCGGTACTAAGGAGCTACTCCTCATAGACATGGCCATAAGCCAGCAGGTTCGTCGATCCCACAAGGATTTGTCGACATGCTGGATAGATTATAAGAAGGCCTACGACTCTGTTCCACATACATGGCTCATGAGGGTGTTGGAGTTGTACAAAATAGATGCAACTCTCCGCACCTTCCTTGGGTCATGTATGGGGCAATGGAAGACAGTCCTTCGCTATCCAGGATGTCGACCAAATCAGGGGAACGATGAGCCTATATGGATAAAACGGGGAATATTTCAGGGCGACAGTTTGAGTCCACTTTGGTTCTGCTTAGCCCTGAATCCTCTAAGCACATTGCTGGAGGATTCAGGCCTGGGCTATCGGTTGAGAAGAGGTGGTCAGGCCATATCTCACCTTCTTTACATGGATGATCTGAAACTCTTTGCCCCCAACAATTTGCGACTGATGGAGTTACTGAAGGTAACTGAAACTTTCAGTAGCGCCATCAGGATGGAATTTGGTGTGGACAAATGTGCAGTCATGCATGTAAAGCGAGGAGAGATTATGGAATCCGAAGGGATTCAACTCTCGGATTCCATAAACCTTAAATCCCTCTCCTCGACCGAAACGTACAAATATTTGGGTATGTCGGAAGCGTTAGGCATTAACGTTACTGACATGAAGCAATCGCTGAAGGAGCGCTTCTTTGGCCGCCTGAAAAAGCTATTTAATAGCCTTTTGTCAGGCGGAAATAAGGTGCGCGCCTTCAACGGTTGGGTCATGCCGGTTTTGATGTACTCTTTCGGCATACTCAAATGGACTCAGACTGAGCTAGACGCCCTGGATAGGAGGGTCCGTACGCTGATGACCGCAAACCGGATGCATCACCCACGATCATCGGTGATGAGACTGTACATCCCGCGGAAATGTGGAGGTCGAGGTTTTTTAAATGCGAAAACTCTCCACAACCGCGAGGTGTGCAGCCTCAGAGAATATTTTCTTGAAACCGACGTGGGTATGCACCGCGATGTGGTCGCAGTGGACAAGGGACTCACCCCGTTGTCCATGGCTAAAGAGAACTGGCGCAAACCTGTAATACTCACTACTGATGACCGCAAGGAGGTATGGAAAAGCAAGGAGCTTCATGGGCGCTTTTATCGGGCCCTTCATGGGCCTGATGTAGATTTCTTGGCGTCCGTGGCCTGGCTACGTTTCAGTGACCTCTTCGGGGAAACTGAAGGCTTTGTCTGTGCGATTATGGACGAAGTTATCTTGACGAATAACTACCGGAGGCATATCATGAAGGACGGGACGGTTGACGTGTGTCGGGCATGCCACCGTCCGGGTGAGTCCATCAGACATATTATCTCTGGTTGTTCTCGTCTTGCTAACAGCGAGTATTTGCACAGGCATAACCAAGTGGCCAGGATTATTCATCAGCAGCTTGCTTTAAAATACAAACTTGTGGATTCTGAGGTGCCGTATTACAAGTATGTGCCCGACCCAGTTCTCGAAAATGACCATGTCACGTTGTACTGGGATCGGTCTATCATCACTGACAGGACTATTGTTGCCAATAAGCCGGATATAGTGGTGATAGACCGATTAGCGCGCCGCACAATGATAATCGATGTCACCATCCCACATGACGAGAACCTCGTGAAAGCTGAGAAAGAGAAACAAATTAAATATCTTGACTTGGCACACGAGGTTGTCGATATGTGGAATGTGGACTCGGCTGTCATTGTGCCGATAGTCGTTACCGCCAATGGCCTGATGGCTAAAAGCTTCGACGACCACCTGTCGAAGCTGTCGTTGCGCGGTTGGATCAAGGGCCTGATTCAGAAGGCAGTACTCCTTGATACGGCTCGCATAGTGAGGAGGTTCCTGTCTCTGGAGCCCTAACCACCGGTAGCTTGGACCCTGCTCCCGATACCGGTGGACTACTATTTTTATATTTTTAAATGTTTTTTTATATGTTTTCTTTTAAAAATATTTAAAAATGTAAATAATATGTGTAAAAATAAATATACGAAATAATAATAATAATATTCCACAACTATCACACAACGCCATCTAGTCCCAAGCTAAGCAGAGCTTGTGTTATGGGTACTAGACAACTGATAAACATACTTATATATTTCTAAATACATACATATTATAGATAAATTACACCCAGACACAGAACAAATGATCGTGCTCATCACACAAACATTTGTCCTGGGTGGGAATCGAACCCACGACCTCCGGCATAGCAGTCAGGGTCACTAACCACTAGACCAACAGGCCAGTCTAACAAGGAACTCTTCAATGGTCACACGTAATTTTGTGAATTAATTTAAAAGCTTGTTTTAAAAATGTTTTATTCTATTGATTTATATCTTGTCAACTTGTGCCATGGGTCTTATGAATTTAAGAGTTTTTGGCGGGATTTTTTCGATTGAAGTTCAGTGACTGTTTCAATTATTCGTGTATTGATTCCTAGTGGATATTGTGATGTAAAATTGATGTAGTGTGTCTCAAGTGTCTACGCAACTGGACAATATGTTGAATCATTGAAACAGGCGCGATCTCGGTAAAATGGAGCTGAGAATTTTATTGTAGTATTGACTTCCTCAGCAATGCTTGCCGAGATGGCTGACTCGATACATTTGCTGCCAAATACTGCAAAAGCATTAGAATGTGTTATATCTGCATTTTAGTGGGGGAGAAATAAAAAGTGATAGTGATCAAATTAATACTTGGCTTAAAGGTCTTGTAACCAAGCCAGTGGCACAGCCACATCTGTTAAAAATAAAATTATGAATTTAAATATTTTTTGAAGAAGGTAGCCAACATAGTATTACATAATGTTCTCAAGCTATTTGCGGTCGGCGAATTTTTTTTTCCATTTTACCCATCAGCCGACACGCATTACTCCCTTTATTTGGTGAAAAAGAAACCCAAAATCAGTTCATTACTGTAGTAGCAGTCGATTATAGTCGAAAAAATCTCCTATCAGATTCAATCCAGTAAACATTTTGCAGCAGACTAATAATAAAATTTTCTCTAAAATACTCTTGTTGTTGGATTTTTACAGCTTGTGAAAGATAGAGCAGAGGAACTGAAAAGGAAAGCAGAAACTGAAGGTTCACAAGTAAGGTCTAAAAAGGCGAAACAACCCCTCAAAGTGTTCAGGGATGGAGTAGGCAAATACCTTAATTTACAAGAAGTGGCGCCCCCTGCAGCACCAACTAGCAGTAAAGCCCCTAAGACACAAGAAGGTCCCACCAAAAAGGTTAATAAAAAGGAAGGAAAATTCGGTTTTGGTGGTTTTGATAACTGGTAAAAATCACTATGATAGTTATGTGTAAATATAAAGAAATAAAATATATTATTGTAATATTTATTTTTATTTATACTTCCTAAAATACTGACAACTTGAAATAAATTCATAACAATTTCTCATTTTACAATTACTTACACAATTTGTTTATATAATAAATTCATCAATTAAGTACTTCTAAAATGTTAATTTAATCTAATTATATGAGTTAAATACTCAATTTATTTAACGTTATAGTAATTAAACCATCAACACAATAATAAGTGCAATTATTATGTATATTTATTATTTATTTACCCCTTAAGTCTTTTATATATGAGTAGGTAACACAAAGTAGCTTCTCCTTTTTAAAGCTAATCTAAAAAGTCTCATTTACATGCTGAGAACTTATCTCTGTAAACTGTGTTTGATCCTTAAATTATCCGTGTAAACAAGCCTTAATGAATTTTTATTATGGTGCACAGAATGTTTTCCGAGTTAAATACATTATTTTGTTATAATAAATACCTTCAAAATGTGCCTCTAGTTTTCCCTACCATGATTTTGGCATCATACCAAATATTTTTACTCTGTGACATACTTTTAGCACATAGGAATAAGCAAACTTGAAATGAAAGTTTTGTATTACTCTACAAAGTAAATTCTATTATGTATGTGGCACTGAATAATTATAAACGACTAATAAATCTTGCGAAAGTAAAAACTTCACTATTTTATGAATAGATGATTTCGAGGAGCTCGTGGCTAAATAATAACAGCCACATGGATCGATCCGTCATGTTAAGCTACTCTTGCCGGGGTTGGTCCGTGGATGGGTGACCATCTTTATATACCGAGACTCCTCTGTGCTTCAGAAAGCACGTTAATCCGTTGGTCCCCGCTGTCAATCATGGATCTTTGAGTCGTTACGGGTCGTCAGAAGCCCGAAAGTCTGACAACCAGTCTTACCAAGGGGTATTGTATTACCCAGTTACTGGGTTGTGGAGGTCAGATAGGTAGTAGCTCCATGTAAAATACTGGTATTCAGCTGCATCCGGTAAGACTGGCAGTCGACCCCAAGATAGTTGGGAAAAGGCTAAGCAGATTGATTGAGATGATTTCGAGTATGTCTCATCCAAATTTGATAATTTACAATGTATACGAGTCTTATTCATTGAAGAGTTTACAGATTTATGGGATTTCTCATAAATTAATGGCTTTTACAATTACCTTGTGACATAGTTAACGTAATTTATTTTAAAGTGATCTTTCTCTTGTAAACAATTAATGCAGCTTTCATGGGTAGCCAGGCTTGAAAATTTAGCATCCTATGGCTATATATAAGCTCTTATAACTGAAGTATAGTAGGCAAAATTTCAAAGTGAGATAAGATATAGAATGATGTTCCTTAAGTTCATTCACAGTTTATTATAAAACATCATGTATACGGTGTTTTTTTTTAAATTATTGATTTAGCACAGTATCATTACTTTCCCTTTCAGACATATAAGTTGTGTAGTCAATAATTTTCAGGTTGTATCATGAATAACCATGCCTTGTCATTTGCCTTTAGTCTTATTGGCACCTTCGTCAAAACCATATATTTATTAATCATAGCTTGACTATGTAACATTGACATTTCATGCTTAGTTGTAATTTGTGCGTCGTCGTGCAGTCCTCTGCTTGTCAAATCTCATTTCCATCTCTTCTAATACCTTTGGAGTGTATCGCACAACCAGCTTAACTGATCCAACAGCTTGCTTTAACAATTCCACAGCTTTCTCGTGGTTTTCACCTTCCACAGACACGCCATTGACTGACAACAGCTGGTCACCTCTTTTGAGGCCTCCATGGCGATCAGCAACGCCTCCAGGAATGATTCTCGATATGTAAATAGGCGAGTTTTGTTCTTTGCCACCCATGACGTTGAAACCTAGACCTTCCTCTGTCTTCGGAAGCTCGACAACCCGTGGATGTGCATGGCCTTCAGCCGCAGCGAATGCGGCCACTGTGGCCTTGGCAGTAGCTGAAGCCCTAATGTCCGCCGAACCTTGAATATCAACAGTTTCGTAAACATGCTCATACACTTCACGAACAGCGTTTAAGAAATCACTTTGTAGCACTTTCTGTAGAGCTGCAAGCTTCGTAGAAGGAACTTCACCACTTTGCTGAAGTTTTTCGAGCAATTCGATAGCACGTTTTATATCCCTAGCTAGGGTTAACTGCTCCCCTGTACTGCTCATGTTATCTGAATTCGTTTTCTTTTAACAAACACTGGAAATTAAAAGAAATTGGGCGTATTATAAACACGAAAGCAACTGCGGTGAATCAATACAGCAAGTACTTCGCTCGCGTTCTAAAACTTAATTAATACATCAAATACATGCACAATTAAAAAAAAAAACATAATTTCTGCCATGATTACAAAGAAATTCATTTACATTTTCCAGTTTACGATTACTTCCGTAGCTAGAGAGGTATCTAAAATTAAATTTTAATTTTATTTTCAACATCAAGCTGTAACTAATTCTTTTAAATTAGTATTTACTAGTTTCGGAACGTTCCTCATTTGACACTTCGACAGGTACACTTGTGTAGTTGGTGCAACTGTTTTCGTTTGGAAACATAATAAAAATATTTGGTTTCTGACTTCTGCTTTTGAATATCACTGATTGAGTCAAATTATTCACTTTTTAGTCACGAAAGGTATAGAAAAATTGTATTCCTATTTTAGTGTAGTCTACAATATCCTTCAAGATTTTGTTATCTCTCACATTCGTTCAGTAACAAGACGAGAAAAGAAATGTTTTGACAAGTTTTCAGTAACGCCAACATTCGCCAAAAAATGCTAAATATCTAAATTGCCATAATTGGACTGTAATTTTCGACTTTGATTTGCAGTATTATTGTAGTATTTTGCGGTTTAAATAATTTAGCATAAGTTTTAAGAATAGTATTAAGTTACAAGTATAGTGTAAGTGAGTGGTGAGACTTCGTATTTGTTGAAACAATGGATGATTTGGGTGAGTTTAGTCTTATCATAACCTGTTTGGGTTGTGGTGAATATGAAATGACGTGTTCTGCTAAAATAACTTGTTAATTTGCATATTTGCTCCTTGTCGGACCTTCTAGTCTAATCCATGGCACTGTAGCTAAGTGTAGCTGCGAAGTTTTAAGGTACTATTGGTTATAATGCCAATAACTTGTCACTTCCTGAGTTCAAATTTTTGTTTGTGTAACTTACACATATGGATCCTGTGATTCAGATCTTAGGTGATGATTGTATTGTTACTAGGGATATATCCTAAAAGCGATTTCTTTGTAACTGGATGACAAACTCTTTATTTACTTTTCCTTATCTGAGCATACTTTAAAGATAAACAGAGTTTGACACAAAATTATGTCAGTGACCTGTTCAAGTATCCATTATTATCATTTTATTGTGTTTCAAAGCAAATATTGAATATTCATTTATTTATTGATTAAAATATTTAATCTAGGAAAAGGAAAAAATTTACAAATTTTATTTCATTCATAATATAAAATAATTACCTTTCCGATTGCTAAAAACCTTGTGATCAGCATGAGTCACTAAGTCAGTGTTGTACAGTGACTCCTGTGTTAAAAATTCAAGGAAATGTGGCAATTAAAGTCCCCTAATCAAATATTTTGTTGCATTCAAGTATCAACTAGTAAGTTATTATTTTTAAACTTCCTAAGAAACTACTTATATTTTAGAAAGAAAAATTGAACAAGGATAATACTTAAAATATGGCATCAAAAAATTCCTCTGCATCGCTGTCGACTGGAAGTGTGCCCAAAAGACTGGTGGCATTGCCACGTTGTATGGCAATGCTTAACCTCTTGCCGAGGTAAAAACCAAAACCCTTGGGTCACACGAAGTGTCAACAAGGCATTTAGACAGATCTTTAAATAATATATGAGCACTTGGACCCCATGGCCCAAGGGTTATATTTTAAGTTTTATTTAGCTGAGTTTTTATTTATATACAGTTAGTTAAGTATATACTCATTGGATAATACTTCTAAGACCATTTAATCACATGAATTTGTTGTTTGATAGGTCACAAGTGGTCATTACATGCTTTCATATTCAATGAGTGACATATTATGTAACTGAAATGCATGGTCATATTTTAATACTGTTTCTGCTCATAGAAATTAACAACTTTCATCATCAATTGTGAACAAAGTATTGGACGTCCCATACTAAGTCTGATCAGCTGATGGTAACTTTGTATGGAAAGTACAAGTTTTTTTTTGGAAACGTTGCTTTAACTTTCTTGAAGAAAGTTATTCAAAATATTAGCACCCATTTTTGTTACATCTTGCATTTTCTCTATTTTATTTTTTAATTAATAATGACACTGATCCTTCATGCCTGTCTGTCTGCATTCATAGTTTTCTGTGTAATAACTGAACACAATGTTTGTACCTACCATAATTATATCCAAGATTGAGCCTTTTCATAGTTGCTACAACATGTCTTATGACTTGCTGGATACCTTTAGAAAACCTATGAAAGTTGCAGCGCAACACTGCTACTGCAACACACTGCTGCTGTGTATAGAGTTGCAACCTCATATCAAAAGTTACATGAGGTTTCTGAACCTAAACCTGAAAAAATAAATCAAAACTTTAGCAATCATAAAGATGTTTGCCAAAGTTTGATTTTTTTCGGTTTTTGCTTGGAGACTTTGAAGTTAAGAACTTGTGTAACTCATGAACTCGTGTCTACTTTCATCCTAAAGTTTAACAAGTTCCTAACTTCGGATTCTCGATTCAGAAACCAGGGATAACACTACAAAGCATAACTTACGTAATTAACTTAACCAATCTTCCGTCGCGTATACGTATTTCTGTGCATTTACTTTTGTGACGAAATATTTACCAAAGTAAATTACGTCAGCTTGGGCCTTAGGTACATACAACTTGGATTCTTGGAGATGTCATCGCCGTAAAAACGAACTATCATGGCCTAACCAATTTTATTCGTTGCTATAAATACGAGTATATGGCGCTAATCAATAAGTTACATAACATCTTCAAGGGACACACGAATCTGAACAGGTCTGCAAGAATGCGGCTCCAAAAGCCAGTTTAAGCACAAACTATAAAATATTGGAAACATATCCTGAACACATTTACTAATAAATATCGATTTTTATGGGAATCTTAATGAGATCTTTGACACTGATAGCATCTAAATCAATCTAATTATAGTTTTGCGAACTTAATTGGCATTAAATTGGCGCCGTGTTTAAAAAAAAGTAGACGTGAATCGTGGTAGGATGCAGATACAGGCACTCCATGCTCTAAAAACGAAAGCCCGAATAACTATACCCCTAAAGAAGACTACCCCAAAGAAGGTTATCTCTAAATAACGCTTTTTTTTTTTTTTTAGGGGTGGGTAATCATCCAATGACTTCTCCCGCTCTAGGGTGGAGCGGAAGGGCGTGTCAGACTCTTACTGGCTAAATTCCACCCCTGTTCCTCCCTGCCCTGAATGCCCAGGGGCGAGGTAGCTCTTTCGAATTTATCCTCAACCCCGGGGGCAGGCATCGGCCATGACGGCCCCCGTCCTGTTTGCTGACAACACTTTGAGGCGCGCGTGGAACACTACGCGCCGTCGACTCTCTGGCCTGGTGCTGAACGTTATCTCTAAATAACGCTTACAAAGCCCATCTCGAGTTAAAACCTAACACAGCTGCTCTGTGCCAGATTAGATTTGCTGAGTTCATGAAATCCGGTTGGAGCTATTTGCCACGTTACGTACGTGTTGTACTACGTAAATTCAATTTCAAACTCAACTTTACCTATAGGCTACGTCAATTTTGTACATATTTTGACGTAAAAAAACCTGTGTTTAATAAAATAATACAGCAATCATGAATATAGCTAGCTCCATTTTTACGCACTATACATAATAGCTTTTATAAAATTGCAAGGTGGGGACCGACATCGCCGGTGATTAATCACCGCAGGCAATGGGGTGTCATCTAGGGGTTCTTTCTAAAGCCATTAGGTTAGACTAACTAGAATAAATCAAAAGGCCACTAAGCTACAGAGAATTTACCACTCGAGTACCTACGTTAAAAAACTCTCACTCGGGGTAATGACTTGGTCTTTGACCGAGGCTCAGAAGTCCAAACTTAGATTTGCCAAAGAGCGATAGAGCGTAACAAACTACAAACCCGCAACACAATTATACGCTCCAGGACAGGCATCGCAGATGTTGGAGACAAATCTTCAAGGCTGAAGCTGTGCCTGAAGTGGGACTGGACGGGACACTTGCAGGATGCATGAGAACAGCTAGGCCAAGATGGTCACACAGTGGGTATTTGAATCTGAAGACGGGTTCGTCGTCGATGCGACCTAAAAACGCTGGCGTGACGATCTGGATCGTTTTTGACAGGTTGACCGGCGAAGATACCATAAACACTACGTAGGCTAAGTAAAAATAAATTGTCTTCAAGAGCTGTCCAAATAAATGATCGAATTAACTTATTTCCCTTGGAGTTTGAAAGGAAAAAAAGGTAATCAAATTGTTGAATTATTTTTTTACTTATAATGTCAATGCCCATGAGAAAAGCGAGATATAAAAATAATCTCATACATAACGCTTGAATGAACAGCAAGACTATAAACTAACAACAGATGCAATACAAGGGCGCGCTTATCACAAATGGCAGATGGACACTAGAGAGAGACCGACAAATGGCATGAGAAATTTCTCAATACTCCCATCGAATATCCTGCCTTATTATAATTATATTACGGCCAGTCGACTTCTCCCACTAACTAGAGATTAAAATGAGATATTGCAGCAGTCCATCAGTATTACTTATATAACACACACAATATGGCGCGCAATTTGCCATTAAAAAACAATCAACGTTAAGTGGCTCAGCCATATTTTAACAAGCTATGATGTACCTACGTTAATTCCTCCATAGTCCCATACCTACACGTATATTCTAAAAATATAGCTGTAGGGATTAATCAGATACTCGAGAAGTATCCCAGAGGGGGAATGCAAGAAATCTGTTACATGTCAGTGTGGAATGTCCATATGAACTGACAGTCCAATAAATCGGATGCTTGAGTTGAAATCGAGATAAATGTTTGTTGAGTTGCGACGAAAATAATCGATTAATTAGATGGTGTAACTTGGTGAGATCTCAATAACGATGTGCATTCTTTTGAAATGTTGTCTCAAAAATTACTGGTTTTCTAAAACTTTTTTAGCCAAAACCATTTAGTTGGAAGTTGCAGAAGAAATATGTGTCATTTAAGTTTGACTATATATATTTCTGAGAACTTTGTTGTTTCCGAAAGACGTTGAAAAATAAAAACCGCGATAGAAATGTTCGTCAAACTTACCTCTAACTTTGACCTTTTAATTTATACCATACCCCATGTTACGTCTGTATTTATAACAAATAATGAATCGAATCTTGATTCAAAACTTTGTTGTTTTAGATTATTAATAGCTCAACTCAGTTTTGAGTAAATCGATAAAATGCTTCATATTTTGCAATAAATTACAAGTATTGTGTTGTCGCGCAACTCATTCTTGTCTATGCAGTCCGAGAGTAACTGTGCTTTAGGTCACGTCACGCCCTTAAGGTGTGGTGCACAGAGTACATTATAATATATAGAAAAGTGTGGTGTGATGGATTAGCCGTCAATAACATAATTACCGAATTTGACGTTACTGTCAAAGCACGTCAATCTTCAATAGTGAAACGTAAGCTTCGTTGGAAAATGCTTAAGTGTATGGTACTGACGAATAAGCCCGAAAGTCTGACATCCAGTCTTACCAAGGGGTATCGTATTACCCAGTGACTGGGTTGTGGAGGTCAGATAGGTAGTCGCTCCATGTAAAATACTGGTATTCAGCTGCATCCGGTTAGACTGGAAGCCGACCCAAGATCTAAAAGGCTAGGCAGATTTATTGACTGACGAATAATCGCATAATCGGATCGGATCAAACCTTTGTCAAAGGACGGCATTATACTGAAACAGTTTCGATCATCTATCCAGTCTACAGATAAGATACTTTTAACTAATTGTAATTAATTATTTACTATCAACAGAAAGTGAAGGATGATCCTTTTTGTGGAACCAAAACAAAAAGAAAAATCCTTAAATTATTGCAATGCAAATAAATTCAATGAACTCGCAAGTCTCCAGAGCAATAACTGATGTATGCAATTGTTTGCGCTCTTTATCAACATTATTATAGATTTTGATTTGATTATGTTATCGAACAATTGTGAATTTTTGCTGTTTATGTTTAAGAGCAGGCTACACTGCTCCACTCCTGGGTCAAGACTCCTTCCACGTCTTCCATCTTTCATGAGCCCGCGCGTCTTCTTGCCAGTTTGGATTGATCCTTTCCTATCCAGTTCGTCCCACCGTCTCATACGTGGCCTGCCGCAACCTTGTTTCGCTGTCTTAGGGCACCAGTTTGGTGCTATTAGGGCCCATAGTTAGTCTGCCGTGCGGCAGACATATCCTGCTCAGCCCTTTTTAATCGCTTTTGCGTTTAAGGACGAAGGAAAATTCCATCGAATTCAAATCTTTGGCCACTGGAGTTTCCAAGGTTATCAGTTTATTGACATCTATTAGTTTCTCTGCAAGTGTTATTTAGAGGGATTTCATCTAAATAGGAGGTGAAAATTGAATTTTCTGTTGGCAATCGTAGTTTATATATATGTCCTGGGCGAGGCCTATGCGTCAAGGGACGCGCTTATGGACGAAGACGCCGCGAAGTGCAATAGCTAGTATTTTTTCTTTTAAATTGTTATTAGTTTTAGTTTATCAGTAACTAAAGGCTTTGTTATTATTATAATCATAGTTTATAGCCAATTTGCCTACTCCAGAAAACATTAGGAATTCCCAAAAGCCTTTGCACACTGAAAGAACAAACTGCATTACAATTTAGTATAAACGCTATTGTAAAATGCCGAACGTACGTACGCGTCGGCGGCCGGAAAATCTTAGGATTTACCACAGATAGGGTTTTTCAGTAGTATAAGGGCATTACAGGCCGTAGGCATCACAAAAATATATATAAAAAAGAAAGAGAAAGAAGAAGATCAAAATCGAATCGATCTATCTATCTAGGACGTTCGTACTTAATAATATGTAGAAAAAAAAACAATTGAAGTAAAAATCTGACCCGATGACATAGTAAATAAAGCAAATGGCAATTTGCACTATCATACTGAAGCAATCGACCTGATAAAAATAACTAAGATGACGTTAGGTTAAGAAGCAATGAGACTAAGAGCGAAGATAATGAGACCGAATGATGTAGGAGTTGAAAAAGTACTGTGTTTTTGTAATCTAATCTATCTCTGGAATCCTAACTTCAATAAAATTTCAGCATAGTGGCATTGAACACGATCCCTACAGAGCGTTTAGAGTTTTAGACTTTCCAAAGGCCTTCGATACAGTGACACAACTATGTACATACAAACTTTAAAAAAAATGCGGTGTCATTACCATAGGTATCACATTTCCACATGTTACACGCACAGTTCACGCGATTCCACGGTTAATGTGCTTCGTTCCCGTTCTGCCTAATTAATTTAATTAGTGGTCGTCGTGGGGAATGTTGTAATAGGCGACACACCTATCTTGTGTGATTAGAAATATGTAGCTGTGGTCACTGGATCGATATAGTTCCTTCGTGATTTACACTGGTCAATTGGTAGCATTTTTGTTTGGTTTATAGAAGTGTAGCATACATACACGACAGTTTTAAAAATATTTTGGCAAGACTGTCTGCTTTGCAACGATTTCCTGCTTTGACTGAATTAATCCGACTCGTAATTAATAATATCGGTTTAATTCAAATACTTTACTGGTTTGAGACATGTCGTGACTTTTTAGAAGTGTTATATAGTTTAAAAATAAGTCAATGTCATAGATATATTCTTTAGTTATACTTAAGTAGTTCAAGAATTGTTTATAGAGTAAGAGTTTCCTTATTGACCGTGAATTTAAATTACGTCACGTTTAATGTAATGTATGAGTGATCTCAGAAACCTTGGAACCTTTATGATCTCAGAACTACTTGGAAATTACAATTTTAGCCTTGAACTCAGTGCTACAGACTCACTGTAGCGCCTGCCAATTTCAGTTTAATACCATTAACTTTCCCTGTCTGACCTAAATCGTATCTGTTCATAGATAAGGCTGTAAATATATAGTTTAGTGACGTCATCACGCCGTCACTGACTTCGATGAGTTGCGTGTTACGCGTTCCCGACATCTGTCAGTCGCACGCGTGAACCCAGTCCTCACGTACTGGTTGGAAAAAAGTTCTATTTGTTACGTTTTCTTTATATAAATTTTGATCCATTTCGAAATCAACGCTTTGAGTTTCGGTGTTGAGGGTTTTTAATTCTTAATTCAGTCTTATTTAAATATATGGTGTGTCCCGTCTAGATACGTCGACGTTAATTATGAAAACTATATTGTATTGGTTGAAATTGATTGTGTTTGTAAAAAGAGTAAATAACGAAAATAATATTTAAACTTGGTGACAGTTTTCCCCCGAGCTTTTCCGCATTCAAATAGTTGTGAAGTTTATTCATTTACCTTTGCAAGGTAGTAAAATCTTATAGATGGGTTGTTTATGTGACTGTGAACTTTCATTAATGTTTCTTTACTATTTTAAAAATAAATACCCTTGGCAGTTAGAACGATTGTTCTTGGCCAGGTTTCAATCTTTTAATCGGCTTTAGGGACCGTAAGTTCAAGACCTATCAAGGTTGGAATAGTCGTAACGAACGATTGAAAACATATTGAATAATGAGCTCAGAAGGAATTTTTTTTATTTTTTAAGACCAGATTTTTTTTATTGTTTTTTTTTTATAAGTGTAAAATAAAATTGTGGATTTAAACAAACAGCTTCAGAGGTAATAAAGTAAGACATTGAAGCCTCAGCAAACACCGGTTAATTCTTCGCACTGAACGATAGTTTGTTGTGCAAGTGGGTTGAGTTAGCACCGGGCCAGTACCCAGTACCACTCAAATATTTACTTCCTTATTAGAGACCAGCCAGGGAACAATAGAACAGTTAACTTGATCGTAAAATGGACAAGTAGTAAAATGCACTCCACTGTGCAAACTCTCATGTCCATGTTTAGGAGGTATTCGTGTAAAAGCAAGTTGCGGAATGCTTGCAGAGTGTGCATACTCACGGTGTTTTATGAACACACACAAAACTTAATGACTTGTTAGTTAATTAACACGATTTCTATTAATCTTTGGGAGCTGTTATTAAACTTTATAGCCCTTTCTTTTCAAATAGATCAAAGTGGTAGTTGCTACTTCTCTAATGACAATCGTAAACTTATGGCGAAGTGTGATGGAGTGGAATGATGAGCCGGATGTCTTAAGTCAAGAAACTCGTGCGCATCGTATTGCTGCCGGATGTGGCTTGGGTGCGGTAAAATTTGGCGGGAACGAGGCACGAAATTAGAATCTTTCTCGCCACGGAATCCATGATTGATCGCCCTCTCTCTGGCTTGCTGACAACTCTGCCTCCAAACTGAGAATTACAGGAATTCCAGGAGACGTATTGCTTCATTATCGTTATTTAGACTGCCGTGAACATCTTATCGGTTCTTTTGATCTAGTTGAGCGTTTGAGATGAATTTGCCACATCCCTGAAGTCAGTTACTGGCATCAAAAGATCTAACATTTAAACACACAGTGACTGTAAAGCAATTTCTAATCACATAAAATCCAGTGCGTGATCTTAAAATTGTTTATTGTTTGTTTTATGATTTTCCTCAATAAATTCACAATAGAAGCCGGAACAAACCGATCGATTTTGACAAATGCATTGATTTGTTGCCGTCCCTGCGTATAAATAATACTGGAAGTGTAGCCGGTGTGGCTGCGCGCGCGCCGGCACCAACACACGACAGTTGTGACCGCGCCGCGTTGACGAATACTCTACTCCGAGCACCGCGACCTCGCCCCCGTGACATTGCCTTATCACTTATCACTACGCTTATCGATAGCAGACCTAAAATCATCGATATGACGATCAATACCACTAAACAGTACCGATAGCGTTCAGTCGCATCGCGTCCTTGTGATAGCCCAATATCGTGTGTGCATAAATCATTTATTGTTTACAAGAAAAACACTGATAGTAAGTAAATTGCAAGTGTTTTGCATTTCCTCGCGTAGGGCGTTGTTTACGCGGATTCTGTGTAGGCTGTGAATATGGTGCGCTGACGCCGTTGTGGTTCCTGTGGGTGTTTTAATTCTCAAAGACAGCTGTGATTGGCCGAAGATGGATCGAACAATGTATGGCAAGGTGCTGCCAGGCACTTACTATCCGTTCCGCTGCGCTATGAAGGAGAACGGAATATCGCCCGGCTGTGAGTATAAATCAATATTAAATTGTGTAAAAATTGAGTAACGGATATTTATCAGTGTCTATCATTCAGCTGGTGTTTGTTTATCGTAATTACGAGTGTGTCTACAGCTGTGTGTTGGTAACCTTATAACTACGTCCACACTATCATTTCCCGGTGCTAGTGTTTATTTTCTCATGCGAGTTCCTCGAGTGCATCCACATCGAGTCGTGAGACTTCTCTCTGAATGTGTGTTTATTTACTACGATGCGTGAACCGTACAGATGTACATCTCTCTTTTGTAATTCAAGTGATGTTTGCCAGCCTGCTATTTTTGGAGTGTCTAGTTGAGCGTCTAACGGGCTGATGTGTCAACACGTTTGTGTATTCCTATGATTAGTTCGCACAGCAATTGTCCTAACTAAAACATATGGCCGTAGTATTCAACTCAATTAAATTTTAAAAGCTGTGATGTTTGTACTGTGAAGTCATCTTTGTTGTTTGTAGTCAGGTTAATTTGGTTTCATTAGCATTAGTTGACGGGTTTGCGGTTTTGTTCCGTTCTTTTATGACGGTGGTCTATTCCTGGAAGACCTCGTGGGCGGTGACCAAATTGTACGGAAACTTTTACTGTCTCCTCATCAGGTTTATAGCGTGTTTCAAAGGAGACCTTGCTGTAAACAATTTATGTGTTACGTTATCGTGTAGGTTTTAATATGTCTATCGCGTGCACGTTTTATTCAGTTTTCTTAAGCACTTAGAATATAGGGCTAGTTGGTATCTTGAGTGGTCGTGCAACTCGTTCCATATATAACAAAATGTTGTGTACATAGTCTGTATTATGGCCAGAGTTGGTGTTGAAGGCATTACTAAGTTATCATTGTGGCCAACCCACGTCTGCAATTTAGCGTTTAGCTGCTAAACGTTGTATTTCATCACAAAACAAATTGTGGTGCGGTGGCGGTGACATTGTAAGGTCGTGGTATGTGCGAAAATGTTCCACATTGGATTATGTTGTCAGAGGTCTGATAGAGGTTGTGTGAGCTAGATTGGTAAATGGAAGGGTTACCAAAACAATACTTAGGATGAAAATGATTAATAGTTCCGTAAACCTGTTTAATATTCTAAGAATATTTATATTAAACTCCGAACTAGTACCGTGCTCGTAAACGTGGATGTTCTATTGTATATCGGTGGGTTGTTCTATGCCATCGTGTTATTAATCGCCCCCATAAAGGGCGTGAATTTGGTATGCATGTGACACGTAGCTATTTGTCGTACCTATGTCTTTGATATCCAGTCCTAAAAAAAAAAAATCCTGGCCTACAGATTGTAAACTTGTAGTATCTGATATACTCGTATCATTTTAATGTAATATATAGCCACCTATTGCAATACGAAATGATAATATTCATAGATTGAGTTTTGTCTGTCTGTGTCTTATCTTAAAATTATCAAATGCAGTATTGATTTAATTGCTTAGTGTGGCATTAAAATATATATTTAATCGTAATTAAAAATAGCTTAACACTTCCAACAAGAATTGGTCTCTCGTTCATAGTTTTTGTATGGTCAAAAACTTGAAATGTCTTCGGAAGTATCGTGAAGCAAAAGAAATCCAGTATTTTTATTGATTTGATTTGCCGTGAATAATTGAAAATTGCTGAGGCCTTTAGATGGTCTGGGTCACTGTCCTTTGTCCAATAGGAGTAATTAGTTCTTTGCAAACCAAAGTTGTGTGAATCGTAGACCTCAAGGCACTTTCTGGTTCCTTGAGGGACCTAATCTTGACTCAAAAGATATATTATTTTTAATTAATTAGTGGAAAGCTGTCATCATTATTCACTATGAATGAAACTAGGCTCTAAACAAAGTCAAATAATTCATGAAACACGCTTCAAATATTAGTAATGTCATAAGCTGAGTTACTTAAGTGGTATATACCTTGTTTGTATTAGTTTTTACTGTTACTTGCAATTCCTTCACAAACACATTTACCTAGGTGTTCCTGTTTTGTGTCTTTGTTTTTTGACACCGACTTCCGAAATTAAAGTTATTTTGCCCTTTTTTTGGAAGTCGGTTCTATTTTTTTGTAAAAAAGTTTTTTATTTTTCAATTTTTAGTTGTGGTTCCCCATTAAACTGTGTAAACAATTCATAGACATACGATAGCAGCAATCGCGGTTGATTTGCTGTTAATTTTTGAAGAGTTCCGTTGTATGTCTCCGAAACCCATCATCAGATCTTTTTGAAATTTAAATCGGACCATTTCGGAATAAACCCCCTTTCGAACAAAAAAAGAATTTTGCAAATCCGTCAATATATGACGGAGTTATGCCCGAACATACATAAAAAAAAAAAAAAAAATACAAACATCCGAATTGATAACCTCCTCCTTTTTCGAAGTCGGTTAATAATCTAAGTGATTGATAAAAACGGTATTGATTAGGGGTACCTAATCAATACCGTTTTCATGTTCGTCAGACATTATGATCATTAAAGTGCATGTTACACGGTTGCCAACCGCGTCGCCGACAGAGGTGACCTTGGTTGGCGAATGGCAGAACAGAACGAAATTTGGTCATAAACCACCATCTACACGGTTGTAAACCACCAAGGTCACATCTGTCGGGACGTGGTTGGCGGCCGTGTGGCAGGAGCTTAATTAACAAAGCATCAAGATTGTCATATCCAGTTATCCCAATAACCTTTTAAGCACCTATAATTTTATCGCATTTATCGATTCTTTTATTTCTAGCTCTCAGACTACCATAAACCAATTCTTCATCTAGCATTTTACGATGCTGCTAAGAGCATCTGTGACAAACACATTTTATATCTATTTTATAGACGCATAAACGATATTGAATTTGCCGTAGCACACATTTATTGTATTAGTAATTAACGCAAGGTCACGACTCACAAAGATTACATAAAGCTGCGGACACCATGTGATTTACATGTGTGTCATCGAGTCATCATGCATGCGCGTACGCATAAGCTTGTGTTATTAGATTTAATTCTTTCTATATTATTGCAGTAGTATTGTTAAGATTTGTTTAGAGTGTTTGCTGAAACTTCTGTTCTTTTGTATATCTTTTCATGGTGTACAATAAATTCAGCTTTTGACTCTATTGTTTAAAATTGTTACAATTTCATATATCGGAATATGCAACACAGTAAACTTTCTTCTTCCGTGAAGTCGAATGAAGCAAGAGTAAATGTAATTAAACAGAATTACGACCTTGGCACACTCGCCATATCGAAATCGGAAAGACTTCATCTTGAGGGAAACAAGTTTTCATTGAATCGTGCATATCTATATGAAATAAGATATAATAAATGGTGGGTAAAGTCGCCTCGACATCGACCTTTGCGAGGTCATGACATAACGTCGCTTGCGCAGATGGATATAATTAAGAATCACGTCCTGAATAGCCAGTGACACCTGGTCGAGAACAAGTACTGTCATTGTTTATGGACAGAAAGGACGGTGGATCCTTGTTTTCATTTGTTCCAGTCAGAGAGATATGAATAGTTTTAAAACGTTGAGGAAGTAAACTAAGTGCCAACGTTTTTGGATTTATCACACTGTTCTGTGCCAATATTTTGTTAGAACACTAGAGAGCAGCGCTGAATGGCACATAAGTCCATTTGAATTGATTGAAAGCCAATGTTTAAAAAGCTTGTTTTAATAAACGTTCTTCTGTGTTTGAAATAAGTTACAATAGATTGGAAATCTCTATTCTATTCCTTTTACACCGACAATACTGCGGTAATAGTAAGGTAACACGTTTATGCAATTGTCGGCCATATGTTATTTCATTGAGTCTCTCAACACGATTGTTTATTCACCGAACGTTTTCATATCTATTTCTATGTCTATAGCAGTAGCAAAGACTGCCCGAAGAGAATTCATTATCATTTCAATATTTATGCAAATGTTGTTCATTTATAATCTGCCCTAAACCAGAGTCTAATTAAAACCTCAATACATAAAGTTGATCAGTACTGAATGAATGGTCGTTTGCCTTCATTGGTTAATGTGCGTTATGTTTTTATTTGAGTTGGTTGATCGAAATTATTTCATGGTTCAACAAAATAAGGTACCAGCTGGATTAAATAAATGCGCTTTAGTCAAACAAGCTGAATCAATGTAAACATAAACTGCCTCGAAAAACCGAATAGGTAGTGAAAATGAAGTCAAGGTATTCGCTGAATATTTCGCAGTTTATACTGGTAAATCTGTTATCGTTGGTAATTACAATAAAGTAAAGACAATTATTTATTATACTTACCACATCATCGCTTACCATCAGGTGAGATAGTGGTCAAACGCGTGCCTATCAACAATAAAAAAAAAAAAAAATGTGACACATTGTCAAGTTTACTCCATTTTCGCGCCAAACACGGAACGTCTGTTTTAAATTGCCGTAGACACGGAATGCTCATCCAGATTTCCTTATTAGTGGCCAGTGTTGCGACAGTACATGTTTACAGCCGGCCTCTGACTCAGGTCTCTATGGAAGGCCAGACGAAAGCGTCCAAATATGGACTTACTTTATGCTTCGTAAATCTTTCTCGGGTCTTGCATCACCTTCATACCAAGGGAGGTCTGCTTTCAAGATCACTGCCTGTTTTATTTATTTCTTATCAAAGTTATTTTTTTTTCATTAATTAAAGCTATATGTTTTTTCTTTATGCAGTGCTGATTCATCTACCACTCCAGTGGCAATATAAATCTTAGTATCTGACTTTTTGCTTCAGAAAAAGTGTACTTCATTAAACATCTTTTACCCTTTTTCCATCCTCAAATTACCTCAGGTGACTTTCAGGCTTCAGTTTGATGGGATTTATGATAACCACCGGTATTTGTATCTCTATATTATCAGAGCCATTATTTTATCATTATGTCGTAATTCTGTCTTTGGACATCTTTTCTGAAACGTATGTGATTGTGAAGATTATTGTCTGGAGTAAATATCGAGAGGATAAAAATGTTTTAATCCTTCACACTATCACAGTTGTTGCCTCAGGTACTTAAATAACTGGGTTAATCCAATTCTTGGTGATTGTATCCAGACACTAATAGAGTCCAGTTAACACAAGTGCCTAGACAATTGTTACCAAAACTAAAAATTATATATTTTTAACCGACTTCAAAAAAAGGAGGAGGTTCTCAATTCGACTGTATTTTTAATTTTTTAATTTTTTTTATGTCTGTTACCTCATAACTTCTTACTACGTGAACCGATTTTGAAGATTTTTTTTTTATTTGAAATCTGTTGCTTCACATTTGGTCCCATTTTAATTTGGTGAAGATCTGATGAAGAACTTCGGAGATACACAATGGAACTCTTCAATAAATGATAGCAGACCTTCCAGAATTGCTGCAATCGCATGTCTGTATATTGTTTTCACCACTTCACAACATTACATCACGCTGATGCACTCTGAAGGGGTATACAGATTTGTACAGTTCACCCTGATACACCCTAATTTCACCAACTACGTTCAAATTCCCTATTTTTGGGGCTATCAATTCGGGCATAACTTTACTATTAATTTAGTTTTAGAATGGGGTAAAACAATTAAAAAGTGAAAAATAAAAAACTTTTTACAAAAAAATACAACCGACTTCCATAAATAATACTAAAAAATGCAAAATAACTTTAATTTCGGAAGTCGGTGTCAAATAACGAAGAAACCAAACTAGAAACACCGACTTCCGAAATTAAAGTTAAACAAATAACTTAGTTCTTAATGCTAAGAAAACTAAATGTATAAAGTTTGCCTTACCTAATGTTATAAATCTAGGACCTAATGTCATTTTAAATAAAGAAGTGCTTGAAACTGTGGACTCGGCAGTTTTTTTGGGTATAACTGTTGATTCCAAACTTCAATGGGGCCCACATATATCAGGCCTATCAGGAAGGCTCAGCTCTGCCGCCTACGCCGTCAGAAAAGTCAGACATTATACTGACGTTGACACAGCACGGTTAGTCTATTTTAGTTATTTCCATAGTGTTATGTCTTATGGTATTCTTTTGTGGGGTAAAGCTGCGGACATACAAAATATATTTGTTTTACAAAAACGTGCTGTACGAGCAATATACAGGTTAGGGTCAAGAGTTTCTTTACGAGAAATTTTCAAAGAGATTGGAATTCTCACGGTGGCATCTCAATTCATTTTTGCAAACATAATATACATTAGACAAAATATACATTTATACAAAAAGACCAGTGATATCCACAATTTTAACACCAGAAATAAGTATAAACTTCATGTTCCTTCCCACCGTGTTCGTAGGGTTCATGGTTCGTTTGAGGGTCTCGGTATCGAATTTTACAATAAGCTACCCCGTTCTTTTCTTGACTTGCCTTTTAATGCATTTAAAACTAAAGTTAAATCTAGTCTCTGTTCGAAGGCATACTATTCCATCAACGACTACTTAGAAGATAATAATAGTTGGTCGCTGTGTTGAACGCAAGACAATGTTACACTTGATGTTCTTTCTCCATATTTAGCTTATGGTTATGACAGATTATATGAGTTCATATAATAATTGTCTACCAAATTTAGTGTGATGACCCTAGTTCATCACTTGTGGCTTCGAATCACAGCCCTTAGATAGTTTCTATCTTTGTTCTTGTAAGCAGGCACACCAGTTATGTATGGAGGCTTCTTTAATTTGGTTTAGTGTTTATGCTTGAGTTTGTTTTTAATGGCATGATTGAGTGTGCTAGCTGGCAAGTGGCGGATTATTTAATTTTATGATTATATTTTAGACGACATATATTTATTTTTCTGTTTTATATAATGTTAAGATCGTTGCTTAGAATTATATAGATTCAAGTTCTTAAAACTCAACAGACAGATGTGTTGCTGGGGAGTTTGTTGGCCACTTCTTCTTCACAGCTAAAACACTAGGAAGTGGTGACGGGCGGGCGTTTTTTGGGGGACTGTCTTTATGTAGAACTTTGACGTTCAAAAAGTGCTGGTTCTCAGCCTAGTTTGAATAAATGACTTTTGATTTTGATTCAAGGGTGGGAAGGATAAGATGGGTGGGAAGGTTGGCCAAAGGTGAGCAAAGATGACCCCACCTCACCTTCACCTCACCTTTGTCCACCTTTGCTCACTTTTGGCCACCTTTGCTCACTTTGACAACCTTTGCCCACCTATGACCACCTTTGCTCACCTTTGCTAAAGCTAAGGTAAGGGTAAGGCTGGGAAGGATGAGCAAAGGTGGGAAGGGTGACATAGGGCGGGAAGGGTGACATAGGGCGGGAAGGGTGACATAGGGCGGGAAGAGTGACATAGGGCGGGAAGGGTGACATAGGGCGGGAAGGGTGACATAGCGCGGGAAGGGTGACATAGGGCGGGAAGGGTGACATAGGGCGGGAAGGGTGACATAGGGCGGGAAGGGTGACATAGGGCGGGAAGGGTGACATAGGGCGGGAAGGGTGACATAGGGCGGGAAGGGTGACATAGGGCGGGAAGGGTGACATAGGGTGGGAAGAGTGACATACAGGGTGGGAAGAGTGACATACAGGGTGGGAAGAGTGACATACAGGGTGGGAAGAGTGACATACAGGGTGGGAAGAGTGACATACAGGGTGGGAAGAGTGACATACAGGGTGGGAAGAGTGACATACAGTGTGGGAAGAGTGACATACAGGGTGGGAAGAGTGACATACAGGGTGGGAAGAGTGACATACAGGGTGGGAAGAGTGACATACAGGGTGGGAAGAGTGACATACAGGGTGGGAAGAGTGACATACAGGGTGGGAAGAGTGACATACAGGGTGGGAAGAGTGACTTTGGGCGGGAAGAGTGACATAGGGCGGGAAGAGTGACATACAGGGTGGGAAGAGTGACATACAGGGTGGGAAGAGTGACATACAGGGTGGGAAGAGTGACATACAGGGTGGGAAGAGTGACATACAGGGTGGGAAGAGTGACATAGGGCGGGAATAGCGACATACAGGGTGGGAATACCAATAGCGACATACAGGGTGGGAAGAGTGACACAGGGTGGGAAGAGTGACATACAGGGTGGAAAGAGTGACATACACCTATGACCACCTTTGCTCACCTTTGCTAAAGCTAAGGTAAGGGTAAGGCTGGGAAGGATGAGCAAAGGTGGGAAGGGTGACATAGGGCGGGAAGGGTGACATAGGGCGGGAAGGGTGACATAGGGCGGGAAGAGTGACATAGGGCGGGAAGGGTGACATAGGGCGGGAAGGGTGACATAGGGCGGGAAGGGTGACATAGGGCGGGAAGGGTGACATAGGGTGGGAAGAGTGACATAGGGCGGGAAGGGTGACATAGGGCGGGAAGGGTGACGTAGGGCGGGAAGGGTGACATAGGGTGGGAAGAGTGACATAGGGTGGGAAGGGTGACATAGGGTGGGAATAGCGACATACAGGGTGGGAATACCAATAGCGACATACAGGGTGGGAAGAGTGACACACAGGGTGGGAAGAGTGACACACAGGGTGGGAAGAGTGACATACAGGGTGGGAAGAGTGACATAGGGCGGGAATAGCGACATACAGGGTGGGAATACCAATAGCGACATACAGGGTGGGAAGAGTGACACAGGGTGGGAAGAGTGACATACAGGGTGGGAAGAGTGACATACACCTATGACCACCTTTGCTCACCTTTGCTAAAGCTAAGGTAAGGGTAAGGCTGGGAAGGATGAGCAAAGGTGGGAAGGGTGACATAGGGCGGGAAGGGTGACATAGGGCGGGAAGGGTGACAGGGCGGGAAGAGTGACATAGGGCGGGAAGGGTGACATAGGGCGGGAAGGGTGACATAGGGCGGGAAGGGTGACATAGGGCGGGAAGGGTGACATAGGGCGGGAAGGGTGACATAGGGCGGGAAGGGTGACATAGGGCGGGAAGGGTGACATAGGGCGGGAAGGGTGACATAGGGCGGGAAGGGTGACATAGGGCGGGAAGGGTGACATAGGGTGGGAAGAGTGACATAGGGTGGGAAGGGTGACATAGGGTGGGAATAGCGACATACAGGGTGGGAATACCAATAGCGACATACAGGGTGGGAAGAGTGATATACAGGGTGGGAAGAGTGATATACAGGGTGGGAAGAGTGATATACAGGGTGGGAAGAGTGATATACAGGGTGGGAAGAGTGATATACAGGGTGGGAAGAGTGACATACAGGGTGGGAAGAGTGACATACAGGGTGGGAAGAGTGACATACAGGGTGGGAAGAGTGACATACAGGGTGGGAAGAGTGACATACAGGGTGGGAAGAGTGACATACAGGGTGGGAAGAGTGACATAGGGCGGGAAGAGTGACATAGGGCGGGAAGAGTGACAGGGCGGGAAGAGTGACATAGGGCGGGAAGAGTGATATAGGGCGGGAAGAGTGACATAGGGCGGGAAGACTGACATAGAGCGGGAAGAGTGACATAGGGCGGGAAGAGTGACATAGGGTGGGAAGGATGATCAGGGGTGGGATTGGTGAAGATGATCCCACCTCACCTTCACCTCACCTTTGTCCACCTTTGCTAACTTTTGGCCACCTTCGCTCACTTTGACATTTGCCCACCTATGACCACCTTTTCTCACCTTCTCTGGCTACCTTGCAAAGGTGAGCAAGACTGGGAAGGATGAGCACAGGTGGGAAGGATGATCAAGAGCGGGAAGAGTAACATAGGGTGGGAAGAGTGACATAGGGTGGGAAGAGTGACATAGGGCGGGCAGAGTGACGCGGGAAGAGTGTCATAGGGCGGGAAGAGTGACAGGGCGGGAAGAGTGACATAGGGTGGGAAGAGTGACATATGGTGGGATGAGTGACATAGGGTGAGAAGGATGATCAAGGGTGGGAAGAATGATCAAGGGTGGGATGGGTGGCCAAAGGTGAGCGAAGATGATCCCACCTCACCTTCACCTCACCTTTGTCCACCTGTGCTCACTTTTGGCCACCTTCGCTCACTTTTGGCCACCTTTGCTCACTTTTGGCCACCTTTGCTCACTTTTGGCCACCTTTGCTCACTTTGACAACATTTGCCCACCTATGACCACCTTTTCTCACCTTTGCTCACCTTTGGCCAGCTTGCAAAGGTGAGCAAGGCTGGGAAGGATGAGCACAGGTGGGAAGGTTGGGAATGATGAGCAAGGGTGGGAAGGAAGAGCAAAGAGCAAGGGCGGAACGTATGAGCAAGGGCGGGCAGGATGAGCAAGGGCGGGAAGGATGAGATAGGGTGGGAAGGGTGGCCAAAGGTGAGCAAAGATGATCCCACCTCACCTTTGGCCACCTTTTCTAACTTTTGGCCACCTTGCTCACCTTTGCCCAACATTCGCCACCTTTGCTTATCTGGTGGCCAAAAGTGAGCAGTTGGCCAAAGTGAGCAAAGCTGAGCAAGGGTGGGAAGGATGAAACAGGGTGGGCAGGATGATATAGGGTGGGAAGGATGATATATGGTTGGAAGGATGATATAGGGTGGGAAGGATAACTCAACCTGCAGCGGTAAGCCAGAGTGCTGTGACTATGAAAACCCCCCTTTGGATATAGATATAACACTCAGGTTTCACTTTTTAAATAGTTCATTTATTGTTTACTTCAGTACATCACACTTAACATCAATCAATATCCTCTTAGGTAAATACAACCGTCGTATTCGGTCGCCACTATCAGACTGCCCCAACTCACTCAACTGCCCAACCATCGAACTAACCGTTCCCGGATGTGACATCATGTGAGATTCCAATAAATTCTAAAACACTCAATTCACAACTTTAAAGTGGCAAAAATAAATAATTAAATTCAAAAAAAAATTTACAAGGCATTATTAAAAGAAAACCCACCCACCCAAGAAATTAAGTTAATAATAAATAATTAATATATAATAATTTAATATATAATTATATTATATTATTATTATATTCCGTTTATTCTTTTTTATAGACATATTAATTACATTTTTAAATATTTAAATATAAAGGATAAAAATTTAAAAATATAAACAAAAAACATTTAAAAATATAAAAAATGTTTGTATTTTATTTCTTCGATATTTGACACCGACTGCCGAAATTAAAGTTATTTTTAAATTTTTAGTGTATTTTTTTTTGGAAGTCGGTTGTTTTTTTTTTTTGTAAAAAAGTTTTTTTTTATTTCTCCGCTTTAGGTGTTTTCATTTAATAAGACAATATTGTTATCAAAGTACGCGTAAGACATGGTCCATTAAGGGCCTACTACCGACCAAGTGGCGCCCTCATTGAATAAAAAATCGTAGCAGAGCATAGAAAATAAATATTAAAGAATCCAACGTCACGTTTGTTACAAAGAGGATAAAGTATTTTTACGTTGTTAAAACAGGTCTCAGAATGTTTCGTATCCAAAGTAGTAGGCAAAAGTATCAGCAACGGCCGTTTTTGGTACTTTTGCCTGCTACTTTGGATACGAAACATTCTGAGACCGGTTTTAACAACGTAAAAATAGTTTTTATTCAATGAGGTACGATTTTTTCTTCAATGAAGGCGCCACTTGGCCGGTAGTAGACCCTTAACTAATAACGTAAAATGACTCTCATAGCTATTGAAAAGAGCCTTTCAACAAAAAATACCTGCTAGGCATAAATATTTCTGTAACCCAAGAATCGTGTACCTACATTACGTGACGATTCGTCTCCGTCATTACAAGTAACGGTACCCTACGTGTAGAAATTCGGAAAGTTATTCACTTCATTAGGTTCATTGTCCACATCATTGTTGACTTTAGTTCTTTATTATTATTTGCCTGTACTGTCCCACTATAGGGCAAAGGCCTTCGTTCCCTCTTTCCACTTTTCTCGGTGTTGTGCAGTTTTGGCCCAATCCTTTGAGAAGTTCCCGCCATCTCTTTCTGGGCCTGCCATGTTATCGTTTCCTAGCGTTTGGCATCTGATGAGTGGTCTGCTGCTTGCTGGTTTTGCCCATTGCTAACGAAAAACAATAATATTATTAAAGGTTCCAAAATGAACAGCTTCATTGTTAATGACTCACATGTTTGCTTAATACTAACCCATATTTAGTTTCAATTCCCAAACTTTGCGTGTTCAATGCCATATGTTGTGTTTCATTGGACAGTCGCTAGAGTATAATTATGGGTGGGTTATTAAAACATGGGCTTGGTTTGTTATACCATTAGTGATCCATAATATATTGTCCATGTTGAAGAATAACAACGTCTGTAGCCAATTCGTTATGTCTTTTTCTTTCTTGTTGATGTTGTCTTTCTAAGGAGTACAATGAAGACTTTGTGGGCTGATTTTTATGCTCAACTCTATATTTGGAGTACAAAGACTACAAAATTCGCAGCATGTGTGATACCATTATTTGACAATACAGCATTGTACCTCCTCCTGATAAGTTCATTCAACTGTTTATTAACAATTTAGATCCATTAGTAGACTCTCCTTCCAAACCTTGTCTTGTCCAAACAGAAAATCATTTACCATAGAAATTATCGTTTCATTTGCATATTAGATGTGTTGTTAAACATATGATTCAGCTAATAAAGGCTAGATTCAATCTCCCGTTTGGCTCACATTTCCACACAATGTTACTCTTCAGGAATTAATTAGTGCGTCTGAGTTACCGGCACTTGAACTCCTGGTATGCGAGCTTGTTTGCACCGAGCTATTTTAGCTCCAATTTGTACCTGAATCATGTTTCCTGATTTCATATTTGTTCCTGTGTTACGCTTTGATGTGGGTCTAGTGTTAAGTAATTAACCGTATTCTGTTTCGTTTTATTTTGCAACAGTGGTAATTTATTAAAGCTTATTATATTTACTGACATCAGTTTGATATGTACCTACGTGTTGTCCGTAAGACCGTAACGGATGATCAAATTCAAATAAGACACTGCGGAAAAATAGTAGGCCGCAACAATATAGGATGGCGACCCAGAAGGTCATTCCAAATTGAAACCACAACAAGTGCAGAGTTAACAGAGGGAAACAAGCAATTTAAACATAAACGTTGCTCTGTCATCTCACTCCAGTGTTCCCTTGTCGATTCGGCACAATGGCCAAGACACATTTTCTGCGAAAGACCTTTTTCATACATCGAGGATCTATTTTCACGCAAAGGAATCTAAATACCCATACAGCTCAAGAATCTTAATCACCCAACTTCAAAAGCTTGCAGTTGGCTCCCTAACCGTAATTTATTTAAAATTCTGTTTACCAACATTGTTAATCCCTTCGATATTTACGAGTAAGATCATTAGAAGACAAATGGGTTCAGAAATAAAGTGGTTTATCCCAGTTCCTGTATCCAACTGGACAGAAAAAAAACACGTTGCCCAAATTGCTATCTAACGTTAGTTTCACGATATTTACAGTATCGTTAATCGTGTTTATAGATGGCATGTTGAAAGTCTTTCAGAGTCCGTCAACTCAATATTTATTGAAATCTGACTGAGAATTTTGAGAAATGGGATGTCCTTACTAAATATTATTTTAGAGCCAGCCATTTAGTTTTATTGGTGGAAGTGATAGAAATATTAGGCATTATGTTGATTTAGACGTTGTCGTTTTTAAAATCAAATCCACGTAATGATGGACATTTAAAAATTCCATATTCCGTGCTTATATTCGTAGTTTCTTGCAGCGTTCTTGTTTTGTAAAATACTAGGCTGCCCTGGTCTCGCATGGATGCAAATCACTACATATTATAAAAAAGAAAATACACTTAAAAATTAAAGAATAACTTTAATTTCGGAAGTCGGTGTTTGTATTTTATTTCCTCGTTATTTAACACCGACTGCCGAAATTAAAGTTATTTTTAAATTTTTAATGTATTTTCTTTTTTGGAAGTCGGTTGTTTTTTTTGTAAAAAAGTTTTTTATTTTTCACTTTTTAGTTGATAAACCCCAGAACTAAAAAGCCCAAATAACATGGAACGTATCATTTAAACATACTCGTAATTGGAGAAAACAAAAACGTCATACGTATTTTTCGTTTTTGTTCAGTTTTTCAAAAAGTGCTGAAGCAATTTCGATAAAATTTATATGGGACCACCTCGGGAGTATATTAATTGTTTCGGATAAAAAAAGAATTTTATAAATCGGTCCACAACTTACAGAGAAACCGGTGGATATACATAAAAAAAAAATACATACAGTCGATCATAGAACCTCCTCCTTTTTCGAAGTCGGTTAAAAACAAAATCCCCGCCGTGCCTGTACGCGATAATCTCATAAACTACTGAACGGATTTTCATGCGGTTTTCACCAATAGACAAATTGATTCATGATGGTTTTGGTGTACCTATTTTACCCATGCCACAGATAATGCCTCATCCCATACAAAACGGTACCGCCGTAATTACGGGTTTTCTGGCACAAGTAACTTTTGTTCTTCGTTCGGGCGTGTCCTCTACACCTCGCTAGATGGTGTTAGCAACGACGGCTTGCAATTTGAGTGAATTTACTTAGTCTTACCAATAATTTCTCACACATTGAGGAATTATTTTATAGAATTTTTGGCACTTCATAATACGAGTAGTTTTACTGTATCAAAATGTGAATGTGTCGATTCGTCCCAATAATCATCTAAATTTGAATTAGGAGTCTATTATTCCACAATTGTATGCTTAGGACAGTTTATTAAGTAAAAAAATATAGTACTTATTTACAAATTCTTTTTTCAAATTTTAATATTAATATTACTTAAACTTCAATATGAAATTGATGCATATTACGCAATCTGTTGCAATTTATTTGAACTAAATTTTCTTTGTTCGAGATGTGACCCATGCAAAGCTGGGGCGGGTCACAAGTTATACATAAACCTTTCTCGTTTATCGTTCTTTCACTTAGTGTAAACTTTTTTTAAAAAAAAAAAGGCACGTCAAACTCAAAATCATTGGTGGGCCAAATGCATATAATTCATAAAATCAGTGGGCTGCAAAACTCAACCATAAAGAAGAATAAAAGTCATTGCATAGATAGACGGTCGGTAAACGTTTATTTAGAAATTAAAAGAAAAAAATATAGAAATAATGAATTACAATCTTTTGCCAGGACTTCAGAAAGGAGGAGGTTATCAATTCGGATGTTTATACTATTTATATTTATGTATGTTCGGGCATAACTTCGTCATAGTATTTATGTATAGACGGATTTGCAAAATTCTTTTTTTGTTCGAAAGGTGTTTATTCCGAAATGGTCTCATTTAAGTTTCATAAATAGATCAGATGATGAGTTTTGGAGAAAGACAACGAAACTCTTCAAAAAATCACAGTAAATCAACCGCGATTGCTGCTATCGCATAAATATATGCATTGTTGACACAATTTAATAGGAAATCACAACACTTGTAGGTGCTTCCAAACATTGATAGTATTCTGCTAGACAATTCACGTATCTCTTTGTACTGAACAGGTAAATACTTGTAAAAGTCGACTGCACCAACACTGTTGAATTTTTGTTTTATTGATAAAATTGGATCGGGCCTCAGGCAAACGTGCAAAGGGCCGCATGCGGCCCGCGGGCCGTATGTTTGACATGCCTGGTGTAAACCTTATTAATATTCGTTGCGTGGCTTAGAAGACTGAACAGACACGCAGACAGCGACATTTGTTTTATACTATTACATTTACAGATTAGAGATAGTGAATATTTTTAAATCTTAATCGTCAATGAAGAGCTTATGAAAACTTGTCAATAAAGGGTCACTGGCACCGCCATCATGTATCTACGTGCGGCAATTAATTGTCACAATTGGCAGACTGCCCATTGGGTTTTAATTTGTGACAATCATTTGAATATTTTGCTATCTTGCAACACTATAGCTTTACGAGCCAAGATAAAATATACCAGTTTCAAAGACACTATTCTTTAATATGATGATTCAGAATGCTTTTTCAGTATTTAGGAGACATTGAACTGTGTTAAAAGGTTTTCTCAACTCTGTCGTGTTACGAAACTTATGCTGTTTTGCTGAACGTATTTTTGTACATTCACGCTTTCATCTCTTAAAAATCATTATCTACAACCACATATTTCTAGTCCATCTTTAAACTAGTTGAGATTAATTATTTCTTCATTTTAAATAATCAATCAGTGATTAAATAATCATTCAATTGATTAAAATTCAGTTGCCAAAATGTAATGACTCCCAACATCCGGCTGCTCATCATATTATTCTAATCACGTAAACCTAAAAAGGAAAGTAAATGGTTCGATAGTAAATACTCTATCAGTTATCTGATACATTCTTGCATATTGATCACCGAATTTATTTATAGTGTAGCTTTCATTTCTTCTATTTGCTTGTTACTTGATATCATTATATTCTTTTTACCCGACTGCGCGACGTTAAAGAGGGTAATGTTTTTATTAGCCTATGTATGTCTGTATGTATGTTTCTTTGTGGCGCTTTAGAGACCAAACTATGCCGATTTTGATATTTCTTACGTCAATTGATTCGTCTTAATCTTGGGAGTGCTACTAAAGACATGACAGTAATCTAAATGCAATATACTGACAACCAGACGCCACATTGTGAAAAATAAAAAAAAATATAGTCTACGAACTATATTAAGTGGGGGTATCAAATTGAAGGGTTCGAGGAGGCGATTCTAAAAATATAACTCACTAAAATATAGAAAATAAAAAAATTGAATATTTTCATAGTATTTGGCATGAAATCAATAATTGAACTAAAATAACTGCCACCAACTGCAACAGACTGCTTGAAAAGCGACTTGGTTGTAACTTTTTAATTGTTTTCACAGTCGGGCTTTTCGAAAATATTTAATTGTTTGTATTGTTTCGTAATGTTCTACTGCTTATTGTATCTTCATCGTTCTCTGATTGTATTTCAAAGAAACTTATCAATAAAAGTTAAATAATTTATTGTAACAATACGAATTTATTTCTTTCCCCTTTTTTTTTTACTATTCATTATTTCTTATTATTCTTCTAAATCTCGCGTGTACAGACATACGAGTAATTACATAGAGCTTCTATTACGTCCCTATAAATTCTGCCAGGGTTTTTTAGATTCGCTATCAGTTCAGCGGTATCCAATCAGGTTAATATGCTTTTAGCTTTCAGCGGAGCCCTGACCCAGCCCTGCCTTAGTAATTTAAATGAATCGCTTCGAGGGATCCATTATTTGAATTTGACAAATTGTCCATCTGTCCTCGACTAACCTTTGATTTGCCCGGTGTCCAAGGCCGCGTTTATTGAATAGAAAAAGTAATTTAGGGCTTTTATAGGTAGATTCGATCATATCGTTTACTTATTCGGTTTAGTTAATGATGATTTGTTTAGACATACAGCCTTATTTATAAAAGTTACCAACCATAAGCTTAAGGGTCTACCGGCCAAGTGGCGCCCTCATTGAATAAAAAATCGTAGCATAGCATAGAAAATTAATATTAAAGAATACTACGTTGCGTTTGTTACAAAGAGGATAAAGTATTTTTACGTTGTTAAAACAGGACTCAAAATGTTTCGTATCCAAAGTAGTAAGCAAAAGTGTCAAAAATGATTATTCAATGAGGGCGCCACTTGGCCGGTAGTAGAGCCTTAATTTAAACGCTGAGAAGCGGATTCTAAACTCAAGATCACGTCTCATCCATCAAATTCGACTGTAGGACAAAACCTCATTTAAATGATTATTGATTAGTCAGCACGTAACTACCCACATCTACCCTTGTTCCCGGGAAAAAATATTCAAATATTATAAGAACAGCTACTCACTGTTTTGTGTAATTAAATAGTTCCTTCGTAGTCTATAATAAAATTGCTATCATTTATTGCTAGCAGATATATCTCATGCTCTGGAGTGGCAACCACAAAGTGGACCGCTGACCTGCAGGCGTATTCGCTAAGTCAGTTGACATCAAATTGATAGGCACTTTGCCGTACATTGCTTCTTTGACGTATAGGAAACCGTAGTGGCTTTTATAATCGATGTCCACCGACAACGTACTGCAAAGTGCCTATCAAATTGATGTCAACTGAGTTACCGAATACACCTGCTGGTGAGGGTCGCGGGTAGCTGATGTATGCGAGACGCACAGGACCGGTCGTTGTGGCGAAACTTGGGGGAGGCCTATATCCAGCAGTGGACGTCTTTCGGCTGAAATGATGATGATATCTTATGTTGTGGCTGAAAAACAAGATGCCCTGGTCCGTAAATTAAAACATGCTGTTGTTGGCATTTTTCCGATCTGACGTGAAGTTCTTATCAGAGCGACCACGCCGTTGACATACCTAGCATAAGCAGATTTTTTTTAAAAATATCCTTTGAGTTGATCCAGCTATACAGATTCACAAAAGCGACGATGTTCTCCCAATATTTCTATTTATTGCATAGACCATGGTTACAGATAATTCGGTGAACAACCTCATTTCGTTGTTGTTGTTACTGCCTAGCGTTTTCCGCTAGTCCCTTTATTTTTGTCACCAGTTATTCGTACATCTATTATTGGCTTCGTAAAAATACATAATTTGTCAATTTTCCAGACAACGCTTTCCGTTTAATATTTTCATCTTCAAATGTTGTTTGTTCAGAAAAAAAATGAAGGGTCTATTAGTTAACTCTATTTTGAGTGTGGTTTATATTATTAGTTTTGAATTCTTCAGTGCCAAAAGTTACTTTTTTTTTTAGATTTTCATAGTTCAGTAGGTAGGTTTTCAGAAGCGACTTTATTCAGAGCATTCGCAGAATCGCAGTATGTTCATTAAACTGATGGCTATTGTATATAGCGCCATCTATACTTGCCTAGAAAAACTTCAGGCTTTACTAACGCCGCAGTCGAACGTGTGATACATATTACTTTATGAAACCGTCGGTGAACGCGTTCTACTTCTATCTTTATCAACCAGGTGGCGCTTATAACTTTTTACATAGTATAGAAAAGCTTGATTAAAAATGACTTTTCTTTTAGCTAATTGCTTTTTTCCGGAGCTTCATTTTAATTGGTTTTGATTTTGAGATTTTCTTTAGTGGCATTTTTATTGTTTCGTTCTTGGTTAGTTGATTCGTAATCGATCGTTATCACAGTGGCGTTATATGATGTCACGGGTGCATTAACCCTTGCAGTGCCGCGTCGCTTGCACCCGCCCGCCCACGTCCCCGGGAAAACTGCAATGTCAGTCGCGGATCCTTGAACCCTAGCGCCTACACAGTTTGGTGTTTACATCTCTCGCAGACTAAGTTTCGGCTAAACAAAAGTTTATATACAGCTTCGGTACAAGTGTAATCAGTAACAGGTTGTTTGGCTGAGTCAATATGTTCAACATTCGGTCCTATGACTAACGTTTGATCTGCGGGAAGCTCCTCAGCTCCAGTAACCACCCACACGTTTCAATAAACGATGGTACATAAGTACATGGTTACGCCCGGTTGCCAATACTAGTTATCCCGTCTTATACGAAACATATGGCGGGAGCTCGCATTCCACAGCGAACATTCTGGAATAACGCAGTTCTGTTATAATCTTCGTGGAAAAGCCTGTGTTTGAAAGTATCAGTGACTTTTGGATTTTCTCTAAGGACTGTGCTTCTGACGTCACTGACGCCATGACGGGTAAGTAGCAGCTATTTTTGGTAAATAGGAATGTCGGGTCGTTGGATGATTATGCTAATTACCGTTTCTTGTTTTCATTTAAGTATTTGATTATTTTTCTTATTAGGAGTGCGGATGGGCTACTCGGTTTCTTATGGGTAGGCCTTGTAGCGTTTATGGGTTTTTAAATCGACATCTGTTCTTGAAATGTTTTAAGAATAGATTATCTAATGTACCTAATAAAATTATTTGATAGTTTGTTGTAGCTTTCTGACGCAGATTTCTTACTAAAGTGTTTGCGTTTTATGCGATGGTTCTATTCATGTCTTGATTTAAAAGCTAGTTCATGTTTCTTTAATATATGTATATTTTTTTACTATATTAGTAAGAACAAACTTCTCAATAATTGTTTACATCTATCTAGTACTAATAAGTAATTAGACTCGTAAGTCTAATAAGCAATTTAGCTGTAACTTTTTTTAAATCATGAGATTATTTATTTATTTATTTAATCATTTATGTACACACAGAGACACAGTAACAATAAACATAATTATAAATACAGTACAAAGGAACTGCTTATTTCTTAAGAAATTTCTACCAGCAGAGCTGCGATAGGAGAAGTGAGAAAGAAATGTAGACAAAAGTGTGTAAGAAACAGAAAAAAGAATACGAGATGTCCTATACTAAGGTATCAAATAAACCTACACATATATTGTAAAAATATATATACTTACATAAATATATACCTAATACTGTAAATAGATACATGACATACAAATATATAAAAATTATTATAATAGAGAGGAAAGGTAGTGCTCTTTAACACGATTTTTGAAGAGAGAAATTGACTTCAAGTCTCGAATGCTAGGCGGAAGCGAGTTCCACAATCTTACTGCATGGTCAGAGAAAGAGTAGGAATAGTAACTGGATTTATGAGGATGGGTTTTGAGGAGGGATCTAAGGTGAGATCTGCACGGCGCGTCACCAGGGCGAGCGTAAGAAATTCGCTCACGCGATTATTTCTAATTGACTTGGGGATTTGGACGTTTTCACTGCTGTTACTGCTGGATGGGCGACCATCTTTACATACCGAGACTCCTCCGTGCCTCGGAAAGCACGTTAAGCCGTTGGTCCCGCCTGTCAATCGTGGATCTTTGACAGTCGTTACGAGTCGTCAGAAGCCCGAAAGTCTGACATCCAGCCCGAAAGCCTTACCAAGGGGTATCGTATTACCCAGTAACTGGGTTGTGGAGGTCAGATAGGCAGTCGCTCCATGTAAAATACTGGTTTTCAGTTGCATCCGGTTAGACTGGAAGCCGACCCCAAGATAGTTGGGAAAAGGCTAGGCAGATGATGATGATGACTGCTATTACTGTGGCGTGTGGCAACAATCTAGACAACCAACAAAGCATTTTTCGGAAGTAAAAGCGACTGAATAAAAATTATTATTACCTACCTCTGGGAAATAGACAATTCCAAAATTTCTTGTAGCTTTCAGGCATGTGGTTTAGCAAATAAATTCTTTATCAATCATATTAGGAAGCGAAGTACGACTTGATAATAATTTGTAAACCTCAATGGCGATGAACAGAGAATGATAGACGGCGAAACATTAAAGAAATAAGTAACTCAAAATATTCTTCGTTTATGAAGGGTCCATAACTCCATACAGCATAGACAGTGCATCATTAACTTGCAAGCCGTCCCTGATGTATAGGGTACATTAATACATTTTCTTCTACCCGCCAAAGGGCGAAAGATAAAACATATTGCCGAGTCATAAAAGATAATGATCTACTAATAAATAAACGTCCACCTGTCAAGGCGGCGACCAGGCTTTGAGAAAAAACAGCAATCAGTGTGTCAAACGCGTCAAATCGGTCCGCGGATCCGCTGTCCCTCCAAGTATGGGTGCGCAGGCGCAGGCGGACTCGCGGGAAAATGCACTCATTACCTCGGCTAGATTGTGCCCTTTATTTTCTGGAGACGTGTTTCAATGCTTCAACGGTTTTGTGGTACATTTTGATTGACTATAACAGTGGATTCATACGGATGTTAAGAACAGGGATGGACGTTTTTAAGAAATGGTCTTTGATCAGATAGGAACGTCTTATACCTAATTCACTTCTGAGTTTAAGTTCTCCATCTTTCGTGTTTTCTGTTACTGCTTATCTTGGATTTTGTTAGTATTATAAGCACCTGCATTATTAGAATTACAGACTGAAATACTACTGGAACTTCTTTGTAGGAAAACTTGTAACTTGGGTCTTTTGTCAGTATTCAAGTCGGTATTTGTTTTCTCTCTCTTTTTTCATGTGTAGTTCTTATCGAGATCCGCTGCTCTGAAAAATTCTTTTCTTTAAAAATACCATTGTTCACGATCATAGCAAGAAAGTCGTAAACGTCTTTACTATTCTCAATCCACGATTTATTTGCTAGTATGAATCATATTTCTATTTAAAGCACTACTATTGATGCTTTTAACTATTTCTTTCACATGTATAACAAGTCTGTATAAACAATTAGTAACAGCTTCTTTGGTCATATCTTTAATTTCTTGGTCGAAATCCTTTAATTGATTTTATTTATATGCTAGGACAGCATACAAATAAAATTAATTTACAAAGGGCAGAGGCTCTCCAATATCTATGTGTGCTATTTAAACCTTCAGTCATTCCTCATCTATTTTAATTCTGTGCTATGTATGCGCACAATGCGCATGCGTATCCTAGGTCTTTGACATCTAACACATCTTAAGGTTCAATAAGGCGTTATAATCGTACTTGAACGCAAAGCTTGTGCAACAGATGTCACTAGAAAATTATCTCGAACCTTCTCTTCAAAATAGAGGACATTCTCAATTCGACTATATTTTTTGACATGGGTTTGTCTTCTTCTCTGGCACTCTAGGCATTGCCCTTTACATTACTCTCTCTATAACTCTAGATATTACGATCAGCTTTATTACAGTGTGTGTGTATATACAGTAAATCAATATGCACTTTCTCAAGCATTTATTTCTACTGTTTTCCCATTACCATTAGAAAGAAGTCTGCAACCATCGTCCCATGCGCCAACGGGGGGTGAACTGTATACGGCATAGACGACACGCCTCCCGTGATATCAAACACGTATATGTTCCCAGCCAATTTGTACCGCTGGCTTTTAATTAGGTAAAAAAAACTAACGTTACTTACCTGTTTTTATGCGATCGAATAGCTTCTCATGGTACTAGCATGTGATCGTGATCATATTTGGATGTCATTAATTTTTTATTTATTTATAAAATACGTATACATTCCGGTCGATTGAAAGTTTTGATAGAGTGGAAGCATTAGCAGATCGCGTGATGTAAGTTCATTATTAAATTTAGCGCTATTTCCTGTTGATTTTACGAATCTGTTTACGAAATCATACATAGCAACAACATCTTCCGAATGTTCTCAAATTTCACGTTTTGAAACATAATTGCAATTTGTTCTTTTTCAAATGAGAAACAAACCACTTAAAACCAATACAGACTTCGTCGAGTCCGCACTTGACCGCTCATCTGTTATATGTAAGTCAACTATTCTGATAAATGCATCTAGTTCACATTTAGTCATGCTCAGGCTGATACTTGTTTTATGTATCCTGCCAGAGGAAGTCATAAGACCTTATGAACCTTTCGTCGTTATAATAGTAATATTATATGCTTCTTCCACAGAATAACCACCAATATCAGTATTCAAAGAGCCTATAATATTGCAACTACAGCTGGCTACTTTATTCGCTGTTTTAGACGATAAATTGTTTCGCATTAATCGTATATCTGGGAACAATTGGCCATAAATTGTTGTATCTGCTAACTGCAATAAATTTACGGTGCGAAATGAATGGAGCTAACTAGTGGTGTCACTCAAGATAACGCTGTATATATTAATGACCTCACACTGTGTTGCTTCAATTAAAAGCTTAGTGCATCACTGTCTGTGGTCAGATTGTTGTGTAAGATCTGCGACTGGCACCTCTATTGATCTGTTAATAAAACTGTTTGTTTTCTTTCATTAACAATCTCTTGGGTGTCTAGGATTGTTTATTTACTGATTTACTTTGGTTTGCGAATTTGATTCAGTGCCTGTTTCTTTACAGTGTATTTTGCTATTGCATTATATGCTTTTATTTTGTCTGATTGGCTCAAATATTTACGAAGTGCATTGATATGAACTTAAACCACTTAAAACTAAGTTTATTATAAAAGTGTCTTCTACTGTTTTATGCCTGTAGTAGCGTCTGAGATATTGTAGAAACCCAAATAAGTGGTTTTATTGCTTTTAATGTCTGTCGATAAATTAAAGAAGCTTTTCAAATGACTGCGATTATTCGTTCCACAGTTAGATATCAATGAAGAGAGTGGTCGTAAAACTTATCAATACAAATGACTTGACGATTTGGGAGTTTGGATGGGAATTGCTTCTTTACCCGATTAGGCAAACAGATTTTTATGGCGCTCGTTATAATAGTAGCTCAATTCCTGCTAGACCATTAATTTTTGGGTATCGGGAGTTTTTCTTTCATCAATAATTGCACACATATCACTACTTACCACTTTGTTCATCAATAGAACTAATGCCACAACCATAAAAACGTGTAAAAGTACAGTAAGTACTTCTAACATATCATTAGCACCGTACAAAACCAAGTGTTGATAAAAATCTTCAACTACGACTGCCCTACAATTTGCGCGGCTGACCGGAGGCAAGTTACCTAAAATAGTGGTCACCCACTCGCGCCTGACCAGGAAACGAATACACCTCTTTATGTATAAGTAATGCTAATCGGATATTTGGAATGGCTTCTTAGTTTACTATGTGTGTTGTTCTTTTGGCGTTGTAGATATCTGATTTGACACTCTGACCAAAATCTGAAGATAGATTTGAACTTCTGTCTATTATTTTTCCATTTCACTATTTCTCATTGTGTAGTTTCTTGTTGTCCTTGCTAAGCTCTGCTTCATTTACATATTTTGCTGTTTGTTTCATGTGTTACGCAAAGCGACCTTTCTTTTTTGCAACCCTTAGATAACCTACTTAGGTCTTCTATCGTTAGAGTCATCATCATCATCATCAGCCTTTTAATGTCCCCACTGCTGGGGCACAGGCCTCCTCTCTGTGAGAATACTGACTTAATTGATGAAAAGCCAGATATATCAATGCAGTCAATTTTCTAGAAACCATTAGATCTGATTGTATTCTTGTTTTATGTTTATTTTAAGAATTATTGGCAATATAATACATCTTGTCTTGTCATTTAGAAACTTCAAGACAATAATGTTTTGCCGTACTTTACGCTTTGTTGGGTTCACCATGAATGGCATTGACCACGCGATTCGTTATGGTATGTACCTCGTCAGCGTCGTTAGTGATCTTTGTTTGGTATTTCGGTTTTCGCTTTAACGATAACTTCCTTAGCTTGTTTTCTTTTTATGGTAAGCTCTTAGCGAACATGATCACTACATAGTATAAAACAAAGTCGCTTTCTCTGTCCCTATATCCCTATGTATGCTTAAATCTTTAAAACTACGCAACGGATTTTGATGCGGTTTTTTTTAGTAGATAGAGTGATTGAAGAGGAAGGTTTATATATATAATTTGTACCCGAGCGAAGCTGGGGCGGGTCGCTAGTTGTGACTATTCTTAAGCCTTTCATTTGTGGTTAAACTGGGTATAAGCTTTACGTATAACGCGAGTTCAACCATAAATAACTTAGAAAATGTTATTGAAAATCTTTGACATTGGCTTTATAAATAGTTTCTGCTAATCGTTACTCAAGATAAGAATCAAGGACAAAGCTTTCTCCGCAATATTACGCTTCTGCAATAATTTTGCCACGAGCTAGGAAGCAATCTGCTCAAGCGGGCAGCATTCCTGTGTTCGCCGACCGCGTCCTGCATTCCCATCCGTGGCGGCTTCCGAGAACATTGCGATCCGCTATGCCTTCTTACTAGGCAATCCCCTGCCTCCCTGGACACCAGTTGCCGATACATCCATCGCCCACATGTGCCCATTACGAGCTCAGTACCGCACCACAATGAAACTGAGATCATTAGACACCGTCCCACAGTTGCGTCTTGAGTCCGCGACAGTTGTCAGTCGCGGCGACGACATCCATCCGATCAAACCGTTGCGACCGAGCGCGGAGCGTTCGACGATCGACAGTTACGTACGAAGCCAATGCCGTGTTTTTAATTTGGACGTTTTTCTACGGTCCCTGTGAATCAATTGGTAACGGTTGACGTGCCTAGTGTGAGACTAATTCGGCGACTTGTGTTCGTTAGTGCGGTGTACCCTGTGAGCTGGCGGCCGTTCGACTAATAACCCTTTGATGTAACAAAGCAGTAATTAGAGCGTGGATTTAAAAATAACTGCACCCACTCGTTCTGTGCGTGCGTCTTTAACTTGACGCTAATTACGATTCAAAATATATCTTAACTTTAATTGATTATTTGAAAAAATAAATCGAACAATCACCCCACCTTCTGGAGTGTAGTTCATTGCGCGTACTTCGAACCATGTTTAAACATTGCATCCCAATATGTCAACAGTCAATCAATTGAACATGAAGCCGTAGTATTAGACGCCGCAAACATCAGTGTTAATTGCCTATAAATAAAACAGGGCCATCGTACTGGCCAATTTAGAGAGATCCCCTGTTTGCTAATAGGTGTAGTTAAAGGACGAATTGTATCGTATAAATAGGACAACCAATAGAGATCGCGTTAGGTTGGTGACAAGCAGTAATTACTGGAGTGTTTCCGGGATAGTGAAGTTTATAGATTACTTTGCTTACATTATGCCATTTAGGTTTTTTGTTAGACTGGTTAGTTCTACTTGAATCTGGTGCAGTCTCTATCAAGCGTGATTAAAACATAACACTAACCATTAAATGCATCTGAGTGGACCATTTCTATCACTACCGTTATGTCTTCATTATCTTCACAAGTGAGCATGCTTCCTCATTCATGTTTTTCATATTTTGCTGTGATATGTATTCCATGTCTATAATATGAAATATGCATAGCTTCATCTGTATGTCATTCAACATACCCACGTGCTATGATACTTGGAAAATGGAAACTTATGTTTGTCAACGACTGTTATGGCGTGAAATTTTGATGTCAAGCTGTCCATTGATATGTTGCATTATTCATTCATTGTTTATGCGTTTTCCATACGATAATCCAAGTCATAATAATTTTCTATAATCATTGACTTTTCTATTCCGTGCATTGCTCCATTTAAGCAATGTTTCATTCCATGGGCTGCGTATGCATTAAGTTCTTAATTGTGCTTATTATCTCTAACTTATGAAACTGCCGGTATACCATTTACTGGTTTTAAAAAAGGCTGTCTAGAACCGGTACTAAGTTTCTGTTTAAATTCAGTCCTACCTTTAAAAGGTTGACACATTTGCCTTGTTATCTACAACTGAATCTATGTTCTAGTGCGACTTGCTTTAAAAGTCTTGTACTTCATTCCATGCCATAATTGTTAATGAATGCAATTAATATACTCGTGTTATGTCTTAAACAGAATTAGTTACAGTCGAAGGTACTATAATTAATTAATTTCTCATACTAAGGCTTGCACGTCGAATGAAGAACAGAATGTTGAAATGATTGATTATTGTTTTTTTAAAGCAAGCTTGTAATAACGTCTAGACAATGTTGTGGGTGGATGATCCGATTATGTTACATTGCATTTGGTAAAAGAAACTTTATTGAAAGCGAAAATTTTAAACAAAATGTGATATATGACAGTGAAATCATGTACAATGTTAACATAAATAAAAAGTTTAATAGGCTGGTTCATGCACCTATATCTAAGAACTCCATTGTATCCTATTGAGCCATTAAACTGAACCTATTGGCCTCCGCCGAAGTCATAATTCTGTCGAACACTTGGCCTTAGTTACAAACATGTTAAAGACATAATTCTCTTGCCAATACGTGAATTACGGTTTAATTGTTTACATGTGGCAGTTTCTTTAGCGATTTATTAACAGCAATTGTGTTTTTCATATGAATGAAAACATTACAGAACAAATGAAAAATGCCATTTGCGTCTAGGGTCTTTCTTATATCGTCATCAACATCATCATTGTATATTTAACTTCCTAGATTCCTTATATGTACTGTGTAAGCTCTCATCGATGTATACAGTAACGAAAAGTTTGTTTCCTAGTCTGCCATTATTGATCTATTTTCGTCCATATCAAATCTTATCTAAGTTTTATTGACACCTCTGTTTGTTATCTCGTCGGCTTTGTTATCTTTACTTATTAGGTTATGTTATTTAATAGAACAAAATCACTGCCTCTAGAGTAGAGGCGAGTCTATCTGGTGGAACTTTTAGCAGTTCAAAATACGAATGACGTTGGATATAATCATGTGTGTATTAGATGATTGAAACACATGGTCTAAGCCTATTTAAGTATCTTTGTTCTGTTCTATTTCTGACCATCATAATGTAATTTTATTGGCAGCTTCAGGTAGTTAGCTCATCTCGTAAAATACCACTTTACCTTGTGTAACTATAAATCTATGAGTAATGTGATTGCCAAATACAATTATCATCCAATAAGAGCATTCCGGTAATTGCTAGTAATTGCAGTACTTGAGTCATAAGCTCGTCTTGTGATGACCTACCTTTTCAACACAATTTTCATGCCTATTATTGTTCATTTCATATTTATCTTTGAATCCTGGCGCAAAATACCGGTCGCATCGCGTAATTATTTTCTTCTTCAGAATTGGCTTTATTATGAATACCAGTAAATCTTAGTTTTATCTCGATAAAGTACTGAATACTGAAGAAGTGCAATAACCACATAAGTGCTTGGTTCAAAATCTGTTACAATTTTCAAATATTTACTCACCTGCCAAAAATGATTTTCGATAGGGTAGCGCTTTAGCTATTTAAACCATCATCGTAGGCGTGGTTTTATGTTACAAGATGAGATGAGCAGTAATCATTGATAATCCCATACAAATCTTACATAATAAACAGATTTCTATTGATGTAAAGGCTACGTAGTAATTAAGTGTGGGATGCAAAGGTTTTATTATTAACGACTTAGTTATTAGTAGCTGGACAAGTTGCCCATCGCCCACGACTACAATAGTTACCTACTTCCAACAGTTTATTGTGGAAATGGTGATATGTGCTACTGTTGGAATTGGTTCACCGGACATTTAATAAAAAAAACATCGTAAATATTGGCCAAACACTAGTTACAATTATGTAGACCCCACCAAACTGAGGTTTATCAGTGGGATGAGCACAACTACAGCAAAAATTGACTTTGTATAACACAACTTGTGGCTATTTCACTGAGCAGTACATTTTTTAAAGTCTCTTGGTAATTTTATCATTCGGAAATTTCAAAGTTGAGTTGTTAGATAGCATTGATCGCAAAATTCAATGCTCGAAATGTCTCGAGGTGCCATAAGGACCTTTTGAGTGGTTTAAAACTAAATAAATTCAGAGAGAAAATAATAATTATGATTGCAGGAAAGAAAACTTTTTTTACAAAAAAAGCAACCGACTTCCAAAAAAAAATACACAAAAAATTTGAAAATAACTTTAAATTTGGAAGTCGATCTTTGTATTTTATTTATTCGTTATTGGACACCGACAACCGAATTATTTTTTTGTGTCGGTCGTTTTTTTTTTAAAGTTTTTTATTTTTCACTTTTTAGTTGATATAGGTACCTAAACATAGTCGTAATTGGAGAACACCAAACGTCATCTAGGCATACGTATTTTTTGTTTTTGTTCAGTTTTTCAAAAAGCGCTGAAGCAATTTCGATAAAATTTATATGGGACCACCTCGGGAGTAAGTTCTATCGGATAAAAAAAGAATTTTGAAAATCGGTCCTCAATTGACAGAGAAATGGGCGGACATATATAAAAAAACATACATACGAGTACAGCCGAACATAGAACCTCTTCCTTTTTCGAAGTCCGTTAAAAATTGGTTTCCATTTCGTTAGTGAGAGTGACACGGGGGTTAGAATATACTCCGAAGGGTCTTATGATTGACGTTAACTACTAATATATGAAAATCGAAATTCATCCCAAGGACACATGTATTGAGTCCTGGGATAAAAAGTATGTGCTATTCCAGACTATAATCTATTTTTGTGCCAAATTTCATCCAGATCCGATAAGCCGTTCTTGCGGGATTGAGTAACAAAATCCATCCATCAAAATTTTCTCATTTAAATTATTAGTAGGATAGAAAGTTGGATATAACTTATATACAACTTATATCATATATGTAGGATAAAATCCCAGTTGCAACTAAGTCAGTATAATTGCAGGTACCAAGATGTTTATTGCTCGTATCTTTGTCTAAGGTTGGTATCACGACCTTCACTACTTCTACTATGGTCCCACCCACGGATGGGCGTCACCCACACGCCAGAGACAATGGAAACAATATCGATACGTTTTATACAATTTCCTTTTAAAATGGCGCTGTCTTTATTTTATTAGTGCAAGATACTCTACAAAATCTGTGGTCCTTTCTGGTTTGCCGAATAAATCATAGCTTCCAATAGTACAGGAACTATTTTTGTAATCAATGTAATTGGACTATTAACCTTGTCTGTCTTCTAGATTAACTAGCTCCGAATCCTTAATATTAAACTGTAATCAGATCTACGAGTAATACGAATTTTATCTTAGCCTTCCATACCATACCTTATGGCTTCAACTGTTATGCTGTTGTATTTGTAATTCTTGCGGCTCTTCAATAGAACTGGGTTTAAAATACATAAATTCACTTCTTAATGAATGACATGAGAACATAATTCCAATCAATTGCATGATGCATTGCTTCCTCAATGACTATGTCAGTAGTTACTGACTTTCTCTCATCATTATTTTTATGCGAAGAAGCATTTGCTGATGTTAATAGTTCGATGACATGATTTAGAAAAATATTTCTATAAAAAAATGTCTGTTTAGCTCTACTTTATCAACGTGATTTACTCGCTATTGCTTTCATGTCGAAATAAAATAAAACTCCGTAGCTTATTGGCTTGATTCAAATATCAATGTTCCCGTTTATAGCAGTTCTTTCAAACAAAGCTTCTGTGTCAAACGTAACCACAGTCCACACCATTGTTTACGAAATTACAAACGTAAACGTTAATACAGTTTGTCCTACTTCCACGCGTGCTACTAATGTCTATACGTCATTATATGTAATCTACTGTATAATAGCATAATTGGCTTCAATACGCCCTTCTGTTTCCGTCGAATATTTGTGTTTTGTTACATTGAAAATAATCACTAAGCCAGCAGCCAATTCTGCTCTGTACTGTGGGAAAACAGGTTAAGAGTGTTTACTCGCGACGACCACGTGAGTTTCACGTAGATACAGTTGTAGGGCGCCGCCCGCCCACACCGCCGCCACACACAAACATGTCATTATATAACATACTGGCTCAGACATAACCCTACGCACATTCATTATATTTTTTTTCACGCTTTTTACAAAGAGGTTAATGAAGTCGGTTCGCGATCAGTTGTGAAATACGTAACGGCGGAAATGACCACCTGACGGGAATAGCGCGTCGCGCAACTCTGTCGCCAGCTCGCAGTGTGACCGCGCTATCACCCGGCGTCGCTCGCGCCGCAGATAACCCTGCATCACACCGAAAATATCCAGTCTACTCCTAGCCGCGGTCCAGCCACGACTGTTGCCAATTTCACCCATCCCGCCTTTTATACCAAGCAGAGGGATGGCATCCGTGCGCACGCGCTCTGCATCCCCAAAATCTGTGTCGTTCTCCCCGATTTTGGAGCGAAAGTACAGTGTCGAGCGAAGACCAGCGAGTCCTCCCGAACTGAAGTCGACGGACTGGAGGAAGTACTTTACCGATTTCAGTGCATATCTTGGTGAGTGAAATATATGAGGTGTTTGGGACTAATTCATGAGTGAGTCAGGTCGCTTTTATTGTGCGGCCTTGCGCTATATCGGTTGCGTGTTAGTGGAGCGTTCGGTTCGGGACCGCTGCGTAAACAAAACTTGCGTAATCGCGTCTATTGGTTTTGTGAAGATGTCCGATTTTATCACGTCGCTCAGCTTATCGTCTTTGTTAGTCAAATGCGAAAATATTTTCCTTTGTGAACACAGAATATTTTATTCATTGCTTGTAAATGGATGACATTTGGCTCTAGAACCAACGTACTAAGCACTAATTTATTTTATTTGACTTCGAATAAAATGTTTTTCGAAGAAGCATTGCTCGTGTTATGCGAAATGTATGAAAATTATACTTGGAAACAAACTATTCTAAATTCCGCTACAAACATTAATAAAAGCTTTATTATTCTCCAGACCACAAAAAAACCAGTCCTAGTTTCAGATTTTGAGTAATTTACATTCATTTATGAGAACAATTGGAACTTTGGAAGTGTTCGGTATCAGTTGACCACGAGGTGTCAGTTGTCCTAAGATAACCTTGCGGGCTGTGGTCGAATGTGGTCAGTCAGTGCCACAGAATGTTCTAGGGACACTATATCGCATTGTTTTGTTTACTACTTGTCCTGTCTTACAGCACTGTTATTAATAGCTTTGCTTCTAGATATGAAGCTGATTTTATCTTTGCGAGATTTAAAGCATTCAAAATGACGCATCGTTTAGTCAATATAAGTCTTTTGATAGACCATTCTACTATTTTCCTTTCAGCTTTTACTGCTGCCCTGACCAGGGATCATGGCTGTTAGCTTCTATGTTTTTGCTTCCGGCATCGTCATCATTTCAGTTGGAAGACATCACTATCTGTTTTCTAGCGAGTCTTTGGGCTAGCTCGTTTGGTGGTCATCTTACCATATTGATGATCTTGCTAAGTTCACTATGATACTGACTACTGAGTCTTGGTCTAGAACCATAGCGGTGGCAAGTAGCCACTAGTTTTCCAACCATCATTAATGCTTGACAAACAGCCATCACGTATCTCCCAGAGGCTCGTGAAGCTGTGATTATAGGACGGTGGTAAGAGGTAGCACTGCTAACAGCATCCTCTCTTCCCATATCGCATTTAGCTGTAGCTCATAATTTCCTCAATACGTTTGCCAAGCGCGGTGTTTCAGCCATTAACCCTGAAGATTTGTGCCAAGCCCTTTCCATCATCGGACAACAAGACGTACGGTGATGCGTTCCATGGTGGATATCCCACCCTTACTCAATAAACGTTTTGGAAATAGTTTTATTGTGCATATTAAGGAGTTGCACTCCTTAATTGTGTGCACAATAAAACTCCCTGCCGGAATCTGTGGTTCCTGATAGGTGTAACTTGAGGATTATTAAGTCAAAAGTGAATAGTTTACTTCTAGGCAAGTGTGCTCCATTTTTGACCAGATCATCGCTTACCATCAGGTAGATAGTGATCAAACGCGTCCCTCTCTTAAAAATGATACTATAACCAAACCGATTATCTGTACTAGCTGACTGATTGTTATATTTGCCAAGACAAGAGCTTTTGATGCTAATGTAGACAAAAATAGACGACTTTTCATTGATTCGGTTTAATAGGGTTGGATATAGTCTGATGTGATGGTGAAATATGAAGGTGCATGCGTGACTAATTAAGCCATTAATTTAATCTTAACGCATCTTAATTAGCGCATTTTACCTTAGGAAGTGCCTTATTTCCCGTGACTAGTGATAGTTTTGATTCTATACAGTCCGGTGATTTTCTTAATCATCTTTATGAAATTAATGTTAAGCTATTTATCACTCTGGGTATTCTAATGCTTGTGAATAACCTATGTTACTGTATTCATGTTTTTCTTTGGTTTATTATTATGGATATCTACATAAGCTTTCTTGATTTTGTGAACTGTCACTGTCAAGTGTCAACTACATCATCATCTAGATGCGCTCTTATCCCATGTTATGTGGGTGCAACACTCTTTTTTTATAATTTATAGGCTAGCGCTTGACCACTGTCTCACCTGATGGTAAGCGAATATGTGGTCGACGATGAAGCTCGCATGCCCTGAAGTAACATGAAGAGGTATCAAGAAACCCAGGCTCCGGCAGGGAATACCACACCTTAGTTGTACGCACAATTAATGTCTTCCCAAAACGTTTAGTGCGTATGGGTGGGGTGTCCACCATGTACCGGTGGCGCATCGCCGTAGGTACGTCTAGCTAGTGGGTCGATGATGGAACGGACTTGGCGGAATTAGACTATGCAATCCCAACGCAAAATTATGTTTTTTTTTTAAATCGTCCCTGTTCTTTCTGAATAATTTCGTTGCGGGACCCGTTTTTTTTTTTTTTTTTTTGAATTGGAAATCGTCTAATGACATCTCCCGCTCTAGGGTGGAGCGGAAGGGCGTGTCAGACTCTTACTGACTAAAACCCACCCCAGTTCATTCCCTGCCCTGAGTGCCTAGGGACGAGATAACTGTGTTTCGAATTTATCCTCAACCCCTGGGAAGGCATCGGCCATGACGGGCCCCGTCGTTATTGCTGACAACTCTGAGGCGCGCGTAGTTCACTACGCTTTCGACTCTCGGGCCTGGTGCTGATCGCACGGCGAGCTACCCATTACTCGCCGTCCGCAGGCCCGGGTCTACGGTTGCCGGAGATCGTCTCGCGGCGCAGGAAGCCCCAGGCGTCTCCTGAGGCGGCTGCTGCTGAGGGCGTGAGGGCGACGCTGTTGTTGAGTCTCCATTACTGCTTCGCAGAAGGAGGAGACAGCTTCCCATTTCCTCTTGCTCCGTACCATGGCCTGAACCAGGGCAGGGCGCGAGAGGTCGTAGCCGCCTATTTGCGGGACCCGTGACAGTTAAATCGTTTTTGCGGGACTGGTCCAGCTTCATTGCCTCGGCGTTTTTTCTAGCGGTCGCCATTGTTGATTCTGGCTTACAAAAGTTGCAGTGGTTTGGAAATAGTGTGGCGGGCTTGTCCCAATATAAAAAAGTGTGTGTGTACTTATGTACGCACGTAAGAAGTTACACTTCTTTGGCGTAACAAGATAAAATACCAAACTGTCACAAAGTTTAGAAAAGAAAAACCATCATTCTTCATGAACAGACTATAGCTAACTTCAGGGTGTCGGTTCTAGCTAACTTCAGGGTGTCGGTTTTTGGTGACGGTGTGTGCGTGCGTCGTAAAAATTCATTCTCATCATTTTTCCCTAACGCGCCAAAAGAAGTATAACTTCAAAAATCCCAACGCACACCCCAAAATGTAACCGATAGAAAACGAACAGGTTAGTAACTCGGCGTCGGTGCTCAAGACTTGCGAGCTTTGATTCGACGAGTGTATCATTTTTTCTTCTTTGATGTCATTCCTCACACAATCAATCCATCTTTTCTTTGACCGTGCCTTGTGATGACTTACCTAACAACCAACATAGGTTGTTCACGGCATACTCGTACAACTAACGCCATCTTGTGATATAATTACAAAACAAAACTAAAAACATTACAATTTTTTCGCAGCTGTTCATAGATACTCGTAGAACTGCAATCGCTTTCTTTTCTGTATTTCTATTTGCTTATTTAGGTGTTTTATTGAGATTTGTTGAGTATCATGTTTTTTAAGTAAAACGATATCTTCTGCGATTCTACAAACGGTTTAATACATAATAAATTACTGCGCGTGCGCAGTTCGCATACGCCTTGTCTTGAACTGATAGCAATGTTTTAAAATCACACGCGCGCTGATTGCTCTTGAAATATTGTAAGGCGTTCTAACAGTTTCGGATTATTGAGTATGTTATACGTAAAATATTGCCCTGTTAATATCGCACTAGTTTGAAAAACCTTGACTTCTCCTTTAGAGAAGTAATTGATCACTATGTTCAATCATAAAACTGGCAAATAAATTCTGGTTTATTTATGTGACTTTCGTTGCACTTTATTTTGTGAGATTAACCTAAATAGAAAGCTGTTTCAAAGTTACCACCTCTTAATTAGAAAACAAAAGAAGACGCAATTACCTTATAGAATCGTGTCCTTGCTTGTCAGTAGTCACTGTTACCACTGACTGTTGGCAGGCGAAATAGGGCAGAAGGTGTCTTATTTTGTGCTGGGATCCCACAAAATGTTATTAAAACTTATCGTTATCACCAATTGAGTTTCGATCACTTTTAATTATTTCAAACTTTTTAATTCCTGGATTTTTTGCATTGTCGCTATTCTACTTTACCAATATGCTAATCCAATATGGTATAAGCATAGTTTGTACAGTTAATACTTGAAACGGATATAAGGAAATATTTTTAAAATTCCGTAGCCAATAGGACAGTGAGGTTGCAAACGTACTCGTTTCCAACGTAACTGTCCTATTGGTTACCTATAGAATTTTAAGGCTAGGTACTGCGTTGCCTACAAAACAAGGAAAACTGTAAAGGGAATTACTCAGCTTGTTAGGGCACTCTGGCCTGGCGTGGACATTAACTTTCCTAAGAAATTAATTCTGATTTTATTATTTTGTATCTTGTAGAAACTAAAAAACATAATAAGGTAACAGGAAGTTGCAAAAATGAGCGCTGACTAGCATGCAAAATATTTTGATCTTTACCCTACAAACATTGTAAAAATGAGTATCTATTTTCTAAAATAAATTATTTTTCTTCACTTTAAAAAGTATTAACTTTTATTTATGGGCACAGCAATAGTCGATCACTAAATATTATTACAAACAAACAATAAATTAAAAAAATAAATATGTAAATGATGTAATTTTATGACAACCGTGTTTTTTCCGTTGCCTAGGACGACTCACCTATCGGTCCGAATCGCATTGTTGAGTAAAGAGGTCCGAGGTGTATCGTTATATAATCAATTAATATAAATAATAAGCAAAGCGAATTATAGGAGAGCCCAATAAGGGATTTGGGATTTACCTACTCGAGCGCGACAGATGAAAATAGGGGGATACCTTGAATCCTGTTGAGTACCTCTACCATATATAAGCCCTATAGTATACTATAGGACCGTGCGTCTAGGTCAGTCCATCAGATTAGTAAATAAAAATCGGTATATATTATACCTACTAGCTAAAATGTTTAACACTTAGAAAATCTGACGTTTTAAGCGTAACGGGACTGGGGGGTTACAAAGTTGCAAAAAAAAAAACGTCTTGACATTCTCGAACGCAGATGATTTTTTTATTTTGCATGAAATAGTGTAAGAATCAAAAAAAATATAATCAGCCGATTTCCACAAGCTGAAATAATAAAAATCTATGTCTATGAAGATAAGAGCGTGCATCTGGACTAGAGCTTTGTACTTACAAAATGTATGGCTATGGCGTTATCTGCGTTTGGCGTAAACAGAAAATTATTTGTTTGGCTTGTCTGTGTTTTAAAATTAGTTTAAAAAATATTTTAAAATAAAACAAAATATTTTAAAACTAATACCCCTCAAAATAATCATCAGAATTTTGGCTACCATGACTGGAACATCAAGCTGAACCTTCTGTATAAAAATCTGAGACGCTCGAGTTTGTTCAATATGACGACTTTTTATGCAATTTCAAAAATTCACTACGAGCTTATGTCACTTCTGAATCGTTAGTCTTTTTAGGTTACAGAGCGGTTTTAGGGTTCAATTAACATCCCCTCTGAATATCTGACGTGCTCAACGTGCTACCCCCACCACGCAAGTCGGCAGATGAACATACCTTTGATATCGGAGATACCTTGGGGCATCTAAACTATCAATATCTGACACACGTATTTCCATGTAATTGTTTTTTTTTTTTAAATTTGTAGACGCTTTCCCCACCACTGAAACCTATCATCTAATCGACAAAATCCAATAAATGTCCCCACAACGCTCGGAGTAAATCCCCGTTTTGGCATCATGGGCTCTCCTACTAGATAGATTGTCATTGTTGGTTGACAGACGATGCCATTTATGTTCAAAAATATTTATTTTATTACCTGGTAGCACCAATGGTACACAGTACCACAGTACAATTATATCGTTAGTCAGATTTAAAATGATTTACATTGGAAAAGTAAAACTGTTTTTGTTTATTAAAATCAAATTACAGGTAAAAAAATATAATATCTTTACCAAATTACTTTGTTAGTCCACAACAAAAAAATAATGTTTTTTACTCATGTACTAGAAATTGATTTTTGATTAAGAAATCGCATTCATTAAGTGGTAACCCAAAATCGAGCCTGCAAAGCTATAACAAAAAACATGGCGGCGCTTTGTGCGTGCAATCAGTGAGAATACTTATTTTACAACTTTTTTAACAGAATACTTCCCTGCTACGAGGTAAGCATCAATAATTATTTACGGATTAATCATATTTAATCAATAAAATGTTTTTTACTAAGCAACCTGTCCATGCTGAGCCAAGATTGAACAATTCCCATTGTTCTTATTTTCCTAGACAATATGCGTCTATTTTGTTTCACTATTGTAGAACCGATAATTCATAAAGAATTAACTAATTGAATCCCGAAGTAACTGAGATAATATAAGATCTATTTAAAAGCTTCGTTCTATAAATAACAGCTTTGCTGCGTGCCCTTATTATCTCAGACTGACCACAGGCCAAAGTTCAGTGCTTCCACGAAATTCCGAAAGTACTTACTAATCGCCCTCTCCTTTCCCTCACAACTAAACGGAACTTCACGACTTGCCAGAGAGGGCTAGCAGACAAATTCCACCGAGAACGCGTCATTCTATGACGCCTCAACTCCGTATTATCAAAGCGGCGTCAGCGCGTTCATTGATGGATCGCACCATAAAGCACTTTCAGCGCTACATTTTAAGCATTAGAACACCCAACATCTGTTTTACTTTCTGTCTACTTCTACAACGGTGCTAGTTTACATTGTCCTAACATACACAACTAACACGACCGAAATACTAATTCATGACCTCATCTCTCTCAGCGCTTCCACTAACACGGACGATTAAAGAATCGCAAATATTTATGAACAATATGTTAGGCTGTGAGCGATTTTTGCGGTCAGCGCTTGCGGAGGTGAATCAGTACTGCATTAGTTAGTCCATAAGAGAGTCGCTCGCGCCTCTTTGCTCGCACGAGGGCAAAGGAGATATATTTAAATTTAGAATCCCTTCCTCCGCCCTTGAGGCGAAAACTTTTTTGAACTTTTTATGGCGTTTCTTGCGAATTCGCAGCGGCCAGTTTATTGTGAACCGTTTTAAGTGATACCAAAAAGTTATAATTTAAAATATTGAAAATGTCTCAGTCTCATTATACAGTGAATGATGATATTTACGGGAAAATATTGAAAAAGAATCCTTCGCCAAAGAAAATACAATACGAGGAGGTCTATGAAGCTGTTGGAGGATTGGGTATAAATATTTTAATTCTTATTCGAAACCTAAAGTATTTACTTCGTTAATATCCTGTCCCTAGTTATTGACTTTAAATTAGTCATATTTGTTATTGACTCAATCTGGTTACGAGGTTACTCGTGTCATCATTGAATATAGTAAACTACAAAAAGGTGCTGGGTTGGGGACATCCATATTTTTTAATCAGGTCGCCCATAATTATCACAGAGGCTTCTTGTAGCAATGTCTTGTGAAATACTGCTTATCTAATGGTGGTAGGCAATTTGCGCAACTTGACCGATAAGGTGTTATATTCGCCATTATACTCGTTAGGAGTTATTTTGATGGAGAGTATTCTTATTTAAAGGCTTAAGAAGCCATTGAACTCCGAAAAGCAAACTAGTTCCTGACAAACGGGTCTCGGGGTACTGTATCGGCCGGGTGCGCTTGCGCAGCGAAATGTATCAATTTTTAATTATGCAAGAAGCTGAGACCCTTTCTGTTATTTGGTTTGCCTTTTGTGTATGATAAAATTATGGGACGCCAGGGAATTATACATTTTTTCTTTCATGTTAGGATTTTTTACCATTGTGATATATTTGAATATTTAGCTGTTCTATGTTTTGATTAATTATAATATAGTTCCTATAACAATTTCATTATAACCGGACTAATAGGAAAATTCGTAATTATTATGAAATGATAATAGTATAAATATATAATAATCATAATATACACACGCAAATTATTATGTGGTGTTTCCGCATGGGAATTTAAATGAGCCTGATTGGTTGAATCCTTGACACTGTTTTCAACAAATGCTTATACTTGTAAGTATATTCAAGAGAGCCCAATTTATCCAGTTCTTTGTCATATATCCTGCTCCTAAAGCCAGCAACGGACTCTAAAACGTAAAGTCATCCAATTATTCCCACTCACACCGATTTCGAAGTAAGGGAGTAAAAATATCCTGTCAGGGTCGTGGGAGAGTTTGAATGAGTCACCGCGGCTTTGGTAACTGAAGGAACACGTTTGAGTTTTAGTCAGTAAGAGTCTGACACGCCGAGCTCCACCCAGAGCGGGAGAAGTTATTTGATGTTTGAGGAGCACCATAAAAATAGTCCTGAGAAATGTGGTCAATGCTGCCTGCAAGTGCAAGTCTCTCTTAGATGGTCTTTAGAAAATAATCCATGTGTAGTTACGGTCACATATTCATTTTATGAACTCTCACAGATAATCTTCGCTATAGACGTGTTTTCCACACATGTATTGATTTTGTATTTCAGACCATCAGGGGCTATATTTTGATGACAGCAACTCCTTTCAAAATGTTGATCAGCTCGTTATCCCAATTTGTTTGGGGTCAGAGCAACGTCTTTAAGTGCCGCCATACACGGACTGCTTGGAGGAGTCAGTGCCGACAGCTTGTAGCGGTTGCTGTTGGGCGATCTGCATTTCAATAATAGTTAAATCCGAAATTAAAGTTATTTTTAAATTTTTAGTGTATTTCTTTTTTTGGAAGTCGGTTGTTTTTTTTTTTTGTAAAAAAGTTTTTTATTTATCGCTTTTTAGTTGTTATACCCCAGAACTAAAAACCCCAATAACATGGAATTTAAAAATTTGGAGAACATAAAAACGTCATCAAGATATGCGTATTTTTCGTTTTTGTTCAGTTTCTCAAAAAGCGCTAAAGCAATTTCGATAAAATTTATATGGGACCACCTCGGGAGAATATTCTTTCAGATAAAAGAAATCAGTGAGAATACTTTGAAAATCGAAATTTTTGAAAATCGGTCCACAACTGACGGAGAAATGCGCGGACATACATAAAAAAAAAAAATATGTCGAACATAGAACCTCCTCCTTTTTCGAAAGTTAATTAAGCATATTTATGTAAGCCCGGTGACAAAGCAATATTATGATACCATCAAACTGATCTGATGATAGCGCCAGGATGAAGGGACTGGAACTCCCTGATGGCAAATGTTAGGACAATGGGGAATATGCATGATATTTTTTTATTTGTTCAATTGAAGACTTATTAACTATAGTGAACAAATATGAAGGAATTTTCAAAATATCATCATCAGCGACGAAGTTATAGCTTTAAAGTTGATAATTAGAAAGAGAAGTCCGACATGTTCTTTGACGTCAAAGGACATGACGCCCATACAACTGCCATAGAAAACAGCGTTTTCGAGAGAGGGACAGATATATTTGTTTAAAATTGTTATAACTCGTTTAATTTTCGATCAAATTTGATTTGCTTTCACTGTTCGTACTCTATTTTAGTATATTCATCGAAAAACCGGTTTGTTAACAAATTTTTTTTTTCATGCATATTCTCTATTTAATTATGTTTTGTAATCATGAGTACTCGTACCTACGAGTACTTTGACACATGATGACGAAGGTTTAAAACTTGTTTTAAAAAAAAATTAACTGGAAGAGGTTCTCAATTGTTGCGTTAAATAGTTGAATATATTGCACTGCATCGTATGGTGCCATAATATTAATTCCGTTCAATTAGAGAAGGACCCTGTTCTGTTCCAGCAACCATGATGTCATTTGACAAATGGGGCTCGCTTTATTTATGTTAATTGATTGAACAATAAATACTTGTTTAATTAATTAATATGAGATAATATTCAATAATAATTATAATATTGATCAATGACGTCTCTTGTTACTTGTTGTAAACAACAGGAGCTTACTTACAAGCACTGTTTGTAATTTGATTTTCGTACTAAAACAACTCACTAGTTGTACTGAAAGCCTGCTTTGGACCATTCACTGTAGATTTTCTAATTTTAGTAATTTTATTTCTGGATTTGCCACCTTGGACTGTACCAAACAACAAACACTTATAAGGCCCGCTGGCGTCAATCACGGTATTAACTCCGAGTTTTTTTGTCTGGAGGATACCTTCAAAAGGTGCCTGGACTTTTGGGGAAAATACTAGGCAGTGTGGGATTCTTACCTCACTAAAACCCCCCCGATGATCACCATCAGGACATGGAAAACACCCCCCGATGATCACCATCAGGACATGGAAAACACCCCCCGATGATCACCATCAGGGCATGGAAAACACCCCCCGATGATCACCATCAGGGCATGGAAAACACCCCCCGATGATCACCATCAGGGCATGGAAAACACCCCCCGATGATCACCATCAGGACATGGAAAACACCCCCCGATGATCACCATCAGGACATGGAAAACACCCCCCGATGATCACCACCAGGACATGGAAAACACTCCCCGATGATCACCATCAGGACATGGAAAACACCCCCCGATGATCACCATCAGGACATGGAAAACACCCCCCGATGATCACCATCAGGACATGGAAAACCCCCCCCTATGTTCACCATCAGGACATGGAAAACGCCCCCCCCCCGGCGATCACCATCAGGACATGGAAAACACCCCCCGATGATCACCATCAGGACATGGAAACCACCCCCCGATGATCACCATCAGGACATGTAAAACACCCCCCGATGATCACCATCAGGACATGGAAAACACCCCCCGATGATCACCATCAGGACATGGAAAACCCCCCCCTATGTTCACCATCAGGACATGGAAAACGCCCCCCCCCGGCGATCACCATCAGGACATGGAAAACACCCCCCGATGATCACCATCAGGACATGGAAACCACCCCCCGATGATCACCATCAGGACATGTAAAACACCCCCCGATGATCACCATCAGGACATGGAAAACACCCCCCGATGATCACCATCAGGACATGGAAAACACCCCCTGATGATCACCATCAGGGCATGGAAAACACCCCCCGATGATCACCATCAGGACATGGAAACCACCTCCCGATGATCACCATCAGGACATGAAAAACACCCCCCGATGATCACCATCAGGACATGGAAAACACCCCCCGATGATCACCATCAAGACATGGAAAACCCCCCCCTATGTTCACCATCAGGACATGGAAAACGCCCCCCCCCGATGATCACCATCAGGACATGGAAAACACCCCCCGATGATCACCATCAGGACATGGAAAACACCCCCCGATGATCACCATCAAGACATGGAAAACCCCCCCCTATGTTCACCATCAGGACATGGAAAACGCCCCCCCCCGATGATCACCATCAGGACATGGAAAACACCCCCCGATGATCACCATCAGGACATGGAAAACACCCCCCGATGATCACCATCAAGACATGGAAAACCCCCCCCTATGTTCACCATCAGGACATGGAAAACGCCCCCCCCCGATGATCACCATCAGGACATGGAAAACACCCCCCGATGATCACCATCAGGACATGGAAAACACCCCCCGATGATCACCACCAGGGCATGGAAAACACCCCCCGATGATCACCATCAGGACATGGAAAACACCCCCCGATGATCACCATCAAGACATGGAAAACCCCCCCTATGTTCACCATCAGGACATGGAAAACGCCCCCCCCCGATGATCACCATCAGGACATGGAAAAGGTCCCGTTACCTCTTTAAAAGACCACTCTGGAACCTCATCTGTGCAACGCCTGTTTGGGCATAGCCCTGGTGAGACTGTATAGGGGTCTACCCTGAGCGTCGCTCTACACGGTGGCACGTGCTGCTAACACAGGCCCACTATTTACGAAATATTTGTGTTATTTAACCTCGTGTTAGAAATTAACTCCTTATTAGCGCAAGTGGATCTTAAGGAATATACAATGAATTGCTCAAGTAAGGCCTGTGTATTCTAAAGACGAAACTCAAGATTTTATGTCGACCATGTTTTAGCTATTGCAATTTTCTCTATCAAAACCTACCGGTCTAGATATAGCGAAATAAACAATATTGATAACTTGACATATTTGCGATAACGTGAGATGAACTTACTAAGGTCCCATACAGTTATCAGTAACAACATTATAGATCGTGACTCATTTCCATTAGCTGATAAGTTCTGGTGGTAAAGTGGACAAATCAATTACAACAAATTGGGAGTCTCCAGCTTGATGTCCTTGAGTCAATTGAGAAACGAGCCAAGAGGATCATCGGCAATGATAGGCTCGTTGAGTCGAATCTCCAAAGTCTTGAGCATAGACGCCGAGTTTTTTTTTTTTTATATAAAAAACATTGCCCCGCACTAGGAATTCGTGGGTGCGTTCACAAACATGTATACTCACATACACAAGACACCCAGACCCGGAACAACTATCTGTAGGCCATACAAATATTTTTTCCGTGCATAAATTGATTCCGCCAGGCCCGTTCCATCAGCAGACCACAAGACGTACGGCGATGTGCCACCGGTACATGGTGAACATCCCATCCACACGCACAAAACGTTTTGAGAACACATTCATATTGCGTACAGCTAGGCAATTTCCTGCCGGAGTCTGTGTTTCCTGATAGCTACAACCTGGGAATCTTTAAGTCAAGAGTGAATAGGTTATTTCTAGGCAAGCGTGCTCCATCTTCGACCACATCATCGCTTACCATCAGGTGAGATGGTGGTCAAATGCGTGCCTATCAACAAAAAAAAAAAAAATGTCTCCAAAATCGTGCAAAGGTCTTTTGATATCCTAATGTCTTAAACACAAGTAGCAATATTTAAAAAATAAATAAACCGCCCGACCGAATTTCGAACACGGTGGCCAATCTCAACAAAGATTAGCCAAGTACGCAGGCGTCCCATCCGAATATGAGAGTCTCATATTCCGATGGGACGGCAATCCGACACGACCGGGGAGATATCAGGCGCGGGACCAACGGCATTACGTGCTTTACTCCGGGTGATGAGCGGATTCTAAATTCAGAATTCTTCATAGAAACATATCCTAAAACCCTCTGGTAATGTTTAGGACGTCTCCTGCTTCTACTTGCAACATTCCATACATATTTATTTATTTATATGAACTTGTACACAACAAAAAATGCACTTTAAAATTGAAAAATAACTTTAATTTCGGAAGTCGGTGTTTGTATTTTATTTCTTCGTTAATTTACACCGACTTCTGAAATTAAAGTTATTTTTTAATTTTAAGTGTATTTTCTTTTTTGGAAGTGGGTTGTATTTTTTGTAAAAATGTTTTTTATTTTTCACTTTTTAGTTGTTATACCCCAGAACTAAAACTAAATATTAAAGTTACGTCCGAATTGATAACCCCAATAACATGGAACATGGAATTTTAACATACTCGTAATTGGAGGAGGCCAAAACGTCATCTACGTATACACATTTTTAGTTTTTGTTTTTTTTTTTTTTTAAAGCGCTAAAGCAATTTCGATAAAAATTTATATGGGTCCTCCTCTGGAGTATACTCTTTGCGATAAAAAAGAATTTTGAAAATCGGTCCACAACTGACAGAGAAATCGGTGGACATACATTAAAAAAAAACATACATACAGTCGAACATAGAATCTTTTAAAAAGAGAATTGAGTTGATTAAGAACCTGAGAATCACTGTCTAAACTAAACACTTGGTTGTTTTTTTTTATAAATAAGCCCAGATGTTTTGGAATTTCAACAACGCTCGTCATTTACGAGTATATGCACATTTGCTATGTGACAAATAAACATAATTGTATTTTGCTTTCTATTTACAGTTAGTCCCACAATCAGTTTGCATTGATGCGTGTGGACGGCTCTTAAACTACATTGTTTCGAACTAGACACAACAATCGGTCTTTACGTCTCGACAAGTTCCAATATCTGTAGTTCCTTCACTTTCTTCTTATTTCATGTCATTGATGTCTTCTTAATCATATTTCATTAAGAAATTAGGTTGTCCTGTCTCCGTTTCTTGCTAGTTTAAATCAAGGTTGTCAATCGGAATACTTTCTTAATAAAGATTTGTGCCATAAAGTATCATATATTAATGGAACATGAAATTTTATCAGAAAAGAGATACTTTGCTTCCAAAGGCAAATGCATATAGTTCCTTTGCGTCATCAGCTTCGGTCAGAATAATCACTACGATGCATAGTTTCAAATCCATATTTTTGTCATTTCACAACCAATCGGTTTATTTTAATTTGTACTAAAGCTACCATTTCCCTTGATTCCAGATGCGCTGCTCGCTGATCTTCAGAACTCCATCAACCCTGGCGCCAGGGTCGGCAGTCCAGGAGGCAGGAGTTCCCCTGGCGGTAGAACCGCCTCCCCTGGTAGAACCAGCTCACCGCTTGGCAGGGGCAGCTCACCGGGGCGCCTCAGCTCCCCGGGAGGCAGTTTGAATTCACCGTCCTCTACGGGATATGGCTCGATAAATGGATCTAGGAATATATCTTCAGACTATACTAAACCGGCTTCGGTAAGTGACAGCATAATCCTAAAAGATTTAGTTAAGCTTGTCAAATCATTGATGTGTACTTACAATGTGGTTTGAAGGTTGACGGCATTTTTTCCATTGCTTCGGCTTAGTTAATTAATGACCAAAAGACACAGATGTGGACAGGCTGAGTCTGTCTTGTATCTCGTGTATGTGAGACTTCCAACTAGGCGAAGAGATAGTAACAGACAACACTACAAAATTAATTCAGCACTTTTTGAAAAAATCAACATAAATAAAAAATATGTATACACAGATGACATTTTAGTTGTCTCCAAATGTTCAAATTCCATGTTATTGGTGTTATCCATTCGGGCATAACTTTGTTATTTAGTTTTACTTCTGGTGTACAAATAAAAAATAAATAAAATAAAAAAGTAAAAAATAAAAAACTTTTTTTAAAAATTATACAACCGACTTCTAAAAATTGCAAAATAACTTTAATTTCGGAAGTCGGTGTCTAATAACGAAGAAACAAAAAAAAAATATGCAATAAAGTTTTTTATAATCAATATTTTTTACCGCTTCTAACAATTAAATTAATTTGTCAAAATAATACAGGACATAAAAGTTTGCCTCCTTGCAACATTAATTTCTTAGCGAACGAATTCGGTCGCTAAGAAATTAATGTTGCAAGGAGGCAAACTTTTATGTCCTGTATTATTTTGACACGTTTACTTCTGGTGTACAAATAAAAAATAAATAAAATAAAAAATAAAAAACGTTTTTTAAAAACTATACAACCGACTTCTAAAAATTGCAAAATAACTTTAATTTCGGAAGTCGGTGTCTAATAACGAAGAAACAAAAAAAAAAATATGCAAGAAAGTTTTTTATAATCAATATTTTTTACCGCTTCTAACAATTAAATTAATTTGTCAAAATAATACAGGACATAAAAGTTTGCCTCCTTGCAACATTAATTTCTTAGCGAACGAATTCGGTCGCTAAGCGATCGTTAATTATGTCGAGACTGCAGGCCCAGCTCAGCTAAGTTAATGTATCGTCAAAGCCGGTTGCAGACCGAAAACTAAGCTATGCCAAGGCTAAACTAAGCTATGCCAAGCAAGCTAGGCTAAGCTAAGCTAGAAATAAATAGCGTGCACACCAACAGCTAAGCCAAAGCTCAGTCAGCACTGGCGAAGGATGTGCAAAGGGTGTGCGGGGTAGCAGGAGGGGCTTAGCTTAGCTCGTGTAGCTGCGCATCGGCATACACAACTAACTTAGCTTCGCATATTTTAGTTAGCTCACATAGCTTAGTTCGCATAGTTTGCGGTCTGCACACAAGTATGGAAAACTGCGTCAGCTATGCGAGCTAAGCTAAACTAACTTAGCTTAGCTCTTGGTCTGCAACCCGTATAAGAATTAGGGCGGCCATGCCCAACTGACCCAAATTACCATCTTTTACGATATAGCCCATCGTTTACCCGATCATCCCACTATATATTGCGAAAATATCTTTACTTACTTACGTAAACATTTATAAGAGGAAGATATCACTATGTTGATGACATTGTTATGATTTATCTCTATTAACAAATAAGTAATACCTACCTTATACAGTATAAGGAGCAGATAATTATACTGATTATCAGTCTTATTTATAAAACTTGCTAACCATATAATTATATATTATGTACTTAGTATAGATACTGATTAGCGGTTTGCAAATTCCAATTCTTTCATAAAAAATTTTGAATTAAGGTGGAAGCTCTATGGTAGCCCGCGAAATTCAAATTTTACGTTTTTTTCAATTTGCAGGTCAGTGTCAGTCAGGTTGTATCTTGGTCAAAATTTGATTCGCGGCTGTAGCAAGTATGTATTTATAGAATTATAATCATTAAAATCATCAATGCAACTCTTTCAGTAAAAATTGATGTCAAATGTAGTATTTCATGAAATCATGACATTTGGCATCAATTCTAACTGAGAGTGTTGTATTGATGATTTTAATGATTACAGTTCTGTAAACACGTACTTGCTACGTATTTACAGAAACTAATAAGAAGTCTATGTTTAATAAAAGCGAGTCCGACTCGCACTTGGCCAGTTTTATAATTAGAAGTCTGTAGTATTTTTTGTAAAAACGGTTTTTTCACAGTGGTTGACAAAACGGGCATCTTCGGAGTTACAACAGTACAATAAATCAACTCAGCCTTGGATATGGGCATTCCCCAAGTTACTCCCGGTATTTACATAATTATACCCACGTATTCAGTTTACCTTATTGAGTATTATTTCTGTTGAAATACAATTGCTTCATAATAATAATCTCAAGGCTCGGTTGTTGTTATTAGTTGAACCTCAATATTCCCATTAGAATACTATACAATATAAAGTTTAATTGTATTCCAATAAATATGTACAAATTCACGGAATTTAGTCATCAAAGAGATACTAATGACTCGTTGACGAGTAGATGAGTATTCTTGGAGTTATGGACAATAATAGTGTTCAAAGTTAAAGTTTACTCAATGTTTGTGTAGTAATTTGTTTCTAGGAATCTACGGATATAGAAGCAGTTGCGATGATGAACTATTTACTATGATTAATGTCAGCGTAGTCCTTGGATTGAAGAAGAAAAGAAAAAAATACCTTTTCGAAAGATTCAACCATTTCTTTCCTGTTTTCTTGTTGAGCAATAAATTCTGTCTGCCTAACTTGATGTAATTGAGTTAACGGCTTCTTTTGAGCTAAGTTTTCTGCTTTGGCCTTCTTTTGTTTGGCTTTATCTGGTCTCCTAGACATGATTTCTTCGCTAATAGTAGCAACACTATCAATGTGAGAAGACATCATGATTTGTAATCATCATTCATGTATTGTCCCACCAAAGAAACTAAGGGCAGTCAATACATACATAAGGTGTCAATCCAGTGGCACTAGACAATTATTCAACCCAGTCGCATCATCATTCTCCTGCCTTATCCCGATTTACTTGGGGTCGGTGCTGCGTGGCTTATTTTTCCATACATCTATTTGCTGTCATCTCCATAGTCACGTTCTTTTAAGTCAAATCATCTTTCACACAAACCATCAATCTTTTTTCAAGCTTTTTATTTTTTTTTTTCACTTGCAATGTTCATATGTAAGTTATCCGCTTCAAAACCATTCTTCGACCCCTTGTTGGTTCTCGATAGAGCTGAAATTTAACATTGACGACACGATTGCCGCAGTGGAGCGTTCGGCTGCTGCGCTGCGTGTCACGGGTTCGATTCCCGCACGGAACAAATATTTATATGACCCACAGATAGTTGTTCCAGGTCTGGGTGTCTTGTGTATGTGAGTATTGTGAACGCACCCACGATACAGGAGTGATACCTAGTGTGGCAACGTTAAAAAATATACTTATGTAAGTCCGGTGACAATGTAATATTATGATACCATCGAGCTGATCTGATGATGGCGCCCCGGGATATAGGGACTGTAACTCCCTGATGGCAAATAGCAGAACAGTTAAACTTGGGCTAGTATGTTTTGTTATTATAACTATTTTCCATGGACAAGAGACTAACTAAAGTTTTTTTTTTTTTTTTAAAGCTTGAATTTATTTAACCTTCCTCTCAGTCTCGGAGCCAAACGTCGAAAGTGCTCCACAAAGTTCCACTGGCTGTCGAGGACGAGTCCCAGGTACTTCACCACCTGCACCGGTGGAACTTCGTGGAGCACTTTACCCCTATCCACACTAATATTTATGTATTTAATCCCATCCCACTGATCAATTATTATCAGAGGTCGGAATTAGGTATAGTTATTTATTTACTTACACTGATTTCATACAGCGAAAGAATAAAGTGGATATGCCTCAAATCCCGAGATTAATTTTAAAGAGCACAAAAATCCCGTGATTTATTAAATTAAAAAAGGTATTTACTTTTACACAATTAAACCACTGCACGCGCAGTAGTTCACACAACATAGCTTGTGAGAACAAAATAAAACAATAGATTTTTTTATTATTATTTATTTGTAATATTGTTGGGCACTCGGGATTGTCCATTAGAAATCCCGGGAAGATCCATATTAATATCAACATTTCGATGAAAGTACATAAATAACTCTACCTAATTCTGACCTCTGGTTATTATTTCAACTTATTAACATTCACCCATGTTATCAAGAATAGCTTTTATAATATTATTCAAGATTATATTTATAATACTTCGTTCGACCTACAAATAGTGGCCTACTGCACTAGAGTCAAGTACAACTGGTGCTCATTCAAGTCGTGAGACATTCCTTGTTTCTATATTGTTGTGTTGATTATTCTATGATAACGGATAAACTGTTTTCCTTAGATATGGTATTGTATTTGTTTCTTTTGTAACTTTCTGTCTTGTATGTATTGAACCTGGTTCAGATGTATGATGACTTAAATAGACTAACCCTTACTTATTAAAATCTCTGCACTGTTTTTTTAATTCAAATTTGCTGTAACTAACTAACTAGCCTATTTCGTCCCACTGCTGGGCAATAGCCTCCCTCCCCCTCTTCCAAACAACTCTGTTCTTAGGTAGTACGGGCCAGTCCCTTCGCTAGGAGTCGAGCTCGTCCTGCCATTTTGGCCTTGGTTTGCCTTGCTGTCTCTGGCATGAAGGTTACCCAAAAAGCCGATAAGCTTAAGGTGGAAGCTCCAGGGTAGCCCGCGAAATTCAAATTTTCGTACGTTTTTTGGAATTTGCAGGTCAGTGTCAGGTTGTATCTAAGTCAAAATTTGATTCGCAGGCGTAACAAGTAAGTAGGCGTCATGATTTCATGAAATGCTTACATTTGGAATAAATTCTAACTGAGAGAGTTGTATTGATGATTTTAATTATTATAATTCTATAAATACATACTTGCTACGGCCGCGAATCAAATGTTGACCAATATACAACCTGACACTGAACTGCAAATTGCAAAAAACGTCAGAAAATTTGTATTTCGCGGGCTACCCTGGAGCATTCACTGGAGCGTTCATCGCCCGCGGACTTGCAACGTAGCATTTCTAGAGGTTTTTGTTATTATCTTATTACTTACATTTAAACGAAAGTACTATTTTTTCTCACTCGATCTCCTATGTGGGATTGGGCTGGACATGTCTGCCGCATATCTAACGAGAAATGGATAAAAAGAACGACCAAACTGGTCTCTTTGAATTTCCTAAGAGTTTAAATTTAAAATCTGCTAATGAGTTGCTAAACAGTACAGCAGATAATTAATTCGGTTCTATATAGAATTTAGGGTCTATATTAGTCTCAATATTTCTTCTAGATATTCATTGTATCATCTCAATTTCGATTGATCTGCTACTCCGGTACCAATCACATATTTCACATATACAACTCACGGTCTCAAATATTTATTTACATACCTACTGCTCTCAATTTTCTACACAGCTATCGTCATTCTCCTGCCCTTATCCCAATTTATTTGGGGTTGGCGCAACATGTCTTTTTCTTCCATACTTCACCATTAGTCGTTATCTCTGTTGTCACCCCCTTTTTACCCATATCCTCTTTCACACAGTCCAACCATCGTTTCTTTGGCCTTCCTTTACTCTTATAGCCATCCACATCCATACACAAGACTTTCCTCACGACATTTTCTTCATTCCTCCGAATCACATTCCCATACCACGACAACCGATTTCCATACAACTTTTCAGTCAGCGGTGCCACTTTCAGACTTCCTCTTATATACTCATTCCTAATTGTATCCATACGCGTAACACCACACATCGCTCTTAGCATTCTCATCTCAGCCGCATCCAATTGCTTTTCATTCATCCCTTTTGTGGCCCAACATTCTGAACCATACAAGACAGCAGGTCTGACCATTGTTTTATAAATCTTCCCCTTAAGTTTTTTTATTATTTTTTATTATTATTTATAGGCACGCGTTTGACCACCATCTCACCTGATGGTAAGCGATGATGTGGTCGAAGATGGAACACGCTTGCCTAGAAGTAACCTATTCACTCTTGACTTAAATACTCCCAGGTTGTAGCTACCTTAAGTTTAAGGGGAATGCTGGAGTCGCAGAGAGTCCCGGTGACCTGCCGCCATTTCATCCATCCAGTGTTAATTCTGTTCTACACAGCTATATGGATCTAATATTATTATATTTTCTAACAACTGTTAATCTTGGTTTAAAACGCATTAAGATGTTATGACACAGATGACCTTACTAGCTGACACAGTTGCGGTTTGTATTCAAAGCTGTTAAAATATGACTCACGGTAATAATACGAAGACTAAACAAGGCGGTTTAGTTAAATTATTTAGTACTACATGCTTTATTCCACGTACATACATTTTGTTTTGTATGTTCACGATTTGGGAGTAAAAGGGAAAACTATTAGGTATTCCTCAATTTCGTAACAAACAACGGGTAAGCATTTACAATGTTGGTAATTAAGTAGATATAATTTAAACCATTTGTAATAAAATTATTATCAATTCGTGTTATTTTCCTGTATCTCTCAATAATAGGGAATTCAAAAACTTCTCTCCTTCAGCGCCATCTAGTTTCAAATGAAGTGAGAACGTCGGTACTCTGAATTTGAAATGGTTCCAAGATGTATTGTGTCGAGTGTAGATGTCGCTACTAGTACTTCCTATGTTTAGAAACTCTTAAAATACAACGCGGAACGCGTTTTTCTAACGTAATCCATCATCGGCATCAACATCGTTTGGTTGACCGTTTCAGTATTTATAAAATAAATAAATAAAAATAAAAAGTTCTTAATTCTTATTTTTCAAATCCATAGTGATAATACAGTAGACTTAAAAACAACCGACTTCCAAAAAAAAATACACTAAAAATTTAAAAATAACTTTAATTTCGGAAGTCGGTGTTTGTATTTTATTTCTACTATATTTGACACCGACTTCCGAAATTAAAGTTATTTTTAAATTTTTAGTGTATTTTGTTTTTGGAAGTCGGTTGTTTTTTTTTGTGAAAAAAGTTTTTTATTTTTCGCTTTTTAGTTGTTATACCCCAGAACTTAAAACCCCAATAACATGGAACGTGGAATTTAAACATTTGGAGAACACAAAAACGTCATCAAGATATGCGTATTTTTCGATTTTGTACAGTTTCTCAAAAAGCGCTAAAGCGACTTCGATAAAATTTGTATGGGACCACCTCGGGAGTATATTCTTTCGGATAAAAAAAGAATTTTGAAAATCGGCGGACATACATAAAAAAAAAAACATACTATACAGTCGAACATAGAACCTCCTCCTTTTTCGAAAGTCGGTTAAAAACTAATGTTAGTACCTAGATAGAAAAATATAATTTATACTTACTTTCTAATGTGGCTATTAACTCAGTGCTGGATGTACGGCGAGTCCAGCCAATCCGCAATATATATTCAATTTATGGTTGAAAATTTAGTTCGATTTTTTACTCACATAAATACCTCAATCAGTCTGCCTAGCCTTTTTCCAACTACCTTGGGGTCGGCTTCGAGTCTAACCGAGTACGTACGACGTACTTACCAATATACTGTGCAGTGCTTAATCTTCTGAGGAACAGAAGAGAGTGTCTTTAGAGCTTGCGTTAAGATAGACTTTTTAATCAATTTCTGGAAGTTTGCTTACGAACGAAGTTTCGACTTCTTATAATCTACTTTCCTCTTTTCGTGTCGTGGTACATTTATGTAGGTACATAGTTACCTGCCTATACGGTTTGGGCCCAGTAAGTGGCCACGTTTGTAGCGGCGTTGGAGGTCTTGTTCAGATCATCGAGGGTGCAGGAGAAATAATAATATTTTTTTTTATTAACAGACAGGTGGGTACAGCTCATCTATCCTATACAAAACACAGTTTACAAAGTTATGTTCGTCTTTTCGAGGATAGAGTAAACAACGCTGTCTGTGCTAGGCTAGATTACTGTGTGACAGACACCGGCGCCTTCCTCCTACAACTTTATACATCATAATAATTATAACAGTAAACAAAACAAACAGAAAAAAAACAGGTTATGGTACAGTTTAGAGTCATCATTTTGACAGAAAGCCCATTTGGGATACTCCAGCTGATGAGACATAGTTTGTTCAGGAGCACCGCACTCGCACTGTATAGGTATTTGAAGCATCGATGATCCCCAACTTCGTCAAATTGTATTTGCAGCGGCCTACAAGGGTACGCAATCGATTCCGAGGTTTCCATATAGGCCACTGCAGTTCCTGACCGAGAGGCAACTGCTTTTTGGGCTTCCGACGTCGTCGATACTTCTCTTTAGGTGATTTATCCTAAAGAGAGTAGTAAGTATCCTATTTACTTCTTCTAATAAATTAAAGGTATCAAGATAAAGAAAGATATCAAGTTATAGGTCGTGAGTTCAAACTCAGACAAGCGCTTCACTTTGTGTAAATTATTTCATCACCACTGCTCTCAAAACAGTGAAGGAAAACATCGTGAGGAAACTGGCATGTCCTAGAACTAAAAATTCGAAGACATGTGACATTAACCAATCCGCATTGGGCCAGCGTGGTAGATTACGACCCACACCCTCTCACAGAGAGGAAGCTTGTGCCCCAGCCCCAGCAGTGGAGACATTAAAAGGCTGATGATGATGAATAATATCAAAACTTCTCTGTTACCATATCAACATCATAAATAACATCCGTCACGTCCATCTACCATTTATTTTACGATGTCAACACGAGACTTGTGTTTTCCTTGATGTTAATTTTCCGTGCAAAATTTTGACACTACCCAGTCAATCCAAATTATACGTTTATTTAAATTTAAATAGTGTTTAGATTATCGTCATTTACTATGAACTAGTTAGTAATCGTCATTGAATGGCCTGAAGCTTGCAACCAACTTTAACCACCACCAACCATCAAACACAACCAACTTCAGTTTTTATTTTTCATCGATAATTGGCTTGCGTTAGACCACTATCTCACCTGATGGTAAGCGATGATGTGGTCGAAGATGGAGCACGCTTGCCTAGAAGTAACCTATTCACTCTTGAATTTAAAACTCTCAGGTTGTAGCTATCAGGAAACACAGACTGGCAGGGAATTCCACTCCATAGTTGATAAAATCATCAGCTTGAAGCGACACCTCATGTTCTTCGTCTGTTTCTAATTCCTACAATTATTTTTTCTTAAGGTGGGAGCGCCAGTGTAGCCCGCGAAATTCAAATTTTCTTACGTTTTTTGCAATTTGCATGTGTGTGTCAGGTTGTATCTTGGTCAAAATTTGATTCGCGGCCGTAACAAGTATGTATTTATAGAATTATGATCATTAAAATCATCAATACAACACTCTCAGTTAGAATTGATGTCAAATGTAAGTATTTCATGAAATCATGAGATTTGGCATCAATTCTAACTAAGATAGTTGTATTCATGATTTTAATGATTACAGTTCTGTAAATACGTACTTGCTACGACCGCGAATCATATTTTGACCAACATACAACCTGATACTCTGACCTGCAAATTGCAAAAAACGTAAGAAAATTTGAATTTCGCGGGCTACCCTGGAGCTTTCACCTTAATCTAACATCTAAGAAAATAAAATAACAGGAGAAATAAATTGGTTGTATTAGCAGTCTAAAGATTTTGTACAGCATATCTATTCTGATTACGGTGATTAACGATTCTTATCTTTAGTTTAACACAGAAGAATATTTAGGTTCTAAAACATTATTCTGTCATTATTGTTGCTCTTGGTTGCATCATTAAGTCATTGCACAGTCATACTGAATTAGCTTGTGCTCTTCTATGGATTATCCAATGGAAGGTTGCATACAATTTATTAGTCACCTCCTAGCCATATAAAATCTTTGTACGTGTTGCGGTCAATAACATTCCCTTCCGAGATGACAACCAGGGTTCCTTAGAATATCTGCATTGACAAAACGCATAGAGCCATGGTCAGTTAAAACATAGTTTACTCACCGACTGTGAATTATTCTAAGTTCATACCTTTATGTCTTATTGCTGTATCTTCTTCTTAGCGTTCGATGGCAAATTTAGTTATTAAATATAAATTTTGACCCGGTTTCCAGCCGCGGTAACAGCATTCGCTGACGCAACCATAAGGTCCTCACATGTACAGGCGAGTCAGGTGAATCTGCTGGCGTTTTGCAGAAATTAATGACGGAGTGCTGCCGACAATGATGAATCGTGGGAAATTCAACTTTAAAGCACTAGTATTAAAGTACATTAGTGCTACTATAATACCAGGAGATTCACCCCGACACTACATATTCAATATGTATTGAAGAGCATTACTGTCTTAGAACAGACGATAAACATAAACCCTTTCTTTGTCCACAGCCCACCTACCAAAACACATCACTGCTCAGAGAGACCAAGAAAGTGGCCCCAGTGGAATACAGCACAACACAGACTAGCTATAGTAGCCATTCCCCTGGCTACAACTCAGGACAATCCACCTACAATGCCGGGCAGAACAACTATAACTCACAGCCTGGCTACGGCAGGACTGGGTCAGACCGGAGCGGACGCGGCAACCTCACAGAGCTGGACACCCTACTCGATGACCTGAGCAATGCGAGATATGGGAACTATGTTGACAAGTCGGCTACGTATAGTGAAAGAAATGGTGAGTGTATAGTGTTTTTTTTAACCGCATTAACTAAGAGGCTTTTGGCCTACTTTGTGTCTATTAGTTACTGATTGGCGTTAGTGTAGGCTACTACTGAGTCGAAGTTTAGTATTCTACAACCAATGACACTGAGTACTTATTTGTTTATTGTAAAATCAACCGTCAATGGGAGACAAATAAACTTTTTAACAAAAAATTCAACCAACGAAAAAGAACTAAAAGGCAAAAAATAAATAAACCTTTTAAGTCTTGAGTATTAGGCTTATTTACCTACATAAAATATCAAATTTTATGTAAACTAATTTTGAGTCTTAAAATTATTTTAAGTAAACTAATTTTATTAAATATCTAAATTTTATATGTCCGTAGAAATGAAGAAGGCTAGATGTAGGTAATTAATAATTTTATTATTTGGCGCCGACTCAAAATTAGTTTATATAAAATTTGATATTTTATGTAGGTAAATAAGCTCAATACTCGACTTAAAAGGTTTATTTATTTTTTGCTTTTTAGTACTTTTTCGTCGGTTGAATTTTTTGTTAAAATGTTTTTTGCTTTATGATTTTTTGTGACTCGCATCATGTTTTAATACTCTGAGGCTAATTTCTAATCCTTCATCATTCCTCTTGGCGCTTAGCTGATGATGTAACCATCCTTCCATGAGGTTCCCAGAATATTGAACAGTTGAGGTTACCTCCAATATACTAAAGACGTCTTTTCTTTAAAGCATATTAAGTGGTATCTGTCACTAAAATCAGTTTTTTATATCTAACTTCTATTGTTTAGGAAAGGTATGTCTTCCATCATCAGCTCAGTTTCATGATGTGATGATTTCTAAATGCAAATACCTGATTAAGTTATGAAAAGTAAATAGAAACAATATTCGTGCCCAATTTTCGAGATTTTCTCTCAATTTTATCAGGATTCTATGATCAGATCCTAATGTCCTTGACATGGACCTCCTTAGAGGTATACACTATCTAAGAAAAAAGAATCGTCAAAATCGGTTCATAAACAACGAAGTGAGGGCCGAACATGAACATACGTACAGAAACGCTAAACGTGCCCACAATTTTCGAGGTATTCTCTCAATTTTATCAGGATTCCATTGTCAGATCCTGATTGCCTTGATAGGGGACCACCCTTAATGTGTACCCTATCTAACAAAAAAATAATCATCAAGATCGGTTCATAAATGACGTAGTGAAGGCTAAACATACAAAAAAAAATATATATATATATGTATATATACGGTCGAATTGAGAACCTTTTCCTTTTTTTTTCTTCGGTTAAAAAATCACTATAGGTCTGACTCCTCATCATAGCTGCGTCAAAAATAAAAAAATAATAATTGTAATCAAAATTAATTGTAAGACATGGAAAATAGCATGACGTATAAACTGAATAATAATCTTGACTGAAAGCAGAAATTACTGTCATTTAGTTTCAAGAAACATAATTTACTACAAGGTTAAATAAAACAGAGAAATATGAGTGTTACTCGGCGGATATCTAAATGAATTAAACGTCATGCCAAGTTAGTGCAAAACGCCGGAAGAGTCCAAATGTCCAACATTTAAAAAAAAAAAAAACATTGAAGAAATGAAGGGGCGGCCTGCCTTCCTTTTCTGTGGTATTATGCACGATTAGGCAGTAGATGCAATTATAAATGTCCAGATTGAACTATCCATAACTATCAGGGTTCTAGTAGTATCAAAGAATACTCGGAAATAAACCAAGCAGTTTATAATAAAACCGAAGATCCAATCATTGTTAAGGTGGAAGCGCCAGGATAGCCCGAAAAATTCAAATTTTCTTACGTTTTTTGCAATTTGCAGGTCAGTGTCAGGTTGCATCTTGGTCAAAATTTGATTCGCGGCCGTAGCGAGTATGTATTTATAGAATTATAATCATTAAAATCATCAATACAACTCTTTCAGTTAGAAGTGATGTCAAATGTAAGTATTTCATGAAATCATGACATTTGGCATCAATAATTCTAACTGAGAGAGTTGTATTGATGTTTTTTTTTTTTTTTTTTTTTTGATTGTTGTATTTACAGAGCTGCAATCGCAGCTCTGTAAATACGTACTTGCTACGGCCGCGAATCAAATTTTGACCAAGATACAACCTGACACTGATCTGCAAATTGCAAAAAACGTAAGAAAATTTGAATTTCGCGGGCTACACTGGAGCTTTCACATCAAGCTATAGATGCAAATGTACCATCGGATAAAACTAATTACCTAAACATACAACCATCAAAATACACCTTAGCACTATCAAAAGCAATTCGTTATTACCGAAGCTGAGATAAATGTGATTTATCAAAATCAAGCGTTGCCATAATTCGTAGCTCGTGTAGGATGTGAAGATTATTTCATGTACGCCGAAACGATTCATTTGATATGACCTCGAGTGTAGCATTTCTGTAATATATTAGCCCTGTAACCTGAATTTCATGTTAGAAAGTGCTACAATTATAAAAATCGTCTTTTGACCTAGATTTTGTAACATAATGACAGTTCTGTAATAGCAACATTTAACACAAAAATATTTGTGTTGTCGAAAGAAAATTTGAATTAAAAAAATAAATATGTCGGTCGAATTGAGAACCTTCTCCTTTTTTTTTCGTCGGTTAAAAACACTTCGCACATTTCGGGTTCCGTACCAAATTTTGTCAATTTTTATGGCTTTGGGTCAATAAGATGTTTGTACGAAGACTGTAGCACCAAGCGTTTGGCTGTCAAACCTGTGTGACAGACGACGGACAGACGGACACGTGAGTGACAGCAATAGGGCTCCGTTTAGACCTTCCGGGTACGGAACCCTAAAATTTGGGTTTCCATTAATTTATTTTCAAATGTATCATCATCTCAGACTGAAGACGTCCACTGCTGGGCACAGGGCCCAAGCGTCGCTATATTAACGCAAATGTATATTTGGAAAGGTATTAACTTTATACCTGGTTATATTATAACTGTTGTTAATGGTATTATATCCTGGCCGTTTTAGTTTACCGGTTCTGCATTTTCACGCGCAACAGCAACACGTTGAAAATTATGCTCCTCAACACAACCATTATAATCTCTGAATGTCACTTTATCCAAAACCTTTACACTAAGTCATACATCATCAAATACATCGGATACTGTAATAAATAGTATGTTTATAGCTGTAAGTAATCGGCAAATGTCTTCACCAAGGCCAGTCCTCGCCCCACCAGAAATAGAACTCCGTTCCAGATTGTTTGGTTTACAAACTAATGTTGTATTACTGGCTTTTAATATATTTTCTTTCTTGACTTCTTTATATCTTGTATAGTATTCGTCAAACTTAATGGCGTGTGCGAAGTTAGCTGCGAGTGCCTGCGCGCAGGTACAGTCAAGTCGACAATAATTTAGGCCATTTAATGATTTTTTTAACTGTGTGGAAGCTGTTTGAATAATTTTTAGGTGTGTATGGTACTTATTTGTCAGTTTGGAAGTTGGTGGTATTACCACCAGGTACCACACGCCATTAAGTACGAATACTATACTAGCTGACCCGGCACACTTAGTTTTGCGATTAAAAAATGAGGGGTGGGGGTAGGAGGGTGCAAAATACTTTACGACTTATTCTCATAACTACCAAATACCCAAAAAAAAAAACATTAAAATCGGTCGAGCCGTTTCGGAGGAGTGCAACCACAAGCACCGTTTTTTTTTTTTTTGGGGGTTGCAAATCATCTTATGACTTCTTCCGCTCTAGGGTGGAGCGGAAGGGCGTGTCAGACTCTTACTGACTAAAACCCACCCCTGTTCCTCCCTGCCCTACGTGCCCAAGGGCGAGGTAACTCTTTCGAATTTATCCTCAACCCCCGGGCAGGCATTGGCCGTGGCAGGCCCCGTCCTTTGCTGACAACTCTTTGAGGCGCGCGTGGAACACTACGCGCCGTCGACTCTCGGGCCTGGTGCTGATCGGGCGGCGAGTTACCCACTACTCGCCGTCCGCAGGCCCGGGTAACCACAAGCACCGTGACAAGAGATTTTATATATTAGGTTATGATATTGTTCTTACCAAGCTTTGTCCTCTTTAATGATGATTATTTTGCTTCAAGTCATATTGAGTTGCGAAAATTGAAGGTAAGTTTTTATAGACTGATCGGATTGATTTTCGTCTTTGTGTTGAACGAAATCTTTAGCCGGTCTTTCGTTCAAAAAACGCAAGTTTATTTCAGCTCAATCTGTGAACTTGTGAAGAATGATACACATTTGTCTGTTCAGAATTTTGTCAGTAAACATTTCGCTCTCATTAGAAGCTAGTCCAATTAGTGGTGTGCATGATGTCTTCAATCCAATAAACATGGATTACTCGCTCATTTAACGACATTTGGCATCACTCTGACATTTGTATTCAGACATTTGGATCCGATGTTGTATACAAGACCATATTTTATAGAAAGCACTATTACTTCTTATATGTTTTGACAGAATCTCGAGAAATGTAGACTGCATTATTAGAAATAAGTTTAGTTTAGATATTGCGTGTTCCTATCTCCGTGGTTCCAGTGATCTAAAGATAGGAGTGCACTTTTTCGCCGCTTTTAACAAATTCTGGCTCTTGTAAATCATTCATCAGCTCTTGTACCAATAGATATAGCGTGTCCCTATCTCCGTTCTTCCAGTGATCTAAAGGTGTGCACTTTTTCGCCGCTATTAACAAATTCTTTCTCTTGTACCAATTGGATGTACATGCTATCCAGCAATACATAACATACACGATATTATGGTTAAGTAACTTAAACTCAAAATCGAATACTACAGTTTTTGGTCTGCAATACGCTATTACAGTTTTTTTAAGTTATTTGTAACAAAGTCGCTCTTGGAATACCCGTCTTCTTTAACATCAAATTCCACGTAAATCAATTTGGATTATCACTTCCATTCCGTCCTCTCCAAAAGCCATTGATCATAACTATGTATTGCCCACACTTGTCTGGCTCGTTCTCTAACCATCCCATACACACCTGACTTTGATCTTCAAACAAGCGAAACATTTCCTAACATCATTTAGTTGTCATCACTTCATCCGTCGTTACCTTATTCCCAAACTGCTAGCTCACGTCATGCATAGATACACTTTTTAGCATTCCGTGTTCAATATACTAGAATATATGTATCGAAGCATTCCATTTCACTACCAACTTCATAGTATCAGTTCAAATAGCATATTAATCATAATAATACTTTTAGCATTTCATTCAACAGGTAATATTAGACGAGAGCCCATCGATTTATCTTGTATTAAAACAGTAAATAAATCTTTAGGACCACTTAACCTTAAAGGTCAACCGTTTAAGGGTTCAACATCTGCTTATAATAGCCTAATAATTTCCCTAAGGCAATAAATATCGTATATATGTTATTACAGGGAACATTGATTTATTCATAGCCAAAGGCAAGGGACCTTAGACGCCAGACGTGCTGGCAAGCGACCACTTTACCAGAAGGGCCTGCACTTGGCATTGAACGAATTCGTCAAGACCATCACACCTGTCTCGTTCCTTTTCTCAAAACAAACGTTATTTTTGACCACATTTCAAGTGTCATACATTTCAGTTTTCATATTCGTACTTGTCAAAATTGTATGTAAACAAGCCGTTTACTAGTACTAACATTGTTAGTTATTCATAAACGTTTTGCTCTTAAATTTAATGAACCTAGAATTATTGTTCTTAATGTTAGTTTCGTTGCCAGAAGTTTCGGTGCATTTTGTACTCGTTGGAGTGTGATTAGCAAGGCTTTGACTGGTTCGTAAATAACGTTGCTCCAGCACTTGATAAATCTGAAGTGTTGATTTGAGTTGAGACAGGATTTTTGGATGCTCACGCGGCAAATGTATGAGCTAGCTTTTGATATATGTGTCTCTTGAAAGTCGTATGATTGCTTTCAACAAGTGTAGGTATACTAGATACCATTAATTTGCAGATTGTCAGCCGAGTGATATGCTTCTAGTAATTAGTTATGTATCCTGATGTTCTCTACAGCGTAATATCCCATTTTTTTGTTAGCCTGTGTCGAGACACACACCTGTGCTGTTCCACTTCTGGGCAAAGGCCTCCCCTCATTCCTTCCACTTTTCTCTGAGCTGTGCTTCCTCACGCCAATTCACCAGGAAAGCATCCAAGGCGTCCCGCCATGTTCTCCTCGGTCTGCCGCGACCTCGTCTGGCTGTGTCAGGGCTCCTATTGATATGTCTATTTATTTTTTAATGTCTCCAAAGGTGACCAGATTATTGGCATCAAGTCCCTATACGGCGCAAGTACACAACAATTTACTTAGTAACTAAAGTACCTAGCTACTTTTTAAAAACTATTTTCATTCCAGTTTATTACCGAACTGCGACAGTTTATTTGCGAAAAACAATTAGCAAGTTGAACAAACGTTTGTATTAACGATTGCAGTTGCGATAAAGACCGTGGAAGATGTTAAACACGTAACTCGAAACGTTGTACTTTCAGATTTTATAGATTTCCTGTGCTTTGCATTCTTTGTGATTCATAAAATATGATGTTCTAGAACTTTCACGATGAATACTTTTAGAGATTTATTCGTGGTGCCATTCTGTATGATTTAGTGTCCGGCCGAAACACGATTTTAACTGAAACTGTGAATAGGTTACTTATAGGCACATGTAACTAAAAGAGTAATCAATATAAATGTAGATGGATGGAGTGAGAGAAGGAGGCCAAAGAAAAAATGAATGGATTGCGTGAGGAGTGATATGAAAGAAAAGGGAGTTAGTGATAGCGTGACGGCTGACAGAACAGAATGGAAGAAAAAACGTGTTGCGCTGACCCCAAGTAACATGGGATAAGGGCAGAAAGATGATGATGAGGTTACTTCTAGGCAAGCGTGCTCCATCTTCGACCTCATCATCGTTTACCATCAGGAGAGATACCGGTCAAACGCGGTCCTATAAACGATAAAAAAATACCGAAACCGTCACCGAATGTTCGGCTCTCCTTCCAGTTTCGACCGAAACTCAATTTGCAGAGAAAAAACGTTCCAAAATAAAAATAAATGTCTTAGAAAGCTATCAGACCATTGAAAAATCAGCCCTAACTTTCATAAACCTCTAAGTAAGTTAGTAACACGATGATATAGACGAAACGAGACAATCAGTTTTTAGGTCTCTATCTTTGCGTTCAGCTCAAACACGCTAGTTTCAGTGGGGCCGAATATTCGGCCACTTTTTGCCTGAATCCGAAGTCGAATTTTCGTTCGGACACTAGTATGTATCTCACCGTGAAAATTGAGCTAATTGAGCTGTCAATCCACATGACGCTATGGGTAGACAGCCCACTTCACCTAAATTTTCTCAGTGTGATTTTTGGGATTCCGTACCCGAAAGGTCCAAACGGAGCCCTATTGCTGTCACTCAAGTTTGTCCGACGTCTGTCTGAACTTGAAATTTGGTAATAATGTTTATTACTACGTATATTTTACTAACAAATACCAATTATTGATAATCCGATTTTTTCTTTGATAATTCCGTTATTTGGTACGGAACCCTAACCGTGCGAAGTCCGACACGCACTTGGCTGGTTTTTTTTTTTATAGAAGAGACAAGAGTTTGGTGTGCTCAGACAATAGGTTCATCTTTTTTAGTATGCTTATAAAGCAGAGAACCAGAGTATTTATTTGTATGTTGTTAAAGATTAAAGTTACACAATGTGCGAGATGTTACATTTTTATAGGTTCTGTTCTCTATGTTTTGCCATTAGGCGCACAAATTTCAATCATTTCACATTATCAATTAAAAATTATAGAAAGAACTAAAGTGTTGGATAAATCAATAAAATATTTTTATGACTATTATAAATTTCAAATAAAGAGAAGCTCGTTCCATAAGGTTAAGCTACGCTTGCCGGGGTTGGTCCATGGATGGGTGACCATCTTTACATACCGAGACTCCTCCGTGCCTCGGAAAGCACGTTAAGCCGTTGGTCCCGGCTGTCAATCGTGGATCTTTGACAGTCGTTACGGGTCGTCAGAAGCCCGAAAGTCTGACATCCAGTCTTACCAAGGGGTATCGTATTACCCAGTAACTGGGTTGCGGAGGTCAGATAGGCAGTCGCCATGTAAAATACTGGTATTCAGCTGCATCCGGTTAGACTGGAAGCCTACCCCAAGATAGTTGGGAAAAGGCTAGGCAAATGATGATATAAATTTCAAATAAAATCTAGAATGTCGATGATAACTGTTGATTTCACCTTTCAGACGTCTTGAGTCTAAAATTAGATGTCTTACAACTTTCTCAAAACGATATCTAAAAAGTTATTAGTTTAAATTGTTAATACGTTTGAAATTATTAATAAGGTATGTTTCCTTCGCAGTATCAGACGGCTACGCCCGCACCAACGGCTCCGCCAGCCCAGCCTCCTCCAGACCTACGGTGGACTCTCTCCTCGACCAGCTCAGCGCAGAAATCCCCAATGGGTGAGTCAAAATTAATATTCATAACAGTATTTGCCAATATTCAAACGTCTTTCCCGATATCTGGCACCACGTCCTCTATTCTTTTATTATTGATAGGCTCACGTTAAGTCACTATCTCACCTGATGGTAATCGATGATGTGGTCAACAATAGAGCACGCTTGAAGTAAACTATTCACTCTTGTCGTAAAGAGCCTCAGGTTATAGCTATCGCAGGGCCTGCAGTCTCGAAATGATAGCGATCGCTACGTGTTAACGATCGGTCGGTACGTGATCATTAATTGTTACAAGCGGTATAAATAATAATTAAAATTTAAAAAAAAATATCAGTTTTCATGATAAATAGTGCGTGTAAGTTAAAATTTACGCCATCTCTGTGCATATTTCAAGAAAAACAATTATTTTTCCGACGTAGCAACCGATCGTTAGGACGTAGCGATCGCTATCAATGTCGAGACTGCAGGCCCAGGAAACTCAGATTCCTACAGGGAATTCCACTCCTTATCTTAAGGTAGTTTTTTAGGGTTCCGTACTCGAAGGGTCCAAACGGAGCCCTATTGCTGTCACTCACGTGTCCGTCTGTCTGTCTGTCCGTCGTCTATCATACAGGTTTTACAGCCAAACGGTTAAAGCCTCAGTCTTCAAATTTTCACAGTATAAGCATCTTGTTGACCCAAAGCCATACAAATAGTCAAAAATACATTTGGTACAGAACCCTAAATGTGCGAAGTCCGATACGCACTTGGCCGGTTTATTAAATTATCGTTTAATGCTTTAGTTATTGTTAAATCCTCATTATTTTTTGACTATAGGTTTGTATCTTGGCTGTTTACACCAGATAGTCTGATATTAGAGCTTGTCACCGCCAAAATTACCTATAATAGACAAACTGCTTAGATATAAGAAACTAGCTGACCCGACAGACGTTGTTCTGTCTGAGCTATAAACTGTCAAACGCGCAAAGTTTAATCATTCGTCAAGTTTTCTGAAATTTTCTATTTTTCCGCGCAAAATTTCTTATTTTTTTCTTTCCTAAGAAGCTTCTCCTGACAATAACAAACACAACAAAAAAGAATTAATGAAACCGGTCCAGCCGTTCACGCGTGATGCCGTGACCAAGGGAAATAGGGATTAATTTTTATTTATTTATAGATATGTAAAGACAACAGTGATGACGACTAATAGAGGAGTATGGAAGAAAAAGACATGTTGCGCCGACCCCAAATAAATTGGGATAAGGGCAGGAGAATGATGATGTAAAGACAACAGTGGTTTATATTTTGAGCCCCTACCTACCAATGACCTTAGGTTTTATGTATAGAATAGCTATATGGAAAATTTATCGCCAGCGTGTGGGCTTTCCCACGTTGTAGTAGCAGAAAAAACAATTTATTGTGGTGTGAAAATAGATCAGGTTGTAAGTGACAAACAACTTCACTAATGTCGCCTCTCAAATAGTAGATTTATAGGATGTTAGGAGTTAAAAGAATAATAATAAAACTCCCCACTAAAGAGAATAAAAGAAGAATATAAAATACAGCAAAAGTTGAATCAATTTAACGTTCTTAATATAATAAATGTTGATCTTACAAAATAATAAAACTATTACACAACATATCATCTACAACATACTATTTCTATTTATTTCGGTCGTTGACACGCCCACATTTTTTTTATATCCGTTTCTCACACCGCCAAAAAACATTATCATTCAAACTAGCAAAAACTCAACGAGAGCGAAGAAAAAGTTTCCACAGTTTTTCTACTACTCGTTTATAGAAATAACTAATGCCAGAAATTGTTTCTACCATAAATAAAGACCCACTAGAGCTGCCAAGTACTTCAACATAATAATTCTAATAAAAGGAAAACTCGTGTTGTTTAAATTATACTTTTATGCTAGTATTAAAACTTTGGTCTTTGGTTTTCTTTGATGTGTGTTGGCAACATTGTGTGGCCGCAAATAATATGTTAACAGTCATAAACACTGATAGAATGGTTGCAAACTTGTTTTAATTGGTACCATAAAAATGTAATTAGAAATTTAGACATAGTAATTTTTCTCGTCTGGTTTTTCAGTACTTTTCTTTTTAGGGTTCCAAAAGTCTCAATAAAAAAATGGAACCCTTATAGGATCACTCGTGTGTCTGTTTGTCCGTCTGTCACAGTCAATTTGCTCCGAATCTACTGGAACGATTGAGTTGCAATTTGGTACACACATGAATATCTGTCACCCGGATACGGAACGTGTAACGTAAATAAATGAATGGAGGTCACTTTTAAGGGTGCAAATCGGAAAATTAAAAAAATATTTTTTCAAACTGTACCGTGCGACGTATCAAATGAAAGGGATGTGATTCTAAATATTGTGGTGATCTCAATTGTTTTTTTTTCGTAATTTCGAAATAGTTTTTCTTTTTTAATGATATTGAAGAAAATAAGTGAAAATTGACCATTCCCGGCCCTCAACACCGAAACTACAAAGTCTAAAATTTTGAAAAAAAAACCGGTATATAGGTCTTTATTTATCAATTACAAGAAAACTTAAAAAAACTCTATGGTTTAAAAAAAACATTAAAAGAAATAATATTCGTTTGGAACCCTTTGCACACAAGTCCAACTCCTACTTGGCTATTTTTTTTTTCGTTTCTTCTTTCAGCTGTTATTTAAGTTAGCATTTACAGTATGATGAAGATGCCATAAATAAGAAATAACTTTTGTTAGTAGTTATATTTTTTTTTTCACAAAGCATAACAATTTATTGCTCAGAATCAGGACTGTGTAGACGTCCAAACAATTGGTTGGCTGTTAATCCCATTAATACTAAGTACTATTTTCATAATATATCCCTTAAACACAATAGCCAGGGTCGCGGGAGTAAATGTAAGAGTCATTTGGAGAGTGTGTCAGACACTCCACACAGTCCTGATTCTGAGTAATAAGTTGTTTAACATAACCCTAGAAAAGTCATAATAACATAATGCACATTCAAAAACAATAGCACGCAAATATGTACAAGCAAATAGCCCATCTGTTGGAATATGTAATACAAAATGACATTTGATGGCACTGCCAATTCTTGTAGAAATTATTACGTCTCTCCTTCTATTAATAATATAGTGTATCGGAGTTCGAACATATTACATTACTTTATTTTACTTAAGGCGCTATTAGCTGCCAATGCCCTTGAGTGGTTAGCTTGCGTGTTCTGCGCTGAGCTCACGTAACGCGTCGTACGTCCACTCAGTAATAGGACTTGCCCATCAAGGAGCGCTGTCCGAAATTAGACGCATTATTAATTTATTACACATACAACAACAGGTATTAAACTAAAACACTGAGACTAAATTATAAATAATTAAATGATCTTTAAAATGGTGAAGGTTTCATAAAAATACGCTTTATAGTTTTTGCGTGATTCTCAATTTTTATCCGCGTTAGACATAACTTTACAAATTAATTACACTATGTTATAAAAATATAATTTCAAATTTTCTGAGATCAAATTACAACGGAAATTGTCAAGAGTAACATATATTTTTTTCAAAGAACTAAGACTAGTCGTTTAGAGGTGATGTTCAATTAAAAACCATTAAAAGTCGTATAATTGCGCCTTAATTAACTTGCTTCTACCAGCGGCTTCGCCCGTGGAATTAGTACTTCCTCCATTATAAATTATAGCCTGCTAGCTGACCCGACAGACGTTGTCCTGTCTTAGCTATGAACTGTCAAACGCGCGAAGTTAAATAGTTTATGTGCTATTCCAGTCAGTTCCCGGCGAAACAGACAATAGAAAATCTATTGTTACCGTGACACCAGTGTCACGTCGGTACCTCGAAGGTAAATCTATCTCTGTGCCAAATTTCATCCTGATCCGTTCAGCCGTTCGCATTTATAATATTATTGGAAGTAGGATAATAGTATGACAAGTTTACAGCAGCCGGTGTTAGTTCCTCGGATCATTACTAGACTAGAAATGACTTTTTTGAAACCAGCTTCTAAACCAATGGCATCCAACTATTACGAACCATCACTGGTCATGCCATACCAGCTCATCACCTTCCTGGGTGAATCTCCAGGCGTTAGGCTGATAATAATGGCAGATTGTTGCCGACAATGACGAATCGTGGGAAATTCAACTTTATTGCACTAGTTTTAAAGTACACTAATAGTATTCAATGCCTAGTAGTATTAGTATACTTTAATACTAGTGCATTAAAGTTCAGTTTACGTCATTGTCGGCAACATTCTGTCATTATTATCAGCCTAACGCCTGGAGATTCACCCTCCTGCTCTAGTCCCATGTTACTTGGGTTTAGCGCACCCATTGCGCATGTTCTCTGATTACAATGTTCCCCTGTCAATCGTTAAGCTATTATTCACACCCTTTTCTTTCATGCCATTTTTTCACACTTTCCATATTTTGTTTCTCAGCAGTAGTAGTGTTAGTAATGCAGCAGGTCAGTGCTACATTACTAACTACTCTATATTCAGCTGTCCACCCTGCGAAATCAAAATAAAAAATCGATCAAAATTTTAAATCATTTTTTCAAACTAGACTGAGAGTCATCACTTTTTGAACGTCAAAGTTCTACATAAAGACAGTCCCCCAAAAACGCCCGCCCGTCACCACTTCCTAGTGTTTTACTTGGGAAAAAGAAGTGGCCAACAAACTCCCCCGAAGATACAATTAGCATAGCCAACCAACACAATCTTAATTGTATCTTCATAGTCAAATTGTTTCTGTTCACTGTCGTTTTAATTGAGCATTTTTCACCTACGTAACCATTGTTTATAGAATTGGCAATCACGGTATTACGGATATAGGAACTGGTAACTCGTGCATTTACTAATGAGCACATGTGCTTTCAATGCAGTTTCTTTGCAATGCAATATTCGCCATATTACATTGGCAATAAGCCCGCAAACTGATAGGGCGATGAAGAAGAATTGTTATGTGCGATTGAATTTATTAGGTTTCACGAAGATCCTGTTTTAAAATGTTAAAAACAAATGTTTACTTTCAAATCATTTTATTTTTGTATTCTAGTATATAAATTTGGCTACAGATTTGCGATTTTGACTTTAAGCACGACATAGTAACGCGTAACTAAATGGGAGTGGGCAAGGCACATAGCTCGTAGAACAGATGGTCGATGGGGTCGAAAAGTTCTGGAGTGGCGACCGCGTACCGGAAGACGCAGCGTTGGAAGGCCTCCCACAAGGTGGACCGATGACCTGGTGAGAATCGCGGGTAGCCGATGGATGCGAATCACAGGACCGGTCATTGTGGCTACTTGAGGGAGACCTATGTCCAGCAGTTGACGTCTTTCGGTTGAAATAGTGATGATGATGAGTACTTACGCTTCTCTTTCAGCATCACATCTTCTCGAGTTTTCAACAAAATTCTGACGGTTAAAGCTCAAAAGACCAGTAACTATACGCAACATCTGAATGACGGTATAAATTTAACTCGTGGGTGCTTTTGACCGGAAATTCCATTTTCATTACGAATTCATGATACAACTCTTTTAATCGAGATATTGCTAAAGTAACGAATATTCCAATTTCTTTCATCAATTGATTCCATGCTGTAAGCACTTGAGAGCCCAAGAAATTGGGCTGCAAAGAGTTCTTCATTTTATTATTATCATGAGCCTGTACTATCCTACTACAGGGCTAAGGCCTGCCTTCCCTCTTCCCACTTTTCCCACCTTTCTGTGATTAAGGTCAGTACTTTAAGAAAAAGTTTAGTTCAACCCGCCATCTCTTTCTGGAGCTGGCTCGGTGAAATTTATTGGTGTTTCCATTGAATCACTACATATTATAAAACGCCGCACGTCTGTCTGTATGTTCGCGATAAACTCAAAAACTAATAACCGGATCTTCATGTGGTTTACACCAATAGACAGACTGATTTATGAGGAAAATTTAGGTCACCCATACGAAGCTGGGGCGGCTCGCTAGTAACATACATTTTATGTTTCATGAGTTTTCCTGTACAGAACCTGAAAGAATTATCTCGACTAGATAGTGTATCCCGTGGGCCGTCGACTGAGCCGTGTGAAAACTTACCTATTTTTGTAACGGCACAAATAGCGCGGCGTGACGTCATCGCTGTGTTTTGTTATTGTAATCGCCCCTTCGCTGTGGCCACGCGCCCGTGTCTGGAGGGACTGTCTATTCCTGAAGGAATAATTATATTGTGGGGGATAATTTTGCTACACAAAATAGAAAGAAGTAAAATAAAACTTGCGTTCAATAGCACAACACTAAATAAAAAGTTGATAAAAAAATTATCTACATGACTATTCCAAAAGGGCATTTAGTCAACATAATGTCAGGTATCAACCATAATGTTGTTATCCTATTAATATTATAAATGCATAAGTTTGGATGGATGTTTGTTACTCCATCAAGCCAGAACGGCTAAAGGGATCTAGTTGAAATTTGGCACAGAAATAGATTGTAGTGCACATAGGTTATAATTTGTACCCCTATAAACTTCTGCTTCCCGCAAGCCAAGCCGCTGGCAGAAGTTAGTTAAAATTAATATACATCACAACGCTTACATCTTGTGGTGTTGTTAATAAGGCTTTTGTTTTCAGATGAAAACTGAAATCTCGAATGTGTATAGTTCCAATTTAAACTCTCATTACTTCAGCGAGGTGTAACAAGTGTAAGGCTAGCCGCTGACTTGTGATTTTTGTCACCGTGACTTTTTGTTACCGAGTCGAGTGCTATGAAGATACATGGGAGTGCATCAGCGCACTCCCATGTATCTTCATAGCTTTTAGCTTCATGGTGACGTGACAATACGGTGACAAATAGTTCCTAGGTGACTGAATTTTGAAGGATGACGTAGTTTAGAATATAGAGTGTAAAATTTTCCTTGAAACTTTTGAGTGTATATGGGATGGACCCAATAGCGTTTTTTTTTCGTTTCATTTTTCTTCTTCTTATTTCAAAAGCACTTATTACAGTAATCTGTACGAAATCCATTTCTAGACTGAGCGCGATTTGTTGCCCAGTGACTTTTCAAGTGGGCGCATCGTGGGTGACAGTAGGTGACAAAAATCACAAGTCAGCGGCTAGCCTAACGCTTACATCTTGTCGTTTTAGCTTAACTGACATACATACATGCTTTTGCTTTCAGATGAAAACTGAAAACTCGAATGTGTATAGTTCCAAAACTCTCATTACTTCAGCGAGGTGTAACAAGTATAAATCGGTAAATTATTGTAAAGTAGATACAGCACTTACAACAATTTATTTTCAGGATTTTTTCTTAAATCATAATTTTGCAGACTACCGAAGTCTTTGTAAGAAATGTTAAAAGCGTTCAATACGTTTAACTTTCAATTGCCCTCGAGAATAATTCAATTTGATGGTTCGTGTGCAACAGTCTTAAAATAATAACCTCACTAAACTGAAAACGAACAAACTAATTGGATGTATTGAAATTCTTAGCTTAGTCAGATCGTGATCAGCGCCAACATAAATTCGAACCATGTTGGGTTTATTTGCGTTACTCAGCAATGCAATCATAGTATGACTTCAGAGTTTATCCCTCCGGAGTAATAAATGCGTAAGTGAAGATGGATCTTTATTGCTCGACCACGTAACGCGTTTATGGGTGTTTATAGTTTTGTAATAACAATATGTGGTTTCGTACGGTAGATGTAACTACTAAAGGTTAAATATATTTTTTTATGTGAATGATGTACATAAGAATGTATGTGGTTTCTGCTACTCCACGCTCAAGGCGAGACAGGTTTGTCATTCGATACACTCCAGTTCCTCAAGGAAGGCCAGCACTGTGTTTCTATCTCGCTTAGGTAGCCTGGATGTCCGAAGTATTTTGCCCTATTTAGCGATCACTGGGCAGCTTAGTAACAGATGATCTGGCTGCTGGCTCGTTCTCTTCCATACAGGCTCTGCAGAGTAGGCTGTCTGTAACTCCTATGACAGAGAGTTGCATATTAAAAGACCCGTGGTCAGTTGTAATGGCCGTGGCTTTCCGCAAAGTGAATGATAGAACGTTATGAAGCAAAATATATAATAATATGTACTTACCTGTAATTCAAGACAAATTATGTTGAGTAGGTGTTAGATTTTTTTTATGAAATCCAAAAAACGGCGGGATGCATAAATCTGCATTTTTTTGCATTTGATCACTGCACAAATGTTCTCAGATATGTATGGGTTATTTGATATTTCTAGTGACAACCAACTGTAATATCGTACAGGTCCTCTCAGAAGAGATCCAACCTGCATGAAAAGCAACGCAAGCGCAGAAAATTAAACTGTTGTGTCCTTAGTCTGATACTTACTGTTTGATCTAGCTTTGGAGTATTACACGATCGTTCAGAATCTCACTCATAACCCCCAGCCCAGAAATCTCCCACAATATCCAGCTAGCAAAGATAAACATCTCCTATCCTATCCTTCGCATCAACATGGAAATACTACATAGGTAGATGCTAAAGCTAATATTGGACAACTGCACTAATTCTTATAATAACTTCCTAGAGATATGTAGCGTGGTGAAAGGCAATTACTCTGAAAGCAATTGTAATGTATTGTGGAAAGATTTGTACCTACATATTTATCTAAAGTTACCAAAGCAGTTTTCTTTAGCCCTGCGTTCTTTAGAAGGTCAAATTAAAATTATTCATGAAAAAGCTAACTTTAAAAGCTTAAGTTACTAACTTCATTATCATTTCAGCCAAAAGATTTCTGGAAATAGACCTCCATAAAGCGTCGCTAACTTATCTCCTAAGCCTCTTGGCTAAGATTTGTGACATGAAAGACTTAGTCATAGAAACACTTGCACACTATGTTGCTGTAATAAAAAATACTCCAATATTAGGTCTAGGCCAGAGACGAAAAAAAATCAAGAAAGAGGATACATCAAAAACAACAATTTTAAAATCTATCAAGGTTTTATATCTGTTGATATCCGCTTGATTTTAATGTTACCATCGAAATCCCGTCGCAAAAGTTCTGATTCGAGGGCAACGCGTATTTTTTCAAGCAATTTTTCATCATCGGATTTTGGCAGCGTTCCACTACATCCGTTGGACGTGAATATTTTTATATATCGACCGATATATACTAGAATCTAGTGTGTTGTAATAAATATTGTAATATTTTGAACACAGACACGTTGACAGTGAACTGACTTGCGTAGTTGCGTCAAGCAATATATTGCAAAATATGATGGGATCCAGACGTTATAGTAATGAGAAATCGATTCAATAATTCAATTGATAGGAAGGTAATTGAACTCTGAATGGGAGAATTAATTTATAATGCATTTAAAGTCAATGCTCCGCCAAATACCTTATCCTTATGTAATCCTTTGACGAAATTGTAGACAGCAGAGCGTATCAGGTCTCCACAAGTGTGGAAGAAAATTCTGCATGTAGGTCAAATAGATTTCATCAAAAGCAGGATGATTATGGGATACCTCTACGACCTGCTTCAAGCAGCAGTCACTAACTCACTAAGAAGGAAGTTATTTTTCTTAGGGCCGATTTCACCAATTCTAAACGCCCAGTTTTCGACGTTTAAGCTCGCTTAAACGCGTTTAGCCGCTGTCATAAAGCTGAAGAGTTTGTTTGGTTGAACGCGCTAATCCTGGATTGAATTGAAAAATTATTTTTGCGTTGAATAGTCCATTTATCGAGGAAGGCTATATAACATTTGATATAACATCACGCTGCGACCAACAGGAGCGAAGCATCAATGAAAAATGGGAAAAAAATCCTTTTGAGAGCTTCAGCTGCGTGCGCTGCGTAAACGGTTAAAGTTACGCAAAAAATATGTATGACGGAATTGTTCACCTTAAAAGTTCTAAAAAAAAGTCCGCGACAGCATTTATGTCTATCTTTCAAGGTTAACTCACTATAATCTTTTTTTTGCATTTTATTTTTTACGCTAAAAACTTAGTTTATAGAGCGAATGGTGAAATCGGCCCTTAGTGAACTAGTAGGTCTGGAAGAAGAAAAAAGAAGGATGATGATTGATCTAGTAGATCTTACCAAAACAATTGTATTGTATTTTTTTCTACACTTTAACCTTGTAATCTGTACTATGATTGCTCTCATTAATGTCATTACAGAGAGCTTTATTATCATCAACGTTACGCCAAATGTAAGTAGTGTCTGCGTGTCGTAAATTTAAAAGAGACTGAGGGATTAAATAGTTGGATTAGTAGAAATTACCTTGACATTGATATCATTATAATATTGTGATTCGCAATCTGCTTGCCAGACTTTTTGATAAATGGTTTTGTTTCCTAAAGATCGAGGTTGTGGCTGGCTATTACAGAAGCGTATGATTACCAGTGTTTATCCAAACTATATGTATAGGCCCTTTAGGCCCTTCTTTGAACCCTAGTGTAAATTGTCGTGAAATGTGGCATATAGTCCATCTATTTTTTTTTTTTAAAGACGTCTAGATTATTTGAAGTTTCATTCAGTCATTCCAGTCAATTCTATATTCATAAATCATCAGAGTGGGTTAAAGAATTGCGATTTATTAAATTAAGAATACCAAAAAATAACAAAGGAGTCAACTTTGAACCCTGTGAAATACCAGATCCAAGAGTGATAGCTAAACACATTAATCCGCCAAGATAACTAACTGAGAACGACTAATTATTAGATAACTCTTAACCCATCGCAACAGAGAACCTTGAATACAGTGTAACTCAATTTTATAGAAAGAATTGAGTGATCAAGGCGTTCAAATGCTTTTGCAAAATCTGTGTAAATAGCATCACCTGGTCAGGCTTATTTTCGCGTTTGTGTTTCGTGCTAGTCTGTTTGTCTATTCCGTTCAGCATTTCTATAAGATTTACTGTATTGAACTAAAGATTATATTGAACTTTTCTGTAAAATTAACTTTGACATTTTACACATCGCACCGCGCTCAAGCATAAATCAAAACTTCTTCAAAATCCTCAACAAAGGTTGACAATGTAAAATAATGGTTTTTGGCATGGACGAGTGACTCTGGCGCACGTTTCCTCTCGCTAATTAGTATTTATGTGCTAAGAGACGGTAATCGCACCTGCCGTGGAGTTTCTACCAAGTGTATGTGTTGTATTATTTACTAGAATACATTAGGTGGGGACAGGGGCGGCGTCAGAAGTTGGATTTAGAGTTTCAAGTTGTTGAAAGAAGGTCCGTCAAGAAATCACTGTTGTTTAATCAACCGTACTTCCTTTTCAACAATAGACTTAGACAGCGCCGTTATTTCGTCGCTCTAATCATCTACTGAAGTGCGATTGACAGTACCTTTTTCCGAATGAAAGACTACTCGTTCTTCATCTTCATTTCTTTTAATGAATAGAGTAAAGAGTTTTTAGGAGTCAAACGATCATTCGTCAAAGTCTTAGATTGAAATGTTTGTAAACCTCATTAGACGGGCTAAAAGCTCTTGGTTATTCTAGACACTAGCGTGGCTCTTAAAGTCTAGTGCAATTACCAGATTGATATCCTGCTGTGTATTTTACATTAATGCTGCTGATTAATCGGCTGAAATAATCTTAACTATCTGTCCACTTCCTATACTTTACTGAAGGTTAGTGTTTGGAAGTGCGTCTTCCGCATCACCAACAATGAAATCGCGGAAAATAAAATCACATGCCTCATACACATGTACACACATATGTTTGCTTTAATTATTTTTTGCGATATAATTTTGGGTCCCATAGTAAAAGTTGAAGACGAAAGTGGAGAGATGAACTTGACTCTTACCGAAGGGACTGGCCCGCAATGGCTGAACACAGACGTGTGGGACACTGGGACATAACGGTCTAATTAGATTAGATGTGATGCGTAGGCATTGTTCGGGTAAAAATAGCTTAAAACTAGACCATTTGAGATATGCAAGCAAGCAAGCTCAAAAAGACAATGTAATTTAAATCCATCCATTTTCGATGGATGGATGCCCAGATCCAAAAGACTACAGCCGAAAAAAGTACGTTTGACAAAATATACGATCTATGATTCCTTTTCATTGCTTTTGTCAAGTTAGTCCCTGCACATGCCATAGTAACGAATGCACACCTGACACAGATTAACTACTAAATAAATAATCGTTTCGGAAGGACAATCGGCTATTTAGGGAATTAAGACGCACTGCTTGCGCCGGCCAAACTCTAATAGGTATTTACATACATACATACCTTCCTACTGGAGTAATTTATAACTGGTTTCAGTAAACGAAAGAGATGCATGACATGTCGACCAATCACGAGCGAGTAATTTTCGGTAGTGTCGTCATTTTAGATTATAGAGAAGTTTTAATTTACTTGTTGATCAGATGCTATGTAATTGATTAGGAAGTTGTGTTGGATTAGAAAGTATATTCGTCGAAATAAAAAGACGAGTAATTCATTATTGAATACCTAAAAATCTATGACTTTTCTTAATTAACGAGTTCCATGCTTAACATAAGCATACGCTTGGTTTTAAAATTAAATCCTATTTAACATAGGCGTATTTACGTCCGTTTCTATTAAGACTTATCCCTATCGGTAGCAGTTTTCACAGTAAATGTAAATACTTATATATTTAAAAATCGTAATATATGGGGTAATCAGTTGATGATTCTGTCCTTACACCGTAGGACAGTTTCATTGTACTATTGGGTTCCCACCTATGAAATTGGCTTTTTTTTTGTCAGTAATAGAGAACTTCGTCACTTCTATGAATTAAAATATTCATCAATTGCTTGATATTCTATCGAATAATGACCGTCATAGACAACTGCCAATAGTAAAAAAAACCTTATTACTTATATATAAAACAAAGTCGCTTTCTCTGTCCCTATATCCTACCTGTATGTATGGTTAAATCTTTAAAACTACGCAACGGATTTTGATGCGGTTTTTTTAATAGATAGAGTGATTGAAGAGGAAGGTTTATATGTATAATAACATAATAATAATAATTTGTACCCGTGCGAAGCTGAGGCGGGTCGCTACTAGTTTTATACAAAAAAAAAATACCTTTAAAATTACTCCTATTTTTGTTAGCAGAAATGAAACCACTATTTGTTTTAACTTAGCCAAAACTTATTTTTGTTGCTTAATCTAAGTAGCATACGTTACCTTAGTTTTTAAACATTATTGCATTAAAGTTTTAAAACATTATTGTTCATAGTTGTTAAATAAATTAAGAAAATGTTAATATGAAAAATGCAACTTTAAAATTTTCCATGCATTTCATGTTGATTTCATAGGTGGAGACCTAATATTTGGCGAATACATAGTAATAATAGCTTCTAATGTACTCGATGGGGTCCAAAATGATCTTATTACATTTTACCTTATCACCTTAGTATAGGTATGTACATTGTGGAATGCAATAAACGATAAAGTATTGAATAACTTTTGACCATTTCCTTTCTATTGTCCCCAGCCGCGCCTCAACATCACCAGTCCCACCTTCTCAAGGGGGCACTCTGCCACGACCTGGCACCAAACAAGTGACAGTGACAGTCCAGGAGACCGTGGTGGAACCAGCCCAGTCGCAGCAGCAACCGCCACAGGTGCAGGCCCCGGCTGTGCGTCATCACCATCATGCCTCCAACGCTACGAAGGAGTTAGACGACTTGATGGCTTCGCTGTCTGATTTTAAAGTAAGTGGTGTGCTTGGTTGGTTTAAGTAAGCAAGCCCAAGAGTATCATTTGGTTGTCAAAATCTAACTAATAATAAGACCCTATCCAATTGATGAAAATACGTCGGCAGGACACGGAAAACTTGAATTGTACTCGTACCTATAGCCTAAATCAAAGGCTCAAGTGGCTGCCGAAAAGTTGGGAATCCTAGCAAAGGTGAGCCAGTACTTCACGCCGGAACAGCTGCTCAAAATTTATCAAGCGCAAGTTCGGTCGTGTATGGAGGGAGTACTGGGGGCCTACTCTGAAGTGTTTTTACGAAGTATCGGCCGAATATTCGGAAATATTTGTTTGAAGTGTTAAAGTGAATGTGCCATACCTAAAATTGTAGCGAAATGGCATCACGTGTGTTTTTGGTTGAAGAAGCTCTCAGAGAAGAGCTCGGCCGATACTTCGTAAAAACACTTCGGAATTGGGGTGGGAAATCTTCCAATGACTTCTCCCGCTCTGGGTGGAGCGGGAGGGCGTATCAGACTCTTACTGACTAAAACCCACCCCTGTTCCTTCCCTGCCTGAGTGCCCAGGGGTGCGGTAACTCATTTTCAGATTTTTTTCCACTACCCCTAGGCATGCAGGCACCGGCCACGATAGTCCCCGTCAGAGTAGACCCCCTGGTCTCATCTTTGAGACGAATCTGCCAGATACCAGCTTGATGCACATGAGGCAATTGAGAGGCGCGCCAAGAGGATCATCTGCAATGATAAGCTCGTCGTGTCAAAGCTCCAAAGTCTTGAGCATCGACGCCGAGTTGCTAGCCTGTTGGTTTTCTATCAGTTGCATTTTGGGGAGTGTGCGTCGGAATTGCATAGTATAATTCCGCCAAGCCCGTTCCATCATCGGACCACTACACTTAAGGCGATGCGCCACCGGTACATGGTGGACATGCCACCCACACGCACAAAACGTTTGGGGAACACATTCATTGTGCGTACAGCTGAAGAGTGGAATTTCCTGCCGGAGTCTGTGTTTCCTGGCAGCTACAAACTGGGAGTCTTTAAATCTAGAGTGAATAGGTTACTTCTAGGCAAGCGTGCTCCATCTTCGACCGCATCATCGTTTACCATCAGGTGAGATAGTGGTCAAACGCGAGCCTATCATGAATTAAAAAAAATAAACATAATGTCCATCTCATAATCTCTACATTCTGCAGACAGGTTCAGTCCATGGAAGTAGAAGCAAAGGTTTCCATAAGACTAAGAGGACATAAATCCTAACAGTCTGTAGGTGAGGAAAAACTACACATTTCAGGCAAAGGCATTTATTACACAGGCTGCGGCAATTATCAGAAATTCTTGCTAAAGTGCTTTACAGATGCACGTGTTCTTCATTACGTTAAAATCCCATAGCCGTAATTTACAATAATCATAATGAATTAGGAGCTTTGAGTTTATGCAAACCCACAGAGATATATCTCCTGTTTATTCCTAAAGCTATTTGGATAGAGGGCTTTTGAAGTTTTATGGACGGTCATAATCTCGAAGATATGCTCATCTATTAAAGCATCTTCATTATTCCCTAAAGATACCCTTTCTTGCCAAAAATTGACGCTCTGACGTGGGGACATTATTAAAACAAATCTTTGGCATCTGCCTCATTTTTATTAGATTCATACAGTAAATATTATCTTACGTAGACATGAAAAATTAAAACATGCAGTACGCATGAAATATGTTAGATAAATCGATCTAGAAAACTTTGCGGAAAGAGTGACCTCAGTTTCACTCTACTCAAGATGTACGTAAATCTTCGACTAATTGCTAATGTATATTGTGAAACAAATGGCTATTTATTGCAAATTGTGTACAAATTACATTGTAGTCCAAGGTCTTTTGTAAAATAAAGGATTGTTGATTATCCCACAAGCTGCCAAAAAGATATCGGAGCTGGTGGCGTCGCAATAACCGCATCTTATGCCATTGTTTATGTCCTCCTTATCACAGTATTTTTCATTCATGAACGCGATTTCACTGAATAAACTCAGAATTTATAATCTGGTGGATCGTTTCGGTTGAGTTTACGATTGGATTTAGTAGTGAACCTGTGAGTCATCTCCACCCTAAGGTCCAATATCGGTCGGCATCTGTCACGGCCACCTCGGCACACTGCACTACAGCAGTCTCCTGTTTTCCGTTTATTATAATATTTACAACTCGCCTTTCTTGGTCCATGGCTATTTCCAGCCGCGCTTGAAGCCGTCCCTCCAGCAGTATCTCCGTCTCGCTCGCACCCGCGCGATGGCCGCCGGCTAAAGATAGTTCCCAGCGTTACATCACAGGCGTGGTGGGGACTAGAGCTTATAATATTAGAGTACATAGACAAACATTTCACTCGGACGGCATTCGCTCCAATCCACCACCAACGGGCGGGTTTACTTCTGTACGTTGGGATCACGATGAATTTTCGATCTTTTACTTGGACTTAGAAAATTTTATCATTCCACAAGTTCAACTCAAAGATTTCAAATTCACTCCCAACTCCATCCGATGTTTCTACTTTGCCATCACTGATCAACAGTATTCAGCGAATTTGACATTTCAAGTTGGCAATTTAGAAACACCTCTCATAAAAATTTGGTGTTTTCCCCAGGTGAGCGGCAATAGCACAGGAGTTGAAAGCGGTACCCACGTATATCGCGAAAAGCGTGCGTGGCAAGAACACTACCGCAGCAACCCGCGGCAACCAGAGTCCGCCTCTCTAGAGCATATGCTCGGATCTCTCCGGGCAGACATGAGCCGCCAAGGAGTACAAACCCCCCAGAAGGGATGCTGCAACGCCTGCGATAAACCCATCGTCGGACAGGTGGATATTCCAACCATGACGGGGGCAGAATTCGACCTGACCAGAAGACAGTGAAATCCAATTCTGCTCCCAAAAAGTGTGAAGTGTTTTTTTGCAAAGTAGTGATTGACGAACTGTTGTGTGATCTAGGTCATCACGGCGTTGGGTCGCACGTGGCACCCCGAACACTTCACCTGCGCGCACTGCAACCAGGAGCTCGGCACCAGGAACTTCTTCGAGCGTGACGGCAGGCCCTACTGCGAGCCTGACTACCACAACCTGTTCTCGCCCAGATGCGCCTACTGCAATGGCCCAATCCTTGATGTTAGTTTCGGGACTTATTCACTCAAAATCGGACTGTAAACTCACGGTGCTAAGGTGTATTTCTCATTTCAGAAATGCGTAACGGCTCTCGAAAAGACCTGGCACACAGAGCACTTCTTCTGTGCTCAGTGTGGCCAGCAATTCGGAGAAGATGGCTTCCACGAGAGGGACGGTAAACCTTACTGCCGCAATGACTACTTCGACATGTTCGCGCCCAAGTGTGGCGGCTGCAACAAGCCCATTATGGAGAACTACATCTCAGCACTCAACACACAGTGGCACCCTGACTGCTTCGTGTGCAAGGTCAGTATCAGACCCCCCATCACAGGTATCTTTGCAGGCTGCAACTGTTTATTTACAAATAATGCTCAAAAATGCCAGGTTAAGTATAAATACTCCTAAATATTCAAAAGTCCCAAAGCTTTTGGATATTCAGGACACTGGATTTCTAATACAATGTTTACCTCACAGGACTGCGAAAAGGCTGTCAAAGGCAAATCTTTCTATGCCATGGAGGGAAAGCCGGTATGCCCCAAATGCGTCGGAGTCGATGAGGATGAATAAAGGATGACGTCACCAATGCCCCCCTCTCAATATGCCCTCCCCGAATTTCTTTTACAGCTATGCTCGTCGCTATGAACAACAAGGAATGATCTAAACACACACACCAACACAGATGTTATTTACACACAAAATGAAACAACAACTAGTCGTTAGTACTTGATAGGGAAATTAATTTATGTAATATATTTTTGTAATGTTATTGTAATGCTAAGATTTATAATAAAGAGAACAAAAATAAAAAGAAAGAGAAACAAAAAAAAAAGAGAACAAAAATAAATAAAAACAAAAATAAAAAACTATATGAGATTGCGGATGTGCCCTCTGACAGGCATTCAAGGTCACGTGCGTACGCGCATGACAATGACCTTTTATCGGATCTCATTGTTGTTGCATAGGGAAGGAGGCTGTGGGAAAAATGCAGCGAAATTGTGAAGCAGGTCAAGTGCCCAGGCCCGTGTATAGGGTTTCCCGACTCCCGAACTTTCTATAAATAGAGGTGCGATGACGTCACAGGACGTCTGCAGCCACACCGGCTGCTAGTAATCTGCGCGTTTTGTTTATGGGCCATCGGATTTAGTGCTATTTTTACATCTACCGCTCTATTTATACTCAGTCGTTACGCAGACAAATATACCGAGAATTAGGGGAAATAGTGCAAGTTTAATGCTCAATACTAGTGGCTTTATAACAGATATAGTTACGAAATGAAACTCGGGAGCTTGCCAGGCCTATTGCGTAATATGCAAACAAAATGTTTAGAAATGTTTCGAGAACGCACCGGTTATTTGAAGCGCCATTTTGTGTTTTTTTGGGAATCAATTGAGATTTAGTTAGTACTGGCGATGATAGAATGGCAAAGCCTTATCAATGTGTATGGCCAGTTTTATGTAAAGCTCTTTTAGCAATATAGTTCTTGAACCAAGCTAAAAGACCACTAGCTAGATATATCTGAAAGGTATCTAAATCTGTTTCTCTTTTTAAAAAAAATACGGAAAGACTGATATAATTGTTTTCTTACACAATCTGTACTATTATACGAATAAAGAAAAAGAAAAAAATGTATAAAAAATATAACTCTTTGTAATGTAGTTGTTTGACAACATAATTTTTCACGTCATTACACTATGAAACACAACTTGTATGTTTTTTCCCCGTAATAATGTGACACTTTCATGGATTCCCGCCAAATGATAATTGTCCAGCAAATGAAAATAACACTCTATGACGTCATAATTCATCCGTGGATGTAAACTGTATGGATTTTGACAGCTTATTAGCATCTCATATAGTTTTGTTGATTTTGCGAAATATACAATTAATAATTGTGTTCAATTCAGAAGTTACAACCTCATTGTAATCTTATTCTACAGCATGTAACAAAAACCCTGTCCGATCCTGAAGGGTATTATTTGGTATCGTACTGCGTACACATATACGTAATCATTTCATGGTTATGAGATAATTATTTTTACCCAATGAAAATAATAATTTAAAAAAAAAAGACAAACTTGTCAAAGGCAACACTGATCGCTCGATAAAGTTTACCTAGTTTCGTGTCAAAAAAGCCGCCAAAGCGAGGCGGTATTTTTGATCCTTTGTGTTGCGCCCTTTTGCGAGCTGCCAAAGCGAACATTTGTGCCTACAGCCCGGCTAGTGCAGAGCGGTACGCTTTGAAATAAAAATAGTTAAAAAAAATTGTTTGCATGGTTTATAAAAATAAAAAATCAATAAATAGTTTTGATTTTTATGAGTTAGGTACATTGTTTTAACATTTTTTCCTAGTACGTATATTTAATCAGGACATACGCCTTTATTGGATCGGACAGGGTTTTTGTTACATGATGTATAATTTCTTTAAAAAAATGATTCTTACTTTACATACAAAAAATTAGAAAAATACAAAATGTAATTACTTTTTGTTCTCTTTTATAATGTTTTTAAATGCCAACAATTTTATAGTCAACTCTTAAACTAGGAACTAGGGGGCTTATTTATAAAAAAAATAACCATATGATCAGTTTAAACACTGTTTAGCAAGTTCTTATTTCAATATTGGCTGTGGCTGCCCGAATGAAGGGTAGAAGTGGGCAGTTAAGTCCTTACTAACCATTTAAAGGAGGTTTTAACAACGTAAAAATACCTTATCCTATTTGTAACAAACACTACCTACATAGGATTCTGTAATCTTTATTTTCTACGCTTTGCTACGATTTTTAATTCAATGAGGGCGCCACTTACGCGGATTTCCTTAAGCGAGCTTAAACGTCGAAAACTGGGCGTTTAGTATTGGTGAAGTCTGCCCTAAAACAGCAACTTGTAACAGAACTCCACTCCAACAAAAGCCAAATATGTGCCAAAAGATCTATTCTTTTCTGTGTACCAAATAATTTACATAACGCCAAATATTACCTACCTAAAACTATCTTGATATAATACAGGCCAACTTTGTGAAGGAACGGTATTGTTTATAAAAAATATATTATTATAATACAATAGAAAAAATGAATACAACAATATTTTTCATGATAATAATAGTACACTCTTTCACTTTTATTTCTGTAGTCACAAATGTTTATAGATTAGGTAAGGTTATGGTACGGACTTATTATAGAGTACATACAGTAAACACTTCACACAATTTTCTACTGAACATATATACAATACTCACTTTGAAAGTAGACAGACCACAAGCGTACGCAGTGCCCTCTTAAATAGAAGAGTAAACAGTTCTTGACAAGGTGCAACATAATGGAATCAATCATCGCGTAGCGGTAGAAAATTCCTGCTAAATTTTAACTACGCTTCTTGTTTTCGTTTTTACGGTACATTTTTTAACCGACTTCAAAAATGGAAGAGGTTCACTGATTTCTCTGTTAATTGTGGGCCGATTGTCAAAATTCTTTTTTTTAATCATACTGTTTGGGCCCAGTACGTGGGCCTTTTTATTTCGTTATCCGAGGCCTTGCTTAGGTCATTTGGTGCACTCCAGCGAATTGGTCATAGTCTGAACAGAGCACCGCACTCGCACTGGGTGTTTGAGAGATCAATAGTCCCCTATTTCGCCAAAAGTATATTGTGCACCAAGGGGGTAAAGCAGTCTTACGTCACGGGCGGCATATTGAACCCTGAGCGTAACGAGGGATTTAATTAACTCCCGAGCGAAGCAGGGCGGGGGGGGGGGGGGGTTATGCATAGTCCTGAGTAAAGCGAGGGTTCAAGCTGCCCAAGACAGATTTTATCCCAGAGGAGCATGCTCTACTTTTCACATCTGCGAGACAATAAAAAGCCAGGGCTCACTGAAAATCACAGCACCAAACACCATCTTTTGTTTCACATTATTTGAAATCGCGCCCTTTATCTTTTTTTTTGAGTTCTGCTTATGATGGCCAGTTCGATTTTCGAACAAACCTCTTGACAATGCCATTTTATGGGCATTTTTATACTAAGAGTTTTCCACAAATTTGACGTTCCAAATTCAAATCACTTTACTCCCTAGGGAGTTTCATACAACTTTACCTCCCTTGGGAGGTATCAGGTAATGCTTTACTTTACATTGAGATTACATGATGTGTAATTGGACATTATCGAGCAGGTGGTGTGAAAATTATATTTCCAACGGCCTACCTGGATACGCAATTGATTCAGTGCATGCTATTCAATTTTAACTGCCAAAGTATTTGTTGTTTCTATCTAGATTCAGCAGGACTTCTCTACCGCATGGGGCTTCATAATTTATTTCATGTTTCTGAAATGTCATCATTCATCATGTTTCTGAAATGCATAGAACAAAAAATCGAGCTGCTCCTATCCCAAATAAATTGGGATAAGGCCAGGCAAAAGTTGATGTTCCCTAAGTGTCTGCTAAACACAAGTGGAACAGCTTGAATGGTATTCGATAACCAAGCATTACTCATTGTTTTTTATTCCGGGTTTATTGATATCCATTTGTATGATAACTACTAACTCTACAAAGTATTTGTACATGATATCATATTAGATACCTATACCTAATCATGTTTAGGATCTCGATAAAATTGAATTTGATTTAATTTCCTTAATATTACATCCTCATCGAACCGACAACCATTTTCTAAGTCTACCATACCATTATAATCTTACTCAAAAATATGTTTCCTTCTTTTCAGGAATGCCGCGAACCTTTCCACGGTGGCTCTTTCTTCGAGCACGAAGGTCAACCCTACTGCGAGACCCATTACCATGGCAAGAGGGGCTCCCTCTGCGCTGGGTGCCACAAACCCATCGCAGGCCGCTGCATTACCGCCATGTTCAGAAAGTTCCACCCCGAACACTTCGTCTGCGCCTTCTGTCTCAGACAACTCAACAAAGGAACTTTCAAAGAACAAAATGACAAGCCATACTGTCATACATGCTTTGACAAGCTGTTTGGTTAAGTTTATATGACATGTGACGTCACAGTGCACGAATACCAACGGTTATTCGATATTCAAACATTTTTGACAGATAAAATCGATGGTCTTTTATTCAACTGTGAGCGTTCGAAATATAAATAATAACGGTGGCGCTGTGACTGAAAATCGATAATATCGACATATGATTGCAGTATTTTATTGTAAAATGTTCAAATTATGAAGGCAAAGGTTCTAATTATTATAACTAAGTATCGACTGTAAGTCGTGCTAGTGCCATACGTCTATTAAAAGAAAAATGTATGATATTATAAATGCTGTAACATGTAAAGAGATACTAACTTTATTTTTATGTTATAAAAATCACTTGAAACTTATCAATATGAGGACTTAATAACACAAACATGTTTCGTCTAGAAAATGTATGATAAAATGAGGTTATTTCTAGGTCGGAATATCACGCATAAATACGTGTATAGGTATCAAAAGATATAACAAAGCCAATTGGATAAACAAGTGCTATGTCAAGATAAAAGTATTCATGAGGTAATACACGACTTATTTGTATTTCCTTCTTTAATACTGCACAATATTTAATCAAGATATTTACTATTTGTGGCGCTTAGCGACAGTTTTACGAGAATTTTCTTTTACTCGATAACTGCGTACGAATGGCCTTCAAGGTTTGCGATAATACCACACCACATAGGTGTGCTATATGATAATTTAAGTGTTGTTCGATACGACATGGCTATTTATTTAAATTTTTCCATATCTGTTGTTCTGGACATGCTTACATAAACTCACGCCATTCTCTTATGGGGATATGCAGAATTTATAGAACTCCTTAAGAGCCATGCTAGTTTTAATCCACACACCTGATAAGGGCTACTTCTTGGAGAAGGCTCCTATTTGGGCCATAACACTTTTCCGCTCACCTACCTGAACTTAAATGTATGTTATTTTAGTCGGCAGGAAGTATAACAGTAACAGTTTTTTTTTTATCTATACAGCCTTTTTTTTGAGGGACTTCTCCCGCTCTGGATGGAGCGGGAGGGACTGTCAGACTCTTACTGACTAAAACCCACACGTGATCCTTCATTTGCCTCTTTTTCTTTCTTACAATCCCGCGAATCTATACAGCCTATACTAGGTGCTAGATAAACATGGAATAACGGTCATTGACCCACCTACATTTATTGACATTTTTAATTTGAAAAACAGAAATAATGACACAAACCTGTCCCGAATAAACATCTCTCGTGATCCTTAACATTGTCTAATAATGAAAAACGATTCATATTTAATTGTTCAGGTACCTATGAAGAGTTGTTAGGGTAAGGTTACATTATTCTACAGTTATCTGGCGCCTACTACAATAAAGCTTTCATAAAGAATGCTCTCATTTGGGCCAATACGCTACTCCGCCTACATACTTTTAAAGAAACCTACCTACTTATCTAAATTAGGTCACCGTTTCGTCTGTCCCTAAATGAGGTCATCGATCCATCTGTGGGGCTTCCCTATACGTCGATCGATAGTAAATCTGATTCATATCTTAAGATAATAACAAAAAATAAGGTATATTGTGCATTATTAAAATTGGATTTTTTTACGACAAGCGACAAGTAATCTCTTTGTAGAATTTGAAAAATGATGATACAAGAATCATCATTTTTAACGTAACGATTATAAAGCATTGTTTTATACAATTGTGTAAATGTTCTTCATAAAAACATGAATTATTTGCTATAGAAAAATAAAAAGTAGACATGGGACTATTGGATAACGTCCTCCACATATAATAAAAATAATAACTAAAACGTACAAAATGATCACAGCCATAATTTTTTTATGAAAAATTGTATCATATTCTAATTTCAAAGTGAGATGCGAATATTAAAAATAAATAAAAAATAGAAAGAAACAAACAAAGCTCACATTGTAACATTCTAGTATTTATCAATGTAGTCTAACTAGTGCATGTGATTTAAACTAATTAAGTATAGTGTTTATACTAAAAAAATTCGTTCTATGGATAGATAGGATACAAATTTTGAAAAGTTATTGCAAATAGTCCGGCCCGGTAGTACCTACGGGCTAAGATGTCTCAGACATTACTTTTAGTTGGTACGGCTTAGTATGCTGCATTTCATGAAGGAGGTAACTACGACGGAATTACCTCTTGATATCGAGTAGGTAGATAATAGTAGATGTAGATAAACATAATCCTTCTTGGAAGCTAATCAAAAAAATAGGAATAAGTTTTAACAATTGCAATTTTTCCGGTTGATTGATCCGCATACTGAAAAAGTGTTTTCTGAAATGACGTACACGAGATGGCATTTCAGACGTCAGATGCAGACACCTGTCAAAACGCTTCAGATTATGTCAATAACGGAATTTTGTTGGTAGTAGTGAAGGCAGTACACGTGCTTTTGTCAGTGATACGAATTTTTTCGATTTTAGTGGGCCTTTTTTGTTTGAAACTTGATCGAGATTTTTCCTTGTGTTTGTGTTCTTGGTTTATGTAATTAAACTAACACCTAACACAAAGTTCGACGGCCTGCCTCACTGTGCAGCAGTCCCAACGTGACAGTGGCAGAATCGCCGAAGCCGGCTCAATAGCCATAAAACAAAATATTCAAAAATTGACATAATTATGTCAAGTTGACATCAACGTCATGTTTACGTCATTATGTTTCGTTTTCAAAGCGAAAGACTGCTTTTGCCGCCTTTAAAGAACATCGATTTAAAACTATATTGTAGTAGTAAGTAGTCTACATTTGCCTGTCTCGTATGTCTAGTGGTAACGAGCGCCACTGCTGAACGTGAGGAGTTCTGAGTTCAATTTCCAAGTCGAGTGTTATTGAGTTTCTCCATCAGGAATTTCTCAATAGATGCCCGGGGCTGAATTTTGCCCGGTTGACTGCAATAGGCCTGCCTTTGGCTCTTAAACATAAATGGCGAAATGTGGGTTAATCTTTTGGGAAAAAACGAATAAGCATAGCCACCATGTTTCCAAGAAGAGATACACGCGATTCCGTCGAAGTTACCCAGGAACGATATATTTGTGCTGCTATGACAATCCGATAGTTTTAAATGCATTTTTATTTATGTTATACGCTTTCAGTAAATATAATCGATTTGACTCAATTATATCAATAAGTTCTGTATCTTCCATTAGCGTTACGCTGTACAGTTATTTGCTATGTTGTTATTATATTTTTATTACTCCATTTTACGTTATTGCTCGGAGTTCGTTAGAAAGTGCCAAACTTATCGAGCAGGCTTGTTAAGGCCAGTGCTCACGGTCTAACATTTTTATGCGGAGTTTGTAAAACTTTTACAAAGAAAACCCTTGTTTTGGTGCTATTTTGTTGAAAATTATGAAAAATCATCATGCCAAAATTAATATTAGTGAATAAATACGACAAAATATCGCAGAGGAAACATTTGTGTATAAAAAGCAGTCAAACATGTTTCCCAAACATCAAAATGAAGGAAAAACAATCTCTTATCGGCATAGCAACTATCAACAGTTAAAATTATAACTCTGAAATATGTTACATTGTGCGTCCATGAGTGCTGGCACTAAGTTTATCGCTTCAGTTAGTTAGATAACAAAGGTAACGAGTGTTGGAGTGTTGGCAACACTGCTGAAAATGTTGTAGTGTTGGTAGGTGGTAACGTACCGAACGAGTATGTAATCTATGAGACACGATTTTATTGAATCTGTAATATTTTAACAAATATATTTAATGTTTTTTTAATGTTGATTTTTTATTGAAATTGTTACCTTTTACCCGTTTTTATTAACATAATGCGACACCTAAATACCATAATGCGTAAAGTAAGGGTCAACTCACACCAAAAGAGCGTCGAAGCGCGACGCGGCGCCGCGGGCATCCGCGCGACTCGATGCGATAATAAGTATTGTAGTAATGAAAATAAAGCTAAAATTCATATGACACTGAAACTGCGCTGCGCTTCGACGCTCTTTTGGTGTGAGTTGACCCTAATACGAACAATTGGATTTCCAACGCTTGGCTTAGCGTCGAGATTTTAATTTTCTGTGCAAGAATCTCTATTATTCCACATAAAATAATATTAGGTACAATAGAAATTCATCAGTTTCATTCAAAACATAAGTAGAATTCCATAAATGCCAGACTAAATTGTAATTTAAAGATAACGCAGTAGTAAAGCAGTAGTACAACGCCACTAATTGAATTGCTATCTCCTCCAGATAAGGTTTACCCATTAAGAGCCTACCTATCAATCTATTCATGAAATCATGCATAATAATAGTTGTCTACCTTTTTTACAAGATTTTTTTTGTTCGGGTGCTCATGGGTAAAGTAATAACAGCCGCACGGGTCCATCCATTAGGTTAAGTTACGCTTGCGGGGTCGGTCCATGGATGGGTGACCGTCTTTACATACCGAGACTCCTCCATGCCACGGAAAGCACGTTAAGCCGTTGGTCCCGGCTGTCAATCGAGGATCTTTGACAATCGTCAGAAGCCCGAAAATCTGACAATCAGTCTTACCAAGGGGTTATGGTATAACCCAGTAACTGGGTTGTGAAGGTCAGATAGGCAGTCGCTCCATGTAAAATATTGGTATTCAGCTCCATTCGGTTAGACTGGAAACCGACCCTAAGATAGTTGGAAAAAGGCGCGGGCAGATTGATTGATTGTTTGTTTGTTCGGGACGCTAGTATTATATTATCTGTGGTTCGGGTCAAATCTTCAAGCTGAATTAAAACCACTTCCTCTTATCCTACGGAGTTGAATTTTTACATGTTGGTTCAGTTTCGATGACAATGGATTTTTATGGTAAACATGACCATTCTCCTGCCCAGGGGTTGTGGATAAATTCGAAACAGAGCTACCGCGCCCCTGGGTACTCAGGGCAGGGATGGAACAGGGGTGGGTTTTTGTCAGTAAGAGTCTGACACTCCCTCCCGCTCCACCCAGAGCGGGAGATGTCATTGGATGAATTCCAACCCCCTCAAAAAAAAAAAACACCATTCTAGTCATGCTTTTAAATTTATTTAAAAAAAAAAAAAGATTAGCTACAGATAGAGGAACTCTGCATCAGTCAACAGTACAGACACGAAATCTTGTGTATGAATTTAAAAACTGGTTTAATAAAATGTTTTTGTACCACTATCTAACGTCTTGTTACGATGCCGTGTCCTAACAACCTGCCTAGTCTTTTCCCAACTATCTTCAGGTCGGCTTCCAGTCTAACTAGATGCAGCTGAATACCAATATTTTACACGGATTGCCTATCTGACTGCCACAACCCAGTTGCTGGGTAACAGCTAGTTCTGGTAGGTATTATGATCAAATGTGAGAGGAAGATGGCGCTATATATGACCAATTACATAGCACCATCCCTTTTCGTACTGGATTCATGATAACATCAATTTCTTCACAATACGGCCTTACTTCATATCCTTCACAAAATCTAACTTTATAATTATTAAAATCGATATCTCATTTATAATTCAGTCGACCTACAAACTTATCGAAGCAGCACAGGTGTTTGTGAGTAATTTTATTGATTTTGAGTCGTCCTTCCAGCCATTTGTACACACACAAGGTAGCTACTAAGAAATACGCCTTGGCTTGAGTTAATATTATTCTTTTTTTCACCACTTCCTACTTAATTTTATAAATGCGGCAGTTTTGATTGATGGATTTTTGTTTAATCACGCTAGAACGGCTGGACGGGTCTCGATGAAATTTGGCACTGAGTAGATAGTCTGGAATAGCACATAGGCTATAATTTATAATGAGGAAAAGTACTAATTCCACGCGTTCGAAGCCGCTGGCAGAAGCTATTATAGTTTGAATATACATAAGTAAATATATAATAATGTACTTTTTTTAGCACTTAAAATTTTCACGGGAACAGTGTCTAAGCTAAGCTTTGGGGGGCTGAGTCACCCGCGTCCGTAGGAGTATACCCACTGAGTCCCTACACGTGGTCCCTGGGTGGTGCTAATCAGGTGACACTAACTGGTGGTAGGTTTCGACCGATGGCTTGCGACCACCCACTGGGCAAAGACGTACCGCCAAACGGCCTGGCTGTGTTCCGGTACGATGCTCAGTGTAGCCAATTCAGAGGAGTTGGGTCGAAATAGTTGTTCCATTGCAGGCACACCAACCAGGCTCGCGCTGATGTGGGTGTAGCGGGGGACTAGTTGCGGAGGGTAGCGAGATCCGAGGCACGGTGCGCCGCTGGCCGACTGCAGGTAGTTGGGGGCCCGAGTAGTGTGCTAGCCACACATGAAAGGCTGCCCCGCCAACTTTCGAAAAATCCCGGCATGCACCATCGTGCTGGTTGGCGACCAGACGAGAGGGCCCGATGGACAACCCCGGGGGGGCTCGGGCGTCCCCGCAGTCTCCAGACTAGTCCCCCAATGATGTTGTCATGTCAGAGCGTGCCTGAAGGTTAGCAGCGTGGAACCTCATTTCACTTCCTTCTCCTCTACCTACTTCACTCTTCAACTATGATAAAACAGGAACAAGAATAAAAAAGCTGTACAGCGGCAGCACTCCCTCTCTCACAAAGTGCACCTGTCTAACATAAGAGGTCGGTTTAAAGATTATTTATTTATTCTAAAAGAACGTTCACTTAGCGAATAAATACATAACTCCGTGTAGTCCAGTAGTTAACAGTTTTGTTTTTTTACTGTAGGTAGGTGCGGTGTCGACATATTATTCTGTGTATTAGGTACTAGCTTATTATCGTTAACTTAATAGTTTTGTGTTGTTAGTGGCGTACTGCTTGAGTTTGGCTTTAAATATATTAAAAGAAGTTGTGTTCCTGATATCTGTCGGTAAATTGTTGTAAAGTTGAACGCCTTCGTACATTATATTTTTCCTGCCGTATTGCGTTCGCGGGGGGCGCGTTTGTATTTGGTTAGGGTTTCTTTGGCTTATTTGGATGTTTTCATGTTGAAGGATAGCTGTATGTGTATGGTTTTGTTGAGAATTTTTCTGATAAGAATGCAGGAATTAAACGTGTAAAGTTGAGGTCTGCACTCAAATCTCGCCGCAGTCCACCACCACCTGGAGACTGAGAAACCAACGCTCGTGTTCCTTTCGGAGACGCAGATCGGATGTCCGTCGGACATGTCGTACCTTACTTACCCAGGGTTTACCCTGGAGTACAATTTTAAACCACACGCGGGTGTGTGTATGTACGCCCGGGACGACATCTGCTATCGGCGTCTCCGCAGCCTTGAAGACTCAAGGTTCTCAACTCTTTGGGTCCTAGTGGACACAGGCCTAGATACAATTGTCTACGCCTGTGTTTACCGTTCGCACAGCGGTAATTTGGAGACAACTGGGCTCACACAACACCTCAGTGAGGCGGCGGATGCGGCTCAACAGCGGTACCCTTTCCCAATTGGTGTTACTGGGGGACTTCAACGCCCACCATCAGGAGTTCTTCCCATACCAGTGCACAGACCATGCTGGACTAGAGACGCATAAGCTAGCGCTAGCGTTAAATCTCACCCAGCTGGTCCAGGGGGCAACGAGGGTGCCGGATGTTGATTCGCACACAGCCAATTGCTTGGACCTTCTACTGACAACAGATCCAGACCGTTACTCGGTGTCGATTTCTTCACCATTAGGTACTTCCGACCACTGTCTGGTGAAGTCTGTATCCGTCTACTCCCCGCCCGATCCTAGCCCTAGAGGCACCAAGCGGGTGTGGCGATACAGGTCAGCAGATTGGGATGGCATGCGATCTTTCTTCGCATGCTATCCTTGGCAGCCCATTTGCTTCTCTTCGACTGATGTATCGTCGTGCGCGGACGCCGTGACGGATGTGTTGCGGCGTTCTCTGACGTAACTTTGTCTGGCGAAGCTCGTCCTTGGTTTGGTGCCGAGTGCAATCGCGCTGATGTGCTTAAATACGCGATGTACCTAGCATGGGTCGACGCTCGGACGCGCAAAACAAATGACGTGAGTCAAAAGAAGAGAGCCTTCAACAGGGCTGCCAAGTCCTGCAAGAAGGTCTTGCGGAGGGCTCGGTCTGACCACATTAGCCGAATTGGGAACAAACTTGCTTCTTACCCAGCTGGTAGTAAGGCGTTTTGGTCCCTGGCTAAGTCGGTTGAATCGAACTTCTGCCGCTCCTCACTACCTCCACTGCTGAACCCGACGGGTCGCTGGCTCACTCCGCTGAGGAGAAAGCAAACTTGTTTTCCTCTCTGTTTGCGGAATCTTCACGTCTAGATTCTGGTGACGCGAGACCCCCTGGTAATCTTGGTGGATGCGAGTCGATTATGTTGGACATTCGGATTCATCAGAAGGATGTCCGAAGGGTACTGCGTAACCTAGACGTGAACAAGGCTAGTGGCCCTACGGGATACCAGCAATTGTACTGAGGACTTGTGCGCCTGCGTTGTCTCCGATCTTGACACGCCTATTTCGCCTTTAATTTGAGACTGGAAAAGTGTCGATGGCTTGGAAGCAAGCTAACGTGCAACCCGTGCCCAAGAAGGGTAGTCGAGCTGACCCAGCAAATTATAGGCCCATCTCGGTAACTTCCATACTCTGTAAGAGTATGAAAAGTATACTGAATGGTAAGCTCCTGGCATACCTAGGTATGCCATTCACATTTGGAGTGAGGCCATCGAGAAGCAAGGGGAAGCCCTTGCGGTCTCCCTTGACATCTCCAAGGCCTTCGACAGGGTCTGGCACGATAGCCTAATTGGCAATCTTCCTTCCTTCGGTCTGCCAGCCGGTTTGTGTGATTGGTTTGCTGATTTCCTGAGGGATCGGTCTATCCGAATGGTCATAGATGGCTGCTCGTTCGGACTGCTGGCTATTAATGCCGGTGTCCGTCAGGGGTCGGTGCTCTCGGCAACATTGTTTCTGCTGCATATTAACGATCTGCTAAAACCCGGTACCTTTGGGTATGCTGACGACACCACTGTTGCTGAGAGATACGTACCCGACGCACGAGCTAGTGGGTCTCAGGTCCGGTCTCTCCGAGAGGCTATGATTGGGCGCTTGAACTTATCCTTACAGGCTGTCTCAGAACGGGGCGATGCCAATCTGGTCAAGTTCAATGCTGCTAAGACTCAGGCATGTCTTTTTCTGCTAAAAGGAGCCAATTTCACCCGGCTCCATCTTTCCGAGGTGTAACCGTGCCGATAACCGACCAACTTGATCTTCTTGGTGTTACGTTAACATCTACCCTCAATTTTGGTCCCTTCATAAAGGCAAAGGCGCAAGTGACTGCCAAAAAGTTGGGGATCCTCGCTAAGGGGAAACGGTACTTCATGCTGGAACAACTGCTCAAACTTTATCAAGAGCAAGTTCGATCGTGTAGCGAGTACTGCTCTCAACTTTGGGACGGATCTGCCAGATACCAGCTTGATGCCCTTGAGACAATTGAGAAACAAGCCAAGAGGACCATTGGCAATGATAGGCTCGTCGAGTCGAAGCTCCAAAGTCTTGAGCATAGACGCAGAGTTGCTAGCCTGTCGGTTTTCTATCGGTTACATTTTGGGGAGTGTGCGACGGAATTGCATAATTAGATTCCGCCAAGCCCGTTTCATCTTCGGACTACAAGACGTACGGCGATGTGCAACCGGTAGGTACATGGTGAACATCCCATCCACGCGCACAAATCGTTTTGAGAACACATTCATTGTGCGTGCTGCTAGGGAGTGGAATTCCCTGCCGGAGTCTGTGTTTCCTGATAGCTACAACCCAGAAACTCTTTAAGTCCAGAGTGAATAGGTTACTTCTATTCAAGCGTGCTCCATCTTCGACCACATCATCGCTTACCATCAGGTGAGATAGTGGTCAAACGCGTGTCTATCAAGAATTAAAAAAAAAGCTACCAGGTCAGGCCTCCAGAAAGAGGGACCTCAACAACACGAGCCGTCTCCAGAATCACCGCTTTCTAAATCAACCCCATGATCCAGCTGCCTCTATACGAGAGTCTCGTAGTTCTTGGAGACACAGAAAGCCACAAGTACCAGTCTGTTTGCTCGTGGCTATTAAGCCAATGGCTGACACAAGCTGACACGAACATCTCAGTACAATGATTACTGAGTCCACATACCATTTTACTCCATGTTATTGTTACGTCGACCATAATACACTGGAACGTTCGAGAATGTGGTCGAAGTTTCCAGAAGTTTCCACTAGGTTCGAGAACATTCCATTGTGGTACTGTGTAGAAGTTCATAGATGTTTCTAGAATATTCCAGTATAGGATAGTTCGACAATGTTCTAGAAACTTCCATGACTCTATAAATAGGCCGGACGGCGGGCGAATGAGTCAGTCTGATTTCGACTACGGATGCGAACGGATGCGAATACAAGCGATTACGAAGAGAATAGTGATTATTAGCGATTTAGTGTTTGTGTTTATAAGTTGTTGAGTTAATAAAGGATATTTAGTAAATTAATTGGTGTAAAATAATTTATCCCATACCCAGCTCGTAACAAATTGGTGTCAGAAGTGAGGGATAAATTATGCCAATTTTACCAAAGGACGACACGGAGGGTATTCGTACAAGGAGTCAACGGCAGCAAGACATGGATCAGAGGCGGTTTGGAGATTCCCCGATACAGACGCCGGGTGGTGCTCAGCCTGCGACAGAGTCAGTCGCTGGCCCATGTGGAGTTTCTTCAGCACCAGCGGTGCCAGACTTGTCTGCGCTAATGGTGCTGTTGCAGGAACAGGCTCGTCGTCAAGAGGAGCAGGCCCGCCGTCAAGAGGAGCAGGCCCGTCGGTTGGAAGAGAAGCTTCAACAAGATAAAGAGGAGCAGGCTCGCCGCCAAGAAGAGCAGATGCTCCTCATAAAAGACCTTCATTCAACACTTGGCAAGGAGCTCCAGGTGATGAAGGAGCAGGTTCACCAGCATGAGAATCGTATCTCAGAAGCTGAAGTTCAGATTGCTGGGGTGAAGAAGGCTTTAGGTGAACAGGGCTGGAGACGGGGTTGTGCCTTCAGTGGTTGCTGCACCTTCGGCACGTGGATTTAAGGTGCCGCCATTCGACGGAACATCTTCATGGTCGGCCTACAAAATTCAATTTGAAGCCGTTATGAAGGCGAATGGGTGGACCAAAGAGCAAGCTATGACCGCGCTCACCTTAGGACTCCTAGACCAGGCCCTAACCATACTTGAGGCTCTTGGCAAGGATGTGACCTACGAACAACTGCTGGAAGCGTTAGAGTCCAGATACGGCGACGCTCACTTGGAGCACGTATTTCGCGCTAAGTTAAGGGATCGCGTTCAACGTAGTGCCGAGAACCTACAGCAGTGGGCCTTGGAAGTTGAAAAGTTGGTTCGGAAAGCATACCAGTCCGCCCCTGCACTCATCAATGGCAATCTGGTACAAGCGTTCATCGACGGAATACGTGACTTGGAAGTTAGAGCCGCTGTAAGACTTGGGCATCATGAGACACTGAAGGACGCCTTGGCCCATGCCTTGGAAGTAGAGGCAGTGAGGCAAGACCATCGGACACACCGTATCAGGGAGGTTGTGGCATCACCTGTACGCGATCGTCCGCAAGGATATAGCCCTAGATGTTACACTTGTGGAGAAAGGGGTCATCTTCGGTTAAGCTGTCCAAAGCGAGGCATACTGAGAGAAGATCAATCCCAGCATGGAAGGGCGGCTCGGCCAGTTCGGTGGAGGAGCGCGAGTGGCGCGACATGGCGCACGACCGTGGCGGAGGCCCCTGAAAGCATTAGTTCAAGTGATGTCGTCAAGGTCGGTACGGCACCCGACCAGTGCATAAAACAGAAGCAAGTGAAGAGTAAAGTGAGTGCAGGTGCGAATGGTGTTGCCAGCGCCGTGGCCTCCAAGAAGGACAACTGTGTGATAGTGTGCGCGCGCAATGCGGACGATAGGTCCGACCCGGGAATGAGCGGAGTGAGGATGCTAAGAATGGATGTCAACAATGAATGGAAGGAAATCCTACAGCTTGCTCAGCAAAATGACCCGAACCTTAAACCGATCTTCGACTGGATTAAAGCTGATGCTCCTAAACCCAAGTGGAGTGATGTTGCGGCGTTGAGTTCAATCACGAAAAGTTATTGGGCACAATGGAACAGCTTGGTTATCCAGGATGAAGTCATGTGCCGTAAATGGGAAAACGCTCGAGGAGACAACTGTCATCTACAAATTGTTGTCCCCAAAGCCAAAGTACCAGATGTTTTTCGGCTCTACCATGATGGATGTTCAGGAGGACATATGGGGGTAAAAAGAACTCTACTGAAAATACGAGAGCGGTTTTACTGGATTCACTGTCGAGAGGATGTTGAGGACTGGTGCCGCAAATGTACCAGTTGTGCGGCTGTGAAAGGACCCCAGACACGCAGCAGAGGTGCTTTACAATTATACAACGTGGGAGCCCCCTGGGAACGGATAGCACTAGACGTTGCAGGACCATTTCCGGAAAGTGGAAACTGAAACAAGTACTTCATGGTTGTCATGGATTACTTCACAAAGTGGCCAGAAGTCTTCGCCATTCCCAACCAAGAAGCAACAACAGTCGCAGATAATTTGGTTCAGGAAGTCTTCTGTCGTTTTGGAGTACCCTTGGAAATTCACAGCGACCAAGGGAGGAATTTTGAATCACAAGTTTTCCAGGAGACTTGTCGACTGATGGGTACTTACAAGACCAGAACCACTTCTTACCATCCGCAATCTGATGGAATGGTAGAACGTTTCAACCAAACGTTGGAGAGATATCTGGCAAAAGTTGTGGAAAGCAGGCAAAGGGATTGGGACAAGCACATACAGCCATTTCTTCTGTCCTACCGTAGTGCAGTTCACGAAAGTACGACTGTGACACCAGCCTTCGCGAACTTTGGAAGGGAATTACGGTTGCCTGCAGACTTAATCACCGGAACCCTCCCCTGATGCCCCACGCAGTGTAACCGATTATGCGAATGACTTGCGTAACAAGTTGAATGATGTATATGAGCATATCAGACAATCCGGCCAACAAATGTCTGATAAGATGAAGACCCGATACGACCGGAAGGCAAACCATAGAGGTTTTGACGAGGGTTCACTGGTGTGGTTGCATAACCCAGTGCGCAGCAAAGGGAAGTCTCCCAAATTGCAAGCAAAATGGGATGGACCATACCGAATCGTGACCAGGATCAACGATGTTACCTACCGAATACAGAAGGGTCCACGAGGTGCGCCTAAGATAGTCCATGTAGACCGATTGGCGCGATACTACGGGACTAATGATGCTCGGGACGAGCATGTCTAAGGAGGGGGCAGTGTTACGTCGACCGTATTACACTGGAACGTTCGAGAATGTGGTCGAAGTTTCCAGAAGTTTCCACTAGGTTCGAGAACATTCCATTGTGGTACTGTGTAGAAGTTCATAGATGTTTCTAGAATATTCCAGTATAGGATAGTTCGACAATGTTCTAGAAACTTCCATGACTCTATAAATAGGCCGGACGGCGGGCGAGTGAGTCAGTCTGATTTCGACTACGGATGCGAACGGATGCGAATACAAGCGATTACGAAGAGAATAGTGATTATTAGCGATTTAGTGTTTGTGTTTATAAGTTGTTGAGTTAATAAAGGATATTTAGTAAATTAATTGGTGTAAAATAATTTATCCCATACCCAGCTCGTAACATTATTATTATCATCATTCACAGCGGATGTAATTATAGTCCGTAGTAGTTATTATACATATTGTTACCAAAAATTAACGATAGGTTGACCGTTCATATTGATAACCCCGTATGTTAGGAAATTCCTTTACTAACCTACGGCACAGATAATATAATACTAGCGTACAGATGCCTCATCCCATACAAAGAAACGGTACCGCCGTAACTACGTGTTTACGACTTGCTATGGCAACTTTTGTTCTTCGTTCGGGCCCGTCCTCTACACCTCGCTAGATGGTGTTAGCAGCGACGGCTTGCAAGTTAAATGTTGACATAAAGTCTTATCAATATTTTCTCACACATTGAGGCATTACTATATAGTATTTTTGGCACTTCATAACAGTTTTACTGATTCAAAATTTTTCACTATAGAAATTTTAAAGAGGTGAATGAATAAATTCTAAAACTTCAAACAGCGCCATCTATTGGTACAAGAAATATAAATGCCTAACTAATCGTTCCAATAAACATATAAAGTTTAATTAGGAGCCAATTATTCAACAATTTTATGCTTAGGGTAGTTTATTAAATAAGAAAATACAGTTACAACCATATTTTATTTCAAAATATTAATGTTACCTAAACTTCAATACGAAATCGATGCATATTACGCCATCTATTGTTTGTTTGTTTGAACTAAATTTTCTTTGTTCGAGATGAGACCCCGTGCCTACGGTTATAGGTTATCAATATGAACAGTCAGCATAGCGATATGGTTATTTTTAACCGATGAAAAAAAAAGAGGAGGAAGTTCTCCATTCGACCGTATATATATTTTTTAAACGGTTTTTACCTCATCAAAAACAGATTCTGCAAAGAGTACGTAAGTAGGAACAATGGGCTTCGAACTCACGCACGACCATGCTTTGCTAGTCCATTAGGTTATAGGTTAGGTACATACTTACATAAACAATAGTTAGTGGGGTAGGCAGGCTATATTAATAAATAAAATTTCTAAAAAAGTAATAAATACCATGCGTAGTTCAATATTCATGTACATTTATCCTGTTAGGTACTTACGTTACCATAGTTAGGTATGTATTTATTCAGTCGTTTTGGTTAACAATATCCTTATCAATGTTTAGTACTTAATTACTTACATAATGTTTTATAAAACGTACTTAGAACGGAATGGAATTTTCGAGTACCTACCTACCTACTAGGTACTTATATATATATAGTGTATTATTGCTATTTATACCTATGATTTACATTTTTTTACCCGATTGCGCGATGCAAGGGAGGGTAATGTGTTCCTTTGTGGCACTATAGAGACCAAACGCGTGGGCCGATTTTGATAATTCTTACGTCAATTGATTCGTCTTAATCTTGCGAGTGCTACTAAATACATGACAGTAATCAAAATACAATAAGACGATAACCAGACGCCATAGTGTGAAAAAGATGAATGAAAATCGACGAACTGTATTAAGTGGGATATCAAAATAAAGGGTTCGAGGAAGTGATTCCAAAAATGTTACTCACTAAAATGAATAAAATAAAAAAATTAATATTTTCAAAAAACCAGACTTGTGAAAAACAACTAAAAAGTTCCAAACAAGTCACTTTTTTTTAGCTGTCTAATGCAGTTGTTGGCATGAAAAAAAATTGAACTAAAGTAACTGCAGATCAGACTGCTAAAAAAGTGACTTGTTTGGAACTTTTTAGTTGTTTTTCACAAGTCGGATTTTTTAAAATATTAAGTTTTTTGTTTGATAACTGTGTTTACTGGGAAATCCGTTTATTTAAGATACTAATGCTATGATCATCATCATGATATAATAAGTAAAAACTGGAAGAACTAACTTATCACTTTTAACCCAACTACCCCAGGAGGGTAATTCACCCTCCGGAAGTCGGAAGTGGTAAAATATACTTGCATTACAAAAATCGCCCTAGCTTCCTTTCATTGTGGTTCTAACAATCAGTAGAGTTGGATGGTTAATCTACGCTTGCCGGGGTTGGTCAGAGGATGGGTGACCATCTTTACATACCGAGATTCCTCCGTGGCTCGGAAAGCACGTTAAGCCGTTGGCCCCAGCTGTCAATCGTGGATCTTTGACAGTTACTGGTCTTCAGACGCCCAAAAGTGCAGCCTCCGTGCCTCGCCGTTAGTCCCGGCTGTCAATCGTGGATCTTTGACAATCGTCAGAAGCCCGAAAGCCTTTTTTTTGGGGGTTTGGAAATCATCCAATGACTTCTCCCGCTCTGGGTGGAGCGGGAGAGCGTGTCAGACTCTTACTGACTAAAACCCACCCCTGTTCCTTCCCTGCCTGAGTGCCCAGGGGTACGGTAACTCTTTTTCAGAATTTATCCGCTACCCCTAGGCATGAGCCCGAAAGTCTGACAACCAGTCTTACCGCAAGAGGTATCGTATTACCCAGTAACTGGGTTGTGGAGGTCAGATAGGCAGTCGCTCCATGGAAAATACTGGTATTCAGCTGCATCCGGTTAGACTGGAAGCCGACCCCAAGATAGTTGGGAAAAGGTGCGGGCAGATTGATATTGATTTTGCGGTGGAAAACTCTTAGACTATGAAAGGTTATAGACTGAACGTCATTGGAAATTTAATGAAGCAGGATCGTTAAAATGTGTGAGTGACCTTGATGAACGTAACGATGAGGTATCGGCTTCTCATTTTGTCTATGTGAGCTTATTTCGCGTGTACAGATACAAGCGGCTTCTCATTCTGGTACTTCAGATTGCTGGATTTTGACTATCCGTCTATAACACTTCGTAGTCTAAGGGAAAACCTATGTTATGGAAAATTATGCAAGTACCTATCTTATAAACATCACTACTTTCATATTATAAGACAAAGTCCCCGCTACGTCTGTTCGCGATAAACTCAAAAACTTATGAACGGATTTTCATGCGGTTTTCTCTAATAAACAGAGTGATTCATGAGAAAGGTTCAGGTGTATAATTTATACCCGTCCGAAGCTAGGGCGGGTCGCCAGTGTTTGATAAAATCACAATTCATGATCATCAAATAAAGAGCCGTGCTTGATAAATGGCGATAAGCCGGCAGTCCAGCACTGATTACATTGTGATTTGCACTGTTATTACACCATGGTATATCAGCGGCGTCGTTAGCGAACGGTGGGCGTCGCCACACTTTCGAGAAACTACTTTCAACAACACAAACACCGATAAACTTTAAACATCGATATTTAATTAAGTCTATACATATTTTGTTTACCCTCGGCCGTGCGTCACTGCGCTGTGGGGTGCCAACTGAAAACCAGCGCTGGGTGGGTGACACCCAGCAAATGCTGAGATGGTAACCCTTTCGTTCGGTATGGGCACGCTCAGCACAATTTTATTGTATCTTTGTGTACTTACCTACTAGTCTTTTCTTATTCCTTTTGTTTGTTGGTGTTGTGTTGCGTCTGTGTCGAATAAATGTTTTCTATTCTATTCTATTCTATTATAAGTGTTATCATTATCATAATTTCAGCCAAAAGTCTTCCACTACTGCAGACGTAGCATGACCAATTCTATCTCTATTCTACCAAGAATAGACAAAGTTCTTTTTATCTAACTTGACATCTTTTCTGCCCGAACATCATGTTTTACAAAGTATAAGGCCGAGCGTGGGTTATCTGTGGCGTGGGTTCAATTCCAGGTCAGGCAATGGTATTGGGTTTTCCACTAGATAATTAGTCTTGCTCCTATACCATCCATGTATTACCTATACAGGGTGTAACGGAAAGGTGTGGTCATATTTTAAGAACTGCATCTGCCCACCGATATGAACAACTTTCTTCATGAAAATTCGAGGAAATTCTAGAAAAAAATTTTTACTCTCCATACAAATATTGATCAGCTGATGATAACTTTGTATGGAAAGTTCAACTTTTTTTTGGGAAATTTCAATTTTTTTCTTAGAGAAAGTTGTTCATTTCCATGGGCAGAACCGGCTCCTAAAATATGACCACACCTTTCCGTTACACCCTGTATAGCTGACGTAATGTGGCTGTAGAGTAGAATACAGGAGTTATGGAAATTCAGCAAAATTAATAAGATATTATTCTCTTAGCGACTTCACCTTGAAATTTTAACAACCTCGAACAAAGCTGTAAAAACACTATTGTATCACATGTGTCTGTCTACAGTACATTTTATTTTCTCATTAGTAAATAAATTGCTGCTTATCATTATCGCTAATTACGGTTTTATCATTCATTTATTTTTATCAGCACGTTCTTTTCGTGACGGTTGGATAATTCCAATTCCAAAATATCAACCAGGAATAGATAGGTATATTTATTACAGTTTTTCCTAATACCTAGGTATACAAGAAGCGATATTACCAGGTTCATAGTAAATTTTTCTTCTTTTTGCATCATTTTCGTATGAATCAGCGGCCCGGCCTACGTACGGTTTTGGTAAAAATGATTTTGGTCTAGGCAGTAAGGCGTGGGAGAGGGGGGGGGGGGGGCAGTCTTATCATCATACTATTTCATTGGCCGACGCGGACGTCCGGTTGACCTTGATTTCATAAGTACCCACTATTCACAATATTCTGATATGAATCAGTTTTCTATGAAAAATAGCAGTCAGTCTGTTTTCTGAGAGAATTTTCTTCATCAGTTAATAAGTAGATAGAACGCAGTAATAATATGTAACTAAGTAGCTACTTATATAAACAAAAAATATCAATCCTGGTATACCGCTAGTTTGGTACATAGACTTCAGGTTTTTATTAACCTGCCTAACCTTGATTTTAGGCAAGGTCCTAGAGTATTTTGCATATGAAAATTCATTTGGTAGAGCTAAGCATTTGTTTGTAGGACTGGTTATTTCCAAGTTGAATGTCGTTAGTCTCGTATTATATTTTATATACAGGGTGTAACGGAAAGGAGTGGTCATATTTTAGGAGACGGTTCTGCCCATGGAAATGAACCACTTTCTCTAAGAAAAAATAGAAAATTCCCAAAAAAAAATTGGACTTTCCATACAAAGTTATCATCAGCTGATCAATATTTGTATGGGAGGTAAAAAAAAAATTCAGAATTTCCTCGCATTTTTTTGAAGAAAGTTGTTCATATTGATGGGCAGATGCAGTTCTTAAAATATGACCACACCTTTCTGTTACACGCTGTATATCTAGCTCTGATGATTTACACTCTACTGGGGTTTATGTAATACAAGCAAAGAAAACAACAAAAGTTCGACTGGGCATTGTTTATTTTACAATCTATGTGCATCCTAACTAAACACTAAATTATAATTTGTTATATATTACAAAAACATTTACCTAATAAATAGGTTACCACACTAATTAAATTGTCATTTCATAACTTAACAATATAGATTCAATAACTTATACAGAACTTAAAACTAGTCAGTCTTTGGTGGGAGTCGAGATGCAGAATCATTCTACGCTAGACCAGGGAACAGTTCTGAAAATGATTCGCACCAAAAATCTGACAAGTCCATGGATTCTGGCTCGCTCAGTGGTGACGCTAACGACTCGTAACCCAGGTCGGAGCTAAGGATCGTGTGCGCTGGAGACAGGCCGAGATTATCCTCTACAGATTTAGGTGACATGGTCATTGGTGAAAGCATTTTCATGTCACACTCCAGCGTGATCCCTGAGCAGTTGTCTGTCAGGGTGCTGAAGTCTGTCTGAATCTGTAAAGGCGTTTCCTCTACGACCTGTTCTTCACATGGCACTTCAATCGTGATGCAGTCATTGGCCTCATCACAGCTGGCGTAGAATAAGTCTCCCTTGTCATTGTTCTCTTCTTTAATTTGTACTTCTTCAGTGTCGGTGACAATTATCTCTGGTTTGTAAGGATGCGCATAGGAGTGCTGGGACAGTATCCTGTCGACGTCGTGCTTGATGTCTATGATAGCACTTTCACTGGATTCCAGGTGCTTTGTTGTGGTCCCCACCACTTTAGGTCCTTCAATGCACTCTCCAGTTTTCCTGACTGTGTCCTGTAACAAGAGAAAATTATATTTAAAAATCTTGCTTTAACAATGTAACATGAAGACTGCCACTATAGCTAACCAAAAGGTTGATTGTTGTTTTGATAACATTGCACTGTCCTATTGGACCATTAATTATTGATTAACTTAACAGACCAGTTCTGTTATAATGTTTTGATATCATACTATGTTGTTTGATGATGCAACGCTTGTTCCGCATTGCATCATCCGTGTCAGTCTATCCTAGATAAGTATGTGGGTTAATAGGTCCGTCCCTTTTGAAACCCAGTATGCAATTTTATCTTATCAAGGTATTTACTCTGTTGACATGCTGGTAAACATGTAAAATGGTGAAAGGGTAAAGTGTCTAACCAAATTATTATATTGCAGTATGATTCATGTATCCTTCCTACTGACCTAAAGGAAGTTAAGTTTGTTGGGTTTGACAAACAGGAAATTTGCCAACACTACAGTCAGCTACTGAAGTTTTGTTTGATATGAGTAATTTTTATGATGAAAAATTAGATAGATTATTTCATAGTTTACTTACATTTTGAGGCGTTCCTGCAGAACTTGCATCAATTTCTTTGAGGAGGGAGTCTGCAAGTTGAGTGAGGGTATCGAGGTACTCGTCGGAATCGAAGTGTGCGAGGAGGTCTGCGAGAGGAGACACATCGCCAGCAGCAGGCGCGCCGCGCGGATCGCCGACGGAGGCCCTTCCTTCTGCTGAGGAATAGACTCTGCTGGTCTGGGGGCCTCCGCGACGGTCCGCGCCGCCGCCGCTTCGCTGCGAAGCGTTGCGTTCTCGCTCAACAGACGCTCGTTCAACGCCTTCAAGCTCTCCACCTCACTTGTCAACTTCTCATTCATGTCCATAAAGTATTTGATGCGGTCCTCCATCTCATCCATTTTCGCCTTTTTCCTGTCGCGCGATGTCTGAGCCGCTACGCGGTTCTTCAGCTTCCTGACAAACAAACAGTGCAGATATAACAATTTGATAGTGCTTAACTATGTTTAATGGAGGTGCTAACTTTCTGTACGTAACTGTACATAACGGAACGTGATTACGCGAGGTCAACAAACTGGAAGTTCTAGCAAGAATTCGCATTTTACGTGTTTTGAATCCAAACTAATTATTCAGTTAAATACACATGAAACGGACTTAACGCTTTGGTAAAGGACATGGCATTGACAAACAAAGCTAATGAACACAACAATCAGACAGAACACTGAAGAAACATTAGTAACACCGATACGTCGACTGCTATCCACTATAACTTGACCTCCCTATCTACAAAGGCATTACGCGACACGCAGGCAATGTTTCATCAAATTATGGATGACTCACTTTCTTTGCATCTTCTCCTCCCACGTCAAGTGGTCCAGGCGGCGCTTCCTGGAGGGGGCGGGGGATGGCAGGTCCACTATCACCTTGGACTCCATCTCCTCGACCGCCTCCATCGCCAGGTAGTTGTTGGGCACCGTGATGATTATAGGAGCGCTCATCTTGTTGACTTGTATAAACACAACTTATAAACAAACACTCCACAACACTGGTCTGGCAGTTGACGATAATCTATTGTCTTAACTTTAGCATACTATCAGAGTTTCGTATCAACCATTTGTTAGAGCACTTTTATATGATATTTCCTCGCGGCCGAGCTAATAACGATTGCGTCGTACATGTTCGAGTTCTCAACGAGTAATAAATATTTTTTAAGATTCTCGAAAATGTGTATGTGGTTCTATGTGATTGGTGCAACCTTATCAAGGGGGCGTCGACAAAATGAATGAAAGACAAGGATAGGATCCTTAACAGCATTGGTTGGAAAAGGAAAATAGACGTGACGTCACTCATACAATGTTGGCACCTGAAATAGACTTACGGGAATCTAAATAAGTAAGATAAGGACAAAATAAATTGGCGGGGGCTGCTACCGTGCCCGCAGATTATGCTATGATAGTAACAGTAAGCAACAATGAATAACCCTTGATTTGTATGAATTATTTTTATAATTTAATTAGATTCTTAGAAAAAGAATGTTATTTATGATAACTTTATAGATTTGAATAGGCCAATTAAATTATTTTCTTCGAGTTACCTTCCGTTTGTGTGTCATCAATAGAATAATGATGAAATAATGCCGGTGATCTTTGAACGCCGGTAAACAAAGTGCTGATGTAAGTTGTTAGAAAGCAAGGTAATATAGATGAGTGATGTTTCTGATGTAATAAAACCAGATTATTATGTTGGGGCAGGCCCTGTTTGCCCCCCTCGCCTCGCTGTACCGGTGGCGCGAGGAGGTGCGGACGCGGGGCGGTGAACCGATGCAGCGCGAGATCAAGTTGCGTCGGTCACAGCTCCGCGAGGTCAATGTGGCGGAATGGCGGGACAGGCTTTTGCGCCCTACCGCCTTGCTACCGTCGCGTCGACGCGTTCCGACCAGTGCTCGACGAATGGCTCGGGGAAATTATATTCTCTTTGGGCTCGAGAGGAAGCACGGCTCCCTGTCGTTTCGGGCGACGCAGGTGCTCTTGGGGCATGGCTGCTTCGGGAAGTACCTGTGTCACATAAACAGGGAGCTGGACGCACGGTGCCATCACTGCACCGACTGTCGGGAGGACACGGCGCAGCATACACTGGTGGAGTGTGCAGCATGGGAGGAGCAGCGCCGTGCTCTCGTATCCGAAGTGGGACCCGACCTCTCGCCGCCGGCCGTCGCTCGTTCGATGGTCGGCACTAGTCGGCAGTGCCGAGTCGTGGGATGCGGTGATCTCCTTCTGTGAAGCCGTAATTTCGCAGAAGGAGGCTGCGGAGAGGGAGAGGGAGGCCGTGGCCACTCTCCCGATCCGCAGCAGGCGTACCGGGCGTCGGCGGAGGGCGGACAACGCCCTCTTCCAGCCCCCCTAAACAGGTCCGGAGGGACGGCGGACTCGGGGTCATCCGCCGCCCCCCATCCAGCAGGACCCGAGGCGGCGGCGTGTAGTGTTCCACGCGCGCCCCTATTAGATGTCGCGGGAAGAGGACACCTCACTCTCCCCTCGAGCCAGAGGTGGCCCGCGGCCCGGCACTAGCCGGGGATCATGGAAGCCGTATTAGCTCTCACGATCCCCGGTCCAAGTGTGGGACGGAACACCGGGGTGGTTTTTAGTCAGTAAGAGTCTGACAGACCCCTTCGCCTGCCCCGGGCGCAGGACATCCATGAGGATTTTCCATCCAAGCAACAAAAAAAAAAAGGCCCTGCTTGCCCCTGAGGTGGCCCGCATAGGCGGGCCGGTACTAGCCGGGGATCGTGGAAGGCGTACTAGTTCTCACGATCCCCGGTCCAAAGACAAGTCGGTACCTATTTTGATTCAGTATGTGATGTCACCTGTGACCGGTTTCTTTGGCGGGATTTCTTCGAGTGAAGTTTAGTGGCTGTTATTATTATTCGCAAATTGATTCCTGATGGATATCGTGGTGTAAAATTGGTGTAGTTTTGTGTCTCAAGTGTCTACGCAACTGGACAATAGGTGGAATCATAGTGATCTCGATAAAATGAAGATAGGAATTTTGTTGTAGTATTGACTACCTCAGTGAAACTTGTCGAGATGGCTGACTCGATACATATGCTGCCAAATACCTACTCCAAAAACATTAGAATGTGTTACATCTGCATTCTAAAGGGGAACCCGGGCCTGCGGACGGCGAGTAGTGGGTAACTCGCCGTCCGATCAGCACCAGGCCCGAGAGTCGACGGCGCGTAGTGTTCCACGCGCGCCTCAAAGAGTTGTCAGCAAAGGGAAGGGGCCTGCCACGGCCGATGCCTGCCCGGGGGTGGAGGATAAATTCGAAAGAGTTACCTCGCCCCCGGGCACTCGAGGCAGGGAGGAACAGGGCTGGGTTTTAGTCAGTAAGAGTCTGACACGCCCTTCCGCTCCACCCTAGAGCGGAAGAAGTCATAGGATGACTTCCCATCCCCAAAAAAAAAAAAAAGGGGAAAATACGAACTAACTGATGACTAGGCAGCATGGTCTATGACCTTACCAGTTCATTAAGGAACAAAAGGATAAAAAAAAACCGGTTTTTTTGGCGGGATTTTCTCGAGTGAAGTTCAGTGGCTGTTTTAATTATTCGCTTATTGATTCCTAGTAGATGTTGTGATGTAAAATTGGTGTAATTTTGTGTCGCAAATGGACAATATGTGGAATCATTGAAACAGGCGTGATCTCGGTAAAATGGAGCTGAGAATTTTATTGTTGTATTGACTACCTCAGCGAAGTTTGCCGAGAAGGCTGACTCGACACATTTGTTGCCAAATACTGCAAAAAAACATTAGGATGTGTTACATCTGCATTATAATGGAAAAAGTAAAAATACACTACGTAAGACTAGGCAATATGGTCAAAAGGCTTTAGCCTTGCCTTCGGGGTAAATAAAAAAAAAGTGTCAAATGTCATTGTTCGTCAAATGTCAGTCAATAAGATTGCCGTGAAATCGCTACCATTATTGTGTGTTTGTTGAAATTTTGTTTTTCCAACCAAAATCACATTTCTGTTCATTAACTTTCAAGTGTACGTTTGAATTTTCAATAAAAACAGTATATAAGGTTACTATAAGCTGTAAAAAATGGCATCTACAAGTGCCGATTCACAGTCATCCGTCGCTCAAAAAACATGGGTGATGTCGAATAATATCGAAACCGTATCCAGTGTGGACGAAATTTATCGCTATGATAAAAAACAACAACAGGACATTCTTGCCGCGAAGCCATGGGAGAAAGAGTAAGCTTTTGAAAACATTTCACTCGTTAAAATTGTCATTTTGTTACAGAACTAAAAATGTAATCCTTCTTTGTTTCAGTCCCCATTTCTTCAAAGATATCAAAATATCTGCCTTAGCTCTACTCAAAATGGTGATGCACGCAAGGTCTGGAGGAACATTAGAAGTCATGGGATTACTTTTAGGTACAAACCTACTTCATCTTCTGCAATTAAATCGTCTGTTATGGTTTTCTGACTATTTTTTTAAATTTTTTCATAGGCAAGGTAGACGCAAACACAATGATAGTGATGGACTCATTTGCACTGCCTGTAGAGGGTACTGAGACACGGGTAAATGCTCAAGCACAGGCTTATGAATACATGACAGCTTACATTGAGGCAGCCAAGCAGGTAAACACTTGATAATTTATGTCAACCAATTAGATATTTTTTCAAAACTAATGATCAATCTTTCTTCCTTTAAATTTGTTTTGAATATGACAAAAAATAAGAAGAAAAATAAATAAGAACATAATCATCTTCCTGCCTTTGTCCCATTTCCCTTGGGGTCAGTACAACACGTTTTATTCTTCTATTCTCGCTTGATTCCAACGGTGATGTTCTTGTTCACTCCCTAATATTGAAATAAGATACCAAATATTTTAAATCATCATCTAATTTCAGGTTGGCCGTCATGAGAATGCCATAGGTTGGTACCACAGTCATCCCGGCTACGGTTGCTGGTTGTCTGGTATCGATGTCTCCACTCAAATGCTGAACCAGAACTTCCAGGAACCCTTTGTGGCTATTGTCATTGACCCAGTCAGAACTATCTCAGCTGGCAAAGTGTGCCTTGGTGCTTTTAGGACATATCCCAAGGTTGGTATTGTAGGATCTTAAAGAATTAAGTAGTTGACCCTCTCAGAAAATAAATTATAGCTCTCCAGGTTTTACAAATAAGAAAAGTCTAAAAACCTGGAGTTTACCAGGTTTTTTGACTTTTTACCTTATTGATCTAAAAAGGAAAGCAGAACCTTTTAGCTAGACTTTTAGATGTTTTGTTCATGCTTATGCTCAGGCCCGTAACATAATGTTATCATTAGCAAGACATACATATTATTGCTATTAGCCTCCCACATTACAGGAACCACATCCCTAGTTTTGTGCCTAGAAGTAGTTACTTGCTCCAACAGTAAAATTCCAAATTCAATTATTTTCAGGGCTACAAACCAGCCAATGAGGAGCCCTCTGAATACCAGACAATTCCCCTCAACAAGATCGAAGATTTCGGAGTTCACTGCAAGCAATACTACTCACTAGAGGTATCTTACTTCAAGTCCTCATTGGACAGGAGGCTGCTCGACTCTCTCTGGAACAAGTACTGGGTGAACACACTGAGTAGTTCCAGTCTTATCACCAATGCTGACTACACTACTGGTCAGATATTCGACTTGTCTGATAAGTTGGAGCAGAGTGAAGTGTGTCTTGGTAAGTTTATTACTTATATCCTCCTGTTAATCTAACCTATCAGTCTATTTTTAACCAACTTCGAGGAGGTTCTATGTTCAACTGTTTATGTATGTCCACCGATTTCTCTGTCAGTTGTGGACCGATTTTCAAAATTCTTTTTTTATCCGAAAGAATATACTCCCGAGGTGCTCCCATATAAATTTTATCGAAATTGCTTCAGCACTTTTTGAAAAACTGAAAAAAAAATACGTATACATAGAGGACATTTTGGTTTTCTCCAGTTACGCGTGTGTCCAAATTCCATCGGGTTTTTAGTTCTAACAACAAAAAGAGAAAAAAAAAATTTTTTTTACGAGAAAAATACAACTGACTTCCAAAAAAGAAAATACACTAAAAATTAAAAAACGGCTTTATTTTCGGAAGTCGGTTTCAAATAACGAAGAAATAAAATACAAACACTGACTTCGAAAATAGTCATTTTTTAATTTTTAGTGTATTTTCTTTATTTGAAGTCTGTTGTTTTTTTTGTAATTTTATTTTTAAATAAAAGTTAATATACCTTATTTGACTCCTCTTGTTTAAAACATTATGCTTTGCATCATTCTAATGAGGAGTGAAGGTCTTCTTTTTAGTCTTGTACCTATTTATGTGATCATCAATTCTTCAACTTGAAAATTTGGTTCCTAGGTCGCGGCGGGTTCATAGTCGCCGGCGCAGACCCACACGAGAAGCGAACTGAAGACAAACTCGGCAAGGCAACTAAGGACGCTTGCAAGACCACCATCGAAGTCATCCACGGTCTGATGGCGCAGATGATCAAGGACAGGCTCTTCAACAGCGTCAGCGGACGACCTGCGCCAGCCACGCCCATGATCGAGTAACTTTAGGATTTGTGTCGAGCTTTGTGTATTAATGTTTGTAAGTCAATAAATGTATCTGTGAATTTCGATATACGTTTTTTTTGCACACCCAACAAGAGCGGGTCATATGTGGTCGTTACCGGTGGTGTGAAATCACCACTTAGCACTGGCCGAACTGCTTCGCGAACACACAAATAACCTGCGCGACATGCCACAAAAAATATACCTAGGTACACAATTCATATAAAAATTATAGATATTGAACTGTTTGTTACTATTCCGACATCCAATAAATTTATGTGCACGAGTGTACATCCACTTCATCATTCTCCTGCCCTTATCCCAATTTATTTGGGGTCGGCGCAACATGTCTTTTTCTTCCATACTCCTCTATTAGTCGTCATCTCTGTAGTCACCCCTTTTTTACCCATATCCTCTTTCACACAGTCCAACCATCGTTTCTTTGGCCTTCCCCTACTCTTATAGCCATCCACATCCATACACAAGACTTTCCTCACGACATTTTCTTCATTCCTCCGCATCACATGCCCATACCACGACAACCGATTTCCACACAACTTTTCAGTCAGCGGTGCCACTTTCAGACTTCCTCTTATATACTCATTCCTAATTCTATCCATGCGCGTAACACCACACATCGCTCTTAGCATTCTCATTTCAGCTACATGCAATTGCTTTTCATTCATCCCTTTTGTGGCCCAACATTCTGAACCATACAAGACAGCAGGTCTGACCATTGTTTTATAAATCTTCCCCTTAAGTTTAAGGGGAATGCGGGAATCACAGATAGTCCCGGTGACCTGCCGCCATTTCATCCATCCAGTGTTAATTCTGTGCTTAACAGTCCGATCTATTTCGCCATCGCTTTGCACGAGTGAACCGAGATACCGAAAATCGGAGCAGACTGGGAGAAGCGCGCCATCTAGCACTACAGCTTCAGAACTGGAGAGACCGCCGAAATCGCAGAACATGTATTCAGTTTTGGTTCTGCTGATTTTCAAGCCAACTTTCTCCAGCTTCTGTTGCCATTTCTCCAATCTGCTCTGGATCTCAGGTCCATCTTCACCGACCAGAACAATGTCGTCGGCAAACAGCATGCACCAGGGTGCCTCTTCCTGTATTTCCGACGTAAGAGCGTCCATAATCAACAGGAAGAGGTAAGGACTTAAAGCCGACCCTTGATGCAAGCCTACAGCCACACTGAACTTATCGGTGTTGCCAGCAGCCGACCGGACGTAGGTACTAGATTGTCTGTACATAGCACGAATCAACTCAACATACTTCCCAGGCAAACCTTTCTCTTTCAAGGCCCACCACAACACATCCCGAGGTACCCTATCATACGCTTTCTCAAGATCAATGAACACCATGTGCAAGTTCTTGTGCACACGTCTGTACTTCTCGCACAATTGACGGAGAGCGAAGGTGGCGTCCATTGTCCCTCGACCTGGCATAAACCCAAACTGGTTCGGGGTAATCTCACTCTCCTCTCGCAATCTTTTCTCTATCACTTTCTCCCATACTTTCATAGTATGTGACATGAGCTTTATCCCTCGATAGTTGTTGCAGTCCTGTACATCCCCTTTATTCTTGAAGATGGGCACTAGCGAACTATTGCACCATTCTTGTGGGATCACTTCTTCATACAACAACTTATTGAAGAATAAAGTCAGCCACATACATCCATCCTCTTTTAAACACTTCCATACTTCCACTGGTATGTCATCAGGGCCCATGGCCTTTCCATTTTTCATACATTGAACTGCCTTTCTTACTTCATCCATGCTAATTTCTCTCAACAAACCCATATTTACTTGTACCTCTTTGAGCACACCACTCCATTCATTCTCTTCGTTCATCAACTTTTCAAAATAAACCTTCCATCGCTCTTTTATTTCGTCATCTTTCGACAAGACTTTACCGAGTTCATCTTTCATACATTTTATATGCATTATATCCCTCGTTCTCCTTTCTCTTAATTTTGTAATCCGGTAGAGCTCCTTCTGGCCTCTAGGGCTGTCCAGTAAATTATATAACTTTTCCTGCGCCTTAGCCCTGGAAACTGCAACCGCCTTTTTTGCCTTCCTCTTACATTCTTTATAAATTTTCTTTTTCTCTTCTTTCAAATTATCATTTCCGGTTTCTACATTCTGCCATACTTTAAACGAAATTTTCTTTTCTTTTAGCATCTTTTGCACATCTTCATTCCACCACCATGTATCCTTTTCTATCATGCCTTTACCTTGCGATTCTCCAAACACATCTTTTGCTACTCGCCTTATACAATCCGCCATCTCTTTCCAACATTCATCCACAGATTTTCCTTCCATATCCTTCATTTCTATCATTTTATCTACCACTTGACTCTTAAACATACTTGCACACTCCTCATTTTCTATCATACGCCATCTGATTTTGGGTGGGGGCCGTTCTTTGTTCCTACTGGACGAGACACTGACTGTTACGTCCATCAATATGAGCCTGTGTTGAGAGACTAAGCCTTCACCTGGCAACACTTTACAGTTTTTGACTGTTTTGAGACTGTTTCGTCTCACCAAGAAAAAGTCAATTTGGGTCGCGTGCTGGCCACTTTTGTAAGTGATCAGGTGTTCGTCTTTCTTTTTGAACCAGGTGTTAGTTATTGCCAGGTCAAAAGCCGAAGCAGCTTGCAGCAATGTCTCGCCATCAGTATTACGGTCTCCGTACCCCCAACCACCATGCACTCTCTCATAACCGTACTTCAGACTTCCTACATGCCCATTAAAATCACCCCCCACAAACACCTCTTCACTCTCCTGTACATTCATCATCACACAATCGAAGTCCTTCCAAAACTTTTCTTTTACACTATCCTCACATCCTGATTGGGGTGCATACGCACTAATAACATTTACTATCATACTCTCCACAACCACTTTAATAGCTATCACTCTATCACTTACTCTTTTGACATCCACCACACATTCTTTTAACTCACTATCCAAAACTATGCCCACACCATTCCGTTTGCCATCACTTCCACAGTAATAAAACTTATATCCTTCTCCTAATTCTCTTGCTTTTGCACCCTTCCATTTCGTTTCTTGCAAACACGCTATATTTATCCGTCGCCTTTTTAAAACATCTGCTAACTCTCTTCCTTTTCCAGTCATAGTACCTAAATTCCAGCTCGCACACCTCAATCTTAATTCTCTCACTCTCCGAGCTTGCGTCTTACATCGCACCCGCCCGTCCTGGTGCGACAACCCTTGTCCATTTCCCACAGGAGCCGGGTGCTGCCCCTGCGCGTCGCCTGTGGGGTACGCCCTAGCCCTATCGCACATCATATTTTTCCAGACCATGATGCAAAAAGGTTTTGGCAAAAGTTTTATAGCCGGCCGCCTGCCTGACGCCAACCCTCCTTGGGAATGCTGTTGTTGGTGGTTTACCCGCCACCGCGCGGGTGGCCCGAGGTGCTTTAGTAGTATGCACTAGGGCTCAAGCTCCCTTAGTCGCCTCTTACGACACCCACGGGAAGTGATGGGATGGTACTATTCTTTTACGTCCGACACCATACGGTACATGAATAGAATACGGTACATGGCACATAAATAGATTATAGTCTGGAATAGCACATTGGCTATTATAGTGTACATCCACTTAACAGTTCAATACCATTGACAACTTAATTTCGTCGCATTATACGCGGCGATTTAGTATGGAAAAGTAATGAAAGCTAATTTCTCTTATAATTCAACACTTAGGAATCTGAATTTTCGGACACTATAACTTTTTTAAGGGTACTAATTTTTGTATAAATTTGGGAAAAAATCACGGAGTTTTTAATAGAGAAATCTTGAAATGAAAATTTTACACCGTGGCTACCGCCGCCCCACCAATGGCATGGTATATCTCGTAAACTACTGGAGTACTAATTTTGAATTTTGGGTACTAATTTTATCTTGCAGGGCACTAATTTTCTATGTAGGTTTGAGGAAAGCAACAAGCTCCTCAAACTTGAATCAACATTGAAAGTCGTGGTCCTGCTGAACGAGCGCGCGAAAGTAATCATCGTTGTTTCAGTTCTGATTTTTTTACGATATGAATCACATAAAAGGGTACTAATTATTTGTATACTTAGAATAGCTGTCGCATGCCCGCCCCCTTTTTCAGCGCTCATGGTGGTTCTGCTGAACGGAGCGTGACTACCGCCGGACCACCTTCAAAGTCGATTTTCTCGAAAACTGCTAAAGTACCAATTCTGTTGTTCGAGTACTAATTAATACCAATTGAGTACTAATTATTTACCAAATTTGATAGCGATTGGCGTTGGTGGTCCTGCGGTAGTCACGTACATAACAATTCTACATATTTAGAAATAGGTCTTGTAGTATTTTTAGGGGAGTGGTGCATTGAAATGAAACCAACAAATTGATTATATAAACATTCTCAAATATTTATTAACCAATTTACATAAAATCATTATAATCATTATGTACATCTTTCACATAGCTTTAGTTATACACAAAATCATAAACATCTCACATTGTGGAGGGCCTTCTATTTATCAGATATAGTAAAACGAAGCACCAAATTGACGATATAATCTTTTGCCAAGCTCTCTTTACATAATCAAAAATAAAATATATGCCTTCATGATTGTCTCATGAATGCTTTACAGAGAATATAAAAACTATTTAGAGCACGTGCGACTTCTATATTTCCAGTGGCTTCCAAATTATATCTAAATGCACATACTCCTACGATAATTCATTAGAATATGCTGGTTAGTCGATAACCTAAATATAAATAGGATGAAAATAAACATAATTATGATATAACTAATTTCTAAATGTTAAAAATATCCGGCAGTCGCCGAACGTGTGTAAAAATCTTACAATATTCCATAATTTGCGTAACTACGTGTGTTTGATGAGATGTATATCATTATTTACATCGTCGCAAAATATAAAATTCTCAATAAAAGGACTCTGTTTAGCATTTGAAGCGGCTCGCGAGTGTCGTACACAAAATAACTATTCTGCTGTAAGGTAAGTTAGTAGTCTACGTTCAAACGAGTGACATCGAACACAGACTATCTGGAAATTAAATTATATGGTTCAAAATACAATGACGAGCAAAAAATCAAGGCACAAACATTAATTTATAAATAATTGAGTTCTAAAACAATTTATACAGACTGGAAAGTTCATAAAACTTCTTATACCATACTAACATGCAGAAGTGACTAGATAATTTAGCTCGCCCGTGTATTTCAGACCACTGACTACTTCCACACATGCCAATACTTTGGCTTGCGTACTAAAGTGCATTATCACACAAAATTTATCATAATAGTGATTTATTTAATTTTATTAAGTACATTCCATACAGCCCTCCAATTCACAGGTTGCTTACTTTAAATCGTTTATACACACAATCTCAATTTATGTACAGCGCGAGCGACACAAAAAGTACATTAATTTACAATTTATCAAGGGCAAAATTTTCAAATTCGGGAATGTTCAAACCACAAGATAATACGACTAATTAAGAAATCTTTAATGACAACGTTTTTCATTTGTGTCGCAATGCTAGAAATGAGTAGAAGCAATTATTTCGGAAATAATTTTCCCAATCGAGAAGAATATTGGTAGTGAAGCTAGTCAATGATAAGAGCCGATCTAGGTGATTGAGTGCTGGATCGGTTCGAAAAAATAGCGTTTTTATAGAAGAAGCAGTAAGTAGACGTCACTGGTATTAGTTGCTTTGAGATTGTAATAATACTGACGCAATGTGCCCAGAGAAATTTAAAAGCAAAACCATTACTGACCTCAGGGTTTCTATTACGTGTAAGACTCGCATTGATCTCTGGTCACCCAATGATAAACCCACAATCTGTATCTTTTTTAAACTTTAAACACTACGTAACACATGGAATGTTTCGTGAATCTCAATGAGAAGGTGAGCTACTCGTATATTAAGCTGTGCACATCTCGACGTGACGGCTGTGTCGCGGGTTGGTGGAAGGTGGCCTGTGGTCAGTCTTTGTCGAGTAGGGTGGAGTCGCCATCATTTAGAGACGTTGAACACGGTCATCGATTGTTGTGGACAAGAGAAAATATTGCAATTTTTATACATTTCGAAATTCTGTACTAGAAGCATAAAAGCAGTATTACTATACAATAAAATACATAGAATGAGATCTTACCAGCTATCCAGATCACAACACAGTTGATAAAACTAGATTAATCTCAACATAAAATATTTTTGAAAGACCACTTGCAAACAGGTGTTTATAAAGTGGATTTTTCAGTTGTTTATACAGAGTTGGTGTTATGATGCGTAAGTCCTCAATATTCACATTGTGAGAAAGATGGAGCTATACAAGAGGTCTAGCGCCATCCTTTTCCGCGATGAAACAAAAATTGACCTTACCACATAGGTACATTAGAAATTGTATTAGTTATTGCTTCCGAGCTGAGCGGTAAAATAGGGCCCAAAGCATTCAAGTCGAGTGCGAGTCCTATTTACCACCCTTTCTAGTTCCCATTGTTACAATGAAGACATAGTTTTCTGGTTGAATGTTTAAAATTTATATTTTAAGTAGGTTTTTAATAAATACGTCCAGGGCCTGCAGTCTCTACATTGATAGTGAAACTTACGTTAGCTACCGATCGCTAAATTACTAGCCGTTAAAAAACTCCCTCATTGTGAGGAAAAAATTTAGATCTTAACTTGAAAAACGAATTGATTTTCTTGGAATATGTACAGAGACGGCGTAAATTTTAACTCGCCAGCTCAATTTTTTCATGAAAACTTTTAATTTATTTTAATTAATAACTTTCACCGCTTGTAACAATTAAAAAAATGTTGCCACCTTATTTTTAACAACATTCATTTCTTTCTTAGCGACATTTATTTCTTAGCGAACGAATTAGGTCGTTACACGATCGTTAATTATGTCGAGACTGCAGGGCCTGGTTTACCTTTCTTGTTCCCATTGAAACAATGATGACTGATAACGTCTCTGGTTGACTTTTTCAAGTTAATATTTAAGTATTTCCGTCAACAATCGATGAGCGTGCAGCAGTAAGTAGAGCGTGTACAGCGTGTGGTGCTCTAGAGGCAGCAGGCGGGCGGACGGGCCGCGCGTCAGTTGAATAGGTCGGGCGGGAAGCTGTTCACCTCCGCCTGCTCCAGGACCGGCACGCCGTCCACGTTGTACGACACCCGTATTCGTAGTCGTAGGGCAGACTGGGGAAATACAATACAACATTATTATTCGTATAAAAAACTTTTTAGAAAAAAAAAACAACCGCCTTCAAAAACAGAAAATACACTAAAAATTAAAAAAAAACTTTAATTTCGGTAGTCGGTGTTTGTATTTTATTTCTTCGTTATTTGACAATTATAATTCAATTGTTAGTGTATTTTCTTTTTTGGAAGTCAGTTGTTTTTTTTTTTTGTAAAAATGTTTTTTGTTTTTAATATTTTAGTTGTAGCAGAACTAAAAAGCCCAATAACATGGAACGTGGAATTTAAAAATACTCATAATTGGAGAAAACAAAAACGTCATTCTATGGATACGTATTTTTCGTTTTTGTTCAGTTATTTAAAAAAGCGCTGAAGCAATTTCGATAAAATTTATATGGGACCACCTCAGGAGCATGGGGTTTCATCTCGAACAAAGAAAATTTAATTCAAATAAATCTCAATAGATGGCGTAATATGCATCGATTCCTTATTGAATTTTAAGTAATATTAATATTTTGAAAATGAATATGGTAAAAACTGTATTTTCTTATTTAACAAACTGCCCTAAGCATAAAATTGTGGAATAATGGGCTTGTAATTGAAATTTAGACGATTATTGGAACGAATCCTTAGACATATATATTTCTTGTACCAATAGATGGCGCTGTTTGAAGTTTTAGAGTTTATCCATTCACCTCTTTAAAATTTGAATAGTGACATATTTTGATACAGTAAATCTGCTATGAAGTGCCAAAAATACTATAAAATAATTCGTTAATGTGTGAGAAAATATTGGTAAGGCTTTAATTCAATTCATTCAGCTTGCAAGCCGTCGCTGTTAACACCATCTAGCGAGGTGTAGAGGACGGGCCCGAACGAAGAACAAAAGTTACTTGTGCCAGACGAAAACCCGTAGTTACGGCGGTACCGTTTCTTTGTATGGGATGAGGCATCTGTACGCTAGTATTAAATTATCTGTGTCAGGAGTATATTCTTTCGGATAAAAAAATAATTTTGAAAATCGGTCCACAAATGACAGAGAAATCGGTGGACATAAAAACACATACAGTCGAACATAGAAACTCCTTTTTCGAAGTTAGTTAATTTTTTAAGTTAGAAGAAGAAGAGTAAACAAATAATATTGTATGAAACTTACCCTGGATGGATTAGTGATTTTGAGTACTTGAGTGATTTCTCCCTGGGGCGGCAACACGGTGCCAGAAGGTGACATCATGTCTAACTGGAACGTCTGCAAGTAGGACAAAAAATAAAATTTTATTAGTAACACTGAAGACATATTTCAAGGATCTACACCTTCTAGGATACAAATAGTAAAAACATTAGTGAAAAAAGGTTAAAATAACAGCCGCACGGGTCGATCCACTGCCCGGGGGTTGAAGATAAATTCGAAAGAGTTACCTCGCCCCTGGGCATTCAGGGCAGGGAAGAACAGGGGTGGGTTTTAGTCAGTAAGAGTCTGACACGCCCTTCCACTCCACCCGAGAGCGGGAGAAGTCATTGGATGATTTCCCAAACCGCTAAAAAAAAAAAAAAAACGAGTCGATCCAGCAGGTTAAGCTGCGCTTGCCGGGGTTGGTCCATGGATCATCTTTACATACCGAGACTCCTCCGTGCCTCGGAAAGCACGTTAAGCCGTTGGTCCTGGCTGTCAATCATGGATCTTTGACAGTCGTCAATGAAGCCCGAAAGTCTGACAACCAGTCTTGCCAAGCCGTATCGTATTACCCAGTAACTGGGTTGTGGAGGTCAGATAGGTAGTCTCCATGTAAAATACTGGTGTTCAGCTGTATCCGGTTAGACTGGAAGCGGACCCCAAGATAGTTGGGAAAACGCTAGGCAGATTAGATTGATTGATTGTATATGTTCAAATCGCGCGGAGAACACTGCTTGCGCGATGAAGAATTTGTGTTTTTAGTTCGTATGTGGCGTCATAGATGTCGCTACATGTGTAATGCTTACCCTGGGCACAGCCGCTTGGAACAAGAATTCAGTGAGCGTGGATGATCCCGAAGAGTTGGCGCGCATGGTGAGCGTCACGGTGTCGCCGCCGCGTTGCACGCCGAACACGATGCGCAACCCGTTCTTCTCCAGAGCCGTCACCGTTGGGAGGTCTACTGAAAGAGAAAGATTTAGAAATATATCAAGTGCATATTATGTCTGGAAGTTAAATACATTGGTGTTAGGTGAATGTTTTCTCCAGGTTTCAGTATTCGAGTTGGAAAGGGGGAAATCCAGAAAATATATTCAAAGCAGCCCAGAAATGTGGAACGAAGATTAATAATACCGCATTTTGTTATTATTATAGTCCAGAATCAAACAAGTTTTGGCTTCGTAAATAGCAATTTCCACACCAAGTCAAGAAAATTGTTGAGCTATTTTTATTTGGAAATAGGTCACACTATCAAGACCTGCCGGGAATTCGTCAAGTTACCAATACACCTGGTATGTACAGTACTTGACGTGGCTTGGTTCAATTCAATTAAATTTTTGAGGTGATGGCTCAAGACAGTTTTAGACATGGTGCGTGTCGCTCATGTGACAGATCGTTTTTGAAGTCAGAACTTCGTAAGGCGCGTTGGACATTTTTGAGATGAAAAAAAAAAAAAAAACAATTTAACTCGCCACCGACACCGCTATTTGGATTGAAGTGAAAACTTCTTTAGGCGCGTTGGGCAGTTTTGTTCAAGTTTTCACTTCTGTCGGCTCTCCCGGAGTGCCTCTTTTATTTTTATTTTTTTCTAAAACCGCGTATGTACCGTGTATGCGTGTGTGTGTATGGTGTGCGCGTATTATGTGTATACCTTGTGTGACCGGTGTGTTTATATGCGCGGGCGCAGCAAACAGTCCGTCCAGCAGTAGCGAGGCCGGCGCAGGCGCAGACACAGGCGTGGGCAGGTTGTTGTTCATCACGTTGGACGGCGCCGTCGGAGTCAGGTCTAGGCCACTCAGTAGGTCGAGGATGTCCTGAAAAATATAATAGAGATATGAGTTTACTTGTAAGATAGTAAAATATCCTGAGATATTATATCAAACATTCCTTCTACAATAAAATTTGATAGTCTATAATCACTCCGTGCCAGATCTGTATGCTTTTGAAGTACTTACATTGCTGCTGGTATTATTGTTGCTGGCTGGCGGCTGCGAAGGTTTGTGGTCCACGTCACCGTTCGTCAGCGAGTCGGAGCCAATGATCAAGTCTAGTAGCGCATCCTGCAACATACAACAGAGAAAATTGAAGGTTAATTCAGTTTTTCAGTTCTAGGGATACCAAAAGCAAATCCAAATAAGTTATAATGTAATTAGCTTGCAAGTATTGTGCTAGCCATATCTGAATGCGGAAACATAAGACTGCTAGTTCCAAGGTAGAACAATGTAGATAACTGACCAAATGCCCAATTTGACAGACTCTTGACCACTATCATGTGATGATGGAGCCGGGTAGAATTGGCTTGTTTTGGTGGGAAAAGACACGCCTGGGTTTTAGCAGCATCGGATCTGACCAAAATTGGCATATAACCCCATTTGCACACAGCCTTCAAGGACAAGTTCACACAGCCTCTCGGAGAGACTGGATTTGTGACCCAAAAGCTTGTCGTTGAAAAAGTATCTCTCACCAATAGTGCTGTCGTTTGTATACCCAGCGGCTTTAGTAGATCTTTAAGGTGCAGCAAGAACAAAGTGCCTGTGCCCTAGCAGTGGGGAGATTAAAAGGCTGATGATGATGATGACGAAGAACAAAATTGCCGAAAGTATCGACCCCTGGGGGATCCCGGCATTAATATCCAATTGACCGTACGAGCAGTCATCGAAAACCATTCGGAAGGACAAATGTCTCAGGAAGTCTGCAATCACACACAGTCCAGTGGGGTAGAGTGAAGGAAGGAAGCTTACCAATAAGGTTTTAGTGACAGACCATGTCGAAAGCCTTCGAGATGTCGAGGAAGATGGCAAGCGCTTCCCCCTGCTTCTCGATGGCCTCACTCCAGATAGTTGAAGGTAGCCTGACTGGTCAATGTGGCGGCGCTTGAGGGTGCAGGAGTAGTTTTCGATTGAACGACGCTGTTGATGAATAGGTAATGTAATAATAATAAGGCTGCACTGACCGCGACCTGGTCGGGCTTGTGGTCGGGGCTGGTGTCGGACAGCTCGGCCTCGTGGTGGCTGTCGTCGCGCGCGTCGGGCCCGCTGGCCGGCGCCTCCATGGCCGGCATGCGCTCCAGCAGGGCTGGTCGCAGGTGCGCGTAGTTCCTGCATAAAAATAAAACTTATTAAGATATAATCATCATCATCAGCCTTTTAATGTCCCCACTGCTAGGGCACAGGCCTCCTCTCTGAGAGAGGCTGTGGGCCGTAATCCACCACACGGGCTCAGTGTGCGTTGGTGGATGTCACATGCCTTCGAATTTTTGGTTCTAGGACATGTCGGTTTCGTCACGATGTTTTCCTTCACCGTTTTGAGAGCAGTGGTGATGAAATAATTTACACAAAGTAAAGCGCCTGCCTGGGTTTGAACTCACGACCTGCAACCTGTAAGTCGCGTGTAGGATATAATAGCTCAACAAAATAGAACATAATGGCGATCGGTGAACAAAACCCACACTGAAAAGACACCGACCGGGTTTATCTTTGTTTTAGCGTTTGTGGAGGCACGCTTATAAAAGGGACCAAGTTCCGAGAAAATCCATTTTGTATAGTTTAACTTTTGCCTTTTACTTTACATCTGATTTTTAACAAAAAAGTCAATATATTCTCGGGGTCGGGATGTGCTCAAGATCAAAGTGATTGCTTACCTGTACAGTTGCGATAACTCAACGCCTCTCTGTTGCAACTCGATATGAATGTGAGATCCGAACGTGTCGATGATCACTCGGATTTTACTGCAATAGACAAAATAAAATATCAGTATAATAAAACCAGTAGCTTATACTCGTAGGTGGTTTATGCATAATATTATTTCTTTAATAAAATAAAATAGTTGAACTCGGTAAAGTCTTGTCGAAAGATGACGAAATAAAAGAGCGATGGAAGGTTTATTTTGAAAAGTTGATGAACTAAGAGAATGAATGGAGTGGTGTGCTCAAAGAGGTACAAGTAAATATGGGTTTGGTGAGAGAAATTAGCATGGATGAAGTAAGAAAGGCAGTTCAATGTTTGAAATATGGAAAGGCCATGGGCCCTGATGACATACCAGTGGAAGTATGGAAGTGTTTAAAAGAGGATGGATGTATGTGGCTGACTTTATTCTTCAATAAGTTGTTGTATGAAGAAGTGATCCCACAAGAATGGTGCAATAGTTCGCTAGTGCCCATCTTCAAGAATAAAGGGGATGTACAGGACTGCAACAACTATCGAGGGATAAAGCTCATGTCACATACTATGAAAGTATGGGAGAAAGTGATAGAGAAAAGATTGCGAGAGGAGAGTGAGATTACCCCGAACCAGTTTGGGTTTATGCCAGGTCGAGGGACAATGGACGCCACCTTCGCTCTCCGTCAATTGTGCGAGAAGTACAGACGTGTGCACAAGAACTTGCACATGGTGTTCATTGATCTTGAGAAAGCGTATGATAGGGTACCTCGGGATGTGTTGTGGTGGGCCTTGAAAGAGAAAGGTTTGCCTGGGAAGTATGTTGAGTTGATTCGTGCTATGTACAGACAATCTAGTACCTACGTCCGGTCGGCTGCTGGCAACACCGATAAGTTCAGTGTGGCTGTAGGCTTGCATCAAGGGTCGGCTTTAAGTCCTTACCTCTTTCTGTTGGTTATGGACGCTCTTACGTCGGAAATACAGGAAGAGGCACCCTGGTGCATGCTGTTTGCCGACGACATTGTTCTGGTCGGTGAAGATGGACCTGAGATTCAGAGCAGATTGGAGAAATGGCAACAGAAGCTGGAGAAAGTTGGCTTGAAAATCAGCAGAACCAAAACTGAATACATGTTCTGCGATTTCGGCGGTCTCTCCAGTTCTGAAGCTGTAGTGCTAGATGGCGCGCTTCTCCCAGTCTGCTCCGATTTTCGGTATCTCGGTTCACTCGTGCAAAGCGATGGCGAAATAGATCGGACTGTTAAGCACAGAATTAACACTGGATGGATGAAATGGCGGCAGGTCACCGGGACTATCTGTGACTCCCGCATTCCCCTAAAACTTAAGGGGAAGATTTATAAAACAATGGTCAGACCTGCTGTCTTGTATGGTTCAGAATGTTGGGCCACAAAAGGGATAAATGAAAAGCAATTGCATGTAGCTGAGATGAGAATGCTAAGAGCGATGTGTGGTGTTACACGCATGGATAGAATTAGGAATGAGTATATAAGAGGAAGTCTGAAAGTGGCACCGCTGACTGAAAAGTTGTGTGGAAATCGGTTGTCGTGGTATGGGCATGTGATGCGGAGGAATGAAGAAAATGTCATGAGGAAAGTCTTGTGTATGGATGTGGATGGCTATAAGAGTAGGGGAAGGCCAAAGAAACGATGGTTGGACTGTGTGAAAGAGGATATGGGTAAAAAAGGGGTGACTACAGAGATGACGACTAATAGAGGAGTATGGAAGAAAAAGACATGTTGCGCCGACCCCAAATAAATTGGGAAAAGGGCAGGAGAATGATGATAATAAAATAAAATAGTTCGTAGTATGAAACGATAATCCAGTCAACAACGTTTATAAACTTGACTACGGAGAATGTGGCAAAAATACTATACACGAGTGTTAGTACACACAGCAATTGTCATGGTGTGTTCACAAAGTTTTTTAATGAAGCAACATTTTGTAACATGATTATGACAAAGGATTTTTATGTTACAAAATGTTGCTCCACAAAAAATAACTTTAGTGTGGACGCACCATCACATAGGTATGTGTAGCAGAGACGTCGCTCTACAACGACGAAGATTTTTTTAACCTTGTTTTGGTTTTAGAAGCTGTTTTTACTAAATTTTGGCAGAAGGATGTGCAATAAGTCAGGTAAACTCACTCCTGGCTAGGCTGCGTGGTGAATCTCGTGGATAGCTTCGCGAGAGATAGTAGCAAGTACTCTTTCGTGATGATGGACAGCTGTGTGGACCACAGCAGCTTCTGGTACACGTCGATCACGTACTCCTCGGAAGGACGGACAAAGTCGTCTGAAATGGAACAAGATCATATTATAAAAACCAATTTGAGAATCTAGTAGTTTAGTTAGGTCACAAATATGGTTTTCAATTAAAAATTCGGCTCATGGGTAATGTAGAAAAGGATGAAACGCTTACGTACGTTCTTGAGTCTTAAACAAAAACCGGTCAACTGCGTGTCGGACTTCGCACATTTTGGGTTCCGTACCAAATGTATTTTTGACTATTAGTATGGCTTTGGGTCAACAAGATGCTGTTAAAATTTGAAGACTGTAGTTCCAACCGTTTGGCTGTAAAACCTGTGTGACAGACGACCGACAGACGGACACGTGAGTGACAGCAATAGGGCTCCGTTTGGACCCTTCGGGTACAGAACCCTAAAAAACTAGTCTCAGTTTCGGCAAAAAAATGGCCGAATATTCGGCTCGACCGAAACTAGATTCTGAGCTGGAGGTTGTGATAGAGACCTATAAACTAACAGTTTTGTTTGTCTATATGTGTAATATCATCGTTTTATTATCTACTTAGTATTTTATGGAAGTTGCTATTTCAATAACTTTTTTGACTATTAGTATGGCTTTGGGTCAACAAGATGCTGTTAAAATTTGAAGACTGTAGTTCCAACCGTTTGGCTGTAAAACCTGAGTGACAGACGACGGACAGACGGACACGTGAGTGACAGCAATAGGGCTCCGTTTGGACCGTTCGGGTACGGAACCCTAAAAATTAAGAACAAGAGTAAAGTTGAATGAATTAGCAGCAAAGAAAATAAAAAAAATTGAGGAACTCACCAACGCCGTCCTCATCGACCATAGAAATAGCGTTACTGGCTTCAGACACCAGCAAGTCACCGTATTCACCGATAGTCCACGCTGCCACCTATAAAACAAAAACAGCATTTTTAAATTATCCCTTTGCGCGTCCAAATTAGCAGACACAATAAATTTTAATTGTCTCGTCTTGACTGCCGGCCGGACTGCTAAACTAATACAAAAAGTACAATTATATTGATTCTCGACATGTATCATACAGAAATGGAAGGTTTTTCATAGTCATAAGTCCAACAAGCTCCCGAAACGCGAAAGTAAGTCAGTTATGGATGAACGAACCACCCTTACTTACTTACTACCCGTTTTAGCTGGGAAGAAGCGGACAAAAATTTCCCAGCAACAAGATTCTGTTTTAGATGGTATTCACCGAACCAATCTTTTTAGCATAATGTGAGACATTGAAACTTTGGCCAAGGCATCAGAAGTTCGTGAAAAGTGGTGCGTCATTCGGCCTATTTCGTCAGCTCGGCAATATAAGGTGACGTTCAGGTAACTTTGGGGTGAATCAGGTCCGCTCGTGGTTCCACTCAAGCGACACTGTACAGGACTGAGGTGCATTGCTTGATCCCGTCCTTGATATCCGGCTGACCAGGCTTTACACTGATCTTGATATCCGGCTCGAAGGACCATAGACTATACAGGACTGAGGTGCGTCGCTTGATCTCGTCATTGATATCCGGCTGACCAGGCTTTATACTGATCTTGATATCCGGCTCGAAGGACCATGTCCTGAGGTATGTCGCTTGATCTCGTCATTGATATCCGGCTGACCAGGCTTTATACTGATTTTGATATCCGGCTCGAAGGACCAGAGACTGTTGCAGACTGTAGGTGGTTTCCTTGTTCCTCAGACTGTAGCGTGGTTATGGACTGTATATTAAGGTTGTTTCTCGACGGTTTCGGACGCGATTTTGCATTGAAGTTGTGAAGCGAGGTGATGTTGTATTTTTTCTATCTCTTCAGCTTCGTTTTCAGCCGAAAATAAGAAAAGCCGAAACTTCTTTATTGTTTTCGGCTGAACATTCATTTTCGATCGGACACTAATTTTAAAGGATAGTTTAGTAGAATCTCCAGTCTAAACGACTAGTTTAATTTCTTTGAAAAATAAAAAAAACATGTTATTCTAGACAATTTCTTTCGTAATTTGATATGTGAATGTTTGAAATTATATTTTTATAACTTAGTATAATTACTTTGTAAAGTTATGTCTAACGCGGATAAAAAATTGAGAATCACGCAAAAACCATAAAGCGTATTATTATGAAACGTCCACCATTTTAAAGATAATTTAATTATTTATATTTTAGTATACGTGTTTTAGCATTGTTACGTCAACCGTATTACAAAGGAACGTTCGAGAATGTGGTCGAAGTTTCCAGAAGTTCCCACTACGTTTGAGAACATTCTATTGTGGCACTGTGTAGAAGTTCATAGATCTCTAGAATATTCCACTATAGGATAGTTCGACAATGTTCTGGAAACTTCTGTGACTGTATATAATAGGCCGTGCGGGTGGCGAGTGAGTCAGTCTGTTTTCGACTACGGATGCGAATACAAGCGATTACGAAGAGAATAGTGATTATTAGAGAAATAGTGTTTGTGTAAATAAGTGGTTGAGTTAATAGTTGGTTAATTAATCAGTGTAAAATAATTTATCCCATACCCAGCTCGTAACAGTATAATACCTGTTGTTTTGTATGTATAATAAATTAATAATGTGTCTAATTTCGAAAAGCGCTCCTTGATGGGCGAGTCCTATTACTGGGTGGACGACGCGTTACGTGAGCTCAGCACAGAACACGCAAGCTAACCACTAAAGGTTATTGGCATTTAATAGCGCCTATACCTGTACTAGCGGCTGCTTCTCCGTAGCGTCGCCAGAGACTGCGGATCGTTCGAGCGAGGTCCACAGCCGCATGGACGCGTAGGCCTGTCGCTCCGGCGCCGCCGACGACACGATCTGCAGCGTGCTGGACACCGTGTCGTCGCGGAGGTAGTTGCCAGCCTGGAAAAAGAGGAATATTTATTAGATTTTATTTATATGGCGATTAAATAAAAAAATAAAAAAAAAAGATTAAATCAGCTTTACATTACAACTAGTGTCTGACCGGAGGTTCGGTTTTGGTTAAAAAACCAGCCGAAGTGTGTGCCGTGACTTCGCATATTTAGGGTTCCGTACCATATGTGGGAATTCAATATTTTGGTATTTGTTAGTAATATATACGTAATAATAAACAATATCACCAAATTTCAAGTTCATAGGTCCATGGGAAGTTAAAAATTATTCGGAACAAAATTTTGTGACTTTCGACGAACAGACAGACAGACGGACATGTGATTGACAGCAATAGGGACCGAAACTAGGGTCTTTGAGCTGGAGGTTGTGATAGAGACCTATAAACTAACAGTTTTGTTTGTCTATGTGTATAATCATCGTTTTATTATCTTAGTATTTTATGAAAGTTATAGCTGCATTTTCAATAACTTTTTCAAGATATCTATAGTGTAATTTTCAATATAGACATGCGAGCGTGCTGCCCACGCGAGTTTTACTATACATGAGATTTGTCGATGGATTCAAATAGAATAGGTCTTCAGAATTTGAGTACTGTTATTGTTAAATTCTTGATTTAGTAATCAAGAATTTTGTGATAGGCTATGGTCAGCTGTCATCCTATGAATGTGATTTGCTGACATTGAAACAAATTGGTACACCATATGTGGCTACACAAGGAGGAGCTCGTGGCTAAAGTAATAACAGCCGCACGGGTCGATCCATCAGGTTAAGCTACGCTTGCCGGGGTTGGTACATGGATGGGTGACCATCTTTACATACCGAGACTCCTCCGTGCCTCGGAAAGCATGTTAAGCCGTTGGTCCCGGCTGTCAATCGTGGATCTTTGACAGTCGTTATGGGTCGTCAGAAGCCCGAAAGTCTGACAACCAGTCTTACCAAGGGGTATCGTATTACCCAGTAACTGGATTGTGGAGGTCAGATGGCAGTCGCTCCATGTAGAATACTGGTATTCAGCTGCATCCGGTTAGACTGGAAGCCGACCCCAAGATAGTTGGGAAACGGCTAGGCAGATTGATGTGGCTACACAAGGTATATCAACTTGTTTTTAAATGTGTATTTGTAATGAAGCTGGGCTGTCCATGCTGAGCCAAGCTGCCACGCTATCGAACATCCTTTGTCTGCATTCGTAGCTGGTAACTTTAGTGTGCCTCTTTAATATAGCTGCCAAAAGCAGCGTAACTGGTATGCTGTAGTTACCTTGAGCAGAACTCTGAATAAGGTGTCAAGATGCCACTTGTTGGAAGGCGCGTATCTCTCGGCTGCCAGCACCATGGCGCTGGAGCAGGTCGCCTTGAACTCGGCGTCGGAGCGCTCCAGGAACGCGAGCAGTTCCTTCATCATGCTGCGGATGTTCTGACCGTTGATGAGAGCGAAGGAGAGCTCCATTGCACGGCGGCGGATTGACACGTCTGGGTCCTGGAATAGAGAGAAACATTTTTAGATTCATCCTACTAATATTGATGAATGGAGAGGGAGAGGGAGGCCTAAGAAAAGATGTACGGATTGTGTGAGGAGTGATATGAAAGAAAAGGGAGTTAGTGATAGTGTGGCGACTGACAGGACAGAATGGAACAAAAAAAAAAACGTGTTGCGCTGACCCCAAGTAATATGGGATAAGGGCAGGAAGATGATGAATATTATAATTGCGAAACTTTGGATGGATGGATGTTTGTAACTCAATCACGCCAGAACGGATGAATGGATCTGTATGAAATTTGGCACAGAGATGGATTATAGTCTGGAATAGCACAAAGGCTATAATTTATAGTGTGGGTACTAATTCCATGCAAGCTATGCCGCTGAAAGAAGCTAGTGGTTACATAAGTTGATACCGATTGCTTGGGTGTCGTAGTCATGCGTTTTATGAGTTAATAGTTAATTTATTTAGAAATAAATCATGGAAGAAAATAATAGCAGTTTTATGTAACCTAGTATCTGAGAACCTCATCAAGTCTTCGGTCGATAATTTTGCTGATAATTTTCATGATAGGTGTTACAAATAATGGTGAGAATTTTACAAACAACAACAAATATGTCACACGACGTGAAATTCGCCAAAAAAAATGAATAGGTTTTCAGAATTTGCATTAATTTCAGGATTTGGTTAAACATCATTTGTCATCCCAATTTATCGATAAAACCTCTCATTAATTTTGCACCAAACAGATTACAAAGTAATAATAAGTTAAGTTGACCATTGAAGAGTTCTAGCTGGGGCTAATCTTGAATGTCGATTCAGCAGGCGTATTCGCTGACGCAATCACATCAATTTTATAGGCACTTTGGTGTTCATTGCTGCTTTGACTTATAGGAAAACCGTAGTGCCTATTATAATCGATGTCCACCGAGCAATGTACTGCATATTCTAATCAAATTGATGTCCACTGAGTTAGAGAATACACCTGCTGGTGATGCTAACCATAAAAATGCATTAAAACAATGTAAAAAATCAACTCCGTAGTATTAGAGGAAGTCAAGATTTGATCTGAACAAACAAACATTGGAAGTTAATTAAAAGAGTTACAGAATTCACCTTCAAACACTCCGAATAAGTAAGTAAGGACGCTAATAATGGCGTCCTAACTTACTTATTTATGATGACTCCTGCAGGATAGTGTCTAGCGATCATACCTAGAGTAAATTTTTTATGATGCATATACTCGAAATCAGCAATAACTAGCAACACAATCCTGTAGTGTTGCCAACATTTCTGGCTTCGGCGTCAGACATACTTATCTAAGTTGACACCGCGCGGCTACAATGGCATGCGACCACGGCTAGTATTAATTTTAATAAGATTTTTTTAACATCTCACCTTCAAACACTCAAGAATGGTAGTCCGATGCCTCTGCACAGCCGAGGTGTCGACGTGCACGGTCCTCAGCAGCGTGTTAAGCGCTACGTAGCGGATGTTCTTGTCGTTGTTCAGCAGGAACCTGCCCAGGATGTTGATGGCCAGCACGCGCAGGCTGCTCTCCGACTTGATGTCCATGATGGAAAGCACTGTCTCGTACAAGATGGTGTTGCCAACGTTTTTGCTGGTCTCCGTGTTGGTAGCGACCTGGGCTAGGATGTCATTCATTGCTTCTGAGGCTTCGGCGTCGTTCTTGCCTAGTATTCGGAGGAGGCGGAGGATTTTAACCTGGGAAAGGCATTTGTTTTATAAGGTGCTGTTAAGATTGGCTGCGTATATATAATCAGTTCTGTCGAAGTAGAATATTTACCACGGCATGGGCGATTCTCTAATACATATCGATGCGATATGAGAAGAACGGATTTGAAATCGAGTAGGGAATATGCATGAGATTTTTTAATTAGCTACATTTTAATACTTATGAAGTACGTACTGTATAGGGTGACTGGTAATTAGTGACCGATACTTAAACACGTGATTGTACTCATGATAACAAACAACTTTCCCAAAGAAACATTTTATTTATACTCATTCACTTTTATCACAATAACAGAACAGCCGTACGAAATTCGCGCGCGCGGGTCTGTGACCTATCAGCTGTTAGCCACGTGCGCCGTCCTGTCTCACTATATGTTTCTTTGCGAAAGTTGGTTGTTATCATGAGTACAATCACGTGTTTAAGTATCGGTCACTAATTACCAGTCACCCTATACAGAGTGGTGATGACAATACGACATTAAATTAAACCTCGCATACCTCAAGACGTTCTCAGTCTACATACAAAAAATCATTTGAATATATCCAGTAGTTTAGTAACAGGAAATTATTTTCGATTTTTAACATTTGCTACATGATGTATCTGATAATAGGGAAACACTGTCAGGTTAACGACCCACATCGGTATAAACATCAAAACATTAAAGCCACGTTGCCAACTCGCTACTTTAACACTTTCGCCAAATTAGTATTTTCATCTGATTTAGTGAAAATTATACCTTAACTCTGAGTAATAAGAGTCATAAAGCGTGTCATCAGAGTTGGATAAGAAAGTAACGAATGCGGAAATTGCAATGCACTCATAATATTAATAAAAAATTTAGTGTGTGCGAAAGAGATAAATCTAGTTTCGTTTGTTACTTCGCTTTCTTGAAGAAATTTGCTACAACAAATTTATGTTAGTGTGTCGCCGGCCGCCGCGATCCTGTGACGAGTCACGCGTCCTCAGATGCCGCTAACTTTCGTTCGCGCCGCGCGCCCGCCTTGTTGAGGGACTTCCCCGCCGCTCGTGTTTTTTGTAAATTCATTTACGACGGTATTAGTGCGAAATTGGACGCTTTATTTTGGTGACAGGACACGTAACGTTTTAATAGGTATTTAGTTAAACAGTGAGTGAATTGTGCGAAATTAGACGCTTAGTTTTTATTGTTTTCGTGTTTTTTTTTAACGCAACCCAACGTGTAGTTCAGGTGTTGACCATACAACTATTCTTAAATTTTAAAACGCGACAAACGGAAGCCGTATAAATACAAGAAATTGCATGCATTGTTACCTAGAGACAAACCAGTTAGGTAAAACTTCTGTCGCTGGATTGAAAATAAACATTTCGAGAATCCGGATTTCTTGTACAATGTGATGTGGACTGATGAAAGTACATTTACAAGGAACGGTTTATGGAACAGACAGAATATTCGTTACTGGAGCCGCGTGAATCCGCGTCTAGGACGGGAGACTTCGCACCAGTACAGATTTGCTGCCAATGTTTGGGCTGGCATTGGTTTGCAGCTGTGATTCTGTGCTAAATAATCTGTGATTTAGTGTAATTTTACTGAGCATTAATCCATAATTAAAAGCCAAAAAATCAAGTCACTACAGGACCGCGCGTTGTTGCCGCTCTTACGACAGGTTAGTGAACTCATATTTATAAGTGGTGTTCTATTTCGTTTCTAGTTTTATGCCATTTAGTTTGTTTGAAATTTTTATTTTTTTATTTTCGATGTTAGGATATTTTTGATAGCTTAAACTTATTCTTATAAACTAGTATTGTCCGTGTTTTCATTTATTGTCGTATTGTCTTCTCCACCCTGTATAAGAACAAATATGAAAGAATTCTCAGAATATCTTCATCAGCGACGAAGTTATAAAGCTTAACTGTTGACCATTAGAAAGAGAAGACCGTCGTGCTTTCTGACGTCAAATAGCGTGACGCCCATACAACAAGAGAGGGACAGATATAATTGTTAAAAATTGTTATATCTCGTTTGATTTTAGACCAATTTTGATTCTGCTGTCATTGTTCGTATTCTATTTTTGTATATTCGTCCACAAACCGGTTGGATAACAAATATATTTTTCATGCATATTCCCATTGTCGCTGAGAAATCTTAAGTACTTAGGTAGTAAAAAAAAAATTCTGAATTACTATCATATTTTGTTTAAACTTGTAGCCGAAGAAGGAAAATCAGAAAGTTATATTTTCCTGACGGTGTAATTTAAAGGAAACACTTGATTTAATGATGCAAAAGATAAGCCATTTAACATTATTTCCTTCAACATTTGCAATGGGAAATTACTTTTTGTATTGTCCGCATTAGTTGCCTATTTGAGCGGAAAACTGATTGTTTTTGCAGCTGCGATTATCGAGTTTTGTTGGACGTATGACTCATATAACATAATTAAGTAGTCAAGTTATTTAGCAAAAGGAAACAGGTAATTGGATAATTTCCAAGTGTGTAAATAATTATCATGTTTTTTTTAAATAGCTTTGCTCTACCAATTATTATTGGTACCTAATTTATGGATAAGAGTCTATCGTGTCTCTGTCTCGCATAGGGTCGCAGCATTATGCTGAGCGTTTTGCGTGGATGTGAAGCATGTTTTCTCTCAGCTGGGACATTTTTTTTTTTTCATTTTTCTTTGTTCAATGATTAAGGTACTTAATCGTAAATATTTAAAAAAAAAAACAATAAATAGTTGTAACATTACCTGCAAGAACGGGTCTGAAACTCCGCTGACATCATGCTCCGGTGAATAACCCGCCAAAATCAGGTTTTTCAGTATCCTCACCAGATTCGGTACGATCTAAAAACAAACCCATGCTCTTACATGTACTGACCAGAGACAACAAATCGCCCAATGCACATAGACAAAGACTGCGAAGCGAGAAAAAAAAACAAACATTTTACGTTTCAGGCAAGTATTAAATACATACTAAATACTTTCCGAGATATATCAATGAGTTTACAGGCTTACGGCACGTTACGACAGCAAATATACATGGGACTGGGCATATACATCGACAATAAAAAGTAAAAAATGACCTTCAACCTCTTTGCAAAAATTAGTCACGTTTACTCTCTGTGCTGAATCCATACTGTGTTTTGAGTAGTTAGTAATGTGTGAGATGGGATTTCCAGAGGAAGCCTTATTAGGAACTTTAGATATAAGGAAAATCTTTAGTACCTAACTACTTTCGAATGTCTCCATTGAGTAGGTATATGGTTCTATAAAGATAACTTTATTTTCGGATCGACAACATTTTCTTTAACAAAACCAATAATTTTAGCATTACTTGTAAAAATACTTCTTATATTAAGCTATGTCAGCAACTTTAATAACGCAATTATTTAATTATTTTCAATTAGATACTAATAATAATCTGTGGGCAATGTTTATTATCTCTGGAAATCCCAAGTGTTATCAATACAATTAAATACATGGATAGGATAGTCTATGGAAGAATCGAAAGTAAGGGAACTACCAAATTATTATGAGTACGGAAAGAACATAGAGATCAAATAGAATAGAAAAAAGGTAATAAAACGATAACAGTCATGTTTATACTTCCTATTATGAAACTCAAGGATGACCACAATTTGTTTAATAAAAGAGATATTTTTACTGACTGAAACTAATCAAAGTTTATTTTATACAAGTTGGAGACGATAATCCTACTTCATACTTATAATAAAAAAAGTGATTAATGAAAAACTTTTTTTACAAAAAAATGGAACCGACTTCAAAAAAAGGAAAAATAACTTTAATTTCGGAAGCCGGTGTCAAAAAACGAAGACACATTCAAAACCAACAAGAAAGAAAAGTTTTTCATTTTTCACTTTTTAGTTTTGGTTCTCCATTAAATTGTGTTAACAATTCATAGACATACGATAGCAGCAATCGCGGTTGATTTGCTGTCAATTTTTGAAGAGTTCCGTTGTTGGTCTCCGAAACCCATCATCAGATCTATATGAAATTTAAATAAGGGCCATTTCGGAACAAACCCTTTTCGAACAAAAAAAGAATTTTGCAAATCCGTCAATATATGACGGAGTTACACCCGAACATACATTAAAAAAAATCCGAATTGATTACTTCGTCCTTTTGGAAGTCGGTTAATAAATGAGAAAGTTTGAGAGGAGTATGTATGTTTGTTAATCTTTTACGCAAAAACTACTGAACGGATTTTGATGAAACTTTACAGTAATATTGCCTATACATTAGAATAACACATGGGCTATAATTTATAATGAGAGGAAGTACTAATACCACGAGGGCGAAGCCGCTGGTAGCTAGTACAATAATAAATGAAAACACTGTCAGTACTCATCATTATGAACAACTTTTACTATGGGAGCAACTTTGCAATCGCGAATAAAAAATCAGCTGCCCCATACGTAACTCGACAAAATTTACAGGTGATTTTTTACGGTTCCATACCCAAAGGGTAAAACGGGACTAAGACTCCGCTGTCCGTCCGTCTGTATCTCATGAACCGTGATAGTTAGACAGTTGAAATTTTCGCTGATGATGTATTTCTGTTGCCCCTACTATAAACGTGTTTTTTTTGGTTTATGCGGGTCGATCTATCAGGTTAAGCTACGCTTGCCAGGGTTGGTCCATGGATGGGTGACCATCTTTACATACCGAGACGCCTCCGTGCCGCGTGTCAATCGTGAATCTTTGACAGTCGTTACGGGTAGTCAGAAGCCCAAAAGTCTGACAACCAGTCTTACCAAGGGGTACCGTATTACCCAGTAACTGGGTTGTGGAGGTCAGTCGCTCCATGTAGAATACTAGTATCCAACTGCATCCGGTTAGACTGGAAGCCGACCCCAAGAAAGTTGGGAAAAGGCTAGGCAAATTGTGAAGCAATATTACGTGAAAAAATAACAAACATACATCCTCACAAACTTTCACATTTATATTTAGTAGGATTGTTGTCTCCATCTTATACAAAAATGAGTCTTGTACTTTTAGAATTCAGGTTATGAAAATATTGACTTATAAAAAGTTTCTTGAAAAAAGAAATAGTGAATACTTTTGAACGAATAATTTGGTAGTTACAATAGAAGAGTAGTTTCTATCTAAGTAAGAAGATGATGTTCTTCAGAAAGTTCTATCTACCTATAATACTTATGATATTATTAAGTATACGAGTATTATAACTTTATTATGTATGTGCCTACTTCGAGTGCTATTCACAAAAGTTCTTACTTTGCTATCACTACTCAGATGGTTGAGTTTTGTAGTAAACCATGATTCCGTCCCATGATTTTGTGAAGGTCATGTAGTCAACTAACCATGTCACAGATAATATAATACTAGCGTACAGATGCCTCATCCCATACAAAGAAACGGTACCGCCGTAACTACGGGCTTTCGACTTGCTCAAGCAACTTTTGTTCTTCGTTCGGGCCCGTCCTCTACACCTCGCTAGATGGTGTTAGCAGCGACGGCTTGCAAGTTGAATGAATTTACATAAAGTCTTACCAATATTTTCTCACACATTGAGGAATTACTTTATAGTATTTTTAGCACTCCATAACAGTTTTATTGTTTCAAAATATCTCACACTATACAAATTTTTAAGAGGCGAATGGATAAACTCTAAAACTTCAAACAGCGACATCTATTGGTACAAGAAATATAAATGCCTCAGGATTCGTTCCAATAAACATCTAAATTTGAATTAGGAGCCAATTATTTCACAATTTTATGCTTAGGGTAGTTTATTGAATATATTTCAATAAGAAATCGTTGCATACTGCGCCATCTATTATTTGTTTGTTTGAACTAAATTTTCTTTGTTCGAGATGAGACCCCGGGACCATGTCTAGGTATATTATAATGATCAGATTGAATATTATTATTTGCCCGGTACTGTCTCACTACTGGGCAGTATTCCCCCGTTTCTAGGATCGTTCATGCTCATGAATCAACGTTATTGTTTCCAATATTCAAAGATAAAATAAATGGACAAGACAGAATTCGGAACACCACGCTGCGTTCCAAAACGGCCATAGTAGACGTAGGGAAGAAGGCTGCCAGGCTCAAGTGGGATTAGATGACCGCTGGGCATAAGTCTCCTCGCAATGGGTGCCTGAAAATGGACAGCGTCCCCGAGATCGGCCACGAAAAAAGAGTTGGCGAGACGTGTATCGCGAGGGCTGGTTTGAGGAACCACGGGAGAAGAATTCCTGGCAGGACTTGAGGAGGCCTTTGCTCAGCAGTGGGACAGAATACGCTTATAAAAAAAAAGACAGATTAGATTTTCTCTCAGACATTATATTTTCAGCAAAGGTACGATGCTAATTGCATAATTTCTAATGACATGACTTAGTTGACTGTATGGCTTCCGACAAACAGCTTAATATTAAAACCCACGTATAAATATGGTTATATAACCAACACAATATTACAATCATGCTTGTTCTGTAGTCTGTTGACATTGTATGTACTTAACATTTTTTGAAAAGTTGTTTCTATGCAATACTTACTAATAAATTATAGTAAAAAAAAAACACGCTCATTTTGTCCGCCATCTTCGGCAGTCCGCATATTGTATTTAGAATCACGTCTCTTAGCTAACCATGCATTGGTGTTGATTCTGTTGTGCACAAACTAAACTTAATTTAGGCTATTGCTATCTTTTTCTCTCTAATAAAACAAGAAAGAGACAGACGTAAATTAGAGCTGTCAAATTTAGTTTGAATTAATATTTCCATACAAATTAAGGGTACACGTAAAGACATGTCGTCTAAAAACACGGCGAAGCGCAAGGCGTAAACTAGTTTGACATCTCTAACTTAGTGCATAGCTATAGCCGTTCTTTTCTCGCACTGCCTTTTAGTAAAAGATAGCAATTCTCTAATTTTAGTTTAGTTATTGAACAAGAGAATCCGCACCATTGACATCCAAACTAAACATGTACCTACGCAAAATTTCAGCTAAATTGGTTGGTCCAAAGGAGGTTTTACAAATAAAAATATTTGAAAAATTTATGGTCATCCTATATCTTAATATCATTCTAGCGTCGAGAGTCTCATCTCGAGACAACACATTTCTCAGAACGTTTGAGATCTGAAGAATTGATTTGATACTCAGAAACCACAGCCATTGAATTTATGGATTAGACAAGGTTACTTTTATGGATCGAGCAATGCAAATTATATTAACACTTGGTGACATCATTTGAATTGTATTTTTGATGGTGACACTGTAACACAAAATACTACATTTATACATCACCATCGCCTATAAACGCATGTACTTAAGGTTCAATATCGCGGGATATCATTTGAATTTTTGACAGCGTGTATTTATAGTTCATAATACATTGTCATCAGACTACCAACACGTATAAAGTGCATGGATCAGCGTTTATTTGTTACCTCGCGCTGCCCGCTCTCCTACGGGACAACACAAACATATCATTAATGTTATATCATACTTTACGAACGTTCATTAAAATTACAATCAGCTTTATAAAAGTATCCGGCCGTAAATATAGTACATCGAGTTTAAAAAAAATATTTGCTTTGTGGAGCATTCCTCTCATTTATACCTGGTCTGAATGTGTGCGTATATTATTATACTTTATTAACCGATGAAAAAAGGAAGAGGGTCTCAATTCGACCGTATATATATTTTTTATTTAAAGATCGATGGGTCTTATTTACGTCCGAATACTGTACATTCTTAGAGATATTAGTATAGCTTAATTGGGTACTGCAATCGCATTAGAACTACGTCGATGGTAAGCAAACTATTTCACACATATAGCGAGTGTTAGTTAAAACTAGAAATATACAGAGTTCAGAAGAATTTTTACAATATTATACAGGTTGTAACGAAAACGCGTGGTCATATTGTAAAGAATGTTATTACACCAATCGATCGACGTTGATTGATTGGTGTAATAGCTTTGGCTGATCGACGGATACCGGTCGATAAACAATCGACGGACGGCGTCGATCGACGCTCGATCGACGCTCGATCGAATGGTGTACCTAGTAGAAACTATCGATCGACGTCGACTAATTCATTCTACCATCGATCGACGCTCGATCGATTGGTGTACCTAGTAAAAAATATCGATCCACGTCGACTAATTCATTCTACCATCGATCGACGGTCGATCGATTGGTGTACCTAGTAGAAACTATCGATCGACGTCGACTAATTCATTCTACCATCGATCGACGCTCGATCGATTGGTGTACCTAGTAAAAAATATCTATCGACGGTCGATCGATTGGTGTAAAACTATCGATCGACGTCGACTAATTCATTCTACCATCGATCGACGCTCGATCGATTGGTGTACCTAGTAAAAAATATCGATCCACGTCGACTAATTCATTCTACCATCGATCGACGGTCGATCGATTGGTGTACCTAGTAGAAACTATCGATCAACGTCGACTAATTCATTCTACCATCGATCGACGCTCGATCGATTGGTGTACCTAGTAAAAAATATCGATCGACGTCGACTAATTCGTTTTACCATCGATCGACGGTCGATCGATTGGTGTAAAACTATCAATCGACGTTGACTAATGCATTCTACCATCGATCGACGATCGATCGATTGGTGTAATAATAATTACACCCAAATGGTCAAAATTTTGGACCTTCCCATTTTGATCAGCTGATGATATTTTTTAGGGAAAGTCATTTTTAACCGACTTCAAAAAAAGGAGGAGGTTCTCAATTCGACTGTATTTTTTTTTTTTTTTTTTTTTTTTTTTTAGGAATTTACTGTGACTTCCTTGAAGCAAGTTGTTTATTTACATGGTTAGAAAGCAGCAGTATCTAAAATAAAGACCACCTATTTCCGTTACACTCTCTAGAATACGCAAGAATGTATGTTAAAAATTGTCTGCGTTTATAAAGTACAATTCCTTTTATTTTTTGGAGGGTGGGGTGTGGGAAATCATCCAATAACTTCTCCCGCTCTGGGTGGAGCGAGAGGGCGTGTCAGACTCTTACTGACTAAAAACCACCCACAGCTGCTCAAACTTGATCAAGCGCAAGGTCGGTCGTGTAATGGAGTACTGGGGGCCTACTCCGAAGTGTTTTTACGAAGTATCGACCGAGTGTTCGGACATCTTCGTGTGAAGTGTTAAAGTGAATGTGCCATACCCAAAATTGTAGAGAAATGGTATTACGTATGTTTTTGGTGGAAGAAGCTCTCAGAGAAGAGCTACAATTTTAGGCATGGCACATTCACTTTAACACTTCACACAAATATGTCCGAACATTCGGCCGATACTTCGTAAAAACACTTCGGAGTAGACCCTCAGTTCCTTCAGTTGCTTGTGCCAGGGCTGCGGTAACTCTCTTTCGTATTTATCCGCAAACCCAGACAGTAGAAACGCCTAGCTAACCTTTTCCTGACATTTCTGATAAGTTGATGTTAGATTTTCTATAGTTTTTTGTCTTTATTACTAGATTGCAATGAATATAACTACTATCGAAAAATCGAAAGGCTTATAATAAAACGGTAGAATTATTGTCAGGTGTAATAAAACAAAAACAACAGCTTTACAGACTAACAAACCGTGTACACGTTGCCATTATTATTGATATGATAAGAGAGTGATAAGGAGGGTACTGGTAAGCGACGCGACGTGATAAGCGCATGAGGTGTAATTATTTACATTGCTTTTTACGCGTCATTGGAATATTATAGAGGTTTTTGTATGTATTTATAGATTTTGTTTGCTTTTAGAAACAGAAGATATACTATTATTAAGTTGGAAGATTAATTTCACAACTTTGGAGCGGCTTTGCCAACGTGCAATAAATATTTCTCCCATTATAAAATATAACCATAGGTCGGAATTAGGTACAGTTATTTATGTACTTACACTGATTTCATACAGCGAAAGAATAAAGCGGATAAGCCTCAAAGCCCGAGATTAATACTTTAATATTAATCTCGGGCTTTGAGGCAGAAAAATCCCGTGATTAATTAAATGAAAAAGCTATTAACTTTTACACAATTTCACTTTTACAACATTTCGATGCAAGTACATAAATAACTCAACCTAATTCCGACTTCTGGTTAAGCCTATGTGCTTTTTCAGACTATAATACAGCATGTAACAAAAACCCTGTCCGATCCAATAAAGGCGTATTCCTGGTTTAATATACGTAGTAGAAAAAATAGTAAAAAAAATGTAACTCATAAAAAAAAATAGTTATAGATTTTTTATTTTTATAAAATATGCGAAATTTAACACTAATTATGGCAAATTTTCATAAGTAGACAACACCACCGGCCGGCGAAATCTTTTCATTTTTACCTATTTTTATTTCAAACGATACCGCCCTGCACTAGCCGCGCTGTAGGCACTTAGACACAAAACTGTAGGTGAACTTTGTCGAGTGCTCAGTGTTGCCTTTGTAATTTTTTTTTAAATTAATTATTTTGATTGGGAAAAAATAATAATCTCGTATCCATGAAATGGTTACGTATATGTGTACGCAGTACGATACCAAATAATACCCTTCAGGATCGGACAGGGTTTTTGTTACATGCTGTATGTTACTCTGTGCCAAATTTAATTCAGATTCGTTTAGCCGTTCTGGACTAGGATAGATAAATATCGGCTAATATAATCTGTAATACTACACACTGCAAATAATTCTGTTCCCAAGGGCCCAATTGAATACGAAAAGCAATAAATATGCAACACATTATTTATATTTTATGTCCAATTTTGCCGCGTTATTGCTAGACCAAAATGAGTACATAAGAGGAAGTCTGAAAGTGGCACCGCTGACTGAAAAGTTGTGTAGAAATCGGTTGTCGTGGTATGGGCATGTGATGCGGAGGAATGAAGAAAATGTCGTGAGGAATGTCTTGTGTATGTATGGATGTGGATGGCTATAAGAGTAGAGGAAGGCCAAAGAAACGATGGTTAGACAATTCGACCGTATATATATATATATATTACTTTGTGTATGTTCAGCCCTTACTCCGTTATTTACGAACCGATTTTGATAATTCTTTTTTTGTTAGATAAGGTAACCTAAAGGGTGGTCCCATGTCAAGAAAGCCAGGATCTGATGATGGAATCCTGATAAAATTGAGAGAAACCCTCGAAAATTGTGAGCACGAATAGTGTTTCTGCATGTATGTTCAGCCCTCACTCCGTTATTTATGAACCAATTTTGATGATTATTTATTAATCAGTGTTATTGAAGTTAGCAGCTGAATGAGAATTGCCGAGAGTTGAGATGGGTAGCGTGCCATTGGGGAGGCAGGTCCAGCAGTGAAAATATAATACAGGGTGTAAAAAGACACATCCCAAAGCCGTCAACTACGCATACTGTACATCTAACAAAGTAGCTTTGCGCAAAAATTATTGCTGGGAAACGACTTTTATTGCTTTTATATTAAGTAGGTATGAAAAAAAAAGCTATGTTTTATTGCGCGCAATGTAACGCGAACCCAGACACGTGGAGTTAAGCCCCGCCCCTTCGCTCTAAGCCGCGTAGGTATTTGTCGGATACGTTTGATATTAATTGCATTTTTGTAACTTCAAATGCGTAATTTCGAAAATTTGAAAACACAGGTAATGTTTGTTTGGAAAAAAGTTTAGTATTACTTAAGTAGATAACACTTGGAATTCATTTTCATAAAAAAAAATTACGACTTTGACCTTCAATATCTACAGAACCATGGATTCCCGGGTATGGTCTAGTGAAAAAAAAAATGATCCAAAGGGGCGATATGATATATGATACGAGGCTTTCGGCTTCGCAAACTATTATTATTATTATTAGTTTATTACTATTACTATTATTATTATTAACTGTCTTTTTACACCCGATAGAATACTCTGTATTGAAGTTTACAGGGTTAAGAGGGTTTTCTGAAATTAAATACACCAGATAGCAGCACTGGGGCGTCACGACCAGACACCAGTCAAAACGCTTTAACTTATGTCAAAAACTGACATTAGTTAAATTCACGTCAACGTCATGTTTAAGTCATTATTAAATTACGTTTTCAACTCGCTAGTATTCCACTTCTCCAATATCTTTGTCCAATTTAAATTTGAACAAATAAATTGGACGACTCAAATGTGACAGCAACAACGATATTTGATCAAAGATTGAAAGAATGACGTTTAAGTCAAAATGGCAGCAACTAAGAGTTTGTCTTTCTTTTTTTATACGGTGATACTTTCATAACAATTAATTGAATGTTGAGTCATTTACACGTAAAAAACGCTTATATAAATGTTTGTCTTCGACTTGTAATTGTTTAATTATCTTGAATGCTTTTTTCTCTTCGCCTTGATCGGCTACATCCCAACTCTCACCGATCCCGACTCTACATGGCTTCACCCATAGCTTCTTTTTTGTTTTGTTTTTTTTTTTTTTTAAATAATAATCTAAAGAAAATAGCAGCACATAAAGTCGCTCCACGTTCCTCCATTTACTCAGACTACGTAAAATCTTGGACAAGTAAAATGGGCATTCATCAAAGAAATTTGATCAAATATTGGGCAAAGATATTTGATATGTGAAATACCACCCTAAGAGCGGTTGCGCACTACGTCCGATACTTAGCCGTAAAAATACAGATCTATAGAAAACTCGGACCGAACTGGGATCGGTAGTGCGTAACCTACCATACAAAATTGTTCTACGGCCACGCCGGACCGTTATTTCACGGATAAGTATCGGACGTAGTGCGCAACCGCTCTAAGTCACGCCAACTGATGGAGTGAATTTTCTTGAAACCCCTCATTATTTGAATAGGTTTGATGACAGTCTCTCTATTAAAAATGCTGCTATTTACTATGTTCCGTATGTATCCGTAGCTGTGGCTAGGTTTAAAAAAATCTATAAGTGAAAATTACGAACTTGTACATGTATTTTACTCTTAAAAGCCATCACAAACGGTCCAGTATTAACGATATCAAATAAAATCAAAACCTGTATTACAAGGCGAACAGGTTTAACGACCGGGATTACGGTTGGTGATCGAGTTTTATGTAATTATCGATTACTGAATACGATGCGTTCGATAGAGATAAGGCTAGGCTAGGTGGCTAGTGATGGCCAGGGGGCCTAGTAAGGGAGTCTGATTTATGCGCCATTTTGCAGGAAGATATATTGAAAGTAATATTTCAGAACAGGTATCACCGATGTGGGTATTACTGGCTAGGCTGAAGTTGTGTAACGGAAGGTGTGGTCATTTTAAAAATTGCATCTGTCCATGTGATTGAACAACTTTCTTCAGGATAGTCAAAGTCAAATCCCAAAACAAAATATTGTACCTCCTAACTAATTTTGATCAGCTGACGTTGACTCTGTACAGAAAGTAAGAATTTTTTTTTTGGGAATTGAATTTGTTTAAATACGGCGTGTCGTCGCCGTAGGATGTCTAGGCAATGTTTTTTTTTTTTTTGTGGGTTTCGAAAATCATCCAATGACTTCTCCTGCTCTGGGTGGAGCGGGAGGACGTGTCAGACTTTTACTGACTAAACCCACCCCTGGTCCTTCAGTTGCCTAAGTGCCCAGGGGGCGCGGTAACTCTGTTTCGATTTTACCCCCGACCTCCCGGGGGCCTAGGCAATGCTGACGTGACGAATTAAAGGTGTCTACGGAAGATTGGACGGAGAAGGCAAAACACAGGGAAGTGTTGTAGAGTGGCAGCTAGATATGGGAGTAGCCTTTACCCAGCAGTGGGACGATTAGTTTAGCGAAAATGGGAGTACCATACAAAATAAATAATCGAATGGAGAATGGCAATGCAATATTTACAGGCGATTAAACTTGTTACGTTGAAGTTTATGACCACGAGAAACCAAATACTCTATACCTTGTACCTGTTTTCATTAACCCAAAAAACCGACAGGAAAAAGTTTCTATGTAATACCTATTATCATACGTAAAAATAATAATAGCCTAGCGAAAAATCTAACATTCTTAAAAGAAATGGTGAAATATTCCTGCAAGTTATAAATAATAAATCAATATTTACTGTAGTAAACAGACACGTCATTTGCTCAAGTCTAGAATGATAAATAACATTTTATATTTACAAACGAACATACAATATTAGTAGTACAACAGCTAAAGCGGTACTGTACATTACCTACTTTAATTTCGCACGTGGTTAGTTAAAAGACATAAAGGTGTTGTTTATATTCTATTATGACAACTTAGTTGCATAATTTCAAGCCAATACTAAGGCCGGGACTTCACCTAAGCGGAGATGTGTGCGGTGTGCTGTGTGCTGTGCGAGAACAACCAATAGAATTGTGTTATTCACACATCTCCTCACCGGTCAGCTTCTTCTATTGGTTGTTCTCGCACAGCACACCGCACACATTTCCGCTTTGGTGGAGTCCCGGCCTAAACGCCAACGTTAGTAAGTGGTATAGTTCAATTCAAATAAACGACGTGTGTGAAGTTTGCGTTTCGCTGCGCAGAACCCCACCCCTCAGCCCCGCTATCAAATGTATTTAGCTATTGCGCAGCGAACCGCGGAGTGTTCTGGGGGGTGAGACAAATTACTTTTCTGTCAGCGTTCACGCTAACGCTTCGTAAAAAATGTATGGCAATGACATTACTTGCCGAAAAAACTGTCACGTGACTCACGTCCAAGAATGTCATTGCCATACATTTTTTAATAAGCGTTAGCGTGAACGCTAACAGAAAAGTAATTTGTCTCAAGCCACTGATGCGCCAGAAGCTAGCTGCGGTCATAAAACGTAAGAGTGACACGAAGCTGAGTTAAGGTTTTTTTTTTATATAATTCTGTCCTCCTCGTAAGTTTTATGACCGTCCTAACCTTTAGTATTACTAATGTAATCATGGAGTGAAATATCTGAAAGCATGAGTAGCCTAAAATATTTTCGCCGCATCATCTTGACAGTGAAACGACAACCCTAATTCTTATGACTAATACCTACAAAATGCAATATTAAACTTTTATTGCATAAGCTTTATATTTGCTCTACTAATATTATTGCGTTATAATTATTCCTAATTGAAGTTGATTGAGTTTATGCAAATTATCGTCGTAAGAAACATCTGCAGTTTGCTTATTAAATATCTGCCTTAACTTAGGGAAGTAAGGTTTAATTTCGAAGACTTACCTTCTTGAAGTGATTGAGGGTGTCAGGGCTGTTCTCACACATCTCCGTAATGAGGGTCACGCCAGTTATCAGCACACCTGGTGATGTTCGTAAATACTTTAATGACTTGGTTAAAAATGTGTGAAAAAATTATATCTTTATGTTCTGACAACATGTTAAAACTAGCTATGAGTTTTTTTATGGTATTGGGAGACAAACAAGCAGATGGGTGGATAATCTACTTGTTAATGGTCGTAGATGATCACGAACCGACTATGACAAAAAATCTGATCCAATGACATATTGACGTCAGATCTTTAGTAATAACAACGACTAAGAGGACAATAAAATTCAGAGGCAGGCGTATTATTTTTTTTTTGTATTTTATTTTATGATTTCAATTTTGTTTTTGATTTTATTTGGCTTTTAATTTTGACTTTAATTTTAGTTTTATAATTTAAATTTTTAATTTTATTAGAAATGGAATGATCTGAAATGGATTAAAATAAATGATTTTCGAATTAGAATAAAATCTTTCACCTTTTTTTTCTATTTTTTTTTCCACCCAAAAAAAAAATCTTTTACTTAAACTGCTTATAGGTAGGTACTGTAGAAACTGTTTTATCAGGACCTCATTAGAAGGTTTAAGAAGTAATGGCATTATGGCACATTATAAAAAAAGAAATAAACACTAATTCGAGTTTTGAAGGAAATATTGTCGAAAGATTTAGACTGGCTGTCAGGCCGAAGGGCACAAGGAATTTTATAAGAATGTAAAAGAAATTTTGATAGGAATAAATCCTAGAGAAACCTATAATTTCCTCTCGCCCCCGGACATAATAGTAAGTACTGTGACGATTGTAGTCACAGCCTTATCTTAGCGGGTCTATACCGGTATTTAACTGGCAGGTAAGGATTGTTGGAGAGTCGATGGAATTATGATTAGAGATTAGGTGTCACATTTTGTTTTATGTCAGAGATAGAAGTTTAGTCTTTGGAAGTGGGCACACATGTATTTTTTATTTGAAAATCAATATAGAGTATATAACACCCTCAGCTCGTTTCCTTATCCACCCGTAGCGATTCCCTTTGCGTACAGTCCTCTCGCAGTCGCCAAGCTACGTGACATCCCCCGGAGTTACGAAGAACGTCCCAGGATTCCTGCCGGCCGTACTGGTGCCTTGGGGTTCTACAGTACCTATTGTAGTTTTTACTGAATTCTTCAGTCATATTTCTAAAATACCCTCAAAATTCCTTTTTCCTTAAAAGGAATCAGAAATATGTCCCAAGGTAGTTGATAAAAAGCACCAAACTTATAAATAAATCTCTTATAATAAAATAACACTACAAAGAAGCAAGCAACTCGAAACCCTACAAGTATATTAAACTAACAAAATCCAAACCGGGCGTTCCTGTAGTCGTATGAACGGAATGTTTCATAGCAAAAGAACGCAGGTTCAACATGTTATAACTTCATCTGATAAAATATTATAGAAATACTTCCAAGGGGTGGAATTTCAGCCAGCTACTAGGTAAGCAAGGTAATACATTGACAGGGTGATTTTTTCAAGTGGGCGCGGGTGGTCACAACCAAAACTATGATGAAAAATAGTCCAACGAGTCTCGGGTTCGACTTGGATGAAAACTAAAACTGCATCATTGAATTTTTACAAAATCAATATTCTTAGCTAGGATTCGAAGCGAATGATTTTGGAAAAATAAAGCATACGCTGTATTATTCACCACCCGATACTGTCGCTAATTTAGATTAAATTCTAGGAAGTCAGTAATGATATATAAGGCAAACTTAAGGAAATTGTTGAATGTTGATACTGATTTAGTTTTCATCAAAATCAAAATCAAAAGTCATTTATTCAAACTAGGCTGAGAACCAGCACTTTTTGAACGTCAAAGTTCTACATAAAGACTGCCCCCCAAAAACGCCCGCCCGTCACCATCAAAGTCGGGCCCGAGACTTCTTTGAGCTAATATTATTGCAGTATTGTAAGCTAATATTATTGGATGATGTTTGTTACTCAGTAACGCCAGAATGGCTGGACAGATTTGGTTGAAATTTGACACAGATAGATTATAGTCTGAAATATCACATCCTACTAATATTATAAATGTGAAAGTTTGTGAGGATATTTGTTGATTGATTTTCATGAAACTTTACAGTAATATTGCTTATACATCAGAATAACACAGATTTCACGCGGGCGAAGCCGCTAGCAGAAACTAGTAAAAAAAAAAGTTTCAGTATAGGCCATCAAGGCCCACATGAAGAATTCACCCTGTAGTTATACGAGCCCGAAGGTGCGACAACCTTATTAGTAGACTCGCGTGCTTGAACACGTTAGTCTGCGTGTACTAACGTTTATTGACATATCAGAATCAATATTATGCTGTCCTAACGTTCTTGGTGTTATGTACTTGCAATAATAATTTTATGAGGTTTCTATGTACGAGTTGTGAATATAAGAAGCTTTTTAACTATGTTTTTCTGTACTTACATAGGCTGTATTTATAAAAAAAATATCATGTGATCAGTTTAAACACTTATTCGAAGGTTAGTTTTTAGGGTTCCGTACCTGAAGGGTAACCAACTTGACCCCTGCCCGGGGGTGGAGGATAACTGCCCTGGGGTGGAGGATAAATTCGAAAGAGTTACCTCGCCCCCGGGCACTCGAGGCAGGGAGGAACAGGGGTGGGTTTTAGTCAGTAAGAGAGAGCGGAAGAAGTCATAGGATGATTTCCCACTCCCCAAAAAAAAAAAAAAAAAAAAAAAAAAAAAAAAAAAAAAAAAAAAAAAAAAAAAAAAACCCAACTTGACCCTATTACTAAGACTCCGCTGTCCGTCCGTCTGTCTGTCAGCGGGCTGTATCTCATGATCCGTAATAGGTAGACAGTTGAAATTTTCACAGAATGTGTGTTTCTGTTGCAGCTATAACAGTCATCTGCCTAGCCTTTTCCCAACTATCTTGGGGTCGGCTTCCAATCTAACCGGATGCAGCTGAATACCAGTATTTTACTTCCACCACCCAGTTACGGGTAATACGATACAATTTGGTAAGACTGGCTGTCAGACTTTCGGGCTTCTGACGACCCGTAACGACTGTCAAAGATTCACGATTGACAGTTGGGACTAGCGGTTTAACAGGCTTCCCGAGGCACGGAGGAGTCTCGGTATGTAAAGATGGTAACCCATCCATTTTTTTTTGGCTCTTTTTGCTCGGTCTTAATAATGGCAACAAGTAGACACGTATAATCTTGTACGATGGTACGGAACCCTTTATGCGCGAGTTCGACTCGCAGTTGGCCGGTTTTTTTTAATTTAGGTTATTAGCACTGATCATAGGTTCTCAACCTTTTCTACCCGGAAGAAAGATGCATGTGGAACTGTTTGTCCTATAGACAGTCGAATTTTATGGATGAAACGTTTATTATCTTGAATTAAGAATCGGCTAATCAGTATTTAAACTAAGCATTATTGTTACCGAGTTTTATAAATAAGGCTGAATGTGTTTAGTCTCTGAATGGCCTCGTAGTTCGTAGTGTAAAACGGTTTTTTTTTTAAGGTTCGTGTAATATGGACATTGTCTGACCGAGTAGTCTAGACAGCAGACTTATTGAACTTTTTATGACCGTCTACTAAAAATTGGCAAGACGATATGGATCAAGTTACATTTCCTAATCCAATTTGTAGCTATAATACGTAATACAGGTAAGGTCTTTCTTAAGTGATGAATTGCCTGAATAATTTGTAGCAAAGATATAAATACTGGACTTAAACTTTCTTCAAGAAAGTTATAATCAATTAAAAAAAAAAATTGGACCTCCCATAGTAATTTTGAACAGCTGATTATTTTGACTATGGCTTGGCTTCCTTGAGGAAAGTTGTTCATTACCATGGGCAGGAAACGGTATCTAAAATATGAACATGCATTTCCGTTGCACTCTGTATACGTATTATTCTGTTCCTTTCGTGTCGTTTGTGTTTAAGGCACTATTAACTGCCAATGACCTTGAGTGGTTAGCTTGCGTGTTCTGTGCTGAGCTCACTCGTACCTTACGCCCACCCAGTAATTATAATAGGACTCGCCCATCAAGGAGCGCTGTCCGAAATAAGCCGCATTTTTTAATTTACTACACATAAAACAACAGGTAATAAAATAAACCACGTATACTAAATTATAAATAATTAAATGATCTTTAAAATCGTGAAGGTTTCATAGAAATACGCTTTATAGTTTTTGCGTGATTCTATTTTTTTTATCCGCGTTTGACATAACTTTTCAAATTAATTACACTATGTTATAAAAATATAATTTCAAATATTCACAGATCAAATTACGACGGCAATTGTCTAAATATTAACAATATAATATTATTAATATAATAACATGTAATTTTTTCAAAGAAATAAGACTAGTCGTTTAGACGTGATGTTCAATGAAAAAACATAAAAAGTCGTGTAACCGCGCCTTAAGTAATTCAATTTAATAGATCATAGTTCTTACCATGATTCTTCTCCGTCAACAAGCTCCTAGTAGCTGGCAGGAACATTTCCATCAAATCAGGAACTCTTCTAATGATACGGAAGGCGCATAACGCTGCCTTCTTCTTTATATACGCGTTCGGAGACTTGATGAGGCGCTCCACCTCTGAAGCCAAGTCTCGGGCCATTTCCGGAGAGGCTATGGCCCCGAGGGTACATAGGGCGAGGCCTACCACGAACTGGGTGTTGCTGTTGAGGTCACTGTAGAGAAAAAACGTTGGTTATGACCATAGAAATATAAAAACAGGAGAAATGGCACGGGGGCGTGTCTGTGTCCGCGTGATCATGTGATCACTTGATCAGTGGCATGATCACTGATCAGCAGAGGTCGGAATTAGGTACAGTTATTTATGTACTTGCATCGAAATGTTGATATTAACCATATTAATAAATAATCCTGGGAAGATCCATATCTTCCCAGGATTTCTAATGGACAATCCCGTGTGGCCAACAATATTACAAATAAATAATAAAAAAAACTTCTATTGTTTTCTTATGTTCTCACAAGCTATGTTGTGTGATTTACAAATGTGGCAACATCACGCGTGTGCGCATTGGAATTTTGCAACTTCGGACATCCGATGTCGTTGATGTAAATTTGGCGTCTCGCGTGCATTGGTTTAAATTGTACAAAAGTAAATAGCTTTTTTATTTAATAAATCAAGGGATTTTTTTTGCTCTTTAAAATTAATCTCGGGATTTGAGGCATAATTATCCACTTTATTCTTTCGCTGCATGAAATCAGTGTAAGTAAGTACTTACATAAATAATTCCGACCTCTGCTGATTAGTATCGTATGAAGGTGTTTATCCTATTTTATTGGTATTGATTAAAAGATTAGTCTATCATCAAGGTTTGCAGCGGGACTGACTGAGCCTGGATTTAAATGAATTTTGTATTTATCAAGGAGCTATTCAACCAAGACAGCGCCTCCTCTCAAGAAAATTAATGTTATTTGAGGCTCTTTCCGTTTGAAGGAATAATGAATAACGTTTGTTACTCTGTTAGATGTACCTTCTCCTGTGCGTGGGATTCTAAGCCATCGTAGACTAAAAACGTGAGGTTTTGTCGTAGGTGTTACAACAAATGGCCCTATAGTTACAATCATCCACACGTCCACGGTAAAAATGAAAAAGCATTTTTATTTCGTAGAAGTAAGAGCAGTTTTCATAGTTCAAGTATTAACTAAAGTGCGGTTGACCTTACGAAGACCAGCATAGCAACACCCCATTTTTAATAGTCACGTAAAACTAATCAGTAGTTTCAAAACAAAACCTCACGAAGTCATTACGGATTGAAGACTGTAGATAGACAAACGCAAAAGGCAAGACATAAAGGGACTAATTAGGCAGTCTCGGAACAAGGGTGGCCAATCAAGACGGAGCTTTTCGATTGACGTAAAAGCCAGTGGGATAAGGGCCAATCAGCGTACAGAATTTTTGGGGTTCCGTACCCAAAGGGTAACCAACGGGACCCTATTACTAAGCCTCCGCTGTCCGTCCGTCTTTTTGTCTGTCAGCGGGCTGTATCTCATGATCCGTAATGGGTAGTAAGTTGACATTTTCATAGAATGTGTATTTCTGTTGCCGCTATAACAAATAATAAAAAAGGGCCCCCTTACTAGAAACTTATATTTTTGGCTTTTTTTTTGCTAGATCTTAATAATGGCAATAAGTACACGCGTTTAATCTTGTACGACGGTACGGAACCCTTCATGCGCGTGTCCGAATCGCACTTGGCCGGTATTTTTACTTAAAGTTGGCAATTCTATTAGTTAATAAGTAACTTTGCAAAATGAAATGTACTTAATTGGAAACCTAGTCGGGACAAGTAGTTAAGGAAAAACCGTATACAAGTTAACGTTTTCCATTTAATTAGCGTATCGAATACTAAGAAAATTGCGGTGTTTTGTGTATCACATCAGTCAGTTAGTAATTTTCTTTAGTTATCTAATTAGGTACTTACTTTTTGTTACCTTGTTTTATTTTTGCACACGATTTCACTTAGCTACTTGTGTTAACTCTTTTCTATGCATATTTTAAGATTCTTTCCCTCCTCTTTCCGTATTGTTTTCAGTGTTTTCATTGCACATGGCATTCTATTGTTTAGCCTACCCCCAAGGGAACAAGGCGTGATCTAAGATATGTATGTCATCATTATCATTTCAGCAGAAAATATGTCCACTGCTGGTCAGATCGGAACCAAGTGTCAGCACAACGATCGGTCCTGTGCGTCTCGCATCCATTGGATTTCCGCGACCCTCACCAAGTCATAGGTCCACCTTGTGGGAGGCCTTCCAACACTGCGACTTCCAGTACGCGGAAGTCCAGAACCTATCGGCCCCATCGACCATCTGTTCTGCGAGCAATGTGCCCTGCCCACTACCACTTTAAGGGGAATGCCAAATTTTGGCCATGAAACGCACAGCAATTTGCTTTAAAAAAAAAAACATTTTCTTTTATGTTTAATAATCGCGATATTCATTTATTCAAATAAGTTTGCTACATTTTTGCACAAAAAAAGTACCGAAAAGATAAAATGAAATTAGGTATATTCGTAATTCATTGGTATGTGGATAAAATAAAAAGTGTTGCCATTGTTGCCAATTACAATTTCGTTCAAAACATAATCTATTCTATTTTTTAAATCGATTTTTTATGATGTGTTAATGACAATATTATTCGTTTTTTCCAATAATTATTGTGATGTCATGATACTCATGATAATTAAACAAGCGAATTGCTAGTTGATTTACAAAGAAATCTTTAGATCATAACAAAACGCTACTGCACAATTTAACTGTCATTCATATCTGTTCTTATAAATACGTTAAAATAGAATTTATAAAACTAAAAGAAACAAAATAATAACATTTGAGGCGGATTAATTAATTCGTTCGTTAATTAATTCGTGTTGGATTTTAATTTCAACAAAAAAACGCTATCGATATATCGATTTTTGTGTCTGTTAAGTGGCAACATCGAATATGACATTATGACAGCTAGACGGCTGTCTAGTCTGTCTTAGGTAAATAATAACGAGTCGACTTCATTTGCATTTGTATTATTTTGTTTGTTTTCTTGCGGATTTGCTTTTTTAATCAATACACATCTAATCCTATTAAAACATTTAGTGCAGCACAAATTGAAGATTTTGCTACATTATTTTAAGATAATAATATGCACAATCATATAGACTAGTATTTTCCCTCCTGTTCAATTCCTGGAAGATGTACTGATAGTATATGATAGAAATGATGTATAAGATCATAAAATACATTACAGATCTAATCAAAACTTGATAATGTATGTACTACAGTAAAATGATTGTTAAAAAAACTGTATTTGTGATAATAAAAACCATTTTATATTTAAAAAAACCCGATTTTTGTTTTAACCAATTCCTTTACCATTTCATTCTTTAAATTGCGTATTGATTTCCTTATGCACATTACATTTCGGGCTATGTCGGTAACGTTGACTGTCTTGCGTATTTCTTCATGTAAGTATGTTTTTAAATAGGGTATTTTACTCTATATGAGAAAAAAACTAAAAATATATTATATAGATAGCTTAGGCAAAAAGCAGTCGGAAAATGTTAGTTTTATTTAGTTCATAAAATAACAAAATAAATTTTAAAATTCAATTCAAAGTTTTCAATTTCTTTAATCTGTTTTTTAACACCATGGAGTAGGAGCCGCCATGTTATACGTCATACGGCTGTGTTAACTATAAAGTGTCAACGGATCAGCGTATTTATGCTTTGTACTTTTATTTACACAGCCAACTGACGTCATGACCACAGAGCAATATGGCGTCCACTGCGTCCTGCGTTTTCGTCAAATTACGCGTGAAGTTTGAAAATTTCAAATTTAAATGCATTTTTAACCGACTTCAAAAAGAAGGAGGTGTATGTTCGGGCATAACTCCGTCATCTATTGACGGATTTGCAAAATTCTTTTTATGTTCGAAAGGGGTTTGTTTCGAAATGGTCCCATTTAAATTACATATAGATCTGATGATGGGTTTCGGAGACAGAACGGAACTCTTCAAAAATTAACTTTTCAAAAAACGAAGACACAAAACCAGGAACACCGACTGCCGAAGTTAAAGTTATTTTGCAGTTTTTTTGGAAGTCTGTTTTTTTTTTAGTTTTTTATTATCGCACTTATTGATTGAATAAAATTTTTTATCGGTTTATTAGCACTATAGAATCTAATTGAGACAATTTTCAAAAATGGGTATAATACCCTATTGTATGTGGTCCACAAACTCAGGTTTGACTTGAAATCTATCTCTTGTATCTAAGAAAACAAGACTAGTAATATAATTAAGTGTAAGTACATATTTCATTACTTGCCATCCTACTTTTCCAAATAAGGCAAGCAGATCAGAAAATGTCTAAAACGCTAGATTCGTTCTAGCAACCTGCAACATTTATCTTATTATAGAGACTTGACTGTTTTAATTTAAATGTATTTTTCCTCAAATCTGTTTCTGCTCGATTTTATTTAGGCAAATAAGGAAAATACTGCCTCATATTTTTGTTGGATATTTCCAGTCATATTTGACGATCTTGCAATATTTTTTTTTTCGTGATGTTGGTAGACACTCGGGCATTTATCCACGCAGGGAAGTTTTAGACTCTTCAGCTTGGAAGGGGTGACAGCTGAGATGTCGACTAATAAAGAAGTATGGACACGTGCCGATCCGGATAAGGCGAAGAGAATGATCCCCCAAAATAAAATCATATCAGTAAACGCAAGTCCAGTTATTCTTATTAATATCTTAATCAATGATTGCCTTACATAATAGTGAGGTGACAGTATACCGCAAGGCCATAGCCACGGTGTCAACGACACGGCGGTATGCTTGCCGATAAAATGGCAGGTGGAGGCGTTATCAACTAATTTATGGAAATGTAAACGTTATAGTTTACGTGCAGTTTTTGTTGTATTTTTATAAGATAGGTGTTTTAAAAGGAGAGAGACTTAGGCGTCAATTACACGGTAGGTTTTGCTGTCAGATTAACCACAGCCAAGGTAAGTTTAGGTTTCGGCCGAAACTGGACGGGAGCTAGGGTTGCCAAATTTTTTTTTAGAGTATAGGGAACGTGCACGAACTATAGGTGGCAGCACAAATCGACACGAGCGCCACAGTGTGGTAAGAAAATTAACTATTCAATCAGATCTGTTATCGTGTTGCCGTCTATTTGTTTACATTATATTATATGGTTTTTATTATGATTTAAATGATAAAATATGGGTATCGGCCGATTAATAATGATCGTCCGCGTGGTCAGAATAGGCCAAAAACTTTTCTAATCCGAGCATGTCTTAGAAGTAGAAGATTATGTTTACTAACAGATGTATTTGTATTGAATAGTACCACTACATACAAAACCTAGCTATTTTTACAAACAACATTATTAGTACCTAATTTCTAGATGTTTTTTATTGCATTTATCCACTTTTGTCGTTTATCACATAACCATGGAAAGTGAATACTATTAGTACGTAGGAAAATAATAGAATTTTACACCATTTGAATTATTTTTATTTGAAGTGTTTAAGCATCTCGAAATGCAACATTACGAATTTTCACTTAGTTAAATGTTATTTTTCACTTCTATATTTTGATTATTTTTAATTGTTTCCATATATTATTCGGATTTGCGCCACCAGGTGGCAGAGTCTTCGTCGTGCAACGTGCACGACGAAGACTCTGCCCTATATCTGTTTTCAGACAGGGTAAATAAAGAGTACTTACCTACCATTTTATGAAAAAGAGTAAATTTATTTTAATTTTTAAAAAGGTAGTGTGCCTTTTGCGGCACATTACAACGTTTGATCATTTTTAAAAGAATTTTATGACTCCAATTCTAAATATTTTCATTAACTTTAATGAAAATATTAACAGTAAACCGTTATACTTTTGGGTTATGACAATGGGTATGCATGACTGGTATTAGTTTAATAAACATTGTGTAAAAAAAAGTATTTTAACGTACTCTATTAGTAATACAGACAGATTATAAAGTACACCTACATGAAGTAGAGTACAATACTCTATTTTAGAGTACGGTTGGCAACCCTAATGGGAGTCGAACATTTTGTTAACGGTTTCGGGTTAAAATCGTGTTTCGATCGGACACTAATATGAACTTGTAGCTGACCTCTGTACACCCCCATCCTTTGTTGTTCACGTATAAACAATATTACTTAGGTATCTTTCTGTGGGTGCCAGACAGGATTACAGCGGGTAGAATACTCCTACACAGAGGAATCTAGATTTACTTATTTTTAGAGTTGTCTGGAAAGGTCAAACGAGAGACTACAATGACAATACTATCCGTAACTAACCCATAAATTGAACGGGTCAATGTTTAGTACTAATAACATAATAATTACCTACTGGCATACAATTATGATGACCATAAACCTTCGAGTCTTGCCTTTATAAGGAGCTATTAAAACGTATTGAACATGACAGAATGATGCAACCAATCACGATCAAAGATAATGTGATGACACGTTTTTATTGGTCTATGGTACTTGAACAAAAGGCTTTATGCATGCGAATGTATCGATGAATGGCTAGCATATCGATGCAAATATCGATTGTACCTCGGTAGCAGTGGGTTTTGTTTTGTAGCTTCATGCAAATTCGTGATTCGTATTGATGTAACTTGGGTCGCTATTATGAATAAAAAATTTTTTTACAAAAAATAACCGACCGAACCGACTTCCAAAATAAGTGCAAAATAACTTTTATTTCGGAAGTCGGTGTTTCTGGTTTTGTCTTCGTTTTTTGAAACGACTTCCGAAATTAAAGTTATATTGCACTTTTTTGGAAGTCGGTTCTATTTTTTTGTAAAAAAGTTTTTTTATTTTTCACTTTTTAGTTGTGGTTCTACATTAAATTGTGTTAACAATACATAGACATACGATCGCAGCAATCGCGGTTGATTTGCTGTCAATTTTTGAAGAGTTCCGTTGTCTGTCTTCGAAACTCATTATCAGACCTATAAGAAATTTAAATGGGACCATTTCGGACCATTTTCAAACATCCGAATTGATAACCTCCTTCTTTTTGAAGTCGGTTAAAAATAGCATCTAATATGAACCCGAGTCTGGGAATATATGCGAGTGTTTTGTATGCACGTTTAGTTTATCACTTTGGGTGATAAACTAAACACAATGTATTATTGGATTTTGTATACATGACGTCTGGGACTCATTGTTGATCGGTACCGTGATAGGTATCGTGTTATGCAGTAACTGAATTGTGGAGTTCAGACAAAAAATACACACTGAAAATTTCAAAAGTCTACCTATTACGGTTCACGAGATACAGCTCGCTGACAATCAGACGGACGGACGAACAGCGCAGGCTTAGTAATAGGGTTCCGTTGGTCCCTTTGGATACAGAAGTCTGATTTTGTGCTTTTTACTTCTATTAAGTTAGTAAAAAAATCTGCTTGATTAATTCTAGCTAAAATAAAAGACCATTCCTAATTCCACTAGAAAATGCAAATGGCCATTAAGCGCGCCGAATGCAGTGAAAATTTAAAAGCCTGTTGTCGTCCGTAATTGTTAACAATTTAGTGCAGCGGTGCTCAAGTTGCGGCCCGCCCCCGGCTTATCTATGCAGATGCGGCCACAAACTTTACAGTGGGGCCCGCGGATAGAAGTATATTTATGATAAGGCTGTCTAATATGCAAAATGCCCGGGGATAGAAAAGTAGCAATGAAAATATTTTGCATAATGATATTCTGAATAAACCTACCTAGACTTTTACATTCGAAATTGTTTAGCATAAAGATTTTGTCTTACTAAAGTTAACACTGCTATATCCGATCAACCACTGCGCAAAAACTCTAGTAGACAGCATTTTTAGATAAGCTTCATAAGAAGCCTAAGAAAAATCTTTTAAAATAAGGATAAGGCCTTTATCTGATATACCCAGAAAAAAAAAACTTTCTAACAATATTCCCTCAAGCTTGTCAAAATTACTTTGAGATAATCTGAGAGGGCTTTCTAACGACCTTCCTTGTAATGAATAATTCTGTTTTGAGTACGCAAGTACAGTCACAGTCATGTTTATTTTTGTTTGCTTCGTGCATGATAGGAGTAGAAATTTGTTTTACCAACTCTGAACTGACATAATGTCACATTACTCTACACTCTTTAGTTTCTAAGAAAGTGAAACAGACAATTAGACCAAATATTTATATTTAATAAAAAGACTTTTTTACAAAAAAAAAACAACCGACTTCCAAAAAAAAATACACTAAAAATTAAAAAATAACTTTAATTTCGGAAGTCGGTGTTTGTATTTTACTTCTTCGTTATTTGACACCGACTTCCGAAATTAAAGTTATGTTTAATTTTTTTTTTTGGAAGTCGGTTGTTTTTTTTTGTAAAAGTCTTTTATTTTTCACTTTTTAGTTGTTATACCCCAGAACAAAAAACCCCAATAACATGGAACGTGGAATTTAAACATTTGGAGAACACCAAAACGTCATCGAGGTATACGTATTTATCGTTTTTGTTCAGTTTCTCAATAAGCGCTGAAGCAATTTCGATAAAATTTATATGGGACCACCTCGGGAGTATATTCTTTCGGTTAAAAAAAGAAATTTGTCACAACTGACGGAGAAATCGGCGCATATACATAAAAAAAAACATACATACAGTCGCACATAGAACCTCCTCCTTTTTCGAAAGACGGCTAAAAGGGCAGTCCGTTTTTTTGTCCGACTCACCAGTGAGTTGCGGGGCTTCACAGGTTAATTAAAATGAAAAAAGTAATTTAAATATGCTACGAAATAGCACATTTTAATGAACTGGCCAGCTTTGTTTTATATGTAATGAAAAAATAAAAATAAAACTAGAGAGAACTACAGCCTGATTTTAAAAGAAAACACGACTCGACTGTACCTACTTTAAAGGCAAAGACATCAAAGAACAGAGGCCAAAGTTACATAAGAATTTAATAATCATATATGCGACCAACATACGGGTTAACTCGCAAATCACCTACCTATGTGGGCGAATGTCATTGTTCGAGATTGTCTATTCATTTTTGTTCGCGCGTCTACAATCCTACATAGTGTGGTAATGTGATATTGTGATTGTTAAATCATGAACGACCGGACATGGCAGGATTAGGGCACTCATATGCGTTCTGTGGCGTAATACCTCGCTTCCTGTTAATGCAGTGGTTCCCAACCTGTAGTCCGCGGACCACTAGTGGTCCGCAAGGGCTAAAATAGTAACAATAATGCGAACTAATTTTAAGTATCTATCGGAAGTGTTGTGTTTTCTATGACAATAAATAAATATAAGTTTCTTTTTTAGATTAAGGTGAAATGTACAGGATAGCCTGCGAAATTCAAATGTTCTCATGTTTTTTTTTGTAATTTGTAGGTCAGTATCAGGTTGTATGTTGGTCAAAATATGATTCGCGGCCGTAGAAACCTTGTATTTATAGAATTATAATTATTAAAATCATCAATACAATTAAGTATCTCAGTTAGAATAAAATTGATGTCAAAAGTCATGATTTCACTCATTTTCATTCCATACATCAATATCAACTTAGAACATTGTATTGATGATTTTAATGATTACAGTTCTATAAATACGTACTTGCTATGGCCGCGAATCTTTTTGACTAACATACAACCTGATACTGACCAGCAAATTGCAAAAAAAACGTAAGAAAATTTGAATTTTGCGGGTTACCCTGGCGCTTTCCCCATAACATAGTTACATTTTCTTCTCGACTTCTGGTTCCTGATAACAACTAAGAAACCAAAGTGGTCCCCGGTCAAAAAAAAGTTTGTGAACCACTGTGTTAATGAAACGTTATTTCATAACTTAAAAGAAGAATGGAGTGCGTTAGTTTCGTCTATAGGAAGGATTTGCTTTTGTGTTTATTCATCTATTATTGTGATAAAAAAGTTTTTTTACTTCATCGAACTCATTTGGTTTCTTAATTGAGAATGCTTATAGGTTATCATCATCTTTCTTTTTCTTCTTTCTTCCATTCCGTATTGTCAATCGTCATGCTATCCCTTTTCTTCCATATCATTCCTCACAAAATCCATAATTTTTTCTCGGCCTCCTTCTCCATCAATGCACACGCTAAAGGCATAAATGCAATGAACTCATTTCGCAAGATTTCCAAGTTCTAATAGCCGCTAAGTTAGCTATGCGGGTCAAACACAAGGCAAGATTTCCACTAAGTAAACCTACACTTAAAACTGGATGGAACAGTCTTTATTGCTAAGTTCACAACAAGTTACTTTCCTTCAGGAAGCTACCCATCTATTACAGCCAAAGTCATGAACTTTTAACTTGAAAAGTTTCTGGTAATGGCCTTTGTCCCGAAAATACTGGAAGACTGATAAGAGGGAATGGTTTTGTTGAAGAAACCTTACATTTTTGTGAAGATTTTTTAAAGTGAAACGCGTTTTGCTAGTCTACGCGTAATTTAGACCAGTCTTTATTGATTCCCTGACGCCGTTTCAAAGTTCAAGGCCCTAGGTTATTGGAAACGGAACCGTGGGCCTAATCTCATTTCACTAACGTCGTTTGGATTTCGAGCCGAAGTTGTTTCGAGGGATCGAAAATGAACGTATGGGAATATAGGCTTACTGAACGTGAATAATTTAATTTTCTCAGAAATGAAACGCTTTGAACGGAACTTCACAAACAAAAAATAAGGTTGGTTTAAGAGGCCGTACACGAAATTTTGCCGATTTCGCTGATTTACGTGATTTTACAGACGATTTTACAGTTAAAATAACGTATTTCTAAAAGTTTTGTTAAAATAACGCATTTCATATATGATCTAGTGTATTAGCTGGTTTTTTATTATTTTTATTACAATTAAGATTAATCGACCACAAACCGACGACGGTTTTGTGAATTATTGCAGTAAGGGGTTTAGAATATCACATAATTTCGAATCATTTTGACGTCTAAATGCTATGAAAACATTAGAAAGTATTGTTGCAAAAGTCGTCTATATAATGTATGAATCACTTTTTACCACTTTTATATAAAATGTTTGAGAAAAAAAAAATTTAACTTAGTAAAATTTTAGAGAAAATCGACAAAGAATTGCGTTTGATTTTGGCTATTTAAAACTCTCGTTCATAAAATTAAAACAGCAAAAAATAAACTTCAGTTTACCGTCAATCCATTTCTTGAAAACAAAATGTAAAAATTATAAAAATTTGGCAATAAAAATCTTTTAAAACAACACAAATCTCGACTTATAATACGCAACGCAAGCTTCGAATCTAGCTCATTCATTAGATCATAATTGAAATGATCTTTCATGTTGTGTATTAAAACTTATAGAAATGCATTATTTTAACTGTAAAATCACATCTGTAAAATCACGTAAATTAGTGAAATCGGCCAAAATTTCGTGTACGGCCTCTTAAGGAAAATCATTTTTTGCTGTTATTTTGTCAATAATAAGTTCAAGACGTCAGAGCCAGAAACAGCATTATAGCAAACAGCCGTTAAGTGTCCATAAGAGGATGAAAAGGGGCATCACTTCCTCAACCAAGGGCTATGAGAGTCCTTGCTGGTTAGATTAAAGGCGAAAGGTCAAGAGGGACGGCGACAGGGGTCCTCCTTACTGCAAATATCAACAATTCGCTAGCGAATAAAGAAGACTTTAGAAATATCCTATTGGAAGATCCATATTCTACTTAACTATGTTGGCATTGTTGAATTTATTCTAAAACTAACTGACTCGACAGACGTTGTCTTAGCTATGAAACGTCAAACGCGCGAAGTTTAAATAGCCGTTAAGTTTTTTTAATTTTTCGCGCAATCTTCTTAATTTATTCTTTCATAAGAACATTCTCCTGACAATAACAAACACAACAAAGAATTAGCTAAATTGGTCCAACCGTTCACGCGTGATGCCGTGACAAAGAAATAGGGATTCATTTTTATATAAATAGATATAGATAGATATGACGAAGAGCTAAAATGATAAAAATCAAGTCGTCACACTCGTGTCACTGCTCTAATACCATCGCAAAATTGACACCTTATTATCCACTTACTCGAAGAAAGGTACCTGCATCAGGACACAAAAGGCCAATAAAACTCCACTTACTTCTTCAAACAGTTCGTGATGAGCAGATGGACGTCTTGCCGCTCATCCAGCAGCAGCATGGCCCCGAGGTACCCGACCCGCTTGTCCGTGAACCTTGGACTGGCGATCAGTTTGAGGCACTCCAGCTGACCGAAGTGAGCTGGGTAGCCTAACATGTGGATGTAGAGGAGCTTGGCTATGTTCCGACATCTGGGGGCAAAGAAGTTTGATTAAAAATGAGAACGTACTTATGATAAATGATAAATGATGTTTATTCAGTAAATAGGTTACAAGGAACACTTTTACACGTCAATGTTTTTTGTCAGTTTAAGCTAGATGAGGCCGGTGTTTCCTAGCTGACTACCATGAGAAGAAACACCGAAACAAACTCAGAGGTCAAAGTCTCTTTTAGTGTTCAAATCCATACAATGTGGACTGGTTAGATCATATGAGAACCATGTACGTTTATGTCTGGGATGAGCTTTATGAAGAAAGCAACACACGAATTCGAGTGGACCTGTCCAGACAGTGCAAGCATTTGTCAGTCATCGCGAAGCTCAACTCAGAACTCTAAATATACATGTCCCCGGATACTTGTAAACGCCGTAAAATTACTAGCGAGCCGCCCCAGCTTGGCTTGGGTATAATTTATACACCTAAACCTTCCTCATGAATCACTCTGTCATCGGTGAAAACTTCATGAAAATCCGTTCAGTAGTTTTTGAGTTTATCGCGACAAGACGCGGTGGGGGACTTTGTTTTATAATATGTAGTGGTAGTGATAGTGGAATAGATCATTTCAAATACAATAAATCTCATTCAAATTTGATAATTTACAATGTCTCCGAGTCTATTTCAAAATAAATAGTTTACAATTATTATACGGGGAAATACCTATATGGATTTTGATGGGAGGTAGTAATACTGATGAGATTGGGACTTCGACTTGTTGTCGTCAAGACTCGTGTTATTCTCGGGAAGTCCCTCCAAACCTACTATTGACTTCCTTCACGTATCGTCTCTTTTGTCTGAATGGTGGTGCAGGACCCGCCTTGGGTCCGGAAAGGTCAAATCGGAACCCTATATTCTCCATCGAGATTAAATCAGATACGAAGACGATCACAAGTTTCTACCTTTACCCAATTAATATAACAACAAAACCTTTTAGGTAAGGGTCAGTCGTCCCGGTATTTTCCTTTACAAACAACTTTTTGGCCAACCGGCTTAGTTCGATCTCTTCGCCGAATCCCAAAGATCAAGTTTATTACGTCTACCTGTTATTCTGGGCCGTTTTCTTTGTAAACCTCGAGACACTCATACATAATTAAACGTAAGATGGATGGCAATTTACTGCCCGAGTGGCTGATAAGGAGAATCTGTGTCGTCGTATCTAGAGCTTAAATATTGAAACGGGGACATCGAGATCTCTGTTATCATTAAAGTTATAAAGGTAATTGGGCACTTACTAAAGAACCTTGGACAACAGGGTAGATGACTAAAAAAACTATTTGATCTATCACCATCAATTACATTTCCTAAAATTTTGGACAGGTATTTTTACCTTTGTCACAATAAACAATAGTTATTTATGATACTAGTGCGGTAAGTTGGTTTTTACAAACGAGTAGACGAATGTAAGCCCGAGACGAAGTCGAGGGTTTACCATAGTCACGAGTTTGTAAACATCAATCCGCACGTGTGTCATACAACGTTTTTCAACACATTTGCGAGAAAACAGTACCTACTAGGCAATGAAACAAACTTTTGTTTTTGATGTGAATCATCTATTGGCGCGGCTTGTCAGTAAAATCGACTCGAATGTCGTGACAAAAAACGGCATGATGCCATCGTGTCACGATGCCTCCATTACGCCACCGCTCTCGACCCCTTTCTCCCTAGAAACATCTATGCGAAAAAAGTAGCACAACAACAACCAACAACAATAACAACTAACAACAACAACAACAAACAACAACCGGCAGACACTAAAAAACAACAACACTACCAATAACAACAACAACCAATAACAACAACAAACAACAAAAACAACCAACAACAACAAAAACAACCAACAACAACCAACAACAAAAACAACCAACAACAACCACAACCAACAACAACAACAACCAACCACAACAACAACAACAACCAACAAACACCACAACCAACAACAACAACAACCAACAAAAACAACTAACAACGACAAGAACAACAAACCCAACAACAAACAACGACAACAACAAACAACAACCAACAACAACAAACAGCAACAAACAACAACAAACAACAACCAGCAACAATAACCAACAACAACACTACCAATAACAATAACAAGCAGTAACAAAAACTACAACAAACAACAATAACCACAATTAACAACAACAACACCTAACAATAACAACAACAACCACAACCACCGGCAACAGCAACCAACACAACCAACAACAACAACCACAACTAATAACAACAACTCTACCAACAACAACAACCACCACAACCAACAACAACACAAACAACAAACAACTACAAAACAAAACACACAAAATAAATGTTTCACATCTGCCGGGCGTCCCATGACGGCTAATAGTTTTTTTCTCGTAATGCGAAACTCCTTGGTGGAATTCTATTCTATAAGGAAATTAAAAAAAAACCGTAAAGGATACGCACGGCGCTATACAACGGAGCGTGCGGTAAAATAGGTACTTAGGTGAGAGTATCTATTTTACCGCACGTTCCATTGTATGGTGCGTAATTTTGAACTTTCGAACGATGTATACAGGGTTCGTAAGTGCATTTTTTGAGCAAATGTGTTGAAAAATATATATTATATAGGATAGTATTCAGCCTACGTCTGGAGTTGTCTATTACACGGGCCTTGTGGAAACTAGAAAGAATTTCCGTGCGTTCAAGCGTTTTTGCCATACCTATTATTGGAATCAAGTGTAACAGCTCACAATTTTAGGACCCATTAATATTAGTGTTTTTAACCAGTGGTGCTTGGCAACTGGGCTTACCCCAGTTGTAAAAACCCCCTTTGTGCCCAATGGCCTAGTTTTGTTCTGTCTCCCGCTTGATTAGGAGGGAAGTGGAAATTATGTTTTTCTTACTCCTCCGCTGTCTTATCTGATTAATTTTGTTGCGGGACCCAAGACAGTTTAATCGTTTCTCTGGGACTCGTCGAGCTTCATTGCCTCGGCGTTTTTTCTGGTGGTCGCCACTGTTGATTCTGGCTTACAGAAGTTACAGTGGTTTGGGAATAGTGTGGCGGGCTTGTCCCAAATAAAAAAAAAATAAACAAAATATAAGGACGGTATTCATTGCGTTAAATTTTCGCGTAACGTCACATCTACGTCTCGTCGTCATCGTCGTCTACGTCAAAAATGTACCACTTTTCACCTAGAAGTGACGTAACAACTCCCCCCCCCCCCCCGCTCCTAAACTTGGATGCGTTTTATACTTTCTTTTTTTGGGGTTCCGTACCCGAAGGGTCCAAACGGAGCCCTATTGTTGTCACTCCCGTGTCCGTCTGTCTGTCTGTCCGTCCGTCATTTGGTGATAATATTTATTATTACGTATACATTACTAACAAATACCAATATTTGGTACGGAACCCTTAATGTGCGAAATTCGACACGCACTTGGCCAGTTTTTTCTTTTGTGACGTAAACAAAATATAAGGACGATATTCATTGCGTTAAAATTTCGCGTAACGTCACACCTACGTCAAAAATGTACTTCTAGGTGAAAAGTGTTAGGTACCTAACACTTTTCACCTAGAAATGACGTAACAAGCCCCACTCCTAAACTTTGATGCGTTTTATCTTTATATTTTTTTATTGATTGGGTAAAACCAAAAATAAGGATTAAATAGTTTATACCAAGGAATAATCCTTACAGACTTGGGGTCAATAATAGAGCTCCTACAATCAATATAGGATCCCTCAATAAAGGGCTGTTGGCAGGCAGTTAGCTACAGTAAGAAGAAAGCAGATTATAAGAATTTTCTTTATCAGGAATGTCGATTTCCTAGTGAAAACTATAGACACTCCTTGTGATTGCGACCCAGACTCCGACATTCATACTCAGGATTCGATTTCCGGTCATCTCGTAGAGGGTAAAAGGAAAATGTCTCGAGATTTCATCTTGATTCAAGATTGGATTCGAAAGCCGCCTACCTAGTAAGGTAACTGAACATGTGAGTAATTTAACTTACTAATATTATAGTCGCCCAGTGGTTGAAATTCAACCATAATTCAATAAAATTTTAAGTTCGAACGTTATTTTAAGGTTCTAATATCAAAAACTATACCCATAAACAAGACATGAAATGCCTTTTTTTTAACCGTAAACAAGAGTATTTTATTTATACATGTGTGTATGTCAAAAGCATGTTAGTGTGTTTAATGTTATGTTTTATTAATTTAATTTATTTCTAATGCATCTATACACTGATATTGGTGCGGATTCTGTTTTGTACGAACTAAACTTAATTTAAGCTATTCCTATCTTTTTCTCTCTAATAAAACAAGAAAGAGACGGACGTAAATTAGAGCTGTCAAATTTAGTTGAACTAATATTTCCATACAAATTAAGTGTACACGTAAAAACATGTCGATTAAAAACACGGTGATGCGCAAGGCGTAAACTAGTTTGACATTTCTAACTTAGTTCATAGCTATAGCCGTCCTTTTCTCGCACTGCCTTTTAGTAAAAGACAGAGATTCTCTAATTTTAGTTTAGTTATTATTAAGAGAATCGGCACCATTATAAAGAGGAAAGATTTGTATTTTGTATGTAACGAATAAACTTAAAAACTACTGAACCAATTTTAAAAAATTTTTCACCAATAGAAAGCTAAATTATCAGCGAGTAACATAGGCTACTTTTTATCCCGGGAAAAATAACAGTTCCCGCGGGATAGGTCACGGGAGCGAAGCCAGCTATTTTATAAAAAATATTAGTTTTCTGCACTCATTTTCCATAATTATATAAACATTACTGTGCCAAATTTCATATCCTCCGTCCGCGTAATTTTCGTAAAAAAGGGTACAAAGTTTTTGCTTTACGTATTAATTTAACATAATACATTATACCATTATAATCTGACTTAATGCATAATTAATAACACGTATAAACATCTAGTTACCTGAGACGACTAATGATGGCGTTATGTGCGCAATATTACATACACAAGTAGGTGCAATAAATAGTAAATACAATCAATCACCTGTTGCAAATTAGTTTGCAGACCACTTTGTTAGCTTTTGTAAATGTTTTAATGATGTTTTACTGTAAAAGCTGTGGTGGCTCAGTGGTAACGGCCTCGACTTACAAGTTGTAGGTCGTGAGTTCAAACCCCGGCAGGCGCTTTACTTTGTGTAAATTATTTTATCACCTCTGCTCTAAAAACGGTGAAGGAAAACATCGTGAGGAAACCGGCATGTCCTAGAAAAAAAAGACGTAAAATCCACCAACCCGAATTGGGACCGCATGGTGTATTACGGCTCACACCCTCTTAGAGAGGAGGCCTGTGCCCCAGCAGTGGGGACATAAAGGCTGATGATGATGTTTTACGGCATCAATCAATCAATCTTCCTAGCCTTTTCCCAACTATCTTGGGGTCGGCTTCCAGTTTAACCGGATGCAGCTGAATACCAGTACTTTACATGGAGCGACTGCCTATCTGACCTCCACAACCCAGTTACTTGGTAATACGATACCGCTTGGTAAGACTGGATGTCAGACTTTCGGGCTTCTGACGACCCGTAACGACTGTCAAAGATCCATGATTAACAGCCGGGACCAACGGCTTTACGTGCTTTCCGAGGCACGGAGGAGTCTCGGTATGTAAAGAGGGTCACCCATCCAAGGACCAACCCCGGCAAGCGCAGCTTAACCTGATGGATCGACCCGTGCGGCTGTTATAACTTTAACCACGAGCTCCTTATGATGTTCTTTGGCATGTTGTATTGAAAACAGAAACAAAAGTGTGGTTGATCCTTCTTCTTACTAATATCATAAATGTGAAAGTTTGGATGGATGGATGTTTATTAGATTTTAAACGTCGGGTAACGTAACATATCATGTGTACAATATTAAAGTGATAACAATTATCAATCAAATTCATGGTTCTTTACCATGCTATGTAGCATAAAATATGGAAGCTATTAAAGATATCACTTCTGCATTTATAGCAATCGCCGGAAGACTAGGGCGTGAACTTCCGACGAAACAAGGGATCGGCAAATTGTATCACTTTGGGAGATTGTGAAAATCAGACGAATTAAATGGATGAACTGTTTTATATATATGTATAGAACTGCCTTATTTAAAAAAAAATATGAGTAAAAAGCCGACCCAGTGCGTGTCAGGTTTTGCACATTTAAAATTCCGTACCAATATTTGACAATTTGTATGGCAATTTATAAAAAGAAATTAAGCATCGGATTAGTTTAAATATTGATTGGCAAGTTCGTAATTCAAAATTTTTTGAAGATTTTAAATTTAGAATCCGCTGATCAGTATTTAAACTAAGCATCGAGTTTTTGAATTAAGAATCCGCTAGTTTTATAGATAAGTACAAAGTACAATGAGTGTGACCACTAAGATCATGACTAGAGATCAATGGAAGAAGATATTATTGCGCCGACCCCAAACAAATTGGAAAAAACCTTTTTCCAAAAAACAAAGAACCGACTTCCAAAAAAAGTGCAAAATAATTTTAATTTCGGAAGTCGGTGTTCCTGGTTTTGTGTCTTCGTTATTTGACACTGACTTCCGAAATTAAAATTATTTTGCACTTTTTTTGGAAGTCTGTTCTATTTTTTTGTAAAAAAGTTTTTTATTTTTCACTTTTTAGTTGTGGTTCCCCATTAAACTGTATTAACAATTCATAGACATACGATAGCAGCAATCGCGGTTGATTTGCTGTCAATTTTTGAAGAGTTCCGTTGTCTGTCTCCGAAACGGATTATCAGATCTATATGAAATTTAAATCGGACCATTTCGGTACAAACCCCTTTCGATCAAAAAAAGAATTTTCCAAATCCGTCAATATATGACGGAGTTATGCCCGAACATACATTAAATATATATATATATATATATATACAAACATCCGAATTGATAACCTAGAACCTAGAATTTTCCAAATCCGTCAATATATGACGGAGTTATGCCCGAACATACATTAAATATATATATACAAACATCCGAATTGATAACCTATAAAGTGCAAGCTAATATTGATGAAAATGATCCGTTTCTCTTTCACAATTTTTTCTGTCTGTCACTGTCACAAGATACGTCACAGATAACTGTATACCTAGTGTACACGGACAGGGATTCCTATTTTACTGCTCCATTAAGTTTATGGCACAATCTTAATGAACGCAGACAGTCTGTTTATGTCCCAAGAGCAAGTCATAAAGACGATCGGATTGGATTTAGCTTTTCATTGTTTAGATTTACCGCCTATAAGCTTGTTTTTGTGAAGATTATGATAATTGTGGTCTTCGGTAATTGAAGGAGGTTACAACATACAACTATTTTTTTTTGTAATCTGTGATTTTTTTCGGTGCTGGCCCGTACCACAGAATAAATAGTACTACTATAAATAGTAAAGGACAATTTGTGTGGAAGAGGGAGATGATTGATTTTTTTGTGTAGCTAAAAAAGAAAGAAAACTAATTTATTTGGCACACACAGATACACACAATGTAGGTATAATATTTTTTTTTAAAAAAGCTACATTTTATGTTGAAGGTTTTTTTATTATTTGATGATCGGTTTGCTCTTGACTCTAGTCTAGGTCAGAGGTGTCAGAGACAGAGTCGACGATGGAGCGAGCCTATCCAGAAAAAGCCTGTTTACGAGATTTGGGTTGTATGGTCCTTACGGATATCTGATCTATAGAGGTCCTCAATAAATAAATAAGTGTTAGAGGTCCATGGACAAAAATCATCATCTCATCATCTTCCTGTATCTATCACTAACTCCCTTTTCTTTCATATCACTCCTCACACAATCCATCCATCTTTTCTTTGGCCTCCCTCTCCCTCTCCATCCATCCACATTTATATGAAATATTGACATCCATGTGATGTCCATGGACAAATATATGACTGCTATAAGCTGTTCAAAATGGTTGAAAATTAATATTTTATATTATTTTTCTTTTTTCGTGTAACAATAATACCCTAGAGAATAGCCGAGCCCGTCTCCCTAATATAGAGCGGTCTAATTTCAGCGAAAATGTCATGTATTTAGGGACAAAGATGTAAATGTCACGTTAGACTTCTACGACCTACTATATAAATGCAAAATTTTGGATGGATGGAAGGATTTTTGTTACTCAATCACGCCAGAACGGATCTGCATAAAATATGGCACAGAGAAAGAAAAGAAAGAAAAATATTTATTTGGCTACATTACGTAAGGTTCACGCAAATAAACTAAAACTAAAAAAAAGTGACAATCATAAAAAAAGTTTCAATTACAAAAAATATGACAATCCAAAAATAAAAAAGTAAAAATAGCACAGCGTGTGCCTCACGGCTGCGCTAAAAAGGTCCATTCAGCAATGTTGCCAGACAGATACTGCCAGACAATACTGTCAGACAGATAATGGTGCGGATTCTGTTGTGCATAAACTAAACTTAATTTAGGCTATTCCTCTCTTTTTCTCTCTAATAAAACAAGAAAGAGACGGACGTAAATAAGAGCAGTCAAATTCAGTTGAACTAATACTTCCATACAAATTAAGGGTACACGTAAAAACCCGTGTAAACTATTTTGACATCTCTAACTTAGTTCATAGCTATAGCCGTCCTTTTCTCGCACTGCCTTTTAGTAAAAGATAGCGATTCTCTAATTTTAGTTTAGTTATTGAACAAGAGAATCGGCACCACTGTCTGAGCCTGGTCTTCCAATGAACCTTGAGCGACGAGTGACGGAGCAAATGGTTTCACCAAAATATACAATAAACAGATAAATTAGAGATAAATCAGAGATAATCAGAGATAAATTATTGTCTGGAATAGAATAACACATAGACTATAATTTATAATGAGGGAAGTACTAATTCAACGTGGGCGTAGCCGCTTACAGAAGTTAGTAGATACTCGTAATATAGGCATACTAGGCTAGTAAAAGTGACTTTCGAGTTTTCAATTGAAGACTCGAGAAGACATCATCCATGTACCTTCGACAGGAGACGAAGAAGACTAATCAAACTAGGTGGGCTTGAAAACCAGTCTCAAGATCGGCTTCCAATCTGCTTAGATTTCGATGGATATTGTCACCGCAATGCGCATCTGTATCCATCAATATTTATAACAGACGTCTATTGTTAGAAATCTAGAATGTTAAGTTTCAAGAGGTTTAGCCGTGGCCTGTTCCGCGGGAAACGTACGTTAAACATCTTTACGGGATATTAAAGTTATTTTTTTTTGGCTGGGTGGGAAATCATCCAATGACATCTCCCGCTCTGGGTGGAGCGGGAGGGTGTGTTAGACTCTTACAGACTAAAACCGGGGTGGGTTTTTCCTTTTTCCTGTTCCTTCCCTGCCTGAGTGCCCAGGGGAGCGGTAACTCTAGCATAGATATGACACTTTATTTTAGTATTGGTAGGCTCGCGCCTAGCCACTATCTCACCTGTTGGTAAGCGATGATGTGGTCGACGATGGAGCACGTTTGCCTGGAAGTAACCTAAGTAACCTATTCACTTTTAGTACACCTTTATTTATTTTGAGACATCTCCCGCTCTGGGTGGAACGGGAGGGCGTGTCAGTCTCTTACTGACTAAAACCCACCCCTGTTCTTTCCTTGCCTGAGTGCCCAGGGGAGCGGTAACTCTGTTACGAATTTATTCGCTACCACTCTTAGTACACTAAGAGCGGTTGCGCACTACGTCCGATACTTATCCGTCAAAATACAGATCTATAGAAAACTCGGACCGAACTCGGATCGGTAGTGCGTAACCTACCATACAAATTGTTCTACGACAACGCTGGACCGTATTTTCACGGATAAGAATCGGATAAGTATAGGACGTAGTGCGCAACCGCTCTCAGCGGTAGAGTTTTCTATCAGTGATAAGTTTTTCGTAATCGGATCAGCATGTGCTGAAATTATCTTTAACAAACAAATTTTACCTGTTTACAATAATTTAGTTTAGATTTATCGCCTTGGCTGGTAATTTATTTACGTATCCAGCAAATAGTTATGCCACAGTCAAGTAACTTAGTACCTTGCGGTTTTGTTGTGGTTTCCAAACAACCTTCAGGGCACAGTATCTATGTTAGCTCTTATCTGATAAGTATGAATATTTGTCGTGAAAACAAACAGCTGTCGAGAAATTATCTGTCAAATCAATGCAACGCTACGTTTACGTAAAATAGGTACCGTAGCTGAAACTTTGACGGACTTGCTGACAGTTTGCGCCAAAGGTCACGTCTCCTGACCTGGTTTTTGTAGCTTACGTTATAGGAAACTTAAACTAAGCATTTTATTGTGAATGAAGTTTAGTATGCTTAGATATTAGTGCGCTTGAGATGTGGTGTTGGAGGAAAATACTCGGAATTCACTGGACAGAGCATCGGACCAACAATTCCATAATAGCTGTACTCAGAACACCTATGAATCTGACCAACATATGCCTACGGAGAAGCTTTGGATATTTTGGCCACATTGCCAGAAAGAGAGGTGATAATGTGGAAAAGCTATTGCTTGGCGGAAAAAGACCCAGAGGCAGGGACCCCGTTACGTTGGCCAGATCAAATCCATTCCATACTAGAGACCACAGTCTGCGACGCCATCCACATCGCCGGAGATAGGACAACATGGTGAAATATTGTCCACCACAAAGTCATTCGTCGAGGTCACGACCGTCAGCATTGAGGACAAACGACGCAAAGAGGAGATATTAGTATTGTTTTTCGCACTTAAACAAAAGGTTGTTATTTTAACAAGCATTCGCACATTGCCATGTTGATGGTGTCTTGGAAAAACCTATCAATAGCTATACTTACTGGCAAAACCAGATTTTATAAAACATAACATCAATTAGGTTTTGTAAATAGATTCATCTCCATATGGTGGCTACTTCGTTTTGCTTTCGCATCATTTGAATAAGGGAAGAGAAGCCGAAGTTGAGCACTATCTAAAACAAAACGGTTTCAAACCGGCCAACTTCTAAATTAGATCTATCGTACTAAAATACGAATTCCAACCGTCAGAACAATTTTAGTAACAAAATCGATTGGACTGCCTACTCCAGCACACGTACAGGCTTATTTACAAAACTTGCTTACCATAATAATATGCTTTATAGTTGAAATACGTGACTGATGATTAGCGGATTCTGAATTCAAGATAGAATACAGTTCTCGCCAAACTTCTTGGCCGCTCTGAAGTTCGCTACAATGGCTGCGCAGTAGTAAATCTCATACTCGCGCTGCGCCTTGCGCATCGGAAATTCAACTTCAGGGCGGCCAAGATGTTTGGCGAGAACTGTACGTCTCATTCATCAAATTCACCTGTCCATGGGGCAAAACCTCCTTTAAATGTAGGTACTTTACTTCTTCCGGGTAGAAAAACTGATTATAGAACTTTTTTTTTTAATTTTGGCTTCGCACGGTTTGTGCATTTAGCCAGTGTCAAGTTATGAAAGTATTTAGTTTTAGATACAGAATACTATCAATTTTTTCCAATAAGAATGCAAACGTCACACATTCTAATGTTTTTGCAGTATTTGGCAGCAAATGAGTCGAGTCAGCCTTCTCGTCAAGCTTCGCTGAGGTAGTCAATACTACGACAAAATTCTCAGCTTTATTTTACCGAGATCGCACCTGTTTCAATGATTCCACATATTGTCCAGTTAGACACTTGAAACACAAAACTACACCAATTTTACATCAATATGGTGCGGATTCTGTTTTGTACGAACTAAACTTAATTTATGCTATTCCTATCTCTTTCTCTCTAATAAAACCAGAAAGAGGACGTAAATTAGAGCTGTAAAATTTAGTTGAACCAATATTTCCATACTAATTAAGGGTACCTACACGTAAAAACATGTCGATTAAAAACACGGTGATGCGCAAGGCGTAAACTAGTTTGACATCTCTAACTTAGTTCAAAGCTATAGCCGTCCTTTTCTCGCACTGCCTTATAGTAAAAGACAGCGATTCTCTAATTTTAGTTTAGTTATTGAATAAGAGAATCGGCACCAAGATCGGCACCATTATCCAATAGAAATCAATTTGCAAATAATTAAAACAGCCACTGAACTTCACACGAAAAAATTCCGCTAAAAACGCCGAATAAAGAACTTGCTAATCAGTGTTACTAATCACATGTTTATTTTTTTATAAATAAGGCCCGCATGGTTTTCAGCATTACTAAGCCTTTTCAATAAAGGTTGTGGCATAATAAATCTACTCGTGCGAGGAATTGGTCTGCAATTAAATCTGCATATAAATCGCAGTTTATGATTACGATCTGACAGCTTTTTTCTTTTCTTTCACTTTCGTAATATTTACTGGGCTACATGCCAATAATGAGGTTCAGTGAACTGTCGAAACTAAGGAAGTGTGACTTTGTTTGTTAGTTTGGTTGTGTACTCGCTTTTCGTAACCAGATCGCAGGTAGCTCACACTTGCCCGGGGGCGCGGGTAAATTCGAAAGAGAATTACCGCGGCTCTTGGCACAAGTAACTGAAGGAACAAGGGTGGGTTTTTGTCAGTAAGAGCACACACGCCCTCCCGCTCCACCCAAAGTAGGAGAAGTTGATTTCCCAAACTATAAAAAAAAAAATAGCTCAGCGAAAATTATTCCCTCCTTGTTTAACGTATTCAAATTTTGCAGGGGAAAATGTACATGTCTCCGCATAATTATAAACCGTTACTTTATGAAAAATCACATTTAATTGTAGACTTTTTATTTTCAAAAAGAATTTCCGATACATTGTATTTATCTGCCTAGCCTTTTCCCAACTATCTTGGGGTCGGCTTCCAGTCTAACCGGATGCAACTTAATACCAGTATTTTACATGGAGCGACGGCCCTCCACAACCCAGTTACTGGGTAATACGATCCCCTTGGAAAGATTGGATGTCAGACTTTCGGGCTTCTGACGACCCGTAACGACTGTCAAAGATCCACGATTGACAGCCGGGACCAACGGCTTAACGTGCTTTCCGAGGCACGGAGGAATCTCGGTATGTAAAGATGGTCATACATCCATGGACCAACCTCGGCAAGCGTAGCTTAAAAAAAAAACCTAATGGATCGACACGTGCGGCTGTTATTACTTTAGCCACGAGCTCCTTTCCCATACATTGTAATAATCAAATTTGGATGAGATTGGTTGAGTTTAAAATGATCTATTCATATTAATCAAGAGTCTACACTCTCGCAAGATTTATAACTATCATAATAAAATTATGGTGTTTGAAATTATTCGTGACATACATAATGTACCTACATGATAACTACGGCTTCTTTTAATAAAGTCGCTTTAGATCCGAGATCAAAACTAGTTTTCTTCAAAACTGACGGCGAAGAAATCTTGCAAAATAGGGTCAAGAATGGAGTAGACTGCTGAAAGAAAATACAAAGACATAGTCACAAACTCACCTCCACACACTGTCTTCTTCTCTAAAGGTAGACCGTATATAAGCACACTCCTTATTCACCACGCTTCGTTCTTCGGCCGCCGTCCTTGCGGCCCTGATCTGCCTGATAAGGTCCCGGAGACGGGTCGGAGTCGGCATCCGCACTGAAACCGGCGCGACTGTTATGGACGACACACACACATAGAAAGCAGAGATCAGTGCCAGTTTAGAGTGCGTTATCTTACACTAGGTGATGTCAACCGTGATTGGTGAATCATTGTCGAATCGATAAATGAGAAAGGTTTTCATGACGCCATGTTGGATCAATAAGCTAATTGATGAACGAGATTATTAATAACGTATTGAATCTTACTGCAAAACAAATGATTCATCGTTTGATTCTCGTTCATTCATAGAATAGCTACAACCAGCAGGCGTATTCGCTAACTCAGTTGACATCAATTTGCTAGGCAGTTTGCCGTACATTGTTTTTTTTTTTGTGATGGGAAATTATCCAATGACATCTCAGATGGAAAGAGATAAAAGAATCATCCAATGATATCAGACTCTTACTGGCTAAAATCCACCCCTGTTCCTTCCCTGCCCTGAATGCCCAGGGGCGAGGTCATCATCAGCCTTTTAGTGTCCCCATTGCTGGAGCACAGGCCTCCTCTCTGTGAGAGGGCGAGGTAACTCTTTCGAATTTATCCTCAACCCCTGGGCAGGCATCGGCCATGACGGGCCCCGTCATGTTTGCTCTTTGAGGCGCGCGTGGCACACTACGCGCCGTCGACTCTCAGGCCTGGTGCTGATCGGACGACGAGTTACCCACTACTCGCCGTCCGCAGGCCCGTGGCGTACATTGCTGCTTTGACGTATAGGAAAACTGTAGTGCCTAATATAATCGATATCCACCGAGCAATGTACTGCTTAGTGTCTATCAAATTGATGTCAACAATGAGTTAGCGAATACACCTGCCGGGGGTCTTTAAGACAATAATTAATAGGTTACTTCTAGGCAAACGTGCTCCATAGTCGACCAAATCATCGCTAACTATCAGGTGAGATAGTGGTCAAGAGGCTACCAAAGTATAAAAAAAATACGTTTGGTTCAAATAACTTGTCTAAGTAAAGTCTCGAATGCTATTAAAAGAGTATCACAAGTATCATCGTTTCAATTTGAGAAAAGCTCAAGTTTAAAAGCGTTTCCCTACTTATAAAGTGTTACGAACGATCAATTACCTCGAGACGATTCGGTTACGACGGGCTAACTTTACGAGATAGAAATTACAGCATTCGCGGGGCAAAAGTAACAAGTTTTAACTTTAATAAAATATAGACATTTCAAGTTATATCAGACTTTAAAATCACGTGACTTTGCTACGGCATCAATTTCAGCGGACCAAATATAAGTTATTGGAATTCATACCTCTTGAATATTTCAATCAAATGAAACCGTATAAAAGCCTCTTAGAGACCACCCTCGTTTCAAGATATTTTCTACTCAATTTCTTTAGGGAATTACTTTTTAATAAATTCTGTCTCTTTATCGATTTCGACAGTAATTCTATGTGGTGAATGTTATGGGTTAGTGTTAGTAAATAGCTGAAAGCGGACTTAAATATTATTAAAATGTTATTTTATGTTATCTTAAATACCTTAATAGTATTAGTAGGTATAATTACTACTGAATTAGTCAAGCCAAGAAGGCTAACTATTGTATAAAAAGTAATAAATACTCGTTTATAATGCTATTTTTCATGCTTGCAAATTGCGTCGATTTTAATACGGATTCAAAGTGTAATTACTGTTCAATCTGTTCTTTGCTGTACATAATGTATTGACAACTATTTCAGTCAAAGAAAAGAGTTTTGCCTCATGTCTGATTAGGGTTGCCAATTTTTATTAAAAGAAATAGAGTATAATTATCTGATTTCAGACAGTGTAAATAAAGAGTACATTTTTCTTTAATTTATTGAAAAGATATTTTTTGTGCCTTTTGTAGCACATAACAATTTTTCATTTTTAAAAGAATTGTATGACTCCAAACAATCTTAATCTATTTTTTTAGCTTATTTTTTATTAATTTCAATGGACTTAACGTTACATTTTTGGGTTATCACAAGGGGTATACACGACTGGTGTTAGTATAGTAAATATTGTGAAAAAAAGAGTATTTTAGCGTACTCTATTAGTATTACAGATTATAGAGTACACCTACATGAAATAGAGTACAATACTCTGTTTTAGAGTACGGTTGGCAACCCTATGCCTGATTGTTAGACTAGGCTAGAATCTATTCCATATTCAGGGAAGAATAGCTTTAAAGAAAATAATACCCTTTTTTAAATTATTTATAACTAGCGACCCGGCCCGGCTACGCACTGGTACAAATTTATACACACATACCATCCTCGTTTATCGCTCGTTCTATTTGTGAAAACCGCATTAAAATCAGTTGCGTGGTTTAGAAGGAGTTAGCGGAGAAACAGACTGACACGGAAAGTGATTTTGGTTTATATTTTATACTACGCAGAGAAAACATGTAGAGATAGAGATAGCCTGTTGTGTTATTTTTATGCTTCCCTGAATATGCTAAAGCAGTTCTAACTGTGTCATAGATGTTACTCTATCAATGCAGAATCAATTTCAACTGACTGACGAAGCGGCCTTCTAAGCATAAGCAGATTGATAAATTGATGGACCAGATTGAATGGTTATTAAATATTTCATGTCTCAATCGATCAAAATGGCTTTAAATTGATAGAGTAATCTCCGTCCTCCATCTAGTAACTAAAATGTCTTTACCTTGAATAAATATATAAACAAAGCTAACATGAATTATAAACTACGCTTACCTCTTTCTATGGCCTCATTTACCACTTGCTTTATAGTGGCTATGTTAAATGCCGGGTTGAACCTGCAACAAATCTGAAGTTAGATCACAAATATTCATGACGTAAATGTGAAGAGAGTTAGGTGTCATGGTGTAACTTTTGAAAAGTCTCTCTGTATATCCTGCAGTGGACTGCAATAGGCTAGTCTAGGCAAAGTACTTGAGTAAACCAGGTACCTACTCTCCGTGAACTTGTCTGTAACACCAATGTTGTGGGAGGATCAAATGGCAAAGTTTCCCACTAATTTGCAAAATACGCACTTGCACATGGATTTGCCGACATTAGCCCAAAATATGATACAATACTGACTGAATTACGGCTTGTTTGAGTGTATATCATTTTGTTTAGTAAGGATAAAAGCAGCATGAAATCAATTTTATCATACTACTTCCTGTATTTGCTTTTGATTTTAATTTGGTAAGTAATTTTTGAAAGGTCTATCTACTATGTAACTGAGTAGAATATGTGAAAGTGAAAACACTATAAAGTGGTGACGGGCGGGCATTTTGGGGGACTTTACTGTGTGTTTGAACATTGATGTTCTGTAGAACTACTACTACTACTAGGCTGTAGCCTAGTTTGATTATGAAACTTAAAATTTTAGTCAGAGATTTTGTCATTTTATTCCTAACTTTAAAAACCATTTTGTTATAAAAATATTTTTAATTACTTCTAAGATAAGTTCTCCAGGAACACATAAAGAGTACTGTACTAATTAAAATTAATTTCAGTACAGAAACCTGTTATAATAATCAATTAGATTTGTAGGAGTAAATATACTCTCACAAGTCGTAAGATGGAATGTCTTAGCTAGGTCATATCTGAATTACCTAGATCAAAAATTGACAATATCATTGGCTGAGTTCATAGGGGTCAGTAATTGAGTTACTACTTGATTGACAATTGATAACATGACTTTACAATGATCAATTAGGATCAATTACCAATCGGAATTATCGGTTGTAATACTAGGCATCTGAAATGTGTTTATTTACTGATAATTATGATAAAGGTTGATGCATGGTTAAGTTGTTGTGTTTGAGTTTTTTCATTTGTTTTTAAAAACATAACTGAAGTGGTCTGAGTCGGAATATAATTTTAGATTTTTTGATGTTATTTTATAATAATTTTAGTAACAATTACCTCCATAAATGCACATTTTATCAGATTTAAATTAGTTTTTAATGAGTAACAACACATCCAAGGCTGAATCAGAGCATAACTTAATCAAGTATAAATAAAAATAATGTTTGAGGAAAAATCACTATCTTTATTATTATGTAAGATTTACTTCAATCACTATTAACAACTGTACTGAACATAAGCAAATGGAACCTAACTTTTTAGTTACTTATTTATTGTGTCTGAGATAACATACTAATATTTTAATATTAAAGTCTGTATGTTTGTGAATCAATCAAGCATCAACGGCTAAACTGATTTTTATGAAACTTAGCAAAAGGACACCACAATCTGGAGAAGACCATAGGATACTAATATCCAAGAAGTAAATTTCTTAGGGATAATTCCTGACCATTGAGCAGGCTATAGCCACTGACAAAACTAGAGTCTACCATACAAAAGGGTGACACTCAAGCTATTATAAAGCAGATAGAAGGCTTAATGACCTCATGACCTTTCTTCCATGAATGTAACATGCCGTCAAAGCTTTGTTTAGCCTAACAATACCTTTATATAATGGCTGGCAGCATTGTGTACAGACTTATAAAATACACAGAGCATTGGTATTTAAGTGTTGTTTTAAAACTTGATGAATCTGTGAAGAGACCTCTTTTATTGTCTTTTATTAGTTGACATATTTTTAGAAGTGTTTGTGAGAGATTGTAAAACAAGATAAAAGTTTTTTTTTTATAACTTCGTATTTCTCTGTATTGTGATCGCTAAAATTACTAATAAATAAAATTACGCTTTCCACAACTTCTTATCGTTATATTTGGGGGTTCGTGATATTTCTTTTCTTAACATAACAGAATCTAATTAAATTGATATAGGAGTTTGATAGTCTGCCTCTTTTTTTGTATTGTTGTTTTCCAGCAAGGTCAATTTTTGGGGTATGAGATAGTTATTTGTTCAGATATAGGAAAATCAGGATTTTGAGAAATACAGATAACTCTTAGCAACCTCTGTATTTGACCATTGTAGTTGTACACTGTATGCTACAGGATAGAAAACCCATTACAAAATAAATTATTTTGCTATCATTGAGAGTAAAACTTAAAACATAGCAAAATATAAAAGTACAGTTGATTGATGATAATTGATGAGACTTATCAAGCATAGTGAATGTCATACAAACATACTAGAGCTGTGAATATTAACACAGTTGTTGATGGAATTATGCTATTATATGAAAGAATAGTATTATTCAGTGACTATACTCATCTACAACAATATAAACAATGAGATCATAATCAAGCAGTCTGCAGCTACAAGAATGAAACATTATGAAGCAATAAACACCATAGATCTGCCAGTAAATGTTTTTTATTTACTTCTACTATCGCAATTTAATGTAAACATGTCTCACATGCACTGCAAAATTTATACTTCGTTTAGATCTTCAGGAATATCATGGAAGGTAAGTTCAGCTGTAACCTATTTGGCAAGGAAAATAATAACAATATAATTTACCCGGATTCAGAGCCGTTCATCTTGTCCGTTTTATCAATCCTTTACAGGCAACAACAGATGGTTCCTCCGGTTCACGAACACAGGTAATCTTACTTCACGGGGCCAGGTGCAAAGAACGAGAGGTCAAAAACCAGTCAAACAGAAACCACTCTGATACAAAAACTATCACTGGAATACTCTTAAAATCATAACGTAAGGAACTAAAAAGGAATTTACACGTATTTAGTTAGGTCTGCGAGCATTTTATTTCGTCACAAACCATAGAAATGCAAGTGAAATCGCATGCCACCTTTGACTAACTTCTGTCATATTTTCACTTCAAATTAAAACTCAAATGCGGCATTTGCTCATTTTTATTTTCACTTATTATCACAGAAAAAGTGCTTTGTCAAAACTTAACGCTTTATTTTATTAATTACAAAGAAATAATACAATTGCCAGCTGACATTTCCGTGGTGCGTTGCAAGAAATTCAACATGGCCGCCGTGACTCGCACATGACGTTTGCTTAATTTTTGATCAAATAACTTTCCTTATTCTATTGCGTTATGATTACCATTTAGAATTTTATAGAAAACGAAGTGTAAATAAAATATATTATTTTCTACGTATATTTAGTGTCAATTATTAAATGGTGATCAATTTTCAAGTTATTATGAATGAAAGAAACTGGCAACTTGTGAATCCTGAACGAACACTACGTGGAAAACTTTTTTGGGAAACGGAAAACTATTTCCGCTTTGCTACATTTCTGCTGCTGTACGTGATTGACATGTTTACACGGTTGAATTTATTCAACAGATTTCACGACGCTATAGCATGAACTATTTTTCATATCATTATCAGCTATAATTAATCATATATGTTATCACCTACCTTCTGTTTTGTTCTGGCGGCAATACACTCCAATCAACTTCATACATAGGATATGCCATAATTTAAAATTTAAAAACCGCACTATCAAAATGTCCTAAAATTGCTTTAATAAAAACATTTCACTAGCTATGCCACAGTATTCCACGACGGTGTAAACTGTACTGTTATCAGAAGTGTTTTATCAGGTGCAGGTACTCCTCAAATATCCAGTCACAACGTATCTCTTATCAAAGGTACAATTTATCACTGAAAAAGGATAGCAATAGCAATACAGCACCAGTTCTAGTAATGTTTTATTCTTAAATGTCAATACTGTATGTACAAAACAATGGGCCGTACGAGTCACATCATTATCTTAATAGGAAAACTAATTATTATTCATTGTATCGGTAGTGTCGTTCGGTCGGGCGTAAGACATATTATACATGCGCTGGGTGTAGGTGTCGCCTTTATAAGTTGTCGTCGTGGTTGCGCGCCGGTCTGTCGACGCTGTTTCTCTTTATGCAGTCCACTAGCCACCTGATGCCTTCATCCACTCCATCCCTGTAAAGGAATTGCTCTAAATAAATAGGTCATTGTAAATAAAAATAAAACAAACAAAGTGGTATTTCCTGGTCATAGGAAATTGTGCCTAAATGGATCTACCATTAAGTTTAATTACACACATCTAATTACAAAACAAATTAGAAAAGCCATTTTTATTTTGTTTAAATTTATAGAAACAAAGTACATTTAAACTACTGCAGCTTTAGTATTGCAGCGGAGATTGCCAATTTTCCATACACTTATTAACTCATTACATATTATGTACTATTAAATTAAATTATATTTACATTCGATTTACAAAGTAAGTAAGCAACGTGCGCGAGCGCCGTCAACCCACATCAAATCAGTGAGCTTAAAACAATAGACATAGATGTCCTCATTGAAAACTGAATGTATGTGATCAAGCACTTTCTATCTCTTGTTGCTTTTAAAAACTAAAATATAAGACTATGGGAAGGTCAAAGAAACAATGATTAAAGTGTGTTAAAGATGATCAGCCTTATTTATAAAACTGATAACTATACGCTTAGTTTCAATACTGATTAGCGGGTTCTTAAACTGTATCACACTCACAAACTTTCGCCTTTATAGGCGAAAGTTTGTGAGTGTGTATGTTTGTTACTTCTTCACGCTCAAATGACTGGACTGTTTTGGATAAATTTTGGTACGTAGATAGCTTATACCCTGGATTAACACATAGGCTACTTTTTATCCTGGTCACGCGGGTGAAACCGCGGGGCGCAGCTAGTATACTATTAAACAAAGACCCCGCCGCGTTTGTTCGCGCTAAACTCAAAAACTACTGAACGGATTTTAATGAAACTTTATAGTAATATTGCTTATACATCAGAATAACACATAGGCTATTTTTTTTTCATAGTGCTAATACCACACAGGGCGAAGCCGCTGGCAGAAACTAGTACCTACTTATGGATGTCCCTTCTTTTACCTGACAAAGCGCTGTAAAAGCGGAACTGTTTTGGCATAAGCGACCTAAAACCGCACTATTAGCCAGATTCGAGCGTATGCTACGCCTTTTCGCTTTTACCCTTAGTTAATTTTCTATAGTAAATAGCTGGGTGCGCTAAACTCAAAAACTACTGAACGGATTTTCATGCGGTTTTCACCAGTAGACAGTGATTAATAAGGAATGTTTAAGTGTATAATTTGTACACAAGCGAAGCTAGGTTAGTCACTAGTTCAAGATAACATGCATCTCATCCATCACATTCAGCTGTCTATAGGTAAAACCTCCTTCAAATGATTGGTCAGTACTTTACCACCCACATCTATCCTTCTTCCGGGTAGAAAATTTTGAATTAAGAACCTGCTAATCAGTGTTTAAACTCATCAAATAGTTGTCATGGTTAATGGTTAATTCTAGGAAAAGGGTGACTACTGAAATGACGACTAATAGAGAAGTATGTAAGAAGAAGACCTGATGTGCTGGGTCTGCAGTCTCGACATTGATAGCGATCGCTATGTCCTAACGATCGGTCGCTAAAAAAATAATGTTGCAAGGAGTCAAACTTTTAAGTACGTCCTTTTATATTTTGACAAGTTAATTTAATTGTTACAAGCGGTAAATATGTTCATTAAAATTTAAATAAATTATAAGTTTACATGTAAAATAGTGCTTGCAAGTTAGAATTTACGCCGTCTCTGTACATATTTCAAGAAAATCAATTATTTGTTTCAGGCTAAGATCTAAAATTTTTCCTCACAAATGAGGGAGTTTTTTAACGGCTGGTAATTTAGCGATCGGTAGCTAACGTAGCGATCGCTATCTATGTCGAGACTGCAGGCTCTGATGTGTAATGTGTGCTGTCACAGACAGACAGAATATTAATTCTAGAGTGACCTCAAAAATTGTAACAAAAAGTCATTATCAGTGTGACGAAAGTTTTGTTATCTGTGACTCAAATTATATCTATCAAATGATAATATTATCGAAAACGATAGAGCGGACTTGCACTTTTGAGGCCCCACCTCAAAAGGGGGCTTGCAGATTTTGATATCTTTAATCTTGTAGGATTTTCAAACAATACCCAACACACCAACTGGGGCAAGTGTATTGTTCAGTTGTTTCATTACAATAGTGTCTCACTGATTCGGGAGAATTAAAAACAAAGGAGTGCCGAATTATTGGAATGTTCAGATTACCGGATTGTACAGAAAAAATCAAGATAATCAAAATAAAGCATTTTAAAATGTTATAATTTAATAAGGAAACACGTGGGAAGTGGTGGGGTATGCCCATGTGGAGGGTGCCGGACTAATGTATGTCCCGGAGTTCTGAAGTGCCGGTTTAGTGAGACTACTGTATTTCCTTGTACCCAGCTGTTAACTATAGAAAATTAACTAAGGGTAAAATGCGAAAAGGCGTAGCATACGCTCGAATCTGGCTAATAGTGCGGCTTTAGGTCGCTTTTGCCAAAACAGTTCCGCTTTTACAGCATGTCAGGTAAAAGTAGAGACATACATATACATATGTAGGTAGTGTAGGTACTAACTTCTGCCAACGGCTTCGCCCTGCGTGGTATTAGCACTATAAAAAAAAGCCTATGTATTATTCTGATGTATAAGCAATATTTAAAGTTTCATCAAAATCGGTTCAGTAGTTTTTGCGTGAAAGAGTAACAAACATACATTCTCACAAACTTTCACATTCTATAATATGAGTAGGATGGTGAAGATGAAAAACTTTTAATATGAGACCAAAGTGGGTATTTCGTATGTGTCATATTAATTTGCCAATGCATTTACCCAGTAAGAGCAGAAATGGCCATGAGCATAATATCCCTCGCTCCAATTAGATGAGCGTTCTGGTTGAATATGGGTTTCACGGTGTGAACTCCCATGCAATCTGGAATGTCTTGTTTGTTGGCTAGCACCAGCAGCGGGACCCCGGAGAGGTGCTCTGAAGCTATCATCCTGTCTGAAACATAGAATAAGAAAAGCAATTATTTATTAATTAAAACTACAAAGGGGGACATAATGGCTTAGGCATTTTCTACCAGTTGATCTTAGAAAGTTTACTAATAAAAAAAATAAAATTGGTAACTATACATTTTTGAAAAAGGAACAATCTACACAAGCATGATTTTTTTTTTTTTTTTTATGTTTGATAGGCTCGCGTTTGACCACTATCTCACCTGATGGTAAGCGATGATGTGGTCGAAGATGGAGCACGCTTGCCTAGAAGTAACCTATTCACTCTTGACTTAAAGACTCCCAGGTTGTATCTTACAGGAAACACAGACTCCGGTAGAGAATTGAAATTTTGAACTCACTATTACTATAGTAAGCGCCAGATAAGAGTAAAATAACGGTCATTGACTCACCTACATTTATTGACGTTTATAATTCGAAAAACGGAAATAATGACACAAAGCAGTCCTGAATCAACATCTCGTGTGACCCTTCATTATCTAATAATGAAAAACGATTCATATTTAATTTCACTCTTATCTGGCATCTACCATAGGTATACTGTATGCCTAGTACAACACACTACACATACATGTAGAATAAAAAAAAAGGTAAGCAAGCAAAGGCTTCAATTACAATTCCAAGAACTTGAGTTATCATCAATCAATACATGTCTTAGTAATCAGAGCTATGATAGCATAGTTAAAAGCAAACCACTTGATTGTTTCCTTTAGTTGAAGAAATGTTAAGTACACAATACAAATCTAATTGCTTTGCAATAGCTTCTTTCTTTAATTTTTAAACTGCACAAGTTTTCTTGAGGTCCTTTATTACACAAAAGATATGATGTTAATATTGACATTTAATAAAAAAAGAACTTTCCTATAATTTATTTTTAAAAAACTTTAAGTTTAGTTTTGGGCATGAACACAAGCCAACTATAGTTATGTATAACAACTCAGAGGCGGGTTGTGGGCACACAAACGAATTATTGTACGACCCATATTCTGGGTGCTTGGCACCGAAAGTGTTTTAATCTATAGAAAGATAAATAAGATAATTACTAACCAAAAGTTTCCTTCGACTCGGAAATTCTTTCTCTGTCAGACGAGTCTACTATGTAAATGACAGCATGGCACTCTGCATAGTACTGAAAACATGAGCACATTTCATTTATAAATTACCTAATTTTAAGTGTAAGTAACTTTATGAAAATTGGGGCTTTTGCCTAATACTTGAAAACAATCTTTACTGTAGAAATTTGATATAAAGATTTGGCATTAATGTAATTAGTCTATGTGTCAATACTGTCTTTTGTAATAAAAGAAAGTGTTTTAGGGTTTCTAATAGTTAAGTACCTCCATATTTTATTATTACACAATCAATCTGCCTAGCCTTTCCCAACTATCATATTTTATTAATACACATAAAATAAATAAATAAAAAGTAGTCTATAATGACCCAATGCAGGGCAAAGGCCTCCCTCACCCTTTTACACACAATTTTGTTTTCTGCTAGGGCAGGCCAGTCCTTTCACAATAAATCAATCAATCTGCCTAGCCTTTTCCCAACTATCTTGGGGCCGGCTGCCAGTCTAACTGGATGCAGCTGAATACCAGTATTTTACATGGAGCGAGTGTCAGTCAGCCAAACTGACTGGGACTGCCAGTCCTTTCAGAATAATAGAATCATAAATCCAGCAGCTTTTGATTAGCATGATACCTACAACTGAAAGAAATGATTTTAAAGTTTATTAGATTGTGATCAGTAAAGGGACTGCTTTCTGTGGTATATATATGTATTTAAGCGAAATATTTACTTTGTCCCAAAGAGACTGCAACTCCTGCTGTCCGCCGAGGTCCCAAAAATTTAACCTTACGCCATCCACATCTATTTTTCCAATATTTAATCCAACTGTGGTTGTTATCCTATTGGGGTTCATGGCTTTATATTTTTTCGTAAATTTTGTTTTTGTAGCCTCTAGATAAGTCTGCAGAAATATGAAAAAAGTTTCAATAATCATTTATTCACTAGAAATTTGTTTGACAAAAACTTTTGTTTCGTGTTATAGTTGTAGGTACAGATATTTACCGTTTTGCCTGCATTGTCAAGTCCTAATATTAACACACAGTATTCATCTTTTTGCACCATGTATTTGTAAAACCCATTTAATAATGTGTACATTTTATATCATTTTATAATGTATTTCATGTGCCAAAAAATATTTCCAACTCAAAATAAAACAGCAACAGCAGTTCCACTTCTGCATAAAAATTTCAGTCAGTGTCAGTGCCATAAAATAAACAACTTCCTTCACTGTTACATTATCACTATCTCTTTCTAAAACTAGCCAAAATTAAGAAATGGATAGCAAATAGAGTTAAAGATATTAACTAAACTGTATAACTGGAATGGAACGCGATTGCAGAACAGTTGTCGTTTATCCGTCAAATATGACAATGACAGCAGACAGCCTTTGACAGCTGTCAAAAAACACAAAGTTGCCTATAGAAAAAAATATTCGTTCTGAAATGAAAAGCCTTTGTGAGTTTGATGAGAAATAAGGGGTAAATCTTTTTTGACTTGTACACGAAAGAAAAGGGAGCGTTTTATAACTTTTCAACGCAAAATGGCATGAACTCCCAATGATGTTATTATATTTGCGCTGATCGGAAAAAAAAGAAAGTTCTGTGTATGTATCTTGTTAGTCCGCAATTTTCTGGAAAACTATGTACTGATCCGATTTGGATGGGGTTTTCGTTAATCAAATGCATATTTTTAAAGGAAGGTTTACTTTGTTCATAACCATCATCAACCCTTCATTTCTAGCCCTAAAGAATCTGGGAGCTTTTTTCTATATGAATGCGGATGTAACACATTCTCATGTTTTTGCAGTACCTATTTGACAGCAAGTGTGTCTAGTCAGCCTACTCGGTAAACTTTGCTGAGGTAGACAATACCTACGGACTACTATTTTTTATATTTTCAAATGTGTGTAAAAAAACATACGCCAATCCGCACCACCGCAAAGTAGGCATCATATCATAGAACGCAACTTTGAATAAAACTCTATGACCACGAACGCTCAAGGTCAAGAAGATAGGTAGGTAGTGGAGAAGTGCAGTGAACTTTTAACGCCATCTATTATATCGACCGTAAGTAATTTTATTCAAAAACTTGCAAGCCGTCGCTGCTAACACCATCTAGCGATGTGTAGAGGACGGACCCGAACGAGGAACATTAAGTTGCTTGTGCCAGTAGAAAATCCGTAGTTAGGGTGGTCGCGTTTCTTTGTATGGGATGAGGCATCTATACGCTAGTATTATGTTATCTGTGACAATAATACTACAATAAAATTCTCAGTTTCATTTTACTGAGATTGCGCCTGTTTCAATGATTCCAATTGTCCAGTTGCCTGAACACTTTTCTTTTTGTACTATATTAGTAAGACCAAAATTTTTAATAATTATTTATGATCTAGCCTAAAATACTAATAGGTACCTACTCTTTACTTAATAAGTTACGTGATAGATTATGAGTATTATCTAAAACTAAGAATAGTGTCCATAGTCCATTTACACTTTTACACAAGTCCTTAGCACTTACTTAGAGTCTGATATAATTTATAAAAACACTTTGCTCATGTGTTTTATGTATAACACAACAATGTTGCTATTATTAATTCACTTTGTACACTACACTAATTCAAAAGGTTTAGTGCTTTTTAGGCCTATGCACTAAGTCTGTGTTATCTAGAATAGGTAGTAAGAGCCCAGTTACGGAGTTTTTGGCGGGATTTTTTCGAGTGAAGTTCGGCGACGGCGAGTAATGGGTAGCTCGCTGTCCGATTAGCACCAGGCCCAAGAGTCGACGGCGCATAGTGTTCCATGCGCGCCTCAAAGAGTTGTTAGCAATAACGACGGGGCCCGTCATGGCCGATCATGGCCGTCGAAACAGAATTACCTCGCCCCTGGGCACTCTGGGCAGGGAAGGAACAGGGGTGGGTTTTAGTCAGTAAGAGTCTGACACGCCCTCACGCTCCACCCAGAGCGGGAGATGTCATTGGATGATTTCCCAACCCCCAAAAAAAAAAGGGTGTAAAATTGGAATACACCCACTTAAAAATCCCAAACTCATTCCCCAATGCAAGAGATGCAAGGCATATGGGCATACTCATAAATACTGCAGAAAAGAGTCAAGGTGTGCACTGGCAAGCATCTTAGAGCCAACTGTACCAAATCTCCGCAAGAGAAGCCAAAATGTGTTAACTGTGGTCTACCTCACCCTGCCAACTATAGAGGGTGTGAAATAACTAAACAGGTGCAAATTATGAAAAATAAAAAATATTAAAAAGAAACTTGTGGTACCAACTACCCAACAATCTCTTCCCTTACGAAATCTTGACAAGCAGGCACAGAAAGCATGTGGCCAGTCAACTGCAAAACCCATGGAAGTAAAACAAATATCAGAAAGAAAGAAAAGAAAGAAAGAAAAACATTTATTCGATGACAGTCGCCGGGCACGCAAAAGAAAAAATAAATAAAACAAAAATTGACAATGAAAACAATACATTTCGTTGTGCCTCACGGCTGCGCTAAAAAGGCACAGCACTTGAATATAAGATTAATCAGATATTAAATATTATACCTCATTTGACAAGAGATTAGAGAAACCAGAATCCGGCACTAAAACAGCCGTTTTAAATAATCAAAAATTAATAACACCCTTAAAATAATGACGTGAAACTTTAATGGGCTCCTCAAATATCAAAATCAGTTGCAGGCGGTCCTAGATACAGAAAATATGGATGTGGTTTGCTCAACACTTAGAAGAAACTATACAACACAATAAAAGTTCGATAGAATAGAAAATACTTGAGAGTGAAAATTTATCACAAAACCAAAGAATTAAGCTTGTGACTCCTAAAGAAGTAATGAGAGAAATTCAAAATAACATTGGCTCGAAAAGGTCTCCGGGTTACGACCTCATTACAGGTGAAATTCTAAAACACCTCCCGCACAAACCCAGAGTAAAACTGACAGAGCGTATCAATGCTGCATTTATCTTATAACATGTACCTGAGTCGTGGACGGTTGCTGAAGTCATTATGATTGCTAAGCCTGCGAAACCACCCCATGAAGCATTATCATATAGACCTATTTCTCTGTTGCCCGTGTTAACAAAACTATTCAAAAAACTGTTATTGAAACGGTTAAAACCGATAATAGAAGATAAAGAATCTTATTCCAAATCATGAATTTGGCTTCAGGGAAAAACACTCAACAATAGACCAGGTACATAGAATAACTGACATCATTGAAAAACGCTTGAAAAATAAGGAAGTAGCACAAGCTTTTGACAAAGTTTGGCATAAGGGTCTAATGTTCAAGCTCAGACACATGCTACCAGAATTTGCAGATATCTTAGAGTCGTATATAACTAATAGAATGTTTAGAATACGGCAGGAGGACGCATATTACGAGCTAAAAGCTATAAAAGCTGGTGTACCTCAAGGAAGTGTGCTAGGCCCAATTTTGTACTTGTACACATGTGACTTCCCGCAACTGGAAAACATGTACCTAGATGGTAATGCAATTTTAGCTACCGGATCAAGCTACAGAGAAGCAGTAGAAAAAGTTAACTAGCTGTGAACAAATTTTATGACTGGACACAAAAACCGGCCAAGAGCGTGTTCACACATTTAGGGTTCCGTACCAAATCTATTTTTGACTATTTGTATGGCTTTGGGTCAACAAAATGATTATACTGTGAAAATTAGAAGACTGTAGCTTCAACCTTTTCACTGTAACACCGACGGACAGACAGACAGACGGACAGATGGGCAGACGGACACGTGAGTGACAGCAATAGGGCTCCGTTTGGACCCTTCAGTTATGCAACCCTAAAAACGTTCTATACGACTCTAGGATATCCGCAAATTCTGGTAGCATGTGTCTGAGCTTGAATATTAGAACCATATGCCAAATTTATCAAAAGCTTGTGCAACGTCTACGGTGGCGCAGACTTCCTTATTTTCAAGCGTTTTTTCAATGATGTTAGTTATTCTATGTACCTTGTCGATTGTTGAGTGTTTTTGCCTTTTTATACACACAAGCTTTTGTACTTGTTATACACACGTGACCCAACTCCCAGGTTGTAGCTATCAGGAAACACAGACTCCGGTAGGGAATTCCACTCCCTAGCTGTACGCACAATGAATGTTTTCTCAAAACGCTTTGTGCGTATGGATGGGATGTCCACCATGAACCGGCCGCCTTTTCCCAACTATATTAGAGTCGACGTCCAGTCTACCCGGATGCAGCTGAATACCAGTATTTTACATGGAGCGACTGCCTATCTGACATCCACAACCCAGTTACTGGGTAACACGATACTCCGTGATAAGACTGGTTGTCAGATTTTCGGGCTTCTGACAACCCGAAACGACTGTCAAAGATACACGATTGACAGCCGGGAACAACGGTTAACGTGCTTTCTGAGGCACGGAGCAGTCTCGGTGTGTAAAGATGGTTACCCATCCATGAGCCAACCTCGGCAAGCGTAGGGTCGACCCGTGCGGCTGTTATTACTTTAGCCACGAGCTCCTCCACAAATTGGTATCAGAATATGCATGTATAGGGGTTAATATGTTATTATGTATTGATAGACAGGATTTTCTTCCGAGTTATATTATTATTATTCCATTTATTTCATCTTATATACATTCACTTTACATTTTCAAATATTTAGGTACTTACATATAAAAACATAAATAAATACAAAAACATTTAAAAATATAAAAAGTAGTAGCCCACCGGTATCGGGAATAGGGTCCAAGCTACCGGTGGTCAGGGCTCCTGAGAAAGGAATCTCCTAACAATACGAGCCGTGTCCAGGAGTACTGCTTTCTGGATCAAGCCCTTGATCCAACTGCCTAACGAGAGCCTCCTGAGATGTTGGTCGAGGCTCTTGGCAATTAAGCCATTGGCCGTCACGACTATCGGCACAATGACTGCTGTATCCACCTCCCACATGTCGACAACCTCGCGAGCCAGATCAAGATACTTTGTTTTTTTATCTCTCTCAGCCTTCACGAGGTTCTCGTCATGAGGGACAGCTATATCAACAATCATTGTGCGACGCTCTTGTCGATCTATCACCACTATGTCAGGCTTATTGGCAACAATAGTCCTGTTTCAGATCATCCATGTAAAGGAGGTGTGATATGACCTGACCACCTCTTCTCAACCGGTAGCCTTGGCCCGAACCCTCCAGTAGAGTACTGAGAGGGTTTAGGGCCAGACAAAACCACAGTGGACTCAGACTGTCGCCCTGAAATATGCCACGCTCGATTCTTATCGGTTCGCTGTTCTCCCGGATTTGTCGACATCCTGGATAGTGAAGAACCGTCCTCCACTGCCCCATACACGACATCAGGTAGGTGCGCAAAGTTGCATCCACTTTGTACAGCTCCAGCACCCTCATGAGCCATGTATGTGGCACCGAGTCATAGGCCTTCTTATAATCTATCCAACATGTCGACAGATCTTTTCGAGAACGACGAACCTGTTGGCTAATGGCAACATCAATGAGGAGCAGCTCCTTAGTACCACGGGACCCGTTCCTACATCCATTCTGAGAGGCAGACATGATAAAATTTGTGTCAATATGATTGTTAATTTTGGCTCTCAGGATGGATGTAAAAACTTTATAGACCGTCGGTAAACACGTGATCGGCCTATAATTTTTGGGTTCCGCAGTACTACCTGATTTATGGAGCAGGTGGGTTACTCCTGTCGTAAGGAACTGTGGCAGCGACCCTGACTCTAGGGCAGACTGGAACTGAGCTGCCAAGCGAGCGTGCGATCTTTGAAACCATTTTATCCAAAAATTGTGCAGACCGTCCGGCCCTGGAGATTTCCAGTTAGGCAACGGACGGACTGCACGAGCTACATCTTGGGGGCTGATGGTAATAGCCCCTATTTCTGGTATAAGATCGCACGCGCGCTCGACCTCTCGAGTCCAATCACCCTCGGTGTGCCTGACCGGCACCGACCAGATGCCGCGCCAGAATGAGCTCATGGCGTCGTCATCAGGTAGGTGCGTATCGGACACACCTTGGTCCGGTCGCTCCCAAGCCCTATAAACCCACCTTTCGTTGCTTTCGAATGTGCGATTCTGAGTGTACCGCTCCACTCGCCGCTTGTACCGACGAATACGGTTTGCCCATGCATAATAGATCTTCTGCTTCAGGAAGTCGACACGCTCTGTGACGCGGGTCAGATAACCTCGGGAACTTATATCAGTCCCCGAGAATGCCCGCCTCACAAAGCGCATCACCCTAGGGCGAGTGTTACCCTCCCTGAAGCAGATAAGCTTGCCAATGAGTGCTCTAGCCTCACCGATACGACGCTCGATCCTGCACTGCCAAGCTGGTACAGCTGGTCGTGCAGCTCTGTCACTGTTGGGGAACTTGACGTGAGCTACACGACATGCCGCTGCAGCCGCGCAGTACAAGATTGAATGGGTATCAGCAAGGTCTTTGCTGCTATCAAAAAAATTTGATAGCTGCGAATCTAGAGCACACACCAGCGCCTTATTTTTCTTATGCATGGGCAAACGAGGTAGACGAGGTCTAAGCCCAGGCGGTGTGGAGCGGTGCTCTCGGAATGCATCCTCCAAAGCGCTCCTCAATCGTTCGTTACACTGGGTACTCACGGATATAGCCACGTCATCATCATCTTCACCAACGTGGTCAGGTCGCGGTGGTGCATTAGGTTGCAGTTGCACCGCGGCCGGTGGCGAAGCAGGTGAGACACGGCTACTCCGTGATTCGAGGCGTAGTCTATCAAGTGCGGTATCATCCAGCATACGGTTACGCTGGATGACCCGCACCTGATCCGACAGTCGTTGGGCCGATACGTTGACAGCTGGCTCAAGCACCTGAAACAGAGAGAGCATCCGACCACGGTACGCAGTCAGGTTAATTCCCCCCTCTGTAGCCCCATAGTATGAGCGCATGACGTTTTCGTTAATGGATTGTGTCCATCGCATGCGTTGCACACTTCCACCGGCAGCGGGAACCCTATCAGAGGCCGGTGGGCCTCGAGGTTCCAAACTGGCTGGTGGTCGGCCTCTTCCCCGTCGACGCGCAGGTGGTGGTGTCGTCGGCGGAGTGGTGTATTCGTCGCTCGAGCTCGACGCAACTGCAGCGGCCGGAATCACTCGACTCACGGCTATATATTATATTATTATTATTATTATTTATATACTTTTATAAGTTATATCGAGTTCCTTTCTTTTCTTTTTGACATGAGCTTTCCAACGCAACTTGGCGACGAGAGTTATACCAAGGTATTTGGCTGTATTAGCATAAGGCACTTATATGCCATTTATGTAGATTGGGATAGTCCTAGTCTGTGGAGGAGATTGTGGCTAAACTAATAACAGCCGCATGGGTCGACCCTACGCATGCCGAGGTTGGTTCATGGATGGGTGACCATCTTTATATACCGAGACTCCTCCGTGCCTCGGAATGCACGTTAAATCGTTGGTTTTAACACTTTTAACCGTTTCAATAACAGTTTCTCGAATAGTCTTGTTGACACGGGCAACAGAGAAATAGGTCTATATGATAATGCTTCATGGGGTGGTTTCCCAGGCTTTGCAATCATAATGACTTCAGCAACCTTCCATGACTCAGGTACATGTTATAAGATAAATGCAGCATTGATAAGCATGATCAGTTTTACTCTGGCTTTGCGCAGGAGTTGTTTTAGTGTTTCACCTGTAATGAGGTCGTATAAGTGTCGTAACCCGGAGACTTTTTCGAGCTAATGTTATTTTGAATTTCTCTCATTACTTCTTTAGGGGTCACAAGCTTAATTCTTTGGTTTTATGATAAGTTTTCACTCTCAAGTAGTTCTATCGAACTTTCATTGGGTTGTACTCGTATAGTTTCTTCTAAGTGTTGAGCAAAGCACGTCTATATTTTTTGTATTTAAGACCGCCTGCAACTCATTATGATATTTGAGGAGCCCATTAGAGTTCCACGTCATTATTAATTTAAGGGTGGTATTCATTTTTGATTATTTAAAACAGCTGTTTTAGTGCCGGATTCTAGTTTCTCTAATCTCTTATCAAATGAGGTACTTATAATATTTAATTCAAGTTTTTTTTAATATTTTTATTTTTCACTAGCTGCGCCCCGCCGCGGTTTGATCCGCCTAGACCGGAATAAAAGTTAGCCTATATGTTAATCTAGGCTATAAGCTATCTACATACCGAATTTCATTCAAATCGGTTCAGCCCTTTGAGCGTGAAGATGTAACAAACATACACACTCACAAACTTTCGCCTTTATAATATTATTATGATACGAGTAATTTGCATCTGTTTAGCTATTTCACACCCTCTATAGTTGGCAGGGTGAGGTAGACCACAGTTCGCCGTGCCCTGGTTCAGGCCATGGTACGGAGCGAGAGGGAATGGGAAGCCGTCTCCACCTTCTGCGAAGCAGTAATGCTCGCGAAGGCGGAGGCGGGACGCGTGAGGGAGGCTCAGCAACAGCCGAGTCGCCCTAGCGCCCCCAGCCGCGACCGCCGCAGGAGACGCCAGGGGGTTCGGACGCCGCGAGACGATCTCCGGCCACCGTAGACCCGGGCCTGCGGACGGCGAGTAGTGGGTAACTCGCCGTCCGATCAGCACCAGGCCCGAGAGTCGACGGCGCGTAGTGTTCCACGCGCGCCTCAAAGAGTTGTCAGCCAAGGGAAGGGGCCTGCCACGGCCGGTGCCTGCCCGGGGGTGGAGGATAAATTCGAAAGAGTTACCTCGCCCCCGGGCACTCGAGGCAGGGAGGAACAGGGGTGGGTTTTAGTCAGTAAGAGTCTGACACACCCTTCCGCTCCACCCTAGAGCGGAAGAAGTCATAGGATGATTTCCCACCCCACAAAAAAAAAAAAAAAAGGTAGACCACAGTTAACACATTTTGGCTTCTCTTGCGGAGATTTGGTACAGCTGACTCTAATATGCTTGCCAGTGCACACCTTGACTCTTTTCTGCAGTATTTATGAGTATGCCCATATGCCTTGGCATCTTTTGCATTGGGGAATGAGTTTGGGATTTTTAAGTGGGTATATTCCAATTTTACACCCTAAAATGTTCTTTATGCCATAGATTTTGTTGACATCTTCGTCATTATAAAAATATATTTATTTGGAAACTAGATTTACATATTTATAACATACTTAACTAACTATATCTACACTAAAACCAAAATAAAACCTTACCTAACTGCGTACATATATACAAAAACAAAATACGTCATTATTAAATGATAAAATGAACATGTTGAGTGGTTCTACTCTTCCAGTTCAATTTGTTGTCTACTTTTTCTATTTTCAGTCCTTGTGTTTTAGATCGTCTTTGATTCCATCAGGTTGGCAAGAAGAATGTAACTTCACAACAACTCTAATTAGTCTAGCTTGCTTATTTTCGTACCAATGCCAATGGTAGTCTTTTTCTGTCAAGAGCCTGGCAGTTACTCTGTAAGAGTCTTCTGTTTTGGCGTTAACCTTCACACAATCCCTATTCATCATTTTTAACCGACTTTCGAAAAAGGAGGAGGTTCTATGTTCGACTGTATTTACGTTTTTTTTTTTATGTATGCCCGCCTGTTTCTGCGTCAGTTGTGGACCGATTTTCAAAATTCTTTTTTTATCCGAAAGAATATACTCCCGAGGTGGTCCCATATAAATTTTATCGAAATTGCTTCAGCACTTTTTGAGAAACTGAACAAAAACAAAAAATACGTATACCTCGATGACGTTTTGGTGTTCTCCTAATGTTTAAATTCCACGTTCCATGTTATTGGGGTTTTTAGTTCTGGAGTATAACAACTAAAAAGTGAAAAATAAAAAACTTTTTACAAAAAAAAAAACAACCGACTTCCAAAAAAAAAATACACTAAAAATTAATAAATAACTTTAATTTCGGAAGTCGGTGTCAAATATCGAAGAAATAAAATACAAACACCGACTGCCGAAATTAAAGTTATTTTTTTAATTTTTAGTGTATTTTTTTTTGGAAGTCGGTTGGTTTTTTTTGAAAAAAGTTTTTTGAGGTAAATGATTCCGCTGGTATTGTTTCAGTTAGCGAGTCGTAGAACGTTTGGTAGTTCATTTTAATTTGCGGTGTAGAGGCTCTTTTTTGACGGAAGTATCTTTTACATTTTCTTGTTGGGTGCTTGTTCCTGGTTGTTGTTTTGGAGAGAGGTAGGAATTTTATGCTTCCTCTTCTTCCTGCTCTTGGCCCTATTAGCATGCATAGACACTTGAGAGACACAAAGTTACACCAATTTTTTATTACAATATCCACTTTGAATCAATTTGCGATTAACTAAAACAGCCACATAACTTCACTTGAAAAAATCCCGCCAAAAACTCCGTAACTTGTGTTTCACTACCTACTTTAATATTAATCATAATTATTATGGATGTGAAGGCTGTATGTTTGTTAATCGAGAACGGATTTGTATGAACCTTGGCGCACGGGTACCTACCTACTTTTTTTTTTTTGCGGGTTGGGAAATCATCCAATGACCTCTCCCGCTCTGGGTGGAGCGGGAAGGCGTGTCAGACTCTTACTGACTAAAACCCATCCCTGTTCCTTCCCTGCCTGAGTGTCCAGGGGTGCGTTAACTCATTTTCAGAATTTATCCTACTTATTGGCCTGGAGAAGAGTAGAACAGTGACTGTGGTAGTGTTTCCTTTTCACGCGGGTAAACCGCAAAGCCAGAAGATATTATGATATGATAATATGAATAGGTAGAAGATAATATGATAATAATTATGATTAGATAGAATTTAATACACATCGATATTCCTACGCAGCTACGGGAAAAAGAAGCAAACAGCTGTTTTATTAATGTTTCTGATAGGTCTTGCCCGTGACTTCGTCCGCGTGGAATAGTTAGGTAGTCTGGGCAACCTTTTTTAGTACCTATAACTAAATTAAATATCATTTATTTCAGGCATAAAATAACCCATATCATAAAATAAGACACAAGAAATAAAATAAAAATTACAATTAAATAAATTAAAATTACAATTAAATTAAAACACAATTAGATTAAAATAAAATAATAATTAATCGACAATAAAATAATAATCAATAATACCATGTCAAAAATACATTAATTATCAAATTATTAAATATAAAACTACTAAATTACCCTCCTCACAAATGATCTCCAGAGTTGGGATGAGATCCTGTCCGCTACAGTCGCCAGGATTTTGTTCCGGCTGCCACGCAATCTGCAGATCAGGGATACCGTATTTTTGCGAATAACGGCGTGAAAACCGTCAGTGCGATATAGTGCGAACATCCCCGATGCACTACAGAATCGTGGCAGCCCCAACATCATCCTGAAGATATTGTTATATTGGATGCGCAGAACATCCAGCGATCTTTTGGTGTGACTGACCCACAGACTTCCCGTGTAAAAGCTCAAAAAGCAATATGCCTTAAAAAGCGTAGTTTTAACTTCCTCAGAGCAGCGGGAGAATCTGCGGACCAGCATATTACCTCTGAGCGCTAGAGCCCTGCGCTCCCTCTCAATGTCTACATCATCCTCAAGGCCGTCGGTAAGGAAATGTCCCAGATATTTAAATTTAGTAACACGGTTTACGCTCAAGCCATTTAGGGTAACACAGGGTGAAGTATCAAGACATCCACCGCCGGCCCTGAAGATCATGTATTCACTCTTCTTTACATTGTAAAGAAGACCACATCCGCATAGTCCTCACACACCTCTAACATCTCTCTGAGACCCCCCACAGTCGGGCTCAGCAGCACCATATCGTCCGCGTAGCTTATGTTGTATAACGACAAATTTTGCAAATTTAAGTAAGTAGTAAGCATAGATAGATTTGTTTGGACTTCCATTCGAATTTCATTCCCTTTTTCACCCCATGTAGGCCAAAATATCAAAAACGCATAAACAAATGCTTATTTATTTCTTAGCAAGTGCTTATATACTTATTTTGTTTAATGGTATTATCTTCAATAATGACGGAATCCCATACATACTTTCATCTTCTATTTTAACCCGTTCAAGCCTTTTTTTTCGCGTCAAAAGGTAGCCTAAGTACTTCTCCAAGGTCTAATCTATCTTAGTATCTACCGAATTAAATTACATCAGACAGATACTTACCTACCTATGGGGTAGTAGCCCACCTCTAATCGGCCTGTACCTGTTAAATTAACCGTGCTACTAGGTACCTACGCAACGTCACAAAAAGCATGAGTGTCAACTGGTTATTTATAACCACCACCTCGTTGCAGAACGTAAACTTGTGCCCTACATCTATCTCAGTCGGAAACTAGGTTAGATTACAACAACAGTTTTATACTGTTATCATGATAACCTGATAACGTCCAATCGACATCAATATGAAGTCATTTTCTCAGAAGCTTTACAATTTTGGTTATTTAAAAATGACGCGCCTTTTTTATAAATAAATAAACTGATAAGTTGCGTTCGAAAGATAAAAATGTCGAATGTTTAATTTCGTACAGTTAGCGGTGTCGTGGTTGCATCACTCGAGTCGTGAGTGTAGCTGCTGCGGCCACTACGCTGTACACAAACATTCCCTGTCCGGAACGAGCGCTCTTTGTTTTGAATCAAGTTTCAAACAAGATTTCTGACATGTGAACACACAAAATCACAATGGGACTCTCAACAAATTGCTGGAAATATCTCGTGCTAACCTTCAATGTATTATTCGCAGTGAGTATTTTAATGTTTTAGTGAAAACTTCACGTATAATTTCGTAAATAAAATAGAGTTGTGTGCAGCCAATTTCCTTTTTGTTGTCATAACAACTATGCTAAAACATGCACATAGGTCAATAACTTCAGCTGTTGTAAATTCTTTTTGTTAAATTTTATTACTGATTGTAGAATAAACTATGAAAGACGCTGACACACATTTTATTCTTGCTGTAATTGCAGGAACTTTTTCTTATGAGTGCATTGTACGATCAGTCATTCTGTCAATATAACGCTACAAAAACCACTAGCACTTTACTATTTTGACAGTGGCGCTAGTAGTCTACCCTTTTCGTTACGACAGAGTAGGGTAAATTTATTTGACAGCAGAAACCAATGACGTTTATATTTGGTTGGTTTATAATAGTTTTCCCTAACAGTTCCGTGTATTGTCAACAGATGTCAGCTGTTGTGCTGTTTGGCGTTAGCGGTTTGCTTATTTACAGGCTTTTCGTATACCGGCATTTCATTGGGGTAAATGCTGAGTACCCAGCCATACTCCTGTTAATGATGGCCATAATCACCTGCTCGATTGCATGGATCGGCTGGAGAACTGCCAAGTCAATGCACCAGATTCACGTCATTATTGTAAGTACCTATTCATTCAGTTTCGTGAGTCACGATCACGAAGACGGCTGGGTGGCGTATCAGTATTTTATAATAAACGCGTAGTTATCTAATTGATCCCGGAGTTAACAGATCAACCGTCTGATTACAGTACAAAGGCCGGATGATGGGTAGAATTCTAAGTATACTTGACTATGTTCGTTTGAGAATCTAAACATGCACACTCACAAATTGTTCGTGATTTGAAACGTATTCGGCATAGACTAATAGATTAAAAAATTGGACTAAAGTGCGCATTGTTAGGGTCCTTGATGGTAACCACACGTTTTTACAAGAAAGTGGGTCGCGTTGTCAAAAAGATTGAAAAACACTGGTCTAGAGCACTTGAATTTATTTTAACACGTTGATCTGCTACTCTACATAATATATTACAGCTACCTTTGCTAGATGGATAACTCAAGGTGTACCTATTTGCCCGGGGGTTGAGGATAAATTCGAAAGAGTTACCTCGCCCCTGGGCATTCAGGACAGGGAGGAACAGGGGTGGGTTTTAGTCAGTAAGAGTCTGACACGCCTATCGCTCCACCCAGAGCGGGAGAAGTCATTGGATGATTTCGGTGTACCTATTGCGTATTTTGGCTGTGAAAAATATAGGCTTGTAATTATATTATCATAAATATTATTGAGTATTACTGAGCAGTGGTGGCCCAGTGGTAACAGCCGCGACTTACAAGTTGTAGTTCGTAAGTTCAAACGCAGGCAGGCGGTTTTCTTTGTGTAAATTATTTCATCACCACTGCTCTTAAAACGGTGAAGGAAAATATCGTGAGGAAACCGACATGTCCTAGAACCAAAAATTCGAAGACATGTGACATCCATCAATGCGCATTGCGACCACGTGGTGAATTACGGCCCACACTCTCTCAAAGAGAGGAGGCCTGTCCTGTGCCCCAGCAGCGGAGACATTAAAAAGGCTGATGATGATGATGAAATATTAGTAAATTAGCAGATGAAACTGAATGCTCTGATTCCTATATATCCGTATACCTACTAGACCGTATAAGACCGTATACATAGGAAAGGTAAGGAAAGTCCTTCGTTATCTATTCTATGTATACGGTCTTTCACGCTATATTTCGGGGTTATTTAAAAGTTTCGGGCACAAAATTACTAACATAAATAATCTGAGAATAAGAACCCGCACGCAAAGGGTTCCGAACAAATCATATTTTTTTATATACTTCTTGTAGGTTTTAAAATGGAAAAGCCATGGGCCCTGATGACATACCAGTAGAAGTATGGAAGTGTTTAAAAGAGGATGGATGTATGTGACTGACTTTATTCTTCAATAAGTTGTTGTATGAAGAAGTGATCCCACAAGAATGGTGCAATAGTTCGCTAGTGCCCATCTTCAAGAATAAAGGGGATGTACGGGACTGCAACAACTATCGAGGGATAAAGCTCATGTCACATACTATGAAAGTATGGGAGAAAGTGATAGAGAAAAGATTGAGAGAGGAGAGTGAGATTACCCCGAACCAGTTTAGGTTTATACCAGGTCGAGGGACAATGGACGCCACCTTCGCTGTCCGTCAATTGTGCGAGAAGTACAGACGTGTGCACAAGAACTTGCACATGGTGTTCATTGATCTTGAGAAACCGTATGATAGGGTACCCCGGGATGTGTTGTGGTGGGCCTTGAAAGAGAAAGGTTTGCCTGGGAAGTATGTTGAGTTGATTCGTGCTATGTACAGACAATCTAGTACCTACGTCCGGTTGGCTGCTGGCAACACCGATGAGTTCAGTGTGGCTGTAGGCTTGCATCAAGGGTCGGCTTTAAGTCCTTACCTCTTCCTGTTGATTATGGACGCTCTTACGTCGGAAATATAGGAAGAGGCACCCTGGTGCATGCTGTTTGCCGACGACATTGTTCTGGTCGGTGAAGATGGACCTGAGATCCAGAGCAGATTGGAGAAATGGCAACAGAAGCTGGAGAAAGTTGGCTTGAAAATCAGCAGAACCAAAACTGAATACATGTTCTGCGATTTCGGCGGTCTCTCCAGTTCTGAAGCTGTAGTGCTAGATGGCGCGCTTCTCCCAGTCTGCTCCGATTTTCGGTATCTCGGTTCACTCGTGCAAAGCGATGGCGAAATAGATCGGACTGTTAAGCACAGAATTAACACTGGATGGAAGAAATGGCGGCAGGTCACCGGGACTATCTGTGACTCCCGCATTCCCCTAAAACTTAAGGGGAAGATTTATAAAACAATGGTCAGACCAGTTGTCTTGTATGGTTCAGAATGTTGGGCCACAAAAGGGATGAATGAAAAGCAATTGTATGTAGCTGAGATGAGAATACTAAGAGCGATGTGTGGTGTTACGCGCATGGATAGAATTAGGAATGAGTATATAAGAGGAAGTCTGAAAGTGGCACCGCTGGCTGAAAAGTTGTGTGGAAATCGGTTGTCGTGGTATGGGCATGTGATGCGGAGGAATAAAGAAAATGTCATGAGGAAAGTCTTGTGTATGGATGTGGATGGCTATAAGAGTAGGGGAAGGCCAAAGAAACGATGGTTGGACTGTGTGAAAGAGGATATGGGTAAAAAGGGGGTGACTACAGAGATGACGACTGATAGAGGAGTATGGAAGAAAAAGACATGTTGCGCCGTTGGCACCATCTTGGTCATCATTCTCATGTTGGCAGGAGAATGATGACTTCTTGTAGGTTTTCCTGTCATCTGTAAGTAAAGAACTACCTTCTGTATTTTTTTCAAATTTTAGGCCCAGTGTTTTTGGAGACAAGGGGGAGGGGAATAGTCATTTTTCTTCTATTTTCTTAAATAACTTAAAAACTATACATATATTTTATATTATGAAAAAAAAATTGAGACCCTTACAATATGCCCTTTCATTAGATACTCTTAGGTAGCACCACGGTACAGATTGGAAAACTTTTTTTTTAATTTTCCGATTCGCACCCCAAAAGTGACCCCCATGTTTCAAATCTATTTATTTATGTTACACGTCCATGTTTGGACCAGCCGGTCGATTCTGTTAACAGCTCACCGTGAAAACTTAGGTGGAGTGAGCGTTAAGTGAACTGTCATTCCACCTTGATTGTATGTATTGGCAGCCCACTTCACGTTCACTTCACCTAAGTTTTCACGGTGAGATTTTACAGAATAGCACTACTGTTATTCCACCTTGATTGTATGGATTGACAACCCAATTCACAGTCACTTCACCTAAGTTTTCACGGTGAGATTTTACAGAATAGCTCTACCGATATTCATGTGTATAATCACACTAAACACACTCCAGGTCACTCAAATATGTGTGGTTCTATCTTCAAAAGACCATTAAAGACACAGCTGCATGATCCTCGTATAGCATAATGTGAATGCGAGAACTATGCGTTATATTCACGTAGATTTTATGATTGTCTGGCAGTTTAAGTACTTTTGCGGCCTACCCAAATGTCCTTACTTTGGTATTGTTCGTCGGTTCGTTGAGCTCCTCAAAATTCTGAGTTGAGCTTCACGATAACTGATAAATGCTTGCACTTTCTGGACAGGCCTATTTGCGTATTGCTTTCCTCAAAAGCTCATCCCAGACATGGTTCGCATATGATTTGACCTATATACATATATACCTATACACCATATTGTATGGACACTTGACTTTGACCTCTGAGTTCGTTTCGGTGCTTCTTCTCAGGGTAGTCAGCTAGGAAACACCGGCCTCATCTACTCTAAAACTGACAAAAAAAAATGTTGACGTGTAAAAGGGTTGATAAAACCTATTTACATAAATAAAATCATTTATCATTATCATTTATCAATCGGTTTTGAAGATTCGAAGCAAATTGACTGTGAGTCTGTGACAGACGGACAGACAGACACACGAGTGATCCTGTAAGGGTTCTGTTTTTCATTCGGACTTTCGGAACCCTAAAAACTATATTTCAATCCACCAATCACGTCTGCGAAGTTTCGCCAGCTAATTTAATGTGACCAGTGAAACTGAACTAGTTTTATTGTATACAGAAAAAGAATTCCCTTGGGGAACTCTTGTAACTCGGTACACAGAAATAATATTCCTTTGAGGAATTAATATTTTTGGTCTTTTGTAACTGAAAGGGCCTGATGATCTATGACCTTGTTCTGGCCTAGTGAAAATTGATGGATCAGAATCCGAAATTGATTGATTTTTTAATGGTATATTTCCAGACGGGAATCCTCATAGTCCTCGTGGTGGTGATCGAGTTCTCGTGCTTCGTGTGGGCGATGGTGGTCTGGGACAACGTGGAGATCGACATCAAGTCTACCATCATGCATTACTTCGAACACATGCTGCAGAACACTGACAGTTCCAGTGTTGACACGATACGATGGGACAGGCTACAGGTTAAGGTGAGGATCGAATCTTCTTCTTTTTATTACACTGAAACATTTCTTTGTGTCCGACACTGTGCGGGTCGACATTACGACTGATGCCATCATGCACGCACCACACGCTGCATAACACTGCCAAAAAAAGAAAAGGCTGACAGCTCCAGTTATGCTGCGGCCACACTACCTTACCGTCTACCGCCCGTTTATCGCAATAATTATGGCATTAAATTACGGCCTATATTACCGCGTGAAGTGGTGTGGTTACACTAGTGTTTACCTAAGTATGACAATGAACTAGGCGGTTTTTGATATGCAAAAAAAGACCGCCACCGGGGCTATTGTCTATCGTCATATGCCATATTCATTGACATTGTAAAATTATGGTCAAAAATCGTGGAAAAAAAAAAAAAAAAAAAAAAAAAAAAACACCTAGTTTTTTTTCAGTTATGGCCATAATTATTGCCATATCACGGTAGTGTGGCCGCAGCTTTAGGGTTGCCATCTTTTTTCGGGAGAAATGCATACTAATCATTGCAAAAAAATATAGGTGGTTAGTGATGGTGCTTAGTATTTTTGGAAAATTTTGGAAATAAATATAGTACATTGCCTCTGAGAAACTGTCAAGTCCTACACGTTTTTTCACCGTTAAAATGTATTGTACGGTAAATGCACTGCACCGTTAGCAAAGTTTCTGTCAATAACCTTCCATAGTGATCCATAATCTGGTGAACGTTTTTATACACGGCAAAGAAACTGTAGATTTTTATGAAAAACGTTTGAACAACAGGTCTAAGCTGCCAGTGAAATAAACGAGAGAACAAACATTAATTAATAAAGACGTGATCTATAGGTATGGTATGCTACGCTAAGGGTTAAGGTGGAAGCGCCAGGGTAACCCGCAAAATTCAAATTTTCTTATGTTTTTTGCAATTTGCAGGGCAGTGTCAGGTTGTATCTTGATTATAGTTGCAAAACTTCTGAAATATTCTGAATAATTCCGGAATACTTCTGGGAAAGTTTCTTTAAATCCGAATTATTCAAAATGAATTTAACTAAGATTTTTTTTTTTTGCTGAAAAATCGTATTTTGCATCGATCGTCGATCGCCGTCGCCGCTGCTCCTCTGTGCGCCGGCCGCTGCCGCCGCGCTGGCGCCACGCCGCGCGCGCCCGACTGCCACGAGTCGTGCGTGCAGGCGATGGCGGTGCGAGGTGCGGTAAGAGCGGAGATGCTCCCCGGAGAAGTTTTCACCCGCGCGAGAAAGATTCGTACCCCGCAATCGAATGTTTCCGCGGAATATTTCGCCCGAATAATTCAATGGGAATTATATGTTGATATTTTTATAGGTAGATCTATGTTAGCCTGCGATTTATTCTTTTGTTTTTAGGTAGGTACCTACTTATTTCGAAATCGAATGCTATTTTTATAAATGTCAGTTGTGGAATAAAAAACCAGGCCTGTTTTTAGGTAGGTACTTATGTTTTTGGTTAGTTTGTATGTACCTCTGTACGCATCGCGAGTCGCATAGGTAGGTATTAATCATTACCTACCTACTTAACGCGTATAATAGCCCAGTCAATAAAAACAAACAAAGGCAAACCTTGCAAGCAAACACGTTTTGATGCGGTTTAGTGTTATACTTAAGAGCAGGTTTTGGTATTTTAACCGATTTAAAAAAAGGAGGTTATGAGTTTGAACCGTATTTATGTATGTTTGTCCGCGATCATCTCGCGTTTGGCTGAACCGATTTTGATGCAGTTTTCAGAACAGTATTATTAGTCACTATATGTATACGTGACATAAAAAAATGTTGAAAAATAGGTAGTAAGGTCAATTTCCTGTTTTTTTTTGACAGTTGAAATATTCCCAAAGTTTCGGAATATTTCGGAATACTTCCGAAGTATTCGACGGGAATGATTCGGAATTTTTCCCGCCAGCATCTATAATCTTGATCAAGATATGATTCGCGGCCGTAGCAAGTATGTATTTATAGAATTATAATCATTAAACTCATCAATACAACTCTTTCAGTTAGAATTGATGTCAAATGTAAGTATTTCATGAAGACATGACATTTGGCATCAACTCTAACTGAGAGAGGTGTATTGATGATTTTGATGATTACAGTAACTTTCTGTAGGTAAGTACGTAATTGCTACGGATGCGAATCATATTTTGACCAACATAAAACCTGATACTGACCTAAAAAAATTTGAATATCGCGGGCTACCCTGGAGCTTTCACCCTCCTCTTTCCTAAGGCGCTATTAGCTGCCAACGACCTTGAGTGGTTAGCTTGCGTGTTCTGCGCTGAGCTCACGTAACGCGTCGTATGTCCACCCAGTAATAGGACTCGCCCATCAAGGAACGCTGTCCGAAATTAGACGCATTATTAATTTATTACACATAAAACAACAGGTATTTAACTAAAACACTGAGACTAGATTATAAATAATTAAATGATCTTTAAAATGGTGAAGGTTTCATAAATATACGCTTTATAGTTTTTGCGTGATTCTCAATTTTTTATCTGTGTTAGACACAACTTTACAAATTAATTATACTATGTTATTAAAATATAATTTCAAACATTCTGAGATCAAATTACGACGGAAATTGTCTAGAGTAACATATATTTTTTTCAAAGAAATAAGACTAGTCGTTTAGACGTGATGTTTAATTAAAAACCATTAAAGTCGTATAATTGCGCCTTAACGACTAAAAACAAAACACTAAAATAAAAATATTATGTAAAATACTTCCTACCCGCAATTTTGATTTAAGTACTACTTAAGTAGATCATCTTACCGCAATAAAAAATAATATGGCCCGTCAGTCAGTTAGATTAAGTACCAAAAACTAATATGGCCCGTCAGTCAGTTAGATTAAGTACCAAAAACTAATATGGCCCGTCAGTCAGTTAGATTAAGTACCAAAAACTAATATGGCCCGTCAGTCAGTTAGATTAAGTACCAAAAACTAATATGGCCCGTCAGTCAGTTAGATTAAGTACCAAAAAGTAATATGGCCCGTCAGTCAGTTAGATTAAGTACCAAAAACTATTGGACACGTATTTTTTCTTTTATCACGTTAACAAAAAATTTGTTTACTGCGTTGAATTTTCGCATGACGTCACACAAAAATGTACCTACTTACTACTTTTTAACCGACTTCAAAAAAAGGAGGAGGTTCTCAATTCGACTGTATTTTTTTTTCTTTTTTTTTTATGTTTTACCTCATAACTTTTTACTACGTGAACCGATTTTGAAGATTTTTTTTATTTGGAAGCTGTTGATTCACATGTGGTCCCATTTTAATTTGGTTAAGATCTGATGAAGAACTTCGGAGATACACAATGGAACTCTTCAATAAATGATAGCAAACCTTCCAGAATTGCTGCAATCGCATGTCTGTATATTGTTTTGACCACTTCACAACATTACACCACGCTGATGCGCTCTGAAGGGGTATACAGATTTGTACAGTTCACCCTGATACACCCTAATTTCACCAACTATGTTCAAATTCCCTATTTTTGGGGCTATCAATTCGGGCATAACTTTACTATTAATTTAGTTTTAGAATGGGGTACAACAACTAAAAAGTGAAAAATAAAAAACTTTTTACAAAAAAAAAAATACAACCGACTTCCATAAATAATACTAAAAAATGCAAAATAACTTTAATTTCGGAAGTCGGTGTTTCTAGTTTGGTTTCTTCGTTATTTGACACCGACTACTATTACACACTATATCACCGATTACTATTTTTTTTTGTAAAAAGTTTTTTTTAGTATATCGTTTTTTACCTACAAGTGACGTAACAAGCCCTACCGGAACTTTGATGCGGTTTATCTTTGTAATTTTATTTGTAAAGTCAAAATAAGTGTCTGATATTTTTTGATAATCTATTTTAAGGACTAAATAGAGTTAATACTCGTATTTTTGTACCCAGGATTTATTCCTTTTCACTTCTCATTCCAGTTCGAATGCTGTGGCGTGTCAGGTCCCAGCGACTACACGTCCAAGGGGCAGGTCCCCTTCTCCTGCTGCGGCCAGGGTCCACTAGACGCAGTCCACAAGCCGTACGCGTCCGACTGCTCGATGCTGTACCAGAGAGGATGCGGGAAGCCGCTGCATGATTATGCGAGACAACAGCTTCTGTTGGTCGCAATGACGGCTTTGGCAGCGTCTATTTTGCAGGTTTGTAATTAGTGCACCACAGACTTCTAAAAGCATTTAACGCTAAACGTATGTATATGGCCTACAGGTAGTTTTTCTGGGTCTAGGTATCTTATGTTTGTGAGTTTACATGTTTGTCGCACCCATGATACAGGAGTAATTCCTAGAGTGAAGCAACGTTTAAAAAGAAACATTCTGTCTACGTCATCTTCAAGCGATTGACTGAAATAGAATGAAGACATAAATGAACGATACTTGTTTAGCGCTAAATGTATTTACTAATCTTTGGTGCAAGTGTCAGCAGTTATTTTTTTGCTCTGACCTGAACAATCGATGGATTAAAGTCTAAGGCAATGGTAGAACTATCTTAATGCCGACATTATTACAGTTCCGTAGAAAGTAGAGCTGTCTTTTTTTATTTAACATTGAGTTCGCTCTTGACCTGGATCTCGTCTGATAGAAAGCCATGGAAGGAGTCAACGATGGAACGAGCGTGCTCAGAAGATTTCGGAACGGCATTATTAGTGGAGTGCCGTAATACATAAAAATATGTAAAAACCTTGGAACCCAGGTCCACTGAACAGATTTTTATTATTTAACCTTTTGGTTCCCAAAAACGGTCAAAAAGATGTTTTATTAAAGCAGGAGAAATAAAAAAAAAAATATATTTTGAAGTCCTATTTGCATAAGTACAGTGATGGAACTCAAAACATAATTTAACATACTTTTTTTACAAAATCAAAAAAATCTTCTAACATACCTCATAGTTATCTTTAAAAGCAGTTTATCCCTTCATTAACAATTAAATAAAAGTATACCATAAAACCATTTAAATGCTAAGCTGCATCCAGTGATGGATTATTTTTTTATCAATTTATTAGTAAATGTTAAGTAAATCAATAAAATGCTTCATATTTTGCAATAAATTGCGAGCATTTGTCGCAGCGCATCTCTTTCTTTTCTATAAAGCCTTAAATGTTTACCCATTAATTTTTTCCAATCTAAATTTTTTTTTTGGTCTTCTCCCTTACACGCAAATTGGGAATGTTTTTTTTCTCGTCTATCCCATCGTGTGGGCTATCGTTGGTCTTTCAAAATATTGCGGGATTGGGAAGACTATTTTTCGATTCAGTGATGTATGCGAAATATTAAACTTTTAAATGCATTTTTTTATAAGAATATTGTGAGTCTATTACTCTAAAATTAACAGAGCTAATTTAGCCGTGCTAGTTAAGATGTTTTTTTCTTGTAGGGTGTTACGACGAGCACGTGTTAGGGGAAGCCTAAAAAAAAAATTGATCGCCAAAAATTAATGGGTAAACATTTTAGTGTTTGGTGTATAACTCTTATGGCACTCCAATTTAAACCATTTTATTGATCGCCTTACTAATATAAACGTCAAAAATAAAAACAAACGAAGGCTGTGCTCTGTTATCTTCGTTTTGTAAAATAGCGGTTGGAGTTCTCAGACCCTCTAATTCGATGTCCTGCCAACGGACCACCGGCATTTATTTAAATTAAATGAAGTATTTTAAAACAGCAACGACTTCATTTGAATACAAATGTCCTTTTCGATTAGAAAGTTACTTTATTTACGAATAAATAAATTGTGGATCGAGACTGGTTAACGAAGGGTGGGCCAAACAGGTCCCTAAATGTCCTTGAATCTCCCAACGTGACATCATATGTCTGGCAGTGGATATAAAGAGGGGCTAACATCAAAACAATACTGTTGGTGAGCCATTTTTTTTTTGTCTACTTTTCTCCCCTAAGGACTCTCCCCTAAGATCGGTACTTCCAAAGCTAAACGCAACATTAATCTTAGGGTGCCACGATGAATACTAATGGTGTCTCGTCTGGCTAACAAATACTCTCGAGTCTGGAGTATTGGTAGCGCGTTTCAGAGAGAACGCAAGTTTTGCGTTTAAAATCGATAAATTCAAGTCTGCTGAGCAAACTTACCAAGCCCTTAGAAGTCCTCTTTTTCGATTTTTACTGCTTGGTGCTTCGATACCATCTGGATTTATTAAACGTTCAAAAGTATTTTTTTCTGGTTCGCGTGGAATCGCTAGTCGTGGTTTACCCTACAAGAATCGTGCATTTTTTCGGGACAAAATTGTCTATGGCCAAGCAATAGCGATAGTGTTCTACCTGGTGTCGTCCCATGCTTTATTTACACATAAAGGATTTCCTTGAAAAGAACTTATGGATCTACTTTGACCTTAAATCAAAACATGCTTTTTGTTATTAGTTGCCCGCATTCCCCTTAAACTTAAGGGGAAGATTTATAAAACAATGGTCAGACCTGCTGTCTTGTTTGGTTCAGAATGTTGGGCCACAAAAGGGATGAATGAAAAGCAATTGCATGCAGCTGAGATGAGAATGCTAAGAGCGATGTGTGCTGTTATGGGCATGGATAGAAATAGGAATGAGTATATAAGAGGCAGTCTGAAAGTGGCACCGCTGACTGAAAAGTTGTGTGGAAATCGGTTTTCGTGGTATGGGCATGTGATGATTAGGAATGAAGAAAATGTAGTGAGGAAAGTCTTGCGTATGGATGTGGATGCAGGCTATACGAGTAGGAGAAGGCCAAAGAAACGATTGTTGGACTGTGTGAAAGACGATATGGATAAAAAGGGGGTGACTACAAAGATGACGACTGATAGAGGAGTATGGAAGAAAAAGACATGTAGCGCCGATCCCAAATAAATTGGGATAAGGGCAGGAGAATGATGATAATTCAAGTCGTTCCATATTTCAGACCAAATAGTAGCACGTGTCCTTATCATAATAGGTACATAACCATCTTTTCCTTATTCATACGTACCTACGATTCTTGTGACAGAACGACCTTTTAAAACATGGCCATAGGCAAAATATATCCGATCCCAAAGGACAGTAATTAACCTCGAAACGTCGGTACATCGGTGACACTCTGAATAACAATGGCGGCCTTGTCATAAACAATTGCGCGCCATAATTAAACGTCATGTCGTCTATGGTCCCTTGGGTTTGTCTCTTTTGTTACGATAGCGGTTAGTCATCTAAAGTATTGGCTGAAAAGTCGTGGAATTTTTTGAATTGAATGATGTAATAACAAATCTACAAGTAGCTATACTTAATATGGTGGGTTTGACGCTGTCCCGGAATTGGAATATTTCATACGTTAACTTTTTTAACTAGCATCACTTATCTCAAGAGTTAGTTGAGAATCTGAAGTATCAGGCCTATGGGTCTAAGGACAGCATCAACATTTTACTTAAACCAACACCACAGTCGTGAGAAAGGATAGTTTACTTTAAAAGGTTCCAAAGGTCAGACAGGTCGCCCCACAAAAACCAGGCTCACATTTGACTTTACAATAAATTAAACTCTCCGACGTTATCGCTCGGCGATAAAGCCCTTGAAATAATAAACGAATTAACAAAAAAATGTATTTTGTGAGTGTGACTCATTTTTACAAATCGAGGAAGAACATGGTTGTTCATATGTCATAAGTTCTATAAGGCACCAAATTAACAGTAACATGTAGTTCCCCATTAGCATGACCTGTCTACAAATTCGCTACAAAACACTAAAACTGGTGTAGATAAATAAAAACGTAATTATCTATTTATAATGTCCACTCATTGTTGCAAGTTGGACGAAGGTGACTGGACATGGGTCGTTGGCAGCCGATTAGATATAATAAACGACCGTTTCGAACAAAATTTTTAGGACATTTTTAGGGTTCCGTACCCGAAGCGTCCAAACGGGGAGCCCTATTGCTGCCACTCACGTGTCCGTCTGTCCGTCTGTCTGTCTGTCCTTCGTCTGTTACACAGGTTTTACAGCCAAACGGTTGGAGCTACAGTCTTCAAATTTTCACAGTTTATGCATCTTGTTGGCCCAAAGCTATACAAATAGTCAAAAACACATTTATCTTTTTTTATAAAGGTAAGTACATGATGTAGGCTGTAGAGGGCGTGACCTTTGATAAAAAAACCTAAATCGTTGTTCGGAAATTCAGAACAGCATACGGTTACTACAATGACACTGGCAGATTATTTTTTTGGCTTCTCAAAAAAAAAAAAACAGTTTGTGCTTTTAGCCAGTGTCATGTCATGTTTAGGACGTATCTAGTGTTTTGATACAGAATACAGTCGCTTTGTTTTCCACTTTAGTGCAGATACAATACATTATAAATGCCTATGCAATATTTGTCAGCAAATGTATCGAGACAGCTCGGCAAGCTTCGCAGCTTCGTAGTTCGCTGAGTATTCTATTCTATTCTATTCTCAGCTTCATTTTACCGAGATCGCGCCTGTTTCAATGATTCCACAATGTGTTGAAAGTTGCGAATACACTTAAGAGTGAGACACAAAAATACACCAATTTAATATCACAATATCTAGGAATCCATTTGCGGATAATGAAAATAGAACACCGCCGCCGCCTGCTCGAAAAAAAACCGCCAAAAAACCACATTGACAGTTTGACACAACTAATCGACATCGTTGGGTCACTTGAGTCACTTGCCACAGAAGAAAAAAAGATCATGGGAGCAAGTTATTTGTAAAAAAGAGAAGAAGCAAATTCAACAAAATAAAGCATGACCCCACTTTTGAAAAGATTTTTTCTGGGTTTGTTATGTACTCAGTTTAAGTTTCCCATACCTTCCCATTACTTAAGGAATCTACAGCAGTAAAAAAACCCGTTTCACTTTTATTTGCTTTAAGATAAGCAGCTGGGTTAAGTATCATTCGTTGGCAGTAGGTAGAGATATTATTATTTAGAGAGCTCTTTGTGTAGAATATCGTCCGGGGAAGTACCATCATGCTATTTCTTACCACAAATAGCTTTTCTGTGTGACTGAAGAGTTTTGGTGTAATTACAGGCACTTGAGTAGACGGGCGTTCTATTCTGATTTCAGGGTTTAAACCTAAATCAGATATATTACAATGAATATAGTTGAGAAATGCACCGGGTTTATGGTGACATCTGAAATATACGGTCGTGTGCATTTTCCCGCTAGATGGTGCTGAAGTCAACATTTTTAGTATATTTTTTTTGTGTGCCAGGATGTCACTATTGTTTTTCTCAGTAAATAATGTAAGTTATTTCCTAAAAAATCCTTTTTGAAGTTCGGTTAAAAAGGTCAATCGCGGGCACATTTTGTTGTAGAAAAGTGTTTTAATGATTCGTTTTAGACAAACAGTGTCTGTGCTTAGTGTAAGTTGGTGTAAAATAACGTAGACACAAATCCAAGAACACCGGTTGGAAGTCGGTTCTACTTTTTTGTAAAAAAGAATTTTTTTTGTGCCAATCCCCACCCTCCTGTCACTCCCTCACCAAGTTCTACCGCGATGGCAACCAATCCTGGAACGCCATTTGGTTCCTCTTTTTTTTGTGGGATGGGAAATCATCCAATGACATCTCGTGAAGCGGGAGGGCGTGTCAGACTTTTACTGACTAAAAACCACCCCTGTTCCTTCCTTGCCTGAGTGCCCAGGGCGCGGTAACTCTGTTTCAAATGTATCCGCGACCACGCCACTTGGTCCCTGCCTTACTACACCCGGGAGACTGCTTACCCAACCTAAAAATATAAATTAAATGTTTGGGTAGGTACACACCTGTATTGAAAACGAAGAAAGCTGCTACTCCTGGAGTGAATAATTACTTTCTTAATTAGCCTCTCACAACAATATCGATTTCATTTTAATTACTATGGAAAAACCTTATAAATAATCTAATTTCCAATGACGCAAGTTTCATTCGTCACGATAACCTATTTTGGTTATCGTAACGAATAAAACTTACGGCATTTAGGTACCTACTCAAATTTTATTTGTGTTAGAGTTTTGGTTTAGTCCCATCTAGGCACGAATTAATTTATATATCATGTATGCCTACGGAAAATTCCCATCCCTACTGTTACCTCACAATGATTCATACAGGGTTATGAATCATTGTGAGGTAACAGTAGGGTTGCCAACTTTTTTTTAAAAGAAATAGAGTACGTATGATTTCAGAGAGGGGTTTCTTTTTTGTGGGGTTGGAAATCATCCTATGACATCTCCCGCTCTAGTGTGGAGCAGGAGGGCGTGTCAGACTCTCCTTGAATCAAACCCACCCCTGTTCCTTCCCTGCCCTAAGTGCCCAGGGGCGCAGTTTATCCACAACCCCTGGGCAGAATTTATCCTCAAACCCTGGGCAGAGAGAGGGTAAATAAAGAGTACCATCTTATAAAAGAAGAGTACATTTATTTTAATTTTTAGAAAGGTAATTTTTGTGCCTTTTGCGGAATATAACAATTTGTTCATAATTTTTACAAAAATTGTGTACCTCCAAACTTTCAAAATCTAAGTAAATGTAGATCAAGAGCTCATTTATTATTAATTTCAATGAAAATTATTAACAGTAAACAGTTTATTTTTTTTGATTATGACATTGGGTATGCATGCATGACTGGTATTAATTGTGTAAAAAAAGTATTTTAGCGTACTCTATTAGTATTATAGATTATAAAGTACACCTACATGAAATAAAGTACAATACTCTACTTTAGAGTACGGTTGGCAACTGAGCAAAAAATTGATACACAGTAGACGTACAGTTTTACAATGATTCATGACAGGGTGCCGAGATGGGAATTTTCCGTGGGCTTCATCATCATCATCATTTCAGCCAAAGACGTCCACTGCTGGACATAGGCCTCCACCAAGTGTCGCCACAATGATCGGTCCTGTGCGTCTCGCATCCATCGGCTACCCGCGACCCTTACCAGGTCAACGGTCCACCTTATGGGAGGCCTTCCAACGCTGCATCTTCCAGTACGCGGCCTCCATTCCAGAACTTTTCGGCCCCATCGACCATCTGTTCTGCGAGCAATGTGCCCTGCCCACTGCCACTTCAGTTTGGCGATTCTTCGGGCTAAGTCAGTAACCTTAGTTCACTTGCGGATATCATCATTTCTGATTCTATCACGCAAGGAAACTCCGAGCATTGCCCTCTCCATTGCCCTTTGGGTTACTGTAAGCCTGCTGATGAGGCCCATTGTGAGCGACCACGTTTCGGTTCCATGAGTCATCACTGGCAACACGCACTGACTTTCGTCTTGAGACTGTGGTATGTGAGACGAGAAGATATCACGCAACTTCCCGAACGCCGCCCAGCCGAGTCGGATTCGACGGTCGACCTCTTTCTCGAAGTTAGCCCTACCTAACTGGACCGTTTGTCCCAGGTAGACGTACTCGTCTACAACTTCGAGTGTAGAGTCTCCGATCTTGATAGGAGTGTGTGCTACATGGGTATTTACCATGAGAGTTCTTATCGGTACGGCGAGTCTTAAAGAACTTAGACCCGACCGTATGGACAGTTTCCACGAACCCATCATTGTGTTTGTCCACGGAGCTCACTAGCCACTGGAAACGATCCGTGGGCTTACATGTTCTTATTTCCTTCGGCGCTACAACCCTTTGTCAACCCCTTTGTCAACGATCTTCTTCAATTTCACTTTGTCTCTGGCCTCCCTTTGCCAAGATCTCTTCCTGCCTATTTTCCTCAGATCTTCCTCAACACAATCCTTCCAACGCTTTCTGGGTCTTCCTCTGGGTCTTTTCTGTTGCGGAGTCCACTCAGACATGATTTTAACCACTCTGGTGTCACTCATCCTTTCCAGGTGACCTGGCCATCTCAGCCTTTGTGACTTGCAGAATCTGACAATCGTTTCCCCACGAATCAGGTTATCCAGTTCGTGGTTCATACTAATTCGATACTATGCCGTCGTCTTCTCGCACTGGTCCGAAAACTTTCCTCAGGACTTTCCTCTCGAACAATGAATGGAAACCGTGGGCATGATAAATAAATTTATGGTGGCCGAGGTAAGGTTAGATGAGATTAAACCGGAGTTTTGACCTTGGTCATAGAGATAGGGCACTTCATATCCCCGGAGTAGGTTAATTTCTTTTAGGATAATGTCACGTAAAAAATCAAACACATAACGCGATGTAAACTAAAAACCCATTATACTCGTAGTTAAAAATTATTCACGATGTTATTAGTTTTCTGTAGTAAAAAAAACTTTTTTACAAAAAAAAAAACAACCGACTTCCAAAAAAAAAAATACACTAAAAATTTAAAAATAACTTTAATTTCGGAAGTCGGTGTTTGTATTTTATTTCTTCGATATTTGACACCGATTTCCGAAATTAAAGTTATTTTTAAATTTTTAGTGTATTTTTTTTTGGAAGTCGGTTGTTTTTTTTGTAAAAAAGTTTTTAATTTTTCGCTTTTTAGTTGTTATACCCCAGAACTAAAATCCCCAATAACATGGAACGTGGAATTTAAACATTTGGAGAACACAAAAACGTCATCAAGATATGCCTATTTTTCGTTTTTGTTCAGTTTCTCAAAAAGCGCTAAAGCAATTTCGATAAAATTTATATGGGACCACCTCGGGAGTATATTCTTTCGGATAAAAAAAGAATTTTGAAAATCGGTCTACAACTGACGGAGAAATGCGCGGACATACATAAAAATAAAAAAAAAATAAAAAAACATACATACAGTCGAACATAGAACCTCCTCCTTTTTCGAAAGTCGGTTAAAAAAACAACCGACTTCCAAAAAAGAAAATACTTACAAACACCGACATCCGAAATTAAAGTTATTTTTCAATTTTTAGTGTAAGTATTTTCTTTTTTGGAAGTCGGTTTTTTTTTTTGTAAAAATGTTTTTTTTTATTTTTAATAAAGTTTAAAGTTTTTGTAATAAAGTTTTTGTTTCTCACTTTTTAGTTGTTATACACCAGAACTCAAAACCCCAATTACATGGAACGTGACATTTAATCATACTCGTAATTGGAGGAAACCAAAACTTCATTACCTATAGGTACATATTTTTCGTTTTTGTTCTGTTTTTCAAAAAGCGCTGTAATAATTTCGATAAAATTTATATGGGACCACTTCTTTCGGATAAAAAAAGAATTTTAAAAATCGGTCCTCAACTGACTAGAGAAATCGGGGAACATATAGTCAAAGTCAAAGTTTTATTTTCAGATAAATATGGTACCTTTTCCGAACTCGGTTAAAAAAACTAAAAAAGACACTTTATTTATTATTTTTCATGTTCATATCAACAAAGCCTTTCATTTCAAACCTACCCATATCATAGAAATGCATACAAAATAAAGTCAGCGCCGGCTGTCGCTGAAAACCAGCGCGGAGGCTCTGTCTCGCATAGGGTCACAGCACTAAGCTGAGCGATGGCCGTTTTGCGTGGATGTGACGCATGTTTTCCCCCAGCTTTTTGTTATTTCTCTGTTCTTTGCGTCATGTTTACCGTAAATAAACGTATTTTCTTTCTTTCTTTCAAATAACTCGTTCGCCATGTTTGGGCGTCCGCCATATTGGATTTCGAATGACGTCACTTAGCTAACCATGCATTGTCATCCAAACTAAACATGTACCTACGCAAAATTCCAGTTTAATCGGAAACCGGGAGTAGGTCAAATTTAATTTCTTTGATTTGTTTAGTTACAAATGAAACTGGTCTAAGCAAGTGTGTTAACAAAAAGCCATTATTGTTACACATTATTCACGATGATAAAAATAGTCCACAGTACAAATAACAAAGTCGTTTTATTGCTGTTATTCACCTCGTTTAAATCGCAAGTGACATCATTACAGCCAGACGAGTTTAATTTCGTCTCTTGCATCAATCGAAACTACTTAATATTGCACCGAAATAACATATGAAAGAAATCATAATTATTACTCGTAAAGTACTAAACTGTGAAAAAGACGAATGAAAAAAGATTGCATGTGGCTGAGATGAGAATGTTGAGATGGATGTGTGGAGTAACGAGAATAGATAAAGTGAGAAATGAGTACATTAGAGAGGTAGTTTAAAAGTGGCGCCAGTCACAGAAAAGTTGAAAAGGAACCGCTTTCTTGGTATGGTCATGTGAAGAGGAGGGATGAAACACATGTAACTAAAAGAATTATGAATATAAATGTGGATGGATAGAGAGGGAGAGGGAGGCCAAAGAAAGTATGGATGGATTTTGTGAGGAGTGATATGATAGAAAAGGGAGTTAGTGATAGCGTGACGGCTGACAGGACAGAATGGAAGAAAAAAACGTGTTGCGCCGACAGCAAGTAACATGGGATAAGGGCAGGAAGATGATGACTCGTATAGTACTGCTTTCTGCCAGCAGCTTCGCAGGCGTGGAATTAATACTTCCCCTACTATAAAATTATTATCCTTTCTGGTATGCCAGACTATAATCTATCTCTGTGCCAAATTTAATCCAGATCCGTTCGGTAGTTCTGGCGTGATTGAGTAACAGTCATCCATCCATCAAAACTTTCGCATTTACAATATTAGTAGGATGAAGCGTAGCTACCTAATATTCGTAAAGAGTGATCACTTTAAACTGGAATGCGACTAAATGAATTTAGTTGAACTAGTACTCAGTACCTACATGCATCCATTGGGTACTCCTCTTAACAGAAAAATTTACAATAGTGGTCAAAGGCTCACGTTTGACCACTGCCTTTGACCACTATCTCACCTGATGGTAAGCGATGATGTGGTCGTAGATGGAGCACGCACTTATATACTTTTATTAGAAATGCAAAAAGTAAATCTGTATGTTTGTTACCTATTCACGTTTTAAGGCGTTATGAACTGCCAATGACCTTGAGTGGTTAGCTTGCGTGTTCTGTGCTGAGCTCACGTAACGCGTCCTACGTCCACCCAGTAATAGGACTCGCCCATCAAGGAGCGCTGTCCGAAATTAGACGCATGTAACAAGGCAGTGTAAAGCCTTGTTTATTTTATGATCTCTATTCCAAATTACGATCCTTCCTACCTTTTTTAATTTAAAATCGCATTATTAATTTGTTACACATAAAACAACAGGTATTAAACTAAAACACTTAGACTAAAGTATAAATAATTAAATGATTTTAAAAAATGGTGAAGGTTTTGTAGCGACATCTATGACGCTTCAAACGAACTAAAAACAGCAAAAACCTACATCGCGCAAGCAGAGTTCTCCGCGCAATTTGAACATATATAACAGCCCGAAATAATAAACTATCGGGCAGTTGCCCAGATCAGTCACAACACCCGTCTGGTCTGAGGATCCTCCCTCTTCAACGGGGTTTGCGGGACTTTCCACCCTGTTTCGCATACCTCTATAGTGTCATAAAAATAAGCTATGTAGTTTTTGCGTGATTCTCAACTGCTACAGCAATTTTATAATTAAACCTGTGTAGCCGGATACCCGCCGGCCCCCTAAGATACAGGCCTTACTTACCTGCCTAAGCTTAAGAACTTTCATCTGTCTGTATAAAGTGCAATTTACTTGAACTTTTGTGGTGAATAAATTATTAATATTATTATATTAGGTAATTAATAACAAGTTTCCACTAATGTGCAATTATGTTATTATTGTATTCGTTTATTCCTCGTTTGCGGTCAGGAACTCAGGAGGACATATTATTCCACTAAATAAGTTTGCTTACCAAGCGAAAATCGGACTTCCCTATAATTATATATTATTATAATTGTGAGGTGTGTAGGTAAAAAGAGGACCTTACAATACAGTTATTACTATTTTGTATCTTTCAGATTTCTCGGGACCTTAGGGTCACGGACCTTTGGAAGGTGTACGAGGGGCCGAAGCCAACTCGCAGAGGTCCCTTAAGACGCTTTTTAGGGTTCAGTACCCGAAGGTTAACCAACGCGACCCTATTACTAAGCCTCCGCTGTCCGTCTGTCTGTCAGCGGGCTTTATCTCATGATCCGTAATAGGTAGATTAAAAAAAAAAAAATTAAAATAAAATAAATGAAAATTAAAGGCTTTTTGCTCGATCTTAATAATGGCAACAAGTAGACGCGTATAATCTTGTACGATGGTACGGAACCCTTCATGCGCGAGTCTGACTCGCACTTGGCCAGCTTTTTTTTAAATTTAAATTTAATTTGAGATGGGTTTGCTCTTGACTCTAGTCTAGGTCAGAGGTGACAGAGACAAAGTCGACGATGGAGCGAGCTTGCCCAGAAGAACACTCTAACTTTGAATAGATTAGGGTTGTATGCATTCGGATATACAGACGTAGGTTTTTATGCAATGAGGCACTATGATTATGAACTATCGTACTGCTGGGCAAAGACAATCCAGATTACATTCCTTCATTGTTCCCGGTACTGTGCAATAAGTGATAGCGAATAATAAAAAGAAATACTTACGCGATTTTATTGTAATACAATACTTGCCTTATATTCCTGCTTCATCAAATACTTACTTTACGTAACTTTTTTTTTTGTGGGGTGGGAAATCATCCAATGACTTCTCCCGCTCTGAGTGGAGCGGGAGGGCGTGTCAGACTCTTACTGACTAAAACCCACCCCTGTTCCTTCTTGCCCTGAGTGCCTAGGGGCGAGGTAACTCTGTTTCGAATTTATCCTCAACCCCCGGGCAGGCATCGGCCATGACGGGCCCCGTCTTTATTGCTGACAACTTTTTGAGGCGCCCGTGGAAGACTACGCGCCGTCGACTCTCGGGCCTGGTGATGATCGGACGGCGAGCTACCCATTACTTGCCGTCCGCGGGCCCGGGTAAATACAGTTACTTAACAATTTTTTTTTCCTGTGCCTCGACTTCTATTTCCATTAATTCCATAGAAGTTGTTACCTTAATTACTAGGCACTATTGTTGATAACTCTATTAACTTGAGTGAGTTCAAGTGTGAATGTTGAGGTCAACATTTGAAGGTCAGACGTAACTCGTGTTAGCTTCAATTCGAATTATTTGTAGGCTGTTTTTATCTTCGCTCTTGTCAGCAAAAACGTTATGAAAGAGTCTGAATTTCGCAAAACTAATTCCAACATTTGTGATGTATTAAAATAAGCCAAGAGCTGGCCACGAATTTTGGGATGTTTTTAAGATTAGTCCCTCTAGTAAGGAATGGCAATTCTTGCTTGCTTACTTTAGGGTTTTTTTTTAATATAAATTATAACTACTTACCTATCTATAGCCAGAAGGGCTTAGGGTTATCTTCTCTACAGCGAGGACCATATGGTCATAAATTTTGGGATGGTTTTAAGATTAGTCCCTCTAGTAAGGAATGGCAATTCTTGCTTGCTTACTTTAGGGATTTTTTGATTTTTTTTTTATAAATTATAACTACCTATGTATAGCCAAAAGGGCTTAGGGTTATCTTCTCAACAGCGAGGACCATATCTCTGTAATGTATGGACCACATAGCAATTCCACACTATTGTGCCCACGAGTTACAAATCAAAGACCGTTAAAAAAAGTAGTCAAACCAGTCCCAACAAATGGTACCACAGAATCTTGCGCAATCGTAGAAAGCTATGCACCGTGTGCACCATTCGCGGCGCCTACGCATGACCAAATCAAGACCTCTGTGACACCATCAAATGCCCCCTTCGACGCCCTTTTTAGGGAGGAAAGCGGGGGCAGGGAAGGTCTCACAAGATGTTCGATATTTTACAACTATTTTTGTAATGCTAACATTTGAAATAGTGAAAGTGATTTCGTTTTTTTTTGTTGTGTGACGTAATAATGTGATAATTTGTATGTAGGATCTTTATTTGGGCACCTGATTGTTTATTCTATTCATCTTAGTAATTTGCGCTTGCATATTCAGCCTACGTCTACCCACAGTTTCATTTAGACCTAGGCTAATAGTCTCCTGTTCATCGTTTTTCAAGTTTGTCAGCCTAGCATTTTAGGTACCTTTAGGTATATGAAAGAAAGAAAGGAAAAAGTTAATTTTGCGACTCGACTCAAACACAAAATACAGTAAAATATTTATACAAGGCTAAGTAATCATAATAAAAAAAAACAAATAATAATATAGAAAAGACCTGTGCGAGACCAAAAAGGCTCCTATCTCAGCATAATTATGTTGCGATTTGAAAAAAAAATAAAGGCGAATATTTTACATTCATCAATAAAATTTACCAAGTTCTTTGTCTTGTAAAATGTCAATAATGTAAGTATTGTAGGTATCTCTAACCCCAAGGGTACCTAAACGCAGAGATACGACCCCTGCCTCTTGAATGACGCGACTGTCTGAAATTCTGAATCAATATTACAGGTTCATCGTTCTAGCCAAAACTTGAATGTAGGTACCTACCTATACCTAGTATTTTGCTATATTTGCGTATATAAGTGAGTACATCGTACCCACAGAGCACTAATGCTGCGGCCACACTACCTTACCGTCTACCACCCGTTTACCGCAATAATAATAATAAGCTTTAGTATAATAATAATAAAATAAAGACATTAAATTACGGCCTAAATTACCGTGTGAAGGAAGTGGTGTGGTTACAATGTAATGTTTACCTAGGTATGACAATAAACTATGGATGCGGTCTTTGATAAGCGAAAAAGACCGCCATCGGTCTATTGCTATTGCCTATCGTCATATGCCATACCTACATTCATTGACATTGTAAAATTATGGTCATAAATCGTGGCTACAACTAGTTGTTGTTTCAATTATGGCAATAATTAGGGAATATGCATGAAAAAATATTTCTTATCTAACCAGTATATCGATAAATATACTAAAATAGAGTACGAACAATGAAAGCAGAATCAAAATTGATCAAAAATTAAACGAGATAGAACAATTTTAAACTAATATATCTGTCTTCTGTCCCTCTCTCGAAAACGCTGTTTTCTATCGCAGTTGTATGGGCGTCATGTCCTTTGACGTCAAAGAACACGTCGGACTTCTCTTTCTAATTATCAACTTTAAAGCTTTAAAATTCCTTCATATTTGTTCACAATATTTAATAAATCTTCAATTGAACAAATAAAAAAATATCATGCATATTCCCTACATGGTAGTGTGGCCGCAACATAATATAATACTGGTACTGATCGTATACCTTTACCCTTCGGAAGGTCGTTGGAGATTGGAAAGGAACTTTTAAGGGCTCTGCAATCATTGGCCGAAAATAAATCAATTTGGAAGAAGTAATGGCAATTGAGTTGTTCCATGTTTAAATGTGTTGAAAGTATCTATGGTACTTTTTAACCGACTTCAAAAAAAGGAGGAGGTTCTCAATTCGACTGTATTTTTTTTTATTTATTTTTTTATGTGTGTTACCTCATAACTTTTCACTACGTGAACTGATTTTCAAAATTTTAATTGGAATGCTGTTGCTTCACATGTGGTCCCATTTTAATTTGGTGAAGATCTGATGAAGAACTTCGGAGATACACAATGGAACTCTTCAATAAATGATAGCAAACCTTCCAGAATTGCTGCAATCGCATGTCTGTATATTGTTTTCACCACTTCACAACATTACATCACGCTGATACGCTCTGAAGGGGTATACAGATTTGTACAGTTCACCCTGATACACCCTAATTTCACCAACTATGTTCAAATTCCCTATTTTTGGGGCTATCAATTCGGGCATAACTTTACTATTAATTTAGTTTTAGAATGGGGTACAACAACTAAAAAGTGAAAAATAAAAAACTTTCGGTTGTATTTTTTTTGTAAAAAGTTTTTTGATATAAACTTATTAGACGTCAACTTTTTTTATTTTTGTGTTTTGCTTTTTGTGTACAACGTATTTTCTAGCTTATTTTCGTATATTCTTCACTATTCTTTTGTTTTAAGTAAGTACCTAACTGCTTCTGTGTCTTGTGTTTTCTTTTCTTATTGTGCCGAATAAATGTCTTATCTAAATAGATAGCTAAATAGCTATAGTATACCTCATACCATTTCAATTGGAGTTGGATATAAGTTTAGTTAGAAAAGTACCATTATACAAACATTTTTAAACGAGTCGTTTCTGTAAGTTGTTATGCAAACCGTTTAAAGTTAGTACCATTGAATAGATTTTTTTTTAGCTACGTTCTTGAAGAGCTAACCGATTCCAAAATTGTGGATGGAAAATGTTACTTCAGTAAATGAAAAAAAAAACATAAAAGGACCGTACATTTTTAATAGACCTTACGTATCCAGGTGTACAAACGGTGACCTCTCGCGCCCGGCACTGGTCCAGGCCATGGTACGGGGCTAGAGAGAATGGGAAGCAGACTCCTCCTTCTGGGAAGCAGTCTCCTCCTTCTGCGAAGCAGTAATGCTCGCGAAGGAGGAGGTGGAATGGGTGAGGGAGGCTCAACGGAGTGGCCTTCACGCCCCCAGCCGCAGTCGCCGCAGGAGACGCCCTGGGTGTCGGAGTCGCAGGACGATCTCCGGCGGATCGTAGACGCGGGCCTGCGGACGGCGAGTAATGGGTAGCTCGCCGTCCGATCAGTACCGGACGAGACGGGGCCCATCATGGCCGGTGTCTGCATGCCAAGGGGTAGCGGATAAATTCTTAACAGAGTTACCGCTCCCGTGGGCACTCAAGGAAGGAACAGGGGTGGGTTTTAGTCAGTAAGAGTCTGACACGCCATCCCGCTCCATCCAGAGCGGGAGAAGTCATTGGATGATTTCCCACCCCAAAAAAAAAAGGTGTACAAACGGTGGTTACATGATTTTGATGTGAATTTGGCTACATTTCACACGTGATCTGAATGCTACCTAGAATTAAGTCTAGACTTGTTGTGTTACTTTCTTATCGCGGAGCTATAAAACTAACAACAAAACAACTGGCTTTTAATCCTATCTTGACTATAATATCAAAAGTTTTACATATTGTGAATATTTCTACGGGTTAACACGTTAGTCTTTGGAGTCTTGGAATGGCTAAAATAGCTTCATGGGAATCGTTATAGATCCAAACTAGAAATAACTTTAAACTTTGAGGGCCTGATTTCTAATTATAATATAACAAAAACCTTGTCATTATTTTTTTTTTTTAATTTGGCTTCGCACGGTTTGCACATTTAGCTAATGTCAAGTTAAGATTACTTTTAGATACAGAATACTGTCCGAGTCAGCCTCCTTGGCAAGCTTCGCTGAGGTAGTCAATACTGCGACTACGAGTATATTTTCAGCTTTATTTTACCGAGATCGCGCCTGTTTCATTCAATGATTCCACAATATTGTCCAGTTGATTAGACACTTGAGACACAAAACTACACCAATTTTTAACCGACTTCGAAAAAGGAGGAGGCTTTATGTTCGACTGTTTGTATGTTTTTTTTTTTATGTATGTCCGCCGATTTCTCCGTCAGTTGTAGACCAATTTTCAAAATTCTTTTTTTTTTCGAAAGAATATGCTCCCGAGGTGGTCCCATATAAATTTTATCGAAATTGCTTGAGCCCTTTTTGAAAAACTGAACAAAAACGAAAAATACGTGTACCTCTATGACGTTTTGGTTTTCTCCAATTACGAGTATTTTAAATTCTTCGTTCCATTTTATTGGGGTTTTTAGTTCTGGCGTTCTACAACTAAAAAGTGAAAAGAAAAATAGACCACATTCACTCATTAGAACTGATTATAGAAAAATACGAAGAAATGAAACGCCCGCTCTACCTAGCGTTCATCGACTACGCTAAAGCATTCGACTCTATATCCCATATCAGCATGTGGAGAGCCTTACAGGAATGTGATGTACCATCAGAAACCATAATGCTTATATAAGACATCTATAAGAAAAGCACAAGTAGAGTAATATTAGACAAAACAGGCACGGAAATTGATATATGTAGAGGCGTTCGTCAAGGGGACCCCCTCTCTCCCAGAATTTTTGTTACTGTTTTGCAAAACATCATGAAGAAGCTAAAGTGGAAAAACAAAGGTATAGACATAAAAGGTCAATTTCTAAGTAATCTCAGATTCGCTGATGACATCATACTCTTCGCAGAAAATCCATCGCAATTAGAGTCAATGATAAATGAACTAAATTATATTAGCAACGAAATTGGTCTAGAACTAAATACAACGAAAACAAAAATTATGACAAACAGCATAAAGGCACCAATACACATTAACAGTGTCCTACTAGAATATGTCCAAGAATACACATATCTAGGCAAACAAATATCGTTTAAAAAGTCTAGACACCAAGATGAGCTAATGAGACGTGTAAACATGGCCTGGAATAAATTTTGGAGCCTGAAAGAAATTCTAAAGTCAAATATTTCAATGAAGCTGAAGAAAATTGTGTTGGACTCTTGTATCTTACCTTCTCTCACCTATGCATCCCAAACATGGATTTTCAACAAACAAACCAGAAACACAATAATAACAACCCAAAGATCCATGGAACGGAGCATCCTAAATCTAAAATTGAGACACAAAAAGAGAAGCACAGAGATAAGAAAGGCAACAAAGCTGATTGATGCTCTAGAACACTGCAAAAGACTGAAATGGAAGTGGGCCGGCCATATCGCACGTATGAACGAAGACAGGTGGGCCAAAAAGATATCTTCATGGAAGGGACCTGCAGGCAAGAGAACTAGAGGCAGACCGGCGGAACGATGGCTCGATGAAATTTTGAAAACAGCGGGCAAAGATTGGATTGATAAAGCGAGTGATAGAAATATGTGGAGAAAAATGGAGGAGGCCTTTACTCTATAGAGAGGTCCTTAATAAAAAAGTCAAAAAAAAAAAAATATATATATATAAGTAAATAAATAAAATAAATATAATTATGAAATAAAATTGAATTGAATATTATAAATTTAAATTAATTAATACGTTAATTGCATGATCTTTAATCATATTGTCTCTGTAAAAACATTTTAATATTTTTTTTATTAAGGAAATAAAAAGGTTTAATTATTATTATTATGTCCGCCGATTTCTCCATCAGTTGTAGACCGATTTTCAAAATTCTTTTTTTTTTCGAAAGAATATGCTCCCGAGGTGGTCCCATATAAATTTTATCGAAATTGCTTGAGCCCTTTTTGAAAAACTGAACAAAAACGAAAAATACGTGTACCTCTATGACGTTTTGGTTTTCTCCAATTACGAGTATTTTAAATTTTTCGTTCCATTTTATTGGGGTTTTTAGTTCTGGCGTTCTACAACTAAAAAGTGAAAAAAAAAATCTTTTTTACAAAAAAAAAAAACAACCGACTTCCAAAAAAAGAAAATACACTAAAAATTAAAAAATAACTTTAATTTCGGAAGTCGGTGTCAGTAAACCAAGAAATTTTGGTTTTCTCCAATTACGAGTATTTTAAATTTTTCGTTCCATTTTATTGGGGTTTTTAGTTCTGGCGTTCTACAACTAAAAAGTGAAAAAAAAAATCTTTTTTACAAAAAAAAAAAACAACCGACTTCCAAAAAAAGAAAATACACTAAAAATTAAAAAATAACTTTAATTTCGGAAGTCGGTGTCAGTAAACCAAGAAATAAAGTGCAAACATCGACTTCCGAAATTAAAGTTATTTTTTAATTTTTAGTGTATTAATTTTCTTTTTTGGAAGTCGGTTGTTTTTTTTTACATCACAATATCCACTAGTGAATCAATTAGTGAATAATTAAAACAACCACTGAACTTCATTCGAAAAAAGCCCGCGTAAAACTCTTGTCATTAATTGTGATTTGATTTTGATTGTGTTTGTTTTTATTACAACTTATGGACTAATAATGTCTGAAATAAATGTTTTCAATTTGAATTTTGAATTAGATTACAGCAAAATTTTCTATGGAGGATTTGAATTTAGAATCCGCTAATCAGTACCTACCTATCTAAACATAATTGTTTAGCGAGTTTTCTATAGGGTGTTAGCGTGTAAGTTTTTATATTATTTTTGAAGGGAGAATCCATTGAATAATTAAAATTTACTAGTTCTGCCAACGGCTTCGCCCGCGTGGAATTAGTACCTTCCCCACTATTAATTAAAGCGTATGTGCCATTCAAGACTATAATCTATCCCTGTGCCAAATTTCATTCAAATCCGTTCAGCCGTTTTGGCGTGATTGAGTAACAAACATCCATCCAAACTCGCATTTATAATATTAGTAGGATTGAACACATTTTGGATACCAAAATCAGTGTGGCCCTGGCTCTTGAAGTAGGTACCAGCTAGGAGATCCTGCATCACAAGAGCCATTTAGGTACTTGAGTACAACCGTCATTAGCCGTCAACACTTTCTATAAGTTTCGATTGGTTTGAAGTGCGAGTGAATTTTTAGGATTCCGTACCCGAGGGTCCAATCCAAACGAAGCTCTATTGCTGTCACTCGCGTGTCCGTTTGTCAGTCCGTCTGTCTGTCTGTCCGTCGTCTGTCACAAAATTTCGTTCCGAAGAATTTTTTAACTTCTCATTGACCTATGAACATGAAAATTGGTGATAACGTTTATAATTATATTTTACTAACAAAATATTAATTTCTCTCATATGGTACGGAACCCTAAATGTGTGAAATCCGACACGCACTTGGCCTGTTTTTTTCAATTAATATGGTGCCATGGCACCATAATAATTTAAAAAAAAATTAACTGAAGTACCATAGTACTTCAGTTAAAAACTAGTAAATTATTACGCACAAAGGTACACAAACGATACAGGCCAACAAAAACCTTATCTCGATATAAACAATAACATGGTCGGGCGCGATAAGCCAGTGTTGACACGCGATGGTACGACTTTGGCCCGACTTTTATCGATAGTTCTGCAGCACTATTTCGAATGTGAGATACATTGGAAAATTTAACATTCAATTTTAGGTAGGTACTTTAATACCTCGAACGAACAAGAGGGCAGCGGCTACATTATCCGAATATTTCCTCTTAGTAAGCAAGACCGTCACTCATTTTACTGTCGATGATGACCTGAAGCTTGGGTATTTCTCGAATAATGAAACTCAAGTTCTGCGTCATTGTTATTAACACTCGTAGCCAAGCAGTGTCGTCATAGCTCATTTCATTGATATAGCAAGCATGTTGCAGTCAGATTTATTTTCTCAACGATGACGTTATATCGGTGTGAATAATGTAATAGAGAGAGAAAACAGAGTCTTTCCTTATAAAGTTGTGCTGTCTATCATCGTTAGGGATTTACGCGCCAATACGCGGCAAGGAGTTGCAAGTCTTGGAAGCAATTACCTACATTTCCTCTTTGATATATTGTTTCGGGCGATAACGTTGTCACCCCCTTAAACCTTTACGAAATGAGACAATTTTGGTCTCATTAGATTCAGTATACAATATATAGAATTTAGGTCTGTATGTTTTTCTTTTTTAACCAACTCCGCAAAAAGGAGGAGGTTCTATGTTTGATTGTATGTTTTTATTTTTTTATGTATGTCCACCGATTTCTCTGTCAGTTGAGTATCGATTTTCAAAATTCTTTTTTTTATCCGAAAGACTATACTCCAGAGGTGGTCTCATATAAATTTTATAGAAATTGTTTTAGCACTTTTTGAAAAAATCAACAAAAACAAAAAATGTGTATACGTAGATGACGTTTTGGTCTCTTCCAATTACGAATATGTTCAAATTTCATGTTATTGGGGTAATCAATTCGGACGTAACTTTAATATTTAGTTTTAGTTCTTCACAACTAAAAACTGAAAATAAAAAAACTTTTTTTATTTTTATATTTTAAGTGTATTTTCTTTTTGGAAGTCGGTTGTATTTTTTGTAAATAAGTTTTTTAGTAATTCAGTTTAGTTTAATTTAAAAAAAAAATAAAAACCTCGAGGAAGTGTTTAAGTCGAAATATAGATATTTAGATGCTAATAACTTCTAACGTACGCAATAATTCTTTAAAATAAAAACTTACTCTTAAAATTGGACTATGTTTACTGGGGGTAAAACGTTATCGCTTTTTGTATGAAAATTTACAGCTTCACAATCCTCAGCTTTAGTTACCGTAAAAATTTTATCCTAAAAATGCTGGTGTGTACTTCTTAATTCTTCAATCGCAAATGAATGGAACCAAGTATTTCTCCAATTCCAGGATGAACGTTCTCAGAATGACTTCTTTGATTTTTATTTTTACCATAAGTTTGTGAACCACTATAATGCAGTAATCATTGTCTAAGCTTCCACACTCAGGTCCATGGAACCGGATTTACCTCGATCCCTGTCATATAGGTTGTTAAGGTTGTCCTAGTTCAGGGGTCGAGACCAAATTGATGTAATGTTTATTGCAGTCTAAGTAATAAAAAAAAATATTATTGTAATTCATAACCATTCATAATTCTAAAGTTATAACAGCCGCACGGGTCGATCCATCAGGTTAAGCTACGCTTGCCGGGGTTGGTCAATGGATGGGTGACCATCTTTACATACCGAGACTTCTCCGTGCCTCGGAAAGCACGTTAAGCCGTTGGTCCCGGCTGTCAATCGTGGATCTTTGACAGTCGTTACGGGTCGTCAGAAGCCCGAAAGTTTGACAACCAGTCTTACCAAGGGGTATCTTATTACCCAGTAACTGGGTTGTGGAGGTCAGATAGGCAGTCGCTCCATGTAAAATACTGGTATTTAGCTGCATCCGGTTAGACTGGAAGCCGACCCCAAGATAGTTGTGAAAAGGCTAGGCAGATTGATTCATAAAGTAGAATTTATCTTATCGACTCGCGCACATCACTATTAAACATCAAACGTCAAACGTAGAACGCTAAATAATTTATGAATTTACGATGCTTGACCTAAAAAACGCGCGTTAAATACCAATTTCTTTGTGGCTATGACGTGGACTGAAAAATATGCCTTCTCACAATCCTTGAGGTTTGAGTGCTATGTTATTTATGAAAGGACTCCAATGTTTGCCTTAATTTGTTTAGACTAGGAATATTTTTCTTGTTTATGTTGGGTGACAAAGGAGTTTTGTGGCTCTTACACCACTTATGTAATAATGTGACAAACTTTTGTGATTTATTGTAAAACAATGTTGGTTGGTAAGCTTTGTGATAAAGATCAAGCACTTTAAGGCGCGGACTGACTACGATTTGAGATAGCTTCAAATAAGGTTGAGAATTGAACATAATAGTTGTGTTGACGATACGAATAGGCATTTATTTTACGGGTTTTCTTTAGATTATCCAGAATATACACAATAAATTAAAGAATTGTCCGGTCAAAGTTTTAATAAAATGCTAATTCTATTCAATTATTAAAAAAATAATGTTGTTATCGCTGAAAATACAGAGATGTTCGACGCCAAAGTAATTTTTGTGGAGCAATTTCCAAATTATTTATTGGGAATATCAAACTATTTTTTACTATTCTGTTCAGTTAAAATTTTTCTTTAAACCCTTTTCTGTCCACTGTAATTTTTGCAAAAGATATTTTCATTGCGTTACGTCATACTCGACTATCCAAGTAACCAATTTTTTGACTATTGAGGTAATACAAATGTACAGGCTAACCCGCGAAATTCAATTTTTTTCAAGTTTTTGGTAATATCAGGTCAGTGTCAGGTTGTATCTTGGTCAAAATATGATTCGCGGCCGTAGAAAGTATGTGTTCATAGAATTATAATCATTAAAATCATCAATACCTACCACGTGCTTTTTTTGGCTTTTTTTGCTCTTAGTAATGGCAAGAAGTAGACGCGTATAATCTTGTACGATGGTACGGAACCTTTCCTGCGCGAGTCCGACTCGCACCTGGCCGGTTTTTTTTTTTAAGTTATACTTCTTTAGGCGCGTTATGAAAAAATGATGAGAGTGAAATTTTGAGATGCGCGCGCATCACTGTCACACAAAATTCACGAGTTGAAGTTAGCTAGAACCGACACCCTGAAGTTAGCTATGGTCTGTGGTTCATGAAGAATGATTGTTTTCCTTTTGTAAACTTTGTGACAGTTTAGTTTTTTATCTTCAAAGAAGTACCTATAACTTCTTACGTGCGTACATAAGTACACACACACTTTTTTGGAATAGATTATGACTGCTTTGAAGAAAGTTGTTCATTTCCATGTGCAGAAACAATACCTATCTAAAATATGACCACGCTGTTCCGTTACAGGCCTTACATGTATGGTTGATTGGTGGTAGAGCTCGATAAGATGTAGACAACCTTCCTGACTGGTTCAGAAACATCCACTAATCTTGAGAACACTAATTGTTGAATGCAGCTGCATTCAAAAAGTAAATATTGATACCAAGGCTCAGATATCATAAAGACGGGGCCCGTCATTGCCGATGCCTGCCCGGGGGTTGAGGATAAATTCGAAACAGAGTTACTTCGCCTCTGGGCACTCAGGGCAGGAAGGAACAGGGGTGGGTTTTAGTCAGTAAGAGTCTGACACGCCCTCCCGCTCCACCCAGAGCGGGAGAAGTCATTGGATGATTTCCCACCCCACAAAAAAAAAAGGGCTCAGATACCGGTATATTTTCTGAATAGGTTTCGAAAAAGTACCAAAAACGGCCGTTTCTGACACTTTTGCCTACTATTTTGGATACGAAACATTCTGAGACCTGTTTTAGCAACCTAAAAATACTTTATCCTCTTTGTAACAAACGTGACGTTGGATTCTTTAACCGACTTTCGAAAAAGGAGGAGGTTCTATGTTCGACTGTATGTGTTTTTTTTTTTTTTTATGTATGTCCGCACATTTCTCCGTCAGTTGTGGACCGATTTTCAAAATTCTTTTTTATCCGAAAGAATATACTCCCGAGGTGGTCCCATATAAATTTTATCGAAATTGCTTCAGCGCTTTTTGAGCAACTGAACAAAAACGAAAAATACGCATATCTTGATGACGTTTTTGTGTTCTCCAAATGTTTAAATTCCACGTTCCATGTTATTGGGGTTTTTAGTTCTGGGGTATAACAACTAAAAAGCGGAAAATAAAAAACTTTTTTACAAAAAAAACAACCGACTTCCAAAAAAAATACACTAAAAATTTAAAAATAACTTTAATTTCGGAAGTCGGTGACAAATATCGAAGAAATAAAATACAAACACCGACTTCCGAAATTAAAGTTATTTTTAAATTTTTAGTGTATTTTTTTTGGAAGTCGGTTGTTTTTTTTGTAAAAAAGTTTTTTTAATTTTTATTTTCTATGCTCTGCTACGATTTTTTATTTAATGAGGGCGCCACTTGGCCGATAGTAAACCCTTAAAAACGTTCTTTTAAATAACGGTTCCGAGCCCTGATTGATACAGTACAAGTTGGCACAGGGAATTGAACCTACCACAACAAGTAGAATGACGGTAAAATCATCACTCTACTTACAGCTACTACCTACTATAATTTACTATAAACAATATATACATAGGTAAACACATCAATTAGGCTCTATTGTAAAAATCTACCTACAAACAACTTTATCTTTCTATTACTTGAAAACATTACCTTACCTTGAAAGTTAATTCAGTAATCACCCGGTATTCAAGACAATATGAATGGTGTTGCTACAGCAGAAATATTATTTGCTAAATGAAAAAAATATAATTTCGTAGCATGACATTCCCCAAAGGTTTCACAGCTCAAACTACCTCTATACAGGGTGTAACGGAAAGGTGTGGTCATATTTTAAGAACCGGTTCTGTCCATGGAAATGAACAACTTTGTCTAAGAAAAAATAGAAAATTTCCTTAAAAAAAAATTAGACTTACAAACTTGATCCATATTTGTATGGCAATAAAATTTTTTGAAAATTTCCTCAGGTTTTCGTGAATAAAGTTGTTCATATCGATGGGCAGATCCAGATCTTCAAATATGACCACACCTTTCTGTTACACCCTGTATAATTTAGGCGTACGTTTATGTAACATATCCACTTATGTTTTTTATGTTCTTCAAAATGAAATATTATGTAACATAACATTTGTATTTTTAAACGTTACACCCAATGGCGTAACGTTTGAAATAATAACAAAAGTTCTAATGGTCATGTGAACTAATTTCATTTAATATAATTTTTTTTAATATAACGATAAAATGAAATTATTATAATCATTATCAACCCGACTTGGACAGGTTAGGTACGAAAGGGATGACGGGTGCTACAGTGAGTGAACAGAGTGATCGAAAGCAGCCCCCGTCATCCCCTTCATGTTAGGTTCCTTTAAACCCTGCAGACAGAAATAGCAGCCCCGCAGCGTGGGGCTCCTATTTCTGTCTGTCAGTCGTCAAACTGCCTTACTTACGACTGTCGTTATTAGGTCAAAAGAAAATTAGGTCAACTAAATATTATATAAAAAGAGCATTATACAAATTGAAAATTATGTAAAATGAATGTTATACTAAATGTCATTAGAGCAAAAGAAGGTTATAAGAAATATAACATTGAATCACATGCAATTATATTATTTGTTTTCATAGCATATTATAACTACACTTCTGGACACATCTATTGGCCCACCTTAGAGTTTAGGTTTCGATGGCCCCTACCGAAATATGATTGCTAGATTGAACAAAAACTGTTGATTCAGTTTTAAACCTGATACATTTTACCATCTTTTTCGATCGTATTGTTTTAAATTTGAATTCAGAATACCATACGACATGGAGCTACGCCTAACAAGTCGGATATGCGCCTTGTTAAAGGCAATTGATTTTTGAATAAAAAACATGTTTTATCAAATAAAGGTTTAATTTAATAACGCGTGTTGCCTCCATGGGCATCTACCACAGCTCTCATACAATTAGGCATAGAGTTTATCAACCGCTCTATGAAATTTTGAGGGCTCATCTCCCATTCCTCTTCTATGGCAGTTTTCAACTCCTGCATCGTCTGGGCAACTGGCTGACGAGCCCTAACACGTCTTTTTAGCTCGTCCCACATGTGCTCAATGGGGTTCATGTCTGGGCTTCTGGCTGGCCAGTCCATAACTGTGATGTTCACATCCCGAAGATATTCCCTGACGATGCCGGCCGCATGGGCTCTTGCATTATCATGCATAAAAAGGAAATTTGGGCCCACATAGTCCGCGTATGGTATCACGTGAGGTTCTAAGCACTCACGAATGTACCTTTCAGCATTTAATGTTGGCAGCCGTGGTCCTGTAACAACCTCAAGTTGAGTTTTGCCGCTCGCGGATATACCGCCCCAGACAGTCCATGAGCCACCGCCATAAGCAACCCTCTCTTCAAAGCAGCATTGTGCGAAACGCTCTCCCTTACGTCGGTAGACCTTCTTCCTTCCATCATTGCCATGTAACACAATTTTAGACTCATCAGAAAAGAGTACACGGCTCCAATCTTGCTGTGTCCAATTTAAATGACTGCGTGCGAAATGAAGGCGCGCTGTTCGGTGGGCTCGCGTTAGTTTGGGCCCATTAGCTGGCTTGTGTGGTACCATATCGCGTTCTTTTAACCTTCTCCGAACAGTTCGAGCGCTCACAGATACTCCGTGGAAGTCGCGAAGTTGGTTTTGTATCTCAATGGAGGTAAGGTTACGATTTCTCAAACTGGTCGTCACGATGAATCGATCCTGCCTTTCAGTTGTGACCCGAGATCGTGGCCTTCCTTGGCGACGAACAAAGCCGCCAGTCTCGAGGTACCTCCGATAAACATTTCGGACCGCAGATCGACTTAAATTAAGTTGAGCACTCACGTTTCTTTGGCTGTGTCCGGCCTGAATAAGTGCCACAGCTTGGGCGGCGACTTCAGGTGAAGTATCCATAGATTATTGATAGAACCTCACCTTAATGTTAAGAATAAGTAATGTTTGTTGCAAAACCAAAGATATCAATCACTTTTTCAAGAATTAAATCCAAGTAAACCAATAAAACCAAGTTTCCTTAGTATTCGATTGTTTGATATCAACAAACAGGCTCCAAATTGTCTTTTGTTTCTTTAAATTCTGTGTTCGAAATCCAAAAAAAGACTATTGAATGAAATTGTAAATGTGCCAGGTTCAAAACTGCATAAAAACTTTTTGCTCGACCTAATTTTAGCTAGGACCAAACGAAACTGAAAATACAAGGTGGGCCAATAGATGTGTCCAGAAGTGTATATCATGTGAACGTTATTTCAAGTGATATAAACTATCTGTTCATCATCATCTTGCTGCCCTTATCCCATGTTACTTGGGGTCGGCGCAACACGTTTTTTTCTTCCATTCTGTCCTGTCAGCCGTCACGCTATCACTAACTCCCTTTTCTTTCATACCACTCCTCACACAATCCATCCATCCTTTCTTTGGCCTCCCTCTCCCTCTCCATTCATCCATAAACTATCTGTTATTATGCCATATATTTTACATCCTTTTATAATATAGGTACCTGTTAGATTATAATTTATGAGAAAGGGCCATGATCATGACCCAGGTAACTAGTTCTTTTTTTTTTTTAAAAAAAAAAAAAAAAAAAAAAGGTAACTAGTTCAAGATTCTGAAGTTTAAACCTAAATTAGAATAAAATATGACCAGTAAATGTCAGCACTGTAGTTCCACGTGGCACTGTAATTTGACACATAGCACTTTATCTATTAATTCTATTAATAATGTATTATTATCAACAATATACCCACAGCTATTCGAAATACAATTCATCAAAACACAAAAGCGTGTCTATCAATAATATGGAAAAGCCATTTGTAAAAAGCTTGCCCGTGTGGAATTACCACTTCCTCCACTGTAATTAACTATAGTCTATGTGCTATTCCAGACTATAATATCTCTGTGACAAACATCCAGCAGGTGGTAACTCGCCGTCTGATCAGCACCAGGCCAGAGAGTCGACGGCGAGTAGTGTTTCACGCGCGCCTCAAAGAGTTGTCAGCATTAATGACGGGACCCGTCATGGCCGATGCCTGCCTAGGGGTCGAGGATAAATTCGAAAGAGTTACCTCGCCCCTGGGCACTCAGGCAGGGAAGGAAGAGTTTTATTCAGTAACAACACGCCCTCCCGAGAGAAGTCATTGGATGATTTCCCACCCCAAAAAAAAAAAGCTGTATTCGCTAATTCAGTTGACATCAATTTGATAGGCACTGTGCAGTGCACTGCTGCTTTGATGTAACAGAAAACAAAAATGTACTACGAAGTGCTATTTTAATCGATGTCCACCGAGCAATGTAAGTAAAAGTGCCTATCAAATTGATGTCCACTGAATTAGCGATTACACCTGCAGATCCGTTTTGTCGTTCTGGCGTGATTGAATAACAAACATCCATCCATCCATTTCTAAATTTCTTCTAGAAACTTTCGCATTTTTATGTAAGTGGAAATAGTAGTAGGTAATAGTAGAATAGGATACTAATCCTACTTTCCTACTGTTTTTAACCGACTTTCGAAAAAGGAGGAGGTTCTATGTTCGGCTGTATGTATGTTTTTTTTTTTTTATGTATGTCCGCCGATTTCTCCGTCAGTTGTAAACCGATTTTCAAAATTCTTTTTTTATCCGAAAGAATATACTCCCTAGGTAGTCCCATACAAATTTTATCGAAATTGCTTCAGCGCTTTTTGAGAAACTGAACAAAAACGAAAAATACGATGACGTTTTGGTGTTCTCCAAATGTTTAAATTCCACGTTCCATGTTATTGGGGTTTTTAGTTCTGGGGTACAACAACTAAAAATTAAAAAATAACTTTAATTTCGGAAGTCGGTGTCAAATAACGAAGAAGTAAAATACAAACACCGACTTCCGAAATGAAAGTTATTTTTAAATTTTTAGTGTATTTTTTTTTGGAAGTCGGTTGTTTTTTTTGTAAAATAGTTTTTTTACTACTACTAGAGTAATAATCAATAACCAACGCGCATTGGGCCCGCGTGGTGGATTACGCCCACACCCTCTCACAGAGAGGAGGCCTGTGCCCCAGCAGTGGGGACATTAAAAAGGCTGATGATGAATAATCAATAATCAGGTGAGATAGTGGTCAAACGCGTGCCTATCAAGAATAATAAAAAAAAAGATTAAAAATCTAAAAACAAATAAATAAAATTTTATTTTTTTATTTCTTGTTGTTGGCAACCCAGAACATTAGATGCGCGGGAGTGAGGTCATTGTATTATGTAATATTTAAATGGCCATTATCTTGAAGCTAATTTTAAATTCAGCACGTAGGAACAAAGAATTTGACTGGTGCGCTTAAATATTTTGACTTGTTGTGATGTTATGTCTGTTCTGACAATGTTCCCATTGTTCTTTGCATTTTTAAATGGTTACAGTTGTTACATAAGTCGACAAGTTGTCGAGATTCTTTCCGGAACAAAGAATTGCAACTTCTGTTTACGAGCGAATGAATCTGTCCTTACCAAATTATTTTTGTGTAATGTAAACAAGGACAGAGCATACGTCATAGTTTCGTTGCGAGTCGTACTTGCGCGTGAAGGGTTCCGTACCATCGTACAAGATTACACGCGTCTACTTGTTGCCATTTTAAGATCGAACAAAAAAAGCCAAAAACAACACATCTTGTAGGGTAATTATTTGTTGTTTTAGCGGCAATAGAAACACACATTCTGTGAAAATTTCAACTGTCTAGCTATTACGGATCATATGACAGCCCGCTGACAGACAGACGGACGGACAGCGGAGGCTTAGTAAAAATAATGCTTTTGTTTTGGTTCTTTGTTCGTTTGGTATTTATCGGTAAGGACATTTGATGATTTTAGGAGTCGTCCTCTTGTTTGCCAATGGAAATGTAAAGAGTGGTCACCAATCAGTCGACCGAGATTGTATGACTTTAATTGGTTTTTTTTTAGTAAGTCTTATGTCCTGCAAAAACAGACGTGGTTACATGTACTCCTACAATTCTTGCTTATTTATTTAAAGCAACATTTTGCTATTTGCGTAGCGTGTCACGATTCGCGTAGCATGTAGCGTTAGAGCGGTTGCGCACTACGTCCGATACTTATCCGATACTGAAGGATGATTCACGTTACACCGTGTCGCCACCGTGCCACCGTCCACCGGGCTAGTCATTCATGCTACACCAGGCTGTCACCGTGCCGCCACCGGGCGGGCCGGGGCACGTCCGGGGCACGGCCAAGCATGTATCATTTTGTACAAAAAGTATACTACAGATATTTGACCGTGCAATTCTTTGGCCGGCAATTGTTTCCCGGCCGGGGCACGTCCGGGCCCGGTGCACACGTTCATGTTACACCGTGTCGCCACCGGTCCGTGCCCCGGCCGGGAAACAATTGCTACCGACACTTCGACGCAGTGCCCCGGCCGGGGCACGGCCGGGGCACGGTCTAGCATGACTCACTTCATACAAAATGTATGCAACAATCTTTGACCGTGAAAATACGGTCCGGCGTGGTCGTAGAACAATTTGTATGGTAGGTTACGCACTACCGATCCGAATTCGGTCCGAGTTTTCTATAGATTTGTATTTTGACGGATACGTATCGGACGTAGTGCGCAACCGCTCTTAGGCTATCGTGTAGCACGTCAAGGTCGCGTAGCATATCGCGTAGCACGTTGCGTAGCATGTCGCGTAGCATATCCCGCAGTCGTGTATCATGTCGCCAGCCATTTTGTTGTTACTAACATATTATTATAACATATATAATTATGTTTGTGTTGTCGCACTTGACTGGTTTTTTTATAACCATTTCAATCCGATCTCATAGTGAATAACACTCATTTTATTAAAATTACTTATTCGTGGTTCACAGCTTCACAGCTCATTTTGCATCATTGCGGCTGTATTTTTAGCAAATTTTTGCATAATAAATAAACTCGGTCGTTCGTTTTAATATTGCAATAAAATCCTCGTATAAAATGGCGTCATTCACCTGTAGCCTAAGTATTAATTAAAAACTTTTAATAGTTACGAAATTAAATGGTTTTGAGTCACGTTAATTAGAAATGTAAGTAGCAGGATTCTAGATTCTTGCAACAAAACTCCATCATGTATAAAAAAAAGTTATTTTGTTGTGTATGAGAGTCCCTAGTCTCTTTCAAATAGTTGGGTAATTTTTTAAATAATTAATTTGATGAGTTTTATGACGCACGCTATTTAGTATAATATTTTAGGGCTAATGGAAAACGTTATGGGCGTATCTTCTTTCCTTCTGCTGAGGAGTGGAATTCCCTTTTAGATTTTCGGTGTCCTGACAGCTATAAACTGAGGGCTTAGTAATTGGGTTTACCCCAGCTGTAAACGTCCCTTTGTGCCTATTGGCCTAAGGGTGGTATTACATTTATCCTATATCTTTGTCCAATATCTATGTCCTATCATCAACATTCTCCTGCCCTTATCCCAATTTATTTGGGGTCGGCGCAACATGTCTTTTTCTTCCATACTCCTCTGTTAGTCGTCATCTCTGTAGTCACCCGCCCCCCCCTATCTACCTAACTACCTACCCCTACCCCTATGTCCTATATTTGATCAAATTTCTTTGACGGATTTACTGGGCATCCGTCAAAGAAATTTGATCAAATTCGACGAAGTCGTCCTATTTCTTTGATCAAACTCACATTGGACAAAGACCTAGATAGATAGGTAATACCACCCTAAGTCAGTTTTGTCTCCTGCTTGAAAAAGAAGGAAGTAAGTAGAAATTATGTTTTTCTTACACCCCCGCTGTTCTTTTCTGATTAATTTCGTCGCGGGATCCAAGAAAATTGAATCATTTCTCCAGAACTCATCGAGCTTCATTGCCTCTGCGCTTTTCTGGTGGTAGCCACTATTAATCCTGCCTTTCGGGAGTTGCAGTGTTTGGGAATAGTGTGCTAGAAACCTAGAGGTCTTAAAGTGGAGATAGGTGGTAGCATGCTCTATCATCGCTAACCATCATAGAGATTATCAATGATTTTATTTTTTATTGACAAATCAACAACAAAAACGCAAACATGGTCATATTACATTTTGGTCTTATACTAATGTTTATATCAATTTATAGACGTGCACAGTAACAGTATTCTAATTTAACAATAAAATTAAAGCAAAACTTACAATATATTATGTAACATTAATAGGAAATAAAATACTTACTAATAGAATAATAATAATAAAATTTGAGATAACGAATCAACTAAATATAAAATGCCAGAAAAAAAATGTCAGAAAAAAATATGTATATGTAAGGTATAAATAGATCACAGAGATAACAATCACAACTACCCTTCCTTTTCTAAGATTTTCCGTTTGAGACGAGTGGGGCGGTCAGGTAAGTAGCTCACACCGAGCATTATACGGCAACCTCGCCATTGGAGAATTCAGCCCAAGGTGATAAAATAAGTGTGCCATTTTTTAAAATACTTATAGCTACTGGTTAACACAATAAACATGCTAACCCATTTCGCAGACCCAGTACCAAACTCCAAAAGCCGACAAGGTGTAAATCAGGATTAAACCATAGTTATCGTGCATTTAGCAAGGAGCGCCAACCGTCCGGGCAACCTTGTTCTGAATTATGCGCCCGCGCCGACGTCGATGACGTAAGCGACTGCGGGCGTGGTCCCGTCGCGTCGCAATACCACGAGGAGATTAGGATTTAAAATGTGTGGCGGCAATATCGTTTTGAAAATCTAATTAACCTAAATCTTGATATACTACTACTGCCTGCTTTTTTTAACCCTTCTTCCTCCTTCAAAAAGAAGGAGGTTATCAATTCGGATGTTTGTACTTTTTTTATGTATGTTCGGGCATAACTCCGTCATATATTGACGGATTTGCAAAATTCATTTTTTGTTCGAAAGGGGTTTGTTCCGAAATGGTCCCATTTAAATATCATATAGATCTGATGATCGGTTTCGGAGACAGACAACGCGCGGAACTCTTCAAAAACTGACAGCAAATCAACCGCGATTGCTTGTATCGTATATCTATGAATTGTTAACACAGTTTAATGGGGAACCACAACTAAAAAGTGAAAAATATTTGTTTTTTTACAAAAAAATGGAACCGACTTCCAAAAAAAGTGCAAAATAACTTTAATTTCGGCAGTCGGTGTCAAAAAACGAAGACACAAAACCAGAAACATTGATTTCCAATATTTTTTGTAAAAAAGTTTTTTAGAGTTGATTAAAGCCTTTAAAAGTTTATGTGCCTAGAATACCATGGGTTCTCATGGCTGTAATAGGTACTACCTACTCATTATGTACCGTACATAATAAAATATAGTATGTACTTCCTCTGCTACCTACGCCAATAGCCATTGGGGAAAAACAAGTAGGTACCTATATGCACTCATTCAATCGGAATTTCATATAAATATTATTTTTTTCTGGAAATACAGCAATTGCGAAGCCAAAACCACAAGGAAATAAATTATGTTGTTAGTGTTACATATTTTTGTATTTCACTAGTTTTCTATTATAGGTAAGTTGCAAGTTTATTTAAATAAATCACAAAAATTATTATTACTAGTATTTGCTGATTTTTCAATAGTGATTAATTTGCCAAACAGTGTTTTATAGAAAATATGATGTGAAAAATCCGTTTTTAGGGTTCCGTTCCCGAATCCAAACGGTGCCATATTGCTGTCACTCACGTGTCCGTCTGGCCGTCGTCTGTCACAAAGGTTTTACAGCCAAACGGTTGGAGCTACAGTCTTCAAATTTTCACAGACTAAGCATCTTTTGACCCAAAGCCAATAATTTGTCTAATTGTCAAAAATGATACGGAACCTTAAATGTGCGAAGTCTGACACGTACTTGGCTGGTTTTATCGCAAACAATAGTCATAAATAGTAACTAACTAAATGTTAAGTCACGCTAAAATGTCTACATTTTCTTCTTTTTTTACTATAATATTTTGATAATTAATTATTTATTTGACCATTGGTCAAACTAACAATTGATTAAACAAAATAATGAGGGAGTTTTTTAACGCCTAGCGATCGGTAGCTAACGTAAGTTTCGCTATCAATGTCGAGACTGCAGACCCCAGGGTCAGGCAGTTATTTTAGTTCAATTATTGATTTCATGCCACCAACTGCATCAGACTGCTTGAAAAGTGACTTGTTTGGCACTTTTTATTTGGTTTTTACAGTCAGGTTTTTTTTTTAATTATTAAATTTTCTACATATATGTGAGTTATATTTTTGGAATCGTCTACTCGAACCCTTTATTTTGACACCCCACTTAATATAGTTCGTAAACTTTCATATTTTTCTTTTTTATAATATGCTACCTCGTCGCGCCCTTGCGTCGCGCAGTCGGGTAGATACAATGTCTCCTCTTGTAAGGTCATCTTGCTGATATAGCACGTAGTGGGTACAGATAGAAAACTAAAACTTATCTACTGTACTGATTTGAGTGTTGATATAATCGGGGGCGTAGCTCAGATGGTAGAGCGCTCGCTTAGCATGCGAGAGGTACCGGGATCGATGCCCGACGCCTCCAATATTGTCTACTTTTGTTTGTTTTGGAAAAAAATGTCTTGCATGAGGTAGGTACAAAGTAAGAAAGCATGTTTATCATCATCATTCAATAACATCACTTCCAAAAGTATCAGTAAGTACATAAAAGATTGTAGAGACAAAATTTTAATAATTGCTGCTTCAACCTTACGACATTTTTGTGTAACTGTACCAAATAATCGTTCAGAACAAACGCGAAGCGACCTTCCATTCACAAAAACGTTTCCTTCATTCAACGAAAAAAAGAAAAATAATTTTTATTTATGGCAACAATTTAAATGAAACGTTAGTAGCGTTTAGCGTTCTCTTGCTCAATTTAGCAATTTTGTTCACGGTCATACTCACTAAGCAAAACTTATTAAGTATTTGTTGGTTTTCACTCATCTTGTGCAACATGGTCTTATTTTACTTTAATACGGCAATTGTAAAAAAAACACAACATTCCTTATTCTAATTCGTTTGGCACCATTCCATAGTGTTAATGTCTCGACTTGTCTATGTCAAAATCTCAAAGGTTATTCTGAAAACATTTGCCTATTTAATACTTCACATTATATCAGTGAGCTCATAAATGCCAACCGGGAGCGATATGACATTGAAAAACGACCGACTTAATACGAAAATTGCCGTGGTGTAGAACAGAGGATGCCATCTAAATAACGCGTCATTAACTGCAATGTAACCGAGCGACATCACTGGCCTAGTACACTACGTAACACTTCCTAAAACCAACACCCAAAAGATAACACACGATTCTAGATCTTAAAACAAAGGTATTAAAAGATAATATACCGTGTGACCAATTAATAGTTGGGACGTGATTTTTGTTGAACGTTGTACGGTAAATTATGTAACCATTTCAGTCTTGTAAATGTATCCTACAGATATTGGATTAAAAGGTTGAATTGATTTGGTACTGTGAAAAACAAGTTTTGTATGTTTTTTCAGATGCTCGAAAAATGAGTCAGAACATTTACAGTTTTTGTTGGTTACCTATTTGAATAAACATCCTGGTGGATCTTCGATGTGCTTTAAATCTAACCTTGTGTATATTATCTGTGCCTTGTGCCTAGATAACGATGTAAAGGGGGTATTACACCCGGGCCTGCGGACGGCGAGTAGTGGGCAACTCGCCGTCCGATCAGCACCAGGCCATGGTCATGGCCGATGCCTGCCCGGGGGTGGAGGATAAATTCGAAAGAGTTACCTCGCCCCTGGGCACTCAAGGCAGGGAGGAACAGGGGTGGGTTTTAGTCAGTAAGAGTCTGACACACGCCTGCCTGCGTGGATTTAGTACATCCCCCCTTATAAATTATAGACCATGTGATGCCCAAGCGGGGCAGATCTCCACCGTATGCTCCACCGGGCGCCTGGGCAGAGCGCCACTCTGGGCGATCCTCACAGTGGTGACACCCGGGCGTTTCCCTCCGCCTTATCCTACACAGGAACCTCCCGAAACTTCCGTGTCCGGTGAGGACCTGCATCAGGCGGAAGGTGAGGACGCCATGGCGCCTCTCCAGCCACTCCTCACAGAGGGGCCTTACCGCCGCAATTGCGGCGTGCCCACCCCCTGGTGCCCTGAAGCCTCTATAATATTGTCGAGACCAAGGCATGCCTTGCTACTTACTGTTCTTATTAGGTACTACGCAATACATCTTACGAACTGGTAAAAACAGAAAAAGCGCAACGCAGTAAACAAGTACATAAAAATGAAAGGACTGTGCACGTAACATGAATCATTTGTATACGAGATATTAATTATCTTCAATGAGTGTAATGACGGACAGGTCACTGACGGAACATACTCGTAGATATAAACTTTTATTATATAACTGGCTATAACTAGCGGCTTCGCCCGTGTTATCATCAACATCATCATTTCAGCCATAAGACGTCCACTGCTGGACATAGGCCTCCCCTAAGTGTCGCCACAGTGACCGGTCCTGTGTGTCTCGCAACCATCGGCTACCCACGACCCTCACCAGTTCCTCGGTCCACTTTGTTGGAGGCCTTCCGGTACGCAGTCACCACTCCAGAACTTTTCGGCCCCATTGACCGTCCTTTCTGGGCTATATCCTTGGTTCTCTTGCGGATATCATCACTCGTGATGTGTGAAAGTCATAAATTATCTCAAGGGAACACACAACTGGGATATTATATCTTATGTCCTATTCCAGGACATGATCCACCTATTTGCCAAGTTTCATTTAAATCCGTGCAGTCGTTAAGGCGTGAAGAGTTAACAGACAGACAGACTTTCGCATTATTTTATAATATTAATATAAAATATAACAGTATGGAAGTATGGATTTATTATTCGGACATAGCAATGAACATACACATTAAGTTTCTTTGTTAGCAATTAGAAAATATTAATTACATTACTTCCGTATGCTTGTACAAAATGACCTCAAAATTCAGTAGAAACTGAGACTGGGGCAATATGTTCTTCGTTTCATACTTTTCAGATCGCGATATTTTCAAATTATATTTATTTTTGTATTTAAATTATATTTTGGGTAAGTATTAGGTATTTATTTTTGACAAAAAAAAAAAATTTTTTTTTCGTGGCTATGTCCTCTAGAGGGCGCCATATTGAATTTAGTGTGACGTCACATAGCCTAGCGGTCGATCAAGTCGCTTCCAACGGTACCTCATTTGTCACATTATGGTTAGTAGTTTATGAGTAATGAAGGAACAGATGAACATAATCGTGTACATACGTGCATACAGACCTACATACAAACTGGTCAAAATCATAACCAATTTGGCTTCGCCGTAGTCAGGTACAAATGATTCACGTTATTTGTTTGTACCTACGGCACTTTTAAATTAAATATTTAATTTTTGAACTGTGATTAAAGACTCCAAGAAAATGCTTGATAATTATCAATAAAGATACAGAGAATAGATATTAAATACAGGTTGTAAAAAGACACATCACATAGCTGTCAACTACGCATACTGTTAGTAGATCTAACAAAGTAGCTTGACGCAAAAATTATTGCTGGGAAACGAATTTTATTTTTTAGGTAGGTATAAAAAAAAAAACAATTTTTATTGCGCGCAATGTAACGCGAACCCAGGCAATGGAGTTAAGTTCGCTCTAAGCCACGTAGATACATACTTGTCGGATACGTTTGATATTCATTGCGTTTTTGTAACTGCAAATGAGTAATTTCGAAAAAAAATCGAAAATTCAGATAAGTTTGTTTGGAAAGAAGTTTAAAAATAAGACTTGGGATTCATTTTCGTAAAAAAGCAAAAAAAAAATTGCTACTTTGACCTTCAATATCTCCAGAACCAGTGGATTCCCAGGTATGGTCTAGAGGAAAAACATAAAGATAAATAAAAATAAATAAATAAATAAAATAAATATGTCGTCGCAAGCGATTTCAAGACGACAACACAATCGAAATATCGTTGATTTCATGATGTTGGTCAAACTGTAACTTCATTCTTATTGGTTGATCGGTTAGTACAGTGAACGCCGTGTGGGCTTTTAATTTCCCGCCACACACGTGGACAGAGTCGATTGAATAAGTGAGTGTTCACATTGCGGTCACTATTATGGTGTCAGCCAGACACCATATAGTTCAGACCATACCATCGAAACTGTCATGTTCACCGTACAAGCCTTTATTCTTTGTTACTCATTGTGAATTACCAAATAAACGTGACTGTAAATTGCTTTTCAATCAACCTACGTTTTACTGGTTTGCCCGAGTACCCACCTGCCTCATGGAACCCGTACCAAGAAACGATGGCGATGAACCTGCTATCGCTACACCCACGCTCCCGCCATCACATACAGGGTGTAACTGAAATGTGTGGTCATATTTTAGGAACCAGTTCTGCCCATGGATATGAATAAATTTCTCTAAGAAAAACTGAAAATTCCCAAAAAAAAATTGGACTTTCCATACAAACTTACTCGTATCATCAGGTGATCAATATTTGTATGGGAGGTATTTTTTTTTTTGTGAATTTCCTCATGTTTTCTTAAAGAAAGTTGTTCATATCGATGGGCAGCTGCAGTTCTACAATGACGAATCGTGGGAAATTCAACTTTAAAACACTAGAATTAAAGTGCACTAGTAGTATTCATTGCCTAGTAGGACTAGTGAACTTTAAGACTAGTATTCTATGATCCACAATAAAGATATTGATTTTTTTTTTTTTTTTTAAAACGTTGCCCCACACTAGGAATTACTCCTGTATCGTGGGTGCGTTCACAAACATTTAAACTCACATACACAAGACACCCAGACCCGGAACAACTATCTGTAGGCCATACAAATATTTGTTCCGTGCGGGAATCGAACCCGCGACACGCAGCGCAGCAGTCGAACGCTCAACCACTACGCCAACCGTGCCGTCGATTGATTGATTGATTGAATTTCCTACGATTCCTCACAGTCGGCAGCACTCCGTCACTGTTTTTTTTGCAAAACGCCAGGAGATTCACCCCACAATATAGGTAATAGGGAATATGCATGATATTTGTTTATTTGTTCAATTGAAGTCTTATTACCTATAGTGATCAAATATGAAGGAATTTTCAAAATATCATCATCAGCGACGAAGTTATAAAGCTTTAAAGTTGATAATTAGACTTTCGATGGACTTTCGATGGACTTTCAATGGACTTTCAATGGACTTTCGATGGACTTTCGATGGACTTTCGATAGACTTTCGATAGACTTTCGATAGATTTTCGATAGACTTTCGATAGATTTTCGATGGACTTTCGATAGACATTCGATAGACTTTCGGTAGACTTTCGATAGACATTCGATAGACTTTCGATAGACTTTCGATAGACTTTCGATAGACTTTCGATGGACTTTCGATAGACTTTCAATGGACTTTCAATGGACTTTCAATGGCCTTTCAATGGACTTTCAATGGACTTTCAATGGATTTTCAATGGACTTTCAATGGACTTTCGATGGACTTTCGATAGACTTTCAATGGACTTTCAATGGACTTTCGATAGACTTTCGATAGACTTTCAATGGACTTTCGATAGACTTTCGATAGAAATTCGATAGACTTTCGATAGATTTTCGATGGACTTTCGATAGACATTCGATAGACTTTCGGTAGACTTTCGATAGACTTTCGATAGACTTTCGATAGACTTTCGATGGACTTTCGATGGACTTTCGATGGACTTTCGATGGACTTTCAATGGACTTTCGATGGACTTTCGATGGACTTTCGATAGACTTTCAATGGACTTTCAATGGACTTTCGATAGACTTTCGATAGACTTTCGATAGACATTCGATAGACTTTCGATAGACTTTCGATAGACTTTCGATAGACTTTCGATGGACTTTCGATAGACTTTCAATGGACTTTCAATGGACTTTCGATGGACTTTCGATAGACTTTCAATGGACTTTCAATGGACTTTCGATAGACTTTCGATAGACTTTCAATGGACTTTCGATAGACTTTCGATAGATTTTCGATGGACTTTCGATAGACATTCGATAGACTTTCGGTAGACTTTCGATAGACATTCGATAGACTTTCGATAGACTTTCGATAGACTTTCGATAGACTTTCGATGGACTTTCGATAGACTTTCAATGGACTTTCAATGGACTTTCAATGGCCTTTCAATGGACTTTCAATGGACTTTCAATGGATTTTCAATGGACTTTCAATGGACTTTCGATGGACTTTCGATGGACTTTCGATGGACTTTCGATGGACTTTCAATGGACTTTCAATGGCCTTTCGATGGACTTTCGATGGACTTTCGATAGACTTTCAATGGACTTTCAATGGCCTTTCAATGGACTTTCAATGGACTTTCAATGGACTTTCAATGGACTTTCAATGGACTTTCAATGGACTTTCAATGGACTTTCAATAGATGATCTATAGATGATCAATGGACTTTCAATAGATGATCAATAGATGATCAATGGACTTTCAATAGATGATCAATAGATGATCAATGGACTTTCAATAGATGATCAATAGATGATCTAAGAGAAGTCAGACGTGTTCTTTGACGTCAAAGGACATGACGCCCATACAACTGCCATAGCAAACAGCGTTTTCGAGAGAGTGACAGATATATTTGTTTAAAATTATTATATCTCGTTTAATTTTCGATCAATTTTGATTTTAGTTATTCTCCATTCCATAATTTAAGAGCCTACACCATCTCAGCTCAAATTCTAATTTCGCCCCCACTTCCCCGCGTGCCACTGCACTCTTTATCTCGCTCGCACACTTTTGCTCGCAGAGACGCGACACGCGCGGCCTTGTGGTCGAAGCGATTTCGTTACAGTAAACTACACTATTATCGGACGAGTACTAAGAAATAAAATTATCAATCTAATTTAATTTTAACTTGTCATTTTATGAATATAAAATTATATATTATATCGCAAATACAATTTCAATGTATCTATAAACGATCAGTTTCCAGTTTAAGCTGACCTCTCAGTGTGCGGAAAGCCTATAAAATGCGAGATCAGCTTATACTGGACGGTATAGGTGATGTCTAGCCGTGCACACTATTTTATTTTACCTACCTACTTCTATAAAATACTAGTCAAATGCGAGCCAACTTTGCGCTGTGGGTTCCGCCAATTAGTTTTGTAGTAAGTTTGCGTTTTATAGTTTTAGTGTATGTATGTTATGTGACAGCCGTTTGCGCATGTAGGTAATTATGTAGGTTGTAGGTATATGCAAGTACCTAGGTATACATACATATGGTATACATAGGTTAGAAAAATCGATTCTAAACCACTACATAAATTGTAGAATTTATGCAGTGGTTTAGAGTCGGTTTAGTAGCAGTAGAGCTACAAAAAACTAGTCAAGTGCGAGTCACCTTTGCACTGAGGGTTCTGTAGGTACATTGGCTTGGTAGTAAGTTTACGCTGTGCCATTTTAAAATCTTATAATAGGTAGCTTTCTCCTTGTATTACCACTTTCTTAGTTATTATGCATCTATATAAGAATGAATCGCCGAAATGTAGGTATGCGTATATCTTTCGAAGGACTTCACCAAATTGCATAATTCTTTTTTTGTTGTGTTCGTGATTCTCAGGACAAGGTTTGTATAAATATAAGATAGGTAGGTATAGGTAGGATAAGTAGGTAAGTATGCAGGTAGGTATGTAGGTAGGTATGATAAATACCATAAGTTTTTTTCAAAGTAATTAAAAATAGTCAAAATTAAATAACATTTATTTTTAATCGCTTAAATTTCTAATTTACATAGTTAGAACATGTCTGGAATTGCATAGCTCAGGTAACATGCATGTTTTATAAAAATGTTCTAATTTTAGTTCCATTTCAGAAATATTGGTCATCTTTCTATAATTTCGACTTTGATGTTTTTGTCGCATCCAGACCTTATTCCGAAAATACATTTTTTTTTGTACCGATAATATGTAATTGTCCTTGCACTTGTATATACCAAGGATGTTTTTTATTTACGACAAGTCCGTTTTGAGTTTTTCTCCAAAAATTTACTTCTATCTTATCTATATCTTAGCTTCGTCAAAAGATGTTTAGAATGCTGCAATGGGACGCTTGATTTCAATGATTGTGTATATTCAGTGAACAGCTCATGTTCTCAGGTGATCTGCAAGAAAACACAACATTCATTATAAAACACTTTTTTTGGGGTATGTTATGTTATCATTCAATGACTGGCGTGATGGGCGTTGGTGGCTGCGCCAAAGTTTTAAACTTTTGCAGCTACCATCGTTGTACATTGTTTTTTTATCTGCCTGTATTTGTTGTTCTGTTCCTAATAAACGATTATAATAAAAAAAAATATAAAAAATTACCTCCCGCTCTGGGCGGAGCGGGAGGGCATCTCAGACTTTTACTAACTAAAACCCACCCCTGTTCCTTCAGTTGCCTGTGCCAAGTGCCGCGGTAACTCTCTTTCAAATATACTCGCGACCCCGGCAGCATAATTTTGTCAACATGAATAAATAATACGGAACCCTAAAAAGTCCAACATTATGAAAATTTTATTATGAATTCGCCAATTTCGTGATAGTACCGTTACGCGTTAGTACCAAGCGGTAGTGCCATGGGGGAACAGCAAATTTCGTGATTATCACACACGTATGATAGATAGGTACTTACAATTATATATTTTGTAACACATGAAGATTTGTTTCGTCCGAATTTATTTCTACAGTTTTCGGAGGTCATACCTCCGTCCGTCCGGTCCTGTAACAATCACACGGGACAAATAAATACCTACCTAGACCTCACATATTTTTATTTATGATTTGGCTATGGAACCCTAAAAATATACAAAAGAAGACTAAATCGTCCATAGAAGCAGACTTGCCCTATGAATAACAAATAACAATTACCCACCCTACATTTTTTATTGAAATACAAATTTGGTGAATTGGTATTTGATGGTGGAGGGATAATTTTCCAGTACAAGCTGACCTCTCATTGTACGGAATTCCTATACAATGTGAGATCAGCTTATACTGGAAATTTATAGCTTGATAATTTTTTTTTTTATTTTTGTTTGTCTTTTAAAAAAATGTTGCCCCACACTAGGAATATTCCTGTATCGTGGGTGCGTTCACAAACATGTAAATTCACATACACAAGACACCCAGACCCGGAACAACTATCTGCAGGTCATACAAATATTTGTTCCGTGCGGGGATCGAACCCGTGACACGCAGCGTAGCAGCCGAACGCTCAACCACTGCGCCAACCGTGCCGTCAAAATTATATAGCCATATGTAGTAATAATAATAACAGATCAGTGTTTTATGGCCTACAGATAGTTTTGTCGGATCTGCGCGTTTGTGAATGTGAAGATTTGTGTTTGTAATCGCACCGTCTCCGATTCAGTTGAAATCCTGGAGTCGGCAACATTATAAAAATAAACAATTAGGTACTACATAGATACCTATTTGTTGTATATTGTCAAAACAATAACAAACCTATTTAGGGAACTTTTTACAAAATTGGACACCCATTTTTCACATTTTTTATCAAAAAAAAAAGTGTACACCTGGATTTCGCCTGAATCGTGAAAGGTGCGTTTACAAACACAAATCTTCACATGCAGAAACACCTGCAACTCCTAACGCAGCAGCCAATCACCTGCCACTGCACCAAACGTGACATGTTTGTAATCACTAATACTGTAAGTAGATAGGTAGCTATATACTTACTTCATTACGTTTATCATGTTTTCCAGTTTCTTTGCGCCAACCCTTTCGTTTCTTATTTTTATTACGGTTATTTCCCATTGCACCAACACTATAAGTATAAGTACTACAAGATTTGTATTTTACGTAGTCTTGTTGCGTAATGTGTGCTCTGAGCGCAAGCGACACAGCCCTCCCGTTCGAAAGCCGAAGCGAGACTGAACGGGGGCGTCGGGCGCCAGGGAACAAGCTTCAAGACGGCATAGTTTAGGTGATAGTTTAGGTATTTTATTTTTACTGTGAAAATAATGGTAATTAAAAAATAAAAAAACTTGTAGGACCTGCTTTATAGTAAGTTCAGTTAGTATGCAAAGTTTCATGATCTAATTTTAAGCATTTTTTGAATGCTAGCGGTTTATTGTTTTCGGTTTAGAGGTAACTTTGGATTTTTTTTCTATCGAGAAAATTTTATGGAATCGTGTTTTTGAGGTTTATAATACTTAACATTGATCCTCAACCTTGCCATATATTTATTTCAAAATTAATGCTGCAGTATTATCGACATAACGGAGGATCATGCTAAGCCATTTGAGGTAACATAGACTCTTAACTTGTAATAAAACAAAAATATACCTATCTAACTTTAACACAAACAAAAAAACCTAACTAAATCTAAAAGCAATCTAAAGTATGGCGTCGAAAAATCCCTCCACATCGCTGTCGGCTGGTAATGTGCCCAAAAGGCTGGCGGCATTGCCACGTTGTATGGCAATGCTTATTCTCTCTCTGTCCAAGGATAAAGCCAGCCCTTGGGTCACGCGAAATGTCAACAAGGTGTTTAGATATATCTTTAAATAATTTTGTGAGCACTCGGACCTCACGATCCGAGAGTTTCAACCCCAAACGGCTCGAAATTATAATTACCAACAAGGTTATTATATTTCCGCCGCTTGAGGTTTTCAGCAGCCGCAGCGGCAGCGCCAGCACAGCACGATGAGCTCGGAAGATGGGATGGTGCAAGAGTATCGACACAAGTAGTGTCTCACACTAAAGGCATCTTCCAAGAAAACAGAGACATGCCGTCCGGTCTCTTGCCATCGTCGCGTGCCAGGCCATGGGGTTCTAAAACAGCCGGAACGCCGACGGCGACAAGAGCACGTCGGATAATGTCGTTTTTCACCGACTTTCGAAAAAGGAGGAGGTTCTATGTTCGACTGTATGTTTTTTTTTTTTTATGTATGTCTGCGCATTTCTCCGTCAGTTGTCGACCGATTTTCAAAATTCTTTTTTTATCCGAAAGAATATACTCCCGAGGTGGTCCCATATAAATTTTATCGACATTACTTTAGCGCTTTTTGAGCAAATTGAACAAAAACGAAAAATACGCATATCTTGATGTCGTTTTTGTGTTCTCCAAATGTTTAAATTCCACGTTCCATGTTATTGGAGTTTTTAGTTCTGGGGTATAACAACTAAAAAGCGAAAAATAAAAAACTTTTTTACAAAAAAAACAACCGACTTCCAAAAAAAAATACACTAAAAATTTAAAAATAACTTTAATTTCGGAAGTCGGTGTCAAATATCGAAGAAATAAAATACAAACACCGACTTCCGAAATTAAAGTTATTTTTAAATTTTTAGTGTATTTTTTTTGGAAGTCGGTTGTTTTTTTCTTGTAAAAAAGTTATTTGATTTTGCTTTCACTGTTCGTACTCTATTTTAGTATATTCATCGATAAACCGGTTAGATAACAAATATTTTTTCATGCATATTCCCTATTGTAATTTATGTAGAATAATAAATTATTTTGGAAAAAAAATTAAATAGCTATAGAATTTTTGTTACAAAATAAAATCATTCGCGAAACTAATTATAATTAACGATGTACCTACAAGTAATAATAATGGTTGGATTAGAAGCAGTCACTGTTCACATATTTACAGTCGGCTTGGGGAACAGTCACGAGACTCTCTCGGAAACATCAATCACTTTTGTGAATCATTTGTTTTCAGTTTTGTGACTTACAATTACGTCATACCTTACAATTACGTCATACTTACTGCTTGAAAATCACACTTACATACGAGTACCTACTTACATGTTCGTTATGCTAATAATTCACACTGCATAACTGAATATTTACTAAAAAAATCATCGTCATATCATAAAAATCTGCCTAGCCTTTACCCAACTATCTTGGGGTCGGGTTCCAGTCTAACCGGATGCAGCTGAATACCAGTATTTTACATGGAGTGACAGGCTATCTGACCTCCACAACACAGTTACTGGTTAATACGATACCCCTTGGTAAGACTGGTTGTCAGACTTTCAGGCTTCTGACGACCCGTAACGACTGTCAAAGATCCACGATTGACAGCCGGGACCAACGGCTTAACGTGCTTTCCGAGGCACGGAGGAGTCTCAGTATGTAATTATGGTAACCCATCCATGGACCACCCGTGGCAAATCAATCCGTGTGGCTGTTATTACTTTAGCCACGAGCTCCTCGTTCGTAATCGTCATATCATAATTATAAGGTGTTAAAAAATTTAGTTTCTTAATATCTCAGTTTCATCAATAGAACTTCGATAGCTTGTAAATTTCAGTCATAAAGGACGCCTTTATGACTGACGTTTAGAAGCTATCGTCATAAAAAATAGTACACAAAAAAAATTGAAAATTAAAACTACTTCTGAAATGATTCTATGTTGTGGGGTTCCGCACACGAGTCCCGAAGGGTCCAAACGGAGCCCTATTTCTGTCACTAATGTGTCTGTCTGTCTGTCAGTCGTCTGTCACAAAATTTTGTTTCGAAGAATTTTTGACTTCCCATTGACCTATGAACTTGGGCCGACCGTATTACGAGAACGTTCGAGAATGTGGTTGAAGTTTCCAGACGATTCCACTACGTTCGAGAACATTCCGTTATGGTACTGCGTAGAAGTTTAAAGATGTTTCTAGAACATTCCACTATAGGCTAATCCGACAATGTCCTGGAAACTTCTATGACTGTTTATATAGGCGGCGGCGGGCAGCGAGTGAGTCACAGTCAGGTCAGTCAGATGTCAGTCAGTGATGTGTTTTCGACTACGGATGCGAACGAAAGCGATTACGAAGAGAATAGTGATCATCAGAGAATTAGTGTTTGTGTAAATAAATTGTTCAAGTTAAGGTGGAAGCGCCAGGTTTAGACCGCGAAATTCAAATATTCTTACGTTTTTTTGCAATTTGCAGGTCAGTGTCAGGTTGTATCTTGGTCAAAATATGATTCACGGCCGTAGCGAGTATGTATTTACAGTGTGGCCGTAGATCGGTCTCCATTTAACCGCGGCCTTTAGATACGCGGTGCAGCATCACGCTCAAAAGTACCATTAAAAGTCAATTACGCCAATTGTTTTTAATTAAATAATAGAAATCTTTAACTGCATAGCAGAGGTGTCAAGGATTTTCATGTGATTCCTTATCATTTGTTTGTTGCAGCTTTGTTAACCGAGGAGTTTTATTTCGATTAAAAAAACCGGCCAAGCGCGTTTCGGACTTCACACATTTAGGGTTCCGTACCATATGAGGGGGAGCAGTGGTGGCCCAGCGGTATTGGCCGCGACTTACAAGTTGTAGGTCGTGAGTTCAAACCCAGGCAGGCGCTTTACTTTGCGTAAATTATTTCATCACAGTGGTGGTGGTGGTGGTGGTGGTGGTGGTGAAGGAAAACATCGTCAGGAAACCGGCATGTCCTAGAACCAAAAAATTCGAAAACATGTGACATCCACCAATCCGCATTGGGCCCGCGTGTTGGATTACGGCCTACACCCTCTCACAGAGAGGAGGCCTGTGCCCCAGCAGTGGGGACATTAAAAGGCTAATGATGACCATATGAGGGCAACCCCATTAGTTTACTCAATGTCCTCGGCAAGATTTACGAGAAGCTTATTCATAAGCGGCTCAAAGATTTTACTGAGGCTAACAGTCTCATTCCCAACGAGCAATTCGGATTCCGCTCCGAACACTCGTGCGTCCAACAAGTATACCGAATGGTCGAGCATATGAGCGCTGGGTTCCAGCGTAAATACTCGACCGGTGTCTTGTACTTCGATATAGCGAAAGCATTCGACAAAGTCTGGCACAACGGCTTAATCTTTAAGTTGTACCAACTAGGAGTGCCAGACCGTCTCGTACTCATCTTGCGTGACTACCTGTCGAATCGCACCTTTCGCTATCGCGTAGAGGGCGCTCTATCCTCCCCCCACCCTATAAAATCTGGTGTCCCTCAAGGCTCTGTGGTATCCCCTCTAGCCGTCACGCTGTTCACCAGCGATATCCCTAAACCCAAAAAGGCCCAGTTAGCATTATTCGCTGACGACACGGCCATCTTCTATTCGGGTCGCTCACCCGCTCAGATAGGTCTCAATCTCCAAACCTACACTACCCAGCTAGGCCAGTGGTTCCGGAAATGGAGAATTGAGGTCAACCCTGAGAAAAGTCAGGCAGTCCTCTATTCTAGACCGCGTCATAAGGTTAGACCCCCTTGTCCGATTACCATGTACGGCAGGCCGATCCCTTGGGAGAAGCAGGCCAAGTACTTAGGCGTAATCCTAGACCAGCATCTCTCCTTCGCCGAGCACATAAAGCAGGCTCGCTCGCGGGCCGCCTTTGCTCAAGGTAGACTCCACTTCCTCCTAAACGGTAAAAGCAAATTGTCACTCAAGTGCAAATTGCGTACCTACACCTCGGTCATCCGACCAATCATGACCTATGCTTGCCCAGTGTTCGCACATGCCAAGCCCCGTCACCTTCACAAGATGTCGACATTGCAACACCGCTTTCTCTGCAGGGTGGTGGATGCTCCCTACTTTGTGAGGAATGAGGAGCTGCATGTTGACCTCAAAATCCCCACTTGCAGCAGTTCATGAAACGCTCCACCCAGCGCTTCCTTGAAACTGCTGCTAAGCATCGTAACCACCTTATCGCATCGGCTGCTCGATACGTTCCCTCCCAAATTTCTAGGATTCGCCGCCCCTGGCATACCCTCTTAGTCCCTGATGACGCCACAACCCTGCTCCAAGAGAGCCGTAGGGAGACTAGCACCATCAGAAAACATTACAGACCGCCGATTTTCCGACCTCGCCGGCGAGCCCCGTCGCGAAATCTAAGTCATTGTCCTCACCGTCTCTCGCCAGCACGTGCCGCTGAGCCAGTAAACTCCCCAATTAATGGAAACCAGATCCAGCCTTCCCTTGCTGCCCCCCCAGTGACGCCCTAAGCCGAGGCCCGTACCCCGCAGGGGGTGCCCTTAGCGTGGTCACTTAGTTTGTAAGTTGAAATAAGTCCTGGCTGGAGGCTTTAATATATTAAAGCCTACACAGGCAAGCCCGGTTGAGCAGACGACAGCCTCAGAGGCTGACCTGCGAGAAGTCCCACAAAAAATATGAGGAAAATCAATATTTTGGTATTTGTTAGTAAAATATACGTAATAATAAACATTATCACCTTTCAAGTTCATTACCTATGTAGTTAGAACAATGCGAAGTTAAAAAAACTTCGGAACAAAATTTTGTGAGAGACGACGGACAGACGGACACGTGATAGCATTAGGGCTCCGTTATGGCTCCGTTTGGACACTTCGTGTACGGAACCCTAAAAATAAATACGACGATCTCTCTTCACGGTAGTTAGATACGGATGCTAGCTTAACCTTACTTCCAGTCGATCTTGAGGTGCAGCGACGTGCTGCAATGTACTATTCTGCACGAAAGACTACGGACCCAGACTTTTTACCTCAACGTGATCGGGCCAAGATTTCTAGATTACTTAAACCTCACACTGAAGTTTGGGAAGACCTTTTATCCGAATGGCAATGTAGGTGAGAAAGTTCCATCAAAGGCAGACACCTCCACCAGTTCTTTTCACCTTCACCCCTTTTGTGCCTAATGGCCTAGTTTTGTTCTGTCTCCCGCTTGATTAGGTGATTAGGTAAAGTGGAAATTATGTTTTTCTTACTCCTCCGCTGTCTTTTCTGATTAATTTCGTTGCGGGACCCAAGACAGTTTAATCGTTTCTCTGGGACTCGTCGAGCTTCATTGCCTCGGCGTTTTTTCTGGTGGTCGCCACTCGCCACTGTTGATTCTGGCTTACAGAAGTTACAGTGGTTTGGGTATAGTGTGGCGGGCTTGTAGCTTAACCTTGAACTTGAAACTGTTTGTCATTTCAATCTTTTCCTGACTTTCTTCCATTTTTCCTGATCATTCTGTCAAATACCTATCTTCTTGTCTTCTTCTTTCGGATTGATGGTTCCCTAACTTTTTGAATACTTTGGACTCAGAACCTGGCCACATTTATCGCAGCGTCAGTAGTTTTCGTCTGGTTCAATACAATTTATTTATTCAAGTAAACATGGCTCATTTGTTAATAAAGAACTATTGTATGTTAGCATATCTACATCCTAAAAAACAAACTCTTATCTAATATGTGCAACGGCAGTAGTAGCTTTCAAAGCAAGTATGCACAGGAATCTTCTGGTCAAGTTCTTTTCATTATTGACCTCATTCATCGCTTTATGGGGTTCAAGAGCTCTTAATTGCATTTAACCAGACTCAGGTGTGTGTGTGTGGTTCGCGCCCCTGGGCACTCAGGCAAGGAAGGAACAGGGGTGGGTTTTAGTCAGTAAGAGTCTGACACGCCCTCTTGCTCCACCCAGAACGGGAGAAGTCATTGAATGACTTTCAAACCACACCAAAAACAAACAAAAAACTATTTGTGTGGTTATTTAAGTATCCTTTACTTACTAGCAATAGTATTGTAGGACCCCAAGGCACCAGTACGGCCTGCAAGGATCCGGGTACGTTCTTCAAAGCTCGGGGTATGTCGCACTCGCTGGCAACGCGAGAGTGTGGTGTATGAGAGTGACTGATTACGGTGTACAGTGTTATAAAGAAAGAGGAATAGGGCACTCAGAGTAACTATATTAATTAGGCATAAGAATAACATGTGTGCCCACTTCGGCCGGGCAAGCAGAACTAATCCCTAAAACAAATGTGACGCCTACCTACACCTTCTAAATTCAAACGGCTCTCCAATACTCTTACCAGCCAGTTGAAGGCCGGTACAGACCTGCTACTGTTAGGCTGTGACTACAATTGTCACAGTATCATGGGTACACTATGTAGGTATAGCCCGTCAAGTACTTGAAGGTCTAAAACGTCACCCATCCATCAAACCATGCTGTAACCCAACCATAACAATACAATTTATGGTGTCTGTAATCCTTTAGCGACTTGCATCTGAATCATTGCTATTCACAAATGATTCAGTTGTACAATGTAAGGTCGAACTCCTTGTAGGAGGCATAGCATCATCGCTCGTAACCTTTAGCACTTCGATATTAAACTGAAGTGCCTACAGCTACAAGTATGGCGCGATAATGAGGAAGTTTGTTTAATTTTAGCTTTGGCAAACAAAGTTATCACTTATCAGTTAAGTGCTGACTTTAAGGAAAAAATATCAAGTATTTCTGTACCCGGTAAGGTATTTAATTGCCAAATTAAATTGCGTTTTTGTAATTTTTAGTCATTGTTCTCCTCTACCTACATTACATTACAACCTTATTATAATTAATTAGGTAATTACTTGTTATCATTACCTACAAGAACACTTCCAACTTATGATGTAAGTATCACATTTTTTGAAGTTATACTTCTTTGTCAAAAAAACCTAAAGTTAGCTAGAACCGACACCCTGAAGTTAGCTATAGTCTGTGGTTCATGAAGAATGATTGTTTTCCTTTTGTAAACTTTGTGACAGTTTGGTTTTTTTTTCTTGTTACGCCAAAGAAGTATAATAATTTTTTTTTTAAAGAATGGATAGGTAGGTACAGTCGACACTCGACAATATGGAAAGCGGACCCACCATAAATAAGATAATTTTTCTACAGCCTTGTAATAACAATAGGTCGATTTAGCAACAATCTTGTTATTAATTTTATTAGGATGTGACAACAACTCGACTCTATTTAAGTATGGATTATGAAGCTACTGAAAAATTATTGACTCCTCTTGAATTACACATATCTCACACACAACTACAAACGCTACACCTACACAAATCAACTCACTTTCACTTACACGTGTACACAACACTCAACCAAATTCACGCTCTTATGTTTCCATTATCATTTTCATGTTAATTACGTCACGTTTTTTTTCTTTCGTTTTTGTATTTTTTTTTCTTATATTGTTAAGTCTCTTCAGCCTCATAAAGACACTCTATGTAAGCTTGTACATAATGAAGCGTTGTCCTGGTGACTCGTACCACAGGCGTTGCTTGCAATGCCTATTTCAAGCACCAGTCTCTCTCAAATGTAAACCTATCCTTAATTACTTTAAGCACTACTACTGTACATTTGTGAAGAGAAAATAAATTAATATTATTATTATTCTATTTGCCATCTCTAACATGACCACGACATAGCACCACTCATGACGCCATGTTTTTAGCGTTTTATTATTGGCAGTTTCCTTTAAATTTCAATAATAGTGCAGTAACTTCTCTGGCACGGAGGTTTTAATTGAGAAACGATCTGTACCTACCTATGATTTATCTGAACATAAACCAATGATATTAAAAGCAGTACCAACTACATCAGTTAGCAAAGTGTAATATTTGTGTAACACCTAATCATTTCAAGGAATGTTAAAACATTGCAGAATTAACTTCCTAGTTACGTCATAAGACACGAATATTTTTTGTGTAAACGTTGATTGTTATGAGTACAAGAAACTCGTTAAGAGTTAGTTTAATACCTATAGGTAATATTATACTTACTAAAATATGCCAAGTCTAAGTAAATATTTACTATTTTGGACATTCTTAACACGTTATAGTTCAATATTATCATAAAAGTAACGACAGTGACATAAATAGTTGTTCTGTTGACCGCTATCGGCCATTTTTATTACGTATTATTTCGAATTGGAGCATGTTTGAACAGTGCGTAACCATTGGAGTCGTGTTACAAAATATCTCAAATGTCTTTCTTGCGTGTGCTGACTCTAAGAAGTATTAAAACTGATGGGAATGGGACTTTTATTCTAGAATAATTCTGACCCAGGTTAGTCACGTCATTAATTTTCGACCAAGGCAAGTCAATAGTCATGAAAAAAAAATACCTGGAGGAGTATCTACAAGTATCTATGATCTTTACAAAATTGGGACTAAACTTTTTTTAAATAGAATTTCCACAGACAGCATAACAATGATATTATATATAAAAAACTTCGGCCAAGTGCGAGTCTGACTCGCGCACGAAGGGTTCCGTACCATTATCTATAAAAACGGCAAAAAAATCACGTTTGTTGTATGGGAGCCCCCTTAAATATTTATTTTATTCTGTTTTTTAGTATTTTTTGTTCTAGCGGCAACAGAAATACATCAGCTGTGAAAATTTCAACTGTCTAACTATCACGGTTCATGAGGTACAGCCAGGTGACAGACGGACGGACAGCGGAGTCTCAGTAATAGGGTCCCGTTTTACCCTTTGGATACGGAACCCTAAAAAGAGGTGTACAATAATGTTTACCAATGACGCTTCCCCCGAGTGTCACTGAATCGCTAAAATATCCTTGTAACACTACTTTGCTCTGCTTTAAATTTTTTATCGGTATCATTATGCTAAAAGAATAGGTAAGTAACTGTTTACAGTTACAACTTAGTCTAATGTTCCATCTTCCGGCATGACCTGCCTGCTGCATTTAAATCCTGACTTCTTAGTACCGAGGCTTCCCGTTTCGTACGTGTCAGTTCCTCTTCACGTGTGCATAATAGTTATTGAAGTTATACTTCTTTAAGGCTCAATTACACCTTCCGATTTCAAGGGACCCAATTTAGGAACAAGCTAACTAAGAAGTAGGAAGCTAGCGATTATAATATCCTAAATTGGACTCCTAAATCGGAATCCTAAATCAGCAGTGTTGCCGACTCTTACAAATTCAAGCCCCTAGACAGTATATTAAAAGTCGCTAGAAAGTCTCTAAAACCGATTCTACCGGGAGCGAGCGGACCAAAAAAGAAAAAGAGCGGACTCAGATTTTTTTTCTGGGAAAGGGACCTTGGGAAATTAAATTATAATATAAACACATAGAAAAATAGTACTTAATAGCCCATTTGTAGCGACACAGTCGCTAAATTGGCAACACTTAGCTCGAAATCGGAGTGATGCGTTTACACTATCCTAAATCGTACACAATTTAGGGGAAGTCAAATCGGGACCTCCCAATCTCACTAAATTAGACACAAACTGATCTAACTGCTATTACACCTTCCTGTTTCCTAAATTGGGTCCCTTGAAATCGGAAGGTGTAATTGAGCTTTTAGGTGCGTTATGAAAAAATGATGAGAGTGAATTTTTAAGATGCGCGCGCATCACTGTCACACAAAATTCACAGATTGAAGTTAGCTAGAACCGACACCCTGAAGTTAGCTATGGTCTGTGGTTCATGAAGAATGATTGTTTTCCTTTTGTAAGCTTTGTGACAGTTTCGTTTTCTATCTTGTTACGCCAAAGAAATATAACTTCTTACGTGCGTAATGAGACACACCCTTTTTATGATACTAGTGCAGTAAGTTGGTTTTTAAAAACGAGTAGACGAATATAACGTAACACGAACATAGTCACGAGTTTGTCTATGGTGCAGTGTGGTAATGACATTCGACCGCCTTTATGAAGCAAAAAAAAAACGCTTTTTTGGTAGGCATGGAATTAGTATGTACTCTATAGAACAACATTGTAAGCCAGGTTTGACATTAGACAATAGACAAGGCCCTAGTCTTCATATACCGAAACAATCTCCTAAATGAACCGCATTTAAAATTTCGATCATCGAACGTGGCGCTGCACATCTCGGAACACATTCACACGTTTATGTTTGGGTCATGTTTCTGCACGTTTTGTTATGAAAACGCTTGTATCGAACGAAGTACATGAAACATAATTATGTGACCAGTGACATAATGGCTGAAAAATATGCCCAATTCCACGATATACGAGCTCGTAGCATAGCAGCCGCAACTGTAGCTTTAGAAACATTAAATATAATAGACTAATCACTATCACTAGGTACATAATATTATATAAAACAAAGTCCCCCACCGCTAGGGTTGCCAACCGTACTCTAAAATAGAGTATTGTACTCTATTTCATTTAGGTGTACTCTATAATCTGTAATACTAATAGAGTACCTACGCTAAAATACTCTTTTTCACAATGTTTACTATACTAATACTTCCAGTCATGTATACCCATTGTCATAACTAAAAAATATAACGATTATTGTTAATATATCCATTGAAATTAGTAAAAAAATTAGCTAAAAATTTTTATTAGGAATATAGGTAGTCATACAATTCTTTTAAATAGTTATGTGCCGATAAAGGCACAAAAAATATCTTTACAAAAATTAAAAAAATGTACTCATTTTTTTAAGGTGGTTAGTACTCTTTTTTATCCTGTCTGAAGTTAGATATTGATACGCTATTTTTTTAAAGAAATACCGCCTCTATCTGTCTGTCTGTTTGTGATAAACTGAAAAACTCCTAAACGGATTTTCATGCGGTTTCCACTAATAGAAAGAGAAATAAACGAGGAAGATTTATGTGTGTAATTTGTACTCGTCGAAGCTACGGCGGGTCGCTAGTGTACAATAAAATAAAACATAACCAAGTGTATAATCTATGAGACAACCTGTCGCCGCCATCTTGTTTTTCAAAACCATATTCCACAGACAATTTCACTAACATTTACCATCAGCGCCCCCTGACAATAGTAGCACTGTAAACTCTCTATCTATCGCTGTTATTCATAATGTTGCAATAAGGGAACGGACAGACTATACAGTACAGATAAGCAACAATCCAAGTTGCAAGACGTTAATGAACAAAGGGATAGATTAAATATAAGTAATAATTTCGAAGAAAAGTACAAGTTATCCTATCGGTCATTCTTTCATCTCAAGCATTGCACCATATATAAGCGCTATTCAGAAAACAAAGTCACTTTTGTGTTATGGCGGATTCCTTTGGCTAACGAGGTCACACTGACAGAATAACAGTGCGGTTCTTCCCCCTATTGATAGCCAGCAGGATGTTTATCCAACGGTTACAGGGAATCTTTAAATAAATAAATATACAACGGATCAAGTCGCATGGGAACTTGAAGATATCTACGCTAGTTCTCATTGTATTGATAAAAGTATAAGTATCCATTACCTACGTCAGTGATTCAAGACATTTAAGCACTTAAAATACCTTCGATGGTTTGTTATTTTTGTGATAGACACTATAAGTACTCAATTGTTAGAGAATTCAAAAGTTGATTTTCTATTGTGCTGAACAATCTTCTTCTTAGCGTGTCGATGGAAAATTTTGTCATCATCATCTTCCTGCCCTTATCCCATGTTGCTTGAGGTTGGCGCAACACGAATTTTTCTTCCATTCAGTCCTGTCAGCAGTCACGCTATCACTAACTCCCTTTTCTTTCATATCGCTCCTCAAACAATCCATCCATCTTTTCTTTGGCCTCCCTCTCCCTCTCCATTCCATCTACATTTATATTCATAGCTCTTTTAGTTACATGTCTTTCATTCCTCCTCTTCACATGCCCATACCAAGATAAGCGGTTCCCTTTCAACTTTTCTGTTACTGGCGCCACTTTTAAACTACCTCTAATGTACTCATTTCTCACTTTATCCATTCTCGTTACTCCACACATCGATGGAAAATTTAGTATTGAATTATATTGCTTGGCCCAGTATTCAGAGACGGCAACAGCATTCGCTGAAGCAGCAATAAAGGTCCTATTCACGACGGCATATAAAACTAAGATTTCCAGTGATAGCTGACCTCTCGATGTTCGGCATGTCTAGTTAAGGTTCAGCAGATCTAAGGTCAGTGTATTTTGGAAATGTACCTAGGTGTGGCCTGATAATGTCGTTGCGGAAACCTTCAGCGTCACACAACGAAACGAAAATGAGCGGAAAGCATTCTCGCAAAAACGCTAGACAACAGTCTTTAAGTTTGAATACCTTTCAATTCGTATTATGCGCTTGTGTTGTCATTTGCAGATTGTTTAATGTGATTACGATAATAATTATAAAGTTGACGCATTAATGCAATGGCTTTTGTTTTGTTCTGTTTGCAACAGTTTTACTGAGTAGTAAGTGTTTATCAGTCTGCTATCTATCTGGTAAACCCAACTCTTTGTTTAGATCAGACAGCACAACAACGTTACTCATCTGAAAAAACCAAATCTTTAGAAACTCGGCGCATCTGGTTTCTGATACAAAAACGCTAGTTTCCGTGTTTTTTTACCTTTTATATGGATAGAGAGCATAATTTTCTTTACAAAAATTAAGGGCCTACCTCCGCATAAGTGGCGCCCTCATCGAATAAAAAATCGTATCTTAGTCGTGTCAAAAATGGCCGTTTTTGGTACTTTTGCTTACTACTTTGGATATGAAACATTTTGAATCCTGTTTTAACAACGTAAAAATACCCTAATCTTTTTGTCACAAACGCAACATAGGATTCTTTATTCTTTATTTTCTACGCTTTGCTACATTTTTTATTCAATAAGGGCGCCACTTGGTGGCTATATACGCCATAACTGAATTTATCTTATTGTAGTGAACTGAAAATCAGAAATTATTGGTGATTTTTTAACAAAAACTTCGTGTCCTTTAATATGGTTTACACCATAACCTATAATCTGAGACCAAAAAAGTATTTATTTGTCCGATTATCCGTGCTATTTTATTGCTTGTCAATGTCATTATCAACCAGATTGAAAAGTATAGAACACGGTATGATGCCAAATCTCTAAATAAAACCAAAGCCAAAGCAAATTTGAGAACACTTGCAATTTCTCAAAAAACAGTTTATCAGTAAATAGTTCTTGAATCAAGAGTTAAACTAAGAATCAGAATAAGAAAATTGTATTATTGTAAAATGCCTCCAAAAGGTAATAAAACGCCCTCAAAAAGTATTAAAACAGAAACATCTGGTACACTTACTGACAATCAAACAGATATAATATTATTAGAAACCACCATTGATTCAAACACTCCACGCACCGTCAGCTTGACTTTAATAATGAAAGGCACCACGCCAGGCCCCGCGGAACATAATTTGTACACCTTCTTTAACGGATTTGAGTTATTATCAGGAAAATGGTGTGATCACGATAAACTTGAATCCGAAGTGCTGCCTATTCTAAACCTAAACGAGCCAAACATTCAAACAATGGTCGCAAATGTACCCTTGATTCTTCTGCTGCGTGTCGTCGGAACAAAAGGACCAAAGGATGCAGATCCTTTAACTCATCCGGAAAACCGTGCTGGTGCAAGTGTAGATTTATTTCCACTGCTACTGGGAGAGGAAAAAGTATTGCTGACAACGCCGTTAGTTTCTATCAATACAGGGGAGAGGACCGACTGCTCGGTCATTGTTCATGCCATCTCACCTGGTACGTGTGATGACAGCCTGGTTCCTTTAGTCCTTACTATGATTTCAGTCAATTGTTTGCCAGCAGCCAAAGAAAACACGTTTTATATGAGTGCCATTGGATTAAATGGAGTACATGATCCAGAAGCTATAAACTTTAATTTAACCCTGAGTACACCTAGTGCTAAGAAAGTAGTCTTTGCAGCTGTTAGCGCTGCCGGCCATGCCGCCAACACAGCAATGAACGTTCACACTGAAGATCAGTTTATTCCAAATGATATGAAACGTCAAGATACAAGTAGTTGTCGTTCTTTCTACTGGAACGCTATGAGACGAGTACTTGTTGACCCTAACAGGCTGTATGAGAGACTGTCTTCACCATTTATGATCGAAGTGGCGGGTGTGCCTAGATCTGGAAAAACGGATGTGCGAGGACATTATATGGGATCAGTAGATGCAAGAGTGTTATTAGAACCAGGTCAGATGGGTGTCACTGTTTGTTCAAAGTTGATACTTTATAATGAATCTAATACACCTGGCAATATCGGCCCACTATTGGATCTCCCACCCGCGAGTGCTAAAGCTAGTGCGCTTGACGTGGATCAAACTGTAATGGATGAATTTGAACATACTACTTACGCTGTGATAAGATTCGATTTAACAGATGCTTTAGTTCCTAAATCTAAATTGGAAAATCTTTATCAAATTATGGGGTTTGTTCCACCAGAAGACAGCGATATCCCAACCAAACAGGATTCCAAATCCAATAGTGTTCAGCTTGTTTCTGGTATTGATGCGAGGACCATAAGAAAGGAAGGAGGTGCTCTGGCCGTGCATAAAGAGCTAAGTGGGCTTGCTTGTAAGGGAATGATACAAATGAACCAGGGTATAAAACGAACTGCTGCGAATCGACTACTGATGCGAGTGAGAACAATGCTCAAAAGTTTCCCTCCGGGAGAATGTTCCTATCTAGATTATGAGGACACAGTGACTGGCCAGCATGCTGCGAGTAGACGCGCAGTAACAGCATCTTTTGCTCCTCAACCACCACCACCTCGTCTTCCGGATAAGACCGCTGCTGCGAGATCTCGAATGGCTGGAGATACTAGAGTAGCCGATTCAATTTTGGAGACAAGTTTGAAAGTTTCAGAAAGTCATGTAACCTTATTAATTTCTAAGATTTTACGTTGTCTAGAAGACCGCAATGATGAAGATGCCAAGAAATACTTGCATGAAGCTTTAAAGACCCTAACTACGAATAGATACTTACTATGGATTTTTGGTGGGATACAATTTGATGAAGTAGATGAGGCCAAGGCTAAAGCCGGTGCAGCCCTACGTATAGCTGTAAAAGGTGAATATTCAGACGGTACAGGTTATGCAATTGGTTGGGCGGCCATGCACACTTTCCATCATTGCAATGGCAATATGTATGCAGCATTTGTTGCTGCACAGAAAATGAGAAAAGCCTTTTCGTTACCGGTAGCGTGGGATCAGATTATATCGCGATGGACTGAAACCAGCGGAGAGGAGGAAATATACTGGATACCAGGAGTTGTGGCAAGCGATAACCCTTTCTTGCTTGCAGCTGCGTTTTTCCTTTGCCTTCGATGCTTCAAATTTTCCGAAAAGCTTTTGCACTGTCTTGAGCAGGGCTGTGCAAGTCGTGGCAGTGACCGCATTAATTTTAAAATATGTCCGGATGTGTATTACTTGCGAGCTGCTTCGCTAGTTTTAAGAAATGACCTTGATAATGCGATGCGCAAGATTCATCAAGCAATACATAAGTTTGGGCCTACGCCTAAAATGGCTCAAATGCTTGCAACTTGCGTGGCTCGTGGTCGTGACTGGGATCATGAATGTGAGAAAGCACTACAGGGAGCTGAAAGATCCGGCTCCGAGCTATGTTCATCGCTTCTGTATTCAGCAGCTTTGTCAGAATTTAAGGTAAATCCTGCTTCGGCACTGCAGAGGGCTGCGAGTGCTCATAAGGTTAGGCCTTGTGGTCATACAGCTCTTCTTATTGGACGCATTTATGCTGCATTGGGCAAGCAATGTTTTGCTGAACGTTGGCTCGCCGCTGCTGTTAACACTGAGCCCTTACTGGCAGATGGATGGGCAATGCTGTCTCTACTAGCAATGTACGACAGAGACTTGAACAAAGCAAGAGTTATGTTGCGAACAGCAAGACAGGCGGGGCCTGTCAGTCCCGATATCGAAAAAGAACTGGGAAAAGTTATGAAGATTGTGGATCTAGACCAACTGCCAGACTTCCTTGTAAAGAATCTGTGTTTTTGCGATCATTTCGAATGAAACCAATTAACGAACCTACCGGAGTACGAATTAAGTGTTTGCCTTTATTTTTTCCTATCTTAGGTATTTTCATTTAGAAAAATTTCTTTCTTTGCCTGTGGTTCTAATAATTTTCCATTTAAAATAATTTTATTAAACTTTCAAGAAAATATTGTTTTTTTCCTCTAAAACATCCTATCTTATCTATAATGCGAGTTTTTTAGCGAGTGAGAGTTTTTTTTTTCTTTTTTTGCTGGTTTATTTTTGCGTAATTTTTATTTCTATCCAATTTTTTCAATGGAATCAAGGACAACCCTGTTCTTCTTCTTAAGGTGCAATTATGTGACTTTTAGTGGTTTTTAATTGTACATCACGTCTAAACGACTAGTCTTATTTGTCTGAAAAAAAATATATGTCACTCTAAACAATTTCCGTCGTAATTTTGATAAGTGAATATTTGAAAATATAATTTTATAACATAGTGTAATTAATTTATAAAGTTATGTCTAACGCAGATAAAAAAATGTGAATCACGCAAAAACTGTAAAGCGTATTTTTATGAAACCTTCACCATTTTAAAGATCATTTAATTATTTATATTTTAGTATACGTGTTTTCATATAATACCAGTTGTTTTATGTATAATAAATTAATAATGCGTCTAATTTCGGACAGCGCTGCTCGATGGGCGAGTCCTATTACTGGGTGGACGTACAACGCGTTACGTGAGCTCAGCACAGAACACGCAAGCTAACCACTCAAGGTCATTGGCAGTTAATAGCGCCTTAATAAATCGGGAAATCCAGAAACGAACACATAAATAAACAAGATATGAAAGTGTCACTTTGTTCATAACCATCATCATCCCTTATCTCCATGTAATTGGAGTTAGCTCAGCAAGTCTTCATCCCATAAAGATGCTTAAAAACATAACTTGCTTGACATTAAACACAGAGACGAATCAAAATTACTACTTAAGGCGCAGTTATACGACTTTTAATGGTTTTAAATTGAACATCACGTCTAAACGACTAGTTTTATTTCTTTGATAAAAATAATTGTTACTCTAGACAATTTCTGTCGTAATTTGATCTGAGAATATTTTAAATTATGTTCTTATAACATGGTGTAATTAATTTGTAAAGTTATGTCTAACGCGGATAAAAAATTGAGAATCACGCAAAAACCATAAAGTGTATTTTTATGAAACCTTCACCATTTTAAAGATCATTTCATTATTTATAATTTAGTCTCAGTGTTTTAGTTTAATACCTGCTGTTTTATGTGTAATACTAATAAATTAATAATGCGTCTAATTTCGGACAGCGCTCCTTGGTGGGCGAGTCCTATTACTAGGTGGACGTACGACGCATTACGTGAGCTCAGCAGAGAACACGCAAGCTAACCACTCAAGGTCATTGGCAGTTAATAGCGCCTTAAGGTTGAACTAGTTGCGGGCTCGAACTCACTGGTGGGCTTAGCAAAAAAGCACGCTGTCTCACATGGCATCATGTCCGATAGAGAAAATATCAGTGATGAGCAGTTAGACGCTATAGTCTACATGTACCATGTCTAATTTGCACGCACACAAACACAGCTGCACCGTTCCGAACTAAAACGGCCGCCCAATTAATTACGAAAAGTCCTCTGGAAAATTGAGTTTTATGAAAAAACCACTGCATAAATCAATTAAAAATAAAGTTTATTGAACTCTTCTAAAATTGAGGTTTGTCGGTGCCGACTTTGTTTTAGAGATTTTGCACTTGTTTTATTACTTATTTATGCCCTTTGCGTTAAAATTAGTAAGAAAAGCGAATCTTTGTGGGCTTATAACTTTTTAATGGCTTTTTGTTTCATATTCTGTTTCCAGACAAAACGATATCATGTTTAACTTTAGATGTACAATGTCAAACAGTGGAGTAATACCTTCCCAAAATTTGTATGGAAAAAATATCGACTGACAGTGCAACCTTAAATGTTGTGCATAAGTGCTAATGAGCTTCGATGTCTCTGAACATGATAAAAAAACATTTTTAAAATCACATTTTATGTAACAAGGGATCAAATTATCCGTAGATCCCGTCGCGTAGTGCGGCGTTTCGCTCGGTAATTTTATTTGACCCTGTTTTTACTCCTTTGCTCCAGAATGATGGTCATGGTTTTCGAGAGTTAGTACAATTATGTGTGTATATCTCTATTTCTTTAGTACGGCCTGTGGCCTAAGCGGCTGGTAGGATTCTTACATATCTTACCTTATCTTATTCTTTCTTATCTTATTCTTTTATATTGGTCTTCACAGCCGAAGTGGCATAGGCTACAATGAATTTTGAAAAAAAAAAAAACAAAATGGTGGCCGACAGTAGGTGTTTTTTTTTTTTTGTGACATGCAATGGTCATGTGGGGTATCAAAATTAAGGGTTTAAAGAGAAGAAATAGTAAAAAACAACTAAAAAGTACCAAACAAGTTTCAAGCAGTCTGAAGCAGTTAGTGGCATCTAATCTGCGAATGAACAAAAAAAGAAAAGAAAAGCGTACTTCGAACTAAAAATTGTAAAAAAGTGCTAACTGTTTAGTTGCCTGTCGACATGAAAATATAACATGATCAGATCATGTAGATCTCAATATCCAGGGCAGGGAGGGGTCTCCAATTCTCGTCATTATCTCACTTGCCACTGACGCCCGCGGCCCGTGGGTGGTATCCAATTGCACGACGCGATTCAACGGATCATACTACAAGAGCACTACTCGCTATCAAGGACTGTTATCATCTTCCTGCCATGTTACTTGGGGTCGGCGCAACACGTTTTTTTCTTCCATTCTGTCCTGTCAGCCGTCACGCTATCACTAACTCCCTTTTCTTTCATATCACTCCTCACACAATCCATCCATCCACATTTATATTCTATATAGCTATGCTATACAGCTGTCAGTGACTGTACTATATATAAAATATGTATTATATCTGCCTAGCCTTTTCCCAACTATCTTGCGGTCGGCTTCCTGTCTAACCGGATGCAGCTGTATACCAGTATTTTACATGAAGCGACTGTCTGACCTCCACAACGAATGAATACGATACCCTTTGGTAAGACTGGTTGTCAGACTTTCGGGCTACTGACGACCCGTATCGACTGTCAAGTGTCAAAGATTGACAGCCGGGACCAACGGCTGAAGGCGCTATTAGCTGCCAATGACCTTGAGTAGTTAGCTTGCGTGTGCGCTGTGCCCACGTAACGCGTCGTACGAGTATGTCCACCCAGTAATAGGACTCGCCCATCAAGGAGCGCTGTCCGAAATTAGACGCATTATTAATTTATTATACATAAAACAACAGGTATTAAACAAAATAACTGAGACTAAATAATAAATAATTAAAAGATCTTTAAAATGGTGAAGGTTTCATAAAAATACGCTTTATAGTTTTTGCGTGATTCTCAATTTTTCATCAGCGTTAGACATAACTTTACAAATTAATTACACTATGTTATAAAAATATAACTTCAAATATTCTGAGATCAAATTACGACGGAAATTATCTATAGTAACATATATTTTTATCAAAGAAATAAGATTAGTCGTTTAGACGTGATGTTCAATTAAAAACCATTAAAAGTCGTATAATAGCGCCTTAATTCCGAGGCGTCCTCCGTGCCTCTCGGAAAGTAAAGATTGTCACCCATCCATGGACATAAAAAAAAACATACATACAGTCGAACATAGAACCTCCTCCTTTTTCGAAAGTCGGTTAAAAAGGACGAATAGCAATATTCCTTATTCACTATGGAATCACATCATGATGGTATTGGCACGTCATTGCCACGCCCCAGTGCTCACCTATAACTTTATCATTACACACACATACTTATAATATGGTTTAAAAACATTCATTTCTTTCTTTCTTTCTTTCTTCTTTCTAAACTAGAGGAACAATGAAAAGAGAAAGAGTTCAAATTAATTGTTTTTTTTTGTAGGAGGTAATTTCTGAAAATACGTTCACTAAACTACACTATTGCTATGTGCCATAAGGGAGCTTTTGGAGGGATTTTTTCGAGTGAAGTTCAGTGGCTGTATTAATTATTCGCAAATTGATTCCTACTGGATATTGTGATGTTAAATTGGTGTAGTTTTGTGTCTCAAGTGTCTACGCAACAGGACAATATGTGGAATCATTGAAACAGGGGCGATCTCGGTAAAATAAAGCTGAGAAAATTGTCGTAGTATTGACTGACTTGACTACCTCAGCGAAGCTTGAGAAGGCTGACTCGACTCATTTGCTGCCAAATACAACAAAAACATTAGAATGTGTTTTATCTGCATTCTAATCGGAAAAAAAGTGACAGTATTCTGTATCTATAACTAAATACTTTCTTAACTTGGCTTAATGCACAAGCCGAGCGAAGCCAAAATTAAAAAGAAAGGGTAAAGGAAAGGGGAAAATATCTACAGTTCCTGTGGGATATGCCACAAGATCGGAACCACGAGCGAAAACTTTTTACAAAAAATACAACAGACTTCCAAAAAAGAAGACACTAAAAATTTAAAAATAATTTTAATTTCGGAAGTCGGTTTTTGTATTTTATTTCTTCGTTATTTGACACCGACTTCCGAAATTAAAATTATTTTTAAATTATTAGTGTTATTTTTGAAAGTCGGTTTTATTTTTTGTAAAAAGTTTTTTATTTTTCACTTATTAGTAATTGTTATACCCCAGAACTAAACCGCTCAAATTGATAACCCCAATAACATGGAATAATTAATGTGATTCGAGGCAACCAAAACGTCATCTATGTAACATATTTTTTGGTTTTCTTTTTTTTTCGAAAAACGCTGAAGCAATTTCGATAAAATTTATATGTTTTATTTATACCTCTGGAGTATACTCTTTTGGATAAAAAAAGAATTTTGAAAATCGGCCTACAACTGACAGAGAAATCGGTGAAAATACATAAAAAAAAACATACATACAGTTGAACATAGAACCTCCACCTTTTTTTCAAGTTGGTTAAAAAACAAGTTTTATTACAACTACCCTATATGTATATTATTGTAGTCGACTACAATTAAGAAGCGATTTTGTTTTTAACCGACTTCCAAAAGGAGGAGGTTCTCAATTCGTCGGTATGTTTTTTTTTCGCGATTTCTCCGTCAGTTGTGAACCAATTTTCAAAATTCTTTTTTTATCTGAAAGAATATACTCCCGAGGTGGTCCCATATAAATTTTATCGAAATTGCTTCAGCGCTTTTTGAGAAACTGAACAAAAACGGAAAATACGTGTACCTCGATGACGTTTTGGTGTTCTCCAAATGTTTAAATTCCACGTTCCATGTTATTGGAGTTTTTAGTTCTGGGGTATAACAACTAAAAAGTGAAAAATAAAAAACTTTTTTACGGTGTTTGTATTTTACTTCTTCGTTATTTGACACCGACTTCCGAAATTAAAGTTATTTATTCATTTTTAGTGTATTTTTTTTTGGAAGTCGGTTGTTTTTTTTTGTAAAAATGTTTTTGTAACAAGTTATTGACTTTTACAAGTACTTGTAAATGACCTAATTGAGGTAAATGATTCGCCTTTGACTTTGACATACATTTGGTCCATTTGAACCTGTTAGACACGGTTTTCTGAAATTTTAATTGAGGCGATAATTATGTTTCGAATATTTCAATGAACTATCATGTTCCTAGGGGCTTTCCAAATTGATTTTCATATACCACTCAAATCAAATCAAAGCATTTATTTCAAATAAACCCTTTACAGATGTTTTACAGGCACTTTTGAATTGTTAATAAATCAATGAGTCAGAAAGAGGAAGCTAATTTCCCATTCCAAAGCGTAGATCTCTATGGAGAAGAACGTGCAAGAAACTCCATGGTACATGCTCTTAACCATTTTATGTGTTACAAAATTTCTGGTTATATATTTTATACTCTATAGAACAACCGGCTATCTAGCATATAATAAGCATCTGCCTTTTATCGTTCCCACTGCTGGGACTCAAGCCTCCTCTCTATGAGAGAGAATGGGCTTTAATCTACCACGCAGGCCCATTGCGGGTTGGTGAATGTCACACGTCTTCGAATTTTTGGTTCTAGGACATGCCACACGATGATGATTTGAGAGCAGTGGTGATCACCAGGGGTTGAGGATAAATTCCAGGGATTGAGGATAAATTCCAGGGGTTGAGGAAAATTCCAGGGGTTGAGGATAAATTACAGGGGTTGAGGATAAATTCCAGGGGTTGAGGATCAATTCCAGGGGTTGAGGATAAATTCCAGGGGCTGAGGATCAATTCCAGGGGTTGAGGATAAATGCCAGGGGTTGAGGATAAATTCCAGGGGTTGAGGATCAATTCCAGGGGTTGAGGATAAATTCCAGGGGTTGAGGATCAATTCCAGGGGTTGAGGATAAATTCCAGGGGATGAGGAAAATTCCAGGGGTTGAGGATAAATTACAGGGGTTGAGGATAAATTCCAGGGGTTGAGTATCAATTCCAGGGGTTGAGGATAAATTCCAGGGGTTGAGGATAAATTCCAGGGGGTGAGGATCAATTCCAGGGGTTGAGGATAAATTCCACGGGTTGAGGATAAATCCCAGGGGTTGAAGATAAATTCTAAAGAGTTACCTCGCCCCTGGGCATTCAGGGCAGGGAAGGAACAGGGGTGGGTTTTAGTCAGTAAGAGTCCATCCTAGAAGATGTCAATGGATAATTTCCGACCCTACAAAAAAAAAAGCAGTGATGATCAAATAATTTACACAAAGTAAAGTGCCTGCCTGGCTTCGAAACCATGGCCTGCGACACGTAAGCCTTAGCCGTTACCACTGGGCCACCATTGCTCTCAACTGCCTATCTATGTACCTACTTAACGTTTATTTAACTACAAGCTAGGATATCCGATTAGCACAAATTATATTTTTCAAAGTTCAAACAAGCTTTCATCCCCTTTATGAGACGAATTTTCTAAATACAGGAAATAGTTCTTCACTTATTATAGCATATAGGAAAAACTTTTTACAAAAAAATAGAACCGACTTCCAAAAAAAGTGCAAAGTAACTTTAATTTTCGAAGTCGGTGTTTCTGGTTTTGTGTCTTCGTTTTTTGACACCGACTGCCGAAATTGAAGTTATTTTGCACTTTTTTTTGGAAGTCTGTTCTATTTTATTGTAATAAAGCTTTTATTTTTCACTTTTTAGTTGTGGTTCCCCATTAAATTGTGTTAACACTACTCGTACATAGACATACGATCGCAGCAATCGCAGTTGATTTGCTGTCATTTTTGAAGAGTTACGTTGTCTGTCTCCGAAACTCATCATCAGATCTATATGAAATTTAAATGGGACCATTTCGGAATAAAGCCCTTTCGAACAAAAAAAGAATTTTGCAAATCCGTCTATACAGGATGTAACGAAAAGGTGTGGTCATATTTTAAGAACTGCATCAGCCCATCGATATGAACAGCTTTCTTCTAGAAAGCCTGTGGAAATTCTCAAACTTTTTTTTACCTTTTATAAAAACATTGATCAGCTGATGAAAACTTTGTATGGAAACTCGATTTTTTTTGGGAATAAAATTATGACCACACCTTTCCGTTACACCCTGTAAATGACGGAGTTATGCCCGAAGATACATAAAAAAAATGATGTTGGTATATCCGATATAACGATATAACCTCCTCCTTTCTGAAGTCGGTTAAAAACCTATGAGAACTAAAGATGGTAAAAGACCAGACAGGATCTCGTTATTTCCGTGGAAGTTGGGTAGGCCTTTAGTATGGGACGCTATATGTGTCGATACTCTTGCACCATCTCATCTTCCTAGTTCGTCGTGCTGTGCCGGTGCTGCCGCTGCGGCTACAAAGAACCTGAAGCGGCGGCAATATAGCAACCTTGTCGGTAGCTACATTTTCGAGCCTTTTGGGGCTGAAACCCTTGGGCCGTGGGGTCCGAGTGCTCATTTAGTATTTAAAGATCTATTTATACGCCTTGTTGACACTTCGCGTGACCCAAGGGCTTGCTTTTTCCTCGGCCAGAGGTTAAGCATTGCCATACAACGTGACAATACCGCCAGTGTTTTGGGCACACTTCCAGTAGACAGCGATGCGGAGGAATTTTTTGACGCCAGATTTTAAGTTTTATTTAGTTAGGCGATTTTGAGAAGTCTATATTTTTACAAACTTTATATTAACTTGCTTTGGTTTTGTGTGTATGGTTGTAAATTAGTACTTAACCCTTTTTTCAAACACTTTCTGTTCTTTGATTAAACTGAAACTTGCTTTACTTATAAAATTAAGTGCCCAATGCAATAGTAGTATGAAGCTGGTCTGATGGTGGAGGAGCTGGAAGGTGGCCATAGGATCGCCACAACCAAATAAGATAGCACCATCGTGACTGGACTCATTCGATGTGTGATTTTACACTTGGTAGTACTCAGGGTCTGCAGGTGTATTCGCTAACTCAGTTGACATCAATTTGATAGGCACTATGCAGTACATTGCTGCTTTAACGTATAAGAAAACAAAAATTTACTATTACGTAGTGCCACGGAGTCTCATCTCGAACAAAGAAAATTTAGTTCAAATAAATATCAATAGATGGCGTAACATGCATCGATTTCTTATTGAATTCTAAGTAACACTAATATGTGGAATAAAAATATGCTAAAAACTGTATTTTCTTATAAAACTACCCTTTTTTTAACCGTATACTTGTGGAATAATTGGCTCTTAGTTCAAATTTAGATGTTTATTGGAACGAATCCTTAGGCATTTATATTTTTTGTACCAATAGATGGCACTGTTTGAAGTTTTAGAGTTTATCTATTCGCCTCTTTAAAAATTGTATAGTGACACATTTTGAAACCGTTAAACTGTTAGGAAGTGCCAAAAATATTATAAAGTAAATCCTCAATGAGTGAGAAAATGTTGGTAAGACTTTATGTGAATTCATTCAATTTGCAAGCCGTCGCTGCTAACACCATCTAGCGAGGTGTAGAGGACGGGCCCGAACGAAGAACAAAAGTTGCTTGTGCAAGTCGAAAACCAGTAGTTGTTACGGCGGTACCGTTTCTTTGTATGGGATGAGGCATCTGTACGCTAGTATTATAACGCTAGTATTATATTATCTGTGGTAGTGCTATTATAATCGATGTCCACCGAGCAATGTACTGCAAAGTGCCTATCAAATTGATGTCAACTGAGTTAGCGAATACACCTGCTGATGATAATATTCCACAACTAATATTAATATTAATATTATGATGGAGTCGAGAGGTGGCCAAAGTATCTCTGAAACCAAATAAGATAGCACCATCGCGTTTAGGCTCATTTGATACATATTGAAAACTGATTTTTAGGGCTCCGAAAGTCCGAATGAAAAAACAAACCCTTATAGGATCACTTGTGTGTCTGTCTGTCACAGTCAATTTGCTACAAATCTGCTGGGACGATAGAGTTGAAATTTGGTACCTACACTCATGAATATCTGTGACCCGAACACGAGCGTGTACCCTAAAAAAAATTGTTTTGGAATATGGGGGTCACTTTTGTTGCCGTCTCCACCTTGTATATGGAACCCTTGTGCAATATTTCAATCTTCTAGGCAGCTAATAAGGTTGTGTGTTGATTACAGGGCTTGAAATACCGATAAACATATGGTATCGTTATAGCTGCTTGATGCAAATATAGTTAATTTATAAATAACAATACCGCACTTAACGTTACTTTAGGAACATATTAACGTTAAAAATAAAGAACGTTAATATAGATGTTATCGGTATGTTTATCGTTAAGTGTTATCGTTATGTGACCATTTGTTTCGTCCAAATGCAAAGAGGAACAGTCTGCATTAACGTTCAGAGCGTACGGCGTGCGTTTAGTCAGAGTTCAGAGTCTACAAAACTGATATTTTTTACACTCTCGTATCTCTTCTAGGTTTACTAAAGCCAAGCCAAGCTAAAGAAAACGGCAACGTCGCGTGAAATAACGTTATTTATGTATTGTTAATTTTTATCGATATGTTTAACGTTAAGATTATGTTATGATACTAGGTATTGCTACCAATACATATCGATATGGCAAGTATCTTTATTAAAATACCGTTACTTAACGATACTTTTAATGTGAATTGGTAACAATTAATGATGAAATGAATTAAAGAATATCAAAACCTACATCCTTACATCTATTACCGTTTATAGATAAGTAGAAACTGTCTTCTATCACTCAATCATCCTAACTATCAACATACACAAGTTGTTCACGAACTCCTTCGGGATTACCCCACTAATGAAGATAGCGTCACACTAACGTGCCCTGTGACCATTAGTGCACTTATCGTGTTAACCGAGCCGTGGGTGGTGCTGGTGACAGCAGCTGAACTCAGACTGAACACTATTATGGGTATTTGCAGAAGTTTCATTTGATATTATAACGCCTAAAGGGAGAGAGGTACTGCCAGGGTCGCGCTACGCGCTACAAAGGAACATACATACATACACATAGGCTGATAAACACATTAGATATATTTTTAACCGACTTTCGAAAAAGGAGGAGGTTCTATGTTCGACTGTATGTATGTTTTTTTTTTTTTTTTTTTTATGTATGTCCGCCGATTTCTCCGTCAGTTGTGGACCGATTTTCAAAATTCTTTTTTTATCCGAAAGAAAATACTCCCGAGGTGGTCCCATATAAATTTTATCGAAATTGCTTAAGCGCTTTTTGAGAAACTGAACAAAAACGAAAAATACGTTTACCTCTATGACGTTTTGGTGTACTTACTCCAAATGTTTAAATTCCACGTTCCATGTTATTGGGGTTTTTAATTGTGAGGTATAACAACTAAAAAGTAAAAAACTTTTTTATAAATAAAATACAACCGACTTTCAAAAAAAAAAAATACACTAAAAATTAAAAAATAACTTTTATTTCGGAAGTCGGTGTCAAATAACGAAGAAGTAAATTACAAACACCGACTTCCGAAATAAAAGTTATTTTTTAATTTTTAGTGTATTTTTTTTTTTTTAAAGTCGGTTGTATTTTTTGTAAAAAAGTTTTTTATTATAGATTAAGTATATTTTTCAAATCCATTCGATGAACCAACCTTAATTATGTGGTGGATTATATTCTTAGAGCATTATTCACACACCAAAGATCTTTTTGTTTCTTTCAGCATCTACATAAGTAGGTACCTATAATATGTTTTGTGTCTACAAATACCCCAGAACTAAAAACTCCAATAAAAGTGAACGTGGAATTTAAACATACTCGTAATTGGAGAAAACCAAAACGTCATCTATGTATACGTATTTTTCGTTTTTGTTCAGTTTTTCAAAAAGCGCTGAAGATATTTCGATAATTTATGTGGGACCACCTCGGGAGTATATTCTTAATTTTAAAAATCGGTCCACAACTGACAGAGCAATCGGTGGACATACATAAAAAAATACATACAGTCGAACATAGAACCTCATCCTTTTTCGAAGTTGGTTAAAAAAAAAAATTGAGATGCAGTAAAATCTTTTCTGCATCTCAATTGTATGGTGTTCTACGATGTTACATAGTGATTTAATTTGATACGTCGGAAACTTGGCGCCTGCCTGCCCTCGGTAAGTTTATACAGAGGCCCTAGTGTCAGTTTTTTATAACACACTCGAACGAGTTTGCATAGACGTTCGTTTTTATGTCAAATCGTATAGGAAAAAAGAGATTACCCTATATTGTCACCAGGCGGCGCTTATACAGTTTTAGGGTAACCCGCGAAATTCATTTTGCAGGTCAGTGTCAGGTTTTATCTTGGTCAAAATATGATCCACGGCCGTCGCAAGTGCGCATTTACATAACTGTAATCATTAAAATCATCATTACAACTCTTTCAGTTAGAATTGATGACAAATGTAGTATTTCATGAAATCATGACATTAAAATTTGGCATCGATTCTAACTGAGAGAGTTGTATTACACAGCCTGGTTGGAGCTACAGTCTCCAAATTTTCACATTATACGCATCTTGTTGACCCAAAGCCATACAAATACATTTTATTTGTGTAATTAATTAATAAGACTGAAATATTATGAATATAGGATTTGACTTTGAGTGGAGGCGATCGGCGGCAGTAGCCTCTCATGCCCGGCCCTGGTCCAGGCCATGGTACGGAACGAGAGGGAATGGGAAGCAGTCTCCTCCTTCTGCGAAGCAGTAATGCTCGCTAAGGAGGAGGCGGAACAGGTTAGGGAGAGGCTGCAACAGCAGACTCGCCCTCACGCCCTCAGCAGCAGCCGCCGCAGGAGACGCCCTGGGCGGAGGACGTCGCGAGACGATCTCCGGCCACCGTAGCGGACGGCAAGTAATGGGTAACTCGCCGTCCGATCAGCACCAGGCCCGAGAGTCGACGGCGCGTAATGTTCCACGTGCGCCTTAAAGAGTTGTCAGCAAACAGGACGGGGCCCGTCATGGCCGATGCCTGCCCGGGTGTTGAGAATAAATTCGAAAGAGTTACCTCGCCCCTGGGCATTCAGGGCAGGGAGGAACAGGGGTGGGTTTTAGTCAGTAAGAGTCTGACACGCCCTTCAGCTCCACCCTAGAGCGGGAGAAGTCATCGGATGATTTCCCAACCCCCAAAAAAAAAAAAGCCATACAAATAGTCAAAAATACATTTGGTACGGAACTTTCGGAATTGACTAAGTATCGGAATCCTCTCAATGTTTCAGGAGACAACCATATAAAATAAAATAAAATATATTTTTTTTAACATAATTGCATTTCTTTACAACGTTATGAAGAGTTATTAAAAATAGCCAACGTTGCTCTGTTGTGAAAAAGAGATAGCGCTATTCATTTTATATAGCTTCATCTCTCTCTCTCACACTAAACGATGATAACTCTATCACGTCATAATATGGCCCCAGTAATCAAACAGCACTCGTTCTGCGAAAAACCCAAATCACGTATGATTCTCTGAGTAATCAGTAGGTACAATTTAGACGAAGCTAAAATGATTATTAAGATCACACACAAGATGAGTGCCAACCAGGTTAGTCACCTTATCAAACACAAGCAAATAAAAAGATTTAAAAAAAAACAAAGTCATTTGAAAGTGGGTATGGTAATTTCTTCTAGCTCCAATTAATTCCAGTTTGATCGTTTGTCAATATTTTATAATTATAAATAAATACATTTATTTTCTGACCAGAGTCCGTAAACACATCACAATCAACACATAAGTACATACAATTACTCATAAACAAACAAATTACACACTTAAATACTTAATACTACTGGACTGTCACGGGATAATTGTGAACACTGTTGGTTTATGGAAAATCCCGTAAATTACCGCGGATACATTGTTAATTATCAAAAGGTAATGCCATCGATCACTAACAGAGAACGGAAATGCCAAAAAAATGCCTGATATGGACAGAAACTACTAACAGTCCTTAATTCTATTTAGAATAAAATAGGTATAATGAAATAATTCTTAAGTTTTTTAACTAGGGTAAAAATATAACGATCACTAAGGGCCGATTTCACTATTCGCTCTATAAACTAAGTTTTACTGAACTAAGCTTAGCGTAAAAAATAAAAACCAAAATACAAAACTTTTTTACAAAAAAATAGAACAGTCTTCCAAAAAAAGTGCAAAATAACGTCGGTGTTTCTGGTTTTGTGTCTTCGTTTTTTGACACCGACTTCCGACATTAAAGTTATTTTGCACTTTTTTTGGAAGTCGGTTCTATTATTCTCTCGAAAGGTTTTTTTTCCCCGTTTTGCCACATTTTTCATTGATGCTTCGCTTCGCTCCTGTTGGTCGAAGCGTGATGTTATATAGCCTATATAGCCTTCCTCGATAAATGGACTATTCCACACAAAAATATTTTTTTCAATTCGATCCAGTAGTTCCTGAGATTAGCGCTGTCAACCAACCAAACAAACAAACTCTTCAGCTTTATGATAGTGGCTAAACGCGTTTAACTGGGCGTTTAGAATTGGTGAAATGGGCCCTTAGAGTTGGTGCAATCGGCCCTAAATATATTTAACTTTATATCCGTTTATAATTATAATGGAGGTCGTGTTTATTTGACGTGAGTAAGTGACATTCAGCCAGAAAAGAATCGTTAAATAATCCTTATCGAAAAATTTTATACAAAAAAAAAAAAACTGTGCACTAGGCACAGTTTTTTTTTTTTTTTGGGGGGTGGGAAATCATCTCATGACTTCTTCCGCTCTAGGGTGGAGCGGAAGGGCGTGTCAGACTCTTACTGACTAAAACCCACCCCTGTTCCTCCCTGCCCTACGCGGGGCCGAGGTAACTCTTTCGAATTTATCCTCCACCCCCGGGCAAACTAGTGCACAGTTATCATTAATTAAGTATAATTCGACCTGCAGGTACCATAAGTCGTATAATACTAAATTAATGATAACTGTGCACTAAATTTATAAAATATTATTATTACTTGATGGATTAATATGGATTATTTTTTTGATTCCTCTTTGACTTTGGCTTTGGCGAATTGAGAACCTCCTCCTTTTTTTTCGGCGGTTAAAAAGGAGAAACTGACTGACTGACATAAACGCACAGCCGAAAATACTGGGACTAGGAACGTGAAATTTTGCACACGGTTTCTTTATTAATGTAGGGGAGCACTAAGAAAGGGGTTTAGGTTTATCCCGGGTTAAGGTTGAAAGATTGTGTGTAGTAGTTACTAATTCCACGCGGACGAAGCCGCTGGCTTCTTATATCGAGGGTTTACACTCTCGCCAGAATTATTACAATTTTACGGTATTTGTAATTAACCCGTAACATAATATCTAAATGACGCATGATGAGTCGTCATCCAGTGCCACATCATCGGGCTGTCCATAGAGTTGCCAACTTTTTAACCGACGAAAAACAAAGGAGGAGGTTCTCAATTCGACCTTAAATATATATTTTTAAAAGAAATAGAGTATATCTGATTTCAGACAGGGTAAATAAAGAGTACCTCAAAAAAAAAAAAATTAAGATATTTTTTGTGTTTTTTCGGCACCTATCACTTTTTTCACAATTTTTAAAAGAATTGTATTACTCCAAACATTCTTAATCAACTTTTTTAGCTTATTTTTTATTCATTTCAATGGATATATTAACAGTAAACGTTACATTTTTGGGTTATCACAATGGGTATACACAACTGGTGTTAGTAAATGATAAATGATGTTTACTCAGTAAATAGGTTACAAGGAACACTTTTACACGTCAATGGTTTTTGTCAGTTTAAGCTAGATGAGGCCGGTGTTTCCTAGCTGACTACCCTGAGAAGAAACACCGAAACAAACTCAGAGGTCAAAGTACTTATAATAAATATTATGAAAAAAAAGAGTATTTTAGCAATAGAGTACCTATTAGTATTACAGATTATAAAGTACACCTACATGAAATAGAGTAAATTACTCTATTTTAGAGTACGGTTGGCAACCCTAGCTGCTGTCCATCCTGTCGGCCACAATAACCACCAGGCTGTTGCAGCTATCGCGCTGTAAATTTAAGATGGTGAACTTGTTATAATGTGATTTGGTCGCCAAACTGGATTTACTACTTTTACAGTTGTCTGTTGCCAAACTTCTCTTTATTGCTTTTAAATTGAATTAAAATAGAACATTGTGAACAGTCCTTAGAAACTTGTTTGGTAATGAGTTAATGACAGTATTTTCAAAAAACCCGACTGCATAAATACCGACTGATGCAGTTGGGTTTAATAATAGATTTCATGCCACCATCAGACTGCTTTAAAAGTGACTTGTTTGTAATTTTTTTGTGGTTTTTAGCAGTCGGTTTTTTTTATTTTTATTATTTTTTTTAACCGACGAAAAAAAAGGAGGAGGTTCTCAATTCGACCGTATATATGTTTTTTTTTTTTTTTTTGTATGTTCAGCCCTCACTCCGTCATTTATGAACCGATTTTGATTATTCTTTTTTTGTTAGATAGGGTACACCTCAAGGGTGGTCCCATGTCTAGGAAATCAGGATCTGACAATGGAATCCTGACAAAATTGAGAGAAAACCTCGAAAATTGTGGGCACGTTTAGCGTTTCTGTATGTGTGTTCAGCCCTCAATCCGTCATTTATGAATCGATTTTGATTATTCTTTTTTTGTTAGATAGGGTATACCTCAAGGGTGGTCCCATGTCAAGGAAATCAGGATCTGACAATGGAATCCTGATAAAATTGAGAGAAAACCTCGAAAATTGTGGGCACGTTTAGCGTTTCTGTATGTATGTTCGGCCCTCACTCCGTTATTTATGAACCGATTTTGATGATTCTTTTTTCCTTAGATAGGGTATACCTCAAGGATTGTCCCATGTCAAGGATATCGGGATTTGCTCATGGGATCCTGAAAAAATTGAGAGAGAACCTCGAAAATTGGGCACGAATATTGTTTCTGTTTACTTTTCATAACTGAATCAGGTATTTGCATTTAGGAACCATCACATCATGAAACTGAGCTGATGATGGAAACCATACCTTTCCTAAACAATAGAAGTCAGATATAAAAACTGGTTTTAGTGACAAATACCACTTAATATGCTTTGACGAAAAGACGTCTTTACAATATTGGAGGTTACCTCAACTGGTCAATATCCTGGGAACTTCATGGAAGGATTGTTATATCATCAGCTCAGTGGCAAGAGGAATGATAAAGAATTAGAAATTAGCCTCAGAGTGTTAAAAGATGATGCGAGCCACAAAAAATCATGAAATAAAAAACTTTTTAACAAAAAAATTAACCGACGAAAAAGAACTAAAAAGCAAAAAATAAATAAACCTTTTAAGTCTTGAGTAATGAGCTTATTTACCTACATAACATATCAAATTTTATATATACTAATTTTGAGTCACGTGCGGTTGATTTGCTGTCAATTTTTGAAGAGTTCCGTTGTCTGTCTCCGAAACCCATCATCAGATCTTTTTGAAATTTAAATGGGACCATTTCGGAATAAACCTCTTTCGAACAAAAAAAGAATTTTGCAAATCCGTCAATATATTATGACGGAGTTATGCCCGAACATACATAAAAAAAAAAAAAAATACAAACATCCGAATTGATAACCTCCTCCTTTTTCGAAGTCGGTTAAAAAATACACTTTATAGTTTTTGCGTGATTCTCAATTTTTTAACCGTGTTAGACATAACATTACAAATTAATTACACTATGTTATAAAAATATAATTTCAAATATTCTCAGATCAAATTACGACGAAAATTGTCTAGCGTAACACATATTTTTTTCAAAGAACTAAGACTAGTCGTTTAGACGTGATGTTCAATTAAAAACCATTAGATGTCGTATAACTGCGCCTTAATAAGCTTATGACAGGTTATAGTTCAATATAAAATAATTGTTATTTATCTGACCGAATAGGTCAATTCATTACTACCTATTCTATTTTATTTTTAACCGACTTTAGAAAAAGGAGGAGGTTCTATGTTCGACTGTATGTATGTCTTTTTTTTTATGTATGTCCGCGCATTTTTCCGTCAGTTGTGGACCGATTTTCAAAATTCTTTTTTTATCTGAAAGAATATACTCCCGAGATGGTCCCATATAAATGTTATCGAAATTGCTTTATCACTTTTTGAGAAACTAAACAAAAACTAAAAATACGCATATCTCGATGACGTTTTGGCGTTCTCCAAATGTTTAAATTCTATGTTCCATGTTATTGGGGTTTTTAGTTCTGGGGTATAACAACTAAAAAGCGAAAAATAAAAAACTTTTTACAAAAAAAACAACCGACTTCCAAAAAAAATACACTAAAAATTTAAAAATAACTTTAATTTCGGAAGTCGGTGTCAAATATCGAAGAAATAAAATACAAACACCGACTTCCGAAATTAAAGTTATTTTTAAATTTTTAGTGTATTTTTTTTTGGAAGTCGGTTGTTTTTTTTTTGTAAAAAAGTTTTTTTTAACTTATTCCACTCTTGGCAATGTTTTAATAATGAGTTGTTGATTAAAATTGTTCTAGATTTTGAATTATGGTACTCAAATCATTCTCTTTTGTTACAGAGCACTGGCATATTCTGCACATTCTTCCTCGCGCAAGCTATCAAGGAGAAACGTCAGGCTTCCATCAGGAATTCAACGACTATCAGAGAATCGACTTTCGCGAATCCTGACGATTCGCTCCTCGCATCACCCACTGCCCCAGCAGCTACCTTGCCCAAGTATTAGTAGAATAAGTATAGATAAATAAATATTTCATGAAGGCGGGTTGGTGTTGGATGTGTGTGTAGATTCACATGCACAGTGTTTATGTGTGCGTAAGCTATTTTCTATGCCACCGAGCGCTCCGAGCATACGCACACAGAAACAATTGTATGCGTGAACCTTAGACTATAAAAGGATATAGACGCAACGTCATTAAACATTTAATGAAGCAGAATCGTTAAAATGTGTGAGTGACCTCGACGAACATAACGATGACGTTTCGGCTTCTCATTTTTAACCGACTTTTATCTGTGTGAGCTTATTTCGCGTGTACAGATACAAGCCGGCTTCTCATTCTGATACTTCAGATTGCTGGCTCTTGACACTTTGTCTATAACCTTTCATAGTCTAAGGCGTGAACAAACACACACATCCAAGACCAACCCACCTTAGTGAGATAGAACAACTATAGGTATTATAAGCAAAGAAATAAAAATCCAAGAAAAAATGTGATTACATGACAAATGTGCACAAATTATTATGAAGTAGAGTTCAAATGTTGATGGATTTCGAATGATGTGTTATTGTAATCCAGTGATTCGTTTTAATTATGCATACATACCTACTTATAAGAAGATAATCATGGAACTTTTAAGTCACTTCTTTTTAATGAGTTACGTAAAATAATGCACACTTCTTTATTGCAATAATATTACTTGGTAGACAACTTTTTTATACATATTTATTTATTCACAGCGACAATTAATAGTTGGAGAGTTTGTGTAGAAAGGTTTATTAGAATAAGTATTAGCATATTATATTGTTCTTGCCACAAAGCATACATAACCGTATCATTAATATAATATTTAAAAAAAAAAACAATTTTATAATATAGAGTAAAAACCCTGTATGATTGATGATGACCTTATTAAATGTCACTTCCAATAAGAATACATAAATAACTGATAAAAATAATGATTGTACACTCAGTAACTGTACCTACTCGTAAAACCCACAGTCAACTATAAAATAAATATTGTTAGTTCGTCGTATTTTCCATTTCTGATTGCACTCTATTTCTATTAAAAAATAATTGCGACTGTAATAACTATAAAATAACAATATTGTTTCATAACGTATAACGTAAATCTTCCTAAGCGTATCGATGGCAAATTTAATTAAAAAATGTTTGGCCCAGTATTCAGCGACGGCAATTGCATTCGCTGATGCAGCCATAAGGTCCTCACATGTACAGGTGACAGGGTATGCGGAGCAAAATGAGAGGTGGACCATGGTCTGGGGAAAAACGCCACACAAACACCGAATATCGGAGTCATCCGAGAACCCGTACTCAGAAAATAGACTGTGACTGTGTAAAGACAAGTCAAGTCTATTTAAAGTTTTCCAGGTTGGCCACGACAGCGCGTGCCCACAGGCGGAAGGCTCTCCGATGGCTCGATGAAAGAATCAGGTGGACCGAACGTCTTTCGCCAGAGGTCGCATCTTTCTGAGGTGAAATTGCCATCGCGTGGACTCACGCATCCTAGAAAACTTTTACGGCTTTTTAGTGTCTGTACTTGTGCATTGGGTGGTCAGTGAGTCGTTTGAGTAAAGGCTCAATTACACCTTCCGATTTCAAGGGACCCAATTTAGGAACAAACTAATTATGAAGCAGGAAGCGAGCGATTACACTATCCTAAATTGAACTCCTAAGTCGGCAGTGTTGCCAACTCTTACAAATTCGAGTCCCTAAACAGAATATCAAAAGTCGCTCTAAAGTCTCTTAAAAACTGATTCTACCAGGAGCAGACTTAAAAATAAAAATAGCGGAATAATTTTTTTTTCCGGGGAAAGGGATTTCGTGAAATTTAATTTAATTTTAAACACAAACAAAAATACTACTAGCCCATTTGTAGCGACAAAGTCTCTAAATTGGCAACACTTAGCTCTAAATCGGGGTGATGCGATTACACTATCCTAAATCGTACACAATTTAGGAAGTCAAATCGGGACGTCCCAATATCACTAAATCGGACACTAACTGCTCTAACTGCTATTACACCTTCCTGTTTCCTAAATTGGGTCCCTTGAAATCGGAAGGTGTAATTGAGCCTTAAGCAAACACTAACAGCATTGTTGATCTAACAATGTTTACGAAAGTTATAACTATGACTTATTGATTACACGTTTCAATACAATGCACACTTATATTGAGTACAAATTTGGCCTGTTTTGCAATTAAGGTGATAATGACTGCTCGTTCCTATGATTCAGTCTACAGACTCGGGGAGTGTGCGTCGGAATTGCATAGTGTAATTCCGCCAAACCCGTTCCAGCATCGGACCACTAGACGTACGACGATGCGCCACCGGTACATGGTGGACATGCCACTCACACGCACAAAACGTTTTGGGAACACATTCATTGTGCGTGCAGCTAAGGAGTGGAATTCCCTGCCGGGGTCTGTGTTTCCTTATAGCTACAACCTGGGGATCTTTAAGTCAAGAGTGAATAGGTTATTTTCTAGGCTAGCGTGCTCCAATGTCGACCACATCATCGCTTACCATCAGGTGACATAGTGATAAAACTCGAGCCAGTTAAGGTCAAAAAATATGTTAGTTATAAAACTGAAACAGATCTTCCCAGCCTAATTTTTTTAGGTAGGTAAGCCTACATGCCTAAGGACCGATTTCACCAATACTAAACGCCTAGATTTCGACGTTTAAGCTCGCTTAAACGCGTTTAGCCGCTGTCATAAAGCTGAAGAGTTAGTTTATTTGTCTGGTTGAACGCGCTAATCTCAGGAACTACAGGATTGAATTGATAAAATATTTTTGTGTTGAATAGTCCATTTATCGAAGAAGGCTATAGGCTATATAACATCACACTGCGACCCACAGAAGCAAAGCATCAATGAAAAATGTTGCAAAAAACGGGGAACAAAGTCCTTTTGCGAGCTTCAGTTGCGTGCGCTGCGTAAACGGTTACATTTACGCAAAAATTATGTATGACGGAATTGTTCTAGCTCACTATAATCTTTTTTACTGTTTTTATTTTTTACGCTAAGCTTAGTTCAGTAAAACTTAGTTTATAGAGCGAATGGCGAAATCGGCCCTTAGGTTTCTGTTCAATTAAAACTATATTCAGCGTATAGCGGCCTGAACAAATGGTTTGAGAACCAGTGCCTTTAAGGCCTAAGGGTAAAGCTTTTCTTTTAGTAGTTCCGTCCAGTGTAGTTACCTTTATTTTTTTTGGGCCCGGTGGGGTATCATCCAATGACATCTCCAACTCTGGGTGGAGCGGAAGGGCGTGTCAGACTCTTACTGACTAGAACCCACCCCTGTTCCTTCCCTGCCTGAGTGCCCAGAGGAGCGATAACTCTGTTAAGAATTTATCCGCTACCCCTAGGCATAGTGTAGTTACCTCACGTTGTTATTATTTTACTATTTTTTGTGTAAAACAATGCCTTTAAAGGTGTCTGAGTTCACATAGCCTGAGGAACCAAACCGTTTAATATTATCTATAGAAAAATCTTTAGGTGGACCCCCAACTTAAGATTTTCTCTAAATAATGAAAGTTTACGAATTTAGTACCACTTTTGGAAACTTCATGTTGCTTCCAGTTCCTACATATTTTTTTTAATATATAATATAATTTATATGTAGTTTTAATTATTTTAAATAATTATTTTTTTATTTTGCCTTTATCTAAATAGTTTCCCTGAGCATGTTACCTTATACAAACACGTAAGCTCGGTTCGAGGTTTTCCTTGCGGTAAAACTATTGTATGTCTATAACTAATAATGACAACAAGCTATTCAATTATTTTTTTGTTAGTGTCGTATAGGTTTTTTCCTATGACGTCACCGATGACTTGTCTTAACGATATTAATTAAATTACATATCTACATAATAAGTGACTCGACTGTTATGTTATGACTTTAATGAGAGTTAATAAGCGATCACATGGTAATAAACAGTGCCCTTTTTGACCTATGTGTAGTATATGTTTCACAGTGTATTAGGCCCCATTTTTACCTGCAAGCAACTTGCATGCAAGTTTAATTACATATCGGGGCACAGTCGAAAGATTAACCACAATAAACCGCGGGAGACCGAGGTAAAATAATACAACTTGCATGCGAGTCGCTTGCAAGTGGAAATGCAGCCTTATAAGTAGGTTGCTTTAAATACAAATTTACAATTTCTAAATTGAAGTGTGTGGTTAAAAATGCAATGCACGATTTAGATATACTTACCTGTGTAATAGAAAATATTAATCGAATTTAATTCCTCATGTAGTTATGTATCTACTTTGTTGTAGGTGGGTAAGTAAATCAAACCTCAGAGTGCTTAAAAACTGCATTGAATTTAAGTAATTCAATGCAGTTTTTAAGCAATCTGGTTAGAAGGTAGGTATGGATATTCGAATATTCGGCTTTAGAAAAAAAAAAAATTGTTTAAAAAGTTTAATATCCATTTTCCTTTTGCCCAGTCTGTATATTTATTTATGTATTCAATTATATTATACTTATCACTATAACAGACGTATCCAAGGCGATGTTATAATTTTTAATATTAATATTAAGTACATAAATATAAAATTATAAATTCATTCACATGCATTAATTCTGTTGATTTTCATTAAAACAAGGTATTTACAACTTAACTTTTGAAATGACGTTTATTTTTGCTATTGCACTGATGTTAGTTTACCGTCAGACAAGGTAACAGAAACTATCAAGGAGAATATTTTTCCTCAAGTTCCGATTTACCAAGGTTGTGCAATAAAATCATTCTTACTCACAACAAACATGAACTGACGTCATTATCCAGTGTCACTGGACTTATTTGCGAGTCAAAGACTCCGCAGAGTAAATTACTCTAAACATATAAAAAACAATGATAGCGAGCACATTCAACAGACCAGTATCATAGTCAAACATTTGACAAAGTTGTCCGAAATCTACTAAAATGAAAAACTATACACCTTCCCTAGTTCCATTCACTTTCATATCAAGTAAATCGAGGAATAGCCAAAAGACTCTTGAGTCTCGATATGGTCTGGAACTTTTTGGGTTGTCTTGAATACTAAGAATTTGAATTTAATTACCAAAAATATGTGCTTTCCCTTTACTAAGAGCATTTTTCGAAAAAATGTGCGTTTAATTTCCAAAAGTCAGTGCCTTTAGTATGAGCATTTTTCGAAAAAAATGTGCGTTTATAGAAGAAAGAATTTCTAGGTGGTCCAGCCTCGATATCAGGGCCATTCGAGCTTCTCTGATAAGTCGGAAAATACAATAAAACCATAAAAATCTTACCAAAAACGACTACGAGAGAGTGAAGTTTGTTTGACATAGGAAACGTCAAAAAATCAAAGATGACGTCGCGATGGTGACGGCCAGATCACTTTGTAAGTAGGTAGTATTAAGCTTAGTATTAAGATTTTATTAAGAGGTTTATTACCCAATTAGAATAGTGATACGTGTGGGTTGTGTGCATTCAATAAATGTGATTTATTGTATCCGTAAATCTAGTACCTACTGACGAATTTTATTATGTATGCATAGTTAATTAATAATTTAGATAATGTATTGATTTTTGTACGTTTTAATACCAATAAATGAACCTTGTATTTATTTTGTCGTTTTACTTCAATTTTCCCATATTTTAATAAAGAAAAGACATTTAAATGAAATGCCTTGCACCTAAACCATGCGAAGTCGGAAGCGTATGGAGTTATGAAATAACTCTAATTTGGACCTTTTGAACCGCACTGACATGATACCGCTAAAAAGCATTTAAGGTGAAAACTCCAAGGTAGCCCGCTAATTTAAATTTTCTTACGTTTTTTGCAATTTGCAGGTCAGTATCAGGTTGTATGTTGGTCAAAATATGATTCGCGGCCGTAGCAAGTCTCAGTTAGAGTCCTCTCGGTTAGAATTGATGCCAAATGTCATGATTTCATGAAATAATTACATTTGACATCAATTCTAACTGAAAGAGTTGTATTCATGATTTTAATGATTATAATTCTATAAATACATAGATGCTACGACCGCGAATCAAATTTTGACCAAGATGTACAACCTGACACTGACCTGTAAATTGCAAAAAAAAAACGTAAGAAAATTTGAATTTCGCGGGCTACACTGGCGTTGATGTACTAACTCTAAAAGCAGTGTTTAGATCAGAAAATAAAGTAGGTTAACAAGAAGGAAGTCGTCAACATTTGACCTGTAGATTCAAGGCGAGGCTTTTAAGGAAACTTGATTAAATTTGACACTGAGTGCAATGAGTGCTTTTGGTTCGCACTTAACAACCAGCAATGATGTAGTTCATATAGATCATGGGTTAAACCACATCCTTGACTTCCTTCTATCGATTGTGGTTTTCCGGTAACCTACCGTAGTCGTAGGTACCGTAGCTACTACTATGAGCCAGTGCTGTCCCACGGCAGGGCAAAGTCCTCCCCCCCCTTCTGCAATTACGGTCCAGTCCTTTGAGAAGGAGTCCTGCTCATCCCGCCATATCTGTCTGGGTCTGCTGCGCTGTCTAGTTTGGGCCGATTTTTCTTTGCATACAGGTAACGTAGATCATCACTACGTATTATAAAACAAAGTCCCCTGCCGCGCCGCGTCTGTACGCGATAAACTCAAAAACTGCTGAACGGTTTTTTATGCGCTTTTCACCAATAGACAGAGTGATTCATGAGGAATGTTTAGGTGTATAATTTGCACTCGAGCTAAGCTGGAGCGGGTCGCTGGTACTTGAAAAACCAAACAAGGCATTTAGAACCTTCCTCAATCATCGCTGACTTTCATTTTCATTATTTACTTCAAATTTCAGCCTTGTGAAAAGGACCTCTATCGAGGTGGTGACCAGCAAGCAGGTCCTTGCTGCCCGCCATTTTATAAAAATGTAATGAAAAAATAAATAATGGGTCCATGAGACAAAAAACTTTGGGAACCCCTGGTTGTTTAGCACAAACAATATGTGGAGGCTGAAGGGGCATCAGTACTTTCAGAGATTTCTGAAAGTAGTTGTTGACACGGTTGGCGCAGTGGTTGAGCGTTCGGCTGCTACGCTGCGTGTCGCGGGTTCGATTCCCGCACGGAACAAATATTTGTATGACCTACAGATAGTTGTTCCGGGTCTGGGTGTCTTGTGTATGTGAGTTTACATGTTTGTGAGCGCACCCACGATACAGGAGTAATTCCTAGTGTGGGGCAACGTTTATCTAAAAAAAAAAAAAAAAAAATTTGATACCCTAATTTAGATCATTCTTCCAGCGTCGAAGTCTCGTAGTCTACATATACTTACTCCTTATCCCGAAAAAAGTGAGCAAAGCCGTGCAGAAAAGCTAGTCGTGAAAGAAAAGGCAAAAAAAAATGCGAAGGTGAGCTTGTTTCATGGTACGGAGCCTAAGTTTGATAAGATACTTTTCTTTTTGTTATCGGGGTAAACCTTGGTGATCATCATCAGCACAAGGACTGAGTCTTGAAATACCACCCCGGAAACCCCTCTGTGCAACGCCTGGGCACATCCCCATTTTAATAGGTATGGTACTCGTCATTCCAAAAATAAAAGAACTTGCAGCATTATATTTTTACACTCATCTCAACGCAGCTATACTGCCGAAGGGCGATATTTACCTAGCTACGTAGTTATTGGAAAGTGTTCGCGAGTTCTTTAGAAACTTTCTCCCTCTGCTTGTTTATGGTCAGGGCACGAAACCTCCACTTTTTGCTAAGTCCAATGGCGAATCGAAAGCGAAATAACTACATGCCTAGGTACCTGATTGATATTCGTAATACAAACTGTCCGCCGACGAAATTACGAAAATGAATTTACTGCTTTTTGTAATGAAACCAGTTTTGCATCCATTTTAAAGTGATGCTATTTTTCCCGCGAAAAATTCCGAATTTCGAACGGCCACCAACACGGCAAAGGGCCAATTTTCATAAAAATGAGTGAGCCTTGAAAAAATTGTTTTGATCTTATTCGTTGGTCCGCAATATTGAGGAGGAATAATAATGCTGCATTTATATTATAAATATCTAAACAAATGAGTTTTTATTTATGTCAAATACGCAAACGAAAACTTTGAAAAGTTGAAAGTTGAGTACCTACGTAGGTACCTAAATCTAAGGTTAAATGGTTAAAAACTGGACTGCTAGAAAATGCCTAAGGCATTAAGTCCGCCATTGTACAGTAATTCTTACTTGTGCATTAAGTTTAATAAATAAATAAATAATTAATCACTGGTTCATTGATTACTCTCTCAAAGTGGTTCATTCTGTACCACTCTAGACTTGATTTTGAAATTTGTAGCCGCATGCACAATAATGTATTGCTGATCGAAAATATCTTAAATAAAAGCGCAAAAACAACTAAATTGATCAAGCTAATTGATATTCAGCTACTATTTACACAAGTAAAATGAGACGACATTTAGACGCCCTAGATTAGGGTTGCCAACCGTACTCTGAAATAGAGTATTGTACTCTATTTCATGTAGGTGTACTCTATAATCTGTAATACTAATACAGTACGCTAAAATACTCTTTTTTCACAACGTTTACTATATTTACTAATACCAGTCATGTAAGTACATACCCACTGCCATAACCTAAAAATGTAACGTTTATTGTTAATTATGTCCATTGAATTAATAAAAAAATAAGCTACAATAATAGATTAAGAATGTTTGGAGTCATATAATTCTTTTAAAAATGATGAAAAATTGTTATGTGCACAAAAAATATCTTTTCAAAAATTAAAAAATAATGTACTCTTTTTTTTAAGGTGGTACTCTTTATTTACCCTGTCTGAAATCAGAAATAGGTACTCTATTTATTTTTTAAAAAAAGTTGGCAACCCTACTCTAGGTACCGAATGTAGTTTGCACCAAAAGGCAACATCGCATTTCTGAGTTATTTGTATGGTTCACACTTTACTACTGGTTCATTGTCAACCACCCGACCCTATCTCAAATCGGCGCCAAGTATAACACACTTTTCAATGAAGTTTCTTGAAAAATTACTTAATAATACTCGTGGCAGTCGTGCGTGGCAGTCACCTTGGTATTCATATCTATACGTAGGTAAACTAAAAAATGTTTGTGTCTGACTCGCAGACATTTTGGTAGGATAGACTGAACTCTAATTATGCAATAAACAAATACTAACTTAATATAACTTATGCACTTTCTAGAAACTTAAAATCAAAATTGAGGAACAGTAAGTAATAGTAGTTAAGTATTTTCAAATCAATATTTCAACTATACGGTACCTCCACATATTATTATTATTTTTAACTACAGTACAACCAAATAATATCCAAATCTCAAGTTGCAATGTGATCCTATTGAGATGAAATATTAGAGCGGGACAGAGCATCACCCAAGGTGCGAGCGTAATGGTGGTGTAAGCGAGATAGACGACAGGTGAATGAGGGGTCATGAATAGGACCACCATACCGCGCGGGGTTTTATTGAGACTTCAATCGGACAAGGGACAAAGAACTTTGGGATATTGTGGTGATTTTTTAGACCTTATTAATTGAAAGAAAGCTAAGGATTGTTTTAAGTTAAGGCTCAATTACACCTTCCGATTTCAAGGGACCCAATTTAGGAACTAACTAACTAGGAAGCAGGAAGCGAGCAATTACACTATCCTAAATTGAACTCCTAAGTCGGCAGTGTTGCCAACTCTTACAAATTCAAGTCCCTAAACAGAATATCAAAAGTCGCTCTAAAGTCTCTTAAAAACTGATTCTACCAGGAGCAGACTTAAAAATAAAAAGAGCGGACTCAGATTTTTTTTCTGGGAAAGGGACTTTGTGAAATTTAATTTAATTTTAAACACAAACCAAAATACTACTACCCCATTTGTAGCGACAAAGTCTCTAAATTGGCAACACTTAGCTCTAAATCGGGGTGATGCGATTACACTATCCTAAATCGTACACAATTTAGGAAGTCAAATCGGGACGTCCCAATCTCACTAAATCGTACACTAACTGCTCTAACTGCTATTACACCTTCCTGTTTCCTAAATTGGGTCCCTTGAAATCGGAAAGTGTAATTGAGCCATTAGTTTCAGTGTTCACGAGAATTTTTGTACATTCTGTAATCTATTTTTTTTTAAAGGTACAAAAATGAAATAATACCTACTTACATAATTAAATATTGTAGAGAACGTTGCTTCAGTTCCACCCGTGGGACGAAATGCAAAACACTAAAATATACGCAATTTGTAGAATTTTTACAGGTACGACTTTAGTTAATGTGTCGTGGAATTTAGGGATGAAATTTGGAGGAAGAGGGTGAGAAGGAGGAGGTGTAGACCCCCCTATGAAGGAAAAAGCACGGAGCCCCCCCCCCCATTTTTATGAATTTTTAAAATCGTGTTTTGAGGTTATATTTACGTAATTGTTTGTCAATTTAAAGGGAGAAGAATGAAAAGAACTTCACGTAGAAGCTTCTAATAATATCATCTTCCTGTGAAAAAAATATGGACTCCAAACTCCACGTCACATCATCTAAAGCTTTGACGGGGCCCATCGTGACCGGTGCCTGCATACCTAGGGGTAGCGGATAAATTCTGAAAATGAGTTACCGCACCTCTGGGCACTCAGGCAGGGAAGGAACAGGCTGGGTTTAGTCAGTAAGAGTCTGACACGCCCCCCGCTCCACCCAGAGCGTGAGAACCATTGGATGATTTCCCACCCCCTAAAAAAAAACATAATTTAAAGCTTAGCCTTTTTAACCGACTTTCGAAAAAGGAGGAGGTTCTATGTTCGACGGTATGTATGTTTTTTTTTTATGTATGTCCGCCGATTTCTCCGCAAGTTGTGGATCGATTTTCAAAATTCTTCTTATTTGAAAGAGTGTACTCCCGAGGTGGTCCAATTATAAATTTTATCGAAATTGCTTTAGCGCTTTTTGAGAAACTGAACAAAAACGAAAAATACGTGTACCTCGATGACGTTTTGTTGTTCTCCAAATGTTTAAATTCCACGTTCCATGTTATTGGGGTTTTTAGTTCTGAGGTATAAAAACTAAAAAGTGAAAAATAAAAAACCTTTTTTACAAAAAAAAACAACCGACTTCCAAAAAAAAAATACACAAAAAATTAAGAAATAACTGCAATTTCGGAAGTCGGTGTCAAATAACGAACAAGTAAAATACAAACACCGACTTCCGAAATTAAAGTTATTTTTTAATTTTTAGTGTATTTTTTTTTGGAAGTCGGTTGTTTTTTAAATAATAAGAAGCATTTAAAAACATCTTCCCTAAGCCACATTTTTATCTTGATGAATAATTGTTAAATAATAATAAGACAACAGTCCCTCCCACGTCCAAACCCTCATACGTCACCAAGTACGTTCGTAGAGACTGACTCAACGTAAACCCCCCGATGGTCACCCTAGCCATGATTCATGGAACCCGCGCAGGGAGCGTGGGGCGCGGGGGGGACGCACCGCCATCGCGATCTCCTGCTTATTTTCTTTAGTAGCATTTCCAACGCTAAAGCAGGTGGGTCACGCTCGCGCTCCGCTCAAATAAACAAGTAACCGCGAGTGACATAGTGCGATTGTGTGTGAACATATACGAACAGTGTGTGTAACTCCTTCAAGATGGGATGTGGAACGAGTTTTGTGAAATATGTGCTGTTCTTCTTCAATCTGCTGGTCGCGGTGAGTAGGGGAAAGGGCGGGCTTGGATTGGAACCGGTTTGCTTGACTTTGTTCCGGTAGACGGCTGATGGCTTGACCAGCCAACAGTGAAACTGACGCCCTGCGTTGACCGAACTTTTAAAAGTTCCAATCCGAATCGGACATGTGGTTTTTCCAACTTTAAAGCACAAGATGCAGCGATCTTTTTAAAATTGTTTTCCACTATGTTTTGATTCTCAAACTACTAATTCATTTTCAGTGTAAACCCGCTTATTTTTATACGATACGAAGTAGGCACTGTATTTTAATTCAATTTCGTATTTTAATTCTTGCTTTTCCTCAATAACAACAACTTAACCACATCTTCTATTTCTGTCTCTCGTAAGCGTTGAGAAGGAGATGGAAGATGTCTTCCCTCTCCGTCGCCTGGACTCGAACTATACGATTCGTAGGGTAAACCACGCTGTTGTCGTTGTTATTCAATGTTTTTATTTTGGATTTTGGAATAATACTGAGCAAGTTAATTTACTTAACAAAATGCATTGGTACTATAATATACCTCAACTATTCATGCAACATTGAAACAAATATTATTTATGGAGTAAATGGTTAATAAACCTATCATGTTTGTTAATTTAAATCCCATTGATAGTAAACAAGAAAAAAGGAACTGACTAAAAGGCTTTTAATTTTACTCGTCATTATAATTATTGTGCTGTTAAACCGAGTGCGATATGAACCATATGCCACACAGTAATTTGATAAAACAGCAACGACTGTCGATAATTGAAAAATAATATTACTATTTCAAAATCCCAGATATATCTATCTCGTCAGGAGTTTCCGCTCAAATCAGTTTATAACGTAATACGTTTTAAATAGTAGTGACTATTCAGATGGAATCATGAATCACGAACAATGTCGTAAGATGGCCGACGCGTCAGTTACTGCTTATTGCATTTTTTACCGCCATAACAGGCACGTCGTCAATGTCACAGAGACAAACAATATGACATCATGGGTGTTTATAGTGGCCTTACATTGGAAGGAAGCTGCCTACACGGCTACAAAGAATTTTACCTGAGAGGCAAAAAAAACAAAACTTTTTTACAAAAAATAGAACCGACTTCCAAGAATGATTTGTTTGGGAATACTTTCCATGTGCGTGCAAGGAGTGAATTCCCTGCCGGAGTCTGTTTTTCTTGATGGATACAAACTTCTAGACAAGCGTCCTACATCGTCGACCACATCAATACATCATCGCTTAACATCAGGTGAGATAGTGGTGGAACGCGAGCCTTTCAATAATAATACGAAAGGAATGTTCGCCTTCACATCGTAGCAGTAGCAATTCGTCAAACAAAAACACTTCTAATTTCCTTACTAACATTTTGACAACTTGACATGTCACCGAGATGATATTACGGCATGAATTTAAGTAGGTACGAGATAATTATTGGCCTTCTGATGCCTTATCTACATCTGCACATCTCAACACATTTTAGTTGATATTGTCTCGTACGTGTCTCCATAGCAGACCGTGTTTTGGTTGAGCATCACGTAGCAAAGCAAATGACTGACGCCCGCTCATTCTTGTTGGTCTTAATTGAAAGCTGTTCCTATGTGACTTGCGAGCGGGCGCGATAATGAACCAGTCATCCAATTTGGAGATAAAAACAGGATCTATTAAAAGCGGACGTTTTGAATAAACTTCGTCAAGAGGCACCATGCGATCGTCTAAAAAGATGATGTATATTTCCTATAAGAACGCTCAGTCAAAACCTTAAAAGCAGCTTGACTCCTTGTCTATGATTAAACTATTCCTCATAGTCCATGTCATCCTTGAAACTTAGTTAACAAATAAAACCATTCTCTTCGAATGAGATGAGTAATGTCAAAGAACCTGGTGCCTTGACAGTAACAGATGTACAAATATTAGTACGTATTACTGTCATCTTGCTCACAGCTTACGTTTCATTGAATGTAACATGTCTGACCTTGGTTCACAACTGCTTGGTACTGGAATAATTACATTTAATACCGAGCCACGCTCTGGTGCCGTTGGTATGACAAAGACCTGTTTTACTGCTCTTTCGATAACTTTTAACGACGTTTCTCGACTAAAGGAAATTAGAATGTCGATAAAGGTAATACAGGTACCTATTTCGAATCAATATTGGCATGTAGTTGAGCTTGCGTGTTCTGTGCTGAGCTCACGCGACGCGTCGTATGTCCACCCAGTAATAGGACTCGCCCATCAAGTAGTGCTGTCCCAAATCAGACGCATTATTAGTTTATTATTTATAAAAAAAACAGGTTTTATACTAAAACACGTATACTAAAAGTTAAATAATTAAATTATCTTTAAAATGGTGAAGGTTTTATAAAAATACGCTTAATAGTTTTTGTGTGATTCTCAATTTTTTTTATCCGCGTTAGAAATAACTTTACAAATTAATTACACTACGCTATAAAAATATAATTTCAAATATTCACATATGAAATTACGAAGGAAATTGTCTAGAGTAACATATATTTTTCTCAAATAAATAAGACTAGTCGTTTAGACGTGATGTTCAATTAAAAATCATTAGAAGTAGTCTCAGTCAGCCTTGACAGTTTAGAACCGTCTAAACCAAACCACGTCGGCCTCTGTGAAGAAAAGAACCTTATAGTTGTAGAACATCTTTCTAATCAATAAAACTAAAGCAAACTAATGGTTTCCGCAAGCCTCGAAATATTTATTGACCCAAAAGAATGCGCTGGCCCATTTAGACTAACTAATGATGTAAGACGAAATGTTGTCCCTAATGGAAGAGACTTGTTTCATTAATTACGTCTAAAAGCTTATAGTTGTGGTTAGAAATTGTAACGCAATTTTTAACCGACTTTCGAAAAAGGAGGAGGTTCTATGTTCGACTGTATGTATGTTTTTTTTTTATGTATGTCCGCCGATTTCTCCGTCAGTTGTGGACCGATTTTCAAAATTTTTCTATCCGAAAGAATATACTCCCGAGGTGGTCCCATATAAATTTTATCGAAATTGCTTCAGCGCTTTTTGAGAAACTGAACAAAAACGAAAAATACGTATGTATACCTCGATGACGTTTTGGTGTTCTCCAAATGTTTAATTCCACGTTCCATGTTATTGGGGTTTTTAGTTCTGGGGTACAACAACTAAAAATTGAAAAATAAAAAACTTTTTTTTTACAAAAAAAGCAACCGACTTCCAAAAAAAAATACACTAAAAATTAAAAAATAACTTTAATTTCGGCAGTCGGTGTCAAATAACGAAGAAATAAAATACAAACACTGACTTCCGAAATTAAAGTTTTATTTTTTATTTTTAGTGTGTTTTTTCTTTTGGAAGTCAGTTGTTTTTTTTGTAAAAAAAGTTTTTAGCCAATTAGTCTTGCAGTTTAACGTTAAACTACAACCTACGACTTACATCTACATTTATATGTAAAGATGAGCCGGTGGTTATAAATAGGGATGTATCCTGTAGGTAAAAAAAGAATAATTTTAATTAGTCCGTAAGTTATATTATCAAAAAGTGTTGGACAAGTATTTTTTGCTTTACCAAACTAATTAAAAATGACAAAGATAAAACACATCAAAATTCAGGAGTGGGGGCTTGTTACGTCACCTCGTGGTAATAAGTGTACCACGGCGTGACGCCACGCACAATTTCAACGCACTGTATCATTTTAGGGTTCCGAACCAACGGGACCATACTTACTTACTAAGCCTCCGCTGTCCGTCTGTCAGCGAGCTGTATCTCATGATCCGATGTGTATTTCTGTTGCCGTTTTATCAACAAATAATGAAGGGAGCTGTACTAGAAACGTGTTTGTTTTTTTTAGGCTTCCGTACCCGAAGGATCCAAACGGAGCCCTATTGCTGTCACTCACGTCTCCGTCTATCTGTCACAAAATTTTGTGACGAAGAATTTTTTAACTTCCCACTGACCTATGAACTTGAAATTTGGTGATAACGTTTATGATTACGTATATTTTACTAACAAATACCAATTATATAATCACAAACCAAATGTCATGATTTCATGAAATACTACATTTAGCACTAATACTAACTGAGAGAGTTATATTGATGATTTTAATGATCATAATTCTATAAATACATACTTGCTACGGCCGCAAATCAAATTTTGACCAAGATACAACCTGACACTGACCTGCAAATTGCAAAAACGTAAGAAAATTTGAATTTCGCGGGCTAGGGTGAAGCTTTCACCTTAAGACGCATATAATCTTGTAGGATGGTACAGAACCCGTCATGCGTGAGTGCGACTCGCACTTGACCGGTTTTTATTTTTGTCGACGCGACAGAAGAATATACGTGTCCACTGTCCACTATTTTTTGGGTAATCTACCTGACGGACCAAGTTATTGGAACTACCCTATTTCCGTGGTAAACTGGGTCAACAATAAAGATAGCGTGATAAAAGTCACTGTTCCTGACTCATTCACCCTCCGAAAGTCAACAGGTGAATTCATTGAATAATTAATGAAGAGCTACAGTTTTGTTTTGGAAAATTTTGTGTGGGAACGTTGCCATAACAGTCAAATTCATATACAAACTTACTTCGTGTTGACGAATACTACGGTTTTTAGTCGACAATCAGCGTAACACCCGTAGTTTAACGATTAATATCAAGGCTAGATTTTACGTACATCCAGTAAAATCAGTTGGCTCAGCTTTTATGAAGGCTATATCAAAAACTCCTTGTATATTCCTTAGAAGTGGGTTAAGGGAAAGTCCCTGGTCTGGTTCTGAAGGATAACGGCGTACGTATCGTGACTCAAGGCTAGTATTTCCCGAAGCTCATCCTTCTTTCATGACGTAACCTGAGCTAAGGCATTTGAATAATCCTTGCATATTTGCAATCCTCTTTGCTTACATGCATTCCGAAACGAGACACGTAACTGTGAAGTTTTATATACCACAAAGAATGTCCTTTGTGTTCTCCAAGGGACTATTACGACGAACAGTTACGACTTTGATGATAATATTGATGCCCTAAGAAGGTTCTTCATACCAATAAAGTTTACTGCTTGTAATTAATCGGGACATTTTGTCCATTGTCGAAGCAATAAAGTCATCGTTGACGATACAGCCATAATCCATGATATTCAAACATGGCCCACGTGACCTGGCCCCGAGGTGACATCATCGCCACGACCGCCTCTGCCGCCAAACCGGCGCCCGCAACACTTAACATGCTTGGCTTGCCCTATTATTACTTACAGTTGAGGTACCCGAGCCCGAGCCGTATTTTATTTAAGACATCTTCCACAAAGAAAAAATGCAAAATATACTTTCTTAAATAAATCACGTGAGGTTTTGAACACCATTTAAGTAAGCACGTGGGCTACACTTGCCTCATAAACAGGCATTTCCGACTTCAATTAGAAAAGTATTCGCTTCCTTGAAAGCGGTTAGTAGACGCCGAATAATTTCGGTCCGAGTCCAGAAAAAACTCGTTTTAAAACTGGTTTCTCATATGCCAGTGTTGCCAACATCCAGCGTTGATGCAATAGTTTTTTTGTAACAATCGTACACGTCCGCGGATGTTGCGCACACAGCCTTGCCAACTAGTGTTTGCGTTTCTCTTTGTAAATCCTCAGGATTATTTGATAAAGTCACACTTTACTCACTTCGGCAAATAATGCCTTAGTTTCCTTGTCATATACGTACGAACGGTACAATATTTGCTTTAAAAACTTTAACGATTGCTAATTTTTTTCAATGCAGAGATGCGATTTTTATACGCTATTTAGGTACATTTTACGGACTTTGTTTTTTTTTTTAAATAACCTATTTGATTATTATAATTTGAATTTAGAATCCGCTGATCGATATTTAAATTAAGCATTGTGGTTAGAGAGTTTCATAAATAAGGCTGATAGTTTTTACTCAGTCTATAATAAATAATTAACATTTGTCTGTGTATTTCAGAATACTAGATGCTAATTTGACATAATCGTACACGCTGAGATCACGTTCTGTTTCTCCGGCTAAACTTTTCGTATGGAATCTCTTGCAAATAAATCCCAATGGAATTCTTATACCTAAATGATTCACATAACATGCCACCCACAGTCAACCTTTAATGTTCGAATGACGTATGCTATTTCAATGTTGTTTAAGGATAACCAAGGACCACCTCGCAAGTCGCAATGAAATACGACCAAGTACCGATCACATAATATCTTGGTTATCTTCATCTTTTTGTAGACATAACCAGAATGTTGCAAAGCCTGAAGTATTTATCTAAGATTTCTCGTTTTAGCTGTTTTATTTATTAAATCGTTGTCACTTATTTTCTTGCCTGTATATTTAGTATGGTATGTATCATGTAAGTATGTCTATTTTATTTATAATAAATGTAATATTTACATTTGCACCAAGAACCCCATTTTGTGTCCAGGTAATCTGTCCATTCCAGGTTGCATGGAAGAGACCGCGGAATGCGATAAGGCTGCCAATTGAATGTTTTTTAGTTTAAATTTTCCTTAATGTTTGTATTTTCAATAAAGTACATATAAAAAATAAGATATAACTTTTTTAACAGAATCCTCCTACTAATATTATAAATGCGAAGGTATGGATGGATGTATGGATGTTGGATGGAATACCATAATCTGAAATACCACAAAGGCTGTAATTTATAATTGGGGAAGTACTAATTCAACGCGGGTGAAACCGCCTGGCAGAGTTAGTATAATATTATTAAGCCGCAGTTATACGACTTTTAATGGTTTTTAATTGAACATCACGTCTAAAAGACTGGTCTTATTTCTTTGAAAAAAATATATGTTACTCTAGACAATTTTCGTCGTAGTTTGATCTGAGAATATTTCAAATTATATTTTTATAACATAACTTATAATTAATTTGTAAAGTTATGTCTAACGCGGATAAAAAATTGAGAATCACGCAAAAAATATAAAGCGTATTTTTATAAAACCTTCACCATTTTAAAGATATTTTAAGTATTTAACTTTTAGTATACGTGTTTTATAAATAATATAAATACATAATGCGTCTGATTTACGACAGCGCTCCTTGATGGGCGAGTCCTATTACTGGGTGGACATACGGACGCGTTGCGTGAGCTCAGCACAGAACACGCAAGCTAACCACTCAAGGTCATTGGCAGTTAATAGCTCTTTAATCCCCTCTTGTTTTCGACCATCAGTTGGTCCTTTTAGGGCCTCTAAATAATATAAAGAAAATGAAACAGTAAAACTAAAATTATCCAAATTACTCTTCTAATGGTTCTATCTGCGATGGCATTGGAAGTTAGCGTTTGGTTTAGAATAGTAATGTGTGTTGTGTACTATTCAGTAGCTCAGCACCAACACGTGATCTGGTTTTAATTAGATTAACTTCCTGCTATATTTGCTTTTATCGGCTACTTACATCGCACACAACACAAGATATCAGACCATTAGGTGCGAATGTTTAACTTCAAGGAAAAAAATACAGCCGATAGAAACTCTAATAGTGAAAAACTGGGTGTGGAAGGTTTAGCAAAATTCTGAAGCTTTTTGGCGTTATCTACGACTAAGAGCTGCCAGCGGCTGCGCCCGCGGGCAATTAGTTTTTCCCCCCTTCTACTGCCCTTGTCCCGTGCTACTTGGTGTCGGCGCAACACGTTTTTTTCTTCCATTCTGTCCTGTCAGCCGTCACGCTATCACTAACTCCCTTTTCTTTCATATCAATCCTCACACAATCCATCCATCTTTTCTTAGGCCTCTCTCTCCTTATATTCATAGCTCTTTTAGTTACATGTATTTCATCCTCTTCCTCTTCACATGACCATACCACGATAAGCGGTTCCCTTTCAACTTTTCAAAACACACAAGAACAAATTAGTTTTTCCGCCCATTATAAATTATAGCCCATGTTCTACTCCAGACTATAATCTATCTCTGTGCCAAATTTCATCCTGATCCGTTCGACCGTTCTGGTGTGATTGAGTTACAACCAAACATCCATCCATTCAAAAAATCGCATTTATAATATACGTAAGATTTTCTTTTCTTTTGGTCCAACAAATACCTCTCCCAAATCCTTAAAAGAAGTAAAGATTGGCCTAAAAACGCTCGCCTAAACTGGCTTCCCCAAAAATATCCCCAAGTTTTCGTTCAACCTACAAGTCGGACGTCATATTACAAGTCAGACGTCATATTATAATGACTACAGATCGCCAGGCCTGTCTATGCCCTTCCGCCCTTACCTCCTTCCTCGTCATTGTCCCTCGGTCAGCGACCTTACTTATGCAATCCTCGCCATAGTTGTACACCTGGTAATGGTATTGCCTGGGTCACGCACGTTGTGTAACCTCGCAAGCCTCTCTGATGAATTTTTGACTTATGAAGCCATGAGCTGTGGACCGTAAAATTATGCGGTGAAGATTGATTTTACTTTGGAGATTATTACTAGCTTACATGGTCTGATTTGAATAATGATTTTTCTGTAGAACAAAGCACAGATAATATAATACTAGCGTACAGATGCCTCATCCCATACAAAGAAACGGTACCGCCGTAACTACGGGTTTTCGTCTGGCACAAGTAACTTTTGTTCTTCGTTCGCCACCATTTAGCGGGGTGTAGAGCTCTACACCCCGCTAAATGGTGTTAGCAGCGACGGCTTGCAAGCCGAATGAATTTACTTAGTCTTACCAATATTTTCTTACACATTGAGGAATTATTTTATAGTATTTTGGCATTTCATAGCAGTTTTACTGTATCAAAATATGTTTCTATTCAAATTGAAGAGCTGAATGGATACTCTAAAACTTCAAACAGCGCCATCTATTGGTATAAGAAATATAGATGTCTAAGGATTCGTTCCAATAATCGTCTAAATTTTAATTAAGAGCCAATTATTCCACAATTCTATGCTTAGGGCAGTTTATTAATTAAGAAAATACAGTATACCACACTTATTTTCAAAATATTAATATTACATAAACTTCAATAAGAAATCGATGCATTAATATGCCATCTATTGAGATTTATTTGAACTAAATTTTCTTTAGACCCCGTGAACAAAGGAAGATTTTAGTGCAAAACTTCTTGAAATCCTTCAATCAAAATTATAATACTTATAAATACCAAATCTTGGCTAAAGCCTTTGTATAAAGCACAAAGCCACCCAATGTTTGACAACTTTCGGCTATTCTCAGTGGCTAAAGAAAACTCATTATAGCACCAGTGTTGGCTCGTCAATCATCATCATGATGTCAGTTTTGTACTTCATAGTTAAATTGATTTCAGTTTGATGGACGGCTATAAATCTGGGCATCTTGGTTTAAGAGACGAATTAGATAAACAATGCCTCTGGAAACTGATTTCTAATAGCCAGAGAGTAGGATTTATTTTAAGCCTTCTGGAATGTTCACAATTCCGTCTTATTGTTTTCTTCTTTTGCCTTTTTAGAGGTTTCCGACTCCATCAGAATCCCACACAGTCACAGTATTTGGTTCAATTCAACATCTAACAAACAATCACATCATCGCTTACCATCAGGTGAGATGGTGGTCAAACGCGTGCCTATCAACAATAAAAAAAAAGCTTCCATTTAAGGCGGCGATTCCCAAAAACGGTCAAAAAGGTGTTTTTTTAAAACAGTATCTCAACCGTAATAATTTTGACAAATAAAAAAATATGATATTTTCAAGTCCTATTTGCATACAGTGATGAAACTCAAAACATCTTTAATGCATCAAAAAAATCGTCTGACATACCTCTTAATTATCTTTAACATCTTAGGCTCCGAAACTCATCAGTGAGTTTGACAAAAAAAAAAATATGCCAAAAAAAAAAATATCGGCTGGCAACCCGGGTTGTCGTCAGGTTTTAATTCGACAACCCGGGTTTGTCCGCGGAGCCTAAGAGGAAGCAGTTTATCCCTTCAATAACAATTATAATCATAATAAAAAATATACCATAAAATGTCATGCTAAATTGCATCCAGTGATGGATTATTTTTTATAAATTTGTTAGTAAATCCTAAGATAAAATACTTCATAATTTGCAATAAATTGCGAGCGTTTGTTGTAGCGCGTCTCTTTCTTTTCTATGCAGTCCGAGAGTGACCGCGCTTGAGGTGATGTTTTAGTTTCACAGTTGTCGCTTATTGGAATATCTAGGTCGTTCTTGTTAAAACGTTCGATGCCCAGCGTACGGTCATAAAAGTGTTTGAAGCCCCATTTTTTAAAAGCAACCTGTGATTATTATGGTGTTCAACCTTCCGTAACTGCTAAAGGGTGCTTAATGGCCACATTGAGGGAAATCGGCTTATTTCGTGCTCGATTCGATTCCAATTTCAAACGTAGAAAAAGCATGTACAATGCTAGTCTATGGCGTTCATTATCATTACACGCTCATTCATGCAAGCGTTACTCGATTTCAAAAGTCATGTAAATTCGTAATAGAGTTCCCGCGGCTCTTTTTTTTTCTTGGCACTCAGGCAACTAAAAAGAAAGAAAGAAAGACAAAGAAAATGTGACAATCATTGACAATCACATGAGAAAATAAAATAACAACATATCTGAAGGAACAGGGGTGAGTTTCAGTCAGTAAAAGTCTGACACGCCCTAGCACCACCCAGAGCGGGAGAAGTCATTGGATGATTTCCCACCAACACAAAAAATAGAGTGGCACTGCGAGAATGCCGACGGAAGTTAAAACTTGAAACAAAAATGCCCAACGCGCCTAAAGAAGTTTACACTTAAAAAAATGTTTTTGTGTGATTTTTTTATGCAACCATTCAATTGTAATCATTAAAATCATCAATGTCTCTTTCAGTTAGAATTGATTCCAAATGTCATGATTTCAAATACTTACATTTGACATCAATTATAACTGAGAAAGTTGTATTGATGATTTTAATGATTATAATTCTATAAATACATACTTGCTACGTCCGCGAATCTAATTTTGACTAAGATACCACCTGACACTGACCTGCAAATTACAAAAAACGTAAGAAAATTTGAATTTCGCGGGCTACCCTGGAGCTTTCACCTTAATATAAATATCGTTGACGATAGGTTATCCGTCAGTCACAACCTTGACTGTAGTTATGCTGGCTGACGTCTGACAGAAAAAGCAACCGTGTAATGGACGCATAACGTAATTCCAGACTTAAAATATGTGAGAATCATCATGTGGTGTAAATTTGACGATGACGATACTTGAATGAAAATAAAATGTTCAGTGCTCAGACTATTAGCGTAGCGTAGTTCCTCTTTCCTCATAGCGTTCTTTGTAGCTTGAATTTAAATAAAGATGCTCACATACTTTCTCTGCCGTGTCCTTCTTAGTTATTTGTGTCAGAATGACCGTTGACATTGCTGCAGTGTTGCCAAGCTTGGGAAAAAAATCATACCTGACTGCGCGACGCAAGGGAGGGTAATGTGTTTATCAGCCTATGTATGTATGTTTGTTCCTTTGTGGCTCTATAGAGACCAAACGCGTGGGCTGATTTTGATAATTCTTACGTCAATTGATTCGTCTTAATCTTGAGAGTGCTACTCTTTACATGACAGTAATCAAAATACAATATGGCGACAACCAGACGCCATATTGTGACAAAGAAAAAATGAAAGGCGACGAACTATATTAAGTGGAGTATCGAAATAAAGGGTCCGAGGAGGCGATTCCAAAAATATAACTCACTAAAATGTAGAAAACAAAAAAAATAATAATATTTGCGAAAAACCCGACTGTAAAAAACAACAAAAAAGTTCCAAACAGGTCACTTTTCAAGCAGTCTGATGCAGTTGGTGGCATGTAAGCAATAGTTTAACTAAAATAACTGCCACCAACTGCATCAGACTGCTTGAAAAGTGACTTGTTTGGAACATTTTAGTTGTTTTTAACAGTCGGGTTTTTTGAAAATATTCAATTTTTTTATTTTATTTTCTTTGAGGGTGGGAAATCATCGGATAACTTCTCCCGCTCTGGTTGCAGCGGGAGCGGCGGGCGTGTCAGACTCTTACTGACTAAATCCCACCCGGGTTCCTTCAGTAGCCTGTGCCAGGGCCACGGTGTCTCTTTAGATCACTAATACGACCTCATCTGCAGGTGTATTCGCTAACTCAGTTGACATCAGGTTGATAGGCACTATGCAGTACTTTGCTCGGTGGACATCGATTATAATAGGCACTACGGTTTTCCTAGATGTCAAAGCAGCAATGTACGGCAAAGTGTCTATCAAATTGATGTCAACTGAGTTAGCGAATACGCCTGCAGGTCATAATTATCATACCTGGCCAGCTTTAATCAAACCTTAGACTTTAAAAGGTTATAGACGCAACGTCATTGGACATTAAATGAAGTAGGATCGTTAAAATGTGTGAGTGACCTCGACGAACATAACGATGACGTTTCGGCTTCTCATTTTATCTGTGTGAGTGAGCTTATTTCGGGTGTACAGATACAAGCCGGCTTCTCATTCTGGTACTTAGATTGCTGGCTTTTGACACTGTCTATAACTTTTCATAGTCTAAGCTTTAAACAGTGATTGTACTAATATTATAGGCGACTCAAAGTCTGGTTTTAATTGGCGCGTAATGGATTCTAGTTATTTCTATATTTAATACATGTGAAGCGTATGTTTGGAATCATATATATGTGATAAGTGGTGGTCAAGCGTGTCAAGTTTATTTGGGTCAACGAATAAAAAATTAATCATTTATGTCAACGCCACAATTATTATAACAAAGGCGATGCTTTTGGCAGTTTGCCGATCGGGGAATTCCGGGTTTGGTGCTCTCTTGAGTCATACGAGCTTTCAGTTCAGTAGTCTGGTCTTCACAACGGGTAACTGGCCTAGGTTTTTAGACTAGTTCAGTAACCGGTCTAAATGTTAATTTTATTGGCACGACACCGTGCACCGTTATCAGTAACACCGTTATTCCGTAAGTAAATATGGCGGTTTAACTACATGTACGAGGCAAGTCGTTCGCCATTTGCCACAGTTATTTGTCGTGACAAATATTTTGATGGTTCTCTTTATTGTTGAACTAACTTTGGTATTGTATTTTAAAAGCGTAAGAAATCGATAAAGTTTATTGTATTGAACGCTCTCAATACTATTAAAGTTTAACGTCATACAAATGCATTAGTAAAGATTATTGCATAAATAAAACACGAGTGATTTTTTTTCAAGTGAATGCGTTCATGGCTCATGGCATCATTACGTAACATGTGCTCAGGATTACTCAGCTGCCGTACATAATCTATACAGTGTGTGCTTTAATACTGTAGTTATGCAAACGCAACCGCCTGTGAAGTATCTCGGCCACGGCATGCATAACCATACGACTTTTAAAACGAGACGTTATAAATTCACGATATTGAAAGGGGGTCGGCAACTGGGGCGTTTACCTCACGCCATGGCGAAGTGTTTTTAAAATTAAAAAAGCATGATGAAAGGGCGATACTTGTTTGTGGACAGAAACGCTATGTCACTGGGTTAATACTCGGGTTTTATTTCTTTGACATCCTTATTTTGCAGGAAAATGTTTGAAGAAACTCGAATATAGATGTTTCTCCTAATGAGTACATTGTAATACGACCCAGCTATATTGTAACTAATAGTTAATAATATTATAGTTTAAATAAAACTTTAAAACACGGTTTTGAGTGACGTCATTTTGTTTTTCGTATTTTTCTTAGCACACCCTTTCATGATACCCATATCGTCGGAATGCATAAAAAAATAAATAGTCCGCCATCTTTGGGCGTTCGCCATATTGGATTTAGAACAACGTCACTTAGCTTAGCTTACCATGCATTCCGATCAGCACCAGGCCCGTGAGTCGACGGCCTCAAAGACATAAGTGTCAGCCAACACTGACGGGGCCCATCGTGGCCGGTGCCTGCATGCCTAGGGGTAGCGGATAAATTCTGAAAATGAGTTACCGCACCCCTGGGCACTCAGGCAGGGAAGGAACAGGGGTGGGTTTTAGTCAGTAAGAGTCTGACACGCCCTCCCGCTCCACCCAGAGCGGGAGAAGTCATTGGATGATTACCCGCCCCCCCCCTTCCCCTCCCCCAAAACAAAAAAAAAGGTTACCATGCATTGCCATTAAAACAACCTGTGAAGCCCCGCGGCCAAATCCGGGTTGTCAAATTGAACCCCGACGACAACCCGGGTTGACAGCCGATTTTTTTTTTTTTTCTCTTTATTTTTTTTGTCCGACTCACCAGTGAGTTGCGGGGCTTCACAGGCCCCCAACCGGGGGGGGGGGGACCTACCTCCGCATAAGTGGCGCCCTCATTGAATAAAAAAACGTATCTTTGTAAGGAAAATAAAGATTTACGTTGCGTTTGCTACTAAGAAGATAAGGTATTTTTACGTTGTTAAAACAGGACTTAAAATTTTTCGTATCCAAAATAGTAAGCAAAAGTACCAAAAACGGCCGTTTTATTCAATGAGGGCGCCACTTGGCGGCTATATACGCCTTAACACGTATGCAAAATTTCAGCTCAATCGAAAACCGGGAAGTGGGTCAAATTTAACATGTAAGATTTTTATAGATTGTTAGTTACTTATGTGAATATAATAAACGCGTGTTAAAATACTGGGCAGCTTTACGAGTAACAGCCTCAGTAACAACTGCACTAGAATGAATCCATTCCTACATGCCTTTGATGAGTCAAGCGAGACGCCCTCAAGTGACCAATGACCTGAAAGAATGCAGGAGAGAAATTGGACACGGAAACCGAACACTCGAGTGTTAGTCAGAAAGGCAACCATTCTCGTGGTCCAACCGCCGCCGTTGCAGTCCAAAAACTGAATAACGTTTGCCAAATGTGTGAATGGTTTTAAGGATAGAAGAAAACCAAGAAACCAGGGGTGGCTTTCGCTTTAAATATGGTAATCAATAGATATGCATGTATGGAGAAAGATATAGATAGATAAGGACAGGAGGCTGATGTTTGTCTATCTCCCGATTTTCTGCATTTTGCAAGGCCAAATATAGCAGACAGATTCTATCTTTACTGTGGTTTCGCCCCCTGGCGACGATGTGTCTGTGGAGGCCAATGTCTGGTATGACAGCACTGAGCCGTCAGGTCCAGACAGCTGTCAAAACGCTTCAGATAATGTCAAAAACCGACATTAAATTGTCGTCAACTTCATGTTTACCTGACAGAGATGCACTCTTTCTGATCCAACCAGTCCACAGCAACGTACGGTGGTTTGTGGTTTCTCTATTTATAATTTAGGCTAGATGTAGATAGAAGAATTTTTCAATTCGATCCAGTAGTTCCTGAGATTAACGCGTTCAAACAAACAAACTAACTCTTCAGCTTTATAATATTAGTATAGATTTTGATGATCAGCTTCATAATGGGCAGCTTTACGAGGTACAACCAATTTACCTGCCCAGGGATTGAGGATAAATTCGAAACAGTTGCCTCGTCCCTGGGCACTCAGGGCAGGAAGAAACAGGGGTGGGTTTTAGTCAGTAAGAGTCTGACACGCCCTCCCGCTCCACCCTAGAGCGGGAGAAGTTATTGGATGATTTCCCAACCCCACAAAAAATTGGTAAAAAAAAACCTTAACTCCATGAATTTATTTATTTATTTAATACTTTATTGAATAAAACATAGTTCTTTATATAAATACAAACTTATAAAAAAAAATACAGTCGAATTGAGAACCTCCTCCTTTTTTTGAAGTCGGTTAAAAATACTTAACTAACTGTAATTAAAACAAAAACTCCTAACTAAATAAAACTTAAACCTAACTCCTACGCAATATAACCTTTATGACCTGTTTAAAATAGGTTAATAGCCGCGTATGATTGATGAACTAATTGGCTTGGCGTGACAATTCGCTGTTCGAGGCATTGTAATGGTGACTGAGTCCCACAAGTCCACTGGCTCCCAACCTGTGGTCCGCGAAAGGTCTAAAAATTTCAAACTTTCCAACTGAAAAGAGACATTAATACGAACTCTTTTTTGTATCTAAAGGAAAAGAAGATTTCCAAAAGGCAGGTTATTAATTCGGATGTTTGTTGAGAGTTGTTTTGTTCGTAAGGAGTTTGTTCCGAAATGGTCCCATTTAAATTTCATACAGATCTGATGATGCGTTTCGGAGACAGACAATGGAACTCTTCAAAATATTACAGCAAATCAACCGCGATTGCTGCTTATCGCCTAGATATCCATTGTTAACACAATTTAATGGAGAAACAACTAAAAAGTGATAAATAAAAACTTTTTTACAAAAAAATAGGTGTTTCTAGTTTTGTTTCTTCGTTTTTTGACACCGACTTCCGAAATTAAAGTTATTTTGCGCATTATTTTTTTTGGAAGTCTGTTCTATTTTTTTGTAAAAAAGTTTTTTCTATGTCAATGCTCATTACTTTTGATTTTAAAGAATAAATGTGCTACACGTTTTGATTGTATGATATACTTAAGTTATTTTTTTAATTTACATACACAGTTAAATTTTCTTCTACTTCTGGACTAACAACCTTGCTAACAACTAAGAAACCAAAGCGGTCCCCGGTCAAAAAAAGTTTGGGAACCACTGCACAAGTCACAAGTGAGCTGTAAATGGCGGTCTTGTTCGTTGATTAATAATAATTTTACTTATCGCTATTAAGCTACTGTTTTATTTGGCGTCCAATTAAAGACTATTGAGGAAAATACGTACACGTTTTCAGTAGGTAGGCAACAAAACATGAATGTACGTAACTCAAGGATTGTGAAATACCAAAAATACACGTGGACGTAACGACTAACCATAATTTTTCAAGTACTTATTTCTTAAGAATTCTACTAATAACATGAAAGTTTGTACGGTTGGATGATTTTTAATCAATCATGATCCGCCATGAACTGGATTAGGACTTAAAACACTTTATAGGCGTCCTTTACACGGCAAGTCTTGCTGTCAGTTTTACCACAGTCAAGGAGGTGACTGACGGAATAACTGATCGTCTAGTAGGTATGCTGACTGATGGTTGAATGAAGAAATCTCCGTACTTAGATTTTTTCATTATTCAACCATCATTCATGACTTTTGGAATTGACTGACCCTTACATGAGCGTGTAATGGACGCCATACCTGTAGTATGTTCGCCTGGAATAAACACTTTTCACGCAGGAGAAACTGTGTGCAAAAGCTAGTGATAAAAGGAAAAAAATAGTATATTAACACCGTCACACACAATAATAATAACCCATTGTTCTATGTGAACTATCAAGTATCAATTAGCATACTAAGTTGGTAAATGAGTTATGAATGCAAAGAATCAGCGTCATTACCTCAACAGCTCAAGTATTCCGAGGTTAACTTCCATAAAGCTATAAAGAACCCTCGATCTAAGGCATCTATTACACTCATACAAGCGTCACTCAATTCCAAAGTCATGACTGACGGATGCATGATGAAAAAATCAAAATATCCTGATTTTGTCATGCAACTATCAATCACTGTAGGAGACGATAGGTTATCCGTCAGTCACAACTTTGACTGTGGTCAAACTGACAGCAAAACTTACCGTGTGTGGATGCCTAAGTAAATATATGCGTGTCGTTTTTCGCACATTTAGGGTTACAAACCCTATGGATTTTTGGCTTTGGGTCAACAAGATGCTTATACTGTGAAAAATTTAAGACTTTAGCTCCAACCGTTTTGCTGTAAAACTTGTGTGACAGACTACGGACAGACGTACACGTGAGTGACAGCAATAGGGCCTTCATTTTAACCCTTCGGGTACGGAACCCTAAAAACGAATCAAGCAACTGCACGCGTAGCATGACCACCATAGAAACAGGTTTTGTCGACGGAAGAATAGACACAATGAAAGATTGTAAAAAGATTTCTACCGTCCTATGCATGGCGATGTTAAAACTGAAGAGAAGAAATGTTTCTATTCGTCAGTCGATAAAAGTCTACACTGTAGGTAAAGCATGATGCTCGGGCAGAAAAGATGTCAAGTTTGATAAAGTGAGCTTTGTCTATTCTTGGTAGAATAGAGGTAGAATTGGTCATGCTACGCGTGCTGGATAATGAGAAATTCAAAACTACACGCAGATAACGTTTTGGGAACACCTTCATTGAGTGTACAACTAAGGAATGAAATTCCCTGCCGGAGTCTGTGTTACCTGATAGCTACCACCTTGGGGTCTTTAAATCAAGATTGAATAGGCTTCTGCTCCATTGTCGATCACATCTTCGCTTACCATCAGTTGAGATAGTGGCCAAATGTGAGCCTAAGAAAGATATTTTTTTTTTATTGAAACTGTGTTTATTTGCCAACAAATTCTGAGGAGTCGCCCCCGCCTATTTCAATCGCTAAGAGTTGTGTGTTCACAAAAAATATAACCGACCTGCCTCAAAAACTCTTTGAAATCTATGATTGAACTAAAATAACTGCCAGACTGCTTGAAACGTGACTTGTTTGGAACTTTTCAGTTGTTTTTTGCAGACGGGAGACCGGTTTTTTGAAAATACTTAATGTTTTTTTTGTTTGATTTGTAGCTTTATTCGCCGTGCAACTATGGCCGTATATCCTAAGTAGTATGGATGTTTCCTAGATAACAAAACTTTTTTCCAAAAAAAAAACAACCGAATTCCAAAAAACAAAATACACTAAAAATTAAAAAATAACTTTAATTTCGGAAGTCAGTGTTTGTATTTTATTTCTTCGTTATTTGACATTTTAGTTGTTATACACCCGAACTAAAAACCTCAATAACATGGAACATGGAATTTAAGCATAGTTGTAATTGGAAAACACCAACACGTCATCTAGGTATACGTATTTTTCGTTTTTGTTCAGTTTTTCAAAAAGCGCTGAAGCAATTTCGATAAAATTTATATGGGACCACCTCGGGAGTATATTCTACCGGATAAAAAAAGAATTTAGAAAATCAGTCCTCAATTGACAGAGTAATCGGTGGACATACATAAAAAAAAAACATACATACAGCCGAACATAGAACCTCCTCCTTTTTCGAAGTCGGTTAAAAATAATAATTCTACTTACCTAGTCTGTAAGTAGATTATTAAAAAATAATGGACACGCATTATGTAGCTTTATTTACCAAACCAATAAAAAGTGACAAAGATAAAACGCATCAAAGATCGGGAGTGGGGGCTTGTTACGTCACGATACGGTACAGAGTGTATCGAGGGGTGACGTCACGCGAAATTTCAACGCACTATATCGTCCTCATGTTGGTTTACGTGACAAAAGAAAAAATACTTGTCTAATATTTTTTGGTAGATCGGACTAATTAGATCAAATCAAAAATCAAAAAAATACTTGTCTAATATTTTTTGGTAGATCGGACTAATTAGATCAATTCAAAAATCAAAAATGAGGATCTCGTGGCTAAAGTAATAACAGCCGCACGGATCGATCCATCGAGAGTCGACGGCGCGTAGTGTTCCACGCGCGCCTCAAAGAGTTGTCAGCAAAGGACGGGGCCTGCCACGGCCAATGCCTGCCCGGGGGTTGAGGATAAATTCGAAAGAGTTACCTCGCCCCTGGGCATGTAGGGCAGGGAGGAACAGGGGTGGGTTTTAGTCAGTAAGAGTCTGACACGCCCTTCCGCTCCACCCTAGAGCGGAAGAAGTCATAAGATGATTTCCCACCGCCCAAAAAAAAAAAAAACGGGACGATCCATCAGGTTAAGTTACGCTTGCCGTGGTTCATGGTCCATGGATGGGTGACCATCTTTACATACCGAGACTCCTCCGTGCCTCGGAAAGCACGTTAAGCCGTTGGTCCCGGCTCTCAATCGTGGATCTTTTACAGTCGTTACGGGTCGTCAGAAGCCCGAAAGTCTGACATCCAGTCTTACCAAGCGATATCGTATTACCCAATAACTGGATTGTGGAGGTCAGATAGGCAGTCGCTCCATGTAAAATACTGGTATCCGGTTAGACTGGAAGCCGACCCCAAGATAGTTGGGAAAAGGCTAGGCAGATGATAGACTAATTAGATCAAACAACAGAAATAGATAAAAATTGTAATGACCAAAGCATTTTCAGATGCAGACATCATGACATATTTTTGATAACCTTTAACTTATGAGTGGGTTCTGAATGACGGGCAATTGTTCAGATAACGTCGAAAATAGCCGCTAAATTGCGTAAGCGAGCTGGCGGTCATTAATAAATGTCTAAAACGCCTCGAATCAATAGGTATTTGCAGAACTTAATAGATTTGTGCCATTTACCCGGGCCCGCGGACGGCGAGCAGTGGGTAGCTCGCCGTCCGATCAGCACCAGGCCCGTGAGTCGACGGCGCGTAGTGTTCCACGCGCGCCTCAATGAGATTATTGTCAGCCACCACTGACGGAGCCCATCGTGGCCGGTGCCTGCATGCCTAGGGGTAGCGGATAAATTCTGAAAATGAGTTACCGCACCCCTGGGCACTCAGGCAGGGAAGGAACAGGGGTGGGTTTTAGTCAGTTAGAGTCTCACACGCCCTGGGAGTTCCACCCAGAGCGGGAGAAGCCATTGGATGATTTCCCACCCCAAAAAATAATAATAATCCGTCCTACTAATATTATAAATGCGAAACTTTGGATAGATGGATGTTTGTTACTCAACACGCCAGAACGGCTGAACGGATTTGGATGAAATTTGGCACAAATATAGATTATAGTCTGAAATAATTTTTAACTTTCTCGTGAGCGAAACCGCTGGCAGAAGCTAGTAGATTATAGATTTGAATACAATATTGTATCTCTACAATATTCTAGAACTTGAATTAATTTTAACATGGTAAAAAACTAAAAATATTTAGTCATCTCCATGTTTTACTTGGTCAATAATTGAATACTTCACCCTACTTTATTTATTTTGAAAAGGGACCTACCGCTACGATGTGAGAGCATTCTCTTCAGTTTATTATTCGAGATTTAATCCATCAGTGTATTTGAAGTTTCATTTTAAGTGACCATTTGTATTAAACAAACAAAACGGTTGCATTGGAATTAAAGTTCCTAGATTTCATAATCAATTCGAATTCTGAATTCAAATAATAGCGACTTGCAAGTCGTGGAACGTTCATAAGATATTATTTATTTCGAAAATTAACATCTCTATATTGCCAATAGTTGTCTATTCCACATTGTACCAAATTGTTTTGAACATAAAATATTTTCATCTGTTTAGCAACTGCAAATGCGTGATATTTAAATAGGAACGAAACTTTCAAAATTTAACTGAATGTTAGGTATTTGAAAAGTGCTAAATGTGTTATTTTTATTAAGAATTCCTGTAAACAAAATGAGTAAATAATGGTTTCTAAACTTTCACCTTTCTTTTCTCTCTTCTTGACAATTTATACTATTGTTGAACATTCATCTCCTAAAGGTGTCTACAAGAAAAACACTCCACATCTGTAAATTAATAATTTAAACTCCCATAAAACTATCGTACTGTTATTGCGTAAGACATAAAAAATCTGGAGTGGCGACCGCGTTCCAGAAGACGCAGCGTTGGAAGGCCGGGAACAAGGTGGACCGATGACCTGGTCAAACTCGCAAGAATCCGATGGATGCGAAACGCACAGGACCGGTCATTGTGGCGATACTTGGGGGAGGCCTATGCCCAGCAGTGGACGTCTTTTAGCTGAAATGAATATGATGAAAATAAGACGAAAACGATAAATCGACATCATTAACAAAAAGTAATATCAAAACCAAGTTATCAAAGGTCAATATGAGTTGCGTCCGTAGATGTAGCATCAACATACGATTCTTAAAGTTACGTAAAACTCTAAATGCGTTACGTCTCAATTACGTAATTCAATATCAAATATGGCGTCGATGTCTCTAGCTACGCCATCTATCGGCATCATCTAACATCAACGCAAACCACCCACGGGTGGACAGGCTTTACAATCCCTCTACGGCTGCTCTCACCCAACTGCTTGAAAATCCTAGCTGATTCTAAGATTTTGACTCCGGTGTATGCTAGCCCTGTCCATTTTCAGTTTGGTGGCCTTTTCACCCCTCATAATCATGTGGAGTGAAAAACCGCGAATTTAAATAATAGGGAATATGCATGATATTTTTTTATTTGTTCAATTGAAGACTTATTAACTATAGTGAACAAATATGAAGAAATTTCAAAATATCATCATCAGCGACGAAGTTATTTAAAGTTGATAATTAGAAAGAGAAGTCCGACGTGTTCTTTGACGTCAAAGGACATGACGCCCATACAACTGCCATAGAAAACAGCGTTTTCGAGAGAGGGACAGATATATTTGTTTGAAATTGTTATACCTCGCTTAATTCTCGATCAATTTTGATTCTGCTTTCACTGTTCATACTCTATTTTAGTATATTCATCGATAAACCGGTTATATAACAAATATTTTTTCATGCATATTCCCTTTTATCTTGTCCTTAACCCAATTTATTGGAAGTCGGCGCAATATGTCGGTCTTCTTCTTCCATACTTCTCTATTATCATGTCAGTAGTCACCGCCCTTTCTAGAAATTTATCATCCTTCACACTACCTAATCATCGTTTCTTTGATGTTGTTTCTTACCCTCCTCCTACAGCCACATCCATACTTAACACTTTCGTTGTCGAGTTCAAATAATACACAGCCCTTCATTTACTTGATCGGCAGTAGCGACCTCTCGTGTCCGGCTCTAGTTCAGGCCATGGTACGGAGCGTGAGGTAATGGGAAGCTGTCACCTGCGTCTGTGAATCAGTAATGCTCGCGTAGGAGCAGATAAGATGAGTCACCGCGGGCCTTGGAACAGGCACGGCCGGAAGAAGTCATTAGATGATTTCCGACCCTACAAAAACAAAAGCCCTTTATTTACCTATTTCAATTTTAAAGCATACTTAAGTTTTGACCTCGCTAGTAGGGTCTTGGGCAGAACACAAGCCAACAATAGCTACGTATAACGATGACGACCCATATGGTGGGTGCTGCTGCTGGGCACTGCATTGAAAGTGTTAAACCTTTCTTCACGACTTTGTCTTCATTCCCCTATCCCATAACGTCGAATTCCTTCAAGGAACGCATCTTTGGCCCTCCCAATTAAATTACTTAACCCCACTTAGATGCATGTCAGGATGCAGGTGCATTTGTGATCGCGCGCTGTGCGCTAAAATCCTGAATAGGTATGTCTCGAGTCCAACTTACAGTAAATGTGATCGGTCTCGGTATACAGTTGTTGTTTTGTAAAGAGAGCAGATGGTATTGTATATATTATATATTTTTTATATATTATACACGTGTTATTAGACTTTTTTTTTCTCTGTGTGCTACAACAGTTTTTCAACCACATGTTTGAAATAAAAAGTATCAGGGGTTGTAGTCTGTCTGTTTTTTAAAGCCTGTGTTGATTTGATAAGTAATGAATTAAAGTTATGTTCTATTCGTTTATATAATTTACTAGCGACCCAGCCTCGGCTTTGCACGGCATTTTCTTTTAAGCTAATGTAAAATACTGGTATCCAGCTGGATCCGGTTAGACTGGAAGCGGACCCCAAGATAGTTGGGAAAAGGCTATTCAGATGATGATACAGACTTTATCCTGACAATTGCGAATAAAAAAAGAATTAGCAGAATAGGGGCAGCTGTTCAGAAGTGATGCGCTTACATACATTTGGCAATTGATTTTTATTTATATTAGGTAGATTTGTCGGTAACTATTACTGAAGTTGAGCTTCAATTGGTCACCAATGATGGATTTGCCCACCGAAACTTCCCCGATACACAATACATACTTAACTATTTAGTCACCCACGACTCTTTGTTTATAAAAGGATACATGCCTGTAATATTCCATTTGGTGCGTCAGTTAGATGACCAATATTGGTCCCGTATTTTTTCTTTTAATATACTTAGTGCGATCTAATCCGTGACGTCACGCCTTGGTACATTTTTTACCCAAATGTGACTTCACAATCATCTACTCCTGGGTTTGACAAAATAGTTTTTTTTTTATCCAAGAAACATCCCTATTGTTAATGAGTACAGGACCTAGCTATTGATATAATGGCGATGAGAAGGTCACTGGATATTGTGATGTGGACTGGGCAAGCGATGTGCGCGGTCGTAAGTCGTCAATATGTTGACAATCTCCACCACAAACAATTCTTGAAGTTTCATACTCTGAATGTTATCAACCATACCAGCTTACCACTCATATTTTTCTTCCCATGATAATTCAAAACAGACGTGCACGAATTAGTACGGAAATAGTTCAATCATGTTTTCAGCCTGATTCGTTTCGAGCTAACACACGCGTGAACGAAAGGGGTCACACGAATGACGTCACAGCGTAGGAAATACACTGCAGCTGAAGTACAGACAACCGCATGATTACGTAGCAATTTAACTTTGACTGCGACTTGATTTTCGTAACAGTAGAGGCGGTTTTCGTGGTGAAAGAGTTTCTATGGCGTGCTGTTGACAGTACTGGCTCACGTGAGGATTGGTTGGGGCATTGATTGATGCGTTAATTAGGTCATTATTGCTGTTTAACACAGCAGAAAAGATGGATGGGTTGTGTGAAGGAAAGATTTATTCAGAAGGAAAAGGAGTAGATAAAGTGTCAGGCTGACTGGAGAGAATTAAACGGAAAGACATTTTGCGCCAATCCCAAGTAACTTGTAACAAGGGCAGGTTGAATACAGTTAAGTACAGCTAACTTCAGTTTCCATTTTCTGGTCCAAGAGTTCCTATGATGTGGTGTTGACAGTACTGGGTCACGTAATGATTGGTTAGGTCACTATTTTGATTAATAAAATAATTCTATGGAAATATTTATTCAGAAGGAATAGGAGTAGATAGGAGAGAATTAAAAAGACAGACAGTTTGCGACAATCCCAAGTTACATACGAGTTACTTAGGATTGGCGCAAAATGTCTTCTCTCAAGGCCTGGTAGAATACATTTAAAGTACTACAGTCCTGTTTCCATATCATGCCAAAGTATCACAAGGCTATTAAAGTAATTTTTTCACACGACTTTTTATAATATTCATAATAATTGCCCAACAATGGAATGAATGCCGTGTGACATCTGCTGGTGCGCCCAATTTCCTTCCGGTGACATTGTTTGCTGTGTGAACTTAACTGCGAAGGGAACAGGTGTAGGCCATCTGCTCTGTTCTGAATTGATGGACTTGGTGGGTTTTTGGCTGAAAAGACCTTATCCCCGATTTTTATTAAGATCTTGAAGACGAGTTTGTCTCTTTTTTTTTAATTATTACGCACACTAGGAATTTATCCTGTATCATGGGTGTGTTTACAAATACCCAGACCCGGAACAACTATCTGTAGGCCATGAATATTTGTTTCGTGCGGCAATCGAACACGAGACAAGCAGTGCAGCCACTGCGCCACGACGACACTGTGTCGACTGTCGTCAATATTTTCTCTTTCCAATTCTTCAGGAAAAAAATCATCTCGTTGTAATTTGTTATCACAATTTTCTGATAGCCTACTCATCCCTATCAATCAACAGTTATTTTAAAATTAACCTCCTGACATTGATATACCATCTGTTCAGAATTTAAAGCTTCTGACCTCGACTGAGATAAGATTGCGAACATAACAGCATCTTTTCATTCTCTTGTTTTCGTTTTACGAAAATAAAGTCTCGATGTCGAACGGAACACGTGCGCGATACCGCGGCTTGGATCTAAATCTGGACCAGCCAGTCAATTACCTACTTCTCGTCATGTTTTTCACTATAGCTGTTGCGTTTTCGCATTTGGCGTGTCAATAGGCCATTGCCCTTTCCCTAATATCTCTGCGTAGGAACCAGCAGGTCTATTCTGTAAAAATCTTTTTTTATTTTTGTTTATTACATTGCTAAGCTCTGGCTTGACCACTATTTCACCTGATGGCAAGCGATGATGTAGTCGACGATGGATCACGCTTGCCTTGAAGTAACCTATTCACTGTTGATTTTAAGACCACCTGGTTCTAGCTATCAGGAAAGACAAACTCTGGCAGGGAATTCCACAGCTGAATCAATGAATGTGTTTCCACCATGAAGTGAGCTGTGGCACTTCACTTAAGTTGTCACGGTGACAAGTTTACAGAATAGCACTGCAGCTGTCAATCTACCTTGGATTCTAATCTACTAGGGACTGACGCAAATTTCTCCTAGGTTCGGCGTTCCACGGCGAGATTTTTATAGAATAAGCAGGCACCTACAGAACAATAAACTATGCATTATTTTAAACATTGAGCATCATTTTAGAAATATTTTTTTTTATTTGTATTAAAAAAAGAAGTCAGTGGGTCAATGATCGCTATAGCCATACTAAAACGAAACTACTATAGATTCTGTTTTGTTCTAACACTAATTTTCGTAATTAGGACAGATATTAGCCATTTCTGGGATATTTAACGACTATGTTGAAAGATGTGTGGTCGGCAGGTGTGGTAAACGCTATTTGGAGGCATATTTAAATAGAGATGGATGAACTAGAATTAAATTTGCTGTGTTATATACATATTGAGGTATCCAAATAGTTCCATCTGCCATGATTCGGAGAGTCGGAGATGTTTCGGAGCAAATTGACACTCACTTAAGGGACAACCTCCGCGTAAGTGGCGCCCTCATTGAATAAAAAATCGTATCTTAGCATAGAAAATAAAGATTAAAGAATTAAATATCTTATGAAAATACCTTATGCTTGCTTATGCTTGTTAAGGTATTTTTACGTTGTTAAAACAGGACTCAAAGTGTTTCGTATTCAAAGTAGTAAGCAAAAGTGTCAAAAACGTCTGTTTTTGGTACTTTTTTCTTTTCTTTGATTTTTTAATCTTTATTTTCTACGCTTTGCTACGATTTTTTATTCTGTGAGGGCGCCACTTGGCGGCTATATACGTCTTAAACTTTCTTTTAAAAATAAACGCGCTACTAAGGCGCAAATCCTCTAGTAAACCTACCCTAAATTAAAAAGTCATCTTTCACGATTTCATCATTAGTCATAACAACAATTTTCAGAAATACCCACAAACTATTGTGTTATGCTATCGGTACATGGCCATGACCCCATAGATTGGGTGGTCAGATAGGCCAACCAGAAAACCAACGATTGAGTCACCGACCAACCGAAGTGGCTTGGCAAAGTGGCCGCTAAAATAAAATACTTACTCATTCGTAAAATTGTTTTTACGCGGTATTTGCAACCATGCGATGTTTGAATCATTCTTTACGCTAGTTATTTGGGTGTTAAAAATTGAATTGAAAAATTGAATTACTCCTTCAGAATAGTTGGTTTTCTCCTCTCTTCTCTTCAGACTATTGATCCGTGATTTACTTGAAATGGGCGCCCTAAAGAGACTACAGAGTTTCGACACGAGGAAGAAAAAATCCGAATTACGTAATCCTTAAATTAAGCTTTCAGTTTTTCTGCAGACCTTACATAATATTGGCTGTTTGGACTGCAGTTTTTGCGCAATCAACTTTTAATGTCCTTTGTATAAAATTCTTATGCCGGCTATACACGCTCGTCGAAACACCACGAGACAGGCCGAGTACGAGTATGGAGATGGTGCCCTCGTAGCGTCGCGTGTCTCGGTGGCTCTCGTATCGAGCCTCTACGGGGCGAGAGCCACGCGACGCGAACGAGACGGAGCGTGTATAGCCAGCATTATAAATTTCAACACGAGTAGACTTTTTTTTTTTTGGAACACCTTTTTAAAAAGATCCGTTAATCATTTTGGCTGCCATATATTCAACCTGTGTTTCAGGATGTTTTCCGTCGACCTATCACTAATTTTTTTTTTCTCTCCGCAGCTCCTCGGCCTAGCAGTCATAGGCATTGGAGTGGCGTTCCAGCTGAACTGGGCCGCTGTTAAGGAAGAACTGAAGACGCACCTGACAGTCGCACCATGGGTGTTCATTACTATAGGCGCCATCATGTTCGTGATAGCCTTCTTTGGCTGCTGCGGAGCGATTCGGGAAAGTCACTGCATGGTTGTCACGGTATGTGCTCAGATAATTATTTGCTTAGTTCTTATGGAGGGCCTTATGCCAGATCAAGAGTCGTAAGTGGAAATGGATGGGTCATACGCTCCGGAGGAATTCCGATAATATTCCTGAATAGGCCATGGATTGATCCTCAAGGGAAAAGGAAGCGTGGCCATCCCCGTCAAACCTGTAGCATCGGAATGACGTGGCAACTCAAGCCCAAGACCGCTTCCGATCGAGGATTACCGTGGACGCCTTCTACCCCAGTGTCAGGGTCTATCTTCAAGGGTAAGCAACGCTGGACGAGGTCGGTCCATGGATGGGTGACCATCTCAACATACCGAGGTTTATCCGTGCCTCTGAAATTACGTTAAGCTGTTGGTCCCAGCTGTCATTTGTAGGTATTTGACGGTCGTTACGGGTAGTTAGAAGCTGGGAAATCTGATAGCGGTCTTAGCAGGGTGTCGGGTAATCAGTCTATAATAATCCCACTGCTGGGACTCAGGCCTCTTCTCTGTCAGGAGTGGGCTGCAATCACTCACCAGAAAAACAATCCATTGAACTTGGACCAGCTTGCTATAGCAATAATGACACGGGTCTAACGGGAGGAGATGTTCAAAGCGTAATGTTATTTTCTATGTCTGGCAACATTGGATTAGTACCTACAGTCAGATTTTATAGAGGCTGCCGTTCCGTCTTTATAAGGTTATGACGATGAGCAAGATAAAATTCCTATTTATTTATAAAAACCTGTTAGTCTCTTAGTGAAACCATGCCACTGCCACTATTTAAAAAGGAACCTGTTTATGCCATTACCATTGTGGCGAAATGACGACCTTGACGACCTAATCTAAACCGAAACACCATTTTAGTAATATCAACGAATAAATTGGAGTAGATGGCATCAATTACAGCCCACATAACACAAGAGGAGAGCCTTTAGACAAAATACTTTTCTGTTAACGTTAACGCTAACGCTTCGTGCAAAATGTAAGGCAAAGACATTACTGGGCGTGAGTCACGTGACAGTTCTCTGTCTAACGCTTCGTGCAAAATGTCGTTGCCATACATTTTGCATGAAGCGTTAACGTTAACAGCAAAGTATTTTGTCTAACCCCTCAGTTCACAAAATATTCTTACTCGGTTGACAAACACAACGTGCAAACAATCCATTGCTGTGTCGTTTCAAACTTGGAATGCTCGTACTTCTTCGAAGTACGCAATGGAATGTAAACTGTGACATGAAAGACATCCGTTTATTTTTCTCAGTATGATGTACGGGATTACAGTGGGTGGTTCATACTACATACGCTAAGTACCCAGAATTAAGGGCCGTAACAAGAGTTCAAACGATTGACACGGTTTCGGTTATAAATGTAATGAAATGACTTACAGAAGAACTGTTTTCTGGACGCTTTGGTTTATTTTCTATGGTTCCTTGTGTTAATATTGCAACATAATGGTAGACTTCTACTTTATTGGCTTTCCGAAAAGAGATTGATAACTAGTTAATGTAGCAGTCGGCCATCATTCTATCGCCCTTATCCCAATTTAATTGGGGTTGCGCCCACCCCATGTCTTCACTGTGATTCTACTTTATTGGCTTTCCGAAAAGAGATTGATAACTAGTCAATGTAGCAGTCGGCCATCATTATGTCGCCCATATCCCAATTTAATTGGGGTTGCGCCCACCCCATGTCTTCACTGTGATTCTACTTTATTGGCTTTTCGAAAAGAGATTGATAACTAATCAATATAGCAGTCGGCCATCATTCTGTCGCCCTTATCCCAATTTAATTGGGGTTGCGCCCACCCCATGTCTTCACTGTGATTCTACTTTATTGGCTTTCCGAAAAGAGATTGATAACTAGTCAATGTAGCAGTCAGCCATCATTCTGTCGCCCTTATCCCAATTTAATTGGGGTTGCGCCCACCCCATGTCTTATTCTTCCATAATTCTCTATATTTTTATAAGTTATCATCTTAGCAGTCAGCCATGCTACACATTATTGTAGATAGTTGTCTTATGTGTACTGCAAAAGGTTAAAATAAAAACTTGGCAAGGAAGTTCCGCCCCCTCCCGTATTATCCTGCAGTGCAGTTATCGTAAATAAGTTTTATTTTACGTTTTATCTAAAGAGGACGAGCATCCTTTTTGTGCTAGATAGGGATCACATGATGTCCTTCACAATCTCAGTATAAAAATGATAAAATTACTAACTTATGTCGGTGGTTTCGCCTGCGTGGTAGTTGGAGATTATAAATCAAGGGAGCGTAATCCCGAGATAAAAATATCCTTTGTCCATCTCCTCAATCTATCTCTTTACCTGCCAAAAACCGTATCAGACAGACATACTGAGTTACTTTCGCATTAAGGTGAATACTCCAGGGTAGCCCGCGAAATTCAAATTTTCTTACGTTTTTTGCAATTTGTAGGTAAGTGTCAGGTTGTATCTTGGTCAAATATATAATAGAATAATCATCATTAAAATCATCAATACATCTCTCTCAGTTAGAATTGATGCCAAATGTCATGATTTCTACTTACATTTGGCGTCAATTCTAACAGAGTTGTATTGATGATTTTTATTCTTTAGACACATACTTGCTACGGCCGCGAATCAAATTTTGACCAAGATACAACCTGACACTGACCTGCAAATTGCAAAAAACGTAAGAAAATTTGAATCGCGGGCTACCCTGGAGCTTCCACCTTAACAATATCTTAAGGCTCTACTACCGTTCAAGTGGCACCCTCATTGAATAAAAAATCGTAGCATAACATAGAAAATAAAGATTAAAGAATCCTTCGTCGAGTTTGTTACTCAGAGGATAAGGTATTTTTACGTTGTTAGAACAGGACTTAAAAAAGTTTCGTATGCAAAGTAGTAAGCAAAAGTGTCTAAAACGGCCGTTTTTGGTACTAATAAATATAATAGTTTTAAAAATACATTATGTTTGACTTGTACCTATAACAATTAATTCTAACTCCGTATTTTCTCATTCCAGTACGCGATCTTCCTGCTGGTGATCATCATCGTGCAAGTGGCGATAGCAGTGCTCATGTTCGTCTACGGTGACACGATCCAGTCGAGTCTGGGCAAGTCCGTCGACACGCTGTTCGACAAGAGAGCTGGCGCTGGTGTCGACAAGGCTTCAGATGCTGTCATCAACAGCATTCAGCAACAGGTAAATACTTAAGGCGCTATTAGCTGCCAACTACCTTGAGTAGATAGCTTGCGTGTTCTGCGCTGAGCTCACGTAACGCGTCATATGTCCACCCAGTAATAGGACTCACCTATCAAGGAGCGCTGTCCGAAATTGGACGCATTACTAATTTATTACACATAAAACAACAAGTATTAAAGTAAAACACTGAGACTAAATTATAAAGAATTAAATGATCTTTAAAATGGTGAAGGTTTCATAAAAATACGCTATAAAGTTTTTGCGTGATTTTAAATTTATTGTCCGCGTTAGACATAACTTTACAAATTAATTACTCAATGTTATAAAAATGTAATTTCAAATATTCTCAGATCAAATCACGACGGAAATAGTCTAGAGTAACATATATTTTTTTCAAAGAAATCATACTAGTCATTTAGACAGTGATGGTTAATTAAAAACCATTAGAAGTCGTTTAACTGCGTCTTAAAGAAAATAGCGAGCTTAGGCTCGCTATTTTAAAAGGTAGGAATAGGAAGGTACTCTCTGCCTGCGTCTGTATTTCGAAACACATGCAAAATCTCTTCAAAGTTAGTGTGAACAAGCTTCCGGGCCTGCAGACGGCGAGCAGTGGGTAGCTCGCCGTCCGATCAGCACTAGACCCGTGAGTCGACGGCGCGTAGTGTTCCACGCGCGCCTCAAAGAGATGTTTGTCAGCCAACACTGACGGGGCCCATCATGGCCGGTGCCTGCATGCCTAGGGGTAGCGGATAAACTCGTAACAGAGTTATCGCTCCCCTGGGTACTCAGGCAGGGAAGGAACAGGGGTGGGTTTTAGTCAGTAAGAGCACACGCCCTCTCGCTCTACCCAGAGCGGTCGATGTCATTGGATGATTTCCCACCCCACAAAAAAAAAAACCCTTGTCAGTGATAGTAAGCAAAGTTCTAACCTCTCCCTCCTGTATGTTGTTTTTCATAATATGGTGTTAGTCGTGTATACTTGTAATAGGCATACATACCAGAACGTACTCATATTTAAGTATTGTTTCCCATAAATAGCTTTGTATGTTCTGTTTATGGTGTAATAATAAATAAATAAAACAAATAAATAAGAGAAATAGGTATCTACTTACTCCTAGAATAAATGTAGTACCTAATTAATATTACAAATGAACAAAGGATCTATTATTATGTTTGACGTTAAATAAAACAGGAAAATAAATAAATTTCAGAAATACCCAGAACCTATTATCCTCTATGATGTGTAATTTTCGCCTTAGAGTTATCCGTGAAGGAAAGGTTATTCAAATCCTCTATTTGAAGAGTAATTTATTAAAGGAGACTCTATTCAAACTGAAATGACGGCTCTGTCGATTCAAACTTAAGGCGTATATAGCCGCCAAGTGGCGCCCTCATTGAATAAAAAATCGTAGCAAAGCGTAGAAAATAAAGATAAAAGAATCCTATGTTGCGTTTGTTACAAAGAGGATAAGGTATTTTTACGTTGTGGAAGCATGACTCAAAGTGTTTCGTATCCAAAGTAGTAAGCAAACTTACTATAAAACTTACTATTTTTGATACGAAACACTTTCCCTGTGTGTGCCTGTGAGTCCTGTTTTAACAACGTAAAAATACCTTATCTTATGTATAACAAACGCAACATAGGATTCTTTAATCTTTATTTTCTATGCTAAGATATGAATTTTTATTCAATGAGGGCGCCACTTACGGGGAGGTAGGCCCTTAATGATGGCTCTGAAGTTTACTTTTCACTGCACAGTGCCGCAACGGTCCGCGTCACTCCCGCTGTCATATTAATTTGCTACTGCGCAGGAATTCGCCCCGTGTGTTAACCTGTAATTCTCGCGAGGCGAGTAAAGTCTCAATTACACCTTCCGATTTCAAGGGACCCAATTTTGGAACAATCTAACTAGGAAGTAGGAAGCTAGCGATTACACTATCCTAAATTGGACTCCTAAATCGGAATCCTAAATCGGCAGTGTTGCCAACTCTTACCAATTCTAGCCCTTAGACAGAATATCAAAAGTCGCTAGAAAGTCTCTAAAACTCTTCTACCACGAGCGGACCAAAAAAAAAAGAGCGAACTCAGATTTTTTTTCTGGGAAAGGGACCTTGGGAAATTTAATTTAACTTTAAATACATATAAAAATATTAATAGCCCATTTGTAGCGACAAACTTCGCTAAATTGGCAACACTTAGCTCTAAATCGTAGTGATAAGATTACACTATCCTAAATCGTACACAATTTAGAACTCTGAATTTAGGAAGTCAAATCGGGACCTCCCAATCTCACTAAATCGGACACAACACTAAAAGGGACCTAAATTGGGTCTCTTGAAATCGAGAGGTGTATTTGAGCCTTAATCCAACTTCCTTCTTAGAATGTTATAAATGTGATAGTTTGTGAGGATGTATGTATGTTTGTTACTCTTTCACGCAAAAAATACCTACTGAACGGATTTTGATGTAACTTTACAGTAATATTGCTTATACATCAGAATAATACATAGGCTTTATAATGCAGGGAAGTACTAATAGCACGCGGGTGAAGCCAATGGTAAAAGCTAGTAATTAATAAAATCGATCGTGCTGTAACCAACAATTAAAAATGTATTTCCCCGTAATTCCAGTTCCAATGCTGCGGTAAAGATGGCGCCGGAGACTACAACCCCCTTAGTGTGCCCGCTACCTGCTGCACCAGCACCACCCTCGGGATTGCGTGCACACAGTTGGATGCCAACCCTGGCTGCCGCCAAGTCCTAACCGACCTCTACAGGAAATGGAACAAGCCCATCGCTGGAGTTGCCATTGGTATTGCCTGCATTGAGGTGTGTATCTTTATTATTTTTATTTAATTTTGTACGTCTAAAGCGTCGGTGAAGCACGGCACATCAAAATCAGTCAGTGAAAAAGCTAGGATATTCTTGATTAATTTCTCAGTGCCGTGAATCGAGGATATGAAAGCCGGTAAACTAATACTAGTAATTTTACGGACGCCGAGTAATCCCATACGGATGGGAAGCTTGAGCCCAGGCTCGGTCATCCATGGCCACATTTAAAATTGATGTTAGTGTACCTATGTACAGTCAAGCTTACGTCGTGGAACACGAAAACGTGTTACTGTAGCAACAACCCAGAGAACATGATTTTATGGGCTTAAAAATCAGTTTACGAAATGGTAAAAGTAAAATTACAGTCTACCCATGGGTAATTTCCCACCTTTATGTAGGTGGCGCTGCGGTAACCACTTTCTATCAAGTGGGCCGTCAGCTTGTTTGCCGACCTATTACATAAAAACACTACTTTCTCCAACCATGCGAGTATTGGTGCCATACATTATACATCTCATATCAATAGCTAACACAGTGTGTTTCCGGTTTAGACTCTGGCTAAACTTGATCAATTACGCAGTAGTTTAAACATCTCAGGCTAAAGGTATGAAACCTGCGACCATCAACACAGTTTTTCAATCTATTGACAAAGGACCTTTAAATTTACAGCCTTATTTAAAAGAATCGTGAACCTTCTAGAACGGATTCTAAATTCAAATTCTCCATAGAAAATTTTGAATTAAGAACCTGCTAACCACATGGTTATTTTTTTTTATAAATAAGGCCTACAATGTCAACTAACGTGGTCCAAATCAACAACAAAACGCGTCCTCTTATATTTCGACTCAGTAACTAGGACCCATATTCCAAGTCATTTGAAGGACCACCACTCGATTCAGGGCTGTCAGATATTTTGTTTACTGGAGAATACATAACAGCATATAACTGGCTGCTGACATATTTTCTGTACAAAAGCTGTAAAAGCGCCATTTTGAGGGTTCCGAACCCGAAGGGTCCAAACGGAGCCCTATTACTGTCACTCATGTGTCCGTCTGTCTGTCCGTCCGTCGTCTGTCACACAGGTTGGAGCTACAGTCTCCAAATTTTGACAATATAAGCATCTTGTTTACCCAAAGCCAAACAAACTGTTTTTTTTAGGAGCGCGAAAAAAAATGACCTATCCCATCAAATGGGGTTTTTTTTGTTTAGAGCTCGTTGAGTAGACAAATACTATATTTTTGGTTTTAAAAAATATTGGAAGACAAAAGGAATTAGAAGCCACCAAAGTCAGTTTTTTTATAACAATTTTTACGAAATATTTTTTAACCTCACACTGACCTATGAACTTCGAATTTGGTGATAGTTTTTATTATGTATATTTTACTAACAAATACCAATTTATTGATAAATCAGATTTTTTCTTACAAATTCCCTTATTTAGTGCGAAGTCCGACACGGCCAGTTTTTTTATTCCTCAGTTATAAGTTATTATCAGACAGTTAAAAAATCGGCCCATAACCACGGAAAAAACCATTGATCAATTCAATCTATGTAAATAAAAATCAATTGACGAACGTATGTAAGCGTAGAGCTTCAGAACGACTGCACCTATTTGACTAATTCATTTTTTGTTGTGTTCGTAATTGTCAGGACAAATTCGTATTAAGGGCTTACCTCCTCATAAGTGGCGCCCTCATTGAATAAAACTTCGTATCTTGGACTTCCGGCGCCGCGAGACGATCTCCGGCCACCGTAGACCCGGGCCTGCGGACGGCGAGTAATGGGTAGCTCGCCTTCCGATCATCACCAGGCCCGAGAGTCGACGGCGCGTAGTGTTCCACGCGCGCCTCAAAGAGTTGTCAGCAAACGAGACGGGGTCCGTCATGACCGATGCCTGCCGGGGGTTGAGGATAAATTCGAAACAGAGTTACCTCGCCGGTTTTAGTCAGTAATTGGATGATTTCCCACCCCACAAAAAAAAAAACAAAAAAAAGCATAGAAAATAAAGATTAAAGAATCCTATGTTGCGTTTGTTACACATAAGATAAGGTATTTTTATGTTGTTAAAACAAGACTTAAAGTGTTTCGTATTCAAAGTAAAAGCAAAAGTGTCAAAAACGGCCGTTTTTGGTACTTTTACTTACTACTTTGGATACAAAACACTTTGAGTCATGCTTCCACAACGTAAAAATACTTTATCCTCTTTGTAACAAACGCAACAAATGATTCTTTAATCTTTATTTTCTACGCTTTGCTACGATTTTTTATTCGATGAGGGCGCCACTTGGCGGCTATATACGTCATAAAAGAAAATTTTGTTAGATCGAAACAAAATATATTGCACCCGTGTGAAGCCTGAATGGCTCTCTAGTATAATTATATAATAAACTAAGTATAACTGTCAATCAGATGATTCGAGTTGGAGGACATGACTAAGGAATATTCGTAATTTTTTATCACTGTCACTACGTATTATATACATGGCTCCCGCCGCGTCTGATTTACAGAATTATTCTTGAGGAAGGTTTTGGTGTATAATTTGTACTCGTGCGAAGCTAGGACGGAACACTAGTATTAAAATAAAATCTAAATTGTTTTTTTTTTCATGTTTCAGGTGGTTGGAGCGCTGTTCTCCCTGTGTCTCGCCAATTCCATAAGAAATATGGACAGAAGGTCTCGCTACTAATATTTTGTACATTAAAACTGGTACCTATGAACACAATTTTTTTTGGTTCTCTTTTACTAATTTTGTGAGCGGACTGTTCACTGCATGGCTGATTGATTTTTTTTTGGGACTATGGGCCTTAGTTATAAAAAAAGTTTCTGAACTAACGGTTAGTTTAAAAACTGACTTGCAGATTCTTAATTTAAATTTTCTACAGACGAAATTTGAATTAAGAATCGGCTAGCCGGTATTTAAATTAATAATATGGTTAGAATTTTTTTATAATAAGGTTGAATGACAGCAAGCACAAGTGCTACCTTTGCGTTTTTTTTTTAAATCGATTTGATTTTAATAAGGTTTAACATTTTTATTTTAAAATGATAATTATTTAATGACGCTTTTAGTAGCATAAAAATTAAAACGCCTTTTGAATTTCACTTGAGATTGTGTCCAAAGGGCATGGGGAGAATCTCAAATTAATTGTATGCCATATATATTGCTTGATTAAATCAAGTGGTGTTCATAATAAGGCTAAGTTTAGGCATTAATATGTAAAGTGAGTTTGTCAAAATTACGCACCATTTTGAATAAAATCATTTTATTTACGTACCTAAAGTAAAATTTATGGCAATAAAACCAATTAATAAACAATGAAGTATTACTGCGAACAAATTAAACTTTTAATTTTTTTATTAAAAAAAAATTAATGCATCCAGCATGTTCATCATAATTATATCTTTAACACCTTACTTAAAAAAGAGACACCTATTTTGGCAGCCGTGCGTAATTTTGACAAAAAGAATGACGTGTGAAAAAATGCAACTGTAGGTATATTTATAATAATAATAATGCTTATTGTATTCGGAATATGCTTAACTAACATTGTTGTGCGCAATTAACACTAAATCTAACTCAAATAATTTTATAAAAATACATTTGTTAAATTAATAATGTGCAGTAGAAGTCAGAGGCTATACTTAAAGTTGGAGACATGAGATGTTGTAAAAGAGAGATAGTGTTATTCATCTTGGAAGGTTGCATCTCTTTTTCGCAACGGATCAGTGACTACCCTGTTAGTACGGCCCCAGGCTAAGGAAGTCTGGTATTCAGCCAACCATGCTATGACGTCATTCGAAGGCTTGCAGACAAAGAAAATTCTCACTAGCTTTTTTTTTCTATTGCGCAGAAGGTTTTTTACTAAAATCATTAGGTCATTGTCATACATAACAATAGGTTGAAAAGTTAATAATGTGACGATCGTAAAGAGAGACTTGGTATTACCAGCTTTTTCAATGTTGCCTAGCTTCTTTATTATGCTATTTGACAATTCAAAGACCTTGCATAGATAATAAAATAAAACTGTTCTGCATTTCACAGGGGTAACAAAAAATCATACCTTAATACTAGTTTTAACTGACAACAATCCATTGCTTTTGTTTTTTTTTTCTAATCGAATTAATAAGATTCACTTTTCTGCTTCATACATTTAAAAAAAGGGTTTTGGGCTCTTTACTTACGATTTAATTTAAAAAAATATAAATGTTAAATCGTTATTTTATTTAAATCATTCATTAAAATATTGACTAAAGAGTTTCTTCTTGATGTTAAAACTCAATAAATAATATTTATCTCTATTTAAACGCTTCGATTTAAGGGAATCTCCATTTATTTTTATATGTAATAAACATTTAGAATCTTGCTATGTGATATTGTATTTTCGTAAAAACTTGTTTAGAAATCTCTAGGTAACGTAAGTGTATTGAAAAAAAATTTACTGCTGTCGACTTTAATTCCAATTTTTTATAAATATTTATTTTGTTAGATATTTATTGAAATACTTGCACATACTTAGTATTAGCCAGTAAATTTCTTAATATGTTTCTGCCAAATTAATGAAAAGACCCATTCAAAGACATATTTAATTATTCGATTTTTTCTTAAATATAGAGGAAAGGAAGTCTAAGATGAAAGAGTAGAGATGATCCCAGGGTAAAAAAAACAATCATTCTATTTAGTCCTTAGGTTAGATTATCAAAAAATATTAGACGCGTATTTTTTCTTTTTGCTCAAATCAAAAAATAAAAATTTAAAAGGCATCAAAGTTCAGGAGTGTGTAGAGCTTGTTACGTCACTTTTAAGTAAAAAGTAGTACATTTTAACTGTGTGACGTCACGCGAAATCCTCTTCATTTTTGGTTTACGCGACAAAAGAAAAACACGTGTCTAATATTTTTTGGTAAACTAACAGACGGACAAATTAGATTTTTTTAGTTGTCTACCTAGTTGTGCCTTGCACTGATTAAATTTTGTAATCAATAAAGAATGTGTGTAATAAATAATACTGTTTGTTTCACTAATCTCAACCTAATTATAAGGCCCATATCTATAAGCTGCCAAGCCCAAAGCTTTACATACTGCACAAAAGTTTTGCCAAAGCATGATACTTGGTAAGTTACGTTTTTGTAAATAAAAATACTAATCTGCATGTTTGTGGTTGTTCTTAAGTACTTATTGTTGTAATTATTGCGTTCTGTAATTATTATTTTTACTGTGGGATGAAGCATAGAAGTTATTTTTAAAAAACCAAATTGAATAATTTCTACCTGCTTATACGAATATTCATTCAACAGGTTCAACTGTAAAGATTTTTTTGTAGTAATATTGTTGTAAATTATTATGTACTAATTATTTTCGGTTGGCATGGGAGGGTTAATTTTTTAAGCAATAGTTACTTTGTATAATATTTAATTTATGTTTGTACCTATAATACATTTGTGTTTAATTTTCTATGGTACCAGTGTTCTTAGATAAAGTCGTTTTGTATTTATTAAATGTGTTTTTACCGAAGAAGCTCAATTAATACTGATTATTTTGATAATTTCAGGTATGCCTAAAACGAAGACATCACGAAATTCACATTCGAATAAGAACAATAAAAATCAACGACAGATACAAAAACATAAGTTACTTATGTACAAGTTAAGCTAAGGTTAGCTCGGTCTAGCGCAACTCCCACCTTTTCAAAAATACAATCTGGGAAAGTTTACTTTTATTTTTAACTTGAAAAAAAATATAAATTTGAAAAAGAGGCTTTTGGGCCTCAACTATCAAGCCAATTTTAATCTTTGACGGGCCTTTAGGCTGCATTATCATTGACTACTTACGTAAAACTACAAAGCATTATAATTTGTTACATTTACTTAAAAACAAAAGTAAACATTTTCCAGGTAAAGTTATCTCATTTAGATGGTACGTTGTATTTTCTCTGTATCCTCAAGCGTCAGTACAAATTGATGCCTCGTCGATGTCCAGACGCGCTGTACCTTACCATTATAATTAGTTATTACTCATTTTCTTTTGTTGCACCATTTTAAAATATAAAGTTTAGGTACTGTTAAGTTAGTTAAGCGACTGTTTGTAATGTTGATAAACAATAGAAATTATATAAAATAAAAGTATTTTCATAAATCGGCGTTTTAAAGTTTAAGTACGTCCATTTTACAAATAATATTAAAGTGTTAAAAATTTGATATTTATGCATTTCTATTATAAAATTATATGTGATTTTTACTCGTTTCACATGCCTGTGTAAATAGTAAATGATATCGGGAGCAAATGTCTGTTTATTGTATTTTGAATCTCTTTTTGTGCATTTCTGATGAAACTGCTTTTGTGGATGAATTATATTGTATTGTATGAAATAAATAAATTTTCTACTTCAACATTCTTTTTGTTTTATTACTTTTGGTTATATTGCAGTTTCTTTGATTTTTGAACAGATTTTTGAACGTGTCTACAATAGTTGGTACTCACTAGATATATTGTAGGTTGATCGCCATAAGCATGGTTCTTCTGTGAACATGGTTCTCGTTGAAAGACGGGGAAATGGTCCCTATTAGGAAGCGGGATGGCCTGCGGACTCTCCAACCGCTTATCAGCCCATCGTGCCGCTCGACGAGCACCAGTTGCCGACTTACCATGAGATAAGCTTCGACCACGCGACAGAGCGTGGTCGAAACTTATCTGATGGATAGGGCCGTCATCTATCCCAGCACCGGGGAGAGTGGAGCCGGTGAGAGATGTCGAGTGGTATCCAACAGGGATCGGTTCTGGGGCTGCTTCTGTGGGACATCGGGTATGATTGGGTACTGCGCGTCGACCTCCCATAGCGGCGTCAGCGTGGTATGCTACGATGACGACACGCTGGTCCTGGCGCTGGGAGGGTTGCACCTTTTGGCGGCTGAGCTAGCGACGTGCGGGGATCCGGCAATTGTAACTCAAGGTGCCCCCGCATGAGTCCGAGGTCATGTGTTTTTATGGTCCTCGGAACGTGCCACTGTCGGGTTCCGAAATATTGGTAGGAAGGGTTCACATCGGCGTCGGGTCGACGTTGAAGTACTTGAGACTCATCCTCGACTGTAGCAGGCCGGGGCAGCCTTCAAGCGGCTCCTGCCCAAAAGTCGTGCGGTCCATGGGGTACCGGTGCGCGAAGTGGCTGGCGGGGTGCCATGGCGTCTTCACCTTCCACCTGACACTGGTCCTCACCGGACACAGTTGTTCCGGAGAGAGGGCATGGGAAGCTGTAACCTCCTAGTAGAACTGTCTAGCTATTTATGAATTATGATGCTAATCGTGTTAACTGACTACAGTAGGGCGTCAACTTAGCTTCATCAGTCATCACATCTCAGGGGCCTGCCCCGCCATGGAAAACAACTCTAGATACGCCAATGCCTGCCTTGCATTGCCAATTTTAGGTGCTTATCAGCAGCTTCCAGATCGTCCGGATGCAGCATCCAGAAGTATTCGGCAGCAGCGTTTGCGACTGCTAGATTAAACAGATCGTAGAAACACATGGGGAAATGCAGGTAGGTAATAAATGTAGGTATGTATACCTATTGTACATCTTTTTTTTTAGAGGGTGTGAAATCATCCAATGACTTCTCCGTCTCTGGGTGGAACGGCAGGGGGCATGTCAGACTTACTGACTAAAGCACCCTTGTTCCTTCAGTTGCTTGTGGCAAGGGCCGCGGTAACCCTCTGTTGAATTTATCCGCGACCACAGGCAGACCTACTGTACACTTGGGCTGAACCCTCGAAGGGCGTGATGAGATCAAAGAGATCGTAGAAACACATGGGGAAATGCAGGTAGGTAATAAATATAGGTATGTATACCTATTGTACATTTTTTTTTTTATAGGGTGTGAAATCATCCAATGACTTCTCTGGCTCTGGGTGGAACGGCAGCGGGCATGTCAGACTTACTGACTAAAGCACCCTTGTTCCTTCAGTTGCTTGTGGCAAGGGTCGCGGTAACCCTCTGTTGAATTTATCCGCGACCACAGGCAGACCTACTGTACACTTGGGCTGAATCCTCGAAGGGCGTGATGTCATTTTCACAGTAACAAAGCGCTTTTTGCCAAGTGTTTTTACATTAAATATTTTTAGTAAATTGAAAATGTAGGCTTTTCTTTTATAACAAGTACTTTTTACTATTGAACACTGGAGCAACTAGCCTCGCTATTTATTGACTCGCCGGATTTTTTTTGTTCCGTGCACCGGATTAGTAATACCATCAAGAATGTCATTCTATTATTCATACAACGATTCTGATTGGTGCACGTCATTATTTTACTAGTGATGTCCAATGGTGACTATTGATCTCTCCGCAGAGCAACTTCCTGTAGTTAGTTCTTGAACGCTCTTTTGACAATAATTTGACATTGACATTACTCCAGCTGCATTGATTTGTCAATGTCAAATCAGTCCGGAATCATGAAAAGTGTGAACGCTTGTTTGAGCACGTCCTACCTTTTCGTCTTCGGTGTGTTCAATTCCACTTTCACCACTTCGTGAAATTCGTGAATACTCATTCATTAATGTCAGTTTTAAATGTGCTGTGGTAGAACACGGTCGTCTACTTACAATATTTATTAGAAATACTCATGCCATGGCGAAAGTCGCTACCGAAATGGCATACAAAAATTATTGTGTAGTGTTTATAATATTTGCTTTAGTGATAGTCCAAGCGGTCGGTTACGACACGGAGCTGTATGAAACAAAGCCTTGCGACAGCAATGCCTGCTTTGACGAACTCCACGGGTCTTTGGGCGACTGTTCGTGCAATGTTGACACCATCGATTACTTCAATAACGTGAAGGTTTATCCGCGCCTCCAAAGTTTGATAAGGAAAGACTACTTTCGTTTCTACAAAGTGAATTTAAAGAAGGAATGTCCATTCTGGGCAGACGACAGCAAATGCGCGATGAGGTACTGTCATATTAAGACCTGTTCTAAGGAGAGCGTGCCAGGTGTAGAGAATGGTTACGAGAATGATCACATAGACGAGACTCCGGCGACCAAGTACTCGAAGGAGGCACAGGAGCACTGTGACAGGGATTCAGACCATGATCATGACCTGGGATACCTGAATATGACCATCAGTGCAGCCAGTCAACACGAGATTGCTAAATGGAAGGCTCACGATGATGCTGTCGAGAATTTTTGTGGATATGATGATAAGGATGTTGATGCAGAATATGTAGACCTATTACTGAACCCTGAAAGATTCACTGGCTATAAAGGACCTTCAGCCAACAGAATCTGGAAAAGTATTTATCAGGAAAATTGCTTCCGGCCAAAACCAAATCCTTATGGATCTTTCCCATTTGTGATGACTTCAGATCTAGGCAACATGTGCTTAGAAAAGAGAGTGTTCTACAGAGCTGTGTCAGGTTTGCACACAAGTATTAATGTACACTTGTGTTCTAAATATTTGCTGTTTGAGAAAGGAGCCGGATTCACGTCTGATGGTGAATGGGGGCCAAATCTAGAAGAGTTTCAGCGTCGTTTCGATCCATCTCAGACATTTGGTGAAGGGCCAAATTGGTTGAAAAATCTATATTTCGTTTATTTATTGGAAATGAGAGCTTTGGCTAAGGCTGGACCTTATTTGGAGAGGGAGGAGTACTACACTGGTAATCCTACAGAAGATGAGGAAACAAGACAGGCTATTCATAACATGCTAAGTGTCATCTACTCCTTTCCGGACCACTTCAATGAGTCCTCAATGTTCAACGGAGGCAGTCAAGCGGCAGCACTGAAGGTAGAGTTCCGAGAACACTTCCGTAACATTTCAAGGATAATGGATTGTGTTGGTTGCGACAAATGCAAGTTGTGGGGGAAGCTGCAGACGCAGGGTCTGGGAACCGCTTTAAAGATATTGTTCTCCAGTAAATGGAATAGTCCTGAGAGTGACGCAAACCAGGGCAAGTTGACCGTTAGGCGCAAGTCACATGAAAGGCTCCAGAGGACAGAGGTTGTTGCACTCTTTAATGCCTTCTCTAGGCTCTCAGAGAGTATACGTCAATTGGAACAGTTCCGAGTAATGCTAAGGTAAGATTTAAATTGTTTGTTGTGCCCTAGTTTTATATTTTGGTGAAGGATTGACCATTTTTTAAAAATAACTATCCTTTCAAGCATATAAAAATGCTTTCCACTATTTTTGTGAGTGACATATTTTTAAATGTAATTTTGCCCAATGGAATCCAATTGGCATTTCAAGGATATTTATTGATTTAATTACTAGATGTTATGTAGGAATTTTCTAGAAACTAAATGCATTTACTAACAGGAACGAATATAATGATACAAGATAAAATCTACAGTAGTGCTATTCTGTAAAATCTCACCGTGATAACTTAAGTGAAGTGAACGTGAAGTGGGCTGTCAATCCATACAATCAACGTGGAATGACAGTTCACTTCACGCTCACTCCACCTAAGTTTTCACGGTGAGCTGTTAACAGAATCGACCAGCTGATCCTTGTATCAGATTTATTTATTAAGTACTAATACAGCAGCTATAATCAAAATAAAACATACAATAATATATTAACATTTTTGACATAGTTTACCCTGTTGTTAATTTAATTTTAAAAAAATCCAAATAATTTTTTATAATAATCTAATCTATTTTAATGCTTTTAGTTCTCCTACATACTGTTGTAAGTAGATGTTTTCGGTTTTGGTTGGTTTGTTTGTGTTTGTGTGTGTGTGTGTGCATGACTTTTTGTTTTTTTTGCTCTTAAGGGTTTGAATTGGGTAAACTAATATTAGGGTAAAATAATTTATTTACCTTTTTTTAAATATAACAATGGTCTCCGTCATAATCATAACAATGAGTGGTAGTGATTTAATTTTTCATATTTTACTTTAAAAACGTCTAAAGTATCATTAACATTATAAGTCACTGAAATGTCATTAGGTAGTGAACGTAGTGACATTTTAATTGATCAAATGGCACCTAGAATTTAAGTGTAAACTTTTAATGGAAGTAACTAATTATACTCCCAGAGACACAATTAAGTAGGAAGGTAGATTAGATTCTGCCTTCCTTTCTTGTAAACTATATTTTTATGTTAATCATTTTATTGGTAGGTAGGTAATTTGACAATCTTTTTGTAACTGATTATTTAGCAGATTTTTAATTCAAATTTTCTACGGAAAATTTGAATTTAGAATCAGTTGCTCAACAGCTCAGAGATTATTATAAATAAGTTTTCATATATTGACCCATGTTCTATATGTACTTAGTGCCATTTTCCAACAGGAAATGCAAAATATACAACTTAATTATTTTTGTAGTACTTGGCATAGACAAACTAGTCCAACTTAAAAAAAATGTATGTGGGTACATAAGTTCGCACGTAAGAAGTTATACTTCTTTGGCGTAACAAGATAAAAAACGAAACTGTCACAAAGTTTACTAAAAGGAAAACAATCATTTTTCATAAACCAGAGACTATAGCTAACTTCAGGGTGTCGGTTCTAGCTAACTTCACGGTGTCGGTTTTTTGTGACGGTGTGCGCGCGCATCGTAAAAATTTACTCTCATCATTTTTCCCTAACGCGCCAAAAGAAGTATAACTTCAAAAAAGAACATCTGTCACAATAAATTAATAAATTAGGCATGCATTGCAATTAACCTAATAATATATTCGAAGGTGTCAATGCACCTAAATTATTATTATTTATATCTGCCTACTTACACTACCTGGCGGAAGACATTACTAAGTAATCTAAAATTGGCAATATAAAACCAGGTAAAAACACGTACGTCAGCTAAACAGCACATAAAACTTTCATATATCAAAAGAAGCAAAACAACAACAAACAATAGTCAACTTTGTACTTTTATGTTAGAGTTTAAAGTTGATCATTTGTGAATTTATTGAAATATCGTGTGGCCTATACATTCTCCTTTATCTGGTTGTGACGTAAAAAAAGAGATTGTGCAAGACGTATGATATAAGTTTACTAGTGTCATCCGCAATAACTGGAACGAGGTATCTAATATGAAACGAACTTGATTTCTTTAAATTTCATATTATTAACTAGTGACCCGCCCCGGCACCGCATGGGTGCAAATTATATACACAAACAATCCTCGTTTATCGCTCTTTATATTAGTGAAAACTGCATTAAAATACGTCGCGTGGTTTAGGAGTTAACGGACAAACGATCGCGGAAAGCAACTTTGGTTTATTCTATTTATATATAAATAAAACTCTGTATAATAAATTAAATACTTTTTTTAATTAATACTGAAGCACGCGTAAACACAATGAATTCCAATGCTAGAGAGAAAACATAGAGTATAGAAGTGTCACGGGTAAAAAATGCAGAGAAAAAGGTAAGACTACAGCTGACAACTGACCAACTAATTACACCTTCAACCATACCGTTCTGCCGGTCGATTCTGTTAACAGCTCACCGTGAAAGCTTAGGTGGAGTGAGTGTGAAGTGAACTGTCATTCGGCCTTGATTGTATGGATTGACAGCCCACTTCACGTTCACTTCACCTAAGTTATCACGGTGAGATTTTACAGAATAGCACTACAGTTCCTCCAGTTCTCACTTAAACCATGTCGAGAATTTAAATTATTATTATTTAATTTATTTAAAGTAACGACACGCCCCAGCTTCGCATGGGTGCAATTTATATTTAAGTCTCCGGGTAATTGCAAAATCCGTTAGTTTACAATAAATCTCGTAAAATTATAAACTCTTTTTTTCGATAATACATTGATAGATTACAAAGTATCAATTTTATTGAGTTTTCGCAAAATATTAAGAATTTATTACAATCTTACGGAGTTTACAATAATCCGGTTACATAAATATACGTAAACCTTCCTCGTTTAACGATCTTTCTATTAGTGAAAAATACACTAAAAATTTAAAAATAACTTTATTTCGGAAGTCGGTGTTTGTATTTTATTTCTTCGTTATTTGACACCGACTTCCGAAATTAAAGTTATTTTAAAATTTTTAGTGTATTTTTTTTTTGAAAGTCGGTTGTTTTTTTTTGTAAAAACGTTTTTTATTTTTCACTTTTTAGTTGTAGAACTAAAAGCTCCAATAACATGGAACGTGGCATTTAAACATACTCGTAATTGGAGGAAACCAAAACGTCATCTATGTATACATATTTTTCGTTTTTGTTCAGTTTTTCAAAAAGCGCTGAAGCAATTTCGATAAAATTTAAATGGGACCTCGGGAGTATATTCTTTTGGATAAAAAAAGAATTTTGAAAATCGGTCCATAAGTGACAGAGAAATCGGTGGAAATACATTAAAAAAAAAAATATTCATACAGTCGAATATAGAACCTCCTCCTTTTTCGAAGTCGGTTAAAAATCTTATCAAAATCCGTTTTGCGGTTTATAAGAAGTAAACGGAGAAACAAACGAGATAGTACGAGATTATTTTTTAATAAATTTACCGTCTGCCTTGCCTGGTAGCAACAGCTGTTTCTAGTGCACAATTAAAACAAAGTCATTATGCGTGCTTAATTAATTATTTGAAATGGAATAATGAATATTTTTGCCATAAGATTTATCATCATCATCATTCTCCTGCCCTTATCCCAATTTATTTGGGGTCGGTGCAACATGCCTTTTTCTTCCATACTCCTCTATTAGTCGTCATCTCTGTAGTCACCCCCTTTTTACCCATATCCTCTTATACACAATACTTTCCTCACGACATTTTCTTCATTCCTCAGCATCACATGCCCATACCACGACAACCGATTTCCACACAACTTTTCAGTCAGCGGTGCCACTTTCAAACTTCCACTCATTCCTAATTCTATCCATGCGCGTAACACCACACATCGCTCTTAGCATTCTCATCTCAGCTGCATGCAAAAGCTTTTCATTCATCTATTTTGTGGCCCAACATTCTGAACCATACAAGACAGCCATAAGATTTATATTACTAAATAATGAAATGGTTTTTCCTGAGTAACTTGAGCGGTTTCGCAATTCTTCCCGCTTTTTATGGTTCTGTGCCCAACGAGTAACCGACGGAACTCCCTATTACTAAGCGTCCGTCTGTGTGTCTCATGACCCGTAATAAGTAGACAGTTGAAATTTTCACTGTGTGTTTCTATTGCTGCTTTAACAACTAGTAATAAAAATCGTACGGAACACTTCGTGTGCGAATCAAACTCGCTTTGAACCGGTTTTTTTTTAATTCACTACAAAATCTCAGACTGAAAAAGTATAATATATCCAACTTTCATTTTGACATTTTGTTGGACTAAGTATTATATTATTGGGCATTCCATACCACTGTCGGCAGCGAGGCGTACTCGCCGAGCGCGTAATCGATAATCGACTCGACTCTCTACTCGACCGACGATCGCGAAATAGACAGTAGATACTTTATATATTTTAAAATAATAGGTTATAAACATTGTTGTAATAAAAAATATATAAAATATTTGCTATCTACTGTCTATTTCGCGATCGTCGGTCGAGTAGAGTCGATTCGATTATCGATTATTGGGCATTCTATACCGCTGTCGGCAGCGAGGCGTACTCACCGAGCGACTTGCCGATAGTGGTATAGAATGGCCAATAATATACTACTCTAATCAGTATTGTCTGGTCTTTTATTGCAAAATTCTATTGCATGTCCTGTTCTGTCGGTTTTTATCACGTTTCAGAAAATCTGCAGCTTCCCATACCTTTCACTTGCAAATCTATGTTAAACCAGGGTACAATAATTAATTTAACTGCCTGGTTTGGTTTTACAAATACAAGATGAAATATTGCCAATTTTGTTACTATTGTTTCTGTCAATGTCATTGTTATTTGATGAGGATTTAAGCAAAATATTAATTACTGTTTTATTATTTATGACTTTATAAAATACTAGCTTCTGCCAGCGGCTTCGCCCGCGTGGTGTTAGTACTTCCCCCCATTATAAATTATAGCCTATATGTTATTCTGATGTATAAGCAATATTACTGTAAAGTTTCATCAAAGGGGGTGACTACAGAGATGACGACTAATAGAGGAGTCTCTATTAGTCGTCATCTCTGTAGTCACCCCCTTTTTACCCATATCCTCTTATACACAATACTTTCCTCACGACATTTTCTTCATTCCTCAGCATCACATGCCCATACCACGACAACCGATTTCCACACAACTTTTCAGTCAGCGGTGCCACTTTCAAACTTCCACTCATTCCTAATTCTATCCATGCGCGTAACACCACACATCGCTCTTAGCATTCTCATCTCAGCTGCATGCAAAAGCTTTTCATTCATCTATTTTGTGGCCCAACATTCTGAACCATACAAGACAGCCATAAGATTTATATTACTAAATAATGAAATGGTTTTTCCTGAGTAACTTGAGCGGTTTCGCAATTCTTCCCGCTTTTTATGGTTCTGTGCCCAACGAGTAACCGACGGAACTCCCTATTACTAAGCGTCCGTCTGTGTGTCTCATGACCCGTAATAAGTAGACAGTTGAAATTTTCACTGTGTGTTTCTATTGCTGCTTTAACAACTAGTAATAAAAATCGTACGGAACACTTCGTGTGCGAATCAAACTCGCTTTGAACCGGTTTTTTTTTAATTCACTACAAAATCTCAGACTGAAAAAGTATAATATATCCAACTTTCATTTTGACATTTTGTTGGACTAAGTATTATATTATTGGGCATTCCATACCACTGTCGGCAGCGAGGCGTACTCGCCGAGCGCGTAATCGATAATCGACTCGACTCTCTACTCGACCGACGATCGCGAAATAGACAGTAGATACTTTATATATTTTAAAATAATAGGTTATAAACATTGTTGTAATAAAAAATATATAAAATATTTGCTATCTACTGTCTATTTCGCGATCGTCGGTCGAGTAGAGTCGATTCGATTATCGATTATTGGGCATTCTATACCGCTGTCGGCAGCGAGGCGTACTCACCGAGCGACTTGCCGATAGTGGTATAGAATGGCCAATAATATACTACTCTAATCAGTATTGTCTGGTCTTTTATTGCAAAATTCTATTGCATGTCCTGTTCTGTCGGTTTTTATCACGTTTCAGAAAATCTGCAGCTTCCCATACCTTTCACTTGCAAATCTATGTTAAACCAGGGTACAATAATTAATTTAACTGCCTGGTTTGGTTTTACAAATACAAGATGAAATATTGCCAATTTTGTTACTATTGTTTCTGTCAATGTCATTGTTATTTGATGAGGATTTAAGCAAAATATTAATTACTGTTTTATTATTTATGACTTTATAAAATACTAGCTTCTGCCAGCGGCTTCGCTCGCGTGGTATTAGTACTTCCTCCCATTATAAATTATAGCCTATATGTTATTCTGATGTATAAGCAATATTACTGTAAAGTTTCATCAAAATCCGTTCAGTAGTTTTTGCGTGAAAGAGTAACAAACATACCAACATTCTCACAAACTATATTATTAGTAGGATTTGTTTAATTTTTTAAGTAATTTAATTTTTTTCGCACGAGCACGAAAATTACTATTTGTTAATTTATATTGCGTTTCACGGTTCAACGTACTCATTTAAGTTACGGACCTACATAGAACGTTGCCCGACAATAGGAAAATCTTGTTCATCAAGAAATGACATCTCCCAAAATTTTGAAAAAAAAAGTGGCACTCCGGGAGTGCCGACAGAAGTGAAAACTTGAACAAAAATGCCCAACACGCCTAAAGAAGTTTTCACTTCAAAAGTTGACCGCTTATTCGAGACCAAAATAGATTCGGTGTCGAAAAATCTCTCTACTTTTTACTATCATACTCTTTTCTTTAAACTTGTAACATGTATCCAAATTACACACCATATTTGTATGAAAAATACTAAAGATAGGTGGTATGTGCGTAGTGGTATAGCTACACCTACGGCAAAGATTCATGGAGCCGTAAACAATGGTTTTCTTAAACAAAAGTAACAATCGCTGCTTTCACATAAAGGCATCATTCAACACATTTTCTTAGATGGTAAACACGTTGGATTTGCATTTCCTATTTTCAGTCCTCTTTGAAATCAACCTTGACACTCTTTTTCGCTGACTGGGAGTAAAATCAAAGTAACTGGGTGAAAACCAACCAATAAAAGTACAATTTAATCTGCCAAGCCTTTTCCCATCTATATTGGGATTGGCTTCCAGTCTAACCACAAGCTGAATACCAGTATTTTACCCAGTAAACATACTAAACTACATTAAGCATAATAAAATTCATCTCAATTATAGTTTGCATCAGACCTTTACTAATGTAAAAGCCACGTCATACATATGCCAAAAAAAGAAATCACATTTCAAATAAGGAATTCATAGACAATTTTTGGTAAACAGCAGATATGGGCCACGTCGTCTCAGTCACGTAGGTCGCAAGTAGGAGGTAAACGTCTGTTCGTCATCTGCCAAATTGTGGTGTAATTCCCGCCGGCCAGTGACACCGATTTGTGTCTGTTTTATACTACTGACGTGGCCTTTTGTAATTTTAGCATAGCATCTTGCGGTATATAAATACACAGAGATAGTAATAAGTACTGATAAGTTGACTGATTGCCAGGAGTTTTGTTTTTTGATAAAATCGCTGTTTGTTGGCTGATGTAAGACAAATTAACATAGCATTCAAGGATTAAAAAATCTACTTCTCCTTTCGTATTCCTTTTACATCTATGGTACTTTTAAATTAATCATTTAGCCCAATAGTTGGCAAAACTCAGTTGAGGTTCTCTATGATACAAGCATAAGGGGTAAACCCTGACGAAAATGTCTCATTCTTTGATCAAGACCTTTAAATCTAACTGGTCTGGATTTATGGGGATAAAATTGGATTTAATTCTGAGAGACCTTAATGTTTTCCTCTTCATTGCAAGTTTTAGAAGGCAGTTTGTTCAGCCTGTAAATCCCCACATATTATTACTGCATAAATGAATTAATTCCTTGTTTACCAACAGCTCAATAATGAATCATCTTACATATTTGACAGAGATTCAGTTTGGCTTATGATTTTGGCTAATGTTAGCAGGAAAAATATGCATAACCTCCTACAAGTTGGCAAAACAAATTAATTATTTATCGGTTGGTAGTAGCAATGAGTTCAGGGTTACTTTGATAAGGTACTAGACAAACACGTTTAGTAGTAAGTTTTTTTTTAAGGAATTCCCGAACTAAGAAATACCAGTCTCAGATGTTAACTTATCAAGTTTCGGCAAATGAGTCACAATTGTGTTCCGAGACAAGGAGTCTAGCTAGGTTTTTACAACCTTTTAGTTAAAGCTCAATTACACGTTCCGATTTCAAGGGACCCAATTTAGGAACAAACTAACTAGGAAGCAGGAAGCGAGCGATTACACTATCCTAAATTGAACTCCTAAATCGGGCTCCTAAGTCGGCAGTGTTGCCAACTCTTACAAATTCGAGTCCCTAGACAGAATATCAAAAGTCGCTATAGTCTCTTAAAAACTGATTCTACCTGGAGTGGACTAAAAAATAAAAAGAGCGGACTTTTTTCTGGGAAAGGGACTGTCAAATTTAATTTAATTTTAAACACAAACAAAAATACTAATAGCCCATTTGTAGCGACAAAGTCGCTAAATTGGCAAAACTTAGCTCTAAATCGGAGTGATACGATTATACTATCCTAAATCGTATACAATTTAGGAAGTCAAATCGGGACCGTGTCCGCGTCATTATAGAGTAGTTTCCTAAAAAAACCTAATTAGTTCGTCAGATACATATTTTTTCTTTTGTTACGTAAACCAAAAATTACGACTATACAGTGCGTTGAAATTTCACTTGACGTCACAACTTGATACACCACTCCTGAACTTTGATGAGTTTTATCTTTGTCATTTTTTATTGGTTTGATAAGGCAAAAATACGTGTCCTATATTTTTTAATAATATAACTTACGGACTAAATAGAATGATTATTTTTATACCCAAGAAACATCCCTATTTGCGAACCATTTTTCCACCACTTGTTGGTTTAAGGCACCGGCCAAGTACCGGCCAAGTGGCGCCCTCATTGAATAAAAAATCGTAGCTTATCATCACTACATAGTATAAAACAAAGTCGCTTTCTCTGTCCCTATATCCCTATGTATGCTTAAATCTTTAAAAGTACGCAACGGATTTTGATGCGGTTTTTTTTAATAGATAGAGTGATTGAAGAGGAAGGTTTATATGTATAATTTGTACCCGAGCGAAGCTGGGGCGCGTCGCCAGTAGAAAATAAATATTAAAGAATCCAACAGCAGCAGCCGCCTCAGGAGACGCCTGGGACTTCCGGCGCCGCGAGACGATCTCCGGCCACCGTAGACCCGGGCCTGCGGACGGCGAGTAATGGGTAGCTCGCCGTCCGATCAGCACCAGGCCCGAGAGTCGACAGCGCGTAGTGTTCCACGCGCGCCTCAAAGAGTTGTCAGCAAAAGAGACGGGGCCCGTCATGGCCGATGCCTTCCCGGGGGTTGAGGATAAATTCGAAACAAAGTTACCTCGCCCCTGGGCACTCAGGGCAGGAAGGAACATCGGTGGGTTTTAGTCAGTAAGAGTCTGACACGCCCTCCTGCTCCACCCAGAGCGGGAGAAGGCATTGGATGATTTCCCACCCCAAGAAAAAAAAAAGGTGTTTTTTATCATGAGTATTTTCCGATAAACATGGTGACGCGGGTGTAAAGCTTGTTTAGAAAATAACTTTTTATTTATTTTTATTGTTTGGGGGGTCTTAGAATGAGACCTACGTCCGGTCGGCTGCTGGCAAAACCGATGAGTTCAGTGTGGCTGTAGGCTTGCATCAAGGGTCGGCTTTAAGTCCTTACCTCTTCCTGTTGATTATGGACTCTCTTACGTCGCGTCGGAAATACAGGAGGAGGCACCGTGGTGCATGCTGTTTGCCGACGACATTGCCTGTTTTGGTAAAATGTAATTCAAATCTAATATGAATCATCAGTAATGCCACAGATGCTAATGCCTAGGTGCATTATACTTACAGTACTCATAGTTCAAAGTTGTTGTTTTGCCGGGGTGTTCCGATAACATGTAATTACCATAAACATAGTTCACGAGCTCACAGTTTTCCTCATTGCGGTATTTTAAGCACTTGTTTTGAATGCACCTTTGTTACTTAGCGAACAATAACTTCAAAGTTAAGGGTCTACTAACGGCCAAGTGGCGCCCTCATTGAATAAAAAATCGTAGCATAGCCTAGAAAACAAATATTAAAGAATCCAACGTCACGTTTGTTACAAATAGGATAAAGTATTTTTACGTTGTTAAAACAGGTCTCAGAACGTTTCGTATCCAAAGTAGTAGGTGTCAGAAACGGCCGTTTTTGGTACTTTTGCCTAATATTTATTTTCTATGCTATGCTACGATTTTTTATTCAATGAGGGCGCCACTTGGCCGGTAGTACGGCCTTAAATGGTATTATGCTATATTATTAGTATTACACTACTTATCCTTGTCTGAAACACCAAGTAGAGCATGAAGTATCCCTTCATTTAACATACTGCGTTCATGAAGTTTCTTAATTAATAACTCCAAACACAGAGTTAATGAATTGCATACTTGTTACCGTCTTCTGATATGGCTTAATTTTACATCGTTTGATTTGTTTCGCTGTTAACTTTCCTTTCCAATTTCTCTTATAATCGATTAGCTTTTGCGTGCCGCTTTGCCCATGGAAATACTCTAAGGAAAATTTATTACCTGGGTAAAAAGTATTCTCTGTATTCACCCAGGTGTCTATCCGTAGGTATACCTAGTTCACCCAAATCCGTTTAGGCGTGATTGAATAACAAATATACAGACTGTCACTTGAATTTGAATTAATATTAATAGGGAGGAAGTAGGATTATGTTAATACTTTTCCTCGTCCGTAACAACAAAATAGCGCATGAATTATCACTTTATTTTGCATTTTGTTCGTTCAAAAAACACTAATAACTTTGGTTTCGGAAGTCGGTGTCAAAAAACGAAAAAAATAAAATGAAAACACCGCCTTCCGAAAGCAAAGTTATTTTTTAATTTTTAGTGTACCTATTTTCTTTAATGGAAGTCGGTTGTTTTTTTTTTTTGTAAAAAAGTTTTTTATTTTTCACTTTTTAGGTTATTATACCCCAGAATTAAAAACCCCAATAACAAGGAACGTGGAATTTAAACATTTGGAGAACACCATAACGTCATCGAGGTATGTTTCGTTTTGGTTCAGTTTTTCAAAAAGCGTTGTAGCATTTTCGATAAAATTTATATGGGACTTCCTCGGGAGTATATTTTATCGGATTAAAAAAGAATTTTGAGAATCGGTCTTCAAATGACAGAGAAATCGGTGAACATACATAAAAAATCATACAGTCGAACATAGAACCTTCTCCTTTTTCGAAGTCGGTTAAAAAGCGGTACGAATCGAGAGGTCGTACCTCTCAATTCGTACCGCTCTATTTTTTACCCGACTACGCGACGCAAGAGAGGGTAATGTGTTTATCAGCCTATGTATGTTTGTTCGTTCCTGTGTGACACAATACACGTGGGCCGATTTTGTTAATTCTTACGTCAATTGATTCGTCTTAACCTTGCGAGTGCTATTAAAGACATGACAGTAATCAAAATACAATATGGCGACAACCAGACGCCATATTGTGATAAAGAAAAAAATTAAAGTCGATGGAATATATTTAGTGGGGTATCAAAATAAAGGGTTCGAGGAGGCGATTCCAAAAATATAACTCACTAATATGTAGAAAATAAAAAAATAATAGTCTGATGCAGTTGGTGGCATGAAATCAATAATTGAACTAAAATAACTGCCACAAACTGCATCAGACTGCTTGAAAAGTGACTTGTTTGGAACTTTTTAGTTATTTTTTACAGTCGGGGTTTTTTTAATAGCCTGCTCTGTCCCACTCTTGGGCCTTCCTTCACTCTTTAAATCTTTCGTGAGCTGCCGCTCTTAAAATCCCAATAATTTCTCTAATCTTTAGATAAAGTAAGAAAGTGATTGGCTAACTGATCGATCAACGCACAGCTGAAACCGATGGGTCTAGACACATGAAATTTTGCACAAATGGTTCGTAAATGACGTAAGTTTGCACTAAGAAGGGATTTTTGGAAATTCATCCCCTAAGGGGTTAAAGTGAGGGTTGAAAGTTTGTATGAAACTTCGTCATTCCATGCAGGAGAAGCCGCTGGCAGAAGTTAATATGGACATAAATCAAGCTAACGAAGCAATGTAATTTTTAACTTCAATATGCTAATCAGGTGTTTTGTACATTTATCAGAAAGAGTTATACGTGTGCCTAATGATAAGGGCCTAATTGCATGGCGAATGGGCGGAAACCAGATTATGTGGATACACTGCGCGTGTGGCGTTTGTAATGACATCGTTTATTCAATAACGTCAAAACTCTGTCCTCGCCGTTTTTTTTTTTTTTTTTTTTTTTTGGGGGGTGGGAAATCATCCAATGACTTCTTCCGCTCTAGGGTGGAGCGGAAGGGTGTGTCAGACTCTTACTGACTAAAACCCACCCCTGTTCCTCCCTGCCTCGAGTGCCCGGGGGCGAGGTAACTCTTTCGAATTTATCCTCCACCCCCGGGCAGGCACCGGCCGTGGCAGGCCCCTTCCTTTGGCTGACAACTCTTTGAGGCGCGCGTGGAACACTACGCGCCGTCGACTCTCGGGCCTGGTGCTGATCGGACGGCGAGTTACCCACTACTCGCCGTCCGCAGGCCCGGCTGTCCTCGCCGTAGGATCTAAAATACCGGCCAAGTGCGAGTTGTACTCGTGCAGGGTTCCGTACCATCGTACAAGATTATACGCGTCTACGTGTTGCCATTATTAAGATCGAGCAAAAAGACAAAAAAACAACACGTTTCGAGCCCCTTTTAATTTATTTTTATTATTTGTTGTTATACCAGTCTTACGTTGGTATCGTATTACCCAGTAACTGGGTTGTGGATGTCACATAGGCAGTCGCTCCATGTAAAATACTGGTATTGAGCTGCATCCAGTTAGACTTGAAGCCGACCCCAAGATAGTTGGGAAAAGGCTAGGCAGATTCATTTATTTGTTGTTACAGCGGCAACAGAAATACACATTCTGTGAAAATTTCAACTGTCTACCTACTACGGATCATGAGATACAGCCCGCTGACAGACAGACGGACGGACAGCAGAGGCTTAGTAACAGGGTCCCGTTAGTTACCCCTCGGGTACGGAACCATGAGAATGTGGGTTACATTTAAATAGATAAATGCATTATACAAGACGTGGAACCTTTTTTAATGGCAAAAAACTGATAACTGAGTGTTAATTTGCATTTTAATGATTAGCCTTAAAAGTAAGGACACAAAAAACGGCTTAGGTATCCTAGACTGAGTGGTAAATAAAACCTACTTCTTTTTAAAATTAAGTTCCAAGGGAATACAAAAGTGATACCTAATATGTTTTAAAAGTCATTAAAATTTGCAATTCACTTGCAAAGCGCAGTAGTTCAGGGGAATTCCAACAATAATTTTGTCTGTAAAGAAAAGCTATTGTGTGAATTCCACGAGGTCAAGTGTGAGTGGTAATATAAAAGTAATGATGTCAGCAACTATTATTGACGATGCCATCGCAGTTCATATCTCGACCATTAATAACGGAATTCCCAATAAAATTGATAAGAGCTGTAATTACAACAAAGAGTTATTACTTTCGCGATGATATCGAATTAATAATGTGATAAGTGATAACAGATATGATAAAGGTCATTTTGTAGGTCATTATTAAAAATTCTGCTACGATAACGCATTTTCATAGAAATTGATCCACAGATTAGAACAATTTCCTTCAATGAAAAATCGTTGCCTGCGGGAGCTTGAGAAATACCTGACCAATTTCAGGCAAGCAAAATTTTGAGTTTTCTTGGGCAGGATGAAAGCAGAAACTAAGGTTCCAAAGCTTCTCTTAGTACCTTTGATGATTACAAAGCAACTTTTTTTGTAGCGGGTCCATGACGTTACTTTGATCTTTCAAGGATCCGCCATTTAAAAGGTTTTGAAAGGCTCCTCTAGGGCTCTCGTCTGTTGTTGCGAGGTCGGAATAATTTGAGACATTGGACATGTACTGTCGTATGAAATTAATTATACTTCCATTTTTCTACCTAATCACCATAAAGAACAAAACTCTGCTCTCATCTTACAAAGCGTTCAGACTGTTGAAATAAATGATTTTCCTCAGAGTTGGATACATTTTGATGCTCAATTTGCTCCTATATGCGGCAAATCGCGTCGGATTGCTAGACAAATAAATTTCTATAATCACATCTAAGTATCGTACACGTTTCAAACATGGCACAGTTAACTGGTATGATCTAAACTAAATAATATTGTTTTTTAGAATTGACTGGGTTTGTGTCAGGCCGAGTACTTTTCAAACCACCTTAGTAGGTACATACATAAACTCAGGCTTTTCCCATGGAGGGTAGGCAGAACTACAGAATGCTACCTGCTATGATCCATTTTTTTTTGGGGTGGGAAATCATCCAATGACATCTCCCGCTCTGGATGGAGCGGAAGGGCGTGTCAGACTCTTACTGACTAAAACCCACCCCTGTTCCCTCCCTGCCCTGAGTGCCCAGGGGTGCGGTAACTCTGTTTCGAATTTATCCACAACCTCTGGGCAAGCATCGGACATGATGAGCCCCGTCATGATTGCTGACAACTCTTTGAGGCGCGCGTGGAACACTACGCGCCGTCGACTCTCGGGCCTGGTGCTGATTGGACGGCGAGCTACCCACTACTCGCCGTCCGCAGGCCCGGGTTGCTATGATCCATACATATTCCTTTCGCTTTGGTTACGTCCATAAATCTGGTCACACAATTGTATTATTTGTTATATCGCCCCGTGCTGGCCCACCACTTGGCAAAGGCTCTACCACTACCCTTTCCACATGTCTAGGCTGTTGTGGACTTATTCCTCATGAACCAGGCTAGTTCGTATCGCCATCTTCAACTGTGTCTTCCACGGCGTCACGTTCTGTTATTTGGCAACCATTCCGTCAGATGTCAATTTTCCCCAGCCATCAATGTCATTCAACGTTTTTTTTTTTTTTGTTGATAGGCACACGTTTGACCACGATCTCACCTGATGGTAAACGATGATGTGGTCGAAGATGGAGCACGCTTGCCTAGAAGTAACCTATTCACTCTTGACTTAAAGACTCCCAGGTTGTAGCTATCAGGAAACACAGACTCCGGCAGGGAATTCCACTCCCTAGCAGTACGCACAATGAATGTTTCCTAATCCGTTCCTAAAATGTTTTGTGCGTGTGGATGGGATGTCCACCATGTACCAGTGGCACATCGCCGTACGTCTTGTGGTCCGTTGATGAAACGGGCTTGGCGAAATCAAATTATGCAATTCCGTCGCACACTCCCCAAAATGTAACCGATAGAAAACCGACAGGCTAGCAACTCGGCGTCTATGCTCAAGACGTTGGGCTTTGACTCGACGAGCCTATCCTCTTGGGCATCAAGCATCTCTTGGGCATCAGATCCGTTTTTTTTTTTTTTTGTTTTTCTCGTAGTTTCATTTTATTTTGGCGGTGTTTTCCCGATTAATCTCTAAATAGTATAAAACAAAATCTGCCTCTGTTTGTTTCCCCTCTTACTTTTTCTAAACCACGAAATAGATTTTAATACTGTATTCACTATTGTAAAGAGCGATAAACGAGGAGGGTTTTTGTATAGGTATATAATTTGCACCCGTGCAATGCTGGGGTACAGTATTCGTCAAACTTAATGTCGTGTCGGAATACCACCAAATTCCAAACTGACAAATAAGTAGGTATATACAGCATGTAACAAAAACCCGATCCAATAAAGGCGTTTTCCTGGTTTAACAAACGTACTAGAAAAAGTTGTAAAAAAAATGTAACTCATAAAAACCAAAAGTTATAGATTTTTTATTTTCATGAAATATGCGAAATTTAACACTAAATATGGCAAATTTTCATAAGTTGACAACACTCCACCGGCCGGCGAAATCTTTACATTTTTCCCTATTTTTTCAAACGATACCGCCCTGCACTAGCCGCGCTGTAGGCACTCTGTCTCGCTCAGGCGGCATGTTTGACACGAAACAGTAGGTGAACTTTGTCGAGCGCTCCGTGTTGCCTTTGATAAGTTTTTTTTTTAAATTAATTATTTTCATTGGGGAAAAGTAATTATCTCGTATCCATTAAATGATTACGTATATGTGTACGCAGTACGATACCAAGTAATACCCTTCAGGATCGAACAGGGTTTTTGTTACATGCTGTATATGCATACACCCAAAAAAAAAAATTCACACAGCTTCCACACAGTTATGAAAATCATTAAATGGCCTAAATTATCGTCGACTTGACTGTACCTGCGCGCAGTAGCACTCGCAGACGCCATTAAGTTTGACGAATACTATAGCTAGTTGTACAAAGTGGAGACGGCTATACAACATTAATTTGAAAACACTGGCAACACTTATCATAATGATCAACTTTTTTTAGCGAAAAAAAAAGCAGCTACACTATTCATACATACAGGGTGTAAAAAGACACATCACATAGCCGTCAACTACGCATTCTGTACATCTAACAAAGTAGCTTTGCGTAAAAATTATTGCTGGGAAACGACTTTTATTTTTAGGTATGAAAAAAAAAAAACAATTTTTTATTGCACGCAATGTAACGCGAACCCAGGCAAGTGGAGTTAAACCCCGCCCCTTCGCTCTAAGCCACGTAGGTACTTGTCGGATACGTTTGTCATTCATTGCGTTTTTGTAACTTCAAATGCGTAATTTCAAAATTTCGAAAAAATGTCGTAAATTCAGGTAATGTTTGTTTGGAAAAAAGTTTAGTAATAACGCTTTGAATTCATTTTCGTTAAAAAAAAAATTGCGACTTTGACCTTCAATATTTCCAGAACCAGTGGATTCCCAGGTATAGTCTAGTGGGAAAAAATGATCCAAATAATGGGTAGCATATGTGGCTTTCGGCTTCGGAAACTGTCTCTTTACACCCATAGCGGGTGTAAAGAGACAGTTTGCATAACGTGACAAAATGTACTGAGCAGCTGCTTTTTTTCGAGATTTCAGGTTTGGTCCCATAGTAAAAGTTTTTCATTGGCAGTGTCTTCATTTATTGTTGTAATGACGTGTCCAAAATATGTGGGTAAAACTAGTTTAGCTGTACCCAGAAGTTTATTGTACCTTTTTACCAGTGTACCTAGTTCCCACACAATGTGGAACAGTATGTAATGGTTGACTGAGTGTGAATAGAAACAGGTTTCGAGTTTATTATGATTATTGACAATAAATTCGATTTACAATAAACTGATTAGTGCTTTCTGATTACATTGTTCAATAGACTACATAACATTTGTATTGTTTTTTCTGTTGACACAATTTGCTTTAAGTGAGAACGATATTTTCTTTCTAATATAATTGCTTAGCCAGTACATTATAAACTAAAGTAATTTAGTAAACATAATTCTACATTACTTTACTAACAGTTAAATCAAAAATGGCAAGTTTTGATGTTGTGTCGAAAAACCATTAAGGCGCGGACTGACTACGATTTGAGATAGCTTCAAATAAGGTTGAGAAATGAAAATGATAGTTGTGTTGACGATATGACTAACTTGCGAATAGGCATTTATATTATGCGTTTTCTTTAGATTATTCAGAATATACACAATAAATTAAATAATTTTCCGGTCTAAGTTTTAATACTATGTTAATGCCATACAATTCTTAAAAAAAAATAATGATGTTCGACGCCAAAGTTTATTTTTGTGGAGCAATTTCCAAATTTTTTATTGGGAATATCAAACTGTTTTTTACTATTCTATTCGGTTAAAATGTTTTCTTTAAACCCTTGTCTGTCCACTGTATTTTTTGCAAAGGATATTTTCATTACATTACGTCATACCCGACTATCCAAGAAACCAATTTTTGTGACTATTGAGGTAATACGGCGTCTTAATTATCGATTTTCTGACATTAACAGAAGACTTGGTTTTCTTTTGACAGTTGTGATCTCATAAGATGCTTGCAAAAAAAAAAAAATTGTGAAAATGCTGACGGTTTAATTTCCTGCCAACCATCCGGTTTTTGCAACATTCCACGACACGTTCATTGTCATCATTTAATGTGCCAAACATATCTTTGTCAGTGGCATATCGTGGGAAATGCTCAGGTGTTAGTATTGACAAATGTTCGCTTTGTCTGCCCGAGTGATTGTCTATGCCAATCGATTGTACTTCATGCCATTATTTTGCATGTACACGTGTCTTTTCAAAAATGTGGAAAGTGTATAGGAGTGTTTATTAATTATGCATATTCATCTAGAAATGTAAATATTTATAGATTTTTATAAATGTGTCTATTTAATGACTGAACTCGGTGATCAATACTGCTTAATGTGGTCTTGGTATATTTAAAAGAATATTATATTGACACAAAATATATTCAGAAGAGATGACGATTTTGACAATTTACTTATGCCTAAAATCAGAAAAAAAATGCAATGGGTAATATTTTTAATTATATAAAAATATTCTTTTAATGTTCATCATTTCAACCATAGATTATAATTTATCATTTAAGAAAAATTTAGGAAGCTTCCCGCGCAATTGCATGTCAGTAAAAGTGGGAATATGGTAGTTTAATTAAACCTGGATAAGGATAAGTTCAGACAACACGACACAGTTCAATTAAAGTTGTAATTTTGGTGTGTTCACAACTACGAATTAATAATATCATTATATTGTCTATGGAAACCGTATTGAGGTTGTCGTCTGAACTTAGTCTTTGCTGTAATTAGCTTATAATTTAAGTTTAGTTACAATTTAAGTAGTGGGGGCTCGGGAAAAGCTAGTAATTGAATCAATTCATAAAACGTAGTAGTATTCATTTACTAATTCAATAAAATTAATTTAAGGGAACCATCTTGTATATTATACCATAATAAAAAGAAAAAAACATGCCCATGTAAAAATCACACAATGTCCAGCATGGTTCCAATTTCAAACAAGCACGTTTTTGTTTATTGCACGAATAATTTTACTTTTTTTTTGGCACAAACAATAATTTAAAAAAATATTTTACACAGCTCGCATAAAGGAGCCGGCCAGAAGCAAACCCTCTTTGGAAGCAGTCGGGACATGAAGTGAGAAGATTAGAACTATTCTAGAATAATCTTATTGGCGTTATTAGGAATTAGAAGTACTAGGTACTTAATGTTCCTTGAACAAGTCGCTCTGTTTAATATTAGAGACTCGTAATTTATTGTGGAAGAAGGAATTGTGAGTGCTGGCAGAGCACGGAGGTCTCAGGTAAAGCGTAATGATGTAGAAGAATAGTCTTTCCTGACTTTAAAAGGAGTGTGACTGCTTTTTATTAGTTTTTCCTTTACCTGTGGATATACATCCTTTAGAAGAGTTCCTTACGGCCTCTTTATCGAAGTCTGTTCTTATAGACTATGACATTAATACTCTTTACCCTTGAAATTAATAAATTCAACTCATTTTTCTTCAAAATAGGTTAGATTCTTGCACATTGAAAAACTACTATTAAATTTTTCAATGCCCCAAATGCAATTAATTATCATTTATGTTATCCTTGAACGAAGGCTTCCTTTTAACGCCAATTTTTAAAAATTCATCACAAGACTTAAATATTTATTGAAAATCCAGTGAAGTGTTGAGCTTAATTTTTATATCATGTATAGGGTAAAGCTAAACATCCATTCTTATTGATAATAACACGACATTTGTGGCAAACCATTACATTAATGTTCGCTGTGGTCGCGGTCACTTTACTTAGTAATTATAAGGGTTTGGCCCGTAATTACGGCTTTGCCACCATTATTATAGTAGCCAATTACACAGTGTGTATACTTTTACGAATTTAAAAGCGCGGAATGGAAAAGAAAGAACTGAAAAGTTATGTGGCAAATGGTTCAACATTAAAAAAAAAACCTTTACTCTTTTGAAATTCGAATATCAAATCGCGCCAAAGAAAAACGTTGTCTAAAAACATTTTGGCAATTTACGAACATTATGTTTTCCAAATATAAAACAATAATATATTGGCGCGAATACTTTTTTTTTTTGCTTTGCAAGCTTTGCCCTCTGTTTTGTCTGTGTGTAGGATAAGGTTAATGTTAAGTAAATAATGTAAAACCGAGAAAAAATCAATAGGCACTTGACTTGGCAAATATTCCACACAATATTACATTTCTATTGCTGGTTGAGTTTTTCCGGGACTGCTCAGTTTAAAAGTGGTATTCATTAATAAAATTAAGGTTACCTACTGTTACGAAATCATGCGCTACTGTTTCTTAAAATAATTGTAAACGACATCATATACTAGAAGCTCTGTGAAGAATTGTCAACAATCTATGCAAAATGTGTCTAGTAGTAATTATTAGTGGCAACACTTTCATTTGAAAGCCACCATTTGTGGCCTTTTAAAATTGATTTCGTTGAATAAGTGCACAAAACGCATAATAATATTCTATTAATCAAAAATGATTTTCGTGACTAGCCTAGCTTGTAAATTTAAGGCCAGAAGCATGTCTATGGTTTAGCTTATTGTGTAATTGAGTAAGAGGTATTTCAGTATAAATTAACATTAAATGTTTCAATACTTAAAAATGTAATCTTTGTGTCGAATTAGTATAAAATTTGACCATTTCATACTTCGAAACTCTTAATATTTCTCTAGTCATGTATGAGGAATACAATACTAACGTGAAATAGCAACTACTCTCCATTTTAAACATGTATTGCGATACAAAACATAGTTTTTATTGCTTTCTGTAAATTCTGGGGCACTTAAAATTTTACTGCACGTCCTAACATTTTCAGTTACTATTCTTAAGCCAGCACTACTCGCGAAGTTACTTCACGAGTACTTCGTCTTCGAAATTGACCGAAGTATGTAAGAAAGAAGTATACGAGCCGAGGTAGCACGAAGCGAACCGAAGTGCTCTTCTACACTATCGTATTCGCTCAACTTCGATCAACTTCGCGAGTAGTGTAGTGCAGGTTTTACATTTGGTTTGTATCATAGACGTTCGTTGAAAAAAATACCGATTGTCTTTGGTTTATCCTCTACAATTATGTGGCTCAGTATGGTCACTTTCAGGGTCGGTAATTATTTTGTATTCAAGGTTAAAGTCAATTTGATACAATCCCAACTGTAATTGGCCGCTACCCAAAAACAAAATACACAAAAAGCTATTGTAATCGTGAGTTATCAGTAAAATGTTGATCGACATTCAGATAACATGGATATTTTGATGAGTTTTTATTCTATGACTTTGTATACTCCCAAACATTTAGATGGTGGACGATGATAGTATTGCTATACATGAAATATTGACAAAAAGTGTACAAAATGATAATGTAATATTCGGTATTTTTTGCTAAATTGTTGTTCTTTTTAGCAAGATGCAAAATGTTTTCTTAGTAATGCCTATTTTTATTCAGAAACAGTCCTCGTATAAGTTGTTGAAATATTATTATATTCCTACCTACTTTTAAGTCAATTTGGTCACAAACGGATCGGTACAAGATTGAGTATTATTAGACGTAATAATTATATCTGTTCTGGCAACACTTCAATAAATTAAGTTCCTTTCGCAGTTTATTGTGATCGCTCCTGTAATTATGGCCCGCAGGTAGTGAACAATTTCGAGGGTTTATTCCAGTTATTCGAAATAATATAATATTATAAATGATATACGAGTATTTCCAATCCGATATTGGATCAATTTGTTCACTGCATACGAGAGCTATAAAGATTAAGCCGTTTTATATATTTTTTTATTCGTTTTTATTTATTTTTTATTAACAAAGGCATCATATACTTAGTTATTGTTTACAATATAGTCTTTTGTTTTCGTTCATTTAATGTCAACATTCATTTCAATAATAAAAATATCTATTTGGTCATATTTTTGATATATATATATATTTTATTTCCGTTTTTTTAGTTATTAAAACCTGTGTCATTCATTTATGTAAAGAAATAGAATATTCAATTAATATGACGACTTATCAGTCACTTTAACAACGAAGGTACCTATAATACTGAATAATCATTTTAACTATTTTATTATTTTAGTTCCATTTCTTCTGAATACTGACCTCAGACTCATTTGCATTCCATGTACAACCTACCTAACGATTGTTACTTTTAATTGATTCTTATCGGTATAATAAAATCGACGATTGTTCATTTTACGATCACAGTAGAAAATAAATTGAATGCTCTAAAATATCGTAAAAATAAAAGAAATAGAGTAAACTGATTATAAATATTAATGTCTGTGATTTCCATTCAAAATATCATGACAATTTCATTTTTTTTATTTTATTTTTATAATAAATGTATTAACTTATTTTTTTTTGGTTTTTATTCTTTTCTGTGAATCCTTTAATTCCGTTTTCTTGATCCTGAAATAGATGGCGCACAAAAGGTGGCTTAGTGTGACCGGTTTTGAAAATGACTTCTGTGTTAACAATGTCAAAATATAACAGCTGTTGTGTGTTCCGCAGATTTCGCACTAACACGATTTTTTACCAAAAGTTGTGAGTTTTCGTCAGAAATAAAATTGATTTGAATTTTTCAGGTCTCTCTTCAATGATCCAGTTTTTCTGACATGCGCAAAGGGACCTGATGCATGACTTCGATACATATTCTTATCATAAATTCATAGATACGTTTTTAATTTATCCAGTTATTTAATATACTTTTCAGTTAATTTGTCGTTTTTCAGTTAATGTAAGTTGGTATTAAAATTAGGTATTCACGAAGGCTGAGGTTAAAATTGCCCATAAGATCAACGGGCACTAAACTAGATCCTGGGCTACTTATTATTTTTTGTATGGAGGCTTATGTAAGACTACTTAACTCAAACCTTTCAATCTGCTTACAATATGCTCAGAAAATATGTTTAGCCTATATGATTCTCCTTCCTCTTCCTTTCTCAATGACTTATTATTGGGGTATATATTGGTGTATATTTGTATATATTAGTATATAGTATTTTGTATGTATTTTATATACAGGGCTTATTTATATAAGTTTATATTGTACACAATCTTACCCTCGAATGTGACCTAACTCTATCACTCAAAGGTTTGCTGGGAGAAAACTCAACTTTGAGTTAAGCTCGCCTTTGTACATGAACTGTGTAATAACTTTATTTTATGTTAAGATTTGGTGTACAATAAAGAATTAAGAATTAAGAATTCTCATAAAAAGATGAAAATACTTCAGGTAGAGATGGAGAGTATTTTAACGAGTTTCTGATCAAGACGTTCCTAAATTTAATGTTCAAATCGGGTCAGTACTGCTGAACGAGTTAGTAAACTAATGGTTATGTCGTTTCATAAGCTACCCTTTCGGTGGTAACATTAAGCCCAAAACCTTTTAGGGTTCCGAACATCCGAATGTAAAAACTGAACCCTTATAGGATAGCTCGTGTGTGTCTGTCTGTCCGTCCGTCCGGAAAGGACAGGAAGAGGCGCGGGAACGAGCCACAGCGCTGGGCCGGGCAAGGAGCCGGTGCGCTTCCGGGATCGGGGGTGGACTGGCTGCGCTTCCGGCAGGCTATCCATGCGCGAATGGGCAGGCTTGACCTGAGCAAGCCAGCATCCTTTGTCTGTAAGGAGTTTACGAGGGTGATTGTGGATACAGCGTGTCAGTGCTTAGGAGAGAAATGATCACCAAAGGACGCGTGCTATGAATGGTGGAATCCGGAGCTCGAAAGGCTCCGGAAACTGAACAGCAAGGCGAGGTTTAGATAGCAGAGTGCGCGAAAGGTTGGGGGCTTGCAAAAAGAAAGCTTAAAAGTCGAATTCCATATGGCGAGAGGAAGGTACAGGAGAGCGATGGATGAGGCGGAGCTTGAGCATTTCACGAAGATTGCTGACTCCGGCAACAGTGACCTGTGGGGCATATCGTGCTGCCAGTGGTAGGCTCTAGCTCTCTCTCCGCCCTCCCGGGTCATCAGTGCTACGAAACTGGCGGAGGGTTTTGCTGCCTGAGTGGGCGATGCGGCGACGAGACTGTTGCAGGCGTTGTGCTCCGACGATAACTGGTCTCGGGACACGCCTTATCACAGACAGTACCGTGTCGCTGCCTCGCTCACCCCGTCAGGCCAAGCTGCGCCTCTTCTGTCCCGTGACAGTTTGGGAGGCATAATCAGGAGCCTGCCTAACACGGCTCCGGGATTTTACGGCATCAGCGCGCGGATAGTGAAGAATGTTTGGGCTGTCGTCCCCGCGGAAGTGACCGCGGTATTCGGCAAGTGTGTCTCTCTGCGAGGGAGGGCTCGGGCAAATACTTGCAGGCCATATTCCTGGACATCTCAGGCGCCTTTGATAACGCCTGGTGGCCGGTCTCGCCGAAAGCTCGAGACGGCAGCCAAGGAGGCGCTACCTTCAGTTGTAGCTTATCTAAACACTATGCAGCGTTACAACTAAGAGAAGAAACAGTGTTTTCGATGAACTCTGGCACCCAATGTAAGATTTAACTTGTGTTTAGGGTGCCAGCGTCCTCGCCTATAATTTGAACATAATATGTCAGTAGTTTCAAGACGAGCACAGTATATTATTATTAAGATAACTACTTACTAGTAAATGCAAATATGATGTGACCTATTAAAGTACCTATGTGAGGGTATGTGTGCGTATTGAGTGAGAGATAAATAATACTTATATGGTGAAAACATGTAAGTCTGTTTACATATAATTATAAATTTATGACTTTATTTTTATTACTACGTGTATCAATCGCTTAACCTAATGTAGATACATTAGGTTAAGCGATTGATACACGTAGTAAATCTTCAGTCTTATCGTAACTCAGTGGCAATAGACATTTTGTGACCTTGGTCTTACATTCATTTAGGCACATGGGAGCAATGGTGCATATTATATTTATTTTATTATATACAGGATGTAACGGAAAGGTGTGGTCATATTTTAAGAGCTGCATCTGCCCATCGATATGAACAACTTTTTTCAAGAAAATCTGAGGAAATTCTAAAAAAAAATTTTTACTCCCCATACAAATATTGATCAGCTGATGATAACTTTGTATGGAAAGTCCAATTTTTTTTTGGGAATTTTCTGTTTTTCTTAGAGAAAGTTCTTCATTTCCATGGGCAGAACCGGCCCCTAAAATATGACCACACCTTTCCGTTACAGCCTGTATATGGTTAGACAGAACATCATAATGACGCTGACCATAGATCGACGATCATCATAATGATGCTAATGACATGATCGCAGAGTGGAGAGCCAGGAACAGGCTGGCGTTCTCCCCGGCGAAGTCAGCAATGATGACGCACAAGGGAAAAGGCCAGCGGCCCCCCACGGTTAAGCTTGCCGGGGACTCGATCAGGAGCGTAACCTCGACGATGGTGCTGGGCGTGGTGCTTGACGCAAGTCTGTCCTTCGCGCAGCATACGCTATCGATAGGGGAGCGTGCAGCCAAGTGCTTCGGGAAGATGTCCAGAGTGTCGGCATTCTCCTGGGGCATTCGATATCCCGGTCTCCGCATTCTCTATAGAGGCACTTTCGTAGTCACGGTAACGTATGCTGCTGCTTGTTGGTACAAAAGAACGACGCACCACGTTGTTCACAGCGCGCTGCTTCGGTGCCAGAGACCAATCCTGATACTGCTGACGAAGGCGTACAGGTCTACCAGTACGGCTGCGCTGGCAGTTTTGGGCGGTGTTCTCCCGGCTGACCTGAAGGTGATCAGTGCAGGGCAGTTTAATGAGAAACGCCAGGCCGCGGCCGAAGAATAGGTCGAGCCGGTCCTGCGTAGCCGGAAGCTTGCCCGGCGCAAGAAAGCGGTTTGGAATCACACGATGGATAACTGGCAAAGGAGATGGACGACTGAGGAGAAAGGACAGGAGTTGTACCGTTTCTTCCCGGACGTGGTGGCCCGACTCAGTCCAACTGGGTCGTTATGATATGAAGCTATGTGCAAGTATTCACCTGTACCACGCGCTGTGGGTCTGCCCCCTGTATGCTGAAGCAAGGTGCAAGATGATGGATGGGATCAGCCGCACGGAGGCCGGTCCGATCTACTACACCGATCTTGTGGGCTCACCGGCGAAATCGCAAGGCTACGGGAGTTCGCGCACGAGTGGCATGCCGTCCAGAGTGCATTGGAGCGCGAGGAGCGCAATGCTTAGGAGCGGAGACAGAAGGTCTGCCCGGCGACGGAATAATCATCTCTTGTGCTGTCAATCGCCCAATTGTGGGAGAGGTGTTACACACGTGGCTAATTTGTACGGGATCAAGAAGCGCCTGCGGACGATAAAATAAGATGGCCAAGGGAGCTACGTCCGCACGCGCCCCACGATTCGGCCCGTATAACTTCTATGTTGGAACTTTGGAAGGGCCATGGGAAGGTGGAGGGACTGTCCGTCCATTCGTCTGTCACAGCCAATTTACTCCGAATCTACTCGACCGATTGAGTTGAAACTTGGTACCTACCTACACACATGAATATCTGTGACTCAAACACGAACGTGATAAGTGAATTTGGAATATGTGGGGTAATAAGGAATATCAGTAGGGGTGCACATCAGAAAAATAAATTAAAAAAGCTTTTTAAACTGTAATGTACAAACTAACAAATGAAAGGGCTAATTGTAAGAATTTCAAATATTTGAAAATAGATGAAAAATGACGATTCCCATACCTCCGAAACCAAAACCCCAAAATTTTGAAAAAAATGCATAATGTAGTTATTTACTTATGGATTAGGTACAGGAAAACATATAAGAAGTATATGTAGCTTAAACCTGAAAAAATATAATTAGTTCGGAACCCTATTTTTTTTTGTGGTTTGGGAAATCATCCAATGACATCTCCCGCTCTAGGGTGGAGCGGGAGGGCGTGTCAGACTCTTACTGACTAAAACCCACCCCTGTTCCTTCCCTGCCCTGAGTGCCCCGGGGCGCGGTAACTTTGTTTCAAAATCCTGCCCAGGGGTTGTGCCCTGGGCAGGCATCGGCCATGACGGGCCCCGTCATTATTGCTGACAACTCTTTGAGGCGCACGTGGAACACTACGCGCCGTCGACTCTTGGGGCTGGTGCTGATCGGACGGCGAGTTACCCATTACTCGCCGCCCGCAGGCCCGGGTCTATGGTGGCCGGAGATCGTCTCGCGGCGCCGGAAGCCCCAGGCGTCTCCTGCGGCGGTTACTGCTGAGGGCGACTCTGTTGTTGAGTCTCCCTCACCCATGCTGCCTCCCTCTTCGCTAGCATTACTGCTTCGCAGAAGGAGGAGACAGCTTCCCATTCCCTCTCGCCCCGTACCATGGCCTGAACCAGGGCCGGGCGCGAGAGGTCACAGCCGCCTATCGCATCCACGAGGACACGGCGGTGCTCCGCCCAAGCCGGGCAGACCTCCACCGTATGCTCCACCGTGTCCTCTTTCGGAACCCTTTGCGCAGGTATATTATAAAAGGGCTGTCGATCGGGTCAGCTAACACTGAAGATAGTGTTGGCGCTAGAACGGAGCCTGCTCATCACAGACGCCGTCATCTTCCTAATGATAACAAAGAAATAATTTGTGTTATTGTGTGTGTGAAGGTACCATAAGAAAATAATATAAGTGAAACACACATTAGTGGTAACTTTTTGATATTGACAGTGGTTTTATATCGCAGCAGAGAGGACTGTTTTCGTAACATACTCGTAAATAAACTAAAAGAATACACAAGGAACTAAAGGTTGACTGGTAGCTACCGCTCCCCTGGGCACTCAGGCAGGGAAGGAAGAGTCTGACACGCCCTCCCGCTTCACCCAGAGCGGGAGATGTCATTGGATGATTTTACAAACCACAAAAAAAAATGTTGACTGGTAAAGAACGCAGTCCACCTATGTAGGGTGTCACTATTATACACGAAGTTTAAATAAATAAACGTCCATATAAGTATATATTTTTAATACGTTTTCCTGTCCGAAATACCTAGTCATAACAATTTTAATTAATAGGTAGGTACCTAGGTTATGGCATGGTTTATTTTCAGCATTATGGTAAATAACACTCGAAAATAATGTTTTTGTTTAAGAATTATGAATATTATCATTTTCCTTAGAAACTATTACACCTTGTTAATTCCCATGGATGTCGTAATAGTAGACTTATAGATAGGAGATTTTAAAGATGCTCAAGAGTAAAACCAGGATAGTTGCCACACTTTTTGAAATCACTATAACTCTCACTACAAAAAACAAAATGGGTACTTTAATTGTAAAAAATAAAATAAATTTGTATAATTTTAAAAAACCAGAGTACCTGACCAGTGCTCTGGTTTTTATCTACTTTATGAAAAGTAAAAAATATTATCTTTAATATTTCCAGAGTTTTTGCGGATCTCTATATTTTGGGCCTTGTTACACATCTATCTCACCAATGGGATAGTTGGTTAATCCATATAAATTACGTTTAGGATAGATGCCTCGCCGAGAAGCAGGCCATCTATCCCGTGAAAACTTTGATCGCATTTTGCGTTCCCATGCAATCGCACGGAGACATGTGTGACACGGTCAACTTAGTGGTAGTTAGAGAGTCTTTCGATTAATATAATGGCATGCAATTCATCCGCGAAACTAGAGTAACTACAATCGGGGCAACTATCCTGGTTTTACCCAATATTTAAATGATCGAAATTTTATAGGCGGTAGTAAATAAATGGTAAACTGAAACTGGAAACAGGTAGTAATTGAACGTTAAATTAATTTCACAATTTCACCTTTCTATTACCCATAAACAACTACCAAAAAAAAAACAAAACTTATTTACAGCAATACCTATCAAAGAAAAAACAGAATCTAGAAATACTGTCTCAAACAAACTGCAACTCTGAGTAGCAACCAGCAGCGACCCCTCCACCTCTCCCAATACGGCTGGTCCCCGCGGAAGAGCAAGACTACAACCCTCCACTGCAAAAGTTCTACATATGCACTTACAATGTACGATCTCTTCTCTCACCAGAAAGAATGCTGCTTCTTAAAAAATCTATAATGAAACTGAAATACGACGTTATTGGCTTATCAGAAATACGAAGACACGGTAACAACATAATAGAAGACGAAGACCACATCTTCTGCCATACAGGATTACCAGGAGGGCACCACGGTGTGGGATTTCTAATTAAAAGAAAGTACAAGCCGAATATCCAAAGCTACACTGGTTTCTCAGAGAGAGTATGCCTACTTACCTTAAATTTCGAAAATTATGAACTTTCAATAATACAAGCCTACGCACCAACTCTAGACGCCCCCGAACAAGAGGTTGAAAAATTTTATGAGACACTAAGGTCAGCGCAAAAGTACGCCAGTAAAAACCTGGTCTTGATGGGAGACTTCAATTCAAAGATAGGCCAACGTAAAACCGGCGAGCATAATATATTGGGCCCTTTTTGCCATGGAAAAAGAAACCAGAACGGCGAGCTGTTGGCGCATTATGCACTCGAATATAAACTCACGATAATGAACACTATAAGAAGAAACAAAAAAAAAACAATGGACTTGGATTTCTCCTAATAAGAAGACCAAAAACCAAATAGATTATATTTTAAGCAGCAACCCAAGATTATTTATAAATGTAGAGGTGCTAAATAATAACATTTTCCCTTCGGACCACAGAGTAGTTCGAGGAACTTTGAATCTTGGAACAAGTAAAAAAACAAGAAAAAATTATCACAGTTTCAGCACAAACCTGCAAGAATCGAACAAGATAATTATCTTAAAACCTTAAAACAAAAAACGAAAGAACTCAACTACGATGATAGCTACGACGTTGAATCACTATACAACAAAATAGAAAACATCATTCTATATTCTCTCAAAAATTCAAACCTAGAAAATCAAATGAAAAAGAAATGCCCTATTTCACCAACTACCACAGAGTTACTGAAAAAAAAGAGCAGAACTCCAGCACAAGCCATCTCTTAGTAAACAAGAAAAGTCCGAGCTAACACAATTTTATAAGACAATAAGTAAAAATCTAAGAAGAGACTACCAAAAACATAGAATAGAAATAGTAGAAAAGCACCTTCACAACACAGGCAGCTTAAAGAAGGCCTACAAGCAACTGAACAAGGATAAGATCTGAATACCAAAATTAAGCTTGCGCTCAGAAAAACCACGAACAAGAAAAAGCATAGTGAATGTTGCTACAGAATTCTACAGAAAAATCCTACGGAAAAGTTAAAGGTAACGAAAGTCCCAACTGCGAAGAAAACTTAGAGGCAGACGATGACTCTACAAATATTTTAGATTTTGATCCAGTAGAGATAATACGTAGCGTAGACAAACTGAAAAACGAGAAAAGCCCCGGACCAGACAATATACCAAACGAGTGCATCAAGCTTGGAAGATTGATTTTGGCTCCACTGCTGACAACACTATTTAACAAAATACTCAAAGATCGTAAAGTACCTAAAAAATGGTCAGAGTCCAGAATAATACTTGTATACAAAAAAGGGAACCCCGCAGAAGTGAGCAACTACAGGCCTATAAGTCTTCTACCAGCACTCTACAAGTTGTTTGCTTCATGCATAGAGAAACGAATAGAGGCACAAATAGAGAAACACCAACCTGTAGAGCAGGCCGGGTTCCGAAAGGGATTTAGCACAATAGACCACATATACACTCTCGAGCAGATAATAGAAAAATATATAGAGTTCAGACAGCCACTATATCTCGCATTTATCGATTACGCGAAAGCGTTCGACTCTATATCTCACGAGAGCATATGGAAAGCCCTTAAACACCAAAGCGTTCCACAAACCTACATAGACATTATAAAAAATATTTACGACCAAAACAACACAAGTAAAAAATATTTACGATAAAAGTGGAAAGAGGAGTTAAACAGGGTAATCCCCTGTCATGTAAAGCTTTCATAGCAGTGCTACAATATATAATGAAAGACCTAGAATGGAACAAAAAAGGAATATGTGTAAATGGCAAGTACCTGAGCCACCTGCGATTCGCGGACGATATAGTCCTATTTTCAGAGACCTCAAGAAGCCTTGAATCTATGTTAAACGAGCTAAATAGATCAAGCACAGCAATAGGACTAAACTTAAACGTTTCCAAGACTAAAGTAGCAACTAATAGCATAAAGTATCCAATCGCTGTCGAAAAAACACCGCTAGAGTACGTAGATAACTACATATATTTGGGCAAACAAATTTCGTTTAAACCTTCCAGGAACTTAGACGAGATTAATAGACGCATCGCCATTACATGGAGTAAATTTTGGGGGCATAAGGAGGTAGTAAAAAGCGAGCTCCCATTAAGCTTAAAAAAGAAAGTTATGGACTCCTGCATACCTCCATGCCTTACATATGGCTGCCAAACATGGACTTACAACAAAGAGGCAAGAAGTAAATTACAAGTATGCCAACGCGCCATGGAAAGAAGCATTTTAAATATAAGAATAAAAGACAAACAACGGAACACTGAAATAAGAAAAAAAACCAAAATAATAGATGCACTGAAACACTCACAGAAGCTGAAGTGGAAATGGGCAGGATATGTAGCCAGATCTCACAGCGATAAGTGGGCCAAACAAGTGACTAAGTGGACAGGCCCAAAAGGCAAAAGAAGACAGGGGAGACCACAAGAGAGATGGGCTGACGAAATGTGCAAAGTGGCCGGCCAGCATTGGCTAACACTGGCAAAAGACCGAGAAAAATGGCAGAAACTGGAGGAGGCCTTTACCCAAAAGAGGGGTCCTTAATTGTTAGTAATTAGACTTATAATGAACTGTATAACCAAACTGAACAATGTATTATTATTAAGGAATAAACAGGCTTTTTTATTTTTTTATTATTATTTTATTATTACCCATAAAATTAATTGAAATACCTACTGAAAAGCAATGGCTTGCGTAATGTTTAACTTGACTGCAGTAAATGCTGCGATTTACTTCCAACTTTGCGTAAACGAGTACCTACCTTTTTTAAAGTTTTTTTTGTGGGTTATGAAATCATCAAATGACTTCTTCTGCTCTGGGTGGAGGGGCATGTCAGACTTTTACTGACTAAAACCCACTCCTGTTCCTTCCTTGCCTGAGTGCCCAGGAGCGCGGTAACTCTGTTCCGAATAATTCATCTAAATCCTAATACAATAATTTTCATGTTTGGTTTTCATTTAACTACCTAGTGTTTCTTTCTTATTGTTTATTTTCCTTCCTATTGCTTGTGTACTACGGTACATTGGAAACTGTTCGGGACAATGGCGCAATTACACTCGTTGATCCGAATTCGATTGCTTTTAAAATTCGGACAAATGATTTACGAATCAAATTGTCTTCGGAGAATCTAGTCCAACTGTATCGTTTCGGTTTCTCAAATTCGGATACCCGACGCCAGTTTTCCTTTTACTTCTACAAGTAAGTAGCCCGTTTTCCAGTGCGTTGACTAGTGTGATTAATGTATCGGGTGCCCGAATTCGAGTAGTTTCTCGAGCACCCGAATGTGGGCTAACAACAAAATGTAATTGCTCCATAATGCCAGGAGAAATACAAAACATCTACGACTTACATGTCTTCCTTTTTCTGCAGTCGTGTATAATTGTATATTTTGTTGCAATATCTGAGAAAAACAGAAGTGAAAACTTGAACAAAAATACCCAACGCGCCTAAAGAAGTCTTCACTTCAATCCGCTTGTAGCGGATCGCGTAGCGGTGTAAGTAACAGTGTTGTGAGTTCAATTGTTTTTTCCCTATCTCAAAAATGCCCAACGCGTCAGAAGGTTCTCTCTTCAAAAACGACTTTAAGAGGAGACCTCCTCCTAAAGTCTTAACTTGGAATATACGTAGGTAGGTGTCTATTTAAGCAACTAACGTGATGCAGCTTTGGAAACCTCCCAGTCAATTCACATTCCAAGTATAAAACTCCTTACTTTTTCTACTAAGTTCGTTAGTAAACTGAGAGTGGTGATTTTTTACGCCATACTTTAAGATTGATTTAGTTAAGAGTTTTTTTTTTTAAACTATTTGATTAATATTAAAGAATCGTACAAGAATAACTTAATCTTTCAGCTGGCATCAGAAAGCTCTTCTTATTTCACTCTTGCATAGATTTGCTGTCAGGGAAAATGTCTCACAGAACGGGTAACCGATGGGACTGAAAGATTCAGAATGAATGAGTGTGTTTCGCGAGTCCACCGGCTGCGAGAAGTACGCATAGGAAAACAAAAATATACTCAATACTCTATTGTTTATTTGCATTACACAATGTGTACTTAGGTGGTAGGTTTTTTTTTTTGTGCGCTGGGAAATCATACAATGACATCTACCGCTGTAGGGTGCAGCGGGAGGGCGTGTCAGACTCTTACTGACAAAATCCACCCCTGTTCCTTACCTGCCCTGAGTGCCCAGGGGAGCGGTAACTCTGTTACGAATTTATCCACTACCCCTAGGCATTTAGAGCGGGTTTTCCCAACCCAAAAAAAAGGTAGGTCCTGTACTCGTTTACGCAAAGTTGGAAGTAAATCGCAGCATTTACTGCAGTTAAGTTAAACATTACGCAAACCATTGCTTTTCAGTATTTCAATTAATTTTATGGGCAATAGAAAGGTGAAATTGTGAAATTAATTTAACGTTCAATTACTACCTGTTTCCAGTTTGAGTTTACCATTTATTTACTACCGCCTATAAAATTTCGATTATTTAAATATTAGGTAAAACCAGGATAGTTGCCCCGATTGTAGTTACTCTAGTTTCGCGGATGAAACAAAAAAATAATATTTTATAATTTTCATAAATTTGTAAATAAAAACCAGAGCATCGGCCAGGTACTCAGGGGCGAAGTAACTCTGTTTCGAATTTATCCTCAACCCCTGCGCAGGCATCGGCCATGACGGGCCCCGTCATTATTGCTGACAACTCTTTGAGGCGCGCGTGGAACACTACGCGCCTTCGACTCTCGGGCCTGGTGCTGATCGGACGGCGAGCTACCCATTACTCGCCATCCGCAGGCTTAGGTGGTAAGTTATAATTACATGTGATCATTATGGACCCTGTTGGGCACAGCAAAAACAGTACAAGAGAGGAAACCTTTGATATAACTAAGGTTATCAGTCTTCATAGGTACTACATAGTGCCTATTATAATCGATGTCCACCGAGCAAAGCAGCAATGTATGAGTGCCTATCAAATTGATGTCAACTGAATTAGCGAAACACCTGCAGGCCCTGTAGACAAAGTAACATCGCTTCGTAGCGAAACGATATCTAAATTCGTCATCGTCTCTGAGATATCGATAAACATTTCCTAGCGTTAGCGTTCCTTCGTTATCTTTTTTGGCGATCACGATCGAGGCGAAGGCGAACTCTGAAAGCGCTGCTTGTCTACGCATTTGTATGGGATAAACACGATAGCAATTCGTTTCTTTATGGTTTCGTTACGAATTATAACATTGTCTACCAACTTGCGATAACGATGTCGACAGTCGACTGACCACGTGACTTAGCGCGGTTTATGTCAATCTCATACAATTTAGTCTTTTCTAATTTCGTTACAGTTTTTAAATTGTTACTTTGTCAAAGCCCCCAGGACCGGTCGTCGCGGCGGCGACGCGCGTTTTGGCATATGTTGTTTGTTGATCGAATAAAGTTGTCTGGGGAAAAGGCGCCTGCAATTTTGGGGAAAAAAACTAGAGAGTGGAATTTTTACCTTAATAAAACCACCCAGGTGCTCATGAAAGGGGTTTTTAATTTCTTAAAAGACCACACCGGAACTCCCTCTGTACAACGCCTGTTAAGGCACATCCCTGGAGAGAAATCCATGTACCTACCTACCTCTGCGTTTTCATTAGTTTTTTTAATTTTTTAATATAATAATAATAAAAAATAATAAAACTCTTTATTTTCAGGCTACTTTGGCCCATAGATAATATACCTTACCGAATAACATTTATATTATAATACAGTTTGTGTTAATATATAGAAACTGAAGCCTATGTTAGTAATCACTTCACTTAGCACTACGTTATTGTGCGTCCTAGTGGCACTTGTCCGCGGAAGCGACGGAACACCACGTCCTGCGGCCTAAAGTCCTCTTCCATGACGAGGTGCAGAAAACATATTGGTACACGCACCACGAACGCCTTGAAGTTGACGTTGCGGCGCGATTCCAGCAGCTGCACTCTCGGCTTGTAACTTATCTTTTGGCGCACGAACTCCACGATGTCCTCCGCCTTAGTGGTAAAGTGTAGGCGAGAGATGTATACCGGAGTGTTCGGCTTGGCGGCACGTATATTTACTTTAGGGTCCGTGGGAGCCGTACCGCAGCGGTTCCTGTTGGTTCGCTGACGGCGCTTCCTCCTTTGCACCATCACGAAACCATCGTCAGTTCCTTTTGATAGGCACGCGTTTGAACACTATCTCACCTGATGGTAAGCGATGATGTGGTCGAAGATGGAGCACGCTTAGTTAGGTAACTTGGTGTGCAAACACCAGTTTTACCGGCATTGAGTGGTTTGCCAACAAATAAGTATATCATTATCTCAACGAGGATACTTCGCCGTCACCCTGTCTGCGTGCCGGCAGTCGCATTCTGCACGAGCTGACTAATCCAAGGAGTCAGAAAAGCGTTATAATACTACGTATTATTTATAACACTTTTATCAGAAATGCTGTTATGCGTCATGGCGTCTACGTGTTGGTCGACAAGTGCGCCCTAATTAGTTGTTTGTTTAACTTTACCCCATTGAAGTGGAATGATGCAATTATTTAACTACAGCATACACTAGCCTACATCATCATCTGCCCAGTCTTTTCCCAACTATCTTGGGGTTTAAATAATCATTTAAATGCAAGATTTTGTATCCCCATTTAGGTACCAAGTCTAATTTATGAGTTATTTTTTTTTTTTGAAAATCGTCCAAGTTCCATCCGAATGCGAATATTAAGAAAATAATTAACTACATACACTTATGCGTACTAAGCATGTTAAAAAATATTTTGTTAGGTGCATTGATGGTATCTTTTAAGGCCCTACTACCGGCCAAGTGGCGCCCTCATTTAATAAAAAATCGTAGCATAGCACAGAAAATAAATATTAAAGATTCCAACGTCACGTTTGTTACAAAGAGGATAAAGTATTTTTACGTTGTTGAAACAGGTCTCAGAATGTTTCGTATCCAAAGTAGTAGGCAAAAGTACCAAAAACGGCCATTTCTGACACTTTTGCCTACTTTACGACGTTGGATTCTTTATTATTTATTTTCTGTGCTATGCTACGATTTTTTATTCAATGAGGGCGCCACTTGGCCGGTTGTAGACCCTTAAGCTTAGTATTTTAGAGCACAAATGAACTTCGTAACTTTGTTAGATTCAGATATACGAGTACCTATACGAGATTTTTGGTTTTCAGTTTTTCTTGAAAATACCACCAAATTGTTTAACGCTTCGCCTTAGGTACGCGATCGCTACTCTAAAATCTTTCAGCCCCATCGACCATCTGTACTGACCATCCGTGTTATAATAGTACCTATATGTACCTACCTAGACCAGTGGTGGCCCAGTGGTACCGGCCGTGACGTACAAGTTGTAGGTCGTGAGTTCAAACCCAGGCAGGAGTTTCACTTTGTGTAAATTATTTCATCACCACTGCTCTCAAAACGGTGAAAAAAACATCGTGAGGAAACCGGCATGTCCTAGAACCAAAAATTCGAAGACATGCGACATCCACCAATCCGCATTGGGCCCGCGTGGTGGATTAAGACCCACACCCTCTCATAGAGAGGAGGCCTGTGCCCCAGCAGTGGGACATTAATAGGCTGATGATGATGATGATGACCTAGTCATGAACATCATCAGTAGTAATAAGTACCTAATAAAGTATCGACTTTGAAAGATATATTGAGTCGATATAGCAATGCGGGCAAAGATCTGCGTGTTAATTTCAGCGCAAATTATGTAGGTACTTAGATACTTAGGTAGCTAACGGCCGGCGTGCAGAGCGTGGGACTGCGTTTGACGACCAAATCGTACAAAGAACTAACAGATGTAGGGGCCTGGACACATCACCACGGCGCACCGTACCGCGGTACGACGCGACCGCCACCGCCGAGAAACGGCACGACGTCGTACCGCGGTATGGTGCGCCGCGCTGGTTCACTGCAGCAACCATCGAATTAAACGTGTTCACTTGCAGTTTTTGACTAGATATAATGGACCGCGAAAGACGTATCATTCGTCGTCTTCGCAATAACAGGAGAAAAATGCGCAGGTGAATATTGTTTCTGATGTCGTGCCGTTACACGGTGGCGGCGCCGCGACGTGGTGACTGTCCAGACCCTGAGGTGGGAACCTTTTCCATAATAGGTAGACGACATCAGCGTATCACACTATCACACTAATATTATAAAGGCGGAAGTTTGTATGTATCTTAGACTATGAAAGGTTATAGACGGAACGTCATTGGATATTAAATGAAGCAGTATCGTTAAAATATGTGAGTGACCTTGACGAACGTAACGATGACGTATCGGCTTCTCATTTTGTCTATGTGACCTTATTTCGCGTGTACAGATACAAGCCGGCTTCTCATCGGTACTTCAGATTACTGGAATTTGACACTCCTTCTATATAACCTTTCATAGTCTAAGGTATTTATGATGTGTGTGGGTTTGTTACATATTCACGTTCAAACGGGTGAACGAATTTGGATGGAATTTGGTTTAAATGGTATAATAATAAAGAGTGTTTTATCTAGTCCTACTATTATTATGAATGTGGTTCTGGATGTTGTTAACCAATCACGCTGCAACGGCTGAAGGGATTTTGATGAAACTTGGCGCACGGGTTGACCATGTCGACGTGTGTAATACACGGTGCTGTCCGCCAGTTCTGTTAGCTTGAAATCTAGACTTTGTGTGTTGTGTTTTTTTTTGTGTTGCAGTTGTTGTTGTTGTTGGTGGCTGTTGTTGGTTGTTGTTGTTGTAATTTTATTGTGTGTTGTGTTACTTTTTTTCGCATAGATGTTTCGAGGGAGAAGGGAGTCGAGAGCGGTGGCGCGGCGTAGTGGTATCGTGGCACGACGGCGTCATGCAGTTTGCCGTCACGGTATTCGAGTCGATTTTACTGCCAGTAGATGTTTCACATCAAAAACTGTTTTCAAAATTTTACATGGGACAACTTTATTTGGAGTACATGCTTGAGCCGTGCTGACACACTAGGTAGGCCATTGGGTCCGAGTGTTCATTGAGTTTTTAGGGATATCAGCAAACAGCTAGTCGAAATTCATGACGGCTGACCTTTACTTGGCCACCGAATCAGCATTGCTATTCAAATTCCAATTAAACATTAATGACGCACCTAGTCTTTTATCATAAATCTGACGTCACTTGATCGTCGTCATATCTATCAGAAAAAAACTTTACCTGATGATTGGACCCGTCACTAATATCGGGTGTAAAAAGACAGTTTCCGAAGCCGAAAGCCACATATCCTACCCATTATTTGGATCATTTTTTTCCACTAGACCATACCGGGCATCCACTGGTTCTGGAGATATTGACGGTCAAAGTAGCAATTTTTTTTTTACTTTTTTACGAAAATGAATTCCAAGAGTTATTACTAAACTTTTTTCCAAACAAACTACCTGAATTTCCGTTTTTTTTTTAAATTACGCATTTGCAGTTACAAAAACGCAATGAATATCAAACGTTTCCGACAAGTACCTACGTGGCTGAGAGCGAAGGGGCGAAGTTTGTTGCCTGGGTACGCGTTACATTGCGCGGCATTAAAAATAGATATTTTTTCATACCTAAAAATAAAAGTCGTTTCCCTGCCTTAATTTATGCGTAAAGCTACTTTGTTAGACGTATACATGGTTAACGGCTTTGTGATGTGTCTTTTTACACCCTGTATCCACCTTACGCGGCTTTGTGTGTGTCTGTCTCTGTATCCTGTGTCCTGTGTCTTTGTACCTAGTAACGTAAAGCCCACATAACGTGCAATCAGCGTCAGTTCGAAGTAATTGTTGCACATGTATTGTATAGGTTCACGTTACCTAGGTACTTTCTTATCAGTTTTTATCAATGTTTAGTTAATGGCCGTATGGCTAAAATTGGCTAGCATGCGGGTGGCCGGGTAGATAAAAATGTTAGAATTTTAGATTGCTAACTTGTTGGCTATTGATTTGCGTCGTACATTTTGGAATCTTTAGTACCAAAGACAATAGATAGTCATTGTTTAGTACCTACCTTTATGTTTACGTATGTAGGTCAGGCACGACCTACATACGTAAACCCGCGTAGATTCCCGCGGATTTGTTCGTAAAGGTACGAATTTCTAACCCACGTTAATATCAGTCCAAAAGTTTTCGAATTAGACTCGAACTCTCTCTCTTGCCCGTGATCCTCCAGTCTAGTTCCCCTTGGTGTACCACGAGCAAATATTTTTTCCCGTGGAACCCCCTGAATAACAATCTTCTTATTAAATATATTTTTATTGCCCGTGATACCCCATGAGTGGAGTGTATTAGTTCATCCGTCAATTAATGCATTAAGCAAAGAGATTGTATTTGCATTTTATTTATGTGGCGATTAGCGGGGGTACCACGGGCCAAATAATTTGTCCATGGTACTCCTTTGTCCACCTTACCTTCCACGGGCAAAAATGTTTGCTTGTGGTATCCCAAGCGGAACTAGACTGGGGGACCACGGGCAAGTACCTGACTCGAATCCTATCCACTCCAGAATAGCATAGGATAGCTCTTATACAAGGAATGCCCATATCTACTTCTAACCATAAGCAGCGATGATTAATCTGCCCGGGTGTTGAGGATACATTCGAAACAGAGTTACCTCGCCCCTGGGCACTCGAGGCAGGAAGGAACAGGGGTGGGTTTTAGTTAGTAAGAGTCTGACACGCCCTCTCGCTCCACCCAGAGCGGGAGAAGTATTAGGATGATTTCCCACCCCCCACAAAAAAAAAAAAAAGCGATGATTAATAAATATGTAAGAATGTCATTGTACAGAAAGACGAGACATTTCGGCTTAGTCCCTGGGATGGTAAAACTCTGGCGTATTGCACATTCTATGCACCTAATGAACGGATCTTTGGTCTGACGAAGCATGTCGCAAGCATGAGTGTTCAGGGTAGAGTCCTATCGACTTCAGATCTCAGCAAGGATATTTTTTTTTTGTTACTTCAGGTTAAAGGCCTTCCTTCCTCTTTTAAAATCCTCTCCATCAAGCGCTAGTGGCGCAATCCCACCTGTAGGCGCCAAGCTCGTTTCGTGTTTTCCGGGATCCTTGTAAGATTTTTTTTAGAAAAAAAAAATGCTCTCTTCGTCCGGTCACTCTAGAGTAGGTCAAGCTAGCCACTTCATCTCAGGGCAAGCAGTAGACTGCATGATTTGTCGTTAGGAGTAGATAAGTGTAGGATGGGTCTTTGACATTATTTCAGACAGCATTTCATCGCCCTCAAGACAGCTTGTAGGCTTTTTTTGCCTTTTTTTTGTTTTGTGGGTTGGGAAATTATCCAATGCCATCGCCCGCTCTAGGGTGGAGCGGGAGGGTGTCAGACTCTTACTGACTAAAAACCACCCCTGTTCCTTCCCTGCCCTGAGTGCCCAGGGGCTCGAATTTATCCTCAACCCCTGGGCAGGCATCGGCCATGACGGGCCCCGTCATGGTTTGCTGACAACTGAGGCGCGCGTGGAACACTACGAGCCGTCGACTCTCGTGGCTGGTGCTGATCGGACGGCGAGCTACCCATACTCGCCGTCCGCAGGCCCGGAGCTTGCAGGCCTAGCATTCCAATTCTAACTGGGTATATTGAATCATTGAGTCCGGGGGATCAGTGACATATTATTTATTCAGAGATAAATGGTTAATCCCACCAATTCAACCAACTCGCAGCAATGAAGATGAGGTACTAAAGGTAAGAAAGAGTGTCTGGAAGGGAATAGGCTAGTGTTAAATTAAAACAAAATAAATAATTTGGGAACGGAATCGTTTATTGAACCCATCTGTAATAGTAGATAATTAAATTATACTGTTACTCTACACATTTTGTACTGTTCAAAGTACCTACCTATGTCAAGTATTCCTATCTCTTAGGTTATAACGTACCGACAAATGCACCCAATACCGAGCAATTACCACATTTTATTATTAAACTTTTAAATTTCCAATTAATTGTGCTCCAAAATTCAGTGGTAGCTACCAATCACAGTACCATTTGGATCCTACGATTAAATACATGGACATCTCTATTTCCCATGTCAGATGTTTGACAGATGTCAACTTTTTTATTTTTATTATAACAATGACACTAATGACGTATGATAGGGTAAACGGATTGGTCGTTTGAAAAAAATATTCGTTTTGATTTTAGAACAACTTTAAATACAACTACGGTTGTTATTCAGATTATTCTGATAAGATCCAAGAATTTTACTTGTAGTAACTTACTATAATAAGGATTTTACACTTTTTGTTTGGATACAAACACTGTTTTACGTTTACATAATACACATTGTTTACAATTGTATAAATTCGTAACTTTAATAATATAAGAGGAATTTGAATATAAACATTAGTATTAAAACATTAGATAATCATGTAGATAATCGTTTTTACACGTTTTTTTTTAGCAAAACTTCATACATCAGTGTGTGTATCCAAAACAACTAAGGGGACGTCTTTTAAATTTCAAATTAGGCATTACATCGTAGCCATTAGTAGCTTACACTAAATAAGTTAATATTTTAGATAATATCGATCGAGTCGTCGCTTCGTTTACATTAATTAATAATAGGTATAAATCTTCCTTTATTGTCTTCATTCTTCACCATTAAAAAAAAAGCTGGGTATGAAATAATTGCCAATTAAAAAAAACAAGGAACAGTGTTGTAGCGTAACAAGTGGCGGCGAAAAATTGTTTTGTGTAAAATCGCTTTGGTTCAGCCATTAAAATAACAATATAATTAAAGTGTACATTTCTGCCAAGGTTTATAACCGTGTCCAAAGAGGATAATTTTATAGATAGCATAGCGAGACGCTATTGTCGTGATAAAAATAACAAGCGGATGGTAATTTTCAAGATTTTCGTGAAAAGGTATGTTTTATAGACAGGTAAATCTCGCTATTTTAATTTTCGACATAGGGTAGCGAAAAAATGTCAATAGAATTATCGATATCGATAGAAATTATATTTTAAATATTTTTATTGATATCACCATCATCGTTTGCTACTTTTATCAAACATTAAAATTATAGTGTATCGTTGCCTTAATAAATAATACAAATTCATGATATGTACCTAAGTATACACAGAAAAGATCGACAATACGCAAATGATACAAAATAAATAGCATATCAATGACGTCATAATAATTATATACATACACTTAACATACTTTAGTACCCTTCGATTTTAATGGATCTTTCTAGATGGTTATTCGATTGTTATAGATGACTATTCTTTAACCGATAAGTAGTTTCTAGTTCGATAAGTAAATTGTAATCGATATTTACATAAGTACCTATTATTATGATTATAACGCTGCGATCGCGCGATTGGATCATCCGTCCCTTTCTGATTCGTTACTCAACACGTTTGTGCAACAGAGAGGGCAACAGTGATCGATTCGCGCGATCGAGTTTACGTGACAGGTGCACAGACTCTGCTAAACAGAACTCCACCCTAGTTCCAACGTTAACGCTTCGTTCGGTTAGAAAGGAATCCTTTTAAATGTATATGAAAATAAGTGGGACTTACAGTATATACAAAAATATCACATTACTTCGAGGCCGCAGCTTTCAATCACTTAGTCAATTAATTATTTCGTCTTCTTACCTAAGTTGTCGGTCGTTGGTACGAAGCGTAAGCAAGTTAACGCAGGAAGTAATTGATCCAAATTAACATTACATTGTTTTTGAAGCTGTCTCCGCTCGCCGGAAGCCTTCTCTTGCGAAGCGCAAATCACTCAATAGCTCCGATGGCTCGCGAGATACATCAGTAACTTTAACATTATTGCTGAACGAGTCAGTCGCGTATAAACTAAACAATTTCCAATTATACAATATTATCCTCGCATCCGTGCCTTTAATGCGTTAGTCTTCCCACACCTACTAACGAATATCTAGTAAGAATGTATTTCTTTTAAAAGACTAGGTGCCTCGTCATAGACCTACTAATCCAAAGTGAGTACTACGACACCTACGAGATCTAGTTTTCGAAGCAGAAGTATCTAAAAAGCTGCAGCCGGCGGATCGCGCAGTCGTCGTCGACGCTGCTACAAACATATCGGCCGACACGCGTCGGACGGTGACGTCACACCGTCGGCACTCGCCGCGGTCTATCACAACGACATAGAAAAATATAACGATCTGGGACGCGTTTTATTGCTAAAAATTTAGGTACAGTCTTTGGGGGCCTCCGGGGAGGATCCACCGGAGAAGTCGTCGAGGAAGTCGAAGGTGGCGACGGCGGCTCGCTCCGGCTCGCCGTAGCGGACGAAGAACCCCTCGCGGCCGAGGATGGAAGGCCGCCGCAAGCGCCGCAGGCCGCCCGGGCCGCGCACGCGCAGCGCCGCCGCTGCACCAACACGAGCGTCAGGCGACATACTCTACAAGCGAGCGCCCTCTGGACGAGACAACACGCGTGAGCCACGCGCCCTCCGTCCAGCACCGCTCGCACGCACACGCGACGCGCGCCACACCACGCTCAGAGACACTCACTGTTAATCGTATCCTGAGCATTTTCCTCTTACACGCAAAGGGTATAAAGAGGACAGGCAAAAGGTGCTCAAAATGGCAGCCTCAAAGATTAAATAAAGTTAACGTCATTAATAAAATGAATTAAATACAAATTTGCTACAACATTGATCTCAGTTATAAACAAAATGTTCCAAAACCCCAATATTCTTTAGCTTCATTAATTAAAGTTCCCAAATAAAAGACACCCTGATTTTAATAAATGCTTAACTTCAGGATACGATTTTAAAAGGACTATCGATCATTTATTTAATTGATACATGTTCATTTCTTTTATGTTTCCTTTACTGACTCCCAATCATTGAAAATGTTAACAAGAACCCCCTGATTGATAGAGCAATGAGCGTGGTGTCACCTGCAGATAACGTTTCTACTCAAATGAGGCGAGAGAGTGAGATGGTGCGTGTGAGTGAGAGCGGAAACGAGTGACGTGGCTGGTCGTGACGACAGACAACATGGAATGACATGACACATAGACGTCAGCACAGATCTCTGGTGGTTTGTCCTCGAGACTTGTCCCTGCAAGGCAAGTCACTTCGTACAGAAAGAGGTTTGTAACATCTTTTTGTAATATATTTAGTGAGCTGTCATGCAAGTAGTTCCAAAATTAAAGTTTTGTTTTAAAATTTTCATTTATCAAACTGTAAACGAATTTATAAATATTTAAATATTCGTAATCATGCAGTCAAGATCTGTGCGGACTTAAAAGAAACGTTAAATGTAAACATTGAGATTTTAGAAAGTCATGTGCAATAATCTATTGAGCTACAAGTTTCTCGAAAATGTTACATTTAGATTAGAAATAACCAGTTTCAAAAGAAAAAGTAAAAGAATTATGCAAATCAACATTTAACGTACGACAAAAAAGCAAAATTAAAAACAAATGAAAAATGGAACTGAATTAAAATTCAGAAATGGAAGAGCATTTTAATGCTTGATTTATGAAATAATAGATAATAAAAATTAGAATAGAATTAAGTCTATGTATAAAAAAATATTCAAAATGTTAAAAACAGTTAGGGAGTCTCAATATTTTCGATATCTGAATTGAATTCTATGCTAGCACAACACTAGTAGTTTGACACTTCTTGTCAATTTGACACTCATTTCTTGATTTTTATAGTTAATATTACTAATTTACGATTATTCAACAATTCGATTCAGATAACGAACATAGCGGAGGTAGGCAAGACTGGCCATATACTGCTGAAATATCTCTCTGAATATTTATAATCAAAAATTATTTTGAGTTCAGAAATACTTGTATTAGGACCTATGAAATCAGCGTTTTGTATGGAGAATTTTATAGAAGTTGAATTTTTCATACTAACATTTTCATAATTTATTTAGCAAGGAACACTAATGTTTTAAAACTTTATGCAATAATGTTTAAAAACTAAGATAACGTATGCCATTTAGATTCAAGCAACAAAAATAAGTTTTGGCTAAGTTAAAATAAATATAGTGGTCATTTCTGCTAACAAAAAAGAGGAGTCATTCGTCATAAAACTATAAGGCAGTTGTCTATGACGGTCATTATTCGATATAATATCAAGCAATTGATGAATATTTTAATTCATAGAAGTGACGAGGTTCTATATTTGTGAGAAAAAAATGCCAATTTCATATGTAAGGACCCAATATAGAATAAATTATAGGATCATTCTATATCTCCAAAAATAATTTATTTTTAAAAACTCAGTTGCGAGTTCAGAAATATTCAGTCGGTGTCTAAGGCAGCGCAATGGTTCCTGTACAAATTGACCCATGATTGGAATTCAGTGAGTCAATTTGTACCAGTCTTCAAATAAGATGACAAAGAATTAGTGGCTGATTCATAGATTAGCTTTAATTTTCAAGAAGATTATTCGTTTTGGTGACGAAACAGTATGTTATTTACAAATAACGGGGATCGTAAGATGAATCTGCCATTTGTCTTTCTGGGACTGAACTCTCATTGTCAATAGGTGCATGAAACTCTTTTTGGAAATTTCATAACTTTATGTATGTGTTTTTTATTACAGCAAATCAAGTAAGAAAATTAATGTACTCAAAATTATGTTTTTTGTTTTGGCATCTATTAAATTCAACTGTGTCAAAAAATACTCGATTCGCCAGTGTACAATCTTGCCAAAATGTACTTCTTTTACTTCAGCCTTTTCTTGAAGTCAGTTAAAAAGTGACATTGCGAGAGTTCATCCCAGTCTCATCTCTAAGTTACCATAAACAACAAAACTATGAGCTGTCAGAATGATAGCTGTCATATTCACCTGTCTTCTGCCTTCTGGAGCGGTGCAATCGATGTAGCCGGGAGTACGGAGGCGGCGGCTCGGCGGGGGAAGACCCACACGATGATGGAGAGGAGTCGCTGGAGGCCAGCATCACATCTAGGAGGTTGGCTCGGGCCTGGAACAGGGTGATGAGTTTGTGAGGTTTTTGGTCTAGGTAGGTTATTGGTTATCAAAGAATTAGTTACAAAAAATAAACAGTTGGAAATCAAAGAAAGAAAAATGAAGATTATAGAGTTGGTAATCGAATAACAAGTCAATAATAATAAATTATTAGTGTTTATCAAAGAACAGGTTAAAAAGATCCCGAGATAGTAATCTAATAGCCTTTAAATCACATGAGTCATAATAGATAAGGTACCTAAACACCTGCTTAGCTACACGTGAAAGCAGAAAACAATCATGACTTTTAGATTTGAAAAAACTTTTTAACAAAAAATTCAACCGCCGAAAAAGAACTAAAAAGCAAATAATAAATAAACCTTTTAAGTCTTGAGTATTGAGCTTATTTACCTAAAGTACGGCCAACGAGAAGCGGAATGTTGGCGAACCCGTCTTAACGTTGTCATGTTTTTGCCGGGAGAACGAGACATTACGACAAAGGCACAAGATGGAAAGAGATAAATATTAGATTGTCAACGCCGCAGTTGTTCTTTAGGTTAATGACCTTTCGTATCGCTGCTGTTGGCCTTACTTTACATAAAATATCAAATTTTACATAAACTAATTTTGAGTCGCCCTTGAGGTATACCCTATCTAACAAAAAAAGAATCATCAAAATCAGTTCATACACAACGGAGTGAGCGCCGAACGTACGACAAGAAACGCTAAACGTGCCCACAATTTTCGAGGTTTTCTCTCAATTTTATCAGGATTCCATTATCAGATCCTGATTTCCTTGACATGGGACCACCCTTGAGGTATATATATAAAAAAAAAAATCATCAAGATCGGCTCATAAATGACGGAGAGAGGACTGAACAAAAAAAAAAAACATATATACGGTCGAATTGAGAACCTCCTCCTTTTTTTTCGTCGGTTAAAAATGGAGGATAGTTAATTTATATTTTTCGTTAACTTGGCCCAAATCATATAAACAAAAAAAAAAATATTATTCTGATTTTCATACCTACCTGTCTAGATTTTAATCATATTAATTAAAAGTACTAGTAACATACACAAAACAAACTAGGTTCTCATTCGATCTCTTTTCAAAACTTTCATTTACTCACTCACTTTATAAATAAACCGTTCTATCTTAGTTCCTTTCACCACTCTTCTGTCTACGTATAACTTTGGTTATCTTCAATGGCACATAAAATTAATATTACTAACATAGTCGTTACTATGTTACTAACATCTGCGTATTTGTGTTTGATGAATTTTGTATATGATGGAATTAAATTCTGAAATAAAAAGATTATTATTTATAATTATCAGTTGCAATTCTTACCTTAGGATCACTAAAATCGATGTCCTTCTCGACATGCACCCAGCCGGTGGGCGCCCACAGCGCGCTGTCCTTGTGCGCATGCGCAGCGGACTTGTCCCCCCGCTCCTCAGTCTTCCCCTCCACCCCGCTCGTCGCGCCCTCACTTTGACGAATCATTCTAAAATATATACCAACCAGTTGTTACTTATATTTAGACGGAGACAAAAAAAAAACAATTTCATGACTTAATAGAAAAATGTAAAGAAATGTTTGTGAAACTTAAATAACACTGGCACTGACCAGGAGGTAAATATTGATATCAACCTTGAAAATAGCTATGAATCCAATAACCAATAAGAACTTCGCAAAGTTAAAGTATAATATATTTTTGTGAACTAATCTTAATTATGCACAATATTAGATATCGCTTATCTTTTTCGATATAAGGAAAGAGCGTCACCTAGACTGTTATCGTTATCAAGTTGTTGCATTAGGAGTGCGTCAATTATTGCAATTTAAACTTTATGTCAATGGCATAAAAGTTAAACTGACGTATGCTGGAGTTTGGCAACACTTTAATGGGTCGTTAGTCTTTTGGTTTAAAAAAAAATATATATCGTCAAACAAAAAAAGTGAAGCATAAAATAAAATTACTATAATACCAGAAGACATTGCTTACGTATTTATTTTTGAAGATCTTTAAAGTATCAAGTTAAAAATTTATATACAAAACGAACACTCACCTATTGAGTTCCTCGATAACATCTTTCGAAGTTGCAGCCTCATGGAAACTCAAAGTATGTTCTTGCTTCACTATTATCGGTTCCGGGACCGTTGCTTGGGCTGTCCCGGGCTTATTCCGGTCCACCACGGGAATCTTAGACTTGTTCCGGCTCGGCGAGGACGGTGGCCTCTTCCCTCCCATCAGCGTCGGGATCCGGCTCCTTTCCCTCAGTTTCCCATCTTTAATTGCATCGTTCTTATTACTTACTATCACAGTTTCAGCCGTAGACGTGCTAGTTGTATTGGATTCAGTCATTTGTGGGGAACCATTCTCTGGGGACGACCCCTCTTCCTCTTCAGGTACAGGAACTAAAGCCCCCGTGCTTCTTCGACAAGCGCTCAGAACTTCTTCAACCAAGGATATCTCTTCGTTGCTAGCGTACGGAAAGCTGGATGATTTCGTTAGACAAGGTTCCACTTCTCTCTCGAGTGGAGATTGCTTGTTCAACATTATATTCACAGTATTCTCTTTCAACGCTGAATTGTGGTCTAAACTTCGACTACATTCGATATCACTCGGTCTTTCCTCCTTAACAGCAGCAAAAGGCTGGTCTTCAACCTCGACAGATTCAATTACATCAATGCTTTTATTAATTTCATTCTTTCTCTGAACTTTTATGAGATGTCGTTCATCTATTTCGTTCTCTGCATTTTCGACTCTCGAAAATTCGTCGAAGAAATCTTCGGATTCAGTGTAAGGGTCTTCGCGTTCGATGAATCTCGGCGTGGACCGTGGCTCGGATACTGTATCACAGAAGGCAACCCTGGGCCGGTCACCATGTAGGACGTCACACGAATCGTTTTCTGAGAAGCTGCCGAAGGAGTCAGGTCTTTGTCTGTCTTCAGACACTTCACTGCGAGGACCTACTGAATCATCATCAAAATCTGCCGCTGCGTAAGGAGGTGGCAACTCTCTTATCTCCGATAAAGGCCGCGAAGACATAGAATCAGACTCTTCCCTATCTCGACAATATTTCTGCTGCTCAGCAATAAAATGCAGAACGTTCTGCAGCGCCACCTCTCTGTCCTGGAAAGCCACTGCTTGCACATCGTGGATCCTTAAATGACTGCTCGTATCCTGCGCAGGGATACCTCTGGACGAATTTGACGCTAAGCTCTTTGTGCTTTCATATTTAACGAGACGGTAGAAATCTCTCGTGAAATCTAGGCCGACATTTGCACAGTCACCATCTTCACTCAGTGCTGTACTAGATCTTTTATCAGGTGCGTCTGATGCACTGGACCACGAACCACCAGGTGAGTGCGTACCATTGCAGTCCCATCTCTTCTCTGACGTATCAGGATCATCTTGTATTCTACATTCATCTATTTCTATAGTGGCAAATCCACAATCATTCCAAAGGCAATCTCCGACATCTTCTTCTAATTCTAACGCGTCATCTTCCCTGATGCTGGGTAACGTTGACAAGGATATTTGGCCAGGTGTTGTTATTTCGGCAAAGGGGGACTGACGGTCCCTGAGATCTTCGCAGGATAGTGACAAGCTCCAGTCTTCTAGTTCCGCTCTATCATATTCTAAATCGGCTAGATCTCTATGCCTCTGTTGTAATGCTGATCTTGCATCGTCTAATTCAAGCCAATGTTGGACGTAATCAGCATCATATTGGGAGCCATCAGCTCGATCATCTAGTGTGCTACCCCAGGACACCCTTTCCGAGCTTGTTGTAGAAGCAATAGCCGCTCTTCTCAGCGGCCTTTCCGGGGCAGGTTTCAGATCTAGTACTAGAACGCCAGAGCTAGGCGTTGGGGTGTCTAGGCAGCTAGTTGGGCAAGTTGTTCCAGCGATTAGCTTTAAACAGAGGTGAGAATCCGAGAAGCTTCGTACTACATGTTGGAAGGGTAGAACTGGTCGGGAGGGAGGGTAGCTGCCTCTGACGCCAGCGAAGGCGACTCCTATTGGGAAGTAGATGTAATCGGCGTCTGTAGCTAGGAGTCTGGCGTGTCTTCGAGATTCTCTAGGGTTGATGGAGACGATGGTTTGGTTGTCGGTCTCGTCGGATGCCTCGTTGAGGTCTGGCAGGGCTCTGTCGGCCGCGTGGTCGCTCTGGCGCGAGGCGTCGGCTTGCACGTCGCTGGACATGGTGGAGTAGCCCTCGTCTTTGGCGCCACTCTCCGGGGACTCGGCTCCTGCCTCGCCGACTTCGCAGCTCTCTTCTTCTGTCACTTTTTCTCCACTTGCCCCTGGAATGATTAAAAACACGTGTGAGCATACATTCTTCAAAATATTGTTGTTGTATATGTTGACGGCGAACCATCGCTAATGCATCTATTCAGGACTTAATGAATCTGTGTCATGTATCTGTGATATGTAGGATCGATTGACATAAAAAAAATGTGTAAAATTTTCATACAAAATGTATGGGATTTTTTTTTGCAATTCTGGCTCTTTGGTGCTCCAACCTGGATTGGTCTCATAGAAGTTTTTGATCAGTAGGTATTAGAAACAGGATCGATTGGCATCAATAAAAACTTTTATGTAAAATGGTCATTTTCTTGCTAACTGTATTTTTTGTAAATCTGTGAAAGGCGATCAATATTTGACGAAAAATTTTCGTGTAGCTGCAACGGTTATATGCTAGGCTATCTACTGTCACACTTCATAAGAATCGATTATTGTGATGAAGCTGTTGACACATGAACTGGAATTACATTAAGCTGCCAGAAAGTAAAAGACCTAAGAGTTTGACCAGTGGAATTACCGTCCATAAGCTACGGTAATTCCACTGGCCAAGGGTGTGTTACCTCGGACGGGGTCGGTGGTGGGCTGCGGCATGCTGAGGCTGAGCGTGTGCGGGCGCGCGGGTGGCGCCCACAGCGTGGGGTCCACCGCCGACAACGCACGCGCCAGGTTCGCTGGAGTCACCTCCAGACCCTGTAAAGTTACAGGAGTGTTTAGATGTTGGATGCTTGATGATGCTGTTCGCGGATGCGGTTTAGGGGATCGGGAAACTATGAAATCAGTAGTTGTCAATTGATTTACTTTCATGTTTTTGAGATAGATGGTTTGGCTGAAGCTTGGGTTTTCCAAGACAGAGCTCATAGAAAGTCGGAAAACGGCTTTTTTTATAGAGTTTTCTACCGTAAATTCCAACATCGTCATTGTAGTTGTTATATCATCATCTCTAGCTCCAAAAACGCTCCTTACAGAATAATATGTTAGCCTCTTGTCTAAGCTTTCTCTCAGGTATGTGAGAAACTGCTAACACTGATTTCTTTCTTCAGCCAATAGATGAACAGTAATAGTAATTTATTTATTGATACACACAAGTTCTATCAAAAAAAGCATTTACAAAATGACAAAAAAAAATTGGTCACATTACCACACACACACGCATACCAACATACATTGTTGGTTTCATTATTGATGTGTACCTTCTTAATTAATACTAACCCTTACTTGATAAGTTTTGTTTCTATTGTAGCGACATCTATGACGCTACATACGAACTAGAATAGCAAGAATTCTACATCGCGCAAGCAGAGCAACAACAACAACAACAACTACAACAACAACAACAACAACCAACAACAACAACAACAACAACAACAACAACAACAACAACAACAACAACAACTACAACAACAACAACAACAGCAACAACAACTACAACAACAACAACAACAACAACAACAACAACTACACTGTGTACTGTGTGTGTGTGTGTGTGTCTGTGTGTGTACTGTACTGTTTGAGCAACTATCGGGCAGTTGCCCGGACCAGACACAGCACCCGTCTGGTCGGAGGATCCTCCCTTTTCAATGGAGGTTGTGGGACTTTACACCCTGTTCCGCATACCTCTAAAATGGTGACCCTCGACTATGAACGTCAGCGCAGCCTTCGTGCAGCTACTCCAGCGTGACGTCATCATCATCACTTCCTCCAAGCTCTTCAGCAACGAGTCATACAGCCAGCCGACAACGATACGCCGACAAAGATACGCCGACAACGATACGCCGACAACGATAACGCCGACAACGATACGCCGACAACGATAACGCCGACAACGATACGCCGACAACGATACGCCGACAACGATACGCCGACAACGATACGCCGACAACGATACGCCGACAACGATAACGCCGACAACGAAACGACGCACCGATCCGACTCACTGGAGCCCGCAGCAGTACTCCGACTCACTGGAGCCCGCAGCATCATCCCGACTCACTGGGATATCATCACCGCAGACAGTTCCGACTCACCGTGAACTATGCGCCTCTTCCGGTTCCGACTCACTGGAACCAGCCTACCACTGGCCCGGCAAGCATCACGTATGAACGACTCATCGAGAAGAGAACAATCGATCTCCGATCTCTGGAGGGGAGTGATGTAGCGACATCTATGACGCTACATACGAACTAGAATAGCAAGAATTCTACATCGCGCAAGCAGAGTTCTCCGCGCGATTTGAACATATACAACAGTCCGAAATCAACCATTGGGCAGTTGCCCGGATCAGACACAACACCCGTCTGGTCGGAGGATCCTCCCTTTTCAATGGAGGTTGTGGGACTTTACACCCTGTTCCGCATACCTCTACACTATGTTCGACTGTATGTGTTTTTTTAATTTTTATGTATGTCCGCCGATTTCTCCGTCAGTACCTACTTGTGGACCGATTTCCAAAATTCTTTTTTTTTTCCGAAAGAATATACTCCCGAGGTGGACCTATATAAATTTTATCAACGCTTTTTGAAAAACTGAACAAAAACGAAAAATACGTATACCTCGATGACGTTTTGGTGTTTTCCAATTACGACTATGTTTAAATTCCTATTGGAGTTTTCAGTTCTGGGGTATAACAACTAAAAAGTGAAAAATGAAAAAATCTTTTTTACAAAAAAAAAAAACAACCGACTTCCAAAAAAAAAAAAAACACTAAAAATTAAAAAATAACTTTAATTTTGAAAGTCAGTTGTTTTTTTTTTGTAAAAACGTTCTTTTTGTACTAACCAGTGGACCAATGTGGTCAAGTTAAATAAAACATATTATTATTATTACCTTCAACTCAGTCCAGATATCAGCAAGTATCTGATGGCGCCGCTTGTCGTCGTGGCTGAGGGGGTGAGGGTGCGGCACGGGCGGTGCGGGGGGTGGGGAGTCCCGGAACGACACCAGAGACCCACAGGAACCGACGTCTACTAGGTGCACTGGAATAAAAGGACAAAAATCGATATTAGACGATGCAGACATTCGTCCGGGGCCCGTACTATCCTCCCGTATAATCTATCAATGCCACCATAATGTCATCGTGAAAAAGGGATAGTATTGGTCTTGTGTAGCAGTCCTACCGTATCTGATGGGAAGAGTAAATTTTGTCTTTTACTCCTCCGCTGTTCTTTTCTGAATTCTGATTAATTTCGTTGCGTGAACCAATACAGTTTAATCGTTTCGTTCATCGTTCCGGAGAAACGATATTTCATTGCGTTTTTCAGGCATACAGACTCTTACTGGCTAAAAACCCACCCCTGTTCCTTCAATTGCCTGTGCTAGGGCCCCGGTGACTCCCACGACCTGGCAAATTCTCGCGACCCTGGTAGAGATTATCTTACCTTGTAAGTCCCTTGGTGTGTGAGGAGTGAGCGGCGTATGAGGCGTGGCAGGCGATGGTCTCGGCTGTGGTCGCAGCTGCCGCACGAGGAGAGCACTCAACGCGCGGTTCTGTGCCTCCAACTCGCGGATACGAGCGCGTGCGCATCCCAATTCTTCGCGAACGCTCTGTGGCAATGAAAAGGATATGTTTTTAGTCAATGTGGGTATATCCCATTGCAGCGATAGAGAATGTGAAGTATGTGCAATCCGTCGATTACAATATAAAGTATATCAACAAAGGAAAAAACAATAGTAGAAAAAAAAACTTAAAATGATGATGTCCTTGAAACAGATCGTAGTGGAAGCTTGCCAATGGAGCATAATAATAATCCCATGGAAAATAGCTACGCATGTTATTCTCTATACATTATATTTTTATAGGTAAAAATGAAAGCGGTATTTTAACTGGAGTGATTCCTACAAACATGCTAAAACAGTTCTACCAATCTCTCCAAATCTTTCCCTGAAAATACCTTTAAAATCCTGCAACATCTATTACGTTTCCCCAACAGCTATCAACATCAACGGATAAAACTTCATCCCCTCACAGGATCTCGTCAAAACGTCTCCGAAATAAACGCGTACATTTTAATTATACTTCATTAGTTAAATTAAATTCGAGTGGGGTAATTATAGGGGGATCTGGGATACGAAATAAGGATGTTTCAGGACACTCTCGGACTTCGCCGAGGAAGATTTAGCGGGTTTAGAGCGCTCATAACTTAGTTAGAGGATAGGTTTAGTTAGGAACTTTGAGCAGCTTATACGAAGTTTTGGTGGCAGCTCAGCTATGGGAAGCTTTGGGTGTATCATGCTTCTAAAACCAACAGTGCATTTTAGTATGATTTACAAAAAATGTGACCAAAAACTCTTGTACATATTTCTGGGAGACTAAGTCGAGAGCGAATAAATTACTTCTAGGTAAGCGTGCTTTATCGTCGACCACATCATCGCTTACCATCAGGTAACATTGCGGTCTATTAATGAAAAAAAAAAAGTTTGGAACGAAATCATTACGCTTTTGTTTTGGGGTACTGGCGAATTGTTTTACTTAGGGCTTTAAAACTACTAACGAAACTATATTACCGAAAAAGGAAGAATTTCAGGTATCCTAAATGAATGAAGATCACAAAACATTTTAGTTATGAAATTCTCATCCAAAAAAGATGCACCATTTTTGCCGCTAAGTGCGTCCTTATAAATTCCTCACCAATCTTAATGCAGAAGCCAAGTTTGTTTAATTAAACATTTCCACGAACTTCAGGAACAGTTTTAATAAATTTAATAAAGCGTAAATAATATTAATGGAGTAGAGTTATAAATTTTAAGTGATTTTCGTTTAGACAGAAAGGATTTGAATGTAACGGTAAGTAATGCCAGGGGACGAAGATAAGTTTCCTTTGAAGATAAGATGTTGAGATGTATTTGGGTGACTGCTGTATTAATTAGAACTAATTTAATTATTTTAAGGAGTGGAATTGATTTTTTGGGTGTGTTGTTATCTTATTAAATTTTCGTCGATTTTGCTGTCATCTTTAAATTATATCTTGTTTTCATTTTCAGGACCTTTGTTTTTATTTCTGTATCGGGTTATAGGAGTTTAATCTTGCAACGTAATTAATTTCAACAATATAAACATAGATATTACTAATTAATAATGTGATTCCGTTATCATCTTCTTCATCCACTCACTCAAATTACTCTTACGTAAACTAATAATCTTCCCCGTCGGCTTTCATCCCATATGGTACTTATGAAGTCTCTAATTACTTCAGATGGTGTCTGTCTACATATCTACTCTATATGTTATCAATAAACTCAAAGGAGACAAGCATTCATCATTTCTAATCACCAAATGACGTTAATTGCCTGATAATATCCTTAATGTCGTCTCAGAATTCACACGGCTGAACAGCTAATAGATTTAGAATATTGATGAAGATTAAGTGCACCAAGTTTCCTCGTAAATTAAGTTTATGGCCTAAAGTTGACCATTTGCGGTGATAAAATAATGGAGGGATCATTTCGTGACTTTAATCTTTCAAATAATGTGAACTGTACAAGTGAATTCCTTTTTTTTAAAGTGGATAGTTCTGAATGCAATCTTTTCTACTCCATTTGATGTCAAAATCACTATAAGTTTTACGGATCTTTAGCATAGTTTTAACTGCCAACATTAACGAAACTTCATATCAATATTTTTACTTCAGCATCCGATACTAAAATACTTCACGCTGAATGAATATTTCACGACCAAAGTTTGTCATTAACATTTTCCAGCGCTATGTGAAAACAGAAGCGTCAAACTTTGAAAAACAATCAAAAGCGGTCGTCGCTTGCAACCGGCGCCATCTTTATCAGGAAAGTTGCCGCCAAAACTACAGCAACATGGCGGACATTCACAAACTGGATTTAAACACAAACGGTCGCATTATCGGACAGATTATGCCCAGATTATAGTGGGCCAGGCCTTCTGAAATTATTACGGTGCCAGCTAAGGCCGAAGTGTCCCATTTCGGGCGATTTATGTGCGAATGTAGGTACCACATAATCCACGGACGCGGATACAAGGGCGACTATAATTATGAGAAAACAATTTCCGGGATGCATCTTAATGCCGGCGTGGATTACGGTAGACATTCCCTTTTTTGCGGATTAACATTACCGACTGTGTTCTTTGTATTAATCTTTTAACGGACTCGTCGAGTTCCGGTTGGTATCTAAGAGTGCTTTTTAAATGCGTGGCCGGTAAATATCAACGGCTATCGTGTGAGTTCTGTGTACAATCTGCAGCACAGGGATATTGGCAAAACTTAAATACTTACGATATAAAACCAGAACCATCTAAAGGTCACAGCACACATATCAACTCGGAAAGGGATCGTCACCGTATCGCCTTTTGCGTCGCTGTCAAACAGTCGTCAACCTAACGTAAGCACGTAACCAAATTGGATCAGCCCCCTTACCCAAATAGCTTTTATAATAGCGCTAACGCTAACGCTTCGTATAAAATGTATGGCAAGGACATTACCTGCGGAGAGAACTGTCACGTGACTCATGCCCAGTAATGTCGTTTCCATACATTTTGCACGAAGCGTTAGCGTTAACGTTAACAGAAAAGTATTTTGTCTAAAGGCTCTGAAGCTCCGATACGTCGACTCGGCTACGGCTAGGCGACGCCGCGCTTACGGCTCGCCGACTGCTGGTTGACGGCTAGGCGGCAGTAGTTCAATCATTTTGAATCGGGCGTGGACGAAGAGACGTAAGCTAGGGTACGAAGAGCCGTAAGCTAGGGTACGGAGGACCGTAAGCGCGGGCACTGCAAGTCGACCACGCACCGCACCGCGGTTCGTGAGCTTGTCCCGAGGCGAGGCGATTACGTTACGATTCCGATTAGAGTGCGTTGCAGTAGGGAGTTTCATACAAATAATACTGAACGGCTCGAGTTGATACGTGTGCTGCGACCTTAAATTAAATTGCCAGAACCAGAAACCAAGAAAGAAAGTAAAATGGACCGTGCTATGATCACTGTCGCAAGAACAGCGATAAACCAGCTCACGATTGAAAGTTTCGTTGGTGTTTGCTCATTGATTGTTGTCGCGTTGTCGTGCAAATGAGAATGCTGTGCTCATCTAATAGCCAATAGAGTAATAAGGACAGAACTAGAATCACAGCTGGAAATCTATTTTGCTCAAAATCCTCACCTTCTGCGACAGAAGCGCCCGCACGACCTGCTGCGCCACATCGTCGAGGCGTCGCTCGTGCTCGCCCGCGCCCAGACCCGCGGATAGTGTGGACAGCTGGCTGCGGAGCCGGTCGTTCTCAGAGCCTAGCGTGGTCAGTTGGCTCTGATAGTGGGCTGCCGAAGCCTGCAACAATCACCGACCGTCAAGACAAAGTTGGAATAGTCCTTTGGGCGAAAAATCGAGGAAATTGATGCTCTAATCGGTGATTTTTTAGTGTTCCCGAAGGGTAACCAACGGAAACCTAACCGTCCGTCTATCGGTCAGCGGGCTGTATGCTGTAGGTATCTAATGAACCGTAATAGGTAAACAGTTCAAATTTATACAAAATAACAATAAAAAGAAGATTACGATGATAAGGAACCCTTCATTTGTGAGTCTGACTTGCACTTGACCGGCTTTTTTAGGAGTAAACAAGATTGTTTTGAACAAGTATAATTTGTTATTATGTCAGTTTGGTTATTCAAATTTTGTTTTTGTGTATCCCTCACCAAATAAGGCGTAAAAATAAAACAGTTTAATAATAGCTTGTCGTCCAAAAGAAGAAAAAAGCTTTCCTATCGCCCACAGCAATATTTTTTCAGTCTCACTCATCAAAACGTCAGGGCCACTCCTGTCGTCAGAACTGCTTCACTAAAAAAAATACCCCCGAAAAGGGACCATCGTTCACACTCTTAATTAAGCCGGAGTTCTCACAACAAACGAAACCAGTGTAAATTGACCTTCTCCACCCCCTTTGGCCTTTAAACACAACATCATTTACGGGCTTTCCTATTCCGAGTCACGGGTCTACTGATATTTGCTATTCACGAACACAGCACAAATTAAAGGACTTTGAATCTTATTAACTCAGTAATAAAGTGTATTTTTGAAGTAGTATTAACTCGGTGTGAGGTTTTCATTAGTCATCAAGTGAGGGCGAGACAACGAATCTGTTTGTCTGTGTGTCTGCAATAACTCGCGGTTGATAAGCAATGCTAGGGTTAGGTTTGAATGTTGAGGCCATTCAATTTGGACATACATATAATATTATGACTGCACAGTTTTAAGTGGGAAAATAAAGTCGGTATACCTAACATTAAATGTGAGATTTTACTTACATGGGAAATTCAAATAAATTGATAGCAGACTTTTGTGAATCAACGATACAATTTTTCTTATATCACGCACGATTTTCAGCTATAAATTCATTCAATAAAAAGTACTCTGTGCATTAATTTAATTTTGAGAAAAATTAGACGCCATCTGTATGTGTCAAACGCACAAATGTCAAATTTCACAATTTATGTTTTTAAATCTAATAGACAATTTAAAGGTTTTGTTTTTTTCTGCCAAGGAGGTTTCTTTTCTCAAATACCTTTGGAGTTTGTGTTACACTGCTTTTAGAATGAAACAGCTGACTTAATGCCTCAGTTATTTATTTAATTAAGTATGTCTTTAGCAAAATAGCTAGAGTTACGGTATACAATGAAACGACCCCGTTTTCAATACTCTATATAAGCAATACAAAAAGTCGAACAATTTAATTAAAATTCCAAGTAATTGACGTGCAAATCAAATGTGCGTTTATTTCATGATTTAATTATTTACCAACCGCCACCGCCGCCATTTTGCCGTCGCCATTTTGTAAATTTAATTTATATTTTGAATTTCGAACAAACCGCAGATGTTTCACGAGATCAGGTAATTAAAGTGAAGGGCTTGTTTGATTGCTTTGCCATCGAATCGGAGAGTGATATGCGACTCCATTTTATTAATTCGCTTTTATTCGTTTTAATGAGATGAAGTGTATAAATGAACGATTTTATATAGTAATCACATTTTAGTGTGTGCTCTGAAAAACAGTTTTCCACTGTTAACAAGTTCCAAGTTTTTTTTTTTGGCATTTCTACTTTCAAAATATTAAAGTTAAGATTTTAATACGCACGGGTCAATCCATCAGGTTAAGCTACGCTTGCCGGGGTTGGTCCATGGATGGGTGACCATCTTTACATACCGAGACTCCTCTGTGCCTCAGAAAGTACGTTAAGCCGTTGGTCCAGGCTGTCAATAGTGGATCTAGGACAGTCTGACAACCAGTATTATCAAAGGGAATCGTATTACCCAGTAACTGGGTTGTGGAGATCAGATACGCAGTCGCTCCATGTAAGATATTGGTATTCAGCTGTATCCGGTTAGACTGGAAGCCTACCCCAAGATAGTTGGGAAAAGAATAAGCAGATTGATTTTCATTAATATTCGTAGCTACAAACATTGTTAATTAATGTGCTTATTTAACAAAAGTGTTCATCCAAATCACAAAGTATTCACTAATTACAAGTGTTAAGCAGAAGATTTTTATTTTATTTTTGCTTGGATACTAGGCTTTTATAAATAAATGTGCGTTTGTAATCTGTGCAAAATAAATAATTTTTCTTTCTTTCAAGCTATTTTTTGAGGAAATAAATCTAAGAATAAAAACTACACGTCAGTTCAAGAAAACTGACCATTTATAAAACTGATTTATGATCTCAATCACCGGCTACCTATTACGCTTTCCGTAGTTTTATGTTTGGTAATAACAGCGCAAGTTTGAGCATAAATCACAACCCTTTGCATAGCAACCATGATTTCTCAACTGTCGTTTTCTTTGTGTAGCTTATAACAGCGATATATGTCTTTATGTATAGAATTAGGTGGTAACACTTTGTTATGTCAAGTGGTTTTATTCATACCAATTATTCTTATAGCAACACTCCTACAAACATTTCATCTGAATTCACACTAAATAGTAAATACAAAACACTCGTTTTTCCGCACGTTGATCACATCATAATACACACGACCGACTAATTGTAAACACATTAATTAATTCAGCTAATTAAATTACCCAATTACTAAACAACCATGACAAGTTAAACCACTAATTAACAGTTACGTAACATCATAGTTTTGCGAATCATAAGATTAATGGTTTCAAACAGAAATCAGAAGGGCGTTGATGCCGAAAATACGAAAATAGTTATTGTTTCGTACGGGGTTTTCAGCGGAGTGATTACATTGATGCAGTGCTGGATTTAAATCAGCGCGGGGCCTCTAGCAAATTCTACTAAGGGGCCCCTTAAATTTTTGCACAATGATAACGAATTATAATATAATAATAATTGATTCATAAGCCTAATCCACAAAGAGAGAAAATATGACCATGAGTAAATTACACTGAATTCGCTTCAAATTATGATCCTTAATTGTAATTAGGCTAAGTGGGTATATGCATGTAAAACGTAAACTACTGACACCCAAACTAGGACATGTCCTGTATCTCAGGTATCAGCGTTCCTCCCTAGTTAGTCACAAATTAGCCAAATTACACACAATTACACTTCTTTGCATTCTTTTAAGGCCGCGGGGCCTTAGGTAGCCATGGTCCCATGGGCAGTTGCCTTTTTTATGGGGTGGGAAATCATCAGATAACCTCTGTCACTCTGGGTAGAGCAGAAGGGCGTGTTAGACTATTACTGACTTAAAACCACACGTGTTCCTTCAGTTGCCGCGGTGCCTCTTTCCTGGCGGCCATCGGTCCTAGCGGGCCCCCGTCACTTATTGCTGACATCTCTTTGAGGCGCGCGTGGAACACTACGCGCCGTCGACTCCGGCCTGGTACCTACTTATCGGACGGCAAGTTACCCATTACTCGCCGTCCGCAATCCCATGCCTACATTGTCTTTATCGCTAATCCAGCATTGGTTATATTTCATATGGTAAGTATATTGACTTGTTTTTGTAAGTACAAGCGGGGCCCCTCAATGCGCGGGGCCCGTAGCATTTGCCACTTCTGCTACGTGGCTAATCCGGCACTGCATTGACGGCAATAACTAGTATTAAAGCGGGGGTCATTAATCATGGCCTGCAGTGTAGACATCATTAGGTTCGCTCGGGCACGCGTCACAAAATGTTGGGGGCACAAGTCACTGGTGTAGTTTCTTTTGCTAATCAGGGTGTGGAACAGCTTGTAATGTACTGTTGGAATGAGGGAAATAACAGGTACCAACTTCTGCCAGAGCCTTCGCCCGAGTGGAATTAGTACTTCCCTCACCTGCCTATGCTCTGTGCCCGACTATAATCTGTCTCTGTGCCAAATTTCATTCGGATCCGTTCAGCCGTTCTAGCGTGATTGAATGACAAACATACTCACAAACTTACACATATTCAAAATTAGCAGGATTCTACGTCTTCGTTAGAAGGTTTTTACCGGAAAAAGGTAGATATGGCGGTATATGTGTAGAGCTGGATGTCTGACTTTCAGCAAATGCTGAGATGGTAACCCTTTCGGTATGGACACGCTCAGCAAAATTTTATTGTATCTTTGTGGACTACTCTTTTTTACGTTTTGTTTGCGTGCTGCCTGTGTCAAATAAATGTTTTCTATTCTATTCTATGTGTGGACGCTTAGGGAAGGCTTACGTCCAGCAGTGGACATCTTTTAGTTCAATGACGATGGACGATGGAGCTGTATGTAGTGTCTAGGTACCTAACCTAACCTTTTTTTTTGAGGGAGAGAAATCATCAAATGACTTCTTCCGTTCGTGGGTGGAGCTCCCAGGGCGTGTCAAAGTCTTACTGACTAAAACCTACCCGTGTTTTTTCCCGGGCCTGCGGACGGCGGGCAGTGGGTAGCTCGACGTCCGATCAGCACCAGGCCCGTGAGTCCACGCGCGCCTCAAAGAGATGATTGTCAGCCACCACTGACGGGGCCCATCGTGGCCGGTGCCTGCATGCCTAGGGGTAGCGGATAAATTCTCTACATGAGTTTTCGCACCCCTGGACACTCAGGCAGGGAAGGAACAGGGGTGGGTTCCAATGACATCTCATTTGTCATTGGATGATTTCCCAGCCCACAACCCGTGTTTCTTCTGTTGCACTTTTGTGTTAAAAAAAGGCTGTAGTCACTGTTTCGAACCATCCCGGCTTTTTTTGATAAGAAAAGAAAGATCTGTCGTGGTCTGGTGTGTGACTGACAGGTCAAGGAAACCCAAAACCAGGTCAAGAAAACACAATTAACTTGTTTACGAGTTAATCTGACTTGTTATGCCAAAACAGATTAACTAGTCCCCGTCACAGTGTGGCAACCATTTATTATTCCGTATCAATAATTCATAACATCCTACGTTCGGTTAATAGATGGCGCCACTATACAATTTAGTCGGATTATCTTATCGTGGAATATGCGCAGAGTTAGTTCGGCATCCTGTGCCTGTAATAGCTACCTTGATCCTGTTTCCATGGACCTACGATTGTTTTCAAGGGGTTTCTGATGACTAGAAAATAGTTATTCTTCTTAGTGTGTCGATGGCAAATTTAGTTTTCGACCGATTTCGCAAAAAGGAGAAGGTTTTTGTTCGACTGTGTGTATGTTTTTTTTTATGATGTCCACCGATTTCTCTGTCAGTTGTGGACCGTTTTTCAAAATTCTTTTATTATCCGAAAGAGTATACTCCAGAGGTGGTCCCATATAAATTTAATCGAAATAGCTTTAGCGCTTTCTGAAAAAATCGATAAAAATAATGGGTATACGTAGATGACGTTTTGGCCTTTTCCATATACGAGTATGTTCAAATTCCATGTTATTGGGGTTATCAATTCGGACATAACTTTAATATTTAGATGTAAATATTAAAATTTAAATAAATTTAACTTCGAAAGTCGGTGTCAATTAACGAAGAAATAAAATACAAACACCGACTTCCGAAATTATGGTTAAATTTGTATTTTCTTTTTTGGAAGTCTGTTGTACTTTTTGTAAAAAAGTTTTTTTAAATATTCTGTTTGGCTCAGTATTGAGCCAGCGCAATAGCATTCGCTGACGCATTCATAAGGTCGTCACATCAGGTGACAGTACATACTGCGCAAGATGAGAGGTAGACCATGATCTGCGGAGAGTCGCAGCATGAACACCCAAGATCAGTCTCTTGAATATAAGATGATACAATGCGTCCTGCGCGATAATTCAGAATTAATAATAGTTATTGAAATTTTCAAAATTTCTCTGGTCTAATATTTATGTGTAGTAGTAGTATGTATCAGATTAAGTATATTCAAGAAACACAACCATTTTGTGTGTTGTTGTTGTGTGCGGTGCATCCTGACCGTCCTAACCAACGGTGCACAAAGTTGGTAACAGTTTGGTTAAGTTGGACAAGGAAGAGCTTTGTCCAGCAATGAAACATTAATGTAAAAAAGAAGTCTAAAAAAAAAGACAGACCTTCTTAAAAAAAAATGGACCTACAAGTTCTAGAAGTTCCGAGTTTCTGACAGAAGACTATTAGAAGTTCCAATTTGAATTATCTAGGAAAAGTTGAAGTTCTTTATGAATGAATGAAATTTTGTATTCATGCAAATAAATCAGCTTTTCAGTTCATGTGTAAGCAAGTCATCTGTGATTTACACTAACATTAACAAAATCTTTATAATGTTCCCACTGCTGGGTCTTAGGCCTCCTCTCTAGGAGAGGATAATGGTTGTAATCCACCACGCGAGCCCAGTCCGGGTTGTTGGATGTCACATGTCTTCGATTTTTTATTCTAGGACATGCCGGTTTCTTCACGATGATTTCCTTCAGCGTTTTGAGAGCAGAGGTTATGAAATACATTACACAAAGTAAGCCTGCCTTTTTTTTTTTTTTGGGTGTCCGAAATAATCCAATGACATCTCCCGCTCTAGGGTGGAGCGGAAGGGCGTGTCAGACTCTTACTGACTAAAACCCAACCCTGTTCCTTCCCTGCCCTGAGTACCCAGGGGCGCGGTAACTCTGTTTCGAATTTATCCACGACCCCTGGGCAGGCATCAGCCATGACGAGCTCCGTCATGTTTTGCTGACAACTCTTTGAGGCGCGCGTGAAACACTACGCGCCGTCGACTCTCGGGCCTGGCGCTGATCGGACGGCGAACTACCCCCGTAAAGTAAGCATGCCTGGGTTTGAACCCCTCGTAGGTAAGCAGGGGCTGCTACCACTGGACCACAAATACTCGTTTCATCATCTTTCTGCCCTTATCCCATGTTACTTGGGGTCGGCGCAACACGTTTTTTTCTTCCATTCTGTCCTGTCAGCCGTCACGCTATCACTAACTCCCTTTTCTTTCATATCACTCCTCACACAATCAAAAATACTCGTTTAGACAGCTAATATTTTGTAGAACAATGACCACCAAAATATCGTATCGCACAACCCAATGGAAACATACTAATTGGTTTCGTTAGTGCACAACTATGGCGGGCCGGCGAGCTTCGCTAACGTAATTATGAAGATACCTCAGCTCCTGCCTACCCCGGAAACAGTAATGAATAACTTGCCTGCTTGCTGTTTTAAATGCTGGGAAAACGTTCCCAGCGAATATCGCAGTTGGACGGTAATTATTTTGGCATTTTGGTTAAGTTGTATCTAATTAGATAAATAGTTAAAGTTGGTATAGATTAGTGGTTGGTTGGTAAGATAGCTTGTATCTAAGTTATAGCATTGGCTCGGATCGATCTTCTATATACAGTTGGATATAAACACATACATACACTGGTATCTATCTAATGATGACGAAAAACGGTGAAGACTGAAATGTTATATGACGCTGCAGACTAATAACACTAGAAACTTTAATCTCATGCCTTATTTGAAATTGTAAGTGACAAGCACCAATTACCAATAGCAAAACAAAAATATACAAGAAACTACATAAAAACCAGCATTTTATCTAAATAACAAATGCACATATTTACTGGGTCATCTCGTAAATGGAGCATGAACCCAACCTAGTTGGGTACTTTGTTTATCTTGAATATTTTCCTCTTTTTCTCTTTATATAAGTTAATTCGCCAGTCGCCAACATGGCGCCGGTCCTAACAAACTGTCATTATGACAACGTTTTAGTAGTCGAGATATAAAAAAAAAACATTTGTAAGGGAAATGCAGGGCTGTTTTGTTGCTTTAAGTTATAGTAATTCGCATTAGTGATTCTTAACATAGTTGGCGCAGTGGCTTTTTTCATTCAGAGTCTCGTCGAGTCAAAACTATCTGTGACAATGTCATCCTATGACTTCTCCCGCTCTAGGGTGGAGCAGGAGGGCGTGTCAGACTCTTATTGACTAAAACCCACCCCTATTCCTTCCCTGTCATGAGTGCCCAGGGGCGCGGTAACTCTGTTTCGAATTTATCCACGACCGGCCATGACGAGCCCCGTCATGCATTGCTGACAACTCTCTGACGCGCGTGGAACATTACGCTTTTTCAACGCAATTAATGTGTTCGTACGAAGAAGGAATAAAGAAATCATATTATTATCTAATATTACAGAAACAGCGAGGCTTAGAGGGCTAATTCTCTTCATTTTAAGGAACGTTCGCAATCTGTCAAAAACACGTCTAATTTCCCTACATTTTGACAAGTTTCTGACATTAATTGTGGCTGAGATGATATTGTGACTTGAATTTGAACGTTTTTAGGGTTCCGAAAGTTCGAATGAAAAACGAAACCCTTATAGGATCATTTGTGTTCTGTCTGTCTGTCTCTCCGAAACCACCGAGGCTAAAATTTTGAAAAAATACAAGAGTTAGTTCTTTACCTATAGATTAGAGGAAAACCTAAATAAAAAAAATTGATTTGTTCGGAACCCTATGGGTGTAAGTCCGACTCGCTCTTGGCCGGTTGTTATTTTAAGTAAAGTACGAGGCTTCAGTTCTTATTTTAAGCCCATAAAAATGTTTGTTCATGTTGGAATCGAAATCACGAAACGTAACGCAGCTCACCTAGTCTTTAGCCAAACATATCCTCAATATGTTCGTTTTCCCGGCTGTCAATCGTGGATCTTTGACAGTCGTTACGGATCGTCAGAAACCCGAAAGTCTGACAACCACCTTACCTAAGGGTATCGTATTACGCAGTAACTGGGTTGTGGAGGTCAGGTAGGCAGTCGCTCCATGTAAAATACTGGTGTTCAGCTGCACCCGGTTAGACTGGAAGCCGACCCCAAGATAGTTGGGAAAAAGGCTAGGCAGATTGATCCTCAATATGTCCGTATTCATCTTCACCTTCTGCCCTTATAGGTTTTTTTTTTTTTTTTTTTTTTGGGTGGTGGGAAATCATCTAATGACTCTTTCCGCTCTGGGGTGGAGCGGAAGGGCGTGTCAGACTCTTACTGACTAAAACCCACCCCTGTTCCTCCCTGCCCTACGCGCCCGGGGGCGAGGTAACTCTTTCGAATTTATCCTCCACCCCCGGGCAGAATTTATCCTCCACCCCCGGGCATCCTCAATATGTCCGTATTCATCTTCACCTTCTGCCCTTATAGGTACTAATCTATTTGGGGTCACCGCAGCGTTTTCTCCTTCCACAAATCTCTTTGCCATTATCTCTATGGTCACCTGGTTTCTAGCCATGTATTTTTTTTACACAATCCGTTTTTTAGGGTTCCGTATCCGAAGGGTCCAAACAGAGCCCTATTGTTGTCACTCACGTGTCTGTCTGTCTGTCCGTCCGTCGTTTGTCACAAAATTTTGTTACGGAGAATTTTTTAACTTCCCATTGACCTATGAACTTGAAATTTGGTGATAATGCTTTGGTAATAATGATTTGGTGATTATTATATATACTTTACTAACAAATACCAATATTTGGTATGGAGCCCTTAATGTGCGAAATTCGACACGCACTTGACCACTTTTTTCGTTAACCTGCACTACACTAGGTACTCGCGAAGTTGATCGAAGTTGAGCGAATACGATAGTGTAGAAGAGCACTTCGGTTAGCTTCGTGCCACCTCGGCTCGTATACGGTTATACTTCGGTCAACTTCGAAGAGTACTTCGTGAAGTAACTTCGCGAGTAGTATAGTGCGGCTTTTGGTTTTCCTGTATCCTATGACATCCAAATTCATGCTTAAAATTGCCTCATCCTCACGACATGTTCATCATTCCTACGTATACCTACGCATAAAAATTAAATGCGAATGCTTTGAACGCATTCAAATGAATGCCAACTAAAACTCAAAATTATCCCTACACTCTACCTACGTCCACTAATCCCAAAACCGTCCATTTACAAATAACGTAACCGACTAACAGACAAACACAATTAGTATGTGAGTGTAAACTCGTGACGCAGGCGAGGCCGGGGGGCGCATGCACCCTAGACCCCCGACTGTGACCCTGTGACGTGGGGGTGCAGTCGTTTTAAAGTAATGTTCACAGATAGACAGATAGGCTCTATGGTTTTAAAACGATGTAAGTTGTACAAGGTTTTGGTTGGTAAGTTTTTAGGGGTAGGGAGTAATTGTGATTGAGTCACAAACATAGTTTTTAACCGACTTCGGAAAAGGAGGAGGTTCTATGTTCGACTGTATTTTTTTAATTTATTTTTAATTTATGTCAACCGATTTCTCTGTCACTTGTGAACCGATTTTCAAAACTCTTTTTTTAACCGAAAGAATATACACCTGAGGTGGTCCCATATAAATTTTATCGAAATTGCTTCAGCGCTGTTTGAAAAACTGAACAAAAACGAAAAATACGTATAGACGTTTTGGTTTTCTCCAGTTACGAGTATGTTCAAATTCCACATTCCATGTTATTGGGGTTTTTAGTTCTGGGGTATACAACTAAAAAGTGAAAAATAAAAAACTTTTTTATAAAAAAACTTTTTTACAATAAAATAGGACCGACTTCCAAAAAAAGTGCAAAATAACTTAAATTTCGGAAGTTAGTGTTCCTGTTTTGTGTCTTCGTTTTTTGACACCGACTGCCGAAATTAAAGTTATTTTGCACTTTTTTTGGAAGTCGGTTCTATATTTTTGTAAAAAAGTTTTTTATTTTTCACTGTTTAGTTGTGGTTCCCCATTAAACTGTGTTAACAATTCATAGACATACGACAGCAGCAATCGCGGTTGATTTGCTGTCAATTTTTGAAGAGTTCCGTTGTCTGTCTCCGAAACCCTTCATCAGATCTTTTTGAAATTTAAATGCAACCATTTCGGAATAAACCCCTTTCGAACAAAAAAAGAATTTTGCAAATCCGTCAATATATGACGGAGTTATGCCCGAACATACATAAAAAAAAAAAAAAAAAATACAAACATCCGAATTGATAACCTCCTCCTTTTTCGAAGTCGGTTAAAAAAAAAAAAACAACCGACTTCCAAAAAAGAAAATACACAAAAAATTAAAAAATAACTTTAATTTCAGAAGTCGGTGTCAAATAACGAAGAAATATGAGAACCTCCTCCTTTTTTTTCGTCGGTTAAAAATACAAACACCGACTTCCGAAATTAAAGTTTTTTGTGTGCTTTCTTTTTTGGAAGTTGGTTGTTTTTTTTGTAAAAAAGTTTTATACTAGAGATTTTTAAGGTTTGAAATTCGTGTTCATCGGCTCAGGCTAAGTAGTTAAATATCCCTTTGTGCCTAATGGCCTAGCTTTGTTCTGTCTCCTGCTTGATTAAGAGGGAAGTGGAAATGATGTTTTTCTTACTCCTCCGCTGTTGTTTTCTGATTAATTTCGTTGCGGGACCCAAGACAGTTTAATCGTTTCTCCAGGTGCCGTCGAGCTTCATTGCCTCGGCGTTTTTTCTGGTGGTCGCCACTGTTGATTCTGTCTTACAGGATTTACAGTGGTTTAGAATTAGTGTGGTGGGGTTCTCCCAAAAAAAGGGTCAAGTAGTTAGTTAGACATTTCGAACAAGGTGTAGATGGTGGACAATCTCTACTCCTACCGAAACAGCAGAGGCGTGCAGAGTCGAGGCGGGGCGTTACTCATGAATAACTTTTACTGTGGGACCAACACTGAAATCATGAAAAATAAATCAACTGCCCCATACATTTATGATTTTTTTCTCGTCTCGTAATTTTCACATTGTTTAAAGGCTAGTTTTATAAAATTTCGCTATTTAATTCCAATTATATGAATAATATTAATGTATTGTTGTTTTTCTGTGTATATTATTATTGTTGTTATTTTTACTGTTTATTTTTATATTATTGTGTGTGTGTTATGTGTGTTTTATGAGATACTAAACGCATCCTACGAGTAATATTCTGCTATTGAATTTTTTGTTTGGATGGATGGATGTTTGTAACTCAATCACGCCAGAACAACTGAACGAATTTGGATAAAATTTGGCACCGATCCAGATTATTGTCTGGAATAACACATAGGCTATAATTTATAATGGGTGAAGTATTAATTCCACGCGGGCAAAGCCGCTTACAGAAGGTAGTTCAAAATAGTTTTATCTATCTATTAAACATGCCAATGAGTAAGTAATTTTAAAAGCCATGGAAATTTGAGTATCTTGTTCCAAGAGGAAAACCTTGCCGCTCATCGTCCTCTCTTCTCCTTCGGTTGCCTTCCAACTCTTCTAGTCGTTACGGTGCATCCTTTACTGTTCGTGCTGTACGCCTTTGGAACTCTCTTCCACACACTCCAAGGGATAGCCCTTCGTTGGAGGTGTTCAGGAGAGGAATAAGGCAGCATTTCCTGTCAACATGACCCATAATAATATGTTTTTATAGAATTTCTTTGTTTATATTATAGGTATATATTATGTTTGTGTATCACATATTTGTTTAGTTTATTTAAGCAACAATATTAGATTTTGAGTTTTGTTGTGCACTTATGATAATCCTAAGCAATTATGTATTTTTCACCTTTTGGTTTGCTGTAAGAAAACCCAAACGCTGGGTTAAGCTCGCCTTTGTAATTAACTGTCCCATTGTGTTTTTCTGTATAAGTTTTATGTGTACAATAAAGAATAATAATAAATATGTATATGCTGGATACTAAACAGGTCTAAGATAATGGCAGACCGTGTACCATGTAAATCCCATACTTTTTCTCCATAGAAAGTAAGGTCAGAGCTTAATTACCCTATATTAACGACAATCGTGATACTAATGGCAATATCCACACAATTACTAGACACTTTAGAAGTCACGAGATGTTGGAGACTTTCTCTTAGTTGCCTTACCTAGTGGTTATATATATTTTCTATTAAAGTTTTATTATAGGTCTTGATGTAGATCAATATCTGTTAATCAAAGCAGTGTCTTTCTGTCTGTTAATAACAGCAAATTACGATCATGAATCCGTTTGGCATATCACGCGATACTGGCCCCTTTGACTGGTCATTCGAAAGTCTTAGTAAATCTTGAATGGTTCGGACTAATATCCAGCTCGAACTTTCCTATATCTATATAAATACAAATGAATTGCCGAATGAATGTAATTTAAAAAAAAAAACTTTTTTACAAAAAAATAGAACCGACTTCCAAAAAAAGTGCAAAATAACTTTAATTTCGGAAGTCGGTGTTCCTGTTTTGTGTCTTCGTTTTTTGACACCGACTTCCGAAATTAAAGTTATTTTGCACTTTTTTGGAAGTCGGTTCTATTTTTTTGTAAAAAAGTTTTTTATTTTTCACTTTTTAGTTGTGGCTCCCCATTAAACTGTGTTAACAATTCATAGACATACGATAGCAGCAATCGCGGTTGATTTGCTGTCAATTTTTGAAGAGTTCCGTTGTCTGTCTCCGAAACCCATCATCAGATCTTTTAAGTGGGACCATTTCGGAATAAACCTCTTTCGAACAAAAAAATAATTTTGCAAATCCGTCAATACATGACAGTTATATATAAAAAAAAATAAAAATACAAACATCCGAATTGATAACCTCCTCCTTTTTCGAAGTCGGTTAAAAAATGCCCTGCACGCCTCAAACGTAAACATCTGTCAAGCCCCGTTGAAAGAAGGGTTAATTATTCGCAAATTGATTACTAATGAATATGATCTAAAATTGGTGTAGTTTTGTGTCTCAAGTGTTAACGCAACTGTACAATAAGTGGCAACATCGAAACTGAGAATCTTATTTTAGTATTGAATACCTCAGCGAAATTACAGTGAATGCTCACTCGACACATTTGCTGCCAAATACTGCAAAAAAACATAAGAATGTGTTACATCCGCATTCTAATAGAAAACCAAGTGACTGGATTCTGTATTAAAACACTAAAAACTTTATAAACTTGACACTGGTGCCGACTCTGTTGTGCACAAACTAAACTTAATTTAGGCTAGGTTTCTTAGACGTAAACTAGTTTGACATCTCTAACTTAGTTCATAGCTATAGCCGTCCTTTTCTCGCACTGCCTTTTAGTAAAAGATAGCTATTCTCTAATTTTAGTTTAGTTATTGAACAAGAGAATTGGCACCACTGGCCAATTGCAAAACCGAAAAAAACTAGGCAACGGAGACTCTGTGCATTATCTTACTATTCCTACTAACCTATCGCTTCTAAACCAAACTTTTAACCGACTAACAGTATAGAATTTTCATAACTGTTTCCACGAAATTTTCCACCGTTGCATTAACTCCACTCATTTATTAGGCAGCTTAAACTATCGATTTTTGCACCGCAACCCTATCCGTTGCCCTCCGTAACTGTGCCCTTGCACTTCGCTGGGGTGTAGCTGAATTATTGTTTAGAGGGGGTGGCCTTTTAAAGCGGGAAACCCCAGCTATTGTGCATAGCCGATTTCCCGCTATCCGCCATTTTAATGTCCTTCTAGCGCGGGCTCGCTTTGTGTGTGTGTGGGTGATGTGGTGCTAGTCAAGAGAGGTAGCGATTGGATTAGTAGTTCCGCGATACTGTTTCATCGTATACGAAGAATATTCTAAATGCGAAAGTTTGGATCGAGGGATTTGTTAATCAATCACGCCAGAACGAATGAAGGGACCTGGATGAAATTTAGCACAGAGATAGATTATAGTCTGGAATAGCACATAGGCTAATTTATATCGGGGGACTTCTGACTGAAATCATTCAATGACATCTCCCGCTCTGGGTGGTGTCATGCTCTTACTGACTAAAACCCACCCCTGTTCCTTCCCTGCCCGGAATGCCCAGGGCCGCGGTAACTCTGTTTCAAATTTATCTACAAACCCTGGGCAGCCATCGGCCACGACGGGCCCCGTCATGGTTTGCTGACAGCTCTTTGAGGCGCGCGTGAAACACTACGCGTTGTTGACTCTCGGGTCTGGTGCTAATCGGACGGCGAGCTACCCACTACTCGCCGACCGCAGGCCCGGGTATAGCGGGGGCCTACTTTAAATAATATTTAACATTTCCCATCCAGCCCTGAATGAAAGTTGATTTATGTGTAAACTGGATAAAACCTAAAGCCATTATTTCCCTTGGATTTGTCAGAAGTAGTTTTCGTAAATATTATGATTGTTTTTCGTTTAATTTGCATAAAATGTTTGCTCGTGAAATTCTTGGTGTAGGTACCAACAAGTCTTGCTCACTTTCAATTTCATTACCCTATCCGCTCATCACTTGCGCCGCGCATAATTTTTCAGTGTGTTTAACATAAAGGTACACACAGACGTGTGTGTGTGATCACTTCACAACCTTTATTACTGTTCGCTGTATTTTTCTATTGTCGTCATGTCCGCCCTGCAGGGCCAGCCTGTGTCATGTTTAGAGCAGGGCACTGCTCTTTTCGAAGTGTCTTTTTATACCTGAGTGGTTTTTAGATGTCGTTTTATACAGGGTGCAACCGAAATGAGTGGTTATATATAAAATAACAACTTTCTTCAACAAAGTCATAATTAATACCGAAAAAAAACTGGCCAGGTGAGTATTGGATTTCGCATATTAAAGGCTCTGTACTAAATATTGGTGTTTGTTAGTAAAGTATACGTTATAATAAACATTATCACCAAGTTTCAAGTTCATAGGTCAATGGCAAGTTAAAAAAATCTTCGGATCAAAATTTTGTGACAGACGACGCACAGACAGACAGACGGACACGTGAGTGACAGCAATGGGCTCCATTTGGACCCTTCGGGTATGGAAAAATTCCCTAAGAATGGACCTATTATATTAACTTTGATCAGCTGATGAAAAGTATGGACGGAAAGCCCATTTTTTTTTTTTGGGAATTTCCTATGGCTTCCTAGAAGAAAGTTGTTAAATTCCATGGACAGAAGCAGTCTCTAAAATGTGACTACCCATTTGCAAACGCAATCTTTTTTGTGACATCCAAGTTACCACAGCAACATTAAGTAAAAAAAAAACTTTTTAAACTGGGCAGATCAAACAGACTATAATATAAATAACTGCCAGTCTGGAAAACCAGAAAAAAAAAAACTTGAGAGGTGTCAAGGGACACCCGGATGGAACGAAGTTCCTTTCGATTAATTAGTGAAGGAATTGTAATATAATTTAATTTTTTTAATTTATAATTTTTTTTTTTATTATTAACTACGCACACACGCACGCACGTAAGAAGTTATACTTCATCATCTCATCTCATCTCAACTCATCGCAGCTCAGCTCAGCTCAGCTCAGCTCAGCTCAGCTCAGCTCAACTCAACTCAACTCAACTCTTTAGCAATAACAACAACTATAACAAAATTAATTGTAATAATTTTTTTTTTTTTTACTATAGCAAAAAGTGTCGTGACAACTTTTCGTAAGAATTTTTTCCGTCTAGCCCCCTTTCACAACGCGCGATAAGGAACTTCGTTACAATAAGAATACTTGAAAAACTTCAACCTCAGGCCAAGTGGCTAAAAGATACTGTACAATGTACATACTAGCTTCTACCAGTGGCTTCGCTCGCGTGGAATTAGTAGTCATTCCATTGTAAATTATAGCGTATGTCCTATTCCCGGCCGCTACCACCGCAGGAGAGGAACTGGGCGTCAGCACGTCGCGAAACGATCTCCGGCCACTGTAGACCCGGGCCTGCGGACGGCGAGCAGTGGGTAGCTCGCCGTCCGATCAGCACCAGGCCCGTGAGTCGACGGCGCGTAGTGTTCCACGCGCGCCTCAAAGAGATGTAGTCAGCCACCACTGACGGGGCCCATCGTGGCCGGTGCCTGCATGCCTAGGGGTAGCGGATAAATTCTGAAAATGAGTTACCGCACCCCTGGGTACTCAGGCAGGGAAGGAACAGGGGTGGGTTTTAGTCTGTAAGAGTCTGACACGCCCTCTCGCTCCGAGCGGGAGATGTCATTGGATGATTTCTCACACCACAAAAAAAAGAAAAAAAAAAGAAAAAAAGACTATACCTAATCTATATCTGTACCAAATTTCATCCAGATCCGTGCGGCTCTTCTGGCAGGATTGAGTGACCAACATCCATCCATTCATCCAAACTTCGCATTTATAATATTACTAGCTGCGCCCCGCGGTTTCAACCGGGTAGACCGGGATAAAAAATAGCTTTTGTGTTAATCCAGGGTATAAGTTATCTTACCGCGCCCCTGGGCACTTACCGCGCCCCTGGACACTCAGGGCAGGGAAAGAACAGGGGTGGGTTTTAGTCAGTAAGAGTCTGACATGCCCTCCCGCTCCACCCAGAGCGGGAGATGTCATTGGATGATATCCCAACCCCCCCCAAAAAAAAAACGGGTAGAAGTTATCTATATACCAAATTTCATCAAAATCGGTCCAGACGTTTGAGCGTGATGAAGTAACAAACATACAAACACACATTCACAAATTTTCGCCTTTATAATATTAGTGTGATTTACTAGGATGCGCTGTCAACAAAATATTCGCAAGAACAAGTTCAAAACACTACGCCGACATGTATGTATAGTAAGATATAAACCAGTATGTGATACTTAAAGCATATTAAACTATCAGGGGTCTGTCAGTCCGTCATTTAGCAGTTATTACGAGGGTGAGCTCTGTAATCTTCGCGGACGACTCTCTAACCTTTGGCGTTGTATCTTTGTTGTTATATTTAGGATCAGATTTATGTTCCTTATACTCTACGAGAATTATAAACGCTATTAATTTGTTTCTTGATATCTATATATTAATACGTGAAGCAAAAACTTTGTACACCTTTTTAGGGTTCCGTACCCAAAGGGTTACCAACAGGACCCTATTACTAAGACTCTGCTGGCCGTCTGTCTGTCAGCGGGCTGTATATCACGATCCGTGATAGGTAGACAGTTGAAATTTTCACAGAATGTGTATTTCTGTTGCCGCTATAACAACAAATAATAAAAATTAATTAAAAATTAAAAGAACCCTTTTTAATTTTCATCATGAGATACTACAGCCCAAAAAAAAATGACGTTTCTAGAAACGTGTCTTTGTTGTTTTTTTTTCAGTTTATGGCACGGAACCGTTCGTGTCCGAGTCCGACTCGCACTTGGCCGGGTTTTTTTATTACGAAACTTACGCGAACAAAGGAATATGTTTGGCACAGTTAAAGTTATATGGTGAAAGAGTGCAGAAAGCTAATATTTTTATATAATACGCATTAGAAATAAATTATTAATAAAAAAACATTACACACACTACCATGCGTTTGATACACAACCACAAATATAAACATACTTATGGTCGAATTTCGACCACTGGGGCCAATGCCAAATGTATGTAAGCGTTTTGATGAGTTAATAAAATTGTCAGGACAAGGTATGTATGAAAGAAAATTTTGGGAAATCGAAAAAAAAAAACATTAACCCGCGCGAAGCTGGGTGCTAGTGAGTAATAATTAGAATACTAAATTCTCAGTTGTTTCTATCAGGGGCGCGGTAACTCTGTTTCGAATTTATCCACAACCCCCGTGCAGTTGTTAGTAAGTCTAGTCTATACAATACAGAAGGATCCCATTGTAATGGTTCGGGTACAAACCTGGGATTTGATACTAAAACTAGAATAGCGTACCTATTTACTTAATTGGCTTTTGAAGCTAGTTTAATTTTCAAACCAAAAACAATTTGAAAGTGTGCTTACATTTAAAACTAGTCTAGTTTGGATTGGTACTGAAATACCAATTTCATATAATTAGTATCTGATTATTTTAGAACACCAGCTGTGTTATCCTTTTAACTCCATTTATATTGATAGGTCGGTTTAATTACTTTATCTACGTACTGTTTTTAAAAAAATACTGTCACTGAAATTCTAATTGGCTTTATTCTAGACTAGCTTCAGCTAGCAGCTTCATCCGCGTGGAATTAGTACTTCCCCCATAAATTATAGCCTATGTACTCTTCCAGACTGTAATCTATCTCTGTGCCAAATTTCATCCTGATCCGTACAGCCGTTTTGGAGTGATTGAGTAACAAACAGCAATCAAAACTTTCGCATTTATAATACTGGCTGCGCCCCGCGGTTTCACTTGCGTAGACCGGAATAAAAAGTATAGCAAGCCTATGTGATAATCGAGGGTATAAGCTATCTACATACCAAATTACATCCAAATAGGTCCAGCCGTTTGAGCGTGAAAAAGTAACAAACATATATACACACACATTCACAAACGCCTTTATAATATTAGTGTGATAATAAAGTATGCTTTATAATATTAGTAGGATTATGACTACCTACTTTCATTCAAAATTATGCCATAAAACTTAATGGAAAACCGAAAAGCATTTAGCAAGAAAACAAGGACAACAAACAAGTCCTGTCGGGGGGTTGGGACGGCCGTTTAGCGTCATTAAAGAGCATTTATCGACCGGAGGGGGACACGCGATCATTTTTAGATTATAACCGCTCCAGATAGACGAATTAATTAACGGCAAAAACCAATACATTCAGATCCCTGTCACTTTAAGAGTCCCCTTTAATTTCATCATTATTCTTTGATACCCGCGGGGCGCGGCGGCTCAAACCGGCTCAAACTGGTTATGGCTGGTTTGCGCCGGTCATAACTGGACGTTCTTTGAGGGATTATGGACGGAACGTGTTTGTGAAGGGGGATGAGACGTTTTTGCGTAATTAGTGGTGCAAGTGGGTTTCTTGATAAGTGCCTCTTCGGTGCAGTGTGGGTGGTAATGGATATTATGTAAGAGGATTACTTTAGGAGCGACAGAAGAGGCAAAATAAGCTGCTCAAAGTTTGTCAATCTAAAAGTACTCGTATTAACCACAGAAATCAAACAACCTAAAATGTTGTAAGTGAATGTACGAATGATTCCAGATATCAAAATATGGAAATTCCACTCTGTTCAATCAATCGAACACGTGTCTGAAAAATAAAATGAAACGGGATTCCACACACATTTTCAGCAAATATAAAAATTTGCTCCCATTTCGCCGTCTGACCGTAGTATGAAACGTTGAAAGACGATATTAAAGCATAGGGGTTGTTACACAATGGGTAACAGGTACGAAATGCAGGAATATCATTCAAAAAGTGACGGGAAATGGAAAAATCAAAATTCACGTCCGCCATTCAAAACAGATAGGTGGCTGTGACGGAGAAGGGGAGAGCACAATGACCAGCGGTGTAACGAAACAGGAATATACCGGGGATTTTTATTTTTTTACTCTTTTTTAAACACGAAAGTGAATGGAATTTCGAAGCGGAAAAGTTCAGGTGGAATGTTTTGAGCAAGTATGATGAAATAAATATTCAAGAGTAATGAAAGAAAACCAGTTACCTACATACTTTTGAGACAGTATTTTTTATTATACAGGGTGTAACGGAAAGGTGTGGTCATATTTTAAGAACTGCATCTGCCCTCAACTTTCTTCAAGAAAATCCGAGGAAATTCTAAAAAAAAAATGTACTTCCCATACAAATATTGATCAGCTGATGATCTTCTATGGAAAGTCCAATTTTTTTTTTGCGAATTTTCTGTTTTTCTTAGAGAAAGTTGTTCATTGCTATGGGCAGAACCGCCTCTGAAAATATGACCACACCTTTCCGTTACACCCTACATACCTCGTGTGTATTATCATCACAGTTAAGTTTATGAGTATACTTGTGATGGTAGTATAAACTAATGAATTTCTACAAATTTTATTAATTATTTGCCCTCTAAAATTATGACGAGCAAAGTTTTAATTTTAATCCTCTTGCCTTGTTTAAAATTGTAAAAAAAGTGGAGAATTTTCCACAGTTGTTTTGTGCTCACTGAACATCGTATACAATATTTACTTTGTAGGTATGTACAACTTTATAACAAAAACAAAAACCTGGTTACGGTTAAAATCTGATCGGATACAAACATCATGGCTGGTTAGAGTCCATTGTGAGTCCATCTTACCCGCTTCTCCCCTAACTTTTCATCGAAAAAATGGGGGAGAGAACAATACCCAGCCATAATGAAATATTTTGAATATTTGTATTTGATTCCTCTTAAAAGTCTATATTAGAACACCAGTGTAACTAGACCTGTCGAAAAAACTTTTTTTTTTCAGTCCAGGGTCAGTAGGGTTCATTTTTCTCTGGACAAGGGAAAGTCGGGGGTCTTTCGTGAATTTTTAATTCCACAGTTTAGAGGATATTTGCTCAGGAATTTGCGCTATGAAGAGAAGTTTTTATTCGTATTTTATGGTCCATATACGTGGGCACACCGTCTCGATGGAGATCGTAAAGTGTGCCTGTCTGGACACGGAATGCTGTGGTCGAAGAATCAATTTTGGTATATTGGAACTTTTATCATTAACACTTAGATCCTTTTATTTTTAAGTGAAAAGTTCTTTAGGCGGGTTCGGCATTTTTGAGATGGGAAAAACTATCGAACTCGCGCGACACCGACCCGCTACGAGTGCTACGACGCGAAGCGTCATAGCACTCGTAGCGCATCGCGTAGCGGATTGAAGTGAAAACTTCTTTAGGCGCGTTGGGCATTTTTGTTCAAGTTTTCACTTCTGTCAGCATTCCTGGAGCGCTCTCTTTTTTTATCTGTCTAAATTCACACGAAGTTGACAACCCTAAATAAATAAGGATTGCAATTTTGAGGTACAGAATTTTTGAAAAATGGTCTAAAGTGTTCAGTAAGTCAACGTACACCATTGAACTCGCAGCAGTGAATAATTTGACACTATTTGAAACAAAACTTTAGATTATCTATATTCCACATTTTTCAAGTCTAAAAAAAAAAAAAAATTCAAGTCTGTTTTTTTCAACAGCGCTGATTATTTAATTGTTTTTTAAAATCATCAAATAACTTTTCTCGCTCTGGGTGGAGCTCCTGGGAGGGCGTGTCAGATTCTTACTGAATGCGCTGTCCCTTAAAGGAACAAAGACAACAAAGATTACTTACCTCAAGTGCTGATGATAGGGACGCCTTCTCCTGCTTCAGAGTTTCCACGCGGCTCTTGTATTGCAGCAGCGATCGCACTGTCTCCTCCATCCTGAAACAATAAAGAATAATTTTCTGTAGTTTAAAAAACAAAAAAACACTTTATTTTTTATTTTTCGTGTTTTCATCAACAAATCCTTTCATTTTTATACCCATATCTTAGGAATGCAAACGAAATAACTAGCCCGTCATCTTTGGGAGTTTGCCATATTGGATTTAGAATGACGTCACTTAGCTAACCATGCATTATCATCCAAACTTAATATGTAAGCAAAATTTTAGCTCGAATTGGAAACCGGGAAGTGGGTCAACTTCTAGGATTTTTTGACATAGTAAATTACATTTGAAGCTAATAAAAGTATGTTAAAAACCATGAATAATTGATATCTTGTGGTGTGATAGGATTCTTAAGTTGAAAGATTAGCTTGTTGTTGAGGGAAATATTAACTGTTGCTTTTTAGGGTTCCGTACTCAAAGGGTTATGTTTTATGTATGTCCGCCGATTTCTCCGTCAGTTGGGGACCGATTTTCAAAATTCTTTTTTTATCCGAAAGAGTATACTCCCGAGGTGGTCCCATATAAATTTTATCGAAATTGCTTAAGCGCTTTTTGAGAAACTGTACAAAAACGAAAAATACGTTTACCTCGATGACGTTTTGGTGTACTCCAAATGTTTAAATTCCACGTTCCATGTTATTGGGGTTTTTAGTTGTGGGGTATAACAACTAAAAAGTGAAAAATAAAAAACTTTTTACAAAAAAAGAACAACCGACTTCCAAAAAAAAAAAATACACTAAAAATGAATAAATAACTTTAATTTCGGAAGTCGGTGGCAAATAACGAAGAAATAAATTACAAACACCGACTTCCGAAATTAAAGTTATTTATTCATTTTTAGTGTATTTTATTTTTTGGAAGTCGTTTGTTCTTTTTTTGTAAAAAAGTTTTTTATACTACAGAGTAATTAATAATGATTCTACGGGAGACGATAATTAACTAAATGCTACTAGTACTAAAGGGCTATTTGACCACGTTATGTTTTTAGAATTTACATCAGAAATATAATAAAGCTCGTGCCTAAAGTAATAACAGCCGCACGGGTCGATCCATCAGGTTAAGCTACGCTTGCCGAGGTTGGTCTATGGATGGGTGACCATCTTTACATACCGGGACTCCTCTGTGCCTCGGAAAGCACGTTAAGCCGTTGGTCCCGGCTGTCAATCACGGATTTTTGACAGTCGTTACGGGTCGTCAGAAGCCCGAAAGTCTGACAACCAGTCTTACCAAGAGGTATCGTATTACTCAGTAACTGGGTTGTGGAGGTCAGGTAGGCAGCCGCTCCGTGTAAAAACTGGTATTCAGCTGCATCCGGTTAGACTGGAAGCTGACCCCAAGATAGTTGGGAAAAGGCGCGGGCAGATGATGATCAGAAATATAATAAATAAATCAGTGCAAACTTTATATCATAGGTATATAATAGGTGAGTACCTACTTCATCATCATCTGCCTAGCCTTTTCCCAACTATCTTGAGGTCGGCTTCCAGTCTAACCGGATGCAGCTGAATACCAGTATTTTACATGGAGCGACTGCCTATATGACCTCCACAACCCAGTTACTGGGTAATACGATACCCCTTGGTAAGACTGGTTGTCAGACTTTCGGGCTTCTGACGACTCGTAACGACTGTCAAAGATCCACGATTGACAGCTGGGACCAACGGCTTAACGTGCTTTCCGAGGCACGGAGGAGTCCCGGTATGTAAAGATGGTCACCCATCAATGGACCAACCTCGGCAAGCGTAGCTTAACCTGATGGATCGACCCGTGGGGCTGTTATTACTTTAGCCACGAGCTAAGTAATAAGTAGTATAAATAGTAAGTACCTACTTCATAAGACAAAATTGTTTATGGATGAGGTAACTTTGTAACTTGACAGAATATCGCTCAAAGTGAACATAAGTTAGAGATAACGGGCGTATCAGACACTCAAGCCCATCGTCGGACAAGTCTGGCAAGTTGTCGCACGTGCTTAGAATGTATAGCTTAATAAGTTTCACTTACTGGGTAACTTATTTGTTGATACTTTGGGTGTTAAGTTGGATTTCATCGAAGTGTTAGCTCACTAGTTAAATAACGTTTACAAATGATATTTGCAAGTATAATAAATTTTGACGGCACGGTTGGCGCAGTGGTTGAGCGTTCGGCTGCTGCGCTGCGAATCGCGGGTTCGATCCCCGCACGGAACAAATATTTGTATGGCCTACAGATAGTTGTTCCGGGTCTGGGTGTCTTGTGTATGTGAGTTTACATGTTTGTTAACGCACCCACGATACAGGAGTAATTCCTAGTGTGGGGCAACGTTTTTTTTTTTAAAAGAAACAAAAATTTTGTTTATTTCTACCCGGGCCTGCCTGCGGGCCACGTCGTCGGACCTCGCTACTTTAGGTCTATCATATCATGTTTAGAAGATATGTGACCATCGCAGACAGATGAACAGACCATATTTTCTATTGGTTTTTTACCAACTTAGCTAAAAAATAATATTGTATTTTATTTCGCTTTGATGAACTGTTTCATCAAAGAAATTATACCAAAGACAAAAACAACAAAAGACAAACGATTTTATAAAACAGTTCATTATGTAGATGGATCAAACTGGCGAGCGGAAGATTTGCATACTCTGCGACAGAGCGAGATAAAAGACGTTTCTTTAAAGTAAGAGAAAGACGGAAGAAGTGCACTTGACGCATGTCGGCACTTCATTAGGAGGAGACGTCCGTTCGCGAGAGCGCATCAACGTCAAATGACGACTAAGTGAAGAAATATGGGAGTAGTCTCGTTTTTGTTCTGTTTCTATTTTAATAAACAGTGATGCGTTGAGAGATTTGAATGTTTTGAGTAGGTAACTTTTTTTCCTCTGAAGATTCACTTGTGTCTGTGTGCTCTGTACTACATACATATTTGTCCAAAAATATTTTCATTCGTAATGAGCCAGCTCTTGGGAACGATCTCGCCTGAAGAAAATTAATGAATGAAGTCTATGAGTATTCTATCGTCGACCACATCATCGCTTACCATCGGGTGAGTTAGTGGTCAAAAGCAAGACATATTTAAAAAAAATCTATGGTATATGAGTGGTCATATTTTGAATACGGCTAATGCCCATGGCAATGAATAACTTTCTTCAAAGAAGCCATAGACCATTCCCATAAAAAAAAAAGTTTTTACAAAAAAAAAATAGAACCGACTTCCAAAAAAATGCAAAATAACTTTAATTTCGGAAGTCGGTGTTTCTGGTTTTTTGTCTTCGTTTTTTGACACCGACTTCCGAAATTAAAGTTATTTTGAATTTTTTTAACATAAAAAAACAAACATCCGAATTGATAACTTCCTCCTTTTGAAGTCGGTTAAAATTTTGACTTACCGTACAAAGTTATCATCAGCTAATCAAAATTGCTAAGGGAGGTCTATTTTTTTTGGAATTGAATACAATACTTTCTTGAAAAAACTGTTCTATTTCTATGATCAGAAGCAGTATCTTTTTTTTATCTAAAGTATGACAACGCATTTCTGTTACACAGTGTATTAAAGATTTAAAAAAATACAATGGAACGATCAACCTCAAAAGATGCCTGTTTGCTCTTGTTTTAAAGCTGAAGTGTTATGGGAGGTAGGGAACAGAGATCCTGGTAAAGAGTTTCACACTAAAGGGCCCTTTTCCTGTCGTGCGGGTAGCCGCCCGCGTGCAGATCTGGTCCGCATGCGGGTGAGCACGGTCCTGACAACACGCAGGACAAAAATTTCGTTCGCCGCTGCAGTGTCGTGCGTGTCGCCCGCGTGCGTGTTGCACTATGCGTACTGTACTGTGACTATCGTGGGACCTGCACGACAGTAAAAACTACACTGGTGGAAGAAGAATGCGCGCCCGCATGCGTGCTGCCCGCGTGATAGGAAAAACATATATGAAATGATAGGATGCCGGCAGCCCGCACGCAGGCCAGATCCGCACGCGGGCGGCTACCAGCATGACAGAAAAAGGGCCCTTTTGAGGATACCTCAAAACAGTTCCGAAGTAAACAAGAATCTTAATCGGATTTCCTAATACCTGTTTTAAATGAACGTAAACAGCCTGAATTATGAAAACGCTCATCGTGAAGCCACAATGCCACTGTTTTAATCTTAGAAATTAATCAACGTTGAGTTACAATTTTAATACTTAATTCTGACGAAGCTTTATTAAAGGGGTAGCGCTCGTATAGCCCGCGAAATCATAATTTTCTTACGTTCTGGCTATTTGCAGATGAGTAGAATTTTTAACCGACTTCAAAAAAAGGAGGAGGTTCTCAATTCGACTGTATTTTTTTTTTTATTTTTTTTTTTTATGTGTGTTACCTCATAACTTCTTACAACGTGAACACATTTTGAAGATTTTTTTTATTTGAAAGCTGTTGCTTCACATTTGGTCCCATTTTAATTTGGTGAAGATCTGATGAAGGACTTCGGAGATACACAATGGAACTCTTCAATAAATGATAGCAAACCTTCCAGAATTGCTGCAATCGCATGTCTGTACATTGTTTTCACCACTTCACAACATTACATCACGCTGATGCGCTCTGAAGGGGTATACAGATTTGTACAGTTCACCCTGATACACCCTAATTTCACCAACTACGTTCAAATTCCCTATTTTTGAGGCTATCAATTCGGGCATAACTTTACTATTAATTTAGTTTTAGAATGGGGTAAAACAACTAAAAAGTGAAAAATAAAAAACTTTTTACAAAAAAAATACAACCGACTTCCTTAACTAATACTAAAAAATGTAAAATAACTTAATTTCGGAAGTCGGTGTCAAATAACGAAGAAACCAAACTAGAAACACCGACTTCCGAAATTAAAGTTATTTTACATTTTTTAGTATTAGTTAAGGAAGTCGGTTGTATTTTTTTTGTAAAAAGTTTTTTATGTTAATAAAAAATCCGGCCAAGGGCGTGTCGGACTTCACACATTTAGGGAAAATGATATATGAGAGAAATCAATATTTTAGAATTTGTTAGAAAAATATACATAATAATAAACATTATCACCTCAGGTCAATGGGAACTTAAAAAAATCTTCAAAACAAAATTTTGTGACAGACGACGGATCGACGGACAGACAGACAGACGGATAGACGGACACGTGAGTGACAGCTATATGGCTCCGTTTAGACCCTTCGGGTACGGAACCCTAAAAATACCTACACACCACCGTATCTAAATATATATATATTACCAAAGTGTTCATTAAAATCATCAGTCAATATAATAGTGTTAGTTTATAATTATAATTTTTTATTGTTTTCTGGGGAAACCTTAAAAAGGCGCCTGGCGTTTTGGGGATAAGACCGAGGAGTGTGGGATTCTTCCCTCACTATAACCACCCCGGTGGTCATCATCAGCACGTGGAAGGGGTCTCGTTACCTTTTAAAAGACCACCCCGAAACCCCAGTTTCTAATTACTTATAATGAATAGACAAAATTTTCAGAAATACTATGTAAATGCTGAGATGGTAGCCGTTTTGGTATGGGCACGTTTTTTTTTTTGTGAGGTGGGAAATCATTCAATGACATCGCCCACTCTAGGGTGGAGCGGAAAGGAGTGTCAGACTCTTACTGACTAAAACCTACCCCTGTTCCTTCCCTGCCCTGAATGGCCAGGGGCGAGATAACTCTTTCGAATTTATCATCAACCCCTGGGCAGGCATCGGCTATGACGGGCCTCGTCATGTTTGCTGACGTGGAACACTACGCGCCGTCGACTCTCGGGCCTGGTGCTGATCGGACGGCGAGTTACCCACTACTCGCCGTCCGCAGGCCCGGGTTGGTATGGGTACGCTCAGCACAATTTTATTGTATCTTTGTGTACCTACTATTATTTTCTTTACGTTTTGTTTGTTGCTGTTATGTTGTGTCTATGTCGAATAAACGTTTTCTATTCTATTCTAAATAGTCATCAATCGGATAATTTGAAGATAGCTATCTCTCTGCGAACAACTTTCCTAATAACCTGCAATCTAATACAAAACTGTCACTTGCAAAAAAAATTAAGATAAATTAAATATTTCGCGGCCCAGACGAACGCATCGCCCTTAAACCTGCCGAAGCTGTATTAAGGTTTTACATCACAAAAGGCCCTGAGAGCCTTCTTAGAAGATAATGCCTGAAACAAAAACCCCTCGGCATGATTATTTCACCCTCTTTTAATTATTAATACACCGTTGAGGGCCAAGATTACAGCATTAAGGGACGTAAAGGGTATTACGGGGTAACACTAAATATTACGTTTAGTAACTCGAGAGAACCGGTCAAATTGCTGCGCAAATAGACCTGGTATTGTCTGGAAGATTTGGTAAGTTAATTTAACTTTATCTATTTAACATTCTTGCAAAGATGTTTAACTTAGTTTGGTTTGTTAAAATAATTTTTAATCATGTTCAATAGTGCTTTATAGTTATTAAGATTTTTTCTAGTCTATAGTTTAATGTGTATAAAGTTTAAAGTGAAGAAGAATAAAGACGAAGAAAAATTGTTTATTCTAAACAAAACCCACGTTAGTGAAAAATTAGACTAAAAATATAAACATATAACGAAGCCATAAGCCTCGTATTCAACCAATGAAAGTCTTTATTTTTTATTACCCCGAAGGGGTATATCCGAAGGGGTCTATAGTCTTTTGACCATATGGCCTTGTCTAACGTAGTGTATTTTTACTTTTTTTCATTAGAATGCAGATGTAACATATTCAATTTTTTTTGCAGAATTTGGCAACAAATGTGTCGAGTCAGCCTTCTTGGTAAACTTCGCTGAAGTAGTCAATACTACAATAAAATTCTCAGCTTCATTTTATCGAGATCGCGCCTGTTTCAATGATTCCACATATTGTCCAGTTGCGTAGTTGAGACACAAAACTACACCAATTTGACATCACAATATCCACTACGAATCAATTTTCGAATAATTAAAACAGCCACTGAACTTTACTCGAGAAAATCCTGCCAAAACCTCTGACAGTCTTTCGTTAACAACAAAAGACAATACGCATTGCGTCATAATAAGTAATCTGTGCTGCGACACTCACAAATGACAACAAACAAACCAAGTATGTGATTAGACTGCATTTCATTTAAATAATAAAATCAACGGAGTTATTTATTTATTTATAAAAGGTAGTTAATTCATGGTTCTAACTAGCAACCCATATTATCAGAGACAAACTTTCCTCTTTTATCGCTCTTTCTATTATTGAAAAACGTATCAAAATCCGTTGCGTGTTTTAGGAGGAGCTAGCGGAGAAACAGACAGACGCGGCAAGCCACTTTGGCTTATACTATGTAAAAAACACATTACCCTCCCTTGCTTCGCGCAGTCGGGTAAAAAGGCGTACCATCTTGCCTTTTAGAGTACTTTAATAACTAGTTATACCTAAAGAGTTAACGAATAGTTAACACCAGTCAAGAATAGCTTTTGCGGCACCAGCCGAAAAAAATCCACATAAAGCCTTCCTCCTTACAATTGAAGAATTGGGACAATCCGCGCTTGCTTGCCACTCCATTATTAACTCGTTCCATAACGAATCCTTTTATTATAAAACTGGCAACGGAATCCATTCCACAGATCCTGAATAATGGAACTTTTTCAATAACTCTGAATAGAACGAGTTCTCTCCAACCAGCTGTAAGAAATTATTCACATTTTTTTTTTCAAACTGACAACACAGTTCTTTGATTAGAATTTTAAAGTTCTAAAAGGTTGTGTTCCATTTTTAATATTTTTGCGTTTGGTTTATGTTAACGTTTTAATATTTTACTCAAGCTAAGAAACGGTTTCCTATCTGGGAAAGCATCTATCCAGAAATCCGGCAATGATTTTTATTAATGAATTATTATCTGAGGCAAGAACTGACTTTATAAATATACAGAAAAACAAATGTATTGGTTCGCAATTAATTTTTTCATTATTTGTACGAGTATGTTCGCCAAATTATTACCCACACAACAACAGTTACCAAATCACGAAGCTCAAGTCAAACTTTCAAATAAAAATAAAATTAATCATCCGTAAATTAATTTCTGGGGCATCCTGCAATTGAACCTTTTTTGCGTATTTCCCACGTGGCGTATCTAGTTGGTTTGGGGGTCGACTACCTTATTACAGTGTAATTTAATGTTTTGTTTTTTTCGACGGTGTTTTTTTTTACGCGGGCAATGTTTTACTGCGGCCAGTCACGGCAGTATCGACCGGGGTGTGTTCCTATTTTTGATTAATACCCACATGTTTCGAAGGTAGAAGAGGAATTTGTTTTTCGTGAAGGCATTTTCGGGAAATTGCTTGGGGATGATAGTTTTTAGGTATGAAAACGTTTTTGTAGGTACCTGTAGAAATTGGGCCTAATTTATAAAAAAATAAATAAGCAAGTTATTAGTATAAACACTGATTAACAAGATCCTAATTCAAAATTTTCTATGGCGTAAATTTTCTATAGGTAGTTTCCTAAAAAAAATTAATTAGTCCGTTAGTTTTGTTTTGTCACTTATATCAAAAACGAGGACGATACAGTGCGTTGAAATTTCGCGTGACGTCACGGTGTGCGAATTTCTTTGTAACCACAAAGTGACGTAACGAGCTGAACTTTGATGCGTTTTATCTTTGTCATTTTTGGTTTAGTAAAGCTAAAAATACTTGTCCATTATTTTTTTATAATCTACCTTAAGAGCCTATGCCATCTCAGCTCAAATTCTAATTTCGCCCCCACTTCCCCGCGTGCCACTGCACTCTTTATCTCGCTCGCACACTTTTGCTCGCAGAGACGCGACACGCGCGGCCTTGAGGTCGAAGCGATTTCGTTAGAGTAAACTACACTATTATCGGACGAGTACTAAGAAATAAAATTATCAATCTAATTTAATTTTAACTTGTCATTTTATGAATATAAAATTATATTATATCGCAAATACAATTTCAATGTATCTATAAACGATACGTTTCCAGTATAAGCTGACCTCTCAGTGTGCGGAAAGCCTATAAAATGCGAGATCAGCTTATACTGGACGGTATAGGTGATGTCTAGCCGTGCACACTATTTTATTTTACCTACCTACTTCTATAAAATACTAGTCAAATGCGAGCCAACTTTGCACTGTGGGTTCCGCCAATTAGTTTTGTAGTAAGTTTGCGTTTTATAGTTTTAGCCGTGTATGTATGTTATGTGACAGCCGTTTGCGCATGTAGGTAATTATGTAGGTTGTAGGTATATGCAAGTACCTAGGTATACATACATGTGGTATACATAGGTTAGAAAAATCGATTCTAAACCACTACATAAATTGTAGAATTTATGCGGTGGTTTAGAGTCGGTTTAGTAGCAGTAGAGCTACAAAAAACTAGTCAAGTGCGAGTCACCATTGCACTGAGGGTTCTGTAGGTATACAATGGCTTGGTAGTAAGTTTACGCTGTGCCATTTTAAAATCTTATAATAGGTAGCTTTCTCCTTGTATTACCACTTTCTTAGTTATTATGCATCTATATAAGAATGAATCGCCGAAATGTAGGTATGCGTATATCTTTCGAAGGACTTCACCAAATTGCATAATTCTTTTTTTGTTGTGTTCGTGATTCTCAGGACAAGGTTTGTATAAATATAAGATAGGTAGGTATAGGTAGGATAAGTAGGTAAGTATGCAGGTAGGTATGTAGGTAGGTATGATAAATACCATAAGTTTTTCTCAAAGTAATTAAAAATAGTCAAAATTAAATAACATTTATTTTTAATCGCTTAAATTTCTAATTTACATAGTTAGAACATGTCTGGAATTGCATAGCTCAGGTAACATGCATGTTTTATAAAAATGTTCTAATTTCAGTTCCATTTCAGAAATATTGGTCATCTTTCTATAATTTCGACTTTGATTTTTTTGTCGCATCCAGACCTTATTCCGAAAATACATTTTTTTTTGTACCGATGATATGTAATTGTCCTTGCACTTGTATATACCAAGGATGTTTTTTATTTACGACAAGTCCGTTTTGAGTTTTTCTCCAAAAATTTACTTCTATCTTATCTATATCTTAGCTTCGTCCAAAGATGTTTAGAATGCTGCAATGGGACGCTTGATTTCAATGATTGTGTATATTCAGTGAACAGCTCATGTTCTCAGGTGATCTGCAAGAAAACACAACATTCATTATAAAACACTTTTTTTGGGGTATGTTATGTTATCATTCAATGACTGGCGTGATGGGCGTTGGTGGCTGCGCCAAAGTTTTAAACTTTTGCAGCTACCATCGTTGTACATTGTTTTTTTATCTGCCTGTATTTGTTGTTCTGTTCCTAATAAACGATTATAATAAAAAAAAATATAAAAAAATGACCTCCCGCTCTGGGCGGAGCGGGAGGGCATCTCAGACTTTTACTAACTAAAACCCACCCCTGTTCCTTCAGTTGCCTGTGCCAATAGCCGCGGTAACTCTCTTTCAAATATACTCGCGACCCCGGCAGCATAATTTTGTCAACATGAATAAATAATACGGAACCCTAAAAAGTCCAACATTATGAAAATTTTATTATGAATTCGCCGATTTCGTGATAGTACCATTACGCGTTAGTACCAAGCGGTAGTGCCATGGGGGAACAGCAAATTTCGTGATTATCACACACGTATATGATAGATAGGTACTTACAATTATATATTTTGTAACACATGAAGATTTGTTTCGTCCGAATTTATTTCTACAGTTTTCGGAGTTCATACCTCCGTCCGTCCGGTCCTGTAACAATCATACGGGACAAATAAATACCTACCTAGACCTCACATATTTTTATTTATGATTTGGCTATGGAACCCTAAAAATATACAAAAGAAGACTAAATCGTCCATAGAAGCAGACTTGCCCTATGAATAACAAATAACAATTACCCACCCTACATTTTTTATTGAAATACAAATTTGGTGAATTGATATTTGATGGTGAGGGATAATTTTCCAGTACAAGCTGACCTCTCATTGTACGGAATTCCTATACAATGTGAGATCAGCTTATACTGGAAATTTATAGCTTGATAAAAAAAAAATTGATTTTTGTTTGTCTTTTAAAAAAAATTTCCCCACACTAGGAATATTCCTGTATCGTGGGTGCGTTCACAAACATGTAATTCACATACACAAGACACCCAGACCCGGAACAACTATCTGCAGGTCATACAAATATTTGTTCCGTGCGGGGATCGAACCCGCGACACGCAGCGTAGCAGCCGAACGCTCAACCACTGCGCCAACCGTGCCGTCAAAATTATATAGCCATGTGTAGTAATAATAATAACAGATCAGTGTTTTATGGCCTACAGATAGTTGTGTCGGATCTGCGCGTTTGTGAATGTGAAGATTTGTGTTTGTAATCGCACCGTCTCCGATTCAGTTGAAATCCTGGAGTCGGCAACATTATAAAAAAAACAATTAGGTACTACATAGATACCTATTTGTTGTATATTGTCAAAACAACAACAAACCTATTTAGGGAACTTTTTAACTTTTTACAAAATTGGACACCCATTTTTCACATTTTTTATCAAAAAAAAAAGTGGACACCTGGATTTCGCCTGAATCGTGAAAGGTGCTTTTACAAACACAAATCTTCACATGCAGAAACACCTGCAACTCCTAACGCAGCAGCCAATCACCTGCCACTGCACCAAACGTGACATGTTTGTAATCACTAATACTGTAAGTAGATAGGTAGCTATATACTTACTTCATTACGTTTATCATGTTTTCCAGTTTCTTTGCGCCAACCCTTTCGTTTCTTATTTTTATTACGGTTATTTCCCATTGCACCAACACTATAAGTATAAGTACTACAAGATTTGTATTTTACGTAGTCTTGTTGCATAATGTGTGCTCTGAGCGCAAGCGACACAGCCCTCCCGTTCGAAAGCCGCAGCGAGACTGAACGGGGGCGTCGGGCGCCAGGGAACAAGCTTCAAGACGGCATAGTTTAGGTGATAGTTTAGGTATTTTATTTTTACTGTGAAAATAATGGTAATTTAAAAATAAAAAAACTTGTAGGACCTGCTTTATAGTAAGTTCAGTTAGTATGCAAAGTTTCATGACCTAATTTTAAGCATTTTTTGAATGCTAGCGGTTTATTGTTTTCGGTTTAGAGGTAACTTTGGATTTTTTTTCTATCGAGAAAATTTTATGGAATCGTGTTTTTGAGGTTTATAATACTTAACATTGATCCTCAACCTTGCCATATATTTATTTCAAAATTAATGCTGCAGTATTATCGACATAACGGAGGATCATGCTAAGCCATTTGAGGTAACATAAACTCTTAAGGATTAAATGGAATTATTATTTCATACCCAGGAAACTACCCTATTGGAATTTAGAATCCGCTCTGGGCAGGACTCCTGGCAAGGTGCGGTGATGATAGGTGGAGTAAGGTGGTGACCGAGTGGCGTCCCAGAGCTGCAAGGAGAAATGTTGGTCGTCTGGTGGCGAGATGGGCAGACGACATTGTTACCATCGCGAGTAGGATATGGATGAGACTAACACAAGAGCGTGGGGATTGGCACGAGAAAGGAGAGGCTATATTCAGCAGTGGGCAAAGTCGGGCTGTGGGTGATGATGATGATGACGATAATGATGATGAATCAGTTTTTAGGGTTCCGTAGTCAACAAGGGACCTTTATAGTTTTGCCATGTCCGTCTGTCCATCCGTCCGTCCGTTCGCAGCTTAGCTCAGGTTTTTCTCGTCTATCCCATGGTGTGGGACAGGCCATTCAAAAATATTACGGGTCTGTGAAAACCATTTTTAACCCGCCACCCCCTGCCAGTTAAATGGTTGCTTTTGGATATTTGAAAAAAATCACGGCAGTAGTACTCGTATATATAACGAAATTAAAAAGAAAACTCTCTGTTAGTTTGAGAGTAATAGTCACCCAACTTAAAAAAAATCTAGTTGTTAAAGTTTGTGCAAAATCCAAAAAAAAATTACTTACGCGTGAGCCTTGCGCGTGGCCCGACACGCATTTGACCGGTTTTTTTTTAACTCAGCATATGGTTAGCGAATATTATACATAAGGCTGAAGCCGTTGTATGAAAAACGAAAAGAACAATTAAAACAACTCAAAAAGGAAAATAAAAAGTTGAAAAAAGACAGACAAAATCAGTGCTGTTGAACCCTAAACGATCTTTTTACTACGAAAATCCAAAAAAGGAGTATTTAAACTCGGTAAACAATTACCATTTTTTACCCAGCTAGCCAAACATGGCGGCTGTGTCCCCGGTCCCCCTGCCGCGACAAATTACGTCGCATTCAACCCTTGACCAGATGAGAGCTCGTAAATCTTATCTATTAAAACCTGTGTCGGTAGGTACTGTGGTGGGGTGCAAGGCAGGAGAGCTAAGCGTGTGTGAATAACAATGGTAACAGTAATTTGCAAGTAGATAGTTTCCAGACAGATAAACAAAAGTTATAGGCACATCGATTTATCGATGATTTCAGAATGATCGTTGAATTCAGAACGCTTCTGTTAGTTCCTTTTGGTACAGTTATAATATAAAGGCCCTACTAACGGTCCAGTGGCGCCCTCATTGAATAAAAAATCGTAGCATAGCACAGAAAATAAATATCAAACGTGAAGTTGGATTTTTTAATATTTATTTTCTGTGCTATGCTACGATTTTTTATTCAATGAGGGCGCCACTGGACCGTTAGTAGACCCTTAATAAAAGCTTATCGCGGAACGCTCGGCGCGTCACTGCGCAGTAGCAAATTCATGTGAAAGCGGGGTTGAGGGGTGGGGTACTGCGCAGCGAAACGCGAACTTCACACACGTCATTAACTTTGAATCGAACTAAAGTTGAATTGAAAGGTTTTACGTGAATGCACCAAAATACTGGGAACACTCATCAACGAGGGATAAGAATCAATTTATACAAGGGCTCTAAGTAGAAGTACTTTTAAGCTGGTGACTGTCTGCAGTTCAACAAATTACTTATTTCAGTAATGCCTGATTGCTTGGTCACGGCATCACGCGTGAACGATGGACTGATTTCGCTAATTCTTTTTTGTGTTTGTTATTGTCAGGAGAAGGTTCTTATGAAAGAAAAAAATGAGAAAGTTGTGCGGAAAATTAGAAAATTTCAGAAACTTCACGCATTTGACAGGTCATAGCTAAGACAGGACAACGTCTGTCGGGTCAGCTATATAATATAAAAATGAATCCTTATTTCACTTGGTCACGGTATCACGCGTGAACGGTTGGACCCATTTCACTAATTCTTTTTTTGTTGTGTTTGTTATTGTCAAAAGATTCTTATGAAAGAAAAAAATAAGAAAGTTCCGCAGAAAATTGGAAAATATTCAGAAACTTAACGAACGTATATCGCTTCTCTATCACACATTAGACCACAACTCCCCTCTATCGATGTATTTGCCTAAACGTGAGGATTACATTCAACCACGCGCCTCACATTGTCGCCAGCGCCACAGTATACCGGGCACAGTGGGCGTTCTGCTAATGCCCAAGTAATTACTCATTGTATATCAGTTATGTCTGTCAGTCTGTGACATTTGCATGATATTCGAATCATTGGTGTGTGGAGGTATGGAAAAAAGAAGGATGATTTCAAAATGCTTGGCTGGAAATGATTTTAAAATTATAGCAAAAATATGCATTGATTTTTTTTTTGGACTATGTGTGCAAAACGAGGCTGTCTGAACTTTGACAGTGAATTTATCTTTATATTTAAAAGTTTTTAAGGCTTGATGCTTTCTTCTTCATATTAAGAATGATTCTTGGGTATAAACAATATTGAACAATTATATTTTGCTTTACCAAATCAATAAAAAATAACAAAGATAAACCATATCAAAGTTCAGGAGTGGCGGCTTGTTACGTCACTTGTAAGTAAAAAGTCGTAATTATTTAAATAGGTGTGACGTCACACGAAATTTAAACTCACTGTATCGTCCCAAGTTTATGTTTACGAGACAAAAGAAAAAATACGTATCCAATAAATAGTTTTAGGTAATATAACTGACATACTGTAGGACCCCAAGGCACCAGTACGGCCTGCAGGGATCCTGGGACGCTGTAGTATCTTCAGGGCAGAGGTCTCACTCGCTGGCAACGGGAGAGTGCGGTGCATAAAAGGGTAACTTGGTACGAGTACAGATGGATAAGAAAAGAGATGACGGCGCTTTAAATAACTATAATGGTATCAATGGTGCCCACTTGCAAGGGCAAATATCAAGTCCCACATAAAACATAATTTACACATACTCTTTTATATTCATTCCAACGACTCTCCAACATTCTTAACTGCCAGCTTCTTAAAAGCCGGTGCAGACCCGCTGAGTTTAGGCTGTGTCTACAATCGCCATATGAGCTACGCCCCTACGAATAGAAGCGCAAACGCTAGTAAGTCTTCTATTCATTACACATTTGCACGAGTCGAACAAGAATTGTATTTATTTAGATGTGGTTTAGGCTGTGTCTACAATCGTCATAATACCTAATAGTTTTTTTAGTCATCACTCTATTCTTGTACTGCGAAATTTAATAGATTTAGACACTCTTTTTTTTTGTGGGGGTGGGAAATCAACCTAGGACTTCTCCTGCTCTGGGTGGAGTGGGAGGGTGTCAGACTTTTACCGACTAAAATCCACCCCTGTTGCTTCCCTGTCCTGAGTGCCCAGAGGCGCAGTAACTCTGTTTCAAATTTATCCACCACCCCTGGGCAGAGATTTAGTCACCCTGATCCACGTATAGACATACTCCAGAATTGTTTCAATTTATACAGAAGTTTGTTAGAAAGATGTTCAAGTTGGTAGGTATTCATTTCAAAAAACTTACTAGGATTTCAAGAGGTTTTAGTACTCTTTTGGCAGTTAACTGTTATTTTCCAAGTTACTTATCAAAATTCAGCCCATATCTAGAGTTTACGAATCCTCTTTATGATGTTTTGCTATAAACTTGAGACAAGTTATCTAAGTTATTCCCTTTAGTGTAACTTTTCTGAGATATCTGAATAAAGCAATGAAGCATAATCTAGGTCCCGCTGGAGAGTTAACAGGTTCTAACTTAGTTGTGAAATGGTTCCATAAATTAGATAGTAGTTGGTACAAAGGCGGTCTTAACGCTTTAAGCATTCTCTACTAGTCAACCAAGGGTGGTAAAGAGATTATATGGCTGACGCATGGTTAACCAGAAGGACACATAAAAAACATATAATTCAAAAACTAATTAGAAAATACACTAACATATATTTTTTTTTTTGTTGATAGGCACGCGTTTGACCACTATCTCAAAGGATGGTAAGCGATGATGTGGTCGAAGATGGAGCACGCTTGCCTAGAAGTAACATATTCACTCTCGACTTAAATACTCCGTGGTTGTAGCTATCAGGAAACACAGACACAAGCACAATGAATGTGTTCTCAAAACGTTTTGTGCGGGTGAGTGGGATTGGCCACCATATAATATATACCTACCTGTATAAGTACAGGGTGTAACGGAAAGGCGTGGTCATATTTTAAGGTCTGCATCTGCCCCTCGATATGATCAACTTTCTTCAAGAAAATCTGTGAAAATACTCAATTTTTTTTTTACCTCCCATACAAATATTGATCAGCTGATGATAACTGTGTATGGAAAGACCAATTTTTTTTGAGAATATTCTATTTTTTCTTAGAGAATTGTTCATATCCATGGACAGAACAGGTTCTTAATATATGACCACACCTTTCCGTTATACCCTGTATGTATAATTATGAAGTATTTAATTCTTTTTTGGTATGTACTTCTACTGCCTATTTCTAAAGGGCTATTCGTCTTTTCTGATCGTTGCGAATATTTTTGTTATAAGCAGTACATTTTATTTATTGCCAAAAGTAAAAATGATTAAAAAAAAAACAGGTTTCAAACTCAACGAGGTTTTTTCGCAAATGAGGCGCCAGGTACGCATCAATATTAAGATAACGTAAGTACACACCACCTAATCCATCCATAATTTACGTAAAGTGACGATACTACAACAGCTTATTAACACGAAAAAGCCAACCCACGAAGTTCATCATCATCATCAAGCCACTTCTTGAATATTCAACCTCATTTTAAGCCTCAAAATTCACTTTGATAAACTGTCCGTTGCTCGCATAATTTACGCCTTGGTGTATTAGGACAAAGTACAAAATAGCACAGAAGGTTGACTCTTTACAAAAAGCGAAAACAGAGTCATGCACACATAAGAAAGAAAAAAGTTTATTTTGTGACTCGCACAAAAAACTTACAAAAAAAAAAAAATACACGCTAAGCAATAATAATAAAAAAAACAGCAACATTATAACAATAGAGTAAAGACCCGTGAAATGCCTAAAAGGCTCCTATCTCAACACATGCGTATGTACGGTAATCTGAAACAAATGACAGTCGCGAGAACGTTTGTACTAGCTGTATGTGAAGCGTATCAAATTAATCAATTCATCTTCCATCTTGCGCCACATGTCATGTTATCTATTCACGTAAAGATCTAATGACAGCATCAGCAGACCGCATTGCCGTGGCCGTATTCTGGGTCAGGCAAGGAATAAATATAGTAAATCTAAAAAAAGTAACAATCAATCTACCTAACTTTCTTCCAATTATGTTGGGGTTGGAATACCAATATTTTACATGGAGCCACAGCCTATCTGACCTCCACAACTTAGAAACTGGTTAACACGGTACCATAGGCCATAGGGTTTAGAACAGCGAGGGTAGTCATCATTAGTTGATGCGATAGGCGGCAGCGACCTCTCGCGCCGAGCCCTGGTTCAGGCCATGGTACGGAGCGAGAGGGAATGGGGGGCCGTCTCCTCCTTCTGCGAAGCAGTAATGCTCGCGAAGAGGGAGGCGGCACACGTTAGGGAGACTCAACAGAGACCGAGTCGCCCTAGCGCCCCCAGCAGCAGCCGTCGCAGGAGACGCCAGGGGCTGCGAGACGATCTCCGGCCACCGTAGACCCGGGCCTGCGGACGGCGAGTAGCGGGTAACTCGCCGTCCGATCAGCACCAGGCCCGAGAGTCGACGGCGCGTAGTGTTCCACGCGCGCCTCAAAGAGTTGTCAGCAAAGGACGGGGCCTGCCACGGCCAGTGCCTGCCCGGGGGTGGAGGATAAATTCGAAAGAGTTACCTCGCCCCCGGGCACTCGAGGCAGGGAGGCACAGGGGTGGGTTTTAGTCAGTAAGAGTCTGACACACCCTTCCGCTCCACCCTAGAGCGGAAGAAATCATAGGATGATTTCCCACCCCCCAAAAAAAAAAAAAAAAAGTCATCATTAGTTGCCAGACTTTCTGACTTCTGCTAGACACCGCGCCCCTGGCACAGGCAACCGAAGGAACACGGGTGGCTTTTAGTCAGTAAGAGTCTGACACGTCCTCCCGCTCCACCCAAAACGGGAGAAGTTTGTAACAAGGCAGTGTTAAAGCCTTGTTTATTTTTTGACCTCTATTCCAAAATTACGTTCTTTGCTACCTTTTTTAATTTCAAATTTAAAATTACTTAGTTTTCTCTGTCAAGTCTCTGTTTTCATATTGAAAGATCAGTTCTAATTCTGCAGCCGAGCTAGTAGAAGCTCCTCATTGTTATTTTTTGACTCTTCAAGTGTCAGTTACCAGTTTCCTAGAATTTTGCATTAATACAATTTAATTACTAGTCACAGTGTTTGTGTTCTTAATATTATATTAAAGCCCACTGTTGTAAATGTGTTAACTCGTCGTGTTATTATTTATTGAACTCCTCATCTACGGTCCTCCTACCCTACGACCTCCTCTACGTGTCACACCACCACTCCGGTCCTCTGCAACGTGACATCGCCCTCCGTACCGTGACAAGTTATTTGAAACATACAAGAAAAAAAAATACTTTCTGACAGTAACGATTGTCAAAGAGCTACAAATGACAGCCGGGAAAAAGGGTCTATGAGTACGAGGGTTTTCGCTCATTGTATGGAGCTGACCTACTGCACTTATCTTTTTAGTGACTCTAGATAGGAGTTTTACTGACTATATGCCTTTGTGCGAGCGATGGATTTAAATTTTTAATAAAACGCAAACGAAAGTAGCTGACGCACCTGTGAGGGGCTGATGTGTATTGACAGTTATATTTTTTTGACAGCGACACCCAGTCTTTTAGGGGAGTTTGTAAAATGTAACGTTGAGGAAGTTTTGGGGTTGAAAATGTTTAGGTTATGATGTGAATGAATGATGCGTGTAAAATTAGGAATTTCTGGTTTGGTTTTGTTGAAGTTCACGTTAAATATTTAACACACTTATTACTTCACGTGTAACTATGTTAAAATCTTAGAAGTTAAAGCTGACCCACTTCCCGGTTTCTAATTAAGCTGAAATTTTGCAGACATGTTTAGTTTGGATGACAATGCATGGTTAGATAAGTGACGTCATTCTAGATCCAATATGGCGGCCCCAAAGATGGCGGAATTGTAATTTATGTATTCCCATGATATTGGTGACTGCTGAAACTGAAAACGTTTGCTGAGAAGAATAAAAGAGCGTGTTCTTGATTTTTTTTAAACATTTTTTTTTTAAATCAAAATACAACAAATTTTTGGAACAGTACTAAAGATTCTATAAAATCGAATTAGACCTACGCGTTACGCGCCAAATCCGATTTTCTATATTTCTTTTTCTCCTAGTCCGTCATAATTGCTTACTCTATACTTCGCTACGCAAGAAACCGTACAAATGCCCGCATTTTCAGCAATACCCCTCAATGCCCACGTAAGGTGGTCAGCACTATTTCTCTGCCCGATACATAATGGTCTCTAGCAATATTTCTTTCTGCGACACCCAATTAGAGGCGGGTAGCGATAACGAGAGGTCAAAGGACAAAGGTCTGAGGATTATGAAGACCTTTTGTTGCGATTACGCATGGCTGGCAGGTATGTAGGCCTGCGTATATTGTGGCAGTTCTTTTACAGCTGTTATAATTTGGTTAAGGCGCTATTAACTGCCAATGACCTTGAATGGTTAGCTTGCGTGTTCTGTGCTGAGCTCACGTAACGCGTCGTACGTCCACCCAGTAATAGGACTCGCCCATCAAGGAGCGCTGTCCGAAATTAGACGCATTATTAATTTATTACACATAAAACTACAGGTATTAAATTAAAACACTTAGACAAATAATTAAATGATCTTTATAATGGTGAAGGTTTAATAAAAATACGCTTTATAGTTTTTGCGTGATTATCAATTTTTAATCCGCGTTAGACATAACTTTACAAATTAATTACACTATGTTATAAAAATATAATATAAAATATTCTCAGATCAAATTACGACGAAAGTTGTTTACAGTAACATATATTTTTTTCAAAGAAATAGTACTAGTCGTTTAGACGTGATGTTCAATTAAAAACCATTAAAAGTCGTATAACTGTGCCTTAAGTTGGAACGCCGAAGTACAGGGCGGGCCAAACTTCTTGGCCGCTCTGAAGTTCGCTACAATGGCTGCGCAGTAGTAAATCTCATACTCGCGCTGCGCCTTGCGCATCGGAAATTCAACTTCAGGGCGGCCAAGATGTTTGGCGAGAACTGTATGTTTCTGAGACTATTACTTTTATTTAGGTACCAACTTCTGCCAGCGGCTTCGCCCGCATGGTATTAGTACTTCCCGCATTGTATATGCCTATGTGTTATTCTGATGTATAAGCAATATTACTGTAAAGTTTAATCAATATCCTATTAGTAATTTTTACGTGAAAGAGTAACGAACATACATCCTCACAAACTTTCACATTTATAATTTTAGTAGGATGTTTTATTTGGTTTTTAACCGACTTTAGAAAAAAGAAAGGAGGTTCTAAATTCACACGCACGCTCAGCGCAATTTGATTGTATCAGTGTACCTACTACTCTTTTTAACCGACTTCCAAAAAGAGGAGGTTCTCAATTCGTCTGTATGTGTTTTTTTTTTTTTTTGTATGTATGTTACCCGATTTCTCCGTCAGTTGTGAACCAATTTTCAAAATTCTTTTTTCATCTGAAAGAATATATTCCCGAGGTGGTCCCATATAAATTTTATCGAAATTGCTTCAGCGCTTTTTGAGAAACTGAACAAAAACGGAAAATACGTGTACCTCGATGACGTTTTGGTGTTCTCCAAATGTTTAAATTCCACGTTCCATTATATTGGGGTTTTTAGTTCTGGGGTATAACAACTAAAAAGTGAAAAATAAAAAACTTTTTTACGGAAAAACAACCGACTTCCAAAAAAAAATACACTAAAAATTTATAAATAACTTTAATTTCTGAGGTCGGTGTCAAATAACGAAGAAGTAAAAATACAAACACCGACTTCCGAAATTAAAGTTATTTATAAATTTTTAGTGTATTTTTTTTTTGGAAGTCGGTTGTTTTTTTCTTTTACCTTGTGTTTGTTGCTCTTATGTTGTGTCTGAGTCGAATAAATGTATTCTTTTGTAAATTCGGTTGCATTTTTAACCGACTTCGAAAAAGGAGGACGTTCTATGTTCCACTGTATGTATGTTTTTTTTTTCATTTTTTTTATTTATTTCCACCGATTTCTGTGTCAGTTGTGGACCGATTTTAAAAATTATGATTTAATCCGAATGAATATACCCCCGAGGTGGTCCTATATAAATTTTATCGAAATTGCTTCAGCGCTTTTTGAAAAACTAAATATAAACGAAAAAATGACGTTTTAGTTTCCTCCAATTACGAGTATGTTTAAATTTCACGTTCCATGTTATTGGAGTTTTGAGTTCTGGGGTATAACAACTAAAAAGTGAAGAATAAAAAACTTTTTTACAAAAATAAACAACCGACATCTAAAAAATTTAATTTCGGGAGTCGGTGTCAAATAATGAAGAAATAAAATTCAAAGTAACACAAAATTATTTAAAAAAATAAGTGTATTTTTTACTTAATAATTTAGGAAAATTAGTGTTATAGTGGCACGAATTCTCTTGTTCAATATCTAAACTAAAATTAGAGAATTGCTATCTTTTACTAAAAGGCAGTGCGAGAAAAGGACGGCTATAGCTAAGCACTAAGTTAGAGATGTCAAACTAGTTTACGCCTTGCGCTTCACCGTGTTTTTAGACGACTTGTTTTTACGTGTACCCTTAATTTGTATGGAAATATTAGTTCAAACTAAATTTGACAGCTCTAATTTACGTCCGTCTCTTTCTTGTTTTATTAGAGAGAAAAAGATAGCAATAGCCTAAATTAAGTTTAGTTTGTGCATAACAGAATCAACACCAGTGTCCCCTTTTTTACTGTCGATAGGCATGCGTTTGACCACTATCTCACCTGATGGTAAGCGATGATGTGGTCGAAGATGGAGCACGCTTGCCTAGAAGTAACCTATTCACTCTTGTCTTAAATACCCCTAGGTTGTAGCTGTCAGGAAACACAGACTCCGGCAGGGAAATCCACTCCCTAGCTGTACGCACAATGAATGTGTTCTCAAAACGTTTTCTGCGTGTGAGTGGGATGCCCACCATGTACCGGTGGCGCATCGCGCACCGTGTGTTTTCGAGTAGTTAGTTGCTTATCTTATGTTTTAAAATGAATCTTTGATGACCGACTAATAATAGTGATAGAGCGTGAAAAATAGAGTGCAAAATCTGAAAAACATTTTCACCCTCCCTTTTGAATTAGTACTCAGTCAGCCAAAATAATAAATGCTTATAAAATAGGATGCTAGCCATGCTAGCAAGGTTTACGCTGATAAAATATTTACATCAAGAGACTTCCCTTGTTAATTTCCCATCAGACGAGAACTAAATATCTAAAACCGGATTAAAAATACAATATTCTTACAACCCTTCTCCCACGCTATGAATAACTGAAGGCTGTACTTGTGTGTATTTCCTTTTTATTTACGGTCATTTTTCAGGTTTCGCCTGAGTACCACTACTGTACATAAGGTCGAGTTTCTATCTTTAACGCGTCAAGTCTCTCATTAGCAGACACAATTAAAAACCTATTGTTATGGCGACGCGAGGGGCCTGACGCGTTAAACAAATTGTATGCAAGTTGAAATACATAGCGGGGTAAGAACGACAAATTGATCACAATATACGTAGATAGCCCGCAATGTAATGTAACTTGCATGCAATTTGCTTGCAGATAGAAACGCGGCCTGTAGTTTAAATAAATAAGAACGAGTTTCGTCGGAAGGACGGAACCAGACCAATATACCTATGATTTCCTGCGACCCGGTACCTAGTATTTCACGCGTTTTAATATCAGACTTGGCTCCTCTAACCTTTAAATACATGTAAAGATATTTTTTTTTAGTGATTTGAACGACACAGTTAAACAAAACACAATTGAGTTTCTCTGTAAGAAAATATTTATTGTGTCAACTTTACACATCTGAATCACACAAATAAAAGAATCTAAGAATTACCTGTAAGAAAAGAAACGACACTGAATGATATTAATCACAATGTCGATTCCTAAATAGCAATTACGATAATTAGCTTTAATAAATTGATTTCTCCCGATAGCCGTATGCTTCAAGTCCAGAATACACATGCTACCTAGTAGCACAAGAGCACGCTACTTTCGAGAAAATGCTACGTAGTAGCATACAATAAGCACGTGTATACGAAAAGAGCATGCTTATGAATGAGCACGCTACTAATCGCAAACCGATCTATTTTTTCGGGTTTACTAGCACACGGTGTGAGTCGCGGGTGGGAGAGGGATGGCTCCAAAGCAAGTCTGAACGCGTTCTATGCGAGCATGCTACTTGAATTGTTTGCGTAGTCACGATGGCTCGATGGGGCGATGACAAAACTTTAAATTTTATATTTCTCTGGAAATTGTGACTGTTTATGAAATGTATATTTAATTAAATGTGTTGAAAGTAATAATATTACTGAATTTAATTCATTCCGCATAGAAATGTCCATTTTAAATGGTAAATAATAAGCATGTGTATCTCAGACGTGCTACAAAAGAGTATGGTCTTAATAAGTATGCTACTGAGCTCTGAGCTTTCATGAGCAAATGTAGACACTCTGAGAGCATGCTACTAAAGAGCATACCTAGAAGCCAACAAGCGTGCTCTTTTAGTAGCATGTGTATTCCGGACTTCATGGATTGTAATTCGACTACAGATGTAATATAGTTTCATCGGCTGTCAGTGTCAATGTTGCGGTCTACCACGATGACGCCCGAAGCGCGGGCGAACATTCCAATTTAAGAAAAGTACATTTTTCTTTACATACCTAAATAATATGTTAAACCTTTTTCAAGTGAATAATTTCAAGATAAAGAATATATATTCCATAAACACTTCATAGACGTATAGAAGTAAATCGAATCCATTGTCGAAATTAAATTGATTTCAGTATCTGAAACCAGTTAGCGTGGAGCTCTTCAGCTAAAGAAATCTCATTGTATTTGAACAAATCAATGAGCTGTTACAGATCTTATGAGGCTGGTGGCTACGCTTCATTGGGTTTCTTTGTAACGATAGCTTATAAAGAGGTAGGAGGAAAAGGGTATGGATACCTACTTCTATATTATTAATAACTAAGCCTCCGCGTAGTAAGAAGTAAGATAAAATAGGCTGACATAGATCTAAGCCCACGCAGATAACGTCGCGGGCACTGTTAGTAAATAATATAGTTATTAATTCACTTGTCTTTTGTTTTAATATAAATACTTACAACATCGTAAATAAAAATAAGATAAATATATTGGCAAAATACAAAAAAAAAGTATAACGTCCTGTCCAGTTAGAGTGAATAGGCTTCTTCTGGGTAAGCTCGCTCCATCGTTGACTCTGTCTCTGTCAACTACAGACTAGAGTCGAGAGCAAACCCATCTCAAATAAAAAAAATATGCCTCCGATTCTATTATGTTTAGTTACCTATTTAAAAATTACTCAGAAACCACCCATTGAAATAGTCCCCATAGCGGAATAAAACAACTGAGAGTGAACCTGTGTTTGCAATGTTGTGCACAATAATATCTCATTAGTTCTGGTAGTTGGCCCAGAGGAGCAATGGTGGCCCAGTGGTAACGACCGCGACTTACAAGTTGTAAGTCATGAGTTCAAACCCAGACAAGAGTCGCCGGCGCGTAGTGTTCCACGAGCGCGTCAAAGAGAATTTGTCAGCCACCGGCCGGTGGCAGGTGCCTGCATGCAGGGGTAGCGGATAAATTTGTCACAGAGTTACCGCTGCCCTGGTCACTCAGGCAGGGAAGGAACAGGGGTGGGCTTTAGTCAGTAAGAGTCTGACATGCCCTCCCGCTCCACCCAGAGCGGGCGATATCATTGGATGATTTCACATTCCCCAAAAAAAAAGGCAGGCGCTTTACTTTGTGTAAGTTATTTCATCACCACTGCTCTCAAAATGGCGAAGGAAAACAACGTGAGGAAACCGGCATGTCGTAAAACCAAAAAATTCGAAGATATATGACATCCACCAACCCGCATTTGGCCCGCGTGGTGGATTATGGCCCACAGACACCTCTCACAGAAAAGAGGCCTGTGCCCCAGCAGTGGGGACATTAAAAGGCTGATGATGATGACGATAAGTTAGTTGGCTATACTCTATTAGAGCTTGACCACCATGACCGAAGTTCGGTACCAAATCAGAAATATAACCAGGTAAGCTTAGCTTTAGAAAGGTACGATGTCTATGATAAATTAAAAAAAAAAAAATTGTTGTTGATAGGCACGCGTTTGACCACTATCTCACCTGATGGTAAGCGATGATGTGGTCGAAGATGGAGCACGCTTGCCTAGAAGTAACCTATTCACTCTTGACTTAAAGATTCCCAGGTTGTAGCTATCAGGAAACACAGTCTCTGGCACGGAATTCCACTCCCTAACTGTACGCACAACGAATGTGTTCTCAAAACGTTTTGTGCGTGTGGATGGGATTTTCACCATGTACCAGTGGCACATCGCCGTACGTCTTGTGGTCCGTTGATGGAACAGGCTTGGCGGAATCAAATTATGCGATTCCGTCGCACACTCCCCAAAATGTAACCGATAGAAAACCGACAGGCTAGCAACTCGGCGTCTATGCTCAAGACTTCTGAACTTCTCTCTCGAGACTCAACGAGTCTATCATTGCCTATGATCCTCTTGGCTCGTTTCTCAATTGTCTCAAGGGCATCAAGCTGGTATCTGGCAGATATCCGTCCCAAAGATGCGAGCAGTATTCCATACACGATCGAAGTTTCGCTTATATCTTTACGCAAAAATATATTTGACAAACAAACAACTCACCCAGCTATCTCTTGTTGCCAAGCCACAACATAGCTAAGATTTACGACAACATACAGCCTACATATTCACATATTGTGTACAAAAACTCATTTACAGGTGTTGTTAAAAGTGGCACATGTGCGGCTCATAAAACGCTTATCGCTTACATCAATATCCGAGCCGAGTCAGCGCTAGTCTAAGGGGTAAGGGTGCGGTTTGAAGCATAGGCGATAGCGAATTCTATACGCGCTATTTTTGTTCGCTGTGGGATATTAAAGGATATTTTTTCCCTAGACGATGGCTTTTTTAGCTTGCCGTTTAGTTAATAGTGGATCAATTAACATTTTAATAAAGAGGCCTTTTTTTTTGTGGGGTTGGGAAATCATTCAATGACTTCTTCCGCTCTGGGTGGAGCGGGAGGGCGTGTCAGACTTTTACTGACTAAAACCCACCCCTGTTCCCTCAGTTGCCTGAGTGCCAAGTCAGTCTGAGTCAAATCAAATAGCCCGCGCTTCCCCGGCTCCCTGTTACACACTTCCGTCCCATTTCACGAAATCACTCCCACAGATTGCAAGAAAGCGAGAGGTAAGATGTTACACATCAAAAATAAATAATAAGTTAGTAGCGATAACTACAGCCCCACCTCATAAACTCTCAAGCTCGGTGCGGCTAAAAGCGTCCTCCACACTACGGAATGGGCTTACACCCGACGCCATTGTGTCCATAGGTACATTGTTCTGCCGATGCGGCCTTAATAGCGACCGTGTAACACGGCCACCGGTTTTAAACGCCTTCCCAGCTTTGTTAGCAAAGAAGTGTTTAACTGTGTGTTGTGAAGGAAAGGAGGCTTTGTTTAATTGGTACATACTACAAAAAAATAATAGGAACGGGAAATTAGAGGCTATTGCTGGTGATGATATTAATCACCACTGACCCAGTGACCCTGGCACAGGCGACTGAAGGAATAAGGGTGGGTTTTGGTCAGTAAAAGTCTGACACGCCCTCCCGCTCTACCCAGCGGGACAAGTCGAAAAAAGATGATTTCCCAATTTTGGCAAAAAAAAGAAAAGGTCGTTGGGCCTGTGTAGGTATGTGTTATCTATTTGATTTGATAACCTAAGTCACACTTTAGCGTAAGCCTGAAACTTTATATCGAATAAATATTAGGTACATTCCCTTAAAAAAAATAATATCACAAGAATAAAACAACTCAATTTTTAACTACATAACCAGCGGCTTCGCGGGCATGGAATTAGTACTTCCCTCCATTATAAATTATAGCCATGCTAATCCAGACTATAATCTAACGCTGTACCAAAGAATCATGTCCAGTCTTGACCTGAAAATTTTCTAACGCGTCTAGTAATGTAAAGTATCTTAAAAAATGCATTTTTTTTACTTGTTTCGTATCGCTTAACTGAATTTTCAAACAAAGGCTGGGAAAAATATATGTTACTATGTTTATCATACTCAATAGACTTTTGGGACTTTAGGACTTAAAAGAAAAATAAGTGTACAGTTGACAGATTACGCGTAAAACGAACTTCTTTAACCGCAACGTTAAGTAAACGATGTGCTACATACATCTGCATTCTAATTAGGGAAAAAAATACGAACTAACTGATGACTAGGCAGCATTGTCTTTGACCTTAGCCTGTTCCGCAAGGAACAAAAGAAAAAAAAGTGAGAAGCTATCATTTGTTTGACGACAATTTATTTTAATTATCGTATAGTTTTTGAGGTTATAAAAGCTGTCAAACCTTATCTGACAACTGTTTTAACCTCAAAAACTTATTTACCTAATAGCATTTTTCCCTGGCCTCTAAATGAAAAGGTGATAAGTTATTGTGTTAATATAAACAATAATTGTTTTTATACAACACTAGTTGTAGGTAGAGACGACTTGTAAAACAAATCAAGTGACAGGTCAATCAATGTATGGAAAGTGGGCATGATTCTTTCATCTAGATTTTTCAGCCATTTTGACGTGATTGACTAAAAACATCCATCCACACTTTCACATTTATATTAAAGTAGGATAAGTTTCAAGCAGGATAGAGCAACAAGGAATAAAGACATTAACAATATTCATACCATATTCATAAGTGTGAAAAATTGTAGATATAACCTAGAAACGAATACAAAGACTATCAATAAATCTTTTTAACGAGCTTTCCAGGTACCCAAGTCTTTATTCATCGGACAATAGCCAGTTCAGGCAGGTATAAGCTGAGCCACAATAAATTTAGCATTGAATCTGAGTACTTAGAATATTCAATTCCTTGCACTATACAACGGTAATAAACCGTTCTCAGCAACGCACTATATCTAGCCTGAAATCTGCTGTAAATTTATTGATAACCTTTAAATATTGTGAAGATATAGTAGTAGCTTACACTTATAAAGGAGCCAGATATATAGGGTGACTGGTAGTTAGTGACCGATACTTAAACACGTGATTGTACTCATGATTACAAACAACTTTCCCAAAGAAACTTTTTTTTTTTATACGTATTCACTTTTTTCACAATAACAACAGTTGTTAGCACTGAGGCAAAGGGAGTGGTGCGGGCGGCGGGCGAGCGTGAGACGCTACTACTAGTACATTTGCCCTCTCCCGAGGTCAGACTATCAGCTGACAGTTCGTGCCTACTTTTAATGTTACGGCGCGCGCGTTCCTAGATATTTTGTAGTTACGCGGACATACGTTGCATCTTAAAAGTATTAGTCAAACACGCTGTCTTTGAAAATATTTTTTTTTTTAGCAACAACCGAAACATGTAGGTACCAACACTGCTTAGGTACACCGAAAACGGCACGTGGTGCCCGGCCAAGCGGGCTTGCAAGCCGTGCTCTGTACGATACGAGACCGCGTCTAACAGCTGATTGCAGCGGTCTATGCCCTCGCGCGCGCGCGTATTTCAAACTGTTGTTATTGTGATAAAAGTGAATAAGTAGGTATAAAAAAAAAGTTTTTTTGGGAAAGTTGTTTATAATCATGAGTACAATCGCATGTTTAAGAATCGGTCACTAATTACCAGTCACCCTATATAAGGTTCGAGTGTAATAGTAGACGACTGAAAAAATCTATAGGTCCGTCAGTTATGAGTCCATAAATAAGATTACTAAAAAATATTGGACATGTAGCTTCTCTTTTGTCACGTAAACAAAAAAAAAGTTCCATTGAATTGAGAATCTCCTCCTCTTTGAAGTTGGTTAAAAATGAGGACGATAAAGACGTTGAAATTTCGCTTTACTTCACACCTACGTCATAAATGACGTAAGTGACGTAAGAAGTCTCCACTTATTAACTTTGATGCGTTTCTAAATAGATTTTTTGAGTCATCTACTATGGAATCATCCCTTTTACAGGCACATGAGACAAGCCAATTTTATCCTCAGAGTTGACTACTAGTGTAATTACAGGACACATTTCAATCCCTTAAGGTTTGAAATGTCATGTGACCAGTTGCATGTTCGTAAACGTAACAAAAGGAGTTTAAGAATCATAACAGGCGTTCTATAGTTTCTGTCTACCGCATGGCAAAATGCGTGAGTTCATGTATGCATGAATGGGATATTTTAGCTAAGCTAAATCTTTGGAATGATAAAACACCTGGCATGATGAGGTAATGGTCATTCATTGTACGTACGGGTATGGAGTGGAATTCCCTGCCGGTGTATGTGTTACCTGATAGCTACAATCTGGGGGTCTTTAAGTCAAGAGTGAATAGGTTACTTCTAGGCAAGCGTGCTCCATCTTCGACCACATCATTGCTTATCATCAGGTGAGATAGTAGTTTAGCGCGAGTCTGTCAATGACAAAAAAGGTTTCAGATTTTCCGTGACCACTCACCAACACGTGAACCTATTATCTATTTCACTACACAATAACATCGGAAAAGTAATATTTTCTACTCTTCGTAGAAAATAACGTTCACATTAACACACTTCCAGTGAACTGCTAACGATTTACTAAATGCTAAGCCTTGACCCGATGGTATTTGGCTGACATTCTGTTTGTTCGACCTACAAACTTTACTGGTGAAGTGAAACAACATCATTGAAGTGCCTGAAGGGTGTAGATATGTATGTATAATTGTATTCATTCATAGAATAAAATCAGGAAAGCATACAAAGTACCAAGACTGATTCTAGATGCAATATTTTTGCTGAGATAGGAGGGTACGGGTAGGTCCAATATACCGACAGACTCACGACTGATCCCATAAGGGTTCAGTTTTTTCATTCGGACTTTTGGAACCCTAAAAAGTATTTATTTCTCACCACAAGCCAAAAAATACAAACATATTTCTTACTTACTTTAATATTACACAAGAAATAGCTAATGATTATTGGTTTTGGATCGCTGGTGCCTGTAGCTGTGGTAGGTAGTAACAGCTGTAATACAGGTGACCAGTAGTGATTTTGCCAATGCCCATCTATCCTGGAATTTGTATTAAAACCCTTAAAAGTTACAGGACGTTAGAGGTAGCTACTCAAATCAAACGTCTGAATTCAGTCACCGTCTTAGTACCTACTCAAAACTAGCCGATGGAGTTTTTTAGTATTGTGTATTTATTCTTTGTATCATTAAAACGAGTTTTGTACTGTTGAATTTGAGATAGCTAAAATATAGTAGGTACTCTATTGAACAATTCGATGTGGGCCGTACCACAAGCTCTCATAGAGAGAAGGCCTGTGCCCCAACAGTGGGGATATTTAAAGGCTGATGAAGATGATGATGAGAGATTAAATAATTCGCATAAAGGACGAAACTTTTGCAAAAGTGATCATCATCTGCCTAGCCTTTTCCCAACTATCTTGGGGTGGGCTTCCAGTCTAACCGGATGCAGCTGAATATCAGTATTTTAAATTAAGCGACTGTCTATCTGACCTCCACAACCCAGTTACTGGGTAATACGATACCCCTTGGTAGTCTTACCAAGGGGTATCGTATTACCCAGTAACTTCAATCTTTAGGATGTCAGACTTTCGGGCTTCTGACGACCCGTAACGACTGTCAAAGATTTTGCAAAAGTGATCATTCTTAAAAAACATTGAATATTCTTGAAAACTTTTTGCCCAAACTCAAATATTCACTGATCTTTAGATACTTTCGCGGTTCTTCGATCCACCACCCCGATTATGACCCCACCCACAAATCAACCAAGATCCAATAGCCATTAAATGATATCCCATAAGTCCCCACCTGTTTGGCACATCTGCCGCATAATCTATAGTCTGGCTACTTCGGATCACGGGAATCACCGGCGATTAGCAGCCTAATAGCCTTAGTAACAGCCCATGAGCATAAATAGCTGGACTATGAATTTGTGGCTAGTTTATGGCGGTGAGACGGGTATTAGTGTCATAGGGGTGAGGTGGTAGGGGAGATTTTGTTTGGGTGTTTTCTAGGCGGAGGTAATGAAGAACCCGTTTGTATAGTCAACAGTGTAGTATTTCGCAAAAGTCGGGTAGTTTTGCTTGAACCATTGCTGCTTATACAGTGGAATTCCATGCCGGAGTCTGTATTCCCTGATAGCTACAACCTGGGAGTCTTTAAGTCAAGAGTGAATAGGTTACTTCTAGGCAAGCGTGCTCCATCTTTGACCACATCATCGCTTACCATCAGGTGAAATAGTGGTCAAACGTGAGCCTATCATTGATAAAAACAGGGGGTATACTCCAGTGTTTATACGAAGTATCGGCCGAATGTTCGGACATATTTGTGTTAAGTGTTAAAGTGGTTGTGCCATACATAAAATTGTAGCTCTTCTCTGAGAGGTTCTTCATCCAAAAACATACGTGATGCCATTTCACTACAATTTTAGGTATGGCACATTCACTTTAACACTTCACACAAATATTTCCGAACATTCGGCCGATACTTCGTAAAAACACTTCGGAGTAGACCCCTGTATCGTTTTGCTAGTTCAATGAGGGTTTTCTGAAACGACGTTCACCAGATTGGCAGCACTGAGGCGTCAGGTCCAGACACCTGTTAAAACGCTTCAGATAATGTAAAAAACTGACATTTGTTAAATTGACGTCAATGTCATGTTTACTTTTTAATTTTTTTTATTTAATTATCCCCGAAGGGAAGGCGAAAGTCTTTTGACCATATTGCCTAGTCTTACGTAGTATATTTATACTTTTTTCCGTTAGAATGCAGATGTAAAACAATCTAATGTTTTTTGCAGTATTTGGCAACAAATGTCAGCCTTCTCGGCAAACTTCGCTGAGGTAGTTCAATACTACAATAAAATTCTCAGCTCCATTTTCCCGAGACCGCGCCTGTTTAAATGATCCCACATATTGTCCAGTTGCGTAGAATTGAGACACAAAACTAAACCAATTTTACATCACAACATCCACTAGGAATCAATAAACGAATAATTAAAACAGCCACTGAACTTCACTCGACAAAATCCCGCCAAAAACTATGTCATGTTTACGTTATTTTGTTTCGTTTTCAAAGTAAAAGACCTGTGGCTTATGTGGCGCCAAATGTTGGCGTAAACCTGAAAATCCTCAATGTAAAATAACTCGAAGACGTTTCAATACCGAAGACTTTATTGACTTAAATGGGATGTAGAGTTATCGACCTTATAGCACTTTATAAGTTTTCTGCATCAATCATCATCATTCTCCTGCCCTTATCCCAATTTATTTAGGGTCGGCGCAACATGTCTTTTTCTTCCATACTCCTCTATTAGTCGTCATCTCTGTAGTCAACCCCTTTTTACCCATATCCTCTTTCACCCAGTCCAACTATCGTTTCTCTGGCCTTCCTCTACTCTTATAGCCATCCACTTCCATACACAAGACTTTCCTCACGAAATTTTCTTCATTCCTCCTCATCACATGCCCATACCACGAAAACCAATTTCCATACAACTTATCAGTCAGCGGTGCCACTTTCAGACTTCCTCTTATATACTCATTCCTAATTCTATCCATGCGCGTAACACCACACATCGCTCTTAGGATTCTCATCTCAGCTGCGTGCAATTGCTTTTCATTCATCCCACTTATGGCCCAACATTCTGAACCATACAAGACAGCAGGTTTAACAAGGTTTCTGTATCGATACTACACTAAATTCGTTATACCCTTCCAACAGAATCACGTAGCAAAAACATGAAGGAAACATCAGGCAATCATCAGACGTAATACTACGTAATTTATACTAGCTTAAGCCCGTGGTTTCGCCCGCGTGGTATAAGAATTGCCCCTATTAAAAATTATAGCCTACTCGCTTCTGCCAGCGGCTTCGCCCGCTTGGTATTAGTACGCACTATAACTTATAGCCCATTTGATATTCCAGACTATAATCTATCTCTGTGCCAAATTTTATCCAGATTCTTTCAGTAGTTCTAGCGTGATTGAGTTACAACCATCCTTTCATCCATCTATCCTTCCATACAAACTTTCACTTTTATAATATTTACTTGGAGTGGGATAACATAAATATCTTTATACCATTCGTGAACTTAACCATGCCACAACCTCTCCTTATAAATGACATATCTCATATCTGCCTTTATATTCAGGACCACTTGCACCAGCCTTACCCCCTTCCTTTCTACCTACCCCCTTCGATACAGTGCGATAAGTTACCAGGAGCGCAGAACACGGGCTTCCACTCAGCACCAACATTTCCATAGCCGATTGACTTATCGGCCAGTTAAGAGGTCAGCCTGATTTATGTACTCCTATTCAATTGTAGCTGTGGAAACTGAGAATTTGAGGGTAGTATGGATTTTGGGTTAGTTTAGTGGTTAGATAGAGTTTGTAGACGATGTTTAAACGGTTTGAAGTGATAGCGATGAAATGAATTAATTAAATCTTTATAATGGATTTGTGGTTAACTTAACTCTATGAATTTTAATTAACTTACAAGTCATCAGGGGTGAAAATAAACAACAATGGCGTTGGGCATTTTTGAGGTGGGAAAAAACTATAGAACTCGCGCGACACCGACCCGCTACGTGTGCTACGCTGCTACGCGTAGCATTCGTAGCGCATCGCGTAGCGGATTGTAGTGAAAACTTCTAATGAAGTCGCGCGCGCGTTTTGTTCAAGCTTTCACTTCTGTCGGCACTCCCGCAGTGCCACTCTTTTTTTTTTTTGGTGGGTGGGCAATCATCCAATGACTTCTCCCGCTTTGTGTGGAGCGGGAGGGCGTGTCAGACTTTTACTTACTAAAACCCACTCTTGTTCCTTCAGTGGTCTGTGCCAAGGGCCGCGGGAACTCTCTTTCAAATTTATCCGCGACTATGATAAATAAATAAAATAAAATAAAATAAAAAAGCCTTTTATTCCATGCAATAAAAAATATAACATCACATAATGCCTTGGAAGATGGGTAGGCCTTTGGTGTGGGATGCAACATGTGTCGACACCCTTGCGCCATCTCATCTTCTTAGCACGGCGGGCTGTGCTGGGGCGGCTGCTACAGGTGCAGAAAACCTCAAACGGCGCAAATATAACAACCTTATTAGGAGTTATCTGTTTGAGCCGTTTGGGGTTGAAACACTAGGGCCATGGGGTCCCATCGAGCTCACCGAGCTCATCGAGTTTTCCGTGACATCAGCAAACTTTTAGTCGACTCTTCACGTGACCAGAGGGCTGGCCTTTTTCTTTTTTTCGGTCAACGAATCAGCATTGCCATTCAACGTGGCAATGCTGCCAGCGTTCTGGGCACTTTTCCCATTGACAGCGAGGTGGACGAATTTTTTGATGCCCAATGAGCTTTACTACTACCGGATTTTTTATGCCTCTTGTACATATTTTATTTATTAAGTTATTTATTAGTTTAGTATAATATGTATTGCAGTTATAGTCTGATAAATATACCGGTACTTAGATATACATATATAAACACACATCACAGTATTTTTACTTTAAAAAAATATGTAATAATTCAATTTCAATAAAACGACTAGCGACGACTGCGACTATGATATCAACACTGACATATGAAAAAAAATGCTGTTTCAGATTTTTATTCGCCACTCCACGGAATGTACGAAACAGCTGATTTATTTTCGCGTTTTCAGGTTTGGGTGAAGTCGTCCTTGAAAGATTTCCAATGAATTACAAGTCACTTGTACATCACTGATCCATCATCATCATCATCATCATCATCAGCCTTTTAATATCCCCACAGCTGGGCACAGGCCTCCTCTCTGTGAGAGGCTGTGGGCCGTAATCCACCACGCGGGCCCAATGCGGGTTGGTGGATGTCACATGTCTTCGAATGTTTGGTTCTAGGACATGCCGTTTTCCTCACGATGTTTTCCTTCACCGTTCACATCACAGATCCACATAGAACTTATTAATAACATAGTCTTCGGTGTGTATCTCCGCGTCTCTCCGCAGACCATAGTCGACCTCTCATCTTGCACCGCATGCCCCGTGTCGCCTGCACATTTGAGGATCTTATGGCTGCGTCAGCGAATGCTGTTGCCGTGGCTGGGCCAAGCATTAAAATAAATTTGCCATCGACACGCTAAGAAGACCGAACATACTAAAGCAATTTTAATATCAATAAGATTTCATTGCTACTCCCATCTTCGCTGTTATTTAAGTCTTTCACCTTTTAGCCAGAAAGACAAGCTTCTAATAAATCCCATCTGGTCTCATATCACATTTTTATTGACCATCAAAGACTCAATAAGACGCAGAACCACACTTCTTATTAAACTCTCTCAGGTACAACCGTTCAGTTTGATCGTTTCAATAAAAGTAACTGACGGTTTAACTTGAACCATTCGTTTTTGTCACACATTACCGTAACAGTGAGATTAGAGTTTCTGTGCACTTATTAAGCGGAGCACGTACGGTTCTACGGTAATATGTTTTATTGTACCGATTAAGAGAGGTGCCACACTGGTGGAGGCTTAAAAGAAATAATTTTGCTATCACTGAATTTAACTGATATTCATTACCATCATCAGACTATGTCCACTGCTGGACAAAGGCCTCCCCCAAGTGTCAGTCCTGTGCGTGTCATATCCGACTAATATAAACGAAAAATAAATTCAAGAAAATTGAATTGTGAGTTTAAGATGGACTAAACTCGCCCATTTTTTTTAAAATTAGGGATTTTATTACCTACCGCGGGTCTTCAGGGCGTTGAAAAGTATTTAATGTTTGGGTTAGTATTGTGTCTTGAACCACAGACTAGATACGTCAACTCTTATCCTCGTCAAAAATGATATTACAGTTCAAAATGCTGACGAACTTAAGTACCTACATAAAAGTAAATTAATCATATACAATTACTGTGTCAGGAACGAATCATTTCAGTCAAACACTTGAGCGGTAAACAAAACCAAGGAATTACAAAACCTTTTGCATGCATTTGAGACTAATCCTCTCACGAAATTCTATCCCCAAATCCCCGGCTTAAATGTAATTTATTTTCGCTACCTTGCATTACAGCTTAATTACTCACATTCGACCTTTAAAAGACCTCGATCGCGTCACATTTTCCTGACTGATATTATTACGCACGACAGCGCGTGCCGTGTGTCAGTGCTCTTATAAAGCGCGGGAATTAAAACGGCCGCCATCTTGAAAGATGGCGGAGAAAGTTGGCGAAAGATTGCTTTCGTAATGAGTGCTTGTGTGTGTAATGTTAAGCGTTTAAGGTACGTTTCATGCATTTTTCATACAAAAAAAAATCTCTTAAAGCAATTTTGCTTTTTTTGTGTGTTCAATTTTATGGTTTAAAGAAGTTCTATTTTTGCTAGAGCACTGACTTTTTTTTTTCATTGTAGAAAAGATAATCAGATATTGAATACAACTGCTTGCCCATGCTACTAATTATGATTATGATAATACACACTTGCAAACTGTAAGGGAGGAATGGATGAAATCTAGATAGATAGATATCCAGACATAATAGGTACTGCCCAGGGGTCGTAGATAAATTTGAAACAGAGTTACCGCGGCCCTGGGCACTCAGGGCAGGGAAGGAACAGGGGTGGGTTTTAGTTAGTAAGAGTCTGACACGCCCTCCCGTTCCACCCAGAGCGGGAGATGTCATTGGATGATTTCCCAGGAACCAAAAAAAAAAAAGGATGGATGTTTGTTACTCAATCACCCAAAAATGCCTGCACGGATCTGGATGAAATATAGAATAGAGAAAGATTATATTATAGTCTGGAAAAGCACATACGCTATATTTATAATGGGGCCAGTCTACCATATTCTGTAAAAGTCATATATTTCTAAAGAATTTCCTTTTCAGTTAAAATTTCATGCACGATACAATATTTGACAAATATTTTGTATGGAAAACAAAGAAAGTACATTCCCCTTACCGTTAAACTAAAATTTGAATTAGTGAGAAGAATGCCTCCACATTCATCACCGTTACGTTTAAAGTTAAGTGACACGTTCTTGAGTTTAAATGTAACTTTCAGTATTTTGGAGTTTGTCTCAGTGTTCTACGGAAGAAAGGTGTAATTGTGTATCATGTTTTAGAGAAGGAAGGACTATTTAGTAAAATTATTAAGGCATTAGAATACATTATTTATTTATTTTATTGTGATTTATTTAGTTATTTATTTGTTGAAATAGTAAAAAGAACGATTATATAATAAATTATATTAATAATAAATATGTTTATTTCCTCTAAAAATCATTGTAAGCATCCATAAATTGAGTTTTGATTGATTGAATTTTGATTTGTATTTTTTTTTCTATTATCTCCCTTTTTTTACCTACTCAGTTTGTTTTTTAAATGTAATTGAAGCCTTTACGTGTTTTTAATCTTTTGTTAATGTTAATGCTTTTGGTAATATTTTGCATGCCGTAAGGCAAAATGTATCGGGACAATTCAGAAACCTTCCAACTTATATGTATACCTACATTATCAGCAAATAAATGATTTCTTTCTTTCTTTCTTTCTTAGCAATATCTGGGAGGTGAATTGACATTTTTTTAGGATGTGCTTTCAAATATGCTCCCGTATGTATATTAAATCACAACATACGAGTAATAGGATTCCTCCATACAAAAGGAGCTTCCGTTGTAAAATTACAATTTCTTACAAATATGACAACGTAATTAATTTTGAGCTATGACAGTAATTGAAATAATAAAAAGAGCGAGCCTTTCAGTAGTCGCATATGATGTGTAACATTTGAAATCAACACCTTGATAATAAGCAACATTAATATTCTATCCTGAAAAATAAAATTTAAACATTTAGTTCCGATTTCGACCGCGCGCAGACTTATCGTGCGCGCGCTCTACCATCTGACGGCCAACTTATCGTGCGCGCGCTCTACCATCTGACGGCCAACTTATCGTGCGCGCGCTCTACCATCTGACGGCCAACTTATCGTGCGCGCGCTCTACCATCTGACGGCCAACTCTACCACCGCGCGTACTTCCCCGGCTTCCTGTTACACACTTAAAATGAAAGAAAAAGAAAAAAAAGAAAGAAAAATAATTGATTCTTCGACTCATTTCACGAAATCACTACCACAGATTGCAGAAAAGCAAGAGGAAAGATGTTACACATCAATAATAATAAATAACCCATTTTTTCTTTCATCAACAAGACCATTGTCACATCACATTATGAGACTATTGACCTATCACCTCCATCATTTTAGTGTCACTTTATCACTTTTTTCCTTAAGGTTGTCGCAAACCGGAAGTCGTGGGAGCGGAAACGAGCTATCCCGACATCCGGATCTGACGTCGACTGAATGGCGCCAGAGATTAGCGGCGCCATCTTGAATCCTCCACTTTTCATATGGAAATTGACTTGAAAAACTTTCCTGGAGTTATTATTATGGTGGTATTAGGTAACGGGTGGTTCTAAGAATTATATTTTAGTGGTCTGTTGATTAAAAGGGTTTGCTGTTTTTAACTCGGTCTCATGTAAGTTATCGAAGAGCTCGTGGCTAAAGTAATAACAGCCACATGGGTCGATCCATCAGATTAAGCTACTCTTGCCGGGGTTGTGACTCTTAACGTGCTCTCCGTGTCTCGGAAAGCACGTTAAGCCGTTGATCCCGGCTGTCAATCGTAGATCTTTGGCAGTCGTTACGAGTCATCAGAAGCCCGAAAGTCTGACATCAGTCTTACCAAGGGGTATCGTATTACCCAGTAACTGGGTTGTGGAGGTCAGATGGGCAGTCGCTCCATCTAAAATACTGGTATTCAGCTGCATCCGGTTAGACTGGAAGCCGTCCCCAAGATAGTTCGGAAAAGGCTAGGCTGGCAGATTTTGTCATGTAAGTTATCGACTAAAAAGAAATGGAGAATAGAGATAATGATACTTTTTGCACATTTGGCAGTTTTGTGATTACAGATTGATTAGGGTTCTGTACCCGAAGGGTCTAAACGGAGCTCTATTTCTGTCACTCATGTGTCCGTCTGTCTGTCTGTCGTCAGACACAAAATATTGTTCAAAAGATTTTTTTGTTTAAAAAGTCACAAATTTCAAGTTCATAGGTCACATATTATGAACTTGAAATTATGGTGATAATGTTTGTTTCAACGTATATTTTACTAACAATTACAAATATATTGATAAATCAGTTTTTTTCATTGATAATTCCTTTTTTATTTAATTAGTACGGAACCCTAAATATGCGAAGTCCAACACGCACTTGGCCGGTTTTTTAATGATTTGGTAAAAAATACGTATCCAATATAATTTTTGTTAATTATCTAACTTACGGACTAAATAGAATAATAATAATAATCCTACTAATATTATAAATGTGAAAGTTTGTGAGTGTGTATGTTTGTTACTTCTTCACGCTCAAACGGCTGGACCGATTTGAATGAAATTTGGCATGTTGATAGTTTATACCCTGGATTAACACATAGGAAAAGGCATAGGTATATGTCTATGTGGTATATGTCTTACTAACATAGTAATAAGTATATTTATTGTTACTAACTCTATGAGTCTCATTGTAACTCAAAATAAATGTTTAAATAAAATAAATAGGCTACTTTTTATCCCGGTCTACGCGAGTGAAACCGCGGGGCACAGCTAGTAACATATATTTATTTTCTCCCACAAGTAACAAAAGACATACAGTTCATGAAGGAAACAGTTTGAAGATGGGATACAGGAGCCCATACTAAGTAAAACCTGTGCTATGTGTCACCTGGTCTCCTTATCTCGAATGCATGTAAAGGTTCATCATTATAATATAAATATTATTTTTGTACCCAGTACCTATTACATTTTACCATCACCGTTATGACCTCATCAACCTAACCACTACAACCTACTGAGGCCAAAACAACATCTCACAGTTACCTGGCTTCATCATCCATCCATCGATTCAACCTGGATTGGATTATCGTCAGTCTAAGACGGGCGGCCATTAGACGTCGTTTATGGAGATTGCACCCCGTCCCGCACCCCTTGCCTCCTGTCCCCTCCCCTCGTCTCGTCTGCTTTCATTAATCATCAGCTGTCCATCAGTTTGGCATGTTGCTGCATCAGATGTGGAGGGATGGTGAGAATATGCGTGGGTGCTAAGTGTAGTAAAATTACCGTGGCTTTTTGTATGTTGGCTCAAATTGTAGGTAAGTAATGTGTAATATAAAGGATACGTTTGGGTACGGTAAAGAAAATGTGCAATGATTGAGATTTAGTTTAAATTGACGGTCGTTATAAAATGAAAACAAAAACAATACATATTCTAATACTGTCATGGCTTCATTATTTTATCAAACATTTTTTTTTATTTATTTAATTAATGAAATTACAATAAAGAGGTGTAACTTATTTTTAAACTCGCCAAACTTTTACGTTTGATGGCGAGAGGCGCTCTTTTACATAAAAAATGAACCACCTTATGTACTTAACTACTACTTATAATAATATATTATACTGTTATGGTTTCACAATGTGTTTAATTCTGCTTGCAATCCTATACAATGTTTTTTTAATTTTGTCTTAAGTGTTCCTTTACTAGTTTTTACATTTTCTCTTAGTAAATCTATTTTGTTAAACAATTTAGGTACCAAATAATTAGATTTTCTCTTCCCATAATAATTTGTTATCTGTTTTGATTTGGTGGGCCTTTCAATTATTTGAAACTAGCGACACTCCTCGGTGTCGCACAGGTGTATTTTTTTTCCTTTTATACATAACTAGCACTTCGCTCCGAAATTCATCCGCGTGGATTTCAAAAATTTATAGCCTTGTATGACACTCACAAATAACGTGGCTTTCTATGGGTAAAAGAATTTTCAAAATCGGTTTAGTGATCCAGAGATTACCCCCTACAAACTTATTACAAACACACAAACTTTACCTCTTTATATTAGTACTAGTTGACCCGACAGACATTGCCCTGTCTTAGCTATGAACTGTCAAACGCGTGAAGTTTAAATAATCGTTAAGTTTTCTGAAATTTTCTAATTTTCCGCTCAACTTTCTTTATTTTTGCTTTCATAAGAACTTTCTCCTGACAATAACTAATTATCTATAATATTTATGTATTTAGAAATATATAAGTATGTTTATCAGTTGTCTAGTACCCATAACACAAGCTCTGCTTAGCTTGGGACTAAATGGCGTTGTGTGATAGTTGTGGAATATTATTATTATTATAATAACAAATACAACAAAAAAGAATTAGCGAAATCGGTACAACCGTTCACGCGTGATGCCGTGACCAAGGAAATAGGGATTATTTTTTATGTATATAGATAGATATAGATTTTAATTGCCCAATTTTTTTTATATAAGCCTTGACCTGTTAATTACGACCATAACAAAAAAAAAGAATCACATTTAGCCATTTTGTTTTTCAAGTAGAAAATAGATAAAACCGTGTTTTAACTCTAATTAACGTTATTTGAAGTAAATATTTGCAGAATTATTCTAGTGTTTCTTTATCAATACCACAAAAAATCCCTAATTACGAAAAATCCTCGAAAAAAAGAAAAACACAAGATGGTTATATCCGCTCCTCGGTCCCACAAAGGCATTTTATCGGCTATTGTTAACAATAGATTGGGGTCAGACCGCCTTTGTCAGAACTACGTTCTGAGGGTCATTGTTCTGACATCGAGTGGTCGTCAGAAATCTTTGGCTTTAGTAGCTAAGTGGGCGATGAGATGTTGCTTAGTGTAAGGCGGAAAGATAGAAAAAGAAGATTTTTTATTTTATGCATAGAAACTAGGAATGGATTGGCGTTCGGTGAAAATCTTGATGATTTTAAAAGTGTAAGAAAATCTTACAGAGAGCAGTGGTGGCCCAGTGGTATTGGCCGCGACTTGTAAGTTGTAGGTTGTGAGTTCAAACCCAGGCAGGCGCTTTACTTTGTGTAAATTATTTCATCACCGCTCTCAAAACGGTGAAGGAAACCGGCATGCCCTAGAACCACGAGACATCCACCAATCCGCATTGGGCTCGCGTGGTGGCCCACACCCTCTCACAGAGAGGAGGGCTGTGCTCCAGCAGTAAGGACATTTAAAAGGCTGATGATGAAGAAATTCTTAATAGACGCAGTGCTCAGTATAATTCTATATCCTAAATCTAAATCGTGACCACCAGCCGTTACCTCTGGGCTACCACTCATGCTTTGATGTTTACATACTCCTTTCGCCTTGTTTACGGTCACACCTGGTCACACACAGACGCTGGTTGTGAGTACAGACTGTTGTCAACATTACCTGACCCACCCTAAAATCAAACTACTTTGGACCCTCTGCATGTAACATTAAGGTTTATTTAATTTATATGAGCTTATCAGACAACTGCTCGAGGATTTGATGAACAAATACAATAATAGTATAGACACGCAAATTTGATCTTTAAAACGTTATCATTAGGTTATATTTTATAACTATTTGTTATAATATGATAAGTGTAATAGCTTATTTTAATGATTGGGGTCAAGTAATTCTAGTCTCGTGGTCTGTGTGTAAGACTGAGAAAAACAAGGTTCGAGATCAAATCCTGCGACAAAGATATTGTTTTGCTTTCAATATAGAATTTATATTCCAAAACTATTTCTTGTATTATTGTAAAGAACTACAGACTATACAAAAACTTTTTAAAATGGTAATATTTTCACATAACTTGTAATAAGTGGGTAGTTGAAAAATAAATATTCGTATTCATTATAAAGAACTGTGAACTTAAAGTTTTTTAAATTACCCACCCGTTTACAAGATAAGTTATTAGGCGAAAATCATATTGGTCGTTCTTTAATATTGCAAGCAATATTGTAGAAATGAAAACAAATTAAAAAAGAAACTGATGTATAGGTGGACTGTGTTTTTGAACCCACATGCTGTTCGTCGTCAATCCAGCATCAAACCGCTAAGCCACAAGAACTTGTTGGGAATACGCGAAATTAAAGATTGGGTTGTAATTATGTAGTGTGACTTAAAAGCTTTTCAACTTTAATGTTAACGAGATAATGATTAAAATAGCTTAACAAAAACATATATAATGCCGGTGGCTCCGACTAGGTTGGGTTTACCTTAACGTTACGTGTTAAAGATCAAATTTGAGTGTCTGTGTTATTATTGTATTTTTGTTCATCGAGTCCTCGTGCACTTGTGTGATAAGCTCATATAAATTAAACAAACCTTAATGTTACAGGCAGAGGGTCCAAAGTCGTTTGATTTTAGGGTGGGTCAGGTAATGTTGACAACAGTCTGTACTTCGCATGAAAGAAACGTGAATTTTTTTTATTTTTTATTAGTAATCAAAATATTTATAACAATGTATTACATATATATGCTATAAACCACAGAAGCCTTTGATGGCTTATATATGGCTTAGGAGTTCGGAATAACTAAATGTAAGATATTAACTAATATGATAAATTTGTGAGTTTTACATTGTAATATTGTTTTCAAGTACTTAATGTAGCACAATCAAAGATAGTAAGTATATCAAACTAAAGTATATAATCAAAATGAGTAATTTGCGTAAAATGCTTTTTTAATTCACTTCTTGTTTTTTAATTCACTTCTTGCTTTTTTAATTCAGTTCTTGCTTTTTTAATTCACTTCTTACTTTTTTAATTCACTTCTTGCTTTTTTAATTCCCTTCTTGCTTTTTTAATTCACTTCTTGCTTTTTTAATTCACTTCTTGCTTTTTTAGGGTTGCAGAGGTATTTATTTTGTATGTCCGCAGGAAGTTCGTTTATTATATAGGTGTGTGTTCTCATACCATATGTATTGTTGTATTTAAGCCGAATAAAGTGCCGATTAGAATAATTTCGAGATTTACCTATCAGATTTTTTTTAAAGTTTAAGTTAGCCATAATTTAACTACACGTTTATTAATAACGGAAAAAGGATATATTTAAAGCCGATGGTTTGTAAAATAGTTTGTATTTTTATTATTGTTTGATAGTCTTAAGTGGTTTTGTCTTTTCGTTTTATTTTGATAGTTGGGAAAAGGCCATGGCAGATGATGAGTCTTAAGTGATATTGTATGAAACACAATTGATTCTGTTGATTACGGCTTTTCATGTTACTTCTGATTGAGATGCTCACGTTTGACCACTATGTCACCTGATGGTAAGCGATGATGTGGTCGACGATGGAGCTCACTTGCCTGGAAGTTACTAGTTAGTTACGAATATATATTTTGATTTGAAGGTAACTTCAAAATACCGAATGTATTTCAAATGCTCTCCAGGTGTAGGTACGATAAGCCCTTTGTGCTAATTTCCACTAACCGCTTGACTACACACGCATAAATCAAAATTGATATTTCCTCGCACCGATTATGCCTACGCCGTAGCTTCGTAGGCGCTATGAAACTCGTAGCGCTTACTACGTCGTAGCAAGGCCAGCGCTACGTTTCACTGAGTCAGTTGCGTAGAACTCAGTGAACCGATATGACTACTGTGCATGACATTTGTCAGGAGACTGATTGACATTAGGTTCGCAAAATGATGATATATCTAATATATTGCAATCGCAGGTGGTCATTTTATTTTCAAGTATTTTCATAAAAAAAACATGACGATTCGAGACTGTATTTACATTACGTAGAAAAAATTATTCTGACACTTTATAACCACATCTTTAATGTTTTCAAGTCCTATATACTTTAAGACATTAAATATGTGGTTATAAAGTGATTAAAAAAGTTACAATTTATTGATGTTGACATAACGGGGAAGCGACAGGGTAACCCGCAAAATTTAAATTTTCTTATGTTTTTTTCAATTTCCAGGTCAGTATCAGGTTGTATCTTGGTATCATCAAAACAACTCTCTCAAATAGAATTGTAAGTGAAAATTTCAATGTCTTGATAGTTTATCTTACAATCAATACAGAAATATTTCCCTCCTATTTCCAATAACAATCAGAGAAAATTTCTCGAACAATACCCACTAAATACATTCCTCGATTTGTCACACAGCCATCACACATTCCCCACCCATAACACATTCTGTCACATTTTCCCGTCACACATTTTTATCTTCATCCCGAATCCTCCGATGAGATCAATTTGGCGATCATTTTTCGAAGTTCGTCATTAAGGTGTTTCAGCATCTGTCAGGGTTCCCCTCAGGTAGGTGATAATATATCACTCCCGCCAATCATTTAGGGGGATACAAACGTGAGAATTTTTGGATGCGGTATTTTTTAGATAAAATGATAAATTAATGTGTTATGTTTCGATAATGTTTTGAATACGATATCAAGACCCCATTATTTCTGCCCAGGGGTTGAGGATAAATTCGAAACAGAGTTACCTCGCCCCTGGGCACTCAGGGCAGGGAAGGAACAGGGGTGGGTCTTAGTCAGTAAGAGTCTGACACGCCCTCTCGCTCCACCCAGAGCGGGAGATGTCATTGGATGATTTCCCACCCCACAAAAAAAACCCCATTATTTAAAAAAAACTTGCTAACCAATCAATCTGCCCGCGCCTTTTCCCAACTATCTTGGGCTTCCAGTCTAATCGGATGCAGTTGAATATCAGTATTTTACATGGAGCGAGTAATCAGAAAAGAAAGCGGAGAAAGGTAAGAAAAACATAATTTCCACTTCCCTCCTAATCAAGCGGGAGACAGAACAAAGCTAGGCCATTAGGCACAAAGGGGGTATTCACAACTGGGATAAGCCCAGTTGCCAAGCACCACTGGTTGAAAATATTAATATTAATGGGTCCTAAAATTGTGAGCTGTTACACTTGATTCCAATAATAGGTATGGCAAAAACGCTTGAACGCTCGGAAATTCGTACTAGTTTTCACAATGTCCGTGTAATAGACAACTCCAGACTCCTTACTCTTAACTTATTGTCTACTAGTCTCAGTTGTTGTCTCCATTCTTCATACATTCATGATCTGTGGCACAAACACAGAAGATTGTCTGAAGCCTCCCCCCGTCTGTATAGACATTTATTTCCGTGTCCATTTATTATTCCGACGCGATACGTCTTAGTACGTTGAACCAAAGACGTATTGAAATGGCTTATTTTTTATAGAATACTACTTTAATTTTTTTTTTTTTTTTTTTTTTTTTTTTTTTTTTAAATAAACGTTGCCCCACACTAGGAATTACTCCTGTATCGTGGGTGCGTTCACAAACATTTAAACTCACATACACAAGACACCCAGACCCGGAACAACTATCTGTAGGCCATACAAATATTTGTTCCGTGCGGGGATCGAACCCGCGACACGCAGCGCAGCAGCCGAACGCTCAACCACTGCGCCAACCGTGCCGTCAAATTGAATGAATTAGTTGATCTTCAGATCTAGAAATGTTGAATAATCGGTTTTTACAGTATTTTTAGGCCCCGCGCGCGTCAAACGTCAACATCTGTCAAGTCCCGTTGACAGTCGGCCATCGTGTAACTACAGACTATGTCATGTTCCGGGTGTGTAAAGCTTTCCACAGGCGCGTGAATCGGATTTTTGGCAATTTTTTTGGCAAGACAAACGGCATTTTCACACTACCACACTGGTGTGCCCCTAGACACTTAAGTGTCTCAATTTGAGTCTCTCAACCAATCAATTTAGAATCTGCTTGACCACGCTATACTAAGCATAAAATAAGCATTAAAAATCTTTTAACGTTCTCGTTACTAGGACATAGGCAACCACTACCATGCGGGCCCAATGCGTATTGGTGGATGTCACATGTCTTCGAATTTTTGGTTCTAGGACATGCCGGTTTCCTCACGATGTTTTCCTTCACCGTTTTAAGAGCAGTGGCGATGAAATACATTACACAAAGTAAAGCGCCTGTCTGGATTTGAACCGACGAGTTACAACTTTTAAGTCGGGGTCATAACCACTGAGCCACAACCACTCTTGACCACGTTATAAATAGTAGATGGTTTAATTGCCTTCAAAAAAAGAAAAAAAATCAAGCTATAAATCAATTTTATTTTATACATTTTTGTTTGCATGATTCGATAAAATGTAATTTTGAGACTTGATTTTGGTATAAATTACGTCTGATGGTTAGAAACAAATTGGATGGTAATAATATAATGTATGTTTGTTGATTATTATTATTTCGTCTGCCAATCAACGGAATGTAAAAGAAAATGTTTCGCATGCCGCTGTAAACAAACACAAAGAATTTCATTTGTACTGGGATATTGCTTTTTGATGTAACACATCGGATCGGATACAGTATTTATAAAAAAAAATATTCGAGTACATTTTTGTGAGTAAAATAATATAATAAATGAAGTTCATCATCTTTTTTTTCATACAGAAAATTATTGGAACACGTTTTCTTTAGTTTTGTTAGCAATAGGCTGGTCGGCAGACATGACTGGTCGCCTAGCAGCCCCCACCAAGCCACACGAAAAAAAAATTAACAAACCATTTCTCACAATAATTTGTTACTAGCGCTAATATCGTGCCGCTAATATCATGTCTATGAAGTTTACTTCTTATTTCCAAGTATTTGTGTTGAAAAACGTCATTTAATACACGGGGGCAATTGAAATTGCAGTTTTCGGCTCTAAAACGACCTCGCTTTCGGTGAGGGCATGTATTTCGCTTTGGCTGCAAAGACAAAGTTTGCCAATTCCCGAGCCTTACTTTGAATCCAAGACCCAACTCTCAGAAGTCGCACTTAAGATCTCTCGACCTATGTCACAGCCAGTATAATATAAATCAATCTGCCTAGCCTTTTCCCAACTATCTTGGGGTCGGCTTCCAGTCTAACCGGATGCAGCTGAATACCAGTATTTTACATGGAGTGACTGCCTATCTGACCTCCATAACACAGTTACTGGGAAATACGATACTCTTAGTAAGACTGGTTGTCAGACTTTCGGGCTTCTGACGACCCGTAATGACTGTCAAAGATCCACGATTGACAGCCGGGACCCTTTCCGAGGCACGGAGGAGTCTCGGTATGTAAAGATGGTCACCCATCAATGGACCGACGCCGGGAAGCGTAGTTTAACCTGATGGACCAACCCGTGCGGCTGTTATTACTTTAGCCACGAGCTCCTCAGCCAGTATAGTATAGGTACACACAAATAAATATAAATGTACAGCGTAAACATTTGGTTATCGATCTGCCAGCAACCGTTCCAGTTGATTATTCAGCGTATTTTCCTTTATGCTTTATGTGGTTATAAATCTCTGACGACTTCACGCGTTCCTGACGTGGTGGGGTCGGAGTTACAGTGGTTTGGGCTATAAAAAATAAATGTGAATTGATTTTGGACCGGTAGTTTAGATATAAATGACTGCTGAAATAAAGACTAGTAGAGGAGAATAGAGAGCAGAGGTGGTAAGTCAGTCAATGGTAGGCGCTTTACTTTGTGTAAATTATTTCATCACCACTGCTCTCAAAACGGTGAAGGAAAACATCGTGAGGAAACCATATCCTAGAACCAAAAATTCGAAGACATGTGACATCCATCAATCCGCATTGGGCCCGCGTGGTGGATTACCGCCCACACCCTCTCACAGAGAGGAGACCTGTGCCCCAGCAGTGGGGATATTAAAAGGCTGATGATGATGATGATAAGGAGAATGGAAGCAGAGGCGGTATGTTGCGCCTTCCTCAATATAATTGGGATAGCTATGAATATTGCAAGAGGAGCTCGTGGCTAAGTAATAACAGCTGCACGGGTCGATCCATCAGGTTAAGCTACGCTTGCCGGGGTTGGTCCATGCATGGGTGACCATCTTTACATACCGAGATTCCTCCGTGCCTCGGAAAGCACGTTAAGCCATTGGTCCCGGCTGTCAATCGTGGATCATCGACAGTCGTTACGGGTCGTCAGAAGCCCGAAAGTTTGACAACCAGTCTTACCAAGGGGTATCGTATTACCCCAAAAATAAAGTTATGCCCTAACTAATGGATACCCCAATAACATGGAATGTGAACATCACGTCTTCTGTGTATACATATTTAAAAAAAAGTGCTGAATCAATTTCGATAAAATTTATATGAGACCACCTCTAAAGTATGACCTACCAAACTAAAATCATCAAAATCTATTCACAAGTGGCGGAGAAATCACGTCACAAACATACAGACTAATTGAGAACCTCCTCTTTTGGAAGTCTTTCAATTAATTTAACACTAGTCTCATAATACTTTATGAGACTAGTGTCATAAAGTATTATGAGACTGGAACGTTTGGTTAGATACTTCTAACTTGTAACAAGGCAGTGTTAAAGCATTGTTTACTTTTTGACCTCTATTCCAAAATTACGTTCTTTGCTACCTTTTTTTAAATTCAAATTCAAAATTACTTAGTTTTCTCTGTCATGTCTCTGTTTTTATATTAAAAATCAGTTCTAATTCTGCAGCCGAGCTAGTAGAAGCTCTTCATTATTATTTTCCGACTCTTGAAGTGTCAATTACCAGTTTCCTAGAATTGTGCATTTATACAATTTAATTACTAGTCACAGTGTTTGTGTTCTTAATATTATATTAAAGCCCACTGTTGTAAATGTGTTAACTCGTCGTGTTATTATTTATTGAACTCCTCATCTACGGTCCTCCTACCCTACGACCTCCTCTACGTGTCACACCACCACTCCGGTCCCGCAACGTGACATCGCCCTCCGTACCGTGACACTGGCGCCCTCAACGTGATCGAACCCAGCCCATACCATCCCAGAGCCCAGCAGCCGCCCTCAACGTGATCGAACCCAGCCCATCCCATCTCAAGAGCCCAGCAGCCGCCTCAACGTGATCGAACCCAGCCCCTCCCATACCAGAGTCCAGCAGCCACCTCATCGTGAACCCAGCTCATCATCGCGGAGCCATCAGCATCAGCAGGATAAGCTCTGGTCGTGAAGCTGTTCTGGATAAGTCTCGACCCCGTCTGTCGAGTGAAGCCCATCCCATCTAAAATAATTTTTAAATTTTTATAATTTTGTGTTGTTTTGTTATTTATTGTTATACTGTTATTTTATTTCTCAAAATTCCAAAAGGAACTAGTCTTCCCAAAAAAATTTGCGGCCCCTTTTGACTACATCAATTCCATCATTCCAATAAAAATAAAGCATTTTAATTTATTAACATTTCTTACAGGTTCCAATTTCCATTCTACTTATCAAGATTTTACCCGACATACTATTTTATTATTATTTTACAACACACATATCCAATCAGTACATGGTGCAATACTTACTTACAAAACTCATAACAAAACATAACCACCCCATCCTACAGACAGTAACATTACCCAAGGTTCACATCTGAACCCTCATAAGCTGGTAGCATTCACTTGTGCTAAACTCCTCGGAGACACTTGTGTTTGTGACCAGTACTGACTAACGGGAGTGCTGTTGGAGAATATCCTCAGCGTATCCTACATACCAACTATTGATTAGAAGGTGACTCTTCTAGGGCATCCTGCCGACATGCTAGGGGTCACTGTATAGTCAAAGTTGGCTACTACACACGCACAACACAAATTACTATTTAAATAAATAACGGTACACTTCACTTTCAAATTTATTTAATCATATTACATAGTTATTATAAACGTACCAACCCGTTAACAATTAAAAACCATGATGAATCCGTTATATTTATTATAAATCAAAGCTTCTATGAGTTATAGCTTTGACGTATTAATTTCCCTCTTTCCTCCTCAACCTCTGAAGAACTCCGTAGGCATGCATTACTATGGTGTTTTCACATATTCTCACTATGCACTGTAAATAGTATGCATAAAGATAAATTACATAACTATTTAAACCTGCTACTGAATATTTAACTAAATAATTATTTTAATCAAATCTGTCTGCAAAAAAATATTTCAAACGTCAGACACATTTTGACAAAATAACAAATCTCTCTTTTTAATTTTCTCTACGCAACCTCCGTACAATACAGAATTAGAACTTTTTTCTATTACTATTTCTTTTGATATTATGTTATTTTTAACCAACTTCAAAAAAGGTTATTTATATACCTATTGTTGACGTCATTAACCCATTAATACCCCTTTCAATTACATTCACCACGATTGCTACATCGGTGGTTATTTAGTTCAAGAATTCTATGGAGCGGGTGATTACTCCCTAAATAAGCCTAAATCATTGCCGATCATGGTCTACCCCTTGATCATTAATTTATTCTATGGCTTTAAACCATGAGTACCTTTCGGAGCGGGTGATTACTCCTTAAATAAGCCATAATCACACTACTTATGGTAATATTTTTGCCACTTCATTATTTAGAGCGGCTAGCTACTCTTTAAATAAGCCTTAGGTCCGTTAAATATATACATAGGTATATTATAATATTAAGGTTATTCCCTTAATAGTTACTTAACGTGCATAGTACGAAGGCTTCTTCGCCTTATTTACTACTTGTTACAGCAGGTAATTAAACTTGTATCATAGCTTCTTATCATCATACAATTTAACATCAGCGGTTGGTGACTGATAAAATAAGCCTACACTATTGAAGGGCAATCTAACGAGTTATGCCTAATAATAGGATAAACTCTTTTTGACTTTGCGTTATGTTCTGCACTTACCTATATGCGAACATAACTTTGAATGAACGAAGTATGGAAGGTATTATGGAAGGTAATATGGATGTGGTAGATTGTTCCTTTTGTAAATACTCATTGTATATAACACCCTCGCCTTTTAAATTTTCACCTCACTCATAACCGTCCTATTTAAGATATTTTTATATATATATTTTTTTATATTATTTTATTGTTAACGAAAAATCCTCACCTGCTGCTCGATTTTTCTTTCCGGGGCAGCCGGGTATTGTAACAAGGCAGTGTTAAAGCATTGTTTACTTTTTGACCTCTATTCCAAAATTACGTTCTTTGCTACCTTTTTTTAAATTCAAATTCAAAATTACTTAGTTTTCTCTGTCATGTCTCTGTTTTTATATTAAAAATCAGTTCTAATTCTGCAGCCGAGCTAGTAGAAGCTCTTCATTATTATTTTCCGACTCTTGAAGTGTCAATTACCAGTTTCCTAGAATTGTGCATTTATACAATTTAATTACTAGTCACAGTGTTTGTGTTCTTAATATTATATTAAAGCCCACTGTTGTAAATGTGTTAACTCGTCGTGTTATTATTTATTGAACTCCTCATCTACGGTCCTCCTACCCTACGACCTCCTCTACGTGTCACACCACCACTCCGGTCCCGCAACGTGACATCGCCCTCCGTACCGTGACAAACTAAACGTTCCGGGCTCCATTTCGTAACAACTCGCTCCCACTGTTGCCCCACCCAGATATTTATGTAAAAGCTTTATGAGTCAATCCAGTGACTTACGCTGGATGTTATTATGCGTTCCGTTTTTATGTCACTTTCATTTGGCAGCCGGCACGACATCAACTATTTTTGTGCGATCGGCGCGCTCGTAAAACGGAACGCAACGTTTGGTGTCGCATTGAATTTTACGAGAATTAAGGCATTTATTTAGTTATGTGTTGCGGTATCATCTTTTAGGGTGTTATATGGGTCGTATGTTATGCAGACCTTCCGGATTTACTGTTTGTGGGAGTGCTACAGAGGTATTTTATGAAAAAAGGACTGTGCATATAGATAAGTCCCAGTTTCAGAGATAAGGACATCTCTGAAACTGGGACTTTTCTATTGAAACAGGTAGTAAAGCCGTCTGTGTAATAATAAGATATATATTTTTACAGCTTTATAAACATTAAATATAGAACATGGTACTAGTATGTCTTCGTATTCCCTTTCAACAATATCGACAAAAATCAGATTCGAAATATTGGTAGGCTGATCCTTACCTACTAAGACCAGGTATGGTGTCTTTTTATCCTACTCATCATCATTTCACCCGAAAGACGTCCACTGCTGGACATAGGCCTCCCCCAAGTGTCGCCACAATGACCGGTCCTGTGCGTCTCGCATCCATCGGCTACCCGTGACCCTCACCAGGTCATCGGTTCACCTTGTGGAAGGCCTTCCAATACACGGTACACGGTCACCACTCCAGAAATTTGCGGCCCCATCGACCATCTGTTCTGCGAGCAATGTGCTCTGCTCACTGCCACTTCACTTTGGCGATTCTTTGGGCTATGTCGGTTACCTTAGTTCTCTTGCGGAAATCATCATTCCTGATTGTCACGCAAGGAAACTCCGAGCATTGCCCTCTTTATCCCACTATCCTGGTAATGTTATAAATGTCAAAGTTTAGAAGGATGTCTGTTACTCAATCCCGCCAGAACGGCTGAACAGGTCCGGATGAAATTTGGCACAGAGATAGAATATAGTCTGGAATAGGACATAGGCTATACTTTATAGTGGGGGAAGTATTAATTCCACGCGGGCGAAGCCGCAGGCAGAAGCTAGTTTTTTTTAGGGTTCCGTACCCGAAGGGTCCAAACGGAGGCCTATTGTTGTCACTCACGTGTCCGTCTGTCCGTCCGTCATCTGCCACACAGGTTTTACATCCAAACGGTTAGAGGTACAGTCTTCAAATTTTCACAATATAAGCATATTGTTAACCCAAAGCCATACAAATAGTCAAAAATACATTTGATGCGGAACCCTAAATGTGCGAACTCCGTCACATACCTGGCCAGTTTTTGAAGTGAAAACTTCTTTAGCATCGTTGTGATTTGAAAGTCGATGAAACGAAAAAGCGACAGTAAGAAGAGACAGAGACAAATCCATAAGATTTAACATGGTAGAAAATGAGATAGGAAGCATTATACAGTGTTTTGTTTTTGTGTTTTAAAATGAGATAGGAAGCATTATACAGTGTTTAGTTTTTGTGTTTTAAAATGAGATAGGAAGCATTATACAGTGTTTAGTGTTTGTGTTTTAAAATGAGATAGGAAGCATTATACAGTGTTTAGTTTTTGTGTTTTAAAATGAGATAGGAAGCATTACACAGTGTTTTGTTTTTGTATTTTAAAATGAGATAGGAAGCATTATACAGTGTTTAGTTTTTGTGTTTTAAAATGAGATAGGAAGCATTATACAGTGTTTAGTGTTTGTGTTTTAAAATGAGATAGGAAGCATTATACAGTGTTTAGTTTTTGTGTTTTAAAATGAGATAGGAAGCATTATACAGTGTTTAGTTTTTGTATTTTAAAATGAGATAGGAATCATTATACAGTGTTTTGTTTTTATGTTTTAAAATGAGATAGGAAGCATTACACAGTGTTTAATTTTTGTGTTTTGTTTTAGTCAAAATTTTTGAAGGTTTTACTTCTACCACGTGTGAAATGCACACATGTTTTTTTTTCAATATGCTAACGCTACAATGGGAAAACGCCAGCCAAAAATCATTATTTTTACAAGTATCTCACAACAACAGACATTCTCCACCCCACCAATTGCAATTTCAAACCAATACCCACCATGCCTATAAAGCCACGCACCCATATCGTGCTCCAAGCTATAAATACTAGCATTTCGTCAAACTTCAAAGCTGCGATTAACTCATAAACTGGCGCTTCGTGTCGCAGATATGTCGATCGACACGCTAACCGAAGGTTAGGGAAGTATTGAGATTCGATTCTTTGAAAGAAGTGCTTAATTTGAGTGATTTTCGAAGTAATTATGGAGGTATATGAATGTCAGTATATAGTTAAAGGAGCTATAAAACGCTTTGGGTTGTGGTATTCAACAGAAATAAAAGTTAACAGTAAAATAAAAAAAAATGTAACAAGTTTTTAAATTTATTCATATCATTTCGTGTCTGCGTTGTTGACCATTGAAGAGTTATTCTATCAAATCCTGAATGTCGTTTTAAAAAAAAAAAGGTATGGGTACCATAACAATGCAATGTAATCGGAACTGTACCAACTTGTTAAAATTCAACTGCATAGGATAAGAGTTTCTTATTAAGCTTGCAAGATTTGACCCGAACCAACAAACACTGAAAATTAAATTGAAGCTCCCGGGTGTTACTACTGTGCGGATCGCCCAGAGGACACGGTAGAGCATACGGTGGACGTCTGCCCCGCTTGGGCTAAGCACCGCCGTGTCCTCGTGGATGCGATAGGTGGCGGCGACCTCTCGCGCCCGGCCTTGGTTCAGGCCATGGTACGGAGCGAGAGGGAATGGGAAGCAGTATCCGCTTTCTGCGTAGCAGTAATGCTCGCGAAGGCGGAGGCGGGACGCGTGAGGGAAGCTCAACGGAGTGCCCCTCACGGCCCCGGCCGCTACCACCGCAGGAGAGGTACTGAACATACTGGGCGTAGGACGTCGTGAGACGATCTCCGGCCACCGTAGACCCGGGCCTGCGGACAGCGAGCAGTGGGTAGCTCGCCGTCCGATCAGCACCAGGCCCGTGAGTCGACGGCGCGTAGTGTTCCACGCGCGCCTCAAAGAGATGATTGTCAGCCACCACTGACGGGGCCCATCGTGACCGTTGCCTGCATGCCTAGGGGTAGCGGATAAATTCTGAAAATGAGTTACCGCACCCCTGGGCACTCAGGCTGGGAAGGAACACGGGTGGGGTTTAGTCAGTAAGAGTCTGACACGCCCTCCCGCTCCACCCAGAGCGGGAGAAGTCATTGGATGATTTCCCACCACCCCAGAAAAAAAAGAAAAATAGGATAAGAGTTTCTTATTCAGCTTGCAAGATTTGACCCGAACCAACAAACACTGAAAATAATTGAAGCTACTAATAAAATATACTCAATATAATGAAATGTTATGAAAACTAAAATCAGCATATTGAAAGGTTACTCAGTCATTCGGTGAGGAACATATTTTACTCCAAAACATAACGAGTAGATAATAGAAAACACGAGTAAATACGAATTGATTTCGTGAAGTTTGTCCATATATTTTTTTTAATTAGTGATAAGCTAGTGCTTGACCACTTGTGGTCGACGATGAAGCACGCTTGCCTAAAAGTGGGTACCTAACCTATTCACTCTTGTCTTAAATACCCCCAGGTAGTTGCTATCAAGACACACAGATTCGGGCAGGGTATTAAACTCCTTAGCCGTAAAAACAATGAATATATTTGAAACTTTAAAAGTTCTCATCAAAAGCAAAACACATTACACCCTATAAAATTGCCCTCAAACATTAATTAACTTATCAAAGCCACTTGACATTTCAAGCCAGAGTAAGACAAAACTACTCCTCCATACCTCCATCTCTTTCCACTACTTCATAAACCAGTGACCAGTCAAAAGATTTATGTCCTAAAGTTTATCACCTTGACCATTACATTTAGGGGTTTAAGAGATAAACTCGACTCTTTAACTGACATAAATTAGGCTTCTGTGCGAATGTGATAAATTAGAATTTATGAGGTTTACGAGAACCAAAGGATGGCGTGGTTGAGTAGATTTTAAGAGTAATTTCGGTTGTACTTAATTGTTTTGACAGAAGTGGCTCTAGTGTAGTTAGTTTATGTTGTTTTTTTCGTTATTTGACACAGGCTTCGGAAATTAAGTTGCTTTTAAATTTTTAGTGCATTTTTTGTTAAATTTTTTGACAGATTCTGTATTCATCATTCACAAATAAGTGTATGCTAATTGATTTATCCTAGCAACCCGCCCCGGCGTCGCATGAGAGCAGAACGATTCGAATGACACGTAGCGCCATCTAGCGTCCTAAAGTAATTGTGACTGTCGTTTCCTGGATGAAAGGTACAGGTACCGTATGTCTTATGATCGGTTCAGGGGTGGTGAAAAGGGAACAACAAACAAACTCTTTATAATATACTGTTTATTGTTAGTACATATATATTTTAGTGCCCGTTTTTTATTATTTTTACTTCGTTTATTAATTTTTCTTACTTATCTATTATATTTTTAAATGTTTATTAAAAGAATACATAAAAGAAATATTTAAAAATATAAAATTATAAACATTATAATAATTAAAAAAAATATTTTTACTTTGCTTGTATTATTTTTTATGCACCTGCCATATTATCTCTCCACCACCCTTGGTTGACTGGTAGAGAATGCCAAAATAAATAAATGAACTCATTTTTGTGTGAACTAAATTCGTTGGAATTAATACAACATATTAAAATAATTATAAAGTGCCGAATTATTATCTAATATATAAAAAAACTTGTATCACGATGGCACACCTCCGAAACGGGATTTTGATTTTAAATATATTTTTTTTTTGTATATTTGGTAGGTATGAGAATAGGTCGTGAAGTATTTTTCGCCCTCTCACCCCCCATTTTTTAAAGGCAGAACAACGTTTGCCGGGTCAGCTAGTCACCATATAATAATCCCTGCTGGAAATGTAGCACCTCCAATTGTGTTGCTTTGGTAAGTAAAAATTTCACTAACACCTTTACCTAAAACATTTGCCAAGTCAGGAAAACTTCACAATTCATCCTTATAAAACGTTCACAGAGTAAATTTTCTATTCAACCTTATTAGAGATAAGCTGTAGGAGTACGGGGAAGAATGTCCTCTCCGCGAGTATTCTAATTAATGTTATACATCAAGTCGACGGTTCTCTGCGACAACGTTACGACTTTTGCTTCGAAAGGAGGGTAGGCATGAATTTGTGGAGGACGGGACTGTCGTCGAAAAATTTGTAATTTATGTTTTTTTTTTTTGAGGCTTTACCTGCGTGGAATTAGTTCTTTCCCACTGTAAATTATAGCCTAGGTGCCTTAAAATATGAAAGGTTATAGACGGAGTGTCAAAATCCAGGAATCTGAAGTACCAGAATGAGAAGCCGGCTTGTATCTGTACACGCGAAATAAGCTCACATAGACAAAATGAGAAGCTGATACGTCATCGTTACGTTCGTCAAGGCCACTCACACATTTTAACGATCCTGCTTCATGTAATGTCCAATGAAGTTCTGTCTATAACCATTCATAGTCTAAGCTAGGTGCTATTCCAAACTATAATCTATCTCTGTTAAAAATTTCATCCAGATCCGTTCAGCCTTCAACAAAAATCCATCCATCCAAACATTCACATTTTAATATTAGTAGGATTTTTGTAAGTACCATGTCTTTTTATTAGGTACGCTCAAATAATTCTTAATTTACGTATTAAAAAATTTAAAAAAACTTTTTAACAAAAAAATTAACCGACGAAAAAGAACTAAAAAGCAAAAAATAAATAAAACTTTTAAGTCTTGAGTAATGAGCATATTTACCTACATAAAATATCAAATTTTATATAGACTAATTTTGAGTCGGCGCCAAACAACAATCTGATTATTAAATATCTAAATTTTATAAGTACTTACAAATGAAGAAGGCTGTAAGTAGGTAATTAATCATTTTATTAATTGGCGCCGACTCAAAATTAGTCTATATAAAATTTGATATTTTATGTAGGTAAATATGCTCATTACTCAAGACTTAAAAGTTTTATTTATTTTTTGCTTTTTAGTTCTTTTTCGTCGGTTAATTTTTTTGTTAAAAAGTTTTTTATTTTTTGATTTTTTGTGGCTCGCATCATCTTGTAACACTCCGAGGCTAATTTCTAATTCTTCATCATTCCTCTTGCCACTGAGCTGATGAAATAACCATCCTTCCATGAAGTTCCCAGGATATTGACCAGTTGAGGTTACCTTCAATACTGTAAAGACGTCTTTTCTTCAAACCATATTAAGTGGTATTTGTCACTAAAACTAGTTTTTATATCTAACTTCTATTGTTTAGGAAAGCTATGGTTTCCATCATCAGCTCAGTTTCATGATGTGATGGTTCCTAAATGCAAATACCTGATTAAGTTATGAAAAGTAAACAGAAACAATATTCGTGCCCAATTTTCGAGGTTCTCTCTCAATTTTTTCAGGATCCCATGATCAGATCCTGATGTCCTTGACATGGTACCACCCTTGAGGTATACCCTATCCAAGAAAAGAAGAATCATCAAAATCGGTTCATAAATAACGGAGTGAGGGCCGAACATACGTACAGAAACGCTAAACGTATCCACAATTTTCGAGGTTTTCTCTCAATTTTATCAGGATTCCATTGTCACATCCTGATTTCCTTATTATGGGACCATCCTTGAGGTATACCCTATCTAACAAAAAAAGAATAATCAAAATCGGTTCATAAATAACGAAGTGAAGGCCGAACATACATACAGAAACGCTAAACGTGCCCACAATTTTCAAGGTTTTCTCTCAATTTTATCAGGTTTCCACTGTCAGATCCTGACTTCCTTGACATGGGACCACCCTTGAGGTAAACCCTATCTAATAAAAAAAGAATAATCAAAATCGGTTCATAAATGACGGAGTGAGGGCTGAACATACACAAAAAAAAAAAAAAAAAAAAAATATATATACGGTCGAATTGAGAACCTCCTCCTTTTTTTCGTCGGTTAAAATAAAAAAATGGGAGAACATGCGCATAGCACATCAAAAAGTAATGGAATTATCATAATAAATATAGAATTTTTAGGTGAAAATTGAAAATTTTACTTAGCTCCAGCAGGGTTTCAACATGATTATTATCATCGTAAAGGTTTTAGTTTTTTATAGCTGTAATCGTACAGCTATCAAAAGCTAAACCACTAACTAAAACATGGTTTATACTTTATTGAAATAAATCGTTATTTCAATAAAGTATAAACCATGTTTCATGTTAATCAGTCTCAAACAACACTGCAAATAGGTTCCGACCCAACCAATAACATCGAACGTCTTCAAAACTACCTCAAGATGGGTCCTACATTATCCCAGATTGATGGCATCTCTCTAGAAGGTAATCCGTTTACGTAGTTAGACAGATTACGTCGGGAAGTAAAGAGATTTGTTCAAGACGAGACTGTGTTCTGATGTATTACGTCTAGTAATGACATTAGCGAATTTCTATAACTTTGGGAGGATGGAAATTATGTTTATTATGTTTTTAATTTGGTGTTGAAGTTTTTTTAAATAAAGTTATGAATGAAAAGCTTTTAGAATATGGATATTTTTTTTTTCACAACATATTATTGTTTTCGTGGCAACAGTGCAACAACAGCAGTGGATTTCAACCGGTTGAAATGATGATAATTTTATTTTTCCACGAAATATTTCCATCAAACCAGAGTATTGTTTATAACCTAACTACGTACATATGTATATACAAAACCAGAATACACTTAGGTGTGTTAGGTTAGGTGGTGTTAGGTACCTACTCCTCCACATCGCTGTCATCTGGGCAATACGGAAACGTGCCCAGAAGACTGACAGCTTGTCTAATAATATTTGAAAAAAGAAAATGTTGACGTGTAAAAGTTAAAACTTATTTACAAAAATAAAATTATTCATTTACATTTATGTACTTAAATCTGTTTTGCTATTTCCTCAAACTTAAAATTTTCTTTATTTTTATGTAAAATACAAATTCATGTCGAAACAGTCATACATTACACACCATCTTTTTGGCCCCGCACAGGTCTTTGCTATATTACTTATTGTGTTGTTTTTTTTATGTTATTATTATTTTCACTTGATGTAGGTATGATGTCATGCCAGCGGATAAATTCGTAACAGAGTTACCGCTCCCCTGGGCACTCAGGCAAGGAAGGAACAGGGATGGGTTTTAGTTAGTAAGAGTCTGACACGCCCTCCCGCTCCACCCAGAGCGGGAGAAGTCATAGGATGATATCCCACACAAAAAAAAGGCATACAAAAAATTTGTGTTTTCTGTGCGTGGCACAAAATGCACTTTTTTTCTTTCTTTTATTTAAAAAAAAAAATACAATGGTGTTGATTCTGTTACGCACAAACTAAACTTAATTTAGGCTATTGCTATCTTTTTCTCTCTAATAAAACAAGAAAGAGACGGACGTAAATTAGAGCTGTCAAATTTAGTTTGAACTAATATTTCCATACAAATTAAGGGTACACGTAAAAACATGTCGTCTAAAAACACGGCGAAGTGCAAGGCGTAAACTAGTTTGACATCTCTAACTTAGTTCATAGCTATAGCCGTCCTTTTCTCGCACTGCCTTTTAGTAAAAGATAGCAATTCTCTAATTTTAGTTTAGATATTGAACAAGAGAATCCGTACCAGTATCTGAATACAAGCAAATTAGCATCACACACTAACAGCTACGACACAAAATCAATTACACAAATTGGAGACATCTTCACTAAGCTAATTACTAAAGCACATCAGTGCAATCATTGGATTATTCAAATTAACGCCAGTCCCCTAACCGCCACCAATTGATTCTGAATTCAATTGAATTGAAAAAAAAATCGGAATTAATTGAACCCTAGCGACTAGCGTGCCCCTAATCTTGGGACGCGGAAATTTGGTAAAAAAGGTACCTTTAATAAATGAAAGACGGCTGTTGTGTATGGAATGAAATATTTAGTTCGGCTAGATGAGTTATGGTATGGTGCAAAATAAAGGAGAAAGCCGTTTTAACCCGTCGCTCACCCAATTAGCAGACACAATATATTTTAATTTTTATCAGCACACCTGATATGTAATCGACGTGTGAAGAGTTAAACGCACTAAGAATTTCTCCTGTATCGTGGGTGCGTTTAAAAATACCCAGGCCTTGAACAACTATGTGTAGGCCATACGATAATTTATTCCGGGCGGGAATCTAACCCGCGACATGCGACGACGACACCAATCGTCCCGTCTAATTACGAAGTAGGTTAGATATTTTTTGCATATTTTCTTGACTTTCTTATTAATCAGTGTTTTAAAACCAACTTAGCAACAGTCACACTACGACTTTAAGATAATCTCTGTGTCATTATTTTAAAGCTACCGTTTTTTCGTAGAAATCACATACGAAAAATCGTGGTCGTATTGTCGCAGGTCGCGGATAAATTCGAAACAGAGTTACTGCGCCCCTGGGCACTCAGGCAACTGAAGGAACAGGGGTGGGCCAGTAAAGGTCTGACATGCCCAGCTTCACCCAGAGCGGGAGAATTTATTGGATGATTTCTCACAACCACAAAAAAAAGAAAGGCATGTTAGCAAAATGAGCTTTAGGCCATTTTTCGGTTTTTTTTAAACATATTTTTATTACTTTTTGGACGATCGACAGTTTATTTCACGCGGGAACTAAAAATGTTATTGAAACTTTGACGAAGCCTGAAGAGATGGTTGGACCAGAGCTCCGAACAGCTGATGTTATCTGTCAGCGCCGTCCTCTACCAGGCGACGGACCGAATCAATTGGAGGTAGATAATTGATAGTCAAAAAAGGAGTCACGATCCTCAGCAATGGAGGAACGATTAAGAAGAGAAGAGAAAACTCTAACCTAAATATATTAGTTTTCCGAATCCACCCCCGCTTCATCTCCTAACTTGAACCCCCTAAAAGGGTTGTCTAAACTGACAGCTGCAGCATCAGGAACAAGTAATTAAATATTTCATCTGATTAACAACACAAAGAGGTGGGCAGAGCTTTAGGGTGCTCACGGGCCGACTTTTAATTTCTCCTTGAAGTAACCCAAGATTTGCGACTGACGGGTTGAAAGAAAAAAAAAGATTTAATGGCTGAAAGGGGTGGGTGGACTCTGAGTTATTACGTTAAATATTAATCGGTTCTGTCGTTTTTCCGGTAGGATTTGACGAGTAGAGGATTTTTTAATTTGACAGGCTCGATGATTAAATTTTATTGAACAGAAAATATAATTTTTGCGATTTTGATTGAAATTATGCCCATTCCACTTTAAAACCATGATGCGCTGTGTTGGTATTTTATTTTTTTAATTGCACTACCAATTTAATTTTCATTCAAAACAGTCTGTATATAATACAAAAATCGATAAAGGTTTAACAAGTACATCATACTTTGACTTCTTAAAGCGAAGTTTAATTTGGTCATCAAAAACTTTTTAAACCCAACTTCTACACATTCCCGATAACATTGTCACGGTACAAAAAAAAAAAAAACAAAACGAAAACATGAGACAAAAGCACAGATTAACATTTTTACTGTTAATAAATTTCAACAAAGAAACTTAAGGATTTCATTTGCTTGTAACGAAACGGTGGACAAAGGGGTTTTATATTTCGGAAGTTCCGAAGTTAGCCGAAGTTGGCCGAAGTTGCGTTACCCTCGGGTTTTAACGGTTTTAATGACAACACTTCTAGTTGTACCGCTGTAGTAAGGCAAAGATAATTTCTTACAGCCTATTCGCCTTCAAGGAGGGTCTCTTTAAGGTAAGGGTATATTTTAGCTCGAAATGGGGACAAAGTTCTTGATGAAATTTCTTGATTAAAATTTTGAATTTTTGTGAGTTGGTTAAATGTAGTAGAAGAACTTAGTAAATGTGGGTAAAGTTTTTGAGATAAATGGTACATATTTAATCCAATTTAAAATAATCTAAGAAAGCTTATACGCAACTATCAAAATGTTGAGAAATGCTAACTTGAGCTTACAAGTAAAACCATAAGATAAAATTAAATGAAAAACCTCGCAAAAAACATTATAACGAAAAAGGACTTCCCTGTTTCCTTATGCATGTAGATTTTCTAAGATTACCATTTACATGCAAAGAAAATCTTTCCTTTACGTGTTAATAAATAGGAGTTCATCATAGCCACCCTACAAAGGCGCGGCCATATTTAATCACGGACGGCGCTACACCGGCCGATAAATCGCGCGCCTAAATTGTGAAGGATCTTGCCTTCTATCAGTTTATGAGCGCCTGGTACTTCTTGGAGGGAACGTAAATTGGATATGGGGGTTCATGGGGTTGCAGACCAATGTGTGGGACCATAAAAGGTGGTATGGTATAAACCGGGATGAAGCTATCGTTTAAATTCGTAATTAAAATATTTTTTTGCTTAAAGATTTTGGGAAATTCAGTACCTTTTAATTATGTCTAGTTCACTAGGAATTCTTGTATCGTGGGTGCGTTCACAAACATGTAAATTCACATACACAAGACACCCAGACCCGGAACAACTATCTGTAGGCCATACAAATATTTGTTCCGTGCGGGAATCGAACCTTCGACTCGCAGCGCAGCAGCCGAACCCTCAACCACTGCTCCAACCGTGTCATAAAAAAAAAACAGTCATAGAGAATGTTGGGCTGTAAAAAAGACGGATGAAAAAAGATTGCATCTGGCGGAGATGAGAATGTTGAGATGGATGTGTGGAGTAACGAGAATGGATAAAGTGAGAAATGAGTACATTAGAGGTAGTTTAAAAGTGGCACCAGTCACAGAAAAGATGAAAGGGAACCGCTTATCTTGGTATGGTCATGTAAAGAGGAGGGATGAAACACATGTAACTAAAAGAGTTATGAATATAAATGTGGATGGATGGAGAGGGAGAGGGAGGCCAAAGAAAGGATGGATGGATTGTGCGAGGAGTGATATGAAAGAAAAGGGAGGTAGTGATAGCGTGACGGCTGACAGGACGGAATGGAAAAAAATAACGTGTTGCGCCGACCCCAAGTAACATGGGATAAGGGCAGGAAGATGATGAGTCCTTATTTGGGATTAGTAGGTACTCATACATTCAGCAATGCACTACTTATATATTGGGTAAGCTGTATCAAAATAATACTTTCGTGACCTCAAATGTTCCATCAGCAAACTGCATTGTCAATATTACCTGTAACAAAAAAAAAACTCATAAGTACTAGTTACTAAAATCTCATTCAAAAATCGTCCGTATTACAACTTTACAAATTCAATTGGTAAACTGTTCACAACTTTCAATTTGAGCTTCCATAAGGAAATTAAATTTTCTGTCTCCAGTCTCAGGCAAACTTCGAATAGAAAATTATCCAACATTTGTGCGAAATCAAACGGGAGCCAATCAAAATTATAATAACTGCTCAGGTGTTGACCAGTTTCAGTAGACCCTTGAGTCTGAAACAATTTCCGTTCAGTCCCTAGTTTTGTATGAGTGACGGAGGGGCAGGGTAGGTCTCGTTAGTCTGGTCAAATTTACCTGTAACATCGACTGGCTTTATTGAAAGGCATTTTTGTTATGTTGACATTTTATTATCGCTGAAGCATATTAATTAAAGGTTATGAACATAGTTAAACAATACGCTGTGTTGTGAAGCTTTATCTTTTATTTTTAATAAAGTGTTGCTGTGAATTTTAATGTCGCTGTTAATAATTGTAAGGAAAATATTTGACCTATCATTGTTTTTTAAAGTTCCGTATCCGAAAGGTAACCAACGGGACCCTATTACTAAGCCTCCGCTGTCCGTCTTGCACTGGGCCGGTTTTTTTTCGTATCTTCTGCATACAAAAAAAACTTTTTTACAAAAAAATAGAACCGACTTCCAAAAAAAGTGCAAAATAACTTTAATTTCGGAAGTCGGTGTTCCTGTTTTGTGTCTTCGTTTTTTGACATCGACATCCAAAATTAAAGTTATTTTGCACTTTTTTAACCGACTTCGAAAAAGGAGGAGGTTATCAATTCGGATGTTTGTATTTTTTTTTTATTTTTTTTTTTTATGTATGTTCGGGCATAACTCCGTCATATGTTGATGGATTTGCAAAATTCTTTTTTTGTTCGAAAGGGGTTTATTCCGAAATAGTCCCATTTTAATTTCAAAAAGATCTGATGATGGGTTTCGGAGACAGACAACGGAACTCTTCAATAATTGACAGCAAATCAACCGCGATTGCTGCTATCGTATGTCTATGAATTGTTAACACAGTTTAATGGGGAACCACAACTAAAAAGTGAAAAATAAATAACTTTTTTACAAAAAAATAGAACCGACTTCCAAAAAAAGTGCAAAATAACTTTAATTTCGGAAGTCGGTGTCAAAAAACGAAGACACAAAACAGGAACACCGACTTCCGAAATTAAAGTTATTTTGCACTTTTTTTGGAAGTCGGTTCTATTTTTTTTGGAAGTCGGTTCTATTTTTTTGTAAAAAAGTTATTTATTTTTCACTTTTTAGTTGTGGTTCCCCATTAAACTGTGTTAACAATTCATAGACATACGATAGCAGCAATCGCGGTTGATTTGCTGTCAATTTTTGAAGAGTTCCGTTGTCTGTCTCCGAAACCCACCATCAGATATTTTTGAAATTTAAATGGGGCCATTTCGGAATACACCCCTATTGATCAAAAAAAGAATTTTGCAAATCCGTCAATATATGACGGAGTTATGGCCGAACATACATAAAAAAAAAAAAATACAAACATCCGAATTGATAACCTCCTCCTTTTTCGAAGTCGGTTAAAAATAGCATAGTCTGTTGTTTGTTTACCTACGAATGCAATGGTAATCATGGTATTATAGCGCTGTGCAGAACAGGGTGTAAAGTCTCGCAAACCTCCATTGAAAAGGGAGGATCCTCCGACCACACGGGTGTTGTGATTGCGCGATGTAGGATTTCTGTGACGTCAGGTCTTTAGTTTAGGTGGGGGTGGCATAGATGCCGCTACAGTACAAAGCGATTTTGTCTACTTATATTGAACTAGCTGACCCCCGCTTGTCATCACTTTTTGAACGTCAAAGTTCTACATAAAGACAGTCTCCCAAAAACACCCGCCCGTCACCACTTCCTAGTGTTATAGCTGTGAAGAAGAAGTGGCCAACAAACTCCCCAGCAACACATCTGTCTGTTAATTTTGAAGAACTTGAATCTATATAATTATATGCAACAGTTTTAAAATATTTGTATGTAACATATATAAAACACAAAAATAAGAAGAATTTTATTCATTTGTACGGGCAGAAGAAGTATTTCAGTACCTATTTCACTTTCGTTACACCCTGTATGTACTTGAAGAAAAGACCAAATCGCAATTACAGTACATTCAGACGAATGACTGACTAAAAAATCTCTACATAAGAGACCCTACAAAAAAATACATTCGCTCAAAAAATCCCAAAAAGCAACGTCCAATTTACAAAATTAAATAAGAATCTTGAAGCCCTCTTTAGCGAACAATTTCCTCCATTTAAGTCTACTAAAGTATTGGAAAGCATCCTTATTAAATTATAAAAAAGAAGCAGTTTTGCGTTTCCAATGTTTACCATCTTCCCCTTGAAGAGGGTGGCCCATGGGAAAATAATTAGCTCACAAAGTTTCCTATTAAAATTCGGTTTATTTAGCCATTAAGCCATTTGACGACGTATAAACCGTTTTGCCTAAATATTAAGATTATGGATATTTAAAGGAGTTTTGATTTGTTTGGCTTGTGGCTTAACTTTTCGAGCGACGTTGTATGAGTAAATATAAATGCGTCTCATACAATTTAAAGAAACTCAATGTGATTTTTAATATTTATGTGTTTCCTTCCTTTTTAGGGTTCCGTACCCGATGGGTCGAAACGGAGCCATATTGTTGTGACTCACGTGTCCGTCTCTCTGTCTGTCCCTCGTCTGTCACACAGGTTTTACAGCCAAACGCTTGGAGCTACAGTCTTCAAATTTTCACAGTGTAAGCATCTTTTGACCCAAAGCCATACAAATAGTCAAAAGTACATTTGGTACGGAACCCTTAATGTGCGAAATCCGGAACGCAGTTGGCCAGTTTTTTATAAATAAGGCCCTAAATGTAGCGCAAACTAAAACTAATTCAAAATCTATAATTAATAATTTTAACTTGCTAAGTGTCTTGACAAAATACGTTCATAACTTAAACCACTCACAGAGTCTCTCTTGGGAGATTAGCAACTTATTCAGCTCACTTCAATATTCATGATTTGTTTGCTAAACCCGCTTTATTCTGTAAGAATGTTCAGGGACTTAGAAACTGTGTCAGAAGCTTCGGAAATTGTCTTCTGACGAATTTTATAATGCATTTGAATATGTAGGGGGTTTGATTAAATTTTAAAGTATTTAATAGGAATTTGATAATGGGAGCTTAGGTATTAAATAGAATTTTTCTTGTGTTTTCCTAAAAAATATAATTGCTTGACAAAAACTTTGCAAAATAAGTCCCAAAGTTGTCCCACTGCCGGCGTCGAAGCGACTAACTATCGGCTATTTTGACGCTCAAGAAACGTACAATGGATTTACATTCCGTGTAAACAAAAGAAGTGCATATATTAATAGTTGATCGCTGACTGTTCACACTGCCGATGAGGACTCGCTCCACAAGTTTTTAGCTGAGCGACAAGAGCTATCAAAGCTTACTCGCTCAGCGATGCTCGCTTGGCGGTCAGAACTCACGGCGCGATAGATCAACTAGCGGTCATTTCTACCTAGCGCGTGCATTGTTGCGCAGGACTAGTCGCCCCGAGCGAATGGTGCGAGTTATCGCCCGTCGCACTCGAACACTGACTTAAGGAGTATATAACCGCCAAGTGGCGCCTCATTGCATAAAAAATCGTAGCAAAGCGTAGAAAATAAAGATTATAGAATCCTATGTTGCGTTTGTTACAAAGTGGAAAAGGTATTTTTACGTTGTTAAAACAATACTCAAAATGTTTCGTATCCAAAGTAGTAGGCAAAAGTACCAAAAACGGCCCTTTTTGTCACTTTTGCTTACTTCTTTGTATACGAAACACTTTGAGTTCTGTTTTAACAATGTAAAAATACCTTATCCTATCTGTAATAAACGCAACATAGGATTCTTTAATCTTTATGTTCTTAGCATAGAAAATATAAGATACTATAATAAATATAAGATGCGAATTTTTATTCAATGAGGGCGCCACTTACGGGGACTAGCGACAAAACTTTCGGAACTACTACACTCGCTGCTCGCCAACTCGTTCTTAGTTTGAAGCTCTACTTACTCGCTCATCGTTGTCGGTGGGACAAGTGCCTAAAATGGTATTTTTCTTTATTGCTTTAATTCAAGTTAGTAGTTTTTGCTTTTCAGAGCGTATCCTATATTTACTGTTGAACCTTCACATAATATGAACATTTTACCTTTGCTGTTCATTTCAATCAAACATCGCCGTACGCTTGCTTTTTGGGATAAAATAGCAATATAATATGATGCAAATCACAATTATATGACTGAAGATGTCCTTTTCATCTTACATTAAACACTAAACTCCGTTATTTAACCAACCCACAACACAAAAAAGCGTCCTCACTAATTAATAGAGTGACGTTTAGAATATGATTATCAACCCTTCTCTTCATTGTCTGTCACAATTATAACTCTTCCTCGCTCGCGTGACAAATATGCGGCTAAAACGTGAAACGTGACTGTCATTATTCAGTGAGGATTTTTTTAGGAGGCTTATTTTGAAATATGTGTAAATAATGAGAATTATACGGAAAATTTACGCCAGCCAAAACTTGGCGCCACTTAAGGGACAGGTCTTTTACTTTAACTATTGTCAAAAGCACAATTGACAGGTGCCTGGACCTGCCTCAGTGCTGCCACCTTGTGTAAGTCATTAAAAATAGTTTAAGGCGCACAATATGCATTTTAGGACTCGCATGAATGTGTGTTACTTGCATGTTTCACGAAAATTCTGAAGTAATAAATACAGATAATTACAGGATTTGTTGTATCGATGGATCAACTTGATTGTAAATTATTGCACTGACATTATTAACTAAAACGTCATGTCATAAAATATTGGCATCCTTTCTAGTCAAAATATTTCTTAAGTTGCGTGCAAACGCCTGCTTACAAATAAAAAAAACCGCATTCAAATCGGCTCATCCGTTTAAGGCGTATTTATCCGCCAAGTGGCGCCCTCATTGAATAAAAAATCGTAGCAAAGCATAGAAAATAAAGATTATAGAATCCTATGTTGCGTTTGTTACAAAGAGGATAAGGTATTTTTACGTGGTTAAAACAATACTCAAAATGTTTCGTATCCAAAGTAGTAGGCAAAAGTACCACAAACGGCCGTTTTTGATACTTTGCTTACTGCTTTGGATACGAAACACTTTAAGTCCTGTTTTAACAATATAAAAATACCTTATCCTATTTGTAACAAACGCAACATAGGATTCTTATTCAATGAGGGCGCCACTTATGGGGAGGTAGGCCCTTAAGAGCTACGATGACACAGACATACACACATAGCGGTCAAACCTATAACACCCTTCTTTTTGCATCGGGGGTTAAGAAGGGTAATTTCAAAGAATTCGCCATCTTTTAAAGCTTCCTATTAGAAATTTGCAATACCAAAACACAATACGAAGAAACCACTAAAAGCAATATCATAAAGTCGCAAAGCAATAACCATTCCTGCATTCAACCCTACAATACACCCCCTAGGTCTTACAGCCAAAAATATCATCCAGAATTTCTTAGCTATCTTAAAAGCACGCAATTTAATTTCATGCATCCTGATTCCAAATACCCTTCAAGGATGCTCCCCTAAGCGTAATATCACATTAAAGGGGTAATTATACTCATATTTGTGTTTGGGGTCCAGTGGGGGTATGGGGGTCCTTCACAAAACGGCCGCGAACCTTTCGCTTTCCTTTTGGACGTTTCAAAAGCTAATTTGTGCTGAATTTTATGGAATTGAGTTTTATTTTCTTATTAGTTGTTTAGGGATTTAGGGGTGGAAGGGGTTGTCTTAAATAGGTCTGGTTTTATAATTAGAAAGGTTTTTTTTAAAACAACTGTCCTAGGGATTCTGCTTCTCTTTGAGTTTATTGCAAGTAATATTCCATAACCATACTTACTTCTCTTGGAGGAGCTCGTGACTAAAGTAATAACACTGGCACGGGTTGATCCATCAGGTTAAGCTACGCTTGCCGGGGTGGGTCCGTGGATGGGTGACCATCTTTACAAACCGAGACTCCTCCGTGCCTCGGAAAGCACGTTAAGCCGTTGGTTCCGGCTGTCAATCGTGGAGCTTTGACAGTCGTTACGGGTCGTCAGAAGCCCGAAAGTCTGACATCCAGTCTTACCAAGGGGTATCGTATTACTCAGTTACTGGGTTGTGGAGGTCAGATAGGCAGTCGCTCCATGTAAAATACTGGAAGCCGACCCCAAGATAGTTGGGAAAAGGCTAGGTAGATCATGATAACTTACTTCTCTTGCTTGGATGATGTGCTTTCTATTATTGTTTAAAGTACTTGTTATTGCATTAGTAAACATGTATATTATATCCATAACATAACATGTAGGTATGCAACATTTCAGCTCAATCGGAAACCAGGATTTGGATGAAATTTAACTTCTAAGATTTTTTGACATAGTTTATGAGTTACCTACACATAAACCTAATAAATACGTGTTCAAAAAATAATATAGTACTTTGAGAGTTGTAGTGTTTCAAATTCACAACTGATTGCAAAACTAGGCTAACCGTAACCCTAAGTGATTCCAGGTTCCGTGTGCCAGGAATCAGTTTTCCAACTCAGCATAATTTTGTATCTGTAGGTTACAGGCAATTGAGCCAACTTTTACATAAGCCACAAAAAAGCTTCCATAAGTGGAGCAGTGTTAGCAAAATAACAGATTCCGCCACATATCTGTGTATATCTGGGTTCCTTATAAATAACGTAAGCACGTTAAGCGGGGAAGAATAATGTTTGTTGGATAAACTACTTACGAAGATACTAATGTATGGCACTCTTGTGTTTATTTATTTGTTTTTTCAGTTGTTTTACCCTACAGCCTCAGAAGGAGGGTAATGTTATTCAATAGTATGCTTGTATGTATGCGTGCTTAGACTATGAAAGGTTATAGACGCAACGTCATTAAATGAAGCAGGATCGTTAAAATGTGTGAGTGACCTCTACGAACATAACGATGACGTTTCGGCTTCTCATTTTCTCTGTGTGAGCTTATTTCGCGTGTACAGATACAAGCCGGCTTCTCATTCTGGTACTTCAGTGTGCTGGCTTTTGCCACTCTGTCTATAACCTTTCATAGTCTAAGGTAGGTGTGTATGTTTGTATCTCTATTTCTTTGACACGCGCTGTAGCCTAAACGGCTTCATGAATTTTACTAAATGAGATATTATTATTGGGCTTGACCGCCTAAGTGACATAGGCTATATTAATTTAGAAAAAAAAAACAAAATGGCGACCGTCATTAGGCAAGTGTAGTTGTATTTTTTTTGTGACATGGTCATGTGGGGTATCAAAATAAAGAATTCGAGGAGAGGATTCCAAAAATATTACTCACAAAAAATAAGGAAATAAAAAAAATTTAAAATATCAAAAAAACCCGACTGATAAAAAACAACTAAGAAGTTCCAAACAAGTCACTTTTCAAGCAGTCTGATGCAGTTGGTAGCATAAAATCTGGATTGTACTAAAATAACTGCCACCAACTGCATCAAACTCCTTTAAAAGTGACTTGTTTTGGAACTTTCTATTTGCTCTTTCTGATATAATAATGAATTATCTTGCACAATTATTAATAAGTCTTATTTCACTGACGTCACAGCCTAATTAGCGACCCTTCAGCAACGTTACAATATATATTATGTAAACCTAGCTAAAATGTGTCATACATGACTTATTAATAAACTAAAAGAATTAACCTAATCATAAGTTCATTAACCACTTCTTTAAAGACTAAATTATATACTAGCTCCTGCCAGTGGCTTCGCCCGCGTGGAATTAGTACTTTCTCCACTATCAATTAGCTTATGTACTATTCCAGACAATAATCTATCTCTGTGCCAAATTTCATCCAGATCTGTTCAGCCGTTCTAGCGCGATTGAGTAACAAATATCCATCCATTCAAAACTTTTGCGTTTATAATATTAATAGCAAGTAGGATTTAAATGTTCTAAAGAGAAAATACGCACAACATTTCACACACAAACACACACACAACACAACACAGAATCGGCGAAAGCGATGTCTAACTGACCTATATCTTTAAAAATTGAGTGCTTTTAGTCGAACTGTCAAAACTACCGGAATCCATAAAACTACCAATATTGCGAGAAAAACATTCAGAAAAAGCTGGAAAATGTAAGGCGAAGTTAGTATATTTTTACGAGCGAAAAGGTAAACAGGGTGTTATGGAAATATGTGGTCATATTTTATACAGGGTGTAACGGAAAGGTGTGCTCATATTTTAGCAACCGGTTCTGCCCATGGATATGAATAACTTTCTCTAAGAAAATACTGAAAATTTCCAAATAAAAATTGGACTTTCCGTACAAAGTTATCATCAGCTGATAAATATTTGTATAGGAGGTAAAAAAAAAAATGTGAATTTCCTCACGTTTTCTTGAAGAAAGTTGTTCATATCGATGGGCAGATGCAGTTCTTAAAATATGACCACACCTTTCCGTTACACCCTGTATCCCACCCTGTGTGCTTTTGCCCATGGAAATGAACTACTTTCTTCAAAGAGGCCATAAACAATTCCCAAAATAAAACTTGGACTTACCGTACAATGAGCCAGCTGATCAAATTTAGAATAGGAGGTCAATTTTTTTTTTAATTCAGTGTAATGTTCTCGAGGAGCTAGTGGCTAAAGTAATAACAGCCGGGAAGGTCCACCCATCAGGTTAAGCTATGTTTGCCGGCGTTGGTCTATGAATGGGTGACCATTTTCGTTACATCCTGTATATATATACATTTTTGTATGTCATGTAGGTATTTGTGTCTTCCTCGGCTTCTAAGCGGACATTCCACAAGGAATGGGTTAGATATTTTTATGTGCTTTGTTATTATTATTTACGGTGATATTTTTCTGTTATGTAGTTTTATGTTGTTTTCAACTATAACGTGTGGGAGTCTTTAAGTCAAGAATAAATAGGATACTTCTTCGCAAACGTGCTCCATCTTCGACCACATCATCGCTTACCATCAGGTGAGATAGAGGTCAAACGCGAGACTATCAATGAAAAAAAACGAGAGAGCCTTACAGTAGTCATGAGATGAGAAGAGTGATGAAGGTGTGGTGTGGTGCGCGCTCTACCATCTGACCGCCAACTCTACCACCGCACATTGCGCTTCTTGGTCAAATCAAATAGCGCGCGCTTCCCCGGCTTCCTGTTACAAACTTCCGTCCCATTTCACGAAATCACTCTCACAGATTGCAGGAAAGCATGCGGAAGCATGTTATACATAAAAAAAATGTTTTTTTGAGGTGTTGTGTTGCAATAGAAATGTAAGTTTGAATAACTCGTGTCGACAGCTGCAAAGCATAAAACAGTCTGAAGCTAGTCTTTCCCAAGTTAATTCACATATATTACGAAATTTTACTTAATTTGTGTGCCCCAAACTATGTAACCATCTATTTTAGAATCAAGTAAGTGTAATTTTCCTCAAGGATCGAGTCACTTCAACTACATCCACAAATTATCTGTCTCAAGTTTCTGCAACAAGATCCCCTGTAAACAGTACTTACTCAAATCTATAAAGTACTTACATACCCATCCATCCTTTAACCAATACATAAGTAGGAAGGTACCTACTCTATGACAAACATACAAATATAACCCCCCCACGTTTTACAGGAGCAAATCCAAACCGGAACCTTGCATGGGTCGCACAAACACAAAACGATAATAATCCGGGCAAAGTTACGAACGACCAAATAGACTTTGGTACCCAATTAAATGGCTCCCAAGTTGTGTGCATAGGACTCTTTGATACAGACCAATGTTCGACGTCTTTTATTTGTATGGACCTCGATTTTATTGGTAAAGGTGTGCGTTCCATACGTTTTGATTGGTCATTGGCTGTTGGTTGTTGGATATTGGCTATAAATCGAATGTAAAACGGTTGTTACGGATTTGTTTTTTGAATTTTTGTTAAGCTGTCTGTACTGGCACTTAATGAAATTGTGTGCCGTTTTTTTTTTAATTGGAAATATTTTATCTGTGATGTTGTGAAAAGTTTTATGTGCATTCGATTGTGATCTGATGAAAGATTACTTTTTAAAATAGAGAGCCATATTTGTAAGTAGTTTGACTTTAAAAAGAGCGATGAGTAATTGAACTGTAAACATTAATAAACCACGGGGAGGTTCAGTTCGACAAAATCTACAAGACCAGATTTAGAATTATTACCTCTACATCTGAAGAATTGGTCTCTAAATCTGTCTTTTGTGTTAAATTGAGAATAAACTATTCGTGCTCGTGCTGTTCGTTGCTCGTGGCTAAAGTAATAACAGACGCATGGGTCTATCCATCAGGTTAAGCTACGCTTGCCGGGGTTGGTCCGTGGATGGGTGACCATCTTTACATACCGATACTCCTCCGAGCCTCGGAAAGCACGTTAAGCCGTTGGTCCCGGCTGTCAATCGCGGATCTTTGACAGTCGTTACGGGTTGTCTGAAACCCGAAAGACATCCTGACATCCAGTCTTACCAAGGGGTATCGTATTACCCAGTAACTAGGTTGTGGAGGTCAGATAGGCAGTCGCTCCATGTAAAATACTGGTATTCAGCTGCATCCGGTTAGACTGGAAGCCGACCCCAAGATAATTGGGAAAAGACTAGGCAGTTGATGATGACTTAAAATAGGTTTTATCACATCAGGTTTTATGTAAAACGATACTAGGAGCCCTATTTAAAAAACTCACTAAACATACTGATTAACTTAAATTCAAATTCTGCATACAACACTTTTAATTAAGAACCAGTTAATTTTGAATCACAAACACATATTCCACCTTTACACATTTTGTTCACGTCCCCAGTTTAAGTTCACAAATAGCAATTTTATTGCCGTACCGCAGACAGAAACAACACGGAATATTATCTTTAGTCCTCATTTTAGCTAGGCTAGAATCCATCTCTGCATGGCTCGGGGCTAGCAATATCCTGCGAGACCTCTCAAAGCAAACTGGGAAGCGTCCGAGCGGCGAAAAACACCTACGAACAGTGTGGAGTCTAGGTATGGACGGTGTATTCGATACTACAGCGAATTTTTCAATGGAGATGTGTGATATCTGTGGTTAGATTTTGACCGGGTAAAAATGTATTTTTTTTCATGTTCTTTTCGTGTCGATTTTGACTCAAATTTTGTTCAACCAGTATGTAACCTGGATAGCTTTGTCATTGGCTTCGTTTAAATCATACAAGGTGCAGGAGTTTGTAATACTGGACAGGCAAGGAGGTGACGTATATTCTGTTTTTTGTTCTTTTTTTTTGTGGGGTGGGATATCATCCAATGACAGAAGGGGCTCCACACAAAATGAAAAACGAGAAGTGCAAATTATGTTTCCCTGCTTCACCTTTTATCGTGTTCTCTGTATAACAACACGTCTGCATTTTCAAAAAACTTTTGAAGGGGCAGAATTCGTGGTCGAAACACATACAGAGTGTAAAAAGACATATCACATAGCCGTCAACTATGCATACTGCTCGTCTAACAAAGTAGTTTTGCGAAAAAATTATTGCTGGGAAACGACTATTATTATTAGGTATGTAAAAAAAATATTATGCACAATGTGACGTGAACCCAGGCAAGTGGAGTTAAACCCCCTTTGCTCTAAGCCACGTAGGTACTTGTCGGATACGTTTGATATTCATTGCGTTTTTGTAACTGCAAATGCGTAATTTCGAAATTTCGAAAATGTAATCGAAAATTCAGGCAATGTTTGTTTGGAAAAAAGTTTAATAATAACACTTGGAATTCATTTTCAAAAAAGGAAAAGAAAAAATTGCGACTTTGACCTTCAATATCTCCAAAACCAGTGGATTCCCAGGTATGGTCTAGTGGAAAAAATGATCCAAATAATTGGTAGAATATGTGGCTTTCGGCTTCGGAAACTGTCTTTTTACACCCGATATAATTTGGAATCATCAATCCGACGAAGGAGAATAATTTTTTTTTAGACTTGGATAATTAGTTCCGGATACAAACTTACATACAAATTTTACCTCTTTATAATATTATTAATATTGATTAGGTGTTACAATTCTGAAGAACTAGCTAAAAAAATCTTTGTAACCAACGTATAACATTAGCACAAGTTTAAGTTAAAGACTTGTTACTGGATAGATCCTCACAAAATTACTTCGCTTTAGCTACTTTATGAAATGGGAAAGATCAAGACCATTTTAGTATCCAACACGCTGTCACTAACGAGAGTCTACGAAACGTCCGACATCCAAGTTTAAGTGCAAATGTAACCCTTTGGAAATGTTTGCAGCAACGTTTGCTTAGGACCAATTAATTATTGAAATCGTTTTAATTTATATTTGCTTTATTATCCTCTTGGATGCAGTTCAGTCCTGCTTCTATAAGTGGATCTTATTTTCATTTGATCTGGGATGTTATTAGAAGAGACCGATTTAAATGTGGTTTGATACCTACGATAAAACACAACTGGGAATGTATAGGACGAAAAATGTAAAATACACGTTTGTTTTTAAAGGAATGTAAGAAATGCTTTAGCACAGAAGTAGATTAATCAGCCGTTGAAATCATTATATTTGTATATGTACCTATAATGTTTGTAAATGCTTATCTTGTAATTCGTTATATTGATGTTTGAGTAATATTAATTTTAAAATTATAATTGAATTTTATTGTTTACTTAATTTTTTAATTGAATTCATATATATTGATTGTTAGTAGGTACGTAAGTTTATATAATATATTGTGAGATTCTAATGTATTGTTTAATTTAGTTTTTAATATTTATTATTGACTCTCTACTCGTATCGGTGTAAACTGTTACTGTAAAAAGTAATGCATGTAAATAATCTACACTAATATTATAAAGAGGCAAAGTTTGTAAGTTTGTGAGTTTTTTTGTAGGAAGTAACCTCTGGAATTTCTGAACCGATATCGAAAATACTTTCACCAGTTGAATGCTACATTATTCCTGATTGGCATAGGCTATATTTGCTTTTATCGCTACGTGCCATTCAATTCATTTTGCTTTCTAAATAAAGGCACAAAGAGACGCAAAGCGCGCCACATTCTTTCAAAAAGTCGATTGTATGGAACGCATGGAATTGACATTCGCTTCCGAAATATCTCGTGGTAATTTTTTTTGAAAATCATCATAGTAGACAGAATTTCTAGAGCCCCAGATGGACACAATAGAAGTCGATTCAACAATTTAATTCTCAAAGAGAAGGCCGTGAAATTGCGATAAAATTTTTAAAATAATTACATGGCGCCTCCTAATTTAATAAGACGCGGCCAAACTTCAAAAAAAAGGAACACAAAATTAAAATTTAAAAACGCCCGAACATATTCTTCCCCATCCTTCAAGTAGATACGTTTCAAAGTAATTTCGCATCTCTTTTATATGGTCGGCGAAAATTTTATTAAAGCTGGCGCACTCAGTTTCTTCATAATACAGATTAAGATAAAAATTGAGATGACGTTCGGCCGTCGTCGGGCGGAGTCGGTAGAAGTCGGGAGCGATATTTTTTTAATTTTCTCAAACAAGATCTTGAAATTCGATTATTTTGTTGCGTCTCGGTGTTATTAAATTTTGTTTCGCTATAGGGGGTGGGACTTCCTTATTTGTTTACGATGTGATGGCGTTTCAATACTTTGTTGGTACTTAAATGTATGGGAGGCAAATGGGAAGTGATTTTGACGTTTAATCTTGGCTTTTCTTGTGCAGAGGTAGTCAGAAATTGAACATAAATACAGTTAAACCTAGGAGTAAATAAGCGTATAATATTCACAAGAGCTTATAATTACAGCTGCTTCATAATAGCATATACGCTCATTATTTGCAAAATATGTTTCAATTAACAGAAAATTCTGTTTCACTGAGTAATTTAAATTAATACATACACCAATTTCCCCGTAGAACAGAAAATCAACTGTGTTTTCGAGTCAATTTGCAAAATATTTGCCCATGATAGCTCTATTTCAGGTGACCCAATTTTAATAACGAGATATTTAACAAAGAACTCGAAATTTTCTCAAGAAAATCTGCGTAGAAAATTAAACGATAAACAGGAAAATATCAATTGTTCCTCACATAAAACCTATAAGTTTACACAAAGAAAAAGTCCCGAACACAGGAGAGAAATAAAAAAAAGTTTTTAACGACGAAACCAGAAACTTCCCATTCAAGCTGTGCGAAATAATTGTTAAACCTACAAAACAGTTACAATCGTGTTCTCCATTACTACAAAGAACATTAATATATTTTTTGTTCTTCCCACTGAAATTCCAGCTTCGTTCTTTTAATTTCCACCCCAGTTTCCCTCCGACTTTATGAAATAAGTTTTTTTTAACAAGATCACGTTTATGAGCAAGAAATTGAAGTATACCCGAATTTGGAAGCGCCAGTGCGGTGTTACGTACTTTTTTGTCTGTAGGCTGAATGCTTTTTGTCTTTGACTTGGCTTCCTTTTTTAACTTTTTAAGAGGGTAAGCTACTTAAGCTCATATTTGTCTATTGTAAAAATGCGAGGGACGAAATATTTGAAAGTGGAATTGTTTTTGATGCCCCTTTGTTTGGTATGCAATACTTTTGATGTTTCGAATCCTTAAAAGAAACTGGCTGGAAATATTTCAACCTACGCAATTTATATTGCCAATTGTTATGAAATAAAAAAAAAACACGTGTGTCACAAAATCCGACTTTTACAAACAAGTCATTTTCAACCAGTCTGATGAAATGGTGGCATTTAATTTAGGTTAATCTGAGATTTGATGACCCTAATCTGAGATTTTAGGCACAAGTATATTTTTTGATCCTATATTTTAGTGAGTTCCATGTCTGGAATCGTCTCGTCGAGCCATTTATTTTGATACCTCACATGACTATGACCCAAAAAAAAATTATTCTCCATCTGCGACAATCAGGTAAAAAATGGAATGCCAATAGACGAAAAAAAAGCTTGAGGCTTAAGTTTGAGTTTCCAAAAGATGATTTATGTATAATTTTAAGAAACTGTAAAAAAACAACCAAGGATATTAACTGCACACTTCATCCTACTCTCTAAGTCCATAGTGATCTTTCTCTATCACTCAACGATATTAGGAAGCAAACTCAACTTTCAACTACACTCACTAGGCTCTATCAACCAATTAATGTTCAAATATTTTGGTCATACGAGAACCAACACCAATCAAATAAAACGTCACCTTCCGTAATAAACTAATCAGTCACCACTTCAACTTCAAAGCCGGCGACTCTTAAATCAAATTATCAGTCCCTAAATTCAAATCAATTGCTTTCCCCAATATGCAAAGCATTCATCCCTCACCCTTCCGCATGTATTATTGCTCATATACACTAAACTTCACCATTTGCCTAAACTATGAATCCGTCAACCATAATCTGGTGGGCAGGGGTATAGAATATGAATTTGTAGAGGGGAGATTTCTGTTCGCCCATTTCGTGCGTTCGTCGTAGCGAATTCGTAGTATGGTCATGGCGTAGTATTGTCGTAGAATGCGTGTAGCACGGTTGTAGCATGTCCGTAGTACTTTTGTAGGAGAGTTTTTCCACGGCCCTAGCAGAGTCATAGCTAATTCGAAGTTGGATCATAGTAGGTTCGTACCGGGGTCAGTATAGTTGTGGCATGTTTGTGGCACGGACTTTGCATGTTCGTAGTACGGTGATAGGAGTTTTCGCATGGCCGTAGCAGGCTCGTAAGGATCCTAGCATGTTTGGAGCCAGGTGTAAGCGAGTCGTAGCAGGGTTATTTCAAGTTATTATCAGGATTGTAGCGGGCTTGTAGCAGTGTCGTAGCGGTTTCCTAGAAATGTCGTAGTAGTGACTTAGAGGTGTCGTAAGTTTCGTAGCACTGTCGTAGCAGTGAGAGAGTGTGAGTGGGTGTGTGTTTGTGAGTGTGTGAGTGTGACTGTGTGGGGTGTGAGTGTGTTTGAGTGAGTGTCTGTCGTGAATTGTAGCAGTGTCGTAGCAGTTTCATAGCAAGATCGTAGCAAATCGTCGAGGTTAGTAAACTTTTCGGCGGCATAGACCCACACTCTAGGTTACAGATGTTTCACTTCTACACGTGTTTTCATATTCTATAACGGGGCTAGGCTAGACAGATTATCATATCGCATGAATATTTTATAAGACGGTGTGATTCAATTAGACGGCGGTTCGGATGCGCAGACAGCAACGAGAGTTACTGAATAATGTAGATAAGTTCAAGTTTTCAGTTTTATTTTATTTTTTAATGAATTTTCTGGGCGGTGGTGGTTGAACGAATTAAATCTTTTTATTTTGTGTGATTTGGAATGTAATTTTATTTTATGAGTTGTCGTTGTGTTTTAGGGGATGGATACTTAAGATAAACTACACAGTACGCATACTCTACGGTGTTTATTATACGAGTAGCAACCTTATAAGAGTAAGGCCCCATAGCCGCCAGACATTTCTTGTTATCTGATTAACATAATTTGTGAGATTGAGTAGTTAGTATTTGCTTCAAACGTACGCATTTCTTCGAGATTTTAGACTATATTGGTGAACACGTGGTGTACAATTTATTTTATATGTCTAATAACCCTTGTAATTTATTGAAGTTGTGGTTTATTGGCAATAGGAACTAGATATTTTTTTGTCGTAAAGATTAGAGGTAGAGACATTATTTCATGATACCTCGCTGGTTTTCCTTGAACAGTTAGAGAAATGCCTGTATTACATATATGTGTATGTTCTGACTGTTAAGTTTAAGATAAATTAATCCAAAAGAAACTCCACAATCAAGCAAAACAAACTTACAAACAGTGCTTTAGATTCCGTACATAAATTGCGAAATAAAACAAATGTATTCAAGTTGCCCAACAGTAAGGAAGTCGACACAAGTGAGGATGTATGAGCGTCCGACATACGTATCAGTGCGATGTGGGAGCATGTCGTGTGTGAGCAGCCTAACATCGCCGTTTGCACAATGAGTACAGAACGAATTGTGTATACTCATACCAGCTCAGTTTTATGTACTGAGATTTACGAGGACTAAGGTATAAGAGGAAGCGACAATAGATGTGTAAAAGTAAGAAATTACTGACTATTGGGTGTGTGGCATTTCAATTAGAAAGAACCTGTACCAATTGTCTGATTGAAATAATAAAAGCTAACCTTATATTTAATCATCATTATCATCAGCCTTTTAATGTCTCCACTCCACTGCTGGGGTACAGACCTCCTCTCTGTGAGAGGGTGTGGGCCGTAATCCACCACGCGGGCCCAATGCGGGTGGATGGATGTCACATGTCTTCAAAACTTTGGTTCTAGGACTTGCCGGTTTCCTCACGACGTTTTCCTTCACCGTTTTGAGAGCAGTAGTGATGAAACAATTTACACTAAGTAAAGCGCCTGCCTGGGTTTGAACTCACGACCTACAACTTGAACTGGTAAACTTCCATAGAAAGTTTGTCAACAAATTCCTGACATCCAACCAATCCCAAACAAAAATGTGTAATGGTTTGTAATACTCACTAGTATAAGTCCAAATATAGTCACTAAATTATAAGTCCAACCGTGAGCACAGAATAAATAATAGCCTTGAGTACCTTTGGCCTTTTTATTTCTTTTTGCCTAATCGCTTCCCGCTCCCGCTACCGCCTATCCCTTACATCCTAAGCTCTAAAAGCCAACGGAACGGAGCAGTAAATCAGCGCGCGGCGCCAGCGACCTTCCGCCATCGCTCGCTATGTTTATTCATGATATTGCTCATCTAGTGAAAGTGAATCTTTGTTTATATGCGCCATGTTCCACTGTGTTCGTACTGCGGATTTGTGTTTTAGATGTTCTGAGGAATTTTGCACGGATTTTGGGAGAGAATTTAAAGTAAAATAAACTGATCAAAAATAAAAATTGTTTGACACTACGCTCACCGTAAAGCTGATTAAAACTACTACAAAAACATACAAAATATCGAAAAAGACAAAATATGCTTTATCTGGCTACCGTCTGATTTTAAAAGTGAATAAACGTATGTGTAATTCCTTTGGACTGTTTTCTGTAAATTAAGTAATTAGTGTACTAACTCGTAGGCCAACCATATTTCATATAAACCTGTGAAGCCCCACGGCAAAATCCGGGTTGTCAAATTGAACCCCGACGACAACCCGGGTTGACAGCCGATTTTTTTTTTTTTTTCTCTTTAATTTTTTTTTTTTTGGTCCGACTCACCAGTGAGTTGCGGGGCTTCACAGGATAATTAATTAATACGTAAAAACGCTGATGTGGCTTTAGGTACATGCGACAAGACTGTCAAACCGCCCTTTACAATACAAAACCAGTAAAAATTTCAAACCTTCGCAAAAAAAACCGGCCAAGTGCGTGTCGGACTTCACACATTTAGGGTTCCGTACCAAATATATTTTTGAGTATTTGTATGGCTTTGGGTCAACAAGATGCTCATACTGAGAAAAATTTTAAGACCGTATCTCTAACCGTTTGGCTGTAAAACCTGTGTGACAGACGACGGACAGCCGGACACGTGAATGACAGCAATAGAGCTCCGTTTGAACCCTCCGGGTACGGAACTCTAAAAAGGATCTGTTTACGCCAAAACTATATGATACTGTAGGACCCCAAGGCACGGCAAGGTACGGCCTGCAGGGATCCTGGGACGTTCTTCGCAACTCCGGGGAATGTCGCACTCGCTGGCAACGCGAGAGTGTGGTGTATGAGAGTGACTGCTTACGGTGTGTAGTGTTACAAAAGAAAGAGGAATAGGGCACTCAGAGTAACTATATTAATAAATTATAACAACATGTGTGCCCACTTCGGCCGGGCTAGCTGAACTGAACCCTAAAACAAATGTCTTCTCAATACTTTCTAAATTCAAACGGCTCTCCAATAATTCTAGAACATTCCAACCTGCCAGTCTATCCGGCACAGACCCGCTAACATAAGGTTGTGACTATAATTGTCACATTACTATCCCAGAATTTCCCACGTTAAGACTCATATTCTCCCACGTGCTCACTGGGAAAAAATATTATACCCTACACACACCCACAGAAATAATCTCGAAATGCACTGAAAAGATTCCCGCACAATACATGTACCCACTTAACCTATTTTTCGCACAATCGTTGGTCTACTTTAGTGCATTTGAATGTAAAACGGCCCCATTTCAAGCAGCGACGAAAAAAATGCTTATGCAAAGTGTTATTATTTTTTTTTTACAGTCGGGTAGATTGTTACGTAACTGTTAGGTTCTGAGGTTGTAGTGTTAGCGGTTGGCGGGTTTTAAGCGCTGAGAAAGCAAATCTCGTAAAAGTTCTTAAGTCGTATAAAGCCGCCAAGTGGCGCCATTGAATAAAAAATCGTAGCGAAGCGTAGTAAATAAAGATTAAAGAATCCTATGTTGGGTTTGTTACAAAGAGGATAAGGTATTTTTACATTGTATCCAAAGTAGTAAGCGAAAGTACCAAAAACGGACGTTTTTGACACTTTTGCTTACTACTTTGGATACGAAACACTTTGAGTCCTGTTTTAACAACGTCAAAATACCTTATCTTATGTGTAACAAACGCAACATAGGATTCTTTAATCTTTATTTTCTATGCTAAGATACGAATTTTTATTCAATGAGGGCGCCACTTATGGGGAGGTAGGCCCTTAAGGTGGAAGCGCCAGGGTAGCCCGCGAAATTCAAATTTTCTTAGGTTTTTTGCACTTTGCAGGTCAGTGTCAGGTTATATCTTGGTCAAAATTTGATTCGCGGTCGTAGCAAGTACGTATTTACAGAACTTTATTCATTAAAACCATCAATACAACTCTTTCAGTTAGAATTGATACCAAATGTAAGTATTTCATGAAATCATCACATTTGACATCAATTCTAACTGAGAGTTGTATTGAATGATTTAATGATTCATCAAGATCAACAGCCTTTTAAAGTCCCCACTGCTGGGGCAGAGGCCTCCTCTCTGTAAGAGGGTGTGGGCCGAAAACCACCACGCGGGCCCAATGCGGATTGTTGGATGTCACATGTCTTCGAATTTTTGGTTCTAGGACATGGCCGGTTTCCTCACCAACATACAACCTGATACTGACCTGCAAATAGCAAAAAACATAAGAAAGTTTGAATTTGTCGGGCTACCCTGGAGCTTTCACCTTAATTATTTGCTTCGTTTCCCTGTCCATTGTCCCACATAGGAAGGTATGGGTCAATCTAATAACCTATTTTTTGATCATCGGTTGGCTTGAGTTTGACCTCTATCTCACTTGATGGTAAACGATGCTGTGGTCGACGATGGAGCACGCTTGCCTAGAAGTAACCTATTAACTCTTAAGGACCCTCAGGTTGTAGCCATCAAGAAACGCAGACTCCGGCAGGGAATTCCACTCCTGAGCTGTACGCACAGTGAATGTGTTCCCAAAACGTTTTGCCGTCGTTGTGGGAAGTCCACTATGTACTGGTGGCGCATCGCCATACGTCTAGTGGTCAGTAAGTAAGTAAAAAAAGCGTAGGACCGCTACTGTGGTGAGGCCTGGGTGAGGTCTATGTGATGAATCACTATGCTATTGATCTAAGAAATTAATGTGTTGTTTGGGATCTTTTACGTACGTCTACATTATGTATCAATTTAGATGTCTTTGCGAACGCTAAAAGCCTACAGAATATACAAAGGCACATGTTTCTATTTTATTTATATTTTTTTTTATATAGTTATTGGATTTGCAAAATTCTTTTTTTTTGTTTGAAGGGGGTTTATTCCGAAATGGTCCCATTTATGTTTCATATAGATCTGATGATGAGTTTCGGAGACAGACAACGGAGCTCTTCAAAAAATGGCATGATATCAACCGCGATTGCTGCGACCGTATATCTATGTATTGTTAACACAATGTAATGAGCAACGACAGCTAAAAGATGAAAAATAAAAAACTTGTTCACAGAAAAATTGAACAGACTAATTTTTTTTTTGAATAAAGTTTTTTGGCAGAATAAACACATGCATTGTGGACATGAGAATGACATCTGCCCACTTTTTCAACCTTGTGGATGTGCCTAGATATCATAACAGGTCCACTGCTGGGTATAGGCCTCCCCCAAGTGTAGCCACAATGACCGGTCCTGTGCATCTCGCATCCATCAGCTATCCGCGAATCTGAACAGGTCATGGGTCTACCTTGTGGGAAGCCTTCATTTATCGTTGTATATATAGCTTGTCAATTTTATGTTAGCGTTACGATATAGCATAGCCTTATACCATACTTCCCCGCTCTCAGTCCCACCTCGCTCGCGGAAGTTTCCCGGGCGGCATTAGGAGCTTCCCAAATATAGGTCGCGCCAGGATTTAGGCGCAGCTTACTGACGGCTGATTTAAATATAGCCCAGGATGAGGGGCTGTATCACTCGGTTTATGAGCTACAGGATCTAGTGGACTGGATTTCTAGTGTATTTGTTTTTCGGTGGATTTTGTAGGAGTAACACAGACTATGCTTTGAAGATTTTTCATAGGACAAGCCATCAAACATAGAACATTCCTTGTCTATCTGTAGTATTGGAAGAGTGGTTCTACTATCTGTAGTGTTGGATAGGCAGAGAAAAGGTGAAGGTGGCTGATATTTTGTTACTTAAACTAAATTATAAATAATTAAATGATCTTTAAAATGGAGAAGGTTTCATAAAAATACGCTTTATAGTTTTTACGTGATTCTCTATTTTTTTATCCGCGGTAGACATAACTTTACAAATTAATTACACTATGTTATATAAATATAATTTCAAATATTCTAAAATCAAATTACGACGGAAATTGTCTTGAGTAACATATATTTTTTTCAAAGAAATAAAACAAGTCGTTTAGACGTGATGTTCAATTCAAACCATTAAAAGACGTATAACTGCGCCTTAGCAAAATTTTATGACGTTGTCAATGGTAGATACACCTCGACTGTCGCAATCCAGCGCCGGGAACGCCACAATCGCGGCGGTGGTGCCCCTCTTTGAGGAGTGGCTGGAGAGGAGTCACGGCGTCCTTACTTTCCGCCTGACGCAGGATGTCACCGGACACGGTTGTTTCGAGGGGTTCCTGTTTCGGATAAGGCGGGAGGAAACGCTCGGGTGTTACCACTGCGTGGATCGCCCAGAGGACACGGTGGATATCTGCCCCGCTTGGGCGCTTGAGCACCACCCTGTCCTCGTGGATGCGATAGGCGGTAGTGACCTATAGCGCCCAGCCCTGGTTCAAGCCATGGTACGGGGCAAGAGGGAATGGGATGGCGTCTTCTCCTTCTGCGAAGCAGTAATGCTAACGCTGCGAAGGCGGAGGCGGGAAGGGTGAGAGAAGCTCAACGGAGTGACTCTCACACTCGCGGCCGCTACAGCCGCAGGAGTAGCACTGGGTGTAGGACGTCGAGAGACGATCTCCGGCCACCGTAGACCCGGGCCTGCGGACGGCGAGTAATGGGTAGCTCGCCGTCTGATCAACACCAGACCCATGAGTCGACGGCGCGTAGTGTTCCACGCGTGCCTCAAAGAGATGAGTGTCAGCCACCACTGATTGGGTGATTTCCCACCCCGCAAAAAAAAAACAAAAAAAAAAATGTAGGTACACCTACGTGAACTGGTGTCAACAACACACGGGCTGTGTCTGATTAAAATTTCAATCAACTATTACTTATTTAACACAACCTATTCAACTTTATAATATTAACATTAACAAAATACGAGAACACTAATGAATTGGTGCGTTAAATTGAAATTCGTGTTCATATTTCAATTTCAATCACCGAATTCCATACAGATTTTAATGGCACAAACATAATTTATCGAAATACACCATGAGCACAACAGAACGTAGGAGCACAAAATCGTTGGTTTGTTTAACATGATTAATCATTTCCATCCCTTTGAATATTCATCCGTAGAGATGTTTTTTGTTTCAATTGGTACCTGGCCTGGAATGTTAATGGAAGCCCAATTGTCTGCATTGTTTACAAACGTCTTTGTTTTCTCGTAGAGTTTTGGATATCTGTGGTGCGGCGTGAATTGGTCCTCTTAGGGAAGAGTTTTGGATCGAGATTTGTAAAGACTTTGTTATTGCAGGTGCTTGGAAATTTTCAGGAATTTCAGTATCGTGTTGTTAATGTAGCTTGAGTGATTTTGCTTATTCGTTTAGTTAAATAAACGCACGATCATTTAAAAAAAGGTTTGTAGAGTTAAAGATTTGCAAGAGTTTTTCTTAGAATAATCTAAAACAGTTTACTGACTAAATAGTTATAAACTTTCTTTGACACATATTTAAACTCACGCCCTTTGCCTAATAGGGTATGGGCAGAAACTACAGAACCGCCTTGACTGGTTAGCTTGCGAGTTCTGTGCTGAGCACACGCGACGCGTCGTACGTCTGTCTACCCAGTAATAGAACTAGCCCGCCAAGGAGCGCTGTCCCAAATTAGACGCATTATTCATTTATTATACATAAAACAACAAGTATTATACTAAAACACGTATACTAAAAGATAATCTAATAATCTTTAAAATGGTGAAGGTTTCATAAAAACACGCTTGATAATTTTTGCGTGATTATCAATTTTTTAACCGCGTTAGACATAATTTTACAAATTAATTACACCATGTTACGAAAATATAATTTCAAATATTCACCTAACAAATTACGAAGAAAATGTCTAAAGTGTCATATTTTTTTTTTCAAAGAAATAAGACCAGTCGTTTAGACGAGATGTTCAATTTAAAATCATTAGAAGTCTTATATCTGCGCCTTTAATTACTCCTTTGTCTTTGTTTACGTTCAAACATTTGTTGCTGCCTTAGTTTTATCTTCACTTATATTCATCATCAACATCATCATTACAGCGAAAAGACGTCTACTGCTGGTCCAAGGCCTATGCGAAATGCCGCTACTAAGACCGGTCCTGAGCATCGCATCTATTGGAGCTCCACAACCCTCACCAGGTCATCGGTCCACATTGTTCGAGGCCTTCCAACGCTGTGTCTTGCGGTACGCGGTCGCCACTCAAGAACGTTTCAGCCCCATCGAACATCTGCTCAGCGAGCGATGCGCCCTGCCCTCTGCCATTTAAGTTTGGTGATTCTTCGGACTATGTCGGAAACCTTCGTTATCCAGCGGATCTCTCCGAGCATAGTCCTAGTGTCATATGGCACTGAAACGTGGTCGCTCACAATGGGCCTCATGGCTTAACGTCACCCTCATATTATATTGATTCGCGTACCGGAAGACGCAGCGTTGGAAGGCCTCCAACAAGGTGGAACAATGACCTGGCGAGAGTTGAAGGTAGTCGATGGATGCGAGACGCACAGGACCGATCATTGTGGCGACACTTCGAAGAGGCCATGTCCAGCAGTGTACGTCTTTCGGCTGATATGATGATGATGAGCACCTCATCATGCAATAACCTATGTATACCTACTTACTTACATTTCAACAAATACTCATAAATAGCTAACTGTATCTGCGAATGGAAAGCGATTTTCCCTCAGAAGCCGAGACGTTCGCAATCAAAAAAAGTCGGCTAAAGCATCGAAAGTCCCTTATAGCTCGTTGCGACTTCCCAAACGACTTTTTACTGGACCCTTTGTCTCAGTCCCTTTGTAGGGTTGTCCCGAATTGGGGGATTATTCTTTTAGATTTTTTTACGAAGTTTTTTAATGATCGAGATCTTTTGAAGACGGTTATTTTTGTTAACGGTTTATGAAGGAGTTGATTTCGAGGTGTAGTTCTTGTGCTAAAAGATGAAGAAAATATAGGCTAACTATATTGTTTGTGTATCGTAGCAGCACAGCCATAGCACAGCGGATAAATTCGTAACAGAGTTACCGCTCCTCTGGGCACTCAGGCAGGGAAGGATCAGGGGTGGGTTTTAGTCAGTAAGAGTCTGACACGCCCTTCCGCTGCACTCTAGAGTGGGAGAAGTCATTGGATGATTTCTCACTCCAAAAAAAAAAAAAAACCATCGGAGTCCCGCAACCTGGGTGGGCACCCAACAAAAAAAAAAAAAATCGTTGCAACACGATACTTACTTACTAAAACTGGCCAGGTGCGTTTGGGATTTTGCACATTAAGGGTTCCGTACCAAATATTGGTATTTACTAGTAAAGTATATACGTAACAATAAACATTATCACCAAATTTCAAGTTCATAGGTCAATGGGAAGTTAAAAAATTATTTGTAACAACATTTTGTGACAGACGACGGACGGACAGACAGACGGACACCTGAGTGACAACAATAGGGCTCCGTTTGGACCCTTCGGATACGGAACCCGAAAAAACGACTGTTTTTTCGGGTACAAAAGTATTTGAAAGACTTTTCAAATACTTTTGTTTACGGAAATTGGCGGACACATTTTAAATACCACTTTGGCCCATGGAAATAAACAACTGCCTTCAGGGAAGCTATAGCCCCCAAAAAACATTTAATTATCGAAAAAAATTCTGGATAGTTGATCAAAATTACTATGGGAGGTCTATATTTTTTTTCTGAATTCACTTTCTTGAAAAATATTGTTCATTTCTATGGTTTTTCCGTTTCACAATGTATTAAATATTAATTTTACTGATTTTATTAAAATTTTTAGGTTTTGCTCATTTTGAGAATTATTACGCTTATTTTGATTCAGCCTGAATTTATTCATTTGCAAAAAAAAAACAAAAACTTTGGAACATGTTTGACGACAAAACTCAGATATTTCATGTTTCCTCCCATATATCGAGCAGCCCTGGCCACCCCGCTCCGGGATAGCAGTCGCAATGGTGACAATTTATGTGACGCGCTGACGACGTCTAATTCTGCTCGATCTCATTAGATGCGACTAAACGCGAACTATTTCACTTAAGACGATTTTTTTGTCGGATAAAAACTTTTTGTTGGTCTTTAGACATGAGTCTTTTGACACTTTATTTAGTTTAAGTAATTAGAGAGCTGATGAGTTAATGAGAAGCTCGTGGCTAAAGTAATAACAGCCGCAGGGGTCGATCTATCAGGTTAAGCTACGCTTGACGGGGTTGGTCCATGAATGGGTGACCATCTTTACATACCGAGACTCCTCCGTGCCTCGGACGGCACGTTAAGCCGTTGGTCTCGGCTGTCAATCGTGGAGTTTTGACAGTCATTACAGGCCGTCAGAAGCCCGAAAGTCTGTAAACCAGTCTTACCAAGTGGTATCGTATTACCCAGTAACTGGGTTGTGGAGGTCAGATAGGCAGTCGCTCCATGTAAAATACTGGTAATTCAGCTGCATCTGGTTAGACTGAAAGCCGACCCCAAGATAGTTGGGAGAAGGCAAGGCAAATTAATTGAATTAGAGGAAGTATTCTGAATACGCATTATAATTCTCTTTTTATACTTAGTGTAGATGTTTTAGTGATGCTTATTAGGTATTGTTTTGAAGAGTCATAGATATGTTTTGAACTTTTATATTGTCCTTAATGATTTTGACGTGGTAAAACCCAAATTAGTTTAAGATAATCATGATCTTGACACCAGTTTGAATATTTGGTGATCTTGTGATTACAGTTAAGGCGTGCTTGTAATAAATAAAGAAAACGTTGAGTTTTGAAAATCTTTTTGTGACTTAATTTAACCAAAGCTTTTGTTTTCCCCGAAAATACTAACGACCATTTCATACAAAGACAGATTTACGCCGATTGGGTACAAGGAAAGGAAAAAGCAATTAACACTAACACGACTTTTCCTTTCATCTCATTCCGTTCGACAACACAAAGAAAGTTAGGCAAGACAGGGAAAGAAAATAACATCTGTATAATTAAGTAAATGACTGTCATAAAATACTACATGCATTGATCTAATTGATGGCAACACAGTGCCAAATTAAAAAAAAAAACAAAAACAAACATTGCAAGAAGCTCATCAATTACCTACCTTTGTTTACGACAATGTTGCCATAAATATACATCCAAACGACACATGAACGTCAAAAACTAATTTACTTGGCAACTCTATAAACTTTATACTTGTATGATTCCGTTAGATAAATTCGTAAATTAAATTTTTTGGACACGCAATGTATTTTAGACTTTATTTTTATAGGATTGTGACGTAATGTCGCGTGTTGGGGACGTGGGAATTTCGGCCGAGCCTTAAAGTAATGCTTGCCCGAAAACTCGGGAATGAAAGGTCATTGCGCTTTGCCCTATGTAGGTCAAATAGTAAGGGCTGCCTGATTTTTTAGGTTTATTTGTGAATAGATAAACAGTAAATGGAAAGAGAATATTCAAGACATGTTTATTGGAGATGCTTCCTGAAGATAAGTGGCGGTAAAGATGGAAGACTGCTTTCTTTCTTTTCGGCATTTATTATCAGGGAATTTTCAGATCCAACTATTTCATTGTTATCCGCAAAAGCTATCCTATGTAGCCTATTATATCCTAAGCATATTTAAGTCAAGTTCTAGGCAAGGGTGCTCCAACGTCGACTAAGGGTGCGTTTCCACTGAAGCGGAGCTGGGCGGATCGGAGCGGAGACGTGCAGTAATCGTCCAATCACAGACGAGACGAGTGACGCGATGAGGATTTCAACCATTGTGATTGGTCGATTCTCTCACGTCTCCGCTCCACTCCACCCAGCTCCGTTTCAATGGAAACGCACCCTAAATCATCGCTTACCATCAGCTGGTGAGATAGTTGAAGCACGAGGCTTACAAAGATATTTTACCTACTATTCCGTCAATTCACCCAATCAGCTGTTTAAAAATATAAATAACTAGCTGACCCGACAGACGTTGTCCTGTCTTAGCTATGTACGTGTAACGTTTATAAAAAAAATAAAAATATGTATTTTCAAACCCGCGAAGTTTAATAAATAGTCGTAAAGTTTTCTGAAATTTTCTAATTTTTCGCGCAACTTTCTTAATTTTTTCTTTCATAAGGACCTTCTCCTGACAATAACCAAACCAAAAAAAAAAGAATTTGCGAAATCGATCCAACCGTTCACTCGTGATGCCGTGACCAAGGAAATAGGGATCCATTTTTATATACAGGGTGTAAGGTAAACGCTCCCGAAAACGGAGACAGTTGATAAGGCTAGTGATTCTTGATACGATACCATCAAAAAATCTGAAAAAAAACTATTGTTTTTAGCATTTTGCGTACACGATGCTGTAAGAACAGTTAAATGAAACCGTTATTTGCAGTTAAAGACACTTTTTTTCTTTACAACTGTATCATGCAATGTAATATTCGTAAAATATCAGCTGACGCCCGCGCATTCCTCGAGTTCAAAGTGCGCGCGCTCTCGCCCGACAGCCGTGCGACTAACGAGCCCACGTCCACGCGACACCGAAATAAAGCGATCACTGGTATCTGTTTGCATTTAGGTTTTATATAACTAATCTACGTTCTGGCTTGGGAAGCGTTTCCCTTACACCCCGTATATAGATAGATTTTCATCCAAAATACTCAAATTATACAGCAATGACCTCAATTAAAATCATATTCATATTAAAAGTAGCCCAATTCGAAATGGTGACATATCCTCCGGGACATTCGTGTCAAACACGTATAATCCCGTCACAATAATTAACTTTACAGCTCTATCTAGAAAACAAACATCACGAGGGCCGCCATTTTGTTGAATAGAAACAAGTGAATAACTAGTTCAGAGGGACAGTTAAATAAAATATATTAACCAGCAGGGAGGTATTTTTATTTAAATTAATAAATGATTGGGCTAATTGTTGAGGCTTGTTTGTTTAAGAAATAGGTTATTTTTTCTGGCAATTATTAGGACATTTTTAGGGTTCCGAACCCGAAGGGTCCAAACGGAGCCGTATTGCTGTCACTCACGTGTCCGTCTGTCCGTCGTCTGTCACACAGGTTTCACATCCAAACGGTTGGAGCTACAGTGAGGAGGAGCTCGTGGCTAAAGTAATAACAGCCGCACGGGTCGATCTATCAGGTTAAGCTACACTGGCCGGGGTTGGTCCATGGATGGGTGACCATCTTTACATACCGAGACTCCTCCGTGCCTCAAAAAGCACGTTAAGCCGTTGGTCCCGACTGTCAATCGTGGATCTTTGACAGTCGTTACGGGTCGTCAGAAGCCCGACAGTCTGACATTAAGTCTTACCAAGGGGTATCGTATTACCCAGTAACCGGGTTGTGGAGGTCAGATAGGCAGTCGCTCCATGTAAAATACTGGTATTCAGCTGCATCCGGTTAGACTGGAAGCCGACCCCAAGATAGTTGGGAAAAGGCTAGGCAGATGATGATGGTTGGAGCTACAGTCTTCAAATTTACACAGTATAAGCATCTTGTTGATCTAGTCATACAAATTGTCATAAATACATTTGGTACGGAACTCTAAATATGCGAAGTCCGATTCGCACTTGGCCGGTTTTTAATAAGTATTAGGTCTTTAACCAAGAAGTTGCCGTTTTAAAAAAAGGGTCAATTTGAGCTGCGATAACTTCGGATTGACTTGGAGTTATAAGTTCAAATAAACTTTATATTTTAATTAAGACATGTTAAACAATTTTCAAAATAATTTTTCATCATAATCTTTGGGTTTTATATTCATTTTCTGTAATACCATACCATCACTTTTTTTTTTTACCATCACCGTTATGTATAACCATTTTTGTATTAAATCTAAGAAAAATCGTGTTTTTTACCCGACTACGCGACGCAAGGGAGGGTAATGTGTTTATCAGCCTATGTATGTATGTGTGTGTTTATGGCGCTTTAGACACCAAACGAGTGGGCCGATTTTAATAATTCTTGCGGCAATTGATTCGTCTTAAATTTACGAGTCCTACTAAAGACATGACAGTAATCAAAATACAATATGGCGACAGCCAGACGCCATATTGTGAAAAAGAAAAAAATTAAAGTCGATGAACTATGCTAAGTGGGGTATCAAAATAAAGGGTTGGAAGCGGCGATTCCAAAAATATAACTCACTAAAATGTAGAAAATAAAATGAAAAGTATACTCAAAAAACACGACTGCAATGCATCACAAATAGTATCAATATATCTACGCAATTGCTATGTCCTAAACGAGCGTAGAACTGCTAACGAACAAAAAAAAACATATCTCTTCCTCATCAGACCTTTTTAGTCTGCTAAAATAAGGCACTATCAGACACAATGAAAGTCACAAAAATACTCCTCATTTACCACCCCTATACACTGTGACATCTTTCTAGGTCAGCACCCAGTTTCAGGATGTTTTTCAGCACAAATGAATTATGTCTCCTAGTTTGTATACAATGGCTTGAAAGATTTATTGGTGACAGTCTATTTGCTGATTAAATAAGAAAGGAAAGTTCTGTTGGAAATTAGCTGTTTTGGGCTGGGATTTATTTACTTGAAAAGTTTTTATTTTTGTCTAGATTGTTAGACTAAATGGAAGTTAAAGTTACTTGTCTTAATTACTTGTAATAGAATCTAGGAGCCATTAACCATCATCATTCTCTTGCTCTTATCCCAATTCATTTGGGGTCGGCGCAACATGTCTTTTTCTTCCATACTCCTCTATTAGTCGTCATCTCTGTAGTCACTCCCTTTTTACACATATCCTCTTTCACACAGTCCAACCATCGTTTCTTTGGCCTTTCCCTACTCTTATAGCCATCCACGTCCAAACACAAGACTTTCCTCACGACATTTTCTTCATTCCTCCGCATCACATGCCCATACCACGACAACCGATTTCCACACAACTTTTCAGTCAGCGGTGCCACTTTCAGACTTCCTCTTATATACTCATTCCTAATTCTATCCGTGCCCGTAACACCACACATCGCTCTTAGCATTCTCATCTCAGCCGCATGCAATTGCTTTTCATTCATCCCTTTTGAGGCCCAACATTCTGAACCATACAAGACAGCAGGTCTGACCATTGTTTTATAAATCTTCCCCTTAAGTTTAAGGGGAATGCGGGAGTCGCAGAATCTAGGAGCCATTAATATCAGTTTAAATCCGTGGTGCTTGGCAACTGGGCTTACCCCAGTTGTAAATGTCCCTTTGTGCCTATTTAGGCCTAGCTTTGTTCTGTCTCCTGTTCGATAAGGAGAGAAGTGAAAATTAAGTTTCTTTTTCTTACTCCTTCTGTTCTTTACAGATTTATTTCGTTGTGGCACCCAAGACAGTTTAATCGTTCGTCAAGTGGCTTCCCATACGTCGTCGCCGGGATTCTCATATTTTATTTCTGCTCTACAGTATTCTGTTCAATCCTAAAACCCCCTCTTATCATAAAGAACGTTTCAAGTTCCTTCATGACACACATAATAGATATCTGAGGTCATCGGAAAACTTAAGACTAGAGATCCCGATCCATTCCACCAGCTTTTACGACAAATCTTTTACGGTACAAGCGGTGCGGTTATGGAATGCCTTGCCCGTGTCGGTAAGGCGTGCTCAATCTTTGTCCACTTTTAAAACAATGGTCAAAAATCACTACTCTTTAATCGTTTTTACTAGGGTTCTATACTTTTTGTTTCATAATTATTAATGTATATATTTATTTATTATGTATTTATTGTACCTATATATAAATAGTACACCTAAGACTACCTACAGTACTGTCTTTTCTTTTTCTCTATAAAATCCATCCAAAGGTTGTCTTGAAAAGATCGCTTTTAGCGATAAGGCCGCCCATTGTGTCTCCCTATGTAATGTTTTCTTCATTTATATGTTCTGTAATCTAAATGGTGTCCATAATAAAGAATATTCTATTCTGTTCTATTCTATTCTATTCTATTCTATCGTTTCTCAGGGACTCGTCGAGCTTCATTGCCTCGGCGTTTTTTGGTTATCATCACTGTTGATTCTGGCTTTCAGGAGTTTCAGTGGTTGGGGTGGCGGGCTTGTCCCAAAAATAAAGTAATAAAATCTCTGAAAATAAATAGTCTGTAACTTAATTTTCGATCTGACACTGAGCTCTAGTTAAAGTGAGTTTCTGTCAGCGATAAGAAAACTCGAAAATGGTTGGGATTGGCTACGAGATATTTCGGTAGCTCATTTAAACTTTATAATTTGTTTTCGCTGATACAATGTCACCTTATCACAGCTCTCTTGTGTTGCAGAATGCCATGGACTTACTCATTTCTAAACAGTAGGTATTAGTACGCAAGCTTCCATTGCTATTAACTCTAAACAGAATTGAACATTTAACAGAATAACATAAGCGTAATCAACGTATAATGTTCTCACTGCTGGGACGCAGACCACCTCTATGAGAGGGTGTGGGCTGTGTAATCCACCACGCGGGCCCAATGCGGGTAGATGTCACATCTCTTAGAATTTTGGTTTTATGACATGCCTGTGTCCTCACGATGTTTTCCTTTAGCGTTTTGAGAGCAGTGGTGATGAAGTAATTTAACAGAAACCAAAATAAAAATTAAATGTTATCTTTAAGTTATATTGAAACGAAATCTACAAATAAAGACAAAACGTAGCGACTACAATCCGAGTTAGTAACAAACTAGTAAGTAACGAGTTGTTTTGTTTAGTCTTCGCAGTCGTATCGCCTTTAGCCATGCGGGTGAACTTCGCGATACAAGACTGTCGAGCACTGTGGATGTGTTTGATTTTGAAATTTTTATTAACGAAAAAAAAAATGTTTTAAGACTTAAATGGCCTTATTTATCAAGGTAGCTAACCATATGCTTACTTCTTGGTGGATTATAAATATTCAAGGTAAAAAAGTCTCATCCATCAAATTCAGCTATTTATAGGACAAAACCTTCTCCAAAGCTAGAAAATGTTGAATTTAGAACCTGCTTGTGACAGGCGGGCGTTTTTGGGGGACAGTCTTTTTTTTTGTGTTGTGGGAAATCATCCAATGACATCTCCCGCTCTAGGGTGGAGCGGAAGGGCGTGTCAGACTCTTACTGACAAAAACCCACCCCTGTTCCTCCCTGCCCTGAATGCCCAGGGGCGAGGTAACTCTTTCTAATTTATCCTCAACCCCCCGGGCAGGCATCGGCCTTGACGGGCCCCGTCATGTTTGCTGACAACTCTTTGAGGCGCGCGTGGAACACTACGCGTCGTCGACTCTCGGGCCTGGTGCTGATCGGACGGCGAGTTACCCACTACTCGCCGTCCGCAGGCCCGGGTAGGTCGACACTGTTGGGAGGCCACAAGTGTCGACCGATCCTGTGCGTCTTGTATCCATCGGATTTTCGCGACCCACACCGAGATTGTTTGCCGTTAAATAATATAATTTTATAAAGTAGATTCCACTGAGCTTTTCCTTCATTAAATTAGCTAGAAAGGCAAGCAACAACGTGTCCCTAAAACTCCAATACCAGCTAGCAAGGACGTACTTTTATGAGCGCATGTCTTATCCAAATAGTGAATGTTTCCCGAGCCGTGAAGGCCGGGCCTTCGGCGGCGGGGGCGGAATCCAACTTAAATTGTTGCGCAATCCGAGATCTTAGTCCGCAGTAATGTAGGGAATCTGCCTCTGAAGGGGATACCATGTGGTAGGACGGGGTTGGGACTGTCTTGTTTACTTTTCAGTGTTGTCTTTATTTTGTTGGAACTTCTAAGTTAACGCGTGGTGTCCTATCTGGGTTCGCTTATTTAAAACAAGTGCTTCGTTATAACATTTTTTTTTGTGGGGCGAAGTCATCCAATGACATCTCCCGCTCTGGGTAGAGCGGGAGGGCGTGTCAGACTCTTACTGACTAAAACCCACCCTTGTTCTTTCCCTGCCTGAGTGCCCAGGGGCGCGGTAACTCATGTTGAGAATTTATCCGCTACCCCTAGGCATTTGTTATAACCATTAATTGTGTAGCTTTTAATTGTGTATCAAATAGCAACACTCTTGTCGAATTTACTAAATTAATTCTCTTTTATACTATGTTGCCTTTAGAATACACGCTGCTCATGCGAAACAGTGTGCTAGCTCAATAGTGACAGCTCTATATTCCATTTTTAGGTCGTGTTTTTGTGCCCAGACTGGTGCTGTACTTTGTGTCATTTATTTCATCACCACTGCTCACAAAAACGGTGAAGGAAATCTTCGTGAGGAAACCAGCATGTCCTAGAATCAAGAATTTGAAAGCATGTTACATCTACCAATCCGCACTGGCCGAAGTGGACTCACTCCAACCCACAGAAAGCAGCCTGTGATCCTGCAGATATAGTATATAGTATAGTCAAATAGTTGACTGGATATTTTTACTATTTATTTTTCTTTATAATAAGTTGAATAAAATTCTGAACATAAATCCCCTTACGACTCGTGAAACAAAAATGAAGGTAAAGATCTGGCTATTGACACAGGACTACAATGCAACCGAAAATTTACTGCAGTCAACATAAATAAAAACACAAATCATTGGTATTCACACACACACACACACACTTACTAGCACCCCTTGATTTAAATTGAATTTTGTTTAACCTGGCTTTATTGCAATTTGTTTTTGACCTAATTTTATTTATTTTAATCTTAATTTTAACCTAATTTTGTTTATTTATTTTTTTTATTTTATGAGATTATTTAAATTGTTCTAATTTTATTTTCCAACACATTTTTAGTACTTAAATTAAATGTTTACTATTAAAATTAGTTTTAAGTAATATAATTTTAACAAGTTTCGCTTATACAAAGTTGATACGACAGAGGGGCTTTCCTTTAAACTGCCTATACTAGGTACTATTTTCAAGCTCTGTACCAAAAATCAATTAAATCGGAGCAGTAGTTTAGTCACAAACGATTTTTTAAGTTTTGGCCTCGTTTGAACACGATGTATCTTTCCTAACAGCTGATTATGTCTATACGCACAGGTCATGCACCTTAAAACGATAAATCTGAGTATAACCTACGATACGACGCGTTGTTGCCGTTCTCACGCAAGTCACAAGTACATTTTCGCTATAAGATGGCAATGCAAACAAGGATAATGGGTATAAAGTATGGTATAAAGGGTGGTTGCGTTTTACTCTGAATTGTAAGCTATTTAGTTTGTTTGAAAAAAAAAAACCTCATTTATTATTATTTTTATTTTTATACCGTATCGAATTAATACTAAACACGTATAGTATACGTAGTTTAATTTAATGCCCCTCTGTCACATCAACGTTGTATGACTTGCTTAGTGTAACCTAAAATTGGAAGAAGTCACTGGCTCCTGAAATACAGGTAATTTTGCCTAGCTCTGGAGCCAGGGTCTCACACTTTTCTGTAACTTGACTATGGCAATAAAAAATATTATTATTATTATTATTTTGGGGTAAATATCTTTGGTTAGCTATACTGCTTGTCTTGTATCCTCCATTTACTATTCACATGGCTACCCTACAAAACCCTGAGGCCATCGGGCGGCACCATCGGCATGCGATACTGAAAATAAGTTGAGTTTCTACAGTTTTGTGTCGAAGCATTTAAGGCTGGCTCTCGTGTTTCGGCACTCGGCTCTCGGCTCCCAGGGTCTCGTCTCAATGGCAAATGTTTGCAGTTTGTCTGGCGTTAGTTTCGTCTCTATTAAGTTTTGTCTCCTTTTAAAGTGTTTTACAAGAACTTTAAAGGTTTTAAACATACCTACATAACCGAAATGTATTGTATAGATGCACCTCTGACTGTCTCTTCGGGAACAACAAGCAGCAATTTTTTCTTTCTACGTTTTTCTTTTCTGATGCTATGTTAAGTTTAAAGCAGCAAATAAAAAAATAGGCAGTTTTATGGACCGCTGACAGAAGTGAAAATTTGAAACTTTGGAATAGAACACAGGCCGCTACGCGTCACCAGTCTGGCGCTACACGTCACTAGCATGTCGGTGACGCGATCCCATAAGTTTTACCCCTATCAAAAAAAAATATTGACATCAAAATGGCTGCAACTTAGATATTGTCTTTCATTACTATACGGTGATACTTTCATCAATATATTTGAATGTTGAGTCGTGTATACGTAAAAAGAAAGCTAGTGTATTATAAATGCGAAAGTTTGAATGGTTGAATGTATGTTTGTTACTCAATCTCGTGAGAATGGCTGAACGAATCTGGATGAAATTTTGCACAGAGATAGATTATAGTCTGGAATAGCACACGGTGCTATTTTAGACTATTAAGTACTAATTCCACGCGGGTGAAGCCGCTAGTTCTAGATACTTAATTGCTCACAAACATAATACGCAATTGCGTTTCAGTCGATCGCGTAATTAGGTTAAACCAACATTTCATATTCCCCTGAAATGTCGAATGAATTCAGAAAATCTATGAATGGATAAAAATCAATTGGATTCTTTCAAGTTAGGCGCACAGCCAAGTTCTTAATAGCGATTTGATATGCACATAAATTTTCGCGGGAAACTTCTGAGATAGTGAAATGGAGGGAAAGGGAGGGTGTATTAAGATGTATGGTCCTTTTCTCTCGGTACCAGGAGTCAAGACATAAATAGGAAGTTACGTAATAATGCTTTATTGTAGTGGTTGGCTAGAAGAAAGGGATTTTAGTTAGTCAACTTGATTTTTTTTAAGAAAAAACAAAATAGTAAAAAAACTGGCTGGATTTCGCATAAGGGTTCCATACCAAATATTGGTATTTGTTAGTAAAGTATACGTTATAATAAACATTATCTCCAAATTTCAAGTTCATAGGTCAATGGGAAGTTAAAAAATTCTTCGTAACAAAATTTTGTGACAGACGACGGCAAACAGACAGACGGACACGTGAGTGACAACAATAGGGCCCCGTTTAGACCCTTCAGGTACGGAACCCTAAAAAGAGATCCCATATTGAAATTTTCTTTATTTACGATACACATCCATGTTGTCAGTGAATCATATCATCCGTCAAAGAAATGCTAGTGTTTATCTTTCAACTGTATTGGTCTAGTTGATTAGGAGCAAATTGCCTGTGACAGACGGACAGACAGACACACGAGTGATCCTATAAGGATTACGCATTTTCATTCCGATGTTCGGAACAATAAAAATCAACATTTTGCAAATCAACGATATTTAAAAGATTGTTTTTTTATGAAGAGTCTATTTAGTATCAATCTAATTTCGAAACAATAAACAAATATTTTCATCACAACGGAAAATTCGCAACTCATTTTCCAAATACCGTAGTGAAAGAATGCAAAAAATGCTAATTGTTACGAAGTCCGAACTTAGTTAAAAATTCAGAGCGAACTTGGCTCGAACTCTACCATGCACGATAGCGCAGACATTTTTACTGTTATGTTAAAAGTTCGTCGAGTACCAATGACATAATTTCTTTGAAATTGGGTTTCATTTTTAGGGTTCCGTACGCGAAGTTTAACCAACGGGACTGGTGTGGCGAGTTGCCGCCACTCTGCAAGTTGGGTGGGGTTGGTATCACGTCGCGTGTGTGTCTCGCTTTAATTTGTCAGACAGACGTGAGTGGCCGGCTTTACGAGCTATAGACAATTTAAAATGCAACAATCGACGTCACGTCAGTTTGACGTCAGTGTGTGTCTAACGCCGCGAGGCACAGCGCGCATCTCACCGCAGACTAATGTCTTAAAAATAATATCGTCCCCGCAAATACGCTAAAATCCCGAGTAAATCCCGTAAACGTTGGGGATCCTCCGGGAATAATAAATAACCCATATTCACCGCGTCCGTTAACTACTGAACAACCATAATCAGGAGTGTTGGTGTGAAGAGAACGAGTGGCCACTCGACAATTCGACGTGCAACATCGAGAACAGCCCGGAAAGTAAGGTACCACTTGTTTTACAAATTGTAAGTAGGGCCACATTCGCCGACTGCTGCCGACCACTCCTAACTTGAAGTTATACAGACAAATATAGGCAATTTTGGGCCAGCATTCCCTCTAAGTGCTTGGTCGTATTTACCGTTCTTCATCCGCAGAGACCCACGGCTATTTACACGCTTGGGCAACTCCATTTGATGGTCCTTCGAGCCGGATAGGCATCAGTAAAATTCAGTACAAATTAAGTACAAGTCATTACGGTAGGCACATAACTTTATTAGTGCCCCAAAATGGCGTCCCGCAAGCAAGAAGCTAAATTGGCTCAGCTTACCGCTAAAAAACAAATGATTTTTGAGCGAGTTAATCGCATATATAATGATTCCAGAAACATCTCGAACTATGATTCACGTTCAAATGAGACATTCTTAGCGCAGTCAGAAACAATTACTGAGCAATATAACAAATTTGAGGAAATAATAGAACAAATGAATGAATTGCAATTCGAAATTGACCAAACCGCACCAGACTATTCGAGTCTATATTCTATTGAAGACTTATATTCTAATATTAAATATAAACGTAATCTCATACTTTCGAAAAACGAAACATCGGAACACAAAGTGGGTACTCGGATAAAATTACCGCCCATAGATTTGCCAACGTTTGATGGTAAAGCGGAAAATTGGCCCATATTTTATGAAATGTTTCGAAGCAATGTTCATTTAAATACCGATCTGGTTGACTCGCAGCGTGTCCAGTACTTGATCAGTAAATTGACTCATGATGCCTTGAAGCTGACCGCGGGCATTGTTCCTACAGGTGATACATACAACGTTATGTGGAACAGTCTCGTAAAAAGGTATCAAGATAAGCGTAGTTTAGGGATTCATTATCTCAATAATATACTGGATATTAAACAATGCGCCGGAAATGCCGCAAGCCTCAATACTTTTGTGGAACGATATTCAGCGTCCGTCGCAGCCTTGAAGCAATTAGACATTCCAGACTTACTGGATTTTGTTTTATTACACTGTGGTTTAAGAAAGGTTGACGCGCAAACTGTCTTACAGTTTGAATCACGTGTGAGTGAAAAAGAATTACCTTCCTATGCGGAGTTTATAACATTCATGCAAGAATATGTTAAGGTACTACAACGCTCATACGGTAATAATTTACAGACGGAACCGCGCGCTAAGTCTAGTTCAGTTAATCATCAAACAAAAAATAATACCGCTAAGTCATTCGTATCGCGTAATGAACCGGTTTCGAATGGCAAATGTACGTTGTGCGATAAGGATGACGTACGACATCAGCTGTTCTATTGCCCGCAGTTTAAAAATATTAGAACACCGCTTGCACGTTTTGAATTTATAAAAGCAAAACGTGGCTGTATAAACTGTTTAAGTCTATCCCATTCTTTGGTTAAATATAGGTCACGTAACGTTTGTAAAATTTGTAAGAAGAACCACCATTCTCTCTTACATTTCCGAGAAAAACATGAGTCATTATCGCCCGAGCCGCAAGCGCCTACTAAGGATACATCTGTTTCGCTCACTACAGCTGTTAAAACTGGGTCAACCATTTTGCTAGCGACCGCGCAGTTATATGCATACTATAGCGACATCAGAGATAAGGAGGTGGTTCGGTGCCTACTAGATAACGGATCGCAAAATAATTTAATTACTGTGGACTGTTGTAAACGTTTGAACTTACCCATAATTAAATTACGCAATTCATTTTTACAAGGTGTTGGAATGTCATCGAAACCAATACACGGTTTTATTCATCTCAACATAGAATCTCGGTTTGACCCTCATACGAAGTTTTCGATACAAGCGTTAGTTGTTGATTGTATTACAGATAGACTTCCCGCGAAATTAATTAGATTACATAACAATGATAACATGTCATACTTAAGTAACTTGCAGCTCGCTGATCCGCTTTGGAACGTGCCGGGCACGGTAGATCTCGTGCTTGGAGCACAATTGTTCCCCTTTATTTACCTGGGAGACAGGGTCGAAACAGGTACCCGCGCACCCCCTGCTGTACTGACTAGCTTCGGTTATGTACTTATGGGTGATATTGATTGTTGTAGTAGTGATGTGACACACATTACATCTTCGTTTACCGCGCAGGCCGACATTGAAGTCGAGTCAAATTTACATAAGTTTTTTGAGCTAGAGGAAATTCCACCCGCCGCCACCGCCGCGCCGCGTTCCGTTATTGGTCCGCACGAATTAGAGTGTGAAAATAATTTTAATTCTTCAGTCTTATTTGAAGACGGCAGATACTTTGTCGATCTGCCTTTTGCGCGCTCACCCGGCGGGCTAGGTAGCTCGCACGGCTACGCCCCTGGGCGCTCACTTGCGCTTGAGCGTAAGTTTGCGTTGGTGACCCTACGCGAGAATAATAATAAAACTATCGCAGATTATATGACTCACTCGAGGTTGTCGCTCAATGACATTTTGCATGTCGGACCTAATTTGCAAGCAGACTTGTTTTTGTTATTGCTTGATTTTCGTACATTCCCTGTCGCGATGACAGCGGATATAAAACAAATGTTCTTGCGTATCGGTGTAAGAGAGCACCACCGCAAATATTTACGAATCTTGTATCGTTTTAGCAAAGGTGAGCCTATTCGCACCTTTCATTTTAACCGCGTTCCCTTCGGACTAAAACCTAGTCCTTATTTAGCGATGCGCACATTGCGTAACTTGGCGTGTGAGCAAAGCGACCGCTTTCCTGAGGCTTCTAAATTGGTAGAAACTCAGTTTTACATGGACGACTACGTCTACTCTGTTTCGGACGAACAGACAGCTATGCGTCTATCCCGCGATTTAATTGATTTAATGAAGGTAGGTTCCTTTGACTTAGTCAAATGGGCTACCAATTCACCCGCTTTATTAGAGATTCTCCCAGAGTCTCACCGCTTACCAGTTAATTTTTCTGGCATGGATAATGATGTCCATAATTTCAAAATCCTTGGATTAACCTGGGAACCCGCTGATGATTATTTTTCTTTGACAACAATCGCCGTGGATGATAAATGCACGAAGCGCGCGATTCTATCGCTAGTTGCCCGCTTGTTCGACGTACTGGGCCTTGTAGGACCCGTTGTGCTGTACGCGAAGGTATTAATCAAGGAACTTTGGTTAGCTAAAGTAGGATGGGATGAGGTTCCACCGGAATCTATCACAAATCGGTTTGCCGCTTTTACGCGCGATTTTCCTTCACTCTCTTCTCTAAAGGTTCCTCGCCACATTGGCGTCTTTAGAGAAGCTGTAGTGAACATCGTAGCCTTTTGCGACGCCAGCTTTACTGGTTATGGCTGTTGTATTTATTTACACATTACCAACCCTACTGGTGATATCACTGTCCGACTCTTATGTGCAAAGTCCAAAGTCTCCCCCGCTAAAATAACAACGCTAGCGCGATTAGAACTTGTCGCCGCTTTACTTCTATCTAAACTTGTTCGCGTAGTCAAGGAAAAACTTTCCGCTCGTGTACCTATTACAGGTGTCCACGCTTTCTCGGACTCCACCATAGCTCTCTCGTGGATCCACTCATCTCCCCATAGATGGTCTATTTTTGTCAGCAACCGCATTGCTCAAATACAGGAAAACTTACCTGCCGCTTGTTTCCGTCACGTGTCCGGGAAAGAGAATCCTAGCGATTGTCTGTCTCGCGGCATGCTGCCGTCGGATTTAATAAGACACTCGTTGTGGTGGAACGGCCCCACATGGCTCCATCAGCCCATGAGCGAGTGGCCTTTAAAGTTCGCTCCTGCTCAATGTGAAACATTGCCGGAGTTTAAATCAAAGGTTTTTCTTGTAGAAACTTCGAATACTGAACCGCGTATTTTAGATACTATAGCTGACCGTGTTTGCTCATGGAACAAACTGTTACGTGTATTTATGTACATTCTTAAATTTACAAACAGACTACATAGTCATAGTTCTGTTGAAAACATAAACCTAAACAACCGCAAAAGGCTCTTGGATCAACTTGTGTTATCCTACTGGAATAAATGGCGAATTGAGTACTTGCACACGCTGCAAGTTCGCCAGAAGTGGTGCACTCCCGATCGCCCTATAGAGATAGGTACTGTCGTTCTCTTGGGTCAAGATAACGTACCTCCATTGACTTGGCCATTAGGTATCATAGAGGAAGTTTTTCCGGGATCGGATGGTGTAATTCGAGTCGCTTCAATAAAAACCGCGTCAGGCACGTATAAACGTCCTGTCACTAAGTTGTATCCTTTGCCAACTCAATAGATTATTATTACTACATAATTTAGTTTAATTTAGTTTAGGGTTCATATTATACGTTCCAATGGTACGCCATTACATAGTTGTAATTTAGTTTATTCGACTTACCATAGTCAAGTCGAACCGCAATTCATTCTTAGGACACTGATAATTATTTTTCCCGAGCATTATATCAATGCGATGGTGTTTCGGACTGCTGCTTGGATTTCCCTCAAAGCTCTTCAACAAGTTAATGCTTACATATTATCACCGCTTCTTGAACCTCACTCGCTCCGCATAGATTAGCAGCTTTTGAAAGCTCCTGGACCTTTCAAGGCGGGGAGCATGGTGTGGCGAGTTGCCGCCACTCTGCAAGTTGGGTGGGGTTGGTATCACGTCGCGTGTGTGTCTCGCTTTAATTTGTCAGACAGACGTGAGTGGCCGGCTTTACGAGCTATAGACAATTTAAAATGCAACAATCGACGTCACGTCAGTTTGACGTCAGTGTGTGTCTAACGCCGCGAGGCACAGCGCGCATCTCACCGCAGACTAATGTCTTAAAAATAATATCGTCCCCGCAAATACGCTAAAATCCCGAGTGAATCCCGTAAACGTTGGGGATCCTCCGGGAATAATAAATAACCCATATTCACCGCGTCCGTTAACTACTGAACAACCATAATCAGGAGTGTTGGTGTGAAGAGAACGAGTGGCCACTCGACAATTCGACGTGCAACATCGAGAACAGCCCGGAAAGTAAGGTACCACTTGTTTTACAAATTGTAAGTAGGGCCACATTCGCCGACTGCTGCCGACCACTCCTAACTTGAAGTTATACAGACAAATATAGGCAATTTTGGGCCAGCATTCCCTCTAAGTGCTTGGTTGTATTTACCGTTCTTCATCCGCAGAGACCCACGGCTATTTACACGCTTGGGCAACTCCAGGGACCCTATTATTAAGCCTCCGCTGTCCGTCCCGTCCGTCCGTCCGTCTGTCTGCCAGGCTGTATCTCATGATCCGTAATAGGTATACAGTTGAAATTTTCACAGAATGTGTATTTCTGTTACCGCTATAACAACAATTTATAAAAATTAATTAAAAATTAAAGAAAACCGTCTTTAATTTGTTTTTATTTTTTACTAGAAACGCCCGCTCGTGGGTAAAGTAATAACAGCCGCACGGGTCAATCCATCAGGTTAAGCTACGCTTGCCGGGGTTGGTCCAGGGATGGGTGACCATCTTTACATACCGAGACTCCTCCGTGCCTCGGAAAGCACGTTAAGTCCTGGCCGTCAATCGTGGAACTTTGACAGTCGTTACGGGTCGTCAGCAGCCCGAAAGTCTGACAACCAGTCATAACAAGGGGTATCGTATTACCCAGTAACTGGGTTGTGGAGGTCAGATAGGCAGTCGCTGCATATAAAATACTGGTATTCAGCTGCATCCGGTTAGACTGGAAGCCGACCCCAAGATAGTTGGGAAAAGGCTAGGCAGATTGTTTTTTTTTTTACTAGAAACGTGTTTTTTTTTGGCTTTTTTGCTTAATAATGGCAACAAGTAAACGCGTATAATCTTGTACGATGGTACGGAACCCTTCTTGTGCGAGTCCGACTCACACTTGGCCGGTTTTTTTTTTCAAGTTTTATTTCATTACCGACTCGCTCACTGTGCCCGTGTTTTATTGAAAACAATGTAAATATTTCGAAAGAGAAGCACTTGAGTTTATTTTTTCTTTACTTTATCAGATTTCTGTTGTACTGTTTTATTTTTTTGGTAACGTTTCAGCGATTCAGTGACCCAGTTTAACAGTTCGTGGAAGAAATAATTGTGTTGAGTTTTTCACTGTTGATAGCCAACTGGTTGAAATATTGGCAGTAAACAGTTAAGTTTCTTAACGCAGATTAGTGTAAAATAAAACAAATTTATTTCTGATTTTGGTTTTAGACTCCATGGAGGGGTATGGGAAGCTGTCGCCTCCTTCTGCAAAGCAGTAATGCTCGCAAAGGAGGAGGGTGCGAGGATTGCCTAGGGATTGACTAGGGAGTCACCGCAGGAGACGCCCTGGGCGTCGGGAGTCGCAAGCCGCCCAGAGCGGGAGAAGTTATTTGGTGATTACCCACCCAAAAAACTTTTTACAAAAAAAATACAACCGACTTCATTAAATAATTCTAAAAAATGCAAAATAACTTTAATTTCGGAAGTCGGTGTTTCTAGTTTGGTTTCATCGTTATTTGACACCGACTTCCGAAATTAAAGTTATTTTGCATTTTTTAGTATTATTTATGGAAGTCGGTTGTATTTTTTTTGTAAAAAGTTTTTTATTTTTCACTTTTTAGTTGTTGTACCCCATTCTAAAACTAAATTAATAGTAAAGTTATGCCCGAATTGATAGCCCCAAAAATAGGGAATTTGAACATAGTTGGTGAAATTAGGGTGTATGTTGCTATCATTTATTGAAGAGTTCCATTGTGTATCTCCGAAGTTCTTCGTCAGATCTTCACTAAATTAAAATGGGACCACATGTTCAAATAAAAAAAAAATCTTCAAAATCGGTTCACGTAGTAAAAAGTTATGAGGTAACACACATAAAAAAAAAAAAAATACTGTCGAATTGAGAACCTCCTCCTTTTTTTGAAGTCGGTTAATAAAAAAAAACCATAAGCAGAAAAACTATTGATACTCAACCGTACGTACCTACTCGAATGACGAAAAAGTTTTTTGACATATTCCCAAAATGTTCGACGAAATAAACAAAACTGCCAACACTAAAAAAAAATATACTCTCCACTGTAGTTTCAAATATCGAAATATTTTACTTCAAAAGCGTTTCACGAATGGTAAGAAAATGGCTTTTTACAGTCGAAACTTTACCTTTGAGTGCATCGAGTGTCATTCTACCGTCAATATTTCCAGCAATTCCATTCCGCAGCGGTTCCGATTGCGGCGATGCGATCAAAAAAACTTTATCGGTTCAAACTTGAGTTTGAATTTCGAAAAACGAACATTCGAATAAGTGTTCGGTGCGTTTAGGCGTAGTTTTTAAAATGTTTACGGTATATTGTGTCGAGGAATTTTGTGATATAAGTTTTAGCGAATTGCTGTACAGATTAAATTGAGTCAAGTGGAGCAAATTACTTACAATACAGGGGTATATTCTAAGTAATTTTCTCCACTCGACTTAATCAAATTGACAGTTATAGCTTGTTATTTATTACCATTAATCAAACATTTTTATTCGTTGTCCAATACAAAGGATAAAAATTCCTCCGCTTCAATCGATTGAATTGAAAGGATTATCATTAAGTATTTGCCTATAGGGCTTTTAAGAATTTCTGATGGACAAAAGTCCACATGGATCCTTTGATGACACATGATGGCACAAAATGTATAACCCTAAAATGAATGGCGGGTATAAAATCGACGTTACATTTCGAATTCAGAAATATATTTTCGAAATTCAGATTCGAATTTCGAGCCGATGGAACGGAAGTGACGGGAAATCTGCGATCGGAACGGGTTGGTCGGCCATTGTCTTCCGGAAACGAATGGCGCGTGAGGGTTGGCAGAATTGGTATGACCGGAAATAATGCGTGTGACCAATGCAGCGCATTCAATTACTTATTCGATGCAGGTTTGTTACGAACTTAGCAGTGATTCTATTGGACATTATGTCAGAGATTTACATTTGTACATGTGATACACATTGCTTTGACTACAATTTGGTGAGCCAAATTCGTGTTTGTAGGCTTTTAAAAATGATAGCGAATTTATTGCTTAAGGCGCTATTAGCTGCCAATGACCTTGAGTGGTTAGCTTGCGTGTTCTGCGCTGAGCTCACGCAACGTGTCGTATGGCCACCCAGTAATAGGACTCGCCCATCAAGGGGCGCTGTCCGAAATTAGACGCATTATTAATTCATTACACATAAAACAACAAGTATTAAACTAAAACTCTGAGACTAAATTGTAAATAATTGAATGATCTTTAAAAATGTGGGGTTTTTTTCCGAGTTAGACATAACTTTACAAATTAATTACACTATGTTATAAAAATATAATTTCAAATATTCTGAGATCAAATTACGACGGAAATTGTCTAGAGTAAAATATATTTTTTTCAAAGAAATGAGACAAGTCGTTTAGACGTGATGTTCAATTAAAAGCCATTGAAAGTCGTTTAACTGCGCCTTAATTATGTAAGTATGTGTGTTGAAATAAAATTGTCTTGTGAAGGAAAGAAACTTGTGCATATTCTAAAAAAAACTGTAAACTGCCCTATTAAATTAAGCAAATTCTATAAAGACAATTTTGCCGATCAGTTGCTTACCAGGTGCTAAATACGAGTAGTTCACAGATTTTTACAAACAAGACTGTTTCTTTAAAACTATCAATAAACCCCCAAAAGACTTATAGCTAATGCAAAAAAAAAGTCAAAAACCCAAAGACAAATGAAAACAGCGACCATTTAAAGCCAACTAATGACCGCCACTATTTTTCACCCACACTTAAACGTAATTACGAACGTCGCAATGCGCAAGTTTGTGCTATAAAATACTTCCTCTCATCGGGGTAATGGATCGAGCTGATTCGCCGTGCTTTTCGGCCAGTCATCATGTGTAGCGTGTGTTTTTGTTATGTTGGTAGTAGGTAAGTAATTTAGAGGTTCGTAGTAAATTGGAGGTGTGTTGGCAGCACTGTATGTTTGAAAGTAAACTTGAGGGACATAAAGGAGAGTGTGTGTGTGGGTGCCATGCTATGTTGCATTTTGGTAGTAGATATTTTGTGTGCGGTTGTCATTGCTATCAGGGATAATACTTCCATTGTGCCAATTTCCTCTCATTCGAGTTAAGGCCCCTCTCGCGGTCCAGTGGCGCCCTCATTGAATAAAAAATCGTAGCATAGCACAGAAAATAAATATTAAAAAATCCAACTTGACGTTTGTTACAAAGAGGATAAAGAATTTTTACGTTGTTAAAACAGATCTCAAAATGTTTCGTATCCAAAGTAGTAGGCAAAAGTGCCAGAAACGGCCATTTTTGGCACTTTTGCCTACTACTTTGGATACGAAGCATTTTGAGACCTGTTTTAACAACGTAAAAATTCTTTATCCTCTTTGTAACAAACGTCAAGTTGGATTTTTTAATATTTATTTTCTGTGATAAGCTACGATTTTTTATTCAATGAGGGCGCCACTGGACCGCGAGAAGGCCCTTAATGGATCGAGCTGATTGGTGCTTTTCGCGCAGTCATCATGTGAGCATGTGTTTTTGTTGTGTTAGTACTGAAGAGGAGGTGTGTTGCCATTACTGTATGTGTGTGAAAGTGAACTGAGAGAAGTATCGTGGGGGGATGTGATGCATTTATTAAGTAGATGTTGTGCTGGATAGCGATTTTGTTGTGTTCCGTGCTTACACAGGTTGTCTGTTTGAAATTGTTTTCAGTGATAAGACAGTTTTTGTACCCATATAATCTAAAATATTGTTTGACCTTGATTATAACTTTGGTGTACGCTAAAGTATCATCATTGACTGGCCTGTTGGTCTAGTGGTTAGTGACCCTGACTGCTATGCCGGAGGTCGTGGGTTCGATTCCCACCCAGGATAAATGTCTGTGTAATGAGCACGATCATTTGTTCTGTGTCTGGGTGTAATTTATCTATAATATGTATGTATTTAGAAATATATAAGTATGTTTATCAGTTGTCTAGTACCCATAACACAAGCTCTGCTTAGCTTGGGACTAGACTGTGATAGTTGTGGAATATTATTATTATATTATTATCAACCACTGCTGAAAATAGGCCTTTTTTGTGAGGTTGGGTAATCATTAAATAATTTCTCTCACTCTGGGTGGAGCTAGGACGTCTCTGACTCTTACTTACTAAAACCCACCCATGTCCCTTCAGATGCCTGTGAGTTTCAGGTACACGGTGACTCGTAACTTAACTAAAATTAGAGAATATCGCTATCTTTTACTAACAGGCAGTGCGAGAAAAGGACGGCTATAGCTATGAACTAAGTTAGAGATGTCGAACTAGTTTACGCCTTGCGCTTTACCGTGTTTTTACGTGTACCCCTAATTTGTATAGAAATATTAGTTCAACTATATTTGACAGCTTTAATTTACGTCCGTCTCTTTCTTGTTTTATTAGAGAGAAAAAGATAGCAATAGCCTAAATTAAGTCTAGTTTGTGCTCATTAGAGAATATCGCTATCTTTTACTAAAAGGCAGTGCGAGAAAAGGACGGCTATAGCTATGAACTAAGTTAGAGATGTCAAACTAGTTAACGCCTTGCGCTTTACCGTGTTTTTACGTGTACCCCTAATTTGTATAGAAATATTAGTTCAACTATATTTGACAGCTTTAATTTACGTCCGTCTCTTTCTTGTTTTATTAGAGAGAAAAAGATAGCAATAGCCTAAATTAAGTCTAGTTTGTGCTCATTAGAGAATATCGCTATCTTTTACTAAAAGGCAGTGCGAGAAAAGGACGGCTATAGCTATGAACTAAGTTAGAGATGTCAAACTAGTTAACGCCTTGCGCTTTACCGTGTTTTTACGTGTACCCCTAATTTGTATAGAAATATTAGTTCAACTACATTTGACAGCTCTAATTTACGTCCGTCTCTTTCTTATTTTATTAGAGAGAAAAAGATAGCAATAGCTTAAATTACGTCTAGTTTGTGCTCAACAGAATCGATACCAATATCTCTTTACACGACAACTTGTGAGTTAGCTTAAGATTTCATTAATTTGTGAAATAGCGAGGAATGTTATTATTTAATTTTATTGTTTATTAAATATTAAATACAATTAGAATCAGTATTGCACAAAGAGAAAAAGTAAAAAATAAAAGTTTTATTTTCTTATAAGATTATTTCTAAAACAGAATCCCCTCAACCTTCAAATAAGAAAAACCTTCAAGCCATGCCCCACCATATATTTAGTATGAAGCGAGCCGGGACAATCGGGCCATTATCTGCAGGCAGAGGGTTAATGGGCCAAACTGGACTTGTTCACAAAGATAGCAGGGACTTGTGGGGAGCGCTGTCTTCGCCGTATAACGGTTAAGTGCTGGGGTACTTTAGACCTGCTTAGTTTTTGCCGGTACGGGATGAATTGTCTTGTAATGTTCTGCACTAGTCATTCTAGGGTTATGCGTACGACTTTGAATTGTACTTCGCCATTCAAGTTAAGACAAGAAAAGGAAACGAATGCTGTTCCCATTTGCGTCTTAGTTTTACCTTTTAGGTTTCATGTTTGTTTATGAATGTAACTTGAATTTCTGGATAGATATAAGATAGAACTTCCTCATTATCTTCCTGCCCTTATCCCATGTTACGGGTCGGCGCAACACGTTTTTTTAAGTAAAACTTCTTTACGCACGCTGACTTGGGGAGTAAGCTGGTGAATGTGTGACGAAAGCTTTACGAAAAGTGTGATCGGGTGAGGCGAACGTAACGAGAGCGTTACGAAAAGTGTGATCGGGCGAGGGGAACGGAAGAGATGGAGCTAAAGAAGTTTTACTTTAGTCGTGTGGTCTAAAGCATACACGTTTTTTTTCTTCTTCTACTTACTCCCTTTTCTTTCATATCACTCCTCACACAATCCATCCATCTTTTCTTTGGAGTCCCACTCCCTCTCCATACATCCACATTTATATTCATAACCCTTTTAGTTACATGTGTTTCATCCCTCCTCTTCACATGACCATACCAAGATAAGTGGTTTCATTTCAAGTTTTCTATCACTGAAGATAGACTGAAGATAACCTTCTTACTAACTGCATAATATCATTTGATAATTATTTTTTCTTTATATAAAGTTCCATACCCGAAGGGTAAGTAACTATTACTAAGCCTCCACTGTCCGTCCGTAAGTCCGTCTCTCTATCTGACAGCGAGCTGTATCTCATAAACCGTAATAGGTAGACAGTTGAAATTTTTAATGAGTGTGTATAAAAATCGTACGGAATCCTTCCAATTCAAAATCGCACTTGAGCGGTTTTTTGGTCTTCATTAACATACCATTGAACTCAGTTCTTCTTTATTATTTAATAACAAATATCCCTTGTGCTTAAGATTTACCACAGACACTGTTATCACGAAGTAATAATTCAGCAATGACAATAAAAAGCCTGGCTTTTATACCACATAAACAAAAATCGCCCAATAAAGACATCGGGGGTGTTCGGAGGAGTTCGGGGGACATCGGGCGTGATCGGAGGAGTTCGGGTGACATCGGCGTCAACCACGCGGAATTGTGATAACCAAACGGTGGTATAGGGATGGAAGCTTTGAGTAACTGGTTTTCCTTAAATTTTATCATAGCTTTGAATACACCAAAACTTAATTTTGGTTGTAGACACATTCTGTAATAGGATACCATTCTTAATTCACACTAATATTATAAATGTGAAAGTTACTCTGTCTGTCTGTCTGTTACCTCTTCACGTCTATCTTAACGGCTGAACGGATTGGAATGAAATTTGGCACAGATATAGATTACAGTGTGGAATAGGGCATAGACTACTTCGATATTTTTATCCCGGGAATATGTTCCTTTGAGATAATTCTGACTTTCACGCATTTAAAATAAGTACCAAAATATATTCATACATTTTGAGAAACGGTGAATACAAAGGCGACTTAACTCAACGTTGAGTTATTTCTAAGCAAACCTTTAATATTTAAATAAATGAGACTACCAAACCTCTTTGAAGCTGATTACACGAATGAAGAAGTTATTTTAATTGACTGTTATTATACAATTTACCTTGTATCACAAATTAATGTTACTTAATTTTTCTTCGGATCAAAGAGGGATGGTATATTCTATAACCACAGATAATATAATACTAGCGTACAGATGCCTCATCTCATACAAAGAAACGGTATTGCCGTAACTACGGGTTTTCGACTTGCAAAAACTACTTTTGTTGTTGATTCGGGCACGCCCTCTATACCTCGCTAGATGATGTTAGCAGCGACGGCTTACAAGTTGAATTAATTTACATAAAGTCTTACCAATATTTTCTCACACATTGAGGAATTATATAGTATTTTTGGCACTTCATAACAGTTTTACTGTTTCAAAATGTTTCACTAGACAAATTTTAAAGTGGCGAATGGATACACTCTAAAACTTCAAACAGAGCCATCTATTGGTACAAGAAATATAAATACCAAAGGATTCGTTCCAATAAACATCTAAATTTGAATTAGGAGCCAATTATTCCACAATTTTATGCTTAGGGTAGTTTATCATATAAGAAAACACAGTTTTTATTATAACATTCAAACATTTTGTTGAAATATCTGTTATCTGTGGTATTACGTAGGTAAATCTGTGGTATGTATAGACTATAGTGATTTTCGCGCTACTCTGTGAACATCACTATAGCTCGGACATTGTACTCTGCTAAATTAACTAAATTATAAAGAATCTCGTTGCAAATGATCTGCTATTCCTTTAATGTAATACATTTGACAGCCCTACACCACCAACATCAATGGGAAACCAAGGCAAACCAACTGTGTGGTGGATATTACCGTCTATACAGCAATAATCGTAAAACGGTGCACTGGTATACACGCAATGTATTGGAAACAGGAGATTAGTACCGATGCAGGGACTTACGAATCGTTGTTATGCTGCTGTTAAATGATCATGGAACATACCTGGAACAAAAGAAGGGATTATAAGCTGTGATGATAACAATTATTATAATTAAAAAAAAAAATTAAAAACACACTTAAAGTGATGTTATTTTCGTATTATATAAATGTATAGAGCAAACTCATGACATGAGTATGAAAAGAAAGCACTTGATGCATAAAAAAAACTAGTCCGCCATTTTTGGGAGTCCGCCATAATGGATTAAGAATGACGTCACTTAGCTAACCATGCATTGTTACCCAAACTACAAATCCAAAAAAATTCAGGTCTATTGGGAACCGGGAAGTGGGTCAAATTTAACTTCTAAGATTTTTTTATGTAGTTATTTCTAATTAAAGATTTTTTTACATGAAACTGATACAAGTGTATTAAATAATAAAATAATGTTGAAACTATCAGTACATAGGTATATAATTACACTTTGCTTTCTTTAAGTATTTTACCAGATAAATGGCTATTTTTAGGGTTCCGTACCTCAAAAGGAAAAAACGGAACCCTTATAGGATCACTTTGTTGTCCGTCTGTCTGTCTGGCAAGACCCTTTTACTCAGGAACGCGTGGAGGTATCAAGCTGAAATTCATATCAATTACTAAAGTCTACTGTTCCTTGGAGCTGTAAAAAAATTAAACTTCTAAGCCAACGCAATCAAAAGATACAGCCGTTTATGCTGCAAATTTTCGACACTCGCAAGGGAATCTAAACCTACAGGGTACTTCCCGTGAACTCAGAATCTTGAAATTTGGTACGAAGCACCGTCTTATAGCACAGATAAAGGAAAAATTACGAAAAGCATAAATTTTTAGTTACATCATATAATAAAATATTTTTTACTTATTTACCTACGGGTTTGTACGGAACCTTCGGTGCGCGAGTCCAACTCGCACTTGGCCGGTTTTTTAATAAACCACGTACTTATTCTTTTCTGTACGTTCTTAAAATACTTTTTGTGAAGCCATCGCAATGGGGGAAAAATCCATTTAGAAAATCACCAAAGTTTTTCTTAAAATAAAATCATAACTAGCATGAGGATAATTCAAAAGTTACGTAGTTAAAAGTAGCAACAAAGCAAACACATTCCATAAAAAAACTCCTAATCCATTGTAAATCTCGTAATGATACCAAAACATTGCCAGAAGCAAACGAAAAATATTAAAAATTCTCAAGCAAGGAAAACAAGAAACTGCCTGAGGCAAGAATGTTACAATATCACAGTTATCTAATACCCATAATATTGTAACATGTCAAACTTCTCAGATATGGCGCTTCATGGCGCTTTATGGCGTTTCGACTCCCATGCTGGTGTTTTTCGCAAAGTCGTCAGTTTTTTTCGCTGTATCTTACGGCGTTTTTTTCGGTGCCGCAGGCAGGGGGTTAGAATTTGAGGGTAGGGAAATTATATTTTTGTTTTTAAGTGTATTTGATAGAAGTATCGACAGTATTTGAATGTTGTAAGTGTGTTTTATGGTTTTTATAATACACTAGCTGGTCCGACAGACGTTGTTCTATCTTAGCTTTGAACTATCAAACGCGCGAAGATTAAATAGTCAAAATTTTCTAATTTTGCGCGCAACTTTCTTAATTTTTTCTTTCATACCAACCTTCTCCTGACAATAACAAACACAACAAAAAAAGGATTTGCGAAATCGGTCCAACCGTTCACGCGTGATGCCGTGATCAAGGGAAATAGGCATTAATTTTTACCCGACTGCGCTACGCTAGAGGGTAATGTGTTTATCAGCCTATGTATATATGTATGTGTAGACTTAAGTTAGCAAAATCATATTGTTGTGTATGTCGTTAATTTGTGGCAAATAAATACTTTTTCTTTCTTTTCTTTCTTTCTATTGTACATATATGTATGTATATATGTATGTATGTTTGTTCCTTCTTGGCACTATAGAGACCAAACGCGTGGGCCGATTTTGATAATTCTTACGTCAATTGATTTGTCCTAACCTTGCGAGTGCTACTAAAGACATGACAGTAATGAAAATACAATATGGCGACCACCAGATGACATATTGTGAAAAATAAAAAAATTAAAGTCGACGAACTATATTAAGTAGAGTACAAAATAAAGGGTTCGAGGAGGCGATTCCAAAATAATAACTCACTAAAATGTAGAAAATAAAAAAAAAATATTTTCAAAAAACCCGACTGTAAAAAACAACTAAAAATTTCCAAACAAGTCACTTTTGAAGCAGTCTGTTACTGTTGGTAGCATGAAATCAATAAATGAACTAAAATAACAGCCACCAACTGCGTCAGACTGCTTGAAAAGTGACTTGTTTGGAAATTTTTAGTTGTTTTTTACAGTCGGGTTTTTTGAAAATATTCAATTACATACTGTCATTTTGTTACGTGACTTGTACTCGCGTTTGAGCCTATAAATGACTATCTCATCTGAAGTCAATAAAAACCTTATTTCAACATGTTAAAAAAGTTAAGATAATATTATTACTAAAGAAAAACGAAATAATCAATGTTATAGATAATAATGCATAGTTCGTAATCAAGAACCAAATCTGTGTATCAAATCAAAGAATTCACAAAACACATCGTTACGCTAAATATCAAAGAACATTATTATCATACAACAAAAACATGTCGACTACAAAGAGAAAAGAAACTCCAAATAACTGCAAAAGAAAATGTACAAGATATTCATGTTTAAGATATATCCGAACTACGCAGAAAAAACTCATTTTAAGATCGACATTCCATCATTTAACATTGAACCCTGTAAGTTGAAACATAGCGTTCAAAATTGAAGTAGTGTCTGAAATATTTTTTCCGTTGAATGAAATTCAGCAAAGCGTTATAGAAGACAATGGCTTCAAGAATGAAGGAAATAAGTAGAGTAAAATATTTTGTATCTGCTGTGATGGGCGTCTTATTAAAATATTCTTTGTTCCTTTGTGTTTTTTTTTAGATTATTGTAATGGCAAAGTAATGCTTTCAACAAGGGGAACAAGAATAAGAATCTTTATTTGTAAACATAGGTAGTTACATGGTGTGTGAGATGTCACAATAATATTTAGATTCTCTATATCATGTCTGTTGTATGGTAGCCCCACTTAAATATTTTTTTATTCTGTATTTAAGTATTTGTTGTTATAGCGGCAACAGAAATACATCATCTATAAAAATTTCAAATAACTATCATGGTTCATGAGATACAGCCTGGTGACAGACGGACGGACAGCGCAGTCTTAGTAATATAATAAATAATAGGGTCCCGTTTTACCCTTTGAGTACCCTATAAACCACATCGCAGTCCAATAGCTTTTGACAGAACGACGTCTGTCGGGTTAGCTAGTACGTATATAAAAATCCATCTGTCTCTAAAAAAGTACATTTGTACAATGTTAAATTTATATAAAAATCTATCTGTCTATATAAAACTACATTTGTACAATGTTACATTTATATAAAAAATACATCTCATCTGCCTAGCTTTTTCCCAACTATCTTGGGGTTGGCTTCCAATCTAAATGCAGCTGAATACCAGTATTTTACATGGAGCGACTGCCTATCTGACCTCCACAACCCAGTTACTGGGTAATACGATACCCCTTGGTAAAACTGGATGTCAGATTTTCGGGCTTCTGACGACCCGTAACGACTGTCAAAGATCCACGATTGACAACCGGGACCAACGGCTTAACGTGATTTCCGAGGCACGGAGGAGTCTCGGTATGTAAAGATAGTCACCCATCCATGGACCAACCCCGGCAAGCGTAGCTTAACCTGATGGATCGACCCGTGCGGCTGTTATTACTTTAGCCACGAGCTCCTCCTGACTCACTCCACTGACTAAATAAAAGTGTGGTTTGAATTTAAACGCTTGACTAAACGGTTAGAGCTGAAAATCCAACAGCGTAGCTTAACCTGATGGATCAACCCGTGCGGCTGTTATTACTTTAGTCACGAGTTTCTCCTCCTCCTTCCTGATATAAAAATACATCTATCTATATAAAAGTACATTTGTTCAATGTTGAATGTATATAAAAATCCATTTATTTGTACACTGTAGGCCAATTACATCGGCCTACTTATTATTACTTATCAATTGCCATAATAAGTATTGTAACAAAGGGAAATCTTTTATGAGACGACGTAATACGTTCAATCGTCAGTAATGAGCCCGATTGAGGTATTATTGGAAAAATTACGTCGAAATGTATTTTTTAAATGTATTCTTACGTAGATGGTACATAATAATAAAGCTTTTATCGTTCTTCTTTCGGTTATGAAGTACAGGATTATTTGAAATGTTGATGCTAGTTTAACCGCTCATATTGTTATTAATATTAGCTTTATTTTGGGTCGCGTGTTTAAAACACGGTTTTAGTCAGTAAGAGTCTGACACGTCCTCCTGCTCCACCCGGAGCGAGAGAGAGAGGCCACTGATCCACACTGAGCCCACCCTAAAAAAAAGCTTTATTTTATCAATCAAGATTTAAAGTATATCATAAACATGATATGAGTTCCATAGCTTTAAATTAAGTCCTGAATTTAAAGAAACTTTTAAACTGTAACCTATCATTAACTAAATTTAAACTCAAATCTATGCATTAACTTTTAAACCCGCATCAGCCTGAAAGTGACATTTGTCTACCCAAGCGTGAACGTGAATGAAAAGGCCGGCTTTACAGATAAATTCACGACCGTCTATTTTTAAAAGACATCGTCAAATGGAACACACATGACTTACATAAAAGCAAACTTCAACCTTATTTTTTACAAGATAAGGTTTCAAGTTGAATGTAATGCGCTGTTCACTTCACAGGCAAAGATTTAATTTGTCCAACTAGATTACAGCATTGTTTCCAACCAACACATGTATTTCTGAAGTGGGGGTAGAGTAAAAAACCCAATTTGAGTCGCCTCGCCTCACGATAAAGTGCTTCATTTATATATTTTTTAATTCTATTTCCTTGTGAATGGGGTTAATTTTATGCTCGCCAGTGTATTCGTCTGAAATGAAATCGTACATAATGTGAATTGAAGTGCATGATCATCCAATGGATTTTCATGTGTTAAATGAAATTCTTTCGTTTCTGTTTTTTCGCGCGTGATTTCAGTTCATTTGGATAGACAGGATTTTTGATAGAGTTTCAATTGTATGGACGAGTGAAATGCTTCAAATGGATCTTTTTTGTGAAAGCTTGTACAGTGGTAAATACTGCATTTTTTAAAAGCAGTACTTTTTGGCTTTATGTTCGGTGTATTATAAAAAAAAAACACAGGTTACATTCGATACCATTGATTTTGTGAACAGGTTGTTTTCAATAGTTTCTTTTGATATATATACGTCTGAGATGACATGATTTGTTACCTATAACCAGTCAGTCTTCAAGCCAAGAGTGATCAAGCATCGTCATTCTTAGACCTTATCCATCGCTTTTCATCAGACAACATTTTAGTCAAGAGCTATATAAAAAAATAGTTTAGTCTCTATTGATCAGTTCTATACCTACCCTGAGGCAACCCATATAAAGTGAGCAACGCCAAACATCAAAGATTCCATCGCTTTTCATAAGAAAAGATTGTGGTCAAGAGATAGAAAAAAAAATTGGTTGGTATCTGTTCTAAACCCTGAGGCTACTCACATCCAAGCAACCCTAAACATCAAAGACAACCCTGTCTCTACACACGCTCCCGAAAAACATCGGAAATCGTAATCCACCCACCGTTTTAATGACCACAGTCCATAAGTAGTCCTCTTAAGTCCAAGACGCTCCTAATGCCTCACGCAGATCATCCACAACATTAAATGTACGTAATTCCAGGGGCTATGGACATGGAAAGGGCGGGGAGTACTTTCGATCGAGTGTTTTGGAGATACACCCTTGTCTATTGTGATGGTGAGGATACTAGTAGAGTCGTAAAAGAATTTTTGGTCGATTGCTCGGAGTGTTTGAGTGTATACAGGGTGTAAAAAGACACATCACATAGCCGTCAACTACGCATAGGTACTGGACATCTAAAAAAGTAGCTTTGCGCAAAAATTATTGCTGGGAAACGACTTTTATTTTTAGGTAAAACATTTTTTCACTGCAATTGTAACGCAAACCCCGGCAAGTGGAATTAAGCCCGTCCCTTTGCTCTAAGCCTCGTAGGTAATTGCCGGATACGTTTGATATTAATTGCGTTTTTGTAACTTCAAATGCGTAATTTCGAAAATGAGTAAATGCAGGTAATGTTTGTTTGAAAACAGTTTAGTAATAACACTTAGAATTCATTTACGTAAAAAATAAAAAATAAATTGCGACTTTGACCTTCAATATCTCCAGAACCAGTGGATTTCCAGATATGGTCTAGTGGAAAAAAATGATCCAAATAATGGGTAGAATATGTGTCTTTCGGCTTCGGAACTTGTCTTTTTGCACCCGATATAGTTAAAATTTATAAACAGATAGAATATTTGAGTTACAAATGATTTGTGTTAGCTAAAGATTGTAACAAGTTGAAAAATAAAAGCAGGCATTTGAGGCGTTTGTGGACTCTTGTCTTTGTCTTGTGTTAAAAATGTTTAACTCATTGACAGACAACGCACAACTAAGGCTAGCCGTTCATTCGTTTCATTTTTCTTCTTCTTATTTCAAGAGGACTTATTACAGCAATCTGTACGAAATCCATTTCAAGAATGAGCGCGATGATGATTTGATGCCCAGTGACTTTTGAAGTGGGCGCATCGTCGGTAGGTGTGTAGGTGACAGTGACAAAAATCACAAGTCAGCGGCTAGCCTAAAGATTGCAACAAGTTTAAAAATAAAAGCAGGCGTTTATCTTGCATTAAATCTTGTCTTTGTCTTGCGTTAAAAATGTTTAACTCATTGACAGACAACGCGCAGCTAGTAGATTTATGAAATACTACCTTCTGCCAGCGGCTTCGCCCGCGTGGAATTAGTACTTCCCTCGTTATATACTTTCAACCCCTTTTTCACCCCCTTGAGGGTTGAATTTTAAAAAACCCTTTCTTAGTGGATACCTTCTCTTCACAAAGAACACACCTTCCAAATTTCATGTCTCTAGGACAGTTTAGGCTGTGCGGTGATATATCAGCCAGTCAGTCAGTTAGGACTTTGAATTTTATATATACAGATTAAATAAAAGTTCCATAATAACGAAGATTAGCACGATAATAGGATAGATATAAAGGGAAATTTGAAAGGATTTAATAGAAGGCGTTAAATAAGAGCTGAAAGTTGGTATGGAAGCTCGCCAATTTTATTATCAATGGGTGTGGCCACGACTTGTAAAATAGTAATTATGAGTAACGTAGTAGATCAAAATTATGATAATGTTTGTGACGCGAAACATGACGTCATTTTGTTTACCACGGAAGTAACAAATATGTCTTCTCTGTTTACAAGGCCTTCACTTTCAGCAGCATTTTGGAAAGTTGGACATGAGCCAAAAGTCATATAAAGATTGATAGCGTTACAATATCCATAGTAAATATACAAACAAGGTCGTTCCTCATGTAAGAAGGATGTATCACATCAGATACACAAGCTAATATTATTACAGAAGACAACGTAACGTTCAGCAAAGCTGCGGTCACGGCACACCCAACTTGAGAGAACCGTTATAACTAGAACCATCTCCTTGAAACAATCTCCATCAAAGCTTTACTAAATTAACTTGGCAAAGGAGGGATGGAAGGCCCACTAATACTGGCTGTTACTAAGACATGACCACTTGAAGGAACCTTATTTGAAACTCAAGCAGTAGCCATTTAATCAAGACCTTTCGCTTAATGCAAATATAAGGGTTTGAAATATCTTGGGGAAATGGTTGGTGGAGTCTATATAACCAGTGTAGCTAGAACTGTAAGTGCTAATAATGTGGTTGATTTTAGAGGTTTTTTGGGATTGGTTGCGGCATAATGGATTACCGTCAATAAATAAGTAGCATTAGTATTATGTCTGAATGATGGTGGAGCTTCATCTGAGCCGATTTTGGTGGAATTTGGGTTTAAATCGGAGTGGAGTGTATTAATTAGTCATGTTGTGTAATGCTGCTTGTCTATATTAATTACTGCGTGGATTTTATAATGGATGGTACAATGGCTTTTAATTTTAGATGAGGTATTTGCATGTATTGTGTATACTGCGGGATCATATTATTTGAGGGAAAGATTAAAAGTAGATTACTTGTGGTAGGTATTGTTGCATTACGAGATGTTTCAGCTTGTTCATTATTGAAAAAATTAGTACTTTCATATAGTTAACCTATTATATGTGTTCTAGTAACAAGGATAATAAAATTGTTGCTTACGTCAGCAATAATGAAATTTTTCCATGAAACCGTTATTTTAATATGTAAATACATGCTCTTAAAAAAACTGACATTGACAAGCCTTAACATAATTATTCTAAACTGAAATCTAAACCAAACTCCACTGAAATTAATAAAGCTCACAATATTAATACTACCAAATATAATATAATTACTTCAAACAATAGAGCAGCCACTATACATGTGCTCCTGTTGCCGAGTGAAATTAAGCTTTACATAGAGCTCACTCTCCATGATAATTACGAAATAACTACTGGTTGGAGTTTGTAATTGAAACCGACGCGAGGAGCTCCACGTCTAGTGCACAGGACAGGAGCAGAGCTGGTAGAGTTGATTTAATTTGACAGATATTTTGTGAAATGTTGGGCCCAACAGGCTCTGTATACAGGGTCTCTCTACTTGTTGTATGTGAAGCTTGAAGAAAATGGATAGCATAGTTAAGTTATCGTATACCATACGCCAGGGTAGGTTTGGCCAAGGAACCATATCAGACTAATTTCATGAATAAACTTAATATTCTGGAAATAAATATTGGCATCTGTTTAGAATTGCGGCTTGCAACGAAGACTAAATTCAACTAGATCATTCACGATTTCGATATATTGAAGGAGTCAGAGCCCACTTAGATAAAACCCAAATTACAGCACATATATATCAAAAAAAGATCACGACGAAATTAGATATGTAAACTAAATAACCATTTTCCAGACACACAAACGAGTATGCATTGCCATTGAACGTAACAAATCTGTACGAGGACCAGAAGGCCAGACACACTCGACGCTTGACGGCACTTTGAACAGCACGGGTTAATTAGCACCTTAAGTGGCAATCCGCTTTTTGCTATCCCCAGCTAGTTACTGGAAGTGCCAAGTGGGTTAGGTGTTACAGCTGGGTTACTTGTAGATGTGTTGGTGATAGTAGATAATGTTGCAGTTACGGTTTGAGTATTAGAATACGTAAAATGATAGATAAGTAGAATGAAAGAGAAGATTGGGTTTAGTGACGATTTAATAATAATGGTAAATATATGTATGAAAGTTTTAATATTTGATGTAGTGGACATGGCTGATGAAGAATGGAAATATTGATATTGTAAATAAAATAAATTTAAAAGCATAAACATTAGGGAGATTTTAAACAAATTATTGATCAAATAGAAGAACACTTTATAGGGGATTGAATAAAAAAGATAATATTATTTACGAAACATTTCGCGACAATCGCTAGCAAATAAATTCAATAACACGCACTCTCAACACGCCTAACAAAACAATAAAAAATCCCACTCCAGCTACATTACCACAAAAAGGAAAATCAAATAAAAGCAAACCTTGAAATCTCAGGATCGTGTAAATCAGTTCGGTGGTCAAATTAATTCATTTCCTGGTGGAAGGGAGAGCACGCACGATGTACGTGATGGCCGACCAAACAGATGCTATGAATGTAACAGAGTTTTTGCAGCAGACTTGCAATTCTTTTTTGTTTTGTAGAGAGATGTGACATAAACAATGGATGCAGCGGGACCACATCAGGCCATCCCATGCATGCAGAGTGCAGTGATGTGTTAGGTGTCCGAGGACGTTGCAGTTAAAATGTGCAGCGGAGATACGTTGTCGTTTTGCTGAGATTTGATTTGTTAATGTTTTTTAAATGAGCGTTTATGAGCGATTTATTCATGTCTTCGCTTAAATTACTTCGTTTATTATTTGGATTTATTCGCTGTTGTGGTTATTGTTGGCAAATAAAACCTTAAAAGTTGTTCAAGGCTGTCGTAAAATTATATGACTTAGGTCTAATCCGTAATTAACTGTTACGGGTACTACAAGGCAACTTCTAGGTCCCATTCTATTCTGTCCATCAGTTGGTAGAAAAGCCTGATTTACGAGCCAACCAACTTTATATTACGTCTTAAACGACGCCAATAAAAACTTGCGCTATAAACGACAAAGCTGGAGCACTTATAGCGTATACTTTTTTATTGCCGACCGGTATACATAGTAAAACAATTCGCTGAGAAAGTGGAGGGGAAAGGAAAATTTCCTACGGTTCGTAATTTTCTTTGAATATTTAATTCGAATGATGATGGTATGGTTTTAGGTTTATTATGGTATGTGGGTTATTATTATTTATTATATTTTATTGTACACCTCATAATGATGCAGGACAAACAAATACAAAACGAGTGTATTATTGCACAGGGCAAAACAAAAAACATACATTTTTGTTTGTAGTGAAAAAGAGTGGCACTCCGGGAGTGCCGACCGAAGTGAAAACTTGAACAAAAATGCTCAACGCGCCTGAAGAAGTTTTCACTTGAATCCGCTACGGGATGCTTTATAACGCTGCGCATCGTAGCACTCGTAGCGGGTCGGTGTTGCGTGAGTTAAATTGCTTTTCGCATCTCAAAAATGCCCAACGCGCCAATAGATTTTTTCACTTCAAAAAACAAACACTCTGTTTGTTTTTTGAAGTGAAAACTTCGGATGACTAAAACTAAAGTTCTCCACTAACTCTACTTATGTAATCTCAGTTCTAATAGCGAAGTATTAATATTAACATAGCCTAATTGCTATTTTGATATGTCTCACGCCCTGAGAGTAGATATCGGTATTCAATTCGGTGTTATTAATGTAATTAATGGTTTATGTAACACAACGATAGAGTAATTCGGAATGGGGATATTATACTAGTTATATAGTTACAATATACAGGCGAGAGCATATCGAGAATTACAAATAGACTGGTACTTATGAAGGTGATATAGTTGCAAGCACCGTTAATATTATGAACATCAAGTAAGATTGTAAACTTTTTATTTTCAAAAGTTTATTGTTAAAAACATTATTTTAAACAAGCTTTTATATCGGCTATCTCAATTAAATGTGGACATAAAATTTCGTGTCCGTGTCGTTGAGCGTTGAAGAGTTTGTAACAAGGCAGTGTTAAAGCCTTGTTTAATTTATGACCTCTATTCCATAATTACGTTCTTTCCTACCTTTTTTAATATAAAATTCAAAATTACTTGTTTTCTTTGTCAATAGTCTGTTTTTATATTAAAAATTAGTTCTAATTCTGTTGCTGTTGCTAAGCTTCTAGCTATCATTTTCATTTTTCTTCTATTCAATTACTGACAGTTACGTTTTCAAGAGTTTTCTGGCATGGTCCTGACAATAATATAATTTAAATATGTACCTAATCACAATGCATGGTGTACGTACGATTAATAAGTGCTCCATAATATAAATAAAGCCTACTGTTAATAATGAAATATACGTCTTAACTCGTCGTGTATTATTCTTCATTTATTTATTTATTAAAACTTCATGCAACACAAATGAACTAAGGCGGACTTAATGCCTTAGGCATTCTCTACCAGTCAACCAAGGGTGGTGGAGAGATAACATGGCAGGCGCATAAACTGAAAAAAAAAAATACTATAAAGACGAAAATAGTTACGAAAGTATATGTATATAGTTAAAATAAACAACCCCTCATCAACAACTCCTCATCTACGGTCCTCCTACTCTACGTCCTCTTCTGCATTTCACTCCTACGACCTCCTCTACGGTTCCGGTTCCGCAACGTGACTCCACCTCCGTACCGTGACAAGTTCCTCTAGCTGGAGCTAATCCTGGATGTCGATTCGGGTCATGCTTATCATAAAAATGCATTGTCACCAAAACTAAAAACGTGTAGGTATGCAAAATTTCAACTCAATCGGACACCAACAAATAGTCGAGAAATGGTTTGCAAATATTGACGGAAACAAACACACATACGAACAGTACAAGCTAAATAAAAGCTTGTTAAAATACTCTAATAAATTATAAATGATCGAATTTGGGTTAGATATAATTGTTTCAATTTATCTGTTTATAATTTGGATGTTTTATTGTGTTTGAAATTGTCTCATCATAATTTGGATGAGATATATTGTGTTTCAAATTATCTGTTCATAATCTATATGAGATATAAAGGATGTAAAAAGACACATCACCATAACAAAGTAGCTTTGCGCAAAAATTATTGCTTGGAAACGACTTTTATTTTTAGGTATGAAAAAAAAAACTATTTTTATTGCGCGTAATATATATATGATTATTACATAATTATTATCTATTTATATTGAATTGTTAAGATTAATTAATGAATTTACTAAATGATTTTTTGAAACAAACTTATTTTCCTATAAGTCAAAGACTGATATTACTCAACTGTCACTTGTGAATCATACTTGTTTGTTAACGGGTATAAAAGAGCGGAACCTCAGTGGAGCGGCTCAGCCCCCCCCGATCACCATGTACGATAAACCAATTCCTTGGGAGAAAAAGGCTAAGTACTTGGGTGTCGTACTCGACCAACACCTAACCTTCGCGGAGCACATAAGACAGGCCGGTCTCGCGGGCCGCTTTTGCTCAAGGTAGGCTTCATAGTATCCTAAATAAAAACAGCACTATGTTATTCAAGTGCAAAATGCGTACGTTCACCACGGTCATTCGACCAATCATGACGTACGCTGGCCCTGTCTTCGCACATGCCAAGCCCCACCTCTTACATAAAATGCAGACCCTTCAAAACCGCTTCCTCCGCAACGCGGCGGGAGCTCCCTACTTTGTCCGTAACGAAGAGCTGCATGTAGACTTCAGACTCCCTACCATCCAGCAGTTCTTGAAACGTCTCACCAAGCGTTTCATGGATACTGCTGAAAAACATCGAAACCCCCTAATCGTATCGGCCGCCCGATACGTACCCTCCCGCATCTCCAAGGTGCGCCGTCCCAGACATACCCTACTCATACCTGATGACCCCACCACTCTGCTCTGGAGCGGGGTGGTACAGCACACTACGCAAACGCAGACCGCCGTCGTTCCGCCCTCGCCGTCGAGGTCCGTCGCGAAGACCCAGTCAATGCCCTCCCAGTCTCTTGCCAGCACGCGCCGCTGAGCCAACTGATTCCCCAAATAATGGAAACTTGATCCAGCCTTCCCTTGCTGTCCCTCCCCCAGTGACGCCCTAAGCCGAGGCCCGTACTACGCAGGGAGTGCCCTTAGCGTAGTCACTTAGTATGTAAGAATTTATAAGTCCTGGCTGGAGGCTTTAATAAATTAGAGCCTTCACAAGCAAGTTCGGTTAAGCAGACGACAGCCTCCTAGGCTGACCTGCAAGATGTCCATCAAAAAAAAAAAAAAAAAATGGAGCGGCTCAGTTGCTGTTCGGCTTTCAAGGCGTTAACATCTAAGGTATGATATTATTCTAACTATTGTTGATTTATTAATGATGTTGATGTATATTTATATCATATTTATGAGCCATGTAATGTAAAGTTATGTATATTGTTACTTAACGTTGTGTTATATACACTACTACGATAGTGGTTGTTATAAACCACAAGATATTTATCGTTGTAAATATGGCTTAGGTGATACATCCTTTAATAAGATTTATTGCGATAAACGATTATTTATGATGTGTCGATATAATAATAAAAGAGAGCTACCGTGGAGTTTCTTGCCGTTCTTCTCAACGAAGACCTAGTTTTGCGAACAGGCAATTAGATTTCGATTGATGACAAGCCTATTGGAAATAAATACATACCCGCCGCGCCTGCGTGCCTGCGCGTCTTCGTGCTTTTCTTAATAAATCCCTTCCTTAAAACACCACATTCACAGTAAGTAAATAAGCAAGTAAATAAGCAAGTAAATAAGGAAATAAATAACCAAATAAATAAGCAAATAAATAAGTAAATAAATAGGTAAATAAATAAGTAAATAAAAAGGTAAATAAATGGGTAAATAAATTGATAGATAGATAGATTTTCAATAGACTTTCAAAGGACATTCAATGGACTTTCAATGGACTTTCAATGGACTTTCAATGGACTTTCAATGGACTTTCAATGGACTTTCAATGGACTTTCAATGGACTTTCAATGGACTTTCAATGGACTTTCAATGGACTTTCAATGGACTTTCAATGGACTTTCAATGGACTTTCAATGGACTTTCAATAGACTTTCAATAGACTTTCAATAGACTTTCAATGGACTTTCAATGGACTTTCAATGGTCTTTCAATGGACTTTCAATAGACTTTCAATAGACTTTCAATAGACTTTCAATGGACTTTCAATGGACTTTCAATGGACTTTCAATGGACTTTCAATAGACTTTCAATGGACTTTCAATGGACTTTCAATAGACTTTCAATAGACTTTCAATAGACTTTCAATAGACTTTCAATAGACTTTCAATAGACTTTCAATAGACTCTCAATAGACTCTCAATAAACTTTCAATAGACTTTCAATATACTCTCAATAGACTCTCAATAGACTCTCAATAGATTCTCAATAGACTCTCAATAGACTCTCAATAGACTCTCAATAGACTCTCAATAGACTTATAGACTTAGTAGTAGTAAGTAAATAAGCAAGTAAATAAGGAAATAAATAACCAAATAAATAAGCAAATAAATAAGCAAATAAATAAGTAAATAAATAGGTAAATAAATAAGTAAATAAAAAGGTAAATAAATGGGTAAATAAATGGGTAAATAAATTGATAGATAGATTTTCAATAGACTTTCAAAGGACATTCAATGGACTTTCAATGGACTTTCAATGGACTTTCAATGGACTTTCAATGGACTTTCAATGGACTTTCAATGGACTTTCAATGGACTTTCAATGTACTTTCAATGGACTTTCAATGGACTTTCAATGGACTTTCAATGGACTTTCAATGGACTTTCAATAGACTTTCAATAGACTTTCAATAGACTTTCAATAGACTTTCAATGGACTTTCAATGGACTTTCAATGGACTTTCAATAGACTTTCAATGGACTTTCAATGGACTTTCAATAGACTTTCAATAGACTTTCAATAGACTTTCAATAGACTTTCAATAGACTTTCAATAGACTTTCAATAGACTTTCAATAGACTTTCAATAGACTTTCAATAGACTTTCAATAGGCTTTCAATAGACTTTCAATAGACTGTCAATAGACTTTCAATAGACTCTCAATAGACTCTCAATAGACTCTCAATAAACTTTCAATAGACTTTCAATATACTCTCAATAGACTCTCAATAGACTTATAGACTTATAGACTTTCAATAGACTTATAGACTTTCAATAGACTTATAGACTTTCAATAGACTTATAGACTTTCAATAGACTTATAGACTTATAGACTTTCAATAGACTTATAGACGATCAATAGATGATCAATAGATAAATAAGTGAGTAACGAATATTAAATATTTACATACATCTGGTTACATAACTACACATACATATTCAGAAAAATTCTAACACGCGCAATGTAACGCGAACCCAGGCAAGTGGAGTTAAACCCTGCCTCTTCGCTTTAAACCACGTAGGTACTTGTCGGATACGTTTGATATTCATTGCGTTTCTATAACTGCAAATGGGTAATTTCGATATTTCGAAATAAAATATCGAAAATTCAGGTAATGTTTGTTTGGAAAAAAGTTTAGTAATAACACTTGGAATTTATTTTCCTAAGAAAGTAAAAAAAAATGCGACTTTTACCTTCAATATCTCCAGAACCAGTGGATTCCCAGGTCTATTCTAGTGAAAAAAAATCGATCCAAATAATGGGTAGAATATGTGGCTCTCGGCTTCGGAAACTGTCTTTTTACACCCGTTATTGTGATTGAAATTATATGTTCATAATTTACACTCCTAAAAGATTTGTTACAATTTTACGGTGTCTGCAATTATTCGGTGACATATACAAGTTTTACAAACGACTGAACAAGAAGTCTAGATAGCAATATTAGAAAATATATCCGAGGAAAAGGACATGGATATAATTTAGAAATTGATTCGAGATAAGGAAGCAATCTCGACTGTGCCGAACGAGCTCTGATAGGAAATTGCGACGTCTGCTTCGAGAGTAGTGACGTCAGAGGAAAGAATTTGTATCTAGACAATTTGGTAATAAATAGTTCTGTGTCATTTGATACGTGGAGTGAGTATTTTCAATATGCGAGCTATCGTTGTTACTGAATGTTATTTAGACCTTTTGTTTTGATTATTAAAATTCGGTAAATGAGACCTTAAAATTTCAAGGCTTATTTAAAAAAATTCTTTCAAATTCTTTGGACACTGAATGGAGCCAAAATCATCTTTTCGAAATTTCTATTTAAATCATGGATGTGCTTTTGCCCGAGGTGTATTTATGAGTCATGTTCGTTTATTTTCTGTATATAGAATATAATATAATAAATACAATATTGTACAACAAAACAGTTACACAATTCATATACACGAACTTACTGACCGTAAGGTCAGTAAAAGTAAAAGTAAAATTAATTATTTTATTTTCTATTAATATTATAGTAACTGTTGCTTAAATTTTTATTTTACATTAAAATATTTGGACTTGTGCTAACATAAACACCAGTACACGACCTCCTAAAATAGTTTATGTCAATGATTGTGTTTATGATAATGATGTGCTAATAATCAATGAACAAATACGAGTAAATACTAATATTAGTAAATATAAAATTTAGAGTAAGAGGACAGTAATGTCCTCTTACTTTAAATTTTATATTTACTAATATTAATATTACAGTAAATTTTATATTTACTAATATTAGTAGGACAGTAATGTCCTCTTACTTTAAATTTTATATTTACTAATATTAGTATTTACTCGTATTTGTTCATTGATTATTAGCACATCATTATCATAAACACAATCATTGACATAAACTATTTTAGGAGGTCGTGTACTGGTGTTTATGTTAGCACAAGTCCAAATATTTTAATGTGAAATAAAAATTTAAGCAACAGTTACTATAATATTAATAGAAAATAAAATTATTATTTTAAGGTTACAAATCAAAATAATGATAAAAATGTAAAAAAAGTGTGTGTGTACTTATGTACGCACGAAAGAAGTTATACTTCTTTGGCGTAACAAGATAAAAAACCAAACTGTCACAAAGTTTACAAAAGGAAAACAATCATTCTTCATGAAACACAGATTATAGCTAACTTCAGGTTGTCGGTTCTAGCTAACATCTGAATTTTGTGTGACAGTGATGCGCGCGCATCTTAAAATTTCACTCTCATCATTTCTTCATAACGTGCCTAAAGAAGTATAACTTCAAAAACCAAAAAAAAAAAGAAATCGAAATACAATATGACGACAACCAGACGCCATATTGTGACAAAGAAAAAATTAAAGTCAATGAACTATATTAAGTGGGATATCAAACTAGAGGGTACGAGGAGGCGATTCCAAAAATATAACTCATTAAATATAGAAAAAAAAATTACTATAAAACAATGCACATTTATGTATACATAGATCACAGATTACAATTATGCTAGTATGATGATAAAACGTAAATAAAATATAATTAACATGTATAACCAGATTTATCTCTGAATATTTTCACCTCAATCGTCCATGTTTTCTAATATTTTATAAAGTCATTGTGTCACGGTAAGCAGATAGGCGATAAGCGGTGCGATGGTGTGGAATCGTCTCGAGGGAGGACCCGCTAATCTGCTCGGGGGTCTATCGTTAACTGGGGTACCGTTAGACTTGTTTTCAACCAGATTTAGCGATTTATGAAGTATGATATTAATAACATCCTGTAAAAAACTGTCATGCCATGAAAAAACGGGATTTGAGAAAAAAAAAAACATATTCCTGTCAAATATAGAATGTTGCGCCATTATTAATTTGACAACTTCGTGTTCACATTTATTGATCGGTAGAATCGTAATTTGTCTTTTTTTGTGTTTTGACTCTTTTTATTAGAGGATGTGGAATATTATTATAATGATAGTAAATTAAAAAGGAAGACGACAGCCATTTTTTTACCCGACTGCGCGACGCAAGGGATAGTAATGTGTTTATCAGCCCTATGTATGTATGTATGTTTGTTCCTTTGTGGCGCTTTAGAGACCAAAGGAGTGGGCCGATTTTGATAATTCATACGTCAATTGATATGTCTTACTCTTGCGAGTGCTACTAAAGACATGACAGAAATCTAAATACATATGGCGACAACTAGACGCCATATTGTGAAAAAGAAATAATGAAAGTCGACGAACTATATTATCAAACTAAAGGGTTCGAGGAGGCGATTCCAAAAATATAACTCAATAAAATTAAAAAAAAAAAAATTAACTGTAAAAAACAACTGAAACGTTCCAAACAAGTCACTTTTCAAGCAGTCTGATGCAGTTGGTGCAAGAAATCAATAATTGAAATAAAATAACTGCCACCAACTGCATCGGTTGACAGTTACAGTCGGGTTTATTGAAAATATGCATTTTTTTTTATTCATTCATTATTCTTAATAGTATCTAAATATAAAGTAATAGATAGTGTTGTTGTTTCAGTAAATGTAGTGTCTTTTGTCAGTTTCATGAATTGCGTTCATAGAAGCTTAAGAAAATAACTAATCATTGGACAAAATAAGTTTTTTGTTGTAAATAATACTGAATATTCAAAAATCATTGAGGTCAAAAATCTCTTTTCTTGTTCTTGTTAGGTCTATCGCGTTTTCACTAAACCGGATGTATATTAAGTCTTGAACTTGGCTTAAGACTTGGCCATGAACTTGTATTGATCTTGGCTTTTCATTACGCGGTTGGCGGCACTCCAAACGGAACCTGTGTTGGAAAGGGTTTCATTTGAAAGCAAATAAAAAGTTTAAGACAAGCAGTAAAACAATTTGTTACTACATTTTATTGGGATCGTGTTTTAGTTCTTGCTGGTTGTCGAAGATTTGTGTTATTCGGAACTTGATTGCAAAAGAGAGCAGTTGAGATTGTTTTTTCCTATCCATTGGTTTTTATATGAGGAAAATCAGTCACTAATTTATCAGCTCCAATAAAATCATTGATTTCATTGAGTTGCTGAAAATCTTCTGCATTTTCCACGACTGGTTCAATTAGATTGGGATATGCATCTACTTCTGTTTCATCTCTTATCATTACATCATGTAATTCATTATCCTCCTCTCTCATTTTAGATAATTTCATTCATCTTTTTGTATCTCACCAGCCCATAATCACACTTACGGCTATAAACGTATAAACACGAACAAAAGGCCGGTTTACATCTGCGGCACGGAGTTCTTATCGTACGATAGGACCCTAAACGGACCCGGCGACAGATTTACGGATCTCGGACGCGAGTGACCTCGTAATTTCGGACCTATCTTCCGTATCTTTCGGTTTTATTAGATTTTCCAGGATTTCGAAGGTGAAAGGTTCGAGTTTTGGAGGAATGAGGACTGATAAGACTGATTTGTGTGTTGGGATTTTTCAGGAATAGATGTGTTAGCGCTATAAAATAGGGCCTTCAAGAGGAGAAGAGGTTGTGTCCTTACTCTTGTCTTCAATGTCCAATCGATTTATCAATTTAAGGTGTGTTGTTTGGAACAATTCTGAGCTAAGCAAGCCTTTGGTCATCTGCTCGGGGGTGGAGGATAAATTCGAAAGAGTTACCTCGCCCCTGGGCACTCGAGGCAGGGAGGAACAGGGGTGGGTTTTAGTCAGTAAGAGTCTGACACGCCCTTCCGCTTCACCCTAGAGCGGAAGAAGTCATAGGATGATTTCCCACCCCCAAAAAAAAAAAAGGCTTTGGTCATGTCTTAGGTAATAACGTGTGTACAAAAATCATCAATAACTACCTTTTTTCGAGGGTGGATAATCATCATGACTTCTCCCGCTTTCGGAGCGGAAGAGAGTGTCAGACTCTTACTAATTATAACCTACCTGTGTTCCTTTATTTGCACTTTGCGTTCCGGCGCCGCGGTACGTCTTCTAAACAATCCCGCGACCCTGACAGGCTTCACAAATAGATCTGCTAAAATATTGACGAAATTAATTTCTAAAATGTAGCTGCTACAAGAGAATGGTGGTGATTCTCTTGTTCAATAACTAAACTAAAAATAGAGAATCGCTATCCTTTACTAAAAGGCAGTGCAAGAAAGACGGCTATAGCTATGAATTAAGTTAGAGATGTCAAACTAGCTTACGCCTTGCGCTGTACCGTGTTTTTACATGTACCCTTATTTTGTTTGGAAATATTAGTTCAACTAAATTTGACAGATCTAATTTACATCCGTCTCTTTCTTGTTTTATTAGACAGAAAAAGATAGCAATAGCCTAAATTAAGTTTAGTTTGTGCACAACAGAATCGGCACCAGAATCAAAATAATGAAGTTAACCATTTGCAAAAGTTAAGCTGCCAATTTTCTCTTATTAACTTTGTGACTGAGAGCACTTTAACAATTTGTACAACTTTTATTAGCTAAAAGGTTAGACGTAACAGAATACCTTACATTGTATAGAGTCCAACTTTAAGAACCGGTTTGCTTCAGTCCTGATCTACCATCACCTGTTCTCCAGACATATTGATTCAAACCTCGGCTATTAATCCGCTAGTGTTGTAGCTACAACAATTACACCAGTCTGCGGTCGAGTAGTGTTGTGCACACGTTGTGCTGTGTGACTAATGTTTGCGGAGACGAGCCTACGGTTCGCACGTCTGCTGCTGCCTAGAGTTGGGACACACGGAATTGTGGGATCATGGGCTGAATATACAGTTGGTCGTGGAGTTGAATAATTTGCTGTGACATGTGCATGAATTAATGGTTTAGTCACAGAAAATTCCTAAATAAATTCATGGGTGCCGAGATGGGAAGGTAACGAGATAGGACTAAACCATTTGTTCATGTATATGACAAAACTGAATAAATTAGCAGATGAAGATGTCTTATCGCGTGGCCAATTTGATAGGAAGTATTTAAGAGTGTATTTATGTAATCTGATAGACGACAAATTATGAGCTATAGAAGGAAGATAATGAAATCTTACTGAAAGATACGTGTAATTAAGGTCTTTCTTAAAAGAAATAGTAAAATGTAAGCATTTTCTGGGAATGCCCAGAATAAACAAAAGTAAAAGATCATTAATTCCACTAGGCCTGTGTGGTGTATGACGGTTGGCTCCCCCTCTTTGAAAGTAGGCTTGTGTTCCCTGTAGTAGGAAGTATAGACTGATTTTATTATGCTAATACTCACAACTTATTCCACTTAGTAACTTTTTTTTTTTCAAATAATTTCTTGTTTTTCTTCTTTTCTTTGCATATTCTGTTTAGTTTTATTTTTGACACCTTAATGGATTTATTCAATTGTATCTTAATTTATATATATATATTTTTTTGCAATTATTTTAAGTCTGTAAGTGAACGTCGCATAGATAAATCTTGTTGGTAGTACATTTGCTCTGCTCCATAGTCAAATTGTATTTAAGTATTACTGTTACGAGTATGTGCAACCGTTTTTTTGATGTGAAACATCTATAGCCGCACGTAAAACCTAAATTCCTGGCGACCGTAACCTAAAATTTCTGGCGTGGCGACGCATGCCGTGGCGACGCGTCGCCACGCCATAGGATGTTTTTTTGTTTTGTTATTACACCATCAAATAGTAAGATTTTTTGTTTTGTTATTACACCATCAAATAGTAAAGTAATGTATACTACAGCTATAATTTCTATGACATATTTAGTTCCTATCACAATATGTTCTTTTCTGCATATTACTTTTACAAAATAATGTCGATGTTTCACATCTGCCAGGCGTCCCGTGACGGCTCACATTTTTTTTCAAATAAAAAATAAGTTCATTAAACTATTGGTAATATCATTATTAGCATTATTTGAGCCTTATTTATAAAACTCGCTAAGAGTTTAATTACTAATTATGAGATTCAAAATTCAAATTTAGCCCTCAACAAATCTGCTCGCCGCACTCTACAGCCGTGTGTCCTAATGTGACAGTCAATATTTATCTGCAAGCATATTGTAGGTGTTGCTGACATACTGTTCGCAAGTACTCGTAGGCACAAGTCGTAATTACCGACACAATGCCACTAGCTCCTCTGTTTCGTCTAAATGTTGAATTTTGGCCGTGCTGCTGAGATCTAAATTAAATTCTGACTAGGGAATTGAAACTTGTATGTAAAGTAAAGGCTGACTTTTAACTCATGGGTAATTTTTCATTCAATTTAATTATGAATTTACACTATGGGGATCAACTTAACCAATACGAAAAATAAAATAGCCGTTTCAAAGTTGATCCCATACTTAAGGTTGTTTATAAAATCATGAGTAGGTACTTTCAGTGCCTTATTTTGTGGCTGAAAAATCATCCTATGACTTTTCCCGCTCTGTGTGGAGCGGGAGGGCGTGTCAGACTCTTACTGACTAAAACCCACCCCTGTTCCTTCTCTGCCCTGAGTGCCCAGGGGCGCGGTAACTCCGTTTCGAATTTATCCAAGACTCCTGGGCAGGCATCGGCCATGACGGGCCCCGTCATGTATGGTTGACAACTCTTTGAGGCGCGCGTGGAAGGCGAGCTACCTACTACTCGCTGTCCGTAGGCCCGCGTCTACGGTGGCCGGAGATATATTGCCAATTTAGTCTACTTTTTCGATCACATACAACCTTGACTAGGTATCTAGAAAAAGGAATCTAGGATGCTAGATACGTACTAAAACATTCTGAAACTAATACAAACTTAAGATTGAACATCTGGATCTGATAAACTTGACTGCAACTTCATTAAACTTTGTGGTTTCGATATAAGGAAAAAAGTTTTATAAGTTATTTTTAAACATTAATAGCGACCAGCCCCAGCTTTGCTTGGGTAAAAATGATACCTACACCAAAACCTTCTTCATGAATCACTCTGTCTATTGGTGAAAACTGCGTGAAAATCCATTTAGTAGTTTGTGAGTTCATCGCGTGCAGATACGGCGCATACAGGGTGTAACGAAAGTGGGTGGTCATATTTTAAATACTGCTTCCGCCCATAAAAACCAGCTAAGTGAGCGTCGGACTACACATATTTAGGGTTCCGTACCAAATGAAGAAATTTCAAAGAAAAATTATCAATGGGAAGTTAAAAAATTCTTCGGAACAAAATTTTGTGACAGACGACGGACAGATCGACACGTGAGTGATAGGAATAGGGCTCCGTTTGGACCCTTCGGGTACGCAACCCTAACAATGAACAACTTCCATCAAGAACTTACACAATATTTCTCCAGGCTCATGTAAAAGGAGGAGAGTGCGAGCCTGGCCATCAACTGGGCACAAATCCACACTCCGGGCCACTACTGAGAAATTCCTGATGGAAAAACATAGTCACACTCTGTCCGACCCGAGAATCGAAGACAGAACTTCATGCTCAGCAATAGTGTTGCGATCCCTGGGCCAAGGAGACATAAAACATACTTTTAAACTACGTAATATAATTATCCAATTTCATCAATTATTCCTACAAATCGCATACATTTCTGGCTACAGTCCAAGCCAATCTCACAATATTAATCTAAGTCATTGTTCAGTGAACAATTTCATCAAGATATAACAGTGTTCACGATTCGTGGACGTTTCCCTCCGCATTCCATCTCCGGCCGAACGTATTCATGTTGGTCCTCCATTTGTGAAGCACAATACATTTGCGTTAGAATTCACGATTCTTTTAACATTTTTTTGTTTTGTTATTCTTGGACGATTTTATTTTGGGATTTTATGTGATTATTTTGGACGTAACTGTGTCTGTTTAAGATATTCTGTTTGTTCTCAGTTTCCTCATACAATTGCTTGAATGAGTGCATATCCAGCCCAAGAAAGTCTGCCTTATCGTTATCATTAATTTGATTCTATTCGATTTCCTACTAATATTATAGTAGGAAATCGGAGATGCACGTTTGTTATTCAAGCACGCCGAAACAGCTGAACAGATTTGGATGAAATTTGGCACAGAGATAGATTATAGTCTGGACTAGCACACAGGCTATATTTATAATGCCGCGATTTACAAGTTGTAGGTCGTGAGTTCAAACCCAGGCAGGCGCTTTACTTTGTGTAAATTATTTCATCACCACTGCTCTCAAAACGGCAAAGGAAAACATCGTGAGGAAACCGGCATGTCCTAGAACCAAAAATTTGAAGACATGTGACATCCACCATCCCGCATTGGTCCGCGTGGTGGATTACGGTCCTCTCACAGAGAGGAGGCTTGTGCCCCAGCAGTGGGGACATTAAGGCGCAATTATACGGCTGTTGATGGTTTTTGATTGAACATCACGTGTAAACGACTAGTCTTCTTGATTTGAAAAAAAATATATGATACTGTAGACAATTTCCGTCGTAATTTGATCTCAGAATATTTGAAATTATATTTTTATAACATAGTGTAATTAATTTCTAAAGTTATGTCTAACGTGGATAAAAAATTGAGAATCACGCAAAAACTATAAAGCGTATGTTTATGAAACCCTCACCATTTTAAAGATCATTTAATTATTTATAATTTAGTCTCAGTGTTTTAGTTTAATACCTGTTGTTTTATGTGTAATAAATTAATAATGCGTCTAATTTCGGACAGCGCTCCTTGATGGGCGAGTCCTATTACTTAGGTTTACGACGCGTTACGTGAGCTCAGCGCAGAACACGCAAGCTAACCACTCAAGGTCATTGGCAGCTAATAGCGCCTTAAAAGGCTGATAATGATGATTAATTCCACGCCGGCGAATTATTATTAAACCTACCTAAATAAATGACAATCGGCATGACAGCTAATGAAACTGACAAGCATTGGGACAATGGCGGCAGTATCGAGAATTCATCACGGATCATGATCAGTGAATAATGAATAGAGATAAATTAATTAACGCCTGCGCACTGCAGTAACAATGGCGAGGGGCTGTGATTGCTAATTAATAGGGCATTTATATTAAACAGATCATCGTAGAGTGGGGTCACACATATTATATTATATGACTAGTTTCTGCTAGCGGCTTTGCCCGCGTGGCCTAATACCTACTTCCCCCTCTATAAATTACAGCCTATGTGCTATTCCAGACTATAATCTTTCTCTGTGCGTGTAAATTTCATCTTGATCCATTCAACCGTTCTGGCGTTATTGAGTTAAAAACAACCATTCATCCAAACTTTAGTATTTATACTAACTATATACTAGTAGGATTAGGTTAGTTCTAATTACGGGTCTAATATAGTATATTTTTGTATTGTACACAGTAAAAAATTGAGAACTTACACCTTTGCTCTCTTTTAATTTTTGTTTTTTTCTCTTATCTGTTTTGTGTGTACATAAATAAATAATAAACAAATAAATCTGTAGATCAGATACCTTACTCAATATAATTTTGTTTATTTTTTGCAGATTATTATTATTATTTTGTAACTTTATTAGGTTCGCGCTTGACCACTATCTCATTATAAAGTCTATAAAAGCATTGAATCAAAAGAAACATTCCTATATCAATAAAAAAACAGCAATAATAAAATGAAATCCTCTTGCACTTATAATCAAACCCAGACTAGATAAATGCTCCCATTACCAACTGTATTGTATTTCGGGCTGGTGTCCGCAACTCCACATCCAAAGCGCGTATTTAGCGATACATTTTTTTTTCAGAATATAATGTCCATAAAAGCACGGTTGAGTAAAAAAAATAATCATTCTTCTCTCAATATATATATATATAATGAACATCAATAATAAAATGAACTCCTCTCCACTAATAATCACACCCAGACTAGACACATGCTCCCAATACCAAACACGGCCACCACATTAGAACACAGACATGAAATAAATAAAGTATTTATCGAGCCATTTGTATCAGACGTCTGCTCTAACCGCTTGCTTAGCTCACACCGCTCACTTCGCTCACTCCGCTCTGCACTGTAAAACACTGAAAGCCTTTATCTGAAGCCGCGACCGCTTTAGCTTTGCTGTTGGGGCTATTAGGTGAGCGGGGATTTATAAGCGGTTTTAGTGGATAGTCTGGTAAAATATAGTGTTTTTTTTAAAATATATTTTTAAGCAGCTTCTAGTTCTAGTTTTCTAGTTTTTTTTTTAAAACGCTCCGGTATCGTGGGTGCGTTCACAAACATGTAACCTCACATACACAAGACGCCCAGACTCTGAACAACTAAATATTTGCCCCGTGCGTGAATCGAACCCGCGACACGCTACGTAGCAGCCGAACGCTCAACCACTGCGCCAATCATGTCGTCAAATATCGGAATTGGTACATCCCCCACTATAAATTATAGAGTATGTACGATCCTTTCAGCTGTTCTGGCGTGATTGAGTGACAAACATTTATCCAAACTTTCGCATTTTTAATATTAATAAGAAGGATGAGAGTGGCAACAATAGAGATGAATAAATACTTCGCCTAATATTATACTCATGTCACTAACACAAACTGGTTGAAACTCTCGGATCGTAGAGTCCGAGTAGGTACTCACAAATTGTATAAAGATTTACTAACTACACACCTTACTGACCCTTCACGTGACGGCTTTTACCTTGGACAGAGGATAAGCATTGTCATACAACGTGGTAATGCTGCCAGTCCTTTGGGTACACCAACCGACAGCGATGCGGTGAGGAGTTTTTCGACGTCATATTTAAGACTGTTTTTATTTAGTTAAGGTTATAATTTCGTCTAGCTATCTTTAAGTCTCATGTTGTTAGCAGGGTCAATGGTGCCTATTCTGTTGTGCACAAACTAAACTTAGTTTAGGCTATTGCTATCCTTTTCTCTATAATAAAACAAGAAAGAGACGGACTTAAATCAGAGCTGTCTTTAGTTAAACTAATATTTCCATACAAATTAAGGGTACACGTAAAATCATGTCGACTAAAAACAAGGTAAAGCGCAAGTCGTAACCTAGTTTGAAATCTCTAAATTAGTTCATAGCTATAGCTGTCCATCTCTCACACTGCCCTTTAGTGAAAGATAGCGATTCTCTAATTGTAGTTTAGTTATTGTACAGGAGAATCGGCACCAATGTCTCTTATAAGCCCTTCCAATCTAATCCAACCAACCTATTTTATCCCACAGCTGGACAAAAGACTCCCTCTCTGCCTTCCATACAACTCTGTCCTTTGCTAGTACGGGCCCAGACCTTTCAGTAGGACTCAAGACGTTATGGTCTTCATTCCGTTTAATAAAATTAAATGATCTTATTATTACAATTGTATTCATGTTAGCTCTCAATTTCCCACTCGCGTTCTGCTTAGCCCCTCCACCAACTATAGGGAACCAGCCACTTGAAACTGTTGCTTCTAGCTGCATTCTTCAACAGTTCAACCCGATTGTATGGCGCCAATACTTCAATCGATTTCTTTTGCCAGACCGCCAGTCCGTCTGGCAAAGCCGCCGATATGTTTTGCCAATTTGCTGGCGACTTTGAGGGTATTCGGGGATTTGAGAACGAATTTGTTGAAGGGTAGATAGTGATTTTATTCAGGTGTGAAATGTCTGCGCTTTTATGTGGTTTAGCTTTAAGCAGGGTTTATGTGCAAAGGAGTTTGTTAGTGAGGGCGAAAGTAAATATTTAACTACATAAGCAATACTAGCCTCGTGGCTAAAGTAATAACAGCCGCACGGGTTGATCCATCAGGTCAAGCTACGCTTGCCGGGGTTGGTCCGCGGATGGGCGACCATCTTTACATACCGAGACACCTTCGTGCCTCGAAAAGCACGTTAAGCCGTTGGTCCCGGCTGTCAATCGTGGATCTTTGACAGTCGTTACGGGTCGTCAGAAGCTCGAAAGTCTGACAACCAGTCTTACCAAGGGATATCGTAGTAGTCAGATAGGCAGTCGCTCGATGTAAAATACTGATATTCAGGTTATATTCTGTAATAATCTCTCATAGTGAAAACCTAGAGAACGTGAACTTGAAATAAGCTGTCAATCCTTAGCTTAAGATGGAATGAAGATAATAGGGATGAAGACAGGAGAGAAAAAAAAAATCTATTAGTCCGTAAGTTAGATTATCAAAAAATATTAGACACGTATTTTTGCTTTAAGGCGCTATTAGCTTCCAATGACCTTGAGTGGTTAGCTTGCGTGTTCTGCGCTGAGCTCACGTAACGCGTCGTATGTTTACCCAGTAATAGGACTCGCCCGTCAAGAAGCGCCGTCCGAAATTAGACGAATTATTAATTTACTACACATAAAACAACAGATATTAAACTAAAACTATGAGACTAAATTATAAATAATTAAATGATCTTTAAAATGGTGAAGGTTTTATAAAAATACGCTTTATAGTTTTTGCGTGATTCTCAATTTTTTATCCGAGTTAGACGTAACTTTACAAATTAATTACACTATGTTATAAAAATATAATTTCAAATATTCTGAGATCAAATAACGACGGAAATTGTCTAGAGTAACATAATTTTTTTCAAAGAAATAAGACAAGTCGTTTAGACGTGATGTTAAATTAAAAACCATTAAAAGTCGTATAATTGCGCCTTAATTAACAAATTAATGAATAATTACAAAGATACAACGCATCAAAGTTCAGGAGTGGGGGCTTGTTACGTCACTTTTAAGTAAAAAGTGGTACAATTTTAACTTAAGTATGACGTCATCCGAAATTTCAACCCACTGTATTATCTTGATTTTTTGTTAAAGTAACAAAAGAAAAAATACATCTCTAATATTTTTTGGTAATCTAACTGACGCACTAATTATATTATTTTAGTCGCTTTTCATTACAATCTCACTTTAAATAAGTTATAGTTAAACATGTTTGTATGTTTAACTAAAACTTATAAACTTTTGCATTGAGTAGGATTTAATATCAAACAAGTTTTTCAATAGCTAAAGTTTAGGTCATGTCTGGCTTAAAACAAACAACCAAAAACCAGACTATTATCCCACTTTTTTACGTCCAAATATCACTTGTCTGCCTTACAGCAGAAAACCCCTGGGATATAGAACAGCACCTTCAATATACCGTTTTCCATTTCTTAATATAAATCCTATGTTTTTTTTTCACATGGACACCGAAGGCGAAGACAGTAAAATTGCGAATCATCGAATTAGGGAAGGGCCAAACGATAAGCTTGCTCGTAAATTCAGCTTTCGGCATTCGGATTTCGGCTTCATTCGCTCGCACATTGTTTTAGAAATGTCAGCGGTAGCACCGATCTTTTTAAATTATGCTTTGGGTTTAAACAATAGATATAATTGAATTGGTTTCGGCATTAAAGTCGCTTTAGCACTCATTTCGCCTTTGTGTAATTTGTTAGTATGAATGTTTTTAGGGTTCCGAACATCCGAATGTAAAAACGTCGTGCATCTGTCTGTCTGTCCATCCATCTGACACAGCCAATTTACTCCGAATCTACTCGACCGATTGAGTTGAAAATTGGTACACATATGAATATCTGTGACCCAAACACGAATGTGTAACTTAAATTAATTAATTTGGAATATGGGGGTCACTTTGAGGGTGCAAATCTGATTATATACAGGGTGTAACGGAAAGGTGTGGTCATATTTTAAAAACTACATCTGCCCATCGATATGAACAACTTTCTTCAAGAAAACCTAAGGAAATTCTCAATAATTTTGATCAGCTGATGATAACTTTGTATGAAAAGTCCAATTTTTTTTGGGAATTTTCTGTTTTTTCTTAGAGAATGTTATTCATGCCCATGGGCTGAGCCGGTTCTCAAAATATGACCACACCTTTCCGTTACATCCTGTATATAAAAAAAAAAAAAAACTGTAATGTGCAACATATCAAATGAAAGGGCTTATTGTAAGAATTTCAAATACATTTTTTTCATAATTCCAAAATGTATAGTTTTTAAGTTATTGGAGATATGGATAGATGAAAAATTACCATCCCCCTTAACTCCGAAACCATTAGATTACAAGAAAACATATAAGAAGTACCTATATGTAGTTTAAACCTGAAAAAATATGATTTGTTCGGAACACTGCCGGTTTTTTAATGGAGTCTTGGAGTCCCACAAAACCATTTCCTTAGAATTTTTTTTTGAGACAAGCCTGTAACCACAGCAACTCCTGAAAGCCAAAATCTACAGTGGCGACCACCAGAAATACGCCGAGTCAATGAAGCTCGACGAGTCCCGGAGCAACAATTAAACTGTCTTGGGTCCTGTAACGAAAATATTCAGAAAAGAATAGAAGAGTTAGAAAAACATAATTTCCACTTCCTTCTGCTGCTGGAACCCAAGGACTCTTTGTGCCACAGATCAATCAATCTGCCTAGTATTTTAAAGTTTTCTTTATCTTGCAATGTATCTTTGTTCGGGTGAGGAACTCGTAGCTAAAATAATAACAGCCGCACCGGGTCGATCCATCAGGTTAAGCTACTGGGCGGGGTTGATCCATGGATGGGTGCGAGACTCCTCCGCGCTTTGGAAAGCACGTTAAGCCGTTGGTCCCGGCTGTCAGTCATGGATCTTTGACAGTCGTTGCGGGTCGTCAGAAGCCTGAAAGTCTGACAACCAGTCTTACCAAGTGGTATCGTATTACCCAGTAACTGGGTTGTGGAGGTCAGATAGGCAGTCTCTCCATGTAAATACTGGTATTCAGCTGAATTCGGTTAGACTGGAACTCCAAGATAGTTGGGAAAAGGCGCGGGCAGATTGATTGTTTGTTTGTTCGGGTCAAATCTTACAAGCTGAATTAGTACCATAGGTACTTCTTCTAATCCTACGCAGTTGTATTTTTACAACTGTTACTTGAATCGATATACAGGATTCGCTCCAGATAGAAGAACTCTTCAACAGTCATCATCACAGTCGAAATGTTGCCATTTAATTAATTATTTTGTCTTGATACTTTATTTAGTTGATCGTAGATCTCTATTTAAACGTTTGATATTTTTAATTATTTATGCTACCGGTTTATAAAATCTGTTCTTTTTTGTGAGCTTGTCTTTGTGAGCGCCGCCGAAACAGCGTATTTTTTGTGTCTAATTGATAATTTATTGTTCTGCGCCTCGGAACAATGAATAATACGTTTGTTTTATTTATTGTTCTGAGACAGCGACACGCCGGCTGACGCCAAAAACCAGCGCCATGGATTTGTGCTTGCGTGCATGGGCCGCTGCAAAAAGCTGAGCGTTAGCCGTTTCGCGTGGTAGTGGCGCATATATCCGTCTAGGATATATTTTGTATTAATTGTTTATGTATCAAAATGTATGTGCGTCGCTTTCTTCTTTCTTTTCTTTCTTTTCTTTTTTTATAAAAAACGTTGCCCCACACTAGGAATTACTCCTGTATCGTGGGTGCGTTCACAAACATGTATACTCACATACACAAGACACCCAGACCCGGAACAACTATCTGTAGGTCATACAAATATTTGTTCCGTGCGGGGATCGAACCCGCGACACGCAGCGCAGCAGCCGAACGCTCAACCACTGCGCCAACCGTGTCGTCAAACTTACACTTGCTGCACTTGCTGCACTTGCACTTGCTGGCTTTCACTTGAATAAACAGTTTTTCTTTCTTTCTTTCAGCACAGACACGAAATGTTGTGTATGAACAACTTGTTTTTAAAAAAAATACTATTAACTTTTTGTACCATTAATATCAACCAAAACTGTACCTACAACACTATCACCCAGTTCTCCACTCACCCAAAATCCTATAAGGTTTTAATAACACAGCAAATTGTATCGAAATATGCATGGGCAAGCAAATATTATGATATTTATGATACAAGCCCCATCATGGCGGCTGTCTCTGACGTATGCAGAAAACCTATTGTTTTGCACCCGACACCGCCTGTCAAATTACTGTCCACAGCAAATTGTGGGGTGCGCGTGAAACGGATTTGTGAATTTTGAGGGTAGTTGTAAATAGTGTGTTAGTTATGTCATGGTTTTAATTGGTAGATTAATATTGGGTACTTTAACTCGTTATGGCGTTAGGTCAGGCCAAGAAAAATTTTGAAAAACTCACCAGTGTTCATAGTAAAATACATTTAGAATTTGTCTGTTAGTTCAGCTGTAAATTACTTGCTGATAGATATTACAGCCTGAATATTTTATCCGTAAAAACCTGTAATAGGGTAGTTACCTAAGAAAATCTAATTAATCCGTCAGTTAGATTACCAAGAAAGAAAGAAGAAAGAGAAAGAAAAATATTTATTTGGCTACAGTAAGTTTCACGCAAATGACCTAAAAAGTAACAAAAAAAAGTGACAATCCAAAAGTAAATAAAAAAAAATACCAAAAAATATTGCACACATATCCTTTCTTTTGTCTCATAAACAAAAAATGAAGACGACACAGTGCGTTGAAATTTCGCTTGACGTCACGGTGTGCGAAAATTTTTAACACAAAGTGACGTAACAAGCCACCACTCAACAAGTTTACTGCCATTCAAACTAGCAACAGAACTGAGTAAAAAACTATTAAATCCAAGATTTAAAACTACAGCAAGGAGTGTCAAAATGTGCAGCAGTTTTATACTCGTATATAAAGTGTTATATTTAGTGACAAGAGTACTTCCCGACGTCTGGTTCGAGGTTCAAGATGTCTCGACAGAATTACGACTCCACACTTTTAGCTGCTCGATGCAAGTTGTAGCGAATTTTAAAGTTGCCGTCGTAAATTAATTTTGTATTTTGTATAGAAAATCGTGTTGAAGATTGTTCTAGAATATTTATTGGAGTCGTATCTATCGAGTGTAAAAAGACAGTTTCCTTTCCGAAACCGAAAGCCACATATTCTACCCATTATTTGGATCGTTTTTTTCCGCTAGACCATACCTGGGAATCCACTGGTTCTAGAGATATTGAAGGTCAAAGTAGATTTTTTTTTTTACTTTTTTACGAAAATTAATTCCAAGTGTTATTAGTACTAAACTTTATTCCAAACAACAAAATTTCAAGATTACACATTTGCAGTTACAAAAACGCAATGAATATCAAACGTATCCGACAAGTACCTACGTGGCTTAGAGCAAAGAGGCGGGGGTTAACTCCTGGGTTCGCGTTATATTACCTACGTGCAATAATAAAATAGTTTTATATTTATAAGTATAAGTCGTTTTCCAGCAATAATTTTTGTGCAAAGCTACTTTGCTAGACGTACAGTGTGCGTAGTTAATGGCTTTGTGATGTGTCTATTTAAGTGTCTACCCTGTATACTAATACTAATAATATTATAAAGAGGTGAAGTTTGTGAGTTTGTAGGAGGTTAATCTCTGAATCTACTGAACCGATTTTGAAAATTCTTTTATCAATAGAAAGCCACGTTATTTGTGAGTGACATAGGCTATACATTTTTGAAATCCATGCGAACAAAGTCGCGGGTGAACTGCTAGTGTTTAATATGTTTGTAGGACGTGGAAGTTTGTTTAGCGTCTTTTTTGGACATGAGAAAGTGATTGCGCGGTGGATGCGAGACGTACGGGGCCGGTCTTTGTGGTGACAATTGGCCTATGTCCAGCATAGGATGTCTTTCGGCTGAAATAATGATGATGAGAAAGTGAGTCAGTTTGTCTCACTATCTCATAAGCGTTATTTACGTTTTAAAACAACAAGAGACCATAGAGAAACCGTCCAAGTGTGAGTCGGAATCGCGCATGAAGGGTTCCGTACCACCAAATTTTATTTTATTGTATTTTTTTTAGCGAATATAGCAATACAAACTCTGTGAGCATTTCAAGCGTCTACTTGTTGCGATTATTAAGATAAAGCAAAAAACACAAAAATAAAAATACGTTTCTAGTAGGGATACAAAAAAATTGAAAATTAAAGGAGGCTCTTTATTTTTTTTTGTATTATTTTTTGTCATGGCGGCAACAGAAATACACATTCTGTGAAAATTCCAGCTGTCTACTGAGATACAGCCAGCTGACAGACAGACGGACGGATGGACGGACGGACGGACGGACGGACGGAAAGCCAAGGCTTAGTAATCGGGTCCCGTTGATTAACTTTTCGGAGGAAAAAAGTGACACACTGGAAAAGTTCAATATTATAAAATTGACATGGTCAGTTCCTTTATTTTTGACTTTTGACAATCGTTCCCGCTGATAGAATGTCAGTTAAACGTCAAAAGCTTTAGATCTATATTGTCTATGTGACAGATAGATTTAGAACTATCTATTTTAAATATTAACTAGTAAAGTTTCAAATTATATTGTTGTTAAGAGTGCTACAAGGTCGACGATAGATTAAAGGCGAGAAGATTCCCCGAAGCATACAATTTCCAAACAACAATACAATACAAAGTCTCTCTTGGATACAATTAAACGTCGAGAAAAACATTTCGAAAACAAAATAGAGTCGTTCCTAAAGGCATAATGTAAGCAGAATGCTCTAAATGTTCCAGTATTTAAACTTCGCAACGAAGGTCATCATAAATAACTAGCAACGAGTGTTGAGAGCTGGAGCGAAAATTCTATCTCCCTTCTCTTTCACCCCCATACTATTTATCTCCCTATCTTCTTCCCACCAGGGTGTTAACCGGTAGACGGGCGAAAAAATTGTCTTTATGGTTATTGGATGGTAAGAAATTTCTTATGGGAAGACATTTTTTACGTAAAGCCAGTGTGGCGGAGACAATGATGATACTTGATGTTCTTGTATAAGTTAATGGTAAACAGAACGATCGATAAACTGTCAAATAATATCTTACAAATTTTTTGGCCTCTTAGGATATTTTTTTTTGTGTTTACCTTTATTTGCAATAGTTTAATGGAAAGTTGATGTAGGTAAGCGTCGCATAGCATAATAATAACCTTTTAACATCCCCACTGCTGGGCCTCTCCTCTGTGAGAGGTAATGGGATGGATTAAGATCCACCACGCAGGCCCAGTATGAGTCGGATGCCAATTGTTTTCGATTTTTTGGTTCTAGGGCAGGCCGGTTTCATGCAGGTATCTAGACAAAATTGCAGTCAGAAAGCTTCTTACCATTCAAAAGTATAATTTATGTTTGGTACTAGGATCCTAGAGGACAAAAAAGTAGTACTGTGCCTCCTCTTTAACTACTAATGTTAAAAACCTTGACCAGTGAGGTGTTTTAGTTGTCATTAGTCATTGGTTATCCTACCATCTGGCGTTTAGATGCTAGTAGACTAGTTGCAAAACTAAATGCATTAGTGCCAGATGAAGTGAAAACACCTGTGGTGGCGACATTAAAATTAATTGGAAGTGTAATTGCAAATGCTGCTGCATTATTTCTTTGAAAAATGGATAAATATTTTCACAATAAATAAAAGAAAACATATGAAATTGCTCAGACAAAGGAGATTGTAGGTAAGAAACCACATAATTATGTTTTTTTTTTTTGTTGGGTGCGATATCATCCAATGACATCTCTCGCTCTAGGGTGGAGCGGAACGGCGTGTCAGACTCTTACTGACTAAAACCCACCCCTGTTCCTTCCCTGCGCTGAGTGCCCAGGGGCGAGGTAACTCTCTTTCGAATTTATCCTCAACCCCTGGGCGGGATGAAAGCATGGTCTAGCTACCTAAGACACTCAAGGTAACAAAGTGGATGAAATCGAACAAAAGGTATGTTACCTTAGAGAAGCTGAGATAGACTAAAAGATTGACCTCACAGTTGATGATCATGCAGTTGATACAAATGTACATTCGAATCCAATTCTGTCTTTCAATAACAATAACAATACAAATAAAAACGTAATAAAAGAACATGTTGACTTTTCGCAATATAAACACAAATAAAGCGTCCAGAGTGCTTGCATTAGGAATTGGACATTAATGCAATAACACGAAGACTAACAAAGGGAATGGCTATTGTCGACACCTGCAAGGAATAACATCGTAACTCAATTATAGTAACTTTTGAGGAGAGCGCGTCAAAGATCTTAAAAAATCTCTCAGACTTCGGCTAAGTCTAAATGCCAGCCAACCTTTAAAATTTGAATTAACGAAGGAATAACTGAACTTTCATAAGATTATATATGTTATAATATGTATGTTTTAAGACTCTTTATGAGTTACAATGACATTCCACAACATATACTGTATAAAATAACATTGTAACTCAGACACTCAATCGCTAATAGTGTGTTATTAAGTAGTTCATAAAATAAAAAAAGATTTGTGAGCCTGAGGTACTATTTATAAAATTTATTTTTATGCGTTTTGGGGTTAAAATACAAATAAAAAGCTTATTTAATAAGAAATAATAATTTCCAAGAACAAGAGTGTATTTTGAATTACAATGTTATACTAGTAATGGCGAGCTTAAACAATGATGACGGATGATGTGTAACTAAATATACCCTTTTATTAACTGCAGTTGTCTCTCACTTACAATGTTTTTACTCTGTTAAAATCTTTACGCAAAGGAATTTAGACACAGGGGTGAGTGCAAAAAAATCTTCAATTTTTGTACAGCATGAATATGATTGTAACTTAAAATTGCCCAAAACTGAGTTACGATGTTATTCTTTGCAGGTGTCGTTGTGATGTTAAAGGCACTTGGAAACACTTGATATGATAATATAGAAGCAAGAACGTCAAGCGGTGTGGCGATTGTTGTTCCGGTCATTTCAAATAAAAAAGAAAAGCTTATAAAGGTAGGTGGCTGTATACCGCAAAATATAAACGAAGGAAACAGTACGTTTAAAAGATGACTTGGAGAAAAATGGTGGCTGTCATTAAATTGAATTAGAACACAAAAGTTTGTACGGCCTTAAATATTAAGGGACCCATTAAATAAACATGCCATTCGAACCCCCTATTAACTCTTCCAAACAAAAGTAACAAGTCAATCCCATCCTAATTACCGTTAAATATTTAAAAACCTTGGCCCAAAAGGGTTTGGGCCAACAGAATAATCATTGGAAATATGCACGCAGCGAAAATTTCTGCTCAGATGCGAAGTCACGTACTGTCTGCAATGGCGGCAAATTTTTGCAAATACCTGCAAAATCCACGATAATGCTTTGAAAGTCAGCTTAACTTTGTTTGTTTGGGGCTGCACTGGGACTCAACTTCCATCCTTAATCTGGGATAATTAGTTATAATTTTGAACCCTTATTAAAGGCGGCAACTCGGAAAATATTAAGGTTCTCAAAGTCCTGAGTTGGCTTGGCTTTAGTTGAAGAGGGTGGACGGAAATGAAGGTAAAGTAAAGACTAATAATTTTGATGATATCTCAGTCTACCAGATTGTAATATGCATATGGATGCACAGAAACTAAGATAATAATCGCCTAAATAAATAAATACTTACATACAGTAAGGTAAAAGCAAACGTAAATTAATCTTCCCTGAGAATTTCAGTAGTCAGACGGGAATACCTTTGCGTGAAACCACGGCACCTAATTGACATGAAATGGTCAGCTTTCCTTCGTGTACCAACAAATTGGAGTGCCCTGATGCAATAAATGATTTACTAGCATGCCTTTTATGCCTCGCTTGTCAATCCAGTGATTATGTTTTTTTTTGTATAAATTGCTAGATGGATGATGATGGTGTTTTTTTTTATGGAAAAGGTTTTGGAGATTAGTACATTTTAAATACTTTGTTTGCGTATATAAGTAGTTAGATTATGTATGTAAATTGCGTTGTCACGTATAATGATATAGATAAGATAGCAAGTGAACTTCGCGACCTAGTTACAGAATGTAGATATTAGGTGTGTGGTGTAAAAACTAGAAATGAGCGGGTGATCGGGACACATAGTATCCTCTGTTGCTGAAAATCGAAATGGAAGTAGTACGGAAAGTAACTGTTGATTGAGATTTATCTACAGAATCAGAAGTTTGAGCTTTTGCTTCTATCTATATTTATTGCATTAAGAGCTTTGTACGCTCGTCCATATTTCAGAACGTAGATATAACCGAACGTAGATATACCGGTTGTCCGAAGAGGACAAGGATAAAGAGAGCTGAAAGATATGGGGAGGCCTTTGACCAGCAGTAGGATAGCGTGGCTGAGAGAAAAAAAAATACAAAGGACCATCATTGCCTGTCTGTCGGTTTTGCTTGTTGTCATAATCTGGGGATCTACCAATGTTTAGAGCAAATTATTCATGAGACACAATAGAGAGCTTTGTCATTCTAGTCTGTGAAATAAAAACCACTAAGCAATATGCTGGTTTGGATTTAAAACCTTTCTATTTTCTGCAGCTTTGAACCTTCGTAGCTCCAGCTTGTGACTTATCCCGCACAACTAATGAATGAAGTCGATATGCGAAGGTAATGACGCGCTCAAAATATACAAAGTACGCAATGTTTACTGATAGGCTCTAAGACTTTAAGCTTCCAGTATCAGGCGTATACGCAACGTATGAACACGAGTTTCAGTTTACGCTGTCAACAGAGAAGGCATTTTCCGTAAGGGGAAAAAAATACTAACCAGAGTGATGTTTAGGAGGTAAAACAGATGCTCGATAAGTATAGTAGCTTAACATTACCTAAATGGAATGACAAAGTACAAGATGAATTAAACACTGAGCTCGAAGACACATACCTACATACATTGTATTCTATGAAAACATGCTTGTCTATGACGAAAACAAAAAAAATGCGTAATACTAGTAGTAGAAGCAACATATACAGGTACGAGAAAACAAGTATGGTAAAGTCTGAAAGTATAAAGGTTTAAATGCAAAGTCAAAATAAACTCAAAAAATTCCAGAAGATAACTATTTCACTTTAATTCAGTAATAACTACCGGGTTCTTTTGATGTTTAGGGACGAGGCAACCTCACAAAATACCCTATTTGGGTATCTCTTAGAAATGACGAGCCCGATCGTGGAATGAGATCTCTTTATGTGAACCACTGGCAATTGTGAACGAAATAAGTCCAGGGACGTTCGTAAATACGTGTATATTTGGATGTCGCAAACGTTGGAATTCAAATAAGTTTTTCATATGTTCAAATTTTGTTAAAAGGTTTTTCGTACGTTTTGTGGGTTTCGTGAGAAAATCTGTTGCTGTAATGAACTTGGCCTGTTTTCCATAATAATGTGTCTTTTGCTTGAGGTCCTGCCTGCGAATTGCTTTTTTAGCAACTTTAAGTTAAACTTGATGGATGCGAGACATACAGGACCGGTCCGTTGTAGCGACACTTGGCGGAGACCTATGTCCACCAGTATACGTCTTTCGGCTGAAATGAGGATAATGATGATGATGAGAGTACTGATATCATCATTCTCCTGCCCTTATCCTAATTTATTTGGGGTCGGCGCAACATGTCTTTTTCTTCCATACTCTATTAGTCGTTATCTCTGTAGTCACCCCCTTTTTACCCATATCCTCTTTCACATAGTCCAACCATCGTTTCTTTGGCCTTCCCCTACTCTTATAGCCATCCACATCCATACACAAGACTTTCCTCACGACATTTTCTTCATTCCTCCGCATCACATGCCCATACCACGGCAACCGATTTCCACACAAATTTTCAGTCAGCGGGTTTGAGATGAGAGTACTGATATATGCTTCAAATATTTCTATTCAAAGGCTGACAAAGGCAAACAAAGGAAAACATAAGACGATCGTTCCATTATTGATTTTGATTGACGCACCATAAAGGGAGCCTGCATCTAGTAACTCCATACCGCTATTATCAACATGCATAGTACAATTACTGATCGCCACAACAACCATGGCCACATATACAATATGTAATATATATACACAATATATACTGTTTGTTATTATGTACAGCCAGCTTCTGTGGTTGACAGACGCTTTGACTCCAATAGCTATCGACCAGTCTTTGTTTCATTGTGATAACATCGTATTGTTATTCCAATGATAGTTTGTTGTGATGATTATTGATTGTTGTGTTTGATTATTGAATTGTTTTATTTATTTATTTATTTATTAAAACTTCATGCAACACAAATGTACAAAGGCGGACTTAATGCCTTAGGCATTCTCTACCAGTCAACCAAGGGTGGTGGAGAGATAACATGGCAGGTGCATAAACTGAAAAAATAAAATAATTCTAAGACGAAAATAATTACAAAAGTATATATAAATATAGTTAAAATAAACATACATATATATTTAATATAATATACCTACATATATAATAATAATATATAAAGTTAGAGATAAGGATTTTGAGACGACTCCTTTACTTGTTAAGAAGGTAATCCCGCAACTTTCGCTTAAATGCATACTGACTGGTGGCCATCCTGATATTGAGGGGAAGCGCATTCCACAGAAGGATGGACTGTATATGAAAGGAAGAATGAATAAAATTAGAAGTATGAGAAGGACAAAGCAGTAAGAGATTGTTAGCAGAACGCAAATTCCTAGCGTGAGTAGAGCAAAGATACTGGAAGTGTGATATAAGATAAGAGGGAGGGGTGGGAGAGTTGAGGAGAGAGAAAAGTGTAGTCAGAGCGCGCAAACTTCTTCTCTGGCGAATGGGCATCCATTTGAGCTCAGCTCTAAAGCTTGACACATGGTCATATTTCCTCAAGTTGAAGATGAACCGGATGCAGTTATTGAGGAGCCTATCAAGCTTATCCAGCAAAGCCGCGTTCAGGTCAAAGTAGCACACGTCACCATAGTCGATTATAGGGAAAATTAAAGTTTGCACAAGCATAGTCTTCGTCTTTGCAGGCAAAAAGTTCCTCAGACGATACAGACATCGCAAAGTCCCGTTGACTCTTTGACAGACACTAGAAACCTGGCTTTGCCAGCCAAGCGTCGAGTCAAGATGCAAACCGAGATCTTTTACGCTAGGACTGATGGGGATGACAGAACCATTTAAAATAATAGGCGGAAGAGAGCTAATCGCCACTCTACCCATCATGCGTGAGCTTCCAATAACAATGGCCTGACATTTTGAGGGGTTCACAGACACCCCAAATCTATCAGACCAATCATTGATTGCATCCAAATCTCGGTTTATATCCTCTATAGCGTCTGACAAACTGTCTACCCGCGCAGCTGTATACAGCTGAAGATCGTCGGCATATAGATGATACGAACACCGAAGACAGTGAGTTATAAAATTTATGAAGATTGAGAATAACAATGGAGAAAGAATACCGCCTTGTGGCACACCAGCTTCCAGGACACGCCAACTCGACGAATTCTCGTCCACGCGAACCGACTGCTGGCGCCCCCGAAGATAAGAAGAGAACCATTCCAGGGCCTCGGAGGAAACCATAAGATGTGAAAGGATGGATAGCAGAATATCATGACTGACAGCATTAAAGGCATTGGAGAAATCAATTAGCACCAAAACAGTAACCTTGGTATCCTCCATAGCTTCTCTAATGTCACCAGTCACTTTAAGGAGAGCTGAGGCAGTACTGTGACCAGGCCTGAATCCGGATTGGAAAGAGCTAACAAGATTGTTCCGGTGAACAAATCCTGAAAACTGCTTGTGGACGCAGGCCTCAAGTACTTTGGATAGAAAAGGAAGAATAGAAATTGGTCGAAAATGGTTAGGTAGGGAAGGATTACTGATTTTAGGAAGCGGACGAACGTAAGCCATACGCCACAGGGATGGGAATTGGGCGGAATCAAGGGAAAAATTAATGATGTGGGTAATCGGCGGAAGAAGACAGTCAAGGATCAAGGTGATCATATAACGACTAATCTCGTCATAGCCCACAGCCTTCGATTTAATGGACAGGATGATCTTTTTAGTTTCCTCCAAGGTTACCGGAGAAAAGTAGAACGGCTCTATGATAGGTCCTGGCAGGCCAGTAATGAAATTAACCGTCTGAGACATCATTTGGGAATCCAAATGACAGGTTGTTGTGAAATGACGGTTGATATCGTCCAGAAAGATTGTTTTAGGAAAATCCACATGACGTGGTCTACCGATACCTAGAGTTCCGAGGAATTTCCAGATATCAGCAGGAGAAGAGGAAGATATGTTATCGAGAATATGGCGGCGTTTAGCGTTGCGTATCATCTGATTACACCGATTTCTAGCAGCCTTGAAAAGGTCCCTATTTACAACACTGCGATCTTTTTTAAATCTACGGAAGGCCCGATCCCTGCGCCTCATCGCCATACGAACCCCCGTTGTCATCCAAGGTGCGGGCTGACGCTTCAGCTTAACCGTCTTGACAGGAGCGTGTTTGTCGTAGAGTGCAAGGATCGTCCGATTAAAGATGCACAGTTTATCGTCAACAGATGTTGCCGCTGCAAGGTGGTCCCAATCAAGTTTTGACGCATCTTGACGTAGCTTCTCAGAATCCATGCGAGCAAAACAACGCATGTGCAGAACTTTAGGGGGAAGTTTAGGAGATTTTAGGACATAGGAGAGGAAAATGAGGTCATGACGGGAAAAGCCAGGGGCAGGGCACTGGCCGTGTGAGGAAACAAGGGAGGGAGTGGACGTGAGGATTATGTCGAGCCACGTGTCATCACTTAAGCTATTAAAGTGAGTAGGTTGCAGTGGAAGGACATGGAGACTAACGGACTCGATAATATGAAGGAGTTTACGTTTTGGTTTGATTAAATTGATGGTTTAAGTATTTCAGAAAATTTTTGATAAGTTCTTTTGTAGCCTTTTGCATCGTCTTTCCTAGTTTCCTGAGTCTTAAAAAGTTCATGTGCATTCCTGATATTTATAATGTGGCTCCTTTTTTCTCTAACTTAACAATCATGTGATTGTTTCTGTTGCGTTGCAGCCGTATCGAATAAACTACTTCTATTTCTATGTTTTTCTAATGTGTTTAAGTAGTATTTAAATCTTTAACTATTAATCCGTCAGGGAACTGCGACGACGAGGGGTGACAGCGATCAACACTGTCGCCCCGCACCGCCGGATCAGCACTGCCGGAGTAAAATCGTTCCTTATTAGTAATAATAGAGTTTTAAAGCGCGCGAAACTGCCGCCGCTTATGGCGAGGCGGGGCCCGACGACGGTGTTGATTGCTGTCGCCTCTCGTCGACGCAGGGCCTTGAGGTGTTAAGGTTTCATTTATTGAAACCTTTATAGCTTCTTCAATAACTTGATCATCTTTAACTGCCTCGTTGGTCTCGTAGTCGTTAACGCGGCTACTGAGCGTTGCTGGTCCTCGGTTTAATTCCCTGAATGGGCAAAAGACTGCTATTGGGTTTTCCATCAGGAATTACTCAGTAGCAGACCTAGTGTTTCGTAGGATGAAACCCCCAAGCTTCGCAAAGCACGTAAAACGTTGGTCCTGCGCCGATCGTCCAGATGTCTCTTCGGTTGTATCGGGTTGGAGTCCCATCAGGCTATAAAATAAAGTAAAACAGAGAGTGGACCTGTTTTTGCGCACACGCTTGTTCATCTCCGTTAGGATTGGCCACCGCGGTCGAAATTCAGTCGGGAGGATTCATTTCATTGTCTTAAGTTATACTTTTCATTCGAAACTTAATTCCTCTGCCTCTGTCTTCACAACACGTCTCATATTTACCCTAATTAGTTATGTGCGTACATAGCCCACCAAACTTAAACATAGCTGAAACTACATCGCAATTAGGAAGGTAACCAACGTGGAAAACAAACAAGGGGTTGATGGTGGTTGCTGCAACCATCGGTGCGAACACACACTAATTAATGATGACTGGTAATCGATAAGGATTTGTTTGGTTTTATGTTGTTTGTTATATTTTAATTGACAACTTAATAGCGATGTGCGAGGAGTTTATAGGCACTGAATTGAAATAATGAGTGTTTTTTTACGGTACCCTGCTAGATTATTTGACTACTTATATTTTTTTAATGCGACGATTTTACTAAAAAAAAATTTTTTACTGTCGAAAAGACGAATTATTTTAAAGCATAATCGGGCTTCCATTACATTGCTGCTTTATAATACCTTCATATTTATATGCCCAGCAATGAGTATGCAACTACTAAATTAAAGATAGTGTGATGGTTAGAACGCTATCTGGTCACATCACTACATATTATAAAACAGAGTCCCCCGCTGCGTCTGTCTGTATATAACTCAAAAACTACTCAACGGATTTTTATACAGTTTTCGCCAAATAGAGCCGATAAATTCATGATTAAGGTTTAGGTGTATAATTTGTAGGCGTGCAAAGCTGGGGTAGGTCACTAGTATTTATTTAATTGTGTGTCAAAATTATGAGTTTTTAGGCCAATTGTGGTCTGGTTTAAAGGTAATCGGCGACATATGCCGATAGTAATGTGTAATGGTTGATAGTCTACTGTTTGTACTGATTTGAGCTTTAAGTTGACCAGCAGGTCAATCAACCTGCCTAGCCTTTTCTCAACTATCTTGGGGTCAGCTTCCAGTCTAACCGGATGCAGTTGAATACCAGTATTTTATATGGAGCGACAGCCTATCTGACCTCCACAACCTAGTTACTGGGTAATACGCTATCCCTTGGTAAGACTGGATGTCAGACTTTCGGGCTTCAGGCAACCCGTAACGACTGTTAAAGATCCACGAGTTTCAAGTTGACTAGTAGGTATTATCAATATTAGATTTTGCTAATGTACCATTACAATAAGTCGTTTTTTCTTATTTTTATTGTTGATAGGCACGCGTTTGACCACTATCTCACCTGATGGTAAGCGATGATGTGGTCGAAGATGGAGCACGCTTGCCTAGAATTAACCTATTCACTCTTGACTTAAAGACTCCCAGGTTGTAGCTTTAAAGAATTCCACTCCCTAGCTGTACGCACAATGAATGTGTTCTCAAAACGTTTTGTGCGTGTAGATGGGATTTTCACCATTGAATTACGGATTGATTAACCGCTCATTAAAACTAATCCGATTACTAAACTTATTATTTATGCATGGCAAAGCTTCAATAAAGCTTACATTTCAACAGTGTTTTCTGACATTCGTGGCCCAGAAAATCTTTTCTTAAAACTGCATCAAAACATACTAGAAAAAAATATTCTAACTAACACTAAACAGAGCAACTCTCCTAGCAGACATCACAAAAAGGCGGTCTCAGACATTGGTGTTGGCTTTCAGTTTGCTGTAGTACAAGTAGAAAGACGACAAACACAAAGAGCGCAAGAAGTACAAGCACAAGACAGCACAAAGTTTCAGCACAGACTTCGTGTTTGAATGGGAACTCGATCTGTGCGACATTGTGCACCGTAACGAGTGTAGTTATTTCTTTTTCAAAGCTATAAAGTTGCTCCAATTTGAATATAGTTAGGTAATAAAATGGGAGAGAAAGGTAATTTTATGGAAGAGTCAAAACTGTTTTTGAGGTGTTTTGTCAAATAAAATACGCATCTTCAAAGGATATAGTACTCGTCGTACTTCATATACTCGTTCGTGTATTTTCAGTGAAAGATGTTTTTCGTATTAAGACTGCACTACTGTTGAGCACCACATATAATGCACCTCCTTTCAATATTTTCTCACTGATATGCTGCCAAGTCTCCAAGCAAAATGACATGAAATATTTGGACAGAAGACAGGATGAAAATTATAAGGGTTCTGTTTTTGAAAGTTGTTTACAGAACCTTAAAAATATGCACAAGTTGACCTTGGAAAACTAGGCCGATAATTCTAGCTTTAAAGCTTAAGTAAGTATTTATGGGATTATAGACTTGGCCTAATGACCTTTCACATGTCTTAAGAAAATAAAAGTAACTAGAATTTGTACTTTCGATAGCACAGCAAGAGAAAGGAAACATTAGCGACCCAGGTCGGGTCAGGTCAGAACAAATAAAGGCGTAATTTAGAAGAAATTATTATTAATTATTATATTCCGTTTCACATTAAAACGAACCAATTATAGCAGCTTTTGATAACTTCAAGGAAAACGGTAATAAGGTTACAAATAATAATTTCTTTGAACAATTTGCGAAGGGCCGTCGAAAACCTGAAAGTCGAGCTTTTTGTACAGTAAACACTTAAAGCCAAGGCTAATTTACTAATTAAAGGATAAGATTTGAAATTACTAAGGAAATACAAATGAAAAAGCAGTTCTTGTATTTACTTGAAAATGAAGCGTTATAATTGTTGTAATTCGTGATTACACGTGAAGTAAAAATTAAAAAAAAACATGTAGAACATGCGTAATTAAGTACCTCTTGAAGTAGATGAAGACATTTGCAAGACATATGCACCAATAGACCTAAGACCAGAGATAATCAGCAACACAGTTGCCATCTAAAACCAATTTACACTACAATAAAATAAATCATAGCAGAACACCACAAACCGAAAAACCCGGGATATAGGTACACATAAAAAAAGTTTCCCAATCACACTTCCTAGTTCCCTACAACGTAAATGCTCCTTGTTATACACTATTCCTACATTCACCGCCGTAACAGTTCGTGGAAACAAGTTTAGTGGGTAGATTTTCTCGAAATTACATTTGATTTATGAGAAAACATCAATGTTGGAAACTTCTTGTATTGTAGGCCTAATCGATTTTGTTTTTGGGCCAACGATGTTTTTGGAAGAATTGGCCAAGTATTTGGATGCCAATTTCGGTAAGAGATGAGATTTGATTTGCTGTTCACCCATAAATCTGAGATTGGCATTGATGTATTTGTTTTTGCTTTGTTAGGAAGTTACGACAAACTAAGGTATATAAAACAGACATAGCAAAAACGGTCAATCAATTTTCCTATCCGTACCAAAGAAAATTTATTCAAATAATTTCCGCTTTCATTCATAACTAAGTTCAAAGCAAACACAGTTTCAATTTCTCGTTCCGAAATCAATTCAACAAACCAATGACAGGCTTGATCGACTAAAGTTCAATCAACATCTAAAACACACAGAACCAGAAGGAAATATAATTCGCCATCTCTGGTAGTGACAGCAAAAGATTTAGGTATAAATCTGAGTTCAAAAGGCAGAACATTAAAAATAAATAGGGGATACTCCGGCCAGACAACGATATTTATTCAGCTTTTAGGACTGTTTGTTAGTTCTGCTAGTGACAGTAAAGTAAAGATTCATATTTTTAATAGTGCTATGAAAATATTTGCGGTGGAATAAAATGAGAAAATGTTTTTGCTACGACGTTTTTGTGGACAGTCTGAGCTTGTTGAGACCTCGATATAATGATGTGGGGTGGTTTTGGAAAAGATAATATGATACGAAAAGTAGACTTTCATTTTGATAAAGCCAGATAATTCGGAAAAGGACAATCAAATCAAATAAACAGACAAAACAACGCACCCAAATATACGAATAGTGATAAAGCTAACAAATTGCGAATTATGCTAAGGCAACAAAAACAATTTTTAAATCCACCCCGGAATATCCGGCCTGGAAATACGGCCTACATATCTGAGGCCCAATTTGCATGGAGATGGCGCCGGAGCGACGGCCTGGGGCTTCACACTGTCATAATCCGAAACTCGGCTAAACTGATTTAAATTTTCGCCATACAATGACTCCATGCTTTGGTAGCTGTTCATACAAAGTTAGTGATGCGGCCCCCAAAGCTGTATTTGCTTTTATTGCAAAGGCTTAAAGATGCGAATGATTGAATTTTGATTTTAGCAATCGCAGAAAAGGTTATTGTTTATTAAGAATGGCTCCTTGGGAACTCGGAATATAAAGGGGTCTGAATTTCAAATGCTGATATTTACAGTTATTGTAAAAACAAGAAATACTTTTTAATAAAAAATAAATACATTTTAATTTTCGATACAACAACTTGTCAATCAAATGCTTTGTACTATATTTAATTCATTATTTCAATTCTCAGCTGACAAATACATGCGTCATGAATTTTATCAAAGCCTTGTTCTAAAACCAAAACTATGTATTCAACAAGAACCACTAGCAATTAACATTATTCGAAGTTTACAATTTCAGTAAGACAAATTCGTATTATCCCCAATCCATGAAAGGGTTTTAGAATTTTAAGAACACTTTCACAAGCTAACATCAACTTTTATGCTGGCGTTAAAGAAAAAGTGTAAATAAACTTCTGAGTCCGTGAAATGGATCTCTTGGAGTCCGCTTTGCTCGCTCTTGCTTTAATGAAGAGATTCACAGCTTTTGAGTTTGCAGCTAAGTATGCAAATTCTTTATATTCCAAGTTACGACTTTGTGGACTTCTTTTATATAGGATTATTTCATTTATTTTAAGGGTTATCACGATTAATAAAATGTAATCTAAGAGGAATAATGGAAAAGATGAACGGATTGTATTCTTTTTTACTGTCTAATCCTAATGTATTACTTAAAATAATTTTGAGAATGATGAATAGACAGTATCGCATGCTCTTTTACTAGTATATATTACGATTTTTCCCTCTTAAAATCTTTATACTTTCACCGAGAAAACTATTTCAGGTTTTCTTGTGTCTGCCATTTTTATTTTAAAGTTGCAATAGCCAAGACAGGATCCTATTAGTTTCTGTCGGCAAGGTTTTGTCGTCTGTCTGGAAGGATTGCTCGTTCCCTGGATGGCATCTTGGGCTCTAGGTTTCCTATTTTCTGTTAAACATTTTTTAAATAAATTGTCATCATAGACAAAGTGAGTCTCAAGGGCTTGGGGAAAACATGAATTATTATCTCAATTGTTTATTTTGCTGACCAAAGCTTTAGTTGGTACCGTTCCTAAATCTATGATATTTACTACATTCCTTTTTAAGCCATCCACATCAAGAATGCCAGTTTAATATCTAAAGTTATTCCGAAAATCCTTCGCGAGAGTTGAAGCAAATTCAGATTTCATATTCCACCACATTATTGCGGTAGTCAGACTCGAATACACTCGGCTGGGGTAGCGGATTTATATCATATATTTATTTCGCTTCGCCTGTAATGGCGCATTAATCTTGCGGAGCCTTTCCAATGGCATTTGACATTTCGCCTCTTCCCCAGGATTGAGATTTGTTGGCTATTTCGCCTGTTTGCAATGTTTAGTGACCGTATATATAGACCGATAGAGAGTTTTGTGCGTTAGTCTTTTGTTTGGGATGTTTAAAGTGGAGCAGTTTCAAATGGGGTCAGTAATTCTACCTCTTTTATTAAAACCTGTTCTGTGGTTTTCATTTATAGTCGTGCAGTGAGCGCCTTTTGTCGACATACCTGAAACAAATAAAACGATACTATAGCTCAAATAGGTGCGTATTATCTAATTAATTTAAATCTAGAGAGGTGTTTCTTTCATAAAAGCACGGGGTGAACCCCATTCATAAACCAAGAAATGTAAAGCTTTTTTGATAAAAATCTCAAGCATATCGAAGGGCATCACCAGTGCATTATCATACACCAACAGTTGAAGGTTACCAAGGTATAACGCATCAACTTTACGAGTATAAGCAGACAATATAACAAATATAACATGCCATACTCGCGTTACAATTGGAATTTATGAAAAGCTGGTGTGTGACGGGGCATAAAATCGAAATCATTGGTTATAGTTTTTATGGGCGATGTAATCAATGGTAAACAAAACGTTTGTGGTTAGTTTTATTTGTACGGTTGATTGGAAACTAATAAATATATAGTGTTTAACACTGTTTTCAATTGAAGTTTTTAGCTTTAGTTTATCTGTTGGTTTTATTCGTAATTGGCTTTGAGTAAATAATATGATAAAATACAAATAGTTAGCATTGCGTTTGGTTGAAATATTAATACTTTCATATTTCTTATAACATTAACTAGTTTTCTATTGTTAGGGGAAAAAATATGTAAGAAAAGGTAAAATTATTATCGAACAAAGTAACTTTAATTTAGTTGAGCATTTCTTACGTGTGTTATGGTACGCCCAAAAACATTAACGTTAACTTTCTATATCCTCTTGAATATTTGGCCTACGTTAAATGGGACAAGAAATACATTTTAGACTTCACAGTGCTAATAACCTTAGTAAAGACAGAAGCTGACAAGTCAAAAGCTCAACTTGAAAAATCAACCAATTACCATCAATTACAGTGTAACGTTAATGTTCCCTTTTTCAAACTTCATTAAGTCAAAGTTAATTTAAAAAGGTGATTCTTTTGACATGTAAATTGAACAGAAAGCGTTAATTGGTACAGTCGTCGACACCCTGAATTGTGAGGCATTTAGCAAACTCAGTTTTAGCGTAGCATCAACGAATGTTCGCGCCCAGTCCAGTTTAAACAGGATTTCGCTGGATATATCCAGTTTCGTTAGTTCCCTTTGACACTTGATTTTGAAAAGGGAGCTGATTGACGTGTGAATATCCTTTTTGGGTAATGGATATTTGGCTTTTGTTAAACCTATCAATGATGCTGACATCATCAATCTTGCGATTGGGGCATTAACATATACTTACAGTTGTAATTTTATGCTTCATGTTCAATCCTGTGGTTGATTAATTTCATTCAATTTATCACATTATCAGTACTTATACCGGTAATGTGATAAATTGAATGAAATTTTAAGACAAAAATATGCTGGGAAATTTGTCAATATGCTTTAATTATATAAAGTTAATACAAACAGCCAGGAAGGTTTGAAAAATAAACACTAATTAATAATTCTTAAGGTAGGAAAAAGAGTAAATAATAAGCGTCCAACACAGCCAAGTCAAAACCCACATTCCGTATCATATTGCACAAACAAACAAAATCCCGATGGAATCAAACTACTCAAAACAAAATCTAAAACTTCAAAGATGATTTACGAGCTGCAGGGTGAAGGGAAATAAGTGTTACATTTCATACAATAGCCTTCACGGACATATTTCATTTTGACGTTTAAAGCTTCAGAAGTAAGAAATGTCAGAAAGTCCACTTCTTGCTAAAAACAGACCTCCAGGCACTCGATACTGTTGTTTGATTGATAGATACAATTCTCTGCATATTTTTTGTAGTGGGTTCTAATTTTTCAAGTGACCATCCAATGCTGACAAGAATATGGGCTCTGTCGGCAGAACCTATTACAGTAAAAACTAATTTAATTGCCATCTTTTTTTATTATAAAAGTACATGCATTGACAGAAGACATAGACAAACCAACAAAAATTCTGAAATCGCTGTATTCACAGATTGGACATTTTAGTTCACCTTCATTCAAACTAGAATTTCTGTTCCTTTTCTTTTTCTGTAGAAACAAACAGTAGCTATTGGCTTAACGCATATCGAATGACTGCGAAGCCACTTAAAAGTGCCCGTAAAATATTTAATCTGTTAAGTTGGTAATAAATATTCCGGCATAAAATCGGAGAAGGGTCTAAGTTTGTCGTTTGTTTTTTTTCTTTTCTATTGGAAGATTGGAATAGGATAGAGAAGCCGTAATTTTTGAGAGTGCCAAGTGTAATTTTGGTATTCGAATATTGTGAAAAAAAGTGCTATTTTAAAATAATCCTTTACTGTGGTTAAAAATAAATAGGTTAACATTAAATGACCTGATAATAGACAATTCATAGGAGATAATCATGGGTGTAAGGTGTAAAAACCTTGATGATATTGCATTTTTTTTAAATAATTGATGGACTTGCGTTTGGCCACTATCTCACCTAGTGGTAAGCGATGATGAGTCGACGGTGGAGCACGCTTGCTTAGAAGTAACCTATTTACTCTGAAACACAGACTCTGGCAAGGAATTCCACTCCCTGTGCATATGGGTCACATCTCACCCAAACAACCATGTAGTGGCGCTTCGCCGTACGTCTAGTAGTCCGATGATGGAACGGGCTTGGCAGACTTAAGATGTGCAATTCCGACGCACACTCACCGAAATGTAACCGATAGAAAACCGACAGGCTAGTAACTCGAGGTTGATGCTCAAGACTAAAAGAAAGACATACTTATATTAAAATAATGATTTTAAAATTCTTCTTCTTTTTCGAAATCTGAAGCATAAATAGCCACCCAATTAAACACACTCAATGATAGAAACACAACCATCCAAAATAACCTGCTCACTCTCAACCAAATGTATTCCTAAAATCAATAGTGTTTTATTTAAAGCTCTCAACGTGAGCAAAGCTACTGTTATTTAGACTGATGTTCCTCAGTATTTAACTAAGCTTCGGATTACCCCGTCAATTCTATCTATTACGCAAAACTGACCTCGATCTCTGCACCAAATTATGAAGAGGGAACGAGACAGCTGTATTTAACTCTAGCTCTCAAAGCTAAGGGGAGTGACAGGGATGGTTATAGTGTTGCTTCCTCCATCGTTTACTGGATACCAGTGTTCTGGGAAAACTATTTGTGACGGAAAGTCCTAGTTTAGCGTCAAAGCAATTTGCATTCGTAATTTTCTGTTAGCTATCTAATTTATGTGTCGTTTTAATTCAAACGGAGTTATTAGTGGGCGTTCGTTTATGACTGCAATACGAATGATGTTGGATTGTTGCCTAATTAAATGTATTTTTACCTGAATGCCCCAGATGGAGGGTAATGTTTTAACCTGAATGCCCCAGATGGTGTTAATTTTGAATGTTTTTCGAGAGTTTTTATGTACCTATGTATTTTTATGTATGTGTTAGCTTCTGCCAGCGGCTTCGCCCGCGTGGAATTAGTACATCCCCAGTTTTGAATTTTAAACCCCTTTTTCACCCCCTTAAGGGTTGAATTTCGAAAAAAACTTTCTTAGTAGATACCTACTCTTCACAAAGAACTCACTCTCCAAATTAGATGTTTCTAAGACCGGTTTAGGCCCTGCGTTGATATATCAGTCAGTCAGTCAGGACTCAGAACTTTATATATACAGATGTATGTTAATATTTCTATTACTTTTGCATGCCTAGTAGCCTAAACGGCTGGATAAATGAGATATCATTAGATTGGGTTGGATTGCCGAAGTGACATGACATAGGCAAAATGTATTTTGAAAAAAAAAAACAAAATGGCGGCTGCTATTAGATTAGTGAGGTCTTATTTTTTGTGACATGATCAGGTATCAAAATAAAGGGGATTGAGGAAGTGCTAAAAAAACTAACTAAAGTGTAAAAAATAAAAACCCAATTCCAATAGACCACTAAAAAGTTCCAAAAAAGTCACTTATCAAGAAGTCTGATGAAGTTACTGGCATGAAATCTATCATTAAACTAAAATAAAATAAATTTAAATAAGATAAGATTGTAAGTAACATTGTTTAACGATATATGGAACTAGCCAGAGATCGTTTGTGTGATTTGTGATTGGATAAGCTTATGTCCAGCAGTGAACTGCCAATAAGCTGAAAGCAGTCTATTCGTCTTAACAGTGTTAATGTAAAGACATTGTATAGCAGACTGATTGGAAACTCCAATAGATATCGATCCGAAGTTGCAACCTGTTGCTTCTTATAAACCGGTGGATGCAGACAGGTTACATCCATCTGTAAAAACTTAGGCACCATCAAACAGGGTGAATAGGGATGCAAGGGTAAATAGGGTAGGTAGGGGTATTTCATTTTTATTAAATTTAACTTTAAATTTAAATAAACATTAAATTACTCCAATTTATTAATGAATTGTAGTTTTAAAAAAATACGATGCTTTATTAAAAACCAATAATACCAAACCATAAAGTTTTGTTTCAATTCGCCCCTGCATCCCAATTGACCCCGTTGTTAGGTACGTTCCCAGACGAAGTGTCCGAAACAGACTAGTAAAGTTTGTATCAGCTTCTTCAAATATGTTTAAGCCCGGAACAGTAATAATAAAATCAAAACATCAACAAAATACGTTTCTTTGTCACCAAAATTAGGCCAAACACAAAACAAAGCATTCAAATGTTAAAAACAAATGACTGCTGCTCTAAGATCTTTTGTCTCACGAATAGATGACACGGCTCGAGAAAAATAATTGCCATCGTTAAATAGTATTAAATGAAGAGGATTTTATTGAGTAACTCCCTCTGAAGAGGGTCGCTCGTTTGTGAGGTACGAAAAGAGAAATGTCTAGTTTTAAATGGAGTTACTTTGCTTTTTATTACAACAAACCCGTTTGGAGTTTCGTATTACGTATACAAATTTATTAGTTATTAAATAATTTTAATTAGTTATTAAATAATGGTGCCGATTCTCTTGTTGAATAACTTAACTAAAATTAGAGAATCGCTATCTTTTACTAAAAGACAGTGCGAGAAAAGGACTATAGCTATGAACTAAGTTAAATTAATTATAACTATGCACTAAATGTGTAAAATAGTTCCATATGGATTATTTGATGATTCGTCTTTGGCTGAATGTCATTTACTCATGTGAAATAAACACGACTTACGTAAAAATATAAACGGATATCAAGTTAAATATATTTAGTGATCGTTATATTTTTGTCCTAGTTAATCAAACTCATGAATAATTTCGCTATACATGTTTTATTCTAAATAGAATTAAGGACTATTAGTAGTTTCTGTCCATTCCAGGCATTTTTTTGTATGGCAGATGGGCATTCCCCTTTGACAGTTCTAATTTACGTCCGTCTCTTTCTTGTTTTATTAGAGAGAAAAGATAGGAATAGCCTAAATTAAGTTTAGTTTGTGCACAACAGATTCTGCACCACTATCTGCTTTGTTAAAGCATTCGACTATGATCTCTAGGAGGCAGACAAGGGTTTAATAAACTCTCAGAAGCAACTTTAAACGTCTTGTGTGACAAAATGTAAATCATCTGTATCGTAGCTCAGTCTTGCGCATTAAAATACTGAACAGTATCGCCCTCATTGAATAAAATATCGTAGCATAGCATAGAAAATAAATATTAAAGAATCCTACTAAAAACGGCCGTTTTTGATACTTTTGCTTACTATTTTGGGTACGAAACATTTTGAGTCCTTTTTTAACAACGTAAAAATACTTTATCCTCTTTGTAACAAACATGACGTAGGAATCTTTAATATTTATTTTCTATGCTATGCTACGATTTTTTATTCAATGAGGGCGCCACTTGGCGGGTATTAGATACCCTTAAATACTGTTTAGCGGATTCAAAATTCAAGGTAACAACGTCTCATCTATCACATTCAGCTGTATATAGGACAGAACCTTCTTCAAACGATATTAATAAGACGAATATTTCTAGGCCATAGTACCTAATATATATCTAACTTTAATGTTTCATCAACATTTTTTCCAATACCGTAAATTATCACATAACTCCAACACCCAGACAAATACGCAGACATTATTAAAATTACACCTCAAACACACGTCTTAATCAAATCACAAATTGATTCCATTTACCCCAACATAAAGGTGACCTCACATGAACGGTAAACAATTTTTCAATAATCGTTGTCTAGACGGTATAATGTGAGGGCGACGGTGGCGACACCAACGGCTAACGGCTAAACAACTACCATTATCATTACGATAGAGCGTGATGGTTTTCATTAAGTACGACGAGGACCGAGAATTTCTCAATGTATAGAAAATTAAAAGGACGGGCGGTCTAGGATTAATTGAATTTTATGAAAGGAGTGGTATTGAGGTTGTGGGATGAATGGATTTTATTCTGAAGGTGATTTAAATAAGGAAAAGAAGGGAAAAAATAATGTTTAGGAACGAAGCAACATCACTAAAGGTAGGTAAGAAGAAAGAAAGAGGATTTTACTGTGAAGACCAAACGGTATAATTTGGTCGCATCACTAGCGAGACTTTATAAAAATATTACCAACAGCTATTTAGTACGTTTTGTCGCGTTATGCAAACATAAATGTATGGGCATCTTAATTTTTTTTTACGATTCCAGTATTTCTTAATTTTTCCCCCAATTATCTATTTGTAACTATTGTTTATGTATATTTGTGTATTGAATTTATTCATATGAGTAGAGTATGTTTTATTTTTATATATTTAATAAATATTCATCGTATTCTTTTTTATATTGCACCTACCACTAATTGTCTCTGCAAAGGTTGACTGGTAGAAAATGCCTGAGGCATTAAGTCCGCCTCTGTACTTGTGAAGTATTAAATAAATAAATTTTGTACTTTGTACATGAAGTATTAAATAAATAAATAATTAAATATTGGTCCCATTGTAAAAGTAGTCCATAATGATGAATATTACCATTGTTTTCATTTATTTTTGTATTTTTGTCTCTACCTTGTCTAAGGTAAAATATGCGATTGTTTCCTTTTTCGTAATACACGTTTATGACATTAAGAGTTTTTAAATAAATCTTTTTATATTATAACTATTTACAAACCGAGTGACTCAATTAACAATAGATTAGAAGTGGTTATTTTTCCACAAATTCTCACTCCATTATTATTAAAAATAGTACACAGTAACGATGATGTATCGTCTCATAGATTTTCAACGCACCTATTATTTGGACAGCGTTATTGATATTGTCACGCGACCGTGGGAGGGGGGCTTAATGGTTTAAATTAAGAACTATGGGTTTGTTCGGTTTATCAACTTTTTTAAGTTAGTAATTACACTTGGTTCAACTTTGAGCATGGGTAACTTACGTCCCATAACATGGTGTTTTCAAATATTTAAAGATGCCACATTTATAGCAGTTTAAATAGTAAGTCATACCACTAAATTGATAATAAAAATTTTAAACGACAAATTGGTCATAATGTAACGATGCTTTAGTTAGTCTAAATGTAAAATGCCTTTCACTTACCTAATTTTAAAACGAAAAAGACAGATTTTTAGTCGGATCTGAAGACATTAAACTTAATAACTTAGATCATTAATAAAAACTAAAAGGTTTCTTCTGTCTTAATCGTCATCAAAATGTAAGCAATGAAAACGGAAATACTTAAACCTTGTTCGAAACAATTTTAGCTTGAAAAAGCGCATTTAGATCTAGTAGAATTCCCTACCAGAGTTTGTGTTTCCTGATAGCTACAACCTGGTGGTCTTTAATTCAAGAGTGAATAGGTTACATTATTGCTTACCACCAGCAGGTGTATTCGCTAACTCAGTTGACATCAATTTGATAGGCACTTTGCCGTACATTGCTGCTTTGACGTATAGGAAAACCGTAGTGCCTATTATAATCGATATCCACCGAGCAGTACTGCATAGTGCCTATCAAATTGACGTCTACTGAGTTAGCGAATACAGGCAGGTGAGATAGTGGTCAAGTGCGAGCCTAACAATTAATAAAAAAATAGCGTCAGCAAAAAGCTAACATTTTTTCAGAAAAATCTGAATGAAATTTTAAATGGTATGGTGTTCTTATAAACGTGATAATTAACATAGTATATCAGTCCCTGACAGTTATGGCTTCTAGGGGTTTCCAAAAAACCATTAACTTTTGACTCGTTATATCTACCATCTAAATTAGGTGGTACTAATGTTCTGGTAACACGATGTTTTTGGTGATTTTTGATTAAAATTGTGATTAGTGGACAGGTAGTGGCATTCTGATACAAGTGCTCCTTGTTTTAAGCTGTCATCGGAAAAGAAATACTGCTAGACATTTGGCTCTTGCTTTTTTGTATGATGTTAGTTCTGTGACAGTAAATACTTTTTCTTTTTTCAGTACAATATAATCACTAATACATTTACAGCAAAATACAAACGATTAAATTACAAAATAAATAAAATATGCGTAGAATTCATAAAAAAATTGCATTGAAAAATTCGTCCATCGCTGTCAATGGGAAAAGTGCCCAGAACACTGGCAGCATTGCCACGTTAAATGAAAATGTTGATTCTTTGGCCGACTAAAGGCTAGCGATCTGGTCACGTGAAGAGTTGATTAACTGCTTGCTGATACGGTATATATCAGTCGCACTATTAATTATGTTAATGAAATAATCATAATTTTGTTGAGCATCTAACTCTCCACAGCATGGTAACATAACTTCTTCTATAGTTTTGGTATATCCTATCCAGTTGGCCGATTTATATTTACGTTTTTTAGTTAAATAAGTAGCTTCCCCATAGTTACTTTTAATTTTAATACACATATGATCACTGCTCAGATTTTCGCTCAATACATGCCACTCAAATTTACAAGCTAAATCTGTGGAAACAAATGTAATATCAGGACACGTTTTTTGTAAATAGCCATTTACCATCTTAATTCGCGTGTGCTCACCTGTCCCTTGATTAAGCGAGACGTATCCCGCATCCAAAGCAGCATCAAAAACCATCGTACCTCTTGTGTACTCTTGTGTATGTGTTTTGTTGTCTGTTGTCTTGTAACTGCTTGCTGATGTTATAGAAAACTCGATTAGCATTCGGTAACCATGACCGTAGTGCATATTTCCCTTTCTTATGTTGCAATTAAAAAATTGAATAAATATGTTTAGTACTAGAGCATTAAATTACATCTTCCTTGTGGTCTCTATTTCATCGTCTCAGTATATATATATGCAAAGTGTAAACTTGTGACATTTTTGCATCAATTTAATTTAAATCTCCCATTTGCAGTCATAATCACATTTCCAATTAATTTAAAATCAACACCAATATACAAAATGTTCAACATGGAAACACAAAAATATCGAAAAAAAGAACATTCTCGTTAACCCTTTACATGCCGCGTGACGGTCTACGTCGCCAGCACAAGTTTTCGACAGTTGCAAATTAAAATGGCCGCCGCTCGTGCGTGATCGCTCCGACCGAGCTCACCGCGTAATCTCTTGCGGCGACGTGACTCGAATGTCGCGTGACATTTCACCTTTGTCTTGCCCAAAAATTGTGAAAATATTTGGTGTGACCAAAGTTTGCCAGCTGCTCTTGAAGGGCTCTGAATTTGGCTATCGATGAATTCTAGGTCAGTGGCAAAATATTTCGCCCGTTTATTTGCTTGAGCCATTAGAGTATTTTTAATGAATATAATATAGTTATAGTTAGTTTAGGTTTTTAAGAATATTTTTGTTACCTAAAGATAAATAAATGAAAAATATTGCAAAGAAAAAAATCGAAAAATTATTTTGATTATTGATTTGAATTCAGATTGTTCGTCCAGTCTGTAAGCTCTACATCTGGACCTTTAACTGAATGTCAAACGGACAAAACTGTCCAAAAATGCTACAACTAGTGTTGATATACGTTTGCTAAGTTTTTAGCGTAACCAAACACTATCAGCATGATTTATTAGGTACTGCTATTTATTTCTCTAACGCCAAGTTCAAAACTGCTTCGGTAACAATATCCAAAATTCAGCCCCAGCCTTTAAAGTTTAACCCTCCCCTGGCCATAACAACCTACACCAAACATTGTCAATATTTACCAGAGAACGCTAGTTTGCCTGACTTCTATTAAAGCCCGAAGGGATCCGGTAATGGTAACTAAGCTAATCCTAGGTCTGAGATCGTGAGCGCCCCGAGACAGACGGGCGGACAGACAGACAGCTTAGCTACAAATATAGACTTAGATTTAAGGGGTTAGAGAGAAAGGTGGAAATGTAGAATTACAAGATGTCTGCAGCAAATAATGATTGCGAAATTTTGTGTCTCCTGAGAGAATATTCTGCTTTATTTGTTGTTTTATTACTTGCTAGTATCTAACAGCAAATTCAAATGAGTAAAGTGTCTTAGTGAAGTAATAAAATCTTAATAGATGCAGCAGTAAAAGTTTATTGGAACACGATTACATTACATGCTGTATTTTCTTAATTAGAATACCTTAAAGAACCTTTTTTCAAAACGGTGAAGTAAAACATCGTCAGGAAACCGGTATATCCTAGAACCAAAAATTCCAAGACATGTGACATCCACCAATCCGCATTGGGCCAGCGTGGTAGATTAAGGCCCACACCCTCTCACAGAGAGGAGGCCTGTGCCCCAGCAATGGTAACATTAAAAGGCTGATGATGATGATGATGATGAAGGAACCTTTTTTTAACATTGATAGATTCGCGCTTGACCATTATCTCATCGGATGGTAAGCGATGACAGTGGTCGACGCTGGAGCATTCTTGCCCTAAGGGGTAACCTATTCACTCTTGACTTAAAGACCACAGGTTATAGCTATTAGGAAACACAGACTCAGGCAGAGAATTCCACTACTTAGCTGTACGCACAATGAATGAGCAACATTTTAATTCAGGGTAGCCCACGAAATTCAAATTTTGTTACGTTTATTGCAATTCGCAGGTCAGTGTCAGGTTGTATCTTGGTCAAAATTTGATTCGCGGCCGTAGAAAGTATGTATTTATAGAATTATAATAGAATTGATGCCAAATGTCATGATTTCATGAAATGCTTACATTTGGCATCAATTCTAACTGAGAGAGTTGTATTGATGATTTGAATGATTACAATTCTATGACCTGCGAATTGCAAAAAACGAAACAAAATTTAGATTTCGCGGGATACCCTGGAGCTTCCACCTTAAGCTATGTAACAACATAAATAAGCACAAAAAATGGTAAAACAATTGGCATGAAATTGATTCCACCAAAGCGTAACACCGAAAGCTTACGACCAACCAATAAACCCTAAAATTAGCGTAACACTAAACGAATACTTAAAACCAAATAAAACCGGTTTAAACCGCAATAATCTGGCCAAACAATCAATTTTCCGGCTCAGTTCATCTTGGTGTTGGAACACTGCAAACAAAGGAGATGCCTTAAACCGGCACAGAAGTGTTATTTACTCGGTAGAATCACGGGTATCACGGCACTTGGTCGCTGCGACCAGAATACCAAGTGGTATACGGTTACAGGAGGGTTAAAAGTGAGGGAAAATACCCGATATTATTGTTTTTTGATTGTGCGCTTTTGTTTTTTTTTTCTTCTGTTTTAAGGTGTTGTGTTACGGTCAATGTTGGTATTGTAATCCGATTTTGGGATGTTGGCGGGAAATGTGGGAAATATGAGGCATGTTTTTCTTTCTATACTTCCTCGATTTATTGCTTATGTCTTTATTTTGCTATTTTTTTATATTTTATTAGATCAGAAACTCTTGATTTATTAATAACTACCAGTTAGTTATTACCCAGCGAACTTTGTACAGCCTCAGAATCAATTAAAAAGCCGTTCAATACAAATTGTTTGTGAAAATGAATTTTCTTCATATTTTTTTTTTCTTTAATTTTGCCTATGTTTTAATAGTTATTCTGTTATCGGCGGAGACAAATCCAACAAATCATAGATCATTAAAATCGGACCGGCCTTTCTTATGTTATAAATGGCGTAACTAACCCGACATTGTTTTTTAAATTAAGATATAGATATATAATGTATTTCATAACTGTTCATATCGACTGCCTCAACTTGGCATTATATCTATGGCAAAAAATACTATGGCAGCTTTCGAAACATTTAGCATAATACGAGTAAGCTGCGTAATCCGATGTCACATGTCTTCAAAACATTTGAAATTTAACAATTATTTAATCGCCTTATCCATTATTCCCGTACAACTGTGACCGCTTCCACCAACAATAACATGAACAAAGTTAATCCCTTTAGCAGCTCATTTTTATAAAAAACAAAAGAATATGACGAGCGTCCGACATTTTTCTCTTTTCTGACGTTGTAACAGAATCGCAAAAGTTGCGCGGCGCGGACAAAACGTCGCACACGACATTGCACTCACACTGCATGCTCTGTCAAACACAATTAGCGCTAAATTCGCTTAACGACGGCGCGTCGCAGTTGGGGCCAATTTGCAGAGTACGCTTGTTAGGCGCACTGTTCCCAGAGTCGCGACGCTGTTGGATTTTCAGTTGAAAGTAGTAAAACTATTCGTAGCAGACTGGAATATTAGTTAGGATGACTTTTTAGTTATGACTGGGAAGTATTTTAATTTATTTTAATATCCAGATTAATGTTGCCATGCTGTGGAATCCCACAGGCTAAAATGGAATAGTTTGAATAACCCGTTCGTACATGGGTCTTGTGAAGATTTCAAATAAGGAAAGAGGTTCTCGACAAAGTAACATTTTATCAGCGAAAAAGAATGTCAAAAAGTTAAAGTGTAAGGGATTGAATTCTATGACAGTCAAAAATTCGAAACAAATTGGGCCCTATTTATAAAAAAAAAAATAACTATATGATTACTTTAAACACACACAGATTACCAGGTTCTTAATTCTAATAGTCTATGGACGATTTGAAATTAGAAGACGCTAATCAGTATTTAAACTAAGCATATATGACTGGCGAGTTTTATAAATAAGGCTTGTTTTATAAATAAGGCGAGTTTTATAAATAAGGCGAGTTATATTATTATTAAAGCGAGTTTTATATCTAGAGCCCCTGTAACTCTTAAATTCGCTCTTTTTAACCGACTTCAAAAACGAGTAGGTTCTTAATTCGTCCTTTTTTTATATATTTTGCCCGATTACTCGAAGATGGCTGGAGAGATTTGGTTTTTTTTTAAATTTAAAAGTGTATACTTCCCAGGTGCACCCATACAAATTTTATTGAAATTGCTTCAGCGCTTTATCAAAAACTGAACAAAAACGAAAAATATGTATAGATGACGTTTTGGTTTTCTCCAATTACGAGTTTGTTTAAATTCCGCGTTCCATGTTATTGGGGTTTTTAGTTCTGGGGTATAACAACTAAAAATTGAAAAATAAAAACCTTTTTTACAAAAAAGACAACCGACTTCCAAAAAAGAAAATCAATAAAATACAAACACCGGCTTCCAAAACTAAAGTTATTGTACTTTCAGCTCAACCTACCTAAATCTACAACGTGCATTTAAAGTACCAAACAGTTCTTCCATTCACCTTTCATAGAATTCAAAGGTGCGCACTACATTTTTAACAGCATTTCATGTATCAAGGTGTATGTAACACTACACTTAAGGCTAGGTTCCGTACGTCTTGCCGCTGCAGGCAATTTGCAAAGTGCGCCTGTTCTGGCGTGTGATATGACTTGGGAGTGATGCAACACGTTTGCTGTTTACCTGAGTTTCTAAATGCTGTTAGAAACTTACAATTTTGAAGAGGTTAACTCTTTTTTCTCGAAAAATACATGAAAAATATTTTACGTGAAGCTGAAGCTTGAGTTTGGCTAGACTATGTGAAAGGCCCACAACCCTCTCACAGAGAGGAGGCCTGTGCCCCAGCAGAGGGGACATTAAAAGGCTGATGATGATGATGATGAAGCGAAAGGAGCATTTTTAAAAAATGCCTTTAAAAAAATGTATCATCATTGAAATATAAATATTCTTTATATACAAATATTCTTTATGTACATCATAAAAACACAACCTTTGGCTGGATTTGACAGAAAAAGAAGAAAGATACGCCAGTGCGTTAGTATACGGGGTGCAACCTAAATGCAAACAGATGTAGAGAGCGCGCGCACTTTGAACTCGAGGAATGCGCGGGCGTCAGCTGATATTTTACGAATATTACATTGCCTGATAAAGTTATAAAGAGAAACAGTGTCTTTGACTGCAAATAACGGTTTCATTTAACTGTTCTCACAGCATAGTGTATGCAAAATGCTAAAAAAATGTCTTCTTTTAAGATTTTTTGATGTTATCGTATCAAGAACCACTCACTAGCCTGTCTCGGTTTTCGGGAGCGTTTACCTTACACCCTGTATATAATAATTGAGTCAGTTCAAAAAATTAATAAGTATTCTCAAAGAACATGTTCAATTAAATTCATGTGAGAAAACAAAATGAAGAAGAGACTGATATGATTTAAGCACGAAGCTGGATTTCACGTTAGACTCCCCAAAGAAAACGAACAAGGTAGGTTTCAAATTAAAAATTAAACCTGCTTGTTAACAAGGGCGCTAATTTTCTTCCTGGCACACGAAGGGTTAATATTAATGAGCTACATGCTTCTAATGCATACGGTAAACATTTGTTCAAATCTGCACCAGCTCTATAAGATCCCTTTCGATGTAATTGTCAAAATTATTTTGGTAGGAGGTATGAGATACTGCTATGATAACACAAAGGCTTAATATATCTCTAATATTTAAGAGCAAGCTGCATTAAGACGCAGTTATACGACTTCTAATGGTTTTTAATTGTCATCAACGTCTGAACGACTAGTATTATTTCTTTGAAAAATAGAGACAATTTAACAAGTACAATAAAGATTACATTACAGTCAATTATTTTATTTTTGCAGTCTTCTTCTTTACGTTTCGGTGGTACTTTTTGCAGTATTACCACGTATTACGATTAAATACTTTAGAGTAAATATTAAAAAAAATATCAAAATCGGTTCACCTAGTAAAAACTTATGAGGACACATAAAAAAAAAATACAGTCGAATTGAGAACCTCCTCCTTTTTTTGAAGTCGGTTAAAATAATTAAAAAATATAACGATCTGGTTAATTGGGTGAAACAATTTCATCTATATTTAATAAAATAATCAAAAAAGAAAAACATCTAGAAATGCGACGTTGCCAGCCCGCGCGCGATGAACGCTCTTAAAACGCTACGATAATCGAAGATCGAGAACAATGTAGTACCAACTTCAGCTATGCTCATCAAGATAGTTGGTTATTAAAAGCTCCATAACCCTCTAGTCGATGTCATAAGACATGTATATGCCAATCCTATTGTCTCTCAGCAAACAGAAGATGATTGAGCGAGATTATGCTAGTTAGTATCTGTGTGCATTTCATTAGAATTCTGACTATATTAACCGTATTTGCTGTCTGATTAGATTGTTTATTTGGATCTATACTGTTATTGATATTGCGGTTGCAGGGTTATTGAGCTGGATGAGAAGCTGATGATTGAATGGTTTTAAAGATCGCGGACTTGGAGTAATAAATTGGAACGATGGACATATATTATTTGAGCAGTGGTGGCCCAGTGGTATTGGCCGCGACTTACAAGCCGATCAGCACCAGGCCCGTGAGTCGACGACGCGTAGTGTTCCACGCGCGCCTCAAAGAGATTAGTGTCAGCCACCACTGACGGGGCCCATCGTGGCCGGTGCCTGCATGCCTAGTGGTAGCGGATAAATTCTGAAAACGAGTTTGAGTGATGAATAAAAAAATGAGTTGCACTCAGGCAGCGAAGGAACAGGGGTGGGTTTTAGTCAGTAAGAGTCTGACACACCCTCCCGCTCTACCCAGAGTGAGAGAGGAGGAGAAGTCGTTGGATGATTTCCCACCCCAAAAAAAAAAAAGGCAGGCGCTTTACTTTGTGTAAATTATTTCATCACCACTGCTCTCAAAACGGTGAAGGAAAACATCGTGAGGAAACCGGCATGTCCTAGAACCAAATCTTCGAAGACATGTGACATCCACCAATCAGCATTGGGCCCGCGTGGTGGATTACGACCCACACCCTCTCACAGAGAGGAGGCCTGTGCCCCAGCAGTGGGTACATTAAAAAAAAAGGCTGAGATGATGATGATGATGATGACGTATATTATTCTGCCTTTGAGATATGCTTCTATGATTTCTTTTTGAAGTGAAAACTTCTTTTGCCGCGTTGCACAACATGCTAGTGACGTGTTGCGCCAGACTGGCGACGTGCAGTTTTCACTTCTGTCGGTAGTACCCTTGACTTGTATTTCATATATCTAGGGTGTACTTTGCGTGTTGTACCTACCTACTCCAAAATAAAGTACATGCTATGACAGATGAAAAGTTGGTTAATGACTCCTATGTATTTCAAAGAGTTAGTCTTTTGGGCACATTAGCAGTAGACAGAGATGCTAAGGAATTTTCCGACGCAGTATTTTAGATTTTTTTTTAGTTTTAGTCAGTTAAAAGTGTTTGTGAATTTCTTTAAAGTGTATATAGTAATAGTTAGTTAGGTATTTTACCAAATATTATTTTAATCAAAGAGAATATATTTTATGGAATCGATAAAATTATGGAGGTAATGAAGAAAGAATGGTCTCATGTAAAAATATAAGAAAATAAAAATAATATCAGGCATGCGTATTCCTTTCATTTATTACACACATCCCGTTGCCCTTAACTTTTCCGTATAAAAATAAGTCTCATAAAAAAATCTCCAATTCAATATATTCAAAATAAATTGGTGTGGGTTCCGTAGTTAGCTATAAAGCGCACCTAACATAATGAAATCGTATATCTTTCACTGCGTAATTCAATTATACGGAGCAATCACACTCGCCCACTGTATAACAGGTGCGTTTTATACTGCCGCCAAAGGAACCCTAGTGCTGTACTTGGGTTGTGGTGCAAGGGAGAGGAGGAAGAGGGATAATCGTCATTGATTACGCTTTGACCTTCACTTTTTTCAACATGAATACAGAGTAAGAATCACCAACTTGAAATTACGTGTAGAAACATTTGATAAGGTAGCATAAATACAAAAAATGCTAGCGTTGACCAACTTCATTTTCTTTTCGACATCGAGGAAACTTTTTCAGGTTCTCAAAATACTTATACATATATATTTTCTTATTACACTGGGTGTTTTTTCAATGTTGGAAGACTAAGGTTTTCAACCAGAGCGTCCTGCCGGTTATGACATACGGTGCCGAAACGTGGACACTGACGGTCGGGCTGGTCCACAAATTCAAGGTCGCTCAGCGCGCTATGGAGCGGGCTATGTTAGGAGTTTCTTTGAAGGATAAAATCAGGAATGAAGTTGTCCGGAAAAGAACCGGAGTAACCGACGTAGCTTGCAGAATAAGCAAACTGAAGTGGCAGTGGGCTGGTCATGTTTGTCGAAGGACCGATGGCCGATGGAGCAGACGAGTCCTGGAGTGGAGACCGCGTATCGGCAAGCGTAGTGTGGGACGACCACCAGATAGATGGACCGACGACCAAGATTAAGAAGGTCGCTGGGATAGACTGGATGCGGAAGGTAGAGGACAGGGTGTTGTGGCGCAGCCTGGGTGAGGCCTATGTCCAGCAGTGGACTGCGATAGGCTGAGTTGATTGACTGAGGGTTTTTGGACAACTTGTGATATAACGCTATTTTATCAAAGCACTGTTTTTTTTATAATACTTAGGGGCTATCCATAAACTACGTCATACGAATATCATAATAATTTCGCATTACAGATTTTGAAATGTGACGTCACGAAACTTAACCTTTTAGGAGCGATGACAACTCGGGTTGTCATCGGGCTTCTTCGACAACCCGGGTTTGTCCGCGGATCTTAAGAGGTAGGAGGCTGGTTTTTTTTTGTTTTCAAACTCAGTTGAGTTTCGGATCCTAAGAGGTTAAATTTTTTTCCAAGCAAACGTTAACCTTGGGTTGTCGAAGAAGCCCGATGACAGCCCGGGTTGTCATCGGGACTATAAGAGTTAAGACTCCTCCCACCTCTTGTCACACATTGTCACAATTCATGGAACTCCAACCCCTTAACGTGTGACATAATTTATGGATAGCCAACCTACTTTAGAACCTAAATTAAAATATTAGTCGTCAGGTAAATAACCAAAAAGTATTTGATACGTAGTTTTCTTTTTATTCACGTAAACAAAAAATGAGGGCGATACAGTGCGTTGAAATTTCTTACCACCAAAGTGACGTAACGAGCTCCGCCACTCCTGAACTTTGATGCATTTATCTTTGTCATTATTTTATTGGTTTGGTAAAGCAAAAAATACGTGTCCTATATTTTTGGTTATTTAACAGACTGACTAATTAGATGTTTGAAGTTATACTTCTTTTGGCGCGTTAGGGAAAAATGATGAGAGTAAATTTTCACGATGCGTGCGCACACCGTCACAAAAAACCGACACCCTGAAGTTAGCTATAGTATGTGTTTCATGAAGAATGATTGTTTCCCTTTTGTAAAGTTTGTGACAGTTTGGTTTTTTATCTTGTTACGCCAAAGAAGTATAACTTCTTACGTGTGTACATAAGTACACACACACTTTTTTTTTAGTAAATTACCCTATTGCCATCTCTTTCTTGTCAACACTGACTCCCAATTTCCCGTAGGACGTAACCACAAATGTCTTCTATTCACAGCCCACACATCCAGTATCTCATCCCTCGCACCATCCACTAGAAGCATCCATAAATCGCGGGACCCTCCGGTCTTCACCGCGCCCATTAACACGCCCGACTTAGACTTTATATCGCCAAGAATAGAGTAAACAAAACGCGCGGTAACGCGACGCGACACGTTTTGGGTTTGGAGTGATTTTTGGAAATAGGGAAGAGCATAGACGCCTAACGATAAACATCAGATACAGTAAAAAAAATTGAGGGTAGGTATTATTTATAAACCAAATGCGTGTCCGACTTCACACATTGTACCAAATGAGGGAATTATCAAAGAAAAAAATCTGATTTATCAATATATTGGTATTTGTTAGTAAAATATAATAAACATTAAAACCAAATTTCAAGTTCATAGGTCAATAGGAAGGTAAAAATTTTTTCGGAACAAAATTTTGTGACAAACGACGGACAGATAGACGGACATGTGAGTGACAGCAATAGGGTTTGGACACTGATTAGCGGGTTTTTAATTAAAAAAATTCAATGAAGAGTTCGTTAATCAGTATTAAAAATAAGCATATGGTTTGCTAGTTATATGTATAAATAAGGTTGCTAGACGCGAGAAGAAACGAGAAAGACTTGAGTGAGAATTATAATATGGCAGCAGTAGACATGGAATTTTGGATAAGTTAAGGTAAATTATTGTGTTCTGATTAGAAGACAGCTTGCAGCAGCTGATTTGAATATAGTTGACACTTTGTGTGACCCAAGAGCTGGCTTTTTACTCAGTCAGAGAGTAAGCATTGCCATACACGTGGCAATGCCGCCAGTTTTTTGGACCACTTCCAGTCGCCAGCGATGCGGAGGATTTTTGACGTTATATTTTAAGTTTTATTTAGTCGTGAGTTTTTGTTTTAATTATAGTTAGTTAAACAAGAAACTAAGTGGCAGTTCGGGAGAGACTTGCCTTACATTGTTATTGAATAATAGTGTAAGATGATGATTGTCGTCGTTGTTGTTGTGTGAATGTCGTGAGGAAAGTCTTGTATAAGGATACAGATGGCTATAAGAGCAGAGGAAGGCCAAATAAATGATAGTTGGACTGTGTGAAAGATGATACGGGTAAAAAGGGGTGACTATAGAGATGATGACTGATAGAGAAGTATGGAAGAAAGAAACATGTTGCGCCGACCCCAAATAAATTGTGATAAGGACAGGAGAATGATGATGGTAAGTGAATGATTACCATCATCATTCATTCATTTCATTTATGATGATGATTGACCAAAAATTAGTTGTCGAGAAGGGTTCAAAAACATAGGAGACGTAATTACGTTGGAATGTTATTTGAACCCGTTATTTTTTGTTCAATTGATCATAAAAGTCAGCATTTAACCAAAAGAATTTAACTTTTCAATATTTTTTAACAGTGGTAGTCTCGCACTTGACCACTATCTCACCTGATGGTAAGCGATGATGTGGCCGACGATGGTGCACGCTTGCCTAGAAGTAACTTATTCACTCTTGTCTTAAAGACTCCCAGTAGCTACCAAGAAACACAGAATCCGGTAAGGCATTCACCTAGTTTCACGGAAACAATGTTTTTTCCATAGAAGTCCCATCTGCTTACCCTCAATCCAACACATACATACATCTACTCTCCCATAACCTCACCTCATACCAACATAACTCCTGTTCCCTGTTCAACAAAATCACTGTGTAAAAAAACAAGAACGCATCCTTGTGCTCCGTGGTACACCTGATGCTCTATTTATGGTGAGGGTCCGGTGATGGAGGGTTTCATGAGCAGTTGACACCTGCTTCTGGGTGTGTAGCGTTGTTTTAATTTGCTATAAACAATAGGGGAGATGTGTGGAGGTCTATATTTTGATAAATGTTGGAAAATATGTAGGTACAAGTCTGGATGTTTTATGTTCCTTTTAAAAGTTTGTTCTACGGCTTTTTTGAAGACTGTAGTTTTCTTTTTAACTTGTGTTTTGCTTAGATTATAATTTGTTTCTGCCACCATTTCATGTTCCAAGTACGGTGTTATAGCGATATATACCGCGGCTGCTGAGACCATCAAGTGGCGCAAATACTGTAACCTAATTGGTAATTACAGTTTTGAGCAGTTTGAGGTTGAAGAGCTTTGGTCATGGGGTTCGAGTGCACGTCATATTTTCAAATAAAGGGTGTAAGGTAAACGCTCTCGAAGACGGAGACAGGTGATAAGGCTAGCGATTTTTGATACGATTCCATCAAAAAATCTGAAAAAAAAAAAACTATTTTTTTTAGCACTTTACGTACACTATGCTGAGAACAGTTTAATGAAACGTTATTTGCAGTTAAAGACACTTTTTTCTTTATAACTTTAACATGCAATGTATATTAGCTGACGCCCGCGCATTCCTCGAGTTCAAAGTGCGCGCGCTCTCGCTGACAGCCGTGCGGCCAACGACCCTACGTCCACGCAACACCGAAATAAAGCGAAAGATCACTGGTATCTGTTTGCATTTAGGTTGTATATAATCTACGTTCTGGATTCGGAAGCGTTCCCCTTACACCCTGTATATTTCTCGCCGACTGATTGATACTGCGTGACCAGAGGGCTAGCTCGTCCTTTGCCCAAAGAATTAGCATTGCCATTCAACGTGGTAATGCTGCCAGTCTTCTGGGCACGTTTCCGACTTGCCCAGATGACAGCGTTTTGGAGGAGTACCTACTTCGTCGCCTAAGTATATATTGTTTTTGTATACGAGTATATATGTAGGTACGTAGTAAGGTGATAAATAGTTAGTTTATATTAAGAAATTTAAATATTAACTAAATAAATAATAAATAAATTTTATACACAAATAAACAATATTTCTAAATCCAAGTGCCCATTCATATGAAAACTGTTGATCGGTATCGCAAACAAATAGTTACCATCATCGTTAGCGGAATGCAATATGTACGCAGCAATTTATTTTACATTTCCCAAATCGTCACGATCGACGTATCTAGAGTAATCATCACGCCAGATATTCCCAACGTTTGTCAAATCCGTAACGACCAGATGCGTCTGAAAAACAAATCCGACGCCGTGCCAAGGGAAATCTTATCGTACCTACGATGGATAGTACGCATCGATACGGGAGAAAGGAAAAAGTGTAAGGTTCCGGAATATTTACGTTTGCTGCTAGATACTGATAATTAAAATATTTAAATCAATTTACTAAACATCTCGGACCATGAATTTGTTTTCCATACAAGAGACAGAAAGTCAAGAATAATCGTTTCAGTTCTCATACAACGCCTAAATTGTGACGTTACATGGGAGGTTACATGTAGCGGATAAATTCGTAACAGAGTTACCACTCCTCTGGGCACTCAGGCAGGAAAGGAACAGGGGTGGGTTTTAGTCAGTAAAAGTCTGACACGCCCTCCCGCCCCACCCTAGAGCGGGAGATGTCATTGGATGATTTCCCTAACCCAAAAAAAATATATAAATAAAAAAAGAAAAAGGAGGTTGCATGGCATTCGAACCTTATTAGCAGACACGCTGGTTGCATAGATGTACTTTTAAATATAGAACACATATTTGTTTAGTTCGGAAAGGATTCAATAATAATCCTTCGATGTAGTCACTTGCTTGTATTAATATAATATTTCAAGTATTGAAAGAAAGAAAGAAAATACTTTTAATGACCACAGTTGTGGCATTTATTGGTGTGTCATGTGTGTTGTTTTTGTGTCAGTTGTTTGTTGTGTGTGTCCCTTATCACACTCCTCGCGTAAGAACATTCTTAGGGTAGTACCCATTCATTATAAATGGCAATACAATAGTTATTTTGGCGGGATTTTCTCGAGTGATGTTCAGTGGTAGTTTTATTTTATTCGCTAATTGATTCCTAGTGGACATTGTGATGTAAAATGGGTGTAGGTTAGTGTCTTTGGACAATATGTGGAATCATTGAAACAGTAAAATGGAGCTAAGAATTTTATTATAGTATTGACTTTTTTTTTTTAATTGTTGATAGGCACGCCTTTGACCACTATCTCACCTGATGGTAAGCGATGATGTGGTCGAAGACGGAGCACGCTTGCCTAGAAGTAACCTATTAACTCTTGACTTAAAGACTCCCAGGTCTACCTCAGCGAAGTTTGCCGAAAAGGCTGACTCGACACATTTGTTGCCAAATACCGCCAAATACATTAGAATGTGTTACATAAGGTATTCTAATGGAAAAATAAATATAATTCTGTCTAACTATGTAACCGACTAAAAGACTTGAATCTATGGTCGTGAATACAAATTTTAAAAAAAATGTATTAAAACATCATTAATAATTCAACGTAGGACAAGGCTGTTTAGTGCTTTATTTATAGCTTTAAATTAAAAGCCTACAATTTCATATAACCACAGGTCATCAAGAAAACGACGCACAAAATTGACACATCATTTAAAAAGCGTTCACAATAAAAAATCCAAAAATCTGAAGGCGTAATATGAAGACATCTCCACACTCTCAACTCTTGCCAACAAAAGATGGACAGAACAATGGTGTATCGGTCGCCATCTTGAACCTTCGCTGGAGTTTAATATAGTGCCCATGTCTATTGTTCTAGAAATGCTGTGAAGTAATAAAAAGCTCGATGCATGGTATGAAGCATGGAACTCAGCGGTGTGATTGGAATGTGGACATATTTCAGAAATTTTATGTTGGAAAAGTATGCAGTTTCTGCCATTTTCTTGTGACTTGACTTTTGTTTTGCTATTGTTTCGATGTCAATGTGTTCTGTTCAGTTTTGTAATACACAAAGGGTTATGACTTTACGATGAATTGTGCGTACAGCTAGGGAGTGGAATTCTCTACCGGAGTCTGTGTTTCCTGATAGCTACAACTTGGGAGACTTTAAGTCAAGAGTATAGGTTACGTCTAGGCTATTTTTTTTGTATGTATTTTACGCGATTTCTCCGCCACTTGTGAATAGATTTTGATATTTTTTTTTTGTTTGGTAGGCCATACCTCAGAGGTGGTCCCATATAGATTTTATCGAAATTGATTCAGCACTTTTTGAAAAAATCAACATAACCAAAAAATATGTATACACAGATAACGTTTTGGTTATTGCCCATTATGTTCAAATTCCATGATAATGGAGTTATTCATTCGTGTATAACTTTATTATTTAGTTTGTTCTGAGGTACCTACAGCAACTAAAAAGTGAAAAATAAAAACCTGTTTTTACAAAAAAATACAACCGACTTCTAAAAATTGCAAAATAACTTTAATTGCGGAAGTCAAATAACAAAAAAAAAAACAAAATACAAACACCGACTTCCGAAATTGAAAGTTATATTGCAATTTTTAGAAGTCGGTTGTATTTTTCGCAAAAAAGTTTTTTATTCTAGGTTCTCTTCTCGCTTGCGCTTACAACTTAAACAAACCAAACTCTGCAGCATAAAATGTATCGATGGCACGTGAGCTCAAATTCATTCAGCGCGCGGCCACAAACCGATTAAGTCAAGGCCTACAAAAGCCCATAACCCTTAAATGCTAATGGGGTACCATAGACCTCCATACACAAAGAACACAATACACCTCACTTGAACTGATAGACTGAGTTTGTTCAGGTATAGGGGGTTAAGATTATACGTGATGGTGTTAATCGATTCGGAGAGTAATAGACATAAATTGTGTTGGGTTTCAATGGAGTTGGGTCACGATTATAGGTACACATCCTCACATAATAGCAAGAGGGCCTAAACACAGCGAAATTATATCTACGATTTTCTTCTTAGCGTGTCGAGGACATAATTAAATTATTTTCTTAAGTAACACGTACGTCTCTTGCTTGGTCCAGTATTCGCCACGGCAACGCCGTGTACGATAACTATTCTCAAAAAGTTCAAAATGTTTGAGACTGACATGCGCTAGCGAAGTTTCACGAGAGTAGTAAAAAATATATATGGTCCGTCAGATAAATTACTAAAAACTGTTGGACACGTATTTTTTCCTTTGTCACAAACTTTTTCTTTTGTAAACAAAAAATTAAGACGATACATTGCGTTAAAATTTCACGTAATGTCACACCTACGTAAAAATGTACCACTTAATACCTACTAGTGACGTAATAAGACCCCACACCTGCAAGCGTATTTGCTAACTCAGTTGACATCAAATTCATAGACACTTTGCCGTACATTGCTGCTTTGACTTATAAGAAAAACGTAGTGCCTATTATAATCGATGTCCACCGAGCAATGTATAGATTAGTGCCTATCAAATTGATGTCGACTGCGTTAGCGAATACACCTGCTGAACTTTGTTGCCTTTTTTGTTTGTAATTTTTTATGTTTATCGTTTTTTACTAATTTGGAAAAGCAAAAAATACATGTCTAATAAATATAATTTGATAATCTAACTTACGGACTAAATTTTATTATTATTTTTAAACCCTATAATCATCCCTATTCCATATCTCGGGTGTAAAAAGACAGTTTCCGAAGTCGAAAGCCACATATTCTACCCATTATTTGGATAATTTTTTTCCACTAGACCATACCTGGGAATCCACTGGTTCTGGAGATATTGAAGGTCAAAGTCGTAATTTTTTTTTTACTTTTCTACGAAAATTAATTCCAAGTGTTATTACTAAACAAGTGTTATTAGAAATTTCGAAATTACGCATTTGCAGTTACAAAAACGCAATGAATATCAAACGTATCCGACAAGTACCTACGTGGCTTAGAGTGAAGAAGCGGAGTTTAACTCCACTTGCCTGGGTTCGTATTACATTGCGTGCAATTTTTTTTTCATACTAGGAAATAAAAGTCGTTTCCCACCAATAATTTTTGCCCAAAACTACTTTGTTAGATGTACAGTATGCGTAGTTGACGGCTATGTGATGTGTCGTTTTACAACCTGTATATGTAATTTTGACAATCGCTATCGCAAATATAATGTCTTTTGTCTAGAGTTTAAACAACTACGGTATTAAATTCTGTCCTGACAACTTCAATGCCAGTTCAATAAATAGGCAATATTCAAAAATAAGGTCGAAAACACTATTGAATCACGATTTACATTCATCATACATGCAAATGCAATTTTGCGTATGCGAATTTTGCGCTTAACACTATCAATTTGATTTTTCATATATCAAAAGGGAATTGAATTTTTTGTGCGAACATTTAACAACGAAGTATGTATCTGTTATTTTTGTAAAGTGCCAGTTGACACGACTGTTTTTATATTAATTAAATTGTAGTTAAGTTTTAAATAAATACTCCGTAATGGAATTTTCTAGTACCAAAACAAAAAAGACAGCAAAAATTTAAAACAAACCACCTTGTTTATTTTCAATAAACTCAGTTGACACAAAATTTTCTTTTGAAACAGAAATTTCCTTAGCGATTCTTTGAAAACCGTCACCAATTATAGGAGCGTGAAATGGGGTCGTTTGTACCCCGTGCGTATTAAAGGGTTAAAGGTGTTTATTTTGGACTTAACACGTTATACATCGAACTGTTTGAAGTAACAGGTATTCCAGTGAAATGGAAATTTTACCATTTTGCCATTCGAGGAAAGGGTTAACATCAAGTAAAGGTGAGCATTTATTAGTTTTTTGGGACTGTGTGCCCTTTGAAATGGTTAAATCGGATAGTAATACACGTTTCTACGAGTTTGGTTGGTAACAGAGATTTGGAGACAAGTCTAATACTTTTTTGTGTGGGGTGGGAAATCATGCAATGACATCTCCCGCTCTGGGTGGAGCGGGAGGGCGTGTCAGACTCTAACTGACTAAAACCCACCCCTGTTCCTTCCCTGCCTGAGTGCCCAGTGGTGCGGTAACTCATGTTAAGAATTTATCCGCTACCCCTAGGTATGCAGGCACCGGCCAACATGGGCCCCGTCAGTGGTGGCTGACAATCATCTCTTTGAGGCGCGCGTGGAACACTATGCGCCGTCGACTCTCGGGCCTGGTGTTGATCGGACGGCGAGCTACCCATTACTCGCCGTCCGCAGGCCCGGGTAAGTTTAATACTTGACTCCAAATCTCAAGTGTGTAAAGAAATTTTAAATTTATAAAAACTCTGGTTTCATAATATACTTACAAATAAACCTAACCTCATATCAGTATTCAAATTAATTAATTTCAGATCTTAGCAATATAATTATTAAAACCGAAGATATTAATAACGTATTGGTATTATTGATAGGCAATCTTGTGGAAATTAGTAAGACATTTTTGTAGGGGATGTAGCTGATTATATGACAATATTGTAACCGCTTTTAATCTACTTAATTTATACTCGTTAAAAAAATAAAAAGCATTGATATCTATCTTTTCAGCAAGGTTTTTATTACTAATAAGGGGTAGGGCACAAGGGGGAAAACATACAATGTCAAGCCGAAAACCTATACAGTTTATAACTCATTATTTTGCCCGGAACTTGAGAGTAACTTCAAAGGGATGTACCTACACTTTCAATATTTGAATAGCAGATTCCCTACTCAAATAATTACCCAAATTAGGGGGAGAATTTCACGCACACGTAAATAAATGATGAGCGAACTTACCTGTAGGGTTGCAAGATAAATAAAAGCAGGATTTTAGGAGATATTTTAAGATGAATTTGTATGTGGAAGTCTTTATGGAGGTGGTGAAACATGAGCTTATGGGGAAAGTTATAATTGATATCAGATGTTTGCTCGATGTTTTAGCGTTGATGATGTGAAAATCTTTCAAAAATTTTATAATATATAATATTCCACAACTATCACACAACGCCATCTAGTCCCAAGCTAAGCAGAGCTTGTGTTATGGGTACTAGACAACTGATAAACATACTTATATATTTCTAAATACATAAATATTATAGATAAATTACACCCAGACACAGAACAAATGATCGTGCTCATTACACAAATATTTGTCCTGGGTGGGAATCGAACCCACGACCTCCGGCATAGGAGTCAGGGTCACTAACCACTAGACCAACAGGCCAGTCAAGATGATGATTATGTAAGATGATTTTCATAGAAAATATGTAGTCCAGAGTAAGTTGGAACTTCTTCTGAAATATGAAAGGGTTAAAAAACGTCAGTAAGGTCCATCTACGAGACACGAACGGAAAATAAGGTAGCCAGGTTTTTTCATTAAAATTACAAACTTGGATTTTGATTGAATACAATTTAAACATAGAACATGCCGTTTGTCAATATTTTCTTTATTTTCTTTAGCTTGTTAATCTTACTAAGTTATTTTTTAGTTTAGTTATGTATATTTTAGTTACATTTTGCTGTAAATAAAAATTGGAGAAACCAAAAAATAAACATAGAATAACCCCTAGTTCTTTTTTTGAATTGTATTGATTGGATATAATTCAAGAATAGAATTGACCATAGTTCTATTTTTGAATTGTATTGATTGGATACAATTCAAGAATAGAATTGACCCAAGTTCTATTTTAGAATTGTTTCCAAAATCAAAATTCGCTATTTTCTTCACTACTTTTATTGGCTTAATACAAAATCTATCTAGCTAACAAATAATAAAAAAAAAACCATCATAAGTTTCATCCCTCGTAACTTTCAGCTTCCAATAGAAGGTAGCCCTGCAAGATGTCAGAACATGCCTAAGTTATTCATAGCCCTGGAGATTATAAACTTGGTTTTGATGGCTTCATACAAGACTTAATAATGTACACCAGGTTTTAGTACAAATAAATAGAGGGGAGATAGGGGACAGTCGAGCATGGGCCTGTTTTACAAGCCATATCTTTGTAACGATTTTATAGAAATAAAAAGTGCACTTTGCACTTTGAATAAATAAAAATGGCGCTAAGAGCCTTTTTATTTGTATGGTACCTACTTTAAAAAGGTTTTATATTGTGTACTTTAAAGAAAGAAATTCTTTGACACTAAATAATTTAAGGCGCATATATCCGCCAAGTGGCGCCCTCATTGACTAAAAAATCGTAGCAAAGCGTAGAAAATACAGATTAAAGAATCCTATGTTGCGTTTGTTACAAAGAGGATAAGGTATACGGCCGTTTTTGACACTTTTGCTTACTACTTTGGATACGAAACACTTTGAGTCCAGTTTTAACAACGTAAAAATACCTTATCCTATTTGTAACAAACGCAACATAGGATTCTTTAATCTTTATTGTCTATGCTAAGATAGGAATTTTTATACAATGAGAGCGCCACTTACGGGGAGGTCGGCCCTTAAAACACAAAGTATTTACGCGACACTGCAACAACGATGCGAATTGCTTTTTTATAGAAATTGTGGATTTTTTATGAAAACGTGCTGTCGTATTGTCGCCTTGCACCGGTCTGCTGGAGTTTTAATTGGTGCTGCTTTTAATTGATTACGTCCACCGTAGTCAACATTAACATCGCAAAACCTGAAAAGTTGCACATTCTTTAAATCAATCTCAAATCGGTCAACGGGAGATCTTCTAGCGTATGCCATTCACATCTGGAGTGAGGCCATCGACAAACAAGGGGAAGCCCTTGCGGTCTCCCTTGATATCTCGAAGGCCTTCGACCGGGTCTGGCACGACAGCTTACTTGGCAAGCTTCCTTCCTTCGGTGTGCCCGCTGGATTGTGTGATTGGATAGCAGATTTCCTGAGGGATCGGTCTATCCGAGTAGTCATAGATGGCTGCTCGTCCGGACTGCTGGCTATTAATGCCGGTGTTCCTCAGGGGTCGGTGCTGTCGGCAACATTGTTTTTGCTGCATATTAACGATCTGCTAAAACCCGGTACCTTTGGGTATGCAGACGACAGCACTGTTGCCGAGAGATACGTGCCAGACGCACGAGTTAGTGGGTCTCAGGTCCGGTCTCTCCGAGAGGCTATGGTTGGGCGCTTGAACTTGTCCTTGCAGGCTGTCTCAGATTGGGGCGATGCCAATCTGGTTAAGTTCAATGCTGCTAAGACCCAGGCGTGTCTTTTTTCTGCTAATAAACTTGATCTTCTTGGTGTTATCTTAACATCTACCCTCAATTTTGGCCCCTTCATAGAGGCTAAGGCTCAAGTGGCTGCCAAAAAGTTGGGGGTCCTCGCAAAGGTGAGACGATACTTCACGCCGGAACAGCTGCTCCAACTCTATCAAGCGCAAGTCCGATCGTGTATGGAGTACTGCTCTCATCTTTGGGACGGATCTGCAAGATACCAGCTTGATGCCCTTGAGTCAATTGAGAAACGAGCCAAGAGGATCATCGGCAATGATAGACTCGTTGAGTCAAAACTCCAAAGTCTTGAACATAGACGCCGAGTTGCTAGCCTGTCGGTTTTCTATCGATTACATTTTGGGGAGTGTGCGACGGAATTGCATGATTTGATTCCGCCAAGCCCGTTTCATCTAAGGACCACAAGACGTACGGCGAAGTGCCACCGGTTCATGGTGGACATCCCATCCATACGCACAAAGCGTTTTGAGAAAACATTCATTGCACGTACAGCTAGAGAGTGGAATTCTCTACCGGAGTCTGTGTTTCCTGTAAGATACAACCTGGGAGTCTTTAAGTCAAGAGTGAATAGGTTACTTCTAGGCAAGCGTGCTCCATCTTCGACCACATCATCGCTTACCATCAGGTGAGATAGTGGTCAAACGCGAGCCTATCAAATATATAAAAAAAAAAAAAAACCTATATCTACTAATATTATAAATGCGAAATTTAGGATGAATGGATCACTCAATCAAGCTAGAACGGCTAAACGGACCTTGATGCAATTTGGCACAGAGATAGATTTTAGTCTGGAATAGCATTTAGGCTATAATTTATAGTGGGCGATGAATTAATTCCACGCGGGCGAAGCCGCTGAGCAGAAGCTAGTAATTTAAATAAACATAGAAAGTACCAATATAAAACCACACACCGAAAATTATGCAAAACCAGACCAAAATCCCTTCGCTACAACCAATCAAATTGCAAAATGCAAAAACAATTCAGAAAATCCATTTTTGAAAAACAGGTGGGATCCAAAACTACGTTACGGTGAGCATAGAGGGGTATTCCCACTTAATCTGCATACGATAATCGAGGGGAGAAGCGACATCTGTCGTGGATCTGCATAAGTTTGAGTTTCGCCCAATTTGAGTGTGAACTGCCCTTTTGAATTTATCTGTTTTCCGTATACAGGCAGTTGTCGATAGTTTGCGAGTATTTTTTGCTGAAAATTGTATGAACACTAATATGATTTAAAATGGGTTGGTTATGCATACACACTTAGCACATATATAATATTAGCAAACCACCAGGGCTCCGCACGAGTACATATTAAACACAAAAACCTTTCTTGTTCATCGCTCTTTCTATTATTAAAAACTAATAAAAATCTGTTCAGTCGTTTTTGAGTTTAACGCAAACAGACAGACAGACGTGGCGGGGGCTTTGTTTCATAATATGTAGGGATTTGCCTTTGAAACGTAAATAATGTATGTGAACATAGAAATGTCTGGAAAAATAACTGTCAAAGTGACACAGCCGTGATTCGACACTGGTGGAAAGCATTTTTAAAGCAAATCTGAAACAGAATTTATACGTCTCAGGAAAAGCAGAAAAGAAACGTTATTTTCATCGTGGACGTATGTCAAACATGATAAAATAACGCAGCGAAAACAATTCCTTTTTAACCGATTTCAAAAAAAGGAGGAGGTTCTCAATTCGACTGTTTTTTTTTGTGTGTTACCTCAGAACTTTTTTATATGTGAACCGATTTTGATGTGTCTTTTTTTTGTTTTTTATTTGAAAGCTGGTGCTTCTCATGTGGTCCCATATATTAATTAATAATCAACCAATTTGATCAAGATCTGACCAGTAGATTTTAAGTTATTCTTAATAATGCTTTACTTGGACGATGTAATTTTTACGAAACTTTGCTTATTGAGAATATCAATTCAGGCTTAACTTTACTATGTAGTTTTAACTATGGGGTATAACAACTAAAAATAAAAAAAAACATATTGTCGGAGCTGTTATTTACGAGCAGCTCTTAAATTGAGATGGTAGGGTTCTTCTTAATTTAAATGCTTCAATACAATCGAAATACTTTATTAGCGTTTCTGCATAGTTTTAAATTACTCGGTAGATGTGATTAGACGTGGTCTCGCTTTGGAGCTCGTAGCAGTGTGTATCGGTGTCGGGCGAGAGCCGCGCGACGCTTGCGCACCTCTTCCGCGCGCCCCTCTCATGCCCCTCTCGTCCCCATGTACCATGTTCGCAGCGTGAACACATATTGCAAAAAAAAACAACAACCGACTTCCAATAAAACAATTTTTCTGTTTTTACTTTACTGCTATCGAATAAATAAATCATAATATTTAAACCATAGGCATGTGTAATGTGAATTGGCAGGGCCTACTAGGGCCGATCCTGCCAGGGTCTCAGTATTGTTTGACAGGGTCATCACTGGAACCGTGTCAGTCGCAAAAGGTAACTGTAGGAACTCGGGTGGGTTTTAGTCAGTAAGAGTCTCACACAAATCATCTGATGTCTAACCACCCTAAAAAAGAAATGTGTAATGACTATCAATATTGTACTTAGGTTTAACTTCCAACATACCGTTCCGATACTCGTTCCAAGGAACGTTTTATATGTATGCAACCAGTGTTTCTCATTCTAATTGAATTAATGTATTCTGTTTTTGAGAAATAAATGTCCCTAATTTCAATTAAAAACTGTTAATCGTCTAGACCTTTTATTTTCACAAACACACTCATTTTTAAAGTAACACACTGTTATCACTCACAACAAAACGCGTCAGCCTATACTTCCCCACTCGCCCCCTCTATTATTGCGAGTTTTCCCAATTTTCCCCAGGTTTTCATTAGCAAGGGGTGGGTTTAGTGACTTATGCAAACAATGGAAGGGTGCAAATGATAACAAGTTGCAGGCTGCATCGGACGACTGTTTGTAACCATTCGGGTGTAAACTTCAATAAATCATTTGAGTGTTGTTGGTTCTATGGTGCTTTGAAGTTTAACGGTGTGGCTTGAATTAATTATTGATGTTAAAGGGACCGGAAATTGAGATAATAAGCTGTGTTTTTTGGGAACAAAACAATTATTCATGATTGATACTAGCTTTTGCTAGTGGCTTCGCCCGCGTGGAATTAGAACTACCTCAATTATAAATTATAGCCTATGTGCTACTCCAGACTATAATCTATCTCTGTGCCAAATTTCATCCGGATCCGTTCAGCCGTTCTGGCGTGATTGTGTAACAAACATACATCCGTCCATACTTTCGCATTTATAATATTATTAAGATAAGAAGTTAGATATGCTTTGAATCCGATCCCATAGCTTATTATTTCATCACGCAGTAATAGAAAAAGCCTAGGTTTCAGAATAATATAAAATATTTAAGAGCTTTCCCTAGTGTCGTGAAAATCGTTGAAGCCTTAGTTTTATAAAAAATAAATAAACCATGTGATTAATGTGCAGGTTCTTAATACAAAATTCTCTATGCAGAATTTATATTTTGAATTGGCTAAACAGAATTAAACTAAGCCTTTGGTTAGCGATTAAACGACCTAAATAAATGTAAATTTCAAAAATAGAGTCATACAAAGAAAAAAAGTCATCTTAGTTTATTAACCTAATCATAAGACTCAAAACACGAGTTTGAGTCCTTATTCTAAATATTAATTGAACTCAAATTTACATATTCAATCTGCCTAGCCTTTTTCTAACGATCTTGGGGTCGGCTTCCAGTCTAACCGGATGTAGCTGGATACCAGTATTTTACATGGAGCGACTGCCTATCGTCAGACAGGAAAAAAAAAGGTAGAAAGGTCACTTCACAACCCAGTTACTGGGTAATACACCTTGGTAAGACTGGTTGTCAGACTTTTGGGCTTCTGACGACCCGTAACAACAGTCAAAGTTCCACAATTGACAGCCGGGATTAACGACTTAACGTGCTTTCCGAGGCACGAAGGAGTCTCGATATGTAAAGATGGTCAACCATCCACGGACCAACCCCGGCAAGCGTAGCTTAACCTAATGGACAGATCTGTGCGGCTGTTATTACTTTAGTCACGAGCTCCTCATATTCACATTTACATATTAAATCTCAAAAATAACCAAACATTACCTGAACGTTCAATTAACATGTTAACACGTTAAAGTTTAGTAACACAATTTCTGTTTAACCACACACACCCACATTGCAATTCGAAAACTTTTTGAGCAACTCAGACACGGTTCCTTGAAACCGCTTAAAATTAATAAAGCGTAAATTGAATTGTACGGCCAACGAAACAATTAACTAAACAACAATGTTTAGGCTTTTGGAATGCAAAGTAAACCGTATTTACTTCAAAAACTTTGGGTTCTAAATGTCCCTTGCCCTTCTGTTTAGGCCGCCATCTTGCATTCGGTCTGAGTGATATGGAATTGATGAAAATGAATATTAGTTGTTTTGTGAGTTTAGAAGTTTAATTTTTAGGGTTACGTACCCGAAGGGTAACCAACGGGACCCTATGCCTCCGCTGTGCGTCTGTCTGATGTCATCGCGCTGTATCTCACGATCCCTAATAGCTACACAGTTGAAATTATCACACAATGTGTATTTCTTTGCCGCTATAACAAAAAATAATAAAAATAAATAAAAAGATATTTATGAACAACTTTTACTTAATAATAATTTTTAATTAATTTATAGAAATACACGCTGTGTGAAAATTTCGACTATCTGCCTGTTACGGATCATAAGATTTGAGCATTGAACATCTGCAGCATGCTGGACCCCACTTACCGAGATTGTTGGCTATGCTGTTTAACCTTTGTCTAAGCCACTCATATCTGCCACAAGAAATGATTAAAACAATTATAATACCTATTGTTAAAAATAAAACAGCTGATCTATCAGATAGGAATAACTATAGACCTATCTCTCTTGCCACAGTTGTATCGAAGGTGTTTGACAGCGTGTTGAACTCACAGCTGACCAAACACATTAAACTTCACGACAATCAGTTCGGTTTCCGGGGCGGACTTTCCACTGAAAGTGCAGTTTTGTGTGTTAAACATGCTGTCAAATACTACACTAGACGTCAAACTGCAGTTCATGCATGCTTTCTTGATCTTTCGAGAGCGTTTGACCTGGTTTCCTATGATATTCTATGGAAAAAGTTGGAAAACACTAGTCTACCAATAGAACTCATCAACATCTGCAAGTACTGGTATGGAAATCAGGTCAATGGCGTGCGATGGTCGGGAACCATGTCGCAATCGTACAGGTTGGAGTGCGGGGTGAGGCAGGGGGGATTGTCCTCGCCAACCCTATTCAATCTGTATATGAACGATCTGATTGTGGCACTCAGTAGCACCCGGGTAGGTTGTCACATAGACGGAATTAATATAAACAACATAAGCTATGCTGATGACATGGTTCTACTGAGTGCATCGGTATGTGGCATTAAGAAGCTGCTTACCATCTGTGAAGCTTATGCCGAGCAACACGGATTAAAATATAATCCACTCAAAAGTGAAGTCATGGTCTTTGAGGCCAGAGGAAACAGTCCAGGTTACGTGTTTCCCAATATTACGCTTAATGGTACAGCTTTGCGTAGAGTGTCTAAATTTAAGTATTTAGGACATGTGCTGACCTCTGACCTCAAGGACAATGATGACATCGAGAGGGAACGGAGGGCGCTGGCAGTGCGAGCGAACATGATAGCTCGCAGGTTTGCACGTTGTTCGACAGAAGTCAAAGTTACACTTTTTAGATCATATTGTACATCATTCTACACGTGCAGCCTGTGGGCCGACTATACTCAAAAGTCTTACAGTGCCCTCCGAGTTCAATTTAATAATGCTTTCAGGGTGCTGATGGGGCTGCGGCGATTCTGTAGTGCATCAGGGATGTTTGCGGAACATCGTGTAGACTGCTTTTACGCTACGATGCGTAAAAGATGCGCATCCCTGGTGCGTAGAGTACGTGGCAGCGCCAACAGCATCCTTAGCATGATTGCTAGTCGGCTGGACTGCGATTACATCGGTCATTGCTGCGCCATTTGTCATGGAATGGCGAGGTAGTGATAGATGGGTTTACTGTCTTTTTTGTGTTTGGTTGTGGGTAATTTTAAGTATTATTAACACTAGTCTATAAGAACATTGTTACTAACAAAATGGACATCATCTCTGGTCTGAAATAAAAATTATATTATTATTATTTCGTATATTTATTTTTACACATATTATTTACATTTTTAAATATTTTTAAAAGAAAACATATAAAAAAACATTTAAAAATATAAAAATAGTAGTCCACCGGTATCGGGAGCAGGGTCCAAGCTACCGGTGGTTAGGGCTCCAGAGACAGGAACCTCCTCACTATGCGAGCCGTATCAAGGAGTACTGCCTTCTGAATCAGGCCCTTGATCCAACCGCGCAACGACAGCTTCGACAGGTGGTCGTCGAAGCTTTTAGCCATCAGGCCATTGGCGGTAACGACTATCGGCACAATGACAGCCGAGTCCACATTCCACATATCGACAACCTCGTGTGCCAAGTCAAGATATTTAATTTGTTTCTCTTTCTCAGCTTTCACGAGGTTCTCGTCATGTGGGATGGTGACATCGATTATCATTGTGCGGCGCGCCAATCGGTCTATCACCACTATATCCGGCTTATTGGCAACAATAGTCCTGTCAGTGATGATAGACCGATCCCAGTACAACGTGACATGGTCATTTTCGAGAACTGGGTCGGGCACATACTTGTAATACGGCACCTCAGAATCCACAAGTTTGTATTTTAAAGCAAGCTGCTGATGAATAATCCTGGCCACTTGGTTATGCCTGTGCAAATACTCGCTGTTAGCAAGACGAGAACAACCAGAGATAATATGTCTGATGGACTCACCCGGACGGTGGCATGCCCGACACACGTCAACCGTCCCGTCCTTCATGATATGCCTCCGGTAGTTATTCGTCAAGATAACTTCGTCCATAATCGCACAGACAAAGCCTTCAGTTTCCCCGAAGAGGTCACTGAAACGTAGCCAGGCCACGGACGCCAAGAAATCTACATCAGGCCCATGAAGGGCCCGATAAAAGCGCCCATGAAGCTCCTTGCTTTTCCATACCTCCTTGCGGTCATCAGTAGTGAGTATTACAGGTTTGCGCCAGTTCTCTTTAGCCATAGACAACGGGGTGAGTCCCTTATCCACTGCGACCACATCGCGGTGCATACCCACGTCGGTTTCAAGAAAATATTCTCTGAGGCTGCACACCTCGCGGTTGTGGAGAGTTTTCGCATTTAAAAAACCTCGACCTCCACATTTCCGCGGGATGTACAGTCTCATCACCGATGATCGTGGGTGATGCATCCGGTTTGCGGTCATCAGCGTACGGACCCTCCTATCCAGGGCGTCTAGCTCAGTCTGAGTCCATTTGAGTATGCCGAAAGAGTACATCAAAACCGGCATGACCCAACCGTTGAAGGCGCGCACCTTATTTCCGCCTGACAAAAGGCTATTAAATAGCTTTTTCAGGCGGCCAAAGAAGCGCTCCTTCAGCGATTGCTTCATGTCAGTAACGTTAATGCCTAACGCTTCCGACATACCCAAATATTTGTACGTTTCGGTCGAGGAGAGGGATTTAAGGTTTATGGAATCCGAGAGTTGAATCCCTTCGGATTCCATAATCTCTCCTCGCTTTACATGCATGACTGCACATTTGTCCACACCAAATTCCATCCTGATGGCGCTACTGAAAGTTTCAGTTACCTTCAGTAACTCCATCAGTCGCAAATTGTTGGGGGCAAAGAGTTTCAGATCATCCATGTAAAGAAGGTGAGATATGGCCTGACCACCTCTTCTCAACCGATAGCCCAGGCCTGAATCCTCCAGCAATGTGCTTAGAGGATTCAGGGCTAAGCAGAACCAAAGTGGACTCAAACTGTCGCCCTGAAATATTCCCCGTTTTATCCATATAGGCTCATCGTTCCCCTGATTTGGTCGACATCCTGGATAGCGAAGGACTGTCTTCCATTGCCCCATACATGACCCAAGGAAGGTGCGGAGAGTTGCATCTATTTTGTACAACTCCAACACCCTCATGAGCCATGTATGTGGAACAGAGTCGTAGGCCTTCTTATAATCTATCCAGCATGTCGACAAATCCTTGTGGGATCGACGAACCTGCTGGCTTATGGCCATGTCTATGAGGAGTAGCTCCTTAGTACCGCGAGACCCGTTCCTACATCCATTCTGAGAGGCAGACATAATTGAATTACTGTTAATGTGCAGATTAATTTTCGCTCTCAGAATGGATGTAAGAAGTTTATAAACCGTTGACAAACATGTAATCGGTCTATAATTCTTGGGTTCCGCGGGACTACCTGTCTTATGGAGCAGGTGGGTGACACCGGTTGTTAGAAACTGAGGCAGCGACCCAGACTCTAAGGATGACTGGAATTGAGATGCCAGGAGCGCGTGTGAGCTGCTGTACCATTTCAGCCAAAAGTTGTGCAGTCCGTCCGGTCCCGGAGATTTCCAGTTCGGTAACGGACGAACTGCTTTGGCTACATCTGATGGATTTATGGTGAATTTATCCATTTCTGGTATAGCGTCACACGCGCGCTCGATATCACGCATCCAACCACCCTCAGTGTGACAGACGGGCACCGACCAAATGCTGCGCCAGAATGTACTCGTGGTAACATCATCCGGACGGCACCCGTCAGTCACATTTTGTTCAGGTCGCTCCCAAGCTCTATATACCCACCTCTCATCGCTCTGGAACATGCGATTCTGCGAGTACCGGTCAACTCGCCGCTTATACCGCCGAATACGGTTTGCCCATGCACAAACTTTCTGCTTCAGGAAGTCGATGCGCTCTGTGACACGGGACATGTATTCTCGAGGACTAATTTCAGTCCCCGAAAATGCCCGCCTCACAAAGCGCATCACACGTGGTCGTGTATTGCCCTCCCTGAAGCAGAGTAGTTTGCCGATGAGTACCCTGGCCCCATCGATACGCCTCTCAATCCTGCATTGCCAGGCTGGTGCAGCAGGCTTTGGCCGAATAGCTCCTTCACTATTCGGAAACTTCACGTTGGCCAAACGACATGCTGCAACAGCCCCGCAATACAAGATTGAGTGCGTATCAACGAGGTCCTCGCTGCTTTCAAAGATGTTTTTAAGTAGCGAGTCCAAAGCACACACCAACGCCCTATTTTTTTTGTGCATGGGTAACCGTGGTAAACGGGGTCTAAGTTCGGTCGGAGTGGATCTATACTCGCGAAGCGCATCCTCCAGTGCGCTCCTCAGTCGATCGTTGCACTGGCTACTTACCGTGACAACCCTATCATCCCCCTCATCACTTACGTTAATGGCCCGCGCTGGGATTGCGCCCCTAGCGGGCGCTTGTACCGCGGTCTGTGTCGGGGTCGAGATGATAGGGTTGTTCAGTACCTCTGAGCGCAGCCTATCTAGTGCAGCATCGTCCAACTTGTGGTTACGTTGGATGACCCGCACCTGATCCGACAATCGTTGTGCCGAGACGTCGACGGTTGGTTCTAGGTCCTGGAACAGAGACAGCATCCTGACACGGTACGCAGTGAGGTTAGTTCCCCCCTCTGTAGACCCATAATATGCGCGCATGACGTTCTCGTTCATGGACTGAGTCCATTTCATGCGCTGCACACAACCACCGGCAGCGGGGACCCGGCTCGGGGCCGGTTGGCCCCTAAGTCCCAAGCTGTTCGGTGGCCGGCCTCTCCCCTTATTATTATTATTCCGTTTATTCATTTTTTAAACATATTAATTACATTTTTAAATATTTAAATATAAAGGATAAAAAAAAACATTTAAAAATATAAAAAATAGTATCCCACCGGTATCGGGAATAGGGTCCAAGCTACCGGCGGTCAGGGCTCCAGAGAGAGGAACCGCCTGACAATGCGAGCCGTGTCCAGAAGTACTGCTTTCTGAATCAAGCCCTTGATCCAGCCGCCTAACGAGAGCCTCCTGAGGTGTTGGTCGAGGCTCGTGGCTATTAAGCCATTGGCTGACACGACTATCGGTACAATGATCGCTGAGTCCACATCCCACATGTCGACAACCTCGCGAGCCAAGTCAATATACTTGATTTGTTTATCTTTCTCGGCTTTCACGAGGTTCTCGTCATGTGGGACGGTAATATCAACAATCATTGCACGCCTCTCGATTCGGTCCACCACCACTATATCAGGCTTATTGGCTACAATAGTCCTGTCAGTGATGATGGACCGATCCCAGTACAATGAGATATGACCATTATCGAGAACTGGGTCGGGCGCATATCTGTAGTACGGCACTTCCGATTCCACAAGAGAGTACTTCAGAGCAAGTTGCTGATGGATAATCCTGGCTACAAGGTTGTGCCTGTGCAAGTACTCACCGTTAGCTAGACGAGAACAACCAGAGATTATGTGGCGGATTGATTCTCCCGGACGATGACATGCCCGACATATGTCAACCGTGCCGTCCTTCACAATAAATCTCCGGTAGTTATTCGTCATGATAACTTCGTCCATAATTGCACAGACAAAACCTTCGGTTTCCCCAAAGAGGTCACCGACACGCAACCAGGTTACGGACGCTAGTTGGTCTACATCGGACCCATGTAGGGCCCGGAAAAAGCGTCCGTGAAGTTCCTTACTCTGCCATACTTCCCTGCGACCGTTAGTGTCAAGCACTAGAGGTTTGCGCCAGTTCTCGTTAGCCAAGGAGAGTGGGGTAAGGCCCTTGTCCACCGCCACTACATCTCGATGCATACCCACGTCAGCAGCTAGGAAATATTCCCTCAGACTGCATACCTCGCGGTTGTGTAGGGTCTTAGCATTTAAAAAGCCTCGGCCTCCACACTTCCGCGGAATATACAGTCTCATCACTGACGAACGTGGGTGATGCATTCGGTATGCAGTTAGTAGTGTACGGACCCGCCTATCCAGGGTGTCAAGTTCTGTTTGAGTCCATTTGAGTACGCCGAAAGAGTACATCAATACTGGCATGACCCAACCGTTGAAGGCGCGCACCTTGTTTCCGCCCGATAGAAGGCTATTAAATACCTTCTTCAGGCGGCCAAAGAAGCGCTCCCTCAACGATTGCTTCATGTCAGCAACATTGATACCTAACGCTTCCGACATACCCAAATACTTATAAGTTTCGGTTGGAGAGAGGGATCTCAGGTTTATGGAATCCGAGAGTTGTGTTCCCACGGATTCCACAATCTCCCCTCGCTTTACATGCATGACTGCACATTTGTCCACACCAAACTCCATCCTGATGGCACTACTGAAGGTTTCAGTTACCTTCAGTAGCTCCATCAGTTGCAGATTGTTGGGGGCAAAAAGTTTCAGGTCATCCATGTAAAGGAGGTGAGATATTACCTGACCACCTCTCTTCAACCGATAGCCTAGCCCTGAAGCCTCCAGCAGTGTGCTTAGAGGGTTCAAGGCTAGGCAAAACCAAAGCGGACTCAAACTGTCACCCTGGAATATACCCCGCTCGATCCTTACCGGTTCGCTATTCCTCTGGATATTTCGACATCCTGGATAGCGAAGGACCGTCCTCCATTGCCTCATACACGACATCAAGAAGGTGCGTAGCATTGCATCAACTTTATACAATTCTAGCACCCTCATGAGCCATGTATGAGGAACTGAGTCATAGGCCTTCTTATAGTCTATCCAACATGTCGACAGATCCTTTCGGGAACGCCGAACCTGCTGGCTAATGGTCATATCTATGAGGAGAAGCTCCTTAGTACCACGGGACCCATTCCTACATCCATTTTGAGAGGCAGACATGATACAGTTACTATCAATATGTGTGTTAATCTTAGCTCTCAAAATGGATGTAAGAACCTTATAGACCGTCGGTAAGCACGTGATCGGTCTATAATTTTTAGGTTCCGCAGTACTACCTGTTTTATGGAGCAGGTGGGTTATTCCAGTTGTAAGGAACTCGGGTAGCGAACCAGACTCCAAGGCTGCTTGGTATTGAGATGCCAAGCGAGCGTGCGACCTTTGTAGCCACTTTATCCAAAAATTGTGCAGCCCGTCCGGCCCTGGAGATTTCCAATTAGGCAACGGACGGACTGCACGGGCTACATCTTGGGGGCTGATAGTGATTGCCCCCATTTCTGTTATTGGATCGCACGCTCGCTCGATCTCCCGAGTCCAGTCGCCTTCGGTGTGACTGACAGGCACCGACCAGATGTTGCGCCAGAATGAACTCATGGCGTCATCATCCGGCAGACACGTGTCAGTCACACCTTGTTCCGGTCGCTCCCAAGTCCTATATACCCACCTTTCATTACTCCGGAATGTGCGATTCTGGGTGTATCGCTCCACCCGCCGCTTATACCTACGGATGCGGTTTGCCCATGCATACACCTTCTGCTTCAGGAAGTCGATGCGCTCTGTGACACGGGACATATAGTCTCGGGAGCTGACTTCAGTCCCCGAAAAAGCCCGTCTCACAAAGCGCATCACTCTTGGGCGAGTGTTGCCCTCCCTGAAGCAGATTAGTTTGCCGATGAGTGCTCTGGCCCCACCAATACGACACTCGATCCTGCGCTGCCAAGCCGGCACGGCTGGTTTTGGTCGTGTAGCTCTGTCATTAGGGAATTTGACGTGAGCTACACGACATGCCGCTACAGCCGCGCAGTACATTATCGAGTGTGTGTCGGTGAGGTCTTCGCAGTTATCAAAATAATTTAATAACTGCGAATCCAGAGCAGCCACCAGCGCCTTATTCCTATTATGCATGGGCAAACGAGGCAAGCGTGGCCTAAGTTCGGGTGGCATGTTGCGATATTCCCGAATAGCACACTCCAAAGCACTCCTCAATTCGTCATTGCAATGGGTACTTACGTTTGTAACCATGTCACAACACTCCTCGTCAGCATGGCTAGGAGCATGGTTAGACGGTGGTACCAACACTGGTACCACAGTCTGCGACGGAGGGGCAATGACATGGCTACCCATTTCAGTTCGGAGGCGATCAAGTACAGTATCATCCAACATATGATTACGCTGGATGACCCGCACCTGATCCGATAGTCGTTGGGCCGAAACGTTGACGGCTGGCTCAAGCACCTGAAACAAAGAGAGCATCCGAACACGGTACGCGGTCAGGTTGTTACCTCCCTCTGTAGCCCCATAGTATGAGCGCATGACATTCTCGTTGATGGCTTGTGTCCATCGCATGCGCTTCACACTTCCGCCGGGAGCTGGGACCCTATCAGAGGCCGGTGGGCCTCGAGGTCCGAAGCTGCTCGGCGGCCGGCGTCCTCCCCGTCGACGCGCTGGTGGTGGTGTCGTCGGCGGCGAGAAGAACTCGTCGCTGGAGCTCGACGCAACTGCCGCGGCCGGTGTCACAGCGCTCACGGAGAGGCTGGATTCCGGCGGCAGCGTGGCGGAGCTGAGCGACAAGGCCGGAGGTGGTGGGCGTGCTTTTTGTGCTGCGGCTCTCGTCAACATTTTTCTTTTCTCACTGGTCTATTCGTCGTCATTATTAACTTTTACTTCTCATTTTCACTATTGTTTTTTATTATTTATATGTTGTAGGTACTATAGTAGTTTTTGTACGGTCTTGCATGCATTTTTGGATGTTTAAAATATGATAATTTGTTGATGAAATTAATAAAATTTGCAGAGAAAATTTTTATTATTTTTATTATTATTATTATTATTATAAGATAAAGCCCAAAAAAAAAAACAAAAAGAGACGTTTCTAGAATCGTGTTTTTTTTTAGTTTATGGTACGGAACCCTTCTTGTGCGAGTCCGATTAGCACTTGACTGGTTTTTTTTATTACAGCTGTTGTTATTCCAGAATGTATGAAATATTGAAAAGGGATTTTGAGAACTTCTACTAGAATGATTTAGATTTGGGCTCAACAATATTATTTTTCTATCTGTAATTTTTTATTCGGCTAGGGAGATAACCTGTTTTTTTGGTTCGGTTTGAGATTCTACAATAATGTTCTTCAAATATGTTTGTTTTAGCTGATTGCTTTAATTGTTTATTGATATAACAAGACTGGAGTCTGCTTTATACACTTGCAAGCAGATATCTCCTTCAAGATACAACCCCCTAATCAATAAACAAAAACTAATTGAAAAACACACAAAACAGTCGAAAACTTTTTTCCAAACTTCCCCTAATTTACATTGAACAATATTGAAAGAGCAATAAACAGGTTATAGCGAAATAACCGTCTGCTAGAGTTTAGAAAAGTTCGGAGAATTCGGGGAGAGATGGGGAAAATGTTTTTAATAGGGGTAAGTTGGAACAGACTTTTTTCGATGGACACCTGGAGTCTAGACTCTATGGGGGCAGTCGGGGCACAGTTTGTCGCTAAAAACTTTTTAAGTGGGTTTGTTACGGAGTTCCTAAGGGTTAGGTGCGGAAAGTTTCTTTTTTAGCTCTCGGCTGTCAACAGTTTCTTTGTGTCGAGTTTTTTAGAGAAACGGTTGCGTTCTAGTGGACTGTCAATATGTTCTGAACAATTTAGGGGTAAATTGACACATGCACATCCTAATGCTCTTAAAGAAATTTTATGAGTTATTGGATAATGGTGCCAATATAAATGTTTTTGATAATGCATTATTCAGGCAATCGGCGTGGCGTGCTATTTGCCATTATCCGATTATTGGAAATAACCCATTCTTCTGTTCCAATAAATAATCTTCAGTCTTCGAAGCTAAAACCAACAGTAAGTCGTTACTGAACATGAACGCACGAGACTCGCATCCATTTTCTGTTTTGGGATTTCCTGTGTCGTGGGTGTCATTACACACTCAAATCACAAGCACAAACTCACACAGTCAGACGGAACAAACAGATTGGTCAAACAAATGTTTGTTTACTCACAGGTATCACTACTTGCCACCCACAAGGTTGATGCGCCATCACCACGCCAATATCTCGAAATATTTACCTGAAACGAAGAAAAAGAGGTTTTAGTTTTGTTAAAAAAAGTAAATATGGTTAAATAAATAACTGAAATTCAATGTCGGCAATAATGTTAATGGTTTGCTCCGACTCAAACGAGACATGTAATATAAAATCAACAGACCAGCCTCATTACTTATAGTTTTTTAAATTCGGATATATAATACTGACCACTCAAAGGGTTTAAAACAGGAACATGTGAAATAAATATTTTCAATTCTCGCTTAATTTCGAGGCGTTATATCGAATGCTGTGACCACCTTCCATTGCAAACAAATCTATCTGCTATCATCCTCACTTTTAAACCAACTCAATAAAGTCGAAATTCACTTACATCTTCAGCAAATACAAAACTCCATTTTACCAAACATTCGTCTGCAATAATATCCAGTTTTATCTCAACGTAACAAAGTGCATTTTCAGTTGTTTGATATGCATTATGTGATGCAGTGTTGATCCGCCGACGGCTGTCTGGGTATCAAAGGCTATCGGATGGAAACCCGATGAATTTCGAGAGCCATTCAATTTTGGATCGGAGGTTGGTAAAACTAGCTTTGAGGACATGTGTAAAATTAACAAGCTACCTAGGAATATGCTCCTCAATCAATATTGCAAATTGCTGTCCACTACTAGATTGATCCCTCTTATAGTAGGAATGAAGATTTCCAATTGGGATTTACGCCGAAAATAGTAATTGGAAGTCCGCAGAGAATTGAAGTTTCTATTTCCAAAACTATCCCTATACTGTTCTCTCTCTGTGTCTGTTGTCGGTCCCTCATAACTGAAGATCGTAGTCAGCATCAGGGCTGCATCTGGAGTGGATGATTAGCCTCCACCGGTTTCTTGTGCTTGTGTTGAGCTCCTCAAAGTTCTGAGTTGAGCTTCGCGATGACTGACAAATGCTTGCACTGTCTGGACAGGTCCACTCGAATTCGTGTGTTGCTTTCTTCAAAAGCTCATCCCAGACATAAACATACATGGTTCTCATATGATTTAACCAGTACACATTGTATGGATTTGAACATTTTAAAAGAGACTTTGACCTCTGAGTTTGTTTCGGTGTTTCTTCTCAGGGTAGTCAGCTAGGAAACACCGGCCTCATCTAGCTTAAACTGACAAAAACATTGACGTGTAAAAGTGTTCCTTGTAACCTATTTACTGAATAAACATCATTTATCATTTATCTGTCTAGCGCGTATTTTACGACCGTATAGAATTTGGAGGAGGACGAGACACCTCAATATTTTTCTGCAGTGAGTCAATTCTTAGAAATCTTTTCATCAACATTTTCTCGATACTATTTATGTTTTTGTACAAAAAAAAGCCAATTCAAAATCTCGAAAGTACTGTAATTTCTTTTTCTTAAACTATTTTTGTGTTACATCATAAAAAAAGATAATTCTGCGGATGTCCGCGTTTATCAACAGCGACGTAGCAAACATATCATATATTTTCAGCTATAAAATTTTAAGCTTCTTAAGAAGTCCACTGCCAGACGACAACGTGTAAGTCGATACCACACACCCAGAAAAATCAACCCCATTTCTAAGTGGCTTCTTCCCTCTTCCCCACTGCCCACAATTCCCACAATTCCCTCACTTCCTCATTTCATCGATAATTGTGACAGGAAGTGGTAATGCGACTTGGTGCAGCGGTAAAGTGACCAATTGGAGCCAGCGGGTGGTCCTTCGCACTCAATGATGGCAAATTGTTCTAGAGGAAGTCCTGTGGGGGATCTCGGCCCTTAGCGGTTAAGTAGACCGGTTTTGAATTGGCATTGGGGTCCTTTTTTTGTTCTTACTGTAATTCTTTGACTTTGCAAGACACTGCCGTTCTTCATTTTAACCCTTTTCTACATTTTGATCCAAATATGATCCATACAGTTCTTTGGTATTCCCAATAAAATTATTTTCAAAGAAATCATAGTTATCTTTATGATAGATCATAAATGGTACGTAGGATACTCTTCAATATGAAATACTAACAATGCCAATTCTGTGCATGATTTTTCAACAAAACTTTGGGACAGACGACGGACGGACAGACAGACAGACGGACACGTGAGTGACAACAATAGGGTTCCGTTTGGACCCTTCGGGTACGGAACCCTAAAAAGTAGTGACCCATTCTGTCAGGAAAAATAATGTTTCGTGTGAGAAATACCAAATGTAATATTATAAAGTTTGCAATATTTTTTTTTTTGTTATATTCTATGTTTGATATAAATGCCATATTCGAACAGAATAAAAACTTTTTGATTATATTGAAATTTACAAAAATACGTGTCTTTTTATTTATTAATTTATACAACACATATTTTTTTTGCTCTAAAATAAAAATCATGCAGTAACCCAGATTTTCTTGACTTCTCTCAAAGTATTCATAGCAAACCATTATTTTAACAACCTTTCACATAAAAATCTTAAAACGCAGCACCTACGCAGTGCCTATAATTCCCCCAAAATTAGGGTTCCTTCGGTTATTACGCCAAGTCGTTGTCAGATGCAAATCAAGTAGGGTACCGTCTTTTTCAGGGGCTGAAATATGACGGTAATAAACAGTAGCTGGGGACGTTCCGTACACCTGACGCGGTATGGTCACCCTATTCGATATGGGAAGTCCGTATTTGAATATTTTTATGGTTACTGTATGAATATTAATATTTTTAATGAGGCTTGGATCCGGGGCTTTTGATGCGTGGACCATTTCAAGATAGATTGTCCAGAATTAGCTACGATTGAGCTTTTTTAATCTTAAATTTATTCGTGCCCGAAAGACTTTTAGAGGGACATTATGTATACGAAAACTCTTAAAGGTGGCGACTGACATGAGCATGTGCTCGATGAGAATATTCGCATCGAGCATGTGTTCGTTCGAGCTGCTCGGCTCGATGTACTGATATGCCGAAAATTCGAATATTCATGTCAGTCGCCACCTTTAGAAGAAAATTCATTGCTTTTCACTGTACAATATTTGATTACGAAGCAGATGTAGTAGCGTGGCATTTTCTTGCTTATTTGCTTCATTTAAGTACAAACGAGAAGGAACTCAAAACATAACAAGCAACATTCTGACAAAAAAATCTCTCCGACACATAAAACATAAAAGTACGTAGGTACCAACCTAATAAAAACAAATGATGAATACTAAAGGTACTTGAACCATCAGGTACAGTAATATACGCGAATTATCCTTATTACTTTTTTAATTTAGAGCAGGGGCCATGATAAATTCGGCTGTTAATCAAACGCCTAGGGGGCCACATGTCACAGGCATTGGAAAAAATGAAACTCAAAAATAGAACGAGTAATTGGATCAAATTTTTTGAAACTCTTTTGTAGATGTCGCTGGGAGCGATTGGGCCCTTTATGAATTTTCATATTTGTCAATCGTGATGTATTTGTTTGCTTTGATTTCCCTTTTTATGTGTTCGGGAACATAATTAAATGGGATGTTATTGGGTTCTGTGTTGTGTATCATTGGGTATTGGGTTTTCAATTTTGAGTGAGATGGATGACCGTTTTTTAGGGTTCCGCCGTCTGTCAGCTACAGTTTTCAAATTTTCACAGAATAAGCATCTTGTTGACCCAAACCCATACAAATTGTCAAAAACACATTTGGTACGAAACCCTAAATGTGCAAAGCCCGACACGCACTTGACCGGTTTTTTCTATAACTAACAAAATAACAGCACATTTTTCAATACATGATGAGTATAGTTAATTGGTGTAATAAAGATGTTGTAGTCTAACTTAACCTAACATATATTTCTTACAATCTAATTTTACTGAAATAATGAAAGATTTTAATTAAAAAGTTAAAGGACATAAAAATTGTTCATAAACATTTCACTCATAAAACTCCACACACAATTCCGGTTTCCACATCCGAAGCACGACCACACAAGATTTTCCCTGCATTTTAACAATTATCATTTTCAAACAAAAGGAGAATTTGAATTTTAATAAAATAACACTTATACCGATGGTAATAAAGGTCATAAAACTTCTAAAACTGTAAGCGGGTGCGATTAATTCTGGAATTTGCATGACAATTGCATTAAAACAAACCGGTAGAGGGCGTAGTTCCGTTTGAACCCTCACGTCTCCTGGTCCCCCTAGTATTTGAAGTTGATTTCATTCGGAATATTTCCTAATTTTATTGTATTTCTGATGATGTTTCTAATGGCATCCGTTCTTAGTATTTAATGCATTTGTTGTTGATATTCGTAGAAACTTAAGACAAAATTACTGATTGTAGAAAAAAATCTTAATCAGCCATATAGTGTTCCTACTGCTGAAAAAGAGGTACAGTCAATGCTGACATCAAAGTCTCAATCCTCATATTTGAAAAACGTTCAAATTCAAATCACAATTTCATCTCGGTGACAGTCATTTTCATCATTATCATCATCAGCCTTTTAATGTCCCCACTGCCGGGGCACACGCCTTCTCTCTGTGAGAGGGTGTGGGCCGTAATCCACCACGCGGGCCCAGTGGTTGGTCACATGTCTTCGAATTTTTGTTCTAGGACATGCCGGTTTCCTCACGATGTTTTCTTTCACCGTTTTGAAAGCAGTGGTTTTTTTTTTCATTTAATTTTGGCTTCGCACGGTTTGTGCATTTAGCCAATGGTGTTGATTCTGTTGTGCACAAACTAAACTTAATTTAGGCTATTGCTATCTTTGTCTCTCTAATAAAACCAGAAAGAGACGGACGTAAATTAGAGCTGTCAAATTTAGTTTGAACTAATATTTCCATACAAATTAAGGGTACACGTAAAAACATGTCGTCTAAAAACACGGCGAAGCGAAAGGCGTAAACTAGTTTGACATCTCTAACTTAGTGCATAGCTATAGCCGTCCTTTTCTCGCACTGCCTTATAGTAAAAGATAGCAATTCTCTAATTTTAGTTTAGTTATTGAACAAGAGAATCCGCACCAGTGTCAAGTTAAGAAAGTATTTAGTTTTAGATACAGAATACTGTCACTTTTTTCCTCATTAGAATGCAGATGTAACACATTCTAATGTTTTTTGCAGTAATTGGCAACAAATGTGTCGAGTCAGCCTTCTCGGCAAACTTCACTGAGGTAGTCAATACTACAATAAAATTCTCAGCTCCATTTTACCGAGATCGCGCCTGTTTCAATGATTCAGCATATTGTCCAGTTGCGTAGACACTTGAGACATAAAACTACACCAATTTTACATCACAATATCCACCACGAAACAATAAACGAAAAATTAAAACAGCCACTGAACTTCACTCGAGAAAATCCCGCCAAAAACCAGAGCAGTGGTAATGACATAATTTACACAAAGTAAAGCGCTTGCCTGGGTTTGAACTCACGACCTACAACTTGTAAGTCGCGGCCGATACCACTGGGCTAACACTGCTTATCATTGTCATCAACATGTCAAAAATTTAGGAATATCTTATTTTGACAGATAGAGACTGAAATATGACTAGAATATGAACGCTGTTGAAAATATGGTAGCTGCTTTCAAAAGCTTGACCATTCAACGCTGCCACCGATCAAAAACTAAACAAACGAAAATAACATGCCAAGGGAAAAATCACACAAGAAGTAGTTAAAACCTATTCATAATAACAAAAGTAGCAAAGTTCCACCGCTCAATTAACTTAAGAACACAAAAATCCTTTACAAAAAAAACTCACGCAAAGGAATCATTTGCCTCAATTGTTGAAAGTTGTGTTGAATGACAAATTACATTCGCCCCTATGCAGTTTTTTTGTTAAAACCACCCAGGCATTGGAGGGCAGAGTTAACTAATGAAGTTAGTGGCTCGCTTGTTTATTGGGAGTGGGAGGATCAATGGACGAGTTAAAAAAGTTTTTTTGATTTTTGGCTAGATTTTTCGGTTTTTTGCCCATTGTGTATGGTTGAGAAAGATGCTCCTTCTCAAATAAATTTTCATTATAATTTTAACACATAATATTAAATAATTCTATATTATATTTCACATTTTAATACATGGTATTAGAGAGGTGGTGGCCCGGTGGTAACGGCCGCAACATCATGAGGTCGAGGGCGAGCGGGGAGCGGGGGGGTCATGAGTTCAAACCGGGGCAGGCGCTTAATTTTGTGTAAATTATTTCATCACCATTGCTCTCAAAACTGTGAAGGAAAACATTGTGAGATTCGTGATCCTAGAACCAAAAATTCGAAGACATGTGACATCCACCAACCCGCATTGGGCCCGCGTGTTGGATTACCGCCCACACTCACAGAAAAGAGGCCTGTGTCATGATGAAATCATTCTACAGGGTGCAACGGAAATAGGTGGTCATATTGAATATGATCACGCATTTCAGTTACCCTGTGGAAGAGATTCTAAAGTTCTATGTTTACTGAATGATATATTTACCAAAATCTGTATCAAAGTAAAATAATTTTATTTTGTCCTCGAAAAATATCAATTTCAGTGTATAAACTTACTGGTTGGATTGGTTAACTATCACAAGCAAAAAGCTAGATTGTAATAGTTTTTTTAGTTTTGGCTTCGCACAGTTAGTACATTTAGCCAATGTCAAGTTTTAAAGTATTTAGTTTAAGATACAGAATACTGTCACTTTTTTCCCATTAGAATGTAGATGTAACATGTTAATGTTTTTACAGTTGCAGCAAATGAGTCGAATCAGCCATCTCGGCAAGCTTCGCTAAGGTAGTCAATACGACAAAATTCTCAGCTTTATTTTACCGAGATCGCGCCTGTTTCAATGATTCCACATATTGTCCAGTTAGACACTTGAGACACAAAACTACACTAATTTTACATCACAATCTACTAGGAATCAATTTGCAAAAAATTAAAACAGTCACTGAACATCACTCGCAAAATCCCGCAGTTGTTGAGTGCATAAAAATAACAAATCCGCTATCTTTGGGAGTCAACCATGTTAAATTTAGAATGACTTCACTTAGTTAACTATGTATTGCCATCCAAAATAAACATGTAAGCAAAATTTCAGCTCAATCAGAAACCGGGAAGTGATTAAAATGTAACTTCTAAGATTTTTTTTACAGTTACATGTGTAGCTAATAACAACACACAAACATTCCTCAATTTTATTAAGCTAATAAAATTAACACCTACTACCACCACACCATCAATCCAGTCTAGTTTACACCGAATTATCACGATCCTTGGTCTCCGGCTCTCCGGTAAACTAATTTATATCCCCGTATTCTCGTCTGTTGTTCATAGTCGCACTAATTTCATAAGAACCCCGCGTTGTTCCAGCAACGCCCAGAACACTGCCATAATTTATAATAAACATAAATGTATGGAAGATTTTGTGGTGTCTGGCGAAGTACATGAAATAAATGATAAGTGCTTGCAATTGGTAGTGAAAAGAACACGTGTAGGAGAAAAATGTTAGGTAGTTAGTCTGCTTTACGTTAGGGCAGACGGTTTTCCTGCTTGTCTAAGTATTTTTCAGTTTTATTTTCAGGATCAAAACATTTTGTCTGGCCATCAATTCTCAGTCTTTCAACCTTTTAAATGCTGTTATGTTCTGCCGAAGAAATGCAATTGTGTATAATTATCATGATTTCAGCCATAAGACGTTCACTGCTGGAAATAGGCCTCTACCAAGTGACGTCACAACGACCGGCCCTGTGTCTCGCATCCATCGGATTCCCGACTTTTTGTAAAGCATTTTACAATAGAATGGGTGTTGGTTTCTCCTGCCTTATCATAGTCATAAAGACGAAAAAATTTTGAAGTGTTATTAACTTCAAATACGACCTTTTGGCTCTCTGTTCTTTATTGTCTGAATCCGAATAGTTTGTCTAGACATCCATTACCCTTTCTTTGAATGTTTTTAGCCTCATTCAAGTTGAAAAAGCAGAAGAAATGTGCAACTTCCAACGACGAAAAAATATATACAAACGAATGAGTACTTCCCCCATTATCAATTATAGCTTAAGTGTTATTCCAGACTGATCTATCTCTGTGAAAAATTTCATCCAGATCCGTATACAGGGTGTAACGGTAAGGTGTGGTCATATTTTAAAAACCGGTTATGCCTATGGAAATGAATAACTTTCTCTAAGAAAAATAGAAAATTCCCAAAAAAAAAATTGTACTTTCCATACAAAGTTGACATCAGCTGATCAATATTTGTATGGGAGGTAAAATTTTTTTTTAATAATTAATAATTAAAGTTGTTCATATCGATGGGCAGATGCAGTTCTTAAAATATGACCACACCTTTCCGTTACACCCTGTATACTGGATGTCCATCCAGTTTCGCATTTATATATATTAGTATGATGTTTTACCATCAATCCTAAAGGACGAGCTTCGGATTGGTATATGACATTACCAAGAAAAAAAGCATTAAAACAAGAAGTCAAATAACACCGCAGCCACGAATTTTTAATATTATCGTGTTCAACATTGTCTACTGTTACTAATATAATTATTTGCTCTGTAATAGTCTTGTCTGACAAATAAAAGGAAACTTCTCTCGACGCGCAGTTGCCAGCCAGACAATATTTAATTCAATTAAACTTGTGCTGTCTCTGCTTATTATCCAGAACAAAGGCAAAAGAAGTTTAAAAAGAATACTAAATGAAGCGTGTTTTTCAATATGATCTACGACAAAACTCAGTGCTATTGAAATCTCGGACATTTGTGTGGTCTCCTTGCATTATTGTACTCTTGATTACTTTAATAACATTATAAAAGTACATATTCTTAATACGTTTGTCTAGTACACGTTTCACTTCTGATGGTTAAGCAAAAAGGTTTGCTACTTTTGCGTTTTGTTTTTTATTTTATTTTACCGAATTTGTACATTAACCACGACTTTTCTCTGGGGCTTTTCAGAAACTAAGGAGTGCCACGTGTAAGGCAAATATTTTTTTTTTATGTTCTCCTAGTAATTAGGTACATAAGTTTAATATCGTAGATGAATTAATTCAGTAGATTAATGAAACATGGAGATAAGCGAAGCCAAATTCTGTACAATTATTTGCAAATAATGTCCAAAATTAATCATAGCTCTCAATTTTTTTTACAATTAACACTTGTCATCCAAAATTAAACCTTGCTCAGTTTGCTCACACGTATGACGACTAATAACTTCCTCCGGCGCCGTTTATTAAGAAACCACTGCACCCGTTGCAGTCTCAATAAAGGCTTGTCACTCTGCGGTCGGCGCCATATTGTGTCGCCATCTTGAATTTGAGGCATCTTCGCGGGCTGTCGTTTTGAGTTTAGCTCGCGCTTAGCAGGCGATTTATGATGTAGCAAGTGCTATAGAATTTACAACAAACAACTTTAAAAAATCGAGAATTGCTGTCTTATTTGTGGCCTTGCCTAATTCTCGTGATCAAAGTGTGTTTCTCAAGTTATTGGCAAATATCACTCCCAAGCACCACACTGTCTGAAAATCTACTCCTATTGCAGCCTCCGAGCATACATTCTTTAAGTTTTTAACTATTGTCATTTCAGTTCTCACTTAGGTTCTTTTAATTCAAAAGTTTCAACACCGCACGGGTTATATTCTCAAAATTTCAATTCGCAAACGCGACATTCCGAAACTGCCGCCTCGTTCATTTCTCGCTACGTTTCGCTAACTCCGAAAGACTGTCGCATGACGTGAGATTAACGCGCACTTTAATTACTACTTGAGCAACCGTTTCGTAAACAGCTGTTTTTGATTTGTTCTTGAGTAAAATTTTGACGGGAGCTAGCTAAGATTTCCGCTTATGTGCACACTTGCTTTGAGAATTTGAATTTAAATTTAGACGCTATACAAGCAACATGTCGTGTGTTTGACGTTAGGGAAGAGAACGCTCCTTTTCAGGATCTAGCAAAATTAAACAAAAATGTACTCAAGCCGAAAATCCACCGTCAAATTCCTCAAACTACAAGAGACATCTTAAATCCAAAAATCAAATAAAAGGAATTCCTCAACACGAAAAAAGGGCCTCTAGTCCTCTTTGAATACAACATAAGAGTTGGCATATATCAAGTGGCCCTCACAAATGAAATAGCTACGGGGACAATTTCTCAAGACAGACAGCACTCAGAGGGACACTACGGAGGTCTCCGGTCCCTCCTTACCGTAATCTTGGCGATTATTAAAATCATATATCTTTGGAAAAAGGCTAGGGTGGAATGCACCCTGATTTCTTGAGGGTGCATTCTGTTGTGAGGCTCTGTTTTATGCATAGACGCTATGTTTATTTATAAGAAAGGTCGTAAAAATGATTGCTAATCTTTATTTATAGTGATGTATTATTGTATGTATGTATCTATGTATTTATGTTCGGTGTGTTATGACTTCTTGTAATAGCTGAGGCAGCAGGTTTGGTAGTTCCGTTTTATGGTCTTTGGTTTAATATAAATCATAGTTCTCACGTTATGTTGTGCACATAAACCTCAGTAAACGATGGTAATAATTTTAATAGAAAATATTACTTTAGGCTTTATTTTGATCTACTGAAACATGATGACGATAATTTGAAATCACCTTACACTCTTACCGTTGCAACAGTTTAAAACAGTATTCAACAAATTCTATTTCTATTATAACAAAAATCTAACCATTTTCATATTACATGGTCCTTAAATAGTTGTTCCGGGTCTGGGTGTTTGTGAGTTTGAATATTTGTGAAAGCAGTCGCGATACAGGAGTAATTCCTAGTGTGAGGCAATGTTTTGTTTTAAAAAGAAAAGAAAGAAAACAAGTGCAAAAGATTAAAAAAAACATTAAATCAAAATATAGCTCACTCTTCCATAAAACCATCCGCCAGCACGTCACGTCTCCAAAGGCATGCGACCCGTCACAATATTATTCTTACCTCCCGCGCCTTCATTCCTTCGTTCACTCTCATTCGCCGCTCATTATCATTCACTCATTCCTCGAAGATAAGAAAAACGCCGAGCATTCGGTAGATTATCGCTGAACTTCCGACTTTTTTTCAGGAAATGTTTTGGCAAAATACCGGTGAAAAAGGTCTTGTAGGAAAATAGGGGTAAATATAGCGTGAATTTTGCTAAATTTGTGTGAAGTTACTTATCGTAGGTTCAGTGGGTTATGTTATCCCAACCTTTGCTGTTTTTATCTAAACCTACTATAATTTTATAAATGCAAAACTTTGGATGAATGGATGTTTGTTACTAAATCACGCCAGAACGGCTAAACGGATCTGGATGAAATTTGGCATAGAGATAGCACGTAGGCTATTATTTATAATGGGGAAAGTACTAATTCCACGCGAATGAAGCCGCTGGCAGGAGCTAGTATCTAATAAAATCTAAAATCCGGCTTTTTTTTTAGTTTGAAAATTTTCTTTTTTTTCAATCTACCTAGTCTATTTCCAACTATGTTGGGGCCGGCTTCCAGTCTAAAGATTTTTTTTATTAAGGCGCTATTAACTGCCAATGACCTTGAGTTGTTAGCTTGCGTGTTCTGTGCTGAGCTCACGTAACGCGTCTTACGTCCGCCCATTAAGGAGCGCTGTCCGAAATAAGACGCATTATTCATTTATTACACATAAAACAACAAGTATTAAACTAAAACACTGAGACTAATAAAGATCATTTAATTATAAATAATTAAATGAGCTTTAAAATGGTGAAGGTTTCATAAAAATACGCTTTATAGTTTTTGCGTGATTCTCAATTTTTTATCCGAGTTAGACATAACTTTACAAATTAATTACACTATGTTATAAAAATATAATTTCAAATAATTTCAAATCAAATTACGACGTAAATTGTCTAGACTAACATATATTTTTTTCAAAGAAATAAGACTAGTCGTTTCGACGTGATGTTCAATTAAAAACCATTAAAAGTCGTATAACAGTGCTTTTAGCTCCCCTCGCGTCAGACACAATAGGTTTTCAATTGTGTCTGTTATTCCGGGGCCTGACGGATTAAAAATTGTTTTTGTCTTTCGACTGAAATGATGATGATGAATTGCTTTTGAGTAAGTCTATCACCATATAAACAGTTTATCTGTTACAGTTCTAAGCATAACAACCACGTCAGTTATACTGATTTTGTTATATTTATGTCAAATACCTGAAATCCCCGAAAGCAATTTCTTCCAATTCTCCCGCACTTCCTCTCGGAGCACTACAAAGCCTTTTTCTAAAGCTGTCGGGCAAAGGTATTAGATCTAGTGGTTCCTATCTCCTGCCATATTACGCTTGAGCAGTGTGCGTTTCAATTTTGAAACGAAGTGGTTACAATCAGTTGCTCGGTTGAGTATCGGGAATTGTAGGTGAGAATTTTTCTGAAGGAGTATTTAGGTATGTAATTGAAATCTTACTCATTTCTCGGTAATCATCTGTTCTCTAAATAGTATAAACTAATGTTGCTGTCTGCATCTGTCTGTTTCTCCGCATACTTCTAATAAACCATCATCATCTTCCTGCCCTTATCCCATGTTACTTGGGGTCGGTGCAACATGTTTTTCTCTTCCATTCTGTCCTGTCAGCCCCGCTATCACTAACTCCATTTTCTTTCATATCACTCCTCACACAATCCATCCATCCTTTCTTTGGCCTCCCTCTCCCTCTCCATCCATCCACATTCATATTCATAACTCTTTTAGTTACATGCGTTTCATCCTCTCACATGACCATATCAAGATAAACGGTGCCCTTTCAACTTTTCAGTGACTGGCGCCACTTTTAAACTACCGCTAATGTACTCATTTCTCACTTTTTCCATTGTCGTTACTCCACACATCCATCTCAAAATTCTCATCTCCGCCATATGCAATCTTTTTTCATCCGTCTTTTTCACAGCCCAACATTCTGATCCATGCAGTATGACAGGTCTAATCACGGACTTATAGATTTTCCCCTTTAACTTAGGGGCAAATCTATACTTCTACTAAACCACGTCACGGATTTTGATACGGTTTGGACTAATAGAAAGAGCGATAAACGAGGAAGATTTGTGTATATAATTTGCACCAGTGCGGAGCCGGAGCGGGTCGCTATAGTTATTTATAAAAATGCATATTTTTTTTTTTACTATTTACAGGCACTCTTGCCTAGAAGTAACCTATTCACTCTTGACTTAAAGACTCCCGGATTATCTAAAAAATACAATATGTATCGCTTACTTGTTTTTTTAAATAATCCCCTACACATTCATACATATTTCTACCAGTGGATCTTAACATCGGATACAACCAGATCCCGATCACGTACTCGCTTATTTATACACATAGACGATTTCATCAACCCAGCAATAACTGTTCCACTGTCCTTTAAGTCAACAACCGCTATAATATCTTCACAAAACACACATAAATGATGGAATCTTAACGAACCAAAACACACAGAGAGCTATTAGGCAACAATCTCCACACATGTCTCACAAAAGGTCACGTCCCTCGTTACCGAGCACTGCAATCTTGAGACGACACTGCGTTCATGCGAGCCTGGTATGCAAGCTGCTATTACTCACAAGTGTGACAGCTTTTTGTCTTGGTTTTTGCAGTTTTTTGCGTGGCAGGAAGAGCATATTTGGGTCATTAAGCTTTTGTTTTTATATGTTGCAATACTTTAAGACTCACTAATATGACGCATACAATTAAAAACAAAAAAAAATGTACTAATTATTGAAATTCATTTCGGTGGTTATAGTGTTATACAACTACGCCAGTATGCTCATTTAAATATTTTGAAGACATATCCTGACGGTTTCCATATTAATCCCTATTCGTTAGTACATAACTAAGAATACAGGCCAAAGGACTACACATGAAAGACCAAAAACCACCTTACAAGACCTCAAAATATATAACACGAAATAAAACAGAGTTATAGAACATCAGGAATATGTGGAAAGGAAAGTACAAGTTAGCAATATCGTTGAGGAGCACCATCTGGCTACATGAAGCTCCTCACTTTATGAACTGACAATGTACGTACTTCGGAAAATTCAGTCTTTTATCGGAAACTTATCAGGAATGTTCCCGTCATATCCCTTACAAGTTTTCTTCGGTATAAGACTTTTCACTTCAGTGGTTACATCATTGGATACGTGGCGGAAACTTTTCGTGATATATTGTTGTTTTTCTTGTGTATAAGGATCCCGTTGATTTGTCGACGGCTGAAGTATTTTTTTTGCTTCCCGAATAAAAGTATCAGTCATAATTTCAATTCAAGGTGGTGTAATCTTAAACGTGGGTGTTTAATATTATTTTTAATTGACATCGAGATTCTCTGCCTTAACTGTGACGTGAAGACAGATTAAGATTTTAAAAAATACGCCTGACATAAATCCAGTAAATTCTTAAAATCATAGCTGCTCACATTATATCGTTCAGTTCATATTATTTTACTGTGCGAAGTTTGAACCTGGTGCGATAATCAGCATCCGACACAATTTTCAGCTTTAAGTCCAAGGAGGAATATATTTTTTTCAACGGTGAATACATTTTCAAAACAACTGTTTCGCAAAACACTCACCCATCTACGGAGATGTGAAGAATGTTTGTAACTTGATGGTAATTACGTAGAAAAATAAAAATTTTATACGACTTAATTTTCATGGTTAGGCTGAATACTTTTCTATTCACCTTCATAGTATTGAAAGATTATAAGGTAGCTATAACTATCCTTTAGTCTTAATTGTGTAGCACAAGCAAGAAAACCTCTTACATAATACAATAGGTTCCTTACACTACTATCACTACGAGCTTCTTCCAAAGCTGCCTCTATGACCAACCTTATAATCTGATCTCCACATCCATTCTCAAAGCAACACTTTCCAAAAAAAATACCTGGCACAAAACAAAACCACGAACTTCCCGAAGGTCATCGAGAGGGATTCCCGCAAAAAGTATAAAACGTAGGATCGATAGGAGGGTAGGTCGCGGAGGGCCGCGGACGGAATACGAAGTAGGGGTGGGCTGCGATATATCAGTCTGTCTTGTACGGCTAGAGGTGAGGTTCAGAGGCGTAGTGTTTTAGATTTTGGTGGTGCGTTGGAAATTGTATAAGTTACGTGATTTATTACAGAAATGGACTTATATAGGGTTACTGGTAACTCGACTTATTTCCGGCAGGACGTGATAGTATGAATAAAGCTTAGGCAGAAACTCATGGATATAAGGATACCCAAGTTTTTAATTAGCAGTTAAAAAAAAAAATTAGCAACGAATTCTGGAAAAAAATTGAAAACAACCACAAAACAAAATCTCAGGTGCTTATTTGTGGCGAACAGGTCACACTATCACGATCTGCCAGAAATATGTCGAGTTACCAATAACCCTGTATGTAAAACCAAAACTCACGTTAACAACAAATGTTTTTATTGTTGTTAAGCTCGGGTTTGACCACTACCTCACCTGATGGTAAGCCAGGATGCGGTTGACGATGGAGCACGAGACGAGAGGTAAACTATTGACTCTTGACTTAAAGAGAGAATGAAAGATGAATGAATGCAAGAAAAAACTCGACAAATGGCTAAAATCGCTGTCCTACGATGCAACGGAAAAACTTGTGGAAATTTAGCACACGGCATAACATGCAAAACACATACATACATTCACTCTCTCTCTCACTCAACACTAGGTACTCACACACACGGCACTTATAGTATTTTAATTTCTTTTTTATATTATTGTTATAATTACTTGTTACTTATTGCATTAGTCTGGCACAATCATTCCTCTCTTATGGAGTCGGGCGTTAGTGGCTTTTTTTGAGCCACATTTTTTAACTTTTGCAGCTACCATCGTTGTACATTGTTTTTATCTATCTGTACTTGTGGTTTTGTTCCGAATAAACGATTAAGTTCAAAGACCCCAGGTTATATCTACCATATGGCAGCGTTTAACCGTCTAGCCACTGTGCCAAAATGTCAACATAGGTATTTAGTCCAAAGGTAGATAAAGGTTATATCTAGCAAGGTTGTGTAGCGGTCACTGAAAGAGTACTTTTTAGGAAAAACAGCTACTGTAATGATGAAGTCTGTTAAGTTACGTACTGCTATTATGATCGAAACGAATAAGATTGCCAAGTACTTCGATTAGTAAACTGATGTTTTGCCTAGCTGTTTGATTGAAAGACTGAATATTATTCAGGCCGCTAGCTGAACGGCGACTTTCTGTTACAGATAACTACACTACACTAATTACAGTTACTACTCGCCTGAGCTAAGCTGTTAACTGAATGACGAATTAAGATAGATGGCTGCGGCATATACATAGACTATATGGTTGACTTGAAAAACTTATAAACAATTTCAATACGAAATAAGCAAAAACATAATAAAATAAAATTGCTCGTTGTTTATGTAGAACGAGAATCAGTTTAAATTTAAATTACATTGTATGCAAATGCACTGCACCCCTCAATAGGGGACGTTTATAGTGTTTACCCCCGTGTTTATAGCACAGAGGTATTACCTATAGGATATATTTCTACCCTTAGGAAAAATATTATGTGTCAGCTGTTTATTATAGTGCCAATTGCAAATGGAGTTACATTATTAGGCTGTTAGGTGATCCGTGCTATTATAAAGAATATAAGATTTTTTGATAAGACTATACCATGGACCAAAAGTGCTAAAAACCTTTCAAATCTGGAATGGTAAATTGTCAAGTAAAAGAAAAAGATGGTAACAAAAACATATGCATCGATGAAGTACGAGTACGACAGCGATTAAATTATTACTTTAAAAAGTTAATTATTACGAGTATGACATTTGTTTTTGTAACTTATTTTGTTTATTGATTATCTGTACTTTTAAATTAATTACATTTTTACATATTTATTTTAACAAAAAGTAAAAAAAATAATATTAGTTTAGTTGTACAGAAGTTAATTTTAATTTTATTCCGTTGTAAATATCAATAACGAATACAAGTCAAATTAAAAGGTATATAACTGAATAGAATAGAATACACTTGGAAAGTAAAAGCGCAAGAAAAAGAGCAGAAAATAACTTTGAAACATGAAACACATTTTTTGTAACAAGCTTTTACGAAATTCCTTCCATATTTCTGCAAAAGGAGCAAAGATCCTGTGACATCACAGACAAGACTCGGAAACAAAAGAAACACGTCTAAAACATGTCATCTATTAAAAACGTTCCGTTCCACTCTCAGAGCTAATTGCGAACGTTCCTACAAACATAGAAATGAAAGACCTGTAGCTAAACATCCTTCATCACTTGTCACAACATTTGAAGCCTTGAGACAAAGCAATAAAGTTGATTTTAGAATTGGCCTTGAGTTTGGAGCGGTAATGTTAGAGCGTTTCGGACAACGTTAATTGTGCGGTTTCAAAAATGAGATCTATGGCAATCAATATTGTATCTCAAAGACATAAGGTTGAAGTTAGAGTAGTAGATGGATTGTTAACTACAAGGTCGGTTGGTACAGGGAGATGTGACAAAGATGAGGGGCTGTTCCGTTTAATTTTCATTGACAAGTGGTGCGCGTTGCAGGGCATAGGTTACTTAGACGATATTGTTATTTGGAATTGTAGATTTTTCATGTTAATTTAAGCATTTTAGGAATAGGGACATTTCAAAGTTACACTTGATGATAAGCAAACAAAAGAGAAGGAATGATTTGAAGCAAACTTAAGTAATAGTTTGTAAGTATGAACATTTTAGTGAAAAAGGTACACTCAGAAATAGTTACAAGCATTGATTCGGATGCTCAGACTCTTTTAAGGATAAGAACCGTACGTTTTCAAAATATCTTCTAACATTAGCACGAACAAAAATTCTTTAATCTACTTTCACAAAACAAAAATTAAAAATAAAACCTCCCCTTACTGTCAGATATCATAAACAGTTGTTAATAAAAGAGCTGCAGATGTTCACAGTGCAACATGTCTGCACACCCCCTCGTGTTCACGGTCCACGGTTCACATAGAGACAGTATGACGAGTGCGCACCGTATTGTATAGTTTTTGTGATTTTGGATGAAGAATATGAGGTACTTGGTGATAATGAAGTTATTAAGGTAGATAAAAGACACACTCTACCTAATTCAACTGTAGATGCTTAGAAAAATTGTATGAACAATAAACATTTAAGACAACTCTAAAAGATAAGGGAAAATCGATAAATAAATTTGTAAGTTTGAGACATATTTGCATAAACATTTTGGAAACACATTCATTGTGCATACTGCTAAGGAGTGGAATTCCATGCTGGAGTCTGTGTTTCTTGATAGCCACAACCTAGGAGTCTTTAAGTCAAGAGTGAAGTTACTTTTAGGCAAGCGTGCTCCATCGTCGACCACATCATCGCTTATCATCAGAGATAGTGGTCAAACGTGAGCCTGTCTAAATAATATAAAAGCAACTACTGCAAAGATTTTATATATCATTATTGAAACACATGATATTAACACAGACATAACCATTAATCCTCGTTTTAGAAAGATGAATTATTTTGGTAGTGAACTGTTGCACCAAAAGAAAACAAATGGGAGGGACCGATGACGAAAGCTAGTCTAAAAATAAGCGACTATGTCTACACTCATAACAGAAATAGGCAAGTCAACACAAGTTGCATACAATATGTTTCTAATTACGGATAAGTAATGACAAACATGATTGGACGATTGTTAAATGTGAACGGAAATAAAGTGGGAACAAATTCTATCGGACAAAAATACTCGTATATGGGGCTAAATTAATAACACTTTCTGATGATACAATGAAAAAGGAAGTGTCGAATCAAATTCAGACTATTTTGATCGAACGATGACGGTCCGATCACTTTCAATTACTTAAAGAGAGTGCTGTAAAAGGGTTATAAAATTGTATTGATTTTTAGGACCTTCTCGTATTTGATTTTTTTGTCGACAATATTTTTACATCAATTCCTTTTTCACAAATTTTTGGAACAATTTTTGACGTTGTCTCTTTAGCTTCTTCTAATAATTTAGCCATCATCGTTTCATCCAAGTCATTATTTACTTCCAGTCCTACTATAAATAAACTATAATCTACTTCTACTAATACTAATTCAAGCTATTATCCGTATCGGACAGAGTAGAAAACATGTTGATCATTAATATGTTCAGTAAGCGAGCGAGCAGCTCACGTACTTGAGTGGTGTTTTATCTGCGATGTTATAAATCCTCTTCTATTATCTTAATGGTAATGTTACCCTTGTGAGTTGTTGTTATTTATCTGTGTGTGTTTAAGTACTTTAAGTAAGTTGGAGATTTTAAGTGGAGTATTTGCATTCACGGTAGTCACCTCGTGTAAGTTTCTTTCGTCGTTTAGTGGATCCACTTCTTGTTCTAGAATTTCTAAGTTTAAATTCCTTCTTTAAATTAATCTCCTGTAGTTTTAGATATAGAATTTTGTTCTTTAATCTTTAAGTTCGAAGCAGTCATCACCATACACAAACACAATTTCATGGCTGCACTTGACAAGCACCACCCAGTGTTCCTTACATTCCCGGAAAGGAAATAATTACACGTCCACCAAGTGTTCAGTCTAAAATTACTCCTAAATTCGTTCTTCGGGTGAAAAAACAAGGGGCTCTGAGTCCTCAGTGTCAGATAACAAATAAAACAGACAATTAGAGAAGGGCGGGGGTGAGGGGGTGTCGTTATGTGCTGGTATCGAGTTGCAATGACATCTTAATTTTGTACGGTAGGCGTGAAATTAAAGTAGAGGAATGTGGCGGAGGATATAAGAAAAAATATAGTAGGGGGAGGGTTTTTAGAAAGATAAAACTAAAAATAATGGATGGGAATAGATAATCCTATCGTCTGACAAATAAGCGTTCGGCAATCATCTATAGAATAAAACAATCATGAGATTGTCCAACGCATACGAAAGTAAAGTTATCTCCAATACTTAGCTTATCCATCAAACTGTCACTCAAAAAACATTTGAAGGAAACTTCAGTAAAATAATCCAAAATCAAAATACCCATGGTGCTACATTCCCTTCAGGGTATGTACACAGGGAGACGGGTTTCGGGTGTCTTATTATTTTTAGTCGAGCGCTCACAAGCCGTCAAACGACACGACAGCTGCTTCAATATTTTACTAGAAATATCATATAGCACTTGGAATTTTATTGATTTTCACTCCGAATTAATTATGTGAGGAGTATCAGTTACCAGTTTAGGGAAACGGTTTCAAATAATAACGATTTCGATCTTATTATGTTTGGTAGATAAAAATCATATCATTTTGAGGAGTGTGCCTGTGTTAATTCCACCAAGCCCGTGCCAACATCGGACCACTAGACATACGGCGATGCGCCACCGGTTCATGGTGGGCATCCCACTCACATGCACAAAACCTTTTAGCTAAAGCTTAGAAGTGGAATTCCCTGTCAGAGTCTGTGTTTCCTAATAGCAACAAACTGTGAGTCTTTAATTCAAGAGTGAATAGGTTACTTCTAGGCAAGCGTGCTCCATCTTCGACCACATCATCGCTTACTTGATGGTAAGTGATGATAGACACGCATGATAGACTCGCGCTTGAGCCCTATCTCACCTCGTCTATCAATGATAAAAAAAACGAAAGGAGATCTAGGAAAAGTAGAAGCAAATTCAGAAATAAATTTTAGTATAGACATCGAAGATAATGATAGGTATCTTGAAGGTACAGTTTACAGCACATAGGATATGAGATCGATTGACAGACGTTGATCAATTGTTTACAATTAACGGAAATTGATGATCAGTGAAGGAAATATGAGTAGCATGTGATGTAGAGGTCATAATTGTTGACTGTCGCTATTATTATGTCCATATGGTTTTCTTAATACAGACAAAGTATCATTCAATTAATGATAAGTTAATAACGATTTTCAAACAGTTCAAAATACATGTTATTGACACGCTTTGCCAAAATTACACGTAATCAATCCTGAACATTTTGGAATTATGGCAATCGTTATCGCTAAGAGTATGTTTGTTTGTCTAGTGCCCGACGACCAATTCTCAATACACAGAGACATCATTATCTGCTTGTGGTAGGTACTATTATTCTTTCGCAGTCAACTCGTGTATTTCCTTTCATCGCACAATAAAAACGACCCAAAAGACGTGACACTTAATACACACATAAAATCATAGTTTTTTTCTTCAAGCTTAGCCAGGAACACATAACATTTTTATGGTCCAGATAAGGGTGGGACAAAAGCTGGGCTATCACGATCGTCAAACGAACACATGTCTAATGATCTATGTGATAGTATCACATAAACTGTGTATCTTCCTTGTGCAGCTGTTTGCCTTTAGTTTTAGGGTTGTCAAAGATTTTTTTTTTAGAGATCTACATGAATTTTGAAACAAACCTTTACTTAGTATTCTTAGCAAATACACTCGTATATCGTAGCGCATTTGCTGAAAATATAACAGAACTAGAAAATATAGACGTTCAAGTAAATCAAGATTTCAATGAAGAGCCGGCAAAGCTAAAAAACCAAACGAAGAGACTCCAAAAGACCAGGGAGCGCCGCACACTGCCGAGGAGATCCTGGCGATAAACAAAGTAAAAAATTCTCCAAGATAGACGTAATAAACAGACTCCATGAAAATTGCTTAATCCTAAAGATTTCATATCCATATGATTTGTTTAAGCAGTTGATCATGAAATTGTTAACTTAAATTCTGTATCCAACAAATTTGGGCGATCCAGTGAATTCTTTCTTTTGAACCCAACCCCATGTTTGATGGTCTTGGGTTTATTATTTATAAGTTTTACGATGCAAGGGGACTACGTAAATAGATCTACGAGGATCATACCATGGTCGATGAAGTTCACGGTTAAATTCAATCATAGTTTGAAATATATTAGAAGCAGTTGTTTGGAGAACTAATAGTGTTATTAACAGTGATGGATTTACTGTTAATAGAGAGGCGGTGAAAGAAGTTTGTTTTAATTTATGCTTTGTTTTTTGATGTCAGTTTGTTGGGGCATAAGAATTTGATAAATTGATAGGTATGTTTAAGGGGACTTTAAGAAAATTAGTTTGCTTTTTGCTCGAAACAACATAACCAATAGTGCAGGACGTTCATATCATCGTGTTTGGACGGACAGCAACTGGAATGTTATCCATGGCGATTTAGTTGGGGAACCACGTTCTTCAAGGAAGTTACTGTGAAATCCAAAAAAAAAAAAATGGACTTTCCGTACAAAGTTATTATCAGCTAACCAACATTAGTATGGGAGGTTCAATATTTTTTTTTGGGAATTTAAGACATCCTTGAAGAAAGTAGTTAAGGCGCAGTTATACGACTTCTAATGGTTTTTAATTGAACATCACGTCTCAACTGTTTTTATTTCCTTGAAAAAATATATATGTTACTCTAGACAACTTCCATCGTAATTTGATACGTGAATATTTCAAATTATATTTATAGAACATAGTGTAATTAATTTGTAAAGTTATGTCTAACGCGGATAAAAAATTGAGAATCACGCAAAAACTATAAATTGTATTTTATAAAATCTTCACCATTTTAAAGATCATTTATTTGTTTATATTTTAGTATACGTATTTTAGTATAATACCTGTTGTTTTATGTATAATAAATTAATAATGCGTCTAATTTCGGACAGCGCTCCTTGATGGGCGAGTCCTATTACTGGGTTGATGAGCTCAGAAAAGAACATGCAAGCTAACCACTCAAGGTCATTGGCAGTTAATAGTGCCTTAATTTCCATAGGCAGAAGTAGTATCTGAAATACGACAACACATTTACGTTGCATTCTGTTTAAGTTTGTGGCTAAAAGTCGGTTGAAATTAAAAGTAACAAGGTCGGTATCATAACTCAATTCGCCATAATTTACCTTCCTTACTGTTCACGGGATAGACTTGCAAATGCTCGCTTACAAATTCTCTCGATATGAAAACCGATGAATCGATATAAGATTAGCGATTATGAATATTGATGGCGCGACGTGCGCTGTTTGTGAATGGAGCACGTGAGTAGAACTCGATCTGAAATCAATACCTGACGATATTGTCTATGGATTACTGCACACGTAACTAGTTTTACTAGTACTACTACTGCTACTGGTAGGTAAATCAACGTATTCACTTCCCGGCGGGAAGTGATGGTGTGCCTATTTGCAAACAACTGTAAAACACCCGATGGAGCATAGGCGGGACGAGCCTTAACAGGCGTTGCACATGGGGGTTCCAAAGTGGTATTTTAAGGGCCTACCTCCGCATAAGTGGCGCCCTCATTGAATAAAAAATCATATCTTAGCATAGAAAATAAAGATTAAAGAATGTGAATGAGTGCAAAATGTTTCGTATCCAAAGTAGTAGGCAAAAGTGTCAAAAACGGCCGCTTTTGGTACTTTTGCCTTCTACTTTGGATACCAAATATTTTGAGTTCTGTTTTAACAACGTAATAATACCTTATCCTCTTTGTAATAAACGCAACGTAGGATTCTTTAATATTTACTTTCTACGCTTTGCTACGATTTTTTATTCAATGAGGGTGCCACTTGGCGGATATATACGCCTTAAGAGGTAACGAGGCGATCCATGTGCTGATGGTGATCAACAGGGCAGTTTTAGTGAGGTAAATATTCCGCAGTCCATGGAGAACCAAACAAAACCTACAAGTTTCAAGAAAGGTTCTTTTTTCCTTTTTCTTTAAAACAGCTAACAGAATAGTCTTTATTGGTATTGGTATTTTAAAATTACCTTACTAGTCCGCTATCTTTGGAAGTCAAGCCATCTTGGATTTAATATGACGTGTTAATAATGCATTGTCATCCAAACTAAATATTAATGAAAAAAATCTGATTTATCAATATACTGGTACTTGTTAGTAAACCAACGTAATAATGAACATTGTCCCCAAATTTCAAGTTCATTGTCAATGGGAACCTACCCTACGAGTACTGTGCCTAGGGGTTTTTTTTTTTTTTTTTTTTTTTTTTGGGGGGTGGGAAATCATCCAATGACTCTTTCCGCTCTGGGGTGGAGCGGAAGGGCGTGTCAGACTCTTACTGACTAAAACCCACCCCTGTTCCTCCCTGCCCTACGCGCCCGGGGGCGAGGTAACTCTTTCGAATTTATCCTCCACCCCCGGGCAGGCACTGGCCGTGGCAGGCCCCGTCCTTTGCTGACAACTCTTTGAGGCGCGCGTGGAACACTACGCGCCGTCGACTCTCGGGCCTGGTGCTGATCGGACGGCGAGTTACCCGCTACTCGCCGTCCGCAGGCCCGGGTCTACGGTGGCCGGAGATCGTCTCGCAGCCCCCGGCGTCTCCTGCGACGGCTGCTGCTGGGGGCGCTAGGGCGATTCGGTCTCTGTTGAATCTCCCTAACGTGTGCCGCCTCCCTCTTCGCGAGCATTACTGCTTCGCAGAAGTTGGAGACGGCCCCCCATTCCCTCTCACTCCGTACCATGGCCTGAACCAGGGCACGGCGCGAGAGGTCGCTGCCGCCTATCGCATCCACGAGGACACGGCGGAGCGGATAAATTCTGAAAATGAGTTACCGCACCCCTGGGCACTCAGGCAGGTAAGGAACAGGGGTAGGTTTTAGTCAGTAATAGTCTGACACGCCCTCCCGCTCCACCCAGAGCGGAATAAGTCATTGGATGATTTCCCACACCCAAAAAAAAAATGGTCAATGGGAAGTTAAAAAATTCTTCGGAACAAAATTTTGTGACAGACGACGGACAGACAGACAGACGGACACGTGTGTGACAGCAATAGGGCTCCGTTTGGACCCTGCGGGTACGGAACCCTAAAAATCTACACTTTGATTTAAGCACTTGTGAAGTCGTTTTAATACGAACACCGATGAATCGGTATAAGATTACCGATTATGAATATTGATGGCGCAACGTGCTCAGCGTGCGGTGTTTGCGTAAAGCGCACGTGCCGAGGACTCGGCTTGTAATCGATACGTATCGGTATTGTCCGTGAAATATGAGATGTGAGTGTTGTGTTGTTTTATTTACCGGCTTGTTTTTAATATTGGTTGAGAACTTCTGTGAGAAGTTTTAATTCGTGTGTGTTTTAAATCATCAGTGCTATTCCTTTGCTTTTCTTTGGATTTTATTAAGACACTAGCTCTTGCCAGTGGCTTCGCCCGCGTGCAGTACTTCCCCCATTATAAATTATAGTATATGTGCTTTTCCAGACTCTGTGCCAAATTTCATCCAGATTTGTACAGCCGTTCTGGCGTGATTTAGTAACACACATCATCCATCCGAACTTTCACATTTATAATATTAGTAAGATGACAATCAATCGAATGGTTTTAATGAATTAATAGCAGCGTTTACTTGCAACTTGCAACAAAGTCGTTTTGAGTGTGAATGGATAGGAAGGAACTAAGTATCGATGAATAGTTTGTGTGAAAGATTATTTGATTATGATAAGATGATGATTAAAATAAGAGTATGGAAGAAGAGATGAGAGAGAAGAGCCTGGGCAGATTGATTGATGTTTTTGAAAGGTAATCTTTGTAAGTGCTGGTACAATTACGAACATTCTTTCATTTCTTAAACGCTGCACTATCACAGCGTGTCGTAGTAGCATACTTTTTAACCGACTTCGAAAAAGGAGGAGGTTCTATGTTCGACTGTAGGTATTTATTTTATTTTATGTATGACCACCGATTTCTCTGTCATTTGTCGACCGATTTTCAAAACTCTTTTCTTATCCGAAAGAATATACTCCCGAGGTGGTCCCATATAAATCATATCGAAATTGTTTCAGCGGTTTTTTAAAAACTGTACAAAAACGAAAAATATGTATAGTTAGATGATGGTTTTGGTTTTATTCAATTACGAGTATGTTTAAATATCACGTTCCATGTTATTGGGGTTTTGAGTTTTGGGGTATAACAACTAACTAAAAAGTGAAAAATAAAAAACTTTTTTACAAAAAAAACAACCGACTTCCAAAAAAGAAAAATACACTAAAAATTTAAAAATAACTTTAATTTCGGAAGTCGGGTTCAAATAACGAAGAAATAAAATACAAACACCAACTCTCGAAATTAATGTTATTTTTCAATTTTTAGTGTATTTTATTTTTGGAAGTCAGTTGTTTTTTTTTTTTGTTAAAAAGCTTTTTACCTTGTGGGATAAACCACGAAAATTCCGTTTAGCTGCGAGAAAACCTAGTCATACATATTTAAAAACCCACTCAAACTCCTTATTTCAACACAATCTACCACAAGGGTCAAAAGTGATGTATCATAGTTTATCACACACTATCATACATAACAGCGTTTTATAAATCGATGTAAGAGCATCACTCTCATACAAATAGGATGCAAAGGGTCGAGCCTACCGCACGGTACGTGGCTGGAATCTTAAGGATAACAGGGCTATGGTGAAGGCAGATTTGATGGAAAGATACTTTTATAGGAACCTATTTCGTAAGTTTGACTCTGGTACAAGTATTTGTAAAACAAGTCAAGGTTTCTTGTGGATAGAAGGAATACTGACATTCTACATGTCTTAAGGCGCTATTAGCTGCCAATGACCTTGAGTGGTTAGCTTGCGTGTTCTGTGCTGAGCTCACGTAACGCATCGTACGTCCACCCAGTAATAGGACTCGCCCATCAAGGAGCACTGTCCGAAATTAGACGCTTTATTAATTTATTAAACCTATAAGAACAGGTATTAAAATAAAACACTGGGACTAAATTAAAAATAGTTAAATGATCTTTAAAATGGTGAAGATTGCATAAAATACGCCATATAGTTTTTGCGCGATTCTCAATTTTTATCCGCGTTAGACATAACTTTACAAATTAATTTACACTTTGTTATAAAAATATAATTTCAAATATTCTCAGATCAAATTACGACGAAAATTGTTTAGAGTAACATATATTTTTTTCAAAGAAATAAAACTAGTGGTGTAGACGTGATGTTCAATTAAAAACAATTAAAAGTCGTATAACTGTGCCTTAAGAGAATATTTCAATAGCCGCTTTGAGCGATTTTTGGTAGGGGTAAAACTTATAGATTCGCGTCACCAACATGCTGGTGACTTATTACACCTGACTGGAGACGTCCGGCCTGTGTACATGTATCATGTGCGTGGTGAACTCTTTTTGGATGGGTAAAATCTTACTGGATCGCGTCATTGACATATTCACAAATTAAATAGAAAGAACAGTTTTTCTAAGTTTTTAGTTTTCAGTTCTGTCAGCAGTTCTATGTTTGTATGACTGGCTTATTTTTTAGCAGCGTTGAGTTAATTATTTTGAATAAAGAAAGAAAGAAAGAAAAATATTTATTTTGCACAGATTACAAAACGCACATTAATTTTCAAAAGCCTAGTATCCAAGCAAAAATAAAATAAAACTAAACTAATTCCTTGTGATATCGTTTATGGTGCGGTGCACCACTACGCGCCATAGACAAAACGTAGGTCTATGACGCCTCGATCAATGACAATGACATTAGGAGATCACTACAGCAAACAAAACGGAACGTATATTACATAATACAAACGTGAAGACAAGGAATATTGCATAAATGAAACTGTGCGTCGTATCCGTACAAAAATGGTCATTGCTCAGCGAAAATACTGTGGCTTCGGACGTACCGAAAGTCAACAGCGCTGGTATTCTGCAAAGACCAAGAGTCTACACACAACTACAATCTCTCTTCCATCTGGTTTTATTTCTAGTCTCTATGATTTTTTAAGGGCTGAAATAAATAATTTTTTTTTTTTTGTGCTGAAAACTTTTGTGTTAAATAAAACATATGGTTCTGATTAAGATACATGACAAGTGTAAGTGGCAATATGTTTTTAGGAGATGATATTATCTACTGCTAAGCATAACCATTACCATCTGCATTAGACCTGCGTGGTGGATTACGGCCCACACACCCTGGCAGAGAGGAGGCCAGCTGTGAGAACATTAAAAAGCTGATTTGAAGCCGGGTGGGCCGTTTTAGGTTCAACTTAGTCAGATGGGGGTACTCCAACGAGCTACGATGTGACTGTGGCGCTACGCCCCAAATAATGCCTCAACTCTTGCCATGCCCTCTGTGCAACAACACCTGTACTTTGAAAGACCTTTACGAGGCAAATGCTAACGGTGTCGACGTAACTGAATTTTAGTCAAAAGAGATTTAATTTTAGTCAAAAGAAATTCAGTTATAGTCAAAAGAGATTTAATTTTAGTCAAAAGAGATTCAGTTTTAGTTAAAAGTGATTTAATTTTAGTCAAAAGAGATTTAATTTTAGTCAAAAGAGATTTAATTTTGGAATCATCGATACGTCGAAGAAGAAAAAGCTGCTATGCTAAAGCTCATTATGCTAAGCTTATGCTTAAACATAACTTGGGTCTCGAAACAATCTAGTCCCAAACACTACGAAGATAACGGGTGAAAAAAAAATTGGTTGCCTGTAAAGTCGGTATACGGGCGAAAGTTTTACGTGACAACGACTTTGAGTGGTAAAATAATTTTAATGTTGCCCGAGTGGAAGGGACGCGTGCCTCTCACTCGCTCTCATTGTGAGCGCATAACGTGAGCGGAGCGTAACGCAGTTTCTTGAAGTGTCACCCGGCAAACCAATTTATAAGACGTTGTCACGTCAAAATAACCCAATTTTCAACACATGACAGCAGTTATCATTTCCAAAGCAAACTCCCCTCCAACATTGTATTACATTTGATCGTCACAGATTAATCTGAGTATCCCTCCACTCCAGTCTTATTTCGCTCACAATAACATTAAACGCACCTCAGTCTAAACAAACAGACATTCAGACTGTATCAGTGTTTTTTAGACCGCAATAATCCTCTTACGGCCCTTAGTACAGTTGGGAGCAGAAGTGTTTTTACATCGTCACGGAATTGTCGAAGTGCAGGTAAGTTTATTTACACTTGAAATTCAGGTAATAATTAATGTTAGGTAGGTAAATAAACTTATAAGCAATTTTTTGGTTTTAATTAATAGCATTTTATTAAGTTTTCCTGAGTTTCTTTTGTTTTGTTGTTTTACTACATAAAATTTTACCTATGTTGTTATGTTTATTGAAAAAGCTAGTTGTACATTGCCTTACAGATGTGGGGATATTATACTTTTTTAGAATTACAGAGTTTTTGTGGATAATAGTGGTCTTCGGCTACTGATAATCAGCAATGGTAAAATGTAAAATAAATCTTCAAGAGGAATTCAAAATGCATGTAGAATTGTTTGTTTTTCTTTATCTAGATATTCGGAAGAAGTTTCCTTTACGAAGGACAACTCCACACACATTTCCTAAACCACATAAAAAATGCAAATATTTTGTCTTAAACCAATATTTTTACAGTTTGCACAATGTTCTCCTACTTTTGTCGCTGTCTGTACGTCACCGAACGAATTTGTTTTCCCTCTGAGGTCTTTATATAGAACCAGATGTTTTTTCTCACGTTTTTTGATTGACATTGGATATATATTTGAGTTCGGTTCAATTGTTGTCTGATAGAAGAGGAAAATTGGAAAATTCTCGGGGATTTTATTGCGGTAAGCTGGGTATAGATATGTCGTGTTTTGGTCTTGTAGCGTCAGTCACAGGTATATAGTATTAGAACATTTCGTTTTGTATGAGGACGTTTATTTTTCTTCAATGTTACAAACTCATTTGTAATGCTGAGTTGCGAAGGACCAATACCATTTGCGACATAAGGAAAAGGTCCAGCCGAAAGTCTTATACAATATAAAACAATTGACACCGACACTATCCTCCTTTATCCCAAAACGAAAGACGCAAAATAAGCATTGAATAAAGTACCTTTTAGTCAACAAAAAACCTCATAACCAATAAATAGATGGACGGTACGGTCCAAAAAATCCAATTTCAATTCGGGTATCGAACAAATTGGGTCAAATCCATAACGGACTTTGAATCGTAAATCCCGAAGTTCCCCGAAAAGTTACGGTCGGACGGCCAATCGGACGAGCGCTTATCGCCATCCAATGACACCGGCCGATTACCGAGCCGTACCGTAAATTCGAAATTGGAACTCAACTTCGTTAATTACCGAAGTGAGCTCGATAGGCATCTCTCGACGGATTCTCCCGATTCTAATTTTCGATATTAAATTATCGAAATACGAATTATGCATTTTTTCGTCTGAATTTGCGAATTGTTTGGGAGTTTTATCGGGATCAACTGGAAAATTTTGCATGATTCAGCGTTTATTTACGGAGAGGATTTTTCCTGTCCGGAGAATGACCGGAGACTGAAGATGGGTGCTGTTTGTAACGCTACGCATTTAGAAGGAAAAGGATACAACTCATCGTACCTTAGGGACAGTTCCTAGAGAGTATCTCTATTACTGGACTTATGAATGGCCTTAAAGGTGATTTTCGCGAAAATAGTACATTTTATGCAAGTAGGCGAAGTTTGTTATGAAGGGCGTGATAGAGTCGAGAGTGCAATGACAATCGCCCACGTCTATTAATCGAGGTTTTTCAAAGTCTAAAAGATGTGCTATAGGAGCCAGTTTACGAGTAAGGGTGTTAAAAAATATTTTTTCAACGATGATACCTAGTCGTAATACCTATATATGAAACCAAAATATACTTAACTAACTTTAATACTAAGTACTAATAAAAAAAAAAACTAAATAATTTATAAATAATCTCAAATAAGGCCTAAGAAACGATGGTTGGACTGTATGAAAGAGGACATGGGTAAAAAGGGGGTGACTATAGAGATGTCGACTAATAGAGGAGTATGGAAGAAAAAGACATGTTGTGCCGACCCCAAAGAATTTGGGATAAGGGCAGAAGAATGATGATGGCGTCGAAAAATTTCTTCGCATCGCTGTCGACTGGTCATGTGCCCAAAAAATTGGCGGTATATATAGGAATCTGAGTTTTTCCCACTTACCCGTTTACATAACCTTGTCATCCTTATTTCAATTAACTAATTAGAACATAACCCAAATCACCATTGTAACACAGTCAGATAACGCCTAAGTACCGCCAAAACTCGATATAATTCGGCAATAAAATCGATTGTAGTTGTCGATATGAGCGGCTCATTAAATCGAACAGAGCCATAACATCGGTTATCGATATGGCATCGAATCGTAAACGCCAAATTGGTACGGCTTCATCAATTTACACGGCGAGGTACAGGGTCGTAATTAGGATGCCTAAATTACACCCCGGCCAGAGGTAGCTAAATATAGCTGAAGAAAACTGCGTGGTTTAATCAGTAGGTAAGGGTCTTTACTTTTTTTTTTCGAGGGTGGTAAATCATCAGTGACTTCTACCGCTCTGGGTGGAGCGGTAGGGTCAGACTCTTACTAACTAGAAAGAAAGAAAGAAAAAACATTTATTTTGCACAGATTACAAACGCAAATTCATTTACAAAAGCCTTAGTATCCAAGCAAAAACACAAAAAAAAAAAAAACTAAACTAAAGTGCCTAGTGATCTCATTTATGGTCATACCAAAGACAACCATATACAATACATGTCTGAGACCCACGGGTGTGTTCCTTTAGTTGCCCTTGCGTTCCAGGGCCTCTCTCTCCTGCGACCCTGGCAGAGTCAGTAAGGCTCTGACAGACCCCTCCTTTCACTCGATTAAAAATGTGCCCAAATCAATCTGCCTAGTCTTTTTCGCAACTATGTTAGGGTTGGGTTCCAGTCTATCCTTATGCAGCCAAGTTACCGTTATTTTACAAGGAGCGATTCTCTTTCTGACCTCCACCACCAGTTGCTAGGTAACACGGTCACTCAAATAGGATGCCATAAAGTTACAATAATTATAATAATAGTTAGTGATAATAGTAGTCAGTCTTCAAACTTAACAGACAGATGTATTGCTGGGGAGTTTGTTGGCCACTTCTTCTTCACAGTTAAAACATTAGGAAGTCGTGACGGGGGGACATTTTAGGGGACTGTCTTTATGCAGAACTTTGATGTTCGCAAAGTGCTGGCTCTCAGCCTAGTTTGAATAAATTACTTTTGATTTTGAGTTTTGCTTGAAAAACTACAAATGTTGTTTAATTGCATTTGAGGAAATTGTGTAGTTACGTGTAGTTATGAAACAGTGTAAATTTATCTCTAAAGGGTATCATCGATGATAAAGGCATACCTAATGTAAAAAGCTAAATTCTTTCAGCTTGGTTTTTTTTTCGTCTCTATAATCATATCTGTAGTAATAAGGTTAGCATTAAGAAAGTAAACCCAATTTATGCAGGGTTGCCTACTATGTAAGTAAATGCAACCTTAATTTAACCAAATTAGTGCTCAAAGTTAACTTTTGAAACACACCCACATACCAATTAAAACTTAAACTACAGGTCTCCAAGCCCGTCCCTGGCAAAAATCGCGAAAGTTGCCAGTTATTACCGAATCTCGGTGCTAACGAACCTAATAGTCAAAATATTTCGTATACATTCGTCGAATTGTTGGCAAAAGGCAATATTTTAATTGGTATTCTGTTTAATTATCAACTATGGTGTCCGGAATCTCGTTAGTGGTTGTTTGGTGTTCAACGAATTATCGTCGGCTTTTCGTCTCTGCTTTTTGCACTTGCAAATGTGGTTTGTCTACGTGATTTTTCTTCTGTTTACAATTCACGTCTGCTCTGTTTTTTTATATGAGTATTTTGGCGAGATGTAAACGTGAATTACTGTGACTAGAGAGCATTTGATGTAATAGTACATCTTTCCTGAGGTTTAGCAACTCTATCTGAACAGTATAATTATATAAATTGTTATAATGTACCTCTCTAAAATGCAGTATCTCGTGCATTCAAACATGTAGCAAACATTCAGCAAATAAATTGATATTTCAATTTATTTGCTGAATGTTTGCTACACGTTACACAGCTTTGCCCGCGTGGAATTAGCACTCCATTATAAATTATAGCCTGAGTGCTATTCCAGACTATAATCTATCTCTGTGCCTAATATTAGTAGGATTATCATGTCATGTCATGCCAGCAATCGCTTTAAGCAAAGTCTTAGTCTCTTTTTCAGGGTCCCGTACCCAATGGGTCCAAACGGAGCCCTATTGTTGACACTCACGTGTCCGTCTGTCTGTCTGTCCGTCCGTCGTCTGTCACAATTTTTTTATACAACGAATTTTTTAACTTCCCAATGACCTATGAACTTGAAATTTGGTGATAATGTTTATGATTACGTATATTTTATATATATTATTACTACATTTTACGTATACCTTAGTAACAAATACCAATATTTGGTACATGTGCGAAATCCGACTCGCACTTGGCCAGTTTTTTTTACTTTTTTTAAACTACTTACATAAAATTATTCGTCACACAATCATCATCTTCTTCTAATTATGCTTGTCTGGTACTGCTATTATTAAATTGCTGTAACTTTAGTAGCTTACCTGGTAATCTCGCGCTGCGCGGCATGGAGCTTGGCAGCGAGCCTGGCCGCATCTGCCTCAGCGACGCGCGCTCGCGCCTCCCAGTCGCCGCGCGCGCGTCTCTCGCGCTCCGCATCGCTGCGGGCAGCACCCTCACGCTATAGACAAAGAAATAAGAAATTAACATAGAGAACAAGAAGACCAGTAGACTTAAAATTTGTTTTTTTTTTTAAGTTATACTTCTTTTGGCGCGTTAGGGAAAAATGATGAGAGTAAAGTTTTACGATGCGCGCGCACATCGTCACAAAAAACCGACACCCTGAAGTTAGCTATAGTCTGTAGTTCATAAAGAATTACTGTTTTCCTTTTCTAAACTTTGTGACAGTTTGGTTTTTTATCTTGTTACGCCAAAGAAGTATAACTTCTTACGTGCGTACATAAGTACACACACACTTTTTTATTTTTGGATCTATGGCATCATTACTGAAGGCAACAAGACGACTTAAAAGTGTCAAATCTAAGGACTGATGGTTAAGGGCCTTCATTGTAAGATATTCTTTGATACTTCTATACGCAAATGGCGTCAAAAGTGAAGCTGACAATTACCTACGTGAAATTTAGATCAATTAGAATATATAGTTTTATTAGATAATGAGTTGAACTACATTATAAGAACAATGTCGACTTCATCAAGTGGACGTAGGTTGTGATTACCACGTATAAGATAGACCCTGTCTTCTTACTAAGATCACTAAGCCTCTATATATATAACTCTCGCTTGGTACATCTCTCTAACTTGCCTCAATCATAACAAGATATTCTAAATTTCTCCAAACTCACACGAGTTATATCCAGAACTAAGAAACTAAAGTGTCGAAGTGCCATCAAGCTAGAACTTCATTTATCTCAAAGCAGCTTCGCAGAACCCGTCTCTTGAAACAATTTCAATTTCCTCCGAAGAGAAAATTTTATAATATTCAATGCAAAACTTGAGCAACTATTGCAGATGATTTATAGGTAGGAAAAGGTGAAGTTTTCGAAGATATGAACTTAAATTTAAAAGCAGGGTTTATCAACAGATATGGATCGGTTTTTCCCTAGAGCATTTCTGGATTTCTACACGATTTAAGCAGTGATTTTAGTCACTGTTTTCTGATCTGGAAATCAGTATTTGCTGGACGGGGATGTCCGAAGCTTCCTCGCTTAAGTGCTTGAGTAACAATTCTCTAACCGGTTTCAAAGCACATACAGTTAGATGACCAGAATCTGGACTATTTTCCATCCGGAAAATAGTTCAGATTCTTTCTTTACTCTAGTACCTAATCACTGCTCCAGTGAGTAAGTGAGAAAAATACCACAAAAACGACGGATGGATTGTGTGAAGGATGATATATCTAGAACTAGCGACTCGCCCCAGTTTAGCACGATTACAAATTATGCATCTAAACCTTCCTCATTAATCACTGTCTATTGGTGAAAACCGCATGAGAATCGATTTAGAATTTTTTGAGTTTATCGTGAACAGACAGATATACAGTCGCGGCGGGGGACTTTGTTTTATAATATGCAGTAAAGAGAGTGGCTACTGAGATGACAAATAACAGAGAAGAAAAAGAAAGGTTGCGCTGTCATCAAATAAACTGGGATAAGGGCAAGAAAACGATAATGAGCTTAGTGCTGACTAGTTTCTGCGAACGGCTCCGCCTGCGTTGAATTAGTAATATCACATTATAAATAATAACCTATGTGCTATTCCAGAATATAATCTATCTCTGTGCCAAATCTCATCGAGATCTGATCAGACGTTCTGGGATGATTGATTAACAAACAAACATCAATAATTATATCCATTCAAGTAGGAAGTAGGATTTACGAAATAAACTAACAGCAGTTCTTCAGGAAACCAGCGACTCAACAAAACTGGCTACATCACTAACTTTTAAGACCCCAACACTCCATAAAAGCACTTTTATCAAAGAACAACTTTAAACAAAGACATCTTCAGAACAAAAACAATTTATTCTCAGCTTCGACGTATCGGAAGCGACGTTCCAGGATCGGATAAAAATCAATTTGGTCCGTTGTCCGGCGATGACGTCACATGGCACGACATGACGTATCGGATCCGTCTCGGGCACGTGAGGACTGATAGCGCTTGATATTGAAAATTGGTGGGCTTGAAAGGGTCAATGTTACGGTTTAAAGTTTCGGGTGGGAAGTTGAACTTAGTCTATGGGATGGAAGTCAAGTGCGAGATAATGAATTCAATTCGTGCTTGATCGTTCGTCACATCATCATTTACGATCAGTGTGATAAGTGTGAGCTTATCCTACTATTATCAATACATACATACATACAAATAAATAAAATTGAAGTGTCTGCAATGGCAAAAAAAACAGTGGCACTCCGGGAGTGCCGACAGAAGTGAAAACTTGAACAAAAAAGCCCAACGCGCCTCGCGAACCGCTACGAGTGCGAATCGCGTAGTGGTGTTGGTGTCGGTGGCGCGAATTAAGTAAGCGACAACGGAAGAATTTAAAAAAATAACTTTATTCCGACAGAGTTACAGCTAAACAGTAATTAATTTAATCTAATAAAATATTCATCTTATATACAAACTTTATTGCTAACGTAGTACATGCATAACGTGCATGTCCCAGATTATTCTGAGTGCTGATCAAGCAATAGAATATTTAGAAATAATATGTCTAATAAATACTTAATGGCTGACAAAGAAAGAAAGAAAAGAAAGAAAAATTATTTATTTTGCACAGATTACAAAACGCACATATTTTTCAAAAGCCCAGTATCCAAGCTAAACTAAAATAAAACAAAAAAGCTAAAAAGCAAAGCAAAAAAAAAAAAAACAAAGCTAATATTGGTAGATTGGGGTTCCTTAACTCGCGCGATTTCAATTGTTTTTTACCATCTAAAAACTGCCCAACGCGCCTAAAGAAGTTTTCACTTCAAAAAATAGTTTTTTTTTAAGCTCATACTGTTATTTGCACGTCTCGTCGTCGTCCAATACACCTAAAAATCAGATTTTAAAATTTTTGACCGTCTGTCTGTTTGTTTCGGCTAATCTTCGAAACGGTTGGATCGATTCTGAAAAGATTTTACTGGCAGCTTTTTTACTGGCAGGTAGCTGACTATATAAGAAGTAACTTAGGCTAATTTAATTCCACGCGGGCAAAGCCGCTAGCAGAAGCTAGTAATATTGTAAATAAGTAAGATGGATGGATGGATGTTTGTAATCACGCCAGAACGGCTAAACGAATCTACATTCAATTTGGCAAAGAGATAGATTCAATCAAATCTGCCCGCGCCTTTTCCCAACTATCTTGGGGTCGGCTTCCAGTTTAACCGGATGCAGCTGAATACCAGTATTTTACATGGAGCGACTGCCTATTTGGCCTCCACAATCCAGTTACTGGGTATTACGATACCCTTTGGTAAGACTGAAAGTCAGACTTTCGGGCTTCTGACGACCCGTAACCACTGTCAAAGATCCAAGATTGAGCCGGGACCAACGGCATAACGTGCTTTCCGAGGCACGGAGAAGTCTCGGCAAAAATGGTCACATATCCATGAACCAACCCCGGCCACTTTTTTTTTTTTTTTGGTGTGGCTGGGAAATCATCCAATGACTTCTACCGCTTTGGATGGAGCGGGAGGGCGCATCAGACTCTTATTGACTAAAACCCACCACTGTTGCTTCCCTGCTTCAGTGCCCAGGCATAACCCCCGGCAAGCTTAGCTTAACCTGATGGATCCGTGCGGTAGTTATTACTTTAGCCACGAGCTCTTCGCTCTTCTCGGTAAAGAGATAGATTATAGTCTGGAATAGCGCATAGGCTTAAATTTATAATGAGGGAAGTACTTATTCCACGAGGGCAAAGTTGCTGGCAGTAGCGCAAAATGTGGGAAAATAGTTTAGCGCTTTTTCCAAGGATATAATCAAATGTAAACACTCTCAAAGCTATTATTACAGGTTGAATACCTGTTTCTAGATGACGTTTTCGTAGTAAACATAAAATCTTAGTATATTTAATTAAGCTTAAAACTATGCAATTAGCTTCCTGAATATAACTCTCTTATTAAGTTAAATTAGTAGATATATTTAACCCAGCAGACAGTAAAGACATTTGTTATCACACATAAATATTATTAAATGTAGTGTACGACTCCTAAGACAGAGTTCATTAAAACCATAATCAAGGTATTAAACAAAGTCTAACGATTAATGGCAAGAAGTATATAAACATAAGCCGTTTCCCACTAACCGTGGTTCAAAGTTACCTGCACTTAGTTTAGCGAAGATCTTATCTTGAACGTGGTTCAAGTTATGGGCTTATGCTAAGTTGCGATCTTAGTGTTTTGTAGTGGTGCAGAATCAAACTTAATGCTGAATATTATAAACTATCCTGAATTAATAAATAAATAAAATAGTTTGGTTAAAAAAATGGTGTGGTTTACAATAAAAATAGCCCAAGGTAAGTAGAGTTTTATGTTATAGTTGCAACCAATACCTATGCTAAGATAACTTAATATCTTATAATCATAGGTATCAGCGCCCACCCTCGTTAACAATTTTAACCAATGATTAATTTTTTATTACAAGAATAATTTTATAATCTAGATTAGTTTAAGTTATAATGAGTATAATTTAAGATTATTCTGTATTTACAAAGCACAAGAATTAGGGACTATTTAGATGCAGAACTGGAATTAAAATTAACAAAGAAAAATAAAATAAAAACAAAAACAGTGTGTGCGTGTGCGTGTGAGTGTATGTGTGTGTGATTAGGGTGTGTGTGTGTTGGGTGTGTATGGTTTGTGTGCGGTTGTCAAGTTTATGTGTTTGAATCAAGAATGAGGATATCCGCAAAGTTACCAACATAGCCCGAAGATCCGCCAAACTGAAGTGGCAGTGGGCAGGGCACATTGCTCGCACGACGGATGGTCGATGGGTAAATCCTTTCTGACTGGCAAATATTTTACCAGACCATTGACATTTTTTCTTACAGTAGTCGCTGAAAGGGTTTCATATACAAAGAATAGGAAATCCAAATTTATTTCCCGCCAGGCCCCGAAATAGCAGACACAATTGAAAACCTATTGTCGCGTCTCCGATTGGCGACGTACGGGGCCTGACTGATAAAGCTACTCGTAATAAAAGAACACATTTACTCTAGTTCTGACGCAGCAGCTCCAAAAACAGACTCTTACACCTTGAACAAAAAACATATATTCATAATTTAAAAAATATTCTCAAAGTCCATTACCACCAACCATAAACTTGCCATTGTTTTCCTACCTTGAACCACCCCGAAACTCCGTCCTAACTTAAACTTTGATGAACTTTTAATTGAAAATTAGTCTTGTCCGTATCTTGCTAGCTCCAGTTCATTTGGGCCCAACAGACCGGGTCCAACTTTGTTAATGGCCACAAAAATCTGTGCTTATAGATAAGATACTTATCCAATGTCTTACAAAGACCAAAGTACCGAGAATGTTGGGTCGGAGTTGAGTTTTGTCTTTGAGGTGGAAGGAGTCTGGACTGGCCTTTGAAGATTTGGGAGTTGGTTGGAAGTTAGAGTTGTGATGTTATGATTACGTCTGTTTGATATATATATGCTTTGATAGTTCTACTACTGTTATAAAGTTTCTGTAGCGCGTCGGGGATGTTCGCGGCAGCGCGTACTGACGATTTCTTTGCGATCATGCGTAGGAGAGCTGCATCACTGCTGCGTCGGGTGCGGGACAGCGACAACGGTCTCCTGAGCGTTGTTGCAAGTAAGGTTGAAGGCCACCTCATGGGGCACCTGTGTGCAGTGCATGTATTGTTACCAGGTGTCTCCAGGAGGTGGAACAACAATATAAATTAATATTAATTTAATTATAATTGTACTAACATAGTTTTTAAGTAATACTAACACATATGGGTATGTACCTGAGATAAATTTAAATAAATAAATAAATAAAACAGTGCCTACCAGAACTATCAAACCTAGAATTAATAAAAGATGTTTGATAATTCTGGCTTCTGAGAGGTCGTGGCCCACTCAGATGGTCGGACCAAATCCGCTCTACGCTGAACACCAAGCTTAATGATGCGCTCCACGATGCCAGAGATAGGAACAACATCATCAAGACAAAGATCACTCCACGTTCTGGGGATCACGATCCTCAGCAATGAGGAAAACAACGCGAGTAGGAGCGGGTTATAAGGACGGTGAAGAGAAAAAGACTCTGTCATACACAGCATCTCAAAAATAGCCTGTTTTATAAAAATATTTTGGCCATTCTATTTAGTTTGAAGTTGAAGAAAAAAATGCTTCATACTTTGCATTAAGTAACCGCTTTTTAGGTCATGTCACGGCCATAATGCCCAGATTATAACAGCAACCTGTATTTTTTTTAAATATGGCTATTAAAGGGTCTCGATCTTAGGCGGCGGCAAGTAGAAGAAATAACTACCGTGATGCCTGATAAATTGAGTGGAACACAGAACGGCGAATGAACAACCAATCTACATATGAGGCCACCTGGGGATCTAGTGAATAGGTTAATTCTAGCCAAGCGTGCTCCATTGTCGAACACAATGACATCATCGCTTACCATCAAGTGAAGGTCAAGCGCGAACCTATAAATGGGAAAAAAAACAGATTCAACCCTAAAAGTACTAATTCTCGTCGACATCTCATTCTTAGATCATAATATTATCAACACCATGGGAAATTGATCCTCAGTATCACAATTGAATCATTATTCAAATCTTAATAAAAACAAACATGTTCAGACATTTTTACATTTACATTAAGTGGTCGTTAATGCACCTAATCCAATCCCGATACAAATTTCGGAGAAACTAAAATAGATTGGAAAGGGAGCGAGTACTTCCATGTCTATATTTAAAGTTCACACTCTTTCGGGTTTTAGGTGAATAGAATTTAAAACGACAACAATTTTAGATGGATGCTGAGCGAAAAGTCGTTTCTCTTTCGGTTGGTTTAGTCAGAAAATTGTGTTTTTGTGTATAATGATGACAAATCGTTTGTTAAAGGCACTAAACAAGCCAAAATTTGCGTTATGAAGAGTGCATTTAGAGACCTGAGGACAGATGAGATGAGATGTCTCAAAAAAATATGGACTCGAAACTCCACGTCACGTCATCTAAAGCTTAGCCCGGATAAATTCTGAAAATGATTTACCGCACCTCTGGGCACTCAGGCAGGGAAGGAATAGGGGTGGGTTTTAGTCTGGAAGAGTCTGACACGCCCTCCCGCTCCACCTAGAGCAGAAGAAGTCATTGGATGATTTCCCATCCCACAAAAAAAAAAAGATGTCTCAAAGACCCAGCTGGCAGCACAGACACGGCTGGTGAAGAATTTCGAGGAGACCCCAAATAATGGAATAAGGTTAGGAGAAGAGAGAGTTTATCTAGTACATCCTTCAGGATACACAAAGAACAAGTATATGCGTACTGAAGATTGGAAGAAACCAATTAATA